>JAUMIR010000009.1:25580000-30580000 GCA_030847615.1 Gambelia wislizenii | reverse complement strand
CAGTCGCGTTTCTGGTTTTGCCTAAAGCTGAAGGGAATCCAATAAATTTGGTTATTTGCCACATGTTTGTTTGACACACTTTTTTCCCCCTATCTGTATGTAAACATTGTATAATTGATAATGGAATAAAAACACGCACTCTAGGACATTTTTTTAAAAAAAAAATCATCTTGCTGCCTTGTGATCTTTATTTTCCCCACCTCGGGGCAGAGCTTTGTGATGAGGATGACGACAATGGCAATAATGGTTCTGCACGTAAAGGTGCGCAAGTCACCAGTTAATGCTGGGTGCCAAAGTAGCTTCATAGAATCATAGAGCTGGAAGAGACCACAAGGGCCATCTAGTCCAACCCCATGCTATGCAGGAATACCAATTCAAAGCACTCCTGACAGATGGCCATCTAGCCTCTGTTTAAAAACCTCCAAAGAAGGAGACTCCACCACACTCCAGGCAGCAGCGCATTCCACTGCCGAACAGCTCGTACTATAAGGAAGTTCTTCCTAATGTTTAGATGGAATTTTTTTCCTGTAGTTTGAGTCCATTGCTACGTGTCCTGGTCTCTGGAGCAGCAGAAAACAAGCTTGCTCCATCCTCAGTATGGCATCCCTTCAAATATTTAAACATGGCTATCATGTTACCTCTTAACCCTCTCTTCTCAGAGACTAGGACACAGAGCAATGAACCCAAACTACAGGAAAAAAGATTCCACCTAAATATTAGGAAGAAATTCCTGAGAGTAAGAACTGTCACGCTGCCTGGGAGTGTGTTGGAGTCTCCATCTTTGGAGGTCTTTAAACAGAGGGCTGGATGGCCATCTGACAGGAATAGTTTGATTGTTTACTTCTGCAGGACAGAACCAGGTTAGACTAGATGGCCCTCCTGGTCTCTTCCAACTCTATGATTCTATGAGTCCAGTCTGATGAGCTCTGCTTAGAAGCATAGAGTAATTATTTGGGTCTTCTCCCCCCCCCCCCCAACTTTTAACAGTAGGGACAACATTTGCCCTCCTCCAGCCTGCTGGGACCTCTCCTGTTCTCCAGGAATTCTCAAAAATTATTGACAGTGGTTCTGAGGTTACTCATTGTTGGGTGCTTTCAAGTTGTTTCTGGCTTATGGCAACCCTAAAGTGAAAAACTATCACAGGTTTTTCTTGGCAAGATTTGTTCTGAGGAGGAGTTATGCCATTGCTTTCCTTTGAGGATGAGAGAGTGATTTACCGAAGGTCACCCAGTGAGTTTCAGTGGCTGAATTTGGATTTGAATATTGGTCTTCTGGAGTTCTTGTCCAACACTGAAACCACTATACCAAGCTGGATCAAATAATAATATATATGTATGTAAAAGTAGCCATTTCATTTGTGGCAAGTTGCTTCCAAGCTCTGGTCCTGTGGAAAGAGTTCATTACACTACCTGTACATTTTACCTGTTATTTCAGTGGTAGAAATCACATGGCCCTCCAGATTGTTACCACTGGAGCTATGTTGGCTTGTGGCTGCTGGGAGCTGCAGTCCAACAGCATCTGAAGGCCACACAATTCCCACTTGTGGATTAGTCCCTCAGAAAATACACAGTTTAAGATGGTAAAGACTTTTTTCTTCTTCCATGCTAATTTGGTGTTCTTTAAAGGATACACAAATTAGGAGCAGCTGTGTTGATCATAATATGTGTGAAGACACACCCAACTAAAGGTGGTGGCAGGTTTGGGTGTGCAACGCCAGTACCCTGGTGAGATCAAACTCCTTTACCCAAAAAGGCTCTGATGCTGAATATCCAGTTCAAAAAGGGGGGAAGTTTATTTTAAAGAACAAAAGAAAAGGGATTTCTCCTCCCCAGCTCTAAAAGGCTTGAAATGAAAGGTACTTTACAGTTGGAGTTTCAGCAGTCTTCAGGGTGACATCTCTCTGGGTTTGATCTCCTCACTCAATGGAGCTGGTGCAGGGTCTTTCAGCTCCTGATTCCTTTGTCTGTTGTTGGTAACTAATTTGGCTGATGACTGTTGGTAACTAATTTGGCTGATGATTGTTGGTAACTAATTTGGCTGATGGTGTAAGAAATGCCCTTCCTGGCTGTCTGGGCCTGTTTGCCACCAGAACTGCTCTCTGCAAGCTCACAGCAAAGACTGCCCAAAGGAACCAAAAGCTTCTAGGTGAACAGAGCTTGCTGGGAAAGGATAAACCAAACTTGGAAAAATGCAGGGGAATTCTTAGCTCCTCCCACAAGTCTAATACAATGAAGTATTCCTATACTCAGACATGCTAAGGCCTTGAAAAGAAAACAAAGGAAAATGCAGGGGAGATTTAAACACTCCTGGCTGGACATCACAATATGGACTTTTGAACTTGTCTCCACAGAGCTACTCTTGCATTTATGTCAAGCAACACATTATATTTTTGCAAAGCCACACAAAACATTAGTTTTTTTAAAACCTGCCTTGTCTTTTCTTGGCAGTTCAGTCTTCCATACAAATGAGGAGGGAAGATTTCCATTTGACCTCACCATCCAAACTCACAGTATTTGCATCTCTTCCTATGGTTAGTGTGCCATATGCCCCAGGTAGCAATCTAGTTCAACAAGAAAACTTGTTGTGGCCATGCAGAACAAACTATCTCGAAAAAGAATGTTCATGAATATATGTGGTCCCAGAGTACGCATAGATACACTTACCCAGATATGTGCACAATCAAAAATAAATCAATAAATTAAAAAACACCAGAATGGAGTCCCGTCCACTGGAGTCCCACCCTGGCTTTTCTTCAAAGCCAATCCTTGGCCCCCCCACAGCCAAAAATCTGGGATTTCCCTTCAAATCTGGAGCAAACAGCAAATATTACAGATCCAAGGTTTCCTGCAGAAACTCCGGTGAAAATGCACATTGTTGAAAATGTTGTGTCAACTGTGTCATGAATACGTGGTGAGTATGAGTTTATACTGCCCATGCAGAGAAGCCCTAAGTCTTGGGAAGTTAGTCATGAAAGCACTAAATAGAACCTCAAGTATAAGGACATATTAAGTACCAAAGTCAGAATCATCCAAGCTATAATATTTCTGATTTCTGTGTGTGGTTGTGAAAGCTTCATAAGGAAGAAAGCCAACAGGAAGAAAATCAACTCATTTGAAATTGTTATTTTGTTGTGCTGTTTTTTAATGCTTCGTGCTTTTAACTTTTTACATGTTTTTGTTTTTAACTTTCTGATAGTTTTGATAGTTTAATCACTTTTAAATTATTGTATTTTGTGAATTTTAACTATTTTTTTAGTCTGTTGAGAACTCTTTTGAGTCCCAAACTGGGGAAAAGGCAGGATATAAATAAATATAATAAGAGTATAATAATATGCATAGTGGATCAGGTCCATATCCAAATTTTGCCCGGTTCCTACTGGCTGCAATGGGAAATGTTAACAAATGTGAATAAGAACCAACATGTGAAAGAAATAGGAGTAAGGTACCTTTTCCTAATGCTGTGCACCCTCTAGATGTGTAGGTTTGTGCCATCTGGATAGGAGTTGTAGTCCCATGCACAGGCACACCTTTCTACACTATTCTATACTTTCTACATTATTCAAGGCACAGTAATCCACATCTGGAATTATTTACAGAAAGTAACAGCATCTTTCCAGAAAACTCCTGACTGTTATTCCAGAGTGATCGCCATGCAGCTGTTTTCATTGCTTACGGATTCCATAGCCATTAAACGCCCCATGTTGATATACTGTTGATATTAAACAGGGTCTTTAAAAAATAGTTTTAAACCATCAGGATCCATATGGCAATTCGTTTAAACTTTCCGTAGCTTTTTTTGGGGGGGTGGGGGAGTAGAATCAGAAAGGAAAAGCTTCACAAGTTTTGTTCTGTGAAAGGGGATTTTTCTATACAAACTTTCCCAAAAATAATATCTGAGAAACTCTGTTTTACTCTGAATAAATATGTCCAGGGTAGTTCACAGCTAAATGGAAAACAATCATATGAGAAATACACCCCAATTAAGAAAACAGTCATTTAAAAAAATGATCAGATGTGATGTTTGAAGGCCTAGAAAAATAAAAAGGTTTTGCCCAAACAGTATATGCACCAAGCAAGCCTCCCTCGGGAAAGAATTCCAAAAAATGGGGTGCTAACATAAAGAAGGTAAGCAACCATAAGCTGTCTTAGCGAACTCTTAGAGACAGCAGCTGCTTCAATTAGAAGCCATTCCCAAGAGCCCCAATCCAGCTGAGAAGGCTTTGCAAACCCCACTCAAACAGCACTGCTTTTGTGGATTTCCGGCAAGGCTTTGTATATCAACCAGGATTGCTGGCTGGGGGATGCTGGGAGTGACCATCCAAAAAAGGGCACTTTCCCCCATGCTCTGGAAGTTCTAACCTTCAGCATTTGGGGAAAAGGGACCAAGGTTAGGTCTTTTGTATTATAGATGTGCCTTCAAGTTGCCTGATGATTTATGGCAACCCTGTGATTTTTTCATAGGGTTTTCTTAGGCAAGGAATCCTCAGAGATGGTTTTGCCAGTTCCTTTCTCTGAAATAGAGTCTATAGCATCCGGTATACCTTGGCAGCGCTTCTGACCTTGGGGAAGCTTCTTTTTGGACTGCCACTCCCAGAATCCCCCAGCCAGCATAATGACAGTCCAAAAAGGCACCTTTTCCACTGCTCTGGAAGTTCTAGCCTGCAGCATTTGAAGAAAAGGGACCCAGATCAGATCTTGTGTGTGTGTGTGCCTTCAAGTTGCCTGCCAACTTAGGGTGACCCCATGAATTCTGTAGGGTTTTCTTAGGCAAGGAATCCTCAGAGGTGTTTTTGCCAGTCCCCTCCACTGAAAGTGAGCCTACAGCACCTGGGATTCCTTTGGCGTCTCCCATCCAAGTACTAACCAGGGCTGACCCTGCTTTACATTTCTTCAAATAGTCTGGACCCAAGCCATGGGACCCAAACTTTCTAATATTAAAAGTGTGTGTGCATGCACATGTATCCTATGTTTAATTTATCTGAAACTGCCCACAATTTAAACCCAGTTAAAACCATCTTGAACAATACAGTATAATCATAAAACATGTACAACCTGAATAAAATCATTTTAGCTCCCAGGCTTTAATAAAAAGCCAGGTTTTTAACTTGGTGCTGAAATCATTCCAATGTTGGCACCTATTGGGCCTCCAGGGGGAGGGAATTCTGCAAATGGGGTGCCAATGCAGAAAAGGCCCTCATCCATGTTGTGGCCACATGGACCACTAAAAAGTAATACAAAACAAATAACCAAAATGACTGGTTCTCAAAAATAGGGAGATTTTTTGGATGGCCTTGGAACCTATTTGAAAGGTAAACTGTTTCACCTGGAATCTTCAACCTGGGGTTACTGGAGGTGTCGAATGCCACAAAAACATCCCCGGTGGGCCACTTTTTGTCCACCCCTGGTCTACTGTAAAGTGAGAGAAAGGATGCTCTCCAGTCTCCCATGTCCCTTAGGAATGCAGCAATGGGAACGGAGACCAGAAAAAAGGGGTGAGCATAAGAAATCCTCACATCAAAATATGGGGCCAAGGAAGGAGGGAGGGCAAACATGGGTTGTGGGGACGAAGCCTGCAATGAGCACAAGATTTTGTTATGTTAAGTAATCTGCCAATGTTTAAATTCCCGCTAAGTGAATCCAGGCCTGGTCTGTGCTGGAGATGAATTTGGCATATGATAAATGATTCTGCTTTATTGGGAAAATAGTAATGAGAATTAAAACAACAAATGCCAAAATGGATCTCAGCTGCTCTGAATTTGATCGCACATCTGGAAGTTGGGGTTTTTTGGGGGGGTGTCTGGCTCAGTGCCCAGCTCAATAGTTCAATCCGTGTTTTGACACAAGGATGGATGTGAGAAGAAACACACTGCCTCACACATTTCCTGGATTCTGTGCTACACCTTGACCATCTAGAAATGGTTAATGGAAACATTTGCTCTCTTCCCAGGTTTTCATCCTGACTCCCCATGGTGTGGCAATACTTTCTGACTTTTTAGGCTTAAAAACATTTTTTAAAATATAGCAGTGCAAAGGTTAACCACAAACACATTTGGGTAATAGCTGAAGAACTGCTTGATGCTTTAAAAAATCTCAATCTGTAATAAAAATATATAAAATAATGGTTTTGTGCCTCACATTGCTGAGCTGTTCAACATGCTCTCATGCACTCTGTGGAGGCTGGTGGCTTTCATGTAGGAGTGAGGAGGGGAGTGCATCTGCTCTGGGTTTTTGTCTGAACTTCAAAGGAGCTAGATAATCCTTCTGGGAAACAGATCTTCTTTTGCAGGGCAGCTCCTTTAAGGCTGGAGCTAAAACCCAGGGCAGATTCGTTACCCTACTGACATGGAACTCATCAGCTGCCTCTGGGTGAGAGACTGGGGGCAAGAAAGCGAGGCTGAAAAAATGTTATTTTATATATGTTTATTATAGAAATTCAGGAAGGATATTGAGAAGCTGAAACATGTCCAAAGGAGGGTGACCAGGATGGTGGGAGGTCTGGAAGCCATTGTGCCCTATGAGGAGAGGCTTAGGGAGCTGGGTATGTTTCGCTTGGAGAAGGTTGAGAGGTGACATGATAGCCATGTTTAAATACTTGAAAGGATGTCATACTGAGGATGGAGCAAGCTTGTTTTCTGCTGCTCCAGGGACTAGGACATGGAGCAATGGGTTCAAACTACAGGAAGAGAGATTCTACCTAAACATGAGGAAGAACTTCTTAGTGATAAGAGCTGTTTTGCAATGGAATGCACTGCCTGGGAGTGTGGTAGAGTCTCCTTTTTTTGAGGTTTTAAAATAGAGTCTGGATGGCTACCCGTCGGGGATGCTTTGTTTATTCTTGCAGGACAGAATGGGGTTGGACTAGATGGCCTTTGGGATCCCTTCCAACTCTATGATTCAATGAAATATTTGAAGGGATGTCATACTGAGAATGGAGCAAGCTTGTTTTCTGCTGCTCCAGAGACTAGGACATGAATCAATGGATTCAAACTATAGGAAAAAAAGATTCCACTTAAACATGAGGAAGAACTTCCTGGCAGTAAGAGATGTAATTATCATACCTACAGCTTTAAAAAAAAAGTTTTATTTTTTTCAATCACAATATCTCGAGGAACCCCCAGCAACCTCTTAAGAACCCTGGTTGAGAAACTCTGATATACTGTATACACAAACAAACACACACACACTCTTTTTTCTCATTCATTCATTCTCTGGCCTTCCCTATCCTAGCTCGATGCGTTCGGGTATCGATTCCACTAGCCTAGCACCGTCTGTTGAACCCGGAAGAGCGGTCCCGCTCTGCTCGATGAGCTCGGGAGGCGGCTAGCTAGCCAGCTCTACCTGGCGCGTTTCCTAGCAACGCGGGGCCTAGGCGGAGGCCTCAAGCCTGACTGAGCCTGGGCCTGGTAGTTTGTCTCTCTCCTCAGCCGGGGGCGATGCTGCGGGGCCTGGCCGTGCTGCGGAGGAGGGCTCCGTGGTTCCACGGATGCTCTCCCTTCAGGCGCTCCTACGGCGGCGGGGGCAGTGGCGGCGGCGGCCCCGGGCCCCGGTGCGGGAGGCCCTTTCGTCCTGGTTTTCCCCTGGGGCTCGGCTTGGCGGCCGCTGTGGGGGCGGCGGCAAACTCCGCTTTGGGGGACGATGGAGGTGGCGAGGATGGGGACAGAGAGCGGCTGCGGCGGGAAGGGGGCTTCAGTGGGGCCGTCGCCCGCAGCAGGGACCTCCTCCAGCGGGTGAAGGTGGGTGGAGCTCCTGAGCATGTGCAGAGTTTATTTTCTAACTCCCCTCCCTTCCATCGAGATATATAGGGGGGCTAAATGTCAAATTTCCCTTCATTATGTGTGTATGTATGTATATGTTTTTGGGTCTTTAATTATGTGTTTAAACTATTTTAATAATGGAAATTTAATTTAATTTTTTTTACATTTCTTGTACTGTAATTTGTGAGGTTTTAGTTGTTTTTTTTTAACTGATTGTAACCCTCCTTGAATCCCATCTTGGGAGAAAGGCGGGATATAAATCCAATAAATAAATAAATTAATAAATATGTGCCTTCAAGTCACCTGCTGACTTATGGAGACCCCATGAATTTCACAGGGTTTTCTTAGGTAAGGAGTTCTCTGAGGTGGTTTTGCCAGTTCTTTCCTCTGAAAGAGCCTCCAGCACCTGGGATTCCATGGCAGTCTCCCATCCAAATATTAGCCAGGGCTGACCCTGCTTAGCTTCCAAGATCAGACGGGATTTGATGCCTTTTAGAGTAGCTGTGTGTCTGTGCCTTCAAGTCACCTGTCGACTTCTGGCAACCCCATAAATTTAATAGGGTTTCCTTTGTCCAGGAATCCTCAGAGGTGGTTTTCCCAGTTCCTTCCTCTAAAATAGAGCCTGCAACACCTGGGATTCATTAGTGGTCTCCCATCCAAGTCCTAAGCATGGTTGACCCTGCGTAGCTTCCAAAATGTGATGGAATCTGGTGCCTTTAGGGTATTTAGGCCCTGTGCTATAATGTGTGTTTATGTGCCTTCAAGTCACCTGCTGACTGTGAATTTCACAGGGTTTTCTTAAGCAAGGACTCCTCAGAGGTGGTTTTGCCAGTTCCTTCCTCTGAAGTATTGCCTACAGCATCTGTGAGTTGTTGGCAGTCCTTCTGTGCATGGGGAAGGTTCTTTTTGGACTGTTACTCCCAGAATCCCCCAACTAGCTATGCTGGCTGGGGTATTCTTGGAGTGACAGTCCAAAAATGCACTTTTTCCCATGCTCTGGAAGTTCTAACCTATAGCATTTGGGGAAAAGGGACGAAAGTCAGATCCTGTGTGCATCTGTACCTTAAAGTTGTCTGTCAACTTATAGCAACCCCATGAATTCCAGAGGGTTTTCTTAAGCAAGGAATCCTCAGAGGTGGTTTTGCCCGTTCCTTCCTCTGAAATAGAGCCTACAGCACCTGGGATTCCTTGGCAGTCCTTCTGGGTGGAGGGAAGGTTCTTCTTTTTGGACTGCTACTCCCAAAATTCCCCGTCCAGCATAGCTTTTCTTTCCTGTATGATTTTTAACATCTTTTCCTGAAAAAGAAGCCAGTGTAGCTTTGAAAGCTTGTTTGATGTGTTCTGTGCTTTTTAGTTGGCCCAATAATAGTATTGCTGTTCTGTGGGTTTTGGATTTTGTTATGTTTTGCTGCCTGACCAACAAGGCTGCCCCTGAAGATAATTTTCCCCAAGATACTTTCAAAGGGATAAACAAAAACATAATCCTGAGCATATGCAGAGGGTCCCCCCCCCAAGATATTGTTAAATGCAGTGTGACCCTCAGCAGGTGCATATTTATTTTTCCCTGAAGATTTGGTGGTCCACACCTCCCCCAATTCAAGTTTGGAAGATCACAGAGAACTGAAACGTTATCTAATTTCAATAGGATGAAGTGGGAGCCCCTGGAATTGTAGTAGGAGTTTCTGTCGACGGAAAGGAAGTGTGGTCAGAAGGTGAGTATTTTAACAAATGTTTCTTTTATGTCAGAAACCTTGATTGTGAATGCTTCTTTAATTTAAGATGATTATTCAGAAAGGTCAGAAAGGCCATTATGAACTTGGTGTGTTGTGTACCTTCAAGTCTTTTGTGACTTATGACAACCCTAAGGCAACCCTATCACAGGGTTTCTTAGGAATATTTGTTCAGAGGGGTTGTTTGCCTTTGCCTTCCTCTGAGGTTGAGAGAGTGTGACTTGCCTAAGGTCAGCCAGTGGGTTTCCATGGCTGAGGGGGGATGTGAACCCTGGTCTCCAGAGCTGTAGTCCAACACTCAAACCACTACACCACACAGACGGTTATTCACCAGTATGCTTTCTGTACCTATTACAAATTGGGGGCAAAGAGAAAAACTATCAAAAGATAAAAGAGAAGCAAGAGCCCTTCAGATTTCTGTTATCTGAATTGTCAACCTTCCTTTTGAAGAAATAGCAACCCATGGCTTAGCAGTTTGTTCATTGACCTTTGGAGCAATCCCCTCCCATCACATGCTTGTCTTTCTCCTGCAGTTCTTCCAGCAAAGGTCACTGGCCAGAATTGAATGTAGTGGCATTGCAGAGGCAACTTACAATCCTGTGAAAAAGAAAGTACAGTACACTCTTTGAATTCTATGGTTTTACATATCAGGACATAACAACAATAATCTGTTCCTTAGCAGGTCTTAAAATTAGGTAAATACAACCTTAGATGAACAACACATGACATACTGCAATGTGTCATGATTTAGTCAACAAAAATAAAGCCAAAATGGATTCAGCATTAGCTAAATCTAGTGACTAGTAGTGACTTTTGGTCTCCAAAAAGTGTAGTTTTCGGTACTGCCAGCCCTGTTGATGCTGCCCACTGATGATGAAGATTTGCTGAAAATGACCCTCAGTACAGGCCCATCCCTGGTTTGTCCCCACTTTTCCCCAGCTGTTCCTTGTTTCCTTGGGTTACCTTAATCCTCCTCTCCAGAATCCTTGTGTACCTTGCTCAGGCCTTTTCTCCCACACCCCCTTCCCTCTGTGTTTGTCTACTTCTGGGACCTCTTCTTACTGACATATGCTTTTGCATATTTCTGTGACATCACAGCAGCTTAGCCAGTCAATGAGTTGCCAGAAGCTTTATCGTGTTCTCAAGCATATTATTCCATGGAAATTCTTTCAAAAGAGTTTATTCTAATGAGGATATGGGAAGCAAAAAGCATTTTGGAAGTGCTATATACTTCTCAGTCACAGTATGGTTACCCACACATCCATGTATGGCTGTATTCAAACCATGGATGTGATGCAAATGTTAATTTTTGTCAAAAGTCCAGATTGGCCCTTTTGCATCGAATGAATGGCTATAATTTTATGCCACTTCAGTTTCACTCAGTCCCTTTCTGGAATGACTAGGACATGTAGTGTCCCTTCTGAACAACTGCTCTCCCAGCTAAGCTTCAATAATTAATTCTGTTTATATGTTGACTCTAAATGTTCTTTGCCCATGATGCACTTTAACTTCAGAATAAATTACGGCATCTGTAAAATCTGCAAACACTTGAGGGAATGTCTCTGCTGAGCATAGTCTGTCTTACAATGCTCCCTTGTGTTGTGAATTTACAAATTAATATTTAAATATGTGTAGAGTAGGGAAGGTGCAATATGAATCCAAACACCCCTTATGCCCCGAAGTCCTGAAAACACTTGCATACACATGGGCTCTGAGAAAGGGACCTGAAAGCAGAGGAGAAACAAAACAGGCATAACTTTTTCAGGAAATCCCAGAATGCTGACTCCAAATGTTTCCTCTTTGGGGAGTTTGTTTGCCACAGGGAGGTAGTATCTCTTAATTCCTCTTGGTCAGGTCTGACTCTTATTGTGAAAAGAGGATGGGCAGGAGGCAGATCTTGATCTACCAGTAGATTTCTGTATGGCTTATAGTAGACCAGGAAGGATAGCTGATACCCAGTTTTGTTTTGATTTTCCCTCCCCTGTCCCAAATGGCAAAATGGTTTGGTGTAACCACGAGTGGGTGTTTGTGTGGCAAGACTGAGTTCTGCTGAGTTCAGGTACTGAGAACAGATTTCTGGGCTCAGAATCTTTTAATTCCAAGTGTATGTCTTTTCCATCCAGCTGCTGTTGGGGGATCTTGGAGACTGGTAAGCAAAATTGATGGTAAAGCCTAAAGCCCACACATCCCTGGCTTAGAGCAAGTCATTTCACTTGTCAAGAAAATAAATCTTCTGTATGTTTTAGAATACCCACTGTTGTATTAATTATAACTGTCTCAATTTGTTGTGTTTCACTGTCTTCTGTTGTTGTTGTTGTTGTTGTTGTTGCGTGTCTTCAAGCCATTTCTGACTTATGGCACACCTGAGGCAACCCTATCTTGGGGCTTCCTTGGCAAGGTTTGTTTGGAGAGGCATTTGCCTTTGCCTTCCTCTCAGGCTGAGAGAATGTGACTTGCCCAAAGCCACCCACACTGTCTCAGCATTAGTTCCCTCTCTGAGGTGTAGCTGTAGGGGAGCAAAATGAGGGCATTGCCTCCCAAGAAGAATCCTGCCCCCAAATGCAATTTCCTTTCTCTCACCCAATTTCTTGCATTGCAGTAAATTAAAACTTCACTTGAGTATTTAGGAATACAGTTGAGGCATCCAGGGAAAAGGGGCAGGCAAAGTTACTAAGGAAGCGCAGCATCATGGCAAATAGAAGAGTCCTAGGTGTGAACCATTCATTTATTCAATGCCTCCCTTTCTGCAATGCAGGAAATTGGGGGATTGAAGGAAAATTTCATGGGGGAGGAACAGAATAGTTAAAGAGGCAATTTGCCTTATTTGCTTTCCTCCCTTTAGTTACACCCCTGCCTTGTCACATCGTGTGTGTGTGTGTGTGTGCGCGCGTGTGCGTGCGTGCTTGTTAATTGACTTCATGATTGAATCCATGTTCTGTTGATTAGTTGATGCCTGTATATTGTCACACAGGGCATTTCCACCGGCATTCTTTTGTTGTCTAGTTCTGTTTCTAGTCTTCCCCTTCACACAGTTCCATTCATTGTTCACTGTAAGCAGCAATAGGTCTGCCTTCCTGGATCAGTCAACTTACTAAGAAGTGTTTGCTTGCCACAAGCACACACACTGCCTTTCGGTCTTTTGTTCTTATTATGGCTGCAGCTGGCATGATGGTGTTCGGCAAATCCTTACTCCAGAGCAAAGCAGGATGCTGGCCTTGACCTTTGTTGACCCTTGTGGGAAAGGGGGGGCACTCTGGAGAGTCTAGGTCAGCTTGATCTTTTGGTTGTCAGAAATCTACAGCTGCAGGGCCCGGAATATCACTGAAGAGTAACCTTGTTCCCTTCAAGGTATGGGTTATGCTGATGTGGAAAACCGTGTGCTCTGCAGACCAGAGACTGTCCTACGAATTGCGAGCATTAGCAAATCTCTGACCATGGTGGCGGTGGCAAAGCTGTGGGAAGAAGAAAAGCTGGATTTAGATGCTCCGGTGCAGAAGTATGTCCCAGAATTTCCTGAAAAGGAATATGAAGGTGAAAAGGTAAATAGGAGGCCCTCCATAAATGTGACTTGCGATCATGATTACAAGGCACTCTCAGGTACCTAGTCAGTTAGTTACCTCTAGCATAAGCAGAATGATAAACAGCATGCTCGTTGAGGAGGAAAAGGAGAATTCTTAAATAATAATTCTTACATAGTATGCTCAAGTAAAGCATTGGTTTTCAAACATAAAAAATTAAAACTCAGCCTTCCATCCATTCGTAGGTCGGTAAAATGAGTACCCGGCTTGTGGGGGCAATTAGCTAACACACATTGGAAACTGCTTAATGCAGTGTAGATGTGTAAATTGCTATTGCTTAAAACAATTTGTAAGCCACTTTGATAGCCTTGTGGCTGAAGAACGGGGTATAAATAAATAAATAAATAAATTAGAAATAAACTTAAAAAAATATACACATTGCAAACAGCACATCCAGTTATGTATCTCTCCTCCTTGGTTGACCAATGCTAAAGGCCTGTTTAAACAAGGAGGTCTTTGCCTGCTGCCAAAAAGACAGCAGAGGGGGCAGATTGAACATCCTTCCAGAGGAGGTTCCAGAGCCTAGGCGTGCAACTGAGAAGGCCCTCTCTCATTGTTTTGTTGCCTATGGTGGGATTAGTTGTCAGCTGATCAGTGGCTTCTTTTGATCAGGTCTCTCCCTTCTCCTCATCCCAAGCACTGGAAATACACTATGGCTGTAATCATTGTAACCCACATCAGTTATCTCACCACAATGAATCTGAACCATTGTCTCTCTTTTTTTGGGGGAAAAAAATCTAGGTCACTGTTACAACAAGGCTGCTGGCTTCACATTTAAGTGGGATTCGTCACTATGAGAAAGACATTTCCAAAGTGAAAGAAGAGAAAGAAAAGGCCAACAGAGCCCTGAAGGCTGCAAAAGGCACCACAAAATCTGCCCAGAAAGAGAAAGAAGACAAAGGCTCTGAAAAGAAGGACTCTGTCAAAGCCAGGCCAGAACATGAAGGAAGTAATACCAAAAGTGGAAAGAAGAAAGGAGAGTTTGAACACGAAGAGTATTATTTGAAAGAAAAATTTGATCATGTGATTGACTCACTGAATATGTTTAAGAACGATCCTTTATTCTTTAAACCAGGTGAGTTGCTAGCAGCCATGACCCAAGTTCCTTACAGCAGATGTGTTGTCAGTGTGCCATGCGCCAAAATTGTATTGACTTCATTGTTTCCTTTGTTAACTTTGTTGTTGTTGTTCAGCATTTTTTTACTGGACAAAGAATTTAACTATCCTTGCCTTTTCCAGATGAGAAAATTTACTTTCCTATAAACTGTAGTCCAATTTCCTCACCTCACCCCAAGCTCTGCTCACATCTTCACTGGGAACTGTGTTTTTCCAGGCTGTTTTCTCTTTCTTTCCTAAATTCCACCTCTTTGGCTTTTATATGAAACATGTGACAGCTCTGAAGAGGATGAAGAGTTATAGCCCAGTTGTAGAATCTGTGCTTTGTGTGTGGAAAATCCCAGATTCAGTCCCCAGCATCTCTAGCTGGGGTTGATGGGAAAAAGTATTTGTCTACCACCCTGGAGAGCCACTGCCAGCTAGTGAAGACAATGAAGGTGTACCTTAGTTAACGGAGTGGATATGTTCCTGGGCATTCTTTAAATGAGAATTTGGTACCAGAGGCAGGAATAACATGGGGAGAATAGAAAGCGGTTCCTATATGTGTGACTTATGGCAACCCCATGAATTTCATAGTGATTTCTTAGGCAAAGAATACACAGAGGGTTTTGCCAGTTCAAAATGAGCAGTTTAACAAGTTTCAGCAAACTTTTTATTCAGAACTAAAAAAAATGTGCATGTGAAATGGAACAGCAGGTCAAAAAAGCATTGCATAAATAAAAACATTTGGAACATTTCTAGAGGCCATCTGAAGGCATCTTCCAAAATGTATCCAGGGTTGATTTTTCTTTCACAGGCCTCCACTTTTCTTTTTCCATTTTAGTGACCAAAATTATTATTATTATTATTATTATTATTAATTGTATTTATACCCCGCTCTTCAGCCACAAAGGCTACCAGAGTGGCTTACAAATGGTTAATTTAATAGTTCCCTGCCCTCAGGCTTACAATCTATAGATTTAAGCTTTTTAAAAAAGCATGTCAGGCTAGCGGTGAGGCAGGCTTATCTGCCCTTCCCTTTTCTCCCAGTTTTGCTGTTCAGGCATGCCCACTTAGGGATTCTTGAGGCAGCTGCTGTTTACCTTGCCTGTTGTAAGCAGGCACACACAGCTACTGTAAGGTTGGCTAGAGTAGAATCCTGTTCTTTCCCAGCTCAAGCTTTATTGCATTGTGTACTCTAGACACACTGCTGCAACCTGACACTGAACGTCTGGATTTCTTAGCTCTCTTTCACCACCCTCCCCATGCAAAAGCGTCTGAAAGGCTTCCAGCCAGACAAAGGATGAGGAAGAAAACAGAGCTGGACAGTTGTAAAAAGACTTTGTAAAACGGAGCTTCTTTGTTGGAGGCTTTGTTAACTGGGGGATGTCTGCACTGGTCTAGATGGACCGATCTTCTGACTCAATTTAAGGCATTTGCCTGTATTACTAAGAAGGTTCATATTCAAAAGCGGTAAATCTCAGCAATTTTAATATTAAGTTTAAAAGCACAAGAGAGAAAGCAGGCCATGATATTAAGGGCCTTATTGCACTACATAGTTATAGTATTGTTCTACTTTTAACTGCGCTGGCTGCCTCCTGTAGAATCCTGGGATCTGCAGTTTAGGGAGGGGCATTTAGCATTCTCAGCCAGAGAGTTCTTAGTCTTCATTAAACTACAAATCCTAGGATTCCACAGGAGGCAGCCATAGCAGTTAAAGGGGGAAAATAATGCTATCACAGCGTAGTGTGATAAGGCTTTTAAGTCTCATAAAGTCCTGCACTTTAACTACCAGAAGATCAACTGCTGTGCAGTTTTAGACTATGAAAGCAAGTCAGTTACCATCACCTCAGCCATCATAGCAGTCTTGGGAGACAGATCTGGTTTTTTAGGGCCTAAGGTAGAGTATGAGAGTCAGTGTGGGGTAGTGGTTTGTGTGTTGAACTAGAACTCTGGAAGACCAGGATTCAAATCCCCGTTCAGCCCTGGAAATCCACTGGCTGGCTTTGGGCAAGTGATATTCTCTCAGCCTCAGAGGAAGACAATGGTGGCAAATGTCCTCTGGATATATCAGGCCGAGAAAACCCTATGAGAGGGTTGCCAAAGGCTGCTCCCACACTGCAGAAATAATGCAAATTGACACCAATTTAACTGCCATGGCTCAGTGCTGTGGAATTCTGGGATTTGTAGTTTTGTGAGATATTTAGCTTTCTTTGTCAGACAGCTCCGGTGCCACAATAAACTACAAATCCCAGCATTCCATAGGAGGGAGCCATGATTATTAAAGTGAGGTCAAACTGCATTATTTATGCAGTGTGGCAGCAGCTGTAGTCAGAGTTGACTTGAAGGCACATCACCACCGCAGCAGCAATAAGATCAGCTGTTGCTCCTGGCTGACCCACTGCGTAGCATAAACAGTATGTCAAATGAGCCTTTCTTCCTTTTCCCTTTCTTCAAGGTAGTCAGTTCTTGTATTCAACTCATGGCTTTACCCTTCTGAGTGCTGTTGTGGAGAGAGCCTCTGGACAGAAATTCACAGACTACATGTTGCAAATATTTCGCGACCTAGACATGTCTACAACAGGACTGGATGATAACGAGCCACTGATATACAACCGAGCAAGGTAAATGGCCATGTAGTCACAGAAAAGAAATACATTTTTTTTGCCACAGGAAATGACCTGAATGTCACTTCCTTTAAAAAAAAAAAAAAAACCTCTCAAGATTCAAAAATGTCCCAGAGGAGCCTGAAATGGCAAAAATATTCCATGTCATGTGGTGGATGTTTGGGAGAAAAAAATTAAGATGATATTTTTGACCCTGGGAGCTAGAAAGACCAAAAAATGGCCCACAGGAGGCTGCCCATGGCCCATGGCAAGCACTTTGCCCACCCTAGCTTTATACAGTATTTCCTCAGACTTCTTTTTTGTCACAACTGAGCCAGCTGTTACTAAGCCATTAGGAGTCACATGGGTCACAATCACATCTCTGTGAACATGATCAGCAAGTAATTTGAATATAGCATAGCATAGAAGGATTAATAAACCAACTTGGTGGAGGTGTAATCCATATGAGAGACCTGCATCCTACATGCAGCAGCAGGTTCCTGGGGGTAATATATCACTTTTGCTGGCCAGGAAGTACTAGCACCAATCAGACTTATGTCCAAGTGCAGATACACGTTGTCCCCACTCTGTTGCTTTTGGTGGGAAGCATAACTCACTTGACATTCCAGTGCAGTTAGCCATGTGTAGATACCATCTTGACACACAATTAGAGTTGGATTAGAGCAGTGGCTCTTAACCTTTCCTTTACCAGGGACCCCCTTTAAATATCTTTTGTTGCCATGCCCCCCCTAGACTTAACTGAAAATTTAAAACAACAACACAACAATACTGAACCATTAACAATTACACCATCCATTAAACCTTCCCTTAGAGTTGCCAGAGGGAGAGGACAGACTTCTGCTTCTTCCTGCCAGTTTGCAGTAGAGTGGGTTGAACAGCAATGTACAGGCCCAGTCATCCTTTGCCTTGGCTCTACTCTGGGGAGGAAGTGGGCTGAACAGCCTTCAAGCCTTTGCGGACCTCCTGTGAGGACATCATGGACCCCTGGGGGTCTGCAGACCACAGCTTAAGAACCACTGGATTAGAGGATAAGTGCAGCTTTCAAGAGTATGGGTATGCTTTGTGCGGCTGCGTTTGCTCTTAGGAGGAGTGATAGTTTGCAGGCTCCTCAGAAAAAGTCCTCTGGCTATGCTCAAGTGGTGCTTTGGTATCCGGCACCAGTTTCTTCTCCTCTTATGTGACACGAAATTCCTGCTCCAGGAGCTTTTCCAACTATTTACAGCAGATTTATAGAATGGACAGAAGGCTGCAGGAACAGTGGGGTGGAGAGTAATCCCCAATTCTAGTTGAAGCAAGGAGATCCAGCAGAATCCATTGGATTCTGACCTCTCTATTAGCAATGGGGAAAAGTGAATGACTTGGTCTAGTCAGAGAGTGACATGCCCTCTGTTGTGTAAATGAAAGTCTGTTCCAACCCCAGTGAAAGGGAACATGGTGGGAGCAGGGTATAGAATAGAAGGTGGAGTGACATCTAAGAGAGAACATTGCCACCTTGTGGTTTCCTGTGGATTTCCCTAATCCAGGGAAGCTGAAGGGCATGGCACACCCTCAGCAGCAGTGTGTTTACAAGCCTCTGAATAGGATAAAATGCATTCGGTGTTGAGCAGAGGCCAAAACATTTTTGTTTGCATTTTCCATCACATTTTCCCCCAGCTTCAACCATAGCTAAGTCAAAAATGTTTACTTTGTTCAGGCCTACAACTCCTAGGCCCTTCTTTTGAGTCTTGACCCTTCCTTGCCTACAACATGTTTGCTGGCATCTTTGCTGCTTGTGTTTGTCCTGCTCTGGAGATGGCTCCCAACTGGAATTTCTGAATCTTTGCTAGGAGAAACAAGGCTTTGACACACCTTCATTCCTTGATATTACGCTGTGACATTTTAAGACCTAGGGACTAGTCCAGTATGCTATAGCAATGCAGTTGAAGTATGAGCACATCTTCCTGTAATTGGAGGGGCTTTCCCACCCCCTTGCCTGTGGGAGGGTCACTTCTTTTGTTCTTTACAAACTTTATTTCCAAGCAATGGAAATATCCCCTATGGTGTATCAAGGTGTTTCAAAGATTGCAAGCAACTGTTCTTTGGAAGAGTAATTTGTGGAATGCAGATATCCCTGCTAACATCTCCCCTCAGTTTCAAACCCGTCACCTTCAGGGGCTGCAACTGTCTTCAAGACCATCTTTGAGTCCGATTCTCCCTTTTCCTGGCAAAAAGCCCTCTCCTAAAAGCCTCCAGGAAAAACAATTCACTTTTTAAATAGGTTGCAGCCACCCCTGCATTGTTTAACATAAAAAAACGTTTTCCCCCCAAAAACTAGAAGTGGCCTTCTGTCCACCTTATATTTTGTTCTCTGTTTTAGTATTTTTGGCAGCCTGTGCAGCCCCCAGGTGGTCCTAGGAATTGGTCCCCAGGCATGAGTTGCCCACCCTTGCCCTAGAGAACATTCTTGGGTTAACCTTTTGCTCAGCTCAGCTTTCCCCAACGTGTGCTGTACTGGGAATGTTGGGAGCTGCAGTCCAGCGCAGGTGGAGGGCACAAGATTGGAGAAAGCTGACCTGGCTGTTCACATCCCCTTTTTCCTCTTGGATGTTTGAATCCTCTCTCCCCCTTGACTTGCTGCCTGACTGCACTGAGTGAGCAGACTGTGGCCTCTTGGCCACTTAATTTCTTTTGTGTTTTCCCTGCTGCTGTCAGAAATGTTACAGCAACAGTGACCGTTGCCTTGTACAGGCTGGGTGTCCCTTATCCAGAATTCCGAAATCCGAAGAAATCCAAAATTTTTTGAGCTACAACACAAGTAGCATAGTACATACCTGTACTGTATTTACAAAGCTGGAGAGAGATGTGACGTTCTGTGAAATGGCAGGAATCCACGCCTCCCACCATTTCACAGATCCTCAGTTTCTCTCCATTCTTATTATGTACATGCAAATTATGTAACACCCAAAACAATCTGAAACATAGACCACTCCTGGTACTGAGCATTTCAGATAAAGGGATACTCAACCTGTACTGGCTCTGCAAGTTTCTGAAGGAAGGTGTTGCGCGCTGGTGGGCAGCTGTCCGAGGTCAGAGGGTTACATTGCCCGTCCTCCAAGAGACCTTGAAGGGATACACTGCCCTGAAGGGAAAAAAATTAAAAAATAGTTTGTCCCAAATGCCCTCTGGCATGTGAGGGGTATTTTCACTGTGTTTAGGGCAGGGGGGCGACTTGCTTATTTGAGGCCCAGGAGACGCCTTTTTCACAACAGGAAGTGATCCAGAAGTCACTTCCTGACTTTAAAAGGGGGCTTTCCTGGGCCTAAAATAGCTCAGCGGGAGCCAAAAATGTGGCAGAAATGTCCCTCATGCTCCCTTGAGGACAGATTTATTGACAGTAAGACATTTATTGACAAATGTGACCCCCCACCCCCGGAGGCCCCAAAATGGCCCTAGGGGCTGGATGTAGCCCATGGGCAGCACTTTGCTCACCCTTAGTAACTTATGGTGCATCTGGAGAAAAAAAACCCAGGTGCTTCTTCTTTTTTCTTTTTTTCTTTTTTTGTGAACAAGCAGCATTGTTGCTTTTCCTTCCAGGTATTACACCCACAACAAGAAGGGCCGGCTGGTCAATGCACCCTACGTGGACAACTCCTACAAGTGGGCTGGGGGTGGCTTCCTGTCCACAGTGGGCGACCTCCTTAAATTCGGGAATGCCATGCTATACAGCTATCAGCTGGGGTCTGTGGGGAGTCTTCCCGCTGGGCAGCTGCCTGGCTATCTCAAGCCCAGCACCATCACCATGATGTGGACACCCCCCAACACAGAAGCCTCCTGGGACAAAGACGGTAAATACGGGATGGCTTGGTTCGTCACCGAAAACAAGCAGGAGTGCGGCTTCTGCCGGCACCAGCGGCACTACGCTTTCCATACCGGTGGGGCGGTGGGCGCCAGCAGCGTCCTGCTCATTCTTCCCGAAGAACTGGACTCTGAGGCTGCAAGGGATCTCTCGCTGAGTCTGCCCCGTGGCGTGGTGGTCTCCATTATTTGCAATATGCAGTCGGCCTCCCTTAGCAGCACTGCCTTAAAGATTGCGACAGAGTTTGAAAAGGACAAATTGGCCCAGCGGACTGGTCAAAACAACTCCCAGGACTAAGTTGGGCTCCCAGTGAAGCACGGAAAGGCTGTACACGCTGACCAGAGATGTTCACAGCACCAAAAGGGACCTCATGCACAGAAGTGCCCTGATCCTGTGAGAATGCGCCACTCAGGGAAAGCAGCCCTATGCGTCAGACAGTGGCTCCTTAAACGGGGAAGGTTTTTTTTCATCAAAATTTCCCCAACAGGAGTTGCCAAAAGCACTAGCAGTCATTACTCTGCCACTTGAGCCAGGCCTCGGTGCAAGCCAAATTGCTTCACCTCTTTTTCTCACCTGTTGAGTAAATTTGAAGGAATGCCATCCTTGGAAGCCTGTACTGGTAACCTGGCATGCATAGACTGACATCTTGTTAGAGACAGCAGTGGAGGTTTTGCAGGCTTCGTGATAAATAGGGTTCCCTGGCTACACTCCAGCGGTGTCCTTTGGTATCCAGCATGAGTGGAATTAGGACTTTCTTCCCCTCCTACTGGAGGCCACTGTGACACAAAAAAACCTGCTCCAAGAGGTTTCCCAGCCCTCTAGAGCAGGTTTATAGGATGGAAAGAAGGCTGCAGGAATAGTGGAGTGGTGGTGGTGGTAGGGAATCCTCAATGCTGGTGGAAGCAGTAGGATTTAACAGGCTTCTGAGAGGCAGGCATAAGTCCAACAAATGCCTGTGTGTGCCTTTTTTGGTCACTGCAGAAGTTGGTATTCTTTCCTCCACAATGACCAAAGCCTTCTCCCCTCTCAGACTCATGATGTAGCCACTGCATCCCCCACTGCCACCGGCCGTTCAGTGGAGAGCAGAGAATGAGATCCTAGAAGTGTCCCCATACATCCCCATAGCTTGATACAGAATGATTTCATCATCTGCTGAGGGATCTGGAGGACCCCCACAGATCTCAGTGGATGCTGTAATCATTGAGTGGTTGTTGAGAGGACACAGGTAGTGTAGTTTCTCATGCAAAACTATTACGCCCCACTGTGCCATACAGGATCGGGGCCATTGTCTGATCTGTGCTTTTTGGCTTTCCAAATTGTGTTTGAAAGGCTGACAATAATGGCGAAAGCCCAGTTGTGCCCTCCTGCAGACAGCCCCTGGGGAAGTACAGCTGTGCTGCCATTTTCATCAGAGCAGAGGAGGAGCAGAGATCTCTCAACTCAGGATTTGGGTGTCAGCTTTTTAAAAGGAATGGAGGAAGGCAGGAAAGAGAGGGCTGCCACAGGCAATGATCCCCCTTACTCTTTAGGAGCAGCAAGACAGCCAAGGAAGGCCTGAGTGGGTTGCTCCCTCTCTCCTGCTGGCTGAGACTATTGGCAAGGCTGACTGTTAGGAAAGTTGACATTCAGCATTAAAAACTGCTTAATTTTCCAGGTATCACTTGACTTTACAAGACCCTTTCAGCACAGGATTGGGTGCTACTATTTAGTTAATAGATGCAATTAGTGGTGCTATTTTTAACAACCTGTTGGCATAGTAATAGTTCTCTAGACTTAAGGGATGACTGAAAAAGGTTCAGGCTTCTGTCTGGTAACCTTGGAAGCAGAATTACAAAATTACCTGTTTTTACATCAGCAAATGTGTGGTCAACATAGCCTGTCCCAGGTGTAATTCACTGCAATCATTATGTGGTCTTTGGGCTAGAATTGACATTGCTGTTCATGAAAATGCCATCCTGTTCAGTTTAGCTTATGTTTCTTGAACACTGCAAATGTGATTGCCGTAAGGCAGGAGACAAGTGTCTTGAAAGATTTAAGTGGTGTTTCTAAAGCTTGGCTTTTTCTCTGTGCATTTACTTGGATGCACACTCGCTGAGTAAATAAGCAAACATACATGAGTAAGAAGATCCTCATCTTGCACTTTCTGTTTTTAACCAGTTTAAAGCTGTCTCTGACATCCCCTTATTGATGCCTTCGCATTCTTCAGGGGGCTTCTTCTTGCACCATAGAGGGGTCTATGATCTCTTCTCCAATTCATTAGGCATGCCTAATCTGGTAGTCAGACTGGATGCTGTCAGTTGGAAGTTTCCCATGCCTAGCCCCAACCTTGCTTTTGCTTTCTACTTCCTCCTGCCCACCCCGCCCCCGGTTAGCTTTCTCCAGCAGCCTCTGACTTTGGCCAGCTGGTTATACTTATTCCCAATAGTGCAAAATGCCCATTTGGATTTTTTTGTAACAGTGACTGGCCTTTTTGTATGCTTTAACTAATAAACGTGTTGAACCGCTGACAGGCTGTTCAAATGTTCACTGTGGGTTGAATTAAATCTGCCCCTTTTTCTAGATAGATGATGGAATCTGAGCAATCAGGTTGCTTCCTTCCTTTGTCATATCTTCTTGCAGATCTTACGTTAAGCAGTCTATTGATTCTGATGCAATAAAACGTCTAAAAAGCACAAAGGCAGCTTCAGTTGAGAAAAAGGGGTGTATCCTTTAGCAATCAGGTGAAATTCTTCCTGCCTAGAACAAGGTCACTCTGAATAGGTGCCATATCTTTATTTCTTTAGCTACCTGTTCTTTAGAGAGCCAGTGTGATGTTGTGGTTTGAGCATTGGACTATGACTCTGGAGACCAAGGTTCGAATCCATGTTTAGCCATGGAAACCCACTTAGCCTTGGGCAAGTCACACTCTCCCAGCCTCAGAGGAAGACAAAGGCAACCCCCCTTTGAAGAAATCTTGCCAAGAAACCTCCTTAGGATCACCAATAAGTCATAAAAGACTTGAAGGCACACAACAGTAACAACAACAACCTGTTCTTTATAAGCTTGCACTGCTGCATATATAGTGAAGATGACCAACTAAAGAATAAAACATGGATTTTTAGAATGATGGATTCACCCACAGGGATCCTGGCTCCAGGCAGTTTGCTGCAGAGGTCCCTGAGTGACACATTCCTCCACCATTCAGAAAGGCATCTGCCACCTAGGCTCATCCACAAACTAAAACTCTTTCCAGGACCTTCCTTCTTGTGGGGCAGGGAGGAATTATTTGCCTTGCTGGCACAACTAAAGTGCAGACGGGTTTCCTAACTGTCCAGTACAGGTATATCTCACTTGAGAAAGCTGAAAAAGAAGCTCCTTCTTACACAGCCTTTTTTTACACCCACCCAGCCCCCACCTTTCCTCCGCCCCACCCCATCTAGCTAAAAGTACTTTTTGTCACCATCAGCATTGGGAGAATGATGAAGGAGGGCTTGAGGAAACACAGATTTTTGCTTCGAGGTTGCTGCACATTTTTGAAGTAAACAGTGCAATCAAAACTGGGCTGGGAAAGAATAGGATTTTCCTCTAGTTGATCCTACTGGAACTGTGTGTGCCTATCTATAAGAGAGAAAGTAGACAGCAGTTGCCTCCAGAATCCCTTACTGAGCATGTGTGAACAGCAAAGCTGAGAGCAAATAAGCCTGCCTCTCCTTGCAATATGTTAAAAAAAAGCATTGATCTATAAATTCAGTCTCCAAAATAAGAAAACTTAAGAAAAGCAGAGGGTGGTGAAAGATAAAAATCATCCTTATATGCATTTTGGAACAATTTTGGGAGACGCTTACAAGTGGTCTCTAATAGGTTCAAAATGATTTTGTTTACTTATGCAAGGCTTGCCTGACCTGGTTGTTTCATTTCACAGGTATATATTGTTTACTTTTGAATAAAAAGTTTGCTGAGACTTGTTGAACTACTTTTCTTTTGGGGGTGTAGAAACTTGTCCCTCTTCTTTCCTTGTTATTTCTGCCACTAGTTCCAAACTTTTGGTTAAAGAAGTCATGCCCAGGAATACCGCCCTTGTCGCATCACCAGGATCCGTCTCCTGGATATCAGGTGTTGGTCTTGAAATCTCAGGACTGGGTGTTATGGTCCTGCCCTGGTAACCCTAACGCCCTATGAAGCTGGAGCTGCTTGGTGGCAGAATGACAGCACAGTTAGGCAGCATTACATTCAACAATGGACATTTACCTAACAGATCAAATCCAATAGTGTGAAGTCATGTTAAAGCATGGAATCTCAGATTCTTAGAACCTGAACACAATTTGGTAGGTAGGAGTAGGACCAGGAAAAATAATTGCTTCACAAGTGTATAGTGACCCGTTAACCACTCCTTCATTAAACAAAATAGCATAATGTTAATTTCTCAATCACATCACTCTTTATAGCTAATCAGCTATATGTCTTTCTTGAGACTCCCATCTTCTTGTTGTGTGCCTTTAAGTCATTTCTGACTTATGGCCACCCTAAAGCAAACCTATCACAGGGGTTTCTTGGCAAGATTTGTTCAGAGGGGCATTGCCTTTGCCTCCCTCTGAAATTTGCCCAAGGGCTCCCAGTGGGTTTCCAGGGCCAAGTGGGGATACAAACCCTAATCTCCAGAATCCAGCACTCAAACCACTACATCACGCTGGCTCTCCATCTTCTCAGGTCCTAATTGAATCTCTCTTCAAGTTCAGACATAAAAACTGAGTTTTGAGAAAAACTCAGTGGGTGGTAAGCTTATTAATTGTAGTGATTGAAGCTGCAAATCTTCTGCATGCTTTATCTGGATGAAAACCCTTCAGATGTAAACATCTGAGACAAAGGCACTGAAAATCAGATCTCTTTTCTAGCCAAGAAAATACAAATATACATGGGGATAAGATTTAAGTGATGCTTCATTATTATTATTAGTGGTGGTGGTTTTTCTTAATCTGATTATTTCTGTTGGTCGAAAATAATTAACCTATTTAGTTCTAGTGCTCCCGGGCCAGAATGGCTTGGCTGTAATCTTATTAAGCCTTAACAATAACCTGTTTTATTACTTCCAGCCCCCATCTATCACTGAAACAAGGAGCAGAATTGCAGGATATTTCTCTTGCCACAATGTTTGGGCATTGTGAGTTTTCACAAGCTTTCTGAGGCTCTTAGTAGCCACTAAGGAAGTGTTCTATTTAGATTCACAGCATTGGAAGGGTCCTTAAACGCCATCTAGTCCAACCCCTTGCCATGCAGTAATACACAACTAAAGCACTCCTGAGAGGTGGCCATCCAACCTCTTTTTAAGCCTGCCACCCTCTGACACAGTCTATTCCACTGTCAAACAGCTCTTATTGTCAATAAATTCTGTCTCACGTTTAGGTAAAGTTTCTTTTCTTTGAATCTGAATCTTGTCCTAGTCTCTGGAATAGCAGAAAACAGGTTGGCTCCACCCTCTACACGACACTCCCTTAGGTATTTAAAGACAGCCGTGATGTCACGTCTCCATCTTCTCCAAGCTAAACTTCTCCAGTTCCCTCAGTCATTCCTCACAGTACTTTTATAGTGCTTGGGAGAGGCTAGAAGCTTCTGCTTGAGAGCAGAAGTCTCCCCTTGGTCGGTCATGGGATGTCATATTTGCCTAAGGAAGGATGGCGATCAGACCTTCATTTAAGAAATCACCACATATGTCGTGATGGCTGAATTACATATAGGCCCATGTTGAATGTCACTTTCTGGGGGCAAGGGTAGCACCTTTGAGACAAAAGAGAAAGTTGTAGCATATGCTTTCGTAGACTTGCATCTCCTTCCTCAGATGGACGGAGTCTCCTGATATAAAAGCTCTCCACTGGCTGCCTATTAGTTTCCGGGCACAGTACAAGGTGTTGGTTATGATCTTTAAAGCCCTACATGGCTTGGGTCCAACTTACCTCTGGGACCGCCTCCTTCCATACGACCCTCCCCGCACACTTCGGTCCTCTGGGAGGAATCTGTTACAGCCTATGAAAACAAGGCTGTCGGTGACCTCCCAGAGGGCCTTCTCTGCTGCTGCTCCCAGATTATGGAATGGCCTGCCGGATGAGTTCCGTCTTATTACCACCTTAGACAGCTTTAAAAAAGCTGTCAAGACGGATCTTTTCCGGCAGGCCTTTCCTGAATAATTATCCCGGCCCAAGACTCAGCTGCCCTTTCTAGGCTATGATTGTATGTTTTAATTTTTTTTCCTTCTAATTTATATATATTTTAATTAATGCATGTTTTTAATCCTTTGTAATTTAATATTATTTTAAGGGGTGGGTGGGCTAGGGTATTGTGAGTATGGGGTTTTTATATTGTAAGCCGCCCCGATTGCGTTGCAGAGGGGCGGGATATAAATAAAATTTTATTATTATTATTATTATTATTATTATTATTTCTTACTGATATTCCAGACTAACATGGCTATGTCTTTGAATTCTAATTTCTGAGGGAAGATGGGATGGGAGTGCAAATTGTTGCAGAGGAATTCCAGGCATTTCTGGATGAGATAATTCAGTTGTAAGATAGATGTAGCAGATCCAGGTTATTTGAAGGACCATATCAACGGTGCTGTTTTTAAGGTTTCTATATGGTCTTTTAATAAATTTTACTGTTTAATGTTTTAACTTCAGAAATTGTTTAACACTTTTATTAATGACTTTGTATAGTTTTCATCTCTATTGTTTTTAAATAGGTTGTTAGCTCCTTGAGTCCCATTATTATGAGAAAGATGTGATATAAATCAAAGCTTCTTAAACTGTGGGTTGCGACCCCATATAGGGTCGCGTAACTGAATATTGGGGTTGCAAAAATTTGGCAACATTAAATTGGATTTGTATACCTATTTTAGAAGGGCGCTCCAAAACGATACCAGGACTCTCTGAAACAACATCTCAGGCTCAGCCAAATTGATCACCAACAATGGTCCGCCCTGGCCTCACATCGGGATGCAAGGCCACTATCCACATCCACATCGGGATGCAAGGCCACTATCCACATCCACATCGGGATGCAAGGCCACTATCCACAATGCTGGAGCCTTATTTGAGAACTCACACCAAACAAGTCTTGAAGAGAAACGACAGCGCAGAAAGAATCACAACCCAGAAACATCACCCAAGGAGACCGTCTGCTGTGCTTTCGGCAACCGGACTTGTTTATCTCGGATTGGCCTTTTTAGTCATCAGCGCGCTTGCAGAAAGCGCAAGATGAGTCCTTCCTGAATCTTCGTTTGCGAAGAAAAGCCACAAGGTTGTGAGTTGGATCCTAAAAGACTCCAAGGTTGACTCAGCTTTCCATCCTTCCGTTGATTGGTAAAATGAGTACCCGACTTGTGGGGGGCAATTAGCTAAAACACTGTAAACCGCTTAGGGAGTGCTTTGGCACTAATAAGTGGTATATAAATATCAGTGCTATTGTTGTGTTTGGTCTCTTTCCCCCAAATGCTGCAGGCTAGGACTTCCAGAACAGGGGAAAGGGTGCCTTTTTGGATTGTCACTCCTAACAAAGCTATGCTGGCTGGGGGATTCTGGGAGTGGCAGTCCAAAAAGAAGACCCTTCCCCAAGCCCAGAAGGACTTCCAATGAATCCCAGGTGCTGTAGGCTCTGTTTCAGAGGAAGGAACTGGCAAAAACCTCTGAGTCTTCCTTGCCCATGAAAACCCTGTGAAATTCATGGGGTCTCCATATGTCAACAGGCGGCTTGAAGATAGACAGAGAGAGAGAAAGAGAGTGCCACTGCCTCACCAAACTACATATCCCATGAGTCCATAGGATGGACCCACAGCAGTTTAAGTGGAACAATAGCCCTATAGTTGTATATGCATAGGGATCTTGTAACACGGTTGAGACTGAAAGAGAAGTTGGTAGCATAAGCTTTCTTAGACTTAAGTCTGCCTCATCGGATGATGCCCAATCCACGTACATCTGATGAAATAAGACTTAAATGGGCCTAAATCCCCCTCTCTCTCTCTCTCTGGCTTTTCTCTCAAACGAAGATTCAGGAAGGACTCATCCCGCGCTTTCTGCAAGCGCGCTGATGACTAAAAAGGCCAATCCGAGATAAACAAGTCCGGTTGCAGAAAGCACAGCAGAAGGTCTCCTTGGGTGATGTTTCTGGGTTGCGATTCTTTCTGCGTTGTCGTTTCTCTTCAAGACTTGTTCAGCGTGAGTTCTCCAATAAGGCTGCAGCATTGTGGATAGTGCGTCTCCATGCCTCCCGATGTGAGGCCAGGGCGGACGACTGTTGGTGATCAATTTGGCCAACCTGAGATGTTGTTTCAGGGAGTCCTTGTATTGCTTTTTTAGAGCGCCCCTCTTATGCTGACCCGTGGCGAGTTCACCATAGAGTACTATTTTTAGGAGGTGATGGTCTTTCAGAGCTCTTTCTAATAACTAATGGGCCTAAATCCACATTACACAAATAATCCAGTTTGAAACTGGATTATTTGCCTTGGCTCCTTCCCATTGAATCAGGAGGGTTGTACTGTAGTTTTACAAGGCCATTAGCCTTCTCTGCCAAAGAGTGCTGGTGCCTCACCAAAACTACAGATCCCAGGAGTCTATAGGAAGGAGCCAAGGCGAATAATCCCGTTTCAAACTGGATTGTTTGTGTCGTGCGGACGCACCCTGGGAAAGCTTATGCTACCAAATTCTTTCTCTCCGTCTCAAAAGGGGCTACAAGATCCCTTTGCATACGTGTCCAGACTAACAAGGGGATGTCTTTTTCTTTTTTTGAATTCTACCACTAACAATTGCGTCGTGTATTAACGGAGCCCCAAAATCCGCAAGAGGGCGGCGGCACCAGCTGCAGAAACCAGCGAGAAGAGACTGAAGACTACAATTCCCAGAGATTCTTGCGCGCGGCCAGTGGGTGGGAGGAGGGAAAGGAAGAAAAGGAGGGCGTTAGCGTCAGAGACGTGAGAGAGCGAGAGAGAGAGCGGGGCTAAACTTCCGGTGCAGCGCGAGGCGATGACCACATCCTCCTGGGGCGGGTGAGAGAGGAGGCGGGGCAAAGAGCGTTCCAAAGCGCACGATTGGCGAGGTTTTTGCGTTCTCCACGCCCACCCCCTCCCTCCCTCAGTGGCTCCTCCCCCCAGCCAGGCCCCGCCCCTTCCCCTCCTAGTCCCCCCGCCCCCGCGGCCCCGGCCCGCCACTCGGAGCGAAGATGGCGAAGACCTACGACTATCTCTTCAAGCTTCTCCTCATCGGCGACTCGGGCGTGGGCAAGACCTGCCTGCTCTTCCGCTTCAGCGAGGACGCCTTCAACACCACCTTCATCTCCACCATCGGTGAGTCGGAGGCGGCCGGTGAGGGGGGGATAATACCGGCGCCGCCCCCCACCTCAGTTTTTTATTTTAGCCTCTTTAACCCCCCCCCTCCGAGAGGGAAATGGTCGAGCCGGCGCCTCAGGCGGGCGAACGAGCGGGCGGGCGAAACCAATCCTCTGAAAGGGGTGGCTGGGTGGGAGAGAAGAAGCCAGGCTAGGTTGTGGGATGTCAGGTGGGCGGTTTCTTGGGCTGGGGGTCTCGGAGGCCTCGGAAATAACGGCCGTTTTAGTCAGTCGAAAGAGGGCATATATATATATATATATATATATATACACACACATATATAGGTATATGTGTTGCACTTATATCCCGCCTTTCTCCCAAAATGAGGTTTCAAGGCGGCTTATAACAAATAAAGAGGGAGGGGAAGCACCAACTAAAACAATTTGTTACAAGTGAGTTAGTTAAATGTCAGTATTATTATTTTTACAAAACCAGTTATAAGTGACAACATAATTTCACTAGAAGATTTATTTAAAAATAAATAAAGAAAGCGCACAACAATTTCACACACACACACAGTCTACAGATCCATAATTCAAATTCAGAAAGCCTAAATATGCAAAACACACATACATTGAGAAGGCTGAACAAGAGAACTTTGATCTGTCTCTTTACAACACCCGTTACTCTTTATTTTTTTTAATTGTTATTTTTATGAGAAACTTATAATAGGAAACATCTCCTATGTGTAAATTAAACATAGTCTATATATATTCATGCTTCTTATTTTCCAAATATTGCATATCTTATTTCTATTTAACCTTAGTCTGTTTGTATCTTCTCTTCTAATTTATTTGTATCTTCTCTTCTAATTAGACCCGTTAATAATAATAATAATAATAATAATAAAATTTATTTATATCCTGCCCCTCTGCGAGCAATCGGGGCAGCTTACAACAATAAAATAGTACACAGTATAAAACAACTCAAAATCCCTTCCCCCCCTTAAAACATTATTAAATTAATACAAATTAAAATCAGTATATAATACAACTTATTAAAAACCCTTTTGAGCAAGCAGCATCAGTTTGGGGGTCCAGAAGCAACCTCCAGAGGGGGTTCCTAAAGCCGGGGTTAGCTATTCCGGAAAAGCCTGCCTGAAGAGAACATCTTGACAGCCTTTTTAAAACTGTCTAATGATGTCAATAGGCCGTTACTCGTTATTGTTGGTGTTATTCTTTGAAAATAGGAGGGGGTGGAGGTGGGGGTGTGTGGGTAGGGAGGGGGTGAGGGCATCCACCACTTCCAAAATATGTATATACATATTTTTTCTTTCCCCTCTTCTCTGTTATTTCTCCTTCAATGGGAAAGGAAATCACACTGGCAGGGGGCATCAGTTTTGTCCTGTGTACAGATTTGAGTATCTCTTATCCGAAATTCTTAGGACCAGAAGTGTTCCATATTTTGGAATTTATTTGGATTTTGGAATATTTGCATATACGTAATAAGAGATCTTGTAGATGGGGCCCAAGTCTAAACACAAAATTCATTTATGTTTCATATGCACCTTATAAGCATAGCCTGAAGGTAATTTTATACATAATTTTTTTTTTAATTTTGTGCATGAAACAAGGTTTGTGTACATTAAATCATCAGAAAGCTCAGGTGTCACTATCTCAGCCAACCATGTGGATGGTTTTGGAGCATTTCGAATTCAACCTGTAGTTATTTATGTATGTGTTTATTAAAATATGTATGTCCGCCCCTGTTAGCACAAGGTCTCGGAACATGTGCCAGTAAATCTGTGTATGTGTTTACCTCTTTGGGTATGGGCTCACAGCCTCTCAATTTTAATCACACTTCGAGAAAGACCCATTACATCATTTCAACATAGTAAGGTTAATCTTACTGATTCACTGTGTTTGCTGTAGTTGGGACTAATAGTTGGATTCAGGCCTGTGCGTTTTTGGAATAGGAACGCTTGAGCAGGAAAGGCTGGAAATCCAAGGCCACTGGTGCAATTTCCTTTATGTTCCATCCTCTCCAGGTTTTTAATGGGTGATAATATAATAACAATGATGATGCATTTGAGGCTTGGCGGTGGTGCTGTTGGATTGTTCAGAAATATGGGGCTCCGGGCATTTCCTTGGGCTTAAGGCAAGAGAATAATTTCAGGGCAGCAGAGAGAAGTGTTTTTTTTCCAAGGGAGCCACTCCTTGGGGAAAAAGAGATGCTCGCATTGGAACCCTGGGCCAGGAGGGTGGCAGCCACTGCTTAGGGGCCACCCTTCAGACCCTTTAGGCTTCTGTCCCCTTGCCTGTAGGCTTGGAGAGAGCATCCTCTGAGAAGCGCACACTTGAGTATTTGTTGTTGTGTGCCTCCAGGTCTTTTCTGACTTAAGGCAACCCCAAGACAAACATCACAGTGGTTTCTTGGCAAGATTTCTTTAGAGGGGACTTGCCTTTGCCTTCCTCTGAGGCTGAAAGAGTGTGACTAAGGTCATCCAATGAGTTTCCATGGCTGAACAGAGATTCAGACCCTAGTCTCCAGAGCCGTAGTCCAATGCTCAAACCACTATACCACACTGGCTCTCGTGGGCCCAGATCTAATCTTGAAGTGGGGTTTTCCTAATGTTTAGGTGGTGATCCTTGCTAAAGAGATCCCACCATATCTTGCAAAGTCTGAAAGTTCATGGTTGCTTCCTTTAAAAATAACTGTTTTCGTAAAATGCTGACAGGTTGGCCTCTGCTGCAGGGACTAGACACTTGTTCAGAAAGTGCTAAAATCTCTTAGGGCAAAAATTAAGTAGGAAATTTTTGGGGTTTTTTGCTCAGTTTTAAACCTGCCACTAAAAAAATCTGTCTAGCTGGTGTACAGTCTTTTACATGAGATGTTCCTCAGGTTTACAGCCTTAAAGGAGGAAAAAGTAGAAGAATTAGTTGGGATGAAGTCTGGGTAAGTGGCTGACATAGCCAGACAATGGAGGCAACACTCCCTTTGCTGCCTGGCATCATCCTTTCTGGTTCAATGGATGACTGGCATCATTTTTGCCCTGGCAGCCAACATAAGAGGGAAAGGGCTGGCTGTTTCTTTCCCTGCTTTTCCTGAATGACTGATGCACTACTTTCTTCGCCTTTGCCACCCCTAACCAACTCCACCGTTTTTCACTTGTATCTTTTCTCCTCCTTCCGTAGCACTTGTATCACTTGTGTGCTGTTCAGAACTTGTGAGGCCTTAGTGGCTGAGCTGAATCAGAGGTTTAGGGACGGTGGAGTTTGTACTACCAAATCCAAGTACGGCTCACTAACTGTGCACTGTATCCTACTAGACCAGAGGTGAGAATCATGTGGCTCTCTAGATTTGACTGGCAACTCCAGGCAGTCGTAGGCAGTAGACTCAAATTGAAGAATGTTTGGGCTTACAAGCCAACCATATCTCCAGGAGCCCGTGTGGCGTCCTGGTTTGAGTGTTGGACTTGGGCTCCAGGGAATCTCTGGTCACCCATGGAAACCACTACATGACTTTGGGCAAGTCACGCTTTTTCAGCCTCGGAGGAAGGCAATGGCAAAGGTCCTCTCCATAAATCCTGCCAAGGAAACCCTAGGCTAGGGTTCCCATATATAAGAATTGCCTTGAATGCACATAATGGCATATAATTCCCATCCCTGGCCTAAGTGAATGTCTGTTTTTTTAGTCCTCAGCCAGCAGCAAAACTGGATGGTAGGCTGAGCCCCTGGTAGACCCCCCCCCCACCCTTAGATGCTGCTTGGTTACATTTAGCTTGGCAAATCTTAAGTTTTGAAGGCTTGACTGCTTCTGGGAGTTCAGGATGAATGGCTTTAGTCATAATGGGCTGTCAAGTAGAGGAGTGAACAGTAAGGCAGTACTTAAACATCTAGAAGTTAATGTCAGAGGCAAGCATAGTTCTATAGTTTCAAGACTTAGAATGGAACTGAATGCTAAGAATGGGAGAAGAACTATGCTAGGTCAGGCCAGAAGCTGTGTTGACCAGCCTTCTGTTTGTTCAGAACAGAAGGCTGGTCAACCAAGGGCCTCTGGAAGTCCAAAGATCAGGGCATGAGCTCATTAGCACTCTCCTGGTGTTCTCCAGTAGCTAGTATACTGAGGCATGTGCCATGGCTACTGGAGGTAATGGGTAGCCATCATGGCTAAGACTTATTGATATCCTCATTCTTCCACTAAACTGTGTAATCCTCTTTTAAAGTAATCTAATTTAAGCTGGTGGCCATTGCTACATCTTATGGCAGTGAACCCATGTCATTTATACCCATGTGCTGAAAGAAGGAATATCTCCTTTGGTTTATCCTGGCTGTCCCACCACATTGGATGACATCTGGTTCTAGTCATTTCTTGTGTAATGCATAATTTTATAAACATCTATTATTCTCTCCTTTCGTCAACCCTTTTCTAAATGAAAACATCCCAGTTGTTGTAACTCTCCCTCCTAGAAGAGTTACTTCAGCTCCTTGATAATTTTGATGGGCCTTTTGTATGCTTGTTCTTGCTCTGCAGCACCCCTTCTGGAGTGTGGCACCCAGAATTATACACACTGGGATACAGGGACTCCATTTCCAGTCCATATCCTAATGGTGCCTAAGATGGCATTTGCAGCTGTGCACATGTTTAGTTCCATTCAGCTGTCCACCTTCTCATCAGTCATAGACCAGACTCCATTGGTGTGCCTGTGAAGTTAAGATTTGGGTCCCTGGTGTGCAGTATTTCACACACTCTTATTTTGAACTGCATTTGTTGTCCGTTGACTCTTAAATCTGGAGAGTTTGGAATACCTTCTTACGTTTACCATCCTGAATAATTTTGCATCATCAGCAAGCCTGGGGACCTTACTGTTCATTCCCAATTTCAGGTCATTTAGCAGCAAGGTAAAAAGCAGAAGTCCTAAAACGGACCCTTGGGGAACCCTACTTCTTAAAACCTTCAGTTGTATGACTGGCTTATTCTTACGCTTTGCTTCCTGTTCTTTAACCAGTTACTCATCCATAAGAGGACTTGTTCTCTTATATGCTGGGATTCTGTCATAAGGCCAAAGTACAAAATATCAACAGGATCAGCCTAAGCCACCTGCTTGTTTAAAACAGCTTTCTCCAACCTGCACTTTCCAGATGTGTCAGACTCCAACTCCCATCATTCTCAGACACCACACTGGTTAGGGATGATGCCAGTTGTAGCCCAACACATCTTGAAAGTAGTACTGGGTTGTGGAAGGCTACTCTTAAGATACGAAATGAAGCACAACATCCTTTGCAGAAGCCATGTTGATTCTTCTTCCAAAATACATCTTTATATATTTAATAATTTGCTTTCCACTTGAGTTACCTATCATTGACATTAAGCTAATTAACCTGAATCCTCAGGATCTCCCCAGATCTCTTTAAAAAACAAAACAAAAAACAAACTGGGGCTTCATTGACTGCTGTCCAATGCCATGAGAAAGGGGAATACTTGAAACATCATTGGCTAAGCAATGCCCTTGTTCCTTTGGATTCTCTGTGGTCTAACTCAGTATTCTCTGTGACATCCCTGAAGGTCTTGTCCCCCAAACCTCCCTGCCTCTTCAGGGCAGCTACTTGGGCTTCGAGGGCAGACAGCATGGCACACCCTTATCTGTTGGCTGGGGGTAGATAGTCCTGACATATCTGCTTGAGGATGTGGGGCTTTAAGTGCGGCCTTCTATTTGAGGCACAACCTCAGGTGATTATTACAATCTTTTGTTCAAAAGACAACAGTTTTTCAAGAAGTAGTGTTTTCGCTAGGGCACTATTATATTTCTTTGTGTTTAGAGTATTAACAGTGCTGATATACCACTTTTGAGGCTGTAGGGCAGAGGATCCAAAACTCTGAAGCAATGATAAAGGCTGTGTTGAATGGAGGTGTTTATCTATGACCAGAGGTAATAGATTACCATACCTGATAAAAGAGTAGGCACACCCTTGATGCTGGTGAACTCCTGAACAGCCTGTAGGCCATACTTGCGAGTTGTTGTTGTGTGCTTTCAAGTTATTTCTGACTTCTGGTGACCCTAAGGAAAACCTATCATGGGGTTTTCTTGGCAGAATTTGTTCGGGGGTGGGGTTGCCCTTGCCTTCCTCTGAGTCTGAGAGAGCGGAACTTGCTCAAGGTCACCCAGTGGGGTTCCGTGGCCAAGTGGAGATTTGAATCCTTGTCTCCAGAGTCATAGTCCAGCCCTCAAACCACTACACCATGCTGGCTCTCACATTTGCAAGTATAGTAGTACTATTTTGTTTTTCACTCCAGAGTGGGTTTTACCCCCTGATGGAAATGCTAGAGATGTTTCTGCTTGGGTTTGGCAGTTTTTACTCTAGAATAAGTGTGACTGTTTTATATCTACAGATCTGGGTTTGTATAAATAGTTTGTAACTGTACCATTTTCATCAGTTGTTTCTAGGGTTGTTTCTCATTGAATCAAGTTGCTCTCCTTTAGTTTAGTGCTGGTGCATTTTAAGTGCTGCTTTAAAACACATATTGCCACAAGAAACATAAGAAAAGTTTAAAAGAAACCAGACCAGGTAAGGAAACCACGTTAGCTTAGCCCTCATTAGAACCGGTGTTGTACTGAGTTAGACCACCAGTCCATCTAGCTTAATATTGACCCAGGCTGGTGGCTGCTACCTAGAGTTTCACACAGGGGTCTTTCCCAGTCCTATTTGGAAAGGCCTGGGATGAACCAGGGATCTTTTGCACCTAAAAATGTCTGCCTCTGGACACTTTCAGAGGGGCAGACTCATGGATTTGCTAACAGAAGATGCCACCACAGAGGAGAACCTGCCATCAGATTCTGATCACTGGCCTTTCAGCTAAAGGTAGCATCCAGAGCGGACTTGTTTAAGCTGATTGCCAAACAATCAGGGTGAACAATTGATCAAGGAAGGGCGTTCCTCTCTTAACACAAGAGTTGTCATCATAACTGCTTACTAGCTACATTTTTTTAATGCTGAATGTACAGAAATGGCCAGGAAATGAAAGAACCCACAAGAAAAACTGCACAAGCTGGATGTTACGTTATATTAAACACTCTAATTAGCTGCAGTAACCAAACTTGAGCAAGAGTGCTCATGTGTTCTAGAGCTCTGTGGTTTTCAGGCCTTGCTGGTTTCCATTGCACTTCTTTTAACTGAGGAGTATAAATACATACCCCAGTATGCAAAGCTCCTGTATGTCTGGTTTCTTAAGTACATTGTTGTTGTATGTTGTCAAGTCAGTTACCCTACGAATGAAAGGCCTCCAAGAGACCCTGATATTAACAGGCCTGCTCCTGTCTTGCAAACACATGGCAGCCATGGCTTCCTTGATTGAATCCATCCACATGTAGGGCGGTCTTCCTCTTTTCCCCACTGTCTCTCACTTTACTGATCAAGTATTATCTTTTTCAGTGAGTCATGTCTCAGGATGTGTCTATAGTATGATAGCTTCAGTTTAGTCATTTTGGTTTCTAGTGAGAGTTCAGGCTTGATTTGTTCTCAGACCCAGTTAATTGTCCTTTTGACTGTCCATCATATCTGTAAAACACTCCTCCCGCACCACCTGTCAAATGAGTTGATTTTTTTTTTCACCCAGCCAGTTTTCTTCCCTGTCCAGCTTTTAAGTACTGTGATTGCACAAATGGAGTTAGGTGTGGTGAAACCATATATAGCATTCTGTCTTCCTGTTGAACAAAAAGCATCACTCATAGCACAGCTGCTTTTTTTGTTTCTGTATGCTTGGAAACAACTGGCATCTCCAGGGCTTGAATGTACATCTTTAGCTGCTTCTCCCCCATGAACAAAAAAGAGACAAACTTGCTTTTAGTATTGAATGGGGAAATGCAGGAGGGTTGTCATACAACATGCCTGGATGTTTTAAGTGTCTTCAGATTTGATTGAGCCATCGATTGATTGAAGGTTGATAGTTCCCTGGGCAAATTTCTCACAGACAGTGTGGTGGTGATTGTTGTGGATTCACAGGCAAGCTACCTTCAGAGCTGGAAAAGTTACCAATGCCTCGATAGCTAATGGGTAATGAGTGATACTTAGGTGATTTTATACTCTCACAATATTATCATTTTAATGACGAACTTCAGCTAAATCTCTGCTTTTCTTTGTACACAGTTCAATGAATAGCAGGCCATGTCTAAGCAACTCTGTAGTTCTGTTTGTGTGAATTGTGCTGGAGGCCGCAGGGCATACACGTACACATATCTCATGTAACTTATTCAGAATTGAACAAATTGTTCCTGAATGTGTGAACTGGTTCATTTGGCAAGCCTTGTGTTGAATGTGATAATGACAGCCTCTCTTGTGGTGTTTATTCTCCAGTGGCTCATTTATACATCATTGTGGTTGTCTGAGAGAGCCAGTGTGGTGCAGTGGTTTAAGCACTGGACTAGGACTCTGGGAGACCAGGATTTGAATCCCTGCTCAGCCATGGAAACTCACTGGTAGATCTTGGGCAAGTCATGTGCTCTCAGCCTCAGATGAAAGCAAAGGCAACTCCCCATGTCCGAAACGAATCTTGCCAAAAAAAAACACACACACCCTGTGATAGGTTCACCTTTGGATTGCCATAAGTTGGCAACAACATGAAGACACACAACAACAGCAAATTGTTGTCTGAGGGCCTAAATACCCTAAAGGCATTCTGTCTGATCTTAGAAGCTAAACAGGGTCAACCCTGGTTGGTACTTAGATGGAAGACCAATGAATGCCAGGTGCTATAGGCTATTTCAGAGGAAGGAGCTGGCATGAGAACCAGCATGGGGTAGTGGTTTGGGTGTTGGATCATGACTCTGGAGACCAGAGTTCAAATCCTTACTCAGCCATGGAAACCCAGTGAGTGACTCAGCCTCAGAGGGAAGGCAAAGTCAACCACCACCACCCCTGAACAAATTCTGCCAAGAAAACCCGGTGAAAGGTTTGTGTTAGGATTGCTGTAAGTTGGAAGCAGCTTGAACACACACAACAATATTGTTGTTTGGGGTGAACAAGTGAAGGAACACTGCAATGTGGAAGTTGCATGTGTCTAAAAATTTAGAGCGTGGGAATGACTATTTCTTGCTGTATGGTTAAAAGGTCTTATATGTATGTATGTATGTATATGTGTCTGTGTGTTGGGTTATTGTCAGTTTTTGCTATGTAAGCTTAGCTTTTCCTCCACTTAGAGTGGCCTGATATACCCCTCACCTTTATGAACTTGATGTAAGTAGCTTCTTGACTGGTTTGTCTCTGGTGCCACTGTGTTACTTGTCCTTTTTTCCCCTCTAAAGCAAGCTACCATGGATTGAATATGAAGAAACAGCAGTTGGAAGGGAAGTAATAGTGCCACTCTATTCTGCCTTGGTCAGACCTTACCTAGAATACTGTGTCCAGTTCTCGGCACCACAATTCAAAAAGGATATTGACAAATTGGAATGTGTCCAGAGAAGGGCGACTAAAATGGTGAAAGGTGTGGAAACCTTGCCTTATGAGGAAAGACTTAGGGAGCTGGGTATGTTTAGCCTGGAAAAAAGACAGTTAAGGGGCGATATGATAGCCCTGTTTAAATATTTGAAGGGGTGTCATATTGAGGATGGAGCAAGCTTGTTTTCTGCAGCTCCAGAGACTAGAACACGGAACAATGAATGCAAGCTTCAGGAACAGAGATTCCACCTCAACACTGGGAGGAACTTTTTGACAGTAAGAGCTGTTCGGCAGTGGAACACACTCCCTCAGAGCATGGTGGGGTCTCCTTCCTTGGAGGTCTTTAAACAGAGGCTGGATGGCCATCTGTCAGGGATGCTTTGATCGTGATTCCTGCATGGCAGGGGGTTGGACTGGGTGGCCCTTGTGGTCTCTTCCAACTCTACAATTCTATGATTCTATGATTCTAAGGCAAAGTCATGAGGGATTGTCAAAAACACATGTGAGGAGATAGAATTCAAAGACATAGCCATGTTAGTCTCAATTGGAATGGAAAAGCACCTTTGAGACTAACTGAAAGAAAAATGTTTGTAGCATAAGCCTTTATAGACTGAGTTTACTGGAGGGTTTCACTGTCAACTTCAGTACTTGGATGCCAAAAGCTTACTTAGACTCCAATCCTTTGCACACTTCCCTGGCAGTAAATCCGCCGCTGTTCATTTTGTACTATTAAGTCTTGTGATTCCTTAACTTTCTTCTTTCTATTGTAGTCACATTTTTGTAGTAATACCTGTGGGTCTTCATCTGTCCTCACTATCTGATTGTAACTGCAACTGCAGTCATAACATTGTGTGGTTTTTATCTTTAAATTCTACTTCTAAAAATTGGGGGGCAGGAGTACACCTGGTATGTAGAAGTACAGCGTAAATCATGCCTATGCTGCATTAAACTAGTTCGTCCTCTCTAACACTCATGGCCGCGTTTCCAGGTTACTAGGAGGCTGAGATGATAGTTTGGAGGACTTGTTGAAAGTGCCACTTGGGTTCATACAGAATGATACAATCCAGTGGCGGGGAGGGGAGCTTGTTTTGCAGCATACACACAGTTGGTGCTTCCATCCAGTGTCTGCGCATGATGGCTTGCAGCAAGACAGAAGCACAAGTTTCAGAACCCCCCATTTTGCTCCCCAAAGAAGGGGGGGATGGAGCAAGTTAGCTTGATGCAACTCCTTCTTGTAATGCAAAATGCATACTTCATCAGTATTCTGACAAGTGACACTCAGCTGAAGCAGCAGCTGGAAATCCAGGCCTGGTCCCTTGAAGCATCATACAACCATCTCCATGTTCAAATCTCCTTGAAGTCAGCAGCTGAATTGGTTTGCTTGCCTATGGCATGGCATCTCTTTCTCTTAAAGTTTGTTAGTCCCCTGCAAAAATCTACTCTTGAATTCTTGCATCTTTGAAGTGTCCGTGCTTTGCTGAAGAAACATCTTTGATTCAAGGACGCTGCAGTCAGGATTTTACTGCTTCCTTGGATGGAAATTATTAGCTGTATGTAGATCGCATCTAAAAGGGAAGTGAAACTTGACAAGATCACACACACATTCAGCTTAAGAAGTCACTCTTGTGATTGCATTAAACTTCTGAAAGTTGGTCAAAGGTTAGGCTGAATCACGTATAATGTGCTGCCTTGCCTCCACATCTCCTGGCCCCTGAAGCACACGTGTTTGCCTGCTGCATCGTTGTTCTGGCCTTTGGCAGCCCTAATTAATCAATTGCTATGTGATGTGTTTTCTGGTTAAATGTGTTGAGTTTCATTGTAACCAGAGAGAGTCTTGTTCTCTCTAGAGGCTCTTTTTCTGCTGGCAGCAGTCGCATAAGCTTCATTTGTATGGTTAGCTCCCTTATGGGCTAGGAGGAGTTCAAATTCAAGGCAGAAACTTGCTGACTATGAAGCAAACTTTGCAATATTTACATTCTTATCCAAGATGATATCAGTATCTGGCAGTCTGTCCACAAAAGCTGTTTTTGTGTCAAATGGCTGGAACAGATTGATTTTTTTTCCTTACACAAGATTCCCCCCCCCCTTTCTGGATTACATTTTATATATGACTCCATTTTGATTAAAAGAAACACTGTCAATGTAACACTGACTTCTTACATTCTCCACAGTACATTTTTACAAAATACATAGAGATAAAACTCAGATTTTAATGATAGCTTCATACTTAAGCTAAACTTAACTGTGCTGAACTCTGTAGTAGAAATTCACAGTAGCCACTTTGAGTCTCAGTCTTGGGGGTAAAGTGGAGTATAAATAAAGCGATTTACTAATTGATTGATAAACATTGTTATGTGCAGCAAGTATCATAGAAAAAAATAGCCACCCTGAACCAAACTTTACTTGTTCTGCTTTGCATCCTTCTACGTTTATCCAGTAACATAAACTACTTTTTCTAAAAAATTAGCTTGTTGATTGATAAGCTTGTGTGTTCAAATATTATCCATTTTATGCCAAAGACAGAAGAATGGGGAGAAGTAAGGGTTCTGCCACCATGTTGCAGAGACAGAAAGTTTGGCAGACTCCTCTGAGTTGCACGTCTTGCTCAAATGTCTGAAAATGTTCTTATCCTATAACAGTCGAAAGTAGTTTTTTCTCCATAGTCTTAAGAGTGTTTGTTGTTTAATCTAGTCAAATCCTGTAGAAATTGTCACTACAAAAATTACTACTTTTTTGAATCTTGGATTGTAGATTCTTATCAAATACTGTGTTAAATTTTTATTTATTCTTAGACAGAATATTTCTTACAAGTTTCTAGTCCTCCCTCCAATATGTCTATTTCATGTCTTGGTGGTGAGGTATCCTTCACCCCTGGTGGAAGGATCCCCCAGGCTTTCACATCATTAGTCTCTCTGGCTTTTCTTCGCAAACAAAGATTCAGGATGGACACATCCCGCGCTTTCTGCAAGTGCGCTAATGATTGAAAAGGCTAATCCGAGATAAACAAGTCCAGTTGCAGAAAGCACAGCAGAGGGTCTGTTGGGCGATGTTTCCGGGTTGTGATTCTGCGTTGTCGTTTCTCTTCAAGACTTGTTCGGCATGAGTTCTCAAATAAAGTTGCAGCATCATTAGTAGGTGAATGTGATACCTCATTAATGGGAAAATCAGTTGTAGGAGCTAGGGAAAGACCAAGCAACTAATTTGCAGGTGCTTATTTTGTGTTTTTTGGAAGAAACTGCCTTGTTTTCCCACTGGCCATGTCTTAAGTGCTTATTTTGATGCAGTGATCCACTTATGGATGCAGTACAGAGTCAGGACTCCTTATAGTACTGAAGTGTAAACACTGGAGCTCCTTTGCCTTTCTTTCTGTGATAGGTCCGCTGGCAAAGTGGCTTGGCTTGCATGGGATAAGCTTCTGACACCTTTTGTCTTTCCTTTTGACAGATGTCTGATGGCTTCATCCCCATCTTTAATTGGCAGATGGAGCTTCCTTAAATTGTGTCAGTCTCATTTGACTGACATGGAGACAACTGTCTTGTTTCAACAACAATTAACCCTTAATGGCTTCAGGCATGAGTGCAACTGACTGATTGAATAACATGCTCAGAGGACCTTATTATGAGGGCAAGAGAGACAGCTGTCACACCTTTGTCTGTCCAATGAATGCAAACTAACTATTGTAATGTGAAGGAGAGATGCCCCTTTAATGTGTATTCATGAAAAATGTTGTTGGAAAGCTTCCTAATTTGGTTCTGCTCTCAACTATTACTCAGATTTGCAAGCAGACTCCTCTGTTTTTAGAGGGTCTGCATGATGCAGCTGTAGCCAATTTTGGCCCCTGTGGCAGGCCATACTCCTGCTTTTTTGCCCCCAAAATTGGCTCTCGAGGTCACTGGAAGTCTACTTCTGCTTCTCATTCCCAGTTGTTATTTTTTTAAAACTGGTGTTCTGTGTTTTGTTTGGTTGGGGGCAAATAGACTGAAATGACTGCTTTACAAAGTATTCCAAAGTTATTTTTGCATTTTAAAAAGTAAAAGATTTCTGTGTTTTGGTGGGTCTGGGGGATTTGGTGGGTCTGGGGTATGTGTCTGTGAAGACTGCAATAAAAGGATTGAGGCTGACCTGCAAACAGCATCTTTACCATCTCTGACATGTAATACCGGTAGTTCATAATTCAAAAATGTAGCTTTGTTAATCTGTATCGGTATGCAAAGGCACCTTTGAGACTGAGAGAAAGAAGCTGGTAGCATAAGCTTTGGTAGACTTTAAATCTACTTCATCAGATGCAATAGATAATAGTTTGTCACATTCAAAGACATAGCCGTGTTAGTCTGTATCAGTATGCAAAGGAATCTTGTAGCACCTTTGAGAATAACTGGGAGAAAGTTTGTAGCATAAGCTTTGATAGACTCAGGCCTACTCACTCTTGCCTCTGAGGAAGTACAGTAGACTGAATCGACCAGTGTCTGCTACAAACTTTTTTCTCCCAGTTAGCCTCAAAGATGCTACATCATCCCTTTGCATAGATAATAGTTGCCCTGTTTTTTTGTTGCCCAGTCCAGTGCTTAGAGCAATAGAAGTGTATTTATTCTTGAATGGGCTGCTTGAGTTATTACAGCTTGCCAGCTACTTCTCTTCATTTTCTCCTACAATATTGTCCCCTTTCCCCACCCCCCAAAAAAGAATTGCAGTGAAAGCAGGAACTGTTGTGGTAGCATCCTCTAAGCTGTGAATGACTTTGCTTTGCCTTAGCCTGCACATGGCTGCTTATGGGCAGGCGAGACTCTCTAATTCTAGTTCACTGCTTGGCTGGAGGTAGTCTGCTGGAAACTGCAGTTTGCAGGAGGCAGTGAATTCTTCTGCCTCCTCTGGTTTTCTCCTGTGTGTGAATGTATTCATATTACAGGTGGAGTAGTTCACAAAAATCACCTTATTGCAGCTGTTTTAATGACTCAGGGGAATTCTGTAGTAGATGGCCTCAGGAGAAATTTGAAAATGTCTTGATTCTTTGTGGGTGACATGTAAGGAAGGAGCAATAGGAAAGTTCTGAGAGTAACAGGTTTGAAGAGGAAGTCATTAAGATGTTGTTGGTGTGTGCCTTCAAGCCATTTCTGACAGGAATCTATCACAGGGTGTGTGTTTTTTGGCAAGGTTTGTTGGGAATTTTTTGCCCCTTAGGGAATTTTTTATTGGAGTAAGACCATTCTACTAAAAAAATACACCCGACCGCAAAAGGCCATAACAATAATACAAAAACAATACTAATTATTTTCCTCTTTTCTTACTAATACAAAAGTAAATCTATCCTAACACTAATGTATTTTTCCCTTGCCTTCCTCTGAAACAGATTTGGAGAGGGAAGCATGTCTGTGTACCCAGAACTGAAGTTATGAAACAGAGCAATTAGTGTGTAAAACAGAGTGATCTGGGCAGAGAAATTCTGACATTTTATTAGTTTAGTGGGCATTTTGTGAGTCTTTTGACAACTGACAAACTGCTTTAATGATTGTGTGCGCGCCTTTAGGTCACCTATCGCCTTATGGTGACCCCATGAATATCATAGGGTTTTCTTAGGCAAGGAATCCTCCAAGGTAGTTTTGCCAGTTCCTTCCTCTGAAATAGAGCCCCCAGCACCTGGTATTCAGTCTCCCATTCAAGTACTAACCAGGGCTGACCCTGATTTACTTCTAAGATCAGATGGGATCTGGTGCCTACAGGCCAGCTATTCATCATGGTTTATTTTCACATGCCTAAGTGGAAAATGAAAGCCAGCATGGTGTAATGGTTTGAACACTCGATTAGGAGTCCAGGAGACTGGGGTTCAAATCCTCACAAAGGGTGAATTTGGGCAAGTTACACTCAGAGAAAGACAATGGCAAATCCACTCTGAACAAATCTTGCCAAGAAATCCCTTGGAGCATCACCATAAGTCAAAAAATTACTTGAAGGCACACAACAGCAACAACAACAACAGAAAAATGCTGTTCAAATACAATCAAAACTGTATTATTCTCTCAAGTGATTGACTTTTTATTTTTATTTTTTTACTGTTTTTAAACAATGTTTTTTTCCATTGTGAAATTGCTGGAGGGGGAGGGCTGGGGGGAGGAAAGCAACTTATGGTATATATGGTTTCATAAATGTATAAACTTCTGCCGGAAGTTGACCATAGAATTGTGCTGGGCAACCTACAGATACCTAGAGAGGTGTTCTCTCAGGTAAAAAAAAAAAGTGGGCTTATATTTGTGGTTTTTCCACTTTCATGGGGCTGCTGCATCCCAAACCCCCACAGAAGTTGAGAGCTGACTGTAATGACCAGAACATGGAATAATTTCTTAGGTTGCAATCCTAAAACCTGCCTGTTTGAAATTCAGAGAAGCTTAATTCTCAGGTAAACTTTAGGATAGCTGGGCAGTTAGTTCAACACAGAATTTATCTCCCCTCCACTGATATGCAAGATATGCAGTATTCTCTTCCAGTAAAATCCAAAATGGTGGTGTTGTTTTTGGCTCAGCAGATAAAACTGCAAAAATGGGGTTGGATTTCTGTACAAACCTCTCTTGTTGATTTGAGTGGGATTTTAGGGCTTCTTGAATGGGATTTTAGGGCCTCACACGCTAACCAGAGTGCTAGTTGAATCAAGTTCCATATCGGGGTGTCTTGTGGGCTGGGGAGGTGGTCCTGATCATTCCTGATGAGATTTCTAATCTTGTTTGATTACTGACTACCCTCAGCCTTAGTAGGAATAGGGTTTTGCTGGGGAAGCTACCTTGACAGAGATTTCAAACACAGCTGTCTTGAAGTATTCAGGGAACAGGCAGCAGGTATCATTCTCAAAACTGCTACCTCTCATTAGTACTTCCAGTGCTTTCTTTAAAATCAAAATTCATATTCTGCTCGGATGGAACTGGTTAGCCATATGAACTTCATATGCTTGCATTCCATACTGCTTATGCAACGGGCTCCTCACAGTGGAATCCTTACACATCTTAATGAGAAGTTATTTGCATGCATGAATTTCCCGGAACAATGCTCAAACTGTTGGAAGTTTGCTGTTTGATTTAGGATAGTGGCTCGTAACAATTACATGATTGATAGTTTGAAGAGCTGAATTCTATGAACCAGTTGGGTTAGTAATCCCCTTCTTAAAAGGAGGCCAAAAATAACACTTGGGTTAATTTGGCCTTGCAATCGTGGTATGTTCACTTGTAACCATACTTCCTTGGAATTTTTGTACATCAGTACAGCTGGTAAGTTTCTGTCTCGTTTCCTTCTGTTGCCCCAAAGCATAAACTGTGTTAGAATATGAGCAAAGAGCAGTGTATTTATTGAAGGGAGGCAATTCTATGCACATTATAATAAGCAATATTGGATTACTCCCCTGCACATTCTAATACGGTCTGAAATGTCACCATTGACTGTAGTGTCTCAGAACTACAGGAAAAGGAGAGCTTTGCTGATCTGACTCACTTTGAATAGGAAAGGCCCACTTTTCAGTGTGTGGGGGGGGGAGGGGGAATGATGAGGAGCCTTCTGCTTCAGACCCTAGAGCTATAGGTCTAAGGCTTCAGCCATCATTAACTGTGGAAATGTGGTTTCCTCCTTTCAGTAGTGATTCAGCATTTTATTTTAGAGGAGTTGTGTTCTGAGAGCACAGTGTGTTGGGAATGGGGTGTGTGTGTCCCATTAAAGCATTTCTGAAAGGCTTTGTGTGAAATCTTCCCAGATCTAGCTCTTATTCTTTGAGGACATTGACATGGCTTGGTTCTAGAGCTTTTTATCATAGATGAAACCCATCTGTAGAGTTTCAGAGTATCTGATAGCATTGCTGCACTTGTTCCAATCTAGTTAATGAGTCTTAAAGTGCACAGGAATAGAAAATGTGCCCACGCTCCTGACTCCTTATCTGTGGCAGGCTTAATTATGGAGCCTTGTATCATACTTTGGCTGCAGTCAGTCTTGTAATGTCCAGTAATCATGATACAGATTTCATTGTGTGGGATTTTAGGAATTTTGTGGCTTAGAGACTAGCAAGCAATCTGGCTGAATCCTTACACTATGACATGTTGTAAAACAAATGTTATGGGTGATGAAGGTAGCTCTGAATATATAGCTGTAAATGAATGTTCCCAAACGGTGAGAGCTCTCTCATATAGCTAATAACACCATAAGTCAGTGGCTCTTAACCTGTGGTCTGGGGACCCCCAGGGGGCCGTAATGTCCTCACAGGGGGTCCATGAAGGCTCGAAGGCTGCTTGGCCCACCTGCCTGCCTGCAGTATAGTGGCCATGTGACAGGAGCCAAGGCAAAGGCTGGCTTGGCCTGCACATTGCCATTCAATCCACTCTAGCAACAAACATGCAGGAAGAAGCAGGAGAAAAGTCTTCCCTTCCCCTCGAGTACCTCTGAGGGAAAGTTTAATATGGATGGTTTAATTGTATCATCATCATCATCGGGTGTTGTTGTTGTTGTTAGGGTTTCAATGTTGAGTTAAGTCATGGGGGTCCACAGCAACAAAAGATATTTAAATGAGGTCCCGAGTAAAGAAAAGGTTAAGAGCCACTGCCATAAGTATATGTTTGTCTATAGTCTGAATGAAGAGTGGGACAGAACTAGAATGAATGCATTTTGATGGGTACATTTCCAGTCTGCACTCCCACAGTGTAGACAGGGTCTTTGTTGTGGGTCTCTGTGACCCTCACAGGTGGGTCGTTCTGTACCCACACAGCTGCCAGAAATTTCTTTTGGCGGTAACCCCACCTGCTCTACCACTCATACTCGTAGCCCCTTCCCACGTAATCACCTCAGTTCCTCCTCATATCCCACATTGGCAGCATTGGCAGGAACCTACTGTGAGGAGAGAGAACTTGCCCTTTTCTTTCTTTTTATCCTTTGGCTTCTTTTCTAGGACAAATGTACAGACAAGTAAACCATACAGTTGTTGGGTTTTTTGCAAAACACATATATACTATTTATGTAAGGTCTAAACATCAGTTGTGATTGATGCAGAAATGGAGAATAAATGCAACACATATAATAAACATGCACAATTAACAGATGAAATGTCTACCATTCGATTCATGTAAGTTAAAAACTGATATCAATAGGAACACTGTATTGACAATACAGCCAGTGTGGTATAGTGGTTTGAGCATTGGACTGTGACTCTAGAGACTGGAATTTGAATCCCCACTAGGTCACGGAGACCCACTGGGTGACCTTGGGCAAGTAGCTTTCTCTCAGCCGAAGGCAAGGCAACCCCACCCCCTTTGAACAATTCTTGCCTAAAAAACCCCATGATAGGTTCACCTTAGGGTCACCATGACAACAACAACAGCAATAATTGACCTAACAAGCAATTATCTTCTGAAAAATTCTAATGTATTTCTGTAATATTACATTTGCTTCAGAGATAATACAGTACAACCCTGTATCCCATAGGGGGTTACGTTCCCAGACTTATCATGGATAGCACTGAACTGTATATTTCTGGCAGAAGCATACTAAAGAATCATGCTGGAGGACTTCACATGCCTAGAGAGGTTCTTCAGCATGACTATATGGTCAGCTTCTGCTGGAGGTTAACCGTAGGATCACACTGGAGGACCTAGAAAATGCCTAGAGAGAACTTTTTTGGACACAGGTAAGTGAGACCACATGTACCAGTCCTGCAGATACGAAAGTCGGGCTGTATATCCACAATTATGTCTTCATCCGGCTCATCCAATAATCATTAAGAAATAAAAACCAGTTTGTTTCAAAGAATAGAACCACACTGACCTCCCCTTTTGGCCTTGTAGCTAGATGATTTTATTCATAAGCAAACAGGACCATATCTTTTGTTTCCATTGCACCACTGGTGTAGGCAAAGTGTGTCGATATTTAGCCATTGAAACACAGACTACTATTAACCTATAGGATAATACTGTTTTGGCATTGTTTGATCTGATTTTTTTATTATACCTAAGTAATATAACTACAGTATAAGAGTTAGCTGTACTTCATTCCCAGTAATACTTCTTAATACTGCTTATTACATTCATCCGATAATTTTCAGGTCAAAGGGCAAAATCATCACAAATGAGCAAAGGTACTTCTCTGACCAGGCAGGGGAGCAAATTAAAGAACAAAGGTGCTTCTGAGTATACATACACTGCGCCCTGGTGGCGCAGTGGTTAAATGCCAGTACTGCAAGTCACCACGTTGCAAGTTCGATTCCAGCAGGCTCCAAGGTTCACTCAGCCTTCCATCCTTTCGTAGGTCGGTAAAATGAGTACTCAGCTTGTGGGGGCAATTAGCTAACACACATTGGAAACTGTTTAATGCAGTGTAGATGTGTAAATAGCTATTGTTTAAAACAATTTGTAAGCTGCTCTGATAGCCTTGTGGCTGAAGAGCGTAGTATAAATAACTAAATAAAATAAAATAAAAATAAATAACTCTTATGACTCAACATTGTGTGAAGCTGCATGAAACACTTTAAATAATCTAACTGGGGTATAATACCGGATCTGTAGAATGTTTTAGAAAAGTTTCCTTGGCTGTACATCTAGTATTGTCTAGCATGAATTCAGGTATATATGTCCACCATTCATCTTATGCTTGGTTCTTGCTCTCATTTCTGGGTGTCCCCCCCCCCCTGATATTGACTTGGTCTATTTTAAGAGAAATTTTGGGAGGAATTCCAGGGCTTGGGAGTAGGAGGTTACATGGATATTTGCTCCCATTTATAGAATATTTGTTCTTCAAAGAACAGAAAAAATATGTGGGTTTCTTGTATTGCATTACATGATCTTTTAGCATACCAATGTGAGCTGACTAGTTTTGTTATACAGTATTTATTGTGGAGTTTCTGTATCATTATCTTATGTAAGGAGTACAAACAGCTCTGTAGAGACACTTTATTTTAGGGAAGAAGTTAGCTTACCTTTCAACACCAAAAGGGCCCTTCAGATACACCACACCAAGTACTGGCTTCTTTTATATTTGTTATATCTTTTATTAAGTGTTGCATTGTTGGTTAAAAAAAAAAAAGCACTGAAACTCTACCATATGGTTTCTGCCTTCTCTGAGTGTCATGAGTAGAAGTTGGGATAGTGAAGGGAGTAAATCCCCTTGTTTAAGTAGGTCACTAATTTTAAGTAGGGGCTCTCACACATCTCTCATACTCTTTGTTTAACCTGGTTCCATTATCTTGTGGTTGTGTGTCTTCAAGCTGTTTCTGACTTTTGGCAACTCTAATCGTGGGGTTTTCTTGGCAAGATTTGTTCAGAGGGGGGTTGGCCTTACCTTCCTCTGAGGCTGAGCGAGAGTAACTTGCTCAAGCTCACTCAGTGGGGTTTCCTTGGCAGAGCGGGGCTTTAATTCTGGGTCTCCCAGAATCCTAGGCCACCAGACAGACCACCACGTTGGCCCTCGCCATTATCTGCCTGGACTCAAATATGGGAAAGACTACTGGCCCAAACAGACAACATTGTAGAAGCTGGTTAGTCGGCTTGTGTACTTAACAGGTACTCTCAGCATAACTCAGACCTGAGTTTAAGAAATGGGTTGACTCAGCTAGATGAGATTTTGGACCAGGTGCCTGCCCCAATGTTACAGGAGATACTGTTTGTGGTGCCAATGGCTGTGTGCACAGATTCTGATCCAGAGGGATGCACTGTTCTAGCTTCCTCCATATATGCCCTTCTGCATTCTCAACCGGAGAGCTTTTAGGCTTCACTAAACTACAAACCCCAGAATTCCACAGGAGGCAGCCATAGCAATTAAAGTGGAATAATAGCACAATCACAATCCTTAGACTTTTGATTTGGTGTGTGGTGTTTAAATACACTAAAGCACCAGATCCTGTCTGGAAGCTAGGCAGAGTCAGCCCTGGTTAGGACTTGGATGGGAGACCGCCAATGAATCCCAGGTGCTATAGGCTCTATTTCAGAGGAAAGAACTGGCAAAACCACCTCTGAGGATTCCTTGCCTAAGAAAACCCTGTGAAATTTCACGGGGTTGCCATAAGTCAACAGGCAACTTGAACGCATAGACGCATTTTCTGAGTGTCCTATCTGTTTGCATGCTTTTATGAAATAGTCTGGGAGCTCATGTCTTAACCAAGACCAGGCTTCCCTAGGGACTTCATGTGTGTCCTGTCTTGCTGATTTGTGGTTTTACAAATAGCTTGTAGTTACATGGGACTTTTGCAGGCTTATACACATGCTAGTAGGAATAGAAGCTAAATGACTTTCACTTAGAGCTAAGCACAAGGATGAATTATTAGTACATGGGGGTAGAGGGGAGCAGAAAGAGGAATTCTTTGCCTCTGCTAGAAGGAGAGCAGAGGGATTTCCCTCAAATGTGGTGGATGCAGAAAGCTGTCTTGTCTGGAATGAAAACATTAATCCGTCTAGGTCAGTACTCTGTATCCACATGGTCTGGCCGAAGCTCTCCAGGCTGGCAGTTGGGGGAGGGGGACTTTCTAGCGGTACCTGGAAATGCTGAGGACTGGCCCTGGATCTTTTGCATGCAAAGCATGTGTTCCGCTGCTGACACATGATGACGTGGCTCGTCACATGTGCGTCACTGGGTGGGCAACTGCAGCAGGTCCAGGGGCAAGTTTTATTGTGTGGGGCCACATGGGCTACTGAAAAAAATGAAACAAAGCCCAGTTCTGATTCCCCAAAATGGGTATTTCTCATGTTCAGCAGTACAGGGAGGCCTTGATACCTACTTAAAAGGTAGGCTGTTGCTCTTAGAGGCTTCCAGGGTTGGCAAATCAACAGTCTGAGGATTCTGGAGGGGCCAAGGGCCACAAAAACATCCCTTGGGGGGCTGCACTTTGGCCACCTTTCATGTATAAGCTCCTTGCCAGCTTTTGATTATGCCACAATGCAAGCATGGTCAGAATCCCTCTCTACTTCTTTGGAAGATGTACACCCAAAGAATCATAGAATCATAGAATTGCAGAGTTGGAAGAGACCACGAGGGCCATCCAGTCCAACTGCCTAACAAGTATTCTTTTTAAAGGAAGTGGGTTTGGCTGAAGCTCCCTGTTGGGTGTACACATCATGCCTGTTGGTGTTTTCTTCCCCCAAGTCTATGAAATGATCTTTGAATAATTTTAAAAAATGGTGGGAGGGCGATGGACAGATGTCTCTCTCTCTCTGGCTTTTCTTCCCAAACGAAGATTCAGGAAGGACTCATCCCGCGCTTTCTGCAAGCGTTCTGATGACTAAAAAGGCCAATTCGAGATAAACAAGTCCGGTTGCAGAAAGCACAGCAGATGGTCTCCTTGGGTGATGTTTTTGGGTTGTGATTCTTCCTGCGTTGTCGTTTCTCTTCAAGACTTGTTCGGCATGAGTTCTCAAATAAGGCTGCAGCATTGTGGATAGTGCGTCTCCATGCCTCCCGATGTGAGGCCAGGGCGGACCACTGTTGGTGATCAGTTTGGCCGAGCCTGAGATCTTGTTTCAGGGAGTCCTTGTATTGCTTTTTTGGAGTGCCCCTCTTATGCTGACCCATGGCGAGTTCACCGTAGAGTACTATTTTTGGGAGGCGATGGTCCTCCATCCTAGAAACGTGCCTTGCCCAGCGAAGCTGTGTTCTCAATATTATGGCCTCAATGCTGGTGATCCCTGCTTGCTCAAGGACAGCAACATTTGTCACGTAGTCAGTCCAGTGTATATTTAGGATTGTGCGTATACAGCGCTGATGAAAGCGTTTGAGGAGTCGTAGGTGGTGGCGATAGGTGACCTATGTTTCAGATCCATAAAGGAGGATAGACAGTACAATGGCTCTATACACACTGATTTTTGTGCTTTGCCTCAGGTGTTTATTGCTCCAGACTCTTTTGTGAAGTCTTCCAAATGCACTATATGCCTTTGCTAATCTGTGATCGATCCCTTTGTCAATCTTGGCATCTGAGGAGATGATGCTTCCCAGGTAGGTGAACTGCTGAACGGACTTGAGCACAGATTTGCCGACAGCGATGTGGGGATGGTGGTGTTCGTCCTTTGGTACAGGCTGGTAAAGAACTGATGTAACACTACCTAAAAGCCTGTGTCAGTATTAGAAAAACATAATTTCTACTAAATTAGTTTTCTTGACCATGAGTTCCTAATGAATGATTTGTAGTGGGTCTAACAGCTCTACTCTCTTTTGTAAATGGATGGCATATCTTTAACTTATTGTAAGAGGAGATTGTAGATAGCCTTGTAGCTCTCTTAAAATTTATCTGAAATTTATAAAATAAGTCTTAAAATTAAATAGGCTTATTAAAACAGAATGTTACATACATGCTCCAGAAATTTTTCAGAAATGTTGTTCTTGCTGATATTCTACCTCTTCCCCAGAACTGATGGTCAAGGCATCTAGTTCTCCTTGGGTCGTTTGGTTGGTAGGTGTACAAATGCAGGGAGAAAAATTGTAAGGAGTTTACATAAAACGGGGAACAGACAACTTGTAACCCATGTGGCATTGAAATGTAAGTAGTTGCACATTTTAACATTTCTGAGCAGAGCTCAAATATTTAAAAGATAAGCAGGCATTGGGGATCAGACTCACAAGCAGCCTGACTATAGTTTTACAGAAACATAATTCCAGTGGTTTGGAAAAGCAAGCTTAAAAAAAACTGGAAGTGAAAACTAGAAGCTTTGAATGCAGGTTATACACAGTCAGACCCCATATCTGCAGCACCAATATCCACAGTTTCAGTTATTTGCAGGACACAAAATATGGGACGCATACCTTAGAGTCGTGCTGGGAAATGCCTAGAGAGGCAGCCTCTCTAGGCATTTTCTGGGTCTCCAATGCAACTCTGTGGTATGTTTTTACCAGAAGTCCTTTATTTTAATTGGGTTCACTGTTATCCATAGTTTTGGGTATCCACAATGAGTCTGGGAACCAAACTCCCATGGATATGGGGGTCTGACTGTATATATCCCGCACCCAAGCCTCTTATCACTTTCTGTGTTAGCCAGATTTGATTATTTGCTAGTCATACATGTATCAAGACACATTTTTAAAAGACATCCACGCACCAGTTGGAAGATGCAGCATTTATCTCCTACTTCCTTGAGCTGCTTGTAGCAATAAACTTGCCTGGTCATACATGGCATGAGTGGACCCCTGACTGTCTCCACAGTGCAAAGTCACATGACGTATTGTGTCATTGTTGCATTTCAAAGAAATGTTGAGTGCAGCTGTCCTACTGTGGGGAACTATAACAAGCTAAAGAAGTTTTTATGGACAAATCCTTAATACTCAAACAGCTGGAGCTGGCACGTGCATGTAGGTAGCCTGTCTTGTGAGTGTTACACCAATATTCCTTTTAGATGTTGGTCAATGCTGCAGGGAACAGTGACCTTCCTTGGTCTCCTCCATGTGCGTGCATGTAGAAGGATGCTTACGGGTCTGCTCCATTAGAAGTCTGCAGTGCACAGGGCCACACAGTTTCATAGGGCCTGCCTATATGAGGGGGGGGGATGTGGATTGATGCGCACTAACACCAATTTGAAGCAGCCTCAATTTGTCTTAATGTTTGTTTGTTTTTTGCAAAATCACAGGCATGCAAAGCTATTTGCTTCTGCTGTCTCAACAGACATGCCTGTGAATCAAGATGGTGGCTACGAGTGAATTATTCGAGTTTTTATTTACCTCAAGTTGCTACTGCTGAACACTTAAAAAAAAAAGCATATCTAAGGTGCGAACGTGCAATATTCTGCCTAAATAAATTTTAAAAGAAAAGGGCTGTTTCGTCACCTGAGCACTCACTCGCTCAAGCAAAAATCCAAGATGGAGGTTCTGGGTGCTTGTCTTGTTAGCAAGCTCCGCCCCCTGCCCACATCAAACCAATCAGCTTTCTACTTCCGCTCTCATGGGGAATGCAAATTGGTTGTCCCAACAAGTGACAATGCGCATTCTCTACGGAGCTTTTTAAAAACTTCAGAGAAAGCGAGAAGGCTTTTCCATTGGCGTTTACGGTGGATTTGGCCCCCCTCCTTTTGAATACTGCGATCCGATGCGGAATGCCATTAGGACAGGTAGGATTCCAAATGAATTCTATGAGGATTATTTTGACCCTTTTAGACGTCTTAGTTTTCATAAGAAAGTGGCTCTGAAAGAAGGTGCACAAGATGCTGTGAGATGATTCTGGGCGACAAAGAGGCATGAAGAGAAATTTCTGTAAACTGCTTTTGCGGGGGGGGGGAGGTTTCATGTGGAAGGAGGGGAGGTTGCCTGGCATCCCCAAGTGGGAAAAGGCAGAGTGAAGGATAACCCTGCAAGAAGAGGCTTGTGAGAAACTTGTCTTTCCTAAGCCTTTGTTTCTTTGCTGTTCTGTTTTAAAAAAAAGCACATCTTTGTTCATGTTGCAAAGTCTGCTACATAAACCTATTTGTTTAAACGATGTTTCTTTCTGATCTAAAAGAATGTCTTGATCCTGTGAGTCTCTTTTGTGTACCTTAACCTTGAGTTGTTTTCCACAGAGTGGATCCAGCAGGCAAGATGAAGAGGGGGCTACTGAGAACTGACATTGCAAACCAATTTGGGTGGGTGGGTGGCTGTAAATCAGGCGCTCTCAAGAAACCCTAAGGCTTATTGTGGTATTAGCTTTTTGTGGCCTAACCTCTACTAAATCACATGAGTGGAAGTGTTGTCCTTTTTGACCACTTATCCTCAGTGAAGGTTCCTGTCCAGGCGTGTATGGGCATGCATGCGCACACCCTCACACATACATGGAGACTCCCTCCTCACCCCCTGAAATGCAAGTAGTGGGCCAAAAGGCCATGAAACTGAGGAGACAGCAATAGGGGTTATCAAACTTGCATCTTAAGCAGTTGGTCTGGGGGTCAGTTTTTGTGCAAATGTATGTAAAAGTTCACAGCAGTAGCCACTGCCTATCTTATTTTCATTTGCTTTCTCATGTAACAGATAGCAAGAATTGCTCTCTTTAGTAGGAAAGACAATTCCTTATCTTGATTGAATCTGGATTTGTTCTTCCTTAGAATTTGAAGCCACATGTGTCTTTGTAGCAATGCCCTGCAGACATCTTAAAATCAGATCAGATCTATACAGGCTTGCCTTCAGACATCGTGGTGCCTGAGGCAGAAAATCTTGATAGCAGTTCCTTTTGCTAATTAACACAGGGTGGAATCCACCAACTGAGCCCCATCATGGCAGCACTGCTGTGCTCTTCTACATCTCCTATTCATTTCACCTGCTTTATTCGGGATAGCTTTCCATTGGATTCTAGAACTATAGGCTACCTCTTTTGGTCTCAATAAGTGATGCTGAGGGTCTCCTGCCACTTCCATCTTTTTTCGTGGTAAAGTCACCTCTGTTTGGGAGTCATGCTGTCCAGGTAGTGTCTGTTGTTGTTGTGTGCCTTCAAGTTTTCAATGTATGGTGACCCTAAGGCTTCAGAGGGGATTTGCCACTGTCTTAAAAGGCTGAGAGGGTATGGCTTGCCCAAGGTCACCCAGGGAGTTTCTAGGGCCAAGTGGGGATTTGAACTCTGGACTTCTAGTCCAACACTCAGGCTACTACACCACACGGGCTTTCTCAGCAAGTGTATTAATGCAGTACAGATTCCTCCCCCCCCCCATCCACAGAACCAATATCCATGCCAGGAAAAAAAAGGGACACATACCAGAGTCATGCTGGAAAGTACCTAGAGGGGTGTCCTCTCTAGGAATTGCTAGGTCCTCCAACGCAACTCTATGGTATGTTTGTATCAGACATCCTTTATTTTAATAGAGTTTGCTATTATCTGCAGTTTCATTTATAAACAGTAAGTCAGGGAACATATCCCCCCATGGATACTGGGGGCCTGTATTTCTCAGACTTCCGATAGCTGAGGAATACTGACTTCTCAATGAGAGCTTCACTCTTTCTTTTCGAGCTCAAGGGAAAGCTCCTCTACTCAGGGGAAGGCCACCTTCTGTGTTTCTGTAAGAGGCACTGTTCTGATTTGGGGGAAGGTGCTTGCCGCAGGGAGCCATTCCTGAGGGCAAGTTGATTCTGCTGTTGTCAGTGCCCAGGGCTGGGTGGTCTGACTCACTCATTCCCAGCAATGCATGAGCAGCAGCACCTGTCACCAGCAGCAGAGGCAAGGCCCAGTGCACTGACTCATGCAGAGATGCAGCAGGCACTCTACCACACCCATGAAGGGCCTGCCACCAGTGTTCTCATACGCAGTTTAGGAATTCATGAGCTAGCCTTTCTGATACTGACCACCCTCACCCCTCAAACATCCCAGCAGAAACCTAGTAAATATTCTGCCTGACGTATTGTCTGAACTCTTCTGTGTCAAGTTCTTAATTTTTACGGTTCACTTTGGCTGCCGTTTCTTTCACGTTTCATGCAACCTGCTCATCAGGAAACAGCAGACCTATGGGGCTGGTGGGTGAAGCGCTCACCACTTCCTCTCACTGAAGTGAGGAAACAAAGGAAACGTCAGAGGATGGCTCATTCTAGCCACTCAATTAAGCGCTGTAATCGCTTGCAAGACTTTCCATTGTTCCCATGGAAGGGAGGAAAATAAAAACACCAGTCAACACTCTGCATTCCCCAACCTCGAGCAGGAATTTAGTCTTGTGTTTGTTGTTTTTCTAGTGCATATTCGTGTCTTAACCCAGTGAATTTCTTGAGCACCAAAAAAATCCCTGTTTTTATATAAAATGCAAGTTTAAATATAATCTCCTTAGTACCTTCTGTAGGAAGAGCCCTTCTCTCACATGGGGGAGAGAAGTAATTGTGAATCTAAGGAGGAGGAGGTGAGGAGAACAGATGCATTGAGTTGAAATGCCATCTAGATGCCTGGAAGCTCCATCCAAGTGTCTATCTCATATTAATGTGATAGTGGCATGTTAATGCCTGGTCCAGTTAGAAGTGCTTCTTTGCAGAAAAGCTTGAAAGAAAATGTGTTCTGTGGAAAAGGGAGAGGATCTCATTTTCATGTCAGTTTCAGCTGCAGTACAAAAAATGCCTATAGCCTGTTTTCTCTGAATGCTGCTAAACCTCAAGCGTTATTTCTAATTCTTGACCTCTTGTACTGTTCTGAGTAATTAAATACAAGTTCCTTGTGCCCTAGACAGAGAAAGTTAGACTGCTGATTCCAAGAGTGACCATGGTTTTGATCAGTTTGTAAACAAGAGTTGATTTAACTGGAGGTGGGGGTGGGTGGAATTGTCTTCAGGGATGGATTCTGTGTGGTCATGTCTCTGGAGGTAGTGAGCCAGTTCAAAACTTGTAGAACACAGTATGACCTCTGTATCCATAGGAGCGGTACCCATGGTTTCCCTTACTTTCATCCAAAAAGATATGTTCTCTCTAGGAATCTCTAGACCCTCCAGTGCGATTCTGTGGTATGATTCTGCTGGAAGTTGACTGAACAATCATGCTGGAGGACCTAGAAAATGCCTAGAGAGGTGTTCTTTCTAGGAATCTCTAGATCCTCCAGTGCAACACTATGGTATGCTTGGGCCAGAAGTTGTTCATTTCAGTATGGTTAGCTATTATTTGTGGTTTTGCTTTTCAACAGTAAGTCCAGGAATGAATGTATCCCCCACGGATATGGGGATTGTACTGTATATCCATTCTGTTCTCTAGTCACCTAAAACAAGAACAAAATGTTGTCCCCTTAGACTCTTTTAGGAGCTGGGGTGAACAAATGGTGGTCCTCCCAGTATTGATGGACTACAGCTTCCAACAATCCTAAACAGTATAGCCAATGCTGAGGAATGCTGGGAGTGGCAATTCAACAACTTCTGGAAGGGCTACACCTTCCCTGCTCTTGACTTAAAGAAGAGGTCTGTTCCTTTGTTGAATGGCTATATCAATAAGCTTTAGTGAGTTGAGAATCACCCTGCATCATGCTTGTACTATTCCAATGTGCTTTTCTGCCAAAGGTAAGCAAGTCTAGAACAAACTTCTAGCAGGAAACGCATAATGCAATGCGTGGTTTTTATAGCTTTTTTGTTTTAAAAAATGTGGCGTTTGCCCTAAATATAGGTAAATCTGGTTTTGGTCACGACTAGAGTAGGTCTACTGAAAACCGTGGGACTTAGCCGTCGTGTAAGTCCTATTGATTTCAACATCATTGCTCTATTTGGCTCTCAGATTGGATTTAGCTCATGAACTACAATAGAGGGAAAGAGGACTATTCCAGTGAATACAGTTTCAATTCATACTTAAAATGTATACTTTACAGTATAAATTTTGTAGCTTGCGATAATACAGAAAGAAGATTTTTTTAAAAAATAAAGACATCAGATAGAGAATCCAACATTCAGTGCTATAACACAAAGCCAGGAATGCCTCAGGTCTGGCTGACGTTTACCAATGGAAGAGGCACTTGGCTGATGTCCTTCTTGGAAAGTGAATATAGTTGCTGTGGCCATTGATGGGCCCCTCCAGATAAATAACTCCAAAAGTATTGAAATTGTGTGTAAATCAACTGAATCAAAGATCAGACATTTACTAGTTTTAATATTTGCATTGTTGACATCTTGGAATAAGGATCTACAGTATGACCCCCATATCCACAGGAAATAGGTTCCTGGACTTACTGTAGAAACACAAAACCACAGATAATAGCGAACCCTATTGAAATGAATGACTTCTGGCCCAAGCATATTATAGAGTCATGCTGGGCAACCTAGAGAGAACAGCTCTCTAGTTATTTTTTAGGTCCTACAGAGTGGCTCTATGGTCATCGTCCAGCACAAGCATACCATAAAATCATGCTGGAGGACCTAGGAAATGACGAGAGAGAATGTATTTTTTCAGGTATGTGAAACCATGGATACCGACCGGTACCATGGTGATTGTACTGTATATGCTGTATTCCCTAACTCACTTTTAAAGTTTAGACTTAACCATGCTAGTCTGGTTCAGTCTGTGAAGGAATATTTTGACACTATTGGCACTAATTGAGAGAAAGAAGCTTCGTTTAGAGTGTATCAGTATGTTGGTATGACTTCATATATAGCCCCACCCTGCTTTCAAAATACTCACACACTTTTTTAAAAACTTCTGGTCAGTTGTTAGCTGAAATGCTTTGGGTCAAAAGAATTCATTTGCTTGAAGGGGGAACTCTCTGTCATCCATTGCCTTCCATCAGAGCATACACCCCCACCCCGTTGCAGGGGGAGATTTCCAAACTGTTGGCGCTCAGGAGCCTGAAGCTTGGAGGGGAAGGCAGGAAAGTCCTGTTGGCAGATGTGGAAGGCCCCTTAACCTGCTGTGAATCCCAACTACTGTGAGATTAAAAGTTCTTCCTTTGTAATCACCCCTCTTAATTTCACTGAAGCATATAAATGTCAGTGGGGACACTTGCAGAGTTCTCTTAAGCTGTGCATCATTATCGAGTGCAAAGCAGCAGAACGGTGTAGAATCCTAATTAACACTTATCCTTGTTTCACCCCCAGGAATTGATTTTAAAATCAGAACAATAGAACTAGATGGGAAGAAAATCAAACTACAGATATGGTAAGTTTGTAAGAGCATAATGTCCCATGCCCCCAAAAGACTTCAGATCACGTTCACGCAGTGTACTTGGCAATGGATTTCTGCATTTCTCTGCCTCTCAGGATTTCTGAAACATAATCTTGGAAGAATTAGTAACTGTGTGCATGGTTATTCATTGCTACAGATACCAGGAAAACAGTAGCAGCCTAGGCTATATTAACATGATGGGAGTGGGGGTGTATTCATGGTTGAGTAATGAAGCTCAACCCTTGAATTGTGACGGTCTACATCTAGGCCTCTTTGGGAGTTGTGGCGTACAGATAAGGACACTCCTTTGGGTGGGCCAGCATTTCTGCTAGAGCAGATGGGCTTAGGCGGGCTTATCAACATTCGAAGCCTTTTTCTATTCTATCTAGCTTTGTTTAGTGTCCAAGGGAGTTGACAATATGGTATTGAAAGCCAGCATTCTGTATCTGTGTGGCATTTATTTTATGATTATTAAATATATCTTTATATCTTGCATCCCATTGATAAACACTGCGGGCAGTTCATAATTAAAAGGTTTAAAAACAATGGATTTAAAGGAGAAATAAGGAAAGAATTGCTTCGTAGAAGACTGCTTCTTTTTCTACCTCAGAGGTTAGGAAGCACAGTAAAACTAATTTCACAGTCTTTGTTAAGTTACAAAGGACAAAATGAATTGAAAGCCTCTACCAGTGCTTATCAGTGAAATTTCAGTGATGACCCTAGGTGGAATTCTCATATACAAACTGCTGCAGATATTGGGGGGCTTTTCAGAGACTGCTGCCCACCTGGCCCTGGCCGTAAAAGAGACTGAAAAGATGACATCACTCTCTGTGGAACGGAATGCTTACACTAGGAGAGCCAGCATTTGGTGAAATGCACACAGTTGGAAGAGGTGGAGCATCCAGTGGAACACCAGTCTGCCCATGCAAGGGCTCACATGGAAAAAAATTATATTAGAAAACTGGAACTTGCAGTCACATTTGCAAAGGGTTAATGTACAAAATGATAATTTCTTCCTTGTCCTTTTCACTGGAGTGTGTGATGCTTACATACCTGTGACCGTAATGCTTGCTACCTGGATCACATCCCATTCAGAATTTAATTGCAGGGTAGTCAGCAAACTGTCTCTGTGTTACTCGTATGTATATCTTGGTTTACAGGGATACTGCAGGTCAGGAAAGATTTCGCACAATCACAACTGCTTACTACAGAGGAGCTATGGTGAGTGCTCACTTTTAAACTTGACTTTGTTGCACTGGTTTAAAGTTGTTTCCCCCGCCCCCAAACCAGCTGGAAAAAATATGTACAAGTATCAAAGGAACTGTAATAGCGCAGTTGATATAGGTAGTTAAAACCACTGGCCATCTCACTGGAGATGCTCACTGACTGTTTACAGGTGGTCATTTCCTTTCTTGCCAATTTGGGGTAGTAGTTTGTGGAGGTAAAAGAAAAAGGAAAGGAATTGCCAGGAACTGGAGGTGGAGGTGGTTGTAAGCAGAAGCTACAGCCTTAAGAGGGCTGGGCAGAGTAGCATGGTGTGCATGTTGAGAGAAGCGGGTACAGCTCCACCTGTGGAAAGATGGAGGAATGGGAAGAGATGTCCATGTGGCACAGGAGTGCTGACCTGTAGATAGGATAGGGTTGAGGAACGAGGGCAGTAATTGCTTTGGGAGAGAATGGTATAAAAATCAGTAGGTGTCAGTGCGTAATTTAAACTAAGGGAGTTTGCTGCAATGAAATGGTGTGACTTGCACCATGGCATATTGCTTTAGAGAAGGCTTAGACAAATCCGTGGAGGATAAAGCTATCCCCGGCTGCTAGTCACAGCTAGAGCTTGGGGTTGTTACTGTTTTTTGGACTACACCCAGAATCCCCAACAGGCACAGGCACTGGTTGTGCTTACTAGAGGATTCTGAGAGTCGTAGTCCCCAAAATAATTTCCCTGAGCTCTGATCCTGGCTGCAACCTTGAGGCCACAGGTCTTGAACGAAGAACTGCAGTGAGAGGGTGGCTGTTTTCATGTTTTCCCTGTGTGCTTCCTGGGGCTATTAAAATTGGTCACTGAGGGAAGAGGAAAGGGCTAGATTAGATGGGCCTTTGGCCTGATCCCAGCTGGTCTTTTGTGCTTCTGTGAAGTTGCTGGCAGTGTAGTAGCAGTGCAGAAGGCTTCCAGGACCTTTTCATTTAGTCAGGCCTAAACTATGAGGCAGATGGGTTCTTTTTATCTTTTGTTTGACTGTGTACTTTTTAAATAGAATTCTTTCTTTACAGTAGCACCCGTGTATTCGCGGGAGATTGGTTTCAGGGACCCTGCAGATAATGAATTCCGTGGATAATAGCGAATCTGTTGCCATTGCTACTACAGAAGCCATGGCGAGGGCTGAAGGGAGAAGGGAGGCAAGAACTCTCCTTCCCTCCCCCACCCTATCGCCATTGTCGCCAACTGTGAATAATTGAATCAGCGTTTGGCGAATCAGCAGATACGGGGGTGCTACTGCATTTGGTTTTAACTTTTGTAAACAAAGATTTTAGCTGAGCTATATTTTCATTTTTTAAAAAATTTATGGTGAGCCACTTTGAGTCCCTTGCCAGAAGAAAGGCATTAAATAGAAAAAATAAAATAGACTACAGAGGGTTTTTTCTTTCACTGAGGAACAAAGTGTTTAAGACATTGTTTTCGCATATTTCCTGTCCCAAAATCGTATCTAAAAACTATGTAAAAATAAAACCTTTATGTGAAGCTATGTGCAGAATCCAGTCATTACAACTCTTGGGTTCATTTCCTTTTCTCATTTCTTTTTGTGTAAACGAGTATGTTATGTCCTCTTGACACTGGAGAACTAGCGGAGACCAAATAATTTTCTCTGCTTTACTAATGCTGATGTTTTCTTCTGTTTTTATTGGGGAGGTTTGCCCACTCCTCAAATTGGCAAACCCAAAAGGTTCAGGTGTTCCTTACAGTTCAGGACCTTGTTGCTTTGTTTTAACATAAAACAAAATTCTTTAAAAGTACCGTAAGTTCAATTTGTAATTATATTCTGAATAAACCATACTTTTAAGAGATCAGGCATAGTAATTTTATGCCAAACGGAAGTTATACACAAATGCATTTTATGTTCCTAAACTACCAAAGTGAAAGGTGATAATATTGTTGAGGGGAGGGGTTTTGGGGGGAACCCCCCCCCCCATGGCTTGAAAATTTCCAGGCAATTTACATCTCTATTCCTGTTCATCATCCAGTAGTTTTTGCAGCACAAAGAGTGTGAGTTGAATAATATCTGCATAACTTGACCGCTGATCTGTTTTCTCTAGGGAATAATGCTGGTATATGATATCACAAATGAAAAGTCTTTTGACAACATTAAAAACTGGATAAGGAACATAGAAGAGGTAGGTGAACAAAACCGAATATTTAGCTTGACCTGATTGGTAACTTTGTGAAGTCTTGGACAAAGATTGAAATATGACTGTCAGATTGCACAGTGATTAAAACAGTTATTTATCATATCACAGAGGAAAGTGAGGTCAAAGAGATCCAAGATCCATGGTGAACAAAATTGTATGTATTCACATGGAATCAATTAGTGTGTGTGTGTGTGTGTGTGTAGTGGATGCAGGGAGAGGCTAGATTAACTCTTGATTAATTCTTGGGGAGAGATTAGACAAGGATCACTCAAAGTGCATTTCCCCTTGATGTGGGGGCTGGAGATCAAGCAAGCACTAATGTAAAATTTAAGAGACTGCCAAGGTGTGTATTTTTGCTTGAGAGTACATGGCTAGATATTCTTTTAGTTTTTCTTCTTGAATAATGGCACACTGCACTTCCCTTCTAGTTGGCAGGCATTTTGCTGATCTCTGGACTAAAGCCTCGTTCATTTCCTCCCCTCCTTGTTCCTAAGAGCTTTGTTTACCACTAGTTGCTTATTTCACCACCAGCACAGAGCTGGCCCTGTGTTGGAACACAGTTGACGTGGGCCTTGCTCCGTAGAATGAGTCAAGTCGGGTGTCAAAGAACAAGGCTTTGCAAAGCATTGAATCAGAGAAGGAAAAGTGGAGGGCAAGAGGAGTGAAAATGATCCTGAGAAACTTTGGAGAAGGACATATTTGAGAGAAGGGGTTTGACTCCTACCAGGGGGAACGACTGTTGTTTAAGGAGGTGACAGCACCCTTTATTGATGACACCAACCTGTCATTAAGAGCAGGCCCCCCTGGCAGTGCTACTCAAAGTGGTCATCCATAGACCAGTGCCGGGTCCACGAACCAGGTCCAGTTGCCAGTCTCTGGAGAGTCTCCGAGAGAACAAGAAACTGTTCTAGCCAGTGGACACACCCACACTCGCTCGCACATTGGAGGTGGAAAAAATGGCTGGCGCCCTATGTCTTCACACTTCCCTATGGAACATGGGCATTAATAGTGAGCAAAGCGCCCAAGAAAATCAAAATGTAACTTACCGTCAGGTGGTTCTGTCTGCTCAAAAAAAAAGTCAAATGATATATGTCTGCAGGAAGGCAGCCTGCAGTCTACACTCAAACAGATGTGGATTTTCATTGTATAATAAAGATTTAGGCCTTATATTGACAACAGCTGTATCACTTTCTGGACTTCTACCATGGTTGCAAACCAAGTCAGGTATCAAGATTTATTCCCCCATAGGTGGTAATGGCAGGTGGTATAGGTCGCTCCCCGAATCTGTGGGAGGTACATTCCTGGACTGACTGCAGGTACACAAAACCATGTAGAATCGCGAACTGTCATAGAATACCATAGAAGTGCAGTGGAGGATCTTAAAAAATGCCCAGATAGGACATCTGTCTAAGTATCTGGCGTGACTCTGTGGTCAATGTCTGATGAAAGTTGACCGTAGAGTTGCACTGGAGGACTTCCCGATGCCTAGAGAGAACACCTCCAGTGTGACTTTATGGTTCTCCAGATGCCTAGAGAGAACTTTTTCCCCAACTGCAGGTAAGTGAAACTATGAGTACGAATCCTGCATAAATGTGGGGGGGGCTGTATATTCTTTGCTAAGAAAGTAACATATAATTGAAATCCACAAGTAGTACAAGAGTGACAATGATGCCATTGATATACAGTCATTCCTTCACATTTGCGGGGGTTAGGCTCCACAGACCCCCGCGAATGTGAAAATTCCATGAATAACAACTACCCTCACCCACCAAAGCGACCACAGGGCCTCCAGAGGCCCCATAGTCGCTTCCCCCCATCTCCCCCCTCCCTCCCAAGGCATTCATGGGGCCTCCAGAGGGTCTCCGGAGGCCCCGTGATTGCCTCCCCAGCCCTCCCCCCTCCCTCCCTAGGCCTTCATGGGGCCTCCGGAGGGCCCTCCCAAAACCGTGAATATTCAAAACCGTGAATGCTAAGTTCACGAATGTGGAGGGGCGACTGTATATTCCAGTGTGTTTCAAGTATCAAAGACACTTCATTACGAGAGGGCAATTGCAAGAGTTGAGGTGACGGATGGCAGTTTATAGAAATCGATATGTCTTGATGGTGGGGAGAGTGTGGCCCATGAACCACCTGCAGTCTCCAGAGCTGTTTTGGGGGCCCCCAGGGATCAAAAATGGTTTTACAAAAATAAATACCAATAAATAAATTGGTTTTGCTCCAAAATGCCTTAAAATGACCTCTGAGGTATGTGGAAAACATTTGGAGTCGCCCCTTTCCTCACCCTCCTCAAGGATTTAAAAAAGAACATTTTGGCAAGCCCCCCCCCCCAAAAAAAATGATCTAAAGTTTGGGGACAGATAGGCAGGGCCAGTTTAGACCCCAGAAAAGCAGCTTCTTCCTTTTTTTTTACTCAGGAAATGACTTGCGTGCACTTCCTATGAAAAACAAACTCTCCTGTGCCTAAAGTGCCTGGAGGGATTTAGTCATCTTGGCTTCTAGGAAGAGTTCAAACCTGATTTGCTTTAGGAACCATTTATTTTTCTTTTTATCAAGGGTGTGTGATATTTGTAGCACTCTCTTCTAGCACCACATTTCGGATGAGTTGATTTCCCTGATGAAGAAGGTGTGAAGTAGGTCCTGTTGCATCGCTCCTCTGAGCCTGCTTCCTATTGTGTCAGTGCTCTGCTGAATACGTTTCGTGACGTAACCTTGTGCTTCTTTCTCTTCAGCATGCCTCTTCAGACGTAGAAAGAATGATCCTCGGTAACAAATGTGACATGAATGAGAAAAGGCAAGTTTCAAAAGAAAAGGGAGAAAAGGTAAATCCTGTCAAATTAATAATTCCTTGGGCATGATTGTTCATGCGCCCGGTTCTTCTCATATGTTGTGTTGCTTTGTTTTGAGCCAATGAGCAACTAGATGGCGACTAAGCAAACTTAATACATTCTGTGCATTAAGATAACAGCCACTTTTTCTTAGGGCCCACCCATCCAAAATATTCAAAAATGCCTCTGGCCCCATGCATTTCGGATAACGGAGATTCAACCTGTATATAGATTTGGATGAAACCATTGAGCCCCAAAAGCCTTAATAAAAAAGCAAAGTTATCACTTAGCCCTGGAAAGAAACCAACATTGGTGCAATTCAGGCATATTCTACATCTAAACAATCATAGCAGAGAAGCACCCATGATTTGATACAAGCTTCTCCTCAGCAGTTTCTTGCTTTGCTCTCCCTTTGAGGTTTGTTCTCATTGTAAAGCATGCAAGAGTCCTCTTTCCAACAGGGTGCCTATGGCACCTTCTATCAGCTTATTAGCATTGGCCATACACAAAGCTTCCAGCAGTCCATCCCTGGTCCCAGAGGCTTGGGAGCATGCCAAGCTAAAATCCCAAGAGGCAGGGTTGCCTGCCCCTAGAAAGGAATACAAGCCCAAAGTAGTTGTGTACCACAAATCTATGGGTGCCTTTTCACATGGGCCGCCGAGGATTCTCTTGAGAGCAATAGAAGTGGCTTTGGTCTTGCCGTGAACCTGCATTGTGACTCTTTATTGTGGTGCAGCTGATAGCTGGACAGATCAATAACTTGTCTGCATAATGAAAATTGTCTTTTTAAATGCTTATGATGAATGCTTTGACACTCTTGCAGTTAGCGATTGATTATGGAATCAAATTTCTGGAGACCAGTGCAAAATCGAGCATAAATGTGGAAGAGGTAAGAGTGACAAGGATTGCTAGCAACCTAGCAGTTAGACTATTTTCCAGAATTTAACTTGCCTTTTATGAATTTTGTGTCTTCGTAAATATGTAATAAACAATGTTCTTCCTTTTATACAAATGTTGACTGGGGTTGGAAGTTCAAAGCTTGCCTTGGCTTACTAGCCAGTAATTTCCTTTTTGGCCACCAAACCCCGCCCCCACTGCCACCTGCTCTCAGCTTTCATACACATAGGATATGTCCACATGCTGGCTAAAGAGAACAATCTTCTCTCTTCAGATGTCTTACCTAATCACTGTAGAAACATAGCAGAAGTTTGGGGAGGGACCATATTTCAGTGGTAGAGCTTTGTACGCAGAAGGCCCAGATTCAGTTTCTGGTGTATTCACAGTGTTAGTCATGACCTATAAAGCCCTATAGAATTGGAGCCAGACTGTCTGAAAGTCTATAGGACCCTATACGACCCTGTCTTGAGTTCTAAGATCTTTAGGACGAGGCTTTCTCTTGGTCCCTCTGGCTTCACAGGCATATATGGTGAGGAGACAAGAGAAGAGGGCCTTCATGGTTGCTGCTCCCATGCTGAATTTCTCTCTCTCCCACCTGAAGCTAGACTGGCCCCCTCTCTGCTCTTCTTGAGTTGGCAAGCAAAGTCATTTCTACTTAGATGAACTTTTGGCCATAAAGTGTTTTCTGCAGAAAGGCCTTTTTAATTGGAGAAGGGGTGGTGTAATTTTTTCTTCATTTGTTTTGTTTTAGATACTTCTACATTGTTTTTAACTTTTGTGCTTTTAAAAAAATACAACAGTTTATTTAATCATCTTTCAAGTCTTCAATATTGTGATTGATTTTTTGGCTGCATTCTGTTTTAATCTGTGTTGTAAGCCTCCTTGGGCCCTGAATGGGAGAAAGGAGGGAGGATGGAATACATGGAGAGAAACAAATAATTCTCCAGGTGGGGGGAAAAAAGAGTCTGGTAGCAGGTGAAGGGAAAGCCTTTCCTTCCATCCTCTCTAGAGAGCTGAAGTGCCCCCAGACCAGACAATACTGAGTGAGACAGACAATCTGATCTAAGAGATGGAGCTGCATACTCTGTAGCAGCCTTTCTCAAGCTTTTTACTCTGGAGGAACCCAGTTAAAAAAAAATCAGGTCTCAAGGAAGCCCTGCATAAAAATCATTATACCTACAGTTCCAAAAGAAAAAGAAAAGCCCTTCCCCGCCCCCCAAAAAATCATGACTTGTTGTGGAATCCTTGGGTTCTAGGGTACCCTGGTTGAGAAACCCTGCCCTGTAGGGATTCTTGTTGCAGCTTCCTTTCTCCAGAGCCTGGTGTGTAAAGTGAAAGAAGATCCCCCCTCCTCCTCCCCCCCCTCCAAGAGCACTAGCGGGAATGAGCTGGGCCCTGTTTTGCTCCACAGAAGGCAGAGGCAGCAAAGCCTTCTGCAGGACTCCTCTCTTACAGAATAAGCCTTCCTGAATTCCCAGTGACTCAGAAAGTGTGTGTGTGTGTGTGTGTGTGTGTGTGTGTGTGTGTGAGAGAGAGAGAGAGAGAGAGAGATCACTGCAGTGCACAAGCCAGCTCATGTCCAGCAGGGCCTAGCAGATGTTGTCTGTGGCTTACAGCTGAAAACAGAGTTTCTTGTATCACAGATGTCAGAAGTCTGTCAGAATTTAAATTTTCACATGCAACACATACATACATGTATATATCTGTGAGTCTGTCAGAATTGATGTGAAGCCATTTTCCTAGCTATAGGAGGAGAGCATATTGCCAGTCTGATTCCTTAAGAATATGCCTTTTCTGTCATTGTAGTTTGGCTTCAAATATTGTAGATTTGGAAGACAGTTGGCGCTGCACTTCAGGTTTCCAAGGTAGAACTGTCTAGAGTTAGCACTTTTAGCTAGTTAACGCATGTTAACTAACTAGTGTTAGTGTTAACAGATTAGTTGGTGTTAACCGGTTAGTTAACACTAACAAGTGATTTTATACTTTAAAGATTTAATGGCATTGTTTGTCTTTTTTTTATTATTATTGTTATCAGCTTTTTTAGTTTTTTCTTGTTTTAGCAGTTTTTTAAAGCCACTTTGGACCCCCTTGCCAGGAGAAAGGCAGGATATAAATTAAATAAAGAAACAAAAGTAATGTGAAGTCGAAGGCTTTCATGGCTGGCATCCATAGATTTTCCTTGGGTTTTTTTCGGGCTGTGAGGCTGTATTCTGGAAGAGTTTACTCTTGCAGGACACGGCCTCACAGCCCGAAAAAACCCCAAGGAAAATCTAAACAAAAGTAAAATAATAAGTTAATACTCCCATCTTGTTGCCTTTGTCTGATAACTCTTTTCTTTCCTTCCAGGCATTCTTCACTCTTGCACGGGATATTATGACAAAACTCAACAGAAAAATGGTTTGTTCTTCTCCTTATTTGTAACTCATGACTGGTCTGCATTGCTGCGGGAGTCCACAGATTGTGCTTAGCCTTTGTAGCCAGCCAAAATATTGTACTGCCCAGCCAGCTTCTCCCTCTTCCAAGGGGTTGGGGGTGTTTCTTGCCTCTGTCATAGTGAGCTTGGGGAGCATTGGGGGCACCTGTAAAGCTGTCGTCCCAACTAGCTCGTTTTGGGGTCAACTTCACACAGGCCAGAGAAGAGCACTTGGGTGACTAAGGAGTAAACTCAGGAGAGATTGTCCATCTTGCAGATCTCCCAAATATGCTCTGCAGAATGTAGGTATCTGATACATAGCTGATTAAGTGCCAGGCAGCTTGCATTTGCATCTTTAAGAAGAGGCAAATTGGAAACAAGTTTTTAAACAGCCTTTCATTTCCTGCAGTTGAATAGGCGTTAGATACTACTTCATTTGGCCTGGTTAAAGACAACTTGTCCACATGGCTTTGTATCAGGCCTTAACTATGGTCCTGATCCCCACACAGCTTTTCTAACTAGTGCTTTCAGACTGATTCAACTCAACAGTAGTTTTGGCCATTAGGAAACTACCTCAGACAGTAGATTTGGAGTAGCAGAGAAGAAGGTGCTGATCAGAATTCCCTCACAGTCATGTAGGAAAGTTGGATAAGCATTCCTGAAATGCATGGGAGCTGTGGAAAAGCATAAGATGTGCATATGCTGTTGGAAAAAGCCTCACTCATGAGAGTATCGTATTGGATTGTACCTTATACATGTTCAGTGCCAGAAGTGGAGGCGCTTTTGCATTTTCTACTAGAAGCCCTAGGGTACAAACATAGCTTCACATGCTCTCTTTGGCAATGGCATGTAATCTTGCTTGCAACTGTTTTCTCACCTGACCAATAACAGCAAGAGGGTGATGTGTCAAAGCCATGCACAGTACACATAATTAAGGGCCCCTCTTCTGCATGAACACCGTGACACAGATTGACACAAGAACCTGCTGCGTCCACATCTCTTTTGCATGAATCTGTTATGTTGGAGTAGGACAGGGTGGGGAGAGTGTGGCCCATAGGCCACATGCAGTTCTCATTACCCCCAAGGTCTCAAAAATATTTTGGGTGGGGGAATGCTTTACCCCCAAATGTCCTCTGGCATACCCTCCCAACATTTCACAGATGAAAACTAGGATACATGTGGCCAATCAATATCAGAGCGTGGGAGAAGCAGCAGCAGTTAGCTTTTTGCCTGAGCCGACTGGCAAGGGCGAGATTCCAACTGCCCCCCCACCCTGCTGAGTTTATGGAATACAAACTACTTTTGCACTCAGTTTACAGCAATGGAGGTAAGCTGAGGACAAATGGGGAAACTGGGCCATTTTAAAAGAGTCGGAAGAAGTGGGAGAGCAGAGGATTAGTCGAAAGTATCCCTGCAGAATTGGGACAGTGATGGGGGGGGTATGCTCTGAGGACCTGGCCACATTTTGCCCCCACCCCCAGGGCCAGTTCATTTTGAAGTGGAAGTTAACAGGAAGTGACATTTTAGAAGACTTCTCCTGGGCCCAAAATGGCCAGTGAGATCCTAAAAACATGGTGAAAATTCCTCCACACCCCTGGAGTGCATCTGGGGGCCAAAAGATATGTGGTTGTGTTTTGGTGTGTGTGTGTGTTGCTGTTGTTGTTGTCGTCGTCGTCTTTATAGGGGAGGTGGTGTAGCAGGAGTGTGACCCTCCAAGGCTTCTGTGGGGCTAATGCAGCCCCACACCTCCAACAGCTGTCCACCTCTAGCATAGGGCTAGTATGTATCCTTATTATTTGCTAGATGTCCAATTGCTCACTCACCCTTCTGAATGAACGTTCAAGGCATACTTAATTATTTATGCCTAGAAAGTCCCTCTGTTTAAAAAGTTGTCCCTCCCAGTGTATCTCCTCAGGTGTCAATAGTGGGTGTGACTTCCAACTGGAAGGCTGCAGCCACAGAACAGTGACTCATTCAGGGGTGCAACATTTGATTCGAATGCTCCTGAGTTGCGGTAGAGTTATATGACCCATATAGGGCTGTTTGCCAGGAGGCAGAGCAGGGGGAGTACAGCATACGGCGGACCAGTGGGAAATAATTTGGGTGATGACAGTTTGAGCTTCTAGTATCCTTTATTGTCCTACGGTCCATGTGTGTGCTCTTAACTCAGCAGGCAATGGTCAGAGCTCACTTTCAGATAAACCCGTATAAGATTGAACAGGGTGTTTGAATCATTTTCCGCTAGACTTGAATGTTGTTGTTGTTGTTGTTGCTGCTGCTGCTGAGTCCCCCAAAGAGCCCCAAGGCTTTTGTTCCTTCATAACAACACAACGCGCCTTCTTTTCTTCCTTTCTTTTTTGTTTTCTTCTTGTCTCTCCTTAGAATGACAACAGTCCAGCAGGTGCAAGCGGGCCAGTGAAAATCACAGAAAACAGATCAAAGAAGAGCAGCTTCTTTCGATGCACGCTGCTTTGATGAACTCCTAATAATAGACTGCAGCATATACCTAGAAAGAAAGAAAAAAACCCAAGCAACCAACCCTTTTCTGCTTCTCTGAAAGCACAGGCTCACCTCACTTCAGAGCTGTTACCACCGGGCTGCTGCTGAGAGCTCTGTTTGAACGTAGAGCGCTCTTAAGCCAAGAGAATGGATTTTAGTTTGCTCTGCTTCTCAACATGTTGGGCTCCTTCCTCTCAAATACAGAAGCCATGAAGTTGAGAGAATGAGAGAGAGAGACACACACACACATGCAGGAGCTAAATCTTCTTTCTTCTTCATCACTTTGTTTCACTGTCTGCTTCAAAAAGCTGCTAAGTGTTTGGTTTTTTCTCTTTGCTCACCTGTACGAGCCTTTTGTTGCCTGCTAGAGCACAGTCTTACACCTTGGTTTATTTGCACAGCTTTTCCAGGGAGTCTGGTGAGCAGTCCATAACATAATGCCATGCCTTTCTGTTCTTTTCCAGCAGTAGTGTAAAAGGATCAGAATGGATGTCCCTGCAGCTATAGGGCACATTCTCCAGCCCACCAGAGGATTTCTCTGCCTACCTTTATGGGCGGTTGGTCCAAACCTGTGTGTGCTTCCCATATCCCCACTTAGCTCTCCTCTCCTCCTCCTCTCCACTTAATTTAGCTGTGCTCTGGAATGTGAATTACTTTCCTTCAAGGTGGGTGGGAGGGAGGGCTGGATGGGTTGTGTGAGAGATATGTATAACTCCACTCAATCTGTAGCTCTGCATATGTTACCCATGTAAGCAGAGAGACTGGGAGTCAGAATCCACTGTGGACCCAAGTCATGTACGGAGTGCCCTAGTATAGGTCCCTAGTATTTTTCTCAGGCATGCAAACCTGTCTGCCATATACATGTGGGTTTTGTTGAATGTGTTGAGGAAAGCAGAATGCCTCAGGCACTTAATATCTCCATTTAATCATAGCTACCCATTTGTTTAATACACACACATACACACACACTCATCCATTGACACTCAGATGGCATTTTTCTTCCTGAATGTAGAGTATGGCTTTTCTATTTCTTACGTTCCCAGCTCCATATTACTCGGCTCACCTGTGACTTCATTTCTATTTCTGGCTGCTTTCAGTTGAAAAAGAGCCCCGAGTTGTCTGCTGTGTTCAGCACAGTAGCTGTTTTGAGTCTAATGCATCCTGGTTCTGGTTTCACCCTGTTGAATATTGATAGAGAAGGCTCACATAGCAAGTGTGTAATCAGTCCCTGTAGCTTTCAACCCCTTCCAATAAAGAGGGTGGTTTCTGAAAAGCATAATCGCTCTTCCTTCGGGGGGTGACCTTCCTTGATTCTTGGGACAACTGAAGTCAGTTCAAACCTTCAGAACCAGACCCAAAGATAGCTGCCTTTCTTACTCAACTGAGACTCCCATCTCTACTCTGTGACACCACTGTTAAAATTCTTCATAAAAACCTTGGAAAGGATTTAAAACAGGTGCTTTAAATTTACTGATGTGCCAAACGTGGACCCCTACAAACTACAACTCAGGTCTGGACCACCTTACTGGGGACAGCAGCATGGCTGACGTTCCGAAATGTGCTGTTTGGTTAGCACAAACTAATGCTGTGACTTTTGGGTCTGGCAATCTCTCGCGTACATAGGTTGGCCGTTGGAAATCAGTGGAAGGCAGCTTGTTGGCTTCTGTCCTCTGAATAGGTTAGGAAAGAAGCCATTCCTCTGGAGTTGTGTGTTTGGGCCCCCTCCTCTCCTGCAGAGCTGAGGATCTTGCTCAGATTCCCTCTTGGATGGTTCCCCACTCCAATCGGGTTCGACAAAGAGGAAAAGGAGTGTGTTTGAGAACAATAAAACAGCAAAATGCCTGACAGCTCTGGGGTCCCATATTGGAACTAAAGCATTCCTCTTTTATAACAAAAGTGCTTTCTTTAGGGCAGGTGTGACTCTGCCTGATGAATGTCCATCTTCTTTATCACCTCTGACTTTGTATTGTAATCTGTCTCTCAGGGGGTTGCCCAAAAGCCAAAACTGACACGTTCTGTGGTTCCCTTCCATGCATCTTCTTTGCTTTATTATGCTTCCTCTTTGCCAGCGTTGTACTTCACATTTTGGTTCTGTGTGTGAAGGTTTCGTCTCTATGAACTTCCCTTTGAGAGAGCCTGTAACAAGTTGAACTGATATAAAGTGCTTTTTGAAGCAGCAGCAAATTGGGGTATCTACTCTGTTCTGTTTTATTAAAAAAAAAATTGATATTTTCTTACTTCTACCTGTGCTAAAATGTACATAATTTGAGTAAGACCATAGGAAATTCACTTTAAGCTTGGTGTAAGGATGCCACACACACAGTTCACTTCTCTTCATAATGTTAATGTTTAGGGATGGGTGCGGGGATTTTTTTTCCCCTGTGAAAGACTAGTGACACAATTGTCTGTTCCCTGCTGAAGTTTCAAAAATAGTTGTTTCATGAGGAAACAACTATAGTCGTAAAGAAACAACAAAAAATGTTGTTGTAGCCCATGCATCACTATTAAGTGCTGTGGCTGCACTTTGAACTTTTGGTAATGGTTAATCTAGACCTTTTTTTCCTCCTCCCTGCATCTGCTGCTATGCCTTGTAAAAGTGAAATGTGCTGTATTTCACTATGGGAATCTACCTTTCTTTTCAGCCTGGCCCCTTCCAGGCATTAGATTGCAACTCTATCACCCCCATGCTGGCTGTGGATAATGGGAGCTGCAGTCTAGAACATACAGAGGGTGCCCAGGTGGGGAAAGCCATGTAAAATCAACTGGCTTTTTCACTTCCCTAGAGTGCTTTAGGTGAGCAGGTGTTTACAGTAGGAAGCAGCCATTGCTCAGTTGCTTCCTATGAACTTTTTTAGTCCAAAGCAGCTCTTCAAAAGGCTCATCATAAATGGCTCTAGCCTTTAAATTGCAATTTTGCTATCAGCAAGCTAAAAGTTGAACTAGTTTATGTCCCCCCCCCAAAAAAAAAAAAAACCTCTTGTACATTCTTCAAGATCACAATGCATTTGGCCTTTCTCTCCAGACCTCATTCACTTTAATGAAAGGGCATTCCTTCGTGATGATTCAGGGATGGAAAGCCAACTTTCTGCAAGGAGTGTCTGCTTTACTACTGACTTTCCATTTGAGAGAATGTGGTTTGAAAAGTTGCAAGTTCTGCTTAGCCTAAACATGGTGATCCATCAAACCCACCTTCAGTTGGCATTTTAAATACTTCAGAACGTTTGTCGTGTTTTGGTTTTTTTAAGTTTCACACACATCACTCTAAAATGTTTGGGTTCCTGGGCCGCACATGAAGTATCTAATCTTTTAGTAAACTTTTTGTGCTTTGTCTATACATTACTTGTAATATACCTGCCACCTTTTTTTTTAAAAGAAGTGTAGATTTTATTCCTGCTTCTCACTTTCAGGTTGAAGAAAATAAACTCCATTACTTCTGCTAGCCCAAATGGATGTTGTATTAGACTTGGTTCTGTTATAATGGTTTGTTGGTTAACAACATTGGAAGGCTTGTGACAGTAGATAAGAATGTGAACACTTATTTTTTTTGGGGGGGGGTGGGAATGGCCTGATTTTGAATGAATTAAATTTTGTAAGGCTAAAGACCAGTTGTGGCTGATGGTGAAATGGGTGCAGTCACGTCCTCTTCTTATAGTTTATGTTCCAAAGTCTTAGAAACATTTCCTAATTTCTGGATAAGTTTTGTAGTGCATTCCTATGGCCTTACAAAAGAAAAAGTGTGCAAATGACGTTTCTCCACCCCCTTGGGTTTATAATTTTAATGCAGTATACTAAATTCTGAGGAACAAAGCATGACCCAAAACAGCCTAATTTTTACATACCGTTATTTTGCCATGTGTGTGAAGCACATCTTATCACTGCTCTTGAAAGCATAAAGGTGGAAGACGTTCCTGCAGATAAAGTGGACTTGTCATGTGGGTAAATTGTAAACCTGACCATTAATTGTATACTGATGCTATGTAAAAAGACAAAAGGGGGAGGGGGGAGGGGTGTTATTTCAAGTGAACTCTTTTATAACTATGTGCGTCTCAAATAAAATTACGTAATTAAGTGTTCAGATTTTGTATGAAGTCTGCCGTTGCGATGGGTTAGTGTCTGGTGCATGCCTGTTGACATAGGAAGAGACCTAAAGTAAGAGGTCATCTCCTATAGAACACCCTCCCATCACACAAGGAAGGATGCATCTGTTCACGTTGGACCTACACAGGGGTGGGCAACTGTGGAAGGGGAGGAGAGATGCAGTTAACTCCAAAGAGAACTTGGAGGGCTGCACCCACTCCTGCCCCCCCCAAAAAGATGCAGGGTCTTTTTGTTCCCAAATGCCTCAAGGAGCCATTTTAGGCCAAGGAGAGGCTTTTTTTTTTAACAACATGAAGCGAGCAGAAATAATTTCCTGTTTCAAGAGTGGCTTCTCATGACAGAACTGCTTCCCACAACCTACGAGAGGACATTTTGGGGCAAAAAATTGACAATTTTTTGTTTAATTCCTGGAGGTCTCTGATGTGGGAATGTCCTCTGCACCCTCAAAATCTGTGGTGGGGGGATTACCCCATGAGCCAAGCAAAACAATCCTGGTGTGCTGCCCTTACTGCTGCAAATTCTTGCTTAGTTGACAGCTGTTGTTTTAACTTTCAACTTAACTATGGTGCAAAATTCAGTGGAAGCCAGATTGGTCATCAACATCTTAGGCACATTCACACGTTGAAAATTTGAGTAGTGATATAAACCCACAGTGCCAGTGGGCACTGTGGATCTGTATGCCTTAAACCAACTTCTGTGTGCCCATCTAACAAACCACATCTGAAACTGGACTTCCAAAAGCAGGTCAGTAAGTGTATGTGAGTCAAACTGGTCCAATAGCCCCCCCCCCAAAAAAAACCCATCCCACAACTGCTCAGGATATCTAAACCTTTGGTTGTGCCTTAAGTGAGTTCCTTGGTGTCATCTGAAATAAGCAGACAATTCTGTGCCATCAAGTGTATTCAGTTCCACTGAAAAATTACAACATGAAGTCGGCTTCGTTGCACCAAAATTGGGGGCAAGGGGGGCACTGACTCTGAAAGCAAATTACAGCTCAAATGCAATTACAGGATAAAAACTTTGTTCATGGCTTGTCTGATCATTTCCTTCCTGAGCCGCCACTGCTGTTATGATACAAAATGAGAAATGGCTAACAAATCAGACATTAGATGTAGCAATACCCCAAAAGCCGTTGCAGAACCTTTCAACTTTCCTTGGACAATACAGTACATGATTTAAAGGCTGCAGTCCTTGAACAAGGAAATAACAAAGGAGGACAAGAAAGAGAAACTGCTGAATTGAATTGTATCCACAAATTCCAATCTATTAGCAGAGGTATGAACAAAGACAGTGATTTCATGGCACACTACGTATCTTAATACAAGAGTCCATGAATCTTCTCAGGAAGTTTTGAACCCAGGGAGACTGATTTTTGGTAAGCAGATATATTGCTTTTACACATCAGCACTAACTGACCACTGTAAAGATCTGAAAGACTGGTATCACCTTACACTTCACTTTGAAAATTTAGAGCAAGGACATAATTTGCATCTTTCTGGATCCTATTATAGTCTGTCCTGCTTCCACAATAGTATAAATATGCTTTATACCTGAGACTTTGATATCACTCTGTACTGCATCTGAAGAAGGGAGTTTATAACCATGAAAGCTAATCCTAAAATAACCAATTAGCCTTAAAGGTGCTGCCACATTTATTCTTCTGTCTCCTCTCATTTTTATGCTGCAAAAGACTAACGTGGTTATTTCTTTGAAAACTATTACAGTAGTTGTGTGAAAGTGTTCTCTAAACCAGGGGTAGGCAACTGGGTTGGGGCCAGGGGCTAATTCCTACCCCCAGCTCTGCCCCCCCCCTGCTTTGGTGTACCTGCCCCCAACAATCCCAAATACCTCTGCTGCCTTTAAACGTTGGTGTTTGCCTTCAAGTTGTTACTGATTTATGGCAACCCAACAATCACAGGGTTTTCTGAGGGCTGAGAGAGTGTGACTTGACCAAGGTGTTTTCATGGCTGAGTAAGGATTTGAACCCTGGTCTCCAGAGTCATAATCCAACATTCAAACCACTACACGTTGGATCCCTGTTGGAGGAGATTGTAGCCCACTTTGGAGAAAGAAGAGGCCTATGTCTGCTGCTTAATCTCTTGGATTGGGTTCCCTCTTGTAAATTGGCACCAGAGTATCACCTTCCACCTGCTTGCCTGGGATGTCTGGTAAGATCCTGTTGAAGCTGTTGTTTATGCTAAATTCTGAGAAGCCTATTGCATTAGTAACCTAGTTTGTAGCTGAAGGAATAGTGTTACAAATGGAGCAGCAGAGGTATACAGTACTTGCATGCAGTGAAAATATCCTGACACAGTTAGATTCCGGTATTTCAGTGATATAATGATTGATAACTTACCTTTCTCCCAAAATGGGACCCAACGGTACTCACAATTTGAGTTAAAATAAAATACAGTTAGAACATTGAATAGTACAAACTTTTAAAAAATATATTTTATTTTAAACTCAAAAACATACAACAAACATAATGCAATCTTTCATTTATATTAAATGATACATAATTTTCATCTTAAAAAATATTGACATTAATTTAATTACTCTCTACCCCTCTACAAAGTGCTCCCCACCCCCAGGGCCATCTATACCATTTATTTATTCCATTTACCAAAATTGCAATAATTCTCTTGGAGGTGTATGCCCCTTGTTTCTTAAAAAAAAGTATTCTACAAATGGCTTCCATATTTCATCAAAATTGCAACTTTTCCATAATCCTTTTTTAACTTTAGTACAAATGTTTTTTTAAAAAAAATACACAAAAAATTAAATTAAAAACAATTAAAATAGTTAACTGTTTAAAAGACAAGTTAAAATGTAATAATGATGAAAATATAAAATAAAATAGGTAGACAGGGCTGTTGGACTCCATCTCCCAACAACCCTAGCCATCATAGGCAAGGGTAAGGAATAATGGGAGTTACATTCCAACAACTTGGGGGAGGGCACATGATTTCTACCCTGGGTTAGAAGTAGATTTAGTCATACTTGCTATAGACCCATTGAAATAAATCAATGGGGCTCTTTGTCATGCTAAGTTAATTACAACCAATATGTCCCTTGTTTTATCTGGTAAGGGGTGAACCTGAGGGGCCCTTTCACACAGCACAATTATAACACTATCTATCTGTTGTGGCTGCATCCTATGGAATCCTGGGATTTGTAGTTCAGGAGGCACTAGAGCTCTCTGGCTGAGAATTCTGAATGCCCCTCTCCCTAAACTGAAAGTCCCAGGATTCCATGGGACAGAAACACAACAATTAAAGTGAAATACTGTAATAGTAAATAGTGCTATAACTGTATGGAGGAACTAGACAAGATCCTCAAGTGTGATATACCGAAATCAGGATTGTCCATGCCATTGTATTTCCACTTTCTGAGTGTGGATATGAAAGCTGAAGAGTGAAGAAAGCTGATAGGAAGAAAATCAACTAATTTGAAATGTGGTGCTGCAGATACAGTGGACTGCTAAAAACCTGAAATGCCTTGAAGGCACACAACAGCAAACATCACCTCAAGGACCCCGGTGGGTCAAGAGTCAACCTAAATAAACAATAATAACATAATATAAATATTATTTCAATCTGGCCAGGGGTTGGTGCCGCTCTGGCTTTTCTGCTAGGCAAAAGGAAGTCTAGTTTTGCCTCACAGGAGAAAAGAGCCACTTTTCTCCTCAGAAAGCCACCATTTTTTGTGGTTTCTTCCTCCTGAGGCGTGGATTTTCCCTCTCTTTGAGGGTTGGTTTTTGTCCTTCTCAGTGGCCAAGGCGAGCCCTCTCCCCAAAACCATTCTCTTATTTCTTTTTCCGCATTGCAGGCCACCCAGTTTTTACCTTTCTTTCTTTCTGGTCTTCTCTTGGTCAATCTTGACCCCCAAAATAAGACCTCAGGCAGGGCTGGAGGCCACAAAATCCCCCTCAGGGAGGCACAAATTCTCCCTCAGAGGGCTGGGCCTTTGGAGAGCCCAAAAAGTAAAAAATACCTAAATAATGCATTATTAAAATAAATTTTGGTATCTCAGCAAACCAGAGGAGGGGGCTATAATGGCTGTTGCCAAATTTTAGAACACCATTATTAGAACCCCTCCTGTGACAAAAAAGAAAATTAGATCTGGTCCGACCCACTGGGGCTGCAGATAACAGGCATAATAATAAAATAAATAATAAAATAATAAATATTTTATTATTATTGTATTTTAATAATAATAATAATAATAATAATCTTTTATTGATTTTTCTTTTCCAAATAGGTATACAGTTGTCCCTCCACATTCACGGATTTGGCATTCACGGTTTTAAGTATTCACGGCTTGAAAATATTCTTTAAAAAATAATAATCCAAAAAGCAAACCTTGATTTTGCTATGCCATTGCATATAATGGGACTTGAGTATTCACGGATTTGGGTATTCACAGGGGATCCTGGAACCAACCCCCCGTGAATGTGAAGAGACAACTGTAATTGTAATGTGTAAATATAATGTTCATTGGAAAAGAAAAAAAGAGTGATCATAGTGTGTTTAGATTAAGAGGAAACAGGTATTAATGTTAGGATAGATAGTTTTATTTTTGTATTAGTAAGAAAAGAGGAAAATAATAATTATTATTTTTGTGTTACGGCCTTTTGCGGTCAAGTATATTTTTCAGTATAATGGTCTTATTCCAATAAAAAAATCCTAAACCCCCCCTCTTCTCTGGGACAGCCCTTGGGGTACTGACAGAGAGCCATCATGCCACCCCTCAGTCCTCAATAGAACATAAAGGTGTACCTTGTGAATTGTTTCAGCATACAACAAAATCCATGCTGGAACAAAGTTTGTGTTCCTAGGTTAAAATATTAATGATATTTTTAACAGTTTCAACTCTTCAGTAAATATGCTTTGATCAAGATTTCCTGCGTGGCAGGGGGTTGGACTGGATGACCCTCGTGGTCTCTTCCAACTCTACAATTCTATGATTCTATGATTCTATATATAGATGTGTGTGTGTAAATTCTAAATAAGTGGGTTTGTTTGCTTTGGTTTCAGAGGCTATACTGCCACTAGATGGTACTAAACGACTTCAGCTTTGAGATGGAAGTAGTGTTTCAACAGTAAAACAGAGCTGTGCTTGGCTCTTGAAGTCTTCATACCAATTTCATCACAAGTGAGTGTATACAGCTTAAACATGATCTGCACACCTGTGAATATGCTCTGTTGGTTTTGCAGGGTTTAAAAGCAAGGATTCCTTCGTACCATCCAAGCTATTTTTTTTGTTGTTCTTTTCATATTGCCTGGCACTTTTCCCTGTCTCTTCTGAAACATGAATTATGAATCCCTTTAACCAGCTGCCAAAGTATTTATTGCATGAGTAGTCTTGTTAGTATATGACATTTCAACAGCATTTACCATAATTGTTTGTAATGCAGAGCCTGCAGCTTCTGTTTCTCCTTGTGGCAGAAATTGATTTTTTTAAAAATAAAATAATGTATTTGACAAATTCAAGGAGGATAAGTCTATCGGCCGTTTTGAGAGCTAAATGGAGCATTCATAGTACAAAGCAGTGTTTCCATACACTCCAACATTTCATAGATGTAAACCAGGACAGGTGTGGCCAAGCAACATCAGAGTGTGGTCAAAAGGGTAAAAGTTATTAATGAGAAAGAACAGACAAGTTAGGAAAGGCTGGAGTGGTTTGCTTTTGCCTGAATCTACTGGGAAGGACAAGATTCTACACCCTGCTCTCCTCTCCCTCTTGCTGAGTAAATTGAGTGCAAACTAATTTTACACATTAAACCAAGTTTTCAGGAATTAAAGTAAGCTGAGGAGAAAGGGAGAAAGTGGAAGGAGAAGAGAGAAACCGGGACATTTTTTTAAAAGTTGAAAAAGTGGGAAGACAGAGGATTTATTGGGACTCTAACAAATTGGGACAGTTGGAATACACTATAGACTTCATGCAGATCATTTGAGGGAAAGTGGCTTCCACTTTTAAATTATGTTAATAATTTATCGCAAACAATATTACCATCTTTGAATCATTGTGTTTCTTTGGAAAGATATACTTAATGTGAATTAGAAAGTTTTTAGTTTTAACATTTGATGACTCTCATTGTTATTCAATAATGCCCTGGTATTTTGCAAGAGTATTCTGCTGTAATAGGCAGCTTTGGTTAGTTGCTATCCCATATTGCTCATCTCTTTTGATATTGTAATATAATTGTTTTTGCTAATAATTTTCTTTTTAAAGACAAAGGATTAACAGGGACTCTGACAAGTTGGAACAACGGTTGGAGTGAATCTTGCACCAGATTCTAGGGACTAGAGAGACAAGTTCAGCAGGGAAATCTGGAACCTGTTTTGAACCATGCTGGTGAGGTTGGGTTGGGAGCCAAACACTGAATGAGATAGTATGATCTAGTGAAGAATTTTTAAAATACTCTTACAGTTATTTATTATATAGAGAGAAATATGGTTGTACTGCTTAAGGATTGTTTTTAGCACGTTTTGTGTGGAATCTTTCATTTGATCTTGGTTTTGGCCTTCAAAGCCCTATGAGTCAGAACTGGCATTTTAAAAAAAAGCTGGTTGTTAGCATATCAGTCTGTTTCCTTTAGCATATTGTCGTCAGAATATGATGGGAAGTAATAGCCTGGTTGATTCATAATCCGATTAAGTAACTCATTTGAAATGAGTTGGCTTTTTGTCAAAGTGGACCATGACTAATTGGACTGGGGCTACTTCTCTGTAATTGTAATGCCCTTAGCCATCACTGGAAATTAAGTCTGATGTTTGTCAAAAGGTGTAACAGGACAGAGTTCTTGCTGCTTCTTTTGATGGCATTAGGGTCCAGGGCAGTAACAAGGGGCTGTATATACGAGGCAATAAAATGTGGATTGAGGTGCAGTAACACCAATTCTCAGCAGCTTTCATTTGTCTTCACAATTTTTTGGCAAGATCGCGGGCATGCAAAGCTATCCATGTTCTTTGTTCAAACAGGCATGCCTGTGAATTAAGATGGTGGAGGCAAGTGAATTACTCATATCTTTATTCCCACCAGTTGCTGCTGCTGAGCAATATTTTAAAAGAGCAAAAAGCAAATCCAAGGTGCAGAAGTGTGATCTTCCACTTAAATAAACAGCGGGGGGGTGCTGTTTCATTGCCTCAGCACACAATCGCTATGGCGAAAATCCAATATAGCAGTTCCAGGTGCTTGCCTTGCCAGCAATCTCCACCCACTGCGCATGTCCAACCAATCAGCTGTCCACTCTGAGAATGCGCAGCAATGCGAATTGGTTGTCCTAATGAGCAATAGTGCGCATTTCCACACATTATTTTAAAAGTCATGAAGGCTTTTCTTGCTATTTGCCATTTTTGAGGGGCCCTCCCTCCGAATACAGTGGGTGGATGCAGGATCCCATTTAGACAAAACGTTTTCTCCTCAAATTATATAAGGAGTATTTTCGCCGTATAGACAAGCCCAAGGTGAGACTAGAACCTGCTGGGAGTGAGGAAATAGCACCAAGGGTACTTGGTGCCAGAAGAGTGTAAACTAGGAGAATTTCAGTTTTTTGCTTGGTGTCATATTTAAAATTACAATATAATGCCTCCAACTGTCCTGATTTGGTATGGATAGCCCAGTTAATCCTTTGTTGTTGCAATTTTTCAGCTGTTCTGAAATTGTCCCAGTTTCCCTCTCCCCTCCTTCCATTTTCGCCTTTTGTCCTCCACTTACTTCAAGTGCTGCAGATTTAAGTCCAAAGTGCAAAACTCAGCAGAGAGAAGAGGAGCATGTGTGTGGCTCTTGCCTTTCCCAGTTGGCTCTGGCAAAAGCAAAGTGCTGCAGCCTGTCCTAGTTTGTGTGTTCTCCTTCATTCATGACTTTTGTCATTTTGACCACACCCTTATCTTGTTTTGTTCACAACTGTCTCACTTTTCCTTAGTGAAATGTTGGAGTGTAAGCCATAGAGGTAACAGATGCTATAGATTTAAATATAAGTGCACTGTGGGAGTGATTGACTTTGTGGTTCACCTCCAGCAGCAATGAGTCCTCCTGTTTGGTTACGGTCCAGCCTTTGTGTAATATTTACGTGGAAGTGTTTTTGGGTAATCATTTATCCAGATTTACTGATATATGAAAAACAATGTCAGAATTGGTCGTACACGATTATCACAGGAAAAGCTATCTGACTGGTCAGTCCCAAGATTAATGTTTTTCAGTTCTGGAAAAGGAGATGCTATATTAGACAAGGCCCTTTTTTATAATGCTGTTTCCTTGTTAGGTGAATTCTTCAGTCAGGGAAACATTCACTCACCCATGACAGGAGACTTCATTTCTGTACTTAAACTGATGTTGGGTGGGGATAGTAATGTACACACTGATTAACTCAAGGCCCTTGGAAAGTTTTCTGGTGCACAGATGCTGTAAGAAGCAATTATGTGAACTGCATTGAATTCCTGGGTCCCATGAATATTTATTTGAGCCAGAGGGGTGTAGTAGTACTAGGACTCTGGGAAACCAGGGTTCGAATGCCCGCTCAGCGATAGAAACCCACTGGGTGACCTTGGGCAAGTCATACTCTCACAGCCTCAGAGGAAGACCATAGCAATCCCCCTCTGAACAAATCTTGCCAAGAAAAGCCCATAATAGGGTGGCCCTAGGGTCATCAAGTAAGAAACGAATGGAAGGCACACCACAGCAACAAAACTGTTCCCCCTGTACTCTCACCTGATAGAATAAAACAATACGATTTCAGTCCCCCCACCCACCCTTCACTGTCAAACATGCAGGTCTTGCAGTGCTTCCAAAAGGTACTCAGACTTGGATTTTCTGCAATCTGCAGTTTGAAGGATTTATATAATGTGAGATGTGCGTGGGTGGGGGGAGTGTGAAATGAAGAATACAACTCTTGCTGCTCTTCAGTTGTCTCCAGCAGATCTTGATGGGGGTCCTGTTGAAAACTGCAATATTGCCAATATGCTGAGTTTTAAGCATTTCTTTCAGGGCTTTATAGGTTAGAAACTGTTCCTGGAAAAGAACAGGGAGTGATGGCTACAGACTCTCAAGTCCTGCTTTGAGTCCTCCAGGCAGTGCCAGGCCTAGAGATGCTCTACCCTCAGGTGTCAGGCCCAGGGTGAGGAAGAATAGAAGTCAAATGGTCTGTCCAGCATTTTCAGTCTCTGGCATTTCCATAATAATACAGGAAGCCATGCCCTGTGAGGAGCCACTTAGTGAGCTGGGTATGTTTAGCCTGGAGAAGAGAAGGTTAAGAGGTGACATGCTAGAATTATAGAGTTGGAAGAGACCACAAGGGCCATCTAGTCCCACCGTATTCTGCCCTGCAGGAATACACAATCAAAGCACTCCTGACAGATGGCCATCCAGCTTCTGTTTAAAACCCTCCAAAGAAGGAGACTCCACCACACTCCCAGGCAGCAGCGGATTCCACTGCCGAAAAGCTCTTACTGTCAGGAAGTTCTTCCTAATGTTTAGGTGGAATCTCTTTTCCTGTAGTTTGAATCCATTGCTCTGTGTCCTAGTCTCTGGAGCAGCAGAAAACAAGCTTGCTCCATCCTCAGTATGACATCCTTTCAAATATTTAAGCATGGGTATCATGTCACCTCTTCAATCTTCTCTTCTCCAGACTAAACATCCCCAGCTCCCTAGGCCTCTCCTCATAGGGCATAATGGCTTCCAGACCTCCCACCATTTTGATCACCCTCCTCTGGACACACTTCAGTCCCGTTGAAATCAGTGGGACTTACCTCAGGGTAAACATACATAGTAATGCTCTGTAAATCAAATATTTAGTTATCTGCACCAGAAGGATCAGCAGAATTTTCTGCTCTGGATTAAACAGCATGAAAGTTCAGAAACAGAAAAAAGGAAACATTTCCTACTGTCAAACCCTTCCCTGAATAGAATTATCTGTGTTAAGAAAGCTATAAAACAGAAAATATTTGAAGAAGAAAGGGAGTCACCACAAAAATCTTAATAAAAATATTTATTGTATAATGCTCCATAAACATACAATCAATCACAGATATATATATTTTTTGTAAAGGACATGTTATCGTAAGGCAGAACCTTCTGTACAAATCTCCTGAGTCTACCTATTTTCACCACAAGGAAGAAACAAGGTGTTCTTTAACCCAAAGCTAACATTAGTCCATTATAATTTCAGTGTAAATGCAGTGTTTGATTTGAGCTATTTGAAAAGATGCCTAGAATCTGACCTGCAAAATGGTTTAAGCCAGTCGTTGCATAAGGTTGTTGCCCATTTGGAATGACTTGATTTTGGTGCCTCTGAATACAAGCTTTAAAAGAGTTCTACAGATACTGTGGGCTGATGAAAAAAAATAAATGAATGGGTCCTAGAGCAAATCAAGCCTGAACTCTCCCTAGAAGCCAAAATTACCAAACTGAGGCTGTCATACTTTGGACATATCACGAGACTCATTGGAAAAGACAGTAACATTTGATAAAGTGGAAGGCAGTAGGAGAAAAAAGAGACTGCACTACAGATTCCAGAATCCACAAAAAAGTGATACCTTTATTGGCCAAACAAAATGCAACAGCCAATAAAGCTATCACTTTTTTGTGGATTCTGGATTTTGTTTGCATAGCTATCCCTGAATGTGCACTACAGATGGATTGACTCCCTCAAAGAAGCCCTGGCTGCCTTGGTTTGCAAGACCTGAGCAAGGCTAATGATGACCAGGGCTCTTGAAGGTCTCTCAGAGGATCCTTTAGCTTGAAAGCCTGGAGAACCAGATGTTGGGGAGGTCTAAGAGCTGTGGTGGGGAGGAGGGAAGGAATGTCTGTAGTCTTCTATCACATGAATATGGGGGCTTGGGACTCCCCATCAGTTAAAATCAGCCCATCCCAAGAACAGCATACTTGGACCACCTGAGCACTCCAGGGATCTGATGCCTTAAGGATATTTTGCAGAAATGTGGTTGGTATTGAAGGAGTAATGACATCCCCAGGGAGCATCCATCCCTAGGTGTCAGGTTTTGCCTTGAAAACCTCAGGGCCTGGGATGATCCTGAACTGACAACCTTCTTCCTGCTCTGGTGTCTGGATCCTGTCCTCTATGAAAACATCCCAGTGTGTGAAGTGGGAAGAAAGCCACAGAAGGAAGGGCTTAAGCTCAGCCTCTTGACTTACGATTTTTCATGTCAGGCAATGTTTTTATGTGGCATTGAAACACACCATACCTTTCTGGCAGTGTCCAGAAAGGCTTCCTCAAAAGGACTATAGCATGTGTTGTTGGGTTTTGAGGCTAAAGTGATCCACATAGTAACATATCCACTCTATCTGCATTTTTTCAGCTGCCTTTTTGGTTCTGTTTGTCACTTGAATATCCTGTTTCCAAAGCAAGCTTTCAATCCAAATTTGCTCATTTCCCACCTATTATCCCCTACTGTTCTACTTCCATTATTAGCCTTAATATTTAAGGCTGGCACCATTAAAGTCACCTAAAGCAATTCCTAATGCATGCAATGTCTTAGCATCAGCAGCATTCATTTTATTATTGGTGAAGAGCAGGGCTGGGAATGGGAACTCCCCTGTAAAGTAGATATACATGAACAGGCTTTCTTCAAACTGGAATTTCAAGAGAGTTATGCTCTTGCAAGCATGAGAGGTGGTTCCTAAATCTCACGTTTAAGAAATACAATGTAAACTGAGATCCTCACCAGCTCCTATTGCATCATTTGGTATTCTTTGAGACATTGTTGGATATGCAATAAAGAATCACATAACTGCTCGAGAGTAAAGTACGCCTGCCCTTCCATATCCTATTGTACAAAAAATCATAGCTGGATATGTTTCCTTTTTTGTGCTCAGAGAAAAAAAGTCACACCCTGCCTTAATTGACAAAGGCAAGATATACTGTATTAAAGTTTTTGCTGTTGAGCTAGCTGTTAAGGAGACCTGAATATTTGGCAAAGACTGGCATCTTTGCTAGCAGAGCAAAACTTAGGCTTTGGAGATATTCTCTTCCTCTTTGCTGACGGCTGGCTTGTAGATGACCCCTTTGTCTTCCCTTCTTCTGCTGCTTCTGGAAAACAGAGCAGTGGGTTACCCAAGGATGAAATGGTAGCCAAAGGCTACTGCCACCCTGCAGAAGTAATGCAGTGTGACACCGCTTTCACTGCTATGGCTCAATGCTATGGAATTATGGGGTTTGTAGGTTTGTGAGATGTTTAGCCTTCTCTGTCAGAGAGCTCACAACAAACAACAAATCCCAGGATTCCATAGGAAGGAGACATGATAGTTAAAAAGCATTGTCAAATTGCGTAATTTCTGCAGTGTGGCAACAGCCAGCGTGAGTGAGGGAAATGGCCATTCCATGGCTGGTGAAGCGTGGAGGAGACTGAAGTGAGTGAAGAGGGAGAGAACTGAAAGAAACCCAAGATATTTCAAGAAAGTGTTCAGAAGCAAACCTGGAAATATTCAGGTGAAAACAAAACAAAAAGAACTGGAAACTCTAGATACTTCCAGAGACTCCCCCTGCCCCCAATTCTCAACGAGCCCCAAGTCTCTTCTTAGAAGAAAGGTGGGATATTTATTAATTTATGCCTGGCTACTGGGAACATAGCCAGACGCTGCTTCAATCCCCTCCAGTCTCTACCAGCTATGGAACAGCCATTGGAATTGGCTGTTGTAACAACACAGTGAGTCCGGGAGTGGGGGGGGGGGTGCTTTTATTATTGCAGAGGCAGGAAGGGAGTACCAACCTCTGCAATGTTGAAAAAGGGGCTCATGCAAGTATAAGGAGGAAATTATAATAATAATACATTTTCTTTCTTAGCCACCTCTCCCCAAGGCTCAAGGCAGGGTACAACATGAATTACAATACAATATATAACTAAAGCACAAAATAATTTAAACACATAGGTTAAAACACATAGGAAGGATTAAAACAAACATTACATTAAAAACAGCCATAAACGTAAAATAATGATTTAAAATTAATGGATTAAAATCAATTGGGTAGACCTGCCAGAAGAGATAGGTCTTTAGCACTGTTTTAAATCCAGACAGCGTATTTAGCTGTCTAATCTATTCCAGCAGGTCATTCCACAGTCTAGGGGCGGCCAATGAAAAGGTCCTTACACTTGCATAGGTCACCAACAGGATGCCAACCATTGTTTTCTTACTGGTCCTCATTTCTGCAATCATACTGGAAGCTAGCTTGCATCACACCCAGGGGAGAAAGCAAACAGGTATCCCATGGTGTAACAGTAAAAAGACATACCTCGTTTTCCTTCGAATCAGCCAAAAGGCCACAGCAGTGATAGCGACCATGCTGAAGCTACTGACTAATACCACCAGCAGGACAAAACCTGGAGACCAGGGTGGGAAAGCAAGGGAGAAAAGCAAGCTGTTAATGAGACACATGTCATAATCAGAAAACCTTTCCATAATCTGTTGTAATGCTCTAATTACAGAGGCAAGATAGCATGTAATTAGTTTGGAAACTAATCTACATTACTGAGAGGAATTAAAATGAATTGGCCTGTTGGATGGACTGCTTGGGAGAAGAAACAAGGTACTCAAATGTTAAATATTATTATGTTTCTGTTTTTAGTTATTCACTCCTGTTCACTGATAAAGGTACCTATTAATTTACTGGTGTCCCTTTGTCTGAAGCAGGTGTCTAATTTCTATTTTCTGCAATGCCTTGGACCAGCCATTCTATTTCTTCCTTTATTCAACCACTCTCTGCTTCTTGGGCCAATAATATCTGTGTTTTTCTGTTATTGTTTTCTTGAAAAATAAGTACTGCTGTAACCCCTATGATTTATTGGTTTGGTCCAGTGGGTGACATACCTGCCAACAGATGAAAACTGGAGTACATGTGGCCAAGCAACATCAGAGTGTGGTCAAGAGGACAAATGTTAGGAGGCAGAACAGACAAGCTGCAGCAGTTTGCTTTTGCCTGAACATATAGGAGAAGGTAAGACTCTCTTCTCCTCTCTTCTCCTCTCTCCTCTGCTCAATTAGCTGAGTACAAACTTTTTTTAAAAAATGTTGAATTCAGTTTGCTGCAATGAGAACAAAGTGGGAGGAGGAAAGAGAATCTGGGACATTTTAAATGCAGTTGAAAAAATGGTACAGCAGAGGATTAATTGGGACTGTTCCTGACAGATGGGGGCAGTTGGAAGTTATAGGGGTGATGAAACCCTAAGGAAGGGGCTGTACTCATCAGCTGAGTTTGGACAGAGAGATGGAAGGGAGAGCAGCTGTGTTTGACAGGGACAGGAATAAGGCCCTTTCCGCTTTGAATTTGGTAAAATAATTTTAATGTGTTGAGTCATTATGCAATGGAAGGGTGAATTCCCTATAGTGGACTTTGTATTCTTTTCTATTTTGTATTTTTATTTAGGGCTTTGAGGTTTGCTGCAATAACTGCTGAGCATCAAGGTTTCTGCATGCAGGTCCTGAACTGGTGCTTTGTGGGGCGCATGGAAGTTGTTGGGGCTGTCTATGTGCTGGTTTCAGTATAGAATATGCTGTATTGTTGCTCTTAAATTTAAAAATTGATTTAAATTTGCAACCTGTTTAAACCATTGTGATGGTATTTGCAGTGTTCCTTTATCATTTCACCCACACAGAACTTAAGGCATTGATACATAGGTATGATTTTTTTTTTAGGTGCCCGAGGGCCCTAGTGCAAAAAACAAAGCCGGATAAGCAATTACAGATTATTTGGGTTTGCATTTGTTCCATTCAGCAGAGTTTAGCATTGCTTTGCAGAGCAGGAGGAGTTGCTTGCTTGCTTGCTTGCTTGCATTCATGAAGGGCATGCAGGGAGGTAAAGCTGAGAGACAGATGATAAAAGGAGAATTTTATCAGATGGGAGAGGTCCTTAATCACACTGCAAATCACAAAGTGGTGGCAATTATGATGGCAAAGGGGTCTTGAGGAAACATACCTACTCTCAGTCCATCGCGTGCTGGATCTTTTACACCAAAGGAGGGAAGGAAACGGAAATGCCAAGTCACTGGGGTTCCTTGTGAAATCCGTTTTAAACAATCAAGAGCCTAACCTACATTTTTAAAGAGGATGGTTTGCTTTTTAAATATATATATATATATATATATATGCAAGCTTTCAAAGCTACACTAGCTTCTTCATTGGGCAAATATGTTTAAAAAAAGAGGAGGAAAAAAGTGAACACGTTAGAATCACAGGCCTACATTTTGGCCAAATCCACACTACCCAAATAATCCAGTTTGAAACTGGATGATTTGCCATGGCTCCTTTCTATGGAATCCTGAGATTTGTAGTTTTACAAGGTCTTTAGCCTTCTCTGCCAAAGCGTACCAGTGTCTCACCAAACTACGAATCCCAGAATTCCATAGGAAGGAGATATGGTGCCAATAATCCAGTTTCAAATGGGATTGTTTATGTAGTGTGAATCAAGTCTTTGTCTCAGATTTTATTTCCATTGTCAGTTAAGATGGTCTGAAGGGATCTCAGTGCAGGCAGAGACCATGTGGGGACCAGGGACAAAGGGCAGTAAAAGTCAGGTAATACAATTTCAAATCCATTAGCAGCAGCAAAGCAACTTCCCTGATTACCTGACTTTTACTGTTCTTCTCCAATCCTCACATGGCCAAGAGGTGTCTTGTGGTTCAATTAGGAAAGCCATAGCGGAAAATTCTACTTTATAAGTAAGACCTTACATTTTCCCCATGCCTTGTGCTTCTCCCTACCTCCCAATAGTTGGCAGGTATCACTTTCCAAATTAAGGGTGACCTCGGCAAGAGATTTCCGTGCAAATGTGCAAGACCAAGTGCATGGAAGTTGCTTCTGAAAATGTCAAAATTAGCTTCTGGTCCTAATAACCATTACAAGCACTAATTTGACCCGAGATCAACCGCTATTTATGGATTCAAGTGCTGGAAAAGAGAAACATGCTGAACTTTCCATTTCCCTGTCATCAAGGGAGAGGAGTATATATGGGAAGAGCTGGACAAAGTAATAACAAACATCATGCAAAGCCCAGAGGTATAAATGAGAGCGTGCTGACAAACACAACTTTCACAATGACACATTGACAATGGATAACACCAATATTATGCCCTCCAAAATTTCACAGAGGGAAACCGAGACACATGTGAGCAAGCCACATTAAAGTGTGGTCAAGAGGGCCAAAGTTATTAATGCGGAAGGACACACAAGCTAGGAGAGGCTGCAGCAGTTTGTTTTGGCCTGACCCAAGTGCATAGGGCAAGATTGTGCCCCTTCCTCTCTTCTCTCCGCTGCTGCGTTACCTGAGTGTAAGCTACTTTTGCACTTTGAACTCATTTTGCAGCAACTGAAGTAAGCTGATGACAAAGGAGAAAAGTGAGAGGAGAGAGAAACTGGGACATTTTAAAAGCAGCTGAGAAGGTGGGAGGCCAGACAGATTAGTCAGGACTGTCCCTGCCAGTTCTGGTGAGTTTGGAGGGTATGCAATGCTCATGCGGCAAGTATCAATACTAGAGAAATGGAAGTCGGCAGAGTAGTTCCGATACAGCCTAACAACCACAGCAAGCGTACATGAGACCTGCATTAGGTTGTCGTTTCTGGGCTGTATGCGCTGATGTACTGCTTGCTCGACTTTCATTTCTACCTGACTAGAGACCGAAGTCTCAATCCAGAGCCTTGGGTTTTCCGCTATTTTCCATCTGTTAGACCAAATAATCATTGCCTCAGACGTCTTCAGGATTTCCCAGAGGTTACAAAATCAAAGAGAAATCCAATGGGAGTAAAATGAAGGTAGTTCAAGAGCTCTCGGACTGGCGTGAGAGCTACCTGCGATTTTGGGAGGGCTTGCTGCAGCTTCAAAGCACCTGCAGCTTTTAAAGGCTGAACAAAGTGAGTACAGAGAGTTGGAAACAAACACAGTTATGGAGTAGTAATCTAAAATTCTTCCAGGCATTACACCTGCTCCAATGTCTCCTGCTAAACCCTTTTAATAAAAGAAGACATTCCTTTTTCTTGTTTATTTCTTTTTAAATTCCAGAAGGGTACTGCTATGAATCCATTCCAGGAAAACCAAGAAAGAGACTTGTGGCACCTTAAAGAAAAATAAATTTATTGTAGGAAAGGGGTTCTGTGGGCCAAATAACTCTTGTGATTTGGAAGTACAGTAATAATTTTTCTTATGAGAAGAGATTAAATGTACTGACATACACATTGAAATCACGGTGGGCTAGGTGGGGGTTGTTGTTTTCTCCTTCATGTTTATATAAAATATATCTTCTACAAATATAATATGATTGCAGTGTGGATCACACAAGAATTTAGATGCCCATTGTTCGGATTTTTTTCTAGGGGGGAATGAACTAGAAAAAAACTGTAGCTGTTCCCATTCTTTGTGTTCTCAGGGTCACGTCATCACACGATCTTTCAAGCCCCAAACATTTAGCCCTCATCCTCTGTTTTCTTTTCCTTCCCACATTTCCAAGCAACTTCTTCTTGATTAAATGAAGAAGCAGAGAGAAAGATCTCCATATTCATTGAGATCTGCCTTACTGTTGATTCAGAACAGATGCCAAAGAGAGGGCATGGGAGGCTGGTTGAGATGGGTGGGGGGAAGAGAGAGAATGCAATGGAGTGCAATGAGGAGCAGGGCCTATGGAGGTGGGGTGTCAGCCAGTATATCAGTCCGGGGTCTGGAGAGCCAAGGAGGGGCCCGTGATTTTCTGATGGCCTCCTCTCCTTAAAAAAAACACAAAAACTACAGCAACCTCACAATCCCCTTCCATTACATTATTTTACAAAGTTTAGCAAATGTTTTCTTGGTTTTCTCAGGTATTTTCTTGGCTTTGTATCAGGAGCTGTCTATTTTTCCTATGATCATTTCACCCTGTGAAATGGGCATATTCGCTTAGACTTTTTGCCTTCTGGTTGTTGATCAAATCCTGAGGCCCAAAAGAAAAGTTTGTTTTACCTTGCAAATTTTCTCCCCGAGGCCCTGGCTAGGAGACAGTTGTATAAATTAAGGATATTGTAGTGAGAGCCAGGATGGTGTTGTGGTCTGAATGCTGGCAAGGACTCCTGGAGACTGGGTTCAAATCACTGTTTAGCCATGGACACTCACTGGGTTTGAGTAAGTCACACTCTCTCAGTTTCAGACTGAATTAGTCTGGCCAAGAAAAGTCATGATAGGTTTGAATTACAGTCACTTAAGTCAGAAATGACTTGAAGGTGCTCAACAAAAAGGGGTTAAAATGTTAGACTGGGATGAACAGCAGAGCCAGCGTGGAATAGCATTTCGAGTGTTGGACTATGACTCTGGAGACCAGGATTCAAATCCCATGAAAAACCACTGGGTGATACACTCTCTCGGCCTCGGAGGAAGGCAATAGCACACACATACACCCACAAATCTTGCTAAGAAAACCCCATGATAATCATATCTTGCCAGGAGAAGCCTAGGAGAGGTCCCCTAAGTCAGAGGTGACTTGAAGGCCCATAACAATAACAAAGCTGCCTTCTGAATCGTTTTGAACCCTTTCCCAAATTGCAATGCCCAGAACTCAACTCTAGTTGAGGCTCATGCAGTAGAACCACTAACATGCTAAGAAGAGTAGCTAGTGGGTTTTTTCTTTCTGCTTCCTTGAATAAAATATTCTGTACAAGGGAGAGCTTAGACCATATTTTATTACAAATCTGTAACCAATGCAAAAATACAAAATATAATAAAATTAGAAAGACCACCTCCCTGTCCCCTCCACCACCCATTATTTCCAAAACCAGTCATAAAACTCTATTTAGAGAGAGGACAATGGGATATCTTTACAGAAAAATTAGCCATCTTGTTGCTCTTACTTTTTAAATAAATTCAACTTTCGTTTGACTTCAAAGGTGTTACCCAGAGAAAGCCAGAATGTCATTTCCAATTTTGTGTGCATTACTGAAGAAGCCAAATTAAGCACGCAGAATAAATTACAGAAATGAAGTAAAATTGCTTTTTGTATAAGTTCAACCAGGGATTGAACTTCCAAACTATCTGGCATTTAAGAACAAAAAACTTTGAACATACAACATGCCAGCATAGAGCTGTGCAGTGCATTGGCTGGCTGTGTCAAACACAAAAGATAAGAGGAAAGTGGGTTTTGTGACGTACAAATTGGAAGGCTTGGAAAATGTTCAGAGTGGTAGATGAAGCCCCAAGCCTTCCTTTCTATTTTTGGGGTGTGCCAAATTTGGCAGTGCACCAAAGATGAGTATCATTGGATTTCTCTGCTTTTAAAATATGCCCTGAGTCTTGAGAAAATTAGCTACTTGAATAGCAAATGTGCATTCAGAGAAGTCCAGCCCTGCCAACACAGCACAGGTCTAAAGAAAGACCGGTGATCTGGGGACACTGGGAAACAGTGGGACTGGGTGAGTCCCCCAAAAGTGTCCCCTCTGGCCATTTTGCAGATAACATTTTATGTTCTAGTGCGAATGCATTCAACGAAAGTGCTTAAAACTCCTTCATACAGTACCCTCTGTATATTGTGCAAGTAAGGAATAGTAACAATTAGATGTTTGCCCTGTGGCTTTAAAATGCTACATTTTCAAGTGGTATTGAAACAAAGTTATAGAGAATCAAGACATTTCCATTGTCTGTTTTAACTCCTCCCACAGGTCCCCTCCACTGTCTTTCTTCCCAAAGAAAATCCATTAAGGAAGGAAAAAACGAACTCCTGACAGCAGTTGTATGTTACTATCATAAGCATGGTTAACAGAGCAAGCCCCTTCAAATTCAGGCTGGTTTACTTCTGGGTAAACATGCATAGATAGTATTGCATTGAAATTGTATTTTCTTTGTTATAAAACAACACACTGTGACACTGAAGTCCAGTTTGCACAAAAGAAGCCTAGTTATAATACAGTTGGCCCTCCACATTTGTGGGGGTTAGAGGCATGGAACCCCCATGGAAGTGTGAAAACAGTGAATATCATAAGCTCCCCCCACCCAAAACACATGCATGCTACAGACTCCTGCCAAGAGCACCAGCCCATCAGTCCCTTGCCACCAGGATACCTCAGCCAAGTTTTAAACCCTTTCCCCACCCATTCTTCTTCCTGTCAATCCTCCTCTCCATCTCCTCTCCTTCCAACACACTGTTGGAAGGAGTGGAGATGGAGAAGAGGACCCAGAGGAAAAAGAATGGGGTGGGCAGCTACAAACGTGCGAATAATCAAATCTGTAAAAGAGAAACCTGCAAATGTGGATTGCCAACTGTAATAATAATAATAATAATAATAATAATAGAATAGCAATCATCATCATCTTTATTGATCCACACTAAAAATTATGCCTAGTGGTTTTGTGGTCATTTTTCCTTTTCGGATAGAGGTAAACTTTGCACCGACATGGCACTTATCCCAAACAGCATCATAAACTTTTGCCCAATTATTTTTCAATCCACATATTTCACGCGAGCCAGATGGCTAATTTTTACACCCATGACGGTGGGTTGTTGCAACCCAGCGTTATGAGCCTTCCCTGCAGTTTACGTGTCAAATTCAAGCTCCTGGAGGGCTTCATCAGATCCTCTGAAACTCCCCAGAAAGAGTTGCCCTGGAATGCAAAGTGGGGGCTTGTTTTAGGTTTACAAGATTGCCATTGTGAGATTGACAGTGGTGGTCAAAGAGAACTTTGTCACACTGGCAGATGCAGGGTATGCACTGTCTAGGAATTTAACATCTACAGCCCAAGGATTATTCTCCAAGTTCCACCTGCTAATGCTGCCAGCCTTTCATGACTGACTCCACCTCTGTGGAACGGTCTTCCTTTGGACCTTTGGCTGGAGGAGGATCGCACCCATTTTCGTAAGGGGTTGAAGACCCTCCTCTTTGATTCGCTGGATTGCTTTGCTGCTGAGTTGTGCCTGAGATTGCTGAGATAGGTTGAGGCTGGCGGATGTTGGGGTTTTTACAGTGTTATTTTTTATTGTCTGTCTTGAGTATACATATTTGCTGTTCCGCTCTTTGGTGGAAAGGGCATTATAAATAAAAGTTGCTGCTGTTGTTGTTATTACTGTTTACCTGGAGAAGTGAGTTAATTGGCCTTACTCCTAGATCAGACACCATAGGCTTGGGGGCTGAGACTGAGGCCAAATCAACACTACACAAATAATCCAGTTTGAAACTGGCTTATTTGCCATGACGCCTTCCTATTGAGTCCTGGAATTTGTAGTTTTACAAGGTCTTTTCCGTCTCTGCCAAAGAGTGCTGGTGCCTTTCCAAACTACAAATCCCAGGATTCCATAGGAAGGAGCCATGGCAAATAATCAAGTTTCAAACTGGATTATTTGGGTAGTGTGGATTTGGTCTGAGCCTCTGCTGCACACATCTGTGTGGATCTTGTAGTCAAGGTCAGCGGAAGAAATAGCTCATGCCAAGCCCTGGCTAGACTCGTGCTTAGCAATTAACCATTTCAGCTTGCTTTCCGTTGTTCAAAGCCAAAATCTAAGCGATCACGTAGGAGGTATTTGCCCAAAGGCATCTCACTTACCTTGTCGAAAGGAGACTGAAACCAGCCTTTCGTCAAACTCCTGAACTCTCCGAAAGTTGTTCACCATTTCAAGAGGGGCAGGGTCATTGGGCTGCGTGCAGTACAGAGCAGTTTCCAGTGCCAGCAACTGTGATGAACAATAGGCCTGTGTGTTATTGCATCAAAAGAGTGGCAGGAATGGGGGAAAGCTCAGACATTTTCCTTGCTCCTTGAATTGTTCAGCTAACATGTTTTTTTCTTGACAAGATTTGTTCAGAGGAGGTTTAACCACTGTTGGTGCAGTGGTTAAATGCTGGTACTACAGCCACAATGTTGTGCGTTCAGTCCCGCAGGGCTCCAGGTTGACTCAGCCTTCCATCCTTTCGCAGGTTGGTAAAAGGAGTACCCAGCTTGTTGGGGGCAATTAGCTAGACACATATAGTGCTTAGCACTATAAAGCAGTATAGAAATGTAAGTGCTAAGTGCTATATCTTTGCCTTCCTCTGAGGTTGAGAGAGTGTGACTTGCCTAAGGTCACCCAGTGGGTTTCCATGGCTGAGCAAGGATTTGAACATAGGCCTACAGAGTTTTAGTTCAAATGCTCAAACCACTTTACCATGCTAGCTCTTGCACCCCAATAGTATATTGGGATATAATTTAATATATTCAATTATTCCCCAGTGTTTAATTTTGCTATAGTTTTAAAGTATTATTATAACTGTCCACAATCCAAAGGATTAAGAAGTGACCTTTGCAGAGTTAACAGGCAAAGTGTGGAAAAGAAGAAAAATAAGGAGCCGGTACTACTGTTATTTGATGAAAAGTATGAACAGTGGGAAACTGTTCAACAATGTATGTCGCTGCTGGCACAACTAACGGAAGCTGTATTCATATACATCATACCATCCAACCATCCCAATTTGGCAAGTACAGTCCCAATTAATCTTCTGCTGTCCCACTATTCCAGCTTCTTTTTAAATGTCCCAGTTTCTCCCTCTTCTTCCCACTTTCCTCTTTTGTTCTCAGGCTACTTCAGTTGCTGCAGACTGAGTTCAAAATGCAAAATGAGTTTGCATTCACCTAGGGGAGAGAAGAGAGGAGAAGAGGTGGCCGAGTCTTGCTCTTCCCAGTTGGTTCAGGCAAAAGCCAACTGCTGCAACCAATCCTAGCTTGTGTCTTTCTACTCATTCATAACTTTTGCCCTCTTGACCACTGTCAAATCAGCACATTTGGAGGGCATGTAGGTTTCGGAATATTGTATTAAGCAGGTGTAAAATGTGAAAGGTAGGTTCTGTATTCTTCACATTATACAAGCAAAATTGCCATTTTCAACTGAGATTGCTGCCATACTGCAGAAATATTGCAGTTCGACATCACTTGAACTATCATGGCTCCCTCCTATGGAATCCTGGGATTTGTAGTTTGTTGTGAGCTCTCTGACAGAGAAGGCTAAATATCTCACAAAACTACAACTCCCAGAATTCCATAACACTGGGCCATGACAGTGAAAGCGGTATCAATTTTTGCAGTGTGGCAGCAGCTGCATGAGATTATCTGTTTTATAGTAACTTAAACTTACCTGTTCTTCCGAGATCTGCACTGGTTTTCGGAAAACTGTCCAAAGAACGCTTGGGTAGCAAGGAGGTGTGGTCAGGGACCCTTCGTAGCGATAATATTCATCCAGTCGTTCTGGAAGCAAATCCTGGACGTTGAAACCTGAGATGAAGGTTTCCTGATCTGAAAGAGAGAATCCATGTTTCACAAACACCCACCTCTAGGTTTTGGAATGCTACTTTTAAAAAAGCAGCAAAGTCCCATCACTCAGGTATTAAGAAAGTCATTCATTGCTGTTACTTACTGCATTGTTTTTAGAAAACAACTCATTGCCCTAATTCCTGTTTTTAATATTAAACAGAGTAGGCTCATTGAAGTAAGGTCTCTATCTATGTGTTGACTTGCCATGCAACTGTTGATTAAATGGGTCTATTCTAGTTAGGAGCAACTCACAGGTTTCAGGCCAAAGTGTTACTGGTTATTTTAGATTACTTTATTTATTTATTTTTAAAAATTAAGGATTGATTAAAGAATAGCATCATTTAAAAAAAAATCCTGTAAATATTTCTTAAAATGCAAAGAGATTTTGTAACACCTTTGAGATGAGCAGAGAGAAAGAAGTTTACAGCATAAGTTTTTGTAGACTTACATCTACCGTACTTTGTCAAGCGCATGGAGTGAAGTGCATAGGAACAGGCTTTTATAACTATGAGTGAGCAGGTTGTGTGTGTGAACAGTAGTAATACAAGTACAAAATCTGTGGATATGGTGATGAGGTGACAAATTCAGTTTTAATGCTGGGCTGGTTGTTAAGGGACAAAGTTGGGAGGAAAGATATAGCCTAAAGCCAAGCCAGACATCTACTCATCTTTGCTTTAGGCATTATCTTCCCCCCCCAACTTTGTCCCCCAAGAGCATCATTGAAATTGAACTTGTCACTGCATCACCATACCCACAGGTTTTGAATTTCTATTGCTATTAACACACACCCCTGCTCATTCATGGGCGTAAATGTCTGTCCACTGGCACTTCACTCCATGTATCTGATGAAGTAGATTCTATCTATGAAAGCTCATGCTACCAACTATAGTTTGCATCTGTAAGTGTTGGAGGGTATTAATAACCAAAACACTAACTTGTACTGGAGCTGTATCCTATGTACATTAAATGACCACATTTGACTGCTTTGAGCTGTGAAACCTTCTGCAATTGGCATCCTCTTTTCCTACCTTTGTATTTCACATTCTGGAAGTGACTGAAGATCTTTTCATATGAGGGATTGAATGAGCCGGTCTGTAACACAAAGGATGGACAGGATATATTTTCTAAGTTGTTGCAATTATGTCACATTTTAGGGTTACTGCTAAGAGTGGGAGATCTGAAACATAGGACACTAAAAGATTAAAGATCCTTCCATTATTGTCACCCTAAAGGCACCAGATTCTGTCTGATCTTTGAAGCTATGTAGTGTCAGCCCTGCTTAGAACTTGGATGGGAGACCACCAAGGAATTCTGGGTCCTGCAGGCTACATTTCAGAAGAAGGAACTGGCAAAACCACCTCTGAGTATTCCTTGCCTAAGAAAATCCTGTGAAATCCAGGGGTTGCCCTAAATCAAAAGGCATGTTGTCATCTTTAAATCTCAATTAAAATTTCCTTGTTTCTTAGTTTAATTTACTGTCACCATCTTGTGATTATTGCCTAATACATATTTGTTAACTTGTTTTTGTAACTGTGTTGTATTGGGTTTTATGTTTGTGTTTGGACAGCTTATTTTATGATTGTATTGGGTTTTATATTCATATCATTCCCTTCTTTCCCCATATTCCTTTCTTTCTTTTCCTTTCCTTTGTATGCCTTTGGCAGGGTTATCTTTTTTACTGTTTTATTCTGGGAAATGTCACGTACAGGTTGATCCCCACATCCACAGATTCTTTCACTTATCCACATCCCCCAAAAATACAGTATGTCCTCTCTAGGCATTTCTAGGTCCTCCAATGTGATTGTATGATCAACCTCTGGTGTTTGTCTCATTGAAAATAATACAGTTCCCTATCATCCATGGTTTCAGGTATCCATGGGGGAGGTGTCTTGGAACATATCTCCCACTGATAAGGGGGTTGACCTGTATATTGATGGGAACATAAACAATACTGGTCTTCTCTGGAAGTCCAATAAAACCACATGAGAACTGTTCAAGGCTAGAGCTTAAAATTGGTACCTTGTGGGGACTACAGCTTCCAGAATCCCATTGATTCTTTGAGGATTCTGGGAACTCTACCCCCTCCCCTAATAACTTTGTCAAGCTCTCTATAAGAGCACGCTAGTACAACTGTTAGTTTCAGCAGCTTTTCCACTGGCGAACATCCAGTGGATTGACTCTCTCCCTCCTCCCCATCCCCATAAATTGCTGGGAGAATTATTTGGATTGTCTCTCTTGGCACCAAAATCTTTGGGATGTAGATCTTCATTTGTTGATGAAATAAACCAGCAATTTAGGAGGCTGAGGTCATTTCTCCTTAGGGCAACTAGAATGTAACCTATAATTGTGTCCTATCTATCTTTCAATAACCTCCTGGGTTGTTCTCTCAGCAAGAATAATGGCACCTTGTGGGTGAGTGAAATGTTTAATAAGTCCTAATTATAGTTGACCAAACTATTAGCAAAGTATCACTGGGAAAGCAAACCAACATTTTAGATGATGGAAATGTGTTTGAAATGGGGGGGGGGGCAGATTAAGGAGGAAGAGATGTTTTATATGCAATAAATGTGGCATGTAGGAACAAAGCATGAAAAGACAGTAGTTCTTCAGCTAGAGAAGGAGAGGTGATCTGGGAAACCTTATTTCCTTAGGGTGCTTGAAGTCTGAAGGAACGAACTCTGAATGTGTACAGCACCAGAGGTTGGGAAATTTCCTTTTTTTGGATTACAGCTCCCTGAATCCTGTCAGCCACCATGCGAAAAAAAAAAAAAGGAAATTTCCCAAGCTCTGAACAATATTGGTACCCGTGAAGATTCCTGATAATTCAAGCAGGAAATACCAACGTAGCTGCAGTCCTAAAGTAAGGAACTTTTCCAAACTCTGGATAATATTGGCAACTGTGAAAATCCTTGAGAATTCAAGTATGCAGTACCAATGTATCCCAAAGTAAATTGTACATCTGGGTGGACTTTAATCATAAGCTGCCTTGGGCACTGCCAGTCTTGGGCGAAGAATGGCATACCCTGCAACTGGCCTAATTTGACAGGGACAGTCCTGATTAATTTTCTGTCCTCCATCTTTTCAAAGGTCCCAGTTTCTCTCTCCTCCACCCACATTCATGCTTTGTCTTCATTTTACTTCCATTGCTGCAAACTGAGTTCAAAAATAGTTTGCACTCAGTAACCCCAGTGGTGGGAAGGAGTGGGGAGGAGGAGTGGGCAGAATCTTGCCCTTCCCAGGAGGCTCAGGCAAAAGCAAAATGCTGCAGCCTCTCCCAGTTTTGTGTCTTCTTCCTCATGAATTACTTTTGCCATTTTGACCACACTCTGATGTTGGTTGGCCCCATGGGTCCCAGATTTCATCTGTGAAATGTTGCAGGGTACATCATTTGCTGGTCCATGAGGAAGAGAAAGGTTTACTTGCAAAGAGAGGGACTCACTTTCCATTTGCTCTCTTTCCAAAGCTTGGGGAAGTTCGTTTAGGTGCTCTTGCAGATTGGTTGACTGAAGTGTGACTTCTCTTAATAGAGGTACTTGGGTTCCAATGGGTTTTGCCTGTTATGGTTGCCTGTGTTTCCGCTCTTTCCGTTCTTTTGGGGGACTATTTGTAGTGATTTACTGGATCTATATTAGGGCTCTTCCAAAGGTTTTTCAAAATGGGGGCATAGAGAGAAGGATAGGGATTATTATTTTTTTTGTTTTGTCTCAGAATTAAAAAGAAAGCCAAACCCACTCAAGGGTGGGAGTAAAGCATTGCAGCTGGTGCTGGAAATTGCCTAAAAATAGTGTGACACAACAGAAAAATTATTTGGATATTTTAAAGAAACCCAAGAACTGCAGTGACAAATATAGCAACATCTTAAACATATTTGCTCCCTCTGGAAGAACACTATACATAAAAGAGGTCTATAGCTGTCAGACCTTCTTATTCTTGCAAAATAATGGGAAAACAGGACCTCTTACCTCAATCAGAATGGCCAGGACTGCCAGTCCATCTGACTTGTCCATTGCTGCTTTCAAATCTGGGTATCTGTCAGAGTTATAATGGACTATGTGGAGCTATGGAGAGGGAATAAAATGGCAAATAGGATCAAATGAATGCATGATCAGCTTGCAAAGATAAAACTTAACCAAGTCTACTGGAAACCTCATTGCAACACTTGTTACTTGCCTAACACCTTACAGCACCTGGCATTTGTTGGCAGTCTTCCATCCAAGTGCTAACCAGGGCTGACCCTGCTTAGCTTCCAAGATCAAATGGGATCTGGTGCCTTTAGGGTATTTAGTCTGCTAAATTTTCATCAAAGGAAGTAAAGTGAAAAACAACAGATCTGGGCTATGGTTACATTTTGCCAGAAAATTATCCCACACAACACCACTGAAAAACTCCTGACACATTGCAGAAATAGTGCAGTTTGACATCGCTTTAATGGCCATGGCTCATGCCTATGGAATTCTGGGATTTGTAGTTTGTAACTATATTTAGACTTCTCTGTCAGTGAGCTCTGGTGCCACAACAAATTATAAATCCCAGGCTTCCATAGTGTGGCAGCAGCCAAGGAGGAGATATAGAACAGCATTGTAGTTCACCAGAGTTACATGGGAGCATTTCCTCCTAGTGGACGGACCCCGATTTTAAGAACTATGCCATGTAGAATCTACATAATAGATCTTCTGTCTCAGGCACCAAATTGTCTTGGGCCAGCCCTACACACATGGCCCTTTGTCACTGACCTGGAATTATAACTTCAGGGAGCATTTTAGGCTTTTCTCAAGACTTATAATTAGTCTGAGACATGAAACAGCTTCGTGGTTCATACAGGTCTCCTCCCAGTCAGTTCTTACGAGCGAACATCTAAACTAGATTATGCAACCAGAGAACTTAAAATTATTAGTGGATTTTGACTCATCAGCAACTATGAGAGCAGACTAACTTATGTCTCTCTGCTTCAGAGTCAGTGTGTGGTGTGGTGGGTTGACAGTTGGACTATGATTCCAGGAGACCAGTATTCGAATCCCTGGTCAGCCACAAAGGCCCACTGAATGACCCTGGGCAAGTCACTTTCTCTCTCTCTCTCTCTCAGCCTTTGAGGAGGGCAATGGCAATTTTCCTTTGACGAAATGTCTAAAAAATCCCATAATTTGGGAATGACTTGAAAGTGCACAACAACACCATGTATAGAAACTTTTAAACAACAACAACATCAAAAGAACTTGGACCTGCATTCTTTTTGAACTTGCTTGCTTTACAATTTGTTGTCGCAACATATGCAAATACTTGCAAATATGGTAACTTGCTGGGAGGAAGGACAAAAGGGTCGGGTCAGAGGGTGCGGCATCAAGTGAGGCGACCTCCTTTTTGTCAGCCAAAAGTCCCCCTTACCATCTTGAAAGATGTGCATAAATGTATTTTCACATGTGACTACACAAAAAGCTTACTTCGGCGGCAAAATGTTTCCCACCAATTGTATGCTCCGACCCCTCCTGTTTGTTCCGGTTTCCCCAGTGTAGATGGAGCTGAGCAGCAGAATATTGAGAAGGGAGGCTCCGGATGTGCATCGTTGGCGAAAGACTCATTTTTACTGTAAAAAGAAGATTAAAAAGGGAACATAAAGTGAGAATGTAAGAACACTTGATACCTTGGATTGAGTGTGAAGAGTTTCAGGCATGCCAAGGGCTCAAAAAGAAATGCCCTTTGCAGCTGCAAAAGGTAAGAGTTTGGCAGGTTAACTCCCCTTATTATTTGAATTTGTAGGGAGAAGAGTTATTGATTGATTTGATTTATATTGATTGATTTGATTTATATCTCATCTTTCTCCCTAAATGGGACCCAAACAGGCTTACAATATAAGTTAAAACAGTATAACTAAACTAGTATGAGGTACCGAAGTTAAAGAGGCACTAAACAATAATTCCAATTAAAATGTTACTTTTAAGACATTAATTTAAAACAATTAAAAACATACAAAGCACCTATAACATATTAAAAAGGAACACAGCCACATACCCTCAAACATTTCATAGCCTAAAACTGGGACACATATTTTAATTTTAATTTAATTAGGCATTTATACCTCACCCTTTAGCCACAAAGGCTATCAGAGTGGCTTACAAATTGTTTTAAGCAATAGCAATTTACACATCTACACTGCATTAAGCAGTTTCCAATGTGTGTTAGCTAAGTGCCCCCGTACTCATTTTACCAACCTAGGAAAGGATGGAAGGTTGAGTGAACCCTGGAGCCCTCTGGAATCGAACTTGCAATGTGGTGACTTGCAGTACTGGCATTTAACCACTGTACCACCAGGCAACGTCAGCCATTGTAGGAAGCTGGGGCTCTCCTCGCTGAGCTGGAGATTGTACTCAGCCCTTTCCTCTTGCCTGGAGCTGAGCCCACCAAAACTGGAGAATTTGCACCCGTGTCTCCCACCTAGAGATAAGTCCCCAAAACCCCTGGAGTCAGGGCCAGGTCTTGAGATCTAGCAACTTCTACAATTAAGAGCCAAGCTGTACTTTGTATTCTGAAGCATTACTTCAGCTTACTTCCATCGCTGCAAACTGAGTTCAAAATGCAAAAATAGTTTGGTCTCAATTAATTTAGCTGATGAGAGGAACGGAGTCGAATCTCGCCCTTCCCAGGAGGCTCACGCAGAAGCAACTGCTGCAGTCTCTCCTAACCTGTGTGCTCTTCCTCATTCATAACTTTTGCCCTCTTGAACAGATTTGGATGTTGCTTGGCCACTTGTGTCCTGGTTTTCATTTGTGAAATGTTGGCGGATAATATACTCTCCTGACTGTAAAACAGAGATTACAACCCTGGCCTGCCTTACCAGGTGGTAAGGTAATGAAGATAACTTGTGTGTATTTGGGTGGGGTGGGGATTTGAGCACTCTAAGGTCCCATATAAAGGCTAAGTGTTGTCTAGATGGTGAAAAAAATCCTCAAGGAATGTGGGTGGAATACCTTTTGTCTAGATGAGCTTCCGTTGGCATTTGCCATATTCAGAAGAAGTGGGGCTGAAAACTCCAAGTAGTTAGCAATTACAGTACAGCTTTCACTGTTTCTCGCAATTTAAAAATATATATATGCAAAAATGTGCATTACAGCCCACTTGTACAATCAATTCAAATTGGGGCACATCCAGGAAGTCAAAATCTGATTGGTTGGACATGCGTGAGGACCGCTTTCTGGTGACAAAGTGGCCAAAGCCACCGTTTTTGTTTTCCACGGAATCGATTGTGTGCTATTTTCAAGCGGCAGAGCAAAAAAAGTTTTTTAAGGATAAGATCGCTCTTCTGCATCTCTCATTTAACAAGGCAAAAAAGGCGGGGAATAGAGGGAGCTTTTGGGGAATAATAATGCACGTAATTCACTCGTGACCACCATTTTTTCTCGTGGCCACACTCTGTGTGAATGTCACACTCAGATAGCTTTCCAGGCCAGTAATCTTGCAAATGGATCGTGGGGACAAATGAACTCTGCTGCGATAGTGAATTAATGCACTATTTTCTGCAATTAATTCTCCCGTCTAGCTGAGCCTCTAATTACTTTTCTAGTAGGCAGTGATAAAAATAAGATTAACTCAAGTTCTGTCAGAATGTTCCTGCTCCCTATTTGCTTCTCTTACCCGAATGTCCATTGTTGGTCAATATAAACTGTTCGTTGACAGAGACGTTGTAGCCTTCCAGTTCTATTGGCAAAAGAGTGGAGTCGTACTGTAGAATATCATTGTGAAAGTCGATTGGAGACTGGAATACGCCTCCACAGAAGGGATACTTCTTTGGCCACACTTTCTCCCCATCTGGACCTTGGAACACCAACGAAGAACAATTTGAAATATTAGATTCATTCCCTACTCCATCCCTTCCATCCTTTAAGGAGGTTGTGTAAATGTAGTCCTACTCCACCCCACTGTTCCCAGTTTTATTCCCACAACAAGTGCTGGCCAATGATGTAATTGAACCAGTGCTTGTAGGGTCAAAGCTCCAGCACTTTCTAATTAGCAAGGACAATAACACTACTTGCTACTCCCTGTAGACCCCCTTGTTCCTCCCGCCCCAAGTTTCCTTTCAGTCCCCACAATTACTGAGGGGAAACTCCTCTTTCCAATGATAGCGGATTGCTATAAGCTACGTGCCCTCCAATATTTCACAGTTAAAAAGCCAAGCAACATGAGAGTGTGATCAAGATGACAAAATTTATTAATGTGGAAGAGCACATAAGATAAGAGAAATTGCAGGGGTTTGCATTTGCCTGAGCCTACAGGGAAGGGAAGGATTCTATCCCTTCCCTTCTTCTCACCCTTGCTGAGTTAATGGAGTGCAAACTACTTTTGCAGTTTAAACACAGTTATGCAGCAACTGAGCTAAGCTGAGCTAAGCTGAGGACAAAAGTGAGAGGGCAGTGGATTAATCAGGACTGTCCCTTCCAAACTGGGAGAACTGGAGGGTGTCAGAAGCCATACTCTCTGATGGAGTCAATTTGAAGGTACATCACAGCAACAAATATGTGTAATAGTTACTGTTTCTTTAAAAGCCCCACTTGTCCTAGTATTGTTTAGAGTTGTAGTTTAGGTTTCCTATCCAGCTGGTGAGGGTGTGAGAAAAATAACTTCTTCGCCGACTTACGCATTAAAAGTCCTTTACATGCTGTACCTTTCAGCTATCTCGGTTTGGCAAGCCCCAGTTAATCTTCTGCTGTTCCACTTACTTAACTCCTTTTAAAATGTCCCGGTTTCTCTCTCTTCCTCCTACTTTTCCCCTTTGTCCTCACCTTACTGCAGTTGCTGCAAACTGAGTTCAGTTAACTCTTCAGACGGGAGCAGAGAGAAGGGGGTGGTGTCATGACCTTCCTAAACTCAATACATAAATTCCTGTGCTTTCCCCTCTTAAAATAGTAGTGTTGTGTATTCTTAATTACTTCTGCCCTCTTGTTGCCAGGCTGCACCCTTTTGAGCATAGTCTGATGTGGCTCAGTCACGCATGTCCCAGTTTTCATCTGTGAAAATGTTGGAAGGTATGCCTCCATCATCTCATACTTCCTAATCTTCAAAAGGGAAACCCACTTAGGTGTGCAAGTCCCTTCAGCCACAGCATAGGGCTCACCACTCTGCACGCTGATGAACACACACATCCCAGCGAGGATAGAAAACAGTATGCATTCCCAATTGTTGATGTCATTCCCTTGAAGAACGAAACATGCAAAGACAGAAGTCCTCCAAAGGGAGCCTAATTATTTTACTTTGGAGGCTACGTGCAGAGAGGCAGGGCGTATATACAGTAATATAAATAAAAATAGAATTTTCCATCTCTCTGCTTCTCCAAGTAGTGGGGATGTTTTAGAGGTTAGAAAAGAGAATAGTATGTGTGTGCATGTGTGAACTGAATATGTGTATTTAGAAGATGCTGGGCATGAGGCACACTCTCAGACAGAAAGTGTGTGTTTATCAGTTCACCCCCAAAGCAAATAAAGTTCCCCCGCTTGCTATAAAATTCAGGCCACAATCTCCTTTGCAGCTCCCAAAGCATTTCTTCCCATTAAAAAGCAGGGAAGAAGTGGCAGAAATGTTCAGTAGCTAGTAGCCACCAGCCATCAGAAGTTGGCAAAGGATCCTTCTACGAGTAGCTGTGTAAAGAGCTCTGACTTAACTTGACACAACAAAATAAGCTTATTGTGTTTTAACAGCTGCTCTTGGGGGCTTAATTACTAGACATGGGAAAGTTATTTTTACTGTAGACTACAACTCCTAAAATCCACCAGCCAACAAGGCCATGTGGAGTTGTACTCCAAAAAAAGAAATCTTTACAAACTTTGCTCAGTTTTAGCTATTCTTCCAACGTTAACAAAATAAAAACAATGGAAATTTTATATGCCATAAGCTTCCCAGCCCATACAACAGATCTTTGTGGTCACCTAACTGCTCTTGGTATCTATCAGCTACAGATATAACACACCCTTTGACTGTCCCAGTTTGGCAGAGACAATTGCCAATTAATCCTCTGTCATCCCACTTTTTCAGCTGCTTTTAAAATGCCCCGGTTTCTCTCTTCTCCTCCCACTTTCCCCCTTTGTCCTCAGCTTGCTTCAGTGGCTGCAGACTGAGTTCAAAGTGCAAAAATAGCGTGTACTCCATTAACTCAGAAAGGGGGAGAGGAGAGGTTTTTTTAACGATTGTATGTTTTAATTTTTGTCTTTCTAATTTATATATTTTACATTATTGTATGTTTTTAATCTTTTATAATTTAATATTATTTTAAGGGGTGGGTGGGTTAGGGTACTGGGACTATGGAGTTTTTATATTGTAAGCCGCCCCGATTGCGTTGCAGAGGGGCGGGATAGAAATAAAATTATTATTATTATTATTATTATTATTATTGGTGGGGGCACAATCTTGCCCTTCCCAGGAGGCTCAGGCAAAAGCAAACTGCTGCAGCCCCTCCTCGCTTGTCTGTTCTCACTCGTTAATAACTTTTGCCATCTTGACCACACTCTGATGTTGCTTGGCCACACATGCCCTGATTTTCATTAGTGACATGTTGGAGGGTATGATATAATATCTTACAAGGTTAGTAATTTGTCCCATACATCACCTGGGGGTATCCCTATAAGTTACAGCTTGACTTATCTTGCTGGCCATTTCACCCAGCTGGCTGAGCTGATGGCAAATGTGTGATCACTTTGTGCGTGCACATGCACACACTATAATGGAAATTGATGCAAAAGCCATGTTCCACTTGATACCAAAGACACATTTCTTGTTTACTGAATCATGATCATTGTACCATATCATCAAGGCATTGCCTGCTGTTGTCACATGATAAGCCTGCTGGTACAAATGGATGGAGGGATTTATAGACATTGGGGCAAAAGCCATATCCTGTTATTAACAAAATTATACCTCCCCACATTTAATCTGGTGCTAATAGTAGTGGATTAAAGACCCTTTCATACTACATGGCTGCATCCTATGGAATCTTGGAATTTGCAGGTTGTGATACTTAGAATTCTCATCCAGAGAGCTCTGACCAAACTACAAACCCCAGAAGTCCCTAGGATACAGCCATGGCAGGCAAGGTGGAATCCTAGTGCCATAATGGTGCCCTGTGAAAGAACTCTGAGAATCACAATTAATGTAACGAACCACAGCAATTACTTACCAATGTAAGACCACTTAGACCCTAGAAGGAAAGGAAAAGATAGAGGAATTTGAAATCACAAGGGCCTCTCTTTATCCTCTTAAACTCATACAAAAGCAAAACGTTCAGACTAAATATAGTGCATAAAAGTATATCATTAACAGTTAATATGCATACAATCAGCTGTAGCTCTTAACAATGTAAATCTCCATCAAGTCTTTTTCAACTTGGCATCCTCAAGATGTGTTGGACTACAACTCCCATCATTCCCAGCCAGCATGTTGGACTTGAAACAGGGTGGTCCAAGCTCAAATCTCTGCTTAGTCATGGCATTAATCAGACTTGGACCACCACTACCTCTATCTGATCACAGAGTTGGAAGAGCCCTTGAGGGCCATCCAGTCAAACACCCTTCTGCCCTGCAGGAATACCCAGTCAAAGCACTCTCAAGAAATGGCCATCCAGCCTCTGCTTAAAAACCTCCAAAGAAGGAGACTCCACCACACTCCCTGGCAGCAGCGGATTCCACTGCCAAACAACTCTTACTGTCAGGAAGTTCTTCATAATAATGTTTAGATGGAATCTCTTTACCTGGAGTTTGAGTCCATTGCTCCATGTCCTAGTCTCTGGAGCAACAGAAAACAAGCTTGCTCCCTCTTCATTATGACAGAAGAGCACCTACACATTGTGTCCCATGTCTCAGCTTCTATAAGAGCTAGAAATTTACTTTTGTTAAAAAAACAAAAGTTTGGAATCTGGGCCACACAATAGTCTGAACGGGTACTGGGTGGCATTCCTAGACTCTGGGTAAAAGCTGGCTATCCAGGTAATATGGCAACCTTAGTCTAATAGACCAGCTTCTGAGATCTGTGGGGGTCATTGGTTTCTCTCAAGCTGCAGGCCAGCACTAACCAGTGCATCATGCTGGCCATACTCACTCGGGGGTCCTGGGATTAGTCCCCCAAGTATATTTTCTGCTTTGCCTTCTCCTCCAACTAAAGCTGCAGTCTTAAGCATATGTATAAGTGAATAATCTCTAATAGACTTATTTCTTAGTATATACTCACATGACTGAAATACACACGAATCTCAATACTTCCAAGGAAAGGAGGAAAACATGACACTACATTAACAAATCACAAATCCTTGTGTAATACAATCTGGCTTAATTACTTGTTCAACTAACAGATCAAACAATTTCCCACTATGGAGAACATTTCCATTCATAACCCTAAGTGTATTCTTTAGTGCCTCTCACTACATTCATCTAATCATTGAATTCTAATTAGACTCAAATGAAGCTCATGCAGAAGAAAACATCCCAATGGATTTGCACAGTATTTCCAGCTTGGTCCTCCATCCTTCCAGATGTCCAAAAAAGTCAATCAAAAACCCCTTTTCCCTTTAGTTCTGAAAACTCCATTTCCCCTTCAATCTCCTTCCTTCCTCTCTTGTCATAACTTTTGGAAGGTTGTTTCTTTTGAAACCCGCTCTTATTTGGAGCTCCCGGTAGCCTCTTGCGGCAAACATCTGGCAGGGGCACCACCAGTGGCGTACGTGAGAGTGGAACAAGCCAAGAGTTGAGCCTTCCTTTCCCACAGAAACCTCACCAGAACACTGCACAGGGGTGTGTGTGTCCTGCCACCTCCACAACAGCCCTTTTGTCTCTTGTTTCAGTTAGCAAAATGGGAGTGCTTAGAAGGAATGCCAGAAGCTTTAACATGAGTGAGATACTACCCTTATTTCTTTGTCTGGTGCTTAACATTTCTGACCTGCTTCTCCTGTTACAAGAGATGGGGCTGAGACCAGCCTTAGAGCTGCTCCCCTTAAATGCCTTGCTTTAAATAAAACCAGGAATGAGACTCACAGCTGAAGCCTTTTAGAATTCAGAAAGTGTCTCTTTCTGAACAGCTGTGTTGTTCTTCAGCCACCTTGTGTATTTGCACTGAGCATCACTCTGCCTGTGAAGTCTTTCCCTAAACTAAAATATCTCTGGTTTAGTGTAACTATAGCAGCAAGTGGCCTCTGTTAACCAGAGATTGTCCCACATTCCTTGAAAATAATCTTCTTTGTTTTGTCTTTTGGCGGAATGGGGGAGACCGTCATTGTTTATTTTATTTCTACCCTAACTGCCTTTCCTTCCCAGAAGCTCAGAGAGTGTAGATGGTACTTGCTTCCCTTTCCACTTTTATCTTCACAATGACCCTGCAAGGTAGGTTGAGCTGACGGATAGTAACTGCCCAAAGATCATTCTGCAAGCCTCAGGGCTGAGTGGTGACTGGAACCCCCTGCCAGGCAGCAGTCATCTGCTTTGCATAAACATTGGCATGAAGGTACTTGTTAATATCTAGTGGACTAAAGGTATCAGATTCCATCTGATATTGGAAGCTAAGCAGGATCAGCCCTGGTTAGTACTTGGATGGGAGACCACCAATTAATCCCAGGTGCTGTAAGCTATATTTCAGAGGAAGGGACTGGCAAAACCACCTCTGAGGATTCCTTGCCTAAGAAAGCACTCTGAAATTCATGGGGTCACCATAAATTGACAGGCAACTTGAAGGGACACACACACACACACACACACAAGATCTGACCATGGTCCTTTTTCCCTAAATGCTGCAGGCTAGAACTTCCAGAGCATGGGGAAAGGTGCCTTTTTGGATTGTCACTCCCAGAAAAACTATACTGGCTGGGTGATTCTGGGCATGGCAGTCCAAAAAGAAGAGTCTTCCCCAAGCCCAGGACTGCCAAGGAATCCCCCGGTGCTGTAGACTCTGTTTCAGAGGAAAGAACAGGGAAAACGATCTGAGTATTCCTTGCCTAAGAAAAGCCTAGGAAATTGACGGAATCTCCACGAGTTGACAAGCGACTTGAAGGCACACACAAACACACACCCATGGTACTCAGTTGCAGCAAAGCCAGCAGAGTCCTGCAGTGTCTTAACAAGTTAACACACTTATCATGACAATAGCCTTTGTGGACTAAGGGCTACTCTCAGATGTATAAAGTGCCATCTAAATTAGGGTTGTCAGAGTGAAAACTGGAGAGGGCTCCTGTACCTTTAAAGATTGTGTAAAAGTAGGCATTTCAGCAAATGCTGCTTTTTGCTTGGCTGTGTGATCAGCAACACCTGCTGAAATGTCCTCTTCTTCCCAACCATTCAAGGGACAGGAGCCCTCTTCAGTTTTCATTCTGGCAACCCTAATAGATAACACTTTAAACACAAATTGTTTAGCAGCTATATACATGTATGCCTGTAGAAGGGAGCTTAGGAAAGATGGGGTAAAATGGAAAAGAGTTGCACAAGGCACCATGCTGGAACCTGGCATTGCATGAGCTCTGCTTCCCAATTGCAGCATGCGAGGGCAGTCTCCGCTCTGGGACCACCAACCCCAAAGAAGGCTGAAACCCCATTACCGTTCACAGGTGCTGCTGTGGACAGGTGAGCCTTGAGGAAGAGAGTGAGAAGAGCTGCTGCAATAGCTGTGCTGGACCTTGTGGCTGGCATCTCTTGACTTGTGTGAAATCCTCACAGGTGGGTCGGCTGGCTGGCAGGCAGGCAGTGGCTACCTTTCCCTTCCCCCAGTGACTACTAGCCTTAGAAGTAGTGACACACAGGCATGCACAATTCAACAGCCGCTCCTCTGCTGCTAATGAATTACTGTACTGCCTTTCCACCCAGGCAGCCTTTGCTTCTCCAACTCAGCCCCCAAACAAATGATGTCAGTAAAGGACCAGCCTCCCTCCATCTGACAGAGATGCCTCATCGCTCTGAGAAGATCCCTTGTCGTTGCTGAACCAAAAGGATTCAGAGTAGATCCAGAAATGCATGTCTTGGGGGAATTTTCACCCTATTTTATTTGTTCAGAAGTGTTTCTAGTTTTGTTTTCTAGAAATCTATTCCTGCTCCTAAAATTATACTACCTTCTGGGGTCTCTACTCTATCTCCCCACCAGCTCCCTGTTCCACAGCTGAGGGCCAATGAAGTTGTCACACAAGTTTTCTTTCACACACCCCCCCCCAAAAAGTCACCTTTCAGAAAGCTGCTGTTTCCAGCTAGGGGGAAACTTATATGAGTGAGACAAAACCAGAGTCCCCTTTGACGTGCAAACAGCAGCTTCAGAGGGGAGGTTTTAGTCAGAACTGTTGCAGCAGGAAGACGTAGAAATTAAATGTCACCCTCTCACTGCTCTATATACTTCACAGTCCCAAGGATACAGTCACCTGTGAGGCAGCTGTGTACAAGGGTCTGGGGATTTGTAATACTAATCCAGATAATTGGCATTAGAAGAGGAATTGACCCAGACATCTACTACTGCCTGCGAGGGAGTGTTCTGGAAAGTGTGGTCCACAAACAAAATTTTTCCAAGCTCCAAGTGAGACTTTTGCTCTGCCTTAGCCCAGCTACAGTGCCACCTTACTCTAACTGTCAGCACCAGGGACTGGTGACTTCCATTCCAGCAGGGTGGTGAATTCAAGTTTTAACCTAGGCTTTAAGGGAGCTCTCCAAGGTTACAAACTCAATTTCTAAATAGCATCTTGGATAACTCCTTTAACTTGGATAACTCCTATCCCTTGGCTCAGTCATTAATCAAAAATGGAGTCTGCAGCCAAGATATCAGAAGAAGACTTGGAAGGGCAGCTATGAAGGAACTAGATAAGATCATCATGTATAAAGACATGTAATTAAATATCTAAGACAGGATCATCCAGCCCATCGTAGGTCCCATTTCCTCATATGGTTGTGAAAGCTGGAAAACAAAGAAAGATGACAGGAAGGAAATGAACTCATTTGAAATGTGGTGCTGGAGGAGAGATCTATGGATACCATGGACTGTTAAAAAGGCAAATGAATGCGTCTGAGAGCAAATCATGCCTGGACTCTTACAAGAAATGAAGATGACTAAACAGAGGCCAATGTACTTTGGACATATCATGAAACAACTCATAGGAAAAGATTGTAATGCTGGGTAAAGTGAGTGGCCTCCCTCCAGCAAGCCACAGCTGCTCTGAGATTGCAAGACCTGAACAGTGCTGTTGAGGACAGGGTGTCTTGCGGGGCTTTCATTCATTCTACAGGGTCACCTTAAGTCAAAGTCAACCTGACAGCAATTAGCAACAGCAACAAATAACTCCTGAAAACCTGAAATGGATTCACTGCCTACTAGCTGTCACAGGTCAGGGTGTCTGTAAATGCAAGGGTGGAGAACTTATAGCCCCAAAGTAATGGAAAGTGCTGGGGATGGGACTCAAAACTTTTTGCTATAGAGACATAAGGAGGATGGGTTGGACAATGCTTAAGGGGTTCCCAGCAGCAGAATGACAGGAGTGAGCTTTCTTTGCCTCTCTGGATGGCAAGAAAGAGCACTGAGAGGCCAGGAGTGCTATGATTTGGTCTGGGAAGGTTTTGCATGCTTAAATAGGATATGTAGCCAGCAGACTTAAGCTGCTTTAAAAAAAAAAAAAAGCACTTGAAACTTTCATGTGGGGCTAGGTATCTCACGAGACTACCATTTCACCAAGCTTGGACAAGCTGCTTTTTTGGACTGCAGCTCCCATAATCCCCTAGCCAGCATCACAACAGTCTGTGTGTAAATGTGTGTTATGTGCCTTCAAGCTATTTTGATTTATGACAATCCTAAGGTGAAGAATTTACCGTGGGGTTTTCTTGGCAAGATTTCTTTAGCGGAGGTTTGACACCATTTGCCTTCACCTGAGGCTGAGAGAGTGTGACTTTCTCAAGGTCACCCAATGGGTTTCCAGGGCTGAGCAGAGATCTGAACCCTGTTCTCCTGAGTCTTAGTCCAGCACTTAGACCATGACACCATGCTGGCTCCCTCACAACTGGCTTTGTCATTTTCCAGGAATTTTCCTCGGAAGCCAATGGGTGTTCATCACAGGGCTGGTTTGCTGTGTGCTTATATCCTGTCAGTCATTCTGACTGGGGATGATAGGAATTGTAGTTCAACTACCTATGTCAATATTTGAGGTCCCCCCCACCATAAGACATAGAACAAGGGTGGGTAGCTGCAGCTGTCCAGAGTGGTTTGGACTTTAAGTCCCATGATCCTGCACCATTGACTATGATGGCACAGGCTGGTAGGATTATAGGCAAAAGGGAAAACATCTAGAGGACCACCAGTATGCCTTGGCATAGAGACGCAAAGATTTGGGAGACACCATTTTGCTTTCAGAGAAGATGGGCCAAATACTCAGTTTTGGGTGGGTGGGTGTGTACCTGTGCACATGTGCTTTCCTTGCAGTAACAGCATGTGACACAGCCTGCGTGCTCAAGCCACATGGATCTATCTCCCTGTACTTAATCTACAACCTTCTGTTCCCCCTGGCCTTGGGCCACCCTGGTCCCTCCCCACCTCTCCTTGTGGCCTGCCATAATTGGAGCTGATCATAGGTTGTACCTCTGTTAATTTCTTAAAGGTTTTTGCCTTAGACTCATGTCTTTCTCTTTGACTTTTTCACCCCAGACTTCCTTCTATTCCTCTCCCTTTAGCGTCACACAAAAATCAGTGTGTATAGAGCCATTGTACTGTCTATTCTTCTTTATGGATCTGAAACATGAGTCACCTATCACCACCACCTACAACTCCTCAAACGCTTTCATCAGCGCTGTATACGCACAATCCTAAATATACACTGGACTCAGGACCGGTTTAAGGAATTTTGGGGCCCCCTGCAATGCTTTACTTTGGGGCCCCCATATGTTTATCTCAGATCAATGTAACCTAACCTATTCACCGTACAGGATGTTCAGATTATAGTAGGACCCCCGTATCCCTGGATTCATTATCCATGGGACACAAAACAGCACACCTACCATAGAGTCTTCCTAGAAAATGTGTCTTCCCTAGCCCTTTTCTAGGCCTTCCAAGGCAACTCTATGGTATTTTAAACCAGAAATCCCATTATTTTCATATTAAGGAGGCCAACACGGGGCCCTCTCTTGACCTCGGGGCCCCCTCTTGACCTCGGGGCCCCCTGCCAATGCTGATTTGGCAGACAGGTTAAACCGGCCCTGACTGGACTGACTATGTGACGAATGTTGCTGTCCTTGAGCAGGCAGGGATCACCAGCATTGAGGCCATGATATTGAGAATACAGTTGCGCTGGGCAGGACACGTTTCTAGGATGGAGGACCATCGCCTCCCAAAAATAGTACTCTACGGTGAATTCACCATGGGTCAGCGTAAGAGGGGCGTGCCAAAAAAAACGATACAAGGACTCCCTGAAACAACATCTCAGGCTCTGCCAAATTGATCACCAACAATGGTCTGTCCTGGCCCCACATCGGGAGGCATGGAGACGCACTATCCACAATGCTGCAGCCTTATTTGAGAGCTCACGCCGAACAAGTCTTGAAGAGAAACAACAACACAGAAAGAATCACAACCCAGAAACATCTCGGATTGGCCTTTTTAGTCATCAGCGCGCTTGCAGAAAGTGCAGGATGAGTCCTTCCTGAATCTTCATTTGCGAAGAAAATCCAGAGAGAGAGACAGATGAAATCCGTTTTACATGGGCTGGTTTTAAAAAGAGAATGGATGGCATTTTGTATTGCAGTTACGGATTTGTAACCTAGATTTATGGGGTCTGTAGCTGCTCTGGATTCAGAAAGACTGTGTATTTGTGCCATTATCATACCCCCCCCCAAAAAAAACCTACCAGAACAGCCAGCATCTGCATCAAGTGATCGAGGTCTGTTGAGCTAGTATTCGGGACACAGGAACAGGTTGTTATCCTCCAACAGACCTCTGTTGCTGCTGGCTATTAAGGCAGGTTGAGGGGAGGTCAATGCCTAGTTACTAATTTATAACTAAGTAGGCAATGCAGGATATCACAGTGGCTCTTAACGTTTTCTTTATCAGGGACCCCCTTTAAGTATCTTTCGTTGTCATGGACTCCCAGGACTTAACTCAAGATTTAAAACCATAACAACAACAACACCTGATAATAATGTTGATACAATTGCACCACCTATTAAACCTTCCCTCAGAGGCACTGGAGGGGAAGGGAAGACTTTTCTCCTGCTTCTTCCTGCAAGTTTGTGGCTGGAGCACATTGAATGGCAATGTGCAGGCCAAGGCAGTCAGCCAGCATTTGCCTGTCACGTGCGCTGAACAGCCTTCAAGCCTTCACAGACCCCCTATGAGGACATTGTGGACCGTCCTATGGGGTTCCACAGACCACAGGTTAAGAATCACTGGAATATCAGCATATGTTATTTAAACGTTTAGAAAATTAATCACAGCCCTCAAGAGTGGTTTGTAACATCATCTGTTTCTCTCTCTCAAAATTCCATCTCACATGGAGACCACATTGACACCTAGGGAGAGCACTGCCTTTTTGGTTGCAGCCCCAGAACTGGAATGATAACTGCATTATTCCAGAATTATGGAATAAACACAGAATTCTGGAATATTCCAGCATTCCACCTTCATTATAGTTTTATACACACACACACACACAAATTAACAGCATTTTAGTATGACAAGTTGTATAACTGTGTTTTCATTTTTTTAAATGACCAGCTTTTTCTTGTTTTAGCATTTTTGTAAGGACTTCTTGGGATAGTAAATAAGTAACCATTTTAGACCAGTCACTACCTACCTTTCAGCCTAAACTGCTTTACAGGGTTGTTGTGATAAAATGGGGTGGGTGGGTGTTTACAGTGTGACCACATGGTGCCCTGAATTTCTTATAGCATAAATGAGATACAAATACAATAAAACCAAAAACTTCCCAGAAAATAACACACTATTTTCCAACAACAAAGGCTTAACTGGATGTTTCTATCTTGATGTTTTTGGTGAACACAACTGCTTTTGCCGCAAGTGTGTCAAGGTTATTCTTCCATCTTGTTTTTGCTGATTAAAAAACCCCAAACAAACCCTGGCAATGTGTGGCTTGCACAAAAACGACAGCTAATCCATTTTTTGTCCAAGACATCTTTGAAGATAGAATCCTCTGGTCAGGGAGCCCCAGACAAAATATTAAATTCCAAACTTTAATCCACGGCTCTGGGACCTTGGCCCAGAATCTGGGTTCTGCATAGGTAAGCTGTCATTCAAACAGGACGGTGACATCTGGAGATGAAAGGGGGGCCAGCCCCAGATAGAAAAATTGCAGAATAGGCAGAATCGCAGTTCAGCTCTGCATTTGCTGACCTTGCTCTTCAGGCAGATGGATATTGGCCAGAGTTTGGAAAAGTTACATTTTTGGACAACAACTCCTGCAGTCCCCCAGTAATCCAAAAAAGTAAAATTTTCAGCATATGACCAAAATTCCATTGTTACCTTACTAACCAGGGCCAGCTAGCCTGGTTATACTTGTATAATGTGTGTGTGTTCAACTTCAAGTCGCCTGTCAATTTATGGTGAACCCATGAATTTCACAGGGTTTTCTTAGGCAAGGAATTCTCAGAGGTGCTTTTGCCAGTTCTTTCCTCTGAAATAGAACCTATGGACTTGGCAGTCCTTCTGGGCTTGGAGAAGGTCCTTCTTTTTGGACTGTCACTCCCAGAATCCTCCAGCTAGAGATGCTGGCTGGGGGGTTCTGGGAGTGACAGTCCAAAAAACAGCTCCTTTTCCATGCTCTGGGAGTTCTAGCCTGCAGCATATGGGGAAAAGGGACCAAGGTCAGATCTTGTGTGTGAATGTGCACCAAGTCGCTTGTCAGCTTATGGTGACCCCATTAATTCCACAGGGTTTTCTTAGGCAAGAAATCCTCAGAGGTGTTTTTGCCCATTCCTTCCTGTGAAATATAACCTGGAGCTCCATAGCCTCCAACATTTCACAGATGGAAATCAGGACATGTATGACCGAGCAACGTCAGAGTGCAGCCAAGATGGCAAACATTATTATTGAGGAAGAATACACAAGCTAGGAAAGGCTGCAGCAGTCTGGTTTTGCCTGACTCTACTGGGAAGGGCAAAATTCCACTGCCTCCTCTCCTGTGCCCCCTGCTGGGTTAATTAAGTGCAAATGAGTTAATTGAGTGTGAATGCTGAGTTAATTAAGCGCAGGTGGATTTAAGAAAGATATAGACAAGTTGGGGTTCAGAGAATGGCAAAAAGGATAAGAAGCATGGACTACAAAACAGGTGAGGAGAGGCTGAAGGAGCTGGGCATGTTCATCCTCATGAAGAGAAGACTGAGAGGTGACACAATTGCACTCTTGAAATACCCCAAGGGCTGTCCCAGAAAGGAGGGTGCAGACTTGTTCTTTGCTGTCCAGAGGGTAAGATCAGGTCTCATGGTTTTAAGTTACAGGAGGACAAGTTTCAATTGAACATGAGAAGGAACTTCTTCACAGTGAGAGCAGTTCAGCAATGGAACCCATTGCCTAGAGAGGTGGTGAGGTCTCCTTCTCTGGATGTCTTCGCAAGGAGGCTGGGTAGCTACCTGCTGCTGGGGATGCTCTAGCTGGAGAGCCTGCACGGAGCTGGATCGCCCTTTCCTTGCTCTCCTTCCATCAGCAAGCTAGAACATTTTTCTCCCATCAGACTTTTACATACTGACTGGGATGGGGGTTTAATGCTCTGTGGTGCTGTTTTTAAGGTTTGTATATAGTCTTTTCATATATTATAGTGTTTTCAACTTCATAAATTGTTGAACTGAATTTTAAATAACTTATATTTATGTTTTTGTACATCTTTTAATCTGTATTATAACAGACAGAATAGTGTAGTGGTTTGAGCATTGGACTATGACTCTTGAAACCAGGGTTTGAATCCCCGCACGGCCATGGAGCCCCTCTGGGTGACCTTGGGCAGGTCACACTGTCTCAGCCTCAGAGGAAGGCAAAGGCAAACACCCTCTGAACAAATCTTGCCAAGAAAACCCCATGATACATTTGCCTTAGGGTTGCTATAAGTCAGAAATGACTTGAAAGGCACACAACAACAACAAACACTATCTGAATTTTCTCTGCATTGGCACTCAGTTCCAAACATGACCCAAGATAACAAAGAGGGGCTTGGGATTTCTCCTCCCAACTTTAAATCTCCAAGAAGATTGTTTCCTGAACTTGACCCTCAAAAAAGAGGCCCAGGCACAGTATGTGATCCACATCACCCTCAAACCCCCTCCACTGGAGAGAGTTGGGTCCAGATTTCCACAGCAATCAGCTCTGCCTGTAACTTGTCTTTAGAGCTGGGATGTTTATGGAGCCGGTTTTTCTTTCCCCATCCTGGGACAAAAGTTTCTTTGTAGAAATGTTACGTTAGAGCTGTCACGAGCAGCAACCGGGGCCTTTGCAAGGGTCACCTGTTCCCACATTTCAGGAAAGATGCTTCCCCCCCCCCTGCTATTTCATGCAACACTTCCCTCTCTCTCCCTCCCAGTTTGACAACATTCCTTTAGCATGCAGAGATTCTGGCTGGCTGGCCAGCCCCAGGAAGGGCCTCCCAGCTAAGGGGGCTCAGGTGCCGCCATTATGTCGCTCCTCTTGTATGTAACAGGGCTTGCACAGGAGACTTCCTCTTGTCCCCCAGGAAAGATCTCTTTCTCTGGCCTAGATCTTATGTAACGAAAAAACCGATACCTTTATTGGCCAACCCAAATGCAAAACACATGATGCAAGCTTTTGAAGCTCTACTGGCATCTTCATCAGGCAAAAGATGTTTAAAAAATAAAGAACGAAAAGTGACAGTGTTGGAGTCACAGGCCAACATGTTGTCTCAGATGTTGCTTGTGCTGCTGTTCATGTGAGGGGTCTCCTACAGGCAGAGGTCACTCCTACTTCCTGGCCATGTGGTGTGCTGAGACAAAGGACAGTAAAATTTAACTCCTTTTGCAGCAGTAAGGCAACCTCTTGACTTTGACCCTTTGTGAAACCAAGGCTTCTTTGTTAGGCAGAGATCATTGGATTTCTCAAGAAGTCTCTGTACTGCTACATCTGGAGAAAACATTTGGGTGCTGTATAGGTAAAACTGAGCCAATTGCAGCCCAAAAGAGAAGTTTTACCTTTGTTGGAGGTAGAAACCTCAGAGACCCATTTTTTTTGTCTTTTTAGCAGTCCACAATATCCATAGAAGTCTTTTCCAGAACCACATTTCAAAGGAACTGATTTTCTTTCTATCAGCTTTCTTCGCTGTCCAGTTTTCACAACCATACGTAGAAATGGGAAATACGATGGCATGGACAATCCTGACTTTAGTATTCCATGATCTATCTTGACACTTCAGGAGCTTGTCTAGTTCCTTCATAGCTGCCCTTCCAAGGCCTAGTTTTCTTCTGATTTTTAATTGCTTTTTAACCTTTGTATGCTTCTTAAACTACAACAGTACAGCAGTTTCAGTTTCGTTTCTAGGGAGAGTTCAGCCTTCATTTGCTCTTAGACCCATTTATTTTTCTTTTTAGCAGTCCACGGTATCTACAGAACTCTTCTCCAACACCACATCTCAATGAGTTGATTCTCTTCCTGTCAGTTTTCTTCACTCAGCTAAAGAAGACCCATCAAATCAAGAAGATTTACTTATGTTTTGACTCACTAACCAACAGATGACTCAATGGAGCTACTCTAGTTGGAATTGACTGGTAGAATTCAGGCCTCTGTCTCCCCATTGTCCCCGCTTAATATATTGATTGATTATAAGATTAGTACCGTTTTCTCACTCAGACAGAAATGTGCAAAGTAGTCCACTGAAATCAATGAAGTGCACAGACCCAACCAAGTTATCAGCCCTTAAGCAAATCTGTTAAAAGAGAAAGTGCCGGGCCTCAAGTGAAAATATCAGAAAACTAATAACCACCAGAATTGTTGTTGTTGTTTAGAGATGATGTGCCTTCAAGTCAATGTCGGCTCTCTCCTAGGGGTTTCTTGGCCAGATGTCATCTTCTGAGGTTTGCCTTGACCTTCTTCTGAGGATGGAAGAGGTGGCCTTGCTCAAGGTCACCCACTGGGTTTCCATGGCTAAGCAAGATTCAAACCTCACTCTCCCAGCGTCCCAATCCAGCACCCAGATCACTACAGCATGCTCGTTCTTGGGGGGTTTTTTGGGGAAAGATTTCTTTAGAGGAGGTTTACCCCTACCTTCCTCTGAGGCTAAGAGACTGTGACTTGTCCAAGTTGGGTTTCCATGGCTATGGGGGGATTTGAACCCTTGTCTTCTGGGGTCTCCATCCAGTACTGAAGCCATTTTGCCAGGCTAACTTGTCCATAGGAAATACACCAAGTGATCCCAGCCTTCACATCCCTAAGTTGGGCTGCTGTGTGTCAAAGCCATGTGCAATCAACAGGTCTCAAAGCAAGCATGAGTTATATCAGACAAAATGAGAGCTCTGGATTCCTTTCTCTCTTTTAAAAAGCGAGATGCTATAGTTCTCACGGCCAGAGACAAGTTTAAAAATGTTCTGGCATTTATTTGAGGGTGGAATGCTGTTAATGGAGCAGCATTACAGTCTATGGCTGTAATCCAGCATCTCCTCAGTGTAGCATAAATATCCACCTGCAGAGATTTTTTGCCCCCTCCAGCCCAATACAACCCCTCTGCAGAATAGTCACATTTCACAACACACATCAGTGGCTGGGAACAGTGCTGTTGTGTAATGAACAATGCACAACTGCAATGCACAGGGTGTTACTACAGTGTGAAACGTTGCAGTATGCACAGCTCCACTTCCACTGCTGTCAGCAGAATACATCTGTTGGGCTATGGCAAATAATTCACCACATATATGTAGTGTGACTTGCGCGTGCATTACCTAGTAAGATTAGTAAAAAAATGAAATGCACAGATATTGGATGGGTGACACCTGGTTTGAAGATGGATCCCTTCCTGTTGGAAGGGGATGGGGTCACAGCCATGCAAGAGGGCACAGAAGACATGGAAATTGTTGGAACTGTAGGGACTGAAGCAGCAGGTTGATCTTCTGGTGTTGTTGACACTGAGGCTGTTGATACCAATGCCAAACATGACTTTTGTAGTTTAGTGATTTAAACCGAAGCCATATGTAATGGCTGGTTAGAAGTGGCCGGTGAGGCAACTTAAAGGGACTCCTCCCAACAATATGACTTTAAGCAAGGGGCCTGATTCCTTAAATCTTGCGAAATGAAACGTTGAGGAATTGAACACTTCTCGACTATATGACCCTCGGAGGTTTCTGCCTCCAACAAAGGTAAAAATTCTCTTTGGGGCTATAATTAGCTAGTTTCACCTATACAGCTCCTAAAAGTTCTTTCCAGATGCAGCAGTACAGTGCATGCAAAAGGGATCTAGGAGTCTTAGTGGACAACAAGCCGAACATGAGTCAGCAGTGTGACGCAGCAGCTAAAAAAGCCAATGCAATTCTAGGCTGTATCAATAGGAGTCTAGTGTCTAGATCAAGGGAAGTAATAGTGCCACTCTAGTCTGCTTTAGTTAGACCTCACTTGGAATACTGTGTCCAGCTCTGGGCACCGAAATTCAAGAAGGATATGGACAAGCTGGGACATGTCCAGAGGAGGGCGACCAGGAGGTCTGGAGGCCATGCCCTATGAGGAGCTGCTTTGGGAGCTGGGTATGTTTCGCTTGGAAAAGAAAAGGTTAAGAGGTGACATGATAGGCATGTTTAAATATTTGAAGGGATGTTATACTGAGGATGGAGTAAGCTTGTTTTTTTGCTGCTCCAGAGACTAGGACACGGAGCAATGGGTTCAAACTACAGGAAAAGTTTCCACCTAAACATTAGGAAGAACTTCCTGACAGTAAAAGCTGTTCAGCAGTGGAATATGCTGCTGCCTGGGAGTGTGGTGGTCTCCTTCTTTGGAAGTTTTTAAACAGAGGCTGGATGGCCATCTGTTGGGAATGCTTTGATTGTGTTTTCCTGCCAGGCAGGGGGGTTGGACTGGATGGCCCTTGTGGTCTCTGCCAACTCTATGATTCTCATTAATAGTATGCCAGCATCAGAGTGATTCCCCACCCCCGGATCACCAGGCGCCAAGTGAACATTGCACTCCAACATCCCAATAACATGGCAAGAGGGCAACACCATCAGTCTTGTTCAAGCAACATAAAAGCACTGGTGTTGTCATTCTTACCTTGGGGGCTATTTACGGAGAGAACCATCTTCAGGACAAACACAGGGTGTGAGGAGCTCAAACAGGGCCTCCCCCTTTGGTCTTACTTCACTCGCTCCTGTTTTAAAAACTAGATGGCTGGCTTTTCCAGCACAGCATGCAGACGGAGCAAATATAGTGATTTCACCAGAGCTTCCCTATGATTTGCTTTCCATATAAAGCTGACCTGTGAACATCTGACATTCAGCTGCATGAAACAGCTAGGAGCTTTTGTGGTGGGAGACCAGACAAGGTGGCTGGAAAGGGGGGCAGACAGGGGTGCTGTGGCTTGCTTGTGCTTTGAGACAGCAGTCACCTGTCAGCAGCTTCCCGTTTCCTGAGATCTGGGGGTCAAAATCTGAGACCAGGGAGAGGACTGTATTGATGCCACAGAAAGTGGGCTGCTATGTTACAGGTGCAAAATAATATATCTATATATGTGTATATGTATGTATTTGTGTGTGGGAGAGAGATTAAGACTGAGTGACAACGGATAGCAGAAAGCCAGCATGGTTATAGTGGTTTGAAGGTTGGACAAGGACTCTGGAGTCCAGGGTTCGTATCCCCATTTGGTCATGGAAAGCCACTGGGTGACCTTGGGTAAGTCACCCTCTCTCAGCCTCGGAGGAAGCCAAAGGCAAACCCTCTCTGAACCAATGTTGCCAAGAAAACCCTGTGATAAGTTTGCTTTGGGGTCACTGTACATCCAACACAACTTGATGATAATCATTATTAGTATCAGTATTATATTTATATGTATTTATATCCTGCCTTTTCCTCGGTCTGGGACTCAAGGCTGCTTACAAATGTGAAAACAGTTTTGTGTGTGTGTGTGCCTTCAAGGCCTTTCCAACCTATCAGAGGGGTTTCTTGGCAAGATTTATTCAGAGGGGCTTTGTCTTTGCCTTCGTCCAAGGCTGAGAGAGTGTGATTTGCCCAAGGTCACCCAGCAGATTTCCATGGCCAAACAGGGCTTCAAACCCTGGTCTCCCAGAGTCCTAGTCCAACACACAAGCCACTATACCACGCTAACTCTCTCCAATAAATAAATAAATTAATAAATTAATAAATGCTTATATTGAAGGGTGGCACAAAAATCCCTCCCTTTCTACCTCTGACCCCCGTTCCCCTACTCCAGTGTCTAAAGAGCCTCCCTGCTGGAAAAAATGGGACAGAAGCCGGCTCTCTGGTGAGCAGAAGGGTCTGTCAGAGAGCATAGTGTTCCCTGAAATGCCAGATGGAAGGAGGTTTGGGGATTTGGAAGAGACCTCCCATCAGGTGCCATCGTAGCCCTGTGCCACGTTCCTACAGAGGATCTGCTGGCATTGTTTACCAAAGACAAGACAACCAGCAATTCCCTCTCAGACTGAACTACAAAGGAGCATTTGCAACACTGGCTTACAAATTTGTTTATTTCTCATTTCTGCCGGAGGCACTCATAGACTCTGGTAACTAGAGTCTTCATCCTCAAGGAGAAAGAAGCACAGGGTCCAAGGACTGTCTTCCCCCCACTCCATGCAACTTAAGTAGACCACCTTCCAACTGGGGGAAAACTCTGTTATTCCCCCCCTCCCATGTTTCTCATGCCATTGGACAACCTACTACGCCATGTTGCCAGGTTTTTCAAAATAGCAATAAGGGACAGTCGAAATTCATGACCTGCAGGGTTGACAATCAGGAAGTAGCTGTGAACAAGTTTGTGGTCTACCTAAATACCAAATGAAAGTGTTGATTTCCGTTAACTTGGGGTAAATCCACACTACACAAATAATCCTACTTGAAACTGGATTGCTTGCCACAGCTCCTTCCTATGGGATCCTGGGATTTGTAGTTTGTTGAGGCACCAGCCCTCTTTGGCAGAGAAGGCTAAAGACCTTGTAAAACTACAAATCCCAGGATTCAATAGGAAGGACCCATGACAAATAGAATCATAGAGTTGGAAGAGACCACAAGGGCCATCTAGTTCAACCCCCTGCCATGCAGGAACACACAGGATTATTTGTGTAATGTGGATTTGGCCTTATCCACTTGGTTCTCTGTAATTTGAAAAGGTCTGGAAACCAAACTTTTATCCATTTGGCTGGCTGTTCTGTTAGCAGAATTCCAGACCTGAGTTGTTGCTAAATAGTGGTTTGAATGGAGCCAGTATAGGTATGTTGTCCTCAGTGGGAATGAGTAGGTGGGGAGAAAACCAGGTCTGTACCTTTTGGCTTCATGTTTTAAGAAGAACCAAGTCAGTGGGAGAAGGAGAGAGAGAGAGGTTGCATTAATGGTTATCTCTGAGTGCCAGCGCTTCCCCATTGACTTAAATATAGAATGAGAGCCTTCTTTCTTAGACCTTAGAAATGGCCCCTTCTTCCTCTCAAAGGCTCTTTGAGAATCCAATGGCACATCCCTCTCTCTCCACTGGCACATCAATGGCATCTATGTACACATGGGTGGCTGTTTGGGAGGGGTGTGTTTCTCTCTCCTTTTGCTTTGTGTGCCTCAGCTGTTTGCAGAGGAAGCACCCGGTTGCACTGCCAGTTGCACTTGGAAAAGTAACTTTCCAAGTTACAAGGTATGCCTGTACTTGTTAGAGGATGAGAAGGAAAGGTTCTGTTGTGTATCAGTCCAAATGCACATTGGTCACTTCGCTGGCTCTGCTATGTAGAATCACAGAGCTGGAAGAGACCACAAGGGCCATCTAGTGCAACCCCCTGCCATGCAAGAACACACAATCAAAGCACTCCCAACAGATGGCCATCCAGGCTCAGTTTAAAAATCTCCAAAGAAGGAGACTCCACCACACTCCAAGGCAGTGCATTCCACTGCTGAACAGCTCTTACTGTCAGCTCTTACTGGGAGATAAAGAGCCTTAAGTTTTGAATGTGTTTTGAATGATTTCAAATTAATTTTGTAATTTAGTTGGTTGTTTAATTAAAAAAAAACCTTCTGTACTATATATTGTTTTAGCTATTTTGCTTTAACTGTTCTTGTAAACTGCTTTGTGTTGAACACTGGGAGAAAGACAGAAATTAGTCAATTAATTTCTCCATGTGTCTGAGGAGGTAGACCTATGAAAGCTTATGTTACAACTTCTTTCTCTTAGGGCTTGACAAATAAAATGACCTCACCTTGTTTTCACTGCAAGCTGTCCAGTCAATGTATGGCTCAAATCCGGGCCTTTTCAGTGGTTCAGGGCTTTAATCTGCACCAAAAAAAGTTGGATTTACTCCAGATTTGAGCGGAAACTCTGGATATTCGCATGTGTGTGTGGACTGCACTCCATAGTGACATCGGTGTGGGGCTGAGAGGGGAAGTTTTGATGTCTCGGTGGAAGAGTTTGGGAGGAGACTCCCTGGGCCAGAAGAGCTCTTTCCCTTTTTCAAGTTCACTTTTTAGCAGTTCCTTCGTTGCCATTTATTTTGCATACGCAGCAGTTGTTCAGAAGAGTGCATAGCAGCATACCCATATCATTATTAGCTGGGTGTACCTCCGCTTAATAGAATGTCCAAAGCTCCTCCAAGCCACAGGAAAAAACATACGGACATTCGCATGCATGGGGGCAGAGAAAAAATGGAACAGCCACGTCTGTGTGGCCACATATGCTGCAAATTATTGGACCAGGGTCATTTTGAAAGGGAGAACTGTGTGTGGACAGTGCTCCCAAACTTGCCTCAGTGTGTGTGGTGATTGTGTAGAAAAAACTGTGGTTGCTGCGCACCAGGGAAACCCAAAGGTAAGCTGGATTTTCCTGCTGGTGTCGAGGAGCCCTCAGTCTCAAAGGTGCTAAAAGACCTCTTTGGATACTCAGTTAATTAACGTTGTGGGAACTGAATTCACCTGTTCTTTGGCACAGTTCTGACAAAAATCTACAGTTAGTTTGTCTTCCTTTTTTTAATGAAAAAAATTCTGAAGATTTAGGATTGATCTGGACAGAGGAAAAAGGCTTTCAGTTGAGAACAAAGAGGTTGTGTGAATAAAGGAGCTCTTTACAGACAGCAACCCAGAGCTTAATGTGGCTTTTCATTCAACGTTTGCTCACCCCAAAAGGTGTGCCTGATGGTCTTTTCAAAAATAAACAGCAGCAGAAACTTAATACTGACATCCATCCCCAATGCTTCACCTTTTTATAGCCTGGAACAAAATGAGGATGCTTCTTGAAAGGTATTCCAACCAAATCACTCATTTATGGTCTGGTGCTTCTGGCAAAAACTGTCATTACTTAACTGCTCTTTGGTTAAAAATGTCCTTCAATGACAGGCTTTGCTGTGTGGGTCACCTGGATTTCTCAGAGCAAGGGGTTCTGGCACCTGGCAGGGCATTGTGGTGGCAGGATATTTTTGGTTGCCAAGAATACTTACAGGGTGGCTGGCTCAACCCAGGAGCTGAAACCCAGATGCAGTGCAAGGAACAAAACTCCATCAACAACAAAGCCACACATGGCCTAGACCTGCAAGTGAAATGGATTCTAACTCGTGGCCACAATTTGAAGCAGACGTAAGACTGCTCCAGAATCTCAAATTGCCTGTTTTCTGGTTATCTGGGTGCTTTGCTCCCTAATGCAACTGTCTCTCAAAAGGTTATTGTACAGCAATTGGATTCCACCCCACCCGCCATAATGGATTTTATGTGGTACTAAAAATAAAGACAATGAAAGGAACCACAGTTTCAGGTATGAGGGCAATGGAAACATCCTCAGGGGTTATGAATGGCCATCTGTACATTATCAAAAGCCATGTTAGTCCCTTGTAGAATACAAAAGAGGAAGGGAGAGGGAGAAAAAAAGGAATGTGGCAGCACCTTTAAGACTAACTGGTTTTAATTTTAGCATGAGCTTTCGTGGATATAAACCCACCTCTTCAGATGCACTACAGGACGACAACTGTATAAATATGCTTTATAACCCAAGGCTTTGATATCACTCTGTACTGTTTCTAAAGAAATGGGCTTATACAGTATCCATGAAAGCTCATTCAAATTTAGGAAAGCCTGAAAAAAAGAAAGAAAGAAAGAAAGAAAGAAAGAAAAACTCAAATGAACCAACTGGAAAAGGCTTAACTCTGCCACCTCCTCTCCTTTCCCTTGTGTGGTGTTAAATGGAGTGCGACTTACTTTTGCATTTTGGACTCAGTCTGCAGGTACTGAAATAAGCTGAGGACAAAGGGAGAAAGTGGGACATTTTAAAAGCAGTTGTGAAACTGGGATAATAGGGGATTAACCAGGATTGTACCTTGTTGAACTGGGACAGTTGGAAGGTAAGCAATAGCTGTTGTGGCAGTAAAAGAGAAACTGCAGGATTGGGCATTCAATGTACTGTAAGTGCTCGTTTGAAACATAGAGAGTGAGACCTTGAAAATAGCTTAAGACTCTTCTATTTGCTGTGTTCTCATTCCCTCGGTCCCATTGCCTGTCCCCTTTCTTTTGACGCCTAAACCATACCCCATGGAAATTCTAAGTTATTGTCATGCTGGATGGAATACTAAAGCCAGGATGGTCCATGCAATCATATTTCACATTACTAGGTATGGTTGTGAAAGCTGGACAATGAAGAAAGATGGTAGGAAGAAAATCAATTGAGATGTGGTGTTGGGGAAGAGTTCTCTGGATACTGTGGATTGCTAAAAAGACAAATCCATAAGTCTTAGAGCAAATCAAGCCTGAACTCTCCCTAGAAGCCAAGATGACTAAACTGAGACTGTCATACCTTGGACATACCATGAGAAGACAGGACTCACTAGAAAAGACAAATAATGCTTGGTAAGATGGAAAGCACCAGGAAAAGAGGAAGACTACATTCCAGATGGAGGGACTCAACCAAGGAAGCCACAACCCTGAGTCTGCAAGAGGCAGGGCTGTAGATGACCGGGTGACCTGTAAGTCTCTCATTCATGGGGTTGCCGTAAGTCAAAGTCAACTTGAGGGCAGTTAACAACAACAATAATGCTGGAAATTTGGGGGCTGAAGAAAAATTCCACTGCGGTGGGGGGAACAGAACTCTTATTTGAGGGGCAATGCCCTAATTTTGGTCCTCTGATAACTGCACCCCTGATCACTCTTCATATTTTGTTATTCTTGCAGGGCAGGGGGGACACAAGAGGGGAAGTTGCTTACAATGTGTAATTCTTTGGGGTGCAAAGTTTCCAAGACAAGGAATAGCCAGCTGATGAGTTGGTTAAACAAAGAATAGAAGGAGAGCAGCCCAGGAGGGCAGCCTCTGTGGTTTACAAGAAACACACGGCTGCAGAAATAGCACCGTCTATACAGCGTATTTTGGCAACAGACAACCTTGTTTAGGAGAGAAAGAAAGTGGCAGAGTTTGTATACAGTCATAACGGAGGCTACTCAGTGGCTTGCAAGCGTGTGGTTTTATAAACTGAGTGCAAAGGTAATAACGTGTGGAAAAAACAGAAGAGAATGCCCACTTTCATTCACTGGGCACTCAGTGATGTTGCTGGTGTTGCCCTTGGCATCCAGAATATATTTATTTGTTTGTTTGATTATTTAATGGTCTGCCTTTCTCCAAATATGAGTCCAAAGCATCTCACAGATTAGAGTTAAAACAAAATACATTTAAAATGATGGTTAATAAAAAAGTTTTTTAACAGTTAAACAAACAATTCTATTATAAACATTTATTTAGAACTGTTTTTCAAAGGCTGTGAAAATATAATAATGGTGATACAAATACAAATGCAGCAGACTGCAATAAAAAAGAGTTTCTGCTAAAGATAGAGCTCAAAGACCTGGGTAAATGGAAACATTTTCAATGACCCACAGAAGGAGCAAAGAGGAGGTGGACCTAGCCTCCAGTGGAAGGGAGTTCTACAGCCTGGGAGCAGACACCAAAAGGTTTTCTCCCATGTCCTCACTAAATGCACCTGTGATGGTGGCAGGACTGAGAGAAGCCTTCCCACAGGGGTTGCATCAGCATTGGCAGCTGTAAAGTCACAGGTAGTGGGATTAGCAGTCCAAAAAGAAGAACCTTTCCCAAGCCCAGAAGGTCTGCCAAGGGATTCCAAGTGCAGTAGGCTCTATTTCAGAGGAAGAACTGCAAAACCACCTTCGAAGATTCCTTGCCTAAGAAAACCCCATGAAATTCATGGGGTCACCATAAGTTGGCAGGTGATTTGATGGCACGTAAATACACAAGGTGCCTTTTTGGATGGTCACTCCCAGAATCCTCCAGCCAGTTATGTGAAGAAGTCGAAGGCTCCAGCCAGTTAATCTGGCTGGGTGATTAATAATAATAATAATAATAATAATAATAATATTTATTTATACCCCGCCCCTCTGCTAAACACAATCGGGGCGGCTTCCAACAAATAAAACATTATAATAATGACTAAAAACACCACCCACCCCCACCCTCCCCCATAAAAAGACATTAAACACAATAAGATTAAAACCTTCTAACTAAAAAACACATTAAAAACAAATATATACATAATTTTTAAAAAGCCAGGAGACTGAGTTCCTGAGGCCGGGATCTAATCAGGAAAGGCCTGCCGAAAGAGATCCGTCTTTAGTGCTTTTTTAAAGCTACTCAAGCTCGTCAGCTGACGGATCTCATTCGGCAGGCCATTCCACAATTTGGGGGCGATTACTGAAAAGGCCCTCTGGGAGGTTGCAGACAGCCTAGATTTTTGTGGCTGAAGCAGATTCCTCCCAGAGGACCGGAGTACGCGGGGAGGATTGTATGGGAGGAGGCGGTTCCGGAGATAAGTTGGACCCAAGCCATTTAGGGCTTTAAAGGTAATAACCAACTGAGAGTGGCAAACCAAAAAGAAGCAGCTTTCCTAAGCCCATAATGCTGTAGGCTTCCAGATGCTGTAGGCTCTATTTCAGAGGAAGGAACTGGCAAAGCCACGTCTGAGGATTCCTTGCCTAAGAAAACCCCACAAAGTTCATGGGGTCACCATAAGCTGACAGGCGACTTGAAGGCACACACCTGTATACACAGGGTTTCCTTGGACAGATTTCTTCAGAGAAGACTTTCCATGGCCTTCCTCTGAGGCTGAGAAAGTGTGACTTGCCCAGGGACACCGAGTGAGTTTATTCCGCATGTGAGAGTGCCATCAGAGGCCCCAGGCAAAATCTTTGCTCTTACCACGCAATGCTCTTCCCTGGAATGAGTTCACACATTCAAGCAGCCCTCCACTTCCCACGCTATCACTTTCTTTCTGTAGTAACATTATTTTCATTTTCTGCTTCCCATCATCCACCCGCTCATTGCCCAAGGAGCATGAAATATGTAAGAACACACTAATGCTGTGTGAACTGTATTTTATGTGATTTTGTGAGCCACCTTCTTAGAGAAAGGCAGCATATAAATTAATTAAATAAAATTTAAAAATAAACCCTTGTTATCAGAAGGGAACACTTGACAGTTATGTATTCTGGTCTTTATGTTCTAAATCCAGAAGAGTTGAAGTGCAAAATGTTTTTTTTTTTCAGGAAACATTTTTCAAGGTCGGTTTTTTTTCCAGGGCTTGCAAGTAAAACATGAATAAATATCAATATAGTTAATGATTACATTTCATAATGAATTTAAATTGCGTGGAAAGTCAATCTCCTGCATACCTTCCATCCAATTAGGTTGTTGTCTGGAATATGTGGCATCCTGACGCCCCCTGGTGTTCACCCATTGAAACAGCATGAGAGAAAAGGTTCTGTACAGTATTTGAATCGGCCACCATCCCAGCGTGTTGTAGCGGTTTCAGCGTTGGACTAAGGGTGCTGGAGACTAGGGTTCAAATCTCTGCTTGGCTATGGAAACCCGCTGGGTGACTTTGGGCAAGTCACAGTCTTTCAGCCTCAGAGGAAGGCTAAGGGGAAAAAACAACCTTTGAACAAAACTTGCCAAGACCTTGCCTTATTGTCACCAGAATCCAGAAATGACTTGAAGGTACACGACAAAAAATACCCCCAACATGACTACAACCACAAAGGGGATGATTGAAGGGTTACAGATTAAATGTTTGCAATGGATCAAGGCTGCCCCACTGCTGTTGCAATTGTTAACATCACAAACACACACTTTCAGTTAAAAAACAAAAAGTACTCAAGACAACTGATTGAAGAGGGTTGGGGCTGTAGCCTAGAGCCCTTGCTTTGCTGGCAGGTTCTTTGGGGTGTGATCTCTGGCATCCTCTCCAGGTAGCACTGGGAAAGAGCACTGCCTGAAACCCCAGGGAGCTGGTACTGCCTTTCAGGAAAAATGATGGTTATTGTTGTTGTTGGTTTCACTGTCTTCCAGGTGTTACTGACTGGCATTTTGGACCATCAATGATTTGGATTCTCTCCAAGAATCTAGGAATCAGTGAGGTCTTGTTGGATAATGTGGCTGGGAGTGTGGTGGAGTCTCCTTCTTTGGAGGTATTTAAACAGGGTCAGGGTGGCCATCTGTCGTGAGTGCTTTGATTGTGTGTTCTTGCATGGCAGAATGAGCTCGGACTGGATGGTCCTTGGGGTCTCACATTTTCTAGGTCCTCCAAGGCAACTCTGTGGTATTTTAAACCAGACGTCTCATTATTTTCAATGGTGTTCACTGTTATTCATAGTTTCCGGTATCTACGCTAAGTCTGGGAACCTATCCCTGTGGAAAAGGGGGACTAGCTTGTAAACTGTAAAACTTTTTTTAAAGGACAACAGCTGAGGTCTTGCAAAGTGACCTGGCAGCAGAGAGGATGGAGTCCACCTAGTGGGTGGAGGAGGAATAGCAGCCACTTCCCCCTCATCCGCTATCCAATCAGGAAAGGCAGGGAGAAAGAAAGGCCTGGTGAGTGGCAGAGAAATCAAGGAGGCTGGATTCCCGGCCTAGAATGGGAGCAGCCGAGGCACCTCTCTCCGTCTGGAGCTGGTTGGAACCTCCCCCTAGACATCTCTCTCTGGCTTTTCTTCGCAAATGAAGATTCAGGAAGGACTCATCCCGCGCTTTCTGCAAGCACGCTGATGACTAAAAAGGCCAATCCGAGATAAACAAGTTTGTTTGCAGAAAGCACAGCAGAAGGTCTCCTTGGGTGATGTTTCCGGGTTGTGATTCTTTCTGCGTTGTCGTTTCTCTTCAAGACTTGTTCGGCGTGAGTTCAGTCCCTTGTATCTTGGAGACACTTTACTTGAATATTCAAGTTGCTAAACTTAAAACCAAATCATAGGATCATAGAGCTGGAAGAGACCACTCAAGGGCCATCCAGTCCAGTTTCACTTATCATCAGTTTTGTCATAAAAGTTGTACTTTGGCTATCAGTAGATTACTTTAAAACTTCAATGACAATTTTTGTGTGTGTTTATACATGTTGCATTCTGAACAGATATGGTAGAGCTAGACTGATCTAAAACCAGCTTTATTTATTTTTATTTTCTGCAATTTTTTACACACCTTTGATGGGATAGCTAAAACTTCACCATACTCATTAATCAAATATTGATTTTTTTTATAACGTAAGAGGTTCCTCTCTCGCAAGGCCAAATCCACACTACACGAATAATCCTTCCTGTGGAATCCTGGGACTTGTAGTTTTACAAGCTCTTTAGCCTTCTCTGCCAAATTTTACCAAACTACAAATCCCAGGATTCCACAGGCAGGGCCGGTTTAACCTGTCTGCCAAATCAGCATTGGCAGGGGGCCCCGAGGTCAAGAGGGGGCCCCGAGGTCAAGAGAGGGCCCCGTGTTGGCCTCCTTAATATGAAAATAATGGGATTTCTGGTTTAAAATACCATAGAGTTGCCTTGGAAGGCCTAGAAAAGGGCTAGGGAAGACACATTTTCTAGGAAGACTCTATGGTAGGTGTGCTGTTTTGTGTCCCATGGATAATGAATCCAGGGATACGGGGGTCCTACTATAATCTGAACATCCTGTACGGTGAATAGGTTAGGTTACATTGATCTGAGATAAACATATGGGGGCCCCAAAGTAAAGCATTGCAGGGGGCCCCAAAATTCCTTAAACCGGTCCTGTCCACAGGGAAAAAAAGAGCCCTGGCAAATAATCTAGCTTCCCCCTAGAGATAAGGACATTAAACGGTCACGATGGAGCACCTCACACTTCATGTTTCCATTCGACGCCCTTTTTACCCCAGTGGGTGATGGTGAGGCAACATGGCCAAGGGGGAAAATACCTCACCCACAAAAGAGAAGGGGGACTCATTTCCCCCCCACCTTTCCAAAGAAACCGATTCTCCCCCCCTTCTTTTCCACCTTTCCCCTTTCCGCGCCTTCGCTAGGGATCCGGAGGTGTCATACCCCCCACCACCATGAACTCTTGGAATCCGTCCCTCTTCCCTTCGAGGCTCGGGGAACTCGGAAAACCCGGCGGGTGGATATATTTTAGGATCGGGATTGAGCAGAGTGTGAAGGGAGAGCGTGCGAGTGAGGTGGAACGCGTCTGCGCCGTCAAAGCTCCGCCTCCGAAGGCGTGACGTCATGACGTGGTGTTTTCTTCTCCCCCTCTCCGCTTGCCGGCGGGCGCAGGCGCAGTGGGATCGGGAATAGAGAAGAGCGCGAAGGGAGAATGTGAGCGTGTGTGAGGTGGAAGGCATCGTCGCCGTCAAAGCTCCGCCTCCAAAAGGCGGCCGCCTTGACGTCGAGGGCGTCGGCGGCGGTTGGGCTGCCCCGCGCGCTCCCTGGCGGGCGCAGGCGCACTGCCTCTGTAGCCGAGGGAGGAAGGCGAGAGCGGGAGCGCGCGTGGGGGGGGGGCACGAGCGGGAGCGCGCTTTCCCCTCAGAGCGTTTCTTCCCTCGCTTTCGACTCCCCCTCAGTCGGTCGGTGGCTCTCAGGCCTCGCCTCAGGGCCGCTTTCGTTCTCCACCGTCGCCACCATGGAGTGCCCTCACCTCGGCGCCAGCGTCTGCCTGGTGCCCGACTCGACCAAGTTCCCTCAGGGCTCGCCTTCCTCGTGGTGCTGCAGCGGTGGGTGGCCTTTATTATTTTTTTTGGGGGGGGAAGAAAGAGTGGATTTGGGGGTGGGCTCCCAACGTGGGACACAGTACACCCCTTTTTAAAGCCCCCCCACCCCTCTCCTTTGTTCCTCTCCTTCCCCTCCCCCAAAACTTTGCCCCCCTCAATCCCACCACTACCCCCCCTCCCAAGTTTTCATGGTTCTGGATCTATTTATTTTATTTACTTGGTTTATTTGGGGGGGTTTGTGACGGGGGGATGGGAGGAGAAGAAGAAAGAGTGAAATGGGGGGCTCCCAGGGTGAGACACACTACAGTCCCCCATTTTAGCCCCCCACCCCTCTTCTTTGTTCCTCTCCTTCCCCTCAGTTCCTCTCCCCAAAAACTTTGCTCCCCCTCAATCTCTTCACTGCCCCCCTCTTTTCGGGGCTCTGCGTCTCCCCACTTGTTTAACCCCCCATTTTTTTCCTTTCTTCCCCCCCCCCCCCCATTCCTATTGGAAATGTGCTGCTCCCACGATGGAAACCCCACCATATATATATATATATATATATATCCACTTTGGGTTATCTTGTTTTTTCGTCTTTTCACCCCCTCCCCCCTCAAAGGGTGGCTGGTCTCTTGGGTTCCTTCTCCTTTGTTTAACTTTATTTATTTATTTATTTATTTGGATATATATCCCACCTTTCTCCCAAGATGGGATTCAAGGTGGATTACAATAGTTAAAAAATACAACTAAAACCTCACAAATTACAAAAGTTACAGCTTTATGGAGTGTGTGGGGTGGTGGAGACTGGTGCAATATTACAAGGCCTAAATCCTGTCCAAAGTAGACCCATTGAATTTTATGTTGAGGAATTGATTGATTGGGTCTGCTCTAGTTGGGAGGGCCAAAAGCCCCTCAAGGCTCCAGGTTCCATCTCATCTTGGAAGCTAAGCAGGGTCAGCCCAGGTTAGTCCTTGGATGGGAGACCATAGAGGAATTGGCAAAGCCACCTTGGATGATTCCTTGCCTTAAAAAACTCTGATAAAAAATGCATGGGGTCACCAACTTGGAGGCACATACCTTCATTTGCCTAAATCCTCTCAAGGCATCAGATCCCGCCTGATATTGGAAGCTAAGCAGGGTCAGCCCTAGTTAGTACTTGGAGGGGAGACTGCCAAGGATTCCCAGGTGCTGGAGTCTCTGTTTGAAAGGAAGGAACTGGCAGGAACCCACCTCTGAGGATTCCTTGCCTAAGAAAACCCTAAGAAAAATTAATGGGGTCCTCATAAGTTGACAGATGACTTGAAGACGCATACACACATCCCTGAACAAACTGCCTAAATACCCTAAAGGCATCAGATCCTGTCTGATTTTGGTTAGTACTTGGATGGGAGGCTGCCAACGAAGACCAGCTGCTGTAGGCTATATTTCAGAGGAAGGAACTGGTAAAATATTCCTTGCCTAAGAAAACTATGAAACAATAGATGGGGTTGACAGGCGACTTGAAGGCACATACATACTCAGGAGTCACCAGCAGGATGCAAGGCACAATATGTGTGTTTGAGGTGCCACACAGGCCTCTTTGATGCCTTTCCCCTTTCTTTTTGGTTCCATAGACTTAACATAAAGTGCGGGGACTACTACTGCTACCATCCCCTCCCCACCATTTAGGGATATTTATGGTTGGGGGGGCACTTTGCAATTGTGTGCCCAGCATATGTGTTGCCTTGCTGCATCCCTGTTGATTCTGTGGATCTGCTCCTAGTGGGAACAAACAGTTGGGGTTCAGCCCCTCTTCATCCCATTTGGCTCTCCTCTCCCTTCTTGAACTTCTTTCCTTTTTCTATCTCCCTCCCCACCCCCAGATTTTTGCTTCTTTCCTTCTTGCCTTGTAAATGCTCCTTTTCTTTGTTGCCTCTTCCTTATGGTCTATTCTTGACCTAGTCCATTTTTGGACCTTACAAGCTGCTGTGCTGCATGGGGATCTGCTCCCCCCCCCTGCATTGTTCCTGAATCAGATTTGCTTTTGGGTTCAGCTCCTCACCTCTTTGTGGGACACACACACACACCTCCCACAGACACTAGACAGTCTGGGTTGCCCACCAAAGACATAAATAATGTGTGTATATTTATGTTTGTGGGAAAGAAAGTAGAAGTGGAAAAGCTTGGACTGTCCCATGTTACATCTTCCTCCCAGTATTCTAGCCTGGGTTCCCATTTTCTTGGTAGATTTTCCCTCCCTGTGTTCTCAGCAGATACAGCTGGGGCTTGTTGGGCTATGGATGTGAGAAAAGGGGTGTAGGGAAGGAGTTTGATGCTCTGTTTCTCAGGGGAGATTCCATTCCCCCCTCTCCATGGGGTAAGAAACCCCTGGTTAAAGTGGGGAGGGGGAGCTGCAGGCACTGAATTTTCCTCTGTTTTTAAAGGTGGTACTTCCATCTCCCTGAGCTCAGTGTGTGTTGCTTCAGGTTTTTGCAACAGACTCTGTTTGCCCTCTTCTCCCCAACCTTCCCCCAATGTTTTTGTAGGCCCCATTCTCTTCATACTCCCTCTTTGTGAACTCTGGGAATGCTTGGCCTGTGCAGTTCTGTGGAGCTTTTGTCTGGCTTTTTGAGAGAGAGGAGTCTAGCAGGGTTGATCCCAACCATGTGCCTGTCTGGCAGTGAGACATTGTCTCTCCCAGGGGCTCAGAGAGAAAAAAAGAGTTTTTTGCCTTCATTTCGGCAGGAATCTCTTCCGAGACCTTTGTTTGCTGAGAGTAGGGACAAGGAAGGAAAGAGGACTGACTGAGATGGTCTAAAGAGGTTGCGTGTGTTTAATGTGCTGGAAGGTGCCGCTTGTATTTTGAGTTTAGGCCACGTCTGTGTGCTGGGCCAGAACATGCTGGAGGGTGGATACAGTGCAATAAAACATTGAGAAAAAAAGCGTTCCAGCAGGAAATGCTGGTTAATGTGAATCTTCTGTGTGCACATAAGGCTTCAGTCAATATTTACATAAAACGATGCATGTTAAGGTGCAAACGCAAGACTTTCCATGTTAGGTCTTTTGTGGCTTTAATGGTGGGAAGAAGCATAAGGCATTTGCAGTAAGTTTGCAGTACTTTTTGTGTAAACAGAACAGCTTGTTCAGGTGTCTTTCACTGGATTTATGTTTCATTCTTGTAACTTCCCCTGTTTCTCTGAGTATCCTCACTTAGAGAAGTAGTGAAAGACCTCTTTAGAATTTGCAGGTGCTAATGAGGGTTAGCCTTTACCCATAACTCAGTAGGAGCTTTACAATTCAATGGGTTGTGGATTGAATCCATTGTGACTTGATCCAGAAAAGTGGGGCGGGGAGCAGTGCTAATGATGGTATTTTCTAAAGTTGCCTTCAGTGGAGGAAAAATGGCTGTATCTGCCTCTGTGCTGTTAACTTACTCAAAGCTTTTTATTTCCTTCCTGGAACTGCAGTGAGTACTAATGCTAATGCTTTGGGTAAACCCAGATATCTTACTCTCTGTAAAATGTGTGATGTTAAAGAAGAATTGATTTTACCATATGGTAGTATAGGAGTGCTAGGCATGTGAATGGAAACACTGAAAAATCAGCTTGGAGAAGTATGTTTACACACTTACCGTAATCTTTAGGGGTGGATCTCCCAGTTTAGGGTTATCAAAAGGAAGGAAAGCTGGCAGGCAAGATCATATGTCCAAAAGGTTCCTCCTCCTCAAGGAAGGACAGCAAGATAAAATTGCCAGAGTTGACAAGTAATGAAAATGCTGAGTGGTTGTGGCAGATTTGCACATGAGAAATATATATTGGGCTAGATCTAATTGTTAGATCCAACTAGAATAGACCCACTGAATAGAACATGACATGATCCCATTGACTCAAAGGACTACAGTAGTTGGAGCCAGCAATTGGATTTAGCCCAGTGCAGTTGCCCTACTGGTGTGGCTTAGAAGGGTCTGAGTAGCTACTTACTTGGAATTGTTGCCTGCCCATTTCTCATGGCTTTAAGCAAAGTTGACAGTGGCATTTAATTCCCGTTTTTGTTGACTTGACTAACAGTTTTTGTTGTCTGTTGAATATATGAACACCATAACTACACTTAGATTACTGGTTCAGTACTTGCTGGAGTGTCAGAATTCTGCTATGCTAAAAAAAAAATAAACCAAGTTCCCCTTCAAATATTGAGGCCTCCCTTGTCTGGGCCACCTCCCCCAACCCTTTCAGTCTTCCCACAATCTTTCCATTTGGTAAACTTGCAGCCATGACTGTAAGGCTTCTGAACAGCCAGTAATAGGCCCCTGGATGTAGGGCTGTGCCTTGCTTTCAGCCTCCTTTGGGAATACCCTGCTGAGTGGAGTTCAAGAGAGGAGAGCTGGAGTTCCTTTTCTTTGTGTAAAATGCCACATGGTTACAAAGGTAGCAAGTATGGCAATTTTCTGCCTATTTTTTGTTTTTTCTGTTTAAAGTTTATAGAGGCACAAATGAGGACTAATACTATTCTGGGCAGGTCTGTAAACAAATGTGAAATTGTTTAGGAATGTCAGGCTGATACAGACACTGACTTTAGGGCATGCTGTTTCTCTGTCACAAATTCTGTCATAATGAGAAGACAAATGTGGCTCAATTCCTAGGGACTTGAATGATTCTGTTGATGTCCTCCTTATTGTGATATATAAACCAAGTCGTTAAGCCAGAGCTCACTCTCCACTTATGAGATTCACTTTTTAGCACCCACCTTTATTAATCCTAAAAAGTCACGTTTATCAGATGCATCTACACTTTTTCTAGCATCCATTTATTTAAATTATGACCATTAATATTTATTAGAATACATTTGTGTAAGCAGGTGATCCACCATCTGGCAAAGTTAGGGAACTTGACTTTGATTTCAGAGCCTACCTTTTACCACATACCTGTGTGACCTTTCACTGTTTCAGCTTCAGTTTTTTGTTTTGGATTTTCATTGCAATTATTTTATTTTTTTGATCAGCTACTCTGGGAATTAAGGGCTGTATTATTTAATCCATTAAATTAATCATTTAATCACTTCAGTTTGTAACTTTGAAATAATGGTAAACAGCTTCACAGGAGGGCTATGAAGGTAAATCCAGTTGATGACACAACTAAAGGTACTAAGAATACTCCCTGATGTCTTCTTAACCAGACTTCTTGTTTCTTGATAAGGGGGGGAGGCATATTCAAATTTGGTTTTGTTATCACAAAGCATGTTGATGCATAGCTAATGTGGGTTATGTTGATGTATTTTGTGATATAGGACAGTATATTTTTGCTGGAGGTAGTTATATAACTACACACTGCTATGAGCAATTGCATTTTTATGGTCTTGGATTTTCCATAGCTGTGCTTATTTTAATATGTTTGGGAATGGCAAAACAGGCATCTCACAAGTGACTTGTGATTTATGTCATGGTGCTTTAAGATGATGGGAAGTGCATTAGAGAACTGTACCAAAAATAGCTCTGCTCTGGTTTTCCAGTTTTACAGCTTAGAAAATTTGTATTTCATATTTTCTCTTTAATGGACACACAATAGTTGGGTTCTTTTGATCTGTGTTGCCATAATTCCAGAGGACAAATTGTTGTTGCTGTGTGCCTTCAAGTCATTTCTGACTTACGGTGACCCTAAGGCAAACCTATCATGGGGTTTTCTGTGGTCTAAGTGTGTATGACTTGTTCAAGGTCACCCAGTGGGTCTTCATGGGCAAGCAGGGATTTGAACTCTGGTTTCCAGAGTTGTAGGCCAACACTGAAACAACTACACCACGCTGTCTATAGATACTAGCCAGCAAATTATAATGTTTAATAATACACCTGTTTTTCTACCTGGAATACATTGAACCTTCTGTTGACTGAATGCACTTGTGATATTACATATTATCCTCATGCTCATCTTTAAAAGATAATACTTTGAGAAGTGAGTCTTCTCTAATTGGCAATAAAGTTGTGTGGGTGAGGAGGTGACTTAGCTTCACAAGTGACAGAAAGTTTTCCTGTATGATGTAGCATCACGGTTTGAGTTTTCTCCCAACTTGTAGTTTGTGGCAATGCACACAGTACCATTGCATCAGCATTGACAATCCCTAAATGCTGGCGGAGTAGCCAGGATGGGATAGGGGAAGAGACCTGGAAGGGCGGCTGCTTTCTGCAACCAAAGATATTGGCATCCCGCTGTGTGGTAACTGAGACATGTAAAAATTGTTCTGGTACCTAGGAAAACATTTAGCGATCTGTTGGCCTTTTGGCACCAGCTCTCATACTGTTGCAGTGTGGCATTGCTGAGACTACAGCTGTGCCAGGATGAATGAAGTCTTCTTTCTCTCTTCCCCTCCCTCACTCCTTCTCCCTCTGGAATTTTAGAGTAAAAGCTCACATATCCTTTTTGTGTTTGTTTCTTTAAAAAAAAAAAGGAATTCAGCAAGCAAGGACTTCCTGTCTTGTGCAAAGAAGTTGCATCATATTCTACGTAACTGATGTGATGTGTGCGTTTTTAAAAATTTCTCTTTTTACCATTTTCAAAATGTCAAGGTCTTGGGTTGCTTTGTTTTTGCCAAACAGGGAAAATGTCTAACAGATGGTTTTAATTTTCCCTTGTTGGCTGTGATATCCATTTTTAAGGTCTCATAATCATCTCTCTTGCAATGTGATCTACTTCATTCTGAGTTCATTATTTGGCCTTTGTCTGGTAAACATGACCCAGTGTTGGTTAGTGTTCTGTTGTGGGTTATTTCAGGAGTGAGTATTTAATGAAGTAGTTAGTTCAAACTCTTTGAATTTCAAAGCCACCCTTATATCATATCAGCTGAAGAACATATACTAGTTTTTATCTTGATACTGTGTAAGGTCCAGATAGGCAAGCTTGAATGGCCTGATCTGTTCTCCTCCTTTTCTTATTTCCCCCTGTTTACTGTTAGGGAAGAGTTAGTTAATCACTTCTTATTTTTACAAAATCTTGATAGCTTGTAGACTGAACACTATCCTGGAATGGTTTTAGAGCCGCACAACTACTGTGTTTGGATGCTGTGATAAAGCATCTATGAGTAGGCTGAGAATGAGCTGTGGTGGGCTTGCGTGCCTTCTCTTTCCTCCTCCTCCAGCACAGCCATGAGGGGGAGTTTGGAAACCTTTACTTCTATTTTTTTCTCACACCCAGAATGTTGTGTTACCTGAACCAACAATGTTAACTGTGGCTGGTTTGAAACATGCCACATTCAAACCCTGACCAGTAGCAATCACAGAGGTTAGGCTCTGCTAGAGATGTGAAGGCCTAGGAAAAACCTGGAAAAATCAAGAAAAAAAAATTTTTTTTCCTGAAGCCTTTTTTGTTTTTTCCAAAAAATTGAAAAAAGGAAGAAAATTGATTATGGAATGTTTTATTTTAGTATGATGAATAAAATCTTTAAGACAAGGTGTTCATATATTCTCCAAATCATTTCTAAAAATGATGTATAGTATCATATTATAATAGGACACCCATATCTGCTGGGGATTGGTTTGGGGGGGTGGCATGGATACTGAAAACCATGAATAATAGTGAACACTATTGAAAATAATGGTACTTCTGGTTTAAAATACCATAGAGTTGCCTTGGAAGACCTAGAAAATGGCTAGAGAGGACAAATTTTCTAGAAGACATTATGGTAGGTGTGCTGCTTTGTGTCCTGTAGATAATTGAATCAGTGGATAATGAATCAGTGGATACAGGGGTCCTACTGTATTCTAATTTCTGTGCACTGAGGACAAGCACACTTTCCCCCCTCAATGCTTTTTATGGGAATGGATGCTTTATGACTCTTTGATACTGTGGAGAAGAAATCTGAATAATTTTCTTTGTTACTAATGTTGATGGTTTCTTCTAGTTTTTTAAAACATTTTTTTGCCTGTTCCACGTAAACTAGCAAAACCAAAGAGGTTCCGTACAGTCCAGGAGATTGTTTCTCCATTTGTTACAAATAAAAATTAAAAAATAAATAAAAGTAAATTCCGTTTGTAATAATTGTTTGAATACACTGTATTTTTAATATACCAATTGTGATAATTTTATGCCAAATCAAATTGTACATAGTCATATTTTATGTTCCTAAAGTAAGAGAGTGACTTTCAATCTGTAAAAAGTGCTAATGTTGCATTTTTTCAAATTTTTCCCCCTGAAAAAACAGCTTTTTCCCCATGGCTGCAACATTTCCGGAAATTTTACATCTCTAGGCTCTGCAGAGAGTTAAGGCATTACTGAGTGTTCACTCTAACATTATAAAAGTAGAAATGCATATGTGATCTGCATGGATTCATATGCTGTTTTCCAAAGGAGGCCACATTAGACTGTATTGGTTTCTGTTCCTCAGTGTAGGGTGTTTTGAGTTGGGTCTGTGATCCACCAGATACTGATCTAAGCACTGTGAGAGTAACTTCAAAAAATGATGCTGGATTATCTGTCCTCCACTCCTGCCCGCTCTCCCGAAAGGTTCAGGGTGATCCGCATGACTTGCCCCCTGCTGTTAGCCCCACAATGGCCCTGTGAGGTTGGCTAGAGGTATATTGGGTTACTAGCCCAACTTGTGACCAAGGTTTCCACACTGTATGATACATTTGAAAGTAGCCTGGGAGTCTTGACTTGTCCAGAGCAAGAGTAATGGTTCGAAAGCATCTGCAAAAGTGTGATTTCTCTGTGTGGATTCGGTTTATAGACCACAGAGCTGGAAAGATGCAAAATGCCAGGTGTAATGACCAGTCAGAAAGATAGTTTGAAGTGAGTTTCTAGTAGTGGTTAGGAAGCACACTGTGGTTTGTGATAACTATAGCTTGCCCGATTCAGACATGGTGAACAACTAGGGCTACCTCCAGATCCAAGATGTGAGAAGGGAAATCGAAATGCATGGAAAAAGACCCAAGTGTACAAGTCCAAAGCCTGTGTCCAGTCAAATCTTGGCTTGGCTGTAATATCTGGTGTTGGGCCACTGAGAGGTATTTGCAGATTCTGTGCCACACCTTGGGCCCCACAGCAGCACGTTAAAAGCAGGTGGCATTTCTCCTTGAGAGAGCCAGTGTAGAGTAGTGCTTTGAGTGTTGGACTACAACTCTGGAGACCAGGGTTTGAATCCCCCCATAGCCATATAAACCCACTGGGTGACCTTGGGCAAGTCACACACTCTCAGCCTCAGAAACCCCTGTGATAGGTTTGCCTTAGGGAAATGCCTTGAAAGCACACAACAACAACAACAACAACAACAATTTCTCCTTGACAAAGGTGCAGTGGACCACAAAAACTTATAGCCAGAATATCAGTCCCCTTCTCTAGTTAAGACACCATAGGCTTCATATTTCTGTCACAGCTGGTCCCTTGGCTTTCATGCATCAAAGATTTATTTATCATGTTGCTTGCTACATTTGGTTCATTGGGATTTTAAATATCAAATGTCATTTTTAGTTTACAGAATTAGAATTGTTTCAAAATACAAAGCCCTTGAATTCACTGATACTCACTGTTAATTGAAAACTGGAAAATGATCATCCAGGTAGTGTTTCCAAGCTGGGAATTGTTGCATCAAGAAAATTTGTGATACATAGAATGTTTCTTCACCCCCTCTTGGGTGTTTAGGTTGGCAACATGCTTTGAGGCTGGTGAGGGAATGGGGATTGTCAGGGATCCATGTCTGTATTTTTCCTCCTCTTTCTCTGCATGTGCAAAGCAATTTTCTCCTCTCTTGGTCTTCTAGTACAGATAGTATCTAGATTGCTAAATAAAAACCAAATGTCCATTGGGCATGTGGCTATTTAGTGGGTTTCAGTCTGGCATGTGTAATAGCAAATAAATAAATAAATAAATAAATAAGCATTCTCTTTAAGTAACACTTTAAGTGCAGTTATAAACAACACACCATAACATTGCCTTATTTTTCCTCCCTCTATATCTCTTCAGTTTTGTTATATAAACATGCTTGCTGCTTCAGCACTACCAGTTCCCTGGAAATCTAGATACTATCATTTCTCTGTGTCAACAGATCTTGGTGGTCTGTACAGTTATAGGAGATAGACTTGTTTTTCTGATTATATATACCTGGTTTGAGGAAGGTGGTACTAGGTTGTCCACATGAATTAGTAATGTTGTGTACAGTAAGCTTAAAGCTTGGCTGCCAGCAGTGGGTCTGAGTACTTCTATCTCTGGCTGTTGGCTTGGCTGCTGTGGTATTGTCTAGGCATGATGTTGAATATTGAATGCCTCCTGAAGGGCTAAGCAGGAGTGAAGGGGCACGGTAAAGGGAAGCAACGGGCAAATGAGAGAGAATTACCAGAGGAAGATGGGTTCTCCTCACATTGGGTCAGTGTGTTGGGCTGCAGTGAGGGAGTGTGGAAGACAGGAAGCCAAGAGGGCAGGGAGGTTACATTGGAAGGGGTGCATAGTTGCTTATTTATTTGAGCTTTGTTGTTGTGTGCCTTCAAGCCATTTCCGATTTGGGGAGACCTTAAGGTGACCCCTATCACAGGGTTTTTCTTTTTGGCAAGAATTGTTCAGGGAGGGGTTGCCTTTGGCTTCTTCTGAGACTGAGAGAGTGTGACTTGCCCAAGGTCACTCATTGTGTTTCCATGGCTCAGCAAGGATTCAAACACCAGTCTCCAAAGTCATAGTCCAACGCTCAAACCATTGCACCACACTCTCTAGCACAGTGATGGGCAACCTTTTGAGTTTGGTGTGTCAAACTTCGCCAAAAAACTGAGCATACCTCGGGTGGTGTGTTACTTTGAGGAAAAAACATGTATGCATGCAGGATTCCCACTTTAGGGAGGGTGGGAGGGGGGAGGAAAGTGGCAACTTCGCCACTTTAGGGAGGGTGGGGGGTGGAGGAAAGTGGTGACCTGGGCTTCAGAAGTGATCGCCACTTTAGGGAGGGTGGAGGAAAGTGGCGACCACGGCTTTGGAAGCCCCGATCGCCACTTTAGAGAGGGGGGTGGGTGGAGGAAAGTGAAGCCCAGATCTGGAAGGGTGGTGAGGGTGGGGGTGGGGTGGGGAGGAGGCCTATGGCCACGTGTCATCAGAAATGGCTATGCGTGTCAGTGCTGACACGCATGTCATAGGTTCGCTATCACTGCTTTAGCATGTATTGTAGTATTTGTAGCTGCAGTTTTTTCTTTGTCAGAAGACAATGACCAACACATTCTCAGATGGATTGTGATTTGCAAGGCAAATACTAGGTTTTATTGGATGCCCTTTAGAAGGGTGCTTATTAAAAGCTGTCTTGGACACTACCCTCAAGGCTCCTGACTCAGCACCTTTATCAGGATGCTTCCTGTTTCTCTAGGTCTGTCCTGCAGCAGTTACCTTTTCCTTTTCTCCCTCCCATGCCTTAGTGTAGAACTGCATTCAGCTCCCTCTCTGCAGTATGCAGGAAATACTGGCCTAGTTTATAAGTTTTTAGCAGGGCTGTAGGGATGGTGTATGTGAAGTGTTTTGAACAGTTATAAAATCATGTGTATGCCCTAGTCAGCTCTCGGTAAAATACTGTAAATGAAATACGATGGAACCAATTTAAATGTGATTAAACCAGGAGTACGAATCGTGTGGCCCTCCATATGTTCTTGGACTGCAGTTCCCAGCAATCCTTGGCAGCATAGCCAATAGTGAGAAATGCTGGCAGTTACAGTCCAACAACATCTGGAGGGCTGCTGATTCCTCCTGGATTAAACCAAGAGCAATATAAAATACTCAACACATAGCCAGTGTGGGTGACAAAAAAATCTGAACCAACCTGGAAGATAGGCAAAATTTAAAAAAAGTTCCTAACAGCTCACCAGCAGCTGGAAAGCCCAGCTGAAATGCAGTGCTTGTATGCTGAGTATTTTTGTGTTATAGGGTGACACATTTTGCTCTTAGAAATAGTGCAGTCAGTTCTTCGGCTGATGTGTAAATAACAGTCAGGCATTGCAAATTGTTGCGTATAACAGTATTCTCTCTCCAAATTGTTGATAGAGCAGTGTTGTCTCTCCTCCCTCAGTTATGCAACAGAAAAGATGGTTTCTACATTGCTAAGCTAACAGGATGTTGATGGAAAGAGGCATGTGACTCAGTTCAGGCAGTCTTATGGGCATCATAGATTATCTTTAGCTGCATCTCCAATGCAAGTACTGTAGGCTATTCTAAAAATATAGTTGGACGAAACAAAAACGATGTTTTTAAGTTAAAACTTGCAGAACAGTTGTACTCTTGAATGTAAGCTGTGTAGTAATAACCACATATATTCATGTATAAGCTGACCTTGTGTATAAGTCACAGGCAGGTTTTGGGGCCCAAATTATGGATTTTTATATGACCCGTGGATAGGTCGAGCATCATTCTACAGAGAGGGGAAAGTACCAGTGCCGCCTCAGGGGGCCAGCTGCCCAGGATGCCACTGCCATTTTCCTCCCAGGCATTCAGAAGGGCCTTTGGCCTCTCTAATCTGACAAATCCTTTTTTGATAAAAATTGACATACTGTATTAATTTCTATATAAAAGAAAGGAACCATCCCCTTCTCTGAATAGAGTGGCAAAAGGTGAGTGCTTAGTCTGTCCAGGGAGAACCCAAAAGAAGCACCAACCCCCTCCACTCTTTTGGCACTCCTTCGAGAGGATGCGCCAAAGAGCAGCCAACACCACCATTTTCCCACCCAAGCATTCCAAAAGGCCAGAAGTGGCACCATAGCAGAGAGAGTACAGGGGGTTGGTGCTTCTTTTAGTTTTTCCCAGGACAGAGTAAGCTCTTGCCTTTTGCCACTCTATTCAGAGAAGGGATGGTTCCTTTTTTGATAAGAGGTAAGGTACAGTACTTACATCATGGATAAGTCGACCCAGGTTTTTTGGGTTGATTTTTTGACTAAAATTTCTAGACTAATACATAAGTTTATACAGTAATTCTAACTCAAGAATTTTTGCAAGCCTGGATATCGATCTATCAAGAATGTATATAGATGATCAATTCAGGCATCAGACCACAATAAAAAGAAGCTTAACAACAGTTTGGTGTGATGTATGAATCAAGAAACTCTGGAGAATGTGTGGAGACGGTGTGGCCTGTAGGCTAGGTGTAGCTCCAGCCTCTCTTTTGTAGCCCCCCCATGCCCTAAAGCCCCTGGCCTACAAATATTTTTTAAAAATTAAAAGGTTTTCCTTCTGAAAATGCCACATGTTTATTTCATTTCCATCCCTCCCCTAAATCTCATTCCTCCCTTCCAAATAGCAGAAAATTGGCCTGCCTGGTGTGTGTGTGTTTGGGCGGGCGGGGGGGGGGATTGATCCCTGATACAGCTCTTCACCCCTGCCTGGAAGCTTCTATACCCAGAGGCTGAAGTGCTGAGCAGAAAAACGGTTCCACACCACAGCTTGCCTCTATGTTCAGAAGTCCAAGCTTCATGGTATGGATTTTAAGCTATGTCAATATAAACAGTGGGCTGGCACAATGCCTGAGCTGAGCCACTAGCTCCCATAGTGCTCTGAGAGATCTCTGCAGTTAAAGAGGGCTTGTTTTTGCAGGAAGTGTAATTGTGTGCATCTGTGTCTTATGGTGTTCTTAGGCTTCCAAAGCTTGGAAACAGAGGCCAGAATTCTCTTGGTAACATACACAACTGAGGTTATGCTAGAGCTTTTGCATTGCACAAGGAGGTAGTCAGAACCTCCTCACACAGTGGCTTTCCTGGAGCTGCTCAGTGACACCAAGTGCAACTCATCTGCCCAATCACAATAGCCCCTGTTTGACTGGGAGCACTCTCTTGTGCCATCCTGTGGCTGGTAGCCATCACCCTGCTGTACCACAACATAAGTATTTTGGGACAACTTTATGCTCTGCCAGCATTAAATAGGACCTTGGCTAGAATGTGCATTTTGTACCTTTTGCATGGAACTTAATACACACCCTTTCTAACATCACTTCAAATGTGGGTCTTGCTGTAGCTGGCAGCAAAGAGTGCAGTTTTGACAGCACTGTCACCCAGAAGAAGCAGTGCTTCAACACTGTGCCATTTCTGCTGAGTGGAGTATTTTGATGTTAGAAGAAGGAATTCTAATTCTACATACAGCTTTCAGTGCTCATACTGGTCTGGGTATGAGGACACTTGGAATCCAACAGATCTGGAGAGCATCAGTTGGGTAAGGGGAATCCTAAAGGGTCAGTTAAGTAATTTTTGATCTCTCAGAAGGAAGCATTTTAGCTAGCAGGTACAATAATTTATACTGTGTCAGAGCAAATCGTTATATAATTGTTCTTGTGTTGAAGACCAAGTGCAATTCCAGTTGTGTTGGCAGTCGTTTCTGGAAGAGAATGCCCTGTGATCTGGCTGAGTTGAGAATAGCTGGAGGTCCTTACCTCAAGGGAGCTTTTGCACACCTAGGTTCAGGAGGAGTATTGTAAGTCTCCTCTTTTGTCCCAAACAGAATCCTGTGGCCTCCTCATGTATATTGAACTGAGGACAGGCTGAAGCTCTGAGTATGCACTTGGCATGAAGAACTGTTCAAGTTAATCCCTGACGTCTTTAGTAGCACCAGGAAAGACTCCTGTGTAAAGCTTTCGATAGGTTCTGTCACCTCAACAGAAGGCTAGTGGTTTAACATGCTTCAAGACAGCTTCCTCAGTCCTGAGATGTGTAAAGTAAGAGTGTACTTGGACTCTTTTAGAGCATAATGAATCTGTCAGGTTATTCTGAATGTGATTCAAAGAAATGCCTTGTTGCTGTCCCTGTATTGTTTGAAGAGATTTCAGCAGTTATACAGAGTTTAGGTTCCGCTAAAAATTGGCCAGCAGTCCATGAATGGATCATGGCCTATAGGAGCTGTTACCTTGAAATGTTTACGTTATCTGAGAAGAGTATGACCTGCTTTTTTTCTCTGACTTGAAATTAGTAAAATATAATTCATGATTGCAGAATCTCAAGGGTTGGCCACCACCTTGATTGTTTATAGATTCCCCCATCAGACACTATTTGGAGGTTGTGACTGGTACAAAATGGGTTTGTGGAAAAGAGAGAGATTCTCAATACATCAGGAAGCAGATTCCAGATTTCCAATCAATCAGTAATCAGAGCAGGAAAAAACATGCCCATTTTATTGTTCACTAATCCCTGTATAGAGAGCCAGTGTGGTGTAGTGGTTTGAGTGTTGGACTGTGACTCCAAAGACCAGTATCTGAATCCCTGCTCAGCCACAGAAACCTGTTGGGTGACCTTAGGCAAGTCTCACTCTCTCAGCCTCAGAGGAAGACAAAGGCAAACACATTCTGAACAAATCTTGCCAAGGAAACTCCATGATGGATGTACCTTGTTGTTGTTGTGTGCCTTCAGGTCATTTCCAACTCTAAGGTGAATCTATCATGTGGTTTTCTGAAGCTGAGAATGTGGGACTTGGTCAAGGTCATCCAGTGAGCTTCGGTGGCTGAGCAGGGATTCCAACCCTGGTCTCCAGAGTTGGAGTCCGGCACTGAAACCACTATGCCATGCTGGCTCCTAAGGTTCACCTTAGGGTCACCATAATTCAGAAAGAACTTGAAGGCACATAACAACAAATCCCTCTCCAAACCTCTGCAAAACAGACTGCCCTCATTAGAGGTGGAGAGTAGCTGATCACTACCATACGTCTTCCTTGAGTTTCTCTTTTGTTTCCAATATATTACATGCCTGTTCTTTAAGTCACATGTATAAGTGAAGTGCACCTCATGGTTATTGACATAACAGTGTGTCAAGCAGTTCTGTTTTTTATTTGATTCTGGTTCAGTTGTAATTGAATATATTCTCATCTGGTAAACAGTTTGATTGAAACTGGATCTGTTCAGGTTCACATGGAAGGATTAATATGTTCATATTACAATGCTGATTGTGTTACTGATTTTTAAAAAAAATATCTTGGCTTTTCCCTAGCCCTGGGAATATAGTACAGGCATACCTCAGTTAACAAAGCTTCTGGCAAAGAAGCTGCTTTTTACTAAAGCCGTTTTACACATAGCCAGCCCCATCCTTTTCCTCCTTGTCCTCTGTTTCACTGGAAGTTTTTTAACAGCATTGGCACTGGTAGGATGATTAAGGAAGGCTGGAGAAATTTGCAGACTTTGGGGTTTCTTGCATTAGCCTGTCTACTGTACACAAAGCAATAAAGCTTGCAAGGTAAATAGCAGCTGCCTACAAAATCCCTTACTGAGCATGTGTGATCATCTAAACAGAGAGACAAGAAGGGAGCAGATTAGCCAGCGTGTTAAACAAACAAACAACAACCCCCCCAATAGATTTCTAAGTTTGGCCACCAAAAATAGAAATTATAAGAAAAGTGGAGTCTGTTGAAAAGGTAATCACTGGATGCATTTTGGGGAAAGCCTTTATGTGCTTTCTTGAAAGATCAGGATGTTTTCATTTACTTATGCAAGGCATACCAGAACTGATTCTTTCATTTCACATGTGCATATTGTTAGTTTTGGATAAAAAAAGTTGTTGAAGCATGTCAAACTGCTCTTCTTTTTTTGTAGTGTAGGAACCTATCCCTGTTTTATCCATGTTATTTGGGCCCTGGCACCAAATTTTCTGTTAAAGAAGTTATGCTCTGGAACACATCTATTTTGTTAACTGAGGTATACCTGTATTAGATGGTTCGCCATACTTGTAAACAACATTGTAAGACAGACATAGCTCAGAAATTGCCATATGTAGCTATGTCAAGTTTGTTTCACTAAATTTCTTCTCTGTTCCTCCTCCTTCAACAGTGTGCCGGTCTAACAAAAGCCCTTGGATATGCCTCACTTGCTCAAATGTCCACTGTGGAAGGTGAGTATATAATCCATAATGGACCATTGACAGGTCTTTCATGATTCTCTGGCAGAGTTGAGATTTGAGGCAGGTTTGCAGGGGTGGTGGTGGTGGATACCCCTGGCTTTGGCATACAGTCAGGTCTTCATTTCTGTCTGTTATTCCAGGGCTCTTTAGTGAACAGAGAGGTAAAACCATAATAAGGCATGGTTGGCTGTATTGCAGGACACACGAAGAATGGCCTGGGTTTGTTTGTTGTTGTTGTTTCCTGTTTTGTGCTTGGACAGTACTGGTTTTAAGCAGTCATATTCCCAGGAGAGAAAAATTAATGTAACAGATACGACATCAGGATTTTGCTGCCTGGGCCAATAAAATGTTACTGTTCTCCAGTTAAATGGCACTCACGCACAGACTCAGCATGAAGAGAGTGTTACCTTTTAGTAAAAATGACAGATGATCTTAGAAAGATAAAATGGCCTTTTATTGGAGGGGTTCCTTGTCTTTTATTATACTGGCAACGATAAAAACTCCGCATCATCCAAAATGTCCAAAGCTTGTGTTATGTTAGCACTTCATGTCTGGGATAAACAGGAGGAAGAAAACAATTGAAGAAGACATTGAGCAATGTCTTATTTAGAATTCATTTTTTGTAGAGATGTATTTAGGAGGAAGATTTCTGGCATCTTACTTCCTTTTCTCTCCCCCTCCCCTTTTATAAGATACGTAAATGGCCATGCAAAGAAACATTATGAAGATGCCCAGGTTTCTTTAACCAATCACAAGAAAACAGAAAAGCAAGAGAAGGTTCAACACACCGTGTGCATGGATTGCAGTAGTTACAGTACATACTGGTAAGTTTTTTTTCCTCTTTATTTTGCAGCATTTCTTTTAGTACTAATGCCATTATACAGTTGGCTCTCCATATCCACGGATTCTGAATCCATGGATTCAACTGTCCACAATTTGAAAATATTTTTAAAACAATCTCAAGAGCAAACCTTGATTTTTGCCAATTTATATAAGGGATGCCATTTTACTATGCTATGGTCTATAATAGAACTTGAGCATCCATGGATTTTGGTCTCCACAGGGGGTCCTGGAACCAAACCCCAGTGGATACCAGAATTGTATAGATATTTTGGTCCTGTTCCAATATCTAGTGTATATGTTGAACTGTGAGGTGTCCAATGCATACATTATCTCTCCTGCCCCAGTAGGGTTGGTTTGTATCTTCAACACACTCATGGTGTTATGACACTTTGCATGCTACCAATATGCCCTCCTTCTTTTTTTGAAGGCCTGACTGAATGTGATGAGTAGTGCAGTTCCTTCTACCTCTTTGGTTGTTTCTTCCTTCTCTGGATGATGTGTATTTTTCCCACCCACACAGTCATACCGGCAGGAATCACCCCTCTTGGGTGTAGTACAAAACCTTGTGGTTTGCCTTCATCTTATGAGCAAAAACCACACACATTCCTCTGTGCATCCATTCTTGGGTGTCTCTCCCTCCTCCCCAGTAACCGTGGGGTGACAAGGATGTGATACAGGCCTGGCTTGGGTGTTAAAAGCAGCTGTGCTCTCTTCCTATCCTGCATGCCTGCCTCATATCATCCTGTGTTTCATTTACTAGGCTAAACAAATACACATGAGGACTTAAAACTCTGTGCTCATATGACTTGCATTGTAGATTCTCTAGGAAAGTATTTTATAGGACCCAAATATACCTGTTTAACTGGGGGCTTTTAAAGAAACAGAAAGATTTGCCCATGTCTTGGAAGATGCTCATACTCAGTTTTGGGAGAGTAGGCAAGGAAGGCAGCAGGAAAATAGGAAGACCACATGACAGATGGATTGATTCCATCAAGGAAGCCATGCCTGCACTGAGTATGCAAAACCTGGTGACCAGGGTTTTTGGCAGTCCCTATGGCCTCACATCGGGAGGCATGAAGATGCACTATCCACAATGCTGCGGCCTTATTTGAGAACTCATGCCAAACAAGTCTTGAAGAGAAACGACAACGCAGAAAGAATCACAACCCGGAAACATCACCCAAGGAGACCTTCGGCTGTGCTTTCTGCAGCCAGACTTGTTTATCTCAGATTGGCCTTTTTAGTCATCAGCATGCTTGCAAAAAGCGCGGGATGAGTCCTTCCTGAATCTTCGTTTGCGAAGAAAAGCCAGAGGGAGAGAGAATGCATCGGGTTGCCATAAGCTGAAGCTGACTTGACAGCAAATAACTACAACAGACAACAAAGCCAGGGAAAGTTGCTAGTCAGTTGTTCAGCAGCTATAGAGAGCTCATCTACATTAATGTTCAGTTCTCTTGCTCATAATACCTTTCTGATCTGCCCTTCACTGCTAAACAAAACTGTCTACTCCTGGTTTAGATATCATATGGAGAAGGCATTGAAATGTGAATGCCAGAATGTGAATGCTATTAAAGGAGAAGCATTGCCTGACTTTGCTAATATTTGTAATTTTTTAATTCACAAAGTTAGAAGTTTTAAGTGTGAAGATTTGCTGTATTAATTTATTCAGCCCCAAGTTTTGATTGTTGTGGGATCCATGAGATACAAGAGCTTGAAATCAAGCCACTAAAATTAAACCACCTTGGGAATTAAAATACTTGGAAGAAACTGTTAAGGGTGTGTGCATGAGTGCATATAAAAGCATCTTGGCACATTATGTAGTTTTTGTTAACTGAAAGGAGGGAAGCATTTTAAAAGTGTCCGTGTCACACCTTATCATTTACCTTGCTGAATCTAAGCTGGACAGTTTATACTTTCTAGTTTTACATTGCTGAAAAGGGCCTAATGTCTTGAAACTGTTTTATTGTTTTGAATGAGTCATGTAGTCAGGTTTTGAACTTCTATCCACTTGTCAGTTCCCCTCCTTCTCCTTTGGCTGCAGTCTGTGTGGCTTTCTCTTCAGTAGCTGCTTTCTAGTGCTGACATCTACTGGCATCATCTATGATTTATCTTGCAGTATGCAGTGATTTCCTGACTTCCTCAAAGATTTCCAGCCCCAAATTCAGTGAAAATTGCAATTCAAAAAGGAAAACAAGGCAGCTGGGTGGGTGGTGAAATGCCTTCTTCGAGCTCTTGCCAATATATAGTGTTCTAGAGGAATTTATGGTTGACTACTTGGCAGGTACCCTGAGGTGAGGATATAACTGCGTATTCTTGTGGATCCCACTTTTTTTCTTCTGTTATTACTCGGTGCCTCTTTATGGGGTTTTTTTGTTGGTTTTTTTTTTTAAGATGCCACCTATTCAGACTGTAAGGGCAAGATAGTTTTTGTATCTCTTAACCTGAATGGAAATAGTGAATGCTGTTTGCTTTTTGGTCTTTTAACAGCAACTGATTAATAGTGTGCTGTCTAAGAGCCCATGTTAATAAGTCCAATGATGATGATCCAACCTGTGTTCATGCCTCACGGTTTTGTGATAAATGTGTGTTTTTCCACAGTTATCGTTGTGATGACTTTGTAGTCAATGATACCAAGTTTGGCCTGATACAGAAAGTCCGAGAACTCCTACAAAATTTGGAAAAGTAAGCTGAAGGCACATGCCTTTGTCTGAAAATGGATGTGGATTGTGTACCATTATGAGTGTATTACTTTTTGGCAGCTTCTGATGGGTGTATGCATTTGTTGTGTTTTGGGAACCCCAGAGCTCTGCACCATCACAGGAGATGGCAAGGTTAAAGCATGAGAATCATGTTCCAAGACATTCACTTCCCTTCCTTGTAAACCAGGGTCAACAAAATGCGCCCCCCAGGGCTGTCTTTCTGCCCCCCAGGAGTAAAAAAAAAATGTTTTGCAAAGAAACCTTTTTTTAAAAATATTTTTTTACTCTAAAATGGCCAGAAATAATCTCTAGGAGGTGTGGAGGGCATTTCCACCACATTTGAAAGCATCCCCACCCAGCGCCCCTAGGGTCAAAACAAAATTTTGCAAAACATGCCCTCTAGGGCCCAGGAAGGCCCCAAAATATGCTTCCATGTCCTTTGGAGGGCATTTGGGGGCAAAAAATTGTTTTTTTTGCAGGAGTAGGTGTGGTGGGACCTGGTTCTCCAAGGTCTCCTGTAGGGCTAATGTGACCCCCTCCCTCAGGCTTTCCTACTGAAATTGATTTCAATTTCAGTAGGAAACTGTGATATGGTGTGGTCCACTGTGTGTGTGTGTGTGTGTGTGTGTGTCTAATGCCTGCTTTATTGTATATGACACCTGTCTGTTGAACCCTATGCTCTGCCTTCCATTAATTAACAGGGGGCAGAGTCCACAGGGAATCTCTGCTATGAAAAAAAAAAGCCTTTTTGGAATGGATGGGATCTGTGTAAGAATATTCCTTAGTCTTCTGCAATGGCTACGTGTTTCACTGGTAGTTCCAGATGGGTTCTACTCACGTGTGGGACTGGCCTGCTTACTGGGCCCTCTGATCAGTACTAAACACTGGCCATCATAGACAGACATACAGGCCTGACTGACTCAGGTGGCCTGGAATCCCACAACAGAAGCCTCTTTTGGCTTTGTGCATTCACTTGCCTGGTGTTGGCTGGCTTGACAATCATGTTTAGAGAGAATGGTTATATGAGCAGAGATGGGTTCTTGTGGGAAGTCTTTGAGCAAGGAAGCCGTTCCTTATTTCAGACTGGAAGTTTTAATTCTAATCAGGTCATGCTCAAGGGTGCCTGTTGTAGCATAACCTAATCAGATTAATTTGGATTTTTTTTTTATTTTATGCTATTGAAAATGCAACTGAATTTCATACTGTACCCTGTGGGATATGGAAATCTATTTTAAGACAACTGTTAATTTCATCTTGTAGCTCCCACAACCAATGATAGGTCCTTCTGTTGCATATATAAAAAAAGCACTGTAGATCTGAATGTATAATTTTTAAGACACTAGGGCCAAGTTTGTCTTCAGTGTTTTCTCTTTGGATTCCTTTTGCATGCCGTAACAACCAATTCATTCCTTACTACAGCTCAGCTTTCACAGCAGACCGACATAGGAAAAGAAAACTTCTGGAAAACTCTTCTCTCAACAGCAAATTGTTAAAAATAAATGTAGGTACACCATAATTGTTGATAGGCTCACTGAAATTGAAATGCTAGCATGATGATTCTGCAGCAGATCTCATTAATCATAGGAGTGCCGTTCCAAATTAGTATCTTGGGTATTTTGCGTATAACTTCCTAATGTGTTCGTGCCTGAAGGTTTTTGGGTGACATTTTCAGACTTGGAGATGTTCACATGCTTCTGACTGATTTCAGATAGTCTGGCAAGTGTATATCCAGTTTTGAATATCAGAATCTCTAGATAAGCTGCTATTTCAGTTTTTAATTTTATTTAAAATTTGAAGCAAGTCTTCACTGTGTCTGCCTACCATGTTTGTTCTACATAGAAGAAACCATAGGTTCAGATTTGTGCTCTATGTGAGGCTTCCTGGCTTTCAGCAAAGCCATTGGCCATGTTCACAAACAACGTGCTTGTTTTTTCCACCAGTGGGAGTGGCTTCAGAACAGGTTTAGCATTATGTCAGAACCAGGGTTTCTGGCTTGTCAAACAAAGCCAGTAATCAGAAGCCAACTTCAAACCCTGTTCTCAGGCTCGCTCATTAAGGGAATGACAAACCATGAATCCTGGTTCATTGTAATGCTAAGCCTTTTTTTCCTTGGTGAGTTCCTGGATACCATTGCTACTGCACTGGAGGGAGAAGCCAAATAGGAACAGTCAGACAAGATGCAAGAACATACTTCTTGTGAAGAGTAAACCCAAATCCTCTCAAATTCTGGCTTACAGATCTGGGTGCCAAAGTAGCCATTATCTGAGAAAGCCAGTGTGGTGTAGTAGTGTGAGCGTTGGACTAGGACTCTTGGGAGACCAGTGTTTGTGTCCCCAGTGTTTGAATTTCTGTCCCTCACAGGGGAGCACCACAGCTCTGTGTGCTACAGGCCTTCGGAACCTGGGGAACACGTGTTTCATGAATGCAATTCTTCAGTCACTCAGGTATGCTTTTGTGGTTAGGGTGTAAAACCTAACCTATTTCCTACGTTTTGTTGAAAACAATGGGATGGGGTAAAAAGAGAAAAAAAGTCTAGAATTCCTGTTTGTTTCCTTGTGATGTTTCCACAAGTACAGATGTTAGAGTGCTTGTCAAGTTTCAAAGAATAAAACAAACAAACAAACAAACAAAAAACAACCCACGTTTGATAGAGGGAAAAAAAACCTAACCTATTTCCTAACTCAGATCAACCTGGATGTTTTTGCATTCCCCTCCTTGTAACCCCTTACCATTAGCCCTGCTGGTTGGGGCCAATAATGCCCCTCCACACATTTGGAGGACAGTATGTTCTGCACTCCTACCCTAACAGGTTAGTTGGGGTAAGTTGTTCATATACTTTGTGACACATGATAAGACCACATCATCTCCTGGGCATGTTTAGTCTGGAAAAGAGAAGGTTGAGAGGTGACATGATAGCCATGTTTAAATATTTGAAGGGATGTCATACTGAAGACGGAGCAAGCTTGTTTTCTGCTGCTCCAGAGATTAGGACATGGAGCAATGGGTTCAAATTACAGGAAAAGAGATTCCACCTAAACATTAGGAAGAACTTCCTGACAGTAAGAGCTGTTCGGAAGTGGAATACACTGCCTTGGAGTGTGGTGGAGTCTCCTTCTTTGGAGGTTTTTAAACAGAGGCTGGATGGCCATCTGTCAGGAATGATTTGATTGTGTATTCCTGCATGGCAGAGGGTTGGACTGGATGGTCCTTGCGGTCTCTTCCAACTCTATGATTCTATCTCCCTTGGCTAGCTAAGTATTGTGCATCTGAACAGAGCCCTGCACAAGGATCCCTCTCTCTGCACCCATTTTACCCACCCTGGCGGCTCCCATTGTACATCAGTTAGTATTCCCACCATTGACATATCTACACCTGCCATAATTCTGTTAACTATTTTCCAAATAATATCCCCTGTGAGAGGTGAAGAAAATCCATAAAGCAGATCAAAGTTCAAGTATCTTAACAGGCATGGATGCCAGATGCAATTCTAGAATATTATTGTGGGATGGTGTGTGTGTGTTTAAAAGCTACCCTACAGCTATTCATTGCTGAGTTAGTCACAAAGGAAACAGTTGTTTTCCAGTCTCTTTCGTGCTGTGTACTTTTGGTTCACGTTTCCTTCTTTCAACAGTAACATTCAGCAGTTCTGTTGCTACTTCAAAGAACTGCCTGCTGTGGAGCTGCGGAATGGAAAGACTGCAGGCCGGAGAACTTACCACACCCGAAGCCAAGGGGATAACAGTGTGTAAGTCAGAAGTGGAGGACAGGCAGCACCTGGTGATGTAGGGAAGCGTCTGTGTCTTCTCTGTTAATTCAACAAGAAGTATTCAAGCAGTGAGAGATGCTTCAAATATTTGGAACTGGTGACAACTCTGTTGTTGGCACAGAGTGGTTCTTAATGTGTGTACTTGCATTCAAGTCACCTGTCAACTTATGGTGACTCCATGAATTTCACAGGGTTTTCTTAGGCAAGGAATATTTGGGGTGGTTTTGCCAGTCCTTCCTCTGAAATACAGCCAACACCTGGTATTCATTGACAGTCTCCCATCCAAGTACTAACCAGGGCTGACCTTGCTTAGCTTCTAAGATCCTGTGGGATCTGGTGCCTTTAGGGTATTGAGGCCCTACTTGTGTGTGTATGTTCCTTCAAGTCACCTGTCCACTGACAACCTCATGAATTTCACAGGGTTTTTTTAAGGCAAGGAATCCGCAGAGGTGGTTTTGCCAGTCCCTTCTTCTGAAATAGAGCCAGCAGCACCTGGGCTTCATTGGCAATCTCCTATCCAAGGACTAGCCAGGGCCTTTTAGCTTCCAAGATCAGATAGGATTTGGTGCCTAAATACTAACAGTATTTTGGCCCTTAGTATGGCACGCTAAAAAACCCTCAAAGGAAGGGATTGAACTTTGTCAGGAAGACCTATCACCATAATAATGAACTGAATAGAAGACATGCATGGTGTAGCAGTAGATGTAAATTGAATTGCAGTTCACTTCCTTGGTTGTTTCCATTCTTGGTTATTAATATTGCCTAGTGTGTACTTTGTGGTGTTACTGCCCAGTGAAATTGGGGCTCTGGAATGAGAGGAAATGAAAGGGGGAAGTAAGGTGTTTTTTTTTAAGGGGAAGAGTAGAGAGTGGAGAGTAGAGATTAAGGGAGGGAAACAGGAAGCTGGTTCAAGAAAGGAAAAATGTAAAAATTCTAATAAAGAGGAAAACGAAAGAGCCAAAGGAAAAAAACGCTCCTCTCTGGGCTAGACAGGAAGAAAGAACTGGCTATGTGAGGGCTGAGGGGAAAGAGGGGCCAACGGCCCATGCCCTTATGTGACCAAGTTTTTTTTTTAAAAAGTTGGTTCTTTCTGCCTCTTTTCTGAGTAGTGGAGGAGATAACCCATCTGTAATGATTCTTGGATTCCTCCTCTCTACCAACCCCAGAATGCACATTCACGGTAAGTGAACCAATGTGGCATTCTGCTTCCCACAAGTTTAGGCTTGGAGAAATTTCTGAGAACACTTAAAGAACCAAAAATCTGGAAGCATCATTAGAAGTTCCTCTCATAGAAATATTTTCTCAAATTACAGCAAAGTTAGCCTTTTTTCCTTCTCACATTCCCACCACCATGCACATTCTCTCCACTTTCATTTGCAGTCTTCACTAGCCACTCCAGTTCATGTATTTTGGTTCAGCTGTAATTACAAATTGTCATTAATTACTTGTTTAATCATAAAATAGAATTCTTTTTAAATATTATAAGCATTAAGTATTTTCAGTTTCTAAAAATGTTTATTGGAACTTAATTTTAGGGAATGCAGCCTAATCCTGGCCATAGAAGTCTAGATAATAACATAACATTGCTTGGGGAAAGCACTTATTACATATTCTGTGTCCAAAGGCTGATGGGGAAATTGGTAGAATTCTTGGAAATTGGTGGATGGCATAAAAAGGGTTTTCAGTTGCCATCCTTCAGTACTTATCTAATACCATTCATCAAAGAGGACACTTGTTATGTAATATGTGGTAATATGTAATATGTGGTAATTGTTATGTAAAATATGTGGATTTTAAAAAAGCTTTGCCTATGACATCTACTGTATTCTGGACAGGTTGCTTCTGAACTTAGTGAAAATGTTAGCGACACTGTATGTGATTTTCTCTCCCTAACAGCAGGCATTATATTTTCTTCCCCAGTTCATTGGTAGAAGAGTTTCGGAAGACACTCTGTGCTCTGTGGCAAGGGAGTCAAACGGCATTCAGCCCTGAGTCCTTGTTCTATGTTGTCTGGAAAATCATGCCAAACTTTAGGTAAGTCCTGTTGAAGGAAAAGGAGATGTTTTAGTTGTGTGTTTCAGTGACTTTCTCTGGAAGGATGGCTGCCTTCTTGACCATAGGTGCCTCTTTTTTTTTTTTTTTTTTGTCCTGGGAGATTCTTGCTCTTCAGGATTGTGCCCATGGTGTGCCAGAGGGCTCTTATTCTTCCAGTGTACAGAACGAACCATGTTAAAGGTCTGAGCATTTTTGTTTGTTTCTTAGTGTTTTGGTTTTAGGTCTATCAGTGCTAAGACATAACAAATTCTTAGTCTCTGCAATGCTGTTTTAAGGGCCTGACAAAGCCAATCTGGTGCTTTTGGCAGAGGCAGTGCTTACAATTGTCCAGCCCCAGCAGGCCCAAACAAAACATACTGGGCAAAACTTCCTTGATTCTCTGGATAATTGAAGTAGTTTCTGTCATCATAGTTGTAACTAAGTGCTGCCTAGTGAGTAAATCTATGTGCAATAAGCATTTTGCACCCAGGCTTTCAAAGAGAATAGTTCACGCGAGTAAATCCAAGTGTCATTCCTCTCCAAGGTCTCCCTGTCCCGGCCCCTGAAACCTCTTTCAAAGGAGCACTGAACCCTATTAGGATTAATTGTGCAGAAGGTAAGTTGCTCCAACATTTTCAGGTAGTAAAGATGTTCTGTTAATGTGTTAACCCCTCTAGCAGTGCTGAAAAGATGCTCTGAACCCTGACCCCTCCCTCCTCCCCAAGAGCCTGTGATGTGAGAGACCCAGCCAGTTAAAAGGCCACCTGTTCTCTTCTCCCAGTTGCCTTGTGTGCCTTTCCCTGGCTAATGAGAATCAAGGAAGTTTAGCATCAGTAGTTTCAAGCAGTGGGTAAAAGTCCCAATCATGTTCCTGGTAATACTTTTGGCCAGTTCTCCTCCTCCTCCTCACCAGTTGTTTGAGATTAAAGCAGGAGCCCTGCCTGTGCTCCACCCCACCCCTGGTCAAGTTGCTCTAGCAGATTTTCAGCACTGTGGGTTCATTTGTTTTTTGTTTTAAAAAAGGGGGCTGCCCTTTGGGGTGGGAAGGGGCCTATTCCTATGGCATGTACCTTACCTCTTAGGATGTGAGCAGCAGCATGGCGACATATTGATGGAGGGAAATTCTCTCTGGGTCTGGTGGTGGCCAGTCAGTGAGAGGGACAATCCCAATGTGAGAACAGTAAGGGAAAGCAGAGAGGGAATGAAGGAATAGAAGTTTATTTTGGGCCAACGTTTGATCCTTCATGAAAAATGCTTTGTGTAAAGGTTCACTCTCAAAACTCCCAGCAGGCAAGGCACCAGCTCTAGAGCAAAGGAGGAGACATGGAAAGGATGCTTTTTGCTGCTGCACTGTGTTCTGTTGTATGTCTTAAAGAGAAGATGTGCACAGGGTGCTGATAGGTGGGCAGCGTGAGTGAGACCCATGGGTTCATGGATGTGGTGCCCCACCCTTCCACCCAATGAGGAGAGTTGTGTCCGAGGAGCAGTTTGTTACCAGCTGTTCCCTTTGGGGAGTAGTTTTGCAAGTGCAGAACTTGCTTGTCAGCTCTGCTAGAATAGAAACTGGCTGATGATGAAAACAAGTTGGCGCTTGCCATCCTAAATCAGCTTGACTGTGCCTTGGCTTTCTGCTCTTGCCAGCGTGCTGCTTGTGTTTCTCAAGGTAGCTGCTTTGTCCTCCCACCTCCCATAAAAAATGTTTTCCCACGGTAGAGGATGGAAATATCCCACACTGTTTGCAGAGAGCAGAACACACAACGTTTTGAGCAGCATGTAGTTGAATAACTGTGTAGCACAGCAGCTAGGTGTTCAGAGACATGGTTGTTGAATACCCGCCCCACCCACCCCCACCACTGTGCTCAGATTGCTTCTTTGGCTTTCTCACAGACACATACCAAGCAGTGTTGTATAGCTGCACAAAGTAGGGTGTTGCTGTTGCTTCACATCTGTGCTGATTCATATATGTATCTACATTACTTGATTTCTCTTACAAACTGGGTGTCTGCACAGAGGAATCGTGTGTCTGAGGGAAGATTGGGTGATTATGAGAGATCTGCCTATACGACTGGCTCTGTCATTGACCACAAATATTTATATGTGAGTCCTTGTTGGATGCTGTATGAGACCAGCCAGAGGGGCTAAGGAGAGACAGTTTGTCTCTAGGAGACTTTACAGAGAACCAGTCATGGGAGGAAGGTAAAGGCTATGGATGGCGTTGCAAATCTTGCTTTGCCAAGATGAAAACATAATAAATGATGAATTATGAAACTAAAATGATAGAAGTTATAAATACCTCTGTAGCACTGCAGACACACCAGCATTGTTTGGAGGTGTTCATTCACTACCAAATGAGGCTGCCACCAGAAACTGTTGCATTGGGAACTTCATTGAATAAGCTGGCAAAATAAGAGTTGGAAATTCAGAATGGCTATCCACAGTAACCAGTTGCTGAAAAACAGCTGCTGTATAAAAGGTCTCTAGAAGTCTAGCAGCATTTTTGTCAATGTTGATTTTGTTGACCATGGAGCTAAAATGGCCAGTCTGAAATTTTAGTGCTCAGCCACCGATGTTGCATTCAGAGCCGTCTCCTCCCCCTGCCTCATGCTTCAGATCTCCATCCACCTTGCTGTGATGATCTTTCACCATTCCTCCTCCTGCAAGCCCACTATCTCTAACTCAGGTCCCAGGTAACGTGGCCAGGGATGTTACTTAATAACCGTGCACTGTGCGCACCACTGAGTCAGTCTTTTTCTGCTCCTGTTTCTCAGTCAAACACCCTGGGGCCCTGGAGCTTGCCCACGGAGCCTCCGTCTGCTTTTTCCTGTAGGTTGGTTTGCTTCTTCTGCTGGCTACTGTAGCTAAAGTCATGGCTGCTCTGTTTCCTTGGATTAATTTACATGGGCACATGGGCATATTATCTTGAGGAAGCTTGTCTGTTAGTGGGTGGGTGGGTGAGTGGGTGCCCCCAGAGACTGGAGAGCTCCCAGTGTGGCACCTGGGTGGGGTGGTAAGGGCTCATCCCAGAACAAGAGTGTATATGATTGGTTTGCTTTTTAAAATAAAATACTTTCCATTTTTGTAGGGCTGCAAGTGAGTTTATATCACAGAACACTTGCAGCGCCTGCAGCCTTTTCTTGTTGACAATGTCACACAGTCTCTTTTCTTTCAGTGCTTTTCTTCTGTCTTGAAAATGAACTATCCAGATTAAATGAAGCAGGGATGTTGGGTGGCTTTTGTAGCTGTTATCCAATCTTTGTTTTGCACCATAAGCCAAAATAAGAGAGAGAGAAAAATCTGCAACTCCTCCATGGCCCTGAAGATTAGAATCATTTAATGTTTCCTTTTGGACTGCCCGTGGTCCTCCTGGACTCTTCTCCCTCCCAGCTCCCATTGAGCTTTGAGTTTAGGGAAGCTGCTTGACTTGCTGAAGTGATGTAGAAGAGCAGGGCTGTACCTGTGCACGCGTGTGTGTGCGTGCGTGCGTGTGTGTGTGTGTGTATTTCACAGGGGCAAGATGATTCCTGCTAAAAGATTCCAATCCCTGCATGCAGGTATGTACCTGCCGGTTAGGCAGATAGGCCCCCTTCCACCATGGAAAGAAAGATGTGTGAGTTGAAAAATTAGAGTACTTTTTTGTTACGGGGGTGACTGACACACAGCCAAATGGGTTTCAGTTAACCAAGAGTTCATTCCCCTCATTCTGGTGATTTAAGGACCTGTGTTTTTGTCTCTGTTTGAGTTTAGCCAATGTGCTTGACATTGCCTGAGTAACCACATATAGCTTTGCTACCACGTGAATGAACATAAGCAAGCAATCTATATAGTGACTTATGTTTTTACATTAAGGGGGTACCAGCAGCAGGATGCCCATGAATTCATGCGCTACCTTTTGGACCATCTGCACTTGGAACTCCAAGGAGGCTTCAACGGTGTCTCACGTTCAGTCATCTTGCAAGAAAATTCTGGTCTCTCTGCTGGCAGTAGATGTTGCATGTAAGGAGAGAGTTTTAGTTCTGCAACTTTGTCTTGTGCTATCCTGTTCAAAAACATTTTTAAAGGGGCCATGACAGAACAGAAAGTGTGAATTATTTCATTTTGAGGCATTAAAAATATGGCAGGAATTTTTCAGGGAAAGGGGGTTTTCTAGGTTACGAGCCAACATGTTTCAGCTGATTGTGGCTTGTGATGAGGCCAGAGACTGGTGGCTGACATGCTGTCATCATCAGTGGAGAATTCATGCTCACCCCAGCTGGTATAGTTCACTGGCAGCAGAAGTGGAAGCGTAAGGAGGGTAGAGGTGCCCAGTAGCTAATCTTCACAGTTTGCTGGTTCTTCCAGAATTCCTTAAGGAGTTTGTTGGGACTCGTTGTGACAATGGCAGATCCTGTCAAATGCACACACGTTGCCCTTTGCGTGACAAGAAGTGAAGTGGTGGTAGGAAGGAGGTGTAAAATTGGAAATACTACACTTGGAAATATGCAACTTGGTCACCTGGGTGCATTGGGGTGTAAAACTATGAGGTGAGGATAGGGTTGTGTTACCAAGATGTCTCTTGCTAGATGTGTATATGTAAGAAATAATCAGTTCTAGCTATGGCAGTTGGTCTTTTTGGTCCAGCTCTTCTGAACATTCACACAACTCCAGTTCCTTGAGAAAGATGGATTGCGTTTTTTTCTACACAAGCAGAACTGCCACATTTTCTGATATGTGTGCTCCTGCCAGGATCTCCTTGCTTAGGGACAACCAACAATCACTGTTCCTTGAGATGGGAGTGATACTTAATTATATAACCAATTTTTAAATCTTCCATTCTCCTCTACCCTAGTGATCTAGTGTCATTTTTTTTTAAAAAAATGGAAATGTATGTGCCTCACCCACCTCAGAAGGTTTTCTTTGCTCCCTTACCAATTTGATCTCAGGAGTCATTCCTGCCCCTCGGTTAGAACTGGAACATTTACCTTCCATTTGGGAGCAAGATTAGGCGCCCATTAGGCTTAATTTATGTGCGTGGAATCTTTGTGTCTTTTCTGAGGAACTGGAGAGACTCCCAAGAGACTTCCGAATCAGAGCAGCAGTGTCATGACCTAATTCCAGTGTTCTGCATCTGTGTAGAACCTGTGAGGGTCAGGGTGCGGCTTCTACCCCATCATCTTTCCTACAGAAATCAGGTCATGTGCCTCTTCCCCCTGCACATGTGTTGATTCTGCACCAAAAGCGAATTCCTGCATAGGGTTAGCGTAGCTTGAGCAGGGTTTGGGTGTTAAGAGCATTTACTGAAACATGACTGCGGAACAATGTGGTGCTGATTCTTCTCTCCTTTGTGTGTTGTCTAGAAATGGTGCCTCTACTGTTGTCACAGCCATCTTTGGAGGGATTCTTCAGAACGAAGTGAACTGTTTGATATGTGGGACTGAATCCAGAAAGTTTGACCCTTTCCTAGGTAAAGAGGGTAATGTGTATACTGTGAAAGGTATATCTTTAACTTTACAAACTCATGTTGAATTCACCTGTATTTTTTAGACCTTTCACTAGATATTCCAAGTCAGTTCAGAAATAAGCGTAGCAAGAACCAAGAAAATGGACCAATGTGTACATTACGAGGTAAGTTTTTTTTAAAAAAACACAACCAGCCACATGCATGTCTGTCTCATTCTTTTGTCTCTTTAACTAACCCTTTGGGGTTGGGGGGGAGGGAATTAGAGATCTGAGTTAAAAAGTAGGGGGAAAAGGTTTTAACCATCTCGTTTGCATTTGGTTCTAGATTGCCTCCGCAGTTTTACAGATCTGGAAGAACTTGACGAAACAGAACTCTACATGTGCCACAAATGTAAAAAGAAACAGAAGTCCACCAAGAAATTCTGGATCCAGAAGCTACCAAAGGTGAGAAGCAGATACTGTTGAAAGTTGTGAAATACGGTGTAGCCAAATGAAGCTGCCTGTTTTGAGGTGACTTTGGGGTTGAAGCCCACTTCTTTTGTCCTCATCTCATTTCTGAAAACATGCATATGGACATACCCATCTCTAAAGGCCTTCTGGTGTGTTTGATTGCTACAGTGGCATAAATATTTTTGCTGCATTAAGTTGTTTGTGCCTCAGTGGCACATTGTATTGCAGATGAATTTCACATGCAGAACATTTGTTTTATTGTGAAGTTATATTTTGTGTGGAATTTCATATTTTAAGTAATCTTAAGTAATACATTTCTGATATCTAAAGGAGGGTGGGAGTTCTGTGCATTTAATTTTCATTAAAAAATGTACATACTCATTAAGGGATTCTCGCTCTGATCTTTGGCTTCTGTGTCGCCTTTGATGCTGCAGGTACTATGCTTACATTTGAAACGCTTTCATTGGACAGCATATCTGAGGAACAAAGTGGACACGTATGTCGAATTTCCCCTGAGAGGCTTAGACATGAAGTGTTACTTGCTAGAGGTACAGGGGCTGTCATGGGGAGGAGCTTGCGGTGGGGTCCCAAATTCTAGTGGTTTCTCACTTCATTGGCTCTTTGTCTCCTTCCCAAATTGCAGCCTGAAAACAGTGGACCAGAAAACTGCCTGTATGACCTTGCAGCTGTGGTTGTGCACCATGGTTCTGGGTGAGTATGATGAGAACACAGATGACCGCTTTACCGTTCCAAGCTAACCGTTCAAAGGTTCATCTGCTCTAACAACTCACATCTCGCTCCACTTGAAACCTGATGTTAATTAAAAGTGGATTTATGGCCAAGGAGTCTTGAATTGGAGACTTTAGTGCCCTGTCATTTAGACAGTTTTTCTTAAGTTTGCTCCTGTCTTGTTGTAAATGGTTGTTGCCTATGTAACCCAGGGGGGGTTCTAGAAACTTCAGATGAACAATTGAGTACCCAGCTTGTGGGGGCAATTAGCTAACACACATTGGAAACTGTTTAATGCAGTGTAGATGTGTAAATAGCTATTGCTTAAAACAATCTGTAAGCCGCTCTGATAGCCTTGTGGCTGAAGAGCGGGGTATAAATAACTAAATAAATTTTTTTAAAAATTCCCTCTGGAGTAGCAGGCAATCGTCATGAGTGTGGACCAGGAGTGGACAACTGTGCAGGGGCTGAGGGCCAACTGGAAGTGACATCGCATCACTTCTGGTCCCCATTTTGGCCAGGATTTAGAAGGAACAATCTATGACTTGTAGGGAATGGGGTATCAGGGAACTGGTGAGGAGTTGGGAGCTGCAAAAAAGGGGGACTGGAGGCTACGTATGGCCTGTGGGCTGCCCTTTCCCCACCCCTATTGTAGACATCCATTGGAAGAGACTGCTGTGGCCAGCCAGGCCGGAAGGAGCCTAGAAATTGTGCAGCGCCTGTCATGATGGAGTTCCATCATTGCCCGTGACAGCGCCTACATCTGCAACAAGAGCAGATGCATTTCCTGGCAGGCTCTTGTGTGTGCTAAATGCAAGGGAGGTCAGACTGGAAGAACTATCCCAGGAGCATCCGAGTGGCTCTTTCTTGTCTTCTGGCGGGCGGGCCACCTTGATTGTGAGGGGAATGCCCTTTGGTGGTCACAGAGAATGATAAGAAAAATCCCTTGCCCTTTGGGTTGTTGTTGTCTGCCTTCAAGTGGCTTCTGATTTATGGTGACCTGAAGGCAAACCTACCATGGGGTTTCTTGGCAAGATTTGTTGAGAGGGGATTTGCCCTTGCCTTTCTCTTCCCTTTGGCTACTAGGGTGCATTCCAGAACATCCTAGGACCTAGATGTATGAGCACTGTTGCCTCAGGGCAGGCCACTCATCTGACCAAGGGCAGCATTGTGTTGTTTATTAAAACCTATTAACATATTAATTTTTCACCTCATCTCACAATATCTCAGGGCAGTGTAGCTTTGCATATGCATAAATCTCTTCTTGGATGGGGTGCAATTCTCTGGCCCTTTCTGCTCTGTCCAAAACTCACTCCCTCACATCTGTCAAGCCGTGGGAATGGGTGCTGCTGCTTCTGCTCACTGGTGGGAGGAGGACAATTCAGCTGGTGAAGATATGGGTGCTCTGGGTTCCCAGGAGAAGGGAAAGGAGGGTGCACTCCATTTGTGAGTGCAGCCTGTTTCCTCCCTCCTTTGAGCTGAGACCAACAGCTGCTTCATTGTCTGAATTGCCTCCCTCCCTTCCCCATTGGGCAGCACCATGGGCCCCTCCTGGCACCTGGCAGTTGTTGGGGTGTGGAAGAGGTCATGGAACTGCCGCCAACTTGACGTAGCATCTTGCCCCATGCTTTTTGGATGTGTGGCCCCTTTGTGGGACCCCTCCACCAAACTCAGAAACTGAGTACACCAATCTTTTGATGCTTAGAAATGGTACAGAGGGACATAGGGCTGCTTTCCCCAGGGGCTAAACTGTGATGCTAGAAGGGGACTGCTTCCCTAAATACTAGTTGGCAGAGTGGTGTCAGGACAGACTTGTGTGGAGGTTCTCCTCTTGGCAGACCTACATACTTCATCTAAATTTAGTGTAGAAGATCTCTAGGCTCCTGAGCAGTTCTCTGATTCTATCCCCCACCCCCGCCCAAGAGCTTTAATGCAGGTACGGCAGGGGAGGGATATGGGCCAACCTCCAAAAGGAGGTTGCTTGTACACAGCATCCTGTGAAACAAGTGCTTTCAGGCCTTGTTAGGGGAGAGAGAGAGATACTAGTCATTTGATGGAGACCCTTGTGGAACTGGTCCCAGGTGGGAGAGGCAGCCGCTTCGGAAGGGGCGTGGGCCTGGCGGTTGCCACCCCACTCCATTTTGCTTTCATCTTAAAGGCTTGGCCTGCCTGCACTGCTGGGCTTCCCTGCCAGGTAGCTGCCTTCTCTCACACTCTACCCTTGAGAGGAAGCAGAGCACAGCTGCTCTCTCAGGGGAAAATGGAGACAGAGCAGTCATCCTTCTCCATATGTAATGGTGCCACAGAGTCCCAAAGGTGTTTTCTGGCTTGCAGAAGAAGGGAGTGAGGGGGTAACCTGTCATTGGCTGCCTCCTCCCCCCCTCCCAGCTAAGAAATCAGTTTCTTAAGAACACACTCTTAGAAATAACAACTTCAGTGGACATTACTTTGAACTCTATTCTCCCAGGTAACCCTAACAGCCAGGCTGGGAGGGTCTGCTTCTTACTGTCCATTGGGAGGCCACCAGCACAGTGCAAGGGTCAAGACTTCCCTCTATTCTGGCTGCCACTTCTCTCCTTTCTCCCACAGGTGGCCAGGGGCTGCTTGAACTTTTGCCTGCCTGGTCAGCACAAGGGAAGAAAGTGGGCATTGCCTACAGCAGAGCATGGTGTTGATTGGCCCCTGGCTGAGGGGAAAGCATGCTGTTCACAGCATATCTATAGATGTGCAGTGGTTTGAAGCAGGCAGAGTGAGCTGTTACCTTTAATAATGTAATTAGAGTCTGTTCTTTAAAAGGGACCTTGTCAGTGTCTGGTTCTGCTTCTCCAAGTCTTTCACAGTTCTGTTATTCAGCTTTAAAAACAAAAACAAAACTAGAGCTTTCCCTGAACGTATTCTTTCTATTGTTAGCTGCAGTTTTGGACTTCAGCATCCTCTTCAAATTCCTCAAGGGCCAAGGTTGCATTTAAAGTATTCTGATCTTTACACTAGAGAGTTAGTTGTTTGGTTTTTTTAAAAAAACACACATCTCAGTCCTTTGGATGAGAAGCCCCTTCATTACCAGAAGAATCTTATTTTATTCTGTGTTTTTTCCAAATTGAAACTATGGTAGTGCCTGAGGGCACAGACTTCGAGCTATGCAGCAGCTTCATACATGTATACAAGGCAAAGGAGAAGTCAGAGTAAACGTGAATAAAATGCAAGAGGTTACTTTTTGCCCTGAAATGAGCACTCATCAGATGTGGGGCTGGGAACTTTGGGTTCAACCCTAAGACCCCACTTGGGTGGGAAGCCAGCTGGCTTCGTCTGTGGGCACAGCTGGCCAGATCAGCCTTGGTGCTGCGGAGGCCAGTGTGGTTGGCTTGAGCGTGAGAGCTGTGGGCTTGTGTGGGTGTGGTCAAATCCCCACCCCTCGCAAGACTGACCGTCTGGAGTAGCCCCAGAAGAAGTGCTGATACGCCTTGAAGGGCTTCTGGAGAAACAGTGTATTAGGTGGTGTCCTGGGCCAGACCATGGCTTTGGGCAAGAAGTCCTAGTTGTTCCTCCTCAACACAATGGAAGTAGACAGGCACTGCAAGGGGAGTGCTTCACATGCCAGGTATTGGGAAGATGCAAAGTGGAAGGCTGGTGGGCGGGATTGTCCTGATCAAGAGAGGGGACACTGCAGTAATGGGGATCAGGCTGAATTAACTGGGAAGGAGGGTCACCTCCTAGTCGGTGCTTCTGGCTTGCCTGTGGCTTATTATATTTTGTCTTTTGACAGATTTTTAAATGGTTTAATACAGTTGTCCCTTAACATTCGCAGATGTGACATTCGCGGTTTTGAGTATTTGCGGGTTTGTCTCATCCTGCGACCTTGTCTGTGTCTTCCCTTCCCTTCCCTTTCTAAAAGGAGAGAAGACACAGACAAGCAGGGAGTGTGAGGAAAAGCCTCTTGAACCGGCCCTCTCCTGTGCCTTCGCCAGCAGAGGGGCTGTTTTAGGGGTTTTCCCTCACCCTGCATGCTTATCTGTGTCTTCCCCCTTCCCTTTCTAAAAGGATAGAGGACACAGACAAGCACAGAGTGTAAGGAAAAGCCTCTTGAACCGGCCCTCTGCTGGCCCTTCGCTCTTTGCAGGGAGAGCGAAAGCCCAGGGAGGGTGATTGTTATTCGCGTTTTTTTTTCATTTTTTTCACATTCGCAGGGGTCTGGTGACCCTAACCCCCGCGAATGTGAAAGGACAACTGTAGTCTATTTTAAAGTACAGTATTTTTAAAGTTCTTTGTATTTTTACTAGGAGCCAGTATGGTATAGTGATTTGAGCATTGGACTACAACTCTGGAGACCAGGGTTCTAATCCCTGCTCAGCCCTGGAAACCTTGGGCAAGTCACACACTCTCAGCCTCAGAGGAAGGCAAAGGCAAACTGCCTCTGAACAAATCCTGCCAAGAAACCCCCCTGATAGCTTTAGGAAATGACTTGAAGGGATACAACAACAAGCAACAAATATTTTTACTGGAGTTTTTGTATGTTTTTAATCTCTTCTGGTTTTAATATTCTGTAAACTGGGAAAAGGCAGAATATGAATGAATAAAATGATGAGGATGAGGATGATGATTAAAAGGCAGAATATGAATGAATAAAATGATGAGGATGAGGATGATGATTAAAAGGCAGAATATGAATGAATAAAATGATGAGGATGAGGATAATGATTAAAAGGCAGAATATGAATGAATAAAATGATGAGGATGAGGATGATGATTTGCACAATCACTGCCTTGCAATTCTAAGTGGGGGCTGTGCGTTGTGTGAGGACATGAGAGAGACCCTTTTCAGCTGTGGCAGCCCAGCTATGGAATATCCTCCCCATAGCGTCATGACTGGTGCCTCCACAGTTGGCCTTCCCACACCAAGTCAGAACATTGGTTTCAAGGGATAAATGTTTTAACATATTTGTGGTCTTTTTAATTATTTTTATGGTTATTGTCTTAAATTGATTTTATTGTGCATTGCCCTGAGATCTTTGGATAGAGGGTATGATATAAATATTTTTAAAATAAATGAATAATAAAGAAGCGGGTGGAGACGACCATGTGCTCCACAACCAAAATTGCCTTTCTTCCTCATAAGTTCGTTAGGCTGAATGGGTTACCAAAAAAAAAAAAAAAGAGAGACCTCAACATTAGGAGGTGTTGGAGAAGTGCTTCCTATCAAGGCAAGTGCTGTGTTAATAGACTTTTGGCATGGCAGGTGTTGGCGGGGAGAAAACAGCTGCCTTGGGGGGGGGGCGGTCTCTTCTTGCATTGGTAGGTTTGATGTAAAAACAGAAAGCACCACATCCTCCCCTCATGTTGCGCCTGTTCACATTCCCAGGGTCGGTTCTGGACATTACACCGCCTACGCGACCCATGAAGGCCGCTGGTTTCATTTCAATGACAGCACGGTCACGCTGACGGACGAGGAGACAGTGGTGAAAGCCAAGGCCTATATTCTCTTCTATGTCGAGCGGCAGGCCAAATCCGGCCCGGAGAAACTTTAATACCTCTTCCCAACATTTGCATATCAAGTCCTCTGGACAAAACATTTCCAATCCTCCACAGATACTTGATCCAAGACTCTTGGTTTCATTGTGCACTTTTCAGATTTTTTTTTCTTGTGGTTTCTAGTTTTACTTTGTCAGTAGTAGCATTTGATTTGTTAAAATATGGACACAAGCTAACTTTGTTGTTAGTTACACCAGAGGAAAGAACACCTCAGCAGATATCGATTTGCTGCTTTAACTCAGTTTTTATACATAGTTTCAAGAACTACTTTAGTTGTTTGACTTTTGTATATCTATGTTCCTGTTTGCTTTTTAAAGGCACATTTACATCAGAGAAACTTGAATCCTTCTAATTAGCACGATTGTGTACTCAATTATGAAACAGAGCCTCTGGCTGCTTTCCTGCCTGTTATGCAAGGCTTCCTTCTTTTAAGATCAAGGACTTGTACCTACAGATTGTGTCATGAAGGCATTACATGTGGACAGAATTTTGACTGCCTGTTTTTTTTTTTTAAAGGATTGAATGTGGCCTCATTAAGTGAGCGACATCATTGCTGCTACTTTTGTTTCTGGAGGCTGCTTCCTTTCACTATTGTGTACATCAGTAGCTGGCTGTGTTGTTTGTAACAGAACCTAAATCAAAAAAAAAATTTTTTTTTTCCTGTCAATGATGAAACATTACTATTTCACAGCAATTAAGCTACCCCAAAACATCTGATAAAATTTGAAGTTGCCTAGCTTCTTTCCCTAAAATAGTTTTTAGATTTGTTCCCTTAATGCCATCATGTTCCCCTTCAGCCTTGTGATGCTTTGGAGGTAGAGTAGAAAACGTGTGTGTTTTGTTTGTTTGTTTTTAAAGAAACCAAACTCTAATCAAGCATCATGAAAGTCACAGCCCTGGGTGGTTGTAGATGTGGGAAGAGAGAACTAGAAGTAAGTGTGGTGTAGGTCTGGAAGAACAGTGTATAATCTATGCTGGTGTTACTCATCTCCAGCCTGAGACTGTGGAGCTCTTCTCTCTTGCCATCTCATGTACAACAAAATGGCATCAGTGTCTTCATTCTGGGTTGCTCAGTGCATTTCTTTGTTTTTCATGCTTTCTTGAGTCAGGTCTGTGCTGAGGATAAGGTTCAGATTGCAGCAAGCACAGTTGAGCAGAGGTAATGGTTGCCTTTGGCTGAAATGAACAGTGAGCTTGCAACTTGAACTCTTTAGGGGAAATTAGAAAGGTGGCTTCTACCCCGCCTCCTTGCGAGCTGTAGGAAGGTGAGGCCAACCCTGGTTCATTCTTTCTCTCCTCATCCTCCTCTCCTCTTCTTTGTTTTTGTTCTCTCTTGGGGGACTTTAGTCACTTCAGCAACCCCTTCAGAGCTGCAAGCCTGAATTAGCCTTGGTTGAATCTTGTGGGCAGCGTCTTTGGGCTGTACTTCCTCCTCTACAGGAATTACAAGACTAAGGTTCAGGAAGTGATGTAAATGTGCCTTTCTTGGTAACTTAGAAACTACTGCAAAGGAAAACCAGTGGTGTTAAAGAGCTGCTCCTGCTTCTCATTCCTCTGCCCTCCCTTTTCGTTCTCCCCTATCCTCTTCCTTGTAACAGTATTCCTCCCTTGTGACTTGTTGTGTTATTCTTTTTGGAATGTGGCAGGCCAAATGCAAAGCACTGACTTGTTGCTCCTGTCCTAGACACTCAGAGGTGGTCTGGGTTGGTCTGGGACAAAGAAGCCTTTTTTCTTCCCCTAGCACCCACCCACTCCTGCAAAGCACACCCCATGGACAGTTGAAGCAGCGAGTTGTGGCAGCCCACGTTATTTCTCTTCCTGGTGGAGATTTGTTTATCCACTGGATTCTACTCAGTGAGTTGTGTCGAAGCAAAGCAGTCAGAAGCGCGCTATGCACCTGTATTGAACTTTTATCCTTGTTTGTAAAGCCTGTGTGGTGATGGGAGGGCAAAGAGATCCCCACCTGGGTTTCCGCTGAGTCGACTGCTTGTCCTGGCATTGCCCTGCCCCTGGTAGGAACATGGAGGTGGTGGTGATGGGTTCAAGCACTACATAAAATCTGGCTGTGGACCCATGGCCCAGTCACAGGCTGCCCCCGATCCCCCCCCCCCCCGGTATCTGTTGTTGTTTAGAAAGACCAGCCCTGTCTTTCCCAGCCCTGTGCCCCTCTGCAAACCTCCTATAAGATGAAGCCTGCCTGTTTGCTGCCTGAGACACTGTTGGCAACAGCACCACCATGCAACAGTTGCCCTGGCTGAAAAGCCACGTCGGTGGATCAGAGGTCCTCCATTCCACAGCAAAGGGGGCCAGGTGGTTCCAAGAAGATGAAGTGCCAAAGTAAGACACGCTCAGATTGAGGCACTTGGGGTGGACGGCTGGAAGCAGCAGGGAGGCCTCTTCTCTCTCCAGGTGGCTCGTTCTCTTTCTCACTGTGGTCATCTTCTGGGTCTTCAATGCAGTCTGTTCCCAGTTTGCATTAGAGGGTCCCTGGGCTGTAGTGCTGTCGCTGTGATTGTTTGTTTGACATTAAAATCTCATTGCGTACGCCTTGGTGAAGCCTGCAGAATGCTTGTCTTTGGAACATTTGTGGGGTGACTGTGGGCCACAATGCAGTCTCCCTCAATTGCCCCCCCCCTTTTCTGGAAGGTCTGCTATTAAATTGTCTCCTTCTCTCTGTGTGTGACTTGAGTTGTCAGGATCCATTCTCCTGTGGGACTGGGCTGGTCTGCTTCTTGTCTTTCAACCAAGTAACTTGGTGAACATCCACTTGCCAGGTTGTTTTGGGACAGCAAGCAGGCAGGGAAACAGTTGCCAAAAGTGTGGGATGCCAAGGTGTACTTGCTTCTTTCGAGACCAGGATTGGCCCTGCTGGTAGATATGGTTGAGTTTAGCTGCTAACTTATTGGTATGGGGGAAGTAACCTTGGTAGATCTACGTACCAGGCTGTGTTGGAGGTCTTATAGAGAGGGTGGGTGGGTTCTGATGCTCTTTAAGCCGCTTGTTGAAACAAGGTGAAGGGAGGCTTTTGCTAGGGCAGAGGCTGCGTCAGTCCGTGACAGCCTCTTACTCCACCAGGAGAGCAGCAGCTTCTTGTTCCCTTCCTGATCTTCCTGTTCGCTAAAGTGCTGTGAGGGGGACTTTGAAGGAGTCTTTCAAAGGCCTCTGTGGTGGCTTCCTTGCACTCCCTCTTTTCTTTCCCCCATTTTCCCTTTTTAAGGGAGGTGGGGAGGAGAGTGTTCAGATGTACATCTTACCTCTAAGATGGGGCTGCTGGCAGTACAAAGAGCCATCCTGTCCTTCTTGGCAGGCTCCGTGCCCTGAGTGCCTTGCAGGGAAATGGGTCAGTGCGACCAGGGCTGCCTCTCACCAGAGGGAAACATGCTCCATGGAGCTTCTTGAGCTCAGAGCTCCCGTTTACTCTTGACAAATAGGGTCTCTCTCGCATTGGTTTGAATAAGCCTGGCTTCTGTTGGAGGTGCAGAGCAAAGGCTCAACTAAGCAGGTAGGTCTCTTTAAAGGGGAGGGTCCTGGTGGTTGGCTGTGGTGGATAGTAGCAGTGAGCTGGATAGCATCCTTTGGAGCATGTGGTTACCCACCACTAGTTACAGTTGCTTTGTGAAAGTCTTGCCAGATCACAGCAGCCACAAAAAGGTGTTGAGTCCTTAGTCTTTGGTCTGAGGGAGTCTTTAGCTGTTGAATGCTTCAGTTCTCAGCTGGTGTCCTGTTAATGAATTATAATGGTATAATTGGACAGAACTGGCAAAACCAGCTCTGAGGATTCCTTGCCTAAGAAAAACCCTCTGAAAGTCATGGGATTGCCATTATTAGGCGACTTGAAGGCACATACACATGCATGAGCTGCCCTTGGTCCTTTCTCCCCAAATGCTGCAGGCTAGAACTTCCAGAGCATGGGTAAAGGTGCCTTTTTGGACTGTTACTCCCAGAATCCCCCAGCCAGCAATGCTGGTCAGGGGATTCTGGGAGTAGCATTCCAAAAAGGAAGAACCTTCTCCAAGCCCAGAAGGACAGCCAATGAATACCAGGTGCTGTTGGCTCTATTTCAGAGGAAGGAACTGGCAAAACCACCACCTCTGAGAATTCCTTGCCTAAGAAAAACCCTATGAAATTCATGGAATTGCCATAAGTCGACAGGCAACTTGAAGGTACATATACACACATACAAGTCAGACTTGTGTCATTGCAGCTCGTTTTTATGGTCATTGTGTAGATTATGTTGGAGAGCAGGGAGATAAGTGGGGCTAAATCCAGCTGCTTTCTTGTAGCGGGACACTGCCAAGACCCCCAGAAGTCTCTGCAGATGACTGGCACACTGTGTCCAGATGCAGGGAAATAGCTGGATGTCATCTCCCCACTCTGACAACATGCAAGTGACCATGGGGGGGGGGGCTGTGCTGCTTACAAGGTGAGTTTGGGGGGTTGTTTAAGAGACATTGGTATGGACATGTAGCTAAGTGATAAATGTACATCTCCAAATGCAGGCTCTCAGTCCTCATTTTTTATGAAATGGGAGTGAAGAGAGAAACAGACAGCACTGAAACAGACGTAAAAGAAATATTGTTAAAAACAACAACCCTGTTCAGGTCAATCACTAAGTGTATCCAATCCCCAATCCTCACACAGCTATGAGGGAAAATAATGAGTGTAAACTACTGCAGAAATGTATGTTCTCCACCTCACTGCACTTTTTGAGTGGAGCAAAATAGTTTTGACCACAGCTGCAGGGGAGAAAGGTGTTCTCTCTACAGCAGTTCCTTCCTTAGAACTGCCTCTTTCTCTCCTCCAGCCCACCGGTACAGCCAGCCTGGACCATTGCATGGCACAGATACTTCTGGGTTTGCCCAGTTGCCTGTATCGCCACCTCTGGGGCATGAGCAGTCGCTTGAAGTGGATAAATCCCTCCAAGCCTTTTGTGTGTGGCATTATTTGTCCCAAACCATTCCCAAAACACAGGAACTGCCCCCTAGAAGCTGGACTCCCCCCACCTCCTTGTTTCTTTGGCTTGGTACAATGGGTGGAGCCAGTACAGTAGTTTCCTTTCAGAGGGGTGGGTTGGAAAGTCCTCTAAACAAGCACAGTTCAGTTCCTAAACAAGTATAAATCAGCTCAGAGGCAAATAAATCCTTTTAAGGCAAGGGCTGAGTAAACTAAGCCATTTTGCTCCTGCTGTAGCCATTCCATGGGGAGAAGAAACTGAGGTTGCTGTCCGTCTCCCCCTGATCTTTGCCCTTTTTGGAAACTTCATTCCCAGCTGTCAGCCAAAAATAAACTCCATTCCACACCATATTTGTGCGAGAGACAAGGAAGCCGGTCGGGCCTCCTGCCCTGTGGCTGCAGCACGCTGCTTTCATGCGGGTGCTCAGCAACAATGCATCTAACCCAGCTGAACTGGGAGTGCCTTCTGCACATTTTCTCTTTTCTGGACAAAAACAGCCGGAAGAACTTAGCCCAGACGTGTCCCAGGATGCTGAGGGTCTTTCAGGACCCCTCACTGTGGCCTGTGCTGCACTTCCATTCTCCTGCGGAACTGACCAAGAGTAACTTTGTGCTGGGAGCAGCCTTGCGTTTCCTTTCCATCTGCTGGCATTCCAGCCAAGTTAAAGTGTGCAACGTCGAGGACTGGATGAAGAACACCTTGCAGAGGGACATCTGCAGCATCCATGAACACACCGTCAACAATTTTTTACTCCAGGTTTGTGATGGGTAAGTCTTTAGGCCTGTGGAGTCTCTCACCACATGGGTTGTTTTATAGATGGGGCCTGCCTGGACTGAATGTTTCATGACTATAGCCTAGGGATCCAGAGTAAAAATGCCCTGGTTTCAGAGGCAGGGTGTTTTGTTTTGTTTTTAAACATGCATGACTTAAATACTACTTTAGAGCTTAAAATAACTGCACCAGAGTCCTGGGGCTCTTCCCCCCTCTCATCACTTACTTCCTGTGTATTTCCCCCCTCAAGTTTTAAAAGGTGAAAACCTAAACTTCTCTGTTCTTCCAATGCCACTGGATTACCAACAGCAGGCACTACAGCTGCCCAGCCATTCCAAGCATTCTTTAGATGTTCCTGTTCCTCAGCATAAGCTGTTTATCCCCTCTCCCTCTCCCTCCTTTAAACAGTATGTAGATTAACTAGGTCTTTGACCTAAACAAAGATTTGAGAAAGAAAGCATAGGCACAACAAAATCCACAGCAGTCATAATCATGTTGAGGCTGTTGTCCTCTGCTGGCACTCCCTTGTGCCCACCCTGAAATATTTTGCATACTGCCAGAGATTGTTGCTAATGATGGCACAGTACACACTATTGACAGGCTGCTGTAACCTCTAGACACAATAACTACCTGTGTTTGATGCATAACGTATTCTAACCTGAGCTCTTGAGGCGGGTGGGTTAAAATTGGTGAGACAAAGATTATACATGCACATTTATGTAATAAGTCTGTCTCATGCAGAGAGGTTAACCTGTCTGCATCAGAGTAAATGTCCATGGAGTCCCTGGACTGATTAGCCCCCAAAGGAGATCAGAAGCAACCAACTTTCAGATAGTGTAGCCATACATCTGGTTGCAAAATAAAAGCTTCACGATTAACCATGGAGTTAGCTAAACCAAGACAATAGCGTAGTACATCTGTCCCATGAAGCTCTTGCTGCTGAATGACCCAAATTGCCTGCAACCTCTATAGTCATTGTAGACTGAAGGAAGCCCTCTGTGTGAACCCTTCACACCTCCCTGCTTTGCAATGTGTTTTCCAGCAAGAAACAGCCAGGCTGCTTCAGAAAGGGAGTCTGTAGAGTAGGCAGCAAGTGATTTGGAGTAACCATCCCATCTGACGAGTGTTCAAAGCTTGGAATGGTTTTAACCAGCTGAAGATGGGAGAAGATCGATCTACTGCTGATCTGATCTTTGGCAATCTCTTAAAGCCCACAGCCCGAGCCACCGACTCTGCGTCACTAACTCCTCTTTATGTTTTCAGGTGCCCAAACTTGCTGTCCTTGACACTGTCTGGGTGTGGCCACGTCACTGACTATTATGTCACGTTGCTTCTCAAGAGTTGCTCCAGCCTCCAGACTCTCAGGCTGGAAAACTGCGTCCAGATCACTGACCAGACTTTGGATGCTGTAACCCTTTATGCCGATGCCTTGCAAACTCTGCACGTGGACTTTTGCAGGAACGTAACACAGGCAGGTTTGCAGCGAGTGCGCAAAAAGCGTCCCTCAATAACTCTAAAAGCAGAAAGAAGCGCAAACATGATCCCAGACAAAAAGCCAGGCAACTGGGCCTCAGAGAGAACATTCAGGAAACTGCTGTGGCACTAAGCTCTAAGAGAAAAAGCAACCTCTGTCTTGAGTGGAATTTATTCATGTATTCCTGCATGGTTCTGGGACTTCATGCAAACATGAAGCAGTAAGATGCAAAATCAGGTACTGCTACTGGGGAAAATCCTACACAAATTCACTATGAAAGGAATGGCAAAAACCCTTTCATATGGCTCACCTAGCAGCTTGTCTACTGGAATTCTACATTCTATGTTCTCACGGAGGTTGACTGCTCTATTACTGGAAAATACGGAGAACTAGAAAGATCTCTCATTGCCCAAGCCTAGCAGTGATTGTCTGATGAATATGAAATGTTTTTAACACAGTGAGAATTCCGCCCCCCATCCCGGCAAATAAAAGTTACTGAACCAGTTTTTTAAAATCCCTCAGTAATGATCTGGTGAACTTTTTTTTCTCTATAGAAGTTTCTGTCTTTAAGAAATGCTGGACTTCTGGATGTTTGTTGAAATCTCAACAGTTGATCATCTCCAACAATGACCAAAGGAAACTGCATATCTTAGATATGCATTAACTTCTTCAAATCATATATACTTTAAATAAAATACAGTTTTTAGTTGCAATGATCCAACCCCCACACACACCTTAAAATAGCAGATACTTGTCATCAGAAGCCTATCTGCACATATTGTTTTGTTGAAAGAGCCCCTGGGTTGTGTTTCCTACCACCAAAGCCTGAGTTACATTTTTAACCTCAGCAGTGTGATGAAGCTACAGCCTTATCCTGGTGCAGCCTGTCTACTTTCCCCTTCCACCCACCCACCCACCTTTATCACTGCAAATGTTTTGACCTGACATTCCTACAGGGCCTTAATTTAATGTGGAACAGTCTGAATCCCTGCGGAACCTTGAACATTCTAATTTTGCTAGGCAAAATATTACATATTTCAGTCTAACTTTTTTGCTGCCATTCTATGTACACCTAGTATAGCATGAATATTTTGTACCTTGGTACTAGTAGGCTGATAACTCTACTTTTGCCATTAAGTTTCTTTGTTAATTATTGTACTACAATGTTATAGCACTATTATTCCACTTTAATTGTTATGGCTGCCTCCTATGGAATTCTGGGGTTTGTAACTTAGTGAAGCCTAAGAGCTCTTTGGCTGAGAATGCTAAACGCCCCTCCTGTAACTGCAAATCCCAAGAGTCCACAGGAGGCAGCCAGAGCAGTTAAAGTGGAATAATACTGCTCCAACACCGTAGTGTGATATCCCACTGACTTGACGAGCTGAATTCCCAGTCTTTCCATTGTGTTTCTAGTTTTATTTCTCACAGAAGTCTTCCGCTGCATGAATTCTGGTTTATTTCTTCCCCTTTTCTCTGTTAATATAATCAATAATATGAAAAGCCACAATTCTAGGCAAATTCAATTTCAAATGTGAAATAAACCACTAGGAAACATTAAGTAGCAAAACTGCTCTTCAATTCTTGAATTTGCTTTATTTTCTCTGCATAAGGAACCCTGCACAGGCATTTCAAATTAAAACAAAAATAAATATATGAATATTCATGTAAAACTGTCCTTTCTAATGAACAATTATACACAATGTACAACTCTTCATGTTCACTGGGAAGGCTTATAAATGCACCATTCCCAACAAAAACGCACCAGAAAGGCTCCATGCAAACTTATCAAAAAAGTGAACAAGAGGGGTGGGGGGGGGGCAGAGAGGAAGAAATCTTACCGGTCTCTCACCTTTTTGCAATTTTTTTTGTTTTGTTTACAGTCACAGAAAAAAAAACCCACATCTAAATCTTGTTACATTTACAGTAACTAAAAAGGTGGCCACTGTTTATGTTTCCTAAAACATCTATAATTACCATAAAATGGTGTCAACACTGAAACCTGACATGGGCACGATTTGCAAGAAAGGAAGATGGTTTTTGTCCACAGAGTCAATAGTCTGTGTCCGAGCCCTCGGCGTTGTCCACGTTGCGGGACAGCATGTAATTGTCCATATCTATAGACCGGCAATTGTTGATTGCATAGCGCAAACGCTCGGCCATGATGAGTTGACTGGAGTAGGGAGGGAGCCTTAGCTGAAAGAAACACGTCTGTGAGGTAGGCAAGCTGTCGTAAGGCTGTGGGGAGAGAGAGAGAGAGAGAGAGAGAGAGAGAATGGGGCCGGCTGCTCTTGAGAATGCAGAGGGTGCAGCCAGCAGGTATGCCCTCTTCCCCTGGGGCTGGCCTTTCCAAACCTCTGGGGACCCCTGCAGGAATCATTACTTTAATACTTAATATACTTAAAAAGGATCCCACAGTTTCTATACAGTATATAATAAAAATCACGGTACAGGATGTACTAGCCATGGGATACATAGATTTAACAGATCCCTCCCTGAAGGCACCCTCTGCCTTCCTTATTTCCTGCCCCCACCACTTTACAGGGGTCAGAAGCTGGCGAGTGAGGCTGTGGTTCCAACTCTGTAACAAATGCTACTCAATGTACCTAGACCCTTCACTGCTACAAAAATTCTGGGAACGGCCTTTTAAAAATCTACCTGACAATCCATTCAGTAGGCACAATAACGACAAAAGCTAAGGGTCCTAGAGCTCCTACTAGCAAGGCAGGAAGAGTTGCTAGGCAGCCCTCTGCCTCCCAATCCCTTCATCACTGTGCACAGGTGGTGGTGATGGCAGAAGGTGGCGTTGGTCTCAAGCTATTACAAGGCCCAGAAGAAGCTTAAAAAAAGGGGGGGGGCTCCACAACCCCGAGAGGGTCCCCCCAATTTTTTGCACAAGCCTTTCCAAAATTGTTCTCCAGTGCTAATTTTCGGGTTACCATCTAGCTTCTGTATGGCACTTTCCATGCAATTGTAGGAAGAGGCCAACATCCTTTATATGCTTCTACATTGGTTATCCTTTTCAAGACTTGCTCTCATCATAACACAAGATCCTAATCAGAGCCCTTCCTTGCAGCCACCCTGAACTCTTCTCTTCATGGTTTCGCCTCTCCCACCCACCGCACGGCATTCCTCCCTTTCTCATAACCTGAACTCTCCCACACCCCCAACTCAGAAAGGAGAAGCGTCACTGTGAGCTGGATGGATCTGCCATTAGAAAAGAGCAGCCAATGAGCAGCTTCTTTTGGATCTTTTCCACTGGTGGAGGCTGCTTGCCAAGCTGATTTGGGTAATAAGGAGCCACATTTTAAGCACTCCCCCCCCTGCCCCCATGAAAAGGTACAAAGAATTACTTTCCAGCTCTTATTTGAGGCTTGTTTTGCACTCTAAAACTAAGTATCTTCCGCTAGAGAGGGCTTCTTACCTGTTCCACCACCCAACTACTGGTAGTTCAAAATCGGTATTAGTGCAAGCATTCTAGGTGAGCAAAGGCAGAGCATCTTAGCAGACCTATCTGTAAGGCAACTTTCAGTTTCAGCTGCCAGTGAAATGTCCTTTTCACTACCGGATTCTATGATCATATCACTGAGATTAGGTAGCAGTTAGGAAGAGAAGAACTGGCCCTTACCCTATCGACCTTCATTATTTGGAAACGCTGAGAGATATCCGCTGTGTTAGCTGGCAGGCGAGATCTTCCTGACACGAACCTCATGAAAAGGACCCGCTCCTCGTTTGAGAACTCCTCAAGGGTGTGCCAGAACCACTGCACCAGCTGGTGCTGCTCATCCACCTCTCTGTACCGAACCACCTTCTTTAGGACTTCCACAGATATTTCTGGCATTCCACAAACCATTTGCTCCAACTGCTTCGCAGTCAGAAGGGACAGCAGCGGGACCGGCACAATCCAAGACATCCCTTCTCTCACTGCTGCCACCTGCAACTCAAAGCAATGGGGGTTCTTTAACATCACCTGTGCATGTTGGCTTTGTAATAATCCAAGCTGGAGTACTTTCAGGTAAGAAGCAGACTGTGTGATAGGTGACTATTAGCTCTTGGGTCACAAGGATATCTAAAATAAAACCTCCGCAAGGGAATGAAACAGCAGAAGCAAGATCTGTGATCTGATGTGGGCTATGACTGAAGGCCTGGGGGCATGGGGGTGGTTCTGTTTTTGTTTTAGGAAAATGTACTCATAAAACCTGCTTCTTAATAAAAGCCAGAAACAATGCACAGAAATTACAAAACAGACTTCCTGTTTTGAAATACTACTTGATTATTGCAAATGAACCAATACTGTGGCTCTTGTGAAATACTTTTTATACCCCAGTTGCAGGCAAAATACACACGAACAGGGTAAAAACTGCACTTTGATGGAAAAGCACAATACATTTTTGGGCTGCACAGAGCTTGCTCCTAGCTGTAGAACGTCCCACCGTCTGCCTACAGCATTGGTTGGAATAACCTGAGGTTATCCACATTGCATCTCTCCTCCCTCTCTAGACAAACGGCTGTTCCGGCTCCCAATTAAAAGACAGATTATCTTCAAGATTTATTCAAAAGTCAGTCTACTTGCTATAAAGGCTCACAGTTCAAGTCTGTCTGATCAATCATACCGAAGAAGGCAGCGGGTTCAAGTGATGGCCAATCATAGCCACAAAAGCTGGCATGGAGAGGAAGGAGCCCTTCAGCAAGTCTTAACCCACACAAACCACAAAGTGCCAAAACAAAGCTTTTGTATAGAAAGGTTCACAGATCTCCATTTTTAAAGTCCTGCTACAATACACACATGTCCTGCTACTCCATGGGCAGAGCACGGCTTCAAGTGCAGAAGTGATTAATGGGCAGAATTCTCATCTTAAAACTACTAAAATGAGCCAAAGAGGCTCCTTAATATTAATGGGTGGAATTCACTAAAGCAGTTACAAATACCTAAGTTATATAACTACCTAGTGTCTCCCATCCTGAATCCCACAATCATCTCCATTTACCAGGCAGCAGCTGCTGTGAGCAATGAGTCTGTTCCCTGTTGATCAGGAAGCAGCTGGCTGATGTTCCCACCCTCCAACCAGAAATCTCCAGTGTGACAGCCAGAAGCAGGGTTCCTGTCACAATTTCCTCTCCTACTGGAGACTGCTCACACAAAGGGTGTCTGGGAACATCAGTCAGCTGCTTCCCGGTCAACGGGGACAGACCCCTGTCCATTGCAGCAGTGGCTGCCTGGTAAGTGAGGACTGGGGGGCTTCCGGGGCCACTACATAAACTAGTGAATAAGCTGGGGTCATGAATATAAGCCTGTCGTGAATGTGGAACTCTAGTCACAAACAAGTAACAGTCTTAGTGAATTCTGGCCAATGTTGTTTTACTGTTTTTATCTGAAATGGGCACTGCTGCCAAATGTTATGTTACAACTACATGCGCTTGTCCTTTAACTATAACCCATGTTGGGCTTATGCATTTGGGACTCTTACCTGACGGTCCATTTCATGGAGTCTGTACTCAATGGCCCTTTCCACGTATTCCTTTCTGTTTGAAAAAGTGAGCGGAATGCTGTTCCCACCAGGGATTATGGGAACCATTTTTCCATCAGCACTCTGGCCAACAAAAGAATCCAGAGGAATCATCTAGTAGGGAAAAGAAACAGGGCGGGGGGAACAATTCCAGGAATCCGGTCTCCAGAGACCAAGGCCAGCGTGCTGGCTACTCCAAGACAGCAGCCCTGAAGCCAAAAGGGATGGCAGTGGGCATGAGGACCAAGAGGCCCAGAGCCACTAAAAGCACCTGGTGGCCGAGCTCACCTCATGGAAATTCTCTTCGGTAATCCCGCTGTCTTCAATGTGAAGAATGCTGTTAAGGGTTTGGACATAGAGAAGATCCACTTCTTCCAAGTCTTCCAGAGAGAGTGGGATGCAGCAGAGCTGCTTCCAGACCATGGGGGCCAGGTGGAGGTCTAAAGGCTTCTTGGTGCGGATGGCCACGCCCATCAGGATGCCCAGGAACTTGAACTGCATCAGATGCTCCTCTAGGCAGGCTGAAGGGTTGAAGAGGAACCTTGGGAAAGAGGCAAGGCACAGGAAGGGCGTTAGCATGCCAGCTTCACTAGGACTGCTAATGAGAAGACATCGCCAGCCCACCAAAGTGCAGTGTAACGGAGCTCAACGGGCCATACAGTGATCTGTCCCACCTGCCTTGTTGGTGAAATCTTCTATCAAGAGAATGTAAAAATCTATGAAGAAAAAAACCCAAACCCCACAGATCAATTCTGATTCTTTTTGTAGACACCTCTGGTATAGTGTACAGCCAGCCTGGTGCAGTGGTTTGAGCACTGGATTATGATTCTGGAAACCAGGTCTCCCAGTGGATTTCCGTTCCACTATGGAAACCCACTGGGAGACCCTGGGCGAGTCACACTCTCTCATCCTCAAAGGACGGCAAATGGCAAATCTCCTCTACAGAAATCTTGCTGCCCATGATAGGGTTGCTCTAAGTTGGAAACAACTTGAAGACACACAACTGGTGTAGTGTGTATGCCCTGTCCCTTGGAAGTAACTTGAATAACCATTTTTAACACAGTAAAACCATCTAGAATGAATTCATTCTGTTTTTCTGGCATGTTGAGTTGATCATGCAAATATACTGTCACCTGGCCCTGAGAGAAACTCTACATTCACAAGAACAGTTACCTTATGTATACAACAGGTGTCTGACACCAAGAGATTACAATGGATGTGCTCCATGATGACGCTGGTGATCAAATGCAAAACCATACCAAAACCAGTGACTTGTGAGGGCATTTTATGGGTCATGTTCTATACCAAAAGTGAATGTGGGTTTGTTTTGTTTTTTTAAAGTAAGGAGCTTACACCTGCTGATTCAGCACAAGGGTAATTTTAAGATTGCAAATGAACTTGCAAAAAGTTTTATCCTAACAAAACATAGCAGCTTAGGGAGAAGATGTCAGCTGGATCTACAAAGCAGCTGCACAATTCAAACAAGCTTGAATCCAGCTTCCCAGACAATGAACAACAGATGTGTGAGTCGAGTGGGTAAGCTGGAGATCTGAGTCAGGCAATTATATCCAGAACTGTGATAGAATTTACTGTTACAATTTACTGTTCTATCCTGCCTGTAATATTCCTGATTCCATAATTTAATCCTCTTACTGCTAAGATGATTTCACTGAAATTTATTTAATTTTTACAGGCATCCCCCTCTTTTTGACAGCTTGTGATGTTCCGCTGTTTCAACAGATCTAGATTATAGCCACGTACCACACTTTTGACTCTGGTCTGTTCTTTCCATCCCTGGTCTGCTTTTTTCACTCTGTCTACTTGGTGCCCTCTTGTGTTCAGTCTTGCATTTGCATGCTAAAAAAGACAGTTCTGCTTTTCCACCAGTTCCACTTTTGGGCAGTGCCCGGGTCCCTAACCCATCAAAAAAGTGGGGGATGCCTGTATCTTGCCCTTCTCCCAGAACAGGATACAACCATTTAAAAACACTATATCACTAAAATATATATATAATATTGATTAAAAAAACACAATTAAACCAGAATTCTATTAAAAACAGTTTTAACAACATAGGCCTGCCGCCTTTAATTCAGAGCCCATTGACCTCCCAGGAAGAAAATGCCTGGACACTTACCTATCTCTATTGTAGCCAACTTCAGCTGTTGCATTTGGGGAGGGGATCAAGAGGTCGACCACCCCAGTTTCAAGTTCCTTATAAATTAAGAAGAAAACGTTTTCATGCATCATCATGTATGCCAAAGCAATTACTACTACCACCACCAAATAAAGCAATTGCCATTTCGAAATCAAGGGAGAACTGAGAGCAGGTTTCTTAAGAATAACAAGTCAAGCCACTAGTCTCAGAGGTGAGTTAGAAATATCTCTTTTCTTGTAGCTAGCAGGTAAAGCAAACCTGTCGTTCCATTATACACTATGCAAAGCACAACTAAGGAATCCTAAATGTAACAGTAGTTAACTGAGGTACACAGGGCCAGCATAGGACACTTGGTTGCCTGGGATGGGAAACCCAAATCCTTTCTGGCCCAAAGCTATTCTCCTGGCTTGAGGCAGATATAATTTCATCAGCCTGCTTAATGCAATGTAGATGTGTAAAATTGCTATTGCTTAAAACAATTTGTAAGCCGCTCTGATAGCCTTGTGGCTAAAGAGCAGGAAATAAATAAATAAATAAACAAGGCTCCTACCCTGTGGCCTTGAATCCTTGGCCACTGCCCCCATTTGGCACTGTCATTTTCATGGGCAACGCTGACAAATGGCCAGTTTGGATCTGAAGTTTCCAAAGCCCAACTCGTGTAAGTAAGTGCTGACAGACTAAGTGAGAACATGGAAACAGAACTGCCTGCAGAGGCCCCCTAGGGATGCAGGAAAGAGGAGGGAAACCTAAGAGTGCCCTCCTGGCAACGTTCACTCTCTCCTGTGGCCAAGGTTGTTTTGGCCTAGCTCCTTCCAGACAAAGACAGGCTGATTCCCCAGTTACAGGCTGGCACTCCCATGACTAACTTTTTATATGTATCTAACACTTGTCTGCAAACATATATAAAAATGTTTTATGCTCTATTCCAAAACATGCTCTTATTTTTGAGCTCATGTAACTATGGAGGTGTTTCAGCTATTATATCATACTCCAATGTGAGTGAGTGCGGGAGGTAAGGGGGGAGGGCAACAAAATTATAAGGAAGGAATTGGGACCGTAGACGTTCCCTGCAAAAGTTAAAAGACCACACCTGGCACATTTCTGTGATTGTGTCATCAAAGACTCCTCCAGCATCATCAGCACCTTCTCCGACTAATTTAACTTTCCAGGCACGAGAGGGTAGGCGAAGGTCTGAAGCATTTAGCTTCACAACTTGTCTTGCAATCTGAACAAATATAGGCTTGCATTTCCGACCTCTTTGGAAAGAGAAAAGAAAGGGTCAACCACCCAGTTCAGAAATGATGCTGTTGCAAGAAGAGCAGTTTCTGCTCTGATACCACCAGGGAAGACCACCCTTTGTCTGTTCCCCTCGTTGCCCCTTGGAAGAGACGGAAAATGCTGACCTGGTCGATATCCTTTTGACGGTGATCTGTGGCCCATAGTTCTTTCCTTGCACCATGGTTTTTCCTATGGAGCGGACCATCGGAAGGGTGTAGACCCTTGGTGCCAGCAATGGCCTCAGCTGCCCTTGCACTATCCCCCAGGTTCCAGCATTGTAATGGGACGTGCTGTTCTGTAAGAATTATTATTATTATTAAAAGGAGGCCCACACAGTTCAGAACCACACCCTCTCCACACCCACTGCTAGCCTGCCCTCGTTGGGGCTGGAGTCTCTCTACTCATCTCTAGTTTCAAAAACCTAAAAGCTCCTGAAACATCATGCCCAAGCCCAGAAGATGAAAGACCCTCCTTTCATCAAACTACCATGATCATGTTCTTAGAGGGAGAAACAAAGACACAGGCATAGCTCCACCATGCCCAGGCCCACCCTCCACCCCAACTGCCCCTGCCTTGGCCTGGGAGGGAGAGAAGACGAAGCAGTTTCTGCTGAACTTAATCCTCTCCCCTACTGCCATCCCCTTTCCTAGTGTGTCGTGTCTTTAGACTGTAAGCCCAAGGGCAGAGAATAGTGTTTTCTTGTTCTTTTTCTCATAAAGCACCATGTACAGCGATGGTGCCAAATAAATAAATAAATAAATGATGATGAGAAGAAGGAGGAGGAGGAGGAGGAGGATAGTGTTTTCTTGTTCTTTTTCTCATAAAGCACCATGTACAGTGATGGTGCCAAATAAATAAATAAATAAATAAATGATGAGGAGAAGAAGAAGGAGGAGGAGGAGGAGGAGGAGGAGGAGGAGGAGGAGGAGGGTTGGCACATCAAGGGCATCTCCCTGCCCCTTCACCTTGCACTCACAATACTGGCAACTAAAATGATGATGGGGTGGAATGAGGAGGAGATCTGTTCCTTCACACAGCTCAGCCTCTCATATCCAGCTAGGTTTCTGTTGCAAAAGCAGATGACGCCAAGACACACACACAATGTATGCAAACTGTCCCTGCAACCGGATGGACCACTCTTCCTCAGCAAGACTCCTAGGGCTTGGGCTGTAATGTACTTTATGACCTTCCCCACCCCCTTGCAGTGTTGGGAAATCCCCTAGCAATGAGTAGCTGCATTGACCACCTCACTTTCCATTCACCTCTTATATTTATGTCATGAAGCATCAAGGCCTGGTTTTATTGCAATGTATGGTGGCAAGAGACAATCCATTAATAAATCTCCTGAATGAACTTCATAGAAAATGAGGGGACATGCATGCCTGTGTGACCTGCACAGCTCCCAAATCCTTAAGCCAGAGCTTTTGGACTGCGCCCTTGGTTCAAAGAGAATGGTTCTCTACAAGAGTATATTGAAATGTCAGGTTTTGTTTTGTAATTGAAGGCAGAGCTTTGAAAAGCAGAAGAAGGCACTTACAGGGGTTGATGCCTGGAGGAAAGTTACCTGGTTGTTGGGACTGAGGTTGAGCAGCCTCCATGAAGAATACATGAGGTCGGAGAAATGATAGAGCAGCCTCAGTCTGGCTCTCACGGTGTGGATGCTGACTTCCTTCAGGGCCCCAAACTGAGGGGGGACAGCATCAGGCAAGCCCAGCTGCAAAGGCACCGACACGCCTGCCAAGGGAAGCCAAAGGATCTCACAGGTCAGAGGCTGGCTCCTGCTAAAGTGCCAGGCCTTCTGCACTCACAGTGCTTTTTGACGCTGTACCAAGGCCAACAGGCAAGGTCACACTCCCCCTGAGGAATATGCGCACAGTTCGGGGATACAACTTGGCCCTGCTTTCTCACTGGAGCCGCAAGCAGCTACAATGCCCCCCAGTGCCTTTTCCCAACCTCGGCTGGTTCACTGGCTTTGGCCATTCCTCCACAGGCCAGTCCAGCCACACTAATTCATGGTCACCTCCTGGTTAGAATACTAACCAGAAAATTAAGCCAATCTGTGTGGGCTTTGGCATCTAAAACTAGTAAGGTACAGGCAGAGGAACGATTACAGGAACCTTCACCCAACAGACCCACCTGGGGCTCCAATTCTCAGCCCCCCCTCTTTACCTGGTGCTCGCGGAGGAACCGGTGGGGAGGTCCACGCAGCACTGTGACATCGCCCCGCTGAGATCTGCCGGATGCTCTTCCCTTGCAGGGAAGTAATCAGTGTTGGCTCTCGGACGTGGTTGGTGTGACCCAACCCAAGCTAGAAAATTGAAGATTCAGAAATAAGAATGCCTTGTGTAACTGCAGCATGTGCAGATCACATCAAATACACAGCTGTCTACACCCTGAGGGGCAGGGAGGTAAGCAAAAAACAAACAAACAAACAAAAAGCCTTTACTTGGATGGAAATAGAAATTCTCTATTTGCTGGAATGTATTTCCATCCTGGTTCAGGCTTTCCATTGCATCTTTGGACCACTCTCAATCACACGACGCAGAAAAAGGTATGAGGATACATACAGCAGGGTCAGTATTCTGCTTGGGGCTTTTTAATTCCACATGAATGGGATAGAAAGTGCATTTGGGGCAGCTGAAATCTAACCAGTCCCATACACACCTGCCCTTCCGAGTTGCTACCCCAGGCATAGACATCCCCAGATGCAGAGAGGGCAAGGGTGTGCTCCGCTCCAATGGCAATGTCTTCAATGAAAATGCCTGACAAGGCTGGGACTTGCTGTGGGCGATTGTGGTTGCGGGCCCGGCCTTCGGGCAAGCCAATCAGCCGGTCTGGAATGAGGAATGAAGTCTGGTTATGATTGGAAAGGGCAAAAGAAGCTTAAATGGGAGACAGCAGTACTTCCCAAGTAACTGACGGGGAGGACAGGACAGGACTGCCAATTATTTTTTTCCAATGTGCCAGGGAGTGGTACCATATTTGCACCCATTGGCTATGGTTGTTTCTTTGCTTCCTGGAAATTCACCAAGGACTGATAGCCAATGGCTCACAGGCATCACTGGCCCATCAACCATCCCTTTGAGTAGCACTGGGGCTGGAGGACAAAAATGCTCATGCAGGTGAATTAACAAAACAGCACAAGGGAGAACCTGTGTTCTCTTCCTTGGAGAAATAATACAGGATATTGGCAGGACTGATGACAGGAACAATCCAGTTTCCCAGCACTGCCAATCCCTTCAAAGAAGATATTAACAATTTACATGCACGCACACAGGCACTCCTATCCACCAGGCCCCTCTTGTGCTCAACTGAGCTTGCTTTCCTAAACAGACCCCATCCTCTTCCATTCTGAGGCTCACATATATTTGAAAAACAGCTAAAATGTTGAGAGCCACTTTGCTACAATAGCAAAATGTCTCTTTCAAGCCAAAATATTATGAACTATAGTATTGAGAAACTCCTCAGTCCTGTCCACTACATTTGAAAACTACTTTTTAAAATCCACTGAAAGTCTGAAGAATAAATTCCAACTAAGCTTACCTTGCCCAAATGTATATACGTGCCCATCTTTTGTCAACGCAACTGAAAACTGGGTTCCACAGGCAACTTTTTTGATTCCGATTCCACACAAAATGTCTACTTTCTACAAACAGGATGGAAAAAGTAAAATAATTACCACCCTGTAATGACACAGGTTGAATTAACATACATGCAAAAACAGGTAACTAGTTCTTCAACTGTACAATTAAATAACCTTAAACAAACAATGTTTGTATTTGCTAAGTATTAATCAATTTTAACACCATTCTCCCACGTCATTTGTCTCATGCTTTCTAAGCATGCAATCATGGGTTACTAAAAGGTATTTGGCAGGGTTTGCTTCAATGTCCAATGTGATTCCCCCTTTGGGTCAACAGGCACAGGACCCTTCACAGTTCATGCCAAAGTCCCACTTTTAGTCTAGGGTGTAAAAGTGCCAGCCAGCAAGTCCTATCGATATGCAATGATAAATTAGATTAAGATGTAAAGTGTCACTGACAACTGGTTTGGGAGGCAGGGAGAAGAAAATGTCATCTGGGAAGGCATCTAGAAAATGCATTAGGGGAGAAAACAGACAGAAGGCACTGACCTGTGGTGAGGATTTTGCTGTGGAGTTTCCCAAGCCCAACTTCCCATAGTCACCGTCACCAAAAGCCCAAACCATCGAGCCATCCGTGGACACAACTAGGGTGTGATTTAAGCCACAGGCAACCTAGTTGGGAAAAAAGAAGTGCTTCAATCAGGTTTTTTCCCCAAACAAAAACACAGCCTCACAAAAAGTTCCATGTGGATTTTGCCTTGTTTTGCATCAGATACAGTTGGCCCTGTATCTGTTGGATTCTGCATCCACAGATTCAACCATTCACAGCTTGAAAATATTCTCCCCCTCAACCCCATCCGCCACAAAAAAAATCCAAAAAGCAAACCTTGCTGTCCACCATTTTATATAAAGGACATCATTTTACTACATCATTGCATCTAACAGGATTGAGCATCCACAGATTTTAGTATCTATGGGGTTCTGGAACCAAACCCCAGTGGATACTGAGGGCCCACTGTACTTCTGCTTAACAGATGGAATCCTGCTCCCACTTCTGCGAGTCTCACCAGAATGGTGTACAGCAACCACCTTAGAGCACTGAGAGATTCCTCTCTGGCATGGTTATGCTGGGCGGTGGGTTTAGTACTGCCAGTCTGGGAATTAGCATCCTCAAGACACATCTGCATTCTTCTGGGCAGACAGGCGGCCAACTCCAGACCTCCAAACCACCTCATAAACAAAGGTGGATGGATGGATGGGGAGGGATGGGCAACTGCATGCAGGGCTTTTTTTTCTAATTGGCTGGTACATTTTTGTAACACTTTTTCATGTGAATGGCTTAGAATGCCAGATGTGGAAAATACTGACTGCAAACTGCAAGGAATGCCTCCCTCAAAGAGGCAATTCTGCTTGTTCCCCCCAACTTCCCCCAAACAGTTCCTGGGGGAAAGATGTTTGTTGGAAATCTGTGGCTGAAATGGCACAAATATCCATCAAGTCCGACCTCTCCAATCTGATAGCCCTCCAGTGCAGTCACTCTTTCGGGGAGCTTCTTGTTGGACGTGTTTCCTAATCCCAGCCGGCCATAATCGCCATTTCCAAATGTAAACAGTTTGCCATCTGCAGTCACCACGGCTGAATGCTTGAAGCCACAGGACATCTGGAGGGGGAAGAAGATCAGAAGAAGACCTTGCTGGGAATGTTGCTTGGACAAATCTCACTTGTTTAAGAACAGATACATAGATATGCAGAACCACAGCTCACAAGGCACAAGCATCGCCTCCGTTATTTCCAACGTGACACAAGACTCGGAACTGCCTGAGGTTCAGGAAGAGTGATTCAGCTGTGGCCTTGATTTCTGGTGTGCTTTGTCTGTGGCAAGCTTAAACTGAAAAACCTTTCTTCAGGTCGAAAAAACCCTTTCTCCATTATTCACTCAAGCACTTGGATGTGACATGCCCACCAGTTTTATGTACAATTTATCAACTTCTTCATTAGACTGTTAATTTTTCGCTCCTTCCATCACTCAGTTTGACCTTTGGGAGAAAGGGCCATAAGCTCAGGAGCAAAGCACATAACTGGCATGCAAAAAAGTTCCAGGTTGAATTCCTGGTGGAATCTGCAGGGAAAGCTGAGAACAACCACTCCACCTGAGACCCTCACCCTCCTCAAGATGATCCTAGAGGTCAAAAGTAGACTAGATGGAAACATCATCTCACTTCCCATGCTCAATGGTGGGGCATCTCCAAGTAAGCTGGAGAAGCTGTACCCTACCCTGAAGCCCTGCAGTGGGGATGCCAGTCAGAAAAGAGAACAGGTGGCAGCATCCTCCCCAGAAAAATCTTTAACCCCACCAGCAGAGCAGCCAATCAGTTTCAGACAGCAGACCATGATATCAAAATCTTAAGAGTGGAATAGGGCAAAGAGGTTTGAACAATTGTTTCCATTCTCAGCAGGGGTGGGAGAAGCTTATCCACATAGGTCTCCTGCCTGGGCAAAGCAGATGCCCTGCCCCTGCACAGTTGCTGTGTTGCGTGTTTCCGAGGCAACGGGTGTCCAATGCCTAGTTCTGTCCTGATACTGAGGACAAAAGGGACTTTGACTCATTCCCCAGCTAGCCTGGGTTCAGGTATATTCAGGAGTCCATCAGTATCTGTAAGAGTGAGTGAATGTGTGCGTGGGGGGGGGCATATCTAATCTATTTTTAACTAGGTGGAGAAATAAATGCTGTTTTGCACCTGCACCACTTCTTCTCCTTGCAAAGCCTCTATCTGCCTGGGCCGGCGTTGCCGGTCACTGTTTCCGTGGCCAAGTTTCCCATAATCTCCGTCCCCCCAGCTGAAAACTTCCCCGCTCTCCGTCAGAGCCATGGAATGCCCGTCGGATCCGCAAGATGTCACCAGCTGGGTTACGACAAAACCTTCAGCAAAAAAGAGTGATAAGCATCAGAATCACCATCAAGCATAACTGTCCCATTCAGCCAAATACCCAATCAAGTTCAAAAAATGAGATACTGCAAGCATTCCTGGAGCCTGCCTGAAATCTGAGATCCCCTGCTAGAAAGTCAGGCTGGCTCCATCTCTTTTGAGCTTCTGGCAGGCAGTGAAAACTGAGCTCTTCTGTCTGTCTTTTGGTCCTTAAAACTGCTCTGGCTGCTTGGTTTTAAATGATGTGACACTAAGCCAAGAACCAACATTTCAGTAAAACCTACAGACAACAGACAGTACCCAAACATATTTTTTGCTTTACCTTGCAATGCTGAAATAACAGTGAGCACATGAAGGTCATCTGAATTTCCTTGTCCCAGCCGGCCGTAACTCCCCTCTCCGCAGGCCAAAACTGTTCCATTAGCTTGGATCACAAATGTACAGTTTTGCCCACAAATAACCTAAAGTAATTAAAGCAATACTCAGTTTAAGAACGAAAACCAAAAGTCCTCCACACCACTAAACTAGCAAAAACACAAACGGCAACAAAAGTTTGGCCATATTGTAGTTTGTTCACTGACCCTAAAACCCCTGAATGAAGCTCTTGCTAACTGCCTTGTCAACATATGGAAGAAAGAAAGTGAAATACAGAAATTGGCAAAGAAACCAGTATTTGTAGGCAATGTTACCAACTGGATTATGCAGCCTAAGAGCAAACAAGATGGCTGGAACAGGAGCAGGGGCCACCTCTGCAAGGGACAGGAGGGGATGATGGGCTCTCTTTTAAAGAGAGGTTGGGCAGCCATCTCCCGGGGATGCTTTAGATGGGCATCGCTGCATGGCAGAAGGCTGTACCTGATGACCTCTGTGGTTCCTTCTAACTCTATAATCCTGTGAGTCTATGACTACCACTTGAACCGAAAGCAGGGCTTTCAGGTAAAGCACTGGAAACACCCCTGCAGGGGTTGAACACTTTCACCTGGAAATAATTTATTTTAGCTCTGCACATCCTACCAAAGAGATGAGATCAGTGGTCAGTTCTCAGAAAGCTGGATTTTGTGCAAACAACAGATTCTAGCTCTAGTGAGCTGAGGCAGTCACCTAACTTACTCTTGATTGCTCCTGGATCTATGGAAAAGGTAGCTGGGGTATTTCAAAATGGTTTTGTTTTGCAGAACTTCCCTGTGGCTGATTCAGACAGGCACTGACAACAGCTTTGGCCGGTCAGTTATGGAAAATGAAGTTACCTATTTAAAAAAAAAAAGCCAGATGGAAACCCCTCAGATGCTGTTACCTGCTGAGCTTGTGAGAAGGAGGGTGCTGAGATGGGCACCATGACGTTTCTTCCAGCCTCTGCCAGCTGCCCATGCCTCCCAGCTCCCCAGAGGTAGACATCACATTTCCCACCAAGGTGCCAGTCCTGAGGATCACCAGAAGAGAGGTTTTCAGAAAGAAAAATGCCGTGAAAGGTGGTTTTAAATCTACTCTCAGCTTTACTCACCTCAGGCCGCGATGTTGCCCAGGACATAATCTGCTCATCCATCCCATTGATCCATTTGCCATTATCCTAAAAAATTGAAATAATGGTGTTAGGGCAAAACCGAGGAACGCAAAACTATCCTTCCAAGTAAGTCCCTTCTATTCTCTGCCATGGCATTTGTATACAGTACGACCCCCGTATCTGCTGTGGAAAGACATTTTGGCTGTCAAACCAGCAAGGGGAGGGGGCTGGGGGAGGAAATGGAAATGTGTTTCCACAGCCTCTAGTCAGGATTTCTGTGAAAGATTAGGACGGGTGAAGTTGCGAGTGTTTGGCAGGTGACAATCTAGCTTTTTGTTTTTCCTGCAACTACCCTTTTCCCAAGCCCCACTCTTTCACAGAAATCCTGACCAGAGGCTGGGAAAAGACTTTTCAGTTTCCTCTCCCCTAACTGCTTTGACAGCTGAAAGGTCTTTTTCACAGCCTCTTGTCCAGATAGGGGCTTGGAAGGAGGGAAGTTGCAGGAAAAACAGAAACTAGATTGTCAGCTGCTAAACATGTGAAACTCCCCAACCCCTCTCTGCAACTTCCCTCTGCAACTCTCCCCCTGGCTAGAGGCTGCAGCTCTCAAATGAGAGCTGTCAACTCTCCAGCAACTCTTCCCTCCTCCTCCCGCTCAGCCCAACACTGCTTTGACAGCTGTAATATCTTTTCACAGCTGACAATTTCTGTGCAGTGTTGGAGCTGAGAGGGAGAAGGGAGGGAAAGTTGTGGAAAAACAGTGCCCAGTACATATCAGCTGGAAAAGCTGGACACTTTTCAATGGAAGCTGTGCAGCTTGCTGTCATCTGGGGAGGGGGGAAATTCCTGCACCTCCCAACAGTGCAGGAAGAAAAATGGATGGATTTCCTTTGAAACACACTGGGATGGGGAAAATGGAGAATTACCATCCCTAACTCTTGACTTTTGATCCTACCCTACAGTTTTCTTTGCAAGATTTATTCAGTGGAAGTTTGCCCTTGCTTGCCTTCCTCTAAGGCCAAAAGAGTGTATGGCTTGCTCAGGCCCACCCAGTGGGTTTCTGTGATTCAGCAGGAATTCAAACCCTGGTCTTTCAGAGCCTGAGCTCAACATGCAAACGACTACACCATACTGGCGTTCCACAATGACAACATTAGGATGTTGACAATGGTAAGATGGGCTTGTTTCTATTGATTACTTCCATGAAAGAGAGAAGAACCAGCTGCTTAAATTAGCAACAACAAAACCCTTTAGCCAGCCTTATACATAAAAGACCACACCACCTCATTAATTCTTAAGAATGATTCTGCTGTCTCACCAGCACAGGGCATTTTACCATCAGGAGGGTGAGTTCATCTTCGGGCACAGGTTCCAGGTCTGGGACTGTGAAGGTTTCTGGGAAGGTGGCTCCCTTGGCTAGAGCTTCAGCAGCTTTGATGGTCGTTGAGAAGCACTCCAGCCAAGCCCACTCCGTCGGGTTCCAGGTCAAAGGATCTGGGAGGCAGGTCTGGTGGTGAGGGGGGACCGGCGGGTTGCACAGGAGCTGGTCCAGGTGAAGCCCGACAGCAAGGGAGGCCAAGCACTGTAGGTATGGGCTGTGAACAAGCTGGTCTCCACAAACAACGTAAGGCTAGCAAGAAAAGAGAGAGAAAAGCCAACACTGGCAATTTTAAGTGTGCTGCATGCACACACGCATAGACACAGTCACAGATCTGCTGGCATCCCTAGGCTTTATGCTACTGCCTTAATGTACTTATCCGGAAAAACTTTTGACTGTATGAAGGGGGCTATAATTTCTCCCAATCAGTTTAGGGCAACGTATGCATTTTCATTTCTGAATCTACCAGTGAAGACTTACTTGGGCACAGGGAGAAACCCAAATTGATGTGAAGTGAATAATAAAAGCTCCTCCTGTTATGCACTGCCCCTCCCTTTCCCCCCCAAAACCTCCCCTGGAATATCAAAAGGAGTATGAACACTGCATATCACAGTTTAACGTAGGATGACTTAACCAATCTATGGTACACCAGCAAACTAACTTGACCAATTCTCATTCTGATCCTTTCTCCAAAAAAACGATACAAGGACTCCCTGAAACAACATCTTAGGCTCGGCCAAATTGATCACCAACAATGGTCCGCCCTGGCCTCCCATCGGGGGGCATGGAGACGCAATCTCCACAATGCTGCAGCCCTATTTGAGAACTCACGCCGAACAAGTCTTGAAGAGAAATGACAACGCAGAAAGAATCACAACCCAGAAGCATCACCCAAAGAGACCTTCTGCTGTGCTTTCTGCAACCGGGCTTGTTTATCTTGGATTGGCCTTTTTAGTCATCAGCGCGCTTGCAGAAAGCACGGGATGAGTCCTTCCTGAATCTTCATTTGTGAAGAAAAGCCAGAGAGAGAGAGAGAGAGAGAGAGAGAGAGAACTTGACCAATTCTCATTCTGATCCTTTCTGTAATGCCTATACAATGACAAGTTATTCTGTCAAAAGGCAACAAAAATCTGACAAGGTAGTTTGCTTATATCCCAATAATGTCAAAGAAGATAAACTTCACAGGTTTTTGGTTTTTTCCAAAGAGATACAGAAGAGCCAGAAGTAGAGTGATGGATAAAGCCATGCTAGGTAAGACTGGAGACCAGCATTTCAGCACAGACTTTATGTTTAAAATCTGTTACACACGACACACACTGTTCAACATTATTTTAGAGCTACCCAGTGTGAAGAAGGAACGGGACCAGTGATCTTACCTTTTCATAAGCATACTGTTCCTGAAGCATGATGGGCAGGCGCTCCAAGAAAGCCCTCATACAAGGAGCCATGTTTAATCCAAGAATACCCTGTTGCTTCAAAGCAGTCCGACACGTTGCAAGGACATGGTTGGCAGAGATCCATTCTGGTGTGCAATTCACCACCAACACATCCTGAGTGAGATTTCAGTGTGTTCAATTCAGAAAAGGAAAGAGAAAAAGGAAAGCTGTTTTTGTAACAGCTTGCTAATCATTTGCTAACTTTTTCAATCTGTGCTCCAACATCAACTTCTGACAGTGCAAATGTGGGCGTGGTGGGAAACTTCTTTATTGCATTAGTTACTTTCAAAGAATTAAGAAACTTAAAGTATTTATACCTACAGGATCTTAAACACTGATTTTGGGGCAGATGTTTTCACAGACTAGAGCCACTTTGCCAGATTCATATCTTGAGCAACACTAATTTCTTCATATGCCATTCCCCATTGTGTTTGAAGGGATTTACTTTCACATAAAGGGTTACAAGACTGGAACTTACAACTGTTGGGTCTGAATCCAATTTTCATCCCCAGTAGAGGAGACCCACTGAAATGAATGGGACTGGCTAGTCACCACTTACTAAGTCCCATTTTTAATGAATCTACTCTAGTTACTACTAATATTTGATGATTACTCAGTCTTTTAGATGCCACAACGAGATGGCTACTTTTCCTGCTGTCCAGTAATGGAGTTTGTTATTGATGAGATTGTCATACATTGTAATATAATAATGGCCAGATCTGCCCACCATTTATTAATAGAAAATATGCTAAGAAAAATATGTAAAATATTGTGCCTCTAGCACAGGAAAAGATTCAAAACTGTTACTACTTCCTATTATAACCACTCCATCATTAGCCAGTAATTTAACGCAAAGAATCATCTATCTAAATAAATAAATTGCCATTTATATAGGAAAGAAATCTGCCCTCTGGCAAAATTCTACAGCTGACATTTTCAGGGTTCAAGTAAAAAAAATCTTCAGGGCTTAGTAAAGCTGTACAGAAATCCAACTAAGAATTCTAAGCGTCTTTCTGCAGAGCAGCGCCATCAGAGCTACAGCTGCTTTCTGCACGGTGTGTGAACGGCTTGTTGGACCTGGCATGGGATAAACATGCCACGCGACAAGTGTGAGTGCAGCTGGCTGAATCTACAAGAGCCCTGTCAATATCACTTGTATAATGCTGCCTTCAGATGACAGATCTGAAAGAAGCAAAGTTCAGAGTTCACTTCAAATGCATAAATGCCAGCACTACCAGCTATCTCCAAAGGGAGAGCCACAAACAGTATGACTATGAAGACAGGGGCCCGCTGAAGCAAGAAGACCATGAGGGAGAGTCCACATACAGTCAGACAGAGATGACACATGCTATACTTGGGCTAGACTGCAGTCACAGTGGAGAGAAGATACACATTTAGAATTGCAGTCTGAGGAAACAAACAATACCTTGGATCTACTAGAACATGCAGCTACTCCAACCTCAGGGATCCATACAGCAGTCTGAATAGCTCCAGAACCTATCACAACACTCTGCAAAACAGAGCCATCCTAAAAGGAAAGAGAGCACAAGCCAACAATATTTACTTAAGTGTACATATTTTTTTTTTAACCTACGTTTTGCTGGGCACAATCTTATAGTGCCAAAGGAGAAACTCTACAAGAGTGAGTGCATTTGAAAGAATGATGGAAAACAGTTTGCTTAAACACTGGTGTTTTCTTACCCGGAGAGACCAGATGTTCATAAGCCCACCAAGCCCACCCGACACCAAGGTCAGTCCATCAGAACTAAAGGTCACGGTTCGAACAGGTGTGATGTGCCCTTTCAGCTGATAAATGCACTTGGTTTCTGCTGATTTCTTGTATGTATCCTGGAAATTAAATTTTTTTAGTTTTTAGTTAGTTATTTATACCCCGCTCTTTAGCCACAAGCCTATCAGAGCGGCTTACAAATTGTTTTAAGCAATAGCTATTTACACATCTACACTGCATTAAACAGTTTCCAGTGTGTGTTAGCTAATTGCCCCCACAAGCTGGGTACTGCCTTTCTTTTGGATTAAGAGGAACACTCCAAACACTTTTAACAGTAATTATATGAAGTAAAAGGACTCAGCATTAATCTGTACAAACCCCACACCTCAGATATTTGGACACAGGGTAGTTTCTTCACCATATACATACATTAGATAGATTACAGTAGTCATAATGGCTGGGATTTTGCCAGGAACAAATATCAAGAGCAAACTGACTGAACAGTTCTTTAAACACTACAGCAATAGTCTTAGTTTTATTATTATTTACTGCCAAATGAGCAGCCCTGCTTAGCTTTTAGCTTGCTTCTTCCCCTTCAGCAAAACAAGGGGCCACTATTTCCCCTACTGTTCCTTATTCTTACAAGAAAGAGGTCTCAAGACATGCAGCTATCTTCACCTACCTTTCCACTGGCTTCCTCATCCCACCATCCTTCCGAGCAACTGAGACTGGACTGCAGTAGAACCAGCTCATCTTGAGGAACAGTCCAAACACAGAGCAAACCATTCTGGCATCCGCTAAACAGGAGTAAAGAGCAGGTGCGTTAAAGAGCTACAATCCACAAGCCAACAAAGCAGAGCATGGGGAGCAGCGATGGGCAAAGTACGGCCTGTGGGCCACATGTAAATCCCTAAGCCTACTTCTGTGGCCCCTGAAGTCCCCCATCAGTCCTCCAAAGCCCCCTATTTTTTTTTAAAAAAAAATCAGCATGATTGGGAGGCAATTTTTACCCCAAACCAAGCAGAAAGCTCCATGTGCATAAAATATGCATAAATAGCCCCCCCACGTGCCCCAGAAAACCATCCCGCCTCCAAATACCTGTTTTTCTTTGCAGTCCCTCTCCAAATAGCAACAGGAAGTGACATAACACAACTTCCTGTCACCATTTTGAGAGGGACTGCAGAGAGAAACAGAGGTGTTGGGCTTGCTATGGGGGGGCAATGGTGGGGGGGCAATGGCCTCTGGCCTCCACACAACTGCCTTCCCAAGATGTAGGGTAACATATAATTTATCATTTTCCCAATAAAGCTTTGGGGGGCGGGCTGATCTCTGGAAATCACCCAGTCAAGAGATATTTCAAAGTAAGCATACCCTAAAGGCACCAGATCCTGTCTGATCTTGGCAGTAAAGCAGAGTCAGCCCTGCTTAGTACTTGGATGGGAGACTGCCAAGGAATCCCAGGTGCTGGTGGCTCTATTTCAGAGGAAGGAACTGGCAAAACCACCTGTAAGGATTCCTTGCCTAAGAAAACCCCATGAAAAAATGCACGGGGTCACCATAAGTCGACAGGCAACCTGAGGGCACAAACACACACTTTCTAAAACAACTGCTCCATACTACATAGGGAGTAGATTGGAGATGGCAACAGAAGGGAATCAGGCTTCTTGCTCCTTCCATTGGGGGAGGGGAGAATGAGGACAGCATAGCTGATAGGTTCTTCCAGTTGGTGGTGTGGAAACATGGTAAGGCTATGACTCAGTTACCCCTCTGCATCATGCTATTAAGTAGAAAGCATCCAAAACCACAGCGCGAAGGGGAAGTAGAGGGAACACAAAGATTGATACAGAATTTGTACATTTATGCTGAAGCACTAAGCATCTTTTTAAATGAGCAGATGCAGAAGAGTGTCCCAAAAACCCGTTAAGACAGACATGAAAACTAATATAGTTTACAGGTATTGTATATTACAACAATACCTTTATTACCACCATACAAACTCTCTAACTTGTTTTATGATCAACACAACCATTCCTGCATTTATATACAAGTAAGTTACAAACAAGGGTTTAACAGGTCATTGCAAAGAGGAACCAAGGAATGTCAACAAAAATCTCAACTTACGTAGCCAATAAGAACTGGGGCTTTGAGCCTCTTCCTGGAAGACTGCACCAGGCGATGGTGGTCACAACAGCCTGGTGGGAGAGCGAGTACAAATGCCTCCAGCAGCCTCCCATGAATCCCCAGAGCTTGACTGACTCTTCCTTGGCGCATGTCATGAGGATCTTACCTGTTGGATCCCATTTCATGCTGAGAATGGTGTCCTGAAAAAATTGAGGAGCAAGAGGCACACACTATATACTTCATCTACATGCAACATGAGAGCAACCAGATGAGATTAATTTCAAAACTTTGTCTAAACAGAGATGGAAAAGGCCAACCTCTAAGGCGTTAGAGTAGGGGTGGGCTAAGTGTGGCCTCCAGGTCATGTGCAGCTCCCAGGCCCAGGGAGAGGGCTTTTTTAAAAGCAGGAAGGAAGTTCCCAGTCACTTCCTATTGTGAACCCGAGGGGGGGGGCAGAAACATGGGGAAATGTCCTCCATGCCACTAAAGAGGACAAAAATATTTTTTACATTTTTTAAAAGGGTGTGCAGCAGGGACCTCCAAGTTCTCCAGGGGGGGAACAATGTGGCCCCCAGCCTCTAACAGTTGCCTGCTCCCAAGTCAGAGCAATCTGAAGGGTCTCTCTGGGTCTTCATTAGGGATGCGTGACTGATGAACCGAAGAACATGTATTTTCTTTCCCACTGGGAAAACTCAGTAAAGGATGTGCCCATGTAGAAAGAGGGTTTTGTTCCACTTAAACCTTGAGAGGGCTTCTTCTTTCCTTAGATCCTAAATTTTGGGACCTATACCAGTGGTGTGCAACTCTGGCACCCAACATGACAACTTCCATGCGCCCCAGCCACTGGCCAGGTTGACTGGGACGGACAGGATTTAAAGAGCCATGGGTGCACAGGGCCTGACCTAGAAAATTCTTCTTAAAATCTGAAAATAAATCTTATTTTCACTCTCCTGTTTTCTGGGGAAGGTGAGTAAACATCTAGCCTTACCTTGTGAGCATCAACTAAGACAATTCCTCCTTTCTCGAGCGGTTCTTTAGTGCCTATCAGTAGCTTCCCATCCAAATAGCCAACTGCAAAAGGTTTGTCTTCACTAAACCATGCCAGACAGGTAACAGACACTAGGTAAAGAAAACCAGAAAAATCCAGATGAGACCTGATTTGCCAATTTCATTTTCATCAACCCTTTTTGGCACTATAAGAAAAAAAATACACATTAATAAGTATACAGTTGTCCCTCCACATTCGCGAACTTGACATTCGCGGTTTTGATTATTCGCGGTTTTGGGAGGCCCCCCCGGGCTCCCCCAAAACCGCATCACAGGGCCTCCAGAGGCCCCGTGAAAGCCCTGGGACTGAGCGGGGAGGGCCGGGGAGGCCCCCATGGGGCCTTCGGAGACCCTTCGGAGGCCCCGCAAAGGCCTTGGGAGGGAGGGGGAAGGACCGGGGAGGCCTCCGCGGGGCCTTGCGAGGCCCCACAAAGACCTTGGGGAGTACCGGGGAGGCCTCCACGGGGCCCCGCGAAGGCCCGGTGAGGGAGAGGGGAGGGCCGGGGAGACCTCCGCGGGGCCTTGCTAGGCCCCACGAAGGGCCAGGGAGGGAGGGCTGGGGAGGCCTCCGCGGGGCCCCCCGAAGGCCTTGGGAGGGAGTGGGGAGGGCCGGGGAGGCCTCTGCGGGGCCTCCGGAGACTCTCCGGAGGCCCCTTGAGGGCTTGGGCGGGAGGGCTGGGGAGGCATCCACAGGGCCTCGGGAAGGTCTCCGGAGGCCCCGGGAAGGCCTAGGAAGGGAGTGGGGAGGCTGGGGAAAGCGACTATGGGGCCTCCGGAGGCCCCATGGTCGCTATGGTGGGGGAGGGGGAGGGCAGTCGCTATTCGCGGATTTTTCACATTTGTGGGGGTCCGTGGAACGTAACCCCCGCGAATATGAAGGGACGACTGTACTATGTGAGACTGGGGAATGAGGGGGTCTTACAGTATGCCCATCACTTCCAATTCTGCTGTGTAATTTACTTGAAGACTAAGACCTGGATGCTAATATATTTTAATTTAAAAGGTTAATTTAAGAAAGTTCATGGAAGGACAGGTTTTCCTCTCCTCCTTCATACTGCTTCCTCTCTGGAACATCAGGGAGCCCTTCCATATAACCTGGGGAGGAAGATAACAGGAAGGCTGGATTCATCCAAAATCCTGCCCCCAGTTCCTTCTGTTCTGTCTCACATTGTCCATGAGAGACCATGACTTTCTAGAAAGACTTACTGGGGGGCACAGGCAGAAATGGAGACAGGAAACCCTCCTCCCATGGATTTCCCAAAGTTAACTCATATTCGCATCAAAGCTGAAGTGCCCAGCACTTTTCAAAACCAAGGGCTCATACTTACTGGATAAAGAAATGTTTTTGTCCAGGAAACAGAAAACAAATGTCTCTGATATTGCTTCTGCAATGAGCCCATTACACAGCCCAGGGCACCAGAGGACATAAATAAGAAATACCAACTGGGGCCTCAATGAATGAAGACAGCAAACGTAGACACAACACTTAGCTCCTTGCACGTTGTGCTCTACAACTCAGGAGCTAGTTTGGGGAACAATTGAGATCCTCCCCCAATCCACTTTCTGGACTGACAGCTTCAAATGAAACATCCAATTATACTTCTGCATACAGCTCTGTTGAGTGGAACTACTCCAAAGAGCTGCCACTTCAAAACAAAGACGTCAGCCATTAAGCAACAGCTGCCTACCATCCTTTCTGTAGCAGTGCTCCAGTTCAATTCTGTGCATGGCAGAGGCATCTAAAACGTCAATCAGCCCAAGAGAGCCATCCATGCGACCCACGAGCAGCAATTCCGGCGCCTCTCCCGTCCAGGCTGTGGACGGTCCTTCTTCTGGCCAGGCCAAGGCAGAGACCCAGTGGGGCTGGACATCCAGGAGACCCTTTCCTCCTAAAGAACACAACAAGCATGCCATCTTTGTCTGTATTTGAACACCCACAGAGAAAACATCTCAAAGAGATCGACTTCAATGTCTAACATTTCCCCTAGGTTGGCCTTGTCAAAGCACTGGACTTAGGATGGTGAGATGCCTCTATTAAAAACTCCAAGCAACAGATATTTTTAATGTTTATTTTATTTTATTTTTTAATTTTTTTGCTGCTTTCTGAAGAAGGCAACACAGAAGTGCTTCGGAGGCTTGAGTACCCAGGTCATTTCACAACATGGGATGTCAACATCCTCAGATTTGTGGCTATGGGCGGCAGGAGTGACTCATTTCAGTTGCTGCCTTAAACTACTCCTGTTATTAATAGGCCTTCCAAGTTGTCGGTAATGTATGGCAACCCACGCCTAGGGTTCTCTTGGCAACCTTTATTCGGAGCAGGTTTGCCATTGTACTCCTCTTAGAATATACAGGGATTCAAATCTGGTCTCCTGTAGTCTTAGTCAAACACTCAAACCACTACACCCACATAGCTACCACACTGACACTTCTAGATGTAGTTTAGATACATCTAATGTGGTCTGAGATGCCCGGGGGGGGGCAGGTTAGATGCTCTTTGGAATTTTAAAATGATCATTCCTATTAAGCAAAATAACTGCTTTGCATGATTCAAAAACTCAAAGAAACAGTGGTAGTGGTGCTATTGCTGCTGCTGATTAATAGTAATACATCATTTATATCCTGACTTTCCCCCAGTACTGGGACTCAAGGTGGCTTACAAAGATTAAAACAATACAGATTAAAACACACTCAAAAACTTGGATAAAACCATATAAAAGTTATTTTAAAGGCACAGTTAAACACACTATAGAACTAAAACCACTGAAAATCCATTAAAAAACAGAAGATATGGTCCTTCAGATAGCCTAGACCTAAGCCTAATATTGGGCACATTCTAAATACCCACCAGGGCTATGGGTCCACACTCTTGATACTATTTGATCAAGCTCTAGCCTGCCCCACCCCAAGAAAAAGACCCCTTCTGACGCCACAACATGTAACAACCAGTGGCTCATACCATTGACCTGCCAGATGTTCACCATCTTCTCCAAGGCTCCAGCCAGGTACCTGCCACTGACACTCCAACAGGCAAGAGATAAGCTAGGGTCACTGGGGGAACCTAAGTTTTCCTCAGCTTCACCTTCCCTGGAATATAGTAAGAAAGACATCACCTTCATGAACAGAGCTTCCAATTCTCCTGTTTCTCTACTAAATCATTGTATATCAGGCAATAAGGTGTCTTCCATCACCAGTGGAGTTTTTATCACAATAAAGTAGCAAAACCACTAGAGAAAGTGTGGACATGAGATCTTCATCCCAGATAGAAGCATCTTGGTCATAACCAGTTTTGAAATAAAACCTACAGGTTTGTGTACTATGAGAAGACAGTGGCATTCATCATGAGATCCTGGGGACAGTTAGACATAAAATATCAAACAAGCTTCTGTTCTCTGGTGAAAACTTTATACTGCTCTGCACCTTCAACCTGTCCAAAAGCCAAGCCACTCCTCTATTGATCATTCTCACACAGGAGACCTCCCTACACTGCTACTGAAGTATATTGTAAGACCCTTTTTAAAAAAACAGCAAACTTAAAGAAAAAATGTTCTAAGATTTTTTCCAAAGCCTGTTTTCTATCAAAAATGGGGGTGGGGACTGAAATATACATATATATATATATGAATGATATCTTAAGAAGAATATTTATTTACTCCCCTAAAAGTTATTTCTAAAGGCCATGTAGACTTTTAGATGACTGTGTTCCATTATCTTACATCATTGCAACTCCTGGTCTTGGTTCCCTTTTCCCAGTCCCTTTCATCAGAATTTCAATATTCTAAACATTAAAGTTTTATGCCAAACCAAATTAGACACATTTTATGTTCTTAAAGTAACAAAGTAACTTTCAAGCTGCAAAAGCTAGCTGGTGACTCAGCTAGCTGTTATTTTCTGACAGTCGCTACTTTAGGCTGACCTGCTTTGAGTCCCTCTTGGATAAGTAAACAAATAAACAAAACCTGACTGTACCACCCCAAAGGATCACTTACAGTTTGGTGAACACACATGTTTGCTGCAATGAGTATTGCTTCTTTGTAACATTCCACACCCGTATTGTTCCATCATTGCCACTCGTTGCCAAAAGTCCTTTTTTGTTGCACCACACACAAGTTGTTACCTGGATTATGTTTTAAAAAGAAAGAGCATGAAGCTGCAATTCAAACATTGTGCATATACTCCAAAAATACAAGTAAGACACTAATTGTCTGTTAACCCTCCTCTACCATTTGTTTTAAAAGGATCGTGTTATGACTAGGATCCAACAGACCATTTAAAATTCCTAGCTAGAAATAAAGATATGGTTGATCTCAACTCCCAATTTAGCATAAAGAAGATATCTTTCTGATCAACATTCAAAAATGTAGGTGAAGATAACAATAGCTGGGGTATATACCGTGGAGTCCAGTGCATCCTAATTATTATAATGTTGATCAATAATACCTATTCTTTATGTTCAACAGGCTCACTGTACTCTACCAACACAGAGGATTGGGGCATCACACAGGAAAGAGACAGCCAAGGTCTCCAAGGGAGTTTACTTTCCTGCTGACAATAGAGGCAGAAATTTTATTCCCTGGCTTTTACTGTCTGTCCACAAGCCCTGCATGGCCAAGAAAGGGTGAGGCCTCGACCTGCATCAACTCTCCTCCAGGACACCTGAAACACCATCTGCAGCAAAGATCTCAAGCAAGAGGCAGGCTCATAATTCTGACACCATCACTTTCCTTCTCCTTTTGTTTGATGAGGAAGCCAGTGGGCTTCAAAAGCAGGCGTGGTTAATTTTGCGTCTTTTGGTTGGCCTACTAAAGGTATCAACACAATGTGCATTTTCAATTTTGTTGAAATGTGGACTCCACAACATGAGTTTACTTTTTTTTTAACATCAGTTTTGTTTACATCAATAAAATGCCCAACCTCACCTCCCCACAGACTCAGAACAATGCATGAAACAAACAAGGAAAAAAGTTAAGGCACTCTCCTGGGCTCATAGTAAGTAGATAACGGAAGAGATCCAGTGGTGGTATTCCTGCCCTGCCCCAAAAGAGAATGGTAACTTAGAAAACAACGTTTCACATTTTGCACTACAAAAGTGTTATGAGTGTTAATTCCTATACTAAGAGGTAGACAGCTTGAAGCAGAATCAACTCCTTAGCGAAAAGTTAAAAAAAAAATCCTAGCTCTCCCATAATCACTGACTATGTTCCATCTGCTCTTGAACTGGCGTTCCCCCCACCCCCCGCAAATATACGATACAGGCCAAATGCTGAAGTTAATTTCCCTAGTCTATTTTCAGAAAATTGCTGAGGACTCCCAGAGCTAAAACATGTTCACCAAAGCAAGCGAGTATGAAGTAGTTCTGGTCTGCTCAAAATAAGACAAAACAAAACAAAAATCCCACGAATACTTCAAGCAACTGATGGATGATGGAAGCTTCAAAGTAGTGCTATAGGACAGGAGGGGATTTATGGGTTTTCCAGCCCCACCACGGGATAAAATTTACTCCTCAGACCTAAGAAATCCCCATAGTCCTTTATAACATCTGGTATGTGTGTATGTCTTTTGCATATGCAAGAACGTAGAAAAGAAAGGATAATCATCACCTCTTAAAATGGCATAACCATTAAAAAGGAAAGGATGTATGGTGCAAGCAAAATGTCAAAGTTACTTTCTCTAGTCACTTCAGTGTTTCTTATGCTGCCTGGTGTGGAAGGCCAGCAGGGTTTTCTCTCTAGCATGACACGGATCAGCACCATATTTGTGCTCCACTCACTACAACTATTTGTTTCTTTCCTGGAAACTCACCACAGGCTGGCAGCCAATAGCTTGCAGCAGTCCGCACACCACCATTTTGAGTTGCATGGCCCTAGACTGTTTTGGGATTATGCTAATTCATTTCAACAGGGACAAATCAGAGCTAAAATGTGGCTCTTCATTAAAGCCATATGTACAGGGAGTGTGAAGTGGTTCCAGCCTGCTAAAAAAATAAATAAGTAAAAACAAAACAACAAATCCCACAAATATTTCCAGCACAGTTACTGGTTTACAGGGGTAAACTGTGTGTTAACAGCCAGGCCAGTGCAGAGGGATTAGGACAGTCATTGAAACAAGTGCTTTCCATGAACTGAAGAGAAATGGTGTTTAAGGAGAATGACAGAAATATTCTTCTAATTAATTACCCTGTTCTGATGAGCCTCCAGCTTGATGAAGGAGCACTTGCGCAGATCCCCTCCCATGTCTGCCAGGGTCTGGGGGCTGCTCTGGTTATCGCGGTCATGAGCTGCCAGAGTCCGCACAAGCTGCTGAGCAGCCCATTGCCTATGTTGCGAGGATAACCTTGAAGAGAGGCAGCAAGCTGCTAGTGCATTAGCCAGCTCCAGAGGGCCTACAGCAGAAGGATCATAGGAAGGATGGGCATACAAATGGGCAATTATACCTGCTTAGACAAAACAATGAGATGATGCCCAGATGAGTGACAAGAAAATATAAGGTTGTACAGTACTACATCATCTCAAAACAAAGCAAGAAGCTGCAGGCTCCAATGAGCTACCAAAAACTGTCTTGATTTTACATGTAACGTCCTCCTCATTCCTGGGGTACAGAACAGACAGCTGTCCGTCCCTCACAGTCACTCCCTTTCCTCCCAAAGAAAATGGCTAGAGCACTGCATCCTAACCCAGAGAAAATCAACGACACACACAACCCGTCTTTCTCCTAGGTACTTGTTTGTACTCCAAAAGGAACAAGAACAAGAAGCAGCTGCTCAAAGCAGCTGTCATTAACACAGAGAACCAAATGAAACAAGCCAGAGCTTCTTAACTGACCCATGAAATGATGAAAAAGGAGAGGGCGCATCCACTGACAGTTCTTTATATGAACACTGTGACCACTGCTACGGGAAGAATAAATACCTTTCTTTTCAACTTCCACCTTATCATAATTTGGCCTAAGCTTGGCCCCCTTGTCTGCCAACAAGGCCACAAGTGCCTGCGTCACTACGAAGTTGGGGGACGTTACAAGCTTGTTCTCTTCTGCTATTCCTCGGAGAAAGCTTGGCAGGAACTTCCGTTGTACTGGATCATCCACTGTGGTCAAATTGACACCCGTTGCTGCTGAAATCAAATTCTGAAAGAAGCCAACAACAACAACCAAGAAATCAATGTAAAAGGGGAGTAGTCAAGGTAAATATTTCCAAACACACACATTTCAGCCATACTGGTTTGGCAACCAGGTGCAGGCACCCAAAAGTCTGATGGTGACTTTAGATTTTCCTTGTGTTTTTTTCCGAGCTGTGAGGCCGTGTTCTGGAAGAGTTTACTTCTGATGTTTCACCTGCATCTGTGGCTGGCAAAATGTCAGAAGTAAACTCTTCCAGAACATGGCCTCACAGCCCAGAAAAAAAAACAAGGAAAATCTATGGCTGCCGGCCGTGAAAGCCTTCGACTTCACATCTAACGGTGATTATTCTCTGTCCCTAAGATGGTCCATGTTAAGGGTATACTGTAATTGTATATAAATCCAAAGATGACCAGTAGTGCATTATGAATAATTACAATTTAAAGACTGGCACATGTGTGTGCATTTACAGTGATAATATACAGTATTCATGGAAACCTATAGAAAGGTGGAACTGATCGATTTTATGGCTACTAATGGGAGACTGCCAAGGAATCCCACATGCTGCAGGCTGTTTCAGAGGAAGGAACTGGTAAACCACCTCTGAATATTCTTTGCCTAAGAAAACCCCATGAAATTCATGGGGTCCCCACAAGTCGACAGGTGACATAAAGGCATGTGTGCACACAAAGGATGGGAGACCACCAATGAATACCCGATGCTATAGACCATATTTCTGACTACCTCTGAGCATTTCTTGCCTACAAAAACCCTATTAAATTTATGGGGTTGCCGTAAGTTGACAAGCGAATTGAAGGCACACACACATACAACTTTAAGAAAACACTAAACGAATTTGTGGGTGCTAAAGCTAACAACTTGCAACCAAACACTTCACACTTACATCAACAATTTTACTTATTAATTCGTAAATTTCAGAGGTTAAAACAACATTATGGAATGCCATGATTCAAATAATTACACCCAATTTATAAATCATCAGCACACAAAACAAGTTAACCTTGATCTGCTCTGCTTCTTTTATACCATGTGTCCAACTTTCATTCTTGTTCTGTTTAGTGCATAAAGCAAATATTCTTAAGCAGCATGGTAGCTAGCTATTGGTACCAGGGGGAGGCAATGGATGAGGTGTCTTCCAAGCAGATTATTAAATGGAATGTACTATAATCTAACTATTTGGTAATTAAATAAGGAGAAATATATGCTTAAACCTAGTTTCTCCTCCTGTTTTCATTTTACAAAGTTTCCCGTTTTGTTTGGGGGTTTCCCCCCAAGAGGAACAGCATAAAAAGTATTCAGATCGTATCAAAATATAATCACATGCCACCATTAAGGCAAGCCAAGCTGCTCAGAGGTTGGTTAACAGCTTCATATAAAGCTGAAGTCAGGAAGAATTAGGTATAGTGAAGAGCCAGAGAAGTGCAACGTGATCCCACCCAGAGATTGGAAAAAATCTATTTTGAGGATTGCAAGTCCCAGAATCACCCAGACAACACGCCTACTGGTCAGTCTAAAAATGTAACGTTTCCAAACACTGGTCCCATGGCCTGCTCCCAAACCCCATGTGGGTGTGCTCCATTTCTTGCAATGCTGCAGTAAGATGAGACTCTACAGCACAAAAGTGCAAAGGCAGAGCAAGATGACCTTACCTGAGTACAGAGCTGAACCAGCAGTTTTGCAGCACTCGGAGTATTGGATGCCAAACAGCCAACAGCCGTGCTCAAGTAGGCCAAGCAGGAAATGGGTTTGCTCATTTTGCTGTGTATGCCTCGAGATCTCTCAGAGGAACCGGAGATGGCGCAGGGGCTGGTGGAGAGTCCCGCTCGCCCCGCTGCAGCCAGGCACATCAGTCGGACCAAGGTCCGGATATCAGTGAGACCCAACGATTCAAGCCCTGCAGCAAGGCTGCAACTAGATCCACTGGTGGAGGGAAGGGAGGAGGGATGAATAAATTTCAGTTCTCCCAAAGATTCATATTTCATTTATTTATTTTTAAAGTTCAGAAAATGGGTGGACATCCTTTCCACACAGAGTACCCCCTTCAGTGTCCCAGACACTGGGGGGGGGCGGCTTTCTGTTCTGCCCATAAGGAGTCAGGCTCTTGTCAAAAGAAAAAAGACCCCCATTTCCTCTCTAAGCCCAGTCTTTTCCTATATCCGCAGCACACAGAGGAAATCTGTCACTCTTCTCCCAGTTCTTCCCTGGTCTTCACTGCAAAGGTAGCCAATGGTATTTTGTTCTGACACTGAATTCCAGAGACCTGAATTTCATAATCTCCTTGACAGCAGCACAGTAACTCTTACTCCGCATTTCTTTCCCTGGGACTCAGGGTGGCTTACAAAAATTAAAACAGATCTAGCTAAAATGTTCACTTCATGCAAAAAGTTAAAATATAATTAAACTGTCAATATTGTCAAAAGCAATTAAAACATGCCCGTTAAAGAAGAAAAATAAATACAGACCAGACAGTAGATTACTGGCTGTGCACTACAGCATCAGTGAGGCCATTAGAACTGGGGCTTCTAGAGCTTGACCAACCTGACAGAAAGCAGCGAGAGGGCTCTCATGACCATTGTTCTTGCCAGGAGGACTTGAGCAGCTGCGGTCACCCTCCTCAAAGCCATCACACGGTCGTGCGGATTGATCAAAGCGGCAGCCTGCTCCCCCAGAGTGATTCTGCCTGAGGAGCTTTTCTCAATGGAGCCCTGGCAACCTGTGAGTTTGTGGGCCAAAAAGAAAGCAAGTGTTAAGAGAACATGAGGATTTATGGGATGCCTGAGACTAATCCATCTCTTGTTAGATCACCGTGAAGATTATTTTTTAATATAAAGATGACTCATAACTATAGGAGTAAAATTTAGAAAGGACAATTTAGGAATTTAGCAACTTAGGGAATTACAACTGTGGGATCTTCTTAAGACTGTGGTTGTTATATGCCTTCAAGTCAACCCTGGCTTCTCATGACCTTCTCACTGTACTTTCTTGGCAAGATTTATTCAGAGGAGGCTCTTACATAGGACGAAGGTAGCTAAAGAACGGTTCTTGTCTAGTTAATAATCCTCCTGTAATTTTATCTGGGAAACTAAAGGTGCCCCCCTAAGCCATTTCAGGTGTCAAATAAAACCTACCCAAGCCCCTAGACCACCACATCCTTTTCCAGTTCCAAAGTTCCTTTATGATAAATGGGGGAAAGAACACATACAGTCTTCTAGCTTTTGATGGTACACAGGCTTTGTAGAGTCATCCAACCTAGAGTAATTACTTCAACCCATAAAAACACATGAGCCCAAGTCCAATTACTAGTCCCAACTAGAGTAGAACCACTGAATCTATTGCTGAATGATAACTCAATACTTATGCAAATTCTATGGCAAAACCAACTGCAGGAACAAGGACTTTGTTGTTATGTGCCTTCAAGTTGTTTCCAACTTATGGTGACCATAAGGTAACCCTATCACACGGTTTTCTTGGCAAGATTTGCCTTTCTCGGAGGCTGAGAGAGTGTGACTTTCCAAGTGGGTTTCCAGGGCCAAATGGGGATTCAAACACTGAGTCCAGAGTCATAGCCCAACCCTCAAACCACTAGCACCATGCTAGCACTGTAACAGAGACTAGGAAACTGAATTCAGGCTGTGAAGCCAATAGCTTTATGGGTGATCTTCGAGAGAACAGACAAAGGATCCTGGTCAAAAGAGAGCAGTACAAGACTTCCGACAACTGCTTCTCTATCTGAAGATTACCTATCTGCATCAGCGTTTCTTCCATACTGTTAGTGGCTGTGACCATGGCAACGGAGGCACCCAGCGGATCGCTGTCTGGGAACTGAACAGGCTCAGGCACGATGCGCCGATCATTCAAGCCAAGGGGCCCAGCCAACAGTTCAAACTCCTCTTCACCCGTCAGCTTTTCATCCTCATCAACATCCAACATGTCCCAGTCCTCTAGCATTAGAGACATAAACTGCAGTTAGGTATAACTCTTGAATGCAAAGCTAGAACTAGGCACTGGGGCCATTAGAAAGATCTACATAAAGAAGTACCTTCATAGACGCTGTCTTGCTTGCCTATGAGATCAGGGGCTTGTCCTTTATATCTGCAGAGAAAGAGAAAAAAAGTGGGGGCAGACAATAAAATATTCCATCAACTAGAGCCCATATTAAATAACTAACTGCATTCCAAAGGAACCTCACTTCCAACTGTTTAACCTATTTGACTAGTCAAAGCAGCAGAACACCACCTCCATCTGAGAGGCAACACGGTTCCATATATCAGTTAGCGGAAGTAATCAGATGGAGGGTGCAGTTGTACTCCCGTCCTGTCTATGGCTTTCCCACTGGGACAACTGCTTTGGCAACTGTGTGAACACAATGCTGGACTAGATGGGTTTTTGGGCCTGAACCAGCCAGAGTCCTTCTTACGTTCTATAAAGTTAGCCTCAGACATTTTGTTGAACAATTTGATACACTCTTTGATGTCAGGTCACCCCATGGTGCAATGTGATGCTGTGTGGGATTTTGATAAGGACCAAGCAGTCTGAACAATATTTTATGGGTGCTCCTAAAAACACTCCCTGTTCTCATCAATGGCTAGGCTCACTATGTGTGAATAACCCATATTAAAAGCTAAACTGATCTAAAGCATTTTTAAATAATATGCTCTTCATACAACTGAAGAATAGCTAAGCTGTGTTGCATATGCGATACTGTGTCAACAGTATACATAGACAACTAAAATTCTGTATGCAGCATTGGCTGGGAAACCAGATTTTGAGCCCTCAGCTGCTATAATCCAATATCTGATTTCAGTATTATTTTGAAACATGATCATTCTACTGTTTGCAGGCAGGGTGGAGTGGGAAAGGGAGGACTTCATCAGTTGTTAACATTTGAAGCTCTGGTCTGAATAACATTATCGGAAAGGTTTGTCCCCTGGGTATCTCCATCCTTGTTTTCCATGAGTCCTCCTTATATTGAGCCAAACCACTGGTTCATATAGCAGCTGAATGTCCTCTAGCTTCCAAAGGCCTCAGCAAAGGATAGTGCTTTATCCAGAATCAGACCACAGGTCAATCTAGCCCAAGACTGACTCCTATGACTGGCAGTGGCTTTTGAAGATCTCACACGAGGATGTCTACCCAGCTCTGCTACACAAGATTCTTTTTACTGGAAACGTCAGGGACAGAACTTGACACCTTCTCCATGTAAAGTATTCACCCAATGTCTGAACAATGGCCCCTATGAATGAGGGGGAGGGAGAGAGAGCTTCTGATTTTCCATTCATCATGTCTTTGAGAGTTTGGTGAGGCTGAGACACTCCACAAGGGTTGTGCAGCACAACCCATGTGTATCTCCACATGAGGAGTTGCACAGCCCCAATACTATGCAATCCCCATGTAGGATCTTGGCCACAGGCTCATACAGCTCAGCTCTTAATGATGAAGATGTAATTTTTTTCCCCTGTTAAGAATTTTTAAAGGAACCCCCCCCCCCAGTGTTTCCTTTCTTCAGTTTGTACCTTTCTGAGGCAGATGTCTTAGATTTGCTCTTCAAGGCCAAGTACTTCTCTCTGCAGCTGCCACACAAGAGGTAGTAAGGATTCCCGCTTCCACACTCGCCACCAAACCATCCATCCACGTAGGAGCCATTGCTGCGATAGCCTTGCCGGTTTGCACTACAGCCACAGCCAGGGTGATTTCTCTTCATGTGCTGATTGAAGCTGACAACGCTGGATTCACACAGCTCACACACAACCACTTCTTCCCTGTCTTCAGATTCACAAACATGCTGTGCAACATAATCATGTGGTTAGCTTGCACGTAAATGATAAATCCTCTGTTCACATCATATCCACAGCAAGACACACAGCACTTAACTGCAGCTTAGTACCAAGTCAATGCTGCAACAAGGCCATACGCTGGGTGAACAAGGCTTTAAACTTTGTGAGTATCAACCCATCAGCATGCCCTTTTCAGCAGGGTAACTCTCAAAACCCACAGAAATAATTTTTTAGCTATAGATCCTACATTTTGTATGGGAAATACATTATGAAAATTAACCTGCAGTTGCACTGCTACACCCACAGTTTTTACAAGTTGTGCTGCATTCGCTTTCTTGTTTGGGGTTGGGTGAGTGAAGAGAATAGGTCCCGCAAACTAAGGGAAAGAGCTGATAACTGCCATGCTGGCTGGGGATGATGGGAGTTGCTATCCCACATATCTGGTAGGCACTAGACTGTAGATGGCTGAAGCAGAGAGCAGTGGCAGTGTTTGGAAATTCTATCACTTCAAACTGCAGAGCATGGGAGCATATTCTGGAATGATCCCTGAGAAGCAGCGCTCTGTCCATTTTGTGAACTTTCCTAAACATGACATCACATCACCTGACTAGAGAGCCAATCAGATTTGTCAATGCAGAGCCAATCAGATTTGGCTAAGGAGTTTTCAGTTTTCTGCAGTCTATTGTCTGAGCCACATGGCTCCAGGGTCATCAGAACAACCAAATGATACCATGAGGTCTGCGGGAGCAGACTTCGCATATGACTCTGAATTCCATCATCAGAGACTAAGCTAGGCTCTGATAAGCATGAGGCCGAGTCCACCCCAATTGGGACACAGACTGATACCATGGACTTCATAAATGTGAGTTAGAATCTTCTTAGCTTAGGAGAATGTGTTTAGATAGATTGGCATTAGTTTTTGTGATTTATTTTAATCCTCTGGCTGAGTGCTATGCTATGTAACTCTAAGTTGGACCAGGAGAGAAATGCCTTCTCTCCATGTTATGATTACCTCTGTTAACTGCTTAATTGCTTGAACTAGAAATAAAGCTTTCTCTCTTTTTCTACAAGCCTGCATCCACACGCCTTGTATGGTCATAGCTATCTTGTCTCTTCTCTGGGGGTAGAGAAGGGGTTTGGGAATCCTTTACAGAGTGAGTAGTTCACTGGTTAGCCAGAGAACTGTCCCAGTTTCCCACTGACCTGGGTTTTAAGTGAAGAGCAGTAGGTGGTGGTGGCTACCAAAGAGAGACACAGTTCCAAGGGATTTCTAGGCTAAAGGAGCCCCTGAGAGTGCACCTCAGATTGTACAAACACACGAGCCTTTCTTCCCAACTGTGATCAGAACTGATCTGAGAGACTTCTACACTCCTACTCATAACTTACAGAGAGCAAAACCACAGACAATACTAGGACAAACATCCAAATAAACCACCTCTTTACTACTTGACCACAGCATCTCATGGATTAGGAGGCCAAAGCTATCATTTTCAGTGCCTCAGTCAAGACATCAACCAGATACTCAATTACTGGAAGCCTCAGTGACACCAAAAACAATCTGTCATGAAGACAGATTCACACTCTTATCATCTAAGGGCCAAAAGCATGTTAAGTGGCGACTGTTGCATTAAAACCATACAGAAGCAATTTAGCATGTTTACGCAAATTGCACCAACAAAGCACTAAATGAGGTGCAAGCTATGAGGAACATCTTCTGTAGTCGTGCTTCTGCATACAATTCCCATCCATTTTAGAAGAGAAGGTCAAGAAGCAACCTGTCTGCAATTTGTAGCTTGTTGACTGTCCTGTCTGCCAATTGATATCTTATTGCTCTAACTGAAAGACACAGACCAAAATCCTGAACAGTTTGAGCATTGTGTAAATATGTGCCAGCACAAGCAGCTTTGGATCCGGCAGATGTTAGCACTGCATCATGAGAAAGCCTGCCGTGAATTTGCAAACTACAACATAGCAAATATTAATGTAAAGAATGTACAGTCAGGCCCCCGTATCCGTAGGAGTTTGGTTACCGTGGATACTGGAAACCACAGGTAACAGTGAATACCATTGAAAATAATGAGACTTCTGGTTTAAAATACCAGAGTTGCCTTGGAGGACCTAGACAATGTCTAGAGAGGATGCTTCTCTAGACATTTTCTAGGAAGACTCTATGGTAGGTGTGTTGTTTTATGTCCCACAAATAATAGAAATTGTGGATATTGGTTCTGCAGATATGGGGGTCCAACCGTATATAATTTGTGAAGAAGAATGCAGTTTTCAAAAAGTATCTGCTACAGATTTTGAATGGCCAATATTAATGTAAAAAACTGTATATAATTTGTAAACAAGAGTGCAGTTTTTTTTAAGAGATCTGTTACAAAACCCTTACAAAAATTTGCAAGATGTTTGCAGCAAACTTCCAACAACAGCTCATATGAAAAAAAGAAAAACTCCACAAAGAAATCAAACTTCATATTTTTAAAAAATTCAAAACCAAGGGGGAGATATTAGTTACAAAACACAGATCTTTTACAATTTTTTTTAAAAAAATGTCACTTATTCTTTTAAAATAGGGATTTTAACTGTTTAAGAACAACGGAGTTGGCAAATGAAAAGCACTAACAGTTGGGAGAAGCTTTTTTCACAGGTGGAGATACAGATGAAAACTACATGCAACAGTTCCCTTGCATCAGTAAACAGAGCCTAAAAACTTCCAAATACACATTAGCAGCAATAATGTGAATAAACGATTGCTTAGTATACTGCTCAGTGTTATTTCATTTTCTAAAGAGCAAGTAGAAAGCGAAGCAGCGCCAGCTGCAGTCACACACACCCAGGTCGGCCAATCCAGTACCTCTGGGATCCACATTCCCAGAATGTCATTATCACTGGCAAGATCCTGCCCAAACATGGCTTCCATGGCTTCATCATCCAAGTCAATCTCTAATTCCTCATCCAAGTTGAAGTCATAGAAGGCTCCAGGGTCTTGTGGCAGGGAGATCCCTTCTCTCCGGCTCTGGTTCCTGTGGGCCTGTACAGAGCGGTACAATCCCGCTTAAACCAGAGAAGAAAACCACATACTTTATTTTGCAGGTAAATAATAGCAGTGCATTCTAGTTGTAACTAAGCTTTTGTATTAGTTAAAGGCATGTCGATGGATGATATCAGGAGCGGGGGGAAGTTGTATGGAGAGAGGACACCTATACTGTGGGCCCTTGGTATCCACTGGGATTTGGTTCCAAATATCCAAATGGGTGGATGCTCAAGTTCCATTATATATAATAGCAAGTAAAATAGTATCCCCTTATATGAAATGGCAAAACTGAGGTTTGCTTTTTGGATTTATTTATTTATTTTGGGGAATATTTTCAAGCTGTGGATAGTTGAATCTGTGGATACAAAATCTGTGGATATGGCGGGCCGACTGTACTTTATGGGCACCTGGCAAACAATGCCACTCTGTATTTATACTCTAGGGTTCTAATATGCTGCAGAATTATTGCACTTTGATACCACTTTAACTGCCATGGCTGCCTCCTAAAGAATCTTGGGATTTGTAGTTTGGTGAGGTATTTAGAACCCTCTGCCGAAGAGGTCTAGTGTCTCCCAAAACTACAAATCTCAGAATTTCATAGGATGGAGCCATGACAGTTAAAAAAAAGTGGTGTGAAAATGCTATAACTGTGTAGTGGAAAAGAATTAGAATCCAAGATCTATTCTGCTCCTCTCATTGAGGCCCTACTAGCACAGCATCAGGGACCAGTAGGGGGATTAAGTACACAATAACTTTGTCTCTATCAAGAGTGCTTTTTCCCTGCAAAAGCAATGCTTGCATTATTTGTCACTACTTCTATTTCACCTCACACCAAGTCTGATGGGTTACTTATGGCCAACTCAACAGATCTTCAGGATGTGATCCTGACACCTTAATGACTAAGAGACTTTTATTGCTGAACTACTGTCCACATTGTTCAGATGTATGAAGAGTTTTCATACTACCCTGAACAATGCTCCTGTTCTCTCATCTGATTTGGGAAGCTAAGCAGCACCAGGCCTGGTTAGTACTTGGACAGGAGTCCAAACCAAGAGAAAGCACCAGGGATCTCCAGGTAGGGCTAGGAAAAGGCTCTGGCTTGCAACCTGGGAAGGCCAAGGTGAACCATAGATCAGAATGAACCATACTGGCCTATAGGAAGAGACGGCTTTATTCAGGATATGGCAAGTTCTTCTGATTTAAGAAGCTAAGCAGTGTCAGGCTTGGTTAGTATTTGGAAGAGATTCCATTAGGGGAAATCAGGGATCTCCAGTTAGGGCTGGGAAAAGAATCTTGCCTGTCACCCCGGAGAGCTAAGGCTGCCAATCAGAGCTGCCAGTACTGAGCTAAAGAAGTCAACAGTCTAACTCATGAACAGACTGTTTCCCATCTCCCTATCTTCCTGAGCCAAAAAGCACCATTATAAGACAAACAATGGTTGCTTTTAATTGACATGGGGGAAGGGGAAGAAGGTGTATACTCCAGGACATGGCTGGAGTAGCAGACAAATCAGTCACTACGACTCTGGATTCTTGAGCAAAGCAGGTGTTCCTAAGGATAGATGCCACTGTCTGGTCATTTGCATGCACTTTTAAATTAAATAACCTAAAACATGAAGAGGAGAAATGTGGAGGAGTATTTCTAGATACCTACCAGCACGCGCTAGCAGCGTCCGGGCAGCTAAGTCAAATTTGTGTCTCCTGGTTACTGCTGACCGACCCCTTGATGTAGGTCCGCTCCCAGATGCTGCATTTTCTCCATGGTCTATGTTGTCATGGCTGAAAGTGTACAGAATAGTTTAGTCTTCAGAGAAATATCTGTATTAGCCTGTTACAGCATAAAATGGAAAAGGAGGGAGGAATCTAGCAACACCTTTAAGATTAACTGATTTCATACATTTCTATCCACTTCCTCAGATGGAGTACAAATCAACCCATAAAAGCTCAGGCTGAAATAAATTAAGCCTCTTCCTGCACCCCTTTCCATCTTATAACAGTTAAGAAACATCAGTATGTGTCGAACATTCATTAATCCAGAGCACCACATTCAATTCAGTTACGGTTAAAGCACTTAAACTTATGCCCCCACTGCTCTCACACTATGTTCCCAATCTCATACTTCTTGCTTTTTTCGTTTTGCAATACTCTGGGTCCTGTCATTTTCCAGAGAGATGGCTCCTAGAGCCAATCAAAGGACTGTTTGCAGATAATCTCATCCTTGCTGCCTTAATGTATTTTTGTGATTAAAAAAAAAAAAAAAAAAAAGACAAGCAGTGGTTGAAAATCACAGGAGGATTACAAATTAAAGATAATGACACCCGGACCCTTTATAAATTCTGTGACCGCTGAAGTAATGGCAAAAGTTTAAGATGTTGCTTTTATAACTTATGTTTACCACGTGATAATGAATTCTCTTGGTGTGCGCATATTGTTCATGTTTCAAGATTAAGGATCTATTATGTGATAAGAGGTGGGGTTAATATAAGGAATATATATTAATTATCATATGTTAATATATAGGTTGATAACAAACTGGTACATTCTTAGGAGGAAGTTTTATGTATTATGTATGTTGGTGAGATTTTATTGTGTTGTATGTTATGTCTAGTCCCGTTATGTTTTGTCATGTTTGTTTGATGCTTTTTGAATAACTCTCAATAAATATATTATTTTTTTTAAAAAAAATCTATGACTGAGGCTGGGCAACTGGTTTGCTGGCAGCATCCCTGGTCTCATCTTGACCATTTCATCTGCTTCTCCTTTCACATGGAACTCTCTTCTTCCCCAGTTCAGCAGGTGCCTTTTTCCCTTCTAAGAAATTTCTAAAACCTCATTCTTTTCTTTTAAGTTTCCACCCAAATTCAATCTCCAGTCCTCCTCCTTTTTAAAAAATAATTTTAAAAGGTTAGCATTTAGCTTCCTTTATTTATAGCATTCCATCCCTGTATCACCAGATCTTTGTGCAGCTTACAATAAAATCAAGTGGAACAATTTAAAATGTGAGCCAGTAACAAATTAAAACAATACAAATAATGTAAACATTAAACTAACATATTAAACTTTGCACAACTTAAAAACCTGAAACTAACAGCATATAAAACCATACATCTATATGAACTGAGTGAGGTCATGAGGCACAAACGCTTTTTTAAGAAGACAAGCTTTAACCTGGTAACTAAATGAGGCCAATGTGGGCATCATTTGGGCCTTCAAGGAGAGGGCTTTCCACAACCAAGCTGCCATGGCCAAAAGAGCCCTATCATACCTTCACACAGTGAACTGATCCCACTTTTGAAAACAGGAGGGCTCCTCCAGAGGATCTCAGTTCTCAGGCAGGCTATGGGGAGAGGCACTCCTTCAAGTTTAGGGCTTTAAAAATCACTGCCAGCACCCTGAATTCAGATCAGAAACACACTGGCAGCCAATGGAATTCCACTAGAACCAGTGTTATATGGTTACTATACACTGCTCCTGTCAGCAATCTAGCAATCTAGCTGCTGCATTTCACACTAGCTGCAGCTCTTAAGTCACCTTCAAAGGGCAGCTCCCGTACAGAGTACACTGCAGTTGTCTGAGAGATTATCAGTGCATGAACTACGGTGGTCAAGAAAGAAGTAGCCCTACAGAGTCCCCTTGGGTCTTCAGCAATGAAGATGGATCTAGAAATACTCTCAAGCTATGAACCTGCTCCTTTAGGGTGAATGCTGCCCCGTCCAGGGCAGGTTGTTATCCAATTATGTAATGGAAATACACCTGAGAACCAGTGTGGTGTAGTGGTTTGGGTATTGGACTAGGACTCTGGAGAACAAAGTTCAAGTCCCCACTCAGCCATGAAAACCCACTGGGTGACCTCGGGCAAGTCTCTCTCTCTCTTTCTCTCTCTCTCAGGCTCAGAGGAAGGCAAGGCAAACCTCCTCTGAAGAAATATGGCCAAGAAAACTCCACGACAGATTTGCTTAGGGTCACCCTTAGTTGGAAATGGCATGAAGACACACAACCACCACCACCCCTGAGTTGCATTTTTTTTTTTGGTTCCTTTGCCCTCTTTTTATATTCTTGTCTTTTACGTTTTGTCTCTTAAGAAGACTGTGGGCCATTTTCAGACAGGATTTAAGAACATAAAAATAGCCCTGCTGGATCATAAAGACCCACTTAAGGCAGCCTCTTATTTCCCACAATGGCTAGCCGGATGCCTCCAGGAAGGTAATAACCAGGGCATGGAAACAGTAATGCCTTGGTCCTGACAGCACGACAATCAGGAGCAAACTGCTTCTGAACCTGGAGCTTCCATTCAGCCATCAAGACCAGTAGCGGTGAACTGACTTAACTTCCAGAACTTGGTCTAACCTGTGTCAAAACCCAATGTTTGTTTGTTTTTAAAGGTCTGTTCAATTTTAATAAAGAACATTCCAACAGTTTTGTGCTGGTGGTTACCCATCTTGCAGAAAAATAGTGCCTATATATAGTTCCAGTAGCAAGAGTTTGGGACTCTTCCAAATGGAGGAAGCCAGTACTTTACCTTTCACTGAAGCCTTCCTCCATTTCAGGGGCATCAGCTGAAGGTATATCGCCAGGAGACTGCAAGTAACACTGCTCACTTGACTTCCCACTGCCCCCAGAGACAACCGTACTGTGGCGGGAATCTGCCACCTCTTCTGACTGAGGTTCTTCATCTTCCTCATTCCCAGGGTGCTCTATCATCCACATTGCCAGGACAGTAATGTTCTGAGCATCTGCTTCTCCTCTTGCACCTAGAAGAGGAAAATCTTATAAACTGAACCACTGGTTATGAAAAGAAAATGTATATTGCCTCTTAAAAATGGCTCCGACATTAGTGAATTCGAGACGTTTATGTTTCCTCTCACACTGCCTGATTGTTGAAGCAGAAGTTGACAACTAGAACACCTTTCCTTCTCCTCTTTAAGAAGTGAATGCCTAGTACTTATAGGTACAAAGAAAAGCTAATGCACACTTGGAAATCTGAAGGAACTAATCAAGGCATCAGCGGAGGTAAGGAGATGTTGATGCCTTACACAATTTTCTCCCTCTGTTCCAAAGCTATTATTATCCAAGTGTCTGATGTAACCAGAAAGAAGCTCACCTTCCCATTTTATCTTACTGTTTATGAGTGCAGCCTTTCCAAAATTGCAAGGCAATTGACTATTTTTGATAAAGCTACAAAATTTTACAAGAAGGCTGCACAACCTTTTCAACCCTGAGGGTCACATCTGTTGCTGGTGACAGGCTTAGCTGCTGCACGTGTGCGTACGTACACATGGGGGCAGTCTTGAACTCTGCCCCCATCCAAGTGAGCCAATGCAAGATTGCTTGGGGTAGTGAGGCTGCTTCAGGGCACCTGAGTGAGGGGGGAACTGTGTTTCCTGCTCCAAGTGACCCCAGGGTTCTGCATGGCCCCTACTGCCATGGAAGTAATGAACCTACGTGGTCTGGGATTACCAGCAGAGAAGGTGGCTGAGGCTTATTTCTCTCCACTGCCCCCTCTCCTGCCATTACCCCAAGCAGTGCCACACTGACCACTCAGATGACTGCAGAAGCAATAACCCTGACTGGCTACATGGGTGAAGGGGCAAGGGACCCTCACGAACAGCTTTGGAGAGCTGCTGCAGCCTGCAGGTGGTATGCCCGTTTTAGGGGGAAACTGGTTTCTTACAGCATTTTAAGGAGCAATGCAAAAGAAGAGGCTTCAGGAGAATTTGTGCACATGTGCAACAGAGAAAGAATGTCCTAGAACTAAGCCATGCTTCTAAAGTGGAACAGTGCAGCCCTCAAGCTACATGTGTCCTCTGGACCCCACTTCTGTGGCCCCTGAAGCTCCTCACCAGTCCTCCAAAACCTTGCCACCTCTCATTTTTAAAAAAAACACATGGAACAATTTTCATACAATTTCTGTCCCAAAACGACATAGAAAGGCCCCCACAATGTGTGAAAACAGCCCCTTCCACCCCAGAACACTACAATATCCCCAAATACCTCCATTTTCCTCTCCAGTCCTTCTCAAAGTGGGAGCAGGAACTGATGCTATGTCACTTCTTGTTGCCCTTTTGAGAGTGACTACAGAGGAAACAGAGGTACAGTTGTCCCACCGTATCCACAGATTTGAAATCCACAGATTTAAGTATTCACGGCTTGAAAATATTCTTAAAAAAATAAAAATCCAAAAAGCAAACCCTGATTTTGCCATCTTATATAAGGGACAGCATTTTACTATGCCACTGCACATAATGGGACTTGAGTACTCACAGATTTTGGTATCCATGGGGAGTCCTGGAACCAAACCCCAGTGAATATGAAGGGACAACTGTATTTACAGTGTGATTGCCCAAATTACCTGTGGCTTCCATTGCTTTTGCGATTTGCCGAAGGGAGAAGCCCATTTCTAGCAAGGGCACAGCAATAGCAGGGGGAGGTGGGGAAGTCGAAAGGCGGCTGCTGGGGTCTGACAAAGCTGTGGGTTGTAAAAAAGAAGAATCAATGGGAAGTCAGGAGCACCAAAAAAGAAATTAAAAGGGGTTTTCCACCTGTCATAATAGGTAGGACTTTGGATGCCGAAATAAAAAAAGGTCTCTCTAGCACAGCTATCTCACTGACTCTTTAGCTGGACAAAAGCAGATTGTTAAGCGTGAGCTCTAAGATATACAAACTCATCCAGTGGAGATGCTTATAAATTCTAGCGGCTAGAAAGTTACCAGAAAATCTCTTTAATCCTTCAGCAACAGATCTGTAAAAAGATGTGATCTAAACCCTCCTATCCTGGTCAAAGTTCAAATGGAAATCTTAAAAATTTAAGGACTAGCCAATAGGACTGCTGTCTATTTACATTCAGAGGGAAAACCCTTGTATTCTGTAGATCTGCTCTTTGTTGTTTATATAGCACTTTTTTAGACCAGAAAGCATTTTACAGCTTTTGCTTTGCCTTACCCTCACAATAGCCCAGCAAGGTAAGTTGCTGACACTCCTGTTTTTCAGATGGGCTGCTGAGGCTGACAACCTGGGAGTTGCCCAAAGTCATAAAATGAGCCGACAGGAGCAGTACGGATACACCATTCCCAAATCCTGCAATCCTGTCCTTGGAGATTAAGCTGGCAACTTTAGCAGGCAACTTTAATGCCAACTAAAAACTTGGGCATCATCTTCTTGTTGATAGTATATTTATTTATATCCTACCTTCTCCCCAATTCTGGACTTAAGGCAGCTTACACAGTTAAACACAGTTAAAAATTCACAGCATACAGTTGAAAAGTAATTAAATTATAAAAAAAAACACCCACCACACACATGCACATTTACAATTATAGTTATATGTTTCATGATGGAAGTTTCCCTCAGCCAGATGTACTGGCGACTCTGCCTAGGTGACATACGCGAGCCTCATATTGGTCCTGTATCTCTTACAGGTAGAAAGAATATCTCCTAGGTGGCTGCTCAAGAATGATGTAATATTAAGAGGCCAAACAATTATCAGACCCAGGTAGTTAAGACATATTACTGGACACACAACTTCGTATATTTCACACACACACACAAACCTCATGTGTGAATTCCAAAATTGTTTACCCAATGTACAACAGCTGTGGAAAAACCCTACCTGTGCGATTGGCAGGTCTTGCAGACTGAGAGTCAGGAGAGGTGAGAGATTGCCTCCTGCCCACTTCATCAGAGGGAGATGTCGGCAGAGAGGATATCGGAGGTGTCTGAGCACGTCTTGTTGGAAGGACAGTAGTAGTTGGGTAGCTGGAGAACATTTGCCTTAGAGGGGGGAGGAAAGCAACAATAGCGTGGGGCTTGCCAGGAAACAGGTTAAATTTCTGACACTTCAATATTATTAGGAATATCTGTAACCCACCAAAGGGGTTTAAGTGGATGTCAGCCTGTTTCCTCCTTAATATCTCTACTGGCTGAACAAGCTACTTTTTAACCTTAGAAATCATTTTAGGAGGATTTTTAGTGGTGCCCACCAGTGCCATGATGGCTGCCAATGCACCCCCAATACTATAGTTCGTTGATATTACATTATCAGACTTTTGTGGCTTTAATTGTCTAGAAAGGAAACAGCCTTCCTACATGCTGCTTCTCGCTTGCAATGGCCATCTAACACCTCCATTTACTAAAGTTATTAGCAAATATTTTCAGCAAGCTAAGCTTCAAGGAGAAAAATTACTACAAAACAACTCCCCAAATGGGATGTTTATTGGAAGCAAAGTCAGAACCATCCCCTACCTCAAAAGGCTCAGGGGCAAAACACCAGGTGACTCAGAGGCAGGGACCGTTTCCGTATCAGTCACCGGCGTAGTGGCCGTCGTTGTATCTTCCAGAGAGCTGCTCATGAAAGACGTAGTGCTCGAAGCAGAAGGGCTTGTTGTCACAGGCGTCTGGGCCTGCTGAGCTTGGTCATTTTCTTCTGCTTGCTGATCCATTTCTGCAAAAAAGGCAAACTTTTCCCCTTATCATTTGACACAGAGAGATGCCTATGCGTACACCACCACAGAAAAGAATACTACTAATTGAGCACTTCTGCTCCATGTTGTCAAATGCAGAAAACAAGATGGTGGACCAGAATGCTCGACCTGATCTTGCAGGGCCCTTCTGACATTCTAAAGTGGCAGACATCAGATGAAAGTTTAGGTGGCTGCTGCCTACTCTAAACCAGGGCTTCACATCCTCCACATCTCATCAGATACAAGAAATGTGGAGTTCCCTTCCTAGAGGAAATTAGGATGGGTCACCACTCTACTCTATTTCAGTTGGCATGCAAAGACCTTTATTCATTCATCCATAAACATTACCCTCCTTTAATTGGCCAAAAGTGAAACCACAAGCAATGTGACAACACATCTGATCAGCTCAGCCTACTGGTTTGCCTCATTGGGGTGCAGGGCTGAAAATTGGCCCCTTTCCCTTCTGCAATTGCTCACCCCAGAACTAGGACAGTTTTACAAAAGCTGTTTTTGAACACCACAAGTTCATTCTTGAACTAAACCAAAGAAAGTGAATTAAGGGAGCCTATTGGTAAGTATTCAGTCACAACTAACTTTACTAATGTCAAAGTTAAGTCAGAGGGCTTGCATTCTACCAGCACAGCACCAGAATATGCAACACTGTACAGTAGCATTGGGGGAACCTTTAAGCATTTAAGGAAAAGGTTTCCAGCTACCAATGTACTAAATGCTATATTCAAATTAACATTTGCATATTGGCATAGTTAAAGCCTACCTTGCTTAACTTTGCTACCGCATTGGTCCTCCAACAGTCCATGAACCACCAGTTTGTAGATCATCGCTTGCGCCCGTTCCAAATCTGCCAGTCCTAGTGCCCTCTTGATGGGCGAGCGCATAACGGCCCGTTTCACCATATGGCGCATCAAGAATTGCAAGGCAGCACGCATTTCCACATCTTCGTGAACAATGGGAGAACTTGCACAATCAGAATTATGGCCACTCTCTGCCAGGACTTTTGGTATCAGCAGTAATTCCGCATATTTACTGCAACTGAGGAGAGTGCTGAGCGACTTCATAGCACCAAGGTAAAGATACGATAACTGCACTGCTCTGATTTCTGATTGTACGATGTCATGATTCTTTGAGGCGTGTTCATGATTTTTCCTTTTGCCTTCAGCATTTTGATGCTGTCCCTCCATGCCTAAGGAAATGGACTCTAAAGAAAAGGAAGTGCTTTCATTTTCGAATTTGGATGTTGTGGCTCCATGTCCTTTAATCTCCTCCGCGCTCGGCACGGACTGTGCCTCTGACATGGAGTCTCCTTCCATCTTCTGGTCAACCTCTCCTTTGTCTTCAGAGTCCTGTTTGTGTTTCTTCTCGTGTCGCTTGGCACTTTGTTTTCCTGTGTCTTCGTGGATACCGGTCAGGTAAGTGAGGTCCAGCAAAACAGTGGCCGTCAGTCCACGGAATCTTGCGACGTCAAAAGGCATAGGCTCACAAGGCTCCAGATTATACAGTGGCGTATCACTAGGCGACCAAAAAGTTGGGAAGCTTTAATAAAGATCAGAATGACACAGGAAGAAGCAAGTGAGGGATAGACAGGAGGAAAGCATAGGAAATAATGTAGGCAAAATGAGATGTAAAATATAGTTAATCAAAATCTAAATGAACCGACAGTCTAAAACTTAAAAACATAAACAAAGGGAAAGAAATGAGGCTTGTGATCAGATAACGGGGAGAGGTGATACTCAACACAAAGGTAACAAAGCATATTTTTAAAACAAAACAATCAATGCCCAATACTTCACACAGTGATATGTTAAGTAATGTGGGAGGCTTTGCTGGATCAAGGCACAGCAGCTTGGGAATTGCCTCCTAAAAGATATAGTAGGGGGGAAATCCCCAACACCTGGACCACCAGTGCTTGACACAAAGAAAGAAGAATGCACAGCCTAGAAGAGAAGGGGTGAGGGGGCTTCTCACAGTCCTCCTCAAATTAAAAAATGAAATCCTCATTAAAATGTTGCTGAAGAATTCTACTTTCAAAAAAGCAGCAAAAGCTTCTTGGGGGCTCACAGGACATCCTGTAAGAGACATGTTAAGTCCTTTCTGAACTTGTCAGGAGCACCAAATAAGCCCACTGGGGGCAACTGGCCCTGTAGAGGGGGAGCAGGAGGAATGGGTCCCACCCCCCTTGGCAGTTGCCCAGTCCTGGTCTAACCTGTTCACCCCACTAGAATGCCTCAGGTTATAAATGACATTATTAAGCTTGTAATTAGGAACAGTAACAGGCAAGAATGTCTCAAGTCCCTGGGAGTGTGGTGGAGTCTCCTTCTTTGGAGGTTTTTAAACAGAGGCTGGATGGCCATCTGTCGGGAATGATTTGATTGTGTATTCCTGCATGGCAGGGGGCTGGACTTAATGGCCCTTGGGGTCTCTTCCAACTCTATGATTCTATTATTCTGAGTATCAGCAAAACAAAGCAATGGCTTGAAAAACCCCAAAGCAGTTATAAGCTGCATTAAGCTAAACTTGTTTCCCAACTGAGTTCCAAACTGAGTTGATTAATCTTCAGCTAGCTATAGATATTAGAAAGTAATATGTCATATTGAAAATGTCAATGACATTTCCTAGCCTCACATGAGTGGTCACTTGTCTGACACCAAGACTGAAGGCACTGTACCTGATTGTAATTTCGGCTTCATCCCACTGGACTTTGGCAGAGGTACTGCCTTCTTTGACCACCCCGAGCAAGGTGGCGTGGCGCCCAGTTTGCTTGTGGACACAGCGGCCTCCAACTCTCAGCCCAGCGTCCACTCCACCGATCACTGCCAGGACTGGCCACACCTCCACGCAGAGCATCTTCAGCTGAAGCTCCGACAGATCAGCCAGCCCGTGCCGGCTGCTGTGCTTGCTCTTCTCCTCTTCCTTGCTCTCCTTCTCTTCCCGCACCTCATTCTCCTCTCTGCTCTGAACAGAGCGGCTTTTTTTCAGTTTCTGGCCCGCTTCTTTAAGGCATGTTTTGATCTTGTGCAGTCGCTCCATCATCTTCTTGTTGATGCAATGTGTCCATCGGTCTGTTCGGTGGAGGATTCGGATGAGCTGGATCGTGGCTTCAGCAAGTACAGCAGCAACAGGGCTGCAGATGGGGTCCCCTGGCAGCAAGTCCCTCGGGGTGCCACGCATCTGCATGTCACAGATTTTGACCTAGGCAGATAGATGGACGAACAGACAGATGGACACACACATGCACACACAAATATATTCAATGAGCAGTATTCCCAGGTTTTTCTAAAAATTAACCACAAACTTTATTTATTTATTTGCTGCCTTTCTCCTGGAGTGGGACCCAGGATGGCTTACAAAGAGAATAAACTAAAACCTAGCAATAACATTAAAAAGACAATTAAAGAACATCACAGTAAAACAGTATAAACTCACAAAAGTTAAAAATAAATCACACTCCCACAAATGATCTTTTTCCATAATTTTATCTATTTTGCCAGCCAGTTGCAAAATATTCTTCTGCAGAGCTTTGTGGCAGTTTATGGCTAAGAGAAGTATATCTGTTAGAGCAAAATTTTTGACTTCTTAATAACTCTCACACATTGCTATAAAATACGAAGTTTAATAAGCTACAATAAAAACAAACCTATATTAGTCTCAGGTGTTTATACACAGAAGTCAGTTCTCTATTTGTTAAGGATTTATAATCAATTTGACTGGTGGAAGAGATGGAGCAACTAGATACTGACTTATTCTATAAGAGAATTAATTTTCACCAGCACAACTCAATATTTCAGTTACCTTTTCTCCAGGATTACTGCTATAAAACATCACGCAAGGGTACAATTCTGCAGCATCCACATCTTCAAAAGCCAGTTTTGGTTCCTGGTGGGGAAACCAACAACAACAACAAAATTGAAGAGAGCAACCATTCTAAATTGGACATTTCAGGCACCCATTTTACAAGGAAGCACCTCCTAATTCATTTTTTAAAAATAACTTATTTACATGGTCCCCATTACAAATTTTCTTTCTTTCATCAGCGCTGTCTACGCACAATCCTAAATATACACTGGACTGACTATGTGACGAATGTTGCTGTCCTTGAGCAAGCAGGGATCACCAGCATTGAGGCCATGATATTGAGAACACAGCTGCGCTGGGCAGGGCACGTTTCTAGGATGGAGGACCATCGCCTCCCAAAAATACTACTCTACGGTGAACTCGCCACGGGTCAGCGTAAGAGGGGCGCTCCAAAAAAGCGATACAAAGACTCCCTGAAACAACATCTCAGGCTTGGCCAAATTGATCACCAACAGTGGTCCGCCCTGGCCTCACATCGGGAGGCATGGAGACGCACTATCCACAATGCTGCAGCCTTATTTGAGAACTCACGACGAACAAGTCTTGAAGAGAAACGACAACGCAGAAAGAATCACAACCCAAAAACATCACCCAAGGAGACCTTCTGCTGTGCTTTTTGCAACCGGACCTGTTTATCTCGGATTGGCCTTTTTAGTCATCAGCGCGCTTGCAGAAAGCGCGGGATGAGTCCTTCCTGAATCTTCGTTTGCGAAGAATAGCCAGAGAGAGAGAGATTACAAATATTCCTTAATTTATACAGCATAACATTCAATCCTGTCTTCTCCTTTCTCTCTTCCCCCACCCTTCAATCTTAGTTAATAAGCTAAATATGTATCACTGTCTATTACTGGAAATACAACACATCTTTAAAACACGGACAAACAATCTGTATACTGTTCTTAACAATCAAAATGAATTTGTTTGCAAAAGAAAGTTTGATCAGATGGTAGGTTAAATCCAAAGTTCAAAGGAGTAACGTAAGTAAGTGCTTTCAAATTTCATCAAATTTATCCTCTTTGATTTCTCTTTTTGCTAGTCTCATTTTATATGTTAGCTTTTCTAATAGTGCTATAGTGTGTGTGTGTGTGCCTTCAAGTTGCCTGTCAGCTTGTGGGAACCCTATGAATTTCACAAGGTTTTCTTAGGCAAGGAGTCCTCAGAGATGGTTTTGCCAGTTCCTTCTTTTGAAACAGAGCCTACAGCACCTGGGATTCATTGGCTGTCTCTCATCCAAGTACTAATCAGGGCTGACCCTTCTTAGCTTCCAACATCAGACAGGATCTGGTGCCATTAGGGTATTGAGGCATATTTATCTACTTTTGTACTGAAAGAGCCTCTAACATTTCCCATGATTCCACTATTTCTAAACTTGCAGCTCTTAATAGTGCTACAAGATCTTTATTTGGCAATCAAATACAAAAATTAACAGTAATGCTCCTCTACCATATACTTAACATTTTACTTACTCAATGCAGTATTCTTTCCCCCCAGAAATTAACTATTTTGGGGCAGGATACCCACATATGTTACAATCTCCTAGTTTACTGGAAGTTCTCAAGCATCAAATTTTCAAATTTTCAAACCATTGTTAATATTCTGGAGTTTAATTTCACTTCCTAATTCATGCCACCAAGATAGGCACACCAGGTCCTGTTTCATCTTCCGCCAATTAAGAAGCTATTACTAGAGAAGAGCAGGCAGGGCCTGTTCAGTCATGAAACCTACCCTGTAAAATCCCTGCCCTCCTGACTTCCATACAGACGTAAAGTAAACAGAAGTTTCATACCTCTCCATTTTTGCCAAAGGAAATAGTTCTTGCTTCCATATCCAACACACATGTTATGAAGTCTCCTTGGGTAAAACTGGTCAGTGTCAATGTCTGCTCCCCATTATGATAAAGATTGCCACTGTATGCTCTGTACAGCCACATATCTGAGGTAGTGCGATGGTTAAAATCATGGACAGGCCAGCGAGACACTCCAACGCATGTTCCTTCATTGCCTCGATTTTCTTTCACAATATAGAACTAGAAAGTGTGCAGAGAAAAAATATTAACATTACGGAGATATCTCAAAGATCACCGATCAATAATAAGTTATATAAAATTAACAAGGACAAGGAATACATTTTTGGATCCAAAAAGCCACACCAACCAGTGAATTAAGGTGCTGATGAATTCTTTTCTTAGGAGGGGGGTATTATTTACATATTAAGAGAAGCATTATTCAGAAGGAGTTGAATGAAAAGTCTTGTCTTATTTTGATCACTGATAGGATTGTCTGATGAAATCTCCCTGACACAAAATTGGGCAACTGATTAACATTTAATACTTGAACAAAAAAGCCCATGGGATCCAATGACTCTCTACCAAAGCTTGGAAATGCAACTCCCAGAATCCCTCAACCACCACTGACCACACAGCTCATCTGGCTTGATGAGACCTTTGCAGAGACTTCTCCAGACAAAACTGTGCCACATCCAGTCCAAAAGAGGCCCATTGAGTCAGGAATCAAAACCTGAGGCCATGAGAACTATGGAGTCCAACTTATAAAGCTCAGACTTTCTGTGCAGGATACTGGCTAGACTCCACAGACAACAATGCATTTCGCCTACTTTGAGTAGGGTACAGCTTGGGGTTTGGAAACCCTACAATTTTGATACACTGCTACAGACATGACAGATTCGCATGTACACCTTGTCTTGTCATTATTTCTAAAAATGCTTTCCTGTTCTACATACCTTCCACTGGTAACACCCAGAAGTGACTCCGGTAGATGCTAAGCCATATCCCTTTCCACCACTGCCATGAGTTAGGATCTGCCCATTCTCCACTATGCAGCACTGGGCCTTCTCAGGGTCAAAGGACACTTCTTGTATTGGAAGATTCTCATCTTCTTCTTCAGATTCACCCTGTTTCTTTCAAAAATTGAACATGAACACCTCACCATTCATTTATGTTTAATTTACACCCTGCCTTTCTCCCAACATGGAACCCGAGCTAACTTCCTACACAGATTAAAGATTTTGTTTTTAAAAAAGTGGGAAAGTTTTAAAACAACTGAACTATCACATTTAAAATGTAAAAATATAAGGGGAAAAGTAGAGTGCAGTGGTTCTTAACCTGTGGTCTGGGGACCCCCAGGGGTCTGCAATGTCCCCACCACAAGGGGTCCATGAAGGCTTGAAGGCTGCTTAGCCCACTCCTGCAGTGGAGTGGCCACATGACAGAAGCCAAGGCAAAGGCTGGCTTGGTCTGTGCACTGCCATTCAATGTGCTCCAGTCACAACCTTGCAGGAAGAAGCAGGAAAAGAGTCTTCCCTCCGCCCCCCCCCCCGTGCCTCTGCAGGGAGGTTTAATGGGTGGTGTAATTGTGTTATTATTATCAGGTATTATTACTGCTGTTGTTATTAGGGTATTAAATCTTGAGTTAAGTCTTATGGTTTTGTGGCAACAAAAAATATTTAAAGCGGGTCCCTGGTAAAGAAAAAATTAAGAGCCACTAATACAGTGCATACACACACACACACACACACACACACAGAGAGTGTGAAAGACCCTTTTTAACAACTGAGCTGTCTAAATAAAAAGGTCTGTTAGTGGAAGGAGAGCAGAGGGAGAGTGAGGTTAGCCTCTGGTGGGAGAGAGCTTCACATCCTGAGAGCCCCCACCAAGAAGGCCCTGTCACCTGTGTCCTCATCAAACAGGCCTGTGATGGTGTTGCAACCAAGAGGGAGCCCTCCCCTGAGGAGCTGAAAACTTGGGCAGGCTCATATAGGAAGATACAGACTTTTAGATCATATGGACCAAGATGTACGTATTAAGCAAATGGATCCAGAAGGAAACACACACGATTTTGACTTAAAGATAGTAGTACCTGCATCTTCATTTCTTGCTCTTTCTCCTTGATCTGAATTACATGTTTGGCTTGTGCAACTGGACTCTCCCACATACAGTCAGACAAAAGGGAAAATAATCGCTCAATGACCTGTTGGGAAACATCATTTCAGAACATTTCATTCCAACTTATCATAATGTGATAATGTTAAGATTATCTATATTCTCCCATCCTGTCTCCAGAGTAGTAACAGATACAAATATGCAACTGAAGAAACCCTGTCATTTTGATATTTGTGTTTGTTTGTTTTTTAAATGAACTTCTGAAGAAAACAGGAAGGATTATGAGCAGTTCTCTGCCATATAGGTCTGATGCAGTTTTGCAAATGACTGCAAGTGAAACAGGCATTCAAGGAGCAAATCTTAAAAACATGTGATCCTTGGGAGAGCCCCTGGCAATCCGAAGACAAAAAAAGACCTCTGCTCTGGGGACAGGTAGGGAAGGAACTGCTGAAACAAGATGGCGGCAGAGTGAAGAGCTGATTGTTTTCCCTCTGGTGACATCAGTGCTTTCCCTGCCTACTCTGGGTGGTGACTGGAACCCCGCTTTTTGGACCTCTGAAGCCCCACACCCCTTATGTACGGATTCCTCCTCTCTCCACTGTGGCAAAGACAAAATACTAGATGTGGTTAAAAACCATAAAGACCTGAGCCATCTGGTCATCTTCCACACCAGATTCGCAAGCCGGCAACACAGCTTCCAGAACATGTAGTGCAAGCAGCCTGGTCCTCAAGTTCCCGACCAAAGGTACACCTGAAGCAGGATTCAAAAGAGCAGAGGGGAAACAGAATGAGAAATCTCTCACAGGCACAGCTTTTTGAAAAAAGAAACAGGACAAAGTGCATGCTTAAATTAGGGGTGTCCATAGTGCCGCCTGCAGGAAGCCCAGGTCCCCACTTTTTTGGTCTTTGAAGCCCCACACTTATCATAGAATCATAGAATCATAGAATTGTAGAGTTGGAAGAGACCACAAGGGCCATCCAGTCCAAGTTCCCTGAAGCTCCCCAACTGTTCCCAATTTTTTAAAAAATGGTGCAATTTTTGGACAACTCTTCCCCAAATTCCACCACACACCCCTAAACATGTGGAAACATATGGAAATACCTCCCACCCAACCCTACAAGCACCCCAGAACCACCCTCCAATACCTCCGTTTTCCTCTGCAGAAGACAGGAACTGACACAACATCAGTTCCTGTTGCCATTCTGAGAAAAATTGCAGAAGAAAACTGAAGAATATGGGCTTACTTAAGAGGGGGGTGAGCAGCCCATGGGGAGCTGGGGGTGAAAATGCCCCCCCTGTAGTTACCCACCCTGGTTGAAGTACACAAACTTGTGTTTGAGGAGAGATTGCTCAGCTATTCATTTGACAGACAAGGTGCACACTAACAACCACATCCAAATGCTAGCGCATACACACAAATATACCTGAACAACACTTCTGAGAAGCTATATTCAGGAGCACTTCTGTCCACTTTGGAGAAGCCATTTTTGATTGAATGGCTTTTGAAGAAACAACCCTTCTAAGAAAAACTAAGAAATCTCCCAGATGTAACTCAGCAGCGTGCTGTTTCCGAAGAGCCACTGTGGATGTAAAATTATATGAATTGATATTTTCAATAGGAAGTTGATTAGTATTTTCTGTAAATGCCCTGATTTTCATAAGCTCTGCCTAGTGAATGAGCAGGAATATATTTTAATAAACAAACAAACAACAGCCAGTGTGGTGTAGTGGTTTGAGTGTTGGACTAGGACTCCAGGAGGTCAGGGTTCAAATTCCCACTTAGCCATGTAAACCACTGGGTAACCTTGGGCAAAGCACATTCTCTCTGCTGAAGAGGAAGGCAATGGTAAACCCCACCTGAAAAACTCTTGACAAAAGAAACAGGTGACAGGTTTGTATTTGGGCCACAATAAGTTAGAAATGACTTGAAGGTACACAAGAATAAACGAAAGAAACAAAGAAATCAACTACCACCCAGTCTGAATTGGTCTTTGGCTCTTGCAGTGGCTCTTAGTGCTATGGAGTCCTTACTCTGCCCCCGCCCAGCCATTTTTTCTTTTTCTTATTTTTAAAAAGATGCAGCATTAAGAAGACACAACACCTCTGAAATCCTTCCTCTCACTCTCCCCATTTGATTCTGCCTTCTTTTCATCCTCTTGCTCCTGCGCGCTGTCTTCTTTTTTTCCAAAGGAAGCCATGAGCATCACACCAGCCTGGGACAGCAGATTTTTCAGCTGACTACACAGCAGATCCAGCAAAGACTGGACCACTTTGGGACTCAGTTTATCTGCGTAGGTTCTGTGTGGAAAAAGGATACCATGTGGTGATCAGGGTCTTTATAAGACCTTCCAGTAAAGTGCTGCAGCGTGTGTAGGATCTGGCAGACAAAGATATAGGTTTAAGCCAGACGTCAAGGTCTTCACGATCCTTGTGACAGACAGAAGAGCTTGTGGAAGAGAATAGCTTCCACTACTCCCTTTCATCTAACAGCAGAAGCTCTATACTACTTACTGGGGCCAGAAACAACAGCTGTAGTGGGTAGCATTTCTGGGAAGACTGGCGACAAGCTTAGTTATTGGGAATCTCATCCATCCATATATATTTATTATAATATAGCTGCGTGTATATATACTACTCTGCTTTAAAGCCCACATTTATTTGTTTCATAGCTTCACTGCACTGTTTGGGTTACTCAGGAAAGAGGACTTTGGCCTAAAGGTAAGCAGAGATGCAGCCAGGGTGACCGCACTGGTCCTGGTACTGATAAGCAGTGCAATCTCTCTCCCCCCCCACCTCTCTTTGACCATTCTCCCTCTCTCAGTCTCAGGGGGAAAGGAGGAAGGGGGAACTACACCCCTCCCAACCCTGTGACAGTATCAACCTGAAACCTCTAGAAGGTCAACCCTGCCAAGGCATATAACCCCCACCTGGGAGGGATCTCGTTTGCCTTGGTGTTGCGAATGGGAAACGTTAGTGTCTTGCCTAAGAAGGCCTACCTGGAGCTAAGAGAACAATGTACAGTAGCCCCGTATCCGCTGATTCGCCAACCGCAGATTCAATTATCCGCGGTTGGAGATGTCGGAGGAGGAGGGATTGTGACTTCCCCCTCCCTCCCCATAGGAGAGCTCTGGTTGCGGTGGGGCCATGGCGGGGGCGAAGGGGAAAGGAGAGATTGTGCCTGCCCCCCTTCCCCTGGGAGGGCTCCTGCAGCAGACGCAGGGTAGTGGTGGTGGTGGATGGCGTTTGCTATTATCTGCAGAATTCACCATCCACAGGGCCCCCCAGAACCATTCCCCATGGATATGGGGGTGCTACTGTAATATCTAGCAGCATAGACCTGGGGACCATCTGCACTTAAGCCTGTGTCCGAGTTTCAGCTGAAGAGACGTGAGAACACTTTCTTTGCTTACATTTTCTGTTTTTGTATCCTATTCCCTCTATTTGTCACCAATAAAGCTATATCTTTTACTCTCAGTGGCTTTGCTGTACGTCAGTGTATCCTTTGAACTTAAACTGGGCAGGCCCTGAGTGGATCAGGCCCTCCAGCTTGTACAGCTTGTCGCTGCTCTGGTCTTTATGGGTCTTTCCCTTCCTCGGGCAGGACGAGAAACTACTGCTTATCTTGAAACTTAAGATTATAAAAGGTGAAATGTCAACTGGAAAACAAGCTGTCCACACTTACCCTGTAGTGATGGCAAGAATCTGAAGTAATCTCGTGCTGGCTACTTTTAAAGCAGTGCTGAGCTGGGAAATGCCTGTCTTAGGTAACAGCTGCAGTGGCTGACCAAGCATGGTGTCTGTTCCACATAACTGGGAGAGGACGTTCAACAACCCAGTGGAGATGGCCAAGGAGACATCCACCGGCTGGTAGTGCACACTTAGGGCAAACACAGTTACCAACAGAAGACGCTGTTGTGCCTCTAATACACACACAGATACACATGCACACACGAACACAAAAACAAAAGGCAGGGAAACAACTTTAAAACGATTGCCGTCTTCAGCATGCCCACACTTCACCATCGAAAGCAAGCAACATGGGACTTGCTTTCTGTCAGCCACAAAAGAACTTGCAAGATTTGATCAGCTCCTCCTTACTTACCTATGTGATGTTTATTTGCTTGAAGGGCTCTTTCCAGAGTGGCAGATAGCTGCTGGTAGATCTTGTGCACAGCCACTTGGATTTCTGTCTGGATATTCCTCTTGGCAGCCCTGATGCCATCCTGTGAAGGCAAGGGAATCAAATCAAGCAAATGGTATTGATGTGACCCATCTAACTGTTCAAATTAGGAAGAAAGCTATTCAAGGGTTTAAGGAAAAGGACTCTTTGCTAGCTTGCTGACAGACTGAATCCTGCAGCATCTTGAACAGGTAAGAAAATAATGGCAAGAGTTCCCTCTAGAAATGAGAAACACCATTATGTTGTTTTTCACACTTACACACACATGTGCATATGTGTGCACATATGTGCATGCACATGTATACACACACACACACACATTTCTGGAAGAAAACCTGTTTGTTATTTACATCAGCATCCATAGACAAGAGGGTTGTACTGGCAGGTTCAGGTTTGCAGAAGTACAGAAAAGTCTTTAGAAAGAATCCTAATGAGGGGACTTCAAACACAACTCAAAAAGGAATGGATGTGCTTAGCAGCCCTGCAAGAGTAATTGATTCTGTTTGTGGTGCAGGGATGGGAGAGGGAAGACAGAGGTAAAGGACAGCTCAAACAGAGTATCCAGGGAAAGATGGTGGCTGGCACACTGAAGACAAATTTGGAAGCTGAGCAGTTTGCATTCAGCAAGGCTGAACAAATTCCAGAGTTTGGCCTGATGAGCCACAGCAAAGCCTCCTTACCTGATAATGATGTAAACGGATGCTCTCTCCTTTGGACCCCGCGTGTCCTACGGTACCTAAGCCAAAGCACCCGGCTAGGAACTGCAGCCTCACAGAAGTGAGAAGTGAAGAAGACTGGAAGCCTAGCCCTTGGCGGCTCCCAATGGAGGGGGTGCTGCCCTTTTCTTCCATCCCAGAAAGCAAGACCAGGATCTGATGCAGTGCCTCCAGACGCAGCTAAAAGCGATTTGAAAAACAGCATTTGGAATTTTACCCAAATCTACCCATATGCACTGATAACAGTGCAACAAAGTAAGTCCTGAACAAGACACACAGTATTCTAGAACAGAAACCAGGGCAAATGAACAAGGAAAACAGGGAAAAGGTGGGCTATGACACACCTCCTGCAATAAGCAGACTAAACTGCTTCTCAAAACACATTCCTCCTTCCTAATTGGCTGCATGCACTGCTCCCACTAGAACTCTGGAGGGGTTACTGGGGGGTGGGATAGCACACTGACTGAAGAGGCGCAGTCCAAAAAAAGAAACTTTTCCAAGATCCAGCTCCCATTTGTGAACTAGGTAACACCAAGGATTTGGCTGCTCTACTCCCTCCTTCTTGCTTCAGCATTCAAACAGAAAGGAAATAAAGCAGCAGGCTTGGGAGGCTACCCCCTCTTCCACTGAAGCAGGAATGCAGTGGCACCGAGGCCCTCACTGTCTCACATTGGCCAGGACGGACCTTCTGGCAAATAGCCCCAAAGGTCCACACACCCACACCAGTGTTAGAAGGAAATGCAACAGGGATCCTGCTTCTGATTGTTGCACTGGAGATCAATGCAGGGAGGGGGTGGAAACGCCACTCTGCTGCACACCAACTGGTCTCTGCCACTCACAGTGGCTACTGCCTGGTAAAGCAGGATGGGGAAGGTCAGGCTGGGAGATGCTACTTAGTAAGCAGCTGCTCTACAATCTCAGCCAGAGTTTAAATAGTGTTGTTTATTTAATGGTTTTTAAAAAATTTCTATCAAGTGGGTTGTCCTCCCCCCCCCCCCGAGAGTTAGAGTGGGGCAGTGTTGAACTTAAGACTCTGGGAAACCAGCATCTGAATCCCAGCTCAGCCATGGCAACCCACTGGGAAACCCTTGGGCAAGTCACCCTCTCTCAGCATCAGAGGAAGGCAAGAGCAAACCTCCTCTGAAGAAATCTTCCCAAGAAACAACCAAAATATGAGTCAACTTGAAGGCACACAATAACAACGAAGCAGGTTTTGGCTGTACTTTTAATTTGCCATAAGCTGCACCAGGAGAAATGTGGGCTATAACATACATACATAGATGCATATTATTTTTGGTAACAGCTCCAACCTTTGAGAACGGAAGCTGACATCTAAAGAGCACAGCTTCCTCTGTAATTAAGGAGAAGGGCTATGATAAAAACACGCACCTCTGCTCTTTGCTGCTGCTGCTCCATTGCAATGATATAGGCCTGGGGGCTGGTTGACATGCTTTCTTCAGGCTCCTTGAAACCTGGGGAGCATCCCACATCCCCACTTACAAAGCTGATAACGTTTTCAATGATGGTATGAACTCCAATGGATTTGGTGAAGTCAAAATCAGACTCCCCAAACAGATATGAAGAACTGTAAAGCCAATCTCTGTGCTTCAGACGAGTCCACGAGTCACTTAGTGCTTCAATTGGGCTATGGACTGCTCCTAGAAACACACAGCAGCATTTCATAAATTCCAGGGGAGTAATTTTCTTTTTCTTTTAATGACAGCAGAAGTGAAGGTGCAGCTTGCCATTCAAACAGATGGAAATGGGTTTTCCTATCACATCATGCATATAGTTAGCAAAGTATAGTACACATTAAATAAATAAATATACAGACATACTACAAAGGCAAATAATTTCAGCTGGCTTTTTACTGCAGAAATTCTCCAGCCACATATTGCCACAGAAGGAAATTAAAGGGAAAAGCCACTCTGACTGCTCAGCTTAAAGCTAGAATTCTGAATAAGATGGTAAGCAAACAAGAGCACAGGAGAGTCCTTTAGGGAAAAGAACAGCCAGCCACCAAAGGAACAGTTCACTTAATGCTCTTTTTTTAAAAAAAAGGCCAACTGTAAAGCAAAACTTTGTGCTTAAGTTGCAATATTATACTACCACGGGCAAAGCACAGGGGATGATTTGTGAAACAGTTACATCAGCACAGGGCAGGGGTAAAAGGGCAAGTAAACCTACACAGAGTATTTATCTTCTGCCTTCCTTCAGTACTACTTTCTTTTTATATGGCATCACATAACAAACCCGCCACACTGAACACAACCAGGAATAAGGACACAACTGAGCTGTGGTTTTTGCTTCAGTCCTGCAAGGAGCTAAGCAACAATGCCCCCCAAATCAATCAAAATTCTGCTTACTGTCATGTGGTCCCTGCCTATCTCTGGACGGTGACAGGGTGAAACACAAGCTGTATGGTTTCTGCGTCTCTTTCCTACCCCAAAAAATCTTATTCCCATGCCTATCTCTTAGTGGTTTCTCATCCAGCTCCCAAACTGGACCAACATTCCTGACTACATCCCTGCTGCCACACACAGATCACACCATTCAAGGAACAGGCTGTCATACAAGGATTGGGCCCCTCAGGTGATGATCTGACTGCAGTTCTGAATGCACTGGAGCTTGGTGCTCCGCATGGGTGGACCAGGGACTTTGTTACCAAATGAACGGATTATAAGTGTTTACAATGCCAATAAAGAACCAGTGGTGAAGCATTACTTTGGCCAAGATCCTACACTGAGGAGATAAGAGCGTAACTTTATGCTCACAAAGTTACATAGCAGCAGTATAACACCATCTCATTCATAAACTGTGATGCTGTGCAAGCAGTTGTCCGCCTGCATGAGCAACACCTATGCACAATGGTACCATGTGTTTAACCCTGCCTCCACAACCTTGAACTGAATGCAGATGTTCTGCATTGGGGGAAAACACCCAACTGCAAGTCTAACAATTCTGCTGATAACTTGGTGACTATGTTAACACCACTTCACTGTTATTGCCATAGAACCTAGATTTTTTTAAAAAAATGTAATCGCTTCCACAGGTGAAGAGCATGCATGACACATGTATTGCTTAAAAACCTATCATCTGTTGCAGGTAACTGACATGAGCCAATCACAAATCCAAAGGAAATGAAGATCTGCCAAAGAAACACAAGTAGGGGAGTTGGGGTGATGCCAGGGTCCACGGCACTCCTACAGGGTTCCTTCTGCTGCTCCTTTCTTACAGTTTTCAATACCCTTGATGTACCTCTCTCTATCGCTCCCACCCACCAACCCACGTCCTTGAGCAGCAGCCTCTTCTGACAATACATGCCATTCTTTCCCACCCCTCATGCACAAGAGGAGACAACCCACATGATTCTCTGACCTTCTCTGAAAGCTGCAACATTTTTGAGTGGAGGGAATGCTAACTCTACATATTACTGATCTGTTCTAGCAATAATTTTGCTTATATTATTATCCAAATAATACCACTGCTTCACCATCTAAGGCCCTCATCTGTTAAGTAACTGACATTCCAACCTGAGTGAAAAACCACTGATCATCAACTTTAAACCATGGCTTTGAATGATCTCATTGCAGTCTTCTCACAACCAACTACAAATTCCCAAACAAATTTGCACTGACTTGGTGTTCAGAGTACCTCATGAACCTCCAAATCAAGAGAATGTGCAAAATACAAGTACCTGTACTGCACAAATGAAATACGAATTTGTGCTTTTTTTTAAAAAAAAAAAACTTGTTTTATAAAGGTTTTTTTTCAACTGTCACTTATTGTTAACCAGTGATTGTGGAAGGACACGGTGAAGAGCACATATGTTAAGCACAGATGGTCCTGCCATGGTGTTCTTCACGTATGAACCGAAGAAATCCACAACATCTTCTGGTCCTTTATGGCAGCAAGGAGGGAGGAAGGCAGGGAAGCTATGTATACGATGGTGGCAGTGGGAAAGTGAGGGACAGGTGGCTTCCCTTCCCGCCTTCATTGGTGAAGTAGTGCGCCAACTCCACAGCAGAACAGACGAAGGGAGCACTGTTTAGGGCTGGGCTCTCAACCTGAGGTCCAGCACAGGCACTTTTCTCCTCTGGAAGTTGTGTGAGGGTCTCAGAGACCTTCCTTGTAAGGAGCTGGGAGCCTGGAGGGGACTGCCCCCCCGGTGGTGCTGCCTCCTCACCAGACCCTGACCCTCTTGACAGCTGGCGGGTTCCTAGGAAAAAAAAATATTTTTATGTTCCTGCATGGCAGGGGGTTGGACTGGATGGCCCTTGTGGTCTCTTCCAACTCTATGGTTTAAATGACACACACACATGGAGGCTTAAACGTATCTTGATCCCCCTGTGTGGAGTGGTTGTTAAGAGTGTCAGCTTAGCACCAGTTTCAAATCCCCACTTATCTATGAAGCACCATGGGTAGTCCTGGGCCTGCTCCTGTCTCTGACGCTAACCTACCCCACAGGGCTCTTGAGAGACAAAAACAGACTGTAAGGGAATGGCAAATGTTTCCCTTGGGTTTTCTGGAAGAAGGGTGGGATTTTAAAGAAATAAATTACAAGCTTCTTGACCACAGAGAGCCAGGAAAAACTGTGAAGGGCCTAATTAAGGGTCCCAAGTAGAGTGGAACCAATTCAAAGGAACTTAGTAAGTCAACATTTATGCAAGTTTTTCTGATTCAATGGGTCTACTCTAGTTCATAGAATCATAGAATTGCAGAGTTGGAAGAGACCACGAGGGCCATCCAGTCCAACCCCCCTGCCACGCAGGAAATCTTGATCAAAGCATCCCCGACAGATGGCCATCCAGCCTCTGTTTAAAGACTTCCAAGGAAGGAGACCCCACCACGCTCCGAGGGAGTGTGTTCCACTGCCGAACAGCTCTTACTTTCAAAAAGTTCCTCCTCATGTTGAGGTGGAATCTCTGTTCCTGGAGCTTGCACCCATTGCTCCGTGTTCCAGTCTCTGGAGCAGCAGAAAACAAGCCTGCTCCATCCTCAGCGTGACATCCCTTCAAATACTTAAACAGGGCTATCATATCGCTTCTTAACCGTCTTTTTTCCAGGCTAAACATACCCAGCTCCCTAAGTGTCTCCTCATAAGGCATCGTTTCCAGACCTTTCACCATTTTAGTTGCCCTTCTCTGGACACGCTCCAATTTGTCAATATCCTTTCTGAATTGTGGTGCCCAGAACTGGACACAGTATTCTAAGAATGTAGGAAAAAGCTCCCGGCCCCAATGACTGTTGAAAATGGAACCTGACTGCTTCATTGGGATGCAACTAGTAGGTTTTGAAAGCTTACGTGTTTCTGAAGATAATCTCAGGGCACTGGGACACTTTTGCATCCAAATCTGGGAAGATACCCTATTTGGTTTGTTTGGATTTTAAAATTTGTTTACTCTCACTATAGACTTTCTTCATGAGGCTACAGTTTTGATAAAAGTGGGACACTGGGCATTTCCTGTAAAAGTCCATTCAGGGTTAGTGCAAGGAGGCATCCTCACAGTTTGAGTGGATTCCTCCTCTGTACCAACCAGAGAATTATCTTTCTGTAACTAGACTAAAGGTGGAGCAGCAAAAGAAAAGTCTGAGGGAACTTCCCCCAAAGGAGAGAAGGTGGAAAGATTTGAGGATTTGGGGACTGAGGAAATAAGTGGTGTAGAGGACGGAGTATTAACAGTGATCTTAAAGGTGGCCTGGCACACTTCTAGGTTAAACCTACAAGCCAGAGCAACTGTCTACCATGGTATATGCAACCTGACATCCTACAAATATATCATATGTTGACGTTAAGCCCTACAGTTCCTCTTGTTGCCAACACATCTCAAATTCCATTCTCCAGGGTTCAACATGCAGGAGACCATTTGCAGACCTGTCAGCAGAAATGCCAGGCAATGAACCTGATTTCTGAAACACACCAAGTACAAGCTTCATCCATCCTGTCACCTGCAAGCTTAAATAAACACAAAACTTACGTTGGCTAAGTAAGAATCTTGGGAGCCCCAACTTTAGCTTTCAAAGTTGTGAACAAGAGCTTACTCTAATCCTAAACATTAGACAAAAAACAGGAACCTGATGTTTACTTGTCCTTACATATGCCAGTTCCTAGTAATGAAATTTTCAAAATGAACATGGAACAGCTGCTATACATATTTTATGTTTCATAAAGTATGTAGGCAAGCTAGAGAAAGAAAATAAAATCAGAACATGCCATCATGTACTTGCTTGAAGCTCTTCTTTTTTCTGGGGCTCAACTGGCCAAAAAGGAGTAAACACACTACCACACAAGAATCAGAAGACAAAGAGAGACATTTGGTACAGAAGACAAAATTCAATCCGTATCCCGTCCATACACAGAAAATAGCACTAAGGGCAAGGGAGAGGGGCAAGTGTGTGTGTGTGTGTGTGTGTGTGTGTGTGTGAATAATGCCCACAAATCTGCACCTTCCAAAATATACTTTAACTGTGCTAATGCCTGAGAAGCTTTACCTGCCAGATAATGAGACAGTTCTGGGTACTACAGTTTCCATTCCCTGCTAATTTCTAGGGGTCCAGCCATGTTGATCTGTGTAAGGGAACCGTTTCCTCTCTGGGCAGCTCCCTTCCTGCGGGGGAGGCATTGAGTCCAGTCTGTTACCTGACTTGACCTTTATGGCAATGTGCCCTTCTAGGAGTATTCCAGTATAAACTCATCATCAGGGAATCTTACAGACTCACAAAGTTTAACATTCAGAAGATAGTCATGTTAATCTTTTTTTTTTTTTTTTGGCATAACAAGACATAAAGGAATCCAGTAGCACCTTTGAGACTAATTGGGAAGAAGATATTTCTAGCATTAGCTTTCGTGGACATGGGCCAGTTCATCAGACTGTGTCCACAAAAGCTATGCTACAAATTATTTTTCTCAAACCCAAAGATGTTCCTGTATTCCTTTATGTCTGTTTGAAGCTTAAAATGGCACGGTCTTTTGTGGATTAAAGCCTGAAATAGTCCACAAAATATTGTGTCACAATAAGGGAAGTCGGGCTTTAAGGTGCCACAAGAATTTTTGTGTCCTACAGGTCTGGGTAATGTGGGAGACTAAGGGCTAGAGGTGTCAGAGCTCACATCCAACAGGGCAGAACACTTCCCAGAATTCCTTTGCATGGCCGAGGGGCCCTGTAACAGACAGATGAACAAAGAAAGGATTTTCTGAACCAAGAAAATTTCAAGACCACAGTTTTAGAGAAAACTGCACTAGGAAAGAGGTACAGAAAATTTACAGGGGGGGAATATATTACCCCTCTTTCTATGAGATGATGCCAAGTCCAAGTCCACATTTCGCCTTCCACTCTAGAGAAAACAACAAGAGTGTTGTTAGTGTTATTCCTTCCTGGTGTATTGCATTTATACGCCCACCCATGTACTCAGACTAGTTTAATTTCCGAACAGCAGGTGACACCAGCACTTCTTAACTTTCCCCTTCTAAAATCCTAGGAAGAAGTGCTGTATGTGAGTCCACTGAAGACAAATATTTGGAACTTTTCTCCTTTTAAAACAAATCTCTGATATGCCAATTTCTTCCAAACCTCATGCATATTTTTCTTGGAAAGGTAAGCAATGCAGTGCTGTGTGCCATATCATGAGCAACTTTGCAAATTTTAAAGTCTGCCCATAATATAACATTGTCGAGAAAGGAAAGTTGAAATTCAGTGACAAAAATGAAAGAACCCCATTACCTGAGATCTCTCTATTCACATTACCTCAGCTTTCTCAGTATAGTATTATGGTACGAGTGTGGCACTAGGACTCCAGGAGACCAGGGTTCAAATCCCTGCTCAGTCATGAAAACCCACTGGGTGATCATGGACAAGTCACACTCTCTCAGCCTTAGAGAAAGGTGATGGCAAACCTGAAGAAATGTCTTCAATTTCTGAAGAAAATATTGCCAAGAAAATCCTAGGAGAGGGTCGCCATAGGTCAGACTCAATTTGAAGGTATGTAACCATGACCCAGGAAACCCAGAGCTGATCTGAACCCAGAGCCCAATCCAACACAACAAATAGACTCAGAGCACTGAAAGCATCATTTGAGCAGATGTGCCATCAAGAGTGACATTATGCATAACTTCAAATTATTTTACCTACCAGTGAGTAACCTTCTTCATCTGATTCAGGCTGAGATAAGTCAGATTCACTCCTTGATTTCATCAGCTTGTAACTTGATGTGGAATGGACTGAGCGACTCTCTGCAGTAAGACTTTCACTTCTGCCTTGCACAGATACACAGATAGAGGAAAACCATGAAAAGTATGCAAAGAACATGTGCCACAATATTTCACTTGCCTTAAATGTTTCGTTTCATGTTACATATGGTTTTACGCCTGTCTGCACGGGCCAAGTACCCCTTATCCGGAAATCCAAAATACTCCAAAATCATCCACATGGATGGCTGAGATAGTGACACCTTTGCTTTCTGATGGTTCAGTGTACACAAAATTCATTTCAAAATTATTAAAAATATTATCTATAAAATGAGTTTCTGGCTATGTGTATAAGCTCGCTCTCTCTCTCTCTCTCTCTCTCTCTCTCTCTCTCTCTCTCTCTCTCTCAAATACAACAGGGAACCTAGTGGAAGTTTTAATGCAGCATCAATCAAAACCAAAATGCCTGCTTAATTAAATGAGTCTTAAATACCTCTCTAAATGCAGTAAAAGAGGGGCCAAGCAGATCTCCCTAGGAGCACATTTCCTTAGGAGCACAATTGAGGTGCCACCCCAGAAAGGGCTTCAGCTTCCTGAGTAGGCTGCTGAACCTCTAACTGCCACCTTGGAACATACAGTAAGGCCTCTGAAGCCTGTTTTAAGAATTTGGCAGTTCGATTCTGCCATAGATGGTTGCCGAGGATTACTTGGCAAGATTTCAAGAACAGTTTGCAAAACTCATTAACCGCACCTAGTCATGAGTCCAATCCCTTCAGAAACACCACTTGAAGACTGCTGCAACTGCCCTTCCTCTCTCCGTTTCTGTAGCTCCTCAATAACGGGGCTGACTCCCAAGATCAGCAAGGCACACCTATGAATCACAGAGTTGCAAGCAGCCGTGTACACATCTTGTCCCTCCGGGAGGTCTCTACTGAGTCGCCGCTCTTGCTGGGACTGAGGGGGCTGGTCCTCAACGCGAGCCCCTGACCCACCATTTATTCTCTCCCGGTCTCGACTGCGAGCTACTTCACGGGCTGATAGGAAACATTGAAATATTTCTGTAACATGCAACACAAAAACAAAGGTCTTAACTTCTAGGCAGAGCTAAGCAGCTGTAAAAATTCTTCAGATAAATTTTCTGGCCCACAGAGAAGCCTCCTGAGGGAAGCCCCCATTGTTGTTTCAATGGGGCTCCTGCTGAAGAAGCTTCTACAGGACCTTGCCCGAACTGTAACTTACTGCCGGCTGTCATAACTTCATGCTCTCTTTCCTCCTCTTCTTCTTCTTGTTCTGGATGGCCCTCTTCTCTCTCTCGCTCTGCCTGCTCCTCCATCTCTGCTTCTTCATCAATGGTTCGGGTAAAGGAGCTCTCCTGGGCATCAATGTCTGAAGATTCTGGATTTTCTGACATCTGGAGGGGGAAAGGGAGAGGGAAGAGGCTAATTACATGAAGAAGTGGCTTCTTACCTGCCAGTGAGTTCTAGGAGCAGTGATGTGATTGTGGTGTATTCTTAAATTAAACAGGAGACAGTGATCACTCAGGTACCGTGTCGAGAAACAGCTGAGTCACAGGGTGCTTTGGGGCATTACAGCTGAATCCACCACAGACTGACAGTTTCACAGTGAACACAAGCCATATGGTGACACTTTAAACATTTTGCAAACAATAGTGTAGCAAACCCACTATTGGGGCTTGTGGGACAAGACATTTACATTTGTTTTGGGCACATGATAGCTGCTATCGTGCCATAGCCTGACAAATGACTTCAGTCTATGTGCTTCAGTCTAAGTGTCACACAAAGTGGGAACTTTAAAAAGCATGGAAATTTAGAGCAACATGAATAGCTATTGCAATCTAATACCCTAAACACTTGGAAACAGCAAAACTGCTCAGACCTAGAAACCCAAATGAGGTTTAGACTGAGCCAGGTCTCTGCAGCATCCCACAGAGGCTGAAGATTTGGCCAGAGCTGGAGGAGAGCTGCTAAGTTGTGGTATTGTAGGAACCGTCGGGGAAATGCTAACAAATGAAAATGTCAGTCAAATTCTTAACTACTTGGACTGCTCAGAAACACAAGAAAAGTTCTGCTGAATCAGGCCCAGATGGTCAAGCTAGTCCAGCCTCCTGTTTTCTCTGTACACCTTCAGGAGGACATCAAGCTGACAAGAAAACAGGCAAAAAAGAAGACCATGAATTGGAGATAAAGGGGCCCTTTTCTTTTAACGTCAAGCAGTTTGACAGGGCAAAAGGGGAGCTGTTCCTGCATCCAGTCACAATAAGGAAGAGCTGCTGACTTCCTTCCTTGAGTGTTTATAAACTGCTTTTCCAGAGTTTAGGCTGTGGACAAATGATTTAAAAAGTTTTGATAGTTCTAAAAAAATAGTCTTGCTATCGAATAAATGAGAATCAACCCAAGTTTCCAACAATGGGAGAAGATATACCGGGCAGAGTTAAACATGGCTAAAGGGGAATAAAATGAAGACAAACATTCATACAATTTTCAGCCTCAAAAGAGGAATCAAACCACGCAGTCTCTTTCTCTACATAAGAACATAGAGCCAAGCCACAGGTCTTCAGACTTACCCATCTGTCTCTTGAAGATGATCTAGTTTGAATAAGCTCCATGTTCTTGCACGCAAGCAAACGGCTTCGAACTTTGTACACGCACCGATACACTTCTACTAATGCTTTGCCAGGCTGATACCTTAAGGCACAAAAGTTCCGTAACAATGAGCAGGCTGGCAATCATCACAGGCACAAGATTCTTAAGAAATCATCTTCAGAGATACTCACCTGCTCTCACCACTTGCTTGACTGAGTAAATTTGTATGTTTCAGGAGGGCAGCCAGAACAAACCTAGACACAGTGTCCAAAAGTGACTCACTACTGAGTGTGGCACTGTCCCAATCTTGATGGGGGGAGCGGGGAGATGAGGAAAGAAAGTAATTACTGTTCCCATAAACAGCCAAAGTTAAAAACAGCATTAATAATTCAACAACCCAAAAGCTTGCTTTTATTGCTCGAAATTATATACAGGCCAGTATGAAATGTCTTTTCTTCTCCACGTCAATTTTTTGGGGGGGAGAGGGGGGATTTTAAAGCCCGCTCAGCTTGTAGCTTTTGATTGGTCATAATAAATTCATCATGCTCCCAGTACCACTTGATTTACCCATGGCACACTGAAGAGAGTTAGAAAATATTAAGAAGAAATTTATTGAAATGGCAGCCAGCCGGCCATAAGCATGAAATGAAGTGCAACGATGTCCCACTGAAGTCAGCAGGGCTGATTCCCAAGTAGGCACACAGGACTGCAAAAATAACTCAGTTCAACTCCATCCAGGGAACAGAGGATAAGATGTGCAAGAACAGCCTAAGAATTTCACAGCTAAACTGCTATTTGGAACTGAGATCTCCTAAGTATATCACAGAGTTCGGAAATGTTACTTTTGGGACTACCAGAATACTTCAACCAGGACCTGGGGAATTTTAGTCCACCACCACCGCGGTGCTATCTTCCCTAGTTTTAGTTTAATAGTTCAGACACTGACAATTTATCCAAAGTGGGCAACTTTTCCCACCCAATGCAGGATCCTCCCACCCCCCGGACAATGGAAGATATGCTTTGCTGCCACAGCCATACATGTTGGTAGGCAGTAATAGCAAAGCACCTTGACTCTTTTTTTTATTGCCTCAGTCTGTTAAAGTAAACTCAGCTCTGACAGCAGGATTGCCATCTAAGATTATTTTAGCATGTTATGTGCATTTTTGTTCCATTTTGCAGCCACGCTTCAGAAACTAAAATAACTGTGGCAAAGTGGTTTCAAACTTAACAGATCTCAAAAGTCCAAAGTAGATCCAGACTCATTTTTTAAAAATTAAACAAAACTGAGAGGACTCCTCCTCCAAGATAAGCAGAGATAATTCTTAAGCCTTTTAACTATCTCTTAAGTCTACTGGTTTATTCTTTTAGCAATAGCACAACACCTCTATTTGGCAGCTCAGGAAAGAGACAAGCCCCACACTCTTGCTTCCAAGAGCTTACCTTTACTAATGGCATAGTCTTGCATACTGATCCAGAGGCTACGGGCAGGCTCCTTCGCACACCCCAAGGCCAAATCCACAAAGACAGATATTTCTGGGCGCAACTTGTAATCAAAAGGCTTCTGTTCCTCATTTCCAGAGAGGGCGACTTCCAACAGTGAACTCATGGACTTGTCTACAACAAGGTGGAAAGGCATTCCATCACTGGTTCATTGTTATTTATAAGCAGCAACAGAAGTAAAGTGTTCCAATATAGCGTACTACTGTTCAAAATTCCACTCAGTTATGACTTGCTCCTGGATATACCATTTCCTCTTGGTCTTCCATCTTTCCTCTCTCAGATACTCACCAAATATTCTGATTTCTGTAGCCACTGAACAACTTGGCCCTCACTGGGCAGAACTAAGAGATTCCCCTCTTATGAACCTGCTTGGTTTTGAGATCTTCTGAGGAGGCCCTTTTCTCTGTCCGACCACCCTCACAGATGCATCTAATGAGAACACAGAAGAGGGCCTTCTTGGTGGCTGCTCCCAGCCTCTAGAACTGCCTTGACAAAGAGATTAGTCTGGCACTCTCCCTACTCTCTTTCCGTAAACAGGTGAAGACCTTTCCATTTCGACTGGCCTTTGAGAACTGACTGTTTAGGCAGGATGGGCCTTGTACAACGTGCTGGATTTCCTATTTGGTATTTCTGTTGTGCTGTTATGTTTTTTATAGTTTGTTTTTAACTGGTTTTAATTTATTCTGATAGTATAATCATTTTTTTTAACTTTTATATTCTGTGAATTTTTAACTATTTTTTTTAATCTGTTGTAAGGTGCCTTGAGTCTCAAACCAGGGAAAGGTTGGATATTACTATTACTATTAACAACAACCCCATCTCTAAAGTTTTGTTGTATTTTTGCAACACTTGGTTCTGAAAAGATTACCTAATTGTGGGACGTCCATTTCAACGCCATCACTAAACAGTGGTGTTTTCAGCCAATAGGCAGTATCTTGCTCCTCCGGTGACACAGGGGATCCTTGAAGCATTCCACCGAGACAACGTCCGATAAGCAAAGCCACAGTCCTCTCGAGGTCAACAAGCCACACCCATGATTGTGCAGGCTGTGGCAAGGGTACACCAGCTGGATCAACCAGTTCCGGCCCACCTGAAAATATTCATAGCCAAAGTTCTTTTAAACAAAAATCTTTTCTAGGAATGTTCACTTCCATCCAGTGATCTGTTTCCAGCGCATGAGTCCCACTACATACAAACATTCCAAATGTTCAAAACAACTCCCCCACAGGTCTCAGGGGAATTAATAAAACCATGTACACATTTGACTGCATGGAGATGAATAGGAATCCTCTGAAGGCACGTGCTCTATACTGCAGCATCCATTTCTGAGACAATTCTTCTGGGGAAAATAATCTAGAGGACCAATCAATTTCAGCCTCCCTTTACACAGTCCCTACTTGTTTTTGGTCAGTAAAAGGGAAAACTTAATTTGTGTGGATTCACCTTCTCTCTCCCCAGAGGAAAAAAATCTTACTAGGATTTCCAGCCCACTACTATACCTTAGGATATCTTTTAAGAGGTTATAGTATCTAATTAACATTTAAAGCAAAAATATTCTAGGAGTCTGACCAGAGGGGAAAACAGGATTTATTCACACGGGTCTGCATATGCTCAACGAAATGAAGGCAAGTAGAGAGATAACAAAATGGTAGACTGAGCTTCCGACTTGTTTCAGAAGCCCCCCAGAAGTCACAGAAGGTGACCTTTGTGAAACTTTATCCCCTTCTCTGTTCTCACAAGCAACCCAGTTCACCAGAACTAGCAGCTGATGAAGTTTCTGGGAAGGGCCAACCAAAAGAAAAGAAAAGAATAGAATAGAGTGTAAGAGGTTTAAGTGAACTGGGAATTCTTGCTGTTATCTTGTTATCAAATCAGCTTCAACCTGAGGTGACCCCATGAAAGAGAGACCTCTAAGAGACTGGTTATTAACTGCCCTGCTCAGGTCTTAGAAATACAAAGCAACCATGACTTCCTTCATAGAGTCTATCCACCTGTTAATATGGTCTTCCTCTTCTATTGCCTTCAGTTTTATCAAGCATTATCACCCTTTCCACTGAGTCATGTTATCTCATGATGTGTCCAAAGTACAATAGCTTCAGTTTAGTCATCTTGGCTTCTAGGGAGAGTTTAGGTTTGACTTGCTCTACATTCTATCTGAAATTCATAAGACCCACTCCCTCTTTGCAAGGCTTACATTTTAGAAAGGGGAAGTACAGCAGTGAATGTCTTACCATGGAGTGGCCACTGTAACTCCTGATCTTCTAAAAGCACAGCAGCAGGTAACAATCTATTAAGGCGATCCAGAGGGGGCAAAAGATCTAGGAGGTAACTCAATAAAGGTCGGGCTACTGATACTGGCAGCAGCAACAAAGAATTAACAATTTGGCAAAGCATACTTCCTGCCGCAGACACATAAATTACATCTGTAATGAAAGAAAATGACTCTCATTAATAAAGTCAAATGTTGGAATTTTTCAGCAGCAACAATGGGGCATGTTAAAGAATAACAAATGTACAGTTGCTTAAGGATTTAACTGGTCCTAAACCATGATAGCCTATTAAGATTTTTGTCACTGATGAAACAATTTAAACCTGCTTCTAATTCCAAACATAGAGTTAACACATAAATTAATTGGACTCAATGGCCTATGAGACCCCTTCCAACTCTATGGTTTTATTATTAATACGATTAGAACAGTTTCTCTCTCAATTAAGCAATTGAGCACATGGCATTGGAACAATAAAGACCATTTAAAGAACAACCTTTTTCCTGACATAAAGAAGCTTCCAAATAGGAAGCAGGTCCAATATTCCTCATCCTTTAACCATCTTTGCAGTCAGGGGTTGTGTGCTCACAAGATTCCTTCTCTCCCCCACTTTATCAGCCCCTCTCCACTCGCACACAAATTCTTCCCCAGGTGCTTAACTGTGGTGAAAAATGACCCTGAAACCACTTCAGGACCTGAGCTCTGCCTGCCTATTTTTATTTTTTGTCCTCCTGTTTTAATTAGCTCACTCTTGTAGTCTTTGCTTGTGGTTTGATTTTCTGGCGATTTTACACATAGCTTTTGTGCAGAGTCCACCTTGACCACTCCATCTCTAAGTGGAGGACAGAAATCTTGAAATAACTAGTCTGTTTTGCTATCATTTCATACAAATGCCATTAACATTTTTCAGGAGGTTTCAGACACTTCTAAATAAATCACCACAAACATAGTCCCCACTCCCCAAATTGTGGAAACAACTGGAAAAATATGAGTATGATTTTTAAAAGCTTTTGTTCAGTTCCCCAGGTAGCATTCCTTATTTTATGCAGGATCTGATTAACAACACACACCTCTTAGTTTTTCGCCAACGCTCCCATTCCAAGAACTCTCCTTCAGTAGAGTAGCTGAGCGGGAGTAGATGTCTGTCGCATGAGGCAGCAGAAGCTGAAGGTGCTTGTGCAGGAGCGCCACACTGCTCGAATTCTGGAAAACAAATGCAGTGCTTTACAGCTGTAATCCAACATGCCCTCCCTGTAGTATAAATATCCACGCGCAAACCCCATATAGAATAGCAACACAGCATGGCACACGTCTGTGACTGGGTGCCACTGAGCAATGTGCAACTGCAGCACTGCTATATGTGCAACTCCACTTCCACGGATGTCAAAAGAATACACCTGCTGTGCTATGGTGAATAATTATCCCTGCATGCCCACTGCAACTTATGTGTGCATATCTCAGCAAACAGAATGCCTGCCCATATATGTTTTACAGGTGGGACTAGCCACAAAATACTGCAGTGTGGGGACAAGGCTTCTGTTCAGTACACCAGTCATTCAGCTATGTGCTTATTCCAGTCGCTCCATCCCGTTCACCTCCATCCAGTGTTCTGAGTGTCCAAATAACTAGTCAGTATTCTTTGGCCACTGAGCCGTGGAATTTAGGAAGCCACCCTGCACATTCCCCATTCCCCAGAAAGCTTTCCCTCTACTAAAGATTTGCTGCACTTGTGAAAACCTTGAGGTTTTACTCATTACTACTGCTTACTGAAACCACCCTCTGGTGCATAGGTGGGGCCTCTTCAATTACAAAGTGCCTGCACACTGTTCTGGACATCAGAAGAACAGAGAATCATGAACTGCGACTGACAGAAGATCGCATGTAAAATGAACACAGAATCTCCTTACTGCTCCCTGTTGTTCATCAACACACAGCACTTACTTCACTAATACTGCTGATGTGACAATATGCCAGGAGTTGCTTCTGCAGGGAACACAACAGCTCATGAAGATGAGCAGGCTGACTGTTTTCAGAGGATGATGTCCCAAGTAAAAACTTGTCACTGTTCTTTTCCAGTTCTCCAAATGCTTGATCCTAGAGAGGCAGAAGAACCATCATGTCTGCTTTAATGAGATTCTCTCTCTACTGAGCTAGCCAGCCTCTCTCTTTCTTTCTTTCTTTCTTTCTTTCTTTCTTTCTTTCTTTCTTTCTAAAATCCCGGGCCAAATTCAGCCAAGCCTTTCCTATCCCCAAAACTTACAAATAACATTTCAAAAGTGGCTCGCTGTACTGGTAGCCTACTGGTAGGTTCTAGTGGAAGCTCACACATTTTCAGCTTTGCTCCAACTGAGGTAAGGGGTCAGAAATCTATTCAGCTAATAAAACAATTTACCAAAACAGATGGCTATCGAATTTCTGTAACTAGGAAAAACTTCAGCAAGCCAAGGAAATAGCAGTTTATACATCTGAAAAAGGAGTTTCAGAATCACAAACATTAGCGCCAAAACACAAAGGCTTATACCTTCTCAACCTAGTTGGCTGCTGCTTCCAACAACTGCCCCAACATAACTTCAATAAAAATCACAGCATCTCATAGTTATACGGCTGCATGATAATACCACAAAGTCAATTCAGAGTGATGGCAATATTTTCAGCCACCATTCTGAATGGATGGATAATGCTGCCTTATTCATAGTGCCCACTCAAAAAGTTGCTGAAGGGACAGCAGCTTTCACAAAAAGCATCCTTCCAATTCATCTCTGCCTGGTTTATGGTACTAAATCATCTGAACTTAACTGATATTTCTTGTTATAATCGAAGGTTACAGTATATTACAATTCACGCTTAAAAACTGAACTTACAGTATAAAATCCTAAATTGCGCAGAAGAGTCTTCATTAAAATTTCAGCCAGATGGGTATCTGGATGGTTACTCTGGACACTGTATGTTGGATCAGAGATATTTCCATAGGCAATACATAGTGAAGAAACATCTGTGGCATCAGACGGTGAGCTATAGCCTAGCAAGGAGGCTACATGAGTATGGTCCTGCAAGCTTGTCAAAATAATATCCAACTGCATTCTCTGAAGGGGGAAAAGATGACTTTCCTCATTTACAATTCTTTAAGACAAGAACTCATTGTGAAGCAAAGATAATTTACCTCGAGAAAGGTAACCTGTCCAGGATTGAGGGTCAAATTGACTATAATGTTTGCTCTCAGTTTACTTGACCGTTTACTTATGGTCACAATTAACATACATTTATATGTAGCAGCCCCTTTAAGACTAACTGGTTTTTATTTTAGCCTGAGCTTTTGTGGCTATAAACCCACTTATTCAGACGCAGTATGAAGTGATAGTCAAGCCTCAAGATAGAAAGCATATTTACACAGTTGCAAGAATGGGAGTGGCATGGAATGCAAGACAATCCAGAAAGATGAAATCACGACCCTTGTCCTAAATATTCACATTATTTTATTATTTCAAATCATTTTATTTTAGCTCATGCTAAAATAAAAAACAATCTTCAACAAGCTGCTACATTCTTTCCACCCTTTCCCCTCCCTTCCTTTTTATTCTGCAAGAGGCTAACACAGCTACTTCTTTGAAAATTGATGTATTGGCATATAATTCTCAGCAACATTATAACTGGTATTTTGACTTGAGTGAGACATATCAACAGTAGTGAATGTACTTCCTTTTTTCTATACTAATTTCAGTACGAACTAGTTAACCCAGTGTTTGTTAAATCAATTCAGGCCTAACAACCCTCTGACTAACATGATAACATCACATTCTGGAAACAAAGACAATGATTTTTCATTTCCCTGTGTGTTTAAATGACTCCATCTCATATTTTAGAAAAACATATTTCTAATACCTATGGACAACTCAGGACAGCTTACAAAAAATATAATACCACAGCATCATAACGTAAAACAAAAGGACCACAGTTCGTTCTTTCCAAAGCAAATATTACATTCTGTTGTGCTCTGCAGTGGCACAAAATTGTTAGTGGTCCAGATGCACGTTCAAGGAAATGTGGATTTCAAGGAGACTTTTTCACCTGTCCTTTTGATAGACTCTCCCATCTGTCAGGGCCTTGGGGTAGAAGCGAATGCAGCAATTCCATTCTCTCTCTCAAGGGAGGCAGCAGCATCGTTGCTCCAACTGACAGAGTCTCTATTACAACCTAGAATTTAGACAGAGACCTTATTGGGGACATTTCAAAATAAGCAAGAGACATTTATATATGTAAAACACACAAACATGTATTTCACGTCTGGCAATTTGAAGCTGTTTGCTCTCTGGTTTCCCTACACACCCTCCAACCCACCCTATACTTCTACTGAATATGAATCTTCTCCACCTTTAGTCCTCCAACCTACGCTGGAAATCTCATAAGGAAGGGGCGGGAGATAGATTAACAGCCACACTAAGCTACTGAAAGTTCATTTCTTCCCCATTCCCCAACTTGTGAGAACAACCAATACAGTGCCAACATACATAATTTTGTGGGGAAGGGATGTCTCCAGGAGATTTGTAATGTTTTAAAAGTTTGTCTTACTGCAGAGATCTCACAGGTATCCAGATTGTTCCACATGATTTAACAGGTGAGGTCAGTGTAGTAATAAGATGGTTGGCACAGCTAGTGGACCTGCCCCAGGACTGAGACCTGCAAGGGGATCCCCTCACCATGTCCCACCAGTGGAAGCAACACACTGCAGGAGGGCATGGTAGCAGGGCCTTGTGCCATCCTGTGTGTGGAATGCCCTCCCTCTGGAGATCCAATTAGCACCAACCCTGGTTTCCTTCCAGCTCCAAGTTAAAAAAAAATGTCATTTCATTAAAGTTTTTGGGACCTAATTTAATTTTCAAACCTACACGCTGACAGTTTTAACTGTTTTAAATTGTTAAATGCTTTGTCATGTTTTAATCAATTTATTGTGTTAAACCTGGGGTTGTTTTCAATGTTTCTATTGTTTTACTTGTACACCACCCTGAGACCCTGCAACAGAGGGAAGAATATAATAGCCTACATCCAGTATTAGTAATCATCAGACCAGGCAGGTGAGCCAGAGGACTTCTGAGGTGAGTCCTATTTTTAGACTCTTCCTCCAATTCGCATGAATGGGCCACATGATAGGAAAACTGGCAAACACACTTACTTCCTGTATTTCGTCTGGGACAGAAGAGTCCATCAACCGAAATAATAAATTCCGAAGCGGGCCAGCCTGCCTTCCGAGAATACTTGTAGCTACTCCACCAGCTAATGCAAGAGCAAGGTGGTTAGAGAGCAACTTCAGACATAACTTCAGGAAGTTGTGATGTTCCCTGCAAAACAAGATTTGGCCATTAATCCCAGCTTATCTGTTCTCCCCAGTTCTTTCTCTAATATGCATTTCCCCCTCCACCAACATTCACATTCCCAATAGCTCTACATAAAGTGACATGGAAAAGCATGTCACTGTTTATTTAGCATATTCATACAAGACAACCCAACCACATCATTGCGCACCAGTGCTGGAACTATGAGACAATGGAATACAATTCAAATTCATGTTGATGACAATGATGATAACAACAATGATGATGATGTCTTTTTCCACGTCCAGGACTCAAGGCTACTTACAACATTAAAACAAGCATAGCTAAAAATTTACCTCATATAAATTTTTAAAATGTAATTAGACTATAAGTAAAATTAATGCCAATTAAAAACCTGTCTCAGGTCTCTTTTCTTCCTGTGCTCAAAGCAATTAATAAAGAATTCTTTGTTACAGCGTGCTTTCAGTTGTACTTTTTTTGGATCTGCTGCTTTGGATTTGATTGTGTCATGCATGTCTAATGGCTTGCTACTGACTGCACTGGCTGGGGATAGGACATCTGGAATATACCAAGCTGGGGAAGGTTGTTGCTTTTTTTAACCCTTTAAGCTGCTTTGCATATTTTTAGGACAACTGTAGTCACTTGGAGTTTTGGTTAGGGTTTGGGGTAATCTAGATTCAAGTAACCCCAGAGCCACAAAATTCATGCGAGTGACTCTGGGTCAATCACAGCTTGATCTACCTCACTGGGTTACCGTGATGATAAAGCAGAGAGGAGGAGAGCCACAAATGATGGGAAAATGGTGGAATATAAACATAAGTAATAAATTGGCCAACGTCCTCAAATTAATATCATTCAGTCAGTAGTAAGCAAGTGCAATCATAACTGCTGAGAAAGAGACATTTCCCACTTCATAAAGAAAGAACTCTTAATAGAAAACTCAAACCCAACCCAGCTTTGCATTCAAAGTAGTATGGCCCTCCTTCCTCTCCTAGAGGACTGGCAAGGCATAGAGTCTACTCTGGACTCCCTGGGCTGAGCCACAGCAAAGACAACTTCAGGGGGCAAGATCTGGTGCAGTGTGGGGTGCCAGCTAAACATTATGAAAATGGAAATTTTCTATTTTCAGTTATGACTTTTTGTAATCCATTGTGGGCTTTCTTTTTCAAGAAAAGCAGGATATGTGTTTTACATTAAATAAAATGCATATATTGTTCTTCATCAAGGATGAGCGAAGTGGAGCCCTGGGGCTGCATGTGGCCTTGAAGGATGTTTTTGTGGCCATCCGCGCCTTCAGAATCTCTGGGTCAACCTTTTTCTGGCCAAAAAAAAAGGGCAAACGGCTGCTTGTTGAAGCTTCCAGGAGGAAAACAGCAACAACCCTACATTTTAAATAAACTGCAGTGCCTCAATGTACTGTTTAACACCAAAAAAAAATCTTGAGAACCAAAGTGGACTTCACAAAAGGGACCCATGGACCTGCTGCAATTGCTCATCCTGTACCTCACAGGCAAGGACTTGTTCCAAATGCTGGAAGCATATGTAGGCCCATTAACTTCAAGGTAACTGAATCACTGAGACGAATTATAGTCCCTGCAAATGCAAGCCAAGACTCTTACAAGCTTAGTTCACAGCCAGTACAGAGAATTTAAAGTCACCCAAATGTCACATATGCCTTATTTAAAAAGTACCTTGAGGAAGGGAAAGGAAGAGGAGGAACTTCGCTATTAATTTTGTCACAATACTGCTCCAGGAAAGAACGGAGATGAGAAAAGGTACTTTCTTCAAGGTCCACACAGTAAGGTCTATGCCAGGCAACCACTTGTCTGCAAGTGAACAAAAAGAAAACCATGGAGCAGGAGTGACACAAAGTCAAACCAAATGCACAAGAAAGGGAAACAGATCTTCCTCCCAAGGTTGATAAAATCAGAATAGCTATAGCATAACATCCAGTACTCGGGGGTGGGAGCCATCTTCATATGACAGAATTAAAATAATTGCAATTTTTCTGGCAAGTACTAGCTCTGCTTTCCAGACAATATTGAGGTTTTTTAAAAATTCACTTATAGAGTGCCCAAAACTGCTGGCATGGGTAGAAACACAGGAAACCCATGCCTCTTCTAGCTAGATCAACAGAAGTAAGATAATCTCACAATTTATTCTGGTTTGCCATAAAAGTGTTGACAAAGGCAGGGTGGGGGAGAAACCAAATTCCATCAGCTTAAATTTATATGGTCACTGCAAACTCATGCAGTGTGCTGAGCCATCTATTTAGAACTGAAAAGAAAGTAGCTGCACGATCCTCCTAAAGAATAAAAATCAGAGTTCCACAGTACCTTCATTAGGGTCACTAGAAAGTTACAAAAATTGTGCATAAGAAAGTTACAAAAATTGTGCGTCCTTCCCCCTCAACTTCTTTTTCAAATCAAATCTTGATTCTCTTTAGCCTCCCTTCAGCTGCATTATTTGAGCACCTCCTCTTGCTAAATCAATGGTGCATAAGCTCATCGCAAAACAAAGTTCTGATGCCATTGGGTCCAGCATTACAGGCAAATGTGCTGATGCACAATGTAATTAAAGGCAGAATGCTGCCAGGAGAACCTGGTAACTAAGGAGGTATAAAAGCAAACAGAGGTTCTGAAAACTAAACGAGGTCACTTCTGGGAGAGGAAAAAGAAATGAGCCCCAACGGGAGAAAGGGGACACCTGATAAAATGCCATTTAATCATAACATTTGAGGGGGGCACAAATTATTTATTTATTTAAGACATTTATGTATCATCTCTCAGCCCACCAGGGCCTGCAATTTAAAATTTTAAATATACAGTCAGACCCCTGTATCCAAAGAACCAATATCCATGTTTTTAGTTATCTACGGGACACAAAGCGGGACACATACCAGTCAGTCTGAAAACACCTAGAGAGGCATCCTCTCTAGGCACCTTCAAGCTTCTCCAATGCAACTCTATGGTATGTTTTTACTGTAAGTTCTTTATTTTAATAAAGGTTTGCTATTATCCGCGATTTCTGGTATACATGCTAAGTCTGGGAACCAAACTCCTGCGGATATGGGGGTCCAACTGTATAGCTAAACACGTATAAAACAAATTAGAAACATTCCTTTAAAGTAATTTATGCACATGCAAGTAATTTTTTTAAAAAAAACACAATCCACTCACCTGTCTCTGGGAAGTGCTGTCCAGGCAAGACTATGGGATGTTCCTGCTGAAATCTGCTGAATTGCCACTCCATCTAAACCACTCACTTTCTTTGGTTTAGTGATGGGCCCTGTGGAGTTCCCCTGGCCGCACTGCCCCATGGAATTGTTACCCCAAGCGTACACTTCATTATCTAAACAAACACAACAGTGACAGTAATGCTTATATATTAAAATGTACACTGAACTCGGGTTATGCTCCCAGAAATAAAGTCTCAGCACTGGCATTACATTTATGACATGTTTTACCATGAGAAAGTGCCAAGCAGTGACTGTCCCCGATGGAAATATCCACAATCCGTGTCGCAGCCAACTCTTCGATCAGCTTGGGCCTGAGGGCGGTAGCTTCTGAAGACCCACATCCTAGGCAGGCCCCACAGCCCCACGCGTACACCTAGATCAAAACATACAGAGTGCACAAAATCTCCTGTTGTGAGTCCAAAAGCCCCCACTACCATCAAGTTAGGAATGTCACTCAAGGGAATCCATCCTGCTCACCCAACTGATGGGTTTAAGTTAACTGAACTGGCTTACAGGTACAGATAATAAGTCTGAAGCTGATGTAATTAGGGTTTAGATGATGCACACCTGTGCTCTAGGACGTGCAGTCTCAAAACAGGCATCCCCCGCTCATGTGTAGGACAAGGGGGGGGGATGCATCTTTAAAAATGGACCAGCCTTTAGAGGTACTTTTATTTTTTTAAAATCAGATCTATTGCCCAGTTAATAAGTTTTTTTTACTGATCCACTGTTTAGGCCATTAAATGTTGCAAGCCTGACTTCAATGCATACATATAGAAATCAGGTATAAATTTTTGCCCCCAATTATTAATATGCCAAAAAGCATCAAATGATATCATTTTCTGTTCTTTGCTGGTAAAGTTGATGTATTTGTTAACCATTTTCTTTATCACCCGAAACCTCAAGAATTCTTTTAAGATGACCAAAGATTTCTACAATGTATACCTTGAAAAGCATGTTAGATATCTAGTGTATGCACATGTCAGTTCTTAAAAAACCTGAGATGTGAATTTTATGATGTTGCAAGTTTTTAAAGAGTTTGCCCTTCATTTCTTGAATGCTGAGTGCTATTAATTATTCCAACAGAAAGGTGGCCTATGAAGCTTATGACAAAGAATTTAAAATGCAAATCACTTCTTCCCACATTTGCAAATAATTACTTTCCCACAATGAGCAAGCAAGAAAACTTTTGTAAACAGAAGTACTTTCCTTTTCCTCCCCCCCACCCCAAGTTGTTAGTGGGCTACAAGTTTTATTTCTGAACAAGCAATTTTTGTGTACTGAATTTTAAAAGCTGCTTCTTGCTTACCTGCCCTGTTGATGTTAGAGCAAGTGAAGACTGACTTCCAGCACAAACCTTCCTTATGAACATTCCTTGTAGGGCTTCTATAACTTTAGGTTTATATACTCTGTTGGTGTCACCATGACCAAGTTTGCCTGTTGGGATCACATACAAGACAGCCATGGCATTAAGCACTCAGCCAGTATCTCATGGGCCACACAATAAATGATAATCTAACATAATCTGCAGCGCTGAATTGGAAAACCAACCTGTCCTTTTGCAACAATATTGTGAAAATGTGGCATCATAGCAACCGTTTTGCAGAGGGGCTTCTCTAAGTACATCTCAAGAGACAAGAATCATGATGACAATTATATTGTCCAATGATATTGTTATGTTACAATATATGAATTCTGTATGAGATAAATCTTTGGTGTATATAGATGCATTCCTGTGATGTGGATTTTAACTTTGGGTCAAGCATTGGATCCCACATGCTTTTATTGTTGCAAAAAGAATTATACTACAGTCGTCCCTTCACATTCACGGGGGTTAGGGGTGGAAGACCCGCGCGAATGTGAAAAAACCACGAATAATAATAGTCCTCCCCCCACCCGCCTGCAACAACCCACCCCGTTGCCACTCACTTCGACCCCTCCGCCCTTCCCAAAGTGGCGACGGGGGCTTGAGGAGCCCCCATTGTCACTCACTCCCACCCCCCCTGCCTGTTCCAAGGTAGCGAAGCGGGGGCCTCGCTGCATTGGGAAGGGACTGGGAGGGAGAGAGGGAGGGAGGGAGGCTTTCCATCCTCCCTTCCCAAGGCAACGACAGGATTCATGAGAAGCCCTTCGCTGCCTTGGGAAGGGATGGGGTGGAGAGAGGGGGGGCAGGCAGCTTTCCACGAATAATCAAAACCGCGAATGTGAAAGTCACGAATATGGAGGGGCAACTATACAAAGTTGGAAAGAGAAATATTCACTCTCTATTGTTCAATGGACAGAAGATCTTAGCTTTAGCTACACATCATATATTTTATTGACCTCAATTTCAAGAAAATGTATTTTTGGAAATATAGTCACCTTACACTAACATATAAGCCTAACCCCTGTTCCTATTCTATGTATTCCCTTTCTTTTTAATTTTTTTTAAATTTTTTCTATTTTTTAAAAATACTTTTACTTTAAAATGACAGCCAGAGACTACAACTCTGAAGAAAACCCTTGGGTGACCTTGGGCAAGTCACACTCTCAGCCTCAGAGGAAGGCAAAGACAAACCCCCCTCTGAACAAATCTTGTCAAGAAAACCCCATGACCGGTTCGCTTTAGGGTCACCATAAGCCAAAAACAACTTGAAGACACACAACGACACTTATAAAATACAGTTTTTAAAAAAATCAAAAAATAGACCCCCAGTTGGGACATAATGAACAACCTAGGTTTAAGACAAGCCAGAATGTCTGTGGTGAGGCAGGTGTATGACAGAAGAGTGGGGCAAGCAAGGATCATGCAGTCACAGTCTGAGCAGTCCTATTTTAAGGAGCTACCAACACTCATGAACGCTGGTTTTCTTTGCATACAAAGAAGGGCAGAAAGGAAGGACACAGGAGGTAAATTAAGATTCAATGCATCATCACACACATACACACGGTGAGCAACAGACAATACTCTACACAATCCCAACAAGTGATAGAGAGGAAAAACATGGAAATACATTACCATTATCTCCTCCTCCAAATGACCAAACAGTTCGTCCATCTTTGGATAAAGCTATGGTATGTGAGCTGCCACAGGAAACCTCTCCTACATTGCTAATATCCTTTACTAAAGTTGGAATGTTACGGCTGTTGCTGTCACCATGACCTTAGAAAAGAAAAATATATATATACTTATTTGGAAGGGTTTTCTTTTTGCTACTTTTATTTGATTTTATTCTATAATGGAATATTATTTAGGTCTAGAAGAAATTACAGCAAAAATATATGGTCGGTACTTCACTATATTGTTAAACCAAAATACATCTATTGGTCAGCTTCGCCAAAAGAGTTTAAAGTTTATTTTATATTTTCTCGTGTCAGGGGATGGAATCCCAAGGCCCTCAAGAGAAGAAAAAAGGGAATATAGGACCCGACTCACAAAACTGATACACAACTAATCAACAGAGTCAGGTCAGGGGGGAAATAATTATATATGAATATATTATAAATAAATTTAAAATGTAAATTTACAGTAAATCTACACAAACAGTTAATGATCCATATATAATGAATACATCATCCATTCAGTTCGGTAGCACTGAGGGCACAACAGATGGGAAAATCCATTGCATGTGACTATTTTCACTGGAGGAAGATTAAATAAAAGCAGGAGTGTAAATAAACCAACAACAGAACAAATGCCAGGCAAGTTTCGACATGGCTGCCTTCATCAGTGGCCAGCACTGAAGTCTTCTGATATTCTCATTCTTCGCACCAGTCAGGGCCAAACACACTGATGCACAATTTCCCAGGTAATATGACCAGAAGTGCGTCTTGTCTTCACCAACTATGACCTACATGTTCTATAGCCAATGGTAAGGAATGCTGTGTCACAGTTTGGCAACCTCTGGAGGGCTGTGCCCACCTCTCTCTTAGATGATAATGTGTCACTGTGGTGATTTATATTACAATTTATTTAAACAGAATATTAATTATATTTTAAGAAACTGGGGAAGAGAGAACCTGTATATTGAAAACAGTTTCCATTACCTAGCCGCCCAAAATCTCCTTCTCCCCATGTATATAATTCACCATCTTCTGTAACAGCAGCACTGTGTCGGTATCCAGCTGAAACGCACACCACGACCTGCATGGTATTGAAAAGAGGGGGAAACCATTAAGGCTGAGGCATTGCTAGAAATGCCACTATCAATACAAGAGCCCAAACCAAGATAATCCTTTCCCTTGAGTACTCCCCACTGCCATCCAGTCATTGCTCCTGTTGTAATTTGCACCCACCACAAACCTCAACCCTACAGCTCTGTCTTCACTCAGTGTCCCTCTCCAGATACTGCAATATGGGATGTAACTATCCCGCTCCCACTTCTAACTGTGCATTAACCTCTGGTGGAATGCGCAAAAATCAGATCAGCTTTCATAGCAGAGGGGAAAATAGGTCTCTGCCCTCCCTGCAACTCAAATATGAAGGTGAAATGTGAGGGAATTTCACACCAATGGCAGAAATATTTTGTAGTTTAAGTTGTGATAGAAAAGAGGAGTCACACAGTTTGTGCCTAATGTCAACATGGGAAGAAGAAACAAATGGAGACCCTGCTGGACTAAAGTTTAGGTTTCAATGCTAAGCCTTGAATTGCTTCCAGTAGATGGAGATGACATTAAAATTCTACAGGGTTTAAAATTCATTACAGTTCTACAGGAAATTTCTGAGCATCAAGACAGCAAGTTGGGAGCCTGGCTGGCTTGCTACAACAAATTTATACCCATTCTTCTCTGCTCTACTTCTAGTCTTGCTCTGGACACAAACATTCTACCCCGCTAGCTCTGAAAAGCCTCCCTCATACCCATCTCCAACCCAAAATTCTTCCTGTCAGGCTTCGTTCTAGCATCAGCTCAAATTCTGAATTATGCTTCCATCAGGGCATAGAACCTATCCAAGCAAGGCTAATCTACTTCAGATTATTCTGCCCACCAGTCCACTCCTACCTCCAACGATCCAAATATGGCTCAGCGTTTGGGCTAGCCTTGTTGAGGTTCTTGGCACCTACCCCTGAAAATGCCCCTTCCCAACCAGTGGTGGCAAAGTGGAAGACAGTGAAAGAAAACCAGTCACTAACTTAAAAGAAAGAAAAACTTTTTTGTTACTTGTCTGAAGCACCTATGCTGGAAAAATAGTTATGAAATGTCCTGACTCTGGCTTCACCAGTAGGTTGCATGTTAGCAAATTTGAAAAGGAAAAGGCCTAAGAATTAAAGCAGGTGAAAATGTTTAAGGAATTCAACTGAACTTCTGCAATCAACCTGAAGACCAAATGAAATATTAAACATACACTGTCTCTCAAATGGAAGTCGCCATAAACACTTCTGTTTAGCAACAGAACACAGCATGTCTTGGGCTTATCACAAGATTCAGTCTGTTCATGTAAAACAGCTTCCTGCCAGGGCCAAACCGTTTTTCTGCAGGGCTGAGCTTCCAGAGGGCTGGTACTGGGCATTCTATATACCTGGACTGACTGTACTGTGTGTGGAAGCATTCTGCAGCAGCTCTCACATGAAGTAAGCTAGAAAACATTTGTTTCACTTCATGGTTTTCTGACAATATATATTCTTCTTGTGTTTTTTTAACTCCTGCAAGCCACTTTGGAATTGAGAAATGAACAGCAAAGTAGTATGATGTCAACTTTATAAAACACAAAGAGATGTCATGTCATACTGAAAGAGACCTATTGGACTATGGTGGTCATTTCTTCCATCCTTGAAGGTAAAGAACAGGGCCTAGCAAGGAAGCAGAACAGTGCTGCATCCTAGTGCAGCCCTCGGCCCAGTATTTCCTTGAGAAAACTGTCTGTCTCCAATGGAGCAGAGAGGAGAGCAAGCAACTGTTCTGGACCACTGAATTCCAACCAGTAGGGAGAGCAATAAACACAGACAAAAAGAAACTTTAGGTACATGATGTCTCCTAAGCAACAAAATTGAGATAAGATATAAGGAAAACACCAACCAATTCCTGTGTACAACCTACCTTTCCTTGCAAAGGGCCCTGGATGAGTTTGGGGTATTTCTGTGTTGAGCTATTTCCATGCCCCAGTTTCCCATAGTCACCATCGCCCCAGCTGAAGACTTCACCTTCTGTTGTGAATGCCAACGTGTGGCCATCAGAACCTTTAGACGATGACACCTTTTTGATAGATCTATGAGGCTCAAAAGTCAGCTTTTTCAGAGTGGATTGATTGTTGGAATCACCAAGTCCTAGCCGGCCATAGCTACCTTTGCCGCAAGCCCGAACAGAGCCGTCCGTAGATATTACAAAGGTACAGTACTGGCCAGCTTCAATCTATTGGGGAGAGAAGATTAAGGAACATTCAAAATCATTCACACCTGGCTGTCAGTGGTTAAGTGTGTATTTTCAGAACATGAGACCCTCTTATAAAGTTAGAGGGTCTAACCCACTAGTTAGAGAAGCAATTCAGTTATGCAAAAGTGAAAGTTTCATCCACTTTTTACTGCGCAGACAACCCACTCCCACATCCCAGTCTGAAAAGAAGTCACTCACTGTCTGAGCGTCGGAAAAGCTTGGAGCCAACTTCGGCTGAAGGATTTTCTCTTGCGTTCCTTCCACAAGTTGGTGGCTGCTATTGCTGCCCCAAACATACACCTCGCAAGTTTCAGAGACAACGGGAGCATCACCAGTCTGAATGCTGTCAGGGCTGGCACATGTCCTAGAGTAGTCTGAGGCCATGCGACAAACCTGTCAAAAGAAATACATGTATTTCAGCTGAGGAAGAGCTGTGGGCGCCTATTTTGTAGGCGTCTTAATTCAAGCACACTGTCTAAAGCCATCATTTTCTTTAGACTAATGTTCCATCACGGGCACAGAACTCAAATTAAACACGAGGAACCAGGAGGAGACATTACAGTTACTAGACATACATGATGTACAAATAAAAATAAACTTAACACTTCCCTCTTTTAAAATTGGAGTCATCAGCCACCTTTATCAGACTATATTTCATCAGACTGCCAGTATTAACTGAGAGCATATTCTGTTTGTGTGTGTGTGTGTGTGTGAGAGAGAGAGAGAGAGAGAGAGAGAGAGAGCGCATTCAAATCGCCTATCGACTTATAGCGACCTCATTAATTTGACAGGGTTTTTTTTTAGGTAAGGAATACTCAGGGGTAGTTCTGCCAGTTCCTTCCTCTGAAATATAGCCTACAGCACCTGGCATTCATTGGCGGTCTCCCATCCAAGTACTAATCAGGGCTGACCCTGTTTAGCTTCCAAGATCAGATGGGATCTGGTGCCTTTAGGGTATTTACTGATCAACAAAATGAAATAGCAAAGGCATACAGAAAGGGGATCTCTGTAGTGTCCCACACCTGCAGTCTCCATCGTGTCAGAACTGCTTCAGTATATCGTATTAGATGTGCAGCCATTTTAATCAGCATGATTTAGGTACACAGATTTATATGCTTTTTTTAAAAAAATGCTGTTATTCTTTCCTTAAACAGTTACCGTATATTCCGGCGTATAAGACGACCCGGGGTATAAGACGACCCCCCCCCAATTTTAAAAGTAAAATGCAGAGTTTGTGATATATTCGCTCTGTAAGACGACCCCCCTCTTCCAACGCATAGCCCCCGCATGCCCCTCCTGCGCTCCCTTCCAGGAGGGAGCGCAGGAGGAGGATGCGGAGGCTGTGCGCCCAAAAGGGGCCCGTTCCCCCTTCTCCCCACCTTCCAGGAAGGTGGGGAGAAGGGGCGAATCGCGGGTTTGGCCGCGCAGCCTCTGCATGCCCCTCCTGCGCTCCCTTCCAGGAGAGAGCGCAGGAGGGGGATCCGGAGGCTGTGCGGCCAAACGGGGCACGTTCGCCCCTTTTCCCCACCTTCCAGGAAGGTGCAGAGAAGGGGCGAATCGCGGGTTTGGCCGCGCAGCCTCTGCATGCCCCTCCTGTGCTCCCTTCCAGGAGAGAGCGCAGGAGGTGGATCCGGAGGCTGTGCGGCCGAACGGGGCACGTTCGCCCCTTCTCCCCACCTTCCTGGAAGGTGGGGAGAAGGGTCGAATCACGGGTTTGGCCGCGCAGCCTCTGCATGCCCCTCCTGCGCTCCCTTCCAGGAGAGAGTGCAGGAGGGGGATCCGGAGGCTGTACGGCCAAACGGGGTACGTTCGCCCCTTCTCCCCACTTTCCAGGAAGGTGGGGAGAAGGGGCGAAGCGCGGGTTTGGCCGCACAGCCTCTGCATGCCCCTCCTGCGCTCCCTTCCAGGAGAGAGCGCAGGAGGGGGATCCGGAGGCTGTATGGCCAAACGGGGCACGTTCGCCCCTTCTCCCCACCTTCCAGGAAGGTGGGGAGAAGGGGCGAATCGCGGGTTTGGCCGCGCAGCCTCTGCATGCCCCTCCTGCGCTCCCTTCCAGGAGAGAGCGCAGGAGGGGGATCCGGAGGCTGTACGGCCAAACGGGGTACGTTCGCCCCTTCTCCCCACTTTCCAGGAAGGTGGGGAGAAGGGGCGAAGCGCGGGTTTGGCCGCACAGCCTCTGCATGCCCCTCCTGCGCTCCCTTCCAGGAGAGAGCGCAGGAGGGGGATCCGGAGGCTGTGTGGCCAAACCGGGCACATTTTCCCCTTCTCCCCACCTTCCAGGAAGGTGGGGAGAAGGGGCGAATCGCGGGTTTGGCCGCGCAGCCTCCACATGCCCCTCCTGCGCTCCCTTCCAGGAGAGAGCGCAGGAGGGGGATCCGGAGGCTATACGGCCAAACGGGGCACGTTTGCCCCTTCTCCCCACTTTCCAGGAAGGTGGGGAGAAGGGGCGAATCGCGGGTTTGGCCACACAGCCTCTGCATGCCCCTCCTGCACTCCCTTCCAGGAGAGAGCGCAGGAGGGGGATCCAGAGGCTGTACGGCCAAATGGGCACGTTTGCCCCTTCTCCCCAGCTTCCAGGAAGGTGGGGAGAAGGGGCGAATCGCGGGTTTGGCCGCGCAGCCTCTGCATGCTCCTCCTGCGCTCCCTTCCAGGAGAGAGCGCAGGAGGGGGATCCGGAGGCTGTACGGCCAAACGGGGCATGTTCGCCCCTTCTCTCCACCTTCCAGGAAGGTGGGGAGAAGGGGCGAATCGCGGAATTGGCCGCGCAGCCTCTGCATGCTCCTCCTGCGCTCCCTTCCAGGAGAGAGCGCAGGAGGGGGATCCGGAGGCTGTACGGCCAAATGGGGCACGTTCGCCCCTTCTCCCCACCTTCCAGGAAGGTGGGGAGAAGGGGCGAATCGCGGGTTTGGCCGCGCAGCCTCCGCATGCCCCTCCTGCGCTCCCTTCCAGGAGAGAGCGCAGGAGGGGGATCCGGAGGCTGTGCGGCCAAACGGGGCACGTTCGCCCCTTCTCCCCACCTTCCAGGAAGGTGGGGAGAGGGGGCGAATCGCGGGTTTGCCTCGGCTGCTGCAGAAGCGATCCAGCGGCGGCTGCGGCAAACCGCAATGTTCGCCCCCCTCCTCTGTCTTCCGTTGCTCCCCAAAGGGGGAGAAGGCAGAGGAGGGGGGCGAATGATCTTCAAAACACTTTGCTTCACCCCCCTGCCCCATCTCCTGCCTCTTTGCTCCGTTTGCGAAGAGGCAGGAGATAGGCAGGTGGGCGAAGCAAAGTGTATCCGGCGTATAGGACGACTGTCAATTTTGGAGGGCACTTTTGAGTGCTCAAAAGTCGTCTTATACGCCGGAATATACGGTAATCACTGAGACTTCAGGGAAAGGGTAGAGGAGAAATTCAAGTGAACCAAATAAAAAGTAAGATCAAAATACATGGATTCATTGGGGATTTTTTAAGACTTCTAATGTTCACACTTCCAAAGTAAGAGTTACAGGAAAAATGCAGATAGATAAGCCTTTAATTTATGATGAGACAGACATACCTCCTCAAAGAGACACAAAGCTGCCTCATAAAGAGAGCATAACCCTTCCGAGGTTCTTGTTGGTTCCCTCCACTGGCTTCGGTCAGCAGATGATCCCTGTAAGGCAAAATGGCACTGCAGGAATAATCATTGAAATACTATACAACTGCACATACTTAAATCAAAAACTTATTTTATCCTCTGTGAAATGGAATATTTCCATGTAGGAAACTATATCAACAGGAGGCGTAGTTTTCCTCAAGATAGCACAGTCATACCTCAGTTAACAAAGCCTCTGACAAAGAAGCTCCTTTTTGCAAAACCTTTTAATACTTGTCCAACCACTTTTCTTACTTCTCCTCTGAGTAGCTGAATGTTTTTAGCAGCTTTGGCACTAGGAGGATGGTAAAGGAGGACTGCAGAAATAAAGACTTGTGGAGCTGGGTTGGAACACCATGTCTGCAGTAAACAATGCAATTAGCAACAGTTGATCTGTGGAAGAATGGGATTCTGCTTTAGCTGATCTCACTGTAGCTGTGTGTGCCTGGCTATAACCGGCAAGGTAAACAGCAAATGCCTCCAGAATCCCTCACTGTGTAAACAGCAAAACAGAGAGGACAGGGGAAACAGATAAGCCTGCCTCACCCGCTATTTCCAGCATGTCAAAAAATATCATTCTGTAAGTTTGTTGGCTACCCAAAGGGAAATCCTAAGAAAAGTGGAGGCTGGTAATATAAAAAAGTCATCCCTGGAATACATTTTGGAAGAAGCCTTCAGGAGGTCTCTATAAAGTCCAAAATGTTTTTGTCGACTCATTGCAAGACCTACCTGACTTGGATGTTTCATTGCACACGTGCCGATTGTTAGTTTTGGATAAAAAGTTTACTGAAACATGCTGAATGCCTCTTCTTTTTTGTGGGGTCAGAATCTACCCCATTTCTTTCCATGTTACTTCTGCCTCTGATACCAATTTTTCAGTTAAAGAAGTACTGGTAATGCCCAGAAACCCATCTGCTTTGGTAACTGATGTACACCTGTACTCTTGAGCACTTTTTCCAATGTTCAAAGAGCTGTATATACCTTTGGACGAGTCAGCCTTCAGCAAGCTAGCGCTCTCCAGCTGTGTTGGACTAAAACTCCCATAATCTCATGGCAAGCAGAACTTTGGCAATTGTAGTCCATCACATCCAATGGGCACCAGCCTGGGGAAGACTGAGGTAGGTCATATGATTCACATCTTACACAGGGAAGGGCTGAGGCACAGCTACCCTAATACCATCCCAGAAGTCTCTGGCTCTCCTGCTCATAATTCATGTCATTTAACCATTACAAGTAAACCATGATGCTAAAAAAACTGTAGATGGTTTAAGAAGTATTCCTGTTGGTAAAACAGGCAGAACAACACCCCAAGATTTACACCTAATTTTTTCATTAAAACAACAACAACAACCTGTTTTAACTAGAATTGTTTTCTTGGTTTTATTTTCTTTGGTTCTTTGTTCAAGCCTGAGCTGAAACTCCCCAAATATGCCAGGAGGCGAAGCTAGCAATTTGATAGAGATATCAAAATAAGAGGAAGAGAATTGCACCAAGTCATTCTATGCCATCAGTGCAAATGTCCAACATCCATGTACTACTGCCAGTGAAATTACAGTCAGGCTTATTTACAGCAAGGGAATTAGAAAGGCTCAGATGTAGCACAGAAGAACCCAGTGACAAAAGCAGGTGTGCACACTCGCTTTCCTCCACTGCACATAGGAATCACATGCTTAAAGCATTGTGCAAGGCACTCCTCATCAGAACCTCACAGTTCCACAAATGGCAAACCACTCTGTCCTGTTTCCCAAGAAAGAAAAAGACATAACACAGGATTTCAGCATGAACTGTTGATTGGCAGCCCTGGAGAGGAACCCCTCAATTTTTCCATTTATGTCATCTTTAAAATGTATCATGAAGGGAATCACAGGCTTGGTGAATAAACATAATGTGAAACAAGAACAGCGTAAACATTTATACTTTTGTTTACTTCTAAATAAGGTGGGCAGAACTGGTGGGTGGAAATAACACTTGTAAAAAAAAAACTGTAAGGAAGGATTTCCACACACACACCCAAAAAATCTTAGAATTCACCATTATTGAATTACAGTAGTTTTCTGGCTATTTTTATTTACAGTAAACCTTAATGCAAGAACTGAATGCAGCTACAAGCCCTACTCTTGACACTGTTTACTTTTTCAGTCAATTCAGAATGGCTGGAATTAGTGCCCAAACAATTTCAAGACTGCATTTAGCAGCAATCAAACCCTTTCAAGTATTTTCAAAACCGTTTTAAAGTCACTAAGCATGACTCTAGGAGGTAGATTTAATGCACTCTCCAGCAAGCCCAGGTACCAAAAAATTCCTTTTAATGTCACAGATACTTGCAATGGCAACCATGAAGCTGTTAACTGCTCACCCTTATTTCCATTAAGACAACCATTTCAAATGCACATGGGGCATACATACCAACGATCGCCGCATCTGCATTAGTATATTCATGAAACAATCGAAACTGATCATCCCTTCCTGTGCCTGCAGCATTCTGTTTTTCTCCATGGTGTTGACCACAGCTGATGCACTCAGTGCCATCTCGATCCACTCCAGGAGGTACCGCAGTGACCCACGCTGAGCAGCCAAACCCAGCAGGAGCTCAGATGCCAGCCGTCGACCAAGAGTGTCTGCTCCGGAGTTGGGAATTGTTACTCCTTTAAGAAACGTTGTGACCTGAGACAGGCAGTCGAGACCCATGGCCGGGATCTTACTTTCGTTAGCTAAAGACAAAGGGGGCAAAGAGCTCACCACCTCTATGGCAGTGTGGATGACGTCATTGCAAAGGCTAAGCCCCGTTCCAGATGCCGGCATCATCCAGCTTTCTCGGAGCAGTGCAAACAAGAGGCTCAGTCCAGTTCGGACCCCCATTTCAATCAGCGCGTCTGTGCTCGACCTCGGCCGCTCGCTGACAGAATGGATGTCCGTCGATCCCGAGCTGCTTTCGGGAGAATGCTGTTGCTGCTTGACTTTGCCTTTATCGTGATATTTGTTAGAAAGTGCGTAAAAGATGCGCTGTAACACAAGCAGGCGCTTACGAAGCGCTCCAGCAAAGGGGGAATCCGAGCACACCATCTTAGCCAGAGCCAGCTGGCTGCTAAGAAGGGCATCCAAATAGTGGTCCTGTTCATCGCTGGACAAGGATTCTCGTTCAAAATCTGGTAGCTGTGGCCCTTTAAGACAAAGAACCTGTTGAGGCAATGGCACTACTTCTTTATTACTGACTAATTTAGCATATAGGACCGCAACACCCTCCCTCGTGGCAATAGATTCACTGTCTTCTGTGATCCAAGAGCTGTTTAGATGTTCAAGCCATTTCAGCTTCACTGGTGGAACCATGGTGGCCATGTTTGCTTATTCATCTGCCATCAGTCCTGGAAAATGGAGGGAGGGGATCATTATTATTTTTTTTTTTTACAAACAGCAGTCCTATTGTATGGATCCTGATTCTTTTTTTAAATAGAAAATAAGCACTACACTCATGACCATAAATTCTGTTTTAACTACGGCTTATTTGGAGCTCATCACAAAAGGGAGTTTGCTAAGTGACACTATTTTCTCTGTATTAAAAATAACCAGACACATACTGATGTTTTCAGGGGTGCCTACTGATTCTATCAGCTGTGACAGTAAGTCAATAGGGAATTCTGTTTTTTAACCCACTGGTTCTGACACTTTGGTTCTCTGGTAGTTTGGGACTTCAGCTCCTAGAAGCCCCAGCCAGCTTGGGAGATATTCTGGGATTCTGGGAGCTGAAATCCAAAATACCTGGTGGACCAAAGTTTGACAACCCTTGCTTTAACCTACCAGTAATGCCTCCCCTGCCGAAGGCATTTGCCAAGAAACAGAAGTCACAAGATTTGGATATGTTTATGTGGTGGAGGGTTAAGGATAACAAGCATGTTGTCAGAAGGGTTGATAATAAAGTGTCTTAGTGCTAAGTTTTCATAAATTTTAGTGAGCAAGTGGATATTTTTAAAATAAAAGATACATATTTTATTTAGATTTTTTTAAATGAAAAATTTTGCAGTCCTGACAACAATGAAGATGTACGTTATAACAGCAGCATCCTTTTCAAACAAAAAGGAAACAGTAACAGCCTGCTTAGGCTAGCACTCTTTAGGCTAAGCTTATCTGCTTAGGCTAGCATTCTCTTTAGAGCAATGGCCAGAGGTGCTCCTTCACCTCTCACATGCAGCATGTGAAGGCAATACACTGGTCCATGGCTTCTCCCCAGCACCCATTATTTTTCAACATACTGATTCCCATTAATTCTTGATGGTTAGTTGCTGTTGATAAATGGCCTAAATTCCCTGAAGGTATCAGATCCTGTCTGACCCTTGAAACTCAACAGGGTCAGGCCTGCTTAGTACTTGGAAAGGAGACCACCAAGGAATACCTGGTGCTGTCAGCTATATTTCAGATGGAGGCAATGGCAAACCATCTCTGAGTATTCCTTGCCTAAGAAAACCTTATGAAATTTGTGGGGTTGCCATAAGTTGACAGCAACTTAAAGGCACATACACACACACAGTTACTGCTGATAAAACTATCCACCCTCAATCTATCAAATCCTGTAAAATAACTGTTACACAGAACAACAAAACCCAAGGTAGAGCAATGAAATTCAAATATGAAGCTTTTGAGAGTTGTTTTCTATCACTTGCAGGCCCACCTTTACCAAGTAAAGGAAGATTAAGCAACTGTCAGCTAATGACAACCAAGTCTTGAATGGGTTACAGTACCATCCCCATATCTGCTGATTCACCATCACTGATTCAATTATCTGCAGTTGGCGACAGTGGGGGGTGGATGGGGGAGGGGATCTCACCTCCCTTCTTCCTTCCCCCAGATGGCTCCGGTGGCGATGGGGGGATGGGCATGAAGGGAGAAGAGGAGGGGAGATCTTGCAGTTGGTGGCCAGGGGTCTCCGGAGGCCTGGGAGGCCACCATGATGGTGGCTATGGCGGAGGAGAAGGCCTGGGAGGCAGAGGCAGTGGCATGTGGCAGTGGTTGTAGTGGCGGACAAGGAGGAGGAGGAGGAGGAGGCTGTCTGTGGTGATGGAGGACGAGGCCGTCTAGGAGGCCGTGGCAATGGTGCACAGTGGCAGCGATGTCACTGGTGGAGGATGCAGCGGTGGCACATGGTGTCAGTCATAGTGGTGGAGGAGGAGGCCTTGGAGGTGGCGGCCTAGGCAGGCCGGGTTGCAGCAGCGGCGGTGACCTGGGCCACGAGCCTCCCTCCCTCCCTTCCTTCCTCCTCCAGGGTGTTTGCTATTATCTGTGGATTTCATTATCCATGGGGGGGCCCGGAACCAATCCCCCGCAGATATGGGGGTGTTACTGTTTATCTAAAATTCCCTGCACGTCCATCTGTTTGGTCCCCATTTTTCCTCTGAAATCTCTCCCTACAGGAGCATTCTTCTTTGTAGAATTTTTGGCTTATCTCACGGTCCTTGCTCCCAAGGACATGCATTGTACTCACATACATTTTCATCCCATTATACATACTCCCTTTTCTTATTATTGTTTCTCCATAGTCAACATTCATGTTGTCAACTCTTCAAGCCCGCAAGGTTTTCTGGGCTGCTAACAGCTATGGTCAGTTTCAGCTTTATTCCCATTTTTTCATGTAATCATAACAATATTAAACATGTAAATAAAACTGTGAATGTGCCATGAAAGGAACACTAGATTGCTAGTTTATTTTTAGATACTTTTTTTCCATTTTCCCCAACATTTTTTTTCTTTAGAAAAAAAGGGGAGCTTTCTCCATAAATTTTCCATCATTATTTCTAACCTGACTGCTGATGACCACAGTCAGCCTCATCTCTGCCTACTGAACTACTCCCCCTCTCTCTCTCTCTCTCTCTCTCTCTCTCTCTGGAAAGCAAAGAGGACTGCAATATATATTTGAAGAGACCACCTAAATCCAATTCCTGAAGGAATCCTTGACACTGTCTGCCTTTTGTAGGTATGACTGCAACCAAAATCACAAACAAAACAGCTTAAGATCTCCAGCCACAGACCTTCCAAGCTTTTCAACCTTCAACAAAACCTGTTTAACCAATTTAGTGATTGAAAATTTGGCCTGAACAGAAGAAGCAACTGTTTATCTTAATACAGTTTAAGGAAGTCCCACCCTGCACACAGAATTTGTTTGCCTCAAATTGGGAATGAGAATTTGTTTTGTAGAAGCCCTTTGTGTGCTCCCAATGTCACACTCCTGTGCCCTCTGGAAGGCACCATCCCTGCTCTCTGGATGAGTCAGCAGGGTGTCCTATCTAGTCTCGGATGACTTGCATGAATTCTCTAGCTGCTTCCAGCAACCTCCTTTTCCGGTCCTCACTTAAATAATTCCTTTAAAATCTATACTGGCTAAAAAGGAAAAAGACACAAATTGTTAAACAGTGATCTTTCCTTTCTCCAATCTGACATTTTACTATTTGAAAATAGAATTGTGCAGACTTATGTTTAAAAACTGCAACTTAGATGCAACCTCGTACATGCAAGTTTTAAAATTGCAAATCCTTTTGTTTTAATTATATCACCTTACATTTCCACTTATGGGTTACTACGTCATTAACTCAAGATTCCCTGAGGCAGATGTAATTCAAACTTGTACTGACTTTTGTTTTTCAGGCTCCAAACCTACATATACTTCTAACTTCAAGGAAGGCCCACTGAGCTTAATGGTTCATATTTCTGAGTAGACAAGCACAAGATAGCAAAGTCAGGTTCTCAAGCCAAAATTTTCAAAACAATTACAAAGAATTAGGTTTCAGTGACATGGACAGACTTATTTCTGAGGAAATCAAGGGTCAGAAATAAATGAGCAGTCTAGAAAACACAGGAGGGAAAAGATGAATGAGAGGAGATGTGTGCATTTTGCTTACAGACAACTTTCATTTTAAAAAGATGAACAAAACTACAGAGCTGCATCAGGTAAGATGTAATACAAAATGCAATGATTATAATATAAAGCTGCATAGATTCAGAAGGAAGACTGCAAAATTAATTCCAATTTCTGAGCACAGTGCTAAAATGAACAAACTTTCATTTTTCTGGCAGCAGTGCTGAGACATGAGTTCAAAACATCAAAATGTTTTAGTCCCATTCTACTTCATGACATTTTTACAAAACAGGTTCACTTCTCCAACCCCCACCAATACTGATCAACAGAACAGAAATGGGGGGGGGGGATATTTTATTTCACGGAATCAGGAAGAAAAGCTCGCACTGTAGCAAAGAGCATGGCACCTCTCATTTTCCTGCCACAAAAACAAAGCTCAAAATAAAGAAATGCAGAAAGGATGGAGCAGTTGTCTAGTACCAAACCAATTGTTACTGATGGAAGAAAGGGCAGTTGGGAATTAAACTGAACACTTCATGAAGGAGAAATATGCTCTCAACCCTGTCTTCTGCACCAACATGCTGTTGGGTTAAGATGAATGGTTGCACAACTATTGCGTAGCATGGGTAGAAGAGAGAGAGATGAATGTTTTCAAAGATATGCCCATGGGTTAGAAGAGGCTGGGATTCCTCACTGAACATACACATATTTGAAATCCTTCTATCACCTCCTATCATATGGTGAACAAGGGTAAGGTGGTCAACGGCTGGAGGTAATGATGGCCACAGGCTACCCCCAGGATCAGTGGCCACATGAATCTGAGCACCAGCTGCTGGGAACAACAGCCAAAGAGAGCTATAATACTCAGCTTGCAGGCCGCATGGAAGTATCTGGATGGCTGCTGTGGGAAACAGAAAAAAGAGACCCATCTCAGGATACTACAGAGTGTGGCTTTGTTATTAAAATGTCCAATGATGATGATGATGATGCATCACTCTACAGCATCCTGAGACATGCCTCTTTCACACAGTGAGAAACAGGATCGTCTATGAAATGGGACTTCCCCAGCAACGGGGCACCTTTACAAGTACTGTACCCCTGCACACTCCACCTTGCCTGTTCCATTTCTCATTCTCTGGGGGCAAACAGGCAATTGCATTTCAACCATGTGACTTTGGAGAGGGTTTTTTTTTTTTTTTTTAAGGCACTGAAAGTTTTAACTATGTATGCCTGCAAGCAGAGGGCTACCCATGCAAAATACACAACATACACAGGAGAAAATTATGAGTACTTAGTAAATTGGCAATCATACCGGAGCGACACTCAGACTACATTCTCTTATCTGTAAAAGCCCTTTGCCTGTTTCTTGTGTGTCCTGCATACTAACATTTGTCATGACAAGCTTGCTGCAGGATGAGCAACAGTCACATATGCATTGCTATAGCAACACTGCAGCAAGAAATCTGCTGTTCAGTCCTCAAAAGGCTCAACTAGGATGAGCCTCATTACCTCATTTCTGTTGTGTGATTGAGGTGCACAGGAGTCGGGAATGTGCAGATGTGTGGGAAGGTAATGAGTCTAAAAATAAAATTGTATTAAAAATTCCAGGATCTAGTCCTTTTAGAAACAACAAGAATTATTTCCTTTAAAAAGAGTTAAAAATCATTCATTTACTTTTGACTTCATGTTCATGCAAAGTGCGCTTAGGAATGCAGACTTAAGCTCAATTATCATTTAAAAGAAAAGTGTATTCAGAGGTCTGGGATCTCCCAGTAAAATTAGACTCATTACAAAACAAAGGAGTCAGTTTAAAATGCAAATCAAAGTTTACTGAAGGTATATCAATCTCAATCTACATACTAAAACAAACTTAAAAAGAGGTCCCTAACTAAAGGTATTTAGGTAATAAAAAACTTACTCAGCCTACAGCAGTAGGGCTGGCTTCCGATGCATCATGGCATCGTTTCAGATGAAGATGGCTAAGATATAGCTTAAGATGGCTAAGACGGCTAATATGGCTCCAGCCTCATGGAGACTCAAACTTAAAAAAGAACTTACACAAAAGCAATAAAATTTAAATTAGGTCATGTGTTGAATGACCCAGCACTCCAGTTGGCTGGAACTGCCCAGTGAAATAAGAGAAAGGGAACTTGGGATAAACAAAGGCATGCAGGGAAAAACTCTAGACTTATCTTAGGATGTGAATGAGGTACACAAGATTGCTTTTACATTACAATGATTATTTCCCCACATACTACAAAATGTCTCATATTTCACAAAACTGGAGGAAAATCTCAAGAATTTCAGTGTTGGCCTTGGTTCACCTTCTATTTCTTGTGCAAGATATGCAGAACTATGCTTATTGTTTCTCCTGTTTTGGGTAATACCAAATTTGCATTTTTAGGATGCAATTCTTAAAATATAGAAAACATTTCAGAAAAACAACCTTACACAACAGATAAATATTGTTGCTGTTCACCAGGTTGTGATTAGCTTCAGTAAGCCAGGAAACCGCAATAAACTCTTGAGCTCAACTAGCCTAGAAATTACACATAGAGCTATGGAGTTACAGAAGTCAGTGACAAGGCCTGAAAAAACAGAAGAAGAATGAAATGAAAACCTTCATCTCTCAATGATTAAAAATGAGCAAAGTGGAAAAGGCGACAAAGAAGCAGCACTGTTTTGCTATTGGGCAGAAACGCTCATCCAAGACTCCTAGTTACTTATATCTTTCCACAGGCATCTGGCTGGCCACAGTGGAAAACAGATGTTGGATGACCTAGGACAACATGGTTTGATCCAGCATGGCTCTCCTTATGGCTCAACAGTGTCACTATTAGGCAGAAATAGGACCATATTCTCTACCTGAATCCATATATGGTTTTAAACTTTATCCCAGTGGCCCTTCTCATTTCATTCCTTCCCATCTGGCTTGGGAAGTTCCAAGGCCTGTCTTCTCCAAGCTATATCTCCACTAACAAACTAAAGGCCAAAACCAGTGGTGCAAAGTTCCCATGTTCTGAGGCACGAGTGCTTAAAACACAACCCAGCACAATGCAATATTCTCCTACTATGCTGTGCCTCACAATGGGGAAAAAGAGAATAGAAGGAGTTTGATAGCCCACAGAGAGGAGAGGACTGCACATATATGCAGCCCACAACACTGCACTGGGACACCCATGAGCTGCGACACAGCAAGATACAAGACAGCAAGAGCAGTGGGACCTGTAGCCATTCCATGTGGTCAATGTGACGCCTCATCATATAAATAGTGTGAAAGAGAGGACATCCAAATCTCTGTATTTAATTCTTTTCTGTCTACTTCTTTTTGTATTACACTTGTTACATCACAAGCCATTAGTATAAAATGCAAACCACCTTCAGTACATTGGCAGAAAGATTATATATAAATGTGTTACGTAAAAACATACATGCATCTGAGCACGTTTCACCTTTCTGGAGAGGGCTATTAGTTATGCAAAAATTAACAAACTAAAGAAAGATGCTGGTATAAAGCTGAGGAAAATAAGGACAAAGGGGCGAACAAAATCAATATTAAAAGTTGGAAGCTGTCCAGGAAGATAAGTGAGGAAAGAAAAATAAAATCAAAGAACACAAGAAGTACATTTACATTTTCAAAAGCCATCTGAACAGACTAATATTAGTATACATTCTTGTCCCCATATTTCATTTTGGTAGACTTGGACTCCAGTGTTTCAGGTACTGGGTAACTCTTCAGTCTACAAAATGTAATTTCATGTTGTCATTGCAGAAAAAAATCTGCCAGGATGCTGCTTAAACATTTACACATTTTTAAAGGATCCCCAGAAGCCAAAGGGTGGAAAAAGACAAAAGCATTCAGTCACAAGTCCTCCCTTCTCTGTCCTGTCATCAGTTCTGGTAGAACAAAATATGCAACATGATAACTTCACACTGAGATACCTGTATTCACATCCCAGGCTGATGCCATATTACACACTGACACCCATGCCAGATACTGTAAAAGGAAAAGGAGGGAGGCGACTTGGAGGAGGAGGAGGAGAACTGTGACAGTTTTCAATGGCAGTCACATATCCTTCAACTTATCCAGCACATCCCTAAATACCTGTCATGCCATTAGCTTAAACTCATCCCCCATTCTTACCTTCTCCCTTTCTGCCATCTCCCCAAGTGTTAACACTTAAATCTTAAGAATCTGAGTACAAGGATCTGTCTATTTTGCTTATACTGCTCTGTAAAGTGCAGCATATAAGAACACCACTGCATGACCTTTAGCTTCAACACAGTTGCCAGCAATTGCAGCTGCATTTTTAATTCAGAGTCGCAGCTTTATGAATTCACTACAAGGCCTATTAGAGAATCAAGAAGTCCTCATTTACACTTCATCAACAGATTGCAACATGTATCTAAAGGAAATGAGGACAGACAGCATCCATTTCTGAACAATGCACACTTTCTTTGGAAGTGTTTGCATTGTGCTGACAAAAAGAAAAAGCTCACAGGGCGAACATGTAATGACCTTAAATCTGCCATGGCTCGGGTACACAAGGCTGCAACCAAAAGCTTGCTCCAAACACAGGCCTTGGAGGTATAAAGTCCAGGCACCACCAGACAAGGAAATTTTGCTGCTCCACTCAAGCCCAATTCACATGAACAATAGCAACATGGGAAATACACAAACAAGCTGTCATTTCTGAGAGCATTTTTATGGGACAGGCTAAGGATATATTCTGGAAGGTGAGCAAAGCTACAGTTTTAATACAATACTGCAGTTTCACAACCAAGGTAGCTACTCAGCACTGGAAGTGTCTTAATGACAACATCAGATTCCCCCCCCCTTATTGTATTCTCTCTATTTTAAGGTGCCAATCCTGCACAAATTGAAAACCAAATGGAAAACCTATAACTTTCAAGTGTTTACAAGAATGGGCAAAGTCTCACCAAAAAGCATACAAAATTACACAGTTTTGCGATTCAGCAAACATGCAAGCTTATACCATTAGTCATAGCTTATGGAGTATTGTTATTTAGGGTTCAAAGTAGCTTATACCACAGAAATGTTGGACTCTAGTACCCTTATCACCCGCAAACATTTGTTTGGAATCCAAGGTGCTGATAAGCTGTCAAAAAAGGTCTGCTGCTTCTCCAGAAGGTAACGAAATAAATTTGCCAGATACCTCTTCTGTGAAAATAAAATGCACAGGGCGTGTGCTTGGAGAAATGCAATTAGAAGTGAATACTTCATTTTTAACAGCTGTTGTACAAATGTACAGCCCAGCTCACATGCCCCTAAGAAAGCCTACCCCCACCCCCAAAAAGTGTCATCACCGTTTATTTATTGCTCTATCACTTATACAAAACTACTTGGACTCCCCAATAAAATACAGAGATTATATCTGTTTTCATACAGATGTATGGCTGCCACTCAGTCACTGACAGGGTTCTCAAAGATAGAAAAGAAAGTTCCTCTCTGCAGCCAGTCAGCCCAGACAAAACAAGTTCTAAATCAGACTGGGCAGAACAGTCAGTTGTGGGACTTCCAAAGCTGCCTTAGACTCGAAAGGAAAGTGGCCAGAAACATCTATGCCTCCAGAATGCAAGCTACATTTATTACCAGATGCTGGACAGGGCCTTGCATTATACCAAGTCAGACTACCGGTCTATCTAGTCCATTGCTGCCTTATTCTGACCAGCATCCACTGCTGTTCAGGGTTTTAGGCAGGAGATACCCTGTTCTCCCATTCAATTCTTTAACAGGAAGTGTCAAAACCTTAACCTGTGGCTTAGCTGAACTTAACCTCTTACACCTTCAGCCATGGAACCTCAACTTTACTTTTAAACTCTTACAAATTTCCACAGTGCCTGTTCTGTAAGTTATTTTACAGGCTTCTTCTGTTTTTATCCAAACCACAAGGCGCAAATGTCTTACAACCTTCAATCATGATTCAAGTTCGGTTCAAAAGAACCCTCATCCTTTGTTCCCAGGCTACATGGTTTTTCAGACACCTGATAAGTTTATATAATGCTAATTTACATAATCATAATGCACGAAGTGCATTCAAAATGTCAAGCTACCGAGCAAAGGCAACAGATTGTGCCACCAGCACAAACAAATGTGGGCACTGTAGACTCTTCAAATATTATTGTACATCATCTCCAATGTTCCAGAAAGGAACACGCTTACTAGAGTTGCCTGGAAACATTCCAACTGGCTTGATGACATTGGATCCATCACAAGAGGCAGCCATGGAAGGCAAGCTGTCATTCGCCAGTTGCCAGGGCCCAGGCAGCCTTTTCCTGGGTTGATCAACACTGCAGCTTTAGGGTTCAAGGATGAAACCTTTTCACCACCCAAACAGCCACAATGTTTACCTAGTTCTCCTTTGATCTCCTCCTGCTCTGACCAGGAGAGCAATGTTTGAGAGTCCTAAAGGGCCCTGCTTTCTGAGACTGCCACCTTTCACACACACAGGTTCACCGCTTAGCCATACCCACAAGGTCAAGTGATGACCTGCATCACAGAGAGGTTTCACATCACCTCAATGATTTTGAACAGAGACAATTCACACATTCACCTACCAGTCCTTTATCTGATAGGATATCAAGTGTTGTCTGGGATGCACCATCAAGTCCTGAGAAAGGGAATCCAGAAATTAAAATCCCAGATTGTTTTCTTGCAGACAGTATGCATAGCCCTCAGCTAAGCAGCAAAGAAAAGCCGACAGTGTGTTCCAGTAACCACAAGAAAAAGCACGCATCCAGGAAAATTGAAAAGATCACACAAATATGAATAGTTAACTAACTAGCCTAAATTGAGCATCTTATCAGCAAAACATCTTTTCAAAGCTGTTCCATCAATTTTGTTCTTCTTTAGTAAGAAAAAGTAATCCTTTGGAAGAATAAGAAGTGTTAGTGGGAGCGATAAGTTATTCTTTACTTTATTCTTATTCCATTAGAGATAAAGAAACACCCTCAACAGAAGAATGAGTTGTGAGATACAACTCCATCCTAAACTGTACACCACACCAGCAATACTAATGCATTTTTTTAAAAGAGAAGGAAAATACGGAACCCAGGAGAATGATGCAGGACAGTGGGAAATCGTTAAAAAATTCTTTAGTTTATTTGCCTTAGTCATTGGCAGAAGTACCAAAATCGGCATCTTTCACAAAATATAAATGCTGAAGTGTGGCATGCATGCAGCCAAAGATATAACAGCTATTACAAATAAAAGCATTATTAGAAGAAAGTTATAGCAGAGTTAGTTATTTAATGGTATATGATACTAATTTTATGTAAAATCTTTGGGAATTCATTTCACATATGTGATACAGGTTTAGACTAAAGGACAGCAGAGGTGCAGCTAAAGAGTTGCACACCCAGTGAAGGGGCCTGCACAACGCCCTCAAACAAGTTAAGCAACTAAAAAGTGCATAATGGTGGTTTCAACAACTCCATGTCAACCCACTGCTCAGCTTAGCACTAGACTGTGTCAAGCTCTTGTGAATTTTCCAGGGCTGGAGAAAAGGGTTCTACTCAGTGCAATGGGACAATTATAAGAATGCATGGATAAAAGTACAACCTAAACTACTATTACACCGAAATGAATATGGGAATTAAGCAAACAAGCCACAAAGAATATGCCATTAAGGTAGCTGGAATTTTGCCTAAGGTCACATGAGGAAAGGAAAACTCCAGTGTTCAGCATAAGTTGAACTCAGCTTAAGTACAGATATGAAGCTGGTACCCAGGTAGAAACAATCCTGGGGCTCCAAATGCTGATGCCACCATCTTGGTATTTGAAACTTCCATAACTGGTTAAAACCGGTGAAGTGAAAAGGTTTAGAACTAAAGAACAGCCTAGAAGAGCAAGGTACAGTACATGAATAAGTGTGTGCCAGGGGAATACAAGAGACAGTAATAGGAATGTACAAGGCAAATACCTGTCAAATTATCCAACATCAACCTGTGTCACAGCTTTGGGCTGGGTAATTTAAACATTGCTCTTGGAACAAAAAAGTGATGCTTGCTGATGTTTACAAAACCATGGGTTGCACATATGTATAAAAACTGTAAAAAGGAAGAGGAAAATGCCAATATACCTTTTGTAGTAAACTGAAGAGAGCTCAAACATTCCAGAAAAAAAAGAACTAGTCAAAAGAGGCACCACATTTGTGCTGTGAGTGAATAAACAGATGCACAGCAGCAGAGACCACCGCACAACTAACAGAATGTGGGATATTTCAGTGCCACTTACACAGTAAAAACTCTATGCACACCAAGCACAATGTATGAATTTCATGGGAAAGATCCACAACACTTGACCAATTCTGTGGGAAAAGCCCACATAGTAGGGTTACTTAAACCGTCTCACAGCCACCTGTGGGGCAGCTAGTCATGGCTGCCATATGGCTGAGAGAATGTCTAAGAGGGTACTTCAGAGGGGACTGGTCAACCACAAATTCTATTCTGCCATTTCATTGTATGCTTACAGGCATAGTTCTGGCTCAGCTCTGCATTTACTATGACAGAGCAACCCATGTTAACCAGTACAAAAGAAAACATTAACACAAACATTGACAGCCTGTGCACATAGCAACCATGTTGTCTGAATCACAAAAACTGTAAGTGGAAATCACAAGCTAGCATATCATTACTCAACATGGTCTGGAGAGCTTTTGCAGAAGCATGCTGTTTCCTTGCAGGTTTTGCTCAAGGCAGTCAATCCAGACAACCATTCACTAGAACCTCTGAGATTCTGAGTTTTTGTTTTAATACTTTTTTAAAAGCAGGAAAAAGCAACAGCAATCCCACAGAGCAGCTACAACATGAATTTCCTCTTAGCCTCCCAAATGGGAAATTAGGCAGGCGTTTGGCTGCTGACAAAACAGAGTTGAAGGGGGGGGGGCACATAGCATGGGTTCCTAGTCCTCCCCAGCAACTCTTCTCTCCCTTACAGCCGATTCTACATTAGTCAATGTCACACTGTACATCTTTAAGGGGGAAGTTTTAAAAATTATTTCCCCCAAACTCTGTAAAATACCATGCACATTAATGACATTAATGACCAAGATTCTACATCACAGATGTAGTTAAGAACACTTAACTACATATTGTCTCCTGACCTGATCCCCAAACCTACCTTAATACCCAGCAGCCACACTGAGTGATGTGGATCTGTTCTGCTGGTGATGGAAGCGGAGCAGGATGACATTTCCAGCCCCCTCCTGCCAGAGATCTGAGGGATCTGATGAAGGCGGGATGAGGAGATGTGACAAGAGACCTACTTCAGATTGTTGCACTGCAGAACATGAGCATCCTGCTGCACCCCAATTGCCAGCAGAACAGACCTCCATCGCTTGGTGTGGCTGTTGGATGTTAAGGTAGGTTTGGAAGGACATTTGCAACTGCGGCAATAGTGTCACCATTGTAAACATGAATACCCAGCAGTTATGAATGTGTAAGTCTAGCTGCTCAACTGCCAGCCACTATTTGTTGACTTTAACTTATGGTGACCCTCCGAATGAGAGTCCTGCATAAGAGAGACCTTACTATTAACATCCCTGTCTTGCAAACTCAGGGTAGACGCAGCTTTCTCAACTAATAATAATAATAATAATAATAAATGTATTTATACCCCGCCCCTCTGTCAAAACAATCGGGGCGGCTTACAAAAATTAAAATACAATACAGATAAAATCCCCAAACACCCCCCACCCCCACCTTCCCCCATAAAAAAATATTAAATAATTATAAATTAAAACCAACTGATCTAAAATCACATTTAAAAACAATAAAATACAATAAAATACAATAAATGGCCAGCAGACTAAAAGAGGCCAGGATCCCCTGAGGCCGGGATCTAATTAGGAAAGGCCTGCCGAAAGAGATCCGTCTTTAGTGCTTTTTTAAAGCTACTCAGGCTTGTTATCTGACGGATCTCATTCGGCAGGTCATTCCACAATTTGGGGGCGATTACCGAAAAGGCCCTCTGGGAGGTTGCAGACAGCCTAGATTTTTGTGGCTGAAGCAAATTCCTCCCAGAGGACTGGAGTGCGCGGGGAGGATTGTATGGGAGGAGGCTGAACCAATTCACCTGTTCTGTGGTCTGCCGCTTTTCCTACTGCCTATAAAACTGTATCTTATAGTGTAATATATGACTCTCTCTTCTGGTATCGCATGCTTATGACACTATAAAACAGAATGATTAATGTGTCAATAGCTTGCATGTAAGGTACCATGCACATTAATGACATTGTAACAGGGATGGGAATCATCAGTTGTACTACCGTATATACTCATGTATCAGTTGAAAAATTTTAGTCAAAACGCCAACCCCAAAAACCTGGGTCAAAACCTTATCAAAAAAAAGGAGCCATCCCCTTCTCTGAGTAGAGTGGCAAAAAGCAAGAGAAAGATGAGAAAAGAAAATACTGTTTGGATGCCGCCTAACACAGGGGTGCAGAGGCCACTTGGGGCATTGGAGGGGCCTGCTCATGAGTAAGCCTAAGAACAGGATCGAGGCAGCACTGCATGTCACACCTCCCTACAAGTTGAAGGGAAGGGAAGCAAAGCAAAGCCGAGAACAAGCGTTGTTCAGCTGGGCCTGGTGAGGCCATGAAAGCACTGATGTGGATCTCCAGGCTGGGCCAGCATGGGAAAGAGTGGAGCGAGGAGGAAAGGTAGAGCCAAGAGACAGACTGCGCCAGGCTGGGGAGCTGTCATGGGGCTGCTCAACTTTATGCAGGAGTCAGTGCTGGAGGTGCTCTCCACCACATGCAACAGCTCAAGCAGCTGAGCACACAGATGTCAACACCGTTTCCACCATGTCTCCGCTGCTTCCCTTGCCTCTTGTCACTCCTTTGAGGGGAAGCACCAGAGCCACCACCATCACCATTGTCATGCCCAGGCATTCACAAAGACCAGAAGCGGCACAGCCGTGGAGAAAGTAGAGGGGTTGGTGCTTCTTGAGGTTCTCCCAGGACGGACTAAGCTCTCCCCTTTCGCCCTTGTCCTGGACAGCGAGAGGAGCCGCAGGGACACAGCGGCAATGTTGGCACCCTAGACTTAACCACGAGTTATATCAAAAGCCATATTTTTGACCCCCAAACATGCCCTTGATTTATACATGAAGTCGACTTATACAGGAGCATATACAGTAATATGTTGTTATCTCACACATGATCTGGATGTATTTCTAGGATGAGGAGTGGGAATCCTGTGGCCCTCCAGGTGTTCCTGGACTGCAACTCCCATCAGCCTTCTTGGCAACACAGGCCATGGTAAGGAGGGCCTCAGGATACTCACTCCTGCACTACAACACATAAAAAATAATAGTAGTCATAATCGTTTAGGAAGAAGTTCTAAGAACTCTACGAATTGTTTAGCAGTGGAAGAGGCCCTTCTGAGGTTGATGACTGACTGTCCTTTGGAAGTCTCCAAACAGAGGCTGGATGGCCACCTCTCAGGAGCACTTTAGCTTTGCAGCCCTGCATGGCAGGGGGTTGAACTAGATGACCCTTGCAGACCCTTCCAACTCTAAGATTCTCTGGCTCTCTAATTTACTAAAGTGCCATTAATGTCCATGGTGGCATAAGAGTTTTATGAGCTTAAAAACAAGAGGACTTTGTCTGCAAGGTTACATGAGAAGAAACTGTTGTTGTTTCCCCCTCTCTCTCTGGCTTTTCTTCGCAAATGAAGATTCAAGAAGGACTCATCCCGCGCTTTCTGCAAGCGCGCTGATGACTAAAAAGGCCAATCCGAGATAAACAAGTCTGGTTGCAGAAAGCACAGCAGAAGGTCTCCTTGGGTGATGTTTTTGGGTTGTTGTTTGGGAAATTTGGGTTTCCACAGGTACATTAATGATACAATAATGGGGTGAGAATTGTGTAGTCCTCCAGGTGCAGCTGGAGTGCAAGTCCCATCAGCCCTACTAATGACAGTGTGATTAATGTTCCTGAAACCTTTCAGTTTCCTGGGTAACTCTTCTTTTGAAGAAAAGAATAATTTGTTGCTGTTGTTAATTATAGGGTCATTAACAAGCATAGTGCCTTATAGGTTTTTCTGAGCAATCATTCTTTTGAAAAGAAGAATGTCTCCATAAGATCGTATGAAAAGAAATAACATTAATAATTGCTATTAATCATGGGGCCACTAACTTGTATAGTGCCTTAAAGGTTTTTCTGAGCAATCATTCCTTGGAAAACAAGAATCTCTCCATAAGATCATATGAAAAGAAATAATAACAATATTAATAATTGTTAAAAATTATAGGCTCACTAATATACATAATGCCTTACAAGTCTTTCTGAGCAATAATTATTTTCAAATTAGTGTCTCCGTAACATCAGACAATGAAAAGGATTATGGAGAAGATCACAGGGACACTAACATGTAGAATGCCTTTAAGAGTTTTTCTGAGCAACAATTCCTAGGAAAGGGGGGTCTTGCCATTAAGGTTATAAGAATCTTATAAGGTCATAAGAAATAATAATAATAATAATAATAATAGTCACTAATACACCTAGTGCCTAAGGCATTTTTCTAATACAGTTGTCCCTCCATATTCACGGATTTAAGTACGGCATTCACAGCTTGAAAATATTATTACCAAATAATAATCCAAAAAGCAAACCTTGATTTTGCCATCTTATATAAGGGACACCATTTTGCTATGCCATTGCATATACAGTAATGGGACTTGAGTATTCATGGATTTTGGTATTCAAGGGGGTTCCTGAAACCAAACCCCAGCAAATATGAAGGGACAACTGTAATGCTTTCCAAAAAAAAAAAAAAAAGAGTGCCTCCATAAGATCACATGAAAATAAATAAATAAATAAATAATAGCTATTAATTATGGGGTCACTAACTTGCATAATCTATATATATAATTCTTTTGGGTATATTGCCGTTTCCAGTGTGCTGATTGGCTGCTTAGGAAACTGACCAACCAATCACAGCTTGGTTGGGTAGCCAATCAGCACACTGGGGGCGGGAACATATGGACTGTTACCTCCAGTGTAAACATGGCCGCAAGGAGTGAGTAGCAGGGGGTGCATGTGAGATGGTGTGTGTGCGTGGGGGGGGCTCGGGGAGGGCAGCAGGGGGCAGCGACGGCTGCGGTGGTAGGGTGAGGTGCCGTGGGGGAGAGGGAGGCAGCGGGGGGGAGGGTGCAGCATGCTTGCGTGTGCATGCGGGGGGGGGCTCGGGGAGGGCCAGGGGGGGAGGGAGGCCAGGGGGGAGGGATAGGCGCGTACACGCGTGTGTGTGTGTGCAGGGGGGGTGCTCGGAGAGGGCCGCAGTGGGGAACGGTGTATGCTACACTGGGTCTATAACTAGTGCCTTACAGGTTTTTCTGAACTACCACTTCTTGGAAAAGAAGGGTCTCTCCATAAGATCATACAAAATAATAGCAATATTAATAATTAATAACCATAGAGTCACTAATACACATAGTCCCTTATGAAGTTTTCTAATAATTCTTTCCAAAAGAAGAGTATCTCCATGAGATCACATGAATAATAATAATAATAATAATAATAGCAGTAGCTATTAATCATAGGATCACAACCTTGCAGAGTGCCTTAAAGGTTTTTCTGAGCAACCACTCCTTGGAACTGAAGGGTCTTTCCATAAGATCATATGAAATAATAACAATAGTAATAATAACCATAGAGTCACTAATACACATAGTCCTTTATGAGGTTTTCTAATAACTCTTTCCAAAACAAGAGTGCTTGCATAAGATCACATGAAAAGAAATAATAATATAATAATAACAACAACAACAACAGAAGCAGCTATTAATCATAGGGCCACTACCTTACATAGTGCCTTAAAGGTTATTCTAAGCAACCATACCTTGGAAAAGAAGAATCTCCCCATAAGGTTTATGAAATAATAATAATAGGGCTATTATTATTATTATTATTATTACTTTATTCATTTCTATCCCACCTTTCTCCCACCAATGGGACTCAAGGCGGCTCACAACATCATTATAAAAACAATACAAGCTAAAATCAGTACAAAGTTAAAGTCATATTGTAAATATATTTTTTTTAAAAAAATTAAACAATTCACAAGTTAAAAACATTACAGTAAAATTTAAAATACCCTTTAATAATACATGTAGGCTCAATGACATATGTAGGAAATACGAGTTTCTCCCCTCCCCCTCCCACACACAAATAATTATTTTGGAAAAGAAAAGTCTCCTCACAAGATCCTATGAAAAGATGATTATAATAATAATAACAACAGCAACAATAGCTAACACCTACAGGATCAATAATTCATGTAGGAAATATGAGGCTCTCCCTCCAACAATTCTTTTGGAAATGAAAAGCCTCCTAAGATCCTACGAAAAGAACAAATAATAGCCAGAATATTGATAATCACTGGCAGTAATAATAGTAGTACAGTAATAGTATTTTTCCAGATGTCACAGACTGAGTGGGGCATCCTTGGCCCTTCCTGCCCCCCCCCCCAGATTGTTCGGGGTGGGACCTTCCTTCCTTGCCCTCTGATGATTGTGAGATGGGGAGTGGGGCACATTGCAACCCCTACCCCCTACCCCCAGCGATTATGATAATAATAATAATAACAACAACAAAAACTGCTAATACCTATAGAATCAATAATAAATGTAGTGCTTTATGAGTTTCCTTCTCCTTCCACATACATGCATGTAATTCATTGGAAAAGAAAAGTCTCCTCATAAGACCCTATGAAAAGATAATAATAATAATAACTGCTAATACCTATAGGATCAATAATACATGTAGTGCTTTATGAGTTTCCTTCCCCTTCCATACACCACACACATATAATTCTTTGGAAAAGAAAAGTCTCCTCATAACACCCTATGAAATAATAATAATAATAATAATAACTGCTAATACCTATAGGATCAATAATACATGTAGTGCTTTATGAGTTTCCTTCCCCCTCCACACACCACACACATATAATTCTTTGGAAAAGAAAAGTCTCCTTATAAGACCCTATGAAAAGATAATAATAATAATAATAATAGTAATAGCTAGAATATTAATAATCGTTGGCAGTAATAACAGTAGTACAGGAATAGCATTTTTTTTCTCCCAGGCCGTTCAAGACTGAGGGGGGCATTCTTGGCCCTTCCTTGTCCCCCCCCCCGGTTGTTTGGGGTGGGGTCCTCCCCCCTTGCCCCCCCCCACGATTGAGAGGTGGGGAGGGGGTGCATCCCTCCCCTCCCCCCTCCCCCGGTGGCTGGGCGGGGCTCCTCCTCCCCTCCCCTCCCCCCTGGTGACGGTTTGCCCCCCTCCCCCCCCTCCGGCCGCTCCTCAGCGCTTCTCTGGGGCGTCGCCTCCCCACCCCTCCACCCTACACCCCACCCCGGACACCCCATTTACCACAGTCCGTTGGGGGGGGAGGCCAAGGTGTGGCGGGCGGCCCCTCCCTCCTTTCCCCGTCCTCCTCCTCCTTCTTCTTCTGAGGGGAATATACAGAGAGAGAGAGGCGGCGGCGTCTTCTTGTCAAAGCAACATCACGACGCGGGAGGGGAGGAGAAGCAGCAGCGGCGGCGGCCTGATCTCGCGGGACTTCCGCCTCAGCCTCGCGAGATTTCCTGACGCGGCGCTTGTAGCAGTAGCACGGGAGGCTCTTTTTCGCTGGCTCTTGGGCGCCCCCTGGAGGTAGCCGCGGGAAGGAGAGGAGAGGGAAAGCAGGGAGGGGGCGGAGGGGAGGGAAGCAGCGGCGCCCCCTGGAGGGCGGAGGTGGAAGCAACGCCTCAGAGGCCGGATGGCCTAGTCCACACCACACCAATAATCCAGTTTGAAAGTGGATGGTTTGCCAGGGCTCCTTTTTCCTAGGGAAACCTGGATAGCCCAGGATTCCAGATGAGGAAGAGCCATGGCAAATAACCCAATTTCAAACCAGATTATTTGTATTGTGTGGATCTGGCCTGGCTTTATTAATACAGTTGTCCCTCCGTATCCATGGATTTGGTACCCACGGATTTAAGTATTCATGGATTGAAAATATTCTTAAAAAATAATAATCCAAAAACCAAACCTTGACTTTGCCATCTTATATAAGGGACACCATTTTGCTATGCCATTGCATATAATGAGGAAGGCGATGGTCCTCCATCCTAGTACTTTACGGTGAACTCGCCATGAAGAAGCCATGGCAAATAACCAAATTTCAAACCAGATTATTTGTATAGTGTGGATCTGGCCTGGCTTTATTAATACAATTGTCCCTCCATATCCACGGATTTGGTATCCACGGATTTAAGTACTCATGGCTCGAAAATATTCTTTAAAAATAATAATCCAAAAAACAAACCTTGACTTTGCCATCTTATATAAGGGACACCATTTTGCTATGCCATTGCATATAATGAGGGAGGCGATGGTCCTCCATCCTAGTACTTTACGGTGAACTCGCCACGGGTCAGCGTAGCACTCCAAAAAAGTGATACAAGGACTCCCTGAAACAACATTTCAGGCTCGGCCAAATTGATCACCAACAATGGTCTGCTCTGGCTTCACATCGGGAGGCATGGAGACGCACTATCTACAATGCTACAGCCTTATTTGAAAATTCACGCCGAACAAGTCTTGAAGAGAAACGACAACGCAGAAAGAACCACAACCCGGAAACATCACCCAAGGAGACCTTCTGCTGTGCTTTCTGCAACCGGACTTGTTTATCTCGGATTGGCCTTTTCTGTCATCAGCGCACTTGCAGAAAGCGCGGGATGAGTCCTTCCTGAATCTTTGTTTGCGAAGTAAAACCAGAGAGAGAGAAGCATATAATAAGACTTGAATATTCACGGATGCTGGAATTCACGGGGGGGGGGGTCCTGGAACCAAACCCTGGCGAATATGAAGGGATAACTGTATTCTCCCTACCAGAGAGCTATATTAGAATATCACACTACACTGTTATAGCACTATTATTCCACTTTAACTGCTCTAGCTGCCTCCTGGGAAACCCTGGGATTTGTAGTTTAGGGAGGGGCATTTAGCATCATCAGTAAGAGAGCCCTTAGGCTTTACTAAATTACAAACCCCAGAATTCCACAAGAGGCAGCCATAAGCCAGTTAAAGTGGAATAATAGCGCTATAACAGTGTAGTGTGTTGTAAACTGTGGAAATGTCAAAGCCCTTTGGACAGTGGGAGCATCCCCCCCGTCACCCCCCAGGGGGAATTAAGTAATTATATATTAGCATCTTTTACAGATGGTAAATCACTGTGTGGCTTAAGGAACATAAAAGGTATCATTTACATAATATGATAAAAAAAATATACAATTTCCTGGCTGGGGGATTCTGGGAGTGACAGTCCAAAAAGAAGAACCTCCCCCAAGGCCAGAAGAATTGCAAAGGAATCCCCAATGCTGCCATAGGCTCTATTTTAGAGGAAGGAACCGGCAAAGCCACCTCTGAGGATTCCTTGCCTAAGAAAGCCCAACTTATGGGGTTGCCATAGTCCACAGGTGACTTGAAGGCACATACACACAGCTAACCTAACGGCACCAGATCTCATCTGATCTTGGAAGCTAAGTGGGGTCAGCCCTAGTTAGTACTTAGATGGGAGATTGCCAACAAAGACCAGGTTCTGGAGGCTCTGTTTCAGAGGAAGGAACTGGCAAAACTATCTCTGAGGATTCCTCTCTTAAGAAAACCCTAGGAAATCCATGGGGTTACCATAAGTTGGTAGGCAACTTGGAGGCACATAGACACATACAAGATCTGACCTTGGTCCCTTTTCCCCAAATGCTCCAGGACAGAACTTCCAGAGCAGGGGAAAAGGTGCCTTTTTGGACTGTCACTCCCAGAATCCCCCAGCAAGCTATGCCAAGGAATCCCAGGTGCCATAGACTATATTTCTGAGGAAGGAACTGACAAAATCACCTCTGAGGATTCTTTGCCTAAGAAAACCGTCTGAAATTCATGGGGTTGTCATAAATTAACAGGTGACTTGACACACATAATTATAACCCTTTAACACAGATCCATTAAAAGACTAAAGTTAAAAAAAAAATCAGCAGAACACAGATTGAAAAGCACTCTTTCCTAAAAGCCTTCATTCAAGTATTTAATTTCCATGTCATCCTTCCTGGAATAGCTCACGTGTGTGGATTTGCAAAGCCCTGGATTTTGAACCACTCCAGGATATCGGTCGCTTTCATCCATACTCGGTTATGATGATCTGCAGCGATGATATTTCTTCTCCATCTCTTTCTGTGCTGTGGTGATCTTGATTTATATGGAGTTTATTTGTAGCTTAGGCATTGGGTTGCTCTGTATGCACTTCACGCAAAATCATGTTAATTGCCTCATGCAGAAAAACTGTTGGGAGTGAGAGGTTTGTAATGAACCAGGAATTAAAGAGCTGCATTGGCATTCAATGAAAAGCATCTTGTTCTTCAGGTCCACAGCCTTCAGAAATAATATTACCCTAAGGCAGCCTTCCCAAACCCAATACCCTTCAGGTGTGCTGGACTTCCACCTCCATCATCCCCCAGCCAGCAGATCCATGTTGTCTTCCCTAGACCTGGAGCCCTCCAGAGGAGTTGGACTACAACTCCCATCAAAGTTGGAAGCTGCCAGGTTGAGAAAGGTTACCCATAACCCTGGTTATCATCTAACCATGGGGCAACAAAAAGGGCCCATTGAAGATGGGGGATCATATGAGAGCAAGATAGAATAATAGGGTCATGAAAAAAGTTATCAAGATCCAGAGCTTCTCCCTCAGGTACTTATACACCAAAAGAGATAATGCACAAGGACAGAACATGTAAAAGACACTTGATATCCAGCATGGTGAAGCAGTTTCAGCATTGGACTATAATAATAATAATAATAAAATTTATATTTATCCTGCCCCTCTGTTAAAAACAATTGGGGCGGCTTACAAAAATTAAAATACCAATACAGATTAAAATCCCTAAACACCACCCACCCCACCCTCCCCCATAAAAAGATATTAAACCAAAATACATTAAAACAACTAATCTAAAATCACATTAAAAAATAATAAATAATAAATAGCCAGCAGACTAAAAGGGGCCAGGAGCTCCTGACTATGACTGGCTCTCATTGTTATAGCATTATATAGTTGTGTTAACTGTCTGATACAATAAGTCTTTTAATTGTGTTGAGGTTGTATTTTTATAATGTTAACAGCCTTCTAAAACTGTTGGAAATTAATATTTTAATAAATAATATTTCTTGAATTTTAAAAATTGTACTCTTTTAGTGGCATTTTGTTTTTATTCAAATCTTGAATCACCTTAGGTCCCACATTGAAAGAAAGGCAAGACATAAATCAAATAAATAAATATTCAAAAGCTGTACTTCATTTTAGTCTATGCTGTAGGGATCACCAACATTGAGGCCATGATATTGAGAACACAGCTGCGCTGGGCAGGGCACGTTTCTAGGATGGAGGACCATCGCCTCCCAAAAATACTATTCTACGGTGAACTCACCACAGGTCAGCGTAAGAGGGGCGCTCCAAAAAGCGATACAAGGACTCCCTGAAACAACATCTCAGGCTCGGCCAAACTGATCACCAACAGTGGTCCGCCCTGGCCTCACACCGGGAGGCATGGAGACGCACTATCCACAATGCTGCAGCCTTACTTGAGAACTCACACCGAACAAGTCTTGAAGAGAAACGACAACGCAGAAAGAATCACAACCCAAAAACATCACCCAAGGAGACCTTCTGCTGTGCTTTCTGCAACCAGACTTGTTTATCTCGGATTGGCCTTTTTAGTCATCAGCGCGCTTGCAGAAAGTGCGGAATGAGTCCTTCCTGAATCTTCGTTTGCGAAGAAAAGCCAGAGAGAGAGAGAGGTTGTTTAAGGTCCCATGTAAGGAGAAAGATGAGATAGGCTTTAAACACATAAATTAGTCCATGCAGGAAACAGGAGGGGAAAAGGATGGATTGTAATTTTCTCACCTGCTCACTTAAAATGTGCGTGCATGCAGATACACATACTGTAAACACAGAGACATCCCAAAGTGCGGAAATTCCATTATAAATTGCAGCTTAAATCAGGAAAACTGTGATTTGACAACACCCTGAGCCCCCATCTGAAAAACTCTGGGATCAGAGCTTGGAAAAGTAAATTTTCTTTTGGACTATATTTCCTACAATCCCCCTGTTGAGCATAGGATGCTGGGAGTTGTACTCACAAAATAACGACTTTTCCAAAGACACTGCACCTCTGCTGAGAAGGAGAATCCTTTGTCTTTGCAGTTCTTGGAATTTTAATTGTAATAGAGAAATACCCGTAAACGAAACCAGCAATTTGGCAAATAATCTATCTTCTTTCTTGGCTCAGACTCAAAAGCCCAGTATGCTATTTCCAGCAGTGGGCAGAATCTGCATGTGGCAATGAGTAAAAAAACTTCCTTTCTGTTAACTGGGTCCAAAGAGGCCAAAGATCGGAGGCAGGTAAATGGTGCGCACCTCACTCACCTCAACTCTGGAAACAGTTCAACCAATTCCAATAATTGCAGTGAAAGAACCTCCTCTGCAATGCAGATGACCATCGATCTGGTTTAAGTTGCTGCAGAACAGCCTCCTGTTATCATTTTCCTCTTGTGATGCCATGCATGTTAAAATTATTTGCTCACCAATTCAGGGAAATGGAGCTATTTGGCCACACGGCAGCCTCATCATGAGAGAGTGTCCCTGTTCTCCTTTCTCTGCATTGTGATTATCTGCCGGTTTGCAAGTTCAGCTGAACTTCCTCCCTTTGCTGATCACTACAAGCCCTGAACTTCTCCTTCCTGTACCCGTCCCCTTTTAAAGTGTTTTTGCATATCAGAATAAGTACAAACTGTACTAAGTGAAATGAAGCAGTTCAAAAATGCTGCAGATCAGGCCATGTGAATGCTTGGTCCCAGGTTCCCCGAGACTTCCATTGTGCAGTTTGTAACACAGAGGTGGGAAACATCCAGCCCTCCAGAGAATGTTGGACTGCAGCTCCCATCATCAGCCTTAGCCAGCAGTTGATTGAGAGGAACAGAGAGAATAGCAGTCCAGCAGTATCTGGAAGCCCACATGATTCTACCTCTTTAATACCTACAACCCAAAGCACTTCTTATACCTCCTCTATATACTTTTCCCCCCGAGTGCTGTGCTCATTTAATCCACAAATAGTTTTCTGAATTTTTATTATTTAAATGCATCAGATTGCTGGGATTCTCACTGAAGTGAATATGTAACTTTTATTATGGAGAGCACTTCTCGGTTTAGAGATATATACATGGTACGCAGTAGGCTAATGGATCAGACAGAGAGAAAAAGAGGTACAGTAATGGAGCATTAAACAGTTACACATGACGGTCTTGGGATTTTTAAAAACAGTGACCAGTATTCTGTATCAGCTGAATCAGTTAAGTATATCTAACTAAATGACCTCTCCTGGCCCAAGCCACCAAAACCTGAAACATCATTCAGCTGTGCTCCAAAGGCCATCAGAATGGACTTCCTTCTCCCCCATGCAACTGGTGCCCAGTAAAATTTGTGGAGTGGGGGAGTTAGGCCATGGCAATGGTTTCACAATCATAACTAAGTTACAGTTATGAATACAGGACAGTTGTGCAGGTGTATGTGCCTTCAAATCACCTGCAACTTATGGGGACCCCATGAATTTCGTGGGGTTTTCTTAGGCAAGGAATCCTCCAAGGTTCTTTTGCCAGTTTCTTCCTCTGAAATAGAGCCTACAGCACCTGGGATTCCTTGGCAGTCCTTCTGGACTTGGGGAAGGTTCTTCTTTTTGGACTGCCACTCCCAGAATCCCTGGGAGGGTGGGGGGTGTCCTTGGGCAGCTACGTGCTGGTGGGGATGCTCTGGCTGGAGATCTTGCACTGAGCAGTAGGTTAGACTTGATGGCCCCTTCCCGCTCTAGGATACTATAGTTCTAGAATACTAGCCAGTGGCTCTAGGCCAGTGGCTCTTAACCTCTTCTTTACCAGGGACCCCCTTTAAATATCTTTTGTTGGGATTCCTGACAGGAAGAACTTCTTTAGTATAAGAACTGTTTGACAGTGGAATAGACTGCCTTGGAGTGTAGCAGAGTCTACTTCTTCTGAGATTTTTAAACAGATGCTGGATGGCCTTGGAGGGAAATGGATTCTTCCCTTTGCAAGGGGGGTGGTGGTTAAATGATGGTTGGATGGCCATTTCTTGGGGGTTATTTAGCTATGTATTCCTATACAGCAGGGTGTTGGACTAAATGGCCTTTGGGGTCCCTTCCAAGTCTCTGATTCTATGACCTAACTCTGCTTGAATGCAACCACAGAGATGAGCAAATGTTTGCAAGATAAGATAACAACTGCAAGATAACAACTGTTTTGCAGGTGACTTTGGATTTTGTTAAAAATGCTGACATTTTTAGATTGCCTGTACGTCATGAATTTTGAGAGCATTCCCTATTATACATTTCCTTTTAGAATAAGACCCTGATTTTAGGATGACAATGACAAATTGGAGCTTGTCCAGCGGAGGGCGACTAAAATGGTGAAAGGTCTGGAAACCATGCCTTATGAGGAAAGACTTAGGGAGCTGGGTATGTTTAGCCTGGAAAAAAGACGGTTAAGGGGCAATATGATAGCCCTGTTTAAGTATTTGAAAGGGTGTCACATCGAGGATGGAGCAAGCTTGTTTTCTGCTGCTCCAGAGACTAGAACACAGAGCAATGGATGCAAGCTCCAGGAACAGAGATTCCACCTCAACATTAGGAGGAACTTTTTGACAGTAAGAGCTGTTCGGCAGTGGAACACACTCCCTCAGAGCATGGTGGGGTCTCCTTCCTTGGAGGTCTTTAATCAGAGGCTGGATGGCCATCTGTCAGGGATGCTTTGATCGTGATTCCTGCGTGGCAGGGGGTTGGACTAGGTGGCCCTTGTGGTCTCTTCCAACTCTACAATTCTATGATTCTATGATTCACAGGCTGCAATCTCTTACTCATGTTATACTGAATGTGGTAGGGCTTTGTTCTTGTTACTGGCCCTCAAATACTGACTTAGACTTATGGCAACTCTCTGAATGGGAGACCTCCAAGATCCCTGGTCGTCACCCATCCTGCTAAGGTCTTGCAACCTCAGGGCAGCTATGGCTTCTTTGACTGACTCAACCCACCCAGCTCTCCTTCTTTTCCTCCTGCCTTCCACTTTAACAAGCCTTATCGCCTTTTCCACCTTGTCTCATGATATGTCCAGGGTAGAGCTTACTTCCGAGTAAACATGTCTACAATTGCTCTGCACAATAGGAACCCCCACTTATGTGACAGGAACTTGTTTGTAATTTGCAAGCGTTGAAAGAGTGAGTCGTCGGAAAGCCTGTACTTGCTTTTTAACATAGAAGTAGGCGGCACTTAGGGAAGCTTGTGATTTTGCACAGTTATGTTCTTCTCTTTAAAAAAAAAGTAACATAAAAATGTAAACAAGAGGCTTGGAAAGATTCTCCAGTAACATCTCCTTGAATAGGACATTGTGATATATTTGTGTACATAAAAGTCATCGAAGGCTCACACAGGAGAGAGATGCCTGGTGAATTCTACGCACTCTATACGTTTGCCATCTTCAACCAAGCACCCTTCAGATGTCTTGCACTACAATTCCCATCCTCCCCACCAGCAGCAGAGGAGAAGTCTGGCTGCCAGCCATAGTAGTCTTCAATCTTTTTTTAAAGGCAGGATTCACATTGACCCTGTCATCCAATGCACATTTCCCAGAGAGTAAGGCCTGCCTGAGAGCCAGCGTGATGTAGTACAGTTGTCCCTACATATCCATGGATTTGGTATCCACAGATTTAAGTATTCACAGCTTTAAAAAATTCTTTAAAAAATAATAATCCAAAAAGCAAACCTTGATTTTGCCATCTTTTATAAGGGACACCATTTTGCTATGCCATTGCATATAATAGGACTTGAATATTCATGGATTTTGGTATCCATGGGGGGTCCTGGAACCAAACCCCAGTGAATATGAAGGGACAACTGTAGTTTGAGTACTGGACTAGGATTCCAGAAGACCAGGGTTCAAATCCCACTCAGCCACAGAAACCCACTGGTTGCCCTTGGGCAAGTCTCACTCCCTCTCAGCCTCAGAGGAAACCAATGGTGGCAAATCTCCACTGAATAAATTTGGCCAGGAAAACTGAGCCAGCATGGTGTCGTGGTTTAAGTGTTAGGACTAGGATTCTGGGTGATCAGGGTTCAAATCCCTGCTCAGCTGTGGAAACCCACTGGGTGACCTTGGACAAGTCATACTCTCTCAGCCTTAGAGGAAGACCTTAGAGCAAACCTCCTGTAAAGAAATCTCCCCAAGAAAGGTTTGCCTTAGGGTCACCGTAAGCCAGAAAGAACTCAAAGGCACACAACAGCAACAAAGCCCTATAGTAAACCAAGTGCCCAGCAAGTGTGAAAAGCTCTGCATGTCCACCCTTCTATCTGTGTGTTTGTGCCCACGTGCGTGTGTGAACCTCTTTACCAGCATCTCCCCCACCCCCCCAAAAAAACCCTCGGTCATCTCACTGTGTGTGTGGGTGAAAAGCTCATTAATTTGTCCTGCTAATACAGTTTCTGCATAGATCCAGGAGAGGTGTCACCATCTCTCCTGTGAAGCCTCCGAGGTAAAAAAACGAACATGAGTGACAGCAGGTTGTGGTTCTACAGGGGCCTGACTGCCACTGCAATTTGCTATCAGTCTCCTCTCCCTCAAACCAGGTTGCCGCACATTGCTGCCTGAAAGTCTGAAATAGTGTTAGGAGACTTGTCAGATGAATGCCGTGACTTCCCTGAGCCCCTGTCTTGTTTCCCAGAGCCCATCAGTTCCTGGCTTCACGTGAAAAGGATTTTACGGGAAGAGTGAAACCAGTTCTGGGTTTCAACATGGCTTCTTCTCATCTCTGGACTCTCTCCCGGCACATGAGGCTTTTAAAAGTTTATATGTGTCTTAAGCTTTGGGGTGATTAAAAAAAAAAGAGGTCTCCCCAGAGGGACAGAGTTCAGAGTTTCGACAGCTGTTCCCTGAGGCCCCGGGAGTTGCAATCCGACACCCACTCCGATTTGGCAGAAGACTGTTAGGAGATGCTGCTTCTCCTTCTCAAAAGGTGGTGGTGGGCTGCTAGGTCTTCTTCATGGTCGCTTTCGCAATTACGCTGGAAGAAAGGGGAGACTTTTCAGCAGAGACAAAAGCTTACTTGTTTCCAACTTATGGCGACCCCAAGGCAAACCTATCGCAGGGGCTTCTTGGCAAGATTTGTTCAGATGGGGGTCTGCCTGAGGCCCTCCCACATCCCATGATCCCCATAGGGGTGATGGCAGCAGCGGCCAAGGTGGGTGGCTGGTAATGACAGCTGCCCACTGCCTTGACAGCAACCCCGGCCCCCTGAGCACGTCTGACCAATCAGATTTGCGCTTCCTCTCCTTTGGGTAAGTGGATCAAAGTGACTTTCTTGCCCTAACAAGCAGAAATTTGCACCCCCTGGTTTTAAAAAAAAAGTCGGAGAAAGCAGCAAAAGCTTTTCTGGCGAAATTTTTGGCTTTTTTGCCTCCCTTGTTCACAATACAGAGAAACCACACAGAATACCATTAGGACAGGTAGGATTCTCTTCACATTCCGTGAGGAGTTTTTTCACCGTTTGGACAACCCCACAGTCCAACAATTCCTGGAAGGCTGCAGACTCCCACCTCTGTACATTGTGTGGAGGATGCAAGATCCCCTGCACACTGACCTATGAGTAAGTTCTTCAGTGTCTGAGTAGACACGTACAGTGCGTGTTAATGGCCTCAGTCAGAAGTGGGAACTGTGTGGTTCTTTAGATGTTGTTGAGACTGCATGTCCCAGCAGTCCTAGCAAGCACAAAAAAGGCTGAGGAACAATGGGAGTTGCAGTACAATAGCACATGAAGGGTTATAAGATTCCCACCTGACTCTAGAACAAATAATTGGCCTCTACTTTTCCCTCAAGCTACTTACCAAACTTTCGTCTTGAATTAAGTGAACTTTTCTCACCAATGAACGCGACAGATGGTTGCACAGAGAGACGATACTGTACGTGAGCTGCGGAGAGAGAGGGAGGAAATCTGATCACACACTCAAAGGCAGAGGTGCTATGGTGCACCATGTTCCTGCAATCGGGCTTCTGTACTGCCTTGCTTGATTCTGCCTTCTACCTGTATTTGCCCTACATGGTGCATGTGCGCGGTTTAATTTTTTTTTCTTTTTTTAATGCTACAATTGTGCAATTGAGCAGTTTCAATGCTTTTCACAAATGGAGGGTGCTACTGTAATTGCTTAATTGCAGCATGCCAGCAACCCACTATGACAGTGCAATTTTGCAGTAACAGCAAAACAAATTTTAAAAATTAAAATAAAATATAAACTGGGGAATGGAATAAAAGTAATGTGACTTCACTCTGCTTGGGAATGGTGGGAAAAAAGAAAACTACAACCACTCACACCATATGACTGGCGGAATATCAGAATTGCAGCAGAATGAAATGATCACACCAGAAACAATAGCTGAAAAGTTATTGCAGTGATATTGGAGTCATTAATGGGGGGTTTGCTGTCATGAAAAGATGCAATCCAATAATGATGATGGAAATGCAATGCAACAACAGGAGAGTCATGACACTGTGTGATAAAGAAAGATCAAACACAGAACTACGCCAGTGCATTTGTGCAATGAACCTATCATATGATAAAGTTCTAGACAGTCATCTTGACATCAATAGTTATGCTCTTAAGAGGCTGGTGTGGCATTTGCTGCATGAGCCAACCAACTGTAGCCCAGTGGCACAGCCCTTGCTTGGCACACAAGAAGTCCATGGTACAAGCCCCATCCCTGCCAGTTATCTCTGCCCCCCCCCCAAAAAAACCCAGACAGCAGGGGTCTGCCTGAGGTCTAGGAGAGCAGCTGCCAGCCAGAGTAGTCAATGCTGAACCAATAACCTCACCAGGCATAATAATGGCAGCTTCCTTGCTTAAGCTTTATGGTGGCTTTCCATAACACGGCATCAATTCTGTCATTCCCAGCCCATGCAGCCATTGCAGCATTGACCATGCAGGCTGGGGATGCTAGGAGTTACAGTCCAGCACATCTGGGGAAGGCATCAGGTGAGGGGAGAGCTGCCCCATGGATTTAAATCAGCCTTTCTCAAACTTTTAACCCTGGAGGAACCCTTGAAATAATTTTCAGCTCTTAGAACACCCCTGCGTAAAAGTTATTGTATCTACAGCTCAAATAAAGTGTCTGTTTAATTTTTCAGTCACGATCTCTCACAGAATCCTAGGGTTTCAGGGAATCCTGGTTGAGAAACCCTGATTTAATTAATTTAAATAATTCCACCTGTACCAAGTGAGTTCAATCTCCTCTGCTTCCGGATGCTGCTGGGCTGTCCTGGCATTTCTCTCTGACCAGAAACACTCTTAAGAGGCAACATACAAGAAACAGAAGGCTTCCTCTGACAGATCCTAGGCTCACATAGGGTGACATCCACAAAGCACACTGCACATACATTACCTTCCACCGCCGCCGGGCGTATTGCTTTTTGAAGTTTTCCAGGTTAATGACCGACTCCCGCCTTACCATGGCTTGTCGCTTGTCCATCGGCTGAGAGAGAAGAGGGGACACAAAGTAAGTTACCATTTTGCTTTTTTTCCCTGGACTATCAAGCAGATGCAAAGCACACAGCATGGCTTTGTGCCCTTTAAAAGGTATAAATCATCTTTCTATGATGAGGTTCATCAAGTCAAGCTAACACCAGCCGCAGCTGGGTAGCTAATAAGGTAAACCACCACCACCCCAAAATGTAGTGGGAATCCCCCACACACACCCTAGATACTGAGGTTTAAAAAATGGACAAATTTGGCAAATATTTCTTGTGCCCTGGGGGGGCCCTAGGAGCCACAAAAACAGCCCTGGGGGCCACATTTGGTCCTTGGGCCACACATTGTCTACACCAGCCTGCCTTAAGGCCTTAATGTTACCTTTTCCTAGGGAGATGACTGGAGGCTTGTCTACACCAGCAAAAAAAAATGTGGACTCACTCTGAATCTGGCACTTGCAGTCCACATGACATACAGCAGCTTCTAGGGAGGACCACATTTTTTTGCCCTTAACCCAACTTTGCTCTGAAGTAAGCAAAGTAGAGGAAAAACCCCGAAACTCCAGGCTGACCTCAGATTCTTTTGCTGTCTGGAGGACAGCTGGATTGGGTTTGCTTTGGCCCAATCCAGTTATCCACACGCAAACGGAGCACCATCTCCCTTACCCTGCACTGAACAGCAAAGGGAAGGGGATGGATGTCTGTCAGAGCTGCCACTGCCACCACCTCACTAGCCAAGCAGCTTCCTGCGAGAGCCTGGCCAGCACTGGCGTTTCTGCTAAGATCAGAACGGGGCACCTGTGCAATCAACTCTATGATTCTATGATTCTTTGATCCCAATGAGGAGGGGGTAGAGCGACCTCTTCCTTGTTGATCACATGTCTTGGCACCCCGTTTTAACCTCAGAAGAAGTGATGATGCCGGCTAGGCTCTCACAGGGAACTGCTTGGCTGGCGAGGTGGCAATGGCTCTGAAAATAAGGGATGGGCCAGCAGAGCCAATGTGGTGTTGGCCCAGCTGGCCTGAGTGGACAACAACAGCCGTCACACAGGATTTGGCCCAGTGCGTTGATCCATTGGCCAGTGTAGATGAGCCCTGAGAGTGAGAACTTCCAAGCCAATTAAAATGTGATCTACATACCTGGCCAGGAGCCACTTTTGGTCAGCATATTCAAACTTGGATTTAATTTTCAACAGCATGGCATTAGGGACAAATGATTTTTTTTCTCCAGCATTCACCTGCTCTGGAATTTGACAGACTTTTGGAAGCAGGGGAGAGAGGGTACCTCAGAGAAATGTTCAGGAAGTTTTTGGGCCAGGACTTTGGGAGGAGCAGAAGGTGTTTGGGATATGAATTTGGGAGCCAGAAGCCATAGACCCCTGAACAGTGGGGACAGGGGGGTCTCAAGCTTCCTTCTCCTCCACGACTATGTTGGGAGGTCTGAGCCCCTCAGAATGATCTAGCAAAACCAGACCACCAAAACTCTTATGTCATTGAACCTCCTCAGGCATTATCAATCAGTGGTGTACTAAATGATCAAGCATTAAGAAATATTTATGCTTGAAATAATTGTTGTTGAGTCCCCCCTACCCCACCCCTAGGAATAAGGCAGGCTGCCTGCAACCTATCATAGAATCATAGAGTTGAAAGAGACCACAAGGGCCATCTAGTCCAACCTCATTCTGCCATGCAGGAATACCCAGTCAAGGCATTCCCAACAGATGGCCGTCCAGCCTCTGTTTAAAGGCCACCAAAGAAGGAGATTCCACAGGCACACCTACTCAGGAGTAAGCTCCACTGAACACAGGGAGGGAACTTCTAAATAAACATTGGGCTTGTCAGAGTCTTCATATTTCACAACAGAATAGAATCACAGAGTTGGAAGGGACCTCAAGAGCCATCTAGTCTAACCCAATGCCAGGGCAGCAATCTACTGCTCATGTACTGCTAGGAGACAGTCATCTAATTTCTGTTTGTTTTTTTATTAAAAAAAAAAACCTTAGTGCAGAAGGGTTCCCCTCAAGTTAAATCCTTTTAACGTCCCATGTAGCTGCTGCTTTGTTTACCTGCTAGAGTTTACTGTATATACTCATGTATAAGTCCACAAATTTTAGTCAAAAGATCTGACCCCAAAAAACCTGGGTGGACTTATTCATGGGTCAATGTAAGTACTGTACCTTACTCCTTATCACACAAAAAGTTACCAAACTCCTCTTTAAGTATGTTGCCCAAAAGCATGGGTTTCAGTATCCCTGGTGCACCTTACACCAAAAAACATACCAGAAGGGAACATCCAATTTTCTTTATTTGCTGTAGAGTGGTGAAAGGCGAGAGTTTAGTCCATCCTGGGAGAACCTAAATGATGCACCAAACCCCTCTACTCTCTCCACTGTAGCACCACTTCCAGGCACCATAAGTTGACAGCCTAAGAAAACCCTGTAAAATTCATGGGGCTGCAAAAAGTTGACAGGCAACTTGAACACACACACACATTCAGCGATTGGTTTAATGGAGCATCTAGAGCAATTCCCCATAGTCCTCTGGGCCTTGCCATGATTCTCTGGCACTCAGCTAAGGTATAACGGCTCAGCATAACATAGCGTGATCAGCAAGAACCACCTCCAATTGCTCAGGTCAACCTTTAGGATAGAGTTAAAGACAGATGGGGCTCCGAGAAACCATGCTCTGCTAAATAAATATTTATTGGCTCTTTCAGTGTGAGGTCAGTTACATATTGGGGACTAATAATGCTACCTGAGCAATACTCTTCTTCAAAGACAGGAACAGAGGAATGCATAATTCCATTCCCATTCACTTTCTAATAATATAGGTCCAAAAAAGAGGGAGTATAATTCAATCATTTGGTTTCCTTTTGTTTGGGGTAGGATGAACGCCAGGTCTCTTGATGTTGTCTGACAAGGTTTTTGCTGTCAAGATATATGGATCTTTGCACACTTAATTCTGAGCTCTACAGTCATTCTGGACCATCAATAAAACCCGCCACTGTTTTAAAGGTGGCTGTTGGTCAGGATTGCAGAGTGTGTTTTGGGCCAAAAGACCCTGTACATCTGAACCTGTCGTGACTACAAGTGCTTTCATGTAGCATTTCAAAGTCCAAAAAAAGTCAATGCATAATTCCCGCTGACTGTTTTACTGGACAGCAATAAAGATACATGTAACTATCTACAATCAAGTCACAAGAAGGTATTCCATAGTAGAGGTAAGTCAATGTCCTTTCCTAAAGTAGGACAACAGGCTAGGGAAGGGTTATTATAATTGAATTATAATCAGTTTCTAAACTGGCCACCTTCACACCCTGCCTCTTGGAAAGGGCTTTGCTAGTAAAGACCACAACAAGAGCTGGATCTCTCTCAGCTGGTCTATATTTTTATGGAGCTCAAAAGTCCAGCTACAAGGAGTGGCTGTCAAACATGTCTTGTGCAGAAATAAATAAAGCAAATCCCTGGGTTTAGTGAGTAGCAGGTAGAAATTCTTAAGACAGCAGCAAGATCTTTATCACAATCCTTTCTTACTGTTTCACCTCAAAGAAGCAATAGAAATACGTTAACTCTAAAAACCCAATTCAGGCAGCATTACTGGCTGGATTTCGCAATGCCCAAGTTCAAGGCAGAAAGGAATTCATCACAGCAGGATCGGTTGAGCAACTCCATCAGTGAGTCGTTGATGTCCTTGTTGAAGACAGAGCCACAATTTTCGACAGTATAGGCCTCACTTTCAGCCTCTAGCTGGAAGCTGCCTGTTAAGTCCTGAATCCACTGGAGTTCTTCCGAAAGCTCCTGACTCAAAGACTCATAGTGTGACTGCAATTCTGTGTACTTTGCAGTGATGCCAGTAAGGCTGGTCCCTGCAGCCTTGATGTCCTCCTGAAGATGTTTCTTGAGGGATTCAATCTTACGATACTCGTACTTTAGCTGGGAAAGTTCATGCCTGACGTGCTCGTGTTCTTCTTTGTACCACGTTTCTTTCTCATTGTAGATGGAAACCAGAGCATCAATGTCCTCCTGCAGAGAATCATGAGACATGGCCAAGGCACTGAAGTTCTGCTCCATCCCTGAGATGTCTTCCACTACGCGGGCAAAGCGCTCAAAATTGATATATGTGTTGTTGGGCGGCATGCTGGAGTGGCACTTGATGGTGTATTCTTTCAGGCGCTTGGTTTTCAACTGCCTGTTGTCAGACCGCCTGTTCCCTTGGACTTTCATGTCTTCTTTGGGCTGGTGAGTCTTCGGATAGAAGTAGGAAGTTATTGGCCATTTGCTCGCAAGGTCCTGAGAAGTGTTTCTGTGCACACCACAACAGCAATGACAACACCACACCAGGCAAAAAGGATGCAACAAAATACAGGTCCACCGTGCTGGGAGAAAACAAGGAACCTTTTTTTCCTTCATGCATGTGATATATATATATATATATATATATATATACAGAGTACGACCCCCATACCCATGGGAGATACATCCCCAGACTTACCATGGAAATAGGTACAAATAATAGTTAACACTATTGAAATGAACAACTTCCAGCCCGAGCATACCACAGAATTGCAATGGAGGACCTAGAGATTTCTTGCGTGATCACCTCTCTAGGCATTTTCTAGGTCCTCCAGCTGACTCTATGGTCAACCTCTGGCAGAAGCATACCACAGAATCATGATGAAGGACCTAGAAAATGCCTAGAGAGAGCATATTTTTTCAGCCATGGGTAAGTGAAACCACAGTACCAGTCCTTTGGATATGGGGGTCATACTGTGCGTGTGTGCATATATTTCAAAGAACTGTGACTTCCCATATGCTGTTTGTTATTATCACACACACACACAAACACATACAGAAGGAAATATAGGATTCTAAAACCTCATTTGCCAAGCCAAGACCAGGAAAACATACTTTTGAGCTAAACACGCTCTGTGTCACAATGGATGTCCAACAGTTAGTGAATTTTAAGCTTCATTTGAGAATGTCTGAAATGTTCATAACAATTATAATTTTCCCCACTTTGAGGACATATACCAATGTGTATTGATCATCCTATGTAGACCACTCATAACAATTAATGGAATCTCTCTGCATTTTCAACTCTTGGGGAAAAACTGCCAGGTATCTTCAAAGTTCTCCTGCAGTGGTCGGCCTTGGGCAAATATAGGACATTCACTGCCACATCTATGCAAAACACCACCACAAACACACACACACACAAACAGAGAGGAGGCACAATCCATTGGGAATTTCTTCCTTTCACAATGCCCCTTGGGAAAACAAAAGGTAACAGAGTGCCACTCTGCAATCTCCTGTTGAATGGAAGGGGGCCTTGAAGAAAGATGCTCCCACTGGATGGAGCTCAATCATGCCGAGACAAAAAGTTGGTTTGCAGTTGCTCTGTGCATGCAGACAGGGATGCCACCTGAATCACACAGTGCTTTCTGAGACAGAACATTGTATGCTTTGCAATACTTTCTCCATCCAATGTTTTTATCCTTTGTTTCAGAGAAGAAATCTTCTTTTAAAAAGCCAAAATTTAAGGTAATTTTATTTTCCACCTTTCCTTCAAAGATTCAGAAAATGCTTCTCTCCAGACTGTTTCTCCCCTGAGGAGTTTATGATACTGGGGAACTGAGGAATACATGCAAATTAGAAGTGAATGTCAGAAATGTCACACTGCTGTAGTGGTTAAAATGAACTATCCAACAGTATTTGAGAATGACAGGAAGTGACTTTTAAAAGCCAAAATGTGAAATCCCATACAAAGTTCTGTCCGACTTAAGCATGGATTAAAGCAATTCTTCCTCTTACAAAAGAGGAGTGTTAATTCTGGACCTACCGTGATCCAGGGATGGGAGAGGGCTTCTTGGATTGTGAGACGCTTCCTATAAAGAGAGAAAACACCTCAGTGAACATATGCCCTTCCACTGTCCCAATCTGGCAGGGATAGCCTTGACTAATCTTCCCTCATCCCACTATTTCAGCTGCTTTTAAAATGTTCCAGTTTCTCTTTCCTCCTCCCACTTTTCTCCTTTGTCGTCAGCTAACTTCAACTGATGTAATCTGAGTTCAATTTGCAAAAGTAGCTTGCATTCGATTAACTCAGCAAGGGGGAGAGGAGGGACAGGGAGGACTCTTTCCCTTCCCAATAGGCTCAGGCAAAAGTAAACTGCTGCAGCCTCTCCTGGCATGTGTGTTTTCCCTCATTAATAACTTTTGCCATCTTGACTTCAATCTGATTTTGCCTGTCCGTGTTACTAGCAGATATTTCGTTGATAGAAACCAAACACAAATCCTCTGGTTCACAGAAAATTCTACTAGACCTAAATAGGAAATGTACAGAACTAAAATTATTTGAAACAGGAAAAATGCAACAGAATCTTCAGTACATTAAGCATAAATCTGATGAATTTAACAACAAATTTTGAAAATTACTGTATTACCTAATTAGATTAGGGGGGGGGGGGGAAAGGAGAAGCCAGACTAAAGCAATTCAATCAAATGATGAGGAAAACATTTTTTAATTTTATTGAAATTAACCATGGTTGTAAAGTGCTCAACAGTGCTGCTAACAATAAAATAAAGACAAACAACAGGGACAAAGCAATAAAGGCATTTAATTAAAATCCCCTGAACTCACTTAAGGGGAATGGACATGATTGGTAATTAGGAAAATGCCGGATGAAGAAATAAAAACTTTTGCTGGCAGTGCAAACAGTCTAAGAGAGGGATTTTGTTTCTCTCTGGACTTACCGCGTATCCTTTACCAGAAGCTTCCGGATAAAATCTTTAGCCAGGTCGCTGGTGTGGCTGAAAAATTCATCGTCAAACTCATAGTTTACTGCGGTGATGTTGGCCAAGGTCTCCTGTTTGGTCTCGCCAAGGAACGGTGAGGCACCGCTGAGCCTAGAGGGACCGAAAAAGAGAAAGGCAGAGTCAGGAGGGTTACCTTTGGGTAAGAACTGCCTGCCAAGAGTGTGTGTGTGTGGGGGGGGGGTAGGGGCCAGGACCCCATAGTGTACCCTTCCCTGCTGCTCTTTGACCTGCTTGAAAACTGAGGGGTTGTCTAAATGGCGAAAATGCTTCTCATGGAATGCGAGGAGATTACAACTTGTCTTAATGGCACCCCACATTGTATTGCTATATACTGAAGGAGAGAGGCTAAATACACCATATACTCCACAGGAAAAGAGCCTTTGCAGCTTTTACCAGAGTTTTTAAAAAACAGCGGGAGGGATGCGTATTCCTGGACGTGAATTGATTCACTTTCCCAAAGGAGCAAAAGCTGAAACCTGATTGGCCAGACAAGCATGGGGGGGTAGGTCTTGCTAACAAGTCAGGCACCCAGAACTGCCATTTTTTTCACCTTAGCAAGTGAGTGCCAATGTGATAAAATGGGGGTTTGGTTTCTTTTTCCTTTTTTGTTAAGGTGAAATATCGCACTTTTACACCTTAGATATGCTTTAAAAAAACTGTTTAGCGGCAGCAACTGGTGAAAATAAAAATGCAGGTAATTCACTTGCGGCCGCCATCTTGATTCGCAGGCATTCCCATTTGCAAACATGGATAGCTTCACTTGCCTGAGATCTACCTGAAACCCCCCACCCCCAAAACCATTAAGACAAATCATAGCTGCTTGAGTTGCCTTTATTGCGGAGCAATCAGCTTCTTTTTGCCTCGTATAGACAACCACTGAGAGTGGGGGTGGGGGGAATGCCATACAGGGCACACATTTGTTTGGTTATGATCATCACACCTGAATGAAAAGGTTCACAAGTGAGGGAGCAGACTGCCGGAGACAAAGCAAAAAAGGAGATTTCCTCCTCAGAGAGAAAGGTTTTTGGAGGCCATTAAGGGCAAGAACAGAGGCGACAGAAGGAGTCATTCCCCACGGGGTACCATCCACTGGGATGCTCTCCTGCCCTTCCCTCCTTCAGATCAACGAGAGCCACTCCCTGGTGCATTTCAAAATCAGACAGGAGAACTGAAGGGTGGGTGTGACCCCTATTAACTGCCAGGAAGGAAGCTACATCTGGATTTCCTGTCACATACTCTTCAACATTTCACCAGGACACATGCAGAAAAAATAATCAATGACAAAAATTATCAATGACACACAAAACTAAGAGAGACTGCAGCAGTTTGCTTTGGCATGAGCCTACAGGGAAGGGAAAGATCCTCTCCTTTCCCATCGCTAAGTGAATGGACTACAAACTCAGTTTGCTGTCGCTGACATGTGCTGAGAACAATGGGCGGGAAGTGGGAAAAGGAGACAGAAGCTGGGACATGTTAAACTTTTAAGAGTAGATGAACTAGTGATTTGTTTTAAATTTTAAAAATGTAAAAATTTACATTTTAAAGATCCACAAATATCTGGGGCCACCTCCACCAAGAAGGAATTTCCTGAAATATATACTCAAGGTAAGGAAGCCAACACTTTTCTTGAAATCAAGGTGAGGAAGCCCCAGAAAAGATTATTTTTCTGGCAGTTCAGCTCTTGGTTTCAGTTGCAAAACTTGCAAAGAACCCCCCGCCCCCCAGTGCTGATTATAAAGCTGGCATTCAGCAATCTTTATTTAGTGGGGAGGAGACTAAGCTTCTATTTCAAATGTCCTTCAACTATAATGAACAGCATTTGTTTACCTCCATATATATATATATATATATGTGTGTGTATATGCATATATTTAAGGTGGTGCTAACGCACTTTCTTGTCAGTCTCCAAAGAAGAATGCTGAACTGTGAAATCAAATTACAGGGTGACGCTGCCCCTAAAGCAAGGACAGGAACTTTCTCCTGCTTGAAGGAGAACTATTACTGTCACTGTCTGTATTTTTGGCTTCACACCTTCATTGCTAAATGTTTGCACTCTCTTCCCTGCAATGCTGGAATTAGGTGTCTCTTACCCAAAAGCTTGCTCAAGAGAAAGAGTCAATGGGATGGAGAGGTCGGAGAGGTCTAAGGGCCCCTCTCAATCTGGGGAGAACCATTCAGGGTCAAGTGATGGAAGGGGAGGGGAGAAGGAATTCTTCACACTTCCAGCATGGCCGTTTCCCTTGCAAAACATTCCCACCCCTGTAGTTTTTCTCTCTGCTGGAGAAAAGCTGAGTAAGCAATGCATGTCTTTGAGCTGGTCCTTATCTCTCAGCCTGAACTACCTCAAAGGGCTCTTGGGAAGATAAAATGTAAGAAACCCCAGTTATACTGGCCTGATCAAATAAATATGCAGCAATCCTGCATTGCTTCAGGAATCCAGGTCTTGGGACCCAGTTTACAGTTCAACATGGAGTAGTTCAGGTATTGTTAGACTGCAGCTCCCATTAGCTCTAGCTATCCCAGTCAATGGTAAGGAGGAAACTGGGACTTGCAGTCCAACAACATCTGGTGGACTGCAATTGGCCCATGCTGGTGTGTGTGTGTATTCATGTGGGAATACAACATGCTCTAAAACAGGAGTGTGGAGCCTCTGGCCCTCCAAGTGTTTTGGATAACAATTCCCATAATATTTTGCTGTTAGCCTTTCCAACTGTGGCTTCCAGGATCCTGAAGTCCAAAATCCCTGGAGGGCCAAAGTTTCCCCACCCCTGAGATGGTATTGGAAAACCAAAAAATTATTTGCTCAGCACTTCCCTTGTGCAAATTGCTATTAAATTCTTGTTTAATACGTTTACTCCTCACCCTTACTCTGTGAGATCTGGCAGCAAAAACCTGTTTTTTATGTACAAATCACTAGCTCATCTACTGCAAATGGGACTCATCGTGTTTGTTGCCTGTCTATAATGTGCGCCCATATTTCAGCCAAAATCCTCCCACACTTAAGTTTTATTTTTATTTTTTAAATTAAGACTTGAGAAAATGCTGTCCTATTTGTTACATAAGTTACATAGCAGAAATTAGGGCTATAATAGAACAGCACAAATATAGGATGGGTGACACAAACCAAACAGGAGTCAACAGTGTGATGCGACAGCCAAAAAAGCCAATGCACTTCTTGGCTACATCAGCAGGACAGTGCACAGACCAGGGGAAGTAATAGTACCATTCGATTCTGCTTTGGTCATTCCCCACCTGGAATAGTGTGTCTGGTTGTGGACAATAGAGTTCAAGGAGGATATTGACAAACTGGAACGTGGCCAGAGAAAGGTGACCAAGAGGGTCAAAGACCTTCTGAGGAATGGCTTAGGGACCTAGGTAAGTTTAGCTTAGAGAAGAGAAAACTGAGAGTTGATATGAGATCCATCTTTAAATATCTGAAGGGATGTCATGGAGAAGATCGAGCCAGCCTGTTTTCTGCTGCTCCAGAGACTAGAACATGAACCAATATGGATCTGATTTACAAGAAAAGAGAGTCCACCTAAACACTAGGAAGAATGTCTGGCAGTGGCATAGACTGGCTCAGAGGGTGGTGGACTCCCCTGCTTTGGAGGACTTTAACTGAGATTGGATGGGCATCTCTCTGGAATGCTTCAGCTGTATATTCCTGAATGGCAGGAGGTTGGACTAGATGCCCTTTGGGATCCAACTCTGTGAATTCATGATTTTAGCCTTCTCATTCCTCCTGCAAAGTGGTACATAGATTTATAAGGTAACAGACATCAACAAAAGCTGGATTTCACATTTATGCAATGCTTTTAGCTGCCCACTCCTGCTCTTTGTATTAATCTTGCCTCTTCTTTCTTTCATTAGCCATGGTTTCAATTGACCTGCTTATAGTGTGGCTAATGGGGATCAGAAACCGCATATGCCACCTTGAACCCCTGGAAGAAAGGTGGATTACGAATGCAATGAATGAACGAATGAATAATCCAGCACTGTACTTACAGAATGTAGGTGATGACTCCTATACTCCTGCAAAAATTAGAGGGGGGAGGAAAAACACACATTAACAGAAGTCACTTCATATGTATATTTGCATACAAAGAAGGAAGGGGGGGGAAGTCTAATAAGAGAGGTGTTTTAAAAGAATGCATCCAGAGAATGTGGCCAAGACAGCAGTAAAACCTGCCAGTCAGCAAGAAAAGAAAGCCAAAATTCTTACCACATATCTGCTGCCAGGCCAAGAGGTTCATAGTTCACAATTTCTGGTGCTGAAAAAAAAGGGAAGATTGATTCCAGCTTTAGCAAGAATGCCAAAAAGAATTTTAGCAAAGTAATTAAAGAACCACAAAGCTGGAAGGCATCAAGAAGCCCAATTTCTCTGCTGCTCGCAAGGCAATCCATTGGCCTACCTCCTCCTGTTCTTCTCCCGAGCACACACGCTCCCTGCCATGGAACTCACCCCCACCTGATCAAATCATTAGAAGATCCATGTGCATGTGTGTGTGCTCACACACACATATACACGCAGGGCTAACTTGACTGTGCTTTGCTTCCAAAGAAGGTCACTGGAGGCGGGAGTAGTGTTTTGCAGTTTTGGAGGTTATTTACATATGTATAAGCACTGAGAGTAGGTGGAAACCTATCTTAAGCCCATCAACAGACATCTACAGTGGTGGCAAATGGTGCCTGTGTCAGTGAAGCATTAAATCCACTTTAGGTTTTAGTCCAAAGAGTTATCCAACAAGCTGAAACTATTTTGAGGATGGAGTTAAGCACCTTGGACAGCAACTCTGAAGTGCAAACTACAACCAGGGAGTGGTTTCTCTACTCTATTTATTTATTTATCCAATTTATACCCTGCTTTTTTCCTGGGGTGGGATCCAAGGTGGCTGAAAGGTCTTCCCCCCTCCCCAGGCTAGTGGTGAGGGGGCCAGTGTGAAATTAAAGGCAAGGTCTTCAAAACCAATTAGCAAAATAATCAAGACTTACCTACAAATTCCGGCGTCCCAAAAATGTTTTTGAATTCCACGCCATCTTCTATTTCGTGGGCCAGGCCGAAATCAATCAGTTTTATGTGAGGGATGGGGATGTTTTTGTCGAGTAGCATAATGTTCTCGGGCTTAAGGAATGAAGGGAAAAGACACAGAGAGTGTGAGAGAGACAAAAACAAACCATCAAGCTGGGTTTGAGACCTTTCAACCAGCCCCTTGTGTCAGTCTGGGTTCAGGAGGGCTCACGTTGAAGTGATGCTCTGAGCGTGTGAAAGTAAAGACTGGGCAGGCTTCATCGCTGGGAGCCATTCTCTTCTGCCCTTCCCAGTAACCATGAGTGATAGCATCCTACCTTGGAGTACAACTCCCAGCATCCTCCACCCAACAATCCCAAGCTCTGCTTCCAGTCATCTATGAGCATGCTCATATTTCAATCATTTCCTTCTAGTTATCATACTTCCCCCCTTAATTCACACTCAAAACATTGGCAATGTATACATCGGTCAGTCGTAGGAGCTGATCTCCACACAACCTTCAGTCAAAAAGATGCGACCTTTGATTGGGACCCTGGAGGAGAACTTGGAAAAGTTAATTTTCTGGACTGCAGATTCCAGAATCTCACACACACCATGGGGAAACGGCTTTTAATGAGACCCGCAGTAGTGTCATGGCCTGAGTGCCAGACTAGGACTTTGAGAGGCCAGGGTTTGCATCCCTGTTTGGTTACTGAAATCCACCAAGTGGCCGTGGGAAGGTCACACTTTCTCAGCCTTAGAGGAAAGCAACGGCAAATCTCCTCTGAATAAATCTTGCTGAGAAAACTCAATATTTTTAATAATTAAGTGCATGAAACAAAGTTTGTGTACATCAAAGCATCAGAAAGCACAGGCATCACTATCTCAGCCACCCATGTGGACAATTTTGGATTTTGGAATATTTTGGATTACAAAATTCTGGATAAGGGAGACTCAACCTGTACAGTGAAACACCTGGCTAGTTTAACTGAAATCAACACATTCATTTGGTGTTTAGGCAGGACCCAGGCTGGTTAATAGCTACTTTCTGACCATCAACTCTGCCTGGCACGAATTTCAATGGTCATGTCATCCAGTACTCTAGATGAACGGAACAGCTTTCCAACTCTCAAATTTGTACAATTCTTAGAATGAGGGGTGCCTGGCAACCCTAGTCTCTGCCTTGCAAGACAATTGGGGACTGAAGGAAAATGTCATTAGGAAGGGCAGAATTCTTACTTAGGGATGTGTGGAAATGCCATCATTTTGCGCCCCCCCCCCGATAGCTACACCCTTGGGGGACACTCTATTAACCCCATGTCACCTATAGTCAGGTATCACCTGCCACATAACTTTGTTTTTTTAAACATAAAATATCCTCTGAAAAACTCAGGGCTTTGTCCTCACCTTGAGATCAAAATGGGCAATCTTTTTGGCATGTAGATAGTTGACCCCATCCAGGATCTGCTTGATGAACTGGGTGGCTTCTTCCTCACTCAATGACTCTTTCTGGGCCAGGAAATCAAAAAGTTCTCCTCCAGAGACGCTATGAAACAGGTAGGAAAATCTGAGGTTAGCAAACATATGTTGATCACTTATTAAAGAATGTGTGTGTGTGTGTGTGTGTGTGTGTGCGCAGCTATATGATCCACAGTCCAATTTCTCAGGGCTGCATCCTATGGAATCCTGAGATATGTAGTAGTCTGGTGGTGAGGCATTCGCGCTCTCTGGCTGGGAATCCCAAACTGCAAGTCCCAGAATTCCATAGAATGGAACCATGGCAGTTGAAATGGAATCATGGTGCTATAATTGCCCAGTGTGAAAGGGCCTCAGATCCCTTAATTCCCAGAAAACAGCTCAGGAAAGTTTCAACAAACTTCATTTCTAGCAAATCAGTAGTGATGCTGGACAGAGTTAGCATGGATTGGAAGAAGAAGCAAGGTTTATCTACCTGCCAATGGATTAGCCTGTGTGGTGTAGCTGTTTGAGCACTGGACTATAACTCTGGAGACCAAGGTTCGAATCCCTGCTCAGCCACACAGAAACCCACTGGGTGGCTTTGGGCAAGTTACACTCTCTCAGCCTCTGAGGAAGGCAATGGCAAACCTCCTCTGAAGAAATCTTGCCAAGAAAACCCCTCAGATAAGGTTGGTATTGACTTGAAGGCACACAACAACCACTGCCTCCGTTATGCTTTTATTTGTTTATAGAGCAATTCAGTGCCTTGCCCTTCCCTTTTCTACCCCATATAGGATCTTCAGGGCAACTTACAAGCAGACAGCATCGTAAAATAATAAAGGCATCAACTCTTTGGGTCTCTCCATTAAGTGGCACCTGGCCAGTTGCAATTCTGCCACTTTAGGTAGGCACTTCTGTAAAATCTGGTTCCTGCATTCTGGTTTTGTTTTATAAATAAGCTCTCTTCTCTTTTGTCCTGCTCTTCGACTCTGACAAACAAGCAGCATCTATAGCCTTCCTGAAGATCACCTTTAGATCTGGCTGCTTGATGTAAACCAAAGATAATAAATGAAGACACCCTTTACTGAATCCTTAGCCAAGCATCAGATGAGTGCAGAAGACACACAACTACAAAATTATACACACTTGATGAACTTCCATGTCACACCCAAATCCTCCACATGGTGGCTCTCGGCACCACCACAGAAATCCCATGAACATGGAGAGGAGGTGAATCTGAAGTTGGTTTTTTAAAGAGAAAAATGCCTGGAATTCTATCTTTAAGGGGACCAAATTCTGCAAGACTGTGTCATGCTGACTGGATTCCTTTCCACCCATTTGTCTCTAATTTTCATTCACTCCTCTGTTTTCTGAGTTTGGCACAGATGACGAAATTTGTTCAGTTTCGAACCAAGATTGCAATTTATCTGTTCCCTTGAGGCGAAGCACAAAAATCAGTGTGTATAGAGCCATTGTACTATCTATTCTCCTTTATGGATCTGAAACATGGGTCACCTATTGCCACCACCTACGACTCCTCGAACACTTTCATCAGCACTGTATACACACAATCCTAAATATACATTGGACTGACTATGTGACGAATGTTGCTGTCCTTGAGCAAGCAGGGATCACCAGCATTGAGGCCATGATATTGAGAACACAGCTGCGCTGGGCAGGGCACGTTTCTAGGATGGAGGACCATCGCCTCCCAAAAATACTACTCTACGGTGAACTCGCCACGGGTCAGCGTAAGAGGGGCGCTCCAAAAAAGCGATACAAAGACTCCCTGAAACAACATCTCAGGCTTGGCCAAATTGATCACCAACAGTGGTCCACCCTGGCCTCACATCAGGAGGCATGGAGACGCACTATCCACAATGCTGCAGCCTTATTTGAGAACTCACGCCGAACAAGTCTTGAAGAGAAATGACAATGCAGAAAGAATCACAACCCAGAAACATCACCTAAGGAGACCTTCTGCTGTGCTTTTTGCAACCAGACTTGTTTATCTCGGATTGGCCTTTTTAGTCATCAGCGCGCTTGCAGAAAGCACGGGATGAGTCCTTCCTAAATGCCAGAGAGAGAGAGAGAAAGTAGAGAGAGGGAGTGATCAGGGAAATATGGATGGAGCTTCTGGAATTTTATCTTATGTCAGTCTTCATCTATAGAAATCAAGGATGCCGTAAGAGCATGGTGGGAGAACTCAGGCCCAGGGGCTGAATCTGGCCCTCCTGAGATCCCAATCTGGCCCTCTGGGTTTCCCAAGAAGTCCGTGGCCCAGATGGCAACTGGTGGCTCCTATGTCACAGAGGGGATGAACCCACTCTGGAGTTTTGTCCATTTTTTTTTAGAGCAACAGGAGCCCTTTCTGACATTTTTGGTATCCTTACAGAGGCATTATCATTTTCTGGCACAGAATTCCAAGAATCTCACAAACAACAGTTGTTATTTTCGCAAAACAACACATCCCAGGGTGCCACAGAATGGAACCAAGGCAATTAAAAATGGGATCAACGTGCCACAGTAATTGTGTAGTGTGTCAAAGAGACTTTCATGAACAGGAGTAAGGACATTAAGCTGACATACACTAGTATTTTGGGTCTTGTCGTTTTTGCCTCTTGCCCTGAAGTTCAGTTTATTCCTTAGGATAAACATGGTTCTCCATCCTTTGTCTTAAGGACTGAGAAACGTTAGGGTTCCCCCCCCCCCACAAATAATAACACCATAGTGAAAAAGAACACCACTATTGCAACACTGCAGAATATGCATACCCCAGACCACTGCTACGTACAGCTCAAGGATGAGGACGACGTCCGTCTTGTTCTCGTAGACGTCGTGCAGCTTGATGATGTTGGTGTGGAGGATTTGCTGCAGGATGCTCACCTCCCGTTCAATCTCTTCTCGCCTCACTCCGCGGCGGCTGGCACGGCTCTGGCGCTTCTTGATGAATTTGGCTGCGTATTCCACCCCCGTGGCCTTCTCTCGGCATTTTTTCACAATAGCAAATTGGCCGCTGCAAAGAAAAAAAGAGAACAGTGGGCGTTAGCCCTGAAAGGAGGGAACCATCACCCTCTGAGAAGGTTTCTACTGGACTGCATCAGAGCCAAGTCTAAACCTCATAACCACCAGCTGTCTGGGTTTGGCAAGGACAGTCTTGATCTCACCGGATCTCCTGATACAATCCTGCCAGAGCCCTACGGTCATCAGGAGGAGTTTTTCTCTTGGTCCAGCCACCATCACAAGCTCGGTGAGAACTCGAGAGAGAGAGCCTTCTCAGTGGCTGCTCCCACCCTCTGGAACGTCCTTCCATGGGAGGCTAGGCTGGCCCCCTCCCTGATTTCTTTTTGCCGGCAAAGACTTTTATTTTCAAGCAGGCTTTTAACATATAAGCAGCAGGGCTTGTTTTATTTTGTAAGTTTTAGTTTTTAATCTGTTTTATAATATGTTTTAATCTGATTTTATAATATTTTAACTAGATATATTGTATTTTTAATCTGTTTTATGGAAGCTGCCTTGGGTCTCATGGGGAGGGGGAAGGTGGCATACAAATGAAGTAAATAAATAAATAAATAAAATATTAAACCCCTCCCTTCCCACTTTTCTAGCTGCTTTTAAAATATCCCTGTTTCTCTCTCCTCCCCCCTCCGCCCTTTACCCTCATCTTACTTTAATTGCTGCAAACGGAGTTCAACGTGCAAAAGTAGTTTGCACTCAGTTAAAACAGTGGGGGGGGGGGAAGAGGAGGGGTCAGAATCTTGCCTTTCCCAGTGGGCTCAGGCAAATGGAAACTGTTTTAATTTCCCTGAGCTTGTCTGGTTTTCCTCATGAATGCTTTTTGCCATCTTGACCACACTCTGATGTTGTCCTGGTTTTCATCCACATGTCCAACCAATCAGCTTTCTACTTCTGCCCTCACCAAGAACGCGTGTGAACTGGTTGACTAAACAAGCAATAATGCACATTTCCTCACATTATTATTTTTTAAAGTTCAGGAAAAGCTGCAAAGGTGGTTTTTTTGCCCCACCCCCCTCCTTCTGAATAAGGCAAATCACTGCAGGATCTCATTGGGACAAACGGTATTCTCTACACATTCTATTAGGGCTTTTTTTTTTCATCATCTAGACAACCTATAAGATTCAAATCTCCATTTGAATGTGATCTTGAGCAAATCACACTCTCAGTTTTGGGGGAAGGTGATGGCTAACCTCCTCTGAAGGAATATTGCCATTAAAACCCCATGATGGGTTTGCTTTACGGTTGGCATAAGGCAAAAAGAAGAAGAAGAAGAAGGAAGAAAGAAAAGAAAAGCACACAATGACAAAAACATGGACATTTGTAAAACAAATGGATATTCACAATGGACCACGGATAGAGGGGGAAACCCACCATCAAACAGTAAATAGTAAATATTATATGCATGGGTTTATTGTCTACACATTTTTCTTCTTTAAAAGCACTGGAAGCCTTCAGCCCAGACATGTTCAGCTTTATCTAAGGAGAGCTTCTGTCATCTTTCAGTGCTCAGCAAACATGCCTTGTCCTTGCATGGCAGCTTTTTTACACTGTGGGCCAGCCTGTCTTGACCACAGCTGCTTGGTTTCAAGGTTCCTCTGCAGCCACTAATTTTAGAGCTCAGTAAGAGGAAACCCAGCCAGAGACCAGATGAGCAATAATCGTGCCTGGAGCCCAAACAGGTCTCATTTGGAATTCAGTGGCTGAAGCCTTCCAAATCCAGGTGTGAAGTCATTTTCCTTTCCTCCACAGGCAAGGAAATGGAGGTTTCCTCATAACTCTGTAATTTCCTGCCTCATTCCCTTGGGCTCCCCGTGATGAGCATGATCTGAACACAGAGCACGCACTGAAACTGGGGAGGGAGGGAGAAGGTCGCTAAGCCAGTCCTTCTCAGGATTCTTCCCAAAGGCTGATAGCTCAGGGCATGAGGCTATGTGGGAAAGGGTCAGCTTAGAGAATGATTTGCCTTTCTTTGTTTAAAGGGTGCCTGTTGGCTCCAGTGCCCAGGGTTGCCAGATTGAAAACTGGAGAGAGCTCCTGTATGTTTATAATGGATGCGTAGAAGAATTTCAGCAGGTGTGGCTTGCAACACTTGCTGAAAGTCTCTTTTATACAGCCAGAAGCCCCCTCCAATTTTCATGCTGACAACTCTTAACAGTGGATCAGCTCTGGATTTCAGTCTGAACTTGAGAAGAAGTATTCCAAGATGCTGCACTGTATCTCCCACAATTTTTTTTAAAGGTTCAGCACTCTGGAGAGCTCATTGGAAGGTCACATTAACACAGTGGTTCCCAAACTTTGGTCCTCAAGGTGTTTTGGACTTCAAGCTCCAAGAGGCATAGACAGCTCGGCCAATAGTAAGGAAGTCTAGGAGCTAAAGTCCAAAACATCTGCAGGACCAAGGGTTAGGAACCACTGCGCTAACAGCTAGAGCAAATTCCCTGTCCCACAGACATTGGGGGGTGGCACTTGCTGCCGCTGTTGCCTTGCCCCACCCATGTTTACTCTTATCAATACAGGGTAATCCTTTGCAAAGCAGCATCAGCCAAAATGGGGGAAAGTCACATTCTCTAAGCCTTAGAGGAATCATAAACTCATAGAGCTGGAAGAGACCACAATGACCATCTAGTCCAACCCCGTTTTGCCCTGCAAGAATATTCAGTCAAAGCATTCCCGACAGATGGCCATCCAGCCTCTCTTTAAAGACCTCCAAAGAAGGAGACTCCATCACACTATGAGACAGTGTATTCCACTTCTGAACAGCTCTTACTGTCAGAAAGTTCTTCCTAATGTTTATGTGGAATTTCTTTTCCTCTAATTTGAGTCCATTGCCCCGTGTCCTAGTCTCTGGAGCAGCAGAAAACATGCATGCTCCATCCTCAGTATGACATCTCTTCAAATATTTAAACATGGCTATCATGTCACCTCTTCACCTTCTCTTCTCCAGGCTAAACATACCCAGCTCCCTAAGCCGCTCCTCATAGGGCATCATGGCTTCCCGACCTCCCACCTTTTTGGCCACCCTCCTCTGGACACCTTCCAGCCTGCCCATATCCTTCTGGAATTGTGGTGCCCAGAACTGGACACAGTATTCCAGGTGATATCTGACCAAAGCAGAATAGAGTGGCACTATTACTTCCTTCAATCTAGACGCTATACTCCTATTGAAGGCAATGGTGAACGTTCTCTGAATCAGTCTGAAAACACTATGAGTGGATTGCCATAACTTGGTTTAAAGGAACATACCAAGAGCAATTCAGAAAACCCACTCACCCAGCAGAGGTGACCATTACAGCTTCTCTCCTTGATGTGACATTTCCCCAAACTCAGGGTTTGCTTCTTAAAATGCAATCCCTGTCTTGCCATCTTAACAGGGTCTGACACCAACAAAGCCACACCACGTGATCCTCCAGAATGTAGATATCAGTTCTTGGACCGTCTTCAGCAGAATTCCACCCATAATTCAGGGCTGATTAAAATTATAGGCTTTTGTTTACACATGCAGGGGAAGCTCTGGACCGGGAAACCTCTTTCTATATGATTACACACATTACAAGTTTGGTAATGACTGGGAGGTGCACATAAAAAGCATACATTATGTGGCACATCCTGCAATTACATCCCATATTTTTCTAGTGTAATACAATGGCTGTTGTATAATTAACACAGAGGCCGCAGCTGAAGTCAGATCTGAAATCTCTCCCTCATCTATAAAAGTCTGGGAACGCGGAGATAAAGCTCACACACTTGACCCTGGCATGCCCTGGAACGCACAGGCCCCTCTACGGCTAATTTTATTTTCTGCGATGGCTTGCCTGATCTGGTTATAATCCACAGGGACATTCCATCCCATTTCACAGAGGACTGGGGGGCCATGATATAATTGGTGGGGGTGTCTGCTTACCACCAATCTAACTTGAGATCTGCCTATATAAAGTATTGCTACCCCTGTTCCAGGACAAAACTGACTGAATGCTCATGTCTTCCTTTGAGGTTCTTCTCTGGCTGGCCTCATCTGCTGAGGGATATAGCAGAGTTTGGAAAAGAACTGCAACTCCCAGAATCCCCCAGCCAGGGCAATGCCTAGCCAACCACTGAGATCTGATGGAGGGGCCCTATTTTGTGAGCAACACCATCCCCTCCAACATTTCACAAATGAAAACTGGGACATGTTGGCCAAGCAACATCAGAGTGTGGTTAAGATGGCAAAAGTTATGAATGAGGAAGAACACACAAACTAGGAGATGCTGCAGCAGTTTGGTTTTGCCTGAGCCTACTGGGAAACGCAAGATTCTACCCCTCCTCTCCTCTCCTTTTGCCCCTGTTGATTTAATTCAGTGTGAATGACTTTTTAACACCGAGCTCAGTTTGCAGCAATGCAAGCAAGCTGAGGACAGAGTGGGAAAGAGGAAGGAGAAGAGGGGAAACTGGGACATTTTAAAAGCAGCTGAAAAAAGAACAGCACAGGACTAATTAGGATTATCCTTGCCAAATCGAAACAGTTGGAGGGTATGCAATATACTGCAGGAGGGTGGCAGAGCAGGGCCTTCACTGCTATGGCACTCTGACTGCGAGATTTCCAAACTCTGTAATACTGGAAACTTCCTTACACCAAGGACAAGATCGTTATATGGATTTGGTCACTAGATGACACAGAACGTAGTTGTATCTGGGAGGAACTGCCTGTGCCTCTCCTGTTTTTTGTGAGACAGTGATGTTCTTGTCTAGGTTCCAGACTGATGTGTCCTCTGAGGCAGCTATGGGTTTATTTTCCTTGATTCATTTGGATGTATTTATTGAAATATTTATATTCTTCCCTATATTGTGGACTCTCAGGGTAGCATACAGATAAAGCAGTATAAAGAATGGAAAACAATTCCAGATTTCAAACAATAAAACCATTTAGGCAGAATAAAAACATTAAAATGTTAACAAGTTAAAACAGCTTAAAAGGGGTGAAAAGCTGTGAAAACCGTGTACAATTGAAAGTAAATTAGGCCTCAAAGGGTTTAATGGATAGTCCTGTTTTGACTTGAGGCCAGAAGGAAACCAATTGGGCCTCTAAGAGGAAAGCATTCCACAAGGGGGGGGGCACAACAGAGAAGGCCCCGTTTCTGTATCCTCCCACAACGCATTGCTTTAACTGGTGGGCCACAGACAAAGACCCTCCATCAGGTCTCTATCCTCAGGTAGGTATAGGTAGGGAGGCGATGGGAAAAGGGTGGCTCTGGGTTGCTTATTCCCCCCTCCTTCAAGGCTAATTTTGCAGGAATACCTTTTTTTTCCTGGCAAAAAAAAAGGAGGGCAAACTGCAGCCCCCGGCAGCCCAGGAGAGAGGATGCACCTTTTAAATAGGCCACACTCTCCCCTTGCATTGTTTAACAACAAGAATATTCATTTTAAAATACAAACCAAAAGTGGACATTGAAAAGCAGCTGTTCACAACTGTTCACGGAGGTTCAGAAGCAGCTGTCCCGAAGTGGAGGAAATGAAGGTATGCGTGTCCTTAAGTTAAGGGTTTTATTCTTAGCTTGGAATCTAGCTATGAGAATGTCATAGGCTGGAGAGGCGCCTTGGGGATTTTTCACACTGGTCTAACTCTGGGCCCAGATCCTTCCTCAAGGAAAATAGGAGCAAAGGAATGGGTGCAATAATACTACACTAACCTAAGCACACAAGTCTGCCGTGATCTAAAAAGGCAACTCCCCAGCACTCACTATCTGCATCAGCAACGTGATGTTTATTTTGTGCTGGTGATCTCTGCAGAACACGGAATGGATGGACACACATATTCCAGGCACTTGCACACATTACAGAATGGCCGTCTGGACTTTGCCTCAAACCTTCCCACTGTCTCGATTTGTCAGGGACGGCCCCTATTAATTCTCTTCCACACCACTTTTTCAGCTGCTTTTAAAATGTTCCAGTTTCTGTCACCCCCTCCCGCTTTTCTTCTTTGTTCTTGGCTTACTTCAGTTGCTGCAAACTGAGTTCAAAGTGGCTCAAATACACTGGAGTATCCGTTGTCTGATTTAGCTAGATTAGGCTAATCTTGGGGGACTTGACCCCACTCCCCCCCATTCCGGGGTCCATGTATCTGGGGCATAACCACTGCCTTTTCAGAACAGTCAAGGCAATCACTCTCCTGTCCCCAACAACTGTTGCTGCAATTTTTTCCAGATTGCTTTCTACTTATGTTTAGCAAAGTTAGAATTAATTCCCCTCTCCCCACAACCCATGCTTCAGTTCCTGTTCAGCGACAACACTTCACTAAAGATAGAAACTGAGTCAAAGGAATGATTCCTAGAATGGAAGGCAGGTGGCTTCCACGCCACACAGCTGCCAGAAGGGGCCAGAGGCTCATAGAGGGTGCAGTGGGGATTTAAACATGTGGCTGTATTTCAGAGGAAGGAACTGGCAAACCACCTCGGAGGATTCCTTGCCTATGAAAAACCCTGTGAAATTCATGGGGTCCCATAAGTCAAAAGGCAACTTGAAAGCACATACACACACACAAGATCTGACCTTGGTGCATTTCCCCAAAATGCTGCTGGCTAGAACTTCCAGAGCATGGGAAAAGATGCTTTTTGGACTGTCACTCCCAGAAAACCTATGCTGGCTGGGGGATTCTGGGAGAGGCAGTACAAAAAGAAGAATCTTCCCCAAGCCCAGAAGGACTGCCAAGGAATCCCAGGTGCTGTAGGCTCTATTTCAGAGGAAGGAACTGACAAAACCAGCTCTGTGGATTCCTTGCCTAAGAAAACCCTGTGAAATTCATGGGGTCACCATAAGTCAGCAGGCGACTTGAAGGCACATAAACACACATTATAGCACAGGGCCTAAAAACCCTAAAGGCACCAGATGCCATCTCATCTTGGAAGCTAAGCAGGGTCAGCCCTGCTCAGGACTTGGATGGGAGACCACCAAGGAATCCCAGGTGCTGTAGGCTCTATTTTAGAGGAAGGAACTGGGAAAACCGCCTCTGAGGATTCCTTGCCTAAGAAAACCCTCTGAAATTCATGGGGTCATCACAAGTTGACAGGAGACTTGAAGCCATAGACACACATCCCTGAACAAAACTGCCTAAATATCCTAAAGACCCCAAATCATGTCTGATCTTGGAAGCTCAGCAGGGTCAGGCCTGGTTAGTACTTTGATGGGAGACTGCCAACAAATATCAGGTGCTGTAGGCAAATGAGTTCCTTCCTGAAATGAGGAAATGATTCCACTTTAATTGCCATGACTGCATCCTGTAGAATCCTGGGGTTTGTAGTTTAGGGAGGCACTGGAACTCTCTGGATGAGAATTCTAGGTGCCCATCCCTAAACTGCAAATCCCACGATTCCTCAGGACAGAATCATGGCAATTAAAGTGGAATCATAGCACTACAACACTATTGTGTGAAAAGGCCCTTGGAACATCTGGTGTGCATGATTTTTGACATTTCGTGCTTCTGCAGAATCACTGTGCCTTGATGGGACAGCACACAAGGGCCAGTGTTTCTAACCCAGTGGCTACCACATTAGTGGAAGTGGTGAAACTGCCCCTGGTTTTAAAAGACCCCCCCACCAAAAAATAGATCCAGCAGCACCTTAAATTGCTCCTGTAAAGTTCAGACTAAAACCAGGAACAGATTCACCACCCCACTGACATGGAAGTCACCAGACATCACTGGACTCAGCCCCTACTTCAATTACCTCATTGTTTTTGTGTGCCTTTGGGATGTTTCTGACTTATGATGACCCTAAGGCAAACCTATCGCAGGATTTTATGATGCTGTGAGAGTGTGAGTTGCCCAAAGTTATCCAGTGGGTTTTCACGGCCAAGCTAACGCCACGCTGGCTCCTTCACTTAGAGATCATGGTTAATTGAAATAAGAGCTATGTGATACTCATGGAATCTGCTCCAGGCAGTCATATAACTTTTTGAATGACATAATCTTAAGTGTTGGAAGGGACCACAAGGGCCATCTAGTCCACCATCTCGATCTTTTGTTCTTGATAAAAGCCTCTCCATCCAAGAGAGAGAGAAAAAGGAAGAAGGCAAGAGAGAGCCCATAACATAGGAAAAATTTCCCAAATATGACTTGTCACACACTCTGCAGAGCCTGAATGGCAACCCCTGAGCTGTTAAGTCCTAAAGCAAACAACGATCAAAGGTCAATGTTGAAATGTTTAGGGAAGCAAGTGACTGAAAAGAGAGCATTAATATTGGCATTGTGCCCTGATCATTGCTTATGATTTGTCAGCTACCTAGATATCATAGCAGGGGAACTCCTTGCTTTAATAAGTATACAGAACTCTTCCTTAACTGATATTCCAGTGGCAAGAACCTTGAAGGATGGCCATCAATGCTCCTTGGCGGTCTCCCATCCAAATACTAACCAGGGCCAACCCCACTTAACTTCCAAGAGCAGATATGATCTGGGGCCTTGTGGGTTTGGAAGCGCTTAATGTGCGAGTGATAGGACATAAAACCCTTGGAAGTGTTTATAACAAGGGCTGCTGTTCAGAGACTAGACCCACAGCGCTGGGCAGAGATACAAACCCTCCCTGTGAACCTTCAGCGGTGTCCTTCTGAAGAAAAAAAAGCATTATGTCCCGCAGGTGTTTTCTTGACCACTGCAGGTGGAGCTATTTCTCTCTGACACAAGAACAAATTATGAACCTACAGGTTAAATTTTCAGGACAATATTAATCAGCAATACATTTCCCCAGATGGCAACAGAGATGTTTGTGCTGGGGAAGAACTGAGGCAAGGCTGTTATTCAGAGACCATGAGACAAAGACGGAGGAAGCCACCTTCTCATGAGTCAGACCCTGAGAGGTCCAAGCACCATCCATTCAACTGGCAGCTATGGCTCTCTCCAGAGGTGGGGTGGGGGGTGTTTTAGGCAGCACTCTTTCCTCTCCTCTCTGAAAAACGCTGCTGGGGATTGAATGTGGGCCCTTCTGCATACAGACATGGGAAGCTGCCTTACGCTAAATCGGATCTTTCGGATCCAGTTTAGCCCATACTGGCAGCTATATCCCCGCCAGGCATCAGGCAGGACCCTTTCCGTGCCCCACCTGGAAATCCCTAGCATTATTCCCTTGTGGTCTCCATTAGGGCTGCCAAGTGAAATAAGTAACAGGGCTACTGTGCCTTTAATGGTTGCACAGAAGAGCGAATTTCTTGTCACGCAAACCCATCTGTTGGGAGTGCTTTGATTGGGTGTTCCTGAATGGCAGGGGGTCGGATTGGATGGCCCTTGGGGGTCTCTTCCAACTCTATGATTCAAACAACAGCTGCTGAAATTCCCTCCTCTACACAACCATTAATGGCACAGGAGCCTGGTCCCTTATTTCACCTGACAATCCCATTGCTCATCCAAAGATGCATCAAGTCTGATCCTACTTAGCTGAGCAGAAGAAGCTGCCACATCCTGAGCAAAACTATTTGGTCCTTCTAGGCCAGTGTTGCCTTGCAGTTGTAGCTTTCTCCAGGTTTCAGGCAGGACGCTTTCCTACCCTTGCCTGGAGATTCCTGGCTTTCCCTCCTGGGGGTGGGGGGTATCTCACACCCAAGAAATAGCCTAAGCTTGCTTACCTTCCAAATTCAGACAAAATACCTCCAGCTGGTTAATAAAGATGCTGGCGTTTGAGTTGCCTGGTTCTAAATAACGGAGTCCCATTTTCTGCCTACAATGTTTTAAATCCTGTGAGTCTCAAGAGGGATTCAAAACCTCAAACAGAAAACTGAGAGTTAGGAGTCAATCTTGCCATACAATGCAGTCTGAACCAACCCTCCTCTCCCCTTCCTGAAAACAGCCTCTGAGCAAACCCTTTCAGAAAACAAGCTAAAATAAATGGCCATTTTTCAGCCATTCATTCGCCCAGAGACACACAACAATCGCCTCCCTTTGTTACAAGGATGCCTCACTGCTGGCACACTTCTAAAAAACTCTTTTAAAAGGGCTGAAAGGCCTTTTTGACTCCATACATCATAGGCTGCTTTTACCTAAAGTTGCTGTAACCATACAGACCTCACCCAGCACCTGCAAGGCAGGAAAGCTGCTCCCAAAGAGGGCTGGCAGGTGCTTGGCTATGTAGCATTGTCCCACACTACAGTCCAAGGAACTGTGTTGCTTTGATATGTAAAAAAGAAGCAAACACGGAAAAGTAAAAATGTGCAGTCAGTGCTAGCAAAAATGACCAGATGATGCGCTCCTCCTTATCTCTGCCTTCTCTCAGGGCTTGTCTATATGAGGGGGGGGGGGGACAACAGATTGCTCTGTAGTAATGGCAAGCAGCTGTGACTCATCTTAATGGTGTTTTTGCCCCCATAAGCTTCGCATGCAAGATGGTGATCTATTCGCACATGTATTTACCTCAATTTGCTGCGACTGAACTTTAAAAAAAAATGTCCAAGGTGCAATAGAGCAATTTTTCGATTTAACAGGAAAGCAAAAAAGAAACAAAAACCCACCCCATTTTATTGCCTTAGCGATCACTCACTAAGGTGAAAATCCAACATGGCGGCAGCAAGTGTTTGCCTTGTTAGAAAGCCCCCCCCCCCATCCAGCCAATCATCTTTGCACTTCCTCTCCTATGGGAAAGCAATTGATATTGAATCACTTGTCCCAACGAGGGGGAAAGTGCATTCCCCATGCAGTATTTAGAAAATTTAATGGAAAACCACAAAGTCTCCTAGTGCTCAGTATATGGCAGTTTTTGCCCCCTCCTTCTGAATACGGTGAATTGCTGCGGGTTGCCATTAAGACAACATGTGTTCCCCTTGAATTCTATGAGGATTATTTTCACCATTTAGACTACCCCCTAGACAATCGCAAGAACATAAGAACTGGCCCAAAGGCTTCCTGATATTCCCAATGTGGTCGATCAGATTCCCCATCAGAAGCTCCTGAGGGCAACAGCATTCTCCATCTGCGCAACTGCTTCCAATGCAGGAGATGGCCATTCTGACTAGGAGCCACTGATGGTCCCAGTCTCCATGAATTCATCCAGTCCTCCTTCAAAGGGGACAACCACCACTGCCTCTTGTGGCAGGGAGTTCCACAGTCTCATTCTGTAGGGTGTGGAGGAGTCCTTCCTTTTATAGATCAGGAATCTCCCACCTTTCGACTTCAGTGGGTGAACCCACCGGGTCCCTGGATCATGGCAGTGGGAGAAAGCTTTCTCCCAGTCCACTTTCTCTAGGCCAGGGATGGACAAAATGTGGCCCACAGACATTATGTGGCTACTGGACCACACATTTGTGGCTCCTGAAGCTCTACGCCAGTCCTTCAAGTCCCCTCTGAACTCCCCCAATTTTTAAAAAAATTGTCACAATGATTGCCCTCCCCAATCACACCAAAAGCCCCATCAAATGGATGAAAACACATGAAAATCTTGTCTTTCCTAGTAAGTTCAGGCAAAAGCAAACTGCTACAGCCCCTCCTGGCTTGTGCGTTCTTCCTTGTCAGTAACTTTTGCCACCTTGACCACACTCTGATGTTGGCTGGCCACATATGTCCTGGTTTCCATCTGTGTAATGTTGAAGGGTAAGTTAGATGGGCTAAATAGTGAAAATAAAAATTTGAACGGCTCATTTAAGAAAGTGAGGGGAAGGCAAAGAATTGGGAATGTCCAGAGAGATTAGCTGTGCCTGCCAGAGGGCCAACACCTCACATGACATCAGGTCTTATCATCACACCTCTGTCAACTCCTCCCGTTAGCTCACTTATCTCCGCTTTCACTTTGGCCGGGTCAATATTTACCCACCACTCTTGCTCATACACAGATCACACATTCTTGGACAAAGTTTAATTGGCTCTTCTGCAACCGGTTTGAAGAGGGCACAGATTTCACCATGGCCGGCATGCCTGGGATAAGGACATTGCAACAGGCCTTTGTTGGAACAGGGAAAAAGGGGGACCAGTGAAACCAGGATCAACTGGGGGGGTGTTATAGCAGGGGTGGGCAACTGCATAGGGGCTGGGCCAAGGGCCAATTCCCCCCAGACAACCCCCAGTGTGGGCTGCATTCTCCCAGAGCAAGCCAAAACACCTTGTGTTTTCTCTACAGCCCTTCTCAAAATGACAATAGGAAATGATGTTGCATCATAGAATCATAGAATTGTAGAGTTGGAAGAGACCACGAGGGCCATCCAATCCAACCCCCTGCCATGCAGGAAATCTTGATTAAAGCATCCCCGACAGATGGCAATCTAGCCTCTGTTTAAAGACCTCCAAAGAAGGAGACCCCACCACGCTCCAAGGGAGTGTGTTCCACTGCCAAACAGCTCTTACTGTCAAAAAGTTCTTCCTAACGTTGAGGTGGAATCTCTGTTCCTGGAGCTTGCATCCATTGCTCCGTGTTCCAGTCTCTGGAGCAGCAGAAAACAAGCTTGCTCCATCCTCAGCGTGACACCCCTTCAAATACTTAAACAGGGCTATCATATCGCCTCTTAACCGTTTTTTTTCCAGGCTAAACATACCCAGCTCCCTAAGTCTTTCCTCATAAGGCATGGTTTCCAGACCTTTCACCATTTTAATCACCCTCCTCTGGACACGCTCCAATTTGTCAATATCCTTTTTGAATTGTGGTGCCCAGAACTGGACACAGTATTCTAAGTGAGGTCTGACCAAGGCAGAATAGAGAGGCACTATTACTTCCCTTGATCTAGACACTATACTTCTATTGATACAGCCAAAATCGCATTGGCCTTTTTAGCTGCCACATCACACTGTTGACTCATGTTCAACTTGTGGTCTACTAGGACTCCTAGATCCCTTCCGCACGTAAGGTGGCGTATTTTTGTGTGTTTTTATGTGTTTTGGGGAACACCTGTGTGGTTTTACAGCCAAAATTGCCCCAAACTGCACCAAAAATAAAAAATAATAATTATGGGGGACTTAGGGGACTTCAGGGGCCACAAAAGGGGGTCCGGGGGCCACACGGCTGTTGGGCAGCATTATCCCCACTACAGTGTTACAGCATATGCTTTCCATCTGACTTCTCATCTAGAAAGTGTTGGTCTGGCAGAGCTTAGAAATTTTACTTTTTTTGGACTCTAGCTCCCTGAATCTTCAACCAAGTTGAGTTTTTTAAGAGTTATAATTTGAAAGGAGTTGGAAAGGTAACTTCTCCAAGCTCACAGCTTGCTTTACACCCTTCGAGATCTAGTCCAGGGAAGGGGAAAGTGTGTCCCTTGGGTTGCGTGCAGCCCACAGGGACCGGTTTTGTGGCCCTGAAATCCCTGAAGAGACTCCCAAAAACCTTACAAGAAACCCTCTCTAAAAATGGGGGGGGGGATGACTTGAAAAATTCAACCCCAACATAACACACCATTCAATATACTATAAAAGCATAGCTTCTGCTACCTCTCAAACCCCAAAATTTGGCCATACACGTCCCCCCTGTATCCGTGAAACCAATATCCGCAGTTTCAGTTATCCAAGGGACACAAAATAGGGCACACATACCATGCCTAGAGAGGTGTCCTCTCTAGGCATCTTCTAGGTCCTCCAACACAACTCTATGCTATATTTTGTACAGGAAGTCCTTTATTTAATAAGGTTTACTATTATCTGTGGTTTCACTTATACCTGCTAAGTCCAGGAACTTATCCCCTGCAGATACGGGCGGGGGGAGCGATCTGTATTTTGGTCAATGATAAGATGCTGTGATACAGCCCAAGCAGAGCCATGGACGGGATTGCCCCCGTTCTCCACAGCTGCCCACCCCAATCTAATAAAGGAAGGCACAAGTTTCCACATTGCACATATAACTGCTGTCTGATGACAACCCAAGAGGAGTCCAGCAAAGGAGCTGTCCTGGCAGAACAGCAAGACATGAACTACACAAAATGCAGGGGAATGCATGGATTTGTACCTGTGTGTCATGGAGGGCGATGGGTGTCCCATTACCATTTAGCCACCCAGGCGCCCAGATGTCTGAGTTGGCTCTGTGGCAAGTTTAATCCTGCAACAAAATCTCTGCTTTTTTTCTGAGTTGACGGAACATCCATTTGTCAAATATTTGATACAACGCCTACCACAGTGACTGACACACCTATCTCTTTACTGTAAATAACCCGTTAAGTAGGAGATTTAGAAAACGGAAGGCATGGGGAATGTTTGGATGAGAGCCACCAACATGCTCATAGTCATGACTTGTAGGCAGACCTGACTTTCGGCCAGGGATGAAGAAAGATTTGGGATTCCAAAATCCACAGAAGTCCAACACAAAGCTGACAATTCATTCCAGACTCTCAGGTACAAGTGAGGATGGTTGAAGACACGGCTAGGGAACCTGTAACCCCCCCCTCTAGGTTTTGAGGGAACTCCAGTTCCCATTGGCCCCTGCCAATGTGGCCAATTGTGACAGAGGATGTGGGGGGGAGAAGGAGCTTGGAAACGTTACTTTTTGGGACTACAGTTCCAAGAATCTGCTAGCTAGCATGACCAGGTTGTCCACGCTGGCTGGGAAATTCTGGGAAATGTGGGACATCATACAGACATCACATAATGCCAGTCTTGAAAGAATTGCCAGTTCAGCAATACGCTGCTGGTAACAACATTTAATGAGCTCAAAACCTGAGCAAGTGTCTCTCCTTCTAGATGCTTGACTGAAGTGTGCTGGGGGTCCCTCCTCTATGTCACACCAGTGAGGTCAACGCACTGCATGAGGACATGGGAGCGGGCCTTTTCAACCGTGGGACCCCAATTGTGGAAAGCCCTCCCCTTGGAGGCCTGATTGGCACCAATGCTGGTTTCATTTACGTTCCGGGTAAAAAGATAGCTATTTATCACAGCCTTTGGGCCTCATTGATTTACCTGAAAAGCTATGCACAGGGTTTTTAAACTGTTTTAATATTTTATATCTTTTAAAACTGGTTAACATGTTTTAGTATATTTGTAATCTTGTTAAAATTATTTTTATTGTTTTAAACTGTTTTAACCTGATTAACCTCATATGCCATCCTAAGATCTTGTAATATAAGGGTAGGATATACACATTTGTTGCTGTTGTTGTGTGCCTTTAAGTTGTTTCCAACTTACAGAGACCCTAAGGCAACCCTATCACGAGGTTTTTTGGCAAAATTTGTCCAGAGGGGGTTTGCCTTTGCCTTCCTCTGAGGCTGTGAGAGTGTAACTTAACCAAAGTCACCGAGTGGGTTTCCATAGCTGAGTGGGAATTCGAACCCTGTTCACCAGAATTGTAGTCCAACACTTAAACTACTGCACCATGTTGGCTCTCATACATATTTTAACTAAAATATAATCATTAAAAATCAATTTTTTCCAAGTTCTGGATGGGAAATATGTTTACCAACATCTGGAATGCCCTCCCCAGCTCTGGTTTAGGACCTACACTTTCTGCTAGGCAGAGAATCATGCAATCATCCAGATATTGTTGGGATGTAATTCCCATCAGTCCCCTAGCCAATCTAGCCAATGGTGAGGAATGCTGGGAGTTGCAATCCATCGTGAAAGCTGTGCAGTTCTCAAACTTGCTTTAGGGAATTATGCTGTTTGGGGTATTCCCACCTCTCCTGCCTTTTGTTCCAGGCCTTATAAACACCAGCCACAAATGCCCAGAGGAGTGGTTTATGTTTCCTAAAACGTAGACGTGCAAAGGCAAAAACACTGTTTCCAAAAACACAGAGGGCTCAGGAAGTCCTGGGCAGCCCCTCAGTTTGCCAGCCCAGCAGCAAACCGATGATGAACCTGTGCTTCCTCTTTCCAATACACTGCGGGACAAACACAAGAGAGCAGGTGAAGCTGCCTGGAACACATACACCCACTGTTCCCAGGCTAAAGCTGAATAGGCAACTGTTGCTGTTGTTGTTTATTTTATTTATTTTTATTTGTTCTATTTTTAGATATTTATACCCCACTCTTCAGCCACGAAGGCTCTCAGAGCAGCTTACAAATTGTTAAGCAATAGCACCTACACATCTACACCTCTTTTATAGCGTGCTAGGCACTCTCCAAGCAGTTTCCAATGTGTGTTAGCTAAGTTGTGTTAATTGTTGTTGTTAACTTTATTTATATCCCACCTTTTTTCCAAGACTAGGACTTACACATTAGAGTTTACAATTAATCCAAATTAAAATCAAATTAAACTATTAACCATATTAAAAGCATAACTCTCTAAAGAGAGTTTAAGATTTAAAAGTTACCTAATACAATTTGAGAGCCAGTGTGGCGTAGTGGTTTAAGTGTTGGACTATGACTCTGGAGACCAAGGTCTGAATCCCCACTGGGTGACCTTTGGTGAGTCACACTCTCTCAGCCTCAGAGGGAGGCAAAGGCAACCCCACCCTCTGAACAAATCTTGCCAAGAAAACCCAGTGATAGGTTTCTGCCTTAGGGTCTCCATAAGTCAGAAGTGACTTGAAGGCATACAACGACAACCCACCAAGAGTGTTCTAGCTAAGGGACAGAGACAATGGTGACCTGCAAGATTCAGTCTACAAAGCTCTGACTCTACTTTGGGGTGAAGATGCCAGATAATGGACTGGCCACATTTGACCAAATAGGCCATGAAGCTCAAAAAGCTCTTATAGAACCAATAGTTTATCTTGGGCACTACACCTTTCTCATTACACATTTATAGCCCTATAATTCCACTTTATACAGCATCCTATGGAATCCTGAGATTTGTAGTTTGGAAAGGCACTAGAGATCCCTGGCTGAGAATTCTAAATGCCTCTCCCTAAACTACCATGAGGGGTTTTTGGTCATCATGATGCCTTCCCTGGGTAAAGTCAGAACATAATTTTTAGGCAAGGACATGGGTATAAACCTCATACACACATTAGCAATGAAGAGCAGTCAAATCCTGCCATATGATCAGAGACTGGGAGAGTTACTTCTCTGGAAAATCCTCCATTCTGTGCAATGGATTCGGGGCCCTGGTGACAACTTTTCCAAACAAAGACCCTAAAACAGAGAGTTGGGGAACTGAGAGACCCCCCCCCAAAAAAAGAAATGATCTAGCAAAATTGGGTTGCCAAGACTCCTATGTGGTTGAGCCAGAAGCATATGAAATATGAAGACAGCGATTGTCATTGAGCCCTCCCAGGAATAAAAAGGATGCCTGCAATCTATCCTCTGCACACTTACTCAGGAGTAATCTACCCCTGAATACACTTTTAAGTACACATTGTGGTTGTAAGAGTCTTCATATTTAAGGACGTTTCCATGATAAATGATGGGAAAACTAATTTGCCCTCCACCTGCAGGTGCCTCCAAGTACAAAATATTAATAATAACTTGTTAGTCACATTGAGCCCAACACACACATCTTAAAAACAGTCCCAGGGTCCCTGCTTCCAAGCAATTGCTCCTGCCTCATGAGATCTGTCCCCCCCTGAACTCCTGTCATCGCACCTCTTGAGAGGTCAAAAACGTCAATGAAAACTGGTCAACTAGGAAGGTATCACTTCCCTTCTTATGAGGAACTGAACATGCAGCTGATCTTAAATGCATCTTAAGAAGTGGCACTACAAAAAAATTAAAAGAGGGAGCTGCTCCCTTAGGCGAAGGGCTGCCGAATAGGGTGACTGTGGTTTTGTTTTGCCTGTAGACCAGGGAGGCAAGGTGAGTTCCTTCAGTTTATAATCCCCAACAGCCATTTCCCTGAAAACCTGTTTGTTTCATGCAAGTGACAGATCTCCTCCGGGGGAATTGACATTAATCTCTTTTCCCCCACCTCCACCCCAAGGAGACACCTGTCAGCACCATGAACTGTTGCAAAAACAGAGAGAGAAAAAAGCAGAGCAGCTTCAGCCAAGCAATATAAAATGATATTATTTGCTGTATTAAAGTTTACAAAGAAGCATGAAAGAAGTGTGGAGACCTGGGTTCAAATCCCTATTTGGCCATGGAAACCTACTGGATGACCTTGGGCAAGTCACACTCTCTCAACCTCAGAGAGAGGCAAAGGCAAACCCCTTCTGAACAAATCTTTCCAAGAAAGCCCTGTGATAGGGTCGTTTTATGGTTGCCATAAGTCAGAAATAACTCGAAGGCATGAAACAACAGCAACAACATTCACACATCAGAAAAGCACAGTTGAAATGTTTGGGAACATCCTGTTGCATCTCAGCATTTCAGCCAATGGTTGCAGCTGTTACACAAGACCTGTTCAGCCTTACCTTCCCAGCTCTTCCCCGATTTCATAAATGTCCTCCACCTTCTGTTGTTTAAACAAGGCCATGCCTGGGCTCTTCATTGATGTTGGCGGCTGAATTCAGCTGGGAAAATGAAATAGAAACAGGCATCAGCTATTCAAACACTCACCCGCGCTTCCTGTGGACAAAAGCTACTAACCACCGTTTCTAATGAACAGTGATGACATGCCACACACACACATACACACACATACACCACCAAAACCCAGACAGACAGATGTTGCTTGCAACACACTAACAGCACTGGAGAATATAGCGTTTACCCCTTTCAGTTAAAAAGCTTTTTAAAACAACAACAACACAGAGCTTTCCAAATGTCCCAGATGGTATGTAATTCCATAAAAATAAATAGTTGTTCTCTGGCCATGCTTTATCATCTCTCAGCTGTTCCGTGGCAATTTTATTCCAGAATTTGAACTGGTCAAGGTTTAGCAAAGCAGTAGAAACCACACAGCCCTCCAGATGTTGCTGAGCTGCATTCTTCACCATTAGCTAAGGTGTTGTCTATGCGAGGCAAAAAAATATGGATTCCTTTGCAGTAATGGCACTTCGCAGCAGCTGCTATTTGTCTTAATGGGTTTGGGGGCAGATCATAGGCATGCAAAGCTATCTGTGTTTGCTGTGCAAACGGGCATGCCTGCAAATCAAGATGGCAGCCACAAGTGAATTACTCGTGTTTTTATTTACCTCAATTTGCCACCGCCAGATAGTATTTTATTTTAAGGTACAAAAGAGCAATCTTTTTCTTGAACAAAAAAGCAAACAAAAAAAGCTGTTTTATCACTTAGTACTTACTCGCTAAGGCGAAAATCCAAGTTGGTGGCTCCAGGCACTTGCCTTGTTAGGAAGCTCCACCCCTTGCACACATCTGACCAATCAGCTTTTCAACTTCCACTCATATAGGGAAAGCTAATCAAATCGAATTGCTTGTCCCAATGAGCAGGAATGCACACTTCCCCCGCTGTTTTAAAAAAAGCTTTAGGAAAAGCTGCGAAGACTTTTCCTGCGCAGTATATGGTGGTTTTGGCCCCCTACTTCCCGGAACATCAAAACGATGCAGAATCCCTTTGAGACAGATCGTATTCTCCTCGCATTCTGTAAGGAGTATTTTTGCCATTCAGACAACCCCTATGCTGGCAAGTAGGGCCAGTGGGACACACAATCCAGGTGTGGGTTTTCGTAGCCAAAGTGTGGTAAAAGATTCCTTTTGAGAGATGCTGGCCCTCAGGATCAAGCCCATTGCTATACCCAAGACTGGAATTTCCAGTACTTCCAGTGACTACTGGGTCTGAGTGGGGCACTGGCTGAACTATGGGACCCAAGTTCCAATCCTGTCTTAAGCTCACTGGGTGACCCTGAACCAGTCACTGTCTATGATCTTCACATCAGCCTTGTGAAAGCATTTTAACGCAGGCAAGTGGGATGAAATGCAATGGTTAACAAGTAAGTTGCCCCTCCTCATTTGTGGGTTAAGTGTTCATGGATCTAATTACTCACAGATTAAAAAATGTATAATACTTGGATGGGAGACTGCCAGTGAATCCCAAGTGCTGTACGTTCTATTTCAGAGGAAAGAACTGGGAAAACCCCTTTGAGGATCCCTTGCCTAAGAAAACCCTCTGAAATCCATGGGGTCACCATAAGGCAACAGGAAACTTGAAGGCACATACAGACACAAGATCTGACCTTGGTCCCTTTCCCCCAAATGCTACAGGACAGAAATTCCAGAGCATGGGGGAAAATGCCTTTTTGGACTGCCACTCTCATAGCTGGCTGGAGGATTCTGGGAGTGGCAGTCCAAAAAGAAGAACCTTCCCCAAGCCAAGAAGGACTGCCAATGAATCCCAGGTGCTGGAGGCTCTATTTCAGAGGAAGGAACTGGCAAAACCACCTCTAAGGATTCATTGCCTAAGAAAACCCCATGAAATTCATAGGGACACCATATGTCAACAGAAAACTTCAAGGCAAATACACACACACTAAGCAAAATAAACAAGCTGAAATGTGTTGGACTATTTTCAAAAATAAAATCATCTCTTTTTTTCAGCATCCTAACACTCCCTTTTCCACATTGCATGCTTTTGTCTGAGCCTCCAGGGAAGTGCAAGATTCCAACTCCCTTCTTTTCTCTATGTGCAACAACTAAATTAAGCTGAGGACAAAGGGGGAATGTGGTTGGAAGAGAAGAGAGAAACCAGGACATTTTAATAACAAGTGGGATGGAAGAGGATTAATGGGGACTATCTCTGCCAAATCAGGACAGTTGGGAAGACTGCTTTCATTGGGAGGACCAACCAAAAATTCATCACACTGTGAATCCATCATCTCTTCATGAAGTTGGGTGTTAAGATAAAGCAGAGGAGAGAGAGATTTGGAAAAGAAGATGACGATGTTGAAGCCATCTGGAGTGAAAGAGGCAATGGAGCCAGACCCTAAGGTATTGGCCTCACTGTGTGTAGAAACTGAACTCTGTACCTGTCTTTTAAGACTCCTGGGAGCCTGTCTGATGGGACTGCTGTTGACTCACTTCTCTAGGGGCTTTTTGGAGAACAATGGAAGGATCCTGTTGTCATATTTGCACAATAACCTCACAATGACAACACTAAGCATTTATAGAACTTCTCTTCTTGGAAATTAGGTTCTTCTACCTCTCTGGCAGCTGTAAGCAACAGAGTCAGGCATCATCTATTGTGGTTGTCCCATTGACACAACATCAGTACAACTCCCTTCTTTTTAGAGAACAATCAAGTTACAAAGAAGGGTACTTTTTCAGGTTGGGCTTGGAGGGCAGGGCAAACCTTTCATAAGGTACGGCAGTTTAGCCTCTCTGGAAGGGACTTTTGATGCACCTTGTAAAACTCTAGCCCACCTGAAGCTCTAATAATACAACAGCTGAGCATGTTTTATCCATGTATAAGTTTTCTTACGGAAGCGGTTGAACATTTTTATCTGATGAGAGCGTTCACAATCAGTTCAAAATTGAGGAAGCAATGCTGCGCATGTGGCGCCATTGTGAACGCAGAGATGCATTCACATGAGATGTGTGCGCAATGCAGATTCAGTTGTTCATTCCCTTGTGCAATCCTGCCACTCCATGCAAGGGTCGCATGTTGCACAGTCAATGTGTAACTGCACGCGGAGACTTATGCTACACAATTCCAATGCAGGATCTTGGCCAAGGAGTCTATATGAAATTATTATTACCCAATTCCTATCAGGCACGCACTTATTAGCTTATATTTTGCCCTGCTGCTTTTGGACTGAAAAAATGGTACAGTAGGACCCCCATATCCCCTGGGGATTGGTTCCTGGGGGCCTGTGGATACCAAAAATCATGGATAATAGCAAACACCATTGAAAATAATGAGACTTCCAGTTTAAAATACCATAGAGTTGTCTTGGAGGACTTAGAAAATGGCTAGAGAGGACACATTTTCTAGGAAAACTCTATGGTAGGTGTGCTGTTTCATGTTCCGTGGATAACTGAATCAGTGGATAATGAATCGGTAGATATGGGGGTCCTACTGTACATATGGAGCATAGGCTTTGCAGCTCCTAACCAGTGATCTACATGCTATAGCCAGCCCCCCATATTCATGGAGGTTAGTGGGGACAGGACCCCTGAAAAAATGGGGAAACCACAGATATCTTTCCCCCCCCCCCAAAAAACCCATGCATGCTACAGGCTACATTCCCCAGCTGCTGCTTGAGGAGAAGGAAGAGAAGGACGACGACACCGAAGGGTTTTTTTGTCCAGCAGCTGTGGCACTTGCTTCTCTGCTGTCCAGGTCACAGAGAGGAGGCAGAGGGGGAAAGGCTTGGAGACTGGCAGAGGCAACAAAGGTCTGGCGGAGGTGGCCTCGGAGAGAGGCATCAGTGTCATGGTGCCAAAGTGGCAAAGGGGGTAATAGGCCGGGGCTGTTGGCAGGAAAGGAGATAGAGAGGAGGAGGAAGGGGACAAGGATGAGTTGCCACCACCGCCAGCCCAGCCCTGTGAGGTCTTCCAGATCTAGAGCCTTTTCTAGGGCCAGATTTAGGTCCAGTGGTGGTAGCAGCAGCTCCTCCTCCTCCTCTTTGTTCTGTGGGCTGCTCCAACCATTTCGTTCACCTGCCGAAGAGAGCCCCATGAAGTGAGTGGGGGAAGAGCAGGAAGAAGAGGAGGAGGAGGAGGGAGGAAGGCAGAACCAGTGCCCCCAGCAGCTCCCGCCACCACTCCCCATCATTACAGTACTATCACCACCATTGCCACCACTACCAGTACCAGATGGGCTGCAGGAAACAGGAGAACACAGCCAGCCCATATGGCATGAACTACCTGTTGTGGAAAGGGTGGTGTTAAGTGCAATGTGGTTACACTGTTAGTTAAGCAGCAGCTACAAACTTGCAAATAATCAAATCTGTGGAAGTTAAATCAATGAAAGTCGAGGGCCGACTGTACTACAGAAGGCCTATGGGGCATATTATCTGAGGCCCCCAAAGGAGACAGTTAACACGGGAGCCAGAAGGCTAAGGCTTAGTTCCAGGAATGGAGTCTCATTAGTTTAGGCACTGTGCAAACCCATTTCCTTTCCCAAGGACTTTATAATCTAATATCTAACCCTTGATAGATCCATACTTCCTGGAGCTATAATAAACAACTGCAAACATTCTCCATAACAGCCTCCCCTCAGGGTCCCTGCAACATAAACTGCTCGGTGACCTCAAGATGCAATCGACTTCAACTTCCATTATCCATCACCAGCTACTGTGCATAGGGATTGTGGGAGTTATTGTCCAAGACATCGGGAGGGCTTCTCTCTATGCTTCCCCAATATAAACTCTGAACATGTTGGCCGGTGAGCGCTCTCACTCAAGTGGCTCCCAAAACAGATCAGGCAGGCAAGAGAGAAATCGTGATTGGCTTTTAAGAAACTACAGTGTTACTGTCTAAAGTCCTTCTTGGAAGGGGATGTTTTCACTTCATGGAAAACAGGAACTGCTTAAGCAGGGAACAACTAACTATTAGAATAGGAAATTCTGAAGCTTGTAACCAGATGGCCAAAAATATCAGGTACACTACGCGGACAAGGCAATATGTTTTACTGGACCACCTCCTGTTCTCATGGGCAAATGAAATCTTATAATTACAGAGGACTTTTCATACCAGGGAATGAGATGGATTTGGCAGCTTACTTTCTTGGCCTCAGTTCCTTCATCTGTGAAATGGGGTTGGATAGGACTTGGAAGGGCAGCTATGAAAGAACTGGGTAAGATCCTCAAGTGTAAAGACATATCACTAAAGACCAAAGTGAGGATCATTTATGCCATAGCATTTCTGATTTCTATGTATGGTTGTGAGAGCTGGACAGTGAAGAAAGTTGACAGGGAGAGAATCAACTCCTATGAAATATGGTTCTATGGATACCGTGGACTGCCAAAAAGACAAATAAATGGGTCTGAAGTCAAATAAAGCCAGAAATTTCCCTAAAAGCCAAAATGACTAAAATAACCTTACTGTACCATTAATAAGTCAGTAAAAGAAAAAGCAAACAAATGAACAACAACATTAATAAAACGTTCTTGCACATCCAAGAATAATTCAGCTCATCGGAGGTGGTAAGAAAGTCAGAGATCTGAGGCATGAATAATTTTTGGGATTAGTGCCTTACAGGTAGGGGTGGCCCTTTGGGAAGGTGGACAGAAAAATGACATGGAGGTGACAGCATTAACAAGAAAGGCCTGGGAACGTTGCCCAGCCATGTGTTCTTTGGTAAATTATCCTAAACCGTTACATAAATCCTGTAGTAACTGTGCAAATATTCAGAAGATTATTGCAAGTCAAGACACAATAAGATGAATTAAGCCTTCAGACTTGTACTAGATCATCCCAGATAAGCAGAGGGAGGCCAACAGAAGGATCTTTGACATTATGGCTCCATTTTCACAGGAGAGAAACCGGGAGAGCCAGCCAGTGATATTCTGGGTTGAACTACCGTACTTGTTTAGGGCTCTAGTTCTACCACCGGCTGCGAGGGGGTCCTGGATCCCACCAGCAAAAGAGCAGGGATGCTTCTCAGCTGTGTACCATCATTTACCACCAATACAGCTCATCTTAGCAGCAACGAAGACCTCCTTCCTCTGTACCATCTTAGTTGTTAATTGTTTGATGACGTTTGTGTGGGAGGGGGGTTGTACTGTTGAAGAAAATCAATAAAATATTTAAATATTTCTGAATATTTTCAAGCTGTGGTTGGTTGAATCCGTGGATATGGAGGGCTGACTATATGTTTGGAATTTTGTTGTTATCATCCCCATCATCCATCATCCATCATCATCATCATTATCATCATCATTTCTGTGGTATCACATACAGAGAGCCAGCATAAATAGGGGGGGGAAAGACCTCCTTCCTTCACAGCCGTGGCATCCACAGCCACTTCCCTCCTGCTCCCAAACACCGCCCTCCCCCATAAAAAGATATTAAACCAAATACATTAAAACAACTGATATAAAATCACATTAAAATAATAAATAATAAATAATAAATAGCCAGCAGACTAAAAACGGCCAGGAGCCCGTGAGGCTGGGAACTAATTAGGAAAGGACTGATGATGAGCCACTTTGGTTCCTATATTAGGAGAAAAGCAGGATATAAATAAATAAATAAACAGCCTTCTGGTTGTAAATAATTATTCACGCAGCAAGGAAGCTGCCTTCAACCAGGTGAGGCCATTGGTCTATCCAGTCCAGGTATGATCTCCTTCTGAGAGGCATCGGCTCTCCAGGGTCTTTCCAATCACAGAGACTTTCCCATCATCTCCACTGGCTGCTGGTCTGTTTCTGGGCACAATTCAAAGTGCCTGCTATGACTCATAAAGCCCTGTACAGCTTAGGTCCAGGCTATGTGACAGACCACCCTCACAGGTACATCTGGTGGGAACACAGAAGAGGGGGGGGGGCTTCTCGATGGCTGCCCCCAGGCGCTGCAATTCCCTTCCCAGAGAAGTTAGACTGCCACCCTCCCTGCTTGCTTCTACAAGTCTTCTTTTTGCTGTGTTCACACCCTCCTGGCTTGCCCCTTCTCTTTTGATGTTTAAACTGTACTTCTAAAAGCTCACCTGAAGTTTTAAGTAACTGCAGTGCTACGAATTTGGAGACTGGAGAAAAATGTCACGGAGGGAAGAATTCTTATCATGGGGCAATGCTCTGATTTTGCCCCTCTTCCGGTAGCTACACCTGTTTGCCATGACAGATGAACCTGGGATGTTCTATATGCCAAGCCTATGTTCCCCCATGAAGATACCACCCCTCCTGATTTCCCAGGCAGTAGCAAACGGAAAGCCAAGCATTCATAACGCCATTCTCCTCTTGTAGGGGATGCTCCCATTTCTGGATAAAAGCAACTGAAAAAGTGAGATGGCAGAGAATTAATCAGGACTGTCCCTGCCAGACTGGAACAGTTGGGTGGCATAAAATAGACACTAACTTTTATAGACCTTTAAAACAAGAACCTTTAAGCGTCAGCCTAGCAAGAAAACAAGGGCTCTGTTTTGCAAACCAGGGAATGTGCTTGCAATATTTTAGCTTAAAATCTCTTGCTGAATTCAGTGACTCATGTTGGGACCTTTCTCCACAGAGGTTCACATAGTCTGACAGACTGGAAGCAGAAATTTTTATTACAGAAAGTTATTTATTGCTGGGATACCTTCAAGCAGTGTCAGATAGGTCAGACATTCAATACCAGCTTTCTACATGTCAGACACCTATACAGACTCAGAAACGATTTCTTTTTCCAAATAACATCCACTAGACCTGCCAGAGGGATCTGCTCTTTAAGTTACAGGTATCTGTCACTAAGTAGTTACAGGTATCAGATACTACTATTGCTTTGTTAGAAGACTTGCAACACTTTATAAATTCCTAGTGCTCAAAAGCATGTACAAAACCTTGAAAATTTGACTTGTCTTCCTCTGCACTATTACTTAAGCTTTACAGTATATTCCATTCCCCTACTAAAAAGTAGCATGGCTTACACACAGAAAAACAACAGCAGGGCAATCATGTACCAATACCATCTTAGCTATTTAAAACAAATAATAAATTAAAAACAGCAACTGAGTTAAATATTAGATGCCTGTGTGGATTCAAATGTTCGCACTTTCCATCTAAAGGACAGCAGAAAGGGAGCCTGGCAATTCTTCTTCTTTGGGAGAATACTGCAAAGCCTTGGCACCACCACCAGAAAGGCCCCGCCTGTTATGTTTACCCAAATGTAAGATCCTCCCAATCCTAAAGTTCAAGGAATCTCTTTTTCTTTTTGGGCTAAGCACCTTTTCTCCCACACCATGCTGGCTCTCTGTATGTGATACCATAGAAATGATGATGATGGATGATGATGATGTTAAGGAAAATGCAACATGGGACATACAGTGAAAGAAATAAAATATGTATGTGAAAGTCACAATGACTAAGCAAGAGCAATTATGGGGCTACACAGGTGAAACTGCTAATGTAATCTAGAAGGCCTGAGAGCCAAGGACAGAGGTACTGAATGCAGATTGGAAACACCTGAGAATCATTAAGTGTACAAGGTGAAATGTTGAAATACATGGGTTGGTCTTAAGCATGGATGGAACTATGTGGACCAATCTGAATGGAAGTACACACCCACTGGGTGGAAACTAATTAGTGGGTGGTGATAAACAATGGCTATAAAATTGCAATGTTTGCCAATGTATTTTTGTGGTGGAGTAGAGGTGGTGTAGTGTATAGAGATTGTGATTTGTTGACCATATAGTATATTTATATAGAAGAATAAAGTAGGTTTTATATAAAACTACTGAGTTGCCTGGGTGATTCCTGGAGACGTTTTGGAGACACCTGGAGAAGAGTGAGAAGGCTTGGAGAGTTTGTCAGGATCTTCAGCCTATTCTCTGAAACTCTGCTGCTTTGGAGGAAAGCATTAACCACTGATCTAAGCTGGTCAGCTCTGCTGCATAAAAAGGTGGTGAGTTTGAGCCAGAGGTGAAGAGCTACAACTCCCATCATCCTTGACAAGGGTTAAGGGCCCAGTTACTAGAGCACCCAGCATCCACAGAAGCTGAAAGTTCCAGAAAGTGGAAGAAAGCTTTGTGGACGACAGATCAGAGCAAGTTGTTTGTGCTGCACTGATAAGCCTCGTGAGTAAATCATTTTGTGTTTTGCTTAAGCCCAGACGGGTCGGCTGTGCATACTCAGAAGGACTGTGTCAAATTGAGTCACTGCACAAATCAAGATGGAATTTCTAAAGTTTAGTAAATTAAATAGAAACAACTACTCTACCTGGAAGATTTATGCCCAATCTCTACTAGTAAAGGAAGGTCTGTGGTTAACAGTTGAAACAGGGCTGGCAGCCGATGCTGATGAAGCCACTCAAGAGAGAGATAGTAAAGCAAAAGCCTGTCTTTATCTCATGCTTGAAGAAGACTTAATTAATGACGTCAGAGATAAAACGTCTGCCAAGGATGTGTGGGATACCTTGCAGAGATTACACACTCCTTCAACTGCTTTTGCAAAAATGCTATGGTCTAAAAGAATATACAGGCAAAAGATGGCTAAAGGGCAGTGTGTGATAGAACATTTAAAAATAATGCAAGATTTGTTTGTGCAAGCTGAACTGAGGGGAGTGCAAATTAGCAAAGAGCAGCAATGCTACATTTTAGTAGAATCGCTAGACTCTTCGTGGGACAACATAACGAACAGCTTGCAGAACTTGCCAGAAGCTGAGCTTAATAGAGACTTAATTGTGGCCAGAATACTGGAAGAGAACCAGAGAAGAATGTCTGAGCAGGGTGACTCAGCAAGCTTAAAGACTGTGCCAAAACAACGAACAACTCCTGACTGGCGAACGCAGGAGGAAGCAGCCTCTACAAGGGAGCAACGGAGGTGCTTTTATTGTAAGAAGATTGGTCATCTGCAGAGACATTGTAAACATTTTGCAGCTGAGAGACGCAAGCAAGCAGAGAGCAGATGGCAGCCGCGGCAGTATCAAAAACAGTCCAGACCTCCATTTTTGAGGGACAGTGGTAATAAGAAGGGGGTTGCAACCATGATTAAGGAAAAACAAAATGCAAATTCTAAGTGGCTAGTTGATTCAGGAGCCACATCATTGATGTGTAATGACATAAATTTAATAAGTAATAGAAAATCAGCTAATGTAAATGCTGTAGTTTTGGCTGACGGGAAAGAGCTAAGTACTGTAAATCAAATGGGTACTGTGTACATTCCAGGGCTAAAAGAGAATTTTAATGATGTCTTACATGTAAAGGAGTTAGAAAATAATTTGTTATCAGTAAGCAGATTAACAGAAAGAGACTACACAGTCATCTTTGAAAAGAACATGTGTAAGATAAAACTGAATGGGGAATTGCGTGGCATAGGTTTGAAAAAGGACAAACTTTATTATTTGGAGGACAATATTGATAGCTACAGGGTTGAAGAAGCTAATAACATAGAAAATATTCCAATCCACAAAGACTGCATACACGAGCTTCACAGAAAATTTGGCCATGCGAGCTTCAAATGTTTAAAGAATTTAATCAGTATGTGTCCAGAGTTAAAAGTTACTGAATGCAAAAACCACTTAGATTGTACAGTGTGTCATCAGGTAAAGGTCAGAGCTTTTCCAGTAGCTAAGAAAACAAAAAGAATTGCTCAAAGACCATTTCAGTATGTACATGCAGATGTCGCCCAAGCTAATTGCTTGTCCTTAGGGGGAAGCAAGTATTTCCTAGTAATTGTTGATAGGTATACAAGGTTTGCATTTGTGAGAATAATGAAAAACAAATCTGACGCTGGGCAAAGTTTAAAAGCATGGGTAAGAATGGTGGAAAGACAATTTGATAGCAGAGTAGGCACCATCATTACTGATAGAGGAGGAGAATTTTTAAATAATCAATTGTTTAACTGGTTTCAAAAGGTGGGAATAAGGCATGAAACTACAAACCCTGCTTGTCCTAGTGAGGATGGGTTAGCAGAGAAGAAAATACAAGATATAAAAAGAATTACTGCTTGTATGATGGCAGATGCAGGGGTGAAAGATAGTTTTTGGGCAGAAGCAACTTTGACTGCAATTCATATCAGTAACAGATTGTATCATTCAGAAATTGAAGACATTCCCTACAGGGTATTGTATGGGAGAATGCCAAATTACAAGTACTTAAGGGTTTTTGGACAATTTGCTCATGTTTACAAACCTGCTTGTTTCAGGAGGAAAGGAGAACCCAAAAGCAAAAGGCTTAGGTTTTTGGGGTATTCTGGAAATAGCTACAAGTTTCATTTGGGAGGAAAACAAGTGCAGTATTCTAGGTCTGCAAATTTCGAGAGACATGCTGGTTGGGACAAACTGCATGCCAATAAAGAAGTGTTTTTGAGATTAGGGAGTTCAAATGAGCCAGAAGCACAAACTGAACCAACCTCAGGAAACGGAGGGGTTTCAGTTAAGCAGGAAGCATCACCTAGCAGCAGTGGTAGTTCTTCTGATGATGAGATAGCATCTAGGCCTACTACTACTCGAATGACTGAAGACAAGAGATTTAGTCATAGAACTACAACTCCCAGTAGAGAAAGTGAGGATGAAAGAGACAGAACAGCAGATTTTATTCCCAGGCGTAGTCATAGAGTTAGAAAGCCTCCAGATAGGTTTGTTGTGACAAAGGCAAGAGCTTGTTTAGCAGTAGAAGAGCCTGAAAGTTTTGAAGAGTTGGAAAGTTATTCTAGCGAAGAACAGGAAAGATGGTTTGATGCAATGGATAATGAGTTTGGTTGCCTGGTAAATAAAGATGTTTTTGAAATTGTTGACAGACCCAAAGACAAGAAAGTAATTGGTTGTAAATGGGTATACAAAAGGAAAGAAATGCCAGATGGAAGTATCAGATATAAAGCTAGGTTAGTGGCTAAGGGTTTTGCACAACAGCAGTATGAGAACTATGATAAGACATATTCTCCAACTGCAAAGCCAGAAAGTCTGAGAATGGTTCTAGCAGTAGCAGTAAAAAGGAATTTAGTTGTAGAACATTTTGATTTTGAGACAGCTTACTTGAATGCAGTTCTGGATGAAGAAATATTTATGGAACAGCCACAAGGTTTCGAAGAAAATGGTAGTCAGAGAGTATATAAATTAAAGAAAGCGTTGTATGGTTTAAAACAAAGTGCCAGAGCGTGGAATCTGTACATCAATGATGAGCTAGTTAAGCTAGGTTACAAGAGGAGCATTGCAGATGCTTGTGTTTATACAAAAGGAGACATAGTATTAGTAATTTATGTAGATGATTTGTGCGTAGCAGCAAAGTCAAAACAGGAAATTGAGTCAGTAAAAAGAGAATTGTCTGAGAAGTTTGTTTTGAAGGACTTAGGTGTATTGAAGTCTTATTTAGGAATTTGCGTTGAATGGACAGAAGAAGGACATTGTTTGTTAAGTCAGAGAAATAAAATTGAAAGATTGATTGAAAAGTGTGGATTACAGAATGCAAAAATAGTAAGAGCTCCAATGACAACTGGTTTTGTGTCTGAGGAAACAACTAGAGCGTTTGAGGACAAGACTTTCTTCAGAAGTATAATAGGATCTTTACAATTCATATCTTGCCACACCAGACCAGACATTTCTTATGCTGTAAATGTATTGTCTAGAAGGGTTAATGATCCAAAAATTGAAGACTGGACAGCGGTAAAACATTTATTGAGATATTTGAAAGGAACCTTAGATAGGAAATTGATTATAAGAAGCAGTAGTTCAGATCTAGATTGTTATGTAGACAGTTCATTTGCATCAGAATTAGGAGACAAGAAGTCAGTTACAGGAATGATAATTAAATATAGTGAAAGTCCAGTAGTTTGGAGAAGTAGAAAACAAACTAATGTAGCGTTAAGCACAACGGAAGCAGAATTCGCTGCTTTGAATGAGATAGTAAATGAGGTACAGTGGATTAAGCAATTGCTAAATGATTTAAATGAAAGTTACAAGATACCAGTGGAAATTCTGGAAGATTCACAGTCATGCATAGCGATGGCTGAAACTGAAAGTTTGAAGAACAGAACAAAATATGTTGGTGTAAGATATCAAAATGTGCGAGACATGGTTCAGAAGGGTGAAATAGAATTGAGATACATAGAAACACAACACAACATAGCAGATTTGTTCACAAAAGCATTGACAGCAGAAAAACATGAAAGGCTGACACAAATGGTTGGAATGACATTGTAAGACACATACAATATATTATTTCGGAGGGGATTGTTAAGGAAAATGCAACATGGGACATACAGTGAAAGAAATAAAATATGTATGTGAAAGTCACAATGACTAAGCAAGAGCAATTATGGGGCTACACAGGTGAAACTGCTAATGTAATCTAGAAGGCCTGAGAGCCAAGGACAGAGGTACTGAATGCAGATTGGAAACACCTGAGAATCATTAAGTGTACAAGGTGAAATGTTGAAATACATGGGTTGGTCTTAAGCATGGATGGAACTATGTGGACCAATCTGAATGGAAGTACACACCCACTGGGTGGAAACTAATTAGTGGGTGGTGATAAACAATGGCTATAAAATTGCAATGTTTGCCAATGTATTTTTGTGGTGGAGTAGAGGTGGTGTAGTGTATAGAGATTGTGATTTGTTGACCATATAGTATATTTATATAGAAGAATAAAGTAGGTTTTATATAAAACTACTGAGTTGCCTGGGTGATTCCTGGAGACGTTTTGGAGACACCTGGAGAAGAGTGAGAAGGCTTGGAGAGTTTGTCAGGATCTTCAGCCTATTCTCTGAAACTCTGCTGCTTTGGAGGAAAGCATTAACCACTGATCTAAGCTGGTCAGCTCTGCTGCATAAAAAGGTGGTGAGTTTGAGCCAGAGGTGAAGAGCTACAACTCCCATCATCCTTGACAGATGATGGATGATGATGATGGATGATGGGGATGATAACAACAACATTCCAAACATACAGTCAGTCCTCAGTATCCACAGATTCAACCAACCACAGCTTAAAAATATTCAGAAATATTTTTTCCCAAAAAGCAAACCTTGATTTTGCCATTTTATATAAGGGACGCCATTTTACTATGCCATTGTATATAATGGGACTTGAGCATCCATGGATTTTGGTATCCACAGGGGGTCCTGGAACCAAGCCCCTGTGGATACTGAGGGCCAAACTGTAATTAAAAATTCACAGCCTACAAAAGTTAGACAGCAATTAAACCATCATAAAATTGAAATCAGTCAAAAACATAAACCATTAAAACAACATTAATAGAAAGGCCTGTTTCCCCTAAAAAAATCAATTCTTAAAGGTATGATGGAATAAAAGGGGGTTTACCTGCTTGTAAAAAGGTAGCAAGGAGGATGTCAGTCTAGCATCTCTTTTCCCCAGTACGGGACTCAAAGTGGCTTAGAAGAGTTAGAATAAGAGAGTTTGAAACTCATAGTATACAAAAGTTAAAAAGCAATTAAACTGTCATAAAATTAACATCAGTCAAAAACATGAACCATTAACAACAACAACAAATAAAAGTCCAGCACATTATACAAAGCCTGTTTCTCCTTTTTAAAAAGTCAGTTCTCAAAAGCCTGCTGGGGAAAAACAGCCTGTTTGCGAAAAGTTAATAAGGGGTGTGGTAGCCTAACCACTCTAGGAAGAAGGGAGTTCCAGAGATGGGAGCACCCACGGAGAAGGCCCTGACTCCCACATTTACACTAGATATACCTGGGTGTGTGGTATGGCAGAGGAAGTGACTCCCCAGGAGATTTCAAAACACGGGCAGGCAGGTACAACATGGTCCTCTCCCCACAGGGAACAAACCATCATTGTGTTCTGTTGTTGTTGTAATCCTTCAAGTCGCTTCCGACTTATGGCGATGCTAAGGAGAATCTATCCCGGGGTTTTCTTGGCAGAATTTGTTCAGAGGGGATTTATGTCCTTGACTTCTTCTGAGGCTGAGAAAGTGGAACTTGCCCAAAGTCACCAAGGGGGTTTCCATGGCCAAGCGGGGATTTGAACCCTGGCCTACCAGGATCACAGTCCAACACTCAAACCACTACACCATGCTGGCTGGCATTGGTCTTGTGCTAAAGGGGGGAGAATTATGTATCCCTGTTGGTTCAGTTGGTTGTGCAGAATTCCCCCAAATGCATGCATTTCTTAAGAACCAGGACAGAAAGAACTGGAGCTTTATAGAATTCGAATAAAAGCAAAAGCAAAATGAAAATATTTCTTCACCTCCAGTCACCAGGTGGGGAGGGGGCTTGTCCTCAGTTGCCCAGAAGGAGTCAGTCCTCTTTGTTCATGAGAAGGAGGGTTGCACTTGCTGACCCTTTTTAAAGCATTCCCGTCTCCTCTCCCCACCACCCCACCCTGCAACCCCTTGCTCAACTCAGCTATGCAACTAATTTTGGGCAGGGAGGGGGAGAGAGAGAGAGAGAAAGCAGTTCCTGGACTGCAGCTGTAACTAATACCATTCAGGCATTCAGAGCCAAAGGGCAAAAGGGGGTAGAAGAACCAGTGGTAGAATAGCGAACCTAAACAAAGGAAGAGTCAGGAATGTCTTCAGCACTTCATGTGGGGGGGGGGCAATGAACACAGAATGTGGGAGAATCATTTGGGCTTCCTCAGCTCGCTTGCTCTCTCTGTGCATGTGCCTTCAAGTCACCTGTGGTCTTGTGGCAACCCCATTAATTTCCTAGGCTTTGCCAGTTCCTTCCTCTGAAATAGAGCCTCCAGCACCTGGGATTCCTGGGTGGTGTCCCATCCAAGTCCTAACCAGAACTGACCCTGCTTAGCTTCCAAGATCAGACAGGATCTGCTGCCTTTAGGACTATGTGTGTGTCTGTGTGCACATGTATCTTTGTTGCCTGTTGACTTATGGCAACCCCATGCATTTCACCGCAAATGTATGGCAAGGCTTGTAAGTCCCTAATAAAAATGGTGAAGGGTGGCAACAGAGGTGGCAGCAAGTCCCACTAGCTGCCCACTTCTGCCTTAGGAAAGAACCCAGCTGCTCAAAGGCATCCATGGTGGGCTGAATCCGTGGACTGTACTCTTTGTGTGTGTTAAATATGGTTGGGAGGGTGGCTAGAGATACCTGCAGTTTCTCCACTTTCATGGGGGTCTCTGCAGGCCAATGTGGAGGACAACTGTATTAACCATGTTAAAAGCACACACTTTTAAAAATATTTTAAAGGTTAAACACTACAATGCAGATCTTTCAGCCCTTTCCTTACAAGCTTCCAATTCTAAAGGCCTGTCTGCAACGATAAAGGCTTTGCCACCCAGAAGACCCTCTTTCGTGTTCCCACCAGCCATACCTGTGAAGGAGGTGGGACTGAGAGCATCCAGTCTGGCTCATATGGGCAGACACATGACAACCTTTTTAAAAAATTCCACACACAATGACAGGAAAGTGATAATATAATGAGAACTCCACATAAACAAGGGTACTCTTTGTACAAGTTTATTTTGGCAAGGACCCAATGTATACTCATCTGCCAATTCCAGACCTCCCTGCCCTGGGTGTGGTTAGGGATGATGGGAGTTGTGGTTGCTATGCGCCTTCAAGTTGTTTGTGACTTATGGCGACCCTAAGGTGAACCTATCACAGGGTTTTCTTGGCAAGATTTGTTCAGAGGCGGTTTTGCCTTTGCCTTCCTCTGAGGCTGATAGCGTGTGACTTATTAAAAGTCTCCAAGTGGGTTTCCATGGCTGAGTGAGGATTCGAACCCTGGTCTCCAGAGTTGTACTCCAACACTCAAACTGCTACACTACACTGGCGGGTGAGTTACAGCCTAACAAATCTGGAGGTCGATGGTTTTGGCAGAAGCTGTTCTGTTTTCAATTCCACAGCATGCTCTGCGGTTCTCCTCATTGCTAGAGCTGGCGGTTCTCTCAGAACCAAAAGAGGCATCCTTTCTCCAGCAGCTGCCAGAAACAATGGACTTGGATCTGGCTTTGGATCCTGCCCCAGAGTCAGATCCAATTGATACAAGGGTCACTCTTGCTGCTGTCTTTAAATAGAACAACAGAGCATGAAAGGGAAGGAGGGAGAGCAAAGAAGTCACTCAGCAATGTCAACAAGAACCCACGAATCAAAAGGACATCCTCCCAGGAATATCCTTAACACACATATCAACCTGCTGAAGGTGGTAGAATTTACTCATAAGCACACACACATACACACAGAGGGAGTAAACATACACACCTCTTCCAATGCAACTGAAACCAGGTTTCAGCCAGTCAATGTTTAGCCTGGAGAAGAGAAGGCTAAGAGGTGACATGATAGCCATGCTCAAATATTTAAAGGGATATCATACTGAGGACGGAGCAAGCATGTTTTCTGCTGCTCCAGAGACTGGGACACAGAGCAGTAGGTTCAAATTACAGGAAAAGAGATTCCACCTAAACATTAGGAAGAACTTCTTGACAGTAAGAGCTGTTCCTATAGTGGAATACACAATCTCAGAGTGTGGTGGAGTCTCTTTCTTTGGAGGTTTTAAAACAGAGGCTGGATGGCCATCTGTCAGGAATGCTCTGATTGTGTCTTCCTGCAGGGCAGAATGGGGTTGGACTAGATGGCCCTTGTGTTCTCTTTCAAACTCTATGAGTCTATGAATCAAACACTTTTATCTATATCCCCACCTTCTTCCCCAAAAGTGGGACTCAAGGAAGCCTACAGAATAAAGAGATATAGTACAAGGAAAACCACATATAACTAAAAACATGCAAAAAGTTAAGAGTAAAACAATATTAAGTAAACTACAGAATTAAAACCATATAGAACATTAATTTAAAAGCATGGATTATAACCAGTACAGCACTGAAGCTGAAAACTTGTTAAGGTATATAAAACAATCCGTTCCCAAATGCCTGCTGGAATAGAAAAGTCTTCACTTGCTGGTAGGAAGAGAGCACCAGGGGAGCCAGCCTAGCCTCCCTAGGAAGGGGGATCCAGAGTCCAGAGCAGTCACCAAGGCAGCACTCTCTCCAGGGTTCCCATTAATCATTCCTATGAAGGTGGTGGGATTTAGAGAAGTGCCTCCCCAAAGATGGAGAGAGTTGGGGCAATCTCACACGAGATGATTTGTTGTTGTTGTTGTTGTGTGCCTTCAGGTCGTTTTGACCTACGCCTTAGGCGAACCTATCATGGGGTTTTCTTAGATTTTCCCAGAGGGGGTTTGCCTTTCCCTTCCTCTGAGGCTGAGAGAGGGTGACTTGCCCAAGGGCACCCAGTGGGTTTCCATGGCTGAGTAGGGATTTGAACCCTGGTCTCCAGAGTCCTAGTCCAACACTCAAACCTCTACATCACGCTGGGTCTCAAGTGATAAGATACACTCCTTCAGATAACCTGGAGTCAAGTCTGGTTTGAAAAATTGCAAAAAAACCGAAACTAAACTAAAAAAAGGAGTTTCAACACATGTTGTAGGAGTGCTGTGCCATCTGTAATATGACACTGTTGCCTCCTCTCTTCATGTTGAAGACCACCCAGTACTATCACCACTCTTAGCCTCACCCACAGACTTGTCTTTGAAAACAGGGAGGGAAATGAACACCACCTCTTTCAACAATCCTGAAGTTGTTCACAAAAGCAATCTGCTCTTAACTCTCTGCTCAAGCATCCGAAACCACTCAAAAACATCCGGTCACAACAATCTTGCCAAAACAAAAGCTGCTAATATAATCAAATACAATCAAATCCCAAAGCTCAATCATCCAGCACTTAATTCAGCCAGGCTGGGGGGATGGGGCAAAATAACAACAACAACCCCAACACAAATCAACAGTATACTAAAAAGTGGATGTTTATAACCCCTAAGCCAGGAAAATTCCTATATGCTGGGATGGGAAACATGCAGCCCTCCGCAAGATGTTGGACTCCAAGTCCCAGCAGCTCTTAGCCAGAATACCAAAAAGGTGAGGAATGCTGGGAGTTGCTAGAAAGCAACATGATTCCCACACCCCTGCTACATGGGCAGAAGTATGGATTCTTTGTAAGTTTTCTCTTGGGAACTAAAAGGAGAGTCGGGAGGCAATCAGGACAGGTGGTGGGGGGACAGCACGAAGCAGGCCCTGCACCAAAGCCTGTCCCTTTTGGAGAAAGGTGAAACCATGGAGCAAGACACATACCCACCCAGATGTTGTGGAGGAAGCTAGGGGATAATATGATTGGATCCCAGGTACTGTGCCTACATGAGAGATGAGATATATATATCTAAGAGTACATTCATAAGATCCCCTTATCAATAAAATCACCCAAAATAAAGACTCAAGAAGTGACAAGAGCAGCCTATCCCTCCATCAACTATTGAATGGAACAGAAATCCAAATTCTGCATTCAATATTGTCACACAGACAAAGGGGAAGCACTTATTCTGGATTAAGAAACCTGGGAGTGGATGGGCCAATCTGATTGTGTGAAGCCTTCTAAACCATGCAGGGAGCCCAGCTGGATCAGACCTAAAATCAGAGACTATTGAGTCCAGCATTAGCTTGTGCTAGAGTAAAGGCAAGCTAGGTAGAGTAAAGGTATGCTTACTCATGCTGGGAGTAAAGGTAGAGTAAAGGCATGCATCTCATGCAACAAAAGCCACCCAGAATCCTATACAAGGGTGCCCCATTGTATCACCAGAGGTTCATTCCAGGTAACAGATTCTGGGGTGTTTGTATTAATACAACAGCTGCTGCTAGCTACATCCTGGACATTGACGTTTGCTCTCACCTTACTGTCAGCATCCCAGCCCAAACTGTAGGTACTGTACTCTCCTGCCTCCCTGAACCTCTGAGATATCTACCTAAGTATCTAAACCTCTGAGACTATATCTACCTGTTTAACCACCAGAACCCAAGGCTACATCTACCTGGATCTCTAAGATTATATCTACCAGTATATTTATCTCAACTTTTCCATTTGTATCTATCTGAATAAGCTACCGGAACTTCTAACACTACATCTACCTGAGCTTCTAAGATTATTATGGATGTTGTTGTGTGCCTTCAAGTTGTGACCTTAAAGCAAACATATCTATCCCAGGGTTTTCTTGGCAAGACTTCTGCAGAGGGGGTTTGCCTTTGCCTTCCTCTGAGGCCGAGAGAGTGTGAGTTGCCCAAGGTCCCCCCCTCAGTGGGTCTCCATGGCCTAAGACGATGTCTACCTGACCTGGACCTGTAAGCTAAGCGCATAAGAAGTATCTCCTCTGCCCTCTAAGATGACATCCAATCCAGGTCTCTGGGGAAGGGGGTCTCCAGGTGCCCCTGGCTGCCATCATCAAAAGCTGCTGGAGTCTACTCAGCCAGGCAGCCCTCCAGATGTCACAGGGTTCTTGGTCCTTTTGGCGCAGCCTAAAGCACATCCCTTTGGGAAAAGTCCTCTGGCGAAGGAGCCCTATGACACCTGGAGGTCCGCATTTGCCATGGCTTCCATGCATCTCCCTCAGCATGCCTCTACCTGGCCACCTCCCTCGTTTGAATCATAGAACAGAATTGTAGAGTTGGAAGAGACCACAAGGGCCATCCAGTCCAACCCATTCTGCCATGCTGGAAATCACAATCAAAGCATCCCTGACAGATGGCTATTCAGCCTCTGTTTAAAGACCTCCAAGGAAGAAGACCCCACCACGCTCCGAGGGAGTGCGTTCCACTGCCAAACAGCTTTTACTGTCAGAAAGTTCCTCCTAACGTTGAGGTGGAATCTCTGTTCCTGGAGCTTGCGTCCATTGCTCCGTGTTCCAGTCTCTGGAGCAGCAGAAAACAAGCTTGCTCCATCTTCAATGTGACACCCCTTCAAATACTTGAACAAGGCTATCATATTGCCCCTTAACCTTCTTTTTTACAGGCTAAACATACCTAGCTCCCTAAGTCTTTCCTCATAAGGCATCATTTCCAGACCTTTCACCATTTTAGTCGCCCTCTCTGCACTACCTTTGCCCCCCTCTGGGAAGAAGCTGGACACAGCACACCTGGACAGGAGGGAGGGAGTTGGCAGGGGGGCACCAGAGCCCGGCTAGCCAGCCTTTGGCAAAGCCCCCCCCCCAAAAAAAAGAAGGGGGCGACTGCAGGCAAGCGTCCCTCCCCGGGGGCTCCTAGAGGGGCTTCTCCTTGGCAGCCCCCCGCCCCAGCGTCCTCGCTCCACCCTGCCCGGCGCGGAGGTTGGGCAAAGCCTGCTACTCACCGGGAGACGAGGCAGGGCGAAGGCAGCGGCGGCTGGGCTCCCTCGATCTGGCTTCCCAGCGGAGCTGTTGGCTGGGCACTCTCCCTCCTCGCCCCGGACTAGCCGTGCGCGTCCAGGCTGCGAAGGCAGAGTCGGAGGAGGAGGAAGGCGGCTGGGATTCCCCGTGCGCCCCCTGCTGGCGGGCCGCGGAGGAACAGCCCCGGCGCCGCCAGCCACCGGCTCACACAGCGTTCCTCGGCAGCCCAGCAGGACCGGTTTAAGGAATTGGGGGGGGGGGCTGCAATGCTTTATTTTGGGGGGACCATATGTTTATCTCAGGTCAATGTAACCTAACTCAGCCTAAGCTATTCACAGTACAGGATATTCGGATTATTACTAATAATGTTTTGCAGGAGGAGGGTTAATACAGCCCACCCCCCACAATGATGGGGCCCCCTGTGGATGCTGACGCCGCCGGTGCCTTAAACCAGCCGGGCAGCCCAGAGTCGTAGTCCAACGTTCAAACTGTTACGCCACTCTGGTACAGCATCATAAAAGCCCTTTTGTTCAAAATCAATTTCCAAAGGCTTAGAATCATAGAATCACATACTCCTATTGATGCAGCCTACAATTGCATTTGCTTTTTTAGCTGGAGCATCACACTGCTTGCTGGAAAGAAAGGCCTTAACCTGCTGCCAAAAGGACAACAACAAAGGAGCTGTCTTGGCCTCCCTAGGGAGGGAGTTCCAATGTGTGGGAGCAGCCACAGAGAAAGCCTTCTCCCATATTCCAACCAACCTTTCCAGTGAAGGCCGTGGGACGAGAAGTGCCTCCCCTGAAGATCTTAAAGCTCAGCCAGGCTCATAGGGGAGGGTCCCATCCTTCAAACAGCCTGGGCCCTATGATGCTGTCCATGTATCCACACTGTCGAATTACGGCATTTTGACACCATTTTTACTGCCATGGCTACATCCTACAGAATCCTGGGATTTGTAGCTTGGTGAGGCACCAGCACTCTTTGGCAGAGAAGGCTAAAGACCTTCTAAAACTATAGATCTCAGGATTCCATACGATGGAGCTATGGCAGTCAAAGTGGTGTCAAACTGCTATAACTCTGCAGCATGGATACACCCTATGCCCTTAGTGAAGCCTTTCTCAACCCTTTTTATCCTGGAAGAACCCTTGATATAATTTTCAGGTCTTAATTCAATGCATCACCAAATGTTCAGGCACTTTTGGATTGCTGTATTCACACTGCTGGAAAAATACATATCTTTCTTAAGATGGTATCATGACTATACAGCTTGGGTCCAGATTATCTGAAAGACTGTATCTCCCAAGACGAATCTGCCCAAGTTTTAAAGATCATTGTGGAACAGCTTTCTCCCAGTCTCCCACTATCGCAAGCATGTGTGGTTAGGATGCAGGAGAGAGGGCCTTCTTGGTGGCTCCTCCCAGGCTGTGGAACTCCCTGCTACAGGAGGCAAGTCAGGCCCCTGCCTTCCTCTCTTTTCCCCTTTCTCTTTATCCAGGCCTTTGACTTTTAACTGTCCATTGCAGAAGGTCTTTTAATTGGTCTATGTTGCATTTTAATCATGATTAATATGTTTTCACTGGCTTTTTAAACAGGTTTAAACCAATGTGTTTTTTTAACACAGTTGTTTATTTAACTGCATTTTAATTTTTGTATTAGCCACTATTTTAAGTGTTTTTGTTTAAACATACAGGTCCCTACCCCGCCCCAGACATTCCCGGACTTACCATGGATACATGAAACTGTGGATAATAGCTAATCCTATTGAAATGAAAGACTCCCGGACCAACTTCCCACAGGAACATACCATAGAATCGGTGCCGGAGGACCTAGAAAATGCCTAGAGCGGACCTATTTTTTCCAGATGTGGATAAGTGAAACCACAGATACTGGTCCCGTGGATAAAGGAGTCAACTTGTTATTGTGTGATGTTTCAACATATTGGGAGTAAAATGGGATTAAATAAATAAATACTAGTTTTTTAAAAACATCTCTCAAATCTCAGGCAGGATACAACATCAAAAAGGCAAACTATTGAGCAGGGAGCAACCCTTTTAGAAGAATCGCTCAGTTAAACTAGACATTTCTGGCTTGGAAACAAACCTAAGCACACCCCTCTTACATCAGTTCTGGGATTTTAAGAGTTTTTCTAGTGCTGCAAAATCTTTGCTTGATTTTGATAACCTGCAGGAAATGTGTGACAGACCGGGAGTGGTTTTCCCATAGATCCCAGGAGGTTAAACAAGGGCAGCTGAAACTGCTGAATGTGCTTCAAGGAAGGAAGACACCCAGCTTTCAAAAGAACAGTTTCACTTTCCTACCTAATGGGCAAGATTAGCAGGTCCATGTGTAGTCACAGCAGAAATAAACTCTAATCTTTAGCCCATCCTGCAGCGCTGTCCTGGATTATACAAAATTACCTAGGTCACTTTAAAGACTAGTTTATTGCAGTTTAAACTAATAATCCCATCAAGGAGAGGGATGGGCTACGTGTCTACACACACACACACACACACACGGTCAAAATGCAATAATTATAAACAATTTTGCTATTATATATACATAGTTAAAAACACTAAGTTCTTGCAAAATGCAAAAACATCCCTACACATTCACAGATGGTCTCTCATTCAAAGGGGCCTCATAAAAGTCAGAGCCAACTTGATGACAAATAACAGCAAACAGAAGCAAAACTCTATTAAAAGAAATTAAATGGGCACCTGAAGGAGTCTTATAGGTATACCACATTATGCCCTATCCTGGCATTATTTCGCTATGTAGATAACAAATATATGACTGTTCTCTCCACACTTCCTTCTCCCATATCGCTCCTGCAACTCATTTTGTTGGCGTAATAGTGCTATTTTGCACGCCGCATGTTCAGTCACTAACGCTTCTCTGCATGCATACTCCACCCCTTACCTGCTGTCGTCACATCCTCTCCTGATTTTACGCATGCGCAAATTGCAGTTTGTTAGCGAAATAGCACTATTTGGCACGCCGCATGTACAGTCACTAACACTTCTCTGAACGCATACTCCACCCCTTACCTGCTGTCGTCACATCCTCTCCTGATTTTACGCATGCGCAAATTGCAGTTTGTTAGCGAAATAGCACTATTTGGCACGCCGCATGTACAGTCACTAACACTTCTCAGCACGCATACTCCACCCCTTACCTGCTGTCGTCACATCCTCTCCTGATTTTACGCATGCACAAATTGCAGGCCTAGACTTCGCGCGATATCACGAGCCTAACCCTGTAATCAATGTTTCTCATTGTGCATGTGTATACCTATACCGGTTTCAGCCAAGGCTCTCGTACTGACTGAAGGCTAGTACGTATTTCTTTGGTTTTTACTTCCACACTTTGATTCCCAACTCCAATAGGTTTAACTGTTTAATACATTACTTATTTTCTTTCTTTTGGTGTCCGTATGAGGTGCTGTGGTCCAGTTGCAATCCCTACATCCCTTTTGCCATGGCTTTTGATTCTGCGCAGTACGTTATTTATTTATACAGCGCCAATACACACTATAGGATGTGCGTGGTACTGCAGGCTTGTCATTTGGCGCCATTAACTTTTAGCAATGTCTAAAAAAGGGGCGGCAGGAAGATGTGCAAGGTGGAGTTCAAGCGAGGTTGCCATGCTTCTCTGTGCCATTCGAAAAAGTGGGGAGGTGTACACTTTAATGAGGAGTACCTCTGCTCCTAATAAACATATATACACGCGGATTGCTAGGAAGCTGTACCTTTCAGGGCATTTTAGATCACAGGCACAAGTAGCCTCAAAATTTAAAGTTATGAAGGCAAGCTTCTACAGGGTGATGGAGATGTTTGAAGGGAGGCCACCTACTAGACATCAGCCTCCATACTTCAAACATCTTCGCACCCTGTGGAAGCTCGCAGGCCACCCACAGACATATATATATGGTAAGTCTGTAATTATGGCATATTATATTTTGTGATGGGCACTTGTTAATCAAAGATTACATTACATTTGTTTTTGTATACTGCTGCAGGTCAAAGACAGGGCAGACAATCCCTGCATGCCTCAAACCGAAATGATGGGGCCAGGCCACGGCGAAAAGGTAAGTAAGTAAACAATTGTTATGCCTTAACTGTCTTCTGTTGCCATAGATTCTGTTGTAATAGTTTTTTTTATTACCTGTGCACAGCATTACCTCTTCTTGTTGAGTCTGATGATGATGACAATGGTGACGATGCAGTCTGTATGATGGACACTCCGCTTCCTGACAACCCTGACACTCCAGGACCAAGTAATGTTTCCCTTGCGTCTTCCTTGACAGACACTACAAAATCACATATGCGGTCCCATGACACTGATGACCAATCCCCAGATTTACTTGCTAATCCAAATTTGGACTTGAGAACAAATGATGGAAGTGATATAAATGATACTACTTCTGATGAATCCCCAGAATCTCAATATAAAGTTGCTGAAGAATCATGTACAACATCACACCCTGAAGCTGGAATGTATCAGGTTGAAAAATCTCCCACTCAGTTACCACACATGCGTGGTAAGTAGTGTTTACAATTTCATATTAGGAGTTATCCAAAGTAGCTCCTACAGATTTTTTTCGTACTAGCATGGAGAATGTAATGTACAACTCCTGTTATACGTTACAATTAATTTTTTCGCCAAACTATTGTTTCCATATTTGTAATTTTTAAATTAATTTATTTATTCATATCCCACTCCTCAGTCATACGGCTGCAGGGGCGAATTAGACATTGTTTGTACAAACAAGTATTTATACATATGCACTGCACTGGACATAATCCTGTGTGTGTTCGCAAATTTCCCCAACAAGCTGGGAATTCAAAAAGGCTGCCATGAACATTTACTGCTAATGGGATGGTAAATACCAGTGGTATAACTACCACATTTTGAACAGGTTGGGTTGCAATACATAAAAACAGGCATTGCGGTGTATTTCCCGGCTAAGTAGTATAGTCTTCTTCTTTTATGCTTGATTCTGTAACTGTTACACGTGTTTCCGTCTTCTACTTAAATGCTAAAGTGATTGCACACACTAATATCCCGATGTTATATTTTACATTTCAGATCCACCTGCTACAAGGGAGGATAAGGAAGTCCAGACACCAGTGTGCCTTACGAGTGAAAAGTGCATCCAGACAGAAGATTCTCCTCATGGAAGACCCAATAACTTTTGGGAAAAAGTTGAGAGATTGATGACAGTTCAAACAGAAGGTATTAAATAAGGCGTAGATTTGTTGGGCCTTCTCCATTGAGAATAAGATGCCCCCATCATAATGTTCGATACTTAATTTTCTAATAAGCGTGTCATTTTTTTTAAAGTTATCAGGATAGCCACAGTGCAGGAGGCCCACTTTTCTTCTACCGATAGATGCCTAACAATACTTGAAACAGGAATGAATAGAAACTCCACTTGGATTGAGCAGATCAGAAGAATGATTCCAAATTAGTCGGTTGTGAAGTGGCTCGTGTATGTCAGGAAATTTTCTGAAACACAATTGTGAAATTCATTTTTTCCTTTGAAAGCCAAACTCTTTCTTATTTAATACGTGGTTGGGGTGTGATACATGCAGCATGTGAATGTTTGTTGATATCACAGTATGTAAATTATGAGCACTTGATTGATGCTGTTTTGAATTACATTACTTGATCAGAATGTGATGGTTTGGTTTGTTTCAAAATGAATGACGCCTACACACAGTTACTGCACAAGTAATGGTATTCTGCTGTGCTTGAGGTATCTTTTGGTGGAATTCACCATTTCATTGGATAAATTGGTGCACTTTTGAATTTGTTCAGTTGTAATTGAGAAGAACCACAGTGCATATTACTTTGTGGATTCTCATACAGCCTTTTTAAAATGATTTGATCTGTAAGGTGAAGACTGGATGTTTCCTCATTCTGATGTGGTTTCCAGCAAATTCTGCACTTCTGCTTACCTGTACATGTAAAAACATGGTTTTTTTCTAATCAGAAAAACCTGTTTGCAAAAAGGTGCAGTTTTAGCTCAGTCCTACATGGGACTGGAATGAAAAAACACTGGAAGGATGCTGATGTCATGTAAGAAGGCAGCAGGAAAGACCGAATGTTCCTGTTGCTTTACTGCTTTTCTTTGGAGCGCAGTAAGGCTCCAACTTGTTTAACCATAACAATAGTGGCTCTAATTTGACAGCTGTGGTCCACTTGAGAGCCAGTGTGGTATCATGATTTAAATGCTGGACTACAGTTCTGGAGACCAGAGTTCAAATCCTGTGATCTTGCCTCCAGAATCCCTTTAGGGGCTTATTGCATGAGGGAAGGAAGTGGCAATGAGCCCCCAAAATAGCGCTGCTCGCCTTGCCTTATCACACAATGTTGCCATGTTTCAGCTGTTCTGATGTTCTGGTCCCGTGGGAGATGGTAGTAAATACAGGTCTTTTTGCTAACTGGAAAAATCTATTTGATAAAAGACCTGCCTTTACCAGTGTCTCCCATGGGACCAGAATGGGAGAACAGCTGAAACACACCGACGTCATGTGATAAGGCAAGGTAGGATGGACTACTCTCAGGCTCCCCTTCTGTTCCCTTCCTTTCTGCAGTGAGCCCCTTCATTTTTATTCTTTTTACAGCTTCTTAGCTAAAGCCAAGCTGAAAATGATGCCCCTGAGCTTGAAAATGCCCACATCCAGTCACACAACAGAGTTAGGCAGCTGGCTATGACTCCCTCTCATTGCCAATTATCCCTACTCTCACCACACTTTCATAATCACCTAGAATCATACTGGAAACAGGAATGGGTGATTCCAGACCTTGAGATATCCATCAACGGCCGCTCCCATCAACCTTAAGCCACTTGCATCAACCCTAACTCTGTGCTATGATAACCAATGGTGAAGGATTGGGAGAGTTAGAACTTTATCAGACACAGCAAGTTGCTGCAATCTCTCCTAGTTGGTGTTTTCTTCCTCTTTAGTAATTTTGGCCAAATCCACATTACACAAACAATCCAGTTTGAAATTGGATTATTTGCTATGGCTCCTTCCTATTGAATCCTGGGATTTGTAGTTTTACAAGGTCTTTAGCCTTTTCTGAAGAGAAACGGCAACGCAGAAAGAATCACAACCTGGAAACATCACCCAATGAGACCTTCTGCTGTGCTTTCTGCAACCGTACTTGTTTATCTTGGACTGGCCTTTTTAGTCATCATCATGCTTGCAGAAAGCGTGGGATGAGTCCTTCCTGAATCTTCATTTGTGAAGAAAAGAGAGAGAAAGAGAGAGAGAGAGAGAGAGAGACTTTTCTGCCAAAGAGTGCTGGTGCACCACCAAAATACAAACCCCAGTATTCCATGGGAAGGAGCCAAATAATCCAGTTTCAAACTGGATTATTTGTATCGTGTGGATTTGGCCTTTGTCATCGTGACCACACTCTGATATTGCTTTGCCACATGTGACTTGGTTTTCATCTGTGAAATATTGGAGGGTATGCTGTGTCCAACCAGATGTCCCAATGGGAAGCTTTAGAAGGAGGTCACAAGTGTAATAACATCCTCCCGCTCATGTCTCCCATCAACTGGTATTCAGATGCATGCTGCCTCCAATTCAGGACACAGAATATAGGCATAGGGATGCAAAGGGAACTTTTGAAGCACAGCCACTCAGGATGCCGGTTCTTATAGCTACAGATCCAGTGGAGACCTGCAGCTCCAACGACAGTGCACCAGTGAACATGCTCCAGGTTTTACTCTGAACTTTAAAGGAGCAATTCAAGGTACTGGACCCATTTGGGGGATAGTGGTCAGCATTCTGGAGAGGTCCTTTAAAGTTCAGACTAAAGACAGGAGTGGATTCACCACCACCACTAACATCAGGCCCAGAAGTCTCCACTCGACACACCTCAAGGAGAGTCCAAACATGTGAGCACCTTTGTTGACCCATCCCTCTCTCTCTCTCTCTCTCTCTCTCTCTCTCTCTCTCTCTTGGTGTCTAATCTAATCTGATGTGATTTCATCTGATCTAATCTCTGTAAACACAGAGCTCGTAACTGACAATATATTGTTATTTATTGTTTACTAGGAAAATCCATTCTTCATTCCTCTGTTTACTATAGCTAAATTTATAGGAAACAGGGAAGTATGGTTGTGGGTGTGTAGCAGTGGTAAAAGATTTTATCATCCCTGCTCTGCAAAAGACCTGCTGTTTTAACCCCACAGGCCCCAGCTCCACTACGACAATGAATCTTGTTCTAGTTTTCCCCTCCTACTTCTCTTTCTGGAGCCTCCCTGGGTAATCAGGTAGAGTGAAAAGGCATAACTGGTTACCTCAGTCTGCCTTGGGTAGATTTGCTACACATTTCAGAGTCAGTTGCTGCCAGGGGCTTAAAAATCAATGGCCGGTTCCCACAGAGTTGAACTGAACAGCAGCCTGACATCACATTCATCTTATTTTACCTTCTCCCTGACAACACCTTTACTTTCTTTTCACATGCCTAATATCACACTACCAAAACAGGTTTGCAGCTTGAGTTGCCATTCTTTTCCCTTCCCCACAAAAACAGAAGCTCTGTGCTTTTAATGTTTCACAGGCATACATTCAACAGGTAGAGCTTCCTCGTCATCCTCTCTCCATAATGGGAAAAGGTCATCATTTGAAATACTGTTTGTGGTGTGGTTTTTAAAGTCAAAGATTGAATTTCTAGAGCAGTGATGAGTAGAAGGAGAGATAACGGTACCTCACTGGATTATTTGCCATACTTTATTTCAGCAAGGGTTTCTGATTCCCAACTCTTTATAGCATGCAACAATAAAAAACACATCCCTATATAATAGGGCCATTTCCCCCTAACCTGACACCTCTCCCCAGATGTGTGGGACTACAACTCCCAGCATCCCCAGCCAGCACAGCCATTGGCTATCACATCTGGGTGCCAGCACGTTGGGAGAGGTTGCATTAAACTAGTAGAATTAGTGATCTGTACTATAGAAACGTAGCTGTAGTTTTGTACTAGTCTGTGTAGGCTACCCAAGTGTAGAGCTTGGAAAAGATTTGTGGGTGTGTGGGAGACCATAATTCCTGACCATCATGACCATTGGAATTCTAGTCCAAAAAAAGGTACTTTCTTAAGCCTTAGTAGGTGGCTCATGGGATGCAGTAGCTAAATGGTCCTGAACCCCCAAACCACCATTTTGTCCCTGGTTCCAATGAGTAAACTTAAGATTTTCATAAAATGCAGCCACCTCAAAGTAGATCTCACAAGTTTGTTTTTTTGGTTTTGGCTTTTGCTGCTGTCTGTTTTTCAAATCCTCAGGAACAGCTGAATGGCCTTGAAAAAATAAGCCAATTTCTGTATAACTCATGTTAACTCCAGGCTGAACCCAGTCATGAACTAATTCAATAGACAGTAGAATGTGTTCAGTCCTGTAATTGGGTCATGCACTACAGAACTTCACACTCTTTCCTTTCTCGGTAGCACTTTTTATTACCCCTTTCGTGCTTGGGCTGAGACAGTGTCTCCTTTTAAAAGAAAATATATTTAAACAAATAAAAATGTTTATCTACTTAAAAGGTGACACTGTCTCTGCTACTTCATGCAATGGTATATAAACTATACAGTGCTGAACAAGTAACATAACAGTAATACCTCTAAATTTAAATGAACATGGTGGTATCTCTGAAATCCAGTTTCTAACCCCTTGATGTAAGGGCCTGCCTGCAGCAAGCAGTCGAACTATAGTAAAAAAATAAATAAATTAGAAACTTTGATTTCTACAGACACACTGTATTGGCAAACTCTACTTTGGATTCAGGAAATAAGTATGTGGTACATTTAAAATACCAGGCAACCAAATACTTATAATTCTCCATGTGTTTCCCACTGCAAAGTACATATTCTAACCCCTTTGCAGAACTGGCTGAGACAGTGCCATCCGGAGATAGCACCTGTTACAGTTCTTGTAAAATGAACATGATGAAAGCACTGCTTAGTTCATTGGATTACCCTAACATGGAAAGGGCTGAGACAGTGTCACCAAATGAAATGTAAAGCAGTTACTATCTGTTAAAGTATAAGTTATACCTGTATATCTTAGCATACTTGTATTAAAGTCAGTATCTTGAAATTAGCTGTAAGGCAAAAGTTTATCTTATAATTAAATCTAAAGTCAAGATTTGTATTTATAAAATGAAACTAAAGCAGCCTTCCTAAAAGTTGTTACACTTTGACACCCCCCCTTCTATTCTAATTGCAGGAAATTAAGGTATATAGCAACCCATGCCACTACCACAGGAACAGTTTCAACAACTTGTTGATGCAATAAGTGAAGCTGTTGGTAGGTATTTACAACTGCATTAATAGTCTCTCTATATATTTATTTATTCAAAAGTAGTTATACTATTGTCTGTATCTGATTGTTTTTCAGCATCACGTTTAGAGGGAAGGATTTCTGCATTGGAAGAGAGAGCTGCAAGATTAGAACAAAATTTTAAAAAATTATGATTTGTAATTATTTACGTACGATGCTCTAAACTGTCAACATCCAGATGAAGATTTGTAGTTCTATTTTTTATTGAAATATTTATCTTTATTTATTTAATTTATAATGCTAATAGTGAATTTCAACTATTTTTACTTTATTTAAAAAAATACCATGTTGTACATAAATATATATATATGTTGAAATGTATATATTTTCTGTAAATAAAAATTGGGAAAACACCAAACTTGCTGTTTTCATTTATTATGTAAGTATATATTTTTAGAGAATAACATGTTTCCCATAGTTTAAAGTCATAAACCTGTATAGGAGTATGTAGTAGAGGTAAGAAGTACTGTACATCATAAGAGGATAATCTATAAAAAAACACAGGCTCTGATACAAAGTTAGGTACTTCACTTTGGCTACCTGACACCAAATTAACAACACAGTGTTTGACTTCTACATTGATTCAGGATGTACTGTGAAAGTAAGAGATATACCTACACTGGTATTAGACTAGTGAATCTTATCATTATTTACGTTAACCTGCATAGGATTTAACCTGCATAGGATCTGATAAACATCCCTTCACCCACTGCTGAGAATGTGTTATATAAATTCTAAAGGCTCATGACCTCTGATTTTTTAATTTTCCTTATTGGCCGAGAACATGCCAAAGGTGCACTTTTAGAACTTTCCTCAATTACTACATCTGAACTCTGGCTGGATGTTGGAGTTTGTTTCCCTGGAACCTTTCTTTTCCTTACAACTCTTCTTATGCCTGTCCCCTGGGATGTGAGTGTTCCTAAATGTTGAACCATAGTTGCCATTAGAGACGTCTGCTCCTTTAAGTGTGAATCAAACATTTCTCTATCCTTACTATGTTCCTCCCTTATCATTCTACTTTCCTGCTCCTCAAATTCCTGTCTATAAGCATTGACTTTATGTAACTTTTCCATGTGCTCTGCCTCTTTCTGTGATAACCCATCTAACTATAGAAGAATTCTGTCAATTAATCTAGATGAGTGATCCATTACTTCTGTTATCTTAATTGATTTCCTTTCCTTCTTTTTCCTTATCTGTGCTAGTCTTTCTGCACGTGCCATTGCTGCACTCAGGTTACTGGTATCAGTTCCTGTAGAAATATAAATGCAAAATAAAATATTGTTATCGTCATATATGCTGTAATAATCATTTTAATCAGTACACATTTGTAGCCGTTCATACTAAAATGTAAAATGCTATCAACGTACCATTACTAACAGTTGACTGCTGAGTACTCCATACCAGTTCAAAATTAGTAGCTTGCTCCTCATCCATGTGATCAATCAGACTTTCTGCCTCCTCTGGTTGGGAAGGAGTCGAGGAACGTTGTACAGGCTCCAAAGTCATTGTGACAATCTGACTATCCTCCTCTTGTTGTGAACTCAATTGTGTTTCTGCAAGTTTAAAATATATGGTAGGAAAATTACAGGCAGTAGTAAACCGATACACATCATGGCCCACATAGTCATGTAAATGTTAATGGTAATGTTACTATTGATATAAATATTTTTATGGTGTATTAATCAGTTTCTGAAAACAAATTTTAACATTACATTTAACAAACATTTTAACATGCATACCATTAAAAAAAAACCTTTAAGGAAATGCAAACTTTACTGTTCTTTTACTCTACTTTAAAAAAAGTAGCATAAGTAAGAGTTACAGTACTACATAGCCCTTTTAAAAACTACTTTCTGATTGCTGAATTAACATTATTTTTCTTTTTGAAAAATTCCTTTTCTTTAAATTAAAAAGAATTGCATCAATCATATTCTGATTGCAAAGGGAATAGAGTAGTAGTGATAGGCTTATATTAAACCAGAAAGATTGCTGAAAAACCTATCACCTTTAGGTTTACAGGCTATGGAGATTTCATTTAAATTGTAAATGTAAGCACCAGTTAATGGCCCAGGCTGCCATGGCAACCAGCGAATAGAAAATAATCTGCTGAAAGGTTTTAAGCAGTCTAAAATATTATCTAAAAATTGAGTATTATAGAACAGTTTTACAGAAATCAAAGTAATGTTTCTTTAATAGTATATATTCATGGTCTCGCAGTTTAACAATTATTTCATGTAGGTGAAAATAAGTACAGCAAGGAAAGACACTGTGAGGGAGTACTCCTTTGAAGTGCAAATGGTTGTTTATTGCCCTGTTTGGTGTAGCTGATAACCCAAACAGAAACAGGAAAGGTTTACCATTGACGAATTGCAGTTTAGCACATCCACATTTGATAACTAGTATAATGCAATTTCAATCAAAAATATGACCATCTTTTCAGAGATTTTGACAAAAAAACTAATACAGCGCTGTAGCGATGAGGTGCGGCAGCAATATATGTTTAAAAAACATACCACAAATACGTATTATGTCACATAGTGCCAATAAATATTAAGAAGTAACTTTGTATATTAAGTAATTAAGGTTATAAAGTAAATAGAGCGTCTTATAAATCATAGTACTAACTGATCGGTTTAACGCAATTTTTGTCAAGAGCATACACTATCGTGAAAAAACTATCAATGGTTTATATACACATTTACATTATAAAAAACAACTTAGGTGAGTAAAGAAAGAATTACCAGTTTCAGAACTCTCCTGATAGTTTTCCTCTGAGCTTTGAGCGGTTTCCAAAAGGCACGCTGGTCTTCTATGTGGGTTTGAGTTCCTTGATACTCTCGGTGGATGAATGTCGGCTTCCACCCCTAAAATAGCGTGGAGTTCTGCATAGAAGGGCATAGTTATAGCATCATTTCCTCTTTTTGAATTATGTTCTCTCACTTCCCTGTATTTTTCCCGCATCGTCTTCTATTTCGTACGACATTCTTCTGGTGTGCAGTGATGGCCTCGGTGGAGCATTTCATTAGATATCTTCTCAAAAAGATCAATATTTCTATGACATGTCCTTAGTTGTTCTTGTACTTTTTGTTCCCCCCAAAGATCTAGCAAATCTAATGTCTCTGCATGGCTCCATGCTATGCCCCTTCCACCCTTCTTTATTCTCTGCTCCACCATTACAAAAAGAGGAAAACAAATGTTGTGATGTCCAGCCAGGACTGTTTAAATCTCCCCTGCATTTCTTTGTTTTAGGTCAGACCTTAGCATGTCTGAGTAGGAATACTTCATTGTATTAGACTTGTGGGAGGAGCTAAGAATTCCCCTTCATTTTTCCAAGTTTGGTTTGTCCTTTCCCAGCAAGCTCTGTTCACCCAGAAGCCATTTAGTTCCTTTGGGCAGTCTTTGCTGTGAGCTTGCAGAGAACAGTTCTGGTGGCAAACAGGCCCAGACAGCTGGGAAAGGCATTTCTTACACCATCAGCCAAATTAGTTACCAACAGTCATCAGCCAAATTAGTTACCAACAGTCATCAGCCAAATTAGTTACCAACAACAGACAAAGGAATCAGGAGCTGAAAGACCCTGCACCAGCTCCATTGAGTGAGGAGATCAAACCCAGAGAGATGTCACCCTGAAGACTGCTGAAACTCCAACTGTAAAGTACCTTTTATTTCAAGCCTTTTAGAGCTGGGGAGGAGAAAGCCCTTTTCTTTTGTTCTTTAAAATAAACTTCCCCCTTTTTTGAACTGGATATTCAGCATCAGAGCCTTTTTGGGTAAAGGAGTTTGATCTCACCAGGGTACTGGCGTTGCACACCCAAACCTGCCACCACCTTTAGTTGGGTGTGTCTTCACAAATGTTTACAGATGTTTTTGTGTTGTGGGAGGGATGGTTTTTTTGGGCCACTCCCAAGGATCCGCCTAATTTCCGGTAGGTAAAAACATTGTGAATGCTGATGTCAGATAGTTCACAATATTGATAGTGCGCAATCTTACAGAACTTTTTAAAAAAGTCTTGAAAATCAGCAGAGTCAAAAATTGCACCACTTAAGGGTTTTTTACACCCCCTCCTTCTGAAAAGGGCAATACTGCGTCGAAATACATGGGAACTATCAGGTGTCTTGGTGAATTCTTTGAGGATTTATTTTGCCGTGTAAACGGCCCCCTGGAAGTTCCAGGTAGCTAAGAATAATTCCCCAAGAATAAGAGGAAAGATGGACGTCTACAGCAGGGGTGTTTTCAAAGGGAGGCCAGTGTTATGTCCTGGGATTTTCCAGGGGCTACACTGGCTGCAACTTGCCAAAAAGCAAAATTTGAAAAAAAGCAAAAAACAAAAAAACAAAAGCACAGGTTTTTTTTTTAATGTTAGGCAGTGCAGGAAGTGGTGCTATAATCTACTGAAAAGGTGAAATTCCACTTCTGGAGTCTTCCGGTAGGGGCAATTCATCTTTCTTTCTTTCTTTCTCTCAGAAAAGGGCAACCCAAACAGTCTGGAGGGTTTGTTGCTATTATGTATATTCAAACAGGTTCATTATAAGCTGGAGCCAATCACAGGGCTTTCTCAGCAAGATTTGTTTAGAGTGGCTTTGCCATTGCCTTCCTCTGAGGCTGAGAGAGTGTGTCTTGCCCAAGGTCACCCAGTGGATTTCCAAGGCTGAGTGGAAATTCAAACCCTGGTCTCCCAAACATTATGATTGTAAAAATAGTTTTAATGAAGCTTGGGATCACACTTTGATGATTGCTTAATAACTAAAGCATAGCTGGCTGGGGGAGTCTGGGAGTGGCAGCCCATAAAGAAGACCCTTCCCCAAGCCCAGAAGGACTGCCAAGAATCCCTGGTGCTGTAAGCGCTGTTTCAGAGGAAGGAAGTGGCAAAACCAGCTCTGAGGATGCCTTGCTTAAGAAAACCCTCTGAAAAATTCATGGGGTCACCATAAGTCAAGAGGTACCATAACTTGAAAGCACACGCGCACACCCACATACACAGAGCATCTGAACAAGTAGATTTATTTCTTTTTTTAAATTTATTTTCCAGTAAATCTCATATATACATGAGCAGGGCCTCCACGCCGAAGGAAGGCTGATAATCTGTCCTGAGCTCACAGTCGCAAGTGCCTGAGAAGCGACAGGGGAGGGATCCTGGGGAGGAAGGGATCCTGGGACCACAGGGCAGCAAGAGGTGCTGTGCTGAGTCCCACTTTCATGGACAGGCTGTGAGGGATCCTGGGCTCATATGGATACGGGGATCAAATGGAGAGGAGGGGGGAGGCCTGTGCTGAAGGCTGTGGTTCATGGAGATGTGACATGGAGGAGGCTCCCAGGTGAGTCTCAGCTCCGGGGTCTCCACCGACCTTGCACCCCTACTATCCACAAAGGGCTGGGGCTGTGGCCCCTGGGGTGGGGAGGGTCTTAGCAGGATGTTGGCATGGGGAAGGGGGAGATCACACATGAGGCATGTGAGCAAGAAGTCCGTTGGGTTCCCCAGGGGTCAAGGGAAACTTTTGGAGGAAGTTGGGCGGGGGGGGCGTCGCTTATCCCCATGCTTTGGGGATGGTGAGTAGGCCCAGCAGTAAGAAGATGTATCAGGCAACCGAGAGGGGAAGTTTCGCCACCTACGCATCCCCTTCCTTTGGTGTCCACCCACACCCACACCCAGGCCTGAGGCCAAGGATGTCTTCCTGCCCTGTCAAGGACTGGACACTGGGTGGGGTCCAGTGGCTCAAAGGGGCCTGATCCCAAGAAGGGCAATGAGACCAGGACACAGGAAGCCACTGGACAGAGGCTGAATAATCTGGGCTCAAAACATTTTTTATCATTTTTTTTTCAAACTGTCCCTATCGTTTTTGCAAATAAAATTTTCCAAAACTGGCAAAAAGAACTGTCTAAATTTGTTTGGGCGGGTAAGAAACCAAGGGGATTAGAATTGGAAGGGCATGGCACGGCTAACTAATGTACTGAAAAATTAAAATAAATGTGGAATTTAAAAACCATATCATAAGAAGATCCTTAATAAGGATTTGGAAGAAGTATAAAGAGAGACTAAGCCCCAAAATTTCAGGTTGGTTATCTCCCCAGGAAGCCTTTTGTAAGCGAGAGCTGAGAGGTAATACAGTCATCCCTTCACATTCGCGGGGGTTAGGTTCCCCAGACCCCCGCGAATGTGAAAAATTCGCGAATAACAATTGCCCTCCCCCTCCCCCGCCAAAGCGACAACAGGGCCTCCGGAGGCCCTATAGTCGCTTTCCCCCGCCTCCCCATGCCTTCATGGGGCCTCCGGAGCACCTCCAGAGGCCCCATGATCGCCTCCCCAGCCCTCCCCACGCCCTCCCCAGGCCTTCATGGGGCATCCGGACCGTCTCCGGAGGCCTCATGACCGCCTCCCCAGCCCTCCACACGCCCTCCCCAGGCCATCATGGGGCCTCCGGAGGCCCCATGGAGGCCAACCCGGCCCTCTCCACCTCTTCCCCGGGCCTGCATGGGGCCTCCGGAGGGTCTCCAGAGGCCCCATGGAGTCCTCCCCAGCCCTCCCCAGGCCTGCATGGGGCCTCCGGAGCATCTCCGGAGGCCCCATGGAGGCCTCCCCGGCCTTCCCCACCCCTTCCCTGGGCCTGCATGGGGCCTCCCTGGCCTTCCCCACCCCTTCCCCGGGCCTGCATGGGGCCTCCGGAGGGTCTCCGGAGGCCCCATGGAGGCCTCCCCGGCCCTCTCCACCTCTTCCCCGGGCCTGCATGGGGCCTCCGGAGGGTCTCCGGAGGCCCCATGGAGTCCTCCCCAGCCCTCCCCAGGCCTGCATGGGGCCTCTGGAGCATCTCCGGAGGCCCCATGGAGGCCTCCCCGGCCTTCCCCACCCCTTCCCTGGGCCTGCATGGGGCCTCCCCGGCCTTCCCCACCCCTTCTCCGGGCCTGCATGGGGCCTCCGGAGCATCTCCGGAGGCCCCATGGAGGCCTCCCCGGCCCTCCCTACCCCTTCCCCGGGCCTGGAAGGGGCCTCCGGAGCGTCTCCGGAGGCCCCATGAGTGCCTCCCTAGCCCTCCCCACGCCCTCCCCAGGCCATCATAGGACCTCCAGAGACGCTCCGGAGGCCCCATGGAGGCCTCCCCGGCCCTCCCCACCCCCTCCCCAGGCCTGCATGGGGCCTCCGGAGCATCTCTGGAGGCCCCATGGAGGCCTCCCCGGCCCTCCCCACCCCCTCCCCAGGCCTGCATGGGGCCTCCGGAGCGTCTCTGGAGGCCCCATGGAGGCCTCCCCGGCCCTCCCCACCCCCTCCCCAGGCCTGCATGGGGCCTCCGGAGCGTCTCCGGAGGCCCCATGGAGGCCGCCCCGGCCATCCTCACCCCTTCCCAGGGCCTGCATGGGGCCTCCGGAGCGTCTCCGGAGGCCCCATGGAGGCCTCCCCGGCCCTCCCCAGCCCTCCCCCGGGCCTGCATGGGGCCTCCGGAGAGTCTCCGGAGGCCCCATGGAGGCCTCCCCAGCCCTCCCCACGCCCACCCCAGGCCTTCATGGGGCCTCCGGAGCGTCTCCGGAGGCCCCATGGAGGCCTCCCTGGCCCTCCCCACCCCTTCCCCGGGCCTGCATGGGGCCTCCGGAGCGTCTCCGGAGGCCCCATGGAGGCCTCCCCGGCCTTCCCCATGCCCACCCCAGGCCTTCATGGGGCCTCCGGAGCATCTCCGGAGGCCCCATCGAGGCCTCCCCGGCCCTCCGCACCCCTTCCCCGGGCCTGCATGCGGCCTCCGGAGCGTCTCTGGAGGCCCCATGGAGGCCTCCCCGGCCCTCCCCACCCCTTCCCCGGGCCTGCGTGCGGCCTCTGGACCGTCTCTGGAGGCCCCATTGAGGCCTCCCCGGCCCTCCCCACCCCCTCCGCAGGCCTGCATGGGGCCTCCGGAGCATCTCCGGAGGCCCCATGGAGGCCTCCCCGGCCCTCCTCACCCCTTCCCAGGGCCTGCATGGGGCCTCCGGAGCATCTCCGGAGGCCCCATGGAGGCCTCCCCGGCCCTCCCCACCCCTTCCCCGGGCCTGCATGGGGCCTCCGGAGCATCTCCGGAGGCCCCATGGAGGCCTCCCCGGCCCTCCTCACCCCTTCCCAGGGCCTGCATGGGGCCTCCGGAGCGTCTCCGGAGGCCCCATGGAGGCCTCCCCGGCCCTCCCCAGCCCTCCCCCGGGCCTGCATGGGGCCTCTGGAGAGTCTCCGGAGGCCCCATGGAGGCCTCCCCAGCCCTCCCCACGCCCGCCCCAGGCCTTCATGGGGGCTCCGGAGCGTCTCCGGAGGCCCCATGGAGGCCTCCCCGGCCCTCCCCACCCCTTCCCCGGGCCTGGAAGGGGCCGCCGGAGAGTCTCCGGAGGCCCCATGGAGACCTCCCCAGACCTCCCCACGCCCGCCCCAGGCCTTCATGGAGCCTCCGGAGCGTCTCCGGAGGCCCCATGACCGCCTCCCCAGCCCTCCCCAGCCCTTCCCCGGCCGTTCATGGGGACTCCGGAGCGTCTCCGGGGGCCCCATGGAGGCCTCCCCGGCCCTCCTCACCCCTTTCCTGGGCCTGCATGTGGCCTCCGGAGCATCTCCGGAGGCCCCATGGAGGCCTCCCCGGCCCTCCCCAGCCCTCCCCCGGGCCTGCATGGGGCCTCCGGAGAGTCTCCGGAGGCCCCATGGAGACCTCCCCAGCCCTCCCCATGCCCGCCCCAGGCCTTCATGGGGCCCCCAGAGCATCTCCGGAGGCCCCATGGAGGCCTCCCCGGCCCTCCCCACCCCTTCCCCGGGCCTGCATGGGGCCTCCGGAGCGTCTCCGGAGGCCCCATGGAGGCCTCCCTGGCCCTCCCCACCCCTTTCCCGGGCCTGCATGCGGCCTCCGGAGCGTCTCTGGAGGCCCCATGGAGGCCTCCCCGCCCCTCCCCACCCCCTCCCCAGGCCTGCATGGGGCCTCCAGAGCATCTCCGGAGGCCCGATGGAGGCCTCCCCGGCCCTCCTCACCCCTTCCCTGGGCCTGCATGGGGCAATGGAGGCCTCCCCGGCCCTCCCCACCCCTTCCCCGGGCCTGCATGGGGCCTCCAGAGCGTTTCCAGAGGCCCCATGGAGGCCTCCCTGGCCCTCCTCACCCCTTCCCTGGGCCTGCATGGGGCCTCCGGAGCGTCTCCGGAGGCCCCATGACCGCCTCCCCAGCCCTCCCCAGCCCTTCCCCGGGCCTGCATGGGGCCTCCAGAGCGTCTCCAGAGGCCCCATGGAGGCCTCCCTGGCCCTCCTCACCCCTTCCCTGGGCCTGCATGGGGCCTCCGGAGCGTCTCCGGAGGCCCCATGACCGCCTCCCCAGCCCTCCCCAGCCCTCCCCCAGGCCTGCATGGGGCCTCCGGAGACGCTCCGGAGACCCCATGGAGGCCTCCCCGGCCCTCCCCACCCCTTCCCCGGGCCTGCATGGGGCCTCCGGAGACGCTCCGGAGGCCCCATGACCGCCTCCCCAGCCCTTCCACGGGCCTGCATGGGGCCTCCGGAGCATCTTCGGAGGCCTCATGGAGGCCTCCCCAGCCCTCCCCACGCCCGCCCCAGGCCTTCATGGGGCCTCCAGAGCGTCTCCGGAGGCCCCATGGAGGCCTCCCCGGCCCTCCCCACCCCTTCCCCGGGCCTGCATGGGGCCTCCGGAGCATCTCCAGAGGCCCCATGGAGGCCTCCCCGGCCCTCCCCAGCCCTTCCCCAGGCCTGCATGGGGCCTCCGGAGCGTCTCCGGAGGCCCCATGGAGGCCTCCCCGGCCTCCCCGGCCTTCCCCACCCCCTCCCCAGGCCTTCATGGGGCCTCCGGATCGTCTCCGGAGGCCCCATGGAGGCGTCCCCGGCCCTCTCCCCTCCCTCCCAAGGCCTTTGCGGGGCCTCCGGAGGGTCTCCGAAGGCCCCGTGGAGGCCTCCCCGCTCCCTCCCGGGGCTTTCATGGGGCCTCCGGAGGCCCCGTGTCGCAGTTCTGGGGGGGCCCGGGGGCCCTCCCACAACCGCGAATAATCAAAACCGCGAATGTCAAGTTCGCGAATGTGGAGGGACAACTGTACTTTGCTAACTTAAAGGAACATAATGATAAAAAAATCAGGGAAATGGATAATTAAAGAAAGACGAGAGCTAGTTTTTAAAGTTTTAATATTCACTGGTTGAGCTATTATCAAATAAGAGAAAGAGTAAAAGAAGATGTAAAGATTTGGCAATATGATGGAAAACTATCAGAATTTGAGACACTCCTATGTTCAGATGACAACCGCACGGGTGACTAATGTATGTCGTAATATCTAGATGAAGCAATGAGAATATGTGTGGACTAAGGGCCTAAAATTTACCTGTTCTTATAATTTGAAGGAAAATTTCTTTAAAATGATTTTCAACTGCTACTTAGCTCCAAATAAATTAGCCAAGATGTACAAAAATTTGTCAAATTCATGTTGGAAATGTGAAAAGCAAATAGGTTAATTCTTTCAGCCATGGTGGAATTGTAAAAAAGCTCAAAGATATTGGTCTAAAATAAATAGAAAAATAGAAAAAAAATCTAGGATTTAAATTAGCTTTGCACCCAAAATTATATTTTTTAAATATGATAGATTTGGAGAACAAGAAAGAATTGGAACAAGGAATTTAATAAATAATTTTGTAACAGCAGCAAGATTGGTCTTTGCAAGATAATGGAGATCCAACCAAATTCCAACATGCATGGATTGGAGGGAGAAGGTGATAGAAATGGCAGAATTAGACAACTTGACAAACTTTATAAGAGGAAATTCATTAGAAACTTTCATGAAAACATGGGAACCATTAATGGTATATGTTAAACGTTTAAGAGGGGATACCTATGTTATTAGGTTTAATAACTAAGATTGGTATTACTCTTATTACCGTAGTATTATTTTTAGACTTGTTATGATAGTTTTTATTGCTATGACCATTATTACTAATGTTATTATTGCATAAGTGTATTGTTGTTCTTCTTGTTGTTCTTGTTGTTGTTATTATTATTATTATTATTATGCTTGATCCCACTCAGGTCCAGTCCTTGGTGGGGCAGGAAGAAATTCTTTGCATCAGTCTTGCGTAAGCGGTGAGCCTCCCCTCTAGATTGCCTGGTAGATAATGGAGATTTTCAGACCTGATTTTCAGGTCTATAAAGATGCCAAGTTTAACCCTGCAGCCCCGATGCCTTCTTCTGGGCTCCCTTGCAAAGGGAGCCCAGAAGGAGGCAACGGGGCTGTGGAGTTAAACCCCTAGATTCGCTCCTCCTCCCCACCTTCCAGGAAGGTGGGGAGAGCGAGCGAAGATGCCAAGTTTAACTCTGCAGCCCCAATGCCTTCTTCTGAGCTCCTTCGGAAGGGAGCCCAGAAGGAAGGATTGGGGCTGTAGAGCCAAACGGGGCATGTTCGCCCCTTCTCACCACCTTCCTTGAAGGTGGGGAGAGGGGGTGAATCTAGGGGTTTGCCGCGGCCGCCCCCACATCCCCCGCCTTGGTCGGAAGAGCCAAGACAGAGGGAAGGGGGCTGCTGAGGCAAACTGGGCATTTTCGCCCCTTTCCCCCACCTTCGAGTCCAGTTTGACTGGAAGGTTGAAGAGAGGGGCGAATGTTGCCCTGCCAGCTGATCCTGTTCGCTTTCCCATCCTCGTGAGTTGGGAAACAAAGAGGATCAGCTGGCAAGGCTCCCCCAGCCAGTCAGCCAGCCAGCCAAATTGGGGGTGGTGGTGGTGGTCTTATATGGCGAATATATGCCTAAGCCTAGATTTTTGGCTGGAAATTGGGGTGGTGGTGGTCTTATACGCACAGTTGTCTTATACACCAGAATATACGGTATTCCAAAACAGCTCCGTTGCTGCCGCGCGGCAGGGGAGCAGTTTTGGACGACGCCGTTCCTCTGCCGAATCCCTCCGTGTCACTTCCGTGACAGAATGGAGGAAGCCGAGTCATATTTCATTCACGATTGTTGCCCGTGAGTGAAATATGACATGGCTTCATCCATTCTGTCATGGAAGTGACACGGAGGGGTTCGGCAGAGGAATGGTGTCGTCCAAAACTGCTCCCCTGCCTCATAGCAGCAACGGAGCTGTTTTGGAATATATAGACCCAAAAATCGCATCTGAAAATCTCCCTTGTCTCCTCCTCACCCGCCCAGTTACTGGCTGGGCCTATTCATCATCCCAAGAGCATGGGGATAAGTGAGTCCCCTCCCAGCCGAAGACTTCCTCCTCCAGTTTCCGTTGGCCTGTGGGCAACGCAAGGGACTTGTTGCCCCCATGTCTCATATGTGATCTCACCCCCTCCCCATGCCAACATCCTGCCACCAGGGCTGGTTTAAGAGCCCCACAGCACCTGCAGCCATGGGAGGGGGGTCATCATTGTGGGGGCCCATCGTAACCCTCCTCCTGCAAAAATATTATTAGTAATAATCTGAATAATCTGAATATCCTGTGTACTGTGAATAGGTTAGGTTACACTGACCTGAGATGAACATATGAGGACCCCCAAATAAAGCATTGCAGGGCCTCCCAAATTCCTTAAACCGGCCCTGCCTGCCTGCCTCCAAGATGGTCTCCCCTCCCTCCCCAGGGGCCATGGCAGAATGGGTCCAGAATGGCCTCCAGCCCAGAGGTTGCCCCTCTGGATCCTAGCCCTTTTTTCTCCACAGGTCTCCTTCCTTGGAGGTCTTTAAACAGAGGCTGGATAGCCATCTGTCAGGGATGCTTTGATTGTGATTCCTGCATGGCCGAATGGGGTTGGACTGGATGGCCCTTGTGGTCTCTTCCAACTCTACAATTCTATGATTCTATGACCACCTTCAGCAGAGGCCTGCTCTCCTCCTCTTCTGTTCACCTCCTTTGCTCCTCTCTTCCTCTACCCCTGGCCTCTGCATCCCTTTCCCAGGGAAGAGGATCACAGACCCTATGCCATGAGGTGATCCCAACCTCCCCCTGCCACTTTCTCAGGCACACTCGGACTACCCGTCTGCATCTGGGACAGTTGCAGGTACCTGGAACACAAAGAACATACATTGGAAACTGCTTAATGCAATGTAGATGTGTAAATTGCTATTGCTTAAAAGAGTTTGTAAACGGCTCTGATAGCCTTGTGGCTGAAGAGTGGGGTAGAAAGAAAGAAAGAAAGAAAGAAAGAAAGAAAGAAAGAATAACAGGAAGGATGCTCCTTTGGGTTGGGTGTGTTACTGCCTACAGTCAGCCTCCATAAACAGTGGTTCATCTTTTAAATAGGCCTCAAATCCCACCCACCCCCCAGTCCATTTAACCTTAACAAATAATTTTTTTCCAAAGCAAAAGCGGACTTGGGGTCACTTCATTTCCCCCCCCCCTTGTGGTGGAATTTTTGGCAGTCTGTGCAGGAGCTAATGGATGCCAGGGGTAGAAATGTGGCCCTTAGACCTGCGAAAGGCAGCCACCCCACGTGAGAGTATCCACTGTGGAGGTAAGAGAGAAGAGCTGAGAAGAAATCTTTTTCTCTCACCAATCTCACCCTGACTGCGGAGGTGGCAGTTGACACTAGGGATGGAAAGAACGTCCATAAATACAGGGAGACCACGCCTTTCAACATCTCTTTATCTAACAACTCCTCACTCTTTCAACAAAAAATAACAACCACAGATGATTTGCATAACTTTAAAGGAGAGGATGATGACACTGAAATACTGTAGTTCATGATTTCCCATACCTTGGCTCAGTCATTAATCAGAGTGGGGACTGCAGTCAGAAAATCAGAAGAAGACTAGGACTTAGAAAGGCAGCTATGAAGGAACTAGACAAGATTCTCAAGTATAAAGATATATCACTGGATACAGTACGACCCCAGTATCCACCGGGGGGGGGTGTCATATTCCAAGCCCCCTACCCCTGTGGCTACCTGAAACCCAAAGATCATCGTGAACCCTATATTTTGACCTTGGGCAAATCACACACACACACACACTCCCTCAGCAAATCCCATGATAGGTTCCCCTTGTGACTTGAGGGCACACCACAACAGCAATATATTTTGACTATATTTGGGCTGGAAGCATACCATAGAATCACACTGGAGGGCATAGAGAGACCCACAAACACTTCCTGGGTGGAATAATTTTTGGACACTGGTAAGTGAAATGGATAAGGAGGCCTTACTGTACTAAAGATAGGATTGTCTGTGCCAGAGGACAGGATGCGAAATCAAAATGACCCCCTTAACAGATGAGAAAGCTGGGCCAATGCTAACATAATGAATTTCAACAGGAAGAAATGTCGGACACTATACTTGGGCAGTAAAAATGAAAGGCACAGATATAGGCTGGGTGACACCTGGCTTGATGGCAGTACGAGCGAAAGGGATTTAGGAGTCTTAGTGGACCACAAACTGAACATGTCAGCAGTGTGACATGGCAACTAAAAAAGCCAATGCGATTCTAGGCTGTATTAATAGGAGTATTGTGTCTAGATCAAGAGAAGTAATAGTGCCACTTTATTCTGTTTTGGTCAGACCTTACCTTGAATACTGTGTCCAGTTCTGGGCACCATAATTCAGGAAGAATATTGAGAAAATGGACGTGTCCAGAGGAGGGCAAACAAATGGCAGGAGGTCTGGAAGCCATGATGCCCTATGAAGAGCAGCTTAGGGAGCTGAGCATGTTTAGCCTGGAGAAGAGAAGGTTGAGAGGTGAAATGTTAGCCATGTTTAAATATTTGAAAGGATATCATACTGAGGATGGAGCAAGCTTGTTTTCTGCTGCTCCAGAAACTAGGACACAGAGCAATGGGTTCAAACTACAGGAAAAGAGATTCCACCGAAACATTCGGAAGAACTTTCTGAGAGTAAGAGCTGTTCGGAAGTGGAATACTCTGCCTGGGAGTGTGGTGGGATCTCCTTCTTTGGAAATTTTTTAATGGAGGCTGGATGGGAATGCTTTGATTATGTATTCCTGCATGGCAGGGGGTTGATCTGGATGGCCCTTGGGGTCTCTTCCAACTTGTGGTTCTATGATTCTGTAAACCCACATTAAGGAGGTTGTCCTAGCTTTCACTCACAAAATATGATAGTGCTGACCATCTTTATACAGCATTCCTGAGGAAAAGTACAGTTTGTCTTGAATCTCAACAGCTGTAAGAACAGCAGATTAGCTTTTAATGTGTGTGAATGACAACTCCGGTAGTGAAAAAAAAAAACAGTTTTATCTGTAGGTTTCTTATAGCTGGCTACTATTATTGTGTGATTATGAATAGAAACATTAAGATCCAAGAAAAGGAAGTGGTTGCAGATGATAATGGCAAGAAAATTTAATGAATAGGCTAATGTTATTAAACCATTTGAAAAAGTTTTCTACATGTGTGACCTCATCAAAAATTATAAAAATGTCATCAATATATCTTTGCTAAACCTGTAAAATGGATCTATATGGATTAACATCAGCATTTAGAATAATTTTAGTCTCCAATTTTGCCACATATAGATTTGCTACACTTGGGGGGGGGCAGCTGGACTGCCCAGGGCCACTCCTTGAACTTGTAAATAGAATTGGGGTTCAAATCTAAAGTCATTCTTTTCCAAAATGACATCTAATAGATCTGCTAGAAAATGCATGGGTGGTGACTTTTGGGACCGAGATTCTAGGATACTAAATACTATATTACGGGCTTCCTCATGAGGAATACCAGTATACAATGACTGAACATCCAAGGTTACTAAGCAAGCCTGCTCACTTCCTTGTATATTCTCAACTTGTGAAATGAAGTGTGTAGAGTCCTTAAGAATCTGGGAAAGTGTCTCTTTATTCAGACTACAACTCCCAGAATCCCTTGCCACAGCCGTAAGGCACTTTGGAGCCATTCCAGGAGGCTGCAGGCAGTATCTGCCCCCCCTCCATGACAAACACAGTTTTACTCCACGCAGCTTGTAACTAAATGCTGCTTCTCTGATACCCTTTTAAATGGTTGCTGGCATTTCAATAGCTGGTTGTGGGTTTTATCTGGAAATGGGTTTAAACTGCCTTACGTACAGTTTCTGGAAGACATAAAATACCCCCCCCAATATAAATTATTCCTAACACACACACACCCTGGGGGGAAAGGGTTGCCCTGTTCTCCCCCCCCCGGCCAATAGGCACAAGAGAGCCATGTCCCATGAACATGAAATCCCATGGAAATGATCACCTGCGCCATTGCTTCTGGTACACAACGGCCTCTTCTCTTGGTCCTAAAATGCCCCTGGAGACCCTTAAGCCTACTGAAAATCACTTGGGGAGACTTTTGGGGAAATCAGCTGGTGGGGAGCCATCCCCTAGAGCTTTGGGGCCAGGAAGATCATTACCTGTTCTTCTTCTCTGTGCTTCTCTCAGCTGGGCTCTCCTCTGCCAGGCTAAAATCTCCTGGGCTTGCCTCTCCAAGGCTAAACGCAGCGTGGTGTGCCAGGCAATCAACGGTCGGATTTCTCTCAGCCAGGCTACCTTCTGCGAGGCTTTCCTCTCCCGGTCTTTGCTCTTCTGGGCTACCCGCTGCCAGCCTTTAATCTTCTGGTCTATAAGCTCCAGGGCATTCATCAACCAGGCTTCCCTCGCGGCTTCCCTCTGCCGGTGTGCCATCTCCTGGGCTTCCCTCTGCTGGTCTCCCATCACCTGGGCTTCCCTCAACCAGACTTCCAACTGCCGGACTTCCCTCTGCCGGGCTCCCCTCTCATGAGCTTCCCTCTCATGGGCTTCCCTCTCCCGGGCTTCCCTCTCCCGGGCTTCCCTCTCCCGGGCTTCCCTCTCCTGGGCTTCCCTCTCCCGGGCTTCCCTCTCCCGGGCTTCCCTCTCCCGGGCTTCCCTCTCCCGGGCTTCCCTCTCATGGGCTTCCCTCTCCCGGGCTTCTCTCTCCCGCCACCTCTGCTCTCCTCTTATCCTCAGAATAACCTGTTGCAAAGAAAAAAGAAGAAAATGAGAAAATGTCTGGCTATGGAGCAAATAAAGGAACAGGGTGGGTGGTGGGTGTGTGATGGCACTGGGGCTTTGCTCTGGGCCCTTCCGGCAGCCACAGAGGGGCAAAGGCATCTGCATCAGGGGAAACGGGGTGGGGGGCTTTTGTTTTTTCAGCCTGAGGGATTCATTGCAGACCCTTCAACTTTCCAGAGGCAAACACCAGGACATGTGTGAGTAACAATAAGTCTACTAATGGTAAAGTCCAGTTCTCAGATATCTAAGAGATGACAAATCCAGAATTTACCTTGCAGAGGGATTTTTCCAATTCCCTCTACAAGATGGCAATTACAGAGAAAAAACAAACAAAATCCAGGCCTGAATAAGCCAAAAAAGACTGAATGTGACACGGTAGTGCACTGGTACCTCTGAGCATATCAAGAGGACTAGGTAGCACACAGACACAGATGTGTGTCTAAACTATTTCTCTTTACTAAAAACATAATATAGTGATATTTACAATTAGCCTGAGACTCATATCATAACAGACTACACAGCACAGCACAATGTACAGTGCAGTCCTCTCACCTTACAGCCCAGATAGAACTATATCGTCTCAGAGCATAATCCAACTCAATAATACAGAGACAGTGGTTCTCACACACATTCTCTCAGAGAGATAAGGATTTGGCCTTCTCGCTTCCCATGCCAGCTTCCCAGGCCTAATCAAGATATGCTAGCCAGCTGCCTTTAGCCTTGTCATTACTGGCCTCTGCAGGCTCTACCATACCTGCTCTTTACTGTATAAATTTCTGGGATCTAGGTCCCAGCACCCTGACATGTCAATCAAAAAGGCGTTGAGCCAGTACTGGCCTCAGTTTTATACCCTCAGCATTCAAAAAAGACACAGAGGTGTGTGGGAGGGCAGTACCTGGAGCCGCATATGCCAAGAACTCAAGTGGCCGGTGATCCATAGGCGCAAGGGTAAGACGGGGATTACTGAAAAAAAAAGAGAGAAGAAAAGAGTTGCAGTTCTGCCCCCTCCTGGGGACAATTGAGGCCCAAGAGAGCTGTGTTCCATTAACAAGAAATCTCATAGAAATGATCACCTGTGTCATTTCTTCTGGTACACAAAGGCCTCTTCTCCTGGGCCTAAAATTCCCCTGGGGACCCTTAAGCCTACTGAAAATCACTGGGGGGGGGACTTTTTGGGAAATCAGTAGGTGGGGAGCCATCCCCTAGAGCTTTGGGGCCAGGAAGAGCATTACCTCTTCTTCTTCTCTTTGCTTCCCTCAGCTCGGCTTGCCTCTGCCGGTCTTCCCTCTCCTGGGTCTGCGAGGCTTCCCACAGCTGGACTAGCTGGGCTTTCACCTGCCTCAGTTCCCTCAGCAAGGGTAGTCTCTGCTGGGCTAGCCTCTGGAGGTCTTCCCTCTCCTGGGCTACCCATTGCCAGTCTTCAATTTCCTCGGTTACACTCTCCTGTGTTTGCCTCAACGAGGATAGCCACATCTGGGCTGAAATCTCCTGGCTTACCATCATCTGGGCTTCCCACACCTGGATTTCCCTCTCCCTCTGCCTCCACTCGCCTGTTATCCTCTGAATAACATACTGCAAAGAAAGAAGAAGAAAATGAGAAAATGCCTGGCTATGGAGCCAATAAAGGAACAGGGTGGGTGTGGGATGGCACTGGGGCTTTGCTCTCGGCCCTTCCGGCAGCCACAGAGGGGCAAAGGCATCTGCATCAGGGGAAACGGGGTGGGGGGCTTTTGTTTTTTCAGCCTGAGGGATTCATTGCAGACCCTTCAACTTTCCAGAGGCAAACACCAGGACATGTGTGAGTAACAATGAGTCTACTAATGGTAAAGTCCAATTCTCGGATATCTAAGAGAAGACAAATCCAGAATTTCCCTCGCAGAGGGAATTGGACCAATTCTAGCAAGGTTTCATACCCTGATAGGCAAGATGGCAATGACAGAGAAAAAAACAAACAAAATCCGGACCTGAATAAGCCAAATTCTGAATGTGACGTGGTAGTGCACTGGTACCTCTGAGCATATCAAGAGGACTGTCAGGCTCGTCCTTGAATTCTGGGTATTGGAGTAGAATTCATAGAGGACCCTGACATATAGCTGGTTCAGGCCTGGTTCCTTTTTAGGCCGCTGAATGTTTTGGAGTGAGGCCAGCCCGCCTGGTCGGCATGGGAACGCTGCTCGCTCAAGCAGCTCAAGGACAGTGGGGCCCAGGTGCAAGGCGTCTCCCCCCCTTTGCTGTGGAATCCTCCCTAAATGCTTTTCTCACGCTGTGTGCTTTTATCTAGAGCCCTGCTTGGCTGTAATCAGTTTCGGCTTTTCCAATGTTCCTGACACATGAATCCATGTCAATAAAGCAATTTATTGAATGCATGTGAGTGTGTGTTCTCTGTACATCACAAGGACTAGGCAGCAAAAGTTGTAGCAGAGTTGCAATCATCAGGCGAAGAAAGGAGCACACAGACACAGATGTGTGTCTAAACTATTTCTCTTTACTAAAAACATAATATAGTGATATTTACAATTAGCCTGAGACTCATATCATAACAGACTACACAGCACAGCACAATGTACAGTGCAGTCCTCTCACCTTACAGCCCAGATAGAACTATATCGTCTCAGAGCATAATCCAACTCAATAATACAGAGACAGTGGTTCTCACACACATTCTCTCAGAGAGATAAGGATTTGGCCTTCTCGCTTCCCATGCCAGCTTCCCAGGCCTAATCAAGATATGCTAGCCAGCTGCCTTTAGCCTTGTCATTACTGGCCTCTGCAGGCTCTACCATACCTGCTCTTTACTGTATAAATTTCTGGGATCTAGGTCCCAGCACCCTGACATGTCAATCAAAAAGGCGTTGAGCCAGTACTGGCCTCAGTTTTATACCCTCAGCATTCAAAAAAGACACAGAGGTGTGTGGGAGGGCAGTACCTGGAGCCGCATATGCCAAGAACTCAAGTGGCCGGTGATCCATAGGCGCAAGGGTAAGACTGGGATTACTGAAAAAAAAAGAGAGAAGAAAAGAGTTGCAGTTCTGCCCCCTCCTGGGGACAATTGAGGCCCAAGAGAGCTGTGTTCCATTAACAAGAAATCTCATGGAAATGATCACCTGTGTCATTTCTTCTGGTACACAAAGGCCTCTTCTCCTGGGCCTAAAATTCCCCTAGGGACCGTAAGACTGCTGAAAACCATTAGGAGGAGGGGAATATTTGGGGAATCAGCAACTGAGGAGCTGTCTCCTAGAGCTTTGGGGCCAGAAAGACCATTACTTACCCCTTCTTCTCCGGGCTTCTGTCTGCCGGGCCTCAATATCCTGCACTTCCCCCTGCCGGGCTTCCCTTTGGTGGGCTTCCATCTCCTGGGCTTCCCTTTGCTGGGATTCCCTCTGCTGGGCTTCCATCCTCTGGGCTTCCCTTTGCTGGCATTCCCTCTGCTGGGCTTCCCTTTGCTGGGACTCCCTCTGCTGGGCTTCCATCTCCTGGGCTTCCCTTTGCTGGGATCCCCTCTGTTGGGATTCCATTTGCTGGGAATCCATTTGCTGGGTTTCCCTTTGCTGGGATTCCCTCTGCTGGGATTCCATCTCCTGGACTTCCCTTTGCCGGGATTCCCTCTGCCGGGCTTCCATCTCCTGGATTTCCCTTTGCCGGGATTCCCTCTGCTGGAATTCCATTTGCTGGGTTCCCCTTTGCCGGGATTCCCTCTGCTGGGCTTCCATTTGCTGGGTTTCCCTTTGCTGGGATTCCCTCTGCTGGGCTTCCATCTCCTGGGTTTCCCTTTGCTGGGATTTCCTCTGCTGGGATTCCATTTGCTGGGATTCCCTTTGGTGGGATTCCCTCTGGTGGGCTTTCATCTCCTGGGTTGCCCTTTGCTGGGATTCCCTCTGCTGGGATTCCAGTTGCTGGGTTTCCCTTTGCCGGGATTCCCTCTGCTGGGCTTCCATCTCCTGGGTTTCCCTTTGCCGGGATTCCCTCTGCTGGGATTCCATTTGCTGGGTTTCCCTTTGCTGGGATTCCCTCTGCTGGGATTCCATCTCCTGGGCTTCCCTTTGCCGGGATTCCCTCTGCTGGGCCTCCATCTCCTGGGCTTCCCTTTGCTGTGATTCCCTCTGCTGGGATTCCATCTCCTGGGCTTCCCTTTGCCAGAATTCCCTTTGCTGGGCTTCCCTCTGGCAGGCTTCCCTCTCCTGTCCTTCCCTTTGCTGGGCTTCCCTTTGCTGGGCTTCCCTCTCCTGCTGGTCCTGCCGCTCTCTTCTCCTCCAAAAAAACTGGTGCAAAGAAAGAAGAAAATGAGAAAATGCCTGGGTATGGAGTAAATGAGGTTTGGGGTGGGTGCCTCCGTGACCTTGAAGGCGGCTGAAGCCATTTCCCAGCCTAAGCAAACTCCCGGAGGGAGAGAGAGAGCTACGTCTCACCCAGCTCGGCTTCTGCTCATGTCAGGCTCTGGCATGCTAGCTAGGCCTAACCAGCAAAGCCAATTCAAGCTAGCTAACTATACAGTGCCCATGCCAGAGTCATAACACAAACAGCTACTTGGGACACGGTTTCTGGATTTTTTTAAAAAAAATCCAAGTTTCTAAGTCTCGAGAAAAAACGAGTGACACAGAAAAGCTTGACAACACCTCTGTCCTGTTTCCCCTGTTGTTCCCCACCTCCAGTGCCTGTATAAAAGTCCCTTTCATTCGAGCCAATTCTAATAGGTATAAATGAATAAATTGCATAAATAAACCATATTTTATCTTCTGTTTTCAAACAGATTTGGTTTAAAAGATATATTTTCTATGGATTTAGCTGCATTTTAACCACAACTATTAATCCGTTTTAACCATAGGCATAAATGGGAGAGGGGTGTGGACTGTAGCATGGATCATTTTCTGTTCCCACCACTGAGAGGAAATGTGCAGGCTCTGCAAAGGGTGGTCACGAGAGGTCCAAAGTGTGCTGTGAGGAGAGCTGCCATTTCCCATAAAATAAATTCTGCCCATGGCAGCAAGGAAAGCTGTTCCTTTTGGCCTCAGAGGGTCCCTACACCTAACCCACCCATTGCAAATTTGTGCAAAAAGCAGGAGGGGAGATAGTCCTCACTTGTGAAAATGGCTGCCATCTGAATGGTGGAGCATCCGGAGGCTTGGAAATCTGTTACTGGTCCTCAAAGGGGGTTGGATAATCAAGGAGAGTGGTCATACTTTACACCAAAATGAACATTTCCATAAAACATGTCCACTCTATTGGGGACCAAACAAATGGGGCAACTTTTGCAGGAGCAGGTAGCAGAGAGGCCCCTGGTTGCCATGGGGAAATGGGGAGATTCAATATATATGGGGGTGAGCAGAGGCCCAGGGGAGGGTTAGACACCTCATAGGCATTTATGGGGTGGAGTGGAGGGGTGGGGGAAACCAGACCAATCTGTGGCATTCAAAAACACACCTCTAGGGGAAGATGTTACCACTCCCACACCTCAGGCCCACAAAGCTCAGACTCAAGTGTGCCATGAAAAGTTAAGAACATCCCCCCCATGTTCTGCATAGTTCTGATGGGATGGAAACCTATCCCTCTCTGTCAGGGGTTCCAAGACAAGCTCACAGAGGGGTCACACTCACCCTGAAAAACAAGTCCACACATCAAAGATGGTCGATGCATGACACACTAATAGACCCATTATTCCCACAGGAAAGATCCAACAGGTCTGGAATCTGTTCCTAATGGTCAGAGATACTGAGAGGAGCTTGGAGAGGGGTGACACCCTACTCTGAAATCCAAGTTTTGCACAACAAAGATGGCTGCAATTTTGAGGGGATGCGGGGTTCAGGAAAGTGACTTTAGGGGGACATGTCCCATTACCCATGAAGGGGAACACCAAAATCATTAGGGATCCCCCAAACCCTCAAAACCTAGGAGCAGGGCCCCAAAAGTGGCCACCTAAAACAAATTCCCAAGAGAGCACCCCCAAATCCAGGAGGTGGGACTAAGAGGTAAACCACAAAAGGGGGAAGATCCACCTTCCACTTTTCATTTGACAAGAAGCGGGTGCCTTATACTGTACTGGCATCTGCATTGTATAATTATTTGTCTTGTCTGTAATTTGCTTTGAATTGTATGTACTAAATACTAAGAAAACTTCCGGTGGTGAAACTGAGACGAATGGCAGTGTAGGAACGAGGCTCCGTTCCCATTGTCTGCAAACGCGGCTCTCCAGAGATCACAGAGGGGATTTCTGGCGTTCTCTTTCTCCGGTAAGAGAAGAGACAAGTGGGGGCTTGCAGGGGGTCTGGAAATTTTCTCCTCTATACCTACAGGGACGGAGGTATTTGTGGGTTGGAGTTGAGGGAATTCGACCGAAGAGCAGCCAGAGCTGCGGGATGGCAGCCTAAGCGGCACAGTCTCATTAGCCACATAAGATTCCTCAAGAAGAAGAGTTTTTATACTCAAGTGAAGTTGGAAGTCCAGCTTTTTTCAGAGACAAGAGCTACTTTGACAGCTATAGTGGATCCGACAAAGCAATTAAGTCATTAAGTCGTTAAGTAACACTTAGTGTGGAATTGCCTCTTTGGGGATTGTGTTGCAGACTAAGGTACTTGAAGAGAGAATGATCCTCTTCCCTAAAGGAATATTCACAGACTATTTGTAAACCTGGGAAGCATAATCTCCTCAAATGCCAAGATTGACAAAGAGATTGATCACAGATTAGCAAAGGCATATAGTGCATTTGGAAGACTTCACAAAAGAGTCTGGAGCAATAAACACCTGAGGCAAAGCACAAAAATCAGTGTGTATAGAGCCATCCTACTGTCTATCCTCCTTTATGGATCTGAAACATGGGTCACCTATCGCCACCACCTATGACTCCTCGAGCGCTTTCATCAGCGCTGTCTACGCACAATCCTAAATATACACTGGACTGACTATGTGATGAATGTTGCTGTCCTTGAGCAAGCAGGGATCACCAGCATTGAGGCCATGATATTGAGAACACAGCTGCGCTGGGCAGGGCACGTTTCTAGGATGGAGGACCATCGCCTCCCAAAAATACTACTCTACGGTGAACTCGCTACGGGTCAGCGTAAGAGGGGCGCTCCAAAAAAGCAATACAAAGACTCCCTGAAACAACATCTCAGGCTCAGCCAAATTGATCACCAACAGTGGTCCACCCTGGCCTCACATCAGGAGGCATGGAGACGCACTATCCACAATGCTGCAGCCTTATTTGAGAACTCACACCGAACAAGTCTTGAAGAGAAACGACAACGCAGAAAGAATCACAACCCAAAAACATCACCCAAGGAAACCTCCTGCTGTGCTTTTTGCAACCGGACCTGTTTATCTCGGATTGGCCTTTTTAGTCATCAGCACGCTTGCAGAAAGCGCGGGATGAGTCCTTCCTGAATCTTCGTTTGCGAAGAAAAGCCAGAGAGAGAGGTGTAAACCTACAACTTGCAAACACAACTCAGTGGACTTTGATTTGACTTTTTTTTTCTCTTCAGCCTCAATTGGACACTTGTATACCTTTAACTTTTGGAGTTTTTTTCTTTTTTTAATTTTCCCTTCTCTTTTTTATTGTGGGCTGATTCATTGCTAGTACCCTATTTGGATTTAATGGTGAACTTTTTTTTTTTAACTGGTTGGGACTGGCTTTTTTTTTAGGACTGTTGATTCTTCAGTTTAACTGCATTGCCATAAGGAGCAGGATCTCTTTGGAAGACTGGGAGTCATTGAAAAGGCTCCAGCTCTGTACTTCAAAAAAGACAAACCAGCAACAAAAGTCTATTAATATCTGAGAGACTTCACTTATTGATCTTGTTGACAACAGAAAACATGGAATAATTTTTTTCTTTACTTTTCTTTATTTTTTTTCCTTTTACTTTTAAAAGCAGGGGTACTAGCACGCTACAGTGCTTCAGCTTTTTCAAGGACACAAGCTCAGTCACTCCTACTCCCTTTCTCTGTCCGTGTTGGGAATCCTCCCCCCCCCCCTATTTTCCTCTCTCCTCTTCCTTTTTCTTTTCACTTCTTTTTATTTTCTAAAAATAAGCTTATTTGTTTATTATTGAGCATTTCATTTTAACCCTGCTACCTTTGGTTACATTCTGATTTTCAATTCTTTAAAATTCAGTACCATATAAAATTTCACTATTGCCAATTCTTTTTAAAAAAAATTCTTTCTCTTCTTCTTCTGTTTTTTTTTATCTTGCTCAGATCTACTTACAGGGACAAAGTTCTGATAGTCAGAGCTGATAAAGCAACACAGAGAGAGTTTAAAGGGAATGAAAAGTGCTGACCTTGAATATTGAGAACACTAGCTTGAATATCTAATTATTGATTGCTAATAGTATCCTTGAATACATCAGTGTACTTTTGAATACAGAAAGAAGAAATACAGAGATAAAGGCAGTAGTTTGAAAGATACAAGGGAAGAATAGAGGTAAATAATAAAAAATAATATACAATAATAATAATATAAAAAGGAGTATATAATGGCTTGAAGTGGTGATATTATAAAGAATTAATAGAAATAAGGGCTGGGAAGGGGAATGTCATTGATTTATTGATATAGATGCTGAAGAATTATGGAAGAACAGAAGAAGAAGAAAGAATAGGACAAGAACAAGAATAAAGAAAGAGGAGAGGAGAGCAGCAGAAGAAGAAGGTAGAAGACACCCCATTGCAAGAGAAAGGGGAGGGTGGGTGAGGAGGGAGTTGGAGGGAAGGGAAGGGAAGGGAGGGGAAGGGAAAGGGCTGGAGGGTGGAAAGAGGCTAATTTACAAATTCTGGATAGTACAGAGGTCAAGTGTGGGATGCAGGTGGTGTGAGAATACCTGATGAGTGGTACTTGATACTCCCATTGTTAAAGTTTTCAAAAAGTAGGGGAAGCTGAAAGGAAAAAAAAGAACAGACAGCATCTCACTAGATTGTGAATTTTTAAGGGGGAAACACTATCCCAAACATAAATATATATTTGAGGGAAATAAGAGGATAGTAGACTACTAAATAGAAATTGAGAGACCTGACATAGTTAGACTGCTGAACAGAATAGTTTGGCAGGAGACTTTAAAGTGTTTCCTTTTTTTTTTCCTTCTTTTTTTGCACATAGGGAAAGGAATAGATTAGAAGTATTGAAACTGAAATTATCAAGAGAGAGAGGGGGGGAAGGGTAAGGTTTTGGGGAGATTTCCTTGACGCAGGGGATTGAAGACACATTTCAGGAGATCTGACCGTGATATATAAGGTAACTTACAGTTTTGCCTTGAAGGCATAAACTAAGGAAGTTAGCTTATTTGTTGGGGTGACATAATTTGTAAAATAAAAAAAAAACACCAAAAACCTAAGCCATAGGAATCTACACAGGGTGGAAAAAAAAGGAAAATAAGAGGAATAAGGGAGGCTAGAAAAGGAATATATAAACTAACATGGCCTCAGGAATCAAGAGATCCAACATGCAACCACAAAGTCAATCAACATCACAGGGAGTGATGACCAGAAGAGGATCTGCAGAGCTTGCTATGAAGATTCTGGATATACAAATGCAAATACTTCAGGAACTGAGAGAGTTTTAAAAAAGAGGCGAAAACAGATCTTAAAGAACTAAGAAGAGAATTGAGGAAAGATATCGAAAAAGAAACAGATACCTTAAGTGAACAAATACAAACAATTACAAAAGATCTAGATTTGGTAAAAGGAGAAGTAAAGTTCTTATCTGAAAATGTGCAAAAAACAGAGAAGGACATTGAAGTATTGAAAGGTATCCAGAAACAAGAAGAGAACTTGATATTAATTCAAGAATTAAGATACAGGGAAAGATGTTTGAAGATGAGAGGGATCCCAGAGAAAACAAAAGAAAATCTTACAGAGTACTTAATATCGATAATTGCAGAATACCTAAATGTGGACGAAGCAGAAGTAGAGAGACAGAGAAAATTTTTCAAATAAACTCAACGGTGGCTCGTGGAAAAAAAATACCCAGAGAAGTGGTAATATGCTTTATCAGACAGAAGATGAGAGATGCAATTTTGATGAAAAATTACCAGAATAGACTAGAAATAGAGGGAACAGAAATAAAGATTTTCAAGGATATCCCACCAGCAGTATTGAAGAAACGTCAAGATTATAAATTCCTGACTCAGTTATTGAACAAATATGAAATCAATTTTAGATGGGAGAGAATAGAAGGGATATCCCTGTTATATAATCAGAAGAGATACAGGATAACATCAATTGATAAAGCTAAAGAACTTTACAGGAAGATAATTAAGGACCAGGACAGAGAGAAAGAAAGGAATCGAGAAGAAAGGGATAAAGAAGAAGGCGATAGGGGAGGGAGAGAAAGACATAAAAACAGAAATAACGACAAAAGAGAGAAAAGAGAGAAATCTCTCATAGAAAGATCTAGGGAAGGAAGTGACCAGGAAGAGGAGCTCGGAGCAGTAGGGGGAACTAAGAGCAGACAAATACAACTACCAGAAGAAATAGGGGGGAAAGTGTCTGAAACAGAAGAAGAATTAGAAGAAGAAGAAGACATTTAAAGAAACTAATCAAGAAATAAAGGATATAATGTCAATACTAATCACAAATAATGTCGCTAAAAACAGTATCATGGAATGTGAAAGGACTACACTCTGTATATAAAAGGAGGAACATATTTCATTATTTGGAAAAAGCAAAAAATGACATAATATGTCTACAGGAAACACGCATAAGAGATAAAGACTCCAAATATCTGATAAATCCAAAATTGGGCCAGACTTATATTTCAGCTTCCAACAATAAAAGAAAAGGAGTAGTAATTTACATAAGTAAGCAATATATGGTGAAAGAAGTCTTTAACGATAAGGAAGGACATTACATAGGACTGAAAATCTCTCTACCAAACCAGAAGATAATGATTATTGGAATTTTACTCACCACAGGAGAGAAAAGATAGATTTTATAAGAAACTACATAAAGACATAATGGACCTAGACCAAGATAACTTAATTTTGATGGGAGATTTCAATGGAGTCCTAGACCCAATAAAAGACAGATCTACGAACAAATCGAAATTTAAGGGGAAACTCCCCTCAACATTCTTTGAGCTAATGAAAGAGAAGAATTTGTCGGATGTATGGACATACAAATATAGAGACGAAAAGGGATATACCTTCTATTCAGATAGGCACAAGTCCATGTCAAGAATAGACTTATTCTTGGCATCATCACAGTTGAAGACAAAAATTCAAAATATGTCAATTCTACCAAAAATTACTTCAGATCACAAACCTATTCAACTAATGTTAAAATTTGGGAAGAAGGATTATAATTGGAGATTGAATGAATCATTATTAGAAGACAAGGAATTCCAAGAAAAAAATGAAAAATACACTTAAACATTTCTTTATGGAAAACAAACCAGGTGAAGTGCCCATGAAAACAATCTGGGATACAAGTAAAGCGGTAATTAGAGGGCTTTGTATACAAAGAGGATCTCAAGTCAAGAAGCAGAAACAAGGGGTAATTCAAAGTATTTTAGAGAAACTAAAAGAAAAAGAAGATCTTTTGAGGGAAAATACACAGGATAAGAAGATATCAAAGGAAATAAAAATTCTACAAAATCAATTAAATCTGGAAACCACATCTGAAGTAAAGCAAAAATTGACTAGGAATCGCCAGACATATTTTGAGCACGCGAACAAGGCAGGTAAATGGTTGGCCTTAAGAATGAAAAAAGAAAAGGAGAAGAAGTTGATCTCTGAAATAAGACAAAAAGGAAAAATATACACAACACAACAAGAGATACAAAAAGAATTCCTAAATTTCTATAAAGACTTATATGAAGAGAAAAGCACATACAAAAACAAACAAGGCAAGGTGGAAGAATATTTGGGAAAGCAAATAATACCGCAATTAAAAGAAGAACATCGAACTAAACTAAACGCACAATTTACAATTGCAGAGATTTCCACAGCAATCAGCAAATTAAAAAGAGGGAAGGCCCCGGGACCAGATGGACTTTTGGCAGTCTATTATAAATATATGGAAGAAGTAATCATTCTACCTTTTCAAAAGATGCTTAATTAAATCCACAGCCATGGAAAACCAGATTCTTGGAACAGTGCAAATATAGTCCTGATTCCAAAAGAAGAAAAAGACCCGACGGATGTCAAAAATTACAGACCCATCTCACTGTTAAATTTAGATTATAAGATTTTTCACTTCAATAATAGCAGATAGACTAAAAGGAATCTTGAATGAAATGATACATACAGATCAAAGTGGCTTTCTTCCGGGAAAATACATTAGAAAGAATATAAGGACAGTAATCGACATCATTGAATATTTTGAAAAACACAACGAAAAAAAGTTAGTGATGCTATTTGTGGATGCGGAGAAAGCTTTTGATAATGTGAATTGGTCTTTTCTAATCGAGGTACTTAAAAGAATGAACATTGGAAATTTATAACCAACAAAATGCCCAGATCATAATAAATGAAGAAAAATCAGAGAAATTTGAAATTAGTAAAGGAACCCGACAGGGATGTCCACTTTCCCCGTTGCTTTTTATAACTGTTCTGGAGGTCCTAAATCGCAATATAAGAGCTAATAAGAAGATAGGTGGAATAAGAATTAAAGGAGATGTCCCTAAACTAAGAGCATTTGCAGATGATCTTGTTGTCTTTTTGGAGAACACGAAAGAACACATTGAAGAACTTATGGAAACTTTCAAAGAATTTGGAGAAGCTGCGGGTTTTAAGATAAATAAGAAGAAAACACAAATACTCACCAAAAATCTAACAAAAACAGATCAGAAAGAGGTAGAAAATATCTCGGGCTGTAAAATTGGCAAGAAAATCAGATACCTTGGAATTTGGATCACAAAAAGAAATACAGACTTATATGAAAACAATTATAAGAAGATATGGAAACAGATGAAATTGGACTTGAGGAAATGGACAAAATTGAATTTATCAATATTGGGGAAGGTAGTAGCAATCAAGATGTCAGTTCTTCCAAAATTCTTATATCTATTCCAGAATATCCCCATAGTAAATAATGATCAACCATTTAATGAATGGAAAAAAGAAATGAGTAAATTCATTTGGGGAGGTCGGAAGCCAAGAATCAAATGGAAGACTATGATAGATGTGAAAAGCAGAGGAGGAGCAGAATTTCCGGACTTCAAGACATACTTTCAGGCCTGCGCGATGACTTGGATCGCAGACTGGTTAAATTTACAGGACTCTAAAATATTGAATTTGGAAGGATTTAATCTGAAACTTGGTTGGCATGCCTATGTTGCCTACGACAAAGTAAGGATAGACAAAGATTTCACTCACTACATAATCAGGAAACCATTACTGAGGGTGTGGGAAAGCATAGAGAAAATTTTTTATACCAAATTACCTCTCTGGATTTCCCCTCAGGAAGCATTTATGGGCAGATGGAAAAATACAAAGGAATGGTTAAAATATAATGATTTAATTAACAAAGAAAAGGAAAAGGAATATAACATCAAATCTAGGGAGGATCTAAATATACACTGGTTTACTTATGAACAACTGAAACAAAGATTCAAGGAAGATATGAAAAGGATTGGATTTGAAGAAAAAGAAAATGAATTGGACAAAATTATACAAGGACCAAAGAAAAATATGATTTCAAGAATTTACAAATTACTTCTATTAAGGGAATTGGAAATGGAAGAGATCAAGGACTCAAGGATAAAGTGGGCCTTAGACTTTGGGTATAATTTACAATTGGAAGATTGGGAAAAGGCCAGAAATAACATGATCAAATCTACAGCTTGTCAAAATTTGAAAGAAAATTATTTCAAAACAGCTCACAGATGGCATTACTCTCCTGTAAAGCTGGGGAAAATGTTTAAAAATACAAATAAGAAATGCTGGAAATGCCAAGCAGATCCTGGCTCATTGATTCACATATGGTGGAGATGTGGACGTGTTAAAGAATACTGGAAAGAAATTCACAGGACTATAGAAGAAATTTCTCAAATCCAATTTCCTTTGAAGCCTGAATTCTATTTCCTGAATATGATGCATATATACAAAAAAGAGACCCGGAAAGAAAACTGGAGAATTATGTTATACTTGGTGACAATAGCAAGACTAGTGCTAGCTCAAGAATGGAAGCAGAAAACGGTGCCAACAGTGGATGAATGGTTGGAAAGAGTTCTAGACGCAGCCTGTATGGATAAGCTAACACTAGAACTAAAGCAGAAATCAATGGAGACACAAGGAACGGATTGGGAACTAGTGAGAGAATATTGTAAGAAGAAGTGGGAACTGATGGAGCTCCCAGATGGATAAAGGGTTCTTTATACAGTTTGTAGAAAAGTGTACTTATAAAAGGGGAGAAAGAAAAAGGAAAGGAAAGGAACTACAGGAATAAAGACAAGAGGAAAGAAGGATTGAGAAAAGAAGATTGAAGTATGTGAGAAGGTAAGAGAAGGTTTGAAGATGGTAAGTGGAAAGGAGAAAGTGAAAGGTGAAGGGAAAAGGGTGGATAAGAGGAGATGACAGGGAGTAGTAAAAAGAAAAGGTCTAGGAGAAAGATATAAATCTGTATAGAAGAAGGAAAGCAAGGACAGATTGGGAAAGGGGAGAGGTAGAAATATGGGGGAAAGGAAGAAGAGAAGTAAGGAATTTAAATGAAAGGATGGGATAAGAGATCTAGAGTAAGGGAAAGGAAAGGAAAGGAAAGGAAAGGAAAGGAAAGGTGAAGAAGATAGAAAAATGGAGATAAGTGAAGAAAAGAGACATACCAAATTAATTAGGGAAGATGACAGATAAAGGGAACAACACAAAAATAGATAAAGAAAATGTAAGGGTGAAGCATTGTGACCCCATGAGACAACAAATGAGAGCTAATGAGAGAAAACTAATACTAAGGGATAAGGAACACACATAAAAATGAGAAGAGAAATGTTGAAATAGGGGAAGGGATATGTATTGCTAAAATGTATTGTTATATATGGTTATAATATGACAAATGATATGTACTGTTAAATCATTGTACACAAAGTCAATTTAATACAAATTGTATGATACTTTGGAAAACTGGATAAAATAGAAAGGAAGTTCAAACAAGCGAAAATACAAAAAAAAAAGAAATCAGATAGAGATTGGAAGTAATCTTAGTTTTTGTTGTATGTAGGGTAGTTATGTAGTGATAAGAGAGAAACATAGGATTGAGAGTATGAGTGACTTTTTTGGAGTGATAAAGCAAGTTACGTCTTATGTGATTGTGTAAGTAGATGTTATATGTTGTTAAATTGTTTGTATATATTGTTATTCTGTGTGATTTTTTTAATACGTGTTGATAACCTAATAAAAATTAATAATAATAATAATAATAATAATAAAAGAAATACTAAATACTAAAAGGTTATAAGAACTACTAAGGGTTATTAAGAGAATAAGGACTACTAAGAAATAAGAAAAAACCCTTGAAGTAGTAGGGGAAAAGGTATTGTGAATAAGATCAAAATGGAAGACACGAGAAAAAAAGACAGAGGGTGTGAGGAGAAAGCTTTATTGAAGCTCCGTTTAGACCACGGCAAATTAAACACCCCACAAATAAATACCCCCCCCCAACCTGAGAAGAAAAGGGAAGATAGAGAAGTGCTCACTGGAGCTCCGGGATTACCTCTTTGGAAGACTTAGGGCGGAGGCTTGAGGTCTAACAAAGGGGAGGAACGGAGCAAAAAGCCAGGCTCCGCAGCATCTGGAACTTTGAAGTATCACTTCATTGTAACTATCTGGGGGAAAGGACGAGACAACGGAGAGACTATAAACAAGACCTGTGACTTAGTTCCAAAAGGCAAGGATAGATATTTTGTGTACCTTCAGCTATTGCTGTTATTATTGGTTACTATCCCTGCCTACAATATCTCTCTCAAGGGGGAGAAGAAGCGGAAAGTGCTACTGAATAGAAACAAGGTTGCTCTGTGTGGAGGAGGAGGAGTATAAAGAAACAGAGTGGAAAATTACAGGACTGATTCTAAAATGTGAAGTGGCTGCATGGGGGTAATTCTAGGTGAAGGGAAGATTAGTGATTGTTTGGGCGTCATCATCATATTATACTACATTGAAATTGAGAGATCAAAGGAGATAAATTGAAATAATTACTCCAGTGAATCAAAGAAGAAGAAGAAAGGAGTTTGATACTGCTTGAGATATACATATATATATATATATATATAGTAAATGGCCATATGATTTAATAAGTGGATATACATAATCCAGGCTATCTGTTACGTGTAAATATTCATTATAGAATACTATTATTGATTTATGAACAGAGTTTGGTATTGTTATTCGTATAGGAAAACGATTTGGGAACTAAATCGTTTAGGTAGAGTATATAACAGAAGAGTTTTTTGTAACTTAAATGTAAATTAGAAGTAAAAAGTTAGGTTGGATGTGGAATAGCTTTGATATATATATAAAAAAGAAAACATATATATACATATGATACGTAAAAAAATTGTTAAAGCTACAAAAAAAGAGGCTTTATATCTGGAATTGGTATTTTGAATCATATATATATTACTATATATACATATAGTAATATATATATAGTAAATATTGAAGGGGAAGTGATATTTGTATGATTAAACGGTAATAGATTTGTGAAAGGAGGAGGGACAATGTCAATTACAAAGAAAGGAACAATGTAAACGAGAGCACAGACACAGACACAGGAGGTGAGAAGATCGTCTGTAGAACTTTCAACAAGAATAGGGGATACAAATACTTTGTTGTTACAGGAACTTAGAAAACTAAGACTGGAACTAAAATCAGAGATGAAGGACTTAAAGGGGGAAATGAAAGTGGATTTACATGAGCAGCTAGAAAAATTTGGTACACAATTAGAGGGAGTGGTAAAAGATATAAATAAAATCACAAAAGACTTACATGAGTTACAAGTAAAAACAGAGTGTATAGAGAAGAGAACCCAATCATTAGAAAAAAGACTAGAGCAAGACGAAAAATTGAAATTATCACAAGAAACAAACAAAAGAGTGAAATGTATTAAAATCAGGGGGGTGATAGAAACATATAATGAAGATCTAGCAATGAGGGTAATTACGGCCTTAGCAGATTATATAGGTTGGACTTATGATCAACTTGATCTGGAGGTGGATAAACTGTTTAGAGTCGATTCTTGGATAGCAAAGAAAAATAATCTCCCCCGAGATATAGTGATTTATTTTGTAAGAGAAAGGGTAAAGGATATTATAATACAACAAAGTATAAAAGAAAACTTGGTGTTAGAAGGACAAGAGGTAAAAATTTATAAAGATATACCCCCACAGGTCTTGAAGAAGAGAAAAGAATACAACTTCTTGACTCAAATTTTGAGAGAGAAGCAGATAAGATATAAATGGAATAAATTGGAAGGAATTTCTACAACCTATCAATCAAAAATATATCTGATAAATACCATAACTAAAGCAAAGAATTTTTTAGCAAAAGTACAAAATGCCAAAGATAAAAGGACAGAAATAGTAAATGAACAGAAAAGAGTAAAACAAAACGGAGAAGAAGGAAAAGAAAGAGGAAAGCAAAAAGAGACAGAGGAAGAAATATCCAAACAAGAAACTGTAAGGAAACAACAGAAAAAAGTAGGGAGGAAAATGACAGAATTAAGACCAGACGAGGAGAATAAGGAAGAACAAAATAAATTAGACCCAGAAATGATAAAAATGAATGAAAAAGAGGTAGAGGTAGAAGAAGAAGATGGAATAGAATCAGAGGGGGAAGAAGAAGAAAGAGAGGCGCTGGAAAGTGAAGAAGCTGAAGTGATTGAATTGGTAGAAGGAACAGAAGGAGAAGAAGAGGACGAAGCAGAAAACATAGAGTAGAAAGAATCAATATAAACAAAATACTGGAATGGGAGGAAAAATAATAAATTGGAATGTTCGAGGATTAAACAGTTCATATAAAAGACGTTTAGTATTTCACTTCCTGATAAAACAAAAACCTGATATATGTTTACAGGAGACACATATCAGGGACCAAGATAGGAGACTATTACAAAACAAAATACTAGGAGAACTATACATGACAAAATATAACAAAAAGAAAAGGGGCGTAGCAATTTTTGTGAGTAAAAACTTTGATTCAAGAGAAGTATTCAATGATAAAGAGGGCTATTTTCTAGGGGTAGAGATAAATATACAAAATAAGAAGATCTTACTGGTAGGAGTATATGGTCCCCTAGAAAATAAAGGGAAATTTTTTAAAGGCCTCACAAATGAGATCCTAAAGCATGATTATGATAATCTGATATTAGCAGGGGATTGGAATGGGGTCCTTGATTCAGATCTGGATAGAACAACTAAAACAATACCCGCAAAAAGAAAGAAAACACAGGGGAAACTACCAAAAGAAGTAAAAGAAATGATGGAACAATTAGTTATAGAAGATTGCTGGAGAATTAAACATGGACAAGAGAGAGACTATACCTATTTTTCAGATCATTTTAAGACTAGGTCAAGGTTGGACATGTTCATGATATCTAAAACATTACTAAAGGATGTAAGAAAAGTGGAAATTCTCCAAAAAGTAATATCTAATCATAGCCCAGTGATCCTAGAACTGGGATTTAAGAAACAACAATATAATTGGAAATTAAAAGACATAATATTAAAAAATGATAATGTAGTAGAAAAAACAAAGAAAATAATAAAACAATTTTTTGAAGAAAACCTGGATAAAGGAATAGTGGACAAAATTGTTTGGGATGCGGGTAAAGCAGTATTAAGAGGACACCTGATGAAACAAGAGTTTGAAACTAAGAGAAATAGGCAAAAAAAAAAAAGAAAAGAAAAAGAATTGAAGGAAAAAATCTCTGAAAAAGAAAAAATAGCAAAGTTAAAACCTACGGATGAGAAAACAAGAAAAGAACTGTCGATATTGAAGAAAATATTAGAAGCGGAAATGACAATGGAAATAGCTAATAAAATGAAATATACAAATCAAAGATACTTCGAGCAGGCTAACAGACCTGGAAAGTGGCTTGCCTACAAATTGAGGAAAGAGAGAGAGAGAGAGAAACAATAACGGAGATAAAATTAAATCAAGTAAGATATACAAAACAAAAAGATATACTTAAAATCTTCAAAGAGTATTATTCCACATTATATAAAAAACAGGGAAATTTAGAAAAAATAAAAACTAAAATGGAGGAATATCTGGATAAGGAAAAATTACCTATGATTATGGAAGAAGAGAGAGGAAAGCTAAATAAGGAGATATCAAAATTAGAAATCAGAGAGGCCATAAGAAAAATGAAGATAGGGAAGGCTCCAGGCCCGGATGGCTTCTCGGTATTATATTATAAAGTTTTCGAAGAAGAGCTAATAGAGCCATTATTTAGGTTACTAAATGGTATAAATGATGGGAAATGTCCTGATTCATGGAGTAAGGCAAATATAATATTAATACCGAAAGAGGGAAAGGATTTGACAATGCCACAAAATTATAGACCAATATCACTTTTGAACATCGACTATAAAATATTTTCAAATATACTGGCAGAGAGAATAAAAACAATTCTAAAGAATTGGATTTATGAAGATCAAAGCGGTTTCCTTCCAGGTAGAAAAACAAAGGATAATGTGAGAGTATTGATAGACTTGATAGAATTTTATGAAAAACATAACGAGAAAAAACTTCTGATGATTTTTGCAGACGCGGAAAAAGCCTTCGACAATCTAAGATGGGAATTTATGTTCGAAGTGCTAAAAAGAATGAACATAGGGGAGAGATATTATGACTGGATAAATAAAATATATAGTAATCAGCAAGGCCAAATTATTGTAAATGGAGAAAAAACAAGTCCTTTCAAAATTGAAAGAGGAACACGTCAAGGGTGCCCTCTATCTCCTTTGCTATTTATTACAGTGATAGAAATCTTGAATAGAAAGATAAGATTAGATTGCCAGATAAAAGGGTGGAGATGGCAAGCTCAGGAATATAAGTATAAGGCCTTCACAGACGATTTGGTTTTCATCTTAGAGGATCCGGAGAAAAGCATTGAAAAATTAAAGGAAATGATTGAAGAATTTGGAGATCTGGCTGGATTAAAAATTAATAAAGAAAAGACAATAATGATAACTAAAAACTTAAAGAAGCAAGAAGAAAGAGAATTAGAAAAGAAATCAGGATATAAAGTAGAGAAGAAAACAAAATATTTAGGTATAACAATTACAACTAAGAACACAGAGTTATTTGAAAATAACTACATCAAAATTTGGAATAAAATAAAAGAAGAATTCAAGAAATGGGATAAATTAGAGTTATCTTTATTGGGAAGAATAGCGACCATCAAAATGAATATATTGCCGAAGATGCTCTACCTATTTCAAAACATTCCGATTATAACCAACGATAAAGTAATGGAGATTTGGAAAAAAGACCTAACAAAATTCATATGGAGAGGGAAAAAACCCAGAATAAAATGGAATCTATTAATAGATGCACAAGAAAGAGGAGGCCTTGCACTACCAGACTTACAAACATACTATTAAGCCAGCTCGATTTCTTGGATTATGGAATGGATAACATTGAAGAATGTAACATTATTGACATTGGAAAGGTTTAATGCAAGATTCAGCTGGCACGCCTACCTGTGGCACAATAAAGCAGTGGTGCATAAAGAATTTGAACATCATTATGTAAGAAAGGCACTGTTAAGAGTATGGACAAAATATAGAAGGAAACTATATTTAAAAACACCCTTGTGGTTATCTAACCATGAAGCATATTATAAAAGAGAAGATATTTATAAAGGACAGTGGTTGACATATAAGGACATATTAAATAAAGAAGGTAATGAGTACAAAATAAAAACACAAGAAGAATTGAAATTAGAGAACAGAGAATGCCATTGGTTGCTATATAGGCAACTAAACGAGAAGTTTAAGATAGACCGGAAAACTGGTGGAACAGAAAATGAAAATACAAAATTTGATGAGTTGATATGGGGGGGGGGAACATAGAGGATATCCAGAAGATACAAAATGATATTACAGATAAATTTGGAACGGGAAATTATAAAGCCCTATATGTTAAAGTGGGCACATGATATAGGTCAGGGAATACAATTGGAACAATGGGAAAAGCATTGGGGGAAAAACTTCTTTTTTACAAGAAGCTATAGCCTAAAAGAAAACCTCTACAAGATAATGACAAGATGGTACTTAACACCAGTAAGGTTAGCAAAAATTTACAAAAAGATGTCTAATCAATGTTGGAAATGCCAAAAAGCCACAGGCTCCCTCTACCATATCTGGTGGAAGTGTGAGAAGGCGAAAAAATTCTGGGATAAAATAAATAAAATAGTTAGCAAATTATTTGATAGAGATCTCTTACCAACACCTGAGATGTATTTACTAAATATGTTCTATAATTTAGAAGACCAAATTCAAAAGAAATTTTGGCGAATCTTATCTTATATGACAACTGCGGCTAGATTACTCTATGCAAAATATTGGAAGACATCGGAGATTCCATCAATAGATGAATGGCTATTTAAACTGCAAGAAATGTGTGAAATGGATAAATTAACAATTTTTCTAGATCAGAAAAAAACATCTAAGGATTTGAAAGAATGGGAAATTTTAAATCCCATATGGAAAGAGAAATGGGGAGAGGAATACGTAAATAAATTAGATTGGTAGATTAGAAAATATATAAAATTTTTGAGAAGGGAAGAAAAACAGACATGGATGGCTGGTAAATTTAAAAAGGGAAGAAAATCGTGTAGTTATCAAAATTGACAGAAAACGGAAAAAAAGGAAGTAAAATATAGTTAAAGAAACTGTATGAAAGGGAATTATTGTATGGTCTAGAGGGGGAGAGGGGATGGTTTGAGGTGTATGGGGTATAAGATGCATGAGATGTATAGGATATGGATGATGGAAATATGTGATAGTTTCATGGATTGTTTTTATGGTATGTATGTTGGAGTTGAATAAAAAATATTAAAAAAAAGAATCCACCTTGTGCGTTACTCCAAATGTTTAAGGATCTCCTCTGCTGATCTGCACCCTACACACACAATAGGTTCATTGGGAATCTCCTTTTTAAAAGGTGGGTTTAAAAAAAGCAGGCTAAGTTAAATGTTCCTTATCTCATCTCCCTAAGTAATGTAGTCTTGATTCCCAGGCAGGAATGTTATGTTCTATCTCTGTGAATATGTGTGCTTGAATGACAAGCTGCGAGGAACCATGACCGGTACTTAACACATAACACAGTGAAGGGCATGGTCAGGAGCTGTCCCTTGGCCGCTGCCTCCTCCCTCCTCCTCCTTGGGGTTTGGCCCCAGAGCCGCAGGGCCCAGCAGGATCGTAAACGGGCAACCCTAGGAGGAAGAGTGACTAGGTCTGGAGGGGAGGGTCAGGCCAGCCTCAGGCATGCCTGCTGCCCCCCGTCTCTCATCCTCTGGGCCTTGCGGCAGACCTTGAGAGGAGAGCCTGGGGAGGTGGACCCTCCTTCTTAGGAGGTATTCAAACAGAGGCTGGGTGGGCCTTTTTCAGGAATGCTGTCATTGTGGATTCCTGTGTGGCAACGATGGGGTTGGACTAGATGGCCCTTGCAGTCCCTTGCAACCCTAAGATGCTTTTTTTAAAAAAAATATTATTAAAATAGAAAGTTTTTATAATATAAAGCAATGTATAGTGGAAAAACCACAACAAAAATAAAATACAAATACAACCACAAAATTGAAAAGGAAAATAACAAAGACTTCAAATTTCCCACTTAACATACTTCCTTTAAATCAATAGCTTCATAAACACATAATATTTGATTCTACTACTGATAAAAATCCCCATTAATTCCTCAGAAAAGCAATTATTAATTCTCAATCTTTGTTAAAACTGTGAGACATTCCAATAAGCAATGAACAGACCATTATTCTATAATGAGTCCATACGAATCTCACCTCATTAAACAAAATGGACCATGTGGCAAAAGAAAGCAAGAAGCAGTTAATACATTGGCAATCAAACACTGAAGAGTTTACTATGCCTGAAATAAAGCGGCACAGTGGACAGATGTCAGAAAGACTATAGTCATTTTGCTCTTTAGCTAAAAGTAGATCTAATTCCTGTGGCATTAAATCTGAAAAAACATTTGCCTCCAATGACTGTTGGTCAAAATCATTCCGATTGGATGTTGGCTTAGCAAAAAATGTCTTCAGGTACTCAAGAGTTGCCTCCCGAGTACCCTTGGCCTCGGATGTATGTTGGTCAAAATCATTCCGATTGGATGTTGGCTTAGCAAAAAATGTCTTCAGGTACTCAAGAGTTGCCTCCCAAGTACCCTTGGCCTCGGATGTATGTTGGTCAAAATCATTCCGATGGGATGTTGATTTAGTAAAAAATGTCTTCAGGTACTCACGAGTTGCCTCCCAAGTACCCTTGGCCTCGGATGTATGTTGGTCAAAATCATTCCGATGGGATGTTGGTTTAGTAAAAAATGTCTTCAGGTACTCACGAGTTGCCTCCCGAGTACCCTTGGCCTCGGATGTATGTTGGTCAAAATCATTCCGATGGGATGTTGGCTTAGCAAAAAATGTCTTCAGGTACTCACGAGTTGCCTCCCGAGTACCCTTGGCCTCGGATGTATGTTGGTCAAAATCATTCCGATGGGATGTTGGTTTAGTAAAAAATGTCTTCAGGTACTTAAGAGTTGCCTCCCAAGTACCCTTGGCCTCAGATGTATGTTGGTCAAAATCATTCCGATGGGATGTTGGTTTAGTAAAAAATGTCTTCAGGTACTCAAGAGTTGCCTCCCAAGTACCCTTGGCCTCAGATGTATGTTGGTCAAAATCATTCCGATGGGATGTTGGTTTAGTAAAAAATGTCTTCAGGTACTTAAGAGTTGCCTCCCAAGTACCCTTCGCCTCGGATGTATGTTGGTCAAAATCATTCCGATTGGATGTTGGCTTAGCAAAAAATGTCTTCGGGTACTCAAGAGTTGCCTCCCAAGTACCCTTGGCCTCTGATGTATGTTGGTCAAAATCATTCCGATGGGATGTTGGTTTAGTAAAAAATGTCTTCAGGTACTCAAGAGTTGCCTCCCAAGTACCCTTGGCCTCTGGTGTATGTTGGTCAAAATCATTCCGATGGGATGTTGGCTTAGCAAAAAATGTCTTCAGGTACTCAAGAGTTGCCTCCCAAGTACCCTTGGCCTCAGATGTATGTTGGTCAAAATCATTCCGATGGGATGTTGGTTTAGTAAAAAATGTCTTCAGGTACTTAAGAGTTGCCTCCCAAGTACCCTTGGCCTCGGATGTATGTTGGTCAAAATCATTCCGATGGGATGTTGGCTTAGCAAAAAATGTCTTCAGGTACTCAAGAGTTGCCTCCCAAGTACCCTTGGCCTCAGATATATGTTGGTCAAAATCATTCCGATTGGATGTTGGTTTAGTAAAAAATGTCTTCAGGTACTTAAGAGTTGCCTCCCGAGTACCCTTGGCCGCAGATGTATGTTGGTCAAAATCATTCCGATGGGATGTTGGTTTAGTAAAAAATGTCTTCAGGTCCTCAAGAGTTGCCACCCCAGTACCCTTGGCCTCGGATGTATGTTGGTCAAAATCATTCCGATGGGATGTTGACTTAGCAAAAAATGTCTTCAGGTACTCAAGAGTTGCCTCCCAAGTACCCTTGGCCTCGGATGTATGTTGGTCAAAATCATTCCGATGGGATGTTGGTTTAGTAAAAAATGTCTTCAGGTACTCAAGAGTTGCCTCCCAAGTACCCTTGGCCTCAGATGTATGTTGGTCAAAATCATTCCGATGGGATGTTGGTTTAGTAAAAAATGTCTTCAGGTACTCAAGAGTTGGCTCCCGAGTACCCTTGGCCTCTGATGTATGTTGGTCAAAATCATTCCGATGGGATGTTGGTTTAGTAAAAAATGTCTTCAGGTACTTAAGAGTTGCCTCCCAAGTACCCTTGGCCTCAGATGTATGTTGGTCAAAATCATTCCGATGGGATGTTGGTTTAGTAAAAAATGTCTTCAGGTACTCAAGAGTTGCCTCCCAAGTACCCTTGGCCTCAGATGTATGTTGGTCAAAATCATTCCGATGGGATGTTGGTTTAGTAAAAAATGTCTTCAGGTACTTAAGAGTTGCCTCCCAAGTACCCTTCGCCTCGGATGTATGTTGGTCAAAATCATTCCGATTGGATGTTGGCTTAGCAAAAAATGTCTTCAGGTACTCACGAGTTGCCTCGCAGGTACCCTTGGCCTCGGATGTATTTTGGTCAAAATCATTCCGATTGGATGTTGGCTTAGCAAAAAATGTCTTCGGGTACTCAAGAGTTGCCTCCCAAGTACCCTTGTCCTCTGATGTATGTTGGTCAAAATCATTCCGATGGGATGTTGGTTTAGTAAAAAATGTCTTCAGGTACTCAAGAGTTGCCTCCCAAGTACCCTTGGCCTCGGATGTATGTTGGTCAAAATCATTCCGATTGGATGTTGGCTTAGCAAAAAATGTCTTCAGGTACTCAAGAGTTGCCTCCCAAGTACCCTTGGCCTCGGATGTATGTTGGTCAAAATCATTCCGATGGGATGTTGGCTTAGCAAAAAATGTCTTCAGGTACTCACGAGTTGCCTCCCGAGTACCCTTGGCCTCTGATGTATGTTGGTCAAAATCATTCTGATGGGATGTTGGTTTAGTAAAAAATGTCTTCAGGTACTCAAGAGTTGCCTCCCAAGTACCCTTGGCCTTGGATGTATGTTGGTCAAAATCATTCCGATGGGATGTTGGCTTAGCAAAAAATGTCTTCAGGTACTCACGAGTTGCCTCCCGAGTACCCTTGGCCTCGGATGTATGTTGGTCAAAATCATTCCGATGGGATGTTGGTTTAGTAAAAAATGTCTTCTGGTCCTCAAGAGTTGCCTCCCAAGTACCCTTGGCCTCGGATGTATGTTGGTCAAAATCATTCCGATGGGATGTTGGCTTAGCAAAAAATGTCTTCAGGTACTCAAGAGTTGCCTCCCAAGTACCCTTGGCCTCGGATGTATGTTGGTCAAAATCATTCCGATGGGATGTTGGCTTAGCAAAAAATGTCTTCAGGTACTCAAGAGTTGCCTCCCAAGTACCCTTGGCCTGCAATAGCTGTTGTTCAAAATCTTGGCCAGATGGCTCTTTGGCCAGCAGTTGATGTAATTCCTGTGGCCTGATATCCAAAACAAAATTTTCCCATGATAGTTCTTCTGGGAAAATAGCCCCCAACAAAAATAGGGCCAAAAGAGCTTGAAAAAGCATTGTGCTCAATGAACACACACACACACACACACACACACACTAATCAATCAAATCACACACAGACAATAATCAATCAAATCACACACACACAGACAATAATCAATCAAACCACACAGACACACAATAGTCAATCAAATAACACACACAGTCACACAATAATCAATCAAATCACTCGACAAAGCACAATCTCAACTTTCTCTGCCAAGACAGTGGAAAGAAGTGAGCTGGCTGATGAGCTCATCATGTGAGGGAATTCAGTGAGGTCATGATGAGGCTGACTGGTTGCATCATAAACACATCCCCCCCTCCAGCTCACCTTCCCATTGAAAATGGAGAAAAAATAAAGAGGACTATAGCAGGAAAGCCATTGTACCCTGCAGGAATAGACATAACAGCCTCATAGGATCACAGAGTTGGAAGGGACCCCAAAGGACATCTAGTCCAACCCACTTTTGCTCTGGAGGAATAGGCATGATGGAATAATAGGATCACAGACTTGGAAGGGACCCTGAAGGCCATCTAGTCCAATCCCATTTTGCTGTGCAGGAATAGGCATAACAGCCTCAAAGGATCACAGAGTTGGAAGGGACCATAAAGGCCATCTAGTCCAATCTCACTTTGGGGGGAAGGGGAAAAGACTTGGCGTATGAAAATATAGCTGCCACAACATGAAATCTAAGGCAGTGCTCAGAGGTGAAATGAAACCTAATTGCTACAATCAGTTTAATTCACTCTCCCCTCTGTAACGCCACCTCCATGGCACCCCAGTTCTGGAATGTTACATTGGCTGTAGGCCTCAGAAACTGGCCAGGCTTGGTTCATTATTGTGGCCTTGTACAAGGGAAAAGACAGGATGGTCTCAGAAAAGGTCATTTCTGGTTTTTCCCTGGAAAGGAAGGCCTGAGGCAAAGAAGCCAAAAGAGACATTCCACATGAATGGGAGAGTAATGGATGGAGAAACCCTTTAGTGCTTGGTGATTTGTGAAATTTCCTCTCCTCAGCTCCCAACCTAAAAAGTTGCTCAAAGCTGTTAAAATTCAATCATTGGACATTAAGAAACATATTTAGCATCTTCCTCACTTTTTGTCAAGACCAGGAAACTCATTGTGCAATCCATGAAAGCTCATGGAATTCATTGTTTTAGCCCATGCATTTGGGAATATAAATATCACCCCCAAACTATGCCTCTTTGCACACAGCCAGTGACAGGGGGACACTCTGTCACTATGTGTAGCCACATCCAGTATCCTCCATCCACTCTGCCAGACTGACTACAGGACAGGTAATATTATTATCCCAACAAATCCCTCTTGCAACCCTCTATCCCAAGTTTTCCTACTGTTTCATTCTATAGCCTTGAGTGAATGCTTCTTCTGGGTGAATGTGTGTGTGTTTGGTGTTATTTTTGAACTCCTTAATAAAGAACCATACTTAATTTTAAATGTGTAATGTATTCCATCTAGACGAGTACTGGTATAATTGGTTTTCAGATTCCCTTGTTACCCCCTCTTTTGGATAGCTAAGTCGAGTTGCTGCTAATTTCCCCAACATATTAGAAACTTAGATATTAGATATTTTCTTGGAATTTTCCAAGGAGCATTTTGGGTAACACCTCTGTCACTTTCTCTTTTTCTCTTTTATGAACGGCTCCTACCAAATTGCAGCTAATTAGCTCCAGGGTGTTGAACCTGTCGGTTTCCAGCTGCCTTTCCTCTTCCTAATTCTTCCCATTTTAAAAATAAAATAAAAATAATCATGTATGGTTTGTATTTTCTTTTATGTTCCCTCCAGCTAATCTTTTTCTCATTGACAGTCTCTTTCCTCCTCCTAGAATCATAGAGTTGGAAGATACCTCTAAGGGCCATCTAGTCCAACCCCATTCTTCCATACAGGAATACACAATCCAAGCATCCCCAACAGATGGCCATCCAGCCTGTTTAAAAACCTCCAAAGAAGCAGACTCCACCACATTACGAGGCAGTGTATTCCACTTCCAAACAGCTCTTACTGTCAGGAAGTTCTTCCTAATGTTTAGGCGGAATCTCTTTTCCTGGAGTTCGAATTCATTGCTCTGTGTCCTAGTCTCTGGAGCAGCAGAAAACAACCCTGCTCCATCATCTGTATGACATCCCTTCAAATATTTAAACATGCCCATAGTGTCTCCTCTTCACCTTCTCTTTTCCTTATGGATGGAAGGCTGAGTGAACCTTGGAGCCCTCTGGAATCAAACTTGCAATGTGATGACTTGCAATACTGGCATTTAACCACTGCACCACCAGGGCTCTCCATCCAGGGGATGGGGAATCCCACCTCCAAAGCTGTATTCAGAAGCGCCATATTAGTCTCCTCCAGAATCAAAAGATATAAAGGAACTCAGAAGCATCTTTGAGGAGGCGAATTGGGAAGAAGAGATCTCTAGCATAAGCTTTTGCAGACTTAATCCACTTCATCAGAATGATGAGTCTACTCCCAAAGTGGAGTCAGGAGCTTTGGGTGTTTTTTGTTTTAAATTAACAACCACAGTGGATTCAACAACCCATTGAAATGGAAGCAGCCACAGCTGCTTCTCCTTGGAATTAAACCATGCTGACTGGAACTGAGTGTGAATGTTTCCCTAAGGATATCTGTATGCTTTGGATTGCAGCCTTCATGGCACCCAGAGCGTGCTCCCAGGCTTACCATCAGGCTGCCTCTGCCTGCTCCTTTTAAAAGGGTATGATTTTGTTAATGGTTCTTCAAGTATGTTAATGATTGACAAGCAGGGTTTCAGTTTTCTTACTTTAGAAATCCTCTTGAAGCTATCATGTTAATGTTTCTTTGCCTTGAGTCTGTTTACATAGGATTTTGTGTAAGACACATTTAAGCACATGGACCCTGGAAAATATCCTTTCCTGAGTGGGATCGAGCAATCTGCAACACAAACACGAGAATCAATTAATCCATTGCTCCAGTAATGGAAACTCTGCTGATAGAAACCAACTCTATTCTTTTGAAGCTATAGTTCTAAGAACACATACTTATGAGGGCATAAACCCCTTTGACTCCTTTGAGTAAACATAATTAGCTTTTCACCATTAACACACTTTATCCAAGGGAATTGTTTCTTAACTCGGCTCTCAATCTGACTAGTATAGCAGGTAAAAGTCACAGAATAAGATGTAGCTCAGCATGAGGACATAGTGAAGGGGAAACTTCTGCTAGTGGTTTCTGCCTGTTACTAGTCACGTTGTTGTTGTTGTTGTTATCCTACTGTAGTAGCACCACTCTATTTTACTTTGATCAGACCTCAGCTAAAGACCTGTGTCCAGTTCTGGGCACCACAGTTCAAGAAAGGTATTGAGAACCTGGAAGGTGTCCAGAGAAGGGTGACCAAGATGATCAATGGTCTGGAAATCAAGCCTTACAAGGAACAATTGAGGGAACTGGATAGATTTAGCCTGCAGAAGAGAAGACTGAGAGGTGAAATGATCCACATCTTTAAAGAGCTGAAGGGATCTCATGTAGAGGATGGAGTGAGCTTGTTTTCTGCTGCTCCAGAGATGACAACATGAATTTAAATTACAAGAAAGGAGATTCCATCTAAATATTTGGAAGAACTTTTTTTTTTTAACTGTAGGAGCTGTTTGACACTGGAATGCCTCAGATGGTAGTGGGCTCTCCTTTTTTAGAGGTCTTTAAACTGAAGTTGGATGAGGATCTTTCAGGAGTGCTGTAGCTATGTATTCCTGCATGGCAGGGGGTTGGACTAGATGAACCTTGGGGTTCCTTCCAACTCTTTAAGATTCTATGATGACTGAACTGGGTAATATCAGCAACTGCAATGGATCAACTTGGCTATCGCTGACTGGGCAATTCTGGAAAATGTAGTCCAAAAATGTTCCTTTCCCAAACTCAGATCACTGAACTGAGGAATTCTGCCTCTCAACTGTGATGACTCAACTTGCACATCACTGACTGGGGAGTGGCTTCTAGGAATTGTAGTCACAAATGCAACACTCCCAAAGTTCTGAGGGCTGGACTTGTGAAACCGACTGGGGGACAGTGTTGCCTGAACTTGCCTGTCCATGACTGAGCAGGCTTCTGGGTGTGACAGTTCCCAAAAAGTTACCTTCCCAAAGCACTGAGGGCTGAACTTGGCCATCACTGACTGGGGACAGGGGTTCCCATCTTGGCAGAAAGGTGGGATATAAATTAAATAATTTCTGGGAACTGCAGTCCAAAACAGCAACCTTCCCACAGCTCAGTAACCTTCCCAAAGCACAGAGGACAGGACTCGGCCATGGTTGACTGATGGGGGAGTCTGGGAACTGTAGTCCAAAACAACAACCTTCCCATAGCTCTGATGTCTGAACTTGGGAAGGCCGCCTGGTGACTGGTGATGTCTGAACCTGGCCATGATCCCTGACTGAAAGAGGGGATTCTGGGAACTGCAGTCCCCCAAAAAGTAACCTTCCCAAAGCACTGATAACTACCCATCTGTTGATGGAGGGGGGATTCTGGTATGTGTAGTCCAAAAGACCAACCTTCCCACAGCTCCCAGTGCCTGAACTTGGGAAGTCCGTTTAAAGTGACAGGTGATGCCTGACGTCGGCCATGACGGACGGAGTGGGCGGCATGCTGGGAACGACAGTCCTCCCAAAATATAACTTTCCTCAAGCTCTAAGGACTCAACTTGGCCAGACCTGCCAGACCTGAGGGGGATTCTGGGAGCCATGATCCAAAAAAAAGGGGGGGGTAAATTCCCGCCCAATCGTCGTCGTCGTCACGGCCCGCCGCCGGCGCTGAGGTAACAAGGAGTGGCCTCCGCCTCCTCCTTCCCTCGGCTCGGCAGCCCCGCTCTCGTCGGAGGGAGGAAGGCAAAGCTTCCCGAGGCGGGCGCGGCCTCCTCGGCCACCGCAGCTGAGGAGAGGAGCCGCCCCTCGCGAGGCCTGTGCCTGACAGGGCCGCGGTCAGGCGGGAAAAGACGCCGCTCGCTTTGAGGGGGGCGATGCCTTCGGCCGGCAGCGGTGCTGAGGAGCCTGAGGAAGAAGAGGAGGAGGAGGAAGAGGAGGATGGCGGCGTCGAGCCTTCGGCCCCGTCTTCGCCGTCCTCCTCGCCGCCACCGCCCAAGCTGTGCGGCTACTTGCAGAAGCTGTCAGGCAAAGGGCCGCTGAGGGGCTTCCGGAGCCGTTGGTTCGCCTTCGACGCGCGCCGCTGCGTCCTCTACTACTTCAAAGGGCCCCAGCAGGAGGGGGCCGCCCCCCTCGGACGCCTCGACATCGCCAGAGCCGCCTTCACCTACCACCAACCCGCCGCCTCGCCCGCCAGCGCCAGCGCCGCCTCAGCAGCACCAGCAGCAGCCTCCTCCTCCTCCTCCTCCTCCTCCTCAGGCCCCGGGCCCGCCAACGCCTCCTCAGCAGCAGCAGCGGCGCCAGGCGGCGGGGAGGTGGTCGAGGCCGCCCCGGGCACCGCCTTCGAGGTCCACACGCCCGGCGGCGTTGTCACCGTCCTCAAGGTACGAAGCCCAGGAGGAGGAATAAAGGCAGGGTGGGTGGCCCCGAGGCACCTCGGAGGGAGGGGAGGGCCTCCACCCCGCTTGTACTTCGGAGCAATGTGGGGTCCTGAGGCGAAAAGGGGGTAGGAGGAAGCAGGACGCCCCCCTCTCCCCAAAAAGGCTTGTGAATACTTAAATCCGTGGATACCAAATCCATGAATACTCAAGTCCCATTATATGCAATGGAATAGCAAAATGGTGTCCCTTGTATAAAATAGCAAAATCAAGGTTTGCTTTTGGGGTTATTATTTTTTAAAGAATATTTTCAAGCCGTGAATACTTAAAACTGTGAATGCCAAATCCGTGAATGTGGAGGGATAACTGTACTTAAATCCGTGGATACCAAATCCGTGGATACGGAGGGACAGCTTGTACAGTACTGACGAGTTAAAGGAAGTGTAGGATTACAAGGCTGAAGAATGATACAGAATCATATCTATACAGTTTTCCCTTCATATTCCCTGGGGTTTGGTTCCAGGATCCCCCCCCCCCCTGGATACCAAAATCCGTGAATACTCAAGTCCCACTATATGCAATGGCATAGCAAAATGGTGTCCCTGTATAAGATGGCAAAATCAAGGTTTGCTTTTTTAAAATTATTTTTTAAAGAATATTTTCAAGTTGTGAATACTTAAATCCGTGGATACAAAGGGACAACCTGTCCAGATGAGTTAAAGGAAGTGTAGGGTTACAAGGCTGAAGAACGATACAGAATCATATCTATACAGCCGTCCCTTCATATTCACTGGGGTTTGGTTCTAGGACCACCACCACGACCACCCCGTGGATACCAAAATCCGTGAATACTCAAGTCCCACTATATGCAATGGCATAGCAAAATGGTGTCCCTGTATAAGATGGCAAAATCAAGGTTTGCTTTTTTAAAATTATTTTTAAAGAATATTTTCAAGCCATGAATACTGAAATCCGTGAATGCCAAATCCGTGCATACGGAGGGACAACTGACCAAGTTAAGGGTGGTGCAGAATTCTGCAGAACTATATAGAATTATATCAATATATACGGAGGGACAACTGACCAAGTTAAGGGTGGTGCAGAATTCTGCAGAACTATATAGAATTATATCAATAAATATGGAGGGACAACTGACCAAGTTAAGAGCAGTGCAGAATTCTGCAGAACTATATAGAATTATATCAATATATATGGAGGGACAACTGACCAAGTTAAGGGTGGTGCAGAATTCTGCAGAACTATATAGACTTATATATCAATATGGATGAGTGATGGTGCAGAATTATATAGAATTATATTTGTACAGCCGAGTTAAGGATGGTGCGGAATTGTACAGAATTATTTCTATATGGCTGAGTTAAGGGTGCTGCAGAATTACACAGGATTATCTCTCTGGCTTTTCTTCGCAAATGAAGATTCAGGAAGGACTCATCCCACGCTTTCTGCAAGCACGCTGATGACTAAAAAGGCCAATCTGGGATAAACAAGTCCGGTTGCAGAAAGCACAGCAGAAGGTCTCCTTGGGTGATGTTTTTGGGTTGTGATTCTTTCTTGCTTTGTCGTTTCTCTTCAAGACTTGTTCGGCGTGAGTTCTCAAATAAGGCTGCAGCATTGTGGATAGTGCGTCTCCATGCCTCCTGATGTGAGGCCAGGGTGGACCACTGTTGGTGATCAATTTGGCCGAGCCTGAGATGTTGTTTCAGGGAGTCTTTGTATCGCTTTTTTGGAGCGCCCCTCTTACTCTGACCCGTGGCAAGTTCACCGTAGAGTACTATTTTTGGGAGGCGATGGTCCTCCATCCTAGAAACGTGCCCTGCCCAGCGCAGCAGTGTTCTCAATATCATGGCCTCAATACTGGTGATCCCTGCTTGCTGAAGGACAGCAACATTTGTCACATAGTCCAGTGTATATTTAGGATTGTGTGCAGACAGCGCTGATGAAAGCGCTTGAGGAGTCGTAGGTGTTGGCGATAGGTGACCCATGTTTCAGATCCATAAGGGAGGATAGACAGTACAATGGCTCTATACACACTGATTGTTTATTATTCCAGACTCTTTTGTGAAGTCTTCCAAATGCACTATATACCTTTGCTAATCTGTGATCGATCTCTTTGTCAATCTTGGCATCTGAGAAGATGATGCTACCCAGGTAGGTGAACTGCTGAACGGACTTAAGCACAGAATTGCCGACGGCAATGTGGGGATGGTGGTGTTCGTCCTGTGGTGCAGGCTGGTAAAGAACTTCCGTTTTCTTCAGGTTGACTTCCAGCCCAAACAGCTCTGCAGCTGTTGCAAAGCAGGATGTTAGGCACTGCAGAGCTGCTTCTGTGTGGGCAACAAGGGCAGCATCATCAGTGAAGAGCAGCTCACGGATTAGATAGTTTAGAGTCTTAGTGTGAGCCCTCAGACGGCTTAAGTTAAACAAGCTGCCATCAGTACGGTAACGTATATAGATGCCGTTGTCTTCTTCAAGCTCTGCCATAGCCCTTTGGAGCATCATGCTAAAGAAGATTGTAAATAAAGTTGGTGCAAGAACACAACCTTGCTTCACTCCATTAGTTATTAGAAAGGGCTCTGTAAGAGCATCACCATATCTGACCTGACCACGCTGGCCCTCGTGTAGCAAGATAATCATTTTAAGGAATTTGGGGGGACATCCTAGTCTTTCCGGGATCTGCCACAGACCTTTTCTACTTACAGTGTCGAAGGCTTTGAATGTTACATAGAGACCCTTGTTCTGCTCCCTACATTTTTCTTGCAGTTGTCTAAGGGCAAATACCATGTCTGTAGTACTCCTATTGGCTCTGAAGCCACATTGGCTTTCAGGGAGAAGTTCTTCTGCAATAGCAGGAACTAATCTGTTCAGGAGTATCCTTGCAAGGATTTTTCCAGCAATAAAGAGCAGTGTTATGCCTCGATAGTTTGAGCAGTCGGATTTTGCTCCTTTTTTCTTGTACAGGGTGATGATGACTGCATCTCGGAGGTCTGATGGCAGTTCCCCTATTTCCCAGCAATTCACAAGGAATTTGTGGAATTTTTTGTGGAGTGCATGACCTCCGTGTTTCCAAACTTCAGGTGGGATTCCATCAACCCCAGCTGCCTTGCCATTTTTCATCTGCTGTATGGCCTTAAGGGTCTCTCCCAAAGTGGGAGCTATGTCCAATTCATTTTTCATCGGTTTTTGTATCATATGTTGGATAGCTGAGCCTTGGACTACTCGGTTGGTGCTGAAGAGACTTTGAAAATGTTCAGCCCATCGATTCAGGATGGAGGCTTTATCAGTAATTAATGTTTGACCATCTGTACTGTATAAGGAGCTTTGGACCTGATAAGTAGGTCCAAACACTGCTTTAAGAGCTTCATAAAATCCTCTATGATCACCCAGATCTGCACAGCGTTGTGTCTTTTCTGCTATACTGATCCACCACTTGTTCTGCATGTCTCAGAGTTTTTGTTGTAGTTTACTACATGTGAGGCGGAAAGCTGCTTTTCTTACATGGCAGGTTGGCTGGGCGAGGTATGCCTGGCGAGCAGTTCTCTTCTTTGCCAACAGCTCCTGGATCTCTTGGTTGTTTTCATCAAACCATCTTGATTTTTCTTGTGGGAGAACTCGAGGGATTCTTCTGCAGACTGGAGGATACTGTTTTTGATATGTTGCCAAAGCACTGTAGGAGAAGGATCTGTAGGATGGTCTTCAAGTTTCGTTTGTAGATTTGCCTGGAAGTTGTCTCTCATGGTAGCTTGTTGAAGATTGTTGACTAGGAGTCTCTTCTTTAAGATGCCACCCCTCTTAGGTTTGAACTTAAGATGAAGATTTAGTTTACATCTGACGAGGCGATGATCTGTTTGGCATTCTGCATTGGGCATCACTCGGGTATGACAGACATCACGAATGTCTCTCTGACGGACTAGAATATAGTCAATGAGGTGCCAATGTTTGGATTGGGGATGCATCCAGGTTGTCTTCAAACTATCTTTCTGCTGAAAGATTGTGTTTGTAATAGTCAGCTGTTGTTCTGCACAGAATTCTAGCAGGAGACGTCCGTTATCATTGCCATTTCCAACACCATGCTTGCCTAAGACACCTTTCCAGGCTTCGGAGTTCTTTCCTACTCTGGCATTGAAGTCACCAAGGATAATAATTTTATCTTCTACAGGGACTTTTTGTATGAGTTGGCATAGGTCTGTGTAGAATTTGTCTTTCTCTACAGGGTCGGCTTGCATAGTTGGGGCATATATACTAAAGAGGACAACATGTGGGAGGCGTAAGGAAATAATGCGATCAGAGTGTCCTGTTGGCAAGGTTTTGAGTTTGGAGGCAATGGAGTTTTTAATCATAAAGCCTACTCCTGAAAGATGTTTTTTGGTTTTGGGTTTGCCAGACCAGTAAAGTGTGTAGCCCACGCCATGTTCTTTAAGGCTGCCTTCCTCATGGAAGCGAACTTCACTAAGAGCAGCGATGTCAATATTAAGCTGTGATAGTTCAAGGGCTATTAGGGCAGAACGACGCTCAGGCCGTCCACTATCTTCAGAGTTTTGCATGGTTCTGATGTTCCAGCAGGCAAGTGTCAGTTTATTTACACCTTTGGAGGCCGGTGTGTGCCTTTGTTTCTTTGCCTTGGTTTGACCGCATCAGAAGATGCCAATTGTCCGCAGCTAGCCAACCAGGTAGTTGGGGATGAGCTTTCGTTAGGCCACCTTTTCTAGGCCTCTCTCCATATGGAGCAAGCAGTGCTCTCCTTAAAAAAGGCTGCTTGGTCGTTCAGGATGCTGCCGAACAAGACTGTCATCTTACGGGTCAGCCTCGAGCGACCAATGTCCTGAACCGCCTGCATGCAGGGTTGGGTCTGTGGCTTCCAGTGCATCTTAACACCTGCCGGTACGTCCCTTGCCTATCGCTACAGGGCTTTTTTTTTTTTTTTTGAATTGGATTTGTCCTTCGAGCCTGTGCAATGGATTTTTCTGGTGGAGCGCAGCGTGCACAGAACTGGCCTCACCCTTTAAACCAGAGATTCATCTGCCGTGGCCTTGCAAGCATGGACGTGGCAGCGAGGTCCTCAGGCCGTAGGTTTGATTAGAGTTTCCTTCTCCTAGATGGTTGACCTTACAGGGTTGGACGAGCACCATCTGCCCGGGTTTGGGATTAGAGTTTTCCTTCTCCTAGGATGGTTGCCATAAGGCTAGAGAGCCCATCCTGCCCTTTGACGCTCTTTGTCAGACCCTTCGGTTTTGACCTGTCTGGCATGGGGGACCCTACCAGTGGCTATTATGCCACCGCCAGCATAGCTCAAAACGTCATTAGGGTACGCAAGCCTCTCTGCCACGACAAGGGGGCGTCAGTGGAGAGGACAGGATTATACAGCCCAGTTAAACATGGTGCAGAATTATACAGAATTATAATTCTGAAGAATTATACAGAATTATGTCTATACACCTGAGTTAAGGATGGTTCAGAATTATACAGAATTACTGTATATTTATACAGCCAAGTTAAGGATGGTGTGGAATTCTGCAGAACTATACAGAAGTATTTCTATATGGCTGAGTTAAGGATGTTGCAGAATTATGAATGATATCTATATGACCAAATGATAAAGAAGGTGCAGAATTATATGGGGAAGAAAGCCAAAAGCCAGAATTTAGGTTAGGTAGTGGAAAAAATAAAAAGGATAGGGGGCAAGACGAAGCATGGAACCCCAAAATGACTTAAAACATTTAGCCCATTATTTGGGTTCCATGCTCTTTTCCTTTCTGTTGCTGTACTTCCTCCTCCTTCTTCTTTTTGGCACCACCTTAACCTGATGAAGAATTCTGGAGAACACAAAAGCTGTCATGCTATTGTGGAATTGCTGGTTTTAGTAAAGGTATTTGCCTGCCTGTGGATTTGGGATTATGTTTTGTTCTTACAGATCTTCCAAGAGCTATGTGTGTGTAAGAGTTTGCAAAATGTTATTTGATGATGGGGGATTCTGGGAGTTGTAATCCAAAAGAAGGACCTGTTCCAAGCATAGACAAAAAATGCCAGCTTCTCTTAGGACTGCTGGAAGAAAATGTACACTGTTTTGATTTGTCTAGAAAGGTGTATGCAGTACAATTTTGCACAGAATGGAGAAAGTGGAAAGAGATAAGAGTGTCCCCCCACTCCTTCTAACACTAGAACCCAGGATGCTCCAACAAAGCTAAACGTTGGCCATTCAGGAGAGATGATATGAAGTCTTGTACACAGCATGGGCCAGTCTAAACGGTGAAAATACCCCTCATGGAATTTGCGGGGAATCCTACCTGTCTAAACAGGATCCACTGCAAATCCACACTATTTGGAAGGAGGTGGGCCCAAAACTGCAAAAACAACAGGGTAAAAGCCTTCGCAGATTTTCCCGTACTTTTTTACAAACCGCAAGACGGGTGCGCATTTTTGCTCTTTTGGACTATTGAACAATAAAAACCTTGAAGGGAAGCACACAGCTGATTGACTGGGCGAGAGCAGGGGTGGGGCTTGCTGGGAGGGCAAGTGCTTGCTTCCCCCATGTTGGATTTTCGCTTTAGCGATCTTTTGCTAAGGCAATAAAAAGGATCAATTTTTTCTGTTTTGCTTTCCTGGGAAATTGCTCTATCGCACCAGCACATCTTGGGAATGACTTAAAAAAAAAACTGGCAGTGGTGAAGAACTAACGCGAGTAAATGACTCGTGGTCGCCATCAGGAATGTGAGGCTTATGGGGGCTTCCGAAGCCAGAAAAACCATTTGGACATGTTGCTACTGCTGCAAGATGCCAATGCTACAAGGTATTTTGGATTTCTCCCCCTTGTATAGATGGGCCCCTAGCATGCCTTCAAGCTGTGGACTGGTTTGCTTCCACAAGAGGGGATAATTTCCAAAAGTGTAGCGATACCTTAAAAACTAGCATTTTTATTATCGTGGACAATAGTTCACTTTATCCATTGTAGTGATGTCCATCAACTTGGGTGGTTTTAGAAGGGGATTGGGCAAATTCATGGAGAAGGTCTGCTGATGGACACCAGGCATGAGGGCTAGATAGGATCTCCAGGTTCTGTGTTACCCTCATGTTCTGCTTGAGTGGATTCCCAGAGGCTAATGATGGGCCTTCCTAGAAATAGGATATTGGACTAAAGAACCATTTGGTCTGATCCAGTTGCTTGTTTGTTTTTAAATAAGTACCATTGGGTTCAATGAGGCTTACACTCCAGAAAATGTGTACTAGAGTTGGCATGTGCAGCATAATTATATGCCTGCAGTTGCACAACTGTTTCAAAGGAAGTCTTTCTCTTCCTTTGTGTTCTGTGGAGCTCACTTCCAGAGAAGTCATCTAGTGTTAGATTGTGTCTACTATTTGAGGTATATTTATCCAGAGTTGCTGGCCTGAATACCTAAAGGCACCAGGTCCCATCTGATTTTGGAACCTAACCAAGGTCAGCCCTGGTTAGTATTTGGGTGTGAGACTGTCAATGAGCACCAGGTGCTGGACGCTCTGTTCCAGAGGAAGGAACTGGCAAAACCACCTTTGAGGATTTCTTGCCTAAGAAAACCCTAGGAAATTCATGTGATCACCACAAGCCAACAGGTGACTTGAAGGCACATATACACACAAGATCTGACCTTGGTCCCTTTACGCCAAATGCTGCAGGCTAGAAGTTAGAGAGCATGGGGAAAGGTGCCTTTTTGGACTGTTACTCCCAAAAGAAGAACCTTCCCTGAGCTAAGAAGGACTACCAAGAAATCCCAGGTGCCGTAGACTGTATTTCAGAGGAAGGAACTGGCAAAAACCAGCTCTGAAGATTCCTTGCCTATGAAAACCTTAGAAAATTCAAGGGGTTGCCATAAGTTGACAGGCAACTTGAAGGCAGGCGCGTGCACACACACACACACACACATCCTGAGTAAGTCCCATTCATCTTAGTGGGCCTTACTTTGAATCAGTGTATATAAGATTTCCTCCATTTCATGAGTGCTCTCTTAAGTTTGGTGAGTATGGAGTTGTCCCCATTGAACTTGGTGGGTCTTCGCTGCATGATGGAGAGGAGTAGCATTGGTTTGTAACAGTGCAGACCTTTATTTTGTCTCAGAAGTAAGCCTGGCTGTGTTCATGTGCCACTGATCACCCAGATTAGTGTACATACCATTACTCATCTGGAGTGTTAGTTCTTGTCAGTGTCAAAGTACAGGGATAACTTCAGTTAACAAAGTAGGTGTATTCCTGGGTATTACATTAACAGAACAGCAATGCTTCTTGGCCAGGGGAGATGCTGCTTACCAAAGCTCAAGGAGCAGCAAGTTGTTTCACTGTTCAAATGGATGGATGTTTACTCAGAAATAAATCCCACACAGTTCAACAGAACTGACACCCGCTGAAGTGAGCAAAAGTTTGCTGTCAGCCTCTTAATAGGCCACACTTGGTTCTCAGGCTGCCCCATTAACTGTTGTTTAAACCTTCAGTTACAGCAAAGAGCCTGCTGCGCCAAAGGCTAGATTTCACAGAAAGGTTTGCAAAGAGGAAACAGAAAGAAAGCCACACTAAAACCTTACGTGCATCTTCCTAATAGCAAACGACAGCTGCCTATAGGTGCTTTGCACTGAAAAGAACTCTCTCTGCATCAGTGAATAAGAATCATTTGCATTTGAAGTGTTATCTCTCCTCAGTGCTTTGGATAGTGATAACAGTACCAAAGAAAGCTAAGCAGTTATTGCTGTTTGCATTTATTTACAATGCAGCTGCACGTGGCACTAGGCTAAGCAAACATTTTTTTGCAGAGACAGCACTGACTACAGGTTTCCCTTAGTGCGCCTCTCTAAAGATATACAGGATGCAGTTTTACTGGGTGACCTTGAGCAAGTCACAGTTTCTAACCTCAGAGGAAGGCAAAGGCAAACCCCCTCTGAACAAATCTTGCTAAGAAAATCAGTGATAAGTTCACCTTAGGGTTGCCGTAAGTTGCTGTAAGTCAGAAAAGACTTGAAGGCACTCAACGTTTTTCCACAGCACGGTGGGACCTTGGTATCCACTGGAGTTTGGTTCCAGGACCCCCCTGTGGATACCAAAATCCATAGATGCTCAAGTCCCAATATATACAATGGTATAGTAAAATGGTGTTCCGTATATAAAATGGCAAACAGTAAGGCTTGCTTTTGGGATTTGATTTTTAAAAAAATATTTTCAAGCTGTGGCTGGTTGAATTTGCAGGTGTAGAATCTGGGGATATGGGGGGGCAGCTGTACCAGGATGGTATCTGGTCCTTTTTGTAATACCCCAACTCGGTATCAGTACCTCTCTTTTCATACAGGTATATTCTCTGAGGGAGGGGTGATGCGGTTCCTTTACATCTGGGTTTCATAGGTCACCGCCCAGGTGTAGCAGGAAGTTACATTAAGCCTCTTCATATTCAAATTTCTTTGTCTTCATCTCCTCCATCCTGGAGCCACGAGGCCAGTTCTAACTTCCTGCTTCGCCCAGTAGGTAGCTGAGAAATCTCCTCCGTCTGGAATTTCTATCTCCACCTTTATTCTTTTTACTTTCTTGTTCCTTTACCTACCTTTTTCCTTCTCCAGGCATTGCTGCTTTTCAGCCCTTGCCTTTCTCCTTTTGAATTTCCCGCCTATTTAAAAAAAAAAAATCCTCTCCTCTCTCCGCGCGGCTGCTCAGTCGGCTCCAGCCTGCTCCTCCTCTCTCTCTTCCCCCCTCCCACCTCTCTCCTTACTGTTTTCTTTTCTCCGAGGCCATGCAGGCCCAGGAGATTCCCCAGCAGGCGGGGAAGGACTCCGGAGTGGCCGGGGATGCGATTCTCGACCGCGGCCACTCCGAGGACGCGGAGAGTGCTGCTGAGGGAGCCGCGGTCGCCATTGCTGCCGCTGCCGGCTCCCATGTGGGCGTCCCTCAGAGGGACGCGGCCCGGAAGGCACACCAGGCCATCGTGACTGGGAAAGCCTCCGATGGCCAAGCAGCAGCCAAGCCACGGAAGAGGCCAGCACAGCCCAGGAAGAAGCTGGCCTCCGATGCCTCCAGCGGGACCGCGATGGAACCTCCGGCCCTATGGAGTGCTTGGCACGCGCCAGGTGCCTGCTGCCAGGACTGGCCAGGGGCAGGAGCCCCTAGGAAGGTACAAGGGGCCCTTGGGGGGAGCGGGGACGAACTGCCCCTTCCCCCACGCATCGTGCCCTCCCTGCTTTTGGGGACGGCACGTATTCTACCCCCCTGGAGGCCAAACGGAGCGCAGGAGGGGGAAGGGGAGAGCGAGGACTCGCGCTCCCATGCGGAGCCCTCACCATCCACCGGGCCCCAAGCAACCGCCGCAGCTGCCTCGGGGGAGGGGGGCACACCGCATGGGGAACCCCATTCGCTGTCTGACCCCACTCCAGGAAGCAGCCAGGCCCTACCCCAACCGAGCCAACCACCACAAAGCCTGGGCATGGAGGAGCAGGCCTTACAGGCCCCAACTCCTCAAGCACCCCCCCCACAGGCCCTGGCCTCCCAACCTCCACTCCTCCCGACCTTGCCTGCCCAGGTGCCACCCCAGCAACACCAGCTGCCCTTGGTGCTCCAACCAATGCCTCAGCAGGCAGTACCTATCCAGGCGCAGCAACCGTTGGTTTACCAGGCCCTGCCGCCACAGGGGCCGGTGAACCAGACCCTGGGCTTGGGTAACCAAAATCAGGTTTTCCTCCCACCAGTGGTCCAGCCTCAGCCTATGCAGGCGGTGGGTTTTCAGGCACAGCCCTACCAGGCCCCAGTCCTTCAGGCCCCGCCTCTCCAGGCACCCACGGGCCATACCAGCCAAAACCGCCATGGCATCCCAGTGTTTTACGATCACTCTAGCGGGGAAGAGTCCGACATCGAGGGGTTGGCCGCTCACCCACCCAAGGCCAGGGGAGCTAGACCCACACAGCGGGGGGGTCGTAGAAAGCGTAAGGGCGCCATTAAGGCAGCCCTACAGCTACTCTCAAAGGCATTGCTCTCAGACGAGGATTCGTCAGAAGAGCCTGGCACGAGCGCCTCAACCTCGGGGGTTCCCCCTAAGGACCAGGCGAACAACGCGCAGTCCCAGCAGCCAGCAGGACCGGGCAAGGCAAAAGCTAAGTCCGCGTCCAAGGGCCCTAGGGACCCATTAAGAGGCACAGATGTCCTGGCCAAGAAGAGGAAGGATCCTCCCTCCACCCACTCTTCTGCAGAGTCCCTACCTCCCTCGGATGAGGAGCGCGCCCTCACCGACGTCGTCAGGGCGTCTGGGACCCACGACGATGTAATCCTAACCGACAAGGAAGAAGGAGAAATCTCTGATTCCGAGTTTGCAGACCAGGACCAATCGGATCGCCTTTTCCAAGGAGAGTGGTATGTTCCCCTCCTTACTAGGGTGATGGCAACACTAGAAATTACTCCTACAGACACAGACCAAGCTCCATCGACATCGTCGTCCAACGAGAAGGTCGCTGCAGTGATGCGCACCTCACGCCCAAAGAAGCCGGAGCTTCCCTTCCCAGAGGCCTTCTGGTCCCTGGTAACTGACGAATGGGAAAAACCCTCAATGGGAAGGCGGGGCACCACTGTGGCTCAGAAATATTACAACACCACTCAACGCTTTCTGGACCTCCTAAAGCCCCCAGTGGTCGACAATCCTGTCGCGTCCCTCGTCTCCAATTGTCTGGCTCCTAAGGAAGGAGAGGGCTCTCTCCGGGACCCAGACGAAAAAAGAACCGACGCAGCCATCAAGAAGGCCCACGACTCCGCGGCATGCGGGGTCAGATCCACGCTGGCAATATCGCTTTTTTCCAGAGCGGCGATAGTGTGGCTGCAAGAGCTCATGGAGATCCAGGAGCTCGATCCAAACGTGCTGCACAAGTCTCTGCTTAGATTCCTGCGTACCTTCTTCTTCATAGCCGACGCGGCACAGGACGCCATGATTTTTTCCGCCCGTGCGATCGGGGCCCTCACGCTGGCCAGGAGATCAGTCTGGCTAAAGCACTGGCAGGTGGATACTCCTACCAGGGCAGCATTGGCCTCAGCGGCCTTTAAGGGCCTTAAACTGTTTGGGGAAGAGGCCCTAAAAGGTATCCTAGTCGAGACAAAGGACAAAAAGTTGGCCATGCCCTCCACACTCAAGAAGCCAGACAAGAAGAGCGGCAGACGACCCTTTCAGACTTCTCGTCCCTTTCGTTCCTTTCGGGGATTCGGGAAGCAGCGAAACTACAACTCCTTTCGCCCACCATGGGTTAAGCCAAACTACGTCATCAGACAGAACACTGGACCGCAGCCCAACAACAGCAGAAGGGGAGGCTCCAACGCCCAGCGTGGAGGCTCGCGACAACAATCCTGACTCGGGGTCGCCCCAAGTGGGCGGCCGCCTCAGTCTGTTCCTGCAGCTTTGGTCGAACTCGACAACGGACAGGTGGGTCGTCTCAACAATCACCCACGGGTACAAAATCGAGTTCGACTCAAGGCCAAGGGGCAGATTTCTCCCAGCCCCAATACCCAAAGACCCAAAGAAGGCGAGAGACCTGACGACAGCCATATCTCACCTAAGACACATAGCAGCCATAGAAGAGGTACCACCCTCTCAGCGCTTCTTAGGCGTGTACTCCTTCTTCTTCACAGTACCAAAGAAGGATGGCAGCCAGAGGTCCATCCTGGACCTAAAATACACCAACAGACACATCACATACAGAAAGTTCCGGATGGAGACGCTTACATCCATAAGGGAGGCGCTCCAACCAGGAGACTTTCTAGCCTCACTCGATCTCTCCGATGCGTATATGCACATCATGATCCACGAGGACAGCAGACAATACCTCCGCTTTGCATTCGGGGATCAACACTTCCAGTTCAGGGCCCTTCCATTTGGTCTGGCCTCAGCACCAAGGGTCTTCACCAAGGTCCTGGTCACCCTAATCGCCAACCTGAGGGCACAGGGAATCCACCTGTACCCATATTTGGACGACATCTTACTGCGTGCGTCCTCTCTGAACAAAGCAGGGAGAGACCTGCAGACCACAATTCACTACCTGCAGGCCCATGGTTTTCTGGTGAACTTCAAAAAGAGCAGCCTGTCTCCTGCCCGCACCATCGTCCACCTGGGTGTGGAAATAGACACACAACGTTCCAAGATCACCCTGTCCAAGGAGCGACAGGAGGTCCTCCTACGGGAAGTTCGCACCGTTCGTTTACTAAGGAAGGTACCACTGTCCCTACTAGCCAGACTCCTCGGCCTTATGATATCAGCTTTCGGGGTTGTGCCTTGGGCAAGGTTCCACTCCAGACCCCTGCAGAACTTCCTGATGCCTTACCAAAAGGAGATCGCATTGAGGAAGTCCCCTCTCCTTCTCCTCCCACAGCATGTGAAGGATTCGCTGGCCTGGTGGTCTCAGATGAAGACAGTCAGCAAGGGTTCTCCGTTCACAGTACCCCAGGCGATCCTGGTCACCTCCGATGCGAGCCTACGGGGCTGGGGAGCACACTGTCAGGGACAAGTGACGCAAGGGATTTGGAGCCCACAGGAAAAGACGCACAGCATCAACTGGTTGGAGCTACGAGCGGCTCGCTTGGCCCTGCAACACTTCACCCCAGTCCTGAGGGGTCAACACGTCATGGTGATGACGGACAACACTACAGCCCGATCGTACATAGCGAAACAAGGAGGTTCGAGATCCCGGTCCCTGCAACAGGAAGCGGATCTCATCTTCCTCTGGGCCGAACGGACGGTGCAGTCCCTTGCGTCTCAGTACCTGCAGGGGGAATGCAATCAACAAGCGGACTACCTGAGCAGATACTCGGTTCTACCCGGAGAGTGGGAGCTAAACGACGACGTGTTCACTCAGGTCCAGGCCAGGTTCGGCCAGCTGGAGGTGGACATGTTCGCGACAAGATCAAACGCCAAGCTGGACAGGTTCTTCGCCAGGTTCTTTCACCACAACGCCGAAGGCACGGACGCCCTACGATCCCCTTGGCCGGCCGGTCTCCTATACCTGTTTCCCCCACTTCCCCTCATAGGGAAGGTCTGTCGGAAGATTCGCCAGGAGAAGGCACAAGTGGTCCTGATAGCGCCACATTGGCCGAGGCGCCCCTGGTTCTCCGAGTTGATGGACATGAGGGTTCAGAGCCAGTGGCGTCTACCTCAGAGACCCGACCTTCTTCATCAGGGTCCGATCCTCCACCCAGATCCAAGCTGGTTACAACTGACAGCCTGGAGATTGAGCGGCAAGCCCTAAGAGAACATGGATACGACGATTCAGTCATTAGTACCCTTCTTTCCTCTAGGCGCGTGTCCACCAGGAGGATCTATGAAGCTACATGGCGAGCCTTCAAGAGATGGTGTGCCCCTCGCCAATTGATCGCTGAAGAAGCTTCGGTGAAACACATCCTGGCATTCTTACAGAAAGGCCTCGAGGCGGGCTTACGACCAAATACCCTGAAGAGACAGGTGGCCGCTCTGTCGGCCTTCCTCACAGCACAGGACGGAAACCGCCTCTCATCGCACCCCCATATCAGGCGTTTCCTCAGGGGTGCCTCGATAGTTTCACCCCCGGTGCGGCACAGGTTTCCGTCGTGGAACCTCTCCCTAGTCCTCAGGCAACTCATGAAGCACCCGTTTGAACCGTTGCGCACAGTTTCCCTTAGAATTCTCACCATCAAGGTTGCCTTCCTAGTGGCCATCACCTCAGCGCGAAGAGTGTCGGAGTTGGCCTCTCTGTCAATTAGGGAACACCTGTGTTCCTTTACCAAGGATGTAGTGACCCTACACCCAGACCCGTCATTCAAACCAAAGGTAGTCTCCGAGTTCCATGTCTCGCAGCCCTTGATTCTGCCCTCCTTTTGCCCTGACCCTTCGCACCCGAAGGAGAAGCTCTGGCATAACTTGGACGTCAGGAGGGCCCTGAAGATCTACATTAGACGTACTGCCCCCATCAGACGTTGCGACGCCCTATTCGTCTCTTTCTCTCAGACAGCCATAGGGTCCAGAGCTTCGCAGAAGACCATTGCTTCCTGGATCAGGGCTTGTATCTTCGAGGCCTATGACTCAGCTAGGCTTCCCAGACCTTCAGGGGTCACGGCACATTCGACTAGGTCAGCCGCGACATCCGCGGTCTTCTCCACTAACGCTTCCCTGGTAGAAATCTGCAGGGCAGCAACCTGGAGCACACCGTCCACCTTCATTAGACACTATAAGGTGGATAAGTTCCGTTCCGCCGAGGCGAACTTCGGTCGGAGGGTGCTCCAGGAGGTGCTCAGAGACTGAGTCCGCCAATCCCGCAGTCACTCCCGCCCTATTAAGTCAGCTTGGGCACGTCCCAGATGTAAAGGAACCGCATCACCCCTCCCTCAGAGAATGCCACATTGGTTACTTACCGTGAAGGTGCATTCTTGAGGGAGTGGGGTGATGCGGGTCCTTTCCCCGCCCAGTGACTGCGTGCGTTTTTCCTTACATGGCGGTACCCTTATTATTTAGCGCTGCTTAATGTTATTTGACTTAAACGATTTCTTTAGTCCTTACAGGGCTTTGCTAGTCAGTGAACTGGCCTCGTGGCTCCAGGATGGAGGAGATGAAGACAAAGAAATTTGAATATGAAGAGGCTTAATGTAACTTCCTGCTACACCTGGGCGGTGACTGACGAAACCCAGATGTAAAGGACCCGCATCACCCCACTCCCTCAAGAATGCACCTTCACGGTAAGTAACCAATGTGGCATTTTAGTTAACACATCCTCTGATAATAAAGTTCCTTTTTTACACAGGCTTTTAACACCCATCCAGCTCCCCTCTTTTCTTCCTCATCCTCTGTCTAGCTGAAAGAGGTGTGCGTGTGTTTTAGCAGCATTGGTATTGGGAGGATAATCGAAAAGGGCTGGACGAACACAGATTTTGGTATCAGGTTGTTGCAGTGAACAGTGCAGTAAAACTGTGAGCTGGGAAAGAATGGTATTGTGCTCTAACTCATCCTACTACAGCTGTGTGTGCTTGCTTACAGCAGGTCAGGTAAGCAGCAGCAGATGCCTCCAGTATCCCTTAATGATTGTGTTTAAGCACCAAAACTAAGAGGAAAGTGGAGAACAGAGCACCCTGCCTCATCACCTACCACCAACTCATTAAAAAAAAAAGCAGCATAGATTTACTCTGTAAGTTTAGCCACTCAGAATGGAAATCATGAGAAAAGTGAAGTCTGGTGAAATAGAAAGTCATCCCTGAATGCATTTTGGAAGAAGCTTTTAAGTGGCTTCTAAAAGATTCAAAATGGTTTTGTTTACTCATGCCAGGTTTACCTGACCTGCTTGTTTCATTTTGCATGTGCATTTTTTTTTTTTAGTTTTGAACAAAAAGCTACTAAAACATGTTGAACTGCTCTTCTTTTAGGGGTGTAGGAACCTACCCCTATTCTTTCCATGTTATTTGGTGCCCCAATACCACATTTTCTAAGAGCCTAAATATCCTAAAAGCACCAGATCCTGTCTGATCAAGGAAACTAAGCAGGGTCAGCCTTGTTTAGTACTTGTATGGGAGACCTCCAATGAATCCCAGGTGCTGTAGGCTTTATTTCAGATGAAGGAACTTTCAAAACCACCTCTGAGGATTCCTTGCCTAAGAAAACCCTGTGAAATTCATCTGGTCACCATAAATCAACTGGCAACCTGAAGGCACATACACACACATAGGAAGCAGCAACAAAAAGAACCCTTCTAAGAATGTTTTTGCAGCCTTCAACCACTCCAGATTCCCTTGGTTGATTCCAGTCCCCCACCGGATAATGAAATCCATGTGGATGCCTTTGGGAAGCCCACAGGTAGAACCTGAACACAATCACACCCTCCTGTTCCGCAGTAGTTGGTAATACCAGAGGTGCTCTGCCTCTGCTTATTTGAGAAGGAGGCACCATTTGGGACTTCTGAGTAAATTGTGCCATTAGTCAGGCATGGTGCAATGCAGTTGTTGAACAACTGGCTTCCTCTTACAGTGTGGGTTTCCCCCCTCCAGTCTGAACCACTTCCCTCCCTAACTTCCTAACAACAAAATGCTGTCTCTTCCAGATCACATCTGCATTTGCCAAAGTGAGTGAATGCCTCTGAGAGCTCAAGTTGCAATTAATTCTTTGGCTTTCTACATCTGTCTTCTGTGACCAAAGGATATTGATCTTTAGCTCCTTTGCTGTGAAAGGAAGATGAATTAGTCAACTGCGACATGAACTGGAAGTTATTTCCTCTTCCTCAAGCTTATCACGCTGTACAGTCCTTCCCTTTGTGTTGTAGTTGTGTTTTTCATCTCCAACTGAAAACGTCCTTCATCTGCACACAGGCGCATACATTTCTTGCTAATTCAAGGCAGCTTGAAAATGTAAGTCCCCCTCATGATGGACTTGCCTTTGCTGGATCTACTTGAGCAAAGGCCATGGTGCAGTTGGTCCTGCATTGGAGAGAAGCTGGACAAGATGCCCTCAGTTCTAAAAATCCTTAGCATAAGAAGATGCAAACTGCTAGACACAGCAGCTGAGTTATTTGCATATTTATATGACTTATGGAGGAACAGCCATATAGTGGACATGTGTGTGCATATGCGCTTGTATGCACATGTGTGTATGTGTGCTTTTTAATGTGTATACTATCTGCTCTTTCTGGATATATCCGTCTCTCCTTGTAACACTTCTGCTTCTCTCTGTTCCAGGCCGCAACACACCAGGACATGACGTACTGGCTGCAGGAGCTTCAGCAGAAGAGATGGGAATATTGCAATAGCCTTGATGCAGCTAAGAGGGTCAGTCGAACCTCACCTACACGGAGTGACTCCTCCAAAGGGCTCGTGGCCAAAGACAATACTGGTAAGTTGACCTTAAGTGGTACAGAGAAAGCGTCTGTTAGTGAATTGTTTCATTGCTTAATATTCAAATGGCTCGTTTATTTTAGGACTAACTTGGCTATTTCATCCTGCTCTATAATTCTCAGCATGAGTTAGAATACATCAACCATTAGAAGCTAGTTTGAGAGATATCAAAGTAGTTGAGGCCTTCTTTATACCCACAGACTGCTCCAGGACAAGACGGGGTAGCCATGCCAGTCCAAAAGCTGGCCTGTGAAACTTCCTTTTCATTGGAGGCTGCCACTGTGGCAATGCAGGCTGATTGGCAGGGCTTGGAAGGAAGAGGTTCCATTTCCCTTGACCTCTGTTATGTTGTTAGTACTTAGGAGTAAGTCCTACTGAGACAAGTGTTGGATTGACTCCGTAAGATACTTTAAACCTCTGAAAAGCAGTCTTAACAATATCTGTGTTTAACAGGAGGCTTACTAAATACTGTACATCAGTTTCATTGCTGCTGAAATTTTGTAGAACTGCTACAGATTTTTTTTATGTTCACAAAAAAGGCAGCTTAATTACATTACTTTTGAGTATTCATTTATAACAATCACCTCTTTATAGAACATGAAACATTTGAAAAAAACTTTAAAATCAGATGTCATGGTTATCTATGGATGTTACTTTTCTTTCCTTTCCTTTCCTTTTCTTAAGTTTGTTCCGTAGACGCCGTTTTCAAGTTTTTCAAAGTAATTTGTTGTATTTTTAACAGAATTTTTGTAGATAACGTTTGAGTGCTTACATATAAATCAGCATATAGGTTTTTTTAAAAAAAAATACTTGCAAATACAGATGTTTCCTTGCTCTGCTTCTTGTCCTCTGTGTGAAACAAGAAAGCCCATTCATGCTCACTTTCCTTTTAATGTCCATGTTTACCAAGAAGTGGGCAGTAGATGTAAAATATAGTGGAATGTTTTGTATGGGGACCATTGTGCTATCCACATTTGACAAATTATTCTAATTGGAAGTTGCTTGTGCTTTCTCTGATTTTATGATAAATTCTGTATCTGTGTTGCTTTTCCTTCTGGCTTCATTCCTACGATTGTCTATGTGCATGAATTTATGTAATAAGAAAATTACTCTGCAGTATTATGGATACTGCAGAAATTGCTTTCATTCATGACGCACCTTGATCACATTGTCTGATAATTCAAAATTAAATTGCTGAGCTTGCCATTTAGTTATGCCAGCATTTAAGTTAAAGTGCACATATAATTGATATAAGGAAGTTTCTTTTGCCAGAACAGCTTGTCTGTTGGTAAAAGCGCATGCAGATTTTAAGTCTACACAAAACTCTTCTGAAGAGATATTTTTGAACAGGCCTGATAAACGCAATGGAGAACTTGCTCTTCTCCTGCGGGTTATGGCCTGCAGAGTGCCAATGGAATGCTTCCAGGGGTGATAAGCAAATCTGCATGGAGGAACTGACTGTGAACAAGAGCAACTGTTCATCACCATGACCACTTCAGCTGAGTCTCTGTTCTTAAGGTACATGGAGCATAGATCCCCTTGGCAATTGATTTCATGTACAGTACTACCTTGTGAGAGTCCAAAGGAAAAAGGGACACCTGTTCATTTGCCCCCACCCACAGACACTAGCCCTCCTTTGCCTCAAGGCACTCTGCTTTGCTGTGGATGCCAAGGGGGAATGCCACTGAAAATGCCCCACTTCCTGGCAAGTCCTCACCACACTTCCTAAACCCATCAAGTTCAGAGTGAGTGCCATGGTGACATACCAGCCATCAGGAATGGGTCAGGAAATTTGCAGTGGGGCACATTGTATCATAAACATCTTGAGAAAGGCAGTTTGTTGTGCTCAGTTGCCTTCAGCCGGCAGTAGTATTTTCTTTGGCTCTAAGCTTTTACCACTTAAGTAGTGGTGGTTGTCTATATGACATACAATATAAATAATTGGATGTTAAGAGATCTTGGCTTCTTCCAAGTTGAAAGATGACGTCCCTGATGGAATTTGTATGTGCATCTTCCAGTGCTCCATCATTCTTGTGGCTTTTGTGCTGATGGTTGTGATCTAGAGGAAAGAACTCACAGAAATGTGATGTGGTTTTGCACTCATTTGCATCATAAAAATAGGGAGTTATGGATTGTTAGCTAAGCAAGCGTGGCTGTTCTTTCTTGGGGAGGTCACTTGACTTCACCCAGAAGGTTTCCAAACAGCACTTGCTTTAGCAGAATGCTGAGGCCTTTCTGCTGTAATGGAAAATTTTGAAGGTATGTCTGCAGTTCTAAACATTGAAACATTGGTTTTCTGGAGGCATAGGTTGCACTAGAGATTTTGTGGTTGCAGCAAAACCAAAGAGGCAGAGACTGATACGATTGTTTGTGAAGTGGAATATGTGATGTGTAAAATATGTATGAAAGTGAGCCCCATGTCTTGTGGGCTCAGGGAAGCCTGAGAGTGCATGAGCTTTGGTGCAAAAGAGAAGCCTGTTTCAAGGAGCATCTCTGCTCTGGTATAGAGCAGACAGAAGAAGGAACAGCAAGAAGGCTGCCTGATAATCTATCCCTGAGGATGTGGATGAGGTGAGGCTTGCAAGGCCTTCCTTGCAAGAAAACAGGCTTCCTGGCTGTCAGCTGATTGGTAGATGGCTGCAGGACTTCAGGGACAGTCTTGACTGTTTCAGGTTGTAGAATGAAAGTGAGAAGCTACAAAGGGCATGCTAGGATGCTGTTGGGTTGTCATTTAGATACATGGATACCTAGCCTCCATGCTCTGAATTCCTGAGAGTGGAAGTGAGGGGAAAATATGACAGTGGGGCCCATTATGAATGTACCTCTAGCACTCTCTGAGTTAGCCTGTCCTGATGTACTCACTTGACAAGAGTGCTCTGTGTGTGTGTATGTGTGTGAAGGAAGGAAGGAATGTTATGATTTTGTTATACCTAAATTGTAGTTACGTAGTGCTACCACTGATTCTTAGATCTCCTGTTGTAATGAAATCACACAAGATCATTGCATGTTAAAACCTGTTAAGAGAAATGCTGGTGCTATTGTGATTGGCATCTTCTATCCTTTCCTGCACTCAAAGACTTGGTATCTGAGTCTGTTTTATTCTGTAAATAGTAATGATTGTGTATAATGTGGTGACCTAAACCCAATTTGCACAACCTTTTGAGACAAGATGGGGTGTAAATATTGCCTCTGGAGCACTGCATTGCCTGGATTGTAGGCTAGTGGTGATGATGGTGGTAGTGATGGACTACATTCAGGCTGGGTGGAGTGGCCAAACTGTTATCTCAGTCTAAGGATTTGACCCTTGCTACAGTTCTCCCATCATAACACGCTAGAAGTCCAGTGAGTGGTCCCTCCATAAACTTTGGTGGGAAGGGCTGGTGGGTGTCAGTTTGCATGACCAATAAATGGTGGTGTGTCTTGCCCTCAGATGTGAATATCCTGCCTCCAAATGCTTCAGCAGAGAGAGCCAGGAATGTCCTAGCAGTGGAGACAGTGCCCACGGACCTGGTGGGAGAACAAGCGGCATGCCAGCCAGCCCCAGGCCAGCCAAGTGCCATTAACTTTTCTCTCAAGCAGTGGGGCGCTGAGATCAAGTGAGTATTGTTCATTCAAATGTATGTTGTGTTACTTGATGGCGCTCAGCTGATGAACTTGAGACAAATGTTGCTACAGCATTGCAGAACTGTGTGGGATTTTTTAATGGTGTTCAGACCAAGCCTAGAGGGCTGGCAGTAATCCCCCCCTCCTTGAGTAACCAATTGGGAATTAAAGCTGTCGATGGCTTTGCAAGGGAGATGTCTGAACCAAAGTTTCTAGTAGCAAAGTCCAGCATGCTTTTTACTGGCTCCCATAGTAACTTTCCTGTGTTGCTGGAGGAACATGTCAAGGAGCATATAGGCAATCTTCCAGAGCTGGTTAGTGCTATCCGTGATGGCTTTAATTGCAAGGATGGGCAAAGTTTAGCCCATGGGCCACATATGGTCCCTGGATCTCCTTTTGGGGCCCCTGGAGCCCTGCCAGTCTGCCAATTCCCCCAAACCACCACCCTCATTTTTTAAAAAATCAGCATGATTTTCAGGTGGCTTTTGTCACCAAACCATTTGGAACAAACCCCCAGATAGAGCAGAACTCTCTTAGAACCTTCCCACCTCTGTTTTTGTCAGACCTTTTCAAAATGGTGACAGGCAGTGACATAACATCACAAAGGTAGACGTATTTTGGAGCACTATTGGGAGTGGGTATCCCATGAGGCAGTTGGAGTGGGGAAATCAGCCACTGGCTCCATGCAGTTGCCCACCTCCTGCTTTAATGACAGAGGTAAAACCAGGGCAGACCCCATAAAGATGAATAGGTGGAATGTTTATTTCTGAATAAACAACTTGAGAATTGCCTTGCATGTTACAGCATACTCTACTTCCCCTTGCTGGGAGATCCTATGTAACTAAAATAAATAAATTCTGTATAGTATTTTAAAGTATTTTGTGTAGTATTTCCCAAATGCTTAAGCATTTCATGTACGATGTTTAGTTGCAATGCTTACTAGATGGGAAGTCAGTACTGTATTATTATTCCCCCTCCATGAAGCACATATGGGGAATACTGAAGTCATTTGGGAAACAAAAAAGCTTGTTGAGGCCACCTAACATTTATTTCTTTTGAACCCAGGAGTTCCTGATTTGGATCTGAGTCTCTTGACCAGTCCACACCACCAGCTCTCTCTCTCTCTCTCTCTCTCTCTCTCTCTCTCTCTCTCTCTCTTGTTGTCCTTTGAAAGGGACACCTGGACCCCATTGCTTTGGTTACTCATGTTTAAAAGATCCAGAACACAGATCATTGAAACACAGATCTTGCTACGAGTACAAAAAGACACCTCAGCCTTCGTGCAGTCTCTTTTTGAAAGGCCTATTGTAACCACTGCAAGGCCGACTGGGCAGCTGAAATCACTGTTTTGACCTTGGCCTGCTTTTGGCAACAGCCTTGTCTTGTCTGACCTCTGGTTCTTTCACTCTACCAGTTTTTCAACAATCCATGCTCAGTAGCCTTTCCTGACTTTTGAAAGACTGCCCTGGGATGGAACCCTCCATGTATGTACAGCTGCAGCAAAAATGCATCCATTTCCAAGGAGTGACACTTTAGTGCTTGGAAGGCTGCACCTCCTAGTTCTTTTTCCACATAATTGCAGACCCAGAGCATATGTGCGCCAGTGGTTGCCTTGGTAGCTCTGGAAAAATTAGACCCACATCCTCCTGGTCACTTCAGTGAGTGTGACTGATATTTCCCCCTGCCTCCCATTCCCCTTCCCCCCCCGCCTGACCTCAGCTCTGCTATTGAGTTGAACAAAAAGTCTTTTAGAAGAAGAATTCTGGGCTTATGTTTCTGAATACTCTCTGAGATCTCCCCTTTGCTTCTCATTTTGAGCACAAAACATGTCCCCTTTGGCTTCTGAACCACTGAACCTTGCAGACTGTTCATAGAAGGCTCTGAATTCTTTCTTCTCCTTCCTCCACATGGCACTTTGAGTGTTAGGTTCCTGATTTTAACTACTTTTCACCCCAAGATCTGGTTCAGATGCAAACCATAGGGGTGAATATGAACTCTGCAAAGGCACTTCAGCACCAATTCGTGATGGCATCTGCCTTACTGGTTGTGCAAATAATTTGTAAAGAGCAAAATGCCATGATGGTTTCTATTCTTGGAGGCATCTTTAGAACAGGAGTGAGTGTAATGTGGCCCACAGGCTGTATGCATCCCCTGGAGCCCACTTTTGTAGCTCCCTTCACACCCCCCCCAAACAAATCTTGGCAATTTTTGCCTCCCACCCATGCAGAAATCCTCCAGACACGTGTGAAAATATCTCCACTCACCCTCTACAAGCATCTGAGAACCCTCTTCTACCCCTAACGGGGACGTTGGATCCTGGCCTTGACACAGTTGCCCACCCCTGCTGTATAGGGCACAAGATAGCTATCCAATGTTTTTTGTGGGCATGGCATGAGATTTTTTTATTTTTTTATTTTTGGCACACAGGTTCTTTGCACTCCTCGGTTGGCAAGATAAAGGGAGAGGCTATGGTCTCCTTCTCTGGACTTTGTAAAGGAAAGCCTCATGACCTGGTTGAAGCAGCAGAAGTGGCCATTATGAATAAAATCCGACTCTACTGAGTTCTCCCTTCTTTGCTGTTTCCACAGTATTATCAGACCTTCTCCTTCAGAAATGCACCAGTTTTGTCACATGCATTGGAAGTTTCCCTGTGCCGATAAGGCTGCATTCATATGTTGCAACAGCTGCTGAGCAATTCTAGAAAATCCATAACAGATGGGGAGTGAAGGGTGTTTGCTGTTATTGAGAGCATGGTGCACATATATGGCACCACAAATGCCAAATGAGGAAACATTGACTGTTTTGTTTGTTAAAGCACATGATTGCTCAGAGCTCATCCCTCTCAGTAAACCCCCTGGAAACTCTGTGCAGCTGGAAGACAGGCTGCCTTAAAAGTATATTGTACTCTAGTAACCTTTGAGTGGTGTAATCACAGCCTGAGATTTTGCAACTCAAGCTTTTGCTTTAAGTATGAAATTAACCAATATCAATAACTTTCTTCGCTATGTAGAAGTCCTGATTTGCGGACTGCCACTTTGTATACTTTTTAGAAATACCGGTAGGAGAAAGACTTTGCCATGTTTAACATGGACTTGAAATTAAGAAAAGGCTTCCAGTTTGTAGTTCAATAGCAAATAGGTAGATCTGTGGGTTATAGGGGTTAATTTGCCAATCTGGTATTTTTTGGATGGGATATAATTCTGTGATGTATCTTGGTTTTCAGTTTAATTTTAAAAACATTCCAAGACTTCTAAGTACCTTAAGTACAGTTGTAGAACTGGAGAATAGCCTGTAGAGTCAAGTCTCTCACCCTTCCCCCTTTATCTTCCATTTAGGTTCAAATTTTAGTTTGAAGGCAAAATGCAAACCATAGCTTGCAGATCCATTAGTGAAGATTAGTTTGTACTAATCAAGAAACTGAAAAATGCATGTTAATCTGTGGTTTATGAACAGAAGGATCCTCAGAATTGAGACACACATGCAGAGATCAAAGTACGCTGGTCTGCTGTGCTGCTCTGTGAATGTGATTCCTGCCAAAGGCACATGCTTGGTGTCCCATGTGATCTTCAAATCTACCTTGTTGTGAAACAGTCCATGGAAAGTTGTGATGAACGTGACAGTACTGTTTTCTTTGCGTTTCGTATGAACGAGGTTGTCCCTTCAACAGAAATTTGAAAGAAACTTGGCTGGGTTCTAACAAGATTAACAGAGTGATTTTTCACAAGAAAGCCAAAGAAGATCAGTGTGGGAAGCGACCTCATAGCAGACTAGATTCCTGGCCCATTTAGCCCAGTATTGGCTGCTCTGGTGGGCAGATGTGCCCATCACTTGTTCCCTGAGCCTTGCAGACATCAGGGATTGAAGCTGCTTAAAAAAAGATATACAACTTTTGTTTGAATAAAGATGCAAGTTAATTGCCTAGTTTTCAGGACTTAAATTCACATTGGTATAACCATTTTTTAAACTTTCTGTACTTCACAGAAATTCTGTGTCTTCACTGAGAACTGGAAAAGGAAGCAGTGAAAACCGCAGGAGTGTTTTCTATACCGAGGAGTGGGAAATGCTCGATCCCACTCCAAAGGATTTGGAGGAGTCGATGGCTCAAGAAGAGAAGAGGAAGCTAGCAGCAGAACCCAGCAAAGGTGCTGAAGGGTTTTCACAACCTCTGTAGTTTCTGTTTTTAAACTCTTTTTAATTTCAAGGCTGCTGGCACCAGCCACTTCCAAAGGCATGCCATTAAAACCCTTTCCCATGGATGTGGAGTGGCCATTATTCAGAGACTCCCGAGGTGAAGGTTTGCACCCCGTTGGGGTTTCTCTTCTTGCATTTTCCCCTGCAAGCCTCTTCCCAGGCTCATGTTTGTAGCTGAAGCTATTGCAGCAGTACAGTTCCTGCCTGCACTGTGATGGTAGCATCAGAAGGCCCAGGTCTTCATTAGGAAGAGCCCACACTGACCTCATTCGGTTGATCATGTCTTGGCTTTACAGACAAAGGTACCAATACATGCAGCCTTTTTGCTATTGCTCGCTGAGGCGAAAATCCAACATAGCTGCAGCGGGTGCTTGCCCAGTTAGCAAGCCGCACCCCCTGTACCTGTCTGGCCAATCAGCTTTGCATTTCCTCTTGAATCACTTCTCCTAATGAGCAGGAATATGCACTCCCCTCGCTGTTTTTAAAAAAACTACAGAGAAAGCTGCAAAAGCTTTTCCTGCTGTTTTTTTTTTTTTTTTTGCCATTTTGGGGCCCCCTCCTTCTGAATAGTGTGGATTGGTGCAGAATCTCATTTAGACAGGTAGGATTCCCAGTGAATTCCATGAAGGTTATTTTAACTGTCTAGACAACCCCTTGGATTCAGATCAGCAGGCTGCTATGAGGACCTTAAAGATACGAACACTCTGAACCCTTTGTAGGAAGATAAAATGCAGTACATGTGTGGTAATTTGAATGTAGGGGCTTGAGGCTGCCCATACATTCTGGTTGCTGAATTTGAAAGACACAACCAAATCCAAAATGCACACCACAGTGATACCTTTATTAAACCAACCAAAAGGTGCAAAAATATATTATGCAGGCATTTGAAGCTCACTAGCTTCTTCCTCAGGCAAGAATGTTAAAAATCATGCAGTAGGGGAGGGAAATGGCAGCAGCAGTGGAGTCACAGGCCTGCATCTTGTTTGAGATGCTTGCCAAAGGTGGTTTTTCAAGTGGTCAAACACCATCTTAGGCAAATCTCTAAAACAAAATGCAGCCATGATTCTAACATTGTCACTTTTCTTCCCCTGTATGATTTTTAATATCCTTTCCTGATGAAGAATCCAGTGAGCTTTGAAAGCTACCATGATACATTTGGCACCTTTTGGTTGGCCTAATAAAGGTATCACCAAGATGAGTATTTTGGATTGGGTTGTATTTTGCTGCATGCCTTACACAGCTGATCCTGAGTATGTTATCTGAAATTGGAAGGTCTTCAGTTTGTTCAAAATCCTGTGGGAAGTTTTCTGGTTATTCGGGAACAACCACAGGAAACCTGTGCTTCATATATTCAGATCCCTTGTTTTGTTCTAATATGATGCTGTAATGCTATCATGACTGTGCCTGGTCTCATTGCTTCAAACTCTAAAAAGAAAACCTAAGGTGTTCAACCTGAATTTGTTTGGTTCTGCCTTGGTCTAGTGATCAAGTGCAGGCATGTAATGTAACAAATTGAAGATTAGGTCAGAGTTTAATTTGAACTAGTAAAAATTGTATCTCCTTCTGCAGGTGTGACTGGTTCAGCATTTCCATTCGATTTTGGCCGCATTCCACACAAATCCAGGCGTCCTTTGAAGGAAATGATTGGAACCAGCAAAAACCGGAATAGCACAGAGTCTTCTCCTGTTGAGTGGAATGGAAACAAGTTCACTTCTGAAATGCAACTGAAGTTCCAGAGTCAACAGGAGGAGTTGGAGGGGCTCAAGAAGGAACTGTCTAGCCAAAAGGTAACTGGTCTTGCATACTAGAGAGGAAGAATCCAGATTGAGTATTATATCCAAAATGCTTATAATTTGAATCTGTTGGTTCTCATTCTAGTGCTTGGAGCAGCGGAAAACAAGTTCGCTCCATCTTCTATATGACATCTCTTCAGATATTTAAAGATAGCTATAATATCACCTCTCAGTCTTCCTCAAGCTAAACATACCCAGCTCCCTAAGTTCTGACTCATAAGGCTTAGTATCCAGACCCTTGGTCATGTTTTTTGCCCTCCTCTACACATTCAAGCTTGTCTGTATCCTTCTTGAGTTGTGCCCAGAACTGGACACAGTATTCCAGATGACGACTGCCCAAAGCAGAATAGACCAGCACTACTACTTCCCTTGACCTGGATACTGTGCTCCTGTTTGTTTCTTTCCTTCTAGGAACTTGTACGGCTTCTGCAGCAGACCGTGAGGTCTTCCCAGTATGACAAATATTTTGCAGGGCATCTCTGTGACCCTGGGGGCTCAAAAGACAAGCTGGAACTGCTTCACCAGAAAGACAATCAAATCTTAGGCCTCAACAACCAGCTGGAAAAACTGACTCTGGAGAAGGACAGCCTGCAGCAGGAGGTCAGGAACCTGAAGAGCAAAGTGGGTGAGCTCAACGAACAGCTCAGCATGCTCATGGAGACCATCCAAGCCAAAGACGAAGTGATCATGAAACTGTCCAGGGAGCTGAGCGAATGTCAAGACCAGTCGTCTCAGGGAGGATCAGCCCAGGGCTCCTTGTCTTCCTCCACAAACAGAGAATTGCAGGAGCTCAACAGACTGAAAGTAAGGGCCTGGAACAATCAGTTGTGTCTCTGAGCTTACACTGCTCCTGATGTGTGTGTGTGTGCTCAGGACTTCTCAGAATGTGTACAAGCTGGTATCCACTGTCTTTTGCAGAAGCAGTTTTTGTGTTATTTCAGGAGGCAGGAGGGGAGGTACCTCCCCGCTCCTGGCTGATTGAGAGGGCACCATTGCTGCTGTAACTCCCTTCAATCATAACTGTTTGAGTTGTGGCTGATTTAATCTCCTAAAGATCTTTTTGTCTTTCCTAAGCACCACTGTACTACAGACCTTTTTTTTTTTTTAGTTATTTTTGGTTGAGTTACATCAGTGGCTCTTAACCTTTTCTTTACCAGAGACCCCCTTTAAATTTCTTTTGTTGCCATGGACCCCCAAGACTTAACTCAAGATTTAAAACCCTAATAATAATAATAATAATACCTGATAATAATAATAATACCTGATGATGATGATGATAATACAATTACATCATCCATTGAACCTTCCCTCAGTGGCACTGGAGAGGGAGGGAAGACTTTTCTCCTGTTTATTCTTGCAAGTTTGTGATAGGAGTGGATTGAACGGCGATACACAGGCCAAGCCAGCTACCCTTTGCCTTGGCTCCTGGCACGTGGCTGCTCCACTGTGGGGAGCTGAGCAGCCTGCAAGCCTTTGTGGACCCTCTACGAGGATATAGTGGACCTCTGGGGGTCTGCAGACCACAGGTTAAGAACCACTGAGTTACATTACTTCTTTATATCAAATACAAGAAAATAAATACTTTATCTCTCTCTTTCTCTGGCTTTTCTTCGCAAATAAAGATTGAGGAAGGACTCATCCCGCGCTTTCTGCAAGCACACTGATGACTAAAAAGGCCAATCCAAGATAAACAAGTCTTGTTGCAGAAAGCACAGCAGAAGGTCTCCTTGGGTGATGTTTCCGGGTTGTGATTCTTTCTGCATTGTCGTTTCTCTTCAAGACTTGTTTGGCATGAACTCTCAAATAAGGCTGCAGCATTGTGGATAGTGCGTCTCCATGCCTCCTGATGTGAGGCCAGGGCGGACCATTGTTGGTGATCACTTTGGCTGAGCCTGAGATGTTGTTTCAGGGAGTCCTTGTATCATTTTTTTGGGGGGGAGCGCCCTTCTTACGCTGACCCGTGGCAAGTTCACTGTAGACTACTATTTTGGGGAGGCGATGGTCCTCCATCCTAGAAACGTGCCCTGCCCAGTACAGTGTTCTCAATATCATGGCCTCAATGCTGGTGATCCCTGCTTGCTCAAGGACAGCATCATTCGTCACATAGTCAGTCCAGTGTATATTTAGGATTGTGTGTACACAGCGCTGATGAAAGCATTCAAGGAGTTGTAAGTGGTGATCGCCATCACTTCCGACTCCTCGACCTTATATATACCCACCCCCCATATATATCAAAGTATACAATGCTCCCGTTGTATATTTCTCCTACTTCCTACCTAGGTTTGCATCCTTTAACATCCTTCTCATTTTAATTGATTTTCTGTTCTGCATTGTACTACAGACTTTAAAAAGCCACTGGAAGATGCCTTTGTCATGTTTCCCACTCCCACTTGCTCAGATAACTGTAGGAAGTCCATCTACATGACAACATAGGGCAATTCTTATAAGCTTAGCCCCTTCAGAGAACAGCTGTTTCCAACTTACCTTGGTTGGGAGTCATTACCGCGAAAACAAATGGGGAATTGGTTAAACTTACAGACTCAATTCAGATGCCCTTATGGGTTCTTGCATTCTTTTCTTGTGTATGAATTCTTTTTTCTTTTTGGCTTTCACTTTGTTTTTGGTTTGTTCTTTTGCTATTCATTATTTGCCATGGCATCTGTTTTGGGAAACTAGAACTATTATCTTGTTGCCAAACCTTGCAAAATCACCTTGAACAATGATTCGGAAAGTAATGGATTAATCATAGTTTGCTAATTTGTATGCCACAGCAAGCTGTGGTTAGCAAAAACAAGGACATGCAGGAGTGAACTTGTGTTTAAGAGGGGAGAGTGTGTGAATCTATGAGGTTGCTCTTGATTGCCAAACCATACGAATGGATCTCAGCTCAGGTATTGTAGCAACAAGGCCTTGATTTTTGCCTTCCAGTAGGCAAAACAGAAAACAGAAAGATTTTATGGACAGAAACATACAAGTGAATGTGTGATGCTACCTGTGTTAATCAGTTGCATGGGAGCATGTATAGTTTACTATTAAAAATATGGAATAGCATGAAAGTATTTGGGAACATGATGCTGCCTTATTTGACAACAGCAAATTGAAAGGATTAAATTAAAAGATTCAATTAAAGTAAAGTCAGCTGACGAAAAGTCTGTAGCAAATTATTTAAAAGAGAATTCTTTCTTACAGAAGTGCCCCACTAAAAAGTCACATGTGACTTCTTGAATTTTTGAAGTAGCGCTTAAAAAGTTTCAGTAGCTGGTACTATCTATACTTCTAGATTCTTTCTTTCTTTCTTTCTTTCTTTCTTTCTTTCTTTCTTATTACTGTGTTTCTGTATTCATCCAGTTCTTTTGTTGTTGTTGTTGACAGGACAGTCTTCAGGGTTATAAAACCCAGAACAAATTTTTAAATAAGGAGATCTTGGAACTTTCTGCCTTAAGAAGAAATGCTGAAAACAGAGAAAGAGACTTGATGGCAAAGGTCAGTTTAAAGCAGCTGCTCATTTTGAAGGGTTCACTTTCATGAAATGTCTGAAATGCAAATGAGAGAAAGGGTTTTTTTTTAAAAAAAATCACAACACTTTTGTTGTATCAGAAGTTAATTTTTCAAGCAGAAATGGATGTACTGCATTGAATATGATGGACTGTAAGCAATGCAATATGAGCACAGTTCCAGCATTTTGCTTTCAGGGCTCATAAGTTACCTATTCTCGGTTTATAGAAAGAGGAACATAATACTTGTTTTTATACTGTCCATTTTGCTGTAACACCACAAGTCTTTGTCATTCATGGGAATTGTGATACTGTTCATGAGATATAGGTAAATGAACTGAGTTCATGCACACACAGGCACACATGCACATACACCAGTTATGAACATGTTAAAGTGCATGACTGTACATCACAAAAATGTTTCTGCAGATGCCTCTTTGAAACAGTCTCTTGGTGTCTTTTGTGCAGTATACAAGCCTAGAAGCCAAACTCTGTCAAGTGGAAAGTAAATACCTGATTTTGCTTCATGAAATGAAGACCCCCGTTTGCTCAGAGGAGCAGAGTCCTCATCATGATGTGGTGGCCCAGCTTCTAGAAGATGCCTTAAGGGTGGACACGAGTGAGCACCCAGAGCAAACCTACTTCAAACCTCACATGGTCAGGTAAAGGCATACTCTTGAGAACTTCACAGCATCTAAGGAAGTAAGCTGGAAAATCTTCCGTTTTGACTCAGTAACTGCAGCTGTGGATTCGCTCGGTATCCTTTGGGCTGTCTTATCCACCCTCTGAGCTGCTGGCCTGGGACAGGTAGCTGGACAGATGGATTTAAAAAGCATTTATATATTGCCTCAGTCTTGCAGAGCACCCAAGGCAATGCACAACAAATAAAACGTTTAAAACAATATATAGGTAGAAACTTTAAAAAATAACTAACCAAAAATACTCCTTAAAAATAATTTAAAAGCAAACAAGTAAAAAAAAAACAGAACAATACTAGCTTAATGTTTGTTAGGATAATAGTAGCATCACCCTGAAATTGTTGGAACAGTTACAAAAATACTGGCATAAACCAGGGGCAGGTAACATGTGGCCCTCTAGACATTGTTAAGACTCAGGCTTCTGTTAGCCCCTGTCAGCAGGGCCAGGGATGGTGGGAGTTGGACTCCAAAAACAGTTAAATGGCTATAGGTAGTCCATCCATGTTGTCGATGGAATGTGCTGCTATCCTGCCCAGCTATAGTGTCCTCTTGAACCAGGATGTCCTACCTCAGCCAGGAGGTTGGACTAAATGACCTATAAGATTCCTCCAACTCCATGATTTCCTTGCCTTGAAGACTAGTCAGGCTGCTTTTAGAAGAAACCCTTTGCCAGGGGAAGCATGCCAGTGTTTTATCTTAATCAACACAAGCCCAGCCAGGTGTGCTTTCTTACTCAGAATGTACCAGTTGTTTAATCACTTTGTAAGCGTTTAATCCAGTAATCTTTCCTGTAATTATAAAACAAGGAAATGACAATCAGAAATGAAGGTGAATCCGTGGCACTGGTGGAGAGAGCAGGTTGCAGAGGAGCCACATCCTTAGTAACATTGCCTTGTGTTGCTGCAAATCAATGCTTTCCGTGTGCTGGTCTGTAGCTTTTATTTGCACATCCAGCATATGATTACAGCAGTGACGTTAAATTGCCTTCCAGGACATGATGGGATCTTTTGATGGGTAGAGATGTAATATAAGTCCTCAAGGCAAGAACAGGGAACCTTTTGAAGCTGAAGGGCTTAATTTAGTTTTGGAGAGGGAGCGAGTCCAGAGGCAAAAAGGTGGGACCCAAAATGATGATGTACAGGGTGTCTGGAAATTGTATTTACAATATCAATTTTATATAGAATTTAAATGGTAAAGATAATTTTCAGACGCTCTGTATTTTAGCTTAAAGTTGTTACTGGCAGTAACTAAGCCTTGTGAGAGGCATTTTAACCTTTCAAAATAGGGGAAAACCTGTGCAAAAGCAGGGAAGCCATTCAGTGGTGCTGGCATGAGGAGGGGAGCGTTGCCAATGGCAGAAGCCCCTGGCGGCCAGATTCAGCCTAGGTCCTGAGGTCCCCCATTCCTGTCCTGGAGCTTTCTGTCAGAGTTGTTCAGCAGTGTTAAATTCACTGATATGACTGAATGGATATAGTGAAAGTGCACTAGGTTAATTGAATGCATATCATGGAAGACACACTAGTCACAACTGGCTTTTAGATTATCTTCTACCTTGAGACTTCTTCCTGTGGTGGTAGTGGTTGTCATGTACCTTCCAGTTGACTCCAACTTATGGCAACCCCGCTCAAAGGGTTTTCTTGACAAGATTTATTCAGAGGAGGGTTGCCATTATCTTCCTCTGAGGATGAGTATGACTTGCCCAGGGTCACCTAGTGGGTTTCTGTGGCTGGACCAGGATTTGAGCCCCAAGAGTCCTAATTCAACACCCAAACCACTACACCCTTCTGGCTCTTCAAGGTTTCCTTGGTAAGATTTATTCAGAGGAGGTTGGCCACTGCCTTCCTCTGAGACTGAGACAGTCTGACTTGCCTAAGATGACCCAAGGGGATTTCCATGGCTGAGCAGGGATTTGGACCCTGGTCTCTCAGAGTCCTAGTCCAACACTCAACCACTACGCTGTGCTGATCCTACAGATCTTAATCCAGATGCCCCTTTTCCTTACAGTGAGTATGATATTTATGGCTTCCAAACCATCCCTGAGGATGATGATGAGGAGAAGCTGGTGGCGAAAGTGCGGGCCTTGGACCTGAAGTCCCTGTCCCTTACTGAGCACCAGGAGATGTCCACAGGTGTGAAATGGGAGAATTACCTGGCTGGCACCATGAACAGGGAGATGGTGCGCTCCATGGAACTGAAGAACCTCATCCGCTCTGGGATCCCACATGCTCACCGCTCCCAGATGTGGAAATGGTGCGTGGGCCTCCACGTGAAGAAGTTCAAGGACAGTGTGGACCCCGGCTACTTCCAAGGCCTGCTCCAAAATGCCCTGAAGAAGCAGAACCCGGCCTCCAAGCAGATTGAGCTGGACCTGCTGCGGACTTTGCCTAACAATAAGCATTACTCCTCTCCTACCTCTGAGGGCATCCAGAAGCTGCGGAATGTGTTGCTGGCCTTTTCTTGGCGGAACCCAGACATAGGATATTGCCAGGGGCTAAACAGGTAGAAGGAGCTCTCTTAAACCTCTTAGGTTCATGCCAGCAACTGGCTTCTCCCTTGTGGGTGGGTAATGACCATGTTAATGGGCTGATCTTACACATCCACTGTGTATGTGTGTGGGGGGGGATATGTGTGTGTATGCATGGAGGGGAAGGATCCAGTCCTGCTTAACTTTGAGCTATTGCACAGGCTTTCATTTAACTTCATGTCATGCAGTCCTGTTTTGTGTGTGTAGGATTGTGTGCTCAGAAGGCAATTCTAAGCATGTTGGTATACAGATGTGTACAGGTTGAGTATCCCAAAATCCAAAATGCTCCAAAATCCTAAATATTTAAATAAAAATATTAACATAAACATTAAAAAATATTTAAAATATGGTATATAATTACCTTCAGGTTATTTTTATAATATATATATGAAATATAAAGGATTTTCGTGTTTAAACTTGGGTTCTGTCTCCAAGATATCTCATTCTCTGGATACTCAGCCTGTAATTGCACTCAGAAACTAGGAGTTTTCCTTCACAGCACTGTCTGCTTTCAAGAGAACCAGAAGCAGGCAGTCTTTGGTTTCTTTAAAGCAGACAGGTCTAGGGAAGAGGAATATTTCATTGAGGCCAGAATTCTTATTGGGGGGGGGGTGTCCTCATTTTTTCATCCCCTCCCCCCGGTAGCTGTACCCCTGGTGCAAGAGTGCACGCATTGGGACACGCAAGAGCAAAACAGTTATTCCTTTCTGCCCCCTCTGTGGTCCAGACAGCCATCAGTGTTTTCTCCTGGTCAATGCAAGGAGGAATCCACGGATTTGGAATCGTATGACCCAAAGCTTTGCTGACAAGCTGCCTCCTCTGGCCCTCCTCCTAGTTTCCTCCCTTGCCTTTTCCCAGAACAGAATGAACTCCTCAAGTTCTCTTTTTGTTGACATGTGTCTCTTATTGGGAAAAAGGGCAGGAGAGCAAGCAAATGAATAAATAAATGTCTTCCCCTGCTCCTTATTGTTTTCCTTACTCTGTTTAATCTTTTCCTACTGTCTTTCCTAAAGTTTATCCTTTTTCCTATTAACTCTGTTTTCTCCAGAGATTGCACCTGGGTTGGTTTTTTTTAAATCTCTCTTCTCATTTTTTTTATCCTTATTTTCTCTAATGGGTCTGGGTGAAGGTGGTGATTTATCTCCTTGTAAACCAGATGAAATTTATGGGGGCCGCCATAAGTTGACAGGAGACTTGAATACACACACACAAACACACACATATAAACAGCAGATAAAGAAAAGTCTTTTTTAGAGCATGGCAGATCAGGTATTGACCATAGAACTACGGTGGAGACAACACCGTTACCTGTTGAATAGACTGCTTGTTGTGTGGAAGCTTGTTGCCTATCAGGCTGAGATGGCTGCCTTGCATCCATTCAGTTGCTCAAATGGCTGCTTCAAACATCTGTCACGACCAGTTTGGGTGGTATCCACTGTCTTCCACCTCTGCAGTGGGAATGCAATTCTTCTTTTCTTTTTCAGGCTGGTGGCAATTGCGCTTCTCTACCTGGAGCAAGAGGATGCCTTCTGGTGCCTTGTTACCATTGTGGAAGTCTTCATGCCCCGGGACTATTACACTAAAACTCTGCTAGGGTCCCAGGTATGGTGTATGCCAGCAAGGTCAACATCTAACTGTTACCCAGAGGGTGTTTTCTTCAGCCGCCCCTAGATTGTGGAATGACCTGATGGAGGAAATCTGTCAGCAGGATGCACTTTCTGAGCTTAAAACAGCAGTAAAGACCAGTCTTTTCTGGCAGGCCTACCCAGATAATTTATAAATCAATGAATTTTAAAGTAGGTATTGATTGTTTTGAATATGTAGTGGTTCTATATACTCTTTTAACTAGTATTATGTGTCTAATTGGCTGTTGTTCCCTGCTTTGGTTTATAGGGACAGGCAGGTAATAAATAACAACAAGGTAACATTATGGATTCAACAAAGAAACATCCCTCCTTGTAGAAAACTGACACATCACCATGGTGGCTCAGCTGGAACCTTTGTCCTAATACATTAATTTTCTACATGCAGTATTTCTTTCTTCTCCTTTTGTTTTCCACATGACACTCTACCTGAAACTACAGTGTAAACCCAGGCCTATTTTCCTGCTTTCTAAGACCTGGGATGAATTCCCAAGCTTTCTTGTCTTGTCAAGCTGCTGACCTAACCCTGATGGTGTTTAAATGTGAAGTTTTGGGCAACCACTGCCTTCAAGAGCCTGAAAGGCCAACCAGAGTATGAGCAACATAAAGATATGCAGATGGAAAATTGGGGATGGGGAGTAGATGAAGAGTGGAAGCAAGATAAAAAGTGAACCAGACAAAGCCATGGTTGTAAGTTGTGCATCCAGATGCTCTGCTTTGTATGGAAATTCCGGCTATAGACACAGTCTTTCCACTTGAAAAAAGACAACACTTGATTTGTAGGCCTAGAGAAGAAAGGGGGAAATATCTAGGCATTACTCAGCAGAGATTTAATAGTCTCTGTTCTTTTTCTAGGGAGTGAGCATAAAGGCACTAGGCTGATTTGAGAAGCACATGGGAATTACTTTTGACCTCCCCCCCCCCAATATTAATATGAGATAGTGGATCCAAAGGAGCTTTTCTGTTGTTGGAAAGTTTGTTCTGTTAATAAAAAGACTAGCTTGGTAAAAGAGCGTCATGAGATGACAAAAGTGATAAATGCAGGATGGAAATATTTTGCATAAAATCAATCAATCCCCAAGTCTAGTTTTTCTGCTCGTGAATGCTTTCTTAAAAGACCTTTTCATTGCCTGCTAGAGTTTAGATACTACAGTGAGTTGAGCAATTGTGGAAGGTTAGAGCTCACAGTAGCCTCCCAGGAGACCTTGAAGACCCCCCCATCAAAAAAGCATTTTGCCCCACCAAGCCTCCTAACACACTACAGAGGTTATGGGAGGCATTTTTGTCATGTTTTTGCTCCTCTTCCAGCTACACTTTGCACACCCCTGCATATTATGGCTTGTGCCATTCCAGTGGTTGGGCAATGGAACCCGTTGCCTAGAGAGGTAGTGGGGTCTTTCTCTGGCCATCTGCCAAAAGAGGCTGGACAGCTCCCTGCTGGTGATGCTTTACCTGGAGATCCTGCCTTGAGCAGGGGGTTGGACTCTGTGGCCCATGAGGCTTCTTCCAACCCCATGATTCTAGGATTCTGTTCCTCACTCATTTGTTTCTCCTACCGTTGCAACCCTGCTAGACTGTGATGCTGCAGTGTGAGAGATTTTTCTACTCGCTGTTGCACCAGAGCTTGCAGAACAATGCAGATCTGTCCTTCTCCTTTCACTTAGAGTCCTTTGATTACAAGCCCTAGACTTGTGGGGGCAGGGAGGGAATTAATGCACATTGGACTACAGTCAGCCCTTCGTATCCACAGGTTTTGCATCCATAGATTCAATCAATCACGGCTCAAAAATATTCAGGAAAAAAATTCCAAAAAGCAAAACTTGCTGTTCACCATTTTATATAAGGGATGCCATTTTATCATGCCATTGTATATAATGGGGCTTGAGCATCCATGGATTTTGGTATCCATGAGGAGTTCCAGAACCAAACCCCAGAGGATATCAAGGGCCCACTGTACTTGTATATATGTCGGCTTCCACGGTTTCGTATTGAGAAATGGTGCCATTTCATCTCATCTAAACTTCAGCCCTTTTGGCTTCTGGGCCTGCCTGCTTGTTCTACAGCAGGACAGGGAACCTGTCACCTTCTAGATAATGTTGAACTCCAACTCCCATCAGCTCAGCCAGCATGGCCAGTGGTTAGAGATGATGGAAATTGCAGTCTAGGAACACCTGGAGGGCCATAGGTTCTCCAACTCTTTTGTCCAGAAATGTTTCCTATAGAAATGCAATATTCTTCTGGATCTCAAACTCTAACTTCCTTGGTAGCTGTCCTAGCCCCTTCCTTGAGGCTTTTTGATGCTGACTTAATATGAGTGCTGCAACCCAAAGTATTCATTCCCTGAGTAACCTCTCTTCTCCTCACCTTGCCTAGGTCGACCAGAGAGTCTTCAAGGATCTGATGAGTGAGAAGCTGCCTCGGTTGCACGCCCACTTTGAGCTCTACAGAGTGGACTATTCACTCATCACCTTCAACTGGTTCCTTGTCGTGTTCGTAGACAGCGTGGTCAGCGATGTCCTCTTCAAGATCTGGGATTCCTTCCTCTACGAGGGACCCAAGGCATGTGGGGCTTTGCCCTGGAAACTTCTTTGCTCACATAACCCAGAGTTGCAGCCTGTTGCCTGAAAAAATATTAAGTGGAACTAGCTCATGAGCGGTAGGAAGTTCTCCTGCTCAAGCCCCATTGAAAATGAATGGGAATTTTCCCCAGAGCGTGGTAGTCCCATTCAGCTCAGTGGAGTGTGGGCTGGAGAACTTCCTAGAGGTTGCTGTTGGAATTCCTGCTTCAAGAGAGAAGATGAGCTGCATTTGATTCAGCGTTGCATGGGCAAGCTTTCAGTTTGTGTACTCACTCTTTCCTCATCCAGCAGAGTGGTATTCCCCCCCCCCCATGGTTTTCACTTCTCTTGTGTCTGCCAGCAGCAGCTTAGTGTTATGGCTGACCAGAAGTAAGCGGCTGCAGCCTTCCAGAACCTTTTGGTCTGCAGCTACCAGCAGCCATAGCTAGCTTAGCCAATGAGGAAAGACACTGGGAGTTGTAGTCCAACAGCACCTGGAGGGTCCCGCAAGGCCCACCCTTAGGCTTCACTGGGGAACTCTTCATAGGCATGCCTGGGAGTGGAGAAGGAAACACATAAGCCTGAGGCTTGTGTGTGTAATGCCAAACCATTGATTTAATGTTGCATCTGACACAATTAGACTGGCCAAGTGTCCCTTCTTATAAGAGGCGTCCCTCATTTGAGAGCTGGGAAAGTTGTCCTTTCTAGGGCTGGCAGGTATCCCTTATTATAACACATGTCCCCTGTCTGTTGGAAAGCTTTTCCTTTTGTATAGACAGAATGAGATGCCAAAAAAAAAAAACTCCAATGTTTTTGGGTGTTGGCCCTTTGTAAAGAAAAAAATGTTATGTGTTGTGTAATTTATGAATATGGACAATATGTAAATTTTACAAAGAGACACATGGCTAGATTAACTGAAATCAGCACTTCCATTTAGTATTTAGGTAGAACACAAACTTATGAATAGCTGCTTCCTGATTGACAACCCTGTAGGTCGTGAGTTTTGACTCTCCCTCACTGCTGCTTTGAAAATCTGCCAACACTCTATACCTGTCGTTTAATTTGCTAAAATGTTATATTGCAAATGTTTATTTATTCATGTATTTATTTATTTATTTATTGCATAGCTAGAAGTTAAAAACCAATTGAACAGCACCATTGGAAACAGATAGTTTCAAACAGTTTAAAATACATTTAAAACATCAAAATATACAAGCTATAAACACAGCACATCACTTTCAGCATTTCTCTGCCATATGTTTAAAAATCAATCAAATAGGGTCTTAGCCTGCTGGCAGGAGGAGAACAAGTAGGACCTTGTTCTCTTCCTGGACCTCCTGTGGAGGGAGGTTCCACAGCTTGGGAGCAGCCACTGAGAAGGCCTTCTCTTGCGCCCTCACCAAATGTGCCTGTGATGGTGGTGGGACTGCCCAAGAGCTCTTTCCTGAAGATCTTAAAACTCAGTCCAGCTCCTACAGTGAGATACAGTCTTTCAGATAGTCTGGAGCTGAGCTACTGTAGTGAAGGATTTGTTCACAACTGTGCATCTCCTGCCAGTTTTTGGCTCCAGCTTGTGGGGGCAGTTAGCTAACATGCATTGGAAACTGCTTAATGCAGTGTAGATGTGTAATTTGCTATTGCTTAAAAACAATTTGTAAGCTGCTCTGATAGCCTTGTGGCTGAAGAGCGGGGTATAAATAAATAAATAAATTTAAAAATCAAGGTTCTATCCCCTTCAGTTTGAGAGCATGTGGGCATTCCCTCATGGTGGGGTCTCAGAAGCCAGAAGCAGGGGTGAATAGAGTTTTCAGTAGCGGGGAGATGATGTCTTGGTGCCCCTTTTTAGTTCATTAGTCCCTCCCATGAAGGTGGCTACAGTAGCAGGAAACTTCAAAGGTCGCTTGCTGTGTTTGGTAACCTGTTTCTTGAATGTTTTAGGTAATTTTCCGGTTTGCTTTGGCACTCTTTAAATACAAAGAGGAGGAGATCTTAAAGCTGCAAGACTCCATGTCCATATTCAAGTACCTCAGATACTTCACTCGCACAGTCCTTGATGCTAGGTAAGGATGCCAGAAGCTAATTGCTGGAGGAAAAAAACCACACAGCCATCTTCTGCTTAAGTTTCTAAATTGACCCACTATGTATATTCCATGGGCTAAGAGAGGGTAGTCTTACTTTGGTACCTAAAAAAGGGGGAAGGAGAACAAGCTGAGATAATTATGTAGAAATAGCATAAGAAGTAACAGCTTAAAAAACATGAGCTTGCACCCTGCCTTTCTGTTCTATGACTCCTGGATCGGCTTACAAACTAATACAGAAACAGTTATCATGGGGGGGGGGGATTCTTACTTCAGACACAGATGTGTTTTAAACCAATACTGTAAAACACCTACGTGGGTAGAAGAAAAGTTTTTCACCTGCTGTCAGAAAAACGTGAGATTTGGCACCGGAAGAGAGTTTCATGGCAGGGGCAACACAGTTAAGAAGTGGCTTTTCTCTAGATGCCCCCTGACTCTCAGCTGGCTAGGGCTAGAACGTCCCGAAAAAATTACTTCACAGGTTGACTGGAGCCTTCAGGCAGATCACTGTGGGAGCAGGGAGCACGTTAGGATCCCCAGTCACTTTCTGAATGTGGATGTTGGGTTAATTATGATGATCGTGCAGATGTAGTGATGGGGATGTTAATGTAAAAGCCAGCTTAGTGGCAAGGGGTCCCAAATAACATTCTCAAGAGTAGCACCATGGGATTTCATTGAATCCCAAGCCAGCTAAATAGTTCCATCCTCTTTGAGGAAACTAGCAGCAAGCTCCTCTTGCACTGTCCAGTTTTTCTTGTGCTTAAAATATGCAGACCACATCTTCCAAGTGCTTTAGGTTGCTCACAACTGGATTAATCCAATAAGACCTTAAAACCCAGAGCGAGTGATAGTAATGGTTAGCAAAATAAAAAAGTAGAGAGTGGCTTATCTTTTTAGCTTGCAGAGGAATAAATTGTGCTTTGTTTTCTTCCTGAAAGCCAGAAGAGAAGGATATAACCATGATCCCCTTGGTTGGTGGATACTAGCTTAGCCAATGTTCTTCAGACACTAAAGTAAAATGGGCAGTGCTCTTGAGATGCACCTTCTGTTGCTGGATTACAGTGCCCCCTCCTGGTGAATGGAGTCAGTTATGGCTTCAGGTCACATCATGCCTTTCCTGCTCGTGTTCCCACTCTTTGGGCCACACTTCCCCAACCTCTAAATCTTGGCACCCTCTGGATTTGTTCATCCAAAACATCGATCATCCCCAGCTGCCATGGCCACTGGATTTGCTGAATAGGGTTCATGGGGCCAGCTTGTGGAATACTGACCTAGGCCTGATTGTGTGCAGAGCCTGGGAAAGTACCGTATATTCCGGCGTATAAGACGACTTTTGAGCACTCAAAAGTGCCCTCCAAAATTGACAGTCGTCCTATACGCCGGATACACTTTGCTTCGCCTGCCTGCCTATCTCCTGCCTCTTCGCAAACGGAGCGAAGAGGCAGGAGATGGGGCAGGGGGGTGAAGCAAAGTGTTTTGAAGTTCATTCGCCCCCCTCCTCTGCCTTCTCCCCCTTTGGGGAGCAACGGAAGACAGAGGAGGGGGGCGAACATTGCGGTTTGCCGCAGCCGCCGCTCGATCGCTTCTGCAGCGGCTGAGGCAAACCCGTGATTCACCCCCTCTCCCCACCTTCCAGGAAGGTGGGGAGAAGGGGCGAACGGGCCCCGTTTGGCCGCACAGCCTCCCCATCCTCCTCCTGCGCTCCCTCCTGGAAGGGAGCGCAGGAGGGGGATGCGGGGGCTATGCGGCCAAACCCGCGATTCGCCCCCTCTCCCCACCTTCCAGGAAGGTGGGGAGGGGGGGCGAACGTGCCCCGTTTGGCCGTACAGCCTCCCCATCCCCCTCCTGCGCTCCCTCCTGGAAGGGAGCGCAGGAGGGGGATGCGGGGGCTATGCAGCCAAACCCGCGATTCGCCGGCTCTCTCCACCTTCCAGGAAGGTGGGGAGAAGGGGCGAATGTGCCCCTTTTGGGCGCACAGCCTCCGCATCCTCCTCCTGCGCTCCCTCCTGGAAGGGAGCGCAGGAGGGGCATGCGGGGGCTATGCGTTGGAAGAGGGGGGTCGTCTTATATGGCAAATATATAACAAACTCTATATTTTAACTTAGAAATTGGGGGGTGGTCTTATACGCCCGGTCGTCTTATACTCCGGAATATACGTTAACTTCTTTGGGTTACAGTTCCCAAAATCCCAGTGGCCATGTTTGCCAGGGGCTTCTGGAAGCTGTAGTCCAAAAAGTTAACTTTTTCCTAAGCTCTGATATACGCTATGTTTGCACTTTAGTACTAAAATCACTTTCATCCTTGGTTTATCAAAATTTTCACATGAGCACTGCCAGTTCTACACACATAATTTGTCATTGTTTTAAGCACCTATGTAACTTTTCTGGAGATTAAACATTAGAAGATGTATTGACAGCTGCAGAAGGATTCTAGAGTACCTGAGTAAAATTAGATTACACTGAGAAATCAAGAAATGTAACTGTATTCTCGGCATATTTGAACTAAAACAAAAGAGCCAGGAGGTTGTATCTTTTTGCTGTTCTGTTCTGTTAGATGAGTTTTCCATCATAGAAAAAGGAGGGGGAACAAAGAGAAACATTTGGGACATGCAGTGCTGCCTTTGCGGACTAGCACTGCCTAGTGAATGCTGAATATTTCTCAGGGTCACAGTACTTTCGGTCTTTCTAAATAGCATCCAGCCTCACATCTGCAACAGTTTCCACTAGCTAGGAGCCCCTGAGCATTTGATTCTGCAGACTGTGTATTGAGTTGTATTTTGGAGGTGTGGGGGTTTTTTTTTTGATAAAATTCTTGGCTAGCTTGAATGGCTGTATGCCAGCTGAGGCATATCACTGGGAAAGCACCAAGAAGACACATTGCTCTTAACATGCTCCCATTTTTTATGGATTTACACTCTGCTTTTGGCCCTTTGGAAACATACCTTTTTTGGCTCCATGGAAAGAGCAGCCTTAACCTCTCACTACTGGGTGTTGTCTGATGTGTGAGGAGTTCACATAGAGGAGGAAGCCTGGGGCCTCTACGCTCCCCCGATGCCAGGATTGCAATCCATCCCATGTTAAAAACAAGCAAATACCCTAAAGGCACCAGATCCTGTCTGATCTTGGAAGCCTTGGTCTGCCCTGGTTAGTACTTGGATGGGAGACCACCAATGAATGCCAGGTGCTAGAAGCTCTATTTCAGAGGAAGGAACTGGTAAAACCACCTTTGAGGATTCCTTGCCTAAGAAAACCCTGTAAAAAATGCATGGGGTCACCATAAGTGAACAGGTGACTTCAAGGGCACATTGGTTCATGTGCCATAATACCCTAGAGACACTAGATCCTGTCTGATCTTGGAAGCTAAGCAGGATCAGCTCTGGTTAATGCTTGGATGAGAGACTGCCAAGGAATACCAGGTGTTGTAGGCTACATTTCAGAGGAAGGAACTGGTTAAACCACCTCTGAGGATTTCTTGATTAAGAAAACCCTATGAAATCCATCAGGTTGCTGTAAGTCGACAGGTGACTTGAAGGCACATGCACACACACACACAATATAGCACAGGGCCTAAATACCCTAACAGGACCTGATCCTGTCTGATTTTAGAAGTTAAGCAGGATCAATCCTAGTTAGTGCTTGGGTAGGAAACAGCCAATGAATCCCAGTTGCTGTAGGCTCTGTTTCAGATGACAGAACAGGCAAAACAACCTCTGAGGATTCCTTGCCTAAGAAAACCCTCTGAAATTCATGGGGTACCCATAAGGCGACTTGGAGGGATATACAGACTCAAGCAAAGAGCCCCCTTGTGGCATGGCTGCCTTCTTCTCCCAACCACACTGTCCCATTCACCCAAGAGTGTTGTGCCATTGACCTTTAGAGAGGAATTTTGGGAGTACAGTATCTGACAGCCACTGGAATTCTTGTGGGAAGCCGGGCAGATTTTGATCAGTGGCCTGGGAAAGTCCCTTTGAGAGGAATGTGGTGTGTCATCTCTGGTTGCTGTTATCTCTTCCAGGAAACTGATCAGTATTGCTTTTGGGGATTTGAACCCCTTCCCTCTGCGCCAGATAAGGAACCGGAGGGCCTGCCACCTGGAGAAGGTGCGACTGGAGCTCATGGAACTCGAAGCCATGCGGGAAGATTTCCTGCGTGAACGGGAAACCAACCCAGACAAAAGGGATCTCATTAGCGATGATGAAGAAGACGGTTGAGGGAGCGCTACCTCCCCCTCAGACCCTAAAGTAGAGGCTCCGGTTCTTCCGGGGATTCTGACCAAAACTTTATTGGAGTGGCTTGACTCCCGGCGGGTTTCTTCCTTTTACAGTCCAGCAAAATCGAATGTTCAGCAATGGCAGCTGGGAATCTGCAGGGCGGATTTCCACCTCTTAGCACTTCGTTGCAGATGCTCCTTGTCTCCTTGAGAGGCCAAGCAGTTCTGTTTACCTTGCCTGCATTCCACTGTGTGCACAGAGCACTTCATGGACTTTGTGTCCCAGCTGTGCAGTTGAGCTGCCTGGTTTTTCTTTTGCCTGTTTCCCCCATCCACCCCCTTTGGGAGTCCCCACTTTTTCAAGTGCCTGTGCAGCAAGCAATAGGGCCAAGTCTTGGGTGTCTGACTTTTCACCGTTTTACCCATGTTCTTGACAGCTTCTCCCTGCTCCCCTTTCTTATCACCTTCACCTATGAGTGTGTAAGCTATTCCATCAAAGAGGGAGAGAGACATTTCCTCATCAGCCTTGGTTATATTAAAACAGAATCAACATTTTCCATTGGCTGGCTGAGGGCGGCCTGTTCAGCTCTGCTTGTTTAAAATTAGCCCAAATATTGACATATATTGAGAGTATCTGTACACATACTTCAGATTGGGGGGGGAATGTGAAGAGACTGCCTGGAGCCAATTGTTTTTGCCAAGGGTCCAAGTGCTCTTAAAATGCCCCTCTGCTGTGTCTCAATGCCTGTTTTTAGCAAGAGAAGTAGCTGAAGTATACTTTGTGCATGGTGCTAAAGGAGCATTGTGAGGAATCTGAACATGTCTGCTGATTTCTGCCCAGGGCAGAACAGTCAGGAAAGAGCAGATTGCTTTTGCTGCACAGTAGTTGTGGGGAAGATGGAAATTTCTCCTTAGCTGGATGCTGTGAAAGATCCAGGAGTGTTGCTGGCCCATCTGGAATGAGCCCAGTCAGCATTATGTGGCATGATGGAGGAGATAGATGTTCAGGCAGCACCTACCTGCACTGACCAAGTGATGGTGCTCTGGTTGCATGGCCTCCCCCTCCATGCTCCTTGGGGACTTTGCCTCAAAACGCCAATTTTTTTTTTTTAATGGTGGCAGATGGGTTGGCCTGGCTTAACAACCCATCAAAGTGTGGTAAATTGGACCACCTCCCCTGGAGAGAGTTCATCCTGGAGAAGTCCAACAAGATTAATTCTTGGATATTTTTCCTTTACCTGTGAACAGAAGTCTTCCCAAACTCTTAAATGAGGAAGGTGTTAAAGTCAGGAATTGGTAAAGTCAGTCTCCACCCCCACCCCACCCTTTTTCTTTTGTCCTGCATTCCTTGGCATGTTCAGAGATGCTCAGCTCCTGTCTCCTGTTGAGTTGGTGAAAGTTAAAGCCAGAGAAATTCCCAGGTGGATGCCACTTATCATATCACTGTGATCTTTGCAAAAATGTCTTGCCTTAGGTACAGCTTGTGAACATGAAGAAAATGAAAGCAACAACGGGTTGATTAGTTTAGGGTGGGTGGGGTAGGCTTCTGCCTTGGTGGGTTTTCGGATTTGTTGTTTTGTTTTGTTTGTATCAATGTGAATATATTTAGAATGGGTGTGGCCCTTTAAGGTCGGGGGGGGTTAATGAAGCCCCCTACCTTCTGATAGTTGCCCACCCCAGCTTAGAACTTTCTCCTCTTTCCTATGTTTGATGTGTCTTTCTTAAGACACTGTAATTCTGAAGATATCCTTCCTTGCCATCTCCCCATTCTTTCTGTATTCATCTTGGCTTTTTCAGTCCACTGAGGGGTTTCTCTTTGAACCCTTTCACATGACACAATTATAGCACTGTATTTGACTTTAACTGCTGTGGCACCAGCCTATAGGCTCTTGAGATTTCTAGTTTAGGAAGAAGTATTTAGAATTCTCAGACGTAGAGCTGTAGCAGCTCATCAAACTACACACCCCAGAATTCCATAGGATGTAACCATGGAAGTCAAGTGGAACCATAGTGCTATAATCATGCAGTGTGAAAGGCTGCTTTTGGCAGTGAAGCCTCAGAGCTAGTTTCCAATATGTTATATAGCGGGAGAAGAAAGGGCTCCACACCACTTATCTGAAAACCTTCCTAGATACATAAAATGCTGCTTGTTTGGATCATGGCTGTTCCTTTCTGATGTTTCCTGAATTATATTGCCAGCTGGCATTTTGTTGCATACTTGCTGGCACAACATTGAATAGACTGGTTTGGGTCAAACATGAGCACAGCACGCTGTTTCACTCTAAAATGGTGTGGGGAACTCTCAGAAGATGGGGGCTGCATTAGGTCCCCAAGAGGGGCAGTCCTGCCGCCACCCCCCAACACACACACACAAATCATTCCCCCCCCCTCTGGAAGCCTTCATTTTCATGTTTTTGGAGCATTTTAGGCCTAGGAGAGGCCTTCTCTACAACAGGAAATGACCTGTAAGTCGCTTCCTGATTTTTTTAAAAAGCCTTTCAGCCTTAAATGTCCCGAGGTCTCAAAAACAGAAAATGCCCCCTGTTCCCCCTAGAGGGTGTGAAAAAGTAAAAAAACTGGATTTAAAAGTTTCAATTTTTAAGTTTTTTTTTTAATTGGCTCTTACTAGGGGCCATGTACAGCACATGAGCCACGCTTTACCTGCCCCTGTTTTAAGGCGAAATCATGCATCATGTCTGACTCCTGTTAGGCAGTGCTTGCTCTTTGGTGAAACATAACAAGAACTACCAGCAGAGCAGACGTGGGAAGCCACACAGGATGCGGCACAAGCTGGCGGGATGAGGTTGCTGTCAGAAGTTTGCAGGATATAAAAACCCAGCCTGTGCTTTCACACCGCAGCTGACATTGATCTCTTTTTAAAAATAGTTTGTACTTGAATTCTGAGCACCTCTTTCTTTGTATTATTACATGTACTGTATGTGCAACTGTATGCGAAACCCACACATATCTTGGATAATCCCATGCTGTCAGATTTTGTAGCTGTCTTCATAGAAGAGCTGGTCTCAAAGAGCTGGTCCAGGAGAGAACAGTTTGGTTTAGTGTAGCTCTGGCTAGCACCATCTGTGTCCCCTGAAATTGCAGTAACTAAAAGGCTCCTTTGGAGACCAAAGCCTGGTTGGCCACCATTTCTTCTCCTTCCAGATGTTCATCCCAGTCAGCAGCATCCAGAAGTGTTGGTGGCATCATACCCATTCCTCCTTCGATTGGTAGCATTGGGGTCAGTCACTGTTATGTTGCTCTTCCCAGCTCAAGATTGTTGAGAAGGTTCAGCCGGTCCCTCCAAAATAATGGATTCCCACAACCCACTCTTTTGCCAGCTGCGAGGAAGGTTTATGTTCAGTCCCACCCCACTCGATGCTTTGTACCCATTTCACAAGTACCATGGCAAACTTGTTCTCTTAAGGGAGAAAAAAATCTGGTGACCTTGGAGCAACCCCATGGAACCACTTCACACAGCCAGAGTTATGTGGACAATTCTGAACCTCACCCTGCAAGGCTAGAAGAAATCCAGAATGGGGCAAGAAGATTTGAAAAACAGCCCTGTCTGGTGGACCAACTCCCCCTCCCCCTGTGACGTTTTCAGGTCTCATTTATTTCCACAGTGCAGTTTTTGTAAAGAATTTTCTTTTTTTGTAAAGAATTCTAAAATGTGTTACATATTATATATGCAAAGTATCTTATGCATGGTTTCTGTTTTAAGTATTATATAATCCACAACACTTAAGCCAAGATCTTAAGTCACGCAGATGAATTATTTTGTCACGTTAGAGGCAGGGAAAGGATGTAGCTCTACACAGCTAGGATTGGCTGAACCAGCACTATATATATACTAGCTATACCCGGTGTAACATACACCGTTCCCCCAATGCGCTACACCCCCCACAGTACACATACCACTCCCCCATGCCGCCCTCCCCGCACTCACACCGCCCTCCCTGCACCCTGTGCTGCCCTCCCCACACTTACACTGCCGTACCTGCACCCTGTACTGCCCTCCCTGCGCTTGCACCTCCCTCCCCACACCCCATGCCATGTGCCACCCTCCCCATACTCGCTCCACCCTCCCCGTACCTCATACATGCCGCACACATACACACACAAGATGCCACATCCCCCATGCTACTCACACCTCTGCCTCTGCCATGTTTAGAAAGGAGTGAAACTTACACATGGTCCTATCCCCAGTGTGCTGATTGGCTGTCCAACAGATCTTTGATTGGTTGGTCAGTTTCCTAAGCAGCCAATCAGCACACTGGAAATGGCAACATACCTAAGAGCAGTATATATATAATATAAATAAATATTTCCAATCTATAGTTGGTATAATAATGCTACTCATTATGCAGAGATAGGTTCACTGGCACAACACATCAAGAATATACCTTGTACAAAACCCTGCTAAAATGACTTAAGCATGCTCAAGTTTTCCTTTTGTGGTAGGACTGAGAAGGGTGTTCCCAGGGTAGAATCCCTTGGATTCAAAAAGCTGTTTCCCTTTCTCATGCTTTTCACTGCATCTGTCTTTGCATAATGACCAAGAATTATAGTAGTTTGTGAGCAAACCATGGGCCTAGGTTGTCAGAGAACTCTGTAATCATGGTTGCTTGCATCTCTTGTGAAGAAATTCAACTTTGTCTCTTTTTCTATGTTCTTAAGCTCTCAAATTGTTGTACAGACCTTTATTCTTCTATCAGGAAATATTACTTGTTACAAACAATGGGGGATGTGTAGCACAATGAAAGGGTCGCAGTCTTGAAATGTAACCTGGTTTCGTCAGAAATCATTGCAACTAAGTAAATTAAAAATAATTTTCTACTGGCTTCTAGTTTGGCTTCTTTATTTCACATTAAATTGGGACTGACAGATCAGCCCTGGAAAACCCACTGGGTGATTTTGGGTAGGTCACACTCTCTCAACCTATGAGGACAATGCTAGACCACCACCCTGAGCAAATCTTGCCAAGAAACCCACATGGTAGGGTCACCATAAGTTGGAAACTGATTTGAAGGCACGCACCAGCAATACAGTCAATATCCTTTTCCAGGGTTAGTGTTCAAAGACATGACACAGAAGGAGGAAGAAAAAAAATATCCAGCCTCAAGTACTCTCCGACTTTCCTCCCAACATCCAATCCAAGGTGGCTCACAGCACAAAGTTGCCTCACAACACACAGCTAGAAAAAAAAATCATTGAGAGTTATCTTCAATATCAGGTGAAAGAGTATTTCACATGGGGTGCCAATACCCTTAAAACCCTGCTCTGAATGATGGCAGAGTGGAGCTTAACAGTGTGTGGTGCCTTTTCTTTCAGAAATTGAACACAAACCATTTGATGTTCAGTTCTTAGTTCAAAAACAATAATAATTATTTAAACAAAATATTTTTTCTACTAAAATATCACTCACTTAAAACAATTTGAAGGCATTTAAAAACATAATGAGAATAAAAGTACAAAACAGAGACACATTAAAAGACCCTATTGCACAACCAGTTAATAGTCAAATACCAATCTAAGCAGAAAGGTCTTTGCCTGCCAACGGTAAGAGAGTAAGGGGTGGGCATTCTAGTCTTCTTTGGGGCGGGGAGTCCCACAGCCAAGGAACAACCACCAAGAAGACCAAGAACCACCACCAAGAAGACCCTGTGTCATGTCTATACCATATGAGCCTGTGACAGTGGTGAGACTGAGAGAAAGTCTTCACCCAAAGATCTGAAAACTTGAGCAGGCTTTAGCCTTTCTGGCACTGACTCTGTCTCTGGCATGCAAAGACTAACTCTGAGTGGTGGCCTCTCCCCTCCAGATAAGGTTTAACCTCCCTTTGTGACCTGATCTGTGTCTGTTCTATGGGTGTATAGGAGAGAAACAAGGCAGAGCCATGGAGTCTCATAGATCTCAGGAATGACAGTAATGTGAGGCAGCTGCACAGGGGAAAAGAGCCCACTCCCTGCAACATTTACCCTCAAGGGAAATGCTGAATGGATGACGGATGCTCCAGGGCTGTGTCTGCTTGCCAAGAGTCAGAAGGGCATGGCCTATACTCTTCTGTTGGAACCAGTCTTCCATGGGTGGAGGAGGAGGCATGTGCTCTGCCACTTGGGTCAGTCTCCACCAATGTGTGGATACATTAAAATTTGACCCATACAGCTGCACCACCCCAAAGGGGCCCATTTTAAGGCTGGGCTGACCCCATAGGAGGCATGAGGGTGGCCAGTAATGAAAGCTCATTTCCTTTTTGGCTACATAAATCACCAAGTTCCCTTTTCACCTTGCCATTTGTCCTGTTCTTTCAGCCCTGTAAGTTTTCACCCATTCTGTAAAATCAAGGACATAGGAGCAGCACAATGAGAGGATTGAACTCATCAGTTCCACTTGGTTGCTGGACCTCCAGGTGCCCATTTGATTCCTTTTTATAGAGTTTTGCTTCTGGTTGCTGTTATTTGCCATCAAGTTGGCTCTGACTTTTATGAGGCCCCTTTGAATGAGACCATCTGTGAATGTATAGGGATGTTTTTGCATTTTGCAAGACCTTAGTGTTTTTAACTATGTATATGTAATAGTAAAATTGTTTATAATTGTTGCATTTTGCCCGTGTGTGTGTGTGTGTGTGTGTGTGTGTAGACACGTAGCCCATCCCTCTCCCTGAAGTTGCAATAAACTAGTTTTTAAAGTGCCCTAGGTAATTTTGTATAATCCAGGACAGCTCTGCAGGATGGGCTAAAGATTAGAGTTTATTTCTGCTGTGACTAACATGGACCTGCTAATCCTGCCCATTAGGTAGGAAAGTGAAACTGTTCTTTTGAAAGCTGGGTGTCTTCCTTCCTTGAAGCACATTCAGCAATTTCAGCTGCCCTTGCTTAACCTCCTGGGATCTATGGGAAAAGCACTCCCAGTCTGTCATACATTTCCTGCAGGTTATCAAAGTCAAGCAAAGTTTTTGCAGCACTAGAAAAACTCTTAAAATCCCAGAACTGATGTAAGAGGGGTGTGCTTAGGTTTGTTTCCAAGCCAGAAATGTCTAGTTTAACTGAGCGATTCTTCTAAAAGGGTTGCTCCCTGCTCAACAGTTTGCCTTTTTGATGTTGTATCCTGCCTGAGATTTGAGAGATGTTTTTAAAAAACTAGTATTTATTTATTTATTCCCATTTTACTCCCAATATGTTGAAACATCACGCAATAACAAGTTGACCCCTCTATCCACGGGACCAGTATCCATGATTTCACTTATCCACATCTGGAAAAAATAGGTCCGCTCTAGGCATTTTCTAGGTCCTCCGGCACCAATTCTATGGTATGCTCCTGTGGGAAGTTGGGCCAGGAGTCTTTCATTTTAATAGGATTAGCTATTATCCACAGTTTCATGTATCCATGATAAGTCCGGGAATGTCTGGGGCGGGGGAGGGCCTGTATGTTAAAACAAAAACACTTAAAATAGTAGCTAATACAAAAATTAAAATGCAATTAAATAAACAACTGTGTTAAAAAAACACATTGGTTTAAACCTGTTTAAAAAGCCAGTGAAAACATATTAATCATGATTAAAATGCAACATAGACCAATTAAAAGACCTTCTGCAATGGACAGTTAAAAGTCAAAGGCCTGGATAAAGAGAAAGGGGAAAAGAGAGGAAGGCAGGGGCCTGACTTGCCTCCTGTAGCAGGGAGTTCCACAGCCTGGGAGGAGCCACCAAGAAGGCCCTCTCTCCTGCATCCTCACCAAATATGCTTGCGATAGTGGGAGACTGGGAGAAAGCTCTTCCACAATGATCTTTAAAACTTGGGCAGATTTGTCTTGGGAGATACAGTCTTTCAGCTAATCTGGAACCAAGCTGTATAGTCATGAGATCACCTTAAGAAAGATATGTATTTTTCCCCGCAGTGTGAATACAGCAATCCAAAAGTGCCTAAACATTTGGTGATGCATTGAATTAAGACCTGAAACTTATTTCAAGGGTTCTTCCAGGATAAAAAGGGTTGAGAAAGGCTTCACTAAGGGCATAGGGTGTATCCATGCTGCAGAGTTATAGCAGTTTGACACCACTTTGACTGCCATAGCTCCATCCTATGGAATCCTGAGAGCTATAGTTTTAGAAGGTCTTTAGCCTTCTCTGCCAAAGAGTGCTGGTGCCTCACCAAACTACAAATCCCAGGATTCTGTAGGATGGAGCCATGGCAGGAAAAGTGGTGTCAAAATGCCATAATTCGACAGTGGGGATACATGGACAGCATCATAGGGCCCAGGCTATTTGAAGGATGGGACTCTCCCCTATGAGCCTTGTCAAGTTTTAAGATCTGCAGGGGAGGCACTTCTCTCTGTCCCACGGCCTTCATTGGAATCACTGGTTGGAATGTGGGAGAAGGCTTTCTCTGTGGCTGCTCCCACACATTGGAACTCCCTCCCTAGGGAGGCCAAGACAGCTCCTTTGTTGTTGTCCTTTTGGCAGCAGGTTAAGGCCTTTCTTTCCAGCAAGCAGTGTGATGCAGCAGCTAAAAAAGCAAATGCGATTGTAGGCTGCATCAATAGGAGTATGTGATTCTATGATTCTAAGCCTTTGGAAACTGATTTTGAACAAAAGGGCTTTTATGGTGCTGTACCAGAGTGGCGTAACGGTTTGAACATTGGACTACGACTCTGGGCTGCAGGGCTGGTTTAAGGCACTGGCGGCGTCAGCATCCACAGGGGGCCCCATCATTGGGGGAGGGCTGTATTAACCCTCCTCCTGCAAAACATTATTAGTAATCATCTGAATATCCTGTACTGTGAATAGCTTAGGCTGAGTTAGGTTACATTGACCTGAGATAAACATATGGGGCCCCCAAAATAAGGCATTGCAGGGGGGGCATCATTGTGGGGCCCCCATAGCAACTTTCCTCCTGCAAAAACATTATTAGTAATATATCATGTACTGGAAATAGTTTAGGTTGAGTTAGGTTACATTGACCTGAGATAAACATATGGGCCCCCCAAAATAAAGCATTGCAGGGGTGCCCATCATGGTGGGGCCCCCATAGTAACCCTCCTCCTGCAAAAACATTATTAGTAATAATCTGAATATCCTGTACTGAGAATAGCTTAGGTTGAGTTAGGTTACATTGACCTGAGATAAACATATGGGCCCCCCAAAATAAAGCATTGCAGGGGTGCCCATCATGGTGGGGCCCCCATAGTAACCCTCCTCCTGCAAAAACATTATTAGTAATAATCTGAATATCCTGTACTGAGAATAGCTTAGGTTGAGTTAGGTTACATTGACCTGAGATAAACCTATGGGGCCCCCAAAATAAAACATTGCAGGGGGGTCCATCATTGTGGGGGCCGCGTAGTAACCCTCCTCCTGAAAAAACATTATTAGTAATAATCTGAATATCCTGTATTCTGAATAGCTTAGGTTGAGTTAGGTTACATTGACCTGAGATAAACGTATGGGGCCCCCCAAATAAAGCATTGCAGGGGGGCCCAAAATTCCTTAAACTGGTCTTGCTGGGCTGCCGACGAACGCTGTGTGAGCCGGTGGCTGGCGGCGCCGGGGCTGTTCCTCCGCGGCCTGCCGGCAGGGGCGCACAAAGAAAAACCCAGCCGCCTTCCTCCTCCTCTGCAGCCAGGACGCGCACGGCTAGTCCGGGGCGAGGAGGGAGAGTGCCCAGCCAGCAACTACGCTGGGAAGCCGGTTCGAGGGAGCCCAGCCGCTGCTGCCTTCGCCCTGCCTCGTCTCCTGGTGAGTAGCAGGCTTTGCCCAACCTCCGCGCCGGGCAGGGTCGAGCGAGGATGCTGGGGTGGGGGGCTGCCAAGGAGAAGCCCCTCTAGGAGCTCCCGGGGAGGGATGCTTGCCTGCAGTCGCCCCCTTCTTTTGGGGGGGGGGTCCCAAAGGCTGGCTAGCCGGGCTCTGGTGTCCCCCTGCCTCCCTCCCTCCCTCCTTCCTGTCCAGGTGTGCTGTGTTGCCCAGCTCCTTCCCCGCAGGGGGGCAAAGGTAGTGCAGAGAACGCGACTAAAATGGTGAAAGGTCTGGAAACCATGCCTTATGAGGAAAGGCTTAGGGAACTGGGTATGTTTAGCCTGGAAAAAAGATGGTTAAGAGGTGATATGATAGCCCTGTTTAAGTATTTGAAGGGGTGTCACTCTGAGGATGGAGCAGGCTTGTTTTCTGCTGCTCCAGAGACTAGAACACGGAGCAATGGATGCAAGCTCCAGGAACAGAGATTCCACCTCAACATTAGGAGGAACTTTTTGACAGTAAGAGCTGTTCGGCAGTGGAACACACTCCCTCGGAGAGTGGTGGGGTCTCCTTCCTTGGAGTTCTTTAAACAGAGGCTGGATGGCCATCTGTAAGGGATGCTTTGATCGTGGTTGGACTGGATGGCCCTTGTGGTCTCTTCCAACTCTACAATTCTATTCTATGATTCAAACGAGGGAGGCGGCCAGGTAGAGGCATGCCGAGGGAGATGCATGGACGCCATGGCGAATGCGGACCTCCAGGCACCATAGGGCTCCTTCACCAGAGGACTTTCCCCAAAGGGATGTGCTTTAGGCTGCGCCAAAAGAACCAAGAGCCCTGTGGCATCTGGAGGACTGCCTGGATGAATAGACTCCAGCAGCTTTTGATGATGGCAGCCAGGGGCACCTGGAGACCCCCTTCCCCAGAGACCTGGATTGGATGTCATCTTAGAGGGGAGAGGAGATACTTCTTATGCGCTCAGCTTACAGGTCCAGGTCAGGTAGAAATCGTCTTAGGCCATGGAGACCCACTGAGGGGGGGACCTTGGGCAGCTCACACTCTCTCGGCCTCAGAGGAAGGCAAAGGCAAACCCCCTCTGAAGAAGCCTTGCCAAGAAAACCCTGGGATAGATAGGTTTGCTTTAAGGTTGCAGCTTGAAGGCACACAACATCCACAATAATCTTAGAAGCTCAGGTAGATGTAGTGTTAAAGGTTCCGGTAGCTTATTCAGGTAGATAGAAATGGAAAAGTTGAGATAAATATACTGGTAGCTATAATCTTAGAGATCCAGGTAGATGTAGCCTTGGGTTCTGGTGGTTAATCAGGTAAATATAATCTCAGAGGTTTAGATACTTACTCAGGTAGATATCTCAGAGGTTCAAGGAGGCAGGAGAGTACCTACAGTTTGGGCTGGGATGCTGACAGTAAGGTGAGAGCAAATGTCAATGTCCAGGATGTAGCTAGCAGCAGCTGTTGTATTAATACAAACACCCCAGAATTTGAAGTTTTTGTGGACAGACACAAAAGGGTGATGCTGTTCGACGCAAGGAAAAGACTTTAAAAAGATGAGACTTTCTAACCAGCAGTGTGTTCCTGTTCTGCGGCAATGGGACTCCCATGGTCTTCATGAAGTCTGCCTGATCAACAATCTTCAGTGAAGAGCCTGTGTATGTGAGTATATGTGTGAGTGCATGGTTGGAATGAGAGAGCTCTCTTGGTACTAAATATTATGTGTATGACCCTATGAATAAATGTTACATACAAAGTGAAAAAAATCCAAATTTGGTGTCTCTGCCTCTGTATCAGCCCTATTGGGGTATCTTCTCTGGGGTATCTCCACTACACCTTTTCAAAATTAAACGAACGGCCTTATCAACTTGGCCATGACAGATTGGCATAGTCGGCAGGATATTTTGAAAATGTGTTCTTTAATCTTTTGAGAACATGGTGGAGACTCCTTTGAGAATCCCTGAGTAAGGGGGACAGACCCAGAGACTGGTTGCAAGGGGACGCCCTTGCTAGGATATGCAAAAATGTTTGGGAAAAAGAGTAAGAAGGGGACAAGTGAAGGTAGGGATCTTGTCTTTAAAAACCCTTTCCTTATTCTTGAGGGGGAAGCACGGAAAATCTCCCCCACATATGTCCTTATATAGGATATGCAAAAATGTTTGGGAAAAAGAGTAAGAAGGGGACAAGTGAAGGTAGGGATCTTGTCTTTAAAAACCCTTTCCTTACTCTTGAGGGGGAGGTACGGAAAAATCTCCCCACAGATGTCCTTATAGAGGAAGGTAAGGACTGGAGTTTGTATTTGAAATATTCCCTTTTGACAGGGAGCAAACAGGAGGAAGCCTTATGGAAGGTTTCCAAGTGGTTTATACAGACTGTAGGTTCACAGAAACCTTGGGAAAGCCTGTACAAAGGTATTGGAATGTTTTGCTTTGAGACTTCAGCCACCAACAAGCCAGACCAATTAAGGGTAGGGTTGATATTGGCTCAACAAGGCATGGATTTTCTTTGTCAAAAGTTAAGAGATTTGGAAAGCAAGGTTGCTGAGGAGGAATCTAAAAATGCAACATTGACATTACAAAATATTTCTAAGATGTAGGAGAACATTTGCTTGGTGGATGATAATCAGGGCCGGTTTAAGGAATTTTGGGGCTCCCTGCAATGCTTTATTTTGGGGCCCCCATATGTTTATCTCAGGTCAATGTAACCTCACCTATTCATGATGATAATAACAGTTTGAGAAAAAGAGACAAAGCTTTTGCAGGCTAGCTTAGAGGCTTTGGAAGAGAAGGAGCAGGAGTGTAAATTACAGAAACAAAAAGTTGATGTTTTGAAGGAGGTTTTAACTGACAGCAGTCAGGGCCGGTTTAACCTGTCTGCCAAATCAGCATTGGGGGGGGCAAGGTCAAGGGAGGGCCCGTGCTAGCCTCCTTAATCTAACGAAGGAGACAGCCAGGAGACAGCCAGTAGGAGCCCCCTCCTCCTCCAAAAACCTGCTGGCTTTAAAAAAAAAAAAACAGCGACTCCCAAACTAAAGAGAAAGCGACAGAAACAGCAGCCCTCCATGGCAGAAGCTGGAGGGAGTCTGCTGCTACCTTGGAGACGGTGAGTGTGTGTTTATTAGAGAGACAGGGAATTTGAGCTTTGTCTCCGAAAGGGCTTCTTTCTTTCCCTTCCCTTCCCTTCCCTACTGAGTTCAGCCTGCATTTGTGTGTGTTTGCCTATGTGTCTTCAAGTCATTTCTGACTAAGACAAACCTACCATGGGGTTTTCTAGGCAAGGTTTGTTCAAAGGGTGTGTGTCTTTGCCTTCCTTTGAGGCTGAGAGAGTGTGACTTGCCCAAGGTCAGCCAGTGGGTATTCATGGCTGAGTAAAGATCCAAACCCTGGTCTCCATAGTCATAGTACAATGCTGAAACTTTTACAACACTCTTAACTCTTTTTAACAGAAGAATATAAAGAATATAAATTAAAATTTGGAGTAATATTACTGGGAACAATGGTTTTATTGTTGTCACTAAAACACCAGTATCCCATTAGTGTTATGTGAGAGACATTGGCCTAGAGCAGTGGATCTTAACCTTTTCTTTACCAGGGACCCCCTTTAAATATCTTTTGTTGCCCCAAGACTTAACTCAAGATTTAAAACCCTAATAATAATAGCTAACAACAACAATACAGTTACACCATCCATGGCTTGCGATCCCAAACTTTAATCACAACCCAATCTCCTGGCTTGATGGAATGAACGGGGCCATCCAAGCTGAAGGGTCGTTCCTGAAGAGCTGCAGAACGAAAAGAAGACAAACAACACGAGAGCGCCCAAACATATTTTTTTCAAAAAAGCATTTCCAATCAATTCCTCCCCCCTCTGAGACCCAAGTAAGCCTGTCATTGGCCAAGGGTGGCCATATACCCTCTCAAAGGGAGAAATTTTCATTTTCCCTCTGGGGGTAGTCCTAAGAATAGTTAACACAATAGGTAAAGCCTGTGGCCATTTCAGACCAGTGTCCATAGTCTGTTTAGTCAATTGGGTCTTTAAGGAAGAATTCGTGCGTTCTACCATCCCACTAGCCTGTGGACGATAGGGCGTATGTAGAGTCCAAACAATCCCCAAAGCCTGTGCTGTTTTCTGAACTACCTTCGAGATAAAGTGAGGCCCTTGGTCCGAGTCTATTCCCTGTGGTAGAGACCACCGAGGGGCAATGTGGTGAAGCAAGGTTCGAGTAACTTCCCTAGCTCGACATGTTCTGACAGGATACGCCTCCACATAGCCTGAAAATTTGCAAATCCACACAAGAAGATATCTGTATCCTAGAGCTCGTGGGAATTCAGTGAAATCAACTTGCCAATATTGCCCTGGGTAGGTAGAGGGATTATACAGATGCTTCCTGATCTCCTTAGGCCTATTCCCATGAGCTGCATTTGTTCTCTGACAGGTTGCACAAGTTCTCACGACGTGAGCAAGCAGTGGGCGAACTGGGGTGCCATCAAAGTATTGGTTCCATAGAGTCAGGAAAGATTCTTCAACTAAATGACATTGATCATGCATTTGAGAAATGAGAACCTTATGCATCACTGCTGGGATCCATACGCGCTGGGTGTCAGGATGTACAAACCATCCATCTTCATTTTGCTGGTATTGCAGTTCCTGTGCTCTCTGTGTCTCAGTAGTGGTGTAAACAGGCAACCTATCCTTGAGGGGGATGGGCAGGGTTAGACAAGCACTGACTGGGCTGCTTGATCTGCAAAGTGATTCCCTGCGGCTTCCAGGTAATTGCCAACCTTTTGATGTCCCTTACAATGGATAACAGCTAATTCCTGAGGCAAACACACTGAGTCTAGGAGCCATCTGATTGCATCAGCATGCTTAATGGGGGAATCAGGCAGATCCAAAAGACCCTTTTCTTCCCAGAGCCTTGCAAAAGCATACAATATCCCCCCAAACATATTTGCTGTCTGTGTATAAGCATAAGCAGAGTCCTTTTCCTGCCTGCAGAGCCTGCATCACTGCCTGTACCTCAGCTCTTTGTGCAGAACAAGAGGAATATAATGCTCCTGTCCTAATTTCTGTCCCATGTTGATCAACCACTGCCCATCCTGTATACTTTTTTCCATCTATTACATAACTGGAACCATCAGTATACCATATTGCATCTGGGTTGCTCAGTGGCTCCTCGCGGAGGTCTGCCCTTGCCTTTGTTTGTTGGTCAATAACTGTCACACAGTCATGTGGATCTAAGGAGTCCTGTGAGTTTAACCTATCAGGTAAATAGCTGGCAGGATTGCATCGGTCAGAGCGGACAACAGAAACATTTGGGTGTTCAATAAGCAGTGCCTGAATTTTCAACAGGCGATTTGAGGTAATCCAGTTTGGGCCTCTAACCTCTAAAATGCTACGCAGGCTGTGGTCAGAGCTCACCTCCAGCTGCCGTCCAAAGGTTAATTTCAATGCCTCCTGGACCATCAGGGCTGCTGCTGCAACTGCTCGAAGACAGGAGGGCCAGCCCCGAGCTGTGTCATCGAGGGTCTTACTGAAGTAGGCTATACTTTTAGGAGCATATGAGGCCGGCTGGGTTAAAACTGCCTTTGCAATCCCTCTGCTCTCAGTGACAAACAACCGAAAGGGTTGCTCAGGATCTGGTATTGAGAGCGCTGGAGCCTGTGCCAGCTGATGTTTAAGCTGTCGTGTGCGACGCTCCACTTCCAATGGTTCTGGAAGTTCATCAATGTGAGCCTCCTCAGCCCTAGACAGAATTTTATACAGTGATTGTGCCACTGACCCATAATTCCAAATCCATAGGCGACAGAAATTGGTTAATCCAAGGAAACATCTTAGTTCTTTCACAGTCTTTGGGGTAGGTATCTTACGAATAGCTTCCACTCGCTCAGGAGCCAACTGCCTCTTTCCCTGAGTGATATCATGTCCCAAAAACCTGACCTTTTCAGTGACCAGCTGGGCTTTCTTTTGGGAGACTCGATAGCCCCGCTCAAACAGAAAATTTAACAGGTCTGTAGTCAATTGCAAACAAGAGTCTCTGGAAGTGGTAGCGAGCAACAAGTCAACCACATATTGAAGGAGCAGGGCTATTTTTGGTCTTGGCCAATCCCGAAGATCACGTGCTAATGCCTGACCAAAGATCACGGGCGAATTCTTAAAACCCTGAGGCATCCTGGTCCAAGAGACACACCTGCCAGGGGATTCAGGTGACTCTTGGTATGTAAAAGCAAAAATAGGCTAGCTGTCTGGATGCAATGGGATACAGAAGAATGCATCTTTCAAGTCCAGCACTGTGAACCAGCTACGGTCTGAACCTAGGCTGCTAAGGATGGTATAAGGATCAGGTGCCAGTTGTGGGAGATCTAGTGTAGCTGCATTAACTGCACGGAGGTCATGGACCAAACGAACCTCCCCACCTGCTTTTGGGACTCCCAAGATGGGCGTGTTCCAAGAACTAACAGAGTCTACAATAATACCCCCTTGTAGGAGTCTAGAAATCACAGTCCTCAGTCCAGCCAGCAAGGACCTTCGAATTGGATACTGACGGAGGTTGACTGGTGATGCCCCAGGCCTCAAGGCAATCTGAACAGGAGTCGTAGTCACTGCTAATCCAGGCTGCCCCACATCCCAAACGCCAGGATTCACATCAGGCAGAACAGGGGAACAGATGTAGGCGATAGGCATTGGTCCCCTCCAAAAATCCATACCACCCCGAAAAGTCACTATCATAGAGCCATCTTCCCTGCAGTCTATAAGAGCTCGAGTTTTACACAGCAAATCTCGTCCCAACAGATTAACATGAGCATCGGGCAAATGTAACAGGGAAGCATGAATTGGTTGCCCACCAAGTTCACATTCCAAAGGAGAATACATTGTAACTTCTTGTTTTCCTGTAGCTCCCCCTATAGTCAGAGTTTGCAATGTTGGAATTGGCAATGGATGAGTAACAGCAGAAAAGGTGGCCCCTGTATCCACTAAAAATTCCTCTTCACAGTTTCCCACCTTCATTTTTACTAGGGGTTCAGGTGGGGGGGGGCTGTTCCCCTGACACCTTCAGTCGGAATCCTCAGCCATCACTCGAGGAGCAGATGGGGGTGGCCTCCTCTGCCCTCCTCCGGAATTAGATTGGCATTCTAGTTCAGAGTCTCTGGAAGGGCAAGAATCCTTCCAATGTCCAAGCTCTCGACAAAGAGCACATTGATTTCTTGCTAGCCGACCGGGGCCACCACCACCCCTCCTTCTCTCCTGAGGTCCTGGTCTTCCCCTGCCATGGTTTCTTTGTGCATTCCCACTGAGCCCCTGAGCTACCATAATCATAGCTTTGCGTCCTTTTTCTTTCTCAAGTTGCCTATTTTGAAAAGTCTTTTGAGCTGCTTCTAAAAGAGCTGCTATAGGCAAACCAGCTCCACCAGGTAATTTTGCAAGTTTTCTTTTAATATCAGGAGCACTATGGGTCATGAAGAAGTGTTTTAAAACAGGCGCTGCATTAGGGCCATCTGGATCTTCGGTGGTATTATTCTTAACTGCATCCCTGAGTTTCTGAAGAAATTGAGTGGGAGATTGTTGGAAGGTAATGAGTCTAAAAATAAAATTGCATTTAAAAATTCCAGGATCTAGTCCTTTAAAAACAACAAGAATTATTTCCTTTTTAAAAAGGTAAAAGCATTCAGTCACTTTTGGCTTCACGTTTTATGCAGAGTGCGGTTAAGAAGCAGACTTAAGCTCTATTATCATTTGAAAGTGTATTCAGAGATCTGGGATCCCCCAGTTAAATTAGACTCATTACAAAACAAAGGAGTCAGTTTAAAATGCAAAACAAAGTTTACTGAAGGTATATCAGTCTCAATCTACATACTAAAACAAACTTAAGAAAAGGTCCCTAACTGACTAAGAATGGGTAGGAAAGACTCACCAGCCTACAGCCGTGGGCTGGGTTCCGATGCATCATGGCATGGTTACAGAAAAACTTAAAATGCATCCATTCTCATGGAGAGTCAGATTCAGAAGGAAGCAAGTTACACAAAAGCAATAAAATTCAAATTAGGTCATGTGTCCAATCACTCAGCACTTCCAGTTGGCTAGAAGTGCTCAGTGAAGTAAGAGAAGGGAATTTTGGGAGAACAAAATGCATGCAGGGAAAAACCCTAGACTTATCTAAGATTGTGAATGAGGTACACAAGATTGCTTTTACATTACAATGATTATTTCCCCACATACTACAGAGATTCTTTTTCATCTTGATATATTTCCTCCACTCTAGGCCAATTATTAATACGCACCAGTGAACCCCTCAATCCTTCCATAAACAATTGTCTATGTGAACAAGTGTTGGATTCTCATGGCACCTGAAATTCGATTATTTTGAGCATTGGTATCATTCGGCTCCCAACTGGGGTTCATACGCCAAGGGAACTGTTGTTCAGGAGTGCCTAATGCCACATTAGTCAGGCGATGTCGCTCTGCAGCTCGTCTAGCTTGTTGAACAATTTGACCAATTTCCACTTCTGTGAATACCAATTCAGCTAGGGCTCGGAGATCCTCCCAGCTTGGCTTGTGGATTGTAATTAATGCCTGAATTTGGGAGATCACCTCCTGCAGCTGCAATGAATATTTGCCAGATAGTTCCCTTAATTTGGCTACTTCAGTAGGTCCCCATGGGACTTGTTTAATGATTGAAAAAGTCTGAGCCTGGCCTTGTGCATTAGACAAAAGAGTTATGTCTGAAATTAGAGGGCATTGTCCCACAGGAACAGCCAATCCTGGATATAATGGTGGGGGCTCAGGCTGTGCAGGTGATGGTAAAGGATATGATGGGGCCGAGGGATTGGCAATGTGCAGGCCAAGCCAGCCAGCCTTTGCCTTGGTTCCTGTCACGTGGCTACTCCACTACAGGGAGGAGGGGGGCCAAGCAGCCCTCAAGCCTTTGTGGACCCTCTGTGAGGACATTGCAGACCCCAAGTTAAGAACCACTGGGCTAGAGAATGCTGGAAAAGGAACAATGCAACCAGACCTTGAGAAGGGTGCTGGCAGGGGGATTCTGGGAGGCGTAATCCAAGAGTAACTTTCCCAGGCTCTGAATGCAGCCTAGAATCATAGAATCATAGGGCTGGAAGGGACCCCAACAGCCATGCCATCCGATCGGCTTCTGCCCTGCAGGAACACACAATCCAAGCATTCCTGACAAATGCCCATCCAGCCTCTCCTTAAAAACCTCCAAAGAAGGTGACTGCACCACACTCCAAGGCAGTGCATTCCACTTCTGAACAGCTCTTTCTGTCAGGAATATCTTCCTAATGTTTAGGTAGAATCTCTTTTCCTGTAGTTTGAGTCCATTGCTCCGTGTCCTAGTCTCTGGAGCAGCAGAAAACAAGCTTGCTCCTTCTTCAGTATGACACCCCTTCAAATATTTAAACATGGCTATCATGTCCCCATCTAACTTTCTCTTCTCTGGGCTAAACATGCCCAGCTCCCTAAGCCGTTCCTCATAGGGCATAATGGCTTCCAGACCTCCCAACATCCTTCTCAGTATCTTTCTTGAATTGTTGTGCCCAGAACTGGAGACAATATTCCAGGTGAGGTCTGACTAAAGCAGAATGGAGTGATACTGTTACTTCCCTTGATCTAGACACTATTAATGCAGCCTAGAATCGCATTGGCATTTTTTTGCTGCTGCATCACACTGCTAACTCGTGTTTAGCTTGTAGTCCACTCTTTCTTTTCTTTGAGGAAATCTACACCATTACATTAATTGCTAATAAACTAAAAATATTATGTTAGTGCCTATAATATAGTTTTTAAACTAAATTATTGGTGGCAAATTATGTAATACAGTAGGCCCCTCTTATCCACTGGGGATTGGTTCGGGTGTGTGTGTGTGGATTCTGAAAACCATGAATAATAGTGAACACCATTGAAAATAATGGGACTTCTGGTTTAAAATACCATAGAGTTGCCTTGGAGGGCCTAGAAAACCGTTAGGGAGGAGTCATTTTCTAGGAAGACTCTATACTGGTGTGCTGTTTTGTGTCCTATGGATAATGAATCCATGGATACGGGGGTCCTACTGTGATCTGAACATCCTGTATGGTGAATAGGTTAGGTTACATTGACCTGAGATAAACATATGGGGCCCCCAAAATAAAGCATTCCTTAAACCAGCCCTGACAGCAGTACTTCGCTTAAGAGAACTAAATGTCTAGGATGTGCAGGGAAGTGTGACCAACTGAACAACCCTCTGTTACAAAAGTTTTCGGAAAACATATGGTTACAATTGGCAAATGTTTCAGGGGTGAAATATTTTTTTTTGCTTATTAGAAAGATTAATTATAACAGACCTAGGATGGTTAAAAGGATTGCTTACATTATTCTTGTTGGTACTGTTCATTATTGTTCTGCTATGCATGCTGATATCATGTATTTTTTGTTTCTTGCCTGCTATCCTACACAGATCAGTTAGCAATACTGAATATGCTTTGATGGCTTAAATAGGGATTTACTTGTGTGAAATGTATTGTCTTTGAAATTAATCATTTAATTTAAGGGCAGAATGAAGTAGCCATTTGGACTCTAATGTCTATTTGCTGAATGCTGTCACCTTACAATCACTATTTGGGGTCAGACTAGATAGCCCATGAGACTCTGGGACTCTGCAAAGTCTTTTTCCTTTAACTCTCAGGCCTAGTCAATGTTCCTTACTAATCAACTCTATGTTCCATAAACATATGATAAGCTGATGTAAACAATTCTTACTCTAATAATGCTCGAACTGTACCCAAGTGTTCCTAAGCTATCTTGCCTTGTGCTTTCTGAACTATCAACAATTGTTGTGAGGAAGGGAAATTGCTAGAGTGGTAATATTATAATTTAGGACAATTTGGAAAAAGTAGGAGGCAGGGACGTATGAGTGAAGTGTTTAGATTATGGAGTGTGTGGAGTGTGCATGCTACTGCGGTTCCTGTTTACATGCCTGGAACGTCCAGGCCAGTAGGGAGTGAGTGGCGTAAATACCCCTCCTGTGTTGATCAATGAGACCCCTTCACCCACTGATCAAGAACCCCTTTTATCCTTTTGTCTATTGTCTTTGTCTAAACTTAGGTGGGAAGTAAGAGAGGAGGGAGAAGCAAGACTTGCAACCCCCCCAGAGCTGTATGTTGAAAAATTGTCCTGATTTGGCCCTCTTTCAAAATAGGATGGCCAGTGGAAGCTCCTTGAAGTTAGATAAAATTAGGCGAGTGTATTCTGTAAAAGTTGGTAACCCAGAACATCCAAATCAGTTCCTCTACATTGACTCATGAGATATAGTGGTCCGTGAGTCTCCCCAGTGGCTGAAAAGTGCCAAGAGATCCCAAGCCAAAATTCTGGTACTTAGAAAAGGGAAATTAACCAAATAAGTTAAAACCAGTGTTAGATTCCCTGATGACCTGAAACGGCCAATGGCACTCCTGCCTTACACTGCAAATGCAGCCCTAGAAGCTTTGATGCACTTTGATTTCATGACTGATTTCCACACATTAATAATTTTTGTTGCTGTTAATCTCTGTCAAGTCATCTTCAACTAACACGCCTGCTCAGGTCTTGCAAACTCAGGCCTATGGCTTCCTTGATAGAGTCAATCCATCTTTAATGTGGTCTTCCTCTTATCTTGCTGCCTTCCACTTTTCCCAATATTATCATCTTTTCTAGTGAGTTATATCGGCTGATGATACGTCCAAAGTTCAATAGCCTCAGTTTAGTCATTTTGGGTTTCAGTGAGAGTTTAAGCTTGATTTGTTCTCAGTCCCATTGATTTGGCTCCTCCAGTAGTACATTTCAAATGAGTTGATGCTCTGTTTATGTTGTATAAACAGATGAGACAGTTTGTTTCAGCAGTTGAGCATATGGCCCATAGGCAGTTGTTTCCTGTGCCCACTACCCACAGACAGTTGTTTGAGTCACTTCCCTTCAGTCTGGACTGGCATTTAGTGATGTTCTGGGTGACATCATGTTAACATTGATTAATTTGAGTTATGGAAAAAGTGGAATCATTAATAAGTAACAAATAATTGTCCGTTTGTGAACATCTAATGAGATTCTGTTGCACTGCAAAGGGGACACATTAGTAATGACTTCATTACAAACATCACCAGGCTCTCTATGTTTTTCACTCAAGAGTTGACTTTGAGAGTTTTCAAGGACTTTATAGCATTGCAATAGCATTGATATTCCTATACCGTCTATCAGTGCAAAGCACTCCCTAAGCGGTTTACAGCGTGTTAGCTAATTGCCCCCAACAAGCTAGGTACTCATTTTACTGACCTAAGGAAGAATGAAAGGCTGGATGGAAGATCCCTGTAGGATCAAACTTACAACGTTGTGACTGCGGTACTGGCATTTAACTAGTGTGCCACCAGGGCTCCCTTTATCTTGGTCTTTCATTTGCAGAAAAGCTTTGATTTGTTAATAGCGTGAGTTGCTGGGTGGGATTGTCCCTTATAATAATGAGCCTCGTCTGGGAGGTATAAATTCCAAGTAGCATTTTTGCACCTTAAAAACACTGACTTAAATAGTGAGTTAAATAATAAATAATGATAAACAATAGTGACTTCAATAGAGAGGAGGATGCAGGTTTGTTCTCTTCTACCCCAGAGGGTACCAGCTCTCATAGTTGTAAGTTACAGGAGGGTAGATTTCATTTGAACATTAGGAGGAGTTTCTTGATGGTAGGAACTGTTCACCAATTGAACCAACAGGGGAGGTTTGCCATTGCCTTTCTCTAAGGCTGAGAGAGTTGCCCAAGGTCACCTATTAGGTTCCCATGGCTGTGCAGGGATTTGAACCCTGGCCTCACAGAGTCCTAGTCAAACCACTACACCATGCTGCTCTCATTCCAGAACTTACTATTGGTATTTTAATAAAAACTATTACTCATTCAGCTATGAAAAATGAATGCACTGCATATCATGAAAACGCCAATTTTTATTTTGATTTCAAGGTTTTTTTTAAATTAGATATTTCAAAATAGCAAAAGCCAAGTAATCAACTAACATTTCTTATGTTATACATAGTAGATGGCATAACATTTTACAGAAAACATTCTTAATTTAAATCTATAAATAATTTTTGTCTATTTCCCCATTTGTCCTATTACTGTAATAGATTTTGCAATACTGTACCAAAAATAGTAATTGTTTAAAATAAAATTCGAAAGGGTTTTTTTAAAGTCTTTATGGCTGTATATTTTCTAGATAACTAAAACACAAATATTTATCTGCCTCCCAATGACATACAGTCGTCCCTTCACATTCGCGGGGGTTACGTTCCACGGAGCCCCGCAAATGTGAAAAATCCGCGAATAACAACTGCCCTCCCCCTCCCCCGCCATAGCGACCATGGGGCCTCCGGAGGCCCCATAGTCGCTTTCCCCAGCCTCCCCACTCCCTTCCTAGGCCTTCCCAGGGCCTCCGGAAACCCTCCCGAGGCCCCGTGGATGCCTCCCCAGGCCTCCACCCTCCCGCCCAAGCCCTCAACGGGGCCTCCGGAGAGTCTCCAGAGGCCCCAAGGAGGCCTTTTCCAAGGCCTTCGCTGGGGCCCCGCGGAGGCCTTCCTGGCCCTCCCCCCTCCCCCCAAGGCCTTCGCGGGGCCCCGCGGAGGTCTCCCCGGCCCTTCCTCCCTCCCTCCCCAAGCCTTCGTGGGGCCTAGCAAGGCCCCGCGGAGGCCTCCCCGGCCCTCCCCCCTCCCTCCCCAGGCCTTCGCTGGGCCTCCGGAGGGTCTCTGAAGGCCCCGCGGAGGCCTTCCCAGCCCTCCCCCCCTCCCTCCCAAGGTCTTCGCGGGGCCTCCGGAGGGTCTCCGAAGGGCCCGTGGAGGCCTCCCCGGCCCTCCCCGCTCGGTCCCAGGGCTTTCACGGGGCCTCCGGAGGCCCCGTGTTGCGGTTTTGGGGGGGGGTCCGGGGGGGCCCTCCCAAAACCGCGAATAATCAAAACCGCGAATGTCAAGTTCATGAATGTGGAGGGACAACTGTATTTAAGAAATACCTAGAAATGTTTCTTCTTTGTTATGTTTCTGTGTAAACAGAACTAATTCAGCTGCCATTTAAATTCTGTTTTACCACATATGCTCTTAATTTAATAATGTAGGATTTAAAAAGCTCACTATATACTCTTGATGGAAATAAAGGTTGCACAGCTGGTGGGTAATTAATGTTGCTTGGTAACTTTATTTATTATGCAAGAGGAAAAATACTGTATATACATACTCTGTTCTTGTTTTGTTCATCATTTCTCTCAAGATACTACTCAAGTCTTGATGGCAGAACAAAAATGTACTTTCTGCATCCTTGGGCCCATTTTTTATTCTCCAAACAAAGATCCTCTGGGAGTATATTTTGCAGCCGTCCACGTGCTTAATCTGGCACCAGATGGCATCAAAAGTTTCCCAAAATATGTACTTTCACTTCCAGATAGGGCACTGCATCAAAATCCAGAAAAAGCGAAATCTCTCTCTTATTTTAAAAGGAGGAACACCTCTTATTTACCCACAGAACAACAATTTTGCACACTTAGATTAAAATAGGATAGAGAAGTGGTATGAGATTGATTCTCACCATGCTCCTTCTTTGTCTGTCATTGTTGTTCTGTGCCTTCAAGTCATCTTGTACTGATGGTGACTCTAGGGTTTTCCTGGCTAGATTTCCTCAGGTGAAGTTTGTCCTTTCCTTCTTCTAAGGCTGAGAGAGTGTGACTTGATCAAGGTCACCCAGTGGGTTTCTGTGGCTGAGTGGGGATTTGAACCCTGGTCTCCCAGAGTCCCTAGTTCAACACTCAAATCACTATACCATGCTGACTCCTTTCTTATAATAATAATAATAATAAAATTTATTTATACCCCGCCCCTCTGTTAAAACAATCGGGGCGGCTTACAGAATTTAAAATACAATACAAATAAAATCCCTAAACACCCCCACTCCCACCCTCCCCCATAAAAAAACATTAAACAAATATAAATTAAAAACAACTAATCTAAAATCACATTTAAAACTATAAATACAATAAAATATAATAAATGGCCAGCAGCCTAGAAGAGGCCAGGATCCCCTGAGGCCGGGATCTAATTAGGAAAGGCCTGCCGAAAGAGATCCGTCTTTAGTGCTTTTTTAAAGCCACTCAGGCTCGTTATCTGACGGATCTCATTCGGCAGGTCATTCCACAATTTGGGGGCGACTACCGAAAAGGCCCTCTGGGAGGTTGCAGACAGCCTAGATTTTTGTGGCTGAAGCAAATTCCTCCCAGAGGACCGGAGTGCGCGGGGAGGATTGTATGGGAGGAGGCGGTTCCGGAGATAAGTTGGACCCAAGCCATTTAGGGCTTTAAAGGTAATAACCAACACCTTATACTGGGCCCGGAAACTGATTGGCAGCCAGTGGAGAGATTTTAGTACTGGAGTTATATGGTCTCTCCGAGATGTTCCTGAGACCACTCTGGCTGCCATATTTTGTACCAACTGAAGTTTCCGGACCAAGCATGAGGGCAGCCCCATGTAGAGCGCATTGCAGAAATCTAGACGGGAGGTTACCAGCGCGTGCACCACAGTCTCGAGGTCCCTTACTTCCAGGAAATGGCGCAGCTGGCGTATCAGCCGAAGCTGATAACAGGCGCTCCTGACTGTCGCATTCACTTGACTCGTCATCTGAAGCGATGAATCAAGGAGCACCCCCAGACTGCGAACACAGTCCTTAACGGAGAGTGTGACCCCGTCCAGGACTGGAGGTTGCAACCCAACTCCTGGTTTGGGGGCCGCTACCGTGAGCACCTCCGTTTTATCTGGATTTAATCTTAATCTGTTTTTCCTCATCCAGCCCATTACTGCTTTAAGACAATCATTAAGAGGAGAGACGCCATCGGAATTCGAGGCCGATGATCGGGGCAAGGAGAAATAGATCTGGGTGTCATCTTTGTCCATTTCTAGTGCAAAACCAGCTCAGAGATATGTGAGTGCATTTGGGAGGGACCTGATAGCCACAGAAATAGGGTTGGGAGCCCCACATGTGGTTTGGGGGCCACACAATTCCCAATCCTTTAGCCTGTGGTGGCTGCAGGGTTCCATGTCAGTGGGGCAGTGAATATGCTCCAGGTTGTATTCCAGACCCTAATGTCACTGTCCAAGGTGCTGAGCCTATGTTAGGGACAGGGTTCAGCTCCTTGGATAGACAGTGCCTTTAAAGACTGGAGTGGATTCACCACCCCATTGACATGGAAGCTGCCATGGACACCAGCCCATAAGCCCACAGACCTACCCATGGTCCCTAATGGTCTCTGTCCCTCCAGACCAGGGCAAAAAGAGGGCAACTTGTAGGTTGTGTCTAGAAAATGTTTGGTTCTTCAGAGCACTGTTGTGGCAGAGCAAGAAGCTTCCAGGCAATGGAGCATCCATCCCTTCCTCCCACACCATGCCTAAAGACAGGGAGGCCTCTTTCTCTCCAAGCACTGTCTGAGGCAATCTGGCAACAGCTGATCCTTGTGAGAAGCTGTGGAAGGTGCTTGTGTGGTTTCCTAGGCTGCTTCTGTGGGGCCGACAGCAGGAAAATAAGGAAGGGAAGCCCAGGACGCTGAGGTAAGATGCTTGCTTTTGTTAAACGAATTTGGTCCCACTGCAGTTGATGGGAAGCAAGCACTGTAAAATCCCCAAACACACAAGCACTGAAGAGTTGTTGCATTTCAATCATGAACAAGAACCAAAAACCACAGATCCATTGAAAAGAATGGGAGCCCTGGAAGACTGTGGCCCCAGAACTTAGGAACGTTAACGGTTGAGACTACATTTCCCAGAACCACCACCACCTGTTATTTGGCTGGAGAATTTTGGGAGCTGTAGTTTGGAAGAAGTAACTTCCTAAGGCCCTGCCCAAGTTTCTTTCTTCTAGGATCTATACCATCAAGCGGAATGGCAATCACACAGCCTTCTACATGCTGTCACCACTGTAACTCCCAGCATTCTTTACTATTGCCCATGCTGGCCTGGACAGACGGGAGCTGAAGGCAATCTCTGGGGATCAGGCAGCCCTCCAGAGACTGACTTCAGCTCAGTCAGGAGAGGTTGGGGTGTCTTTGAAAAAGAGACCAAGGTTTTTGTAATGTGAGCTCGGAGGCCACACAGCCTGTTGTGGAGAACAGTCACCTGCTCTTTTAAGTGACTTTTCTTCTGTTTTGAATGACCAAATTTTCCATGCTTCAGTCCAAGGATGAAATGGAGCCAAGGAGGCTGCCCAGTGTTGCTCTGCTGGTGCCAGGAGGGAGCAAGGAGCAGGACCAGCTGGAGGAGTGGACCAGACTACCACCATGACCTCTCACAGATGTGTGGTTTCATCCACGTCTTGGTGAGTTACCAGGTTATAGGCAAACTTGAGAGCTGTGTGTAAGGCAAAGGTTGGCCACTGTGGCCCTATACAGCTTAGGCCCAGTCTATTTAACAGACTGTATTTGTCCATATGAGCTTGCCTGGCCCTGAGATCTTTGGAGGAGGCCTTTCTCTTAGTCCTGCCACCCTCACAGGCATGTCTGGTGGAGACACAAGACAGAGCCTTTTTGGTGGATGCTCCTAGGCTTTGGAACTCCCTTCCTAGATAGGCTAGATAGACACCTTCCTTTCTGTTCTTTAATCGGTTGGCAAAAAATTTCAACAATACAAGTAAGGATTTTTAATAGTGTCCTCTGCTGCTATTTTTTTTTAAAAGTTTTCATTTATTTAACGCATGCTTTAAATTGTTTTTAATGTCATTGACTTATAATATAGATTAAAAAGAACAAAGAAAAGAAATAACCATAAAATGCAATTAATTATAATATTTTGTCTGTGTTTATTTGTTTATGTTCTATATTGTAAACTGCCCTGAATCCCAGTTCAGGGCAGGAGAGGGTGGGGAAGCAGGAGATAATCTCTTTAATATTATACAGTTCTACCATTTTGAGAATATTTCAACTGCTTTGGTTCCCTCCTGTGGAATCCTGGGATTTGTATGCAAAAGGAAACTTGTAGCACCTTTGAGACTAACTGAGAGAAAGAAGCTGGTAGCATAAGCTTTCCTAGACTTCAGTCTACTTCATCAGTAGACATAGAATGAAGTGCCCAGGAATAGACCTTTATAGCTATGAATGAGCAGGCTGCATGCATGAATAGCAACTGAAATGCAAAGTTTGTGGGTATAGTGATGAGGTGACAACCATTGTCACAGGAAACAGGAAACCATTGTCTCCCACTGTTGATGGACTGCAGTTTGTGGATATAGTCCAATGACCATCTGTTAAAACTGAACTTGTCATCTCATCACCATACCCACAAATTTTGCATTTCTATTGCTATTCACACATGCAGCCTGCTCATTCATAGCCATAAAGGTCTCTTCCTAGGCACTGCATTCTATGTATCTGATGAAGTAGACATACGTCTACAGAAGCTTAGGCTACCAGCCTCATTCTCTCAGTTAGTCTCAAAGGTGCTACAAGATCCCTTTACATACTGATATTCCAGACTAACACGGTTATGTCTTTGAGTTCTACTGCCTGGGATTTGTAGTTTGGAGAATTATTAGAGCTCTCTGGCAGAGAATTCTAAATATCTCACAAAACCACGGATCCAGTATTCCATTAGAGGCACTATGGCAGTTAAAGTAGTAGCCAAGGGCCATAATTGTGTAATGTAAAAATGAATGCATGAATGAATGAAATTTTGGCCTATGGCTTTCATCAGGCCCTAGCCAGTGGTGAGTTTCTGGGAGTTGCAGTCCAAAGACAAGGGCCTAGTCACCCAACCCCACTTTCTAACATTTCACAGACAAAAACTGGGACACATTTGGCCAGGCAACATCAGAGTGTGGTCAAGATGTCAAACGTTATTAATGAAGAAGAACACACAAGCTAGGAGAGGCTGCAGTAGTTTGCTTTTGCCTGAGCCAACTGGGAAGGGCGAGATTCCACCCTCTCCTCTCCTCTCCTCTCCTCTCCTCTCCTCTCCTCTCCCTCCTTCTTGCTTAGCTAACAGAGTGCAAAAGATTTTTGCACTTTGAACTCAGTTTGAAGCAACTGAAATAAGCTGAGGACAGAGGGGGAGGAGAAGAGAAACTGGGGCATTTTAAAAGCCGCTGAGAAAGCGGGATAGCAGATTAATTGGGACTGTCCCTGCCAAATAGGGATGGTTGGAGGGTATGGTATAAGGACTGTAGCTGCAAAACATGCTGTCTGGGAAGATGGAGGGACGCTTTTGAGCATAGCTTGCTCTCAGCTCCCGACAACTGTGTGTGTATGTGGGAAGTGCTTGTTGCATCTGCCACACAAAAGGAGCTCTCTCCCTTTCAAGGCTAACTGAAGACATCCTGAGAGACTGCACATTACTAAAATTAAAGAATTAAACCTGAATTAGTGTTCACCCACTTATCTCCACAGTGTTTGTACGGAAATTACAGTGACTGGAGGAAGTGCCAGTGCAGTGCAAAGAAGTCTCTCTCTCTCGAGAGTGGCTTTATCTAGTCCTTTAAAATCACGGTTTAAGTGCAAGACCTTAAAGTTAGAGATCATAATTTGGACAGAAACTAGATTTCATTGAAGCACAGCTGAGAAATCTGTATCGATAATAAATTAGTCAAACACAACAGCTCTAAGATAATGAAAATGAAGTGAGTTTTGACAAGCTATGACATCCTGTACAAAGATGAAGATAATGTGAAATGAAGGGTGCGGCTTATTTGAAATACCTACTGGCCAAAATACCTGTACAAAGTCAGTTGCTGATCCCATTAAAGGCCATGTGAAGAAGTTTCTGCTGAAAGTCCCAAATAACCAGTAAAATAGGGTCACAGTCCGGCTACATGAAGCTCTACTGATTCTGTTCACACATGTCCTTCACTTCCCCATTGAAAAACCAAGGGGCTAGGTTGTGGACTTGGCATTTTAATAATCACTGTGTTAAGGGTTCAGCAGTTTCTCCAGCAGTTTCTTAACCATGGCTATATTCATGCATCTTTGTTTACCTTTGCTGGGTTAATGCCAAAGAAATGAGAGCAGGCAGCTCATGGGTTAGAGTCTGGATACTAGGGTGCGGGGCTTTGGAGAATCTGAAACAATGAACTTTGAGTACTGTGTTGTGGAGGTGGGGATTAATCCTGTCCTCTTCAGCTTCCCCAAAGGGCGACTCCAACAAACTATAGTCTCATGGGGAAGGGGGCTTCTCAGCTTTTGTAGAGCACCCACCCCAATTCTGTAAGGATAAAAGGACTCTCAAGCTCAAGTGTGCTGATATTTGTGGCCCCCAACCTTTTTGCCTTTCATATCTGTCTGTCTGTCTGCCTACTATCTATCAGTGAGGAACAGAACATGTAGGTATATATACTAAAACACCTAGTAAAAGCTAAGGTTTCCCAACTAGTAGCAGCAAGTGTCTTCCATGTCAGTGGGGCAGCTGAGAATTCTGGGAATTATAGTCCAAAAATGGAACTTGTCCATGCTCTGCATGGGTCTTCAGCTGCAAACTACAAACATGTGGCTTGGAAGATACCTTATCACTTTACCTACTTCGCCTTCTGACAAAGCCTTGTTTTTGATTTTAGGACAATATAGATTAGCAGCATCCTTTTTGCATGACTATAGAAACCAATTATGGGTGAAGTGCATGGATTTAAACCATTCACTCTCCCTGTGTGTATGTAGATCTGGAGTGGGGGATGGGATGGGTTAATCTGAGTTCTTGCACTTCCTTCTTTCAACCATCCTGTAGGTTGTGGGGAGTTGCCTCTTGCACCATGTTGTGATATCTGGGTCTGCTGCTCACAGCATTCAGCAGCTTTGGGAGAAAAATTGCAGCCAAATTCACAACAAGGTAAATTTTCTGAGGTCAATGGAGCTTTGATCTGGATTACAAGGCTGTGGCCCCTGAAGCTCTTTCTTGAAAAGGATTTCCTCCCAATTGCAAGTTTGTGTGTGTGTGTTTTTAGTATTTACAGGAAGTCACTGTCCACCTCCATGGATCTTCTGAAGAATGCTGTTCAGTCTATGCATTTATGTTTACAAGGCAACCTGGAACTCTTTCCAGGTAGACTTCCCTGATCCACTTCAGCATCCTTCCAGCTGTTCAGAGCTTTGGCTCCAAAATCTCAGCCGAATATTCCTCCCATGCCTCACTTCATCTGCTGGATTTGGTTCTGCAGCTCTTCCTTATCCAGCTTCATTTTTGTTTCCAGAGCCTCCCTCAGTGACCCAATGCTCTCGTAGATGGTGGCAAATCCTAAACAAGGGAAGAATTAGCATGGGTTTGCCAATTCGTTCTTAAAAACAGCCATATCTGAGAGCCTCTTATTCAGTCAAGTGTGTATTCACTTGGCACAAGTATAACAGCCTGATACCACTTTAAGGAACATGGTTCCATCCTTGGGAATCGTTGTATTTGTACATGCGGAGGGACTTAGAATTCTCTGTTGGAGACCTGTAGTCCACTCTCCTGAATACATCATTATAGCACTCTAGCAAGTAATTCAAAGTTCCTTATATGAATCCCAAGGTTCCTAAAGATGGACCCAAGGCAAATAATTTAGGATCAAATTACCATAATTCTGCAGTGTAGCTATATCCCCATCTGTCTTTAAAAAAAAAAAACAGTTGACAATGCAGGCGAAATGTCAGGAATAAACTCTTTCAGAACACGGCTTCATAGCCCGGAACCCCCACCCCCCCCAAAAAATCTGATATTACTTTTGGGAGACTTCAACTCCTAGAATCCCTCAGCCAGCATGATCAGTACCAGGAGCTACTGATCTCAAAAAAGGTAACTTTTCCAAGCTCTGTCAGGGACAGTTTACCAAGCAGCGGCAGCCAAATGTTTTGCCAGCATTATAGCTGGGAGAAAGGAAGTCCTCCCACCCCCTCCACCTCCTTCAGAGTGTCATCCCAGTAAAACCAGTTGCTGACCAGGGTGTTATATTGCTCAGGAAGAAGAGTGTTTTACTCTTACCAGCATTGACCTCAGCTTTCACTTCTTTGATATCTTCATTAATATTCATCTGAAGCTTGGTCAGCTGGATGTTGATCCGGTCTTCAGCCTGCTTGGCCCCATGTTCTTCTGCAGTGGTCTTTTGCGTGTCTTCCATTTTGTCAAGTTTCCCATGGATCTCACCAAACTGCATCTGTAAGGCCCTGCCGTCCATTTCCTGGGGAGATCAGTCAAACATATTGGACGCTTGCAATGAGATAAACCACCTCACAGTTCATAGTTAAGCCAAAACACTCAGGAGGTGGAACCCTCATGGCACACCCTACCAGATGAGGCTTGTGTTTTTCTCTCAGGGCCCTTGACAGTATTTTATGGCACAAGCAATGTGGGAATATTTGGTACCTATATCAAGCAGTGTAGCCGGTGCCATTTGAGCTTGTGGTAGAAAATGAGATAAAATGCTCTTATAAAGGAAAACTTACATTGATTGTTTCAGGAAATCCATCTTGGGATAGGAAAGGAACCAGACAAAAGAAGACTACCCAAATTTCTGTAGCAGAGCCCCTAAAAGCTGGCTCTCATGTGTGGCTGTAAGCCATCCTGAGGCAGGAACCCCATGGATGCTACCTTCCCAGACAAAGGGAGACAAAAGGAGTAGCTAACTTTTCAGAAGACAGGGGGAATGACTTCTGCAGGCAGGAAGGGAGCAAAAAACATAGATTAAAGAAAGAAGCAGAGAGGTGAAACAAAAGAGCAGGCATGCTCTCTAGAGCTCCCTCTCATTAATCACTCTTTACAAGCATTGATGCCTCTTTGCTTCCAATAGTAAGGAGGAAGCCCTACCTACAGAACAAGGAGAAATGGTTGGCCTTAGGAGTCATTGAGGTAGCAGAAGGGGAGACAGGAGCTCAGTTCAGAATCATGAGAAACTGTAGCTTCCCTTTGTGACAAGGGTGGGGAAGCTTAGGCCAAAACCAGCCTTCTGGTGGAACCAGATCTGGGCCTGAGGTTCCCTATTTGGCTGCACCGCAAATAGGTTCCCTATTTGGCTTCACAGGTCTGCATGTTTTTACCCCACTGAAAAAGGTTGAAATGCCTTCTCTCTTGGCTTTGCTCGTGGCAGTAAGAGCTTGAAAGCTCAAAAATGTTGGTACTTTGGCCCCACCCCATTTTGCTTTTGGCCCATCCAAAAGTTGAACGTGGCCCCCAAGACCTTCTTTGGAACTGAGTTTGGCCCTCGGGTGGAAAGAGCTTCTCCATTCTTACACCTGCTCAAGAGTCTGGTGGCTTCCAGGGCTCTCCTTTCCATGCTATTTCCAGGGACCATAAATAAAACATGGAGGTGGGATGGGGTGGGGGCTTAAGAAGTTATTTTCAGGGATTGCATGTGTGTTGAGATATATTTGGAACTATAAGATAGCTTTTCTGGGGCTATAGGAAAACAGGAAACATACACTTTTTTCCTTAATGGCCAGGGACAGTTGATCAATCTTCTCCAGAAACTCTTTCGCAAACCGTTCATGCTCCTGTTCCACCCAGTTTCTTGTAGATGAGATCTGGGTGCTGAGGTAATCAATGGCATCCTGTAATCTAGAGGGATAAAATTCATTTTTGAACATAAACCCTGAATGTATTTGATGCAGCTGAAATGAATTTTAGATTTAAAAAAAGACCTTGTGCAAATGATCCTAATCAAATATGAATGCCCTTGCCTAGATTTAAATGCCCATTGTCTGAGTTCTGCACTAGGAGGCCTGCAGTAAAGACATGCAAGAGAGTATGCACCATGCATAGAGAGATTCATACTAGGGATGTCGTGCTTCACTAATTTTCATCTTTTTTTTTTTAAATGTAATCTTAGCAAGTTCTTCCTACTGTGAGAAAGTCTTAAAAAAAACAGTTTTCAAAGCCTATTCACAATTCAGGACTTCTGTGCAAGCTGAAACTCAGGTACAAAGAAAGCAACCAACAACTCCACACATAGTTGTTTTGTGCAGAAAAACAGCATATTAGGTGCAGAAAAAATGTTTCTGTGTCAAAATATTGTTTTCTGCACAGGAAAAGTTGTTTCCTACAGAAAAAATGTGGTTTTCTGCACAAATCAACCATGTGCAAATTTTATGCAAAGTAAGTCTCCAATTACAGCATTTTCTGTTCAGGAAACAGGTTTTCCTGTGCAGAAAATGCTATTTTATGCACAAAACAACCGTGTGTGACTTTTGCACAGAATAAGTCCTGAATTGCATAGATTATCATCAATCCAGGTTTCTTCCCATCAGGGTTTCTCAGCACTCAAAAAACATGGATTTTTTTAAATTTTTCAAATATTTACTAATGTTCTTTTATGAAGGTTTTTCATCCATTTTAAAAAATACTTATGAATGTTCTTTCCACCTGTAAGTCATCCCTCATGTGAATGAATGACATATGAGTTTGCGTCTATGCAGAGCTAAGCACTGGTGTTCAAACATCAACACTAAACTGTGGAAGTATATTGATAACTTAAGCCAACAGGTGGGATTGAATTTGTTAATTAGAGAACCAGCACTTTTTTCCACAAAAACCAACAAGGTTAGGGTTTAATAGATGAATAAAAAACGTCAAAATCAAAAACGTTAGTCATTAACATATTCATTGTTAACTAATTATATCCCAGGGTTCATGACACTAATGAACTGTCCTGCCTCTGGATCAGACCAAGAGTCCATCTAATTCTGCAGCTTATTTTCAGCAGTGATCAGCCGCAGAGCTAGGAAAAGTTCCTTTTCTGGATTACAGTTCCCCAAATCCCCCACTTTGGCTTGGGAGTTTTGGGAGCTGTAGTACAAAAAAAGGAACTCTTTGGATAGCAGATGTTTGGGAATACTCGTGAGCAGGAAGTAAAAATAGCAGGTATGTTCTATTGCTGGTCTCCAGTATCGGGTTCTCACAGCTATACTTTCTCTGAACATAGAAATTCCATTTGGTGAATCTGGTGGATCTGTCTTCCATAATTTTGACCCCAACACTGTGTTTTTTGTGGCATGGAGATCTTTCTATAGTTAAATATATCTTGCAAATATAGGCAACTGCAGCTGATGAGCTAAACTTTCCTTTCATGTTCTCACAACCACAAATCTACTAGGTTTTTTGTTTGTTTGTAAAAATAAGGCATGTAGCAGACCCCAGTCTCTACAAAAGTGTGTCAGGTGCTGGGTTTTCCTCAACAAAGCGGCACTCACTTTGTGTCCAGAAGGTGGAGTTGTTGGTTGCTTTCTTTGTATGTGAGTTTCAGCTTGGCTTCTTGTTGCATGATTGAAGTTTCTATCCTATTTAAAAGGTGAGAAATCTGGAAGAGAATAGAAGAGAGAGAGTCATTTCTTCCTCTGTAATTAAAGTTAATTTCAAAACCTTCTACATTGAGCCCTACCAGACTGGGCAAAGGTTGCTGGGAGTTGTGGTATTTGTTGCTGTGGTTCTTAGAGATTTTTTTAAAATATCAGAAACCATTTCTGTCATTTTTTGTTATTAAATGGTGCACCATTTTATTTCTATGATCAAGTGCATTTGTTAAAATTCTGAAATATATAGGAACAAAAAAGTCTCCTCCTTTTTTTTCTCCCTTCTCACTTACATCTCTCTGTGGGGGGGGGGACTGTATCTGCAGAACCAATATCCATGGTTTCAGTTATCCGCAGCTTTAAAAAATAGGGACACATACCATAGAGACATGCTGGAAAATGCTTAGAAGGGTGTCCTTTCTAGGAATCGCTAGGTCCTCCAACACAGCTTCATGGTATGTTTGTACTGGAAGTCCTTTATTTTAATAAAGTTTGGTTTCTAGTATCTGTGGTAAGTCTAGGAACGAAACCCCCATGGATGCAGGGCTGGGCAACTTGCATCCCTCTAGTGCATTGGCAAAATGGCACTTTTGCACCATAGCACAATAACTGTAAGGAAAAAAAATTCAAAAAGGATCATACTTCCCTTTCAAACCATAGGACCACCTCAGCAAACCACACTTGGGTTTTTAAAAGCCTTTGGAAGAGCCCTACTGCACAGCCAAGAAATAACTATGAGCAGCCCACAAAAAGTACAGGAAAAAGTGGATGCAGAGGTGAAAACAACCAGGAAAACCCAGAAAACCTCAAGAAGCCATATCAGGAGAACCTATACTTCTTTAGACCAGTCTGGAAGAGCCTACCGAGTCTCTAAAAGATGTTGCTTGGTTTCAGCCACTGCTCTGAACAAATGATAACGTTTTTTTTCTTTCACTGAGTTTATGCCTATTAGAACTGTAGCAGTCTGTCTGCCTTCTTGGTTTCTTTTTGGCAAAGGAGGGTGCATCTGCACTTACAAGTTTCAATGCTGGTTGTCATGAAAACCAGAAGTGGCTGTCATGGAGGCTAAAAATAGATGCTTGCTTTGGATTACCAACATGCTGTGTTGCAGTGGCATCTAGTGATCAACGTTGGCATGGCACAGAATTAGAGCATCAAACAAGTGTGGAGGGCAAACAGGAGAGAAGGTGCCCACACCTGGGCAACATTCCCAGCTAGAAAGGAAAGGAAACTACAGGAAAAGAGATTCCACCTAAACATTAGGAAGAACTTCCAGACAGTAAGAACTGTTCAGCAGTGGAATCCGCTGCTGCCTGGGAGTGTGGTGGAGTCTCCGTCATTTGAGGTTTTTCAACTGAGACTGTATGGCCATCTGTCAAGAGTGCTTCGATTGTGTATTCATGCATGGCAGAATGGGGTTGGACTGGATGGCCCTTGTGGTCTCTTCCAACTCTATGATGCTATGATTCTGTGACATTTCAAAAGCAGAGACCAGGTTCCTGCAGATAGAACAAATGCATGGGGAGGTTGTGGAATTTGTTGCTGTAATTCCTGGGTTTTAAAAAACCCCATCCAAATGATGTTTCTGTCATCCAAACTATCTTCTGGCTGTTCTCAGTTTCCACTGCAACATTTTAATTCCCAGATGTACTGGAACAACATGTTTCATTCAGTTCTTTCTTTAAAGAATTGTTTTCAATGCTATAGTGCATCAGTAAAATGGCCCTTTTACGCTTTAATGCTATAACCCATAAAGGACCACCTCAACAAACCATGCCCTCATTTTAAAAATAAAAACTTTGCAAAAGCCCCAGCACAGATAGAAAAAATTTCTGCAGATAGCCCCCACCACTACCACCAAGAATGGAATGGATGGACACAAAGGTGATAACAACCGTCAACAACTCTATCACAAGAATTCAGGCTTCTTTATACCAGTCTGGAAATTGTTCTTGTTGTTGTTGTGTGCCTTCAAAACTTATGGTGATCCTATCATGGGGTTTTCTTGGCGAGATTTGTTCAGAGGGAGCTTGCCTTCGGTTTTGCTTTCCTCTGAGGCTGAGGGAATGAGACTGGCCCAAGGTCACCCAGTGGGTTTCCATGGCTGAGTGGGGATTTGAATCCTGGTCTCCAAAGTCATAATCCAATGCTCAAATCACTGCACCATGCTGGCTCTCTCAGTCTGGAAGAGCCCACTGCAGATACCTGCTCCCAAAGTCAGAGGGCCATTTACACTACAGAATTATAATGCCATGAGTCCACTTTAACTGCCATGCCCCCTCCTACGGAATCCCAGGATTGGCAGCTTAGGCAGGGGCATTTAGAGTGCTCCCAGCCAGAATGCTCTTCTAGGGTCTCCACAAACTACAGATCCCAGCATTCTGTAGGCTAGAACCATGGCAATTAAAGTAGAATAATAGCACTATAATTGTGTAGTGTGAATAGGCTCCTGGTGACCAACCTAGCATAGAGCCAATCCACTGATTTAACAGCAAATGGAAAGGTCTGTTCTCTGTTGAATCCACTCCATTCAGGATGAAGATGAAAGCAGAGGAAGGTTGATGCTTCAATTCAGAATTTCCAGGAGCATAATGAAGGTCTTTCTGTTATGGTGGAAACCTAAATCACACCCAGCTGCAGGAGCAATGGTGACTTCCACATCAGTAAGGTAGTTAAATCTGCTCCGGCTTTTAATATGAACTTTAAAGGAGCTATCCAAGGTGCCGCACCTATTGGGGTAGGAGTACAGTTTAGCATTTTGAATAGTTCTTTTAAAGCATCACTGTTTCAAAGTTTGTACTAAAATCTAGATCAAATTCATCAGCCCACTGACACAGAAGCCCCTGACACAACTTCCCCCTGAAATTCAAATAAGTTAAATCCTGAAATAGGCAGAGCTTGGGAGGGGGGATCCTTCTTTGTTGCTGCTGTTGTTTGTAACTCCCAGAATCCACTGACCAGCCAGTGGCCATGCTGACTTGCAGATCTGGGGAGCTGTGGTCCAGGGGAAAAAAAAAAGAGGAACTCTTCTTCTAAGGTCTGGAAATATTTCTGTGTTTAAATTCTGGGAAAATGGATTCCTGTAGGATGGCAGCCCAGGGAAGCCACAGAAGCCTCAGAACAGATGTTTGGAAAGTCATGGGATCTGTTATCCCCAGTGAGTAAGACACACACATAGTGCTGCTGAGTCAGGCTGGGAAGGTGGTGACTCAACACATTTTTACAGAATTATTTCCTTCACACATGTCTTCCCAGATTATGAGTGGGCCTCCACAGGGCAGGCAAACAAACACAGGTTTTCATATTTATTTATTTTTAAAAAAGAAGAAGATCAGAAACAGGAGGAATTTGCTTCAGGTTATTTCCAGGAGCTATTTTTGGCAGGTTCCCTGGTAGCACCTACTTCAGCACGGATACACTAGAGTGCAATACAATCTGTTGATAGCAGGGAGTCTTGGAGGTCTCTCATTCATAATACCTTCCTCAATGTATCTAATCAATATCTGCTAAAACCATAACTTGACAACTTCTAAAACACTTTAACAGCAATAATTACAACATCCATAATAGAGAATATCCATAATACAGAAAAACAGCACATGGAGAGAAGATGCACATGCAAGTACACACATGCATATATGTACACACACCCATACCCTGCACACATAAGCAAAGCACCCATCCCAATTTAACAACAGCAATCCAATTCCTTTTTTTGGACCTTCGAAAAAGTGTGACTTTTTCAATGTTTTATAATGTACAGCCACTGAGAAGGTCAATAGCCAATAACCTGTATTGGGTTGTAGAAGAAAATTTACTGATTTTAAATGTTATGTTGGAGGAAAAGATCCAGCATAGTGTAGTGGTTTAAGGTGTTGGTCTACAACTCTGGAAACCTGGGTTTGAATCCCTGCTTAGCCATGGAAATCTGCTGGGTGACCTTAGGCAAGTCTCACTTTTGCTGCCTCAGAGGAAGGCTTAGTAAAGGGGGAGGCAGCAGGGAAAGAGGGAGACGGCACCACAAGTGGATGGACTCCATCAAGGAAGCCATGTCTGCTGCTAGACCTGAGCAGGGCTGGGGGATGACCAGAGCTCTTGAAAGTCTCTCATTCAGAGGGTCACCCTAAGTCAAAGATGACTTGACAGCAGTTAACAACAACAAATAGTACAACTTTCTGCATGTGGAGTTATGCATCAATTGTGGGGTGCAACCCTTGTGTTGAACGGCAACATTGTGCAACTGAACCAAGATAAGAAATGTGCAACCAAAATGCACAATAAATGCATGGGTGCACCCGTGCTCAGTGCACCTGCGCAATGCACAGTGAGCATCCATGCCTGATGGGCATCCATTCCCAATGCACCTCTGCACACACAGTGGCACCACACACCCAACTCTGCTTCTGCAGCCTTGAACTGAATGCTGATGTTCTACAACAGACAAAAAAAATGTCAAACTACTTTCATAGGGGAACTTACACAGGTGTAAGACACTCACAGGATTCTGGCCATTAAGTTGGTAAGTCCTGAAAGTGCCAACAGATGCTGTCCCTTTTTTTACTCGGCTCCTCTTCTGGAAGCTTTATGGTGTGTGACGGTCCTTGCTGGTTGATGGGACTGGAAACTGTTTTGAATGTTCCACATTTCTCCTGACTTCCACCATTTAAGAGAGATACACTCACAGCACTAGCTAAAAACCATGCCATTTATCAATTTAAAGAAAAACATAAGCTTACCTGTATTTCTGCTTCTTTGATTTTAGACTCCAAGATCAGTTTAGTTGCTTGCTGATCTTTGCTCAAGTTTTGAAGTCTTTCGTAGGTGACTTTGTGCTCAGCAGACAACCGAGCTAATCCAGCATCACATCTACATTCAGAAAGAGGAAGAAGGATTGGGAACTGTTTTTATAAGTACTTTTTAAAAATGTCCAGGGCCACTTCCTACAGAACATACTTATCTGACTTTTTATTTCAAGCTCCTTATCCCATAATTACAACCAAAAATCAATAAGTTCATCCTGCACTGTGGAACTCACTGCCACAAGATATTGGCTAAGCTCCTGCATCCAGGTTGTGTAGCATAGATCTCTGCATGTGAAGGCACACGTTGATTGTACTGTGCAACCCTTGTGTTGAAGGTCAGTGTTGCACAAATGAACCAAGATGCCAAACATGTAACCAAATGGGCATGCACGTCCATGCGCAGTGGGAAACCATATTCAAGGGCATGACATGTGCAACTCCACCTTTGCACCCTTGAGCTGAAGACAGCCATTCTGCATTTGATAAAAACGTCCAACTGCTTCAGTAACAGAACTTACACACACGGAAGACACCAACAGGTTTCCAGCCATTGTAATGGCAGCCAGATTGGGTGAAAGGGATTAGACCAATTCGTGGAGATGAAAACCATCCATGGCTACTACTCAGGATGGCTGTGTATTTCCTATTTATATTGTTTTACTTGTATCCTCTCAATTGATGCCCCCTTAGCGTGGGAGAGAGGCTTGCGTACCCTAATGATGTTCTGAGCTATGCTGGCGGTGGCATAATAGCCACCGGTAGGGTCTCCCATGCCAGACAGGTCAAAACCGAAGGTTCTGACAAAGAGCGTCAAAGGGCAGGATGGGCTCTCTAGACTTATGGCAACCATCCTAGGAGAAGGAAAACTAATCCCAAACCCGGGCAGATGGTGCTCGTCCAACCCTGTAAGGTTAACCATCTAAGAGAAGGAAACTCTAATCAAACCTATGACCCGAGGGCCTCGTTGCTACCGTCTATGCTTGCAAGGCCAGCAGATGAACCTTTGGTTTAAAGGGTGAGGCCAGTTCTGTGCACCCTGCGCTCCACCAGAAAAATCCATTGCACAGGCTCGAAGGACAAATCCAATTCCAAAAAAGCCCTAGGCGATAGGCGAGGGACGAAACAGCAGGTGTAAAGATCCACTGGAAGCTGCAGATCCAACCCTGCATGCAGGCAGTTCACGACTTTGGTCACTCGAGGCTGACCCGGGAGATGACAGTCTTGTTCGGCAGCATCCTGAATGACCAAGCAGCCTTTTTTAAACCTTCTGCTGTGCTTTCTGCAACCGGACTTGTCTATCTCGGATTGGCCTTTTTAGTCATCAGTGCGCTTGCAGAAAACACAGGATGAGTCCTTCCTGAATCTTCGTTCGTGAAGAAAAGCCAGAGAGAGAGACTTGTATGCCACCCTGAGATCTGATGACATAGGATGGAATAGAAATATTTAAATAAAGGAATAAATCTGTCACTCTCACTGAAATTTGCATTATCTTCACTTGGCTAGAGCTGGTGGTATGTATGAACTACCACCAAACTTTTAAACAGAAGCTACACTATTTCACTTATTTACTCCTACGTAAGACAGAAGATTTGGCATGGGTTTTCAGGACAGACCAAAGGATGAATACCTTTACACTGCCCATAATTAATTGCCAGAATCGGCTGCTGTGGGATGTGGTGAAGGTCACTGGCTGAGAAACCTTCAAAGGAGGGTTAAAGAAATCCACAGAGGAAGAGGAACCACAAGGATGTTTCAAAGCTGTTTAATACACATGCTTCCAGACTGCCTCTGACCAGCTGGGTTTCATCTATGGTAGTGCCATTGTTGCCTTTACAAGAATTGTCAGATCTGTGGAACATGGGGAAGATCTGGGTAATAAGAGATATCTTGGCATAATGTAGTGGGCAGAATTTATATTACTGGGGACAAGAAAGTGAAGCACGTTGGCTACAGATTAGAGAGGGATCAGCCAACACCAGCAGGAGCAGTCCTCTAAAATACTAGTTTTTTTTCCTCCCCTACCCTAACATTAGATTTTGGCCATTGTGGTAGATTTCGATCCCTTTTGGCAATGGCAGTTCACTGAGAGGGTGTCTGCTCTATACTCAGTTATAACAGTTTGCTCCCACTCTTAAGTGCCACAGCTCCATCTTGGGATGGACTTCTGGCTATGCTGGCTGGAGGGCGGTGGGACCTGTAGTCTCCCAAAAGTTATTTCCCCAAGCTCTGGTTAGGATTGCTCTCTTACACAACAGTGAAGGACCATGGACGAGTATTGGAGTTTGTTCTCTGCTGTAGCAACATTTCCTGACTCTTGGCTAGTAAACCCAGAGCTGGGGAAATGGCAGCCCTTTAAGATGTTGTTGGATTGCAGGTCCCAGGAATCCTCACCACTGGTTATTCTGGCTAGGGGCTGATGGGAACTGTAGTCTAAAATAAACAAGGCCAGTTTTGCCTGAATTAAGTGTTACATTGGCCACTGTTTATGAGGTCACTGCCCCTTCTTTTTCCCCTTCCCCTGTAAGGATTTTGCTCATGGGGAGAATTTCGGCCACCTTCATGCAAACCTCTTTCACCATCACACTCACAACCGCATGGACACCAAGATAGACAGAAAGATCATGGCTGAGCTCACACATCAATGTGGACTAGCAGCATGTGTGGTGTTAAGAGTTTGGCACCAGCAATTCCCCTCCACCTCCACCACCACTGGAAAAGCTGACTCAGAAAGGCCAAAAAATAAATATACAAGCAGAGATGAACATCATCTGGCAGAGACTCATTCAAATTGGAACATTTGGGGAGGGGAGAAATCTATATATAATTATCTTGGGTATGTTGCTGTTTCCAGTGTGCTGATTGGCTGCTTAGGAAACTAACCAACTAAAAGATGCCAGTCTCCTTCTGGTGCCAAATTAAAACATGGCTTTTAATCAAAGCCTTTGGGGATCTAATGATTTTGCACAGATCTGCAGAGGTATACAGTTTTAAACTTTAAAACAATTAAACAATTTATACAAAATAAATCTCTTAATTGTTAAATTAAATATTGGGTTATTGAAACCATTTCATACTCTTCTGTATTAAAACTGTTCCAAATAGTCGTAAATATATGCCACTCAGAACTTGTGATGCATGGTTGGATAGAAGTATTTTAATTAATTATTAATTAACACCCCTCCCTGCCAAAGCCCCACTGAATGCAACAGGGTCTGTTACTGCAAAAGATTATACTGTGTAATTATACTGTAGATGCATAAGTTTAGGCTGTTGTCCTTAATACATGTACTACTGGGGAGTAAGTCCTATGGAACACATTACTTACTTCTGATTAAACCACAAATTGTTCAGCACATCTTAAAATGCCCCCTTTACCTTCTCATTCCTGCAATTAAACAAGAAACTTCATTTTATGCAAACTAATTTTTGTTTTTGAGGGCCCATTCACACTACAGAATTATAGCACTATTATTCCACTTTAAATGTCACGGTTCCATCCTCTGGAATCCTGGGACTGGCAGTTTAGGGGGAGGGGTTTAGAAATTTTCAGTCAGAGAGCTCTAGTGCCTCATGAAACTACAAATTCCACAAGACAGAACCATGGCCATTAAAGTGGAACAATAATGGCGCTATAATTCTGTAGCGTGAATGCAGCTGTTGGTTTTGGAGATGTTAGGCAAACATCAGATAAGGAGGACTGAATTGCAAACTGTGGCAGGGAGCTGTTTCTTGAATGGCATCAGTAACAAGAGCAACCAGGAAAGGAAGCAGTGTGGGGGTTTGGTTTTTTCTCAGTGCTAAATGGTATGGTTTAGTAGCAGTCAGTATAATCCCAAGAAACCAGGGAGGAGAGTATCTAAAATAAAGTGCTGAATTACCGCAGAGTGGCAAAATGGCTTTTCAGATCTCAGAGGCACAAAGAGAGGAGGGCTGGCTTCTGCTGTGCGGCTGAAAAGCTTTTCATGGTTGTTGTTACAATTCTAAAGAAGTCGCTGCACAAGGCTCCACGTTCTCCAAAACGCTATGTGTTGTCTATGTGTGCTTAGGGAAGGAACAGGTTTTGTACTGCTCTGCAGTAGGCTGGCACAGAAAAAGGTATTTCATGTATAGCAAGCCATCACTGTCCCCAGTGCAGCATGATGGACTCAAATGCTCTGTTGGGATGGTCATTGTGATTGCCCTCAGTTTAGATGGATTTAAAAACTCTCTCTCTCTCTCTCTCTCTCTCTCTGTGTGTGTGTGTGTTTGTGTGTGTTTAGGGGGAAGATACTGGAGAAATTTATGCACTTGGAGGGTGGTGGTCTCTCCTTCTTCTTTGCTGAGGTTGGAATCTCTCAAGAATGCTGTAGTTGTGTCTTCCTGCATAGCAGTGGGATGGACTAGATGGCCTTTGTGGCCCCTTCCAGCATTCTTCTTGATGAAGAGTTCTGCAGAACCTGAAAGCTCGCACACTGCTGTAGAATTTTTAGTTAGTTATAATAAAGATATAGCTCACTGCCTGCTGTTTCTCAACTCCCAGTGTACATCACCATTGGCAATCTTGCCTTGGAGCTGTTGGGAACTGCAGTCCAACAATATCTGTAGGCCAGCAAAATGCTCCCCTTGCCTAGCCTTTGTCATCTAAGTGGATCCCTTAAAGTTTAAGACTTAAACAAACCAAAAATTCAGGATGCTGGCAATGAATTCCAGAGCATGTGAAAGTTTTGTTTGTGGAGTGGGTAGAGGCTCTCAAAATCTGTGATATTTCCCCCACCCCTGTGTAGACTATGATTCTTCACTGTAAAATGTAAGATTTTCAAAGCAAGAAGCCTCCCACGCTTCCTGTTCTTTTCTGTCCCCTTTACAGAGGAAGAAGAGAGTACCATAGCCAGGCAGCTGGGGTCAGGGTGGGTCCTGCAAATGGGTCACATCCCAGCAGTGGCAGAAGCCCAGACACCTAAAAGGGAACACTTGAGAAAATGCTCTGCTTGTGGTGATTTGATATTCATTTCCTCATCTTCTCTCACATGAAAGAAAGCAAAAAATAGCATGCTCAAAGCAAGTGGTTTGAATGACTTCAGCACGCTGGACATCTGGGCTTTTGCATAACCAGGTAGACCTCTTGAGAAGCTGTTTTTGTCCTTGTAGGTGGTATTTGCTCTCTGAGGAATTGGAAGTGTGATTGAACCACTTCTCAAAGGTTTGTTATCTTTTGTCACAAGAAAGAAGCTTCAATACCTCTTCTGTGGTATTGCCAGGACATCTTGTACCACAGGGGGCTCCATTTCTCGTTTATACTAAATTAATACAAAACGTATAATTGTACAATAAAAGTGATGTCATTCTCTGTCAGTCCAAGGAGGAGGAGGAGGACGAGGAGACCATACCTTCAAACATGTCACAGATGAAAACAGGGAAAGGTGTGGCCCAGCAACATCAGAGTGTGGTCAAGATAGCAAAAGTTATTCTTGAGGAAGAACAGGCAAGCTAGGAGAAGCTGCAGCAGTTTGCTTTTGCCTGAACCTCCTGGGGAGGGCAAGACTGTCTTCTTCCCCCACTCCCAATTGCTGAGTTAACTGTGAATTTTGCACTATGAATTCAGTTTGCAGCAACTGAAGTAAGCTGAGGACACACAAAGAACGGAGAGGAGGAGAACAATACTGGGACATTTGAAAAGCAGCTGAAAAAGTGGGAGAACAAATGATTAATCCGGACTATTCATGCCAAATCAGGACAATTGGAGAGTATGAGAAATCCTACACAGGCCTGTTCTGAGCTACTTATTATATGCTGTGCTTAAGAAGACCCACTGTCTAAGATCTGTACTGCAGCCATAACTTGGACGATACTTCACAAACAGGGTGCCCGACAATTGTCAAACTCTCGTGGCCTTACATCTTAGACCCACAAACACTCAGGGACATAGAAATTTGTCTTGCACCAGATCAGACTCTGTAGGTCTACGGCCCACTCTTCTCTGCTTTGTGGCTGAATGGTGGTGGCTCTCCAGCGTTTCAGGAAAAGGCCAGGAGGTGGGGAGGGTCGTCCCTCTTAATGGTGGCCAGTAGATTGAATGCCAGTAGGGTGGTAAATTGACTCCAGGTTTCATCTGAACTTTTAAAGGGGTTTCTTAAGCTACAATGTCATTTAAGTATAAAGATATATAATTGAATACTAAAGTTAGGATTGTCTGTGCCATCATATTTCTAATTTCTATGTATGTTTATGAAGAAAGATGATAGGAAGAGAACCAGCTTTTTTGAAATCTGGTGATAGAGAAGAGTTCTGATGAAAACAAGGACTGCTAAAAAGGCAAATCAATGGGTCCAAGAGCAAATGAAGCCTGAACTCACTGAAGAATTGGAGGCCTCCCAAATTTTGGCCTAGAAGCCAAAATGATTCACCTGAGGCTATTGTATTTTGGACACATCTCGAGACTAAATGCCTCTTTGGAAAAGTTGATAACGCTTGGCAAAGTTAAAGGCAGCAGGAAAAGAGGAAAAAGTATGACAGACGGCCTGACTCCATCAGGAAGCCACGGCTGCTGCCCTAAATTCACAAAACCTGAGCAGGGTTGTTCCGGACAGGGTCTCATGGAGGTCTCTCATTCATAGAAGCACCACAAGCTAAATTTAACTCGATGGGAAAAAAAACAGCAACAAATTCAAGGTATGGAACCTATTTCAGTGGGGGTAGGGTTCAGCACCTTGGAAAGCTCCTTTAAAGTTCAGACTGAATCCCAGAGTGGATTGAACTATTGATCCCAGGATTCCACAGGATGGAATCATAGCAGCTGAAACAGCATCAAGCTTCTATAACTGTGTGGTGTGGATACAGCCAAGTTTTTTTAGACTAAACATTTGTGGACTCCAGTGAAACTAAATTTTGTGAACCTCAGCAAGTGGGGCTGGACTCCACAAAAGCTTATGCCAAATAAAAATTGTTAGTCTTTAAAGTCCCCTGAGATTCTTTGTCACGAGTCCACGCAAGACTGGTTGATGAGGGTAAGTGAGATGCACTTCCCTGACTTTACTTTCTATGTGTTGAGATCTATCCTGTTTGTGTTTTGGCAAGGAATGTGAAATGTAATCTCTTACTCCCCCTCTCATTCTAGTTAGTCTCTTTCCCCACACAGTTCATTTGTTTGTAGCCTCTGTGCTGCCTTATGACTCAATTGTTATTTCTTGGTAGTTTCTAACATAAATGAATTAAGCTGGTGAAGACACATCAGTTATAGTGATAGGACTCTCCTTAACCTGAGTGTGTATCAGATGTGCTCCTTTGAAGTCACAGCTCACTGTTGATTTCAGCCTATCCTGATTTTTCTGGACTACAGTTGCCAGGCTGGAGGATTCTGGGTGCTGCAGTCCAAAAAGTAACCTTTTCAATGTCTCTGCAGACTGGGAGATCTTCTGGGAGTTGTAGTCCAAAAGGTACCTTGCAGGCTGCAAGCGTCTGAGAATTGTAGTCAGAGAAGAAGTGACTTTGCCAAGCTCTGCATAAACTTTAGATTGGCACAGAGGCTAAAGTCAGTGCTTCTCAAAACATCCTTGTGCTCATTTCCGTCCTGCCCACTTTTTTGTTTATACAAAATATCCAAGGATAAATAACCATATTTATATGACGCATAATACAAAGTACACCTTCTATTTGCCCCCCCCCCAAATGCATACAGAAGGTCTGCTCCAACCTCCAAAAGAACACAAGATCCTTGAGTGCTTACCTCGCGACCCGGCCTCGGAGGTCACCCAGCCCAGATAACTGACGCATCTCCAGGCTCTTCAATGTGGAATTGGTCCCGTAGCTGAGGTTGTCCCTGACACGGATCTGTTCCTGCAGAACCTATAACAAAAAGGCGTTCAGAGGGTGAACCCACCCAGCATATAGAGGACCAACGAGGGGGTGCCCTCTTCAGCATCCCACCCATGGGGGCAATATACCATGGGAAGACATACCCTGCCTTCCTCCCAATAAGGGGCTCAAAGTGGCTTGCAAAAATTTAAAATGTCTAGCTAAAATTATTATTTTTACAAAAGTTTTTTTTAATAGTGAAATGAGCAATTCTCCAACACTGGTGCAATTCCAGGGCCAAGTTAAAAAAGAAAAAGGAAAAAAACAACAACCATGGTTTTGGTAAAGCCTTTGGAGCTGAATAGATTTCATCCCAATGTGTACATGGGTTTAAATTGTCACAAGCTGTTTTCACTGGTTTTAAACTGTCTTGTTTTAACTTGACAAATTGTTTAATATGCTTTTAGTCTGTTTAAATTATTTTATTTTAAATTGTTCTAGACTGTTTAAATGTACTTTATTGTATGCCACTCTGAGATCTTTGGATGTTGCCCTCAAGTCATCTTTGACTTATGGTGACCCCATGAATGACCTCCAAGTCACCCTGTCATCAACAGCCCTACTCAGATCTTGCAGACTCAGGGCAGCAGCCATGGCTTCCTTGATGGAGTCTCTGCATCTGGGATGTGGTCTTCCTCTTTTCATGTTGCCTTCTACCTTACACTAGCATTATTGTTTTTTGTAATGAATCATGTGTTCTCATGAAGTGTCTGAAGTATGTTTTCTGTGGGGGTTTTTTCTGGGCTGTGAGGCTGTGTTCTGGAAGAGTTTATTCCTGACATTTTGCCTGCATCTGTGGCTGGCATCTTCAGAGACTCTGAAGATGCCAGCCACAGATGCAGGTGAAACGTCAAGAATAAACTCTTCCAGAACACAGCCTCACAGCCTGGAAGAAACCCACAGAAAACCTATGGATGCCAGCCGTGAAAGCCTTCGACTTCACATTGTCCAAAGTATAACAGTCTCAGTTTTGTCATTTTGACTTCTAGGGAGAATTCAGGCTTGATTTGTTCTAGGACCCATTGATTCATCTTTTTAGCAGTCCTCTGTATCCACAGAACTCTTCTCCAATACCACATCTCAAATGAGTCGATTTTCTTCCCCATCCATCTCTCACATCCGTACACAATAATGAGAAATACGGTAGCATGGACATTCCTAATTTTAATATTCAATTATATATTTGATGCTTCAGGATCTTGTCTAATTCCCTCATAGTGGCTCTTTCAAGGCTGATTTTTAATTCCTTTTTAATCTTTGTATGCTTTTTAAACTATGTTTGCATCAGCGCACTTGCAGAAAGTGCGGGATGAGTCCTTCCTGAATCTTCGTTTGCGAAGAAAAGCCAGAGAGAGGGTTACAGCCGCTTTAAGTTCCAAATCAAAAATCAGGAACTAGAAATTATGTCTCTTGGACCATTTGACTATTGTGTTTTTTTTAAAAACCCTATAACATAATGTACCTTAGTGGAGATGATAATTGTCTCAGACTAATTAACACAGAGTACAAATGTGTGATCTTAGGTGTGTGGTGTTTGTATGCACTGAAACAGAGCTGTAAAATATCTGCTCCAGTTCTAATGGTGATGAAGTCTGTAACTCAGCACATCAAAATGAAAGAATAGTTTGCTTTTTTCCATTGCCCATATAAGCTATGGTCTTCACCTCCCCCTCATTCCTTGCTTCCGGACCTCCTGTGTTGTACTGTCCAGGGGCAGAGAAAACTGTCCTCATGTTCTCTATAATATATATAATTATAATCTTATAATTATGGTTTATAAATATACCAGCCAATTTTAGCTTAATATTCTTTCTGCCAAGAACTATGTGCCTTCAAGTAATTTCCAACTTATGGCAACCCTAAGGTGAACCTATCACAAGGTTTTCTTGGCAAGAATTCTCAGAGGGGGTTCACCTTTGCTTCTCTCTGAGGCTGAGAGAGTGTGACTTGCCTAGGGTCACCCATGGGGTTCCCATGGCCGAGCAGGGATTCAAACCCTGGTCTCCAGAGTCATAGTCCGACACTCAAACCACTACACCACATTGGCTCTCAACTAAACCATAGGAGAGATTTCAAACTTTTTAGAATGGGGTGAATACAAGTCAAAAAGCTGGGAAACCACTAAACAGAGGTGTCAAAGAGAAAGGGAGCATGGCTGTGGGGGGATGTCCAGGTGTCCCTAGGGCCAAAGGTTCCACATCCCAGGTCCCAAGTGCCACAAATGTTGATGGAAATGCTATCGTTACAATTATTGTTAAGCTTATTGTTATGACTATTGCTACAGTTATTTCTATGGTTTTCATTTTCATTTTCTCCATTTTCACAGATCAAGGGACAGCGACTACGTGGGGGCTGGAGGCCAATTGTCCACCTCCTGACCCCCCCCCACACACACAGGTTGAACCCTCTGCTTCTCCTCCAAACTGATGATAGGAAGGGATGTCACATCATTTCCTGTTACCATTTTGGAAGAGAAACCCAGGGAAGCAAAGGTATCTGAGGTGCCTGGGGTGATTTTGGAGTGTTAAGAAGGGATTTTATTTTGTACATTTTGGACAAAAATTGCCTAGATATTTTGCCAGGATTGTTAAAAACATTGGGGGTTCGGCTTTGAGGGCCTCAAAAGTGGGTTCCAGGGGCCATGTTGTAGCCCATGGACTGCACTTTCCTCTCCCCATTATAGACTTCTTTAAAATGTAAGAAAGGGAGGGCTGTAGATTCTAAAGTTTCAATCCTGCTTTCTGTAAGATATTACAACATGAGTGTTGGTGAAAACCCATGGACCTCAATGTCCCGGTTCAGCTGCCGGACAATGGCGGTGATGTTGCGGATGTGTTCCTCAAGGAGCTGCCTAGCCAGCCGATCACCGCCGCCTTTGTTCTGCATCCTGTGTAGTGTGCAGACAATGTCCTCCTTGATGCGGAAAGCGTGCTCCACAAGGGCAGCCGTCGTCTTCTCATGGCTGAGAATCCGGTCTTCCAGCTGATCCATGAGCCTGGCTGACCCGAGGGGAACAGCAGTCAGCGCCTGGCTGTGGAGGGGGATATTCCGGATTCGCCTACAAGAAGGAAGGGGTGGGGAGAGAGAGAGACAGACAGATAGAGAGGTGTTGGAAGTTGAGCATTAGTGCTTGTAATGGCAATCCTGAAGGAGTAGGGGCCAATAGAAATAGAAAGCTAGCCAGGTACACATTTCCTCCCTCTTGTCTTTTTGGGTAACCTCTTGTTGATACCTTGATTGCTGTTCTTTGGCTCTGCTTCCTTCCTCCTTCTTCTCCAATCTCTTTTTCACACTACATAGGTATAGTACTGAGATCTCACTTATGCCACCTTGGCTGCCTCCTACAAAATCCTGGGATTTGTAGTTTGGCAATGCAAGGGCAGAGAATTGGAAATGTCTCACAAAACTACAAATTCCATGATTCCATAGGATGCAGCCACAGCTCCCCTCACAAAAACCTATCCCAGGAGATAATGCAAACTGTGCTAGGTCCTGTCTGCTCTTGGAAGCTACGCTGGGTCAGCCCTAGTTAGTACTTGGATGGGAGGCTGCCAACAAAACCCAGGGTGCTGTAGGTAATATTTCAGAGGAAGGAACTGGTAAAACCACCTCTGAGGATTTTTGCCTAAGGAAACCCTAGGAAGTTCATGGGGTCACCATAAGTCAACAGGCAACTAGAAGGCACATACAATATGACCCCCATATTCACAGGGGATATGTTCCTGGACTTAACGTGGAAACACAGAACTGCAGATAATAGCCTAAACATACCATAGAGTCACACTGGAGGACCTAGAGATTCTTAGTGAGAACACCTCTCTAGGCATTTTCTAGGTCCTCTAGTGAGACTCATGGTCAACCTCCTGCAGAAGCATACCATAGAATCAAGTTGGAGGACCTAACAAATGCCTGGAGAGAACATATTTATTCAGATGTGGGAAAGTGAAACTGCAGGTACCAGTCCTGCGGACTCGGCAGTCATACTGTATATATACACACACAAAATCTCTGAAGGAATTTCCAGGAACCGTTCAATGGAAGCTTCTTTGTCTAATTGCCAGTTCCCAGGATGTTTCTTTCCTTTGAGCAGACACAGACTCAGCACCAAAGTGTTGTACTCTGTTACTCTATATACCCAATATATTGGCAGGCCTTTGGCAAATGACTTGGCTTGCTGCAGAAGATTCTTTTATGTGGACAGGCGCTGTAGCTGCTTCTCCCTAATGGGCTCATTTTCAAATCAAGTTTTCATATTTTATGCTTTTATTCCTTTAATGTTTCGGTTCTCTGTGTAGTATTGTATTGTAACAGTCTCCTGGGAGAAAAGACGGGATCAGAATCAAATAAATGTCTTGGACGGTTCCTGCTAAACAAGCCTCTCTGGGCAGAGTGCTAGGCCAACTGGGAAGCCACTGGAGAAAAGCCCCTGTCTCTTGTCTAGCCAGATGCCTCGCCTCATTTGATGCGGGTACTTAAGAGACTGAAGCTGGAGCCCCCTGCAAGTTGGCTTTGAAACAGGGCTGTGACCTTTTCAAACATCCACAAAAGTAAGGGATAACTGTATAGAGCTAGAGAGCAATAGAGAGAGAGAGAGACAGAGACATACAAAGACATCTCCCCCCCACCCGCCCAACAAAGCCAGTTTCTTCACATGCCTGATGGTACCTTTCGGTCGGTCCGAGCGTTGTGAAGACTGGGCTCCTCTGTGCCATTTTTTCCTTCCAGGAATTTATGCCTGTGGAGGGAAATGACAAGGCCAAGACAGGACTGAGAAGAAGCACATGGAGTTATTCATCTGTTCACAGCCATTTTGAAATGAGCCATCTCTGAGGCAAGCTACCCACTCTGGGCATTCATGTAGCCAGGAAGCCCAGGGGAGAAGTTGCTGCTGACGCTGGCAGAAGCTGCCCAGTGGACAAGAAGAGCCATTTGCAATGTGGATTTGGCAGAATGAGGAGTGGAAATAAAGCATTTTCTCCCACAGCTTGAAAAGGTGACCTGTTTTTGGATTCCAACTCCCAGAATCCTCAGCCAGCTTTTCTAGTGATTGGAACCCAAAAACAGATAACCTTTCCAAGACTTGGTATGCTCATGTGCTAATGAACCCCAGACATGTTCTGCACAGAGCACAGGACTGTAAACTTTTCCCACTGTGCTCTGCCTTTGTCAGTCTGTACAGGGCCAACAGTAGCTTTGTCAGCTTCTAGCGCTCTCCACGAGGCATATAAAGCCGTTTCTATTGGGTCAACCCATCCATCCAGCAAGCTCCATAGTGCTTGCACTGTCTTGCACCAAACTCAGGCAGGCAGGAGTTTTTACTAGACCTCTCTTGAGATGCTGGGGACTTCTTGGTTTTGCATGGTACATGTTCTCTGAGCTCTCAGAAATGCTTGACCCACAACTGCTGAGTCCTGGTGTACTGGGTACACTCCAGTTCTCAGGTTCTCCAGCTTTGGTACCTAGGTGCTCCAGACCAGTGCTTCTCAAAGCTATCTGATGTGTGGGACCGGAAATTGTTTTCCCCCCCAACGTGCCAGGGATTGGCACTAAATTTTTGCCCATTGGGTACAATTCTGTCTCTCTTTCCTGGACACTTGCCAGGGCAGAGACCAGAAGCCAATGGCTCAGGGAATGGCACTGGTCCAGGGACCACTACCTTGAGAAGCGTTGCTTTAGACTTCAGTTCCCAGAAGCCCCCACCAGCAGAGACCTGGGAGCTGAAGTCCAAAATCATTGAGAACAGAGATGGCAACCTCCAGAAGTGGTTGAATGAAACTGCCAGCCAATCTATTAGCCAGTTTAACCAATGCTGAAGAATGCTGGGAGATGCCAAATAATCACATCTGGAAGGCCTCATAATTGTCAGCCCTATTCTAAATAATCAAAAGTTTGAAACTCAGTGCTCCAGAGTTGAAGGGAAAGCTGGACAGGGTTCTTCAGCACCTAGGAGAGCTCCAAGTGACCATCTTACCCCAGATGATGTCTGAGACCAGACTAAAAGCTTTTATGGCCATTCCTTAAGCTCCGCCCCACCAGGCACCACCCCTTTCTTACAAAGTGGAACAGCCTTAAAGAGGCAGACCTTTAGCCTGAGGCCCAACACTCCTTTGATCTGTTAGAACACAACCTCTTGACAATGAGAGCTGTTTGGCAATGGAACCAATTGCCTAGAGAGGTAGTGGATGTTTTCAAAAAGAGACTGGACAGCTCCCTGCTGAGGTTACTTTAGCTGGCGATCTTGATTTGAGCAAGAGGCTGGACTTGATGGCCCATGAGGCCCCTTCCAACTATAGGATTGTATGACTGTGATTCTATATTTTGCTGCAAAGGACTGAATCTTGTGAAGAAGGAGGTCACCTCCCACCCGACAGGCCCTGAATGTATGGGAATGGGGTGGGGATGGCTGACCGGACCTTCCCAGAGCACACTAGTTGTGAAATCTGCATCTTAATATCTCAATCTCTCTCCCCCGCACACACACACATTTACAACTGCTCATTTCATCCTGATGCAATAAGCTACAGCATAAAACTTTTTAAAAATTCAGACTTGGGTGCAGCAGCTTTGCTTCACAAAGCCCAGTAGCCCAGGTTGTCTACATGGGCAAGGAGAAGAAGTGGCCAGGGAGTAACTGCTTGCCATCTGAGAAGGCTGCTTTGAAATGGATCTTGCATTCTCTTTTGAACGCCAAAACTCCCACTGAAATCTGGCAGGATGCTCTATCAGGGCAGCTTTCAGGATGTGCTGATTAAACATAATGCAATATGGTGCACAGATGGAATGGGAACAGAAAGGAGTGAGTTCAATGGAAGCTTTTTGAAGATAGAGCGGGGGGAACCACACACACACACAAAACAAAGTAAAAAAAACAAAACACATGCACACCCAGCAATGGATAATTCTGCAAAATACCACAAAGTACTTCATGTTCAGTAGGGAAGCCGTGCTGACTGAGCAGAGCACTGCTCACAAAACAGAAGGGTGCGCACACGCGCACACACACACACACCACTTTGGAAATGATGCATACATAGAGTGGCAGCTCCAAAGCCAGTTGGATGGTGAAATATACACACAGGTCCCTTATTGTAACCGCTTCACTGTCTGGCAGGCTATTTCTGGGCACTCTTCAAAGTGCTGACCTAGAAAGCCCTCTATGGCTTAAGTGCAGGCTATTTGAAGGACTGTCTCTTTCCATATTAACCCACCTGGACTTTTAAGCTCTCCAGGGAAAGCACTTTTCTCAGTCCCCTCCCCTTCACAGGCCTGTTTGGTGGAAACATGGGGAGTGGGCAGGCAGAGCCTTCTTGGTGGCTGCTCCTAGTTTCTGGAACACCTTCCCTAGGGAGGCTGGGCTGACTCCCTCCTTGCTGTCCTTTCATTATGAGGTGAAGACCATCTTATTCCAGCAGGCATTTGGGAACTGAGTGTTTTGCATAATGGATTTTCTGTTTCAGTGCTGTCCTGTTTCTAATCTATGCTTTTAATTAATGACTTGCATGGTTTTCATTCTATAGGCAGCTTAATATTATTTCAACCTTAACTTTTAATTTTTTTAAGTAATATGTGGTTTTACTTATATTTCTTTTATTCTGTAAGCCACCTTGAGTCCTATCCTTGCTAGTGATTGGAATGATTGAAACTATCCAGGTTTTAGTCTGAACTTTTAAGGAGCTATGATGCTGAAGCTGATCCCCAAAACAAGTTCAGCATCTTGGATAGTTCCTTAAATTTAAGGTTATCCCTGTCATCCCATTGACATGGAAGCTAGTAGTGGCTGCTGCTGGAGTCCACATGCTCTACTTATGAGTTACTTACAAAGAACTTTTAAAGAGAAAATGATTTCCACGCCGATAGCATCTACTTATATATAAACAAAGGGGAAGGGGCTCATGGCATACTAATAGAGAGCCACCACGCCAAACCCAAAATAAATCTGTGGCCTAAATTTCTATAATGCTGTGAAACATTCTGGCCATTCAGGGGAGCTATTTCAGCAGTAGAACATTCACAGGCAGCGCATCTGGTGAGATAAGAATGCGTGGTCAGTTTGACTAGGAGAAAAAGAACTTTGCAAAAGACTGACAGGACTGACAGGAAAAGGGGGAGGGGAAATCGACATCCCACATGTGGGGTCCTAAAGTTAAGTCCCATATTGGGGTGATAAGGGACACCTCAAACTCTCCATCCGACAATGGGTATTAGTTCACTCCCACTAGAACAACACTCAGGAATTTGGTCTTGTATATCAAATGCAGTGGGTCCATCTGCTGGGATTTCAGTAGACATGGCTCTGCTCCTCCTCTTCTCTGTCTATCCGGGTTTACACCAAGCAGCAGTGTAAAGTTCTGATCTCTTGATGGCTGACCTGCCATCATGACCTTTGCATGGGTTTGGGGGGTTTCCACAGGAGACCTGAAATCTCATGAGAGGCCCTCCTTTCATGAGAGTTGGAGCAGCCTTATATAAGCCTTCCTCCTATGTCCCGTATTGCTCAGCAGAAAACCTGACCACCCTTTGGAGAAGCAATACTGCCATGATGTCCCCGGAGTCCAGCTCAGCAACTTGGCTTGGAGGCCAACCCAGAGGCTGAAAACCCAGTGGAGAAACTCAAGACCCCTGAGCTCAGCTTTGTGTTGCCAATCACTGAGTCTAGCTTCTGTGTGGGGACAGTATGCCCTCCTCCAAGAAATTAACAGTCCTTAGAGCTGGTGCATGAGTTTCCTGCCAGGGTTCCTGGAGAGACAAAGGAGAGTTAGGCTTCAGGCCAGAGACAAAGTCTCTTTAAGGGAGGGGCCGGGCCAATTTTCATCCCCATGTGGACCACACAGCAGTATGGTTGGGTGTACAGAAAGTGGCATGATGTCAGTTCCAGTTGCCATTTTTGACAAACGTATGGCTGAAATAAAGGCTTTTGAAGAAAAGTTGGTGAATTCTGGGTGTGTGGAGTGGGGAGAGGCATGTTTCTTGCTTGTTTGGGCTGGTTTGGCACCGTTTTGTTGCTGCATACCTTCAAGTTGTTTCTGACTTATGGCAACCCTCGGACAACCCTATCATGGGGTGTTCTTAGTAAGATTTGTTCAGAGAGGGTTGTTGTTGTTGTTATATTCATTTTTATCCTACCTATATATCCCAATAATGGGACTCAAGGCAGCTAAAACATATTTAAAAATGCAATAAAAACAATACAAAAGTAAAAATAACTGTATAAATATTAAAATTTAAAAACAATTAAACAATTTATAAGTTAAAACATTAAAAATATTACAATGCATTTAAAAAGCACCCTATATAAAGAGCAGTAAAAATTTGTAGAAGGGTTTGCCTTTGCCTTCCTCTGTGGCTGAGAGGATGTAACTTGCCCAAGGTCACCCAGTGGGTTTCCATGGCTTAGCTGGGATTCAGACCCTGGTCTCCAGAGTTACACTCTCTCAGCCTCAGAAGAAGGCAACAGCAAACTCCTCTCAGGGCCGGTTTAAGGAATTTTGGGGCCCCCTGCAATGCTTTATTTTGGGGCCCCCATATGTTTATCTCAGGTCAATGTAACCTAACCTATTCACAATACAGGATGCTCATATTACAGTAGGACCCCTGTATCCATGGACTCATTATCCATGGGACACAAAACAGCACAACTACCATAGAGTCTTCCTAGAAAACCTTTATCAGACAAGGAGGTCAGCAGGGGGCCCCCCTTGACCTTGGGGCCCCCTGCCAATGCTGATTTGGCAGACTGGTTAAACCGGCCCTGACCCCTCTGAACAAATCTTGCAAAGAAGACCCTGTGATAAGTTTGCCTTAGGGCTGTTCTAAGTCAGAAATGACTTGAAGGCATATAACAAAAACAAACCTTGGGCAAGTCACCTTCTCTCAGCCTCAGAGGAATGCAATGGCAACCCCCCAAAAGAAATCTTTCCAAGAAAACCTCATGATAGGTCACCATAAGTCGGAAATGACTAGAAGGTACAAGCACACACACACATACTCCTACTGAGAACACACTTTTTACACAAGAAAACCGCAGCTGTCAACTGCCCTATCTAGAGAAGTGTTTTCCCTTCCCTTCAAAGATGGAAAGGAACACAGCTTCTGAAACCATGCCTGATAACAACATTCCTTTGCTTCCTGATCCCAATATACTGGTTTTTAAAAACCTATCTGCAAATGCATGCAAATTTAATTCATAGTTTGATACAAATTCCTTTAATCAGATTGCAGCCAACACCCACCCACGCAGAGAGGTTAATGCTTTGCTAAGTCTTGTGAGCCACCATGGGAATCCAACTGCAGAACCAAAGGCCCAGAAAATAAACATTTACATAGACAAATGCATCCCTCTGACAGTGACAGTGATGGTCAGACATGGAGAAGTCAGCAGATCCTATGAGCGCACACCAGGGGCACCCAGGTTTCACTCTGGACTTTCAATGAATTCTCCAAGGTGCTGAATCCTCCAAATTAGGTCCAGCTCCTTGGAGTGCTCATTTAAAGTTTGGACTAAAAACTGAAGCAGTCTCACCACCCTATTGACATGGGCAACACCCACCATCATGGCCACACAGATGCTATATATGAATGACATTGTTTATGGATGTTTCCACCGGTGGTTTGTTGGGCTGCGCAATTGTTGTTTTTGTTGTGTGCCTTCAAGTTGTTTCTGACTTACGGCTATCCTAAAGCAAACCTATCATGGGGTTTTCTGACGCTGAGAGTATGTGACTTGCTCAAGGTCACCCAGTGGGTTTTCATGGCCAAGCGGAGATTTGAACCCTGGTCTCTAGAGTTGTACTCCAATGCTCAAACCACTATGGCATGCTGGATGCTGGGTTGGGCAATGCTGGAGGCTATTAGTGAGCCATTAAATACATTGACAGAATAACCACCTTAGAAAAAGGAAGCTCTGGACGGGTGTGCGTATGTGAAGAGGAAGTGAAAATGCCTGTTTTTGGGTGTTGGAGAACAACCAAGGAAGGAAGGAAGGAAGGAAGGAAGGAAGGCTGGCCACACATGGCCCACAGGGTTGTTTCTGCAGGCCTCAGACTCTCTCTAAAAATGGACTTGCAGGTCACTTCTTGTTGGGAAAGGCAATCTCTCTTAGGCTTCAGAAGGCTCAGAGATGGGCCAAACCATGGTGATATGGGGGAGGCATGGTTGGGAACAAATATTGTTTTAAAAATTTTGAGAGGGTGGTCATCCAGCATCCGCTTGGGGGCCAATGTGGCCCCTGAACTCTCAACAGCTGCCCAACCCTGAATTGCAACTTCCCTCTTAAGAAGCCAAGAAGCCAACTCATCCACAGATTCATTTCAAATGTTGGGGAATGATTTACTCTCTTCCATGCAGAAGGGATGTTTGGTTCCCTCTTGGAGTCACATTTCTTGTTGCCACATTGACACAGAACAAGGTGGGCATTTTATGGTGGTGCCACCCGAAGAGCTGTGAACAAGGACCTTGAGGTTCCACCACTTGCCATAGCTAACTGAGGCTTTCTTTTCTTGTCAGGAAAAGAAAACCAGCTGTGACCAAAAAAAATTTTTAAAAAATGCCCCAACAAATCTGTTGGATTTTGAGAGATGATTTTATTTTATTGCAAACAAGGAGGGCTGCCAGCTACTCAAAACAACTATTCCACCTCATGTGAACATGTGGTTTTAGGGGGCTCTGGGCATTGTGAAATGCTCTCAATTCTGCCCCAGAAATCACTCCTGTGATGGAGGCGTGGGAGCATTTTTATACCCTGTAATGCACTAGAATTCTCATTAGGGTCACAAAATATACCAGATGATGCATTCAATGGAAGGTGTATATATATATATATATATTTGGTTGAGTGTTAAGTAGAAATTTTCACCCCAGACAAATTTCTCCCATCTTAAAGCCTCATATCAGAGAAGTGGGACAGGTGTCTCCCTCTCACATTGTCTCAAAAGGAGGATGGGGTTCGGCATATCTGGAGTGGAAAGGAATGGAAAGGAGACACACCGGAGTTACAGATCATGACCCAGTGGGGAGTTCTTCTGCACAAGCCTTCTTGAAAAGAACAGCTCTTCCGTATCTCAGGCACATTTTGAACAGGATTCCATAGAAGTCTCCCCCACACACCATTAATTTGGCTAGGGGGGTGGGGAGGAATATGGGGCTGCTATTTAAATTTCCCATACTGGGCACCTAAACAAGCCTTGAGCCTGAGTTCTCATCTTTTCCAATCCTGAAAAGGCACTCTGTTGCCTTTGGACATCAGCCTATTGCAGGCAGCCAAACACCAAAGATACACCAAGAGAGGAGCTCTATTAAAAACTGTTTGTCCGATGGCACCAAAGTCCCACATTCTCTCCCACTGACACCCCCCCTCAAAATTAAAACACATTAAAACCCTGAAGCACTCTTTCTTGGATGCCAGGCTATCTGGGTTCTTGGAAAGAATGTTGCTCCCCTCCTCCAGCCTGGTACCAAAAGCAGACTCCTTGACATTCTCCTTCCCTTAAGGGAGCCCCCCCCCCAACCACACTCCTACACTCCCAATGTAGACAACGAACTCACAACACAACATGCCACAGCTGCATCCGGAGCATGGGCGGTCGCATCCAACGTGGTCCGGTCCAGGATGCCTCCAACTCAGGTCTCTGGGCAAGCCAGCCCTGGTGCAGTCGTCGGAAACATGGCGCAATGGAATGACAACCAGGTGGCATGCCGCGGCGGTGTCTCCACCAGTCTCAATGGCAAAGGGTTCCCCCATTCCCCACTTCCACTCCTTCCCCCCACCCTTGTGTGTGTGTTGTGTCGTGCAGCCTCAGTGCCAACTCACCTGAAAAAAGACGGGGGTGGTCAGAAGGCAGGCAGGCGAAAGAAAGAAACAGGAAGCACAACCCCGGTGCTCAGAGGCAGCTCAGAAGGAGACAGAAGTCTGGCCAAGCGGCATGGCAGGTCTGGCCCCCTTGGTCTGCTTAGGGGAAGGCTTCCCCAAACCTCCTCCTGACTCTCACAAACAGCATCTTCTCCTGGAATTCTTTTACTCCTGGGCTCTGTGTGCGACTGTGACTGTATTCTGAGTGGGATGTTGGTTGCAGAGATTTCTGTGTTCAGCAGCTATGACCAAAGGCTGGCAGGAGGCCAGGCTGAGTCTACCACCGACAGGCAGCCATCCCTTCTTGCTGTTGTGGCAACCTCGCCGCTCTTCTGCTTGCCCTCTTTTGCCACAGGGCCTGGTTGATGAAAGCGCGGTAGTGGCAACAGTGGTGGCAGCAGCAGCAGCTGCTGCAAGTTGTTGCCAGGACGCTGTCGCCATAGCAACGAGCATCTCAACCTCCGCACAAAGCCAGGCCCTCCTCTAGAGAAAGAGAGAGAGAGAAGGGAGTGGGCGGGAAAGGAACTTATTTATAGAGAACAAAATATTCAGCATCAAGGAGACAAATCTTCTTGGAAGAGACCTAAACCCTGCAATTAGATCCCAGTGGCGGCCAGGAGATCAGCAGGGGGAAAGGACACGGGTTTTCTCTCTGTCCCCCAGGTTCTAATCCAGGAAACGCACACAGATAAAGGACCTGCCGGCTTCTCATTGCAAAAAGGAAGAAAATCAAAGGCTTCCTCCCTTTTTAATGTGTACTGCAGAATTCTTGCAAGCACACACAAAGCCTTTCAGAAAAGCACAGCTTCTTTATTTTAAAAAAGAGAGATCACGGTGACATCTCTGGTGCTGTTGCTTGCCAATTAAAAGACGCCCACCCTATACCCTTCAGCCCCTCAGGGTGAGTCTTTTGCTCCAAGGAGGCAAAAGGAAAGGATTGTCACAGAAGAGAGCCCATGTTGCCATTTAGGCCTGGGGAATTTTTCCAGACAAAACCGAGGAATGCAAGGCAGAAGGTTTCCTCTTCAGAGAGGCAGGAGGAAAGGCAGTTGGAGGAGGATGTTGGGAGGCCATTATTCAGTCTCCAGTGCAGCATACTGAACCATCTTCACAGGGACAGTTGGATCTCAAGAGAAGTTACTTTTCTGTTGCTAATGGAGTTAAAATTTTACGACCTGTCTTTTATTGCTCTTTGTCCCTCATCCTCAGACAACCGATAAGGTGAATAGCCTCTGCCTGCCTTGAAATCCCTCAAGGCCATCTTAACTGACAAAGTCTCAGACAGAATGTAGGCCTGTGACTCTAACATCATCACCATTTTTCTTCTGTATGATTTTTAACATCTTTGCCTGATGAAGAACCAAGTGAAGCTCCAAAAGCTTACATGATGTTATGTTAAGCTTTGGAGTTGGCCCAATAAAGGTATCACTGCTTTGTGGATTTTAGATTTTGTTGCACCTTCACAGCTTGTGGTGTCCTTAATCACTGTTGAGTCAACTGTAACCTACAGCAACCCTCTGAATGAGAGACCTCCAGGTCACCCTCCCCTCAACAGCCCTGCTCAGGTCTTGTAGACTCAGGGCAGCAGCCGTGGCTTCCTTGATGGAGTTTCTGTATCTGGGATGCACTCTCCCGCTTTTCCTACTGCCTTCTGTCTTACCAAGCATTATTGTCATTTCTAGTGAGTCATGCCTTCTCACGATAGGGCCAAAATATGACAGTCTCAGTTTAGTCATCTTGGCTCTTAGGGAGAATTCAGGCCTGAATTGCTCTAGGACCCATTGATTTGTCTTCTTAGCAGTCCATGTTTTCTTAGAACTCTTCTCCAGCACCACATTTCAAATGAATTGATTCTCTTCCTATCAGCATTCTTCACGTCCAGCTTTCAGAACCATACACAGAAATCAAAAATATGGCATGGACAATCCCGACCTTGGTATTTAATGATCTATCTCAGCACTTGAGGATCTTCCTTAATTCCATCATAGCTGCCTTTCTAACTCCTAGTCTTCTTCTGATTTCTTGACTACAGTCTCCATTTACTGAGTCTTGGCATCGAAAAGTTATTTCAGTATATTTGATATCTACTTTAAATCTATATAAATAATCTCTAGTCATTATTTTTGTTTCCTTAATGTTCACTTGTAACCCTGCTTATCTTCTCAGCCAGTCACCTGGAACTTCTCCTGCACAAGCCTTAACCAGAGCTGTGCAAGCATCTGGAATCGTTTGTATTTTTCCTTCCTTCTGATGTGACTTCTACAAGAAAATTTCCAATGGATTGGGTTTCATGCTGGCTGGCAGGCAGGTATTCTGAGGTTGTTGTTGTATGTCTTCAAGTTGTTTCCAACTTATGGCCACCCTAAGGTGAACCACCTTTCATAGGATTTTCTTGGCAATATCTGTTCAGAGGAGGTTAGCCTTTCCAGAAGAAGCCGAGAGGATGTGACTTGCCCAAGGTTATCCAGTGGGTTTCCATGGCTTAGCAGGGATTCGAACCCTGATCTCTAATAAGTTGTTGTCCAGCGCTCAAACCAGTACACCATGCTGGCTCAATCTGAGGATTATAGCCTCCTCACAATAACTTCTCTAGGTTCTGCTATTGACCTTTTATAAGAATGTCTGCGTCTCATAACTCCCAAGACCATGAAATCCATACACCTTGAGCTTGGTCCCTTGGGGGTTATACATCTCTGGTTCCTGGCTTTTTAAAAAAAGTATCAGGTTTAATTAATTTTAATTGCTTGATATCATTTTAATTCATTAAGGCCAGAAGTCTGCCAAAGGTGTTTGCTTCTGCCCAACAAAAGAATGCCTGCAGGCAGACACATATTACTTAATCAATCAGTTAATGAATGAATGAATGGTTCATCTGATTTTGACCATAACTAATAAGGGAAATGGGAGGAAGCCATGGCTTGTCAGCTGATTTCCCTGCCCAAAGTATCTCCATCTTGTCTGCATTGGGCCTTAACTGGTTTACCCTCATCTCCCCTAAAGCTGCCTCCAGGCACAGGTTCAAGAGTTCCACAGGCTCAGCAGGAAGAAGAGGAGGAAATAAAAGGCAAAGCTGAGGTCCTCCATATGTTGGTGGACTACAACTCCCAGTTTTCCTCACTCTTGGCTCTTCTGGCTTGGGGCTGTTGGGAGTTGTAGTCCATCAACATCTGGAGGCCACAGGACTTCCCAGAGCTTTGAAAAGTTCTCTCTTTTTTTGGTAATTACAACATTCAGAATCCACTGACTAGCCTAGCCACTGTATCTTCTAGTGGTTTGTGTGGGAGATACCCCACATGCCATGGTGAACAACTTGTGGCTCTTCCGATGGTGTTGGACTGCAAATGCCATCAACCCAGTGGCAGCTGACACGTTCCATGCCAGTGAGGGTGTTAATCCACTCCAGGTTTTAGTCAAAAACATTAAGGGACCTATCCAAGGTGCTGAATCTTACCCCTAAAACAGGCACAGCACCTTGGCTAGCTCCCTGAAGTTCTGACTAAAATCCAGAGAGAATTTATCCTCCCAATGATATGGAGCCACAGCCACAACTAGGTGGGGAGTTGATGGGACATGTAGTCCAACAACATCTGGAGGGCCACGAGTTGTAAGTTGTCTGGAAAAAAGATTAATAAAATCTCTGTTTGGCTCCTAAGCGCCAGAGATAAATTCTCAAAAACTGGGAGATGGCCAGACAGGAAACCTGGACAGGCAAGCAGGATAGCCATCTCTACTTTTACCTGGGATGCATCCGCACTGCTTGGTTATACCAGTTTCGTACTACTTTAACTGTCACGGTTCCTATGGATTCTGGGGTTTATGGTTTGGGGAGATCCACATAATATTCTGTTGACAGAAAGCAGAGCTCTCTAGCAGTGAATTCTATATCCCTCACACCAGAGTAAGACCCCCAGGATACCATGTGAGACAACCGTCACAGTTGAAGCACTATCAGACTGGTATAACTGTGTCTAGTGCGGATATCCCGTCTGATTGACGTACCTGCTCTTATGCATCATGGCCACTAGAGGCTGCTGTTGGTCTTACCATCCTGGGAAGGACATACACCCCTTGGTCGCTGCTGTACGGAGGAATACAAAGGCTTGGTCACAGAGAATGCTAACTTGAATAGGTTTGCTGTTGCTGTTGTGTGCCTTCAAGTTGTTTATGACTTCTGGTGATGCTAAGGTGAACCTATCACAGGTGCTTCTTGGCGAAATTTGTTCAGAGGGTTTTTTTGGCTCCACCCCTTTTGCCTTTGGCTCCACCCACTGTTGAAATGCCCCCCCAACTTTTTTGGAACTGAATCTGGCCCTTGGGCGGAACCAGGTTCCGGCTCTTGCTCTCCCCTCTTATTTATTCCCAGATTGAATCATGTTTAAATACCTGTAATGGTGATGTCCCACTTTCTTGCCTCCTACATTGTCTCTTTTAGATTGTAAGCACTTTGGGGCAAGGATTTGTAATTTTCCCCTCCTGGTTATGAAAATGTCTTTATTAACATGCACCTGAGGGATGGGAATTATGTGTGGCTGGGGGGATTTTGAGAGTTGGGGTCAAAAAAGTCTTTGCCAGGTGTGTCCTTCCCCTCCCCAAATATCCAGTGCATTGGGGATACTTGGGAAAGTCATTTTTGACCACAACTCCCAGCATCCCCTAAGCTATGGTCACGGTGGCTGGCGGGAAGGGGTGTCTTGAGGTTGGTAACTTCCCAAATTAACTTTTCCGAGTTCTACCCTCGGTCACCCAGAAGAACCATAGAGAATGTCTGCTTGTCCTAACTCCAAGGTGCTCAGAAATTTTACACTTTTAAAGTATCATCCGATTTAATTATACAATTAAATCAATTAATTCCAAGTGCTCGGTATCAAATTAATTAATTCAAGGAGGAAAGTCTGCCGTCAGCCTTTGCTCCTGCCTGAGGATGGGGCTCCTGCCTACAAGCAAATGCATATCAATTAATTGATTGATTCATTCATTACTTTTAATGAAGAGTTTGAATTTGTCTTCAGCTTCGCTTTCTCGCTGCAGGTGCTTTCTCCTCTGCCCGAGGATGCCTCTGTCTCCCTGGCAGCAAACAAGCCGGCGCATCCATTAATTAATTTGCTGTAATTGATTCTTTTTAATTAATGGATGCGCTGCTGCTTGGGAGTGTGGTGGAGTCTCCTTCTTGGGAAGTTTGGTTGGCCATCTGTCGAGGGTGCTTTGATATTCCTGCAGGGCAAAATGGGGACGGTCTGGATGGCCTTTGGGGGTCTCTTCCAACTCTACGGTTCTGTGATTCTAATTGTGGGCCACACCCTGAAAGGAAACACCCGCAAGTGGCCTTTCTGGCTTAAAGCCTGTGGTGGGTTTCCAGTGGTTAGAGTAGACCCATTGAGTGAAGCGGATTTACCTACCTGCTGACTGGCGACCCAAGGCTTGGGTCCTGTGGGGGTCTGCTTTTGTCCTGCCCAGGACCGGTTTAAGGAATTGGGGGGGGGGGCTGCAATGCTTTAATTTGGGGGGGGCATATGTTTATCTCAGGTCAATGTCACCTAACTCAGCCTAAATTATTCACAGTCCAGGATATTCAGATTATTACTAATAATGTTTTTGCAGGAGGAGGGTTACTACTATGGGGGCCCAACAATAATGTGGCCCCAGGACAGGTTTAAGAGATTTTGGGGGGCCCTGCAACACTCTTATTTTGGGGGCCCCATATGTTTATCTCATGTCAAAGTAACCTAACCCAACCTAAGCTATTCACAGTACAGTATATTCAGATTGTTACTAATAATGTTTTTGCATGAGGAGGGTTACTATGCCCCCCCCACAATGATGGGGTCCCCTGCAATGCTATATTTTGGGGGGGCATATGTTTATCTCAGGTCAATGTAACCTAACTCAACCTAAGCTATTCACAGTACAGGATATTCAGCTTATTACTAATGTTTTTGCAGGAGGAGGGTTACTAAGGGCCCCCCACAATGATGCCCCCCCCTGCAATGCTTTATTTGGGGGGGCGTATGTTTATCTCAGGTCAATGTAACCTAACTCAACCTAAGCTATTCACAGTGTAGGATATTCAGATTATGACTAATACTGTAATGTTTTTGCAGCAGGAGGGTTACTATGGGCCCCCCACAATGACGCCCCCCCTGCAATGCTTTATTTGGGGGGGGCGTATGTTTATTTCAGGTCAATGTAACCTAACTCAACCTAAGCCATTCACAGTACAGGATTATGACTAATAATGTTTTTGCAGGAGGAGGGTTAGTATGGGCCCCCCATAATGATGGGCTCCCCTGCAATGCTTTATTTGGGGGGGGGGCATATGTTTATCCCAGGTCAATATAGCTTAACTTAACCTAAGCTCTTCCCAGTACAGGATATTCAGATTATGACTAATAATGTTTTTGCAGGAGGAGGGTTACTAAGGGGCCCCCACAATGATGCCCTCCCGCAATGCTTTATTTTGGGGGGCCCATATGTTTATCTCAGGTCAGTGTCACCTAACTCAACCTAAGCTATTCACAGTCCAGGATATTCAGATTATGACTAATAATGTTTTTGCAGGAGGAGGGTTAGTATGGGCCCCCCATAATGATGGGCTCCCCTGCAATGCTTTATTTGGGGGGGGGCATATGTTTATCCCAGGTCAATATAGCTTAACTTAACCTAAGCTCTTCCCAGTACAGGATATTCAGATTATGACTAATAATGTTTTTGCAGGAGGAGGGTTACTAAGGGGCCCCCACAATGATGCCCTCCCGCAATGCTTTATTTTGGGGGGCCCATATGTTTATCTCAGGTCAGTGTCACCTAACTCAACCTAAGCTATTCACAGTCCAGGATATTCAGATTATGACTAATAATGTTTTTGCAGGAGGAGGAGGGTTACTACGGGCCCCCCACAATGATGGGCCCCCCGCGGATGCTGAGCCGCCGGTGCCTTACCCCGGCCTGGTCCCGCCTTGGAGGAGGGCTCCCGCGCTGCCCGGGATTGGCGGCGGGGGAGCTGGCTCCCGAGGAAGCCCTTCGGCCGCCTTGGCTGCTGGCTGGCTGGGCTGGCTGGCTCTCCGGGCCGGGAGGGACGAGGGCGGGTCCCCGCCGCCTTGCTGGCCTCGCCTGCCCGCCCGCGGAGCCGCCCCTCCAGCCCAGCAGGCCCGCCCTGCCGCCGCCGCCGCTTCCCCGCCGCTGCCTCCGGACGCGGCTCCCTGCATGGCGCGGCGGCCGCCTCCTCCTCCTGGTCCTGCTCTTCCTTCGCTGCCGCCGCAGCCGCAGCCGCGCCCCGGAGCCGGCCAGCCAGCCAGGCGGAGGCGCCCGGGAGGCCCGCCGAGGGAGAGCCGGCCATGGTGAGTCGCAGCGCCCGGGAAGCGGCACCGGCTCGGGGCCCACGGGAGGGCAGACTTTGGCGCCCCACTTGGGGGGGTGCAGGCGGGTTTTCCTGCGCGGGGTCTCGCCTCTGGCTGCCTGCGCGGAGGAGAAAGGGCTCCGGCCGGGGGAGGGAGGGAAAGGCACTCTGCCTATGCTCAGAGGGAGGAGGAGGAGAAGGAGAAGAAGAATCCCGCGCCCCGTTTGCACGGCCGCTCTCGTCTCCTCTCGCCTACTTTCTTCTCTCCCAGCCTCCTCCGTGGGACTTTTATAAGCAAACTTATTTCCAAAGGCTCTAAGCCTGCGCCCCGGGACCCGGGAGGAGGATCCTGTCGCTTCAGCCGGGGCTGAATGGGAGAAAGAGAGTTACCTCTGGGTGGTCCAAATCCTCGGGGTATTAGAGGCACCGAATCGGTTGTTGAAGGCTGACTCGACGCCTAGGAAAATTGTAGTAATTCATAGAATCATAGAATTGTAGAGTTGGAAGAGACCACAAGTGCCATCCAGTCCAGCCCCCGCCCACGCAGGATTCAGGGGTTTACTCTGTTAAGGAGCTAGCTAGCCCATAGGATTCAAGCCAGGGTGCACCTCTTGATTTCTACTCGGATTTGGGGTGAAGCCAGCCCCTAAGGATTGCTTGCCTAAGAAAACCCTATGAAATCCATGGGGTGGCCAGAAGTCAGCAGGCAACTTGGAGGCACATAGACAGAAACACAAGATCTGATCTTGGTCCCTTTCCCCCAGTGCCGCAGGCTAGGACTTCCAGAGCATGGGAAATGGTGCCTTTTTGGACTGTCACTTCCAGATTTGGAGTAACAGTCTGGGAGTAATTTTGGGAGTAACAGTCCAAAAAGAAGAACTTTCCCCAAGCCGAGAAGGACAGTCAAGGAATCTCAGGTGCTGGAGGCTCTATTTCTGAAGAACTGGCAAAACCATTTCTGAGGATTCCTTACCTAAGAAAACCCTAGGAAATCCGTGGGGGCACCATAAATTGACAGGCGACTTGAAGGCACGCACACACACACATACACACACATGGAGGGTCCCTGAAAGCATTAGATACTAGATGCCCATCTGCTGTTGCTGGTGTCCCTGAGCGCAAACAGAGTGCCATATGCAAAGGAAAGAGTTCTACCCTCAAAGAGCTTACAGTGGCTCCCTGGCTTTTGAGCTCTGCTGGAGTTTCTCTGTGCTGACCCAGTTTCTTGGCCCAGTGAACTCTCCTGCCTCCCGGTTTAGAGAGACAGCCATGAATCACAGATGATAATCGCATGGGGCTTTTTGGAGGAGGAGAGGATGGCTGTGTGTGTTTGCGTGTGCTGTGAATTTCCATGAGGCTTTTTTAAAAAAGACAGATGAAAGAGGAAGAATTGGAAAGAGAAGTTTTTCCGACCATGTTACTCATGCTGTAACGTCTTCAGCAGATGTTGTGTGCCTTTTTCTCCCTTACTGGATGTGTCTAGTGCAAGAGATTGCATCCACATCCATCCACCCACAGACGTCCACACACACGTTGTACCTTGCACTGTGGCACCTTGCTGAACACCCTTTGTCTTGAGGATTTGGGTACAGTTGGCCACCGTATCCACAGATTCTGCATCTGTGGGTTCCACCAACCATTTTAGAAAATATTCAAGGGGGGAAATTAAAAAGCAAACCTTGCTTTTTGCCATTTTATGTAAGGGACACCATTTTACTATGCCATTGTATATAATAGGACTTGAGCATCCATGGATTTTGGTATCATGGAACCAAACCCCACCAGACACCAAGGGCCCACTGTATTCATCAGCATGACCTACGGATAGACAAAGGGACGTAAGAAGCCCGAGACTCAGAGACCCCCTGCTCTTCCCTCCTAAAGATTTTGCACTGAAGAACTAACTATGTCTGACCCTGTTTAGCTCCCCTAATCAGAAGAAAGTGGACATATTTGAAGGCATGTTATACTGAGGATGGAGCGAGTTTGTTTTCTGCTGCTCCAGAGAGTAGGAAACAGAGCAATCATCATCATCATAGAAGCAGGATTTGAACCAACAACCTCCTACTGATAAGGCAAACACATTTCCTGCTTGCCACAGTGACTGATAATAATATTTATTTATATACCGCCCTTTGGTAACCCAATCAGGGTGGTTAACAACATTAAACATCATGCAAAGTAAAACAGTATACTCCCCTCCCCCCTTAAAAAGTTATTACATCAAATTACAAATTAAAACTGCCTCCTCTTTTGCTTTCAATATTCCTATAAGGCTCCTCCAAATCTCTTGTTTATGGCCCTACAATACTTGTGATACAACTTTTTTTAAAAGTAGAAAATGAGACTTTGCAAGACCTTCAGTCCATTTGTAAGTGATTTATGACACTTGTGAAACTGTCAGCATTCCCAGACCACCAGGGGCTGGCACATGCTGCTCCTGGGTTTCTGGTGGCCACCCACGGGTGGAATGGATACCTCCATCTGTCTTTCCCTCCAAAATGATGATGTTGCTCTTTTTCAGAACTTGAAAAAAATGACAGAATCAGCTGCCCTGGGTTTCTCTGCTCTCTCTCTCTTCTTTCTGAGTTGATGGCAGTTCTCCTCCGAGGGCTACCTTCTTTTCCTCTTCTCTCCCAAAATACATGGAGGGGAGACAGAAGCCACTGCTGTGGGCACAGAAGGGCACTCTGGCATCCCCTTAGTGATGAAAGCTTGGCATTGTATGTGTGTGTAAGGCAACCAGGTAGCTATTTTTATCCTTTTTAAAGCGGATCCAGTTTGTGCTTGCTCTCAGCTTCTCCTTGCACAGAGCAGCTAGGAGGAAGGAGTTGCAGCTCATTAGTGGGATGGATCTCACCTGGTGAGCTCTTTGTTTACCACCTGAAAGCAAAAGTCAGAGAGGGAGGGAGAGTCCCTGTCTGCCCAGTGTAGCTGGCAAAGTACCTCCTGCTGGCATCAAAAGCCATTGACAGAGGCCTTCTCCTGGCATCCCTTTTGGTTCCTGTGAATGCTTCCCTTGAGCACAGGGCATTATTAAGGTGAGCAGCCGGGCTGTCTCTGGAACTCAGTCTGAAATGAATGCACACAAGGCCGGTCTGTCCTTGGCTTCTTTGGGCATTTCTGTGAGCTTCTTTGTTTAGCGCTGGCGGATAAGGAGAAGTAAACTTCTGGGAGTTGCAGTCTAAAAGGATGAACTTTGGTTCTGACAGTTGAAGCCCAGCGTAAATTCTCTTTCCTTACCAAGTGGCCCATTGGGAACACTTTATGGCCACACTTGAAGGTTTGGGATGGCCTGGGGGACATTTTAAGTCCCCCAAAGATCCCTTTGATGTTTGTTGCTTGCCTTGGGCAAAGTGGCAGCTCTCCCAAGTGAATCAGTTGTGGGCAGGCAGGCAGGCATGTGCTGCTCCAAGTCACCTGGGAATTTACAGATGTTTGCAGGAGGGCTGGTTTTAAAAACCTCCTTGTAGGCAGATAGCTACTTGCTTGGTTGCCTGAGATAAAAAGAAGCATTGTATTCCCAAACAAGCAAGAGAGATAAAGAAACACAAAAGGAACACATTTGTTATGAAAACCTGCAGATACCTTTCTTTACTGATAATTCTTTGCTTGTGATTTTATCTGCTAGATTTCTTTTGTTTACCAAGGTATATATTGTTCCGTTGTGAAGACGTGCATCCCTTCCCCAGCGCCACCTATTGTGGCTATGTGCCTTCAAGGTGTTTTCAAGTTATGGCAATCCTAAGGTGAATATCACTGGGATTTCTTGGCAAGGTTTGTTATTCAGAGGGGTTTGCTACCACTGCCTTCCTCTGAAGTTGAAAGAGTGTGTCTTGTCCAAGGTCACCCAGTGGCCTTGGTTCCATGGTTGAGAAGGGATTTGAAGCCTGCCTAAATAATCAAAAGGCCCCAGATTCCCTCTGATCTTGGAAGCTAATCAGGGTCTGCCCTGGTTGGTCCTTGAATGGAAGACTGCCAACAAATTCCAGGTGCTGGAGGCTCTATTTCAGACGTAGGAACTTTTTTTATTATTTATTTATTTATTTATACCCCGCTCTTCAGCCACAAGGCTATCAGAGCAGCTTACAAATTGTTTTAAGCAATAGCTATTTACACATCTAACTGCATTAAACAGTTTCCAATGTGTGTTATCTAATTGCCCCCACAAGCCGGGTACACTTGCAAAACTACCTCTCAGAAGTCCTTGCCTAAGAAAACCTGTGAAATTCATGGAGTCGCCATTAGTTGACTTGAAGACATGTGCACACTCACTCCCAGAGCCCACTCCCACCACTACACCATGGTGATCCCAATATGGCAACCCTATCATGAGGTTTTCTTGGTAAAATATCTTCAGAGGAGGTTTTCCACCATTTCCTCCTTCTGAGGCTGAGAGAGTGTGATGTGCCAAAGGTCACCCAGTGGGCTTCCATGGCTCAGCAGAGAATCAAAGCACAGTCTCCTGGAGTCCTAGTCCCATGCTCAAAGCACTATACCACACTGGGCTTTGTGTGTCACCTGCCAGAGTTTCAAATGAGATCCTCTTAACCATCTCTTTCCTTTACTTTTTGGGTGCCTCAACACTCCCAGTTCTCCATTGCCTGGTGTGACTCTCATATCCTTGTGGAGTACATGGCCATTAGCCAGAGCTTAGAACAGTTGCCTTTTTTATACTGCAATTCCCAGAATCCCCTAGCTGCTGGTCATGCTATCCGAGGAGATTCTGAGAGTTGGTCTCCTCCTCCTCCTCCTCCTCCTCCTGGTTTCACAGTCTATCAGGTATAATAATAGTTGCAACTACCAGAATTTCCCAAGCCAACATGACTAGCAGCTGGGGGATTCTGAGAACTGTAGTACAAAAAGGAAAGCAACTGTTCAAAGTCCAGGTCTCTTGCAAGTGTGCAAGGGATCTTCACTCTCCTCTCCATGCAAGCAAAAGAAAAGCCCAGTGGCTCATTGCTGTTCTGAAATGGCTTTAAACTGGAATCCAGTGACTGATTTGCCTCTCGTCTACTCTGTGCCTGGCTCAGAACAGTTTTGCTACGGTTGCATCCTGCGCTTTTGTTAATTTGCTGGCGCAGCGCGTCTGGCTGTGTTTTTCACCCATGTTGCTGCTAGATCTGCTGCTGCAGAATAAAAAATATTCCCAAATCTGGCTTTCATTCTTTTTGTCTTCAAGGCAGCACCCTTTTTAGGTGGAGATGGGGCAAACTCATGTAGCCACCTGTGGGGTGGGGATGCAAGAGTGCCTCCTGCCACAACCATTAAGGGCAGGAAGTGGGAAAGGAATTTGCTCTGGAGCAAATCTGCAGCCTCCTCTGGCAAGACAGCAAACTGGAGCCCTTGCAGTCTTTTTAGCTTGACAGAGGTGACTTTCAGGTTGTGGATGCTCTGCCCTAAACATAGGTTCAGGAGAGCATCACACATGCGTGACATTTTCTATGGATGGCCTTCCCATTTTACTTAATAATGCTCCTTTTGTAGGGTTTACCTTTCCAAGTGTTCCTACTGCTGCTGCCTTAATGATTTTTGGTGACAGACATGACATTTCTGCAGCGAAAGCTGGGTGCCACATGAAGGTCAGAGTGCCTTCCTGGAGAAGTTCCGTTAGCTGGTGAAAATTAGAGGAAACATATTTGGGGTAGCCGCGTTGGCCATGCAGCAAAAGACAACAAAATCCAAAAAACAGTGAGACGATTATTGGACCAACTAGAGCACGGTATACATCATGCAAGCTTTTGAAGCTTCACTAGCTTCTTCCTCATACAAAGATGCGAAAGATCATACAGCAGAAGAAAAGTGACAATTTTAGAGTCACGGGCCTACATTTTGTCTCAGGTGTTACTTCTGTTGCCAATTAAAATGGTCTGGACACAGAGAGATCTCGGTGCAGGCAGGGGCCACTCCCCATCTTGTCCATGTGGGGGACTAGGGTCAAAGGCCAATAAAAGGCAGGTAATAAAATTTTAAATCCATTAACAGCAGCAAAATAACTTTCCTTGAAATCTGGGCTGTCCCTGTCTATGCGAAGCTAACTGCCCCTTTCTTAGGCAGAGCACATTGAATTTCTCACGAAATCTCTTACTGTTACATCTAGAAAAAAATTTAGGTACTGTAAAACTGAGTCAACTTGGTGTAGTGGTTTGAGCTATGACACTGGAGATCAGGGTTCAAATCCCTGCTCAGACATAGAAACCCACTGGGTGAACTTGGGCAAGTCACACTCTCTCAGCCTCAGAGGAAGGCAAAGACAACCCCACTCTGAACAAATCTTGCCAAGAAAACTTAGTGATAGGCTCGCCTTAGGATCGCCATAAGTTGGAAACAACTTGAAGGCATGCAACAGTAAAAAGGGAGGGGAAAATACCTCTGTCTCATGTGCTCATTCCTAGACAGTGCTCTGAAAAGTCATTGGACTGTAACTTCCTGAATCTGACAGCAGCCAGCATGGGGGATTCTGGGAGCTGTAGTCCAAAAAAGTAACTGTTCCAAAATCTGTCTCTGGATCGCAGCTCCAGTTTCCCTCTCTAGCCACTGCTTCTTTCTAAATGCTTGAAAGCCATAAGTCCTGTGCATAGATTGCTTTCTGGTCTTTGATATTACATTAGTGTCTCTTTGTGAATCATAGGAAGAACATGATGGAGAAATCATTAGTGAATGTAAATTTTTATCGTAAGGTTAATTTGAGAGAGAGAAGGTTCTCCTGTCTTCCGACTTTTTATGTTCCCCACTCTCCTCCATTGGGCTTTAGATCATAAGGGAAGTCACAGCTGGAGAATTTTTTTAAATCTTTTTTTCTCCTTTCAAGTTCTTTGCATTTCCGCCTCACCCCACTTCCTAGAAGCCAAGATGAAAAGGCTTGGGAGGGACTCCTTTTGCAAGGGGAGAGAAGGCGGTTGGTGTTGGAAGGGATGCTGAACGCTATTCTACCCTGCCCATTTGTGTGTCTGTATGCTTCAGATTGCTGTGAATGTTGCTTCATATTTCCCTCTGCATCGTCTGAGAATTTTTTTTTTTAATTCCAAATACCACATGGGCATGGTGAGAAATAGCTTTGGAAGGGACCACAAGGGACATCTAGTCCAACCCCATGCCATGCAGGAATTCATCTGCAGTAAAGCACTCCCAAGAGATAGCCAGCTAACCTCTGTCTAAAAACCTCTCTCAGAAAGTTACTGTTTTGAAGAAGCTGGAAGGCTACTTTGGAGTGGAAAAACCAGCAACAAGAAAAACTTAAACCTGACTTTCCCCTCCCCTGTGCAGCCACCTGTTTCTCCAAGTGAAAAAGCACCCGCCCCAAACTGTTTTCCTCTGTGATGTTTATATCCCTCTGACATGTTTAATGAATTGGGGGGGAGGCCCTAGAACACATGTAGGGGCTTCAACTCTCCCAAGAAGAGACACAGGCATCCAGACTGTTCCAGGCCTCTGCATTTAATGGCAGTTTCCCCAATGGCGCCTCGCTTTCCCATGTTGCCTTGCACAGGCGGATAATGGGGGCATAACTGATGTGGAAGGATGGTGGAGGTGCCGGAGTTCATCCCTTTGCATGTAGGTAGAGGGGTTGACAGTAGTGTTCCATTGCAGGGTTTGGAGAGGGTTCCCATATCTCAAGGCCTGGCCTGGTGTTTCAGACTTCCGCCTGTCTTTTCTTCTTAGGGCCAGGGCAAGAGAACGGCCTTGAACAGGGTGTATATGTATATTTTCCTTTCTAGACTTCTTTTTTTTTTTAAAAATATATTTCAATGACATATGCTGAGCAGCTCTGGTTGATGCTAAGGTATCCAGTTTAATGACATCACCAAGGACTAGCCCTTGTGGCATCACCCTTGTGACATCATCAGCAACTGCCTCTTGTGACATCGCAAGTGGTAGTCCCTAGGTTTCAGGTTTATCCCTGACATCTCAGGGACTGGGATAGTCCTGACCTGGATGAGTTCCTTTTTTTGGACTATGACTCCCAGAAGTGACTTTTTCCAAGCTCTGGGTGACTTCCATGCCTTGACATCACAGCCATTCTAAATATAAGCATTTCTTTCTGCCACTGGAATAATTTCTTCACAAGAGTTGCATCCATACTGCTCAGATACAGCACTCTGATTCCACTTTAACTGCCATGGCGCCACTCTGTGGAATCCTGGGATGTGTAGTCTGGCGAGAGACTTGGAATTCTCTAGGGCAGTCCCTTGAACTACATCATTAGAGCTGTCTAGTAGAGAAGTGTAAAGAACTTGCAAAACTACAAATCCCAGGATTCTGTATAACCAGGACAATTGATGTGCTTTGAATCTGATAGAGTTGTGTAGCATGGATGCACTTAAGGAGCATAGGAGATGTGTGGGGACACTGTTTAGAGGCCATGGAAGGTCATGATGCGTGGTTGTGCACTCCAGAGCTTCTTGTCTTCCCAGCGGAGGATCATGTCCTTTTCCCTCCTGTGACGGGGTCCAGTCGTGTTTAGGAAATGAAGGTCCCCCTCCCACTTCTCATACCCCCTGGTTTACCTGCTTCTGAGACAAGAGAAGTGGTGGTTATAGATACTGGGAAATGCAGATGTAGTTCTGGCTCCATGATGGGAGTTGCAGTCACTCCATCATGACACCTCCATTTCTCCCCCGTTAGGAACTGGGCTCTAATTTGGAGCAGATGCTGTTGGCGCTGCCCATGGGCTGGCTTGTGAAGAACTCACTGTCAGACGTCTGTTTAATGTGTTGTTTTAGCCTAGTTTCTTGTCGACAGAAATTGGCTGCAGTTGAGCAAAAGAAGAAGAAGAAAAAAATCACACATCGCCACCTCTTGTTCCTCCAAAAGTTATTTTGGAACACAGCTCAGCCGTGGTCTCCTTCCTCCTTCTCCTTGGCTGAGATGCCTTGGCACTCCAAACTTTGGCCTCAGGGGCCCTCCCAGACAGACGGACGGAGGGATAGAAGGGCTGTGCGAGCATCTCTGCTCGGGAAGCCAGAGGTGAAGGGGGGGGGGAGCCAGGCATGTGCTCTCAGGCTGCTGAATCACCTGGGTCAGCTGAGCCCAGAATCTATAAATGGCTCATTGGGTGACTAATCGGGACGTCTGAGGCTGGGTGCCTCCGTCTGGGGGTGTTGGTGGAGGCAGAAGCAAAGTTTTGGATTTATGGCTCTTGGGAAAGAGTCGGGCCTCAGTTTTGGCATCTGCTTTGTTGCACTTGGGTGGAATTGAGCCAACCTTTAACACAGAGAGGGATAGAGAGAGAGAAATCTTCAGGAAACAAACTGTATGCACCATTGTTTAATTGAGCACCATGGCTGGCCAGCATGTGAGAGAAGGGAAGGGGACTGTCGAAAAGCTACTGGTTTAGACTAGCACAGCATGGCCACATTTTGGACTGCCACTCCCAGAATCCCCCAGCCAACATGGCCATGTTTTGGACTACCACTCCCAGAATTCTTAGGCAGGATCCCCCATACTACAGAGCGCAGAACCCCCTCTGGCATCCCCCAGTCTGCATGGTTGTGTTTTAGATTATAAATCCCAGCATTCCTCAGCGAATATAGCTGTGTTTTAGACTACAAATCCCAGCATCCCTCAGCCACCATGGCTATGTTTTGGACTACATCCCCCAGAATCTCCCAGTTAGTCTATGTTTTATTTTATTTTATTTTTTGTAAACTTTATTTATTAATGGTTTTAAACACATTAAAAAAATGCATATATCCTCCAGATTTATCTTCTATATAATCCATTTTCTTCCAACCAAGAAACAAAATAGTATATACATACATACATTCATCTTCCACAGTTCTTCCAAATCATTTCCACATCTTCTTTCTTGGTTATTGTACAATTATTTACTCTATTCCTTTATTCTTCCTTTTGTATCTTATCTATCTTTGCTTCCCATTACTACTATCTCTTCATCCGGTATTTCATTTTTCATAACCGTTGAAACAGACCTCTGTAATATTCAAATTAATTCTATCTACATATTTCTTACCTTTAGGGTTTTTTTTCTCTTTTCTATAAGAGATTCCTCATTATCAATTCTGCTACATGAATTTGTTACCTTACTATTCCTTATTTGGCTGAGGTTTCACATTTCTATATTTGTCTACTTTCCCTATCCTTCATCTAAAACTTAATGTTGCTTCTTTCCCCCATTTTCTTTCCCATATTGACACTAAACAATCCCATTCCTCTTTAAAATCGCTTTCCTTTTGGTCGTTTAATGACATTGTTAACTTATCCAGTACTGCTGTTTCATGTAGCTTAATCAACCATTCCTCTACATCCGGAATTTCTGAATCTTTCCAGTATTTAGCATATACCAACCTACCAGCTAGTCTATGTTTTAGACTACAAATCCCAAAATTCCCCAGCCAGCATAGCTGTTTAGGGCTACAAGTGCCAGATTTCTCCAGCTAGCATAACTGTGTTTGGGCACCAACCCCCATAAACGCCCCCCCCCCAGCCAGTGTGGCTGTGTTTTGGACTACAGCTCCCAGAATCCTCCAGCTAAATTAGTGCACAAAGTATATTTCATGCCTTAGTGCACAAAGTATATTTCATGCCACATTTCCCCCCCTTCATTGGTCCATCTCAGTATTCTCAGTTCTGACGGGCAGCTATGGCTGTCTTCCGGGTTCCAGGCAGGATTCTTTCCCAGTCCTTCCTAGAGACCTAGTTTTCCCTCTGCGGGGGGTGGGGGCTTTCTCCCCATCCAAGAACTAACTAGGCTTGACCCTGCTGAGCTTCTGAAAGAAAACAAGGTGGGGTGTGTTCAGTGTGCTGGCGGGATAAAAACCTATCTTGGAAGCTGACCCTAGGCCACGGGGCCCATGAGTATTGTCAGTTCAGACTGGCGGCAGCAGCTCTCCAGGGCTTCAGGCAAGTTGTTTCTCCCCCTAACCTTGCCTGGATCAACTGCCAGAAATGGAGCCACGTAGGAAGGTGAGAAACTCTTTCTCTTGAGTCCAGGGTTCCATCTAGGCCTGAAGCATAAGACAGGAAACTGGCCTGGGAATGAGCCAGACCTTCAGGCAGCCATCTAGGCCAGCATGGTCAGCTCTGACTGGCAGGAGCCACCACCATTCTCCTGGGCTTCGGGCAGGCATCTTTCCTAGCCTTGCCTGGATACGTTGCTAGTAACTGAGCTGGAGACCTTCCAGATGGGAACACGGGAAAGCGCTGGTTTCGCACATAGGGAAGGCATGAAACAATGTTGTCCAGTGACTACCTTAAGAATATTAGTAGTTTAACTCAGCTTCAGGGACAATGCCTATGGATGTGTGTACATAAAATGTCCTTTTGATGACCCAGCTTGAGATGCTGTGCATTCGAGACTGTAGTGAGGGATGTTTTTGATAAGCTGCCTTGGACTCGCCAGCGACTGCGACAAGCCTGAAAGGACAATAGGATAATCCTCCATTTTTGTTGTTGTTCTTAGACAGATGAGACAGGTTTGTTTGTTTATTAAAATCTGTTTACTGAAATATTATATCTCACAGGGCATTGCACGATAAAATCAGTTTAACCTATGGAGTTAAATCAGGTTGCCTAAAACTTTGCACATCATCCTGTTTGTCTGGAATTGTGGTTTCCTAAAATTGCCCCCAGAAATCCATGCCAATGTGGTCAAAGGTCAAAGGTTCGGGGGGCTGTAGTTCTACAGCACAGGTGGGAATTGTGTGGGCCTCCAGATGTTGTTGGACTCTAGTCCCAGCATTCCTAACCATTGGCAATGCTGGCTGGGGGCTGCTGGGGCTTGCAATCCCAGATATGGAGGACTGCATGGTTTCCACCCCTTTTCTACAACATCTGGGTACCCAGGACTGGGAGCCCCACTTTTACAAACTTGTGGTCATTACTCCAAAGCGGAGGTATGATTTAATAGGAATTAAACCTAGCCTGACTCTGGTGGCGAGTCCCCCCCCATCAGCCCCACATTCAATTTACAGCTGTTTCTTGGGTTTGCTTCTTTGCAAGAACAACAGCATGTCTCTGCTACCTATTTAGAAAAAAATTGCAGGCTTCCAACTCTCTCTCTCTCTCTCTCTCTCTCTCTGTGTGTGTGTGCAAAACATCTGTGTGTGTGTGTGTGCGCGCACACACACAAAACTAGTTGTATGTGTTCTTGGATTTCCTGGCTGGTTTATTTTTACAAGGTACCTATTTGTGTGCATCATACTTTTAATGGCTGCTGCTTTGGTATGAACCCTTGCCACATTCTTTCTCTCTTGGTGTTCCAGAGACGGGTGTTGACCTATAAATGCATTTCACACACTCTGGGCTCTGCAGTCTCTTTGCTGAGTTTGCATTCCCTTCATGTTGAAAATGGTAAGGTGGGCGGCTTTGTGGCTTTGGCATCTCTGAGATGTTTGTCATGTCCCAGCTCAGTTGTATGGGTTGGTGAAGGTAATCTCTGGTGATGATGATGCCATGCAAGGTGATGGCCAAGGCATTGTTTGGCTGAGCTGGTGGGAACAGTGGGAAGATCAGACTGGGTGTTTCTCAAAATTTGTCTGAGTAACTTTGTCTTGGGCACAGGGGGGTGTTAAGAAATCTAGGAGCACCTTTGAGACCTAACTGAGAAGAAATTTTTAGCATAAAGTAGTCACCAGTATGGTGGTCACCAGGAAAAATAATGATGAACTCCATGGTTATATTACAGTCGGCCCTCTGTATCCAGAGATTTGGCATCCACGGATTCCACCATCCACAGCTTGAAAAATATATTTTTTTTTTAATCTAAGACGCAAATCTTGGTTTTGCCATTTTATACAAGGGACACCATTTTACTATGCTATTGTATATAATGGGACTTGAGCATCCACAGATTTTGGTATCCATGGGAGGTCCCAGAAACAAACCCCAGCGGATACCAAGGTGTGGGTGTGGGTCCGGTCCCGCAAGATCTGCTGGGGAGCTAAAGTAGCTCTCAGCCTTCCCCAGTTGCCCGCAGCCGTTTTACAGAGAGCCTTTCACTGTCACTCCCACATACTTTTTAAAATATACCCTCGAGGCCCATATTATGATACAGTGCATAGTGACCTGAACCTTTCCTTATGAGTTTTCTTATTTCTAAGAGGAATATTTGTTATTTAGTTTTTCCTTTGGATTAAGTGTCCTGACTTTCTGTTGCTTGTTAACCCTTTTTTTGCATGTTGCTGGACAATGTACGATATATCTGGGATTTGGTTTAAATTTCAGCAGTGAAATTCATCCAGGGGAAAAAAAGATTGTGGTTGAATTTTAAGAACTAGTTTCAAGAAGGAAAAACAACCTGCTCTGAGGTTGGGACCCCCGTTCTGTACAAAGATGATTACCAAAAAAGCCCTCTGGTGTTGAAAAACAGTTAGTTACCAATTTTTGAAACAAAATTTGCTGCCTTAAAACAAACAAACAAACAAACAAACAAATAAAATTGCATTCTAGCCTCATTCTGTAGCCATTATGGCACATATAGTACAACCCCTGCATCTACAGGAGATTTATCACAGAAACATGAAACAACAGATGATAGCGAACCCTATTGAAATGAAGGACGTCCGGCCCAATTCCCAGTGGAAGCATAGAATCACGCTGGAGGACCTAGAAAATGCCTAGAGGGGACATTTTTTTTAATAAAAGTGAAACTATCGATATCCGTCCTGTGGATACGGGGGTTGTACTGTAATAGCCCCACTTTAAGGCCCATTATATTATATTATGTTGGAAACTGCATGCTGAGCTTGTCTGACTTTTGTTATTCTCAGGGCACTCTTTGGCAAAGAAGGCTGTGTGAAACTACAAATTCCAGGATCCCACAGGATGGAGCTACAGCCCTTAAAGTGGTGTCAAGCTCCGTTGTTCCCACAGTGTAGATGCACCCAATGTTGCAGCCATGGGCAGGCCATACTATTGTCAGCAACAAGCAAATGTCACAATGCTAAGAGCAAGTTTGTGAGTTTTCCAGCCTCATGCTGAGGTTGAAGTAAAACAATAAAAACTGGCTGAGGGCAAAAGGGTTGGAGAGGGAGAGAAAAGGCCAGGCACAATATTTGATCTAAAAGAACTCCAAAGGTTGCCTTCTGAATGTTTAATTTGGCCCTGATGAGGGTGTTACCAAGCCTGTGGTTTTTGTATTCTCTCTCTACATTGGCATTTGGATTGAATTTTTGCTTCTTCAGATTATGTGGGTTTGTAAAATAGGCCTTTATTTAAAAAAAATACAGCATGCAAAACAAACTAAGATGGAGAGCTGCTTGCTTGCTTGTATAACACATTATTGCTCTTTATATAACTTTTTAGCTGCTTCAGGGATAAGTCATAAAACAGGGTGGGAACGGTGTGGCCCTCCAGACCACAACTCCCAGCAGCCTATGATGGTAGGGCATGCTGGGAATGGCAGTTGGACTGCATAGCTCCCTATTCCTGTTGAGAGCATTTGGGCCTCTTTCTTTGTGGAGAAAACACCAAAGCAGCTGCATCAAAATAGCTCCCAAACATTTTAGAAATTCTGGTTTCTCTTGGCTGTCACAAATTTCTGTTCATGAAAGTTTCTTATTCTGCTGTGAGGCTCTAAAGAGGAAAAGGAAAAGAAAATCAGACTGACTGGTATGTTTTCTTCTACTAAACCACAGAACAGGCTGTCAGATTTGATTTTAGGATGTTAAAAACATTCCTGCCGGTCCTAATTAAATCCATCTCCACTGTATGTAGAAAAAAACAGAATGAGTTAGTTGGGGAGGCTCAGCAACTATGAAAAGGAGGAAGCTTGCAAATGGCGTTTTGGCCCAGGATTTCCTTTGGCATCCCACTTCCAAGTGACTGAACTGTTCCTGCAGAACACAATGGCTGGGTTACACCCACAGCCATCCTGACGGAACGAGGGACCAAACATTTCCAGGGCACCAGGAATGCCTGGCACAAGTCGAGAGGTCCTTATAGTCCAGAATCTCTAGGAAAAAGGTGTAAAAGCAGAAGTCTGCAGCATGTGTGCAAACATCTGCATATAAGTTGAATCTCCTTTATTCGGAATTCCGAAATATTCCAAAACCCAAAATTGTCCACATGGCTGACTGAGATAGTGACACCTGTGCTTTCTGATAGTTTAGTCCCAAAACTACAGTATTACAAATATTGTATATAAAATGACCTTCAAGCTGTGTGTATAAGGTGTATATGAAACGTAAAGGATTTCGTGTTTAGACTTGGGCCCCATCTCTACACTATCTCCTTATATATATGCAGCTGTTCCAAAATCCCAAATATTCCAAAATCCCAAATCCCACTGGTCCCAAGCATTTCGGATACAGGAGACTCAACCTAGTAACTGAGACTTTGCTAGAGGTCAGAAGTTAACATAATTCCCAGTCATTACAGTTGCCCCTTCATATTCACTGGGGTTTGGTTCCAGGACCCCCCCCCCAAATCCGTGAATACTCAAGTCCCATTATATGCAATGGCATAGCAAAATGGTGTCCCTTATATAAGATAGCAAAATCAAAGTTTGCTTTTTGGATTATTATTTTTTAAAGAAAGAATATTTTCAAGCCGTGAATACTTAAATCCGTGAATACAGAGGGACAACTAATTATTTTTAGTTGGTATGGAGGACATAGCAAAGTCCCATTTAAAAACAATGTACAAAGTGGCTGCTGATCATTTTTAAAGATGTACCATATTTTGATCTGTGTTGGTCTCAGATTGGGAGAATACAAGATACTAGGTAGGTAGGTAGATAGATAGATAAGATAAATAACCATATTTTGTTCCTTAATTTTGAGTACATCTACCACATTGGGTAGTGCATTCCAGACTTTGGAAGAAATTATGGGAATGTTTTTCACTCCTTTGGAAGGTGTGGATTAATTTACAGTGGTGAGAAATTCCATCAGCCAAGATCTTTAGGTATGTAGATTTCCCTTTATTTTTCCAGATTTGGCTCTCTCTCTTATGTTTAGATTCCAAATGTGTTTTATTTTGTAAATAAAGTGTTCCCCACAGAAGAACTGATAATCAGCATGTAAAGCAAACCATTCAGCTGCTGATGCTAGTTTTTTTTTTAAGTCTTACTATGTAAATTTCTACTGTTCTGTCCCTTTGGTCAGAGGTGGACAGCTCTAGAGAAGATATGACTCACTGGGAAGGGCAGTAATGCTTGGTAAAATGGAAGACAGTAGGCAAAGAGGAATATTGACTTCTTCAAGGACGGCATGTGGTTGGACTTGGAAGAGACTTTTGTGGTCTCTTCCAGCACTATGATTCTATGATTCTGTTGTAAGAAAGCCATGGCCCTGGATTTGCAAGACCTGTTGATGACTTGGAGGTCTCTCATTCATGTGTGTATGTATATCTCAAGTTGCCTGTTGACTTATGGTGACCTCATGGATTTCCCAGAGTTTTCTTAGGCAAGGAATCCTCAGGGGTGTTTTTGCCAGCCCCTTCCTCTGAAATAGAGCCTACAGCACCAAGTACCATATCTTGTCTGATTCTGGGAGCTAAGCAGGGTTAGCCCTGGTTAGTACTTGGATGGTAGACTGCCAACATATTATTATAATATTTATTAATAACATTATTAACATCAAAAGAGTGGATAAATTAGAAATTCGTTATTAAGAGGTGGAAGATATCATAAACTCCAGAGACCAACAGCCGGTCTCCCCTGATTATGGAACTCTACAAGATGTTCCAAGTAGGTTGGCAGCATTGTGTATATAACATGTCTAAAGGCACATGCAGGCACATGCAGGCTGATGGAAAAGTCCTAGGTTTTGTTTCTGTTCTTTCCAATTTTATACAGGGTTAAAATAAACTGATCTGGGGAGCTGGTATAAAAAGTCTGATTGTACTGGGAGCTTAGAGAAAATAATCTGGGATAAACAAAACATGTGTTGATCTCCAAAATAAAATTGGAAAGAACAGGAACAAAATTTGGGACTATCTGGTCTTTTTAATCATTAAGGATGTGCTTTCTGATTGGCTGAATGCTGCTAGAATAATTCAAGAGTGGCACCTCTGAGCTGTCTTTGGCTAAATGCTTTAAAAACACATCTTTGAAAATAAGTCTGCAGGATTTCCTCTTAGCAGCTAAAGCATTATTTATTTATTTATTCCGTTTGGGGGCGCGCCGCCCCATTGATGCCCCCTTGTCGTGGGAGAGAGGCTTGCGTACCCTAATGATGTTTTGAGCTATGCTGGCAGTGGCATAAAGCCACCGGTAGGGTCTCCCATGCCAGACAGGTCAAAACCGAAGGAAAGCGCGTCAAAGGGCAGGATGGGCTCACTAGCCTTATGGCAACCATCCTAGGAGAAGGAAAACTCTAATCCCAAACCCAGGCAGATGGTGCTCGTCCAACCCTGTAAGGTCAACCATCTAAGAGAAGGAAACTCTAATCAAACCTAAGACCTGAGGACCTCGCTGCTACGTCCATGCTTGCAAGGCCATGGCAGATGAACCTTTGGTTTAAAGGGTGAGGCCAGTTCTGTGCACGCTGCGCTCCACCAGAAAAATCCATTGCACAGGCTCGAAGGACAATCGAATATTCTGTTTGACTTACATCTCCCCTTTTTCACAGTATGAGACCCAGGGAAGTTTACAATATAAGTGAAAACAAAACAGCTAAAACAATATGTGGTACAAACGTTTTTTTTTTAAAGCATTAAGCAATCAGTCCAATTGAAACACTAATTTAAAACAATTAAAAACACACTCTAGGCATATTACATATGTACTGAAAATAGTGCACACCCCTCTACCCCAATCAGTTAGAGATTGAATAAGAAGGTTGTTGCCTGCCAGTGAAAAGAGAGCAGAGAGGGGGCCAACTGAGCTTCCCTTGTGGGGGGAATTGCATAGCCTGGGAGCAACCACAGAGAAGGCCCTCTCCCATGTCCTCACCACATGAACTGTGAAAGTGGTGGGATGGAGAAAGCCCTCCCCTGAAGACTGTGAGACTCAGGATGGGTCATATGAGGAGATACAGGCTTTCAGATAGCCTGGACATAAGCCATAGGTTAGAAATGGAAATCTTATCCCCAGGGCACTGCTGGTATCACTGTGAAATGCAGGTGTGCAAACCAGGAAAAAAACATGAATCTAGTTTCCCTTGCTGGTCACTGTTTTCTCCCTTTCTGAGCAACCAGAGAGCATCGCAGTAGGGTCTGCAGTGGCCAAAGGAGTCTCCATGTTTGGACATAGCAACAGGAAGTCACAGCAACAATGCCCTTAGAGTTCTCACATGTGTCCTTTTAAGGGTCTCTTTGCATTTCATCATGAGTCAATTGCAGCACTCATAGAGGAAAAAGGAAGTTCAGTTTTGTTATATTTGGATCCTGAACTTTTATGGGCATCTACTGGAGTTATTTGTGCATGCCATCTTTCCTCATTAGCCTAGAGGAAGAAGTCAGAATGCGGAACTGGTTGCAGAATTCTGTTCTTGGAGCATTTCAAAGGAAGGTGTGTGTGTGTGTGTGTGGGGAACTAAGTTGCTAGGCCTCATGATGGTGATGTGTTTTTCTCAGGACACAGCTCAGAGAACTGTTACATCATACTCTCAGTCCTGGCTTCTCAGACCAACTTTGGGAGCTGCCTTAGACCCAGTAGCTTTGTTGTAGCCATAGTTTAGACAGAATTCCCAGAATCGCTCAGTATATTCTGAGAGTTCTACTTATATTTTCCAAGCTGTTTGCGTAGCCTGGTATTGTCTCTTGTCTTACAGTAGCTCACCAGGCTTTGGGGCAGAAAAAAAGGCTGTTCATATCACCTGTTAACTGACCATTTTAATTGGAAACACTTCCACTGCCATCTTCTGCATGCAGAGCATAGGAGAGGGTTCCAGAAAGTTTGCATTTTAGGCTGAATCTTTGGGAAGAGTTTTTATGTGACTTGGTAGAATCTAATGGTCATCACAAGATCCTCCCCACCCCACTCCTACTTCCTGCAATTCAGTCTGATATTTTATTCTTCGTGGTCTCTGTGATTCACACAAATGGGGCTATCTGCACCTGCGCAGTGCATCATTTGGAACCTTCTAGCGCGATTACGTGTTTTGGCGGTAGCCCCTCCTTCATTGGTCTATGTGACAAGCATGATTTATTCCAGGCGCTCTGTTGTAGATGTATGCTGTAAGTCAGGGATGGGTAAAGTGTCTTCTAAGGGCCACATACTACCCTCAAAGGCTGTTTTTTTTTTTTTTCTGGGGCTCTTTTTCACTCCCTGGCAGGGGTGTCCTCATAGCTGTGGAGATAGGCAAAATAAAGTCATTGCTCCCTGCAAATAATTCTGCACCCCCAATGAAATTTTCTGTCATTCCCCAAACTTCTGGTGTTGCAGAAAGTGAAACACAGAACCTTTCACACCTCGAACCTTTCTATTTGCTGTATTCCCTTCCCTTGGTTACCTTGCCTGCTTTTCTTTGGATGCCTTAACCCTATTTCTAAAGGTGCAACCGATGCTTTACAATACTAGAAATTTGAGGACTGAAGGAGCTACACCCTACCCCCTTTCTGCCTCCTCCTCATATTATATTTTCTCTCATGGAAGCATCCAGGTGTGGTAACCAAGCTTGAAAATAGGTTGTAGGGTCTCTCCTGCACTATTTAACATTAAAAAGTTACCCATTTTTGAAAACCTGAAATGGGCTGTTGACTACTTCTGGGGTTGGGTTTTTGTTTGTTTTTTGGCAGTCATTGTGGGTTCTGGAGGGTTCAAGGGGCAAAAGTTGTGCCCTCCTGACCTGCTGGCATTGCCCCAGTCTTTCTCTTACGTTTCTTAAAAATCATATGTCCTGGACAGCTTGATGCTGAAAGGCGAAAAGAAGGCAGGGAGAAGAGGACCATGTTTGGTGCAGTGTTTCTTGCTCAGCAGCTGATAATGACTTAGCTGGTGTTTTGGCTGGCATGTTGCACTGGATGGATCCTGCAGAACTTTGAATGCAACTCTAAGTTTAACCACATGCAGGCTATTCCTCATGACATTGCCTCTGGAAAACCAACACCTCCAGCGGTATAACACACCACCTAGATGCTAAGTTGGACTCACATTGTTGAAGAATGACTCAGAGGGGCAGAGCTGAAGTTAAAATGTTGCCACCCTTGGCTTCCTGCACACCGCCCTGAGTGCTTTTTAGTGCCAATGGAGGCAGACACTGGATGGTGGGCCCCACCCTGGCCCAGTTCACGAGATCAAGCAAGAGCAAGGCATCCAAGCAGGAAGAGCGGCTCTTGCTGGTGTTGTCACTGGCAGTACAGGTGCGGTGGAAGGAATTTGCCGATTCTGGCCCTCTGTCCAAGTATATCTGAGCCCTGTGGTTAAAACACTGCCCTGTGACAAGATGTTTTAGTTTGATTTTGCATTTATTTGTTTGCCTTACTCTTTCACTTGTAAAATGACAACAATGACAAGTGTGGTCAACATGACAAAAGTTATTAATAAAGAAGCAGACAAACTAGGAGAGATGGTGGCAGGTTGCTTTTGCCTGAGCCTACAGGGAAGGACAAGACTCTGCCCATTCCTCTCCCCCCTACTGAGTTAATGGAATGGAAAGTACTTTTGAGCTTTAAACTCAGTTTACAGCAATTGCAGTAAGGTCAGGACAAAGGGGGAAAATAGGAGGAAGGGAGAGAAACCGGGACATTTTAACAGCAGCTGAAAAAGTGGGATGGCAGAGGATTAATGAGGACTGACCCTACAAAATCAGGATGGAGGATGTGCAGGTCATTGCTGACTCAAAGGTTTCCATGCCTGAGTGGAGGATTCGAACCCTGGATCTCCGGAGTTTTAGTCCAGTACTCAGACCACTGCACCACATACTCTTTGCATTTATACTCTTGACTTTCTCTCTTTTTTACCCAAAAAGTCTCCCAGTTGGCATAAACCACAAAAAACAGAGAGTATCTCTCCTCCCCCCCGAACTCCTTTGTTATGTTTGGGTTTTTCTTAAAACCCACCCTCTCCAAGACAAGAGGGTCTTTGAGGCATAGCCTTTTTGTATTGCTACTAGAATTTTAAAATTTAAAAAAGAGAGGGCTTTTAAGGATAAGGATAGAAGGAAACAGTTTAAAAGCTGAAGGCTAGGGCGTATGTAGGGTTGCCAAGTTAGAGCTGCCCCAGGCCCGGAGATCTTAGTGAGAGAACTTGAGACCTAGGGATGGCCGTCTTGTGATGTCCCAGGGAGCAGGCCCTAGTGATGTTATAAGGGTGAAGGTACAAGAGGGAACCCCTGCTGATGTCATTAAGCATGATACATGGCAACCCAATTAAAAAACAAGTCTAATAAATGAGAAATACACACACACATATTTCAAGACAGTGCTCCCACCCTGCTGGGATTGCTTCCCCTTACTTTGGGGACTAAAGAAGAGGATCAAGGCTGGGGTTGCCAGAATGAACACTAGAGAGGGCTGCTGTGCCTTTAATGGCTGTGTAGTGTATTTGGAAGACTTTACAAAAGAGTCTGGAGTAATAAACACCTGAGGCGAAGCACAAAAATCAGTGTGTGTAGAGCCATTGTACTGTCTATTCTCCTTTACGGGTCTGAAACATGGGTCACCTATCGCCACCACTTACGACTCCTCGAACGCTTTCATCGGCGCTGTATACGCACAATTCTAAATATACACTGGACTGACTATGTGACGAATGTTGCTGTCCTTGAGCAAGCAGGGATCACCAGAGGGCCTTCTCTGCTGCTGCTCCCAGATTATGGAATGGCCTGCCGGACGAGATCCATCTTATTACCACCTTAGACAGCTTTAAAAAAGCTGTCAGGATGGATCTTTTCTGGCAGGCCGTTCCTGAATAATTATCCCGGCCCAAGACTCCGCTGTCCTTTCTGGCTGTGATTGTATGTTTTAATTTTTTTCTTCTAACTTATATATTTTTAATTATTGTATGTTTTTAATCCTTCATAATTTAATATTATTTTAAGGGGTGGGTGGGCTAGTGTATTGTGATTATGGAGTTTTTATATTGTAAGCCACCCCGATTGCGTTGCATAGGGGCAGGATAGAAATAAAATGTTATTATTATTATTATATTATTATTATTATTATTATTATTATTATTATTACCAGCATTGAGGCCATGATATTGAGAACACAGCTACGCTGGGCAGGGCACGTTTCTAGGATGGAGGACCATCGCCTCCCAAAAATAGTACTCTATGGTGAACTCGCCATGGGTCAGCGTAAGAGGGGCACTCCAAAAAAGTGATACAAGGACTCCCTGAAACAACATCTCAGGCTCGGCCAAATTGGTCACCAACAATGGTCCTCCCTGGCCTCACATCGGGAGGCATGGAGACGCACTATCCACAATGCTGCAGACTTATTTGAGAACTCACGCCGAACAAGTCTTGAAGAGAAATGACAACGCAGAAAGAATCACAACCCGGAAACATCACCCAAGGAGACCTTCTGTTGTACTTTCTGCAACCAGACTTGTTTATCTCGGATTGGCCTTTTTAGTCATCAGCGTGCTTGCAGAAAGTGTGGGATGAGTCCTTCCTGAATCTTCGTTTGTGAAGAAAAGCCAGAGAGAGAGAAGAGGGAATTTAAGCAGGTGCTGCTTGTTTCCTGGTTGCTTGATAAGCAACACCTGCTGAAATGCCCTCTTCTGTCTGTCTGTGCCTTCAAGTGGCCTCTCGGCTTATGGCAACCTCTTTTAATTTCACAAGGTTTTCTTAGGCAGAGAATCCTCAGAGGTTGTTTTGCCAGTTCCTTCCTCTGAAATAGAGCCTACAACACCTGGTATTCCTTGGCAATCTCCCATCCAAGTACTAACCAGGGCTGACCCTGCTTAGCTTCCAGGGTCCCTCTTCTATACAACCATTAAAGGTACAGGAGCCCTCTTCAGATTTCAATCTGGCAACTTTAGTTTAGACCTGGAGTCTGGGAACATTCTGAGGATGAGAAATTTTCGTATTTTTCCTTTTTGCCTGGAAGTTGAAGAGAGAGTTTCTATTGGTCTCTTGAAAGGAGTGTTTTTTTCATGTATGGGAATGATTTTTCACAAATTGCATAGCCAAACCACAGAAGCTGCTGCCTCATTTTTTTTTTTTTAAATTAGGAGGGTCTGATGGTCTGTTTGCATCTTTTGTCTCAACCAGCCAATCCATCTGTGCTTGCTCTGTACGTGTGTGTGTATGTGTGTGCGCGCTTTGCTTTGCAAAGGAAAAAAAGATGCTAAAATTTGGCCCACAGTCATTTTGCACAAATTGCAGAAACCTCAGTAATAAAAAGTTCTCTTTATCTCGTCCTCTTAGGCAGAGTTCTACTTGTCCCTCAGGTCAGGCCAGGCCCTGAGATCTGGAAACTCTAGTAAAGGATTTCAAAGAAGTAGCAAGTGTTAATCTCTTACAGATTAAGAGAAATAGGCAAATCCTGTCCCTTGCCCCACATTTTAAAAGGGCTTGGTGGCATGATGCAGGTCTTTCAATCTTTATAGTGGTCAGTTGGCACTGGTGTGTGAGATAGTTCTTCTGTTTAAAACGGTGACAGTGGTGCTGTGGCACACAGGCGGAAGATTAACAGTGGCTCCCTCAGTGCTGAAATGTTAGCAGCTTCTCAGCAGTCTTGTGCAATTGATAGCAGCCCTGACATAGACAGCAGATGCCAATAAAACAGAGCACCTGCCCAGTTGCGGGAGGTATTGTTTGGGCAGGGCCTGCGAAGGTAACATGAGGCACAATAAACCCTTTCCTAGCTTCAGTTGCCTGCTATTATGACTGCCCAGGAGAATGCCTGTCTCCAAAAAGTGGACTGCAGAACCCCCAAAATCCTTTTTTTATTAGACCAGTAGGAAACTTGACAGGGATCTGTTTCCCCCCCACCGCAAGCAATGTAATCCTTTTGTCTTTCTTTCTTTCTTTTTTTTTTTGCCAGTTCTTCCTTGCTTGTAATAGAGATAGCATTTTAAATAAAATGCATGCTGATCTGCCTTACAGATTTGTTGTTAGGATAATAATACATGAGAGTAGGCCTTTGGTGGAATGGGATGCTGGGTGGAATGGGAGAATTCAGCATGGACAGTTCAGCATGGCATGGTTCTGCTTGTGTATCAATTGATCATGGATAATTCTGTCAAGAAAATGCAATCAATACTATTTCTGTTTGGTTAGGATTATTTTGCAAAACCATTTGGGTAAGGGTTAGGGTTGGGATTATTATCAATTGATATTGTTGAAATGGCCATGCTGAATTGGCCACGCTGAATAGGCCACGCTAAAATGTCCTAGACCTGGAAAACAGAGGACTTGAGAAGTAGTAAGACAGCTTACTACTTATCTTTAAATATCTGTCAGGGTGGCATGTAGAAGAAGAGAGCTGGCTTGTTTTCTGCTGCTCCAGAGGCCAGGCCATGAACCAGTGGGTTCAAATGACAAGAAAAGAGATTCCACCGAAACATGAGGAAGGAACTTCTTCACAGCAAAAGCCATTTGACAGTACAATGGACTGCCTCTCCTTCCTTATAAGTCTTTAAACAGAGGCTGGGTGATGACCTCTCAGGAGTGTTTTTGTTGTATATTTCTGCATGGCAAGGGATTGGACTAGATGGCTTTTAAGTTCCCTTCAGACTGTGACTCTGTAAGGCAGGGTCAATTCTGTACCTTTTGCTGACAGCAGTTTCCTTGTCACAAAGGCATATAACAATTACCCTGTCTTAGAAATCTCTCTGTACCCCCTCTCACCTGGTTGCCAAAGCTGCTTGGGAGTTGATGGTTAGATACAGAGGGGGAAACAGCCATGACTGGACTGAGAGAGGCCAAAGTTTTCCACCCACAGAACCAGTAGCACAGGAAAGTCCAGCTTGCTTGCTGTTATCCAACCCACTTCTGCAACACCATTATATCCCCGGGTTAATTGTCTTTTAAGAGACCATCCTAAACTTTCTAGGTAATAGGGATGCCAGAGTTAAAAGTGAAGAGGGCTCCTGTAACTTCAGTGGTTATGTTTTCTTGTTGGGTGCCTTCAAGATGTTTCTGACATGTGGTTGACTATCACATAGTTTTCTTGGCAAGATTTGTTCAGAGGAGAATTAGCCTTTGCCTTCCTCTGAGGCTGAGAAAATGTGACTTGCCCAAAGTCACCCAGTGGATTTCCATGGCCATGCAGGGATTCGAATCCTGGTCTCCAGAGTCATAGTCCAATGCTCAAGCCAATATGCCATGCTAACTTTCTACACAACCATTAAAAGTGCAGGAGGCCTCTGCAGTTTTTACGTTGGCAACCATAGGACTACTGAATAATACAGTATAGTGTTTTGTGGTGTACATTAAGTTCTTTGAATGTTCTTTTGGTAATGCTCACAACATCTGACCAGCAAGGTGAGCTGGAAATATTATACCCATTTTGCAAGTGGGTAAAGGTACGGGACTGTCTCCTGGTGTCACCCAAATTTCTGGGACAATTTCTATTATTGAAGACTGGGAAGAAACTGCAGTTCTATATGCAGAAATTAAGTGTGCCTGTTCTCCTTCTGTCACAACTCTTACAGGTTTTGTGTGTGAAATAATTCCCTTTATTCCTTCTCCCAGACAAAGGCCATATGTTAGCTGCCTGCTAAAGGTTGTTGTACCCTATAAAATCTAGAAATCTTTTAATGAATACACAAAGTGAATATTGACTGGCTAAGTCTCCTCTTAATGCAATTTACAGAGCGGTGTGTGTTTTCAGGCAAACCACATGCTGAAGTGTGACATCATGGGATTGTAATCCATGCATACCTAGAATTGGCCTCATTTAGCTCACTTTAGGGACTTAGTTTGGAACATACTTGTGGGGGTTTACACTGCAAAAAAATCTTGTGCTAAGGAGTTGTTCAACCATTTGCAATGCACACATACAGCCAGTATCTGGTACAGAAATATCTGATGGGAAACAGTTGCCCATATTCCAAAGTACAGACAAAATATTTATGGAATGTTTCCTGCTGCAAAATTATTATTTTTCCACAATTAAAAAATATGAATGGGGTGATCTTAGATGCTGATTATTTTTGCAGATGACGTAGTTTGATGCGTATCTGCTTATTTTGGCCTCTTAAGGGAATTCTTTGGCACACAAAACCTCACAAGGGATTTGACTTAGCCAGTCCAGTAGGCTTTTTGAGAAACTGATAGTTTTCCTTGGGCTCTTCTATATGAGGCAATAAAATGTGGATTGATACGCACTAACGCCAATTCGCAGCAGCTTTCATTTGTCTCCATGTTTTTTTTCACGATCACAGGCATGCGAAGTCATATGCATTTGTTGTTCAAACAAGCATGACTGCGAATCAAGATGGTGGGCGTGAGTGAATGGTACTCATGTTTTTATTGCCACCACCAAGCTGTATTTTTTAAAAAAGCAATCCAAGGTGCAGAATTGCAATCTTCCACTTAAATAAACAGGAAGAAAGAAAAAAAGGCTGTTTCATCACCTCAGTGCACAATTGCTACGGCAAAAATCCAACATGGAGGTTCTGGTTCCATGTTGTCCCAACGAATGGCAATGCACATTCCCCACGGAGCTTTTTAATAAAATACAGAGAAAGCCGCAAAGGCTTTTCCTGCAGGGTTTTTGGTGGTTTCAGCCCCCCTCTTTCTGAATATGGTGGATTGATGCGGGATGCCATTTAGACAAATTGTATTCTCCTTGAATTCTATGAGGTATATTTTTGTCACTTAGACAACCCCAAGGTTCCCCCCATCCGTTGTTCTCAGATCTGGTGATTTGTAATGTTGGCTTGTGTGAAAGACTTCCAATATGACGATGATGTCCCTTGCTGATGGTTGCATGCTGGAGGACCCCTGGCTGGGGTGGGGTGGGAAGCGGGGAGAGCCCATTTAAATTTTCCTTGGGTTTTTTTCTGGGCTGTGAGGCCGTGTTCTGGAATAGTTTCTTTCTGATGTTTCACCTGCATTTGTGGCTGATATTCTCTGAGGATGTCAGCCACAGATGCAGGCGAAACGTCAGAAAGAAACTATTCCAGAACATGGCCTCACAACCCGGAAAAAAACCCAAGGAAAATCTATGGATGCTGACCGTGAAAGCCTTCGACTTCCCATTTAAATTGGCTCTCAAACTGTAATTAGGGATCAAAGCTTGGGCTCTTGCATATCTTAGATCAGTGCTACTGAAAGGGGTAGCCTGTGGTAGACAAGCGCTGGTTCCTAGGCCATTGGCTGCCAGTCATTGGTGAATTTCCAGGAAAGACAGAAACAAATGGAGCCAGTGGGCACAAATACAGTGCCAGTCACTGCAAGCCCCCTGGAATTGCAAGCCCTCTGCTTCAGATAGCTTGGGAAGCATTGTATTAAAGTATGCAGTGCATGAATGGCCCGTGGTTACTCTCTTGTGCTGTCCCAGCTTTCCTTAGACAGCTGCTGATCTAGGGAAAATGTGTATTTGTTCCAGTATTATCCAACAGCTTAAACACATTTTTTCCATAGTAGCAGCAGCAGCAGCAGCTCAAAACTAGAAATAACTTTTGGTGGGTGCAAATTAGCTTCCGTTTGTTGAAACAGAAGCTAGAAAAGAGGTTCCAGTGAAGAAAGAAAGGGATCATTCTTTATATAATCTGGAGCCAAAGCTCAGAGTAGCACATGGGACTGAATTTGGGAAGAGGCAGCCAGGGATTGAGTGTTTGCATTGCGACGGCCAACTTTTTCTATTCCCCTCCCCCTTTTTGATTGAAGTAGAGGGTTATGATTTGACCCGCTTTCGCCTCTGACCAAAATAATATTTGTGGGTCACAAACAGCTTCCTGCAAGGCAAGGATGTAGCTGATTGTTTTCCAGTCCGTAGCAGCAATGATTATAATTATATTCCTTTAAGCTTGAGATGTAATTGTTAATGTAGTGTAGTGGTTTGAGTGTTGGACTAGGGCTCTAGGAAAAGACAGTTCGAATCTCTGCTTAGCCACAGAAACCCATGGGTGCTCTTGGGCAAGTCACCCTCTCTCAGCCTCAGAGGAAGGCAATGGAAAACCTGCTCTGAGGAAATCTTGCCAAGAAAACTGTAGGAGATGGTTGCCGTTAGTCAGTCAACTCGAAGGCACATAACAACAGAGATAGTAGTGTGAGGCCTAGTTTAGAGTTTGAAGCCTGATAACATGGGTATTTTAGTTTAAAGCCTAGTAGTTTGTAGCGTGAACAGGATTTTCAGATCTCAGGGCCTGTCCCTGAGTATCCAGTTTTGGTGTCATCTCCAGGCAGAAGCTGAGGGTACTAATTCTCCAGTTATGGCAGGTCCTCTCCAGGCCAGAAGACAGGACCATGTGCAGATCTCCAGATCAGCTAGGACAGCAGCAGCTTCCTACAATTTGCAAAGATTTATTTATTTATTTATTTATTTATTGCTACAGTGGCTCTCTCTATATTTACTTTGTTGTATTCCTTTCCTCCTCTCCCATTGCTATGGCACCAGGGCTCACCCTCCGCTCTGCACTGCATCTGCCTTCTGACTAGAAGCAAGTAGGCTAGGGTAAATGTTCATTCTCCTATCTTCCTTAAGTAAGTGAAAAGGGGTAACCGTTTGAGCTGGGAACAGCTCCTGTAGCTAAGATTTCTATCCTCATTTTCAAACAGGAATGAATATTCTCTCTCTCTCTGACTCTCTCTCTATTTGAATGATAAGCTATGAGCAGCTGTGATCAGTACTGAATGCATAATCCTTCATGGCATCAGCAGGGGCCATCCTTAGGTCTCTGGTTTTGGCCTGGGAGCCTCAGGGTCTGGGATGATCCTGAACTGGTAGCTCTTTTGAGGGTGATGGTTGACTTATCGTTTGAGGCCTGGAAGTGTTGTAGTGTGTAAAGGGTCTAGTGTGGTGTGGTGGTCTTGAGTGTGGGGCTAGAACTCTGGGAGACCTGGGGTACATCCACACTACACAAAAATCTAGTTTGAAACTGAATTGTTTGCTATGGCTTTTTCCTATAGAACCCTAGGTTTTTTTAGTTTGGTGAGCTACCAGCAGTCTTTGGCAGAGAAGACTAAAGAACTTGTAAAACCACAAATACCAGGATTCCATAGGAAGGAGCCATGGCAAATAATCCAGTTTCAAGATGGATTATTTGTGTAGTGTGGATTATGCCCAACTCCTGCTTAGCCATGGAAACTCAATGGCTGACTTTGGGCAAGTCAGATTCCATCAACCACAGAGGGAGTCAATGGCAAATCTCTTCAGAAGAATTCTGGCCAAGAAAACACAAGGAGAGGGTAGCCATATGCTGGAGTTGATTTGAAAGCACATAATAGCAACATGTACCAGGCATGTGGGTCGGACTTGAAATGGTAAAGAAATAAAGGTTATCAGGGAAATTGACAAATACAGTTTATGTCAGCAGTTCTTTCCACAACAGTGAAAACATCTGTTGAGGAAAGAAATACAGTTAAGGAATCCAGTAGCATCTTTGGAGCTAACTGGAGGTGGTGATATTATTGTTGTTATTATTATTCGTTTTGTGCTTTCAAGTCATTTCTGACTTATGGTGAACCTAAGATGATACTAACACAGGGTTATCCTGGCAAAATTGGTTCAGAGGAGTTTACCTTTGCCTTCCTTTGAGGCAGAGAGAGTGTGACTTTCCCAAGATCACCCAGTGGGTTTCCGTAACTGAGCATGGATTCAAATCCTGGTCTCTGGAGTCCTAGTCCAATGCTTAAACTGCTGTTTAGTGCTGGTTCTTCATTTATATACTGTATTTATCTCAGTGCTGGGACTCAAGGCTGTGTACATACTACTGAGCGAAAACATACTAAAACATCAGTAAAAATGTATGTATAAAAATGAAAATGGAGGGAAAGCACTGTAGACAGACATATATACAAATAGTTTTCCATTACATGAAAGGTAATGGAAATACCAACGTGTTGCAGTGGTGATAAGTATGGATTTAATGGTGGTTGTAAAAAGTAGATAAAAGGAAAAAGGTGGGAGACAGGTTTTGCACTAAGCTCTGATAAGCAGGTAAACAGATATATAATGAAGGAAAGTCTTTTGTCTGCTGCATTGCTACGGGTGCAGTAAATCATTGTCTTAACCAAGCATACCTCTTTGGGAAGTTTGAATCTCAGCTTCACTTTGAACCCAACAGAAGGGTTTTATTTCACTTTATCTCACTTTATTTCCTGCCTTCTTGCACAGATTTGGGGCTGGTAATAATTTAAGCAAGATAGTTTGAAAGAATATTATGTTAAGATTATTGTGTGTGAAATACTGTACTTGAAGAGTATGCAGTATCATGCTGGCACCATCTGATTGTTTTTGGGTGGATAGGAGCCTATTGATTCTCTGACTCCATCAAGGAAGAACATCCCACCCTCTGCTCACAGCTGGGTCTTACCTAAATCTGTATATGATTTTAGCCCAAACCTTGAGGGCTGCAAAGGTTTTGATATCACCACTCCTGCCATTTTCTCTATGGGTATGTCGTATTCTGTTGTTAAAAGTGTACAGTATTCAGCTATCATATTTTTACATTGTGTGTGTGTTAACTGCTTTCAAGTTGACTTATGGTGATCCTATGGAGAGACCTCCAAGTTACCCTGTCCTCAACAGCCCTACTCAAATCTTGCAGACTCAGGGCAGGAGCCGTGGCTTCCTTGATGGAGTCTCTGCATCTAGAATGCAGTCTTCTTCTTTTCCTGTTGCCTTCTACCTTCCCAAGCATTATTGTCTTTTCTAGTGAATCATGTGTTCTCATGATGTGTCCAAAGTACAACAGCCTCAGTTTTGTCATTTTGGCTTCCAGGGAGAATTCAAGCTCGATTTGTTCCAGGGCCCATTTATTCATCTTTTTAGCAGTCCACAGTATCTGTAGAACTCTTCTCCAACACCACATCTCAAATGAGTTGATTTTCTTCCTATCAGCTTTCTTCACCACCCAGTTCTCATATCCGTACATAATGATGGGAAATACAAGGACTTGGACAATCTTAACTTTAATGAAATATTTTTGAACTTAAAGATCTTGTCTAGTTCTTTCATAGCTGCCTTCCAAGTCCTAATCTCCTGATATCTTGACTGCAGTCTCCATCCCGATTAATGACTGATCCATTTTTACACTACTGAGGCTTAAATTTAAGGTGCCACAAAGATCTTATATGTTAAAAAGACTAGCAAAACCATTATGACATAAGATTTCAAGCACTACTTTCCATTTCATCATACTTGTGAAGAGTTTTCCTTGGTTAGATAACTGTGGGTGTTGACCTATTAAAAATGAAAATACTGAGCTGGGGAGGAAATGGGATGGAAAAAGTACATTCTGTGATAACAGTGATGTTAATGCTTAAATTATAGCAAAATATGCATAATGACAGTTCAGGATGCTTCAGCATATTGGTTGCGGAAGAATGCAGGACAGGCAGCTGGTAGACTAATGTAGCATTGCTAAATTAATTGACATATTTGTAATGGGACAGAAAGTAAGCATTATGATTCAAAATAGAAATGGCAGCATCAGACCCTCTTGAAAAGCTATAATTCAGCAATTTTATGCTGAAGTCTGAGAGCCAGTGTGGTGTAGTGGTCTGAGCGTTGGACTACGTCTACAGGAGAGCAGGATTTGAACTCAGCCGTAGAAACCGCCTGGGTGACCTTGGGCAAATTAGACTCTCTCAGCCTCAGAGGAAGGTAAAGGCAAAGGCAAACCCCCTCTGAATGAATTTGGCCAAGAAAACCCCATAGTAGAGTCGCCTTAGGGTCACTCTAAATCAGAAATGGCTTGAAGGAACACCACAGCAACAACATGCTGATATCTGCCTTTTGAATTTTTGGCCCCATCTATACAAGGCACCTGCCTGTGCCCAAATTGCTCCACAGTAATAGCAAATCGCAGCAGCTGCAATTTGTCTTAATGGCACTTTGCCCCCCCCCCAAAAAGCTTCGCATGCACACTGGTCAAGATGGTGGCCGTGAGTGATTTACTCGCATTTTTACTTGCCTTAATTTGCCATCACCAAACTTAAAAAAAAAACAACAGCACCAGTTTTGTGCACTTGAGCGATATTTTGCCTGTAGAAAAAAGAAAAAACAACACCCCATTTTATTGCCTTAGCAATCACTCGCTAAGGTGAAAATTCAACATGGCGGCACCAGGCGCTTGCCCTGTTAACAAGCCCCACCCCCCACACTCATCTGGCCATTCAGCTTAGCACTTCCTCTCCTGTGTGAAAGCGATTCAAAGTGAATTGCTTGTCGCAATTAGCAGGAATGCGCATTCCTCTTGCTGCTTTTTTGACATTTTTGCCCCCCCTCCTTCTGAATACAGCAAAAAAATGTGGGATATCATTAGGACAGTTAGGATTCTCTTTGCATTCCATGAGGAGTATTTTCACTGTTTAGACAACCGCTTTCATCTGTAGTGGAACATGCTGTTGGTTTAAGGTATAGTGTTCATTTCTATAGCTTGAATCTTTTCCTCTCCTCCACTTTTTTTTCTGAGGGAAAGTCCTGTTATTAAACCACAAAGTTTATCTGCTGTCTCATATTTTTGGATGTCAGCTCCCATCATCCCCAGCCATAATGGCCAGTTTGGATTGGGATTGGTGCTGTAGTCCCACGATGTTAGGCAGGGCACCTTGTTGGAGAGGACTGTTGTATAGGTGATCCTAAAGAGCAAGGTTTGGAATTGGAAGGCTGCAGAAGTCTGAAGCACACACTGGGTGTTGTGGTTTAATAGACTGATAACATAAAGCACCTTTGTTGTGGGATTTTAGTTCACATCAGCGAGGCCATTGGTGAAGGATGATGGGAGCAGCAGTTCGTCAACATCTGGAGGACTTTATGTTTCTATTTTTATCCTTTTTTGGACAAAGAGGACCACTGCTGTGAGGCCTTCCTGTTCCTTGTTTAGTCTCAGTGAATTTAAAGATGCCTTTCCTAGCCTTGTCTCCATCCGGGACATGTCCTTTCTAGGCAGAAGAGTGTTGTTTTGAATTCTGCCTTTCAGTTAATGTTTATTAGGAAACAATCATCATGGAATTAGTTCATCGTCTTGTTAATTGCTTTTAAATGGGGAAGGAGGTTCTTGTAATCATTAGTCTGTTCTGATAACCATTCTGTTTCTGGAAGTGTTTTGCTTCCAAGCTGGTGTGCGTATGCAGGGTTTGCGGGTTTTTTTGCAAGTTTTTTTTTTTAAGATCAAAAGCTTGACAATTCCATTTCCCCCCCTAAGCGGACTCTAGTTTGTGTTTCCTCAGAAGATCAATTGAACCTGTGTTTCTCAACAGAGACAAAGGTGGTCTTAAAATATCTGTGTCGATGTCCATTGTATTTCTGGATACAATTCAGTTTTGCTTTGTGCCTGCTTTGGAGTTTAAAACCCTACGCTAAGGGTGAGCTAAATCAAGGAGTCTTTCAGGCTGAGGTCCGGATTCAATTTCAGAGAAGCTATTGGGGGGAGGCACAATCCCATAGTGGGTGGGGCCAAAGTGAAAAGGGACAGGACCAAAAATACCATCACATTTTATAGTTAAAACATCTTCCTGGGAGTAACAAGGCCTTAGGAGGGGGCCTTTCAGCCTTTCAGGAGGGAGAAAGCTCATATAGAAGCAGGGAGGCCACAAAAGGAGGGTGTCATGGGGAAGAGGGGTGACCTAGAGAGTCACTCAGCCCAGATCCTAAGGCTTCCTCACCCTGCCCTAGACCATCTTCTTCCATAGAAATGTCTAAGAGCGGTCTTGGGTAGGTAGGTGAGAGTAAGTGAATAATGAATTAGGGCAGGGCCTTCTAAGGGGTGACACCCCATCGGTGATACATCTACCAGGTTTAATCCCTAGCCTCATCATTACAAGTGGGAACAGCAACAAAATGTTGCAGCGTATATCCATCCAGTTAAAAGAAGTGCTCTTCTTCCAATTTCTTACCCAGTCATTGACTGCTAGGAGGGCATTCCACAGTTCTCCTTATATCCTGTTTACTTGCCTGCCTCTTATCCTGTATTTCATGGATATTCAATTTCAAGGTTTTCCCTTTCCTTTCCTTTTCTTTCTTTCTTTCTTTCTTTCTTTCTTTCTTTCTTTTTTCTTTTTCTTTTTGGAAGTGGAAGACAAAAACTTTGTACTCCTGCAAACTTTGAGGTTGCTTTGATCATGGTGATAACCCATATCTCCTTTCTCAGGCTGGACTCACACATGCAAAATAATTTGTACTTACCTTGATCATAGTGCTGTTGGAACACACAATATTCCTCTGTATTCAAGGTGAAAGTGATCCTTTTATGCTTTTATGAGATTTCTTTTTAAAAAAACCTTTTTTCTCTGCATTTTCGTGGAAAATTGGCTTTTTTAGACATGTGCCCTGGGCTCCGAAATGGGATTTGGTGGGATGGGGGGGGGGGAAGAATTGTTGGAGGGGGGGACAGGCTAGTAGGAGGTTACCTCTGTATCTTTGTGCAGCAAGTGTGGTGTCACCATTTGTTGTTGTTGTTGTTTATGTGCAGCCAGCTGCAGCCCCAGTAAAGGTGTTGGCTAGGGAGGAATGGGTGAAATGGTGTGGGGGGGATTGGAAGATGGGGCACTGTCTGGTCTCCTTTCATCCCTCTTTCCCCCTCCAATCACTGCAGCAGCCGGGACTCTAGTCAGCAATCATATCATATTTTTTATTTAGTTCAGTATATGTGGACATTCGACTTCAGGGCGGGGGGTGGGGCTTGAGGTTATGTGGCAAGATGCCTTGGGCCATTCCTGGCACCTCTTCACTAACCCAGCACCTCTCGGTTTCCTTCCCTAGGGGAGCAAGGGACACTATCGGTATCACTGGCAGAGTCACAATGTCAAGCAAAGCGGTGTGGATGACATGGTCCTTCTCTCTAAGATCTCAGAAGATTCCATTGTGGAGAACCTCAAGAAGCGATATATGGACGATTATATATTTGTATCCTTTCCGGGTTGCATCGAAGCTTGGAATCTAGGGATGTGGGGTGGAATACTTTCCGCTGAATTCCCCCCCCCCCCGCAATAAAAAATGTTTCAGGCAATTTTCAAATGCTATATTTTTCCATAGAAAATTTCCACACACACACACACACACACATACACACACACACATTGTCTAGGCTGTTGTGCTGCAATCAATCATATTAGATGGGCTAAATATAGGATATGAAGTTCTAGTTATTCTTCTGAAAACCATAATTCTTAGTCTTTCTAGTTATTTTTCTTCATTTATTCTAAGGATAGACTAGCCAAAGAATGCACTGCTAAGCTTGTTTCTATTTCACAAAATCTCTTGCTTCTCAGTCAGTCGCAAGGACAAGCAGTCAGGACAAAATGTGTCAAGCTACCTGTGCCCTCAGGCTCACATGCATCCTGCAATGAAATAAAATGTTCAGCTAGCTGAATCATAGAATTGTAGAGTTGGAAGAGACCACAAGGGCCATCCAGTCCAACCCCCTACCACGCAGGAATCACGATCAAAGCAGCCCTGACAGATGGCCATCCAGCCTCTGTTTAAAGACCTCCAGGGAAGGAGACCCCACCACACTCCAAGGGAGTGTGTTCCACTGCCGAACAGCTCTTATTGTCAGAAAGTTCCTCCTAATGTTGAGGTGGAATTTCTGTTCCTGGAGCCTGTATCCATTGTTCCGTGTTCTAGTCTCTGGAGCAGCAGAAAACAAGCTTGCTCCATCTTCAATGTGACACCCCTTCAAATACTTAAACAGGGCTATCATATTGCCCCTTAACCGTTGTTTTTTTTTTCAGGCTAAACATACCCAGCTCCCTAAGTCTTTCCTCATAAGGCATGGTTTCCAGACCTTTCACCATTCTAGTCGCCCTCCTCTGGACAAGCTCCAATTTGTCAATATCCTTTTTGAATTGTAGTGCCCAGAACTCGACACAGTATTCTAGGCAGTATTCTAGTTGTAATGAATACATTTTTCCCCCACCTTGAAATGGAACTGATAAGTAGTGCAGAGAGTGAATGTGTGAAGTTGAGATATAACAGTTCTGCCCCAGCAAAAGAAAGTTAAACTGTTGATATACGATCTGTCAGGTACAATTCTCTATGGGTAAGTGACCTTAAAAAAATAGCACTTTTTCAGGTGTAGTCATTTTTTTGTGAAACGCAAGGGAAGTATATACTATTCTCTTTATATAACTACAAATGTTCCAATAAAATAATTTCCCCATAAAACTCTGAATGTGTTTGAAACATTTAAACCAAATGTACAAAGTCAGATAACATTATTTAGGGCACTGGAGAACTTTCTGGAAATTTTCCCATAACATTTTCTGGAAATTTTTCCATTTCCACTTTTCCCAAAAAACTGACATCACGGTTGGAATCCTGCATTACTTGACAAGCAGCACTTGCTGAAATTCCTTCTTCTACACAGCCATTAAAGGGACAGGAGACCTCTCCAGTTTTGACTCTGGCCATCCTAGTATACATTGTCACACAGGTAGGGAACATCAGAATGCAAAAGTGCAATATAATTTGAAAAACCAGTACAACACCAGACCATGACATTAAGACTCAGCAATAAGACTGAAGGCATCAAGACTATAAAAATGCCACACAGGTGAAGACAAAGCAGCTTAACTGGCAGGGAGCAGCAGTGAACGTAAACAAAGAACAAAGTCCCACTTTTTGTACCACTTTTTTTCAGAGGTGCTGGGTGCGGTGCTGGGTTGGGGGGGAAGAGAAGAATTTTTTAAAAAGACATTAAGCAAACAGGTGCCACCTTTCTCCCATTCTCTGCCATGCTTGTACCAGGAAAAGCTGCGCCTGTTGGCTTTCATTCTATGAGTTAATTTGCCCTAACACTGCCCCCCCCACCCTTCATTCTAGTTGGGCTTCTAAATGTTAATTACATGGTGACAATTATGGTTCTGCAGTACTGTTCTGAAGAGCCTCTGCCAAAGATGAAAGGGGCAGTGTCTGTGTGTATATGTGTGCTCAAGGAGCAAGAATATGAACACCCAGAGAAAATGGCTCCTCTCCTGACAGCCAAACCTGCTTTCCTGCTAGAGATATCATCACCTTATGAAAGGATTCCATTGACGTGAAACACAATGGCTCAATCTTTCATTCTTAGCTTTCACACTCTCTGGCATAATCTCTGTGGTAATAAAACCCAGTTTTGAGTTGCTCAGCAGAAGTCAAGTCTTTGGACAGAGGAGAAGGGTAGATGTTAGGAATCCGTGCTTTTTCTCTGTTCTGGGTTTCCCTCCTCACTGAGTTCTCTATTTCTCTTTTATTCAGAGGACAGAAGAAAAACTTGTATATATATTTTTCATGTGACAGAAATATGTCATCTCCACAACTTTCCTGGAGGCCTCTTTTCTTAGAGCTAGACAAGGGTCTGCTTAAGAGTAGAAATGTATAATTTGTTCTCTCTGCTCTTGAACATAAAGTGCTGATGGGGTGGACAAATTGCTGCATCCAACTGAGGAAGAGGACTAATTTGCAAATGTGTATACTGTAATATATTAGTCTTAAAGGGCCCCCACAATTGTTGTTCCTACAACAGCTGTCCCTTGGAAAACCGCCATGGCATAGTGCCAGTTGGGAGAGGAATTATTTCTCTGCTTTTCTATCATTCCCCTCTCCCCTGAAGCTGCCCAAAGATAAGTAGCAGCCTCCAGGCTTTCATGTCCTTCAGTTTAGTTCTATGCTACCTTTTCCACAATGGATGACACCCATAAACATGAAAAAAAATCTGAGCACATGTTCGAGTTTTTTAGTTAGACACATTTGTATGTAACTTGTAGTGGTACCTTGTTGGACAGTGTTCTTAAGGACCAGAATCTTATGTTAGAGGCAAACTGTCCACACGTTTTTGGCTAAGGAAGTGTGTGTGTTTGTTATCTCAAGCTGCTTGTCTCTTCCAAATTGGGGTCCCGAAGCAGGTTCCAAGTCCTGAAATGAGATTTTAAAATGTGATGTCCTGGAATGTATTGTGATTGCACGTGTCTCCTGTGTTAATCGGCACCTACAAAGTACTGTACCTGCCAAGAGGCCAGTCTGGGCTTTCTCCTTCCAACCCTCTCAGAGTCTGAGTTTGGAAGAGTTATTTTTCAAAAACAAATATTTTATTTCAAAAACATTATATAAAACACAAACAAACAAAAACAATGTCTTTCTCCAACTGTGTTGAAACTTGCTCCATGGAAGAGTTACTTTTTAAAACTATAACTCTGAGACTCTCTCTGCCAACATGGCCAGGCTGATTGGGCACCTTACTTGCAGCTTGGATGTCTTCTGGCTTGGTGGCATTTCCCCTTGACCATTTGCTTTGCGTCTCCTCTGTTATGAGCCTTTCTTCCTAAATCCCAGCTGTTCCCTGGCCATGCCCATAAAAATTGTGCAGACCTGCCTGCAAAGTCTCACAAGAGCAAATGTTCTCCTCTTTCTTCTCCTCCCCCTTCATGGCTCAGAGTCATCAGCCACGTTTTCTTCTTGTCCATTTTGAAATCCACAGGGAAGCCTTTATCTTTTTATCTGGCCTTTGGCTACCAAATCGCTCAGCTGTCAGCTCCCTCATTCATGGGCAAATTTTTACAATGTAGCCCTTATGGAGAAAGGTTATGGAATCATCCCATAAAATATCAACACTGTTAATCAAGCAGTAGTTTTGGTGCTCACACAAGCCAATTCTTGACTTGCCATCTCTTAGAGATGTCCTGGGTGGTGCCCCATGGTTCTTTGGATTGACTCCAAAATGTGGCATTGTTGTTGGTTTTTTTCACAAGATGAAAATTTATGTTCCATTGCCTTGGCTTTTTCTTTAGTTGCGTGACATCATCTTACAGTTATTATTCCCCAAACAATGGTCTTTTGTGTAGAAAACTGAATTCTAATTGTGACCCTGTCAAGGGTGTGCGTGTGTGTTTTGAATAATAAAGCTGTCGATGTTGTTATCAGTCATGGAGTACCAGTGAACCAAAGACAATATGCATAATCTGATATGCCTCTGTGGGAGCTGCCACCATCAGTTGCTGACCTTAATCAGCAAAAAAGCCATTTTTACTAAGAGCGAACAGTAGTGACCAAAACAGCGAGTCTTAAGTGCTTCCTTGTAAGAGGCATTCCACCTTTTCTTTCACACACCAGAAAGAATGCCTCTTTTGAGATTGTTGATGCCTGCTATGGCACATATGCATAATTCAATATGCAGATTTATGCAAATTTGGTCAATGAATTATTGAAGTACAGTTACTGGGTATTTGTGGAACCACAGTTCAGTGGTAGGGCATATCCTCGTTTATTCTGTTATCTCTCATTCAAAAAGATCACATAGCATATGTCGGGAGAGATCTTTTCTGGCTACAATCCTAGAGAGATTTTTCTGTCGGGCAGTGTAGGCAAAACTGGATTAGATGGACCATTCATCTGACCTCCTATATTGCAGCTTGCTGTGTCCTTCTGTTGTTTCTCTATGATTTAAGCAACTAAGATTCCTTTAAGCACGTGGCTGCTGTACTGTTTGAAGAGCTTGCATGCTAGAATGCACTGCCTAAATACAGTGGGCCCTCAATATCCCCTGGGGTTTGAATCAAGGAACCTCGTGGATTCCAAAATCTGTGGATGCTCATGTCCTGTCATATACAATACAGACGTTGCCTGTTGACTTATGACAATACCATGAATTTCACAGGGTTTTCTTAGGTAAGGAATTCTCTGAGGTGGTTTTACCAGTTCCTTCCTCTGAAAGAGAGCCTACATTGATGGTCTCCCATCCAAGCAGGGCTGACTCAGCTAAGCTTCGAAAATCAGACAGAATCTGGTGCCTTGAGTATTTAAGCTGTCTGGTCTCCAGTTACAGCAATTTAATCCATCTCATTCTCTGGGTTGGCGAGAGGAGGAATCCATTACTGTTGGGATGCTTCCTTCATCACCCAGAGAAGAGGCAGGAAGAAGAAGGTTAAATCTCGCAATAGCTGGAGAGGACTGTAGACTCCTCCCCTCCAACCCTCCACGAGGCCAGGTCTTCTTCCTGCCTTCATCCAGAGCAGAGCTGTTACAGCAATTTAATCCATCTTGTTTCACAGGATCATGCAGCCTTTTGTGATTGTCCCATGTTATCTAAGAAGTCCTCCATCTTTCGGCTCCCTGAAGGAGGGTTGTGCAATTTTGGCTAGTCTGGTGGCCAGTGTTCAGTGTCTGGATACTCTCTGGAGGCAACATAGACTTTTGTATTTTTGTCATTGTCTAATCCACAACATTGTCTGATCTCCACTGTTTGTCTTGATGGAAACTGTGTACTTCCCACATTGATTTAACCATATAGTTTGGACCACTTATGTTTATTGAACTACTCCTAGCATGTAAATCCACAGACAGAGACCAGATATGTTGCTAAGTAGGGCTATTTGTGGGTAGAAAAAATGTCTTCCATAGTGGCAGGTGGTTTCTCTATTAATGGGGCAGTGAATCCACACTGGATTTCAGTCTGAACTTTAAAGGAACTATCCAAAGTGCTGCACCTCTTTTTTGATAGGGTTCACCACTTCTGCCAGGGCCTTTAAAATTCAGACTAAAATGCAGAATGGACTCACTGATATGCAAGCCACCAGACACAACTGAGTGCATCATAGTTTTTCGAGGTGTCAAGAACCTTGACTGTTTTTTAACAAAGACATACATTGGATCAGTGTTGATTTCTGTGAATCCCTTCAAGCAGATGCCTTATTTTGGAGAGAAAGAAATTGAAATGTACCAAGGAGCTGTAAGTATTAATTTCTCTTAGCTATGTTTAAAAAAACACAAAGAATACCGTGATGTCACACTCAGAGAACTAGGGGAACTCGCACTTCTAGTTTTTGAAACGGTGCTGGTTCTTATTCAGCAAAACTTATCCGTATATGTGGACATATGTCTATGTATGTATATATTTGAACACCTGTAGCCTTAATAGGAGAAAGCCAGTGTGGTGTAGAGGTTTGAGCGGTGGACTATGACTGGAGCCCAAGGTACAAATCTCTGCTTGGCCATGGAAACCCACTGGGTGACCTTGGGCAAGTCACCCTTTCTCAGCCTCAGGGGAAGGCAAATCTCCTCTGAACAAATCTTGCCAAGAAAACCCTATGATAGGGTCACCTTAGGGTTGCCATAAGTCAGAAACTATTTGAAGATACACAACAACAACAACAAATCTTAATATCTCCTTCCACCAATTTGCCCAGTTCCAGAAATTATAACAAGAGGTCTGTCAGGTTTTGGATCTCCTCCTTTTTTTGTTGTTTTGAATTGCTTGAAAGCTGCCTTGCCATCCCTTGGGGTATTTTTTTTTATCCTGAGGGCTAAATTTTACTTTAGAATTCTCAAGGACCTCATTCTAGTGTTGGGTGGGGCCAGAAGCAAAATGGGTGAGGCCAGAAGTACTAGACTATTGTGACTTAAAAGTTCTTACTGCTTTAAGTAACTAAGCCTTAGGAGAGAAATTTCAATCTTTTATAAAGTTATGTGTGTGGGGTAGGGGGAAGCTATACAAATGATGATGTGATGGGGAGCGGTGTGTAGCCATCTGGGGAAGCAGGAAGGGCTGGATTTGCCCCAGGTGCAGAGGTTCTCCACCCTGCTTTGGGCACTGAGGGGATGATAATATTTTGCTGAAAAGACAATACTGGAGTGTGTGTCATATTCATGTGTTAGAATTCAAAAACAGAGCCATGTTAGTCTGGATCAGTTTGCAAAGGGATCTTGCAGAACCTTTGAGGCTAACTGAGAGCAAGAAAGAAATTGACAGCATAAGCTTTTGAAGTCTGTGTCATCAGATTCCTTGGAATTTTACAATGTTGATATTTTATGTGTTAAATAAGAGGCACATGGTGTCTGGTCATTTCTTTCCATCCTGGCAGGCTCAGTATGAAAATCCACCCCATATCTACGCTCTAGCAGACAACATGTACCGAAATATGATCATTGATCGAGAGAACCAGTGTGTGATCATCAGGTAAGGGACTGTTCTTTCTAAGTTTTGTGTTTGGAGAAAGAAGAACCCATCTTAACTGCCTTTGTAATTAAGTGCTGACAGGGTGCTTAAGCTCCCTTGATTTCAAAGGGACTGGCAGCTTAGGTTAGCATGCAGTGTTGTATTTCTTCTGTCTACCCCTGCTTCCCCCAGAAATAGCAGTTCCCCCACCAAGAACCCCAAAAGCTGGCCCTCTGGAATAGGTTGTGTGTGTGTGTGTGTGTGTGTGGTATGATGGAGGGCTGCAGCAAGCAGCAGAGAAAGAAGAATATCCTGATTTCACTAGTGTTAGATACTGAAGTGCATTGTTGGATCTTGGCCTTAGTTCTCATTGAGAGTGTGTAGAGTTGTGTCTCTGTAGGTTGTAGCAGTAAAAATGGCAGGTACATGTAAACAAACACACACAGAAAATGTGCACACTAGGGAGAAACACACTACCTCAGCTGCATGCTTTGCAATGCACCCCTTGCTTTAAAAACTTCTCATGCTGGAGGACCCCCTGTACTCTCTCTGCTGTGTTGCCACTTCTGCCCTTTTTGGGTGCTTGGGCGGGAAAATGGTGGTGGTGGCTGCTCTTTGGCGCATCCCTTCGAAGAAGCGCCAAAAGAGTGGAGGGGGTTGGTGCTTCTTTTGGGTTCTCCCAGGACGGACTAAGCTCTTGCCTTTTGCCACTCTACTCAGAGAAGGGGATGGTTCCCTTTTTATATATAGAAGTTAATACTGTACATCAGCTTTTATCAAAAAGGAACCATCCCGTTTTCTGAGTAGAGTGGCAAGAGACCTTTTTGAATGCTTGGGCAAGAAAATGGCAGCGGCAGCCAGGTACACTCCCCTCTCTGTAGAATGACACTCGACTTACCCATGGCTCATATAAAAACCCATAATTTTGGTCCCCAAACCTACACATGACTTATACATGAGGTTGACTTATCATAGAACCATAGAATCATAGAATTGCAGAGTTGGAAGAGACCACGAGGGCCATCCAGTCCAGCCCCCTGCCATGCAGGAAATCACGATCAAAGCATCCCTGACAGATGGCCATCCAGCCTCTGTTTAAAGACCTCCAAGGAAGGAGACCCCACCACGCTCCGAGGGAGTGCGTTCCACTGCCGAACAGCTCTTACTGTCAAAAAGTTCCTCCTAATGTTGAGGTGGAATCTCTGTTCCTGGAGCTTGCATCCATTGCTCCGTGTTCCAACCTCTGGAGCAGCAGAAAACAAGCTTGCTCCATCCTCAACGTGACACCCCTTCAAATATTTAAACAGGGCTATCATATCGCCTCTTAACCGTCTTTTTTCCAGGCTAAACATACCCAGCTCCCTAAGTCTCTCCTCATAAGGCGTCGTATACATGAGTATAGATGGGGGGATATGTCAGTCATGTTTGTTTTTGAAAAAGAGAATTTGAATTCTAGGTGTCGCACTCCCTGGGGATAGTAGAATTAAAGAATAAGAAATAATAATAATAATAATAATAATAATAATAATAATAATAAATAAAAAAAATGTATTTATACCCCGCCCCTCTGCTAAAAACGATTGGGGCGGCTGGAAAAGATTGTGGAACAAGAGGAGCTACAAATGACAATGCAGCATCCCTGGGATAAGAAAACAACAGTCGTTCCAGTGGTGATTGGTGCTCTGGGAGCAATTCCTAACAAACTGACAAAACGTCTGAATGAAAGCGCTATAGATAGGATCACAATTACACAGTTAGAAAAAGTAGCACTACTTGTAGCAGGCTGCATTATCAGACAAGACCTCACTAACTTCTAGATTCTTGGAGACAATCTCAGTCACTGACAGTCCAAAATTCCAGTCAGCAACTTCTGATAGACTGAGAAACAGAGAAAAATATATCTTGATATGTCAATGTACGTTGAACCCATTGAAGGCTAGTGCTTCTGCCTTTCTGGAATCCTTTTGTCCTCATTTCTGTTTGGACAATAAATAGCAAGCCATGTTCAGGCCTTTCCCTGCCATGCTCCCTATGCTTCATGGTTTTGGAAGCCACCAGCCTGGTTTTCTCTCCCCACCACAAAACATATCATCATTGTGGCTTTTTGTGTTCTATTTTTTGTTTCTAGAGTTTAAAAATAAATGTTCCCTCCACTGCTTACAAGAATTCTCCCCATGTGTGGCTAAAGAGCAAAGGAGAGAAATAGTGACGTGGTTGGAAAAGTGGCTCTTTGTTTTTGTTTTAAGTTTATATGCTTTGCAATGCATATCAAACCACACAGCAAATGTTTATTTGCTGCAGATTTACAGCTAACCCAGAACCTGCTTTACGACAGGCAGATTATGATCAGTATTCTACAAACTGTAGGCTATTTCCTTCTTTGAGGGAGAGAGGAAGACATGAGCAGAGGTGGGCCATACCTGGATTAATTTCCCCTCAGTTTCTGTACCTCTGACTGAAGTGGAGATCTGCATAAATTGAGGGCTGTAGAAAAGAATGGGACCAAGGTAGCTTACAATAAGATTAAAACAAGTTTACAGCTAAAAACCGGATGATAAACAAGATTTTTAAAAATTAAAGATACTTTCATGTCTAAACAACGCTACAGTTGTCCCTCCGTATCCATGGATTTGGTATCTGTGGATTTAAGTATTCACAGCTTGAAAATATTCTTTAAAAAAATAATAATCCAAAAAGCAAACCTTGATTTTGCCGTATAAGAGACACCATTTTGCTATGCCATTGCATATAATGGGACTTGAGTATTCACGAATTTTGGTATCCATAGGGGGTCCTGGAACCAAAGCCCAGCGAATATGAAGGGACAACTGTAATTTAAAACCGTATAAGATCATTTCTAAACATGGTAAAGAAGTACAGCAAACTCCACCTGGCCCATAAAAAAAAGACCCTTTTGCACAGCCAGTTAACCACTAAATGGCTGTTTAAATTAAAAGAAGCAGGAAGGAGAGCAGAGAGGGGGCCAGCAGGCCTCCCATGGGAGACAGTTACACAGCTTTGGTGTTCTTTTCCAGTGGAGAAAAAAATACACGGCTTTGGAGCAACCACTGAGAAGGCCCTAAAAGCATACATTTTTTCATATCTTTTTAAAATGACTGATTTTTTGAAGTACTTACCTTTCACCTTGAAAATGTACACAGAGATCAGTTTAAAATCATGATAAGAAATCACAGCTAAAAGGTTGGTTACCCTCAAGAAGACCTGTATCCTTGATTTTTATTTTTAAAAGGAGAGATCAAAGGTGGTAAGATGCCAAAGTATCTCTTCTGGAAGCTTAAAGCATTACCTTGAGCCACTGGGCTGGCATTATAAACACAGTTCATGAACAAGTGAAGTTGTCCTGTCTATTCCTTTGACAATATATATATTGTTGCAAGAGAGCTCAGCCCTTTCTCCTGGATGGGAAGACATTGGAGAGGTGACCACATCATAAAGTTTTCTTCTCTGTTTTCTTCTTCTTGTTTCGGTAGTATCTGGTTAGAAGTGGACCAAAATGAGCATACTGGAAATCAGCAAAGTGTAAAAGCAGACAGCATACCTGCTAATCCTGCACCAGAGCTACCACATCACAGGGCACTGTATGGAATTCGATAATTTAAAGAGACACTTTGGGAGGTGTGAAGAAAGAGAGAACAGATCTTTTTAAAGCAGCAGCAGTTGTAATATTTAACATAGGCCAGCATCCTGTTAGTTGCATACGCAAGCATAAATCCAACCTACACCTGTGTTTTTGGTTGTTCTGGAGGTTGGTAGCCTTTTCCTCCCTTTGCAGTGACCAGTCCCCACCCTAAGCCTTTCCCCAGGACTCATTTTTCTGCAATAGCACCCCCTCCCAGACATTCAGTGGCTGTTGGAGAATAGAGGGGATTGGAGAAGCACAGAATAATGACATAATCTGCAAAGACCTCTGGAAGACCCCAGGAGATCTTGATGGATGGTGTCACTGGTCTGAGTCCCAACAGCATTCCACATAGCATACAGCATTCCTCAGGGATCAAGGTGCCTTCATATACACAACTGTTGTAAATTACTTTGTAGAGCAATAAGCTGTAGCTAGCTTTGGTTCATGAGCAATATGATTTTAAGAAGTTGAGAGTGTCAGTCAGAAGCTGGGAAAACAAACCAGAGAGAGAAATATGCACTGGGCTCCTTTTCTAGGTGTCACAGGAGTCAAAGCTGAGTCTCGGAGCTAGCACGATGAAGGAGTACAAATATTCCTTTCTGCAGTTGCACAGTATTTGCGTCTTGCCTATTCTACAGAGGCTGGTTGCTAAGTGAGGACAGCTGGAGCTGCTCCAGCCAAGCTGCAGATGACTTCAGCTCACCCCTGTGCTGGGCAGTGCTCCAGATACCCTCACCCTTACCTCTGCTGTCTTCTCAAAGGGAGGCATGGCAATAACATTATTAACAATCTTAGTGGTGTTGGTGCTGGGGCTGAGAAGGAATGATTTGCCTGAGGAGTTCACAGCAGAGGTGAGATTCAAACGGAGGGCTTGGCCAACTTGGGTTTAGTCCTCTGGCCCCTACACAGGGAAGCCAGTGGCTGTTGGAAAGTCCACCTGGGAGGGTTTCCCTGCAGAACGCAAGGAATTTTTGTAACCAAATGGGAACAGTATTACCCATGGGGAAAAGCAATAACCTTGCTGGAGATGGTTTGTTTTGTAAAAACACAAATTGCTTGCTGTACACTAAAGAGTCTGAAGTGCCTTTGGGTGTTTACGGTATGTGCGAGACAGCATTTTCTGTAGCACTTCCTGCAGTGTGTGTGACTACAGACGTAACTTGCTAACATGGCAAGTTAGGTTCCAGACCACTGCCATAAAGCGAATATTGTCTTAAACCAAATCACAGCCTTTTCCCTCCACATGCTAGTGCAAAACTATAGCCTATTCTAGGTCTTCCAGCACAACCTGTGGTCAACTGAAGCATACCATAGAGTTGCACTGGAGGACCAGTTGCACTAGAAGATGGCTAGAAAGACCACATTTTTTCATATGCAGAAAAGTGAATCCGTGGATATGGGTCTTGTGGATACAGGGGTTGTACTCTATTTTCAAGCTGTGGTTGGTTGAATCGGTGGATGCAGAACCCGTGGATAAAGTAAAGTTAACAATTACTATTACTAATAAGTACTGACTTCATCCTTTTGGGATCCAGAACAGGCTTGTCAGAAGTGCCAACTGTTTATTTTTAAATTATCTCTGCATATACTATATACTGTACTACTGTCCACTTGATTTTTGAAATGGTAGAAATTGTAGGATTGGTAAAGGTTTTCTTTTTATAAATTGGTCCCTAGTCATAAGTTTACTGCTCACATTTCTCTCTTTATGTTGGCTTTCAAAACAACAAAACTTTCAACACACATTGGCAGTATTTTGTAATTTTGTAGCTGGGAACACTTAATAGTAATCAAAATAGAATTCCCTGAAATGGATGCGGAATACACAATGTTTTCTTTTCCCTCTGTGGTCTTGAGTCACTTATACCTTACTTTCTTCTTGAAACTCAAGATGCATGTTTTTGCGGAACTCATCTGCTAGGAGATCCCAAAAGGGGGGACAGAATTAGAAAAGAAATTGCATTTTGCTTCGGGCTTATTGGAAAAGCTATAGAAAAGGGAGGAACTGGTGGACAGCCACTCCGAAGGAATCCTTTTGCCAAATGACCACAGTTCCCTGGAGAGATTTCACTGCTCTTTAAAGAGGGCTGGGGAGGAAGCAGACCAGCATGAAGATGCCTCGTGCCTACTTATTGCAGTCCATAAATATTGCACTCTTGTCCTCCTTGGTTTTTATGAGCTTTATGTTGAGCAACCATATCAGGTTCCTGATCAATAAAACTATAAAAATGTGGAATAAAAGTGGCATAGACTGTTCTAAGGTGCACAGCTAGGCTATTCAGATATAACCTAAATTGGGGTGGGCAACAACAGAGGGGCCCTACCATTTCTGACACGCTCCTGGACCTCCCAGAGAGCTCACCTGGTCCTTTTCCAAAACTTGAAAGCGATCAGGAGGTTCCTTTGTGTTTTTGGAAATAACTTATTTTCAAGTAAAACAGGGAGCACTTTGTTTTCTAGGAGAATCATGCCACTGCAGGCCTCTGGAGGTGCAATTCTCCATTTTTGTGTTAGATTTTTTTTTTTTCATGATGAGGGCAGACTGTGTGGGTAACATAAAAGCTACACAGTTCTCCACCCATGTCCTAAACCAGCCTTTCTCAACCTTTTTACACAGGTGGAACTCTTGAAACAATTATCTGGTCTCAGGGAACCTCTGCCTAAAAATTATTATATCTACAGCTAAAAAAAATTAATACATGTTTATTTTGTTCAGTCTCAAGGTCTTGTGGAACCCCTAGCAACCTTTTATGGAACCCTGGTTGAGAAACCCTGCCTTAAACCATGGTTTAGGAGCAGCTCTAGGATTTTATGGCCCTTTTTTCTCTTACGCATATGAGTTAGAAGCTTCCTATTCCTGGTTTCCAGCAAACCATGATTTACCATTACACCTCCACATGGCAAACTATGGTTTGCACACAAATCACAGATGTAAACTGAGTTTAAATCACAGCTCTTAGTCCAGGATTATGAGGAAGCTAGGCACTGGCTTCATAAGAAATGGCAAGCCATAAAGACCATTGCAAAATGTGAGTAGAAGATTCTGATTTCAATGAGCGAGGGATAGAGGGAGTGCATCAAGAGGATTAAAGAAGCTGAGCCCCAAACCACATGGCTTGAGGTTGCTTGTACCCGTGATGCTAAATCTCAGTCTTGGAGCATCTGCTTTGCATGGCTTGAAATATCTTTTAATTTTTCCCCTTAGTGGTGAAAGTGGTGCTGGCAAGACTGTGGGAGCCAAGTATATCATGAGTTATATCTCCAAAATATCAGGAGGGGGTCCCAAAGTGCAGGTGAGTAGATACTGATGAGATACAGAAGATAACCATGGTGGACATCAAGCTCCCCTTTGAGAACAGGAGACCAGCCAGGAGGGAGGCTAGAGGGCATAAACACCAGAACTGTGCCCCTTTGGCTGATGTACTAAGACAAAAGGGGGCATGAGGTCTTCTTCCACGTGTTCCCTTGGTGGCTGGGAATCCAGCAAAGGAGCCTGTGCTGAGAGTCTGTGGGGGTGGGGAAGCACTATGCTAAACTTATGTGCAAGCAAATGGTATCAGATACCATTAGATGGTCCTGAGATATTTACATTGAGCACATCTCAAGCTACCACTCCCAGATCTCTAACAAGTACTTTGGGCACTGTCCAGGAGTTCTTTGGTGCTTGGAAGGGGGTCTGTGCACAAGTAGATAATGAATACTTCCTTCTGCAAGATCCTAAAAAATGGCATGCTCCCATATAACTCCAGGGCCTGCCACCTTACATCACCAGCAGGATTCCAGTCTCTGTGTCCATGAGTTGCAAGGGTTGAAGTTACCACAGTGACTTTTCTTGGAAGTTTGGCCAATGAGTATTTACAAGATCATCAGCTGAATGGGGAGACGGACAATTATAGGGAAACGGTAGCAGCTTCCTTCTGCCCAGCAGCTGTTTTCCTTGCTGCTCAGCTCTCTTTAATTTATTTGCTTTACTGTACTCCATGTCGATCGCGTCCTTCCTGTTTTTGCCAGGGCTGACAATGATAACAATCTGTCAGTAGCCAAAGAATGAGCAACCAGACGGAAATGTGCACGGTGTGTTGGTTCTGGAAAGGGTTTAATCACATACTATAAATAACCCTTTCCAGCTATTCGGGGGCAATGAGTTCTCCCTCTTTTTTTCAGAAGCCAAAGGCAAAGTGAACTTTTGCTAAATAAAAAAAAGGTGATGAAAGGGATATGTTTGATATACTTCCGGCAGAAGGAGGATTGTGAAGGGTCGGAGTGACACTAGGTTTATGCAGTGGTTAAATGCCAGTACTGCAAGCCACCACGTTGCAAGTTCGATTCCAGCAGGCTCCAAGGTTCACTCAGCCTTCCATCCTTTCGTAGGCTGGTAAATTGAGTACCCAGCTTGTGGGGGCAATTAGCTAACACACATTGGAAACTGTTTAATGCAGTGTAGATGTGTAAATAGCTATTGCTTAAAACAATTTGTAAGCCGCTCTGATAGCCTTGTGGCTGAAGAGCGGGGTATAACTAACTAACTAACTAAATACAAAATAAATAAATAGATCTTTTTCATGCAACACTGTTATAGCACTTTGATGCCCCCCTCATAACTATGTTGGCTTCAGCCTGTGGAATTCTGGGATTTTTAGTTTCATTAAGTATTTGGAATTCTCTGCCAAATAGCTCTAGTTTGTCAATGAACTGCCAACCCCAGGATTCTGTAGGATGCAAACATGGCAGTTATAGTGATATCAGAAAGCAACTATTGTGAAAGAGATACTTGAGGGAGAGAGAACAATAAATATACTCTCCAGCTGTTTTCCTAGAGTCACTGTCAGAGCTTGCAAATGGTACCTTTTTTTTTTACTATAACTCCCAGAATCCACTAGTAGCCCTGTTGGCTGAGGGATTCTGGAAACAATAGTCCAAGAATGTAATTTTTACAAGCTCCAGTCTCCGTGCACCCATTCAAAGCAACAGTTGAAGAACAGGCGAAGGTCTGCTGAATGCATAAGTGATACAGAAGGTAGCGGAGACAGTGGCAGAGCTCTGATTGTCAGAAGAGTTGTGCTGGATCAGACCAGCGGCTCACCTTGTCCAGCGTTCAGTCCCCAGAATGGCCGGCTGGAGGCCTGTGGGATCCCAGCAACTGACAGTTTGACAAAGTGCATTGTTATTTGCAGTATTTTGTATTTTGTCTATATTCAGTTGACCTCTTCAACTGTTTTGGTTTCCAGCATGTGAAGGACATCATTCTGCAGTCTAATCCTCTCTTGGAGGCCTTTGGAAATGCCAAGACTGTTCGGAACAACAATTCCAGCCGATTTGTAAGTTCTCCTCTTCTTCCCCCCCCCCATTTTTTTTTTTTTTTGGTCATTTGCTAAAAAAAAAAATGCAAAAACATGGGAGAGAAGCATGCTTTTCGTGTGAGGAAGGATGACATTTTGGTGGAAAGGGACAAAGAATAGGGAATTTTGTAAAACTTAGTGGGATGGGGAAATTTCCTCAGATTTTCTGTGATTCAATGAGTTTGCCTTTAAAACAAAAATCCTGTTGATTCATGCTTCTTTCCACTGTGTTGTACATCTACCAAGAAAGAGAATGACAGGTTTTCTTCCCATACACTGAGGATAGCTGTAGAACACTGTGTGATGAACAATCCTATTCTGGATTACACATAGTTGTTGGCAAAGAGTATTGTGTGAATTTATGTATGAAAGAAAGAGAGAGAGTGAGTCTCTTTCACACTATGTGATGATTGCTTTTGGGTATCACTTGAACTACAGAGCCAGTGTGGTGTAGTGGTTTGAATGTTGGTCTACAAGTCTGGAGACCAGGGTTCAAATCCCTCCTTGGCCATGGAAAACCACTGGGTGACCTTGAGCTTGTCACACTCTCTCAGCCTCAGAGGCAGGAAATGGCAAACCTCCTCTGAACAAATCAGAGGAACCCCAGGATATGTATCCTCATGAAAGGTTCACTTTAGGGTAGCTGTAAGTAGGAGACAACGTGATAGTGCACAACAACAATTGCTTCAACTGTCATGGCTGGTGCATTCTGCAGAATCTTGGAATTTGTAGTTTGGTGAGGCGCTAGAGCTTTCTGGCAAAAAATTCTACATAGCTCATGAAACTAGAGATCCCAGAATTTCAGAGGATCAAGTCATGGCAGTTATTATGGTATGAAAGTGGTATTATTGTGTAGGTTGAAAGAGACCAGAGAGAGTGGAAAGGGCTGGGGTACAAATGCTTATGCTTTGTTTTGGATCCTGAAGACACTCTCTTTTGGGATTTGGAAGCTGAGATAATAGAAACTGTACTACTTTTTCCTCAAATGCTGGAATAATTATTATTGTGCCATTGCTGTTCACAGTACTCTCATTCCCCCTCCCTCGTCAGAAACCACTTCTGTTTTTGTCCCTGGTCAAAGAGGTTCTGCAGATTTGCAAAGTATTTTCCAAAACCTACAAAGTTTTTTTCACCAAGGACAGCAAAATAGGGGAGATAGAGTCTCAGACATGGCCGGAATCCAGGTTTCATGGCCCAGTGCGTTTTGGGAAAACCATCTTCCTGCAAGTTTTAGAAGAACAATGATGAATTTTTAGAAGGGAAAGACAAAAGAAGCAGGAACTGGGGAGCATCCACAGAATTCACAGAAGAAAGTTTCTACATTTCAAAATGCCCAAAGGATAGGTGTTTTATTAGTTTTTTAAAGCCCAATGCATTTCGGCCCATGCGTACTCCCATGGCCTTCCTCAGGGACTACAGTTGTCCCTCCTTATCCACAGATTTGGTGTCCACGTATTTAAGTATTCATGGCTTGAAAATATTCTCCCCCCCCCCGCCAGATTTTATTTGGATCAATTCATGAGACAACATAGAAACAATCATGTTTCACAAACAGTGAAAAACATATTCAGTGAAAAACATAGCCAGGATGGTTACAAATACAGTAGTAGAAACGGAAAACCTGTATAGTCCAGGGCATAGCAGGTACATGTTTTGTATTTCTTCACTTTCACAGATGAGTCTAAGTAGGAGCAGTCGATGATATTGCGGAAGTTGCAGAGGGAATAGTAGAGTTGTGCAGCACATCCTTCCAGAACGGGAGCTGGGATCTTGGGGGTCTTGGGCATTGGCTTGTACAGTACTGTTTACATATTGTATTAAAATAAACCAGTCCTCTGGTGCGTTACCATTATACAGCTTGGTCATATAGGCCAATTTCTCAGAGAGCTAAGTGGACCAAACCCTTCCCCACCATCCCTGTATGGAAAACAATCCAGTTTTCCAATGCTTGGCTATCTTGGTCTGGGCAGCTGCTAAGAGGAACGGCTTGAAAATATTTTTTAAAAAATAATCCAAAAAGCAAACCTTGATTTTACCATCTTATATAAGAGACACCATTTTGCTATACCATTGCATATAATGGAGCTTGAGTATTCACGGATTTTGGTATCCACAGGGAGGTCCTGGAACCAAACCCCAGCGAATATGAAGGGACAACTGTATTTAGGATCAAAGCTCAAGAATTTCCTGACCAAGAACTCTCAAATGACTGTTTCACTCCTTGATTCTTTCTATTCACGGACAACAGTGAAATCATGTGTATACCAGCCTTCCACAGCCTGAGACCCTCCAGATGGGTTGGACTATATCTCTCAGAAGTCCCCAGACAGCCTCAGGCTGTAGAAGGCTGGGATACTCCATGAATAGTCAGGATGCTGAAAAAATGCTCTTAGTCTTAAACAGTTTTTTTTTAATAGCTTACGACTATACCTGGAAAATGCTTGGAAGAGTTTCTGTGTTTTGCTTTCCCCGCTTTGACCATCTGTCTTCAACAAACAAGTTGGCACAGCTTAAATGTTTGAGGCTAATGTTTACAGTATTTAAACCATTTTCAACCATCTGCAGCCTTCATTTCTTGCAGGGCAAATACTTTGAAATCCAGTTTAGTCCAGGTGGGGAACCTGACGGAGGCAAGATATCCAATTTTTTGCTGGAGAAATCACGGGTGGTCATGAGGAACCCCGGTGAGAGGAGTTTCCACATCTTTTACCAGGTTGGTTTTTTGTTTTTGTTTTTTGAGGGGGTAGAAATATAGATTACTTTGGTTCTTTTGAAATATAGTTCTGGGACTGGAAGCGTGGGTTCTTCCCTGGAAAGCCCCACTGAAAGGAGCATGTATTGCTTCTGTTTCTGAGTATCAGGCAAGGGTGTAAAAACTGCAGCCTGTGTCCCATATGATCCCTGCTCCCCAACCTATCCCCTAAGCCTCCAAGAAGACCCTTCAAATCCCTCACCCCATTTTTTTTAATGGCCGAAAAACAGTCTTAAAATAACCCAAACCGCTTCAAAAAAAGAGTGAATTTTTGACTGATTTTTGTGGAAAGCATGAAGTGCTATCACTTCCAGGGATGTCTGGAGTGCATCCATGCAGCTTACAGAGAGGGGGTGCAGTTAAGGCCCCCCCAGCATAGTTTTGCACCCGTTTCAGGCCTTGTAAGAAGAGGCTCAAGGTAGTTTGGACCTATCTTTGGGAAAGTTACTTTTCTTTTTGAACTGCTGTTCTCCAAATGCCTCAGACAGTGTGACCACGCTGACTGGAGAGTGTGTAAAAGAGTGTGAGCCTGGCAAGTTCTTCCATCACAGTGGTACATAGCAGCCGCCTTGAACAGAGTCAGTCCCTTGTTTTATATAATGCAGTGTTGCCTACACTGACTGGCAGTCATGTCTCTTCCTTAAAATACTTCCTCCTCCGCCCTTCCCTTCCCCCTGTTCCCAAATGCAGAAATCACATAGACCCTGAGTGAGCAAAGCCAACTAACAATCTTGTTCCTGCTTTTCATTCTGCAGCTGATTGAAGGTGCCTCTGGTGAGCAAAGATCCAGCCTTGGCATCACCAGTATGGATTACTACCACTACCTGAGTCTCTCTGGATCCTACAAAGTAGATGACATTAATGATAAATCAGATTTCCAGGAAACTCTGGTAATTCCTACCTACTCAATATCACCTCATAATTTCCAGTTCAGATAAAAATGGAATAATATGCTATGCTTGATCAGAGCATTCAGTACTTATCATAGAATCATAGAGTTGGAAGAGACCCCAAGGGCCATCCAGTCCAACCCCATTCTGCCATGCAGGAAAACACAATCAAAGCACTCCCGACAGATGGCCATCCAGCCTCTGTTTAAAAACCTCCAAAAAAGGAGATTCCACTTGTGAGAATGAAAACTGATTTCTGCAAATCCTAACATCTATGGCAAGCTTGGCCTACTGTCAGGGGTTGGGGATCCACGTTGCTTCCTTCCCCTGAGGCAACATAAAGGGCCACATACCCCTGAAGAATCTCCAAGGGGATGTGGTAATATTCATAATGTTTTGGTCCCTTTCTGTGCCATTTTAGGCTTGGAGAGGGATAAAACTTGCCAAAGTTGCCTTCTATACCCCTTAGGGTGCTGTTGTGGGCATTTTGAAAGAGACAAACAAAAAATAGGATGAGGCACACAAATGGCCCATCTGCCTCATCTATGGCTGTATGCTCAGAAACTGAGACTGGAATCCTTCAGAGCTGTGAAAATCAAAGATGTGCCCTTGCCCACTGGAAACCAGTCTGAGCTAAGGGATGATGACGGTGATGGTGATGGTGATCTTTATTTATACTCTACCTTTTCCTCAAAATCAGAATTGTAGGCAGCAATATAGATAAAAACATGCAAAGGTCAACATTAAAATAGAATTAAACTATTAACAGTTTTAAAACAATCTAAAGCATGCATCTAAGAAGGGCTGAGCACAGTTCAATAAAAAGAATGTAGCACCCTCTAAAGCCTTTTCTTTAAAAACCTAAAAGCCTATGAGAATAAAGTCAGCAAAGAGGGGGTCATTTTGGCCAGCTTGGGAAGGGAGTTCTAGAACCTAGGGGCAGCCACTGAGAAGGCCCTGCTTTGCATCCCCGACAGCAGTGCCTGTGCATGAGCGGAGAGCCTCTCCTGTGGATCTCAGGGCCTGGGGAAACTCGTGTGGGGAGAGACAATCTGCCAGATAGCCTGGACCTCATCCCGAGATGGCTTTATAGGCTATAACCAGCACAATGGTGTATTCCATTTCCTACAGCCAATGTACCACCAGTTTGCTTTTTGATTTGAAAAAAGGATTGGGGATTGACAGGCCTGCTCTGATATTATCACAGTCTGGGAGCCACTGTGGTACCTTCAGAATGGGTCCTTAGGTGATGTAGACTCTGGATGCGGTAGAGTGTTTTGCAGCATGTAAGAAACTAATCTCTGTTCAGAGTGATAACTCCTTGTCCATGTGTAACCAAGCCTCTGAGTCATCAGCTTTGGACCAGTCTGGATTACCATCAGAGAATTCGCACTGCCCTGTGTGACCAACACTTTCCATGGTGGGGTTTATTTTGTGGGGGGTTTTTTTGTTTGTTTTTGCTCGATGCTTATCAGCCTTTGGCCCTCCAAATAATCCCAGAATCCCTGACCCTTGGCCCCAAACACCTTGGAGGGCCAAAAGATGCAAACCACTGGATTATGGGGCCCTTGCACATCTTCTTTCTTTTTTTTCAAAAGATTCTGGCTATGCTCTTTGGCTCATTCTGTAAGGCATGGATTAGCCAGTCTGTTGGATCTCCCAGTGAAGGCAGCTTTCCATTTCGGGTGAAAACTGGTGGTGATAAGCAAACTGCCGTTGCAAGAAGCTCTCTGGTCTTCCAAGGGGACCGGTCTCCTTATGGGGAAAATCCAGGATTCTCTGGACCACAGCCGAAAAATATCTGGCACATGGCACAAAAGAGGGAATGAGCCCCTAGCAGGACATGGCAATATAAACCAGTTTAAAAGAGCCAGCATGGTGTAGTGGTTTAAGCATTAGACTGTGAGTCTGAAGACCAGAGTTCAAATCCCCACTCAGCCATGGAAACCCACTGGGTGACCTTGGGCAAGAAACACACTCTCAGCCTCAGAGGAAAGCAAAGACAAGCCCCCTCTGAACAATTCTTGCCAAGAAAACCCCATGATAGGGTCGCCATAGGGTTGCCTTAAGTCCCAAACGACTTGAAGACACACAACAATGACAAAAAGCTAAGAAGATGAATGAGCTTTTGCCAGGAGGCATTTAAAAGCAACATGCCTGTAACATGTACAAAGTCAGCAGGTGTGTGTGTGTGAGAGGAGGTGGGTGGCTTTAGGGTCGAGCTTGCAGAGCAAAGGGGTGATTCAGGAGTCACAGGACAGAAGGGAGAAGAAGGCATGTGACAGTCAAGCTGGAAAATGTTGCTTTCCCCTCACCCACTTCTGTTGTAATTTTGGGAGAGGGAGAAGATCCTTGAGCTTCAGATCAGCAGCAATCTTCCTTTGGAAGAGAAGTGTTTGGCCTTTTATTTGCCTCATGTTGTTAATCTGTTAACTTTGGTTAATATTTCGGGAGCCGGCTGTAGCGATGATGCACGTCCCTCTCCTGGCCTTCTCCTCCACAGGGTCAGTACCTCAGTGTTTGCCTGAACCATAGTGAAGCCCTTTGTTCAGGGTGGTTATGGACAAACTCTGCCACGTATGGGGGAGTGGTTGAGTGTTAGACTAGGACACTGGGAGACCAGGGTTTGAATCCCCACTTGGCCACGGAAGCCCATTGGGTGACCTTGGGCAAGTTGCACTCTCTCAGCCTTAGAAGAGGAAGGCAGTGGCAAACTTCCTCTGAACAAATCTTGCCAAGAAAACCCCGTGATACAGGCTGCTGACACACTGCAGAAGTAATGCAGTTTGACACTGCTTTAACTGCCGTGGCTCAATGCTATGGAGTTCTGGGTTTTGTAGTTTTGTGAGATAATTAGCCTTCTCTATTGGAGAGCTCTGGTGCTACAACAAACTACAAATCCCATAGCATTCAGCCATGGCAGTTAAAGTGGTGTCAAACTGCACTATTTCTGCAGTGTGTCAGCAGCCAGAGTTGCTTTAGGGCCACCGTAAGTCAGAAATGACTTGAAGGCACGCAACAACAAAGATATGTATGGGTACCAGTGTATGGTATAGTGATTTGAAAGTTTGTCTGGGACTCAAGGAGGCCTAAGTTCGAAAGCCCACTCAGCCACAGAAACCCACTGGGTGACCTTGGGCAAGCCACATTCTTTCAGATTCAGAGGAAGGCCATGCTGAACCTCCTCTCAGAAAATCTTATGAAGAAAGCCCTAGGAGATGATGGTTGCCATGAGCTGGAATCCACTTGAAAGCACATAACGACAAACCAACACACGGAGATATGCCACTGCAATCTGAGTGCTGGTGAGAAACAGCCAGAGAAAACTTTGTTGACTACCTTGAGGCATCTCTGAAGCTAGAGAGGAAGGGTGTAGGGATGCCAGGTTTGAAAGTTCGATCCAGCAGGGCAGCTCTCATGGTCTGATATTATTTTTTTAAAAGCATATCCTAGTAGGTGGAGGGGGCATCCCGTCGGGACTGTAACATAGGGACTGACACCTCCCTCCATATCGTTTTTTTGATGGAAGTCACCCAATATGATCCACAAATATTTTCCAGCTGGGAACAATTTACAAGTACCGCTCTTGGTGCCTTGAGTTAGGCCTTTGATAAGGCTCACGAGTGTAAAATCAGTCCACACAGAGTGCAAGTAATTCTCTCCCCCCCCTGCCCACTTGTAAATCTTTTTTTTTTAGCCCTTTTGTATAACAGGATGATTTTTTAAAAAACAACAACAGAATGCTTGTCCTCTTCCCCTGAAGCTGAAAAAACACCTCAGCCTCACCTTGCTGCATGAGAGGAAACAGCTGGAGAACATAAACAAGGAGATTTATACCTTTTCCTCCTTGCTCATTGTGCTTCTTAAAAGTGTTAAAAAGAAAAGACATCTGGAAAGTTGCTTTCCACATCTGTAAGGTCTTTCTATTGAAATTAAGGTTTTTGTGGCAAGAAAAGGCAGAGCATAGCAACCCGAGGGTGGGATGGGAAGAGATGTGGGGATCTGGCCTGGACAAGGCCTCTCCTGAATGTTCAGCTTGCAGAGAGAGAGAGATCCCAGCATTTTTCCTTTTAGAGAGCCAATACCCTAAATGAACAAGATCTCATCTGATCTTGGAAACTAAGCAGAGTCAGTCCTGGTTAGTATTTGGATGGGAAACCACCAATGAAGACCAGGTGCTGGAAGCTCCATTTCAGAAGAAGGAACTGGCAAAGCCACCTCTGAGGAGTCCTTGCCTTTAAAAACCCTGTGAAATTCATGAGGTCACCACAAACATGGGCAAAGGTGTCTTTTTAGCTGGCTGGGGGATTCTGGGAGTGGCAGTCCAAAAATAAAAACCTTCCCCAAGCCCAGATGGACTGCCAGGGAATACCAGGTGGTGCCATAGGCTCTATTTCAGAGGAAGGAACTGGCAAAATCACCTCTGAGGATTCCTTGTTTTAAAAACCCTATGAAATTAATGGGATCGCCATAAGAAATAGTGAATTTTGGTGTAACAGGACTGTGAGCTCAGTTCTGGTACTTGAAAACCCATTCTTGGACTGAGAGATGTGCTCAGAGGTGGCCTTGTTTTCCTTAATTCTAGACTATCACCCTCCTGTAAGCGTGGCACCCACTCAGGGCAAATAGATTTCAGTTTGAACATCACCTCTGCAATGGGGACATTAGCCTTCCTTCCTTACAGGGTTATTGTAACATAGGGGTTCAGTGAGGTGGGAGTGGGGCAAAATGAGGACAATGAATTCTGCCTCCCCTCCTTCAGTCCCCAAATTTCTAGAACTGCAATAACTAAAAACTTCATTTGATCCTTCAGTGATACAGTTTAGGCAGGCAGAGTGCCCAAGGAAGTGTGAAGACAGCAAATGAGTTCTAACCATGAACAGTTTTCAATGTCTCATTCTCTGGAATGATAGAAATTTAGGGATTGAAGGAAAATTTTGTGTGTGTGTGAATTCTCATTTGGAAGGGCAATGCCTTCAGTTTGCCCCCACTGGTAGCTAAACCCCTATAGGATAGCAAAAAGATCTTCTGAATCCTGTGCAACTGTTATAGCAGCTACCATTCTTTGCACAAAAAGGTATTTGGTTCTTAGAGTTTTGTTTTTTAAATTCATTTGCTACTTCCTCTCCCCCACCCCTTCTTAATTTTTGCAGCACGCCATGAACGTGATTGGGATCTTTGCAGAGGAGCAAGCATTGGTGCTGCAGATTGTAGCCGGGGTGCTGCATTTGGGCAATATTAGCTTCAAAGAAGTTGGCAATTATGCTGCGGTGGAGAGCGAGGAGTGTAAGTAGCCCTACTGGGAGAGATCCACCCACCCTGTCAAAAAACCCAGTTGGGCCTGGAATGTGTCGGGCTGAGACTGGAAACATAAATCAGCTGGGTAACAGTTTCCCTCTCCCTTGTGCACATTCTAGGGCCACAACTTAGAATCATAGAATCCTAGAGCTGGAAGAGACCACAAGGGCCATCTAATCCAACCCCATTCTGTCCTGCAAGAACACACAATCAGATCATTCTAGACAGATGGCCATCCAGACTCTGTTTAAAGACCTCCAAAGAAGTAGACTCCACCACACTACAAAGCAGTGTATTCCACTTCCGAACAGCTCTTACTGTCAGGAAGTTCTTCAGGTGGAATCTCTTTTCTTGTAATTTGAACCCATTGCTCTGTGTCCTAGTCTCTGGAGAAGCAGAAAACAAGCTTGTTCCATCCTCAGTATGACATCCTTTGAAGTATTTAAACATGGCTATCATGTCACCTCTTCACTTTCTCTTCTCCAGGCTAAACATACACAGCTCCCTAAGCCGCTCCTCATAGGACATGGCATCTAGACCTTTCACCATTTTGGTTGCTCTCCTCTGGACACGCTCCAGCTTAGATCCCCTGCATCCATGCCTGCAAAAGATGCTTGCAAGAAATACATGCAGCCTTTGAGCTTTCCCCAAAAGCCAACTTGTTAGTCCCAATTAGAGTAGGGTCATTGAATAAAGAGAATTTACAGGCTTGTTTTCTGCTGCTCCAGAGACTAGAACACAAACTGGTGGATTCATATTACAAGAAAAGAGATTCCTTCTAAACTTCAGGAAGATTTTTTTTAACTGTAAGAGCTGTTCAAGTGGAAGAGAGTGGCGTGGAGGGTGGTGGACTCTCCTTTTTGGAGGTCTTTAAGCAGAGATTGGGTGGGCATCTTTCAGGAGTGCTTTAGTTGTGTATTCCTGCATGGCAGAAGGGGGTTAGACTAGATGGCCCTTGTGGTCCCTTCCAGCTCTAACATTCTCTGATTCTACATAACTCCTGTTCACGCAGTGAGTCTGTTCTCATTAGGATTAACAACTGGATTTTGGCCCTTCCATCCCAAAGAGCTGTGTACAAAGAGTTGTGTCTGGAACTGGAAAGAAATCTGACCCTTGGAGTGAAAACTTGACTGGAAAGTTCCTCTATGTGAGGCTAGTAATAGCGCTGCTTCCATGTTATGGTGCAGAGCAGAAAAAAGTTGTTGTCATTGTCTTTGTTTTTTAGGTCCAAGAGAGGCCTTTTTTTAAAGCAACTAGAAGTCATTTTCTGTTTACTTCCTGTTTTAGAAAAAAATGCCCTGGGCCTAAAATAGCCCAGGGCATTTGGGGGCATTTTTGGAGTCCTCAGTGTGTGTGTGTGTGTGAGAGAGAGAGAGAGAGAGAGAGAAAGAGAGAAAGAGAGAGTGACTGAGTGTTTGAATGAATTTCCACTGACTTGTGCTTGCTAGCCTTGCTGTATGGGAATGCTAAGGGCTTTCCTGTCTTATTAGAGAAAATCATTGGTGAGTTCAACCCCACTTTGAAATTCCTAACTCAGTATGTTAGTACAGGAGTAAATGAGGAGAAAAGATCCTCTCCTTAGATGCAAAATAATTGGCTGGTTTTTAACTGTCACCTGTCGATTATCCATATGATCTGTTGTTTTTGAAGGGTGATTGCATTTTATATTATGCAGATTTTTTTTTTACTTTTGACTTTTAATTTCATATATTATTATTGTACAAAACTCATTGCAATCAAGGTTGCCACCTTTGCTGTAACCAGCCCAAAAGATCCGGTCCAGATTTCTAAAGATGTCAGCAGCAAACTACAAAGAGGATCAGTAGTCTTAAGAGCATGTCTGCGCTACACAGTTAGAGCAGTTTGATACCATTTTAACTGTTATGCTTGCATCCTCTGGAAGTCTGGGATTTGTAGTTTGGGAAGGGACTTAGACTGCTCTGCTAGTCCACCCCCCCGGATAACAGCAAACTACAGATCCCAGGATTATATGGGGTGGAGTTGACATGGGTATGGCAGTTGACATGGGTATGGAATTTGCTATCAGTGTGTAGCAGTTGTCATTGTTAATGCTGGTACGTAGTGATATATTACCAGTATTAATTCTGGGCTCTGTTTGTTGATATTCTTCTTTTCATGTGGTTTCTTGGTCTTATTCTGTTAGAATTTTGATTGTTGCTGATTTGTTTTTAGCTGGTATATCGTATGAAATATTTTCTTTGTATAATGCTCTGAATCTTTTTTTAATAGAAAAAGGCACCTCATAAATCCTAATCTTAATAAAAAACCTGTTTGTCAAATAGAAAGGCCTCCCAGCCTTTAGACCTGTCTGCTTTTAATCAGTGTGTTTCACTACAGCTTGGTGGACCTTTTCTTCAGACGATGCAATGATTTTGCTGCTCCTCTTACTTTGATCCAGCCTTCATGTCACAGCCATCCCAGTTAATCTTGCTGGGGTTTTGTTCTTACATTTCTACAGTCTTGGCCTTCCCAGCCTTCCTGCTAGGAATTAACCAGAGCCGACTCCAAGAGAAACTGACCAGCAGGCAGATGGACAGCAAGTGGGGGGGCAAATCAGAGTCCATCAATGTGACCCTCAACGTCGAGCAAGCCTGCTACACCAGGGATGCCTTGGCCAAAGCACTTCACGCCAGAATCTTTGACTACCTGGTGGATGTAAGTGGCTTTTTACGGACTGAGGGGTTTGGTTTTTTTAGTCACAAGATGGTTGACCAGGCTTGAAAACCAGGACGCTTGGAACACTGTATTCACAAATCTGAAAATGTTACTGAACAAATGGGATCCAGTCATAAAAGGGCAGTTTGGGTTGCTCCCTTTTTCCAGTTGCTAGAATACTCTAAAGGCACCAGATCCTGTCTGATCTTGGGAGCTAAGCAGAGTGAGGCCTAGTTAGTCCTTGGATGGGAGACCCCCAATGAATGCTAAGTGCTGTAGGCTGTATTTCAGAGGAAGGAACTGGCAAAACCACCTCTGAGGGTTCCTGGACTGAGAAAAGCCTATGAAAAAATTCATGGGGTCATGATAAGTCAACAGGCAAATGACCTTGGTCCCTTTCCCCCAAAAGCTGTGGGCTAAAACTTCCAGAGGATGGGAAAAGTTGCTGGCTGGGGGATTCTGGGAGTGGCAGTCCAAAAAGAAGAACCTTCCCCAAGCCCAGAAGGACTGCCATGGAATTCCAGGTGCTGTAGGCTATATTTCAGAGGAAGGAACTGGCAAAGCCATCTCTGAGGATTCCTTTCCTAAGAAAACCCTCTGAAAAATTCATGGGGTCACCATAAGTCAACAGGTGACTGGAAGGAACATAAACACACAAGATTTGATCACTTTCCCCCAAATGCTGAAGGTTAGAACTTCCTTGGTCACTTTCCCCCACATGCTGAAGGTTAGAACTTCCAGAGCGTGGGAAAAGGTGCCTTTTTTGGACGGTCACTCCCAGAATCCCCCAGCCAGCTATGCTGGTAATCCAAAAATGAGCACCTTCATCAAGCCCAGAAGGACTGTCAGTGGACACCAGGCTCTATTTCAGAGGAAGGGACTGGCAAAACCACCTCTGAGGATTCTTTGCCTAAGACAACATTGGGAAATTCATAGGGTCACCATAAGTTGACTGGCGACTTAAACGAACACACACACTTAGTTAATCCATTCCAATCTCCTTTTCCTCCACCTGTTTTTTTTTCTTTTTCATTTCTCACTGTTCTCCAGAGGTCATGCAGCACTTGGTGCCCACAGACCATGCTTGGTTCTCATTGGGATGCTTTTGGGGTTCCCTCCTTAGAGTGACTTTTAAAATGACTTTTGTGGGGGGAGAGAAGGGAGAGACTTGTGCAGACCTTGAGATTCCCCTGAGCCTAGTGATAGCTCCTTTATGTTTGGATGGTGCTATTTTGGCTGAGAGGCTGAGGCTGAGGTTGCTTTTTGGGCTACAGCTCCCAGCATCTCCCTCCAGCATGGCTACAGTCCTTGCTGGCTGAGAGAGTCTGTGAGCTGTCGTGTAAAATGGGGACTTTCTTGGCCTCTGGGAAGAGCCATTTCTGCATAAAGAAGGTTGCAGGTCCTGTTTAGACAGGATCTCAGACAGCATGGGTCCCTCTCCTGTGATCCTGGAGAACTACCTTCCAATAGGAGCTGACAAGACTGAGCTGGCAGGACTGTAATGCAGTGGAAAGGGTCTCCAGACAACTGGTGTTGGTTCTTACCCTATATGCATGTGTATTTGCATCTGGTTTGGCCATAGAAATCAAAACCCACACACTGAATTGGGAAATTGCACAAGAGCCAAGGAAGACACCTGAGCACTGGCACATGGTGTTCATAACATTTGGTCCCAGTTAGCTCTATTCTGTGTCACCTGAAATATCTGGGACATTTTCAAAGATGGCCCCATGTATGACACTTGGCCAGACATGGGCCATTCTTAACGTCTCACATGGAAAGAAGCCTTCGGTTGACCGTAGTGGCTACCGACACTTACTCTCATATCAGGGAGCTGTCTCCCTCAAGTCCTCCCTTCCAGCTATTTCTTTGGCTCACCATCCAGGCAAGGAGAGAGCTGTTTTTTTGTTTTTACTAAATTTGATGGTAGCTCAGTGCTGATGAGAGATGGAGCATGGCCCAGGATGTCCTCCTCCTGTGTGAGACCAACAGGGGAATACAGTACTTCTTTTAGAAGGAACAAGACCTGCCATCTGCAGTCTGCACATATACGTAGCCTTTTACAAAATTAAATAAATAAGCTTTGCCAATTAACTGGAGATCCCTTTTTAGTTGAGTTTAACTCAGAACTTGAAACTATATTTCCCATAATCCCCCAGTGGCCATTTTGGCTGGAGGATTTGTAGAGTCATGGAGTTGGAAGGGTCCGCAAGGATTCTGGGAGTTCTAATCCAAAGAAAGAACTTTTCCGAGCTCTGTTCTCATTTGCTATGACTAAGCAATTGAAAGTTTTTATTTCTAGTCATTTTCGTCTCTTTTTCCCTGTCTTTTTTCTTGTTCATTTCATTAGTCCATAAATAAGGCTATGGAAAAAGATCATGAAGAATATAACATTGGTGTCCTGGACATCTACGGCTTTGAGATATTTCAGGTAAGGACAAATGGTGAAGGTAATGATAAGGAGTGAAATAATATTATTTGGCTTTAAAAGTCAGAGATAATTATTTCTAAATTCGTTGTTAAATCAGGTATAAATTTTTTGAATTTTAGGTAGGCTCTGTTGAGATCAGTAGGACTTGCTTCTGAGCTGACATGTATAGAATTGCACATATGGCCTCTTTGCAAATGTCTACAATGAAAAAGAGGACGGGATGTGAATATTGAAAATCAGGAGTGGGTCAAGAACAAACCCAAGACTGTTCTTGTGATCTCCAGCTACCCCAAATCTCCAGCAGCTGTGATATCCCTCTTAAATAACTTTCAAGGTCCCTCTGCACTGTTAAAAAAACAAAACCTGGCCAGTATCCTGTTTAGTACAGTCATCCCACTGTATCCATATATTCAAGCAACCATGACTCAAAAATATTTTTTAAAAGAATTTCAACAAGTAAACCTGAATTGTTTACCATTTTATATAAGGGACACCATTTTACTCCACCATTGTCTATAATGGGACTTGAGCATCTATGGATTTTGGTATCCACGGGTGGTGGTGGTCCTCAAACCAAACGCCAGCAGATACCGCGGGCCCACAGTAGTTACAAACGTGTAAGCAAGACTGGTGTTTATCTTCACAATGATGGCATTGTTGCCACGATTGCAAATGAGCCCCAAATCTTCCTTAACATCCAGCAGCCACACAGACGATGTTTCTCTGTGTCCACCCCCCCCCCCGCTAGCCAGTAAATAGCCATGTTGTGGAGGGGGGTGCAGGAGCTAAAAGGTGAGTTTGTTATTTTTTTGTTTTGTTTTGTTTTTTAAAAAAATAAATAAATAAACCCAAAAACTAAAAGGTGAGTTTGGAGGGGGTGAGAGAGGAGATGTGCCACAGCTCCACCTGATGGAAATTTATGGGTACCCCTTCCTGATCCTGGATCTGCTGATTATTAAAGTTACAGGAGTCCTGCCCTGTATTCAACCTGGCAGGCCTACTAGCAGCTTAAGTATGATGAAATCTCAGGAGAAGTGGGCCCAGGATGTTGAGAGAAGCAAACCTTACATTTTGAAGTCATTTGTTTATGGGATACCCACTCTTTTGTTTTTCCCCAGTATACAAGGCCATACAGAAGGGGATATCTGGGCCGTATCTGTGGCTTCTCATAAGGTTGGAAGGGAAATTAATTTTTAAACGAGGTATTTCACATAACGCAGTCTGCAAAATTAGGGGGTGTGAGCAGATCTGTTTGAAAGAGAAACGTAAGGCGCTTTAGGAACAAAGAGAAGCTCTGAGCTTTTCTGGGCATTCGCCCAAACACGGCTGTTCTGTGGCAAGGGCTGTGGTAATGAAAATTCATACCTTGGAAAGAGCTTTGGAGAATTTAGATTACTGACCTCTAATGAGGCTCCTCCTACCTGAATGTAAAAATCAGCTTTTAGGACCCTATAGATCTACAGAACGATTAATCTAACTTGGTTTTAAAAGGGATGTTGGTACGGAGGGCTTGAAGCTAAGGTTTTTATGTGTTTGTGTTTAATTTTCTTTCAGAAAAATGGATTTGAACAGTTTTGCATCAATTTTGTCAATGAAAAGTTGCAGCAAATCTTTATTGAACTGACACTGAAAGCAGAGCAGGTACCACTGGACAAGTGTTTGTGTGTGCTGAATGGTCTACTGATCTGTCAAAAGGAATTGCTGGTTCTTTCCTCTGGGAGGGTGGGGCGTCTCTTGAGCTGATGACCGTTTCCCAAATTTGCCTTGCCAAGCAAAAGATCACAGGAAGGCAGCTGCGGTTTAGCACACAGCCATGGTTGCAGGCACATTCTCTCCTCTGATGCAATGACCCAAGAGTGAGGCACCAGAAAATCATCTCTGTCATATGACTTCCCCATGGAGGCTGACTTGCCGTCATATTTGGGGGGGGAAAAACCCAAACCCCTGGCTGGCCTCGCATTTGTGTTGGATTGAGGAATGGGAGGACGTCTGCTTTCTCAATTTCCTCCCTACTCGACTTTTCAAAAGGGAAGGATGAGGACTTATATAATTTTCCCCTGGTACCTGCCATTTTGAAGAGCTCCAAATCTTGAACTGTGTTTTGCTCCTTATATGTTACATGGAAGCAATGGGGAAGGGGCAAAGCTTAGAGAAGTTACTTTTTTGGATTAAAACTCCCAGATGTTCCCAGCTAGCATGACCAGCAGCTGGCAGTTTCTTGAGCTTGTAGTTCAAAAAAATAACATTTGCAAACTTTGCAACAGACCTCATTTATTAGGTTTACTAAAATTAGTCAAACAGTGGGTAGTCATTCTTCTTTAACCTTCCTTTTCAAGTGGTGATAGCAATTAAAGTGGCCCTGTGGAAGGGCCCTGTGTAACCTGAAAACTTGCCTATTGCTACTTGTAAGTTTAGTCATGTTTTGCCTGGGCTTAGATACGTAGACTGGTCCAGTGCCAGGAGCAATTCCTAGAGCATAGAATAGTAAAATAATTACAGCATGAAAAAATAATTAAGAGTTCCTTTTAATGTTCGTGTAGTAACTTCCCTGTCAGCCAGCACCTCCGATATGGAATTTATGGAGAGTCTTTGAGAAGGGTACACTGGCTTCAGCTCTCACTTCCCCTATTTCTGAAATTTATGTAAGCTGAAACCTGCCCAGAGGTTCATGGCCTTCCCTTCTTTGCAACTCACAAAAAGCCACAGCAGTTGGGCATAACCCCACAGTCCCCCCTTTCTCCTCTCAGGCCAGTTGCCAATGTTCAGTGGTAGCCCTATCCCCATTTGTAAATATCCAGAGCAAAAAAAGAGGCAGATCTGAGTGGAGTCATGGGAGCAGCCTGGCTGGCCCGTCCTTTTCCAATGCCATGTCATCCTCTGGTTCATCTCCATGAACCATCTAAACTTGTATGTAGGCACTCACCTGTTTGCTTGCGGCAAGTGAGAATTGTTGCTACGCCACCAAACTACCAAACCACCAATCATAGGGTGGTTCTCCCCTCCAATTTTGGACAGCCGATGTAGATATGGTAAGTTGTCATTAGGTGCCTCCAAGTCAACTTTGACTTATGGTAACCCTATCCCAGGGTTTTCTTGGCTAGATTTCTTCAGAGGAGGTTTGCTATGGCCTCCCTCTGAGCCTGAGATAGTTTGATTTGCCCAAGGTCACCAGTGGGTTTCCTGGGCTGCTGGCTCTCATAGACATTGTTGGGTGAGCCAACAAATCTTTGCTGTGGAGTCTGTGGCAAATTGCCCTTCCTGGCAGTGGGTTAAAAATAGTTCCTCTTCCTTTTCCTTTGACTAAATTCTATGATGTTATTTCAAGTGCCTTTAACATTATTATTAGGCTAAGAGTGTATCTGTATTAAACCCTTAGAGCCATTTGATTCCACTTTAACTGCCTTGATCTGTTGTATGACATCCTGGGATTTGTAGTTTGGTAAGGAACTTGGACTTCTCTGCCAGAGAAAGCTAGGGCAGTAATTCAAGAGAGAGCGCATTAGAAAGGTGCTTCTCAAGCTTTGCTCCTCCAGGTGTTTTGGACTACAACTCCCAGAAGCCCCAGATGTCTTGGCCAGTGGTCAGATATTCTGGGAGCTAAGTCTAAAACCTCTAGAGGACCCAAGATTGAGACTACAGCATGGGTGTTTTTGAGCAGAGAATTCCAAGTGTCTCTCCACCAGGCTAAAAACCTCATGCTTCAGCAAGGTGAAGCCATTATAGTTAAAATGGTGCCAGCCTGGGGTAACTGTAATGTAGATACATGCTTTTCAACATGCTGAGTCCCAGAGTAGGTGCTTTCCATTGGTCCAGGCCAACTGTTTTGTCACTGGGGCTCCTCTGCATTCAGCAGTTTTGCAGATGAGGGAATATGGGAAATTGCTGCTTCTTAAGTTGCTGCAGCATCGTGATATAACAAAAACAACAGTTCTTCCCTCTACTGCTATCCAAGGTTTAGAGGCTCTGATGTTAGCAGGCTTGGCCTCCCAAAATGCTGGTGTCTGGTGTGTGTGTGTACATGTGTGTGCTCGTTTCAAGAGTGTCCCAAGCAAATGTCTGAATCTGTCACTGAGTCTCTCCACTTTCTCCTGTATATTTCAGGAAGAATACGTCCAAGAAGGGATTCGCTGGACACCTATTGACTACTTCAACAACAAAATTGTTTGTGACCTCATAGAGAACAAAGTGGTACGTGTGCAGGGTGTGTGCGTGTGTGTCTGCAGAATTCCAGGCCATCTTCTTTCCCAATGCCATCTCCCTGGTCCTTTGTCACTGGAGATGGTGCCAGCGACTAAATGCGGGCCCGTCCACAGGTACAAAAGGTGCCCAGCTACTGAGGTATGGTGGGCTCTTCCCACATTTTAGCAACTTCTGGCTGGACAGCTCCTGGTCCTATAACCCATGGGAAAATGGAAACAACTGATCCCATAAAGGGCAATGCGGCTTTTCAAATAGCATGGACCCAACCTGTACAATGGAGTGGGAACTGTGCTTGTCACAGAAATCAGCCAGTCTTTTTATTTATTACTTACTGTTACACCCTGACATTGAGCTCAAGGTAGTATAAATGGCTCTTCTATTCCTTCTTCCCACTTCATCCTCACAACAAGCCCGGCATAAGAGCTTGGAGGCACAGAGCCTCAACCCCCCTGCCCCCCATGCACCAACTTTCCTTAATCTGGCATCTTCCAGATATGCCGGACTAGATGTTCTAGTCCAGCACATTTGGTGGCTGCCAGTTTGGAGAAGGCTGTTCTATATAACCTGTTCCTCTTTTTCCTCTTCCTCCTTCTTCTTAACTCTGTCATCAGAACCCGCCGGGCATCATGAGCATCCTTGATGATGTTTGCGCCACGATGCATGCGGTGGGCGAGGGAGCTGACCAGACCCTCCTCCAGAAGCTGCAGATGCAAATTGGGACTCACGAGCACTTCAACAGCTGGAACGAGGGCTTCATCATCCACCACTACGCTGGGAAGGTGATCCTGGGGCAGGAAAGACTGGCTGATCTTGGGCTCCATTTTACAAGAGTATATTGTTGCAATGTGTTTGGGGTGGGAGAGAGAGAGACTGCGGTGGGGGATGGGCAATTGCCACTGCCTGGTGCTGTTAAACCTTGTACAGAAGTAATCGGTCATCTGGTGGTTCATTTTAAGGTCTTGTTTATCTTCTTCTTGGAGGTAACATTTGTTTTAAACCCCTGTAGGGGGCAAAATGAGGCTGCATCAACACTGCAGAAATAATCCAGTCCAACACCACTTTAACAGCCCCAGCACAATGCTGTGGAATCCTGGGATTTGTAGTTTGTTGTGGCACCAGAGCTCTCTGACAGCAAAGACTAAATAACTCACAGAACTACAGATCCCCAAATTCCATAGCATTGAGCCATGGCCATTAAAGCAGTGTCGAACTGGATTATTTCTGCCATGCAGATGCAGCCTAAGTGAATGGGAATGCATGGTGTTCAGTGTTCAGCACAGGAGACTAAAACATAGGTCAAACCTTCTTCTGGTTGTGTTTCACCGAGGGTGAGGGACCTCCTCCTTGCCCCGGGATCAAATTCAATTCCAAAGCAGTTCTCATGGGCCACATTCTGGGGATGGGTGGGGCCAAAAGTGCTAGCCTCTTACTTTCAGTCACCATCTCTTACTCTGAAGCATTTTGACATTTTAGCATGGGGGGAGGAGATCTGTACAAAAGCTGAGAATCCTCCAAGTTAAGCTGATAGGGGGCTGGGGGCATGGACCTCTGAGGATGGCCAGAGGCTCAGATTTTGTCCCCAAGGCCTGATGTCCCCCCCCCATTCTGTGCATGCTCGCTCTCTCCCTCTGTTTCCCTCCCTTTCTCCCCATGCTACTTTTCTAAAAGAGAAACCATTGTCACGGTTTAAGAGGTGACATACAGTTAGGTTGATTTCTGCAGGTTATAACCTAATACACGGCTGCTTTTTCCAAAACTGTCTGCATTGCATGCTATATAACCTTTAGCTTCTCTCTTCTCCTCCCTATCAGAGAGGCTCCTCATGCCTTACATCTTCCTTGCCAAAGACAGAAAAATCTTAACTGTCATTTCTTCCTTTCTTCAGGTGTCCTACGACATGGATGGATTCTGTGAGAGGAACCGAGATGTTCTTTTCATGGACTTGATTGAACTCATGCAAAGCAGTGAACTGTACGTAGGATGCGTTTCCTTGCACGTTGGGTCTCTCCAGAACACTTGTGCAGATTCTGTTGGCCATGTTGGCTGGGGCTACTCAATACCATCTGGAGAGCTGAACAGTTTCCCACCCTAGACCTGATTTTAGTTGTTAGTCCTGGTTAGAGTAAGCCTAGTGAATCTACAGAATTTACATATGTGTGGACTTAACAAGTTCCAATTCATTCCGTGGGTCTACTCTAGATTTTGCCAAAATGTCCATTCACCAAAGGAAAACTGAAGCTGAAACTTTAGAAAAAGCATAACAGAGCAGGGCCTCATGAACACTGGAGCTCTGCTCCCTAATGTTTTCTCTTAACTACACAGCAGCAGAGTTGTAATCAGAGTGCTGAAATTTATATTCTGCTCTGTTCCATTATTTATTTCAACTGGGCCTAAACAGGTCAAAATGATCCTTTCTCTGTTTCACACATTGTCCAGTGCAGAACCTGAGCGAGACTCCTGCTACAGAAGGGAAGTCATGATTATATATCACCTGTACTGCTAAATTCACCTGCTTTCCCCCATACCCATCCAATTCAACTTTTGTGTTGGCCATAAAACACTCCCCCCGACAAAATCCAAAATCCATCCTGTGATAATCCCTCTGTTGGGCCCTCAGTGATGTAACTGTGTCTTTCTTTGTTCCTCTTCCTCCTTCTAGGCCTTTTATAAAGGCACTGTTTCCTGACAACCTCCAAGCTGAGAAAAAAGGTCGTCCGACAACTGCTGGCAGTAAAATCAAGGTATGTCTTCTTCCTGAGGAAGACCTGTCCAGGGATGTGGTCATCTGGGTGGGTGCACAGGGCAGGAGAAAGCAGCCGTAGGACCTTAGACACCTTAGTAATAGGTGAGCTGTCTTCCTTGACTTTACAGGCTTCATTTAATAATAAAATCAGGTTTGCAGGGCTCTCGGTTACAGAGCTGTGCTGGAAAATCCACACATGGATAGGAAAGTACCAATTTGGACGCTTGGATATGTGCTGTACATTTGCTGACTGGGTGTCACCTGTTGCTGTTTCTGCTGCTTATGTGTTGCCCAACTCTTGTCATAGATGTGATGGACACTTCTTGTTTACAGCGTGGGAGGTGAATGTTGGACTGAAACTTTAGGAGAACCAGGCTCAGTTCCTCACTGAAAACACAGAGTGGAAAAAAACTCCCCAAAGAATACTCTGAATAGGCTACAAATCAAAAAGTCCTATATGTTCAGAATACAGACATATGTAACATCAAAATGTGATTACAGAAATCATGCCAATAAATAGTAATAGAAATATACAAACCACTCCCATGTGTTATAAAGTTGCAACACAACTTGAAACTCACCTTGAGTCGTTTATCCTATCTCAACTTGACCTACCTCACAGGGTTTTTGTGAGGATCAAGTGGGGTAGAGGAAGAGAGCCATTTCCTCTGCTTTGAGCTCCCTGGAGGAAAACTGAGATATAAATTAAATATAAAAGTGTAACTCTTCCACACTCCCCCCTTCCAGCCTTCCTATGGCTGTTCCTCCTTCCCTGGCCAGATTGTAACCCCATATGCAATAAGTCATAGTAAAAAGGATGCCTGATAGTCCCTGTGGCAGAATTAACTGTCTAATTGCTGGGTTGGAACATTGTTGTTGTTGCTGTGGTGTGCCTTCAAGTTGTTTCCAACTTACATGACCCTAAGGTGAACTTATCAAGGTGTTTTCTTGGCAAGATTTCTTCTGAGGGGGTTTGCCTTTGCCTTCCTCTGAGGCTGTGAAAGAGTGACTTGCCCAAGGTTACCCAGTGGGTTTCCATGGCTGAGCGGGGGATTCGGACCCTGGTCTCCAGAGTCATAGTCCAACGCTCAAACCTCTACACCACTCTGGCTCTCAGGTTGGAATGTGCCGAAAGCTTTTAGGAGATGTTTCTGTGGCTTGTTATGAATCTGAAAGCCTCCCTCCCTCTCTCCATATCAAGAAAATCATGGCTGGGTGTGCATTTAGTGATATGACCTCAGCACGTTCCTCTTGAGATCCACGCTTTTCCGGTGGAGTGAAATTTCCATCCGTAAGAAGGAACACAGCAGTCGTTAGACCGAAAGGAATGGCCACAGAGGAGACGCTTGAACATGATTGCTGGAGCTAAATGCATTTGTACATTTTTTGCAGAAACAAGCCAATGACCTTGTGGGCACTCTGATGAAATGCACGCCGCACTACATCCGTTGCATCAAGCCAAATGAAACCAAAAAGCCTCGAGACTGGGAGGAGAGCAGGTACATGGATCACTCCCAAGGGGAGGAGGCAGGAAATGAGGGGAGGGGATTCGGGCATTTAACAGGTCTGCCAAGAGTGGAGAGCCCCTTTCTGCCCATGGGCTGAGACAAGACTCAGGGGCCACATTCCAGGGTTGGTGAGCGGGGCCAAAGGGGTGGTGCCAAAGCGCCAGCATCTTTAAGCTTACAGCTCATACTGTTAGCATTGGAGTCTGGAATTTCGATGTTTTAGAAGGGAGGGGAGACCATACAAAAGCTGTCAAACCCCCAAAGGTTGATATCACAGGGAAGGAGACTTGGCCGTAAGCTCAGGGTGGAGAACTATCAGACTGCAGGCTACATGGGGGCCCCAGGGTTGTTTTAGGAACCCAAGGGGTGTAGGGACTTTTCACTCGTTTTCAGATTTTAGGCCCGGAAGAGTCCTTTTTCTTTTCCTAACTGGAAGTGACCTGGAAGTAGACATCATTTACCAGGAAAAAAATCCTTGCACAAGCTGAAATAACCAGGAAGTTCTCTTGCACAATCTCTTTTTGGTTCCAGCAGGGCTTGCACAGGCGAGCTTCTTGCTGGCTTGTGCCCTTCTGACTTCACAGTCTCATCCTTCCCCCAACTCCCACTTTATCTCTTTCCCTCAGTAGTTTAATGGGTCACACATATGTGTTATATTAAAGGTGTTGATAGGATCATCTCTTAACAGTAGCTAGGCTGGGAGATGTGGATATTTCAGGAGGCCCAGAATGTGTATTTTTCAGAGTTTGTAAAATCATCATCATCTATAATTACTAGAAAGCCCCAACTAGGTAACTGGGGGATTCTGGCAATTGTGGTACAAAAGAATAACTTTTCCCAAGCTCTGGTAAATTTGAATGGCAAGCGAAGCAGATTTCCAAATGTAGAGAATTTACCAAAGCATTCCTTTGTCAAGCCTATTGAAGAATTCTTCAATTAACATTTACTGAAGTATTTTTAGAATGTTATAGTGAGGCCTATTATGTTTTCCTTAAATTCTCCCAACCCCCTCTCCCCCCCCACCCCCTGCAATGGTGCCTGTGGCCACTTGGTGAATTCTTCTGCACCCTGAACATTTTCTCAAGGACCAGATTCATTGCCCATGAGCAATGTGTGTGGTGCCTTCAGCTCCCTTCTCAGAATTAAGGCATTCCTTCTGCATTGCTCACAGCACCAAGTGTATGGGGAAGGGGGGTGGGAATGGTAGAGTGGGGAGCATTGTTTTCCAGTTCTGGATTCCATGTTTCCACTGGCGGTTCCCTCCCATTCTTTCAGAATTTTAAAGAAGTACAGCCAGCGGCAGTTGGTTCCCTCTGCCAGTAATCCATGTTCTTCCCTCCTGCGCCAGCTCTTTCTATGGGGGGGGGGAACGGGTGGGTAGCAGTGGAGGGGGAGGCAAACGGTTCACATTACTTTTAATGCTCAGAGAACTGGCGTGAGGAATTTTATTCCCATTCCAGATCCTCCTGGTGGAGTAGCAGGTGGGAAAAATTCTAATCATCCAAAATATATTTTCCTCTTTATAGATTTTCCCTCCTGCTCACATCTGGAATAATGCATTGAGGCTGGAGAACATTGTTAACGCCTCCCCCCTTTAATGCTTTGCCAGTACCATCAGTATCAGACTACACAGAACATTTCAAACTGTTTTTCTTTCTGTCTGGGAAAAGGAAAATTTTGAAAATCTCTTTTCTCTGTATTGACTCCATTTCAGGCCACTGTCTAGAAATTAGTGCAATTCTGGGAGAAACAGGCTTTGATTTCATTTATCCCATTTTCATATTTTAGCAAGCTATATTGGCTTTCACCTTCCTGAACTTGGAGCCTTCTAGGTATGTTGGACTAACACTCCCATCACCCCAATAAAATATGGGAGCTATTGCCCAATGTATCAGGAGGGCACCAGGCTACAGAAAGGAGTGCTCAAGTCAAGTACACTGTATAGGTTGCCCTCCTGCTTTTCTGGGGAACCAAGTATCCGCAGTTTCAGTTATCCCTCGCTGAAAATATAGAGACACATACCATAGAGTTGTGCTGGAAAATAGAAAGAGGAATCACTTGGTCTTCCAATGCAACTCTATGGTATGTTTGTACCAGAAAACTTTTATTTTAATAGGGTTTGCTATTACCTGCGGTTTCACTTATAAACGGCAACTCCAGGAACATCTCCCCTGGGGTGTGACCTGTATTAGAAAACAGTGTCTTAAAATTGGTTGTTTTATGAAACAAGAAAGAATATCCTTTCAAAATAAGTGAAAAGGTAAGGGGGATGGGCAAATCTTTAGAACCATAAACAATCTTTGATTCTATCTCAAAGTTTATTTTCTGTTAATATAGGCAGGTCAGTATTCTTGCAGTGAGTGAAGAGCTTAAGCAAAGAGGAGTAAACTTGATAGACCTGCAAGGGAGGTAGTTAATCTTGGAAATGATACTTTTGGAGCCAAAATATCTTAGAAAAAGAGTGGGCACAGATGTTTTTGTATTGCAACTCCCATAAACCCTCACCATTAGCCTAGCTAGCTAAGGGTTGATGGAAACTGTAAGCCAAAAATATTGGTAGGGCCACAGCTGCCCCTCCCATTCCCAAAGTGGATCTGATATAATTCAGAAAATTTTCCCTGGTATGATTCCCAGCTGGCTGATCTCCACATTTCTTGCATAGGCAAAACAGGGCAAGTGGAGCATCACAGCCATCCCTAAGCTCCGTCATGCTCCTAGGTCTCCATCCAAAGTGTTGATTAGGGCTTCATCTTTCCTTTTCCCTGATGACAACAAAGCTGTGCAGATCAAAGGTAATTTTGATAGCTGTGTAAACCAACACAGCTTTGGGAAAATCCCCATTGACTTAAAACCATTCCTGTGGGTTGTGATTGGTGTACATAAAAGGCATTTTAAAATTCCCTATATCATCATCTTTCCCCTTCTTGGACAATGGCAGTTGTTTATTATGTGCCAGAAAGATCTTGGATGGGAAAGTTGCAAAGTCCTTTAGGATGTTAACACGTCAGTGCAGCTAATCACCTGATCAACTAAGTAATGCATGGCTGTGTGCAGTTGTTGGTGCCAGTTTGAAACATTAAATGCCACTCTCAGTTTCCTCAGCATCTCATGCTATGATGCTAAATCTTCCTTGCCAGTCAGGAACAGCTTTCTGTTCCCAGCCTCAATTTTGCTTTGCAGTTACTTGAAACAGTTGCTTCTTTTCATTCTTCAATCAATGATTCCAATGATTGTTCTCCTTTTGCAGAAACCTGTGCACTGCTGTTATCCCCCTTACGCCCCCTCACCATGTTTAATTTCTAACCCCTTTCCTTCAGGGTAAAGCACCAAGTGGAATATCTTGGACTCAAAGAAAATATCCGTGTACGGCGAGCAGGTTACGCTTATAGGCGAGTGTTTAAAAAATTCCTGCAGAGGTACAGTATTCCTATATTTTGTTTTCTTTCTTTATAGACGATTGGAATGAGAAGGAAAAGTCATATACTTTTCAGATCTTGCCATGCTTTTCTCTCCTTTGCTGGGAAGAGCTGGATATTTTGGTCAGGGTCTAAAGAAGGAAGCCTAAAAAAGCATATGTAGTTGTTTATATACCAAGAAATGGACAAAAGAATGTTATCTTATTAAGTGAAGATAAACACAAGATTTGAAGAGCACTTAGAACAGAAAATATTAGAACAGAACATAATAGAATCATAGCGTTAGAAGGGACTCAGGGGCATTCCAGTCCACCCCTTGCCAGTGTAGCCGTCCTCAAGAGCACCCCAAGACAGGCCCTCCAACTTCTGCTTAAAAACCTCTGAAGAAGATCTCTCTCGGAGGAGGCCTGTTTCACTCTTGAGCAGCTCTTGCTTGTCCCTCTTGCAATGTAAGCCCAGCTTTCCAGCTTGTTCAGTAACTCAGTATTTCTTCATGACACACATCCATCTTATTCTTTGGGTTGGTGGGAAATGTGTTGCTGACAGTGTAGAAACTGGCCAAGAGATGCCTTCCACAGTTGGGCTTCCCATCTAGTTTGGAGTGGCTGTTTTGGAAACTTGTTGAATGATGCTCAGCATTCCAGTGAGGGTGTTTTCACAAGAGCTGCTCTGGGGGGAAAGGCTGCAGCACTGTTAACTTGACTGTTCGCCTTGACTGTGCTTTGTTGATTCCTTTGGGAGAGAATAACAAAAACACCTGATTTAAGAAATCTTTGTTGATTAAGCATGCGTGTTTTTGCCTTCAGTTGTAGACATATGTACCTGAGAATAAGCTTCAAAGAAAACAGTGAGACTTACTTCTGAGTAGGCATGTACAGAATTGTATTGTTACTCAATCCACATTAAAGACAAAAATATTATTCTAAAGAAAATAAACCTGCCTCTCTTTCACACACATGGAAAGAGAAAGAGGATGTGGAATATAGGTTAGCCCCCATATTCGCAGGGGACATGTTCCTGGACTTACCATTTATATGTAAAACCGCAGGTAGTAGCAAACCCGATTAAAATAAGACTTCCTGTACAAGCATACCATAGAGTTGCATTGGAGGACCAAGCGATTCCTAGAGAGGACACCTGCCTAGGCACTTTCCAGCATGATCTATGGTATGTCCCTGTTTTTTTCAGCCATGGATAATGAAACTGTGGATATTCATTCCACAGATATAGAGGGCGACCTGTTCTTCTCAGGGGAGCGTTTTTAGTTTGCAAATATATTTTTAATCAATTACAAAGCCCTAGCTAAAGCTCCCATGCATACTTTTGGTGTGGTTGGTTTTGCTCGTTTTTTCTGCATGTGGCCACTTCTTCTGTTGACCACTTCAAAGTAGATGTATCCAGTCCTTGGTGGTATTTGTTGTCAAGTTGGCTTTGACTGACAGCAACCCTCTGAATGCAAAGGGATCTTGTGGCACCTTTGAGCCTAACTGAAAGACATTGGTAGCATAAGCTTTCATAGGCTTAAGTCTGCTTCATCAGGTGCATGCAATGCAGTGTCTAGGAACAGAAATAAAACTTTCCAAAGCTCTGTTAGTCCACATCTGTTTTTCTAGCACCATAGGTGATGCATGCTTTGATAAACATGCTTCGGGCATCTGATAGGGATGGAGAAAGGAAGTGATTCATGCCTCCCCAACCTCCCCTGGGAAGCTAAAGGAAAAACTTAACCCTGAAGCTTTGCTCTCCAAGCTGTTCAGCTGCTGCTTGTTTTGGGTCATTTTTCCCCTGCGACCTGCTCCTTTTTCCTCCTGTATGCATTCCTTCAAGATGACTTCTGTCCCAGTTTTGCTTCCCTGGTGTAACTTCTTTAACTGGAAGCCGTTGTGGTTTAGTGGAGCTGAGAGACCTCTATCTCTGCATAGCAGGGAGGCAAACTTGAGCTGGTCTCTCATTCTCTTTCTCTGCATGATAGACATCACAAGGTGATGGTTGTTCTGAAAAAAACCATGAATTCCCATGTGAATACCCTGATCATTTTGCAGGGAGGGCAGAATACAGGCATAGTAAATCAAAGAGAGCCAGTGTGGTGTAGTGGTTTGAGCATTGGACTAGGACTCTGGAGACTAGGGTTTGATTCCCCACTCAGCCATGGAAACCTACAGGGTGACCTTGGTCAAGTCACACTCTCTCAGCCTCAGAGGAAGACAAACGCAACCCCCCTCTGAACAAATCTTGTCAAGAAAACCCTGTGATGTGGTTGCTGTAAGTTGGAAATGATTTGAAGACACACAACACCAACAAAACAATAGGTTAAATGACACAGTTTCCATTGTCAGAGCTTAATTTAGTATGCGGTCAATGTGTTACCTTCTTTCTTCTGTTGGCCAGGATGCCTAATGCAGAGTGAAGAGTTATTCTTTGTTCTTCTTAGGCTATGGGGCACATGAAACTGCCTTATATTGAGCCAGACCCTTGTCCCATACAGCCAGGGTTTTTTGGCAGGGGTCTGTTTTGGCTTTGCTTCCACTTGGAGATGCTGTTGGGGATTGAATGTGGGACTTCTGCTGCATGTAAGGCAGTTACTGTGTGTCACTTAAAAGGAGAGTGAGGTGACAGAGTTACCCGCCTTCCAAGAAAGAGAATGAGAAAGCTTCAGCCAGGGCACTTGAAAAGCTTTGCTGTTGTTAACAGCCGTCAGACTCCGACTTGTGGTGACCCTATGAATAAAAGACCCAAAGTCATCCTATCATATCAGCAGCCCTGCTCGGGTCATGCAGACTCAGGGTAGCCATGGCTTCTAGTCATTCAAAAGCAATGGATGCAAGTGACAAGCTAATAACTTCAGAGAGGCTTTTCTCAAGGGGTGAAATGTTTCACACAGATAGTTATTAAACAATTAACCAAAGCCCCAGTAAAAGGCATAGGATGAAAGAGAAACGAAATGACAAAACTGTGAACACAGAACAGTCAAAAAGAAGGGACATGAAATGGCACAGTGCATGGTGTGTGATCATATCAGAATTTGGAATCATTAATTTTTTGATTGCCACTGCCAGAATCTTCCAGTGGGTGTGACCATAGACCATGCTGGCTAGGGGATTCTAGGAGCTGTAAACACCAAAAGGAACTTCACCCCCGCTGTGGTATTGCCAGGACACAGAAGATCCTGACCAAAATAGCTAAAGATGGGCTGGGCGACAGAACCTCCAGTCAGTCTGAGCAGGGTGTTTCTCTTCTTTCCTTGAAGGTATGCCATCCTGACCAAAGCCACCTGGCCTTCCTGGAAAGGCGATGAAAAGCAAGGTGTTCTCCACCTGCTCCACTCTGTCAACATGGACCCCGACCAGTATCAGCTGGGCAGAGCAAAGATTTTCATCAAAGCACCAGAGTCGGTGAGTATCTTGACCTCTTGGCTGTGTCATTCAATAGGAGGCTGCTTTCTGTGGCTGAGTTCCACAGCTCCTATAGAAGCAGCAGGACAACCCGCTAGATCCAGAACAAAGTGTTGGGAACAGTGCAGGTGGGTTGCTTATTATTGCAGACCCAGACTTTACATTTGGCCAGTGCACTAGACTTGAGTGTTCTGTAATACTACTTGACTGGGCCAAGGGAAGAGGCTGTGAGATGTTATTCCAGCACAGGATATCAAACATTTGTTTCTGTAAAATTTCTGTTGTATTTTTCTTTCTTTTCTTTTCTTTTTCTTTTTTTGCAAGTCATTAGGTGTTGTTTTTTTGGAGGAGCGCTGGGGTTTTCTGACCACAGGAAATGTATCCACTGTGAATCTTAATTACTTCAGTCGAGCTACTCTGCTTTGATAGATGAGCTGCAATTAGTAGAACTGGTGGGGAGTAAACCATGCAAGTAATGTTGATGTGAGCAGTTTGTTCTGCCAGCTCCCTCCTCCAGTTAAAACATATTTTTTTTTTATAAAGCTGAGAGTGGTGGGGAGTTGCAGGGTGAAGGCTCGGTAATTATTTCACAAGGGGGAAGCTGTCTCTGGCATGCTGAAAATTGTAAGCTGTCCATGTCTCTGTGGAGGCACATCTAAGAAACTCTGGGAGGTGGATGGGTTTAGCTCATGGGGTACAAATCCACAGGAACATATTCCATCTATAGGCTCTCTCTTTGTATTTCTCTCTCCCCCACCCCCTCTCTCAGTTTCTATTCGTTTTGGTGGGGCAGGCACAAGAGAATTCCTGGTGGATTTTGCCCAATGTTCACTAGTAGGCAGGGGAGTCTGGTGCCAATGGGATGTTACACTGTATGAGCATCTATTTTTTAAAAAATTAAAATTTAAAATACAACAATTACAAAGAAAAAAAATAACAAGATAGCAATTCATTGGACAGAATTTAAGGTCAATGCTTTGAGGGTAGCACAGACTGCCTCAGAGGGTGGTGGAGTCTTCTTCTTTGGAGATTTTTAAGCAGAGGTTGGATGGCCACCCATTGGGAGAGCTTTAGCTCTGGATTCCTCCATGGCAGGGGGTTGGACTAGATGGCCTTTGAGGTCCCTTCCAGCTCTATGAATCTATGATTAAAAGCTATCAGGGTACTATATCAAATTAAAAAGATAAGTTGGCACTGAGGTTCATGTGCGTATGTCATTCCACAAGATTTCATGCATCAGGCAGAGAGAGACCACGATTAGTGTATTCATCAAAAGGGTACCAGACATCATAAAAATCTGTTATTTGTTGGCTATATGTGATTTATTTCCCTGAGTCTGTGGATGTATTATCCACACTGCAAAATTATAGCAGTTTTATACCCGCCATCGGTCCATCTTACGGTTTCCTTGGATTTGTAGTTTGGTGAGGTGCCCACCTCTGAACCACATAACTAATGATATCTGGAAGCAAAGAACTCCATAAGAGGTTTACAGTGTTTTTTAGCTAATTGCCCCCAACATGCTGGGTACTCATTTTACTGACCTACAGAAGGATGGAAGGCTGAGTCAACCTTGGAGCCCTCTGGGATCAAACTCATAACCTTGTGGCTTGCAGTACTGGCATTTAACCACTGCACCACCAGTGCTCCCTTACAATACAAAAACATGACTTACTAAACAAAAATAATGCTACACATCCTCAGTGTAAGATTCCAGCCAAGTCGTGGTGCTTTCCCCAATCGATTATGCCAATTTGATTTCTGTTCTTTTTGTTTTTCTCTTAAATTGCTGAACTGCCTGGTTGTCCCCCCTCCACAATTCTTTGTTGCAGTTATTTTTGCTAGAGGAGATGAGAGAACGGAAGTACGATGGCTACGCACGGACAATCCAGAAGGCGTGGCGGAAATACGTGGCCAGGAAGAAATATGTGCAAATGAGAGAAGAAGGTATTTCTTGGCATAGGCAACAGGTAGCAAACCTTGCTCCTAATGCCAGGTAGTCTAGAGAAGGGTGATTTTCAAAGCATGAAATACAGAAGTGGAAGGTGTGTATACACAACCAGTGGAAACGATGCCTCTGTTAAGCCATTTTCAATTTGGGTTCCATACTAAAAGAAAAGGTAGGATATAAGTCAAATAAAGTAAAATAAAAACTTGCCTGGAAACAGCCATGTGTCTCCAGCTGCCATTACTGTAATTTAGACCTCCCTGCCTGCCCCATCCCAAGGAAATGTGCCAGCGGAGGTGGCATCCTTATTTATGTATTGACATATATTTATACACTGCTTAGATCTGAAGGGTTCAAAGCATTGCACACATATAAAATATACAATATACACAATACCCAACATTAAAATACAACACTTAAATCTTCCATGGAATAAATGGTGAGATAGGCTATGCAAAAACAGGTGCATCTTCAACTTGTCTCCAAAATTTAAAATGGTTGGAACATGTAAAATGATTTCAGAGGGTATTCCACTGCTCTGAACAGCTGTTAGGTTGACCTTTAGAAGCAAGCGGAGCTACTAGGAAGAGCTCTTTAGACCCAACCTCAAAGTGACAGGACCCATCACCAGCTCCCAGATATCTTTCTGTTTCAAAACAGAGATACTTCTGTGGATTGATTGATTCAGCCTGGGACTGTGTGCATGCCACACAGTTGCTCTGCTACTAACCTGTGAGCAAATAACCTCTCACGTGTCAAGGAAAAGGGCCCACTTTTGTTGTATCTTGTGTGTGAGTGTGTGTGCATGTGCCTTCAAGTCGCCTGTCAACTTATGGCGACCTCATGAATTCCATAGGGCTTTCATAGGCAAGGACTCCTCAGAGGTGGTTTTCCCTGTTCCATCCTTTGAAACAGAGCCTCCAGGACCTGGTATTTGTGGCCTCCCATTCACATACTAACCAGGGCTGACCCTGCTTAGCTTCCAAGATGAGACAGGATCTGGAACCTTTTGGGTGTTTAGGCCTTCCCTTTATTTTTGTTTGCTTTATTTCAAGTGCTCCTTATGTATCCCCAAAATATTTAAGAGTTTCACCATAGATTTTTAAAATTGTATACTATTATTTTTTAATTGTATGCTGATTTATAACTGGCAGAGATCTGAGTGAGATCGGGTGCTGGTGAGGTTTTTCCCCAGTGTAAAATAATAAAGAAATCTTCTCTTTTTAACGGAAATTGCCAAATAACACTCCCTCTTCCATGTATGTCTTAAAAGCTTCTGATCTGCTGCTGAACAAGAAGGAGAGAAGGCGAAACAGCATCAACCGCAACTTTGTGGGAGACTACATTGGCATGGAGGACCGTCCAGAATTGCGCCAGTTTCTGGGCAAACGAGAAAAGATCGATTTTGCAGACACGGTCATCAAATACGACAGGAGGTTTAAGGTACAGTGGGGACTGGGGAGGGGGCTTAGGCTCTTTTCCTGCTTTGGTCATTTCCAGGTCAACCGAGGGATGGGCCTGCTCAGCTCCTAACTTCTTTCTCTTGCTGGGGATATACCCAAGAAGCCACTGTGTATCTTGGGAATCCCAGCCATCAAGGAACCTATGCCTGCCCTAAATTTGCAGGAGCAGTTGATGACTGGGATCCTGAAAGTCTCTCATTCAGAAGGTCACCATAAGTTGGAGTCAACTTGATTTCAAAAAATAGCAATAGGCCTCCATAGGAGTCACACTCACCCACTGTACTCCTACCATTTATTTATTTATTGGTGCTTTACAACTACAGTTGTCCCTCCACATTCACGGATTTGGCATTCACGGTTTTAAGTATTCACAGCTTGAAAATATTCTTTAAAAAATAATAATCCAAATAGCAAACCTTGATTTTGCCATCTTATATAAGGGACACCATTTTGCTATGCCATTGCATATAATGGGACTTGAGTGATCACGGATTTGGGTATTCACGGCGGTGGTGGTCCTGGAACCAATCCCCAGTGAATGTGAAGGGACAACTGTACAGTATTACTAAAAAGCCTTCCCTGCACTGTGTAGGGGCTGGAGAGGGGGCATTTCTGCTTATTTTCAGCCTCCCTGGGCTATTCTAGGTCCAGGACAGACCTTGTTCCAACCAGAAAATAAAACTCAAATCAGCTTTTGGGGGGGGGGGTGCTCGGATGCCCCAGGGGAGCCTAACATGGATTTATAAATAAATAACATGGCCCACAGTTCATGCTTCCCCCCACCCGCTTTAGATGTTTCCCATCCATAATGAGGCATGGGGGCCAGAACTGACACGGGACACCCCACAAGCTTCCGAGGTGGCAGGTGTTGGGCTCCAGAGGAGGAAACCAACAGATCTGTCAGTAAGAGTCATGATCCATTGGGCAGCTCTCGTTTGCAAGCCCAATAGGTCCAATAAGAGCTGCACAAAAACATATTTGTGTTCTTGCATGGGTTCTGGTCATTTTAATGAGGATTATGCAGGAGAACCTCCCAATGGATAGTGTGATAGTGGTGGGGGAATCTGTGCCATTTTGAACTTCCCTGCCATTGGGTTGGTATCAGAGGATCTTGGGCCACATTCTCCTGGAGGAGGCAGGGCCCCTCACGCTCAGGCATCTCCTGGCTTTCTTCCTGATAAAAAAAAGGCCATGGCACTCAGAGCTAAGAGAAGTTTGGGGTCTTTCCCCCTCTTACTGTGGGCAGCACGAACAGCCTCCCCAGATCCATGTCCATTTCAGGGAATCAAGCGAGACCTCATCCTCTCTCCAAAATGCGTCTACCTGATTGGGCGCGAAAAGGTGAAGCAGGGCCCAGACAAAGGCCTCGTGAAGGAGGTGCTAAAGCGGCGGATCGAAGTGGAGAGGGTCCTCTCTGTTTCACTAAGGTCAGTCAGCACCTCCTCTTTTCCTTTCCTTGAAAACAATTCCGGAGTTTCATTTAAAATGGCAGGCAGCACTCATTTTGAGCGCAGTTTTTCAAGCTCAACCTTCCATCCTTCTGCAGCGCGATGCAGGACGACCTCTTTGTCTTACACGAGCAGGAGTATGACAGCCTCCTGGAATCAGTCTTCAAGACAGAGTTCCTGAGTCTCCTGTCCAAGCGCTACGAGGAAAAGACCCAGCGGAGGCTGCCTCTGAAATTCAGCAATACGTGAGTGATTCAGAACAGCCCGTTTCTTCCTTCTCTCTCCTTCTCTCTCTCTTGTGAGGCTGGCTCAACTTGAAACGAAGGCACACAACCACTACAAATTCTTTAATTGGATGTGTGGTGGCTTTTGGGCAAATACAATAAATGACTGACAGAGTAGCAGTACAGTGAGCCCTTGGTATCTGCTGGGGTTTGGGTCCAGGGAACCCCGATGGATACCAACATCCATGGATGCTCAAGTCCCATGGCATACAATGGCATAGTAAAATGGTGTCCATTATATAAAATGGTAAACAGCAAGGTTTGCTTTTTGGAATTTTTGGGGGAGGGGGAATATTTTCAAGCCATGGATGGTCGAATCCGTGGATATGGCGGGCTGACTGTAATAGTAGTAGTAAATCATCATGATCATCATAATTCCGTGGGACACTAGAACTGAAAGCAAAGAGAGGGAAATGATGATGAAATATTGAAACCTACAAACAGAGATCCAGGGCTCCTGGGAAGAGAAGGCAGCAGGGTTTCAGTAGGGATTGATGTTCTAGGAGCAATTCTGAACGGACTGACAAAAGACCTGAATGAAATGGCCATAGATAGGGTCACAAGAACACAACTGCAGAAAACAACACTGCTAGGAATGTGCCGCATTATCTGACGATCCCTCATGAGTGCACCGGTGTGAGGAGGGACTGTGAAACCACTGGGGTTTGTAAGAGAACAGGGCTTGTTGGACTTGTGGTATACTGCAAGCAAACCAGGAGAGGAAATAAACTGTAGCACACACACACCCTCCTGGAATGTTTTTTGGGGTGGGAGACCACTTCCTAGCTTGTGTGGGAGCTTTTTTAAAAGGAGTACATTTGAGGGGTGTTATTTCCTGGGAGTTCTTAAATACTCAAGAGCAAAGCAGGAGAGACTTAATTAAGAGTCACATGGGGTGGAGGGGAGAGACTGTGTGGAGTTGTTTTTAAATCTGACTTCAGCCTCTCTGTACATCAGACAAGTTTGTGGTGCCTGCACCCAGTTTCCTGTGGTAAACACATAATTTGTGGAGGGGCAGAGATGAAATCCCAAATGCTCCTGAAAGGACACGCACCACAGGAACTCTGTGGAGCAGTTGTGCTTTGGGGGCGTGCCTGTTCATTTCAGCGGGCCTTGGGTTTGCCCGCTCCTGTCTGTGCATCTTCTACAAGTCACTTCTCCAACACTAAGTGTTGTGGAAAACCTCCCAGACAAACAGAAGAACAGCAATTCTGATGGTACCTTAAAGACTAACAAGGTTCATTTTGGCATGAGCCGTCCAGTGTCAGAATCCTGTTGATGACTGATAACTCTATCACAGTACACTGTAATAGTGCTATATTCCATTTTAACTGCCATGGCAGCATCCCAGGGAATCCTGGGATTTGCGATTTAGGTGGGGGGACTTAGAATTCTCAGCCTGAGAGCTCTTGGGCCTCACTAAACTATAAATTCCAAATTCCACAGAATGTTGCCATGGCAGCTAAAGCGGAATATAAAGCTATAACAATGTGGTGTGATAGGGCCCTTATACTGGCATAAATAATATTACTCTATTGTTCCAGGGTGATTGTACTGTTTCAGAATATGAGGCATAGCCCAACCCCGCCCTCCACTCTCCACCAGCCATGGAAATGGCCATGTGGAAAGGGCTGGAGGGTGCCTTGGTTGTTGTGGAGGGAGGAAGGGAGGGAGGGAATACCAGCCTCCACAACAACCCAGAAAGAGCAGGCACAAATGTAGTGAGGAATTCCAGTTGTATGTGTTGTGAACAGGATGCCAACTCTTGCTTGTTGACTGTCTTTCTTTTCTGCGCCCTTGTCACCAGGCTGGAAGTAAAGCTGAAGAAGGAGACGTGGGGCCCCTGGAAGACGGGTGGGTCTCGCCAGGTGCAGTTCAGCCAGGGCCAGGGTGACGTGGCCATCCTCAAGCCTAGTAATAAAGTGCTGCAGGTCAGCATTGGGCCTGGACTGCCAAAGAATTCCCGTATGTATCAAGATCCTGCCCAGGGAAGCTCAAAGGAGGAGGAGGGATGGCAGAACTGTTCACAGCTTGAGCAAGTCTTCTGTGTTGTGTTACAGGTCCCACCCGAAGGAGCGCGAACCAAAGCCGAGGATCTTCCAACCAGAATTATCCCACAAGGGCAGCCCCACCTCCTCCTGGTGAGTAGCAGGATTTCTTTCTTGGCAAAGAGGCTGCTGGTTGTGGGAGTCCACAGTTGCTTGTCTCAGTCAGAACGCCTGGGATTCACAAGCTCTTAGTAACATGGGCCAGAATCACGTATCTGTTGGGCACTTGTGTCTTTGTAAGTGGACTTAAGTCTGCGGGAATTAGAACTGGGCAGTTCCATAATGTCTGCTGCTGTTACGTTACTACGTAGGGGGAGCCAGTGAAGTAACTGAAGTGCAATGGGACCGATGCACATCAGGACAAATGCATCTCTGGCAAAGGAGTGCCACTGTGCATTAGTAGAGCCTAGTGTGCATTGGGACATTCTGGGTGTCTCCTTACACATCTTTACTAACAGGGTTTCTTAACACCTCTGCTATGTAGCTAAGCATTCGCAAAGTTACATAATTGTAGCCACGATAGAGGATTCCAGCCAATGTTTTCAGTGAGTTTTCATAGCTACTCCTAAAGGGTATTTCAAAGAAGAGTTTTGATGGGAAATTTACAAGTTGTGTGCCATTTAGTTATATGTTTGGAAAGGGTTTTTTAAAAAATGAAAAGTAAAAAACAACACTGTGATGAGCAAAAGTAGTGAATTACTTTCCAAACACTCTTAAAAAGAAAAAGATTTTTGTGTTGTGTGTCATACTATTTAATTTCTATGCCCAGAACAGCTCACCCATAGAGACAAATACTGTGTGCAGGCGGGAGGCTATTTTAGAAATTGCTTCAAGGCCCCTGCTACCTTAATCCAGTGTTGTACACAACCACTGGGGGGGAAGTCACCCAAGTGGTTGGCCGGAGGCAGAAGGGCTTAAAGGGAAGGCGCCCTCCACCTGACACCTTGATCTGTTTTCTAGGTCTCCATCAGAACGGGGTGATCCGAATCCCCCAGCACACGCTGCACTCTCAAGGCCTAGCCAGCCAACGAGCCAGTCAGAGAAGCCTGTACACCACTATGGCATGCCCACCCTTGCCGCAGGTCTCGGGCGGGTCGGACCGGGTTTCCCAGCAGCCAAACAGCCTCGACTTCCTCAGGGTGCCAGAACAGGGTGCTGCGGGGTAAGCATGTAGCACTTGGTATGCATCTTCTCTGGTGAAGGGGTTGGGGCACTGGGGAATTTACAGGCTGCAGCTCCCAGCATTCTTCAACATCTGGAGAGCTGCACACTGCCTCCCTCTAAACCTGCTTTAAGATACTAGCCTGCTTTCTGATTTATTTACCACCCCCCTTTTCCCTGGGGCACAAAAAGCTGGGTTGCCAAGGAAGGAATAAAAGGCAGGCAGCTGATGAAACAAAAGCATGTTAATGAGTGAGAAGCCATGGCTTGAATCTCTCCAACTTCCATCTGAATTGACAAAGTTGGAGGTGATAAAACACAGAATGATGCCCCAGAGAAATCACACCAAAGGCCTCTTCTTACCCTGTGAGGGTTCTATAACAATCACCTTCATAAGAGCTTCCTTTGGCCTGATGGATGGTCGGGACCCAGGGGAAGAAGGCCTGTGTGCCAGATGATATTCTCTGCTTTTTGCATCTTCTTGGACAGAGATTCACCCCTGCAATATGTCTGGGTGTGAAGTACTAAAAGTCTAGCCTGCACTCCAACAGGGATAGGCAATACGGCACCTCCTAGATAGTTTGGGCCACAGGGCCCATCATCCTTGCAATTGGACATGCTGGCCAGGGGGTTGTGGGCATTGTAATCCTAAAAGTCCCAAGCTCTATGTAGAGTGAACCAGGAGGAGCTCCTGAAGGTATTTCTTTGCCTTGCAAGACAGCCTACAGCGCCACCTGCTGAATTTGGGAGCCCCTCCAGATGCATCCAAGGACACCTCCCATCATCTTATTTTATTTATTTATTTATTTATTTATTTATACCCTGCTCTTCAGCCACAAGGCTATCAGAGTGACTTACAAATTGTTTTAAGAAATAGCTATTTACACATCTACACTGCATTAAACAGTTTCCAATGTGTGTTAGCTAATTGCCCCCACAAGCCGGATACTCATTTTACCGACCTACGAAAGGATGGAAGGCTGAGTGAACCTTGGAGCCCACTGGAATCGAACTTGCAACGTGGTGGCTTGCAGTACTGGCATTTAACCACTGCGCCATCTCAGGGTCCAAAACATCTGAAAGGGACTGGATTCATGAAGGCTGCTTCAGAGCTTTTGACTTACATATTCATATATTTTTAAAAATTAGAGACATACTCCACCTGTTTGACATTATTTTTTTCCTGTACATACACGAAAATATCAGAACCACCTTACTGTGTCAGCCCAAAGACTCACTGTACCCACTTGCCATGGAGTGTCATTGCTTCTGACCATTCTCCTCAGATGGGCTTACTCCTGAGTAGACTAGTGTAGGAATGCACTGTTCCTTGCATCCTGCTTGCAGTGGTACTTCAAGGAATCCCACTGGCAAGACGAAAGGCAAAAGTCAGGTTGCTGGTTTAAATTACTTTGGTTCACACTGTTTAAAATATTATAGATTACCTTTAAGGGACTTCATTGATTGTTCCCCGCTGTGAGTTCTGATCATACAGGGTAGGTTAAAAATAATGTATTTCATCAAATAAATGGAAGCCTTTTCCAGCATCTGGTAGCCAGAATTGTGCTACACCCAGACTCCTAATCCTTTCTTTTGTTCTCTTCTCTCTGTAAATCTGCGTACATGCCAGCAGCACAGAGACAGTTAGAATCAGAGTTAGAAGGGATCCCAAGGGCCATCTAGGCCAACCCCCTTCATTGTGGGAATCTACCGCTATTTGTTAAAAGGTTCCAACGGAGGAGAGACCCCCCCGCACCTTCCAAGGCAGTCTGCTCCACTGTCAAGGGGCTCCTGCCATCTGGAAGTAATGTCGTAATGTTTAGTTGGGTAATTTGGGTAATTTGGACAGACAACCAGGGTACTGTTATTACCAAGTGGCTGCAAAGCAGCATCCCTTCAGCATAGCATAAACTTCCACATGTGAAGATACACTGCACCAACAGAATAGCAAACTTGTGCAGTGCATGTCAATGACCGAGTGTTGTTGTGCAGTGCACAACAAGTAATGCTCCATGTGCAGCCACAATATGCAACTGTGGTGTATAATGCGTAAACACAATCCACACCATGTGCAGATCCACTTCTGCTGCTTTCAGCAAAATACACCTGTTGTGCCATGGCAACTAAAAGAGTCAGCGTGGTGTAGGGGTTTAAGCATTGGAGGCCAGGGTTTGAACCCCTGATCAGCCATGAAAACTCACTGGGTGACCTTGGGCAAGTCACACACACTCAGCCTCAGAAAACCCTGTGACAGGTTCTCCTTAGGGTTGCCATAAGTCGGAAATGACTTGAAGGCACGCAAGAACAACAATGGCAAATAAACTGCCCCACGTGCATAGAGCACACGTATGTCACTAACAGAGCGCCAGCCACTGGAGATTTTCTTGGTCTGTCTGCCAAGATGGAGACCGCTGCCTGGCCCTGCTGTCTTAAGTTTCCCTTGTCACTCTGCAGGGCTCGGAGGCAGACCACCAGCCGACCCCCACCGGGGGGAGGCAGACCCAAGCCACAGCCGAAACCAAAACCTCAGGTACCCCAGTGCAGGGCACTCTACGCCTACGATGCTCAGGACACAGACGAACTCAGTTTTAATGCCAATGATGTCATTGATATCATAAAAGAAGGTAAGGCCTCCCCATTCTTCTATGTTGTACTCCCTCCTGGTCAAAGTGACAACATACAGGTCGCTTGCTGTATCTGCGGAAGAGATGTTCCCAGACTTACCGCAAATACTTAAAACTGCAGGTAATAGCAAACCCCATAGAATCGCACTGGAGGACCTAGGAAATGCCTAGAGAGACCATACTTTTTGGACAATGGATAATTTAAACTGCATGTTTCAGAAAGTATAAGGGCTTTATATTACTCGTAGTCTTTTAGATATGACCAACCTAGTAAATATTCTGATAGTAATTTCTTATTTATGTATTAAAATATTTATACTCCATTCTATATCACAGGATCTTAGGACAGCTTACAAGCAAAATCAACTTGAACAGTTTGAAGCAATTTGAACTTTAAAATAAAATAAACAATTTAAAAGGTTCAAACCATATACGCCTCTGTTTTGGAAGAAACCAGATAGGCCTCAAAGGCTTTAAGCAACAGCCATCTTTTGACAGTGCTGGAATGAAGCCGACATCAGCATTAATTCATTGGTGTGGCTTACTTTCCCTACAAATAGGTGTGGAACACAGACAACATGTTTGTCTCACAAATCGTATCCATTAATGTGTTGTTTCTGGAACTTGAATGGATTAAGTAGCTAGATGGAATCCTGGATTCTCTTTTAAGAATTTCATTTAACTTTAAAGGATCATGGATTCTCTTTTAAGTAGCTGGATGGGAATCATAGATTCTATTTTAAGAATATATATTTTTTTGTTACGTTTGAGAATTGTGGATTCTCTTTTGCCACCGTTCCAACTAGGCAAGCCCTAGCTCCTTACTCCAGTGGTTGTTCATAAGTGTGACATGTTTTCTAAACCAAATTAGGAGGCTCAGTTTCTGGGTGCAGCATATGTGTGTGTGTTACCCTCTCCCTTGACTCCTTTGCATTCCTTTCCAGATCCTTCTGGGTGGTGGACAGGCCGGCTGAGAGGGAAACAAGGACTCTTCCCAAACAATTACGTGGCCAAGGTGTAACCCTGAAGGCCGAGCAGTCCTTGTCGAGAGCAACCATTCCAGAGGAAGAGGCCTTCCAAGCCTTGCAATGTAACTGTAAAGCAACAGATCGTTGCAGATCTTTTGCCCGTTGGAGGCAATGGACGGGCACAGGAGCATCTTTGCTTATTCTCCAAGAAGCCAAAGTCAGCATATGCCTCAAATGCCCAAGAAACCAAACCAAGGAATTATTTATTTTATTTAACGCTTTTTTATTCTCATGAAAGAAGAGGAGCGTGTCTTAAATTCCATCCCATTCCTTTCCCCGGCCCCCCTTTTCTGTTTAAATTCTGGGAACAGCCAGGTGCTCTCTGTAAGGACTTTGGAAGAGATTACTGTGGGGTTTTTTTCCAAGTGCCTTTAGTTGCTCTGGTGACTGCCTTCTAAATTATCTTAACAAAATAATGGCATTATATGCACATTGCCTCTGCTGGTGTGACTTTGCAGAGGAGCACAGTCACAGGTTATGCTGCTACCTGCCTTAGAAAGTAGGTGTTTTCTTTATTTTGGAATATTTTGTCCTTCCCTCCCACCTTCCCCTGCCTCTGTTTCAAAGACCTCACAGGCTGTGTGCTTTTGAGCAATGGCAGTTAAGGCACCACAACCCAAGGAAGGCGGTCTCTGTAAGCTGTTTGCGTTGCTGGGTTAATGTGGCTGGTCCATGTTTGTTTTATAATGGCTGTATCTGTTAGGGAGAGCATTTACCGCACCTCGTCTGCCTCCCTCCTGGGAAAGCTGTGTGCTAAACTAAGACCACAGGCAATGTAGATTTCAGGGTCAAGTAAGAGGCAAAGCTGTATGAATGTAACACAGCAGCCACCTGCTGTTGCTTGATGAGCATTTTAGGGCCAGGTACTTTCACATATGCACTAGTAAAAGGGATCAAGTCAGTGTTAACAGAGCTTTGTTAAGCCCAGCTGCCTCCTGCATTCGTCATGAGAGCTGTTGCTTGTCCACTGCATGCCAGTTTATCTGTTTTCTTCTCCACCAACATCAATAAAAAACATAGGAACTAACACCTGTGTGGCAACTTTGTTTGAAGGACTTAACGACAGGCATCCTGTTAGCAGCATGTGCACACGTTAAGTTTCTCTTACACCTGCACCTGTCCTTGTTTGGCCACTACGGAGGTTGGTATTCCCTTACTCCCTCTGCACCAACCAAAGCCCCTCCTGGGCCTACCTTACAAGTACTGCCTCTGAACTCCCCTCCCACACACCCTCCACCCCATTACCATGAGGGAGGGAGTGTCCCCATAACCAGACAAGTAATGATTGCATTGTGGCCTCTAGAGGAGGCATGCAAAAGTTTCTGCGTGTTCATGCTCCTGTGGAGTAAGAGCCAAGCAGGCCACCTCCCTGCTTCTTCATGGGCCTTTGCTAAACATCAAGACCTGCTCTGATAAACTGCTGCTTTACAGTGGAGCACAGAAGAAAAGGGTCCCCTGTTATAAGAGAGAAAGGTGGGAAATGCTCCCTTGTGCCCTAGAGAAGCAGAGCAACACCATCTGAATAGTTTCCCTATTGCCTTTATGACCCCTGTTGATTTCTCCAAAATGTGCCTTAAGAAGGGAATCTTTTCTATAATGTCTTTATTTAGGTATAAAGAAATGCAGTGTAACAGCAACTCTTGCGTGCATCTTAACACCCTCAAAGGAGGCCAGCATTGAAAAGGGATACCTTTGCCTTGATTGATTCCACACAGAGAAGGTTGCAGGCATTCATGTGGGGAGCCTGGATGCAGTCAGAAGAGGCGCTGCAAGGTCCTTAATCATGATGGAGTTCAGCTGAGGGATGTTGCTGATCCCCAGAAATCTGCTGCTGGAATACTTCTTCTTGACTGCCTGGTGGGATTGAGGAGATAGAAAGGCATACAATGTCAGGTGGCTGGAAGAGGCCTCAGCTCAATACAGGAGATTTCCTGGGGGAGAGAGTGGCGTTCCAGTGCTCAAACCTCTCCCCACCCACACAGGTTAGTAGCATCTGTCATTAGCACCTACGGCTGGCAGAAGGTTAAAAAAAAAAAAAAAAAAAAAGCAATGCAGCATAGGAAAAATTTAACTTTTCGACTTCATTTCCAAGAGTAACTTCCAGTACCACAAGACCATTAACCCAGGAGTGTACTGCTGCAACCACACCTTCCTTCATGCCACCAGTCACAGGTAAACAAAAACAGAAGTGTAGCATCACTTGCAGACCTGTATCCTCACATACTTTAAAACTACTTCCAACAGTAGTACAGGTCGGTCCCCCCACTGTATCCACAAAGGTGTTCCTCAACTTACCGTGTATAAGTGAAACCAAGGATAATAACAAACCCTATTAAAATAAAGAACTTCCTGTACAAACATACCATAGAGTTGGGTTGGAGGACCAAGAGATTCCTAAAGGAAACCACTCTAGGCATTTTCAAGCACAACTCTATGGTATATGTCCCCTATTTTGTGTCCCTTGGATAACTGAAACTGCAGGTATTGGTTCCGCAGATATGGAGGACAACCTATAGTTGTTATTTATAACTGCACCTTTCCCCTAGTCTGGGACTCCAGGCAACTTACAAAATATACAGCTGGGGAAAAAACCCACATCATACAATAAACAATACAACACATTCTGAAAAGCCCCTTTTCCCGCCTGAGCAATTAGCTCCCAAAAAAGCCTGTGAAACAAAACCATCTTCCCCAGCCTGCAGAAGGACACTAAGGAGAAAGAACTATTGTAGACTCCTGCACAGGGTACTGTTTTCTGAACAGAAAATGGGTTTCCTGCATAGAAAACAGGATGTGTTTTTCTCTACAGAGTAAATCTTGCACAACAAGTCAGGGCATCAAATACCAGGAGAAAACTGCAAAATTTAAGCTGGGCTATTATTCATCCCAACAGTGGGTCCCAAAGGTCAGGAAGCCTCGTGGTTTTTTTCCCCAACTTGGTGACAAAGAATTGCAAATATTCTTTCCATCCCCACAGAGTAGCCAAAGCAAAAAGCAAAAGGGTCTGCTGAGGGGCAGATACTCACGAGTTGCCCAGTGAGATTCTTGTTCACCTTCACAACATTCTTGGCCAAATGCTCCATTATGGGGCTGAGGCTCTCTTCGGCGTACCCGGTGTAATAGCACAGCTTGAGGGTCTGTGGGAGGAAAGAGGTAGAGGCTCAGGACCTGTCCAGGGAGGCTGGGTGACAGGCTGGGCCGCACGGGGCACCTACAAACACCAGTCAGGCAGGGGAGCCCTTTCACAAAGCAGGAGGTGAGGGGTTCTGCAGCCACTTCAGCTGACCATGTGCCACAAGGACCCTTTTAATTTTCCTGCGTAGTTGGGTTGGCACGCAGGATTAACCCAGTGCTAGTGGATTGCTCTTTCATTCCATCCTGATAATTCAAAATTTCTAATTTGGGCGATGACCTGAAGGTGCACGATGCAGCCACCTTAACCCATGGGGGCCTCTCTGGCCCAGTATTCTGTTGCCTTCAATGGGAAGCCAGACACCAGTATAGCTGCACCCTGTCTCAGATACATGCTGCCTTCCACGCTGTCAGCGACATGTAAACCGCCCTGAAGAGGCGCTAGCGATGGCCCGACCTTGCCCGCAGAGTTTTCAAATCTCCCTTTAAAGCCGTCCAAGGTGGGAGCCGCCAATGCCACATCTTGTGGCAGAAAATTCCAGTTTGACCTCTGTGCCACAGGAGTTCTTCCTTACACTTTGCCCTGCATCTCCCACCATCTAGCGTCACTTGGGTTATGAGAGAGGGAACCAAGCATCTCCCTGCCAACTCTGAAGTGAAGCAGACCAAGGGCTTGACAGCAACTGGAGCCAAGAGCCCTTGGAGGAGAAACTGCGGCTCCTACCAGCCAGTCCTTGAGAAACTTATCCATCTATTTCTTCTGCCCATTTCTCAAGCCTTTATCCCAGAAAGGGTCTCAAGTTGCTTCTCAGCAGCTCCTACGCAATTAGACACCCTTCGAGGACAACTGCTAAGACACCAGGCACAGTCCTGAAAGAAATGTCTCCACCACTTCCTCAGCACATACAGTGCCACACAGTGCTGCAGCTTCCAATTTCCACACATCAAGGTCAGTGGCATCTAGGGGTCAGCTGCTAGACTGTACCAAATCCCAGCTGAATTTGCAGAGTCCCTGAGTGATGCGTTACCTTATGATGAGCAGAGGGACCAAACCCATCCCTTCATCACTTTCTTTATACCCTGCCTTTCCCCCAATTTGGGACTCCAGAGGGTGACCTCTGGCTCCATGATGCCCTGCATGAAACATGTTTCCCTCTCTGGCTGGGCAGAGACAGGGCTATGCAGCTAAACCACCAAGATAAGAATGGTGAGGAATGCTGAAGCTTCTGTCTGGGACTACAGTTATGGCTCTACAATTCCACTTTTAACTGCCATGGCTGCATCCTATGGAATCCTGAGATTTGTAGTTTGAGGAAGCACAACAGCTCTCTGGCTGAGATTTCTGAGTGCTTCTCCCTAAACAGAGAATCCCAGAACTCCACAGGATGTTCCCAAAGCAATTAAAGTAGGATAGTAGTGCTATAACTGTGTAGTGTGGATAAGCCCCAGGTGTGGAGGAACTGTGACACCTAGAATTCCTCACTCTGGCCTACCAGGAATTGCCAGTCCAAGGGGGTGGCAGGATTACCACCCCATCTTAAGCAGACTGGTCTGGTTGGCATCCAATTACATGGAAGGATGTGGGATGCTGGACCCTTTGGCCCACCCTCTGGGAGCCCCCTGCCTTCTCCCCAGACTCACCCACTGGCCTTCAGACAAGACCTTCCGAGACAGGCAGAGAGCAGCCGCAGCAATTTCTGAAGGGTTGTAATGCACCATGGCGTAGTCCACCAGGCTCAGTTCCATCAGGTATTTGGCTAGCAGGTAGGACTCTATAGAGGGCTGGTGAGGCAAAGGGACAGGGGTGCAAGTTCAGGAGCCCCTGCGGTCTAGTTCTGAAGGAGCCCCCCCCCTTGATATCCCTGAAGTGGAAAAGGGTGCATGCCACTGGATGGGACCTCTGCTACAAAACAGACATGCACATGAGACTGATAGGCTGAGATTCATAAGCAGCACACCTCTCCTGGCACCTGATTGTGTCTCAGTCCTTGGCTTCATTCTGCCAAATCTTTGGCCAGCCTGCTTTGGAACTGCACCTGATAGCAAATGCACATCAGCTAATGCTGGCCAAGGAGTTCTGGGAGTTGCAGTTAAAAAAGTGGCTTCCCTCAACTCCTGCAGTGGCCCACAGCCAGGGCCTCCCTTCCCTTAGGCTGGTCCTCTTCCTGGAGATTTGCCCCCTGCCCTGGCTCTCTCTCCTACAGCTGCTATTCTTCTAGACCAGAGGCAGAGCCGCTTCAAGGCTTGTTCAGACTCCAGGCTCAGTGTGGCTGGGGGCTCCCAGGTTAAGGGGGATGGATAATCTGCTTTTCAGATTTTCAGAGGTGCTGCCCAAGGTGCCAGGCCATTGTTCTTCTGTGCCTCTAAGTGGACTAACCCCCTCTGAGGGTTTTCTTGGCTGGATTTCTTCAGAGGGGGCTTACCCCCATTGCTTTCCCCTGAGGCTGAGAGAGTGGGACTTGCCCAAGGTCACCTAGTGGGTTTCCATGGCTGAGCAGGGATTCAAACCCCAGTCTCCCAGAGTCCTAGCCCAACACACAAACCACAACACCACACGGCCTCTCATCACAGCCTGGACCCTACCCCCCCCACACACTGCAAATAGGATCAGCAACCCTAAAGTTCAGACTAAAATCCAGAGTGGATTCAGAAAGTCCACTGAGAACAGCCACCACTGCATACAGGAAGAGACTTCCTGACATCCACACACACACCAACATTCCCGCCACATGCTCAAGTAGTGAACTTGGTGCCCCATAGCAAGACATTCCCATGCCTGAGTGCATCATCTCCCCACCCCAACACCTGGGCCTTTCCCAATGCACAAAGATTTGGGTGCCTTTAAAAAAAAAATAGAAAGGCTCCCATTGGCTCAATTCCACCCACAACCAGGCCCCGCCCCAGGTCCCAATCCAAGCCCTGGTTGCTGGGGGATGGGCTCACATTGGAGACTTTGGCCGCTCTCCTTAGGAAATGGAGCGGCAGCGGCCTGCCCAGGAGAAAGCTCAGCTCCTTCAGGATGCTCTTCTCCATTGCCCGGATCTGAGCAGACTTGTAGGCCTCATCTGTCATATAGACAAAGTCCAAAATGCTTGGCGCGTAGATCTCTTCGTATTTGGCGGCCAGGAACATTGCCGTCACACCAACCAACTGGAGCTCCTTACGGGAGACCGGCTGAGCCTAGCTTGACACACACAGAGAAACACACAAAGCTGGTTGTAGCTAACAAGCCTCAATCATGCTGGTCTTTTTTTTCCTTACTGTACCACTCAACTAGCAAAGAGGCTAGTCCACAGGCCTTTTCAGGATTCTCAGTTTTTGGCTTCTAGGTGCAAGGACAAGTTTGAGAAATCAAGATGGACTAAATCAAGTCCACTTCACAAAATCAAGTGCTTAGCTTAAAGATCTCTGAAGGCATGTTGTGCTACTTAACCTCTGCTGGAGTCTAACTCCAAGGAGCAATAAGGAGAACTGAACACCTGAGGTTTTTTAAAGAAGTGATAAACAAGTCCTACTCATTGGTACAAAAGACAGAGAATCAACTCCTTTGAAATGTGGTGTTGGAGGGGAGTTCTGTGGATACCGTGGACTACCAAAAAGACAAATAAATGGGTTTAAGAGCAAATCAAACCTGAACTCTCCCTGGAAGCCAAGATGACCAAACTGAGGCTATTGTACTTTGGTCATGTCATGAAAAGACATGACTCACTAGAAAAGACAATAATGCCCAGCAAAGTGGAAGACAGGAGGAAAAGAGAAAGACTGCATTGCAAACGGATTGACTCCACCACGGAAGTCGTGGCTGCCCCTGACTTTGCAAGGCCTGAGCAAGGGGAGGGGGCTCTTGGAGTTCTCTCATTCAGAGGGTAACCATTCATAATTTAAAGCTGCCTTGATGGGAAATAAGAACCAGCACCAACTGGTGCCCACGGTATCTCTTCCAACACACTGGGCAGAACCTGGGTATAGTGCTCTGTCTTCTTATACTCCAGTGAGAGGCATTTCAGCTGAAATGATGTCTCGCCGCTGTTAGCTGCCTGCCTTGTTGCCTTTTTCAAAATTAGACTCCCTCAGCTCCTCCCACGGCTATCCCCTTTGCACCATTCTCTTAGCAATCCTAACAAATAACACAGTAATTTGCCTACATCTGATAAAGCAGACTGGAGTCCATGAAAACTTGGGCTAGGAACTTCTTTTTCTCAGCTGAACTAAAAGGTACTACAGGACCCCGTTAACACATTTGTATACTGTCACATGTTACCTTCAATGCTGGGAAAAAATTGCTTCCAGAGCTATAGAGCAGTGGTTCTTAACCTGGGGTCTAGGGACCTCCAAAGATCCACAGTGTCCTCACAGGGGGTCCGTGAAGGCTTGAAAGTTGCTTGGCCCACCTCCTCCCTGCAGTGGAGTGGCCACATGACAGGAGCCAAGGCGAAGGCTGGCTGGCTTGGCCTGCATATTGCCATTCAATCCGCTCCAGCCACAAACCTTCATCAAGAAGCAGAAGAGTCTTCCCTCCCCTTTGGGTGCCTCTGAGGGAAGGTTTCATGGATGGTGCAATTATATCATCATCATCATCATCAACAGCTATTGTTGTTGTAGTTTTGAGTTAAGTCTTTGGGATCCACAACAACAAAATATATTTCAAGGGGATCCCTGGTAAAGATAAGGTTAAGAACCACTCCTGTAGAGTTGTATCTTCACTGTGAGGGTGTAAATGCTTTTAAACAGATTCAAATGAATGCTGTTTGATTCCTTTCTTTGGACTGCTTTTATTAGCCACATTTTTGTTTTAATCTATGCTGTGGATCACCTTGGCTCTTAGGAGAGAGGAAGCCGTGCTGTGCCACCTACTTGTAAGTAGCGATCCATAATGGCAACAGACATGTAGAGTGTCTCTTGCAAGAGCTGGAACCGCGCATGGACCTCCACCAGCCAGTCAACTAGAATGGCGCGCATACGGCCGTTCAGCTCCGTCCCGTCGAGGTAGAAGGGAGACACCCGCTGCTGCGCCTGTGAAGAAAAAGGATCCCCCATGCACCCTGGCTTTAGGCACCTGGGAAGAGGAACTCCTGGAAGAGAGGAGCCCAGGTGGGTGACTGCCCAGAGGTCTAGAAGAGCCCCCCCACCCTCACCCCCACTTCCAGACAGGTGTTGGGGCGGAGCAGCAGAAGCAGCGGTGGGGGGAGGAGTCCAGGAATTGCTGCCTTTGAATGTACCTCCAGCTGCCTTAAGTACTGGAAGACATCCTTCACATAGAGGCTACACAGGTGCGGATCCCCCCCGTCCTCTGCATCGACATCTTCTATGCTGCTTTGCAGCATCTCGGAGAAAGCTTGGCACAGGTCCACCTCCATAGGCACATCCACGGGGTCCTATATTGGAAGATGGGGAGACATCCACTGTCAAGAGGTCAGTCAGTGCCCTCCAGCAACCACAGGCCAGAAAATTGTGGGTGCCACAGGAGAAAAGGGAGATACATCCGCAAGTGCTCAGTGGATGGCTGGTTTTATTTATTTTGGAAAAAGCCCAACATGTTTCAGCCTATGCAATCATTTCAATGGCCTTCTTCAGGGGCAATATGAAATTTAATTGCAGGAATTTCTGAAGCTGAAAATATTCCATTTGCTGGACTGAAAAGTGCCAAGTCAAGAACAGCCACCCACCGAACCCTTGGAGACATATCTCCCCCTTATTTCTGTAGATTCCATTGGAGTGTTGTTACTGTGTGCCTTCAAGTTATTTCTAACTAAGGGTGACCCAAAGGTGAACCTATCGCAGGGTTTTCTTCACAGAAATTGTTCAGAGGGGGTTTGCCCTTGTCTCCCTCTGAGGCTGAGAGAGTGTGACTTGGCCAAGGTCAGTCACCTATTGGGTTTCCATGAGCAAGAGGGGATTTGAATCCTGGTCTCCCAGTCCAACGCTCAAATCACTACACCACACTGGCTCTCTATTCCATTGGGTGCACACCAGTATTTGCCTCTTCAGAAATCTGTGGGGGACATTACATGGGCATAACACATGCGGAGTGACTTTGCTGGACAATGTGGAATGGACACATCCAACAGACTGTGGTAAGAGCAGAGTTTTGCAGGTGGATCTGTACCATAACAGGCCTGGATTTGGGTATCAATGTGCAATGGAGTGATAGCTATGAACATTAACCATTTCTCATACGTGATAGTGCTAGCGTAGCATAACTCCTCTAGGCTGAGGCAATGTTACATCTGGGCTGAAAAGTTAAAAGGGATCCCAGTGGTTATCTAGTCCAACTTCTGCCACTGTTGGAATCAACAGCTCCAGTGTGGACTTGCATGCATGCTTACTGCCCTCGGACCCCGGTATTTTCCTCATTATTTCCCCATCACCAAGCCCTCGTTCCCTTCACCCAGTCTTGCCAATTAAGTTATGCTAGCTCATGGGTCCTAACAAAACTACTGGTTTCTGAGCCTACAAGGACATACACCTACTGAGGACAGAAAGACGGGGCATCATCCTTTGCTATTTTAATTCATCACCTGTCCTCCAGAGAGGTCAAGGTGACAAGCAAAACTCTCTTCCTCCTCACAACATCCCTGTGAAGTAGTCAATACCTAAACCCCCTATGCCAAGGAAGGGATCACTGCATTTCTCCATTGCCAGCAACAGACACAAACCAAGAGCACACTGTCTTTGAACTGAAGGCATTTGAGAAGTTGCGCATGATACAACAAAGTGCCTAGAATTCCCACCGAACACGTTTAGAGTTTTGCTGAAGTTGCTCTCTGAGTTGTTGTTCTCACTCGTCCGTACAAAATCTTTGCATGTGAAATCCAGACTCTTTTGTGGCCCCTTACACACACACACACACACACACACCAAAAATATACAACCTACCAGCCTTGGGAGACCAGGTTTTTTCAACCTACGATGAGGAAGGTGTGTTTTGCAGCTGCATGGACCAGTCTGGAAGTGCTTTTGTGCGTTCCTCCTTTTCCTGCCGAAGAGAGACAGACCTGTAAGGGCTGCTCCTGGCTTTCTCCACAGTAAAGCCTAGTGCTGCTGCTGTCTTGGACCTGGCCCGCTGTGGGTCTTTGGCTTGTTATCCTATTGCTGATTTCCCCTGGAAGACTCCTGGTGGTGTCCTTCAGTTGGCCGCTAGGCTTGCAGTGGTCAAATGGCAGCCCATTTTTCACATGGTTTGCAATCTGCAAAAAAGGAGAGGGACTTCCGGTCACTTCCTCCAAGGAGTTGCTTGGCCTCTGCTGGCAAGAATATTTGTTAGACAGAATTTCTAAACGTAAAAGTACATTTGGAACACAACTAGGAAGGCCAAAGATAGATCTCAGAAATGTTGCCTGTACGGATTCCATAGCAGCATAATTGCTATATACACATCACGGTGCACCATATAACATCTAGATAGAGTTGGTTGTTAATATCAGGGCTATGAATTCAGTACTTTTAAAAAAAATCCCCTCCCCACAATTATAATTACAATTAACTTTGTATCTCAGCCTTTTCTCAAAACTGGGATGCAAGGCAGCTTAAAATTAAAACAAATACAATATAATTAGAACACAACTATGGGACCCTATGAGGAGTGGCTTAGGGAGCTGAGCATGTTTAGTCTGGAGAAGAGAAGGTTGACAGGGGAATGACAGCCATGTTTAAATATTTGAAGGGATGTCATACTGATGGAGCAGGCTTGTTTTTTGCTGCTCCAGAGACTAGGACATGGAGCAATTGGTTCAAACTACAGGAAAAGAGATTCCACCTAAACCTTAGGAAGAACTTTCTGACAGTAAAAGCTGGATGGCCATCTGTCCGGAATGATTTGATTCCTGCATGGCAGGGGGTTGGACTGGATGGCCATTGAGGTATCTTCCAACTCTATGATTCTATAACAATATTAAAACAGAAGAAAAAAACAATTTAAAACATACCATTAAAAATAACAAAATGCAGTTAAAATATAATTGTAAAGAGTACAATTGGAAACACTACAGGACTCCACTAGAATTAGGGGGAGGGGGACCCACTTTTTTGGATTCCAACTCCCAGAATGCACCAGCCCACCCAACCAGTGGCCGAGTTGGCTGGGGGATTATAGACGCTGTGTTCCAAAAAGAGTAAGTTTTTACAAGCTCTCTTCTCTATCTGGGGGGAGGGCAAGGACCAAAACAGCCTACTTGAAGTTGTATATAAACTCAGGAATCACACATTTTTGCTTCCTTACATAGAGAAAGGTAGTGGAAGTGTCAGGAGGCTGTGAAAATTTAGCTACGGAAAGGCTGGGGACATTGAAGCATCATCCTCCCAACTGCTGGAATTAAAGTGGCCAGAAGAAAAAGGACAGAGACTCCTGCGCCTTTAGGAGTGGTGTGGAAGAGGCAATTTCAGCAGGTGGAACTTATGTAATAAAAGCTGGTGGTGGCCAAGCTCGCATTGACAAGCAACACCTGCTCAGCCCTGTCTCACCATTTTTAACATTACTTTTACTGCTATTACTATGAGGGTCATTTTCTACACAACTTTTCCAGACACAGGAGTCCTGCCCTCATGGCCAGGTAGCAATTTTTAATAGGATTTTTAACTTTTAGCAGGTGGCAATTTTCAACAAGCAAAAGGCATGACAGCCACTACTCCACTTAAGAATAACAACTATTCTTATGGTTAGACACCTGTTTTCTACACAACTTTTTAAAGGCACAAGAACCCTGTACCATTTTCAACGCAGCAACTGTTAACAGAAACAGGGATGACGAAACAGATACCCATAACTCCTAATAATAATGACAGCAACTACAACTATTATTACTATTTTATCTTCTGTACAACTTTTCCCAGGTACAGGAACCCTAATAACAGCAGTACTGTAGCCATCATCATCATCATCATCAGTACCCAGCTTGTGGGGGCAATTAGCTAACACACATTGGAAACTGTTTAATGTAGTGTAGATGTGTAAATAGCTATTGCTTAAAACAATTTGTAAGCTGCTCTGATAGCCTTGTGGCTGAAGAGCGGGGTATAAATAACTAAATAAAATAAAAAATAAAAAAAAATCATCATCATCCTCTCATCTTTTATACAGCTTTTACCAGTCACTGGAGCCCTGCCTTCCTTTTCAGTTGTCAATTTTTAACACATGTAGGCATGACCACCAACCACTCTTCCTATTAACACCAACACCTGTTGTTATTAAGTATTAGTCTCATCACTACTGATTGTTAATTTTAAACTATGAATTTTAAATATGGGTTGATTGTTTGAATAGGCATTGGCCTTATTTGTTCTTTAAAACTGAAGTTATGCATTTTAACTGATGTATGCTATATGTTGTTCCCCATCTTGATATTTTTATTTATTTATTTTATTTGTATGCGGCCTTTCTCCCTAAATGGGAGCTAAAGCCGTTTCCATAAAACAGATTAAAAATTACAATATATACAGTTAAAATAATATAAAATCAGGTTAAAACATATTATAAAACAGATTAAAAACGACAACATACAAAATAAAACAAATCCTGCTGCTTATACATTAAAAGCCTGCTTAAAAAGAAAAGTCTTTTTGATTCATGGGGAGAGGCTAATAAGAAATAATAATAATGATGATGATGATGATGCATGGGTGCCCATAACAATCACAGCATCAGCCACTATTATTATTATTATTATTATTTATTAATTCAGCAACCGGTCTTTTCCACGAGGCCCCTTTCCCTCCTCCCTTCAGACCCGCCCAGTCCCAACCCCCTGCTCGTGTGAACTGTCCCTCCAGGGCTACACGCGGGTCAGCCCTCAGCGTCTCAAAGATTTAGCCTCACCCCAAGGCAGATGCTCCGAAGCACCCCCGTTGCCTCCAACCATGACACGTGTCACGCAGGCGAGCGTTCACACGTTCACTTGTGTGTCAGCAGAGAAAGAGCGGTTCTGCTGGGCGCCCAGGGGCGGGGGACTCCCCACCTCCCTGCCTCACCCCTTTCTCCGCCCGCCAGCCCCTCACTCACTCACTCACCCGCCCGCCTCGCAGCTTGGCCATGTCTGCGACCGTCTCCCCGCTTTCCCTCAAGTACTGTCCCCTCAAGGCCTTCAAAACAGAAGAGCCCGCCGCGCCGCCATTGGCTCTCCGCGCCCAGGTCGGGGCTACCGATTGGCTGCCGCGCCTTTGTCCCCGCCTCGCGTTGCCAAGGCGACTCCGGCCTTCAGCTGAGCCGCAGGGAAAGCCGGAAGTGGAGCAGCAGCAGAACAGGAAGAGGGAGTGGCGTCCGCCTCTGCGACTTATCGCGAGAGTATCGTTGGAAGGCGCGTGCAAAGGCCACATGGAAAATGTAGTCTTTCTGGGAAAAGGAGAAGGGAGGAACTTCCCGGAGCTGCGTCTTCACAAGTTCGAGTCCCGAGGCATCCACCGGGTGAGTTATCAAGGCCTCGCTTGGAGGCAGAAAGAAGTCTCTGGAGGAGTCGTCATATAAATAATTGCAGCACCATTTCCTTTTGGCTGGTTCAGGCGAGAGAGCGCCAATTTAGGACATGCTAGCAGGTTTAAGAAATAGTAACTTTTCCAGGCTCTGCCTCTTTCCTGCAGGTCCGTGGAGGCTGACCCACAAGTCAGCAAACCGCCTGCCCCATTCTTTTGGAAACAGCCCACCACTAACTGTGATTGAGGTATACTGTTCTTGAACATGGAGGCTCCTTTTTCAGCTGTCACTGGTAGCTAATAGGCGCAATACAGGGTGCAACTCACAGCCCTTCTAGGAGTCGATGGTGACAGAGGGCTGGATATTCCCCACCACTGACTGGCTTTACTAAAGCCCCCAAAGCCAGGGGCAGCGATTTCCATCGGCTAATTAGGAACTTACTTTTGCACCATTAAGAGCTTATTTCAATGGTATGCAGACCTCAAACCTTAGACAGGCACATTCAGGGAGAGGCACTCCAAGTATTGAGGTCCCAAGCCTTTGAGGGCTTTACATGTCATTAGGCTGTTTGCGTGTAAAACAGTGGTAAAAACTGGTCTCTTCTGGCGGGTCTATCCAGATTATTTTTAAATATGAATTTTGTAGTATTTATTGATTGCTGCCAATACGTATTGGTTTTATATACCCTTTTTACCTGATGTAACGTGTTGTTTGTTGTCCTTCCCCTCTTCGATCCACAGGAAGAGGTAGGAAAGAAACAAACATTGTTATTTGTGAAGTCGAAGGCTTTCACAGCCGGCATCCGTAGATTTTCCTTGGTTTTTTTCCAGGCTGTGAGGCCGTGTTCTGGAATAGTTTCTTTCTGACATTTCGCCTACATTCCCAGCAGATAATGGCCCATCAACCAACCATTAGCGAAACAGACACTAACCAGCCTTGCATTTCTATACCCAGAAACTAACCATTCAATTACACAAATTTACATACACTCCCCAACAGGGGTTCACAGCATATAAACTCCACATACATTCCTACCCTACCATTCTCTGAAGATGCCAGCCACAGATGCAGGCGAAATGTCAGAAAGAAACTCCAGAACACAGCCTCATAGCCCGGAAAAAACCCAAGGAAAATCTAAACATTGTTATTGTTATTACCAGCACCTTGAATTCAGGCCAGAGGTGTGTTGGTAGCCATTGTGCATTGAGCTCTGAGAGAGGCAGGTCCTGAGAAGCAGTGCTTTAAAGTACCCACTAATTAAAACATTTATCTTAAAGGGTCAATAGAGACCCAGGGAGGACTGCCCCAATACCAACCAACGCCCTCTGGCCAAAGAAACCAGTAATTTGAATTTCTAGACACCACAAGTGAGGAGCTGACCATACAAAAAAAGAGTTACAAATAAAAGAATAATACTTAGTTTCTTTGACAAGATCACAACCATCCATACCTGCAGCTAGCAGGTGTTCTGAGTGTCACCTATGACAAGCACCCCGACTCAGTCCTCAAACCGCTGCAACTGAAGTTCTTCTAGCCTCGGATTGTCAATCTATTCGCTCACTTCTTAGCTCTAACAATCTTTAAAACAAAACAATCAACCCAAAATCTGAGTCACACGTAGGCCATGACTGAGCACAATTTCCTCTATGGCATTATACAACCTTTGTAAAAATATCCTTAGCTTCCTGATGTCAACTTCTTATCCCAAACAGCAGATCATGCCTTGGAAAAATGGACAGTAATGCCTCCACTGAGGCAGTATGGATGTTTGTTGCAGCATTGGGTGGGGCTCATCTCACCTTAAATTCTCTTAAAGTCAGGACTTTCGTAAATCACTCTGGCTTGTGCTAGCCCCGTGGAATGTTCTCCCTTTGTATGGGCTTCCTTCATAGTATATGTAAACCCTTTTGAGAATCTGCTGGCTTTCAAAATTAGCTTGCTATGCTGCATAGGGGGAACTCTTCAAGTCCAAAAAATATGTGGGGTCTGACTGAGCCAAGTGGCTGGACTGTTGGATTTTGGCGTAGGCTGGTAGTCACTGAAACTGCCTACGAGTTTAACTCTAACAGACCTTGAAAGTCCCAAAGAGGAAAGCTGCTTGAACAAGACAAACATCCCAATGGGAGAAGGTCAGAAGGAATGAGCGCAGGCGGGTGGCATCCTCCAGCCATTCCTGGTCAGATCACAGAAGACTAGCTATGTTTCCCCCTGCTCCACAGCTGACAGCAAACACCACCAGAAGGAGAAATGAAATGGTGCAGTATTCTTTCAGCAATTGGAGCAGGTGGGCTTAAGAGAGGTGCTTGACCGCTTCCAGGTTCTTGGTGGTTGGGGGAGAATGACTCTACGACCTTGAAAAATAACACCAAGACACAGGTGGATTCAGCTAACTTTATTAATGGTCAACCTAAAATTAAAAAAAAAAAATCCAAACCCCCCCAAACCACCCACCCTAATCCCAGGGTAGAGAAGGGACCTTTGAATTTTTAATGAATTCATGGATATTTGCCTTAAGAAATGAAAATTTTGAGGAATTAATCTTCGTGGCTGTTTTTTTCTCTTTTTCTTTTTTTACAAAACCAGTTTGTGCAGATCTCTAGATGAACTTAATGTAAGACTGAGGAGCAAAAAACAAAGGAAAACAAAACAAAAAAAGCAAAGACCAACCCCCCCGCCTTTCCCCATTTTCCTAAAAATGTAATTTATTCAATCTGCATATATCTACAACCCCAACTAGTTGAAATCAAATATTTAGTGTTCATTAGAGCTGTTTCACAGCAGCAAAATATTACGTTAGAGAGATTCAAAATGCTAGACATAAGAAAAATGGTACATACAATCGGACAGCAGTCTAAATGTTTTTTTTAATATTGACATTCAAATATATCTGCATTGTGCTGAAAGTTTAAGAACATAAAAAATACGATCTGAAGAGGATGCTCCAGTGATGAGTAGGCCATTCTGAAATCAAAGGATTTGGAGGTTGGTTTTATTAATGTCCCCAGTTATTACGGATGGTGCGACTTAGAACAAACAGCGCCTGCAGTGCTCTTGCACAGATCCCGTTTACTCTAACGGAGACTTGCACAGGAGAAGCATGTGGGGGTTTTGCCCAATGCAAGTATACAGCAGCCTTTTTTTCCTAATTAAGGAATGTCTTAAAAACACAATAATATCCTTTTTTTTAAAGTTCAACTTTATACATTTAAAACTAAAATACTTGATTAAATTAAGGACTCTCGAGGTTAGTAATGAGTAAAATCATACTCTGAAAAGCTTGACTATGTAAAAAATCAAAATCAAAAGACCACACAATTCTACTTCCTAAAGCAGATAAATCTTGCCTGCAAGTTTGGGAAGGTCACGAAGCCCATAACATGTGCAAAGAAATGCATTACAAGGAACCATGCAAAAAATGACAGGGGAAAAAAATGTGTTAAGAGTGGAGCGGGGAGAATCATAAGGTCTATTAACAAAAAATGGAAATGAAAAGCTTTTATAAATACACTGAACGGTAGGGTTAGCATTTAAGGTATACCACAGAGCGGACAAAGGGTACTTGAGCAGGTTCAAAGGCTTCCCACCTCTGCGCAGGTAAGTCATGCCATCTTTGGTTGACTGCAGTGCCAGGAAGGATGGGGGAGGAGTGAAAGTGGGGGGTTGAGCAAGAGGTTTTCAGGCAAAAGGGTGTCAGCTCTCGCTGGGCAGCTGGGCCTCAATGTCCACTCTGCAGATGGGGCACTTCTTGTTTGTGATCAACCACTGATCCACGCAGACTTGGTGGAAGAGATGCATACATGGAAGGCGCCTACAGAGGGGGGGAAACAGGAAGAGAAAGCGTCAGCACTTCACAAGCAAGACTGGCTGAAAAACAGAGGCATATCTTTTCTTCTGAAAGGTACGTCTCAGTTTCCTTCCCCTAATAACCAACCGTGTTGTATCTTTTCCATCTGAGAAAAAGAGGTTAGGGGAGAGTATCTAGCAAGGGGCCACTGTGCCCTAAAACAGGCTGATGTTGCCAGGGTGGGGGGAGCTAAATTTCTCACAAGGATCACAGGGTATAAACGGCGTTTCTGTGGTTCTTCCACTTCTCAGAAAGAACTGGACTGTGAGGACTAGTGCAGATGGTGGCAAGGAGAGAGGGTGGGTTATGCTTACTAAGCCAGACATCCATGCCCACATGGGCACAACAGCCTCCGGGCTTTCCCTGTCTCCCCTTCATTTTTCACTTCACTTCACCATACTGCATCTGAGAAGTGGACAGTAGTCCACAGAACACTTATGCTAGACATTTCTTTTTCCTAGGCTGCCTGATGTCTTCTTATACTAGAACAGATTAACACGCCTCTCTCTCTGAATACCTCTCTCATTTCTGAGCCTTTAACAAGGCCTTGAAATTTCACCTCTGCCACCATGAAGTCTAGCATCATTCCATGAACATGCCCCACCCCCAGCAAAAGCCTGAAATACTCTCAATTCAGTGGGGTGATCTTTCAGATGTACTGAACACACACACACGCATAATTGTACACAAACCTCAAAAGTACAATGAATTGGTTCTACATGCTGCATCAAAACCATACAGCAAAGGCATTTATAATACCATAATTTAGATTTATCTGCATTGTGCTTAAAGAACATAAAAGAAAACACGACGCAACAGTGACGAGCAGTCACCAATGTCTGCCACAAGGGCAGAACGTCACTGACAGCATGAAGCGCTCTCAGTCTTGAGTCAACAACAGAAGTGTGCCATCTACAAGGCAGTCAGCTAATGCCCCAGCATTCCAATGTTTCTCTGTTTTGTCTGTTCACACACACAGGGGGCCAAGATAGCCCATGGATATTCTTGGCAGTGGGAGTATGGGCAGGTACCTGCTCCACACCTCTTGAATGATACACAGGACAGCATTTAAACACTGATGGCTCCATGTGGACCATGACAACAGAGGGGCATTCTTTTTCAACAACATCCTAGTAAAGGAGGCAATACTGAAGCCTGCTCTTCTTCAGCTTTTGGACCACACTGTGGACTGAGATAATCTAAACCTGCCTCATGACCTTTAAGGGGGAAAATATTGCCGTCCTGTTAACGGAGGGCTTCGTAAGCTCTTCCGTGATGCCAATTCATTTTGGCTCCCAACTATGGACTGAGGGCATCTGAATTTGTCTGAGTGTCCCAATCCATCTGGTAAACTTCAGGCATCCCACTCCTAAAAAGACTCCTGCTGTAGCCCTTGGGCCTGCCCCAGCCTCCCACCCAACACCTGGTGCTTCCTTTTATTTACCTGACATCTTCACCTTCCTCTAATATAGATAAACAAATGGTGCACTTTTCCTCTGTATCTTCCTCGGTGCCTTCTTCCCCATCTTGTTTGCAGTGCAGTTTCCTCTGTGAGAACCAATCAGTTGTTACCTTATTAGCAGAGATGACATTATTGGCAAACTGAATGAGAGCTGTTTTATGCACAATTATTGCTTCTATTACAAAAACAGTGAAAAAACATTACACCCACCCCTTAAGAAAGATTAACAAAACATTCAAACTCACCCTTCCCACCCCAGCTCCACATTCCTGAATTCACTTTAATTAGTTTTGAATTAAATTTGTTTAATGGATCCATTTTAAGAACCTAATAAACCAGTGACCAAATGTTTGTAGCAACCTCAAAACTGGACATTTAAGAAGAAGACTAGAAAAGAGATCCAAGACAGGATAAAAGTACGTCCAAAATATACATTTGGCAGGATGAAGGGTGTTAGATTTTCAAACCTAAATTAAGACACTGGGGTAATCATTCTGGAATGTATGAATCTACAAGGTAGGCACAGATTCATTTAAAAAAGATGAACTGATGCCCCTCTCTCCAACTTTGAATATTTGCATTTATACAAAACAAGAACTTCTAGCTTACATTCTAAATATCAACAGTAATGTCTATTTGCCACCCACCCACACCCTGAAGATGACGTGGAAAGTCCTATTGTTCCAAGTATCTCTTGAGAAATGCTCACCTTCTTGTACTTGTGGGGGTACGTGCACCTTTCAATAGTTCCTTGGGAAGCTCCACGATTCACATTTCCTAAACGTTCTTCCAGGTGAATTAATTCCTGTAATCAAGGAGGAAGATCTTGGTGCTAAGACTGGAAACAACTGTTATCTCCTACTTCATTTGCATGCAGTTTATTGGAAGAGTAATGTGTTTATTGCTCTCTGTTTCTGATTGCTTCTTCCAAACTGGCAGTGGCCCTGCCTGCAGAAATCTCTCTGGTTCCTCTGGCTCCCCTTGGCTCAGCTGTTGTGGTGTTACAGGAAGGCTCAGTATGGGCCGAGTACAGTTCTCAAGAGGGCTTTTAAGACCTTAAGACTCTGAACTCTGAGATTGTGAGCCAGCTCCTTTAAATTGAAACACAACCCCACGCCTCCTCCTTTTCAAGGGCTCTGTAGGTTTGAGGGGACATCTGGCTGATGCCAATGAGACAGGTCACCTTGGTGGCAAACAGCAACATCGGCTTTCCTCCTTGCACACTGGATAGTTTCTTGCATGTTTAATAACAGTCCTGAGACTTTTTGAGAATGGAGACCAGGGGAGAGATTGGATTTTGGCTGAAACACAGTGACCAACTGTTGGCCCCAAGAACACAACTCCTTTTAAATATGCTCCCTGAATGAAGAACTGGCTCTTCAATGGTCCAGTCTCCCTTTAACAAGAGGGTCTTGACAATTTACCAAACCAACAGTCCCTTGCACCAAGCCATCTCAAGCAGTACTGAATCATGTTGATGTGCAAATTTTTCATAGTACATTGTCCATTTTACTTCCACATGTGTGTATGTGTGCACGCATGCATCTTCAAGTCCTCCTCTACTGACTTATGGTGACCCCATGAATTCTATAGGGTATTCTTAGGCAAGGAATACTCAGAAATGGTTTCCTGTGGCCTTCCTCTGAAATACTGTCTACAGCACCTGATATTCTTTGGCGGTCCTCCATCCAAGGAGTGACCAAGCCCAACCCTGGTTAGCTTTCCAGATCAGAGAGGATCTGGTGACTTCAGGGTATTTTTAGGCTCTTCTTGTTGCCCCTCCCCCCACACCAATGGCTGCATAATCCAGGGGAGAAAAAATGCCTTTTCTTTTAGCACCTTTCCCTGTCTGCATGGTACAACCCAGGCCAGCGATTGTGATACAGATGAAATGAAAAGAATATGTATCCGTTTGACGTTTAATTCTGTAAGATACCTGCCCTACACTTCCCATTTGCTCAAACAAAATATCTCCTGCAAAGCTAGGTTTATTCTATTACAAACCTCAAAATTGCCCCTGAAAGGGCCTCTGAATGAAGTGCCATCCAATCCTGATGAAATGTAACGGATGTGAGGGTAGCCTGCCATGTCCGGAACCTGTGCAAACGGCAGAAGCGAGTTGAGTCTAATTGCAGAACAGTTTTGAGTTTGTTGTGTTTGTGTTGCAAAAAGAAAAAGACAGAATCTTGTTGCTTTACCTCTCATCACCTATAAACTTCTGTGACATGGGGCCTTTAGCATTCCCTCTCTGAGCTGCCCTAACCTGAAACAGATTTCTTCAAGGAAGGCGATTTTCTCTCTTTTCTGGCTGAGCTTGGTCTAGAAGACAGGCAATTCTCACCCAAGCAAGATTATAGTTGTGAAAAAATATTCCAGAAATGTCAAAAGGTTTTGCCAAATTCCTCCATAGCCTATCTGTAAATACATGGAAGCTATACATGCCTTCATCCATATGTATCAAAAGTCTAACATGATGAGTGTAGCAAAGCTTGCAAAATCATGAAAGAATGAGCAAGGCAGCTTCTTTCCAGGGGATAGGCAACTACTCGTGTATGTCAGCGAAATTCAAATACACAAATAGAAATTCGAGAGACCACATTAGACTCTGAAGCTAAAGGTGTTCTTACGATCTGTGTCACTACTGATACGAGAAACAGGAGGGTCAAGCAACTGGACAGTGTATGATTCACCAAACACACCTTCCTCATGTATTTCAGAACTAAGAAACTCACACATGAAATTCCAGTGGTTTGCCGGGGGTGGGTGGGTTGAAAACGTTTCCCATTCCTCCAAAGGGTGTTTGGGGGCAAGTTTATTTGTTTGTTGTGTGTGGGGTGGCCCTCCAAGGTCTCCTGGTTGGTCTAACATGGCCCCCTACCTCCAACAGGTGGCTAAGTTAACCAAAACCAATACTTCCATTTAGTATTTATGTAGAGCAAAAGCTTGTTAACAGCCACTTCCTGATTGTTAACCCAGCAGGTCATGAATTTCAACCGTCCTTTACTGGTATTTTGAAAACTAGGCAACACCTGTCAGAACATCCCTCAATTCACTTTTGCAAAGACTTCTCATTTCTCACACTTCACAAGTAACAATAACACTTTAAAGCTGGCAATGATCCTCTGGGGGCTATCCAAAAGCAGATCCAAAAAAGAGAGGGTTTCTGCAGGAGGTGTCCCCCCACCCAGTGGATGGTGTAGAGCAGCATCAGGAAATGGAAACCTCTTTTGGTTGTGGCTCTACAGCCATTCTCCTTACCATCAAAGGAAGTGCACCTATTTGCAAGTGGTGAAGTCGAGGAGGCGTGTGATAGTGAGCCAAGTGAGGGTGCAGCGGGCCTGGCGGGTAGGTTGCTGCAGCCACTCCTTCGATTCCCAGTTCCCTGTTGGGGAAGCAGAAAAATCTCTTTTAGTTGGGGCTAGTCCTTGGGTCCTCTCACACTACAGAATTACACTGCTATGATTTTGCTCTAAGTGCCATGGCAGCATCCTATGTCCAAAGTACGAATTGGTCAAGGCTGGCTGAAGTCAGCCAATCACAGCACAGGGAATGCTGTGAAGGGAGGCCTGTGGGGGAAAAGAAAGGTTGCCAAGGCAGAGGCTTGTCTCTGTCAGAGGCCAGGTTGGGTTTGGATTTGACAAAGATAGGGCTTTGGTGTCACAGAGATAGGGTCTAGATTTGAGAGTGTTAAGGAACATATGGTACACAGACAGGTCAGTCAAAGAGACAGAAGAACCGACTGGGGGTTGAGGCAGCTGTGACTGATTGATTGAGAGTTCAAGGGCTAATCTATTACAGTCGTCCCTTCACATTCGCGGGGGTTCCATTCCGCGGATCCCCGCGAATGTGAAAAATCCGCGAATAACAAACACCCCTCCCCCTCCCTACCCAGGCCTTCGCGGGGCCTTGCTAGGCCCCGCGGAGGTCTCCCTGGCCCTCCCTCCCCCCTCCCCAGGCCTTCGCGGGGCCTTGCTAGGCCCCGCGGAGGTCTCCCCGGCCCTTCCTCCCTCCCTGCCCAGGCCTTCGCGGGGCCTTGCTAGGCCCCGCGGAGGTCTCCCCGGCCCTTCCTCCCTCCCTACCCAGGCCTTCGCGGGGCCTTGCTAGGCCCCGTGGAGGTCTCCCCAGCCCTCCCTCCCCACTCCCCAGGCCTTCGCGGGGCCTTCCTAGGCCCCGCGGAGGTCTCCCCGGCGCCTTCCTAGGCCCCGCGGAGGTCTCCCCGGCCCTCCCTCCCCCCTCCCCAGGCCTTCGCGGGGCCTTGCTAGGCCCCGCGGAGGTCTCCCCGGCCCTTCCTCCCTCCCTGCCCAGGCCTTCGCGGGGCCTTGCTAGGCCCCGCGGAGGTCTCCCCGGCCCTCCCTCCCCCCTCCCCAGGCCTTCACGGGGCCTTCCTAGGCCCCGCGGAGGTCTCCCCGGCGCCTTCCTAGGCCCCGCGGAGGTCTCCCCAGCCCTCCCTCCCTCCCTGCCCAGGCCTTTGCGGGGCCTTGCTAGGCCCCGCGGAGGACTCCCCGGCCCTCCCTCCCTCCCTCCCCAGGCCTTCGCGGGGCCTTCCTAGGCCCCGCAGAGGTCTCCCCGGCCCTCCCTCCCTCCCTGCCCAGGCCTTCGCGGGGCCTTCCTAGGCCCCGCGGAGATCTCCCCGGCCCTCCCTCCCCAGGCCTTCGCAGGGCCTTCCTAGGCCCCGCGGAGGTCTCCCCGGCCCTCCCTCCCTCCCTGCCCAGGCCTTCGCGGGGACTTGCTAGGCCCCGCGGAGGCCTCCCCGGCCCTCCCTCCCTCCCTGCCCAGGCCTTCGTGGGGCCTTGCTAGGCCCCGCGGAGGTCTCCCCCGCCCTTACCCCTCCCTCCCCAGGCCTTCGCGGGGCCTCCGGGGGTCCCGCGAAGGCCTTCGCACCGCTCCCCAGGCCTTCGCGGGGCCTCCGGAGGGCCTCCGGGGGTCCCGCGAAGGCCTCCCCACCCCTCCCCAGGCCTTCGCGGGGCCTCCGGATGGCCTCCGGGGGTCCCGCGAAGGCCTCCGCACCGCTCCCCAGGCCCTCGCGGGGCCTCCGGAGGGCCTCCGGGGATCCCGCGAAGGCCTCCGCACCGCTCCCCAGGCCTTCGCGGGGCCTCCGGAGGGCCTCCGGGGGTCCCGTGAAGGCCTCCCCACCCCTCCCCAGGCCTTCGCGGGGCCTCCGGAGGGCCTCCGGGGGTCCCGCGAAGGCCTCCCCACCCCTCCCCAGGCCTTCGCGGGGCCTCCGGAGGGCCTCCGGGGGTCCCGCGAAGGCCTCCCCACCCCTCCCCAGGTCTTTCACGGGGCCTCTGGAGGCCTCGTGTCGTGGTTTTGGGGGGGGGCGGGGGGGGCCCTCCCAAAACCGCGAATAACCGAAACCGCGAATGTCAAGTTCGCGAATGTGGAGGGACAACTGTAATTACATCTGTCTCAATAAACTTCCACTTGTTTGCGTGTTTTACCCCGTCTCTGTCTGCTCATATTAAGTTTGGTGGGAGGCTGGTCATGCTAACCACAGTGAAGCCGCCACAAGAACTCAGCTGCAGGTCCACATATAAGGGGTCACCCTGAGGCCCAAGGACCCAATCCAGGAACGGATTAAGTGGGGAACAAGGGCAGGGTGAGTAACAGGATTCCAAGGATTGGAACTGCGGGGCCAGCCTGGGAAGGGGATCTGTCAGACTATGGGATCCTGGGATTTGTAATTTTGGGAGAGCTCCTCTGATGCTTCACCAAACTACAAGCCCCATAATTCCACATGGTGCAACCATGTCACCTAAAGCGGAATCATAGTGCTCTGATTGTGTAGTGTAATAAGGGGTCCTGGTCTATGAGGCTATGAAGTCAACACCGTGCTTGTCATTCAGAGGAATGATGTTCTCTTACAATAGCAAGAATTTCGACTCTTGCAGGATTTGAGAACCCTATGTACAAACACCAGCCTGGCAAAGTTCTTTGTGGCTAAATCAATTCTTGGAATCTGGTTTGGTCCGTAGTACCACTGCTCAACAGAGAGACTACCTCTCTGATGGGCCAAGGATACCTCCAAGTCACTCTCCCGGTGCACAGAGACTGCCTGAGATATTTCTCATGCATGGACGGCAACACTAGGATGGTGGTGCAGGACATTCTTAAATACAGAATTGTAAATACTGTACATTTATATACATCGATAACCTAGCAACTTTTATTACCCTACCCATCACCAGAAAATACCTGAATTAAAAAGAGGAAAAATCCCTAAAATGCTTACCAAATCTTAGAAAAAAACATTGGTTAAAAAACACAACTTATCTGGGATTACAAAGGATAGATATTGAGGTGTTATTTCTGGTTTTGGTTTACAGCATCTTGCAGAAGGCATTGACACTAGGGTGGGAATTATGGGCTTCACTGATTAAACTGTACGTGTCCATTTGTCTTCGCAGGGTGTCCAAAAGCCAGGACTGGGTGCTCATCTGGACACGCTACTATTATTTAAAAATGCCTGATTGTAGTGGTCATGGCAACACCCAGGGACTGGTGGAAACCTATTCCACTGAGCTTCTAACCGTGTGTGAGGCTTTCCAGCTGCAGCCCTCAGGCTCTGTCTTTTTGCATTCAGTACTTTACTGCAAGGCTCCGCATACACTATGCTATGAAAAATGTAATTAATTAAATCCTCCAAAATTCATCAGATTCTCACTGCCAGAAGCCTGTAAAACAAAAACAGCACATATCCCATACAACACAAGAGGTTGCTCAGCAGTAGACTCAAGGAGGCATGTCCCAAGAGCAGGAAAGCTTGAGTTACATAACAATAAGACTGAGGCCAAAACTGCTTCACACCTCAAGATGTCTGCATAGCTTCTGCCATACACCCAAGGACATTTCCCTCCTTCCACCCTCACCCCGACTCCACACAATACCAAAATCGCAGCTTTTGCCACTGTTGAGGATGAGTGAAGAAAGCTACCATTTTAAAGCCAGCAAGCCAATTGCTTGGACTGCATTTGCAAAATGCCCACCAATCTAGAATACTCAGTTAAAGCCAGCAGCCAGCAATCAACAGGGAGAAGCGGCTGAGGTCTCCTTGAAGGCAATGGACCCCCGTCCCAACACTTTCCGCCAATCTGACATGGAGGCAATGAGAATTTATACTGACCAAGCAGATCGCTCAGGTGCTTGTCGTGGGTGTGAAGACATTGTCTGTGGCACATGAATGTGGTGCCCATGGCCATAGTTGGGGTGCATCCGGTGAGGATGTGGTGGAGGCCGTTCATGGGCTCGCCTGCAGGTAAGATTGGGGGCCGGGGGGAAGGTAAGAGATTAAAAAAAACACAAGAGCATCACAACCTGCTTACAAACACACAAGCCTCCCCTCCCCCCAAGTCCTGATAAGCCTTCCGTTCCATGTTACTTCCACAGGAGTTTCAAGGGCTACAAACCCCACACAGGGCATCTTGTTTACTCCCTGCTGAACACACTCCTGTTGTCCTTCTGTCCTTTCTGTTCAGCCAGGCTATTTAGAAATTCAGCCTCCCTCAGAGAGCTGCTGTGAGGATATTGATTGGAGAATCACAGACACTGCCCTGAGCTTCTGGAAGGAAGGATGGCCTGGGCCTACCCAAGCTCTGGGATTCCAAGGGAAGTTCTCAGATCCCTCAGCACCATCACAGGCATGACTGGTGGGGATGGGAGGCCATCTCGGTGGCTGCCCCTTGGTTCCAGAACATCCTTCTCAGGGAGGCCACAACGGCCCCCTCTTGGCAGTCCATCTGTTAGCAAGCAGAGACTTCTTTTGTTCCAACAGGCTCATGCAAACGAGATTTCTAAAGAAAAGGCTTTGAAGAGGTTGCTGTATTGTTTTAACTATACAGTACTGTTAAAACTGTTAAACTCTACTGTTAATACTGTTGCATTATTGTTTTAAATTGTTTTAACTTTTTATCATTTTAAATTGTATGTTTTCAATTGTCTTAAAATGTTGTTGGTAGTTGCATTCAGCTTTAATGTTGAAATTTCTTTTTGTATGTTTTCACTGTATAGTATAACGGCCTAAATACCCTAAAGGCACCAGATCCCATCTGACTTTGGAAGCTAAGCAGGATCAGCCCTGGTTAGTTCTTGAATGGGAGACCACCAATGGATACAAGGTGCTGGAGGCTCTATTTCTGAGGAAGGAACTGGCAAAACCACCTCTGAGGATTCCTTGCCTAAGAAAACCCTATGAAAATTCATGGGGTTGCTATAAATCTACAGGCAACATGAAAGCACATACATATGAATTTTAATTTATAAGCTGCCTTGAATTCCCTTTTGGGGGCAAACGGCAGGGTATAAACAAAGATGGGGATTATAAAAAAAATAAATAAAATGAAGCAAGTAGTAAATTACTTCTGGCTACTGTCTGGAAGCAGACGTAACATGCACACAGTTACCTCCAGGTGGCTTAAACCAAGACTCCTTGGAAATAAGCCAAAATGAGAGGTTTTGTTTTTGCCACCTGCCTGCTACCACATTCGAAGTGAGCCCTCATTCAGATCAGCACTTCCACTCCCCCCCCCGCGACATGCCAATCCTCCTTAAACAGGCCAGAAAAGCTACACCAACTCTTGCTCTCTTCCCTGTGGACCTACGTGGGATGTTGCATCATCCTTCTCCGCTGAACCTCCATCCTCTGGATGACTTCGTGAGGGTGCAGCCTCTGAGCAGAAGGAGCTGTGGCCGGGATGTGGTGGGAGAGAGACTGGTGGGCAGTTGGGAGAGGCTGCGGGATCGGGGCGGCTGCATTGGCCAGTGGGTGGGGAGGGGGTGGGGGCGGGACAGGGTGGGAAGAAGCATGCGAGGATATGGAAGGGTGGAAAGGGTGGACTGGGTGAGGGATGACATAGTCCACTTGAGGGGAAGGCTGGGGAGGCTGAGGGGGAGCAGGGGGAGGGGGGTTGGTGTGGGAATGGGGGCACGCAGAAGCTTGGTGATGAAGTGGTCGAGTCAAGGAGGCATCTGAAATGTGGGGGAACAGAGAGAGAAAGGAGGAGAGAGAACAGGAAATACTGTCAATCCATTGCCACTGTCAGCTCAGTGAGGCGCATCCTTATTTCAACCTTGATGGCACCCAACACTGACCTCCTTGTGAAGCTGCTCTCCACCTACTCCTGGATTTCAGCTCCCAGGCTCCTTGGCCCATCAGCCATGATGCTGGGGCTTCTGGGAGCAGGAAGTCCAAAGTATCTGGCAGGGCCAAAGGTTGTGAAACACAGTCCCCAAGGCACCCTCCCACACTGTGCCCAATCTAGTGGCACGAGAGGCAGGGTAAAGAACCTGACGGGGGGGGGCGCTGCTTGGTGGAATCTCTGCAAGGGATCCCATAATGGCAGGGATGCGTCTGAGAAAGAGTACATTCTATCCCACCCATCCCAGGACTATGGCCCACCCACGGCAGGGGTGGAAATGCTGTGCCTCTTGAGGTGCTGCTGGGCTCTCGACTCCCAGCATGCCTCACCCTTGGCTTCATTGGCTGCTGGGAGCTGCAATCCAATAATACCCAGAGGGCCACAGGATTACTCCCCCTCCCCATACACACACCTATCCTTCAGCCACACTTACAAGGCGAGTGCATATAATGCCGGCACGAGGAAAGCGAAGCCGGGGGTGGGGGCGGGGGCGGTTGGGGCTGAGTGACCATGTTGGCGCCATATCCATCAATGGCAATGGGCTGGCTTGGAGCGGCGGCAGCCTGGTGCCCATAGATGGCTGTGCGGGAGGAAGATCCAGGACAGCAGGGGTCAAAGGCAGATGCTCCATGGAAAGAGCTGCTCCCATGATTCCTGATGCCATTGCTGCTGAGGTCCACCGGCAGCGCCTGCTGTAGAGAGAAAGGGAGGAAGGAAGAGGGGTTCCCATATCTGTGAGACTGCTGTCAAAAGGGAGCTCATGGTTTAAGTCATCCATGCTAAAAGAATGATCCACCATGGGGGCAAGGTAAGTGAAAAGGCCAAATAAGCCTTTGAGTCAGGACTCTATGATTGTTTCTAAGAGGGCAGCAGGAAGCTTTTCCTCTGAGAAACTGACATCCCTTTAGCACGAGTTACATTTGCCTAGAGAGAGGTGAAGGCCCAGGGGAAAAAGAGGAAAACTTTGAGAAAACACATTTTTCTCCACCACCACCCCCCCACAAACATGCGGTGGAGGGGGATAAGGGGAAATTGATTATGGAATATTTCCTTTTAGAATGATAAATAAAATGTTCAAGATAACGTGCTCACATTATGTATTGCCTCATAATTATTTCCAAAAACAATGTTTAAGTAGAAGATTCTTCTGTACAGCCATGCAGAGTACAAGATCATTACAATTCTTGGACTTGGTTTTCCTTTCTCAGATCTTTTTATGGGAATGAGCGTGTAAGGTCTGCTTGTTAATATGGAGAACAAGGGGAAATCCCCGCTCCAAAAGGAGAATAAATTATGCAAATTGGCTCTGCAGTTAAACAGGAGAGACCAATAAGGATGCATTTCTCCTTTTTAGTAACATTAATGGTTTCTTCATTTTTATTGGGGGATTTTTTTTTTTTTTTGGCTGTTTCTTAATCTGTCAAAACCAAAGAGGTTCCGCTACTTCAGGCAGAATTTTTAGAAAGTACAAGCTGAATTACGTTCAGAATACATTTTAGTTTCACTAAACACGACATTTTTATGCCAAACCAAATGATAAATAATGGATTTTATGTTGCTAAAGTAACAAAGGCAGTTTCAGCCTGTAAAGCACACTAATGTTGCATTTTTCAATTTTTATGAATTACCACCCCCCAAAAAAACTTCTGTGGAAAAGGGGTGCAGTGGTGTGGATGCGACCCTCCAAGGTTTCTTGCAGGATCATTGCAGTCCCCCAATGCAACCTTCTGCAGCTGACATCCCTATAATATGGGTATACTGTATAGCCAAATCATGCTTTCCAGGAATTTCATTTTATTCAAGACATGCTTGTTCACTTCTGGTCACCATCTTGGGTAGGTTTCCAATCAAGACAGAAATATTTAGAAGCATTTTTCAGGGATGTAATGGTCCCTGGGCCCCGTGCAGTTGCCTAATACCACTTTATGCACTTACTTTGGGGGGAGATAATGTTTTAACTTAAAGAAATTCTTTCAAGACCCAGGCAGTAACCCTAAGCAGAGTCTCTCAGGAGTAAACCCCATCCAAGTCAGTAAAGCATGATTTCTGAGTCAACATGCAGCTAGTTCAGGTTGCCAGTGGAACAAACGGGGCAGGACGCCAACACAGCCCCTCTGAAAGGTCCAAAGCAGGGATATTGCCTCAATGCTCCTTCTAACAAAATCATGTGGAGGTGGGCCAGCGCTACCCTTCCTACTACCTCAACTGGAGACACCTAAGGAGTTTCAGGCTATGGGATACAAAAATCTCAGGTTCCTGTGTTGGGATGTAAAAAAAAATATCCTTCTGGTGATAATACCTTTATTAAAGCCAAACACAGAATGGCACAAAAATATGTGCGAGCTTTTAAAATTTTCTGGTCACTTCATCAGGTAAAAATGTTACAAAAAAGGAGGGATGGGGAAGATTTGATCTGCAGGCTCTCTTAAGTTGCAATGGGGAGGCAGGTCTGCAGATTCTCATATGGGGCTCACCGGGAAATGGGATGGTGTTCAGTTTACACCCAGAGTAGCCCCTTGGCTTGCTGGGAGCAGGAAAAGCAAGGGTGTCAGGCTCTCCATTATGAAAGCAGAAACCTCCACTATTAAAACCACAACTGCTATCATCCTGGTGGAAACTTCACAGGCTCCTAAAGTGTGACGTGAATCAGCTCATGCACTTAGCCTCACCATCACACCAAAATCAACAGAAAGCAGTGCTTCTCAGAGAACTTGATGTGGCAGACCAGAAACTGGCTACTCCAACCATGCACCAGGGACAGTGAGCATTTTTGTAGTGCCGTATTATTGTATTTGCATCATTTCTAGAAAATCTGCCGTGGACTGGGAGCCCCTCCTCCCCACACCTTTCTGTCTATTTTACCGGTTCTGGATTCAAGGCAGCTTACAAAAGCTAAAACAGATACAGCTAAAAATCGAAATCACAATTTAAGTTAAGAAACAATTAAAAGAAAAACAAATATAAACCACATAGCCCATGAAGGACCCTTTTCCCCTGAGCAGTCAGCTCTCAATGCCTCCCAATGGCCTTCCAGACTATCACTTTGAGTTGCACTGGCTTAATGCACAGCAGAGGTGGAGACGCACATGCACACATACAGAAAGAGAGAGAGAGAGAGAGAGAGAGACCGACAGGCAGAGACAGAGACACAAAAAAGCAGACTGGCTGCTTGTAACTCTTTGCTGTGACATTACAGCACCCCTCCGGCACCCTCAACTCAACCTGCCTGGTCATGGTACGTGTTACCAGCACTGCTGCTTGGGCCCCCGGGTGCTGGCACGGGGGGAGGCCTTTCCACAGGGCAGCTGGATTCGCTGAATGATGGCGAGAGAGGGACGCTGGTGTGGGGGTTGTGGTGGTGGTGATGGTGGTGCTGGAAGTGGTGGCTGTGCTGCTGGAAGCAGCCGGTGTGAGGGTGCCCCAGGACGTGGAGGTTCTGTGAAGAGCTGCTGGCCCCACCGCTGCTGCCACCGCCAGTGCACGGAGAATGCTGGGGGCAGCAGGAGGGCAGCCTTGGCATGGCGGGAGGGCCCGATTCCAGTGTCGTACTTGAGGTATTGCCTCTTGCGTCATCTTGGGTGGAGAAAAGGAAAGAAACACGTCAGAGCACAGCTCATAAGAAGGCAGGGTGATGTCTCGCACTCTAGCAACAAGCGATTCTCAAAAGAAGCAGCCACATTAGTGAAAAGGGGAGGGTGGAGAAAAGGAACCTAGCAGCCGCACTTTTAGGACTGACTGATTTAAATTTTAGTATGAGATTTCATGGATAGCAATTTTTTTCCTTTGGATACACTGATACCTGACTCCTGTGGCTTTAATATCACTCTACCTGTTTATCTGAAGAAGTGGATTGATATCCACCAAAGCTCATGCTAAACTAAAAATCAGTTTGTCCTAAAAGTGCTGCTAGGCAGCAATGAGCAAGACTCCTCCCTCTCTTGTCTCCTCTCACTTTTGATGAAAAATTGAAGGGCATTCTTCTTTTTTCCAAGCCAGATTTCTACATTACTTCCTTGCAGAAATAATGATAACAAGAAGATGTTTCTCTTTAGGAGGGAAAAAAGGACACAGAGAAAGCTAATACTGATTGCCCTTCCTTCTAGGCTTCTCTTGCCAAAGGGTGCCTTGTTTATTTTTTTAAGAACAACAGGTAGTGGTCACCCCCATCTTCTTCATGGTAAGCCACCCTTTCAAACAACTGCAAACAAACACTCCCCCCGCCCCAAAGAGAAAGACATCTTCTGTACCTCCTGCTGAATTCCCAGCACTGCTGGTGCTGGTTAGGACAACCACGGGCTCTGGGGCTGAGGAGGGCTGGCTGCTGGGGATGTTAGACGCTACATCAGAGACCGGCTCTGGGGCTGCAGCATTGGGGCCGCCATCAGAAATAGAATTTGCAGGCTGGGTTTCCCCTCGAGATGATGTTGTCGGCACAACGGTTGGCTCTGTAAAACAAAAGACAAGGGGCTGAAGAAGCTGCAACCTGCTTAAGCAGTTGCCAAGGCAAACACTTCTTTCTTTCAATTTACACAGCTAGCACAGGCTTACTATTTTGTTGGCTTTGTCCATTTTGCACTCTTTCTACAAAAGGTGTGGGGATGTTTTAACTGTGGCACCAATGCTCTTACCTTCAACAGTTTCGCAGGTGCCCTTAGTAGTAGTAACTAAAGCAGCCCTTCACTGTTGGAGAAGGTGCACGGTAGAGAAAGAAAACCTGGAGTGGCTCACCTACCTCATCCCCATCTCAGATCCTGAGAGTGTCTGCTGCTTTGTGAGTGCTGGAAAGTAAATATTATCAAGACATGGGTGGGTCTGAGGCTTGGAGGAGGAGGAAGAGTGGAGATCCTTTTTCAAGTGAGATCTGTATCCCTTGGAGACTTCAAATAATTATCTCTGTATAGGCATACCTCAATTAACAAACCCTTTGATAAAGAAACTTCTTTTTACGTCTTTTTCTACCTGGATTGCCCATTTTTCCTTTTCATCCTCTGTCTAGAAGAAAGTTTTTGTTTTTTGTAGTAGCACTGGCTTTGGGACCATGGTGAAGAAGGGCTGGAGAAACAGACATCCAGGGTTCTACTCTAGCCAATGCTACCACAGCTGTGTGTGCCTGCCTGCAACAGGCAAGGGAAACTGCAGCTGCCTCCAGAGCCCCCTTCTGAGCATGCAGGCAGCAAAACAGAGAGAAAAGTGGAGAGCAGATAAACCTGCCTCACCAGCTCGTTAAAGAAGCACAGATCTATAGGTCTGGCCACCAAAATTGAAATCCCATGAAGAGTGGAGGCTGGTGAAAGATGCATTTTGGAAGAAACTGTCTAGCAATCTCTAGAAGGTTCAAAATGTTTCTGTGTACTAATGCAAGGCAGACCTATCATGAAGATTTCATTTCACATGTGCTTGTTGCTAGCTCTGGATAAAATATTTGCTGAAAGAGGCTGAACTGCTCTTCCTTTTTTTGTGGTTCAGGAACCTATCCCTGTTTTTTCCATGTTATTTCTGAATGTAGTACCAAACTTTCTGTTAAAAGAGTAATACCCAGGAACACGTCTGCTTCATTAACTGAGGCATACCCATATTCTGTGTTCCCTGCTGAGTTCTAAGACATTATTTCATTGTTTTATTCAACCCTGTATGGATTGACTTGTACTTTCCTACTAGCACTATGTATATTTCTACTTTTTTCTAATTATGAGATTTTTTTAAAAAACTGTGATGCTTGTTGCAGTTCATCTGATCTGTTATTGCCCCCTCTGGGGTGGGCAATCTAGGCTAGGGTGGTCCTCCAGATGTTTTTGGCATGTAGCTCTCAAAAAACCACACCATCAGTTGTGCTGAATAGAGCTGATGACAGTTTTAGGCCAACTGCCGCTCCCTCAGCCCCACACATCTCTTACAATGCAGGTGAAGCATCCTATTTCACCATTTGGCGATGTAAAGGACCATGTAAAGGACATGAGGGGGCTTTCTCCAACAATGCAGGCAGGTGGCAGGGGTCACAGTTTTTAGACTGGAGATTATGCTATTTCCTCCATCAAATAAGGGGCTGGGTGGGATTACAGTACCACACCAGAATAAGAGTGACTTGGGAACACACACATACAAACACACACCTGAGTCCAACCCAAATTGCACAAGATGTAGATCTAAGAAACTTTCTGACAGATTCCAACACAGCCCCCTCCTCAGCAGCTGCTGTGACCTACCATCCTCATCCACCGTGAGGTCCACAACTTCTGCGGCATTCTGTCTCAGTGGCTGGATGACCGTGGAGATTCTGCTGCGGTTCCGCTGCTCCTGCGGCCGTGAAGCGTGGGAACTGGAACTGTGGCCCCAGTGGGATCGTGAATGCCCAAGAGCGGAGCGGGACCTTGATGGGGTGAAGACAGGCACTTGGCTGATCTCAGTTTAAGCCCATGCCTAATTTCAATGTACAGCCTCATGATTCGCATATGCTCCCTTGCACACCCAGGGATGCTATTTTTAACTCACGGTGCTCAGGAGCAGGAAGCCATAGGTGGCAATTTGGAATATGCAAACCCTCAATTACTTCACCTGTTCAGGAAGGGGACCATGCCAACCTCCAGCCTCCAAGAATGTGTTCACAGACCTTGGCCCCATGGGAAACCCCACATAGGGGTGCTCACTATAATGGTACAAACCCTTCCTGTTATCAGTTCGCCCTTTGCAGCAAGTCCTGGCCTTAACTGACAATCCCACTGCAGCAGAACTGTACGCATCACAAACAGAGGTGAGCACTTCATAAACTGTTCCATAGAATCAGAGATGGAAGGTGCCCTATGATCCACCAGGTCCAACCCCCTGCTCAATGCAGGATCTCCAGCTAGAGCATCCCCAGCAGGGAGCCATCAAGCCTCTTTTTGAAGACATCCAGAGAAACAGATTCTACCACCTCTCCTAGGCAACTGGTCCCCATTGTCAAATAACCCTTACTGTCTAGAAGGTCCTTCTAACATTCAACTGAAATCTATCCTCTCGTAACTTAAAACCACTAGACCTCATCCTCCCCTCTGAGGCAGCAGAGAACAAGCCTGCACCCTCCTCTTTGTAGCAGCCCTTGAGATATTAAAGAGTGCAATCATGTCACCACACCATCTTCTCTTCACCAAGCTGAACATGCCCAGCTCCTTCAATACCCAGCTCCTCAAATGGTTTGTTCTCCATACCTTGTTGCCCTTCTCTGAAATCACTCCATCTTGTCTATAGCCTTCTTAAAATGAGGTGCCCAGAACTGAACACAGGATGAGGGTTGTACCCACCCTTGAACCAAACTCTCCAAACCTGCTTTGTATACTCATTCCTGCCAGTCCTGATTTCTGCTCCCCATTCACCTTCCTCCTCACCCTGGTCTGCCTGTCTGGAGTCAACGTCAACTTGCCTTTACAGATTAGGATTTCATCTTGTCCACTGTCAGACCTTGTCTGCTTTTGCAAGACTACCTCACAAGAATCAGCTCAGGTCCTCCTACACTAATCACACAAGGGACACGAGACTAATTTTTCTCACAAATGCGTATTTCCAGACTCCCACAGAAGGAGGGTCTTGGGACTGGCAGTAAGAGCACCCTCTGTTTATTTTTGGAAGTGAATTAAACACAGACCTGGCTGTCAGTCAGTCTGTCTGGTTACAAGTCCCTTTCAGATCTTCACACTGAAAAGACAGTCTGCCTGAGGTATCATAGGCTGCCAGTGCTGTAAAAGCTGGCTTGCTCTTCCTACCCCGTAATTGCTAGTGATGGCAGCAGGCGCTGAGAAGAGTGGCAGGGTGGGTGAGTGTGGAATCTGCCTTTCCTGTCCTGGGACAGTGGTGGATTCTGTGAAGCAACAGGAAAGGTGTGTGTGGCGGGGCACTACCTTTCAATTCCCCGGTATTTTAGAAGTCCCAATCCAACTGGGAAAAACTAGACACTAGTTTAATACTTATATACACATCTCTATATATGTTGAGGTGGAAACTCTGTTCCTGGAGCTTGCACCCATTGCTCTGTGTTCCAGTCTCTGGAGCAGCAGAAAACAAGCCTGCTCCATCCTCAGCGTGACATCCCTTCAAATACTTAAACAGGGCTATCATATCGCCTCTTAACCATCTTTTTTCCAGGCTAAACATACCCAGCTCCCTAAGTCTCTCCTCATAAGGCATCGTTTCCAGACCTTTCACCATTTTAGTTGCCCTTCTCTGGACACGCTCCAATTTGTCAATATCCTTTCTGAATTGTGGTGCCCAGAACTGGACACAGTATTCTAGTTGAGGCCTAACCAAGGCAGAATAGAGTGGCACTATTACTTCCTTTGATGTAATAGAACTGTATGTTCTAAATTGTTGCTAGTGTTGCTAATACTTCAACTCTACAGTAATCTTATTCCCCTCCTTTTTAAAAACTTTTCTGTATTTGTCTTAATTTCTAAGCTGCCTTGAGCCCTTGTTTTTGGAAAAAGATGGGGTATGAATAAAAATGATGATAATGATGACAGTGATGATGATGATCATCATCATCTTTATAGCTGTGCTCAGGAATCTTCCAGCTCAGCCATCCAGCAGATGGCTAGTATCATGCAAGGGGGAGCAGGAGGGAATACATTCAGAAAAGCAGAATCGGTTTAGAAGGAGAGGGTTCAAGTTTTATTTTGTTTTAAACCTGAACAGATTATTAGAACAGCAAGCTACCTCCAATTTAAATGGGAGAAGGATTCATAGGTTCTGAAAGTTTGAAAAGAGAGGCAACAGACTCGGGCTTTCATTTCATTTGTGGAGGAGAGTGAATTCAGAAGATTACAGAAAGCCTTCCGTTTATCTTTGATCAAGGCATCAAGAAATGTTCTCTGAGCAGGGTTTGATCTGGGCTGACACTTTAAAGCACTGCTGCAAGACAAAAGAGTGGAATAATTGACAGCTTGAGAGATAAACGCATATTTCTCCCCAGCCCAACTGCAGAATATTCCTGCAGCCGGGTGGAAGGAGGCTTTCATGTGCAACAGAAATTAAAAATAATACACACGGTTTAATGAGGCAGGAACAAGGAAGATGACAAAGGCTAAACAGTGAGGCTCAGAGCAAGATGAAACACAAGAAGAGAAGAAAGCACATATGGGGAATAAACATGCAACTGTAGCCTGATTTTTACATTCCTCGTCAAAAACAGGACTAGCCTTTGGTTTGCCTGAGGTACAGGACGGACTCTTTCTGGAATGCTGTGGAATAACCCTACAAAAAGGATGGTGAGGTAACTGACTGTGCAACAGACATTTATGATGAGACACTCGTAAACCTATTTGAATATAGCTACAGGGCAAGTGATCTGTGCTTTCATTCTGTGGCCATGCATGCACAACCTTTTATCTTTTGTGGAGCAAACTGCCTCTTTAAATCCAGGAGGGCATGAACGGGGAAACTTACTTACATCATAATTTATTTACATAATTTGCATGCTTCCCAATTAACAATGTCCTACAGGCAAGAAACCTATGATGTGCAGATATAACCACCTGGCTTGAAAAAAGAAGAGAACATAACTGAAGGGACAAAGCCTCTCTACCTTAACAGCAGAAAACAAACATTCTCCTATAAACCTAACCCACCTGTCACTATCAAATCTCTAAAAGAGTTCAGGGAGACTGGAAGGTGTGTTTTCCCAGGTGAAACTACTGGCCCATCTGGCTCCTGGTGGTGTACAGTTACTGGCCCTGGTTTCAGAAAAGAGTCTTTCCCAGTCTCACCTGGAAATGCAACAGACTGAACTGGGGACCTCTGGCATGCCAGGTAGGTGCTCTCTCCACCTGGGCTTGGCCCTTCCTAATGTCAATCATCTACATCAGGTTGGTTTCTACCAATGGAAAAGGAAATTGCATGGCTTTGGTTTGGTTGTGTGGGTCGTCCATCACCACATGGCTAGCAAGGGGAGTGTCCTCTATCTGCACACACACACCCCATCTTTAACAACACCTATAACATCTCAAGAAAGATGTAACCCTGTTACTTTCCAGCTTTGAAAGCCTATGTAATGTATTTTGCATAGAATCATAGAGTTGGAAGAGACCACAAGGGCCATCTAGTCCAACCCCATTCTGCCATGCAGGAAGACACAATCAAATCATTCCTGACAGATGGCCATCCAGCCTCTGTTTAAAAACCTCTAAAGAAGGAGACTCCACCACACTCCCAGGAAGCAGCATATTCCACTGCCTAACAGATCTGACCATCAGTAATTTCTTCCTAATGTTGAGGTGGAATCTCTTTCCTGTAGTTTGACTCCATTGCTCCTTGTCCTAGTCTCTGGAGCAGCAGAAAACAAGCTTGCTCCATCCTTAGTATGACACCCCTTCAAATATTTAAACATGGCTATCATGTCCCCTCTCAACCTTCTCTTCTCCAGACTAAACATGCGGTCTGACCAAAGCAGAATAGAGTGGCACCTTTTGGTTGGCCTAATAAAGGTATCATCAAAATGTGTATTTTGCTGCTTGGTCAACATGGCTACTCCTGGATATCTCAATCAGAGAAAATGCTTACATTGGACAGAAAGTTTCTCTTGTCTCACGCTTTGGACCTACACCCATCCGTTACTGCAAAGGCAGAAGGACTAATTCCAGAGACGCACCTCCGACACTCCAACCCCAACCCCAACCCCAGACAAGTGTATCTTTCTTCTAAGAGAAGGATAGGCAATGTGAGCCTCCCTAGATGTTATTGGACTGCATCTTGCCATCAACTATCATGGCTAGAGTGGATGGGAATTAAAGTCCATCAACATCTGGAAGACCACAGCTGGCACCCTGCTGGTGACTTATGCAGACATAAACGGCAGTGTTTCTGCAGCGTTACACAATGGAGATTTTTTACATTTTGGGCTTGGAGGCTGAGTTTTGCATCTGGCTGCACTGTGCACTGCTGTATATCTGTATCTACTGCATGTGACTGTGCATTAACATGCACTGCCTGTCAATGTGCCTCTCATATGCGCATCAATGCACATCTGAGATGTGCAAGATCTCAATTCACCAGTGAGGCAGTGTTGCACAACTACCACTTAATTCCACAAGCATAACGTTGTGCTCCATCTCCATGATGCTGATGATCTCAGCCCTCACGCTCCCTGTCCTTGCTCTGAGAAGTTGCCCCTCTGTGGATAAAGGAAAGAGCTCCTCATATTTGGACCATGCGATGGCAAACAGGAAGGAAAATGGAAAGATAAACTACAGTTGTCCCTTCGTATTCACTGGGGTTTGGTTTCAGGACCCCCTGTGGATACCAAAATCCATGAATACTCAAGTCCCATTATATACAATGGCATCGCAAAATAGTGGCCCTTAGGTAAGATGGCAAAATCAAGGTTTGCTTTTTGGATTATTATTTTTTAAAGAATATTTTCAAGCTGTGAATACTTAAATCTGTGGATACGGAGGGACAACTGTATTTAATATTGCCAACAGAATGACAGCTAACTGGGCCAATCACAGGAGACTTCTATACTTAGTGTAGAATCTTCCTCAGAAGAAAGCTAGGTAAATAAGAGGGAAACAGTTGTCCCTCCGTATCCAACAAGATCTCGCCTTACTAAAAAAAATCAGGGTTATGACCAAGTTCCAAGCAAAAAGAAGAATGACATGAGCTGCCAGAAGATTCAAGGGCAGCCTTACCGGTAACTTTCTCCAACGGTTACAATCTCTACTTCACTGTCTGTTGAGGTAACATTGATTTCTTCATTGGCAGTGACTTGGGGAGTGGAGGACGCTTCAATCACCACAACATCTTCATCGATACTCCCTGAATTGCAGAACGCAAAATACAGATGCATTAGGAAAATGCAAAGGAAACTGCCAATAGGGTTGAATTACAGGGAGTATTAAACATGTATGGTGCAAAATGGAGACAAATCAATATATTACAGAAAAATGTAACTTAAAAAAAGTAGTACTACAGCTCTCTTCTATGGTAGATATGTTGAGTCTCATGAAAACCACAGTCCATTTCAATGTTGCTGGACGGAGGTTTCAGTTCAATAAAGCTGGCAGATGGCTGGCAGTAAGTACCTATACAGAATTCCAAAATAAGCATCTGGGCCACATAGTAAGTGGTCCTTTGCAAATAGATCAGGGGTGGGCACAGTGCCACCAGCAGCCACATACTGTGTCCCCAAGGGTTAAAAAAGTTATTAAAGAAGATAGATAGATAGATAGATAGATAGATAGATAGATATTTTGCTCCAAAATGCCTCCAAATGGCCTCTGTGGTGTATGGAGGGAATATTCACCAGGTTTGGAGGCTCCCTGGGCACCACTGGGGTCAAAAATTAATTTGTGATTTTTTTCTGGAAAATGTATTTTTGCACCAAAATACCTTCTGGGGGCATGGGGGTATTTCTACCACATCTGGAGGCCAACTAGACCCATTCAGACCCCAGAGAAGCCTTAAAAAAAAAAAAAACAGGAACTGATTTCTACTTACTTTCTCTTATTTAAAAAGGCCTCTCTTGGACCTAAAATGGCCCAGGAAGGCCCCCAAAACATGGTAGAAATGACCTCTAAATGGTGTTTGAAGGTATTTGGGGGCAAAAGAACCAACAATCCATTTTCAACTTTTTGTGTGTGTGCAAAGGCAGGTATTATGGGGGGGGGGCACAGTAGCCTCATCTGGCAGGTAAACACGGGGGCAGTATGTGTGTGTGTGTGCACGCGTGCGCACACACATATATAACATGTCTCTCATAAATATATACATATACAATTTGCATGTACACATATTTTACTCATGTATATAAATATATTTCACACCTAAAGAAACTTATTCTAGTCCCTGAACAGTTAATGTGCAATAAATCTGCTTGTCTTTCACGTGTCACATGATCCTCTTGTTCCACTGATTTAATATCCTATTATTCAATTTCTACAGAAACCTCCACTCAGGATCTTCCTGGGGACATGACAAAGCATTTTTATAATGAACACTCATCCACAGAGGGGAAAGTTTTTTTGTTTTTTTTAAGGGCTCCCTGCAGCATAAGTATTATATAGTATAGCTCAGCCTGTGAGCCACTTCAGAAACCCACCATATTTATGCAGGTATGGTTCAAAGTGATGAGAGAATGCAACAGGAGCAAGTGATATAAGTGACGGCAGAGGCAAGCGAAGGCAGCAGACAGAGGTTACCATGCAGGGAGGGATGAATCTCCACACCACCACCACCACCACCACCTTCCTTCTCCTCTTACATTCATTTGTATCCCACCTTTCTCTCAAAATTAGAACTCAAGACAGCTTACAGTTTAACTCCATGAACAAACAACCCATGAACACAGCTGCCTTTGCTGGCTTACTAGTTTGGAAGTCTTAACTCCAAAACCATAATTGAAAGATAGATGTTTTAAATATAAACAAATAAGTAAGATGCTGATGACAACCCACGATGGCCAAAATGGAAGCATCGCAACAGCTTCCACACAGAACCAGAGAAAAATTACAAGGGATGTCAGAGAATTGATGGAACAGTAGCAACGAATATGACCAAAAGGAGCACTACACAGCTCTGTATGTGGCCAGCCTGTTTCACCAAAGCTAGCAAAAAGCTGCTATTTCTTTTCTGATTTTGACATATGCCCATGCAATATTCATGGAGGACAGAAAAAGGTAGAAGTAGGTGGATATGCAGATTCCCAAAGCAAACCTTGATTCAGAGACATGGGGTGGGAAATTCTCCAAAAAATCTTCCAATGCTGTATTTTTCACTGGAAATCGTTCTGCACCCCCCACACAGACACACAGATACACATACACATTTATCCATAGTTATCTGGGCTGTTATACTGCAGTCATTCCCTTAGTAATACAGAAGGTTCAACTAATTGTACTCAATCAGTTTCTTTTCAACTTGAAATAAGTATTACAGGGTGGGCGAGCGGAGCTGAAAGTACTTCAGTTCTAAACTTTTTTGTATAAGATATACAATGGACCCTTAGTATCTATTAGGGTTTGGTTTCAGGACACACAACCCCAGTGGATACCAAAATCCGTGGATGCTCAAGTCCCATTATATACAGTGGTGTAGTAAAATGGCGTCCCTTGTATAAAATGGCAAAAATGAAGGTTTGCTTTTTGCAATTTTTTAAAAAATATTTTCAAGCCATGGATTGTGGAATCTGTGGGTGCAGAATCCGTGGATAAAGAAGGCCGACTGTATAAGGCGCAGCTCTTATTATGCATGTGTCCTTAAAAAATATAGTGTTCTTTCTGGCATAGTCATTTTTTTGTTAAATATAAGAGAAGTATTCTTTTTTCATTACTTCAAATACAGTATTTCAATACATTTCTGCATAAAGTTTTGAGTATGTTGGAATATAGCATTCAAAGCAAACATGCCAATCAGGTAACCTTATTTACAGCTACTTTGTCTGCAAATGTCCTGTGTTGCCATTTTCAGAAAGTCAACTGGATGGGAGTTTTGCTTCACAGATCTCTGCAGCAGGCAGGATCTAAGCAAACACCATATTTCAGAACATCAGACCCTGCCTCATCTCAAGTCAGACTATTGTCCATTCCATCTAGTCTGGACTCACGTGAGAATCCTTCTGCATGGAAAACAGATGTAAAGCCCAGAGCTTAGAAACATTACTTTTCTAGACTACAACTTCCATAATCAACAGCCAGCACAACTAAAATAGTAACTTTTCCAATTCTGGTTCTACCACCATTTAGGATTGCTGAGACAAAAGAATAAAGCATCAAGCTGCCCCCTGGGTCAGGTGGACTAGGGAGCTTGTAATTTGCTTCACTATATAATGCAGCTTGGCTTGTTTGCTTAAGCATGCTGAAGTCGAGCACTTTGTACCTCAGCATACTGCCTTGTTTACCCCTGTCCTCTGTGTGGGACATTGTGTGTGTGTTTTTTTAATCACAGGAGGGATTAGCAATAAATAGGAGTTTATGATCCTTTCTTCACCATTCAGTGCCATGACATCAAGCTTCTGGAATGACTTGGAGCTTGATACAGAAACTCACAAGGAGGAAGGCTCTTCACCCACCTGCCCCGGAGAAAGCCAGAGGTTTATGGAGCATGGAAATGATCCATCCAATGAGCTCCCTGCTGGCTTCATCTTGTCTCATCTAAGAGCTGTTCTTCAATGGATGCCTGGCTCTGGCTTCATCGCTATGGACTAGGGAAAAGGAGTTGGAAACCCTCGCTCAGGTTGAAACTCAACCTCTTAAGGTTCTTAACCTTAAGGCTCTTAAGGAACTGTCACACATTTGGGGGATTACACCTTTGGCATACTGATTCCTTCTCAGATTGCTCTCTGGCAAAATAGATAAATAAAAATGGTTGACTCTGCATGCCTGTATTAGGCCAAAGCCCCATCCTTCCTAAAGCTGGGCAAAACAGACTAGGGAATGGGAATTAGGGATCCTTGTGTTGCTTACTGTCTCCTAAATCCCTTTCCCCCAGTAAAGGAAGAGCAAGGTCCCATTTCCCTGGATGGCAGACCCCCTAAAGGCCTCCTCCTGTCGAGTCAGGCCTCGGGTTCATTGAGCCCCCTCGCTGTTCTCTCATCTGACCAAGTGCTAGTGGCTTCCACAGTTTCAGGCTGGCAGGGCCCCTTCTCCATCACAGAATCCTTCACATGTTGGTGCTGGGGACTGGTCTGAGGGCCTTCTGAATACAACACAGGGAAACTATGGCCAGTTGTGGCTCCTTTAGCTAAGATGCTGATAAGGGTCGCCTTTTAAAGCTGGGCAGACTCCAGAACAGGGGTGGGGCAACTGCCAGAGGCGAAGAGGGCTACACCAGCCCCTGAGGGGCATCGGGAAGGCTGCATAGCACTCCCGCAAAAAATAAATATTTTGTTGTTGTTCCCAAACACCCTTGGGGGCAAGGGGGCATTTCTGCCCTCTTTTCAGGCTGCCCTTGGTCATTTTAGGCCCAGAAGAGAACTTCTTAACAACAGGAGGTGACCAGGAGACCACTACCTATTCACTTATTTTTTTAAAAATGTTGTCTCCTGGATCTAAAATGGCCCAAGCCCCCCCTCCCCCAAGCATGGCAAAAATGCCCCTCATGCTCATCAGATGCAATTGGGCAACCATTTTGTAAAAAAAAAAAAAATCAATTTTTTAAAACTTGCTGGGGGCTGCATGTAGCCCATGAGCCACACTCCCCCCCTCCCATTATAGGAAGAGCAATACAAGAACCAGGGAGTCCTCCCATCATTCCATGAAGAGGCCACTTTACCTGAGGGAACAGCTGTACTGTTTTGGTGGTTTTCACCAGTTGATACAAAGATATCTTCCTCTCCTTCAGAGGAAGAGCTGGAAGAGGATTCACTACTGAGGTCATTCTCGCTGGAACTGCTAGAGCTAGGTAGCAATGCATACTTCCGCCGAGCCAAGACCTCCCTTTTTTTCCGCTGCATTAAAATTCGCTCCTTTTGGTTTTGCGTCCGCTGCGAGGAGCTGGTTTTCACAAATCGCTTCCTGTAGGGGAGCCTCCTCAGGGAATTACCGCTGTGGAAACAAGGCCTTTTTATTAACAGCCCCGACATAGATTCGGTCTCTGTCCGGGGCCACTTCTGTGGCCGAGAACCGTGAGTCCTGCTTGAGGCGTTCAACACTGCCCGGGTATGCCTCACAGGCGCCGCCTCCTTGTCCTCGTCAGACGTTACTGTGTCTGAGTCCCCAAAATGCAAGCTAGAGGAGGGCGAGGAGATGCATTCACTGAACGAGGAGTCATTGTCCTCGCTCTGCGTGTCGAGGCGCTGCCTTAACCCTAAAATCCGGGCGTTCTCTTTGCCTGCACAGTTCTGAGCGTAGGAGGGGCCAGCCTGCTGGCTCTTGCGCTTCTTCCTCATGACGATGGTCTCTTGCTCAGGGCGACCCCCGCCAACATCCTTCTGCTTCTGAGAGTCACCACAGAGGTGAGAGAATTCATCCCCAACTTTGTTGGCAATCATCTCCACCTCTTCTTCGGGGAAGCTTTTCCCTGCCTCGATGGGGGGCGGAGGAGGGTTCAAGAGGATCCCCTTTAGGCTCTCCTGGCTCTTTGGTGCACCAGAAGAAACGTCACTCTTCATATCCGCTTCTGGGGTATAGACTATATTACAGCGAGGGCTCCATTGAGACATGGAAGAACGGCAACAGGGAAGGCCTGGGCAGAAGACACAAACAAAAACAAGTGGGACAAGTGAGCTCTTACAGAACAGGGAGCCATGTAAACACAACAGCACTTCTTCTATTTCTATACTGCTTATCAGTGCCAAAGCACTCCCTAAGCGGTTTACAATGTATTAGCTAATTGCCCCCAACAAGCTGGTACTCATTTTACCCACCTACGGAAGGACAGAAGGCTGAATCAACCTGGAGCCCTGCAGGATCAAACTCATAACGTTGTGGCTGCAGTACTCGCATTTAACCACTGCACCACCAAGGCTCCCAACACAGAGTTGTTGCGACTAACTTTATTTAGACCTTACCTCCTCCCCAAGACTGGGAGCCAAGGCAGCTTTTCTTGCTGTTGTTGTCTGCCTTTTCAAGCTGTTTCTGACTTACGGCAACCCTATAGCAACCTCATTGCTGAGTTTTCTTGGCAAGATTTGTTCAAAGGGTTTTTTTGCCATTGCCTTCCTCTGAGGCTGAGAGAGTGTGACTTTGGCCAAGGTCACCCAGCAGGCTTCCATGGCCGTGCAGGGATTCAAACCCTGTTCTCTAGAGTCTATGTCCAATGCTCAAACCATCAAACCATACTGGCTGTCAATGATTAATACATCCCCCCCTTCAAAAATATGGAGCCCTAGTGGCGCAGTGGTTAAATGCCAGTACTGCAAGTCACCACGTTGCAAGTTCGATTCCAGCGGGCTCCAAGGTTCACTCAGCCTTCCATCCTTTCGTAGGTCAGTAAACTGAGTACCCCGCTTGTGGGGGCAATTAGCTAACACACATTGGAAACTGTTTAATGCAGTGTAGATGTGTAAATAGCTATTGCTTAAAACAATTTGTAAGCTGCTCTGATAGCCTTGTGGCTGAAGAGCAGGGTATAAATAACTTTAAAAAAAAACAACTTTAAAGCAAGCACAATACTACAACCACAACACCATGCAAGGCAGCTTACAAATTAAAATAATTACAATAATTTTTAGTAAACAAGAGCCGACTTTTCCCCTTTCATAATTTTTAGGAAAGTCTGCAAAGATCCACTGTTTGGCATCTGCCCTTACAAGGAGTTGTGTTGTATGTACATGCTTGTGTGTATATGCGTGTATGCATTCTGACCTATTATTTCTTGCCACAACCCCCAGCCTGCCACTTCTAAAATAAAAATGGAAGCAGAAACAGAAGACGGAGAAGTGATGGAGGGGAATGAGAAGTAGTTTAGAGGCAGACAGGCTACACGAATTTAGATCACCACAAGTCGGAGAAGATCAATTGGGTCTCTGCTAGAACAGCCTTGCTGGATCCAACCGAATGCCTGTCTAATCCAGCATTCTGCTGACACGTCCTTCTTGTGCTCTCCAGCAACTGGCAGACCAACCCGAACAGCCTCTGATTAGTGGAGGTGGCACAGTGGCACCCTTGACTAGTAGTAATGGCTAGCTCCTCATGGCCATTTTAAAATGTTGTCAGTTGGAAGAGGCCCACCATTTGTGGGTCCCTCCTCTTTCCAACTGGAGAAAGAGCAATTTATTACCCTGGGTAATTCTGAGGACAACAAAAGCCACCACACGATGAGCTTCAACCACCACCACCACAAATCCAGCATACACTAGCTCAACTCAGGATACTGATAAACTTGCTGAAACCACAGGAAATATCGATCCACAGGACAAGCTGCAAACACTTCCCCCAAGAATCGGGAAGGTCCTGACCAAAAGCAACAGAGAGGTTAGGGACAAGGGTGCTGGAGCTCACACAGAAGTCATAGAATCATAGAGTTGGAAGAGACCACAACAGGCATCTAGTCCAACCCCATTCTGCCCTGCAGGAATACTCAGTCAAAACATTCCTGACAGATGGCCATCCATGTTTAAAAACCTCTAAAGAAGGAGACTCCACCACACACTGCTATAGTGGCAGCAGATTCCACTATAGGAACAGCTCTTACCATTAGGAAGTTCTTCCTAATGTTGAGGTGGAATCTCTTTTCCTGTAGTTTGAACCCATTGCTTTGTGTCCTAGTCTCTGGAGCCACAGAAAACAAGCTTGCTCCATCCTCAATATGACATCCTTTCAAGTATTTAGTCATGGCTATCATGTCCCCTCTTAATCTTCTCTTCTCCAGGCTAAACATACACAGCTCTCTAAGCCACTCCTCATAGGGCATAATGGCTTCCAGACCTCCCACCATTTTGGTCACCCTCCTCTGGACACGTTCCAGCTTGTCAACATTCTTTTTGAATTGTGGTGCCCAGAAATGGACACAGTCTTCCAGGTGAGGTCTGACCGAAGGATAATAGAGTGGCACTATTACTTCCCTTGATCCTCTCCTCCCACCTATGAATGCCCCTTCCTGATCTGTCTTGCATGCACAACAACACTTCTTAGGTGTTTTCAGGATCTGAGGGTTCCTAGTGGCCAGACAGAACTCTGCTTACAAGGTCATGGACAGAGAAACTACTGAGAACAAGGAAGGGCTATGGTAGGGTCTACTCCAAGTGCCTGACTTCTGCCAATGCCCTCTCTGGCTCCCATGATAACTAACACTTCAGTTTCTGCTGCTCATCCTCTTCCAATTAACAGCTGATTGTTTTATTGCTTCCTAGAATCTGGGCAGTGGAGAGCAAAGAGCAATGAAGGAGTGCATTGCCAGATTCCCCCTTCCCTCCCCCCCCCTTTTTTTGGCTACAGTGCACATCTGCTGTGGCTGCTGTGAAAACTCAGGGGGCCAACAAGTCTAGTTTAATGAGCAATTAAGTTTCAAAGATGTTAACAGTTCACCTTCACTTTTTAATAACCTAACAGGATTTGTCAGCTTTAACAATCTTTTTCCTCCAACAACCAAATGACTTCAGTTCCAGTAAGATCAATCTCTCTCTCTGGCTTTTCTTTGCAAGATCAGAGGAAGTGTACAATCCAAGGACCTCAGATCCAGGGAAATCGGGGATCTCTCCAGGAATTTACCACAGGCTTACAAGGTATGAGGCAGCTGAAGCATTGCTGTCTTGGCTGCAGAAAAAGAAAATATAGAAAGTGGGCCCTGCTGTGAAATGCTTCCTTTTGGCAGAGTTTCACATCAACTGCTCATTAAAGCTACACAAATGGTTATCTTTATGGCTCAGCAATTTCATACAAACACAAAAAAACAAGAGAGATCACGGGAATGGCTTACTAACTAACTGGAAATGCCCTCTCGGCGAACCTAATTTCAGGAGGCCCAGGCTTCAAAAAATAGGCTAACCAACTAACCAACCATGTGGTTTTCCTAACGTGACAAAAATCTGGGAGTGGTGGTGGTGAAGGGTGGCCACTGTGCTATGCAACACCAACCGGAAAACAGCAGCCGATATGCTGGCTGGGAGATCCTGGGAACTCTAATCCAAAAAAGTAACTCTAATCCAAAAAAATTATCTACCTAACTGCTTTGGTATGGATGGGCAACTTAGGTGAGTCTGGGGACCCTTTTTTGATCCTGGAACCCTCCAAGGCTCTCACACACTGCCAAACAATCCAAGCAAGCACATATAGAAATGCCTGTGAAGCAGTCAGAACCCCCCCCCCCAAAAAAACTGACTTTTAAAAATATTACTATCGATAGCACCCATCCCCCACAACTTATTTAAAGGGTGAACAGCCAGTCCTGGAAGCTTCTAGGAGAGGAGGTGTGTCTTTTTTTGGCCAGAAGGGACAATCTGGGGGATTTGGAGAAACCAAGGACCACAAAAAGAGCCTTGGAGGCCAGATGTGGCCCCAGTGACATGCACTACCTTCCTCTATACATCCTACATTGGCTGGTGCCTTCCTTCCTTCAAGAAACCAGGAAAGCGATCAAATTAATATTCCCTGGAAACAACCAGGAGGAAGAGAACCTGACTTTTTAATGACATCTGTTTCTCTGAAGCTGATGCACAGCACGCTGCTGCTGCTGCGTTAACCTTTCTTGCTTCTGAAGATTTTGGGGACAGGTGCCTTCCAAAGAGCAGAGCAAGCAGCTTAAATTTAAGACCCACCATCATGCTCTAGCCAGGCATTTCTGCTGCCTTTTGTTTGATTTCTTCCTCCCCTGCCTGATCAATAAATTATTTTCATGGCCGCCTGGATGACTGCAACGTTAAAGAGACATATGCACGTTTAAAAATCCAACATAAAATAATAAAATCTTTTGGAAACGGGAAAAAGAAACAGAAACAGCAATCTAAACAATACTAAAAGAGCAGCACGCAGAAGTAAAAGCCATCACAATCCTGCATGAAAAGGCAAAATGAACTGTTTTACTTTCTCTCTCTCTCTCTCTGGAGGCATCCTGTGGTGTAATCGTTTGAGTGTTGTTGGACTGGGATTCCACGAGATGAGGGTTCAAACCCTACTCAGCCATGGAAACCCACTGGGTGGACCTTGGACAAGTCACATTCTCTCAGCCTCAGAGGAAGGCAATGGCAAGCCTCCTTTGAACAAATCTTGTCAAGAAAACCTTATGGGAGTGTTGTCTTAAGGCAGAGTTGAAAGCACTTAACAAGAGGCACTGGGTACATGGGTCTTGGGAAGAATTTCGCCAGGCGGCCCAATGCTTGATCACTACCTACCAGCCTAATTTCACTAACTGGCTATCTCTGAAGAAGCATTTCCCCAGTTCATCTCACAGAATGGGAGACTTACACAGAATCAAGCCAATAGTCCACAAGGTAGTCAGCCTCAAGCACTAGCCACCTGAGAGCTCAACATGGAAATATGTGAGGAGCCAATGAAGATGTTCCAGAACTACATGTTCTGAAACAGCTCGGACACTGTTGAGACCTCCCTGTGAGCGCCAATTTATTAATGTCAGCCCTCCTAAACAGTTTAGTCCTTCGAATATACAGCAGAGCCTAGTCTATACTGGAAGGTCAGCATTCTCCCTCCCCACCTCCCTCTGTATCATTCCTAGTTTACAAACTGAGATCCAAACACAGGATTATCCAACAAAGAAATGACTAGCTGCAGAAACTCAAAGCAAACTGCAGAGTCAGATAAACACTGAGGTTTTTAGCATCAGCTCATATTCAGACCAGGCTGTTCACAGGGTGATTCTGCCTTTGGACTATCAAAGACAGCACCTACTGCTCAAACTCTGGAGAGCATTTTCACGGAGTTACTGCAACACAGAGGGTAGAAGTAACAGCCCACATGCAATCTGTGGATAGCAAGGAAACCCCTGGGGCCCTGACCATTAGCCAAGCCTCCAAGTCCATCTGTTCTCTCCCTGTCAGAGCCTGCATGGAACATGGAACCTGTCTCACTAACTGCCACAAAAGAGATACTGCTCCCCCCACTCTGGGCCTGCCTCCGTGGCCTGTGGACATCTAGTCAGACTGAACCTCTGTTGAGGTCTTAAAACAGCAAGCTGCTCTGGGAGTTGATACCAACCCAAAAGCAGAGCAATAACAGAATAAAATGGAAGACCATGAAAGAGATCTGCTTGGACAAAGGCACCTGAGTGTCAGGGCAAAGCAAACAGCCTGCAAACTACAGTTGTTTTTGGTGGAGTCAGTTAAGTGCTAAAACTCTTGACACCTCAAACAAGAAGCACATGTCTCTGTTTTGCCTCTCAACCCTTTGTTTTACATCTCAGCCCAAGGGTGTCTCTGCTCACCAACAGCCCTGGGGGAACCTCAGTATTTAATTTAGATCCCAACATGGAACTCAAGGCCACTCACAGTATAGACTGGAACAAAGTATAGCTAAAAATGGTCTTTAAAAAAACAAATCCTAATCTATGGAAAGAGTAGCTAATTTAAATAGCATAAAAGCATCTAAAAATGAGAATAAAAGTGCAGCTCTCGCATCCCATTAAAAGTCCTTCCTGCATGCCAGGCAGTTGACAAAAAGCCTGTGAAAATGAAAACAGAAAGGCCACTGCGCCCCTCACAAACCCTAAGCCAGATGTTGGGCTCAAGAGATTTTCAACACACAAAGCCCACACAGTCCTTTCCTGAATGGGCTGTGGTGCCCACTTTCACACTGCTTGGTACAGGTCTAGGGACCCCACACAAGAATGTGACAAAAGAGATGGCCTGAGAGGGTATCTTGTGGCTCTGCCAGGCATACTGACAGTGGCATCGATTCTATTTTGTATGTTGGTTTCCTATACTTTGTAAAGCTGGCTTGAGTGCTAAACAGGGAAACAGAAGAAAAAACTAATGCCATAATGACATTTATTTCTGTCAGCTAGGACCAGGCTGGCAACTGTTAGCCAGAAGACTTCTTCTTCAGCCACCCCCAAATCGTGGAATGACCTGCCAGAAAAGATTCAACAGCCTGATGTGGTGTCTGCATTTAAAACAGCATTAAAGACCAATCTGTTCTGGCAGATCTATCCAGATGGTTTTAAAATTATGTGTTTTTAAACTATTAATTGATTGTCTTTAATATCTATGTCTTTTTTTACTGATGTTATACTTTTTTAACTGAATGGTGTTCATGTTTTTAACTGTGTTATCGGGAGGCATGGAGACGCACTATCCACAATGCTGCAGCCTTATTTGAGAACTCACGACGAACAAGTCTTGAAGAGAAACGACAACGCAGAAAGAATCACAACCCAAAAACATCACCCAAGGAGACCTTCTGCTGTGCTTTTTGCAACCAGACTTGTTTATCTCGGATTGGCCTTTTTAGTCATCAGTGCGCTTGCAGAAAGCGTGGGATGAATCCTTCCTGAATCTTTGTTTGCGAAGAAAAGCCAGAGAGAGAGATGTATTTGTTGCTGTATTTTAATGTGCTGTTCACTGCCTCAATCCATAGGGAGAGGTGGGTAAGAAATATATATATATTATTGCTGTTATAAAAGTCCAGGGGGAGGGCTCTTCATCACTTGAGACATTTGGTTATATGAAGGATACTGTATTCAAGTTTTTAAATGAGGGGGTGCAGGAGGGAGGGAGGGCCTCCACAAATTAAGCACTTGGTAACTGGATTTCTCCTCATGGTGATCTACCACTTCAGGACAGAACAGCTGAAATATAGCCAAAGAATGTTCAGCTAACAGGGACTCCATCTGTTCCCCTCTATAGAGACCATATATGTTTGTTCATTCACACACATACACAGCTATCTTTCTGTACAAGCCTGTCCAGACCCTGAAATCCTCCAGAGAGGCTCTTCTTTCAGTCCCATCACCTTCACAGGCACGGCTGGTGGGAACACAAGAGAGGGCCTTCTTGGTGGTAGCTCCTGGGCTCTGGAACTCCCTTCCCAGGGAGGCCAGATCGGCCTTCTCGCTATCTTTCTCCAGGCAGGCAAAGACAAAGACACATACACATACACACACACACACACACACACACACACACATCAATTCAGAGAGGCATTTAGAACTGAAGGTTTTTAAGAAAATGGTTTGTAAGAGGGAAATGTATTGGTTGAAACTGTACTGTTCTTGACTGCTTTTTATCCTGTCTACATTTACATTTTAAAGTGTTTTAATACTGCTAATAGTTTCAATTTTGCTTTAAAGATGACTTTTTGTATGTTTTTAGCCATATGGTAAAAACTTTAATTAGTAAGTTGCCTTGATCCCCAATCTTGGGGGTAAAAACAGGGAATAAATAAGGTTAAAAATACACACACACATATTAATACAGCTGTGTGTGACTGCCCTTCACAGACTTATCACCATCTTCACTCCCCCAGCCTCATGCAAAAGATGGATTTAAATTTGCATCAAAGCTATTTTCAATCTCTCTGGCAACCAGAGAATTCACAGTAAAGTTAATGGGGGAGGGAAGAGTTTGTTTCATTTAACACATAAGCAATTTCACAAGCAAAAAATCACCCACACGCAGGCCCTGTGAGTTTATGAAAGCTTAGCAAGGGTGAGAGCTGCCCTATGATCCCTTCAAGGTGATCTGGACCTGGAAGATCACCGTTCATGTTTTATAGGTCAGCTATGAACCTGTGACAGGGCCTTTAACAATTCTCTGTAAAACAAAACCATCCAAGATCTTATTGTGGGGTGTGTGTGAAAAATAAACGTGTTGTTATCTGTCTGATGTATTTACTACAGTTACGTCCCTGCTCCCACCCCCACCCTCATGCTGGAGCTGCTGGTATTCTGCTTGGGATTTTTCCCCTCCCTCCATGGCCTGCGGACCAAGGCACTGGCCAGCCCTTAGTAAGCTGGCTGCATATCACACCTTTAGGCCACATTCTATATATGAAAGGGAGAAGAGTTACAGAAAGCTCAAAATAAAAGCTCCAGTTCATAAGACTGATTTGTGCATCACCAGCCAACAGGCACAAATGTGAACAGGTACATTTGGACCGCTCATCTAATATAAAGCTATGTTAGCAGTGGGGGTGGGGTGGGGTGGGGAGAACTGAGATAGCAGCCTCATCATCTAATATACGTCTATGTGGTTTGGGTCCAGGCTATCAGAGAGATTATAACACCCAACATGAGCCTACCCGGGTTTAAGCATCTTCAGCAGAGGGAGGGCTGTGACCCCACCAGGCTGGCCCTGCAGTTCCTAGCCCTGGCCACCAGTCACTCTCACGTTGCCCTAGAGTGCCCTTTTCTGTCCCTTTCTGGATTTGGCTCCTGGGCCTCTATGTGACCTTTTCGTGGACAGGTTTGGATAGATGTGGTTTCTGTGATGGTAAGTGTTACCACCCCTTATTTCAGGGACAGTAAAGCCAGTCTGAGTCAATGTGAACGGTTTAACAAACCAGTTCAGATTATTTATTATAACCCCCCTCTCTCTCTCTCTCTGGCTTTTCTTCGCAAACGAAGATTCAGGAAGGACTCTTCCCGCGCTTTCTGCAAGCGCGCTGATGACTAAAGCTTTAACTATTTCAAGTATTGGTAGCAACTATCTATCTATCTATCTATCTATAATTCTCTTGGGCATGTTGTTTTTCCCAGTGTGCTGATTGGCTGCTCAGGAAACACACGCAACCAATCACCACTCACATACAAATTTCTTCTCCACCTCACAATCCACTCCTGCCACTCAATCTGTGGCCCAGATTGGGACCCAGTCAGTCAACTGGTGACGGTGATGGGCCGCCTGTGACGGGACCCAGACAGTCAACTGGGGGGGATGCTACTGCTGCTGCTGCAATAGGACTCAGTCAACTGGCAGTGGTGATGGTGGGCCACCTGCAATGGCACCCAGGCATTCAACTGGCGGTAGCGGCAGGACGCTGCTGCCACTGTGACGTGACCCAGACAGTCAACTGGCAGTGGGGGTGGGCGCTGCTACTCTGCTGCAATGGGACCCAGTCAACTGGAGGTGGCGGGCTGCCTGCGATGGCACCCAAGCAGTCAACTGGTGGCAGTGGTGGGATGCTGTTGCTGCTGCTGCAATAAGACCCTTAAAGTCAACTGGTGACAGCGGCAGCAGGCCACCTGCAAAGGGACCCAGGCAGTCAACTGGCAGTGGCCACAACAGCAGCAGGGCAACAGAACAAGTCACCCTCAGCAATTCCAGGAAAAGTGTAGAATGCTGAGAAGGGGGAGGAGGAATTTAAAAATCCACTGGCCTACCTTACAGTGCTGTTGTGAGATCTACCAGGTGTTTTTGGGGAATTTTTTAATGGCATATCTTACGCTAGTTACATCTAGTATAATAATAATTCAACCAACTGGTGTCATTTCACACACCCAGTATGCATTCGCTCCCCACTGACTCTCACAAGTGATTCATCCAACTGTCTCTCCCAAACTGACCAATCTCAACTGACATTCTCACAGAGGCGTGTCCCTTCCTCTGTGCTGTGATTAGCTGCCTTCTGCCCTTCCCAAGCATTACTTCACACCCATTCATCCAAGCACAACTCAGCCACAGAGTTGCAAGGTAGTTCTTCACAAGGACATTCTCTGTCGGTTCTACCACCATTACAGGAGAGGTTGCAGGAAGGCCTTCTTGGTGGCTGCTCCCAAACGGTGGAATTCCTTTCCTTGAGAAGCCAGGCTGGCTCTCTCTTTGATCTATTTCTGCCAGCAGGAGAAGACCTTTCTGCTTACCCCAGGACTTTGGGTGCTGGTTGTATGTGACAGATCTTTTGACTGAGGTGTGTTGTATTTGTACTGGCATTTCTTCCCATCATCATCATCATCATCATCATATTTTAACTGCCTTTTTAAAAACTGTTCCAACTTAATGTTTTTAATGCAATTGCCTGCTTGATTGTTTTTCAGATTTTGTTCTACCTGCAGTTATAACTGTATTTTGTTTTAACTGGAATTTGTGAGCTGTCTTGCATCCCATATTGGGAGAGAGATGAGATAGAAAATCAGCCATACACAAGCTCTGGAGCTTCATGCTAAGCAATGCAGAGCTTGGGAATACATGACCATCCTCTACATCCCCAAACTGCTGATGGGTTTGCTCCACACCCTTCTGTCCCACTCCACCCCACTCCTCTACTCCAACTTTTTATCAAGGCCACTTTATTCTCCATTTATGCAAACTGTCATTTCCAGCCCATCCCATCCCCTTGGTTCCGCATGATAAACCACACTCCACTCATAAGCAAATAATGAAGGAGGTTTGAGGTGGCCATTGTGGGAGGAAAGAAAGAACCCACTCTCAGCATTCCCCAGTGCATGTCTATGTAAGCAGGTTCAGTCTGCCACAGGGGGGGAAAAAAACAGCGAAGAATCTAGTGGCAGCTTTAAATCTGAGTGTTATTTGAGATAAACTTTTATGAAGCACAGAGCACTTCATTAGATGCTCGGCACTGTTCCTCAACTGACAGATATTGACATACGTGACAGAGTGGGAGGGGGTAGAGTGGGGAAACTGAAATGCAAAATGTTGAGATATTTGCCTTAACAGTGGTCATTAACAAATAGTAGCTGGGTGGTAATCTTGCACAGATAAGCATGTTAACCCATCACCACACAATTACTGTTTATAAAAAGCTCCTGTTCCTGTAGTTTTTTCCATCTGTATTTTTTGCCTTTCTGTTCCATCCAGCCTTGTTGATTACAGTTTCTCCCACCCTTTTGCTAGAATTCTAAAGCTTCTCTTGCAACTTGGATAGGACAAAGGTTTTTGTAAGAAGAAGCAGACTGAGATTAAGGAGTCTTGAGAATTAAACTGATATTTTCTCAACACATAGGCCTAAGAGAGGTGAAGTGAAGCCTCAATATTCCCATTCTTACAATACAAACAATCACAACCATGCCTCAGAAGACTGCAGGGAGGAAAAAGACCAAGAAACAGAGACCAAAACGCTGGTAGCCACATCAGGCCAGAAGCATGACCCACTGAGTTCAATGGAGTTTATTCTCAAACAAATGCTCCAAAGACTACAATCCCATGCATGTTTACTTAGGAGCAAGTCCCACTGAACTCAGTGGCCCCTGCTTACAAGAAAATGTATCTCATGAAGTGCACATATGAATAGGGCTGAGAAGCGTACTTGCAGAATAATAGCATGTCCATAATAAACATTTCAATATTTTGCATCAACTGTCACTTTAACATCATTTTGTGGATGTTTCACCAAAGGTGGCACAATTATTTCTGCCTCTCCTGGGTAAATTACTTTTCTGCATTACCAAACATTCCTACGTGTGCTGCTCCCCAATCTAAATTCAGACAACCAGCTTCCCAGGAAAAAGAGTGGCCCTTTATGTTTCTACATATGGTTCCGCATGTGAATCTGTGCCTTCAAGTCACCTGCTGATTTATGGTGACCCCATGAATTTCAGAGGGTTTTCTTTGGCAAGGAATCCTCAGAGGTGGTTTTGCCAGTTCCTTCCTCTAAAAATAGAGCCTATGGCAGCACCAAGGATTTCTTAGTGGTCTCTCATCAAAGTACTAACCAGGGATGACCCTGCTGAACTTTCAAGATCACACTGGATCAGGTGCCTTTAGGATATTTAGTTGTGCATGTATATGTGCCTACAAGTTGCCTGTGGACTCATGGTGACCCCATGAATTTCAGAGGGTTTTCTTAGGCAAGGAATCCTCAGAGGTGGTTTTGCCAGTTCCTTCCTCTGAAATAGAGCCTACAGCACCTGGTGTTCATAGGGACTCGCCTATGAACACAGTACTAAGAACCAAGTATAACCAGAGCTGACCCTCCTTAGCTTACAAGATCAGACTTGATCTGGTCCCTTGACGGTATTTAGGCCAAACTAAATACTCTCTGTGTATGTGGTGGTATCCTGTTCCAGCTTATTAATGCAAACCACATCTCAAAGGTCTCAGTGAACAAGCCACAGAGGTTACCCCAGCCTCATTACCAAACCTGCATATCACTGCTCCCTCCCCATTCCCAATATTAAGCCTCCACATGTCAGCAAGGCTGAGGAAGGAGGAGATTGCCATGCACTTCTTGCTGTCCCAATTTTATCCAATACACCCCAACTCTTCATTTAGTGATTTGTCAGCATCTCAGGGGATGGAGCTTCCTTTGCCTTTTCAAGGCCACAAGGATGACTTCCTTGCAGACCACTGGCCCGGGGTCATTAATTACGACCCAACAGAATCATCACTGAATTATTTCCTTCATCCACCCTTCCTCTTTCCCGCCCCCCCCCCGGTTTTGGGGAAGAAATAAATACTGCAAACAGTAGAGACAGGATCCAGTCCCACTGGCATACATATATTTTAGTGTGGTGAAGTCTCCTTCTTTGGAGGTTTGTCAACAGAGGCTGGGTGGCCATCTGTCATCGGGAGCACTTCCTTCATGACAGAAGGGGGTCGGACTGGATGGCCCTTGAGGATCTCTTCCAACTCTATGATTCTGTGATCTCGCCTCCCTCCATGCCTGTTTTGTGGGGCTATATGTATATGTACGTACGTGTGAGTCTCGCAAATGTCACCCTCCAGCCCCCTCCCCACAATCTCACCTCCAAATCTTTTAATTATTTTATTTATTTTTAAATTAAATGCATGGACTTGCAAGTTCGTCAGGGCAGGGACCTACCTTCTCCTAAGACCACCCAACCACCACCACCTCCTCCACCTCCTCTGGTGGTGGGGCCTCATTACCAATCTTTATTACTGGTTTTGTGTGCTTATATGAATATGTACCTACATGTGAGTCTTGCAAATGTCACCTTCCAGCCCCCTCCCCACAATCTCACCTCCAAATCTTTATTTATTTATTTATTTATTTATTTTTACATTAAATGCATGGACTTGCAAGTTCCTCAGGGCAGGGACCTACCTCCTCCTCCTCCTCTTTCCCACCCTCTGGCGGTGGAGCCTCATTACCAATCTTTATTATTGCTTTTGTGTGCTTATATGAATATGTACCTATGTGTGTCTCGCAAATGTCACCCTCCAGCCCCCTCCCCACAAGCTCACCTCCAAATCTTTCTATTTATTTATTTATTTTTACATTAAATGCATGGACTTGCAAGTTCCTCAGGGTAGGGAGTTACCTCCTCCTAATGTTAGCGGTGGGGATATCTCAGTTCTCTCCTCACCGCTAACACTAAGACCACCCAACCTCCTCCTCATCCTCCTCCCCACCCTCTGGCGGTGGGGCCTCATTACCAATCTTAATTATTACCTATTAATTGCTCCCCAATGCCGCCCCCCCCGCCAGCCCGCCAGGCCGAAGAGCCAAGCCGCAGAGACGGAGGAAGAGCCGCCGCCGGAGCCGCCATTGACCAGCGGGGATCCCGGGCCTTCTTGGGCCTCAGCCGGGGCCGCCTTACCTGAGGGGGCGCCGGGGGGCTCCTTCCCAGGCCCGGGGGGCGGCTGTAGCGACGAGGCCTAGGCCCGGCCCAAGGACCCTCCGCCTTCTCCTTTCTCCGTCCGTCCGTCCGCCTCAGGGCTCAGCCGGGGAGCGGGCCAGGGCGGCGTTGTCCGCTGCCGCGGGGCCTACCCGCGACCCACTAGCCCGCCGGCCGCTCCCTGCCTTCCCCTTCCTTCCCCCCGCGGTCTCTCGCTCGCTCCCTTCACGGACGCAACAGCGCGACATTCGACGGCGGCGGCAGCGGCGCTTTACGGCAAAGCCGCCAAGCAGCACCAGCAACCGCTTGTACTCCGCCCCTCACTTCTCCAGCAGCCCAAAGAGTTAAGGGTGGGGAGGAACGCTGAAGCCAGCCCCACCACGTCCGGCTGTGAAGGGACTCTGGTCACACTGCTGTTGACCTCATTGCATTTTTTGTATTATATTATTTTTATTAATCTTTTATTATTATTTTTTCTTTTCCAAATATGTATAATTGTAATGTGTAAATATAATGTTCATTGGAAAAGAAAAAAGAGTGATTTCTCTTTTTCACTCAAAGCTAAATTTTCAATGTTTGTATGTTTTTAATCCTTTATAATTTAATATTATTTTAAGGGGTGGGTGGGCTAGGGTATTGTAATAATGGACTTTTTATATTGTAAGCCACCCTGATTGCGTTGCAGAGGGGCGGGATAGAAATAAAATTTTATTATTATTATTATTACATTCTTAATAAAAAAAGTAAATAACATTTTAAAAATTAACACCTTTTCCAGACTTTGGCTTTGCGGGAAGGGGAGGGATTAGGAATTATTTTATTGAAATAGTAAAACCATTCTACTGAAAAATACACAGGATTGCAAAAGGCCGTAACAATAACGCAAAGAGAGAGAGATTAAGAGGAAAAATGTATTAGTGTTAGGATGGGTCACCTATCGCCACCACCTACGACTCCTCGAGCGCTTTCACCAGCGCTGTCTACGCACAATCCTAAATATACACTGGACTGACTATGTGACTAATGTTGCTGTCCTTGAGCAAGCAGGGATCACCAGCATTGAGGCCATGATATTGAGAACAGAGCTGCGCTGGGCAGGGCACGTTTCTAGGATGGAGGACCATCGCCTCCCCAAAATAGTACTCTACGGTGAACTCGCCACGGGTCAGCGTAAGAGGGGCGCTCCAAGAAAGCGATACAAAGACTCCCTGAAACAACATCTCAGGCTTGGCCAAATTGATCACCAACAGTGGTCCGCCCTGGCCTCACATCGGGAAGCATGGAGACGCACTATCCACAATGCTGCAGCCTTATTTGAGAACTCACGACGAACAAGTCTTGAAGAGAAACGACAACGCAGAAAGAATCACAACCCAAAAACATCACCCAAGGAGACCTTCTGCTGTGCTTTTTGCAACCGGACTTGTTTATCTCGGATTGGCCTTTTTAGACATCAGCGCACTTGCAGAAAGCGCGGGATGAGTCCTTCCTGAATCTTCGTTTGCGAAGAAAAGCCAGAGAGAGAGAGAGAGAGTAAGAAAAGAGGAAAACAATATATATATATATATATATATATATTGCGTTATTGTTACGGCCTTTTGTGGTCAGGTGTATTTTTCAGTAGAATGGTTTTACTATTTCAATAAAATAATTCCTAATCCCTCCCCTTCCCGCAAAGCCAAGGTCTGGAAAAGGTGTTAAGAATGTAATTGAAAATTTAGCTTTGAGTGAAAAAGAGAAATTGCCAAACCATCATTGGAAAAAAATTTGGCCGTGGTTTATTGAGACAACTCCAGCAATAACTTAAGGGATATCTTTAAATAAATATTTTATTTTGCATTATTATTTTATTAATCTTTTATTATTTTTTTTCTTTTCCAAATATGTATAATTGTAATGTGTAAATATAATGTTAATTGGAAAAGAAAAAAGAATGATTATAGTGTGTTTAGTTTAAGAAGAAAAATGTATTAGTGTTAGGATAGATAGTTTTATTTTTGCATTAGTAAGAAAAGAAGAAAACAAAATATATACATTTGTGTTATTGTTACGGCCTTCTGCAGTTGGGTGTATTTTTCGGTAGAATGGCCTTATTTCCATAAAAAAATTTCCTAATCTTAAAAATAAAAATTACTAATCCTCATTGCCCCCTCCCCACTCAACTTGAATGAGGAAAGGAAAGGAGGGTTGCATTACACTGTTAGAGCACTAAGATTTCCCACTTTAACTGCTCTGGCTGTCTCCTGGGGAATCCTAGGGTTTGCAGTTTTTAGGGAGGGGCATTTAGAATTCATTCTCAGCCAGAGCTCTTAGGCCTCCCTAAACTATAAACCCCAGAACTCCCCAGGAGGCAGCCATAAGCCAGTTAAAGTGGAATCTCTCTGTCTCTCTCTGGCTTTTCTTTGCAAACAAAGATTCAGGAAGGACTCATCCCGCTTTCTGCAAGCGCACTGATGACTAAAAAGGCCAATCCGAGATAAACAAGTCCGGTTGCAGAAAGCACAGCAGAAGGTCTCCTTGGGTGATGTTTCCGGGTTGTGATTCTTTCGGTGTTGTCGTTTCTCTTCAAGACTTGTTCGGCGTGAGTTCTCAAATAAGGCTGCAGCATTGTGGATAGTGCGTCTCCATGCCTCCCGATGTGAAGCCACGACGGACCACTGTTGGTGATCAGTTTGGCTGAGCCTGAGATGTTGTTTCAGGGAGTCCTTGTATCACTTTTTTGGAGTGCCCCTCTTATGCTGACCCATGGTGAGTTCACCGTAGAGTCCTATTTTTGGGAGGCGATGGTCCTCCATCCTAGAAACGTGCCCTCCCTAGTGCAGCTCTGTTCTCAATATCATGGCCTTAACTGTGTAGTGCAATAAGGTATAGCTAAATCAGACTTTATTAAAAAATCTGCTTATTTGTTTATAGCACGTGTATCCCGCCTTTCTCCCAAAATGGGCTTCAAGGTGGTTTTACAATAATTTTAAAAAGTGGCTTCTAAAATTCAAACCCAGTTAATCTGGATTATATCAGCAAGCAAGGGGATCTTCTAGCGCCCTTGCCTTATTGCATTACACTGTTATAGCACTATTATTCCACTTTTAACTGCTTCGGCTGCCTCCTGGGGAATTGTGGGGTTTGTAGTTTAGTGAAGCCTGAGAGCTCTTGGGCTGAGAATTAATTCTAAATGCCCCTCCCTAAACTGCAAATCCCAGGATTCCCCAGGAGGCTGCCTGAGCAGTTAAAAGTGGAATAATAGCACTATAGCTAAATTATTTGCCTTATCACAGTACACAAGGTTCGAATCCCCACTCACCCATGGAAACCCACTGGGTGACCCCTGGGCAAGTCACACTCTCTCAGCCTCTGAGGAAGGTGAATGCAAACCCCCTCTGAAGAAATCTTGCCAAGAAAACCCCATGATAGGGTCACCTTAGGGTTGCCATAAGTCAGGAACGAAGGCACACAAAAACTCCTTTTTGATATCAATGGGGTTCAAGCCATGAGTTGACTGTAAGCAGTCCAAGTGGCTTCAACAGGGATTAGTTGGGAGGAAGGTTAATGACGCGTGCTTGCTGGCCGTGCTGCCTGGGGGCTCCCAGCCTTCTCTTTCCCCCCAACAGTAACTTATCCAGGCTTTGGGTTACAGGGTACGGATAGAGAAATCTGCTCCAGCTGCAGCCCGGAACACAAACATCCTGTTTTGCTTGCTTGCTTTTCACTACAATTCCCACGATCCCCCAGCCAGCATGGGCAATGGGAACAATAGCCCAAATGAGATCTGCAGTAGCTGGGACTAGCATAGGATCTAACTTTTTATTTTTTTTATAGAGTATTGGTCTGGTTGTGTGTCTTCAAGTCATTTCTGACTTCTGGTGACCCCAAAGTGGGTTTTCTTGGCAAGATTTGTTCGGACAGTGAGTTTGCCTTGCTTTTCCTCTGAAGCTGAGAGAGTGTGACTTTCTGAAGGTCACCCTGTGGGATTTCATGGCTGAACAGCGATTTGAACCCTTTTCTCCAGAGTCATAGTCCAACACTCAAACTACTACACCACACTGGCATCTTGTATAGTGTCTCTCTCTGGCTTTTCTTCGCAAATGAAGATTCAGGAAGGACTCATCCCACACTTTCTGCAGTCCTTGTATCGCTTTTTTGGAGCGCCTCTCTTATGCTGACTGGTGGCAAGTTCACCGTAGAGTACTATTTTGGGGAGGCAATGGTCCTCCATCCTAGACGCATGCCCTGCCCAGCGCATGATATTGTGTTCTCAATATCATGGCCTCAATGCTGGTGATCCCTGCTTGCTCAAGGACAGCAACATTCGTCACATAGTCAGTCCAGTGTATATTTAGGATTGTGTGTATACAGCGCTGATGAAAGCGTTCGAGGAGTTGTAAGTGGTGGTGATAGGTAACCCATGTTTCAAACCCGTAAAGGAGAATAGAGAGTACAATGGCTCTATACACACTGATTTTTGTGCTTCGCCTCAGGTGTTTGTTACTCCAGACTCTTTTGTAAAGTCTTCCAAATGTGCTATATGCCTTTGCTACACTACACACCACACTGGTGCTCTTGTGTAGTGTAAACCTGTTGAAAATGACTCAGTGTCCTTCCTTGCCCTCCAACTGCTTTTGGGGCTACAATTTAACCGATGTGTGGCGTCCATTTCTGAAGCTGTGTAGGTGTACCTTCAAGTCGCCGGCTGATTTATGGTGTCCCCACAAATTTTACAGGGTTTTCTTCCACAAGGAATCCTCAGAGGTGGTTTTGCCAGTTCCTTCCTCTGAAATAGAGCCTCCAGCACCTGGTATTCATTGGCTGTCCTTCTGGGCTTAGGGAAGGGTCTTCATTTTGGACTGCTGCTCCCAAAATCCCCCACCCAGCTATGTGACAGTCCAAAAAGGTACCTTTCACCATGCTTATGGCAACCTCCTGAATTTCAGAGGTTTTTCTTAGGCAAGGAATCCTCACACTAGGATTTGCTAGTTCTTTCCTCTGAAATATTGCCTACAGCACATGGTAGTCTCCCATCCAAGTAATAACCAGTGCTGACCCTGCTTACCTTCCAAGATCAGACAGTATCTGGTGCCTTGAGGGCAAAATACTTAACCAAATATCAGGTCTCTTATAGCCTGATATTCATTTAATGGGAGTATCTTAGTTAAAATCCTGCGGGCTTTATTTACTTATTAAATCATATTCCACCTTTCTCTGTGTATGGGATTTAAGATCCCTTACTAAAATACTAAAACAAGAATATTCTTGTCTTACAGGACAGGGGGTTGGGTCTAGATGGCCCTTGTGGTCTCTTTCCAACTCTGTCATTCAATAAGAAGCTAAAAATCCAATAATTAAAAAATTTAAAGCACAATTAAAGAACTTATAATAAAATCTCATTATTTTTAAAAATGGTTTAAAAACAATCGCGAGAAAAATGATTTCCTGCAATAGTCAACCGCACCCAAGGTTGCATATATTCCTTGTTTATAAATTTTACATATAATACTATATTTATTTTAATTATGCGCCATTTTGAGGGGGAGAACCACTGGGATGGGTGGGTAGGAAAGGAGGCACGACATGCCGCCAAGCGAAGCAAGTGCCACCCTTGGGAGAACTCTGGACAAGGCGATGGGGAATCGGAAATGCTTCGTTGCGGACAGAATAAACCAAACTACCCTCAAGCAAGGCCCTTCGGCTACTCCCGAGAAGCGCATGCGCAACGCCTTGCCCTATTTTTCCCCCTCCCACCTTCTTTGCCAGATTCCTCGGCCATAGAATTAGGAGCGCCACCTACCGGTCAGAGGATGACACGCCCGCCTTGCTGCAGAAGACCCGCCGGGCCAGAGAGCTTTTAATTTAATTTAATCTTAAATGTTTGCAACTACCTTTAACACCTGCAAGATGACGAAATAGGGCCAGGAGAGGCGCGCATTGTACCGTCATTCTGCCCCCCTCCCCCGGGCGACTAAAGCCAATCCACACTACACAAATAATCCAGTTTGAAACTGGGTAATTTGCCATGGCTCCTTCCTATGGAAGCCTGGGATTTGTAGTTTTACAAGGCCTTTGGCCTTCTCTGCTCAGGATACTTTTTTGGGGGGCTGCAACTCCCAAGATTCTTTGAGCTGGAATCCAGAAAAGGCACAGTGGCTGAGGAGGATTCTAAGAATTGCGGTCCAAAAAACAAAAGTTAACATTTCCAAACTCGGGGAGAAGACATTAAGCATGATCCTGCTTGGCCCACCTGGCAGGGGTGTTTTGGAAGGAAACTGCGTTGGCAATTAAATATCCAATCAATCAATACTAGCTTTCTATCTGTATCTATTCAAAAGTAAGAGCGGGAACGTCAGTCTGAAGCCTGGAACAGAGACAAACAAATGAGCTTTGAAACTATTTTCAGAAATAGAAACTCCCCTACTCCTTACTCCCAGAAGTCCAAACCCTAACCCTATATAGACAAGAATTTTAGGAAACCCATATATAGTTTCCCCACCTCAACACACAATGGGGCTGGATCCAGATCCAAATCCTACTTACAGAACACCTATCTACTGAAACCAAGGGAGTCCCATGGATTTCAGTGGGTCTACTCATAGTCCTGACACAGTCGTGTTGGTTTAGGAGATTATCACACTACACACTTATGTTGCTATTATCTCACTTTAACTGCTCTGGCTGTCTCCTGTGGAATCCTGGGATTTGCAGTTTAGAGAGGGCATTTAGCATTCTCAGCCAGAGAGCCCTTAAGCCTCACTAAACTACAAACCCCAGAACTCCATAGGAGGCAGCCATAAGCCAGTTAAAGTAGAATAATACTGCTACAACCATGTAGGGAGATATCTAACTCCATTTTCCCCTCTGAAGCTGCACCACAAACCTGTGCTGGTTTAATGCCGTTTGAACTGCCAGGGTATCCCTTCTGGAAGAATCCTGGAAATTGTAGTTCATTTCATTTCCAGAGGAAACTGAGCTCTCCCCACCCATGCACAGTGTGAAACCATTTCTCAATGTCCCCTGGTCAAATGCAATGCGAGATGATGTCAGGAAGCCGTTAAGGGAAGGTGTTTGCCTGAAATAACATCTAAGCGGTGCACGCCCAGAACAGTGCTAGGGAGCTGGGAATTTCAACTCTTTTGCACTACAGCTCCCAGAATCCCCAGGTGCCGGGGGAATTCTGGAAGCTGTAGTAGTCAAAAAAAGGAACTTTACAAGGTCCAGCTAGAAATAAACCTTAATTTGAATGTGTCACTCCTGAATTATGTTATTTAGAGAAAAGGGGTTTAGCTATTGGGAGCTTTTTAATTATAATCTTCATCCTCAAGAAAATGTTTTTTTAAAGACCAGTACAATTAAAGCATTACAGCACTTTCTTAAATGCCCGTCCCTTAAAAACCTTCCCATTCTCAAAGCTTGTCAGAATAAAATTATAATATTTTTAATATAGGTTGAGTCTCCCTTATCCAAAATGCTTGGGACCAGAAGTGTTCCATATTTTGGATTCCCCCCCCCCCCGATTTTGGAATACTTGCATATACATAATGAGGTATCTTGGAGAGGGCACCAAATCTAAACATGAAATTAATTTATGTTTCATATACACCTTCTACACATTGTCAGAAGGTCATTTTATACCCAATATTTTTAATAATTGTGTGCATGAAACAAAGTTTGTGCACACTGAACCATCAGAAAGCAAAGGTGTCACTATCTCAGCCAACCATGTGGACAATTTTGGATTTTGGAGGATTTCATAATTCCAGATAAGAGATACTTCAACTTATATAATGTTATAATGTATATCAATTTCACACTGTAGCAGGTGTTACCAACTGGAGTTTGGGACCATCAGGGATTTAGATGCTATCCAAGAATCTAGGACTCTGTGAGGCATTCCAAGTCGTGTCACTTTTTGCAATTGTGCTCTTGTGATCCTATCTATGGTTCTATTTCGATGTTTTCTCAAGTCCATCCAGATTTGCTCCTTGAGAACTGATTGCCACTGGAACCACAGCTGTTCTTGTTCCTCAGAGGCCCAGCATCACACGCTGGAGGTTTCTATAATGGTTGTCTTGGATTGTGCTGTTCCTGGGACTCCCACATCTATAATCTAAGTAGTCATCGCCGCCACCTCCTCTTCCTCCTTTTCTTCTTCTTCCTCTTCTTTTTTCCTTCTCTTCTTCCTCTTCTCCTCCTCTTCCTCTCCTTCTCTTCTTCCTCCTCCTCTTTCACTTCTTTCTTCTCTTCATTCTCTTCTTCCTTTTCCTCTTCTCCCTCTCCTTCTCTTTCTCCTCCTCTTCTTTCTTCACTTCCTCCTCCTCCTCCTCCTCCTCTTCATTCTTTTTGCCATTTATATCCGACCTTTGTTCCAAAGGCTTCACACATAGCTTTCCAGTCCCGTACCCCCCAACTTTATCCTCAAAACAATCCTGTGAGGTAGGTCCAGCTGGGTTATCTGGGCAAAGATCACCCAGGGAGTTTCAGTGGAATGTAGTACTGTACCTGGATCTTGCAAGTTCAAACTGAACACCAGAACCAGTACACTCCATTGCCTAAATTGGGATCATTGGCATTGTTTTTTTTTTTAATTGTTCATTTTAATTTGAGAGGCAAATATAAAGAAAGTGAAGGAAAGGACTGAGGTGGGGCAAGAAAACACAATTATTTTTTAAAACTTCTCTTGTAACGATACAGTGGGGCCTCAAAATCCACTGAGGGTTGGTTCCAGGACCACCTGTGGATACCAATATCGGGTGGTACTGAACCCCCATTATATACAATAACTTAGTAAAATGGCATCCTTTATATAAATTGGCTAACAGCAAAGTTTGCTTTTTGGAATCTCCCCACCCCTTGAATATTTTTGGGCCGTGGTTGCTTGAATTTGTGGATGCAAACCTGTGAATAGGGAAAGTTGACTGTACAGTGTACCATAATTAAAAAACAACAACAACCAAAGACAATGCTGAAATGGTCAGGATGACCCAGTGGGTTTAATGGATGGAGACTAGAACCTGGGTTTCCCAAGCTCCAGCTCCAAACTCTCTCTAACCACTACACAACTCTGCCCAAAAACAGGACCCATCTAACTTACTTTGGAGTAAATCTATTAATGAAAGTGTGAATTTCTTTTATGCCATCCTCAAAACTGTACACGTTAACCCCCAAATCCACGGGGGATGTGTTATAAGACCTGCATGGATACCTGAAACTGTGGATAAGAGGCAACCCTATTATTTTCAATGAAACAAACACCGGGAATTAACCATAGAATCACATTGGAGGACCCAGGAATGCCTAGAGAGGACATACTTTTTTTTCCAGACATGGCTAGTGAAACTGTGGATACCGGGGTCGACCTGTATAGGTGGGAATGCCAGGAGGCACAACTTGGAACTACAGTCTCTCTGGCTTTTCTTCGCAAACGAAGATTCAAGAAGGACTCATCCCATGCTTTCTGCAAGCGCACTGATGACTAAAAAGGCCAATCCGAGATAAACAAGTCCGGTTGCAGAAAGCACAGCAGAAGGTCTCCTTGGTTGATGTTTCCGGGTTGTGATTTTTTCTGCATTGTTGTTTCTCTTCAAGACTTGTTCGGCGTGAGTTCTCAAATAAGGCTGCAGCATTGTGGATAGTGTGTCTCCATGCCTTCTGATGTGAGGCCAGGGTGGACCATTGTTGGTGATCAATTTGGCCGAGCCTGAGATGTTGCTTCAGGGAGTCCTTGTATCGCTTTTTTGGAGCGCCCCTCTTACGCTGACCCGTGGCGAGTTCACCATAGAGTACTATTTATACCATTGAATTTAGCAAGATTCTTACTTCTGAGTAAACAACTCAATACAGCAGTGGCCTGGGTTGAGGCTGCAGCCCCACAACTTGCAGGGGAGTCAGCTCCAGTGAGCATCTGAGGGCAGACTTCCACAACCTGCTGGCCTCCAGATGTCTTTGGGCTACAACTTCCATCGTCTACACTGTCTGGGTGTGATGGGAGTTGTAGTCCAATAGGGTATCTCAGGTTGCAGAAATCCATCTTGGCACTTACTTTTAACCAAACGCGTACAGATCTTGGAAAAGTTACTTTTGGGAGGGGGGACGAAAACTGCTAGACACTCTGACTGGGGATGCTGGCTCTTGCAGTCCAGAAAAAGTAACTCCCTCATCTCGGAGCCTGTTTAGGATGACGGTATAACGTGGCTAAAGCGTTATCCACCGCGCGATGGCGAAAGCTGAATTTCTTTCGAGCAAAACACGCGTCTTATCGGACTATACACGTGTGAACAGCGCTTCACGCGTCTAGCGCCCCCTACCCTTCCCTTTCGAAGCCGCCCCGCCCCTTCCACGAGGAATTTTCTCTCTCTCTCTCTCTCTCTCTCTCTCTCTCTCTCCTTCGAGTCCCCGCCTCCCGCTTAGCCACTAGCCAATCCTCAGTCTGGAAGGAACGGAAAGGGGCGGAGTTACGAATACACTTAAAAAAAAAGAGGGCGGGGTTGCGAATGGTTGTCGCCACGGCTGCTTCGACCCACAAAACCTGCCTCCATTTTTGTTTTGCCTCATGCGCATGCGCCCACTAGGCTCGTGTCGCTTGTCACCCGCCGGCCTACTGCGCAGCCTCGCATCCGGGTCCTTTCACAACGCGGGGCGCCAAAGCTAGAAAGAGGGCGGGGCCGAAGAGGCAGAAAGGAGGGGGGAGGGGCGCCGTATTGTGAAGGGAGACGAAGCGGTCGCAAAATGGCCGCCGCCGCTACCTCCGCCTCAGCAGCGCCCGCAGCCACCGCCGCCGCCTCGCCATCCTGCTCGGCCTCTGCCGCCGCCACTGCGGCTTCTTCCTCCTCTTCTTCCTCGTCGTCGTCCTTGTCTTCCTCCGGTGCGACGACGGCTACGGCAGCGGCTCTGACGGAGAGTAAGAAGATCACGGAGCTGCGCGTCATCGACCTCAAGTCGGAGCTGAAGCGCCGCAACCTGGACGTGGCCGGTGTCAAGACCGTCCTCATCGCCCGCCTCAAGCAGGTGAGCCCCGGTCCCTGTGGGGGAGACGACGAGGAGGGAAGGGCCGTGGCGAGGCCGGCTGAGAGCCCCGGTCCCTGAGGGAGAAGAAGGAAGCGGCCTTTTCGGCCTCATGGTCGGTGATGGGCCTCGCCTTCCCCTCACGCGCCCAACCGCCGCCCTTCCCGCCCTGTTGCCTCGCGTGGCGGAACCGCCTCTCCTCTCCTCCTCCTCCTCGCCCCGTTTCTCCACCAGGCCCCAGGACACGTGAAGGGCGCTCGTGGGAATGCGCCTGCGTTCGTTTTCCTCGGCGCCCCCCCCCCCGAAATCTATAAATCATCACAGGACGGTTTGGCATTACGGGCTCATCATCCCCACAGACTAATCGCCACAGGCTGTGGGGTCTAATACTATCGGGAATATAATACATTTCGGACTATGAGCAGGGCTCCTCCCGACAGATTTTTTTGGGCAAGAAAAAATTATCCCCACAGACTAATCGCCACAGGCTGTGGGGTCTAATATAATCGGGAATATAATACATTTCAAACTATGTGCAGGGCTCCTCCCGACAGATTTTTTTGGGCAAGAAAATAAAAATTGAAGCGTCCCTGCACCCCTCCCTAACAGTATCTGTCAGTTGCAAGATATATGAAGAGTATATAAGCAACATTTGTGTGTTAATTCTACAACGTAAATAAAATTTAAAAAAAAGAGTGAAGCTAAAAGTTAACAATACTAGTACTGAATCAAACATTATACAGCTTTATTTCCTTAGCTTCCATTCCATGACTTCCCTTGTATTACTATCTTATAAGAGTAATTTACAGTTTGTGAAATTCAACTTCATGGTTTATTTAATACAGCTGTCCCTTCACATTTGCTGGGGTTTGGTTCCAGGACCTCCGTGAATACCCAAATCCGTGAATACCCAAATCCGTGAATACTCAAGTTCCATTATATGCAAAGGCATAGCAAAATGGTGTCCCTTATATAAGATGGCAAAATCAAGGTCTGCTTTTTGGATTTTTTTTTTTTTAATAGTTTCAAGCCGTGAATACTTAAATCCATGAATGCCGAATCCGTGAATATGGAGGGACAACTGTACAGTCGTCCCTTCACATTCGCGGGGGTTACGTTCCACGGACCCCCGCGAATGTGAAAAATCCGTGAATAACTACTGCCCTCCCCCTCCCCCACCATAGTGACCATGGGGCCTCCGGAGGCCCCATAGTCGCTGTCCCCAGCCTCCCCACTCCCTTCCTAGGCCTTCCCGGGGCCTCCGGAGACCCTCCCGAGGCCCCGTGGATGCCTCCCCCCTCCCACCCAAGCCCTCAACGGGGCCTCCGGAGGGAGAGTCTCCGGAGGCCCCGCGGAGGCCTCCCCGGCCCTCCCCCCTCCCTCTCAAGGCCTTCGTGGGGCCCCGCGGAGGCCTCTCCCAGCCTCCCCCCTCCCTCCCCGGGCCTTCGTGGGGCCTCCGGAGCGTCTCCGGAGGCCCCATGGAGGCCTCCCCAGCCCTTCCCCAGGCCTTCATGGGGCCTCCGGAGCGTCTCCGGAGGCCCCATGGAGGCCTCCCCGGCCCTCCCCACCCTTTCCCCGGGTCTTCATCGGGCCTCCGGAGCGTCTCTGGAGGCCCCATGGAGGCCTCCCCGGCACTCCCCGGACCTTCATGGGGCCTCCAGAGCGTCTCCGGAGGCCCCATGGAGGCCTCCCCAGCCCTCCGCCAGGCCTTCATGGGGCCTCCCCGGCCCTCCCCCCTCCCTCCCTGGGCCTTCGTGGGGCCTAGCCAGGCCCCGCGTCGGCCGCTCCCGGCCCTCCCCCTCCCTCCCTGGGCCTTCGTGGGGCCTAGCCAGGCCCTGCATCGTCCTCTCCCGGCCCTCCCCCTCCCTCCCTGGGCCTTCGTGGGGCCTAGCCAGGCCCCGCATCGGCCTCTCCCGGCCCTCCCCCTCCCTCCCTGGGCCTTCGTGGGGCCTCCGGAGCATCTCCGGGGGCCCCGCGGAGGCGTCCCCGGCCCTTCCCCCTCCTTCCCAAGGCCTTCGCAGGGCCTCCGGAGGGTCTCCGAAGGCCCCGCGGAGGCCTCCGCAGCCCTTTCCCCTCCCTTCCAAGGCCTTCGCAGGGCCTCTGGAGGGTCTCCGAAGGCCCCGTGGAGGTCTCCCCGGCCCTCCCCGCTCCCTTCCAGGGCTTTCATGGGGCCTCCGGAGGCCCCGTGTCACGGTTTTGGGGGGGCCCGGGGGCCCTCCCAAAACTGCGAATAATCAAAACCGCGAATGTCAAGTTCGCGAATGTGGAGGGGAGATTGTATATTTAAATTCTATCCCACCTGGGACATTCGGAGGCTTATGACAAAATATAGGTTAAAAAGTGACACTTACAAAATGGTTATTGTTACATTATTGAGGGGTTCTTGGAAAGATTGTATTCTGTTTTCTCTCTTCGGCTTCACCCACATGCCCCAGTTTTCCCTTGTGACAGCCCTGCGAGGTAGGTTAGGCAGACAAATCATGATTGACACAAAGTCACTCATGGAGGTTTCTGGGCTGGTAGTGGTTTGAACCCATTTCTTCACCAGTTCTAAGGTGACACTAATTGCAGCAGCACCACCCTGTCTCAACCTGGGCTGGTTTTCAAGGGTCTGTGATGGGAGTGGTTGGTTGATGTTTATACAGCTCTTTGAAGTTTTAGGGGCTTCATAAATTTCAGTTTTTAAAGTCAAAACTACAGGATTGGGCTAAGTTCTCTAAGTCAGTTGCCCCACTTTAGGTGGCTTTTGGTACTTGGAGGCCAGCAGGTCTGCAGGGTTGCTAAGCACAAGCTGCTCTTAAGTTTATGTCATTTTTTTAAGTTGCCAGGTGTGTTGCAAGCTGCAGGATGGGTTCCACCCTCCCCTCCTTCCCCCCCCCCAACTGTTAACTCATCTTACAGATGAATCAATGTTGGGTGGTGGAGATTTGCCAATGGACACAGAGCAAGTGTGGCTTTGTAGGCTGAATGGCAGATAACAAGCCTTGGGAAGTCTGTGTGTGGTTCAAGGAATCTAAACCTCAGGTGCAAGGTCTTTTCCTTACCTTCACATCCAAACTTCACATCAGGGTGGGAGTGATCTAGCCCTCCAGATGTTGGACTGCAGCTCCCAAAATTCCTCACCATTAGCTTTCCTGGCAAGAGGGATGCTAGAATTTGCAATCCCAATAGCATCTGGAGGGCCTTGTCTCACACTGTACCTTCAATCGCTCATAATCCAGCTACCTGAGTTCACACAGGTAACAAAAATGTGCCATGTTATAGCTAGTTGTTGTTTTCTTCTGTACAGGTGAACAGTAGATTTTGTGTGGTTGTTTTTTGTAGTAGGGGTCTTTTGACTCCTCTTCCAGCACTGAGGAGAATCTAACAGCTTCAGATTCCTGTTTGCGATCAAATGGACTCTCTGTTCCATTATAGTTCACAAGAAGGTAGCTATCTTAATGTGAACATAAGAGAGCTGTGTTGTGGATATGCAGTCGTTTGGAAGGGTTGTACAAGAATCATGCCTGTCTTCTATTACAGTATTTGAGGACAGAAGTGCAAGTAATGTACTGGTACCCCCATCTCTGGAAAGGAATAGGAAAGTTATTTAAAGGCTACTAGAACTCTGAAGTTTTTGGGGGGTGGGGTTGCTTTTGATTGTACAGGTACTTGTGCGCTCTGGTGAACGAAGCCTGGTGGGTTGTGTGGAGTGAGGGAGAGATGGAAATTCCTCTTGGGATAATCAGAGGACCAACCAGAGTATAGCAATGGCTGTTGCTCAGTGGCACAGGGCTGTGCTTGGTGAAGGTCACAGATAAAAGAGGGGTGGGAATCCAGATCTTGTTGAACTGCAACTCTCACCAGCCCTAAGCTGGCATAGCCAATGGTGAGGATGCTGGGAATTGCAGCCCAGGAATATCTGGAGCGCTGTGTGATTCTCACCCCAGAGTTAAAAAGATGACAGATGATGGGAAAGAGCCTCTGTATGAAACCCTATAGAACTTGTCACAGTAGAGTCTACTAAGTTGATGTTACTGGAATGGATGAGGCAGCACTCTTGTGTGGGCATGAAGTGATTTGGTATGTGGGGAATTTTTCTCTGCTTCAACTCTCTACATTCTGTTTCTACTTCACTTTCAGTCTTAAGTAAGAAAAGCTCATCTATATTATAATTTAGAATGTTGACTGTTACAGTATACAAGTCTGCATGAGCCAGAACTCACCAAACATTTGGCTCTAATTGGACCAAAAATGAGGACTGTATTGATGGTTTGGACCCATCTGTTAAATTCATTGGGCACCTCCTAGACAGAGTTCTTGCTATTGCTATTCACTTTTATTCATTTATATTCCTCCTCTTTTTCCAATAGTGAGACTCAAAATGGATTACAATTTTATTCTTTGTGTTTTTAGAATTTTGTGCAAGTTCATCAACTTCCTCCCGTTCCCAGAACATAGCTAGTTTGGGTCTGTTTTGCGTAGAACTTGGTGTGAAGCAAACTTTAAGGCTTCTAGCTGCTACCACTAAGACCTTTCTTTTATTAAAATCATAAGTGAAATCATCAATTTCAGTCTGGGCAACACTGGATGGCATTCCTAGTAGGACATGAAAATGTATCTTTAAAACATAAGTCATTGTTAAATGTTACTGGGAGTCATTTGGCAATAGTTGATGATCAATTATGAAATGTGTTAAATGGAACTAAAACTTTGAAATATGATTTTATCTAGAAATAAAGTATATGCACGAAGTATGACTTTTCACAGACTTCAGCACATCCAAATTGCTGCAGCCAGACTATTGACTGGGGCCAGTAAAAGGGAACACAACTCCCTTGTTGAAACAGTTTCACTGACTACTGGTTCCTGAGCAGAATTCAAAGTGCTGGTTATGACCTTTAAAGCCCTATATAGCTTGGGTCCAAATTATCTGAAATATATCTCTCAATAGGAGTTTGCCTGGTTTTAAGATCTTCCGGGAGAGCTTTCTTTGCCCCACCACTATCCCATGTCTGCTGAGAACATGGGAAAGGGCCTTCTTGGTGGCTGCTCCCAGGTTGTGGAATTTCCTTCCACCAGAGGTTTGGTTGGCCCTTCTCTGCTCTTTTTCTGCTAGCAGGGAAATATCTTTTTATTTAGATTTTATTTAGATAGGACTTCGGTTCTTATTTCATGTGACTGATGGAGCTTTTAATGGGGTGTGCTCTTAAAATCTTTTTTATTTCTTTTAAATTTATAAAGCTGTTGATTTGTCAAACTGTAGGCTTTTTTTTTTTTTTTTGGTTTCGTACTAATAGTTTTTAGTTGTACTTGGTTTAATTTGCTGTAAGTTGCCTTGGGTCCTGTGCTGGGAGAAAGGCAGGATATAAGCTCAATAAATAAATAAATGTGTGTGTTTCTTTCTTGTCTGCACACATGTGCTTTCAAGTCACCTGTTGACTTATGGTGGCTCCATGAATTTCATAGTTTTCTTAGGCAAGGAATCCTCAGATGTGGTTTTGCCAGTTCCTTTCTCTGAAATAGAGCCTCTAGCACTGGGTATTTGTTGGTGGTTTCCCATCCAGTTATTAATCAGGGCTGACCCTGCATAGTTCCAAGATGAGACAGAATCTGGTGCCTTTAGGGTATTTAGGCCCCAGGAATAAATACCCTTCCAAAAGGTGAGACATGCCCAGTGCGGGTATATACCCACTTAGTATGCATTAATATTTAGGTAATGCATAACATGCCTAAGGGAAAAAACTAGGCTCAAACTAGACCTTTTCTTGTTGATATCAATCATGTTTAAATTGTCAGTTTAAAATCAGTCAACCCTGATGAGATTTATCATTGGCTCAATAACTTTTATTAATAAAATTGTTACATAAGAAAGCAATAATTTGTGAGTGCCACTCCAGTCAGACTCATGGTACTCAGCAGTCTTACATGTTCTCAGAGTTCCTCTGCATGGATGGATGAGGTAGCTCTGTGTGATATGATTTGGAACAGTTTACCGGGGAGGGGGGGATTTCATTTTACATTTTCTTGCATAACGGGTGCTCCTGTTCTATTCTTTCTGTTCTTTCAATCTGTCTCAAGCACCTATCAGAACTATCTGATAGGAATCATGCTTTGTACTTTGAAAAGTTCAGTTAATTGGATGTTTATGATGTGATTGCCAGCGCTAAATTTTAATGGATTCATGAATAAAATGCTGAGGTAACCCAATCTCATCTCTTTTTGTTTCCTTTTAGGCTATTGAAGAAGAAGGAGGGGATCCAGATAATATTGAAATAACAGTTTCGGTTGACACACCAAACAAGAAACCAACCAAAGGAAAAGGTTAGCACTTCTATGAAAAGTAGAGGTTGAAAGTGATACGGTTACCTTTGTGACCTGTTAGCTGATTTTAAAATAGTGTTCTCTTTGTCAAATTGTTATTGTCCCAATGTCTGTAAAAATGCTAGGCAACTGCTGTCCTTAGCCAAGTTCATAGCATGCCTTGTCATGTTTCTTTTTTGGCAACAGGATCCCTTATTTTTTTATAACAAGGGTGGGGAACCTGTGGAGGCCCTGCAGGTTGCTGAACTCCAGCTGCCTTCAGTCACAGCCCCACAACCAATGGTCAAGGCTGATAGGAGCTGTACAGTTGTCCCTTCACATTCGCTGGGGTTAGGTTCCAGGACCCCCCGTGAATACCCAAATCCGTGAATACTCAAGTCCCATTATATGCAATGGCATAGCAAAATGGTGTCCCTTATATAAGATGAAAAAATCAAGGTTTGCTATTAGGATTACTATTTTTTAAAGAATATTTTCAAGCCGTGAATATTCAAATCCGTGAATGTCAAATCCGTGAATGTGGAGGGACAACTGTAGTACCATTTTCTGCAGGACTACTTTATAGCTTTATAGATCAACAAAGTTTGATCTCTTTGTTTAAAATATTTGTGCTCACTTTTTTGTAACTTACAGTGAGGACCCTGTGTCTGCACACATTGACATTTTTCTATTCCATGCATTTACAGTTTTTCACAGTACAATACTTTATTTTGTTCTGTGTTTTATTTACATTATATCTTTCTGTTGATACGTTGTTCAAAGCAAGTTATATAAAAATTGTTATAGGACAAAGTTGCCTGTCACCAGTAAAATGTTTTCTCATTATTGTAAGTTGTTTCCAGTAAGCTGTATTATAAATTGTTGTGCTTAATTTCAGTTTTTCCCATTACGAGCTGTATCTAATAGTCGTCTTAGAATGGAATAGCAGGAGGAGGAGGTGGTCATGCAAGTGTTTCATATTGTACAATAATAGGTAGCAGTTGAAAAGTAATTCAGTTCAGTTGAAAAATAATATATCCAGCTGTCTCAAGAAAATGCAGAGGCCCAGCTACAGAAAAGAGGCATCTTCATGGCTCAGATCAGTTTCAGTGTTTGATGCTGTGATTCTGGGTGTGGAAGGATCAGTGGCTACTTAGGATGATTAAACGCAGGTAGTCAAACACTTGTCCTCTATGGATCAAGTGCTTTTGCACGTTCTGAGGAACAGAATGCTTGGTGCCTGCTGCCCAGGGATAGGGACTGCTTGTCCTTAGCTGTAGAGGTGTCTGTTGGATTGACAGGCACCCTGGAGTATTCAGCTGTGGCTTTGATTCTGTAAACAGGTGACAAACATGAGCATCATTTAACTTAAATATTCCTTTGTAGGAACCTTTAATAAAACCCATGGGATTAATTCTAGTAATGGTTTCATTCTTTATTTGCATAGACTTCTATGGCTAATGACAGATGTAGCTGCTTTCTTGTATTTAGTGTGATTTGAATGCAGCGCTAAGTCATAGTTTAGCATTATATGTGGAAGTCTGCCTGTCCTCTCCTCTCTCCTCGTCTGGCAGAGCACTGAGGGGACTTAAAAGTACAGTCGTCCCTTCACATTCGCGGGGGTTACAGGAACAAGACCCCCGTGAAAGTGAAAAAACCGCGAATAAAAGCAGCCTTCTTAAACACACACGCGCGTGAAAACTGACCCCGCCTCTGAGCATTTAAGGAGGAAAGAAAATCACAGCCCCATGCTGTGAGCACGCAAGCAAAGCCCCCCCCCCTTGCCACTCCCCTCTCTGTGTTTTAACAAACTGAATGGCTTCTTTAAAACTCACATTTCGCCCCATGTCTCCTCATGGCCCAAAGTAAAGCACAGCGTCAAACTGAATTGCTTCTTTAAAACTCACATTTCCAACCTTTCCTACACACATTCACACACAGGGAAGGTGCGGGTGGGATCTCCCAGCAAGCAACCGGACCCAGCCTCTGAGCATTTAAGGAGGAAAGCTTCCTGCTGGCCGAAAGAAAAGCACAGCCCCATACTGTAAGCACGCAAGCTTTCCTCCTTAAATGCTCAGAGGCTGGGTTGCTGGGAAATGCCACCCGCACCTTCCCTGTGTGTGAATGTGTGTAGGAAAGGTTCGAAATGTGAGTTTTAAAGAAGCAATTCAGTTTGCCGCTGTGCTTTACTTTGGGCCATGAGGAGACATGGGGCGAAATGTGAGTTTTAAAGAAGCCATTCAATTTGTTAAAACACAGAGAGAGGAGTGGCAAGGGGGGGGGACTTTGCTTGGCCTTAGACCCTCTGAGGCTGGTGTGGGGGTTGCTTGCTTGCTGGGATCTTCCCTGTGTGTGTATGTTTGCAGGACGTTTTCCTCCTTAAATGCTCAGAGGCTGTGTTGGGGAGAGCAGGGTGGGGAAGGAATTTCTGCGAATACTTAAAACCGCGAAAGTCAAAGCCGCAAATGTAAAGGGACAACTGTATATCAGCAAGCTGCAGTTTGTCCTGTCTGAATTGAGGTAGGCTATCATTTGTTTTAACTGTGGTTTCTTCCAACAAGGCAACCTTGCACTGTGGCTTATGATACCTTTGTCAAAATAAGCCAAGATTCTAAAACCTTGGGTTGAATTTGGCAGGTATGGAAATCCACAGTTTGAACTAACAGTAGTTTGTCCTGTTTGGGGCATGAAAAGCCAGAGATAGTTGAAAACAAAAATAGGTACTTCTAATCTCCTTACTGCTGCACTGGGTAAGGAAGAAAGTGCAGCAGTACATGAGCCTGAGATTTGATCATGTACTGTAGTATTAAACCATAGTTTATTGTTAAATGTGAATGTAACCAATAAGATGATGGATCCCTTAGTTCAGCAAAATGCAGATTTATCAGTTAGGCATGCAAGAGCAATGAATTTAAGTTGTGAATATCTTTTAAAGATATTTTTATGTTTTTAATACCTCTCTGGCGATTACACTTTTTCAGCATCATGGTGTCATCCGTTAACCTATACATTTTTAGAGCTGGGATCACAGGCTTGGAGAAGGTGCCACCTAGTATAGAAGGAAATCATTTAAGAAAAGGATCATTTAGCTTTCTTCTAAGATCATGTTTTAAGTATCTCCTTCTGTTTTCAACTGACAACTGTTTCCCATACTCAGAAGAGGATAAACCACAAATAGTTTTAATGTTAGCTTGTCTTATGGGCCAATTTGAAACTGTGGTTTCCCAGTGGGGAGGGCTCCAGAGCATCCGTCAGCTTTGGGTTGTCCCTCCCCATTGCTCCCGGTAGGCAGGAAACAAAAACTTTGGGACTGCCCCCGGTGAGGTCATCCACTAAGGACGACTCCCAGCTGGTCAGTCTGTTTCCTGCCAATGCTCCTGGTAGGATGTGTTTTTGCTTCTCTCTGTTTACCCTCCCTTCACGTGGCCAGCGCCATCTTGGAATCCCCCCCCCAAAAAAAGGGGAGGATTTTACCCTTAGATCCGAACCTCAGGGGAATCCAGTTTGCTTGCCTGGCGGAGGAAGGGAGAAAGGGAGAAATGAACTCTACAGATATGGATGCAGTCATCGCAGCTGTTATTGCCAGTGAGAGGTCGACCCGGCAGGACAGCACCAACAGGGTTGCCCTGGAGGACCTGGGAACCAGCGGCAGTGCCGGTGGAGCAGCAGGCGCAACCAGCGGCGGCATAGCTGCAGGGAAAGGCAGCGGCAGCAAGAAGAGGCCGGCCAAGGAGGGGAAGACCTCCGCTTCGGCCGCCGCGCACTGCACCCCATTCTTTCCCCACCCAGAGGGGCACAGGGACAAGCGGGAAGAGGAGGCCCCTGTGCGGTCCCTCTAGGAGGAGGAGGCACGTCCCGAGCCCCAGAGCGGGGAGGACGACGCAGTGCAGGCGCTCCTGGGCCAGTTGGACGTCGCGAGAGGAATGGAGCCGGGTCCCCAGCCTCAGCTGGCGGACACCATGAGTTTGTCCGGGCCCCGGGTGCAGGGATGACGGGAAGGGAAGTACCCCCAGTGGTCGCTGAATGGCTTAAAGCCTCCCTAGCCAGGGAGGCGGCGAACTGGTTGGCAGCCAGCCTTTTCCAGCCTGGCTGGCTGGGTTTCCCTGCACCGCAATGGGGGGGGGGGCGAGTCTCAGGGGTCGTGGGACCCTCCTACCCCCCAACCCCGATTTCCGGGCCTCAGCAGGTGGAGCCCCAGCTCCAGGCACCACAGCGGGGTGGCAAGGGCAGCGGGGCTAGCAAGGACAAGACTAGGCGCCCCCTGGCCTGCGCGGCGGCTTCAGCAGAGGCAGCAGCAGTGAAGGCAGGCTCTATGCTGATCCCAGGTCCTAGCGACCGCGCGTTGGACCGCCCAGCCCCAGACAGTCTACAGGATAGGAACCCCTCAGATGATGACGACCTTGGGGTCTCGGATCCTGATGGGGAGATTGGGCAGCAACACCCCCCCCAGCAAGCACCAGAAGGGGAAACAGGAACCCCAGCTCTCTGAGGGAGAGGAGAAAGCGCTCTCTGTTTATACATACGAGGGTGAGGAGATTGACCTACTGGAGAATTCTGACAGGGAAGAAGGGGAATTATCAAAGGAAGAATCTGGTAACGCACCAGAGGCACCCCACTCCTCTGCCAAATTGTTCGCTGACGATTTTGCTGTCCTACTTAAAAAGGCGGCGAGAACGCTGGGGCTGGAATTGCCAAAGAACCAGCAGTCACAGTCGAATCTGGACCTGCCGGAGATATCTGGAGAATTCTTCCCAGACTCACAGCCTGAGGCCCTTGAAATGCCCGTACCTGCCACAGTGATGCGTTTAATACGCAATGAGTGGGCATCTCCAGCTATGATTAAGGGGCAGCCTAGTCACGCCAAGAAATTATACGCCCTACCTAAGACATGGTCATGAGCAAGTTACAGGTGCCTCTCATCGACACACCCTTTGGTCCACAATTTTTTGCCGTGATGGAGAGGAGACCTTGAAGATCCCAGAGGACAGGATGGATACCACACTGAAGAGGGCCCATGAGGCTCTCTCTCTGGCCATTAGAGCTTCGTCCACCACCACCATGATGGCTAGAGCTGCTATCCAATGGTCTAAGTATGCACTGGCGGACGTCCCCAAGTCTCAAACCAGAATACGTCAGGATCTCAACAAGCTGGCGAAGGTGTCTGCCTTTTTGGCAGACAGTACCTTGGACTCAGTCCAGTTCTGCACCAGGACTCAGGCCGCAATGGTAGCAGCTAGGAGACAAGTGTGGCTAAAGTCATGGAACGCCGACTTCAAGTCCAAGCAGAATCTGGTTTTGCCTCCCTTCTTAGGTGGGAAGCTTTTCGGGGAATCCCTCGAGCCTGTCTTGGTGGAGGATAAGGACAAAAGAAAACCCTGGCATCGTCTAGGAGGCGGGAGGACAGGAGGTACTCCTTTTCGTTCCTCAGGGGGACAGCAGGCCTCTTCGATGGGATCATCCACAAGTAGATCCAGGGACTTCAAACTATCAAGACCCCGATGGGGAGACAACCACTATCAAAGGCACAACCAGCAGGGTGAAGCACCCAAGTCAAGCCAGAACCAGACCGCTAAGAGCAACAACAGAAGTCAGCAATGACGCCAGCATCCCCATGGGGGGTCGACTGCAGGCCTTCGTGGAGGTATTGGAAAGCTCTATCTCGGACAGGTGGGTCCTCCAATCAATCCGAGAGGGCTACCGGATAGAGTTTTCTCGGCGACCTCCACATTGGTTCATCCCTACCCCTCTACAACAAGATGCACACAAACAGTGCCTCATGGAGGAAGCAATCCAACATTTGCTCCAGGTGGGCGCGATAGAAGAAGTGCCTGGTGCAGAGCGCAGCAGGGGGTACTACTCCATCCTCTTCCTGGTCCCAAAAAAGAATGGAACGTGGAGGGGGTCCTGAACCTCAAGGGGATCAACAGGTTTGTCCACCAGAGGAAGTTCAAAATGAAGATGCTGAAGCACATCTTGGAGGCACTAAGGCGGAGGGACGTGCTATCCTCACTGGACCTGCAGGATGTGTACCTCCACATTCCCATCCACCCAGACCATCGTCGTTTCCTGCGCTTCTGTTACAACAACGGACACTTCCAGTACAAGGCCCTGCCCTTTGGCCTCTTGTCGGCACCCAGAGTGTTCACCAAGATCATGGTGGCATTAGTGACGCGCTGGAGGCGCTTAGGGTTGCATGTTTATCCTTATCTGGACGACTTGTTGATATAATCCTCCTCTCATCAGAAAGCAGAAGAAGAGGTGGACTTGATCCTGGAATCCCTGCAAACACACGGGTTCCAAGTCAACTTCGAAAAAAATCAGCTGACCCCTTCCCAGCGGATACAGCACCTTGGGGCCCTGATAGACGTTTCCACAGAGCAGGTATCCCTACCCTCGGAGAGGATCCAGGCCATCCGTCAAGCGATACGGAAGGTGAAGATCGAGGCCAGAGTAGACATCATGCACCTCGCTTGGCTGCAGGGGCTTATGATTGCTGCAATCAACTGCCTGCCATGGGCAAGGTTCCACGCCAGACCACTGCAGTGGTTCCTGCTCCCATTTCAGAACAAGATCACCCTCAAGAGACACGAACAGGTGCATGTGACACAGGAGGTGCTAACATCACTGGAATGGTGGGACTCACCTGCGCTACAGACAGGGCGCCTGTTGTGGAGGCCAGACACTATCCAGATCACAACAGATGCCAGCCTGAGGGGATGGGGAGCACACTGCGGGCCGCACCTTGCCCAGGGCAAATGGACAGGGGAGGAGGCATCGCACAGCATCAGTTGGTTGGAACTCAGTGGTCAGACTTGCCCTATTGGCTTTTGCAGACCTGATCAAGGGCAAGCCAGTCCTGGTGTGAACAGACAACATCACAATGAAAGCGCACATAAATCAACAGGGGGGCACCAGATCTCGCACCCTCATGAGAGGGGTAACGCGCTTGCTGAATTGGGCGGAGGAGAATCTGATATCGATAGAGGCGGAGCACCTTCAAGGAGCCTTCAACTCCAAGGTGGACTGGCTCAGCCGGTCGGACATAGATCAGAGCGAGTGGAGCCTACATCAGGAGGTGTTCGAGGCCATCACCCAAGCCATGGGACATCCAGAAGTCGACCTCTTCGTGTCTCCGGCGAATGCAAAACTGCCTCGCTTCTTCTCCTGATACCTCACAGAAGGAACGGAGGCGATGGACGTGCTGACGAGCCCGTGGCCTCGGGGTCTGCTATACGTGTTCCCGCCACTTCAGCTGATATCCAGAGTCCTAAGCAAGATTTGGTCAGAAGGGACAGAGATCTTACTGGTAGCTCCAGAGTGGCCTCGCCGATTCTGGTTTCCGGACGTCCTAGAAATGGCAATAGAATCGCTCCCGCTGCCGTCATGTCAGGACCTTCTGACACAGCGGCAGGTGCACCACCTGGACCCCAACTGGCTTTGGCTCCACGTGTGGAGGTTGAGAGGCAGATGTTAGCAGCGAGGGGCTACTCCCAGACAGTGGTCAACACCATCCTGGCTTCCAGAAGGGAGTCCACTCAGTGTATTTACGAATATACCTTTAGGGTGTTCCATCGATGGTGTAGCCGGAAAAAAAAGGATTTCAGACAGGTTTCGGTCCCGGCCCTGCTAGTTTTCCTACAGGATGGAGTCGAGGCCGGGCTGAGACCAAATACCATCAAGAGACAGATAGCGGCAATTACTTCTTTTCTACCGCCAGAAAAGCGGCACAGGTGGCCCAGCATCCTCATGTGCGTTGCTTTGTCAAGGGACTATCAAAACCTGGCACCGCCTACGGTGCACAGATTTCCTACATGGGACCTGCACACGGTCCTGAAGGCGTTGACAGTTCAGCCATTTGAACCTCTGAGGGATGTCCCTCTGAAGTTTCTAACATGGAAGGTACTGCTTTTGGTAGCAATAACATCAGGACACAGCATATCAGAACTGGCAGCACTCTCGATCAGACGAGACCTGTGCATCTTCAGACCAGATTCAGTAGTTCTTCGCCTTCGACCAGACTTCAGACCAAAGATTAATTCAGTGTTCCACAGGGCACAGGAAGTGGTACTATCATCTTTTTGCCCGAAGCCGGTAAGGGAATTGGAGAAGATATTGCACACCCTGGACGTACGCAGGGCCCTGCGCATCTACATCAAAAGAACCAGACCGTTCAGGGTCTCGGAAGCTATGTTCGTGCCCTCATACACCAAATACCTGGGGCGGAAGGTCTCACCATCCTCACTAGGTTGCTGGATCCGCAACTGCATCGCAGTGTGCTACCAGTCCCTGCACCTAGAAGTACCTGAAGGTATCCTGGCACATTCAACACGGAGTGCAGCAACCTCGGCAGCCTGGGAGAGGGACGCACCACTGGAGGAGATATGCAGAGCGGCAACCTGGAAATCGTCTTCCACCTTTGTACGCCACTACAGATTGGACAGGATGCAATCTGCTGAGGCATCCTTTGACAGAAGGGTCCTGCAACAGGTGACAGAAGCCTAGAAGAACTCCCATTCGCCAGTCCCACCCTTGGAGGGAGCTTCTGTACATCCCAAAGCTGACGGATGCTCTGGAGCCCTCCCCACTGGGAAAAGGAACGTTGGTCTTACCTGTGATATGTTATTTTCCAGTGGTGAGGTGAAGAGCATCTGGACCCACCCATTGGCGAAAGAAGAAGAAGATATGGGTGGTACACGACAGCCAGCAGTCCACCATGAAGATGGCATGGGGCTGAAAGGAAGGGTGCCTATGGATGGACAAGGATGGATACCCTGAATGTGTAGATTGGTTGCCATGAGACAAGTGCGCATGAAGATGTGCAAGGCTTTTCAACAGACTGGCCAGCCGGGGGTCGTCCCTAGTGGATGACCTCACTGGGGGCAGTCCCAAAGTTTTTGTTTCTTGCCTACCGGGAGTAATGTGGAGGGACAACTCAAAGCTGATGGATGCTCTTCGCCTCACCACTGGAAAAGAACATATCACATGTAAGACCAACGTTCCTTTTAGTATCTTGGCTTGTTTAAACAAACTATATCATAAACCACAGTTTCAAGTTGGCATTTTAAAAAATGCAAGGCAAAATATAAAACCTTAAGTCACAAATACAACAGGTAAATAAAAAGGAAATTGAACTACCCAGGAGAAAACATCCTTAAATAAAGTAGCTTCACAAAAGACAAGAAGCCAGATGAAAGCTCTCAATCCAGTAGGACCCCCATATCTGCTAGGATTGGTTCGGGGCGGGGACGTGGATACCGAAAACCATGGATAATAGTGAACATCATTGAAAATAATGGGACTTCCAGTTTAAAATGCCATACAGTTGCCTTGGAGGATGTAGAAAATGGCTAGAGAGGACACATTTTCTAGGAAGACTATGGTAGATATGCTGTTTTGAGTCCTGTGGATAATTGAATCAGTGGATAAAGGGGTCCTACTGTACCCTGTCCCTGTCCAAGGTAAAATCATAAAAGTACCAGAAAAAGATATGGAACAGAGCCATGCTTAGATAAGCATAACATCTGCCTAGAATCTCTGTTTTCAGTTGCTAGTATGGCCGTTCAGAGATGGGCCACTTCCTGGCATAATGTGCTTTATGAATCAACAACCCTAAACAGATATAATTCCAGATCCATAGGAAGCTAGGTCCCTACAATCCTAGCATTAATGAAAATGTCTTGTCTTTGGCCACTTTGGTACTATCTCCACACTGGTTTCAACAAGCTGTTTCATCTCATACTGTGATCTAAAGATTAAAATTGCACCCATTAATTTTCTGTACTTTTAAAAATAAACTGCAGATTTACCTAAACTGAGGTTGCAGCCTGATACCCCATAACGTGGAAATATTCAGTTGATTTTCATAGAGATAGCTGCGGACAGAATTTCTGCCTTAGGATATGTAAACTTGCTTGAACATACCTTACTTTCTGATATTTGTTTGCAGGGTTCCTTTGACAGAATTACTGGTATATGGATTTGTAAATAGCCTAGACTCCCTAAAGGCGCCAGATCCCATCTAATCTTAGAAGCTAGATCAGCCCTGGTTAGTAATTGGATGGGAAACCACCAATGAATACCAGGTGTTGGAGGCTGCATTTCAGAGGAAGGGAGTGTCAAAATCACCTCTGAAGGCTCCTGGACTCCTCGTCTAAGAAAACCCTGTGAAATTAATGGGGTTGTCATAAGTCAACAGGCAGCTTGAAAGTACATACATATATGATGTGAGATGATAATGCAAGCAAGGTGGCCTACAGCATCCTTCCTAATCCTGACACCTTTCAGATGTGTTGACCTTCCACTCTCATGATCATATCAGCATGCCAGGGTGGCTAGTGATCATGGGATTTGTTGACCAAAACATCTGGAGAATTCTGACCTACAAGGTTGAATATGCTGCTGGTACAGATTGTTTTTTCTTGTAGATGTAAGCATTTTAATACAGCATAGGTGTTTGTTGATTAAGAAGTCTTAAGGGGGTGGCCTGATGTGGTACAAGCTGCCTGAGGGCATTTTTGAGCCTTGTGGTTGATTATAGATTTGACAAACAATTAACAAATATAGCATAGTGATTGTCATATCCTGTCTCCCAGGTAAAAAGCAGGAAACTGATGAACTAAGTGGTGATGCCTCAGTAGAAGATGACTCCTTGGTCAAGGTAATACTGTCAGGAGAAATAAACAGACTTGTTTCCTAGTTAAGTACTGGAAGGTAGATATGCTAGGGAGCAGGTCCCATTGGACTCAGCGAAAGTTCTGGATAAACATGCACATGTTTAGCTGGCATACTTGATAATGGCAGCTAGATGTAATTCAGCTTCATTCCTACTTCTGAACAAGAACTTTAAGAGAATATAAACTACTTTTCATTTTGGTCTTGTAGTTTAATAGTATTACTAATTTGTATGTCAGCTATAACAAATGGTATTGGATAAATTCAATGCAAGAATGAGCTGTTTTTCAACTTCGCGAAGAGGCTCAGTTGTTAGCTAGAGTCCATAACTTTAAAAGCAGTTGAGTGCAGAATAGTTTTTCCATTTCATATATCAGTTGTTGTTCACTTTGAAAGGAGAGTGACTTGGAAGCTCAAGAAGCAAGTGATCAGGATGGAAATGATGAATTGAAAGACTCAGAAGAATTTGCAGAGAATGAGGATGAATCCTTGACTTCTAAAGCATTGCCTGCTGTGGATAAGAGGAAAGCTACTTCAAGGCTGAGAGAGAAGGACTTGGAGAACCAGGTACCTCACCAAACCCCCTTAACTAGATTACTGGAAGAAGTAGTGTTTAAACATTTCCTGTCAACATTTCCCCTGTTTAGTTATTACCAGAAGCTGGTAACTGCTCTGTTCTGTGAATTGCAAATGCAGGCCACGTAGTTTCTTGCTGTTGGTCTTGACACTGCATATCCATTCATCTCCTGTGCCCATTTTCCCCATGCCTGCTTTCCCTCTTACACACATGCAAATAAAATGTCAAAATGGTGCTCAGCTTGTGGGAGGGGATCAGTCCCTGAACCGAAATGATCACTTGACAGACCCAGTTGGTGTGGAATACTTAGCAGCTTTGGCTGTTGCATCGGCTCTGGCCTTTTATGGATACAGATGGCCTGGTAGTGGTAACCCATGCTTTTTTGACCTCCATGCATTCATTGTCCATGTGGCTGCCTTTGAAGCCTGCTTGGAAACTAGTCCAGAGTTTGGCACCTGGAAATCTGACTGGTCTAGATCGTTGGGGCCATATTACACCAGTTCTAAAGAATAATGTCGGCTTGAAGAATGGCATTTCATTTCTGAGTCCAAGTTAAGATGCTGGTGCGTTTAAAGTCCTAAACAACTTGGCACCCAGATAGCTCAAAGAATACTTCCTGAAACCAACTTACTTCTGCCTCAAGATGCTCTGGCAAGGCCTTGTTCAGTGTTCCCTCAGTAAAGAGACCTACCAGGGGTGGGCATGAGAGGAGGACTATTTTCATTCATCTGCCACAGCTCTGAAATGCCCCTTCAAGGGTGATTTCATAGGCACTAGTATACCCTGGTTTCAGTGTCAAGTCACAACATTGTATTGCCCAATTTTTCTAACCGGATTGTGTTATTTGTGGCTGAATGTAGAATTTGTATACTACCACTCAGCTTTCATTATGACGTTTCAGCTCTGTTAGCATTGTATTTGTAATGCGGAATGTCTTTCTGTATACCATGTTGAAATACCTTTTTTTTTTAAAAAAATGAAGGGTGGTGTAGAAATTTTAAAAAATGAAAAGGACCACTCTTAGTGCTGCTGTGGCAACTTGCAAAAGCCTAGTGAAGTTTAAAGATGTGGTTTCCCCCACTCAAGATGGGGAAAGAAGAGGAGCAGTGGCAGGATTGGGTGTATTTGTCACTAATGCACCTTCACACGTCTGTTCTCTTCCATCATGCCCCTGTGTGATCTGGGTGCTCCCATGCATGCCAGCTCATGGACCTCCCTTTGATAGGGCTTCTGTGGTCCAATGCTGAACATGTGGTTCAGCCTGCTCTGGAGTCTGGCAGCCAATCGGTGGATGCTGGTTTTGTTTTTTTATGAATCAGTGGATTCTTGAGAGGTAAATGGGCTGGGGGATTTCTTCTGGGGTGGGTAGGTTGCTTCTGTCTAATACGTTGAACCCAGCTAGTGCTAATCTTCATTCCCCCTCAAAATCTAAAGAAACATAAAATGAGCAGGGAAGGTATCACCATTTATGGACACCATTGTCTTGAAGAGCCAGTGTGGTGTAGTGGTTTGAGTGTTGGACTAGGACACTGGGAGACCAGGGTTCAAATCCCCACTCAGCCATAGAAACCAACTGGGTGATCTTTAGGCAAGTCCCACTCTTTCAGCCTAAGAGGAAGGCAACAGCAAACCCCCCTCTGAAAAAGTTGTGCCAAGAAAGCCCCTTGATAGGTTTGCGTTAGGGCCACCATAAATCAGAAATGACTTGAAGGTGCACAACAGCAATATCAACAACAATAATAGTGTTACGTAGCTAGCAAGGGTTTTTTGTGTGTGGGGGGATGAATGGCTGTTAGGTGGTTTGCTTGTCTACAGCAGAGCTGGCAGCAAATTATGCTCTTCTCAGAGTGTGCAAACAGAAACACCGCCGCCTCCCCCCAATCTTGATACTGGAGCAAGGGCCATGATCATTGCCATGTGTAGAGTCTTGGACTTTGATGTGCTGAACCCTTTGTTTCTGGATATCTGTCTTTTCATTTCTGGTCTCCCCAACCCTTTCTTGTTGGACATAAGAGCGAGGGGTCTTTTGTGTTTGTAAGTAGCCTCAAAACAAGGCCAGTGACTCAGGCATAACTGTCATTGAACTCTGTAAGACTTGTATCTGAGTTCATGTAGGGCCATGATTTTAAGGACACTTGCCTTGGCTAAATACAGTTAAGGTGAGGACTGGGGAGCAATCAGGGAGAAGCAATGAGCTGCCCAATTTTTATAAAAGCTTAGGATAGGAGTGGACTGCTGAAGTGGGCACAAAGGCCACTTTGGGACTAGATCCCTGTAATATGAGCTGACCTTTGCTTTTTGGCTCACTGAGGTTAAATCTGTGTTGCTGTAGCAGTGCAGTGTTACAAAATAGCGCAAGAGAGGCTAGCAGAAGCTGGCAGGACTAATTCCTTGGTTCCCTTGTGAGTCTCCAGAAACTGGGGGAGGACAAAGAGGAATCCCTATCCTGTTGTGATATCCTGCAGCATTCTCTGGTTAGAGCAGGGGTGGATGTTGTATGTTGTTGGCATGTAGCTCCTACCAGCCCCCTAAGCCAGCAGAGCCACTTAGCTATGAAAACTGCAAGTTACAGTCTGCCAGTATCTGGGCGGCCACATGATTCCCTGGGTCAGAGGAATAGAATCATAAATGAGGACATCTTCCATACTGCAGTGTTAATCGGAGCTCAGTTTATGGGGAATTAGAGACATTCGTTGAATAAAGCTCTTGGTGCTGTTCAGAAACTTAACATTCTTTGCCTTTTGGGAACCCCATGAATATTGGCCATAGTTTTAATCAGCCTGGAAGAAGCTGAACAGGATGGTTTCCCAGGATCTCTGGTGCAGCAGGTGAAGCAGGGACAGTCCAGGGAGCTTGCCCCAACAAGTCCAACTTCTGTGAGGCCAGAACGCTGCTCCACTGCAGAGAGGCATGAAGGGAGTGGGAAAGGAGACCAGGTGTTACACAGAGGGCATCCTGTCTGCTTACTGCATGGCTCCCCAGGAGGAGGTGGTGGCAAAGGCAGCAGCCACACCCCTGCCAGCTTTGTTAGAATCAGTTGTCATTCATTGTTCATGTTTTGCTACGCCACCCACTCTCTTCCACCTGCATTTGTCATCCAGCTAGCTTATTTAGCCTGCCTTGGTTTGTTCCCTCATCTTAGGGCAACAGCATCCAAGATGCAGAAGATGATGGCTTCACTACCACCCATGTAAGTTTCTAAATGTTCTTAAACTTGAACAGAAAACTGGCAATACTTGAAATTTAACTAGAGAATGATGGGGAATGTTTACTCCCCCAGAAATGTGGGCCTGTGACTTCCCATCAGCTTCACCGAGAATGTCCGGTAGAAAAGAACTGTACTAATTGTAGTCCAAAATATCTGGAAGATCAAAGGTTCCATACCACTGAACTAGAAAAAATCTGTAGTACTGCCCCACCCCATGTGAGGTTTTTGCTTCACTCTAAGAAGCAATTGCCTTGTTGTTCTGTCTCTGATCTATCATCACAGTGCCTGTGAAATAGGTAGATGACTGCTGTTTTGGACAAATAGTGAGATGATGGCTTGCAGTGTAGTATCTCAGGCCTGATTCCATAAACTTTCTAGGAGAAGCTGCAATCTCCCTGTGCTTGCTCTAATGCACTATGAAAACCAATTTCTGTGCTTTGAAGCGGTTACTGCTGCTATCTCGGTCCACCTACCCCCTGGTTTACTAGGGGAAAGGGCTTTTGCTATTGTTAATAACTTGGCCTGGAGTTGCTTTTAATGAAATAATGCGCTTGTGTCCCTTCAACGTGGACCTGACTTGAAGCAGAGGCTCATGTGCCATTAAAAGGAAAGAGCGAGAGTGAAGGATACCGTCTTTAGTTTCTGCACCACCAGCATGAACCTTGGGGCCAAGAAGGCTTTAGAACAGTGGCAACACTTTGAATGGCAGTGCCTTGTTCTCTTGTCCTGTAGCTTGTCTATTGTTGATAAGCCTTCTTTGAAGTAGTGGAAAGGAGTGGGCTGTCCACTGGTTGTAGGTCAGATTAATTGGGAACATGCATTCCTTGTTCCAAGAAGAAAAATAAACATCCTAAAGTTGGATTGCCTGAATTAAAGGTAGTTTGCCTGCTCTGTTTAAACTAAATCCTCATCCAGAATGCTTATTTGATTTTCCCCCCTCCTTTAATTCACAGGATGGAGAAGAAGAGAATGAGAGAGGTATGTTCGAAGTTCATTAGAGTTTGAGTGTTCTAATACATTTCAGGTTGCCTTTTGTAAATGACAGGTTCTTGAGCTTGTTTCCAATCAGGCATGACCAGCTTGTAGGTGACTCTGTCAAGGACAGTGGCTGGATCTGTGCTCTCAGCCAGCTTTTTCTCCTTCCAATTGTGCATGCACCTGTTGCTTCCTTCAGTGGATGTTTTATGTATGCATATAGCCTCCGAAATGCTCTGAAGATCCTAAGATCCCAAACGCCTTGGTTCTGAATCTTGTATGCCTGGTAAGTCTGGATGCCTACACTTTTCCTTGCATTGCCATAAGCACATGGGGGTCTGATGAGAAGGGAGTCTTCTTCTGCAAAATGGAATCCAAAGGCTATATGGACTCTGGAGCACCACATCTTACTTCCTTGTTTTGATGGCAGTACCACATCACACACCACAGCATTTGGCAAAACTTTGGAACAGCTGGAAAGAGTGGTCCAGTCCATGCTGCCTTTAAAACTTACCTTCAGGGGGCTGAAACCAGCAACATAATCCCCCCAATGTCACTCACCTCCTTGCTGAAGAAGCCCTCTGGAGAGCACACTCAGGATGCTGCCTCTTGTGGACTAAAGGACACGGGAACGCTATAATTCCAGCACCATGAGGAGAGTCCTGAAGGGGCACTTGTGGGTGTGAGTTACAGACTGGGTACATTTCAGGGATCTCGCAACAGAATTCTCTTTGTGGAAAGTAAGGACACTAGTGGCAGCACCATAGACAGGACTGAGAGTGTTCCCACATGAATGTTGGATGAAGATGGCAAGGCCTCAGTGAACTTTGCTAAGTTTATGTGTTAAGCAAAACAGCTCAGCTTTGCAACTGCAGCGTGGCTGGCAAACCAGCAAGCAAGCAAAAGATGGGAAAGAGAAGACAAAGATTGCCAGCTGTGATGGATTTAGAATTGAACTCTGGGTCATCAGAAGCACATTGGAAGATGGACAGGCTTGTCAACTGAAGCGTGTTGCATTGATTTAAGCAGCCACTTGCTTGTAGGCCATGAAGCAAAAGCCCCTTTGTCCTTCAGTGGCAGCTCTGGAAGAGAGATACTTGTACTGAAGACCAGGTGTCTTCTGGATGGACTCCTGCTTGTCTGACACCTTCTGTTCAGAGTTGGTGTTTTATCTAGAGAATTGGTTTACCACGAAGAATGAGTGATCCTGGGTAAAGGATTGGTTTATGTGTTAATGCCCCTTATGTTCCCCCCCCCCAAAAAAAACCCTTCCATCAGTTCTAATAACTGGCTTTATATTTTCTAGGTCCTCTCATCTAGCTTATGCGTATGAAAATGTTTAAACTTCTTGTTTTGCCATATTTATTCCTGTTAAATCCTCTTAGATAAAGCAGGTTCTGGTGATGGTACACAAGAAGTATCTAAGCCTCTTCCTTCAGAAGAGAGCCTAACTGAGGCTCATGAAGAGATGGAAGCTCACGTGTCTGTGAAAGAAGCAGAGGATGATAACATATCGGTTACAATCCAGGCCGAAGATGCCATCACTCTGGATTTTGATGGGGATGACCTTCTAGAAACAGGTAAAAATCTGAAAATTACAGATTCAGAAGCAAGCAAGCCAAAAGACAGGCAGGACACCATTGCACCAAAGCTGGAGAAGGAAAACAAAGACTATGAGATGACTGAGAACCATAAAGATGGTAAGAAGGAAGACGGCATGAAGGGGGATCCTGTCAAGAAGGAAGCCCGAGAAAGCGCGAAGAAAGCAGAATCTGGAGACAAAGACAAGGAAACTTTGAAGAAAGGTCCCTCGTCTACGGGGGCCTCTGGTCAAGCAAAGAGGTTTGTCTTTCTATGTCAGTTCTTTAAGATACTGCCAGCATTCAATAAGTTCACTCTGAGGGGGTAGCAGCAAGAAGCTTGTAATTAGTGTCTTATGCTCCTGCCTGTAAAATGTTTTGATGGCCATAAGTTACCTGTGGTTTTTTTGTTTTTGTTTTTTAAAAATCAGGATCTTCGTATATGCTTTGTCCTACTGGTTGCACTGACGAATTGACAGCGTTTTATTTTTTTTCCAAATAGTCAAGTTTTAAGTACCCTTGTGATGGTAATGAACAACTCTCAGTTCCTAAGAACCACCAAAATGAAGTCAAGTCCCAGTCCTGAAATGTGGAGAAGATTACCATATATCCACTGAATAGAAATTTTCAGAAAATCTAGATCTTCAGGCATCTTGGGGAAAAATCAGTGCAAGAAGCCATGATGAGGGGAAATCACTTTTCCTCAAATAACAGTCCAGCCCTACTTCCCCTATTCCCCCCCCCCCTTTTCCTCTTTTGTTTTTGAAATGACTTGCTTTTAATAGTGTTAAGTTTCTTGACAGGCAAATTCAGCATGTTCAGTTTTCTTTGATTTGTTCCTCCTTTTAGCTCTACTAAGGAATCAAAAGAAAGCAAGACTACATCCAAGGATGACAAAGGTAATGTCTTTGTGTTGTGGTACACTGGACAAGAGAAACTAGAAGAATAAGGCTCCTGTTCTCCTCTCTTCTGGTTTTTCATTTTCTTTCTACAGTAAGGTTTGGTTTGTAGTGACTTCTTCCTTAATGGGAAAGCTTTCTTGAAGAGAACACAACACCTCTCTCAATGAAGCAGCCTGACTCTGGTTATTTTTGACCTGGAGTGAGGAAACTTCTGAGCCGCAAATGGCTTCTGGCCCAGTTTTCTGTCAGAACACAGTACCCCTAGCCCTTCTCTGTCTGAGCAGGAAGGCCTCAGTGCTTTGAGAGGACATCCCTATTTTCAGCTTGAGGGGAGGAGAGAGGAAAGAGTGCAGCCAAATGAGGAAGAAGGGAAGCTCCAGACCCTTCATAGGTTACCATCTGGCTAAGGCAAAAAGGAGTTTCTACTGTAATCCTTTTTGGCCTAGGTTTTCCTTCCAGTCCTGTTGAGAAATGTTTTTAACAAAGAACCATACAGTAAAAGGAGCACTGGCTGAATATCTGAGTAGCCATGAACTAATCTGGCATTGTACAATTGCACACAGAGGCCAAGATCTGATGGGTTACTTTTGCTATCCTACACCAGCGGGATTGGATCTTCCTTCCCACCCCCTTCTCCCTCTTATAGCCCTCCCTCTGTGGCACTGTAGAGGATTCTCAGCTCTCTGGAGCAGAGCACAAGGGGTCATAGTTTTTGACAAAAGTAGCAGGATCCAGCAGCAGCAGCACACCCTTGGGTCTGGGTCAACATTTTAAGTGAAAAGTACAGTAGTTTCCTTTGAAAATACAGCATTTGTCAAATTTTTAAATTATTAACTTTGCTAGAGCAAAGTTTATTCCTATGCTGGAATAAAAAAAAACTATTTTGTCAGGTATAATACTTGTGGCAGTTACTATAAAACACTGTAAAAATGTACTAAATTACTACAGTTTTATTTATGTAGGGTAAGGTATTTTGAAAAGACTATTGGCCAGTTTGCCCTCTTTGGCCTCATATCATGCAACACCAGACTCAGCCTAAAATTACCTTTAAAAAAATTAAGAACAGCCAGGTGTATTTTAAAAGTTGTGCTAACTGTTGGCCACTACTTCCGTCAGGCTGCATGCCTTCCTAGTTTTTCTAGTAAGTGGGATGGACTCATAGGTGGCCCTAGGAAGTGAGTGGTCTTTGCCACTGGCTGCTTATATTTCTTTCTGAAGAGACAGCTAGTGCTGTCCAGTGGGCCAGTAGAAGAAACCAGGCTCTGCAGCAAGCCTTGCCTCCTGACTGTGGCAGGACTTGAAGTGAAGCAGCTGCTGGGCTTATCCTGGCTAGTAAACACCACTGTAAGGAAGTTAAAAGGTAGGCTCTGCCCCCACAGTGGCATTCTTGGTTGCATGGAATATATGACCATGCAAGCTAATCCTAACAAGCCTTGACTTGAATAGCCAGTATGATTTAATGCAAGAATGCCAAATACTGGGTATTTCTGTACTTGGATCACCAGACTTGGTTTTTCTTTTAATTACTATGAGATACATGCACTAAGAAACTGTCATTGGCTTCATCAAAGTAACTTACAGGTAAACCACTTGTTAGAAACAGAGAAAGGTGCCTTATAGCAGCTGAAGAGTTTTATGTCTACCTGTCTGAGGTTAGGATTTCTGACAGGCAGTGGCTCTCCATCACAACAAGCAGAGAAGTGTGGTTTTTACATTTCCATTTTACAGCTAGAGATGCTGGGGATTCTGTCCCTAACTAGAAACCAAGGAGGGATTTAATGGCTGTGCCTGCTTCAGAAAATGGTATCAGGCACATGGTAGATTTATCTGATGGTGTGTGGCAAAGCTTGCCATCCCTAAATTGCGTTTTCCACCTCAGGATTGCTCTCTTTCAAGAGTCAGTAATATTTTTTCACCAATTCTTGCTTATTAAAAGCAATTTGTGGGTAAAGGTCAGCTTCCAAAATGGCAATGTGCTGCCTGAGTGATGTCTGCATATGTTGATGGTGAGACCTTTTTTCTTTTAAATCCTTATTTCAGGAAGTGCCAGCAGCGGGAGCAGCAGCAGCTCTACTAAGAACTTGTGGGTTAGTGGACTGTCCTCCAACACAAAAGCTGCTGACCTGAAAAATCTCTTTGGCAAATATGGGAAGGTATGGCTGCCTTTGACAGTGTCCACTTTGCTGGCATATTTAGGTTGGAGAACTCACTCGTAACTGATTTGAAGTTACAGTCCAGTGTTCACAGTTAGGAGAAGAGGGACTTCGTGGGGATGTCTACATTTGCTTCTGTAAAGTTCTGGGCACTTAGTCTTCAAGAAGAACAGAAGGTTGAACAAAGTTCTGTAATCTCAAAGTTGTTGCCCTATGCAGCTAAACTGTGTAGTATAAAAGACCCATGGGCTATATGACCAAAGAATTTGGAGCACTCCTAAGTAGCATATAATTGCTCTAACTGCAAATGTAGGTATTCTGGCAACTCAGTAAGTAATCATGCACATCCTTGAAAATGTCTCTGTGGAGAAGGGAAGACGGTTGGCATTAGCAGCCAAAGTGCCTCAATGGAGCCTCCTTCCATATAATTTCCACAAGTTAGTTTCCCTGCCAGTTGATGAACAAGATGGACTTGGACTTCACTGCTGGCCTCCTCAACTCAAGACACTCCCCATTGCTGCTGCAGTGGGTGGTGCGTGACGTTTCTTCTCCTAGCCCATAGGCAGCCCAGGCATGAATCCATTCTTAGCTGTGAAAGAACCTAGTGACTTTCACCCAGTCACTGTCTTCAGTACAGCAGCAGGATAGTGATTTTATTGGTCCAGGAGCCTGCCTCCCATCACTGTCCTTTCTTTTTAATGTTCATTTTTCCTTTCCCTCTAGCATACTGAACAAAGAAACTAAGACTACAGTAGTCAACACCTATTAAATTACTGGGAGGGACTCATGGGTTTTGAAGATCTGAGGTAGCGTCAGATTTAAATCTCAGTACAATGCATGGGCACAATTATACCACATGCCAATTAAGAAGCTGACCCAGGGTCAGCTGTTCATTATTTAACTGGATCTACAGGGCACCACCTATCTCGGGTCTGAGCTCCAGGTATTTTGGTAAGACAACCTGAAGAATCCTATGGATATTGGCTGTGTAATTAATGTAGCTGTCAAAAGGCTAACATGCAGGGAGGAGGAGCCATGCAAAAAAGCAAAGCTGTTTACCTCGACCTGCATTCTGTTTAAAAATGTTTCATTGAGATAAATAGGATTTACTCCCAGGTACAGTAGTTCTATTTAAACTGCGGTGAATAACTATTTATTAGAAACAGGATTTGGTTTTCATATATTTTTTTAGAACGAGCAGGTATTGAAAATGATGCTGAGGAATATGAACTAGTGGTGTCAGCCCATAAGGGCAGGACTGTAGAGCTTGACATGTGTCTGTTTCTGCCTCCCCTAGGTGCTTGCCGCCAAAGTGGTCACCAGTGCCCGGAGCCCTGGAGCCAAGTGCTATGGTATCGTGACCATGTCGTCAAGTACGGAAGTGGCCCGGTGTATAGCCCACCTTCACCGTACAGAGCTTCATGGGCAGCAGATTTCTGTTGAGAAAGTAGGTGTGACGTGCATTCTCTCAGCAGTCCAACACAACGTTTAGAGTAGGAAGTGGAAAACACCCCCTCGAAGCTAGGAGCGGAGGAACGGCAGCAGCTGCTTGACCTCTAACACCTGTTTGAACCTGCTTCATTTTAAAAAATTTAAAAATTGTAGCCCCTTGCCCTTCTACTCATACTCTGGAAACTTAGGTCGCTTGGCCTGTCTGTAAGGAATGGGGCTGGGTTTGCTGGCATGTTAGTCTGAAGGAGAGATGCTGCTGGAAGTGAATTGTGTCTGCGAGAAGCCAGGCTGGCTGCTTGCCTGCCCAGCACTTCTAATTGTTTGGAGTTAATTGGGAAAAAGAAAACCATACATCTCTAGCAATTGGGCCCCTCTCTTGTTGGACTTGCCCCCCATTTGAATACTCTGAAACTGTCTCTGATGTAACTTGTCCCCTTGCATTGTACTTGTGGAATAGTCTTCTAGAAACAGTGATGGAGAAGCTGTATCAGAATGCATTATCTACAGTTTTTCCAGGCTGTTGCTCTGTAATGTTAATATCTCTCAGAATAGCAGTTGGCATGGATCTATCTCAGAACGTGAGAGAGACATTTCTTTAAAATGAACCGGGAGCACAAAGTTGGCATTTATTATAAAGTCATCTTGGTCCAAAGAGAAATAAATGTATAGTTTAGGTACCAGCATAGCAACATGTCCTGACTAACAACCAGTATTTAAATGTAACTTTTGTTTTTGTTTTTTAAATGCAGGTAAAAGGAGATCCTTCGAAGAAAGAGTTGAAGAAAGAGAGTGATGATAAATCTGGCTCTAGTCGGAATCCTGGAGAAAAGAAGACCAACTCGAGTGACAAAGGCAGCAAGTAAGAACCTGATCTATGGCTTTGTTTGGGCTCCTCCAACCAGGATTTGTTTGAAAACAACACAAGCCAGAGCGCTGCTAGCTAGCACAGCTGGGTGTACATGCTGGCTGTTCTTTTTTCTTTAAAAGGAGTTTTGCACCAGGAAACATTGGATTCTGCAACCTGTATAAATTAGGTGAACTGAGCCTCATTGGCATAGTTTCATATCTCCTGTGTGGCTGTTCTGGCCAAATGGGGTGATGAGACATTGCTGTGCAGAGCACCAAAGCTGCCCTGGCAGCTGCTGCAAAACTTAGCTTGTCTAGTTCTGTCTGGCTTCTACAATTTAAGGAGATGTTGTCTGTGTGTTCAAGCATATTTTCACAGATATGAATAAGCCCCTCAAGACCAGAAAAGTGATAGCTGTATAATGAATTATAACACATGCCTTGTTAATAATGAAAGAAAAGCTATACCAATCAGCTGGCATCGAGGAGAATATCTAACTTGGCCATTGCATCTACTGTGCTGTTTGCTCCTCTCAACTGATGACTCCCCCATTGGCTTCCTACCCCCAGAAAATTTAGATTTGCTCAGGGAGGAAATTCTCCACCTCCCCTGCTCAGAGATCTGAAACAGACAGTTTCCTGACGTTGTATGTTGCATGGAAGACTTTCCACACTGTGTATGTGTATATTATGTCTCTCTGTGTGTACATCTCTTTCTGCATTTATTCATAGTTGTCTGGGCTGTTGTACTGCAATCATGTGAAAAGAGCTAAATATGAGATATAAAGGTTTAGTTAGTTATTCTGAAGAGAGAAGAATTCATGAACCCTAATGCACAGAGGATTAGAGCACACAACTAAGTTTGTTTCTTTTTTTGCAAAATCTCCTGTTTCTTTATCAGTCACAAAGTCCAAGTAGACAACATTAAATGTGCTAAGTTGTCTGTGCCCACAGACTCGTGCACATCCTTAAATGAAATAGGATGTTCTAACTAGTTGTACTAGATCAGATTTTTCTCAACTTCAGATGTAACTGATTAGTCATATAGTGAGTAAAGTTGAAATTGCTACAGTTCTTTTCCAGCAAAATAAAGTGAAACCATGGATATAAGATGTATCAGGTACAATCTCTTTAGGTAATGCTTTAAAAAATCATTCTTGCAGCAGTAGTGATTTTTTTTTTTTGTTAAATATGGGGGAAGTATATATTCTTTACACTCAAATAAAAATATTTTGTTTTTTACAATAAAATAATTTGAACAAAAAGCTTTAAATGTGTTTGTATATAACATTTAATTTAAACAGGCTTAATGAAATAGCATTATTTAGAACAGCTCTACTTTTTCCACAAAACCCTCATCACTGCTCCTGTTCATTACTTTTTGTTTTTATTTTTCAAGGACTCCCTCCAAAAAGGAAGATAAGAAATCTGACAAATCCGAGAAGAAGGAAAGCAAGGATTCGAAAAAACCAGAGGGTAAAGAGGAGAAAAGCAGCAGTGGATCCAGCGGCCCTTCTCAAGAGTCTTCTAAAAAGCCTGATGAAAAGAAACGAATAAGTACGCATAAGAGCTCCTCTGTGTTTATGGGCAACTGTATCCCACGTACTTGTGCTCAGACTGTTTTGCTCTCATGCTTTTGATCCTCCTACTTTTAAACTAATTTAAGTGGGAGTGAGACACCTTTGGGAAGGAGGCTTTTGCTATAGCAGTCAGAGTCTGGAATACCTTCCCGTGCCTTAAGGCAGCGACTGAGTCCTCTGGGAATATTTTAAACACCAAAGAATGGAGCACTTTTGCTACTAATCTAGAACAGTTTCCTCTGCCCTAGTTGTAATCCTAATCCGTATCATCTTTCTATCATAAAGGCAAAGTGCTATCTCAAGGCATAAACCAAATATCCCTGGAACATGCCCATATGTAGCAAAGTAATTTGCTGTACTTATTTTTTTCTTTTTTGTGTAGTTAAATCTGTTGGTTTCTCTCTTCCAAAGGTGTAAAAAGTCCAAGCCACATGGTAATTCTAGACCAAACCAAGGGAGACCAAGTTCACACCAGGCCCATAAGAAGGGGAAGGTTTGAGAAAGTAAGTATTGCACGGGAGTAAATTGGGAGGGTGTGGAGGGTCCCAAAGGTGGCCATAACTGAATGAATTTTAATTGGCTTGCTTCCTGAAGCTATGCTTGGAAGCATCCCTAACAGCATAGGCTTAGGAGTGAACCTGCAGGCATTAAATTTGCGCAAAGCTCTTGCTTAAATGCTGTTGTCAAGAATGCTTCGCAAGCCTCATTCTCTATGTCACATCCAACAGTCCAGTCACTTGCCTGCTGCCCCCGCTATCCACCAGGGAAGCAGGCTTTCCACTTCTTGGCCGTTTGGGCCCTGGATAGCTTCTAGTGCTCTACTGGATTACGTTCATGCTGTCAACCAGTGCCCCTAACCCCATTGTTTGCAAAACCTTGTATCTAGCCACCAATGTTGAGGAACAAAGAGCGTTTTCTTCCATATAAAATGAAGTTCAGAGACTACCGAGGCAGGAAAGACATCTTGCCATTTGAGAAGATGAAGGAGCAAAGAATGAGGGAGCACATTGTTCGACTGGAGCGAATACGGCGGGCTGTAGAGTTGCGAAGGTGAGAGCAAAGCCTGACTAGTAGCAGTCTGAAGCAGAGGGGGCCGGTGCTAGACCCTGGCCCATTGGTTTCTCTGCCTATGCTTGGAGGCAAAAGGGGAAGAACACCCTGAGCCCAGAAAGGCATTTTTTTCCATGGATTTCATGTTTTAAGAGCATTCCATTGACAGGTCTGCCAGTAGGACTTGCAGAGCATGGAACTGGGGAGATTGCTTAACCCTTCTGAATGTACCCTCTGCCAAATTAGACACATATGTGTTTAATGCAGGCATATAGCAGTATTTAACTCCAGCATAGTCCCGCATGGCACCCAGGGCTTGGATGTTTGTTTAGAAGTGCTGGTGGCTTGTAGAAAAGAAGAAAATGGAAAGGTAGCACTTCAGGGTTGGGATCCTATATGTAGCACAGAAATTCTGCATATGGGACTCTGTTAGGACTCCCTGTCACCATGTCACTGCAGTTGCCTCCCACCTTTCCCAAACAGCTATTCCACTGCTAGTGGAAAGCAGGAGGGATTGGAGGAACATCTGGCTATGTCCCCATTGTTGGACGCAGACAGAGGACATCTCTTGCCAAGACCTGCTGAGGTCTCAGCCTTCTCTGCTGTGGCACCTCCCCTTGGAGGCCTCGTTGGCACCAGCATTGATCTCTCTTAGATGCCATATTAAGAATTGGTAGAGTGATGTCCCACTACACCTTGCTCTCTGTAACACAAGATTCCTGCAAAATCATTCTTGCTCTTTTACACAATGACCAAAGAACCAACCAGTCTGTCGTGAGCAATTGTGAAGAGAACTTGTGAAGTAGCAGGTTCTCATCGCCTTGCTGACATTTGGAGCAGAAAAGCAGGCTCTGGGCTCTGCCCCATCTCCTGACACCCCCCCCCTTCATTTTGCAGGAGAAGGGAAATTGCTGAGCGAGAGAGGCGCGAGAGGGAGCGTGTCCGGCTCATGCGTGAGCGCGAAGAGCGCGAACGTTTGCAGAGGGAAAGGGAACGCTTGGAAATCGAGAGGCAGAAGCTAGAGCGTGAGAGACTGGAACGAGAGCGCTTGGAGAGGGAGCGCATTCGTATCGAGCAGGTACAGCCCATCCTAAGCCTCTCCTCTTAAAAACTCTCCCTGTCAGCCTGGGTTGCTGTGAATATCGGTGTCTCCCCCTGCCATTCTGATTTACATCTTCTAAGAGCCATCAGATTTTTGTGTAAGGCGGGACATTTGTACGGCTGAACAGTTTGTTCCCAGTGTTCTGGGGTGTGCATGACTGCGTGGGTGGTTTTTTTGTGTGTGTTTAATGCATTGGGGAGGCTTTCTGGGTGGGTTTAGAGCAAAAATTGTTTAAAAACCAGACGTAATATTTTAAAGAAATTGGTCAGTTGGGGGCATTGGTGGGGAAGCTTCAGGGGAACATGATGGGAGTCCAGGGGCACTGACCCCTGATGCACAGCAGTCTGTAGCCATTTTTATTCTTGCCACAGACCAGGGTTGCTCTTAGGTTGTTCTCGGTGATATTGTTGAGATTGTGTGTTGCCCCTTTTGAATGGAAGCCCATTGAGACCTTTTTAAAATGAGCAACTTCCACCCTGCTGCAATGCGGGCGCCCTTTAGAAAAACAAACTGATACAAGGGGGAAACCTTAGCTTTGCCTTCTTTCACCACTGTTTTCAGTGATGCCAATCCCACTGCTTTCCCCAGTGTCATCTGAACTTTTCTTGATATCCCCCACTCCCGCTCCCCCACCCCAAAAGCAAACACATTTGATTTTGCCCCTGAAGGAACTCTTGTTGCTCTCTCCCTGGGTTAGGAGCGTCGCAAGGAAGCAGAGCGGATTGCTCGTGAAAGAGAAGAGCTTCGGCGTCAGCAGCAGCAGCTTCGCTATGAGCAAGAGAAGAGGAATACCTTGAAGCGACCACGTGACATTGACCACAGGTACAGTCCTACTTTCCAAAGGCTGCCCACTTTCCCTGAGCCTGGCTTGGCTGTTAGACTATTGGGTAAAACCTTGTAATAACAACCGATGTGATAACGCCTGAAAAATCACACACCTGGGTATGTGTTTCCCTGTTTTTGTGGGGGTCTGTGTGAGAGAGTGTCTGTGTGTGTCCTTGAGTGGGGAAACCTGGTGTCAGGGGACAGGAATGGCAGCAGACTAACCCATCTCTTTCCTTCCCTTCTTAGGAGGGACGAGTCCTACTGGAACGAAAGTAAAAAGATTTCCTTGGACAGTGGGGCACGTTTCAGCCACGGGTCGGAATACAATCGGCAGCAGAACCGGTTCAGTGATTTCGACCACCGCGAGAGAGGACGGTACCAGGAGAATTCTGCTGTCCAGTCGTCCTCCTTTGATCGGTGTGTGTGTGGATGGAGGGAGAGGGTGATGGTGCAAGAGGTAGTTCTGTGGGTGGAGGGTTCTTCTGATGTGGCTGTGGCTCTACATAGGAGCGGCCCCATAGGAACCCTCCTTGTGGGTAGACTTCACACCAGCCAAATGCGCATGGGGCTGCGTTGCAAAGGACAGGATAATCTGACACATTGCATTCCTTTAACAGACTTCAGGGGCAGAAGGAGCTTGATCTGATCAAGCTGGGTCAGTAGCCAGAGTGTGGGAAAGTTACCCTTTTGGACTACAACTCCCAGAAACCTCCAACCAGCACAGCCACATTTTTCTCAAGCTCTCCTTTGCCCGCTCTGTCTTCTCCCTCTTAGTGAGTGGATGTATCCCCTCTGCTGCTGCACCAGACGTGCGCAAGGCTTTGACACTTGAGGCTATGAAGCTTATGGTGTGCTCTGAACCATGTTTCCTCAAGCACCATAGGTGCTTTGGTAACAGCAGACTGAGAGAGGTTTCCCCATTTTCAGTTAGTTTACTCTTAACATGGAGGTGGGGAGGGACACACCAGAAATGGTTTCTTCTCTGGGTGGAAAAAGTGAGCTTAGTTCTGATGTTGAAAGCATGTGCTCCAGAAGCTGCTCCTTTGATGTGTGGACCTTCCTGAGCCATTCGTTTGCACAAGGTGGGGGGGGGGAATCCCACAGGCCTAGTGCCTGTTCCCTCCCCCCCCTCCGCAGTCCATCTTCTTGTGCTTTAAAAACCAAGGCAACAAGCCTAACAACCCAAACAGTGTTGTCTGCCGAGAGGCAACGGAGAAGTGGCCGGGGGTGTGTGCTGTAAAGCTGCTGCTCTGCTTCAAAGAGTAATCTGAGCACATTTCTTGCTTTCCTGAACAGGCGTGAGCGGTTTGTCAACCAAGGTGATGGGAAGAAAGCTCGGCCAGCTGCCCGGCGTGAGGACCCAGGGTTTGAGAGATACCCCAAGAACTTTGGCGACTCCAGAAGGGAGCCCCCTCAGCCCCGAGACAGCGACAGGCGGGAAGTGAGGGGGGACCGTGATGAGAGAACGGTGATAATCCAAGAAAGGCCCGAGATTCCCCACGGCCGACACCCACGAGACCCAGGGCCTAATCCTTCCCGGCAGAGTTCCTGGAAAGGCGAAGGAGGCATCAACCCTGACAAGCGTGATGGCAGGTGAATCCTCTGGAGCCCTTGCTGGCTGGTTGGCTCTTTGGCTGGGGTGACAGCGAGGCCTTCTCAGGTGGTTTTGCTGGCCCATGGCTTCTTTCCCAAATTCAGGTCTGGGGGTCTGCATGGCCCCTGACCAGAGGGTGGAATCCCTTCAGAATGTGGTTGGTCTGGTTGCCAGCCAGCCAGCTGTGTGCATTGTGCCACAGTTCCTTGGCTTGTGTGCTAGAACATTGGGTTAAAAGGCAGACAAGGCTGCTCTTCAGAACACAGAAGAGGCCATCATGTTCCTTGCATGTTTCTGTGTAACCCATTGTAGGGGGTTTCTGTTAAGCAGCTTTCTGCCTCCCAGTCAAGTGAACAAAATGTTTACAAGGCTTGGCTTTTATGTGCCTGTTTTTCATACTTAAGAGGGAGGCAAAATGGCCTTTTCTTAATTTATGAGAGGAAACCACCTTGATGAGTTGGGCTTCCCTGGGAGAGGGCTTCACCTTGAGATAATCAGGGAGTGATTGTCACAGAATCCTCCCAGGAGTGACTTGTTTCCCCAGCTCCTCTTGTGGCTTATACTGTTGAGAGTCAGCAACATGGGGGCTGGACTGCCTGAGCAGCACTCTGTATTGGCCAGACTCTAAATGTGCCATGAAGTCAGCTGATTGACTAGCAGGGCACAAATCATAGGAGGCAATTGTTTGAAGTTTGAGGAGGACAATAGCAGTTGCAGGTTTTAAGACCATTGCTGCCAAGGATTGTGAGCAAAATGAAGGCTCACCTCCATGCTAGCTACGACTGCTTCACTGTGCTATGTTGCTCCTTGTCACATCCCCAGGGAGAGGCCAGAAAGGTCCGGCAGGGAGGTCTCTGGGCACACTGTGCGAGGTGCACCTGCTGGAAACCGTAGCAGCACATCTGGCTACGGGAGCAGGGAGACGGACCGTGGTGTGATGGACCGTGGCGTGATGGACCGTGGCAGTGGGGGGCAGGTAAGCCGAACATCCTTTCTCTCACCTGGCAGGTGTCCCAACATAGCCCATATCCTCTTTTGAAAAATTGAATTTTTAAAATGTTAATTAGTCTGGGGGAAGGCTGCAGTCTGTCTAAAAGATAAACTTCCACTCCAGGGGAAGGAGTGTCCATCACCCTTTTGTGGGTTTTGGGGAGCAGAAGGAGGTTATTCTGAGGGGAGCTGGTGTTGTTGGGGGCCAGACTTAGGAGCCTAGCTGCATGTGCTGGGCCAAGTGCTGCACTTCTTCAGTGTGTACCCGGCCTGGGGTTATCCAGCTGTGAGCCTTTTGGGTACAGAGTTGAAGGCATGTCACATGAGGAGGAAACACAGAAGCAGGCGCTGCTCTCCTTAATCTAGTTGAAGATAGAGATGTGAAGTTCCAGAAAAAGTCGTTGTTGTTGTCCCCCCCCCCATTTTGTTCCTGAAGCGTTTTCTCCCCCAAAAAAATTGAAGAAAGGAAGAGGTTCTGTACAGCTCAGGAGATTGTTGCTCCATTTGTTACAAATAAAAATTTAAATAAATAAAAGTAAATTCTGTTTTTAATATTTGTTTGACTACACTATATTTTTAATATACCAATTGTGATAATTTTATGCCAAATCAAATTGTACATAGTCATATTTTATGTTCCTAAAGTAACAGAGTGCCTTCCAATCCGTAAAACATGCTAAGGTTGCATTTTTTTCCCAATTTTTCTGAAAATTTCAATTGTTTCTGAAAAAATGGGAAAGAATGGTTTTTTTCCATGGCTTCAAAAGTTGCAGAAAATTTACATCTCTAGTTGAAGGCCAGATTTCTTGGCAGGAATCCAGACTTCATTGGTACAGCTGGAGAACAAACAGGTCTTCTCCTGAGGTGGTGTCTAAATGGCTAAAACCCAGGATAACCTCCTTCCTTCCTTTCTTCTCCAGCATTATAATGAAGATCGCCACGTAGTTGAGCGGCATGGCCGCAGTGCCGGACCAAGGAAAGAATGGCACGGGCCCAGTTCGCAGGGGAGCAGCTATCATGACACGAGGAGGATGGGTGATGGCCATGGGGGCGGCGGCAGCATGATGTCTCCCCATTCAAGGTACCTGTGGCATTCCCCTTTTCCCTGTCTACTGCTCAATCCTGGGTGAGTTGCCAGGTCGTAGCTTTGTGCACAGGACTGAAACAGTGGCGTAGCATTCAAAGGGGTGGCACACCCACTTGCCCCTCAGGTGAGGTTCAGGACTTCTGAGGGGTTCAGCCATGCCTTGCAGGGACTTCCATGAATCTTGGCTGGCAAGTCTACACCTTGCATAGATTCCTAAGCATGAAGGCCTAGTTAAGAAGTCCCTAGAGGGTCTCTTCAGATGAAGGCTGACCCATAAGGCAAATTGGGCATTTCTCTCTATGGTGGTGATATAGGCGCTCAGGCCCCACCTTTCTCTGCAGGAGGGAGCACCTGAGACTCAGGCCACACAGAAAGTTGGACCATTTAAAAAATGCAGCCTCTTTTTGCTGGGACAGTTACTCAGGAAATGCAGTAGAAGGAAATGCAGTAGAAGTGAGGTCGCCAGGCCAGTAGCATTCTCTGCTACTGGCCTGGTGACCTCACTTCTGGCAGCCTCCATATGGCAACCTTTTAATGCTGGAGAATGGTCAAGTTGGTAGATGTTTATCTTCCTTGGTGCTCTGGAAGGCCAGTGCGCCATCCTTCAGAAACATAATGCTAGTTTCTCTTTCCTCTTTTGTTGCAGCAATTCCTCACCTATTAACAGAGTTGTTCAGATGACAAGCAGTTCCATGCAGAGGGGAAGTGGTTCGGGATTTAAGCCGTTTAAGAGTGGACCACCGCGGAGATTCTGAGCACCAGCACCCGCTTGCTTGCTCGCTCACTCCTTGGTTTCAAGATAACTTATTGGAAATCTCTTGTGAACGAGAAGCCTTAGCTAAAGAAAACTTGTCTTTTTTAAAAAACATAATTACTTTTCCCTCTCTTTTGGAGGCAGTTTAAATAAGTTAGGCTGTTGAGTTTTGGGTAGTTTATTGTACTTTTTGGATGAGCATCCCCCTGCCCCTGGTATCTCTAGGTGCGCTGAAACAAATTGGAACAAAACCACCTGAACGCTGTACAAAGAGAGGGCTTGTTTTGCACCCAGTAGTTTTAACTTAATCAGCATTAGTTCTGTGATGTCCAGCTTTTAAAAATTAGGTACTTGCCACAAAACACACCAAGAACCGAAGCTGTACATCAGCTCTTCCCTCCTGGCTTTATGATGTGTAGAGAAATAAGGTTGGTTGTTTCATTTCTGGGTATTATGTAACCTATTTTTGCAGAAGTTGTTACACTGAGTGAATCTGTATCCTGGCTAATGTATCCTTTTGAAATAAACCTTCATAATCTGTATGGCTGCCTCTGTCCGTTCACTTCAGGAGGGGAATTGAGGCCAGTCCTGTCTCCAAACTGGTTTTGTTGGAGGATCTGCCTTAACACTTTGTTTCCTGGTTATTCCCTGATGGCACTAAAACACACAAGAGACCTAGAATGCTTCCTTCCCACGTCACCCAGTGGGACCAAACACTTGTGGCCTGGGGTGGATGTGGAAGCAGTGTTACCCATCTTGTTGAAAAGTCTCCGACTCTGCAGGGGAGCCTTAATTCCACCTGAGGGCTGTCTGTACATCCAGCTCTTAGGATCTGAATGGCACAAGCAGCCACTGCTGCAATGATTAGCCAGGGATGGAGTGGTGGGGAGGAATGATGAGCATGTGGCCTGCTTCAGGGTGCGCTTTCGAGAAACCTGTTGCATCTCCAGAGCCAAACTTCTGTGGTGTTTCATTTTGAAGGGCTCGCTTTAGAATACACAGAGACTCCCCCCCCCCATATCACTGTGTGTTTTTCTGCATTCAGTCCTGTGTCAAGAGAGGCTGGATTCTCTCTCCTGCATAAGTTATGCAAATACACCAAAGAAGTAATGCCACACTTCACAAATTTTCCTTTAGCACAACAGTAAATCCTAGTAAGGAAGAGAGCATTATGGCTTTCTGATCTCTCTCACTAGACATTTTTTTAAACTTTCAGGTGTATTGTTAAATGGGAGCTGGATAATCAAATTTTTAAAAAGGCTATAGAGTCCCAGAAACCTGAACTCTTTACAACCATGTTACCAGGTTTTTCTGTGCTCCTGTAGCATTGTGGCATGTGTGCCATTCTGCCTGTGCTTTACCCTGAGCAACTTTCTGTCAAAAGCATGAGAGATCACAATTTTCCAACAGATGAGGACATAACATGGGTGTAAATGAGCCACCAGTCAATTAGAAAGTCCCCACCTGCCGCTTCTACACCTTATTAAAAATGATCATGCCTTGCTGCTTTTTGGAAGGTGAACAAATCAAGTGGGCACCTCTTACTGCCACTGTTGGATATCCAGCCTTGGGTCCCCTTTGCTTGTACTGTACTGCGAATTGTGGGAGTCAGCAAAACTTGTGAAGGTGAATTGAGCTCATGGGGCATCTTTACACAGAACAGGGTTTTCCTTGGGAGATCCTTGGACCTGGAATCCTTTTGGTCAGTCCTAACTAGAATAGACCCATTGCATCAGTTGTAAACATGTAGGTGAAGGTAATTGAGCCAGTGCCTCTAGTCAGGCCTAAATTAGGCTTTAGGTTAGGTATTAATTGGTTAAAGAGAAGGCAGCTCAGCTGTTTTCACTAAAGCAGCTGTTCTTGTGTACTAAACATTTTGTAAAACAAAATGTACAAAATACCTTTCTGCAATCTCCGAAACGTACTCTGATGTGGCACATAGATGGTTCAAGTATATTCTACAAAGCTTGGTATCTGTCATTTCACATTTAGAGAGTGGGCTCTTGGTATCCACTGGAATTTGGTCTCAGGACCATCCGCCCCCCCCCGCCCCCCCGTGGATGCTTAAGTCCCATTATATAGAATAGCATAGTAAAATGGTGTTTCTTATATAAAATGGCAAAATCTTGGAATTTTTTTTAAAAGAAACATTTTCAAGCCTTGGATGGTGGAATCCGTGGATAGAGGGCAGACTGTAAATGGCAGAGGGGTGGCTGTCGTAGATGGGTGCTGCAGAATAGCCTCCTGAGCCCCAACTGTATCTCCTTTTAAGGCAAGGGTTGGGATCATGCCACCCTCTCAAGGTTTTTGGACTGCGGTTCCCAGCGACTCTGCAACATTGCCGATGCTGAAGAATGTGGGGAATGGCAGACCAGCAACATCTGGAGGGCTACACACTCCCCACCCATTTTTAAGATCAGCAAGTGGGTTGGTGAGTGCACAAATGCATGTGTGCATGGACACACGCACACACACTTTTTCCTTTGAAAATGTTAGGCAGAGGCAGGTGCTCTCTGAACAAATCTCTTCCAGGATTGTGTTGGAAATGAGGGATTGCTTGGGTCACAACATTCCGAGACAAGCTGGAAACCTACTGCAGTTTTACTTGTCACGTCCCTTTAAGGGGGCTGGAATACAAAACAGTAATCACTCTTAACTGTTACTGCTACAAGACAAATGAACAGTCTTTTACAATATTTATTTATTATGAAAAGTATTCTTAACTTGCCCTTCAACCAATTATTATTGGGGTGGTAACAAGAAAACGTGAGAACCAAATGTGAAACATATAATATTACAGTGAAACATAAAACATTACAGTAAGAAAAGATCAGAGTGGTAAAAAACAGAGCAGAGGATGCCCTCAAAGTGATACTTAAAAAAGAATCCTAGGCAAATAAAGACTGTGCATGTGCCTTCAAATTGCCTGTCAACTGATGTCAACCCCATGAATTTCACAGGGTTTTCTTAGGCAAGGAAGACTCAGAGGTGGTTTTGCCAGTCCGTTCCTCCAAAATAGCCTCCAGCACCTGGTATTCATTGGTTGGCCCCCCTCCAAGTATAAACCAGGGCTGACCCTGCTTAGCTTCCAAGATCAGGCAGGGCATTTAGGCCCTCAAAGACTTATCTTAGCGCAAAAATGATAGCGTTGGTGCCAGTTAAAATTCTAAGAAAGGCAGTTCAGAACATGTTTCCCCAGCAAAGGAATTGTAGCCAGATTCTCTCCTAAATCTCTTGAATTTAGAGGCCGGCTGGTGTAGGGAAGCACTTCCACCTATGTGGGTCCTGGGCTGCAAATGGTGAGCACCATGATCTTGTTTGGAAGGCCAATTCAAGCAGGCAGGGATCAGGAGTCAGAACAGTCCTGCCCAGCAAGCAAACTAGAAACAGCTGATGAAAGAGACACTCTGGCCCACCCTGCAGGGGATTAGCAACTGCCAGACTGAAGCTCACCGGGGAAGACTGGTGGTTATTTGGGGTGAGGGCAATTCCAGGCCACGATCACCCACCACCCCATCCATTAGAAAATACTAAGAGAATGACTTGCAGACTGTACCAGGACAGTGAGGTTTTGGAGGAGCCTTGTGTGTGTCATGGCAGCCTTGAGGGTCCAATTAGAGTTAACAGCTGCTAGTCAACACCCCTGGAGACGTTCCTTTTTCTGCCTTCCTTCCTGACCTATGGTGATCTTAAGGCAAACCTGTCACAGGATTTTCTTGAGAGGGAGTTTGTCATTGCCTTCCTCTGAGGCTGAGAGAGGGTGATTTGTCCAAGACCACCCAGTGGGTTTCCATGGCTGAGCGGAGATTCAAACCCTGGTATCCAAAGTCGTCGCCCAGTGCTCAAACCAGGAATAAAAAGGCCATTGAACTCTTCATACCTGTACAACAAAGGGATTAGCCATGCTACTCAAGTTCTGAGAAATGAGTAAAATTCAACTCCTAGGTACTCACTGTCTCAGAGCAAAGAGCAGTTGAGCCAGCATCTTTGTTTTCCCAGCCAGGGCTGCTGCTCCCTCTGGCACAGGGACGAATTGGACAAGAAGACCATAGTTTTCTCCTGTTGTTTCCTAACAGTGAACATACTGCCTCCAAAGACAGAGGCTCTCTCTAGGTTTGTCCTTCATAAATTTCCATACATTTGCTTTTAAAGCCAATCAGTTTACAGCTGTTGCTGCAGCAGCAGCAAATGTGTGAAGATAGATGCCACCCTTCACCTGTTTTCCTCACCTGCCCATCAGTTTCATTGGATTGTTCACCAACTTTTCCCACCTCATGAATTTTGTAAGGGTCTCTCACCTCCTATCTCCTCTGCCTGTCTTCTAAACCAAAACCCCCTCAATACTGTAGCCACACCAGCCCACTCCAGGCTGGCTTTTTGGGGGTTACTCCTCTCTTTTTGTAGAAGCAATGTCATCAATGGAATGCCCTTCCAGGGAAGTCTGGTGTGGTTCTACAGTAGTACTTTCTTCTGTCTGTTGGACCCCACCAGGCTGGCTGTGTGTATATTCTGGTGCAAGTGGGTGGCACACTCCTTGGGCACATTTAGTACATGAATCTAAAGGCAAGAGATTGGGCCTTGGGTTTCTACCCATTCTGGGTCAAAATGCCTGTAAGGAAAATGTGGGGGTTGCTTCAGTGACATGATTCGCCCCAGCTGTTTGCACAGAGCAGGGGTGAGATCAGGTGAGCCTTCCAGATAGTGGGTTTCAACTCCCAGCATCCATCACTATGGGCTATGCCAGGAGTTGTAGGCCACCCACATGTAGGTCACAATTCCCACTCACTCACCCCCACATGGGGTCTTAGCCTTTTGTAAAAATAAAAAACAACACAAGCTAATGAACTATGTGGTTTTGGCTGAAACAGCAAAACGCAAATGGAGACAGGCCACCAGAGTCTGATCACAGCAACCTCAACCCCACACCATCCCTCGTTGTGCCTTCGCTAAAATACTCAGAAGTTGAATACGGTGAAGTTGAAACAATGTTTATTACAGGAGAAAGTTACTCAGGACTGTTAAAAATTATAAATATAGATATAAAATTAGACAGAAACAATGGGAATGGCAACAGTTCTCAGCTCAAACCACTGCAGTATATTGACAAGATCTAACAGAGAAAGAAAGAGAACCAGTTGCTGCTCACAGTGTCAATCCATGCAAAGTTTACCTGTTTACTAAAGCCTAGCTGCTGGCCAGCCTGGGGTTTGAAACGGGAAGGAGGTGAAGGAGAGAAGCACAGAGGAGCTGACGGAGCTCTGTGGGAGGTTAAACCCGTCCAGCTGCCATGTATGCGACTGCAAGGCTGACCCTGTGGGTTGTCTCCCATCTGGGACACCTTCCCTCTCAGCAGGGGAGAGGAATGGCCCGAGACTGGGTCCCTCACCCACGGGGCGACAGGCAGGGGAAACACAAACTACTGGAAGTTCTAACAGCTAAAAATTGCGATCTAGGATGAAAGTGATAAGCATGATTCTTTTTCAACAATACTTTTAACACACGTAAGTGCTTTTCCTTTATAAAATTATAAAAGTATTTGGCAGTGCTCAAGTGGTGATGCTCCTGGTGAATCTCAGCACTGTATTGGCCAGTTACTCCCTTGCCACACACAGCAAGAGGTACCCTGTGCTGATATTCGCTTCCCTGTTCTACACTATTAAGCTTTGATGGCAGCCCCAGCAAACAAAGGCTTGGCATCTCTTATCACCCTTTACTCCCTTTGTAACTTCCTAGAGAAGTTACAACTCTGTTGGAGGGATTCTTGTATTCAAGTGGCCACAGGAAACAGCTAGGGACTGGAGCAGAAGGGAAATGCACAGCTGGAGTGTGTCTGCCTTGACACAGACAGTTTGTAGTTACCTCAGAGTTCAAAGGAGCTCATTTCTCTGCAGAAATGATCGGGAAGCCCACAGGCTGCTAACTGTGGGGAGAGGTAGACAACTTACTGCACTCTAGGGCCAGTTGGTCACCTGGGCCAAGCCCCGCACCCCACTTCAATCCACAGAGGTGGATCTGGGCTGCAAACGAGGCTCTGTGGCTAGAGAATACAAAGACACCCCCACCCCCGGGCATCAAAAGCTGCCAAGTGGCTACTACGGCATCCACCCACAGAGGCCTTCCCGACCAAGGGATTAAAAGGGAAGAAAAGATCTGAGTTACGGCAGCCGAGTATTGGATCATCAGCCTCCAAATCCTCACAGAAGCCCACTTCTTACAAAGCAACTTTTAAGACCTAGGAAGTCCCTCCTGGGCCTGAGAAATTCTCAGGATGCTGCGTGCCCCACATCTGCAGGAGCAGCCCCACACAACACCAGCCATGTGCCACTACAACCTTGCAAACACCCTCCCACACATAGAGTGGTATTTTTACTCACATGAAACAGACACAAGCCAAGCAAGGGCAGCCTTCCTTTTTCTCCTTAAGCAAATCAACTAGTGTGACTAAAAGGAAACAATGAATAGGGCGTGTGTGTGTGTGTGTGTTGCATCTTACAAGTTTAGCACATAAAAAAAGATACCAGAAATGGTACAAACTTACACTTAATGTAAACAAGCATCGTAGTGACTTTTTTTTTTTTGCAAAAAAAGAGACGCACTGGGATAAAAGTTCAGTGATAGTGTCTGTGTTAAGCTTAACGATAATAGAAGATGGCACTATTGTCTATAATTGGTAAGGGTTCTATGCATACATGAAATAAGATACTTTGGAGAAGTGCAAGAGATACTCCTTATACACTTAAAATGTTAACATGATACAAGCAAAATTCAGTTCTGAATGAAGTCATCGTGTTTGTTAACACACTGGGCAAAACGGTTTGCATTTCAGGCTAAGGCAAATCTTTCTGTCTCCAAAAGGAACAAGTACGTGAACACATCCACCAGCAACAGGTATGAACCGGAGAATGCCCCGCAGGGAAATTACCAGCTAAGGATCAACTCTGAGACATCTTCTCCCAATATTTTTGCCCCTCCGATGTAAAGTTTTAAGAAATGGCAAGAGTCAGAAATGTATTATTGAATTATTCAACTATAGTACTACACTCTCAGCAGGGCAGTCCTGCCTCCCCCATCCCCAAATTTTATATGATTCCTTAATCCCCACCCTCCCCGAGTAGCACGATTGTCACACCGACTTCAGTAATTTGCCAAGGGTTGAGGTTTGTCTGTAATGCACAGGTCCAGGCTTTATGAAATACAGCACATTTTGTCAGATGCATCTACAAATGGATATAGAAAGTTATCAAAAGGATGAAAGCCCAGGTCTCTCTGGGGAGGAAAACCTGGGAGTCCTAATGCCCACATCCCAGTAACGGTAAAATTCAACAAATACTCCGTCATTGGAAGCCTATAAATATGAGATGTAGCATGTTTGTTTGTATCATCTAGTTATAAAATCTGGTTCCCCAAAATTCTACTACAAGTCTTTACAGCCATGTGTCTTTCCCAAAAATACGAGCCCCTCCCCACTCCAAAATTTAAATATACAAGTAAGTGAAGTGGCACCTGATTCCAAGGGATGCAGTGGCAGACGCAGCGGGCAACGGATGGCCCTTGGGATGTTGCTGGGTTGCAGCTTCCCAGCGCTGCTGCCCCAGTTCCTCCTCCTCCTTCTCCATGGCCTCTGCAGGCTACAGCTAAGGGGGACATCAAACCAGCAACATGTGGAGGGCCACCAGATGCTCACCATGGGGGACCGTGGCACAACAGTCACACTCTGCCCAAGGTGTGCTTTAAAGCTGCATTGGCAATGGACAGAGTTTCTACCTACAGTACACTTGATAAGGCATACAAGCAAACACATCCGCATTTTACTCGTCTAAGGTTCTTCAGGGGAAGTGGGGACGGACAAGGCAAGCATCCATCAAGTTTCATTCCGCTGCTTATGACACATTTGCTTTCCCTTCCAGTGCCCTCCTCCTGCATAGAGAGTGGTCAAATAAATAACAGCACAGCTCTGGTCTCGTTTCTCTCTACGGTGTGCCAGGTGAGGCCAGGTCGAACGGCAAGCCTGATCCTGCTAGAGTCACCACCGTTTCTCTTCCTTCACTTCAGCGTGGTTTCTCCTTTCATGACACCCAGTTCTCAAGTCACACTGACCAGTATTTTGCCCAGAATCTGGACCAACTTCTGTCAAAGATTTAGGAGGCACCAGCCCTACAAGACGGGAGGGCTGGTGTGGAATGGGGGTGGCAAGATACCCCAAAGATTGCCTCCAGGACACAAAGGCTTCTCTTATGGCAACAGAGACACAGGCTGGGACACAGGAGCCCAGCGCAATGCTCACTCAGACACTTCCGCCACTGAGACAACAATTCTTTCTGTTCCTTGGGTGCACTGCCTCCGGCAGTGTGCGCTCCCCCCCCCCCCCGAAAGGCGCCCATCTTTTCTCACCAGGCTTCGGCAGCACAGGTGGCCACACCAAAATCTCTCCAGGAGTGCACGCGCACACCTCCAATGGTATTGGGGGAGGGGTGCCATCCTCTGTGGGGCTATGAGGCACAGGTGGCGTGGGGGGATGGGGTCCTAGGATTCCTTGCTCTCGTGCCAAGGAGATGTGCTTGAGTCCAGGCAGTCTGCTCCTCCTCCCCTCGCTATAGGATGGCACAGCTGTTCTTCTCTTTCTCCCGTGGCTCCTTCTCTTTCTCCCGTGGCTCCTTCCGTTTCCGCTCGCTAGCCCCCGATGGTCTTCCTGTGGAAGGAGAGGAAGCTCCAGGCACCTGCTGTCAAGAGGGACAGGGAAACAACCATGTTGGCTTAACCACTTTTGCACTCAGTGCCATCCCTAAGGCCAATGGATGCGCTGGACAGGCTCCCCCTGTAGGATGGCTGGCCTTCAAGGGAGGCTCGCTGTTCCTGATGACAGGGCAGGCATGGAGCAAGGCGGTGGAGTGGTGGGCCTCTCTCACCTTTAGCCACATTGGGACTCTGACTGGAAGATGGGGCAGCCAACCGCAGGAGCACATTAACACCCCCCCCAAGACCTTAGAGGGCTGCACTCCCCACCACATCTGCTTCTGAAAAAACCCACGATCAATTCTTTGCCTTCTAGGGGGCACCATTTTAAGCCCAGGAAAGGCCTTTCTTTAAAGAACAAGAAGTGAGCAGAAGCCACTTCCTGTTTCAAAAAAGGTCTCTCTTGGGTATAAATTGGCCAAGGGTGGTCCCAAAACATTGTATAAATGCCCCCCACACCCTCAAGAGGGCATCTGAGACCAATAAAAAGGGGGAAACTTTGCAAAAATTTTGTTTGAGCCCCAGGAGTTGAGGCAGCCAAGCTCTAAACATGGGGAAATGCCTCCATTCCCTCTGGGGTGCATTTTGGAGAAAAAAATTGAAAGAAAATGTTTGCAAAAAAAAATTGGACTCGCCCCGCCAGGGAGGTGAGGTACACACAGCCTACACTTTGGCTATCCCAATGTAAGACCTCATCCTACGAGTGTTAGCCTATAACAACATAACGGGGTTTGTACCACCCTGATAAAGATTTCCAGAGTTGAGGGAAGGAAAGGGTCTCTTTTTCCTTAAGAAATTCTAAGATGTGTTATGGGTGTGTGCCTGTGCTTGCTCCTTTCAACAGGGAAAACCCAGGCATCTGCTGATATGCAGCATGGGAATATAGCAAAGAGAGAAAATTGCACAAAGGCTTTAAAAGGTCTGAGCTGCCCTGTCACACAGGGCAGAGAAGCCCAGGCTGACACAAGCCGGACTCTCCAAGACTGGAACATCCATGTTCCAAGGATGTCCTGCTACCTCCTGTTGTCTGCTGAAGCTCCTCTATCTGCTGCTGCCACTCCTGTCTTCAGGTGTCCAGCTACATTATTTGTTTGCCATGTTCACATCCCACATGGCTCTGCTCCTCCAACGGTGACTTATACTAAGTCAACCCCACTTGGTCCAATTGTAGCTCAGCTAGCCTACGCAAACTGGCAGCGGGGCTTGTCTTGCCCAGCCGTAACTCAAGACCCCAAGGACTGGAAATGGGACCGCCTGAATGCCAAGCAGGGGCTATGCCACTGAGCTACTGGATGAACATGCATGGTTTCTGGCAGGGTCCAAAGGCTGCCAAGAACCAAAGGCTCTTACCTGGACCTGAGCAGCAGTGGCGGCAGCGGCGGCGGCTTGCTCTTGCTCCTGATAGTACTGCGAAGCCCGCCTGTCCTCCTCTTCCTGAAGTTTCTTGGCAAGCTCAAGGTCACTGATTCCTTCTGGCAGCTGCTCCCAGTGGATGTCTTGGCTTTGCTGCTCTTGTTGCAAGGACAAGGCCATCAGGTAGTCCTAAGAGGGAAACCCATCACTGTATGCTCCTCTCACCCTTTAAGAGCCAACTCATGGGATCCCACCACTCCCCACATTCCCAAAGAGAGAGGCTGTTATACCTCCTCAGCAGCTGCACAAAAACTGACACACAAAGCCCCCTTCCACTCACACGAGATGAACAGCCAAAGTGGGGATCATGGGATCCTGCTCCAGGTATGAGGCCTAATTGCGAGGGATCCCTGATGCAGATCTTCTAATGTCTGGATGGAAAAATTCAGTGGGCCTTTTATCCATCCCCAACTCTAACAGACACCCTACTCAGAAGGCAGCCCTTGGATGAGGATAATCCAGTTTTAAGAACCTCCAACAAGCACCAAAAGAGAATGTTATACTTTAGGGAAACACTGGGCAGAATTTTGTTAGTGGCTGGAGCACACACTAAAGTGTGACTTATGCCCATGCCATTTTTTTTGGGGTGGTGGTGCAAGGACCTACTCTCTTGCCCCTTACACTCCCTCCAAAACTCCCCTGCACAGCTATCCAGCCCCAGGCAAGGCTTCTTCCTCCTCTGAATTGCTCCCCCCGTCCCCAGCCCAATAGTAAGGAGCAGCCGCAGTGGATCTTCCAGGGGCTTGACAGTTAAAGGGGGAGGGGAAGATCACAGAGCAGCATGGGCAGAGGGATATGCTGTGCCTGCTAGATGTAGAATCTTGGCTGTCTTCGAGCTCTACATTATTTAATTTCCTTTAAGAGAATGGGGAGGGAGGGGGAAGCAAGTAAGTAGGTAGATCACATCCATCCCAAGACCTGGAAAGGCAAAGCCACTGAATTAAGATCTCCAAATCTACCTGATCTATCTGATCTTGCTGTCCTCGGTATACCGTTTCTGGATCGGATGGAGGTCGCAGATGGAATTCAGAGTCACAGAAGTTTCCATCCCCATCCACATTGTGTAAGCTTTCCCAAACAACTTTATCTTCTGTAAGGAAACCCTGGTCCGTCACCAGAAGGTAAAGCTGACCCTAAATAAAAGGACAAGTTTCACACATGCTATTGGGATTTATTGCTTTAAACAAAACAAAACACCAATCAACTCCCCCATATTTTATCCTGTTCTTGCTATGAGGTGCCCTGAATTTTAGCCCCAGAAGCCTTTACATGTGTGTTTGCATGAAACTACCTATTGCACAATTATACTACTCCCTCATCAGCTATCCCAAGATACACAACAAGCAAGGACAGAATAATTTCTTATGGCAATGAGCTGTAAAAGCCACCTGTGGTTATTTACGGCTTATGCTGATCCATTTCCACCAGATTTTGTGCCTTATTATATCCCCATCTCTGCACTCATCTGGCAGAAGTTCAAAGACACAAGGCACTAGCTAATGGCATAACAATTTGCGGAGTCTAGAATCAACTGAGCAATTCATTGGCGATGCATTTTGATATAGAAGATCTTTCCAGGAGGGAGCAGATCAACCACAATCACAATTGTAAATTGGGAGGAAAAGATGAATAGAAATAAACTACTTGGGTATTCTTTCATCAGTTAGAATATTTCAATATACATATTAAAAAATGGGAGAGAGTCCCCACAAAAAGAGGAGGGAAAGGATTTGGAGTCTTTAAGCAGGTCCCCTTTGGCTGTGAGTGCTCCATCCTAGCAGAGGTAACTTATGGGGCAAACTCAAAGCAGATGCATGACCTCTGGAAAGGCAGCTGGACTGTGAAGCAGGGGCTGGCCACAGGCTCATGCACTTCAAGTCACACAGATAAAATTATAAGGATACTGTTCGTAGCCAGATACCTTATGTTTGGTCATGGTGCTAAAGTGGTTGTTTCTGAAGAAGACGCACAATTCCCCTTCTTGAACAGTGGATGTCAACTCGCATAGGCCATGGTAAGTCAACTGAGTGGCTGTGTTGTTTAGGAACTGCTCTGCTACGGAACCTGTGACGACAAAGCTTTGTGTTTATTCGTGTGTACACCACAGAATTCATGCAGCCCAACTACATCTCACTGGAAAAAATGTACCCCCAGTTCACAGCACTGTGCAAGCCCACAAACTAAGTGTGACACTTATTTGGACAAAAGGGAGCCTGGACTTTAGGGGGAAATGTTAGCTGGCCGAGCCCAGAAGGCAGGAGAGTCCAAATATAAGCCAATACAATTAAGTGTCACTTGGCAGCAATGAAAACAGAATGAGTAACTGTACGAGATACCTTTTAAAACACACACACACTATTGTGATCTGGCCTTCCAAACAAGCTACAGATTATTTGCTTGTTGCTGTTACTTTTATTTATGACTTGCCTTTCCCCCCACAAAGTGGCTTACAATTAAAAACAACTACAGTTGTCCCTCCACATTCACGGATTTGACATTCACGGATTTGAGTATTCACGGCTTGAAAAATATTCTTAAAAAAATAACAATCCTAATAGTAAACCTTGATTTTGCCATCTTATATAAGGGACACCAATTTGCTCTGCCATTGCATATAATGGGACTTGAGTATTCACGGATTTGGGTATTCACGGGGGGTCCTGGAACCAAACCCCAGCGAATGTGAAGGGACAACTGTACAATCTAATTAAAACTACAGCTATAGTGTACTTATTTAATGAATAAAATAATACTCTCCCCCTCCTCCCACAGTGCTTATGTACACTGAAAATATAGCAAACTCATCAACTCTGCCTACTTCAGAGGTTATCAGTGAAATATATTTCAGGACTTCCCATTACAGTGGCCTTCACAAATAACTGGCTTTAGCTGTGAATGCCATACAGCCAGCAGGTGTGCACAACTGCCTTCACATGATGTCTGAGTGCTCCTAGAGGGCATCTAGTAGGGCTACAGTGGGGGAAAAGATGCTGGGCTGGCTGAGTCTTTTGCCTGGTTCAGTGTGGCTCTCGGGTCCCCAGGGCCTCTGTTAGTCACAGCAGAGTATTCAATGAGTCCTTCTTCAGAAGCGGCAGGCCAAAAAGTCTCAAATGCTAAGAAGCCACAACAGCCGAAGGTGACTCCCTCTGTGCCCTTCTTGCGGGCCAGCATTCCATCAGGATGGCAACCATTTGAGAGAGAATAACGGACCAGACCTGAGCCAACCAGGTCCTCTCAAGGATCTTAAGCTGTTCACTCACCTTCATCAAGTAGTTCGCTATTGTCCGACTGTTTACAGCAAATTATTTTCTCCACTAGCTGATTGTAGCTGCAGTTGCCAACTGCTTTCACAATGTCAGCAATCTAGGGGGAAAGAAAGATCCTGAGCTTGACTGATGAGAATTATGTTAGATATCACCACTTTTAGAGAATCACTCACAATCTTTGTCAATGGATACCCAGGTGGAGTCTGACTTGGGAGTACTTGGCACAAGCTTCAACTGGTGCACCAGCTACAGCCCTTTCTGGACAGGGATAACTTAGTAGTGCATGGACCATGGGGGATAACTTCCAAATTAGACTACTGCAATGCACTCTGCATGGGGCTGCCCTTGAAGACAACATGGAAACTGCAACTGGTGCAAAACACAACAGCTTGACTGCTGGCCAGAACCTCATACAAATACTATACAACATTGGTTTTAAAAGAATTGCACTGGTTGTTAATATATTTCCTATCTGAATTCAAGATGCTAGTGATGATACTCCAAGCCCTATAGGAACATCTCTCCCTAAATATACCTGCCCAAGATTTGAGATCTGCTGCGGGGGGGGGGGGGGGCTCTGTGTCCCATCAGTTAGGGAAACACACTGGGGGAAGAGAAAGGAGAGGGCCTTCTCTGTGGTGGCACTCCAGTTATGGAACATCCTGCCCACAGAGCCTTGATTGGTGTCTACATTTCTATCAATTCAGTGCCAAATGGAAACATGGTTGTTTACAAAAGCTCTTGAGGCCTAATTGGTTTTACAGAGGGCCCCACATGTGCATGGTTTTGTATTGTATTTTATCCAGTTTTAATCTCATTCAATTGTTTAATATGTTTTTAGCTTTCAAAAACATTTTTACTGTTTTATTGTATGCCACCCACAGGTTTTCAAATAAGAGGCTGAGATAATAAATACTGGGCAATATCTGTCCTCTACTCATGCACATCTGCTGTTAATTTGGAATTTTGTGATTCCAGCTTATTTTTAATCTTGCCAGTCTTATGGGTTCTTGTTGCTACTCGTGTTTTTCTGTGGTTTTTATTTGCAGGCTGTCTCCTAGGGAAGGTACAAATCACATAAACCACACACGTGCAATGATTAACACCTCCCCAGCCCTGCTTGCTTACCTGGGGGTCCACGAGCCATCCATGGTACAGCGGGATATCAAGAAGGTCAAACACAATGCATTCAGGCGTGTATTCAAATACCCGTACACCAGTGAACTTTACATTCACATCGAGGCCTGTCTGGAGCTTATGCAAGATTGCCATCGCATCACTCATATTCTGCCAACAGGAGGACAAAGAAGAAATCATTTGCCTTTGGCAACATTATTAAATGTTCAATATATATAATTTTTATATAACATAATTGTATTGCTTTAGTTAATAACAAATACAAAATAAGCCAACAAAACAAACATGGAGCACCACTCTCCAAATCTGAATTTAAAAAGCAGGTCATATGAGGAAAGGTGAGAAGTTGCAGCTCCTGAGTTCTGAATCTCAGAGAATGAAAACGGGGAAAACCCTGACTTCTGTCACTAGGACATCAACTACCACATATCTTGGATTCACTTACTGTATGACCCAAAGGTGCAATCAGATTCCAGCCTCCTTTACTGATACGTTAAACTTTACTGGAGTACACTGCATGGTGTCCAGAGCAATACTAATAGTATTCGTAAATGAATTCCAAAGATGTTCAACAGTAAATATTTCAAGTTTCATCCTGATCTATTAGCATATGTTGAAATCTCCCAGGGAAGGTGGGCAAGCATCTAACATCAAGGTAATGGCCTGAAGTGAGTTTGTGAATAAGTGAGTGAGTTCCTTCCCCAAGGTCCACTGTAGATATTCCACTGATAATTTTCTCTCCACCTTTTCTACTTCCATCATAATAAAAGAAAAAACTAAACGAAATAAGACACAAAGAGGAAAAAGTTTTCTGGCTAGCCACTTAATGACAAGTTCTTAGCTGCAGGCCTTTATCATGCCAAGAAAAAATTCACTGCAAACGTCAGGTAAGGATGGCCCCAATTTATGTGATGTGATTTTATATTAATTCACTGATTGACCTCAGGAACACAATAAATCCAGCTAGAAGGTCTAGGCTAAAGCAGTACATATTTCACACACAGAATTTTGTTTTTACATGCAGGAGGAAATCTTTCTTCCATTGACTAAGCCTCACTCTGGATACTTAAGTTAGCAAACTTGTAATACAAAAACTCAGATTTTAAATCACTATTAGAAAATGCTGCTTACTTCCTAAACAAGTTGTGTTTTATTATTACCTGCTCATAGTTTAAGCGCTGAATTTCAGAGATTTCTTTTGGTTTTGAATCAAGGATATAGTCTCCTAAAAGGAAAAAAAGTATATACCGTACGTTATATGTTTTTAAATGTATCTGAACTATTTTTCTACCACCTTTCCCTTAAAACCCACCACAGCACTATACAGATAAAAGCTAAAAACCATCATGGCATAAAAACCATTAAGAAAAATAACCCACCCTTTAAACCATTAAAACTGCAAGACTACTAAAAGAAACTTAGAAGCCAATTTAGAAAGATGTGTCTTTACATCTTTTCTTAAAAAAAAAAAAAGAGGCTGGCATCTTGTTAGTGTCTTACGCAAGAGTAAGTTCTCCTTATCCCTGTTTATGTCTTTTTGTTGCTATTGTTGCGAAGGTTGGTATTCTCTTTTACTCTCCACAACAACTGAAGGCCCACCCCCAGACTCACAGTTCAGCCCAGCAGCCCATGCACAACAGTCATTCAGTGGCTGATAGAGAGTTGGGAAGGGATCAGGGAAGCATCTAGCTATGTCCCTGAAGCCAGACACAGACTGATGACATCACCTTCTGAAACCTTCAGAGGACCCATGCAGAGCTCAGTGGATGATGTAATCATCCTGTGCCTGGCTATAGGAACATAGCCAGATGCCTGATTCCGCACCTCTCCGCTAGCCACAAAATGGCCAGTGGGGGGGCTTCAGTAGTTATACTGTGAATCCTGGGGGGGGGGTGTCAAGAGGGGAGACGTAACATAGTTCTGCCTGTGAAACTATTACGCTATGTGTATGCCCTTTCCATGCTATGTGGCTCCATTGCAACTGGAGAAAACTCTCTCCTTAGAAGTGATGCAAATTTTAATAAAAAGTGAAATGTTGGGCTCTTCAAATGAAAGTCAAGTGACCAGGCCCCAAGAACCAGGAATCTAGTTAGAAGCTATGCCCCCTTTGCTGCTGGAGGAGTCATGTAGGACCCTTGCCTTCCCCTAAGGACCATCTCCTGAGCACCGAAAGGCTCTTCCACACCACAGGCTGATTCCTAAGCCATTTCACCAAGTTTATCTCCAAGTTCTTTGGAACTTTCACCCACCACTCTGCAGCCGCCACACAGTGGCTGGGCTCTTTGAATGCAACTCTTCACATGGCCCACCATCCCCTATGCTAAGCTGTTTCTATCAATACTAATAATTCACACAGCATCATCAGTACCAACCTAAATATTCCATCAACTGCTCAGCAGTTATGATTTCCATCATTGGTGGCAGTTTCACCTGGGAGAGAGAAAAGAATTTACGCCATTGATTTACTTAGGCATTTTACAGACAAGAACAGCTAGCAAGGGTTTTACATCTCTGAATTTGCCACACAGCTGTATAGATGGAGAGCTACAAAGATGTGTGATACATGTAGCAGCCACCTTGCCCAAACATCTGGGATGACAGTTCTTGGCATCTACACTAAGCATCTCCAACAAGTACAGGGTTGTTCTATTATTCTTGCCAAAAGAGAGGCCCTTGTTTTTTTTGCTACTTTCTAATCTTCCATCAAGGAAACATCTGACAGCAGAAGGGTTTTCTTTTCCTGTGTTAAGAGCTGTGTGTTGTTTATTATTACCACTGCTTGACTCAGTACCATATCTCACAAAACAGCAGCATCAGTGCCCCCAATTATACGTGAGGCAGAAGATGCAGCTCACAAAGCTGGTCTCCGGGTTCTTTATACATTCTTCTGCCTCAGTTCTCCCGTGCAACTGCCCTACAGCAGACTGAAACAGGACACTTGTTCAAAAGCCCTGCACATGTGCTCTCTATAGAATGCAATTGTTTATTAAGAAGCACTACATAAGGTCTCCTCTTGTGCAAATAGCACCCAAACACAACTCTCAACAATCTATATAAGCTCAGTGTCCAGACTGAGCATGCATGCAGCAATGTCACAGAACTCTGCCTGGCAGAAGAACCCAAGGCCACAGTCATAGAATCAGAGTTGGAAGAGACTACAAGGGGCATCTAGTCCAACCCCATTCTGCCCTGCAGGAATACACAATCAAAGCATTCTCGACAGATGCCTATCCAGCCTCTTTTTAAAAACCTCCAAAGGAGGAGACTCCACCACACTTCCAGAAAGCAGTGTATTCCACTGTTGAACAGCTCTTACAGTCAGGAATCTCTTTTCCTGTAGTTTGAACCCATTGCTCTGTGTCATTGTCTCTGGAGACACAGAAAACAAGCTTGCTCCATCCTCAGTATGACATCCCTTCAAATATTTACATATGATTTTTATTTTATTATTTTATTTTAATTTTTTTATAAGAGTGGCTTACAAATTGTTTTAAGCAATAGCTATTTACACATCTACACTGCATTAAACAGTTTCCAATGTGTGTTAGCTAATTGTCCCCACAAGCTGGGTACTCATTTTACCGACCTACGAAAGGATGGAAGGCTGAGTGAACCTTGGAGCATGCTGTAATCGAACTTGCAACGTGGTGACTTGCAGTACTGGCATTTAACCACTGCGCCACCATCTATTATGTCCCCTCTTAACCTTCTCTTCTCCAGGCTAAACATACCCAGCTCCCTAAACCGCTCCTCATAGGGCATAATGGCTTTCAGACCTCCCAGCGTTTTGGTTCTGCTCCACAACTTTTATAGACAACAGCTTGGCTGGAGACCCTCATTTTGCTTGTGGGACTTCCTGGGATTTCCACAGGACAGGAAAGCCTGAGAGCTACTGAGAGTGTGGGAACAGCCAACTAGACAGACCAGGGGCCTTAAAGCAGCCTCCTAATCTCACAGGCACATACAAGACACACAGGGAAGAGGGTTTGCATGGCGGGAGCAGTAGTACCCAACCATCATTGGAGGGGAAACAATACTAGCCTAGGTGGCCCAGTTCAACATGATGCTGTATCTTTCTGTGGGATGGAGCCCTGGGGCCTTCTACATCCCACAAACACTACTAGATGTTGCATGTCTCCCAGAGGCACTCTGTCCCTGCCCAGAAAGGTACCAAAAGCTCCTGGGGCTGCCCAGGAAAGCAATAGGGATGCATATCCTATATGAGCCTGCGCAGAGCCTGAGATCCTTCTTTCAATCCCTTTACGTTCACAGCTACAGCTGGTGGAAACATAAGACAGGGCCTGCTGGGTGGCTGCCCCTAAACTCTGGAACTCCCTCCCTTGAAAGCCTAGAAGGGCCTCCTCCTCACCATCTTTTTGTCAAGAAGCAAAGGTGTATTTATTCAGAAAGGTTTTTAGAACTAACACCTTCTAAGGAAAGGATTTACAAGGGTCTTGTATTGTTTTAAACTGACCTGTTTTAACTGCTTTTTATCCTTTTCAGGGGTATGTTTTAAATTGTTTTACATAATTCTATTTTAATGCTGAGCTTATATATACTGTAATCATTTTAATTAGTAAACCATCCTGAGTCCCAGTCTTGCGGGGAAAGCATGGTATATGTAAAGTTAATAAATAATAAAAATGCCAGACCCAGGACAAGTCAGGCTCTTGGTTCAGCATCGCTCTGTACCCATCTGCACCAGGGGGTCGGTGACTGGTGGCTGGACCACAACCCCCAACAGCACTAGCCAGCATAGCCAATGGTGTGAGTTAATGGGCTTTTAATCCAATCACATCCTCTGGGGCTTCCCAACCTTGTCTACACTGTCTAGCAGTGGCTCTCCAGGGTGGATTTCAATGGGATGGGGGCTTTTCCCACCTCCACCTGGCAGTGCCACCAGAAACTGACCTGGGACTCTCTGCTTGCAAAAGAGGAGACCTGTCACTAAGTTACAGCTCCCGCTTTCATCCAAAGGAGTCAAGTCTCTACAGCAAATCTCAGGGAAAGTTTGTTTTTTTCCTGTAACAACCACTCCCCCAAACCTGTCAAAGTTTGGGAAAAGTTCCATTTCTCAAGAGATGACTGCTCCCAAAATCTACACCCAGCCAACACTTGGGAAAAGTTATGGTCTTGGAATGACCATTCCTAAACATCACTTGAAGGGAAAGTCCCCATTATTTCAACAGAACTCCCAAAATTTAGGAAAAGTTTCTTTTTGAGTGGAAACAGCAATTCCCACCTTGCAGCTCCTATTAATGAGGATGGGGTGGGGGCAGTTACTGGACTAGCACTCCTGTAAGCTCCCACCACAGTAGCAGGCAGGTGTGGGGGATTCTGGGAGTTGCCATTCCAAAAGGGGTAGGGAAAATAACTTTGTCCTGAGCTCTGGCCAGCTGCCCCCCCTTCCTTTGAGTCCCAATGGCCTGAATCCTCTTCCTAATCTTAAACAGCATAAGAACCATGTTGGATGGAGAGCCGACACCTATATCAACCCCACACCAGCACGGTGTAGTGGTTTGAGCGTTGGACTGGGACTCTGGAGACCAGGGTTCAAATCCCTGCTCAACCACGGAAACCTACAGGGTGACCGTGGGCAAGTCACACTCTCTCAGCCTCAGAGGAAGGCCATGAAAACCCTGCCAAGAAAACCCAGTGATAGATTGGCCTTAGAATCTCCACAAGTCAGAAATGTCTGGAAGATAAACAACAACACTGTAATTGTGACTAGAATATTCAGGCTGGAATGGAAGCAAAGGTGGAATATGGATGAATAAAACCACCATCCTCAATCCAGAACAAAATCACCGTCCTCAATTATTGTTGCATCAATAAAAGCAATTTGAGTCACAAAGATCAAGTAGACAGAGCCTATTGTAAAGAACAAAAAGAACTCCTTCCTGGCCTTGCCCCACACATACTACACTTGATCTTAGCCAAAAGGCCATTCAGTGCAAATATTAAGACGCAAATAGTATACAGTTGTCCCTTCATATTCGCTGGGGTTTGGTTCCAGGACCCACAGGAGGGAGGGAAAAAAAAGGAAAAATAGCTGTGTTATGTCCAATGAATGAATGAATGAATATATAACAGGCTTGGGTGGGGAGGAGGAGCTGTATTCTCTCCTAGTACTACCGTTATTTTACAAAGATATATAAATCTTGCGCAGGGAGGGAGAAATCAGAGGGAGGAAGTACAGTTGTCCCTTCACATTCGTTGGGGTTTGGTTCCAGGACCCACAGGAGGGAGGGAAAAAAAAAGGAAAAATAGCTGTGTTATGTCCAATGAATGAATTAATATATAACAGGCTTGGGTGGGGAGGAGGAGCTGTATTCTCTCCTAGTACTACCCTTATTTTACAAAGATATATAAATCTTGTGAGGAGAGGGAGAAATCAGAGGAAGGAAGTACAGTTGTCCCTTCACATTCGCTGGGGTTTGGTTCCAGGACCGCCCTGAATACCCAAATCCGTGAATACTCAAGTCCCATTGTATGCAATGGCAGAGCAAAATTGTGTCCCTTAAATAAGATGGCAAAATCAAGGTTTGCTTTTTGGATTATTATTTTTTTAAGAATATTTTCAAGCCGCAAATACTTAAATCCGTGAATACCAAATCCGTGGATACAGAGGGACAACTGTATAGTAGAAGGCCAGGTTTTCCACGAGGGTCGTAACATGCAGTCCCCCACCCAATCCCTCAGGGCACAGATCCTCCTCCTCCTCCTCCTCGCGAGGAGGCTGGGCCGCACCTTCCAGGCCAGGAGCAGGACGTTCATGATGGCCAGCAGCGGGCAAGGCCCGTTCTCGTTCTGGGTGACGACGGGCGTGTTCTCCTCCTTCCACCGGACCCACTTGAGGTGGTAAACCGACTGGCCCGGGAAGCGCTCCTTCGGGCCCGGAGCAGCAGGGGTGGAGGTGGAGGAGGCTGGAGGAGGCGACCGAGGAGGAGATGCCACTGCCACCGGCGCCGCCGGGGAGGCCGAGGGCGGCGGCTCGGCTCCCTCCGCCGCCTCCGCGACGGGCGCCCGGCCGGCCTCCGAATTGCCACCGCCACCGCCGGAGGAGGAAGAAGAGGAGGACGAGGAGGACGAGGAGGACTGGAGGTTGGAGAAGGAGCCCGCGGAGTCGGCCAGACTCACGGCTGCCTCCTCCTCCTCCTCCTCCTCCTCCGAGGTGGGAAGAAGGAGAAGAAGCGGCGGCGTCTGGGTAACCTCAGCCCCATGAGGCGGCGGCGGCGGCGGGTCTTGGGCGGCCACCCCCGGCCTGTCCTCTGAGGAGAGCCTCGTGGTTGCCCGGCTGCCGCCCCCGTCGCGCTCGTCCTCAGCCTCGGCATTATTGTCGTCGTCAACTCCGTTGCTTTTCGCCGCCGCCGCTGAGGCGATTCCCGCCTTTTTTCTCTGAGGGGAACCGAGATTCGCCTCAGCGGCAGCGGCCGCAACAACAACCTCCTCGAGCGGGTAGGGCGGCGGCGGCGGCAGCACCAGCGACGGGGACCCCGCCAGGCCCTCCATGCCGGAGAGCGGGGTCTTCTTTTAGCCCCGGCCGGGTGGACGGACAGGCAACCCGGCGGTGGCGGCTCCCCGGCTACACGCCCCGGGAGCAGCAGCGGCGGCGACGGTGTTGCGACGGCCGCTTTTGGGCCAAAAGGGCCTCGGGCGCCATGACAGGCGGAGGCCACGCCCTGGCCCAGGCCACCCCCCCCCGCGGAGGGAGGGGGTGTGGGAGCAGGGAGGGGTGCGGAGGCGCGCATGCGTGTGACGCAGCCCGAGAGGGAGGGAGGGAGGAAGAGGAGGGCGGCCTTGATTGGCTGGCTGGCACACCACACTGTTATAGAGTTACTATTCCACTTTAACTTCTCTGGCTTCCTCCTGTGGAATTCTGGGGTTTGTAGTTGAGTGAGTCCTAAGAGCTCTCTGGCTGAGAGTTCTAAATACCCCTCCCTAGACAGCAAATCCCAGGATTCTGCAGGAAGCAACCATAGCAAATAAAGTGGAATAGTAACACTATAACAGTATAGTGTGAAAATTTCGTTCCTTGGTTCCTTCATTCGGGTTGGTTGCAGGTGATATCACACTACACTGTTATAGCGCTATTATTCCACTTTAACTACTCTGGCTGCCTCAGGTGGAATTCTGAAGCTTGTAGTTCGGTTAGGCCTAAGAGCTCTTTGGCTGAGAATTCTAAATGCCCCTCCCTAAACTGCAAATCCCAGGATTCCAGAGGAGGCAGCCAGAGCAGTGAAAGTGGAATAATAGCGCTATAACAGTGTAGTGTGATAATCTTGTGCTATGATTCCACTTGAACTCCTCTGGCTGCCTCCTATGGAATTCTGGGGTTTGTAGTTGAATGTAAGGGCTCTCTGGCTGAGAGTGCTAAATGCCCCTCCCTGAACTACAAACCCCAGAATTCCTCAGGAGGCAGCCAGAGGGGTTAAAGTGGAATAATAGCACTATAACAGTGTAGTGTGGTAGCTAAATTATTTGTCTTATTGCACTACATTGTTATAGTTATATTATTCTACTTTAACTACTAGGGCTGCCTCACGCCGAACAAGTCTTGAAGAGAAACAACAACGCAGAAAGAATCACAACCCAGAAACATCACCCAAGGAGACCTTTTGCTGTGCTTTCTGCAACCGGACTTGTTTATCTTGGATTGGCTTTTTTAGTCATCAGCGTGCTTGCAGAAAGCGCGGGCTGAGTCCTTCCTGAATCTTTGTTTGCGAAGAAAAGCCAGAGAGACTAGGGCTGCCTCCTGGGGAAACATGGGGTTTGTAGTTTAGTAAAGCCTAAGAGCTCTCTGGATGAGAATTAATTCTAAATGCTCCTCCCTAAACTGCAACTCCCAGGATTACACAGAAGGCAGCCAGAGCAGTTAAAGGGGAATAATAGCACTATAAGAGTGTAGTGTGATATAAACTACAAACCCCAGGATTCCCTAGGAGACAGCTGTAGCAGTTAAAGTGGTATAATAGCTCTATAACAGTTTGTAGTGGGATAAGGCAACCAGAATTGTGTAATTGTGCTTAAAAAAACCAACAAGGGTGGTTTTAATGTCACTCTATCAGGGTCTCTGAAGAAGTTGGGCTGATACTTGGTCAGTTCTGGACTTTCGTAGTTGTTGAAATTTCGAGCCTAGCTCTGTTACGCACCTCATTCCAGCCTGACTTTACTTCACATTTTTGCAAATGAAAACAGAGGGCTTTCCCATTAAAAATGAATAGGTCGTTTTTGCTTAGCAGCAGGTTTGGTAATACTAGATATTGGAATACCAGACATCACCGGTTTTAAAAAAACCAAACATTGGGTTTAACCCGGAGGAGAAAACTAGCAGATCTTATTTAAAGATATGAAAATAAGATGGACAACTCATTTTGTGACACTTGGGCCAAATTCACACTACACAAATAATCCAATTTGAAACTGGATTAATTGCCATGGCTCCTTCCTATGGTATCCTGGGATTTGTAGTTTGATGAGGCATCTAAAGACATTGTAAAACTACAAATCCCAGGATTCCATGGGATGGAACTACAGCACTTAAAGTGGTGTCAAATTATTATTTTGACAGTTTAGATGCACCCTTGATGGCCTTTTATTGAATACTGTAATTTAAACAGTGACATGTATAGTCCCCAGACTTTCTGGAAACACTCTAACTTGATCCTTTACTGTGAAAATTCTCCCTGTATTAACCAAGGTCAGATAGTTTTACATCAAGTGGTGAACTCTTGAAGACTTTAGCTTTGTTTGATGTTATTTTCTGTTTATACAATGTTTTATATAACACTGCCCTTTCTCGCAAAGGGATCTTGTAGCACCTTTGAGACTAACTGAGAGAAAGATGTTGGTAGCAGAAGCTATAGTCTGCTGTAGACTAACATGGCTATATCTTTGAATTCTACTGCCCTTTCTTGTGTATTTTCTATGACCGTATGGAGTTTGGATAAAGCACCAAATAAAAACTGTTTCAAAAGGGGAAAAATAAGCAGATTGATATGCACGAAAGCTCATGCTTGAAAGCAGGAGGGGGGCAGAAGAATATAGCAGGACTTTTAAGACTCATTAATATCCTGAAACTCTAAAACTTAATGTTGTTGTTAACTGCCTGTCTGGTTTTTAACCACCATCCTGAATTGGACACTCAGGGGGCCAAAAGATGAAACCAGAATCCCAGACAGAATCCAGATTAGCTGACAAGTACCAAGGACCCTAAGTCCTTTGGTCGAAAGAAATAGGGATAAAAAGCCATGCCTGCTTCAGTACAAATGATGATAAGGCAGTAAATATGTGACTACCTTGTCTTAAACATTTTATTCATCATTCTAAAATAACACATTCTGCAATCCTATCTGAGAAAAATAAAAGTATTTGGGGAAAAAATGATAAGAAAACCTGTTTCTCTCTATCTCCAGCCCAGTTGACACCTGTCTCTCCAGTCAATCCTTGCTGTCTCCAGCTTAGGAATGGTAAGGAATGCTTAATGTGTGTCACCATAAGCAAATAAACAGCAATGTTAAGATATGAACTGCATGTATACAGCTCTACATGACAAAATAGCTGTTCATAACAAGGTAGCTTCTTCTGGAAACAGGACCCAGCTATGTTTTTCACTGGATGCAAACCCACTGCCAGGGTGAGGGACTCCCGTAGGTCAGTCGTCAGAGATCTCATCTCATTTCTTTGGGATAAAAACCCAGCATTTGTTTTTTCAGCTCCCTTTTTGGTTACCTTTTCCCCATTTCTCCCTTTCTAACACATTTTCCTTGCCCTCTGATCCCCTCAAATGTGCATGTCAGCACATTCAGGCAGAGATTTCTGCTTGTGTGAGCCTGCAGATGTGAATGGCCTGAGAAAGGCGATCGATCCATCAGGGAGACAGATAGATGGGATACAAGTGCAGCTGCTTCATTCTCTGGTGATGGCAGGCAGCTAGAAAACTGCTTTTGTTTCCAGCTTCATCTGCCTTCTCTGGAAACAGCTGCTTCCTCTGTGCAGCCAGAAAGACCCAGCAGTATGGAGAGGCCCTCCTCCCTGCATAAACAATGTAAGTAAGGGCTTCCACAGCCCAGGCTTCAAAAGAAAGCCTTTGAAGTAGTGTGACTTGGAGATATAAAGGAAGTTAGGGGAGGGAGGGAGTCTCATTGCACCTTTAAGACTAACTGCATTTGTTTATTTTAGCAGGAGTGTTCATCCTGAATTAAAAGTCCACTTCCTCAGATGCAATGATGGGGTACAGTATTCAAGCCTCAGGTATAAATGTAGTTGCTCTTGAAAACCATTTTTGAAAAACACCTTTTAAATTATCTCTCCCTTCCCCTCTTTGCTCCTTGTGAAATGTCAACCATTGTGTGATTGAGCATGCACACACAAACACACACATATATACAGAGAAAGAGAGACAAACAAACAAAATACTGGAAACTGTTCAGAGTCAAGAGCCTTTGAGTGAGCTTTGTTCTTGCTCGTTGCCCATGATGAGGGGATGAGAGAAGGCAGGCATGCCAGGCACGGCACCCACCTTGAAGTGGAGGCCTCTGGGCATTGTGCCAGGGGCCCCAAGAACTTCTGATGCCCTCCCTCAAATTATATTTTCATACAGAGAAATCATTTTCACAATGCAGCTTTTAATGACAAAATGCCTGCCTCGCTGTACAGTAAAATAGTTTGTATTTTATGCCTATAACAGTTCCTACTTCTAATTCCTGAATCCATTTCCACCCAACTGGTCATGATAAGCACTGAACATTTTCTCCTTCTCCCTCAGCATCCTTTGCACCTTGTGTGCCATTGGCTCAGGTTTTTAGGCTTCCTGCTCAAATGCAGGGATCCATCATACCAACTTGTAAGTCATTTTGGGAAACGTTTTGCCTAAAGGGTTTGGTATAAAGTAATAAATTAATCCTCCTTTTCACCCTCTAAGAGAGCCAGCAGTGGAATGAATTTTTTAAAAAACAGTGTCAGGGTATTGGAGCTGAAAAACTCGCTTCTCACTGTTTGATAAACTCCAGAATGCAAACCTGTTAGCAGCTGCTGTGGCTGCTACCCAATGTCACAAACCTCTTTAATTATTCTCTGCCCCCCACCAAGGTTCAAAGGCTGAATGTGCTTCACTGTGTTAGGGTGTCAAACATATCAGGCTAAGCACAGAATTTCTCCTGGCCTTCCTAATTCTCCCAAGTGCTCTGTTCTTCTCACTTTGGTTTCCCTCAAAACATACTGAATTCTTCATTGGAAACACTGGACAATGTTTTTGGAGTAATCCACATATTATCACACACCATGCTAAATGTTAGGAGAAACTGTCCATTGGTACGAGCTGTTCAGCAGTGAAACGGATGGGCTTTGGGTTCCTTCTGCTTGGTAAGGAGGGGAAGAGACCCAGGAGCTGCTGTGGCTGGCATCATGCCTTCCCCGGAGGAGGCGTCTGTGGGGACGTCCAGTTATCCCACCATGCACAATGGCTTCCAAGTTACCACCACCCTTGAGTCCCTGCGGCCACTACAGACACCCTGTGTCTGTACTCAACCACTCCCAATAGCACTACTGTATGCATGCATGCATGCATGTATGTATTGGATTTTTTTTTACAACTACTACTACTACTATCTTTATTTCTACCCCACTTTTCCCCCAGTTTGGGACTCAAAGCAGTGTATGATAAAAAGACATTGTTAAAATCAGCAAGATACAAAAGTTAAAACACAATTAAACAACTAGAAAAGTTAAAAACAGATAAAACCCTAAAAACACACACACACACACACACACACACACATATATATATATATATATATATACTTACACATACACAACACTCACATATACCCCAGCACAGCCATTAGCACAGATTGGCAAAGGCCTGCCAAAACAGGGAAGTTCTGCCTGTCCTAAAGTGTGAACAACACCTGGCTCTGTCCAGAAGAAGAGCAGCAACAGTGATGCCAAGCTGCAGGCCTCTGTGGGCCCAGGGGTGAATTCGCATTTATCTCCTGCAGGGGAAACTTTGCTGTGCAGGAATGAAGGATGAGCTATCTGGAAAAACCCACCTGGACTTTGTAGGAAAAAGTTGGGGAAAGAAAGATCTGGCATGTAGCTTTTACAACCCGGTTCAGTTTTTATTCCTTTTGTGTTTCTGGCAGAAAGGATGATATTTTTTTTAGCCCCTCAAAGCACTGTAAGTAGGGCCAGTGTGGGGTAACGGGTTGAATGCTGGCCTAGGACTCTGGGAGATCAGGGTTTGAATCTCCACATGGCCATGGAAACCCCCTGAGTGACCTTGGGCAGGTCTCATACTCTCAGCCTCAGAGGAAGGCAAAAAACCTGCTCTGAAGAAATGTTGCCCAGCAAACCCTAGGAGAGGTTTACTGTAAGTTGGAGTTGACCTGAAGACACATAACAATGACAATAACAATGTGTTGTAAACTAATCCTCCTGTGATTGTAAGACACAAAGTGTAGATTTTGTTCCTGACAACAATAAGCTGAAATGCTCTATAAACCAGAGTCTGGTTCAGGTATCAAGTGGGTCAAGTATCAATAATTAATTCATACATCTATTACTGTGGAACACTGTTTATTAGATATTACAGAAGGCCCTTTCATAATGGAAGAGGCTCTCTGTAGTGTCTCTTAATGATATCTCCTCATTTGTTTCGCACAGATTGCAGAAATAAGTCAATCACGCCCTCTGAATAAAAAGCTGTTCCTAGAAGTCAGCTAATGAGACTGTAATACAATCTGGGAGCTGGATTTAAACATGATATATGTGAGCTGGCAGCCAAGTTGCCAAAATGTGAGAAGAGAATCCTGTATCGGATGATGTGTCAGTGAAGACTGACACTCTGCCAAGATGGAAGGTAGCAAGGTTGGATGTGAAGCCCATTCCCAACAAATTCAGTTCAGACTTAATGTCTGATCAGATATGCTCACCTCTCAACTCCAGCTGGCTACAGCACAGCCTGTGAGAGTGTGGAAATGTTGCTTTGGGGAAGCACATCCTTCAGCTAGCTATGCTGTGCTCCAAACAGCTAATATTTTCCCAAGCTTTGGCAAAAGTATGTACAGGACTGTGCAGCTGCAATGTATTATGTGCTCTCTGTCATGTTTTAAAGCAGGCCAGCACCCAAGAGAGTACAGTACACCCACAGGGGCTGACCAGGGGAAAGCCAGGCCCACAGTGGTACCACTGTCCTCACAGGCAGTAGTGTAGTCCAAAGTGTTCAAAGTCAAACAAATAAATTTTACCAAGAAAATCCTGTGACAGGGTCACCCTAAATTGGAAAGTACTTGAAGGCATGCCACCACAACAAAGTGAGTGGAGGGTGTGACTTGCTTAAAAGACCAACTGACCTCAGTCCCAGTAGGTTTCCTGGTAGGTTCAGCTCCCATATTTTTGGCCAGAACAGGAAGGCGTGGGGAGTCCTGGGCTGCAAAAACAGTCCAATTGGCCTGAAGGCTGCACTTTGCCCACTTGTGTTAGAAAGAGGGAAGGAGAAAAAAAAGGTGTCTCTATGGTACCTTGAAGACTAATGGATTTATTTCAGCACAAGATTTTGTGGATTATAACCCACTCCTTCCTGGATTGTAGTGGAGTGCAAAATTCAAGCTTCATTTGCTTCTGCAAAGTGACACAACTGTGGGGACTGGGATCAGAATGAAACTTGGATACATAGAAAGACCATCAGTGTTGTTAACACCATTCCTGGATCTCTTCAGCATGAAAATCCTGGAATCTAAAGGCTCACACAGCTCTTTTTGTCTGTTATTTGTCTCAGAAGAGTAAAACAATCCCTTCTGCTTTCAGGAAGTTCATTCTTTTGGGAGAGTCAGTATGGTGTCATGATTTGAGCATTGGTTTAGGACTCTGAGGGTGCATATACACACTGTAGAAAAAATGCAGTTTGACAGCACTTTAAAGTGCTGTAGCTCCATCCTACGGAATCCTAGGATTCTGTAGGATGGAGCTACAGCACTTAAAAGTGGTGGCAAACTGCATTATTTCTACAGTGTAGATGCAACCTGAGAGACCAGAGTTTGAATCCCCACTCAACCATGGAAACCCACTGAGTGACCATAGACAAGCCAGACTCTCTCAGCCTCAGAGGAAGGCCATGGCAAAACTCCTCAGGGAAAAAAAAATCTAGGCAAGAACCCCCTAGGCGACGTTTGCATAAATTGGAGTCAACCTGAAGGCACATGACAAGAAGAACAACAAAATTTTACTGGAGGCAGAATCTTCTCTTGAAGAAGCAGCCTCAGTTTACAGATGCCGGCATGTTTTTGCCAAAGCAGTCCTTTGGAGTAGTGCTCAAAGAGAGAGAGCCACATTAGTCTGTTTTAGCATTAAAAGGCATAAAGGAACCAGTAGCACCAGTTCATTCTAGCATAAGCTTACATGGACTCCAGACGCAGGACTTCATCACACTACAGTGTGATAGTGCTATCATTCCACTTTCACTGCTCTAGCTGTCTCCTGTGGAATCCTGGGCTTTGTACTTTAGGGAGGCCTAAGAGTTCTCTGGCTCAGAGTTCTAAATGCCCCTCTCTAGACTGCAAATCCCAGGATTCCATAGGTGGCAGCCAAAGCAGTGAAAATGGAATAATAGCACAATCACAGTGTAGTGGGGTTACTGAACAATCCTATGCACCTGCTTACTCAGAAGTAATCCTGAATTTTAAAAAGCAAGAATATCCTAAGCAAGCACAGGGGCATAGCTGGGGTCAAGGGCAGAATAAGAGAGCCTTGTCTCCCAAGTAAGAATTATGATTCCCCCCTTTATGAAATTTGCCTTCTCTCGCCAAATTTGTAGCACTGCAGAGAGTGGGAATCATTCACACCTTGAAGTCTTGCTATTTGCTGCCTCTGCATTCCCTTGGCCACTTTGCCTGAACTCTATTTCTATTTAAATGCTCAGCTGGAGTTTCAAGTCACTGCAATGCTAGAAATTGGGGACTGCAGGGAAAATGCATTGGGAGGGGGCAGAAATTCTTATTTGGGAGGGGCAATGGTCTCATTTAACCCCTGTAGCCTGTCCCTCTGCCTTTCCTTCCAGGGAGTCCTTCCTCCCCTCCGACTTGTGGCCACTTCGGTTGCACACATCGCCCTCTTGCCCCAGCCATGACCCGGCCACCGCCTTCCCCTTTAAGGGAGGAAGGAAGCGGGCAGCAACCCCTCCCTTCCCAGGGGAACTCATTGCGCCCGCGCAGCCGCCGGTCCAGCCTCGTCAACAACAACAATGCCGCCTCCGCCTCCCTCCCATTCCCCGGCGTCACGTGACGGAATGTAGGCGGGGCCCTGAGAGGGAGGAGCTTGGGGGGACAAAAACGCGAGCGGGTTAGTAGGGAAAGGCGAGAGAGTGAGTGAGTGAGTGTCAGGGGAAAGGGGGCGTGGTTTAGAGCGAACCTGAGGGGCGGGAGTGTGTTGGGTTGATGGCGGCGGCGGCGGCTTGCCACGCCCCCTTTCCTAGTTATGGCCTCTGAGTGGCTGGAGCCCGCGCGCCCCTGACTAAAGGGAGGGAAGGAAGGAAGGAAGCGAGGGAGGGAAGGTTTTTTGGGGGAGGGGGTGGTTCATGCAGTGCGCAAGCGCGCTAGGCGCCGCCTGATTGGCTGGCTGGGACTCTTGTGTGAGGCGACCGAGAGCGGTTCTTGTTCTTCTGAGGTACTTTTGGTGGCCGCCGCCTGAGGCGAGGCCGAAGGGAGGAAGGAGGAGGGGAAGAAGGAAGGGAGCGCCGGGCCTCTCGCTCTTCCCTCCGGCCGGCCAGGGCGGATGCTTTGTGGGTAGGAGGAGGAAGAGGAGGCGGCGGCGGCGACGAGGCGGCCGCCTGGCGGGCTGGCGGGCGGCGGCAGCGGTGGCGTTCGGCGGGGCCTGGGCCGGGCGAAGATGGTGCTGCTGAGGGTCGTCGTCGTGCTTTGCTCCTGGGCGGCCGGAGCCGGAGGTGAGGCGAGGCGAGGCGAGAAGCCCGGCCGCGGGCGCGAGAGAGAAAGCGAGAGAGGGCGGCGGGCGAAGCCCTTCCCCCCATCACGCCCTCAGAGCCCCCCACTCTCTCTTGGGGGTGCCCCGGCCCCCCCACGGAGGGAGGGAGGGGGCGACTCCTCGGCCCCTACCTCCCCCGGTGGCGCCCCCATTTTCCTTCCTCCCTTCCCTTCATTCTTTCTTTTTCCTATTCCTCTCCCTTTCCTGTTTCCTTCTCTCTTTTCCTTAGCATACCTCTTCCCTTTCCCCCTTCTTTCCTTTTCTTTTCCCCTTCCTTCACGTCCTTCTTTCTTTTCCTTCCTTCCTTCCGTTTCCTATTCCTTTTTCTTTCTCCTTCTCTCTTTTTCTTAGCCTTCCCTCCCTTCTTTCCTTCTTTTCCCCTTCCTTCCTTCCTTCCTTCTCTTCTTTCCTTTCTTTCTGTCTTCCTTTCCTTCTTCCCTGCTCTTCAGTCTTTCCTTTTTTTCCCTATTCCTGTCCCTTTCCCTGTTTTCTTCTTCTCCCTTTTCCTTAGTCTTCCTCTTCCCTTTCCCCCTTCTTTTCTTTCCTTTTCCCCTTCCTTCCCGTCTTTCCTTCCTTCCTTTTCCTATTCCTGTTTCTTTCTCCTCCTCTCTTTTCCTTAGTCTTCCCCCCCTCCTTTCCTTCTTTTCCCCTTCCTTCCCTTCTTTCTTTCTGTCTTCCTTTGCACCCTCTTCCCCCTTCCCTTTTTTCTTGTTCTCCTTGCTGCCAGGCTGGCTTCCTTTTGAGGGCCTTTGAGAGGTGAGAGTCTGGGGGGGGGACTGTCCCACTCTCTCAGGGCTTCCTCTTATTCCTCTCTCCTCACCCGCCCCACTTTTTAATGCATTGTCCTCAAACAACCTCTTGAGTTTACCTTGCCTAAGGAAACCCTATAAAAAAATTATGGGGTCATCCTAAGTCCTCAGGGGAGTTGAAGGCACAGGCGCCCCTGCACACACACCTACCCACACCCACATGGGGCCTGACTGACTCAAGGCACCAGATCCCATCTGATCTTGGAAGCCAAGCATGGTCAGCCCTGGTTAATACTTGAATGGGAGACTGTCAAGGAATTCCACGTGCTGGAGGCTCTGTTTCAGAGGAAGGAATTGGCAAAACTATCTCTGAGGATTCCTTGCCCATGAAAAACCCTATTAAATTCATGGGGTTGCCATAAGTCAACAGACCCCTTTCTCCCAATTGCCACAGATAAGAACTTCCAGAGATGGGAAGCAGTGCCTTTTTGGACTGTCACCCAAGTCAGCAGGTGAATTGAAGACACACACGTACACATACTGAGACCCCTGTCCTGCTTTCTGGTTCCAGAGTGCTGCCTTTCCTCCTCTTTCCCTTCCCTGCTCCTTCTCTAAAGTGGTTTTCACAAAATACAAGAATCACATACAATATATAGATATGTAGATATAAAATGATATGCAATAGAATGCTTAGTGGCTGTTTTGCTCCCACATACAGAGGGGGAAGTGCTCTTAGGTATCCCCCATATCTTCCGCCCTTGCCCCAAAATGTAACTTTTTAAAATATGAATGTACAGTATTAGGGAAGATGGCATTGTTTCCCTTTCCAAATCTGGAGTCTAGGAAAGAACAGCTATACAGTTGTCCCTCCACATTCACAGATTTGGCATTCACGGATTTAAGTATTCACGGCTTGAAAATTTTCTTTAAAAAATAATAATCCCAAAGCAAACCTTGATTTTGCCATCTTATTTAAGGGACACACACCATTTTGCTCTGCGATTGCATATAATGGGACTTGAGTATTCACGGATTTGCAGGTCTACCCCTTCCATCTTCCACTTTCACCATTTCTTGATCTAGCTAACCTTTTAGGTCCTTTTGAAGTCTCCCTCTCTCTTTTCTGTCTTTCCCACTGTCCCTTCCCTCAGATGAATGGAGGAAAAAAAAGAGCTGGTTGTGTGGAAAGGGAGAACAAGGTGGATTTGTGCACACACACACACAGTGGTAAGGCCCATGGCACTCAGACACAGATTATAGATAGGCTTCTGCCAAGCATGGGACAGTTTCCAGGGAGTTTCCTGAAAGTGTGTGCCATCTTTCTCTCCGCAGAATGTGTAGCTAAATCCAGTGTGGTTGAGCATTAAAGCTGAAAGAATTGAATGAACTAGAATGAAATACTCCTAGTTTCCACTCAAGCCTTTTCCTGAGCACCTTCAGGAGGCTGGATGCCACCTGAAAGTTGCATATTTAGTCCAGAAACCTAACTAGTATTTGAAAGGAATGGTGTATTAAATGGATTTCTTATACAGAGTGAAAGCAGGGAGGGTGCAGGTAACCTGAGACACTCAGGTTTGCCATTTTATTGCTGTAGATGTAGGAAGAGACAGCTGTTTCTAATAGTTTTGCTGATTGTTTAGCTTTGGATAGTGATGTGGTGGTGTTAAGGGTTCTGGGAATCACATTTTGAACAACTCACTAATTTTGCTTGCTTGAATATTTGTACTTGTGAAGTAATTCTTGAGATTGGGAGCTCTTATTTTCATCTATATAAGTGCAAAAGGATGTAAATAAACTATGGATTGTGACTTGATCATTAGTATACGACATTCTTAAAGGGTCACACAGGTCTTATTAGTGTCAAAACCTTTGGGGACTAGAGCTTGAGAGGGTGGGCAGTAGGCTGGGTAAACCTGAATCACAATAAATCAGTGGGTTCTAGCCAACAAAAGGTTATGCCACAGTTCAGTGCCATAAAATCCCCCTATCATTCACGCTTATATTTTAAAGGTCAGGAAGGTGCGGTCTTGATTTTGCAAACTTTTAGATGATGTAATAGAGCTTCTTACATGAAACTGTTATCAGGAAGTACAGATGGGTGTGTGCCTTGGAAAAGCAATTGATATGCTCAGTATGAGCTTATTTCTAATGGAGCATACATACACATGTGTGTTGCTAGAGGATTTTCAGGCCTTAAACCAATGTTTCATTTTGGTGGTCATAAATGCTTTAGTACAAAACATTTCCACTCTAAAAAAAGCAGAAGGAAAACTTGTTAAAGCCCATGGAGAGAGGTCAGCCCTAAGCTGATAAATACTGTACAGGGTAGCTGGTTTCAATTAAGATAACTGACAACTGTAAAGTTCCTGTTTAAATGTAAAGGATAGAAGGATTTTACAGAATGTATGGAAAAGCTTTTGTGAGTTAAACAGATACTCATTTTGGAATATTGTAAGTAGAGAAGGCATGCAACTTTGTGAGTGCGTATGTGTGTGCACACTTGCTTTTAACTTGCCTGTCGACCTCATGAATTTCATAGGGTTTCTTAGGCAAGGAATCCTCAGAGATGGTTTTGCCAGATCCTTCCACTGAAATGTCGCCTTTCAGAACCTGGGATTCTTGGTAGGCCTTCTGGGCTTGGGGAGGTTCTTCTTCCAGAATCCCCCAGCCAGCACAGCTTTGCTGGGAGTGACAGTCCAAAAAGACACCTTTCCCCATGCTCTGGAAGTTCTAGCCTGCAGCATTTTGGGGAAAAGTGTGTATATGCCTTCAGGTTATTTGTTGACTTCTGGCAACCCCATGAATTTAACAGGGTTTTCTTAGGCAAGGAGTACTCAGAGGTGGTTTTGCCAGTTCCTTTGTCTGAAATATAGCCTACAGCACCTGGTATTCATTGTTGGTCTCCCATCCAAGTACTAACCAGGGCTGCCCTAGCCTAACCCTGCCTAGCTTCCAAGATTAGACAGGATCTGATCCCCTTAGGGTAGTCAGGCCCCACGACATTGAACTGGACTACCAACTTGTGAGTGGTCCAGTTCAGTGCTGTGGGACTTACTCCTAAGTAAATACTGTATACCCATGTGGGCTGCAAACTCACACATGGTAAAGTAGTTCAAACAAAATTAATACTGGAATCATCAATTTTCATTGTGCTGTATTTAAACTGAAAACTGAAAGTTTTTTCCACCCTTACTCTGCAAATCTTTAGCTGGATTCAGTGTGTTTACTTTAAGTATTTGAGAATTTGCTGCCTTAAGTATGCTGAGGATAAACTGCCATCTACTAGCATGCATTTAGAAGCTGTCTCCTCAGGGTCTCAAGCTATTCTGGAAAAAGTATGAACTGTACTATTGAGGTTAGTGGTAAGGTTAATAGCATGGAAGTGTCAGTTTCACCTTCCCTGGTAATAATATATACCAAACCTTAACCCAGTGTTCCTATAAGAGAAAATCCATTATTGTAATTATGCAAGTGTGCTTTGGCTAGTCTTCAGTCTTACCAGTCTCCAATATACCTTTAATTGTGGACTAAGATATTGGATCCACATAGTGTATGAAAGTCAAAGTTTACAAGATATAAAGTAAACACAAAATTGTTCTAATTGAATGAATGAGTCAAATCACCCTTACAACTGTTGGGCCATGGATTTACCTTGACCATAGCACAGTGAGCCCACCATATCTGTGAGGTCTTATTCCGTGGATTCAACCCACCACATATTCAAACGTATACAATACTGTACATTTGAATCCACCATGAGGAGCACACCGGCCACTGCCTCTGCTGTTGCCCTATGCCATTTTTAACAGGGGTTTATAAGCCTTGCTTCATGTTTGTAGTCTCTCTATAAGACTCGCATCTCTGCAAGTTTCATAACGCTTGCAGAGAGATTGCGAACGCAAGGCTTATAAGCCCCTATTAACATGGCACAGGACAGCAGCAGAGGTGGTGATAAGCCCCGGCTGTGAGGGGTGATATGAGAAGTGCCGCCAGGCACACATTCTTTGTGCTCCCCCATTTCCGGGGAGTGCCAGCCACCTGCTTCTGCCTTCAAGCATCTCCCACAGGGACATGGTGATTGGCAGTGGTGGCAGTGCTCCTGCTTGCTTGTTGAACAAATGAGCAGGAATGCCACCGCCAATTGCCATGTCCCTGCGGAAGCTGCTTGCTGTCCTGCAGTTGGCAGCAGCGCTTCTGCTCAGCTGTTCACAAGTGACCATCCAGATGCCCTGCCGCTGCTGCCAATCCATGCCCCTGCAGAAGCTGTTTGAAGGCAGAATTGTGTGGCAGGTGGGCTCCCTGGAGGTGAGGAGTCTGAAGAACACATGCCTGGCGGCGCACCTGGCAACCAGGACTTGCCACTGCCTCTGCTGCTGCCCTACACTATTTTAAATAGGGACTTGAGTGTGTGCTTTTTTTTTTTTGTATCCATAGTGGGTCTTGGAACGAATCTGCCACAGATACCAAGGACTCACTGTATGTTCCTGTACAACGCACTGTCCTGGTTCAGGCAATCCCATGGGTTTTAGTTTAGATGACCTGAAATGGTCTTTGACATTGGCTCTTTCCTTTCCTCCCTGTGTGAGGGAAGAAGAGCGAAGCCTTCTGCTTTTGCTTTAATAGAACACAAAATTCCTGGTCCATTGCATTGGAACACTGGGTTGTTTGATTGAAGTCAATTAGAACAAATCAGGATGATAGAGCTGGCATAGTGACTAAGGCTACCAATTAGGAAACCCAGTCCAAAACCTAGATCTGCTATGAGCTCACCAAGTGGTTTTAGGTAAGCCATCCCATATCAGCCCTCCCTCTAATCTACGGTCTGCAGAATAATACTGCTAGTATTAAGTATTACTGTTTCAAAATACGGTTTCAGATCTTGGTTTAATTGTAGTTAAAAACAAACCATAGATCCCCATGTTGAGACCTAACATTAAACTCAGTTTGTTCTAAAGTGGAAGGATAAATTTTAACTCTTCCTATCATATGTAAAGGAAGCACGATGGTCTTTAAAGAATAATTGAAACAGGTCTCTGTGTCATAAACTTATGTTAGCCGCCTATAATGGAGTCTGCTCAGATTTCCCATGAATAATGTGAATAGCTTTATCTAGCTTTGTGGCTAGGAATTTTTGATTCCCCCAAACCTGCAGGCTTTCAGGACAAGACTGTCCTTGGGAGCACTTTCTCACTTTGAACTCACTCTCAGGCGTGCAGTCAGCCAATTAATTGTGTGATTCAGCAGCTTGCCTATCCTTTCAGTCATAGGCATTTCCAGGATTTGTTGCATGTGGCAAGTTGGGATGGAGGGGTGTGCTCTTAGTCTTTAGCACTAGTGTTTGGTCAGGGAGGATGTGTTGTTGTGGCAGTGTGTTATCTCCATTGTCAAGTTGGTATGCCCCTGAATACCAGCTGCTGGGGAACAGTGAGTGAGAAGGTATTAAGTATGCTCACATACCAGTTGTGTTCTGCTCTGGTCCAGCAAGACTCAGGTTAATACTGGATGCTGATGAAGGCAAAATGTGATCAGAATCCAGGTTCTGCTCCGCTTGTGGGTAGTAGACCACTTTTGCTACCAGCCAGTGGTATACATGCTCATTCTGATGCCATGAATATGGGGATTGCTCATATACTCAATGTCGGTATTTTGAAGACTCCTATTTTGTTTGATCTAATTTGCTTTAAGTGGCATGTTGAAAGAACAGGCTATTGTTGTGTTTTTGTTTTGTTGCTGCTCATATAGAGGAGTGGTCAAGCACAATTGTGAGATCTTAAAAAATTCCAACTTCCTATTATCCTTTTATTTTGCTCCCCAGCATAGATAGCTCAACATTAGCCAAAGCTGTGATGTGTGAGACATTTTTCTTCCTGTAATTGTTCCTGAATTAAACATCTAATTTTCCTGCCTGTTAGGCTTATAGAAATACAAACTGTGTTTTGTAACTGGGACACTTTTTTTAAAGCAAAATATTACTGTACTGTGAGCTCCAAAGCACAGGAAGCACTGTCAGTCATAAACAAATGTCTAAAGTAACTTTAGATCATTACACCATGGTGGCTCATAGTTAAATGCTTGTTGTTATGTGCCTTGACTTGGCAACCCTATCTGAGGGTTTCCTTGGCAAAATTTCTTTAGAGGAGGTTTGATTTTTCCTTCAGCTGAGAGAGTGTCACTTGCCCATGGATCACTCATTGGGTTTTCATGGCTCAGCGGAAATTTGAGCCCTGTTCTCCCAGACTCCTAATCTGATACTCAGGCCACTATACCATGCTGGCTCCAGTATGGCAACCCTCCCCTTTGGGTTTTTGGCAAGACTTATTCAGTGAAGGTTTGCCATTCCCTTCTACAGCTGAGAATGTGTGACTTGTTAACACATGCCTTCAAGTGATTTATGACTTATGGCAACCCTAATTTGTCACCGTGGCCTCCCTCTAAGGCTGAGAGACAGTGTGACTTGCCCAAGGTTTACTACTACTAAAATAGTAGCATTTATGCTCTACTGTGATGGTTTACAAGTATCCCACCTTTTCATTAGCAACATAACATCCAAAGTGCCTTATCTCTGGCTTTTCTTCGCAAACGAAGATTCAGGAAGGACTCATCCCGCGCCTTCTGCAAGCGCGCTGATGACTAAAAAGGCCAATCCGAGATAAACAAGTCCGGTTGCAAAAAGTGCAGCAGAAGGTCTCCTTGGGTGATGTTTTTGGGTTGTGATTCTTTCTGCGTTGTCGTTTCTCTTCAAGACTTGTTCGTTGTGAGTTCTCAAATAAGGCTGCAGCATTGTGGATAGTGCGTCTCCATGCCTTATAGCAAAGCTAAAAACATTAAGACTCATTAAGAAAAACAATGTATGAAACTTCCTGTGAATAACCAGCTCTTTAATATAGTTTCCAGCTCTGACAAACAAAGGTTTCAATTTATCTCTCAGTTCTTTGACAGATGGGGTGGGGACCCTTCAGGCCTTGGTGCTGAATCTGACTCTTTTGGGGTTCTAATCTAGTCATGGGAGAATTTCTGCTTTTGTATTTTCCACCTGTTCTAACAATCTGTAATGCATCACCTGAGATTTAGTTACTGGTAGCAAGAGCTTTAATCCAAGAGGATTTTTTGGGCCTGCCTTAGGCTGTGCCTCCCACTGGAATCCCCACCTCCCCTACCAAAAAAACCCCCCAAAAACAAAAAAATCCCCTCAGAAATTGAGCTTGCTTCCCAGGCTAAAAGAGTGTCCTCACATTTGCTTTAGTGTAAATGATTGAGCATTCCTGTTGCTGATAGGTTATCTTTTTCTTTTCTGAGTCATGATAATCTGTGTTTGCACTGGCATATTCAATAAATGCGTTTTCAAGTGATAGCTAACTGAACTTCTGATTACTTTGAGTCAGTTTAGGTAGATATGGTTGTGTTTTGGGAACAGGGGAGAAAGAAGGAAGTATTCCCATATTCTTTTTTTTAACCTTCCAGATGGATAGATTGCCAAAGTACACTGGGATTGGAGGAATAGGTTTCTTACAGGTCAGACATTAAGGAACTGGCACTGTAATCTGATGCTGAATTGTATTTCATAAATCTGATATGTTCCTTGCATCTTATGCTTTCTGCTTAAGCTTGTGTATTTTCAAGGGGTTCTGTGTGTGGCATGACAAGATAAAGTGATCCCCAGATTCAATTAACATTGATAAAACCTTCAACACTTAAAATGCTATGACTACATAAAACCACTAGAAAGATAGCAACTGTACTGATAGAAGGGCTGTGTAATAGGTCTTCGGTTTTCCTAGTGCTGCACTTCTGAAAGCTTCCACTAGCAACATAACTCTCCTCCCACAACCCTGTGTAGTCCAAGCTTTGGCTATGGGGTTAGAGGGATGTTTTACTTACACCCACCCACCCATGCCACACTCTCAATCCAGCTGAAAGGCAAGCATTGTGAGGGGGGAAGCAGTGGTTAATGGAAGGGCCTTCCCTCTCAGCTGTGCACATTTGTTTCCCAGAGCGGGCCATTCATTTGAAAGTAGCATGCATCAAGATTTGGAGAAGAAGGAGTTTGTGCTTGACCCAGAAGGCAGAAAGGAAGCTAGTGTAGGGATTTGAGGAGGGACGTTGTGCGCTGTGAGCCGCAACTAGCTCCCTTATGGGCCTTTTGGAGCAAAAAGAAGTGGAATGTTGTTGTAATAAATAAATAATAGAACTAAATGACCCCATATTTTGAGAATCTTTGAAGGTGATCCAGTGGCTCCTGCAGGAAGAGATCCACAGACAGCTTCTCAGGGCCCCATTATTGCTTTAGTCAGCATCGGTCTTATGCCATAGGGGATCCAGCTGCTCCTACCAGGCTAGAAGCCTCTGCCACCCAAGTGGACAATGTCTCAGGCCAAATGAAGGGCTGCTGTGCATCTTTCATGTGAGAATCCCTGCCTTTATGGACTAGCCCACTTATCTCTTGAAGGTGGGTAAGACAGTTTCCTGGGCTTGGTCTTGCGTTATGCTGAATCAGCAGGAATTCAAGAGAGTTTCTTAAGGTTTACCCCTTGGTAGTACATTTCATTCCATTTCACCTGCTATGTGAAAATTTGATTGTGCTTGCCTTCAGATGGTGCAGACGTTGGCTAGGAAATCTTTTCCTCTTTTGACGTGTTCAAGACAAAAATATTGGTTTTGTGCCATTTTATTTCTGAAGCTGTTTCTATTCTTGAAAGCCCCAGATAGGAAACAAAGCTGGAAGAGTTTCAGGTAATGTTGCTTTCCAAAGGAGGCGGAGGAAGAAAAGCAGCAGGTGCTTTTCCCACCTGAGTCTCTGCAGGCTTGGGCCTGTGTGCACATGTGTGTCAGACTGCCACTGAGTAGTTACTCACTTTTGCTGCCATTGTCAGAGTTAAGGAAGGGCAAAGGAATAGTGTGGTGGTCAGCTGTGATCTTGAGTGTGGCAAAAGCAGATGAGGTATTTCACTGGCATGAGGCTCAGGCAGGCCTTTGAGGGAGCCAAGTAGTAATCCACAAACTTGCTGCTGCCACCTCCTCATGTGTTGCCAGGCCAGGTCCCCCTGCATCTCAATTGCCATGCTTGCTGCAACCTTGGATTTGACTGTTCAGTATTAAAATACCCAATTAAAAATTAAACAAAGCATAGCACACACCTAAAACAAACTTCAAGCAAGATTGAAACATGCAAGCCTACATCTTGCAGGTCTAAGCACTTTATTTAATACACTAAGGAAATGAAATGCATTGTTTATAAATCTTAGCAGCACATAAAATAAAGGGAAGTATGTTTGTAAAGTAAGAAAGTGTGGCTTCTTTTTGTTTTTATTCAAACAAAAGTACTCAGAGCTAGGTAGATCTGGAAGCTGCTTGCAGCCTCAAATCCTTAAGTATGTATTTTTACCAACTGGAAAATAAAAACAAAACAAAACAGAGGCTGAAAGTAAAATGCAAATGTTGTGATAAACAAAAATATGAGTTGCATGATCTGGGCTTTCAAAAAAAATTAGGCGGCCTTCAGTGTTTGCTCTGAAAACGAACAATTTCTGGAGAAGAAAACTGAGATGAATAGCCCTATAATTAATGTTTTATTTTTAAGAATGAGTGGTCTTAAGATTTCCCCACTAATACTCCTACCTACCCACCAATGAGCTGTGGCTAATTCTTTCCCCATGGTTTCATTTATGTTTAACTATTTCCAACTCTTCAAACTGTTTGCTTAGCCTAAATAATGCTGAAGTGATCTTACAGCTGTTTCTGCCTATATTAGCCAGGAGGTACATAATGCATCCATCTTTGGGGGGTAGGGTGCAGAATGCTTGAGGAGAGGAGAGGAGAGTCAGGCTTATTAAAAAGGTTTTGACAGAGCCCAGCCTTACCTGTGTAACCCTTTAGTCCAGTCTCCTTTCTGTGAATTCCAAATTCCACTTACCTAAGGATGTGTGAGATGATTATACTGTTGCTGGCAATAGGCAGGTTGCAGGAGGAGAATCACACTTCACAAAGAAGGGTGGTGTGTCATGAAAGAACTCTTTAGTGCATCATTGACTGAAATTCTTTTCACATCAAGCACTTGAACCTTCCCTCTAGTAATAAGCTCTAAATCATGGGTGGGAATCATGCTTCCTCTCCCCACAGAGGTTGATGGGCTGCAGGTCTCAGCAGTCTTAACCAAGACAGCCAGTGGTCACGAATGCTGGAAGTTGCAATCCAGCAGTATCTGGAAGCCTGCATAATTCCCACCTATCCCTAGTTAGATACTAAAAGTTGCTGATAATAGTTGCACTGTGAAAATTTCTCTGCCATGGCTTTCTTGCCTGTATCTGTCTGATGTTCTGACACAGTTACATATAGGGCTGACTCTTTTTCACAATTGGTGTTGTCTGTAAGCTCAGACTTCCAAAAAAACAACAACCCCTCCTTCCATTCTTTTCACTTTTAAGTGTCCATAGTTCCTTTTGCTATAAGGCCACCCACACACCCTCTATCCACGGAACCAATATCTGCAGTTTTCAGTTACACACAGTTGAAAAAAATTGGGACACATGCCATAGAGTTGTGCTGGGAAATTCCTAGAGAGATGTCCTCCCTAGGAATCAGTAGGTCCTCCAGTGCAATTCTGTGATGATTGTACCAGAAGTCCTTTATTTTAATAGGATTTCCTATTATCCACAGTTTCACTTATACACAGGTTAAGTTCAGGAACATATTCCCCTGGGATACAGAGGGCGATCTAGTGGTTGAATTTTTTTCTTCTGCCACCCTACACATTCCTGATTAGATGTTGTTCTTTTCAGACAACTTCACTGGACTGCTGTTAATTAGAGGTTAACTTTTGGAGAGGTACGGCAATACAGTATAGGCAGACTAATATGTGCCAGGTATAATACTCAGTATCTTAGTGTTTGGGGGGAGGGAATAACCTTTGAAAGGAACTCTGCTGTCTTGTGCTAGGCATCTCTTTTTATCATCCCAAATATTGTCTGGTAGTAGTTCAGGCAGACTGAGAGATCTTTTCCCCCCTTGTGCTGCCTGATTCTTTCAGCTAGAAATGCCAGAGACTAGACTTGGCATCTTATGTATGCAAATCATTGCTCTGCCAATGAACGGTGGTCCCTCCCTGTTTGAATATAAAAGCTTTGTTTTTAAAATAACTTTGGCACCCTTCCTCAAAGTAACAGATTAGCCTAACCATGAGAGTAGGTTAGGCTGATCAAAAGTGACTTGTCCAGGGTTGCCCAGTGATTTAAGGCTGAGTGGAATTTGTCTTTAAAACTGTCCCACTGTGTGTTTCCAAGTTTGCTGAGGAAATCTCTTGCCTTACTTAGTTTTGAAAAGGGCAATTTATCCAATAGCTGACTAAAAACATTTAGCTTGAAGATTATAATTATTGTGAGCAAAAATGAGCAACAGTCTAAAACAGATTCAATACCATCAAACAAAGAACCAAGGCCATAGCAAAGTTTGGTGTTCTAGGAGTTCTTTATTTCAGAAACTTTCAGCAATAGATTGATAACATTCAAGAATAACTCCACTACTTAATACTGGCTTTTGTATTAACACATCTGAATTCATTTTTGCAAACAAAAAGTTGATTGTAGAATGAAAATGAAAGCTGTTTCACAGAAGCATTTCTCGGTTTCTGAAATGTGCCTGAGCTGATGTATCAATCCACTGTTTTGTTCACAGGTCAATATGGGAACCCTCTAAATAAATACATAAGACATTATGAAGGACTGTCATATGATGTGGATTCATTACACCAAAAACACCAGCGTGCCAAAAGAGCCGTGTCTCATGAAGACCAATTTTTGCGCTTAGATTTTCATGCTCATGGGAGGTAAATACTGCATTATGCTTTCTACTTCTTGTCCATTAACCTTTGTCAAATATGAATGAATGGTGAAATGCAATGTCTATATTTAGTTAAAACTTGAAGTTGTGGTTCTTACTTAACACTGTTAAATTCGTTAAGGTTTTTCTTTCTATTCATAATGCAGAGTGGCATATTACTCTGCAATTTTTCCTTTGAAAAGAAACGTGTTAATCTCAAGATTTCCAGAAACTGGACAATCTCTGACTAGTCCACTTTGCAGCTTGGGGTAAAACATTCACCTCCGTTTTGTATATGAATACTTGTGGTTTAATCTGTGTTAAGATTTGCTGTCATGCATTCTCTATTCACATGTATACACAAACATGAACATATACACAAGTCAAGACAGATACAGGAATAAAGGGAACTTTTGCAGAAGTGTGATGTGCACATAGTGGATTTACAGACTTCATTGCAGTTGAGGGTATGTGTGTAATTGATTCAAGAAGCTTTTTACCCAGTACTGCTTGAATCTGTACCTGATTTCCTCAAAGGGTCCATTGGGCCTGCCATCTTCCTGCCCTTTTATTCACTTTTGGAATCTTAGCAGCAGTACCATAGCCCTCTCCTATTTTTCTTCCCCTTTTCTGGTGTCTCAGGAGTCTTAACCAACACAAACGCAGAGCTGCCTGCTTTTATTTTAACATATATTGCACTCAGCACTGTCTGGTTCTATATGTAATACCCTCAAAGGGGTCCATTAGGCCTTTTATTTTCCACCTCATTTTTGAGGCATGTGGTATAATATCCCAATCGTAAGAAAGTGCTCTGTTTGTGTGTGTGTTGTTGTTTGAGTGAAAGGGAGAATGTGGGTGAGAGAAGTTGCTCCTATTGTTTGCTTCCAGCAGTCTCCTCCAGTGGTATTTCAACTTGAAATTCAGCACCAAAAACACTGTCACATTTTGAGGCATCTGGTATGATATCCCATGAGTTGTCATTGCCATAGAAGGACACCCAAACACTCTTATTAATATAGATTCATAGATATATTTAAAAAGAGAAATGGTTTGTGAGTATATCAGTGTTCACTTTTTTGCCTGTTTTTAACTGTATTGTATTCATTTTAAATTGTAAACTGTATCGAGTCCCAATTTTAGAAAGAAGGTGGGATATAAAGATGAAGGTGATGATTATAACAATAATCGTAACAACACAGTGATAAAGAGAGATGAAAATGTTAAAGTTGATGTTTGACAAAAATGAAGCGTGGAAAGAGGTACTGAGGGAAAGCAGGGATTGGGAAGTTAGATGGTAGAGAAAGACTGAATGCAGGTGAAAGTGATGGGCTGGGAAATAATAGCTTCAGAGGAAGAAACGGATTAAAAATAGAATGGATTAAAATTATCTTGTTCAGAGTAAGCGGGACGCAAAGGAAGTCACTTCCTGGGTAGCCACAGAAAGATGGAAAGACGTTATGAGCACATGAGACCCTCATGTCTTTCAGCTCTGGGTTAAACCTTCTGGCAACGTAGGTGCTCTTGAGTGCTCTGTTGTCCTGAAATAGCTAATAGTGTGTGACATCTAAAATTACTTTGCTATCTTGTATCTGGGGATGAAGATGGGGAAATGGAAAAGAGCTATAACTGTTATTTGCTTATTCCAGAATTTTGCTGCAAAAACAGACATTAAAATGGAGAAACTCCAAACTGGGATTCTCCCTAGATATCACTACAGTATTGGCTGGGGTTTGGTTCCAGGACCCTCCATGGATACCAAAATCTGTGGATACTCAAGTCCCATTATATACAATGGCATAGTAGAATGGTGCCCCTTATATAAAATGGTAAAAGCAAGGTTTGCCTTTTGCAATTTTTTTTTTTTAATATTTTCAAGCCATGGATGGTTGAATCCATGGGTGCAAAATCCATGCATACGGAAGGCCAAGTTGCTGAAGAAAACAGTAAGATGGAGAGAGGGAAGGAGACATGGAGAAAGGAGGCAAGGGATGAGGGGGTGGCCTAATTGTCTCAAAACCAGAGGAGTGTGACCAAATGGTTGCGCTTGGTAGCAGCCTCTGAAAATGCTCTAGGTTCCTTGCTTGACCGGTGGTGATAGACTCAGAACCAGCAGCTGTTACAGAGAAATCAAGCTCCTCTGAGAAGAAACAGGGATCCTACAGATTGATGGCATTGTACATGTGGAGCCAGACTGTGGATTCATTGTGGGCTTTTTGAGGAAATAAAACTTTGTTTCAGGGTTTACAACACAGACCTCTCTGTGCAAAGAATATGGCACGGTGGCTTATGAGAAGGAAAATGTGGGCTTTGGAAACATGGGCTGGGTGTGAGAGTAGTGTGTGGATAGTTACAGGGAAAGGCAACAAGTTACAGTCCTGGGAACTGAGCAATGCCTAGAGCAGTCTTGGTGCTGTGCGACAGAAAGTTTGTCCATACAGAGTCTCTGAAAGGAAAAGGCAGTCATTCTGTTCTACCTTTGAGAGCGTAGAAAGGACTGAGTAGCTCTTTGGCTAGACTTGGGATGGAGCAGAATAAAGGAATCTGTAATTTGATTTGGGGGAATAAAAGGAAACCACAGGGAAGCTCCCGGCCACTGGATTGAATTAAAGCTCATTGACTGCAAAAACCCTGCTGTGGAAGACAGAGATCTACTAGTAGGGATAGGCAAAGGCATGTGGGGTATGCTGGCAGTGCCGTAACTAGCTAATCTCTCACAGAAAGGGTTTGAGCTTTGGATCTGGGTCATATTTCCCACCAGGCCTCTGGATTGTCCAGTTTGTAGATACTCTCATGGTTTAATGAAATTAATCAGTAGAGGAAGTGCTTGGAGAATCTGAAGGCACCCAGGCTACTCTTCTGATTCCTGGCAGCCTCAAGCCCCCTTGCTTAGCTGACTCTTTTGGAACAAATACGGATTTTTAAGCCAAAGTACGAGACTGAAGTCATTAAAACTGCAAGGTGCAAAACTCTATACATGTACAGAGAGCTGCCAGGCAGAGAGTGTATTCAAAGCATAAGTATGACCTGCATATTGTTGCGTATTTATGAAGTGGGGGCAGACATTGTTCTGCACTGCAGATGTTTGCCAGCTGTGGAAGCAACAAGCCTTTTCTCTTTATGGTTTGTTCTTGAGTGCTGGTTTCACTAGTTGACATGGGACAGATGATGTTCTTAAGGAGTTAATATAAATATATATCAAGCTCTCAGAAAACTAAGATAAATTATCTTTTTCCCAGTGGGGAGGGCTCAAGAGCATCCGTCTGCTTTGGGTTGTCCCTCCCCATTGCTCCCGGTAGGCAGGAAACAAACTTTTGGGACTGCCCCCGGTGAGGTCATCTAGTAGGGACGAACCCCGGCTGGCCAGTCTGTTTCCTGCCTAGCTCCTGGTAGGATGTAGATTGTTTTGCTCCCTGCAACCTCCCTCCACATTTTGATTTAAATCCCCCCCCCAAATAAACACTTTTAAATTGAAAGATCCATTGGTGGTTTACCTGGTGGAGAGAGGGAGTAGGGGGAGAAATGAATCCAACCGACATGGATGCGGTTATAGCAGCGGTGATCGCTAGTGAGCGATCAACCCGGCAGGGCAGCGCCAGCAGGGGCGCCCTGGAGGAGCCGGGTTCAAAAGGCAGCGCGGGAACAAGCAGCAGCAGTGCAGCAGCAAGCAAGGGCAGCGGCGGCAAGAAGAGGCCAGCTAAGGAGGGGAAGACCTCTGCTCCGGCCGCGCCACGCGCTGCGCCCCGCTCCCTCCCCGCCCGGTGGCGCGCAGGGACAAGCGGGAAGAGGAGGCCCCCGCGCAGCCCCTCCAGGAGGAGGAGGTGCGTCCCGAGCCCCAGAGCGGGGAGGAGGACGCGGCGCGGGCGCTCCTGGGCCCTCCGGACGCCGCGGGAGACAAGGAGCCAGTCCCACAGCCGCAGTTAGCGGCCGCAGTGAGTCCGTCCGGGGCCCCAGGTGCAGGGACAGCGGGGAGGGAAATCCCCCCAGCGGCGCCAACGGGGAGGGAGATTCCCCCAGCGGTGGCCAAGTGGCTCAAAGCCTCCATGGCCAGGGAGGCAGCGAACTGGCTGGCGGCCGGCTTCCTTCAGCAGGGCTGGCCGGGATTCCCTGCACCAGGGTGGGGGGGGCGAGCTCCAGGGGGCGCGGGACCCCCCATCCCCATGCCAACGGGTACCTGGCCCCAGCGGGTGGACACCCAGACCCAAGCACCACAGAGAGGAGGAAAGGGGGGCGGCCTTAGCAAAGGGAAGAGCAAGGCGCCCCCCGGCCAGCGCGACGGGCTTATCTGAGGCAGCAGCAACAGCAGCAGCAGCGAAGCCGGCCTTCAAGCATCCCCTAGGTCTTAGCGCCTGCCCGCTACCCCACCTTGCCACAGACAACTTACAGGGAGACCCTTCTGATGAGGAGGACCTCAGGGCCTCAGATCAGGAGGAGGAGTCAGGCCAACAACTCCCCAGCAAGCGCCATAAGGGCCTTCAGAAGTCCCATGAGGGGGAGGAAGAGGAAGAGGCAGTGTCAGTTTATTCCTCAGAGGGGGAGGAGGTCAACCCCCTGGAGAACTCTGACAGAGAGGAGGGGGAGTTATCAGAGGAAGAGCCTGCCAACACCTCAGAGACACCCTGTCCCTCAGCCAAACTGTTTTCTATGGACGACTTTGCAGTCCTCCTTAAGAAGGCAGTGAAAACTCTGGGGCTGGAACTGCCCAAGAACCGGCAGTCACAGCCAGACCTGGACTTACCGGAGATATCCGGTGAATTCTTCCCGGATTCTCAGGCTGAAACCCTTGAAATGCCCGTCACCGCCACACTGATGCGCACAATACGTGATGAGTGGGCATCGCCGGCCATGATTAAAGGACAGCCTAGCCATGCCAAGAAATTATACGCCCTGCCTAAGAAGGTCATGAGCAAGTTGCAGGTGCCCCTCATCGATGCGCCGGTTTCAGAGTTGGTATCCTCTGCAATTTTTTGCCGTGATGGAGAGGAGACCCTGAAGATTCCTGAGGACAGGCGGATGGACACCGCGCTGAAGTGGGTCCGCGAGGCACTCTCGCTGGCTATCCGTGCCTCCTCTACCGCCACCATGATTGCTAGAGCAGCGAGACAATGGGCGAAGGATGCGCTGGCGGACACTCCCAGGTCCCAAACCAGAATACGCCAGGATCTCAACAAGCTGGAGAAGGCGTCGGCCTTCTTGGCAGACAGTACCTTGGATTCAATCTAGTTCTGTGCAAGGGCTCAAGCCGCGACAGTGGCAGCGAGGAGACAAGTATGCCTGAAATCATGGAATGCTGATTTCAAGTCCAAGCAGAATTTGGTGTCATCTCCTTTTCTGGGTGAGAAGCTATTCGGGGAATCCCTCGAACCGGTCCTGGTGGAGGACAAGGACAAGAAGAAGAAAACCCTGGCGTCAGCCAGGAGGCGGGAGGACAGGAGGCCCTCCAAGCGTTACAGGCCTTTTCGTCCCTCAGAAGGACAGCAGACTTCAGCGACAGGATCATCCACGAACAGGCCCAGAGACGTCAAACCATCAGGAACCCAATGGGGAGACAACTGTTACCAGAAGCGCAACCAAAGGGCCGACGCGCCAAAGTCAAGCCAGAGCCAGACCACCAAGAGCAACAACAGAAGTCATCAATGACGCCAGCCCCTCCGTGGGGGGCCGTCTGCAGGCCTTCGTGGAGGCGTGGGAAGACTCTACCTCAGACAGATGGGTCCTCCAATCAATCCGGGAGGGCTACCGGATAGTTTTCCCAGCAGCCCCCACGTTGGTTCATCCCCACACCTCGACAGCGAGATGTTCGTAAACAACATCTCATGGAGGAAGCAATTCAACATTTGCTCCAGGTGGGAGCAATACAGGAAGTGCCCGACACAGAACACAGCAGGGGGTGCTACTCTATCCTCTTTCTGGTACCAAAGAAGAACAGAACCTGGAGGGCGGTCCTGAACCTGAAGGGGATCAACAGCTTCGTCCGCCAGAGGAAGTTCAGAATGGAGACACTGAAGCACATATTGGAGGCAATAAGACCTGGAGACGTCCTATCTTCGCTGGATCTGCAGGACGCGTACCCCCACATCCCCATCCACCCAGAGCATCGCCGCTTCCTACGTTTCTGCTACTGCAACAGACACTTCCAATACAAGGCCCTTCCCTTTGGCCTTTCATCGGCGCCCAGGGTGTTCACCAAGATCATGGTAGCACTAGTGGCGCGCTGGAGATGCTTAGGGCTGCATGTCTATCCTTATCTAGACGACTTATTGATTCGATCCTCTTCTCATCAGAAGGCATCCCAAGACGTAAGCCTGATTCTGGAGTCCCTTCAAGCGCATGGATTCCAAGTCAACTTCGAGAAGAGCCAGTTAACCCCGTCTCAGCGGATACAGCATCTGGGGGCCTTGATAGACGTGGCCGCGGGGCAGGTACTCCTACCCTCGGAAAGGATCCAGGCCATCCAGTGGGCAATCCAAAAGGTGAGGTCCGAGACCAGGGTGGACATCATGGACCTCGCTCGCCTTCAGGGGCTCATGATTGCAGCAATCGATTGCCTGCCGTGGGCGAGGTTCCATGCCAGGACACTGCAGTGGTTTCTGCGTCTGTTCCAGAACGAGATCGCTCTCAAGAGACATCAGCAGGTACGGGTGACGCAGGAGGTGCTGATTTCTCTGGAATGGTGGGACTCTCCTGCGATACAGACCGGGCGCCTGTTGTGGATGCCGGACGCTATTCAGATCATGACAGACGCCAGCCTGAGATGATGGGGAGCACATTACGGACCTCACCTTGCCCAAGGCAAATGGTCAAGGGAGAAGGCGGCGCACAGCATCAATTGGCTGGAACTCAGAGCGGTACGGCTAGCACTGTTGGCCTTTACGGACCTGATCAGGAGCAAGCCAGTGCTGGTGCGGACAGACAACATCACAACGAAGGCGCACATAAACCAACAGGGGGGCACCAGGTCGTGTGCCCTTATGAAAGAAGCAACGCACCTACTGAATTGGGCGGAGAAGAACCTTATCTCAATAGAGGTGGAACACCTTCAGGGAGTCCTCAACTCCAATGCGGACTGGCTCAACCAGTCGGATATAGACCAGAGCGAGTGGAGCCTGAACCAGGAAGTATTCGAGACCATCACCCAAACCATGGGACACCCGGAGGTCGATCTCTTCGCCTCCCTGGCGAACACAAAGCTACCTCGCTTCTTTTCCAAATATCTCACAGAAGGAGCGGAGGCGATGGATGCCCTAACGAGCCCATGGCCACGGGTTCTGCTGTACGCGTTTCCGACACTACAGCTCTTACCAAGAGTCCTGAACAGGATCCGGTCAGAGGGGGCGGAGGTCCTGCTGGTGGCACCAGAGTGGCCCCGCCGGTCCTGGTTTCCGGACATCCTAGAGATGGCAATAGAATCACGCCCCCTACCAGAATGACAGGATCTTCTGACACAGGGGCAGGTGCAGTACCCGGACCCCGGTTGGCTTCAGCTCCATGTGTGGAGGTTGAAAGGGAGACTTCAGACAGGTCTCGTCCCGGCCCTGCTTGATTTCCTGCAGGAGGGCGTGGAGGCCGGATTGAGACCAAATACCATCAAGAGACAGATAGCAGCAGTCATATCTTTCCTGCCTCCAGAAAAAGCGGCACAGGTGGCCCAGCACCCTCGTGTACGTCACTTCGTCAAGGGCTTATCAAACAGGGCACCACCTACGGTGCACAGATTCCCCACATGGGACCTGCATACGGTCCTGAAGGCATTGACAGCCCATCTGTTTGAGCCTCTGAGGGAAGTTCCCTTGAAGTTCCTGACATGGAAGGTACTGTTCCTAGTAGCGATTACATTGGCACGTAGGATATCTGAGCTGGCAGCGCTCTCCATTAGACGAGACCTATGCATCTTCAGACCGGACTCAGTAGTACTGTGCCTTAGACCGAACTTCAAGCCAAAAATCAATTCGGCGTTCCACAGAGCGCAGGAGGTGATATTGCCATCCTTCTGTCCAAACCCAATTAGGGAGTTGGAGAAGATATGGCACACGCTGGACGTGCGCAGGGCCCTGCGCATCTACATCAAAAGAACAAGACCATTCAGGATATCAGAGGCCATGTTTGTGTCTCCATATGCCAAATACCTGGGGCGGAAGGTGTCACCATCATCTTTGGGCCGCTGGATACGTAGCTGCATCGTAACGTACCAGGCCCTACGGCTGGAAGTGCCTGAGGGGATTCTGCCTCACTCGACACGGAGTGCGGTGACCTCAGCGGCCTGGGAGAGAGATGCGCCACTGGAGGAGATATGCAGCGTGGCGACCTGGAAAACGGCCTCCACCTTTGTACGACATTACAGACTGGACAGAATGCAATCTGCCGAGGCAGCATTTGGCAGAAGGGTCCTGCAGCAGGTGGCACAAGTCTAGAAGAGTCTCCATCCGCCAAGCCCACCCTGAGAGGAAGCTTCTGTAAATCCCAAAGCAGACGGATGCTCTGGAGCCCTCCCCACTGGGAAAAGGAATGTTGGTCTTACCTGTGATACGTTCTTTTCCAGTGGTGAGGCGAAGAGCATCCGGACCCACCCATTGGCGAATGTAGGAGGAGATGGGTGGTAGGCCCCGGACAGCAGCCCACCAGGAAGCGGGCATGGGGGGCCGAAAAGGAAGAGGTGCCTGCAGAAGAGTAAGCAGAGAGACCCTGAGGACAGAGGATTTGATCATCATGAGACAAAGGCGCAAGAAGAGGCGCAAGGCTTTTTCAACAGACTGGCCAGCCGGGGGTAGTCCCTACTAGATGACCTCACCGGAGGCAGTCCCAAAAGTTTGTTTCCTGCCTACCGGGAGCAATGGGGAGGGACAACCCAAAGCAGACGGATGCTCTTCGCCTCACCACTGGAAAAGAATGTATCACAGGTAAGACCAACGTTCCTTTCTAAATGGTGCCTAGGTGGCTTTACATAGAGGTAAAGGAACATTGTTCAGTGCATGTCCTAAAGGCCAGGTAATAAGCTGTATTATTATCTACAAAGAAGATTTGCGTGGATGCATCTGGACAGAGAAAGTGACCCATGAGCTAAAACAAGTACCCGGTTGCAGAATTAAATACAGCTGAAACATTAGAACTTGTAAATCAACTTTTCCAGAATGCACTCTCTTTCACGTTCCTTTAGAAACCACTAGTTCTGCTTATATATGTATTTATCTAATTAAATCTCAGAAATTCTATACTCACATATAGATACATTTCATTTCAGTGGACAGTTCTGGAGTAATACCAGTGTTCTTTGGTCAGAAATGGGATGTGTTCACATATGTGTTCGCATTTGCAGAACTTCTAAAAAAAAAAAAATTTTTTTTTTGCTTCAGAATGCCTCTAAATGTCCTCTAGGGACCCAGGAAGACCCCAGAACATGGTGAGGATGATTCCATGCTCCCTAGAGCAGGGCTTCTTAAACTTTCCCCACTCAGACCCTTTTTTGCCCAATAAATTTTTACACGGCCCCAGGTATATAGGTTATAAAATAGTATACAAATCAAACCTTTCTTGCAACCCCCACAGTCAGTTATGTGACCCCAAATGGGGTTGTGACCCACAATTTAAGAAGCTTTGCCCTAGAGGGCCTTTTGGGGGAAAATTGTGTGTGTGTGTGTGTATGTTGGGAGGTGCAGCCCTCTAAGGTCTCTTGGGGGGCTGATGCAACCTCTTAGCCTTCCACAGTTGCCCACCTGACCTATAGTTAAGTTTCCTTAGCTGTGGCTTGGGCTGATCTCTGAACTGAACCAATATTAAAACTTTCTTTATAAGAACAAAACAAAACATTTGGTCTTGTGAGGTTTCACCAAATGCCTTCCTAAAAGGGCACGTTTGTGATGAAATGTATCTTGCTAGGAAAGGAATGTAAGTGTGAGGGCCTTGAGCAGGGTTTGAGGTGTCAGGAGTACAAGTGTCCAGATCAAGAGGGCTTGAAAGTTCTTCTCAACAAGGAGGCAAAGTGGTGAGAAGCACCACAGTCACTTTGAAATCCAGGGAAGTGGCCATATGGCATCAGCAAAATATTTTATGGCTAAAGTAAAGTTTGGTGGTGAACTGATTTTTTTTAATTAAAAAAATCAATTTGTGCACACTGTGGCTGCCTTAATATATCAGGCAATGGTGGGAGATGTCCCTTTTGGTAAATTAAAAGCCATGTTGGTTCTTGGAAGGGCTTTAAATCTATTATCTGGTATTGGCTATGAATGCCCCTTCCCTGACTTTGTCTGGGTTTGCTTGCCTGTTAGCTTGTTTTCTTTTTCTTAGAATTACTAACAAGCAGAAGCAGATATAGACCCAGCTGGGTAATAGAATGGATTACTGCTAAAGAACTTTATCCTGTACTTGGCTTCTTGCCGGAATTGAAGGAGCAAGGAGAAATTGCCTCTGTTTCAAGTGACTAATAAAAAAAATGCTTTTCTCTAAGGTGTATGTAGGTTTTAAGTTAAATAGCAGCATTGATTTTTTTTTTAAATTGACTCTTGAAAAAATGTCCTTTGAAAGTAGGAAACTGTCTCAGTTTTGACTCAATTGGGGTGTGTTTTGGGTAAAAAAATTACTCATTTTTTTAAAATTGGGAGGAGGCTACAGGATTTGGGGGCAGGTGGCACTTTCCCCATCCCTGCAGTAGATATATTGCTGTAGCTTTATTTAGACCTGATATTTATTTTTCTTTTTTTCTGTAGTATATCATACTCTGCTATACTCCTTAACCAAATGAAATTATTTCTGGGCAGTAGAATATGGCTTTAAGCAACACTATATTGCTAATATAGATAAGGTTCATTTTTTTCCTTAGTAGGTAGCTCCTTTGTTGTATAAAGTTGAAAAAAAGCAGCATATAAATATGATGAGTATGATGATGAAGACAATCCCAAATTGTGCTAACAGGTAGGAAAATGTTACATAGGATTTGAGAAGCCTTGGGCTGTGTTGACATCCCATGACTACCAGGGCTGTTCAGTCAGGGTGTTCATTGTCATTTGCGCTTTAACAGCCCACGTTCTGAAATATGTGTCTAATTTAATAGCTGTATTCAAGTTCTGTCTTCTACCTTTGCAGGCATTTTAATCTTAGAATGAAGAGAGATATGTCCCTCTTTAGTGATGACTTCAAGCTAGAGATTTCAGATAAAGTAGTTGATTATGATACCTCCCATATTTATACTGGGCACATTTATGGTAAGTTCAACTATTTTGAATTTATAAAATGTTGTTGGCTGGAATGAGTGATAAGTCCTTATTTAAGTATTTTGATGTCGAACTATAGAACAGTTCACAGTAAAGGAAATGTTTGGGGGAAATTCACTTATTTTTCAAAATTGCCAGGAAGGTGAAGTTACTCTCTAAAATCCTTTCCTGTGTTTGGGTTACTTACTTTTAGCTTGAGTAGCTCTAGTTTCTCAGGAAAGTCACTGGCCTGGCTTGTGCCACTGAACTGCCCAACAACCACTCTGGAAATGTAGCATTAAGCAATATTGCGTGGCAGTGTACTGCTGCAGCTATACAACTTGAGTATAATGTTTCCTGCTCATGCATGTATGTGTGCCACTCTGCCTATGAAACACACTGGGGAGAATTGTTTTTTTCCTCATGTGAACTAGTTGGCTTGTTTTGTTCAAAGTATAGGGAACTTTAAAACAAGGATACTCTAGCCCAGGCAACCCTGTTTGCAAGGTTGTCCTGGGGATTCTGGGGGTTGTAGTCTATAAAAGGTAACATCCTAAGAACCATGCCTTGTTTGAACATGTCACTTAATTCTCATGCAGATACTCAAATTATGCTTCTCATAATGGTAGATCTGGAAGGAAAGCCACAGAACATGCCTGGATTCATTTTTTTTTCAGAACAAGGGGTAAAAATCTGAGAGCAAAACAAAGGCATTAGTGACAGACAACCTCATGATGCAATGGAGACATGTAAATGCAGATCAAATGCAGGAATTTAAAATTCAGAAATTTAAAAACTGAAACAAAATGCTTAAAAAGCACACCACTATAAAGTGTGTAACAACCATTGTCAAATAAAGGCAACGAAAACAATTAAAAATCCCTTCATATTCGCTGGGGTTTGGTTCCAGGACCCCCGTGGATACCAAAATCTGTGAATACTCAAGTCCCATTATATGCAATAGCATAGCAAAATGGTGTCCCTTATATAAGATGGCAAAATCAAGGTTTGCATTTTGGATTATTATTTTTTAAAGAATATTTTCAAGCCGTGAGTGCTTAGATCCGTGGATACCAAAACCATGGATACAGAGGGACAACTGTATGCTCTTGTGTAAAAGAGTATCACCTGCTAATTGAGGGGGGGGGCTTGCCACATGTGATGCATGAAGACAATTAAGTAATTGTCCTAAGGATCTTCAAAGATGTGAATCTGGAAAAAAAATGCACTGTTTTAAATGCATTGTTATGAATAACAAAGGAAAGAAAAGAAAAAGGGAAATGTATTGACCTGCTGAAATCCTGAATGACAACTTTAGCTTCCAAAATGGCCAGCTGGTAAATACTACATGCTAACCCAGGCTTATTTATGCAGGCAAATGGCTAATTCTTCAAGGCAATATATAAAAGATGGGCTGGATTCACATGCTGGAAAAAATCAAGCCAAAAAAACTCAAAACAAAGAAGAGTAATTGAATACAGAGGCTTTTAGAAGTACCAAAACCAAACCAAATCTAAGGACATGTTTAAAGTCTTGGGGGAACAGTATTTAATTGAACAATCCACTCTGCTTCCTTCCTCAGTAACAAGGTATCATAATCTATCCAGTTCTACCAGTGAGAATGGGTTCTGTCAGTAACCAATAATTTGAAACATATCCAGGAGTAGCTGTGGTGGCCATGCAGCAAAATAAAACAAAATGCAAAATCAACAAAAGAGTGATACCTTTATTGGCCAACCAAAACACATTGTGCAAGCTTTCAAAGCTCCACTGGCTTCTTCATCAGGCAAAAGATGTTAGAAAATCATATAGGAGAAGGAGAGTGGTGATATTAGTGTCACAGACCTACAGTTTGTAGATGTTGCTTCTGTTGTAGTTCAGTTGGTCTGGTGGGATCTCAGTGCAGGCACAGGCGACTCTCCTCTTTGCCATGTGGGGACTTAGACAAAGGACAGTGCAGTTATTCTCCATTAGCAGCAGTAAAGTAACTCTGCTTGGGATCCAGGGCGTCTCTGTCATTTTATAATATGAATAATTTGAATTGAATGATTTATAATTTGAATAATTTGAAGTAATTGTGGGTGTGAGAATGGTCATATACAAAAGTATTCTTCTCTGAGGGATGTTCTACCAGCTTAGTTTATAAGGACAAATGACATGCAGAGCACCCACTGTATCTATAATGTTCCTGAGTCTGCAGAGTTTTGTCAGTAGATGGGTCAATATCCAAATGGGGTAAATAGTCTTTAAGAGTTTTTGATTGTTTAATGCCAGTGTGGGGCGAACCCTTGCACTCCAGATTATCTTGCACTAAATTCCAAAACTTTATAATAGAAGTGGGAATATTCCGGTGACTAAAAAGAAAACTTCGTAGCATGGTAATTGTTGGATTCTTGGTTGTCTTAATGGGATAGCCCCATTCCAATAATTGGCATTTACATTTCTCCTTCTGAATAATGTGATTCTTGCACATGTGAAAAATTTGTTTTAAGTTGAAGAAATTGTCCCAAAGGTAATTTTTTACTCACTTGAGCAGAGTGAAAAGAGAAAAAAATGCAATAGCAAATTCCTTTCCATAGACTTGGTGAACGCATAGGGAACATCATCCTGTCTGAATACTTATGTTTATCCATAGGATGCTGCTGTTGTGCTTAAAGTGGAATCATAGCACTTTAACTGTGTAGTGTGAAAGAGTCCCTTGCTCATGTCTGTCTAAAGCAGAAATCAAGTTTTCCTCTCCAAATAGGACGTGCTTGTGCTGTTTGGATGAGTAAAATTTTTAATTCTTCCTTGGGTTCTCTGGATGGGTCCACCTGTGGGTTTGTACCTGAGCAGAGCTCATCAGGCAGCATATTAGACAGCCTGCCTTTTCCTCTTGAGGAGGGGTATATCCTTGTGTACACATGCCTTGAGTGTACCTTCTTGCAGGATTCCCTTTTAATTAATGTGGATAAACATTAAGATGCTTTTTTAATGACTGGAAAAAGTAGTGCTCTGCTGAAGTGGAAACATTTCACATCTTGTGGGGAAGCAGGATATTGTAGGAGATGGACCTTTTCTCTTTGAGCCAACAGGATGGCTCTTACATTAACAAATAGAACTGATGCTTTAGAGAAGTAAAAATAACCTCCCTATTGCAGTTGGAAGTTAAACACACTTAGCTAAGTGAAATCAAAGGCTTTCATGGATATCCATAGATTTTCCTTGGTTTTTTGCTGGGCTGTGAGGCCGTGTTCTGGAAGAGTTTGCTTCTGACATTTTGCCTGCATCTGTGGCTGGCATCTTCAGAGAATGGATGGGTAGGAGTCTATGTGGGATTATATATGGTGAACCCCTGTTGGGGAGGATATGTAAATTTGTGTATTTGAATGGTTAGTGTCTGGGTGTAGAAATGCAAGGAGGATTAGTGTCTTCCAGAACATGGCCTCACAGCCCGGAAAAAAACCAAGGAAAAACACTTTGCTAAATTTACAGCCCACCCCTGCCAACCAGTAGCATTCTTAGCAGTTTTTTTTTAATGAAAGTGGTTAGAAAGAACTAGTAAATTGCCTTTTGAAATGTGTGTGAGAGCTTTATTAGGAAAGAACTTTCAATTGTTGTTAATGATTTTTAAACTGTTTCTCAGAACTGGTGTGTAAATGGGAATTGTTCACAGTTCTGTGCATGACAGTGCATGACTTTCCCGAACATTTTTCACCTGCTGGAAAGTAGTAATCAAAGTTCAGCCAGTTTGGCCACTTTCAGGGCATCATTTTCAGAAGTTAAATTTGTGCCCCGGCTTCAGATTTTACAAGGCCTTCAGAAGAAGGTCTTTTTTCCACAAGCTGGTTATTGGAACATTAATTTAAAGTAATTTAAACATGACTTTTAACACAATAATTCTGTAGGAACTCCCTCTTCCCTGCTGTGGCCAAAATAATTAGGCAGTTAACGGGTAAGAAGCTATACCTACAAGAGGGCACAGACTGCTTCCAAGTCTAATTTAAGATGCTTAATTATTATTGGAGACTGATGGCTCTGAGTTAGTACTGGGAGTGTACCTTAAATTCTGCCTGCTTTTTTCAATAGGTGAACAGGGAAGCTTTAGCCATGGATCTGTTGTTGATGGAAGATTTGAAGGATTCATCAAGACTCACGGTGGGACCTTCTATATTGAGCCAGCAGAAAGATATATTAAGGACAAAACTCTGCCTTTTCACTCAGTCATGTACCATGAAGATGACATTAGTAAGTACCTCTGTTCTGTTAAATGCAATGAAATTATCCCCCAAGTTGTGAGGAGTTTGCTTTAAAAAAAAAATGAAGGCAAAGCTTAAGGATTAACCTTAACTACGAGATTGGTCTAGGAGACTTAGGCAGGGATTCACTGTTGCACTGTTGAATTTATATCAGGCGTTAGAAGACTGCTTCAGAGTTTATTTCTATTTCAGAACCATTGTTTAGAGTTTGCATAATGGTCCTGGCTGTAGGACCAAAATGTAGTTGGCTGTTTTGTTTTGTGTATGTTTTTGTGCAAGTTCATCAGCTTCCTGTGAGAGTCTCATATTGCTGGGAGTCTCTTGTGAAGCATTCTAATACAAATCTCTCTCTGACTTTTCTTTGCAAACGAAGATTCAGGAAGGACTCATCCCACGCTTTCTGCAAGCACGCTGATGACTAAAAAGGCCAATTCGAGATAAACAAGTCCAGTTGCAGAAAGCACAGCAGAGGGTCTCCTTGGGATATTTCTGGGTTGTGATTCTTTCTGCATTGTCATTTCTCTTCAAGACTTGTTTGGCGTGAGTTCTCAAATAAGGCTGCAGCATTGTGGATAGTGCATCTCCATGCCTCCCGATGTGAGGCCAGGGCGGACCATTGTTGGTGATCAATTTGGCTGAGCCTGAGATGTTGTTTCAGGGAGTACTTGTATCTTTTTTTGGAGAACCCCTCTTACGCTGACCCGTGGCGAGTTCACCGTAGAGTACTATTTTGGGGAGGTTTCTAGGATGGTCCTCCATCCTAGAAACGTGCCCTGCCCAGCGCAACTGTGTTCTCAATATCATGGCCTCAATGCTGGTGATCCCTGCTTGCTCAAGGACAGCAACATTCGTCACATAGTCAGTCCAGTGTATATTTAGGATTGTACGTATATAGTGCTGATGAAAACATTTGAGGAGTCTTAAGTGTTGGTGATAGGTGACCCATGTTTCAGACCCATAAAGGAGAATAGACAGTACAATGGCTCTATACACACTGATTTTTGTGCTTTGCCTCAGGTGTTTTGTTACCTACCTGGGAAGCATAATCTCCTCAGATGCCAAGATTGACAAAGACATTGATCACAGATTAGCAAAAGCATATAGCATATAGCGCATTTAGAAGACTTTACAAAAGAGTCTGGAGTAATACAAATAAGGGTGCACTAATTAGCATTACATTGCATGTTGAATAAAAAACTAAATGGTCATGTACTATTCTGTGGACTCCCTAATGAAGCAAGAAGCAGAAGGGGAAGCTCTGTGAAGGGAAATGTGGAACCCTGTTCTTTTTAAGAAATCATTAGCCTAACACATGCAGGCTTCTTCAGTGTGAGTCCTTCTGTTTAAATTACACCTCCCATCACCCCTAGATATTTGAGGATTATGAGAATCATGGTCTACTGTATCTATAGATGGCCAGGTAGAAGAAGACTGGTCTAAGGAGTAGTAGAACCAATAATTGAAAACATGAAACTCCTCAAGATGCTTTTGAAAGTTTAAACGTTTATTATTTAGGCAAATTTCTTGAGTGTCTTTCTTGGCCATTATTTTATGTGGTTGGTGTCTCAACACCCATGAGTAGAATTTTCTTTATAGAATGCACCATTCCTTTAAAAAGAATTAAGAAAGAGAAATGAACACTAGGAATTTTAATGATCATATACTTAGTATACTATATTTTACATAAACATTTTCCTATTATATAGTTTTTAGAAATAATTTCCAAGGGGTAAATATGTAAACATCGTTTCTTAAACATTTTATTCATCGCTATAAAAGAAAATACTCCAAAACCCATTTTCTTCATTATTTTTCCGTTCCATTTTCCCTTGGGGCTTCACATTTCTATTTATCCTTTTTTTCCCCCCTTTTTAAAGAGGGAATATATACATGCCAATGTACATGGTGGTGCACTATTAGAGTTACTGCCCACCTTGTTTAGGAAGTTGCCTGTTCCAAGCAATGTGTTAGGAGCCTTTGGGGGATAGCACATAAATGTTTTGCAATCGTATTATAGACCAAGAATGGCCAGTTGGTCCCAAATGAATAGAAATAAGGGGGTCTTGTAGAAAGGGTAGATAGTTCAGCTCAGTATGTTAACACTGAACTCTTATCTTCCAACCTCAGTAACTCTCTCTGGTCTTCATCTCCTCTCCCCATGTTTTCAAGCTTTCTTTAGTGTCTTGCTGTGTCATTTATTTGACCCTTCCTTCAACTACCTCTCTCCTTTCCCTTACCTTCCCTACTCTCTTGGGATTCTTCCCCTGCAGTAAACAGTCTTTCCCACAAAACTATTGTCCCTAAGCCAAAGGTGGGGAACCTTTGACCTTCTAAATGTTTTGGACTACAATTTCCATAATTCCAAACCACTGGCCAGGCTATCTATGACTTGTGGGAGTTGAAGTCCAAAACATCTAGAAGGCCAGAGGTTCGCCACCCCTACCCTAAGCTATGGGCAAGGTCCCAGCCAAACTGACAGTTTCCTGTTTGCTCACAGAACTTGGGCATCCAGTGTTCTACCAGCTTTGAGCAGTGGAGCATTCTGGAGTATTTCTTACCAAGCGGCAGCTCAGCCAGTCATTTTTAGATGCCTCACTGTCATGGTTACAAGCCATGCAGCACTAAGTGCCTTGGGCCTGACAGCTGGGTAGAAGCAAAGAGTTGGCTTGGCAAGGGTGTCAACGAACGATAGAAACAGCAGGCAATGACCACGATTCTCTCTTAGTCTGTGTTACATAACTTTATGTATACTGTACTTAGCTATGTAGTAGAGGTACTAAGGAGATCCTGTTATTGGGAGACTAGCAAGAGTGCCCATGGACATTGGTCCTGTTGTGTTTTGGCCCCAGTGCACAATAGTCACTTTCTTGCTCCCCTACGTAGTAAAGTCACAGCCACATGCTCAGTACAGACCTTGCGAAACTGCTCAGTTCTGTTTCCCACATATGTAAGTCCACTTACAAAACTGTAAGTCCCCAAGTGAATTCTGGCCATTATTTTTGAGCAAACCAAAATGTAATGGAAATAAACAGCTTCACAATTGTGTTTTTGGGCAGTTAGTCTGGAAGAGACAGAGCCACAACTTAAACCTTGGCTTAAAGGGCAGCGGTGGGGTGGGGGGAGAGACTAATTTAATTTTAATTTTATTTAGACTCCCTTCCAGATGCTCCTCATTTAATATGAGGTTCATTGAGACTTTTTTTTTTTAATTTATAGCTTCCACTGTCAGTAGAAGAATATGAAACTAGCCTACGAGTGGGCTCTTGTGTCCTGTGTGTGTATTTTATACTGCAGGGAAGTAACAAGACTAGCATTAGTTCCAACAAATGCCTGGGATACAGAAGGAATCCGTATTTCTAATGAGCTAGCCAGTAGGTTGCCTGTCTTTCAGTTTCTGGCAAGAAAATGCTTTTAGCAGCTTTCAGGCACAACAATGCAACATATGTTTAGCATCACAATGAAGTCTTATTCAGAGCTTAAACAAAAGCCTATTCTGCAAGCGAGGATCATCTTGTCCGCTTCCTACTGAGTCCTTTGTCCATGTTGCTGTGAAATTGGTCACCAGTGAAAAGCAACCCTTCTGTTACAATTTCAAAATATGTTAAATTATTTCAGATTCTCACTCTTGATCTGTGTTCAAGTTTTTAAATACAACTCATGATAATTATTGTAACTCGTGGATCTTTTTGGAGTGGGAGTAAAGTTCTTTTCCTTTCTCCCTTGAGAGGAATTATCTTGATTAGGTCCTGCTTTGTCTTTGCCGCATGTTAATTTACAAAATGCAGACAGGACTGGAACTGTAGCCCCAGAGCAAAGGTGGCCTGAAAGTTTTGACAATATATGTTTTTTACTACCAAATCATCATTGAACAGTAGTAGGAAATGAGGTCACTATAGGAAGGTTTGTCGGCCCATTTGATTATCCTGAGATTGTTGGTTTGTTGTTGTGTGCCTTCAGATCATTTCCGATTGTGACAATCTTTTGACAAACCTATCATGGCAAGATTCGTTCACAGGGGTTTGCCATTGTCTTCCTCTGAGGCTGAGAAAGTGTGACTTGCCCAAGATCCGCCAGTGGGTTTTCATGGCAAACAGGAACTTGAACCTTTGTCTCTTGGAGTCCTTAGTCCAACACCTAGAACTACTATACCATTGCTGACTCTTTATGGCTTTCTTATTTGCTGTCAAGTTGGCTCTGACTGAAGGTGATCCTCTGCATGAGAGACCCCAGGAGCCCCAGTCATCCACTGCCCTATTCAGGTCTTTCAAACTTAAGGCAGGCGTGGCTTTCTTGACTGAGTCAGTCCACCTATAGTGTGATCTTTCTCTTTTCCCAGTGGGGAGGGCTCCAGAGCATCCGATAGCTTTGGGTTGTCCCTCCCCACATGCTCCCAGTAGGCAGGAAACAAAAGGACTTGGCCTGCCCCCTGTGAGCTCATCCTCGAGGGACGACCCTTGGCTACCCAGTCTGTTTCCTGCCTACGCTCCTGGTAGGACGTGTTTTTTTTCTCTACTCTCTCTTACCCTCCCTCCACGTGGCTGGTGCCATCTTGGGATACCCACTTCTGGACTTTAAAATAATAATAATAATAATAACAACAACAACCAGAGGAAGGGGTTTGTCCAGGGACTGGCCTTTGGAGGGAAGGAAGCCTGAGCAGATGAGCGCGAACGTGGACATCGCTGCGGTGATCGCTGCTGTGATCACCAGGGAGAGAGGCCGCCGAGCCTGTGCCGGCTTGGGCAATCAGCTGGCAGCCCAGGAGAAGGATCCCAGCCTTGGCACCTCGGCGGACGGCAGCGGCACGGAAGCAGCCGCTGGGAAGAGCGGCAGCAGCACAAAGAGGCTGAGAAAGGAGGGGAAGACCTCAGCTTCGGCCGCCGCTGACCACCACCCGGACCCGCCCGGAGGGGCTAGGAGCCGGCCGGGGAGAGGACGCAGTGAGGGAGCCCCAGGAGGACGAGGAGGCACGGACCGGCTCCCAGGACGGGGTGCAGACCGTGACCGCGGTGTACCTGGGCCAGGAACCTCCCATACCCACCAGGTGAGCGACAACATGCCCCCAACAGCCGCTGGTGGGCGACGTGAGTGCAGCTGGGGCCCTGGGCACCGGGGCGGCAGGGGGAGGTAGCCCAGCATCGATCCCAGACTGGCTGAGAACTACCCTGGCCAGGGACGCAGCAGGATGGTTGGCAGCTAGCCTGCTTCAACCATACCTGTTAGGGAGCCTGCAGGGAGCCGAGAGGGGAGGAATGCCACCCTTGGGAGCCCCGAATGCCACTGGGACCCTACCAATTGCCCCCAGCCTCAGCCAACGCAGGAGGCTTCCCTGCAGAACCAGCCCCCACCCAGGAGGGTAGCACCCAAAGGCACAGGAGGCCGCGGGATTCCCGCCACTCCAGGCCAGAGCAAATCTAACCAGGAAAGGGTACCTAGTGAGGCCAAGGAGGAGGAGTGGGACTCTGACTCAGGCCGTGAAGACTCCCCTCCCACTAAGAAATGCCCCAGGGATCCGCAGACAGACTACCTCTCTCAGGATGATGAAGAAGAAATCTCTGTCTGTTCTTCTGACGGAGAGGGGTCGGGGCATCAAGGCAATTCGGATAGGGAAGAGGGTGAACTATCTGAGGAAGAGACGGACGCACCCACCAATGCAACCAGACCCTCAGCTCGCCACTTCGCAGCGGAGGATTTTGCGGTTTTATTAAAGAAGGCCGTCAGAACTCTGGGCCTCCAGCTCCCTGCGACCCAACAGTCTCAGTTGGACCCAGAGCTACCGGAAATTTCTGGGGAATTTTTTCTGGACTCACAGGCTGCGGTCCTAGAAATGCCGGTCCCGGCGACTGTGATGCGCCTTGTTTGTGATGAGTGGGCTAGTCCAGCTTCCATCAAGGGACAGCCTGGCATTGCAAAAAAGCTCTATACCTTACCGAAAAAGGTCATGGGCAAACTACAAGTCCCACTTATAGACGCTCCCGTCTCAGCTCTGGTCTCCTCAGCCGTTTTTGTCGGGATGGGGAGGACACCCTGAAAGTACCAGAGGACAGGCGCATGGACACGGCCCTTAAAAGAGCTCACGAGGCCATCTCCCTGGCCATCAGGGTATCCACTACGGCCACTATGATAGCTCGGGCAGCCATTCAATGGTCAAAGGAGGCCGTAGCAGATGTGCCCAAATCGCAGCCCAGAATCAGACAGGATCTCAACAAACTGGCGAAGGTCTCTGCCTTCCTCGCAGATAGCACCCTGGACGCGGTTCAGTTCTGTGCCAGGGCGCAAGCAGCCGTGGTGGCAGCCAGAAGACAAGTGTGGCTGAAATCCTGGAACATAGATTTTAAATCTAAGCAAAACCTGGTCTCTTCCCCCTTCTTAGGGGAAAAGCTATTTGGTGAGTCCTTAGAGCCGGTCCTGGTGGAAGATAAGGACAACAAGAAGAAAACCCTGGCCTCAGCCAAGCAAAGGGAGGCGTGAAGGTTTTTGAGATGCTTCAGGCCTTTTCGTCCCTTAGGCAGCCATCAAGGTGGGTCCTCTGCACCTCACACCTTGGGATCAAAAGACTTCAGACCTTCTAGGACATGCTGGGGGGAGAACAGATACCAGCGCACTTCCAATCAAGGGTCCACGGGCAGACAGGCTCAGACACAGCCCGCAAAGCCCAACACGAGACATCAGCAATGACGGTGACCCCCCAGTGGGGGGACGCCTTCAGGCCTTTGTGGGGGCTTGGGCGAAGTCTACCTCGGACAGATGGGTCCTACAGTCAATACAACATGGCTACCGGATAGAGTTCTCCCGATTACCCCCACGTTGGTTCATTCCCACTCCACTACAGAGAGATACAGAAAAGCGACGCTTGATGGCGGACGCCATCCAACACCTACTCCAACTGGGCTCAATAGAGGAGGTGCACGCTTCTCAGCGCAACAAGGGCTGCTACTCTATATTGTTCCTGGTTCCAAAGAAGAACGGCACGTGGAGGGCAGTCCTGAACCTCAAGGGCGTCAACAAATTTGTGAAGAAGCGGAAGTTCAGAATGGAGACACTGAGGCACATTCTGGAAGCATTGAGACCGGGAGACTTCCTGGCCTCCTTGGATCTTCAGGATGCCTATCTCCACGTCCCAATACATTGGGACCACTGACGTTTCCTCCACTTCTATTACAATGGCAGGCACTTCCAGTACAGAGCCCTTCCATTTGGCCTGTCTTCGGCCAGAGTCTTCACAAAAATCTTAGTGGCTCTTGGGCCCCTTTGGCGACGCTTGGGGCTGCATGTCTATCCCTACTTGGACGACCTTCTGATCCGATCAACCTCCCTACAGGCAGCAGAGAGGGATGTTCAACAAATATTGAATTCCTTGCAGGAGCATGGCTTTCAAGTCAACTTCGACAAGAGCTAACTCACGCCGGGACAATGGATATGTCACTTGGGGGCAACAGTGAACTCGGTGAAGGGCACAGTGTCCCTACCCCAGGAGAGGAGAGATGCCATCCGTCGTGCCACTCAGAGAGTCAGATCACTAACTAGGATAGACCTCATGCACCTAGCCCATCTACAGGGCCTGATGATAGCAGCAATCGACTGCCTCCCATGGGCAAGATTCCACTCAAGAACACTGCAATCGTTCCTTCTACAATACCAGGACAACATCGCGGTCAAGAGCCACATTCTGGTGAGAGTACCACAGGAAGTGTTATCGTCCCTGAGTTGGTGGCTATCTCCAGCTGTCGACCGGGGGCTTCCTTTGTGGAAACCGGACAGGATCCAAATAATGATGGACACCAGCCTCTGGGGGTGGGGGGGCACTGCGGTCCACACCTGGCCCAGGGAAAGTGGTCGAAAAAGGAGGCGGCACACAGCATCAACTGGCTGGAGCTCAGAGCAGTCAGACGGGCACTCTGGGCCTTTGAGAGTCTAATCAAGAACAGAGCGGTTCTGATCCATACAGACAACGTCACCACGAAGGCACACATAAATCGCCAAGGAGGGACCAGATCCCGCGCCCTGATGGCAGAAGCCTCCGAACTACTACACTGGGCAGAAGAAAATTTGATCTTGATAGAAGCGGAACACCTCAAGGGGTCACTCAACTCCAAGGCGGACTGGCTCAGTCGCTCGGACATCGACCAGGGCAAATGGAGTCTTCACCAACAAGCATTCGACGACCTCACCCGGATCTGGGGCAGACCGGACGTCGACCTATTCGCCTCTCCAGTGAATGCGAAGGTACCACACTTCTTCTCCCCCTACCTGTCGGAGGGAGCAGAGGCCATGGACGCACTGACAACCCCCTGGCCAGGAGGTCTACTCTACGCTTTTCCACCACTTCAGCTAATGTCCAGAGTGCTCAACAAGATTTGGGTAGAGGGGGCGGAGGTCATATTGATAGCCCCGAACTGGCCATGCAGAGCCTGGTTCCCGGAGATATTGGAGATGGCTATAGCATCGGCTCCAATCCCAGACCGGCCAGACCTCCTAACACAGGAACAGGTTCACCATCCAGACCCAGCTTGGCTCCAGCTCCATGCATGGAGATTGAGAGGCAGATGTTAACTGCGTGAGGCTATTCCCAGATGGTGGTGGGACTATCCTCGCTTCCAGACGAGAATCCACACAGTGCATCTATGAATACACCTTCAGAGTCTTCAGATGATGGTGTAAGCGCAAGAGGGCGGACTTCAGGGAGATCTCGGTCCCTATGTTACTGGACTTCCTTCAGGATGACGTAGAAGCCGGTCTGAGACCAAATACCATCAAGAGACAGATAGTGGCTCTTACATCCTTTCTGCTGCCCGAAAGGGCATCTGCCATATCTGGTCACCCGCATGTATGCAGGTTCATGCAGGGCCTCTCCAACTTGGCTCCACCACCAGTTCATAGGTTTCCATCTTGGGACCTACATATAGTCCTGAAGGCACTGACAGTTCACCCCTTCGAAGCCCCTAAAAGAGGCATCTCTGAAACATATGACATGGAAAGTCCTATTCCTGGTGACCATTACCTCAGCACGCAGGATTTCGGAGCTGGCGGCATTGTCAATCAGGAGAGACCTCTGCATTTTTAGATCGGACTCAGTGGTCCTTCGCGTCCGACCGGACTTCAAACCGAAGGTAAATTCAATGTTTCACAGAACCCAGGAGGTGGTTCTTCCTTCTTTTTGTCCCAGCCTAGAAAGAGAGTTGGAGAGGATTTGGCACACCCTGGATGTTCGACGATCTCTTCAAATCTATATCAAAAGAACAAGACCGTTCAGAGGATCGGAAGCTCTGTTCGTGTCACCCTACATGAAATATCTTGGGCGTAAGGTGTTCCCTTCAACGCTAGGAAAATGGATCAGGGCTTGCATCACAGCTTGCTACCAGTCCCTACGCAAGGAGGTTCCCGAAGGGATTTTGGCACACTCGACAAGGAGTGCAGCGACATCTGCGGCCTGGCAGAGGGACGCACCACTAGAGGAAATTTGCAGAGCGGCAACATGGAAGTCACATTCCACTTTCGTCCGACATTATCGACTGGACAGGATACAGTCAGCAGAAGCAGCCTTTGGCAGAAGAGTGCTTCAACAAGCGTTCCAGGCATACGACTGGGGACTCTCGCCAGGCCCACCCGGAACAGAAGCTTTAGTACATCCCAAAGCTATCGGATGCTCTGGAGCCTCCCCGCTTGGAAAAGGAATGTTGGTCTTACCTGTGATACGTTCTTTTCCAGTGGTGAGGCAAAGAGCATCTGGACCCGCCTACTGGTGAGTCAAAGACAGAAGGTGTTTTCTAACATCTCCAACAGATGCAGGGCACGCTAACGATGAAGGAAGCATCTGGACATGGTCAACCTGGAACCTGAAAGTCCCATCAAGAAGGCTACAATCATGAAGCTTGGACACAGACTGGCTAGCCAAGGGTCGTCCCTTGAGGATGACCTCACAGGGGGCAGGCCAAGTCCTTTTGTTTCCTGCCTACTGGGAGCATGTGGGGAGGGACAACCCAAAGTGGTCTTCGCCTCACCAATGGAAAAGAACATATCACAGGTAAGACCAATATTCCTTTTTCTACTGCCTTCCACTTTAACCAAAGTTATTGCTTTTTTGAATGAGTCCTGTTGTCTTATGACATGTTCAAAGTACAATTGTCTCAGTTGAGTCATCTCAGCTTTTAGTGAGAATTTAGGACTGGTTTTCTCTTGGACCTATTCATTTATCTGTGGAGTTGCATGGTTTGGCTATTTATTTATTTAGCACCATCAGTGTACATGGCACTTTATAGGTAGAAGAACAAAAAATAGCCCTGTCAAGGCATGCAATATGCACACACACACACACACACACACTGATGGAGTAATCTGAATATAAAACTATGCAATATAGTTGTATAATAAATTATCCAGACAGAGACAGAAAAAAACCCCCAATGCAATGAATACAATGCAGACTGCTAAAGGTGCCATTTATATCTAATGTTAGTATTACATTATGTCCTTATAGGCTTCCTAAAAACTGAATATGAATCATCCTTCACACAGATGCACACACCCCAGTTTTTTGCTTTGGAACTCTTAATATATTTGTCTTTCTGTTTGTGACATCATATCCTAAGGAAAGGACTGGTAGCCACCAGGTAGTTCAGACCAGTGCTACTCAAGTGGTGGTCTGTGGATCAGTGCTGGTTCGTGAGCCAGCAACTGTTGGCCCACAGTGAATTTCCATGAAAGAAACTGTATCCAGTGGGCACAAATATGGTATCAGTCCCTGGCATATTGAGGGGGGCAAATGCCAGCATCCCACATCAGAAAAACCAAGAAGCACTGGTTTAGAGTACAATGAAAGACAGGATCTTCTGAAATGTTGCTTTTGCTGAGAGAAGATGGACGCACAAGAGGTTTCTGCCTTACCTGCTCCCTTGTTTTTCTCCTGATTATAGAGAAGAGCCAAGCCTTGGAATTCATTGTTAAGAGTGGCGATATTCTTTATTATCCTTTCCTTCTTTGGGCAGTGTTGTTACTTTATGTGCTTTAACGGCATCACAGTGCTACAATTCTTGTCAGTGAGTAACTTTTACTCAATATTACAGAGGTGTTACTCTTGAGGAGGTTGGAATATTTAGAGCATCTTGCAGTGATTTTTTTTTAAAAAAGCAAAAGTACAACATTGAAAATAATATACCACATTACTCATGTGTTACTCTGGGAAAATAACAACAACTAACAAATAACATTTTTTTTTTGAGTAACAATCCCAGGCTGACTAGAAAGGAGAAAACAGCCAAACAAGAAGATTGTGCTTTACTTTCAAAACCACCCTTTCCTTAACAATATGCTGGAGAACACAAGTATAATGCTTGAACTGATGTCGCTAATCTCCTTTGGTCTCCCCATCCCTGTTTAAAACGGGAATGGCTAATTAGTTGTCTGTAAACGGCTTATATTTAGACAGCTTGTATTTTCTGTGCTTATCCATGTGTTGGACAGGATCAGATTTTTTTTTTAAGCACAAATATACCCTCCTCATTCTTGGAGTAAAACAAACACATGGATGATGCCTGTATTCTCTTGGAAGACTGTGAATTAGATAAGAGTAGTGGTGTCTTTCTACCTGCTAATAATCTTGCTATTCACAGTGTGCAGCTTCACTAGCTAGATCATTTTCACCTTTGAATATTTTGATTTAAGTCATACCCCCCACCACCAAATGAGTTGAACCCAGAGTGGTTCAAGCTGTCTTACCACCTAAAGGTAGGAAACAAATAAACATGTCATGCTATTGCTGCTTCAGCTACCTTCTGGTCAGGTGTGTATGTGTGCCTTCAAGTCACCTTTTGGCTTATGGTGACCCCATGAATGAATATTTCATAGGGTTTTTCTTAGGCCAAGAATATTCAGAGGTGGTTTTGCAAATTCCTTCTTCTGAAATAGAGCCTCCAGCACCTGGGATTCCTTGACTGTCCCTTCTTGGCTTGGAGAAGGTTGTTCTTTTTGGAATGCCACTCCCAGAATCCTTCAGCCGGCTTGACAGTCCAAAAAGGCACCTTTCTCCATGTTCTGGAATTTCTAGCCTGCAGCATTTGGGGGAAAGGGACCAAGATCAGTATCTTGTGTGTGTGCCTTCAAGTTGCCTTTGGACTTATGGCAGCCCCATAAACTCCAATAGGTTTTCTTAGGTGAGGAATCCTCAGAGGTGGTTCTGCCAGTTCCTTCCTTTGAAATAGAGCCCACAGCACCTGGTATTCCTTGGCAATCTCTCACCCAAGGACTAACCAGGGCTGGCCCTGCTTAGCTTCCAAGATCAGATGGGATCTCGTGCCTTACCCTAGCCTTTAAAAGTGACTGGTACAGCTCTACACAGAGCCAACCATTATTCAAATGCCTGGCTCTGAGGAATCGTCCAAGCTGTTTAGGAAGTTTCTGGCTCTGGAGATCTTTGCAAAGCTGAAGGATGCTGCCCAGTGCTGACAGAATGGTGAATTTGCCACCATTCCACTACCTGAGATGGCAGCCTCACGGTAGGTACCTCATGCAGAGGACAGACCAGCAGTGGCATTGCCATTGTCTTCCTCTCTTGACTTCTTATAAAAAAACACAGGCTGGGTAGGGAAAAGATGGACAAGGTATTTGAGAGAAGCAGATATAAACAGGGAAATAAATGGTTGCCATATTGTAGTTATGCCTTGCTTAAACAGACAAAAGTTTGATGCTTAAACAAACAGATCCTCCATGATGCACATCTGTATAGTAATACTGTACTGTTCTCCAGTTTACTAATTTTTAAACTCATATGTTTCTAGCTCACAGTAGTGGTTTCCCTCTTCCCTTGTTCCACAAATTACCTGAAGTTTTCATCTTGTTTGTTAGGAATTCTTGTTCAGCTTTGGGCTTCCAGTTCCCCTTTACCTTCAGTGGTCAGTGAAGCTGATGCAATTTCTTCAGGGCTTCCTCTGCCTCTGTCACTCTGTTATTAGCCCATCTCAGATTACTGTTGATACTGGGAGGCTGTGACTCATCCTTAACTCTCCACAGGTTCTTTGCCAGGCTGAGGGACCATACCAAATTACCTGAAAGACTGTCAAGGCACAGCATCTTTAGCTTGTGATGTGCTGCAATTGAGTGCAGATTATCTTGTTTTGATCGCAGTAGATAAACAGGTCTACAGGTCACATAACTGTATAGTTGCCAGGTTTAGACAGAACACATTGTGGTCAGCATCCTGTTCTCTTGCCCACACACACTGTCCAAAAGTCTGCCACTGTCTGGCAACTGTCAAGTCCCAGAAAGGAGCCCTGCTTTTGCCACTTACCCATGGAGAAGCAGAGAGGTGATTCACACCATGACGTTCTGGCTCCTCTGAGCTTCTGGGGGAAGGAAGAGGAGGGTGCAGTTTGTTGGAGAGTGCATGCTTATTCCCCCCCCCCATGACTGAGCTGAGATTAGCTGCTTTTTTGTGGCCTGAACTCCCTCCCCTCCCTCCCTCCCTCCTCCACTGGTCAGTGACAGCAGTTTACTTCAGTATGAAACTGTGCCTGCTGAGCTACAGTGGGCTGTTGTTGGGTGAGGGAGGTTGGTCATTTGCATTTCTCTGTAATATTGGATGAGGCCAGTAATGTGAAGGAGAAACAATAGTGCATTGGGGATTATGGTTTCTCTCCACCACCCTCACCACCCCTGGTCAGTCTTTCTGGGCTGTTCTTTACTTCCTTTGATGCTAGATGTTCTGTAACATTGAACTAATTAAGAATTGATCATTGGGTCTTCAGGCAAATAGTGTTGCATTTGTGTGTATGGTGCAGTCATGTGGAAAAAAATATTAATTTCCTTGCAGTTTTTTTTCCTGACAGTTAGATTAGTAAACTCCAGAATCAACTCTTATGAACAAATTGGAAGATAGCCTTGGTGCTAGCATGTATATGAGGGGCAGCCACTACTAGTTTTGGGAGCAGTGGATCACTAGCAAAGCTTAGCATTCATCAGTTAGGACCCCAGACTACTTCAGTTTTTAGCCGTCAGAGCCAAAGAGTGCATGCAAGTAGACTCCATGCTTTTGCAGTTAGAACTGCCTATAATGGCATTTGCCTTGTGAGATAATACAGCAATAATTCTCAGATTGTATGTCAGCAAAAACAGTTTCAAAGTGTCCACCTAACAGTGGAGTGCGCCTGCTGGATTTCTGCATGATTTACCGTTCTGGGCTTATCCTCTTTCTTGTCTGCTTAGGCTGGAAGTGGATAATCCTTTGGCATCTCTGCATCAGCTGTGATTGTACATTCTGCTACAGTGAGACAGTAACATTTCCCATTCTGGGAGAGGAGGCTGTCTGTTGTGCCCCATGGCTCAGAATGCATGTTCTGATAAAAAAGAAAAATCTAGTGGGTATGCACCTAAGCTGGCTCCAGGTAGCTTTCACACACTGTGAAAGCAAACTTTTTCCAGATGCAATGGTGATGATCTCCTCGAATTTTAATTCAGAAGTTGTGCCAGTTATCAGATGTTCAAGAAGTATTGTTTGAGGGAGGGAGTCAAGATGGGAGCATCAGAAATCCAGAACTGACCCATCACTGTTTTATGTTGCCTCTAGCTCTTACATCTCCCCCTACTCCGTGTGCCTCTGTTGGGGAGAGGGAGTTACATGCCACAGAAGCACATGCTACTGATGATGATGATTTAAAATATTAAAATACTTCTATATTTGTTCATTGCGGTGATAAATAAAATCCAATTAAAACAATACAAAGATAAATATTGTAAGAACTGGCTAAAAACAATCCTAGAATCCAGTTTTGAAACAGTTAAAACAGCCATTTCAAACATGGAATGCCATGCGGAACAGCGCTGTTTTGTCTGCCTGCCAGACACTTAAAAGAGGTGGGGCCAGCTGAACTTCCTTGGGAAGGGAGTTCCACAGTTGCGGTGCTGCTATAGAGAAAGCCCTGTTATGTATACCCACCAAACTAACGTCACAAAGCGTTGGGACATGCTACAGGGCTTCCTCTGAAGTTCTCACATTTCTGGCCATCTCGTATGGAAGGAGGAATTGGTCTTTCAGATATTCTGGCTCCAAGTTGTGTTGGGCTTTGTAGGTTAACTCCGACACCTTGAATTGAGTGTGGAAGCAAATTGGAAACCATGGCCAGTGTTATATGGTCTCTAAAATGCACACCTGAGACCAGTCTGTCTGTCTCCTGTTGCATTTTGCTGTAGCTGCAGCTTCCAAACACTTCTGAGGACAGCTCCACTGAGCGCTTTGATCATGGGGTTGTTGATAGTGCTCCTAGTTTGGGGTGCATGCAGATCGAAAAGCTATGTGTCATTAAGCTGCTGTCATTGTATATGGCACAAGGTGGTAGCTGTGACCCTGTGCCAAACCGGACTGCTTGACAAGTGTGCCACTTGGACAGCTTTTTACCAACTGGGAATTAAGGAAAGGGAGGCAGTTCTGACAATGGGATCTGACGACACATCAGTTGGGATGGGACTTTGAGCTCTTTTTCTTGCCCTGTTGTCAAGATGGGAAAACGAATTGCTTACTGGGGACGTGTGGAATAGTTTTTAATTCACACCTCAGTCCCCTTCCCCACCTTCCCATCTCAGGAGGTCTACCTGTGCAAACGCTGTTGCAGGATATCGCATGCTGGATCTGGTCCATTGATCCCTGATATCCTTGAAGACATTTCTGCGTCTTAAGCATTCTGTCTTTGGGCTGGGCCCTTGACTGTGTTTTCAGCCATCCCGGGCTAGCAGTATTGTTCTCATGGGTATGCTTTTGCCTCGTGTAAAGGTTGCTCGTCTCTGCATGTGGCAATATTTCTCTAATAGACCCTGCTTTTGAAGCCTGTTGATATCAGGAGGCATTTAGGGTATGCAAACACTTTGTCCTAATTATTACTGGTACCAGGAATAACTAAGCTGCAGCTAGAGGGACTGATTCCATAGGAAAACAATTTATAAATAATTGAAACTTTGCTCTGTGTGTGTGTGTAATATCACTCTGTTAGAATTGCCTGGTCAAAACCAGACAATGGCTAGGGGTGGTGTGTTTCAGCGTATGAAGTTGGAAAATGAAATCTGTGCTGAGTTCATCTTATCTTATTGTTTGTGTTGAGACACCTAGAATAACAAATTGTGTTGGACGTGCCTAGAATCTCCGTATTAGCTCCTGTTTTATCCATTGTTACTGTCTGATCTCCTGGCACCACCACCACCAAGGAAGGTCCTAGAAAGATATATTGAATCTAGCATTGTCAAAATTACTGTTAACCTATTTTACGTTCTTCAGCTGAAGGACAAGGGTGGGATTTGAGCATGTTAATTTGAAAATTGCTGAAGTGGAAACTGGATTGTCATAGCTTTATTTTCATTTTCATGAGTAAAACCCAGCAAGTCACTTGGTTTGCATTTTAGGATACCCACATAAATATGGACCACAGGGTGGTTGTGCCGATCATTCCGTCTTTGAAAGAATGAGAAGGTACCAAATGACTGGTGTAGAAGAGCCACCGAACCAGGTATGAAGCATTAAGGTGGTTGTCTGGTCTGTTCAATAGACCACCCCTAACAACTCAGAACTTTCAGCAGGAGTTTGCAATCATTGGTCAGGGTTCAAAAGACTATTGCAGCATGGCTGTGGGCTTGGCCATACCTGCTGTGTTCACTTTCATTTTTTCCTACTTTAAATAGCCATGTCATTATCAGACATTGCTTCTGAATGTCTCCTCAGGTTGGGTTTGCTGTATGTCATGGGAGGGCTTGTTGTCTCAGATGGGTGAGCCCAAAGATACCTCAAACATATGGCAGTAGTTGAACCTTTTCCTGCAACCCAACCACATTATCTGATGATGCAGTGAACAATAAATTTCTGTCCTAAAAGAATTGAGGTCTTGGGGCTTCGTATATACTCAGGAACATGCAGATCATTGGCTGAGCTGATTTGTTATTTTTTTAAAATTTCTATTAAAAGTTAATTGTTGGGTTTAAGGACATTTTAAATACCTGTCAGCAGCAGCAGCCCTAAAATCTTAGCTGAGAATTTCCTCAGGCTGCAGAAATGTTTCTTTATTCATGGAAGCTTCATTCATGCATTCAGCTGGCTCATGAGCTGTTTTATTTCCTCTTAGTCCTTGGATAAACTTTGCATGTGCCAAATTAATTGGAGGCAAACATTATTAAGAGCCAAATGAGTGTACCAGAACGTATGGTAAGAGGGGGACTTGGCTGGTTTTGAACAACTTTAACTGTAGCAGGGACAGCAGCAGTGTGTCTTCTCCCTCACCACACACATGGTATAACAGTAAGGATAGTGGAAGTTGTCTTGGGATTTCACATTTCCTTTCCTGTCACTCTACAGAAGTTACTAGACTGTATGCCTGTATGTATTAGACCGTATGTATTAGAAGTCTGTTTCTCCCCACCTTCTGCCCACTTAGTTCTGTAATGTAGATTCTTGGTAGTATGTTAAACCGTGTTTAACTTTTCTCTACTTTAGTTTGTCTCTCCATACCTTGAAGTAGAAGACTGTTTAGAAATTTTATTTATAAATATTGCTCAGTTCCTTTGCTTCTTCTGCTGTAGCAACCTTCAGAAGAGCACACCAATCACGGCCCAGAGTTGTTGAGAAGAAAGCGAGCAGCCCAAGCTGAAAAAAACACTTGTCAACTCTATATTCAGACGGACCATCTATTTTTTAGATATTATGGAACAAGAGAAGCTGTGATTGCGCAGGTAAGCCTCTGCCTGTCACTTCATTTTCTTTTACAGGGAGCAAAAGGAGAACTGTTTTTAAAAAGACCCCTTCCTGTGCTGTGTGACTCTGCTTCAGCGCCTTTCAAGGCTTCTGTAGTGTACAACTACAGGCTTCATTGTTCTTTGCTGACAAATGATCACACATAAAAGTATGCAAATTTCATTTTCTGCTTCTTAGTTGCAGAATATGCATTTTTTTAATGTGCAATTTGGTGGTTCTGGAACAAATAGTAAATGTCTGAGGTGGGGTGGGAGGGGAATGAAAATTCCCTGAGGTGAATACAATTAATCTCATGGGGCCCTGGCTCAGGAGAAGAGTTTGTGCAAAAGCTCCAAGACAACCATAGCGAGAGTTGCAAAATATCCAGCCTGAATGTTCAGAGGGTCTCTGCCTCTAGGTGTAAACAAGACTGAGCCAGATGAACCAAAGGACTTCTTGCTATCCGGCCATTAGATCCTGTGTGTACCCAGAGAGAACTGTGCAAACAACTAGAGCTTTCACCTTCTTCTCATTTAGATATCCAGCCATGTTAAAGCTATTGACACCATTTACCAGTCAACAGATTTCTCAGGAATCCGAAACATCAGTTTTATGGTGAAAAGAATAAGAGTAAGTACCCTGGTAACTGAGTTTTGAAGAAGATCTCTGCTTTTCTCACCCTTGGGCTGATCAGCAGCCCCTTTTAAATAAATGGGGCTCCTGTTGCATGGGGTCTGTTCTGGTGCACCATTACTGATGTTCATATCAGCTGTTGTTCACCATGTCGGTGCTTGAAAGTTTTTTTTAAAATCCATTAATTTTTTAAAATAAACATTGGCTTTTATTCAGCCTGCTGTCAGAGTAGAGAAGCCCACATCCAACATAGAAATAAGGCAGGTAGAGCATTCTGTCCCTCCTCTTCCAATCACCCAGAGGCTAGTGTGTGTGTGTGTGTATTGTAGGCTAGTAAATTGTGTTTACATTTTTTTTACTTAGAAAAACCTGGTATTTACTTATGAAAACAGTTCTGGCTTCTCCTTGAGCATTGTTTGCTAGTGTGGCTTTACGCCTACTTCTTGTTTTTCATTTGGTTGTCTCCCAAATATAAGAGTGTATCAGCTGAGATCTTTCCCTTTCACAACTAGTCTTGGGTGATGGAAGCTGTTTCTTAAGTTTGCTTGTGAATGCAAAGCTAGAGAACTGCTGTGTGGCCTTTTTTCATGTCTCCATTTCAGTTGTCCAGGCAGAGGGTTTGTCTCTTGATGGCTGTAACATCAAGCTGCAGTTTGCCTATCTTGAAGCGGCTGTTGCCAGTCAAAACACCATCGAGTTTTCACATCTCCTCCCAGGGCTTTTCAATGGATCCCATTTACCCAATTCATCTATGAGTCAGTTTGTGAGTGAGTCACCACAGAGTGGTCGAGTAATGCATACGATATACATGTGAATCAGCCTTTTAAGGCATTGATACATGATTTGAAAGGGTTGTCTAACAATGCTGAACTTTTTTTCTTTCAGATCAACACTACTCAAGATGAAAAAGACCCTTCTAATCCCTTCCGATTTCCAAATATTGGTGTGGAGAAGTTTCTGGAACTCAATTCTGAGCAAAATCACGACGACTATTGCTTGGCCTATGTATTTACTGATCGTGACTTTGATGATGGAGTCCTTGGCTTAGCCTGGGTTGGAGCACCTTCAGGTAAATAAACCATTTGTATGTATGTATGTATGTATGTATGTTGCATCAGGGAGTGTGGAGCATGCCTCCACTGTAAAAGTCTTTTCTTGGGAAGATTGAGAGAGACCTTGACTGCACTACTGTCTGTTAGAGTTCTGGGCTTGATGCATCCTGAAACAAGTGAATTTCAAGGTGGCTTACAGCAAGGTTAAAACAAGATACACCTAAAAACTCAGTGATACATATTCAACATTAGTAAAACAGAGACAATGATTTTGTTCCCACTATTCTCCCTTGTGTCAAATAGATACAACACACACATAAAAACAGCTTAGAAATGGAAACCAAGACCAGGAATTGTCATGATCTGATTCTGTACAGAGTCTTACATAAAAAGTCTTCCTCTTACATACAGTTGTCCCTGCATATTCACTGGGGGTTGGTTCCAGGACACCCTGTGGATACCAAAATCCGTGAATAGTCAAGTCCCATTATATTCAATGGCATAGCAAAATGGTGTCCCTGATATAAGATGGCAAAATCAAGGCTTGCTTTTTGGATTATTAATTTTTAAAGAATATTTTCAGTCTGTGGATACCAAATCCATGGATATGGAGGGACAACTGTAGTTTTTTAGAAATGATTTGTGGACAGAAAATGCATGAACACCTTGTCTTAAATATTTTATATAGCACTCTAAAAGAAAATATTTTATAATTTTTTTCTCAATTTTTTCTGGGCAAAAAATCTTTGGAAAAAAATGGTGAAAACCCTTCTTCCTCCTCCTCCACATTTTTCCTGCGCCCCTCCCCCTGGCCTTCACTTCTCTAGTTGAAGGTAGATCACTGTGGTTGGGGTCATTTTTGCTGTGCTTGCAGCCATTTTCTGACAGTTTTTTGCTCAGATGTTTTTAAAAAGAAGAGATTCCAGGGTGTTGTGCAGGTGGGCAGGAGGGATTGGGACTGTGTGTAGTTCTTTCTCTACCCACAACATAGACAGTAGTATTGAACTAGATGAACCAGTGATCTGACGTGATACAAAGCAGCTTCCTTTGTTTGGGTGTGTATCCAGGTGTCCTTTGAGAAGTTTTCCTCAAAGAGGAGACTCTTAACTGAATAAATTAAGACTTGTATGAACTTGATATCAACCATACTGGTGACTGCAGGCTATTTCACATCCAGGAAGTTGGGCAGTAGGTATAGAACAGAAGAGTGAAAGGACCATTGATACCATTTTTTTAAGTGGTTCAGTTCTTTTGGCAGCACTTGGATTATTTACTGCAGAGAGATGCTATTTACAGTATTTATTTTAAAAAGCAGTTCTGAAAAAATAGCGCTGCTACTATATTTATATAGCCAAATTTCCATTATTTTGGAGGTCACATCCTCCTCAACCTCATAAAAGAACTCTTGTTGACTTGGAGTTTCATCTTAGGCAGGACCATTTTAGAGAATTGTGATACCTCAGCAGTGGGTGTGTCTTGTCTAACTGGTATTTTAGTCTCTGTGGTTTCAACCCAAACTTCCCAAAGTACAGTATGTCTGTAAATATCCTCCGAAGAATGAGTCACTCAGCTTGCTGAGATAAGCAGATATTCTTAGGCTAAGTACTTTGGAAAACCAAAGTGCTATTTAAGCACTTGAACTGAGGCTCTTGGGTGAGTTACAGCCCTTAAGAACCAGAGATCGGAAGACCTCTAGAACTGCTCTTCAGCTCCCCCCAGATGATCCCAGTCATAAAACCTGCATGTTGACCACAGGTCTGGCTTATCCTGATAGGGAAATACTACAAGCAGTGAACAAGGTGCTTTTTGTGGGGTAGGATGGGGCTATCCCTAGGGTTTGAGTAACAGTAGAAAGAACACTTTCAGTCTAAAGTAAAGCTAGTTTGCAAATTATTTGGGGTAGGAAATACCAAGAAGAATGTCTGAAGGATGTCTGAAGATTTTGAGGCTGGTCAACAGAACAAAAGATGGGATTCAGCTACTATGCAGAGATGCACATAGGGGTGAATACTCAAGACTTCACACATCTACCTAATTGATGCCTAAATGGGAGCTATCATGGGAAATGGTCTTGGGGTCATTTGCAGCAAAGCCCACTGTATGTACATTTGATGTTCTGTGGTAGAGAAGCAATGAAGTGATAGGAAATATACGGTAAAGAAAATAATTAGGAAGTATCCTAGTTCAGTGTAAACCTCTATAATTTTTTTTTTCTTTGTTTGGAGATTGGGAGCTACACAGGAAATGATTATGCTATGTAGCGTATATTGACATTGTAGTATGACAATACCAGCTGAAATAATTCCATACTTTTTCCAGACAACAAAATGTTTGCATAAGTGCAGTGGGCCCTTAGTATTTGCTGGGGTTTGGTTCCAGGACCTCTCATGGATACCAAAATCCCATGGGATGCTCAAGTCCCACTATATACAGTATGACCCCTGTATCCATGGAACCCATATTCGCGATTCATTTACCAGCATCCAAAAAAAGGTGTGTCTAGGCATATTCTAGGTCCTCCAGCACAACTCTACGGTATGTTTGGACATTCATTTTAATAGGGTCCACTGTAGAGCTTTTTAATAGGATTCACTATTATCCATGGTTTCGGGTATCCACAGTAAGTCTGGGAATGTATCCCCCACAGATACGGGGGTCTTACTGTACAATGGCATAGTAAAATGGTAATGGTGTCTCTTATATAAAACGGCAAACAACAAGGTGTGCTTTTTGTAATTCCCCCTGCCCCGGATATTTTTGGGCCTTGGTCGGTTGAATCTGTAGATGCAGAACCCATGGATACGGAGGGCCAACTGTATACTCTTAGCCCCTCTGTATGGTAATGCTTCGCATTTAGACTTCCAGTGGAAGCAGCCTCCAGGAGGGCGTTTTACAGAAGAATAAACATGCCACATCTTTCTTCGTCACCGTTTCCTGTGGCTTGACGGCTCTTTAACAGTTGCTCCTTGCTCATTATTCCAGGCTGTAGCGGTGAGATCTTTTGATGATAAAACTAATTGTGACTGTGGCATTTAACGAGCAGATCATATTCTTTTCTTAACTTTCTCATAAACTTAGAATAAACCCCTTCTTCAAGGTTGTTTTGGTTTTAATTTCAGGGAGCTCCGGTGGTATATGTGAAAAGAGCAAACTTTATTCTGATGGCAAAAAGAAGTCTTTAAATACTGGCATCATCACTGTACAGAACTATGGCTCCCATGTCCCTCCTAAGGTCTCTCACATCACTTTTGCACACGAAGTGGGCCATAATTTTGGGTCTCCAGTAAGTATGGGTGCTACATCTGCAATTGCTAGTTGGTTGACTGGGAACATTTGAGTGTTGTGTCAAAACTATCCTCTAGAGTTGTGCAAATACATCTGGTGAGAATCAAATTTGGCCCCCCTCCAAGTGAAGCCTGGGCAGATGTAGCAAACCAGACCTTGCCTTTTGAACTGGATAATATGGATTGTTTTGATGCACAACACTTCCTCTTAGTTCGTGGTGCAATGGATCCACTTTTGCAGTCGAGCAGATGCTTTCATTGCATCTTAGAAGTGACATTCTGAAGGCTTTGCTTGCTGCATGACAGGCAGCTCCTTGGTTTGTTTCTAGATAGTGTGGCTTGGCTACTCATAAACTGCAGGGTCTACAGGGTGGATGTTAGCAAGGACTCAGCAGTGTTTTTGCCACTTAGCTGACAGTGTCGCTGTTTTGGTCTGTCTACTGCTTTTCTTGGTTGTGTTTTGTTACTTTTTGTTGGTGATAATATTATTGTTACACTATTATTATTCATTTATTTAAAAAACAGGTGATAATAGTAGCAATAGTAAACAACCCAGCACAGACGCAGCATGGCTCTCTATGAATATGTTCTATACAGGCTTCCATGAAATGAATAGAAAAGTGACATGTGGCTTCTGCAACCATTGTGTCTGACCAGTGGGTGGAGTGTGGTATTTATGCAAACTGCGCGTAGACCCGCATACACACACGTATAGTTATGCTTTGCCAAAAGTAAGCAACAAAAGTTCTCTCACATAATTTGAAGAACCAAATTTTCCTTTGTCTTCTGGCCTGCCTTTTTTACAAAGTGTAAACATGATTATATATTAAACTGTAATGCTAGTGTCACAATAAAAAAAAATGCTACAAATGTGTAGTTAAGTATGAATTTGGCTTCAGCTGGTACACAGGCTGTTCAGGTCATGTAAATGAGGCCAGGGTTTTAAAGTATATGTGTTACTAATGGATAAACTGGGATAAAAAAACAGTAATGTTAGTACGTTGAAATTAAAAAATTAATAGAATTGCTTATCAGTAGTGCTTACATTAATGTTCTGTGAAGAGGGTTGGTTTTTTTAGGGGATTACAGGAAAGTTGGATGCAAGTATTGCTCCTCTCCATCCCCATCTGACCTCTTGGCCTGGAGGCACTTATTAGAACTCATTTCTCACCCTAACACTGTGGCTGTCAGGAAGACTTTGAAATTATGGATTCTGTGTAGATAAATAAGGCTAAAGATTCTCACCCTCCCTCTGTCTGTCTGTCTGTCTGTCTGTCTCTCTCTCTCTCTCAGCATGATTCTGGAACAGAATGCACTCCAGGAGAGTCTAAAAACCTGGGACAAAAAGAAAACGGCAATTACATCATGTATGCAAGAGCAACATCTGGGGACAAACTTAACAACAACAAATTCTCTAACTGTAGTATTAGGAATATCAGTCAAGTTCTGGAAAAAAAGAGAAATAATTGTTTTGTCGGTATGTATTATGTCCTCTACATCATTCTTCCAGAATTTTTTGGAGTGAGGAGTAATTCTGGCACCCTGCCAGGTTTGCAACCCCCCCAGCTTCTTATTTTAAGAAAGTTCCAATGAGACACACCAGATCATCAAACAATGGAAAACCAAACCTTGGGCTCAGTGTCTTACTTGACATTTTGGCAAAGGGCTTTTTGACCATGAGTCTGGTGCTTGGTTTGTACTGCCTCCTACTTCACATTGAGGGACCTTTTAAAAAAATAAATAAAAATCAAGCAACCTAGTAGAACGCTTACTTGTCCTTCCGGCATCCTCCATGAACACAAGTGCAAGCTGATCTCCTCCTCCTTCTCCTTAAGCGCCCATTCAAAAACCAAAATATCTATGGGTTCATTTACACGGCAGATTTATTGCGGCAACTTGCGCTTTAATTCTTTTCCGCAGCTGTGCCAGTCAGTTTTTTTTTTCCCAGACATGAAAAGGTGCAGGGGCGTGGCCTCCCAAGCAGAGGAAGGCTTTATGGGGAAGAGGATAGATCCTCCGTGACTGAAAGGATAGGAAGCCTGCTTTTTCTAGCTAAAGAAAGAATCACAGACTGCCAAAATAGCAGGGGGGAGATCAAAGAAAACTCTCTCTCTCTCTCTCTCTCTCTCTCTCAATCTGCCGTGTAAATGAACCCAGTCTCTCCCCCAAGCAGCAGAGACACAGCGAGATCTGAGATCGCAGGCGAGGAGAAGAAGGAATTCCTTTATGTGGGAAACAGATCTTCCCTCCTTTTTCTTGGCAAACTGGATTCTCACAGACTTGCAAAAGAGAGGATTTTTCAAAATTTCCTAATCACTACTGAATCTCCCTCCCTCCCTCCCCCTCTTTTAAGCCCACCCCTTCATCATAACAACCAATCACAGTGCAGCTCTGCTACAGCCCTTAGTGGAATGGTTGTTTACACTAGCAATAATGCGCTACTTTGCAAATAACTCTGCAAAAGTAGCGACATCCCTTGTCACACTATATTTGGGTGTTTTACCTTCCCCCGTTTTGAATGAGGTGATGCTGTGGTGCGATCCATGGGAACAATGAGCTATCTTTGCAGTATATTTAGGGGAATATTTGCCCGTGTAAACGCACCCTGTGTCTTGAAACTCAGGCTTAGGAGAAGTATCCTCCTTGTACAGTGGTTCAGACCCAGGAGGTGCTGGTGATCTGTGGCCAGCCCTCCTCTACTTTCTGAGAGAGAAAGTGGCTCACAGACACCCCACCCATTGCCTGTCCACCCCTAGCTTAAAACAAACAACACTCCTGTCCCATCCAGCTTTGCAGAATGAATCCGTAGTGCACTAATCAGCCTGACTAGGTTGTGTGTGTGTGTGTGTAGCTTCCTACTCTACAAAATGCTCCGAGTTCAGTTTAGGCCCTGTCAGTCTGCATTACTGTTTCATTTTAAATGCTGGAGAGGGCATCTGAGATTACACAGGCTCCACTTGTTTTGGGACTGTTTGGCTTTTCCAAAAATCAGTGTGCAAAATGTATTGCTTTTGTTAATGGCAGCTTATGAGCACCTGGTTTCCTTTTGCATGGACTGTGGGGCAAAAGATGCTGGTACTGCCATTCAGGTATTACAGAATAATTGATTGGACAGCATTAGCTGCCTTTGGTTCCATACCAGAAGAAAGCCAGGACATAAATGAAGTAAGTAAACTAATAAAAGAAATACAAAGCCCACATGTTCTCAGGTGGCTTCAAAACCCAGCTTTTAAAGGGAATAACGTGCTGATGAGTTCTGTAAATACCCACAACTGCGCTGGACTGAGAGAATGACTTGGCTGCCTTACAGAAGTCTTCTGTGGTTCCTTGGAAGAATTTGACAGTTTATTTCCACACATTGTGTGTGTGTGTGTCCATCCACATTTTTTGTGCTGTCCACCTAGTATTGGAACATCTTGATGCTTTTCAGAATCTGGCCAGCCCATCTGTGGAAACGGACTGGTAGAGCAAGGAGAGCAGTGTGACTGTGGGTACAGCGACCAGTGTAAAGACGAGTGCTGTTTTGATGCAAACCAGGCAGAAGATAAGAAGTGCAAGCTAAGGCCAGGGAAGAAATGCAGGTACTGATGTCTGTCGCAGTTGTAAGCCCTCTGAGTCTGCTGCCCCTCCCCCAACTGTTTGGCTAGCAGTGCCAGCCCCTCAAGGAAGAGCCCCATACAGTGTCATGAAAAGAGACTCCAGAAGAGGGCCAATAGATATTGATAAGCATTAGACTGCTTGAAGCATCTCTGTGTGTGCTTGCATTTGGGCAGAGTCTGAGGAGGTGTTTTGGTAGGTTTGCTTAAGGAGCCCACCAGTGACAAGTGCATCTCCTTGGTACCACCCACCATGTCAGTTGCAATTCTCTTCAGCTCCTTCAAGTTCCAACAGGAAGTGAGGTCAAAAGACAGGCAGCAAAAAAGCTAGGCCTATATAACACTTGCCCCAAGGCTGTGCAACAACCCCCCTCTCCCGACTACACTTCCCCCTTGCGGCTGACCTTCTAGAGAACGAGTACATTTCAAGTGGCTCAGTTGTTTGCTTGCCTTCATAGAGCAGTTGTTCTTGGCTGTTGGTCTGCTGAACCTGTCTTAATTATTGCTGGCTTGATTGCCGAGAAGGCAGCTACTTTAAATAAGGAAGGGGTGCTCTAAGTAATGCTCACATGTTAGGAGGTATTACTCTTTTTCTGTTTCCAAGTTCAGCTAAAAGTTGGACCTGATTGCAAATATGACAAAGTGGTTAAAGAGAGATTGTCTAGCTTCCCCCCCCACCTCCCCCCACCCAGACCTTTCCAGTGTATGCTTGCAGGCAAAGTGGGCTCCTGATCTATTTGCACACTAGTGTGCAGAACAAGGTCTTGAATGGTGGAGCCCATGGGAGTGATGTGGCTTTAATATATTCTTTTTCTTCTTTTCAGTCCCAGCCAAGGCCCCTGTTGTACACCATACTGTGAATTCAAGAGTTCAGGGGCAAAATGTCGGAATGATTCCGAGTGTGCAGAAGAGGGAAGGTGCAATGGCAGCTCTTCTTTCTGCCCCACATCCGCACCTAAGCCTAACTTGACTGACTGCAACAGAAACACACAAGTTTGCATAAATGGTGTAAGTCTTTTTCCTAGAGAGATTTTTGCAGAAAAGCTAAGGAAAAGATGAGCATTAGCTTCCGTGCGTCTGATTTGGAGCAGATAGTGAAAATAGAATCTTCATACTCAGCTTGTCTCGCCCTCCATAACCCTTTGTTTAGGTTAAGGAGTCAAATGGAGATTGCATTGTCATTTGGGGATGGGACATCCAGACTTTCTATTAACTCGCTTTTGTTTTACCTGGCCCGTATTGGAATGGGGTGCATTCCACCAACTGAATGCCCTTCTTAATTTTTTGGACTAGGGAGACTCAGAAAAGTTTCTCAACTTGGGGCAAGGTCCATTAGAATAAAGCTGGTGCACCGTTAAGGTACTTCCTGTTCCTGCACCCCCTTCTTTCTTTTGATTCCCTAAATTGGTTCTTTGAGATCCAGTTCATTCTAGGCTGGGAAAGGGGTTGTTCTCTGTACCAGAAAATTTAAGATATCATTACGACAGGGTTCTTCAGTTTCCTTGTGATATGAATGGCTGTCCAAGTAAGTATAAGCCCAATTATAACAAAACTTACTTGGTTAAGAGTTGTGTGCTTCCTTCTCAGCAATGTGCTGGCTCTATCTGTGAGAAGTATCGCTTGGAGGAATGTACGTGCGCTAGTACTGATGCCAAGGATGACAGAGAGTTATGCCACGTCTGTTGCATGGAAAAAAGTAAGCTCTGTTCCACTAAAGCTAAGGTATTGGGCAGTGAGCTTGGATTCAGATGCTAGAGGTTCTATTTAGTACAACTTTAGAGCAAAAAAATAAACCATTGGGTAGATAAGGGAGCAGGTATTTCAGTGCTCCAGCGCTTTAATTGGTGTGCAGCATTCTCTGTTAATTTGGTTATTGATCTTTCTTAAAAGGCTAATCTGCCCTGACCATCCGATTCCAGATGGAGATGAGTAGCATAAACACAGATTTAAATATCTGCTTATGCAAGTTGAAATATTTTCATATTGGTGTCAGACCAGCAGTAGTGAAAGCAGAAGATGTGTAAGCTATGATAATTGCAATCTAGGTAAATCTTTTGATGTTTGGTTTAATTCCACTTTTGAGACCTCTTGAGTTGAGTTCCTCTGTCACCCTTACTAAGATGAAAAGTTTCTTTGTATGCTTGAAGAAAAGTCATGATCTGGGGCAGATCTTGCATATGAGGAGAATGGGGCTGGCTGGGGGCGGGGCAGAGGTGGCTCACAGGGCAGAAGCCATTGGGAAGAAATGTAATAGACAATTCAGAATCACACATAGACACTGTTGCACTATTACATAGGTTGTGTCCATTTCTGTAGCCACAGGCAAGAAAATCCCAGTGTGTGTGTGTGTCCTGTTCTAATAATACAACGAGCTTCCCTCCTCCCTTACCTCCTCTGGGCACCAGAAGGCCTTTGGTCAGCTCTGGCTGTGATGCTTGGATGTCACGAAGGCTAGCCACAATCCATGTGATGGCTCTCATGTGCCTCGTGTACCCTCCTCACATGCATGTTGCTGTGTTTTGGGCGCCGCTCCCGAGACATTTTGTTTTATTGCTTTTCCCCAAAATAACATCCACCGTCTGATTGTTTCTGACTTCTCCAGTGCGTCCAGAGACATGTGCCAGCACGGGATCTGATGCATGGAAGGAATATTTCAGCAACAAAACCATTACGCTACAGCCTGGGTCGCCCTGCAATGATTTCAAAGGTTACTGTGATGTCTTCATGAGGTGCCGGTTGGTGGATGCAGACGGTCCCCTAGCCAGGCTAAAGAAGGCCATTTTCAATCCAGAGTTGTATGAAAACATTGCAGAATGGATAGTGGTAAGTTTAAGAGTCTCTGGCAATAAGCTGTGAATAAGAGATTGCTCGTGTCAGATTTCTTTCAGTTTTTGTATAGATGGATTTTAAAATATTACCTATCATGGAGTCTCACAGTGAGAGGTTGTTGTTTTCAAAATGACATGGTACATTTACCATCAGTTTCTGTTCCTCAGAAACTTCACAGTAGCTATATCCTTGAATGTAATATTATGGGGAAGGTGCAGCAGAGGTGGTGGTAAATGCAAAGTTCAGAGGGGTGTTTAATGGAAATGTTGTTTCCTTTTGTCAGTTTATCTCAAGTGGGGCCTGAAAGGTGCTTTAGTTGCCCTGCAAGCATATTTTTTCTCCCTTCAGCCTACCATGACTTTGCCCCAAAATTCAAATATGACTGTTTTCATCTGGTGAATATTTGCATTTAATCTTAAAACATTTAAAAGTGTTTCAAATGTTAATGAGCTTCATACAAAAAAACGTAATGACAGTTTGTCCGAGTTTTCACAAGAGAAGTTGTGGGACAGTTCAAGCAAATTTTGGTTGGCATCCTATTAGTGACTTCAGTGTGTATAAGTGTAGCTTATATTTATTTATTTATTTAATTTAGAGTATTCATTGTTGTTGTTGTGTGCCTTCAAGTTGTTTCCAACTTACGTCCACCCTGTCACTGGGTTTTCTGAGACTGAGAGTCTGTGACTTGCCCAAAGTCACCCAGTGGGTTTTTATGGCTGAGCAGGGATCCAAACCCTGGTTTCTGGAGTCGTAGTCCAAGCCACAAAAGCCTTCAGATTGGGTTACAAATTGTTAATTTGTCAGTTCCCTGCCCTCAGGCTTACAGTCTAAATAAAAGATGACACACAAGGAAAAGGAAATGGCAGTGAAGGAGGATGGTGCTGGTTCTTCTCTCCCTCCGAGGCCAGGGTAGTGGCTGTTGGAATGGAGGGAGGGCCTTTCTTCTGCTTCTGGGTCTGGGCATGATGGAACATAAGTCCCTTTTTGGATGGAGCGCAGAGCGCTTTTCTGTTGCCCTTGTGCTCCATGCAGAAACCTTCCATGCCTGATGGTTGTCAAGCTCCATGAGGGATCCCTGCTGTTCCTTCTTATGGGGGAGGGAGGGAGGCATGGGGAGGCGATTCAGTCTGTGAAGATCTGGCTGCTCTGGGCTTCCAGGACAAGGAAAATGTGGGTGCACTCTTTGAGAGCACACCCTACTGAACTGCGACCAGATGCTTCTGCATGGTCTGAATCACTTTCCCCTTCCTCCATTCTCAAAGCAGGCTATTAAGTGTTGCGCAAATAGGGAAAATTACAATGCTGTAATAAGACACTTTGCAGAAGCTTCTCTTGGATTTTTCACCTTTCAGAATATAAAAAAGAATACACTGTTATCAAAGTGAAATGGAAAAATAAAGCTCTCTTTACAGTGATTTATCAGAGTAAAATAATGGGAATTCCCAGATCGAGAAATTTAAATTTCATATGTGTAATACAAATTCAGTGGCTGTTTTTTTTTTAAAAAAAACCCACTGAAATAATAACAATAATTATTGCTGTTATTGTTATTATTGACAAAGTGCATCTTCCAGAGATCAGGCCTTTGCCTATATCTGAGAGGCTGGAGTTTTTCCAATTACTCAGGCGAAGCTCCCTGCCCATGCCTCATCCAGGCGGGTGGTGTCTCCTTGTCCAGATGTCTCTCCCCAACGTGGGTCTGTTCCGTCTTGTCTGGTGTCCAGCCAGCCTTCATGCCTGTGCTCCTTCTAATGAGGCCTCTTGGGATCCAGGTCATGCTGTCAGCTCTTCCTCAGCAGTTTTAGCCTTGTGTGCAGAAAATGGTTATTGGTAGACTTTTTTTTGTTGCCCTCTGATTTCAGAAGCTTGAATTCTGTAGCTGCTATTTACATTTCCGACCTGTACATGGCTGATTGTTCAGTTCTTTCAGTTTCCTTACTCTTAAGTTCAGTACCTCTTCCCATCTTTAGACTGAGTCTGGCAAATCTAATTGCTTGTGAAATATGACAGTCCTCCATGGGGCCTGTGGCATATATGTTTTGCCATAGAAGTCTGTACAGTGGGTCCCCAGTATTTGCTGGGGTTTGGTCCAGGACACACACCCTCATGGATCCATGGATGCTCAAGTCCCATTATATACAGTGGTGTTGGTAAAATGGCATCCCTTATATAAACTGGCAAGCAGTAAGGTTTGCTTTTTGGATTCCCCCCCCCCCCGAACATTTTTGAGCCATGCTTGGTTGAATCTATGGCTGCAGAACTGTTCATGGATATTGCGGGCCAACTGTTGTTGCTTGGAATTTGGTAGGGAAGACTTTTCCAGCGAGGCACCACTCAGCCAATACAATTCTGTGCCTTTCCTGTGTGCATGCTGGAGTCTGGCTCGTGGAGACGTCTGGCCGCCTGCAAAGCAGCGAGCGGTGGCCTTTTTTGAGTCCCTTCAAGACTGGGTAGAGGGCTGCCCATCGGTCTCTGGGTCCATAGGGTTGCCCTAAGCTGCTAGAGGGCACACAACTGCCACCACAACCACTACAACAAAGAGCTGTTATGTGTAGAAGGGTTTTCTTTTAATGGTCTTTTGTGTTTTGTCATGACATTTCAGGCACACTGGTGGGCTGTCCTGCTGATGGGGATTGCCTTGATCATGTTGATGGCCGGTTTCATTAAGATATGCAGCGTTCATACCCCGAGCAGCAACCCAAAGCTGCCACCACCAAAACCACTCCCAGGTAAGGCCCCTGTGCTCTTGTGACCACTGTCAATCCTTCCTTGAACTTCCATGTAAGGGAGGACATGCTTGGCATGAGGAAAGAATCATGCTAAGTCTTCTTTAAAATCCTCTTGGATGCATGCGAGTAAGATCTGTAAGTTGTTTCCTTTATTGGACTGTTTTATTCAAATATTCCATTTTCCCCAGGTTCTACAGTCCCTGCGGACTTAGAATGAGCAGCCTGCCTGCCTGCCTGCCAATAATGATGTTATGGGATGTAAATGTGAACATGTTGGTCATCACTGTTGTCATTCCTACACTCCTCAATATGGGTTTTGTGGAGACAAGGCAGATTTCAGCTCTGTGGTTGTTGGCCAGTTTGACATCAACTGGTCAATTCTCTTTTCACTAGTGAAACTGTGGCTTTTACTGCTTATGTGCAGGACTGCTGCTACATTACTACTTTGGATGTGTTTGAGAAACATAATTCAAAGTATGTTTACTCCCCTTTTCCAAAGCTGTACAAAAGCAGTTCACATCCTTGAGCTAAAACAGGTATTTTGAACCCGAGCCAGAGGCCATGCCCCCCTCTGTCTACTGAAAGGCAGTCCTAAATAGACAAGTCATGCAAACATTCCAGAAAAGGAAAAGTGAGAGAAACACAAAGGAAGCACTTCCCCACCCCTGGTTGTTTGTTCCTGGTTTGAGAAAGATCTTTAGGGCCAAATCAGAGGAATTGAAATATGAGGCTGACCTCACTCTCAAGGCTCACAGTAGCAGTTAATCTGAGGCAGGGAGAACACACCAGGCCAGGCAGGCAGGAAGAGAGGTAGTAGTAATGGTGAAAATGTGTTGTGTACACATCCTGGGGGCATAAGGATTGGCCTTCTACAGCAGTCTAGTCCTAGCCTCTCTCTCCTGCCTGTCCTTGTTTCTTGCCTCCTGCACCTTGTCTACTCCTTTGAAAAACAGCCAGAGAACAACCCAAGACCTTACGCTGGCAGAGGCAAAGAAGCAAACGGTGCTTCCAGACCTCCCAAGTCAAGGTGCAAAAAGCATCCAGGGCCTGCTAGGATAGTTTGGCACCTGAGGAGAAAATCCAGCAAGCACCTCTCCACAAACTTGGCAGTAAAAAGTCAACAGTAGCAAGCTGACAAATTGTTTTCCCATCTGCCTAATGGTTGGGTCTGTCCTGGTTCCAGCTTGCTCTCTCAAACCCTTCCTGGTTGTGCTTCTAGCATAAATGTGTGTTTACCTTGTATTCTGCCTGGAGCTATGAAAAGGAGCATGCTGGATATTTGTCCAGATCAAGTGGGATGCAGTTGTCAGGTTCATTTTGTGGTTGTTGGTGTGTGCTGCTTGAGAGGAGATACGTTGTCTCTGCCCTTCTCCTAATAAACAAGAGGTAGTCATTAGGGAATTCGCTTCCATTTTTATTATGGCATCTGAGCCACTGTCATGGGGAGAAGGAACGCTGAGGGAGATGTTGAAATAGAAGTGAGGAGACTGGCCTGACCTAAAGGAGGATGGAGAAGCTGAGCTGTTTTTCGGAACTGTCTTCAGAAAACCTTTGCTGCAGGAGTCCTTACCGCCATTTGACAGTAGGTGAAGCATGACAATTAAAAATAAAAAGGCCCAGGTTGCTTTTTTGCCCATAAAATAAAATCCAAAAAACACATTAGAGTGACACCTTGATCAGACCAAGCAAAAGTCTCAAAATAGATCACACTGGTTTTTTGAAGTCCCCAGGCCTCTTCATCAGCGAAGGGGGTGATAAACACGTGTCAGAGTCACAGATCTGCATCTTTGAGAGGTATGTCCAAGGGTTCTTGAGAGAAGGCCAACTCACATGCTTTTATGACTGGGTTGAAGGTAGTAAATGAGATGCATTAAAAGAGTATCTTGCCATGGGCAGCAACAAAGCTGGTTGTTTTGAGGAGAAACGCTGTCCCTGTCTTGTGTGAGGCTGTGGGCCACTTTCTAGGCAGAGTCTGATGAATCTCCGGAGATGTTTCTGCAGGTTGCAAGTTTGTGTCTTGCATGTTGAACCTGCGGGAGTTTGCTCTTGGGCTTTGGCACATGTGAAGGTGCTTTCTCCCACCGCTCCTCTCACTTGGTTCTCCCTTTCCTTGTAGGCACTCTGAAGCGAAGACGACCGCCCCAGACGGCACAGCCCCCACCACGCCAGAGGCCCCGGGAGAGTTATCAGATGGGACACATGAGACGTTAAGTGCTGGTCTTTTTCTGTTTCTTTTCTTTTTTCTTTTTGCCTTGGTTCTTCCTAGTGCCTACAGTGGGAAAATTTCGCTCCAAAGAAAACCTATACGAAGTCATTATTGTCCCTGGTCTAACTTTCAACTAAAAAGGAGAAGGAGGAGAAAAAGATGGGGGGAAGTAAAGGCCAAGTTGTGAAGTTCTTGAGCCAAGTGGAGAAGTCCAGTGGTGGTGCTTGCCTGCTCGAGGGAGAAGCATCGAGATTCTTTTTTTTGGAACAATCTGCATTTTTCCTCCCTCCTCCTTCCGCTCTTCGTTGTTGCCTTTTCTTCTTCACTTGCAGGCAAATACGTTTCTTGTGAAAATCCTCTTCCACACGATCTAAAGTTTATATTTTTCAACTGTCAAGGCTAGGAAGCTGGACCGCCTCAGCATTGGAGACATTACCTTTTGCCAATGTACATAAAATGGTAATATGCAGACATTGTTATTTCTAATGTACACCTGTACTTTTCTGTGTGCAATTGTAAAACAAAACAAACAAAAAAAGAATTGCAATATGGATGTTTTCTTTGTATGATAAACCTTCTACGCTCTTAATGAAGAAATTTATTGTTTAATTGACATACTCAGGATAACAGAGGTTGATGGTGTCCAGGATTCTGAAATGCTTTACGCAGGAATTGTGAATCGCATCAAGTCCTTTTTTAAAACAAACCAACAAGCAAATGTATCTATATTATGTCAGAATTACTGCTAATGCACGCTCTGGATGCAAGAACCCTCCCCTCCCCCGGTGGCTTCTCCTACACAAGCCCTGCTAAGGGAAGCTTGTGCAGGAAACCTTCCCTTTGGGTCGTGCTCTTCCGTCTCATTTCATGCCTTTGCTGTCCTGGGGATGGCGCCTGCCAGAATCTTCGTCTGTCTTCATGTCCAATGTCTGACTTAGGAGAAGAGCTCAGCATAAGTATTTTTAAAAACTGGGAGGGTTTTTTTTTTTAATTCTCCACATCTTTGCCTATTATTCTGTTATATGATCAACTATTTTTTTCCATGCTTTGATAGAAAGATAAGTCTGTACTGTATTATATTTTTTCTCAGAAGGTTGCAGCTGGCTTTCTTTTGATTTGCTTTGATTAGTCTTAATACGTGCTAATTAGGTTTCCCAATTCTGACAAATTTGGGAGAGATGAAAAGCTGTGTATGTTATTTTTCTTTTCTTTTTAATTTAACAAGTTACTTTCAAGTAATTTTTCAGCATGAAACTGTTTTTTAAGGATAACCACTAAAATCAAAAGTTGACTGCTGCGGCTGCTGTTGTAGTAGTTGTGTTACTTGTGTGGCTGGTGGATGTTTGTGAATGGGGCCCTTACAAGGGGTAGAGGGAAGCTGAAACAGCACAACACCCCAAAGCTTTTATTACAAGTGTATATAATTGGCATTTTTTTTAAAGGCGAAGAAATAGTGAAGAAAGCAACGTCGTAATATGCTTAACTGCTATGCAGGAAATGGGAGAGGGCATTATTGTAGGCTTGCCATACCCGGCTTCTGTTTTTCCAAAAGCACCAAGATAATTAGGAAACAAACGGCTATAAAAAGATAACGTCTGGTTTTGCTAAAGAATAAAATTTTATGAAGATTTTGGCCAGGACAGTTTTCCTGTTTTTTTAAAAAATAATTGTTTGGGGGAGGGGTTGTTTGTTTTCTTTTGTTTTCCAAGAGTATAAGGTTTACACATGCATTCTCATAATGTGAGGCAAGCCAGCAAGGCCAAAAATGTTAAAAAGAATATAATGGGATCTCTTCCTTGTAAAACTTGTACAGTATGTGGTGACTTTTTTCAAAATACAGCATTTTTGTACATGGTTTAGAGACAAATTTTGTACATGAACCCTCCCCTCCAGACCAATAGACTATAAATGATTACGAAGGATCTTAACTAGTTAGAAATCTCTGTAGATGCTTTTAAACCATTAAAAACATTTTGGGTTTTTTTGTTTTCTTCTTCAGGCTGTGCAGAGATGGGAAGCTAGGTTTGCCTTTCTCAAATGGTGACTTTTATTCTGCAAGAGTTCTTAGTAACCTCTTGAGTGTGGTAGATCTTGGAACATGTAAATTCTTTGCTTGTAATGTTATCCTGTGGCTAGGGTGTTTGGCAGAGAGCTGGCTACCCTGTTTTGTTCTCTTTTTTATTTTGGGTCTAAGTTTAATGTTTTCTGCAAAGAGGAAAAAAAAGTGCACTGAACTCTCCACTACAAGTCAAGATGTGGTAAAATAAAAATATCAAGGCAAATTGCGATCTAATACTACTGTCAGTTTAATGTCCACTGTGTTTTATACAGTATCTTTTTTGTTCACTTTGGAAATTTTTACTAAAAAGTTGCAAAAAAAAAAGTATTGTGCAAACAAATGTAAGGTTTTTTGAAACTTGAAATGCATTAATAAATAGATCTGATGAAATAGATTTGGAGATTGACTTGTTTCTCAAAAGTCTGTTTGCTTGCCTACCTTTTGCTATAAAAAGCTGACTTTTCCTTTGACTGTGGCCTGTTTTATTGCAATGTGTGGTCCTTTTCACATGACACAATTCTAGTGCTTTGACTGCTGTGGCTGCAATCCTAAGGAATCCTTGAATTTATAGTTTGATGAGGCACTAGAACTGTCAGGTGAGAGGATTCTAAATACCTCACAAAACTATGAATCCCAGAAATTCATACGATGGAGCCATTACAGATAAAGTGTTATCAAACTCTGCCATACAATGGTTTAGTGTGAAAGAGAAGTGTGACTCCCAAAAGAGTCCATATTATACTATGTAATCCTGCTGACAAGATCTCTTTATATGTTTGGACCTGATAGACTTTTCTCTCTCAGAAGTACTTCTGCTCTGTCAAAATGTGCTTTATTCTTTGTGTTTGTTGATATTGCATTTCCATTTTAGGCTTGAGTGTGAAATTATTTTCCTGACAGTTTTTTTTAATTATTATTATTTACTACAACACCATACGTTGGGCAACTGGGAATTTGCCTATGTACATCCGGAGAAGATCCATTCTCAGAATCTAAAAGATATGTGCAACCAGGTCTGCGTGCGTAAGGAGGTCTTTGACTTCTCTCTTAAATTTCCACCCTTTCATTCCATGTGGCAGAAAGTGTTCCTCACTTGGGGTTGAGTGCTCCTGTCAAGGAGAAAGTCTGAAGAGAAAGGCAAACATTTACTCAGTGCCCCTAGAATAGCACTTGGAATCTAGCCAGGAAGCTCAAAACTATTTTTATTATTCATATGGCCAGCCGAGTAATTGGTCTGCTGGTCAGTTTGCCCTTTCCTTCCATCTGTATTGCTCTGGGGTGGGGATGAGGAGACGGGAAATTTGCAGCTTTGATGTTCAAGAGTTAGGTGAGCTCAGAAGAGGTGAAGAAATCTTTTTAAAAATTTCTTGGACCATCAGCTCTGTAATATTTATAGCAAAGCTGCTTTATCTCTAACCGACTTTCTCTTTTGGTTTCTACATGACCTTTTCAGTGTTTTATTTTCAGCACTGTCATTATTGCAAAGACAGCGGAGTTGCAACTTCACCCACATAGTTTAATGTGCTGCGTAAGATCTTGTAAAATACGCAGTGAGGTAAAAGTCACTTGAGAGATGTATTGATTAATGCAAATAATATAAATCTATAATTTAATAACAACAGGAAAAAGAATTAGAATCAGTTAACACAGATATGTTATCCTGACCTTTTCCATGGATGTTCAACACTGGTCACTGTCAAGATGCCTTTGCTATCTGCCTTTGCTATCTGTGCAGCATAGTACAAACTCTGTAAAGACATGTACTCTGTGCACCTTATGGGATGGTTGTCCTGTGCCTTCAAGTTGTTTCCGACCCTATGGTCGACCCTAACGCGACCCTATGATGGGGTCTTGTCAAGATTTGTTCTCAAGGGGTTTGCCCTTGCCTTCCTCTGAGGCTGAGAGAGAGTGATTTGCCCAAGACCATCCAGGGGATTTCCATGACTGAGTAGGGATTCAAACCCTGGTCTCCAGAGTCGTAGTCCAACGCTCAGACCACTACACCATGCTGGCTGGCTCTCTTCCTTACTGGAAGGTGATGGTTAAAATGTTGTTGCATGCCACCTGGAGTGCTTTGGGTAGAAGACAGGATACAAATATTTTAACAAGTAAATAAATCCAAAATTCTTACATCCAGAGGAAGAGGATGCTGAGAGTCCCCCTTTCTTGAGCATTCATCAGCCTCTTACCTTGTTTCTTTCCTTACATATCTCTCTATGGATATTCCCATACTGTGTCATTTCTCCCCACGCGTTTTGGAGAATGTCCAAATAAATGAGAGCACTATTTGTATTGTCACTACAAAAAACAACAACAACAGGAACATGGATGACAAAACAGTTTAGATTTGGTGGAGGGGTGTGTGGATATAGGCAGGGGTTTGAAGTGAGAATTGCAGGGCTGTCTTCATAATTTGCATGTCTTATTGGAAAGGATGCAAGGTACTGCTAGCGTGGCAGTTATTTCTCAACAGTTTAGAAAATTCACAAAGAACGCACACCATGTTGTTCCTTTGGTGTGTTGTCTGTACTGAACGCAGCAATTAGGAGCAGTGAGGTCACTGATAGGACTGCAGATGTTGAAGAACATGGCTCCTCTCAGAAAGGTGATGGGATATGTATCCTGTCATATTTGCAAGCCTCACTGCCCCAAACCTATTTTAGGACTGTTTCTGAAGAAAAATAGTCATTCTGACTAACGCAAATAAGTGGCCCTGAGTAGCTTCTTCAGATTCCAACTGAAGTCCATGGCGCTCAAGCCTACATGCTAGCTAGTGAAGCAGCAAAGGAAAAGTGACTTGTTTGGACCACAGTTCCCAGGATCCCCCAACCAGTCCATGGAGGATTCTGGTAATTGTTGTCCAAACAAGTAATTTCCCCAAGCTCTATCCTGCAGGACTGATGATGCGCAGTGCCAAGTGTTTGCTGGCATCCACCAGAGCTGGAGACTGGCTGGCATCCTGTTAGTGTAGTGTGTGTGTGTGTGTGTGTGTAAATGTAAGTCCCTTATGGATGGGGCACAGAGGACTGTTCTCTTGCCCTTGTGCTCTGCCCAAAAATTTTCCTTGCTCCATAGTGGTCAAGTTCTGGGCATGGCCCTGCTGCTGTCACTTACTGGTTGGAAGAGAAGGTAAGGGAAGGAAGGCAATTCAGTCCATGAAGATGTAACTGTTCTGGACTACAGGAAGGAAGGAATAGATGGATGTGCTCCATTGGAAAGCACACCCTTCTTCCTTCCTCCCCACTTTCTCAGTTGGGGCCCCTTCTGGGGTTTGGCAACTACTAGTCAGTGGGAGGATGTGGAACTCTATGTGCAGAGAGCTACACACACCAAATGTGAAGCATCTCAGCTTCTGGCTTTTCTCTGTAGCCCAGCCCCAAAGGAGAGGAGATCTCGCCTCACTCCAAAGCCTTCCCTCTGGGCCAATGGGGTGGGTGAGTTGAGCTGAAGGAGGTACAAACATAGTTGCAGTCTCTTCCATTGTTTTGAGTTTCTCATTACCGTGCTTTTCCTCTAAATGATGGTGATTGTCCATGTTGAGCAGAGGGCAATAGCCGTGCATTGTTTGCAAAATGCTTTCTTCATGTTCAAGTGCTTGAAAGGTTTTCCTATGGAACCTGCTCCATATTCCCCACTTGTCTCTGCTCACCTTGTTTGTATCTCTTCTGTGGGGTTCCCTCCATTTTTCCCCCTCAACCATTTCCGGCACAGGTGAGATGATCCTGGAAAGGTACGAAAGAGCCTGTTTTATCCTGGCCTTGTGTCCTTGACTTTGTTTTCTCCTTGCCTAGAGATTTTGGAGGGTGTCTCTTGGGTGGTCAATTAACGCCAGCGGTCGACTGTCTTCTATGCCTCTAAAAAAGCTTGTTTCTGTGTAAGGAGAGTATATCACTTTGGCAGTGGTGTTGGAAGATATCCAGCTCACTTTGGGAAGATCCCAGTGGGGTGTGGGAATTTAGAAATAGAGGTATACTTCCGTTAATGAAGTCGACCTCTTCCTTCTTTAGCAGAAATTTGGTACACAGAGGCAGAAATAGCATGGAGTGAATAAGGATAGGAGAGCAGTTCAGTATGTTTCAGCAGTTGTTTTATTCAGAACTAACAATGTACACATGTGAAACTAAAGAACAGGTCAGATGAGCCTTGCATAAGTTAAAAAAAAGTTTTGAACCTTCTAGAGACTACCTGAAGGGTTCTTCCAAAAGGTATCCAGAGGTGATTGTTTTCCCTTTTACCAGCCTCCAATTTACTTATGATTTCCATTTCAATGAGCCCCCCAATAAGAATCCCCCCCCATGAGTTGCCAAATTTCTAGCCTTGTCATGGCTTAAAACTTTGAGCCCTTAGAGGTAGCAGTTTAGGCAGCCAGAGAAAGGGGGCAGGCAATGTGACCAGGGGAATACAAACAGGCAGCTTCTAGGTATGAATGATTTTTTATGTCTCACGTTTTGCATTGCTAGAAATTTGGGGAATGAAGGAAAATTTCATTGGGGGGCAGAATTCTAATTCGGGGGGGGGCAGTATCCCCACTTTGCCCTTCTCCCCATAGCTATACCCCTGGGTTTAGACAGTTAAAAACAGGCTCATTTGTGTTTGGGGGGGGTCATTTTAATGTAGCAAATAGACTTGATGCTTAATGATTTTGTGACTGCTCCTTCCATGGAATAGCATTACTCATGTGCTTATAGACTCCTGCCCCTCTAGAACTGAGCCTCTTCCTGGACATGCTATCTTCAAAGATCTTGAGATAGTGGGATGTATTTGTTGCTCAGAAGGAAGACTGTATTTCTAATTTCTCTGTGTGAATGTGGAAGCTAGACAGTGAAGAAAGTTGACAGGATGAGAACCAACTCATTTGAAATGTGATTTTGGAGGAGAGTTCTGTGGATACCGTGGACAGCCAAAAAGACAAATACAGTAAATGGGTCCTAGAGCAAATCAGGTTTGAACCCTTCCCTAGAAACAAGGTGAATAAACTGACGCTGTTGTACTGTACTTTGGATGTAGCAAAAGACATGACTCGTTGAAAAGACAATAATGCTTGGTGAAAGCAGCAGGAGAAGAGGATAGCTACATTACAGGTGGATGGATTCAATCAATGAAGCCCTGAGCAGGGTAGTGAATGCCCAAGGTTCTTGGAGCGCTCTCATTCATAGGGCCACCATAAGCCAGGGTTGAGTTGACAGAAAATAGCAGCAACACCAAAGAAGCCGTTGAACTCACAATCTCCAGTTGGTATGTTTGACCCATTACAGGATAAGAATTCACACATCAAATGGAGTTTTCTAAAGACTACAGAGACAACAAAGTTTCCGACATTAAATGGTGGCTCTTAGCAATTTGGTAACCATAAACTCATGTTCTGCAACTGTTCTATTAAAAATACAGTTGGACCACCATATCTGCGGGGATTTGGTTCCCAAACTTACCGTGGATAACAGCGAACCCTATTAAAATGCGGGACTTACGGTAAAAACATACCATAGAGTTGCATTAGAGGACCTAGAAGATGCCTAGAAAGGATGCCTCTCTAGGAATTCCCAGCATGACTCTATGGTATGTGTCTCCTATTTTGTGTCCCGCAGAGAACTGAAACTGCGGATATTGGTTCTTCAGATACGGGGCTCCGGCTAGTCATATTTTGGTCTACTAAATAATTGTTTTAGTTATTCTCACTCTGTATTCATCCTTTCTCTCTAATCAACTTGTCTTGGATATATTTAAGTTCTTGTACTTTTGACTCCATTGTGATTTTTATACTTTTCCATGTATGTTTATGTAAAGAAATAAAAATAATAAAGTTCTTTCTAAGCAAAAAGATAGAAGTTTGGAAACATTCCTCAAGGTACAGCACCAGTTCTGGGTCCTGTTCGCCGTAGCTGTTCACATCTCACAAACATTTTCTCCTGACCTGGATAGAGGCGTAGATCATCCACAATTTGTGAACAAAAGGTCATTCTAGAAAGAAGACAAAGGGAGAGGGAAAGGGAGATTTAAAAAAAAATTACTAAATCAGATAATAATAAGCAAGGAATCAGTCGTCCCTCCAAGATGATGCATCACACTAAAGCTTTGTCAAATTGAAAAGAGTCTTTTTTTTTAAGGAATATTATGTATGTTGAGCATCCAAAACTTAGGAGGATCCAGAAGCTAACCCTCTCCTGGACCTTTGTGGGCTGCCCTTTCAATGCTGTTTCTCTCCTATGCCTTGTTTTGTTGTTTTGTTTTTGTTTTGTTTTGTTTTTTTGCCAAAAATGACTTTAAAAAAAGAAAAGAAACAAGAGGTGATTGGTCGGTATTTAATACACCAATGGTATTTCAGGTGTTTTGGACATCAGCTCCCAGAAGTACCAACCAGCATGGCCATGGCTCAGGAATTCTGGGCTCTGAAGTCCCAAATATCTGGATACCAACGTTTGAAAACACTGCTATCCACCACGGATTAAAAAGCATGTTTTACACAGCACTGATTGTGGTTAACAATCACACACACACACAATAGGAATGGGAAGAATATTGGAAAATACTTGGGAAATGGTTGAAAAATATGTTTCTTGAGTGCTGAAAAACCCTGATGAGAAGAAAGGTGGGTTGATGAGAATCTTTGCTGCTTGGGACTTATTCTATGCAAAATTCACATGTTATTTTGCACAGTCAATAGCTATATTATTTTCTGCACACTGAATACTGTTTCTGGCACAACAATTTTGTTTTCCACACAAAACAACCACTTGTGAATTTTCGTAGAGTAAGCCTTGAACTGTGAACAGTCTTGGGAAAATACGGTTTTGGAAGACTTCTTGCAGCAATAAGATTCCTTGTGAGTAAAATTACTGATTGTTTCCTTCAAGAAGAAACCTGGTAAAGAATCACATCCCTAGATCCCCATTGCATTGCGGAGCCTTGTTAATTTATAGGCCAAGCTTGGGGAAGTTACTTTTTTGGACTGCAACTCCCATATTCCCCCATCCTCCCAGTACTTCTATCACCCATACTTCAGCTGTGTTTCTCCCGCCTTGACTCGGATAGTCTTCACAATCAGTCCCGGACGGCGGTCGTCTTTAGTCCAAGGGATGATGGTTTGGACAGTGTTCCAGATGTTCTCCCAGATGGCAATCCCTTCCCATTTCAATTTGATCATCATCAGCTCCCCGATATCAGTGTCCAGAGGGACAAGGAAAGTGTAGGTTTTATTTCCAGTAATGCCTTCGACTCTAATGGAGGAATGGGAGAGAAGATCAAAATCTCAGCTGGGACTCAGGTATGTACATGTACACCCATGCACGTGTGTGTATTCATTTACTTGTATGGTAGTCTCTCAGCAGATTGCTTGAAAGAGATCAAAGGAACAACTATAAACATAACTATTCAAATACAGTATTGTAAGCCAGAGCTGTCTATGATGAGCACACAACTTTTCCCTTGTTGCAACAGCTCTGCTGCCTACCAGGCTGTTTCCAGGCACAATTCAAAGTGCTGTTTTTGACCTATCCAGGTCACTCTGCCCCCCCCCCCATCCATGGGGGGATCTGTTCCCGGACTTACCGCAGATACATGAAATCACATTTAATAGCAAATCGCCATAGAATACCATAGAACTGTACTGGAGGACCTAGAAAATGCCTAGAGAGGATGCCTCTCTAGGCATCTGGTGTGACTGACCAACTTCCTGGTGGGAGTTGACCACAAAGTCACGCTGGAGAACCTCCTGATGCCTAGAGAGTCCACCTCCAGTATGACTTTTTGGTCCTCCAGATGCCTAGAGAGACCTTCCTCCCCAACCATGGATAAGTGAAAATGGGGGTACCGATCCCACATAAATGGGGGTGTGTGACATGTAAAGCCCTATACAGCTCAGATTGGCAAAAAGACAGGATGTTGTAATAGTTATAATAGATGATGACATTTGATGGTATTAAACAATCACTAATACCAAAAACAGAGATAATGTATAATAATTAGAAACTATGAATCAACAAATATTCAGCTTGTAATCTTAGCTGCAACACCCAAGGAAACTGAGTAGGATCCAGAGAAAAGCCCTGAAGACAATAGTAAAAGAAAGTGCCTGGAATCCTGTTGGTGTCTTATGCATGTGTAAGGGCCCCACAGAAGCCGCTGGACTCCCCCCACTCCAGTGCAGAACCTTGGTTGCTTGATGCAGAACACAGCTGTACATTGGTTGTGCATTTACTTGCACAATCTGTTGTGCATTCAGTTGTGCAATGGTGCCAGTGTGGTGAAGTGGTTTGAGTATTGGATTTGGATTCCCTGAGACCAGGGCTCAACTCCCTGCTCAGCCCTGGGACTTGCCTTGGACAAGTCACACTCTCTCAGCCTCAGAGGAAGCCAATGGAAAACCTGTTCTGAAGACACCTTGCCGAGAAAACCCTTGGAGAAGGGTCGCCATGAGTCAGGGTCCACTTGAAGGCACATAACCATTGAAAGCCAGCAGGGTATAGTAGCTGGAGTACTGGATAAGGACTCCAGGAGCCCAGGGTTTGAATCCCCATTCCACCATGGAAACCCACTGGGGGGACCTTGGGCAGGTCAAGCTTTCTCAGTCAGGGTACCTCCTCTGAATAAATCTTGCCAGGAAACCCTAAGAGAGGGTTGCCATATTATTAGAGCCCATGTGGGGTAGCGGGTTGAGTCTTCGACTGGGAGACCAAGGTTCTGAATCTCCGCTCAGCCATGGAAACTCACTGCATGATCTTGCACTACTCACATTCTCTCTCGTCTGGAATGAAGTCAGTGGCAAACCTTGGAATAATCCTGCCACAGAAACCCTATAGTACACTCACCATAAGCAGGAGTTGAAGGCACATAACAACAACAATTGTCCACAAATGTTGGCAGTAATGAATAAACAAATATGCAGCGAGGGGCAAGGAGGCAAGCTGGAGAGTCAGTAGAACTCACAAAGTAATGGAGAGGTTTTCCACGTCGCCTTTGCTCCCAGTTAGCGAGATGGTGAACGTTGGGTCAATCTGCTTTGGCCGGAATTCATTGACGAAATGGATCTTGAACTGATAGTGATAAACTGTAGGGAAGAGAACAGGATTGGCTGAAATATACTGAGGCAGCTTATATTGTGTGACTCTGTACCCTTACTGCAAACTCTAAATTCTGCACACACACACACACACCCTTTAGATCTCTCTTTCAAATATTAAATGCATACAATAATGGAAACATGTTTTCTCCTTTTCCACTGCTTTCCTTTGTTGAGTATGTGGGCAAACTTTTGTTTATTTTTTGGACTACAAGTCCTAGAATTTCCCGTGCAAGATAGTATTGGAATGCCTCCCACCCTTCAGAGGTGAGGTGGCTGGAGAAAGGAGAGGGGGTCTTTTCAGTGGTAGCACCCTGGCTGTGGAAAACTCCTCCGGGAAGCATTTGGCTGGTCCTTGTTAGCTCGTCACTGACCAGTGAAGATAATTTTATTCCCCAATATTATTATTGATTATTTTTTATTTTTTATTATTGATTTTTCTTTGGCTGCTTCTCCACTTTTACAGTTAGTTTCAATGTTTTGTGGTTTGGGGTGTTTATTGTTTTCATGTAGAATTTTATACTTACGTTGTTAACTACTAGAGTTACTTTTCGTGGATCATTTTAATTTTTTTTTTAAAAAAAGAGCACTCACCTTTTTCCTAGGCAATGTTTATCAGTGCTGCACTAATTTCAAAAACCATTCTCTGATTACAGATTCAAAACATTAATGTCATTAATTAAGAGCATGGTGATGCTCCCATTCATTTCAAAGGGGCTTTATTCTAGTGGATCATGCCCTAAGTTTCTGATTCTGGGCTCCCTGCTTCCCTTGAATGTCTCCAAAATGCAAATGTAAAATCCATAGATATTTAGATTTTGGGGCTTGTTTTTTGTTTCTGGATGCTTGTGTTTTTCACATGATCTTTGCAACATTTTAAGGGAAATAATTGCAGATCACTTGATAGAGCCCGAAATAATAGTCATACTGTTCTTTTCCAGTAGCTGTCATGAAAGGCAGCTCTTGTTCTCTGTGTGTTGACCTTTGGGGAACTTAAAGATGCCTTTTCTTTCTATGGCGGCACCACCAGGCCCAACAAACAGAAGCAGCAAGCATCTAGTGGGGGGAAGAAGAAAGAGAGCAATGCCCACGGGGTCTGAGTTTGGGTGGTGCAATGGTTTGAGTGTTGGATTAGGACTCTGGGAGAACTCAGTTTGAATCTCTGCTCAACCATGGAAACACACTGTGGTGACCTTGGACAAGTCACACTCTCTCGGCCTCAGAGGACGGCAAAGGCAAACCTGTGAAGAAATTTTGCCAGGAAAACCCTATACGAGGGCTGCCATATTTTGTATCCAGTGTGGCATTGTGGTTTGAATCGTGGACTAGGGCTCTGGGAGAACAGGGTTCAAATCCCTGCTCAGCCATGGAAACCCACTGAGTGACCCTGGTCCACTCTCACTCTGAGGCAACTTCCTTGGAATAAATGTTTAGGAGCCAGCATGGTACCATGGTCTGAGGTTTGGACTAGGGCGGTGAGAGACCAGAGTTCAAATCCCTACTCAGCCATGGAAACCCAGTGGGTGACATTGGGCAAGTCACACTCTCTCAGCTTCAGTGGCAAGACATGGCAAACTTCCTGTGAAGAAACCTCACCAAGAGAACCCTACGTGAGGGTCACTAAAAATCAGAGTTGACTTGAAGGTATGTAATGCAACTTGATCCTTGCTAAAAAGCCCTAAGTCATTTAGGATGAGACATGTAAGGGATCATATGACCTCCCCCCACATGTGTGGACACTGTGCCCATCAGGATATACCTTTCAAGAGATGCCTGACACTTCTGAACTCCAATCTGAGGCAGCTTGGAAGAGGGAGAAATTGGAAAGGTAACTTTTTGGGACCACAGCTCCCAGAGTTTCCGAGCCAGCCTGGCCTCTGCTGTAAAAAGTAGGGATGCTTCTCAGAACAGAATGGAGAGCATGGGGAACTGGGGTGTTTACTGAAAAGGTGAGGATTTCATTGGAATTGTGGTGCTACCCCACCGGCCCAAAGGACCTTGACCCCATAGGGGCGACAGTGGTAGAAACCAGTCTCTAGAGTCCAGTGGTACAGTAAGACCTCCATATCTGTGGGGGAAACATTCCTAGACTTACCCTGAATACCAGAAACTGGGGATAATTGTGAACCCTGTTAAAATTAATGACTTCTATTCCAAGCATACCATAGTGTTGTGCTGGGGGACCTAGGAGAACTCCTCTTTGGGCATCTTCTAGGTCCTCCAGTGTGACTCTGTGGTCAGTGAATCATACCATAAAGTTGTGCTGGAGGACCTAGAGGGTGCCTAGAGAGTCCATATTTCTTTGGACATGGGTAAGTGAATCCGTAGATACGGGGGTTGTACTGTACCTTCTCTTCCTGCTTTGTTCTAACCTGTCTCTTAATGAATGATGCTCTACCTACAGCCTTAAACGTGGGGTGGGAAGAGTATAGCCTGTGGGCTGTTGGTGGTCCTTGGGGCCTCAAAGGGTGGCCCTTGAAGCTCCTAGACCTAATTTTTTTTAATGGCATTTGTTTTGCCCAATCTCCCCAAATGACTCAAAGTTTTTGCTCCAAAACATCTCCGAAACAAAAAAAATACCCCAAAATTGGCCAAAACTGAAACCAGAAGGGACAAAATGTTACTTCTAGTCCCATCATTTTAACTTATTTGGCCCATTTGGGGGAGCAAAAATTGGCCCTCACCCCCGCCCCCTCGACAGTTGCTCTACCCTGGTCTAAATCCTATTGGATCTATTGTTTTATTTGCATCAACACATTGGTAAATTCCCTTGGTCCCATGGGTCTACTCTAGTTGAGGACTTGCAATAGGATTTAGGCCAGAATTAAAAGCCACTCAAAAGCACCTCTATGAAAAAGTACTGGGTGTCATGCGGTTGGTAGCCAGCCTTGAGCTGAGAGGTGCTTCCAGGCGCATTCTCCTGCCCCTTCCTCCCTCCTCCATCTGCTCCGGCCCACCTTTGAAAGGCTCCTGGGGCTGGGTCTTCAAGAAGAGCCGGCGGCTTTCAGGGATCTTGGCCTTCCGGATATGGTAGCCCAGTGTGTTGCACCGGTTGGCCCGGCAGTTGAGGCACCGGCCCTTGTCAAATGTCTGCATGTCTTTGCACCAGTAGCCTGTCATCTGCTTATTGTCGTGACGCAACGAGTCAATGAACAGGTGAACTGATCTTTCATGGGCGCATTTCACTGTCTGAGCCAGACCTGAAGAAAAGCAGAAGGAGGGACGCCTTAGAAGTGGGTCTTCCCACCCATCCACCCAGCACACCTTCTTATGGAAGAGATGATGGAGCGGTCAATCCAATACCATCTCTAATGATGGCTGGTGGATCCCTTTATTTATTTATTTTAAAAATAATCATCGTGGTATCCAAGTCTCCCAGGTGTTACTGACTGGAATTTCGGGCCATCAAGGATTGAAATTAGATGGGAGACCGCCAAGGAATCCCAGGGGCTGGAGGCTCTATTTCTGAGGAAGGAACTGGCAAAACCACTTCAGAAAACTCCTTACCTAAGAAAACCCTGCAAAATTCATGGGCTCACCAGAAATCAATGGGCAACTTGAAGGCACACATTAAGATATTTAAAACAATATAAAAGCATTTCTAAAAACACAAGAATAAAGGCACAGGATGTCCCAACCCATTAAAAGATGCTTCTACAGCATCAGGTAACTATCAAATACAGCTTCAAATAAAAAAAGGTATTTTTATTTTATTCACTTAAATCCTACCTCTCCCTCCCCGCCAAAAAACCTGGGATTAAAACAAACCCTGGTAAAAGCACATACAAAGACATTCATAAAAACCCTTGAAAAGTTACCGTTAAAAGGGCAATTAAGCTAGCTATAGAATTAAAGCCGTTTAAAACAAATCCATTAAAAAGACGACAACAGAGGAGGGGGGAAAATCAATAGAATAGCAGGCTATTAAAAAGCCCTGCAGACAGTGCCTAAAAGCCTGTCAGAACAGAACAGTTTTCGTGTGCTGATGGAAGGAACCCTGTGTCGCTCTCCTGACTTTTAGTCTGAACTTGAGAGGGGCGATCAAAGGCATTGGCTCTGGTTTGGGGAAAGGATTCAACATCATGGGAGGAGGGGAGGGTCTTTAAAGTATGGACTGAAACCTGAAGCAGATTCACTGTCCCCTTGGCGTGGAAGCTGCCGGACATGACTGCCTCCCCCAGCACTGCCCCAATCCTTCCTGGTTATACGTACCACCCCCCTCACCTCTGCCCCTGCCTCTATCACCACCAGCACTGAAGACCAAACCCATCATCTTTACAAATTTGATCCTTGCCAGATCTTGGGAATATTACTTTCTCAGATTCCTAAAAACCCTCCCTCCAACAAGCTCAGCAGCTGGCCTGGTTGGCCAGGAGATTATGGGAGTCATAGTCCAAACATTAAACTTCAAAAATTCTAATAGTCTATGTTTGTAAGCCTTGATACATATTATTTCTCACTCTAGGTGCCTCTTCCTTCCTTTCCCATTTCCATTTCCCCTTTCCTTCCTTCCTTCCTTTTCCCTTTCCTTCCCTTTCCCTTCCTTCCTTTTCCTATTTCTATCCCTTTCCCTTTCCCTGTTTCCTTCTCCTTTTCTTTCCTTCCTTCCCTCTCCTCTTCTCCTTTCCCTTTTTTTCTTCCTTCCTTCCTTCTTATTCCTGTCCCTTTCCCTTTCCTTGTTTCCATCTCTTTCTCCCTTTTCCTTATCCCTCCCTCCCTTCTTCCCTTCTCCTTTTCCTCTCTTGCCCTTTCTTTTTCCTGTCCTTTTCCTATTCCTGGCTCTTTTTCCTTTTCCTGTTTCTTTCACCTTTTCCTTATCCTTCCCTCCCTCCTTCCCTTCTCCTTTTCCTTCCTTCCTTTTCTTATTCCTCTTACCTTCTCCTTCTCCTTCCCTGCCTTCTTCCTTCTCTTTTTGCTTTCCTTTTCTATCCTTCCTTCCTTCCTTCCCCTTCTCATTTTCCCTCCCTCCTCCCCTACCTGTGATTCCGTACTGGACAATGTGGTTGTACACATGCATGATATGGCAGCCAGGCTGGAAGGTTCCCCCATTGGGGTAGAAGTCAAAGTGCGCAACTGGCTGCTCGATCCCGACGCTGAGACCCATCTGCTGCTGGGTGAAAGTGTGGATGGCATCCACAAAGTCCGCATCGTCTGGTGATAAGCGGTCCGTTGCAGACATGCCTTCAAAGAGGGGCCCGGCTGGATCAAGGCCTGGAGGAGGGAGAAATTGGGCTTGGTGTGAATAAGTAGGCTCAATATATTCACTGAATTAATTTATTTCCTAGTATGGGATCCCATGTGAAAAAAGCTTTGTATAAAGGAGCTTCACTGTCAGAGGCTTTGCTAATGGAGGTATGCCTGTATTTCCAAATTATTGCATGACTTTAGGATTCTTGGCTCAGATGATCAATTTCCATTTGCAAGTTTGGACTACAACTCCCAGAATCTCCTAGCCAGCACTGGAGATTATGGGCGTAGTAGTTAAAGAGAGGTCATCTTTCCCATCTTTGATTCCATCTATCCCAGAGGGAAATGGACTCTCAGGCTTCCTTGCAAGAACAAAGCTCTCAAATTCACCTTTCCCTTTGATGGGAGGAAAAAAAAGAGCAAAAATGGTGAATTCTGTTGTTTGCTTTCCACCCACCAGGCCTTAATTGGAACCCTGTGTGGCATTTTCATCTTTTCCAACACGTTTGTTTTTCTCAGTGCTGTTTGCTCAGCAGAGGTCCTGGTTTCTCAGTGCCCTGAAATCAATGGGAATCTGGCCAGGCACTTCAATGGGGATCGCAAGGGCTCTCATTAGTGTGACACACAGCACAAAGAAGAGGTGTGCCGGGAAGCCAAAGCCAACTGCTGACGGTTCTGGGTGCAATTTTTGTCGTTCGAAAGGATTGAGGTGCATTTGCAGCTGCCAAACACTTGCAAATGCTATACACACAACACACGGAGAGAATCATTCCAGAGAGATCGCCCAGCCCAAGACATAGAGGGCAGGTTTCCTAGATGGAGACTTGGTTGTCCCAGTCCCAGGCATAAAACACACAAAAAGGTAAAAACATAGAGAAAGTCCACATTAAAACAGAATTAAACTATGAATAATATTTGCCCTGGTTGCTAGAACACTAAGAACTAAGCACCCAAAAGATTTAGCAGGGTCGTGAGAATGCTGTCTTGCCTTTTGAAGCTTCCTGTACCTGTCCTTTAAGCTGGTAGCGGGTTTGGAGTGTTGTTGGTTTTTTAGCATTTTCACAGTCATGGTCAGGTAAGTGTTCATTAAGTATACCTGAACAGATTTCTCCCACTGTTCCTACCCTTCATTGGAAGCAGTCCCAGAGCCCCCATCTCACATCCCCACCGACTGTACCTGTGAAACTGTGGAAGTGGTCCAGGCAGGCTCACGCAAGGAGATAATGGCCTGTCAGGTGGAAGAACGCAAGTCGCGCTCACCCCCTGCCCGTATCCATGGAGAATATGTTCCTGGACTTAGCATAGGTACCTGAAACCATGTATAGTAGCAAACCGCCATAAATACCATAGAATCACGCTGGAGGACTAGGAAATGCCTAGAGAGGATGCCTCTAGGCATCTGGCATGACTCTATGGTCAACTTCCAGTGGACCATAGAGTTACAGTGGAAAACCTCCCAATGCCTAGAGAGACCACTTCCAGTGTGACTCTGTGGTCCTTTGGATGCCTAGAGAGACCTTTCCCCCTGGCAATGGGTAAGTGAAACCATGGGTACCAATCCCGCTTAAGTACTCCTCTTTTACATATGGAAGGTCCCAGGTTCCAAATCTGACATCTCCAGGGAAAGAGGATCCTGAGAGAGCTGTTTCCAGTCAGAATAGCAGGAGAGGTACAGAGCTTGGAAAAGCTACTTTTGTGGGGGGCTGCAGCTTCATCTGGTACACTTCCAGCATCCCCCAGAAGGCATAGTGAATGGCATGGAAATAACTCAATAAAATTAATTTCATAGACTCATAGAGTTGGAAGGTCAGTTTAAGTCCAAAACATGGACTTAGTCAGTTTAAGCCATTTGTGGCTATTTCTCTGTTTCTTGTTACATGAACTTGTTATAGTGATTTTTAGCAATTCTAGGTGATTCTTAAAGTTTTAATGGTTTAAAGAACTGACCTGCAAATTGATTCCTTAACATTGCAAGGTCAACATACAGGATCCTCTTTACATCTTAAGGTCAACACAGTAGCACCACCCCTAACGTGTCCAAGTCCTGACATTTCCTATTGGTGCAAATGGAAAAATTCATCTCTGCTCAGTGCAATAGAGGTGGGTCTGAATACCCTGGAACATTATGGCTTTGGTACAGCTTCAAATAGGATGGTCTTATAGTAGTAATAGTAATAATAATGATTTCTTACCCACTTCTCCCTATGGATCAAGGCAGGAAAAAACAACAGATTAAAATGGAACAAGATTGGACATGTAACATCCATTAAAAAGACATATCACATCATTTAAAAGAGCATATAAAACTGACACATATTAAAATCAACCAATATATATTTTAAAACTCATAATTTAAAAATCATCTGGATAGGCCTGCCAGAAGGAATTAGTCTATTGTACTGTTTTAAACTCAGACAGCATATTCAGCTGTCGCATACCTCCTGGCAGGTCATTCCACAGTTTGAGGGCGGCTGAATTAAAACTCCTCTGGGTGACCATTGCCAGCTGCCCCCTGCCTTGCTGGAGTGTTGCCGCATTCTTACCTGTGATCCTGCCGATCTTCTTCACGCCCCCGATTGAGCTGCCGGCAAACCCCGCGACGTGAGCCCCTAGGCTGTATCCAATCAGGTGAGCATTGCTTCGGGAAACCCCCACTGATTCCTGGAAGGCAGCACAGTTGGGGCTAGAGTGGGGTTCCACAACGGGGGGTTGGGAATAGGGCTGGCAAAGTTACTTTTAAAAGGAATGACTACCATAAGTGTGTGGAAGTGATAGCACTTCTTGACCATGGATGGCTTCTTCTTTGCCTTAGTCATGTAGCCACAGAGAACAGACCCCATCCATGTCATTGGCTGAGCTTGGAAAAGTTACTTTTTTGGATTACAACTCCCAGGATCCTCCCCAGCCACCAATAAAACAGTGTTTACAAGAACAAAAATGGTAGAAGAATTAAACCAGCAAAATCTATAAGAACCACGGGTAATCAGGAAAATGTCCCTGTAAATAGAAAGGTCTTTAATTGATGGCAGAAACAGTCAACATGGGGAGCTTTTAAGCCAGAGAAATGAATTAATGCAAATTAATTATTCCCCTGTCATTACCTTTCCATGGTGGTGGATTGTGTGTTTCTCCTATGAGGTAAGAGGCCATGCTGATGGCATCAGTACTACTGGTAGGGTCCCCAGGTCAGGCAGGATTTTGCTGAGGAGGAGCCAGCCTCAATGTGCTAAACAGCTACTGGGCAGCAGCGATAGTGGAGGGTGACATTGGTGGAGGATCTCTCAGAGATAATGGCAGGGGCACCATAGCTAACACTTGTTAGTACTGCACAGAAGGAGGTAATGGTAAACCACTCCTGAAACCTTCTGCCTTGAAAACCCTATGATGAGACAGTCAAAAATGAAACAAGAGATAGTGCCAGAAGATGAGACTCCCAGATCGGATGGCACTCAATGAGCTATGGGGGTATAGCAGAGGACAAACACAAGTAGCACTGTGGCTAATGACACAACTGGGCTCAAGCCAAAAGGACATTCAGCTGTTGACATGCTCAGAGGCAAAAGGAAAGTCTGAAGCACATACTGTAGGGACATGGAATGTGAGAAGCACAAATCAGGGGAAGCTAGACACAGTGGAATAAGTAACATTGCAATACTTGGGGTGAGAAAGCTAAAGTGGACAGAAATGAGACAATGGAAACAATGCACTGAAGAACTATGTAAAGGGGATAAAAGGATGAGAGATTCATTCAAGAAAGAACCATTTGAAGATGAACCTACAATTTTAGAAAGTGAAGTGCAAACTGCACTCAAGGAGAAATAAATCACCAACCAATATCAAAAACAAAACAATGACCCTCAGATCGGAAACACTCAATATACATTCCAGTCCCCAACAAAGAGGACACCAGGGATTGCAATAACCACAGGACCATTGCATTAATTTGCCATGCAAGAAAAGCAATACCCGAAATTCTACAACAAAGACTTTTACCATATATGGAGCAAGAAACACCAGATGTCCAAGCTGGGTTCAGGAAAAGAAGACGCACTAGGGATCATATTGCAAACATATGTTGAATAATGGAGCTCAACAAAGAATTTCAGAAGAAAATCAGCCAGTGCTTTATAGATTATAGCAAAGCCTTTGATTGTATAGCTCATGAAAAACTATGGATCACTCTTAAATATATGGCTGTGCCACAACATTTGATTGCCTTGATGTGTAACTTGTACTCAGAACAAGAGACTGTCGTCAGGACAGAATGTGGAGAAACGGATCAATTTCCAATTGGCAAGGGGGTCAGGCAAGTCATGAGGGCAGCTTTCTCAAGAGGAGGTATGTGGGTGAGATGGGATCAGCAAGGAAAGAAGCTGTAAGAAAGCCTCTTTGTGGATGAATATTTGGAACTGTTGTTAGAAAGAAGAGCCACCTAAAGTCACCCGGAGGCTTCTCCATTTTTGGAGGAACTACAGTCTCCTGGAGGCTTTTCCACTTTTGGAGGGCTTCCTTATGGACTGGTCTGCAGATAATCCCATAAGATGCAAATGGCTGACATGGACACATTGCTCAGAAGCTGGAGTGGAAAGGGCAAAAATAAAACAGACACCCCTCTCCACTCCCCATACCAGGCAAGCAGGCTGTTCACTCTTTGAGTGCGCTTACCTCCAGCCACCTGAGGAACTGAGCGATTTCTTGGCCAATGTCCCGCGTGTTCTGCACTGCAATGGGGTAATGCGCATGTGCGAGCGCCAGCCAATCGGTGATGATCACGTTGGTTTGTGTGAGATGGGATTTCAGTGCTTCAGCCAGTTTCCAAATCCAGCCTTCAAGCCTTCCGTCTACCTGCAGGTGCCAGAGAAAATATCTCATTAAATCCCTTGATGCTACGTTTCATGAAGCCAGAGTGACATCAGTGCACCTAGAAGCTGGCTCAGGGTGGTTCCTTGCACTTTCCAAGCTGTGTGACTTGGAAGGTTGTACATAAGGCTTTTCCCTGCTATGGTGGAGCAGCCCTCCAAGTCACTTTCTGTAAACTAGGGTACATGGTTTTGCCCCTCTGCTTTAGCACTGTTCTTAGAAAGCCAGAGGTTTCACATTCTCAAAAGCTATGCTTGATTTTTTATTTTTTGGGGGGGAACATTAACACAATTCTACCAGGGCTACCATGTCAGGACTTCATCACGTCATTCAGCTGCGAGGCCAGGGTGGAATGGGCCAAAGGAGGACCTCTAGGAAAGCAAGAATGGGAAGGAATTTATGTAATGTATCACTGAAGAGTAAATCAATGTGTCTGAAATGTGGTGCTGGAGGAGAATTCTGTGGATACTGTGGACTGGCAAAAAGACAAATAAATGTCTCCAAGAGCAAATCAATCCTGAACTCTCCCTGGAAGCCAAGCCAACCAAACTGAAGCTGTTGCACTTTGGACTTATCATGAGATGACATGATTCATTGGAAAAGACAATAACGCTGGGAATTCACATTGGGGGTAATGGAATCCATCAAGGAAGCCATGGCTCCTACCTGGAGTTTGCCAGACCTCAGCAGGGCAGTGGATGATGGGGGTTCTAGGTGGTTTGCATTCATAGGGTTGTTATAAGTCAAAGCTGACTTGATGGCAATTAACAACAAACACCAAAGCATCACAGTCCAACTCAACCAGCTCCCCACCTTGAAGAAATAAATAAAAATAAGAAGCATAAAGTCCCATCCTTACCGACCAGCCATGGACAATCATCACCAAAGGGAGAGAGGCGTTGAAGCGACAGCTCTCAAGGCTGGGCAGCTGCTTGAATTCAATCAGGCAACCTCCTTCAGCCCGGTCAGAGTACAGGAGGAATTTGGTTTCCAAGTGGGGGCGGCTGTCCGTCTTCCTCCAGATTGGCTGCAACTTTGGCCCTGAGAAGAGAGGTTTCCGAAACAGTGGCTAAAATGATACACAATTGTTTCTTTTGTCTGATGTGCTGATTACATTTTTTTCTCTTACTTCTCACTAAAGCCCTAAGAGCCCTTTTTATGATAAGAACTCTTGTGTTGCAACAGCTTCACTGGATGCCAGTTAGGGTTGCCAGAGTGAAAACTGGAGACAACTCCCATACCTTTAAAGGCAGCATAGAAGAAGGGATTTCAGCAGGTGTGGTTTGACATGCAACCAGCAACAGCAGCTGAATTTCCCTCTTCTACACAACCATTAAAAGTATGGAAGCCCTCTCCAATTTTACTCTGGCCACCCTACTAACAGTCCATTTCTGGGCACAATTCAAAATACTGGGGATGACATACAAAGCTCCAAACAGCTCAGGTCCGGGCTATCTGATGGACCATTGACCTCTCCTAGGAGCCTGTTCAAACCCTTTAAGATCTTCAGGGAAGGCCCTTCTTCCAGTCCCACCACCTTCACAGAGACATTTGGTGGGAAAGCAGGCGAGGGTCTTCTGTGTGGCTGCCCTAGATGTTGGAGCTCCCTTCTTAAGGAGGCTCAGCTGGTTCCCTCTCTGCTTTCCTGTTACCATCAGGTGAAGACCACCCTGTTCCAGCAGAGGTTTGGGAAGCATTTTATATACCAGGGGCCCTTGGTATCTGCTGAGATTTGGTTCCAGGAGCCCCTGTGGATAGCAAAATCTGTGGATGCCAAAGTTCCCATTATATACAATGGTGTAGTGAAATGGTAACCTTTATATAAAATGGCAAAATCAAGGTTTGCTTTTTGGAATTTTTGTTTTTTGGAATATTTTCAAGCTGTGGGTGGCTGACTCTGTGGATGCAGAGGGCCGATTGTAATGGTATTTTTGTTTTTGTTTTAGTACTGTACTGATTCTAATCTATGTTTAATTAGTTAATTAATGTTTGGTATGGATTTAATTGTATAGGCAGTTTAATATTTTAACCTTACTTTTTGTCTTATATAGCTACAGATATGCAGTTTTGCTTGTATTTCTTTTTATTCTGTAAGTCACCTTGAGTCCCATCCTTGAGGGGAGGAAAGGCAGGCTGTAAAGAAAGCAATAGATGAATGATTGAATCTAAGTGCACAGTCACACAGGGACCTGCTTTACACTTGTGGTCCATCTAGTCCAGTTTTGTCAGCTCTGACAATCATCAATAACTAGTTCTGTTTATTTTATTTTAATCTTTTGGCCTACATGTCTAAATGTCTCCTGCAGCCTCCCTGCCAGGATCCCTGGAGCTATCAATGTCGATGTCCTTTCCCCAGCTCTGCCCCAGCTGGTGTTTCCACCAATTCCTTGGCAGCAGCCATGCTGGACGGTGGGGGGCTTGGCAAATCCATGTCCCCAGCTGTCCCGTGCGGCTCTGGAAGATCCAGTCTTTCCTGCTTCCCTGACCCCCTTGCTTCTCCATCTCACTTCTGCACTCTGGTATTTTCCTCCTCTCTGCTTTGCTACACCAGGCTCCTCTTTTAACCTCCCCCAGCCTTTCCATCTTTCAACCATTTCAACAACTGATTTGGGTGAACTGGCTGAATATCGCCACTGGTGCCATGGGCATAGAGGTCAGGAAGATGCATGGTTGTGACTCTTCTGCAAAAAGGCCATGTTGTGGCTGCACCCTTTCACACACACCAGAGAGGCAAAAACCAGGTTTTCCCACCAAGTAGAGGCGGAAAGGCCAAGACACAGCCAGCCTCAGTGCACATGATGGCTCTCCTGTCCTGCAGGATGTTTTTGCACTCTGTGTGTGTGTGTGCGCGCGCGTGCATGCATGTGTGTGCGTGTGTGACCTCCCTGCAAGGAAATCTTACATGGTGCCAAATTCCTGTACAGTGATGGAAAAGCCACAGGTCCAGCATTATGTCTGCATTGCAGAGTAAGAGAGAGAAGGGGCAGGCTGAGAAGAGAAAGTCTTTTGAAATGTAGCAAGCAAAGAAGTCAGAAAGCGATTATTTGTCTATTTAAAAAACAGTATTTTTTAAACAAAAAAGCTGGAATATTCCTGGCATGTAAAATGGTCAAAGAGCTCACCCTCAGAGCCAAGTCTGGATCTGTACTTTGGAGTCCAGCCCTGTTCAAAATGACCAGCCATCACTAGCTTGCACCAGACATATCTTATTTATTTGGATTACACTCCACCTTTCTCCTTTCCCCTGTGTGGAACCCTTGAGGCAGCCAGCAATGAAATGAACGAAACAATGAAAATTAAAAACACGAAACAGGTTGGCCAAGGCCCTACATGGGGGCTGCATAGAGTAAATGTCTACATGTGGAGTTATGCGTTAATTCTGTTGCCAAATCCTTGTATTGCATGGCAACATTGTGCAACCAAACCAAGACACCAAGTTGCAACCTAATGCACAACCAAATCCATGTTCTGATTCATGCATACTGTGCAATATGCACCCATGTTCAGTGCTTTGTCCATTTTCAGCACACCTCTGCATGGACAATGACATGCCATAGATAACTGGGCTTCCACAACCTCAGATTGAATGTGGCCATTCCATAGGGGACAAAAACATCCCACTGTTTCTGTAGGGGAACTTACACTGGTGTAAGACACCCACATGTTCCAAATCTTAATTAAAAACATCAGACAACATTAAAAAGCAATTAAAAACAAACTGGGTAAAGAGGAAAACCAGTATGAGTTGATCCAATACAGCTCAGTGAAGATGCTCTCTTTTTTCTTTTAATTTTAGTAATTGTTTCTAATGGCTGTTTTCATTGTTTTCTAGACTTTTATTTTGGCCAAAAAGAGTTGCTTTGAGTGAAGGAAAAGTAAGAGTAAGAAAGGCTTTAAATTAATAATCCTGGGTCGTTACTGTGGTGCGTGAGAGAAGTTTCAGGAAGTGGTCCTTTTGGTAGGGCAGGAAAGACGAGTCAATTATCGTTAGTTATTGTGTTGTTAGAAAAGTAACTCGTGTTGTTACCAACATTCTTCTTTACCAGATTCTTCATTACTTTTCAGTTTTAGTTACTTTTCAATTACCTTTACATAAGTTTTAGAGGGCGGAACTTTAGGAATGTACGAGAATGGCATGAAATGTGAAGAAAATTGTGTCAAATTGCCCCTAAAAAGCTTTGAAAATATAACTTCTAGAAATACAGGGCAAGCCCCATATTCAATATCCACAGTTTCACTTATCCACATCTGAAAAAAATATGTTCTCTAGGCATTTCTAGGTCCTCCAATGTGATTCTATGGTCAACTGCTGGCATTCATTTCATTGAAAATGGTAGGGTTCCCTATTAGCCCCTGTTTCAGGTATCCATGGGTGTGTGTGTTTTGGAATGCATCCCCTGTGGATATGGGGGTTGACCTGTAACTAAAATGTGACTTCTTTATCAATACAACAACTTCATTTCCATTTGCTAATACTGTACAGTACTGCTTTTGAAAGGTGACTTTGTCCCATCTGGAAAAACTCCTGCAAAGCCTGTGTTACAGGTAACAACATTCTTTTTTAACGTGCTCTTTTCCAGTTCGGTGCAATCCTAGATTTCATAGCTCTCTGTGTGAAAGGAGCCGCCCTGGCCTGAAGATCGCTGTCCTGGTGGGAGATGGTTTTGCAGTCCAGCACTGCCCTGCCAGGCCTGGCCAGCCCAGAGGACCCATGGTTTGGCTCAGCTGTGGTCATTTCATCTTCCATCAAGAACACTTTCCGCCTCTCCCTAGTTGTGTTGCGGCTCCAGTGATGCTGTGCCAATGTTTATTAAGCCAGAATCCTCAGTTACTGCTGCAAAATGCATCACATTTAAGCTTTGCTCTGAGGTATCTCATTTGGAGTGTCTCCGGTAAATTGTCCTATTTATTTATCAGGCCGTTATAGCTCCATGTGGGAATACGACCTGTGCTAGATTAGATTCACTACATTAATCCAGAGAAAATAACCCAATGCAAAAAGAGAGGGCTGTTCCCCCCCCCCCGACTGAGCTTGGAAACGTTCTCTTTTTATTTGGACTGCAGCTCCCAGAATCCCCCAGCCAGCCATTAAAAGCTCATAAATGATAAGCCAAAGGCCTTGCTGAATTAGAAGATCTTCGCCTGCCAGTGAAAGAAAAGGGGAGAGAAGGCCAACAGAACCTTTGACAGAAGGGAGTTCGTAATCTGGGAGCCACTGAGAATGCTCTTTAACTATTTTAAATGAATGTTTTTAGTACAGAGGTTTCTTTCATTGCTTTTAAACTTTTGTTTCAACTGTATTTAGTTTTAACTTACATAGGGAGCTACCTTGCATCCCATACTGGGAGAAAGGTGGGAAGGGGGTTGGACTAGATGGCCCTTGTGGTCTTTTCCAACTCTATGATTCTATATAAATTAAATAATAGATAAATAAAAAATATTGCAGGGCTCCTCTAGGAAACAGTACTGTTGGCACCAAAAGCACTCCAGTCTTGGTAAGCATGAATTAAGGTGACCATAAAGAACATTCTGAAGTCCTAAATCCATGGAAGGCACAGAGAGCTAACATTTTCCTTGCCACTTGGCAAAAGCCCAGCATTTGGGACACTGTGAAGACTGGCCAAAAGCTTCCTCCTTCATCATCTCCCAAAATGCATTCTCCTATAGTTGCTTGTTTTAAAGCAGAGGTGGGCAACTGCAGAGGGACAGCCCCCCCCCAAACCTCCAGTGAACCACACAATTGCGTTTCTGTGCACCAAAAGTGATGTCACAAAAGTTGCCAGGTCTCGTGGCCTGGCCTTGATGCTCTAGTTTTCACAGGAAGGAGACAAGGGTGCAAATCCACCAGTTTTGGCAGGCATAGCTCCAGGCAAGAGGAAAGGGCTGAGTGAAAGTTTCCAGCTCAGCTAGGAGCAACAGCTGATGAACATTTCCAAGGCTTCATTGATTTGTTTCTCCAACTTGCACAGACTCTTCAAAGGGTCTGTGTATTTACTTAGTCAGCTTCCTCCTTCCCTCTGCATGTTTGTGGTGCCAGAGATCACCTTCCACTCTGCTCTGCATCCACCACTTGGCTAGAAGCAGGGAGGCTAGAAGGTCAGAGTGAACTTGAACGGAGCACCAGTATGGGGTAGTGGTTTGAGTGTTGCACTAGGACTCTAGGATTTGAATCCCTATCATAGCCATAGAAACCCACAGGGTGACCCTGGGCAAGCCACACTCTCTCGGCCTCAGAGGAAGGCAAATGGCAAACCTCCTCTGAAGAAATCTGGCCAAGAAGACACTAGGATAGGTAGGACAGTGTTGCCACAAATTAGAATTACTTGAAGGCACAAACAAGAACGAGAACAACACAGCGCTTCCTCCACTCCAGCCCCTATTCCTCAACAGGATTTAGATTCTTCCTTTGTGTGCAGATAAAAGTCTGGAGTACCCTACACACTACGTATATTCTGGCTCTAGTGGTCTCACCCACATGGTTTATTAAATCGTGGACGTCTTGGACTCCCCCCTATCCCTAGAGTCTGTTTTTATGTACTCTTGTATATTAGAATCCTCGCTCTAGCGGGAACTTTTTTATTGCGGTTTTGTTAACCTAACATATTACGAAGTCGTGCGTTAAGTGCTAAAGGCGCTGAAATATGGGCATTTTGACCAGAGAAGCAACAGAGAGGAGGATGGTTTTGTGTGTGTGTGTGGGGGAGATGTCCAGTTCTGTGCTCAACCATCTTTATTTTTAGCATCAGATGCTCAACAGCCGTACACTCCAGCATCATAAAACAACGGAGGGATGCCGTCTCGTTTTACTGCCTCCGAATCTTTTTCTTGGTAACTCCCCCCTTTCTTCATTTTGCTGCAATATTGTGAACTACTCTGGCAGCCTGTCTTTAATGTAATAAAGCAGAAGTATTTTTTTTATTAGGTCTTTGGAATAAGGCGTACATGGCATACATATTTCATGGGGCTACATTGGAAAGCAGCCTCAAAGCCCTTGCCAGCCAGAAGGTTTTGCAGCAAAAAAATGTTGAGACACCTATTCCCTGGAGCAGAGATCTGGGTTTTCTTACAAGGGGGAAATTTGAAAGAATGTAATGCCCAGAAGGATGCTCTTGGGTTGTAGTAGGCATACTGTGGCAATCTGCTGCAAGGGTGACGTTATAGAATCATAGAATCATAGAGTTGGAAGAAACCACGAGGGCCATCTAGTCCAACCCCCTTCTGCCAGGCAGGAAGACACAAAGCATTCCCAACAGATGGCCATCCAGCCTCTAGTCTGAAATAATTTCAGCACCATGGAGAGTTCATAGAATCGTAGAATCCTAGAGTTCAAAGAGACCATGAGGGCCATCTAGTCCAACCCCATTCTGCCCTGCAGGAAGAGTGTTCAGCAAGTTCCAATGGCTCAAAGGGCTGAAGCCAGGTTGCTAACTCGGGCTGTCAACAGGGAGCACACAACTCCCTTGCTGCAACAGCTCCAATGGCTGCCCATCTGTTTCCAGGCACAATTCAAAGTGCTGATTAGGATCTGTAAAGCCCTATATGGCTCAGGTCCATTTGAAGGTTGCCCCCCCCCCGTATCTGCAGGGGATCTATTCCTGGACTTACTGTGGATAAGTGAAACCGTGGATAATAGCAAACTCTATTAACGTAGAAGGCTTCCTGTATAAACTTACAATAGAGTTGCATTGGAGGACCTAGCAATTCCTAAAGAGGACACCTCTCTAGGCATTTTCCAGTGTGACTCTATGGTATGTGTCCCTCTTTTTTCAGCTGTGGATAACTGAAACCATGGATGTTGGTTCTGAGGATATGGGGTGACCTATATCTCCCTAGATGAGCCTGTCTGAACTCTTAGCCCGAGGTGGCAAAGTACATCATTTGAGGGAAGCCTAAGGATGGGACCCACATGTAATGAAAAGACGTGCTACGCCTCTCCAGCACAGGAGGTTGTGGCTCAGATTGCTCTGTCTAAAAGGAGCTTTCACTGATCTTGTGCAAAAAAAAAAGGTCACACATTTACGGGCTTCACCTTGATCAAGAGGGACCGGGAAAATGCCAGCTCTTTCAGTGAGGGCAAAATTCTGCCTATAGCTTGCTTGGTTTGTGTGTTTATGTGTGAGATGCTTGATCAGTCGGCATTGCCAAGTACCTGGTAGGTTAGGAAATAAATTTCAGCAGCTGTACCAAGAACTGCAAAGCAATGATTAAAAACACTTCAAGAATACAAGTCCCCCTCCCCGACCCACAGGCTGGTATCTTGGTGGTGTTTTACATGGGTGGTTGAACATTTCTGGCCTTGTGTGTAGCACCTGTATTCAGTTCATAGTTGTGTGAGCAGAGTTCCACAAGTACCACCATTGCATCTGCAGCTGTGCATTCTTGGGTGGTGCATAGCTATGTGTCAGTGTCTTCAGGGCCACACTGGATTCCCTGGGATTGAGGAAACAGAAGGCACAATGGCAGATACACAGTCAGCTGCACAATGCCCATAGTCAGTATTGCAGGGGTAGTGTCGCACAACTTCACGAATGTAGGTTTGCACTACACAAGACACAGTGCAGTATGTCAGCTGTGGCACACCTTCCAACAGTCCCAATTTGGCAGGGACAGGCCTGATTAATCCACTGCCATCCCACTTCCTCAAATGCTCTTAAAATGGCCCAGTTTCTCTCTCCTTCTGCCACTGTCACTCTTTGGCCTCAGTTTATTTCAGTTGCTGCAAACTGAGTTCAAAGCCAACTCAGCAGACAGGAGAGGCGAGGAGGGGAAAGGTGGGGTAGAACCAGAATCTTGCTCCTCCCAGAAAGCACTGGCAAAAGCAAACTGCTGCCCTCTTGCCTAGCTTGTGCAATCTTCCTCATTAATTACTTTTGCCATCTTGACCTCAGTCTGATGTTGCTTGGGCACACATGGCCCATTTTACACCTGTGAAATGTTACAGGATAGGCTGTGGTCTCCTTCATGGGAGCTTTATAAAGAAAGGTTGGATCCCCACCTGTGCTGCATGCTCTAACTGTTGATTTCTGGACTGGTAGTGGGTTGGACTAAATGGCCTTTGGGATCCCAGCCAACTCTGTGATTCTAAGCATTGAGCATATGGTAACTAATCAGAACCCTGATAGTCTGTCCTGGGGGAGATGAGTCCCCCATCCAAGGGCTAAAGGGCTGCTGCTCTGTACCCCTCAATTGGTTCAGCACCTTGGATAGCTCATTTGAAGTACAGACTGAAAACCAGAATAAATTTAACACGCCTACAGATATGAGCCTGCCTGAATACCCTAAAGGCTCCAGATCCCATCTGATCTTGGAAGTTAAGCAGGGTCAGCCCTAGTTAGTACTTGGGTGGGAGACCACCAACAAAGACCCAGTGCTGGAGGCTCTGTTTCAGAGGAAGGAACCGGCAAAACCACCTCTGAGGATTTCTTGCCTAAGAAAACCCTAAGGAATTCATGGGGTTACCATAAGTCAACAGGGGACTTGAAGGCACATAACACACGTAAGATCTGACTTTGGTTCCTTTCACCCAAATGCTGCAGGCTAAAAATTCCAGAGCATGGGAAAAGGTGGCTTTTTGGACTGTCACATAGCTGGCTGGGGAATTCTGGGAGTGGCAATCCAAAAAGAAGACCCTTCCCCAAGCCCAGAAGGACTGCCATGGAATCCCAGGTGCTGTAGGCTCTATTTCAGAGGAAGGAACTGGGAAAACCCTTCTGAGGATTCCTTGCCTAAGAAGACCCTGTGAAATTCATGGGCTCGCCATAAATCAACAGGCGACTTGAAGGTGCGCACACACACACACCAGATATGGGAGCCTGTAGCTCCTATTGACTGCCCCCCTCTCTGCCTCCATCCACACTGGCCAGTTGCTGGTTCCTCTCAGCCCGTTTGCATCCTGATTCAAATGCTTCTGACTGTAAGTGTAAAAAGGAAATGAAATGGAGGCAGAAGTCTGGCTCCAGGAACATATTAATTCAGGAAGTGTTGTACAGTTCTCTTATTTACTGCTGGGCTGTAGTTAAATCCCGCTATCCATAATTAACTAGGGTGAATACTTCACACACACATCTCCAGTTAGTATTTCTTATTTGCAGGTTCTGGAATAATTGAATTTAGATCCTGAAGACCCAAGGAGAAATTAAACCCTTCCATTCATAATTAAACAGGGTGAATATTTCACACATTTCTATTCAGCCAGTATTTCTTATTTGCCAAGTTTGGCATAAATTGAAGGAGGAGATGGAAGGCCTGTGTGGAAAGGAGGAATGGGTGGAATGGCAAATTTGGCCAGGCAAATTAATTCTGGGAGAGCAGCACCTCTGTTGGAGGCTTTAAAACCTCATCCTTAAAAGTTCAGCCCAATTGTTGGCTACCAAGAGTTTGAGGGCAAACTACTTTGTGCTCTGATCATCACTGGTCTGGCTGAGGCTGTGGCTAGAAGGAGTTCCTATTGAAACTCCCTTTGATTTAATTCACAGAAGGCTGAGGACATATTCAAAAGGGGACATGAATTATAAAAGTACGCTTGGGAAGGCTACTCTTTCTGGCTCTTTTCTGGTGCTCCAATCAAGTTGCTATTTGTCCCCCATTCTTTTAATCAGGGCACTCTTTAGGCAGGAATGCATTCAAGAAATACCTGTTTAAAAAAAGAGAAGGCACAATGTACTTCAATGCACTTTAATGCTGTTCAGTTAACTTAGTGGGCACATGGCTTTGCAGAAGAATTTCGTCATTTGGCATGTGCTACGTTCCCGATCACAGGAGGCTGAGGATATGTTCAAAGGGGGATATGACAGCATGCATAGGAAATCCACCTAAGGTGATCCTCTCTATCCATTTTCTTGTGCTCCAGTCAAGTTGCTATTTGTGCTATTAGTGGTTAAATGCCAGCACTGCAGCCACAAGTCTGATCCCAAGGGCTCCAAGGTTGACTTAGCCTTCCATCCTTTCGTAGATTGGTAAAATGAGTACCTATCTTGTGGGGGACAATTAGCTAACATACATTGGGAACTGCTTAATGTGGTGTAGATGTGTAAATTGCTATTGCTTCACAATTTGTAAGCCGCTCTAGGAGCCTTTGTGGCTGAAGAGCAGGGTATAAATACCTAAATAATTAAACAAATTTGTCTACTGTTCTTTTTAATCAGTGCACTCTTTCGGGATGAATGAAATAAATACCTACCCCCTTTTTTAAACGATATGCAATGTACTTCAATGCACCTTTATTGTGTTTAATTAACTGTAATGGAACCATGGCTTTGTGGGAGATTTTCCACTTTTCCATTTCCTATTTCCACTATTTAAGATAGAATGAGATGTAGGGCTAGGTGAAGACTGGATAATTTCAGCTATAGTTGCCTCCTCTGATGTAAAGTTGAAGAGATATCACTGAATCTTAATGACACCTCTTCTCTATTTCTGTGTCTATCCTTCTGTATTTTTACAGTACTTATGCAAACCCCATAGAGTAAATCAAGACTTTCATATTGAGGGGACTATCTGGCATGCGCCTGCCTCCCCAGACTCCTGGCCAGGGGCTGCTACTGCGGGTGTGGCACCAACAACTGATGGCTCCAATGTCCACTTCAGGGTTTAGTCTGAACATTGAAGGGGCTATGCATAGTGGAGGATAGTTCCTTTAAAATTCAGATCTTGGATAGTTCTTTTAAAGTTCAGACTAAAACCCAAAGCAGATTCACATGCTCCCTCCATCACTGGTGGTTGGGCAACTTCATGGCCTTTGCCTGCTCTCCTTTAAGATTCTTTAGCTTGAAACGGTTTTTTAGATGACCGTCCCTAGCAAAAGGCCAGACTAGAAAGTACATTTAGCATGTGTTTAAAGTGTTTCCCCAAGTGGTGAAAGATGTCTGCTTGTCCTAGCATGAGCTTTTCTCACCTCATCTTCTGCACATTGTCTTGATTTGTTTTGTGGTTGGTCACCAAGAGACAGACACAGGCTTAATTTTAAAGTCTGATATCAGGGGCACTTACCTTTTGGGAAAGATCATCTTCAAAGTGAAACATGCTAGCTGCAGGGAATTGGCATTCCCTGTTAGGTCTAGTTCCACACTATCTTGGGATAAATGTTCCACCAGTCTAATGGTAAGTGATTGCTGTGGTGCTCCTCATTTTTATTTTTATTTGTTTAGGGCTAGTGGGATGCAAACCAGTAGGAGGAGGCAGGAAAGAAAAAGCAGCAGTCAATGTGATAAACTTTCTTCTTTAAATCCAACAACATGCAAAACCAGAATAATAATAATTTATTTGGCACCACTGCCAAAGTGTACTTCAATGCACCTTAATGGTGTTCAATTAACTGTAACAGGGGAGAGGGAATGGAGAGAAAGTTATCAGATAGCCTTGGTGTGTGCAGAGAAATGGCCCCTTCTGTCATTTTTGCTGGTGGCTGCCAGACAATCTTAATTTCATTGCCTGGAAGTGGCTGTGATGCCCCTGGTGCCAAGTGTGGTTCTAAAATCTGGCTTCACCTCAGACAGAGCCAGCTTCCTTCTGCCTGAAATGCTGAGGAAGGCGACGCTGCTGAAAGGTCTCCATTTCCCATCTTGTAGGATTTCCCCCCTTCTTCATCTCCCCCCTACCATCTTCCTCCCCTCCTTCCTTCACAGAACAGATTAGGAACAAAATGCCCACCTTGTTAACAATCAGCTGGAAAAAGAGAAAAAATATTGCAAGTGTGTGTGTGTGTGTAGGATGGCATCTTGTTTAGTGAAGGGAAATATTATTAATTAGGAAAAACACACAAAACTATTATCTTAAGAAGAGAAACCCTGGAATCTATGTTCTGGATTTAGGAAAGTCTGAGCCTTTTGGGGAAAACAAGACCCCCCCCCCCACCTCCTCTGCTCTTCCTCCGGCTTAGCCAATTGAGTCCAAACTAGTTTTGTGCTTTGAACTCACTTTGCAGCAATTGAAGTAAGCCAGGACAAAGGGGGAAAGTGAAAAAAGCAGAAAGAAACTGGGACATTTTAAAAGCAGCTGGAAAAGCAGGACAACAGAGGATTAACGATGGCTGTCTCTGCCGGACTGGGGCAGTTGGAAGGCCTGATGTCCCAGCACAGGATCTATTGTATGAACTGGAGGGATGTGGGGAGATGTGGCAGTGGATTATTAGTGCTCTGTAGCATGAAGGGAGGCCACATCGAGATGCCCAGGGCCAGGAAGATCCACCATGCCCACGGAGGATGCCTCCTCCTTCTCTGTGGCCCTCCGGCCACCACCACTCAGCCTACACACAAGTCCCGGGAGAAAGAAATGTTGAGCATTGATTATCAGCAACCTATTTGGGGAAGAATGTATCTCCTCTTTCCCTCTCTCCCTTGTCTCCAGACTTGGATTAATATTTAATGATGCAGATAAGAGTAAGAGGGGCAGAGAGAGAGAGAGAGAAAGAGCTGAAGTTAAGAGGGCACTGGACGTTGTCCAGAGCTTGGTGAAGTTATTTTTCAATGCCCACAACTCCCAGAATCCTCCTGGCAGCAAAAGTAACTTTTCCAAACAACACAGATGGCACATCTTCTCAGAACTTGGGACTCTTTGGCTTCTGCTGTCTTGATATTAGCCACACTGCTCAACTACATGTGTCCTGGTTTTCACTTATGAAATGTTTGCAGGTATGGGACATGGGGGAATTAGCTTGTTTTATAGATTGTGTTTACCCCCTCCTGCTTTGGGGGATACAGCTTGCAGAATCCCCCCAGTGAGCAAAGGAAGGCCCCTGTAGAACACAGCTCCCCCCACATTACAATAATGTCCACAAATGTCTTGGTGATGTTATGTGCCTTCAAGTTAACTCTGACTTTTTTCCTTTTTTAAAAAAAACAGGGTGTGGTTTGCAGAGTTGGTCTTATAAGGTTTGAAGGTCAAATTTTTTCCTCTCTGATTTTTTATTAAAAAAAAGAGTTATAGGACAGAACCTGTTGGTGAATTATGATGGCATAACTCAGACTTACACCATTGCAACTCAGTTTTTGGTCATTGTGAAGAATCCTCTTCTGCTCACAAAACAACCATACCCCACGCCCACCTTGTAAGCTGTGCAACCCTCCTCCCAACGTGGCCATTTCTGTGTTGTTGGAAAGCAGGAGAATCAGGGGGGACACCTTCAGCTACTTTCCTGTAGCTGAGTGTGCTGCAAGGGGTCACCAGCAGGGAGTTCCCAAACACCCCTGAAGGTCCCTGTGGATGCTTTTCCCAGAAGATTCCCCCTTCAGGGAAATGGATGCATTCCTGCTGACCCCTTGCTCTCTCTCAACACAGAATTGGCCATGTTGGGGAAGGGGCTCTCCTGCTTGCAAGGCTTTTTTCTTGAGGAGGGGGTAGCATTGGGAGACATGACTACGCAGTCATAGCTACATGATACATGTATGTCTCCAATGCAGGATAACAGCTGTAGAATTATAATGAAAAAATGCCATTTTGCTGATGCTGTGTAGTATTATGATTCTAAAAAATATCTCAAAAAAGAAAGAAAGGAGAAGAGAACTGAAAAGAAATCCACTTGGGGGGGGGTAGTCACAGCTGGTGCCAGGAATGAGCAGAAAATAGTTCAGGACACCAGAAATGTCATTTGGATAAAATCCCAAAAGAATGAGAGCAACAAATACCAAACCTTCCCCAAACTTTTGCCCTGTCTGAAGAACCTGTTTGAAAAACCACAGTGTTTTTTCCTGCATATTATATGGGGGCCAGTTTTCTGTCTGAGCCATTCCAAGGCACACATGGAATGGTATCAGGGGGAAGGATATATAATATTCCTTCAGCCCCTCAGGCAAAGCAATCTTTACTTGAAACTCAAATTGATTACAGCATGGTGTAGTGGTTTGAGCATTGGACTCTGACTCTGGAGAACAGAGTTCAAATCCTTGTTTGGGCATGGAAACCCACTGGGTGACCTTGGGCAAGTCACACACTCTCAGCCTCAGAGGAAGGCCATGGCAAACCCGCTCTGAACAAATCTTGCCAAGGAAACCCCGGGATAGGTCTGTATTAGGGTCGCCATATGTCGGAAATGACTTGAAAGCATACAACAACAACAACAACGGATTGCTCAGGTCTTGTCCTTTAGTCACCCCCCTCCAGCAAGACTCCCCCCTTTTTGCCTTTTCTGTCTCTCTTCCTCCCTCCAGCCTTTGGAAAATGCAGCCAGTACATGGCGGCAGCTGCATCCAACCACAACACTCCAATTAGCAGCTGTGAAAAGGAGCACCGGGTTTGACATGAGAGCCACTGTTGCTAAGCAAACAGGGGTGCTGCTGAGGTTCATCAGAGGTTTTTTTAAAAGGCTGCTCCGCGTGGAGATGGGTGCCCAAAGTTCTCATTAAAACGGTGTTATGGGAGGACTGTTGCCTTGTGCCAGATCATGAGGTGAACCTCTCCCTTGGCTTCAGTGCTGTTGGGTGGCTTTGTGCCTAATGGCAGCTCTTGGCCTCCCCGTCAGTGGCACAGTGAGTTTCCTCCAAAGCTTAGTTAGAACTTTAAAGGCTAAAAACTGGAGAAGATTTGTCAGCCCTGGTGTGGGAGCTACTGCATAGATGGGCCAAGGGTCTGACTCTGTATATGGCAGCTTTTGATATAGTCATCCAATGGTACGGGATGGGAGCATGTCTCCCAGGGAGATTCCAGTTCATTCCTGCATGGGATGCTCAGATATTGCTTGACTATGACTCCCAGAAGCTTGAGTCAGCCTGAGGACAATCGTGCTATGACAAACAGATGTCTTTTCCTGTTTAAGGGAGCTCCTCTTCTAAAAATGGACTAAGTGTTTCATCCAGTTTGTTGGTGAAACAGTTAAGAACAAAATATATAAATATACCAACCAAATAGTAAATAAATATTCTATCAATCAAGACATTTTACAAAGCAACCAAGAGTTCTTTGACCCTTTCTGTTCCCCTTGTTTTTACTGGACACGTGGGCCTAGATCCAGTAAGCACCCAGGCAGAACCCAAGAGTTTGCCAGCATGGCATGCCATCGGCTGGTGGGGGAGGGTTCACCCCCCCGCGCCTTCTCAGCCATGCAACAGAGGGCAGGGGGTTGCACTTGGTTGCCCGTCAGCTATTGTCCACCAGTGGGGTGTGTGGTTGGACTTATAACAAAATCAATTGAAACAATTTAATTATTAGGTAGGTAGGTAGGTGTCAACAACAAAGAAAGCTTTATAAATATATACGCAAAAATGGTTTGGCTTCTGCCTTCTTCAGTTGTTCAAATGAAAAGTGAGCTGCATCCAAAACAGAAGTGGAGACAGAATCCTAGAATCCTAGTGTTGGAGAGACCCTCAAGGGCCATCCAGTCCAACCCCCTGCCTTGAAAAGCGCTCCCGATAGATGGCCATCCTGCCTCTGTTTAAAAAACCTCCGAAGAAGGAGACTTTATGTATATTTAAATATAAATATATTTATAAAGTACCCTTTGTTAATCACTATATATCATAAGTGAATAACTGCATCCTTCTGGGATTCAGGGCAAACTTGCAGAAAGTGCTTTTTGTTTGTACACACACAGACACAGACATTTCAGAACATAACCCCACTGGCATCTACCAGTTCCAGATTGTATGTTTTTATGCAAATGTGCATTCCTTAATCCAAAGGTTTTCAGTCTGGCGCTCAGCTAACCTGACCTCCCCACAGCTTTTGATACAGAAAATGTTGTCTTCCAGTCAGTAGGTCCTGTCTGACAGCTGCCTTTCAGGGTCAGTAAGACAACCAGAAGAAATCCTCCCCAAACCACTGCCTGTTGACAACCCCCCCCCACAGCACAACTTGGGCTCTCCCCCCCCAAAACACACTAAAATCCAGAGGATGGATTTGCTCACCTTTCTTCTTTCTTCCATTGGGATTTCCTTGAGTCACAAGGCAAACAACTAGTAGAAATGTGAGGATCAGGACGCTTCTCATTGCTGGCCCTTTCCCAGGAAAAAAGAGGCTCACTCCAGGTGGCAAAGGCTCAGGAAGGAAGGAAGGAGTTAGACCCTGTTGATCATCAATTCGTAGTGAGGACTAGTGGTTTGTTAATGATTAACTCTTAAAAGGGAATCCAGTCTTGCCAGCTGGACCCCCAAAGAAACCCCTGCTCTGTCTGATTACTCCAGATGTGGCATTTTATACACCCACTGCAGCCACCTCATGGAATTTAATTTTTTTTTACTTCTTTTTCTATTCCACATGAATCAAAATTGTTTTTATGAAATATCACTGGAGGTCATGAGTAGATCATTCTGTTTTTGTTGACCTTCATCTGAACATATTGCAAAATGTCTACAGGAAATGAAAGCTACCGGTAATTTGTTTAAGATGTTGACCCAAAGCTCAGAGAGGGAGAGTTGGGATGGAGCTGGAGATGTCCGACATGTTTCATGTTCTCGTTTGACTTGAGAAACCTGAATTTAGCAGATGAGAATCCTGGTGAGGCACTGCTATGGAGCAGGGACAGGCATTGGCTCCCACGTCTGCCATATGTGGAATCTGCTCTGGGTTTCAGTCTGAACTTTAAAGGGCCTGTAAGTGGTGATATCTGAACCCTGCTCTCTTCATTCCTCAAGCACAAAGAGAGGTGGAAATCCTTTTAGTTACGTAGTCCTTGCTGGAACAGATCAGTTGAATCAATCAGTTGAGTCAACACTTCTACACATCTCATTGATTCAATGGGTCTACTCTAGTTGGGACTCATATCACTTTTGGTGTGGGGGCTGGGGAACTAATTAACCCTGAATGCAACCGGGGAGCTCAAGGCCCTGTTGCTTGATGTCTTATTACTACAGCGTGTACCTCAACAATGTTGGCGTTTATTTACACTGCGTGTCTGCATGTTCCTTCAAGTCCCCTGTCAACTTATGGCGACCCCATGAATTTCAGAGGGTTGTCTGGCAATTCTAGCACCAGCTGCAACATGTTATTCCTACCTTTTAAAGATAGAAGATGTTGTCTGGAAACCTGCGTCAACTCCTGAGTTACAGGACAGTTTCTATGCAAGAGGATAAATGGACACCAATCAAACATTAGAAGTGGCAATACCCCAAAACCAGTTGCAGAACATTTCAACCTCCCCAGACATACAGTATGGGACTTAAAGCTTGTAGTCCTTCAACAAGGAAATTGCAAAGGAAGACAAAAAAGAGAAACTGCTGAATTGAATTTTATTCATAAATCCCAATCCATTAGCAAGGGTATGAACAAACACAATGGCTTCAAGGCACACTACCGTTAGAGTCCTTGCTATTGCACATATACGGTAACAAAAGGGGTCTTCTCAGAGAGAATTTTGAACTCAAGGAAACTGACTACAGCACCTGGGATTCATTGGCAGTCCTGCTGGGCTTGAGGGAGGTTCTTCTTTTTTGGACTGCCACTCCCAGAATCCCCCAGCCAGCTAAGCTTCAGTCCAAAAAGGCACCTTTCCCCATGCTCTGGAAGTTCTAGTCTGCAGCATTTGGGGGAAAGGGATCAAGGTCAGATCTTGTTTGTGTGCGTGCGTGCGTGTGTGTGTGTGCCTTCAAGTTGTCTTTCAACTTATGTGGATCCCATGAATTTCATATGATTTTCTTAGGCAAGGAATCCTCAGAGGTAGTTTTGCCAGTTCCTTCCTCTGAAACAGCCTACAGCACCTGGGATTCCTTGGCAGTCTCCCACCCAAGGACTAACAGGGCTAGCCCTGTTTAGCTTCCAAGACAAGACAAGATCTTGTGCATTTGGGGTATTTAGGCCATGAGGAAATAACCATTTTAAAAATCTCACTCCTTGCAATACTGGAAATTTTGGAACTGAATGAAAATATCATTGGGAGTCCTCCTCCTTGATAGCTACACCCAACCCTTGAGATCTGGGAGCCCTAGGAGTAACACCGCTAACCAGTACAGGGACTGTTGGCCTGATCCTGCACGTGTTGCAACCTGAGAGGTGAATAGGAGATCAGGGGAGTGTTTTGCATCTCTCATCAACTTCCAGGGTTGGGGGTGGGAGGAGGGTTGTTTTGTGTGTGTGTGTGTGTGTGTGTGTGTTTTGCCTGTTGACACCTTCCTTCCAACAGCCATGGCGCTTCATCTCCTCTTTGCAAAAGCGGGCCTTTCATTTTGGATGCACAGGTCTGCTTGTAATTGGAACATCAGCCAGCAAGCAGATGGGGAGGCCTGATTAAGAACAGCCCTTCTGGCGATCAACAGTCCATCAGGCAGGAGAGGAGACAAACAAAATATATAGCAGGAGAGAAAGCGAGCCCATAATGTATGCAGACTCCATCTCTGGAGAGAGGAGAGATCCGGGGACTCAACATTGCATGCTGTGCTTCGCAACAAAACCCAAATGTGGTGCCTTCCAACACTTGGCTTGGCTCTCTAAAGAGGAAAGTTTCTTCTAATGTGTTTCCACCTGATGTGGCTCTACCTGAAGGGTGTGGGTTTTTTAAAAAAAGGTCTTGCTAAATTAGTTCAAAGCCTAGCGTGACAATGGGCAAGGTGTGAAATTATTGTACTGGGAATGTTCTGGTTGCTTTCCCGTACCAAGTGAAGAAATTAATTTCTTCTGGATTATTGGATAGTTAAGTGCTTTAAAAAACAATAACTGGGAGACGGACAGAAAATGATCATTCAATGGCTTTTGATGGCTGGTGGCTTCTAGCTGACATGTTGGATCCAGGCCCATTGAAACTAAGGGGACTTATATTCATTCTGAAACTCCCACTGAATCTGAGCAGGTCGATCTAAGTGGTGTCTTAGGTAGACACATGGGGAGGAGTAGCATGGTGTAGTGGTTTGGGTGTAGGACTAGCAGACCATGGTTCGAATCACTGCTCAGCCATGGAAACCTTGGGCAAGTCACACTATCTCAGCCTCAGAAGACAGCAATGGAAAACTCCTCCAAATTTTGATTCCAGCTGGGCCACGTGTTGTTTGTTCAGCCATTTCCACATGACTGGCTGGGGGATTCTGGGAGCTGCAGTCCAAAAAAGGTAACTTTTCAGAGTTCTGTCTTTTGCCCCATGTGGACATGCTTCAAGAGTTGTACTGGCCCCAAGTCTGCACTGCCTGCTGCTGCCTAAATCATGGAGATGGGAAAGAGATTAAATCGGACAGCAGAAAAGGGCTGGCACCTACAAGCTCAGATGATAAAAGTGTAGTCACTCTGCAGTGACTGAAAGGAATGCACTCTGCACATGCTCAGGGGGGTTTCTTTATGACTGCTTCACTTATGCTCGAGTAAAAAAACAACTCCTCAGACAATTTATTTTTTAAAACACCTGAGTTCTAAGAGACCTTTTGCTAGTTAAACTACAATTTGGATCGAAAAAGCTGAGAGACATAAGGCAGAAACCCATCCTAAATTGAGCTCCATTTTGCTGTAGGCTGCCTATTCTTCACTTGATGACTGCACATTAAAATTAATTGGAATTACTCATGTACATCAAATGGAGAAAAGGACCCATTCTTTTTGGAAATATCAGAGAACGAAGCAACTCACTGGGTGACACACTCTCACACACACACACGCTGTGAAGAAAAAAGAGGATAGAAAAGAGTCTTTACAAAAGCAACAAGAAAGATAGAGATGGTGACTGTGTGTGTGAGTAGTGTGTGTAATCATTTGCCATTTTGTGAGACCTAAACTCACTCTGGAGTCTGCCCAGGAATCTCTCTTGCTGCACTTTACAGACATTGACAAAAACTACAGATTTTTTAAAAGTAGGTTTTTAGTGGACAGCGCAGAAAGCAGCCATTGTCCCCCCAAATGAAAAAGCCCATGTGACATTCATTAAATAAACAGGGGGCAGAATCCTGTTAGTGTTTTACACACAGGTAAAAGCAGCAGGTCCAGTCGGATCTTGGAAGCTAAGCAGGGTCAGTCCTAGTTAGCACTTGGATGGGAGACCGTCAACAAATGCCATGTGCTATAGGCTCTATTTTGAAGGAAGAAACTGGGAAATCCATCTCTTAGGATTCCTTGCCTAGAAAAACCCTAGGAAACCCAGGGGGTCACCAGAAGTTGATAGGCGACTTGAAGGCACATTCTCTCTTTGTCACACACAGAAGAGAACTGTTCTAATTGCTGTGTTTTGCATTCCCTTGGTCTTCCTGCCTGGCCCCTTCATTGGATGCTTAAAATGTCTGCTAAATGCTCAAATGACATTTTAAATTAATGTAATACTAGAAATTTTGGGCCTAGAGAGAGGTTAAAAATAATTTTTAAAAATGTTTGGAGCAAGAGGGAAACGAAGTTGCTTGAAGGCCACAAAAATAGCCATAGGGCAACATGCATCCCCAAACCCACAGCTGACTCACATCCAGTTGTAAGGACACATCACAGACAATGAAACCAAACCAAAACAACCACCCAAACACACAATTTTTCCTCTCCTCCAGTTCTGCTCATCCTGAGATTTGTCTCATGGCCTGTGGCCACTGGAAGCCAGAAATTCCCTCAAACTGCAGCCTTCATCCTGCAGTGACTGCAGTTTGAAGGGCTTTCTGGATTCCAGCGGACACCAGGCCATGAGACAAAAGACCTCCAGGGTCCGAGGTGGCAGGAGGCAACTCAGGACCAGTTGGCCACTGGGAGAGACCCAGTGGGAGCTAGACTGAAAGGACCTTTGGGTGAGGTCTCACCCTGAGGCTGACCTGCGAGTCTGTGTGTTTGTAGTAGGGATAGAAAGAATGTTTGAAAATATTTTAAAGTAGGTTTCAGAAATCAGATGAGGAGGTGGAGAGTAGCCATGACATCATAGCTATGTATGTGTCTGATGCATGGTCACACAGCCTTTATTTTTCTGCACAGTCAATGTGGCTTCCAGCACAAAACAACCACCATGTGAACTTTTCACAGAATAGCTCCCAACCTGGGAATAGAGTAATTTTCGCAATTCTCTTCCCACAGTGAGAAAGAAAAGTGCACCATTTTCCTTTGAGAGGGAAATGAGTGAAGAATTACACTCCTTGATTGTGGTTCCTCTTCCTCCCTTCCAGGGATGGAACTACAGCAAAACCTACAAAACAGCAGTTTTTTCCCTCCTTGAAGCTGCCGCCTTCTGTTTCCTTCTTCAAACATCCAGACATCAGAGGCACATTGTCCTTCCTTGCTCACTTTTTCCCCCTTTCAAGCGCTACAGGTGGGAAATGAAATGAAATAAAATAAAACAATACCTTGTTTGATACGAGCAGGAGAAAAGATCTGTTTCAAGAAGGGAGACATGATTGTTCTTACGGCAAATTTGAGCCAAGCCAGGTGGCTGGGATGCAGGCTTGCTTTGGAGACGGCGTGCTTTGGAAGGGCTTTTTGAAGAAAGGGATGAACAAGGGAGCAGAGGATCGTCAAAAAAAACCCCTTGGCCTTTGAGGTGTGTTTTGATGGGGGAACTCTTCAGAGGTAAAATGTTTAGGAGAGCAAACAGCCCTACATCTCAACATGGGAGCAACATGGGAGCAGAGAGAAGGGGAACACCAGCCTCTGAAAGCAGAGTCTTTAAAGAAATTTGAAAAACAAATTTGAAAAGAAGTGAAGTGGGATTTTTTTAAAAAACCACACAAATCAGGACCTAAGCGCTGTAAGCCGTGATTTATCTGCTCCAGATTTTAGTCTGAACTTTGAATGAGCTTTCCAAAATGTTGAACACTACCCCCCCCTCAAATAGTTCCAGTACCTTGGATTGCTCCTTTAAAGTTCAGAGTAAAACACAGAGTGGACTCACTATCCCCTGCTGACATGGGAACCATCAGCCACCACGACTATCGACGGACAGAGAATCATGGCAACATCAGAAGCTGGATTTGGCCACCGTGACCCATGCCTTGGTTACATCCCGTTTGGATTACTGTAGTGCGCTCTATGTGAGGGCTACCTTTGAAAAGTGTTCAGAAACTTCATTTGGCCCAAAGAGTAGCAGCCAGGTTGTTAACGGGGGCTGGCTCCAGGGAACACACAACTCCCTTGTTGCAACAGCTCCATTGGCTATTGGTCTGTTTCTGGGCACAATTCAAAGTGCTGGTTTTGACCTATAAAGCCCTATACGGCTTGGGTCCAAGTTGTTTGAGGAACAGCATCTCCCTGTATGAGCCCATGAGAGCTTTAAAATAATCTGAAGAGGCCCTCCTCTCTCTCTCAGCACCTCCTCAGGCTTGTTTGGTGGGAACATGAGAGACAAGGCCTTCTCAGTGGCTGCCCCCAGACTCTAGAATTCCCTTCCTCAAGTGGTTGGACTAGCGTCCGCCCCCAATTCTCTCCTTCCATAGGCAGGTGAAGGCCTTCCTGTTTTGACAAGCCTTTTAGGAATTATCATACAGGGCTTGTCTTGCCTAAAAGTTGTGCTGCATTTTCTATGTGTTATAACTGGTTTTGCTCATTTAAAAAAATGGTTTATGTTTTTAACTGGTTTTGAATTTTTTTGACAGTTTCATTACTTGTTAGCTCTTGTATTTTGTGAATTTTAACTTTTTTTTTTTTTTAATATGTTGCAAGATACCTTAAATCCCAAACTGGGAGAAAGGTGGAATGATGATGATGATGATGATGATGATATTAATAATGGCACCTCAGAGACTGACTAACTCAGAAACTGGCTTACTCTGAGCTTCAAACCAGGAAGTTCTGCAGCTTGCCAATCATGTCCGTTCCCCTTTGCATTATGGGAATATTGCTTACCTGCCTCGCAGGATTCTTGGGAAGAGAGTAGCAAAAAGATTGCATTATATGAACTGCCCTGTTCACCTGATATATTTTTTGATACATATTATTTATTGTTCTTTATTGAATACATCTATTTAGTTTTAGCAGCAAGAACAGGGGAAAGCATCTTTTCTGCTGTGGCATGCTGAGGTGGAATGCCCTCCCTCTGGAGATTTCACCAGTGCCAAAGCTGGCTTTATTAAAACATGGCTATTCACAAAACCTTTTGGGGCCTAGTTCTTAATTGTTTTAACTTTCTTAACCTGTTTTTAATGTGTCAATGTAAAAGTGAATTGCAATGTTGCAAGTGCTCATAATCTCAGCAGGGGAGCAGAGATGTAGCTATGCCATGTAACTGTTGGGCAAGTGGAACAATGGTGTGGCCATTGTGCTGTGGTTCCAAAGCATAACATAGAATCATAGAGTTGGAAGAGACCCCAAGGGCCATCTAGTCCAAACCCCTGCCCTGTAGGAACACAAAGTCAGAGCATTCCCAACAGATGGCCATCCAGCCTCTGTTTAAAAACCTCCAAAGAAGGAGACTCCACCACACTCCCAGGCATCAGCAGATTCCACTGCCAGGCAGTTCTTACCACCCCGTTGCACCTGTCCCATCCAGGGCTTAAAGAGATGAAACACCCACCATGAACCTGATGAAAGGGGAGGCAGAGCCAGGTACCATCAGCAAACCAATGGCACGTTGCATCCTCAAAAAAGCTTTGATACCTCCTGGGACCCTCACCCCTGCCCCACACGTTCTTAGGCAGCCATGCAAATTTTCTCCCCTTCATAAGGTTTGTATGAGGCTTTACTGCCAGCCAAACCAACAACTTCCCTTTCCCTGATGGAAACTTGACTGCAAATGCCCTCCGAGCTTTGGTGGAGTGTTCGTGGGTGTTCCCTGCCTTCCTACCAGCTCTGTCTTGGAGCCCCATTGCCACAGGCACCATGAGGGCCATGAAATATAGATTAAGCAAGCTGGTACCTGAGCGAAAAGGCAAGGAAGGCCCTGGCTGATCAAAGGGATGCTAATGTGGCTGGCGGAGCATTTAATACTTCCATAGCCTTCCATTCCCTGGCTGCATGTCTGATTCGTCTTTGTCTTTTTCAGTCTTCTTTGTTGGCATGCAGATGTGTCATTTGTTGGCCTGGCAGACTCCCTTGGAAAAGAGAACCCCTGCTTCGGATTGGCCCTGTGAGGTGTCATGGTGCAGCGATGTGGCCTGTGCTCCTTTTTTCTGTACCATGTCATTATGTTTGATGAAAGGAAAAGCCTGAATATAGATCTCCGAGCATACAGCTTGCCTTTGGTGAGGGAGGACTGTATTTGCTCAGGCCCAGATGCTTCTGTAGCTTTCTCTGTGGGTTGCACGGAGGGGGTGTTTTCTTCAGTGTGGATATATCATCGCAACGGCAGAAACTCTGGTGCAGGAATTTCTCTTTGGGGGGAAAAGTTGCCCGATCTAACAGACATTGCAGCAATGAGGGAGAGATGTATTCTGGTGCTTAAGTCACTCTGAAACAGAGACCCAATTCCCTGCTTAATTACAGTCCCTGCTATATATTTTAAAAGCACTATGCCTGCTTCAGTTCACAGCAGAATGGCTAATTGGATGGGGGAAAGCATAGAATTACAGATTCATAGAGTTTGAAGGAAGCACAAGGGCCATCTAGCCCAACCCCTGTCTATGTGTTTATTTACTTAGCTTTTGTCCTTCCAATCATTGTCGTGCCAGGGCTCACCCTCCACTCTGCTCTGCATTCACTTTCTAGCTAGAAGCAAGTAGGCTAGATTAAATGTTCCTTGTCCTGTTTCCCTAAAAAAGTGACAATTGGAGAATCACAGAGTTGGAAGAGACTACAAGGGCCATCTAGTCCAACCCCATTCTGCCATGCAGGAACACGCAATCAAAGATTGCCATCCAGCCTCTGTTTAAAAACCTCCAAAGAAGAAGACTCCACCACACTCCAAGGCAACATATTCCACTGTTGAACAGCTCTTACCATCAGGAAGTTCTTCCTAATGTTTAGGTGGAATCTCTTTTCCTATAGTTTGAACCCATTGCTCCATGTCATTGTCTCTGGAGCAACAGAAAACAATCTTGCTCCATCCTCAGTATGACAGCTCTTCAAATATTTAAACATGGCTTTCATGTCACCTCTCAACCTTCCCTCCCCCATGCTAAACATACCCAGCTCCCTAAGCCACTTCTCAGGAGAAGGAGAAGGGGTAATCTCCTCATTTACCTTGATCTGGGAACAGCCACTATAGCTAAGATTTCTGCTTTAATATCCAAACAGGAACATATGTTCCTTCCTTCCCTCCCTCTGTTTGAATGACAAGCTGTGGGCAACTTTGGTTGGTACTTAATGCATAATACTTAATGACATCCCTGGGACTGTCCCTAAGTTGCAGTTTTTGGCCTGGAAGCCTCAGGCCCTGGGATGATCCTGAACTGGTCACCCTGGCGCATGCGGTTCAGGGCTGCAGAACCTGAACTGGACACGGTGTCATTGTGAATGTGCATCATGTGTGTGTGTATCCTCAAGTTGCTTGTCTACTTATGCCAACCCCATTAATTTCAGAGGGTTTTCTTCCAACACTCAAACCACTATGCTACTCTGTCTCTTTTATGGGTTTGGGGTGGGGATATTTTTGTGGTTTTTTTCACACTTGGGGTGATCTTTGAGCAAAAAATAATAATAATTCAAAACTGTGATGGTTTTTTAAAATAAAATTGGGGGTGGGTAGGTGGCTTTGGAAGACAGATGGGAGCATCTGGAGGGCAACAGAAGGAGACTCCAGGAGGCCATGGAGTCCAAGGGCCACACTTTGCCCACCCCTGATGGTGCAAAGCACATAAACCTGTCCATGGCAACTGATGGTCTATGGGTGAAAAATGGGGTCTGGGAACAAAATGGATAATTTATCGGATCCTTTTTACAAGCCTCGGGGATGAAAAGGGACTTGATTTTTCACCAGGTAGCCCTTGTAATCATTAAGTGACTCTTGACTGGCACGTGGAGCACGAGACTAGCTGCCTAATGCTTCCCAAAAGCAGTGAGTCACACACCAGACCCCTTCTGCTCTGCCCACGTTCTCCGCTGAGCATCTGTTTGTGTCTGCCATGCCAAGGACCTCTCTGTGGGAACACAGTGTTCAATATTGAGAATGATAGCACCTCTTCTCTCCCCGCCCCTCCAACACATACACACACAGAAATAAAGAAAGAGAGAGATCTTTGTGGCCAAATACTAGTAGCACTAAACTGCATCCTTTTCTGGTGTTCTGTTTGGGGGGATTTGTGTGTGTATATTGGCTACAGTCCTGGGGGTGCAAATTCCATGCACATACATTTTAAATGTGCTGCCACCTTTCTTCCTGGTGCAGCTGGTGGCCTGGGATGATTCAATGTACAGTTGTCCCTCCATATTCACAGATTTGGCATTCACGGTTTTAAGTATTCACGGTTTGAAAATATTCTTTAAAAAATAATAATCCAAAAAGCAAGCCTTGATTTTGTCATCTTATATCAGGGACACCCTTTTGCTTTGCCATTGCATATAATGGGACTTGAGTATTCACGGATTTGGGTATTCACGGGGGGTCCTGGAACCAAACCCCAGAGAATGTGAAGGGACAACTGTAGCAGCAAAAATGAGTTGGGGGGGTAACTATGGAATTCTGTGGAAGGTGAATGGGGGATGTGGGGCTTGGGGGGGTTCCAAAGGTTTTTTAATTGGATTTTTTAAAGTATAATTATGAAGGAAAGAAAAAGAGAGAGAGAGAGAGAGAAGAAAGGGATCAGGATGTACATGGATACAAATGTAGCCTAGGCATATCCATTGTTATAAATTGAATATATTTTCACAAAATATTTCCTTGAAGTTGGAGATGAGGCTAAGCAGTGGCTGGGATTCCACATTGTTGGTAGGGCCAGTGGAACTGCTCTGTGTTTAAGTCTGAACTTTAAAGCAGCTATCCAAGGTGCTGAATCTATTTTGGAGCTCTTGTAGAATTCCCCTGTAAAGTTTGGACTGAAAGCCAAAGTCCTACCAACATGGGAGCCACCAGCCATGACTGATGGGGCTACATGAAATGTTATATTGGCAGACCTCAGCTGGAATCCACTTAGGGACATACACATGCATAAGTCATGCCACACATGCAGCCAAAAGGTCACCCTTGTGCAGCGGATGTATTCTGCTGATTGTGACAGAAGTGGAGTTGCACAGACAGCGTCTTCACCTGTGCCTTGTCTTTGCAAGTTACACATGGTGCGCTGTGGCTGTTCATCCTCTGCTTTCCATTGTGTACTGTGCCTTGAGCAATGGTCACCAGGGATTGATATGTGTTGTGCAATGTTGCTATTCTGCAAGGGGGCTGCCTAGAACTGCCATGGTGTGTGTCCACATTTGGGTTTTTATGCTATGCCAAAGGAGAGCCTGTGTCCACATGTGGGTTTTCATGCTATGCCAAAGGAGAGACTGCATGGTGTAGTGGTTTGAGTATTGGGCTATGACTCTGGTAAACAGGGTTTGAATCTCCTCTGCTCAGCCATGAAAACCCACTGGGTGACTTTGTGCAAGTCACGCTCTCTCAGCCTCAGAGGAAGGCCATGGCAAACCTGCTCTGAACAAATCTTGCCAAGAAAGCACCGTGACCATAAGTCAGAGACAACTTGAAGGCACACAAAACAAGAACAGCAACAAAGGGATATTGGACTGAGACCCTTGGCTCATGGCACCATACATGCTGTGGAGCCAGCCCATGATTGTGAAGGTCAGGGGTAACTCCCCAGGAGCAGCCAGGCTGTGGATTTGCACAACAGGAGATGCACAGATAATGAAGACTTTGACATAGAGCCAGGTTTGAAGTGTTCTTGTGGATGTGACCATCCTTGCTGCCTAAAAAATGAAGTCCCGATCCACTGGTAGCTGGATACATCCCTCATTATATCCCAGCCATGGCTAAAAAGGGTTGTTTCAAAGAAACTCTCTTATCCGAGTCTGGGAAACAATCAACCCTTTGGACTCCAAACCTCTCTTTCTCATTGTGAGAATGCAAGGGAGAAGCAGAGCCAGGGTACCACCTGTGCAGGAGGAGGGCTGGTTGATCCCCCAGGATGCTGTTTGGAACAGATGGAAAAATAAAGTTTGTCTTTGGACAAGGAGGGATTTGTGGAAACCAGAGAGGCTGTGTGTGCAGTGGCGGCGGGTGAGAACAGAATTATTTTCTTCTTTTGAGGAAGGAGGAAAGCACTCCATGTGTTGTGGAACAAAATATTTTCCTAGCAACGAATACATTTATGTATCCAGACAAGATGGATTGTCATGTGTAAGTGAAATCCACAGACCTCAGTGAGGACTGAAAATTGTCACAGTAAATTTACATGTGACTAACTCCTTCTGAATGGAGATCCTCAAGGGTTAAAATAAAGCAGGGGTGGGCAATTTTTGGAGGCTAAGGGGCCACATTGGCCCTCCAGAAGACCTAGGAGGGTTGCACACCCCCAATTGCACCCTCCCCTTTTTTTTAAAAAAAAAGTCCCTTCCCCCACAAATGTCCTCTATAACATAAAGTGACCAAGAACTCATTTCCGTATCTTCCAACTGTCTTGATTTGACATTCTCAATTATTCCTTTGTCTTCCCACTTTTTCAGATGCTTTTAAAATGTCCCGGTTTTTCTCTTCTCCTTCTACTTTACCACTTTCTCCTCAGCTTGCTTCCATTGCTGCAAACTAGGTTCAATGCATAAAAGTAGTTTGCACTCAGTTTACTCAGCAGGAGGGAGAGGACGGGAGAGGACAGGAGTGTGTGGAACCTTGCCCTTCCCAGTAGACTCAGGCAAAAACAAACTGCTGCAGCCTCTCCTAGATTTTGTGTTCCTCCTCATTAATAGCTTTTACCATCTTCACCCACACTCTAATTTTGCTTGGCCACACACATGGCGTGGTTTTCATCTGTGAAATATTGGAGAGTATGTATTTTATGTCCACTCCCTGCCCCCTTTTTAAAGGTTCCTCCTGAACCACAGATGCCCCAGGGTGGCAATAATACCCCCATGTTGATGGGAAACAACGTTTGCCTTTGGTCATGTGGAAGGAAGTGTGTTTAATGAGGAAGAAGACCATTGGGAATTGGAAGGTATTTGCTTTTTAAGCTGTGGATTTGCATGTATCCTCAATTAAAGGCAAAAGACACACACACACACACGCACACACACTGAGCAGACATTCTGACGAATGCGGGAGCAGTTTGATCGCCTTCTCATTACATTGACATCTGAAGTGGAACTGGTGCCATTTATTATTAATTTAATTAAAATGGCAACATATTATTTCTCCTTCCCCTCCCCCCTCTATACAGAACTGTAAACATTAATTTAATACAACCAAGAATCATGAAATTCAATCTTAATTAGAAACTAGTATAGTCAGCCAAACTGAATCTGGAAAGCAATTAACTCTTTCTCTCTTTCAAAATAGCATTTGGCTCCAAGGTCAGAAATAAATAACAGGCAGGAGGAGAAAAATAAGGTTAAAAAAGTAATTTGTGAGAGGCACAAAACTGACAGAATCTTTTCGATTTCTTTGGCACCTGTAAATTCCCTCCAGAAGCAGCTGGGTGTTTCTGTTGGGTGCAGAATGATGGTATTTATGTCCTGGTTGCAGAAGGGGGCCTGAGATTGTGGCACCCTTGTCCGTGCTCACATGCTGCACATACTTGCACATGCACACTGCGCATGTATTCACATGACTGCACATGGAAGCACGCATGAGTGTGCACTGTGCATTATACTTTAGATGCACATGGACATCTGCTTGCAACGTTCAGTTGTAGCAATTGACTATACCCCATCTCCAGCAGAAACCCATGAGTGTAAAGTTGTGTTCCATCTCCTTAATGCAGAATCTCAGCTGTCATTTTTGGAGCAATTCTTTTGTTATAAAAATACAAAAAGCAGGCTCTTTCTATGGCATTGTTGAGGAAGCTCTAAAAATGAGATATTTAGGTGACTGAGTTCCAAAACCTACTCATTAACCTGGAACTGTGATGTTGTCCTCCACAAACATCATTGCAAGGATGGCAGCTGTGCAATCGCATGATAGCCGACCCTCCAACTGTCCCAGTTTGGCAGGGACAGTCCCAATGAATCCTCTGCTGTCTGACTTTCTCAGCTGCTTTTAAAATGTCCCAGTTCCTCTCTGCTCCTCCAATTTCCCCCTCTTTGGTTGCTGCCACACTACAGAAATACTGCAGCGTGACACCGCTTTAACTGCCATGGCTCAATGCTATGGAATTCCGGGATTGATAGTTTTGTGAGATATTTAGCTTTCTCTGTCGGAGAGCTCTGGTGCCACCACAAACTACAAATCCCAGGATTCCATAGGATGGAGCCATGGCAGTTAAAGCAATGTCAAACTGGATTATTTCTGCAGTGTGGCAGCAGCCCTAGTCCTTGGCTTACTTCAATTGCTGCAAAGTGAGTTCCAAGTGCAAAAGTAATTTGCACTCAATTAACCAGCAGGGGAGAGGGGAGAGGAGAGGAAAGGAGAGGAAAAATCTTACCCTTCCCAGTTGGTTTAGGCAAAAGCAAACTGCTGCAACCTCTCCTCACCTGTGTGTACTTCCTCATTAATAACCTCTGCCATCTTGATCCCACTCGGATGTTGCTTGACCATACGTGTCCAGGGGCCCATCCGTGAAATGTTGGTGGTGGTGCATGACAGCTTTATTCTGCAGCTCCCAGAGAGTGAGTGGCACATTCTAGGGTGTGGAAAGAACCTGGTGAAAAGTAAGGCCGGGTCTATTTTCCTTCTCTCTCAGTAAAGGAGGCAATTTACAGATTTATATTATGTATCATAGAAACTATGAAGAACAACTTGCAAAACGAGTGGAATTTAAATTGCCATGTTTCTAGGGATGCTGCTTTGAATTAAAAATGGCTCCTGCCTCTGTGTAAAGCTTGGAAAATTCTGCTCGTGAAGCCTCTAAAATTGTTTCAAAATGCCCTTCAGGGTAACTTAGAATAACTAGAAAAAGTTACTTTATATACCAGGGGTGGTTGACTGACAGGGGGTTGGGGGGGCACATTTTCCCCCTCTTGGACCCTGGAGGAATTAACCTCCTGTCATCCTTCTCAAAATAGCCCAGCCCAAATTAATCTCTCCCCCCGCCACAAAAATCACTCAGGAAATCCAATCATGCCCTGGCCTGGAGAAAGCTTATTAGGCCTTTTGAGGACTCAAAAAAAAAAAAAAGCCCCCCCCCAGCTGAAATCATGGTAACAGCATTCACCACCATCCCTGTGATCAGCCTGCACCCAGCACTGCCTCTGCAATGCCTTTCCTGAACTCTTCAACTGGATGCAGATGTTGAAGTGTCCGACTGCTCCCCTATGAGATCTTACACTCGTGTAAGAGACCAACAAGGCTCTGCCCATTGGCGACAGTGCAGGGCTGATGACAGAGATGAATCTACTCTGAGTTTTATTCTGAACTTTCAAGGAGATTGTCATGGTGCTGAGCTTCTTTTGTGGCAGTAGAATCCAGCACTGTGGAGAGCTCCTTGTAAAGTCCAGGGGGTTGGCTAGAGGGAGAAAATCCTAATAGAATGTGCAGAGAATACCTTTTGTCCCAACGAGATCCGGGAGTGGTCTGCCTTATTCAGAAGTAGAGGGCCCCCAAGACTCCAAAAACTAACTGCCTTTGCGGCTTTTCCTGAAGTTTTTAAAATAATGCGAGGAAATGCGCATTACCGCTTGTTTGGACAACCAATTTGCATTGCTGCACATTCTCGGTGAAGGCAGAAATAGAAAGCTGATTGGTTGGACATATGCGGGGGGCAGGCTTGCCACCAATGAAGTGCCCGGAAGCACTATTTTGGAGTTTGGCGTTCCCGGTTGTGCACTTTTGTGCTGCGCTGAGGTGACCAAACAGCTTTTTAAAGCAGAAGGTCGCACTTGCTGCACAGTAGTGATTGTGCAGCAGTGACAACTTGTTGAGAATATTAACGTGAGTAATTCACTCTTGGCCACCATCTTGATTCTCAGGCATGGATGTATGTGTACTTAAAACACAGATAGCTCTGCATACCAGCAATTTAGACAAAGGAGATTTTCACACGGGGGAAATAACCCCCGTGGAGATCGGGAGAGAAACTGGGCTGTTCCGCTGCCAGCGCTCCATTTCGCACACCCCCTTCCTTTTCCCAATCTCCATTTGTTCTCCCTCTGTCCTGCTTCCATTTTCCTTCTGATATTTTTTACTAACGAAAGTTCTTTGTTAGTAAAAAATAGCGGAAAATATTGGAAGGAAAATGGAAGCAGGATGGAGGGAGAACAAATGGAGATCAGGAGAACGAAGGGGGTGTACGAAACGGAGTGCTGGCAGCAGAACAGCCCTGTTTCTCTCCCAATCTCCTCAGGGGTTATTTCCCCCATCTGAAAATCTCCAAAGAACCATGGAGACAAATGAATGCTGCTGCAACTTTGCATTAATGCACAGCAATTCACATTATAGCTTCTAGTCTCGACAACCCCTCGGATAAAACTCAGACTGGATTCACCACTCCACTGACAGTGGAGCCACCAGCTGGGATAAGTACCCACCTTTTCCTCAATTCAGGCTTGCAAAGACTAGAACAGAAACAGTTAAAAATTTGTATCATACAAAAGTCAAGAATGTGATCAAGCTACCAATAAAATTAAAACCAGTCAAAAGCCAACCACTGAAAATATAGAAGAACAGACAGACAATACAGTACAATGTCAATGGCTCCCACCACCACCACCACTCGGGGGGATTCAGTCCTCAAAATCCTGCTGAAACAAAGCAGCTGTCACCTGCCTGAAGAAGGGTAGGAAGGAAGACCTGGAAGCAGCCCCCAAGAAGACCCTGACTAAATCCACACTACACAGGTAATCAATCCAGTTTGAAACTGGATTATTTGCCATGGCTCCTTCCTATTGAATCCTCAGAAACCTAGTTTGGTGAGGCACCAGCGCTCTTTGGCAGAGAAGGCTAAAGACCTTGTAAAACTACAAATCCCAGGATGCCATAGGAGCGAGGCATGGCAAGTAATCCAGTTTCAAACGGGATTATTTGTGTAGTGTGCATTTGACCCCTGTCTTCATGCTCTAACCATGGGATGGAGAGAAGAGTCTCCCCAGCAGATCTTCAAACACATAAAAGGTCTGGAAGCCATTATGCCCTCTGAGGAGCCGCTGGGGGAACTGAGTATGTTTAACCTGGAGAAGCGAAGGTTAAGAAGGGATTGTGTATTCCTGCATGGCACTGGGCTGGACTGGATGGCCTTTTTGGTCTCTTCCAACTCTATGATTCTATGATTCTATGTTCGTATGGGAGAATATGACCTTTCAGACAAGAAAGCAGGAAGCAGACTTATAAGGACATCTAGGCCAAGGGGAACAAAGTGTCCCAACACAGTGGTGTTAAGAGGGGTGTGTGTGTGTGTGTGTGTGTGTGTGACTGCGTGTTTGCTAAGTTACATTTGGGCCTGTCCTGCTGGCAGTACCTCTGCCTGCCTTTGCTTCTCCTGTTTCCCTCCTGCACCCTTCTTCTTCTACTCCATCAAACCTCTGTTCTGACATGTCTTCTGGAACCTGCCCCATTGCCATTGTTGAGAGAAGTGTGAACCGGGCATCAGCTTGACACTGAGCAACAGCAACCAGTTTTTCCCAAATCCGTTCCCGGGGGGCTTCAGATGTTTCCTGTAGATGGGAGGAAGAAGGAAATGAAACTTTAGAGAGATGCAAAATAGTTCCTCTGTTGAGAGACAAAAATGACAGTCATAATAAGACTGCTCTGTGTGTGTGTGTGTGTGAGAGAGAGAGAGAGAGCGAGAGAGCGAGAGAGCAAGTGCATGCTTTGCCCATGTGGAAAGTCTGTGGCTCTGTCTTTCCCGCACACCCTCTTCTAAACATTTCAAGGGATCTGGCTGAGAAAGGTATGGGTAGCAGCCCAGCCAAGAGGGAGGGAGGGTTTTCAGCCAGGGGAGGCAGCTTCCGAGGTGCTTGAGGGGTGGGGCCAGGCAACCTAGTCTCCATCAGAAGGGAGTTCTGCACCCAGGGAGCCACCACGAAGAAGCCCCCGTCTCTTCTGCCCTAACCAATTGTGCCTACGACACACCTTGGTCTGTTTTGGTAAGGAAAATGTGGGTGCTCCTAGACCCCTCCTTCCTTTCTCTTTGGGAACCCAGGTCTACCATCTCTCTAGAAACATGCAACACTGCCACCTCCTGCAACTCACCCACCCCGCCTTGCCATCTGTATCCAGCAGCGGGCAGGGAGAAGCAGAAGGAACAGTGAGACCTGGCTTCAGTTCTGATCAGTGTCTTCCACTCCAGTGGGGCAGTGAAACTGCCATGAGTTTTAATCTGAACATTAGGGCAGGTATCCCAGTGCAGGGTGCAACCCCCCCCCTCCCAAATAGGTTCAGAACCTCGGATAGCTTGTTTTAAAGTCTGGACTACAAGCCAGAATGGATTCTCCATGTGCTGCCAGTAGCCACAAAAAGGGCCTCTCTCCATGATCAATGTGCCACTTGCATTGATGGATTTCTTCTTGGCTCCTTAAAGAACAGCTTTCTTTATTTATCTTTGTCTTCCCCCTTCCCCACCTCCCATTTAATGATTCTTCCCTTGTTGTAAAGTTTGTGGTTCTCTTGGGTATTTAAACAGTTTTAACTACCTCTGTATCACTCAAACAGTTTCTTTGCTTTGTCAGCTATAATGGGAGGGTGGGGAGGGTGGGTCCCCCCATATTTTCTTTCGTTTGCAGAAGGGGAGTTACTGGTCCCTCTTAAATCTTTTCTGTTACAACAATGCTATAAATCTATGGGTGGAAAAGGGAATTAGAGTTTGCTGTTGATTCTTCCCCTTTGGAGAAAGAATGGGGTTGGCCTTGGCTTCTTACAGGGAGTTCCTAGTGCTTATAATGCCCCATGGAACCTAGCTGCCAGATAGGGCCAGGCTCTGCCCATACCCCCCAACTGTTCCAATCTGGCAGGAACAGTTCAGATAAACCCCCTCTCATCCTACTTTTTCAGTTGCTTTTCAAATGCCTCAGTTTCTCTTTTCAGTTCCCACTTTCCTGCTTAGTTCTCAGCTTATTTCAATTGCTGCAAACTGAGCTCAAAGTGCAAAAGTAGCTTCTGCTCAACTCAGCAAGGAAGAGAGGGCAGAGGTTTGCTCTTCCCAGCAGACTCAGGCAACAACAAACTGCTGCAGCCTCTCCTAGCTGACCTGTTCTTCCTCATTCATAATTTTTTACTATCTTGACCACACATTAATGGTGCCACATTATCTGATGGATTCCTAGACTCTTGGAGAGAATGCGAATTAACGATGATCCAAAATTCCAGTCAGTAACACCCAAGAGATGGGGAAACAGAGAATGGTCACAATAGTGATTTTTTTTTTTTTTACACTGTTTAATACTGAAAAATACCAGTTTGCTTCAGTGATATCGGGGAAGGGGGGAGGCATTGTCTGTAGTCTGGGTGGCTCCTGGTACCTGGAAAACTGGGCCTGCCCCAGTTGCCCATCCGCTGGCCTAGTTAGCAGGGCTTTAGAAGCCCCATGGAATAAACGTTGCCTTCCCCCACAGAGGAGGGATGGGGGTTGGAGGGGCAAAGGTATGTCTGTGGGTGCAGAGAGTGCCGGCCATTTCCCAACGTTGCCAAGAGGTCACCTGTGCATGCGATGAGGCAAAGCAAACAAGGCAGGCAAACACGGTGGCTGTACCTTTGACTTCTCAAACAGCCCCAGGGCCTCTTTGTAATACCAGGTGGCCAGATCCCAGTCACCCTGGTGGAGATGCGTGGTGCCCAGCTCTTCGCAGACCCGTGCTTCACCAGACTGGTCACCTTTGGAGAGAAGGACAGAAGAACATACAGTCAGAGCCAAAGTCACATCCCATTTGGATTACCGTAAATGTGCAAACGACCTCTGAGTCTTCCTTGCCTATGAAAACCATAGGAAGTTCTTGGGTCCCTGTAAGTTGACAGGCAACTTGAAGGCACACACAAACACACAAGATCTGACCTTGATCCCTTTCCCCCAAATGCTGCAGGCTAGAACTTCCAGAGCATGGGAAAAGGGCCTTTTTGGACTGTCACTCCCAGACACTCTCTATGCTGGCTGGGGGATTCTGGGGGGAACGCTGCCTTGAATCCCATGCAGGGAGAAAGGTGGGAGGTAAATTAAATAAATGAATAAATATTTGTTGGGTTTAAATTTTATGGATAGTTGAAGTGTTTTTTGACTTAAACTTTTTGTATATTTTTTCTTATTTCTTTGCAAGAAGTTTTAATTGAATATGTTTTAAATTTTTAAAATTTTCTGTACAGGAAATATTTTTTGTGCAGAAAACAGAATTGTTGTGAGATAAATCCATGCACATAATTTCTCCATAAAACATTGGAATGTTTGAATACAGAGAAAATACTGAGAAAGAATATTCATTTTCTCCCGCAGTGGGGAGAAAACTCTGGCAACTTTAGATTTTCCTTGGGTTTTTTCCGGGCTGTGAGGCCATATTCTGGAACAGTTTCTTTCTGATGTTTCGCCTGCATCTGCTGGGGTCCCTGCCAGAGCTGAGTCTGAAGAACATCTTGCTATGGCCTGGGCACATGTTGTCCTCTCCTGAAGCCCATGGTCTCCTGAAACCCATTGTCCCGTTCCCACAATGCATGTGTGAAAATGCCCACCACCAGAACACAAAAGGGTCTTTTGTTTGGAATACATTTCCCAGAATCCTCCAGAATTCCAAGGGGTGACTCCTAGACTCCTGAGGCATTCTGGGAATTTTAGACCAAAGATGTTATTTCCCAAGCTCTGCTGGATACGACTACAAACCAGAGACCACCAGACTGAGGAGAGAGCGGGGAGGTGGGTTGGTCTGTAAATAATCCAGAGATTGGAGAAGTTACTTTTTTGAACCGCAACTCCCAGAACTCTCCTCTGGCCATGGTGGCTGAGAGGAGACTGTGGGAAACGAAGCATTTCTGGGTGTGGAGTAGCTTCATAGGGTCTCTTACCTGCCTCAGCAAAAGTTTTCCGTGCCTGCTGATAGTAAAATCCAGCCATGTGGTGGTTCTTCAGCTGGCTGTGTGCAGTGGCCAGATTGTAGAGGCTCTGCGCCAGGGCCGCCCGCTGACTTTCCCCCAGGGCACCTAGAGGAGGGAGGGCAGCATGAGGCAGCTCAATAGCAGGGACGGAGAGCCTTCCTTCTTTCCAGGCCATGGGCCATCTCCAACGTTTTCTACCCACTGAGGAAAATCAGGAGAACGGTTGCACTTGGCCACACTTGGGGGGGGATTTTATTTTTTGTAATATTTTTCCTGCTTGGGGGGATTCTAGGATTTGTAGTCCAAAAGAGGCACTTTCCCGAACATTAAACAGACTAGTAGTCTTCAGCACCAATCCAAGTCAAGGCAGTAGGCCTTCGCTTCCAGACAATGCCAACAGCTTACCTGGATGGAAGGTATAAAGGGATCCCTCATACAGTGTGACTTTGCATCTGCACTTGGGGGAGGTGGAATAGCATAGCAAAATGGTGTCCCTTATATAAGATGGCAAAATCAAGGTTTGCTTTTTGGATTATTATTTTTTTAAGAATATTTTCATGCTGTGAATACTTAAATCCGTGGATATGGAGGGACAACTGTTGTTTGTAACATTTTGTAATGGTCATTGTGCCTTATACAAATAAACTGTTGCTGAGGGAGAGAGGGAGAGGGAGAGAGAGGGAGAATGGGTTAGGTTGGTAGAGGCTTTGACCCATCCAGTTCTGGAGTGGGATAGGAGGCCTGCCACTCACCGTACAAGTCGGCCGCCTCACTGTGGTACCTCAGAGATCTTGCAAACTGGCCCTGGGCATTGCAGACGGCACCCAAGTTTTGGAGAAGGACGGCTCGCTTCTGCACTGAGAAGGTCTCTCCACGGCAGCAGCAGAGTGCCAGGGCTTCCTTAAAACACCTCTCGGCCTCTTCAAAATGGCTCAATTCTGCATAGTGCAGCCCCACGTCATTGTAGAGTTTGCCTAGGAGTTAGAGCAGAGCTGGGGAAATCACTTTTCCAAAAAGGAATTCAATCTGGATACTCTTTCCAGCTTTCACTTACCCTTTACTCATTATGATGCCATTCTCTCCAACATTTCACAGATGAAAACTGAGACCTGTGGTTACTACTGGGGAAGAACACAGACTCCTGGAGAGGGTGCAGCAGTTTGCTTTTGCCTAAATCCGTGCTCAAGTCCATTCAGCAGTTCACCTACCTGGGAAGCATCATCTCCTCAGATGCCAAGATTGACAAAGGGATCGATCACAGATTAGCAAAGGCATATAGTGCATTTGGAAGACTTTACAAAAGAGTCTGGAGTAATAAACACCTGAGGTGAAGCACAAAAATCAGTGTGTATAGAGCCATTGTACTGTCTATTCTCCATTATGGATCTGAAACATGGGTCACCTATCGTCACCACCTACAACTCCTCAAACGCTTTCATCAGCGCTGTATATGCACAATCCTAAATATACACTGGACTGACTATGTGACGAATGTTGCTGTCCTTGAGCAAGCAGGGATCACCAGCATTGAGGCCATGATATTGAGAACACAGCTGTGCTGGGCAGGGCACGTTTCTAGGATGGAGGACCATCGCCTCCCCAAAATACTACTCTACGGTGAATTTGTCATGGGTCAGCATAAGAGGGGTGTTCCAAAAAAGCGATACAAGGACTCTGTGAAACAACATCTCAGGTTCGGCCAAATTGATCACCAACAATGGTCCGCCCTGGCCTCACATCGGGAGGCATGGAGACGCACTATCCACATGCTGCAGCCTTATTTGAGAACTCACGCCGAACAAGTCTTGAAGAAAAACGACAACGCAGAAAGAATCACAACCCAGACCCAAGGAGACCCTCTGCTGTGCTTTCTGCAACCAGACTTGTTTATCTCGGATTGGCCTTTTTAGTCATCAGTGCGCTTGCAGAAAGTGCGGGATGAGTTCTTCCTGAATCTTCATTTGCGAAGAAAAGCCAGAGAGATATTATAAACTGTTTGTCATTCTATAGACACCCTAAACCTGTTTCAACGGTAACTTTTAAAATACGTTGGTACCTCTATGGTTAAATTTTTGTGAGACACATTGCCTCACAGGCCTGAGTCCTATTTGTTAATGCCAGCTAAAGCAGACTCACCAAATCAATGGATGACTCATGAGTCAACATGGAGGAAAATCCCACTGATTCAATGGGTCACCTCTGAGAAGGACTAACATGGAATTGAGGCCCCACTTGTGGTGAAAAGGAGGGAAGAAAAATGATGATGATGAGGAGGATGAAGAGGATGGTGATGATGATGATGGTAGCCAGAATCTTGTTGGTATCTTGTATGTGTTTAAGTCCCCCCCATAGAAGCAGATGGACTTTTTACTTTCTAACTTGGAATGTCTACTTTCAATTAAGGGTTGCAGAAGCAGACTTGCACATTTTCTTCTTGATGGAAATAAGTAATTTTAGCACTAGAAAGCCTCTATTTTTGAAGACTATTTGCAATTTGATAGTTATTCTTCACACACACACAAAATGCATGTGACTGTTTTTGTACAGAAATCAGAATTTTCTATACAGAAATAGGTTGCATGTTTTGGGCAGAATGTATAGGAAAATGCTGTTTTCTGTATAGAAAATATTATTTCTGCACACAAATATTGTTTTCCCCACCAGAAAGTGTTGTTTTCTGCACAAAACAACCACTTGTGAATTTCCCATAGAATAAGTCTGCAACTGCAAATATTCTCATCAAGGTTTCCTCAACACTCCAAGAAATACTCTTTTCAACCACTTTGGGGAATATTTTTGACTATTCTCCAAAGCCCTAGTGGTGCCATTATACATAAAGTCGTGTGCATGTGCATTAAATGTTATGCTCAGCTGGACATTGAGCTGTGCATTCAATTGCGCAAGGCTGCCATTCAACACAAGGTTGCACGGTACAGCCCATGCATAATTTTGCTTGGGGAAGTTTCTGCTACTCAACCCCAGCAGAGGATGACAGCCATTCATACTAACCTACCTTGAAGTTTCAGGTTAGCTATCCCAGCACACAGCTGGCCACAGGCCTGCAAGACCTCCAGGACATCTTCTGGGGTGTACTTTCCACTCTGTAGGAAGTAATTGGCTGCCTCTCTCATGGCCATGGCTGCCTCTTCCACTAGCCCTGCTTTTTGGTAGGCCTGGCCTGACAAGAGAAAGCATTCCGCGGCTGACGCCATCTCTCCCATGCTGACCAGGCAATAGGCCAGTTTGACCAGAGCTTCCCCAGTGCTCTGTGGGTCATCCAAGTTGCATCCACCAATGGCCTTCCTGTAGAACTCTGCCGCTTTCCTGTACTTCTTCATGTGCTCATAAGCAGTGGCCATGTTGAAGCAGAAGTCAGAGTCCTCTTCTCCAGTCACTCCGGTTCTCTTTGCCTTCTGCAAGCAACGGAGAGCTTTCTCAGGCTTGCCAGTGGCAATATAGGCTGCTCCGAGGTTAAAGAGGCACATTGCTTGTGCAGGGGATTCCAGAAGGCTGCCAGAGAGCACGTAGGCCTTCTTGAACACGGCCAAAGCCTGGGCCTCTTCGTTGGCCCTGAACAGCTGTGTCCCAGCCTTCAGCAGACTTTGGATTTCCACTTGGATGGGTGCTGGGAGATCCTGGGGCTGTTCCTCTTTGGGAGAACTGGGGACCAGAGCCTGGGCCATCTCCCCAGAAATGGGTGCAGAAGGAAAGCTGCAGAAAGCAAGCAGGGAACCACATGATTTGCACATTTCCTGTCTGAAAATTAAGATAGAAACCTTAGCTACAGGAGCTATTCCCAGATCAAGGTGAAATGAGGAGATTATCTCTTCTCACTTACTTAAGGAAGATGGGAGAAAAAACATTTACCCTAGCCTACTTGCTTCTAGATAGATGCAGTGCATAGCGGAGGGTGAGCCCTGGTGCCATAGCAATGGGAGAGGGGCAAAGGAATACAACAAAGTAAATACACGCCCCCATGATGCTTTGCAAATTACAGCAACAAATGAATGAAGCCTTCCAAATTGCAACAAGTTCCTGCTGTACTAGCTGAGTCGGAGATTTGCACACAACATTTTCCTCTTACCTGGAGCAGAATGTCCCAAACGGGAAAATTTGCACTATTGTCTCCCACCTGGAGAAGACCCATGAAAACTAGTGACTCAGGGCCAGGCCCTGAGATCTGGCAACACTCTTGAAGTTTGCTCCTGATGCACTCAACATGCAACAGGTTGCCATGGCAGAGGCTGCATTCGAATGGCCACAACAAGTGAATGTTCCCTCCTCATCAAATATTGCAATGACAGTGAAGAAGCATTGGACTGCAGTTCCCAGCATTCCTAACTATTGGCTATGCTGGTTAAGGCAGCCGGGAGATGCATTCCAACAATATCTGAAGGTTTGAATGGTTGCTATCGATGGTGTATTGATATTTATATACTACCTCAATTCCAGAACGTAGAAACATTTTTTTTTTTTTTGGTACTATAATCCCCAGACAGCATGGGCCACCTGGGAGTTGTATAGCACTTTCACAACATCTGGATTTCAACCTGTACCAGTCTGGGGTGTACAATTTTTGTATTATGTGAATTTTCTGCCATTCTGCCATTCTGATTCTGCTTGTTGCTACTCCCTCTGCCTTGGTTCATTTTAAAACTATTTCTAAAAGAGGAAAAGTGGAAAGAAAACAGGAAGAGAGGTAATTTGTGAGTCTCATCATTTTTGGAAGAACATCACTCCATGTACATTGTGTGTGTGTGTGTGTGTGTGTGTGTGTAAGCAAAGAAACCCAAAGAAGAGGCGAAGAGAAGCATTTGGGGAGAGATTTAGATTTGGGTATAATGTTAGCTTCAGTTATCCTGGGAACTCATTAGTTCTTCATTAAATGTTTGCTATAAACATACATTTTGGAGAGTAATTACGTAATGAACTGGAGCATCTCATTCCCCATAATCGTGTTTGCAAACTCACAAGCGACTCCTGGGCAAACAAGACTTTGATTAAAAACCATCCATTGATAACCGGAGGGGTTAGGATGGGTGAATCAACAAAGGTGACGGAAGCTATTTTGGAAGCCTTATAATGGGGATCCTGTCTATTTTCTAACAGAGTAGGAGTGGGGATGCTCCGGGGCACAGAGGGCAGCACCACCACCATTTGGGGCTCATTGAGGGGGGGGGGCAAAGCAGCCTGGCTTATCTTTCCCTCCATCCTAGGGGTTGTATTTTCAGCTATTTTAATGTCAGGTTTTGTGGCCATGAGTTCCACAAGCCAATGATGTGTGACACAGAAATTGTGTGCTGCGGATACATTTACAAATAAATAAATTCAAATGTCAATGTACACCACGAGGGTGAAGTTAACTTTATTGGTGTCACAAGTAACTGTTTCTAGTTATTTTCAAAAGTGACTCTTGGTGGACTTTTGTAGAAGCATTTTGGCAGGAGCTTCCCAAGCCCTATCTCATTTCCCCCTCCCCCTTAGGGGAGAAAAAAAATCCTTAAGAGCAGTGTAAGAAGTCCCTTAACAAGTTACTTTTTCAACACTGCAAGGAGTAACAGCAAGTTACTCCTTTTTCAACACTGCAAGGAGTAACTTTTTCAACACTGCAAGGAGTAACAGCAACAGTATTACTTTACAAACAAAGTAGCAGGAATGAATAACTTTTAACAAGTATGCATAATTTTCCAAGTTCTGAGTGGGGCATGGTTGGAATGCTGTAGAGAAGGTGAGGCCGGCCCTATCGTTAGGAAGAGCACCACAACGGCCTCAGGCAGCAGATGTCAATGAGCAGCCTGTGGGGCAGAGTCCGGAGTGCCCCGGCTCCCCCAAACAAGGATGCTGCCCTCCAGGGTGGTGCTCAAGTCAGATTCATATGCAGATCCAGTTTGTGGCATTTTGCACATGGCCTGAGGATATGATGTGCATACACATGTATGTGCGTGCGTGCCATCTCCTCCTTTGCCTCAGGTGGCAAAATGTCTTGGGATGGCCCCATTGATATGTGGCACATTGTATCCTGACCTGCAACGGTGAGGCTGCCCTCTTTGGGAGGGCTTGTGGCAAAGGTGGGCTACAGAGGAGGGTCTACAGGCCAGTTTTCTGCCCCTGGGACCCTCAGAGGACCAAAAATGCCCCCACCCCAAAGGAAGAGCATGGAAGTCTATTTCTGTTTTTGGAAATGGGCATTGATTAAAAAAAAAAAGTTTAAAATTGCAGGGATGCCTGTGACATATTTTAAAGGTTAATTTCTGCTCTGGGGGCTTCCAGAAGAAACAATTCCCTTTTTTATTTTTGGACAGAAAAAGTGTGTTGAAGGAAGAGCTGAGGGCCATGGAAATAGGCATGGAGGGCCACATTTTGCCCATGGGCCACACTTTGCCCAGCCTGCCTTATGGGAAGAAGAGAAGTGACTTGTATACCCCACCGGCTAGAGTTTGGGGGCTGGGTTGGGGAATAGAGCAATGCAGAAGGGTGCACGCTGAGCTGTCCCTTACTCACCCCTCGGAAAGGGAAGCTGTTCTGACTGGCTCCAGGAACGGGGGCTGGAGAGGAGCCCAGGAGGTTCCCCTGTTCTCTCCTGCATGAGCCAAGTGAGAAAGGAAATGTTTGTGGAAGGAGGGAGACTTGGCGACAGCACCCTGTCTCTCCCAGGTTGCTAGCAACAAAGCAAACGAGGCTGAGTGGGGAGGAAGGCCTGTGGAACTGGGTGGGACCAGAGGGTAGACAGGCTTCCTTTTCTGGACTACAGCTCCCAGAATCCCCTACCCCCCCAGTGTTCATGGCCGCTGGCCCACCTGCCAATACTAGTTTTGGTCGGGGAGGAACTAAAATGGGCCAGGAGGTGGAGTTCCATAATGTCCGATCCATCAAGGACTGGGCTGGATATACTTCATGAAGATCGGTGAGGAGTGTGTGTGTTTAGGGAGAGGTGGAAGTTCACGGGGGAAGGAAAAGGAAGAGCATACACTGAGGGCATGGGAGGCTGGTATCCTGAAAAACTGCCCTGCTTTGATGAGGATGCCCCAAGTCAACAGCTGTTAGCTGCAATGGTAGTTAAATGGAGCCTCCATGTTCTGAGGCAGTCTACCTGTGAACACCACTTTTTGAGTGGGTTTGGTTCTGTTGCTTTCACATCCTGCTCAGGGGATAGGGGGCCAGGGTGGATGGATGGGGGGGAGCTTTTCATTCATGGGTTATTGGGATACAAAAAGACGCCCAAGCACCAAAAAGTGCCTCTACATCTTCACAGGGTTTTGCCAGTGGCTACAGCCTTTCTTACTGTGTTTGAGGCTGTTGTCGAGTTCAAAGAGTAACTTTTCCTAGTTTTCCTCATCTTTTGTGGAAAATATTTCTAGGAGCACAAGAACTGCTGTGAGGCAGATTGTCCAAAAAATTCTGGTGTATGCAGGGAAATCCCTTGTACTATTTTGGATCGGGGCCATAGCACTAAGGAAATGCACATGGTATTGAGAAGAATACAATGTGTTAATTAGTTCTCGCAAGGAATAGTCAAGATCCTATATCAGAGGCTATGATGCATATATTTTACAATGACAGAACTATGTTGCCAACGCAATACGCAGCCCTGCTAGTGAATTGCAAAGATGCACAATGGAGCACTGCACATGATGTCCCATTGCACCATCAGGACATGTTGGATCATGGGATGCATTGCACATAAGTTCACTTTGCACATTGGGATACACTGTGTGTTGGGATATGTTGCGCTTTGGGGAATGTTGTACAACGGCCATGCTGTTGGTGCCAGTTGCGCAGTGGCCCTAAAGGCGTAGCTACATCTCTCCTCTTCTCCTGAGAATACAAATGATGCTCAGTGGTGCAATTCAACTTTACATAATCGTACGTTGGTTTGCAATGATGTAACTTCACAACAGGATCTCTTCCAACATAATTTTTTGCTCCATACTGGAATTCCACAGAGACACATGCCTCAGCGATCAGATTTGAAAACAGACCCCATATTTACTCTCAAAAGACCAATCAAAACCAAAACATGCTAAATGCAAGATATGCCAATCTTGTGCTGTTACAATCAGATGTCTTTATCGATTTTGTTAACCCAGTGAGGACACTGACCAGAGTGATCTTCTAGTTCCCTGATTTCATCCAGTCCCTGCTGGAGAAACTGCCCCCCTTCCTCCCTGGATATCTTGCCATGCACCATACATTGTGATAAAATAAAAAAAAAAGAAAAGAAAAAAGGCCCAGCAGTGTATGTCGATCTCCCTTGGGTTACCCTGCATGCAAGAAAAAAAGTACATTCTGCTTAATTTTTATTTATTTGATTTATATGCTGCCTTTCTCCCAGAATGGGACCAAGGCAGCTGAACCACCCACAACCCCAATGGAATTCTTTTGCCCACAAAGAAAGAAATGAAACAATCACTGAGTGAAAACGCTTTTTATTGCAGTCAGAGTCGATGTGTATAAAAATGAGAGAAGACTCCAGGTTTCCTCTAAACCCAACGTGAGAGCAGGAAACAACAATGAAGTCATGAACCAGTAGCACTTTGAGTCACAGTTTTGCACCTTCCACGGGGTCTCAGTTATTTAACCTACTCTGTGTGAGAGCAAAATTGTTTATTAGAGGGCTAGATCCTGCAAAGAGTCTTAGAACCTCTGAAGTTCTGAACATTTTCTGCTGAAAGACCTTTCAATAACTAGCATTAGCAGAGGGCTGTAGGAAAGCACCCCCCTCTCTCTGAATTATCAGTAATGCCAAATTTGTAGCAACAGCTCCACATTGTGCCTTCCACCTGACATATCACTGGAAACTTTACACCAAGCCATTTTAGCTGAATTTTGTCTAAAGGCTAGTCTTAGTCTAGCCCTGCCAAGACTGAGGCTGCTGCTACACTGCAAAAATAATACAGTTTGACATCACTTTAACTGCCATGGCTCAATGCTATGGAATTCTGGGATTTGTAGTTTTGTGAGATATTTAGCCTTCTCCGTCAGAGAGATCTGGTGCCACAACAAACTACAAATCCCAGGATTCCGTAAGTGTACTTTAAGCCAAGGTCCAAGAGGTCAAAGGTCAAGGGAGGCCTGCAGAGAGAGAGGGCAAAGGTGACCAGCTGGGCAGCACCATGTGGGAGCTGAGGTGGGAATGGGAATTGGGGGCAGAGGTGTGCCTAGGTGCCACCCAGCAGCTGTTGCACAGCCTGATAAAACGGTTGTGTAAGGAGGAATGAGATACCTCCTTATGCCATGTTGTGGGGGAAGTAACTATGTGAGCAAACCCCTCCTTAGGCCAATGACAGTTATTGTTCTTGTTTCAGGACTTGTTTCAGGACTTTGGTCCTGGGTATGTATGAGGAGGGATGGTTTCCAGGAATGGTGGTAGGTTTGGTATATGTTTGATACAGAAAGATCTGGAAGGGGGGCATGAATTGGGAAAAGGCAAAGGCGACAAGGCAGGGGATGATCATCATCATCATCATAATTGTTACTGTTGTTAATGCCATCATCTTCATCATCACTATTGTTATTTCTACCTTTTCCCCATAACCAGAACTCCAGGCCACTTGCAAGTTAGAAAAAATACAACGTAGTTAGGACATACAAAAACATCAACAATCAAATGGGAAATGAGGTTTTTAGTTTTAGGGGGATTTCAGTGTGTGTCCTCTCTGACAAGGCTGCGTCTCTTAGTTTTAGAGGGATTTCAGTGTGTGTCCTCTCTGACAAGGCTGCATCTTCCCTGCACTCCCTACTGGCAGAACAGACTTGGAGTGAAATCCGTTCCTGCCAAAAAAGTCCTAAAAGACACCAGAGCTTTGTAACGTTACCTTTGTCTGGACTCTACCTACAACGGGCTACCACCGGACAAGATGGCGGGGTAGTGGTGTTGGTGTTTCTGGGAATTATTGTCCAAAAGGTCACTTTCCCAAGCTCTGGAAGAGGCAATGGGATGGATGTGTTTCTGGGTGTGCGAATGCTCCTTGGGCCATGAAAAAGAGAAAGACTATGTTAAGGTTAGATAATGGTGTTTAAAGCAAACATGAACACTTTGCAGCCCCAGAGGAAAGCCTTTCTGTCTTCTGTGTGCCAGATTTGACCCCAAAGCTACTTAGAACATTGGCTGTCCCCTTGGATGCACCATCCAAAGAGAAGAACTGCTTTGCTGGAGAAGGGCAACAGGAACCAACTCCAAAGGTGGGTCAAGCGTGGCCCATGAGCCCTAGCCATTTTTGTGCCCTCCTCAAAAGCTCCCCTGTTGTCCTCTCCTGCCCAAATGGGCTGAAAGAGGCAAAGCATCCAGGAGTGGCATTTTTGCATGAAAACAGGGTGCACACTCCTGCATAGGACTCTGGGAGGCCTGGGTGTGAATCTCTGCTCAGCCCAAGAGAAAAGCAATGGCAAACCTCCACTGAATAAATTCTGCCACCAAAAAAACTACCATGGGGTCGCCAGGAGTTGGATTCAAGTTAGAAAGGAGAACCAGCATGGTATGGAGGTCTGGGGAGGTGTTGGACTAGGAATCTGGGAGACCAGGGTGCCTACTTGTCCCTGGAACCCACTGGTAGACCTTGGGCAAGTCACACTCTCTTAGCCCCAGAGGAAAGCCATGGCAAGCCTCCTTGAAATAAATCTTCAAGGGAAAAAAAATCAAGAACACTGTCTGATAGATTTGACATATTGGATCCAGTGTGGCATAGTAGTTTGAATGTTGGACTAGGATTTCTCCAGGAGACTAGGGTTCAAATCCTGGCTCAGGCATGGAAACCCATTGGGTGACCTTGAGCAAGCCACACTCTCTCAGCCTCAGAGGAAGGCCATAACAAACCTCTTCCAAAGAAATCTCCCCAAGAAAAGGCTGAGATAGGTTCGCCTTAGGGTTTGCCATAAGTCGGAAACAACCCAAAGGTATGAAACAACAAAAACAAACACACTCCTAATCTTGCCAAAATTAAATTGGGAATGGGCTTCTTCCAACTTCAGTTTTAATGTGTATGTGTGTGTGTGTATGTTTGTTTACGCTTTTGGAGGCTGTACAGCTCCCTGTGGGGCTGGGAAATCCCACCACAGGCTTCTATAGTTTCCCACACTTGATCCACCCCATGTTCAACAACCTCTGGGGAAACTCATAAGCCTGGCGTAAAGGAAATCACACCTCCTTTGGTGTGCAGTCAACATTGGAAGCATTACTTTTTTGGACCACATATCCCAGAATCCTCTAGGTAGCCGCCATGATTGCTATGAGATTCTGGGAGTGGTATTCTCTTTTTTTTTTAAGTTTCCAAGTTCTAGGTTATATAGAGGTAGATTGCCTCTGAACATGAATGTTCCATTGAGCCATCTTCAATCACAACATGTAGTGCAACATCTTCCAGAGCAGAGTACCCTCTAGATAGTTTGGACTACAACTTCCATACCCCAAGCCAGCTATGCTTTGGGTTACAACTCCCATAATCCCCATCTAATGAAGCTTTGGAGTCTATGGTGCTCTGGAAGGTATGATGTAACTTTTTTTGGGTGCATCAGCCTCTCTTAAACAGGAGTGCCCACCCAGATGGTTTGGACTTTGGATTATGGGAGCTGTAGTCCAAACTATGGAGGAGGTGCTCTGTTTTGGGAGAGGCTGATGGACCCAAGAAGGACCAAGGAAAATATGTCTTTTCGCACAGCCATGCCCAACTTTTCCACATCCAGCAAAAGGGAGAGAGGTGATGAGATTTCTGTCACAATTCCATCCAGGCATTATTCTGCTTTCCTGTGTGCCCAGGGCCAAGAGGTGTCATTCCGGGGTGGGTGGGTGGTTCTTCCAGTCTGGTTTTTTTCCCCAATGGGGGTGGGTGGTAGGCTAAGGAGAGCTGGCTCTTTGGCGCTGTTTCTCTTCCTCCAACTTGGTGAGCTCGTACTGGTTGCTTGTGGTACAGTCCTGGTGGGGGGAGTGGTGAAGTTCAATGAAGAGGAAGTAGAGGGCAGCGCCAATGGCAGCACCAACCATCGGGCCGACGACGGGGACCCACCACCAGTGGTTGCCAGCCCTGTGAATCAGACAGAGGAAGGAAGGAAGGAAGGAAGGAAGGAAGGAAGGAAGGAAGGAAGGAATGGGGGGACACAGAGAGAAAGCACGATTATTCTAACAGACTTTTTCTTCTGATGCTACTTTTTTCCTGAGATAGATAGACCAGGAAGCCCTGGTGGCACAGTGGTTAAATGCCGGGTCTACAGCCCCAACATTGCAATTTCGATCCCAGGGGCTCCAAGATTCAACTCAGCCTTCCGTCCTTCCATAAGTTGGTAAAATGAGTATCTGGCTTGTGGGGGCAATTAGCTAACACACATTGGAAATGGCTTAATGCGGTATAGATGTGTAAATTGCTATTGCTTAACAATTTGTAAACCACTCTGAGAACCTTTGTGGCTGAAGAGTGGGGTATAAATATCTAAATAAATAAAAGATAGATAGATAGATTTCTATAAACAATTTCACAATTCATTAAAAGCATTACAAATTTCAGTAAGGGAGTGATAAATGCATAAATTTATTTCCAGAAGCATTTTCAGCTTCAGGTGTAAGTTTTCTGCTATATCTGTTTTAACTTTAGTAAGTCACATTGAGTCCCAGCTTGGGAAAAAGTCAGAAAATAATAACAACAACATTTGGAAACACACAGACATACACACATATATGCATTCACACACATACACATACAATTTTGTAGGCCTGTAACATTATAGCGATTAACAATATATATTTATATAAAATTATAGTTATTAACTGCATGCTTCTAGGACCCAGACCAAGGTTGCTAGGTGCACTGTTTGCTTGTTTTCTAACACACTCACACACACACACACAGGGCTGAGGCATACTGGTAAATCCCAACTTGTGTAACCCAATTGAATCATTGGGATTTACAAAAGTGTCGACTCACCTTTCAACAACTCGTTTATTAAGTCTTCTCAAGTTGGAACTACTAATTGGATTGAAGTGATAATTTTCCAGGTCTGCTATAGGAACCCAAAGTGTCCTTCTGTACTCTCCTTTTTTCTCTGGATTTACCATCCTTTGCTACTCAGCTGACCTCTTACATGGACTCCATGAAAGTGACACCATCAAAGTGTTGCATTCTGGCCTTTTTTCATATGTAATTGTGTGTGTGTGTGTGTGTTTGTCTGTCTGCAGCAGCAGTGGTGAATACGTTCTGGGCTTTGGTCTGAACTATGGCCAAGATCCTGTATCAGGGAGCCATTGCACAAATTTCCACCAGGCAGGCGTATGACATGTTTCCTTTAACCCCAACCAAACATGCCGTTTCCTGGCTGGTGTAGCATGGGAGCAGCATCCAGGTGTGTTCCTGTCATTGGATATACAGCGAAAGGCATCCTTGGAGGCCTCCATAAGTCCTGGAAAGCTGTCATTGCTATGTGTTCAGCTACTGGAACACAGCTGGACGCCCCTCTTCTGTCCCCCCAGCCAGCATTTGGGGGGTGGCTGCAGCAACTAAAAGGCAGTATTTGGCAGGGGGTGGTGGTGAAAGTTTGGTTGTTGCACAAAGTTGGTAGAGAATTCTGATCTCTACAATGACAAAAGAGAAGACTTATGAAAGCGTAAGTTGGATTTTTCACTGGCATTAGGTTCAGCACCTTGGAGAACTCCTTTGAAGTTCAGACTACAATCCAAAATGGATTCACTATCCCACTGCCTTGGAAGCCGCCAACTTCCTTTGTGTGTGATTGCAGACCTCATTTAAGAGGTGTGTGTGTGTGTGTGTGTGTGTGTGTGAAATGTTGCCTGTGCAATGCAGAGCCTTGGAAAAATTACTTTTTTGGGACTATAGCTCCCTAAACCCCTACCCACTGGGATCTCTGTTCATGAAATAAACTGCTGTTTTTTCAGTTACTGATAGGAAAAGTTACTTGCATCTGTCCACCAGATGTCACCCTTGCAACACAATGGAATGAGCTAAACCAGCCATGGAGCAGGTTTTCCAAAGAAACTGATTCATGGGCTGTGACTTCATAAATGCTTTCCACTGTTTAACCAGGGGCAGGATCCTGTTGGTATCTGGTATCTCTGCAACTTCCCTTACACATGTATGTAGCTGTACTATTTTGGACTATTGTGCAATGGCTGCATTCAGTTCATGGTTGTGTAAGTGTTCCATAAGTGTAATTCTTTCATAGAATCATAGAGTTGGAAGAGACCACAAGGGCTATCTAGTCCAATCCCCTGCTATGCATGAACACACAATCAAAACATTCCTGACAGATGGCCATCCAGCCTCTGCTTAAAAACCTCCAAAGAAGGAGACTCCACCACACTCCGAGGCAGCACGTTCCACTGCCGAATAGCTCCTACTGTCAGGAAGTTCTTCCTAATGTTTAGGTGGAATCTCTTTTCCCGTAGTTTGAGTCCATTGCTCTGTTTCCTAGTCTCTGGAGCAGCAGAAAACAAACTTGATCCATCCTCAATATGACATCCCTTCAAATATTTAAACATGGCTATCATGTCCCCTCCTAGCCTTCTCTTCCCCAGGCAAAACATGCCCAGCTCCCTAAGCCTCTCCTCATAGGGCATAATGGCTTCCAGACCGCCCACCATTCTGGTCGCCCTCCTCTGGACATGTTCCAGCTCCTCAATATCCTTCCTGAATTGTGGTGCCAGGAACTAGACACTGTATTCCAGGTGAAGTCTGACCAAAGCAGAATAGAGTGGCACTATGACTTCCCTTGATCTAGATACCTTACTCCTATTGACATGGGCCTAAATCCTAAGGTTAGTCTTGACTAGAGTAGCGCTACTGAGCCAGTTGGGTTTACCTCTGTGTTGACTCATCACTCAGCTGTTGATTCCATAGGTCTATACCAGTTGGGACTCACTGACAGGACCACAGTCATGCTGTTGCGCATTCCTGGATGGTGCATTAATGGTTCTTCAGTCCCTTTAGTGTACCACTGAATTCATTGGGATTGTGGAAGCTGCCCCTGTGCATTATCCCCTGTTGCACAAGGCCATACTGAGCAGGACAGATACACACTTGGTTGCACAGTGTTGGCATTTAGCAGAAAATAGAGCAATGCAATTACTATTTAACTACAGGAGTGTAGAGTTACACCACAGAAGATCTACGATCTTGGCTTAAGGAACCAGATCCTGCAATGAGCACTTGTACCAGCTTCCCCAACCAACCAACCAACCAACCAACCACTCAATCGATCAATCGCGTTACTCTGCATTTCCCCAAGACTGGGACTCTAGGCCACTTACAAGTCAGAAGAAATACAAATAAAGCCACATGTCGCTAAAAACATACAGGACATCCAGATTAAAATAGTACCACATTTAATACCACAACAGAACCATAGCACCATGCCAGTTAGTATATGGTTTCTGCTCTCAGCTCAAAGCTCTCTTTCCGATCTTTGCAATGGAATCCTACACATCTTGCTAGTACATGCGGACAGATCAGCTTCTACGGTCCCACATTGACACCCCCAAAATACCCAGCACTGGTTACTATTGCTCTGTGCCATCAAGGCCCCTTGGATACCTCTCAGTTGCCCACCCTGCCTTACAGGGTTTCTGTAAGCATTGCAAGTAGGTAATAGATGTGCAAACAGGCATTTGAACATTTGAAAGCATTACCAAACATGAGCCAGCTGTTGTTGTTGTTTTGGTAAGGAACAAATGAATGCAAGGGGGCTCTTTGGGTCCAATCTATCCTGGTACCAAAGATAAGCAGACTTACGTAAAAACTTCCGGCCCCCACCCAGCAATGTACGTGAAAAGGCGGGGGGAGAGGTCCCTGGCGGGGTTCATGGCACAGCCGCTGTTCATGGCCATGGAAGACGTCAGGAGGAGGATGAGCAGCCCCACGGCAATGGGCTCCAGCCCCTTGGGCACACCCAGGTTGTTGGTGTCAAAGATAGCAAAGACGCCCAGGATGAGAAGGGCTGTGGACATCACCTGGAATCAGAGAACGGTGGGGTTGGAAAGAGTTCTAAAGCTCAGGAGGTCGGACCCCAGAGCTGTATTTGTGGCCCATAGCACCCCCCTGGGTATTTTTTTTAATTAAAAAAAAGTTTGCTCCAAATGCTTGTAGGCTGTGTGGCATTTTGGGTCCAGAACAGGGCTTTTTCTAAAACAGGAAATGACTTCTGGCCACTTCCTGTTGCTATAAAAAAAAGGTCCCTCCTGGACTTTAAAGGGGTCAGGATCCACCAAAATGTGGTGCTAATGCCCCCAACCCGGCTAAATGGTGCTTGGATGCATTTGGGGGCAGTCTCAACGCAAGCACCTTCTAGGGCTTTACAGTTCTGCCTGAAAACAGACCGATAGACCAGAAACAACCAGAGACTGGGGAAACGTCACTTTGGATGACAGCTCTCCAGAATCCACCCAGCACGGCCAACTTCTGGGAGTTTTTAGGGTTCTGGAAGTTGTCATCCACAAAATGAAATTTCCTAAGCTCTGGGAATGACTTGGATACTCCTGTGGCCCTGGGCAGAGGAACCACAGGCATATTTTGTTGAAAACATTGCTTCCAACCCATCGCCCAAGCAGAGCCACCCACAAAGGATGCAATCTTGGTCTCAAGTGCAGGACACCAGAGGAAACGTTGGGCTCCATGATACAGAAGGGGGAATCCTGCAAAACCTTGCAAACAGGGCAAGATACACATCCTCCAATATTTTACAGAAGAGAACCAGGACACAAGTGGCCAAGCAACTTCAGAGTATGTTCAAGACTGGCAAAAGTGATTCACAAGGAAGAACTGAAGAACTGATAAGCTAGCAAAGGATACTGCAGTTTGCTTTGGCCTGAGCCTACGGGGAAGGCCAGACTTTGCCCCTCCTCTCCACCACCCCCTGCTGAGTTAATCATAGCAAACTACTTTCACACTTTGAACTCAATTTTCAACAACTGAAATAAGCTGAGGACAAAGGGGGAAAGTGGGAAGAAGAGGTTGAAACTGGGACGTTTTAAAAGCAGCTGAAAAAGTGGTATGGCAGAGGATGAATCAGGACTGTCCCTACAAATTCAGGACAGTTGGAAGGTGAGATCAGATGTTTCTTTTCTCTTTATAAAGTCTGTCTTTGGTGTTTTCAGTTTTGCACCAAAACTGGACAGATATCAACATTATCTCCTTGAATTCTTTTGTGCTCAAAAGTTTCCAAAATCAATAAAATAATTAAAAACTATACTGGGTTTTAGCATAACTGGCTCCTGGGATGGGGGGATGTTCCCCACGGGCTGTCCTGGTATTTCACTTTTCCATGTATGCGTCCTTAATAAAGGGCTGTTTTGATCTCACTCACCCCAGTAGCTTAGGGGACAAAGGAAACTCCCCAGATAAAATGCCAAGTACCCCTTTCCAGCTATATCCCCCTGACTGCTGAACGCCAGGACAAATACGAAGGCCTAACCAGGTACTTCTTTTCTAAGGATGTCATTCTTTGCTAAGGAACCAAGGAGCAATTTTAGCAATCCTTTTCTCACAGTGAAAAAAAAACTGTCAAAAACTTCACCATTTTCAGAGCCTATTCCCAGCTGGAGACTTATTTTGTGCAAAATTCACTGAGGGTACTTTTGCTCAGCAAATGCTGTTTTCTGCATGAAGCAAAAGTGTGTGAATTTTGCACCAAGTCCCACCCTGCAAAGATTCTCTTCTGTCAAAGATCCTTCTCGTCAGTAATGAAACTCAAGAGTTAAGAAACACCTTTTCCAATCATTTTTAAATAATCTTTTCCAATATTCTTCCGTGGCCTGTTCTTTTCTTACCTGATCTGCAAATCCATTGATCAAGGACAAATATTCTTCTGGATATGTTGCAAATATTTGGGCTGTCGCTTTGGGACCGGTGACGTTGAAGGCTCCACCAGTGTAGAATATTAAGGCATCTAAGGAACAAGCATCATGGAGAATTAGGTGGTGTGGACAGAGCATAGTTCAGATGTCTCACCTCTCTTGTCAGGAGTTTGGTAAGACCAATACCAGTGGCCAGCCTGCATACTATTATGGGCTCTTTTCTCCTGCCTTTTCTATTCCCATCTTCCATTTCTCTAGTCTCAGAACTAATCCTTTTCTTGTGTCCTATTCCAAAATAGCCCTTTGAAAATGCCGTTCTACAAACTGTCTGTCAGGCACCTTCATTAAGATTTACTGAGGTTGCTATCCTAAACCAGAGCTTGCAAAAGTTATTTTTGGACGACTTCTCTCAGAATCCTCTGGGGTTTTCTGGGAGATGTAGTCCAAAAAGGAACTTTCCATAGCTCCTTCCAAAATTTATTTAGTACAGAGTAAGTTCCATTGGGACTTAGTATTGTCAATGGCATGAACTGAGCAGATATTTGAGTCCATCAGCCTAGGTGTAAAAGGCGGGGGGTGGGTGGGGAGGAGAGAAAAGTATGTTTTTACTGCAACATAAAGAATCTAGGGGTTGCCTTCTCATGACCTCTCCAGCACTGCTGCTTTTTTGCAATCAGCTGGAAGTGAAATTAAAATCATTGGCACTTAATATGGTGCTACATTCCCCATAAAATAACTCTCTCACATGGGGTACATTCCTGAACCAGCCCCTTAATTAGTCATTCCTCCTTCTCTGCACCCAGGAGGAAGAGGAGGGGCGGATTACTTAATTACTCATTTCCTCTTTGCAGCCATAGCAATAGTGCATTTTTTTAAAAAAAATGTTTGCATTTATTATAAAAGGCAATCATTAAAAAAATTAATGGCTGCATAGGGGAAACCCAAAATTAAAGCCTTCCTGACTCACAGCAAGAGCAGGCACTGACTTACTAGGAGTCAATTCAGGAATGCCAGCCAAAGTAGAGAACAGGAAAGATCCAACTACAGGCGTAGAAGCTCTTTTAAAGGGGCAAGGAGGAATCTACTAATTAAAGGGACAGTCATCTTACAAGGTTCAGTACTGCGTTGTTTGTTTGCACTGGACAAGCTGAAGCTGACCAAAGGGGGAAGGGTGTGCCAGCATTCAGGTCTGAAACAAACACTCCGAGGGGCACCATTGCACAGTTTGGCAGCAAGATTTTATGTATTCTCTGCAATAACTGGCAGAAGAACTCATGAAGTACATCCTGGAGGAAGGAGCAAGAGTGGAAGCAGTCCTAACCCATTGGCCAGAAATTTTCACTTTTTCACAACAAGGTCCTTTGCTCTCCTTCCCTGCTGTTCCCTTCTTTCATGGTGTGTGTGTGTGTGTATGTGTGTGAGAGAGAGAGAGGGAGAGAGAACTTAAATTCCCTTCTCTTGAAGTGTTTTGATCAGTTTAAAGATTTGTTCATCCTTGGGTCATAACCCTGTTTTGCTTCTTCTGATGGACCAACCCAGCTACATGCAATTTTTCAGAAAGTGTGTTGGGCTGAATTCAGAGATGTAGCTATGGGAGTGTGTGTGCAAAATGAGCATTCCCTTCCCCAAATAAGAATTATGTCCCCCAATGAAATGTCCTTTGCTCCCCATATTTCTAGCATTGCATACAATGAGACCCTGAAAATTGGTCACACCTAGAACTCTTCTATTTGCTGTGTTCATATTCCTTGAGTACCTTTGCCTGCCCCTTTCCTTGGGATGCCTAAACTCTATTTCTAAAAGCTCAGCTGAAGTTTTAAGTTACAATGCTAGAAATTTGGGGGACTGCAAGAAAATTTTATCTCATAGAATCACAAGGGCCATCTAGTCCAGCCCCATTCAGCCACGCACGAAAATACAACTACAGCACTCCTGAAAGATCCTCATCCAACCTCGGTTTAAAGACCTCCAAAGATGGAGAATCCACCACCCTCCAAGAGAGTATGTGGGGGGAGGTTTATAATTCTCATTTGGTGGACAATGTCTTCATTTTGGCCCTGTCCCTGCCCTGTAGCTACACCCCTGGCTGGATTTCCAAAACAGAAGCTGGACCTTCCCAGAGCTTCTGTAGGAAGTCACTGGTTTCAGACTAAAATGTCTCCCAAATATTTTTAACTGGCCAGTTTCAGGTTTGGCAGCTTAAACACGCCTGATTCAATCTGTCCCCCCGCCCCACTTTTTTGGACACTGAAATAGAATGGGATTTCAATTACAAATTTCAAATTTCACAAGGATAGTGAAACAAAATAAAACTTGACTTTTCAATTTATTGGGGGAATATCCTGCAAGGGGGGGGGGCAGAAGCAGGTTGTTTCCACTCACCATAGTTGTTTCCAAAGACAGCAGCTGCTCCAGCGAAGGCACCAAGAAATTGTGCTAGGACAAAAATGGGAAACTGGCTCCATGCCATCTTTCCCGTTAGGCACATGGCAAAGGAGACAGCAGGGTTTATGTGGCCACCTGAATTGAAATGAGCAGGAAGGCATTCACCGTGTAGAAAAAATGATCAAGAATAAAAGAGTTTATCTATTTTAAAAAGAATAACTACAACAACAGTTGCATAGTAATTCAATTCTTCCTCAACCACATCTCTGTTGCAATCCTGTATGACTCAGCAGAGGATAATAGTCCTATATGTGGCACTACACTGTATCTGCTGGCGTTCAGTTCCCAAACTTAACCACAGGTACTGAAAACTGCAGATAATAGCAAACCCTATTAAAAGTAATGGACTTCTGGTAAGAAACACCATAGAGTTACCTTGAAGGGCCTAGAAGATGTCTAGAGAGGATGCCTCTCTAGGCATTTTCTAGAGTTACTTATGGTATGTGTCCTGCAGATAACTGAAACTGTGGATACTGGTTCTGTGGATGCAGGGGTCCAACTGTATACTAGGCTGGGTCATGTACCACCCCTGGGACTCACCCTAGATCCCCTGAAGCCACCCTGAAAAGCCATCCCATGCTTTGTGGTAAGCAGGCAAAATCAGAGAAGTATCTATAGGCCCCTTCTCATAATACGGTGACAATGATGATTATGCATTGTGCGTGCATGTGCCTCCAAGATGCCAGTCGACTTATAGTGGCCCCGTGAATTTTCTAGGGTTTTCTTAGGCAAGAAATACTTAGAGGTGGTTTTGCCAGTTCCTTCCACCTATGGCACCTGAGATTCACTGGCAGCCATTCAAGGACTAACCATGGCTGACCCTGCTTAGCTTCCAAGATCAGCTTGAGGGCATTTAGGCATATATTACTTTGTTATTAACATAATCAGGCTCGGCCAAAATGATCACCAACAATGGTCTGCCCTGGCCTCACATCAGGAGGCATGGAGACGCACTATCCACAATGCTGCAGCCTTATTTGAGAACTCACGTGGCCGAACAAGTCTTGAAGAGAAACAACAACGCAGAAAGAATCACAACCCAAAAACATCACCCAAGGAGACCTTCTGCTGTGCTTTCTGCAACCGGACTTGTTTATCTTGGATTGGCCTTTTTAGTCATCAGCGCGCTTGCAGAAAGCGCGGGATGAGTCCTTCCTGAATCTTCGTTTGTGAAGAAAAGAGAGAGAGAGAGAGAGAGAGAGAGAGAGAGAGATTAACATAATGTGGTGAAAAAGATTTCACAGCAGCATTTTTAAACTAACAGGAAGGAAACTGAGGAGAAATATAAGCATGTTTTGCACTGGATTCACAGAGCCCCACAAAGCTGCTCCCTTGGTTCTGTGGGCCCCAGTTTAGGAACCTCTGCTGCTCTGTGCCAAAACAGCTGTCAAAGGAGCCGAGGAAGAGCTGTTTTTGCTCTCTTGGGGTAGCAGAAAATCCTGCTGCTTCCCTGAAGAGCCCCTGAGGAGAGCCAGAGGATGGTGTTTGTCTGCCTGTGGCCAGGCTTCACCAGAGCAGCCTTGGGCCGGGAGGGGAGGGGAGGGGAGGGGAAGGCCAGGCCTTGGGCTTTCCTGATAAGGGCGACCTTCATCTGTCAGGGGGGGGGAGGCCTGGGCAAAGGGCAGCTGGGCACCCGGCCCCTGTGTGCTTGCACCGGGGGTCAGGGTGTTATCATCAGGAGGGCCAGGAGGGCCTCTGATGTACCCCCAGTGAGTAAACACAGGCACCAGGAGCTGGAGAAAGAGCCCCATTGTGTCCCTTCCTAAACGGGGTGTGATCTGCCATGAACAGCAGTGGGGCAATTAAGGCTGAACTTTGGGGTCTTTTCTTTCAGAGTCCTCCTTGTTGGAGGGGGATTGGAGGGTGGGTTGTTCAACACTCCTGAAAGGTGGCTTTCGGACCTCCTTGTCTCTGGGGTCGCTTTGAATTGGGCCGAACAATTTTCTTCTCTTTCAGCAATTCCAAATCTGGATTGCATGGAAAGTACATACCATGCTCTGGAATGAAGAGTTCATTTTTTTTAAAAAAAAGAAAGACCAGCATGGAGAACTATTCTAAGGCCCTGTCCATCTTTAATGCTGTATTTTAACTGCTGATGAACTAATGCAAGGATGGGGGCATATGGGGGCCATGATCCTGACACTGTGTTACACACCTGTAAATTCCCCCACAGGAACAGCAGGACATTTTGGTCCACTGTGGAGTGTCTGCCTTCAGTTTAAGGTTGCAAAAGAGGAGTTGTGCATGCAGTACCATTATGCATGGATGTACATTGTGCATGGATATACATCAGTGTGTAACTGCGCATGCAGATATTTATGTTATGCATCCCCAATGTAGGACTGGGCCAGGTTCCTGAAGAAAGGGGTGGGTTGATCTCTCTTGACAATCCTGATGGTATGGCACTGTGCTGAGGAATGAATGAGGCCATAGACTCATCGGTAGTGTCTATGCTCTGAATGTAGGAGGTCTTGGATTTGTTCCTCTGGAAGCCTGTGGCAGTCCCACATCTGAAGCCCCAGAGGGGGCCTGTCATGGGCGGACCCAAGAGACTTGCCAGGTGAGATCACCTTTGGAGATATGCACCCCCAGAATCCCTTTAGATACCAGGTGGGAGCTGCGCATTGCATTCCCGCTACCCAGCCCACCATCCTCTGCCTGAGACATGGCTGAGATTGGATAGGATCATATGTATTGTTTGGAATCTCGGTGGTGCTTTGCACATGGGTAAGTTCCCCTCCAAAAGCAGTGGGGCATCTTTGTTCAACATGAAGCAGCCACGTTCCATTCAGGGCTACAGAAAAGAATGAGGTGCCATTGGGCTAGCTGATGCTCATGCACTGTAATGTGATGCATGTGTGATGTGCAGGGGATGTGATGCTCATGCACGTGTGGTTTGTGTGTTCAGTTGCCCATTGCATTGTGCAACATTACCATTCAACACAATGGTTGTGTTAACCATTTGTAAGCTGCTCTGATAGCCTTTGTGGCTGAAGAGCGGGGTATAAATAAATAAATAAATAAATACATATAAAATAAAAATGGTTGTATAGCACAATCAACACAGAACTCTACATGTGGAGAATTATGCTATGCAAATTGGCATGTAGGATCCCAGCCATGGGACTGTTTTATTTATGCCTCAACTTTTCCAAGGCAGTTTACAAAGTAAAAGGAAATGCAAGTAAAAAATTATTGTAATGCGCCTCCAAGTCATTTCCAACTTATGATGACCCTAAGGCAAATCTATCAAGGGGTTTTCTTGGCAAGATTTGTTCAGAGGGGGTTTGCCTTTGCCTCCCTCTGAGGCTGAGAGAGTGTGACTTGCCCAAGGTCACCCAGTGGGTGTCTGTGGCTGAGCGGGGATGCAAACCCTGGTCTCCCATTGTCCTAGTCCAATGCTCCCCAAAGGTCATGATTAAATTAACATTAAAGTGCTTATAGAATTAAAACCATGTAGAAGATCTACATTGCAAAGCAAAGGATCAAAGTAGCTACAATATACTACTACTGGGAGCAGCCACTGAGAAGGCCCAGTCTCCCAGGTTGTCACCAGGTATACCCATAATGCTGGCGGGACAGAGCGTGGGGTCTCCCTGAAGATCTCAAGAACAGGGTAGGCTTGTAGGGAAAGATCCATGGGGTATTCCTCAGAATTCTAAACATACCTTGTTATTGGCATCCCTAAAAATATTACCACCCCAAAGGATCCATTCAGCTGCGTGTGTGGCTAGGCTGGTGTTTGGCTGGCATTCAGTTAAAGACATGTGTATGTGTAAGTCGCACTAGGCATGTGGAACCAAAAAGCCAGCATGGCACAACGGGGGGTTCTGCTGATAGCAACAGAAGCAGAGTTGCACAGATGCCATGCTCTTCTGTGCCTTGTGTTTGCATGTTGCTGTTGTGATGTTGCAATTGTGCAAATGAAAAATACATTCATTTAATTTGCACATCAAATATTGCCCATTGCAGTTTTGTGCATTGTACATTGTGCATTTCACACTGTGCAACGATACCCAGTCATTGATGTGTGTTGCACAACATTGCTAATCTGCATGGGGAATATGTAGTGATGGTGCAGCACATGTCCACGTGCAGACATTTTCACTGTGCTAAAGGGATGCTGGATTGCATCAGTCTTCCTCTCTATCTGGGTTTATTTTCCTAGAGTTCTCTGGCAAAGCATCATTCTATCCACACCAGTTTCCCTCCAGGCCAAGTTAACCTTGCAAGAGATCTCACCTCTCTCTGCCGCAGGCCAGTAATGTCTTTTGGCTCTGTCCCCATCTCATGAGTCAGAGATATCTAAGCCTAGGTCCTAGGACCATCACATGTGCTATGACAAAGAGATGTCTTTCACCACTAGGGGGAGCACCTCTTCAAATTCCACAAAAGGTTCTTTCACATTCCACTGTTAGAGCACTTTGATGCCACTTGAACTGTCATGGTGCCATCCTATGGAATCCTGGAATGTGTAGTCTCATCAGATATTTAGCATTCTATACCAGAGAGCCCTAGTGTCTCCCCAAACTACAAATCCCAGGGTTCTGTAGGATGGAGTCATAAGTGTCCAGGAGGTATCAGCATGCTATAATTGTGGAGTATGAAAGGGAGCCTAGTTTGAACTTCAGCCATTACTACATCTTCCAGACATCTCTAGGAGTGAAATAGTCAGCTTACCAGAAACACCTCCAGTGACGTACACAGCAATGGTGACAGCCATGGAGAAACCGACAGATATCGCCTGTGCTCCTCCCAAGGCCCCTCCACTAAGGACAGATTGGGCGATGGACCCACATCCCAGCGCCTGCAGTTTGGGGGAGAGAGGAGAACAGGCTGATTGGGACCTGAAGTGCAGGACTGGAAGGCCTCAGAATCAGTGTCTCAAGGTCTGGCCCGGCTGCCAGCAAAGGAGCCACGACATAATCACAGAGTCATGGGATCCTAGAGTTGGGTGGGGACTCATGGGCCATCTAGTCCAACCCCCTGCTCAGTGCAGGATCTCCAGCTATTTCTGCATTTCATTTTTTTTTCCTGCTAGCCTTATGTTCATCCTTGTTGAAGTTATTTTTCCCCAAATTGCAAAGCAGCTCTCCAAGGTGCTGAAACATACCCCTCAAGTTCAGCACCTTAGGCAGCTCCTTTAATGTTCAGACTAAAATCCAGAATGGGTTTAATTCCCTGCTGACATGGAAACGAACAGCTGCCATGGGGGAAGGAGCTCTTGATGTGCTCAAAGCACTTTGTTCCTCTGTGTGTGTTTATGTGTGTGAGGGCGAGGGAGGAGAGAGAATATACTTTGCTCCGTTGGTGGTGCAGAATAGATCTTTTGCATATGCTCCAGAGCATGTGTTCAGAGGCAATTTCACATCACACAATTTTAGTACCATGATTCAACTTTAGCTGCCATAGCAACACCCTATGGAATCCTGGGATATGTAGTTTGGTGAAGCACTGAAGCTCTCTGGCCACCATTTTGGACGAGTTTTTGATGCTGGCTTGCTAAAAAGGCCACCTGTAAAAGGTTAATCAGTTGCAAATATATTAAATGGCTGGCAGCCCTTGGGGGAGAAACTATGTGCTGTTATTGCTGTTGTTGTGTACCTTCAAGTCATTTCTGACTGAGCAAGTACTGTACAGCATTCTTCTTGCTGTTTTATGCCTTCAAGTTGTTTCCAATTTATGGCGACCCTGATTGCAGGGTTTTCTTGGCAAGATTTGTTCACAGGGGTTTTGCCTTTGCCTTCCTCTGAGGAGGCTGAGAGAGTGTGACTTTGCCCAAGATCACCCAGTGGGCTTCCATGGCTGAGCAGGGATTTGAACCCTGGTCTCCATTGTAATCCAACACTCAAACCACTACACCATGCTGGCTGGCTGTCATGTGTGGTGTACAGAGCTCAAACTCACCCAATTTCACTTCCCAAGGAAACAAGAGAGGAGGTCCAGGGAGGAGGAATGGATTTAAAGCAAAAATTCCTCTACAAACCATTTGCTTTGTCTGGTAACCCATCTGCTCCTTCTAACCTGCCCTGAACATTTCATAAGCCTATCGCTGGTTTTATTAGATGCCAGTGAAACCCCATCCCCTCTGGAGTCTCCTTACAGACCCAACTCAGGCCCTTTCTCAGGGACTTAGCTATAAAAGCATCCATCACTTCTCAGGCTAAAATGCTGCTGCTTTCAGTTCAGAACAATTACACACAGAATCAAAATCTCCATAAAACCCGGCTGTATTTCCATTTCCTCAAATGCTGACAAAATCAGGGCAGAGTTGAAATGTCCCTTCCGGTGATAGTTTCCTCCTTTTTCAAACAAAAAAAAGTTCAGAGCCTGGAAAAGTTACAATAAAAGAAATGATATGCTGACACTGTGACTGTGCTGTAACATAACATGAATTCAAGGACCCGCTAAGAAAGGAGAACCCTTTGAGGACCCTAAAATTTGGGTAGGCTCATAGTGGGATAGCCTGGACCTAAGCTGCATAGAGCTTGATAAATCATCACCAGCACTTTGAAATTATGCCTGGAAGTGGACTGTGACTAGTACAAGGAGGAAGGGCAGCCATGGGATCTCTCTCCTCCCAGGTCAGGTACAAGAATGGGCAGATCTGACAAAAAAAAGCAGCAGCCTTCCTTCTGGGTTTTTGGCCAAGTTTTACTGCCTCTGCAGAACCAGTCTAACACAATCCCACACAGTCCTACTCCTTGGATTAGCTGAATGTTATACAAGCAGGAATCAGGTTGCATGAGAACCACTTCACAGGCCTCTCCGATTGTCCAGATGCAACACACCCAGAACCCTCTCCTTGTGTAACATGCTTGTATAACTCCTGCTTGCCTCCTTCTAGGAAACACACATGGTTGCTAAAGGCAAAATACTTGCCGCCTCCTGTATTCATGCATTCATTCCAGAACAGTGAGCCCGACCTTGGCTCTTGCAGCATGCCAGCGAGTAAGGCCACCACAACAGACATGGTTGTAATAAATACTATTAGTTGCAATTTTCAAAGAGACTGGACATGATAGTCTGTTGTTGTTGTTTTTGCCATTCATTAATATAGTGCCATCAATGTGTGCAGCACTTCAAATAATAACACAATAAAAGAGACAGCTAGGCATGTAAAAGGTGTACAATCTAATTTTTAAAATAATAAAAAGAAAAAAAGGGGGAAAGGGGAAAAAAGGAATACAGGGAAGGAGCAAATATAAAACCAATGTGTTACAATTGTAAAACAAGCTATCCAAATAAGCATATAAAATCCAAAGCAATACAATACAAAAAGAAGCTATCAAAGAGAGATAATAAACTGACAATGTTGATTAAGTAGAAATCTTTGGTTAACTTTTTAAAAGATTGGGATTTGTTTGTTACCTTTTTTGCAACCAAGTAAGGGGGTATGTATCAATGTTGGGCTTTTTAAAATAGTAGAGTTTTGATTAAAAGTAGAAGTTGGAATTTATTATCATTTAATGGAAGTATCATTTTAGAGGAATATAAATAACCAATTGGGATTGGGGGGAAGTCATTAGTAGTTTTGTTTGTATTTTCTTGTTTTACGTTTGTGGGTCTGTGTGTACTAGTTTGCGTGTTTTATGTATTTAAAGTAAGTTTGTGTGTATGTTTTGTTGTTGTTGTAGCTTGTGTTAATTAAAAAAAATAGTACCCAGTGGGCACAGATTTTAGTGACAAGCCCTGGCTCAGGGTTGGAAAACAATAACTGCTGGTCCCCCACATCAGAAAGTCTGAGACTCACAAGACTGGCTTCCCACCCAACAAAAAATAAGATGATAATTCTGAAATGAAAGTTTGGCTTGGCAGATTGCAGAGAAGATGGCTGGCTCCTCTTCCTCCACCGTTTCTGCCGGAAAACCCTTGCCTCTCAGTCATCAGATCCTTGTTTTGGTCTAGAAGGAAGGAAAACAACCACCTCTCCTTGGAGCATCTCCCTCATTCCCTGGAAAGCTCCAGCGTTTTATCAGCATCCCGCTCACAGAGGGGAGATTAAAGATCTGTGCTCCTCAGGATGTATGCATTATTCTTTCCAAGATACATAAATAGGACTCTCCAGTGTAAATAGGATCTTTCGGAAAGCTCCGGGCCTCCGCCTTTCGGAACAACACAACCCCCTCTCTGGGTGGCCTTGGCCAGGGTGGTATCCGCCGGCCTCGGTTCTCATTTCACAAAAAAATGGGAAAAGCAGAGATATTTGGGATTGGCGTGTGGAGCTGGGAAGCAGCCATCCAACGGAAGCAGATATAGGGAAGAGACAAATAGGCTCCGCATGAAGACAGATAAAGTTGCTTTGGAGTCCTTTTGTAGTCAGAGTCTGGACTATTCGTGGGCAGAACCCTCCTGGTGTCTTACACCTGAGTAACGTCCCTTACAGAAGTGGTTGGGCACTTTTATCCAATCAGGAGGGGGCAAAATCTGGACATTGACTGCCCCCAATAAGAATTCTACCAAGAAATTTTCCTTCAGCCCTCAAAGTCCTAGCATTGCAGAGAGAGAGTGAAAGATAGAAAATCATTCACACCCGAGACTTTTCTATTCATAGAACCATAGAATCATAGGCTGGAAAGGATGACAAGGGCCATCTAGTCCAACCTTCCTGGGCCATGTCCTTCAACATGAAAATTTCATTTGGGAAGCAGAATTCTTCTTTGGGTGGGCCAAATTCCTGCAATTTTTCAAAAGCAGAAGCAGACCTCTGGCCACCTCCAGTAGTGTTGGGGTGGCATTTGGGGCCATCGGTCCATGCTGCCCATGAGTGTTCCAGGGGCAGAAAATTGCTCCTTGGATTTGCTGTGGTTGTGTCCCCTGGCTTCAAAAGCTGGGCACCCCTCTCTGCCCCTTCCCAACAGGTCCCTGGTCCCACTGGTCTAGGGCAAAGGCTTTTGGATGTGTGTTGCCTTCCTGGCCACCCAAAAGTCACCGTCCTCCTGGTTATTTGTTCCTGTGGTTGGGTCTTCAAGTAGACTGCAATTTGCATCAACCCTAGCCAAGTGTTTTCATGGCCAGATTTCTTCAGAGGAGGTTTGCCATGGCCTTCCTCTGAGGCTGAGTGTGACTTTGGCCAAGGGCACCCAGTGGTATTTACGGACTGGATGGTATTTCGAACCCTGGTCTCCCAGAGTCATAGTCGAACCCTCAAACCACTACACCATGCTTCTGGCTTCCTTGGTTCTGGAGATCCATACAAACGATTTGGCCAGGTTTTCCCTGGATTCTGCACCCATTCCCTCATCCCATTTTGACCCTCACCATTCCCAGATGCAATTCTGTCCCCATCTTTTAACTCTTGCCTTCCCTGATTCTATGACATTTATATCACACAAATTCTGAACAAAATCTTGGCTTCAGAGGTTTAATTTGCTTCTCTTCATGCGTGTGGTCCATAACTCTCCAGTTAGGCATTGAATTGACCGGATAACTAAGTAGCTCTTTCTCAAGAATTAAGTGATGGATTTGTCCTCTTCCTGCAGCATATTACAAGGTAATCAAACATTCCAAAACAAAACCAGCCAAATCTATTATTCCTCTTGCCTCCTAGGAATACAATCAATACCCTTCAGGTTCAAATGGATTTCATTTTAATTGTTTTCAGGCCCAAAGTTTCACTTTTTAAAAAACAAAGCAGCTTGGAATTAAAGACTGTTATTTAAGTAATCCGCAAAAAATGTGGATTTAAACCTTGAGAAGACTGTCTTTGCAAAATTCCCTACACTTCCTTTCGAACAGCAAACCGAGGGATTATTGCTCAGTTACATTAATATAAGTTTCTTAAGTCACCAGCCCCAATGTATACATTTTAAATCTTTAGAAACTTGTAAAGATCTGGTTCTAATAGCTCATGTAAAATGAAACAACTCGAAACACCATTACCACGTCTTTTTTTTTTTTAATGGATGGCTTTAAAAGTATTTTCTATTGGGTTTGCATGTTAAAAATATGAAGCGGGAATAGAATGATCAAACAGGGTGGTAGGACATGGTAGAGGCAGCTGTGTTTTCTCACAGGGATGAAGATGGACAGTTTGTGCCTGGGTGCTCAACTATTTCTCCCTTTTCTCTATTTTAAAGCCAGGTAGTCAAGATGGCAAGTTTGAATAGCCATTGCTGAGGAAAAGAGGGAAAATGGACAGCACTTGTTACAAGTCTGCTGTTCATCAACCCCACAATCAGATATAACAGTGCATCATTTCTCGAGAGGCCACGCTAGATTATGTGGATGAAGTTGCCTGATCTTTATTTTATGACAACAACCTTGTGAGGCAGGTTAGAATGAAAGAGAGAGGATGAAAGAGAGAGATAGGTTAGGATGAAAGAGGGAGGGAGGGTGACTGGGGCAAGGTCATCCAGCAAGTTGTCCTGCCCAAGCAGGGTTGTGCAGCTTGGGCTAAGATCCGAGATCAGAGTTGTGTAGCATATATCTTTGCATGCCTTGATTGTACATCATGATCCTTGTGTTGAATGGCAATGATGCACAGCCAAATGTGCAATCAATGCACAACTGGATGCTTGATCAAACACAGAACCAAACATGCAGCAAAATGTGGGACCAAATGCCAAAGCAAATGCACCTCTGCACACACAATGGCGTCCCATACGCAATTCTGCTTTGATGGCCCTTGAGCTGAACACCCATACTGCAAACTGGACAACCACTTATGAAAGGGAATCCACACAAGCATAAGAGACCAACGGGATCCCAGCATCTTCCTAGTCCAAATCTAGTGCTTTGACCACAAGACACCAGGATGGTGCACCTTGCATGGGACTCCTCTGTCCATGAGAGTTGGCCTGGTGTTGAGATGAGATGAGACAGCTATCTGGGGGAGGGGGGTTAGGTAGACTCATGGCACACATCTTTTCCATTCCCTGGGATGATGGGAGAAATCTCAGGGCAAGGGTGCTTCCTTGAAAAATGTGTGTTCTGTATTTTCCTCATTTCGTAGACTTGCTGTTTATTATTTGAACAGCAGGCTCTGTGCAGCTGTGATTGACACACCCTGTTACAGACTTATATAAGCATAAATGCAGTTTATACATGAGTAAGTTACTTTTTTGACAAGGTGCGGAGACCAATTTTCTTGTCCTTGTTCTGTCCGAAAGGCTCCCAGGCCTGGCAGGTGCTAAGCCCTGGCTGTTTTGGGCTATCAGGGAAGGAAAAGGCAGGTTCACTCCATTGGAAAGCACACCCTCATTGCTTCCTCCCCCTCAGCCGACCTGAGACCACCTGCTTCTCCATGGACTGTATTGCCTCCCCCTCCTTTCCTTCTCCACTGGTAAGTGACAGCAGGGCTTGGCAGCTGCTGGTTGATAGCAGAATGTGGAACTGAGCATGTGGAGCTAGGACCTCAGTTCATGCATCCTGCCTCATGACCAGGGTCTCCCCTTGTAACATCTCCTTTGCAACTTCTCCAGGGCTTGCTTCCTGTGAAATCACAAGTGGTCACCCCTCAGTTTTGGACCTGAAATCTCAGAGCCTAGGATAGTCCTGGTCTACACAAAGCTGCAGGGCTGGGGTGATGTTAGGGGTGTGATGACATGAGGGGGAGTGCTGGGTGGTGCCATGAAGCAGGCTGATCAATTAAGCATCAGCCACTGTCACTCAGGTTCTGCCCTTTGCATAGCTTCCAACATTTCACAGATGAAAACCAGGACACCTGTGGCCAAACGGCCTCAGAGTGTGGTCAAGATAGCAAAAGTTATTAAGGAGGAAGAGCATGCAAGTAAGGAAATGGGGCAAAAGAAAGGCAGGGATTCTTGGCAAGAGGAAGCTGCTGCTACTTTCGCTTTGCATGGAAAAGCTGGCAGCTTAAAATGGGGGAAAAGCAACGCAATGTGCAGCTGTGTTTTCTCACAGGGATGAAGGAAGGAATAGAGGCTGTGTGTGTGTGTGTGTGTGTGTGTGTGTGTGTGTGAAGTGCAGTTGCTCTGGCCCAGGTATCTGGATGCCAGGCACGCACCCACAGAAAAGGAGCGCCTGTGCCAGCTATTCTGCAGCTTTAGCAAAGCTTTAGCAAAGGCCTTTTTCTCCTCCCTTCCCAGCTTTTCATTTGAGAGAATCCTCCCTTGCTTTTCTGTTTCAAAGGAAACCTTGCAATGTGGTGACAACCCTCATCTAGACTCAACTGCATCTAAGGTTGCCAGGTTTTCAAAGGAAGGAGCAACATGGGACAGGGAAAAGGCATGGCATGCAGGGTTCAAAAAGAGAAATGAACATCAAATGCAGTTGTTTCCAGCTTATGGCGACTTATGGCAACCCTTGATTTGGCCTACAAATCAAGATGATGGTCGTGAGTGAATTGCTCATGTTTTTATTCTCCCCAAGTTGCTGTTGCCGAACAGTATTTTAAAAAAAACAAAAAACAACTAAATCCAAGGTACGGAAGTGCAATATTCTGCTTAAATAAACAACAACAAAATACTGTTTCATTGTCCCAGTGCATGATCACTACGGCGAAAATCCAACATGGTGGTTCTGAGCGCTGCCTTGTCAGCAAGCTCTACCCTCTGGACACATCCAACCAATCAGCTATCCACTTTGGGAATGCACAGCAATGAAATTTGGTTGTCCTAACGAGTGGGAATGTGCGTTTCTCCTGCAGTTTTTTAAAAACTTGGGGAAAATCCAGAAGTCTTTTGTAGCATAGTTTTTGTGGGTTTTGGCCCCCCTCCTTCTGAATACTGTGATTCAAAGTGGGATTTCATTAGGACAAAGGGAATGCTTCTTAAATTCCATGAGGAGTATTTTTGCTGTTTAGACAAGCCCTCCCAGAAACTCTCTGAGGACCAGTGGCTGTTGGCTCTGGAACTGGGACCAGTCCACGTATGGCTGCTTTGAGTAGCACTGCTATACCCAACAAGTCAAAGTAAAAAGTTGTCCAGTGGCAAAATTTCATACAAAAAGGGGTAGATTTGAGCAGCTGATAGCTAAAAACATCAAGCCACCAAAAAACCCCAAAACCCAATCAAACATGGATGAAAAGAGTTTTATTAAGTCATTTCATCCAGTGGCAGCTGATGGATCGCACTTTAGGTTGCTGGTAAATCCACTCCACGTTTTATTCCAAGGCTTTAAAGAAATACCCAAGTTATTAAATCTAATCTCCAAAGTAGGATCGTGTTTCTGGAAACCCTCAACCTTCAATTCCCAGACTCCATCAGCCAGAGATGAACATGCAAACTTTCCTCTTTGCCTTCCAAGATTTTTGCCCTTTTTCTTCACCGGCCTTCCTTGGTCTGTCCTTTTAAAGTCTTCTAGCCTGTCGTGCCCTGTATCAACCTTAGAAGTTGTGGGATGTTACTTTCTGGCAAAAACAAATAAACACCCATCCACCCCACACACAAACATACACACACTTGGGGTGTTCACAAAGGCCTCCCCTGCCCTCTGCTTTGCTAACCTTTGACTCTGTCTGGGCGATTGCTGTTGTCTCCTGTTGTCTGTTTGATCTTGCCTGTCATGGCAGGTTATCGTTGTTCCTGGAAAATGGATGAGCAAATGTGTGTGTGTGTGGGAGGGAGGCTGATCCTAGGATAGATGAGGTGGCTTCGAAGGTCCTCACAGAGAGCCAGCTGGGCTTTGCCTGGAAGGCTCTGGACTCAAAAGGGCTGCTGGGTTTTCCCCCCAGAAAGAGGGGTGGAGGGGAATTCTGGTCTGGGGGGGGGGGATTGTGTTTGGAGGAGGTTCATTCTTAGAGCAGGTCTCCCAGTGACTGTGGGGGAATGGGTTGGGGAATAGGTTTGGGGACCTGGACCCTAGTCCTGGAGAGTCAGTGTGGTATAGTCACTTGATGTTGGACCAGGACTCTGGGGGACCAGGGTTCGAATCCATGAAAACCCACTGGGTTAGACTCTCTCTGCCTCAAAGGAAGGCAAGGGCAAACCTCTGAAGAAATCTTGCCAAGAAAGACATACAAGAGGGTTGCTGCTCATCAGTTACAATAGCCAGTAACTGTGTAGTGGTTTGACTGTTGGGCTAGCACTCCTGGTTCAGCCACAGAGCCCCTGGGGACACTGGGCAGGCCATACTCTCTCAGCCTCAGAGGAAGGTAATGGCAAACCCCCTCTGAAGACATATTGTGAAGAGAAACTTGAAAGCACATGATGACAAGAACAAAACCCTAGCCCTAGCCCACAACATGTCCTGGACTGTAAGACGCCCCAAGTCCACTCAGACTTGATCATGGTATCACATCTGGTCCCCACAGTGGCACAGCCAAGACTTGGGGTAGAGCAGAAGATGCCCACAATGGAAGAGTTCTCTGTCAAGGTGCGAAGAGGCAACAACCCGAGAGCACTGTTTTACTTTTACTACAAAGTCGAGAAAGGCCTTCTTGGGAGCTCCTCCTAGACTGTGGCACTCCCTGCACGTCCCTGGTTGCCCTTCTCACTGTAAACAAAGACCTTTATATTCCAGCATCCTTTCCACAACTGACTGATGTTAAAGAAGGAGATTTTTAAGGGATGATTGGTGAATTTAAAAAAAAGGAGTGTTTTTAAATTGCTTCCAATTTCATAGTGTTTTAATATTATAACTGTTTCACTGTGTTTTCACATGATATTTGTTTGTGATTTGTGCCAGTCTTTACATCTGTAGCTGTCCCTACCTCTTTTTTAATTTTATTTTTAAAAGTATTGTGGTTTTAAAGCGATCATATACATCAAATCTCATGTTACCATAAATATTATATGCACATAAAATTCCCTAAAATTAATAATCTATTATCCATAAAGTACCAATAATTCCATAAGTATATCATGTTTGACTTCCCACCAACAAAAATACTGATTGATTATTGTTATTTAACTTGTAACTCAAATAAATGGTAAAGTTATGTCATCCACTGTTTTAACAGATATAATACCCCTATACAAATACTTCATTAAATTGATTATTGGAATTATAACTAGTCTTCAAAAAGACTTTCCATTTTCCCCATTCTTTTTCAAAACTTTGTGTCATTTTCCCCTTTAACCAATAAGTTAGTAAATTCATTTCTACTAAGTCTTCCACCTCTCTCTTTGAATCTTAGGAATTGCTTTCAGGCCCAGCCTTTGGAGAACAGTCTGTGCCTCCCTTTCTATTGTCACTTGTACCTTTTTAAATCTTGTTCATCGGCTCCTGCTTTTATGTTTTGGCCTCTACCTGTTTAATCTTGTTGATCGTTTCTTAATCTGTATCTGCTTGTATGTTCTTTTAGGGATGCAGTTTTAATCTTGTGAGCTACCTTGAGCCTGAGTCATAGAGGAAAGGTGGGGTATATGTCAAATTAATGTGCAAATAATGCTCACCATCTTACAATGGGTTGGTATAGCATGACTTTCCACGTGCAGAATTACACATTAATTGTGCTACAACTGAACCAAGCCACCAAATGTGCCACCAAAGGCACAATCCAATGCATAAGGTACATGTATGCACAATGTACATCTGCAAGCATAGTGGCTCTGCACGCACAACACTGCTTCTGCAACCTTGGACCAAATGTGGATAGGATTCCAGATATAATCTACAACAAATAAGTAGTATGTAGGACTATCATTTAATGTTAGTGGTAATTTGCTAAATGCACATCCAGGATAAGACAGCATAGGCGAATAGTAGTCAGATTATACAGCCCATTTCTAGAAACATGGCTAATGTGAGTTATGAATTGCAAGCCCAAGTATGCAAAATGAGCCAAGGTCATGCATCAGCCTTGTCTAGTGTAAACCTACACACACATGTAGCCAAGTGGTGGTTGCTCTTTGCCATCCTTCTATTAAATGTCAACATGGTGCAACTGATAGACCTGTGCAAATGGACTTGCTGTTTCTGCAATCCCTGTGGATCTGGTGGTGCACTGAAGACTGTCCTGAGTTGTTATGCACCACTCAGGAGGGCATGACTGCATGTGCAACAGTTAACACTTGTGAAACTCAGCAATAGAGAATGTGCAATGGCTGTTTCCACAATCCCAGTGAACCAAGTGATCCGCTGAAGTCACCAATGTGTAGCTACACACCATTCAAGAATGCACAACTGCCTGGGCAAGGGTTACACTTGTGGAACTCTGCTTACACACGTTTGAACTATGAATACAGACATTAGGCCATGTGCATGTGTAAAGGAACGGGCATGAGCATAAAACAGTAACGGGGTGCCAGCCACAGGAAGGGTGTATTCATCCGTGAGGATAAAATTGGCTCTTGGTGAAGCAACTGTCAGCCTCTACTTCCCTTCCTGCTTCCTCTCTGTCTTTCTCCCTGTTTTGAGGCATGGATTGTATACTCCTCAGGACAGGGACCCATGTTATCATGTGTCGTGTAGAGAACTCATTCCCTCCAACTGTCCCAGTTTGGCAGGGACAGTCCCAGTCCTCAGCCATCCAAATTTTTCAACTGCTTTTAAAATGTCCCAGTTTCTCTCCCCCCCCCTTTGTCTTCAGCTCACTTCCATTGCTGAAAACTGAGTCCGATGTGCAAAAATAGTTTGCACTCAGCTTGGTAGGGGGAGAGGAAAGGAGGGGGTAGAATCCTGCCCTTCCCAAGAGGCTCAGGCAAAAGCAAACAACTGCAGCCACTCCCAACTTGGGTGATTGTCCTCATCACACCATACCTTTGGCCATCTTGACTACATTCTGATGTTGCTTGACCACACATTGTCCCAGTTTTCATCTGTGAAATGTATGGAGATCCACACAGCCTAGGAATACTCTAGGAAATGTAAATGGTCACATGTGCTGAGGGCAGTTGGCGCAGTGTGTGGAAGTTGGCTTGAAAAGGAGCATCTCTGCCCTTTCCACAGTGCACCAAATATTGGCTTAGCCAGACAGGAAGAAATCTCTGGGGGTCTGCCAGTGGGGGAAACATGTATTCTGAATGGTACAATGCGTGGATTGTACCCAAAGCATGGGAAAGCTGCTCTTTTGGACAGCAGCTCCCAAAATCCACTGGTCAGGGATGCTTCAGGGTGCTTGGAGCTGCAGTCCAAAAAAGAGACTTTTCCAAGCTCTTAACATTTGCCATATCCAGTTGCCTGTCTCATACCATTCGCTGCCCCTGCTAGGAAGGAAGGTCAATCAGTCGCTCGGATGGATCTGTAGGAAAGAAGCCATTAAACACACTTACTATTAGGATGAATGTTCCCAGGAATTCAGCTAGTGCCTCCTTCATCAATTTGTTCTTCAGGGACAATTTGCTTTTCAAACTCCTTCCCCTTTTTTCACTCATCCTTCCTTTCCTTCCCACTCTTCCTCAAACCAGGAGTGGGGGAAAAAAGCAGCCCAGTCAAAACTTTGTCACTGGGGCAATCTCCTTTTCCTTTTTTGAATTTTGACACACTGAATCTGTCAAAATAGGAGAGCCGGAGAGTCCCAAGGCAGGCTTTGCACTCCTCTGGTGACTTCCAGGATTTACGAAACCCACTTAGACATTCTCTGGACGTAAGTTGTGAGTTTCCGTCATGTGCTCTTCTTTTGTCGTCTGTGGCTCTGGCACTATTTTTAACAGCCGACTGAGATAATGCTGGGAAGCTGGCATCCACAGGAGCTGACCAGAAGCTCTTTCACCTTTCCAGTTTCTTGCTGACTGGATTAATCATTACCTGATCACCAAGATCCACCAACACCGTCCCCAAATAAGCATCTGCACTGTTAAACAAGAGGAGACACATGAGGGGGGGGGGAGAGGGAGAGTTGGAGAGGAGATCTCTTATATAAGTTGCCGGGTGCAAACCAAAGCCGGGGATTCAGACACTGCCTAGAAGGCTTTCCCTGGGACCTCTGCCAAGAGGTGTGTTTCAGGCAGAGTAGGAAATACCAAATCTGCCCAGGTGAGGGGGAGTTTAATGCCAGCCTGAGGCATGTAATACTGCCTCCACATGTTCAGATGATCCGAAAGCAGGGGGAGAAGACAATCTAACTACAACTCAGGTCCAGGTTGTCTGGAGGACTCTTGTCTCCCCATGTGAGCCTGTTGAGACTCTAAGATCTTCGGAGAAGGACCTTCTCTCAGTCCCACCATCTTCTCAGGCACATTTGGTGGGAAAACAGGGGACGGGGCCTTCTCGGTGTCTGCCCCCAGGCTCTGGGACACCTGTCCATGGGAGGCTAGGATGACTCCCTCTTTGCTATCTTTTCATCAGCAAGTGAAGTCCTCTCTACTCCAGCCAGTGTTACATACCCTGATAGCCCCCATCTTGGATATAGCCCCCGTAATTGGCTATATTTAATAATTTGGCTAAGGTGGTTACAGGTAAACCAGGACACACACACACCCCCACTACCAGGGTGGGATTCATGTATGCACCAAAGCAGGGGCCAGCAGAAATGTCCAAAAAACAAACACTCAAGTAAGACTCAATACCTGGAGGTGAGTCATCACTAATCACCATCACTCAAGGATGGGATGATGGGATGGCAGAGACCCTTAGGGTTTGTAAAATGGGATTGTCCTTGCCTGCTCTTTTCCGACAATAGACCTCACCTGTTTCCTATTCAATTCCAAAGTATCAGTTGTTAGCAATCATTAACTCTTCCAGAGCATCCTTTGTTTTAGCATCTCTTTAGGGTTACTATTTCATATAAATATCACCCCAAAATACCACCAAATTGCCTACAGCTCCTCCTCCTACATCCATGCTGCCATGGGGGGTGGGGAGAAGCACATGGGGAAGCAAGCACTGCCCAGCATTGTTGTTGCTGTTGTGCACCTTCCAGTCGTTTCCGACTTATGGTGTCCCTAAGGTGCTCCTGTCACAGGGTTTTCTTGGCAAGATTTCTTCAGAAGGGTTTTTGCCTTTGCCTTCCTCTGAGGCTGAGAGAATGTGACCCACCCAAGGTCACGTTTCCACGGCCGATTGGGAATTCGAACGCTGGTCTCCAGAGTCCTAGTCCAATGCTCCAACCAATGTGCATGCTGCCCCCACAGCATTCTTGCCTCTATGTTCCCTACATGTTCAGAAACCCATTTTTTTCAGTCAGGAAACAAATAGTGATGAGGATTTTTTGCCAGCCACGGTCCTTCTGCCATTGCTGGAGGCATGGAGTGAGCTGGGCTAGGGTGGGGAGCATTTGTTCCAGGATTCATTATGGATGTTTCTGAGCCTTTGCATTGCAAGCAAAAAAATCTCCAGTTCCCCCACCCCCTCCTCACTTAACCCAGGCTCCATATTCATTAAGCCCTAATGACTTTATTAATTGAATATGTAAGTTTGCCTAATTAGAGGGAAGAGTTATTTCTCCGGTTGAAAGGGTAAAAATAAAAAATTTAAGCAGGGCGAATGCGAGCCAGCATTTAGTGGTGATGGATGGGGTTTGAGAAAAGTACAATATTCCAATATGAACGTGGTTAATGGCATCCGTTCATTAGGCGACACACATTAGCCAAAAGGTCAGTCCCTTTTAGGGGCTTGATGCATTTCTTAGATAGTAAATTTTAAAAAAGGTGGTGCAGGGAGGGGAGAATGAGAAAGCACATTGAAGAAGAGATGGAATTTTGGGAGCAGAAAAAGGGAAAGACATCAAGTCACCAGTCCTCATCAGGCCCACAGCCAGCATTGGGAGAGGTAGTTTTCTACAACTCCCCAAACCTGGCTGGGAGTTTTTGGGAGTTGTAGTCCAAAGAAAGAATCTTCCCCCAGCTCTGGCCACATCACATCACAAACAGGACAGACTCCTGATGTCTTGCTCTTGGGCCCAATCCATACAAAAGCACCACTCAGCTCCAAGTCCTTCTGTTGAGGATACGACACATTTCAGGTATGGTGAACTTGACAGCGACTTCTTTGATGTGGCACCAGGCCTTTGAAACTCCTGTCTTCATGAGTTCTGTCCAGTTTTTGAGGGAGGAAGAATATGGACAGAGAAACTGTTCTGCAGACAAGCATGCAAGCTATGACCTAGGCATGGTTACGTGGCCATCTCTTGGAGGTGCTTGGATTCCTGCATGGCAGCCGGGTGGGCTAGGGTGCCTTCGGGGTACCTTCCATTTCTGTGATTCTGTAGGCTGTCTCTGCTATGGGACAGTATCCCAATGGTTTGTTTGAAGTCTCCTTCCCCCTCCACACAACACACACAGGATCTGACCTTGGTCCATTTTCCCTAAATGTTGCAGACTAGAACTTCCGGTGCATGGAGAAAAGTGCCTTTTTGGACTGCCACTCCCAGCAAAGCTATGATGGCTGGGGGATTCTGTGAGTGGCAGTCCAAAAAGAGGAACATTCCCTAAGCCCAGAAGGACTGCCAAGGAATACTGATTACTTTAGGCTCTATTTCAGAGTAAGGAATTGGCAAAACGACCTCTGAGGATTTCTTGCCTAAGAAAACCCTAAGAAATTCATGGGGTCACCATACATTGACAGGCAACTTGAAGGCACATACACACACAAGATCTGCCTTTGGTCCCTTTCCCCCAAATGCTGTAGGCTAGAACTTCCAGAGCATGGGAAAAGGTGCCATTTTGGACTGTCATTCCCAGAATCCCAGCTATGGTGGCAACACCACCTCTGAGGATACCTTGCCTAAGAAAACCTTGTGGAATTCATGGGGTTGCCATAAGTAAACAGGCAACTTGAAGGCACACACACACAAACACAAAACAAGTGGGACAGAGACTTGAGTGCTGATGGAGGAAGCCTTAAAACATGTCTGACCAAACTTAGGCTAGAGCTCTTTAGTGGGAACAGTAAAGAAGTCATTCTTCTCTGCCACCATTGTGCCTGAACAGTGTCACCCAGTGGCCCTGTCTCCAGTGGTCAGAGGTCTTTTACACTCTGCTCCACAAGAGCAGCACGTAGACCACTGAGCACTGAGGAATTTGCTCTGATACGCTCAGACTTGGAAGCTGTACTTGATACAAATCTAGTGGACATAATCTCGGTTCTTGTGTGTCCTATGTTTGGGCAGCCAGAATCCAACCCTCCAGGACCCATGGGGTGGCTCTCATATCCCTTTTCTTTTTAGGAAGGCCTTTGAGTCTTAAATCATGTGGCAACAGGGTGTTTAAACTACTGTGCTGTGCTTTTATCTTTTCAATTTTGTTTTAAATAGTTTTTAATCACATGCTGGTTAATAGAACTGTTTGTTTAAGGTTTTTTTTTTAATTTCTATCAAATAAGATTTTAGTTGAATTTTATTTTTTTTAGTACTGTAAACTGTTTTGGGTCCCATGCAGCTAAAAAGGCAGGGCATACATTCAATAAATAAATAAATAATGGGGAGGCGGAGAGAGCTCAGCCCCTTGGAGACTTTTTAGGCTGCTGTCACACTGCAGAAATAATGCAGTTTGACACCGCTTTAACTATCCTGGCTCCACTCTGTGGGATCCTGGGATCTGTAGTTTGTTGTGGCATCAGAGCTCAGTCACATAGAATGTGAAATATCTCACAAAACTACAAATCCCAGGATTCCATAGCATTGAGCCATGGCAGTTAAAGCGGTGTCAAACTACAGTACATTATTTCTGCAGTGTGGCAGCAGCCATACTTTAAAGTTCAGACTAAAGCCTGGAGCAGATTCAACACTTTACACACACACACACAGAGCTCTCCCAGAGATAAATGAGTTCAGGTGGGCAAGGGCCCTGCAGGACTGACCTACTGGGAGGGGAGGGCCAGGCAGAGAGGGAGACATTTAAAGAATGGATTCAATTAACCCAGGTGGTGATGGTGGGTCTTGGCTGGAAGTGAAGCGAGAGGCCATAACGGGTGATTTATCCCGGCACTAAAATTAAAACACAAGTATCTGTTGGGGAACATTTGCTGCCAACGTGATGGATATCAAAAAGTGCCAAGTAATTAACAGGGGGACACCCAAGGCTGAAGCCCTTGAGACAGAACAGAACAGACAAGTCACAGAGAGGGAAGGGCTGCCTTCTGGGACTCCCCCCCCCCAAAGCTCTTTTGTGGCCCAGGCCAGGGAGGTCAGGGGGCTAAATTCCCTCCAAGATGATGATGATATGGGCTGGCATTGCTTTTGGCCTTGCTGTCTGTTATTCCAAGGTAGTCTGCCTCTGAATGAAGAGGCTCTGCTTAAGCTTTTATGGGCAACATCCACTGAGAGATGCACACACTATTTGTAGTCATCATTATTTGCCACCAAGTCCAGTTTGGCTTAGGGAGGCTCTTTGCATGAGAGACCTTCAAAAGCCAGCCCTGCTGTGGCTTCCCTGATGGAGCCTCCCCACTCCTGGAAATGCCACTGGTGGTTGAACCTGGGCCCTTCTGCATATGGCCAGGGGAAGCTGCCTTATGCTAAGTCAGAGCCTTTGGACCCAGTTTGGCCCATACTGTCAGCTCTCTCTGGCAGCTGCACGGCATCCAGCAAGGTTCCTTTTTTCCTTGTCCCACCTGGAGGTCCCTGGGTTATTCGCTGGCGGCCTCCCCTCCGAAGAGGAACCAGGCCTGACCTTGGAGACATAATTATCGCTCTTGACAAAATGCAGGCTGGTGACTTTAACATCCTCATCCCCACAAACCCCCTTTCTTCTTCTGTATGATTTTCTAATATTTTTGGCCTGATGAAGAAGCCAGCGGAGCTCCAGAAGCTTGCATCATGTGTTTTGTGCATTTTGGGTTGGGCCATAAAGGTATGGCTGTTTCCTGGATTACTCTGCTTAGCTTCTTAAACCAGACAGAGGAACAGAAGAAGCTGCCATGGCCTGAGTGAAACCCTTGGTTCTTCTGGGTCAGTAAGGTCAGCTCTGACAGGCAGCCTTGGCTTTCCCCAAGCCTTCAAAGGAGGAGCCTGCCCCCAAGTCCTTCCTGGTCTTCCCTCCTGGGGGTCTCCCACCACCCAGGGACTCACCAGGCCTGACCCTGCTTGGCTAGTCTAAAACCAGGCACTCTGAGGGATGTGTGTGTTAAGGGTGGAATGAACTATAGCTCCTATCATCCATTCCCATCAGCTGGGAGTTTGGGTCCCAAGGAAGAAAATCTCCCACCTTCTGCCCAGAAGCAAGGAGTCTTGGCAAGGGAGGGGGGTCTGGAAAAGGATTAAACTCAGGGGCTTCCCAGGAGGGAGGGAGGGAGGGAGGGAGGCTGGCTAGGAATGCCCCCCCAGAAGCCACCTCCTGCCCCTTGTGGTACCACCTCACCTTTCGTTGCCTTTCTCTTTTTTGGTGGTGGGGGGAGGAGGTTGTTTTTCTGTTTTTGTCTGGGGGGCTGCTTCCCTATGAAACACATTCTGGGAATCTCTCTATATCTACCTACCTATCTGTCCTCACCCGCTCCCCCATCTCTGTCTGTCTATCTATCTATATCTATCCTGATTGACTGATCAATATCAATCTATCTATTATCAATCAATCTGTTTTTAAACAGCTTTTTCTCTTTTAAAGAAGTTTTTAATATTTTCTTTTAAATATCTTGATGTTTTAGTGATGCGACTGGTTTAATTCTGTTTTAATGTGCACTTTTTGTATGTTTTAATTCTGTGGATTGTTTCTTTGTAAAACTGTGAGCCGCTTTGAGTCCCAGCCTTGGGACTCAATAATCATCATCCTTCCCACCCACCCACCGAGGCTGATGGGTTTGGGTGCACCTTTGAGCCAGCCGTGGCTTCTTCGCTTTGCTTCTCCAGTTCAAAAAGCCCCGAAGTGGGAAAAAGCAGGGCCGCTGTAATGGCGCGGACGGGCCAGCAGGGGGCAGCACGCGCACGCACACAGAGGCCCTGTGATGCTGCTCGGGAGGCGGCTGGGATGAGTTGGTGGCGGTGGAAAGGTGCCCCAAGGTAGAAAAGTTCCTTCCCCCCACTCCTAAACGCAGCTCCCATAATGTACCTCAGCGACTACAGCCAATGGCAGCCACAACAATGGGGCCTAGGAGTGGAAAAGTTCCTTTGAGGGACTACAGCTTCCAGAATCCCCTCTCCGTGCTGGCATGGCCCAGGGCAGCCCATACGGTGGGATGGGGGGGGGGCGGGTTCAAGAGCTCTGGAAAAGTTCTTCTGGACCATAACTTCCAGAATTTCCCTGATTGCATGTTGGGGGGTGGGAGCAGGGCTTGGAAAAGTTCCTTTTTGGAATACAGATCTGCCCTGGGCAAGGATCTGCCCCAGCTTCCATGTCCAGGTGTGTGTGTGTCTTCAAGTCACCTGTCGACTTATGGTGAACCCATGAATTTCACAGGGTTTTCTTCTTCAGCAAGGAATCCTCAGAAGTGGTTTGGCCAGTTCCTTCCTCTGAAATAGAACCTATGGACTTGGCAGTCCTTCTGGGCTTGGGGGGGGGGAGGTTCTTCTATTTGGACTGCCACTCCCAACATCCCCCAGCTAGAGATGCTGGCTGGGGGGTTCTGGGAGTGACAGTCCAAAAAGGCTCCTTTTCCCATGCTCTGGAAGTTCTAGCCTGTAGCATTTAGGGAAAAAGCACCAAGATCTTGTGCATGAATGTGTCTTCACGTCACCGTTCCTTCCTCTGAAACAGAGCCTATAGCACCTCATATTCATTGGCAGTCTCTCATCCAAGTCCTAACCAAGACTGACCCTGCTTAGCTTTCAAGATCACACTGGATCAGGTGCCTTTAGGATATTTAGTTGTCCATGTATATGTGCCTACAAATTAACTGTGGACTTATGGTGTCCCCATGAATTTCACAGGGTTTTCTGAGGCCAGAGCATGGGGAAGTTCCTTTTTTGGACTTCCATCTACAAACATTTTGGGGGTTTTTGGAAAACTATGCTTAGCCTCCCTCTGAGGCTGAGAGAGCATGACTTGCCCAATGGGTTTCCATGGTCGAGAGGGAATTTGGTCCCTGATCTCCCTGTGTCCTTCCTACTCCAATGCTCAAACCACTAGCACCATGCAGAAGAGCAGTAAAGCCCATATGTGGGCCACATTCCCACTGAAGTGAAACCCTTAAAAAGGGCCAGATCCTGTGCGTGACAGCTACTCAGCTCCTGGAGCACAAGGGACTTATTTCCATGTGGAAGACCTGCTTTGCTATGAGGATTTCCCCACACTTTTAGAGGCTGGGCTGTTTCCAAAGGCAGGTTAAGCCTGTGCTTAACATTTCTAGGCCAGGCTTAATTTGGCTGGATATTCCCCGCCCCCGCTTGTTCCTCTTGGGAGAATGGGGGGAGAGTATGAGTATTGGAATGTATAAAAATATACTGTTTAAAATATCAGGGTATACAGCAAAACCATTTCTACTTATTCGACTGCAAACTGTATTTTCCAACAATGAGTACTGTACATCTCTGGGGCATATAACACTATAAATTTTTTCAGGGGGGGCACCCCAGTTTGAGACAGGCCTATTCAGAAGTAAGCCCCTCTGACACCAATGAGGCTTGCTTCCACATGCAGCCTTCCTGCATGTTTCACCCTGGATTCCCTATTCAAAGCCAGAGCCATGAAAAGTAACTTCTGGTTGATCTTGGGTAATTGATAGGGGCCCCTTACCTCCCTTCTGTGTAGAGAGAGTAAGCAGCCAGAGAAGCAAGAAGGGGACACAACACTGGGAAAAAGTTACATTTTTTGGACAACAATCCTTCAAGAAGGATCCTGGGGGATTTGCCATCCCCAAAAGTAACTTCTCCCAGCTTTGAGAGGGTATGGTATGCACATCACCAGCAGTTCAAGGGTGGAAACCTGCTGTGGCTTTGCTGTTGCTGTGTGCCTTCTAGTCGTTCCTGACTTATGGTGACCCGAAGGCGAACCTGTTAGGGGGCTTTCTTGGCAAGATTTGTTCAGAGGGGGGTTTGCCACCATTGCCTTCTTCTGGGGAGGATGAGAGATTGTGACTTGCCCAAGGTCACCCAGTGAACTTCCTTGGTCTTTTGATTTCTAGCCCAACACTTAAACTGCTACACCTTGCTGGCCTTTGCCATGGCTTTACGCTGGGCTAAAAATGTAATTATGCGTGTTTGGACTTTCTCAAGGGTTGCGCGTGAGAGCAGGACCCATGTTGCCTTTGTGCTCCAACACAAATGGACGAGAAAGTGGGTGCGCAGTTCAAGAGGGCATGTTTTTACCAGGGAACAGGAACTTGGCCAAGTGGAGTGGGGGACACAGAGCCCCCCTGGACTTGCAGGAGGAGACCTGATGGGTTGGATAAGTGCTCTCAGGGCCCACTCCTGCCACCAGGAGTCAAGGGGCTCCCCCTGCAGCTGGACTGCTCCTCTCTCCCCCAGCCTGTTTCCCCATCTCCTTCAGGTCCAAGCTTATTACCCCCCCACCTCCCTCTGACTTCCCTGTAAATCTTCCCCAGGACCCCTTGGTGAGGATTGAGGTGCCACCCCTCCACCCATGCCTCCAGGAAGGCCCTCCCCCTCCCTCTCCAAGCCCCTCCATCCCCTGTAGGGTCTAGAGTGTGCCTCTCTTCCCCTCCCTTCCTGGTCCTGATCCCTGGCCACCCAGAGGGCTCCCTTAGGACTCTGCCATGTTAGCTGCTTTGAAAACTTGAATAACTTTGGGTTTTTCAGGTGGCTCTGCTAGTTTTCCTTCCTTTGAAATAGAGCCCTAAGCACCTTGGTGGTCTCCCATCCAAGTACTCACCAGGGCTAACCCTGCTTAGCTTCCAATATTCTGGGGTATATCTCACTACTAAACCAAGAGTGTGTGTGGTTGTGTGTGTGTGGTTGTGCCTTCAAGTCGCCTGTCTTGAAGGGTTTTCCTAGGCAAGGAATCCTCCTCAGAGGTAGTTCTGCCAGTCCCTTCCTCTGAAATATCGCCTATGGTGGCAGTAGTCCTTCCGGATTTGGGGAAGGGTCTTCTTTTTCGACTGCCACTCCCAGAATCCCACAGCGCTGGGGGATTCTGCGAGCGACATTCCAAAAAGGAGCCTTTCCCCATGCTTATGGCAACGCCATGAATTTCAGAGTTTTCTTAGGCAAGGAAACCTCAGAGGTGGTTCTGCTAGTTTTCCTTCCTCTGAAACAGAGCCCACAGCACCTCGGTGGTCTGCCATCCAAGTACTCACCGGGGCTAACCCTGCTTAGCTTCTAAGATCAGACAGATCTGGTGCCTTGAGGGGATTTAGGCCTAAGAGAGATGGAGGTGTGTCTCCTTTCCAGCGTTTACCTGGTTCATTCTCCCAACTGATCAAAAGGTGAGCTTGTGAGCAATTAAAAAAAAAACGTTTTTGGACGACAACCCCCAGAATCTAATTCTGGGAGCTGCAAGCCCCCCAAAATACACATGACTTGCTCAAGCCCTGCTGCTCATCCCACTTTTGATCCTGCTGTTACTTTTTGCTGCTGCTGAGCCTCCTCAGCTTTGTCCAGACTCTCAAACCTTCTGCTTCCTCCCATGTCCCAAGAGGGGTCCTCCGGGGGCAGGGGGAAAACCCCGGTGTCCCAGGAGAACTGGGCCCACCTTCTTACTCACGGGGAGACCCTGGGAGTCTGCTGGGAGAGGGCTTTCCCAGGCCAAGGGTAAGGGAGAGGAGAACATGTAGTTCTCCCCTCCTTTCTTTGGCGGGGAGTTTCCCCTTCGCGAATCCCAAATCCCTTCTCTGCTGCGGAGCCAACCCTTCCCTCTGCCAGAAACGTTGCTGTCCTCGGAGACCCAGGTGCGAATTCTGCTCTCCTCTCGGTACGAGGTCTTTCTCTCTCTCTCTTTCCCTTTGCCTCCTCTTCCTTCCCTCCGAAAAGGGAGGCAGCTTTGCACCCCAGGTCTCCTCCAGTGTAGGGAGAAAGCCTTCCCTTTCTGCCTACACTGGGGGTCCCTCCCTTCGAGGTAGGACGGTCCGGCCTCTCCCAGCCCCCCTCCCTCCCCCCCCCGGCGGCCAATGAGCGGCGCCCTCCCCGGCACCTGCCTGGATATATAGGGTGGGCGGCTCAGCCCCACCGCCCGCACTCCTCGGGGCTGGGGGGCAGAGGGAGGAAGGCACAGCAGCCGGTCCACCGGAGGTGAAGCAGGACTGCTCTCTCCATCATCCCCGGCCGAGAAGCCCCCATGACTTCCAGCAAGATCGGGATGCCCGGAGGGATGAAGGCGGACCCCTCGGCTCTCATGGCTTCCCTCCACCTTCTCCCTTCGCCCACCCACAACCTGGAGGTCAAGTACACCAAGGTGAGTGGGGTAGGGGGGGCAGGGAGTGGGAGACCCAAAACGGAAAGACCCCCCCCAAAAGAACCCCCCTCCATGAGCCGGGAAAAGGAAGAGAGAGGCCCCCTTTAGCTCCCCCCAAACTCAAACCTGGAGTGCAAAATGCCAGCCCCATCGATGGACCCGGGACCCGCGGCGATCCTCCAGGCAGGATCGGTTTAAGGTACCAGCGGCGTCTGCAGCCGCAGGGCGTCCCATCATTGTGGGAGCCCCATAATAACCCTCCTCCTATAAAAACATTAGTAATAATCTGAATATCCTGTACTGTGAATAGCTTAGGTTGAGTTAGGTTACAATGGCCTGAGATAAAGATATGCCCCCCCAAAAATAAAGCATTGCAGGGGGGGGCATCATCGTGGGGGCCCCATAGTAACCCTCCTCCTGTAAAAACAATATTAGTAATAATCTGAATATCCTGTACTGTGAATAGCTTAGGTTGAGTTAGGTGACATTGACCTGAGATAAAGATATGCCCCCCTCCCAAATAAAGCATTGCAGGGGGGCATCATCGTGGGGCCCCCATAGTAACCCTCCTCCTGTAAAAACATTATTAGTAATAAGTTGAATATCCTGTACTGTGAATAGCTTAGGTTGAGTTAGGTGACATTGACCTGAGATAAACATATGGGCCCCCCAAAATAAAGCATTGCAGGGCCCCGCAAAATTCCTTAAACCGGTCCTGCCTCCAGACCGGCCTTGAAATCCCCTGGATCGGGGCTGCGGGGGGGTGTCTTTTCTTTTCCTTCCAGCGGGGGCGGGGGGAGAGAGTTTTCTCTTTTAATATATTTTGACCGTTCCCAGGGAATAGCAGAGGAAATCCTTCTCCAAATCTTCTTGCATTCTCTTCGAAGATGATAAAATGCCGCGTTCTGCTTTATTTTCTTTTAAAAAGTAACTTCTGGGACTCTTCCTTTACTAGGTAATCCTGCCCAGTGGTTGCGATGTGAGACGGATTCCCTTTGCTCCCTTCCTTTTTTAAAAAATTATTTTGGATAAAGATAATCTCGTTAGGAATAATGTCCTTCTCTTCTTTTTTTTAAAGCATCAGTGGGGCTTTGCGTCTCTAACGATGGATCCAGATGCTTATTTCGTGGATCCAAATGCTTGTCGTTTTCCCCTAAATTTTTATATAGTTGATGAGATCAAGGAAGAACCCAATTTGCAATTTGTACCCCAGCCGGCGTGTGGTGCCCTAATAATAAGGCGAAGAGGGGTCCCAAGCGGGGTTTGGGTGCCTTTGCGGGAGAGCCTCCCAGGTGGGATCCGGGGCATTGACTTCGATGGGTCTTCTTGTGCAAGAGATCTTCCCGCTAGACCACCTCCAACGACTTCTGTATTAAGTACAGAATGGGTTGTGGGTGTTTTTTTTTTAAGGGGGGGGGCAGGATACCTCAGTCTTGTAAAAAAAAAAGGTGATTCTTCTCTTTAAAGCAGATACAAAACGCAAGGTAATGTGGAGCTGATTAGAAAGAAACTCTGTGGATGCAAACCGATAGAATCTGTTTTCTTTGGGGGAGAAATCACACATATATAAACCAGCCTTATGCTTTTCCTAACTTTAATAGTAAAATATATTTTCGTAAATGAGGAAAAAAAACATACTAACTCATACCCCGACAGGGTAGCTTTATAATCGCTGGCTATTAATACAAATCATTTTGTATTTTCCAATTAAAAATAAAATACCTGAGGACTGGATCATCTGTGTGGAGTTTGCCTGTCTAGCATTTTTGTTCCCCCCCCAAAAAAATATACACCGTGCGTGGATTATTTGCCGGTAGTACCAGGTTCAGCCGAAGGAAACACTTTCCCGTCTTCGTTGATTTCAATGGGAGAGAATGAAGCGCGGTCTGGATTCTCTCACTGAAATCATAGGGGTAGGAAAACGTATCTGTGCCTGTGTGTGCGGAAAGAGGGGCGCCTGTGGTATTAGGAGGGACATGGGGTGCCCCCTAAACGCGCGTATGTAGGGGAAGGGGAAGCCCCATCGAGCGCAACTTGATCCTCTTTGATTTCCTTCCCTCCCTTCAAAACCAAGGAGACCCCAGAGCGCTTCGCCTTGCTTGGATTGGGCCCAAAGGGGGGGGGAGGGAGGGAGAAGTTCCTTTCTTCGTCGCCCCATTCAAGCCAGAAATGTCGGGGTTCCTCTCCCCCATATTCGCCTCCCCTCCCTTTCTTCCTGGGGGGAGCCTTTCCAAGACACCCCCTCCTCCGGCTTGTTGATGTGCAGGAAAAGGGAGGGGAGCGGCCCAGCCCCACCGCTCAGGTCCCTGCCCGCGAAGCGCTTCCAAATGCGATCCAGAGCCGGGCGAGAATGGGGGGCAGCGCTCGCAATGCCGGCAGTTTTACTTGGGAGTCCGTTTGATCAGCGCCAGCAACCTGACTCTGGAGAGCGGAGCTCGAGTCCCCTTAGTTCGGCCATGGAAGCCCCTGGGCAAGTCACACTCTCTCAGCCTCCTCAGGGGAAGGCGAAAGGCCAATCCCCCCCCCGGGGAAACTTGGCCAAGAAAACCGGCTGCCATGGGGTCCGGGCCCGGAAAGAGGTCTCAGCCCCGGCTTCTCTACAGATTTAACGGGGAGAGGCTGCCTTCCTCCCTTCCGACCCCCCAGCCCCACCCCTGCTTGCCCTGTCGGTTGGGGGCAGCCAGGGGTTCCCGAGGCGGTGCCGGTCCAGGTTTTCTTGGCAAGGTCTCCCCAGAGGAGGTTCGCCTTGGCCTTCCTCTGGGGAGGCTGAGAGTGTGCCTGGCCCAAGGTCCCGCGGGGGTTTCCGTGGCCGAGCCAAGGGGACTTGAACCCTGAGCAGGCCTTCTTCCCGCTTCGGGGCTGACCTGGACCTGGGTGCGAGTCTCGGCTGGGCGTCCCCTCCCCTAGGGAGTCCGAGGCCCCTCCTGCCAGCCTTCCCCCCCGGGCGGGCCCCCCTTTCCCAGGGACAGACGGGCCTGACCCCACTCGGCCCGGGGATCCCTTGAGGTCAGCAGGGACTGCGGAAAGCGGAGAGACCGACCCACCGGCTGAGGGGGCGCCCCCTCCTCTCCCCTCCCCTGCCTTGGCAGCCCCGGGTCTAGGGGGAGTTGCTGGGGGGGACCCCTCTCCCTCCCTCTGCGATGCTGGAGCCCAAGGAGGTGGGAGGGAGCGCCCCGGGGATTGGGATCAGTGGCCCTGGAGGGAAGGCGCTCTGGGGAGGGGAGGGGGGCACTCCAGCCTTGCCCTTTCTTACCCCACCACCCCTGCGACGGGCACCTTGGAAGCCCCCCCCCCACTTTAAATCCACTGGGAAGGAAGGAAGGGCAAGCATCCTGGCTGCTGGCCTGTGTTCCTCAGGGGGGTGACCTGGGACATGGTGGCCAAGGCCAAAGCCCAGTCTGACCCCCACAACCATGGGGAAGGAAGGTGGGGGTCTCCAGGTGCCCTTACTCCCCCACACACAACCTCCACCGCAACCAGCTCCTTTGTGCTGGTCTGTGCATGGGCCTTCTTCAAGTCTTCCCATGGAGCCCAGAGTCTTCTTCATCAAGGTGGTCCTGCCAACCCCTTCCTCTGAAACACCGCTTATGGCAGCAGCACCTGGGATTCTTTGGCACACCTGCTGGGCTTGGGGAAAATTCTTCTTTTTGGACTGTAATTCCCAAAATCCAGATTCTGGGAGTGACCGTCCAAAAAGGCACCTTTCCCCATGCTTATGGCAACCTCGTGAATTTCATAGGGTTTTTCTTAGATAAGGAATCCTCAGAGGCAGTTTTGCCAGTTCTGTTCTCTGAAATAGAGCCTATGGCAGCACCTGGGATTTCTTGGTGGTCTTCTGTCCAAGGACTAACCAGGGCTGACCTTGCTTAGCTCTCAAGGGTCTGGTGACTTCATATTTAGGAAGAACTCAATTAGGGTGGAAGAAGGAAAGAACTGTTTGAAGGTGGAACCGACTGTCTGGGAGGCTGATGGACTCTCCATCTTTGGAAGTCTTGAAGCAGAGGCTGGGTGGGTGTCTCCCAGAAGTGCTTTAGCTCTGTACTCCTGCATGGCAGAATGGAGTTGGACCAGATAGCCCTTAGGGTCCCTCCCCACTCTATGTTTCCATGTCATATAAGACCAGCCTCCTCAGACGTTACTGGCAGGGCCCATTCTGCCTGGCATTCAGTTTCCTGGGGACAGCAGCCTCTCTCTCTGTCTGTCAGTTTACCTCCCCCCCCCCAAGCGGGACCTCCTCTGTCTTCCTTTGGCTGAAAGTAAGGGCAGGAGAATGAAACCATCAAGTAGTAACATGTTGCTCAGCCAACTTAAAACCTGATGTTAAAACATACCCCCCCAAAGGAAAATGGGGGATCTGCTCAGTTAAGCGCCCCTGCCCTAGCAGGCAAGGTGGGCTTCCTAAGGAGCTGCCTGAATAGAGCAGTTTTTGGCTGCTGGCTGAAAGAAGGCAGGAAGGGAGACCACCTGGCCTCCTTTGGTAGGGAGTTCCAGAGCCTGGGGGGCAGCCCCCAAATAGGCCCTGTCTCCTGTGCCCCCAACAGACCTGGCCTCAGAAAGTGAGGGGACCAAAAGACAGGCTTCTCCTGAAGATCTCAGAGCCCCAGTGGGTTCATGGGGGAGACTGTGGTCCCCCAGATAGTTCTGAGAGGCTCTTGGGTGTGAGGGAGGGCCCAGAGCAACACTGAGCAAAGAGTCTGCCCAAACACATCCTCCTGATCTAACATCTTGTCTAATCCTACTTTTAAAAGCCCCCTGCCTGGCCTGTCAGCCTCCTGTGGCAATGAGTTCCACACCCTAATTAGGGACCATGACTGAAGGAGACACTATTCTTTGGCCTCAAAAGCAGGGAGAGAAATAGTGTGCAACTGAACATCATGTGCACAGTTCTCCCAGGCTGTCCACAAGCTGAACGCAGCAGCAGCGTCAGGGCGTACATCCGCCTGTTTCTGAGTAACCTCCGAAGTCATACTGTGAATTCCAGGATGGGGGGAGGGTGGAGGGGCAGTCAGTCAGAGGAAGGTTCAGGAAATATTTTACTAAATCTACAAGCTATTTACATTGCCCAGAGGCCTGCATTAAATAAACCCAACATGTTAAAATGTGCACTGAAAGAAAGCAACCCTTCGAGGCTCATAAATCTTTTCAGATATCAGGAGACAGATCAGCCGCTGCTCCAAGGAGAGGTTGGATCAAGTTGGCGCAATTGCAAGTGTGGATTGGATGGATTGTGACTCAGCTGTGTGCCTTTCCTCTCCCCTCTATAGCTCAATGCAGCATATGTGTGTGTGTGGATGGGTTGGTGGTGTTAGGTTAGTTTTCCCAGATTTTAGGGCCTGGGTCTCAGAGATTGAACCCTCCTCTCAGGGCAAGGGGAAGGAATCCCAAGGTGAGAGCTCTGCCTTGAAAATTATACATATATAATGTGTATTTCTTGTCTCCACTCCCCATTGGTGCTGCCAGCTACTTTGGAACTGTCTGTTCAAAGCTGAGCTTGAAACATTTCTTTGCTTCTAAACAGCAATGCTTGCAAATGTGTCAAAAACTAAACTGGGGAAAACTTTTATTTCTGTTCAATGTAGAGCTTGGAAAACTGAATTTCCAACCACAGAAATATTTTTTTCATCTCTTAGACTGAGTGTTTATTGTTAGAATTACGTGCTTTGTGCAACTTTGATGCTTCATGCATCTTGCTGAATGATCTCATTGGGGCTCACCCCGGGATTCCATCTGGGGATGACCCTCGGTGTTGGTTTAGGGGTCCAAAATCTCAGGGCCTGGGATTCTCCTGACCTGGCACCTCTACCTGGTTAAGGGAAGATTGACTCAAGATGAATCCAGTTCATGCTGAGGTGTTGATAGCAGGAGGTCTGTTTAGCACTGGTCCCAACCTGTTGCATGATTTGTTATCTTGCTTATATGTGTTCCATGTTGAGTCTTACATCTTTTACCTAAATCCTGTTGTTACTCTTGCCTAGAGTAGACCCATTAGATCTATAGAGTTTACCCATGTGTTAACTCCATTCAACAACTGGTTCAATGAGTCTACTCTAGGCATACTAAAGCCCCCCTCCTCAGGCCATCAGTTTGTCACAGCATGTGATTGTTCTCACCTCTGCATCTTGCATTTAGTATGTTTTGTTTTGTGATCAATCATTGGGAGGTAAACAAAGGCTTAATTTGCAAGCCTGATACCCAAGACAGGTATCTGAAGAAATCCCATCAGAGGAAGAAAAACAGGTTAATTAGATTAATCATAGGAGTACACATTCCCTTTAGTGTCTACATTTGATCCTTATTTTGTTAGGATCCTAAACCTTGTTCTTGAAAGCATAGTGTGTCAACAGGAGCAGAGTGAATGCAGAACTGTAATACATGTTGTTAACTGATGTCAAGTCGACTCAAGGCTGTGGCTTCCTTGATGGAGTCTCTCCATCTGTAAGGCCTCTCCCTCTTTTCCTCCTGCCTTCCACTTCAACAAGCATCAATGTTGTTTCTAATGAATCATGTCTTTTCATGATATGTCCAAAATACAACAGCTTCCATTTACTCATCTTGGCTTCTAGGCTGAGTTCAGGCTTGATTTGCTCTAGGACTCATTGATTTGTCTTTTTAGCCATCCGTGGTACCCATAGAACTCTCCTCCAGCGTCACATTTCAGATGAGTTGATTTTCTTCCTATTAGCTTTCTTCACTGTCCAGTTTTCACAGCCATACATAGAAATGGGAAATACCATGGCACAGACAATCCTGACTTTAGTATTCCAAGGAGACTCCACCATACTCCCAGGCAGCAGTGTATTCCATTTCCCAAACAGCTCTTACTGTCAGGAAGTTATTCCTAATGCTTAGGTGGAATTTCTTTTCCTGGAGTTTGAGTCAATTGCTCCATGTCCCAGTCTCTGGAGCAGCAGAAAACAAGCTTGCCCCATCCTCAGTAAGACATCCCTTCAAATATTTAAACATGGCTATCATGTCCCCTCTCAAACTTCTCTTCTCCAAGCTAAACATGCCCAGTTCCCTAAGCCGCTCCTCATAGGGTATGGCTTCCAGATCTCCCACCATCATCTCACCCTCCTCTGGACACATTCCAGTTTCTAATATCCTTCTGGAATTGTGGTGCCCAGAACTGGACACAGTATTCCAGATGAGATCTGACCAAAGCAGAATAGAGTGTTACCATGGCTTCCATCGATCTAGACACTAGACTCCTATTGATGCAGCCTAGAATACCAACATTAAGCATCAACCACAGTTGCACAGATCATCATCATCATCCTGCCTAGTTCCCAAAATTGGGACTCAAGATCAGTACAGTTTACAAACATACAAAAGTAGACATTAAAATGGACTTAACCTATTCACAATATTAAAGGAATTTTAACATACACTTGAAAAGTTTTTTAAAATTGTTAAAAAGTTATGCATTTGAATCAAAAAGACCTTAAAATTTAGGAAAGTGTACACACACATACTTTTCAAGTCAATGCTCTCACTCTGAGATTTCTCCCCTTTGCCTTGAGGACCAGAGAAAGAAGGGCCCCCAGGCGGTGAGAGATGGGAATCTAGCTGTGAGGGGGAGATGTGATGATACCAGAGTCTGAGGCCTTTGGGGTTGCATTCAGACTTGCAAGGCAGCTAGCTGGCTGGTGGCTCTCTTTGAAATCCTCAGATAAACATCCCTGGAGAAGATGAAATAAAGTTATGAATGGGGCGACAAGAGCTCTTGATTCATGGTCCAGTAGGCCTTTCACACAGAAAGGGAGGTGGGCCAGGATGAGTTGCGGGTGCTGAGGTGGGCACACAAAAACCAGGAGTCCTCCGTTCTGCCTTTCCTTTTGACTCCCTTCCTTCCTTCCTCCCTTCCAGCTGTATAAACTCAGTATAAACACTTCCAGGGGAGCTGGCAGGCAGAATTGTAAGCACAAGCCGGTGGTCAGAGGAGTCAGGGGTCTGCAGCAGGAGCCCAATGCTGGAGGCAGGGAGCTTGCAGAAATTCATCTGGTTATGGACAGCAGCTCCTGCAACCTTTGCATCCCTCCCTCCCCAGCCATGGGGATTCTGGGAGTGGTGGCACCACAAGGTAAATTTGTCCTTTAAACAACAACAACAACAACAACCCTGTAGTTTCCAGAATCCCCCAGGCAGAAGTTGTAGTTAAAAAACAACAAGAAGAAAGTAAACTTCCCTGGTTCTGTTCAATTGCTCTTAATTTTGTAAAGGGGGTGAAATGATACCTTCAGGGGTAGTATGCCTCTAGAAATTATAGCTGTCGCTAGGAGTGGGGATGGAGGAAAGGGATTTGTGGCTTGTTCATGGGCTTGCTAGAAGGATCAGAACTGGCCACTGTGGGAAACAGGAGACTGGCCTTCCAGGGTTGCAGACCCTCCAACAGTCTTAATATGGCAGGAACAGCCCTGATTAATCCTCTGCTGTCCCACTTTCTCAGCTACTTTTAAAATGTCCCAGTTTTTCTCTTCTCCTCCATGCACTTTCTCTCTTTGTCCTCAGCTTACTTCAATTGCTGCAAAGAGAGTCCAAAGTGCAAAAGTAGTCTGTACTCAGTTCACTGGAGGAGATGAGAGGAGAAGGGCAGAGTTTCTCCCTTCCAACTGCTGCAGTTTCTCCTAGCTTGTCTTTTCTTCCTCATTAATAACTTTCACATCTTGACCACACTTGAATGTTGCTGGGCCACAAGTGTCCCTGTTTTCATCTGTGAAATGCTGGAACGAATGAGTTCACAACACTTGGTCTTTTTACATTAAAATCCCAAAAGACGAAGTAGATAAACAGTTTTTTGTGAGCAGGTTCATAATCTTTCAGGCTGCTGGGATTAGCACTATTCCTTCTGGAGTTTATAGATGGCAAAGGCACATGTCCAGCAGCCCTCAGGCTGCAGCTCAAAGGAGGCTGCAGAAGTGTTGAAAGACTTCTGTTTGTAAAACAAAAAAGATTTGATTGTAGTACATCCATCATCCTGGTCTTTCTTCCCCTGGAGTTTCCAGGCAAATTACTAAATGTGGAAGGACACTGCTTTGTCTTAACAATAATGTTCAGGCCTTGGAAAAGTTCCTTTTTCAGATTAGAGTTATCAGACCCAGTGCAATATCCCCCAAGGAGTCTACTCCTCTGTTAAAGCGCTCCACCTCCTGAGAGATGGAAGCAGCAAGGCAAGGGAGTGGTTTCTCAGGCGCCCCCCTCTTAGCTGATTTCAAAAGGAGAGCACCAAAACCCCACTCCCTTTAGCATTTGGACTTGGTGAAGATCTCAGCTTGGGGAAGGGCCCTTTTTGTTGTTATTTGGACTACCAGTTCCAGAATCCATCCCCAAGCAGCACAGACAGCTCAGTACAGTTGTCCCTTCACATTCGCTGGGGTGTGATTCCAGGACCCCCCCCCCCCCTGTGAAAACCCAAATCCGTGAATACTCAAGTCCTGTTATATGCAATGGCATAGCAAAATGGTGTACCTTATATAAGATGGCAAAATCAAGGTTTGCTTTTTGGATTATTATTTTTTAAAGAATATTTTCAAGCCGTGAATACTTAAAACCGTGAAAGCCAAATCCATGAATCTGGAGGGACAACTGTAGTTCTCAAAATCTGGTCCCCCAGAGGTTTTGGACTTTACCTCCCAGAAGCCCCAGCCAGTGTGGCCAGTGCTCAGGAATTCTGGGAATTGAAGTTCCACACATCTGGAGAAGTAGCATTTGAGAGCCACTGACCTAGATGGTTTCAAGCCCCTTCCCAATTGTATGGAGTGGGGGAATAACAAAAATAACAAAACAGGGCTATACAGTGACCAGACCATACTGTCCAACAGTCTAATATGATACTGTATTGTCCTCTTCAACCTCACCCTCATCATGATTTTCATCATGACTTCACAGTCTACCAGGCATGACTGACTGGAGTTTTGGTCCCTCTCACCCTCTGAGAATCTAGGAATCAGGGAGATCAGGTATTATCCGATAAACTGGCCTGCCCCATACAGTGTCCCTTTTTATAATTATATGTGCTGTTGTTACTTATTGACTTACAGTACTTACTTTTGCATGGAGTAGGAAGGGACCCAGTCGCTAGAGATACTAGAGCTCAAGTAACTCTGCAGCTACCAATCTCTCAGTGCTCTGGAGCTTTTCGCACACAAATGCACTCCCACACATTGGCACAAATACTCTCTCAGCCACTGCTGTCTAGGGAGCTTCTTTAAGTTGCCGGTGTGTGTGGTGGGGAGAGAGAGATTGAAAGGGATCCACTCTGGTGGTTTCTGCTTCAGTTGGGCAATAAATCTGCTCTGGAGTTTAGCCTGAGCTTTAGAGGTTCAACTACACTTCAATGGCTCCTTTCACATTTGGACTCAAAGCCCTGAGTGGACTCAGCACCCCACTGTCACGTAAGTGACTGGCTGTGGGGGCTTCCTTTTGTCCTTCAGTCAAGGGCTGCTCCCCAAGTTGCAAAGTGTTGGCTGCTAAGTGCTCATGAGCCCCCCACCCCACCAGTGCCCTGTGGCTTCTCTTTCCGAGATGGAACAGCTTCTCTGGATGGCTGCCTTGCAACCGAATCCCTTTGGCCTTGCAGGACTTTTTCTTTTCTTCTTTTAAAAAAAGTCAGTGTGAAGCACATATTGACTTCTAAAAAACAAATAAGCAGGCCCACCCGATTTTTCTGCTGGGCGTCCTTTTAAGTTGTGTTTGTCCTGGCGCACCACCAGTGGGTGTCGAGAGGGCAACCCTGGCTTTGTTGGGAGGGCATTTGGGGGTCTTCTGAGAGAACATCCCCCTTCTTCTTTCTTGATCTTTGCCTTGAGAAATACCCCTTTTGGTGGGGGTGGCAGCAGAGGGTGGGGAAGGAGAGACAGGGGGCGCCTGCTTTCCCTCCTGCTTCCATGCTGATTCTATGGACTCCAATTTCCGAACTTCATGCAGGGAGTTTCAAATTTACTTCCTTTTTAAATTAAATCCACCCTCTCACATCGGTTGCATGGCACTCCAGGGAGCAGTAAGTCATGCGCGTTGGATTTCTACTCAACCCTGCTGCAAACGATGTTGAAATGTTGGTAGTTACTTTCAGGGCACAGACAGTAACGCCTTGAATCATCTGCTTTTTGATGGAGAGGGAGAAAATAAGATGTTTTCCATCTCAAAATGCCTCTTAATTTCTCTTTATGTCAGCAAAATTAACGTAGAATTTAAGACTAAGGGAAATGTTCGAAGCACATGTTTCTCATAATCGATAAGCACCAGATGTACAGTTACCTTTATTGTTACTCCAGGATATTACTTACCCACGGATGTGTAAAACTCTTTGTCTCAATGGCATGGAGTGTCTCTGAATCCCACCTTCCCCATCTCACCCCAGCCTGGTTTTGCATCATGTTGCAGGACTTTCTTTGCCTTTTTCTTCCTGATATTCACTTGGTTCTTATCAAGGTTTTCTTAATTTCTGTCCATCATTTACATTGCTTGCCCCAGTTGATTAAAGTATGTTCATGCTTATTCCCTCTCCTGCCCCCCAATTGTGTTCATTTTAGCTGCTCACATTGTAAAGCAAGTGCATTCTTTCATGTGTGTGCATGATTTCTTGGAAATGCCCTGCAAACCTCACAAATGGATAGATGTTCAAAATGAGATCCCCATTTTCTTTCAACAAGTATTGAGGTGTGAAAATGCAGTCTTCTTGGAGAGCCTCCAGCCTGACAAAATTTTCAGTCCCTCCCCTCTCATGATCTTCAGGTGTTTTAGACCTTGCAAACAACCCCCCCTCTTTTTTTATGCTGTTGTGTACTATTTGGTGTGGTGGAATGACAGGAGAGAGGACAGGCGAATGGGCCTCCATCCCACCCTTCCCAGCACCCTCCATTCTCTTCTCTGTCCTTTGTGCTGCTCCCACCCATCTCTGTCTTTTTGTCCAGAAACCCAGACTGGAAGAAAAACATCTGTGGTGCCAAGGGGTTTGCATCCTGCCAGTGACCGATGTAGTGCCCCCTATGTCTTTTTGGGGGTGGCTGCAGAGGGAGGAATCCTCCCCCCCCTCCTCCTCCTCCTCCACACAATGACACACAAGGCCCTTGAAACTCACCTGTTCTGGAGAGGGGGGCAGGGAGTTGACCATAGAGTCACCATGAAGGACCTCCAGATGCTAAGAGAGGTTCTCTCTAGGCCATTTCTAGGTCGTCCAGCATGATTCTATGGTATTCTATGGCAGTTCACTATTATCCACAGTTTCATTTATAAACTGTAAGTCTGGGAACATGTCCCCAGGGATACAGTGGGGCAACCTGTATTCTGTCTTTTTTAACATGGTTTTTAATGTAATAGATTAATTGTTTTTAAAGATTTCTATATAATTTCTACTGAGGATTTTGTATGCTTTTAATCTGTACAGGTCACCCCGCCCCCATATCTGTGGGGAATGCATTCTTACTGTTTGTAGGTGAAATAGCAAACCCTATTAAAATAAAGGACTTCCAGTACAAACATACCATAGAGTTGCATTGGAGGGCCTAGAGATTCCTAGAAAGGACACTTCTCTAGGCATTTTTCAGCATGACTATGGTATGTGTCCCTTTTTTTCCAGTCGTGAATAACTAAAATTGTGGATATTGCTTTCATGGATATGGGGGTGACCTCTATGACTATTTTGTAAGATGCCTTGAGGGAAAAGGTGTAATATTAGTAGTAGTCGTCATTGTTGTTGTTGTCATCATCATCATTGAGAAGAAGAAATACCACTGCACCATCTTCCTTGTGTTCCCCAGCAGAGAGTCCTCCTGCCTCCAACACCAACCTGGGCCAGGGAGATCTGGCCGCTGCTCTCTTTAGCCCTGGTGGAAGGAGAGGGTTCAAGCACGGATCCTTTTCTCTCCCCTCCTCCTCCATTTCCTTCTGAGACTTCACTCTTGAACACTTCACAGATGAATACTTGGAGGCATGTCACCATGCAACATCAGAGTGTGGTCAAGATGGCAAAAGTTATTGATGAGTGAGAACAGACAAGCGAGGAAAGGCTGCAGCAGTTTGCTTTTGCTTGAGCCTCCTGGGAAGGGCAAAACTGTGCCCCCATCTATCCTCTCCCCCTTCCTGAGTTAATGGAGTACAAGCTATTTTTGCACTTTGAACTCAGTCTGCAGCCACTAAAGCAAGCTGAGGACAAAGCGGGAAAGTGGGGGGTGGGGAGAAGAGAGAAACTGGGGCATTTTAAAAGCAACTGAAAAAGTGAGATGACAGAGGATTAATTGGGACTGCCCTAGCCAGGTCAGGACAGTTGAAAGGTATGAGTAAAACTTCCTGATCTCAGGGCCCAGTGCCAAGTCTCCTTTTCAGGGGTCATCTCCAGGTGGGAGATGAGGGTGCAAATTCTCTGCTTTTTTGGGGGGTGGGTGGGCTCAGCTTCAGGCAAGAGGAAAAGGTTGGGTGCAAATCTCCAGCTCAGCTAACAGAGCAACAGCTTGCTACAACTTAAAAAATTTATTTGATTGGCTGTTGCAACTTGCAAAGACTTTCCGAAGTGTCTATGTACAGTTGTCCCTCCACATTCACGGATTTGGCATTCATGGATTTAAGTATTCACGGCTTGAAAATATTCTTTAAAAAATAATAATCCAAAAAGCAAATCTTGATTTTGCTATTTTACATAAGTGACACCATTTTGCTATGCCATTGCATATAATGGGACTTGAGTATTCATGGATTTGGGTATTCACGGGGCCCTGAAACCAAACCCCAGCGAATGTGAAGGGACAACTATATTTATTTTGTTTACTTTCTCCTTCCTTTCCTGTGTTTGTAGCTCACTCGCTGTTCTGTTCTGCATCCACCTCTTGGCTAGAAGCAAGAGCTGTTGTTTTGTGCCTTCATTTCCCACTTACGGTGACCCTACAGCAAACCTATCATGGGGTCTGCTTGGCAAGATTTCTTCAGAGGAGATTTGCCACCATTGCCTTCCTCGGAGGCTGAGAGAGTGATACTTTTTGTCCAAGATCACCCAGTGGGTTTCCATGGCTGAGCAGGGATTTGAACCCTGCTCTTCAGAGTCATAGTCCAGAGATCAAACCACTACACCACGCTGTCTAGATTAAATGTTCCTTACCCTCTCTCCCTAAGTACCATAGGTAAGAAAGAGCAATGCCCTCATTTGACCTTGATCTGGTAACAGCCCCATCATCTAGGATTTCTGTCCATTTCCAAACAGGAAAATACATTATCTGTGTGTGTCTCTGTTTGTGGGGTGTGTGTATGTGTGTGTGTGGTATGTTTGAATCACAAGCTCTGACCAACTGTGGTTGATACTAGTGCACCCTCAGTATCTGCTGGAGTTTGGTTCCAGGACCCCCCATTCCATGGATACCAAAATCCGTGGATGTTCAAGTCCCATGATATACAATGGCATAGTAAAATGGTACCCCACATATAAAATGGCAAAATCAAGGTTTGCTTCTTGAAATTTTGGGGGAGGGGGGATATTTTCAAGCCGTGGATGCTGGCATCCATTGATACAAAATTCGTGGCTATGGAAGGCCAACTGTACTTAGTGTGTCATGCTTAACAACATCCCCAGGGGCCGGCCCTTGGTCTCAGGCTTCATCTGTGAAATGTCTGGGCCTGGGACAGTCCTGAACTGGCAATGTTTGGTGTGAACCAAGGTAGGCCTGCTTGAAGCTGGGAAGCTCTGATCACCTAAGAGAGTTACTAGATCACCTTCAGCATCCCCAGAACTCCCCCCTTATATTCCCACCTCTAACAGGCTGCTGAGTCACATCCTCCTCTTTGTTCCTTTTGCTCAGGGTTGGGATTGGGGCCTGCCAGGCAGGGACTTTGGGGAGTTGCAGTCTCCCAACCTGCCCCTTCCCCAACCTCTCCTGCCTAAGCTCTCCTTTTGTGTCCCTTCCCTCCTCCCCTCCCTCGCCTCCCATCTTCCAAATGCCACTCTTGGAGAGAAGAGTGGGGGGAGCCCCAAAAGCCATGCCAGGAAGGAGGGAGCGGAGAAGGGTGTTCATATTTTATGACCTGAGACTCTTCAGAAAGCCAGAGAGGGTTGTTTCTCTTCCTCCTGGGACAGAGAATTCTGCTGAAGAGAAAGGGGGAGAATGCCTCCCCCAAACTTTCCTCTCCTCCCCACATAGTTTATAGACCAGGAGTGAAGGGATGGTAGGCCACCAAATCTTCCCCACCCGCCCTATTCCTGGAGATGTCTCTCCCTCCCTCCTGCCCTCTTTTTTTCTCACTGTGAGATAATCCAGACCCACTTTGTGCTCCCAAGATCTCCTCATCAGTTTATAGGCAACAGGCCCCTGGTCTCCTCCTCATCTTTTCTTTTTCATGATGAAGGTTGAAATTCTAATCACAGAAGAGGCAGGGGCAGAATCCTGCATGTCTTCCACCCCGGGAGAAGCAGTGGCAACCCTGGTGTGTTGTTGCCGATTTGATTTTAAATTCCGCTTTGGCTTATGGTGACCCTATGAATGAGGGACTTCCAAGACACATCAACAGCTCTGCTCAGGGTCCCATCCACACTGCAGAATTATAGTGCCATGATTCCGCTTTAACTGCCACGGTTCCATCCTATGCAATCTGGGATTTGTAGTTTAGGGACAGGTATTCAGAATTCTCTGCCAGAGAGCTCTAGTGCTGATGGAGGATACCCATCACAACCTGCCACATTCCCCCACAAGGCCTTGTCCTGGTAGACAAAATGGCAGTAGTGGGCACCCCCTCATCCAACACCCAAACCACTACACTGGCTCTCATTATTTGACAAGAGTATACATTTCAAATAAAAACTCCCAAGTCTAACAAATTAGGAAAATACATTGATATTAGGAAAATACATTGATAAAATACCATTTTCAAGGCAACACTCTCACCCAAAGATGCCTCCTTACCTTGAGGACCAGAGAAGAGGGGCCAGGCCAGGCCATGGGATTCAGAGCCAGGCCTGGAAATCTGGGAACCCCACTGCATGGCTCAACTCAGAGTGTGGATCCCCTCTCCTGAGCTTTCAGGGCTTTTCAGGGTGGCCTCTCATGGTGGCACCCCCCCCCAAGTTACCAACCAATAACAGGAGCCTCCATCTGCCTTTCTCTCTTCTTTAGATAGAGCCAGACCACCTAAGAGGGGAGCCAAAAAATCATTTTAAAATGGAGCATGTCCCAGAGGTTGCATCCGCTCCTGCTGTGCAGCTGCAAGAGGCCAAGGGGGTGTATGTCTCTGTCCTCAGCCCAGGACTCTCTTGGACACTGCTGGGCTGCCAGCTGCAAAGGTTTTGCAGGGGACAGGAAGATGGGTAGCTGAGAAGGAGGGCCAGGAGCCGGCCAGAGAGAAGCCCTGCAGCCGAGCTCTCCCTGCCCTTGCCTCCTTTCCTAGGGAGGGGGAGCAGAGTGTGGGAAAGTCCTCCTCCTGCCCTTCTTGGACTACAGCTCCCAGAATCCCCCACCCTGCATGCCCTGGATCCTCTCCCTTAGTCCCAAGTAAAGCTGACCCACCAGATCAATTGCTGAGTGACCAGTCATCAGCACTTTGGTAAATTCAGTTGACTGAATGGGTCTCCTCTAGTTGAGGCCAAAGTTAGATTCAGGACCATGGCTACAGCATCCTAGCACCAGGCCTGTAGCTAAGAGGGGAGGGGTGAGGAGGGGAGAGAATTAAGAGGTTTGGCCCCAAATAGAAATCCCACCCCCAGGACATTTACCTTCATTCCACAAAACTTCTAGCCTTGCAGAGAATGAGAGTGAAAATGGCTCAGAATTTGAATGCCTCTCCTGTTTGCTGTCTGTTTGCTTTCCCTGGGTGACTGTCCCTTGGGAGATGGCCTAAACTCTACTTCTAAAGGCTCCGCTGAAGTTTAAGGTCACTGCCATGGTAGAAAGTGGTGGGGGGGCAAAGGAAAATTTCGCAGGGAGGTGAGGGCAGAATTCTTTGCACTACTATCCCCTGCGACACTTTGGCCTGCACTGTGCGTGCATGAATATGTGGCTTCCAAGTTGCCTATCAATTTATAGAGACCCCATGGATTTTTCACAGAGTTTTCTTAGGCAAGGAATCCTCAGACATGGTTTTGCCAGTTCCTTCCTCTGAATAGCAGCTGGCATTCCTTGGCAGTCTCCCATCCAAGTACTAACCAGGGCTGACCTGGCTTAGCTTCCAAGATCAGATGGGATCTGACAGTGCCTTGAGGATATTTAGGTCCTCTGTGTGTGTTCCTTCAAGTCTCCCTGTTGACTTATGGCCATGAATTTCAGAGGGTTTTCTTAGGCAAGGCATCCTCACAGGTGGTTTTGCCAGTTCCTTCCTCTGAAATAGAGCCTACAGCACCTGGGATTCTTTGGTGGTCTCCTATCCAAAGACTAACCAGGGCTGACCTGCTTAGCTTCCCAGGTGAGACAGGATCTGGTGGCTTGACCATCCTGCAAATATTTAGGAAATGAAAGAGAAATGGCTTCTTCTATGTGGCTCAGAGAAAAGGTTTCTTTTATTTTCCAGCAAGGTTTGGTGCAAACAGTGGTCCTCTTCAAGGCAAGATTCTATCCGGAAGCCACTGTGCTGCAGTTCTGACATTTTGGGATGAGCTCAGTAGAGGAAAGGAGGCTTGCCCGTTATGCCTTGGGGGCTTTATGTACCCTTTTCACCATCCTTTGCCAAGTTATTTTCAGTTGGGATTGGGTCACACCCATTCTGACTGGATTTTTAAAATATTCTTTTGACTGCATTTTCTTTGTATCTGTGAGACGGCCCAGTGACGGGACTCTCCCCATCTTTTGCAAATCCTTCCTTCTGTCTTCATGTTCTTGTGAACCATTGTTATTGTTGTGAATTGCCACCAAGTGAGCATCAAATTATGGCAGAGCTCTAGGAATGCTCTGCTGCCCTGCTCAGAGATTCAACCTGTATCGTTGTTTTTTTTTAATCCTTTAATGTTTGTGTTTAGTGCATTTTCACTCTGTGTTCTTGATATATTGTAAGTCACCTTGAATTCAAAACTGGGAAAAAGAGGATATAACAGTAGTAGCGATGATGATGATGATGCTTGCCAGAAGTGTGTTGGGGACTTTCCTCTTCCTAAGTGGACTTAGGAGCCTTACCACACTCCAAGGAAAGTGGCAAAGCAGAAGGAACATTCTGTCTTTCCTGCTGCCTTCCCGCATGACTTAGGTGTCCTGGTGTCCTTTCGTTCCAGTCCCATGGGGACCAAGCTAAAACCGCACCTTTTTGCAAATGGGTTTTTTTGGTTAGCAAAAGGCACGGTTTTACCTCAGTCCCTTATAGGACAGGAATAAAGAAAACAAGGGTGCCATGCAGGAAGGTAGCAGGAAAGACAGGAATGTTCCTGCTGCTTTGCCGCTTTTCCTTGGTAAGGCTCTAGGTCTGTGAGAATTAGAACAGAGCTGTTCTGTAACATCTGTATCCAATAAACTGCTGCTGTTAAGTTGCAGTGCTGTTGTGTACATTGGTAGAGCCTGATGCACATGAAGATGTTCTTGCCAGTGTCCTGTGACTCATCTTCACAATTCACTAACAGGGTTTTGTAGCATCTCTGTCATGCCGCTCAGTATATATAACATTATGTAACGTGCACCGTGATAGAGAACGGCACCTGACAAACTAGGACAGGTGGAGCATATGCTATCATGTCTTCCCTTTGCTCACCCCCAAATTTAGAGAGAATTATGATCATCCAAAGACAATTGCTGTAAGACTAGAATGCCATTTGTGTCTTACGCATGTCTAAATTCTCCTGTGGACCTGTTGGGACATAGATGGAGAGAAGGCCGTCATGCTGAATGCGACAGTGTGGCCAACTGGGCGGGGGGAGATGGCCCCTGCTCCTTCCGCAGTTGTCCACCTTTGCACTAGAAAATAGGCCCCATTCCCTGACCAACATGAGGCACATGTGCATTTAAGCCACACATATGCACATATGCCTGTCACAAATAGGATTCTGGGTCCCATTCTGGTTTGTTTTCAAAACATGTGTGTTGTTTTCTTTCTGATCTGTTGTGCATCACCTTTGGAGCCATGGCAGGCTAAAAAGCCAGAAGCAAATTTTTCAATGAAGAAATGTTACTGTATGGAACTCACTGCCACAAGATGTGGAGGCAACCACTGGCTTAGAAGCCTTTGAAGAAGAGGGTGGTGAAATAGGTTTCAGTGCACAGCAGCAGGGCTCTTCTTATATTCCTAGCTTCCTCAGGGAGAGACAGAGGTTGGAGAAGTTACTTTTTATGATGAGAACTTCTTCGAATGCCCCAGTTGGCATGATCTCTGGGAAAGAGACAGCATTTGTAGAGGGGGGATATGGTACTCTTTCCGACTACATGGTTATAGCACTCTGATTCTGCTTTAAGTGTCAAGGCTTCCTTCTATGGAATCTGGGGATTTGAAGTTTGTCGAGGCACTACAGCTCTCTCCTGCTGAGAGTTCCAAGTACCTCTCCTTAAATTACAAGCCCCAGTATTCCATAGGCTGCAGCCATGGTGGTCAAAGTGTAATAATTGCTGCTTTGGGTCCCATTTTGGGAGAAAGATGGCATATAAATCAAATATATATATCTTTGGAGGTTTTTAAACAGAGGCTAGATAGCCATCTGTCAGGAATGCTCTGATTGGGTATTCCTGCAGGGCAGAATGGGGTCAGACTGGATTACCCTTGTGGGTCTTGATTTTATGATTCTATGAAATAGATAGACAAATCCCATAATGTCATAATTGTGTAGTGGGAAAGCACCCATAGGCTTTGGGGGACTACAAATGCCATAATACCTCCCATGATGGCTGTGGATTATGGGTGTTAGCATCCCCCAAAATATTCTCTCCCCGCCAAGTTATGGGAAGAGAGCATTGAAAGGAATCATGGGTATGCCACTATGCCCACGGTTCTTCCAAATGTGGGAGAAAAGATCAGACTGTTTCATGAAGCAATTCGCCCTTTGACTCCTGAGGATTTTTCTCTTACTTTTCCTCTTCCTTCCTCCATCTTTTGCTTTGGCATCTTCTCCCATGATGGCTGTGGATTATGGGTGTTAATGTCCCCCAAAATATTCTCTCCCCGCTAAGTTATGGGAAGAGAGCATTGAAAGGAATCATGGGTATGCCACTATGCCCACGGTTCTTCCAAATGTGGGAGAAAAGATCAGACTCTGTTTCATGAAGCAATTCGCCCTTTGACTCCTGATAATTTTTCTCTTACTTTCCTCTTCCTTCCTCCATCTTTTGCTTTGGCATCTTCTGCTGCTGCCATCACCATGTTTGCTTAATGCCTTTCACCAAAGATGTCACAGGTGGCAAAAGCCAGCACATGAGGGCTCTGAGAGATGCTGTAACCTGATCCTGATGGATCCCAAGCCTGCCCTCCTCCTGAACCCCCCCACCCCACCCCTGTTAATGCTCTTTCCCCCCTTCACCTTGGCTCTCCAGTGTCTGGGCTACTTTGGGGCTGGGAGGAGAAGTCCTGAGCTGTGGGAGAGTGTTGCCATCAAGGCTACTATGGCCCCCTTGGGCTCTTGTTGCAGAGCATCCTCAACTCCAGTCTTTCTGCAGGGAGAGGAATTGGCAGACCTCAAAAAAAAGGCTCTGGCCAGTGGAAAATATGCCCCCTGCCTGGTTCATGCATGTGAATGTGTATGTGAAAGAGAGGAGTGGAAGGAGCACACAGTAATTGGGAACTAAAGCATACATGCAAAGGAAACCGAGCATGGCTTGGTTGGCAGTTCAGAATTGTCCCTGACCCTGAGTTTTCAAAGTCAAAACCTGAGATCTAGAGATGGCCCTGGTGATCTTATTAAGTGTTGTGCATAGACTCACCAAAGATACTTGTGTTGAATGCAATATTTGCATAAGACCCATGAATATAAGCAGTCCTTGAATTTATCCAGTGCTTAGTTTTGGTTATAGATGTTGGACTTCATGCAAATAGACCTTATGCAAATGTGACATTTACAGGCAGGTAGAATCTTGCTTCAGAACCAGCATATTGTACTGGTTTGAGTGTTGGACTAGGATACTGGAAGACCATGGCTGAGCCATGGAAACCCACCTGGTGACCTTGGGCAAATCACACCCTCTCAGCCTCAGAGGAAAGCAAAGGAAAACTCCCTTTGAACAAATCTTGCCAAGAAAACTCCATGATAAGTTCACCTTAGGGTTGCCATGTATCAGAAATGACTTGAAGTCATGCAACAACAAAGAGTCTTGCTTCCCCAGAGGAAAGAAAGGAATTATGTTGGGAAGTGGAATACATTGTCAGAGGTTTTTAAGTAGAGGCTGAATGGCCATCTGTTGGGAATGATTTGATTGTGTATTCCTGCATGGCAGAATGGAGTTGGACTGGATGGCCCTTGAGGTCTCTTCCAGCTCTATGATTCTATGAAACAGGGTCTTCTTGTTGGTGGCCACTCCCAAGCTGTGGAACTCCCCACCCTTGCGGAATCATAGAATCATAGAGCTGGAAGAGACCAGGAGGGCCATCCAGACCAACTCCATTCTGCCATGCAGGAATAAACAATCAAAGCATTCCCAACAGATGGCCATCCAGCCTCTGTCTGAGTTGCCCCCCTTTCTGCTCTCTTTTTGCTGGAAGGTAAAAGACCTTTTTATTTAAACTAAACAGGTATTGCATAATTAACTGGTTGTGCAGAAGTGTATTTGGATGGGGGATGCCACTGCAATATTTATCTGCATCGTTATAGCTTTAAATGATATTATTCTGTTGCAAATTATGAGTATTTTAATATGACAGCTAGTTTAATTTTTTAAAAAACTTTTGTATCATCAAGTTTTCACTTTATCAGGTTTTTAAATTTTTTGTGAGTCACCCCTGTGGAGAGAAAGGTGGGGTGTAAATTAGACAAACAAACAAACACAAAAAATGCTCCCTTCTTATATCTTGCTTGGGATTTCTTTGGTGGCTTACACATGTGTAAATTCATCTGCAGAAGCAGAGGGACCCTTTTGTCCAATGGGGAAGGTCTGCATTTAGTTCAATGTAGTGGAAACAATTGAGCTGTGTGTGAAGTTGCATTATTCATGTGAGTGTGCCTTGTGAGTTGTCCATTTGTACATGGAGAGATGCATGCAGATAATTGTTGTGCATTGCACATGGAGATTTGCTTGTGCATTTGGTTGCAATTGCTGTTGTGGGCCTTCAAGCCATTTAGTATTCACGTTTCATTAGAGGAGGTTTGCCCTTGCCTTCCTTAGAGGAAGAGGAGGAGGAAAGAGTGTGCCTTAATAACCCCTTGGGGTTTTTCATGGCCAAGGGAGGATTTGAACCCTGGTCACTCCCCTATTTGTCTCTGACCCTGCAGATCTGGAGGGGTGTACATCAAAACCAAGTCTTAGAGTCATAGAATCATAGAATTGTAGAGTTGGAAGAGACCACGAGGGCCATCCAGTCCAACCCCCTGCCATGCAGGAGTACTCAGGTTGATCACCCTTCAATTTTGATCTTGCTGAGCCAAGATCAAAAACAGATCAAAGTGAAAGATTATTCTGGGATGGTCAGGCCCAAAGGGGCTGAAGGTAGCTAACAGAGCAGCTCTGGCCCAGATGTGCTTCCAAGGGGATTTCCAAGTTTTGGGTTTTTTAAAACAAAAAGAGAAAAAGAAAATGGCTTCTTCCCTTCTTCCCTTTCCAACCCTCCCCCCATTTTTTCATATGGCCTTTCTTTCTTTTGCTTCATGAGGAATAAAAATAGAAAGAAGTCTGATCCTGTTGAAAAGAATGAGGATGAGGATGAAAACAAGTATGATTCCAGTGATTTTTGGTGCTCTGGGAGCAATTCCAGAGACAAAATATCTGAATGAGATTGGCACAGCTAGGATCACAATAGCCAGTGCTGATGGGAGACATGGGTGGGGGGGATGTTTGGGGGTTGGATTTGGATCTTGGGGGTAGCTCAACAATGTTTCACCACCATCAGAACTGGAGTGACAGGAAGGATGTCAGAGGCAGCTGTTGAGTCCCCGAAGTCAAACTCCTTCAGACCCTCTTAGAGGCCAAGTTTCCATCTGGAAGGCTCTTTTTGCAGCCAGATGTTGGTTTCTAGTGGGTCTGAGAAACTCCAAGTTGTTTGGGGCTCAGTTGGGACCCAGGGGCAGCCAAGGACCCCCACCCCCCAAATAAAGAAGCATCAGCTGAGGGTCGCAGCATCATAGTTTGGCTTGCCATGGCTTCCCCCCTCTGCTCTCAGTGCCGGAGCTCTCGACAGTATGCTTTCCAACTGTCCTGATTTCACAGAGATGATTCTGATTACTCCTCTACTGTCCAACTTCTTCAGCTGCTTTTAAATGTCCTAGGTTCTCTCTCCTCTTCCTCCTCCTCTCACTTTCTGTTTTGTCCTCAGCTGACTTCAGTTCCTGCAAACACAGTCCAAAGTGCAAAAGTAGTTTTGCTTAATTCATTCAGCAGGGAGGAAAGGAGAGAAAGGAGTGGAATCTTGCCCTTCCCAGGAGGATCAGGCAAAAGCAAACTCCGGCACCCTCTCCTAGCTGGTCTGTTCTTCCTCATTCATGCCTTCTGCCATCTTGACTATGCTCTGAAGTTTCTGGGTCATTCATGTCCCAGTTGGTGAAATGTTGGCGGGTATTTTCCCTGAAAGGGAGAGGAAATTGAAGGCGATGAAGCTTCTGGAGACACAGGTGCCTGGCCAGTGCTGGCAGTGTTATGAAATATTTACCATGCCAAGGCGGGGAAAGGGGACTGATGGATGTTTTGCATGCCTTCAAAATTGCCATGAAAAAACTGCCAAGCCCCATGATGTCCTCCAGTCCTCAGCCGCAAGGCGGACGCTTGCGCTCGGAGCCAAACAGCTGCGATTCCTTGCTAAGCATCTTTGGCATTCAGTGTCCCCCCCTTCCCACCCCATCCCAGAAATCTGGCCTGGATAGTTCTCAGAGGAGGAGGAAGCCTCATATGAAAAAGGGATCATCACTCTGATGGGATTGAAGCTATAACTGGCTACTAAATCAGTGGGGTTAGAAAATTCCAGCTCATCCAAAGCCACACTTCTCTCCTAGGGGAACCTGTTATTATGTGGATGTTAAAAGCCCCTTCCTGTCCTGGGGAAGGAGGGAGATATACAGACAGACATTCTGGAATTGCACAGAGTCCAGCAACGTGGGTTTATTAAATCCCTGGTGGAGCAGGGAGGGGGGGCATCTCATTCCATTTTGGAAAGGCTCAGCCTGCTTCTCTGGGCCCAAGGTGCTGGCGAGTTCCAAAGGCCCAGAGCCCGAGGGAGATCATGCGGAAGACTCTCCCAGTGACATCACCAGAAAGCAATATTGAAGGAGGAATGAAAACCATTCACTCCCAAGCCCGTTCCAGCACATATTTCAAGAGAGGAAATGAAACGTCCCATTGCTCGCCTGTCCAAGCAAGCTTCTCCACCAAAGCTCATGATCTGCCATATTTGGTCTTCTTTTAATTGAAGAGTTTTAAGAGGAAAAAAGGAGAGGCTCCAGAAATGTCCCTGCCAGCCTGGATTTTGCCTTTTGTTTGGTTTTGCAAATCCTCCAGTTTCAAGGTCAGGAGGGCAGACAGCCGTAGGAATTCAATGGCATTTGCCCTACGTTTCAAGTCCAAACTTCCCAGGAAATATCCAAGGTTCTGAACTTGTTTTGGGTGGTGTGGAGGACTTGTTTGGGCTTGATGCCTTCATAAAATCATAAGAGTTGAAAGGTACCCCAAGGGCCATCTAGTCTAACCCTGTGCCCTGCAGGAATCCACACCTGAAGGTGGGCCAAATCACCTTCCAGTGAAGGAGAGTCCATTACCTCTCAAGGGAGTCTCGGCCACTGTCCAGTAGCTCTTCTCCTGAAGCTTGGTCAGATCTTCTCCTTGGAGCCTGAACACTTAAGGCTTGAGCATAGATAATAGAGGTTTTGTACATAAACCCCATGTTTTTCAGTGAGGAGTAAGATCTATCAGAAAACTTCAGATACCGGGAGAAAACTGCACAAAAGCTCATTGCTCTTTTATTCTTCCAGATGGAGTTTCCTGATGTCGGAAAACCCATTTTTCAATCATGAAATGAGTAACAGAGAATATTTTTCCATTCCTAGTATACAGTTTTATCGAGTTTAATCTGCTATCTGTTAATTCTTATAGTTTACATGTGATTGGAGAGTCAGTGTGATGTAATTGTCTGCATGTTGGATGAGGGGAGACCAGGATTCGAATGCTTGGTCATGCAAACCCCCTGGGTTTCGTTGGACAAGTCAGACTCTCTCTCTGCACCACAGAGGAAAACAATGGCAAACCTCCCCCCACCATGCATCTTGCCAAGAACAGTCTAGGAGAGGGTTGCCATATAGGAGACAGTGTGGTGTAGTTGTTTGAGAGTTGGACTAGGACTTTGGTAGGCCAGGGTTGAAATCCCTGCTCAGCAATGAAAACCCACTGGGCTTTATCTTTATTCTGTATCCCCTTTTTACCTGTGCTGGTCTATGACCATAATAAAGATTCTATTCTATTCTATTCCACTGGGCAACCTTTGAAAGTCATACTCTCTCAGCCTCAGGGGAAGGTAATAGTGGCAAACCTCCTGAGAAGAGATCTTTCCAAAAAAAGCCTCATCGCCTTGGGATTGCCATGAGTCAGAAAGAACCCAAAGGCACACAACAGCCACCATATAATTTGATTATATAAGAATTGTTGCTGGTGTGTGCCTTCAAGTCATTTCCAACTTATGGCAACCCTAAGGCTAACCTGTCACATGGGGTTTTCTTTGCAAGATTTGTTCAAAAGGGGGATTGCCCTTGCCTTCCTCTGAGGCTGAGACAGTGTGACTTGCCCAAGGTCCATGGCTGAGTGAGGATTTGAACCCTGGGCTCTGGAGTCATAATCCAACGCTCATGTCAACACACCACACTACCTCTCATATGAGAATTGAAATAATGTATATGTGAATTGCTATACAGTCGGCCCACTGTATCCATGGATTCTGCATCTACCATCCACAGCTTGAAAATATTCCAAAAAATAAGAATTCCAAACATCAATGTTATATAACATTGATGTTGCAATCTTATATAAGGGACACCATTTTACTACAACATTGTATATAATGGGACTTGAGCATCCACAGATTTTGGTATCCATGGGGGGTCCTGGAACCAAACTGCAGCAGATACCAAGGGCTTATGGTGCGTGTGCGAGTGCATGTGCATGTATGCTTGATAATTCTTCAGTTTATACCTGGCTTATCATTATTATTCCACATGGATTGCCAACCTCCATTTTCTTTGAACAGCCTGTGCGAGAAGCATTATCAATACTTTCCAGCCAAAATATGTTGGGCCAATTTGAGAAATAAAAACCTTCCTTTGACATGCCCTGAGATGGTTTTTCTTCCTTGGACTATTCCACTTCCCCACCCTACCCCACCCCTACATTTTTGTACCCTCCAGTGACCTGATGGGTCTTTTCTTTTGCATCACCTAATTTTGGGGGATTCAATGGTTCATGTACTTTTTCTTGGCAGTTGGGCCCAGGAGAGCCATTTACCCAACACAGAGAATTTCTTTTTGTTCCTCCTCGCCATGTGTGTGAGAATGGTTTGGGGAGTTCTTCTCACTTTTCCCTGTAGGCTTAACAAAGATTTATGGCATTTCATAATAGTAAAACTATGAAATGCCCCTAAGCATAGTGTTTATTGGGGGGAGGACCAGGTCCACCCTGCCGCCCCCCCCCCCAAGGCCCAGGAGACAATCAGTGGGATAGGACACTGCAACTCTCTCAGCAGTGAGGCAACAGCAACCAATGTTCACATGCTGGTGTTTGTGTTTCTTCCCATAATTGAGTGTTTCCTCCCTCCCTGTTATAACATACCCCTCCTTTCCCTATTTGGCTTGGTTTCATTGACTTTTGTGCCCTCCCCAAGTGAAAATTACTGCACCAGTTCACAATGCCACATAGCTAACCCATGACGCTGGGTGTAATACTTCCCTCACCGTGCATGAACCTCCTCTGTGCTTTGCCTCCGGTTCCCCCCTTTTTCTTTTTCTTTTCTTTTTCTTTCTTTTTCTTTCTTTTTTTTTTTTTTTTGCAAAACCACAAAATGGACCTCTGGGGTTCAAATCAAAACAAATGACCTCAGCAACTCTTGGGAAACTGGTGTGGTTAATCAGTTACCTTTTAAATATACACACAAACACACACAGAGACACATATATGTGCTTAAAGCTGAATTAAGTTGTTAAAAAACACACCCCAAGGGCTGATTTATGGCTGCCGTCAGCCTTAATGAACATTGATTCCAGGGGGACAGTAAATGTTGAGGCTGAACAATACCCTCTTGGGGTGTCTTCCAATTTGTAGCATGATTTAGATGGAAACAGAGGCCTTTCTTTTTCCTGGGTTATCCCTTTTTTCATCTGGTCTTTGGGATGAGTTATATATAAGCAGCAGATAGCAGCATTTGCTGTCAAATATCCCCCTTGATTTAATGTGGCCAGCTACAGTGGTCACGATAAATAAGAAGCAAAGAAAAGACTGGGACGAAAACCCAGTTTGAAGCTTTGCAGGGCCCCCTTGGTCTTGCCATGTGTCCTGGCTCCCTCGCCCTGTGGCGTTTTTACGAACTGGCCGTAATGAAAGTCAGATCAAATGTCCAGGGCTCTCAACATTTAATCAACAGCCCTTGCAACCACTGGACAGGGCAGTTCTTTTAAAAGGCTCGATCAACTCAGATTTATTGTCTGGGAGGAATCGGAGTCTCCAAGAGAGGGAGGGATGGCCCTGTTGAATGGTACTACCTGACACCAAAGGTCTAAGCCACCCCCCCCCTCACCATTCCTCCCCAAAAGTGAGCTATTTAAACATAAGGTTTTGCTTGTAAAGCCGCCAGCTGCTGGATTTCAAGACTTGAAACCTTTCCAAGAGTTTGGACGAGGTACTTTATATCAGCCAGAGAGTAAATACTCCAATTTTACTGCCAATTTGAAGGCGCTCGGTTTACAGTAATGATCTTGCTTAGGCTGGGCTTTGTTTATAGAAAGTGGAACAGGAAGAAATGAACGTTAACCATTAACGGTAGCAGTAATTCCTTCCCCGCCTGGCTTCTCCATCTCTCCCCATGTTGGGCTATGGCCTCTCTTGTTCTTCTGAAGTACCAGCCCAGGAAGGGGCACCCATAGAACTCAGCACCACAGGATGCAGGGCAGGGAGTCTCACAGAACTTGGGAAAATCCATCTTTTAGAAAAAGACTGTATGTGCCTCTATGTGATTTCTGGCCACCCCATGAATTTTTTCATAGGGTTTTCTAAGGCAAGGAATCCTGAGGGGGTAGTTTTGTCAGTTCCTTCCTCTGAAATAGAGGCTATACCACCCTGGCATTCATTGGTGGTCTCCCATCCAAGTACTAACCAGGGCTGGCCCTGCTTAGCCTCCAAGATCATACAGATTGGATGCTTTTAGGATATTTGGGATATTTAGGCCCTAAATTTGTCAATCTGTGTGTGCATGTGCTTTCAAGCCCCTTGTCGACTTATGGAGACCCCATGAATTTCACAGGGTTTTCTTAGGCAATAAATCCTCAGAGGTGGTTTTGCCAATTCCTTCTTCTGAAATAGAGCCTCCAGCACCTGGGATTCCTTGGCAGTTTCCCCTCCAAGTACTGGCCAGGACTGACCCTGCTTAGCTTCCAAGATCAGATGGAATTTGGTGCCTTGAGGGTATTTAAGCCCCAACAACTCCCATAACCCCACCCAGTGGACGTATTGGTTGGGAGATTCTAGGAGCTGTAGTCTGAAAAGTAACATTTCTAGGCTTCGGGCTTGTGGATGCTACTGTACTCAGAGCTTGGAGGAAACCGGGTTTACCTCTGTTTTGATTCATCTTTTAGCAATTGATTCAATGGGTCTACTCTGTTAGAGACCAACATGAGTGTAGGGAAGTATTAGTGCCATTCTATCCTGCTTTGGTCAGACCTCACCTGGAGTCATCCTGTGTCCAGTTCTGGGTACCACAGTTCAAAAAGGATGTAGACAAGCTGGAAGGTGTCCAGTGAAGAGCAACCAAAATAATCAAAGGCCTGGAAACCAACAAGCCTTAGGAGGAAGAACTGAGGGAGCTGTGTGTGTTTAGCTTGGGGAAGGGAAGCCAAGGGATGTCATGATGGGGAAGATGGAGTGAGCTTGTTTTCTACTGTTCCAGAGACTAGAATACGAACCAAAGGATTCAAATGACTAGAAAAGAGATTCCACCACAACACTAAGCAGAACATCTTTACTGTAAGAACTGTTTGACCGTGGAATAGACTGTCATTGGAGGGTGGTGGATTCTCTTGTCTTTGGAGGCTTTTCGACAGAGAGTGAATGATAATCTTTTCGGAGTGCTTTAGTTGACTATTCCTTCATGACAGGGAGTTGGATTAGATGGCCCTTGGGGGTCCCTTCCTACTTATAAGATTCCATGATTCTAGGAACAAACAGGAATCCAGTCCCTTTCATTAGCCTTCAATAGACTAGAGCCATTGAATGAATCATTGGATATTCCTCTGTGTTGACTCACTCTTCAGCTATTGGTTCAATGGGCCTACTCTAGTTTAGGATATGAGATGTTTCCTTTGGTGCTACCAATAAAGACAGCAAGCGGGGTGGGGGGGTTGGGAGGGGGCAGGCCAGTGGGCAGACCTGGCCTAAGAGGGCCTGATCCAGGAGGATCTTCTTTTGCACAGGCTGAACTGGGAGGAACAGGAGCTGCCGGGACAAGTATTCCTTGCATTCTAGGAGTGTGTCCTGCTCATCTCTCTTTGCATCAACGCCTTTGCCAGAAAATTGTCCTGAGCATGCATGCACATGTGTTCCTCCCCCAGAAAGGCACATGCATATGCCATTTGGATTTTCCATCTCTGGTGCCGTGAGCCAGTCCTGCCTCTCGGATCAATGCCACCCTTAATTCCACGCGGACCATTTCCATCTTAATCAACTCCCTTTCTCCTTCAAGAAGAGGAAAGTTGGGGGATTATTTCATATTATCTGAGTGATTCCCATGACAAAAAGGTTTATGCTTTGCTGTGGGGCTGGAGATGGGAGGACATTTGGATGCCTGAAATCTGCCGCTTTGCACGATTTTTAACAGATTTTGAGCTTTTGCAGTTTCTCCTTTGTGCTGGTGAGAATCCCCCATTTCCATCTCAGGCAGTCCACTGAAGGGTTTAAAAATCCTATTTCTCTCTCTCTCTCTCTCTGCAAAAGGACTCTTCATTTGGAGGGACTCATAAATTGGGGGTTTCATGTTTAATGCATGGGAGCTGTGAGCCCCCCATGGGTGCTGCGACCCTTCGGCAGAACCTTCTGGGAGGAGGAAGCGGCAAAGTGGCCTCCCCTCTGCATGATTGTTCTGTTGCTTTCTCTCCAGCTAACACTGACAGACTTATCCCGAACTATGTTGGGGTTGAAAGCAAGAGAGAGACACACACAGAGAGACAGACTTCTTACCTGGCTTTTTCTGAGGCTGCAGGGGTGTTGTTGTGTGCCTTTAAGTCACTTGAGCACCCTGTCATGGGGTTTTCTTGGCCAGATTTCTTCAGAGGAGGTTTGCTTTTGCCTTCTTCTGAGGCTGAGAGGTATGTGACTTGCCCAGGGTCACACAGTGGGGTTCCACGGTCTAATGAGGATTCGAACTCTGGCCTCCCAGAGCCTAGTCCAACACTCCAGCTGCTACAACATGCAGGCTCCAATATGGTGACTGTATCAGGGTTTTCTTGGCCAGATTTCTTGGGGGGGGGAGAGATTTGCCGTTGCCTTCCTCCAAGCCCTAATGTAATGTACACAAACCACTACAGCACTCCTTTAGATCTACCAGTGGGAAATGTGGGATTTGAACCCTGGTCTCATGGAGTCCTAGCCCAACACTCAAACCACTACACCATTGCTGGCTTCCTCCATGGGTTGTAGGACACTTAAGAACTCAAAGGAAAGGTTGGCATCCCTACATCGACACCTAGCTCTTCTGTTTTCTCTCCTCAGAAGTAGGCCCCATTGTATTAAATGGGACAATGCGTTACTGTCTAGCAAATATTATAGGATTGAAGCCTCATTTGATATATTTTTAAACCTTCTTAGGAGTTATGTTTTCCACAATATTAGCAACCCTGAAGCAACATATGCAAGTCATAAACCTTTTAGCAACACGATTGTGTTTTCACGTTGTTAAAGAATCTTGATTACAAATGAGAGCCACCCTTCAAAAATAAGCATGGTGTTTGGCAACCCAGTAGCAAAGATGAAAACAATATTGCCAGCTTGCTGGTGCAATGCAGTTATATGCATACACACAAACCCCCCACAACACACACATTGCACATTCACTAGGAAATTTACCTGATGTTGTCCAGACTGAAGCTGATCATTTGGCTTCTGATTTTGGTGGAACAAAGATTGGCGAGGTCGCACCTGCGATACTTCAAATGTCTTTTCCCCTAGGCTCCATATTTTGGCTTCTGGGGGGGCAGGGGCGGAGTTCAGACCTGATTTGCTCTCCAACTCATTTACTTTTCCTTTTGGCAGTCTATGGTATCTGTAAAAGAGATAGATAAAAATAGAAGCCTCAAATGCTTTTCTTCAGAAGATGCTCAAATAGTTGATGGAACAGGGCCCAAAGCCTTACTGTTTTCTTTGGTTTGGTTCTATTACATTATATAACACTCCAAATTTGGTGAATCTGATCAGGCATGTGGATTTATAGCAAAGAAAAGTGCTTTTTTTAAAAAGAAAGAAGTATGTGGGATAGACAGATCATATACTATAACACACTGTAAACAATATGTATAAAACTGATAGTAGATAAACATATACAGGTAGTAAAGACAGAAATAACTGACTTCCAACATCAGTTTGCCTTGTACCTACAATAAATCCGAGATATTAATATGTTGACATTCCAGAATGTTTTTTTAAAAAAAAACCTACAAAAGCATCAATTAAGGCAACAAAGAACTCATATTCAAAGACAAATCAGATACATCCTTTGAAGGAGGAACTTTACATTTAGATTAATGTCTGGATTTTAAAGGTGCTGCCCAAAGTGTGGAACCCTATCTCCCAAAATGAGTTCAAAAGCTGCTCTATGAAAGTTCAGACTGAAACCCAGAGCGAATTCAGAGCCTCCATTGGCAGGGGAATTGACCACTGGCTTTAATTGTTTCCCCATCTGAAAGTATAACCTTCACTCCAACTTAAAACCAATGAGGAAAAACACGCACTCAGGTCTGAAATATCCTGACACCACCCCCTTTTAAAATATTTTCTCTTTCATCACTTTTCCAGATTTTTATCAACAATGAGTGGCAAAACTCAGAGAGTGGGAAAATCTTCCCTGTCTACAACCCGGCAGTGGGAGAACAGATCTGCGAGGTGCAGGAAGCTGACAAGGTAAGACGTTCAAGGGATGTATTTTGACCCTCCTGTTCCCTGGAGGCAGAGTTGGCAGGGACCCCAAGGGCCATGTAGTCCAACTCCTTTCTGCCATGCAGCAATCCACAACTAAAGCACTCCTGACATATACCCATTCAACCTTCCTTTTGAAGACCTCAAAGATGGACAGTCCATCATCTCCTGAGGCAGTCTATTCTACTCCTGCACAGACCATCAGGAAGGTCTTCCTAATGTTTAGGTGATATCTCTCTTCTTATCATTTGAATGCATTAGTTTGTGTCTCGGTTCTTGGTGCAGCAAAAAATAAGATCACTTCATCTTGTATGTTACATCCCTTCAGATATCTGAAGATGGTTGCATCATATCACAGTCTTCTCCAGGGTAAACATTCCCAGCTCCCTAAGCCAGTGGCTCTTAACCTTTCTTTTACCAGGGATCCCCTTTAAATATCTTTTGTTGCCGTGGACCCCCCAAGACTTAACTCAAGATTTAAAACCCTAATAATAATAATACCTGATGGCAACAATAAAACAATCACACCATTCATTAAACCTTCCCTCAGAGACACTGGAGGGAGAGGGAAGACTTTTCTCCTACTTCTTCCTGCAAGTTTGTGGTTGGAACAGATTGATTGGCAATGTGCAGGCCAAGCCAGCCAGCCTTTGCTTTGGCGCCTGTCATGTGGCCCCTCCACTGAAGGCAGGAGGTGGGCTGAGCAGCCTTCAAGCCTTCATGGACCCCCTGTGAGGATGTTGCAGACCCCTGGGGGAACCTCTGCCCTAAGCCGTTCCTCATATGGCTTGCTAGTTTCCAGCCCTTTGGCTACCCTCCTCTGGACATGTTTCAGTGCATGAGTATTCTTGAAATGGGCACAGTAGTATTCCAGGACAGGTCTAAGCAAAGCAGAATAAAGTGGAACTGCTACTTCCCTCAGTCTGGGCACTGAACTCTTCCTGATGCTGCCCAGAATTACATTGGCTTTTTGAGGACTACTAAAACCCCTAGATCCTTTTCATGTGTACTGTTGTCAGGCCAGGTGTCGCCCATCCGTCTTCTATTGTTTTATATCATTGGTAAAACGGATTCTTTTATACACTGCCCTGAGAGTGTATGATATAGGCTGGAACATAAGTATTGTGATTCATACATACCTATGTGCCCCCTCCATCATCTTGTCTGTCAGCGCAAGGACTGGGTTCAGGAGAGGAAGTGGTCCCCACCGGCTGGAGGTTCCAGGGACCATGCCCTTCCCAGCCCAGTGATGGGCATCCCACCCCCATGGTTTGGTCTTCTTTGTTTTTCTAGCTGGATACAGACAAAGCTGTGAGGGCTGCTCGCCTGGCCTTTTCCCTGGGATCCGTGTGGAGGAGAATGGATGCATCTGAGCGGGGATGCCTCTTGGACAAACTGGCTGACCTGGTTGAAAGAGACCGAGCTCTCCTGGCTGTAAGTTGGACAGGGTGGGGATGGGGGATCGTGGCTGCCTGAGGTGCCTTTGGTAGCTGTTGATGTATCTTTGTTTTACTGGGCATGATTTTCTAAATGCCCTAAAGCAGTGGTTCCCAAACTTTGGTCCTCCAGATCTTTTGGACTTCATCTCCCAGCATTCGTGGCTATTGGCCAAGGTAGATGGGGTTTCTGGGAGATGAAGTCCAAAATACCCAGAGGACCAAAGTCTGGGAATCACTGCCCGAAAAGGCAGCAGATCCTGTCTGATCTTGGAAGCTCAGCAGATTCAGCCCTGGTTAGAACTTGGATGGGAGGCCTCCAACAAATACCAAGTGCTGTAGGCTCCATTTTGGAGGAAGGAACTGGCAAAACCACCTCTGAGGATTCCTTGCCTAAGAAAATCCTGTGAAATTCATGAGGTTGCCATAAGCATGGGTAAAGGTGCCTTTTTGGACTGTCACTCCCAGATTCCCCCAGCCAGCAATGCTGGTCAGGAGATTCTGGGATTGGCAGTCCAAAAAGAAGGAATTTCCCCAAGCTCAGAAGGACAGCCAAGGAATCCTAGGTGCTGGAGGCTCTATTTCAGAGGAAGAAACTTGCAAAACCACCTCTGAGTATTCCTTGCCTAAGAAACCCCTAGGAAATTCATGGGGTACCTATACGTTGACAGGCAAATTGAAGACACACACACACGATTTCTACAAGGAGGAAAGTATGAACAACTGCTACGAAGTGGGGGTTCAGGGAGCTGGATTATAAAAACCAGCAGCCACCACCACTACCTTTCCATGATGCTGTCACTTAATTACAAAATTATTAGTCAACAAACTGTAAGCATTTTAGTTGACTTGTTAGTTAGTTCAATCTGCATAAAGTTCCATATAAGAAAATAAGTGGTGTTAATCATCATCATCATCATCATTATCATCATCATCATCATCATCATCATGCATCCTTGAAGAAAATGATGCATGGGCAGAGCTTGCAAAAGTTATTGGGGATTGGAGAACTATAGTTCCTAGAATAGCATGCACACACAGCTATCCCCCATGGCTGCTCGAGGCCATTAGATGTGTACCTTATGAGTACTTATGAATATAGGAAGTCGGCTCATAACTTGGTCCACCCAGTCCAATATTACCAACTCTTGACCAACTGGAGCAGCTCTCTGGGGTTTAAAGCAGGCCCTTTTCTGAGCCCTTCCTGGGGCTCCCTGGCATGGTGAGTTAAGGAGGAAGGCTGCAGGACTTACAGACATAGGAAGTTGCCTTACACCAAGACCCTTGGGCCCTCTAGCTCAGCACAGACAGTTCTGACTGGCAGCTGGGACTTTTTAGTGGGGCTTCAGGCAGGAACCCTTCCAGGCCCTATCTGAAGAGGCCAAAGGGAAGGGGAAGATGGGTCCTGCCACACAGGGAGATGGTTAGAAACTGCCGAGAGAAAGAGAGAGAGAGAGAGAGAGAGAGAGAGAGAGAGAGAACATATTTTTCTGTTAAGAAATTAAGGCAGAAATTTTAGCTAAAGTGACAGCTTCCAGTTCAAGAAGAAATGATGGGATTGTTCCTTCTCACCTATTAAGGGAGAAGGAAATCTAATGTAGCCTACTTGATTCTAGCCAGGAGGTGGATGCACAGCAGAATGGAGGGTGAGCTCTGGCACCCCAATGACAGGGAGGAAAGGAGGACCCCCCGGAAGGCTTTTCAAATTGCAGCAAGGAATCTATGAAGCCTTGCAAATTGTATCAAGCTGCTGCTTTACTGGATGAACTGGAGATTTGAACCTAACCTAACTCTTGCCTAAAGCGAACCCCCACCCCCACAAAAGTGGAGAATTTGCACCCTTGTCTCCCGGCAGGAGAAAGCACCTGAAAACTGGAGACTCAAGGCCAGGCTGGTGGGGAAACATAGGCACATGCCCCATTCTTCTGCATCTTTTCTTCCTCTCTTGGGTCTTTTGTGTGAGGCACTTTGGAAACTTTGCGGGCAGCCCTGAGCAGGCCGAGGGCTGGAGGTCTCCTTGTCAACACTACTGGAACTATTGCAATGTTTGAACCTGAGCCAAAGGGCTTCAGGATCCGTCCCCTTTTATGTGTGCATGCTCCTGCTCTCCCCTGCCTGCTAAGGAGAGCACCTGGGGCTGCACAGTTCAGGCGCACTGCGGCAGAGCACATGCGGCCGTGATCGACATGGTGGCACTCCTAATGGTATTTTCCACATGTCAAGTGCTTTGAACTAAGCCGGCAAACATCTTAATTCCAGCTTTGTCAACACTTAAATCATCTTAGCACCAGCACATGCTGTAAAATCGCCACAGGGAGAAGAGGACTGGCTGAGCAAATCAAGTCCTCTCATTCCATCTCTCTCTCTTTCATTGGATTTTGCGGTCCCTGAGCCAATTTTTTTATTGAAGAGAGCCCACCACTAACAGTGCCTCTGACTCCAACCACAGGGTTGGCAGCAGGCAGACTTGGAGGGGGGGAGGGAATATGGTGATTGCCCTTCTGTACATCAATGGGATTTATGTCTCACCTCCCTTTGCGCCTGATACCTGCTTTCACAGATGCCTTTCCCGCCCTCAGAACTATTGGCAGGGAGATAATGGTGCCTCTTAAAAGTGATTTACGTGATCCCAGAGGAAATTTTATGAGGTTCTTTAAGAGGAGGTTGGGGATCTGTCTCTTTCCCTCCCACACATCCCAAGAATGGGACTGTCACCTTAAAAAGGATCCCACGGGTTTTTCATAGCAAAGACTTGGGAGCCTTGCAGGTGGAGAAGAGCCATATTTATTGGAGGGCAGGCAACAAATTGGGGCGGGGTGAGGGTGAACTGAAGCTTGCAGGTATCTCCCAGCATTCCCTAGGGGGTCCCCTTGGCTGCTGTGGCCGGCCGAAGCCTCCAAGACTGGCTATGGATCTCTCCAGAGCAGCACGTTCCCTCTCCACTCTAGGGAGGCTGGAGGTAAGGAATAACAATAGCAGCGATATTTATATACCGCTTATCAGTGCCAAAGCACTCCCTAAGCGGTTTACAATGTTTTTAGCTAATTGTCCTCAACAAACCAGGTACTCATTTTATCGACCTATGGAAGGATAGAAGGCTGAGTCAACCTTGGCGCCCTGCAGGATAAACTCACAACGTTGTGGCTGCAGTATTGGCATTTAACCACTGCGCTACCAGTGCTCCCTAAGGAAAGGCACTACAACTTCTCTCAACCTGCTCTGTGTGTGTGTGTGTGCCTTCAAGTCACCTGCTGACTTATGGCAATCCCATGAATTTCAGAGGCTTTTCTTAGGCAAGGATTTTCACAGGGTTTTCTTAGTCAAGGAACCTCAGAGGTGGTTTTGCCAGTTCCTTCTTCTAAAATGGAGCCTCCAGCAGCTGGGATTCCTTGGCAGTCTCCCATCCAAGTTCTAAGCAGGGCTGACCCTGCTTAGCTTCCAAGATCAGATGAGATCTGGTGCCTTGAGGCATCGGTGTGTATAAGGCTACCCAATGTGGTTTCTAGTACTAATCAGGATTTGAACCCGGGTCTCCCAGAATCTTAATTCAGCACACAAACCACTACGTCATGCTGGCTCTCTAGATGTAAAACAGGGTTCTCAACCTTCGATGAGTTCATCCACACATGCAGGGATGAATAATTCCTTGTTTATAAATTTTTAAACCATTGTTATAATTAATTTTTTTTTCCTTGCTGTAAGAGAAAGCAAATACTTTTTACCTCTCCTAATATTCAAGGGCCCCAAAATGTTCTGGAGGATTTTCCTGTATAGAAGAATGCGCAGTGGCCTCCCTTGTGGTGGTAGTGGTGGTCCTCATGGCATTATCACTATCACACATTTCTCTGCTTAGAAAAGTCCTCTGGAAGAATTTGTCACATTGGCAGACAGGCAGACAGCTGGGCAGAAGCTGCACTGCTCAATTATTCTTTTCCACTGGATTTTCCAATGGTCAGGACCACCCCCCTTTTTTTTAAAAAAAAACTGGGAAATGAATATTAGAGGCTATTTTTCCCCTCCCTGTCCATGGAGGTGTTTTTGTTTGAGCTGAGCTTGCAAAAGGTCACTGCTAAAGGGAGTGACCCCTGATGTATGGCAGAGTTGTATAGGTTTAATAAAAGGGCCCAAAACCCAAGCACCAGCACCTGGGATCATGCCCTGAGAGCCATGGGAATCCCATCCCGGCTTTCATGGGCATTAATTCCCCCTCCTGCCATGGCCTCCTAACAGGAGATGGTTACGAAGAGGGTGCACCTGTTTCCTTTCTTTTCTGCTCTTCCCCGGCAGACCCTGGAGTCGCTCAACTGTGGGAAGCCCTTCCTACAGGCTTTCTACATTGACCTGCAGGGCGTCATCAAGACCTTGCGATATTACGCCGGCTGGGCCGACAAGATCCATGGGATGACCATTCCTGTGGGTGAGTCAAATCCCCTTTGAAGCTGCTGCTCCCCTCCTTCTTTCCTTCCTCAATCTTCTGGTGTTTTCTTTAGGTGGAAAACGGGCTCTGGGCATCTCTACAGCTGCGGGTTGCAGAATCTCCATGCTCAGAGGCACTTGGGACACAGAGCACCCCATGAGGGCTGGCATGCCGAGTGGGAAGAGCTATTCCTCCCCCCAAGTATCTTGGTGGGCTTCCTTGGCACATATGAGCTGGCCTTCATGGGAGGCAGGAGGCTGGGCTGGATCCACCTTTTTTGACTCAACAGATGGCTTGGATAAAACTATCTCTGTGAATTAGAGCAAGGAAAAGCTGCTCTTCTGTAGAGGTGGGACAGGGCACTTACAGAATCCCCCAACTTCTAAAACCTGGCACACACACCCTGGACATGGTGCTTGGGGCATTGTGGGAGCAGTAGTCTTAGAAAGTAACTTTTCAAAGCTATGGTCTTGGTTGCTACCCCCAATGGCAGCTGGTGGCATGCCAGTGGGGTAAGCGAATCTGTTTTGGGTTTTATTGTGAACTTTTAAGGAACTCTCCAATGTGCTGAGCTGATTTTGGGGAGAGGCTTAAGTACTTTTTACAGCTCCTTTCATGTTCGAACTACAACCCAGAACATACTGGTCACCTCCACTGACATGGAAACCATAACTAGCTGACACAGGATGGACCTTAAGCGAGGAGTATCTTCATTTCTTACCTGTAGGATGGAGACTTCCACTGGTTATAGGTATTGTTATAGATTGGCTAGCTCTTCTAGATCTGTGGAAGGAAACCAGAATCTCTTAGCAAGAATTTTGAGCACTTTTTGCTCAATGCAATTCCTACAATTTTGGAAGGGGATATGATACAGGACTGGTAGAGCTTTGTTATGTAGATCCAGAATTCAAAGACAAATTCCAGCTTTAAAGAAAAGCACTTGGATTTCTCAATGGGCCAAGGAGACAAATGGATGAAGAGAAGACTTGGTAGTATTATTGGCAAGATTCTGCATTGGGAGATGTAGCTACAGGGATGTAGCTCTGTCTTGGAGTTCGTCCCCAGTGCTAGCCCCCCAAAAGCCCTACCTTTCATGCCCCACCCCCCTGCCTCAACATGGGCATTTCCAAATTGCCAGAGAATGTGGAGGGGTGATTGATGTGTGCCCAACTACAGGAATATGGTTGGACAAGTCATGGTTCACTCCAGCAACTTGGAAATGGCTGTGTTGGGGTCTGCATAGCTTGAAAGGTAGTTCCATGGTGGAGGTTCTTTGCTTCTTCTTCTTGCAGAGAATCTCAAAGGAAGAAGAGGAAGACTTTTTGCTCTGGGAGAGACCCTGGCTGTTCCTCCTCCTTCAGCATTAGGCCCTTTCGCTGTGGCTTCCTTAGCATTGTAGTTAATCCATCCCGGCTGCAGGCAGGCCACTGGTCTTTGGCTGTGTTCACATGGAATCTGCAGGGGATCAAGAACCACAAATAACCCCGCAGCATCTGTACTCTGCCTCAAAGCAGGATCGCTTTCATGGCTCTGGGTTTCCGCAGTTTGTCCGGAAACAGTAAAACTGTAAAATGTTAAAAGCAGCTTGCTCAGTTTTCTCACAGGAGAGGGAGGCTTCCAGAGCCAGAGATATCACTGTTCAGGTAAAGTGGTTGTTCTTGTCAAACTTTAGTTATGCTGGCATGGCAAGCGCCACTTTTATAGGGCACATTGGGCAGGCAAGGTAGGGAGGCGAGGCTCATTCACCCCTCTGACTTTAATCTCTGTCATTTGCAGAAGACTCTTCCTGAAAGGAGATCCTAACCAAGGTGTCCTGTAAAATTCCACTTTAATTGCAAACTGCAATACTTTGGAGGGAAGAGTCCCCCCCCCACACCCACACACAAAAGAGAAGCTCTTTAGGAGTCTGGTTGCAAGCTGGCCTAGTTTGGAAGTCTGTGTGGAAATGGCAGAGGTCTCTCTCTCTCTTCCATGGTTTGAGAGCTGTTGGGGTGAGGTGGGGAAATTGCATAAAGTGGGACTCTCTGCCGCCTTGGTGAAGGGTGTGGCCTGAATGTGTGTTTCCTGGAGCTTTTATTGCCATGTAGTCATCTCTAAGATGTACTGGCCACTGGGTTTAATTAAAAATAAAATAAAATTAGTCAGACTGGTCCCATTTGCATGGCTTATTTCATAAGGTTTGGATCATGGCCACAAACTGCCCCTCTCCTTTAGGGTATTGCTTCACCCTTGTGTAAAGGGGACACAAACTGAGAGGTCAAACCCTGTCCCTTGACAGCTTGGCTAATATTTTCTGGGAGTTCTTGTCCCTAGAAGTAACTTTTCCAAGCTCAGCTCCTAGCTAGCAGTAATTTGGTTGCAGCTGGTGGCTCCCTTGCAAGGGGTGCAGTGTATCCACCCTGGGGTTTATTTCAGACTTCACAGGAGCTCTCCAAGGTTCTGAATTGCAGCTCTTCCCACCCCAGATAGCTTCAGGACCATGGAGAGCACCAGGAAAGCCAGAATACAGCCCTGAGCTCAGGGTGTAGGAGGCCCTCCTCTTTTCATCCTCACATGTGAGGACAAACAATTAAAGCTGTTTTCTCCCCACTGTGAGGAGGAAAGAAGATTCCTCTGCAGGATGCTCCTTGTATTGGGCAGTCCTGGAGTGTGGAACAGGAATTACTTTGCTCTCCAGGTGACAAGGAATCACCCATCCTGGGTCCATTGTGGCCTGCATTGCCTGGGAAACAGGAAAGAAATTGGGGGGAAATATTCCACACCATCATCATCATCATCATTGATGGCCACAATTCTATAGCATGGCTGGATGTTGCATAACTTTGCACAGGCTTTGCTATGTAGCAGAGGCACAACAGAGCCCTCCCAGTGAGCTGTCCCATTTCCAATCACCACCACCACCATCATTATCATTCCTCTTTTTTGCTACTCAGAGGACCAAAATGTGGGTTTCCAATCAGCCTCCCCCCCCTGCAAAAAAAGACCTCTGGGGCCACTGGTTCCAAGGCTGGCTGGGTCCGATGTGGCAACACTGCCCCCCTTCCTCCCCCTTTTGTGCCTAAGAAGGGCTTCCCAGTTGCCAAAGGGGAGGATTTACTGCCCAACAGTCCAAAACTCAATGTCAGGCCCTGTTTTCTTTTTGTCTCGTCTGGGTCTTTTACTAATTAGCTAAACCACCCCTCCCCCATCTCTCTCCTTCTCCTCTTTCGTGGGTTTCCCCTTATCTGGGTCTCCTCCATTTCCTTTCCTTTCTCCCCTTTCGCTGATAACTGGCCCTATCTTTATGAGGCTCCCTCTCCTGTCTTGAAAAGTCACTTGGAGCACAAGCTGAGCCCAGCTGCTTGGTCTGGTGGGAGGGGGGGCTTCAGCCAGCTTTGCTGGGAATATTTGCCAGTCCCTTTGCATGCAGCAAACAGAGCAGGATGTCCAGAAAAGCACCCCTAGTCTTCAGCCCTGGGGAGGAGGGGTTGCTTTCTACACAAAGCTCAAGGTGAAGGCTGTTTGGAAATCTGGGATGCTTTTCTGGATACGTCCCTCAGCTATGTTAGATGTAGGTACAGATGCCTTGCCAAAAAAGAACCAGGCAGGGCAGATCCTTCACCAGCCCTACTGAGTGGCCAAAAGGCAGGAGAAAAAACAATAAACCACCACCATCACAACTAGCACAATGCAGTGATGCAGCACACAGCATGCAAAACCTGTAGGTCAGCAGAAGTTTTGCAAGCCAGGGGCTTCCTTCTTAAAAGCAAGCAGAGCTCCCATGGCCCCGCTCTCACCAGAATCCTGGTGGTGGTGCCTTTTGCTGGCTCATCTTCCAAGACCTGGCTTCCTTCCTGGCTGCTGGGCCTCCAGTATATTGACTCCTACTGCCAGCACTGTTCTTGCTAGTGGGAAACATTGTCCCAGCCTAGAGATGCTGTCCTCACTTGCCTGCCTGCCTTCCTGTTTTCCACTGACCATTGTTGTCTCCTCCTCCTCCTCCTCCTCCTCCTCTCTTCTTCCTTTCTGTTCTTCCTCTAGTCCTTTCCCTTTCCCCCCTTTTTCCTCTCCTCCTCCTGTTCCTCTCTCCCCCTCTCCCTCTTTCTTGCATTTGTCCTTGTGTTTCTTGGATCACCCACGGTGCTTCTGAGAGTAACCAGATTTCTCTCTTTCAGATGGAGACTATTTCACCTTTACAAGGCATGAGCCCATCGGCGTGTGTGGACAGATAATTCCTGTGAGTGTCTTCACTCGCACCTCATATTTATTTTCATTGGAACTGGCTTTCTGGAGAGATGGAGCTGGTGGAGGCTGTGTGTTTCTCATTATGGGAGACCTGGGGGCAGTGGCAGGAGGAGGGGGAATTGGGGGGTGAAATTGAGAACACCTTTGGTGACATATCTTGACCAGGCCCCCCTTCCCAAGGGTTAAGTACATGCCCTAATAGGGTTGGGGGAGCATCTTATTAGGGAGTGCGACTTTGAGTCCCACCAGCCCCAGGCCCAGGACAAAGTGAGCAAAGCCATAAATAAATAAATAATCCTGTTAACAGGATGCTGGATAACAGCAAGGAGGGAATGGAGGAATTTAAAAAATATGGCTCATATCCTCCATCAAGGGAGGTTATGCATTCGTAAAATGCCAGCAGGATCCTGAGGACAATCTTTATAGAGCTGCAAAATGCAGCACACGCAAGACGCTCTGGTGTTGAGGGGGATAGTTGCACACAGCACCTGTTTGCATCTCTCTCTCTCTCCTTTTCTTAATAAGGGACAGAACTCCAGAAAATGCATCTGAGGCACTTCTCCCATTGGACAAAGGGGGAACGTGGAGGCTTACCTTTCAGTGCCCCATCCCTAGAGCACCCCTGGCCTGCACCCTGCCATCCAAGGAGGGCTGTACCAGGCCCCCTCTGCCACCCCACATTGCCATTCCTAGGGTATTTCTATTACCAGTTACTACTACTGTTGTCGTTCTTTTTTTGCAAGATAGAGATGCAAAGTGGCTTACAAATTAAAATAAGTACTATATAGTTTAAAACATTCAAGAAGTCAATATTAAAAGGGAATTAATCTATTAACAATATTAAAACAATTTATAACATAGACTTATTTAACAAAAAACAGTTAAAAGACAGTACGATTTAAAGCAACACAGCACCCTCTTAAAGCCCTTTCCTTCTGTTCTAAAAGCCTTTCTCAAAATGCCCCAGTTTCAATGAGCCTTTTCAAGATAGTGTTTGCAAGGCAGCTGAGAAGGAGGATGATCCCCCCCAAAATCTGATGGTGCCATGCCCGCCCAACATTTCACAGATGGAAACTGGGACACATGTGGCCAGGTAACGTCTGAGTGTGGTCAAGAAGTTACTAAGGAAGAAGAACCCACAAGTCAGGAGAAGCTGCAGCTGTTTGCTTTTGCCTGAGCCAACTGGGAAGGGCCAGATTGTGCCCCCTCTTCTCCTCTTCCCCCTGCTGAGTTAACCGAGTGAAAACTACTTTTGCACTTTAAAGTCACTTTGCAGACACTGAAGTCAGCAGAGGACAAAGGGGGAGAAGCGGTGGGAAGCCGGGACATTTTAAAAGCTTCTGAAAAAGCTAATATTCATTCAAGATCACTGCTTGGTACACAAACTAGAAAGTCCCCTACAAAACCATCTGAACAGTGATTAAAAAGTACTTCCTCAGCTACTGAAAATACCAAAGGTTTAACCAGACTTTTCAAGGGAGCGTTTGCAAGGCAGCTGAGAAACTCACAAGGTCAAGGGAGAGCTCGGAGGCCCAGCCCTCCCTCCCTCTCTCCGATTAAAATCAGCACTGTTCAACTTTCTCATCTGAGAAGAGTGTGTTTGGGAAAATCTCTGGCTGACAATAGGGGTTCCATTTACTTACACACACACACACACACACACACACACACACCTTTGTTTTCCTATCAGGAGCTTTAAAAGCAGTCTGTCATTTTGGCAATTTAGTCAAAACTATTCCCAGGAGCCATTGGGAGGAACACAGGCAGCCCCTTAGACAACACATGTTGGGGACCTCTTCTTCCTCGGGAACTTGACAGCGGGGCTGGTGGGAGTAATGGAGGGCTCCCTCTTCACACAACCCATGTGGGGGAACTTACAGAACTTGCTGGCTGAGAACCTACATTGAGCTTGCATAGTGTCAGTCTCCGCCTGCAGATTTCTGCATTAATTATGCTATGCAACACTTGCGCAACACTGCACAACCAAACCCAGACACTTGAGGATGGAAGCCTTTGGGTGACTTGCCCATGCGTACACTCCCCTATGGAAGTGATTGGGCATTTTTGTTTGATGAGGAAGCTCCACACTCAGTCCCAGGTTGCAAAAGCAGTTATACTTGGGCTTGGCAGATGATTATCAATTTATTTCCACCCCTTTTCTCTCCCAATATGGGGCACCTTTGGGTCAAGACCCTACTTCAAGCAGACAGAGCATAACTTCACAATTTTGGAGCAACACAGTATTTGTGCGACACCTCCTCCCTGATGAACTATGAGGTTGTGCAACTCGATGTACATGCTCATTTGCATATGCCTAATGTGCAAAGTCAATCTGTCCGTACAATGTTCAATGTGCTTATATGTGTGCCATGCACCCATGCAATGGCTCTGCATGTGCAGCTCTGCCTCCACAACTCTTAAGCATGTTAGCCTGTGGTGGCAAAACCAGCAAAGGCTCTTAGAGGGCTTTAAAGACTAACCAGTTCTGTTTGACAGAAGTTTCCGTGGACTGTGGTCCAAGGCATCCACTGTGAGGTTTACAGAACCTGGTACCAAATTAAAATGATTTTATTTTATTTTATTTTATTTTATTTTAAGCATTTACCTGTTAACCCACCAGCGCCTCTGAGATGATGCACAATGGATAAAAACATTTAAACATTAAGTACACAGATTAAAAACAGATGTCAAAAGTTATTTTAAAATATCGTTCATACACTACAGACAATGAAAACAGCCATGTATTCACTTGGACAATAAGGACCGAAAGGTGCATGAAGCACTCTTAGCTGCTTACTGGATGCTCCAGAGCAGTGTTTCTCAATGAGGGTTCCCTGGAACCCTAGGGTTGCCTGAGGGGTCACTAGGGGTTCCCTGAGTTTTCAATTTTCTAGCTGTCGATATAATAATTTTTAGGCAGGGGTTTCCTGTGACCTGAAAATTATTTCAAGGGTTCCTCCAGGGTAAAAAGGTTGAGAAAGGCTGCTCCAGATGGACAAGGCCAGCCTGACTCAGAAGGAAGTTCTGCCCTTAGGGTGCTGCCACGGAAAAGGCCCTGCTGCAGGTGCCCCTCGACCTAGCTTCTCGGGGTGCCAGGACATGCAGCAGTGGGATCACTGCTGAGGTTCTCAGACTTCTTTATTCTGGGACAACAGCCCTCATCAGAACAAAATGGAAGTGTCTGCGGTTCTCTCTCGGTCTCTCTCTGCAGTGGAACTTTCCCTTGCTGATGTTTGCCTGGAAGATTGCACCGGCTCTTTGCTGCGGCAACACTGTGGTGATCAAGCCAGCTGAGCAGACTCCACTGAGCGCTCTCTACATGGGGGCCCTCATCAAGGAGGTAAGGTCAGAAAATGCAGCCCCAAGGCTCATGAGCTGAGCCTGCTGAGCTAGGGATGTCGCTGTGGCAGAGGGCAGGGAGGGTGAAGGTGTTGTCTCCTCCAAAAAAAAGAATCCCCCCATACACACACTTTGCAATTTTCCTTTAGTTCCCAGATTTCCAGCATTGCAGTCACTTAAAATGTCAGTGAAGCATTTAGAAACATAGTCCAGGCATCCAAGAAAAGGGATGGGCAAAGAGACCCAGGCAATGCAAACACACCAAAGAGGTGTTCAAGGTGTCACCAGATTTCAGTGTCTCTCTCTTTGCAGTGCTAGAAACTACAAGATGGAAGGAAATTTTTTTTGGCAAGGGCAGAATTCTTATTTGGGCAGGGAGCCCTCATTTCTCCGCCCCTCCCTGCTGGTCGCTTCACCCCTCCCCGCTCCCCACTTTGCCTTCTTCCCAAATCCTTCTAACCTGGTCTCCCTCTCTGTGCTGCCACAGGCGGGGTTCCCACCTGGAGTGGTGAATATTTTGCCAGGATTTGGACCAACCGCTGGCGCGGCCATCGCTTCTCACATGGGGATAGACAAGGTGGCTTTCACCGGATCTACTGAGGTCAGTGTGTCTTACATGGCAGGGTCTTGGAGTTGACCAGGGAAAGTTTTGGACGGGTGGGTGGGTTACTTCCTGGTGGGGGGGGGAGTGCCAATTATTTGACAGCGGAACAGACAGCCCTGGGAGGTGGTGGCCCCTCCTTTGTTGGAGGGCCCCATCTCAGGGATGCTTTGGCAGCATGTTTCCAGCACTGACAGAAGGGGGTTGGACTAGATGGCCCTTGGAGTCCCTTCCAACTCTGTGTTTCTATGATTCTTTGAAAAGTCAGTCCAGGCTTAGTGAATGTGTTGGAACCAGATGCTATGATTCTAAGAGCTGCAGTCCCCCAAAAGGAACTTCTCCAAGATGCCACTGCTCCCTCAGTAATTTAAGGCAGGCTGCAATCTGCCATAATGTTCTCCTGCACCAACATTGTGGAAAGGAAAGTTGATGTGCACTTGACTCTGTACACATCGGCCAGAAATTTCCACAGGATATTTGTCAACCCGGAACAGATCCACTTGTCTTCAGTTGTGATCCACCCTCAATGACGCGCTAGATCCCCTGCGTCATTGAGGCTGCAACCCATTCACAGCAGCGTCCCTGAATCCTGGAGCATCACAGGACAGCTTTCCTTAACCACGCACCCTCCAGGGACTGTTGGACTAAATCCTCCATCATTCCACTGGCTGAAGATGATCAGGGTGGTAGTCAGACTCATCCCAAGGCCTCTAGGATGGGAGTGAGGGGTTCTCCCTCATTAGGAGCCCATTCTTCCCATGTGGTGAGTTGCCTTCACGGCATTTTTAAGAGCATATGTGGTCTTTGTTTTGGTTCAACAGACTCTCACGCAGGATGCGCTCCTGACTGAAAGAGGGAAATCACAGATGGATGGGGTTTCGGAGCTGTCTCTTGTAGCCAAAATAAATTTTGCGCATCATTCCGGAGGGCTTTCATTTTTAATAGGCATTTAAACTCAAAACACTGCGGATTTTTGTCCTGACTCAATACCTGCCTTTAAGAGCCTTACTAATAGGAAGTGAAAAGCCTTGCAGAGATTTTTTCAGAAAGAAGTGGGGGGAAACCCAGTTCACTAAGAACCTAAAGTGGGAACAGCTGGAACACTTTAATGCAACGTGAGTGTAAACTGTTCCATATTGGGGTTTCTTCCCTTTTTTTATTATTTTACTTCCTGTACAGTAGAATTCTCATAGGAGGGAGTCAACATGGCAGTTAAAGCTTTCACAACCACTTTGTTGAGGGCTTTCTTGTGGCTGAGTGAGGAGAAAAGCGCCTGTTTTCTCATGGCTCCATCTGTCTCACTCATCCTTCATCCACTCATCCCAGTGAGAGGATTCCTGACCCTCAGCGGATTTTTAACCCCAGATACCTGGATTAGCAGGTGACCCTTAGCCAGCACTGTTTGCCAAGTTCAAGCCTGCAGGATACGGCTGACCCAAGACATTTTGCCGCCTGAGACAGAGGAGAAAATCCTGCCCCGTTGTCAAGGTGAATTGTACCCAGAGCCAGCCAGGTCATTAAAACAACTCTCACTATCTCCAGCAGTAAAAACACACACAATAATGATGATGTAAAGAGCCTATGATTTTGCTGCTATTTTGTGACACACAAGATCTACTGCCTGAGGTGGCCTCTCCTAAAACAGAGTGAAAATGCACCTCTGTCTTATAGGGGGTATTGGACCCAAAAATGTTAGTTTTTTCAGGAACAGGTGGAGTGGGGGGGTGCAGCCCTCCATGGTCTTCTGGGAGACTAATGCAGCCCCCAGTGTTCCCACAAGTTGCCCACCCTGGTCTAGTATTTTACAACAGGAAAATGCAACAGCATACTACTGTATTTTATTTTTATCTTACTGTATCTTATTTTGTTTGTATCCCACCTTTCTCCAAAAGCTGGGCTGAAAATTGGGTTAGAGCAGGGGTTCTCAACCTTTGGTCCTCCAGACGTTTGGGACTCCAGCTCCCAGAATCCCTGAGCATTGACCACACTGGCTGAGATGTGTTCTCCCATGTCAGAGGAGCAGCCTGTGCAGGTTATGACAGAGGCCTTCCCCACCCAGATCCGCAGACTTTGCTTCCAAACCAGTGCTGGCATTGGAGGCGCTCTGCCTTTGCTAATCAAGCACTCCTGGCTTTTAGCAGTGAAAGTCTTCCTCCCTCTGGAATAGTTTTGCTGTGTGCCTGTTGCCCATGTGGGCCAACCTTTTTCCAAATGCCAAGGTACCAAGAGGAGTTGGTTGGGTCTGTTGAGCCTTCCCTGTTCCCTGGAGGTGCATTTACGACCCTCTAAACCACAAAAAGGGGGGGAGAGGGCCATCTGTCGGATCTTTGCAGAGTCTTTGATGCAGCCCTGTTCCAGTGCCCCACATCCCTTGCCTGTTCATGGCTCACCTCTCGCAGGTGGGAGCCCAGCGGTGCCCTGGCTCTCTTTCCCAGGCCCCGAGGGCAGGCGTGTCTTTTTATCTGAACTCTCGCCTGTCATGGATCACTTCTCCACACCACCATTTTCTTTTCATGCCATGGCTCATTAGGGACAGCAGCTGTGCAAAACAACTGGCCAGCGAGGAAGACCAGGAGGTGTGGCCTTGCCAGGCAGAAGAGGAGGCCGAGGTGGAGGCTCTGGGCTTATTCTCTCTGGACGCTCTCCATTTGTCTCTGGAGCAGCAGCTGAAGTGGAAGAAAGAAGCCAGGCTTGCTTCACCACAGCCGTGGCAAATTCTGATGCACAGAATCCCAGGATTTTGCACTCAGCCAATCGTTTGTACTCCCCTTTGCCCTTGTACCTCTTCCTGTGGTTCAGTGGGGCCAATTATATATCCAGTCAGGTGCCAGCGCAGGACTTGATTGCAGGACGCTTGTGCCAGTGTTGCTCAGCAGTATCCCAACTTTGGATGCAAACTTTAACACCCTAAATTTAAAACATTACAAAATAAGTACAAGCACATAATAGAAATCCTACTATAAGGGACTTATCCCTTTTGTTCCCTCCTAAATTTGTGTTTGGGAGCCCTGGTTAAATGCCAGTACTGCAAGCCACAACGTTACGAGTTTGGTCCCAGAGGGCTTCAAAGTCGACTCAGTCTTCCATCCTTCCGAGGTGGGGACAATTAGCTAACACATTGGGAACTGCTTAGGGAGTTTTTTGTGGCTTTTTTCCAGGCTGTGAGGCCATGTTCTGGAAGAGTTTATTCCTTTGGCCCTGATAAGAAGTATAGAAATATCAGTGCTATTGCTATTGAAGTCATTTCTGACTTATGGCAACCCTAAAACAACCCTATCATGGGGTTTTCTTGGCAAGATTTGTTCAGAGGAGGGTTGCCACCTTTGCCCCTCTCTGAGGCTGACAGAGTGTGACTTGCCCAAGGTCACCCAGTGGGTTTCCATAGCTGAGTAGGGATTCAAACCCTGGTCTCCAGAGTCAGAGTCCAACGCTTAAACCATTACACCACACTGCCCCTCCTAAATACACATCTGAAATTCCCACTCCTTTATTCAAGATGAAACAGGCCTACTCCTTAGCCCTGGCCATGGCAGCTCCTCTCCAGCTATATAACTATCCCACTATTTCTGAATTCAGATTGTAAGAACTGCCCCTCTTTTGGGGTTTCCCCATTTACTGGGCCACACCCCCCAAAAAAAAATAGGGAATACACAGTCCCTGTGGAGTTCTGCATTCAAATTCTGTGCCTGTGTAAAGCCAGGTTTCTCAGGAATCTCTTGAGCAGAGGGAACCTTGCTGGGCAGCCCAATGTTGCCTTGACCTGACCAACATCGCTCAAGAGTGTTCCCTTCCTTTAGAACACACCAAACCTCCTTCCACCGGCTTCCCCCCCCCTCCTGAATAATTTTAGGTTTAGTAGCTAGCAGTGATAGCAAATGCCTCCTGTAATAGTGATACATCTGCTCTGAGGTTTAATCCAAACTTTAAGGGACATCACCAAGGTGATGGATCTATTTAGGAGCAATAAGGTTCAGCATCCAGGACAGGCCCTTTAAAGTTTGTACTTAACCCCAGGGTGGCATCAGTGCTCCCCTCTGCCCAGCTTGGCAGTCATCCTCCACCACTGGAATTCCATTTTTTTGGCGTCCTATTTAGAGTAGGAATGGGGCAGAAAAGGGCAACCAAAATGCTCAAAGGGCAACAAGGTAATTTCAGTCTCCCTCCAGGTCATCTCAGCATCCTCCAGAAGAAAATCTTGGAGACTGATCTCAAAACAATTGAAGGTTGGTCCAGGTTTGTAAGCCCACAATCTCCCCTCCCACTTCATACACAAAGAATAGTAGTAATATGTGCCTTCAAGTCACCTGTCACCTGTCAGCTTATGATGACGCCACAAATTTCACCGTTTTTTTAGTCCAGGAATCCTCAGAAGAGGCTTTGCCAGTTCCTTCCTCTGAAATAGAGCCCACAGCAACTGGAGTTCATTGGTGGTCTCCTATCCAAGGACTAACCAGGGCTGACCCTGCTTAGCTTCCAAGGTCAGATGGGATACCTGGTGCCTTTAGGATATTTAGGCCCTGTGCTAAATTGTGTATGTGCCTTCAAGTCACCTGTTGACTTATGGTGACCCCATGAATTTTTCAGAGGGTTTTCTTAGGCAAGGAATATTGGGGTGATTTTGCCAATTCCCTCCTCTGAAATAGAGCCTCCAGCACCTGCGATTCCTTGGCAGCCTCCCATCCAAGTACTAACCAGCGCTGATCCTGCTTGTTCTCCAAGATCAGACATAAGCTCATGCCTTTATGATATTTAGGCCACACAATATAACACTGTCTGCATAAAGAGAGGAAAGATTTAAAAGGTTGGTTGTTGCAACACCCAAGCAAAGCAGATGAAGGCTTATTACGTGTAGGAAGTTGGTCTGTTTCACAGTCATCCAGGAGCCACTGACTTGAGCTTTGGGCCACCAGGGATTCAGATTCTGAGGTCTTGTTGAATACCATGCCATCTTCCAAATTGTGTCACCTTTGGCCATGGTGTGCTTGTGATCCTCGTATCGACAGCAATTCCATGCTGATGTTTTATCAGTCCATTTGGAATGGCTCCCAGAGCACCTCTCACCACTGGGACCACTCTCGTTTTCTTTTCCCAGAGGCCTTGGGTCTCCATTTTGAAGCTCCCAGTATTTTGTAACCATAACTTAATTTCTAAACATAAGCCCGGAAAAGTGCTGAAAATGGTGACATAAGGCTCCTTTGGGACTTTCATATTCAATACTGATAAACAGACCATAATATGACAGACATAACTGTGGATGAGGAAAAGAAAGCTTGGATTAAAGATATGGTTTCCGAGGGGGACAGCAGAATCAGAGACAGAAAAGATAATGATGGAGGAGGCGAACTAGCAAAAAGGTTTTGCCAGAAGATGTTTTTCAAAATCCTTTAGCAATAAAAGCTGAAAAAGTGGGGCTTGTCTGATGAGCTTGGGAGTGTGTTTTCTCTTTGCCTCGCTGTGTGTGAGAGGCTATTTTTCAAAACTCGAACAAAGTATGAGCTCATCCCTGGTCAACAAGATACTGGGCCAGAGAATCAAAGGGAACGGTTGGGAGTCTCCAGGATGGATCCATGCCAAGCAAATGTTTGCTGCTTGCAGCTGCCTTACCCCTGTTGCCCTGGTATTTCTCTGCTGGGAGACCAGGCGTGGCGCACGCTGAAAGATCCGGGCCAAGGTGACCCCTCTGGCAGGGAGAAGTTGCAGGGTCATCTCCTCAGCTTTTGCCCGAAAGACCAGGGCTTTGGAATGTTCCTCTTTTGGGAACTACACTTCCCAGAATCCTCCAACTGGTGCCACATGCACAGGTAGAGGAACTGAACACACAATTTCACCTCATTGCAAATGTTACAAAATCCTCATTCTTGTTTTAAAAACCAAATAGGACCCATGCCTGTATTAAAGTCACCTTAAAATGACTTGCAGGCCCACAGAGATGACCCCCAATGCACTTTGTTGAGGTTAGAAAAGTTCCCTTTTTTTGGACTGTGACTTGCACAGTACCCCCCCCAGCCAGTGGCAAACAAGGGATTCTTGGAGCTGCAGTCCAAAAAAGGAAACTTTTCCAGCCTTGGCACTAAAGGGATTCAATAAAGTAGGAAGTATATAGTATGATGACATCTCTAGCTAGATCCCTCCAAAGCAAAGGTAAATCAGTTCCTTTTCAATAGGTTAATGTGGTGGTGGTGGTGGTTACATGCTTTCAAGCCACCTCCCAATTGATGGTGACCTTCTCCTTGGCAAGATTTACTCAGAGGAGGCTGGCCATTGCCTTCCTCTGAGGCTGAGTATGAATGCGCCAGAGTCACCCAGTGGGTTTCCATGGCTGAGTGGGGATTCGAACCCTGGTCTCTCGGGGTCATAGATCCCTACATCATGTGGACACCTCACATAGTACAAACTACTAGGCCTAAAACAACAAACCAGGCCCCACACTAAAAATGTTGTTGTTGTGTGCCTTCAAGTCGACCCCGATTCCTTTTTCTCATTTTTTCTTGGCAAGATTTATTCAGAGGAGGTTTGCCATGGGACAGGGAGACTTGCCCAGGGTGGCCAAGTGGCTTTCAAGCCCTGGTCTCTTGTAGGAGTCCTAGTCCAGTACACAAACCACTACACCACACTGTCTCTCCAAGGTTTCTTTGGCAAGATTTATTCCAAGGAGGTTTGCCATTGCATTCCTCTGAGGCTGAGAGAGAGTGATTTGCCCAAGATGGGTTTCCAGGACCAAGCAGGGAGTCAAAGCCTGGTCTCCCAGAGTCCTAACCCAACACTCAGACTATTACACCATGCAGGATGTCTGAGGGCCAGAGAAATCTCAATAAAGGGTGATTTTATGCAGCCTCTTTTCTTGTGTGTTGGCTTCAGATTGCTTTCATCAAGCTGGGCAAGGTGCCACAGACTGTCCGCCGCCCGGCCTCCCCCCACTCCCAGGCCCTGAGCTGGTGGCCCTCATAATGCTGACCTGATCCTGGTCCCGCTGGCCTATTCGGATGCAGAATGGGGAGTGGAGGGTTCCTTTGCCAAGAAAGATTCCTCTTGGCTCCAGGGCCTACAGGGAGATGGATTTTCCTCCCTGGCTGTTTCCTTGCTAGGCCCACCATCTGTCCTCTGAAAGAGCCAAGAGATGTGATGAGGAGGCAGAGACTGAGAGAATGAGAGGGGGAGAGAGAGCATCACTGCCTCCCTTTCTTACCCATCCCCCCCAAACTGGAAAGAACTGATCTGGTCCTAAGAAATCCTTCCACCAATCTTTGCTCTCTGCAATGTCTTCCTCACTTTCTAGAGCCACACAGAGGGGTGGGGGGAAAGATGCTTGAACTGAGGAATGCTCATTCAAGAGACAAAACCAGGCCAATCTTAATATTAAGCTGGGAGTCTTAACCAGTGGTCCATGGATGGATCCCTTGGAGGTCCTGCAATGTCATTCTGGGAGCCATCAAAAACAAACCAGACTCCAAAAAGCAAAAACAGATTCTTAGTTCCAGTTGAAGGAGACCCACTGCACTAATGAGATTTACCTATGTGTTGACTCTCTCCTTGTTATTTGCCATCAAATCAACTTTTATTTATAGACTTCCTGAATGAGAGACCTCCAAGTCCCCCTTCCCTCAACAGCCTTGCTCAGGTCTGGCAGACTCAGGGCAGCAGTGGCTTCCTTGATTGAATCTCTCCATCTGGAATGGGGTCTCCCTCTTTTCCTGCTGCCTTCTACGTTCCCAAGCATTATTGCATTTTACAGTGAGCCCTGTCTTCTCATGATATGGCCAAAGTAAGACATTCTTGGCTTAATCACCTTGGTGTCTAGGGACAGTTCAGCTTGGTTTGCTCTCAGACCCATTTATAGGTCTTTTTAGCCATCCACGGTATCCGTAGAACCACATTTCACCACATTTCAAATGAGTTGGTTTTCTTCCTATCAGCTTTCTTCACTCTCCAGCTTTCATACCCATACATAGAAATGGGAAATATGATGGCACAGGCAATCCTGACTTTAGCATTTTATTATATATCTTGACACTTCAAGATCTTGTCTAGTTTCTTCATAGCTGTCCTTCCAAGTCCTAGTTTCTTCTGACTTCTTGACTGCATTCCCTATTCTGCTTAATGACTGAGCCAAGGCATGGAAAACCTTCAACTACTTCAATGTCTTCATCGTCTGCCTTAAAGTGATGTAAATAATCTGTGCTAGCTATTTTTGTTTTCTGAATGTTCAGCTGTACACCTGCATTTGCACTTTCTTCCTTGACTTTCTTCAAGAGTCATTGCAAGTCTTTGCTATTTTCTGGTAGGAGTATGGTGTCATCTGCATATCTTAAACTGTTGATGTTCCTTCCTCCAAGTTTCATGCCTTCTTCCTCCAATCCTGCTTTATGTATGACATGTTCAGCATACAAGTTAAACAGATAGGATGATAAAATGCAGCCTTGACTAACCCGCTTGCCAATTGAAAGCGGTCTGTTTCTCCATCTTCTGTCCTAACAGTAGCTTCTTGTTCTGAGTACAAGTTTCACATTGGGACAATCAAATGTTGTAGCACACCCATTTCTTTGAGACCAATCCATAGTTTTTCATCATCTACACAATCAAAGGTCCAGCGGTTGGCTATTGGCTCCCATGCTAGTGGGATGATGCATCCACACTGGGTCTTATTTCAGACTTTAAAGGAACTATCCAAAGTGCTGGACTTACAGGGGGTGTTCAGGACCTTGGATAGTTCACCTTTGAAGTTCAGACTAAATCCCATAGTGCCCCCATTAACTTGGAAGGCTGGGGCCTTCTTTGATCTTATATTTTCTTAGCTGCCTCCCTCCACCACCACCTCCCTGCCTGTCTGCTCCTCTGCTTGCCTGCCCAATGCTTTCAGGGTCAAAGCCTCCCGTTCCTGACACCAGCACCATTTAGGCGCTTTGTTGACCAAGTATTTATTCAGCAATGTATTTATTCTCCAGCTTCCCACTGAGGCTGAGAGCCCCATTATGAGCACATGCTACCTGTGCGTTTCCCCTTTGTCATTCCAGGTGGGGAAACTGATCCAAGAAGCAGCTGGAAGAAGTAACCTGAAGAGGGTGACTCTGGAACTAGGAGGGAAGAGCCCCAATATTATATTTGCTGATGCAGATTGTAAGTCCACATGGGCTGGTTTTCCTCATCATAGGACCATTGAGGGGGGTGGACGGTTGGTTACTAGATGGGGAGTCTGGTTGCACTCAAATTTCTTAAAATGCATAGAATTAGAGGGGACAAGGGTGGGGCTGGCTGTGTTACAGAACTAGTCTCTTTTGTCAAAAACAGCACAGAGTCTTATGGTGCCTTAAAGATGAAGGATCCATTCATACCCCACAGTTGTAGCCTATGATTCCACTTCATCTGCCGTGGCTGCGTCCAGTGAAATCCTGTCCTTTGCTGACCTCTCTGGTAAAGAATTCTAAGTACCACTTCCTAAAGTGCAACCCCCAGGATCCATCAGATGTTGCCATGGCAGAGGAAGTGGAATCATAGTGCTATAACTATGGTTACTTCTTCCTAGTGAGCAAGGCTCAGAGGCTGAGATCTTGAGGAGATCATGTGTCACTTTATGCTCATGGAATTCTGCGATGCCCAGGGTTAGTGGATTGCAATGCTGGGTGTGCCAATGCACACCAATGGACAATTTGCAGTGGGCATCAGTGGGTGTCAATGTACAGTGCACATCTATGTATAGTGCACATTAATGCACTGTAGTACCACATGTGCAACGCCTGTTATGCAGCCTTGAACTGAATACAGCCATTCTGCATCAGAAAAAAATACCCGGTGTGCTTCTGTAAGGAAACATATGCACACATAAGACATCCATGGGGTGCTTTCCATATGCTTTTTATTTAGCACGATTTTTGTGGAGTGTACCCAAGGGGATGTAGCTGTCCACAAAATAAATTTGGTCTACTTTTAATGTACCACAGGATTGATTTTTTTTCTTTGTTTATTTAAGAGTCTCTTTAGGCAAAGACAAGACGGTACTGATAGGGAAGGCTAAGCAACCAATGACAATGAAGATGTTCTGGACTACAACTCCCATCATTCCTTCCTGTTGGCTGTGTGGGCCATAGCTGATGGTAGTTGTGATCCAGGGGGCCAAAGGTCTGGAAAGCATACTCTGTCTAAAACCATTCAGTAGCAAAAAATAACAACAAGGCTATCAACAACTGAACAAAAGCTATTTGTTTGTCAGCTACCAGCTTTGTACCACCAGCTGCCCTGTGTGTTGGGCTTGTGGTTTTGTGATTCCACGCAGTCCCGATTGCACAGGCCCAAATATTAATTAAGCCATTATTGTCCCAGCGGATATTCATCACTTCCCGCAGTGTGCCTTTGGTTTTTCTTCTGGCTCTCCTTGGGGTCCCTTAAAAATCTTTTTGATCTCTGCCCTATTCTTACGGGAATCCCCATGTAAGAAAACATGAATCATCCCCCGTCATGAAATCAAATGCAAACAGCACATATGTTGGGATGGTTTTGATCCCTTGAAATCACAGTGTTTGGCTGTGACGGTGGTGGTGGGGGCTGTATTGTTTGCTTTCTGCTGCTGTTCTTGCTTTGTAGTTGTGTAGCATTATTTGCAGCCTGGAGTCATTTGTGTGTGTGTGAGAGAGAGAGAGAGAGAGAGAGAGAGAGACAGAGACAGAGACATAGGCACAAAGCTTTACACATAGGGAAAAGCTGCTTCCTTGGTCTTTACAGTGGACTACGCTGTGGAGCAGGCCCATCAAGGGGTCTTCTTCAACCAAGGCCAGTGCTGCACCGCTGGCTCGCGGATCTATGTGGAGGAGCCGATCTACGACGAGTTTGTCCGGAGGAGCGTTGAACGGGCCAAAAGGAGGGTGGTGGGCAGCCCATTTGACCCCACCACGGAGCAAGGGCCACAGGTAAAAAAATGGCATGCAGAAAGCAGTGGTAGCAGTGGTGCCCTGATCCTAAACCCGCTTGCCTTCCAGTGCTTGCACTTCCAGCATATGCTGGTCCCTTGCATCCAAGGTACAGCTAGAGACTGCACCTGCTGGTTCCTCCCCACTAGAGTAGACCCATTGAATCCACTGGGTGGGTCAACACATGGTAGGAATAGAAAAAATATTCAAAAATATTTCCTCCAAACAGACTAAAAATAGGCTTCCTGAGTTGCAGACAGATGAGAATCTAGGCAGTTTGGGATTTATTCTGTGCCAAAAATTGTGCATGGGGTTTCTTGTACAGAAAGCAGCATTTTCTGCTTAGAAAACAGTATTTTCTGCCCAGAAAACAATATTTCAATGGAGAAAATGCTTTTCTTGCACACACAGAAAGTCACATGTGAATTTTGCGCAGAATTAGTCCTAAATTATGAACAGCCTTCAAAAACTGCACAGTTCTTGAAGCCTTTCTCACAATGGGAAGAAAATTGCTAACATTAATAATTGCTTCCTTCAAAAATCAAATTAGCAAAGAATTACATCCCTAACCTGTACGTCACTCTGAGTCAATGGGTTTTCTCTGTTCGGTGTGTCTATAGTTCATTGAGTTTGCTTTTCAGTGGGGATTTTCAATCCAGTTCAGTGGCTCGGACTCGGCTGTCTCAATGGGTCTACTCTAATTGGAACTCACCAGCTGGATTTCAGCTTAAGAATTCAGGGGAAGGGGTACCAGAATTGTTGGGAGTCAGGGGCAGAGAGCCCATGCAAACAAGGTCAAAAGACCCCAAATGAGCAACTGGTAAAATACTGGAAATGGCAACAAAATCTATGGTAAAATACATTTTGCCCCAAACCCTATTATTTATTCCCCCTTTAGAGCAGACCCATTGAATCAATAGGATTTACCATTCATCCATGGATTCTGGGCCCACTTTAGTTGGGGCTCACCAGTAGGAGTTGGGTATTTGTGCTACATGGGTCAGGAAATAAGTTCACGGCAATAGTACAAGATCTTGGAAGTGTTACCTTTTTGGACTGCAAGGCCTGGAGTCCCCCATCAGGCACAGCATGCTGGGTGGGGGACTCTAGGCTTTGTAGTCCAAAAGGGTAACACTTCCAAGCTTTGACTTATACTTCTGTGGCTTCCAGGAGATTCTCACCCTGTGGCCTCTTTCCTCTCCCTCTTCCTCCCTTTTGAGATTGACAAGAAACAATACAACAGGATCCTGGAGCTGATCCAGAGTGGGATCGCAGAAGGCGCGCGTCTGGAATGTGGTGGCAAAGGCCTGGGGCGGAAGGGCTTCTTCATTGAGCCCACGGTCTTCTCCAATGTGACAGATGACATGCGCATCGCCAAGGAAGAGGTACGTGGTCACAGGGGGGAAAAGATCGGACATGGCCTTGGCAGCAAATCAGACCCAGCAGGAGGTCCATCTAAGCCGGTGTTGGCTGCTCTGACTGGCAGCCACGGCTCTCCAGGGTCTCAGGTATTTTTTCCCTGGTATCTCAAGAGGGTCCCTGGAGATCTCTGTTATTTGGGGAGTTTGCAGCTTGAAGTCAGCTGAGGACAAAGGGGGGAATGTGGGAAGAGAGCAGATTAACTGGGACTATCCCTGAGAAACTGGGACAGTTGAAAGGTACTTCCAATAATTTTTCCACACTGTACAAAAGGGCTTGGTATACCCCTACCCACACACATACTTCCTCTTTGAGTGATACCTGCATATGTCCCATAAGGCACTATTTTAGCTAGATAACACCACAATAATCCACTCTCCTTGTGAGGATTCCCTTGTTAGCCATTGTGAAGAAGCAGAGATGGCTGGTTTCGATTAGGCCCACCATGATTCTAGGGAAGGGAATCAAACCTCCTCACCCTGTCACAGCCTATTTCTTGATGAAAATCACCCCCTCCAAAAACTGCTACTTTCGTCCTATAGAGCAAGTTTGGACAAACTGAGGCCCTCCAGATGTTAAACTGCAAGTCCTATGAGCCCTGTGAGCCAGCACTGCCAATGAAGAAAAATGCTGGCAGTTTCAATCCAGCAACCTGGAGGGTTTTATGACTCCCACTCTGCTCTGTAGGAGAAACTCAGGTCTATACTGAGAGCCTGCGTGGTGTAGTGGTTTGGGTGTTGGATTAGGATTTGGGGAGGCCAAGTTCAAATCCCTGTTTGGCCATGGAAATTCACTGGGTGGCCTTGGGCAAACCCCACTCTCTCAGCCTCCGAGGAAAGTAAGGGCAACCTCCCCCTGGAGACATCTGGCTGAGAAAGCCCTGTGACTTAAGGGCCACCTTAGGGTCACCATAAATTGGAGGCAACTTGAAGGCAGACAATAGCCAAAGGCCTATAGAGCCTACCTCCTTCTGGAAACAAATTTCCAGCACAACCTGAGTCTGTTTTGGTTGCTCGTGAGCTCTGCAGCCTTCTGAATTATGCTGGGATTTTTGTTATTGGGGGAGATTACTTTTGAAATCCCCCACATCTTTTGGGAAAAATAAAAATACCCAGGTTGCATTTCTGATGTTGTTCTGCTGCAGATATTTGGGCCTGTCCAAGGGATCTTGCCGTTCAAGACCATGGAGGAAGTCATTGAACGGGCCAACAATTCTGACTTTGGGCTGGTGGCCGCCGTCTTTACCAGCGACCTCAACAAGGCCTTAACTGTCTCCTCCGCCATGCAAGCTGGAACGGTCTGGTAAGGTCCCAAAGAGCCCAGATGTGGCAAATCAGCATCCTCCTGCTTTCGGGGTGGAGATGGGGCCAGAGGGGTTGCAAACGGGAGATGTTTGAATTCTCTTTCTCTTTCTCTCTCTCTCTCTCTTGGGCAGGATAAACTGTTACAACGCCTTAAATGCTCAGAGTCCCTTTGGGGGATTCAAAATGTCTGGCAACGGAAGAGAAATGTAAGTGTGGGTCCTTCTGATGCTTCAGGTACAAGGGCAGGGATTGTGTCACAAGTGCTGGCCAGGGGCTGCCATGTCTGGAGGTGGATGGGGCCCAAATCCACTCTGGGGTTTAGTCTGAACTTTAAAGGAACTCTTCAAGGTGATGAACCCCAGCTGCCAAAATATGTTCAGCACCCTGGAGAGTGCATTAAAGTTTGGACTAAAGCCCAGAGCGGATTTGCTGCCCTAATAACAGGGAGCTACATAGCCACTAACTGATGGTCCCTTCTTCTTGGGAACCAAGATGCTGTCATCTGAGTTCAGAAAGTTACTTTTTTAAACAAAGTAATGCATTCCTGTTACCCAAACACTACCCAAAGTAGTGTTGGTGTTTATCAAAAAGTAACTTGCAACATTATGTGTTATGTTGGTCATTACTTTTCAATTACTTTCTGTGATCAATTTTTTGTTGGGGTGGGGGGAGTCTTAGGATTGATGATAACGGCATCAAACTTGAAAAATTCATGTTAAAATCTCCCTGGGGAAAATACCCATTTTTTCCCCCACATTTCATCCATAATTATAATTCCATTCCATTTCTAAATTTTCACTGATACATAAATATCTCATTGCATTTGTAAATATGAAATAAAAGAAAAGTGACTTCCCAAATGATTATCCAAAACAGACCAAGAATAACACCGAAAAACTTAACACTTCGGTTATAACTTGTTCTTCATAAATGTTCACTCCACCTAATACATGCGCTATCTACATCTCATTTTAAAAGTGGCTGTCTCTTAATATATTTATAACAACATTTCTTGAATATCCTGAATATTGCCTGATGTTTTCCAAAAGTTTATCACAGGCGACCAATCTATCATAGTTTGGTTTTGGGGAAATACCTTTTTAAAGAAACTTTTGAAAGAATTGGAAACGGTAACTTCTTACATCAAAAAAGTAACATCAGTTATATTCATTACATTCTTTTTAAAGTGTAAGTTCATTATTCCCTCATTACCCCTTCCCACAAAAAAGTAATTAGTCACAAGCAACTAGTCATGTGTGACTCATTACTTCAAAGTTTTTATTTTCTTGATGAACAAGTTAAAGAGCGTGTCTGCATTGCAGAACACAGCGGTTTCATCTAGCATTAACTGTCATGGCTGCATCCTATGAATCCTGGCATTTCTAGTTTGGGGAGGGGTACTTAGAATTCCCTGCTGTAGTTCAGACTAGATCCCTCTAGCAGAGAAGGAGGATTTGAGTCTTTGGTGGCCAACTTGGAGGGATGCTTCAACCCTGTTGTTTGACACTCCCCAAACTATTTTGGGATGGTTTGGGAAATAAGGAGGGGGGTTGTGATGTTGGGGGCATCTCTTCTCTTCACCCTTACCCCCCAAAAAACCAAAAATGGAGGAAAGCCTCTGCATTTCTATACACAAAAAGGAAGAAGGGCTTTCTCAGGTGACTCCTCCTTCACCAGAATGCCTGGAAAGAGCATTTGGGGTGTTTGTCATGGGAGAAGAGAGTCTTCTGCCACAAGGGAGCAGTTCCCCCCTCCCTTGAAAGAACAACTTGGGGGACAAACCCACCCACTCACAGACACACACTAAACCCCTTCCCCTACCGCCAACCTCTTTTCCTTGTGTGTCCTGTCTTATTTAGATTGTAAGCTTGAGGGCAGGGAACAAGGTCAACTTAACAATTTGTAAGCAGCTCTTGGAGACTTCTTGCCTGAAGGATCAGGTATAAATAGCTAGCTAGTTAGCTTAATTAATTAATTAATTAATTAAAATACTTGCAAAATTACAAATCCCCAGATGCTGTAGGATGGAGCCATGGCAGCTAGGTGGGACTGAATTGCTATAACTGCATCCCTTGAAGGAGTCCTTCCATTCTCCATTTTATCCATTGGTGCCCCCTTCCTGGCAGGGCCAGCCAGCTCTCTCTCAGGGCCCACACTTACACGGAGATTCTCCCAAGCTTTTCTTTGTTCTCCAGGGGAGAGTGTGGACTGCGGGAATATTCCGAGGTGAAGACGGTGACTATAAAGATTCCTCAGAAGAACTCCTAAGAAGAGGGATGCTATGCGCTGCTGCACATCAAGAAATCCGCCGCATTCCTTGATGGGGACTGGCACTCAGGAATTTTTAACAAGTGACACTGATCTTTTGGGATTTTTTTAAAAAATAGCATTGCAACCAGGTTCATAGTTCAACTTGCTGGCCACAAACAACAACTGCAGAAATAGAGAGAGAGAGAGAGAGAGACTATCCTTTTGCTGGAAAAGAAAGACTCCTCACCCCACCCCGAAATGGCTTTCTCCACCAGGATGGCTTCAATTTGCTTTATTCTATGGTGAGCGCTGCAATACAACTCAAGCTCAGCAAAAAACAGACAGGTGTAAGCCAGGGGCCACATTCCAGAAATGCAAGCCACAGACTGGGAAGAACTGGACGCACCCCCTGACTTGAGCATCTGGGCAGCCGGTTCTTGAAAGCATCGAGGAATCCTGAAATTCTCTCTACTCTCTTTTCCTGCAAAGCAAGTTACTCCCCCTCATTATATCAAGAGAAACTTGGGGTAAAAAAACCAAACCCTGCTGTTGTACAGTTCGGTCCACCCTCTGTGGCAGCCATTTGTTTCTTCTCTTACAGACATTTAGAAATGGTACAAGTCATTGGTAGAGCTGCACACACAAACCATGAAAAAGAGAATTTCTGCGTTTAACTGTATTTTCCTTTGCAGGAAGGCAGCGGCTAGGTGACATGGAAGTCAAATAGCTTTGGTCTTGTGTTGTCATAAGGAGTGGTGCATTGTGGGGAAATTTATAGGGAGCATCATTGCCCTCTTCAGCTGCATCTCAGATCTCACTTCGGGACAGGAGTTGAAACTAATGGCAGGGGGAGCATTCTGGCAAAAGAGTCATCCACCATAATCCTAGGGCAGAGGCTGAGCCAATGGGGCAAAGGGTCCAAAAGCACATGAAACCTGTCCGTACATCATTGCCAGTCTCTGCGATGGGGCTCCAAATCTCATGCAAATTGGTGTAGAATATGAACATGGGCAGAGGAATTGCAGCCTTCCGGCTTAGGATAGGCCCTCAAGGTATGAATCCCCAGCAGGAATTGTGAGGATGGTCATCTGGAAAAGGAATATCTCCAAAGCTTTGGAGAGGCCAGGGGCTGCCTTGGGGAGCCAGTGACTCTACTCTGGGTTCTATTGCAGACTTTGAAGGAGTTGTCCAAGGTGCTGCACCCCACCTTCCAAAGAGGTCCAGCACTTTGGAGAGCTCCCGTCAAAGCTTGTAGAAACACCCTGAGTGGATCTGGAGCTCCTCCGACATGGGGACTACCTTGGAATAAAACCCAGGGTAAGCTCACCTTATCTCTGACAGGGCAACCACTTGCTCCCCTCCCCCAAACCTTCATGCTGTGGATGCTGATGCCTTATTCCCATTGCATTGCCTCTTTTGGATTTTTTTTTTAACGCCCAATTTGGACTGATAACAAAAAGGTTTAAACCATAAACAAGGGCCTTTTAAAATGCCCTTTGAACTTTTAAAAATAACCATTGTCACAAGTACACCAGTAAAGTGGCTTTGTTTCCAAGTGTCAGCTAAGTTTCAAAAGGTAACTTCTGAGCTCTTCCAGAATGGTTTGAAGAAGAGTGAATTCTTGCAAGTTAATGCCTTGGGTTTTGCCAGTTATATTCACCTCTGCATCTCTTCATTCTATATTTGATGTGTAGGGTAGGATCTGCACTCAGCCTCTTCCAAAGGATTGTTAATTTTTAAAACAACTGGAGCATGTATGGTGTAGTGGCTTAAGTGTTGGACTACAACCCTGGAGACCAAGTTTCAAATCCCTGTTCAGTCATGGAAAACCACTAGATGACCTTGGGCAAGTCACACTTTCTCAGCCGCCTCAGAGGAAAGGCAAACCCCCTTTGAAGAAATCTTGCCAAGAAAACCCTGCCACAGTCTTCAGTGTTCCCTTTTGCAAACTTGGGAAGTAACAGGTTGAAAGAGTAGTGCTGTTCCTCTGAGATCCCGCATCAAACACGTAACCACAATGTCATGACTAGGCTTTATCTCTGCATCGACCCCTGAAACCCACCTTAAAAGTCAGCCAGCCAGCCTGAATGATGGAGGGTCTGTGCTGCTGGTGAGGGGGCCAGTGCAGGATGATGATGCCAGCTCTCTTCTGCCAGACAGTGATCCTGTGAGGAGTACAATCAGAGATCCCTGTCATAGCTCTTCACTGTAGCATCACTCACTCGCAGGAGGGGGCTGATGATGGGACCCTGCAGCACCCCACTCACCAACAGCACTGCACTGCTGGTGATTGGGTTGCTTCAGGGTCACATCACCAGCCCCCTCCTGTGAGTGAGCGATGCTACATGCACGTGCCCAGGATCACGCGGCATAGAGAAGTGTCTTTTCTACTAAGTACCACTTTCTCCTTTTCAGTTGCAGATGAGCACTTGAACTGAACCTGAAATCTACTGCATGCACAGTTTTTGTAAAAAATAAAAAAAATAAAAAATAAAAATGGCAGGAGTGCCAAAACTAGTTTGTGAAACAAAGTGCATGGATATGATGCATGGAAACGTGTCAGGGGCACACCTGAGGACAGATGAACCATATGTGTCACTTCACTTTGTCTCCAGAAGGGGTTTCCACACCTAAGGTGTGTGTCACAGTTATTTTTATTCCTCTGTTTTTAAACCCTCCTTTTCTCCATGGAACTCCCGGCAATGTGCAAAGTCCTTTTGCTATCTTCTGATCACAACAACCCTGACAGTAGATCAGGAGGAGGAGAATGGGAGAATGAACCCAGCAGATCACCCAGCTACACAGCTGATGGGGAACTGGTTCTCTCCAGTCCTAGCTTGACCATTATACCATTACACAGTATACACAAATCAAAGTGATTGTCAGCTGAATTAAATGCACAGCTGTTGTTTATCCCCTTAAAAGTCTATTTGCATTTTCATTCAGCCTAGGCTAAGCTTTTGGGATTTCATTCCCTGTTCCCTGGATGAACTGTGGTGGAGATTTCATGTTCTTAAAAAATACGAAATCCAACTGCAACAGGTAGTTTGCATCTCAAGTATCCACCCCCAATGCCCCCCTCAGAAAACCAACCTCTGACAAAATCCTGCCCATATTAAACAGGGAGCAAATGAAAAGCTTTGACAGGCAACCACAACACACGAACGCCTACACTTTCTGGACACAATTCACGAGGGGTTGTGCCAAAGCACTGAACCTCCCCCAAGGTTGCATCCAGAGGAATCTGAAGCCCCAAACACAAAAGTTGGATTTTTGAGCAGGCAGTCATGGGCTTTGTTTGGATTTTTGAAGGACAGCTGTGTATACTCAGCTGTCCATGTTTGTTACTGCATCATTATGGTTTTTATTATTAAAACAAAATCTCACCAAATAACTCTTTGGGACAGAAACGCTAAACTCTGAAGTCAGCAAATGTCTTTCCATTTCTCTGCTGAAGGATGGATAGCCAGAATGAGCCTGGGTGAGGCTTCTGTTGGCTGAGAGGTTTGGGGCAAGTGTCCCAAAACAGGTTCCTCCACTCCAGGATCCCGATCCACCTGGCTCAGCAACCAACTTCTTTGGCTTCCCGCCGTGTTTGTCCCAAGACAGTTTGCTCCTTGAAACATAAAGGCATGAATCCCGTTGATAGTGCCAACTACAGTAGGTGCATTGAACACATGTACTTTACCTGCCTGTTGACTCACCAATCAACAATTGATTCAATGGGTCTACTCTAGTTCAGAGTATCAATAGGATCCAGGCCCAAATCCATCATGGGGTTGTGTTGCATAAATCTCTACATGTGGACTTAGATTTTGACTTGTGTTAAATGGCACCATCGAACGCACATCAAAATGTGCAACCAAGTTTACAGCTGAATGCACATCCCATGAGCACACTAGTCTCATGTGCATCACTTGTACAATGGCACCACCTGTGCAGCTCCCCTTCCATAACCTTGAACTGAATGCAGGCATTTTGCATTGGGCAAAAGTGCCCATCTGCTTCTGTAGGGAAATGAATGAATGTTCAGGAGGACATTGCTTTCAATGGGGTCTCGGGCCTTTCCTAAGGGATTGCTTCTCTTTGGGTCAAAATGACCTCTCTCTCACCCTCTGGGGGGGTCTCAGCTCTCCTTCTCCTAGGGTATGATCTCCCTTCCCTGCTTCCCACCCACCCCCATTTTATATTTATGTCATCCCTCTTTGTTTCCAGTTTTCTTTTCTCTTTCGTGTCCCCACTTTCTGTCAGATGCATAATCCAAGCTGTTCCTTTTTCCACATGTGGTAATGCATTTGCAAGCAAATAAGTTAAAGAAAATGAAGTTCCTGAGCTGTGCAATGTGAATGTCATGTCCTCCTACTGTAGTGTTACACCAGAAAGTTTCTTTCATTTTAATGCTTTAAGAAATTGGTTTTCTTAGGATCTCCAATATTCCTTGCAAAAGGAGAATTTTATTCCCTTTCTTCTCCCCTATTGCATATCTCTGGAGGAAATGTGTGCTAGCAATAAGCATTTATACTATGTATCCCCTCTGTATTATATGTGTGGTGTCTGTATGTGTTATTTCCAATAAACCCAGGTAGTGACTAAATTTTTGTTTGTTTAAATCCAGCCTTTCTACCAAGGCAACTCACAATAAAAGTAGCTGTTTTATCATTCTCAGTGCACAGGATTTGGAGAACTCCTTTGCCCCTTTCACTGCACAATGCTCATTTTCTGATCATGGTTTTCGGGCTAGCATCCTGTTAGTTACAATGCTGAAAATTAAACTAAGGACATTATCAGACGAGCATCTAAAAATGCTGTAATTCCACGAATGAGGATAGTGGAAACATCGTGGCATTATAACACTTTTTATCACATGCCACTGGAAAAGAACTGCCATGGAATTATTGCCCAACCACCACTAGCGCTTTAAGAATGAGAGTTCACTTCTGCAATTTAGCATATGTGAGATTTCAGCAGTTCTCACAAGAAGATACAAGTGCACTTAAAACTCCCCAAACACCTTAATTAACAAAGTAAATGAACACAGAAGCACTGAAAAAAACATTAAAACATTGAAACCAAATGGGACAGTTCATAAAAACACTGTCATGTGCTTCATTTTCACATTCTCACCCTGAAGTTTTCTTGTTGAGGACCACCTATTCATGTTTTAATCTTACGATTATAATGGGACATGGTTTTGCATGTCCTCAGTAATGTGAAAAAAAAATACTATTGACGATCTATTGACGGCTTGTCCCATGAATTAAAAATAATGCCTTTTTCACAGCTGGAGCATAGAATAACCACACAAAGATGACAACATCGTGTGATAGTGGGGTCCATTCGCACTAACATGACATCATAACCCCATGATTTTTGCCGCGTCTGATAAGGTCCTTACAATTTCAAAACTCTTTCCTATTCACTGCCACAATCATAAATGCCCATGAAGCCCTCCTTATTAAAATCCAGGCAGCTGCACAGAGGGACAGAGTTCTGTGGTGCTGGAGAGCAGGGCACTGATGGGCGACACTTCCAGCTGCTTCCTGCCAGCCATTGGCGGCACACTGGGGCATTGCAACAGAACCCCTTGGGGTCCCTGCTTTGAATTGCTGGTGGGCTAGGCTGGATGTATCCTCTTTCTTCCAGCACCTGCCTTGCCAGCACTACAGAACTTCATTCCTCAGTGCAGCTGCCTGGATTTAAGGTGCATTTCAAGGGTTAGATCAGGAGATGGGGGTGGGTGGGTGGGGGTGGGGGTAGCCATGGCATTTTGGTGATGAGTTTGATGCAGGATCCCAGCCCCTCTATATAGTTAAAGAAATTTTAGAATGAGAGTATGGAAGTATTTTATATGAAGTTCCCCTCCCCTCCGCCGCCATTGAATGGTTTCAAAGACAAAAACTTGGCCATTTTTTTTCTTGTTGGTGGGATTCCCAGGAATGCATGGCGCATGTCTGGACAGAGGCAGGCCAGCCTGCTCAGTAGCTATGTTTTCCTTTGTAAAAAATGAGGGCAGAAAGTAGTTTAAAATATTATTGCAGCTGCCTTTAAAAAAAGAAAAAAGAACTCTGCATTGCAGATTGAGGTCAGAGGCAAAGTTCAACCCCCCTTGCACACTGTGGTCATAAAGTTTAGCGATGGCGAAAGTCTGAAATCATTGTCCACCATGGGGCACCTGGGCAAACTCCTTCTACACAGCAGGAATCTGGGATGGAGTTTTAAGAAGTGATCATTTTATTTCCTCTCCAGATGAGTCATAGATAGGATGACGCAAATGCCCAGAAGTTGATGTGCCACCCCAGCCACGGAGGGGAAGGTCACATGTACGGAAGGGTCACTTGCGAAGCTGCTTTGAAGTAAAGTGGCTGTAGAATTAGGATGCCAGGCAGGGTGCCCAGTGGCATCCACACCAATGGGGCAGCAAATACACTCTGGATTTTAGTCTGAACCTTCAAAAATATTTTATTGGGTTTTTTTCCTAAAGGTATTATTACAAAGAAAGGGGGAAAATGAAATGGAGGGGGCAGGGAGTATCTAGGACATGGACATAGGCTATGGCGAAACATTAATATAAGAGGGCCATGTTTCTGAGAAGATGTTTTCTTGAAGTTAGCATTTATAAAATAGACGTTGATGTACAGCTATGGCAGTAGCCAGGCCTATATCCTATTTTTAGTACACTCCCCAACTAGAGTAGACCCACTGAGTTAATTTGATTTATCTACATGTTGAATTTTTAAAAGTTCAGCGTAAGACCCATCAGCCTTCCTGCTTCCCCATCCCGTGCTGCTGGAGAGAAAAGAGATTCCACCAAAACCTGTAGAAGGACTTTTTTACTGTAAGAACTGTCCAACAGTGGAGTAGACCAGTGGCTCTTAACCTTTTCTTTGCCAGAGACCCCCTTTAAATATCTTTTGTTGCTGTGGTCCCCCAAGACTTAACTCAACCCTAACAACAACAACAATTGACTCAACCATGGAGTCAATAAATGCTCTGCCAGAGACTACTGTGCTTTGATGGCACAATCCAAGGTGCCAAAGCTATTGGGGAGGGGCTATGTTGTCCTGCAGGCTGGGAGATTCTGGGATTTGTAGTCCCAGAAAGCTCTGTTTCCAAGGCCCATTCACCATTCGATGGCCAGAGGGCTTCCTCTCTCTGCACCCACCAAGCCTGGCAGCTACAAAACCCTCCCGAGGCCATTGTGGCAGCTGGGAGTCTGCAAGGACTGGATCTCATTCCGCCACCTCTGGGTGGGGGAGTTGTAGAGGTCTGCTCTGTCTCTGGGCACCCAGGCCCCTTCCCTTGAGCAAGGAGCTCCCTCCCATCCACCACCCACACCAATGAGGACATCCCTGCTCCTTTTGCTCCACACACTCCCAAGATAAATGGCCAAAGGAAACATTATTCTAACATTATCCCTTCACACACTTCAAAGGCAGGAATCCTGCCATCTTTCAGCTGCCCTCCCTCTGCTGGCTCAGAGGGGGCAGGCATCAAATCAGCCTGGCTCAAAAGAGAGAGGGACCCCAGCCCTCCAAGGGGGCAGCTGCTCCAGCCTCCCTCCCACCAGACCTGTTGCATTTGATGTGCTAATGGCCTCACTGTGGGTGCCTGTGAGAGAGTGTGCTGGAGGAAATGAAGAGACCCAATTTGGTGGTAGGACAAGGCCTGCAAGCAGCAGAAGCCCAGGCAGCCGACTTTGCTCCCTCCTTCTCTCTTTCCTTCCAGGCATCAGAGTGGGGCCTCTCCCTTGGCACCCTCCTCCTCCAAGCCCTTTCCTCTGCTTTCCTTGCAGAGCCAAGCATTGCCTCTTGATGCCACTCTAGTCACCAACATCAGGCAGGGTGTGTGTGGACCACCCCACCCCTCCTGACTCCAGGGAAACCCTGGCATTTTAAAGACAGGGAGGACCGGAGCATGGAAGGAACAGGCTGTGGGCCTCTCCAGAACAGGGGTGGGCAACTCGGGCTATTTGGAGAACAGTTTAATCCCCTGGAGCCTTCAGGGGGAAGGGCGCATGGAGCTGACGTTCTTATGTGTCTTCAAAACATCCCAAACTTATGGTGACCCTTTCATAGGATTTTCTTAGCAGGGCTTCTTCATAGAAGATTTGCCATCGCTATCTCCTAAGGCTGAGAGAGTGGGACTTGCTCAAGGTCATCCCATGGGTTTCCAGAGCTGAGCCAGAATTCTAACCCAATGGCATGTGAACCTGGATCTGAAATTCATACCCCAACCCTCTTGCCATCACCCTACTCTGGTTTTCCAATTCATCCGTCAACAGGGCTATTACTTAACCTCCAACATTTCACAGACCAGACCTGGAACAGGGGTGGTCAAGCAACTTCAGAATGTGGTCGAGTGGGCAGAAGTTATTTATGAGGAAGAACATACAAGCTAGGAGAGGCTGCAGTGATTCGCTTTTGCCTGAGCTGACAGGCAGGATCTGCTCCCTTCTTTCTTCTCCCCTTTGCTGAGTTAATTGAGTACAAACTACTGTTGCACAAACTACAGTTTGCAGCCATTGACGTAAGCTATGGGGAAATCGGGAAGGAGGTGACAGAAGTTTTAAAAGCAGCTCAAAAAGTGGACTCACAGAGGATTATAATCATAGAATCATAGAATTGTAGAGTTGGAAGAGACCACGAGGGCCATCCAGTCCAACCCCCTGCCACGCAGGAAATCACGATCAAAACATCCCTGACAGATGGCCATCCAGCCTCTGTTTAAAGACCTCCAAGGAAGGAGACCCACCACGCTCCGAGGGAGTGTGTTCCACTGCCAAACAGCTCTTACTGTCAGAAAGTTCAACCTAACGTTGAGGTGGAACCTCTGTTCCTGGAGCTTGCATCCATTGCTCCGTGTTCTAGTCTCTGGAGCAGCAGAAAACAAGCCTGCTCCATCCTCAATGTGACACTCCTTCAAATACTTAAACAGGACTATCATATCGCCCCTTAACCGTCTTTTTTCCAGGCTAAACATACCCAGCTCCCTAAGTCTTTCCTCATAAGGCATGGTTTCCAGACCTTTCACCATTTTAGTCTTTTGATTGATTTGATTTCTATGCCGCCTTTCTCCCAGAATGGGATCCAAGGCGGCTCACAACCCATTAAAACATACAACCAAAACGTCACAATGAAAAATGAAAAACCATTAGAAGCAGCTTCCAGATGGGGGGTTGCTCCTGGGGGGTGAGGTAGCGGGGCTTCCAGGGCACCCCAACCCTCAGGGGCCGGCCGGCCAGCCAGCCGGGGGCCCGGTCTCCCCTCCACCTTGGTCCTCACCGGTCCCCCAGCAGAAGGTGTAAGACAGGGCACTTCTATTAATTTATTATGCCCACAACTGCTAAAAATGAAGCCTCCATGTTCTGTGGAGCAAAAGTGGCTGCCTCAGTTAGAAATAGGATGATGGGTCAGATAATGAGCCTTAGGCCTGATCCCAAGCTGGGGATCCTCTGGTCTTTGCCTTCAAGTCACCTTAGCCACTGAATGATGGAAAGGGTGGTATGTTGTCATCATCTTCCTGATGATGATGATAATGATGCTGATGCTGATTTCTATTTATTTCCCAAAGAACCAGGACTCAAAGCAAATACAATAGAGTTACAAGATACAAAAGAACAGCACTAAAATGTGACCAGGAACATTCAAGAAAATTAGAACATAACAGAAGGCAGTTTTAAAGCAATACAGATTTTAAGTTCACAATCCCTACAATCCCTCCGTGGTTGGGGTTCCTTTTCCAAGATCCAGCCTGACCCAGCCTCAGCCCTCTCCTCCTGCTTAGCATCTTCTGCTCTTCAACCCAAAGGCCATTCCTCCCACCAGCCAATGGATGTGGCATCTTCTCCCTCCGGATCATTGCACAGATCCTCCTCCTCCTAAACTGGGGGCCAGAGGGCTACAAAGAGGACCACCACGGGGCCTGAAGATGGATTTGCTCCTTGCAGGGGAAATGCCCTTCTCAAATGTAAAATATTGCTAAAGGAAGAGGGGATCGTAAATCTTCTTGACTAGCCTGGCATGGGAGAGGGAGAAGTTGAAAGAGGGTCCTGGGGATTCAAGCTGCGGGCCGGCAGGAACAACATTTGCCCAGAAGGAAAGCAGGCCTTGCAGAGGAACAGGCAGGCAGGCGGACAGCAAGGTTTCAAGGCCCAGAAGGGGCTGGTGGTTTCTCAGGTGGCCTCCCGTCCATCCATCTTGCTCTGCATGGCCCGTAAGAACATCAGAAGAGTCCTGGAACTGGACCAGATCCAGCAGAGGCCTCTCTGGCCCTGCCTTCGCTTCCCACAGCGGCCAAACCATCACCTTGAGAGGACAGCCACTGCACCCTCCACCTCTCCCTCTGTGGCCACCAATACACCAGGGCAGATGGCCCTGGCTACTGGCCCCACAGCCATCCAGAGGAGTAGCCATGGATGGCCCCATTCTCTTCCATACTTTTATGATCCAATCCCCTCTTAAAACCATCCATAGGCCCTTCTAGAAGGGAGAGTTCCCACTATATAAGCCCTTGAGTTTCCCAGTTGCTGTCGCTGCTGTATCCACTCATTTCATTCCTCTGGGGAACTGTTTGCAGCAATTTCTTGGCTCCCCAGTAGGGTTCTTCGGAAGATGGTTTGCTGAGATGGTACTATGTTCTGAAAGGAAAACTTTCTCCTCTTTTCTTCTTTTAATTTTTTTTGTGGGGGGGGGAGCTCTAGTGCTATAGCAGCCTCAGTACCCTAAAAGTACTAGATCAAGTCTGGGCTTGGAGGCTAAGCAGGGTCAACCCTGGTTAGTACTTGGATGGGAGACCGCCAATGAATCCCAGGTGCTGTAGGCTCAATTTCAGAGGAAGGAACTGGCAAAACCACCTCTGAGGATTCCTTGCCTAAGAAAAGCCTAAGAAAATGATGGGGTCACCATAGGTTGGCAGACAACTTGAAGACACATATACACACACACACTATAGCACAGGACCTATATACTCTCAAGGCACCAGATCTTGGAAGCTAAGCAGGGTCAGCCCTGATTCATACTTGAATGGGAGACCGCCAACCAACACCAGGTGTTGGAGGCTCTATTTCAGAGGAAGGAACTAGCAAAGGATTCCTTGCATTAAAAAACCCCTATGAGTTGCATCACTCAAATAATGTATAATCCACAGAGCATAATGCGCAATGCATAATCCATGTGTGGAGATCTATGCTACACAACCCCCCATGTAAAATCTCAACCAGCGATTGTGGTTACTACCAGTAAACTTGCAAACCTGAAGTCACTTTGGCTACTCAGGCCTGAACCCTACTGTTAGTCCAGAACTAGAGTAGACCCAGAGCCAGTGTGGTGTAGTGGTTTGAGTTTTGGACTAAGACTCCAGGAAACCAGGGTTCCAATCCTTGCTCAGCCATGGAAACCCACTGGGTGACACTGGGTAGCCCAGACTCTTTGTCAGTCTCACAGGAAGGCAACGGCAAACACCTCTGAAGAAATCTTGGCAAGAAAACCCGTGATAAGTTTGCCTAGGGTTTGTCATAAATCAGAGTCAACTTGATGGCCCATAACCACAAGAGTAGATCCACTGAATTGATGGACTTTCTATAAGTGTTGACTCACCAAGTCCCCATTACTTCCACAGGTTTGTGCTGGCTGGGCCTAAGCATCAGACTCAATGCAAGAGCGGAGAGGCAGGAATTTGTACTAACAGCTAATTAAGACAAGCATTCAGAGACAACTCATTAAGTCTTCCCCTTGTGGTGCAGATCCCCAGTTTGGAGCTTAGTGTCAACTCAGAAGGCAGAGGATCAGGTGTGGGAGTGTGGCTGGATTCCCTTCGCCCCTAGGCAGGATGTGGGGCTTTCTTTTTCTCTCTTTTTTCCAAAGAGGAAATTAAATTCTGCAACTGAAGGAAGAGCTTTATCACCACCTGACGTGCTCCTTCCCAAAATGAAGAGCAATTAAGGGAGCACCTCTAGGAAATGCGCTTCCTGTTTTCCAGCCCAGTCGAGTCTCGATTAGACATTTCTGCTTAATTTATGTTGGTAAATCATCTTTCAGCAGCAGAAATCTTTCCAGGGGAGGGGAGGGAGGCAGGGAAGTATGCAAAGGGGGGGGGCAGCAGACTTGCCAGCCCAGAAGGGAGAAGGTCGGTCAGGGTGAGAAGACTTTGGGTCAGCAATACTTTACTCTGGAGAGCTCTTGACCCCTCCCATCCTCCCTTGTGTCACCACCAGAGGCTGAGACAGAATCAGATGGCTGCAATCACATGATCCCACACAGGAGGAGAGTATGAAAGAACCAAGGAGGGAGATTAATCCTTGCAGATCCATGGCTGGAAGAGGGATACAGATGGAGAAGCAAAGGTGAGGTTCACACGTGTGCACGAGTCTCTGATTCCATGGGCAAACTGGGAGGGAGGCCTCCTGGTCATTGCATCGCCCCTGTTTCCCAGCATGCTGGGGTGCTGAATTGGCTCTGAGTTTCAGTCTGGACCTCAAAGGAGATGTCCAAGGTGTGGGATCCTATTTCTTTCAAATAAGAGTCAGCACCGTGGACAGCTCCTTTAACATTTGGACTAAAACTCAGAACAGAGCCACTGCCCCCCCCCTCCAGCATGGGACCCTCCAGCCAAGAGCCACAGCAAGATGAAAAGGACCTGGGATCCTGGAAATGGGTGGGAGAGAGGTTAGCTTTCCATGAAGGGGATAGTGTCTGTTGCCACGTTCCTAATACGTTGGCTCGTATCTTCTCAATGACTTACAATGACATAAGTCCACTTTACACTACTGTCATCAGTTTTTGTTGCTGTTGTTGATGTTAGAAATCATCATCATCACCATCATCATCATCATCATCATCCTTCCTTTCTCCCAATATAGCAACAGTGCAATGACCCAACACTTCCCCCCTGCCACCACAAACCCCACCTTTTAAGCAACACAGCCTCTGCAACACAGACATTTCCACATCATTGGAGAGCGGAGGAATCAGCAGAGATGCACCCAGATATTTTAGTCATCTGGAGGAAACTCCCAAGGACCCTCCCCACTGGAGACCCTGCCAACGCCTGTTCCAGCTCATCCAGTGGCAGGAAAATAGCTGAATGTGTCCCCCCTCATCTCCCTCCCTCTCCAACAATACATGGGGGAGGGGCTGCATCACTTAAAAGATGGTTTTGGGGGAGCAGCACTAGGAGATGTAGTTATGGAGGCATCACCACATGCTAAGCATCCATTTGACTCAGGAGACCAGCCATCATGTGGTGAGGTATGTGTGTGTTAAAAGTTGGTTTCTCTGATGCTTAAAAAAAGCTGATGATAAATATTTAAGATTATAAAGCAATGAAACTGGACAGCACCCATTAACCCTCTCTTTTCCTGCCTGTTTGGCATTTCCCCTTCTGGTCAGTTGCTCTGGTTGAAGGGGGTGGGTTGGGGGGTGTCAGAATGTCACCCCCTTCCATTCTAACAATCAGACCCTGTAGACAAAAGAGAGAGTGGTGGGCCAGACTCACAATCAAAATTTTTACCTCTCAGTGTTGTTGGGTCCCCTAGATTATCCTTCCCACATTGACACACATGACATCTGCCATAAAATCAGTATCCGCATTCTCTAAAATAACTTTTTTTAAAAGTCAAGGCTCCCACCCCTACCTGGAAATCCATCTGTTCAGAACTGTTAAGATGCTGCTGAAAAGCCTCACACAGATAGGGGCGGGGGGCATGCCATGTCCAGTGACAATGGAATCCTCCTCCTCCACATCCTTCCAAGAATTCTTTGGACATGTTCTCGCCCCAAAGAGGAATGAAAATCTAAAGACACCTCACCAAACCATACGCATGAGATATGGGGCGGGGAGGGGGAGTCTGTGGGAGACAGATGTTGGTGCCTGGTTGTGGCAAAACTAGAGTTTGGGAAAGTTACTTTTCACTGCCAGGATCCTCTTGATGAGTTACACTCACATAAATGCGACTTAAACCAGTGAACATATTTTAATGGATGTTGTTCAAAGAGATATCTAGTGCCTCCTTTTGCAATAATTTTGCCTGGCTACGCAACTCTCTGGCTGTGCAGCTCCACTGGCACTCGGGCACTGTCCAGATGCTGTTGCACAGCTGTGGAAGAAGGAACAGCCTTTGCCCACCAGACCACCAGTGGAAGTATTTTGGCAGAGCTTTATGTTTTGCCAGCAATCCAACAGGATCTTGGACACTACATAGGAAAAACCATGAGACCAAAACAATTTCCAGAGTTTCCATCCAGATCATGAGGACTAGAAGGATGTGATCAGATGACCACTGGCTGGCTGCAAGTACAGGCCAAGAAAGTTCCCCAGATGAAGACAAGAAAGTTCTCCACCCTCCTAGGCCACCATAGGACTTATGAATAACCACACTGGCAAGATGTTACGCTCTGCCAGTTCCACAGAGAATCTCACTTTTGGACTACAGCTCCCAGAATTCCACAGACTTGGGCATTTGGGGAACTGCAGCCCCAAAAGGTAACATTCCCAAGTTCTGCTCATGAGCGTGGTGCCCTGGCCAGTGGCCTTGCTTGTGTACACAGCAGCAGCAAAGGTTTCTCCCGAGAGCTTTCCTCTGGGAAGCCCTCTCTTCAGCCATTGTGGTGGTGGTGGAGGCTGCTGCCGCTGCCGCTGCTTTCCTTGTTGTCAAAGCCCTGCGAGGTTGTGGGTCTTCTCTCATTGTTGATGCATCACCTAGTAGACCATCACTGTCCCTTAATGACACTTCACATCTTCCTCCTGTGACAAAGTGTTTCCCATCACCAGACCTCTTTGTATCCTCCTTGAGGGTGGTCTACTGTGAAAAGTGTTGTGTAAAGGTCCAAGAGTGTGTGTGTGGGGAATCATGGAGGGGGGAGGGGGAGAGATATAAAGGGATCCAGGGCCTCCCAGGTGGCAGCCCCTGGACTCTGGAACCCCCTTCCTAGGAAGGCTGGAATGGCCCCCTCCTTGCTGCCCTTCTGTTGGCAGGTGAGGAGTGTGTTGAGCACTGTTAGTTGCTGTAGGAATTGTTGCTTATTATTTTTATTAGTAATCTGTGTGTGTGTGTGTGTGTGTGTGTGTGTGTTTGTGCATGTGGATTTGCCTACCTGTCCCTTGTCAACTTCTGGTGACCCATGAATTTTAGAGGGTTTTTCTTAGGCAACGGATACTCAGAGGTGGTTTTGCCAATTCCTTCCTCCCATCCAAGTACTAACCTGGACTAACCCTGTTTAGCTTCAAAGATCAGACAGAACCGCATGCTCATGCATGCGCACATGCGTGCACACACACACACAGAAGGAGTGCTAAAGGGTGCACTAAGCAAGCATGACATTGATAGAAAGTATCCCCTGTCACTCTGTCAAGGAGGATGCAGAGTGAGGCAAAGCATGTGCGCTGTCCTAAAGGAAATTCTCATCAGAAAGAAAGGAGAAGCTGCCCCTGTCCAAATGCCGTGAGACTGGGCCAGCTTCCCAGCTCAGTGGCCAAGGTGTCTTTCCGTCCTTGTGGCCTTGCATCTTCCCAAAGAAAAAGGTTTAGGGACTTAGTAAGCTCAATCAGGAGGCCGGTGCATGCATTATCTCTGGCACTTCAGGGGCTGCCTCTAGGCCTTGTGGCAATAGATTGCCCAGACTGACCCTGTCCTCAGAGCATGAGCAGGTCACCTTTTTTGGATGAGGCCTTCCCAGTCCCTAACCCCCCAAGCTCTCCAAAAAAGCAACCTTTTCCCTGCTTTGCCTCCCACACTCCTTTGCTGGCTTCCTTTCTAGAATGTGGACAGACTTTTTTCTCACCATCACCTCCTTCCCCCCCACCCACCACACCATCCGCCCCCTCCAAGTTCACAACAGAGGAAAGAAGAAACAGCTAATCCAGCACAGCTGGAGAGTTTGCCCCCTGACAGTCTTTTAAAAATATTATTGCTCTTGCTCACTCCCCTCACATCTGCACAGCTCCTTCCCCCTCACATGGGCCCAGACAGATGCTGCCGCTGCTGCTGCTGCTAAAAGGGGGAAGAGCTCTGAGGAGCTTCACGCCAGCACCCCAAAAGCATGCCTCCCCACTTCTCTCATCCCACTGTGTCCCTGGGGCAGCCCCCTCATTGAACTGAATGGAGGGGGAGCCAACACCCTAGAACCACCCACCTCCTGCCCCCTCCATCCAAGGGACTGGCACAGGAGCCCTCATCCTATCAGCCACCCTTCCCAAGCACCAGCCCTCCTGAGGCAGAACACCAGACAGCTGACCTTGGGAAAGAAAGGTGGCTTGGAAGGATGGGGTTCCCCCTGACCTTTCACAGACAAAAACCGTGGCCAAGCAAGTTCTGCAGGTGGTCAAGGGGGCAAAAGTGATTCATGAAGAAGAACTACGAGAGGAGGCTGCAGCCATTTGCTTTTGCCTGACTGCCTGGGAAGGGAAGGATTCTGCCCCTTCTTCTCCTCTTCTTCAACCAAGTTGAGTCCAAGCTATTTTTGCACAACAAACTCAGTTTGCAGCCATGAGAGGGGAGAGGAGGGACCGGCAGGGAAGGGCCAGGCAACCGTGATAAATGGACAGTAAATGGGCTAGTAAACCTCTCCCCAGTCCCCAGTCCCTGGCACCCATCCAAGCCTTCCCTCTCACGAGGACTTTATCATACTACACTGTTATAGTGCTATTATTCCACTTTTAACTGCTATGGGGTTTTTACTACCCCATTTACTGTCCATTGATCACTGGTGCCTGGTCCTTCCCTGCTGTTCCTCTCTTCTCCTTTGTGAGCAAGGGGTGGGCAACTGCAGAGGGGGGAGGGGGCCTCTTTTTTACACCCCCACACACACCCAGGAGCTGCATCAGCTTGGCCAAGATGACCCACAGTCCTATCATGCCACTTCCAGTTTCAATTTCAGCCAGTTTGGGGTCAGTTTGGGCTGAGGGTTTGATCAATGCAGGGGTCTTCATTAACCGAGGTATACCTGTACTCCCCAGGTAACCTGTGCCATTAAGTGGGTCAGTTTCAGTGCAAATGGAAAATTCCTTGCTGTGCTAGGCAGTGACATATCAACCAAGAGAAAGACAACTGGTGTGTTTGTTTCACCCAGTTGGAGGGTCTGGGAGTCATTCTGTGATGCTAAGGCACAGAGTCGCCAAAACAAGCCCTCCTTCCCACTTGCAAAGCAAGCCTTTCATTCTGGGGTGTGTTTCTAGGTCTTTGTAAAGTCCAAAGAAGTTCAGCCCATTAAAAAAAAAACTTTTTAGCAGCAAAAAAGTGATAAAGACATTCTTGGCAATCTTTGGTCTTTCCTTCCTGCCATGAAGAGTGAAGTGTAAGAGACACATTGGAATGTGGCAACTCATTCCTTGTCTTCCCCTGAAATGATGGCTGATTGCAAAGGGGAGGGGGCATGTGGGGGTGGATGGGGGCCCACACTCTTTCCTTTGTGTCAAGGAAATTTTTGGGATAACTTCCCCCCCCCTCCCGCCCCCTTCACTGAATCTGTCCACACACAAAAGCACTTGGGAACCACCTAGTGATGGGAAGAAGACTCAGTGCATGGAGTCAGGGACCTACTGGTCCATTTACATTGTGCCCTGCAAAGTGCCACAGATTTCGTTCACATGCCCTCCAACAGCCAGCTCAGATGGCTGAGTAGCCACAAGACGGGAGACAAAACAAGGGCACTAACAGTCAAACTAGATGTTACAGAGAAAGAATACTTCCTGAAGTCCATTTTCCTGCATATCTCTACAGGGAGGAGGTTCCTTAGAGATATGTGCTGCATCAATCAGACTTGCAAATTATGACCATGTTTATCTTGCAGTGGCTAATCACGAAACAGAGCCCAAGAAATGCAAGATGCATTGGGAAGGGAAAACATGCTGTATGGCAAACAGATGTCTTTCACCACTTGAAGGAGCATCTCTTTTAAATATGTTCATAGATTCATAGAATCATAGAGCTGGAAGAGACTCCAAAGGTCATCCAGTCCAACCCCATTCTGCCATGCAGGAATACGCAATCAAAGCATTCCTGACAAATGGTCATCCAGCCTCTGTTTAAAAACATCCAAAGAAGGAAACTCCACCACACTCCCAGGCAGCAGCAGATTCCTCTGTATAACAGCTCTTAAAGTCAGGAAGTTCTTCCTAATGTTTAGGTGGAATCTCTTTTCCTGTAGTTCTAAGCTTACCATCTACTTTATTATGATTTATTATTATGAATTTATTCATATCCTGCCTTTTTCCAGCCCTGGGATACAAAGACAACTTCTCTCTGGCTTTTCTTCGCAAACGAAGATTCAGGAAGGACTCATCCCGTGTTTTCTGCAAGCACGCTGGTGACTAAAAAGGCCAATCCGAGATAGACAAGTCTGGTTGCAGAAAGCACAGCAGAAGGTTTCCTTGGGTGATGTTTCTGGGTTGTGATTCTTTCTGCGTTGTCATTTCTCTTCAAGACTTGTTCGGCGTGAGTTCTCAAATAAGGCTGCCGCATTGTGGATAGTGCGTCTCCATGCCTCCCAATGTGAGGCCATTGCGGACCATTGTTGTTGATCAATTTGGCCGAGCCTGAGATGTTGTTTCAGGGATCCTTGTATTGCTTTTTTGGAGCGCCCCTCTTACGCTGACCCATGGCGAGTTCACCGTAGACACCGTAGAGTACTATTTTGGGGAGGCGATGGTCCTCCATCCTAGAAACATGCCCTGCCCAGCGCAGCTGTGTTCTCAATATCATGGCCTCAATGCTGGTGATCCCTGCTTGCTCAAGGACAGCAACATTCATCACATAGTCAGTCCAGTGTATATTTAGGATTGTGCGTAAACAGCGCTGATGGAAGAGTTTGAGGAGTCGTAAGTGGTGGCGATAGGTGACCCATGTTTCAGATCCATAAAGGAGAATAGACAGTACAATGGCTCTATACACACTGATTTTTGTGTCTCACCTCCAGACATTATTATTCAGGTGTAAAGTCTTCCAAATGCGCTATGTGCCTTTGCTAATCTGTGATCGATCTCTTTGTCAATCTTGGCATCTGAGGAGATGATGCTTCCCAGGTAGGTGAACTGCTAAACGGACTTAAGCACACAGTCGCCGACAGCAATGTGGGGATGGTGGTGTTCATCCTGTGGTGCAGGCTGGTAAAGAACTTCCGTTTTCTTCAGGTTGACTTCCAGCCCAAACAGCTCTGCAGCTGTTGCGAAGCAGGATGTTAGGTGCTGCAGAGCTGCTTCTGTGTGGGCAACAAGGGCAGCAGCATCAGCGAAGAGCAGCTCATGGACCAATATAGCAGAAAAGACACAACACTGTGCAGATCTGGGTGATTCTAGATGATTTTATGAAGCTCCTAAGGCAGTGTTTGGACCTATTTATCAGGTCCAAGGCTCCTTATACAGTACAGATGGTCAAACATTAATTACTGATAAAGCCTCCATCCTGAGTTGATGGGCTGAACACTTTCAAAGTCTCTTCAGTGCCAACCGAGTAGTCCAAGGCTCAGCTATCCAACATATGATACAAAAACCGGTGAAAAATGAATTGGACATAGCTCCCACTTTGGAAGAGACCCTTAAGGCCATACAGCAGATGAAAAATGGCAAGGCAGCTGGGATTGATGGAATCCCACCTGAAGTCTGGAAACATGGAGGTCATGTACTCCATGATAAATTCCACAGACTCCTTGTGAATTGCTGGGAAAAAGGGGAACTGCCATCAGGTCTCCGAAATGCAGTCATCATCACCCTGTACAAGAAAAAAGGAGCAAAATCCGATTGCTCAAACTACCGAGGCATAACACTGCTCTCTATTGCTGGAAAAATCCTTGCAGGGATACTCCTGAACAGATTAGTTCCTGCTATTGCAGAAGAACTTCTCCCTGAAAGCCAATGTGGCTTCAGAGCCAATAGGAGTACTACAGATATGGTATTTGCCCTTAGACAACTGCAAGAGAAATGTAGAGAGCAGAACAAGGGTCTCTATGTAACATTTGTTGACCTCACCAAAGCCTTCGACACTGTGAGTAGAAAAGGTCTGTGGCAGATCCTGGAAAGACTAGGATGTCCCCCCAAATTCCTTAAAATGATTATCCTGCTACACGAGGGCCAGCGCGGTCAAGTCAGATATGGCGATGCTCTTTCAGAGCCCTTTCTAATAACTAATGGAGTGAAGCAAGGTTGTGTTGTTGCACCAACTTTATTTACAATCTTCTTCAGCATGATGTTCCAAAGGGCTACGGCAGAGCTTGAAGAAGACAACGGCATCTATATACATTACCGTACTGATGGCAGCTTGTTTAACTTAAGCCGTCTGAGGGCTCGCACTAAGAAAGACAACTTACAGAGGTTAAAACAGACACAGCTAAAAGTACACATCATACACAAGAAATATAATTGAAATATTAATAGAATTAAAAGCAATTAAAAGCATGACCATTGCATGAGCAATCAGCTCCCAAAAACCTGCAGAATTTTTTTTAAAAAGTCTGCACCAGCTGACAGAAGAATAGCAAGGAGGGTGCCTATCTGATCTCTCTGGGAAGGGAGTCGCAACGCCTGGGAGCAGCCAACAGGGAAGCCATGGAATACAGAGAAGGTGTTGGGGGTGATGATGAATCCTGAGACAGAGAGACAAAACATTTTTTTAAAACAAAAACAAAAATTCTGCTCCTCAAAGCACATCCTTAAAAAGACTAAAATATGCTCAGCATCTGCCATGGGAAGTGGAGGGTTGGTTGGGAATGGAGCCCAGAAAAGTGGAAGGAGGACATTGTGAACTGGTCTGTTTAATCACTGTATAGCCAAGTAAATTTTGACTACAACTCCCAGAATCTACTTTTGGCTTACAGTATCCTGAAGGAGGGGAGGATTGGCTGGTTGAGACCCTACATGGAGCATTTCTGTGAGAGGTAGAGTTGCCAGGTGTCCCTTGTTTTAAGGGGTGCTCCTTATGTGAAGTCTGGAGAGAGTGTCCTTCTATCTAGGATGAATATGATACCAACAAATCCAATATTTGGGGTGGGGGGCATTTTGAGAAAAGATGAGGCCAAGTTCAGGAGCAAGTGAGCATGTCTGAAGCACACTGTCGATACAGATAATCACAATATGATTAAAACAGATTCAGCACTGTTGATGCAAGCAAAAGAAAGAAAGAAAGAAACTAAGTATGACTATTCATAAATACAGAATATTAACCCCACATGTCGCAAATTTTAGCTGTCACTTATTGGTATTTTGAAAATCTGGCAACCCTGATTTAGGAGAGTACACTGCAACTTTTTGTTGTAGATTCTGCTTGCAACCTCCAGGTGCACAGAGTTACACCAGCCCCACACACCCTTCCCAGGAAGCTAACTGGCTTCCCCCCTACCTAATTTTTATTGGATTTTTAAGTATGAAAAGAACTAAAAGAGGGAGGGATATGGAAGTATATCAGATGTGAACATGGAAGGGTTAGCCATATACTTTGATAGAAAATTGACCATGTTTCCAAAAATGCATTTCTTTGAAGGTGAGATTAATAAAATGCACATTCATGAGCAGCTAAAACAGTAGGTCTCTGCACCATTGAATGATAGCTGGTGAGTCTTTTCGCAACTGGGAACTCGATCCAACCCCTTGAGAGTCAATTAAAATCAACATCTCAAGAATTAAAAGTGCATCTGCATTGACAAAGGCCAAAGATTCTTCTAATTCCAAATTAACAAATTAACATGCTGTAATAAAGACATCCCCAAAGGAGTAACATGCTGACGCTGTCTGCCGCAAGGAAGCCACCAGACTGTGCCCGGGTTCCACGACCACCTTCCCAATGTCAGGATCTCATGGCCTTCACCTTCTTGTGGTCATCTCCCATGTAACCTATCAAGAGCAGTTTGGCTTTCCCAATTTGGCCACCAGCTGTGGCAGTGAGATAAGCCTCGCCACCCCCGTGTTTGGCACCTCGGAGGCAAGGGTGCCCCTCAGTGTTCCTGTGCCAAAACAGAGTTCTCAAGAGATCCAAAGGACATACCACTCCTTTTCACACAAGGGAGGCCTCATCGCCCCTTGTTCCATAACCATCTGATAGGGGTTGGGAGGCCAGGAGAGAGGAGGAAGAGGAAGGGGATCATTACAGTCAAGGCCATTTGCTTTCTTAACTAGGTGCAAATGTTGTGAAGCATTGCCTCAGAGGAACACGGGAGACCTCCTTCCCAGCCTTCTGGGGATTTGCCTGCCTTGAGGAAGGGGAGCTGAGCTCAAAAGGAACCTGCCATTGCCAGGTTAGCCGGCTGGTGCTAAAAGAGACACCAGGAGCCGATCCTTCTTTGGGAGTTAAGGGCTTTGTTATGAACATTGCCCCTTGCTTGAAGCCAGGGCACCATTATTTTTGTATTTTTGTATTATTTTGTATTATTATTTTTATTAATCTTTTATTATTTTTTTTCAAATATGTATAATTGTAATGTGTAAATATCATGTTCATTGGAAAAGAAAAAAGAGTGGTTATAGTGTGTTTAGATTAAGAGGAGAAATGTATTAGTGTTAGGATAGATTTATTTTTGTTATTAAAAAGAAAAGAGGAAAACATTATTATTATTATTTTGCGTTATTGTTATGGCCTTTTGCGGTTGGGTATATTTTTCAGTAGAATGGTCTTATTACAATAAAAAAATTCCTAACCCCCCCCCAATTCCTAATCCCCACATCAACACCCAAAGTTTGTCAGCACCGATATTCATTTGATAGTCACCTCAAAAACCTGCCCCCCCCCCCGTAGAATCCTAGAGTTGGAAAGGGCCTCAAGGGTCATGTACCCAACCCTCTGCTCATTGCAGGATCTCCAGCTAGAACATCCCAGCAGCAGGGAGCTCTCCGGCCTCTCTTTGATAACCTCCAGAGAAGAGACTCCACTGCCTCTCTAGGCAATGGGTTCCATTGCCCCAAGGGCTCTACTGTCAAGGAGTTCCTTCTCATGCTCAATCGAAATTTACCCTCCTGTAACTTAAAACCCTTAGACCCAGTCCTATCCTCTGGGGTAGCAGAGAACAGGCCTGCTCCCTCCTCTTTGTGACAGTCCTCTGTTTGATTACTTGGTGGCTCCTTTTGATAAATCACACCCAAAAACTTTGCTAGATTGAAGCTTTATAATTTAGGACTGGTGGAGAGTTTTCCAGTGGAAGATCAGGGCTTACAACTTTTGATAAACCAAAATGAGATCTGAAAAAGACAAAGAAATCAAGCATCATAAACTCCACACACACACTTATCCAACCATTCTCTGAGGATGCCAGCCACAGATGCGGGCGAAATGTCAGAAAGAAACTATTCCAGAACATGGCCTCACAGCCCAGAAAAAAACCAAGGAAAATAATCAGACTTGACTTCTTGATACACCTCTTTTCTAATACAAAGCACTGTGACTCAAAGATTTATCACACAGAACAGGGAGAAATAAAACAGGCTGATGTTGCAAGAAAACTTATCTTAACACCGGACCAGACCTTTGCTAAATGGAACTTACTTATGAGTACTTGAAATGCTCAGGCATACGTATAGGGTGCTATTTTTTCTTAAAGTGTTGGTTGTAGCTAAGGGGGTAGCTACAGGGGGACAAAATGAGGACATTGGCCCTTCCTATAAGAATGCTGCCCTCCAAATCATTTTTTTTCCCTTTTCAGTCCTTTCCTGTCATATCTTGCCCTGCAGAGAGTGAGACTTTGAAAATCATTCATACTTAGAAGTCTTTATCTTTGCCATGTCTGCATTCTCCTGGTCACTTTGCCTGCCCTTTTCTTTCGATGCCTAAACTGGATTTCTAAATGCTCAACTAAATGCCTAAACTGGATTTCTAAATGCTCAAGGCTGAAAATTGGTTGGGTAAAGGAAAATTTCATTTTGGGGAAAGAAGTCTCATTTGGGTGGCAATTCATCCTCCTCCCCCCAGCTATGTTCCTGGTTACAATTATGGTCACTCAGCCTGATACATCTTTTGACTTCCTCACCTTGGTATGCCAGAGCCTGAAGTGTCTGGCCAAAATCTTTTGGGAGCAATGTTTTGAGGTGCAATGGACCTCCTGCACCCACCCGGCCCCCCAAGTGCCATGCCTCTTTCCTGTTCATCTGGTCCCATTGCCCGCTCCAGTGTGAGTTTGGCCTAAAGCAAGATTGGGAATTTGAGGCTGTACTTGAACATCAAGAAGACTGCAAGTAAATTCATGCTGACTGAATTATAGGGCACTTGCACAATGCTGCCTCATCAGTGAACTGTGATGTTACACAACCAAAGACGCACATGCCTCTTCATGGATGATGCCGCAATCTGCAAAATGTAAAGTGTGCATCTGATTGGACAATATACAACAGCACTGCACACGCAACTCCACTTTCACGACTCTGAACTGACTGCAGATGTTCTGCATTGAACAAAAATGTCCAGCCACTTCTGGGGAGTGGGCTTGAAACTTGCACATGCGCAAGACCCCCACAGCCATCCTGGCCTTGATTCTCTCACATCAGCATCCCTTCTGTGGGCTTTCATGGCCACCACTCCTTTCCATTCACAGGGCTCACAACAGGAGAGGGTTGCTGGCCTTCTAGGCTGTGGCAGTGCCACTCACAACACACACACACACCCCTTTTGCTCTGACGTGATAAATGATTTCCGGCCCCTCCTAGGTTAGAGGGCACCCAACTTCAAATAACTACAACATCCGATAACAAGCTTTTTCTTCTCCTCCTTCTTCCACCATTTACAATCAAAACACCCTAAAGCTGGCCCTGGGGCCCCCTCATCCTTCTTGTTCAATTGTAAATCCTCCGAGGATGGCTTGCAGGTGTCAGGATTAGAAAATATTCCTGGAGAAAAAGAAGGATCCAGAGCAGCTGGCTTCCTCATTTGTGAGCTGGACTTGCCGCTTTGTTTGGAGACTGTTGACGGTCCAGCTCAGCGTTTTCCTTTGGGGAGAGACCATGCTCAGCAGCAAGAGGGATGAGTAACCAAACAGCTGGGCGCCTCACTTTCCTCCTCCTCCTCTTCTCTCTCTCTCCCCTGTTCTCTTTTTCCTTCCACCACTCACACATTAACACACCTGCCTTGCTCGATTTATAGCCTTGTACTATCCCTGCATTGCAGCATATGTGCATTTTGCACATCCTTCCCAACACATCACATCTTGTGGAGTCTGGAGGTGCAATACAGCCATCAGGCACCAGACAAGTGTGTGTGTGCGTGCGCGCGTGCACACAGGGGAGGCTGAACAGGCAGAGCTGTTGTCAAGCAACTGCTCCTTAGATTTAGGGTCAAAGAAAGCCCCAGAACTATGATCTCATGGGCAAGGATGTGGGTTGGATTCTCAGCATCTTCTATTGACAATGGCACCCTTGGCTAATCAGAATAGGGCCCATCCATGTCCAGGTGAAGGAAGAAGGAGCTCTCAGCCTCACCCTTAAGCATGGATTAGGGTTAAGGTTCGTGGCCTGCTTTCCATAGCTGTAAAAGAAACAGGGTCTTCTCCACTGCTGCTCCTAGGCTCTGGACTTCTCTTCCCAGGAAGGCTTCCTTGCTGCCTGTGCATCAGCCAGCAAACACTTGTTTATCCTGAAATGCTTTTAAGGACTGGGGGTTGTTTTGTTTGGTTTTTTTAAAGGCTTTTAAGAATGTGCCCTATTCTTTTCATTGTACTGTTGCTTTGCTTCTAAATATTTTATGTTTTCAATTGTTGGTAATAGTTTAATTCTATTGTTATGTTGAACTTTTGTATTTTTAAACTATGTTGCATTTGTTTTAGTTTGTAAACTGAGACCTGAGTCCAGATTTTGGGGGAAAGATGAGATGTAAATAAAGACAGAGATGAAAACGATGGCATGGATGATGGAGGAGAAAACAAACGTGAAGGGGGGAGCTAATAATATTTTGGAGGTAAGGAGGTCAGGAGGATTAGTGCCTCTCCTAATGGGGGTGAATCCTCCAGACTTCCCTCCTTGGCCACACCTTTTCCCATGGCATCATCCTTGGATAATTTCTCCCAGCCTTTGCATGGATGAATGCAAATAACCCCCAAGGACTTGTTTGCCCTTCCCGGTTAGAGTGCTTTGATTCCACATTCATGGCCACGTCTGCATCCAATGAATGCTGGGGTTTGTAGTTTGTGGAGATGCTATAACTTTCCAGAGACCCTTGTTCTGCTCCCGACATTTTTCTTGCAGTTGTCTAAGGGCAAATACCATGTCTGTAGTACTCCTATTGGCTCTGAAGCCACATTGGCTTTCAGGGAGAAGTTCTTCTGCAATGGCAGGAACTAATCTGTTCAGGAGTATCCTTGCAAGGATTTTTCCAGCAATAGAGAGCAGTGTAATGCTCGATAGTTTGAGCAGTCGGATTTTGCTCCTTTTTTCTTGTACAGGGTGATGATGACTGCATCTTGGAGGTCTGATGGCAGTTCCCCTTTTCCCCAGCAATTCACAAGGAGTTCATGGAATTTTTCATGGAGTGCATGACCTCCGTGTTTCCAAACTTCAGGTGGGATTCCATCAATCCCAGCTGCCTTGCCGTTTTTCATCTGCTGTATGGCCTTAAGGGTCTCTTCCAAAGTGGGAGCTATGTCCAATTCATTTTTCATTGGTTTTTGTATCATATGTTGGATAGCTGAGCCTTGGACTACTCGGTTGGCATCAAGAGACTTTGAAAGTGTTCAGCCCATCGATTCAGGATGGAGGCTTTATCAGTAATTAATGTTTGACCATCTGTACTGTATAAGGAGCTTTGGACCTGATAAGTAGGTCCAAACACTGCTTTAAGAGCTTCAAGGGTCTCTATGTAACATTTGTCAACCTCACCAAACCCTTCAACACTGTAAGTAGAAAAGGTCTGTGGCAGATCCTGGAAAGACTAGGATGTCCCCCCAAATTCCTTAAAATGATTATCTTGCTACACGAGGGCCAGCGCGGTCAAGTCAGATATGGCGATGCTCTTTCAGAGCCCTTTCTAATAACTAATGGAGTGAAGCAAGGTTGTGTTCTTGTGCCAACTTTATTTACAATCTTCTTCAGCATGATGCTCCAAAGGGCTACGGCAGAGCTTGAAGAAGACGACGGCATCTATATACGTTGCCGTACTGATGGTAGCTTGTTTAATTTAAGCCGTCTGAGGGCTCACACTAAGACTCTAACTAGTCCATGAGCTGCTCTTCGCTGATGCTGCTGCCCTTATTGCCCACACAGAAGCAGCTCTGCAGCGCCTAACATCCTGCTTCACAACAGTTGCAGAGCTGTTTGGGATGGAAGTCAACCTGAAGAAAACAGAAGTTCTTTACCAGCCTGCACCACAGGATGAACACCACCATCCCTACATTGCTGTCGGCAAATCAGTGCTCAAGTCCGTTCAGCAGTTCACCTACCTGGGAAGCATCATCTCCTCAGATGCCAAGATTGACAAAGAGATCGATCACAGATTAGCAAAGGCATATAGTGCATTTGGAAGACTTCACAAAAGAGTCTGGAGCAATAAACACCTGAGGCAAAGCACAAAAATCAGTGTGTATAGAGCCATTGTACTGTCTATCCTCCTTTATGGATCTGAAACATGGGTCACCTATCGCCACCACCTATGACTCCTCGAGCGCTTTCAGCAGCGCTGTTTACGCACAATCCTAAATATACACTGGACTGACTATGTGACGAATGTTGCTGTCCTCGAGCAAGCAGGGATCACCAGTATTGAGGCCATGATATTGAGAACGCAGCTGCGCTGGGCAGGGCACATTTCTAGGATGGAGGACCATCGCCTCCCAAAAAATACTACTCTACGGTGAACTCGCCATGGGTCAGCGTAAGAGGGGCGCTCCAAAAAAGCGATACAAAGACTCCCTGAAACAACATCTCAGGCTCGGCCAAATTGATCACCAACAGTCGTCCGCCCTGGCCTCACATCGGGAGGCATGGAGACGCACTATCCACAATGCTGCAGCCTTATTTGAGAACTCACGCCAAACAAGTCTTGAAGAGAAAGGACAATGCAGAAAGAATCACAACCCAAAAACATCACCCAAGGAGATCTTCTGCTGTGCTTTTTGCAACTGGACTTGTTTATCTCGGATTGGCCTTTTTAGTCATCAGCGCGCTTGCAGAAAGCGCGGGATGAGTCCTTCCTGAATCTTCGTTTGCGAAGAAAAGCCAGAGAGAGAGAGAGAGAGAGAGAGATAACTTTCCAGCAGAAAATGCCTCATGAAAACTACAAATCCTTGGATTTCATAAGATGGAGCCATGGCAAAAAAGGCTCTATAGGTAACATGGTAAGGAGGACTCTATAGTACATTTGCGGTGAGAAAGAGGCCTTCCTTCTCTTCACCCCCCAAAATTATTACCAGTGGCTTTACATTTGTTCCTCCGCACATATTAGGGTTCCCTCTTTCTGGCATGTCCCCTTTGGAATCTGGAGTCTGAAGCCATTCTTCCACCCCTTTGTTGCCTCTCCTTCCCGGCTGTTTCCTCTTGTGCTCCTGTTCTCTTTCCCCCCCTAAAATCATTTGCATCTGCTGAGATAACACATCTTTAAGAACTAGAGGGGGATGTCAGGTGTGGGCTCCTTTGATTGTGGCCAGAAAAAAAAAATACTTTGAGGCCTGTTTTTCTTACTCTCCCTTCTGAAACAATCTGCAGAGTCACCAGAGTGGTGCTGGAAATGGGAGGCATGCAACCGGGCCCTTTGGGAGGTTTCTCACCAGGCGGCATGTGGGATTGGTGGCACCTCCAGCCAAGAGCACTTCATTCATCACCCTGACGGCTGGAAGCGACAGTGGGGACCAAGCGGGAAACCCAGGCCTTGAACAGCTGCCATTGAGGGGTGGGCAGGTCGGCTGACATTTTTAGACTAACCTAACTCCCAAAAGCTTTGGGGACAAGGACAGAGAGATGGACACACACACATATAGGCACAGAGGGTTTTTTAAGACATTGAAACTTGAGTCCAATTTCAGACTGAGTCTACCAAAGCTCACGCTATGAACCTCTTTCTCTCAGTTAGGCTGTTGACACACTGCAGAAATAATGCAGTTTGACACCACTTTAACGATCATGGCTCCATCCTATGGAACCCTGGGATTTGTAATTTTTGTGGCACGAGAGCTCCCTGATAGAGAAGGGTAAATATCACAAAACTACAAATTCCAGAATTCCATGGCAGCATTGAGCCATGGCAGTTAAAGTGGTGTCAAACTGGATTATTTATGCAGTGTGGCAGCAGCCTTAGTCTCAAATGTGTTACAATAGGTATCCCTTTGTATATTGGTACAGACTAATACAGCTATGTTTTCGAAAGCTTGGTCCAATCGTTAATCTCAATTAAAATAATCTGCTCTAGTGGAACAATGTATCAGATTCAGGCCCAAGTATTTTATATTACTTCAGAATACAGACATGTATATTTGTCTGTTCCTTGTCTCTGAGATGCAGTGATCATCACCCTGTACAAGAAAAAAGGAGCAACATCCGATTGCTCAAACTATCGAGGCATAACACTGCTCTCTATTGCTGGAAAAATCCTTGCAAGGATATTCCTGAACAGATTAGTTCCTGCTGTTGCAGAAGAACTTCTTCCTGAAAGCCAATGTGGCTTCAGAGCCAATAGGAGTACTACAGACATGGTATTTTCCCTTAGACAACTGCAAGAAAAATGTAGGGAGCAGAACAAGGGTCTCTATGTAACATTCGCCGACCTCACCAAAGCCTTCGACACTATGAGTAGAAAAGGTCTGTGGCAGATCCTGGAAAGACTAGGATGTCCCCCCAAATTCCTTAAAATGATTATCTTGCTACACGAGGGCCAGCGCGGTCAAGTCAGATATGGCGATGCTCTTTCAGAGCCCTTTCTAATAACTAATGGAGTGAAGCAAGGTTATGTTCTTGCACCAACTTTATTTACAATCTTCTTCAGCATGATGCTCCAAAGGGCTACGGCAGAGCTTGAAGAAGACGGCAGCATCTATATACGTTACCGTACTGATGGTAGCTTGTTTAATTTAAGCCGTCTGAGGGCTCACACTAAGACTCTAACTAGTCCATGAGCTGCTCTTCGCTGCTGCTGCTGCCCTTGTTGCCCACACAGAAGCAGCTCTGCAGCGCCTAACATCCTGCTTCACAACAGTTGCAGAGCTGTTTGGGATGGAAGTCAACCTGAAGAAAACAGAAGTTCTTTACCAGCCTGCACCACAGGACGAATACCACCATCCCCACATTGCTGTCGGCAAATCTGTGCTCAAATCTGTTCCGCAGTTCACCTACCTGGGAAGCATCATCTCCTCAGATGCCAAGATTGACAAAGAGATCGATCACAGATTAGCAAAGGCATATAGTGCATTTGGAAGTAATAATCCCCTGAGGCGAAGCACAAAAATCAGTGTGTATAGAGCCATTGTACTGTCTATTCTCCTTTATGGATCTGAAACATGGGTCACCTATCGCCACCACCTATGACTCCTCGAACACTTTCATCAGCGCTGTATACGCACAATCCTAAATATACACTGGACTGACTATGTGACGAATGTTGCTGTCCTTGAGCAAGCAGGGATCACCAGCATTGAGGCCATGATATTAAGAACACAGCTGCACTGGGCAGGGCACATTTCTAGGGACAATCGCCTCCCCAAAATAGTAGAACTACCTTTCTGTCTATCCAATCCTGGAGAAATGGGGATCCTTCTCTCTCTCTCTCTCTCTCTGTAGAGATGCCCTGTCTGTCTGTCTGTCTGTCTGTCTGTCTGTCTGTCTGTCTGTCTGTCATATCTCCCTCCCTATATCTACGCAAGCATTGTGGGCCAAAGCTGCCCAGTTCAATAATCCCTGGTGACACCTCTGGTCCAAGTGAGGAAACAGACGCATATTCCCACAGCTGTTTGGAACTCCAAAGGGCTGCTGCCAGTCAGCAGACCTGTCAAAATAGACTTTGGGGAGGGGAGTCCTCCAGATGTGTTGAGTGCAATTCCCACACTGGCTGGGGATGACGGAAGTTGCAGTCCAAAACATCTATTCTGCCTTGGTCAGACCTCACTTAGAATACTGTGTCCAGTTCTGGGCATCACAATTCAAAAAGGATATTGACAAATTGGAGCGTGTCCAGAGAAGGGCAACTAAAATGGTGAAAGGTCTGGAAACGATGCTTTATGAGGAGAGACTTAGGGAGTTGGGTATGTTTAGCCTGGAAAAAAGACGGTTTTAAGTATTTGAAGGGATGTCATGCTGAGGATGGAACAGGCTTGTTTTCTGCTGCTCCAGAGATTGGAACATGGAGCAATGGATGCAAGCTCCAGGAACAGAGATTCCACCTCAACATTAGGAGGAACTTTTTGACAGTCAGAGCTGTTCGGCAGTGGAACACACTCCCTCGGAGCGTGGTGGGATCTCCTTCCTTGGAGGTCTTTAAACAGAGGCTGGATTGCCATCTGTCGGGGATGTTTTGATCAAGATTTCCTGCATGGCAGGGGGTTGGACTGGATGGCCCTCGTGGTCTCTTCCAACTCTGCAATTCTATGATTCTATGATTCTATGATCTAGGCTTGGACTTGAGTAAAATGGCACAGACTGCACTGAACATGATGGCCAATGGTTTCTCTTCCTCCTCTGCCCAAATTCTTCTTCTCCCCAGAAGCTAACCTGGTCCTGCTCCGAGGGTCAGAGCAGTGCACATTCAGCTCCAAGCTCAGTTCAGGAAGGATTCTTGGAAGTTTTGGAAATGCCAGCATGAGCCCATCCCACTCAGCACCTCGAAATCCTATACAAGTTTACATGGAACTAAATCCCAGGGATTATCAAATGCCAGCAGGGCTCCCCTCCAAGTAAGGCGCCGGAAGGGAGAGCTAAGCTTTTCTGTGTCCATGAGTTTTCCTGATAAAGCTTCAAGGGTTTCAGCCACCAGCCATAAAAGCTCGATTTATTTTGTGACAGCTCAGGGTTGGGTGGGATGGGGGGTGGAAACACATCTCCTTTTGTGAAGAAGGGTAATTCGAAGTGGCTGCAATTTTTAGCCAACCCAATCAGAGATGCTGTCAGCAAGATGGATGCCACCTCAAGAGCATTGCCAGATTTAACTAGAGAACAATCAGAAGGAAATGTGGTTCATTCGTTAAGTCTTCCTGGGGATGTTTGTGGATTAGTTGCCTCTGTGTGGGATTTGCCATATACTAAGGGGCGGACATGGAGTTCCAGTGAATGCAAGGAAGTTTACTCCTGAGGAGACAAGCAGAGGGGGTCCAACTCATGTAGAGTTTGGGGTTCTCCTGGGGATGCAGACAGTGGTTGTGCAAAGAAACGTCCCAGTCATTTCAGTATCTTTCGGAGAATTATTTCTCGCGGTCATGGTGAAATTCAGGCCCAGACACACTCATCTGGTTTCATTTATTAGCTGATGTAAGCACTAGAAAATTAACACATTTGCCATCACCTTTATTATTTTTATTGCTATTTGCAATGTTAAAGTTCAATGTAGATGTTTTAACAATGACAGTATCTTCAAGATTTTAAAACTTCAAAAGGGAATGGGTCAACTGATGTTCATCCAACTCTGCAGGGCTCATCTGGTGAAGAAATCTATGTCAGCTTACAAGTAAATCAACCCTACGGGTTGCCAGGGAGTTGAGTGAACATCACCACTTCCCAGGGAATTCTGGGGTTTGGAGTTCTGAAGAAAAGGGAGCTGGAATCACTAGTGAAGAACTCTAGGCACCTTTAAAAAAAAACTACAAATTCCAAGGGAATACCTTCCAACTGTCCCAAATTGGAAGGAATAGCCCCAATTAATCCTATGTTGTCCCACTTTTTCAGCTACTTTAAAAAGTCCCTTTCTCATTCTCATTCTCCCACTTCCCCTTTGTCTTCAGCTTACTTCAATTGCTGCAAACTGAATTCAAAATCAATTGACTCAGTGGAGAGGAGAGGAGAGGAGAGAACCTTGTCCTTCCCATTCAGACCAGGCAAAAGCAAACTGCTGCAGCCTCTCCTAGCTTGTGTGTTCTTCCTTATTAATAACTTTTGCCACATTCGCCACCCTCTAATGTTGCTTGGTCATATGTGTCCTGGTTTTCCTCTGGGAAATGTTGGAGGATATTCAAGGTTATTTGGAAAAAACCATGACAATTAAAGTGGTACAAAACCAACACAGGTCAGTAGAGCAGACAACAGCAATCAGGCTCCTTCTGGTTGTTAGACATGGCCACAGAAGAGAGATTTCATTTGCCAATGTAGTATTAAAAATGACATTTCCAAAGCTATATTTTCTGCTTCCGAACTGAACCGTTGTTGTTCTTCATTGCCTCAAAGGCTTATGGTAATCCTCTCCTAAGGCTTTCTTGGCTAGATTTCTTCAAAGGATGTTTTCCCTGGCCATCCTCTGAGGCTCAGAGAGTGCAACTTGCCAAGGTGACCCAGTGGTTTTCCATGGCCAGGCATGGATTCGAACCCTGGTCTCCTAGAGCCTCCTCAAGCCTCTACAGTACACCATGCTGGGTCCGATATGGCCGCCTTCTCATGGGGCCTTCTTTACCAAATGCATTCAGAGTTTGCCCTGGCCTCCCTCTGAGGCTGAGAGAGTATGGTATGCCCAAGGTCACCCAGTGGGCTTCCAGGGCTGAAGCAGGATTCGAACCCTTGTGCCCCTGAGTCCCAGCTCAGGACTCAAACCGCTGCACCACAGTCTCTGCCTTCAAGTCAACTGAGACTGATGGCAACTCTTCTTCTCCGAGGCTTTCTTGGCCACCACGTTTACTCAGAGCACATTTGCTGCAGCCTTTCTCTTAGGCTGAGTGAAAGTGTGACCTGACCAATGTCACCCAGTGGGCTTCTGTGGCTGAACAAGGATTTGAACTCTGGTCTCCAACACTCAAACCAACACACTCAGATTCAAAATTAAGGAGGACACAAAAGTCCACACAAAAGTGATTTGGAGCTCATGGGCTGGAACCAAGCAGGTCAGAGCTCAGAAATGTTTCTTTTTTAGATGACAGCTCCCAGAATCACCCAGCTATGGCAGTAGGAGCATTGTGGAAATTGTAGTCCAGAAAGAGGACTACAATTTATTGAGCTCTGTCTTCAGCATGCAAAAGGCCTCTTTGCTCCACCATTGAGCTGCAGCCCCATTCTTCTGGTGAGGACTTAAGGTCACAATCCACACACGTAGCTCTGGGGTTCTGCTGAGAACTGAGTGGCTGCTCCCTTTCTTCTAGCAACCAGAGAGAGCAAGAGGAAGCTGGCAATGAGATGGTCTCCTTGTGAGCAAGGCCAACAACTCCAGTGCAAAGCAAGCCTTCTGTTTCGAGAGGCCTGGCTGTCCTGAAGCCTCAAGAAGGATGGGAGTAAACTCCATTAAGGCATCTTAAAATCTTCAGGCAATTATACAAACACAGCTGCATAAATGTTAGCTGGCTGTCCCCCTCTCTCCCTTCTCAAAAAGCAAAATAAGAAGGTGGGGGATTTTAAACAATTAGCACGGCTGTTCTGCTTTGTAAGCGGCCTGTATTCTTTTTGAGTTTGTTTTAAAGAAGAAAGGACAGAAAGAGAGACCCTGATGAATGGCAAGGGCCCTTCTCCCTCTGAGGACCATTTGCTCTTCTGCAACACAAATACACACACATGCATGTATCCACGGAGGTAGTTGATCGATCCGCTTAAGCTCCTTTGGCAGCACATGCCTTATATTTAGGGAACCTGTGCATCAAAAGAGATGAAGCTGTGGCTGGCGTAATCCAGCCCATTTCCCTCTAGGAAGAAAAGCTCCTGCAGCCAATGTCCGTTCCGCTACTAATCCGCACCACAGAGGAGAAAACTTTGATGGATACACAAACACTTCCACAGGGCTTATTGGATTTTACAAACTGTCCAACATCATTATTATCAGTTGGCGGAGAGGGGCCGGCTCCAAAACACACACATGCTCTTGCTTTCTTGCCGGGTAGGGGGAATAATCTTTAATTCCCATTGGCCTAATTATATATTGATGTTTGATCGGATTTCTTTCCTCCCCCACCACCATGATAGTAGTAAATTTTAGAGTTTTTAACCGCTGAGGCTTGGAACCACTCCCCACATCTCCGTCTCTCACTGTCCATCAAAACTTCCCCAAAACCTGAGATTTTGCTGAGCCCTTTTGTATCACACAACCAGGTCTGAAACTTCCTCACAGGAGCCCTCTCCAGTTTTCACTCTGGCAACCTTAGGTATGGATAGTCATTTGGACATTTGGATTTGGAAATCTATGCAGAGACATTTTCTTTCATTGTTGTACAGTACTTGTTTTGTTTTTTAATTGAATTTGCTTTTGGGCTTTCTTTCTTTCTAATGCTTTTTTGCATTACAAACAAGAATTGTGTGTGTGGGAGGGGGGGGTGAGCATACATCAAGTTCAGTCCCAGTTGCTGCTTATGGGCTTTTATTTTTGCTTTGGGGTGAGAAAACTGCAAGGAGGTGGGTTTTTTGGGTGGATTTGTATTGAAGCTACAGCAGCCCCCTACTGCCCATGTAAGGCAGGCTCAAAGCCTATGCTAATCTTATTTTTTTGAGGGGGGTCGTGCATGGGAGAAACATCACACTTACAAATGTCCCACAGTGGGAAAAATGGCACCCTTAACCAAGGTGTGAACATGTGGAAACAAGAGCCTCCCCCCACAGCCTCCCACCCCATGGACAAGCTGGGGTGATTCCCTGAAGGGAGTATATTTCCAGGTGTGTGTGTGTGTGTGTGTGTGTGTGTGTGTGTGTGTGTGTGTGCAGTATGTGAAGATGGCTCAGTTCCAGAGCTGGGGGGACAAGACCCTTTTGGAACTACAACTGCAGGAATTTTGCAAAGGACAATTAGGGAATGTCTTCTGCTTCTCTTCTTCCTTCCTCTGTTCTTTTTCCCTTCCTCTTCTTCCTTCTGCCTCTTCCTTTCTTCCTCTTATTCCTTCCTCTTCCTTCTTCTTTCCTCCCCCTCCATTTTCCTTTATGTGCCTTTCGCTTTTTTCTCCCTCCTTCCCTCCCTCCTCCTCCCTTCTCTCCCCCTTCCCACATTTTTGACCAAGATTTGGCATTCCCTCCCCCAATCCTCCCACTTCATTGGCCAAGCCTAGCCATCCAGGTGCTACCTTGTCTTCTCTTCTTTGCTCACCAGATCAATCCTACATGCAGGCAGAAGGGGTGTTAGTCCACCGCTTTTATTGATTTCATTTCTCTCCTGCCCACCAGACACATCCCTGGTGGCCTGGAAGTGAGTTGAAGTCCTTTCTGGTTGTAGTTCCGGCCAATTGGGGGGTCATTTTTGTTCCTTCTAGGGTTGAGAGTTGTAGGTGGCAGTGCTTGCATGGTTTCCTTGCATCCCCCTCCAAAAAAAAAAGAAAAAAAAAGATGGCAGTCCCAGGTCTTCCCACTGCTTGTGTCCATCAAATTCCTTCCAGGTAGTTGTAGGGGGTCTTTGGGGCCACTGTAATAGAGACCCAGGCCACCACAGCCTAAGTCACCTGAACTGAGGAGCAGTTTCTTAACCAATTGGCTCTACAGAGTTTCACAGTGTCCTGCTTCACCCCCTATTAAGAGGCAGGAGGGACATTGTGGCCTCTCAACCCCCTCCCCATTTTAGCTACCTAGAAGTTGGGAGGCAGGCCAGGACATTCACCCCAAATGACCACCTTGCACTGGCCCTGATGCTTCTTCCTGGCCCAGCTCTCTGCAAGCCCAAGAGAAGGGGGAATTCCTCCCTCCCCATAAAGTAGGGGAGGTGTGTGTGTGTCTGTGTGTGGTGTACAGCTGCAGAGCCTGTGTGCACATGCATGTGTGTGTGTAAACTTCCTCCAGCTAGCAGCTGTGGATGCCACATTCGGCCAGACAGGGAGCAGCCTCCTGGAGCTGCCCAGGACTGATGGGTCAGGAATCCCCAGGTGTGCCAGCAGAGCCAAGAGTGTTGAGAGCATCTCATAGAATCATAGGGTTGGAAGGGACCACAAGGGCCATCTAGTCCAGCCCCCTGGCCTGCAGGAATACTCAAAGCATTTTCCCCCTGTTTAAATGTTTATTGATTTTCTCTCAATCAAATCATTCCCGACAGATGGCCATCCAGCCTCTGTTTAAAAACCTCCAAATAAGGGGACTCCACCACACTACGAGGCAGTGTATTCCACTTCCGAACAGCTCTTACCATCAGAAAGTTCTTCTTAATGTTTAGGTGGAATCTCTTTTCCTGTAGTTTGAACCCATTGCTCCATGTCTTAGTCTCTGGAGCAGCAGAATACAAGCTTGCTCCATCCTCAATATGACATCCCTTCAAATATTTAAACATGGTGATCATGTCACCTCTCAACCTCGCTTCTCCAGGCTAAACATACCCAGCTCCCTAAGCCATTCCTCATAGGGCATAATGGCTTCCATACCTCCCATCATTTTGGTCACCCTCCTCTGGACATGCTCAACTCCATCTTGGCACTGCTTGAGATGGCCCCATTTCCAATATTTGCTACAGCTGCCCTGTGCATCACCAGCCTTGGTACAGATGTGGCTGTCCAACGTTTGGGAGGAATCACCTCCAGCTTTAGTCTGTCCATTTTGCGGAATGGGGTTAAGCACCTCAGACAGGGCCTTTAAAGCTCAGACTCATAGCCAGAGTGGAGCCAGCACTGGTTCCAAGTGGGCAGCCAAGTGAAGCAGTACCTTTGAGCAGAACCAACAAGGAGTCCCTGTGGGAACTTGAAGGTTGCATGTTTCATTGTGGGAGGAGCCCTAATGTGCCCAACTTGTATCATCATCATCATCAATAACAATTCTTACTCAACTCTTCCTATGGATTGAGGCGGGGAACAACACATAACATTAGTTAAAAGAGCATATAAAACCAACATGTATTAAACTCCATCAATAAATACTTTTAAAACCACATTCCTTATATGCTTTCATGAAACAGTAAAAGTGCCCCATGGGTCAAACACACACATGATGGGGAGAAGTTGGAGGAAGCAGGGCAGCCTCTTGAGACACCACTTATGAGAGTTGCATCAATGATTCCATGGATCTCATGAGGTCTGGGTTCATGCACCCATGCACACCCTGGATCTTCTTCGGGAGGGCTCTGGTAGGAGTCACACTCCCTCTCTCTGAGCAGAGAAGTGCACGGGGTGTAGTCTGTGGCTGGTCCAAGCAGAGTTCTCCACCGCCTGAGTTCTGGAAGGGTTAAAGGAATGCTTTCCTCAATATGTCCAGTATATCGTTGTAGGAGACAAGGATTAAATCCAGTGATGTGAAAACATTCCCACGGTTTTGACTTACAAAAGAGAAATAAGCAAAATATTGGCCACCATCATGTTGCATTACTTCATATTCGCCCCGGAGGCAAACTAAAAGGGAACCGTAGTGGTAGAAAACATTTAAGTCCATGTTTGACAGTTCTTTTATATTTTCTTTTTCTTTTCTTTCGTAAATCTAACCAAAAACAAAAGAAAACAAAAGTCTGAGGTGGGAGTTTCAAATCTTGATTCTATTATGTCTGACAACCGATGGTGGCCTTTGCTAGTTTAACTTGAGGCTTTGCTTTATTCCTTTGCAAGCTCTATTAAACTCAGCACAGGGAAGGCAGGAAACAGCGGGACTTGGAGCCAAATCTGTACATTTGCTGCCACCTCCTGGCTGAGGAAGGACCCAATGATGCTCTATTACAGCGGTGGGACACTACCTTCTCAAATTGCCATAGATCCATCCTAAAGCAAAAGCATACCATTACTTGTCAGCTGTAGCCAGGGTCCTGGGAGAGGAGACTTACTTGTGAGTAATATCATATCAATGGCTGGTGGTGGGGGTCCTTAATAACTGGAGACTGCCAGAAATATGTTGGTCTATCAGTTATAGGGAGAGGAGAGGTGCCTGTCTATTAGAAACAGATGTCCAGAATATTGCAGGAAATGCTCAAGAGCTTAGGAAGGCTGAACGTCACACGCAGGCTGCGTGTCTGGATCCACCTGTGTTGAAGCACCCTAGTTAACAGTAGGAGAAAGATGGGGTAAGGTGGGGGGCTTGGGGGTGCAATCAAAGCAGCAGAGTCAGGGGCGTGGAAGTAGGGAGGTCTGCCTCAGAGCAGCTCACCTGCGGGGAAATTGAAGGGCCACAGAAGTTTGCGATAGCAGCTTCTTCGCCCAAGGCGAGAACCCAGCCTCAGAAGTAATCTATTGCAGGCATACACTGAACAAGAGGAATGCTCCATTTGCTGCCAATATCAACCATCACCACCCCATGTCTCAGACAAGCTGGCCCACATTTCTTTCTTTTTTTTCCCTTTTTTAAAATGAGTCACCATTTGTAATGGCCTGAGGATTGGGCTATGACTCTGGAGACCAGGGTTTGGATCTCTGCTCACCCATGGAAACCTATTGTGGGATCTTGGGCAAGTCATTCTTTCTCAGCCTTAGAGGAAGGCAAAGGCAAACCCCCTCTGAACAAATCTTGCCAAGAAAAACCCGTTAAAAGGTTTGCAGTAAGTCGGAAATGACTTGACAACATACAACAACAACACATTTTAAAGCAGCATGAAAAATTACTCTTCGATGTTCACCCAAGAAAATTAAAAAAACACACATAAAACAACCAGACATTGGTTGCATATAATTCTGAAGAGAGGGGTAAATAATTATAATAAACAGCCAGTTGCCCATCATCCATGAACAGTATTTTTCCATTCAAGCTACATCATTCCAAAAAACTTAAAAATCATAGCACTGCAAGGTACGTACACCTAAGGGTCATTTAGTCCAACCCTGATGCTAAAGCATGCAAATCTATCCATGTTGTCTGGCGATGGAATGGAGAGTAAGGATCTTTCAAAGACACCCCAAATCCTCTCCCTGCCCCGCCTAGCCAATAAAGGGCTCATTAAAGCCTTGGGGGCTGCTGTCATTTTCATCCAAATCTACGTACGTACATGGTTTTAAGCTTCATCAATCGATGTGGAATTGTCAGGCTGTTTCATATGTGTTTTAGTATGTTTGAAGTATCTTTTGTGCAACATGGGTGGCTGTGTTGATGATGTAGCAAACCCCCAAAATCCACAGTAGCCATTGGGCGATACCTTTGTATTGCATATTCATCACACTCACAGCTTTCAAAGCCCAAAGAGGGGAACAAAACAGGTGGGAGACCAAGAAAAGCAAGTGTGGCAGATTTCACACCTTCTGGTTGGTTGTACAGTACTTTGGATTCTGGATTAAATGGCTTGTGTTGATTTTTTTATGTACTTCTCTCTCAGATATAGGGTGGAGTGTTAACATTTTAATTAACAAATAAATTAACTTGGCAGAACTCTTTCCCCACCACCACCACAGGACACAGTAGATTTGAAAAAACAAATACCTGCACACTCTCTTTATTTATTTTAAACAAGCAGGGATAGCATTAAACTGCCCCCAGTCTCTGCCGACTAGCATTTATCACCATCCCCTCTGGTCCCCTCCAAATAATGCCAAATCAGTGGCTCAATGCTGTTTTGGGGTAAGTAAACAAAGGTAAATAGAATCCAATATTTTTCTTTAAAAAAATGGGGAGTTTTAACCAAGGGGAGAAAACTCCATCACATGCAGATTGAATAAACTTCAGAAGAGATTTTACCCATGGATAATTAACTCTGATGTCTTTCTTTCTTTTTCAAAAAAGGAGAATAATTGAAAACAGGGATTTCAAGTTGATGCATGGCCGGCTTCCCTACCATATTTATTATTGCAAGCCCACCCGATAGACCTGGATTCTGTCATGGAGACAGAGGCCCTACTCTGCGCCCAGATGTTTGTTTAAGTTGCTCCCGCATAGTTCTGAAGTCCCTTCCCAGAGGTTATCAGGGAGCAGGGGTGCTGAATCTTCCTTGACTAATATTCTCATTTCTTCTGCAACTTTGATGTTTTCTTTCATTAAAATTCCTGGCCCTTCGCCACCCAAAAGGGGAGGGGGAGAAATCTGCTTGGCTTGCAAAAAAGAAAAAGGAGAAGAGGTGGTAGGCATGACATATGGCTGCTCCTTCAGTCCCAGGAAAGGCAGCATTTATCATGGGCCTGTGGTCGTTAAAAACCTGGCCGTAATTGGTGTCCTGACAATCTGAAGAGATGGAGATGGAGTGGGGAGTGTGAAAGAAAGAGAGATCAGAAGGTGGCACATAGCAAAGGGTGGGGTCAGGAAAGATGTCCACCAATTTAATTAGGAGTTCGTAAATTCCTGCACTTAAATTTAATTGACTGATGCTTTTAAAAAAGAAAGACAAAGAAATGGGGTGGGGGAGAGAAAGTGCATAATTGGGGGAAACCAACAGGTAGGGGCACCCCTGCTCTGAAGGAAAGAGAGGTGATGCCTGTGGGGCGCCCTCAGGGACAAACGGACCTCACCCTCCAAAGCTGAGGCACAAAAGAGGTCTCCTTCTTTGAGGGCAGCCAGCTGGCCGGCCAGCCAGCCGCCTTCCAGATGTTCAACACTACAATTCACATTGTCTATGCTGGCTGGGGCTGATGGGAGGTGTAGTCCAAAACATCCCCAACCCCCCACATGCCCCACTGCACCCAGACTCTGCACTGGGCTGGGAAATGGGGGAGGGAAAGTCTTCAAGGCAGAGCGCAGCCACAGCACTTGAGATTTTATTAGGGTCACTCGAACTCCTGTAATCGATCAGAGAGACATTGTCTTTTATAGCACCTGCTAGCTATTAAAATATGAGAGCCAGTCTGGTATAGTGGTCTGAGTGTTGGACTAGAACTCTGGGAGACCAGGAATCAAAATACCACTCAGCCACGGAAACCCACTGGGTGACCTTGGGCAAGTCACACTCTCTCAGCCTAAGAGGCCTTGACAAACCTCCTCTGAATACATTTTGCCATGAAGACCCTAGGACAGGGTTGTTGTAAGCCAGAATAAACATGAAGACACATAATAATGACAACAACAAGCTATTAAAATGCTAGAAGTTCACAAATTCCATCAACAGGAGCTCTACCACACTCAATGTTGCCTCTACTAGATTTTAACTTCTTCATGTTGTGTGCTTTCAAGTCATTTTCAATTTACAGCAACCCTATCACATGGTTTTCTTGGCAAGATTTCTTCTTTGAGGTTGAGAATGTGACTTGCCCAAGGTCACCCAGTGGATGCTCCTGGTTGAATGGGGATTCAGACTCTGGTCTCCAAAGTCATAGTCCAATGCTCAAACCACTACACCATGCTGGCTCTCATACCAGATTTTAACTAAGAGGCAGTAAAAAAATAAATTGAAAAAACCCAAAACCTATGGAAGTCTCTGGGTATTTCCCATCATTGTAATGGTACTGCTCTGTCGGCAGCATTCTGGGAAAAATAAGATGCACTTGTGGAGGAGAATTCCATCAGCAAAGTCATTCCCCAGCTGCCTTCCTTCTCACCTGGTCCACCCCTTGGGACATCCTCAATGTCCAGATGCTATGGACTTCAGCTCCCAGAAGCCTGAGCCACAATGGCCAATAATAGTCAGGGATTCTGGGAACTGGGAATCCAAAACATCAGGAGGGCCCAACGTCGGGAAGCAGTGATGTAAGCCAGCCTCCTCTAACTTTGTGCCCCTGCCACCACCACTCTGCCCCTGATATTCTGAAGAAGCCTTGCCTGTACTTTCATAAATCACAAGACGAGCCATGTGAAAAACAGGCTGATCCCAAGTTTTAATGCACACAGAAAAATATAGGAAGAGCCCAGAGGTTTTAACAGAAAATACAGTAATCCTTTAGACAACTCAGTTTCCTGCATTGGTCTGGGAGCAGCATCAGTCACAGGCATAAGTTGACCATTCCCGAGTAATCACTCTTTCAGACCTGGGTAGAGCAGGTGTAGGCTGCCTCTTCCTCCACAAGTCCAACAGAGGCTTAGGTCACCACAGGCTGTGCCCATGCCCTGAGAGCTCCCGAAGGCACCAACCTTTCAGTGGAGAAACAGCCAAGGTGTTGGCAAAGCTTAGAGGTGCTCAGGTGGCAGCTGGGTCTCTTGGCAACTGAGCGCTCCACTGTCCTCTGGTAAAGAGGCAGCAAGGCCACAAGACCAGAAGGGGGTCACATGGAGTGTGAGCCTTCATGAAACCAGATATAAAACACACACACACGGTTGTGCCTACAAAGTTTGCTTTGGACTCAGTCCTCAGCTGAGCTGTAGCCCTCCTCGTCCTTCACTTCCCGGTAGTTGGCTGTCATCTCCCCCTCTGGCTTGTAGCAGTCCATCTTGATGCCAAGCCTCTGGGCCAGCCGCTGGGCTGCCAGTTTGGCTTGCGTTTCCTACAGATGGTGAGAGAGGCAACCCGTTAAACAGAAGGAGAGGCAGACAAGCAAAGAGCAAGTAAAGAGTCACAGAAGCCACCCAAATAATTTCTTAGTATTGAAACAAAATGCTATGGTACCTCTGGAGGGAGACATTCAGAAGAGGGGGAAAGAAGGTGAACAACTTTTCACAAGTGGAGCAGTACAGCTGCCCTGTTGTGTGTGTGTGTGTGCATTTGCACACAAAGGCATCCAGGCTGCAAACTGCAAATCCCCACATACAGAGCTACACATCGGGCGTCCTACACAACTCAACAGCAAAGTTGTTGTGGTTGCTATTACCATTACTTGTGTCCCAAAACTGGGACTCAAGGTGGTTTACAATGTAAATCAAGGACAATATAGCTAAAAACATACAAAAGATCAACATTAAAAGGGAGCCCTGGTGGCGCAGTGGCTAAATGCCGGTACGGCAAACACAAGGTTGTGAGTTCGATCCCAAGGGCTCCAAGGTTCACTCAGCCTTCCATCCTTTCGTAGGTCAGTAAAATGAGGACCTGGCTTGTGGGGGCAATTAGCTAACACACATTGGAAACCGCTTGGAGAGTGCCTAGTGCACTATAAAAGCAATGTAGATGCATAGGTGCTATTGCTTAACAATTTGTAAGCTGCTCTGAAAGCCTTCATGGCTGGAGAGAGGGGTATAAATACCTAAAATAAAATAACTAATAATAATAAGAACTGAACTATTCATAATATTAAAACAATTGGAAACATAATAAAAAGCCATTAAAAGCAGTCAAATTAAAACAAAAGAGCACCCTTTTAAAAGCCCTTTCTTTAAAAGGACTTCAATTCTAAAAGGCTGTTGGAATAAAAAAGCCTTTGAGTCAACAGAAGAACAGCAAGGAGGGGGCCATTTGGGCCTCCCTGGGAAGGAAGTTCCAGAGTCTGGGGCAGCCACTGAGAAGGCCCTGTTTCATGGCCTCTCCAGCCATGCCTGTGAAGGTGGTGGGACTGAGAGAAGGGCCTCTCCTGGGAATCTTAGGGCCCAGGATTGCTCATACAAGGAGATAGGGTCTGTCAGATAGCCTAGACCTAAGCCACGTAGGGTTTTATAGGTCACAACTAGCACTCTGAATTGAGCCCAGAAACAGTCTGGCAGCCAGTGGAGCTGTGGGAGCAGGGGAGTTGTATGTTCCCCATAATTTGTCCATTAACACTCTGGCTGCAGCTCTTTCTACCAGGGAAGTTTCTGAACATACTTCACAGATAGCTCTGCATAGGGTGTCTCAAAGAACTGAATGCTCATGAGCATCAACATGCACATTTGCACTCACAATGGCACCACATGTGCAAAAATGCTTCCACAACTGTGAATTGAAAACAGACAGAAATGTCTGAGTTTTTCCATAGGGGAATTGACGCACATGTAAGACACCAACAAGACTCCAGCCAAAAAAAGGCCTTGCTGTAATGGAAGAACTCAAAATATCCTTGTTTAACCAGGAAAGACAGACCAGGAGGGTCCTGTTACAGCCCATCTCTTTGGTGTCCATATCAAGCCTGGAGCTTTTGATACCAAAATAAAAATTTAGGAGCATGATACAAGAGGGACCTTAAGAGCAAATCAGTTGTATCTTTCACTTAGCAGGCCAGTCAACAAACTGATGGCAGCAGGCTGTTCAGCTGTACTGAACTATTCCTCAGGCTGGGGTACTGAGAGGTAAAAAGAAAAGATCCATCATGCTAGTGTTTACCTAAGCTAACAAAACAAGAGAGGGGTATTTGGAGCAGATGCAACATTTGCTATTTTCCATCGGATTAGAGAACAACCCTTGTGAGTGGTTCATTAGCAAAATAACAAGCAACAAAAATAAAGCAGCAAATGAGATAGTAAAACTATTTTACATGCTCAGAGCTTGGAGAAGTTGCTTTTGTGGCCCACAACTCCCAGAATGCCGCAAACACAGGGAAAACTGTAGTCCAAAAAGTAACCATGGTTTATAAACAGGGATAGGGAACCTCTGGCTGTCGGCCAGCAGTGGCCCACACACAAGGCTTTCTGATCTGGCCCACTTGGCTTTTCTGGAGCCCTGCCCTCATTTCAACCCAACCCCACTCCCTGTTTCTCCTCCGTTTCCAGGGATGGGATGGTGGGGTAGGTGAGGTTTCACGGTGGTGCTTCCTTTGAAGAGGTCCAAAGAACTGGAGCCAGACTGCTAACTGGGGCTGGCTACAGAAAACACACAACTCCCTTGTTGCAACAGCTCCACAGGCTGTGTGTTCATTTCCGGACACAATTCAAAGTACAGTCGTCCCTCCACATTCACGGATTTGTGTAGGAGGTATGAGTCTAAAAATAAAAATGTATTAAAAATTCCAGGAATCTAGCCCTTTTAAAAGGAAATAAAAATATCTTCTTTAAAAAAGTAAAAGTCTTTTTTACTTTCAAATTCATGCAGAGTGACGCTTAAGAATGCAGAGACAGACAGCTCAATTAACATTTAAAAGTGTATTCTGAGGTCTGATCACCCAATGAATTAGACTTATTACAAAAACAAAGGAGTCAGTTTAAAAATGCATATCAAAAGTTTACTTAAGGTATATCAATCTTAATCTGCATACTAAAACAAACTTCAAAAAAGAAGGTTCCTAACTAACTAGGAGGATTTAGGGTAGAATGACTCACCCAGCCTTTAGTGGTAGAGGCTGCATGGTGAACATCATGGCATAGCATCATAGCAAGGCTTCATAGCAGCATGGCTACAGCCGCATGGAGACTCTAACTTAAAAGAGACTTACACAAAGAGCAATAATATTTAAATTAGGTCATGTGTTGAATGACCCATTTCTCCAGTTGGCTGGAATTGCCTAGTGAAATAAGAGAAAGGGAAATTGGGAGAACAGAAGCATGCAGGGAAAAATTCCTAGACTTATCTTGCAAACCTTGATTTTGTCATCTTATATAAGGGACACCATTTTGCTATGCCATTGCATATAATGGGACTTGAGTATTCACGGATTTGGGTATTCACGGGGGGTCCTGGAACCAAACCCCAGCGAATGTGAAGGGACAACTGTACTGGTTTTGACCTATGACTCAGGTCCAGGTTATCTGAAAGACCATGTTCTCCCATATGAACCTGCCTATGTACCTTTCTTGGACCACAGCTCCTAGAATTCGCCCTCCCACTAGGTGACCATGCCAGCAGGAGAATTCTGGGAGTTGTAGTCCAAAGAAGAACTCGTTTTCCAACCTTGAGCTTCAGAACTTATCAAATCCTCTGCAGAAGTCTACTTCTTGCTGCTCCAGCCACAGAACATTTGGAATGTTTTCTAATATTTCAATCACACCTAATATCTAGAGACATTAGGTCGCAATAAAAGTAAAATCAATTCGAGCAGGTAAAAACAATACAAACAACAACAATATTTTAAACATGTTAAAACAGGTTAAAAGTGATAAAACAATTCAAGAGCATATGCATGAGCATTCTGAAGTAAACCAATTAGACCCAAATGTTTTCGTAAGCAGCGGTGTTTTTACTTGGCACCTCAGTTTTGGCCTGTATTCAAGGTACTGCTGATGACACTCAAAGCCCTAAAAGGCTTGAGATCTCAAGAATCAAGGCAGCATCCTCTCCCTATATACACCTCCCTGAGATCTGCTGTGGAGAGGCTTGCTCCAGCTCCCCATAGTGAGGACAAGACATCCCACAGGTCATGGGAAAGAGCCTTCTCTGCTGTGGCACCCCCTTTATGGAATGCCCTCCCTTTGGAGGCCCAGCTGGCATCAATGTTGGCCTGTTTTAGCACAGAAGGAGTCTGATCCTTCCCTCCCCACTTTGCTGTTCAAGAACCCAAGATAACAGAGGAGCACCCCACTCTCAGTGGAGCCCCTATTTCCTTAAGTTTTTCCAAACTCTTCTGGGAGGCAGCCCCTTTCTTTCATCAAAATCCCAGAGGAAAGCCCCACCATCTCTCATATGCAATCTCCCACCCAAAGATTTCTCCTTAATATGTAAGCAGAGCCCTAAGCAAAACATTAGCCTCTGTGGAGTCATACCTCGTAAGCTTCTTTTTGCTGGATCTGAATGGCGATGGATTCTCTGATGGAGATTAACTGGGTGGGCTGATGATGCAGAGGTGGCAATCGGGCAGCTGTGATGTCATCCAAGTGCTTTTTATCTCTCCGGCGTCTCTCCTCTGCAGAAATTGAAGAGGAGAGACCTCCAGGTGAAGGAACGTCTGGAGAGCCACGAGATGATCCACTTGATTCAACAGGCAATCTAGGAGAAAGCCACAGTCAAGATCTCTGCTTAAGTCCAGATCTCTGCACAGTCAAGATCTCTGCTTAAGCAAGAGGATTTGCTTAAGCAGAGAGAGAGAGAGAGAGAGAGAGAGAGAGAGAGAGAGAGATATTTTGGAATGGCTAGTCAAGCTCCAAAATATTTTAGGGTAGTTCAACCTGCAGTCCTCTCCCATTCCTGTTTTAGTACAGGTGAGAGAAAGTAAACAAGGAAAAAGAGCAACCTCCTAACTTATACAGATGAACTCGGTTGCTGTTCTCCTATATTGGCATGCATTAATGAACCCAGAATAATGAGGAACTGGACATTAACTAGCTCATTCATAGCGCTGCTAGCAAATGTACTTATAGGTGAAACAATATACATACTTAGTCCTCACAAAAAGATGAAAAAAATCTTTTTGTATTCCATTTAAAAACATTTTATATACAAATATAGATTTTATGTAAAAAATATAAACAAAATTATGCTTTATATAAAACTTTATATAAGCTAGTACATAGAATATTCAGATACCATGTATTTTATGTAAAATATTTTATAGAGGTTTTAAAATGTTTATTGCTCAATAGAGACAACCTCATACAAAATATGATAAATTTCATCCTGAAATAGCAGCTTTAATCACAAACATAATAGAAGTTAAGTGTGATAGGTTTATACACCTGAGAAAGGAAATGTGAATTTGTGGCCATCATCTCTCATGTTATTCCCCCCACCAAATATACAACAGACATTACCTAGTATAAGGAACACAGACCTGGAGCCTAAGAAGAATTGTTCTCAGGGAGACTGTGTTTTCAGTGGTACTCACACATTTGTTTTAAACTTGCTTTTCTTTGTCACAGGGTTCTTCGCTCTCAGTTCCAGTACTTCAATGTAGTGTGGAGTTTTGGGTGGCCCATTTGGATGTTTTTGAAAGGGATTGCTGTTAGTTTCAACCTTATGTCCTTTTTCAGATCCCCCTTCATACTCTCTCCCCACAATGGAAAGTCTTTCAAAGGCATCGCTTAACACCTGACTGGTCCTGCTAGCAGACTGTGCTGGGTTTTCAAGTTGATCTGAAGAACTGTGCTTTGGACCCTTCTGAGCATCTCTTTGACTCCTGGTCTCAGGTATCTCCAAAATGTTTTCATTTCCTTGAGGAATACTGGAGACCTCCACAGTCTGCTCTAACAATTTAGGTTTATTTTTAGTGCTTCTCTTCCAAGTGCTTTCCTTGTCTTGAAAAACTGACTTGACTTCGCTAACACCCGCAGGAGGAGGTTCAACAATAAGACAAGCATCTTCATGTACAGAATCATTACTACTGACAACAATGTTCTGTTTGCTGTATTCAATTGCCTCTTGTTTTTTCTGGAACTCTGACCTTACAGCAGACAAAAGTTCAGTAGTCCTCTTCAGCTCTTCCTCTTGCGCTATAACAGCCTTCAGTTTCTCAGCAAAATCAGAGATCTTTTTACCTTTATCTGGAAGTCTTGATATAAATTTCCTAGAATGTACACAACAAAAGTTAAAAATACACATTCAAGGTACATACACATAACAAAAGGTGAAGTTCAAGTTTATATTCCTCCTTAGTAAGCAACCTGCTACCATCCCTTTTAATTTTTCTCCTAAAGGCAAATAAAATGTTTATTTTATTGTCAAGCTTTATTCAGAGGGGATTTACCATTCTTCTGAGGCTGAGAGAGTATGACTTGCCCAAGGTCCCCCAGTGGGTTTCCATGGCTGAGTGTGAACACTAGTCTCCCAGAGTCCCAATCCAACACTCAAACCAGTACACCACACTGGCTCTCTGTTGTTGTTGTTGTTGTTAATATGTGTTCTCAACTCAACTCCGATGTATGGTGATTTCACCATAAGGTGAAATCTTCTGGGCAAGATTTCTTCAGAGGTTTACCATCATTGCCTCCCTTTGAAGCAGAAAGAGTGGCATCCACCCAAGATCACCCAGTGGGTTTCCACGGCTGAGGATGATCTGAACCTTCATCTCCCAGAGTTCCAGCAACCGCATCAGAGGGTTTTCTCAGCAAGATTTCTTCATAGGGGTTTGCTACCATTGCCTTCCTCTAAGACTGAGAGAAGAGTCTGACTCGCCCAACGTCCCCCACCTCACCCAACGTTTCCATAGCTGAGGAGGGATTTAAATCCGAGGCTCTGAGAGTCCCAGTCCAACACTCAAACCACTGTGCCACCTGGGTGCCAAATATACCCTTACTCTCCTCAGATGATATCCTCCTGTTTTAAATTGATATTATTTGCATGCTACCCTGAGATCCAATGATACTGAGAGTGAGCTTGAGAGACAGATCTTTAATTAATTGAATTAAACAGGAAGGAGGCATTACACCAAGTGGAAAAGAAGCCGTAATAGGAGTTAAACAGACTGAGGAGGACTCCTGAATGTGTTGGAAAGGGAATTCCAGTGTTGCATGTCATGCAACCAGGTAACAAGCCCCCCCTGTGGGAATTCCTTCTTCTACACAACCATTATAGGCTTTGATCTTTTGTTAAAATTTTCTACATACTATAAAAGTTACAAAACTATAAATGAAAAATGAAAAGAAGAAAGAAACCAAAAAGAAGAAAGTAGATAGAAATAATATATCAAAGAAAATTTAGATGAATAAAGACAGAGAACTTCTGATCTTCTCTTCAATGATTATATGGCTATATATAGACCAGTCTCTTCCAGTAGGCCTACCCAGATTATTTTAAATTGTGAATTTTAAACTGTGTACTGATTGTTTTAAAATGTCTTAGTCTTACTTGTTTTTTAAATTGATAAGTTTTAACTGATATTTGCCTTTAACCAATGTTATGTCTATGTGTTAATGTGTTGTTCCTCGCCTTGATCCACAGGGAGAATCAGGTAAGAAATAAATATTATTATTATTTATATAAAACACTTCAGTCTCTTAACAAATTATACCCTACACTTCTTATGGTAGTTAACCCATACCAACTCTCAAAAATTACAATTATTAACTCATTTTCTTCTCTCCTCAAAGAGTCTATCTAGATTTTCAGACAACGCTGTTATAGTGTTACTATTCCACTTTATTTGCTATGGCTGCCTCCTGTGGAATCCTGGGATTTGCAGTTTAGGGAGCGGCATTTACAACTCTCAGCCAGAGAGCTCTTAGGCCTCACTAAACTACAAACCACAGAATTCCACAGCAGGAAGCCAGAGCAGTTAAAGTGGAATCTCTCTCTCTCTCTCTGGATAGTAACACTATAACAGTGTAGTCTGAAAATCTCCTATGAGCAGTTTCCAATCTTTTTTAAAAGTCTCTAATAATGTGAAATTGAAGGCTTTCATGGCTGGCATCCATAGATTTTCCTTGGATTTTTCCAGGCTGTGAGGCCGTTTTCTGGAAGAGTTTACTTCTGACATTTCGCCTGCATCTATGGCTGGCATCTTCAGAGAATGGTTGGGTTGGAGTGTGTGTGGAGTTTATATATTGTGAACGCCTGTTGGGGAGTATATGTAAATTTGTGTAATTGAATGGTTAGTTTCTGGGTATAGAAATGCAAGGAGGATTAGTGTCTGTTTGGCTAATGGTTGGTTGATGGGCCATTATCTGCTGGAAATCCCCATGTCCCTGGGTGGAATTCCTTTCTAAGTGTTGAGTTTTGATTCTATTGTTTTTCAAAACTGGAAGCCAGATTTAATTATTTTTCTCTCATCTAGCTAGATAATTTACCCATCTCTGTCTCACTCATTTAGTCCAGCCCTCCTTCCCTCATAGGAATCCCTATATTTTCCATTTCTGGGCATTAGAAACACTCCCGACCATCAGAGGTATAGGAAGGCGCTCTTTTTGTAGAATCATAGAATTGTAGCATTGGAAGAGATCACAAGGGCCATCCAGTCCAACCCATTCTGCCACGCAGGAAATCACGATCAAAGCATCTCCGACAGATGGCAATCCAGCCTCTGTTTAAAGACCTCCAAGGAAGGAGACCCCACCACGCTCTGAGGGAGTGTGTTCCACTGCCAAACAGCTCTTACTGTCAGAAAGTTCCTCCTAAGGTTGAGGTGGAGTCTCTGTTCCACTTTAATTGCTCTGGCTTCCTGCTGTGGAATTCTGGGGTTTGTAGTTTAGTGAGGCCTAAGAGCTCTCTGGCTGAGAGTTCCAAATGCCCCTCCCTAAACTGAAAATCCCAGGATTCAACAGGAGGCAGCCATAGCAAATATAGTGGAATAGTAACACTATAACAGTGTTGTCTGAAAATCTATAAGTCTCTGGAGCTGCAGAAAACAAGCTTGCTCCATCCTCAATGTGACACTCCTTCAAATACTTAAACAGGACTATCATATCGCCCCTTAACCGCCTTTTTTCCAGGCTAAACATACCCAGCTCCCTAAGTCTTTCTTCATAAGGCATGGTTTCCAGACCTTTCACCATTTTAGTCTTTTGATTGATTTGATTTCTATGCCGCCTTTCTCCCAGAATGGGACCCAAGGCGGCTCACAACCCATTAAAACATACAACCAAAACGTCACAATGAAAAGTAAAAAACCATTAGAAGCAGCTTCCAGACGGGGGCGCTCCTGAGGCGGGGAGTTAGCGGGGCTTCCAGGGCGCCCCAACCCTCAGGGGCCCGGCCTCCCTCCGCCTCGGTCCTCACCGGTCCCCCAGCAGCTTCTCCTGCCGCCTCAGCATCTCCCGCAGCTCCGCCAAGCTCCGGCCTCGCAGCGGCTCCGGCGCCTCCATGCCTCCCTCTCGCGCGGTTGCTTCGCCCGGACACCGAACGGCTCCCGCATGGCCTCGGTCGGAGCCCATGGGCCGCGCACTCCCAGCACTTCCGGTCCTAGCTGGGCGCCGCCATCTTGCCGGAAGTGCGCTACGGCGTCCCCGCCGGCTCAGAACGCCTCGGCCGCGGAGCGCTCTTGGCTTTGCTGGACGGTAGCGTCCTCCTTTGAGTAGCAGAAAGAGGGAGAGGAGTGTGTGTATGTGGAGTATCATCATCATCATCATTATTATTATTATTGCTGCGGCTACTACTACTACTACTGCTACTACTACTTTGCCCCTTCGCTGGTTTCCTGGGGTGCATCTTCTACATTGTAGAAAATAATGACGTTTGACACCACTTTAAGTGCTGTAGCTCCATCCTATGGACTCCTGGGATTTGCAGTTTTACAAGAGGTTTTTTTAGCATTCTCTGCCAAAGAGTACTACTATTACTACTGCTACTACTAGCAGTATTATTATTATTATTACTATTATTATTGTATTATTATTATTATTATTATTACTACCTTCGCTGGTTTCCTGGGGTGCGTCTTCTACATTATAGAAAATAATGCAGTTTGACACCACTTTAAGTGCTGTAGTTCCATCCTATGGACTCCTGGGATTTGCAGTTTTACAAGTTTTTTTAGCTTTCTCTGCCAGCGTGCTGCTGGTGCCTCACCATACTACAAATCCCAGGATTCTGTAGGATGGAGCCACGACAGTTAAAGTGGTGTCAAACTGCATTATTTCTACAGTGTAGATGCAGCCCTGGACAGTGAGTTCCCCCTTTGAGTAGGAGAAAGAGGAAGAGAATGGGGTGGGGTATTATTATTATTATTACAATTAAACAGCACAGGAGGAAACCCGCCCCCCCCCCAGATAGCCTCACATATTCTGGTGCCTTTTAGGATCTTCATCTGCCTTCTGCTGTCTTCTTCAGTTCTAATGCATTGGTTTCTATTCATTGATTCTGTATGGTTTTTGTTTTATTTTGGCAAACTGTTTTGGGTGGTTGTATATCTTAAAAAGCAGCGAATGCATTTTCAAAATAAATTATGAGTAGTAGCAATACTGGTAATAGTGGTAATGATAATAAGTGATCCTGACTATGTGGAAGAAATTTGATGACTGCTTTTTAAAGTGCCTCTAAGCATATGCAGAACATTTGACCTTAGTGGCAAAAGCAAAGTTTTTTTTTTTTAAGACTCAGTGCCTCTGAGCATGTGCAGAATAGTGTCCTTGGAAGGCTGAATAAGCTCCTGGCTGGAGTTTTTTTAATGTCACCCAGGCCCTCGAAATATGTGCAGCTAACTGTGTTTGCCCCTTTCTCAAGATAACTAACTAGCAACTGGTTAATTTTTAAAAGAACACTGTGGAATAATTTTTTAACCACCTCTCTTGAGTATGTACAGAGTGCATTAGGAGGAACTTCCTGCGTGAGGCTCTTTGATAGAATGTGGAATGGCCTGCCGAATGAGATCCGTCAGATGACGAGCCTGAGTAGCTTTAAAAAAGCACTAAAGACGGATCTCTTTCGGCAGGCCTTTCCTGATTAGTTCCCGGCCTCAGGGGCTCCTGGCTCTTTTTAGTCTGCTGGCTATTTATTATTTATTATTTTAATGTGATTTTATATCAGTTGTTTTAATGTATTTGGTTTAATATCTTTTTATGGGGGAGGGTGGGGGTGGGTGGTGTTTGGGGATTTTAAATTGTATTGGTATTTTAATTTTTGTAAGCCGCCCCAATTGTTTTAACAGAGGGGCGGGATAATTATTATTATTATTATTATTATAGTGGAATGAACTGCCGTGGAAGATGGACTCTCCTTCTTTGGAGGATTTTTCAAGGAAACAATAGATACCCACCTTTCAAGGGTAATTTAGTGGTGGTCATGCACTGCCAGGGGGTTGCATTAGATGGCCCCTGAGTTCCCTTCCAAGTCTGTGGATTCTGTATGTGTCCATACATGCATACAGACATGCTTAGCTTTTGTACCATCTTGCTCTGGTTCTCTGAGCCTAGTGTTGCTTAGTTTCTTTTCTGCTGAAAGCTGAATTGTTAATCCTTGGGCTGTTGAGCTCTGCCTGAGCAAAGCAGGAAAGCCAACAGGCTTCCTTCCTGTGGGGTAGGGCCAGACCCCACAGTCCATCCTGTTTATCCTGCGCTTGGCTGAATAGGTCTCTGCATTGTGCTTCCTTTTCTTTCCCCCTCTTAATTATTTGGCAACTCTGGACTTAAAAACAAAAAACAAAACAAAAGCAAAGCAAAAATCCACCAATGCTGAATTTTTCCCACCATTTCCTACCCAGAGGTTTAATAAAAGTTTACATTACTGGATGGGTGAAATGTGTTCTGCAAAGGCTGGAGTGGACGGTGTGTTGTAAAGAAGAAATGATACCTTGGTCCTACTGGCATATGGACTCAGAAGCAAGGTCTTTGGCTGCTGACACACTGCAGAAATAATGCAGTTAAGACACTGCTTTAACTGCCATGGCTCAATGCTATGAAATTCGGGGATTTGTAGTTTTGTAAGCTATTTAGCCTTCTCTGTCAGAGAGCTCTGGTGCCACAACAAACTACAAATCCCAGGATTCCACAGGATGGAGCCATGAGTTAAAATTGTGTCAAACTGGATTATTTCTGCAGTGTGTCAGCAGCATTAGTTTAGTGGGCCTTGCTTGTGACCCAAATAAGCATGGGAATGGGTCATGATATGATCCCACTTTGCAGCCCTTGACAACATAAGTTGTATTTGTGCAGCTGCTGTGTAAACAGCTACAAATCTAATTTTCCTTTGAAGCATAACTATTTATTTGTTAGGGCTTTTTCTCATGCTCTTTCCACATGTCCAAAGCAGCTGAACCCCATAAAAAAGAAAAACAACACCCAGGTATCTAAAGGGAAAGCAAGAGTGGTCCAGAAGCTAATTAAGAACATCTCTTTGGTGAGCACACAGGGGCAGGGCTTCCTCTGTAGCAGCCCCTTGACTTTGGAACTCCCTACCCTACCTACTGAACTTCTGGCAAGTGGACTAATATTCTATATTGTCTTTTAAAACTTGATTTTTTACATTTATTTCCAAAGAATATGTTAAATATATTTTATTCTGCCTGCCTTTCAGGGAGGGGCTGGTGGGCAGAGAAGGGATAAAGAAATACTTTTAATAAATAAATGATCATCCCTAGGCAGAAAAAGGTTTTCAGTTGATGGCAAGATGATCACATAGCAAGGAAGCCAAGGGATCCACCCTGGGCAACAGAATTTGCCCTTCCCCATGTCCTCACTAACCTATCTCAGAAATCGGTGGTCCATACATGATGGCCATGTCAGAGAAGCTCAGCAGACAGGCCGGAGGGAAGACGGACCCCCCCCCCACAGCAGGTATCTGATGAACATGGCTGTGCTACCTGGAGACCTTAGGACATCTTAAGAGCATGGCGTTCTTCCTGGTTTCTTGCCCTCCCTGCCTCCTCATAATTCAATTTGACTTGTGGCTGGAATCTCCCCTGCTGAAGTTTTGAGCAGATGCTTCTCTAAGCTGTGTGTGCTTCCTGCCTGCTACTCTCTGCCATTAATTTTCTTGCTGCATGGTTCTTCATATTGACCCAGATATCATCTAGCACAGTGCATTGCTTTATTGAATAGTTTTAAATAGTGCAAATTCATAAAACAAAAAACTGCTCAGAATGCAGTCAGATGCAAAACACAGCAGCCACAGACCTGAGAGGCACTTAAAACAATCTTCAGGCTGACAATTTTAAACCACTATTCCCCCCCCCCTTTTTTTTAACTTATACATATTATGCTAAATGTTTGCTTTTTTGAGGAATAGGTAGGCCTTCCAGCTCTGCTGTTACATGGCATAAAACACAACATAGTGGTGATTTAGTAAAACACAGTTGAAGCTGTAATATAAAGGATTTTTAAACATATTTCTGTAGAACACCACTTGGGGAATTTCAATATACCAAAAATAGATATTCATGGGTTCTTTTGCTTTTTTTACCATAACATTATAAAAAGAAGTATAAGAATCTCCACATGTTAAAATAACAAAGAACAAATACTTATATTTCTTGATGGGCAGTTGCAGAAAAATTGAAAAAGTTTGTTTCAGAAAAACAAAAAGGAAACTTCAGGGGAGAACTGGACGGGCACCGGCTACAGAAAATAAACTGGACAGCTAACATGGTGGTTGTATTTAAAGAGTTATGTGCCATGTGGCAGCAACTGCATAAGAAAGAAAGCTGACTCCTGGAGTGCACCATCCACAGGTGCCAGTCAGCTGAGCCAGTGCAACTCCTTTCCACAAGGCCCACAGTGGCAGAGGAAGGTAATGGCATGCTTCCTGGCTGAATGATCCACCCTGGCATCCAGAGGAGCACAGCAATGGTTTAGAGCCAGTGTCTTAAAAGATCTAGAAATGGCACAGACCTCTCCGTCTCTGGCACACATAGCCAACTGGCAGTGAAAAGTTCCTCACCTCTCCAAGAAGAAAATGCCCTTGCCAAAGGAAGGCAGTGGTCCTATCTCATAGTTACACTCTCTACTATCTGAAGTCCAAATGATAAATTAAGTTTCCCTTCACAGTTTGCCATGTGGCAACAACCTCTCCTCAAGTTAATGCTGAAAATGTCACAGTCAGTCATCACCCCGCTCCCTTCCCCTGAGGAGGCAATAGGTATGGGGGAACAGGGTGTATTTTCTCCCCTTTTGCTCACTGGCAAATAAATACAGGCCCAGATAGAACAACAGAGTCCTGGACAGAGTGCCTGAAAGGTTTCGGGGGGACCCAAGTTGAGCCTCATTCTGTGTGTCCCTCATTCCTTTCCGGCAGCTGAGAGGGAAGACGCTGGCTCGGCTTGTGAGAAGGAAGGCCTGCAGGGCTGGACGGCATCCTGTGCTTCGAGGAATACTCCAAGACCCTGGTGAATGGAGTGTAGCTCCTAGCAGGCTTTGAGGCCTCAGCGGGTGGGCTGCTGTTTTCTGTGCTGTACAGAATGAAAACAATGCAACACCAGAAAATATTAGACACGTCAAGAGTTCTAGCAGTATTGTTTGAAGAACATGAATTTCAAGGATCCAGACCAATGTAAACCCCTTCACTAGAGACCTGCATATAATTCTGACCTCCTGTGTGAAGTATTTTGTGTGATGAATGGCAATTAGCTGCTTTGTAAAACATGTGGGTGGGAAAGGCCTTCTGTTCCTATTAGGATCCAGTATAAGCTGCTTGTTTTAATGTTTTAAGCCCTGCATGACTCAGCTCCCCTCATTTCATCTTATTGGCCTGCTGGGGATCTTCATTGGATGAACTCTAGCTTTCTCACCCAACCAAGGTTTCTTCTTCTTCTTCTTTGGCTCGGCTTTGTCCCTTTTCTCTTGCTGCTCCATATCCCTGGGAATGTTTCCCTGAATATTTGTAGACTGCTCCTTCCCTCATATTAAATCTTGATTAAAAACTTTTTTGTTTTCCAAAGTTTTTAGAATTTTCATCATATATTTTGATTACAGGTTGCCCCCACCCCACTAATGTGCAAGAGATATGTTCCTCGACATTTATAAATGAAACCATGGGTAATAGCGAACCCTATTAAAATAAAGGACTTCTGGTACAAAACTACCATAGAGTTGTGTTGGAGGATCTAATGATTCCTAGAGAAGATACCTCTCTAGGCATTTTCCAGTGCGACTCTGTGGTATGTGTCCCTATTTTTTTTCCATAACTGAAACCGCAGATACTGGTTCTCTGGATACAGGAGACGACCTATATATGTATTTGTTAGTTTGTTTTTGTATGGTATTGCCTTGGTTTTTATATTTATATTTGTATAGCTTGTTTTACAATTGTACTGTACTGTACTGGTTTTATATCAGTATTACTCCTTCCTTACCATGTTTTTTTTTTTTTAATTAGATTGTATGGCTTTTGGCAGGGCTGGCTGCCTCTTACTGTTTTTATTCTGTGCAGTGCCAAGTACGCTGGTGCTGCTATATAAATAGAGGAGGTGGGGTAGGCTGCCTCTCCTGGTTCCTTGGCAGAGTTTGTCAGGTAATTATGGGGAGCACTTGCCACACCTGAAAACAGCACACATTGCTTGGGTTTGGGCCCCCTGAGCTTTCCACAACCCACCCAAAATCATTAATTTTGGTTTACTTAAAAAAAATAAAAACAGGAAAAATAAAAGAACTCCATACAGTTAAACGTCATAAAGGTCAAGGATAAATTTCCATACAAAGGCACATAAAGATTGCTTGGGCACTGGAGGGTTTCCAGGAAGCCTCCCATAAATAGCTGTCATCCTGCTAGGAAATTCTGTAACTTTCCCAATTTATGCTTGCCTTGAAGCTGGTACTGTGCAAACCAGTGTAGCCGGCTGTAATATCAGAAGGGCAAGATCATAATTGGGTTATTTTGCTAGTGCCTCTCATTAAACCCTTTTAGGGACAGGGCTTATTTTACGTGCTGCTAAGACTTAAAGTACCTCTGGCAAATCAAAATACAGCAAACCTATTAAAGTTTATGGCCCATGGCCCATAACTGCTTTCATTTGGCCTCAAAGGAGCACACCTTCACCCATGAGACAGCACACAGGGTTTTCTCCCTCCTACTCACCCTCCCTAAGAGTTGTGCATTTCTGGAATCCCCACAAAGAGGGTTGTTCCACACATGCCTTTGGGCTCAGTGAACTAAAGAGCGTTCAAGCCCAGGTACCTCAGTGGAAGGTCACTTCCTACGCCAACATCTCTGGTTTCCACATCAGGCTTCGACTGGGTCTCCATCAAGTAATCCAAACGGTCTTGTAATTCCTTATTCTGAAACACACAAATTGTACAGCAGAACTCTTCAGACTACTGCGTGATAGCATTTCCCCCAACAACTCACGGCTTATACCCATTGTTAAAGAAAGGCATGTCTTTCACAGAAGTGCAGACATGAGGTTTTCTTCATTATAGGGCAACCAGCCAGCAAAATTATTTTGTTCTAATATGAATCTTCCTGAATCTTCGTTTGCGAAGAAAAGCCAGAGAGAGAGATTACTAATTTCACTTTGATCACCCAGTTCCTCCAAGAAATTGTGCCCACTGACACTTAGCTCCCTCCTTTTTATCCTACATATCTCTTGCCCAAGAACTGAAGTCTGCTGGGGGGGGGGCTCTGTGTCCCATGAGTGGGATCACTACACTGAGGGTGTGGGGAGGGCCTTCATAGCTGTGTCCCCCGAGATGTGGGTTGCCCTCTTCTTGGAGGCCTGATTGGTGCCAACACTGGTTTTGTTTAGAGACCAAGTAAGAACACAACTGTTTATTAAAGCTGTTGGGCCTCACTAGTTTACTTCAAAATGCTTTTCATGTGGTTTTAAGCTGTTTTAACCTTTTCAACCTGTTTCAACTTGTTAATGTGCTTAATATGTTTGCAGTCTAATTAAATGATTTTTAAAATTGTTTTCAGTCATTTTAACCTGTTCATAGTGATCTTACTTGCACACCTCCCTAATATTTTGTTATAGAGGGTGGGACAAAAAAATCTTCATCGTCATCATCCTCAATCCCAACAACCCTATAAGATAAGTTAGACTGAGAGACATGGGCTGATACAAGCTCATACAGTAAGCTTCATGATTAAGCTGGGTTTTAAACCCTGACAGCTCTTAGTCTGAACAGGGAGGGTGTCTCATATTCCACCGCTGTGAGCTGTGTGGTGAGGAGCCCTCCCACTCCTCTCGGATCAGGGGCCACCCCTCAATCTGGACCCAGCTCTCCCTGACTGTAGCCCAAGACTGTCATGGCTACAGCATGGTGGCTGGCATCCTGTTGGTTAGTCCCCATAGAGTAGACTTATTCAATCAGTTGTTGAATGGTGAGCCAATGAGCAGGCAAATCCCACTGATTGGCTCTACTCTTTCATCAGGACCAACAACAGGATTTAGATCAGTGTCTTTTTAATCTAACTTTAAGGGTCTTTCCTGAAAGAGCTAGTAGCAGGCTGGACATTTTGCCTACCTGCATTGAACCAGAGAGTTGGAAGGGACCCTGAGGGCCATCCAGTCCAACCCCTTGCTTGTGGGACTTGCTTAGAAGATATTCTTAGGAAAGGTTTAAGAACTATCTTCAGTTGGTGGTGTGGAAAATGAGAGTGGGAAAAGTTGGACACCAACATGGCATAGCAGGAGGTCCTGATCCAAATCCCTGTTCAGCTCAAAGGCCCACTAGATCCTGCCCACCCTTTGCACGTTCTCTCTCAGCTTAGCCTGCCCCACAGAGCCATTGAGACACAAATTCTCAGGCACGCCTCCACCTTGGGACACCATAGGACAATTTGGTCCCTCCCCATGCTCTGCTGTTTTCCCCACAGGATTATAATTGGATTTCTGATCTCATCGCTAGCATTGTGTGGCTGCTACTGGATAGGAGTCATCGGTTTCTTCACTACTAGACTCTTACAATCATAGAGTCACAGAGCTTGAAGGGACCACAAGGGCCATCTAGTCCAGGAATATACAACTATTGCACTCCCAGAAGACGCCCATGCAAATTATTTAAAGACTTTTGAAGAAGGAGAGTCCACCCACCTTCCAAGGCAGTCTTCCTCATGTTGAGGTGGAATCTTTTTTCTTGTAAACTGAATCTACTGGTTCATGTTCCAGACTCTAGAGCAGCAGAAAAATGTTCTCTCCATCCTCTACATGGCTTCCCCCCAGATATTTAAAGATTGCTTTCTTATCACCTCTCCATCACAGCTTGCCCAAGCTAAACATGCCCAGCTACCTAAACTGTTTCTCATAGGGCTTGGCAGTTTCCAGCTCTTACCATCCTGGCTGCCTTCCTGTGAACATGTCCAGGTTCACAGGCTGGCATCATAACATCTGCTGGCACACTGCCAGCTCCTGTTTCCAATACTCCTTACCTTTAATCTGCTAATGTTCTTATGAATCAGAATGAAAAATGATGGCAAAGATAAGGCGGACTGACTTACTCTAAGTGCTTAATAAAGATTGCTGTTAATTGCTGTGATTAATAACATAAGGCTCTGTCCCTTTTTCCGGTTGGCAGTATAGACTGGGCTATTTTGCCTGGCCTTTGGTTCTTAAAATGATGGGTTTCACTCTGGCAGATTTTAGCTTTGTCTTAACTGGTTTTTTTTTAAACTGTCTATGGTTGTAGACCTATTTTTAAAGAGGATTTTAGGATGTTTCCAATTGTTTTTAGTCATACCCACTGTGCATCACCTTGGTGGGTTAAGAGGTACTAAACAAATGCTTTAAATAAAATAAATGTGGTTGGGTTTCCCCCCCCCCTATTTTATCAAGGGAGAGTTCCCTGGGGCAGGCACTGCCAGTGTCGTACTGGGAGTTGACATTTGCTTTCCTCTGACACCTGGCCCTCTATGGGTGGATGACAAACTCCGGTGTCTCCTTCTCTGTCCTCCCCGCCTCCAAACTAATGCAACCTCAGCAAGATGGGAGTTAAATATATCTCTTCCCTTGGTCGGGGTAGAGGGGAGGCAGGTACAAATCCTACTGGGACAATCCTCTGGGCTGAAATGTCTAGTTCTCTCTCAATCTCCTTTCATGTCTAAGCTACTATAACTTGTTAGCTTTTGCCAGTAGGAGCAGCAAGAAGGCTCCATGCTGCTGCCCTTTTGCTATCAGAGTCTAGTGTTCCCATGTTCCCCTGTCTCCCACTCATCTAACCACTGGTGAGAGAGAAAGAGAGAGAGAGATTGAGAGAGAGAGACTTTTCACAAGCTTACATCTATAGCTTGGTACTCATTATTGTCCAGAGAGAAATAAGATAATGTTATTTGCTGAGCACATTTAAAATAAAACCTTGTCATACCAGAGATGTAGGAAGATGGGCGCAGCCCTAACAGGTTTGCAATCACAGTACAAACCACAAAACCAAAGCACAAAATAATTAGAAGCTAGGAGGTAGCATGTGACAGAATCAATGAGCTGTAGGCTGACAGAAATATGAGGTTTGAGACTTTCCCCCCAAACAGTTGTTACTGTTGTTGTGTTGTGTGCCTTCAAGCCATTTCCAACTTATGGACACCCTAAGGTGAAGCTATCATGGGGTTTTCTTGGTAAGATATTTTCGTGGGGGGGGGGCTCCCTTTGCCTTCCTCTCAAGCTGAGAGGATGTGACTTGCCCAAGGTCACCCTGTAGGTTTCCATAGCTGAGCGGGAATTCGAATCCTGGTCTCCAGAGTCCTAGCTCAACACTCAAACCACTACACCACGCTGGATCTCAGGGGAAGATAACTGATTAAAAATGTATTGGATATTGACAACTTCTTTGTTTATTCATAGTGTTTATGTACCACCAAGCTGACAGTGGGTTACAAAGATAAAAATAGAAACTGACAATAAAAATCTCAAATGTTACAATGAAACAAATAAATCAGCTGAAACAGTATCAAAATATTAAGATATCAGAATATTAAAAGCCAACAGTGTGTGTGTGTGTGTGTGTGTGTGATAACACCCATTTAAACCATTTTAAAACAGCACAATAATAATAATAATAATAATAATAATAATAATAAAGCAATAAGACCTAAAACTAGTACAGCAAAACCAAAGGAGAAAATAAAAATATGCTAGAAGAGGAAGGTCTCAGCCTGGCCTCGAAATGATATTCATGAGGATGCCAGGTGGCTCTCCCTTGGGCAGGCCTTCCACAGACAGCAGGGCCACTAGTGGTCAGCCTGTAACACCCATGGAAAACCCTCAGAAGATGGCCTTTACAATGGGGTAGGAAGGCCAGGGAGAGGCAGGCGCTCCTTCAGTTAGATAGGTCCAAAGCCATTTAGGGCTGCAAAGGTTGGCACCAACACTATGAACTTCTAGAAAGGAAGTCCAGTTATTTATAAATACTCACCTCTCCTTCAAGGAAAGAGATTTTCTCCAAAAGCTGTAGTATAAACAGTTCCTTTTGTTTCATCTTCTTCTTTTGCAGCTCAATCTATGGGGGGATAAGAAAGAAAAATGGTATCTATGTATTTATTTATTGGTCAATGGTAAAGCCAGAAGAGTCAGGAGGAGCTATGTTGTTAAATGAGAATGTGACCCCAAAATTAGATGCTTACATATTCATAGCAGAGTGCATAATGAGGAACCTTCAGGCCTCTAGATATTGTTGGACTCCAACTCCTATCAGCTCCAGTCTGTGTGACTAAGGAGGAGGAACGATTGGAGTTGGAGTCCAGCAATGTCAGAATGTTCACAGGTTCCCCACCTATAGATTAGGACATGAATTGGCTAATTTGAAACATTTTAACCAAGACTATATATTTCTGCACCATGTAAACAGACACATTTTCAAATTGCAGTTGTTGAACACTCAGATGTGTAAAATGGGGAAACGGAGAATAAATTTCTGGATTCAGAGGACTAAATCATTAGCTTAGACCTAAAATTAACAGAATTTAATTTGTTAAACATACTTAAAACAGTGAGCAGCTGCTGCAACCAACAAAATATGCAGAGAACATCTAAGACTAGCAGGTTAAATGGACTTATTTCCTTGTGAAGCAAGCAAAGCTTGAAAACATTAACTTTTTGGACTGTAGCCCCCAGAATCGCCAGCCATCATGGTCAGTGACCAATGGTGGCTAGGGGATTCTGGGAACTGTGGTCCAAAAAAGGTAACTTTTACAAGATATGTGTAGCAGGAAGACCTTTACCATTTGCTGGGCAGCTAAAAGTGAAGAGGAGAAGCATAGCCCTGGCAGGGAAGGGACTTCCTTGGTCTGGAAGTAATGGAGAAAGCCTTCAGAGCCACAGGAAGAATTCAAACGTAGCTTCTCTTTAAACCTGGGATCTTGCCCCACCGTGCCATCCAGCCCTTGTTCGATGCTCACTCTTGGCCTGATGTGGTGAGACAGAGTGTCTTCTTTCAGGTTTTGAAAGTATAACATCTGGTTCCAGGGGACAGCCTGAAGGTACATGTTCCAGCCACCTCATCGAAGCTAAGCTGGTAACTGCCTTGGGAGTCACCCACTGCTCAGTGCCTGGATGGGAGACCACCAGGGTGTCCCCTGGCAGGCTGCTGGGATGGAAGAAAGGTGGGCTACTAAGGTGCAAACTACATGAATTTCAAAGGGTGCATCTGCAGCATAGAAATAATGCAGTTAGAAACCTCTTTAAATGCTGTAGCTCTGGCCTATGGAATTCTGGGATTTGCAGTTTTACAAAGTATCTAGCCTTCTCTGCCAAAGTGTGCAGATCCCAGGATTTCATAGGAAGGAGCCAGGGCGGTTAAAAGTGATGTCAAATTTCATTATTTCTACAGCGTAGATGCACCCAAAGACATATTTTTGTCAAGAAGGTACAAGGTTTATATGTGTTGTGAGCCAAGACAGAGGGGCGGAAGAGCAGGGAATCTTTCAGCCCAAGGGCCAAATTCTATTATCAGGGACCACTTTTCAGTACAGGACTCAGCCAATAGCAAAAAGGATGGGGCCAAAAATACCATAATATTTTAGTTTAAAACTCTTTCTACCAATAACTTAAGCCTGAGAAGAAGCCTTTCAACCTTTTAAAAAGGGGAGAAAGCCCCATACAAAAAAAGTGCCATGGGGAAGGGGGGTGGTTGGTCATCTGGGAAACCTCAGAAGGCCAGATGGTGATTCAAGTAGGGCCACATCTGGCCTTGGAGCCTGAAGTTCACTGCCCCTGATGTAGTGAGTCAAGTGGTAAACCCAAACCAGGCAGAGATCTGGGTTCTATTCCCTATACAGAATCAGAATCTCCCAGATGCCTTCAGACTCTTTCAAGACTATGCTACTTTACAAGGTCGTTGTGAAAGATGTGACTTCCATTATGCCTTGCCTGTTCTCTGGAGGGTGTTTGGGTGCAGGCAAAATATTTGCTGTTACTATGCAGTGTGAAATGAAGCCTAATTTCCATAAACCTTCACTATCATTAGGAGAGGGTTGTTTTCTTCCTGTTGCTCTACCATTGGAAGTGTTTTGTTTTAGCTCTTTGTTGGGCAACGGTCAGTGGACACAGATAATGAAAGGCTACTGAGATAATGAAACTGTTCTCAAAGAGACAGCCATCTTAGTCTGTTGCTGCATAAAAAGAAAGAAATACAGGAGAGGGGAAGGAATCCAGCAGCATCTTTAAGATGTTAGTGTGATTTTTGTGTGAGCTTTTGTGGATTGAAATAATGAAGAGAATCTGGACTGGGGGGCACGAAAGTGGAATAGAGCTGGCCAGAGACACTTCATCAGTGCCCACTCAGAGCTGAACCTTCAAACACAACCACCCTGGTGACTCTCTTTGGACTTCTGAAGAAATGGAGGATATATGTGTCTTTTGTGAATAAACAAACAACCTGGGGCACAATACACTAGTATGTTCTCCAGTGCAAGGAAGGCCCACTGAAATGTATGAGAGTTGTGCAAGGGCTATCAAGGTCTTGTGCCATTCTGGTGCTTTTGGACTGAGATACAGAAAAGAACACCTTAGGGGATTGTGTCTTCAGATCCAGTTAGGTCCTGTAGTAATTTTTTAAAAACTCCCTGCTATGAACACTGAGAAATAGTTGGGACAAGAGGAAGCGTCCTCAGGACTTCCAGGCAAATGGCATTCTGCAGGAAGAATCATAGAATCATGGAGTTGGAAGAGACCACAAGGGCCATCTAGTCTAACCTCATTCTGCCATGCAGGAATACACAAAATATTCCCAACAGATGGACATCCAGCCCCTGTTTAAACACTTCCAAAGCAAGTGACTCCACCACACTCCCAGGCAGCAGCGGATCCCACTGTCGAACATCTCTTACCCTCAGGAAGTTCTTCCTAATGTTAAGGTGGAATCTCTTTTCCTGCAGTTTTAACCCATTGCTCTGTGTCCTAGTCTCTGGAGTAGCAGAGAACAAGCTTTGCTCCCTCTTCAAATATTTAAACAAGGCTGTCATGCCCCCTCTTCACCTTCTCTTCCCCAGGCTAAAAATACCCTAAGCTGCTCCTCATAGGGCATAATGGCTTCCAGACCTCCCACCATTTTGGTCGCCTTCCTCTGGACATGCTCCAGCTTGTCCATATCCTTCTTGAATTGTGGAATAAAACTAACCAGGGCAAGAGTGAAGGGGAGAGCAGGGCACAAGTGCTACCACTGCTGCTGCGTGAGTCTCCTGCTCTGTGTGCACAGAATCCCATGTGCAAACTCAACAGTGTCAGCCCAGGGCCTCCAGGCAAGAGAGGGAGGCCCCACTTTTGGCTCCACTGGCAGGAAAGGAAATAATTCTCCTGCTAGGATCTGAAGGAGGCAACCAAACAGGACAATGGCTGTTGTCAATACTTGCTAGGACTGGGATGAAGCATACCAGGATGGTTCCAGGAAACCATCAAACGAATGACTAGGATGGTAATTATCCCTTATTTCATTTGCACTTAATAGCAGCTCAGAGCAGCAAGCATTTCCTTATTCATTCCACTGTCAGCAAGCCGCTGCTGTATTTGCTGGCTTGTTTATTTATTCAATGTACACATTTTGAGATGGCCTACAGTGGCTGTTGAGAGTTGTTTATTACTGCAGAGTGTTAAAAATGAACCCACACTCAAAGGCAGAATTGCTAAAGCTTAAGGAGAGCAGCAGTTAAACCCAGTTTGGCATTAAAACGATGTGGCTGCAACCAGGACTGTGGAGTCCACAACAATCTGGGGTGGAGTTGGAGTCAGTGTTGGCAGAAACATACTGACAACAACTTCAAAATAAAAACGTATAACAAAATATGGTAAATACTGTTTATCAGTTTATACTTATATTTTATATTTAGAATATATTTTATGTTCTATTTGTTTAAGTAGCCTGATAAGTCAGGTGGAGGTGATGAAATGCCTTGTGCTACCGTTTTACTACAGTAAATTTATTATTACTAATTAATATACATTTGCCATAGATGAAGGAGTTGACGGCTGACTCCACAGCCCTGGTTCCAGCACAGCAAATGCTAAGAAAAATGTTAACCACCACCTTCACTTTGTGGTGAGAGCTCATCAGTGTAGGAGCTAGGTTGATGGGTCTCTGGAACACCCTCCCTGATGCAGTGCCACCATTGAGAAAGCCCTGCCTTTGCTCACCACCCTGTAGAGTCAGCAGGAGATCTTCATAGAACTCCTTTAAGGGAGAGGATGGGGTACCCTTCCCTTCCTTGAACTCTGAGAGAATCTCTTTTATTTCCTTTATACATGAGAAACAATGACCAGCCCAAAGTCAAAAAGCAAGTCCAGAGCTGAGCAAGGGTTTCTAAGAGAAATATCATGTGCCCACCCCCAATGGTAGATCCAGGTTTCCTAATCAGAGGAATGGTTTGAAAACCCATGTGCACAAATGCTGGGTAAAGGAGCCATTTTGTACACCGTTAGTAAAAAATGCATCTTTCCCCTCTGAATCCTGTATTTTGGCGCATTAGGAAACCTGACTTCTTCTGTGCTTTATATGCCATCTGTCACTCATATTGGTTGTGAAGCAACATAGAAAAGTGTGCCCACAAAATTCCTTGTTTGGGCAAATAAATTTAACAACAGGGGCTGTGAGCCAAAGAAAATAATAATAAATAGCTTTTTTATTATGTCACCATAAGAAAACCATTAAAAAGATTCAGGGCAATATAAACAGGAATTTTCTATAAAGCATGCACTCAATTAAATAGATTTCTAAATGGCTCTCACCTTTGCCTATAAATTTGTGAAATAAACAAGGGAAAATATATATTGAAGGGGCTGTGTCTTTAATAAACTCACAATGAAAAATAGTTTTTTATTCAAAATAAATTAAATTCTTATCTAATTCTGTCACTGTGCTACATCCATTGCATTAAAAAGTTTTACAGTATTTCAGTGGATCCTTAAACACAGATGTTCAATTAATCAATCTACTATTGACATGTTCAAGCCGAATAATTACAAAGAAGAAAGATGTAACTGGGATTCAATGATAAAATTAGAATTATTTCCCCAGGAAAATCTATATTGGAGATATTAAAATCTGAGGAAATTATCCCCTATCTTTTGATACATGCTTAGTGTTTGAAGCCATGATTGAAAATGTAAAATCATGCTTCATAACAGAAAAGGAAATATCTGAGACAGTTCCAAATCCAAAACGTGTTTCATGCATTAATGTGAAGTGATCCACTATATATATTTATATTCTAGGTATATCAATTGTTTCTTTAGAAATAGAATTTGACCCAATGTACAACCAATCATCAGAACAGAATAGGCTCAATCTAGCCCAGGTTAAACATTTTAATATTCCAATTTATTTACATGTCAGAGTTAAGTATTTGCTTATTTCTGCTTATAGGTATTTGAGCATGAAAAATCAATATAATCCTGGAATTCTGAGGGAATTGTAAACAAACATTCTGTTACTGGGAATTCTTTTACCTCAGCCAATAATAATATAATTAGTGGCATAACAACCACACAAAGCACTGGCCACTACATTGTCATTGATCCAGGGAAAACTACTCATGGTGATGGTAGTATAGAAAGACTTAAGTCAATGTTGTGGGGACCTGTGGCACTCCAGATGCTGTACAACTCTAATACCCATCAGCCCTAGCCAGGGTAGCCTATAAGGGCCAGGGACAATAGGCACTGGAAACATCTGCAAGGCTGCAGCTTCTCCAGCTATGACTTAAGCTTCTGCCAAACCAATCTAAGGAGGACTGCTTCAGCCTCACGGAGGCCACATCAAGCCTTTGAAGGCATGACATGCATGCGCAGGGGGCGGGGAAGGGATAAAGCACAACGTTTGCCATTAAGAACTGAAGTATATTTCTAAAGGTTACATCTTAAAAGACTGAAAAGGGGAAACAGGTTTTGATTATTATAAAATATTTATTAAAATAAAGCACATCTTCTTCCAACACAAAATGATGCTACATAATAGTAGTTTTACAGAGTAAAATTAACACTGCCTAAGATTAAAGTGCACAGGTGGATATAATCCTTGGCTCATCTTTACATTGTTTTGGATAAAGTGTTTTAAAGGGTCAAATAAATATGTACCAATCTTGACACTTTGCAAAGTTCTGTTCAAATGAATCAGAACCAACACCTGGAAGCCCCTGACACATGGAAGGATAAGGCTTAAGTCCTCTCTACAAGAATAAAACTAACCAGGGCAAGAGAATGCACACTTGGGCATTTTGGTTTAGCTGGGCTCCAAAGATCCCAAGCCATTACTATTACAGTAGCACCCCTGTATCTGCGAGGGATTGGTTCTAGAGGGCGCTGCGGATAATGAAATCTATGGATAATAGAGATCGCCCCCCCTCCTCGCCACTGCCGCCACCAGAGCCATCCTGGGGGGCGAAGGGAGGCGAGATCTCCACCTTCCCCATCAACCTCCTCCACTGTCACCAACTGTGGATAACTGAATCAGCAGATGGTGAATCAGCGGATACAGGGGTGCTATTGTGTTAATGTTCATGTGCCTTCACTGATTTGGTTGTGTGCATATTGCTTTGGGTATCCCAGGCACAACACTCAATGAAATAGGGCTAAGGCTTGGAGTGGTGTGGAAATTAACAGGAAAATGCAGCTGCTGCTGTGAGAAAATGACCCATGAGGAGGGAGAGATGGCACCAGTAAAGTAGTGTGTGAAACTGTGTCCTCATAGGCTGAATAAAATTAAAATAATCAGTCACAAAAATTATACGGAAAAGCAGTTGGCACTTTTCCCTATCCTCAGAATCTTTTCTGCCCACTTTTTTGCTTCTGCTCTCTCTTCCTGACACAAAGCTCTTGTCCTGCCGCCACTTCCTCACCACCACTTCCTTGTGAGTCACCGCCAGCCTCTCCAGAAACTTAAATGTGCTCCTTGGATTTTTTCTCTTCCTCCTGTTTTTCTCTCTGACAAGAATTTCTTCTTCCTCCAGAGGTTTTTACATAGGCTTTTTTGTCCCTTTCCATTTGGCTGTTCCACAAATCTTAAAGCAAGGTTGTTATCACCAGAAGACTATTTGGTTTTGATTGCAATGAACACAGACACTTTCTGCTAAATCAGACCATTGCTCCTTCCAGCCCATTATTATCTACAGTGACCAATGGCAGCTTTCTGGGATTTCAGGCAGAGAAAGGCATTTTCCAGCTTTTGTTCATGAGTCTTGGGTGAAAACATCAGTGATGTTAGCTAAAAGCCAAACGTGACAGCATACAAATAGAGATACACAACATTAACACAGGAAGGACAGGATGCTCTCTAGCATCAGCAACACACAAAGGTAAGATTTCTCTCTGTAGCTAAATATATTTGTTTATTGATCCCTGTAACATAATGCTAACTCAATGCAAGCATTTTCAAAACTGGAGACCAAGTTTCTATTTTTATCTGTTTAAAAGCTGTATAGATTCTGTCTTCAGGGGTGACATTTCCCCAAGAGATTCACAGAAAATTCTCACTGCCCAAATGCTTCTATTAAGATTTATGGTTAGAGTTTAATCTCCCTCTCGTGCCCTTTGAAAATTCCAGGCTACATAATCTACATAAACCTTCAGTAAAATTGTCATTGCACTGAGTTGTTTTACAGGTACTGTATTTCCTGACAGTTTTACAACAAGTTATTGCTCCACCATAAGTGCCTAACTAATAGTTTTGGGGAATATATTGCAGAGGCCTTGGGATTTGAATTAGCAGCTAGTGTAATTTGAGGGAGGGGAGGGAAGTAGTTCTATGAATTACAAGCGCTCAGAAGGGATGCCTCTGCCACAATGGAGACCCAGCAACATAGCCCTTTGGGGCATTGGTAATAGTCCAGTTTTATGCTACATGTCAGAGATTCACCCAAAACTTGCATACTGAGCCCACAGACACTCTGCCTTGTCTTCTTTTTCAGTTTCTTAATCCAATGTTCATGGATTTTTTCTCGGCCCAATAGATAGGCAACCCTGCAAAGAATGCAACGCCTTGTGTTACGGTGACCAGGATTATTTTAGTATTGCTCCTTTTTACAGGTGGATTTCCAGGTCGCTGCTGTTACATAAGCATTCTCAGTATTCCATACAGGAGTTTTCAAGGTAGCTCCAGGCATCAAGATTCCATTTGGTCAGGTACAGGGTAGCTTTATGGAATGGTTCAGAGGAGATCTCCTGGCACTGGTCTATCCATGTCTTCCTCTCCATATGCAAAGGATACAGCATCTTATTTTTGTTTCAGGTGGTCACCATTTATCATCTTCCAATGAATCTGAGACTAAATGTGGAGAACAGCTCATGGGCCATGACCTAGAGACAGTTTAATTCAGTTGGTTAGGGGAATGTCACTCTAAATCTATACTCTGCAAATAAAATCATTACCAAGGAAGCCACGACTTCCTCTCTCTTTCTTTCTTTCTTTCTTTCTTTCTTTCTTTCTTTCTTTCTTAACTTCTTTTCAGGCTCATTCTGAAAATCCCCTCCTATCAAGCAGCCTTGTTTTTACAATGCCTCTCTTTTCCTAATGTGTGAAAAAAGATGACTTACTGAGCAGGGGGCCCAAGCACTGTTTTTCATAATTAGCAGATCGCTGACTTTGCTCACCTGATTCTTAAGAGGCTGTTTGGCAGCACACAGTTTCTCAGACTTAAGTAAAATGCTTTGTCATTGATATTTTATTTTATTGCCACGAATTCTGCATGGATGTGTGACAGTCGGTTTTGATGAACACGTTTCCCAGGGGATATACAAGTGTGGTCCGTTTATTTCTGTAGCTGTGATCTGGCACAGATAGCTGCACCAAGCCCCAAGGGAGTCTACTGCACCAAGCCCCAAGGGAGTCTACCTCTGCTCCAAGGCCCCTTATTCACCTTCTATTGACCTCCTGCCTGACCTTTCCAAGAGAAGTACCAAGACAGATGACCTTCAAGAAAGTCTATCTCCTTAGGATCAGGATGCACACATTTTAAACAGCTGGGTTCTATATGCATGTCTGCCAAAAAGTATATGGTGAAGGAAATTAGCCATGTAGCTTGGAAGTAATTCCACTGACTTCCACCTGTATATGTAGACCAGCCAAAATGTACTATGAAATAAAACATGGGCACAAATATGGTTGTGAAGGAAGGCCATGTATGTGCTCTCTTCACCATAAATGTCTTTTTCATATGATTTGCCCTCAAGTTCAATCTTTTTCTTTGACAAATGTCCAATAGGGGAGCCCTGTTCCAGTCAGAGAAGGTCCAAATCCAGCATACTACTCACAGCAGCCTCAGGATTTTCAGCCCCTGCTCTCCGGCCCCCTCCAGCATTGAAAACCTGCTGTTCCAGAGTGTTTCCCAGCCCCCAGGAGCAGATTTTTAGGGTTTTTAGGAGGCTGCAGGAGGGAATGAGGATTGTGCTCCTGCCACTTCCAACACAGCCTGGCCCTGGAAGGAACCAAGTTGCTCCTCTTCACATGTAGCATCTCATCTCTCCAGACATTACAGGAACAGTGGATGAAAGTGGCTACATGGAACAGCAGCCTTGCTGCAGTAAATACAGGGGATGGTTATGCCTTGGAAGGGAACATCATGAAGGCTGTTTCAAAAATGGCATTTCTCTAGGGCGTTTGAGTAAAGATATTACTCTGAATTCCTATTTGCTAGTTTTCTCAGACCTCTTTCATCATCTGTCCATCCATCCCTTATTATTCATATACAGCAGGTTGCAAAAATTGTTACCACAGTCAGTTAAAATATTTTTATTCCTGTTAGACCTTATGCATTTAAACATGCAATTATTTCTTCTAACACTGGCAGAGCCTGGAGCTGACTGACTCCTTTCTACTCCTATGCTATTTGTTTTCCTTCATTTTGGAATGTAACTGTCTCTCAGTCTCACCTGCCAAAAGCCCTCAGAGATTTTAAACTCATTCCTAGAACTGTTTTTTCAGGTTTATTCATTGTTTGGTTCCTCTTACCTAAGTATTATACATTTACAACACTGTACAAAAATTAATTTGACACAACTGCTTGGCATAAACACAATGTTGTTACAAATTATATGTTGCTCAATGCTGTTAAAAGGTTGTGTTGTTGTCATGTGCCTTCAGTTCATTTCTGACTTATGGCAACCCTAAGGCTGAGTGAGGATATGAACTCTGGTCTCCAGAGTCATAGTCTAACACTCAAACCACTACACCATGCTGGCTCTGTTAAAAGCTAAAGGGATGCAAAGAAGGGAATCCGTGAGTGCCAGCCCAAGGATGATATGCTAGGGCTACCAGTTACCTTTTAACATTGGTTGCTACACCAGAAAGTGAAGTCTTTAAGAGTGTCAAAACCAACAATGAAAAGCCTTTCGAAATCTTGAACTGGATGCACAGGGTCACTGACGCCAATGGACAAGATTTCATGGGCAACTAGGATCCTTGCTACCCTCACTTTAGTATTTGTGGATTTATTCCAAGGATCAATACTCTCTTTGAGTTCAACCTTTATTGATGTATGATCATCATACACAGGTGGTGATTAATTTCATTTTAATTCCAAAACCAACTGTTCTAATACTAAAAAGAAAAGAAAAAAAAGACAAGATTACAGAGTCACTGGTTCCTAGAGAATCCAAATTGGCATCTGTTGCCATTCTTGGTTATGCAATGTAGTCCAACATATTTCATTCATTCCCTTTAACCACTGCTGAGCCAAGGATGGAGGTGCTCAGGGAAGTGCGGGAGGGGCAGAAATAGATCTGACATTATTTGCATGAATTCAACTCATGCAGACATTTTTTCTTATGTAAACAGCAGAGCCAGTGTGATGTAGTGGTCTGAGCATTGGACTACGACTCTGGAGGCCAGGGTTCAAATCCCCCCATAGCCATGGAAACCCACTGGGTGACCTTAGACAAGTCACACTCTCTCGGCCTCAGAGGAAGGCAAAGGTAAACCCCCTCTGAACCAATCTGGCCAAGAAACCCCCGTGATAGATTCCCATTAGGGTCACCATATGTCCTAAAGGACATGAAGGTGCACAACAACAAATAACCAATAGTAGTCAGAAGCAATCCATAGCAGCTCTGGGTTGGGGGTGAGGAGGCTCTCCTTGAAATGCAAATAGCAGCTCCACACAGGTGCTTCTTTGAGAAAGAAGTTAAACTCCCCTTCTTCCCCTGCACAGTCTGAGGCTGCTCAGGCATCCTAGAGGCTTCTTCCTATGTACCTTCACTTCCACGGGCATGTCTAGAGGGACTGGCAGAGGTAGACAACTGTGTGTTTGAGGCCACAACTGTCTTTAGATAGGAATCCACTGGACCTCAGTGCCCTTTTCAGTACTTGAATTCTCATTCACCGATAATAAAATCCCTTCCTTTTGAAATAGCGATACTTCAGTTCACACTATCCACCAAACCATAACTTGAAAGCAAGCTGCCAACATGCATTCTCTTTCCTTCTCCAAATGCATTTCTTGTTTAGTGCTAATGTCTTTTGTCTCCTGATTAGCAGTAAGCATAGCTGAATCAACCCTGGCAATCAATGGGGTGACAGATGTCACAGCCACATTGCCCTCACATCCTAGTAAGCATAATTTGCCATGATCTCTCAACAATCAGCACTTGTACTGCCCATCAGGATTATACTGGCAGACAAGATGACTTCATACGATGCCCAAGTTAACTGATTTGCCCTAAAAAAATTTCTCCCTCTCTCTCTCAATTTTATTCTGAGGCCTAAATCTCTATGTGCCAAATTATTTTTTTTAAGTAGGAGCAGTTGTCAACACTGACTTTTAAACCTAGACCACTTAGTACTTGTTGAGGGGTGGGGAGAAGAATTACTGGCTACAGGAAAGCTACGTGGCTTCCATTTCTTATTAAACACCCATCAAAGCATTGTTTCAAAAATATTTTCTGCCTTGAAATTTGAGGATACAGAGGTTAGTTTGGATCTTTCAAACAGCTATGTAAATTCAGAGAAACTGGATATAGTAAAATTTCTGGCACATAATATAAAAGGTACATTTTCAGTGGAAGAGAGCATGCAAAACTTTTTTGGGGGGGGAAAGAAGGAAACCTCTAGAACAGGAACTAAATGGAGGTGAGGAAAACCGATTTGCTTATATCATGGCATGGAGATACAATATTTTTTTACTAGAACAGATAATGGACTTGGGGAATGGACACATGTAACCAGCAGACATGTTCCTCTTCTTTTTTCATATCACCATAAGATTTTTCCAACGCTTAATTCCAGTTTCATTTACCAGGAGGTTTTTATGGTCTAACAAGGAATGCTCTTAATGTTCTGGCTACCAGCTGACCAAAAATGTCAGTAATACATGAAGAAACACAGATTGGGACTATATTATTTTTGTTCAGCTCTATAGGTATTTCATACACCCTGCTGTCACATTTCCCAGCACTGTTCTTGCAACCCAGAATGTTTATTTTTTTAACAGGCATTTTAAAACTATTGTTCCTAACGTTATCTTCACAATTTTAACATCTTGTTTCCAGACTCTGCTTTAAGAGAATCTCAGCATTAGGATCCTTTCTTATTTAGAGCACGTGAACGCGCGCGCACACACAAACCTACCTCCTCTACCATGTGTTTGACTTTCTTCTGTTGGCAAAGAACCATATCATCTAGGTGTTTGATTCGTTCTCGCAGACTGGCTGTAACTTCCTCCAAATCATGTAACCTGGCACAAAAAAGGATGGAAATACTACATTTGTGCTTCTGCAGCCATCATGAAAGGAACATTCCCTACAAGGTCACAAACTAAATTGTTTTAGAGCTGGGGCGAGCAAGCTGCAACCCAATGGGACACATGCAGACCTTGAACACCACTTCTGAAACAATTTTTGCCTTAACAGGATACAGAAAGACCCCCAAACATGTGAAAATATGTAAAAATACTCTCACCTCATGGGTGTCGCAGAATTCCACAGTATATGGGTATTTTCCTCTGCAGTCCCTCTCAAAATGCCAACAGGAAGTGACATATCACTTTCTGTCATCATTTTGAGAGAGACTATAGAAGAAAACAGAGGTATTTGGGCTACTGGGGGGGCAGTATGGCCCATAGGGGGATGTGAAAGTGGGGGGATTGCACCCAACACAGTTTCCCACTCCCATTTTAGAGGATGCATCTTTTATGCCTGGCCATGAGGTTTTAAACTGGACCTATAAACAATCCCAACTCTGGTCTTCTAATGACATTTCTCCTCTCAGTCTCTAAGTGAAAGCTCAAAGGTTTGTATTATCTTTGTTATTTGTATCATTTAATGGCAACTGCATTAGTCTTGTTCCCCATGTCTTTGCAATTCAGATCTACAGTGGCATATTTATGTGTGCCTCTGTAATAGAAAGGGTAAAGAGATCAGAACCCTAGCAGCTCCCATTTTCCACCTTGCCACAGTTTCTGCCAGTATATGTGATACTGGAGCGAGGCTGCCAGAGAAGAACCTGGTGCAATAGACCCCTTGGGGAGGAAAGAGGGTTTGGCTGCACATCTCTTTTGCTGCTACAAACAGACCCACACGAAATGTGAGTAAAGCAGATGATGTGATCAACACAAAGAGAAGTTCAGTCCTTAGAGATCCAGTTTGAAATTGGGTGCTTCCTCTGTCTGCCTGTCGGCACCTTGACAAAGTGAAGGAAAGTCTTGCTCAACTGTTCCAATCATTCCCCCACCTCCAGCATAGATTTCCTTCCCCCTCCCCCTGCAGCTGCCCACTGCCCCTTGCACAAATACTGGCTCTGTGCCTGCCCTCCGAGGTTCAAGGCAACTCTGAACCCTTCCTTGCACAGATATACTGACAGACAGACAAAGCAGGCAAATTCAGAGTGGATCTAAGGACTGGACCTCCCTTGGTGGTTCTGGGCAAAATCATCTTCTCTTTCTATTAGAAATGCTTCCTTTCTGGAAGATGCATCCCTGCATAGTTTCTTAATCATCCTCATGTTTCTCCTTCCTGCCTTCTAGGGTTTGAGTTTCTATTTACTGTCGTTCCCTAGGTCTGTGCAAAGGCAAAGCAAGCACAGGCGGTTCTGAGAAAATAATTTACAACAAATGGAGTAAGCCAGGAGTTTGTTTTTGTTTTGTTTTTTGAGGGGGTGCAATGTGAACTGGCCCATCCCTTAAAAGCTAATGCCTGTGCTACCCTCTGGTTGTACAATGGCCAGTTATCCAAATCAGATAATCCCTAGGAGGTAGAAGTTTTAACAATTTGCATTCCACCTGAATGACTCTCCTAACTCAATGCTGATCCAAAGTTAATTATCAACAAGAATCAACTAGAATGTATCAGCCCCCAGGAATCCTAGAAAGACTAGGATCTCACCTCTGTCTGCCTGACTGGCTGTGAAGGCTTGCTCCATGTAGCTGTAATTCATACTCTATCAGTTGTTTTTGCAGGTGATGGCGTTCCTAAATGGGCATACATATAAAGGTACTGTTACTGCTCAGCTACAACATACACATTTAAATTAGAACATATGTAGAAGCCTAAGCATTTGGACACAAAGGACAAGCTTTCTAGTGGCCCAGCTGAAAGCTTGCCCAAGTACAGCCATCACTACTGAATGGTCTCTTCCAACTCTATGATTCTACTCTTTAAGGTGCCATTGGGGAGCCTGGATGGTATAATGGTTTGTCTGTTGGACTAGGACTCCTCCAGGAGACTAGGGCTCAAATCCCCATTCTGCCATGGAAACCCACTGGGCAAGTCACTCCCAGCCTCTAAATGAATTATGACAAGAAAGCTTTTAGACAAGGTTGCCAAAAGATAGGTTAGCCTTGAAGCAGGAGTCAATGCAATGTAGCCAAGGAGTCTTTGCTCCTTAGATTAGGACAGTGGTGCTGGAGAAGGGACTTGCTGAGTTCTCTCTATATCGCTCTCTCAGTGAAAATCCCATTTGAATGCTTGAGTTTTACCTACTGGGGCACACTAAGGAAGGGGGGGCTGAATTTCATCTCGAAATTAGTGCAGAGGAAAGAGAGCAACTCTCCTCCCACAAGCGCCTGGTCCCAGCGCAGTTCAGGGCCTCCTGATGCTAATACAGCTGCTTTTGAAATATATATAGCGATCCATAACTGGTCCGGATTCTACAGTCTGTAAAACCAAGGGCTGAGTCCCCAGCTGCCAATACATATAAAGGTCCCAGAACAACATCAGAAACCATGACACTATTCCATGGACTTAGACACATAACCCAAAGCACATCTTTAAACATACAGCTGAAATAGAAAATAGATACAGATATTCTTCTATTGTTCAGAATGCCAGTGGGTTCCACTGAATTATTGTATTTCAGTCCTTGAGATTTTATTATCCTCTGTGAGACCAAGGGTCATAATTTTCAAAACACACACATGCTGTCAATTCACATTAAGAGGCCAGAGTCATGTGGATAGTATTTTTCCTTGTGGTCATATAGGCAATCACTAATCTCCTCTTCCGCTGAAGAAAATTACCACACTCATGTTATCTGCCACTACAAGGATTCCAATATTAATTAAAGCCCTTGCCTGATGAGTTTGGGATTACAAAACTGGTCTTCAAACAATAAGGAAATCTGAATTACAAATTCCCACAAGACTGTCTTGCTTGGGCAATATTTCCTGTAGCTGAACAGCAGCTTCAGACTGCAACTCAGTCAAGCAGGTGAAATGCAAAGGGTTAAAAATGGCTGGGGAGGCCTCCCTCTCACCCCCCACGCCCAAAAATTCCATTCATGGGGTGGGGCTTCACTGGCTTTCTCCCACTACAAGGGAGAGAAGCTTTTCCCTCCACTGTGGTGCCAATGGTTAAGTAGCCTTCCTGAAGGGCCCACATTTGCAGACACAGAGTGAAAAGTGTGTTGTTCCAGTGAAGTTTCCAGAACTTTTTACTCTTTAGAAGATTATTTTAGTTTGTTGTGATTTGTTAATTCTGATGTGGAATACCTATCATGTATTGATCGGATTTTATAGAATCATAGCAAAGCCATCTTGAGCATGTAGCACCCCCCATATCTGCGGGGGATGGGTTCCGCCACCCCCTGAGAATGGTGAATTCCGTAGATAATAGCCCCACCACTGCGGCGATTGCGGGGGTGATCACGGGAGCGAAGGGGGAAGGGAATGAGGCCAAATCACTCGCCCTCCCTCCCTCCGGCCCTGCGACTGCTGCCATGGCAACAGGAACCCTCCCAGGGGAAGGGACAGAAGTGGTGAGATCCCTCCTCCCCCATTCCCTTTCTCCCACCATTGCCAACCATGGCTAATTGAATCCGCAGTTGGCAAATCAATGGATACAGGGGTGCTACTGTATTGAAAAGTGTGATATCAATTAATGAACCAAACTCAAACAATATGGTTACATGAGAAAATGAGCAAATCTTGGAAAGTGAGCTGATTTGGTTGGGGGGGGAAGGGAGGGTGTGTGTTGGTGGATGCCAATTACCAGAAGAAGATTTTTAAGGCATGAGAGGGCAGATGTCTACTTGACCAGGTTTTCTTGTAAGAGATTAAATTCAAGGTAAAAACCCTGTTCCTTACAATAAGAAATAGTCATCCCCATGAAACTGGCATAACTGATTTTCACCTGGGGGCAAAGTCCACGAAAAGAAAGGGCAGAGCAGGGCAGGGCCAGGCAGAGCCGGAGATACAAGGAAGAAGAGAGAAAGAGAGAATCTGCCATAACTTGTTCGACAACAGTACTCTTAACATGAGGAATATGGGCAGTACGTCTGTCATTCTTATGGACTTAAAATTCACATATACAAACCTAATCTATGGCGTAGGTGAGCAGCCTAGATCCTCAACAACCTCAGTATACTGAGCTGGTTGTCTTGTAGAAGCAACAGGAGCCAAGTCCCATTTTTGAGGGAAAGGCAGGATGTAAATAGAGTTTAACTGATTGTCTACCACTGGTCAGAGGATTAACAGCCACTGGGAAGTTGTCCCCACTTTCTTTAGGGAAGAATACCACAGCAAGGGGAAGGCCACTGTGCACCCAACAGTTACCAGGGAGCAGACAAGTGTGAGGAATGTCCTCCTCCTCTCTCCTAGGAAAAAAACCCTCTCCCAGTCCTGAAACAATTGATGGCAAGGGGGCAACGGATTCAACACAATTACCTCTTCCATGCGCTGAATAAACCGATCCAGCTCCCCTATTCTTCGGTCTTTTTCTTGTAAACTGGTCTCTGAAAGTTTCATCTTCTTGTTTACATCTTCAATAGCTGTAAGCAGTCTATTTGTTTCAGCCTTCAAAGAAATGTTGTATTTTTTTAAAAAAAACTATTAGGTTATAGCAACACACTGGGTAAATATCTGATTAATCTTTCTAGAGGAAGCCCTTCTCTAAGTACCCTCAGTGGGAAACAGGTATTATGTGCTTACCAAAAAAAAAGGAGCTTCCCCATAATGGTGCCCCAATGTTAAAATACCCTCCCAAAGGAGACAAGATGGCATCAACATTCCTTTCTTTTGGTGCTGGATCAAAGCATTTCATCTCCCCTAGGAAAGTTTTGCCTCCACCTCCCCAACCAGGATCCCTTCTAGATGAGGGACAGTTTATAGATTTTCAAAATAAACAAGCAAGCAAAGCAGCAACATCCCTAAAAGGGTTGACCGGCTGTATGCTGTCTTTGGTTCCCAACCCAAAACTTCAAGGAAAGCTGCTGGCCACAGGCAACAGTGCCAAGCATCTACATATTCACTACACCACAACTACTGAGATCTGACTACCTTCTTCATGGAAGACCTGAATTTCAGTAAGCCCAACTCCTTTGTTCCCACTTCTTTTTATGTAACAATAAATTTTTTGAAGGAAACACAATGCATTTCTGACAGAAATTAAAGAAATTCTCTTAAAAGGTCATCAGCGGAGATCCCATAGCATGCTCCAACACATCAGAGCTTTCTCTGTAGCAGCCTCCTGAGTGTGGAACTCCCTGACAAAAGAAGGTGTCAGAAACAAAATTATGGAATTTAAGTAGCACAACCTAATACAGTTGCCCCTCCACATTCGCAGCTTTAACATTCGCGGTTTTGATTATTCATGGTTTTTGGGAGCCCCCCCCCCACCCTCCCAAAAGTGGCGATGGGCCTTTAGAAGCCCCGTCGCCACTTTTGGGGGGGAGGAGAGAAGCGGTGATGGGGCTTTAGAAGCCCCATCGCTACTTCTGGGATGGCCGGGGGGTTGCGGGAGGGCGGTAGTGTGACCTATTTTTTATTCATGTTTTTTTTCACATTCACGGGGGTCTTGCGGCCCTAACCCCTGTGAATGTGGAGGGACAACGGTACATCCCATGAGCCATATATGAGAATAGTTGGCATATAAAAGTAGAAATCTACACCTGAGTTAATACTGATGAGGAACTTTCTAACTCACAACTAGTACTGGCAAACAGATCTGCACAGAGACTGAGTGAAACGATTCAAGTTCACATATATTTTATGGGTGAGGGAACACTGAGAGAGAGAGATACACCATTTCCACAAGACCAGCACTAGAATTTATATTATTGGCAGCTTTGATTTCTGTATTTACACTACCAGGAGATGGAAGTGCTTGCCAAAGTAGAAGGTGACCTACCCTGCATCCCAAAGGAAAACTCAAGTCCCTCCTCCCAGTCCCAAAAGAGGCACAACACAAATGCAGCTTCCTACATACGATTAGAGTTTCTTTCTCATGCTTATGTTTCTTCTCTTCCTCCTGGAGCTTTTCCTCGTACTGACTGTACAGCTTTCTGGTCATCTCTCTCATGACTTCAGCATTTGCTTCTTGCGAACATTCCACCTACAGAAAGAATTAGGGGCATCTTTCACAGACAATCAAAGCAGAAAGGGCAAGAAATATTTTTAAATACCTGTAAAAGAAAAAAAACACAAGCAAGCAGGGCTGACTTAAGGCATTTCTATGCCTGAGGCAGAAAATCCAAGTGGCAGCCCACTTCTACTTGTCAGCCTGGAGCCAAAGCTGAATCCACCAGCGAGTTTCCCATGCAAGTAATTTCAGAATGGAAGGGATCTACACCTGAGCACTACTACGTTTGCACAGTTCATGGTCACTTAAATGTGGGCTACAAAGGACAAGAGCCTGGTAGGTGCAGGATGATGCCTCATAATGATCTGTGGAAGGGGAATATCACATTGAGTTGCACACCAGGAAGGTAATAGCTCTCCAGCACACAGGTGAAGATTGCTGCTTTTTAAAGAAAAGGCTGTGGGGGAAAAGATCAGATCCTTTGCAAGCCCATATGCCTTAGGGTCACAAACCACTGTGTGAAGTCAGTTTTAAATCAAAGAACAATGATCAAAGCACTTCAGCTGAGACATTTTACATTCTATTAACCTGAAGTTCACTGCACATCCACGACTCCTATCAGTGCCCAATGCCAAGCAATGAAAATGGGAGAAACAGTCCAAACAAAAAGTAAAATAATCAGTAACACTCTAGTTCCACTACATTCTATCTATGTATTATTATATCTAAACGTATCTAAAAATCAACTAGGCTTTCACTCTACCCTTTGGCAACATACACAAACAGCTGAATCTAAAATTACAATGAAAGCCACTCAAAACCTCTAACCCATTCCTTCCATTCTGTCTCATAAAAGCACTTCCCTTTTTAATTTTAAACAAGGCAATTACTCATGAACATATTATTTCTGGACAGCGTAAAAGGAGCCAGCGTGCATAGCCCTTTAGGCAGGATGAGCCAAAGCGCCATACAAAGAGGAGCTTCTTTTGGTCTTCCCTGGAGGGAAATGTTTCCTCTAGACACGCATAGCATGCACAGTACTGAGAGAAACCTCTATTTCTGCATAAGAATTTACCAGATTGAGGCTTCTGTGTAGAGGGGAAACCAAAACCTGTTTGTTGCAAGTCAATATTCTCCTGTGTTTTTAACATGACAATGTGGACCAGCAAACATGAAGCATTATTGCAAAATAAAAATACCTCATACTCATCCCTTACCAGTAAAATAACTTGCTTTGTCAACTAAGCTGCTGGGTGAAACTAAACCTAAGTTTGAAAAAACCGAACACTCTAGACTGCTAATCCAAACTTCCTAAAATGTCACTTCCTACTCTCTGACAGGGTTGCATTGAAACTACCAACAAAAACAAGGTGTGGGGAAATGGGCAAGGTTTAAAGCTAGGGCTTGCCTCATAAGCCCATCCTGGCTTCTCTGTCAATAAATGAATAATACCACATTCCACAGACATTGTCACAGATACTGTCCAAACCAGCCAGTGTTTGTGAAAGGTGAGAGAATTCCATTCCTCATTCTGGGAGGCACTGTGATTTCCTTTTCCAAGGAAAAGGATTACTCCCCACAGCCCAGGTTCTACTGCTTTGCCTCAGCTTACCTTGAGTTTGAGCAATTCATTTTCAACTCTAGCAGTCTCCAGCTGTTTCTGTTTCTCCTTCAGCTTTTCCATAGACTGTTCGTGTGTTTGCTTTAGACTTTTTATCTGATCTCGTATGATTGTATTCTCCAAAGTGACATCAACCAAGGTTTTCTGTGAACATATTCAATGAAATACAAAACTAGTTCACAACTGACCAAAAACTTGAAGAGACAGGGAAGGAACTGTTATTATCCTAGCACCATTTTTAGTTTCTTTTTTGGAATGGATCATAACGAATGGGCTCTCCTCCCCATCAACATACACTGAACAAACCTCAAGCATCAGATCTGCCCAAAATCTGTTGCATGAGGCAGCCATCAAGTATAGTAGACTATTCCAAGAATTCCTTAGAGGATAGTTGCAGATCAGGAGAAATAGCTATGGTGTAAATCCATCCAGAAATAAGTCTATAAATCATTCTGGATTATGGTGAAATAGCAGACCAGGAAACATAAAAGTTAAGCTTTAATGCCAAAAATCAGAAAGCCAACACAATACTTCAGAATCAAGGAATGCCTGTAGAAAAATATGGCTTGGCTTCCCATTGTAACCAGCTATAGATATGTTGAAATATGAAATGCTGTACAATGACTTCTTAGCGAGTTTTTAAATGTTTGAACTATTGGCAAACGTTTGACCAAATTCTCCAGTGAGCACGAACTGTATGAAGTACTGCAAATAAAAATAAAGCCATTCTCAGTGCCACATTCTTTCTTCCTAAGCACAGCCTCATACAAAGAAAACACTTAACCTGATGCAAGTGCTTAATGCTAAAATCATTTACTTCCAAGGTCACAATCCTTTCCCCTCCTTGGCCACTGGATATTGGAAGAAACAGACTCATGGCTCCCAGTGTTTACCTAATGGTCACTGTGTCCAACCCATACTTTAAACAAATGGTGCAAGAGTAGCGATGTTTGCCAACACAATCAGGTACCTATGGCGACAACACTATCAGCAATTTACCTGCAACTCAATGGAGGCTGATGTTAAGGAGCTATTCATTTCACTGAAGCTATCCAGGGCTGCAGAGTGTACTTGCAAGTTATTTTCCAGAGATCCCTGTTGAGCGCTTGAAACCTGGGAAAACATAAACAAGATTTCCAACACTTCAATTTAGGGTAGCACGGATCACTAACCTCGCAAGAGTTTGTCCTACTTTCAAGGTACATGTTTATACAGGAAGCTATAGAAATATATTGAGGAAAGATGGGCCACCTGGAGGTGGGAAACCATGCTACTTGCCACCGTGCAGAGTTCTATGAGGGGACATAAGGCCACATTCATCCCCACAGGCCCCTCGGCCCCCTCTAAAACATCCCCAATCACCTTCCTGCAAAAAAAGACCCAAAGGCTCAGGGCTGCAACTCCCCCTCCATTCTTCTAATCAACCTCATGAAAACAAGTGTCTGACCCTGGGCCATCCACTGTATGGCAGTTGTTGTTGTTATTTTGATTTTATCCTATCTTTTCCTCAAAGCGGCTTACAAAAGTTAAAAACCGATACTGCTAAAAAGTTACATTGTACAAAAGTTAAAATATAATTTAACTATCAATAAAATTAAATACAATTTTCAAAAATCAATCCATTATAAAGAAGAACAGCAAATACAAATAATAGAGTACAACTGGCAAAACCACTTCTGAGGATTCCTTGCCTAAGAAAACCCTATGAAATTCATGGAGTCGCCATAAGTTGACAGGCAACTTGAAGGCACATGCATCTCTCTCTCTCTCTCTCTCTCTCTCTCTCTCTCTCTCACACACACACACACACACACACACACACACAGCTCTTTTTCCCGTGAGCAGTCAGCCTTACAGGACTACCAATACAAAAAGATGTTCAGCTGTCTACAAAAGGGTAGCAAGGAAGGTCCCAGTCTCACCTCTCCTGGAAGGGAGTTCCAGGAGAGCCTGGGAGCAGCCACTGAGGAAACCCTCCCCCATGGGGGGGTGGAGGGACAGAGAGAAGGGCCTCTGAAGAAAATCTCAAGGCACTGGCAGGCTCAAATAGTGGGAAACAGTCCCCCAGATAATCTGGACCTGAGCCATATGGGACTTTGTAGATCATAACCAGCACTTTGAATTGTGTCTGGAGATGAAACAGCAGCCAGTGGAACAGTTGCAACATTTCAACCACAAGCACGGTTATACAGTCAGGATCCATGGCCACTGTTGCACCTGCACTTGGGAAAGTACAGTATTCACACCTACCCACCAAACACCATGTGCTTTTCTCTATGTGACAGTTTAGGATTAGGCCTTAGAGCCAGGGAGTTGCACAAAAACCCCTGACATATGCTTTACACTCCATTCAATAAAGCTGTAAATACTCTGGAAAAACTAGTTTCTGGTTAAGTATTTACAAGGCCAAGAATTTCACTGAGGAGGGGTGGCAACTGGAAGGAAAGCAAAGGCATAACCCAGTGCTGAGAAATGTGGTCCATTTCAACCATTATTTAAAAATCACATTACAAACAGATACACACACTGGAGGGAAAAAGTTACAATTTCAAAACCTTTTCCAGTTTTTTATATTCGCTCTTTCATCAGACAACAAACCTGTAGCTCAAACTGCTACGGTACTTCCTCTGCCAGCAGGACATAGGCCTTGAAATGTCTTGCAAAGCAGTTCCCGATGCTGTCAGGTGAAAGAGTTTGAACAGAGAAACGCACAGGTCTTCAGAAGCGGTTCAAAATATGGCCCTGGGGAAGAGCGGTGGGTGGAGGTACTGAAACTATGCTACTAGAGACCTCATTCAAACCTATATGAGCTCAGCTCTTTGGACTGCGGGCACAATATTGATTTTCACATATCTTTGTAAATACTTATTTATTGCAGTTTTAAAACCACCCACTAACCAAAGTTCTCTCCGCGGCGTATAGTCTATAAAGCTGCCCTGCACTTTAACATGGTTAAAATATTGATCTCAAAATACATTGGGCTCCTAATATAGAATACCTTCTAAGTCTAGAGACACCAGTATGAAAGCATGAAGCCATAACAAGAAGATGACAAGAAGATTACACTGGCCATGCAGCCAAATGTTTATTTGAAAAAGAGTAGATCAGGAATGCAGGTGTCTAGCTCTGTGTTCTGAAGTGGGGCGAGAAGTATGAGCTGAATGCAAAACAATTAAACAGCACGAAAGAAACTGCAACACCAGCAGAATGTAAAAAGAGGAAAACAGCAGACTGATCAGCATGTGTAATTATGAATCACAAAAAATGAAATAAAAAATTAGAAACCCACAGTCATACAAATGATGTGAATTACTGTAATCTAAAAGGTCTAGACTTGCTTCCAACAAATGGAGATCCCTTTCTAGATAAAAGGCCCATGTGCTGGAGGCCAGTCTCTGTAAATATATATTAGCAAATTACTCCATCCAATGTTTTCTAACCAGCCAAGGTGAGTGCTAAAACTAGGCCAACACATGCAAGTGGGTGTTGCTGCTCAGGGTGTACTTTTGAGACATGCAGCAGGACACGGAGCCAAAGCACCCTGGACAGATTTTAAGGATGAATGAAAGAGGAAGGGCTAAAAAAAAGAAAAAGAGAGAGACCAGGACAGGGACCTGCAATTGGTTCATCAATGTTTCCAGACTAAATTGATATGGGTGAAGAAGAAGGGTGGCTGGTCAAACAAAATGGGGGGACCTGATGCAGGGGGATGCCATGTATAGAAATGTCATCCCTGTCTTGTGAGATTTTATTTGTGTTTCACAAATATATAAGCATTATTGAGCCTCAGACCAAACTTGTGTCCAAAAGGGACAGGATCAAAACCTTCTTCTTGTTCTGTCTCAAGAGCCCCAGCATCAGCAGAATTTTCAAGCAGTGGGGTTCATTCCTTGCATCTTCTTTAAAGTGTACAGGTACTTACTGCCAGTTCCTTCGTAAGCTCTTGGATTTGGCGTTTCATTTCATCGTACTCGCCATACATTTTCTCTCTTACTTTTTCCAAAGTTAATCTTACCTAAGAACAAAACAAAACAAACTATTACAGTATTTAATAATGCTCTGTGTGGATACTTTGTAGATTATAATTTTTCTCAGTGCAAATATGCTCATGGATTTACAGTGACAATAAGCAAAATCATTTATTTAATTATAGCAAAATCCAGGTTTGTTCTGCAATAATGTGTAGTTGCATAATCAATTTACACAAATGCTGAACACCAAGCTAAGTGTTAATATATAACACTCACAATCTAAAAATGAAATTCCATACTTTAGAAGCAGAACAACATTTAAATAATGCTCCCAGAATGGCACAAATATTAAGGGTGTGCACTGAAGACATGATTCCGACTGCATTCTGGAAAGGGTCCAATTTGATCTGAGCCACTTTGGAGGACATCCAGAACCTTGTTTCTGGAAATCCAAAGCTTCATATGCCTCACCATTGATTGTACTGCAAAATCCATGAATGGCTATGACATTTTGCTTCTGGACACATCTGGGTGGAATTTATTCTCCATGTTGCCTTTCAAAACATTTCTTGAGGAAGAAATGGAAACAGCAGTAGCTCCTTTGCTCCTACCCCTATATAAAGCCAGGAAGGTAGCAGGCACAAGCTCCAGTTGAAAGTTACCCTTGAAACCACCTGCGATCAGCCATTCTTCAACACTTCCCATTTTCAGAAAGGTCCTCCAGTGGCATTTTTCTCATGCAAAATACCTAAGAAAAGGATTTGATCTGGGGCTGTTCAGCTTTAGCACTGAGAGTGTTATGGGGGGTTGGGGAGTGAATCTCACTTTGTGACTGGAGTGACAAGAAAGCAAAAACATTTCTTTCATACTGCTGAAGAGGGAAGGAATGGAGGGGCAGGGAGAGGAACAAGTTTATTTACCCAGCTGGATTGCTGACCAGAATCCTATCATTCATGCAAAAAATAGTGTGGAACAACATAACTCACATCTCTTATATATTTCATTTCTTCTCTCAGCTGGTGAGTTGACCATCCATAAACCACCATTTCTTTGTTATGATTGTCACTAGATCTGTGCACCACGCCATACACCACACCGTGAGGTAAGTTTCCAGCAGACAAGCCATTGGAAGCACGGTAGAGTTGCTAGATATGAATAAAAGGACATTTTATCATACTAAGGCAAGGCAGATGTAGAGATACTTTATTATATGACCATCATTTATTTCTTGAAAGTTTGTAGGGGGCATTAGAGTGTTAATGGATTGATATTGTCCTTTATATCTCCTACTGATTCCAGGGGAATTAATTATATTTCGTTGGAAGATGTTATATACGTACATAAGAGAGGTTATATATTTGTGAAATAGCAATAACAGCCAAGTATGGCTCATCTGCCTGAATTGCTGTGAATTTCTTCAGTCCCCAGCTGCAAGCGATTTTTATGCACAAGGGAGTGCTTTGTCACTCACTTTAGCATACAGCATAAAATGGCAAATAAAGAATGACAGCTTCTCTTGTAATACCTACCCACGGGCACCAAGGTACCTAACTGAATTCTGACATGTCACATAAAATATATTGTTTTGTTTAAGACAGGGGAAGCAAGCAGATTGGATGTAAATTGGGTGTGGTACCAGATTGAAAAGCAGCTCTTCATTTCCTGGGTTAAATATTTCCTTTGTTGGCTTTGTATCAACCACTCCTATGTATGATCATTCATACTTAAAGAATCATTTCTCTAAAATTCCAGAGCGCAAAGTAGCTTGAACAAGGGATAACTACTTCAAGAGCTGGTACTTTTCTAAAGAATCTGAACACTGCACAAAACAAGAAGTTCTGGCACCACATCCCTCTGTCATGATTTGGCATTGTGTACTTCCACAAAACTAGATGGCAGATTTCCAAAGAAGTAAAATGCCTAGATTTTCCAAGGTCCAACAGACTGCCATTTATCCTGTGGATGGCTGAAAAGATATGCACAAGTACCTGGGAGTAAAGTTTGTTGAGCTGAAAGAGATTTACTTCTGAGTAGTCATACCGAGGTGTGCCATGCAAGTCCCTACTCTGTCCAAAGAGGTTAACTACTTTGCTCTAATCATTTATGAGGAAGTTTGGCCCTGGGACAAATCCCTTGGGAAACATCATTGTTTACTTCCTTCCACTGTGACAGCTCTCTATTCGTTCCTATTTTCTGCTTCCTGTTTTTAACCAGTTACTGATGCAGCTCAGTCTTCTTAGGAGCATACAGGGAGGTAGTTGGCCTTTCAAAAATATGTGATAATGCCTACGAGGCCCCTGGTTCAGATTCCCAAGCTGAGTCCTTCAATCTACACCTGTCAATTTTAATATTATGTTACTCCTCATCTGGAGGCACAAGAGGGGAAGATCCACCTTCAGAATTAATATTTTATCAGTCATAAACACACACAAATCAACCCAGGCTTGTTTTCTGCTGCTCCAGAGACTGGAACACGGAGCAATGGGTGCAAGCTCCAGGAACAGAGATTCCACCTCAACATGAGGAGGAACTTTTTGACAGTAAGAGCTGTTCGGCAGTGGAACACACTCCCTCGGAGCGTGGTGGGGTCTCCTTCCTTGGAGGTCTTTAAACAGAGGCTGGATGGCCATCTGTCGGGGATGCTTTGATTGTGATTTCCTGCGTGGCAGGGGGGTTGGACTGGATGGCCCTTGGGGTCTCTTCCAACTCTGCAATTCTATGATTCTATGACCACTCACAAACTGCTCCTCAGTGGCATGAGCTGCTGCCTGGATAAACCAGAAAGGGCCTTGCTATCACATACACAGACTACTGTCCAATTGGTTATAAAAGCTGTTTTTTCAAAGCAGCAAAAAGTTAATGCTACATACATGTGCTTCTCATCTCTCTTGCAATCCCAGAAATCTATGTTCACGTACTCTATGGCAAACAATCTATGTTGTACCAGGAGTGAGCTGCTGTACTTTGTTGTTGTGTGCCATCAAGTTGTTTCCAACTTATGGCGACCCTAAGGCGAACCTATCATGGGTTTTATTGGCAAGATTTTTTCAGAAGAGGTTTGCCATAACCTTCCTCTGAGGCTGAGAGAGTGTGACTTGCTCAAAGCCACTCAATGGGTTTTCATGGATGAGTGAGTATTTTTTAGCCTTGGTCACCTGGAGTCCTAGTCCAACACTCAAACCACTGCACCACCCTGGCTCTTTCGCTGTTATACTTTTGGTACATAAATGTACTATTTATCTGCCCTTCAAAGACGTGGGCCTCTCTTGGCCAAATTAGACAGGTATTTTATTCATTCATCTGCTGTCATTGACAGATTAATGGCTATGTTAAATAGGGTGTGCAGATGAAGGGAACAAAACCACCAGCACCCCTTGCTTCAAGCAATTTTTCCTCATCCATCACTAGCTCCCCAAATCAGGCCAGGCTGGAAAGAACATTGTTGAAGGAAAATGAGACCAAAGAGGAAAGATGGGATGGGTTGGCAGGTGGCAGGACTTTGATCCCTATCCCCACATGTTCCATTTTATATGGAAAGCACCACATGTCTTTTTATATGTTAAAAAAATTACCAATGTGTTTTCCATTTCTATTACAATTCAAACTCCCTTCCTCACCACCCACCAACTGATATATACACACTTCTGTCCAGAGGCTGCACTCCTCCTATCTGATGAAGTAGACCGGAGTCCATGAAAGCTTATGATAGACATTCCCCCTTTTTTCCAGTTACTCTCAAAGGTGCTACAGGATTCCTTTGTATTTTTTTTACGTAAAACAGGCTAACACAGCTATGTCTTTAAATAGAATAACCATGGCTGTCCTCTCATGTCTTGTTTGACCTAACCAGATTTTAAGAGACCCTTGCACTTTCTCAGCTGCTGCAACTAAGAATTTTCTTCAGGAGATAGGACAGGGAAGCGTCTATGAAATGGGAAGAGAGTTGGTTCTTTTTCACCCTGCCAGTTGTTGTGGCATAATGGCATGGACACACTAGCAAGTCAAAAAATTCTTTCTGGGCTAGTAGCTTTTTGTAAACGCATTTGCAAGGCTACCATCCCATGCAGACTACAGTGGCATCTCAGCAAACACGCCTTTAATCATGAACCTGATGAGCCGATAGGGGCTGAAACACAATGCGCTCATTAAGCATCAGCTCACCATAGCCGTTTGGCAGGGTAAACCAGCTGCTGCCACTGAAGCACCTGGCAGACACCCTACCTCCAAAGAATGGAACCCAGCCCCATTGCAAACAGCACCTGGGTGTTAAGCAGACGGCAGCTATTCCACATGACCTCGTGAAGTCATGGGTGTGAGGATGACAGAGCTGTGACTGAGCTCTGCTTGCCTTGACAGTGCTGCTCCTCCCTGCCAGCCTTGCTTCACTACCTAGGCCTTTGTGGGGGGGGGGGGAGTGGAGAGAGAAAAGGTTGTCACACATGCCTGATTCATATGGCAGCAAGCCCCATCTCCATCTAAAATTCTTCGGTCCCAAATGAGAAGAGTGGACACCAGCCCCCAAGTTACATCTAGGGAAGTGTGACTAATTTCCATCACTCTCCCTTACTCTGTTTTCCCAATTGCCTCTACCACCACCTCCTCCACCACTACCCAGTCTATTTACATTTCATGGAAAAGTATGCAGGTAGCATACCATGTGACCTTGGGCAAGTCACACTTTCTTAGCCTCAGATGAAGAAGGCAAAGGCAACCCCCCTCTGAACAAATCTTGCCAAGAAACCCCCAGGATAGGGTCACCTTATGGTTGCCATAAGTCAGAAATAACTTGAAGGCACAAACCAGCAACAATGCATAGACACCAGTATATTTTCCCTCAAGGATGAAACAGCAGCTGTAGAGAGGGGTACAGATTTCAACCAGGGAAACGGCACAGGGTTACCAATCACATTTAGTTGAGCCAAGAGAGTCAGGCTGCTGACTGGAAACTTCTGCTATAGACATAATATGGGCTAAGGTCATGGTAATTGAAACTATTCAGGAGTCAGAGCTGTCAAATGACCGAAAGGCAATGCAGCATTTGTCTCACAATACAACAGTGGGCTTTGGAGAAGCTGGTTTTCCAGATCCATTTGGGAGAAAATATTCCAATTCATTCCTTTCAACTCATTTTTTAATCAGGATTCTAGCCAATATGGCCATGGAGTTTATGTTTTGTTTTGTTTTGTTTTAATTTTGGGGAATGGGCTGGCTCTCCTCAATGACTGTAGAAATGGCTTACATAGGAATATTGTTTCTTAGGATGTAGTTTTTCTCACGTGCTTTAGCATGATTTGGATTATGATCTATTTGGGCTATTTTGTGTTGGTTAGAAAAGAAGCCTATATTCCCTATACAGAATATTTAAAGAGTTTAAAACAGTTCACATGGCTTCAGTAATCTTTACAACAGTCCTGCAATATAGGAAAGTATTATTATTCTCACAATGCAAACCAGGGGCTAATGCTGAGAAGAGTACCTTCCTAAAGCCATGAGTGGATTTATGCCTCAAGTGATATCTGAAATGGAAACCTCAGTCCACATTTTTAATCATAGGTAGATGAAATGCTTCTGATCCTTTCAACCAGGTTTAAAAATGAACTGTTTCAAAACACAATAAACACAGCTGCTTAACACCAGTGCCAATGTAAAGCTCAGTTTTACTGGACCAGACTTGCTAGGGGGTATGCGGAAGGAAGTCCTTTAATGACAGATACAAGGTCCTACTCAAACATCTTCTGCCTACAGTCAAAGCCCATCTCCCCATGCCATGGCCTTGCCTCCACAAATCTATTATCACATCCTGGTAACCTACTTGCCTATGCATCCATGCTCTAGCAGGTTGTACCACAAAACCCTTCTCTCTCTCTCTTTCATATATACACACAAATAACTGAATATAACATTCTAGGGACCAAACCACACATTATGTTACTCACACTTTTAAAATGTGCTTAAAACTATCCACTTTTGTTCTGAAGCAAAGACAAAGAGAGGATTCTAAACTAGAATGTGCTCCCATTCAGGATCAGGGCCCTGCACCATTTTTCTGAAGGAAAACCAGCTCTTCCTGGTTGCCGTTTGTCCCCAAAGGTGCTGTTTGTAGTAAGTGGTGCATTAAGGGACAAAATGTGGGTAACTGTACTTGTGTGTGTGTGTGTGTATGTGCGCACGCGTGTGTATGTGTGTTTGCAAAATGAAACTGACACAAGGCCCTGATCCAAATTGGGAATACTTTCCACACCAGGACGCAGCAGCTGGTCTTCCTTCAAAAAGGAAACAGGACAGCTTTAGCTTGCTTTGTGAAAAGGATGAATGACATAAGGTGTAGTTTGACCCCCTTTCCCACGCTGCCAGAAATGGAAGAGAGGTACCATTCAAAAGGCCAAGTCCAGCTGCAGAACCTAGGAACCTTAGTACATATTCCTTGAGCCTTTGCTTTATATAAACCTGACAAACATACCTAGCTTTATTTTCACATGGTTTGAAAGTCCCTTCTAATAATATTCACTTCTTTTGCTAGTTGTTTATGACAACTCAGGGGAACCAAACGTCACAATGACACATATGTTTTTGTTGCTGGCTGTGGGGTCTGCGAACCATCACAAACTTACCTTTTTTGTCCTTTCAGTCTTATTTTTTTCTTCCTGGGAAAGTGAGCCTTCTTCAGGGGGCAAGGTTAAGCGCAGCCGACAAACATTTGGCTAAAAGAAAAAGAAAATTCTGCTTTCAATATATGAAGAACATTCCTTTCTTTGTATAAAGGATGAATAGTTACTTTCTAATGAAGAGTTCCTCTAATTCAAAGCACGAGAAAAACAGAAGTCAAGGGTAACTTTGTATCAGGAATGATTAAAGGCTGTTGAAAGACCAGGGAAGGGGGCAGGGAAAGGACTTGCTAGAGCAACAAATATCTATGAGTAACCATTTTCTTCATAAATTACACTTAGGAGAAATGGAATTATTTGTATAAAAATATTCTTATGGAACAATAGGAATTTGGAATGTTATAAAGGCAAAGAATGCGTTTGACAGTGGAAAAAAGAGATGTAACACAGGGATGCCTCAGTTAACAAAGCTTCTAACAAAGAAGCTCCCTTTTAACCAAGTCTTTTAATGCCTGCCCAGCCTCCCCTTTTCCTTCTTGTCCTCTGTCCAGCTGAACTCTTTTGGTATCATCAGCATTTGGAAGATGGTGAAGGAAGGAGGGATGGAGAAACACAGACTTTTGTTCTGGGTTGCAGCAGCACATCTACAGTAAACAATGCAATAAATCTTGAGCGAGCAGAGTTCTAACCTAGCCAATCTAACTGTAGCTGTGTGAGCCTGCCTACAACAGGCAAGGTAAAGAGTAGCAGCCACAAGAACCCCCTAACCGAGCATGAATGAACACAGTAGCTGAAAGAAAAGGGAAGAGCAGGTAAACCTGCCTCACTAGCTACACCCAGCATGTTAAAGGAGCATAGCTCTAGAAATCTGGCCACCAAAATGGAATCCACAAGAAAAAAAAGTAGATGAAAGAAAATGTCAGCCTGGACGCTTTTTGGAAGAAGCCTTCAGGTGGTATCCAGAAGGTTTAAAAAAAAATTAATTTATGCAAGGCCCATCTGACCTGTTCTTTCATTTCACATGTGCATACTGTTTGTTATGAATAAAACATCTGCTGAAACATGTTGAAATGCTCTTTTTTTGTGTGGTGCAGGAACCTATGCTATTTCTGCCTCTGTGTACCAAATTTTCTGCTAAAGAAGGAATGCCCAGGAACAGATCGATTTCATTCACTAAGGTATTCCCATACATAAAAGTGCAAAGCAGGTCCAGAAACGAAATCCTCATTCATCTGAACTTTTATTCTCACAACTTTTCATTTCAAAAAATTGTAAGCATTTCGAAACATCTATTTTTATATACATTTCTAAAGAGAAAGTAAAATACATTTAGAACAATTGTTGCTGCACAAACATAAGATTTAGAAGTTTTCTAGCAATCACAGACAACAATACAGTAAAGTTTCCTGGGTCCTAATATCTCTCTCTGGCTTTTCTTCGCAAACGAAGATTCAGGAAGGACTCATCCCGCGCCTTCTGCAAGCGCGCTGATGACTAAAAAGGCCAATCCGAGATAAACAAGTCCGGTTGCAAAAAGCGCAGCAGAAGGTCTCCTTGGGTGATGTTTTTGGGTTGTGATTCTTTCTGCGTTGTCGTTTCTCTTCAAGACTTGTTCGTCGTGAGTTCTCAAATAAGGCTGCAGCATTGTGGATATTGCGTCTCCATGCCTCCCGATGTGAGGCCAGGGCGGACCACTGTTGGTGATCAATTTGGCCAAGCCTGAGATGTTGTTTCAGGGAGTCTTTGTATCGCTTTTTTGGAGCGCCCCTCTTACGCTGACCCGTGGCGAGTTCACCGTAGAGTAGTATTTTTGGGAGGCGATGGTCCTCCATCCTAGAAACGTGCCCTGCCCAGCGCAGCTGTGTTCTCAATATCATGGCCTCAATGCTGGTGATCCCTACTTGTTCAAGGACAGCAACATTCGTCACATAGTCAGTCCAGTGTATATTTAGGATTGTGCGTAGACAGCGCTGATGAAAGCGCTTGAGGAGTCGTAGGTGGTGGCGATAGGTAACCCATGTTTCAGATCCATAAAGGAGGATAGACAGTACGATGGCTCTATACACACTGATTTTTGTGCTTTGCCTCAGGTGTTTATTGCTCCAGACTCTTTTGTGAAGTCTTCCAAATGCACTATATGCCTTTGCTAATCTGTGATCGATCTCTTTGTCAATCTTGGCATCTGAGGAGATGATGCTTCCCAGGTAGGTGAACTGCTGAACGGACTTGAGCACTGATTTGCCGACGGCAATGTGGGGGTGGTGGTGTTCGTCCTGTGGTGCAGGCTGGTAAAGAACTTCTGTTTTCTTCAGGTTGACTTCTAGCCCAAACAGCTCTGCAGCTGTTGCAAAGCAGGACGTTAGGCGCTGCAGAGCTGCTTCTGTGTGGGCAACAAGGGCAGCATCATCGGCGAAGAGCAGCTCACGGACTAGATAGTTTAGAGTCTTAGTGTGAGCCCTCAGACGGCTTAAGTTAAACAAGCTACCATCAGTACGGTAGCGTATATAGATGCCGTCGTCTTCTTCAAGCTCTGCCATAGCCCTTTGGAGCATCGTGCTAAAGAAGATTGTAAATAAAGTTGGTGCAAGAACACAACCTTGCTTCACTCCATTAGTTATTAGAAAGGGCTCTGAAAGAGCATCGCCATATCTGACTTGACCACGCTGGCCCTCGTGTAGCAAGATAATCATTTTAAGGAATTTGGGGGGACATCCTAGTTTTTCCAGGATCTGCCACAGACCTTTTCTACTTACAGTGTCAAAGGCTTTGGTGAGGTCGACAAATGTTACATAGAGACCCTTGTTCTGCTCCCTACATTTTTCTTGCAGTTGCCTAAGGGCAAATACCATGTCTGTAGTACTCCTATTGGCTCTGAAGCCACATTGGCTTTCAGGGAGAAGTTCTTCTGCAATAGCAGGAACTAATCTGTTCAGGAGTATCCTTGCAAGGATTTTTCCAGCAATAGAGAGCAGTGTTATGCCTCGATAGTTTGAACAGTCGGATTTTGCTCCTTTTTTCTTGTACAGGGTGATGATGACTGCATCTCGGAGGTCTGATGGCAGTTCCCCTTTTTCCCAGCAATTCACAAGGAATTCGTGGAATTTTTCGTGGACTGCATGACCTCCGTGTTTCCAAACTTCAGGTGGGATTCCATCAATCCCAGCTGCCTTGCCGTTTTTCATCTGCTGTATGGCCATAAGGGTCTCTTCCAAAGTGGGAGCTATGTCCAATTCATTTTTCATTGGTTTTTGTATCATATATTGGATAGCTGAGGCTTGGACTACTCGGTTGGCGCTAAAGAGACTTTGAAAATGTTCAGCCCAACGATTTAGGATGGAGGCTTTATCAGTAATTAATGTTTGACCATCTGTACTGTATAAGGAGCTTTGGACCTGATAAGTAGGTCCAAACACTGCTTTAAGAGCTTCATAAAATCCTCTATGATCACCCAGATCTGCACAGCGTTGTGTCTTTTCTGCTAAATTGATCCACCACTTGTTCTGCATGTCTCGGAGTTTTTGTTGTAGTTTGCTACATGTGAGGCGGAAAGCTGCTTTTCTTACATGACAGGTTGGCTGGGCGAGGTATGCCTGGTGAGCAGCTCTCTTCCTTGCCAACAGCTCCTGGATCTCTTGGTTGTTTTCATCAAACCAGTCTTGATTTTTCTTGTGGGAGAACCCGAGGGATTCTTCTGCAGACTGGAGGATACTGTTTTTGATATGTTGCCAAAGCACTGTAGGAGAAGGATCTGTAGGATGGTCTTCAAGTTTCGTTTGTAGGTTTGCCTGGAAGTTGTCTCTCATGGTAGCTTGTTGAAGATTGTTGACTTGGAGCCTCTTCTTTAAGATGCCACCCCTCTTAGGTTTGAACTTAAGATGAAGATTTAGTTTACATCTGACGAGGCGATGATCTGTTTGGCATTCTGCACTGGGCATCACTCGGGTATGACGGACATAACCAAGTCTTACTTGACTTAACATTTTACCGCATTAAACAAATGTTAACCTTTTCTGCCACAATTTTATTGCAGATGAACCTAGGAGTGAGACTTTGCTGCATGAAGGGAGACACGGTGTGCATGTGTGCCTACAAGTTGCCTGTTGACTGATGGCCACCCCATGAATTTCATAGGGGTTTCTTATGTAAGGAATATGGTACTAAGGGATGGTTCTGTCAGTTCCTTCCTCTGAAATAGAGCCTACAGCACCTGGGATTTGTTGGCGGTATCCTATCCAAGTACTAACTAGGGCTGACCCAGCTTAGTTTCCAAGATCAGGTGGGAATGGGATCTGCTACCTTTAGGGTACTTAGCCCCCACTTCCTCAAGGGAGACAGCAAGTGTTCCAAAGCACCAGAAAAGGGTTCTTGTAGAAACAAACTTTATCAGGTGATCTCAGTTTTCTGTCCGCTAGAGCATGAAAAGAATGTGCATCCCAGCATGATAACAGCCTGTGTTGTCAAACTAGTGGAAAAAAACTTATTTGTAAGAAGAAACCCTCTTCTGGATCTACCAGTGTTTTAACACATCCTTAAAGGACCTGCCAAGATCTTAATCTTGAGACATTTCAAAAATAATTTACGCACTTTTAACTAAGGCTTTGAGGAGATAATTTCCAGTATACAGGACAGCTGCAAAATCACAATTGTTGGTCATTCCTTTAAGGCCTTTTCACACATTACACTATGCTCTAGTATCTCTAAAAACATGTTTTAGAGCAGAGGTGGGCATTTTTGTGGGTTTGGGGACCAACTTTCTGTCCCTGAATCCTTTGTGGGGGCACACAAACTTGACAAAAATGATCAAAAATGGAAGGTGGGGGGAAAGCAAAATCAGACTTAGTTGGTCAGAAGTCTATTTCTGGTTTGGAAATGTGAATTTTTAAAAAAGTCAAACAGACCAGACCAGCCTAGCCTACCATATATATCTCCTAAGAAAAAGGTGAACAGCATGGATGAGGGAGAGTATAAAAAGAGACTGGGGCCACATTTGTTGCCTGGGCCTGCTTTAGCCCTTCCATCCTAGATTTCTGAATGTAAGTGTAGAATAAACATGTTTACAAAACAAAGTTTGCTCCTTCAGGCCTCTTAGGTGTACATTTCTAAAGAACAGCATTTTTCATGGAAGGATTCCCGCTCAATGAGGCCAAACCAAATGCCTCCATGCTGACCTCACAACCAATTTCCATCCTTAGGTCAGAAAATGTGTGAATGTTTTCAAATGAATAGAAAACAGAGAGTGTGACTTGCCCAAGGTCCCCCAGGGGATTTACATGGCTTAGTGGGGATTTGAACCCTGGACTGGGTTGCAGTCCAACCCTCAAACCACTACACTGGCTCTCAGGACTACTCTAGTTCAGATTAATAACAGAATTCAAGCTCCTCTATCCAGGCGATTCACTGGGGTGTGAGTGTATGGATATGAATCCGGACACATGCAAACCTCTAAGTCTGAGTAAGTGGGCAATGCATACGTTCAAAGAAAAGTTCTCTTTGGCAAAATACTTTTCACTTTTGGAAAAATAACAATTTTTTTTTTTAAGACAGCATTCTAAAAATGGTGGTTGGTGGACTCGTGCCAGTCCTATAGAAAGTTTCCAGGAAAGCAAGAAACAATTGTACAGTAGTCAGTGGGCACAAATATGGTTCTGGTCCCTGGCATATTGGAGTGTGGGGGGATCCTGCCTGCCTCCCACATCAGATAGCTAAGGAAGCACTGCTTTAAGAGAAGTCCCAATGCTTTCCATCTGGCATGTGGCTGTAGCACTATTTTAGCACTATTGATCATGTGGGGCAGAAATAAGGATCTTATAATTTTCTCCAGACCTCCTTTCACGAATGGAATGATTCTGGATTATGATTTAGCCTTCCCCCTCTATGACCTTAGAGGCATGCAAATTAATACATTGGTGGTTCTGGTACAATTTTGAGCAATACTGGTGGGGAAAGACAGGTTCAGGCAAGAGACAGGGGCCTCACAAACAGCTCTGTGGAGCCAATGTCAGTTTTGCCCTAAAGGAAAGCAGTAAAAAACTCTGGGTGGCATACATGTACTTGCAATGAATAAATCAACTCTATTATTCCAGATTAATTAAACTGTGTGATGAAAAGATATGAGCTTTCTTCTGAGTTTCAAGAAAAGCCTCCCTCATTCCAGAGATCTTGAAGCAAGGAAGAAATGCTAAACAGCCTGGGGTCAGATTTTGGGAGGGAGGGAACTAGAGAGGAGAAGATTGCCGTTGCCAGAAGATACAGTGCCTCTGGAGGACTAAGGACTTTATCAGACAAGCCCCTTTAAACTTTTTTTGCCAGCATAGAAAAAAACCATTTGTATGCCGGCAAAAGAACGTCCCCCCCCCCACTGCATTTACCTTTTCTCCCTGTCAATGGCTTCCCTGGCAATGAAGAGGAAGTGAATGGAGCTCCATTCACTTCCTCTTCTGAAATCTCGCGGATTCTCGCAAGAGTTCATTGCGCGGGAAATTCAAAAATAAAACATTTAAAGTTACACTAAGCATCTAAACACACTTAAACACTTCCAAGTAACCCGGAGAGGGTCAGTAGAAGTTCGTCACTTACCTGGATGTCACGAACTCACCCGGAAGTGTTGTGCTCCGTCCAGCCATTTACTCTGCAACAACGAGATTTAAAGGGCCGGAGGTTTCACACACTGGCAATGCCAGCAAAAAGCCGGCACTGCCGATCTATTGACAGCTTAAGACATCAGTTGAAAGTGGTGCCCTATTACCGGCTAATTGACAGACTGGCCACGGGAGAAGAATGAGGTCGTCTGATAATGATGACCCGTAATGTCGTTATCATGTATTTTTGGTGCCCTTTCCCCCTCGTCTGATAAATTCCTAAAACAGGGCCAATTCCCTTCTCCTTATGTGTCATGTCTTATTTAGACTGTAAGCCTGAGGGCAGGGAACTGTTAAATTGATCATTTGTAAGCCACTCTGATAGCCTTTGTGGTTGAAGAGCAGAGTATAAATACAATAAATAAATAAATAAGAGTCAACCCAATTCACAACTAGCTAGCAATGCCCCAAATCCAATTGGCTAGCAGCCATAAACATTTTGCCACAATCCAAGAAACTTCCAAATATACAAGGGAATATCACTTCAAAACTGTCATTTCAGCAGTCTTGTCTAATAAATGGAAGAGTTTCAGATCAAAAAGTCTACCATCCTCTCTAGTCAAAGCAATTCAGGCCACACAAATGCAAAGTGAGAGAAAGAAAGAAGACATCAAGACAAAGTCAAGAGATTATTTATGAGAATAGTAATTTCTTTTAAAGTCAAAAGATTGAACAGAGATTGAAACATCTTCTGCTTTTCTTTTGGCTGACTACCACAATATGGACTTTGGAACTATGTCTTGTGGTCAATGCAACTACTGTAATCCATCCACAATTCCTCCTTCATTATGGAGAGCTGTTGAACAATGGAACTACCTCAGAAGGCAGTGGGGTCTCCTTCTTTGGAGGCCTTTAAAGAGAGGTTGGATCATGGACGTCAGTTGTTTAGCTCTAGATTCTTGTACTGATGGAGGGGAGTTGAACTAGAAGGTCCATGATTCTATGAAACATCAGTCTGATAAGGCTAACAATCCCCCCAAAGCAGTTAACAACCAAAATTTTTAAAAAACAGTGAGAGGAAGAAGGCACGGTGCAATCTTCTACTTCCATAATCAGAACTCATTTTGTTCATGGGAGCTTACACCTAAATAAACATGGCTTTTAAAATGTGGATGAATTTTTCAGATGTGCCTGAAGAACAACAACTAGCACACTCAATGAGGGATGCTGCAAGTTGCAATCTAGAAACATCTGGAAATGAGCCCCATGAGAGAGTCAGCTATGTTGTTATTGTTGTGTGCCTTCAAGTCCTTTCTAACTTATGTTCACCATAAATTGAACCTAATCACAGTGTTTTCTTAACAAGATTTGGTCAGTGGGTTTGCCACTGCCTTGACTTTATGTGGAAAAACAGCCCCTCAAAAAGAATTTTAAAGATAAAAAAAGTCACCCTGACTTTTGCAAAAAGTGAGAAAATGGCCACTCTCCCTGAAGGAGACTGAGGCAGCGTGGTATTTCACCCTCAGTCACGCGATGCCCTTCCCGCCTTTTTTTTAACCCTCGGGGCGGGAGGGGGAGTTTGAAAAAACCGTCTCAGCGCAGCCGCAGTTGCCACCACCTCCCACTCCTGAGGTAAAAAAAGACCTCCTCGACTGAATCCCTCCAGGCGCCTCAGAGGCGAAGCACGAGCGGCTGTCCCTGCTCTCGGCTCCTTTTCTTTTTCCCGCCCGCTCTCTGAGGTGAATAATCAGTTCCCTCATATTATTATTAATAATAATAACAGCAACAATAATAATACTTAATTAATATATCAGTCAGGGAGTTTGTTACTGAAGGAATCGCCATCCTCGTTATTATTAATTCATATTCTTATTTCTGCTGTTGGTTGGTCCTGTCAGCCCTTGGATAAAGGCGGCCGCTCTCTGAGGAGATTTTCCTCTCACCTTCCTCTTGGCCGGGCCGCTCTGGCCGTCGCGTTTTCGCGGCGTGGTAGTTGTGAGAGTCAGGGCCGAGCTGTAGCGGGACGACATCTCGCCCGGCGGCTCCTCAGCTGCTCAGCCCGACGGGGCCGCTGCCGCTCCACTCCTTCGCGCTGCCCGCGACGAATCCGCCACCCGCAGCTCATGGCCAGCGGCAGTCGGCGGCAGCCTCCTCATGAGCCTCGACGGGGCGGGACGGGGCGGGGGGCAGGAGAGGCAGTCCCACAACCGCCCCCCGGCCTCGCCCGGCCCGCCTTGCCTTCTCCGCCTCCCGGCCCGCCTCCTCGCAGGGCAAAGTGGCTTCCCTGAGGCGACGCCACGGAGCGGTTGCCCCAAGAAAATAGCTCTCTTTTGTCTTATTTTTTAAAAATTACAAGTTGTCCCTCCACATCCACGGATTTGGTATCCACGGATATAAATATTCACGGCTTGAAAATATTCTTTAAAAAGTAATACAATCCAAAAAGCAAACCTTGATTTTGCCATTTTATACAAGGGACACCATTTTGCTATGTCATTGCATATAATGGGACTTGAGTAGCCACGGATTTTGGTATCCACGGGGGTGGGGAGGTCCTGGAACCAAACCCCAGCGAATATGAAGGAACAACTGTATAATTAACTCCCACTAATCTTGTTTTTATCTGGTTTTTTTAAAATTATGTATGTTTTAATTGTTTTTAATTGTTGTTGATATTTGTGCATGGCAGGATGGGGTTGGACTAGATGGCCCTTGTGGTCTCTTCCAACTCTTCTATATAAGTCCTTTTAATTGTTGGTGAGTTGCCTTGGGTCCTACTTTGGGAGAGAGGCGACATAGAAATTGCACAAATAAATAAAATACAAGTTGTTCCTTTATACTGTATACACTGGACTGACTATGTGACAAATGTTGCTGTCCTTGAGCAAGCAGGGATCACCAGCATTGAGGCCATGATATTGAGAACACATCTGCGCTGGGTAGGGCACATGTCTAGGATGGAGGACCGTTGCCTCCCAAAAATAGTACTCTACGGTGAACTCGCCATTGGTCAGCGTAAGAGGGGCGCTCCAAAAAAGCGATACAAAGACTCCCTGAAACAACTTCTCAGTCTCAGCCAAATTGATCACCAACAATGGTACGCCCTGGCCTCACATCGGGAGGCATGGAGACACACTATCCACAATGCTGTAGCCTTATTTGAGAACTCATGCCGAACAAGTCTTGAAGAGAAACAGTGCAGAAAGAACACAACCTGGAAACATCACCCAAGGAGACCTTCTGCTGTGCTTTCTGCAACTGGACTTGTTTATCTCGGATTGGCCTTTTTAGTCATCAGTGTGCTTGCAGAAAGCGCGGGATGAGTCCTTCCTGAATCTTAGTTTGCGAAGAAAAGCCAGAGAGCGAGGTTCCAGGTCCCCCGTGGATACCAAAATCCGTGAGTACTCAAGTCCCATTATATAAAATGGCATAGCAAAATAAGATGGCAAAATCACGGTTTGCTTTTTGGATTATTATTTTTTAAAGAATATTTTCAAGCCGTGAATACTTAAATCCATGAATACCAAATACGTGGATACGGAGGGACAACTGTAATGAGAGTCTGAGGGGGGAAAGGACCGTTTCCTTTGGATCCACTTATTGGTTATATTTATATAAAAGTCATGCCCTCCCTCCCCCAGGCCAGGATCTTTTGCGGGGCTCTCCTACCTACTGCTAAGGTTAAGGGCAGTGAGATTCTCTGCTGGATTTAGGATAAAAATTAAAATAAATCATTTTAACTGATGACACCAAAGTAATTTATATATTTTTTTTTTAAAAAACTAAATGGATTTACATAATAAAAGCTTACAATAATATCATGCGGGGGGGGCTTCCTAATCCTGGGGCCCCAGGCTAGAGCCTGTAAGCCCCCCCCCCTTGTGGGGGCCATGATAAAAGCATTTATTTATTTATGTATTAAAATGTTCATATCCTGCCCTAGGGTCCGATAGCAGGACAGAAACATTTTAATAAATAAATACATGCTTTTACATAAATGTTGTTGTTGTGTGTCTTCAAGTCACTTCCAACTTATGGTCAACCTATCACGGCAAGATTGATTAAGAGGGTTTTTTGCCTTTGCTTTCCTCTGAGGCTGAGAGAGTGTAACTTGCCCAAAGTCACCCAGTAGGTTTGTATGGCTGAACGGGATTCAAACCTGGTCTCCAGAGTATACTTTTATATAAATACAATTAGTATCCTGCTCTAGGGTCCGAGGAAGTCAGCCTAAATACCGCAAAGGCACCAGATCCTGTCTTACCTTGGAAGCTAAGCATGGTCAACCTTGCTTAGTACTCTGTTTCAGAGGAAGGAACTGACAAAACCACCTCTGAGGATTCCTTGCCTAAGAAACCCCATGAAATTCATGGGGTCACCATAAGCCAACAGGCAACTTTAAGGCACGTAGACACAGGATCTTAGGATCCTGTGATATTTTAAAAGCTTAATTGACTAATAAAAATAGAATTCCAGGACAGGCAACACAGGTAAGGCATGCAAAAGTGCCACTGGAGTGAAATGACTTGGGAGGCTGTGAAATTAGCTAAGCCTAGCCAATGAGTCCCACCTCCCACTTCACATAACCCTTTGTTTATCTGTTCTTGAAGATCAGGGAGTTGGTGATTATGATACTGGGAAATGTAGTTCTGGCAGATGTAGTTCTGGCCCCATGATGGGAATTGCAATCACCTGGAGCAGGAGGATAGAACTCCATCATGACAGAGGCAGAAGTGAGAAGCATGGTGGGGGGGGGGAACCTGAATAAAATTTTGCTGGTTGTCTCATCGGGCAGTATATTTCTTGTATTTTTATTTATTTATTTGTTCTTAGTTATGCTAACATGTTTTTAAAGATCACGTGAAAGCCTAACATATCCAAAGCCATACAGATCCAGTTAAATAATTTCCCCAAATATTTATGAATATGTATGAATTATTATTTCCAAGTGTAAGCCAAGATCAGGATTCTTTGGGGTTCTTAAAGCTGGATCACACTACTTCTACCAGAATCAATGAACTTCATTGCAGTCTTTTCTGCACCCCCACCAAGTACCCTAAAAATCTACTTCAAGTGATTTCCTAGTCCTATGGAGCAGGTTTTAGGGTGTTGGGGGAACACCAGTTCTGACAGGCAGTGGAATACAATTTACCCAGTTGGATCCTGGCCCAAGACCAGTCTGAATGTGCCTGGTCAGCAGAAGAAAAATTGCTGCTCTCTAGTTTGAAAATCTATTGAATAATAAATGGTGTGCCAAAAATTGAATCTGTTATTGAATAAGAATTACAGGATTAAGTGGGGAAAGTGGCCATATCTTCAAATATCTATCAGCTGATGGTTTTTTACCTTATTAATGAACCTTTTAGGAAGTGAGTCTGCTGAGGTCCAATATTAAGTAGATGATCAATCTGAGCATTTAATATATGGTTAAAAACATTCCAGATAATTACTGCTTTCACTCTTCCATCCATAATTGGTTAACATACCTTTAAAAATCTACTGTGATTTTTACAGGGAGAGATTTGTGCAACTCAACTAGATTATTTGGCTATAGTATTACTCTATCACTATGATAAAATAACCCCACTATCATCTGTTTTAACTTCTGAAGAATTTCAATCTATTATTATTATTATTATTATTATACCTCTTTTTTATTAGCTGTACATAAATAAAAGTTGCTAAATTTTCAAATTGGGAAGAAATAGCATCTTGCTTGAGATGGATTTCACTAAATCTTAGTAAATTACAATGATTTTCTTTTTTTCCAAAAAAAGAACTTCTTGTATTTACTACATGAGTTTACTCTCATTTTAGCCTCCTTGAGTCCCATTTTTGGGAGAAAGGCGGGATATAAATGAAGAAAATTATTATTATTAGCATCATCATTTCTATTTCAGTATTTCAGTTTCTAATTCATTCGTTTCATCAGCAGACAGGCATACTGTGAATAATACAGAGAATCACAAAGAATTGTCAGACCTACAGCATATCTGTGAGTATTTTAACCATTTGCTTTTATAAAATTAATTTCACTAGCAGAAAACCAAATCTGTTGTCTGTTTTAGAGCATCAAATAGCATTTCCACTAGAGTGTTGTGGTTAAAATAGATGCTGTAAATGTTTACTTCATTGTGACCCACAAGGCAAATGAATGATTAATTTATTTACAAGGGCTCCATTCTGTAACCTCTCCTGCCCCGCCAAACCTGACAATAGTGGCAATAGTGTAACAGTTGTGACTAAATACTGATAACTGTTCCATATTCACAGTCACTACTTAGTCATGATTGTGACACTATTGCCACAATCATAACTTCCCCCTCACCTACTTTGAGAAGGGGGTATGTTCTGCTGGCAGTCAGAGCAAGGGTGAATAATGTTTCTGTATGGTTTGGCAGGGTGGGGGGGGGTCAAGCCAGGAGAGGTTACTTAGTTCAGTATACTGAACTAAATACAGTAGCTGATGCAGAATACCGGCCAAGATTTTAAACCCATTTTTCAAGGTGCGCTGCTGTCACACGGCAGCATAGAAGATTACCAAGAAATGAATACACAATTACCATTAAGCACAATGCCCGTGCCACAGTAGCAGTAACTAATGTTTTTCCATCACCAAATGAGACTAGAATAAATGTGTGTGTGTGTTTTAAGTTTTTACGCTGATGAAGCCTTACATATCTCTACATGGGGATGATGTGGGACTGCCACTGTGGGACTGCCACTGATGATGATCATAGCACCATTGGCATTCCTGCTGTTTGTTTGTTTGTTTGTTTTGTGGAGGGAAGGATGCTTAAAGCAGGAGCTACCACAACACAACAGAATCCTGATCACCATTAAATCCCCACCCCCAAAGAAATTAGGCACCTCACATTAAGGTGCTTCCAAAATCAATAACTCCATGTTGTGAGGTGAGCCAAGTTGTGTGATAAACAGCTTCACCAAATAGCCAGTCAGATTCTACCAGAATTTGATCAGTTCCAAATGTAACAGGTCAGACTTTAAATGGGGTGGAGGAATCTACTGAGTCTTAAAGGGAAAGAAAAAGAGAAGGTGGTGCAAGCACCACTGCTTTTTAAGAGGTTCAAATCATCTTTGTGCTGGCACAAATTCAGCTATATTTCCTTTAAAAAAACATAGAGAGAGAGAGATTACAAAAACATAGACACATGCCAATGTACAGTACAGGAAGAACAGCCATGCTGCATTACGGTTGGGATTCACCAACATAAATTGAGCAATTAAGCCATCTGAAAGAACAGAAGAATGGTGCAACATCACAGTTACAACACGTGCAGCAAAACTGAATGGATGTCAATTGCATGATTTAGCTGTGATTTCCTCTTGTATCATATCCAGAATGTGGAGACCAATTACTTTCTTGTTGAGAAATGAGAGGAAATTGTAAAAGCATAAGAGGCATGGACGTGACTGGTGCTCTAAGACACAGTAGAGTGTGCTTAGAAGAGAACTTGTACTGTATAGTGAACATCAGACAGTTTCAGCACTTTGTTACATATCCTATCAGTTGAAAGGACTGGATTAAGAACATAAAGGGTTTGTTCTGTGGGAAACAAAGCTTGAGAAAATGATACATAATTTCTCTCTTTCTGCCCTATTGGATTCAAATACTTGATCTTGAATTACAGTATTGATATCAACGGGCTGTCTTGCCCAACTGAAGTTAGTGACACTTTGCTGTTTACGTATTTCCTTCAGATTGTTTTATCAGCATTTTCCTTTCTCACTCACTCTGGAACTTTCAGAGTTTGCTTCATATGAGCATGCTCAGAAATCAAGTGTCATTTTTACCAGGTAATTTTTCACTCCTATAGAGGAAACATATATGAGTTTTTAAAAAAAGTTTTTAGTTTTCTGCACATCTGCAGATGGTACACCAATTTAACTCTTGAACCATGTACAGTATGTGCAATTCTGGTAATATGTAAATTGTTGAGTTCAGAAATAGATAAACTGGAACCAATAAAAATTAATGGAGTTGCCTTGCTATATAATCTCAAACTCCATCTAGCCAAGTGTTCCAGTTTCATCACTGACTATCCAGATCCCCCTTAGGAATTCATATGCAAGACCATATGCTGACAGCTCTTTTCCACTGTTCACCCCCAACACATGGCAGTAGTTAAGCTCAAGATATACTTCCAGTGTTCATAAAGGTATTCCTCAGCTATCATGGCTACAGTGCTGTTGACAGACCTTTGTTGTTGTTAACTGCTGTCAAGTCACCTTTGACTTACGACAACCCTATGAATAAGAGACCTCCAAGGCATCCTGGTATCAGCATCCCTGCTCAGGTCTTGCAAACTCAGGATAGCTATGGCTTCCTTGATGGAACCTATTATTATTATTATTATTATTATTATTATTATTAGTTCTATCCCACTTTTTTCCCAGTTTGGGACTCAAAGTGGCATACAATAAAAAGACATGCAATTCACCTGCAATGCAGTCTTCCTCTTTTCCTATTGCCTTCTACTTTTCCCACCATCATTGTCTTTTCTAGTGAGTCCTGTCTTCTCTTGATATGCCTAAATTACAGATGGGGAGAGGGAAAAAGATGGTGACTTGCAGGCAGATGGCTTTTTGTTAGCACTGCAGTGGTTTCAGTCTTTTGGTTTTAAAAGCATTTAGTACTGCTAAATTTACTTTGAATGCCTGCCAGAATTGTTATCTACTACTACTGCACCAATATATCTCTGCAGAGTTTTAAATGTATTGGCCTTGAATGTCTGGAGGTGAAACATATTCTGCCTTTTATCTTGTTTCCTTTCTTCTTCTCCCACAGTTGGATTTGCTTTTGTTGAGGGAGCGCTAACAAGTTCTAATAACTATTAACAAAAGTTGCTTAATCAATAATGAATAGCCAAATGAAATTTGTGGATTTAAAGTGTCAGAACCAAATTTTATTAAGTTAATACATATTTTACTCCACCCTGAAAGGTAAAGGAACTGTTTTCTTGCTCAGAATATTTTTAACCTTGGTGTGATGATGCTCACCAGAGAGGGATACATGCAATTGGGTCTAACCCCCTTGGAGGAGGATATTGTGTCTGTTAGGAAAAAACAAAATCAATGTAAAATTGCAGACTTTTATGGCTCCAAATTGGAGGATTCTTCTGCAGCAGAACTTCTGGAAAAATTGTTACCTGAATACAATGGGAATCCATTAGACTGGTCTCTGGGTCCTCAGTGCCTCATGAAACCAACCAGTGGGAATTTTAAAGAGGCTGGCAAGTGCTCTTTGGCTATAGAGAGAGAGCAGAATAACTTCTTAACTACAAACTCTTGGCAGGCCTAAATTACGGAAGTCTCAGCTTAGTTATCTTGGCTTATAGGAAGAGTTCAGACTTGATTTGCTCTTGGACCCATTTACTGTATTCGTCTTTTTTGGCAATCCATAGTATCTTCAGAACTCTGCTGTAGTACTGTATTTCTAATGAATGATTTTCTTCCTACCACCTTTCTTCACTGTCTAGCTTTCAGAACTGTACATAAGAATTGGAAATACGATGGTATGGGCAATGGACTTTGTTTCTCATGGACTTCATTTTTCAATTATATAGGATATATAGGATCTTGTCTAGTTCCTTCATAGCTGCCTATTCTCTATGAATTTTTCCAATCATTTAAAAATTTGCTGCAACTAGAAATAATAATCAAATCTGTGGCACTATTTTTGTCTGTAACTTATTAATTGTATGGTCGTGAATTTAAATAGGATGATAGATAGTGAAGAACTATTATTGTTTTGTGCCTTAAATTCAACTCCAACAACCCAGGTTTTTTCCTGGCAAGATTTCTTCAGAGAAGGTTTGCCATTACCTTCCTCTAAGACTGAGAGAATATGTGACTTGCCTAAAGTCACCTAGTGAATTTCTGTGGCTAAGCATGCATTCAAACCGTGGTCTCCAAGAGTCCTAGTGCAACACTCAGACCAATATACCACAGTGGCTATTTATCTACTCTTAATCCATTATTCTGTGAATAATCAACATGGAGAATACATTTAGAATAAGGAATGGCTAGAGATTCCGTGGTCATGTAACTTAGTAATAAGAATATTATTCCAGTAGGAGGGATAATTTTTTAATTGCATGATGCAGCATCCGCCTATTAATGATATATTCTCTTTGCTGAGGTCATGGATAGCACAATCCAAGGTCTTTGGAAATGTTTTGTGTACTTTTGTTACCTGAACCTCTGTTCTCATATATTTGCAAAGTTTCATTTATCCATCTCACGCTGTAGCTATCCAGTAGCAACCTATATTCTCCTTCAGATAAGCTCTTCAATCTTGTTCATCAGTAGTAAATCTGTACTGTACTGTTGTCATTCTCACAGGTAGATAGATCTACGTTAAAAGCTCTTTATTCATACACTGAGGTAGATTGCCAAACCAAAAGTAATGACGTAACCAGTGCAACTAGATTTTAAAATATTTACATGTCAGAGGCTGCTGACAGACTGCAAAAATAATCCAGTTTGACACTGCTTTAACTATAATAGCACCATCCTATGGAATCCTGGGATTTGTAGTTTGTTGTGGCACCAGAGCTCTCTTGACAGAGGCTAAATATCTCACAAAACTACAAATCCCAGAATTCCATAGCATTGAGCCGTAGCAGTTAAAGCGATGTTAAACTGCATTATTTCTGCAGTATGAGATACTCTAAGATCCAGATAAGCATAGGGCTAAAGTTCTATAAATCTGAAGCTGCACTTCTAAATTAGGAAACCAAAATAGTCAATTCTTCCATTCCATTTTTAAACTTACATATGTCTTTATTAGACCAAGGGGTATGTTACACAAACATATTCATTTCCTTGTCACTGTGGATTAATATCTGCTTATTTCTATCAAAGTAACTATTTTATGTGTATCTCTGTGTTCTCTACTTAGCCCCTTTTTTCTTTGAAATTCCTCTTTCCCATTATTATGCCTTTGTGTAGTCATTGAAAACCTCTGAAAGTTGCCTGATTTACTATTTGCCCAATTTTGCCTTTTAAGTTGATTGAGCATCTTTGAGTGCTGTGTGTATGCTTTTCAAAATCCCAGTCCAGTTGTATACTAATGCAATATTTACCCATATTTCATATGTGTGTGTAAAATATCTCCTCCACTGTACCAAGCAGAGGCTGTACCAAGCAGAGCACAAGCTCTGGCAAGTTCTACAAAGCCAGTAAGGCTTTAGATACAACCCTAGCAGCAGAGCGTCTATGTGTTGTCCAAGGACAAGCCTGGCTAAATAGAGAAGTACTCGCCACCAGGTTAGCCTCCAGGTGATAAATGTGCCATAGCAACCATTAACACTTGACTGTGTTCTGTGATCTGCACTGCTGGTTGGACTATCTGCACCAGTGAAGTCATGGATCATTAGAGTATGATAAGTCCCAGACCACAGTTGCTGGGTAATGCTGTGATGTTCTGGCACTTGAAATGACCCGTACCTTGTGTACCACCCAGGTGCTAGCTGAAGCAGGCTGGTTCACCTTGCCACATAGCTGGCCCAGAGCTGCTCTAGATAGCAATTTCACTTTCTTTATGATTCCTCAAAACTTAAAGATGGAATGAAGCTCATGATGATTTGGGCTCATCTTCAGGCAGAAAAGTGTCTCCATGCTGAGTGCTAGAACTTGCTGAACGATTGGCTCTCTCTCCTCTCCAGACCACAAGACCATCAAGGCCACCTTGGGACTGACTAAGCATTTCCTCCTCTTCAAAAAGTGAGAAGTTCCAGCAAGAGCACTATTACATAGCTTGAGAGAACAGTGGAAACATAACAGATTTTATTTACAAATATAGAGCTAGACAGTAAGTGGATATAAGCAGCTCTTATCAGGCTGCAGGTCTGTCCCACATAGGACCCCCAAAAAATGCATTTAAGCTTATGGCTCTCAACTCTCTCTTTCATACTGTGCTACACTCTGAGTTATTCTTTAATCAGACATGTACACTAATGTACAACATTTATAAATGCAGGCAAATAAAATATGCAAATTTGAAAAGATCCCACAGTGTTCTGTCATGGACCATCTGCCCAGTCACCTGTCCACCCATAGAAAGATGTTCACTGTAACTTCAGCCTGCTCAGATATATTCTTCTCACTGAGAGCTGTTGCCTTCTAGATGTTGCTGCAGAGACATAATCCCCATCTGAATGTGTGACTCAGTTCTTTAATACAAAGCAAAAGGTTCTGTGATTGCTTTGTTGGATTTAAAGGCAACTGACACCTTGCAAAAGAGCTTTTGGGGAAGAGGGGTGGAGAGAAGAGCTGATCTGGCATGGAAAACAGGATACTAGGCTAGATGACAATCAGTTTGTTCTGTTCCATCATGGTTATTCCGGTGTTCCTACTCTTTAGAAAAATATTTACCATGGGACTAATATAGCAACAGGTCCCAATCCTGCCTCCTGAGACGTCAGTGTCAAAACTAGTTAACATCTGTGGCTATGTTCAATTCATTTATTGTTGCACAAGCCATACCCTCAGAGGAAATTGATTAGAATGGACAATGAGCACCACAGAGAGACAGGAAACACCTGTGTGTCCTCCACCCAACCTGCCTCTTCATGTTCTTAGTGTGATAACGGTACTCTTAGAAATCTTGGCCATTACTTGAAACATCTAAAACAAAATAAAAACATACACATAGACTCAAAGAGTGGGGAGGCACCACAAAGGCCATCTAATCCAACCCCTAGCATTCATGAATACACAATTACAGCACTCCGAAAAGATGAATATCTAGCCTCTGCTTAAAGATCTCCAAAGATGGAGAGTCCACCACCTTCCAGGGTAGTTTATTCCACTGTTGAACTTTTAAAATAAAAAAAAAAGTTCTTCCTAATGTTTAGGTGGAATCTCTTTTCTTGTGATTTGAGTCCATTGCTTCATGTTGTAGTCTTCAGAGCAGCAGAAAACTAGCTTGCTTCATCTTCTACATGATGTCCCTTTGATGACATTTAAAATAACTATCATGTCACCTCTTGTTCTTATCTTCTCCACATACTCTAAACCTGCTCAGCTCCCTAAGATGTTCCTGCTTGTTGATATCCTTCTTGAACTGTGGTGCCCAAAACTGGACAGTATTCCAGGTAAGGTCTGACCAAAGGAGAATACAGTGGAACTACTACCCTTGATCTTGATACTACTGTTGATGCAGCTGTCATGCCCCATGAGTATGATGAGGGTATAGAATCAGAGAAAGAGGAGGACATGGCAGGGAACAGCTCTATGGACCCTGGCACAGGTTTATCTACACCTTTGCCAGCAGCGAACCCTGCCAACCTGGAGATTCAAGCAGAAGAGCCTGGTCCTAGTGGGTTGGCACCAGTCCCAGCAGAGAGTCCTACCAATTAAGATAAGGAAGAGGAAGAGGAGACAGACTTACTTCCACCATCATTCAGCCAGCAGAGATCCCAACAGGAAGCTCGAAGAAGATTGCTGAAGCTTTATCAGAAACACTGGCTAGTCAAGGAGCACCTGACAAAGCCTTGATTGCTATACATACGCCTTGGGGAGCCATGGAGGCTTTGTCAGCGATTAACTGATCTACCTGCCGAAAGCTTCCTGCTGGTTGTCTTTGACTCCATGTTCCTATTGCCTTGCTTCTGGTTGCTTTGATTCTTGTTTAGACCTTGGACTGTTCTTGACTACGCTGTTGCCTGATCCTGTTGTCCCACGGACTTGTTGTTGACCCATGCTGACTGCTGTAAGCCCCTGACTTTTTGGACTGTGTTGCTGGACTAAATCTTTGCAGGACTGTGTTTCCATTCCTTTGTGCTAATTAACAGTTGGCTACCTTCCCAGATCTTGCTGTTTGTTTCTACTTTGCCGGCATCTAGCTGCTTTCTTGGACAACAGCCCAGAATTGCATTGTCTTTTTTGGCTGCCACATCACACTGTTGCCTCATGTTTAGTTTATGGTCTACTAAGACCCCTAGATCCTTTTCACATATAATGCTTTCAAGCTAAGTCTCACCACCCAGCCTAGCTATAGTACTTTACATTTACCTTTGCTGAAATTCATTCACATTTCTCAGTCACATTGGCTGTGTACACACAGTATGGAAACTCTATAAATAATAGAATCATATTGCTAGAAGGGACATCTCTTGATTTAGGAAAATCAGAGTGAGTGGTGAAGATGTAGAACTAGTTTTTTCACTACCTGCACAATACCTCCTGCCCAGGTTTGGGATAAAGATAGATGGCCCTGCCTGTAAACAGGATGTTGTATTAGACAAGATAAAAGGGGTGGGGCATGACCAAAGAGTTGATAGAAAGGCAGCTTATTCTGGTAAATAGGTTAGGTTGTGGAAAACCTGCAGAGGCAAAGCTTCTATTCTTCCACAAAATGATACCTTCCATATTGACTGATACTCAAAGCGTTTTTAAAAAGATGTTTCCTGCTTTACAAAAGACCCAGAATTTCCAATTAATATACACACCCCTTTGTTGTTGTTAACCACCATCAAGTCAAATTCAATTTATGGCAACCCCACAAATGAGAGACCTCCAAGTCACACTATTATCACAGCCCTGCTTAGGTCTTGAAGACTCAGTGCAGCCGTGACTTCCTTGACTGAGTCTCTTCACCTGTAATGGGGTCTTCCTCTTTTACTACTGCTTTCTACCTTCCCAAGCATTATTGCATTTTCTAGTGACTCCTGTCGTCTCATGATATGGCCAAAGTAGGACTGTCTCAGTTAAGTCATCTTGGCTTCTAGAGAGAATTTAGGTTTGATTTGGTCTCGGACCCATTTATTGCCTTTTTAGCAGTCCATGGTATCCATAGAACTATTCTCCAGCAACACATTTCAAATGAGTTTATTTTCTTCCTATCACCTTTCTTCACTGTCCACCTTTCACATCCATACATAGACATTGAAAATACAGTCACTGGGGTTTGGTTCCAGGACCCCCCATTGATACCACAATCCATGAATACTCAAGTCCTATTATATGCAATGGCATAGCAAAATGGTGTCCCTTATATAAGATGGCAAAATCAAGGTTTGCTTTTTGGATTATTATTTTTTTAAGAATATTTTCAAGCCATGAATACTTAAATCTGTGGATATGGAGGGACAACTGTACAATAGCATGGGCAATCCTAACTTTAGCATTCAATGATATATCTTCATACTTCAGGATCTTGTCTAGTAAAGATAGCTCACGGTTTTATTATATTGAGTTGGTTCTAATAAAGGTATTGTGTCACTTTTCCAGTTTGGATTTTGATAAGGGACCAATTTTTTCTACTTTGAAGATTAACATATTCTACTACCACCTGGTGGACAAAAACTAAAACTGCAGTTACTGTCATTACAACCACATCTTAACTGTGACAAATTCCAGGAGGAGTAACTACTGTAATTATTCAAATCTAGGAAACAAGTTCAGGGGTAGCTGTGTTGGCCATGTAGCAAAACAAAATCCAGAATCCAAAAAGGTGATGCCTTTATTGGCCAATCAAACTGAAAAACACATGATGCAAGCTGTTGAAGCTCTACTGGCTTTTTCATCAGGCAAAAGTGGTTAAAAAAATAAATGGCCTATGGTTGTCTCAGATGTTGCTTGTGTTGTTGTTCAGGTGAGGGATCTCTGCAGGCAGAGGTCACTCCTACTTCCTGGCCATGTGGTGTGCTGAGACAAAGGACAGTAAAATTTAACTCCTTCCGCAGCAGCAAGGCAACTTCTTGGTATCCAGCATGTTTTTGATAAGCTAAGGCTCCTTTGTTAAGCAGAGATCATTTGATTTTTCAAGAAGTCAATGTACTGTTACATCTAGAAAAAAACCTGTTGCTGCAGAAGGGTTGATATGTTGATGCAAAACATATTTTTATGTAGCTTGATGTCTAGGTCAATCTTAACTGTGATTGGCTTTTAAAAAGATGTTGAAGCCAAGCTTTGAAGCTAGTTTGCAGTTGATCAAAAGGTTACCACACTGTATGTTAACTTCTGTGCAGACATAATACTATACTATATTTAATGCAGAAGAAGAGAAAGTATAAAAGTCCATGGGGTGGCCCCAGTCTCTCAGTCAGTGTGAAGAGACCAGGGAAGTGTTTCTTCCACACTGTGCCAATGACTAAAGGCAGCAACTAACTCATTTTGACAGTGTGTGAAAAGGAGACCTTCCTGGCAGATTGTGCCTATGGCTCTGACCTGTCTTTTAAAGATGCCCAGAATCTGACTTAGCTAGCCTCACAGTAGATCTGCGTCTTCCTCCTGGATGACTTGACTCTTGAGGAGGTGGGCACAAAAGCCATATAATAAGACACCAAAGCTGAAGATGTAATTTAGCAGATGCCATTTATTTCAAAAATGACTTATCTTTTACAGTTTTGCATATCTGGAGGTAGCTGCAAAAATCACTGGACCTTTTCTAAAATGGCTTCAGTGTGCCAGTTTATGGGCATAATGCATCAAAGAGGAACCTGGTCTTTGTTAAAATGAGGCAAAGGGAATAGAAGGGCTTATAAAGGACTTTTGAAATGTGGCATGAACAATCTCAGTGTGTGATGGCCATTTCCTTTTTTCATACTCTGCATTACATGTGCCTGCAGAACAATATAAGAAAAGATAGTCATTTGAGTGACTATCAGCTGGCTGGCAGGAGTAGCAGTTGCCAGAACAAGAACACCACCAACAGAAACAATCCCTGGGCAAGGAAAACCACACACACACACTTTATATAAACATATAAGCAAGCATTTCCTCTCATAATAATATTGAAATTAAGAAGGCTTGCATGTGGCAGCTTCCTAGTGGATTCTGCCCAGATTTATTAAGGCAGAATACAAAAAGGAAAGTTACAAAATATAGTGTAAAATAAAGTATATGTTTTAGTTTAGAAAATAAAAATAAAATCACAAAGGATTTTCTGTTGATCGTCAACACAACAGGCTTCCAGTTTCCTTTTCTCTTCTAAAAATACTATTGATGGATGGCGAAGCCTACATCCCATGGATGTTAGTCATGAACTGATATAGAGTTGGAGTAGGAGAGATGATTGAAAAGTGAGCTAATGCATGACTCCTATTGGGAATCATACCCTTAGAAGACAAGATATTTCTGTTAGCCAGCATATACAGATTTAAGTACTATATGTGCATTGATATAGGAAAACACTTTCATATTTCTCATTACTTTCAGTGGGATTTATACAGGAGAACTTGACACAGGAACATAAAAAGAGTCAAGCAATTCAATTTATCTAGCTCCATATTCTCCAGTCTCACAGGCAAGTGAGATACACAGGCAAGAGAGCTCCTCTGTATCTCAGGCAAGAGTCCAAGGTTTAAATCTGGGGCCATCTGGATACAAAGCATGTGTTCTACCAATGAGCTAAGAGCCCTCTCCATTCTCTCAGGAAGATTCCTTATGAGAGAGGACAGTTTTTTGCCTACTCTTCTAACCAAGCACCTTCTCCTCACTTCATCTATTTTTCAAACCCCATGGGAACCCAGTTCTACCTGCTTTTGGAAGCTGCTGGTAGCATGTGTGGTATCAACCTGAATCCTAGGTCCACTGAAGCTGAAACTACAACACTTCAGAAGATTCTTCAGTGCTGTGGCATTTGGAACTAGTCATGGATTGCTGCCCTCCTTTGCCTGCTTCTCCTGCACAAACCTCTGGACTTGTCTATAAATTCTCTTGCCACTAAACAAATTGTCAGTTTGGAAACTGTGGGAAATTTATTGTGTATGCAGAACAGCAGGCATTACAAAGACTTGATTGTTTGAATCCACAGACAAAAGCAGCGTACTTCAGGTTTGGTTCTGGCTATTATTCATAGCTGGATTGATAAACCAACCATCCACAGCCCTAATATAGGTTCTAGATTCACACATTCAAGGACAGATATCTGCTTCATTGAGATTGGTTCTTTACCCTTAATTTTTTTAAAAAACAGATGGCTTTGTTCCTTGGGCCATCAAGAATGTCATAGTCAAAGAAGTAGCCATGTTAGTCTGTATCAGTATACAAAGGGATTTTGAAGCACCTTTGAAACTAACTGAGAGAAAGAACTTGGTATCCTAAGCTTTCATGGACTCAGTTTACTTCAGATGTGAGTCTATGAAAGCTTATATTGTAAACTTCTTTCTCTCAGGTAGTCTCAAAGGCATCACAGAAATGTGTAGGTTTTATAACTTCCAATATTGTCTGAAATTCCTGAAAATTCCAAGTGTTCTTTTTGGACAACACTCATATTTGTCACTGGTCAAGCAGCATGTGGTAGACTCATTCTCAACATGTTAAGTAACGTAATTTCAGAATACGACTACTTCTTACCTATCTAGAATCAATTCCACATTAACTCCAGTTTCAGCTTCCACCAATAGAACTGTTATTCTGGCCTTTTGATTTCAGTAGCCAACCCATTCATCAGATGACTGTTTCATTTGCCAGTGACAATTTGACCCTCAGTCTCAATCCAAAGACAAGTCTTGATTGCCAAAATAAAAATCCAATAGCATTTTGCTAAAAGTGCTGTCAGTGGAGTGACTCCTGATTTGAACGTTACGTGTCTCATTTTGTAAATAAAAGATGGCAAAGATGGCAGTTGTAAAGAGAAAAGGAGCAAATGGTCAGTGAATGTACAGAACAGCAGATTGGAATAAAACCTTTGAACCCATAGAACAGTCCTCACACCTTGCAGCTAAAACTCAAAATGCAAGATTGCCCCCTCAAATAAAGTGGAAGCACTTTTCTTCACATGTTTATGTTGCAGTCCTTTACAGTCCACAACAATATAAGGTACTGTATTAGCAGTACTTTATGAACAAACTGACATGCTTCAGCTGCTAGTGAAAGATTGTCTCTAGCTACAGTTTGGATTTAAGGGATTCTGCCACTGGTGCAGCAGACAATGACACCACCACCTTCTCTTGAGCTCAAGGGCTTCTCACATCAAGGGTTTTGTATCAAGCCTACACCAAGGTGCTTTGCTGAGTTGAACTGAAACTGGCCAATTGAAAATACAGCTCTTGCTGAGAAAAAAAAAGTTTCAAATACACAGGAGAACCTCTTTTCTCCATGGAAAGTTTTTAGAAACAGCTGAAGGGCTCAGAAGTGAGGAGGCTCCAGACACCATGGACTGCTACTGTAGCTCTTCCATAGGCCATGAAAGCTCTGCTAAGAGTTGGTTTGTTGATCTCATGGTTATTAAGAGCAGAAATTATGTCTCAAGAGGGGAAGTTCCCTTCACCCAAATGGTGCAAGACTAGACTGCAAATAACAACAAACAACTAACTTACCTATGGAAGATAGTAGGTAGATGAGCTTATACCCTTTAAAACTGTTGCAGCCTTTATGATTGGGTAAGTGGGTACGGACTTCCTGGCCAAGACCTGCTCCTAATGTTCTACAGAGCTGGCTGAGTAAAATGTTTAACAATTCTTTCTGGGTCACTCTACTTGCCTTGAGACCTTAAAAGGTGCTTGCTAGATACATGGAATGTAACAGGTTTTAAAAAACAATATGATATTCAAAACATATTTCTGCACTTCATACATGCTCTATAAAAACATGAAACTTTACAAAGACATGATGCTAGAGTAATCCATAAAAAGGTCTAATTTAAAATATGTACATTCTGTACATTCTTTCCTCTACTTACACTGATTAAATAATATCCCTTACACACACTCACTTGCTCTTCTCATCTGTAGCAGACAAACTTAGCTGAGCTCTGCTTTGAAGCAGAAGACTTCCTCTCCTTAGATCAGAATTTTAGCAACAATCCTTTTTCTGCTGAGAAGAATCACCTTAACTGAGCAGTAGGTCCCTCCAGGGTTACAGGCACCTGTGGTATTTCTATGTGGTTTGGAAGAGCAAGCCCTTTGTATTTTAGGATGTGTATTTCTGAAATATCTAAGTCTTGAAATGGCACATTCTGGAAGGCTATATAAAATTCACTCAGCACTAATATTCCTGCAGCCATTGGATTTTTCAACAATTAAGGCACAGCATTAGTAGCTGGTTTCTTTTTTAGTTTTTGATGTCATCATCCTTTAAGAATTTAAATCCAGAAGGTGCTTCATAGAGGCTCTCCCCATCAGTGCTGAAATCATCGTCTTCATCATCAAGATCACTCAGCAGTTTACTGGACGTCTTTTTCCGTCTGTTAAAGCAAATCAAGCAATGTAACAATCAGCATTTTTTACTGTAGAAATGGTATGCAAATAGGGTTGCCTGAGCGAAAGCTGGAGAGGGCTTCTGTACCTTCAATGGTTGTGTAGAAGAGGGAATTTCAGCAGGTGCTATTTATTACCTGGTTGCATGACTAGCAACACCTCTTCTACATAACCATAAAAGGTAAAGGAGGCATCTCCAATTTTCAATCTGACAACCCTACCTGATCTGCATACTATTTGGACTGTGTCACTCCTGTGCTTGCAAAGCCATGCAAATAGCCACTTACAGATTCAGAGACAGAACCGGTTAGTCTTGGGAAGTGTAAGAAGCTACAAGGCTCCAGAACAGGCAGTGTAGTTCATAGGACTATATACCTCTCTGCAAGCATCATCTGCCCCAACAACTGAACAAAATATGCTCTATAGAGTGACACTCCCCTCCAAAAAAACCCTGTCTATTTCTGGACATAAAACAGGAAAAGGCTCAATTTGGGCATCAGTGTAGTGGTTTCAATGTTGGACTGTGACCCTGGAGACCAGGGTTTGAATAACCACTCAGCCATGTAAACCCACTGGGTGACCTTGGGCAAGTCACACTCTCTCAGCCTCAGAGGAAGGCAAAGGCAAACCCCCTCTGAACAAATCTGGCCAAGAAAACCCTGGTACAGATTCGCCTTAGGGTCACCATAGATTGGAAATGACTTGAAGGCATACAACAAGACTGCTTCCCAGGAAAGGACAATATTGGAGGAGGGGAATCCAATCCATGTACAAAGGAATCCCAAAAGGTAGACTAGAAGTGGCAAAGCTATATTTGAAGTCTGAAGCCTAACCAGCTTGATAAGTTTCCAAGGCAGAAATCACTGGACCCAGTGCAGAGAAAAGGGGGAATCAGGCCTCCTGTATCCTAAGCAAGGAGCCACAGCTTCAAGAGAAACCTGCAGCTCTTGATCTTGGAGAAGTTAGGCCATGGCATGGAAGCCACCGTGTCTTCTGAGATTCCTCTTTTCCCACCTGAGTTCCTGTCTGATTGCACTCAGCTGCCCTTGCAGTTGGTCATTCAAGTCAACTTGCTCTTCCAGCTCCCTTTGAAGCTTCTTCTTGGCACTTTCAAGTCGGTCTATTTCTTCTTCTGCTTCCTCTACTTGGCGTTTCATTGCTTTCAAACGCAAACTCAGCTGTGAAATAAGACAGGCTAATTAGAGTTTGGGCAGAGAATACATCTCATTAAACTTTAGCCACCTGTGATAGAGAATGGAGCAATGTCTGTACAGGAGGCGAAGAGAAAGCTATAAATGCCAATGAAGTAAAGAGACCCTTTCCCACTCTACCTGGTCCTTTTGGTCTGTCAGGGAAAGATGCTCATCATCAACCTGCATCATGAGCTCTTTAACTTTTCTTTCAAGCCGACGGTTGCTGAGTTGGAGGTTAGCGCGATCTCTAGCAACACAAGGAAAGGGCAGAAATGAACACAAATAGCATTAAGAATCTGTTTATGCTGTCTTGGATCTGACCTCCAGCCCACCACCCACTTCGTTCCCACCAGATGTCCCTCAGTGACCAACCAGGTGCCTCTGGGAAACCCACACACAGGGCATGATGGCAGCAAGCCCTCCCACACTCTGTATACTATATACACTCTGCTTCTAATAGTCAAATTTCTGCTGCCTTTGTCACTCTGTGTTAGCCACCCCAGATTCCTCCATCCGCTCTGCTGGATTGACTACAGGACAGGTCTGTATCACCCCAACAAATCCTCTTGCTACTCTCTATCCAAGTTTTTCCTACTGCTTTTCCTATAGCCTTGTGTGAATGTTTTTTCTGGGTGAATGTGTGTGTGTGGTGTTATTTTTGAACTCTTTAATAAAAACCATACTTAATTTTACATGTGTGTGTATTCCATCCAGACTAGTACTGGTAGACAGAGGTTTGCAAGATTCCCTTGTTACCCCCTTTCGCATAGCTAAAGTCGAGTTGCTGCTAATTTCCCCAACGTATTAGAAAGTCGATATTTTCTTGGAATTTTCTAGGGAGCATTTTGGGTAATACCTCCACATTTGCAGGTTAAGCATTCGTAGATTTGATTATTGGGGATTACTAAATACCTTCTCTCCAGGCATTTTCTAGGTCCTCCAGCGTAATTCTATGGTATGCTTCCATTGGAAGTTGACCACAGACTTATGCTGGAGGACCTAGAGATTCCTAGAGAGAATGCTTTTCTAGGCATTTGTAGAAGCATTCTCTCAGGTTTAAAAGCAGGCCTATATTCACAGTTTTTCCACTTTTGTGGGGGTCCTCTGCCCCTAAGCTCTGTGAAAGTTGAGGGCTTCCTGTATACTACCTCCAGTATTTTAATATGGTTTTTGCAGCTGTAATCTTTCCATTCATTTTAAATACTGCGAGTTTCTTTAAATGTTATTTGAGTAATGGAGTGGGATGGGGCTTCACCTCAGTGGGTGGGTAGCTCTATTGTAGAATGCATGCCTTGTATTCAGAAGGTCCCCAGTTCAACCCTCAGCATCTCCTGGCAGAATCTGTAAACCTCATGCCTGAAACCTCCAGGAAAGTATGTCAAGTCAATGTTAACAACACTAGGATAGAGGAACCAAAGTCTGATTCAGTATAAGACAGCTTTTCATGTTCCTAATTTTGAAAGAAATAAGTGGGTGGTTCGATTTTGTTTGGTTTAGCTAATATACTGCAGTTGCCTTTTCAGTATTCAGTTTTCAGAAAAGTGGTCGTAAAGTAGCTGGATGCCTCCCATAGATGCCAACTTCTCTGGACCAACTTACCTCTCTTCATTCTCTAGTCGCTCCTCCAGCTCCACAATCCTGGCTTCCATTTGATCAAGAAGCCCTTCTTTGCTGGACCTATAAGAGCCCTCAAGGTGCAGGATCCGACTTTTCAAATCTTTGTTCTGGAATAAGAATTTGTAGAGTTTATTCTGTCACTAAATCTGGGGGGCATAAAACAAACAGAGCTAACTCAAGAGATTTTAATGCTCAAGGGAGATAAGGAAAATGGAATTCAACAGAGATAAATAGAGAACTCTGCATTTTGGGCACATGAACTCAAAAACACACAGGAATAGGATAGAGATGGCCAAGATCCTGAGAAAGATCTTAGAATCATAGTCAAACTGAACCTGAATACCAGTATGATGCAGTTTTTAAAAAGGCTAATGTAATTTCCCCCTGCATTAATAGCTATGGTTTTCAAGTCACAGGAAGTAATTGTTCAGATCTGGTTGGGAGTACTGCTTCCCATTTTAGATATTACACTCGAAGCAGGAGGTAGACATTTTGGAATGGGTTCACAAGAGAGCAACATCAGTTTTAAAGGAATTGCCCTCACTGCCTCTACACTGTTGGTCTGAATTAAAGCTGGTGATGAGGTCATTCAGGGTCCAAAATGGCTTTAGACATCAATAGCTGAAGAAGCCCTCCCCATATACATCTGCCCAAAGATTCAGATCAGCTGGAGGGGGCCTCCTTGTTGTCTCACCAGGAGGAGCAATACTCTTTCAGGATATGGGAGTGGCCCTTCTTTACTGTGGTGGCTTGGCTATAGAATGCTCTCTCCTTGGAGCCCTGATTTGTGCTGACACTCATTTTGATACCATTAAAACACGCATTTATCAAAGCCTTTGGGTCCTAATGATACTGACCAAATTTGTGCATGTAAATGGTTTAAAATTGCCTTATACAGTCGGACCCACATATTTGCAGAACCAATATCTGCAATTTCAGTTATTTGGAGGACACAAGACAGGAACACATGCCATAGAGTCTTCCTAGAAAATGCCTAGAGAGACATCCTCTCTAGACATCTTCTAGATCCTCCAACGCCAATATGGCATTTTTAACTGGAAGTCCCATTATTTTAATAGGGTTTTCTGTTAACTGTGATTTCTGGTATCTGCAGTAAGTACAGGATCCAATACCCTGCAGATACAGGGGTCCAATTGTATATTGCTGGAAATCCTGTTGGTTAAGTCTCAGTTCAAGGACACCCATTGAATGAATTGTTGAATGGTGAGCAACATGTAGATAAATCTAATTGCTTCAATGTTTCTATTCTGTTTGGTGGGATTTAGACCAGTACTGGATTTTTTGAAATATGATTAAAAGGAAAAGAAAGAGGAAAGGAATAAAAAAAAAAAGAAATAAAAGTACACAGGATATGAACATGGGTTAAGAATATATACATCAAGTAGCTGAACCCAGTGTAACATTCGCTGTTATAATAGAATAGAAAGGTTCACACAGTTCAGCTACACACTATTATTTCAGGAAAAAATACCGCATTGTTTTACATGTGGGTGGTGAGTGGCTGAGGGAGTGAGAGGAGGGGGCCTTTGTGAGTGGCAGGAGTGGATTGTGAAGTGGAGAAGGAATTTGCATGTGGGTGGTGACTGGCTGAAGGAGTGAGAGGAGAGAGGGATTGGTTGGGTATGTTTCCTAAGCAGCCAATCTGCATACTGAGAAAGAAAACATACCCAAACATTTTATATAGATAAATCTCTCTCTCTCTCTGGCTTTTCTTCGCAAACGAAGATTCAGGAGCTGACTATATTTTGAAAAAATATATTTTCTAGAAGCTGGAATGTATAAAATACATGTTTATGTACAGTTAAAGCTATAAGATCTTCTGACTATTGAACGATAGATGGCGAATGATGAATGTTTATCTTTGCAACCATGGAGTTTAGATCCTTTTGCAATAGTAAAAGCACATAGAACCCACAAGACACCATCCCTTTGTTCCTTAAATTATTAAAACCAAAGTTTATCCAAAAGGAGGTTCCAAATAAGTTGATTCCACAATTGTCCAAGCGAGAGTATCTGAATCAGGCTGTTTTTCCCAGTTATTTGTATGAGTCAGGAGATACACCTTGTGACATAAACTCAAAAACTCATTATGAGTAGCTAAAATGTGAGTCTACCACTAGGTGGTACTCTACACTTGGAGCAATATTAGGAAGATTGTTTAACTTGAATAGCTATTATTCTTGCATAATTTTCCACATTGTTGCTCAAATCTGCTGGTAATCTGTGCTGTCTGTTCTGGAAGAATGCACAGCTCCTTAATCTTCACTGTGTGGTGCTAGACTATAGATACCTGGTGGCAAATAGAAGCACTCTGCAAACACTCAGAGCCATTTTTATTATTATTATTATTTATAGAATCATAGAGCTGGAAGAGACCACAAGGGCCATCCAGTCCAACCCCCCTGCCATGCAGGAATACACAATCAAATCATTCCCGACAGATGGCCATCCAGCCTCTGTTTAAAAACCTCCAAAGAAGGAGACTCCACCATTGTCCGAGGCAGTGGGATCCTGCCACTTCCACACCATTAACCAGGCCATCCCCATTGGTTAGGATCAGATCTAAAATAGCTGATCTCCTTGTTGCCTCTTCTACCTTCTGGACAATGAAACTGTCTGCAAGGCAAGTGAGGAATTTGTTGGACCTTTAATTCTTGGCAAAGTTGGACTTCCAACAAATATCAGGATAGTAGAAATCCCCCATTACTACTACATCTCTCCTTTCTGAATGTGCAGTCATCTGTTCTAGGAAGGCATCATCCAAGTGCTTGGTTTGGCTTGGAGGTCTGTAGTAGACCTCACAACAACATCCCTGCTGTTTCTCTGTCCCTTAATTTTTACCCGGATGCTCTCAGCCTCTCTCCCAGGATTTAAATTGTGGATCTGTTTACAGGTGTACACATCCTTAACGTATAATTTTACTCCACCACCCTTCCTGTTTGGTCTATTTTTCTGAAATAAGCTATACATACCCCTCTATTCACATATCCCAGCACTTAGTCCTGATGTTTTAGTTGTCCCCAAGCTAAGTTTGAGCACAAACCAAACTCCAATGCAAACCTGTCTGTCTAGAGAAATCTTGTCACATTCAAGATCTTGCCGCGCAGCCCTTTCCTGAAGTAGTTCACTTCTCATTTGCTCAATCTGCAATTCATGGAGAGAAAAAAGGTTGGTATGGTTGGATGGATTGCTTAACATGTATATAATGCTGATGTTATTGGAACTGAATACTGTTAACTGACCTTTTGGTAAGAACCTAAGGATGGTCATGCTGTATCAGTCCAAAGGTGAATCTAGTCCAGCATTTTGTTTCCACAGCAACTAACATGTTGCCCCAGTAGAAAGCCCACAAGCAAGACACAAGGGCAACTACATCCGCCTACTAATATTCCCCAGCAGTTGGTATTCAGAGGCATACAAACTGATACTTAAGGAGGTCATCATGACTAATAACAATGGATGCTAGAGCATTGTTTAAGAAATTGTGACTGAGTAAAAAATGTAACTGAGTATCCATTCTCTTGAGCCTAAGTACCCTAAAAGCACCAGATCCTATTTGCTCTTGGAAGCTAAACAGTAGTATTAGACCATAGGCCATCACAGAAAAGAATAGGTATAATAAAACTAATATCATATTAAAGTATCACAATATGTGTCACATTAAAAACATATTTAGCATTAAAACCTTGGTTTTAAGTGTCCCATGCGAACTGTCATTATGACAGTATACAGTTCATTCTTTTTCAAACTTTTCATTCTCTGCATTCTGACATGAGAGACACTGCAGACTGGTCGAGCCAGAAAAATCAACAGTAGCAGAACACGTTATAAACCAACCTGGACACAAAATGTTATTTAAAAACACTGAAATTTTGGACCAGGCCAACAACTATCATGTCAGAATACACAGAGAAGCTATTGAAATCAACAGACACCTGGACAACTTCAACAGGAAAGAAGAAACCCTTAAAGTAAACAAAGTTTGGCTACCAGTCCTTAAAAATACCAAAATCAAAACTCAACATATGCAAATGAACTTCATCCACGGACAGGGGGATTTCCAGCAGACAATGGACCATTAGCCTAACAGAAACTAATCCTCCTTGCATATCCTCCCACCCTAGGAACTAGCCATTCAAATATGCAGATTTACATAATACCTTCTCCAGCAGGGACTCAAAGTATATAAACCCCACACATCCCTATGCCACCATTCTCTGAAGATGCCAGCCACAGATGCAGGTGAAATGTCAGGAATAAACAGCCCGAAACCCCCCCACAAAAACCCTAATGATAGTCACTCTGTTATGCAAAAGAATTCATACCTGCCCCCAAACACCAAGGGTTGTATACTAGGTATTTCATCATACCAAAACCAAATGGAGGAGTTTGTCTGATTCTAGATCTTCACAACCTCAGCAAGTTTGGGGCAACAACATGTGAACTGGGAGAGGGAGAGGCTATTGCAAAATGCTTTAGAAGCTTTGGTAGGCTCTGAAACTCTGCTGCGCAGGCACAGGAATGACCCTATTGCTTGAGCTCACAGCTGACCTTTCAAAACACCACAGTTACATGTAAGCAACCTGTTCTTATCCTGCCTATTACCAACCTACCAACACTTAGAAAAAATGGTTTAAAAGCACGATTAATTTGGAATTGCAAAAGATACCTACCTGGGGATTATTTTTATTTTAGGCTTGCAGTAACTTAAAGAAGGCACTAAGACAAGGATGGGAACCATGCAGTTCACTGATTAAACTGTATGTCCATTTGTCTCTACTGTGTGTCTGAAAGCCAAGACTGGGCATCTGCTTGGGCATGCAAAATTTACTTTTAAAAAATGCCTTGATGGATACTCTTACCGTCCATTAATATGTTTAGTCCCACTTTAAAGCTGTCCAAGTTGCCAGTTACCACTACATCTTATGGTTGGTTGGTTATTTTTTATCCCAGTACAGAACCAGAGGCTGCTTATAACATGAATGAAAAAGAAAATACAGCTAAGAAGCAATTCTAATATTGGAGAAAATATGCATTTATACTTTTGATAAGCTCTAAATCAGAAGTCCAGCCCAGCATATACTAAGTGCAAAATGACCACGTGCCCCAGATGCACACACACAAACCTATGTACACTCCACACAACATGAACTTTCCAAATCCCTGCTAAAGTCTGCCTGATGGAAGGTCATATCATTGGAGTGCCCACCATGCTGTGTCTGTCTTTTCCAAGCCCCATTTATTGGGGTCATGTGGAAAACTGCTACAATAGAACTGCTTGAGGAACTCCAGACAAAATGGATTCTGAAGGGGGGGATTAATGAGCAACTAATTAAAAAATGAATCTCTTAAATGGAGAAAGTTTATGAGTTGTAGTTGGTCACTGTAAGGTTACACACACTGAGCTATTGTATTGTGCTCAAAGGCTGTGAAAATTGTGGGCCACCATAACTGAGTGTCACATTCAGGACGGGGGTAGGACAGTGAGTGTGACAGCACAGAGGAGATGGCTGCTGCTGAAAGATGCTTCCAAGTAGAAGGGACTACACACAATCTAATAGGGCTGTACATAGGCCCTATCTGTTTAATATTTAGACAGAACATATGATATGGAAACAGGATTAGACTCAGAGGAAGCTTGGGGGAAGGAATCTCAACCATTTAAGATATACAGGTGACGCCATGTTATTTGCAAAAAATAGCAAAGACTTGGAACAACTATTGCTGCAAGTCAAGGAAGAAAGGGCAAAAGCAGCATTACAGCTATACATTAAGAAAACAAAAATAATGAACATAGATTATGTACATACATAACTTTTAAAGTGGGTGACAAAGACATCAAAATAAAGACTTCCTATACCTTGGCTTAGCCATAACCAAAATGAAGGCTGTAGTCAAGAAACCAGAAGAAGACTAAGACTTGGAAAGCCAGCCATGATGGAACTAGATAAGATCCTCCATTGAAAAGACTTATCATTAAACACTAAAGTAAGAATCATCTGGTCATAGTATTTCCAATTTCTGTGTATGGGTGTGAAAGCTGGACAGTGAAGAAAGCTGACAGGAAGAAAATCAACTCATTTGGAATGTTGTGCTGGAGGAGAGATTTATGGCTACTACGGACTGCTAAAAAGACAAATGAATGGGTCTGAGAGCAAATCAAGCCTGGACTCTCATTGGAAGCTAAGATGATTAAACTGAAGCTATTGTACTTTGGACATATGAGACAAACAACATTTACCAAAAAAAAAAAAAAAAACCCATGATAGGTTCATTTTAGGGTTGCCACAAGTCAGAAATGGCTTTGGAGTCACACAACAAGAACAAAAAGCATGCCTCTGCATGTTCCCTCTCCTTTTTCTTGCCCTCTCCAGCACCCCTCAGGTGTTGTAATCCCAGGACAAGTACCAGGCTCCAAAGTGCCCATTTCAGGTAGCAGCCACCATAACTGGAAAAGGGGCATATGGGGGGGGGAGCCTCAAACTCAGTGAGGCTTAATTGGAGAACTCTGGCTGTGGGCCTGTTTTGGAATAAGGAGCAGCTGCAGAGTTGGTTGTCAAGGAAAAAGCAATTTGATTTCTAATAATAACTTGAAGATGGCTGCAGCCTCTGTCTTCCCTTTCCCACTAGGCACACGTGCGGCTTTAATTCTGAAGAAAGGAAAAATAAAACCTCACCTCTTCCTTTTGCTTCCCCCAAACCGGCTGAATCAGCAGAAATGCTCAGCTGCTCAATAAAGGGAGCTAGCTAATGGAAATTTCAGTGCATAGCTGGCTGGATATCAGCCTGTATTTCCCACATTTTCATCGGCTTGTTCCACACACCTGCGCCAAGCAAGGAGCAGGTGTGTGCCATCCGCAGGGACTGCTTTGCCCAAGGAAATGAATGACACTGCCCGCATAACTTCATCCTTTGCTCATTTACTCTGCTGTTGCCATGGAAGCAGGCTTCTCACACAGTGACAAGAAGCTGTGCTCAAGTCCATTAATTCATCCTTAGTCTGCCTTCTTTTTCTTCTTCAGTTGTTGCTGGCCAAAAATGTTCTAAAGCAACAGAAGAATGGTGGCTACTTAAAGAAAGGACAGGAGAACCAGTGGTGAAAAATGAGTAATCAACTAAATTGAAGCTGGACACTGGAAAGTGGGCATCCAGCTTCACAGTGTAATGAGTTGTTGAAAGCATGGTGAACAAAGGTCCTTCAAACTAGAGGTGGGCCAAGTATGGGCTATAGGCTGCATGCAGCCCTCGGACTCCCCTTGGGGGAAAAAAAATGCAAAAAAATGTTTTCAAAAAGAATTCTCTCTACCCTCTGGAGGCATGAGGTCCTTTATACCAATTTTGCTGTCTGTTCGTCCATCCATCCCCCCACTGGGCCAATTTAGGCCTAGCAGATGCCTTTTTAAAAAGCAGGAAGTAAATAGGAAATGACATCCACTCACTTCCTGTTGTTAAGGAACATCTCTCCTGGACCTAAAAACATGCTGAAGTGTCCCTGTGCCCCCTAGAGGGGCGGAATTATTATTATTATTTGTAGGGAGGTGGGAGGTCTCCTGGGGGGTTAACAAGGCCCCCTAGTCTTCCAGAGTTAAACTCACAGCTAGTATGGAGTGCTTGGCTAACAAGGCAGAATTGGAACCATTAGGGCTGGCCCTGCCATTTGGAAGAATGAAGGGGACATCTCAGGCAGCAGATGCTGGAGAACAGAGGAGCATCAACAAGGTAGTAGAGCATGAGGGGTTTACAAGGCACACACCTAGTCCTATGTCCAATTTTGTTAGTCTGCTGCCTTCAGGGGTACTGCCCCAATGATCCCAGGGATAAAAAAAAATGGGACGAATGCTCCAAAATGCACTTTAAGGGGAGTGGGTATTTTAAACCCAGGAGAAGGCTTTTTCTAAAATAGGAAATATCAGGAAGTGTTTCCTGTTGCTAGAACAAAACCTCTGATGATTCCCCACCCCTGCTTTAGGAATAGTTAACGGGGACTCATAACGTGAAGCTCCATCTGTGCTAGAAAACATTCACCTGTTTGTCACTGTCAATCACACACCAACCCTGCTGCTAGTTAAATGTACAAAGGCTCAGGGCACAAGGGGAGGGGGGCTGTCTGGTCAGTTGGCACCCTTAAATCACCAGTGTTTACCAAAACAAAGCCATGATTCTTCCTTGCCTTATTATAAATGCTTAGCAGACCCTGAAATAGTTTCCTGGGAATCCATCCATGCTTCACCATCCCAATGTGGACTTAGAACAAGGCAACCTTTATAGCCCATGTATGCAATCAGGGGTTTCAGAACCCTTGGTACAAATACCTATTTTGCTCCAACCCAACTCCCCACCCTGTGTAATAAGCTGGTTAGACAGTTGTTCTTTACATTTTCTATACAAGCTTCAAATTAATTCAACTGCTAGGTTCCCTAAAGGCAGTGAAAGCTTTCTCCATTCAAGTCTTCTTGCCTATAGATGGGCTGCAGCTCCAAAACCATCTGCTTTGAACCCTAACGCAGCATCAGATGTTCATGAGCTCTTCCGAATGCCTACAGGGGCTATACAAGCACCCATATATAAATGGCACAGTGAGACTGTAAACATGCCATTAAGTTACAGAACTCCTCACACACACAGGGGGCATGGTGATGGTAACTCTTGCCTCTTTAACCCAGGAGCAGACCAACAGGTGCAGGACAGATCTGTCAACAAGCTAATAGCTAAAGAAAACCACCGGATCTAGAGATAGCATATCCAAAACTACTGGCACTTGGGACAAAACAATAATGGAAGGCTGTTGCCTTGGTGTCCTGCTTTTGGCTTCACTGGAAACAGGATGCTGGACTAGAGGGTCTGATCCAGCAAAGCAATTGATTGTGTCCAAATCCTTGTTCTCCCAAGGCACTGAATAAAAGCAGAAATATTTCTGCTAATTTTATGCTGGTATTTCATGATTTTGCTATTTTTATATTGATTTTGACATTTTGGCCATAGTGTGGGACAACCACTCTCTCCCCCACAAAGTTATTTACCTGATTTTTTTGGAAGAAACTGTGAAACAGGCACAATTCTGTTGTACAAGTTAGAACATGAAATGGAGGGAGTGCACACCAGCACGGTGTTCCTGGCAGAGCACGGGACTCAAGTTCCCATCTTGGCCACAGCACTCACGTTGGGCCTGGCATACTCTTTCAGCTTAATTTACCAGACAAGGCTGCTGTGAGGATAACACCAAGGAGTTTATGTGCCTCCCCACCCCCTGCTTATTTTCTCTCTCACTCTCACATACACACTGACACCCAATCCTCAGCTTCTTTGAAGAAAACAGATTATTAATGAAATGAATGCATGAGATATTCAGCACCAGAGATGAGTGGCTCCCACTCAGCTGCTGATGGTTTGTGTCCATGTGCTACACACACACATCCCATGCCACTTCAGCTAGCCAAAGTTGGCCAACAGTTTCATATCAGCTAGTCAAATACCTGCTCTCTGCACCGGTTTATCCTTTCAGACAGGATATCTGAATTATTCCGTTCCTCTTCAAGCTCAAGTTCCAGTTGTGATATTTTGTCCTAGAAGGGATGATGCAACATTGGCTCAGTTCATGAGGCAGCTCAGGGCAGTATCCATGCAATGTGACACCTTGGCAAGTGAAGGGCACCTGCTCCAGCTTGCAAGGGCCCTCCACCTATATGAAACTGGATTGAAGAAGAGCACAAATAGATCAGAGCTTGGGAAAAGGGTTTTTGGACTACAAGTCCCAGAATCTCCTAGAGAACATGGCCAGTGGCCATACTGTTTGGGAGATTTGGGGAGCTATAGTCCAAAAAAGTAATTTTTCCCAAGCTCCAAGATGGATAGAGGGGCAGCTGGAGAGCACAGAATTTTATAAGGTAGGGCTAAGCTCAGCCCAAGTCAGCATGGCCAATGATCAGAGAGTCCAAGCAACAACCTCTGGATGGCCACGAGTTCCCCACCACTATTATAAGGAAAGCCAACCATAGCAGGCGCTGTGTAAGGCTGAGCATTAGCATAAGTTAAGAAAAAGATGAGGCCAAACTGTCCTCTCTCTGCCCTTGGAGTGTTTATGGCATGAAAAAGACTTAAGAGGCAGCTGAGGCCATTAGATGGTCCATCCATCCTGCTAACCTTCTTAGCTGCATGAAAACATTACTCATCTCGTTTCCTCCTCCCAGCCCACTTCACATTCTACCTCCATTATCTTGGCTTGTCTTGCCCGGTCTTCTTTCAAGTGGTTTTTGGCTTCCAGTTCATATTCCAGGGCTTTTACAGTCTGTTCCAGTAGCTGAGTTTTAGTAATAGCCTCATCTTGGGCTCTCTGATGATCCCGTAATTCCTCCTCCATAAAACGAACCTGAAACAAAGGGGAATGTCAACTCTAAGCCCGTCTGGTCAGGGCCCCAGTTATGTATAAAGGAGTTTACTAATGAATTCATAGAAGAGAATTCTGCATGGGATGAGTTTAATGATGTGCATCTGCTCAGGAAAAGGGGTATATAAGAATGTTCTTCCATGAGGTTTTCTGATTTCTGAATAGTTTCCAGAATGCTAATCAGGTTGGACATGGGCACCTGTGTATAGAGAGTAGGATATTTTAACACATGATGGAAGTGTTTTACTCCTGTAGGTAAGGCTGGAAGAACAGCATGTAGTAAACTTTTCTCTTTCAGGATTGGGTTTTTTGTTTTGCTTTTTACATTTTTGACCCCATTTTGGATGGCAGTATTGTTCAGAATAGACATGGAGTTATGTGTTACAGGAATGCATTATGTTTTTAAGCATTCACTTTTTAAAAAGTCTGTAGTAGTAATTTTCCTATATCTATTTTTAAAAAAAAACTTAAAAAAAATACCCCAGTAAAGGAATTACAGACTTTTCTGAAACATGTTGGCTGTTTTAATCAATACAGGCACTTTGGGGAAAGAATGGGTTAAAAATGGAGACGGTTGCTTTATGATGTATTTTTTTGTTTGTTTTTTGTATTTTGAACAAGACAGCTGGAAGTTTAAATCAAGAGAGATGATTCTTAAGGAAAGCAAAGATCTTAATTGGTTTGTTTATATGCAACAAGGACAGATTTAATCAAGATAAAAGAAATACAACCATAGCGGTTAGAGAAAATTAATTTTATTTAACATTGTGCAAAGATGATGACTATGTAATTTTAAAAGTGTATACATGGCTTTTGAAACTAGAGGTGAAAAAGAGTATATGATAAGGTGTGCCCAAAATTGTGGGCATAATGTCCATATGGATGTATGGGGGAAAGTGTGGTCCAAAGATGTAAAATTTACCTGGGGTAGTAATTTAAAAGAAAACTTGGATAAGATGATGTAGAGATTATATCCAACCACAAATAAGCTGTCTAAAATGTCCCTGAGCATTTCAAACCAAGGTTAGGATTGTCAAGGAGAGCTCATTTTTTCATATGTGGTGGACTTGTAAGATGATGAAAAGTTGCTGGTCTAAGATCTATAGGTTAACCCATAGGACATTATAAAGAACTGGATAGTAAATATAGATTCCTTCTTCAATACATGACAACTACAGCAAGAATGTTGTTTGCTCAAACTTGGAAATAGACTGAAGTACTGATGATGGAAGAATGGATTGTTAAGGTTGCTGAGTTAGCCCAAACAGCCAAATTAACATGGGCTTTAAAGAATAAGCCAATTGAAGACTTTTTGAAAAATTGGAAACAGTTTGTGGATTTTTTGAGCAATAAGAAATCTAACCATGTAATAATATGTGTGTATGGTTATTAGTAGTTTTAGTAGGATTGTTTTATTTGGATCTGTAATGGTAGAACAATATCTTTTTTTTTCCTTTTCCTTTTCATTACAGTCAGGATTGAGGGGTCAGAGCCCTACTGTATTTTAATTACGTCTTTTTTCCTTCCCTTTTTCCTTTCTTCTTCTTCTTTCTCTTTCTTTCTTGTTCTTTTCTCTGTTTCTTTATTTTCTAAATGTATATTATTGTGATTGTAAATTAGTTCGTTAGTGTTAAAACTCAATCAATCAATTTAAAAAATGAGCAGACTTTTCAGGGTGAATATGCAAGCCCCTCATGTAGAAGCAGGAGCTGAAGAGAGTACCAGTGCCTGGGTACACCCTCTGTCACCCTCAACTGGATCCTGCATTTCCTATTCCTGGATGCCCCTCTAGAAACTGCAGATTGCAAATCCCTGTGGATTCATTCACACAGCTGTTTAAAAAGCAGGTTCATCTGTGAGGACCAAACATAGAGAACTGCATCTCAGCTGTTTATGTTGATGATCTTAAGTAATTTCTTCTGCCCACACGATGGCAGCACTCCAACAGCTTTTTGAGGGAGGCAGTATGTGGCAGTGGTATCCTCAGAAAACGATGGGTTTTGTCATTTTTTTTTACAGGCTCTTAGATAATACTTCCCTAACCACAAATAGCAAGCCAACCTCTCCCAGCTTTCCAGAGCTTGTTTATGTGATCAGTAATCCTGGGGCAGTCTTTATAGAACCAGTTATGATAGTGTGCTACAACTGTGGGGGAGTGTCTCATTGAGCTGGAAGTGTAAAGGAAAGGACTAACCTGTCCTTATGCAGGAAGACTTTGTTGACTGAGTGTTCTTATTTACATGCAACATTTCTTAATAACCTATTTCCTAAGCTAAGCAGGCTCATCTTGTTTAACCCTCCTCTTGTACGATAGATGAGTTCTTAGTGTTTATAAATCATTCTAGCTTCTTCAGTTTTACCCAGCTTTCATTCCTCTCTCTTGACCATAAGTGACCATAAAAAGGTCCTTGTCAGTAATGTCTTTGACAGACCAAAGCTAAGCAAGTTTGGCATTTCCCTGCCTCTTCATGTGCAGTGGCACAGGAAGATTTCCAAGGGAGGGCATCCACCTTTATTTTAAGATTTAGCTAGTGCTCTTGGTTACCTTTTGATATATTCTGTGACTGGTTTAGAATGGCAAAGTTGTGACTTGTTCTGTTGTACAATGTGATGCTTCTACTTAGTAGCTTTTAGAAATATATTTACTATAAATGAATAAAATAAATGACTATTGTGGCCCCGGATGATTTTTCAAGGCAAACAATTAACAAATACCACTGGCCTGGGAACCATTATACCTCCTCCTGCAATTTGAGAGTTGCCAGATGTGCTTTTTCTAACTCCAAGTTTTTGTCTTTCAACTGCCTCTGTGTCTCAGCAAGTACCCGACGATTTTTCTCTTTGTAGTCATCAAGCTGGTTCTGGAGCTCCAGGCTCGACGCCCGCGAAACCTCTACAATTTCTGCCATCTAGCAAAAAGGAAAACAGGTTCATGAGGCAGAGGACATCACACCTTGCCTAGGAAGCTGCATCTCCAAACTCTTTGGGCAAGAGACAGATGGCCAAAGAGCAAGCAATTTTCCTCTCTGCTTGTGTTGCTCACAAGGGTGTAGTGGGACAAAAGGAGGGCATTGCCCCCCCCCAATAAGAATTCTGCCCTACGAAATGAACTTCTCCTTCAGTCCCTGAATTTCTAGCATTGCAGAGAGTGAGACATTGAAAATCCTTCATACCTACAGTTCTTCTATTTGCTATGTTCCATTCCCTTGATTGCTTTGCCTGCACCCTTTCTTCGGAGGCCTGAACTGTATTTCTTATTTATTTTTATTTATTTATTTATTTATTTATTTATACCCCGCTCTTCAGCCACAAGGCTATCAGAGCACCTTAAAAATTGTTTTAAGCAAACGCTATTTACACATCTACACTGCATTAAGCAGTTTCCAATGTGTGTTAGCTAATATTTCTAAACATTCAGCTGAAGTTTTAAGTTACTGCAATATTAGAAATTTGAAGACTGAAAGAAATTTTAATTTGGGGGAGCGTAGAATTCTTATTGTGGGGCCAGCGCCCTCATTTTGCCACTCCTATAGCTGCACCCCTGGTTGCTCACCATTTATCTCTCATAGCCACCAGTATTTGTACCAACACAATGATTGTTTATACCTTAAACTTTGGTCCAAACTTCTTCCCTCTGTCCTAAAAGAGCTTCTTGCAGAGATGGGGGGTGGGGAAGGCATGAGCTGCTGTCTACCACCTTGGCTATCATTAGGCCTCTGTAACAAATTACCATGCATTTAATGGGAGGTGAATCTTGCTGCGTTGGTGACACTACCTTGCATGAAAGCCTGAGGATCTGACAAAAATTCCCATGCTATAACCAAGACTCTAGCCAAGATTGACAAAGAGATCGATCACAGATTAGCAAAGGCATATAACGCATTTGGAAGACTTTACAAAAGAGTCTGGGGTAACAAACACCTGAGGCGAAGCACAAAAATCAATGTGTATAGAGCTATTGTACTCTCTATTCTCCTTTACGGGTTTGAAACATGGGTTACCTATCGCCACCACTTACAACTCCTCGAACGCTTTCATCAGCGCTGTATACACACAATCCTAAATATACACTGGACTGACTATGTGACGAATGTTGCTGTCCTTGAGCAAGCAGGGATCACCAGCATTGAGGCCATGATATTGAGAACACAGTTGCGCTGGGCAGGGCACATTTCTAGGATGGAGGACCATTGCTTCCCCAAAATAGTACTCTATGGTGAACTCGCCACAGGTCAGCGTAAGAGGGGCGCTCCAAAAAAAGCGATACAAGGACTCCCTGAAACAACATCTCAGGCTCAGCCAAATTGATCACCAACAATGGTCCGCCTTGGCCTCACATCGGGAGGCATGGAGACGCACTATCCACAATGCTGCAGCCTTATTTGAGAACTCACGCCGAACAAGTCTTGAAGAGAAACGACAATGCAGAAAGAATCACAACCCGGAAACATCACCCAAGGAGACCTTCTGCTGTGCTTTCTGCAACCAGACTTGTTTATCTCGGATTGGCCTTTTTAGTCATCAGTGTGCTTGCAGAAAGCGTGGGATGGGTCCTTCCTGAATCTTCGTTTGCGAAGAAAAGCCAGAGAGAGAGGTCTAGGGCAGGGCTGAGCAAAGGCAGCCCACAGACCACAAATTGTTTGCTTCAAAATGCCCCCAAATGACTTGGGGTATATGTGGAGGGATTTCCACCATGTTTGGAGCCCCTCCAAGCCCCCCAGCAATCAAAACCAATTTTTGCAATTAAAAAAAACCCTTTTATCCTTGAAATGACCAGAAATGTCCTCTCAGGACCCAAGAAGCCCAAAATACATAGCGAGAGTGCCCCCAAGTCCCCTAAATGGCATTTGGGAGCAAAAAAATAAATACCAGTTTTTTAGGAGCAGGTAGAATAGAGAGTGTGGTCCTCTAAGGTCTCCTGGAGAGCAAATGCAGCTCCTAGCCTCCTACAGTTGCCCACCCCTGGTCTAGGGCCTAGATCCATCACCCTCCTCCCTGGTTTATCACAAGATACTTTCAATGCACTTTATGGCTTATAAAGGGTGCTTTGTTAGCAGTGAGGAGAGAACTGAGAGATCAGCCCCATTCGCCAGACCCAGAGTCTGTGGATGAAACACCAGTCCTTGGATCCTGAATCCCTGTATAAAGAAGGCATCTGCTATCTTTGGCCAAAGAGGTTCCTTACCTTTGAACAGAGACCCATTCAGTCAGTGTCAGGTGCAAGCAAAGAAGAATGACTTTATTAGTGGAAGCTAAGAATTTATAGACCTGCTCACAAAGGTTCAGATTGTCAAAGAGCCACATGTTAAAGGAAGAAGGTTCTCATGATCTCATGCAGTAAAAGTATCCTGACACAAACAGTTAAACAATGGATTATTAACTTTACCCACTGGCTAACTCGGGTTGCATAAATGTTGCAGAAAGGGATACATTTTATTCTGGGAAAAGCAGCTCCCAGCAGTTTCAAAGCTGCTACAATACCTCTGACTGCATTGCACTCTCAAGGTTGCTTCAAATTATTCTTACTTTGGCATATATCAGCAATCATGGCTGCTCTTTGGTTTTGCTTAACTTTGTCAGTCATGTAGAGGAGAACACAATCAGAGATGCTGACCCACTTACTGTCAAGCTGGATTTACTAGTATAGAAAGGGGGCTTGTGTTTCTGCTTTCACCTCTGCCCTGGTTTACCACAGGATACTTTCAGTGCATTTTATAGCTTACAAAGGGGGCTTTGCAGAATAATGCCAGCAGCAAAGCCCCAAGAGTTTATGATCAATCCAACTGGGTTTCTAATCAATTGGCCATGTTCATTGTGGATGATGGAGATCATAGTCCAAGGCATCTGGACAGCACCAGGTCAGAAACAGCTGCCTTAGTAGCACTGTTCTCTCTGCCAGATTGGGGACAAAATGCTGCAGGATGAATGCATGTTTAATCTGCCCTGTTATTTTTAATGCTGGCTTTGATATGACCCTTTGGTTCTCTGTGGCAACCAGCCTTGAGCGGCTGGATTAGAAGCAACAACAAACATTTTGTTCTTAAGTCTTGCTGGAGATAAATCACAAGGCTTTTCTTGTGGGAGTGACTTTTGAGGCCCCAGATGAAGAGGGTGTGGCTTTCCTGGACAAGAGACTCTTCCTGCCACTTTCTTCCAGAGACAGACATTCCTGTTTCAACTCTAAAAGCTTCCATTGATCTTCCCTGGCTCACAAACATTCACTTTCATTTGCACCTCTTTCTTTCTCTCTTTCTCTCTCTTCCCCCTCAATATCTTTTGTACCGCTCAGCCTTTTATTTTTTCCTCTCCACATACACTTGATATTTAATCTCCCACCCATCTCACCTCCTTGTGTAACTTCTCAATAGTCTTGTCCAGTTGCCACCGCTCATTCTCCAGTTCACTCTTCATCCTCTTTAACTGATCCTTCTGGTTCGCTTCATCTTTCAACCTGTCGGTTAACTGTTGCTGTTCCTGGCTCAGCTGACTGATGTTCTTCTGCAGGCGTGGAAAAAAAATCCACTCTGTGAAACATGAACAACAGCTGGGATTTTTTTTTTTTTTTTTAGATCCAGCACCACAAATTTTCCCAAGCAGAAAGAGCAAAAAGTAATAGTGAAATGCTGCAGAAAAAGCAACATAGGAGCTAAGCTCCCCAGGAAGAGATCCAGACTCCCCCACCACTACTTTGAGGGGTAATAAGCATTTCACAGGTCAAAGCACTTATAAATAAAAACACTTATAAGTATAAATTACCTACAAAAGGATCTCCACACCGTTTCCAAGTCTGAGTTGCATGATTGTACTGTGCACCAGACAAATCTAAATGGCATGTGCAAAGAATTGATAGTGCATCAAAGGCTTTCATGCAAATGTGAGTTTGTTTATTTCAAACATACACAAATGCTTTACTCAGATGGCATGATTCATTCCAAATCTGATATCTGAGCATGCACCCTCCTCAGTGCAGTTTTAGAATAATTAGTGTAGTAGCTACATGAAACAGATTAACTATTTCATACTGGCTTCGGGCTGTGGACTGCTTTCTTGTTGATGCCACTGCTTACGTTTGTTTATTGCATATTGACTGGCTTTTAAAGGGTTATTTATTTTATGGTTGTTTGAACATTTTTAATAGAAAAGTGGCATGTAAATATTTTACACTCCTCAAATCAGTCAGCAGGGGCTGCCTGAGGGAAGCTGGCCCAGCTAGGTAGAGGGTTGTATGCCAGAAGAGAAGGACAGATGAGGCAAAACACTGAAGGTAAAGCCCAGTCAGGAGAGTTTTCTGAAGAAACTGCATGCATTTTCAACTGTATTGCTATAACCATGAGAGCTGGAAATCCCTCCATCTTCAAAACAAACCCAAATTCTGCAGCAACAATCAAGCAAGGAGAAGAGGAACACACTGGAAGTGATCATCTGGGAAGACACAGATCTCCCCTTTTACTCTGCCATAGTGAAGGGCAGCAAGTGTAACTCTTGGCCTAGTCTCAGTGTTCACACCAATCCTGGTGCAAAGGAGAACCCTGAACAGCACAAATAAGTAGCAAGGGGAGGAGGGGAGACACTAGCATCAAGAAGTGAGTGGAAGGGAGCATCTCCACAGCCCTCTGTTAGTGAAGAATTCAACACCATAATTGAAATGGAAGTTAGAAGAAAGGAACTAAAATATTTGTAGCTAAACTAAGCTCAAGATCTGCAATCTCCTTAAGGAAAATGGGCAACACATCATTTCAAAACCAAGAAGTCAGTCTGGCATTAAAAGCTGCCAGAGTGCTCTTGTCTGTGCTGTTAGTGAAAACAGCTGCCAGGTACTCCAAGACACTTCCACAAACCCATGAATCCAGCTTTCACAGGCCATTGATCTTTACCATATATTTACACATCCTTGAAAAACAAGCAACAAGAACGGACCAGAGGGAAATGGATGCTGGGCAGGAAGTGTGTTCTGTATTTGATGGTAAAATCCCATGGAGGGTCTCCAGGTGCTTAATGAGATAAAATAGCTGCCCCAACGGGGCAGCAACATGAAGTTCACAAAGGTCAAAGGAGGTGGAACTGCATGGGTTGCCTAGGAAGGGCAAACATGGACAGAGTAGGCCAGAGCACCCAACAGGTTATTGTTATACTGACTCATGTGGTGCTCCAAAAGAAATTCAGTTTGATGACACATTAATTCCTGAGTGACACAGAGCCAGACTTAAATGTGACAATTCAAATCTGTACCAAGAAAGAAGCACACTGACACAAAAGGACAGAATGCAGTGGTGAAAGCTGTAACAGCCACTAACTACAAGAGGATCAGAGCTATTGCAACTGAAGACCTTTCAAAGGAGGTGGACTTTTCAAAGAGCACACTCTTTCTTTACCTGTGCATCTGCCAGCTGGGCTTCTAAAGACGGTTGGGCCGACCTAAGCTCCTGCACCTCTTCTTCCGCCCGTGCCAGAGCTGCCTCCAAGTGCTGCTGCTTTTTCTGTCATAAGAGACTTGATCACATTGGAAAGAACCAAGACGGCAGCACCTGCTGCTGTAGTACTGTCCCCATTTTGCCCCCATCCAAAAATCCACCCCTCAGAACTTCCCTGCCCATCTGCCCACTTGGAACTCCTACAGCTCAAAGCCTCTTTAATGTCCCCCCCATCTTCATCTACAGGAAGGGTGGGCAAAGTGCAGCCCACAGGCCATATGCCTCCCCCCAGGGTAAAAAACAAGGTTCTTGTTCCAAAATGCCCAAAAATGATCTGGAGGGGGCATAAAAGGCATTTCCACATGTTTGGAGCACCCCTGGATCACCCAGGTTTCAAAATGAAATTTTGTGAATTTTTTTAAAAAAGTGTTTGCTTCAAAATGCCCTGTAGGAGACCTGGAAACCAAAACATGCCCCCTTGTCCCACAAACCAAAAACATGCTCCCTTGTTCCACAAATGGTGTTTTGGGGCAAAAATATTGATTTTTTAAAAAAAAAAATTTGCAGGAGTAGATGCAGCCCTCTAGTCTTCCTTAGTTGACATTCCCTGATTTACACTTTGACACTTGTCTGCCATTTCCTCCTTGTGATGCTGCTGAGTTTGTTTTTTCTCCCAATTCCTCAACCATCATTGCAACCCGCAATGGAGCCTAGGATCTGGCCATCTGAAGCCTGCTAGTACACGGGCCTGCCTGAATCTTATCACCATCACCAGAGGTTCTCCTCCAAGCCCAAAGGCCATCAGAAGTCAGGCAGGTTATGACAATAGGCAGCCTCATCAGTCAAGGCAAGGCTCTTTGTATTCTGGAAAGCTGTCCCAGAGAATCTCACCTGGAGCCAACACCAATTGTCATTTGGGCACCAAGCAAAATACAGGTCGCCTGTCATATCCACAGAGGATACATTCCCAGACTTACCATGAATACTTGAAACTACAGGTAATACTGAACCCCATAGAATCATGCTGGATGATCTAGGAAATGAGTAGGCATTTCCAGCGCGAATTTGTAGTAACTTCTGGTGGAAGTCACCATAGAGTCATGGTGGAGAACTTAGGAAATGCCTAGAGAGGATACCTCTCTAGGCATCTCAAGCATGACTCTGGTAACTTCAAGCAGAGTTTACCATAGAGTTGCTCTGGAGGACTAGGAAATGCCTAGAGAGGCCATATTCTCCAGACAACAGATAACTGAAACCATGGATACTGGTCATGCACATATGGAGGGGGGGGTGACCTGTACCCAGCTTTATTTACCCAGCTTGTTAACAAATAGTGGTTTTTGTATTTTCTGTGGGTTATGCTTGCTGCCACAAGAAGAACCCCACTCAATGAGTGTAAGGCCCATCTAGTCCAGCATTCTCTTCATGCAGTGGCCAACTGGGTGTTTCAGGGAAGACTGCCAGTAGGACAGGATCACAGCAGCATCCACCCTTCCTCTTTTTTGTTCCTCAGCAAGATACACAGAGGTACAGTTGCTCTGGCCTTAGAGTGAGTGCAATATCCATCATGGCTAGTAGCCACTGAGAGGTTCATCGTCCATGAATTGGCCTCTTCCCAGATGAAACCCATCCCAGTTGGCAGCCCTTGTAGTTTTGTGTAGCTTTAATTGAATTTGTTTCCACAACTTATGTGGATACCAACCTGGCAGCCTTGTGCCAAAGAGCAACCTATATATCTACCAAAAAAATTAAAAACAAAAAGACTAGAAATGCCATTCTGCCCAACCACTCAGCACGAGTCTTTGCCTGCTATGCTTCAAACCAGACTGTGGGAAAGGCATTTTGATTTTTGTGGATGCCAATGCCCATAATCCCCCAACTGGCTGGGGAATTGCTGCAGTCATAGACTAAAAGAGAGAGTAACTTTTTCAAGCGCTATTCTAAACCCTCTTCCATGCCTTTTGCTGCAGCTCAGGACCCAAGCCCACCAGAGGCAGCTTTGGCTACAAAATCCATTTGTGCTGCGTGAGCTCAGATCTCACCTCATAACTGTTCATCCTTTCTTCCATTTTGTCTCTTTCTTCTCTCAAATTCTCAAGTTCCTGGTGGAGTTTTTTCTTTTGGTTCTCCAGCTCTGTGAGGGTTTCCTTGAGTTGCTGATTCTCCTCAGTCATCTCTATCACACAATCTTCTGCACTCCTTTGCATCTTTTCAGTCATGGCCTTTTCATTCAACAGGGCATCCACTTTCTAAGAAAACAACACATGAAGCAGTTCAGAAAGATACTGTGGAAAGCTGGCAAGATTTTAAGCCAAAAGAAGGACTGGCTATAGCTTGTCCTTTCCTTTCCTAATCCACCCCATTCCCTAAATGCACATCTTGGAATATGTACCCATTCATAAGTGATTCCAGTTTGCAGTGGTAGCACTAGGCAGGTGTGGAGGGGGCAAACCGCACCAGTGACACTGTTAGGGGTGGTGGTGACACCAGCCTTAGTGATGCCACAACCAATTTGCATTGATTGGGGTGAAAGACACTGGCGTACAATTACTGTACATTTCAAGCAGGATATTGAGAGAAGGCATTATGTCTTGGTTAACTGGGATTCTAATGGAGGGGCAGGTTGTAATGTGGTTCTCAACCCCAGGAAACTAAGAGGATGAAGAGACTGTTGCTGGCCGCTACAGAAATCATTGTCTCTTCTAGAAGAGACTTTAACAGTTTCACATTTGACAATTCCTCAAAATGACGCATCCTGGATATGTCGGGGGAAAGAGTATAGAGAGGACATGCTATGATTGCATGGGTATTGGGAGGTCATGTCTGTCTCTCTGCAGCCTGTTGGAATGGGTGTTAAGAGGGTGTGCTTTTAACAGACAATTACAAAGTGTTCTTATGCCTTAAATCCAAATTTGATTATAGTGTTTAAGGATCTCTTTGACAGGTAAATTAAAGGCAAGAAAATATATCTGTGAGCATCAATAGCAAGTGCCACAGAGTAGAAATGCAGTCTAGGAAAATTAAATTGGACATTTCCATTCACATGATTAATCATGTGAAACATCTACCATTGCTGAGACTACCCACCTTGTGACATATGTCAGACTAACTTCCTCCAGCTTGGTGGCCTCCAGATGTTTTAGCCTACAATTCCCATCATGCAGGTAGGAGATAGAAATCACAGTCTACCACATGTAGAAGGCACCAGCCTGGCTTGGTTGTCTGAGGAGATGAAAATCAAAGGTGCTCACTTGAGGAGCATTCCTGCAACACTTGTGCACCCAATGAGCTTCCAGTCTATAGTCCTGTTAAGGCTGCTGGCAAACATTCAGCTCTGTGTTGCTACTAGAAATCTGCCAGCAAGAATCTACCAAAGGTGTGATACAAGTTTAAATAAAGATGCAGATGCTGGAATAGTGCAACAAAAAAGTGTACATTGGGTAGCAAGCAAGTGAACAAGAATGTGTGTGTATGTCTCAAGTTGTCTGTCAGCTTATGGTAACCTCGTGAATTTTAGAGGGTTTTCTTATGCATGGAATCTTCAGAAGTGATTTTACCAGTTCCTCCTTCTGAAGTAGAGCCTACAGTAACTGGTATTCCTTGGTGGTCTCCCATCTAAGTACTAACCAGGGCTGACCCTGCTTAGCTTCCAAGATCAGAGGAGATCTGGTGCATTTAGAATATTTAGGCAAATAGCAGAATAAAAAGGGAGGGGAGGAGGGAAAGGAATCTAGCAGCCTCTTTGAGACTGACCTTAAGACTAAGTTAGTCTTAGAAGGTATTGCTAGATTGTGTTTTTTCCCTCCCTCTTATTTAAGAAAACCTTATGAAATTCATGGGGTCACCAAAAGTTGCCAGACAGCTTGAAGGCACATACTGTACATATACACACACAGACCATTTTCCCTTTTTATGCTACAACAGACTAAGAAGGCTGCTTTTTTGAAAAGTAGCTTCCTCCATCACCAGCTGGATCATTAAAACCACTATTTATCACTAGGTAAGAACTGGCACCCTAAGGTGCTTCATTTCTTTTCACCCTTCTCTTCCCAATTCCTGTCGTGTCTCTTGCAAGGCTAAGAAATGTGGGCCCTTTTGCCCTTCCCCAAACCTTGGAGGGCCACCCATGACATCTCATAATTTCCTCCCCTAAATCATGCCCCCAGAAGTCTCTGGCAACCACAGTTTAATCACATAAACATTCTTTTCTCTCCCCCACAAGCTTGTTTTAGACCTTCAGAATCCTTTCTTTTAGACACTTGTTTTGACTTCCAGAGTTTTTAAGAACCTTTTAAAAAACAGGGTTTAAATGGCAACATGTACCGGTACCCCTTAGAGTTTCTATGGGGCAGAATTTACAATTCTGGGCTAAACATTTTGTATCAGGGGGGTCTACATGCAGCCCATGGGCTACATTTGACCCATGCCAGGTCTCCTGGATTGAATGCCTTTATTTTCAGTTGTAAATAATGAGTCAATTTGACAGGAAGGCCATAAACAGCATGGTAGCTGGAAAGACAAGATCCATTTACTGCTGCTGTTTACTGTTGTCAAACAGGTTTGTTTCAAGTTCTCCTATTGCAGAGCAAAGAGTTTTGCTCATTAGCAAACATCAGCCACCTCAAAGCAGCCACCTTTCCTGGGTCCTCCCACTTCTGCTCACTCATTGAAAGACCAAGGGAAACCTGGGAAACTCAGTGTCTCTCTTCTTTCACTCATCTGGTTCTCAGTTAAACCTGCTTCTAAGGGCAGTGTTAGTGGGATTTCCATACCATCAAGTTGGCACCTGCACATGAAACTAGAATCCCATCCTGGAGGCAACAAAGTCCACATGGCTCCCACATCCTTCCTATTTGCAGCATGAATTTGTGGGAGGACCAATGCAGGACCAGGAATGAAGTCTTGGAGGAGGTGTTCATATTGCAAGGGATAGATTCTCTGAATCACTTGTTGCCCTGATGCAGGTGCACAAAAAGGTGCCTGTGACTGTCTGCCCAGAGGGTGCAGCCCGTGTGAATCAGTTGGCACAGAGGTGGCATTGAAAACACTAATTTATCATCCAAATTGCATCTCTGTTTCTATAGAGGGCTTGAAACTAAATGGATGAAAACAGAGCAGAAAGGGGCAAGGAGAGACTGTTTTCATCTCCAACAATTTTTGAACAAAATGGAGCCCCTCTGGGTGGGGAACCCGCTTTGGGCCTGCCCTCTGCAGCACCCATCCACATCTATCCCTCCATACCAATTAATCTGAGTTTGCATCCCCCTTCCAGAGCGTATCTAGAAGAGACTGCCAGAAAAAGGAACAGAAGAGGGGAGAGTCTTTTTTTAAAACGTGCTTGAAATCATGCTCCAAGCATTCTCTTCCCTGCCCGCCTCCCTTATTTAGAATCACGAGGCTGGAGGGGCTGTGTGACCGGCACTTAACCACCAACTGCCACAGGTCCCTGGTGACCTTGGCAGCCATACAAAGGTTACATTTTCACTCAAATGAACTGCACTTTAACAAGTTCTGCTGTGCATTAGAGCACAAAATCTTTCTTTCCTAGGGAGAGGAATTTCTTCCTCTGCCTCTATCTCACAATCCTTGGACTACTTAAGAAAAATACTACTTAAGAAAACAGTTCTGGACACAAAGATGAAAATTTAGAGAGAGAAGATTTGAAGCTCAAAACTGAATCCCTTGTGCTTATGTATGTGTGCATGAATGTTTTGCAAGGTGGTAATATCACACTGCTGTCTCTTGCCAGTCTCCTGCAACACATATTGGTAGTGTAGGTTTCAAAACCCGAAATCCATACTGATGACCCGCTATCCATCTCAACTGCTTACTTATTAAATGCATTTACTGTATTAAAATAGTTATTGATTGGAAATAGTTATACCTGCTTTTCTTTTACAAAAGATCCCCAGGGAGACTGACAGTGTACATTTTAAAAATGACTATCAGAATGCACAGAAGCAAAAAGATGGGGTGAAAACAGAGCAAACCAGGAGAGAGGAATGCTAGCAAAGTATCATTGCAAAGCAAACACATCCTTAGATACAACACAAGCAACTAAGTGCTCCTTGCTCCAGCAGCATTTCCTGCCCTGTACAGAGTCCTAGATAACACCTGGATCTCCTTGAAGGCAAAAGCACAATTATAGCCTAATAATTGATCTATTACCATACATGCACATTCACTCCATCGCACATTCATTCTCGTGCATACACACTTGGATGCAACACTGGCCTAGTTAACCACTGATGCCCCTTGTGCAGGTTCTCCATAAGGCACCTGCAGACTTTTTACAACTCTAGAGACCAATGTGTGTGTTGAGCTAATCTCAACAGATGTGTGCCTTGAACTAATGTGTATCTTGTTCATCGCCTGCAACTCCAACTCTTCCAAGAGTTACAATGAAGTTACTCCCCTCAACACACAGTGCAGAACACAAGCTACAGAACTGGCTGAGTGAGATTCCGACAGACTAAATCACCTGCTCACTTATCTGGTTATACTTAGGATATATTGAGAACCCAGGAGAGCCTTAAAAGGAGCTTCAAGTGTCAGCCTGCTTGACCTTGAATTTAAGCCATTTACTTCTCAGGCCAAGCCTTTGCAACACTGTGTACTGACAAGGAATGAGCCTACATGGCCTGCTTCTTTCTCCTCCACACAGTGGGCATGACAGCTCATGCCTGTTCCATCTTTAAAAAGAGATCCACTGAGTGCTCAGTGCCATTTTGTAGAGGTTGGCTGCAAAGAGCTAAGTAAGCAGGGAGAACCCTTGGTTTTGCTTCAGTGTCCTCCTAGCTATGTTCCTGTACAGAAGCAAGCTGCTACCCAATGTGCTAGTGGCATCCTGCCCAGATGCCACATAGCAGTAGTCTTGGAAGCATCCTGGGAAACTGAAGCTAGTGCACTGGAGATGCCATGAGTGTGAGGCAGGAAGCCCCAGGTTCAAATGCTGGCTCAGCCACCAAATCACAAAGCCATCTTTGGCAAGCCTCTCAAACTGTAGTATGTGGGGAAATAATCATTGTAATGTAAAAGCAATCTTGTGTACCTCATTCACATCCTTAGATAAGTCTAGGGTTTTTCCCTGCATGCCTTTTGTTCTCCCAAAATTCCCTTTCTCTTATTTCACTGGGCACTTCCAGCCAACTGGAGTGCTGGGTCATTCAACACATGACCTAATTTAAATTTTATTGCTGTGTGTAAGTTCTCTTTTAAGTTTGAGTCTCCATGAGGCTGGAGCCATCTTTATGCCATCTTCATCTTAAGCAATCTTTCCTGTAACCATGCTATGATGTTTCACCATGCAGCCTTCTACCACTGTAGGCTGGTGAGTTTTCCTACCCTAAATACCACTAGTCAGTTAGGAACCTCTTTTTAAAGTTTGTTTTAGTGTGTAGATTGAGATTGATATACCTTCAGTAAACTTTGATTTGCATTTTAAACTGATTCGTTTGTTTTGTAATGAGTCTAATTTAACTGAGTAATCTCAGACCTCTGAATACACTTTTTAAATGTTAATTGAGCTTAAGTCAGCATTCTTAAGTGCACTCTGCATGAAGTTAAAAGTAAATGAATGATTTTTAACTCCCTTTTTAAAGGAGATAATTCTTGTTGCCTTTAAAAGGACTAGATCCTGGATTTTTTTAATACAATTTTATTTTTTAGACTCATTACTCCTACACAAACACCACTCATGGCCATCTGCAAAGCATGCCTGAGGTGTTTCAGGATACAGTGCTATATGCACGTCACTGGGAGAAAGTCCCAAGGAACTCAGTGGGAGTTTGGTGCATATACAGTGGACTCAGCAAAACAGAACTTTCAGGACTAGCGCTCCCAGTATCTCTTGGCCAAGCTGGCCATAAGCTCTGCTGCCTGGAGAACTGAGGGAGTGGTAGTGTCAAAAGCCAGTTTTTCCAAATTTTGATAGGACTGCACTATGAATCGACTTCAAAGGCCTTTCTGCACGTACCTTTCCAACTGGAATACCAAAGGAAAGGGCCTTACTCAGTCACAGCACCCCAGATTGCCCAGTGTAGGCACTAGTCCTAGAATGGCCCTGCGTCAGAAACAAATCAAAATGCTTTATGCTGAGGACTTCCGAGTCATGCTCTAGTGCCAATTCTTCACCTCTGGCTTCCAGCAGTTCTCCTTTCAGTGTGTTGGTGACAGTATCACTCTTGATGTTCCTGTGTTCTCCAAGGCATAAATCAATCTTAGATGCAGTGTTATAATGTGGCTCAATATCACAGAGGGCATTACAGCTAAGCATCACCTGCAACATCCACAATCTTCTCTTATCAGCAGCCAAGTTCAAAATAAACTTTTAATTTTCATGCAAACAGGGACAACTTGGCTGGGCCCATAAGTTGCCCTGTGACTCATTCTTTGTGACCTTGCTGATGAATGTACCAAACAGCCTTAATGCTGGGTGTAGAATAAGCTGGTTATCTTAACTGGATATAAGAGCATAGCTGTCTGGACAGCTGACACAAAAACACTGGTCAGGCATGTAGTATGTGGGGAGGCAATACAACAGAAGGAGGAGAGTGTTAGGATAAAGACTGGCAAGCCAACTGACATATGTTGTTAAATGCAAATGAAAAGAAAGCCAGGTTCTGTGGATATTTTTGTTAACTCTTAAATGCACAGAATTTAGAAAAGTTTTATCATTATCATAATCATGATGATGCTGTTCAAATGCTCAAGATAAGACTTGGGCATGATTCCGAAGGATAGTTAGCCATTTTTTCCCTAACAACTCAGTTGTAGCTTAGTAGCTTCAAGCCTACTCCATTCTAGGTGGGCCCTTATACATGCAGCATCAGCAAAACAGACATAGATTTGGCCTTTGGGTCCCGAAATTCTGCGAGGAACATGGTTGGTTCATTGCCTGGAAGTGGATTATTGTATACTTAACCTAATTATCAAAAGGGATGCTAATGACAGACAGGAGGGGCTGGATTAACCGATTTTACCTTGAGCTGTTTATCACTTGGTATTAAGAGTTTAGCTGAAAGACCAATCACTGGAGGTGGCATAGTTATTTTCAAGGCTTCTGGTCTAAATACTCAAAGCCAGCATTTTGAGCCTACTCAGAAGTAAAGCCCACTTATCTCAGTAGGACATACTTCCAAGTAAATGTGTTTAGGATTACGGCTCATGAAATCTTTCCCCTTGAACTCAAGAGAATACCAGCTTCCAGAATAAACAGTACTTTTTTAAGAAAGAAAAAAAATTAAAAATGGGTATCAGTTTGGAAATGGCCTTTCCTGATTTTATAAAAAGCTCTTAATCCATGTGGACAATCCAATCCGTTCAGTAAGATTCTGGGGGAAACTGCTAGACAAAATTAGGCAGCTGCCTTATATGGAGTCTGACCATTGATCCATCTAGAGATCAATATTGTCACCTCTTGATGGGCAGGGCTCTCAGGAGTCTCAGAAATGGGTCCTTCCAAGCCCTGCCTGGAGATGCCAGAAACTGGACCTTGTGCATGCAAAGCCAGACACCAGAGAGGGAGCTGTATGCTGTTAACTGAGGCTTTTCTGCATTTCAAGAAACTACCAAAGTGAGAAAAAGCAAATGCAAAGTTAAGCACTGTTTTCTCCTCGGTGCCATATTGCCACCACAAATGAAACATTGTCGGGAGAACATCCACATTGCCTGATATCACAGTCTTAGACAACATGTCTTTCAACAGAGCCTGTTCACATGTTTGGCTGAGATATCAAGTGTTGAGCAAACAAGGGACAAGAAATAAAGCACATGCCAGGTTCCAGCAGCTCAAGGTAAATTAGTTTCTTTTCTACAAAACCACATTATCATTAAAACAAAATCAGCAGTTTCTGCGTCAGCTCAAGAATGGTCTAACAATGATCCAGGGAGGATCAACCAAGACTACTATTGAGGATCAAGTGGTAAACCTAAAATGGATCACCACAGAACTAATGGGCAGTCCACACAGTTGTCATATATCACTGGAATGGTCAACTCTTGGGTGGCTGGGAGCAGAACATCACTTGACTACACCAAGAAGTATAGCTTACTTGCAAAGGTGTCATCATCTAGGATGGCAAGTCATAAGAATGCCAGAGCACCTCTACCAGATAAGACCAAAGAAACCTCTATTCCAGCCATCTGCTTCTGAAAGTTTCTAACCAGATGCCTGTAGTAAGTCCACAACCAAGGTGGCAACAGGCTTTCTACTGTTGTTGCTTCCTGGCAAATTAAGTAGCTTCTGGAATTCAGAAACAATAGCTTCTGATACTGAGCAACACACTGTCTCTGCATATGAAGGCCTCACGTATCTATCATGAGTAACAGCCATTCACAGACTGCTCTATGAATTTGTCTCATCTCCTTTGATTATTGCTAGATGCCAAAGTTGTCAAGTGAAGCCTTGATCTGTGCATACCAAGGTGTAGAGTTGGAATCCAAGTTCACTCTACAGCTCTTTTCCTTGGTTAATAATGGGGCATGCAGCTCCATTGTTCCATGGATATATGAACCACACTGAACATTGCCTCTTTGAGTCCCATTTGGGAGGAAAGCGGGATATAAATAGATAAACAAATTATATTTCTTTTTCCAGAAACACCACACACAAAACATGGCTGCAAGAAGTCAACCAGATCAGGAGATGGATTAACCTATCCACAAGTGGTTATTTCAGGAGAGCTTCCTTATCCTCTTAGCCACATATTCACTGTGCTCCACTGTGTTTGCTTGGTTCTCCACATGGCCAAGGTCATCCGAATCAAGTAGAATATTAACTTGCATGCCAAACAAAGACAGAGGTTTCACTCACTGGCAGGATGGATTCCTTTCCTGCAGGGCCTCCACATGTGGACTTGTTAGGCTATGACCAAAAGATCAGAAACCCCTTTCCGACAGCTGGAGATTTCACTGTTTCTGATGTGAGACACCATCAGACAGATGCTCATGTTACATTATAGAATTATACTTTGGCCAATATTAAGTAGATCTCAAGGTCAGGTTACTTGACCTGTTTAGTTACAGTGCTCTGTTAAATCACCTGCCCCACAGCACACTCATAAAATAAAATGCAGAGCAACCCACATCATGCCAAAAGGACGAACATCTATATAAAATATTCAATAGGTCACAAATACTAAATGCTGGAACCTGAGGTGAAGGGGTCCCTGGGGCACGCAGTGGACCATTTCTCTGGATCCACACAGGACAAACCAAGGACTCAGGAGATCACAACAAAGGGCTCTGATCAGGAAGGGGGATTCTGCTTCCCCCCTGGTTCTTCCCATCCACCAAAAATATTCTTAGCTTCTCCTTCAGCCGCAATCTATCTTAGAATGTCTCTTTTCTTGCTGCATGAATTTCACAATGGAAAATGTTATAGGCATGGTCAGATTTTACACTGAGTGAATTTGGCACACACTAAAAGAACTGGCTAGGTGTGGGGGAGCACGTCAGTGCCACTGCCCAGCTCCAAGTTTCCACAGTGCTTACAGGGATAAACTGACCCTATAATCTGCACCTTGCAGGTTCTGTCTAAATAACTTGCTGAAATTGTGACATAGATTTTTACAAGCCTGTGGACTCTTTAGAGACTGAAGAGAGGTTCTGTTAAACAAAGATGTCAGCTGGGTTTTACACTCTGAAAATACAGCAAATGAATTCATGCAAAGGCTTTAAAATGGGAGGCAAAAGTTTATTTTACTTCTGCCCAAGCCAGCTGGCTGTGTAGAGACAAAGCAAGTTGATGGGGTGGTGGTGGTCATTCAGCATGACAAAGATGCAAAGAGAACAGAACTGCCTCCACCCCTCCATTGGCAGCCCAGAGAGGCACAATCCCCTGGGACATTCAGATTTGCCCTGCAAAAAGCCAGACAGTGGGTCTAACTGGCAGCAGGTCTCCAGAGATTCCCATCCATTTGCAACCCCAGGATATTCTGTGTGAAGAATAGGCTCTCCCACTGAGCCATCTGGCCATTCTCAGGGCTTGTGCTGGCCAGGATAACTTCATTGTGGGTTATGCCACTATTTCAGTTATTGATGCTTTTGTTTTCTGCCTAAGACACCAAGCGGTCTTGGGCCACCCCAATCCCTACCCTAAACAACAGAAGGATATAGGATGCGGCCTCATGCCAGCAGTTGGGAAGGATCTTGAACCACAACTCCCTGTCCAAAAGCAAGTCCATTTTCCAAGCTCTGCTCATGTCAGCTTAGACTCCTTTCCCATCTGTTATCTCTGTGTGACAGTAGTTCGGCCACTCAGGTGGAAAGCATGAAACCCCTTTTGCCCACCTCCCACCACATCTTATGGAGCAGAGATATTGATTACATGAAGACTTAAGTTTGTCCAGACTGGACAATGGGAAGCAGAGTCTGCTATCAGCAAGGGGACAATGCCATTAGGTAGGATCAAGAGATAAAACCCAGGAGGCAGAAGGAAAGAACAAAGCCGGAGCCATAACCAAAACCAAAAGGCTTTAGAAGCACAAAAGAGCACACAGGAAGGCTTTGTTGCTCAAATGGAAACATTCTTATACTCCTTCCCATCCAGGAGGTTTAATGGCCAACCTAGGAGGGTATGCTCAATCCAGGCTCTGGGGACAGCAAAGCAGCATCTGCAGCCTGCAGTTTAGAGATTCATCACATCGGCATCCTACAGAGACCTGAAGGTTGCCAGTTCCAGCCCTGGCTGCTCCTCTTGGAGAGGAGCTACTGGACAACTGGGTTTGCAGTGGCCCCATCGACCTGGAGCCTCTTGATGGGGCCAAGAAAGAGGACCCACCTCCCAGGCCTTGGGAGCTGCAGAGGAGTCCTGGCCCAAGCCATCCCTTTCCCCAGACAACCTGAGGCTAGTCTTGCCTCAGAGTCAAGAATGGCTATTTATATGTGCCACTTCAGCCCCAGACACCAAAATCCAGACTCTTTTTTTCTTCAGACATGTGTTGCTTCCACACAAATCCCCCCCACTTCATTTCCTGTCCTTTATAATTGCAGTTCCACGACTGAAACACGGTCAATTACCAGGGAATGCCTGTGAAAGGTGGTTCACTGGGGCTGAATCTGAGCCCTCTCTGTGATTACTGAGACATAAATAAACTATTTTGCAAGCACTCTCCATTCCTCTTGAAGAGCATCCTCCCCCCATCCCTTTACCACCACCAGTTTTTAATTTAGGACAGGCTACTCAGCAGGAAGCATTTGTGCAGAAGGGTTCAACACAGAGACAAGGGAATGAAGGAGATGGGGAGAGGGGAGAACCATCCAGGCAAAGGCTTGCCAGAGGAACACACTCAGCAAGTTGCCTGAGGCACGTACACACCTATAAGTGCACAGAACAACTCCCCTTAGTAGCAGAGTAATTAAATCGGGACACACAGAGGAAGCAGAACAAGGCAGACAGCAGCCTTCTGTGGTTGGAGGGGGACAGGTGGCACACGGAGCCAGTGCTGGATGTGTACAAGGTAGGTATACTGGTGTTTATGGGACAGCGGTCATTCAGCCATTTTGCACCACAACCACATGCTTTGTTGCTAATGCTGGAGAATTCTTGCTCTCATGACTCCTTCCCAGGGCCACAAATAGGTAGCAGTGTTCATGGGATTCCCTCCCTCATGTGCTCAAATCTGTTGGCTGGCTTCAGGCACAACACCTCTTGACTTGACTGAGGGATTCTGCTCCAGGTCTGGAACTGCCTTCCTAGACCTCCTGGATGTCCCTCCATTGGCTGGAAATGACCTTTTTATTCATGCAGGCCTTTGAGAAACTGCCTGTTTCTGGGGAAAGGGCTTTTCATAATGTGGAATATTGTCCACAAGTCTTGCTTTTTAATGCATATATTTTAAAGTAGCTTTTAATTCTACTGATGGTTTAGTTACCGTATATTTTAACTGTTCTGTTTTGTTAATGTTGTAAGCTTTTATATGTGCCGTATATTCCGGCGTATAAGACGACTGGGCGTATAAGACAACCTCCCAGTTTTCAAGTAAAAATCTAGAGTTCGGCATATAAGACCACCACCACCCCCAATTTGGCTGGCTGGCTGGCTGGCTGGCTGGCTGGGGGAGCCTTGCCAGCTGATCCTCTTTGTTTCCTCGTGATCTCCTCATGAGTTGGGAAAGTGAACAGGATCAGCTGGCAGGGCACTCCCAGCGAGCCAGCCGCTACATTCACCCTTCTCTTTCACCTTCGGTTGCTCCCCAAAGGGGGTGAAGGCAGAGGAGGGGGGTGAATAAACCTGGTTTGCCTCGGCCACCGCCCATTCTCTCCATCTTCATTCCCTTTGCGAAGGCAATGAAGAGGGAGGGGATGGGCGGAGTCCGTGGCAAACCGCAGCATTTGCCCCTCTCTTCCACCTTCCAGTCACCCTTGACTCAAAGGCGGAAGAAAGGGGCGAATATACCTGGTTTGCCTTGGCAGCTGCCCATTCCCTCCATCTTCCTTCCCTTTGCGAAGGGAAGGAAGACGTAGGGAATGAGCAGCCACCAAGGCAAACTGTGGCATTCTCCCCTCTCTTCCACCTTCCAGTCAAACTTGACTCGAAGGTGGAGGAAAGCGGCGAAAATGCCTGGTTTGCCTGTCCGCCCCCCCTTTCCTCCGTCTTCATCCCCTTTGGAAGGGAATGAAGACGGGGGAAGCGGGGGTGGAGGAGGCAAAGCACTAAGTTCACCCCTTTCCCCCACCTTCAAGGAAGGTGGGGGAAAGGGGCGAAAATGCCTGGTTTGCCTGTCCGCCCCCACTTTCCTCGGCCTTCATTCCCTTTGGAGGGGAATGCAGACGGGGGAAGCGGGGGCGGAGGAGGCAAAGTGCTAGATTCACCCCTTTCCCCCACCTTCAAGGAAGGTGGGAGAAAGGGGCGAAAATGCCTGGTTTGCCTTGGCCACCCCCCCCCTCCGTCTTGGCTCTCTTCCGAGGGGACGAGGGGGTGGAAGTGGGGGCGTCCGCAGCAAACCGCTAGATTCGCCCCTTTCCCCCACCTTCAAGGAGGGTGGGGAAAAGGGGCAAAAATGCCCGGTTTGCCTCAGCCACTGAACACACAAACAATCGAGTGGCAGCCGCAGCAAACCGCAACGTTCACCCCCCCTTCTTTGTCTGCGGTTGCTCCCCAAAGGGGGAGAAGGCAGAGGAGGGGGGAGAATGAACTGCTAAACACTTTGCCTCACCCCCCCTGCCCCATCTCCTGCCTCTTCGCTCCGTTTGCGAATGTTGTGAAGAGGCAGGAGATCGGTAGGCGGGTGAAGCAAAGTATATCCGGCATATAAGACAACCCTCAATTTTGGAGGGTATTTTTGAGGGCTCAAAAGTCGTCTTATACAGCGGAATATTTGGTATCTTATTTTATTTTTGAAAACTGCCTTGAGTCTGAGGGCTGGGTGTAAGGCAGGATATAAATAAGTAGCCACTGCGGCTCTGCCTCAGACAGCAAAATGTTTTGGGCCAGCCCTGCTTATTCTCAACAACTCAAGCAATCTTTAAAGATATGACAGTCGATCAGTAGAACTCAGATAGCCAAGAAAGGCTTGTAGATCAATGGTGTTGTGCAGAACTGAGGTAACAAAATGGATGTGGACACACCAATAGGACATGTTTAGCAGAAAGGAGTGCATCACAAGACAGATGCAGACTGACCTTCAGTAGATACTGGTGGGTAAAGGCTCCCTCTCCCTTTAACCAAGATCATGGACAGAAGAGCAGCCATTAGCCTCAAGGAGTACAATGAGCCATGACCCAGGAGCAGGAAGAGGCGGTGCATGCTAGAGAGGATAGCTGAATAGAGAGACCAGAGGTTGGGGGAAGAGTAAGCAACCCTGAAGAGCTCAGCACACTTTCTGCTTATCTCAGCACCATGACACCAAATTTGGGGTCCTCCTCTTGTCCCACTGCTGCCAACCCCACTTGTGGGGGCCTTCTAAGGATTCAAACTACAAGAAAAGAGATTCCACCTAAACATTAGGAAGAAATTCCTGACAGTAAGAGCTGTTCAACAGTGGAATCCGCTGCTGCCTGGGAGTGTGATAGAGTCTCCTTTGAAGATTTTTAAACAGAGACTGGATGGCCATCTGTCAGGAATGCTTTGATTGTTTATTCTGCATGGCAGAATGGGGTTGAACTGGATGGCCCTTCTGGTCTCGTCCAACTCTATGATTCTAGATGTCCTCATGGTTCCTTCCTATGAGACTCTTTGTTCCTATAATCCCACCACTAGACATCACCACCCTTGATTAAGTAACTACTGCTAATAGAGACACCATGTATCTGAACTCAACCTGTAGCACTATTGTAATGTTCAGGGAGGCACATGTGGATAATAAAAAATATTATTAAACAGAAGTGCAACATACAGTTAAAGGTTTCTTATTTAACACATCTAAATTCTGGCAGACCCTAACTAACTCTAACACCCCCACCCCCACCCCCACCCTCTCTCTCTCTCTCTCTCTCTCTCTCTCTCTCTCTCTCTCTCTCATATTCCTATCTCTGACATTCTGACTGACTCTAATCATACCACTCCCTTTCTGACTCACTGACATCCTTCACCGAGCCCTTTTAGCATCCTATTCAAATACTCAGCCAATCAGCAGCCATCCCCCAACATTCCATGCTCTCACCTCCCCCCAACAAACCACTTACTGCATTACATTTACTATACATCATATGCATAGTCATAATTTACCACAATCTCTCTAATAAACACAACAACTTCCCCCCATAAAAGGCCATCACATCACATGGACAAGGAGCCAGACAGATCTGGCAGCACAGGTAGGAAGGACACACTATTTTTAAATGAGGGGGCAGCCAGGTGACTTGATGACAAGAAATCCTCTTCCTCTGCAGCCCAGGATAGAGACTGCTCACAAATAAATCCAGCCCCAGCAGCTGCACAGCTTTGAAATGTTACCTTTTGGACTACAACTTTCAGAATCCCCTGTCCAGCATGGCCACTGCTCCTATCACCCTGCAATTCATCTCCATATCCCTCTTCCCCAGTGGCCCTGGTTGCAGACGGGTTGGTTTGCCATGGGCCCTAACCTCTGTGACGTCCTCCAGGTTCTTTCTCAGCGTCTGGAGTTCCTGGTCATGCTGTTCCTTGAGCTGGTCCATCTCTTGGTCATGGGTGGACACTTCTTCCTTCAGAGCTCCTTTCAAGGCAGTCAGCTCACGCTCTCGCTTCCTTAGCACTTCCTCCTGCTGGTCTTTGGCCATCAGGACAGCCTGAAGATCCTGCTTCAGCTGCATCAGCTCCTGAACAGTTTTTTAAAAAGAAACATCAGAAGGTCCACATGATGCACCTTAAAAAAGAATCTCAATAGTAAAACCAAGAGGTAGTTCACAGCCACTAGCAGAAGTCTAGTTCCAAGGCCCTCAAGGCTGTGTTGAACACCAGGGACTCTAAGGTTGAGCCTGACATCAGTGAGCACCCTGGAAACAGAACCTGGAAACACCCATGTTTGGACTACAACTCCCAGAATACCAATTAGTTAAAAAAAAAAACTCCCGAGGCTGGGTGGACTGAGGCCTCAGAATCATTCAGGCAAGAATTAGAGCTCGTGTAGGCATGACATCCACCCCTGTGATTGACAGGGAGTCTGGAAATAAGTACAATGGCCCTGGGATTCCTGCACTTTCTTCTACCTGCTACATTTCTGCCTCCAGTCCTTGGGTGTCCTCAGGTCCAAAGCAGCCCCCTCACTTCTTTTTAACTTCAACACAGATTCAAGGGGCTCCAAATTTACTAGAGCAGTGGCACAAGGTGAGGGGGCTTAATTCTCCACGACTTGTTTCCCCAGTCCCAAACCACCCTAGTTACATTTTTCTGTGATAAGAAAAATATCCTGGGCCCATGAATGTTTTGTATCCTATGGAGAGGAAAAGCAATCAAGTAACACCCCACCCCCAGGAGAGGGGGCATTAAGCACCCACAATGACAGTCATCTCCTATCAAACAGGAGACTCCAGGAGTTGCTTCAAGAACAGCTTAATAGTCACTCCTTGTCTGCTTCAGGTCTTTCACCCCAAACACCAGAAAGGTCCTGAAATGCAAGCTAACAGAAGGAAGGGCATTATGCTTCATCTAGACAGAGCATTTTTTCTGCCTGAATAGCAGCCTAAATGATCTCCCAACAGGTATGTGCCAAGCTCTGGCCTGCTCAGCTCTGAAGAGACAGCCCCATCTGTTTCTGACCCATCCCCAGAGAATGGCACGGAAAGTAAAGAGCTGCCCAAAGAAGAGAGAATCTTAATCGAGGGGAGGGGAGGGGAGGGGGGGTACAGCAGCGCCACCTGCAAAATCCACTACGGAATGCCCCCTCCACAGGGAGCCTCTTGGAAGTATAGCTTTCCTAAACTTCTTCTCAAATATCTGGCAGTGGACCTCCCCAAGAGTTTCCTTGTCACAGACACAGTGCCTCAAACATGACACTGGTCCCACAGGCTCTTCTGCCTTGAAGAGAGGAATATTTGAAAAGCTATTTGGGTTCACATGAAAAATTATAAATGTTAAGACTTCTCCAATGGCCTATGAAATTAAAGTCATTGCAGACAGTTCTTTTTCACACTATTTTGGGAACTGTTTGTTTCTATCCTTTCTTTCTGGAAGAGCCCAGGCCTGGTTTCCCCTTACCGGGGTCCTCTGACAGTGCCAACACAGCTCACCTCAATGAGAAGCTCCCTCTCACCCTCTTCAGCGTGCTTTGCACAGTCCAACTCATCATGCATTTCAGAAAGCTGGTCTTGCAAGTCCCGGATTTCTGTTTGGTGCTGTTCTCTCTCCATTTTCACTTGAAAAAGCCTTGAAAGGGAAAAGACAATAGTACTTTTAAAGGTATATTATTTGATTCTTAGTTTCATTTATCAGCCGTATTCCTCAGAAAATGTTCTTGACCCCTGAGGATGGGGGAGGAGGGCAAAGCCTGAACTTTCAGGTAATGGAATGGAAAATTTGGCAGAGGCAAGGGTTATTGCCTGGCCCTTCTCTCTACCTGTGGAACTTCTTGCCACAGACTGAAAAACATGCTCACTCCCTGCCTCTTTGAGAGAGCATGTGGAGTGAATGGATAGCAATAGAGGTTCCTACTCTTGTTTCTGGTGGGGTTTTTTGTTTTTTGTTTTTTGTTTGTTTATTTGTTTATAATCTTCAACATGCTTTGTGGATGTTATTGGAAAGAAAGGCCTGAAGCTGAAGCAGACCAAAGGTCCCTCCCATCCAGCATCCTGTTCCTACAGTGGCCAAGCGGTTGCCCCAATGAGAAGCCCACAAGTAGGATGAAATAGCACACCCCAACCTAGCAAGTGATATACCAAGGAACATACCATTGGCAATCAAGGGAGTCAGCCACCCCGACTAGCAGCCATGGATATCCCCATCCTCCTCCAGTCCCCTTTGAAAGCCATCCAAGTTGGCAACCATCTTAAGTATATTTTGTTGATTTCCTGTTCTTAGGAAACAGGGATCATATAACTCCCCTGCTCCAAGAGAAGGGAACTGGAGCCCAGCTCATTCTGAAAAGCCCCCGGTCCCCAATGGGGTTTGGGATTACCCAAGAAGGGGGCCAAGGCAAGAACTTAGAATAGTGACCTCCTTGGACTGCATCTCCCAGAATCCCCCAACCAGCACAGCTCAGGTAGAAACAAACTGTGATGTGGCAGATGGAAGGAAAGATGGTAGCAAGAGAAGCACCCAAAGACAAAGAAGAAATGAAGGGATTTTAATGTCTGGAGACTTGCTTTTGAGGAAAACAGGCTGAACATAAAGGGGACATCAATAATGGTATCTGTTAAGGCAGGAATCTCTTGTGCTTCATGCGCATATACATACTAGGCTTTGTTTGTCACATGAGTAAATAGGCAGGCTACTCGTCCAGGCTTTGTAGACCTACAAGGATCATTCCAGAGAGGGAAACAGTTCCACACACGAGCCCAGATGCAGCCAGCCTGTCCATATTGAAACTCACTCCTCCAAGTTCTGCCTCAGGTCCTTCTCGCTCTCTTCCAGCCGCCTTTGGAAGGTGTCCTTTTCCTCCATGATTTCCTCCAGCTGCTGCTGAAGCTCCTGCAATTCTGCTTTTGTTGCATCTCTTTCATCACAGATGTTTTGCTGATTCTAAAAAGTAGGACATGGGGATTGTTCAGAAAAACATGAGGGTGGAAAAAGAAAGCAGGAGTAGACATTGTGAAGCCACTAGGGCCCCTTTTAAAAGGAGTCAATGTTTTGGAGACAAGGGAGCAAGTGCTCATTGAGAGAAGGGCATCATCTGGAAATAACACCCTTTATTAAGTGTAATTAAGTGGAGCCAGAGGCCTTCGCTTGTAGGCATATGGATAGTCATGGGTTTCCAGTTTCTCGGCTTCCCATATGTGTTTTGTAAGGATGGCACTTAAGGTCACGGGCACAGCCCCAAGCTCTGTCTGAGGCGAAGTCAACTGGCCCACCAAGCCCAGTATGGTTTGCGCTGACTGGCAGCGGCTCCCCAGGGGCACAAGCTGAGAATTCTTATCATTGAAGAACTTATGAAGCACCCTGGAACTGGACCAGACTAAGGAAGGCCTCTCTAGTCCAGTGTTCTGTTCCCCACTGTGGTTCCCCACAGGGGCACAACTACACTCAACGCACCCCATGTTCCCCAGCAAGTGGTGCCCAGAGACACACTGCCCTGTCTGGCTGGAGGAGGTGGCTGACAGCCATCCTGAGCTTGTTTGGAAGTTCTAGCAAGGGAGTGCAGCTATCGTATACCCCTGACCGAAGAACGGTACACTCCTATCTGAGGTGATCATCCTCTTCCACTGAGTGCGCAGCTTTGGGAGGGATGCACATGGAGCAGTGAGGAAAGGAGGGGACACCCTCCTAGCCAGCCAGATCAGCCAAATCAATCCCGGCAATCAATGGGGTGGCAGATGTCGCAGCCAGATCACCCTCACATCTTCACAGCCATCCTGACTAGCAGCCACACATAGCTCTCACTCCATCACCAAGGCATGAAACCATTTCTCTTCAGAAGCTTGAAAGAGCGCTGGATGCTTGCTCCCAACAGATAGGAGGGAGCCAATGGAAAGGTGCAGCTCTTAAGGTAATCGCTGCTAAAGTAGAAGCAGCAGCACTACAAGTTAGCCTGGGCCCTTCCAAACCAAGGAAAGAGGAAGCCCCCTTCATCACAAGACCAAGTTCAAACCTGGGATCAAAGGTGCAAGCCTCCGTTTTTCCATCTTGTGCTCCCTGGCAACTTCTATCCCACTTCCTGCTGCCTGACCCCTTTATTTGACCTGCCAAGGATTGAACATGGGACTTTCTACCTGCCAAAATAGCTGCTCCACTCCTGAGCTAACACCTCTTCCCAGAATGGTGCCTCCTCCAACTGGTACACAACTGGCTGAAGCGGCTCTAGAAGGCCCTGATTTCACTGGCCATGCAAACCAAGTTGCAATTCAGCTGAATTCCAAATTGTTGTTATTATGTGCGTCAGCACCATTTTATGGCAACCCTCTTGTTGACAAGGAGATTTATTTGGCAAGATTTCTTGAGGAGGTTTCCACCATTGCCTTCCTCTGAGGCTAAGAAAGCATGACTTGCCCAAGGTCACCCAGGGGGTTTCAGTGGATTTGAACCCTGTTCTCCCTAATCCAGGACTCAAACCACTACATCACACTGGCTCTCTGAAGTCTGAATTAATACTGTCTATAATCACCAATTGTGGGGGGGGGGGTTAACTCCCCACTCCCTGTAGTAAGCAGAGTAAGCTCTACCACAAAGCATTTGGCCTGCTTTTGAACACCAGTGGAATAAGGGGTTGGGGGGAGGGCACATAGAACACCCTACCCTGACTTCCAAATCCAGCTTCCTCTGTAGCTCAGACACCTCCTTCTCCAGCTCCTCCTTCTGTCCCACCAAGGCCTTGACTTCAGCTGAAGTATCGGAAGCCTGCAAGTTAAACAACTTTGGTTTGCTCTAAACATCTTAAAATGCCTTTCTTTTTGTGAGGGGCAGCAGCAAAACAGAGTTTGTTGGGAGCAAATCCTAGCAGGAGGCACTCCTCTTGTTGACTCTGGGTATGAGCCAATGCTTCACAAAAAGGCCAGAGGCCTAAATGAGGGACTTGGTTGTATGTGTGCATGGGAGGTGGGGGAGAGATGAGAGATGCCGTGGCCCTGTTTGTGATGCTAGATGCACATGGGAGGCATTTGAAACATGTTCTCAGCATGGAAGGAGGATCCTTCTGATGTCAGTGCACATGTAGAGAGGGCCATATGTGTGTCCTTTATTAAGAACACATGCCGTTTCACTCACAAAAGCAATGCAAAGCCAGTTCCTCAACTGAGGAGGCCTAAACTGGAGGGACTGGTGTGACTTCTCCTCCTCCTACAAGAGTATAATGGAGCTTGTAAAAAGTTGGTGAGGCAATGCTCTTCTCCTTGTGTATTTCTGTGCAATACATAAAAAAATAAATAGATACTAGCTATACGCGGTGTGGCATACACCATTTCCCCCCACGCCCTACACACACCTACGACAGCTGCTCCCCCGCGCTGTCCCCCACGCCCATCCCTGCCCTCCCTGCCCCCTGTACCACTGTGCCCCTCACCGCCTGCTCCACTCCCACTGTCCCCCTTGTCGCCTGCCCCGCCACTCCCCCATGCCCCTCGCTGCCCACCCCATCCCCCCACTGCACCACCTTGCTGCCCACCCTGTGGCCCACCCTGCCCCTCACCACCACCCCGTGCCCCTTGCCGACCTCCCACCCACCCACCCACCCCTGCACCACCTTGCCAACTGCCCTGTGCCCCTTGCCGCCCCTCACCACCCCCGTGCCCCTCACCAACCTACCAACCCCCCACGCCACCTTGCCGACCGCCCTGCGGCCAGCGCTGCTCCTCACCACCACCCCATGCCCCTTGCTGACTGCCCCGCCACCTTGCTGACCGCCCCGTGCCGCCCCTCACCCCCCGTGCCCCTCGCCGACCTCCCCCTGCCATGAACCTCACTGACTGCCCCACCCTCTCCATCCTCCCCATGCCCCACCTCGTCACCCCATTGTGCCACTCAGTGCCCTCCCCACCCCCTGACACCACCACGCCCCTCACCGCCCTCCCTTCCCCACCCCCGCTGCCCTCCCCACCATGCCACCACACCCCTCACTGCGTGCCCCATCACCCCCCCACACTGCCATCCCTCCACCCTCACCACCCCCTGCACAGCCACCACGCCGCCACCACACTCACACAACCACCATGCCACATCCCCCCTTACTACTCGTACCTCCTCTGTTGGTGCCCATGTTTCCAAAGGACTTAAAGGTCCACATGGTTCCACCCCAGTGTGCTGATTGGCTGCCCAACCAAGCTTTCATTGGTTGGTCATTTCCTAAGCAGCCAATTAGCACACTGGAAACAGCAACATACCCAAGAGAATTATAGATATAGATATAGATATAGATTTTACCTGGGTGCTCCCAGCTGCTCTGGATTTCAGAGTCTGGATCTTCTCAAACACCAAGTTGACCTTCCTCTTTGTTACGTCATCGTTTTCGCCACTTCTGAAATATGAACAAATGTCAGCCAGCAAAACAATGATTTGGGATGCCCCCTGGAGACATTCAAATGGCCAGAAAAACAAAAGCCCCCAAACCCTCCAAAATTTATATACCACTACACCACCCACAGCACATCATGCTTGTCTGATTTTGGAAGCTAAGCAGGTTTTGGCCAGTAAATACTTGGATAGGAGACCATCAGGAGAGACTCTCAAGTATCTCCAGTTCAGGCAAGGAAAAGAATCCTGCCATGAAACCCTGGAGAGAGTCGTCACTGCTGGTAGTCAGAGTTGGCCACAGTGGGCTAGATGGACAAAGGGTCTGATTCAGTGTAAGCTAACTTCTTGTGTTTCTTACTGTCTCCTTCTGGAAAGGCATTCATCTGCCAATATTTGCTGGTAGGTCAAGACTGGAGAAGAAGAAAAGCAGTCTGTGCTTTACAGATTATAGGAAGGTCTTTGATTGTTTAGACCATGAAAAACCATGGATTGCTCTAAAAAATTTTTGATTGTCCTGATGCATATCCTATTGTCAAAACGAGGTCACCATCTGGACAGAATATGAAGAAACAAAATGGCTTCCCACTGGCAAGGGTGTGTGTGTCAAACAAGGCTGCATTTTATGACCCTGTTTAACTTATATGCAGAACATATCACATGAAAAGATGGATTAGACTTGGAGGAATGAGGCATGAAATTGGAAGAAGGAACATGAACAATTTAAGACATGCAGATGATACTATCTCGTACTACTAGTAGAACATTGCAAACACTTGGAACAACTATTGAAGAAATTACAGGAAGAAAATGCAAAAGCAGGCTTACAGCACTATATTAAGAAAACAAAAATAACAACACACAGCTGATTTACACAGCTTTAAAGTGAATTATGAAGACATTGAAATAGTTAAAGATTTCTTCTACCTTGACTTAGCCGTTAATCAAAATGGAGAGAGTAGTCAAGAAATCAGAAGAAGACTAGGACTTGGAATCACAGCTATGAAGGAACTAGATAAGATCCTCAAATGTAAAGGTGTATCATTAAATACGAAAGCCAGAATCATTCATGCCATAGTATTTCTGACTTCTATGTATGATTGAAAGCTGGACAGTGAAGAAAGTTGACAGGAGGAGAATCAGCTCATTTGAAATGTGGTGCTGGAGAAGAGGTCTGAGAGCAAATCAAACCTGAACTCTCCCTAGAAGCCAAGATGACTAAGCTGGGACCATCCTACTTTGGACATACTGTGAGAAGACATGACTCATTAGAAAAGACAACAATGCTTGGTAACGTAGAAGGCAACAGGAGAAGAAGACTGCACTGCAGGTGGATAGATTCAGTCAAGGAAACCATGGTTACAAGTTTGCAAGACCTGAGTGGATGACCAGGGCTCTTGGAGGCCTCCCAATTCAGAAGATCACTGTAAGTTGAAGCTGACTTGATGGCAATTAACAAGACCAAAGCAGAATTTTATCCATGGTAGGAAACTGTGCAAGATGGAGCTCAAGGCTGCTTTAAGGATTAGTAGCAGGGGGGGATATTTAGAAAGGAGACACCCCCATCATTCCCAAGTAGTCATATTTTCAACTCCTGAAGAAATGCCATTCCCCCAAGCTTATGCAAGCCCACTAACCCCTCCTTGAGATAGTTGTAGAGAATCTGCTTAGCAGTTTCCTCATTGGTTTGCTGCGCCAGTTCCTGTTGGCCCTTCAACAAATCAGGTGTCACCTGGAAACAAAAGAGAGCATTAATTACATGTCTTGCAAAGGAACTCTGCTGGAAAACAAGATTGTCTTCAGGCCACAACCAAGGTGAACACAAGGTCGTTCAACGCTCCAGTACGCTACAACACCCAACCCAAAAGATGCATCACAGGGATGTTGGCAGAGGCATGCAGGAACCTGGAACCCAGTGCTTGGGTGGAGTGCAGGTGAGATCCCCTCACGGACTTTGTGCAACTGCACACCATTCAAGCATTCCACTCATTGATCCTCTCAGGCACTGGGGCACTCATTGATCCTCTGGGTTTTTGTCTTGATTTTAGAGGAGCTCTTCAAGGTGCCAGGCTTATGTGGAAGAGTTTCAGCACCTAGGATAGCTCCTTTAAAGTCAGGACTGAAGCCATAGATTCATCACTCAACTCTGACATGGAAGCCACAAGCAAGCCCACCTGAGGAAGTATCCCAGGAGAGAATACTGGTTGCAGGCAACTGCCTTGGTCCCAAAGACCACTTTAAAAGTGTGGGTGGAGGGGGGATCTTTGTACTTAAAACTCTGTTTATATGAACCTTCATCCTGTGAATGCAGCTTGCTTAAAGTCTTAAACCTCTTCATTCCAAAAGATCTCTCCCATCATGTGCCACCATAATCCTGCACTAGCTTCCTTGCCCCAGGCAATAGGATGTTCAGCTGAAGCCCTCTTTCAGCCTCCCCACCCCGTTTTGCATCCAACAGGCTCACTGCCCTGAGTGGCCAAAACCAGAATCTATGCACAGAGGCATAACTGGCCATTCCATTCCTTTTACCAGAGTTGCAAACATTTCACCCACTTGCAAAGTTACCTGAGCATTTGAAGCAGGGGTAAAAGTTTTCACAGAAATCCTCTGTGTTGCAATTCGGTTTGGGAGCAAGAGTGTAGAAGTCACTAGTTTGTTTTCACTTTTCTTCTTGGGGACTGGAAGTGTGGATGATTTAAAATCCAAGGTCTCATCAGTGTTTTTTTTACCTTCCTTACGATACTGCAAGGAATTAAAATGGCTGCTGCGGAAGTCCCTCATCGCTGCTACAGCTTGGAGCTTCCCCACAGAGCGAGGGGCATCTTGTTCCCCAGGAGGTGCTGCCTTCCAGCCTGGAGACAATGGTGCCTGAAGACACACTTTGGCAGGTTGTACTATAAGTTCAGGGGATGGATCCAAGCTTTTACTAAATTCCTCTGAACCGTCAGAATTCACCTTAAGGCCACAAGATAAGGCACTGTCGACACTCCTCGATCGCTTGCGGTCATCTGGGTGGATCCTATTCCGCATTCCCAGCCGGCCTCTTCTGTGGGGACCAACTTTCCGGTCAAACTTTTCAATCAGCTGATCTACTGCAGGAATGGAACCAGTGTCAATATCACGACCAGTCCCAGGCAAAAATGGGATGTACCTTCTATTTTCATGACGGTTGACATTGTCAGCATAAATGGCATATTCCTGATCATCCAGGAAGAACTTGTACAAGGAAGCAACCGACGTTGGAGTAGTCGATGAAGATGACGACCGCCGTGAACCATTTAGGATGGATCCTGCTGAATCTTGCCTTCGGAAGGGAAGGACATCAGGCCTACATTTCTTTGTCTCCTGGAAGGTGGGCGGGCTTACAGCATTTGGAGATCCACCACCAGATGAAAGCGATTCATGCATACCATTAAGACCATCAACAACACTGGGGCATTCCCCTTCCTGCTTGCTAAGGTCTTCCCCTGGTGCTGGCTTGGTCAAATCCACTGTTTTTGGTTTTGATTTTGCCAGTTCTGCAAACTGCAGGGTCACTTTATCCACTTTCAGTGGTACACTCCAAGGCTTAGCATCTGTTTTCTCCTCTTCCTCTGTAAGATATTTGGACATACTGGATAGGGAAGACTGAATACCTTCCAGATTCAGGATGTTTTTTTGGGGATCATAGGGCTGTAGAAGCTCTGGATGCCTCTGGAAGTTCAAAAGGCTGGAAGACTTAGGGAGCCCAGCTTTGAAATGTAAGTTACTGTTTTCTCCCTCGTCCACACTGGCTCTCTTCAGTGTGCCTTTAAACATACTAGTTGGTGTATTCCCACAAAAGTGTCTGTTTTCCCCAATTTTCTTCTCAGGCTCAGGAGTACAGCCAGAATCTGGCACTGGCCTATGACATGCCTGAGGTGCAACTTTCTGGCCATTTTCAGGCACTGAGTGGTTTTCGGACAAGCACCCTTCTGTATTGTTGAGCACAATGTATGGATGGCCATCAATCCCTTGGACTCGGATGCTGACCCCGTAAGATCCAGGCTTTGTGCCTGGCGTGTTCTTTTCCTTTGGGCCTTCATCATTCACAGGCTTCAGGTGGATCCCATTGTCATACTGCCGCTGCACAGGTCTAACATTGCCAAAGTAGGACTCCATCCTTCACATGGGTTTATGCTCTATGCAAGACAGGAAAGAGAAAAAGAGCCACTTACATTCTTATAATGGCAACTCTTTGGAATGGCCCTAATGGTTCTTTAGGGCCTATCCAAGACAAATTGGTACCTAGGCTGCAAAATCCCAAATGCATCCCTTACAGACAGTGATTGACATGATGCTCCACTAGCAGAAAAGGGAACAAGAAAGTATAATTCAAAACAGTACAGCATCCTCTTAAATCCTTTTCCTTAAAAATATTCAGTTCTACAAGCCTGTCGGAATAAAAAAGTCTTCACCTGCTGAGATAAGGATGGGGAATTCCGGAGCCTGGGGCAGCCACCAAGAAGGCCCTCTCTTATGGATCTCTGGGCCCAGGCAGGCGCATAGGGGCAGATACAATCTGCCAGATAGCCTGGACCTGAGCTGTATAGGGCACTATGGGTCTACCTTACCAAGAATTGTGCCTGGAGCTGTTGGAGCAGGGGAGTTGTATGATCTCTAAAACATAAGATCCATGGGCACACATGGGACAGCATGAGAACATTATTGTGCTGTTGTGCCAGTTTTTAACTGTTTTTATTTAAGTGTGTGCTTTATATTGTTTTAATACTGCTAATAGTTTAAATTAATTAAAATTAACTCTATTTTAGTGTCGGCTTGTTATGTGTTTTTTCATTATATTGTAATCATGAGTCCCAATATTGGGGAAAAGGCAGAATATAAATAAAGCAAAGAAGAAGAAAAAAGAAAGAAGTAGTAGTTATAGTATTAGGGGAACGCCCAACGGATTGGATCGGTCTCTCTCCTTTGCCTATTGCCCTTGCCAGTGCCCAGTGCCTGAAAAAACAATACCCTACCATTTTGCACATGAGGCAAATATGGCAACTCCTTTATGTCTCACTGGCTAGACCAGGAGAACTGCCACCCACCTCCAGCAAGGGCTGGCTTTCTCCATCAGCTTCTTTGGCTTCTAAGGCTTTCCTGCCCAGTCCTTCCACAATTCCTTGGCCATCAAAGGTGTCTGATATATCTTTTCATGTTATTGATTAATCAGCCTGGACTGTATAAATCCTGGATTTTATTCTGTTTCAATCTGAATATTTATTCACCTGCTGCAGTAGCTTTTAATGTTATTTTAGGTTTCATGCTTGTCCTCCAGTTTTTACTTTTAATCGCTGGCTGCTCTAAGAGGTTTAATTTAACCTAAGGAACAGGGTAAAATGTTTTAAATAAATGAATGAATCAGCCAGAAATTTTGTTTTCTTTATGTATTAATGGTATATTAGCTTCTTTCCAACTATCTAGAATCTTTCCATTCTGCAAAATAGTGTTCATCGTTTGTTGTAAAGGTAATAAAAGTTCATTCTCAAAACATTTATAATAAAGGGCTGACAAACCATCGGGCCCAGGGGCCTTTCCTGTTTTAGTCTTTCTAATAACATCACAATATTCATCCACTTTCTCCAAAGAAATTTCTTGACATTTATATAAAGAAGAATATTAGTGAAACGCCTTTTGAATATTTACATTATCTTACAGTACTTCCTTCTTGTAAATTTAATATCACATTCTTTTTCTTTTTGCAACTTATATGCCAACCACATTCCTGGTTTATTTGCAAATTCAAAAACATTTTTTTACATAGTTCATCTTTATTTCCATCTCTCTCACTGTTAGCATAGATTGATGCCTCTGTAAAATCTTAATTTGGTTTATAATAATTGTCTTTGATGGAGATTGCACTAATTCTTTTTTTCTTTTTATATCAACCAAAATCAAATTCATTTTCTTGTTTCCTCTTTTTAAATTCAGAATTCTGCTGGATGAAATACCCTCTCATAAAACCTTTACTCATATCCCACATTATTTTAACATTTGTACCTTTGTTCAAACAATTCTCCAAAAATTATTTTAATTAGAGTCACCAGTCACTACTAATGGCAGCACTGGGTCCTTCAAATGTTTAGCTGCCACTCAGAGCCACAATTCCTAGCCAAACATGAAGTTGCATGCTGCTCTCTCAAGGTTACCTTGCACTACTGGTTTGGCTCTGGCTGAAAGTGCAAGAGGGAAAAGAAAGCCAACACTGCTCTGTTATTTGAACATCAATACCTCAGTCTTTTAACTCAAGGAGGGATCTTGGGGTGGAGTATAAAGTAGTTATTACAGCAAGGAAGCAGCCAAGACAGATTCAGCAGTATGTGAGAGTTCAACTGAAAGGTCTCAACTGGCCTAAGAGAGAGAAAACATTGTGAGAGAGCAGAGTATGGCTGGCTGGCTGACCGGTATCCCGAGGCAAGGAGTTTCACAGAAATAATGCCACCACAGAGAGCACAGCCACTGGCCAGAACTCAGAGAAGGGCCTCCCTGACTGGTCTCATAGTCTGTGGGGAACCATACAAGAGGAGGATTTTCTTCCAGCAAGGAGGCTGGAGCCAGATCCTTTCTCCTCTGCAGTTTCCTGCCCTCCACTCCTCACAAGGAAGCACAAACAACTCACTTCCCTTCTGGAGGGCGCTGTCCCGCTTCAGTCAGGAAATCCTTTGCTATCTCCACTAACGTCTTTGGAGGCCCCCATGCGATAAACATCAGCTCACAAGCCTATGAAACAGTTAACTTGGCAGCACTTTTCCTGCTGCATCAGCTCTTGGGTAAAGGCCAGAAAACTTTCTTCAACACCTGGCATTTTGGTTTCTCACTGAACAAAAAGAAACAGGAAAAAAGCAAGGGCTGGAGATTTCTAAAGTGCTGAAGAATCTCTTTCTACAGGATGCTCTTTGTGGATCACCGGACAGATTTGTTGCACTTTTCAGCATTCAAAGAAATGCCCACTAATGATAAATGCTAGCCTCCAAGATTAGATTTTGTTTTCAGAGTTTTTAACAAGAAAGTTTGTTTAAAAAGAAGTGATGTCCATGGGACACGGATAAAAGAATTTAAAACCAGAAAGAACACAGATGTAAAAGATGAGCAAACTCATAATACAGCACTCAGGGCCAAAGTTCAGTACACTTCATGCTGATGGAGACAATTACTAATCCTGCCCAAGAAAATCAATGGACCAAATCATTCATCATAATTGCTACTATTAATGGGCAACTCACCAACAAAACTGTGTTTTGAAGCTTCATTTCCAAATTGCTGAGATTGCTATCCCCGGATAGTGTCCTGCCTATGTGAACAAAGATGTCTCACCATTTTTCAATTCATTATTTATGCCTAGCTTTTCAAAAGAAGCACCTAAAGCAATTATTTTCAGGAACAAACCATACCATTTTGTTTAAACCCTTAACCACTAGAAACTGTCTCAAAATGAAAGATATCTGTGGGTTTATCACTTCATGATCACGTAAGCCAAAGATGGGGAACCTGTTGACCTCCAGAAGTTGTTGGCCTCCAGCACCCATAATCCCACAGGTGGCCATTCTAGTTGGGATGGGAGTTGGGAGTCAAACAGCCTTTGGAAGGCCATAGGTTCCCCAATTGTGATGCAAACACATGTCAGGGACATCACTTCTGCTCCAAAGCTAAGGGCTATTTCACACATGATGTGACACCAAACTATATTTTGCAGGCTCTGAAGCCAGTCTCTGATGTGACCGATACATGCATTTCCAAACATCTGTCAGTCTCATGAGCATATTACATTTTAAGTATATACCATACTTTAAAAATCTGAATTTTGCACCTAATGTACACGTGCATGGATCAGTCTCTATTGCCCTTCTATTCCATGAAGACTGGACCTTCCTGTATGTGACCATCCCATATATTACAGCATGACACACACAGAAACCAAGTGTGGAGAGACCAACTCTAAGCCTAGCATAAGCAATCCCAGAAACAGTAGACCAACTCAAGCACCCAGTTGGTCACCCAGCAGCCCAGGAAGATGAGGGATGAGACTGGCCAGCTCTAACCAAGCAACTTTACATATGCCTAAGAAGAAAAACTTGACAATCTTTACCTATTCCCAGTGCACAGAATGGCTTCACTTCTCAGTTCAGCTAACAGAAGAAACTTCCATTTTTCTGCTGGGTATGCATTTAGGGATTCATGACTATTTACTACAAACCTATCCAGGCCATCACTGAAGAGCTGAACAAGTTCAGCTTCCTCTAGTGTGTGGGGGGTGGTGGAAGAAGGACTTCCACCCTAATTTAACATCCCAAAGCAGTTTTAGCAATGAAATGAGTAGCAACCAGGCTTCCAGAGAAAGACAGTCATTGTCTCCATGGACAATGCATTTCTGTGGCTCTACGGACAGGAACACCTTACTTTTGGACAGAAAACCAATGAGCACTTTGGGGAATCAAGTTGCCAGAGGCAGCCACACACCCCTTTTGTCCAGGTCAGGCTTCAGCCTACCCGCGGGGAGCCAAGAACACAAGCATCCATCCAGGAGACTGATGGCTTTCTCTAAGCACAATGCGTAGCCATGCTTGGAGGGCTCCATGCTGAGCTGCTCTGACATGGGTCATTGGCCCAGCTACAGACTGATTAGTTAGGAACACTGGAAGCTGCCTTTATAATGAAAGAGACCCTTGGGAGCCCATGGGAGCCCGTATTGTCAGCTTTGACAGGCAGCCCTGGCTTTCAGGGTTTCCGGCAGGATTCTCTCCTAGCCCTATCTGGAAATCTCTGGTGTTTTTCACTTCTGGGGGTCTCCCCTTCAAGTATTAACCAGGCCAGAACCTCCATGGCTTCTGAAGTTAGACAAGATTGTATCTGTTCAGGATGGTCACCCAAAAAGTTAAAATGGTGGTCTCCAGACTGTAGCCATTACATTAGTCAGTAGCAACACATACATTTGCCTTTATAATAAATTATTTTTAAAAACTAGCAAAGTCAGCTCTGTTCAGGAGTGTATGGTGATATCAAAATGGTATTTGTTTTGAAATGCAAAAAAAAGGGGGGGCAAGCAAGGGGGTGGAAACGACATTTACTCCTCCCAAGTTTTGTTTCTCAGCTTCCCTGTGCTTCTGTGCAGTGCTCAGCTTCCCTTTGTTTATCTGCACCATCACACTGGCTGCTCAGTTTCCAGGTATTATGAGAGGAGACAACTGCAGCAAGATGGCTGTATTCTAATCGCATTCCGCCAGATCCAGCATCCTTGGAAATCAACAGAAACTTCTATTGGTTTTAACAGATTTTGGAGCAGGACTGAAACAATGTGGAGTTTATATTGGCTTTATGTTGGCAGGCTGGTGCTGGTAGCATGGCATCACTTGGTCTATTATTTAGTAGCAGTCAGTAAGGCCAGGATGAAGAAGTGCTGTTAATTTCTGGGAATTCCCATTCCTGCCTTTTTAAAGCTAACCTCCTGTTGCAGAACAAGTAATGCTGCTATCCTCTTCATGCCACAGAGAAGGGCATTCTTGTCCTTTAGAAGCTACAGCCAGACATGCAGGTACCTGGGAGGAACACCCACTGAACATAGTGGGGATACTTCTGAGTCAACATGAGTAGGACCATGCTGTAAATCTGTTCTTCCTTAAAAAGTACTAGAAGTGTTGTGGTTTTTGCCACGTTTTCTTGCAACCTAGAGGTTACAGGCTACACTGGATGGCTGCGAAAATCCAAATACAGTTTGAGATCAAATGTGGAAAAGCAGTCCAGTTATGTGGAGGGCTAAAAGTGTAGCCAAGGCCATACATGGTGAAGGCAGACAAGGAACTGGAGCCAGTTCAATGAGGGGTCTCAATACTAGGAGCCAGCAAGCTTCTCCAGAATGTTCCAGAAGACTGACATACCCTGGTCCTCCACAGTCTCACCCAAAACCATCTGCAAATATTCCAACTAACTCTCAAGGCTTTTGGCTTTTGAGGAGAGACACCTGCTTCTGAGGAGCCCTGAGCAGCCCAGTGTTCCTTTGCCATTAGGTACTTGCATGACTGGCTGCAATCTGCACCTATACAATATACTCCAGGATCCTTTGGCTCTGTGGCCATCCAACTTCAGATTCCATGGCTAGTTTCCAATCTGCTGTTGATGAAGGGCCTATTCTAGCATCTCCAGGCATGTGTGCATTTTGGGGGATGGGTGTTAATGGGACTGCTAAAGTCCTGGGGGCTGGTGGGGAGTTAGGCACAACATCTTCCTCTCAGGCAGGGATTTCATGTCCTGGGTCAAGCATGGTGACAGGAATGATATAGAATTTGTCTGATGTTGCTTGTGGATAGGTAAGTTGTTTGGTTGGTTTAATCATTTGGTAGCTGACATGCAAATTAGCACACATATTCTTATATCCAAGATCCTTTCAACTGGAGACAGGAGAGACTGAACTGGAACTTCGGGTGCCATTCATCCAAGCAACTGCATTTTTCCTCTTTTTACTTGGCCTTCCATTTGAACTTGCCCCTTTTGGTCAGGATCTTGCATTTCAGCAACATGGTGATGAAGAGGGGGCATTTATCACAGCCAAAGGTGTTGAAAATGTTTTGGGAACTAAGCTAAAGCACAATGGCATCAGTTTTGACCAGGAAGTACACAAGGCAACCACCACACAGTGGCAACCCTCTGGGTAAGACTAACACCCTTTAATGCACAGCTCTCTGTTATTTATGGCCACATTTTTATGGACATGGACCTCTTCCAATCAGATATAATAAGCATGATTTTTCTTTCCTTTTTGTCCTGTCCCATCAAAAGATAAAAGATATGAGCAGTACCTGGACTCAGTTCCATTTCTCACTGGCTCACGTCTATCTTAACAGCTATGTAAAACCAGGGAAAAAGAGGCTGTTTCACTGGGGACACCGCCAGTTTCTAAGAATGCTTCCAAGTCCAACAGCGTCAGGAGCAACTACCACTCCCTTGTCTTTCACACAGCTGGTTTTGTCAGAGTGGCAACAGGCATACTGCTCCTCTTGCAATGGTGCATTCAGTGCTCTTCAAATGCACATCAGTATACCAACATGATCAAGATATGTAATGAAGACACTGAAATAGTTAAAGATCTTGGCTCAGCCATTAAGAAAAATGGAGACAGTGGGCAAGAAATCGGGCAGCCACAAAGGAACTAGATAAGATCCTCAAGTGTAAAGATGTAGCATTACATTAAAAAGCCAGGATCTCTAAGGTATTACATTTCTGATTTCTTTCTATGGGTGTTAAAGCTGGACAGTGAAGAAACCTGACAAGAAGAAAATCAACACATTTGAAATGTGGTGCTGGAGAAGAGGTCTAAAGATACGATGGACTGCTAAGAAGAAAAAAAAGACAAATGAGGGGCTTTTACAACAAACAATGCCCGAACGCTCACTAGAAGCCAAGATGACTAAACTGAGGCTGTCATACTTTGGAGATATCGTGAGACAACATGCCTCATTGGAAAAGATGGAAATGCTTGGTAAAGTGGAAAGCAGCAGGGAAAGAATACAATACAGGCAGATAGGCTCAATTGAGGAAGCCATGCCTGCCTTGCATTTGCAAGACCTGAGCAGGGTAGTGGATGACCAGGGCTTTTGGAGGCCTCTCATTCAGAAGGTCACCATAAGACCCCACCATCACCTCTCTAGGCAATGATTTCCATGGCTGAACTGCTCTTACTGTCAAGAAGTTCCTTCTAATGTTCATTCGATATCTACTCTAATGTAACTTCAAACCATGAGACCTGGTCCTACCCTCTGGGGCAGCAGAGAACAGGCCTGCTCCATCCTATCTGTGACAGCCCTTGACATACCATATTTAAAGAGTGCAATCATGTTACCCCTCGGTCTTCTCTTCACTGAGCTGAACAAGCCCAGTTCCTCCAACATATCTACATTTTGTTCTCCATACCACTTATCTTCCTTGTTGCCCTTCTCTGGACCTGCTCCAACCTGTCTATATCCTTCTTAAAATGAGGTACCTACAACTAAACACAGTATTCCAGATGATGCCTGTGCAGAACATAGTAGTACTAATACCTCCCTCAACTTGGAAACTACACTTCTTATTAATACAGTACTCCGTTCTAATTTTTTTTTCCTGGTAGTGAGGTCAGGCTGACTGGCCTGTAATTTCCTGGATCTTCTTTTTGGCCTTTTTTGAAGAGAGGAACAATGTTTCCTCACCTCCAGTCCTTTGGCACCTCACTCATTCTCCACGGTTTTTTAAAAGCGATGGCAAGTGGTTTTGTATGTCAGCAAGTTCCTTCAATACTCTGGGATGCAGTTCATCTGGTCCTGCAGATCCAAACTCATTTAGGTAAAATAGATTATTCCTGACTAATTCCTTATCAGTCATGATTCCTTATCAATCCCACTACTTCCTTGGTCATTCTCTTGCTTCAAACATACTTGAAAACCCGTTTTTTGTCACTTCCTGCTTCCCTAGCCAGTCTCAGCTCATGTTGCCACTAGATGTACTTGTGAGGTGGTAGGAGAGAGAGAAGCGCCTCGCCAGCAGATCTCAAGACACAGACAGGCTGATATGGGAGAATCTAATCCATCAGATAATCTCTTTCCTGGATGCTTCTCCTTCAGAAGTGAGACAGGTGGGGCAACTGGAGTGAGAGTCTTCTCAGCAGAGGAGTCAAAGGACAGAATTTCACAAACACCCAGCCAACACCTTTGTTATTCTCTTGCAGGAGCCAGGCAAAGTCTGTGCTGCTCTCTTAGCATTTCAAATACATCTGTTACATTTTTGGACTACATCTCATAGAATCCCCAAGCGAGCACGACTGACTGACTGTGCCAGTAGTTAACATTTCCAAAAATGTAATGTTTCCAATTCTAGTGTGACCTGCTCTTCTAGAAAGCAGCTCACTTGACTTTTGAGTTCTGGTTTCCACCAACACTTGTTCTGATTTATTGATTCTCCTATCAGCCACTTTATCCTATTTTATTATACTTTATTGTGCTGTTTTATGCTACCTGATTGTTAGCTGCCTGGAACATAAATCCATAAACAAGATATAAACTTAAAATACTGATACAGATACTAGATATAAAGAGAGAGAGAGCAAAATGGAAATAGCAGGAAAATAATGTTGTTTACCTGAAGGTGATACGAAAGGCTAGATGTATGATTTGCCAACTCATCTAGCAAGGAGGAGTTCGGAAAGCATATATGACCTGCTCACTAGCTGATCAGCCCCATACTGGCTTAAAGGCAAAGCTCTCTCCTGTGTAGTGCTGGGGGGAGGGAGGGAGGGGGGGGCCATGCTTATATCCCAAACCAACTCTTGCCCATTTTGCTAAAGAACTGGCAAAGAACACTTGGCTGAAGATTGCCAGCCAGACAGCTGTGGGTTAGCAGCTCTGTTTGCTCCTGGCCCAGAATGGAGCCCCTTTGGTGTGGCTAAAAGTACAGAAGGATGAAGCCTCTGAGTAGATCTTTAAAAGATGTTTTATCAGCTGCTCACTTGGGATCAGCTAGAAATGCCTTTTCAGCCCACTGTGCCAGAAAAGGCATTCAAATCCCATTTTCTGAGGATTAAAGCTCAGCTGAAAACATTTCAGGGACCTTCAAGGTAGATTTGCCATTAAAAAGGGGTGGTATGTATATTTATGATGTGCTTGTTACACTTAGCTACTCAACTAGATGGATTTAAAACAAAACAGCAAAATACATGGCTGACCAGTGACAACAGCATGGTGGTAAACAGGGCCAGCCCAAGGGATTATGTTGCCTGAGGCAAAGGACAAAATGGCACTCTCTGTCCCTACCCATCACAGTTCCATATACAATTCTCTCAAGCATTTATAGTTAACTGCTTTGTATCTTTTTAAAGTGTACGTCTCTTTTAAAATGTATTAATATTGTTAATGATTTAATTCTGTATTAATAATGACTTTTTGTATGTTTTAACTATGTTGTATTCTGTTTAATTTGTAACACACCTGAGTCCCAATTTTGAGAAAAGGCAGAGTATAAGTAAAGCTAACAACAACAATGCTGTCAATAGAACAGGGTCCGACAACACATCTGCAGGCAGCAGCCAAGCAAAGAGGGGTGCTGAAAGGGGTGCAAGACAGGGCATGTGGCTGGCACATGCCATTCTCTGCCCTCCAGTACCTCATTCCTGCTTACGGTTGTCAGAGTGAAACCTGGATCAGGTTCCTGTACCTTCAATGGTTGTGTGGAAGAAGGAATTTTGACAGGTATTGCTTGTTACCTTGTCCCTCTTCTATATAACCATTAAAAGGTGGAGGATCTGACTCTAGTTTTCAATCTGGCAACCCTACACCTGCTCCCTGCCCTTGGCATCTGCTACCTGAGGAGACCCTGGTGGAAACACAGTAGTCAAACAAAACACTTGGGGTGCAGTTCAGAGGCTACAAGGTGGCCAGAGGCAAGCAAACTGTCTCACCTCCTGCTTCCTCCACACTTTGCTTCACCTTGGCCTCAGCTCACCACAGAAAAAGCCAGTGCAGATAGTTCTTCCTGCCAGGTGACATTTCAATTCCAAACACTTTCATTTTGGCCCACACATGTATAAATATTATAACTGCCACCTTCCAAGCTGGCAAGAGACAATGGAACTAATTCCTCCAAGAAGGCCAGCAGAGCAGCTGTTCCGCGCTCCAGTTGTCCGGCCAAACCAGTTTCTGTGCCACCCAGTACCTCCTCAGTGGCTATCAGCCAGCCTGGTGTTTTCTTTATTTCTCCTTTCCTTTTAAAAAGGGAACACCTTGGAACAAGAGGTCCTTGGCAAGCAGAGAATGTAGAACCAGAGTGCCCCAGCAGCTTGGAACTGTTATCTTTTTGGAATATGACTTGCAGGGTCCCCCAGCCAGTGTGGTCTCAGCTCAATAAGGGGTTTTGTGCAAAAGTTAACTTTCCTCAAAACAAATAAGCCCTAACGTGAGCAACCATCAAGAAATAAGCAAAACCTTCCATAATATGGCCCAGCAAGGAGAAAACATTTGAAATGGTTTTGCAGAAGAGAATGAACTAAGTAAAGAGTTACACCTTCATTTCAGACCAGGGGCTACAGAACACCCTCAAAAATCACATCGTTCTTGTCCCAGTTGAGCCCTGTGCTCAGCACACCCACACTGGAGCTGGCTCTGCTTTACCTGGAATGTGCTTCACTCAGCTCCCCCCCCACTCTCTCTGTTGCAATGGACTTCAATCCCATCCTGACATTTCACAGCTCATGCCAGAAGGTTTCCCTCCCCCCGCCATGCACCACCAGCACAGGCAGAAAAGGAGAGGCTGGCAAAGGGCCTGGTTCACTGTCCAGCTCTCTCTGGACCAATTCTGCAGCTCCAGTCCACCTTGTACCGGAATCCAAAGACAGGAGCAACTGAGACCTTCTCTACTCAAATGGGTAATCCTAGAGGTCTGTGCTGTTCCATACCGAAGCCTGCTGTGTCTTCAAGCTGCCTGTCAATTTTTGGCAACACCATGAATTTCAGAGGGTTTTCTTTGGAAAGGAATACTCAGAAGTAGTTTGCCATGGCGTTCCCCTGAAATACTGCCCATAGCACCTAGTATTCCATGATGGTACCCCATCCAAGGACTAACCAGACCTGACTCTGCTCAGCATTCAAGATCAGACACGATCTGGTACCTTTAGGGTTTTTTTGACAACTTAAGCACTTCCTAAACTGTTCACTCATCTTGGTCTTCTCAGCAACAGGAACTCCATCCAGTGCACCCTCCCTCCAAGGAAGCCAAAAGTTGCTGCTGCTGCTGCTGCTGCTGCTCCTGCCACGCTGGTACTTATTGCCTCTTTCACTGAAATTTGACAGTGGTGGACCATCCACACCAAGTTGGCCCCCTTTCCTTCTGCTTCCTTTCAGGGAAGAAGCCCCTTTCCTTAATTCTATGGCCCATGCTTGTTCAGTCTAGATTATTGTCTCTTGCCCTAAAAAGCCAAAACATGCACAACCCTTTTGTCCTGCCGTCCATCCCTGAGCATCCCCTTCTGTCCCCTCCCTCCTTCTTTGGCCCATCACAATGAACCTGGGATGTCTTCCATTAATGGGGGAAGTCTTGTCTATAAGCAAACACACAGTTTCAACAATAATCTTAGGATAATCACCATTTGCACATGAGCTAGATACAATTACTCTTTGTGAAGGGAAAGCATCCCCCCACTCCTCCTTACTGTAAAAGACCCCAAACTCTCCCAAAATAACTGCTTATCAGCAGGACCAGGACTGCAACAAAACAGGAGTAGCTTCTTACCGATTCCAAATTAAAAAGTGGAATTTGTTGCCACAGGATAGATGATAGACACCAGCCATGGACAACTACACCGGCTTTTGGAACAACCACTCCCAGAGTCTCTCAGCCAGCATAGCTGTTACCTGTGCTGTCTGAATTGGAACCAGCCTTCCCCAGGCCAAAGGGGAAGAACCGCCTTTGCAAAAAATGCCAGTCTTCTGTATCTGTGCAAGGTTCAGCCTGGAATGTTGGGTCTGAGCCAGCCACCGGGCCTTGCATTCTGGATCCTGAACACAGGAGTGAGCCAGTCTGGCCAGCCCTGTCAGCAGCAGAACCAAGCACAGGAACCATCCATCTTCTGTGGGGAAGAAAAACAAAGTACACCCCATAGCAATGAAAGAATATCATGTTCCAAAACAGCAAAGGGAAGGCAAGTCTAATCAGTCGTCTTTGGGCAGTCATTAATTCAAGACAGAACCACACACACTAGTTTCAGAAAGAAACTGGTTTGTTCTTCTGTTAGTGAGAGGAAGTTCAAGATCTCAAGTTCCTGCCCTGAGCCGCCCCCACCCCGTGCAACCTGTCTGGTCACCCACTTTTCCCCATCATAATCTCTCCAGCAGGGAGATGCAGGCAACCTTGAGTCAAAAAGAATGTGAGATGCTCTGAAAAATAAAATCTCATTCAGGGAAGAGCCATGGAACAGCAGGCGCAGGCACACAGCCTCCTGTCTTCCTTCAGGTTGTTCAGCTGCAGGAAACATCAGCAAGAAGCCATTAAGCCACCTCCAAACATTAGCATTCAGCAAATTACAGGCCTGGCCAAAGCAAAGCAAAGTGCTTGGGCCAAAAGAAAAGTAGCTAGAAGGCACACGGTGATTCATACAGGAGTACCCCCAAACTAATACTCGGATCACAAGTCCCATTTGTAAAATGTCATTCCCCTGGCCTGGCAAAGTGAAAACATACCACTGTTGGATCCCCCACCCCAAAAGACATTAGGGTAGGCACCAGGTGAGATCTCCCTCAGGAAAGCATTCCATAAAGAAGGTGCCACCCCCAAGAAGGCCCTTCTCTTAGTCATCACTTGACATCCCCATTTAATAGAAGTATCCACAGAAGATATACACATACACACAGAGAGACCTGGAAGGATGGGCAGGTTGAGCCAATTCTTCAGGCCCCATGCTGGTCCCAAACCATTAAAGGCTTTCAGAATTGGTCAATACCAGCACAATAAATTGTTTTTGGAGATGGGAGTGTAGGTCAGTTTAAGGACTGGCAAATGCCACCCTGAACACACCCAATATGGCTCAGCAGGGCTAGGCAAGGCTCATGCCTGAAACCCTGGAAAGACCTGCCTGCTGCCAGTCAGAGTTGACAATACTGAGCTAGAGGGACGCCCTGCAAGAGCAGAGGAGAAAGCAGCCCCGCTTCTCTGTGGAGGGTCTTCCCAGTGGCTGTCCATCCACTTCCCTGAGATGCACTGACATCAGGGCCACCAAGGGGGTCTCTGGAGTAAGGCCAGGCTGCGGACACATGCCCACCAAGCACATGGCTTCCTCCTAAACACTGACCCTCCCCAGCCATGGTGCCCAGAAGACTGTCTGGCCAAGTGGGAAGGATGCTTCTCTACCAAGTCTCTGGGCCCTTTCCCACTATATCATTATAGCACTATGATACCACTTTAACTGCCATGGCAACATCCTATGGAATCCTGGGACAGGCAGTTGATAAGGAGGGGCATCTGAAATTTGCAGCCAGAGCCCCTCTAGTGTTTCTGACCAAACAACAAACCCCAGGACTCCATGAGATGTTACCATAGCAACCAAATTGGAATACAGCGCTACAGCTGTAATCGCTGTAATAATTATAATTGTGTAGTGTGAAAGGGTGTTCTTCCCCAGCTGAGCCAAACCCCTCTAGATCTGGGCACCACTGATGGCCACATGTATATATTCTAATAGAGCTAGAGTGGTGTAGTGGTTTGAGCATTGGATTATGACCCTGAAGACCAGAGTTCAAATCCCCACAGAGACCGACTGGGTGACCTTGGGCAAGTCACACTCTCTCAGCCTCGGAGGAAGGCAAAGGCAAGCCCCCTCTGAACAAATCTTGCCAAGAAAGACCCGTAATATGTTCTCCTTAGGGTTACCATAAGTCGGAAACAACAACAATATATAGCAATAGCACTGATGTTAAGTCTAAGGCTTTCACGGCCAGCATCCATAGGTTTTTTGTGGGTTTTTTTCCAGGCTATGAGGCCGTGTTCTGGAAGAATTTTTTCCAGAACATGGCCTCACAGCCCGGAAAAACCCCATGAAAAACCAATCGCACTGATATTTATATACCACTTATAAGTGCCAAAGCACTCCCTAAGCAGTTTACAATGTTTTTTAGCTTATTGCCCCCAACAAGCTGAGTACTAATTTTACCAGCCTACAGAAGGATGGAAGGCTGAGTCAACCTTGGAGCCCTCTGAGATTGAACTCATCTCCTACACAACCTGTGGTCACCTAAAGACTCCTCCCTCCCTCCTTCTCTTTATCTCTCTCTGCTTCTTCCCTCAAAATGGTCAGTCCAGGCTGCCTTGAGTTGCACCATTTACCTCACTCAGGATTTAGACAATCTATGTGCATTTCAAACTAGCCAAGTTTTTACCTATGAAACCTGCATACTGCCTGTTTGGTTTACTTTGCTGGAGTTCATCTTCGAAGGATACACAGAAGATTCAGAGCTTCCCCTTGCAAAATCCACTGAAGAAAACTACTTCTTGATTGATTCAGCATCCTTCCCAAAAAAGGGGCTAACACCCCACAAATCTATCCACAATCCAACAATCCAGATCTGCCAGAATTAGTGTGGGAAGGATCACTTAGAAGATCATGGGAAAAACCTCTCAGCACAAAAATCCCAGAGAGGTGCTGCTAGTTGGAACACCCAAAGGAGCTAAATGAACAAGAGGCCAAACCCTCCCCTCCCCCATGCAGACCCCGTTTGTGCTTCTCGTGTCTTGTAAGGTGTCTTTGTTTCCAGACAAGTTGGCTCTCCTTTGTCAAAGTGTTCCATCTTCCAAGCAACATTAGAATGTGGTCAAGATAGTAAAAATTATGAATGAGGAAGAACAGACCAGCTAGGAGATGCTGCAGCAGTTTGCTTTTGCCTGACCATACTGGGAAGGGCTAGATTCCACCCCCTCATCTCTTCTCCTCCCTACTGAGTTAACTGAGTGCAAATTACTTTTGCACTTTGAACTCAGTTTGCAGCCACTGAAATAGGTTGAAGACAAAGGAAGAAAGTGGGAGGAGGGGAGAGAAACTGGGGCATGTTAAAAGCAGCTGAAAAAGTGCAATGACAAAGGATTAATCAGGACTGTCCCTGACAAATCTGGGTAGTTGGGAGGACATGGTGTTCCTCCTCGTGATTCAGGGAGATCTTCTAGCTACTTCCCTTACTTTTTGCTCTTTGGTGTTATTCTGCCCCATAGATATGGGGGGGGGGTTTGTAGGGAGAACACCAAACTGAACAGCCCTTTTTTGAGCTCTTGCTCCAACTCTGAACCAGCCTCCTGTGGAACAATGGCACACCTACAGCTCTGCTGCTACAATCAGGAGGCTCTCCACTGTCACTCAATACTACACCCTGTTGCTTTCAAGCACAATGGCTGGACAGCATCCAAAAATATGACCGTGGCCCACCCATTCTCCACAGGAGGGTCTGGGTTGCTGGACCGAGTTTCCCTCCAGCCAGGAGTCTTCCACAAGCTTTGCGTCTCCTAGACCAGATCTTAAGAGCAGCAACAGCACTGCTTGTGAGGTTGTCATCACTGCTCAGGTGCAACACAGCACATGCCCTGCATGTATTTCTGGCACACCCTATGCAAGGCACAGCCAGGCACAAGGAAGGTGTGTATTAGAAGTGCCGTTGCACACACCAGAGGAGTGAGCACACTCGCTTCCAGGTCTTCCCCTCCTTGCTCAGGGCAGACATACCCTTGACAGACAGAAAACAGACCGGATGGGATGGGAAAGAGCTGCCACATTGTACCCCACCCACTCCTGCTCTCCTCCCTGGATGTGGTTCTCCCTCCATTTACTGGAACAGCGTGGGAAGAATCCATTGGGAAGCAGTTCCTACCCCATGGTGGCACTGTACAGATGGGCCCTGAGCTGCCCCCACATACCCAGCTCCCCAGGGGTTGGAATTCTCCTTGCCTGGTGGACAAGCAGGGGATGGGGGCCACCAACTATCTCGTGCAAGACCGGTGTCCCACACATGGAGGCAGCCTGTTTATGCAATGGCCTCATTTGCACAATTCCCACTCACACACACACACACACACTGCCATCGCTCTCCAAATCCAATTGCAGCCTGCTATTCCTCCTGTTCCTGTTCTCCCCTCTTTTCTGGGTCATTTTGGCTCCCCCCACTTCTGCTGCCTGTGCCCAGCTCCTGGAGTTATTATGGGTCCCTGGCTTCCTTAATTATCATTCCATTCTCTGGGAACTGGCTGCCTCCCAAAGGCTCCTTTTTAACTCATTCCACTATGCAGTCGGATATTTAAATATGCAGCCAAGGCTGAATTAAGCACAAAGACAGAGCCCCCCCAGGAGAGAATGACATCACCTTGGATGGGTGGGTGGGGGGAATCCTCCAGAGCAGATCCCTGCTTCCCAAAGCCACTGCTGCATCTGGCCCTGGCAGTGGGAGGCTCTCCTCTCGCTCTGCTTGGCTGCATTCACACTAGCATCAAGCCTCCATTGCCAAAGGGCCAGCCCCAAAGAAACACACCTTGAAAATTGATGGTGCCACGCAAAACTCAAAGAGAGAAGGGCTGGAAGCCAGAGTTGTAGCAATAGCAATAGCATTTATATTTCTATACTGCTTACCAATGCAAAGCATTCTAAGCGGTTTACAATGTGTTAGCTAATTGCCCCCAACAAGCTGGGTACTCATTTTACCAACCTAGAACTATGGAAGGATGGAAGGCTGAGTCAACCTTGACAAATGAAGGGTGCCTTTGACCAGACACCAGAGGCTCCCCAGGGAAGCCGCCAAGCATGTGTGTGATCCCCTGCACATGCCTCCCCCCACATCATTTACGAAGGAGCTATTTGTCCACATCAGATTCCTCCCCCCCCTCAGTGACAGTGCAAAGAGTTGGCATCTCAGAGGAAGGAAGGTCCCTGTGATGTGGAGAGGGCATGGAGGCAGGAAAATCATACACTGCCAGAGCAAATGCATGGAGGAGAGACTTGAAGGAGGGGCTCCTTCTCCCCCACCCTCAAGAGCAGCCATGCAGATAGCAAGGTTCCCTTTGGCTTCTTCAGTTCACTGATCCCCCTCAGGTGTAATGTTCCAAATTACAAAGCAATTAACTGGGAGAGGGCAGAGAGAACTCTGTGTGCCATGATGGCACCAGATCCCAGCAAATGCACTGTGTGAGGCTTCCTTGTCCTGAGCTGTGTCAACCACTGCTGCCTCCTGCCTCCCTCCTGCCCCTCAGAGTCACTATGGTCATGCAGAATTTGGGAGATGCTAGTTGAGACAAGTTGCTGAGAACAAGAGGGTCCATGCGCTCCAGATCTTGCCCGCTGGTCCTTCATCCCTTATCTCTGCTGCTGCCTAACCTCAGGCTGTGCTTCACTTCACCTCTTGACCTAGACCTGCCTGCTTCATGTTCTGGACTGCTTAGACCAGCCGTGCCTTAGCCACCCAGGCTCCCAAGACTGTCCCTAATCAGGGTCGGGGAGGGTGGATTGCCTCTCCTGGACACTTCCAGGAGCAGCAAGCCACACCATAAATAGGTTGCTGCTTCTACACACATACACACTTTAATATTTTACACACTTTAATATTTAATATTTTTAAAAATAACCTTTTTTTAGTCATAACCATCCTCTTTCTTCTCTGGTTATTTTGGCAATTAGTGCAGCCATCAGAAACTTCCAGCGGCACAAAGCTGATTTAAAAAGTGATAAAATGTTTTATATATTTTTAGTCTTTTAACCTTATTGTTATTTATTGTCCTAAATTAATTTTATTATACACTGCCCTGCAACCCTTGGATATTGGGTAGGAGACCATCTTTTTTGTATATCTGGAGACAAATATTTTAATACATACATACACAAACACACATAACACATACATAAAGTGCCCCCCGGACCCTCTGTAGTAGCCCCTTCCTCAGTGAAATCCTGGACTGCAGCTTGCATTGGGATCTCCTTCACATGGTCTAACTCAGTGCATCTCAAAGTGGTGGTCTGTGGACTGGTGCTGGTCAGTGAGCCATTGGCAGCTGGTCCTTGATGAGCTCGCAGGAAATTAAAAAATAGTTATAGCCAATGGGTGCAAGTATGGTGTTGGTTCCTGGCACATGGGGGGACCCCTGCTGGGCCCCCCAGATCACTGGTCTACCTATTGTTGGGTGCCTTCAAGTAATTTCCAATACACGGAGACCCTAAGGCAAACCTGTCATGGAGTTTTCTTGGCATGATTTGTTCAGAGAGGGGTTGCCACCATTGCCTTCCTCTGAGGCTGAGGAGAAGGTGACTTGACCAAGGTCACCCAGAGGGTTTCCACTGCCAAGTAGGGACTCAAACCCTGCTCTCGAAGAGCCATACCCCAATAGCTCAAGCCACTACACTATATTGGCTCTACTGGGTTACCTGACTTGATGGTAAAACTCTATATGTTGTTAACCTCAGTTGGGCCCATTTCCTGACTCTTCCTCTGGATTGCTCTTCCCATTTGTCCAATTGTGGTGTCTGCCCTTGTTAGACTGGACCTCAGAGCTTGAAGAACTGGCCACTGAGACTGGATGGCCCAGAAACAAGCCAACTTTTGGCCCTCTTCTGCCCCTTCTAAAAGTTCTTCATACATTTCTGTTTCTCGCCGGCTCCTTTCATGCAGACATTCTTCTCCAGTTCCACTTTGCAAACACCTTCCATTTCCTTCTTTCCACTTTGAGTGGGAGACACTATGCAGAGCTACCCAGAGCCAGCCCCCACCTCCCCACTGGAGCAGTTAGTTCAGTATAAAACATATTCTTCCTGTCAACAGGGGCTACTTCTTATAAAATGTTTCTTTCATCATATTTATTCTGCTTTCAGTTTTCATGTTAGGTCTTTCATTCTCTGGTATATTGCTTCCAAGACATGTGGAGCTTTTTTGTTTCCTTCTCAGTTTTTTTTCCAGTGGTTTCTTGTCATTAATACTGCTGCTGAATTCTAACTCATTTTAAGGCATGAAAAAACCAAATTACCTACCTTCTTCCATGTATTCTGTATCTTCTGTTCTACATCTGCACTTAAGGCAACTGTCTCCAGCAAAATATAACTAGTTGTCTATGCAGCTGGTTTTTATTTTACATTTCTGAAATTTACCACTTGTTTCGTTCTATGAACTGCACCCTCTGGAAATACGCTGAACAGTCCTGGATGCAATCCTCTCTTGACAAATGTGGAATTGGGTAATTTTTTTCCTCTGGGTTGAAGTGGCAATTGCTCTACCTCTCCTTCCTGGGTTTTCTATAAAAGACACTATTTATTATTGTTATTATTCCTAGTCTGTTCTTGTTTTCTGCAACACAAGGAACTGTCTTACTCCAGACAAAACTCCTTTCTAGCTCAGTAAGTGCTCTGTAATTTAGCATTTCACAATTTCTAGACTTCTTTGCATATTCCAGTCACCACCAGCAGAGCTTTCTCCCTCTCTCCCTCCCTCTCTCTCTCTCTGTTTCCATGAACCAAACAGATCCTCTCTTAATTGTTTATTGTAGTCCTCCTTGGAATTACCTTTGTTAGGATTTCTGAAGCCCAGTTTATAGCCCTGTCTGTGTTTGCCTTTGGAAGGGGAGGCATGGATCGGGAAGCATGGTCTGAGACCCCAGACAGGGGTGGAAGTTAGGTACACTCAGAGAGAGATTGAGAGAGACTGTTTCAAAGGTTCAGCAACAATTAGATATCCAATCCCTGCCAATCGGTTTGTCTTTGTCTTCTGAGGCTGTCCGGACACAGCCCAAGGACGCTCCCTCCTCCTCTTTTACCATCTTTTACCTCCTGTTCTTTGCCTCTTATCATATGGAGGTCTCCTCCTGAGTAGACAGTACTTCTTCCAGTCATCCCACTTCTTCACACTTTTAAACTTCCACCAGCCACTTTCCTTGTTCACACTTCACAATTGAAATCATTTTACTTGCCTGTGGTATGTGTGTGTATGTGTGTAAGTAAATGCATAGATACAAGTAAGGCCTGGGAAGGTTTGTTCTCTGTTCCATCACCCAAGACATTTACTGGCTCTTCCCTTCTCTCCAGTCATCTGTTGCTCTTACCAATATTTCTTGCATATGATGCCATTTTCATCCAAGATCATGCTCAAGACCCTTCTCTCAGTTCTCTTTGTACATCCAGATCTATCTGGCCAGTGGAAATTGGGACACTGGTCAGGTTTTGCTGTAACCCATTATATCAATATCCTGCTCAGCAACATCAGTAGCAGTACATCATCATCATCATCATCACGGCAGCAGCAGTAACTTCACATTTTTTGTGACACAGTTACAAAAAGCAACATTACCTGGAATGTGCTACATTATGCAATAATACCTCAACAGTTCCTTGGTTCTTGGATAGAATCCGAATTGCTGATGGTCAAACTCCAGTTTTAACACCTGGGAGACTGTGCAACCAAGGTCATCACCATCATCATCATTGGCATCATCATCAGAGAATATGTCCCAGTCCAAGCAGTGTCACTTTTTGTCATTGTGCTCAGCCTCCGCTTTTACAGCAGCAGCTCTGCCAATGAGACAAAAATGGGGAGGGAGGGTTTTGGTGGGGATGGAGGGAGATTTCTCCCAGCAGATTTGTCACCACAACCCCTCTGGGGGAGCTTTGCAAGCAGTTCCCCTCATGGCTGGTGACGCTCAGGAGAGCAAACTCAAGCCCAGTGCGTGTTGCAGTGTGTGTGAGAAATGTTAGCTGAGCAGACGCATAAGAGCCAGTGGGGAGGGAGAGGCCTCAATCCACCAGCAGCTGCAAGTCCAGACCCTCTTTCTCTGACACACAGGGACACAGGCACTCAGTCAATTGTGACAGTGGCAAGTGAGCTGGAATTTCACCCGCTTTCTGCTCTTGGCAAAGGTAAGAATTGAGCCAAACCAGAGATTCTCCCTAAAGCTTATTTATTAGGCTGAGATGCCTCTTGTGAAAAAAGAGAGGGCATTTTTGAAATCATCCAGATCCATACTAATCACACTTGCCACACAATCCTCAAAGGTAGTCCAGGACCAGCTGATAAGGATTCATTTGCCTGATAACTTTTGCATGAAAAAAAAACCTCATATATTTTTAAAAACCTGAATCCAACACTGGGCCACCCTTTCCATCAGCACAGATCAGCCTTCCCAGGATCGGTACTCTCCAACTGTATTGGACTACAGGGTACATGATCCCCAACCAGCTTGGCCAATGTAACAGCTGGGATCCTCCAAGCAGGATGGGGTGTTGCAGGGAGGGGAAGACCTCCCTTGTTCAATGTTTCACTCTTGCCCAGATCTCCCTGCCAAAGCAGCTGTAAGCTCCAGGGGACCAAATTTTCTAGGGGCCCACAAGCAATCCCTGAAGTTGACAAGATGCTGCCACTAGGTACCTTCTGCACCTCTCTTCTAATTAAGACCTAGCACTAGATCTGCTGCAAAGAGGAGCAGCTGGAAGGAAATCTGAGAACCAAAGTCATCACCAGAGAGAGAGAGAATGAGAGAGAGAGAGAGAGAGTATGGCTACCTGGAGACGGAAACATCTAGGCCATCATGTCACTTCCTTAAAAAGTCCATGGCAAGGGTGGGAGCAAAAGTCACCAGAGCAGAACAATGGCAGGAGGAGGGGAGAAGTTCTCCCAAATGCAGCCCCCTCAACACACACACACACCTTCCGTTAAGTGAGCCATTGTTTCCCTCTCCCTTCCACTGAAAATAAACCTTCCCCTGCTCCATTCACAGGATATGACAAAAGTAGGGCTGTCTGCTTTTCAACAGCATTAGAGTTCGAACAAACATGGATACCTCTTGTGACACTCTGTTTTGTAGCAAATTCCTCAGCTGTTTGGCAAAGTTTAATATTAAAACAAGTTGGTTTAGCAAATCATAAACTCCCCCCCCCATTCTGCTTGCCCACCTCTGAAAAGCTGAGAGGGAATCCAGCAAATGGAACATAAGCATCACAAGGTCCTCCTCTGTGATTAAAAACACATCAAGTCACACAACTTTTAAAGCCACAGTTCACACAACCAGACACACACACACACAGACCCATTCGTTAACCCCTTGCCTTTGCAATGACGCACTGCAAATGCAGTTCCAATTCTGACAGCTTCTAGCACCCATATATGATACAGCCACAGCATCCTCAGCACCTGAAGAACACTTAGCATCTACAGAACACCTTTGCATGTCCAAAGCAATCTCAAACATCCTTTCTCAACCTGGTGCCCTTTGGACATGCAGCTCTAGAGTTCCCACTATCCCCAGCCACCCCATGCTGCAAAGTGCTGGAATGGAGAAAAGGTAGAAATCTTTACAACAGCCCTTCAAGGTAGATCAGTGTTACATTTGAAAAACAAAACTCTCTACTGAGCATTTACTTAATAAGCGTTCACTGTATTCGTTTAGTTTGTACGGTGTTGGGAACACACAATGCCCGCACAAGGCTTTAACCTGAAAGGTGGACTGAAAAGAACACCAGCTAAATAGAACACAGACAAACCCCACAGGTTTTTTATGCACTTCAAAACAGCCTAGGGCAGTTGCTAATCTGATCAGGGAAGCACCACTGGAGAAGGGAGTTGGTTGGCCACCCCCACCCCACACATATCTGCAGTGAGTCAGAGGATGCAGTTGTTGTGTCAGGCAAATTAACCCCTGGTTACAGGTAGAGGGAGAGCCTAGCACAGGTGAATCTGACCTGCAGGTTTTCTTCCATGCACAGCCCTTTTTGCCCTCCCAGCTTTGGGGGTGGGCGGTCTAGGACATGCCAGGAGCATGGAGATTATCAGCCAGCCTGGGACATTTCCAGTGAGGGACATTTCAAAAAGGTGGCTTGCAGAGTTGCCTCTAAAGGCAAAGAGATTCAGCCAGAGCTTTGGGGTCAGGCCTGGTCAGTACCTGGAGGGGGACCGCCAGGGAAGATCAGGTGCTGTAGGGCTGCATTCCAAAGGAAGCCCATGGCAAACCACCTCTGAGGATTCCTTGCCTAAGAAAATGCTCTGAGAGATTCATGAGGTCGCCATAAGTTGATAGGTGACTCAAAGGCACTTGCAAGCCTAAATACTCTGAAGGCACCCAATCCCATCTGAGCTTGGGTGCTAAGCAAGGTCAGGCCTGGTCAGGCTTTGTCTGGAGGGACCATCAAGGAATACCGAGGCTCGGTATTCCTTGCCTAAGAAAATCCCAGGAAATTAATGGGCTGCCGTAAGCCAACAGGTGGATTGAAAGTGCATGCAGGCACACTGGGAGATTACAACCCACTTCTTCAGATGCATCTGCAAAATCCAGGACAACATGCTAAAGACAAATATGTCAGCCTCCAAGGTCCAACAAGGCTGTGCAGCATGGAGAAGCATCAAGCCAGAGACTCAGCCACACAGGACAACAAGAACCAGCAGGGCTTTTCTGTCCCCTAGCATTGTGTGCCCTGACTCTTTCCCACTTTGAAGAGACCATGAAGGAAATGGGGAACCTTCTGCCACAAAAGGCAGGGGCATCCATGACAGCAACCTGCAAAATACAACCAAATCCAAAATACCCATTGAGAGTGATATCTTTATTCAGCCAAGCAGAAGACACACACACAAAATCACGCTAGCTTTCAAAGCTCACTGACTTCTTCATCAGGAGAAGATGGTACAGAATTCATTCCAGGCAAGAAAAGTGATGTTGTTGGAGTCACACAGTGCAGGTCTGGATCTCATTTGTTTTGATGTTACATGGACTACATGTATGCTTTTTGCTTGTCAATTCATATTTTAGGACATTTCAGTGATAATGAGGGGGTGAGTATTTTGCCCTCCCCTTGCAAGTACAGTACCTGCAACAACCTGCGTGCCTATGTTGAGCTCCCTCCCCACCTTAGAAACAGTTCTGGGACTCTGACTTTGCTGACCCCTGCTCTCCAACCTCAAGCCAAACCAGGAATTACAAGCAAACAACCAGTGACACAGTTTAAAATGCTGCGGGGCGGCGGGGGTGGGGGAGGCATCACAGCACCAGTCTTCCCAAATCCACCAGCCCAATGAGGAAGAATCATTGGAGAAAAGATCATAAATAAATTTGTCCCATGCCTTGAAGTTTGGCATTCACTTATTTTTCTGTACTAAATGCATCTCATCTCAGGAGAAGACCTTTGGAGAAAAAAGACCTTAAAGAAGGTGCCAAGGTTTTGTCAGGACAAAGAGACTGCCCCACCCCACCCCGCTTCCAGGTGCGCGCACTCAAAAGGACCGCCACATACAGTCCCAAGGCCCCTGCCAAAAGCAAAGTGGCGCTAAGGCCCACAAGAAGCCAAGTGGCCTGCCTGGCTGGGTATATGGGCAGAGATCAGACCCCTCATGTGGCTAATAATAATCATAACTACAATAATAATATTGCAACAATAAGACTATCCTGCTTGAAGAGATCAATCTGTGGTACACCTCACTAAGAACAAAAGCAGAAGAGTAAATGTTTAAAACAAAGATAGGATCCTTTCATTTTAAATAAAATGAAATTCTGGCAAGTTTAAAAGGAAGACAGAGAAAAAAGGCATGTGGCAGGAAAAGACAATTCTGGACAAATTATTAGCATTTTCAGTGGTCTATCCCATCTGTTGGCTGAAACAACGCCACAAAGCAAAATGATCAGAGATTAGGGCCAGCTCTTCCAGGGTGCTACCAAGGATACAAATGCCTCCGGTCTCCTGCCTCCAGGATTTGGGGCAGGGCGCCTCCAGCTACCACCCCCAGAGGGCAAGGGGGCGAGGGAAGGCCTGCCTTGCTGGGGGCTTCTCAGAGGCGTCAGGTGGGCCATTGGTCCATTCCTTTAATTCCTGGGCTCCGGGATGGCCCTTCAGCTCAAGACATTCATCACTGAAGAAGAGTGATCTCATGCAACAAAACTAAAATCCAACAGCTATAGCAGTAATTATTATTATTATTATTATTAATTACTACTATAATTGTTGTTGTTTTACTCTGTAGTCTGACACTGGATGCCTCTTGATGGCCTGATCCAACTCAGCTCTTCTTAATTTAGAATTCAATCCCCAGAGCAGGGAGAGGGGGAGTTGTCTGGCCCAGAAGGGAATCCCACTAAACCCTGGGGACTTAGGTCCATGCAGACATGCCTGGGAGAGCACAGAAAACATCCCTCTGGAGAGAGCTGGACCCATCTTGCACAGGGGAGGCACCAGTGCCTCCTTACCTCTGAGGAGACCTTGCCTAATGCCTTCCTTAAAGAGAGAGAGCGCCATCCTCAAAAGGGAAGGAAGGAGGGCATTTGGAGTGGGGCCTCCCTGGTCCTGTCTCCCACAAGCCTGCAGGACAAGTGAGAATTCATATCAGAAAGGAAGCTCCTCTCAGGACACAGGGTTTACAGGAACCCTCCAGACTTGCTGGATTACAATTCCCATCACAACCCAGCATAGATTACAACTCCCATCACATTCAGGGCTGGCCAGTCTTTGTTTATGTTGCTTCAAATGGCCCCACATCACCTCCTCCAGTGACCATGAGGACAGCCCCATGATTTGGACACCCAGGACTCAGAAAATCTTGCAGAAGCCACTCTCTGTGGGAGTAAAAGCAGTGTAACCCGTTTAGAATTCCAGAATCATTTGCTCACCCCAATCTGCCTAACAGCTAGTCAGGCCAGGAAACATGGCATTCCACTCTTGTCTGCAACACCCTCTTACTGCCTCCCAGTCTGTACCGTCCGAGGCAGCTGCCTCACTCTACCTGATGGCAGGGCAAGCCCCAGGTGCTGAAAGCAGTAATTCTAGCCTTCCTGGAGGATCCATCCAAGGCAGGCATTAAAAAACAGCTTTGGAACAAAACCAGCCAACCTCAGAATGTGGTCCAGGCTGGAAAGAGAACTCTCGCTCAGGTAGACAATCCCTCAGAGGCCAGGGACAAAAGACTGCTCCATTTCCCCCTTTGTTTAAAAATGAAAATAAACTCCAAAGAACTGCCATTCAGTCTCCATCACCAAAGCAGAGTACTGGATTCCTTTGGCTGAAGGAGTTTGGAAATGGCTGGAGGAGAGGAGGGGGAAGAGGCATTCCGAAAAATATTATCTCTGTTTTTGTTTTAAGAATTTATCACCCATCCTCCCATTCCTTGAGAATGCCTCAGGCTGGCTCACAGCACTGAAAATACAACACATGCAGAGAAGGGCAAGCAATTAGAAAGCAATAAACAGTTCCAGGCAGGATAAAGTCAAACCCACACCAAAGTTTTTGACTGGAGGAAGAACAGCAGCAGGGAGGAGGGCCTGGCGCACTGCATGGAGCAGGCAGTTCCACCGGCTGGGTGCCAGCATAAGAGAACCCTGCTCTCAGGACTGGACCCCTGGATGAAGAGCTGAGCATGTTGCAGCTGGGGGACCTTCCAGGCACACCACTGCAAACACCCCATGCCATGTGCCACTGTAAAAAGCAAGCATTTGGCTCTCATTATGCCCCCCAGCCATCAGGGGGTGCAAATCAGGCAGTTTGTGCCCCACATGAGCTCAGCAAACATGCGCTGGAAAATCTCCTCCCTCCATGGGAGGGGGGGGACGAGGACCTCTTCTTCTCTAGAAGAAGGTGGGAGTCCAAAGATCATACTCCATTAACATCGTTATTAGGCCAAGGAGAAGGGCACCAAAAATACACACGCACACACACTGTCCTTGCTCCAGTCTAGTTAAGCCATGGGCAAGGGCAGGCAACAGGCAGAAATCTAACAGGAAAAATCTGGGAAATTAGAGAAGCCACAACAACAATCCCACAACCACAAAGTGCCACCATCAGCGCCAGCCCACCTGAACCTCCCTTCTCTGTCCCTCTGTCCCCACCCACCCTGCTGTTAGCAGAGACCCTGGGGAAGTTCGTTTTTGGACTCCAGATCCCAGAATCCCCAATGGCCTCCATACTGGGATTTGGAGATCTGGAGTTCCAAAACGTAACTTTCTAGCAGCTCTGCCTGTTACTTCCTCTTTGCTCAGAATGCGGCTGGCTTGTCACTCAGACTGAATAGCTTGATAAGAAGCCCCCCGCCCCCATTGCACTCCCCTTCTGGAGCAAAGTCTGCACATGGGAGGGTCCCTCCAGAAGCCCTTTTGCTGCGCCTCCATTTGACTCAGATTGACGACCCAGTTTGAGCGTTGAACTACCGCTCTGGAAACCAGGGTTTGGATCCGTGCTAGATCATGGAAACTCAGTGACCTTGGGCAAGCCTCACTCTCTCAGCCTCAGCGGAAGGCCATGGTGGGCAACCTTCTCTGAAGAAATCTGGCCAAAAAAAGCCCGTGATAGGTTCGTTTTAGAGTTGCCGTGAGTCCAAAACCACCTGAAAACACACAACAAGGACACCCCCTTAGCACCCCCCAAGACTGCCATGCGGGTCTTGCATTGTCAGCTCCCCCAAAAAACGCCCCATGGAATAGCACACCCGCCCAGCTTTTGCACTTTTGCAGAAAAAACAAATTTTCTAAGAAGTTTGGGTTTTTTAATGAAATGGGCCACGTGAATCCCCCCTTCCTCACATTTGGGGGCGCACCTGAGAAGAACGGCGGCGACCCCTCGAGGCTTGGGGAGATTTCGGGGGGGGGGAGGGCTTGAGAAGTACTTTGGGTCTAAAGATCGCGTTCGCTGCAGGCTCAACCCCACCCCTCCGCACGCCGGTCTCTGGGAGGATGGGGTCCGGGGGCTGCTGCTCACGAGGGGGGGCAGAAGAACACAGGCACCCCAATTCCCCCTTGGAGTCGGATTTCTCCCAGGGAAGCCAGCTGAGGAGGGGGGTCAGAGACTGGGGGTGGGCTGGCACCTGGGGAGACCACCTAGCTAGAGAGTCAACCTCGCCGCCCCGCGATCCAGGAAGGGGCGCAAGATAGAGAAGCCCCCTCCCTCCAAGAGAGCCTCGGGGGATCGGGCGGGGGAGAGGGTCTCCACCTCCTGGGTGCCCCCCCAGCTCCCCTCCTCCTGACTCTTCCCCTTCCGAATCGGCGCCCGGAGCAGTTTCGGGGGCCACTCCGAATTCTTCGGCCAAGCCCGGCCCGCCCCTCCTCGCTCTCCTCCCGCGCCCAGACCAGCCGTGCCCCGGGGCATGTGCAGAGCGCCCCAGACCGCCGAGCCGAGCCTACCTCCAGCCGGGGCGCAGCTGCTGCTCCTGCCGTCCCCCAGGACGGGCCGGCCGAGGCGAGAGGGACGGAGGGAGCGAGGCTCGGGTGGCGGCGGGTGGTCCCCCGAGGAGACTCCGTCAGTCCCGGCTGCTGCCGCCTCCGCCTCCTCCCCTTCCAGGCCGCCGGAGGGCGGAGGAGGAGGAGCAGCCCAGCCGAGCCCAGGAGGGGGCGGCGGCGGGGCGGGACCGGGAGGGGGGCCGCCCTCGGGCACTCTGCACGCGCTCAGGGGCTCGGCTGGCCCACCTCCCCTCCCGAGGAAAAAGAGCTCCTTCCTGCCCGCCTGGAGAAGTTCCCTTTTCCGAGGAGGACTCCCAGAGTTCCCACCGCCCCCGCTTAGTTGGCAGAGCCACGTGGAGAGGGGGGGGTTACCTCCCCCTTCAAATTGTAACTTTTGTCCGAGCAGAAGTCCAGGAGCGGCCCCCTCCCGTGCTGGACCCTTACCCGGGAGTAAGCCCCCCGGGGCGGAGGGGTCTCCCCCACTCCCAAAGCCCCACCCCGATCTCCCTGCCGACTCAGTGATGGGGGAGAGGAGCCCCGGCGAAGAGAGCGGTCCCTTGAGCATGTGCAGAGCGCCTAGCCGTCTTGCCTGGCCACGAGGCACTCCAAGAGAACAAGGCGGCTTACTTCCAAGGAGACCCCCGGGGGGGCCCCTGCGAGGATCGTGCCTCCCCCGCCTCGGGAGCATCGCCGGCTTTCTCCTCCTCTTCTTGGGTACTTGGAATAATTCGGTGAGCCTCCGTCCGGGGTGGTCGCCTGGACCTCCGAGTGGGCGGGGAGGGGCGCTCCGGGGCCCCTTCAGGTGCGGGAGGGACTGCAGCTCCCAGCAGGCTGAGCCACTATTGCAGGATGCTGGCGGTGGTATTCCACAGACCTCTGGAGGAGGGTCCCTGTAATTCGCGCCATGAAGAAAATGAACAGCAAAGAAATGGGAGGGGATCTTTACAGGGTGGGCCTGTTGTGTCTTGTTCTTCGTGGTTCCAGCTGCCTTGAGAGGATTGCTAGCCACCCGCCCACCCATCCGCTGCCCCCAAAGGGTGAGCCTGCCTCTCTCTTAAGCTCATGAGGGGATCTATCGCCGGCCCACCGGATCCCAGCACAGCCCAGCCAAAGCTCTTGGGCAGAGAGTCTGCCCTTTGCCTCCTGGCTGGGTTTTCCATGGGAAGAAAAATTGGGGAAAGAAAGGGAGATCCAAGGCGGGATAGAGAAAAGGGGCACGGGGATCCACAGGCAGGGCTTGCGGGGGGGGGGGCTTTTAAGGCGGGGACACTCAACACTGGCAGGCAGGCAGGACTTGATTCAGTTTGCCTACTTGCAGGTTTGTTGTGCTGATGGTCTTCCCTTTCTGACATTCGGTGACCCTAAGTGAAGCTCTCACAGGGGAGTTTTCTTGGCTAGATTTGTTCAGAGTGAGTTTGCCATGGCCTGTTCCTTTGAGGCTGAGAGAGTGGGACTTGCCCAAGGTCCTCCAGTGGATTTCCATGGCCAAGCGGGGATTCGAACCCTGGTCTCCCGACTCCCGCCAGGGTCCTAGTCCAGCACTCAGAGGACTGCTCTATGCTGGCTACTTTCAGGTACATTTTTATAAATGAAAACACAGAATGCATTGCATTAAAATATGAACAACAGCCTCCAACTGAAGCAGGAAACAATCTGATGCCCAGAAAAGCAGTGGCAAAATAATAAAATATGAGCAAAACTGAGTAAATTAAAAAAAACAAAAACAGCCAATTAATACATCAGGTTGGGGGTTGAATGCAAAGGTGCCTATAAGATCTCTTCTCACATCCCTCCCTCCGCTACAGCACATTGAAAAAAAAAGCTTTGGAAACATATGAGATACAGGACTGCACACTTAATACTCCCAAAAGAAAGTTGGTAAATACGTGTATCTACCAAGCCTGAGCTGTGGAGAATCAAGTATCAAGCACAGGCAGGGAGAACAAATCCCTTCTCCCATTTCTTATCATTCAAACATCCTTAAATGTGAAGAGTTGGGCAAATCTGGCTCCAGGTCTGCATCCCATCACCAGCCAACATGGACAGAGTGAAATGCACACACACAGACACACATTCTTGGAGATTAGGAGCATAGCTGCAGCCATGTAAGAGGGCATTAAGACATGAGGTGCGGGGAGGAAAAAGAGGACTGGGGTGATACACCTCCATGGATTGTGAACCAAAAGTCAAGAGGAGGGCCCAGGGAAGGCAAAAGGCCAGGAGCAGCCCAGCAGAAAAAGGGGAAGCCCCCAGGCAGGGCTGGAGAGGGAAAGGAAGAGGATCAAAAGAGCCTTGTTCGGATCTCATAGATCCAGAGGTGGCGTAGACTCATTTCTACAACCATCTTCTCTAGGAACAGGAGAGAAATGTCAGGCCTGAGTAGTCTGAAGGAAGGAATCATGGGACTTCAGAGTAGAAGGTGACCCCAAGACCATCTAGTCTAACCCCATGGGGCCATACAGAAATCCACAACTCTAGCACTCCTGGAAGATGCCCATCCAACCTCTGTTTAAAGATCCCCAAACGAGAGTCCACCACCTTCCAAGGCAGCCCATTCCATTGTCAAACAGCTCTTACTCTGAAGAAGTTCCTCCTCCTATTTACATGGAATCTCTTCTAATTTGAACCCACTAGTTCATGTTCCAGTCTCTGGAGCAACTGAAAACAACTGGCTCCCTCTTTTGCATAATATCCCTTCAGATATTTAAAGATGGCTCTGTCACGTCACTGCTCCATCTTCACTTCTCGAGCTAAACATATCCAGCTCCCTCAGTCGTTCCTCGTAAGGCTTGGTTTCCAGACCCTTGACCTTGTTCACTCTCCTCTGAAGGACATGTCCCAGCTTGTCAGGATCTTTCATTAAGCTGGGGTGCCCAGAAGTGGGGACAGCAGTATTCCAGGAAGGGTCTGACTGAAACAGACTATTCTGTTGGGTCCCATTCCTTCCCTTGATCTCTCGATGCAGCCTGGGATGCAGAAAGACAGCTGAGAGTCTCCTATTCCCCAAAGCAAATCAACCTTCCCTTGATCTGGACTCTGTACTTCCAGGGATACAGCCTAGAACTGCACTGGCTTTGTCAGTCGCTGTATCACACTACTGACTCAGCACATCACAGTTTCCATCCGTAGGCCAGCAGGGACCCTTCTTGTGTAGCAACAACCAGGCCTTGATGATTATGCAGTTAAGTTCAGTTTTATATGCCTCCCTCTGCCCATGCTCAAGGTGGCTTACAACATGAAACTTTGCTAGCCCTCAGGCCCAGCATCATGGTTAAAGTTTCCCTTGGCCAGGAGCTATTGGAAAGGACTCTGGATGGAGACCCAGTCCCGCAGCAAAGGGGAATTCCACGGGAGCACTGGGAGATCTCTGGATGATAAATGCAAAATGGCCTCAAGGTGGGAGAACCAGATCCACCCTGGGAAGTTCTCCTGCACAAGCCCTACAGAAATAAACCAGAGAAGCACCGGAGGGTATGGCCAGGCTCCTGCCTTTGCAGGAGAACCTCCCAGACCCAACCCGTACTGGTGGTCTCTACAACAAGTGGAGCCCATTGTAGGCAAAGCTACAGACACCTCTCTCAACTCTTCTTTTTCCCAGACGCCCACTCCCCTCTCAGGACATAAAACTGACCTGCCTTGCAGGGTGATTCCTGGGAGATAGTCCTTAAAGGGCTTTTTTTTAAAAAAAAAGTGCTCCCAAAATTGATAAGTGGCATAACTGGTACTTGATCCTGTCATTTAAAAATGCCACTTCCTTCCTTAGGTGCCCTAATCTGATGCCGCTGACAAGGGAGTCTTCCAAAGAACAAAATCTTCTAGGCCATCTCTTAAAGCAAGCGCAAGGGGAGGGGAAAGATGTGCACTGGGTGTGCAAATGCCTTACACCCCCACAAGGGCAGAGTGGTATTGTTCAACTAAGACCAAGAAAGACCTGCTGGCCAAGGTGGGCCACCCAGCCACAAGGGATCCAAACCACGCCCAAGCCAGGCTTCTTTTTGCAGATCCAGAAAGGAACAGACAACATCTTATTATTGCTCCACAGCCTGCAATTAACATAAACCCTCTAATTGCAGAAGGTGGTCATTAAGGAAGGTGGAGTGGGGGATGGTAGGGGAGGGGCAGGAGAGATTAAAAAGAGACCTATGGTCTGCATCTCCCCTCTGTTGCAACAAGAAGGGCAACTTCTCCAGGTACAAGCATTTATAGGTTTAATTGCCTGTTTCCCTACTTGTTTATTTCTTGCCTGCCCCCCCCCCTTTCTCCTGCTACAGGACCCCAGGTAATTTGTGCCACATGCTGCAGATTCAGGCCTCTCATGCAATGTGGGCATTTATGCCTCCCCCCACAAAACAGACATGCTGAGGGTCCCTGTTAGGCAAGAGACCTTCCATCCCATGCCTTGACATTGTCCCTCCCCTCCCTCCTACCATTTCCTCACTGAAGTTATCCCCCAAAGCTGCTCTTAGCCCTACTGGTGTGTCAGCAGACAGGAGTAAGACTTGTGGGGTGTCTCCATCCAGCCAGCGGGGTGAATGTCAGTTTCACAGGGAAAGCATTTCAACAGGGAAATAGTCCAGAGGGGAAAAGATGCTCCATGCTGTCCCCAAGGCCAGGTAAAAGTGGATTGGGCCCCAGGAGCATTTCCAAAAATGGGGGGTTCAACTGTGTGAGCTATCCTGTGTTGGGTGCCCTATAAATTAAGTAAATTAATTAATAAATAAGGGATGAAATGCAAATTGCCTTAGAGAGCGGCACCTAAATCCCCTTCTTTTTGTTGCCCTCCTCTGGACATGTTCCAGCTTGTCGACATCCTTCCTGAATTGTGGTGCCCAGAACTGGACACATATTCCATATGAGGTCTGACCAAAGCAGACTAGAGTGGCACTATTACTTCCCTTGATCTCTAGACACTATACTCCTATTGATACAGCCTGATAAACCAGCCCTTGCCATCCCTTCCCATGTGGCCTCTGTCCAGGCCAGGCACTGATCATGCAAGGGCACCCTGCCTCAGCCCCACTACTGGACGAGGGTTCCACTAGACACCCCCTCCTTTCTGCCCTACATCCCCACAGCCTCGTCCGTTTCTTGCCTTTCCCTGAGGAAAAGGAAATCCATACTGGAGAAAAAGGCAAAATAGACCACAGACTGTTTTGAGTGGAAGTGCTAAGAACCCTCCATCTGGAAGAACCTCAATTTGGGGACTCGAAAATTGGGAAAGCCAATCTAGCATGGATCACCACAGCAGTATAGTTTGCATACACACATGCACAAGTGCATGGGTACACCGCACACTGAGATGGTGCTGCAGTAACAGCCATTTACTGCCCTTCCTTTTTCATTCTGACAGGTTTTTGAAAAAACAAAGTTTTTAAATGAAGGGCTTTTAAATCAGGGGGCTGTACTAATTGAACACGAGAAGGAACTTCTTGACAGTGAAAGCAGTTGAGCAATGGAAGCAATTGCCTGGAGGGGTGGTGGGGGTCTCTTTCTCTGGTTACCTCCCAAAAGAGCCTGGACAGCTCCCTGCTGATGGGGATGCTCTAGTTGGAGATCCCGTGCTGAGCTCTATGGCCCGTGCATCCAACTCTTAAGACTCTATGACTCTGCCATCTTTTTTTTAAAAAAATAAACCTATTTCATTATTTTAACTCTATGGTTTAAAATGTTTTTAATGTTGTTGAGGGTTTAAATTCCATTTTAATGTTGACTTTTGTATGTTTTAACTACACTGTGTTTGTTTTCATTTGTAAACCACCTTGAGTCTTGGCAAAAAGAGATGATGGTGAAGACAAGGATGATGATAGTAGAACATGCTACCTTATCCAACAGTATTTCACTGATTCCTAGATTCCTGGATAGAATCCAAGCCACTGATGGTCCGAAACCTGGGAGACAGTGAAACTGTGATGATGAGGCAGACAAAGAACACCCTTCTCCCTGACTTTCTGTTTTGGCCAGCCGAGGACAGATGTTTGTAAGTCTGAGCACCACATCTGCTCAAAGAGTATGGCTTCCACTATATCATCTCCATCAACAAACTCCTTTTCCTTAAGGACCAGGCTCATCATATGCATGCACCAGTTCACAGGATATTTTTAATTTACTTTTCCTCCCAAACATATGACTTTCACAAGACCTCTGAAGGATGTGAAGTCGAAGGCTTTCACAGCCAGCATCCATAGATTTTCCTTGTTTTTTTCCGGGCTGTGAGGCCATGTTCTTGAAGAGTTTACTTCTGACATTTCGCCTGCATCTGTGGCTGGCATCTTCAGAGAATGGTTGGGTAGAAGTGTGTGTGGAGTTTATATACTGTGAACCCCTGTTGGGGAGTATATGTAAATTTGTGTAATTGAATGGTTAGTTTCTGGGTATAGAAATGCAAGGAGGATTAGTGTCTGTTTGGCTAATGGTTGGTTGATGGGCCATTATCTGCTGGAAATCCCCCTGTCCCTGGGTGGAATTCCTTTGTAAGTGTTGAGTTTTGATTCTATTGTTTTTCAAAACTGGAAGCCAGATTTTGTTTACTTTTAGAGTTTCTTCTTTCCTGTTGAAGTTTTCCAGGTGTTTGTGGAGTTCAATAGCTTCACTGGGGATTTCCAGCAGATAGTGGGCAATCAACCAACCATTAGCCAAACAGACACTAATCCTCCTTGCATTTCTATACCCAGAAAAACAAGGGAAGTTCAGAGGCCTTCCCATGGGGGAAAAGGGCATCAGAAACAGTGGGAGGGTGGTGAAGGGGGGACATTGCTTTGCCTCATTCCTGCTGGTTGGTGAATCCCCCAGGCGCCTCCTCTTCCTGGACCAGCCCAATGGCCTGCAAGCCCACAAGGGCCGCACATGAGGGCTCTTTTTGGAGCAAACAGGGCAGAGGGGCACCAGAGCAGAGGTGAGGGCTTGCCAGCAGCTTCTTTTCCCCCTGACCACTGAGCTGATGACAGAACTGCATCTGGTTGCAGTGCTTGCTGAACTTTAGACACAACTCCAGATTTGGGGCCGGGATGTGTGTGTGAGAATTTGAATGTCAGAGATCCCAGTCATATAAATCTCTGCATGTGGAGTTACTAATTAATTGCCCTACGCAACCCTTGTGCTGAATGGCAACATTGAAACAACGAAACAAGACACCCAATGCGCAACTGAACTCGTAACTCAGGCCCGTGTGAACCCTTGTGCCACGCAAGTGCCCAGCCAGTTTGCAGCCATGTACAATGTGCAGTGCACATGATCCAGGGACAATGGACAATGCATGCCTGGGGGCACAATGACAACACCTGCACAACTCTGCTTCTGCAACCTCAGACCAAGAGCGCCTGCTGCAAATCGTACCAAAACGATTTGGTATCCCACTGATTCCGCAGGGGAACTGACATGCGCACAGGCTTACAGAGTGTTTGGGTTTGCCTATCTCTTCTGAAAAGACTAAACCGGACCCCCACCCCCCCACCAGCAGCGGGGAGAACGAAAAAGGCCATTGCACTCCCTCTTGTCGGCTCATTCAGGTTCCTGGGCTCTGTGATCCTGAAGCAAGGCAATGGCGCCATCTGGCGGGCAGGAGAAGTCCCTTAACGCAACCCATTCCGAAATCCAGTGCATTAAATCACACACACTAACAGCCCAAATGCCCTCAAGGTGCTAGCTCCAGTCTGATCTTGGCTGCTAAGCAGGGTCACCCCAGTTAATCCTTGGATGGAAGACTGCTAACGAAGACCAGGTGCTGTAGGCTTTGTTTCAGAGGAAGGAACTGGCAAAACCACCTCTGAGGATTCCTTGCCTAAGAAAACCCTCTGGAATTCATGGGGCTGCCATAAGTCAGTAGGCAGACTTGAAGGTGTGCACATGCACACACACACACACACACACACACACACTAAAATTACATATATATCCAGGGGTAGCAATGTGGCCATGCATCAAAATACAACAAATTCCAACATCCACAAAAGAGGCCAATCAAAATGCAGAAAACACATCAAGCAAGCTTTCAAAGCTTCACTGGCTTCTCCATCAGGCAGTTTTAAACAATCATAGAAGAGAAGAAAAGTGACAGTGTTAGAGTCACAGACCTACTACATTTTGTACCAGTTAACGGGGGCTGGCTACAGGGAGCATCCTACTCCTTTGTTGCAACAGCTCCACTGGCTGCCGGTCTGTTTCAGGCCACAATTCAAAGTGCTGCTTTTGACCTATAAAGCTCTATATATGGCTTTGGTCCAGGTTATTTGAAGGACCGTATCTCCCTGTATGAACCCATTAGAGTGCTAAGATTGTCTGGAGATGCCCTTTTCTCAGTCCCACTACCTTCTCAGAGTCATTTGATGGGAAGAAGGAGACAGGGCCTCCTTGGTGTCTACTCCCAGACTCTGGAACTCCTTCCTCAGAGAGGCCAGAATGGCCCCATCTTTCTTCTCTCAACAGGTAAAAACATCTCTGTGCCATCAGGCATTTGCAGTCTGATGTGGGCTAGGCTTTTAAATGCTGAGTGACTTGGATTTTAAAGTTTTTATATATATTAGTATTTTAATGTTTGTGGTTTTAACTGTGTAAATTGTTTAATTTGTTTTTAAATTTTATATTTATACTTTTAATTTTTTGTATTGTCTTAACTTGGAGTGTTTTAAACACATTGCTAGCCGCCTTGAGTCCCTATATTGGGAGAAAGGGACATGCAAATTAAATAAATAAATAAATAAATAGTGTCTCAGAAGAAACTTTAACAAGGGGGAGCAATGGAATGGGACTGAATTCTTTTGGGGTTTTATGTCCAACACAGGTAAAAATTCTTTCATTTGGACTACAATTGGCATATTTTACCTATACAGCAGCTAAAAGTTTTTCCAGATGTGACAGTACAGGGACTTCTTGAGAAATTCAAAGTTATCTGCCTAAGAGGCAGTTAGCTTCACACAGGGCAGAGACAGCCTGGATCTCAAGGGAAGTTACTTTTCTGTTGCTGATGGAGTTGAAACTTCATTGCCTTTGACTGCCCTTTGTCCCTGGTCCTCACATGGTCAAGAAGGGGAGTGGCCCCTGCCTGTACTGAGATCCCCCCAGGCCATCTTAACTGACAACAAAGTAACATGTGACATTGTCATTGTTGTTTTTCTTCTCCTGCACAATTATTAACATCTTTACCTGATGAAGAAGCCAGTGAAGCTTTGGTAGCTTGCATGATGTGTTTTCTGCATTTTGGTTGGCCAATAAAGATATTGCTCCTTTGTGATTTTAACATTAAACATTTAAGTAGAAGTCAAAGACTACTCTGTTTTCAGGCGTTCACCACACAAGGCTTTTTTCCGTCGTCAAAGCGCTTCAGTGTTTGGTTGAATTTTCACGGCCCACACGACGCTGTATGTATTCAGTGTTCCCTCTGTCTCTATTCAATTTCTGGTGCACTACAACCTACTGCCGATTTTTCCCCATCATCAATAGGGGAAAAAACCAATAAGCATTCGTAGACTCCAATCTAATGAATCTGAGGAAGGGTGCTGGAATTCATGGGTATTGATGCTAGAAATTTCTTTTTCTCAATTGGTCTTAAAGATGCTACATGATTCCATTCAATATTTGTGTGCAACATGGAACTAGTGAAGATCCTGAAATGCAAAGATATGTCCCTAAATACCAAAGTCAAGATAATCCAAATCATATTATTTCCCATTTCTGCGCCGGGTTGTGAATATTGGACAGTGAAGAAAGCTTATAGGAAGGAAATCAATTCATTTCAAATGTGTTGCTGGAGAAGAGTTCTACAGATACTGTGGACTGCTAAAAAGACAATAAATGGGTCCAAGAGGAAATCAAACCTAAATTCTCCCTAGAAGCCAAGATGACTGAACTGAGACTGTTGTACTTTGGCTATATCATGAACCATAGAATCATAGAATTACAAAGTTGGAAGAGAGAAGACATGATATCTTACTAGAAAAGACAGTAATGCTTGCTAAGATAGAAGGCAGTAGGAAAAGAGGAAGATTGCATTGTAGATGGCTAGACTCAATCAAGAAAGTCACAGCTGCTGCCCTGAGTCCAAGCCCTGAGCAAGGCTGTTTAGGGGAGGGTGACTCAGAGGTCTCTCATTCGTGGGGTCAACATGGGTCAAAGTTGATTTGATGGCACAGAACAGCAACGAGAGCAAGTCAAGTCCAAACTCTCACTAGAAGCCAAATTGACTAAACTGAGGCTGTTGTACTTTGGTCATGTCATGAGAAGGTATGGTTCATTAGAAAAGACAATAATGCTTGGGAAGGTAAAAGGCAGTAGGAAACGAGGGAGTCCGCATCGTAGATGGCTAGACTCAGCCAAGGAAGCCTCAACTGCTGCCCTGACTTTGCAAGACCTGAGCAGGGCTCTAGATGGCTGGAGGGGCTCTTGCAGGTCTCTCCTTCAGACAGCCACTATAAATTGAAGTCAACTTGGTAGCAAATAACAAGAAGCAACAAAACCTGTACAAGATAGGCTAATGCAAATGTTTCTAGGTTTAATCTTGGAATTATAATCAGTTGCGCCTACAAAGGGAACTAAGGACCAGCTTTCATTCACATGCTGTATCTCAATCCCAAGTGTGCAAAGTTGTGTCCCATCTTTGGTGGAAAATACAGTGTGTAAAGTGAGTAATACAATACAGTCCAGAGTAATGGAAGAACCTCTTCAGCCTCCACTCATAAACATTCTCTACTTTACAGATGGGCAGAACTGTGTTTGTGAAAGACCTGCTCTGATGGAGGACTAAACCCTACTCTTGGGAGAAAGGCTGAATATAAAGCAGGCAGCTAATGAAAAATAAAATAAAATTGAACGAGAGATTTGCAAAGGATGGACTGGCACTCCACCTGAGTCCAGTTGTGCCCTCCTGAAGTCCTTCAGCCTGTGTGCTCAGGATCACTTCTGGTGGGCCAGGGATGCCTCAATCTTTCTGAGAGCACAGTGGGAACTGGCCATTAATAGATCAGAATGGGCAAGACTGAAGAGACCTTACCTCTGACCTGTACAGGAACAAAAACAGATTGGCTTGGACATTTATTGGTCCCTCCTATAGTGAAAATCCACATTGCAGTGTCTATTTCCAGTTCACGGCTGAGCTTGCAAGGTCTGGAGCTCCTGGAGGATGTGCGTGTGCACACGCACACACACACACACTCCATCAGGGTTCTTGGGAGCAGCTCCATTGGTTTGGAGTGAACCTGCCTCCAACTGGTGAGCACATAAGTTGGCTATTATACGGCCACCCTTCAAAGCAACTCCAATAGGTATTAACAATATTTCTCACGCATGGAGTCTCTTTCTCTCTCTCAAGCCCTGGGAGAGGCGACAACATTGCCAAGGTCTTGTTTTCCTTCTTTCATCTTGAAACGCTTTTGTGCTTCTATGTTGGAAACTGAGTAACCACCTACCATATGTTTGTTTCCAGAAATATCTGGGATCTTTTAAAGCATGGGGCTTGCTTTTTCTGGCCAGCCTCCACGCAACGTCGCCATGGACCTAGATAAGGACTTCTCATTTCCCACTGAAGAGGTGGGTGCCATGAAATGAAGACTGCTTTATGGCGAAGGCGTGGGCCCCTGTGAGGGATCCCTTTCGTTGTTGTTCTGGGATACAACTTGGTGGCAAATGACTTACAGGGCTCATGAACAAGTTACCTCCAAGCCATTAGGAAGAAGCCCAGGTGCATTTCCAGAGCAGATGCGTTCAGCTCAGGGACGCTGGCTGGCAGGAGGGCAGGAGCGACTCTGGATATTGGGGTGCCCAGGGCTGGGAGCCAGGGAGCACCCCAAGGCCTTGTCTCCTTCCATTTGCTTGTTGCTGCTGCAGAAATCTTACCCGATAGAGTGGAAGAGCTTTCGGTATCACCTAAATAGCCCAACGGAAGAGCTTGGAGAATATATAGATCTATATATTTATACTGTATATAGATTGGGCAAGCAGCTCAGTCCTTGAGCAAGCAGGGATTACCAGCATTGAGGCCATGATATTGAGAACACAGCTGTGCAGTGCAGCGCATGTTTCTAGGATGGAGGACCATCGCCTCCCCAAAATAGTACTCTACGCCACAGGTCAGCGTAAGAGGGGCGCTCCAAAAGAGCAATACAAGGACTCCCTGAAACAACATCTCAGGCTCGGCGAAATTGATCACCAACAATGGTTCGCCCTGGCCTCACATCGGGAGGCATGGAGACACACTATCCACAATGCTGCAGCCTTATTTGAGAACTCACGCCAGACAAGTCTTGAAGAGAAACGACAACGCAGAAAGAATCACAACCTGGAAGCATCACCCAAGGAGACCCTCTGCTGTGCTTTCTGCAACCGGACTTGTTTATCTCGGATTGGCCTTTTTAGTCATCAGCGCGCTTGCAGAAAGCGCAGGATGAGTCCTTCCTGAATCTTCGTTTGCAAAGAAAAGCCAGAGAGAGAGAGAGAGAGATTGGGACACTGATACTTGGGGCAGCACCTCTCCCCAAAAATGTGCCTGCCCAAGGATTAAAGTCTTCTGGATGGGGGAGGCTCCTCCATGTCCACCCCTCACCCAGTGAGATCAGTGCAGAGTTTACATGGGTTTTGTTTGGGCAGGGGCCTTTGTTAGTTGTGATGCTCCTTAAGGTAGAGCGATGGTTTAGATATATGTCAGGCCACTATTAGCCTTTATGCTGCTTATCTGCGATTCTTTGGTTATTTTATTTATTTAGTTCTTGAATTTATAACCTGTGAATCCAAAGTACCTATTTTATAACGGCAGGGTATATACTGAGCAAATACATATACAAGTAAAAACCTGATAGCGGTAGGAAGTATGATTTTGCTTTTTAAAAAACATTTAATTCTAAAAGTTAGAATCTTGCTAAGATGACTAAAGAAGAATTTGTTAGCACAACACAGAGCTCACAAAATGTCTTTTAGAAGTCTGCTAGTTTAGTCCGTATGCAGTACTTTGAGTTTTTTTTTAAATAATAAAGAATGTTCTAAAACACTAAAAAATAAAATAAAACAATATATATTAAAATTACAAACTAGGAGAGGTTTCAGTGTGAAACATCAGGTAAAGTTTTTATTTAGGCAGGCATTTGAAACATAAATTTTAATTGGTGTGCTGCTTTTATTGTTGTATTTTTATGATCTTATGATTTTAATTCATGTGTTTTAATTTTATTTTAACGATAATTTAATTCTTTTTAAACTTTTGTACTTGTGATGTTTTTAGTTGTATTTTTTAATGATTGTAAGCTGCCTTGGATCCCATCTTGGGAGAAAGTGGGATATAAATCTAATAAAACAAACAAACAAACAAACAAACCAATCTTTTCAAGACTGGATACAAAAATTCATGGCCATTTTGGGAGCAGCACCTGTGTGGGTATTTTTCAGTCACACAATATTACAAAGCCCCCCCTATCCACAGGCTGAGTCTTCTAAAAGTGGCAAAAGACAACAGACAGAGATATGCACCCAGGAACGTTTCAAAAGCAACACGCTGGTATCCGAGGCCATAGCTTCATGCCAGAAGAACAGGCCGTCCTGAGCGGGGGGAGGGGGGCTGTCCAGTGGTCATGATGCCCCTCTGAAGGGAGGAAGGCTGGCCAGCTGAAACCAACCAGATAGCCTGCCCATCCACCCCCTAATTAGGAAACTCATTTTAGGCAAGAAAGAAATAAGTAGAAGTTTAATGCCAGTTCTTGTCATGTGGAGTTGTTTGCAGAGAGGAATTAGGGCAATGGTGGATTATTGTTTCCTTAAGCCTTTGCCTGAGATTTTGGTCTTTCATCATTGCTTCTGAGGTGATGTAAGCGGGAGGCAAGGGTCTCTGCCGGGAGCGGGAATGACTGGAGGGCCGAACGCAGTGCAGGGGCACCCGGAGACTTGGCAGTTCTGCTCCTGCGGCCCCCGTCCCCATAGCAGCAACAGGTGGGAGCTCCTGACCTGCTGGTTGCAGAAGTGGGGAGTCATGTGGGGAAGCGCCCAAGAAGTAACTCATTTTGTACCTGTTAAACAGAGAGGCTGGTAGGGCCCTGTCATGATGGAGTGACCAAACCCATTATGGTGAGTTCATCTACAAAATCTACAGGTCACAGCAACTGGAAAATTCCACTCTCTGCTTTCCATAGCAACAGGTATTATGGAGGGTGGGACCCTCATTTCCTAAACATGGCGAGCCTTCCCAAATAGGGTGGACTCAAGGAATGCACGAAAAAGAAGCAGGTTAATGATGGGATTTAGGGCTAAAGAAGCCTCTGGGATGAATCCACACAACAGAAATGATCCCATTTGTAACTGGATTATTTGCATGGCTCCTTCCTATGAAATTCTGGGATTTGTAGTTGTACAAGGTCTTCAGCCTCTGGCAGTGCCCTGGTGTCTCACCAAACTACAAATCTCAGGATTCCATAGGAAGGAACCATGCAAATAATCCAGTTTCAACCTAGATTATTTCTCTAGTGTGGATGCCCCCCTGGACGTTCTACAAGGGATCCTTCCTCAGTTACACACATGCACATACACCTCCACACCACCTTGACAAGAGTTTTGGAGCTGACTTCGTGTACCTTTTGGACTCGCCAACACCTGCCCACACACAAAGCTCTCCCTGCCTTCGCTTTCCCCCCATGTGAGACGCATCACAGGTGTGTCTTGCACCCTTCCATTTTGTGACTAGAAGAACTGAATCCTAGCAAGTGTTGAGCTTTCATGTCAGCCACACTCCACGCTTGGTGTGAAAATTGAGGCTCACCCTCAGCTGCAAAGGGGGGAGGATTGTCATTGGAACTGCAGTGGGCTATGTGGTGTGTGTGTGAAACGCCACTTCCTTGCAGCTGCTGTCTGCATTTTTTAAAAAACAAAAGATGGCTGCAATATTAACCCACCTGTTTCACATCCATCTGCATCGTGTATCTTCTCTCGTCCGGCTTGCAAAGATGTGGGGGGGGGGGAATGATATGTTGAGAAATAGCCCTAGTGACCAGGGACAGGATTCAACTGTTCAAAACTAGCAACAACACAACCCATTGCCCCCGCCCCTGTCTCCTGCTGCCAAATTAAATGACCAAATGCTCAACTTTCTTGGCTAAGAACCTAGATCTGATAGAGGTGGGGGGGAGCCCCCCCCATTGTAAATTCAGGGAGGGAGCTGCATAAAAGACAACAGCAGACCTGACCACAGTGTGTGTGTGTGTGATGCCACTAATACCTGGTTCTGCAGATGTGGGGCCTCACAGCTCCATCCTTTGCTGTAGCTGAACTGTGGCTCTCCTGGTGTTGGTTTCCACACAGTGGCTCACCATCAGGGGAGAGTCACCATTGCTCCCCATAAAGAATGCAACCACGATGGAGAGGCTGCCTTCTGTTGCCAGCTGCTGCCAGCTGCTGCATGGACTCCACTTGGTTGCTAGGATCAGAATCCTGGGATGACAACAGAACAGGCCCGTGGGTAGAGATAAAGATGCCCTGTCCCACAGACCCTCCAGAAACCTCTTTCCCATCCTTTGCACTGAATGGCCTTCTTGGGAGGCTGCCTCTACCCTCTGCAATGCCATTCCAGGGGGGGGGGCTAGATGGCCCCTCCCTGCTCCGTTTCCACCCCAGCAGGCTTCCAATGACTAACTGCTTGCAGGAGACCTTCTTATGGGGCTGGCAGGGACTCTACTTTTAACTTTTGGATGCTTTTAAGTAAGTTTATATTGTTTTAATGCATGGTTTTTAAAAATGGCAATATTTTAATGGTGTTTTAAAATATTACTATGTTTTTGCTACAATTATTACTATTACTATTACAGTATAGTTATTACTACCACTAGACTATCTCAGTTTCACAGTTTCCTGGGTGTGTAACTGACTGGAGTTTTAGACCATCAACAATTCAGACTTGTCCTGAATTGCTGATGGTCCCAAACTCCCGTCATCTGCTTCAAGCAGCTAAACCAGGTTGCGGACAGAGCAGAGAGGAACCATGAGCAAGACACTGCCGCATTTGTGCAGCTGAGGAAAGGCATTAGTGCTGCCACCTGCTTTTAAAATTTCAGAACGCTAGTAAGAAATGGATGGAAGAACTCTCCTAGAAGCTTCCACCTCCCAGGCTCTGGAACACCCATTTCTTGGGAGTCTAGACTGGTCACCTCTTTGCTGTCTTCCACTGGCAGGCAAAGACTTGCTTATTCCAACAGGCCTTTGAGAACTGAAGGTATTTAAACAAGGGTTATACTGTACTATTTTAATTGTACACCCCCTTTTAAACTGCTTTTTATTGCTTTTAATTGCATGTTTTAAAATAGTGTTGCTCTCTTGTATGTTTTAACTGTTATACTGTCGGCCCTCTGTATCCACTGATTTGGCATCCAAAGGATTCCACCATCCATAGCCTGAACCCCCCCCCCCGGAGAAAAAAAATCCAAAAGGCAAACCTTGATTTTGCCATTTTATATAAGGGACACCATTTTACTATGCCATTTAATGTTATGGGACTTGAGCACCCATGGATCTTGGTATCCACAGGGGGTCCTGGAACCAAATGCCAACAGATACTGAGGGCTCACTGTATTTGTTCTATTTGTTCCAATTTAAATTTAAGTGAAACATTTGAAGAAATTAATTTGAAAAAGGACTTGCAATTAATTTGAAACTCCTGCCAAGAGATGCAGGCTGGTCCCCGTCAAGCAAACACTTCCTTGCAATCACACATTCTTTGCAACAATTCCCCAAATTAAGCCCTATCATTTAAAATTATGCATAGAGAACACATTTTGCTACTAACACAGAGATAAGAAAGGTGTTAAAAACTGACATATTAACAACATCTTAAAAAAGATGGCACATTTATTGCTACATAAATGTTATATACATAGTGTTTTCTGTTACATTGACAGAAAAAGTGTTGAACCTCTTGCTGCTGGTTGAAAAAGTTTATCAGTAACATCTTGGAATTTGACAAAGGGTACAAATTTGCAATAAACCAACAATGGGAACTGGATAACAAGATGAGAAGCAATTCATCTCGGACAAGTAGCTCTTACAATACTCCATAAGGTACTACACAGTATGCTAGAACCCTACTATGCTCTTACAATGCTATTGTAAATTTCTGATATTAATGAACAGGTTATGGTAAATAACCCTACATTTTTACTACCTAATATAGTAAAATAAAGTAAGAAAATTTTTACTGAAAACCTTTTTTTGATTTCAAAAATCTAGAAAGAGTAATATTTAGAATTCAAGAAACTTTCTTACAAGATTATTGTATAAAAGACTAGCTACAGTGAAAAATAAGCCAAATGTTTTTTTTCTCTCTCTCTCTCTCCCACCCACACACTCTCTCTTTCTTTCTTTCTGTTCCATGAAAGGACGCTTCTGGCCTCACTGCAACGCGTAAGGGAGTGAGGACACAACAAGCTTGCAGGAGAAAGGCCAGGCAGTGGCAGGGGAGCACTGTCACGCTTCATCCTAACCAGAAAGGAAGAAAAACAAGGCCACGGGCGTTTGCCGGGGTGGCTGGAGGATGGGTGCCAAGCATCCAGCCAGTCTCCTGACAGAACAGCTGTTGGTGTGGAACCATCTGAGATACACACACTCTCAAATCCATGTCAAGCCTGTTGCAATAGCAACATGTTTGTTCCTTCAAAATATGACGAAATTACTCATACGGTTATGTTGATCTGTTCCTCTCTGGTGGGTGCAAGCAGACTGCCACAAGGACACAAGAGAGAGAGCAACAGAGAGAGAGAGAGAGAGAAGGAGAGGCCACAAAGGCCGCTGGGCCACGGCTGCCCCCTTTTGCTCCCTCTCTGCCCCCAGCCACTCTCTGGGTGCCGGGACAGTGGAAGACAGTTTTAGTGGAAGTTCAAAGGAGTGGGCCACACATACCTCCCACAGGGAGCAATGGAGGGTTTCCTCAGGTGAAGCCCCTCTAATCGCTCTCTTTCTATGAGGAAGATGCTCTTCTTGGTCCAGGGAAGGTGAGGCCGGCATGCAATTGATGGGTAACCCCCTCCCACACACTTCATAGGTAAGTGGAAAAGGAAGCGGAGGCTTCCAGGGACCAATCAGCAGAGCTGCTTTTGTATTTGGGTGGCCGGATTACCTCCTCCCAACACCTGCCACAAGGACGTTTGTATCAGACTCCTCACTGGATGCTAAAGACAGGTAAGTAAGAATCATCTGGTTTGCATTTCAACACATTTTGTGCTTACGTGTTCTTTCTGCTTAGAAAACAAAGCAATTCTGAGTAGGCTTCCCCCAACATGAATGCCCAACTCAACCGACAGTTCACATTCTATGCTTCAGCTGGAGAACCCAACAGCTTGAAGGGTTTTGCTGAGAAATCAAGAGACACCCCCCCCGCCCCGGAATCCTTTTCTGTCCAAGAAATGACCCCACTTGGCTGTCAGGGGCTGCGTGAAAGAGGCCTGGCTGTGGCCAGGAGCACCTGGGCATCAAGAGGTCTGCCACAGAGAGCCAGAGGAAGGGGAGAAGGAGAGAAGCCCTGGCCCCTTTTTTCTTTTAAGACACTCACAGAGATATGTTGGGAATGAGAAAAAAAAAGGGTCGATGGTGGTTGTGGCTTTCCGCTCAGAATGCACTTCTGAAGGCTGGCTGGCGTCGCAACTGAACTCCTAATAGCTTTCAATAGGTTTAACTTTTCTCTTCATATGTAGACCTTTTTAGTTCCATTACAAATAAATAACAATTTGCAGTTACAATGCATTTGTCAATTCAGTTTAGGCACAAGGGAACTTCCACTGCAAGTGGAGAGATCTGAGAGTCTCTGATTGTGCTGCAGCGGCTGGCTGCTGCTTACAGGAAGAGGAGAAGGAGGAGACGGGCAGAACGTGTTCGGGGCGGAAATTCTCTTGGAACAAGACGCTGGCATCATTGCTTCAGATGCAGGTGCTGACCAGTCGCTTCTACTATGCGTATGATTGCATTTGGGTTTCTTTGCTTCTCCTGTCAGATGTGTCTTCGTTTAATGCTATTTCCAGTCTGTGTCCTGGTGAAGAAAACGTCCATCTTCTTGGTTTCCTCCCCACCATTCTGGAATTCTGGGGCAGCAATTAAAAGGGATTAGCCACAGCTGTGCCTAATTCATGGCTGCCACCAAAGAGTGGCTGACTGGCACCCCCCAACCTGGCCAGAAGAATCACCGCTGGTGGGTCAGGCAGTGTTTCTGCTGGACCAGCTTGAGCCCAAGGACAGTCCTGCTTTTGGCACTACTGAGGCCAACAAGGGCCCACCTCAGCCAGGGACGAAGCAGAAATGGAAGGGGCTTTGAGGTTCTATGGCAGTGGTGGGCAATTGTGGGGTGAGCAGGGGCCAATTACCCCCTCCGTTGACTTGCCCATGGGCCACATCCCCCAGACTGAGCCCAAACACCTCTGTTTTCAGAGGAAGAGTCTCTCTCAAAATGGTGACGGCACGTCACTTCCTGTCATTCTTTTGAGACAGACTGCAGGTGAAAATTGAGGTCTTTGGGGGCAGTATCTGAGTCTGGGGGGGTTGTGAGGATATGGTGGGGGTATTTCTTAAATGTTTTCATGCATTTGGAGACTTTTTGAATGGTTTGGGGGGGGGAATTGCCTAAAACTGCACCTTTAAAAAAAATCCAGGGGTGGGGGTGGAGGCTTTGGAAGCCCTCATGGGTCACAGAGGGAGATCCAAGGGCCACTTGCAGCCCCACTCTATGACCACTTCTGCTCTGCAGGGACAGAATAACCCCAGCACCAAAGCATCAGGGCTTCTGATACCAAATGATGGAAAATGCTCTACACAGGAGGCTCTGTCTCCAGATATGGCAAGCTCATCAAGAGAAGAGTCTCTTTATGTGGCCAGTCCACCTTCTTCCAACTGTGCGTGCCACTCCATGGCCCCGAGCAAGACAAAAACCCTGTATCATCATCACCACCACAGGAGCTAATGCCAGAGCCAAGTATCTGCCAGCTGTGCTAGGACCACAGAGGCTCAGAAAGGGGAAAGCCTAGGTGCCAAGGCGTTATCCACAGGAACGATAAATCAGCCTTTAGGAGGCAAAATGAAGACTTTCCTCCCTTCTGTGCCAGGGCAAATCAGCTGAAGGTGTGTGTGTGTGTGTGTGTGTGTGTGTGTGTGTGAAGGGAATAGCCACCATCAAGCCATGATGGCTAAACACAGAGCTTACTTGGCTTCCTTCTCCAGTGAACCCTCACCCCATTCCCCTAAAAGTGGTACAACCTATCCGTGTGAACACCAGAGGGTGGAACCATCAGTGACCATGTTCCTTGCCCGCCCCTCAAGAGATAGCTGTTGTAGTTCAGATGCTGCTCAAGAACAAATTCAGTTTACTGTAGGTTTCTATATAATTCACACAAGTCTTGAAACTTTCAGTTGAACAGCACCATTAATTTTAACAAAAGTACACTAGGTTCATGACACTGAATATGAGATGTGAGACTCATTACGGACACATAGCTAAAACCAACAGAGAAGACAGCAGGTGCATTTTCTGCCCCCCACCCCCAATTCCCATTGCGCCCACCCAGATGCATGCCCCTTTACCTGGCTGGTGTTCACATATGACCCATAGGGTTTGTCGTTTCACTAAGGCCAGGATGGCTTCCTGGATGTGGAGCTGGTGGTTCTGCCGATACGGCAGAAACTTTTTCTTCTTCCCTTCTCTTAAGGCAGGCTGCTTTGGGGTTGAGGTTCCTCTCTAGGAAAGGAAAGGAAAAGGAAATTACTGCATGGAAAATATTGTCTCTATTGATGGTTGGTTTTGAGAATGAAGAAGAAAATCCCAGTGATCTAGCTGGCCTTATCCAACAGGTCAACCTGAACCCCTAGGGTCTTGCAGGGGATTGCTTCTCTTTCTTTTAGAAATAATTTATTATGCTGCTCTTAAGCCAAACTTCAGGGAAAAACCTTCACAAGCTGGCTGAGACAGAAATGAACAGATAAAATATTTTTAAGCTCAGGTTTTGAAGAACTAGAAGGAAACCAAGTCCAAAGCTGCACAAACAAGAGAGGAAGAGAATATATCTTTCTTTGCTCCAATGCAGCCAAGCCCAGGAAGGGGCGCTGGCTGCACGAAGCACTTTAGTAGTCCGGGTGTTCCAGGTACCTATAAAAACAAGAGTCACAATCTGCCAGGAATTTCTCCCACACAAGTCCTCACGGAAGGAAGTGCCTGTAACTCAAAACCTTAAAACTGCAAAATCTTTGTTGTGAGAAATATTATACTCCCACAAAACTCACACATGCTTTCCGTAAACTTTGTGTGGTTTAGATTTATGCAAATTAAAGATGCGTTGTGGGAAGCACACAAATACAAAAGCAACTCCTGCAGAGCGATACATGTGAAACCGGGCTGCTCCATCAGCTCTGCTGGGAGAGAGAGTCCATTTGGCTCCTGCTCCCGCTGAACAGTTTCCATTCCAGCTGGCCCTGGCAGGAACTTGACGGGTGCCTGGGATGGCTTTTCCCCCTCTTCTTTCCTCATCCTTTCTTTCCTTTGTGTTGCATCTTTTGCAGACAGGATGCATCCTGTTTTTAGTAATCTTCATGTGAGCTGGGAAGCATGAAGTCAACGCTTTAAGTTACAATTTATTGTACTGTTGATGGTATCCTGATATGTACCATTTGATGAAGTTCCAGCTTATGAGCCACTTCAGCTACAATTTTGCCAGAAAAGTACAGATGCAGTAAAAGCCAACCTAATCTAACCCTACACCTCATCCACAAGCCACATTCCTACAGGCTTCCCCCAACATGAATGCCTGCCTCCTACATAGCTTCCCCCTCCCTGCCTCTCCCAGCCAGACACCCAGAACCCAATTCCTGATCCCATTCCTCTCAGTTTTAGCAAGTGGGGAGGCAAGAAGCCTGGCTGTTCCCAGCCCTACTTCCAGGTCCTCCCAACAGAGTTTGCAGCTTACACATGTATCCCACCCAACGCCCAAGGGGATGGGGGCCCAATGAGGCCTTTGGGCACGTAAAGTGAGGAGGGTGCTTGCCTCCGGACTCCAAGTTCCAGTCTGACCCCCACCATCGCTCCGCTGCTTGTTCCCATCCCACCACCCACAATGGATTTGCCCTCCTGATTTGAAAAATACTGACACTGCCCACCCCCCTCCCTACTGAGCGGATGGTTCTGTCACTTCCAGTCCAAGTGCTCCCAGTCCCCCTCTCCCTATCACACACACTGGTGGGAGAAGAGGATGAAAATAAGGGCCTAAGCAGCAGAGCAGATGAGATGCCGCGCCGTGATTTAGGCTGTTGAGGAGATATTAATGTTGACACCTTCCGCATTTCCAAGACATTTAAATGTACACCCTGAAAATGCATCAGCTGAGAGAGCACAAGGCACAGCACAGCTGGGTCCAGCTGGCCCACAGGGAGAAATAAACAAGTGGGGGGGGGAGAGCAAACACACTCTCTTTGTTGGTGGAGGAGTGGCTCAGATGCCCCTTTCCTCATTTCCCTGACAAGAGATATAAAAGGAGCGTGCATATTCAAGGTCAGGAGTCCTTTTGGTTCCCACAGGAGGAGGAGGAGGAAGAGACCACAAAGAACTCTGCTCGTTTTCTGACCTCTAGAGAGAACTTTTCAAGGTTGACATGGAGAGAATATGGATTGGTTGCTGGGGGTTAACTTTGCTTCCAGGGGCAGCTGGTGACAACACCCCCCTCCAAGTCAACCAAACCCCACAAGGATTATGATAAATGGACTTGACAGAATGTAATTTGAATAAAAAAATCTATCGCCTATAGTTAGGACTCAAAGCTCCGGGGCGCGCAGGGGTGCACACAGAGAGCTCAGCCCGAGTGTTCCTGGCACAGAAGAGGAGGGCACCACTGCACTGGCTTCCAGAGCGCTCCAGGCTCATGGCAGACCCTCTTTCCATACACGCTCAGCTCACCTCCTACAGTGGATTCAAGACTACTTCCTTCCATAAGGGCAAAACAACCCAACTAAAAGTAGCAGAAAAGACAAGCCAGGAACACGATTAATGCAGTCTCATTTTCATCAGTCCTTTGCTCTATTTTCTCTCTGCATTTCAGTTTGCAACCGCAATTTACAAGTACATGCAAGTTACCTGGGAGATCTGACTGTCTCATGAATGAATGGCCTAGGTTGCCTGGGGCAAGCATGCCAAAACCTCAAGCTGCCTCCCAGCATCACAGGAACACACAATGCCCTACAAAGACCCTTAAGACACAACGTTAAATCAGGGTTGCTGAACTCAGGTCTACAGAAACAAAAGTACATAAGCCAGCTAGCAAATCCTAGTGATATGTTCAGGGGGGTTTGTGGTGCAGTTCAACTGCTGAAGTCTAAGGTCTGGTCCTCAGCCCTGCCTGGACCACAGAACACCCAAGTGGGCTGTCTGAAGAAAGAAGAGAGTCTGCATACAAAAGAGCCATAAGGATTTTATTGGAGAAAACTGTAAATTAAAACAAACCCAAACCATTTTACAAAGTAAAATATTTGCAGCACCAACACAGGATTATGCTGAGTATTATAAAGCTGAGAAGTAAAAACACACACAATTGCATGGATCAAAAGATAGTGATGGGTTTTAAGTGGCACTCGGAGGCTATTTTTCAGCCCCCCGCCCCCAAAAAGAGACAAAGTGCCACGCTAAGAACACCCAGAGGCAGCACTGGGGGCCTGTTGGCCAGCAACCTCCCAAGCCAGCTCAAAGGGACCAACCACTCTCAGGCCTGTCACCAAAAGGACTGCATACAACTCAGGGCATGGAATTTGCAGGATGATGTTGTGACACCCAGACATTCCCCTGCCCTTGACATCTGGGTGGTAGGGTGGGGCTGGTATAGCAACCTGGAATGAATAGTTTTGAATCTTGCCAGCAAAAAGGGACACTTACAGATAATGGCCAGGACCAGGACAAACAAGAGAGGAGTGTTAAATCCATGCTCAACTTTCTAGCTGAAAATGAGCTTAGGTGTGACTGGATGAAGCCTGGCTTTCTTCTCCATAAGCTCTGCTGACATGCGGTGGCAGCCAGCAGTGATTTCAGGGTGAATGCTATTGTCCAGAATGACATATGTTGGATGGCTTTCCATCCCTATCAACCTTTTCAACCCCAATCAAAAGGCCTGCCTGTCTTCCACCACAACCAACCTGGGCCTGTGATACACAAATAGCCTGACGCATTTCTTACAGTCTAACTATCTAAGATATGATCAGAAAAAAAGTCACCACAGGGACCAAATTTAACCTGGCTGAAGGCGGCCATGCAACCCCCACCCCCCCAAGACAGCCCCTTTCCTGCAACTCACCTCTGACTTGCTGCTCGAGACTGAGGATGACGGCAACTGCTTGGTGAAGGATCAGCAGTTTGGTCTGAGGTTTTTCACTCTTGAGGTGCAGCTGGCACATCCGGCCCAGCTCTTTGAATGCTTCGTTAATATCTCGGACCCGCAAGCGCTCACGAGCATTGTTGGCCATTCGCCTCTCCCTCTCCCTCTCCAGTTTCTGTTCTGGGTTCAAATCCTCATCTTCATTAGTGCTGCTGTGGAAACATAAGCAGGAGGGGTGAGGGAGTGAGTGTGTGCAGAGAACCCCATTTGCACCTTTAACTCCTTGTTGCTCACTGCTGTGTGCAATGCCTTCTTCCAAGGTCTCGGCATGCAGAGAAGAGGCCAGAGGGTTGGGCGTGGTTTTCTCACTCCAATGATCCCACTGCCATGGTGGGCCACTTTTCACCACACTATCCTTCATAAGGGTGCGATCTGTGAGCGAGCCTATGGCAAATCTGCACAACTCGTAAGAGACATGAGGAGATTCTGTGATCCAAAGGTGTCACCAAGGTGCAGATCCATAAGAACGTGTCTCACCATTTACACAAGGACAGCCCAAACAAGTTCAGAAAATTTCCAAAACAAATGAGTGACACAGTCCTAAGGAAATGGCAGAACCTACACAGATGTGGCCTTTTTTGTCACAGTGAATTTGAAGACATGGCTCTTCCCTCAGCTTCCTTGTCATTTCAGAAAGTGTTGCCACCATGACGGACTTGCACGGGGGCCCACACCAATCAAGGATTTGGAGGAAGGGGGAGGGGCTCATTTGGACAGAAAACATCATGGGAATCTCACACAAGCCTTGCATCAGCTCTGGTGGCCCTCAGTCCAAACCAGGCAGCCACCAAATATGAGCTATTTGGAGAAAATGGCACATAGTGAATTTGGCGCATAGTGAATTTGGCCTTGATTCTCATGGGGGAAGGGACTGGATACTTGCTCAAAAGACAGCTAGGATGCTGGATTCCTTTTAGTGTCAACGTTTAGGTACCTGAACACAAAACAAACACCTGATGCCCAAATACGCCCTTTTTTGTTTGTTTGTTCAAATGACTTGAATCTAATTTACTACTTCAGATTTATCCTCAGCAGAGGAACTGGGCAGAGAACCTACCCTCGGAGGAGGATTGTGCTGCTATACCTGGTTCTTCCTCTTGATGAAATCTTGATATCCTTTTGGGAGGACTCATCATCAGACTTCATGTCATCTGAGGAAGCAGGTTCATGTGTGCTTTCATCTTTCTCCTTGTGCTCTGACTTGATCTCCGCAGGACCTAGTGCAGCTGACAGAGCTGAAAGCAAAACCCAGCAGAGTAGAGCGTTAAACAGTAGCCCAAAGAGCAGACACCCTTTCCACATTGATTTGTTAATGGAAGGCGCAACAAGGGCCCACACGGCTTCCACAGGCCAAAAAAGGCAGGCAGAACCACAAAATGAGCATGGCCGCGGCCAGGAGGGAGTGTCTGGGGCCCGCCAGACCCTGGCTCCTAACTTATTTATGTAGTTATTTATTTTATTAAAACACTTCTATCCCACCCTTTATCACAGGATCTAAGGACACTTTACAAGACATACGACTTTAAAAATTTCCAGATTAAAAGCATAAATAATTTGAACAAGACAAAAACATAGCAAACATAGTACCAATTAAAACCACTATAAAAGCAACCATTATAAACTAATTTAATAACTACAACAATTTAAAACCATGTACATGTGTATTGTGCTTGGAAATAAATTAGTCCCCAAAAGCTTTAATAAAAGGCCATGTTTTGATTGGCATGACAAAGTGCCAGCCAAACCTCCAAGGAGGGGGAGCATCCCACAAATTGGGTACCAGGGCCAAGAAGTCCCCTTCTCCTGTCCTCCCACTTTGTATTGCCCCCATTGGTGGGAGGCAGGGGAGCCCCCACCCCCACCCCAGACCTCAGTTCTTGGGCAGGCACAGATGGAGGATCCAAACCATTTGGGGCTCTAAGTGTCATCTGGTGGACCTTGAATTCAGATTAGAAGCAAATCAGCAGCCACTGCAGCTCCTTTAAGACCAGTGTAATATGCTGTCTGTACGGCATCCCAGTTAACAATCTTGCTGCAGCAGCTGCAGAGTCACCAGGAGCAATATGGGAGGGCACCCTTTGCTATGGGCCCCCAGCCACCCACCCACTTGTGGGACATACACTCCATGGAGGCCTCACTGGCATTGGCTCTGGCTTGTTTTTGGCATCAGGTGAAAACATGGTTTTTCATCAAGGCCTCTGAGATCTAATGATTTTTATCCAAATCTGTTCAAGTTTGGAAGTATTTTAATTAGTTCTCACTGTTAGAATGTTTGGTATATTATCAGACTGTTTAAATTATTCCCTGTTGTTTTAATTTACATTGTTCTTAAATGTTTTAAAATTAATTTTATCTGTGCGCAGGGTGGTATACAAATCTTTTAAAAAAAATATAAATGAAAAAAACCAAATGTTATTTTAAGGCAGAATCTGGTAAAATGTTCCCATGCAATGTGACAGGGCTACTTGAAGGGCTTATATTTGTCATGGTCTTCAAGTGGAACTGTCCATTTCATTACATGAAACCACTTAGCGTAATGAGACCTTCTGTTCAACAACTGGCAAAATTTTAATGCATTTCATAAACGCAGGAGACCAAGCGTGCACCACTTAATGAAAAGGCTGCTTCATGCAAACCCATCAATTCATTTTTCTTAACCTGTGCCATTTAAAAAACTCTGACAGAGTCTTTCAACTACCTCCACGAAACCACCCTTTTAATATCACTTGTTTCATTTTATTGTTCAGACCCAGCTTTACCAATCAGCTCCTTACTACATCAGCCATTAGATTTTTTTCCTTATTTAAAAATGAAGAAAAGACCAAAGGCTTAGAACATCTTGGAAATGTAACTGTAGTCCACAAAATATCTTTATCACCTGTGCAAGGAAACAAAGAATTCAAAATGGCATTTATTTTAAGTCTGTGTCACAGGAGATCAACTGAGCACTGTCCATAATGCTCTGCAGAAGAAACTCAGCCTCTGGGGACAGCTGGGAGCTTTGGGCTGACCTGTGGCATGGCTTCATATCAGTGACCAAGCACAGTCCTGGGCTCAGGTGGCTTGGGGGCTTCCCAGATACCAGCACCCTTGCTCTGCATCCCCTGTGTGTGCCTATGAGAGCAAACACAGCTCCCCTCCCTCCCCTCCCTGCACCATCAGTGTCACACCAATGGCTCTTACACAGTTCACGATTTTCTCTTGGTTTCCTCCAAAACTTCCTCTGCTGGGAACCTCTGAAACAGGCCATGAGTCCAGGGGCCACCACCTACCTCTGCATAGATCTGCCTGGCTTAAGCATGAGTTCTGTGACCCCTGAGGGAGCCCCCATTTCGTTGTCCATGGGCAGTTCTGCAGGAGCGAAGCTCTTCTGTGATGTACCTGGTGCGCCGCAGGCTCAAAAGCCAAGGGAGATCCTCTCCAACCATTTTTATTCACTACTTACAAGGCAGGCGTGGGTGGAGTCGGGGGAATTGCAAAGGCAAGGGCCAAAAAACTGACAGTTTGCGGTGGGCTCTAGATCAAGGCCTCCACCAAGAGAGCAACACCATGGCGCAGAGCATGCCACTCAGGGAAAAGAGTCCATTTTGGAAGCAGCTGGCAAGCACTGCATGGATTAAACATGAAGTCACAACTGGTCAAGGAAATGACACCCTCAAGGCTCCCTGAAGACACCCTAACTCTCCCCAAAAGAACAGCTCCCTGGGTGAGGCTCACCTTCACCTGTGGCACAAGGGAAAGGAAGCTCATTTATTTAAGTGTGCAAACATGTCCTGGTCCTTGAGGAGGATCCCCCAAAAATTCAACAGGTCTTTGGCAAAAGGAAGGCAGTGAACACTGCTTCCTCTTCCCATCCATTCAGTAGGTATGAACAGAGCTTCCACTGAGCCAAAGAAGCGCAAGAAGGATTTGTCTGGCCCGGCCAAGAAGGACAGACTGGTGCTTCCACCAGTTACCCATCATGCTTTGGAGCAGCCACTGCTGGTTTCAACAGAAGACTCAATGGGTCTGGAAACAAAGATACCATGGAGCCTGTGAGGGCCAGACCCACACGGCCTCTGGGGCACTGCAAACATCACCACCCACAGAGCAAACTCAATGACTGCAGCCCCACACAAAAAGAAATGGCCCAGAGACTCACTTGGTGGAGAGCTAGCCCTCAACGTCATTGCCCTTACATTGATTTCATCCTCATTTAGACACTTCTTACAGAAAAATGGCACATCAGGCTGTTCAGAAAGGAAGACCACCGATGAGGGATCTGCATTAAAGGCAGACATGCAGAGGAAGAGGACACTGGACACAATTCCTCGGCTTACAAATCTGGAAAGAGATTATCTAACAACAGGAATTTCCTGTTTGCTCACAATCTTCTCACAATGCCAGTCAACCCTGCCGACTGCCAGCCATGCTGTAATGATCCACACAGAATTTGCCATACCGAGGAGAAAGATGTAGTAATGATACTCCATGCCTCCTTGAATAGATGGTGTGAAGCAAATGACTATGCTCCAAACATGCCCAGGACTGTTCATTTTAACATACGCCACCCAGAGATTACAATACAGGCAGGATAGAAGCATTGTAAATAAATGAAATAATAACAAACAATGATGGTGAGGAAGATCACCTTCTGATTTGAAGGGGGGCCGGGAGTTTTCCAGGCTCACGTAAGGGACCCACTGCTGCTTACCTTGCACAAAGGTCCCTAGCGTCATAAGAGCCGGCTTCTCTTCAGTGCATCCAGAGGCAGGCATGTGGGCTAGCTATCACCAGCAGATCAGGGAGAAAAGAAAAACTGAACCAGAAACTGACTTACCTCTGTAGCTTTCTTGTGTCTTGTGGTTTAGTTCTGTATTCTGAGCAGGAAGAGTGTTGGACAATCCTGAATGGTTGCTAGTGAGGCTGACGCTATCTTCTCGGTGAGTGCTGACCTAAGACAAACAGAGAACACTGCTACAGTTCATGGTTCAATCAAGGAAACCAGTTAAACGTGGGAAGTTTGACTTACAGGCTCTCTGCAACCCTAAGACCATTATGAATCTCACATACAGTATATATTCAGCTGGCAGAAGGCCCTTGGAACCTCAATGGGACATTCTTCTGAGTCGAGATGTGTAAGATAAACCTTTAATGAAGCAGCCATCGAATGAAAATTATACGCTTGCAATGAGTGCATCTCCTTGCAAAGGGCGTGTAAGAGAACCCCTCCCGTAAGGAAGGCCACTCTTGCTCAGTTCCTTCAACTGGAGGAGGACTGGGGCTTCAACCTGGCAGCCTTCCTGTGACTGCTGAGTTCTGTCCTCCTTATTCAACTCAAGACTGTGACCATTCCTTCCAGAAAGCTCTGAAGCATCTAAGTTTAAAGCACAAGCAAATGGTAAGTGAAACAGAATCCTAGAGTTGGAAGAAGGGGCCTCATGGGCCATGGAGTCCAACCCCAGGGGCTCAATGCAGGATCTCCAGCTAGGACATTATCAGCAGGGAGCTATCCAGCCTCTTTTAGATGTCCAAAGAAAGAGACTCCGCCACCTCTCTAGGCAATTGGTTCCATTGCTGAACCACTCCTACTATCAAGAAGTTTTGTCTAACGTTCAATCGAAATCTACTCTCCCATAACTTCAGACCATGAGACCTGTTCCTACCCTCTGGGGCAGGAGAGAACAGGTCTGACCCCTCCTCTTTTTGACAGACTTTGAGGTATTGTCAACATGTCACCCCTCGGTCTTCTCTTCACCAAGATGAACATGCCCAGCTGCTTCTACCTTGCCTCATATATTTTGTTCTCCATACTTCTTATCATCCTTGTTGCCCTTCCCTGAACCTGCTCCACTCACCTGTATCCTTCTCAAAATGGGGCACCCAGAACTGAACACAGGGCTCCAGATGAGGCCTGACCAGTGTAGACTATAGTGGGACAACCTCCCTCAGCTTGGAAACTGTGCTTCTATTAAGGCAGGCTAAGACAGAAAAATCTGTTACCTGATATGAACCGCTGGTGACATGCTGGAACTTCCTTGTAAAGGATTCATAGACTGAAAAGAGTTAGAGGAGGTCCTAGGGGCCAAGCAGTCCCACGCCCTGCTCAGTGCAGGATCTCCACCTAGAGCATCCCCAGCAAGTAGCTGTCCAGCCTCTTTTTAAAAAGGTCCAGAGAAAGAGACCCCAACGCCTCTCTAGGCAATGGGTTCCATTGCTGAATGGCTCTTACTGTCAAGAAGTTCCTCCTAATGTTCAATTGAAATCCACCTTCCTGTAACTTAAAACTATTAGAACTAGTTCTACCCTTTGGGGCAGCCCTTGAGGTATTTAAAGAGGGCATTCCTGGTACCCCTCAGTCTTCTCTTCACCAGGCTCAACATGCCTGGCTCCTTCTACCTCTCCTCACCTGCTTTGTTCTTCATATCTCTTATCTTCCTTGTTGCCCTTCTCTGAACCCGCTCCAACTTGTCCATATCCTTCTTAAAAATGAAGTGCCCAGAATGTGAACACAGTACTCCAGATGAGGTCTGACCAGTGCAGATTATATAGTGGGACTGTTAGTTTCCTCAACCTGGAAATGATGCTTCTATTAATACACACTAAAATAGCATTTGCTTTCTTTGCTGCAGCATTACATTGCTGCCCTATGTTCAACTTTATGATCAACAATAATCTCAAGGTCCTTTTCGCATGTAGTACTGATGAACTATGTATTCCCCATCCTATACCTGTTCATTTGTTTTTTGTGGCCTAAATGTAGGATTTTGCATTTTTAAATTTCATTCTATTAATTTCTGCTCAATTTTCTAGTTTATCAAGGTCCTTTTGAATTCTGTTCCTCTCTTCCAATGTGACAGCCACCCCCGCTCCAGCTTTGTGTCATCTGCAAACTTGATAAGGATTCCCTCCATCTTGTCATCTAAGTCACTGATAAACATATTGAAGAGTAATGGCTCTGATTGAGACCTCTTTCCTGTTTGAATCTCAGCCACTGATGACTACTCTGTGCACAGTTTTCCAACCAATTATGCATCAGTGTTATCAGTTGGTCCCATCTTGGGAGCCTGAATGAAAAATCTTGCTTTCTCTTATCTGAGATAAGAGACCCTGCCTTGGCAGCATCAGGGTTAACTCAGAAAAAGCTCTCCTCTCCAGGCACATCAAGGACACCCATACCACCAGGCTGGACAGTTCAAAGGTCAGTTCCCTTCTCCTACCCTTTAAACATGCCACACACCCCTCTTTATTACTTTGGTCTGAACTAGCAGAAAACAAAGGACTTTGAAAGCACAGCCAAACCAATACAATTAAAAATAAAACTGAAACCAGGAAAACCGTGTGTGGGGGGTGTGCCTCACATGTATTCTTCTGCTATTACAGTATAGTCTAGAGATGAAGCTTTTTAACTGGAATAAATAGCATTGAACAGCAGCTCAAAGATTAAGCCTTTAATTAAATAGGTTTATTGCCCACAGTTACACATGAGAACTCCTGTTTTTCAATAAATCCTTCAATCCTAGTAAACTGCTGAGCTTTGAATCCCTCTTGAGTAATTAATGCAGCTTTCCCCTTTAACTTCTTAGTATGGGTTTTACTCAGACAGAGATAAACACCCTTATGCAAGTTCATGTATCAATCTACACTGCTTCCTGTGAGCTCTAATTCATCCTGGTTTTGTTGCATTTATTGTCTGTATGCAAAATTACCCCACTAATAGACAAGAGTCATATTTATCATGCTTTCTGGGAGCTCTTATTTGCCTTTGGGCATGGAACAATTTTTATGGAAGAAAAATCCTGACCTGGGAGGGAATCGTAACTGAGAGCCATCCAGATAGGAACACCAGAGCAGACAACTGGGAACACATATCATCCTCCCCATGAAGACAGTGAGAAACTCATTCCAGGTGTGGGGGTGGGGGTTAAAAAGGCTTTGTTAAATTTAGCCCCACGGGGTCTGGATATTCTAGGTATGCTCAGACCCAAACACAAGGGTGCTTTTATTCAAGCTCTTGACTCTGAGCTGTCTTTAGGGGCAAGTTACCTGCAGAGTCAACACTGTGCGTCAAGCCCGAAAGCTGTTAGATCCTTAAAATCTAAGGCTAATCTAACAATGACAGAGTGACAGACTATGGTTCAGAAATTCTAGACTATTTTAGAAATTCTGAAAACAAAGGTGAAAATCTGGGAACATACAACAGGGGAGCCCAAGCCAATGACTGAGATTAACAGTGTCTGGGAAACTATGTACACAGTGATGTAACACAGATTAAGTATAAAGTCAAACCAACAATTTGCTTCATTAGGTCCCCCAGCACAGGACGTCAACAAAACACACCATCAGCTGAGTCACAACATGAGAAACAAACATGTTAAATATTGCAGTGGATACAGTCAGAATCTTAACTTTGCAAAAACACTAGCTGCACTGGAATGTCACAATAAACCGCTGCTTATCGTGATAGGCCCACAAGCACCACTCTCTTTGGCTGCAGCCTTCCCGTCCATCTCTGATCAACACAGCTTGCCAGTGTGGCTGAACCCAGCAAAAGTGTGGTTAATGTTCACTATGGTTTGTCTGAAACAAGCCAGCTTTAAAGCATGGTCTGTGCAACTGCTTACTTCAAACAAAACAAATGAGCTCAATCACAGATCAGAGCTTTGACATGATGCTAAAAGGGAGTTAACAAAATAGGGAACCAAATCCTCCAGTCTCTTCTTCATGGCTATGCGGGGGGCGGGGAGGGGGATCATGAACCCCATGTGAGCTTCCCTTTCCTACGGCAATAAGCCATGGCTCCTGATGATGTCTACAGGTAGCCTCTGGCTCTCTGGTTATGATGCAGTTGATCATACCTTTTCATACAAATTTACCCTGAAGAAAGTTCATGGAGGGGAGAGAAAGAGTGAACTGGCAATACGTATACCACCCTCATTATATGCTATGTATTCCACTACACTACAAAGCACACCCTCAAGAAAATTTCCTCTCTTCTCTCCCTGGACTATTGCTTGCAACCTTGATCAGCATGGAAATCAACCTCCTGCCCGCTCTCTCGACAACGTCTTTGCTGTAACTGAGCAATAGCAATGGTGGGTTCTAAAAGCAAAGTGTCTCTGTTAAATTCAGCCATCTTTTCTCAGAATTTCCTAAAGGCCAACAATGCCAACTTAGGGGGTGGGTGAGCCAGGAGCTCACAAGGCTTCTTACTGCCTCAGCCCAGGGGATTATTTGCCCTTGAAATTGTGCAAATATAGGGGCATATTTATTTATTGCTGCCATCTCAGAGCTCTGCTTTGCTTCCACATTTCAAGAAGCTGTTGGGAACGGTTTATTCCACATCTAGCCAGTTTATTCAAAAGAATGTCCATCTGATGCTTGCATTGCTGATAACATAGCTAAAACCCTAACTATCAACACAAATCACATCACTCCAGAGCTCTACACCCCCCTCCCATGCCCCAGAACAGAGGAAGCACCACTAAATTAACTCTCACTTACAAAGATGGGCCACAACCAGCTTCTTAAACCTCAGCAAGATGACACAATGGCACATCCTCTCCTGTCTGACCTCAACTGAGAGACAGCTCAAACTAGGACTGGGATATTTGCTCTGATCATGTCAGATCCAAGGGCAAGTGTCAGTAAACATAGACTACTAGAGAGTAATCTTAACTTTCTCCAGAACAACAGGCTGGGCTGCCTTTCTTCACTGCCACATTCCACACAGAATTCTAGGGAGAAACAGGAAGGTGTCTTACGCAAACCAAAGTCTATGAGGAACAGTCAAAACTGGGGATGTGTAGCCCAAAGAAGAAAAGATTAACAGTGTCTCCAAACATCTTAAGGACTGCCAGGCAGAAGGTGGAGTCCGCTTGTTCTCTGCTGCTCCAGAGCCAGGACGAGCATCAGTGGAAATGAGCCAAGGCCATGTAGGAAGTGAAGCTTCCTAAAAGGAGAAGTTATTCAAAGGTGGAACAGACTTCTTCAGGAGGCAGCAAGCTTTCCTTTAAGAGGGCAAATTAAGCAGAAAGAGGAACATGCACCTGCCAAACACCCTGTAGTTGAGAGAGGTTAAACAAGATGGCCTCCAAGGCTGCTCTCATGTCTATGATGTTGTGTAAACTGGTTCTGGTTTCTAGCACCTACAGTGACTTGATCTAGTATCTAAGACTCCCTTGAAAAGTAAAGCTCCACTCAAATATTGATAAACAGGTAGATAAATAAATAAACATTCCCCTACACTTTACACAATTTCAGGGGTTAAGAATGAACATGACAACCATAATGTTTACCCTTGATTTCATTTAATTTCAACAGTTATGAAGTCTTATCAAGGGATTAAATTGAAAAATGTAATATATCAGAAGTCCTAGCTGCAGTTTGCAAAGCAAGGCTTTAACCTACATAACTACTGAGTATAAAAGAAAAATATATCATTATATAGAGAGACTGCCAATTTCTTGGAAGCTTTTAGACGTGTCTGGCAAGCAAACTGGTGAGGAACTTCTCTTTCCACTTTGGCTTAGTGCTTCCTGGCTGTTCTAGCTCATGCCCGGTTCTTTCCAATTGAGCACAACGGGAAATAACAGCACACTTTAAAACATGGAAGAGAAAGCAAAATGATGGGCAACTTTTAAAGAGTTAAAGATTTCATTTTGAATAAAGAATAATGAAAGTAGTAACAGCCAGTATAAGACCACAGAAATATAAAACATAAAAATTAACAATTAGGTAAGAAGGAGGAAATGGATTTTTAAAAGCTGACTCAAAAATTAAGCAAGTGTTACAATAAAACCAAGCCTGGTTATGCAAGTCATTAAAAAAATGAGCAAAATTATTCATTCCCTTGTTTCTCCTGCCAAGGACATTTTCAAGGAAATTTAATTATTTTTTAAGAAGCTAAAATGAGTTATACTGGTACATTCAGAAGATGTTGCTAAATCTTAATGAACTTCTTCTGGTCAAAGAATTTCCTCCGAAAGGCAAAGTGCGCTCTTCATCAGGGCTGCATTCTTAAGTCATCCCATGCTCGCTGAGAGGGCTCATGATCCCCTCAAGACCTGTTACCTGTTGAGTGACCAGATGGAATCCCTCCAAATCTGAGACCTCTTGGCCCAGGGTGTCAGGCCACTTGCTTAGCCGAGGGCAAATCAGGGCAAAGACAGAATGCCTCCATCTCTGATGGGCATGCACACAAGCATTTTCCCTCTAGCTAGAACCAGGAAGGCTTAAGTCTTCTTCCTGGATACCTCAAGAATGGCAGAAGGGACAGGGAGGGTGCGCTTGTGCCTTAGCAATACTCACAGGCATCCATATCTCAATCAGACTGGGGCAACTTGTGATGAGCACCAATACTGGCAAGTTTTCTTCCATGAGCCCACTCAGGAACATTATCTGACCCATTACTGAAGATAAGCCTAAACCGTGTCTATCCCTCCTTAGTAAGGATGATGCTTGGTCCATCAAGTCTGCTGAAAAGCCAAGAAATCATCAACACAGACATTTCCAGCAGCTTTACATGTAGGGTGGGGGGGCTTTTCTGGCAAAATGTAGGGTGAATCACCTCTCCTAGAAGCCTCCTGGAGCAGCAATCCACCACCATCCTTCCTCTGCACAGCCTAACATCCAAACACACCCATTTTCCAAAACCACAATTAGACTTGGGGGGGGGGGTTCAGTGGCAGTCCATGTGACTCCTTAGAGGGTCATGACAGTAGCTTCCAGAACTACCAAGGTTGCCCATCCCTGTTTTATATAACCATTGCCATTTCTAGGCATACTTCAAAATGCTTATTCCACTAAGTCACACTTACAGACAATAAAGATGTTTTTACAGAGTTATATAAAAGCAAACTTTCAACAGAACTGAAGATTTCAGCCTCAGACATGGAAGACCAGGTCAGCAGGATAAGAAACCAGATGCCAGAGACTATCAGAGCTTGACCTTTGGCCCTCTGTCGACCACAACAAATGCAGCTTTTCCTTCCTCTGCATTTCAGTGACCAGTTTCTTCCACCAGCAAACATCTGCAATGAATGTTTGCACTCTGCACACTCTGCCATGAATATAGCTGGCAGGTTTCCAGCATACCTCAACAGCCCTTCTACACATGGCCAGGATAACAGGGGACAAACACAAAGAAATGCAGTCAGGCAGCCAGGAAGAACAGCTCCTCATCTTGTCGAGGGAAGGGCAATGTAGAAGAAAACACACACAACAGTCCCACTTCTAATATAAGCTCCTATTCTCCCTACTCCGCACCCACCCCAATCCAAATGAAAACTTGTTTTTTTAGCCTCAGCACAAACTGAAGCATTACATCTTGTGCCTCACTATAGCTTCCTTCTGCAGCTAAATGCTGGACTAAGAAAGGCATTCTCATTTCAAGGCAACCACACTTAACCTGCTACTCCTTAAAGGGTATTGTTAAATCTGATGAACAAGTGAAGCCAAATGTGTCACTGAAAAATAGTTTTACAGGAACCAGCTAGTTTTGATTGTGAATGAACAGGGGAAACTCACTGTTTTATAGACAGGTGTACCTCAGGTAATAGTGCCTCTGACAAAGAACTGCCTTCTTACAAAGGCTTTTTACACTTGCCCAGACCCCCCACACCTTTTCCTTCTCCTACTTTGTCTAGCTGAAAGGTTTTTAGCAGCATCAGCATTGAGGGTATGGAGAAAGAGGACTGGAGAAACACAGACTTGGAAGTTCTAGGTTGGAGTAACATGTCTGAAGTCTCTCTCTGGCTTTTCTTCACAAATGAAGATTCAGGAAGGACTCATCCCGTGCTTTCTGCAAGCGCGCTGATGACTAAAAAGGCCAATCCAAGATAAACAAGTCTGGTTCAGAAAGCACAGCAGAAGGTCTCCTTGGGTGATGTTTCCAGGTTGTGATTCTATCTCTATCTATCTAGGTCTATCTGTCTGTCTATATATTATCTATATATTATCTATCTAGGTTTTTATTTTTATTTTTGTACTTATATCCTGTTCTTCAGCCACAAGGCTATCAGAGCGGCTTACAAATTGTTTTAAGCAATAGCAATTTACACATCTACACTGCATTAAGCAGTTTCCAATGTGTGTTAGCTAATTGCCCCCACAAGCCGGGTACCGTATATTCCGGCGTATAAGACGACCCGGCGTATAAGACCCCCCCCAATTTTTAAGGTAAAATGCAGAGTTTGTGATATATTCGCCCTATAAGACGACCCCCCTCTTCCAACGCATAGCCCCCGCATGCCCCTCCTGCGCTCCCTTCCAGGAGGGAGCGCAGGAGGAGGATGCGGAGGCTGTGCGCCCAAAAGGGGCACGTTTGCCCTTTCTCCCCACCTTCCAGGAAGGTGGGGAGAAGGGGCGAATCGCGGGTTTGGCCGCATAGCCTCCAGATCCCCCTCCTGCGCTCCCTTCCAGGAGGGAGCGCAGGAGGGGGATCCGGAGGCTGCGCGGCCAAATGGGGCACGTTCGCCCCTTCTCCCCACCCTCCAGGAAGGTGGGGAGAGGGGGCGAATCGCGGGTTTGGCCACGCAGCCTCCGCATGCCCCTCCTGCGCTCACTTGCAGGAGGGAGCGCAGGAGGGGGATCCGCAGGCTGTGCGGCCAAACGGGGCACGTTCGCCCCTTCTCCCCACCTTCCAGGAAGGTGGGGAGAAGGGGCGAATCGCGGGTTTGGCCGCGCAGCCTCCGCATCCCCCTCTTGCGCTCCCTCCTGGAAGGGAGCGCAGGAGGGGGATCCGGAGGCTGTGCGGCCAAACGGGGCACGTTCGCCCCTTCTCCTCACCTTCCAGGAAAGTGGGGAGAGGGGGCGAATCGCGGGTTTGCCTCAGCTGCTGCAGAAGCGATCCAGCGGCGGCTGCGGCAAACCGCAATGTTTGCCCCCCTCCTCTGTCTTCTGTTGCTCCCCAAAGGGGGAGGAGGCAGAGGAGGGGGGCGAATGATCTTCAAAACACTTTGCTTCACCCCCCTGCCCCATCTCCTGCCTCTTCGCTCCGTTTGCGAAGAGGCAGGAGATAGGCAGGTGGGCGAAGCAAAGTGTATCCGGCGTATAGGACGACTGTCAATTTTGGAGGGCACTTTTGAGTGCTCAAAAGTCGTCTTATACGCCGGAATATACGGTACTTATTTTACCGACCTACAAAAGGATGGAAGGTATCTATCTGGGTCTGTCTATCTATCTATGTATAGCTATCTAGGTATCTGGGTCTGTCGGTCTAGCTATATTATCTAGCTATATATCATCTATCTAGGTATCTATCTATCTGGGTCTGTGTATCTAGGTATTTATCTATCTAGGTTTGTCTATCTATATATCATCTATTTAGGTATATCTATCTATCTGGGTCTATTTATATGTCTATCCAACAGTATCTATCTCTCTGGGTCTCATCTATCTAGGTCTATCCTAGATATATATGATGTAATCCACCCCGATTGTGTTGCAGAGGGGCGGGATAGAAATAAATTTATTATTATTATTATTAATTTATTATTCTTTCTGCGTTGTCATTTATCTTCAAGACTTGTTCGGCGTGAGTTCTCAAATAAGGCTGCAGCATTGTGGATAGTGCGTCTCCATGCCTCCTGATGTGAGGCCAGGGCGGACCATTGTTGGTGATCAGTTTGGCCAAGCCTGAGATGTTGTTTCAGGGAATCCTTGTATTGCTTTTTTGGAGCGCCCCTCTTACACTGACCCGTGGCGAGTTCACTGTAGAGTACTATTTTTGGGAGGCGATGGTCCTCCATCCTAGAAACGTGCCCTCTCCAGCGCAGCTGTGTTCTCAATATCATGGCCTCAATGCTGGTGATCCCTGCTTGCTCAAGGATAGCAACATTCGTCACATAGTCAGTCCAGTGTATATTTAGGATTGTGCGTAGACAGCGCTGATGAAAGTAATGCAATAAAAGCTGAACTAGGAAAGAAAGGGATTATACTCTAGCTGATACCCTACTGTAGCTGTGCGTGCCTGTCTACAACAAGCATAGTAAATAGCAACTGCCCCTAGAATCCCTTATTGAGCATGTGTGAACAGCAAAACAGAGAGAAAAGAACAGATAAACCTGCTTCATCAACTATCCCCAGAATTATTTTGTTTAAAAAGCATATATCTACATCTTTGCCCACCAAACTGAAAATCACAAGAAAAATAGAAACTAGCAAGAAAAAAAATGTCAGCCCTAGGATGCATTTTGGAAGAAGCCTTCAAATGGTCTCTAGCAGGTTCAAAATGTTTTTGTAGACTTATCATCAGACCTCACCTGATGTCATCCTGTGTCGAGTTCTGGGCACCACATTTCGCTAAGGATATCAACAAGCTGGAAGGCGTCCAGAGAAGGACAGCCCAGATGATGAAAGGCCTGGAAACCAACAAGCCTTAGGAGAAACGGAGGGAGTTGGGTGTGATTAGCTTGGGGAAGAGAAGATGGAGAGGTTACATGATTGTTATCTTTAAGTATCTGAAAGGATGTCGCCTAGAAGATGGAGCAAGCTTGTTTTCTTCTGCTCAAGAGACTAGAACATGTATCCGTTCATTCACATCCACATAAACGCTAGGAAGAACTTTCTGATGGTGAGAGTTGTTTGAGAATGGAATGGACTGCCTCAGAAGGTGGCTCTCCATTTTTGGAGGCCTTTAAACAGAGGCTGGATGGCCACCTCTCAGAGGAGTGCCTTAATTGTGTATTCCTGCATTGCAGGGCATTGGACCTATGGTCCCTTCCAGCTGTAAGACTCTATACTTAAGCAAGGTTTCCTGACCTGGTTGCTTCATTTCATGGGTGCAGGTTGTTAGTTTTAAATAAAAAGTTTGTTGAAATATGTTGAGCTGATCTTCTTATTTGCAGGGTAGGAACCTATCCCTATTTTTGCTTCTGGGACCAAATTTCACGTGAAAGACATCATGCCCAAGAACACATCTACCTCATGAACTGTGGCATATTTGTATTAACCCCCCTTCAGCAATCAAGCTGCTCAATTAGTTTGGGGGTTGGGATGAAATAATGCCAGCCTTACAAAACGCCCAACGGTGAACCTGCTCTAGAGAGGAAAATGTTTTCAGAAAGGAGAGAAACCCTTAAAACCATGCTGTAAACAGACCACTTGACAAAATCCGGAGGGGAACACACACACACACACATACCAGATTTATTTTCTTTTATGGGGATTTCAGTGTATCAAACACTGTTGATTTGGAGTGCTTTGTGTATTCATTACTGAGAGAGCAAGTTATCATCTCACTCTTGGGGAAGTGGGGAAGAAGCTGAAACTACGCAACACGACTTTCCCATTGCTACATAAACTCCAGCTGTGCTGAAACCTGCTTTGTTCAGAGATGTCAGTTTGCAGACTGAGTCTGAGCACAGCCTGGTTTCATCGGCCAACAGTTCACTTCCAGGCCTCTTTGCCAGCATCTGTTCCTGAAGGTTGGGTGCATTTTATAACTGCCCCCCCCAGCCCAGAACACTTGAGAACAAGCCCCCTTCCCCCCGACTGCTTTTCCCATCCCATCTCCCTATTCACTCTTTCAAGCAACGTACAATTTCCCAATTATTTAACATCTGGAAAAGCCATACACGCAAGCTCCAAGACTCCCAGCACAGACTTCTGGCTTGGCCATAGCAACGTGCTTTTATAAGATGTCCACCAGGTCAATATTTAACGTCCCTCCTACCCTCCTCTTTTCCTTCCCTTCCCCCCACAACATCTCTTCCAATTGGAAACTCCCAGCAGATGCTATTTCCTCTTCCACAATCACTATCCCTAATTTGGCTTCTTGGTAACTGTTAACACAAAACCCCAAGTCTTCAAGCTTCAGCTCTCCTGGAAAACAAAGAAGCAAAAAACGATCAATTTCTTGCCTGAGAAAAAAAAGAAACTACTTCTTACCAGCGAGGCTTGCCGACTGGCTGCTGAGAGGCTGGCTGCTCCATAGCTTGAGCTCAAACTGCTAATTGGCCCATTGTGGGATGGCCCCAGTAAGCTATGGATGTCTCCGTGGGCACCAGCCAGGCTTGTGGAAGGCCCCACCGCGTGGTTCCTCAGCACGTTGATGGCATCATCCAGCCTGTCCAAGCGATCCTCCATCCGTGACTGCTGTTAGGAGAAAGGAGGAGCACTGAGGTCATTGAGCGTACACAGGTAAGGCTACACCCCTGACACTGCTGTGCTTTCTACAAATGAAATGCCTATCAGAAGGGGCTCAAAAGCAGCCAGTCATGCTACGAACAAATGGGGCAGAGGGAGAGGGGGTGCTTTGGGGAGGCTGCAAGATTACATCACTCTCAAAGACAATGGCTGCGTCTCAAAACCAGGCTGCTTATAAGCTTAACCACCCTGTTTAGTATTTTGAGATTCCGCTTGGGAAAAGAAAACTCAGAAAAAACTAATAAAAATAAAAAGCCCAGCTTGGATTAAAAAGGGAAGAACTGATGCACAATTCTCCTAGATGGTAGCTTTCCAGTCAACAAATGATTGCAAGACTGAAAAGACGACATGGTAGAGTTGGTACATACAACAAACTGGGTGCAAATCTCACCCCGAGTGCTCTCTTCCCCCTTGCCCCACTAAGCCCTGAAATTCAGAGCACCTGAAGGCAGGAGGGGGCAGCCTCTTGACCCTGAGGCCTCCTTTCATTCTGGTATCACCTCTTAGGGTGCCGCATGGCAAAAGTGGGCAGGGACAAAGCAAGCAGCCAGCACTGCCAGAGCCGGAAGTGAGGGGTCACCTCTTCTCTTTCTGCCCAACCTACTCCTCTCTCTCTCTCTCTCTCTCTCTCTCTCTTTTGCTCACTTTGTCACTCTTTGCCTCTTTCCTCCTCCGCCCAGGGCTGCAGGAAAGGGATGGACTCTGTACAAGCTGACATTCGCTTGCAAAGGGATTTTGAGATTAGGCCGCAGGCTCAGGAAACCTGGCCCAGAGGCATGCCTGCTTTCTGGCAAGTCACTTTTCCCTCAGCCCCAAAGCACATCTGAAACTGAGCCTAGCCCAAAGACCTCACATTACATTAACACACCAGATCTAAGTTGGGAATCTCTCCTGTCCTTGCTTGGCTCCGGCTCTTCTCTCAATGAACTCAGAGCTCTTTGTTTTACTATTCCCACCACTCTGCAAGGCAGGGGAGGCTGGGAGAGAATGGCTCGGCTACCGTGGGCTCTGTGGCTGAGCAGGATGGTGTAACAGTTTTTCCTACTTGAATGCCAACACACTAGCCGCTGCCCTTACAATAGTCCAGCTCCCCTTGTTTAGGTGTATTTTTCTTTTGAACCAAGTATGCAAATATTATTTCAGCCAAGGAGGGTTTCTGCATATTGTCATGAGAAAGGACTGAAGGAAGGGATGTGTCATCCATGCTAGACTAAAGCATACTATAAAGTGTGTACTGCTACTTTTAAGAAGAAATCTGTAAGTAGAGTTAACTGAAAAATAAAAAGGCACCATCTAAAGAGAAATAGTACCTCACAGACATCCTTTAAGAATGACATAGCATCTTGCAAATGCTCGTGAAGTTGCTGCTCAACGCGATTTTTCTGGCAAAGTCAAGACAGAACAGGAAGCAAAGCACAGGTTAAGTAATTATAAAGAGGTGAGGTAAACAGCTGGTGGGTGTGTCAGCCGCAATGGTTAGTCAAGTTAATCCAACAAAGATTTAATCCTACTGAAGAAGAAGAGGATAAAATGCTGAATACTGCAATAACATACAAAAATCTAGTTTGCACAGACTTCTTACATTCATTCGCAAAATGTGTGGCGATGACTGAATTCCTTTCTCTTACTTATTAGCTCCATAAGAAAAATGTTATTTTGGAAAACATTTACATCTTTCTTGTGCTTCTTGTTTGGTGGGCTCATCTATGACCTGAACAACTACTATCCTTTTCCCTCTCTGTTTCCCAATACTCATCTGTCAACTACACTTGTAATTTTTCAGGTTCTTGGCAAAGGCTATGCCCCATTTACCATTTACACCGTTTACAGTCAGAACACAGCACACCAAGCCGGATCAGACCAAAAGGGCAACCTAGTCCATCATGCCGCTGCTCACAAGCAGGAGAAAAGAGCCACAGCCCTCTCCCACTGTGATGCACCAGCAACGGGTACTCAGCAGCACGCTGCTTCTGAGCCTGCAGGGAGCCATCCTAATGGGCAGCCGCTGAGAAGCCTTCTCCTTATGGAACCTGACAAATCCCCTTTTCATGCTGCCTGAACTGGGGGTCGTCATCATATCCCAATGACTTCACTGGGTTCTAGTTCTGAGAAGGGGGGGAAACTGTTTCCCTTTTCACTTTCTCCATGCCTCGCCTAACTGTATGTGCCTCTACCATGACCCCTTTTTGTTGTTGGTTGTTGCTGTGATGTGCCTTGCAAGTCTGCCCTGACTTACAGCAGCCAGCACTTAGGGTTTCCTTGGCAAGATTTGTTCACAGGGTTTGCCACTGCCTTCCTCTGAGGCTGAGAGAGTGTGACTTGCCCAAGATCACCCAGTGGGCTTCTATGGCTGAGCAGGGATTCAAACCTTGGTCTCCCAGAGCCCTAGTCCAACACTCAAACCGTAACACCACCCTGGCTGGCTGTTATCTTCTTTTCTCCACAGGGGAAGTTTCTCCGACCCCTAATTTGCTGCTTTTTTTTACACCTTTTGCTCCATTCCAAGGTATCCTTCTTGAAACAAATGGTATGTGAGCACAGCAGTAGGCAAGTTTGAACCCCACCTCTTCAAAACAAGTTTCCAAATCAAATTATCAGTCCCTTCACCCTCCAAATGTCTCCTTATACTTTTCTTCATAGAATCATAGAGTTGAGAAAGGCCCTGTGGGCCATCAGGTCTAAACCCCAGCTCAATGCAGAACTGAGCATGGAGATAAACAAATGAGCAAGACTTAGCTTAATACATTTTTTTTAAATGCATGAGGATGTCGTGAGGGTACTGCAGCCAAAAGCCAAAGTGAAAATGAAAAGGAAACATCAAAAAGTGTGAAATAGTTTACTGTAACTCTTTTCTTGAATGAATCAGGTGGCACATTACAAAAAGGTAGCAGAATTTCAAGCAAAAATATCACACACCAGCTGTCTTAGTATTTTCTTCAGTACAGAAGCTTCATGCCCATGGAACAGATGGTGAAAGACCCACCCTGTGTGTTTGGTATTGTTCATTTGAAGACAGCCATTTGTTAGCAAAGAATCCATTTGCAATGCTATCCTACTCTTCTCTTTAGGGACTGGGACCATAGGATTAATTAGACACAACTAAAATGCCGTCCCTTGGCAACCGAGCCCGAGCTGGTGTTCATGGTTCTTACCAAGGAGTGCAGGGAGTTTTCATAGTTTGGAGACGAAGGGGCTTGTCCTCCGGTCCTCGACCACTGACTGGCACCTGTCAAAATCAACACTGTTAAAACACAGATACATGAAGGAGAAATGGAATACAAAAAGGTAACTGCATCCAAGCAGAGCGAATGTCAGTGTAATTTGAAACAGAAGATGTGTTCGCTGCCAGGACTAACCAGGCTGTTTCTTATCCCTTTGACACGTTTATATGATTGGCTCCTCAAATTTCTTGGTATTACTGGGGCAGATAACAGGAACGCTAGGATTTTCAGAGTATGTAGGATTTACCAGGAGATAGGAAGATGCGCGCCAGATGGAATGCCTATGAAACTTTGAAATGCCTATGCCACCCTCAGTAAAAACTTCCAATAAACTCATCTAATTATGTTTTAATATTTGAATCTCTATGCGTTTTCCTTATATATTTTGTTTAGTCTTTTAGTGGGCTGCCTTAAGTCCTCTTTTTGGGAGAAAAGGAGGATACCATTCCAATAAATAAGTATTCTCCTCACCCCTAGCAAAACCTTCTCTCTCCCCTCTCTCAGTGTTGATGGGTACTGCCTTCTGGGGGTAGAGATGGGAGCCAGGTGCCCCTACCAAGTGCCCAAAATTTACCAAAGACGCTGAGCTTTCAAGAGAGAATATGGTTATGCTCTGAAGCACAGGCACACAGCATTGCCTGGGGGACATGGGCATTCTGCAAGTGACATCACTTCCCTCTCTGGAGCCATGGCCATTTCTAAAAAGGCAGCATAGCAGATGTGGGCTTCACTCCCACGACATGCCACAACCCAGGGCTGCTATTCAGTCGTCCTAATGCACCTCTCCATACCTCCCAGCAAGCATGTATGCAGGGCTCCTGTGGAAGTGCTTGTCTGATTCAGCAGGGAAACAGGCAGGTGTCTTCCTTCCACACAGTGAGAAATAGCATTATACTGTTTAATTTTTTGCTGTTACTGGAAGGAAGTGTATAAGGCAGCACAAAGCCAGTAAACCTTGTTAGCCAGATCAGAATCACTGGGGACAGCTAAACGTACACAGGCTGACAGACTCCCTCCCCAACAAATGGGGGTTTCAACCTCACAAAAGTACAGAAACGAATTGAGAGGGCTTTGGTGAGCCATTGTCCAACATTCTGCTAGAGGTTGGACTCCTACATGAGGTGACCCATCTCAAAGCACTCCCCTATACACCACTGCCCTGAGTCATAGTGGCTGGAAGTAACCTGAAGTGGGGAGGGACACCAGGGCATGGAAAATGCATAAATGCGTCAAGATAAAAGGATTTTGTAACCACCTCCGGAAAACCTTCCAACTACAGAAATCTTATCCTCTGACCAACCTGCCCAAGTGCTCAGTCATAGAATCATAGAATTGCAGAGTTGGAAGAGACCACGAGGGCCATCCAGTCCAACCCCCTGCCACGCAGGAAATCACAATCAACGCATCCCCGACAAATGGCAATCCAGCCTCTGTTTAAAGACCTCCAAGGAAGGAGACCCCCCACCACGCTCCGAGGGAGTGTGTTCCACTGCCGAACAGCTCTTACTGTCAGAAAGTTCCTCCTAATGTTGAGGTGGAATCTCTGTTCCTGGAGCTTGCATCCATTGCTCCGTGTTCCAGTCTCTGGAGCAGCAGAAAACAAGCTTGCTCCATCCTCAACGTGACACCCCTTCAAATACTTAAACAGGGCTATCATATCGCCTCTTAACCGTCTTTTTTCCAGGCTAAACATACCCAGCTCTCTAAGTCTCTCCTCATAAGGCATGGTTTCCAGACCTTTCACCATTTTAGTCGCCCTTCTCTGGACACGCTCCAATTTGTCAATATCCTTTTTGAATTGCGGTGCCCAGAACTGGACACAGTATTCTAGGTGAGGTCTGACCAAGGCAGAATAGAGCGGCACTATTACTTCCCTTGATCTGGACACTATACTTCTATTGATGCAGCCCAAAATCGCATTGGCCTTTTTAGCTGCCGCATCACACTGTTGACTCATGTTCAACTTGTGGTCTACTAGGATTCCTAGATCCCTTTCGCACGTAGTCTCATTCAGCCAGGTCTCCCCCATCCTATATCTATGCATTTCATTTTTTCGCCCTAAGTGCAGTACCTTACATTTCTCCGTATTGAATTTCATTTTGTTAGCTTTGGCCCAGCTCTCCAGTTTATCCAGGTCACTTTGAATTTTGATCCTGTCCTCCAGGGTATTAGCTACTCTTCCTAATTTGGTGTCATCTGCAAATTTGATAAGTATGCCCCTAATTCCCTCATCCAAGTCACTGATAAAGATGTTGAATAGCATTGGGCACAGAACAGAAACCTGTGGCACCCCACTGGTCACATCTTTCCAAGATGAAGAGCAGCCATTGCTGAGCACCCTTTGGGTTCGGCCGGTCAACCAATTACAGTACAAGTGCCATGTCGCAGTACAAGTGCCATGTATGCCATTATCAAAGTTGTTCTGTGGGATCCTTCTGTGGTCAAGAAAGCACTGTCCACACAGAAGGAAGAGGAGGAACCACCCAGTTCAAAGGACCCCTTGGTGTGTGGAGAAGGTACACGAAATCCTAAGGAAAATGCCCCAGCAGTGACTCCACCCTCAGAACATGCAGGCCAGTGAGGACTGGGCATGTTCAGCTGGCAATGGATGCTGGCTGGCTCTGAGGAAACTCAATGAGGAGAAGGGAATGGAGTCTCCCAGAAAGGGCTGTGGCCAAATGGCTGGCTGTCTGGCAGTCCGAACAGGAGTTCTCCATGCTGCAACGTTTAGCAACAGGCCTGACTGGTTCTTCCAAATGTCCAATACAAATCCTTCCATACCAAGTTCTTTCTTACTTCTTCCTAAGATGTAGTGCTGGTGCAGACTCCCATGGAGACACACTCCTCCTACATGCATGCCCCTTGCACATGGAGAAATGGTGTGCTAGGGAGGAGAGCGATTTCCCGCCTCTCCCTCTGGCAGGGGCCAGGAGAAGCACTCAGCCATGTGTGCTTGTATCTGTAGCAGTACAGTTCATAATACAGTTCCACCATGGCTTGCACTTTCTATCCACCAGAGATACCTACATACACTTGCCTTAGGGCCAATGGAGGGGCCCTCCTCTGTGTCCCCACGGGGGGGGGGGGTACATTGTGGAAGCATGTGGGAGAGGACCTTCTCTGCTGTGGCACCCCAGTTGTAGAACATGTTCCCCTTGGAGGCCGGACTGGCACCAAGTCAAAATATGTCTCTTTATTAAAGTCTTTGTGGCCTCATCAGTTTCACCCAAATCTGTACATGCGCATGGTTTTAAATTATCTTAAACAGTTTTAACTGGTTTTATATTGTCTCAGTTGCTTAACTGTGTAATATGCTTTTAGTCTATTAACACTTATTTTTTATAGGTTTAAATTCACTGAATTGATTTATTGTATACTGCTCAGAGATCTTTAAATACAGAGTGGGATATAAATACTTTAATACATTAAGACATGGACCCTGGGGTTGGGCGGGGGGAAGACACAGACCAATGAAGGAAACCAGGTGGATCTATTACAATCCATTCACACTACTGAAAGACTGGCTACAGACTGGAATCATTGCTGGGTTCCTACAGAAACATATACTCGTGATCTAGCTGTGCAGACATTTCACATACCAGAAGATGAGGTACAGACGCTACTGGAAAGGTTTCAGTACAATCTCTTATACAAACTGTATGCTTTAAGAGTTACGTCATCCAGCCATTAACTCTAATTCCTTGTTAAATAACAAATTTAAGTGAATGGAGCTTTCATAAGCCCTCTGTGCATGTGGAACAGCTGTGCAAGGCTTACTAAACAGCTGAGCCGCCCCCCCCCCGTGTCAATGGAAGCGACTGTGCCCATTCCGAAGGAAGCAGCTGCCCAGAGAGCATCTCCCCACTGGAAAGCCACTCATAAGACCACCACCACCACCCCTGTGTAGAGTATTTCATTCCAAAGGCAAGACTGCTGCTCTTCCAGCAGCAGCTCTTCCCTTTCCAGAATGCATGACAAAGAAATATAAACAAAATGCCAAACAGAAAATGTTTTTCCCCCCTTCAAAAGGTGACTTCTGCTTTTAAAACAATGAAAGCAGCTCCACTGCATTACGTGCTGGCTTACACAAGATTTTCTTAAAATGTCTTTAATTATAATATGTTTTTAAGATGTTACTTTACTTTAAAGCAGCTCTAAGTTGTTCAACTTGATACTCCTAAGCCAGTGGGGCTGCTGTGGATCCTAGGAGCTCTTTTGAGAGATTTATAAAGCTTCTTTTTTTAAAGCAAACATGAACCACTCCATACTCCTTGTACCCCTCAACAATATTGGGTTAGGCTTCAACTCCCCCAGCCCTTTTCAAGTTGCTAAAAACAAACCAAAACCCTGAAACACTTAATTTATTAAACTATTAGGTTTAGGTAGGTACACCTTGGCACATGGTGCTCTCTGTAATTACTTTGAAAAGAATTGAAATGGGGCAACGAATCAGATTGTCTGTAGAGAATTTCAGATTACCTTCATTCCTTTAAGACCAGAAACTTAGAAAGCATACTTGTATATGTATTTAATATCCTGCTTTCCCCCAGCGTGTGGAGTACAAACTCTTAAAAACACGATACTACTAAAAAACTGTTAGTACAAAAGTTAAAACACAATTTACTGTTATTGTTGTTTGTTTATTTATTTTATTTTATTCATTTTTATCCTGCTTTTCTCCCAAGAATGGAATTCAAGGTGGCTAACAACATATTTAAAACAATACAAATTAAAACAATACAAAAGTATTAATAAAAGTATAAATACAAAATTTAAAAAACAATTTATGAAGTTAAAAACATTACACATTAAAAATATTTAAAAACATGAAAAGACTGTGTACCAAAACAGGACAGCACAGCATTAATGCTCAAGCCTAATATTAATATTAGTTTATAAAAGCCTGACAAACACAGAGATGTTTTGAGCTGCCATCAGAAGGAGAGCAAGGACGGGGCCAACCTGGCCTCTCTGGGGAGGAAATTCCAGAGTCTGGGAGCAGACACCGAGGAGGCCCTGTCTCCCTCATTCCCACCAAGTGACCCTGAGAAAGGGGTGGGACACAGAGAAGGGCATCTCCAGATGATCTTAGCACTCTAACAGGCTCATACAGCAAGATACGGTCCTTCAAATAACCTGGACCCAAGCTGTATAGGGCTTTATAAGTCAAAACCAGCACAATGGATATGCATGCACAAATGTAGTTTTGAATTTGTCAATAAAAACAATTTTGGGGGCGAGGGGGAAAACAGCACTTTGAATTGTGCCCAGAAACAAACTGACAGCCAATGGAGCTGTTGCAACAAGGGACTTGTGTGCTCCTTGGAGCCAGCCCCAGTTAACAACCTGGCTGCTACTCTTTGGGCCAAATGAAGTTTCTAAGCACTTTTCAAAGGTAGCCCTACATAGAGTGCATTACAGTAATCCAAATGGGATGTAACCAAGGCATGTATCACTGGGGCCAGATCAGACTTCTCCAGGAACAGACCCAGAACTGTGCAGAAGTACTCCTGGTCACTTCTGAAGCCTGGGCCTCCAGGCTCAGAGCGGAATCCAGGAGTACCCCCAAACTGTGAACCTGTGTTTTCAAGGGGAGGGTAACCCTATCTAACACAGGCTGAATCCCTATTCCCAGATCTGTCTTTTGACTGGCCAGGAGCACTTCTGTCTTGCCTGGATTAAGTTTCAATTTGTTTGCCCTCATACAGTCCATTACAGCTGCCAAGCACCAGTTTAGCACAGGAACAGCTTCCTTGGAATTAAGTGGAAAGGAGTCACAGAGCTGGGTATCATCAGCATACTGGTGACACTTGATCCCAAAACTATGGACAACCTCTCCCAGCGGTTTCATTTAGATGCTGAATAGCATGGGGGATGAGACTGAATGCTGTGGGACTCCACAGGCCAGTGGCTAAGGGGTCAAACAGGAACCCCCCAGCACCACCTTCTGAGAGTGCCCTCCAGGAAAGAACTGAACCACTGTAGAGCAGTACCTCCAAGCGCCATCCCAGAGAGGTGACTCGGAAGGATACCATGTTCTGTGGTATTGAAAGCTGCTCGAAGGTCCAGCAGAACCAACAGGGATACACACACCCTGTCCAGTTCCCTGCATAGGTCATCCACCAAGGCGACCAAAATTGTCTCCTTCTCATAACCAGGTGATTGAAACCAGACTAAAATTGATCTAGATAATCTGTCTCATCCAGGAACCCCTGGAGTTGAGAAACCACCACATGGTCTAGTACCTTGGAAAGCTGGAGACTGTCCTACAGTTTTAGTTGGATCCAGGGAGGGCCCCCCCCCCACAGGCTCCTTCAGAGGTGTAGGGACCCTGCCTTGTTTTAAACAGGCAGTGAATCTTTTCCTTACCCACTCTGCTAGTCCTCCTCTGGCCTGTTTAATCAGCCAAGAAGGGCACGGGTCTAGCATGCATATGGTGGCTCTCACCTCTCCAAGGATCCTGTCCACATCCTCAGGCTGCACAAACTGAAAAGTAGCCATCAACACTGGACAAGCAGGGGCCAAGGCTACATCCACTGGAACTATGTCAACTCTGGCATCTAAGTCAGAGTGAATTGGTTAACAATTTTGTCTGAGAAATGGTGGACAAATTCTTCAATGTAGGCTATTTTAAAAACACACATTAAAAGCTATTTTAACTTCTGAAAAAACGGAAGAAGAGAAATCTGTGATAAGAAAATTCCCATTTTCCCCTCCATGGCACAAAGCAAGATCCAAATTTAGCTGTCATAATAGAGACAGCAGAAATAGATACATTTTAAGTAATGTGGGCTAAGCTCATTGTTAGGGAGTAAAGTCCACTGAATTCTTTGGGGATGCTTTTGAGGAAGGACTGCGATTTTAGTGAGTTTTCCTTTTGGCATGTGTGGCAATATCATTCTGCTGTTGAGATCCCACAGACCCTTTTAACATCCTAAGGGGGAAAGAATAAAAAGTTCTCAAAGAAAATAAACTGAATCCTACCTGTGAGTGGTGATGGTGATCCAACAGGTGTTGAGGGATTTGAAGGAAAACTACTGCTGGTGTGGTCAGGAGAATAAATCTAAATGGCAAAGAAAAACACAAACCTCAGTGTGCTTGTTCCTGACTAAATGCTATACATGAGAAAACTAATTCAACTAAAGATGATCCCAGTTGTTTTTCAACACACACACACACACACACACACACATATATATATATATATATATATGAGATAAAATGGCCAGCAAGCCTCAATCTGATAAGGTCTACAGTACATTCTTGTTGATACACTGTGATTCAGATAGCCTGCACTTGTAATTTATCAAAGATTTATGACTGTAATAATTAAAAATCATATTCTCAACTGTGGACAAAATAACCTTTAAAAAAAAACCCAAACCCAATCATCTACAATTAGTTGACTGGCTACTTCAGTGAGAATTTCATTGTCCCATATTGTCTGCTCTCCCCCTGTCTGCTTGTTCATTCTGTAATTTTCTCCTGGCAAAATATCTCAATGAACACTGTGCTGAAAGACTTTTTCCTACACAGAAAAACAAACCATGGATGTATATTGCCACATGTGAGAAATAAAGTAAAGCAGAAACTCAATTGCATCCTGATGACTGGAGCAGAAATTCAATGGGTGCATTCAGGTGCAATTCAAAATCACGATTTCATGCAACAAGAATGTGCCTAGCCTCTCTGTGTCTACATGATGCCCTCTCTTCCTCCAGAGCAGCTGCAACAGAGAGAGAGAGAGAGAGAGAGAGAGAGAGAGAGAGAGAGGGAGTGCAAAAGCCCCTACCCTCATTTCTGATTATATGCAAACTGTTAATAATCACAATCACAGTTAATGAAAACAAGCCAGCTTTACAAACTAGGAACAAAAGATAGCTTGTTTCCAGACTAACCACAGTTTGCTCAGCTCTTGACAGCACAGCAAACTGCAGCTGATCAAAACCAGAACCAGCAGCTTCCAAACTCCTCTAGCCACAAAGGAGGGACAAGCCAGAAAGAGAGGAGAGGCTCAAAGTTTGGCTAGCAACAGAGTTCACTCTTTAATGATTTTAATTCTCCGTGTTAGAAAATAAGTATTAATCCCACTGGAAATGTTTCTGTCCCCCGCCAACTGGTTTCTCTTTTGTAAAATATCTGGCATTTTAACGGTAGTGAGACTGCAGTCTAGAATGTCTCCATCTGTGTTTAATATTTTGAGTTCATAAATGGCAAAAGCCACCAACACGGTGGGCCAGGAGTTTATCTCTCACAGCAAAAAGAAAAGGGAAGGGAAGAAAATGTGATGATGCTGTGCATCTCCCAATCCTTAAGACAGAGCTGACTCAGGGGGTTGAGAACAAGGCCTTTTTACGAGGTAATTTCAGGAGAGATCTCCTCAGAATCAGTCTTGGGAAGGCAAGACAACTAAGACTAAATGCATTTCAGAAGGCACCCAGTTGGGAAGCTGCTTTGGGGGCTGAAGAGCAATGAGGCAGAATCCACAGGGGCCTTCTGACACACAGACATTGCAGGGGCCTCCTTCTTTTGCAAGGAATTAGAGCCCTCCTCTTTTCTTTCTATCAGTCACGGTCCATTCAAAGCAGCAGGGTGCCAACATGGCTGGGCTCCCATGAAAGGGGCCCCATACAAAGGCTCCTCCACAAGAGAAGAGTGCCTGCAGCACCCAGCCAGGGTGTCTGAAGTGTTCCAGAGTACATTTCAGTCTCCTTTTGTCATGCTAATGCCCCTGGGCCTCCAGCCACAAAAGCCATTCAGGCATTACTTGGAAAAGTCAACTTCTCAACATTTCCCTGGCCTTTGTTCAGGGACCACTGGCCATTTAGTGATCTCAGTGGCACAAAGGCTGCTTCCCCTGGCTTGGAGGTAGGAATCAAAACAGAGGTTCTGACAAAGAGATCTGATATAATCAACGAAGTTAAACAGCCCTCTGCTTTGATCTCCTTTAAATTAAAGACCAAGTGTTTTGATTTGGCATTAAGCACTGAAATAAACCAGATGTTTCTCCTGCCATATAACCCTCCACGGGCACCATCTTAAGGGTTATTGTTTGGCAAATGTTCAGCGAAACACATTAGAAATGGCACAAATACCCAGATTTTCTTTGCTTTCTATCTACACTGGTTCATTATCCAAACCGACCTATAATCCATTGGGCTTTGGGAACTTTGTGTAAATACTTTCATGTACAATTCTCTTTCTTGCCTACTCTGAGATTAAGACCACAATTATCCAGGCTTAAGCCTAAAATAAAAGAACCTTTGCAAACGTATTATCTAGCCTTACATGTTTAATCACACAGTGTTCTGTATGGTCTTTAATACTTAAACTGAAGAAGAAATGTTGTATCTTCTGATGTTTCACACATGAAAGGCTTTTTAAAACAAAACAAAACAAAGAGGTACACCAGCAGGATTTTGCTACTAACAATACTTAAAAGCTGGGGGAGGTGGGGAGGAAGCTAGGATGATTTAATTACTTCAAGGATCATTCCAGTCTCAACCAGAACATTTAGAACACAAAAGAATGCTGCCCCACAACAACAACCCACAGGAATCCTTTCACAGGATTACCTCCTTCCTAAACATTCTCAAGGCAACAGATCCCATCTGATCTTGGGAACTAAGCAGTCAGCCCTGGTTAGTCTTTGGATGGGAGACTACCAAGGAATCTCAGATGATGTAAGATCTATTTCAAAAGAATGAACTGGCAAAGCCACCTCTGAGGATTCCGTGCCTAAGAAAACCCTATGAAAAAAATGCATAGGGTTGCCATAAATCAACAGGTGACCTGAAGGCACAGACCCACACACTTTCCTCCTGAGGAGCAGCAGAAAGTCCTGTTTGCCTGTCTCCACGTTTGGGGAAAGAGGAGCAGATGGATGAAAGGCCCGGGTTCCAAGCGCAGGCTGGAGGAGAGCCGATGGAGCAGATGGAATGCATCACCATCAGCTTGCTCCTGCCAAGCAACAACATAGGCTGATGGGCCTGGGTTACTATGACAACCAAAGTCCATCCTCCCATGACACACATTGGCTCTGACATCAAAACAGAATAAATCTACACCCCTTTCCCACCACCCCAACTGCCTAACACTATCAGCTAATTGTGTTACTGCAAAAGCAGGATGCCCCCTCCCGGACAGGTCTCTTCTCTTCAGCTGGCATGACAGCCCCAGCATCAAATCCACCCTCCAGAAAGATGCTGCCTGGAGAAAGCGAGCACTGGGGAGCTTTGCTGGCTGGACCTGATCCCAAACACACACACCCAGGGACCAGGCTAGCAAAAGTAACTGCTGGACATGTTTCTAGATTTGTGAACAGCATCTGCTAGAAAGGCTATAGCCAAGAAATTTCTGGGCAGGGCAGGTGCAAGCCAAGTAGTCTCAGTTCTCACCTAGTGAAGAGCTCATGGAATCACAGTACCAAAGATCCCTGCCCTCTAGATCTTCCGAGGTGTCCTTCCTCCCATGGGTTTTTCCTCAAGCCCAGTTCAGCTAGAGTGTCCACCACCAGCCTAGAGGAGCCCTGACAAGACTTCTGTTGACTCATGCTTGCTTTTCTTTCTAGCAAACACAATTTCATGTACACTGGCGAAGTGAAAGTCTCACCTCTGTCCAGGGGAAAGACCATCTCTCACAGATATAGATGAGTCCTTTCTTCCCCACACCACTGTCTGTTAAGTCTCCCCAGCCCTCATCGCTCACAGAGGCAACACTGGAGTTGTTGCCTGACTCACATCCTGAGATGTAAGCAGCCTTGAGAACACACCCTGAACCTGAGAGGTCTCCAGGCTTCCTGAGCCCATAAGTCACAGGTTTTAGCAAAGGCACATATTTGTTTATAAAGTTTTGTCTTTGCTTTGACTCATTCGCATTTTGATTCATAATATTATCCTGCCTGGGTATCCCATCCTGCATTCTGCAACTTGAATCCACTGGGAAGTGTCAGGGAAAATAGATATTGTAATTAGAAGTTTGTCTCCCCCCTTTGGGTAATGTTATTCACCAAGGCACTGAAGACGCCAGCAGTTTCTTGTTTCGCTTCTCAGAAGGACTAAATGTTATGGAAAGGTATATAACTGGGAGGGGATTTTAGAGCTTGTGTATGTGCCTCCTGCATTTTGGGGGCTCCTTTTCTTTTCTCTTAGCTCCTGAGGAACCTTGGAGCATACAGAAGCATGGATGAATGTCTTCTGCTGTCTATTTTATTTTACTTTACCCTTTAATAAAGCCATAAAAGAAAATTAGAATAGTCTTTTCTTTTGCACCAGAGGTGTGCATGGCTTTGCTCAAAAGCCCACACTACTTCGCTGCATGCATCTCTGCTCGGATGGGCAGAGAGTGAACACACTTTGCATATTTTATGACAGGAAGGTGACGGACTGAATTACTGATACACAAGACTTGGGGTGGAGGTCAAACTTTGTTGCTTCACAACTTCCATCTGTTCTTTCTTCTCTGCCAATCAAACTATTCCCTTCCTCCTCCCCTCCCCCACTGGCAGTTTCTTGCTGCTCTGCTCTCTCTAGCCCTTCCCTGGTCTTTAGGAGGTTCCCAATGAAGTTTCTGTGTCTGTGTGATGCACAGTGACAGCAAAGAAGAAGAATGATTGTGTGTCCACACACTGTTCCTGCTTTAGGACTTGTGCTTACACTGTAAATGTCATCCTAAACATTAAATAGCATTTGGATTGCCTTGCCGCTGACTGGTGTGCAACTGAACACATGAGCAAGCACACGTGTACACACAGAGAGAGCATATCCAACCTATACAGTATCTACTCAACACAAGCATTAAAATAAGGGACTCTTTCAGAACACCCAACAGCAGCCATTAATTCCACTTCAAATTCCATGGTTTCATCATCCCATGGAATCCTGGACAGAAGAGTACTGAGAATTCTCCAGCCAGGTGGCTGTAGTGCCTCCCCATACGCCAAACCCCTGGAGGCCACAGGGTGCAGCCACAGCAGTTAAAGTGTGCCCCAACTGTGCAGTATGAATGGGCCCAAACTGCCTATAAGAACTGATATGCAGCCCAAAGTGTTTCCTGACTGTTTCCGGTAGCATTACTTACAGATGCCAGGGCCTTTCCAAGGGCATCCCCAGTCTGAGAGCTTCCAGCAGCATTGCCTCTGTTGACTGCAAAGGAAGAGCAAGAGAATGGTGATTTCACGCTTGGCACTATGTAACAGTGATGCTGTTTCATAGACCTGCAGGCAGGTTTAAATGGGAAATTGGGATTTACCAGCTGTGAACTGCTGCTCTCCCACAGGGTGGGTCAGCCTTCACTTTGCTTACCCACAGGCAGGGTTAGCCTCTACAGCCACCAAAAGGAGGAGGGGTGGCATCCCTTGAGCTTCCAGGCAGTGCTGGAGAGACAACCACCACTCTGTAATCTATCCTCAGGACACTTTCACCATGCGTTCTTAAGTGTCAATACACCCCTTCTTGGTGGGACAGAAGAGGCTTCATTCTCTGGAAAGCAGAAAGGCAATTCGCCCCTAAGGCCCACTTCCTGTACTATCAGTCAGTCAGTGGCTGGAAACCAAACTCTGCAACACTCTCTTTCCCAAATACAGCACTGGAAGTCAAGAGCGAAAATCATGCAACTGCAGGGGAGGAAGGGGCATCAAGGATCATCTAGTCCAACCCCCTGCTGATGGAGGGGCTAGAGTATCCCTGGCAGATGGCCACCTAACCCCCTTTTGTAAGTCTGCACATACTCGCATAGCACTCATGTTCTGCCTGTGGGCTTCCCAGAGGCATACAGCACAGTTGGCCCCCATGGGGCCAGAATAACAAAGCACATGTACTGGTTTCTGCTCCAGCCCAGCATGGCTCTTACATTCTTATCCCCAAAGATGCCTATCAGTTTAAAGTTCTCCAGCTGAACTTTAAGCTGAAGAGTTCAAGATCTCCAAGTGCAGTATGGATTCCTTTTGCTCCCAAAATGCCTGCTCAGCCACTCTGCCGTCCTCTTCTGGTGACCACGTAAGCAACAGGTGCCCCTCCTTGTTAGAAAGACACTAAGCTCCTTCTCCCCCATCTGTTGAGTCCACTCTTCACCTTCCCTGCCCTGTCTGGATCCAGCATGTGTACTGTCAAAAGACTCCTGAGATGTCAGAAGAGCAAACTTGACTGCCTTTCTAAAGACACATGCATCTTGTGCAGTCAAAGTGTAAAGTGTACAGGTTTCAAGACTAGCCATCACTTCATGGGACAATTTAAGGACACAAAAATCTTACCCAGTATGCTGCTGTTATCTGATCCATTGACAGGTGGAGTGTGTGAGGCCGCAGCATATGATGAACTACTGGTACTGCCTCGGTGGAAGCTGGACATTGGAGGAAGACTGGTATTGATATCTGTTGGTGAGACTGAATGTGGGGGATAGCTCTAGGAAAAAGCAGAAACTGGGAGTTACAACTGAAAGAAGACAGGATGTGAATCCCTAGATAAAATCAACAAAAGGCAAGATGATTCAAAACAACACAAGAGAAATGCACCACAAATGCCCTGCTATACCAGACCAAAGGCCTCTCTTTCCCTACCAGTATTATGGCCCCTATGAGAAACCCACAGGCCAGTCAGGGGAGCTACAGCACCCTTGCTGCTTGTGCTCCCCACTAACAGAGGCCTACTGCTTACCCCACTAGGAGATAACATGCAGACACTACAGCCAGCTAATAAAAACAGATGCTGTGATTCTCTGTGGCTCTGCCTACTCCCCTTTCTATGGCCGTTGAGATAGGGAGCCTTTCCAGACCTTGGGGTAGCCAATGCGCTGTGTGAAGAAGTCCTTCCATCCACCCAGCCTTGGTCGGTGGTGAAAAAAATGCTTCTGAGAGCCATTCTTTCTTCTCAGCAGCACTTAATTACTGATCTATTTTCCCTGAACTGACTACATTCTATTCTTAGTTATGATGACCCAACAGCCGTGGGCAGACTGAGGGCCAGGGTGGGTGCCATAAGAAACTTCAGCTTCTTGCTATGTGGTTGAGGCCTGAACTTGTGCCGATCCATTCTGTGTTGCACTCTGCTAAGCCACCGGAGAAGACGACCTTTCTGGTTTTAAATTAACCATTGCTTCTTATTACATCTGAAATCAGGGAAACTGCAGTTTAGGAGAAATCATGATCAGAAACCATGGCTTGGTTCTAACCTTGGCTTGTTCTAACAAGACACAGTCCACAAAGAGAGCTGGGTTTGGTTTAACAACTGGAAGTGAAGGCCTCCTGTCTCCTTCTCACAGCAGAGGAGAGCACATAGACACAAGGAGGCTTGTATAGTTTTATTCACTTGGCAGGAAACTACGCTTTCATCCAAACTGGCACCTAACCTCTGAATTCATCTGCTCTTTTTTTAAAGCCATTTGATTTGAGGGCTGCCACCTAACTTGTGGGCATGAATCCAGTGCATTCATTGTGGTTCAGTTCTGGATTTTCAGATGAGGAAAGAAAGAAACAGAACTGTACAGAGTTCTAAGGGTGGCATACAAGCATAGTGACACCGACAGGTAGAAAGCTGCTGCTTTGTTTCCAACCCCTAAGAAAACATTTGCTTTTTAAAACAAGACAACACAGATACATTTAAATGGAGCTTCCTACTAGAATCCCATGATCTCTTCCTGGAATCACAACCAATTCAGATGCCATCAAAAATGTGTGAAGTCAGGAGTTTTCATTCTCATATCCATCGCTTTGCACTTAATTATACTGAATATCATCTGACATTCTGCTGCCCACCCACCCAGGTTAGAAAGAGTCCTTCTCAGTCTCTTCTGGATCTTACCGCCTGAACGATACTGTGTTATCAGAACACTTGGCTCTCACATTGTGCACCTTAGACTCCAGATTACTTATGGAAACATTAAACATAATCAGCTCCAATAAATAAATACAAAATTATCTGAATATTGTTACACTTTATATTGCTTTTCTTCTAAAAAAACCTAGGTAGCTTCCTGCTTTTCTAAGACCTGAATTACAGGTTTACAACTTAAAACATAAAATTTTCTATTAAGAAGGAAAAGACCATCTTAAACTATTTTTTCTGTAGCCATTCCCTTTTACAGTAAGATATATGGAAGAAGAAGTGTTTACATGTCTCCCCTTGACTCCTGAGGCACAGTAATGTTCATTCACATCAATAAAATCTGGCTATCACAGATCAGTCAACTAGATCTTTCATTGATTAATCTACCATTTCAGCTGACTGAAGACTGACTGATTATAAACATGCAGTTTCCTCATTTGTACCCTGTACATGATCCAGAAATATCAGTCTTTAAAGGATGTTGAAGCTTCTTAACCACGTTTCACCTGGCCACACTGGAACATATGTTGTGTTTGTCTTACCAGGCGCTCCTGCGTGTGTCGACTGCCAAAACTGCTGGAGTGTGTGATGTGAGAGGCGCTTTCCAGCATCCCACTGTAGCCAGGCTGGCTCATTCCATTGGAAGGGCTCCAAAGGTCAGACGCACTGTGGGTCCCATCTTGCGTTTTCCCAGTAAACATGAAAGGGGAAAGGAAAGGCACTTAGGCAGAGCTGACTTCCCACTCGTGAGAAAAGAATACACGGTTTACCAAATACGGCAATTTCACTTTATTTCTTATGCTGTGTACCTTTAACAACCTGCCTGCTATTTCATGTCTGCCCCAACATGATGCCTGTTTCAGAGCACCCCTGCTGAGAGAGCAGAGGACCCAAAGGCCACCTGGGAGTGAAGAAGAGGTAGCCTGCCAGCCACTGACTGCACATCCCATCTGCCACCTCTTCTGTCTCCTATCGCAAAGAATGTGGATAGCCATGGCATGCTGCTGGGCACACTCTAGACCTTGTTTTCTGTACGGGGGGAGACTATTAAACAGGCCAGGGGAGGACTAGCGGAGTGGGTAAGGAAAAGACTCACTGCCTGTTTAAAACAAGGCAGGGTCCCTACACCTCTGAAGGAGCCTGTTGCGGGGGGGAAGCCCTCCCTGGATCCTACTAAAACTATAGGACAGTCTCCAGCTTTCCAAGGTACTAGACCATGTGGTGGCTTCTCAACTCCAGGGGTTCCTGGATGAGACAGATTATCTAGATCCATTTTAGTCTGGTTTCAGTCACCTGGTTGTAGGAAGGAGACAACTTTGGTTGCCTTGGTGGATGACCTACACAGGGAACTGGACAGGTGGGAGTATTACACTAGATAGTTATAGTGCTATTGTTCCACTTTAACTGCTATTGCTGCCTCCTGTGGAATTCTGGGGTTTGTAGTATAGTGAGGCCTAAGAGCTCTTTGGCTGAGAATTCTAAATGCCCCTCCCTAAACTGCAAATCCCAGGATTCCGCAGGAGACAGCCATAGCAGTTAAAGTGGAATAATAGCACTATAACAATGTAGTGTGATAATCTCCAGTGTGTGTGTGTCCCTGTTGGTTCTGCTGGACCTCAGAGTGGCTATTAATACCATAGAACATGGTATCCTTCTGAGTCACCTCGCTGGGATGGGGTTTGGAGGTACTGCTCTACAGTGACTCCGTTCTTTCCTGGAGGGGAAAGTACTCCTGGATTCAGCTCTGAGCCTGGAGGCCTAGGTTTCAGCAGTAACCAAGACTACTTTCACACAGTTTAAGCTAGTACACCAACTGCAGCCATTCCAGGAGAAGACATATCTGGCCATAGAGGTACATGCCTTGGTTACATCCTGTTTGGATTAATGTTTAATGTTTTAACATCATGATTTTAAAAAAATCTTATATTTATACTTTGATTTTGGTTTTTGTATTGTTTTTATTTGGTATTGTTTTAAATATGTTGTTCACCTTAAGTCCCATTATCAGAGAAAAGTGGGTGATAACATTTTTTTCTTTTTAATGTTCAGCCGAACTACAGCCAAGGACACCAAGCCCCTCTACTAATGAAGGAGAAGAGGAAGGCAGTGATGGGGACAAGACTCAGCATAGGGCAAATCCTTTGTATACAGCACCTCTGAGGTTCAACCCTGTCATCTTCAGCAAAGAATTTTCCCTGCCTGAGACTGTGGCAAGCCACTGTGAGTCAGAGTAGAAAAGGCTGGGTAAGGTGGACAAGGCCTGTTGTAGTCTGAGGGAGACATTCCCATGTTCCCTGTGTTACAACTTCCAAGCTACAAGGTCAAAGCAACTTCGCAACTGCAGCAAAGCAGGCCTGCTGAGGTGAGGATGGGGGGTGTTCATCACTGGAACAAGGTCTCCATTTCCACTAAATGGACCCAGCTGGGTATCACAGAGGTACCAGTCACACCAAAGTGTATGCCTCACTCATCTGGAAACACGAGCAAAATGAGTACACCAATCCACAAGAGTATAATCCATCTTGTTCAGCAAGTCATAGCAAAGCTCCCTTTAAAAAAAGCACCTCTAAATGAGCACTGAGCACACACTGGGGTGACAACCTCCAAGCCTTGGTAAGGAAACAGGGAGAAAGCAATGGCCCTTGTGTTTTTTGGATTCCCAGCCTTTCTGTTCCATTGTAAGCCACTTTGCATTCCCTTTCCCACTCTCCCCATGGCTTTCCACAGGCAGCCATTCTGCCAACACTTCCCCACCTAGCACTAGCAACCAGAAATAAGCCCTACAGCAACCACCAAACAGCAGTGGCAACTGCCTGGTGAGTAAAAATCAGCTGCTCAACCATTAATTTTGCGCCATCAAGAAGCAACTATTCCAGACATCTTTCCGTTTCTACACTGGTTCTGAATGGAAATGCATTCCATTCTCTCTAACCCACAACAGTATCCTTTTATCTTTAAAGATCATTTATTTTCAGCAAGGCTAACGGTGGGTCCCTCATTTCCATGGCCCACCAAGAGGAAGTTTCAATCAGTCCCCTGAAGTCTGCTTAGTTCCTCGGATATGTGGGGGAGAAAGAAGACAACTATGCCAAACCTGCCTCCTGGGATTCTAACTCAGTAGCTATACTGGCGCACATCTTGCCAGTCATGGAAACCTGCAAAGGTGGCATGTACTAGGCTGGGTTGGGTCACTTGGGGGCCATTAGGTCTCCCTGTGCTTCCCTTGGCCACCTGCTGCAGCGGCCAAGTGCCAGGGAGCTGCTCTCCAGAATGGGTGCCTCATCCGACCACCTGCTGACTTGACCAGTTTCTCTTGCCTCTCCAGGGGCAAAAGCCAACATTTCAATTAGACACTACAACATCCTCACCCCACTGGCATGAGGTAGTGTTCAAATGAAATGGTTGCTGATAGTTTGGGGGTTAGGACAACACTGAATTCCACCTTTCACAAGAAAAATCTGAACAGGTGTCTTCTTTCCTCACACACAGTCTTCTTAACCACCTCTGAAGGACAGTAACGTACCAGTAAGATCTCTTACTGCTGCAGAGATCTAGACATTACTACACACTGCAAGTGCCTAATGCTGCAGTATTAGAGGAAACAGCCACTGGAAGGTTCCCCCCCCTCTTCTCTTACAGTCCTGGTATTTTATAACCATGTTCCAGGAGAATTCTGCCAGGTGTAGGAGGTTGTTCTGTGGAGGCTGCTCTTGCTAATGGTGTCCTTTTCTTTTTTTGTAAAATCAGATTAGCTGAATCAGCTGCTGCTGCTGCTGCTGCTGCTATTGTTGCTGCTGCTGCTACTGGCCAGGGTCTTTTTTGTAATTGTTTGATTGGGGTATTGATTTTATGAGAGCTATTTCCTACCTTGGGAATATTTTGTTGACAGGCAGGTTAAACGTTTTCTGAATAAATTAACAAAGCAAATCGGTTTCTTAAGAATCTGGGGGAAGGGAAGGGAAGCGAGGGCTGCATTCCCCATCCTCCTTGGCCATTCTGAAGGAAGAGAAAGGAGTGGGGCATCTTCATTCCTGTAGGTGCAAGGCTGCTGCCACTGCTTCGCTGTTGCTAGGAGAGAGATCTGTGGGTCACGTTGCTATGGTATTTGGGGGAGTGGCTGCCACTGCTGGCATGTTTTGTTATTCTTGCCATGCTGTTGGCATGTAGCTGCTCTGCTGTGTTGTGAGCAGATGATACTGACTTTGCCTGCTCAGGTACAAACCTCACCTGCAGGACAGCAGAGATGGACCAACAGGCTGTTCTGAAGACCAAAATAGGGGCTTTTGCTCAGCTGATGGGGATAAAGATTGGCCAGCAACTGGTGTTGCAAAAAACTCACTAAATCTGAGAATATGCTTAACTCCAGGATCATGTAAATAAAATTAACAAAGGAGAAGCACCGCACACTGTTGTTAACTGCCGTCAAGTCAGCTTCACTTTCCTTTTCAATCATGTTCCTCTAATATGCAAGTTTAACTAGATTTAGTTGCCTAATAGAGCAGTTTGTGTTGTTGTTTGCTGTCAAGTTACATGCCGACCCTGTCAATGAGAGACACCCTGTTCTCAACAGTCCTGCTCAGAACCCTTGCAAGCTCAGGACAGCCAGAGCTTCCTTGATGAGTCCATTCATTGGCAGCACTCACTGGTCTTCCTCTTTTCCTTCTGCTTTCCACCTTTCCCAGCATTATTGTATTTTCTAATGAGCCCAGTCTTCTCCTGATGTGTCCCAAGTACAATAGCCTCAGTTCATTCAATAGAGTTTACAGAGAGAGTGCTGGCTTGATTTGCTCCAGGAACAACTTCTCTGTGTTTTTCTCAATCCAGGACTCCAGGGTGTCCACAAAACTCTCCCCCAGCCACACATTTCAACTGAGCTGATTCCCTTCTTGTCAGCTTTCACAACTATACATAGAAACTAGAAATACTATGATGTGGATGAACCTGAGTTTGGTATTTCATGATATCTCTTTACACTTAAGCACTACCTTTACTTTCTCCTGAATTCTAACCTTAGGGCTATTCATTCACTGCTATGCATATCTAAACAAATCTGCTCAGTTTGTAATGTCTTACTTACCTTGCAAAAAGAAAGTGCTAGCAAACATACTGCTTGGTGGTTTAGGAGATGGGTAACTTGGAGATTCTCTATTAAAGTCATCTGAATTAGGGGATGGCGCATAGACCTAAACCCATGGAAAAGGAAGGGAAAATGAGGACAAATATGTAACATTTCGAAGTCACAAGATGGGTCCAAGCACAAACCAAGTGGAGCACAGAACAATGAGACAACCCCCAGTTTCATGGAGTACCAAGCCCTGGCTGGAAATGTTTTTTTCCAAGAACTCCAGCCCTCAGTCATTCAAGCAGACCCAGCCATCCTGCTCTTCTTCCCCCCTCGCCCCCACTCCATGGTGGCGGGGGAGGGGGGAAATAATCCAAGCAGGCCATCTGATCAAAGACTAAGCAAGCCTAAAATCTCCTACAAACTCTATCTTCCAAATGTGAGAAATTGCTTAAGATTTGAAAAAGAACAAGAGAAGAAAAACAGCAGATTTTCCCTCCACCAACACCCCAACGTCTGAATTACAAGCAGCTTTGCCTGGTTCAGTATTCAATAAGCTGCAATTCAAGTACTGTAGTTCGGTAAATGTATACATAATATTCAAAGGAGTACAGGCCCAATCTTGCAGGCAGAAAAGCCCTGGTCCAGGTCTGTGTCCAACCACTATTCCAGAATATCAACAAACAGTCTTTACAAATCCAAAAAGACCCACCTCTACCTCCCTTTCCCTCTCACTGTTTGTTAGGAACATTACTGCTTTAAGTCATCTACTACACACCAAAACACAGAAGGCATACCAGAACACAGATAATTCTGTATAAGCAAAATCTTTAGTAAACTTATAGAAGCTATACAGAGAACCTTGTTGTTCTTATGTGCCTTCAAGTTAAGTCTACTTATGGTGACCCCACAAATCTAGGGTTTCCTTGGCAAGATTTCTTCAGAGTAGGTTTGTCATGACCTTCCCCTGAGGCTGAGAGAGTTGCCCAAGGTCACATAGTGGGTTTCTATGGCTGAGCAGGGGATTCAAACCCTGGTCTCCAGAGTCATAGTCCAACGCTCCAAACATCAGATCACGTTGGCTCTGCAAGAGAGATCTCTATGCAATGATAAACTATCCCCCATTGCAACACACACACCACTGTTTTGCGAATATGAACAATGTTGCTACATAAAGTAGGAAGGAAAACAGAAGGAGAGCAGCTGCTAATTTTAAAATCAATCTTTTAAAAACTTGCTTCCTGGAATTTTACATTTGCATTGACAATCTACCAGTTTAGCCCTTCTAATTTGTTACCCTTTAGAAGAAATACAATGGCATGAACACAGCACATGTTATATGTACCCAACTGTCCAATTTTAAATATTCACAATTGAAGAGGCTGAAATGTAGTAGCTGAGTGAAACATTTTAGATTTTGCAACTCTTGAGTCTAGTCAAAGCCACAGGGGAGCTCTGGCAGTAAGAGTGGGAATGGATGCTGATTAAGGCCTTAAAACTGACAGGGACTGAAGCGTTCCTTTGCTGCCATAATGCCTTTGCTGTCTTTGTGAGCCAGCCTGAAACTTGGCTTTCCTACCAAATGGGATGCACAATTCACATGCTAAGCAAAGAGAACTTGAAGAGAAGAATTGCCTGCAACAAACGTGTGACAGCAACCTGTTTTTGCAGACTGCCTGCCTAATAAAAGTGTAAGAAAAGTCCCTTCAAAGAGGACTAGATGCATTCCACGGCAGACACATTGAGTCTATGCAGCCCTTCAGTGCACTCGCTGGCTGGCGTCTTAAGTATTGCTTGCAAAAACATGGCTGCAGTAATATCAAGCTGCACTTCTTCTAGTCTGGATCTGGGAGATCAAAGAATTCTTGCGGCAAAACACAACTGATGTGGTCTCCAAGATTTCATTAACTCCAGATGTGAGGAAACAGGCTGCCAACCCCATAAAAAGAGCAAGTTTTCCTTTGTTACAGTCAGAACCACCCACAAATTAAAACCAGCTCTCTTAAGTCATCTGATCACCTGCAGATGACTGTCAGGTTTTTTTCCTCCCTGCTTAATCACAGGTTTCATTTTTTGTTACTACAAACAGACATTTAAAAGCACAAAGGGAGAAAAGGATTATGGAGATGGCGAGATTAGGCAGCCGAGGAGTAACCAGAGCCATGTTTAGCATTACAACTGGACAAAGAAGTTATTTTAGACTTTGAAAGATAGGCAGAGGTTTCATTTTGGTCAACTCACTTTAAGTACTGTACAGGCAAGGTAGTAGAAAACCCAATCCCAAGCCGCTCCCAAGCCTGGCTCTTCCGGGCCTCCTTTCTCTCTTCTGCACAGATGGTTAAATAATGCAACTGTCAATGCTTGACTCTTTCTTCGGGCTGGCTGGATACAGATCCCATTTTCAAGAAAGCAACCGCTGGGAGACCTCTGCAGCCACTCCTTAGTGCTGCTTCTGGTGGACTGACACTGTCACACTCTCAACAACACTGGGGAGCCCCAGCCTGTTTTTACACTACAATTTTAGGGTACTTTTATGGTACTATGTGACTCTGGTAGGCTGAAAACTGATGTCTAAATGTTTACAATGAATAGGCCTTTTTTAATCTAGTAATTTTATTTCCTTTCATACTAAGAAAAGCAACACCACCAAAGGAAGGAAAGGAGGCAGAGGGCTGATGGGATGGTCCTCCATGCCTGTATTGGCTCCTCCTCATGGTCTTCCTTAGATCATAAGCTGCTAAGAGGCAGAGGCCTCTCTCTTTCACCCACATGCTGCTTCTACGCTTTGGAGTCTAAAGCAGCATACATACTGATGGTGCCATGTAACTTTTTAAGGCCATGCCAGGCATTGTGTCCTGAGGGGGAGGGAGAATCTCTAAGTCTAGCTGGGGGTTTCTTAGCCTCACCCTCTTCATCCTTCCTTCTGAAGATGTCATGCCATGCCTGTTCTGGAGTCTCTTCCACCCCACGCAAACATGCCTATCTACAGCAGCATCCAAACTGCCAAGCCCCTCTGACACAATCTTGGGTTGTGATCTCTGTCATGGATTCAGGCCACTGCTCTATGTAAGGTGACCATTATATGGTGCTCATTACGCTGGGGGTGGGTGGTGGGTGGGATTAATCTATTCCAACCCACCGTCCAGTTTAGAAGAAATCCATCCACTCTACCAAGTTACTCTACCAAGCCAACTGGAGTTGCAACTCACATATCCATAGGAAACTGATTATGGGTCAACCCACTACTGAAGATGACAGGGAACCATTTGTCTGGAGAAGGTGAGCTGAAAATGGAATTCTAACCTTAGCACAATTAATTGGGCTCGAAAACAAACATCTGAAGGACTCATAGCTACTTTATTCAACTAAAGCATCTGTTCCCCACTACGCTTTGTTCGTTTTGTAATGCAAGGGCAGGTAGTCAGGTGTCCCCCTGATGCTTTGAACAATAAGACCCATACCTCATGACCTCTGGCCGTGATGAGCAGGGCTTATGGGACCTGTTGTGAAAAACATCTGGAGGGCAGCAACTTGCCCATACCCTTGTTTTGAATGTCTAATCTCCTCTGACACAATGTTTGGAAAGCACAGATCACATTTTAGGAAACAGACTACCAGGTGCAGCAATGTTAGGTCTAAAATAAAAACCACAGTCACAGATGTTTTTAGGACTACCATCTCACTAGTTACTGATGGTCACTAAGAGGTGTGCACATGCAGGATATCCACAGATACAACTAGTTAAATTTAATCAGTATTTGCAAGTTTTGGTAACGAGTGCTGTTAACTGATAAATTAACTTAGTAAGGCCAAATCCACACTACATAAATAATCTTGTTTGAAACTGGACTATTTGCCAAGGCTCCTTCCTATTGACTCCTGGGATTTGTAGTTTTAGAAGGTCTTTGGCCTTCTCTGCCAAAGAGTGCTGGTGCCTCACCAAACAACAAATCCCAGGATTCCACAGAGAGGAGCCATGGCAAATAATCCAATTTCAAACTGGATTATTTGTGTAGTGTGGATTTGGCCTAAATCTTGTTGGGTGAAGGGGGAAACTAATTAGCACATAATTAGTTAAACAGAACTATTTGTGGTGTTTGGGTTACAAAACATAGGAGGGGGCAGAACATTTTATCTTCAAAAATTAAAAAGTATGAACTGAAGGCTGCTTTCATAAGACTCAACAGAGGAAATGTCTGCGGGAATAACAAAGGCACCATTAAGATTTGCTCAGGAATTGATGTAGCTTCAATCCCAGGTTGACTGTAAATACAAAATAATTCCAGAACTGAGAAGCCTTCTGCATGATAGCAAAGATGGAAGACTAAGTGGAGAAATGGCCAGAATTTCTTTCTCCGCCCCTCCCTCCCTTAGATCTGTGGGAAGATTTTTGGCAAACCAATGTTTAGCGCATCACTCATGGGACTGACTGTGATTCTCCACTGACGTCTGGAATGCACACGGAGGCTGTTCTGCAAGACACGAAGGCTTCGGAGACTTTTGATTCAGAGCTGATTGGGTGCTGTTCACATCAGAATGGTCCTGCAATATAGCACTCCTATATCAAGTGTTTATTCGCCTTCTGGGATTCTACATCTCTAGCTGCTGCTTATGGTTTTCAAGGCCTGTTAGCTCACAGCTTTTTTACTTTGGAACATTCTACCACCTTGTGTATGTATTTTCTAATCCAAACATTTTACAATGTCTGTTTAGACTTCTGCCAAATCTAAACCATGGTCCAGAAAACGACTAGTTCAATTTAACTAGTTGTTGTAGTTGTCTTTTATTTCTATAGCACCATCAACATACATGGTGTTTTACAAGAAAAAGAACAACAAAACAGTTCCCTGCCCTCAAGCTTGCAATCTAATGAAGACATGATTGCAAAAAGAAAGGGGATGGCAGTATGGGAAGGGATTAAGCCTAGCATTCTCTTCTCTCCCTCTGCAGCCAGGGCAATGGCAGTTGGGATGGAGGGAGAGCTTTTCTGCTTCTAGTTATGTTCTTACCGATCACTTCTTCATCTAACAAGACTTAAGAATTTAAGTTATTATTAACAGTACTCGCTATCAAAACTTGCAAATAATTAGTTGAATTTAACTAGGCATGTGTGGACATGTTTCCTCCTTCCCACAAGGATTAGCACATGCATTTGCTGGTTAACAGCACTCCTTGTGGTGCAATGATCAAGAGGGTTGGTTTCATTTTTCATGGCAGCCCGGTGGGATGTGTGTGTGTGATCTCAACGGTGGCTGGAGACCAATGAGTTTATCAGAAACGGGAGATGGCAGGGACCTAATGTGGGACCACCACCACTTAGCCCCCGCAGACAAATGATATGCTCCACCACTGATCACTGCAGCCCATGCATCTGGGTTCTGAGTGAGCAGGGAGGTACAGGGTACAATTATCCAATAGGGGGAAAAAAATCTTCCACATGCCCAGAAGTACATAAAATCTTTCTGATTGCAAACTCTCCACCTTTGATTTGCCAACCAATCTTTCTAGCCACATGATAAACTTCAGTAGTGCAGTGGATCAGTATTCCCTAACTGGAATGAACACACCATTTCTGGAGTCACGCTTCCCAATCTATCTGATCTGGGGGACAAGCAATTATTTTCTCCCAATGTGCCAGGACTGGTACCATACTTGTGCCCATTGGCTCCAAAGGTTTCCTTCTTTCCTGGAAACTTTGTCATGACTCATGGGCCAGCACTGATGCAGGGGCCACCACTTTGAGTAGCACTGTCCTGGAAGACAATGGGGATAATCAAATTTGTACTTTTCTACAAATCACATGATTTCCTTGAAAACAATTTAATCAACAATAATACAACATATCACACTTCACACATGCTGCATTAACAACAAATTAATTTGCCCATTTCTGTCTATAGACATTAATGGATTAATTTTTAACCCCCACACTCCAAACTCTGATCTATACTCCATTTTCCTACCTACCTTCTCTGATATTTCTGTCTCCATCCAACCTTGCAAAAGAGACAGCAGGACTACAAAGCTAATAATCAGACTCACTTGTTATTTCAGAAAGAATATCATGTGAGAATGCTTGGATAGTATGTTTTAAAAACTGTGGGATTAACGAGACTCGTGACAGAGTAAAGAACAGTGCCAAACCAAAGACACTGATGTGTTTGGACCCCCAGAGCTCCAGTCATTGAGAAAGCAAAGAAGAATCCTTGGTGGGAGACCTGCTGAGCAGACCAGAGGACACTGTGCGCTCAGAAGGCACTCTGGAGCATGGCTCACCCAGCCTCTCTAAAGCCTGGTTCAAAAGACAGATTTGCCACATGGAAGTAACAAGCAAACACATGCATACCCACGCAGCAGACAATGCATCCAAAACATGTGAGTTTCTGTTTTGGTACAGGAGCCAATAGACGAAGCAGCTTTCCAAAAGCTGTATTTGCACCAAGACACTTTTGGGATCTTTGCACAGGATGGTGACCACATTTATTTATTTTAAGTATTTATAATCTGCTCCCATTGTGATGCTGATTCCCATATGAAGGTATTATCTATCAAGAGCTATAAATACAGCCAGGTACTCCCAATCACATATGGTGATTTGTAAAGCAGATGGGAGGACCGAGCTCCATAGCAGGTATGGAACTTGCTAAGATAGCTGCTTCTCAGTACAGCCACTCACTCCATCACATCCAGTATGCCCAACCTGCTCCAGCTCAGTGTTCAAAGGTTAGATATCAGATTTGTACAGAAAACTTGTAACAAGGAAGCCCCATCACCCAAAGAGAGGCCAGGCTTTGTGAATGTTTTGACAGATTGACAGTTTTAAGCACAGCTCTCCTGCCAGCAGTGAATCTGCTATGTGGATCTTGGGGAAATATGCTGGGGTCATGGTGGGGGGCAGGAGAGAAAGCTGGTAGGATCCTGATCCCTGACCACACACACAATCCAACAACTGTGCAGGACCATGTCATTCAATGAGAGGGAAATCTGAGGAAGAATCCCAAACCGATCAAGGTCAGCCCCTTATCTGGTAGACCAGCGCTTCTCAAGTTATCTGATGTGAGGGACTGTCAATTATCCTCCCCTGCCCACCCCATATGCCAGGACCAACACTATATTTGTGCCTATTTGCTACAATTGTTCCTCAGAAACTCACCGGCTTGGGATCCGACCAAACCCAGGGATCACCATTCTGAGTACAGGACTGATGAAGATAACACTCAAGGCTTGGAAAATTAATCACCCAGGTATACTACAGTACGGAAAACGTGGTTCTGACCCTTGAGATCTCATTTGGGGAAAAGAAAAAAGGCTGAACACCTCCCTAAAGACTTCTCGTGGGTGGCCAGGCAAGCAGAGGATGGGAAGCCTCAGGACACCCTGAATAACAACACCTACAGTAGGCGTTAACATCTCCTCCTACAGTTTATTTCACTGATCAGTCAGGAGAGTTTGCATGAGCACCCAGCACCTCTTACAAGCCACCCCTTGAAGTGCCTCTAATATGCGGCTCACCATTCTTCATGCAGCTCCTTGAGGGGGTGGGCAAGATGCTCCCAATGGCATTGTGCATTTAGGGAACAATTTGTTTCTTTAAATATTTCTCTCTCACCTTCTCTTTAAAAGACCTCAGGCCAGCAAAAGATAAAACCAACCTGAGCAACTTAAAACAATGCCAACAATAACATGACTTCAAAAGGCCAAAAACATATATTAAAAGAAGACAGATAAAAAGAGCTCAAAGTTTAAGTGATTTAAAGTCATCCATGCAACATGTGCAAATTTGTATCAAAGCAACCCAGGCCCAAAAGGCTATCATAAACAACCATTTGGCTGAAAAATATGAAAATGGAGCAACTGTTTGACTTCAAGTGATGCAATAAATAAAACAGCTTTTGACATATTGTATACACACACACTCACACACACACACACACACACACAAAGCCCTTATGGCGGGTGATTCAAGACAGACAAAAAAAAAAAAAGGCATTTCTTCAGACAGCGAAGCAGAGGTTCATTTTGGCCTTTCCCCACATGGAATGAACCACAAATCAACATGCCGGAAAGATCAAGCATAACCTTGTGATGGGAAGCACAGCATTGAGAATTAGTCATTATGCATTTTTAAAATAAATTACAAAGTATTTTAAAAGCATACAATACTGCATGTATTTGAAGAAGCAAATATATTAGTGAGTTATTTTTAAAGACATTCTTAAATAAATAACAAACTAATCCAGACATAAAGAAAGAAACATGGAACAAACACAGAACTCCAAGAAAATGCTTAGAATATTTTTCCTGATCATTTTCCTGACTCTTTAATATTTTCAGTTATACTGATCTCTAATGACTTACTTCTAATGAACTTTTTTGTCCTTCTTGTTTTCTAATTGCATCATTATTTTTATTATTATTAGCAATTAGTTTTACTGTATCAATCCTTCTTTTAAACCACTTCTACATTTTACTCAAATGAAATGGAAAAAAATCAACTTAAATAAACAGAATAGAAAATACGTAGCTTAATGGAAAACAGTTCTAAAATATGGAGAAATGGGTCAGTGTACTTTCAAAATGCAGCAGGAGAAAAAGATAAAACTTGGAAAATCTGCTGGATGCTCCTCCCTGGGGGGGGGGGACCTGGGGTATCTCCCTTAGTGCCCCCTCCACCCCCTCGCAAGAGAGCAGGCAGCACAGCCCTTGAGGGCTGAAGGGGAGGTCAGGAGGACTGACCAGTGAACCCAGCCAGGCTCTTTGAACAGGGCAAAAGCAGATCCAGAATAGATCCAGAAAACTGAGTGTGCCACCCAGAGGACTGGTGACCCAGAGGGGGAAAAAGCAAGGGGCCACATTCTCTTTTCTGCATTCCTAATGGAGGGTCAAGGACTTCTGAGAGTCCACCAAGAGATCCGAGCATGGCCCTGTTCCCTTCCCCATCTTTCTGCTCAAGAGGGCCAGCTGGTCTTCTGCAGCAGCTTTTTGCAGCTGCAGCTAGGCTGGGCCATAATATACTGGGAAAGATGTAAAGGAAGGCAGGGAAGGGATGTTTTTGAGAGTCCTTCCTTTCATAGAACAAGCAGGCAACACCTGCCAGTGCTATGACTCCTTCCTACCTATCACAAGCTCCTTTAGAGAGCGTTATCCAGAGTTTCCTTAATGAACATGGCACCAGAATGCTTTGAAGAATAAAACTGTATTAGCGGCAAATTAATGCTAAGCCCCCTCCCCTTTCAACTCCCCTCAATGCTTACAAATATGTTAACCTACCAACTGTGCCATGCTTTAATTTGGAACCTAATATCCTTCAACACAGGTGTCATTTCAGAAAAAATGAACTGTCATTTGGGAATTTATCAGGAGTTTGTAAAAATGATGAGTGATCCCACAAGTTCATATTTAAAAGACAGCAACAGAATGTCTCAAACTCCAGCAGATGAAACAAGTCATTTGGGTAGGGAAATTCAACTGAAACAATTCACCCCAAGTCGGATATTATGGATTTGCTGTGATGGTGGGAAGATATATCACACACAAGGTTGGAAAATCCACAGGGTCTCTGGCCCTCTCTCTAGAAAATGTCTCAGAAAGAAGTACTACCACAGCCTTCTCATTCTATCAATGGGCAGCAGAGTGAATATCTACAAATCCACTCACCAGATTAGAAGTCTGGCAGATCTCTGAAAAAAAGAGACAGAAACATGTCCCCAGGCTGTTTCAACAGTATACCTACAGGCATGGGGACAGGTGAGTGGGCAGAAGGAACACCCTGCCTCATCTATCAGGAGACTGTGTTCAGACAATCATGGTTGCTGTTGTGTGTCTTCAAGTCATTTCCGATTTATGGTGACCCTAAGGCGAACCTATCACAGGATTTTCTTGGCAAGATGTGTTCAGAGGGGGTTTGCCTTTGCCTTCCTCTGAGAGAGGGTGACTTGCATAAGGTCACCCAGGGGGTTTCCACGGCTGAGTAGGGATTCATACCCTGGTCTCCAGAGTCACAGTTCAAGGCTCCAACCACTACACCATGCCGGCTGTCTTCAGACAATCCTACCTCAGTTTAATAAACCAAACTCTGAATGAGCTTTCTACCAATACACAGAACTGATCCACATCTCCTTTTATGCACAATGAGATTAAATGGGTCAACTTCTAATTAAAATATCTAGTTTTCTAATATTCTAATTAAAATTAAATCTAATATTCTAATTAAAATTAAAATATCTTAAAAGGGAATTCCAGCTACAAGCTCTGGAACAAACCAGCATCTTAACTGAACTTCAAGCTGTAATTTAAGACCCTTGCCTTGTTGTGAGACTGGTAACCATAATTTCCCAATTCAGACAAAATGGATGTGACTGGTATTCAAGGTGAACAGACTGCATTGTGATTTGCACAAAAGGTACAAAAAGATCATCCCTATCTTGGCTTACTTAGCAAGAGACAAGTGACCCAACTGGACAAAAGAATAGATTTGCTCACATTTTTTCTCACTGCATATTAACATTCAGTATTTCTTATGGGGAGAAATATTTATTGCAAGCACATGTGAATGCTGTTACATTTCTGAAAAATAGGTACATAAATTAAATTATTCATTTTTTCTATTTCTATGGCAGTAACTTTACAAATAATTATACGAAAAGGAGGAAAGAGTACATACTAGTAATATTCAAAACTGCAAGATATCCAGTGATGTAATGTTAAATCGAAAAAAGCAGATTGGTTTCATAGTTCCTATTGCTCCCCCACTTCATCCTGCTGTTTTAGAAAATTAATCCACCTTTACTGAAAATGTGCTTCACAATATTCGAAGGCAACAGAAAAGACACATGCCATTAGAAAAGTAAAAAGTTAAAGCCTTTACAACTCATTGATAACGGGAAAACCAGCCACTCCAGATCCTATCTGTGGAGGAAAGAGACCCAAAGAAGGTGTGCAGTGCCCAAGATCCAGTTTATCATATCAGCAGCATTAAGTGTAGAAAAAAAATACCTATACCAAATCACTGGTGATGACATCCCATAACTGAACACACCTCCTTCATTCCATCACTCACTGAACACAGAAAATCACGAGAAGGCTTCGGCGTACTCTTCCTCTTAACATACTATTTTTCAACATGTACAGAGATCTCTCCCTGCCTCCTCACACACCCACACACACGCATACAAATGAGCACCCAAATTCTCCAAACAGTTTGCTGCTTCCATGTTCAAACATTTTTTAAAAAATAAGTAGCAACCTTAAACAACATGCCCAACTCACTCTGAAAGAATACTTCCCTTAGCAATGGGTCTATGGGAAGAGCTTGGGCCAAATTATGGTCAACGCTAGCAGACAATGCTCTCAGGCACTCTTCTATCCTTACACCTCCTCTTCTCAGAAAATACATATAAATTGTTTTGAACCATGTAAAAATGGAATGGAATTCTATCAAAAAATGTCAACAATAAACTGCTTGCACTGAAGCACACTGAAACAAGAACCTTGCCGTTTTAGCTTTAGACTCAAGCTAAATAACAACTGCTTCTTTCTCCATGTTAATATTGCAAAGTGTTTTGTGGATGTATTGCAAACTGTTAAAAGGTGCAGATATTTAGTTTAGTTAGATATTTTTAACAAAAACCAATATGGTTTTTATTGTTCCCATACAAGCTTGTTTCAGAATTGCATCTTAGTTTATCCAAAAAAAAAAACTGAGCGAATCTCTTTCAGTTCTATCCCCGCACTCCCGCTTGCCATTATTATAACTTGCCAATTTCTTGTCCTCCTTCAGTGTCCAAAGAGGTCGGGTCAAGGAATGTCACAGACACAAACAGTTCATTAAATAGGGTTCGAAAAAGCCCCTTGTAGTGTTTTCCAATTCAGCTGCCATAGCACAAGCAATCAACTGAATAAACTTAGCAATAATGAAACCAAACTTCATTAACTACAAACTGATCAAATGCAACAAAAAAGGGGAGTTGAGGAAATTGAAGAGGACCTTCTTACTAATGGATTATCTACTCTCGACATTTACTTACAAATCCTACATGTGAAAGGAAAAGCCCGTATCACAGTGAAGTCCAGCAGAACGGCAAAAAAAGAGTGCAATCATTAAAAAGTCAACATTTTCCCTGTAGTAACACAAAAACTTCATGTTCCAGAATGAATTAATATTTCCCCCCACCACACACACACAGAGTTTTGAGTTCCTGCATGAAGCCTAAACACCAAAGTATCACAACAAGCAAGGAGCACTAGGTTATGGCTCCACTGTGCCATTTTCTCACTCTTCAGGTTAACAGATGTGATGATCAGTTCTGCACCTTTCCCTCTCTCTGGACTAGCACTCCCACCCACAAGGAGAAGCATGGAAATACTTAATAAGATCAAAGCTTTCCTCCTCACGGCAGAACAAAGAGGAATGAACGTTGTGTGCTGGGGAAAGAATAAAATCAATACTTCACAAAAGCCAAACAACCGTTTGCTGGCTCTGGTTTACCTCACTCTTCACACATACAATTTCAAAGCAACTTTGGCTTAAGAGAAGGAAAAATAAAGGGAACAATTTCACCTTTGAAGGATTTTGGTTTGAAGAAAAAAGCCAAAAAGAACAGGCAATTTCCCCAAAGTTCCCTGATGTTGAGACATGTTTCAGAGGGCTGGAGGGAAGAATTCACCCATCCATGCACTGCTTACACAATGCTGCACAATTCTGATTAAAGTTAATTTGCTCACACAATTCCAGTGTAAAGTTACTTTAACAGTTAAGCCTACTTCATGGTAATAGGTTGAGTTGTAATCTATCACTGTTGTGATCTATCAATGCCTGAACAAACAGTTTGCCAAGGTACAAAGTTAGTAAATTCTGTCTTTTAATAAGGCTAAACCTGAAGTATTTAAAAAAAAACAAAAAAAACTACACAGCAGACACTAACACATCATACAGTTTGGTTTTTGTAGCATCCAATATCGTTTTCAACAACATAAAATCCAGACAACAAGCTTACAACTCCAATGAAATGTGGGAATTTCTTTCTATATTACTGTACTGTAACTGAAAATGTTCATAATGCTACTAAAAGCAGACTAAGCTACTGTAAGACCACAATCTGAATTTCTAAACAGCACAAACTCAGCTGAGCAACTTAATGGTCCATCTCCCTTCTGAAATATTTCCAGACAGCCTTGCGCTTGGCTTTTTAAAGCCGCTGAACAGAATAATTTCCACATTTTTCCCACTCCCTGCGATATACTCCCTGTGCCAGGATATCTAGCAGCTGGACTGATGAAAGACTACAAAAACAGCACTTCCGGCCATGAGAGAGACCTTGAGAACAACTATCCGGAAAACAGAAAAGCCCCCTTACCGTTTTGCCATTGTAGTAATACATCAAAGAGGTGCTGCCCATGCCAGGGACTGGGTACGCACAATACATGTTTGTCCTACAAATGACGACACAGCCCGCAGTCAAAGTGCCCAGCTTTTCTCCAAGGCATTAATTCACCCACTGAAAGGCAGCAGTTCTTCAGAGTGATGCAAACACACATGGATGTACTCTGAACGGATTTATGCAAAGCAGGACTGAACCATCTTACTCAGGAGCACGGGTTGTGTATGTGCTGCTCTGAAATCTCCTCTCAAAGTCAATCCAGTGCCACGTTTTATTTGAAATGCAAACAAGACTTCTAAAGATGCCAAAAAGGTTTTTTGTTTTAGACTGCCTGTAAAGGACCCAATGCTAAATCCTTAGCTAGTTAATCCTTTTGTTTTAATTAAATGAGAGCGCTTGTAGCAGCAGAGATCTAACTTGGTGCACCTCTAGCCAAGTGTCCATCTGGCTCTCTCTAAAGCCAGCTTCCAACTTTCAGGACCACAAACACACCACTTGCGGGCTGGAAATGCTGAATCACATATAAAGAAGAGGAGGAGGAGGAGGAGGAGGAGGAGGAGGAGGAGGAGGGAGGCGGTGGCTCTAGAAGGCTCATCCCATCCTGGACCCAAAGGCAATAAGCCCTGAGTTAGGAGAGGTCAGTCTGAGACCAGCCTCTTTTTCACCAAGAGGACATTGTTGTTACTTCAAAGAGCTGAGGGGAAAAGCTCTACGGGCCACAGCACACGTGCAAGAGTAAACAATTTATTTTAAAGAAAGAACACTGAGCACAATTGACTTCACAAATGAGAATGACCTAACAACACCTGGATCAAGGTTCCCTTTTGTCTATTTTAAGTAAGTTTTCCAATTTATTTGCCTAAATTACCTGCCTGTCCCAACCAATGAGATTCACACAAGTGCTGACTTAGCATTCAGCAACTGGCATGGGTCTATGGCAGTTGTCACCCACAACTGGGTGTAGGCTACAGTTATGAGCTGGTGTGTTTTCAACAGCACAGTCCCAATAGGTTATTTACGGGTCAATTAGTTTCTTTGTTCTTTTTTGGGGGGGGGAGTCTTACGGTGTTTTTACACATTCATAGTAAATGTAAACACAACATAACAAACATAAACACAACACAACATAAACACAGCTTCTAATCTCACCCCAACAAATACAAACTCTATGTATGACTTCCAGCACACGAAAATTGAAGACATAATTATAAAACACTCATGATGTTCTTCAGTATTTACGACCAAGAGAGCACACACTTCTACTTAATAAACAAATGATAGAAAAAGATTCAAAGTTATCTTGTGATTTATCTTTAATCGGGATGGAGAACTTGTCCATTTCTGCCATTTCCAGAGTTTTCAACCCCCAGTCAACTTTCAATGGAATTTCCATACTCTTCCATTTATTTATTTTTTCCATTTTAGTCTTTATTGGAAAAAAAAATCAGCATTCTCAAAACTCTTCAAAATTCAACATTTTCCAAAGACATCTTATATGCTTAATATACATATCATAAAATCAAAGGTTTACATATCCATATCCATATTTTATCCAAGATGCTTAAACATGACTTCCATCATATGTCATCTTGACATCAGAAAACTTGTAATTGTACATAAATATTTTTAATGACTTCTGCTTATTGACATTTTGGCTTTCCTCTTATCATTTACTTTTAACATTCGTTTGCTATCCTATTTGTACAAACCAATCCCAGTTTTAAATACTCTTGGCTTTAACTGTTTAATTCTAGAACTTCATCTTCGGGTGATTTACACTTTCTTATAACACTGCGCTACTTTGTAATTCACCCTTATTTACCCAGAAATCTATCACCTGTTTCCATTCCTCTTTCCACTTGCTTTCTTTCCTATTTCTTAATTTCTTTGTTAATATGTCTAATTCCAACATCTCTATCACTTTTCCATTCGTATAATGTCGGGTGCTCTTTCACTTTCCATTTTTTGGCTATTACCAGTCTGGCCGCCGTTATCATGTAAAGTATCACCCTCCAGTAACTATTTATCTTCTTTTCCTCCGTGCTCTTAATAATGTTCAATAGATACATCTCTGGGGAGAATTCCAAATTCATTTGCAAAATATCTTTAATTGAATCATGAACCTGTAGCCAAAATTTTTTAATCCTAGTACAGCACCACCACATATGCATCTCGCTCTCTACCGGAAGTCCCCCATACTCTTCCATTTAGTGGCATAAAGCAGCCTCGCTGCCAGAATCATGTAATGCACTACCTTGTAATTTAAATCCCTAATCTGCTCGTTTAGCATCCCTAATAAATATAATTCTGGTTTCAAATATATTTTAATTTTAAATAAGTTTTGTATAAATTGCTGTATTTGCTTCCAAAATGTCTTGGCTTTGTTGAAATGTCCATCACATGTAGTAAAAGGGTCCGGCCTGTTCCTCGCATTTCCAACATACTTTCTTCATCCCCTTAAATATTTGAGCTATTCTTACTGGAGTCAAGAACTATCTGTACATCATTTATGTTCTTTACAGTGGTAACACAGTACGCCCGTAAAGCCTTTTGTCCACATTTTTCTCCATTGCTCCAAATGGTATACTACAATTGTCCCTCCACATTCACGGATTTGGCATTCAAAGATTTAAGTATTCACAGCTTGAAAATATTCCTAAAAAAATAATAATCCAAAAAGCAAACCTTGATTTTGCCATCTTATATAAGGGACACCATTTTGCTATGCCATTGCATATAATGGGACTTGAGTATTTACAGATTTGGCTATTCACGGGGGGGGGGGGTCCTGGAACCAAACACTAGCGAATGTGAAGGGACAACTGTATAACCAAAGTTCTGGGCCTATTTAATTATACATTCCTTGATTTGCTCATCTGCTAGCTCAGTTTACAATAACATTTTGTACATTTTCCCAATCAGATGCCCATTGTCTGTACAGAGTTTAATCTCAAACTTAGTTTTCCCTGCTTCCATGCCAAAATATTTTAAATCTAAATTAAATCTATCTAGTAATCGTCTATGTCGATACCACTGAAGAACATAACCATCTTTAGTTAATTTCACATGTGTCTTAAATCTACATTGACCACTCTCCCATTCTAATAAATCATAGTATATCAACCATTTCTCTGGTATCTTTTTATCAAGCTTATAAAAAGCTCTTGTATTGAAATCCACAGTGAAGTTTTGGAACATAAGTCTAGATGTATACCTATTCCAAATCCCCAAATTGCTCTTCTAATAAAATGATTGTTGAGTCAATTAATTTTTTCCCGAATCTACTGTACTCTAAATTATGCTTGTTGGAGCTTAATTCTCCATTTTACTGCAACAACCTTTTGGAGGCAGCTGCTGCCACTATGAACAAGTAGAACTTAACAGAGTTTCATCATTAATTCACTAATGGTTATTAATTCACTATGTTTTGGAAGGGGCTTATAAGGCTTGTAAAGAATTTGCTTTTGGAAATTAAAAACGAAGTAGTGAACAATAAGAACAGAAAGTCTAAATATGATAAGCAAGCACCCGTGTATGAGTCTTGAGCTAGAAGTCCCCCAACTCACGCACAGTTAATTGAAGATGGCAATAGAAGAGTGTGCTTTGGTTTTTGAGCACAGTGGGCCATTTTTCCATTGTGTTGAGGACATGCAGTTATTTATTTTGGGGAAGCAACTATTAGAGCAACTACAAAACAAACTGGTAGGTTCAGCTTGTTCTGTCTCCAGAACAGAAGATTGCTTATTTGTTTTTAAAGATATTTTAAAAGGGACAAAATCTACTTGAAGAATTAGGAAAAACAGACAGGATCATCTAGACAAACCACTAACATATAATTACAGTGCAGAAACTGTCAACCCATTAAAAGTGCTGAATGGAACCCACTCCATAAATGAAAATATTGAGTTAAAGAAAGACTGCCATTAAGAGTCCAGGGCTTAGAGCAGTGTTTCCGAAACTCAGGTCTTCCACGTGTTTTGGACTTCAGCTCCCAGAATCCCTGATCATTGCCCAAGATGGCTGAGGCCTCTGGGAGTTGATGTCCAAAACACCTGGAAGACTAGAGTTTGGGAACCTCTGGCTTAGAGGGAGAGAAGAGAGAATGGAAATTAGGTTGTTTAAATGAAAGTTGAAATTTAGAAAATCCTTTTTGCTTAATCTATTACCCTCCCTGACTCCCAGGTTCTTATTTTAACAAATGTCCTCCCCTCTTGAAATATCTGCTTCACCAAAGCTTATTTCCATAAATAAAGCTGGGGGGGGGGATAGAGAAAGATGACTCAGAATTCCAATTTCTTTTATCCTACAATCAACCTAAGGAGGAAAGCCTGGTCACCAGCAAGTTTCATGCGGATGAACCATGCACTTCATTTATATTTTTCTGGAATGTAACTGGACAAGTAACATACTAATCAGCACATTTATTAGGTCAAAACTAAATTGGTTTGGAACAAAATACAACAAAATCAAAAATCCACAAAAAAAGTGAAACCTTTATCGACCAACCAAAATGCAGAAAATACACAAAGCTCCACTAGCTTCTTCATGTTCAAATATTTGAAGGGATGTCATATTGAGGATAGAGCAAGCTTGTTTTCTGCTGCTCCAGAGACCAGGACATGTAGCAATGGACTCAAACTACAGGAAAAGAGATGCTACCTAAACATTAGGAAGAACGTCCTGACAGTAAGAGCTGTTCGGAAGTGGAATAAACTGCCTTGTAGTGTGGTGGAGTATCCTTCTTTGGAGGTTTTAAAACAGAGGCTGGATGGCCATCTGTCAGGAATGCTTTGATTTTATATTCCTGCAGGGCAGGGGGCTGGACTAGATGCCCCTTGTGGTCTCTTCCAATTCTGTGATTCTATGATTCATCATACAAAAGGTATTTTTAAAATCAACTGAACTACAACAGAAACAATATCTAAAAATGTAGGCCTGTGACCCTGCATCGTCACTTTTCTTATTCTGTATGACTTTAAAAAAAAAATCTTTGCCTGATGAAGAAGCCAGTGGAGCTTTGAAAGCTTGCATGCTGTATTTTTTGCATTTTGGTTGGCCAATCAAGAGTGATCTCTTTTGTGGATTTTGTTGAATTTTGCTGCATGGCCAACTCTGCTAACTCTGAATACGTTTCCTGCCTTGGAGCAGTTCTCCATGCTTGCCTAGTGGTCAATACTGTAAATTATGTAAGCTCCTAAGCCATCAAAGGTCTACTGAGCCAAGTGCTTGACTGCCTTTGTAATGGGGACACAGCATTTGCCTCTATTTGGCTCCATGCAGGAATTCAAGATATGAAGCTAGTTTGCCAGCATTTTGCCTTTGAGTGGAGCCAAACTGAAACACCATGGAATGAATTAGCACGAATCCAGTAGAGTGCTGATATTGAAACATTAAAGTGCCCCTCCCACACACACTTATATGATAAAATGAGGAAGGGGAGGAATTCCTTTGGTTTGGCCCTAACATTTTTCCATTTCCCTCCCATCATCCTTTTAATTAACCTTACCTAATTTTCTCAAACTGATCATGCACTTTTGGCACTTTCCTGTAGATGGCTGTATAATCTAATCCTTCTCCCTCACAGGAGTGTTTTTAATTTAGAGAATACCTAGAGAAAATTACCGTAGTATGCAGCCAGTTTTAAGCAAGCAAAAGGAAGTCTCATCTTGCATATCATGCTGCTGACCTCTGGAAACCGTGGCGATGGGAAATGCTATGGGAGTTCACTGGAAAATAGGAAGAGACACCCCACCCCACCCCCATACTATAAGACTTAAACAGAGTCCACCTACAAGCTCTTTCTTGGATGGAAGTCCAAGCAGAAAGGCTTATATCAAGGACTGATAGCAGAAAAGCGACAACTAGGCAGCATATTTAGAAAACACTTATTCTACTTATTTAATACCTGGCCTTTCATCTGGCATGGGCACTCAAGGAGACTTGCAACAAATTAAAATAAAATACAATTAAAATCTGATTAACACAAATTTTCTTCTTAAAAATGGGGGCTTGGAGGGCTTTGGGGAACTGGTGGGGGGGCTTCACGGACTACAAAAGTGGTTCTGAAGACCACATGTGGACCACAGGCCAAACGATGCCCACTCTTAATTTAAATGGCTCTTCCTCCCAGGAGCTACAGTGGAGAACAGCTCAGCAGTTAGATAATCCCCTTCCTTATCGTTCCTCTTCAAGGAGGTTTGTAGTATGTGGGGAAATAATCATTGTAATGTAAAAGCAATCTTGTGTACCTCATTCACATCCTAAGATAAGTCTAGGGTTTTTCCCTGCATGCCTTTGTTTATCCCAAGTTCCCTTTCTCTTATTTCACTGGGCAGTTCCAGCCAACTGGAGTGCTGGGTCATTCAACACATGACCTAATTTGAATTTTATTACTCTGTGTAAGTTCTCTTTTAAGTTTGAGTCTCCATGAGGCTGGAGCCATCTTAAGCTATATCTTAACCATCTTCATCTGAAACCATGACATGATGCATCAGAAGCTAGCCCTACTGCTGTAGGCTGAGTGAGTTTTCTTACCTAAATACCTTTAGTTAGGGACCTCTTTTTAAGTTTGTTTTAGTATGTAGATTGAGATTGATATACAGTGCCTTCAGTAAACTTTAATTTGCATTTTAAACTGACCCCTTTGTTTTGTAATGAGTCTAATTTAACTGGGGGATCCCAGACCTCTGAATACACTTTTAAATGATAATTGAGCATACAAGTCTGCATTCCTAAGCGCACTTTGCATGAACATGAAGTCAGAATGAATGGATGATTTTAACCCTTTTTAAAGAAAATAATTCTTGTTGTTTTTAAAAGGACTAGATCCTGGAATTTTTTAATACAATTTTATTTTTAGACTCATTACCTTCCCACAAGGTTACCTAAGTCAGCAGCCTCAGGTCTCTGGCTAGAGATCGAGGCTGAGGAAAAGAGAGATTTCCAGCTCCTAAATCCCTTTCCCATGGGCACCTAAAAGGAAATGTCTCTACCTGGCAGGGATACAAAGAAGCAAGCATGCCAAGCAGAGAAGTCTGGGCAGCCAGTCCATGGCTACTGTTTTTTTTAAAAAAAATGTTACTACTTGTACTTGTGCAATTATTCCACAGGGTTTTATGACTATGTTGTCTGCCCTACACTTCACTGACATGCAGGATGAAGACAGTAACGATGTAATAAATTATGTACCCTTGGATAACCAATCTCTGCCTCAGTACACTGGAAGTAACTGTCATGTATTTCAAAGGGATATTGTGAAGACAAACTACAGGAGGTGGTACACCCAAAATTCTATAAACCAGTAATATGTATGCCCTATAAAAGGAGTATTCGGCAATTTAGTAGCCATATTTCAGAGGAAGGAATTAGCAAAACCACCTCTGTGTATTTTTTGCCTAAGAAAACCCTATGAAATTCACGGAGTTGCCATAAGTCAACAGGTGACTTGAAGGCACAGACACACATAGGTTCATCAAGCCTCACAATTAGTCCAGTGCTAAACATTGAAGCCACCTGGCCTTGCCAACTTAGCCAATGCAGGTTCAGATTCAAAACTCAGTCCAAAGAACATAGGCACAGTGCTGCTTTCCTGGGAATAAATTTGTGACCTTTCAATAGATTCAAACACAGATTGTCAGATAATCTCCTTAAGCAGATTTTCTAGCACTGTATTATTTATGTATCTAGGTATTAATCAAGCACATATAATTACCACTTTCCCAACAGAGCAGCTTAAAATTCTCCAACTGTATTGAAGTTTTCATACAGTAAATGTAAAACAAAATTACACTTATGAAAGATAATCTATCCATCATAAAGTAGTACATTGGAATAATGTCATGAAAATGGAGTTACACACTCATGAAACATACTGGCTGCTACCTGCTCAAAATTATTTCTAGAAAGTATACACAATGTAATACCTACACACTTGGAATATCATAACTAAAAGTGGTTTTACAGGAGATCTAGCAAGACATGAGGAGTCACTCCCCAAAGTGCTAAGGTGACTTTTGAAGCGCCCAGAACCTGCTGGAGCCTGGCAGAAAAAGAACCAGCAATGAAGACAGTTGCCATTCACTAGTGTTTTAATGTTTTATAGAGTAACAAGAAATTGACCTTCTAGTATCCAGTTTGATGATTTCACTTATGATTTAAATAAACAAAAGTCTGACAGGTAGAATCTGCATTCCTGTAAATTTGCTTCACGCAAAGTGCCCTACAAAATGGATCAAAGCCAGCCATTTCGCACAAGAAGCCAATATTTGCTCCTGAAACATATACAAAAACATTCAGGATATCAGTCTAAGTCTACATATCGTCTGGTCAAAATTGATGCATAGAAATTTTTTTTATTTAATAAATAAAAAATAAAATAAAATAAAAATAAAAAATGCATAGAAATGCATTCTAGAGGGGAAATGACAGAAGTCCAACATGTGGCGCAGTGGTTAAATGCCAGTAGTGCAAGCCACAATGTTATGAATTTGATCCCAGAGGGCTTCAAGGTTGACTCAGCCTTCTATCCTTCCGTAGGTCAGTAAAATGAGTACCCGGCTTGGGGGTAATTAGCTAGTACATTGTAAAACCACTTAGGGAGTGCTTTGGCACTGATAAGCAGTATATAAATATCAATGCTATTGCTATGCTATTGCTATTGAATTATACTACAGCTACCATGGCACACCAGAAACAATGACAAATACTGCAAAGCAGGACTGGAAGTGAAGAAGAGATGGCTGCTTTTACACATGATCAATATCACATGCTTTTATGCCTTATCTCCATTTACTTAATATATTTCTGAATTCCCTCTCCATTCAATGAGTGCTCAGGGTGATTTACAACAGAACTATAAAATGGCCCCTCCATTGACGCCCCCTTGATGGAGGACCATTGTCTCCCAAAAATACTACTCTACGGTGAACTCGCCATGGGTCAGCGTAAGAGGGGCACTCCAAAAAAGCGATACAAGACTCCTTGAAACAACATCTCAGGCTCGGCCAAATTGATCACCAACAGTGGTCCGCCCTGGCCTCACATCGGGAGGCATGGAGACACACAATCCACAATGCTGCAGCCTTATTTAAGAACTCACGCCAAACAAGTCTTGAAGAGAAACGACAATGCAGAAAGAATCACAACCTGGAAACATCACCCAAGGAGACCTTCTGCTGTGCTTTCTGCAACCGGACTTGTTTATCTCGGATTGGCCTTTTTAGTCATCAGCGTGCTTGCAGAAAGCGCGGGATGAGTCCTTCCTGAATCTTCGTTTGCGAAGAAAAGCCAGAGACATAAAATGGGGAGGGGGGAGATTGCAAGTATTGTGAACGAACCAGAACTGATAAAATACAAACACTATAATAGAACAGGGGGTGTTTGTAACAAGGCAGCCTGGGTGGTAAATGCTTGGCAGAAGAGTCCAAGTTTCCGCTTTTGTCCTCTAAAGGTAAAGAGTGAGTTGACCAACCACACCTTCTTGGTGATGCTGCTGAAGGCCCTGCCTGGAGCGCCTCCTCCACCTCACCTCTCCAAGAGGAACGGCACCTTGGCTGATCGATATCGATAGTCTCCAACTAACCACAGACAGCAACACATGCCTGCCTTCCTCCTGTCTCTGCGAAAGGGCCCCCATCAGCCACAGCCTTCTACATCCTCCCTCTCCTACTAAGGTTCTCATGAGAAGACAAAAGAAGACCCCTGCCCCTCACAGCATACGTACATTTTATTTCAAGGGGAAAGCTGTACTCACATTTGTGGGCAGTAATAGACAAACACACTGCACTCCCACAAGGCACCTCTTAGGGAAACTCATACTGCACCCCAACAAGGTCCCTCTTGGCAAGACCAGGTCAGTCGTGATGGGTGGGTTTGCCTGTCCCATTTTTTGACTTTTTGAAAGCCAAAGAGAAATATTTAAGAGGAGATCAAAGCCTTCCTGGGATAAAATGTAAATCAACTGCCTATTTTTAGCTCCTCCTTGGGAGTTAGAAGGGGAATGGTGAATTTAGCACAATATGTGAGGCAGCTCTTCAGTCCATGCACTCAAAAAGTGCTTCCAGGTAAACTGCAGTTTCAAAGCATAGCTACCCCCTCCCACCCCAACCAGGAGGTCCCAAATCTGCATCTGGAGGAAGGAGCAGAGTGAAAATGATGAGCTGGAGTGCAGTTCTTTTGTGGAATACAACAGAGGGTGCAAATAAATCTGTGCTGCCCTGCTTTTCTCCTGCCTCTGCAGCATCAGCCGCCGCATGTCCTATTCAGGCTGCAGGGCTCTGAGTTATGACTCACCCAAGTGCACCTGCGCCATGTGTTAAGCACTGCTGAATCAAAGCCCAACACCTCCATTTACACAACAAAGAAACGTGCTCTGCATTTCCCCCTCCTTTCTTGTTTACTCTGAAAAGGGAGGGAGGGAGGGAGGGAGGAATCCTGCCTTCATTTGGCAAGGATAAATGGAGGTTCATTTATAAAAACCATTTTCCAACTTTAAAGAATAAGAGATACTTTTTAAACCACAAGACAACCCCCAAGCATTAAACTACCACTGTTGTTACAGATTCTCTAACCAAGCCCCCTCTCCAAACCTTTTTTTATCAAAACCCTTTATTCTCAAAGGACACCTTTTTGAGCAAGAGGGATGAACAAACTGGTTGCTTGAAAGCCTTCCTGATGCTTAGCTCAAGTTAGAAAAGGCTTAATGAAGGCTTGAAAATCCACCAGGGCTTCAGAAGGAACATCTGACTTGGTGATTTATGCATATTAATAACTTCAGTCCTATTGAGGCGACCTGAGCTGTGCAAGTCCTACGAATCTTAATGTCTTCAGCTCCACTGGGATTATTACCAATGTAAATTTCTAGGATTCTCAGCTATTAATCTCTGTCTGTCCTCCTGTTCAGCAACATAATGACTAATTAAACATCAGAAGACGTGAACAGGAGAGAGTTCTTAGCCCACCTCCCTTCCCACAGGAGGAATCCGGATGACAGGGACCAGGAGGCAAAAGCACACACAGAAATCAACTGCCATCAGAGCTTTAAAAAATACCCAGCAAAACAGTGGGCCAGACTAGGGGCAGCCCACGGACACACCCACTCTGCCAGCCTTTATTAACTGAAGGAGAACCTCCATTTAAGCAGAGGAGGAAAGCATTTCTGTCACAGTATGGACACCCTCCCCCCCCCGCCGCAATTTCACTCTCTTTGGTCTCATTTGGTCTCATTTCACTCATTTGGTCTCCCCTCCTCCCATCTCCTCTTTTTCCACCCCAGCCTTCCCTGCAGAATCTTTCAACACCAACTCACCTTCTGATCTCTCTTTCCACAGCATCTATTATCCCTTTCTTTCTTCCTTCCTTTCCTTACAGGTCTCTGGGCATCTTCCATTTCTCTCCGTGTTACCCAATTTTCTCCAGTGTCTGTTCTCTTCTGTGATCCCCCTCTTCCTCCCCACTGAATTTGGCAGCAAAAGCACACAAGTCTTTGCTTCTCCTCATCACAATTCACACTTGATAGAAATAGGAATGTGCAACACAGTTGGCAAAACGGACTTGTCTAACTGCCTATCCTCTCCAGAAAAGCGGGTGGGCAACACAGAAAATGGTAAGAACACTTTCCCACTCTGATTCCCACTTTGGAAACTTCTACAAAGAGTTAGTAAAGGGCTGGAAACAACAGCAGATTCTGAATTCTGGTTAGTACTTGGATGGGGGACTGCCAATGAATAGCTTGTGCTTTAGGCTCTATTTTATTTCAGAGGAAGGAACTGGCAGAACCACCTCTCAGTACTTCTTGCCTAAGAAAACCCTCTGAAATTCATGGGGTCGCCATAAGACGCGTACACACATGCGCGCGCACACACGCACGTTACATCCATAATTGCCCTAGTTCTGGAAGTCTTCCTTACACAGTCCAACATACCATCTATTTAATGGGCAAGATAAATACTGTATTTTAAATTTAGTGTTTTATTATTCTTGTTTATACCACTTTGAAAACCTCAGTCCTGAGCCATTCATAAATATGTATAAATTTGCCTAGTAGGCCTCATGCTGGGCTGGCCTGAGTCAGAGTGCTTACCATCAAAGCGGTAGGGAATCTGGGGCCTTCCAGGTGTTTTCTTCTTTTACTACAGCTCCCATAATCCCTGCCTACCACCCTACTGACTGGCACTTATGGGAACTGTAATCCACCAGTTGCTCATCTCAAGATCAGTTGTACTCTTTTCCAATCAATAATACAAGTTAACAATACCATGATAGTGCGACTAATTAGGCAGGCAGTTCAGCTTTGCTTACTAAATAAAAAAAAAAATACTTACAGAAGAAGGCAAGCCAGGGGGCACCTTTCTTACTTTCTTTGTCTGTAGAGTATCTGTTCACAAAAAAAAAAACCCAACAGTATGGTAGCATTAGTAATGGTCAAGAAGATAGGCAGCAATAATGATATAACATGGCTAAAATGAGTGAAGTTCTGTAAAGGGTACTTCCAAAGACTAGGAAATCTTGTGATAGATTACACACACACCTGCCCTCGGTACTATTTATAGTCTACATCTACACACCTCAGCAAAGTTCACTAAGAACAAAATATTCTCAAGCTCAGTTAATATGCACATTTTATTTGAGGCCTAAATCAGCTATCTGATCCTGTGGAAACTATCCCCACCCTGAACAGAAAGCACCTTAAAAAAAAGTAGTAGTCTCCAGATACTTTTACTTAGAAAACTATCACTGCATAACCAGCGCAGAAGACGACGACTCATATTTTAGTAGAAAGAGTTCAAGATACACAAGTCCTGTTCAGTCTAGAAAGATGCCCCTCAGACTCTCAGATGTCGGTGACTGACAATTTTCCCCCCCAGTGTGCCAAGGACTGATGCTATATTTGTGTCCAAAACTGTTTCTTCTTCAAACTTGTCAAGGACTGGCAGCCAGTAGCTCACAGACCGGGGACCACCACTTTGAGTAAAACTGCTCTAGAAGATACCATTCATATATTGCATAGCTGGTATCCTGGATTTCTCAGTAACAGTTTTGGAAAGAGCTTATATCACATCATCAGGCCTATATTTTACACACATGTGTGTATACTCAAATTAAAGAACAGCAGTTTTATTCACCATTGGATTTTGTTCTGTGGACTAGTGGGTTTCTCCTTCCTGTATGACCTGAAAGTATGGTAAACACCTTTCCTAGTTCCATTTCCTGCTGTGGTTGCCATTGGCCCAGTGTGAACCACAGGGCAAAGTCAGCAGCATACAGAGAAGGCTCAGGGACACAAGACCCAGGCCTCTGTTAGATGTGCAGCCTTTTAGATCAGGTTCAGCCTCCTTTTGTAGGAGGCTATCTAGAGGAAAAGGTGCTGGGTTCCACCAGAATGACTCCTCTTTCCAGTCGCTAAAGTGGGGGTGGGCACCCTCTGGTGGCCTCCCCATGCCCTCTGGTGTGCTGCACTGTCATATTTGGTGTAACAGAAGTGGCTGACATTTTGACCAAATGGCTACTTTTTTTGTTTGGGGTATGAGTGGAATGGAGGAAAGTAGGCTGCCACATCTGTGGTCAGTTCTGAATTGAGTTGACCAATTCTCGACTGAAAGACTGCCTTAAAATCAACATGAAAAAAATTAAAAATCTGTGGGGGGGGGCTACATTTAGGAAGCACATTTTGCCACCCCAATCTAAAGTATGGCTTGATATGCTTTAGTATATACGTGCTGCCAGGGAAGATGATTAGGAGAATGCTGTGACCCGTATGTACCACTTGTGGGCTTTCTATTGAACTATCTTGTTGGACCCTGTGTAAATGTAATGCTAGACTGGCCAGGACTTTTGACTGATCCAGTCCAGCCCTTCTTGCAATGATATAACATTTCAATATCAAATAACAAACATTCTAAACTTTGCCAAGTAAGGTTGTGTTGTGACAACATAATTAATCCATTGGTTTGGGTGTGTTTTTTTTAATAATTTGCTCAAATGACATTTAATTGCTAGAAAAGTATTAATGGAGAGAAGGAAGCAGATGATCCACTTCTAATAACTTTGGGGCCTTTGCTCAGGAGTTGCAGTTGCTGGGAGTGTAATTCCCACTGTTTTGTGGGATGTAGTGATGGCCATGAGAAACTAGCTGGCCCCCCCACAACCACATCCGGACATGAAGTCATCTTTGCAACTGTTGCAGACCTAAGGTGTAACCTAACTGTGCCTGACTACTGGAGGTCACGTGACAGCTAGAAATTAAAAAAAATCAGACAGTGCTCTGACTGAATGCTTAATTCACGGAAAGGATAGGCAAAGTAGCCTTTAGAAAAAGAAGGGTACCGGTACTTCAAAGCAGTGGGACTCCGCCCTACTTCCCTCCTCCCCCCCCCTCTGCAGAGGAAAGCAAGGCAGCAATTGCTCCCAAATCCTGCTCTCAAGGGAAAAGGACAGCCAAGCTGAGCTCTCACCTGAAGTCTATTCATCACCCTTTATCTGCTACTTCAAACTTGATTATGAAATGCAAGCCTCCAGGATTAAGCAGAATATAAATCGTCAGATAAATGAAAGCTACAATAAAGCACATTCCTTGGGGGAAATAATTTGATGTTGCCCTGAATAACATAGGCTTCAAGCTTATAAAAATGTCCTGGGTGGCAAAAGGAGCAACAACAGTGAGTGTCAAGATAGTCTTTATTACTCACCCAGAGAAGATGAATCATGAAGTGGTCTTCGTCGTGGGTTTGTGGTGGAAAATGGATAATAAGGTGTCCCAGCTTTTCCTGAGGATGAGACTGGACCAGGACTTCCAAGCCCAACATCTGACCGAAGCAGACTGGACTGCAAACCAGAACCACAGAACATAGGCCTTTAAAGCCTTGCCCTGCTCAAACTCACCCCCACCAGGTAGCATAACAATTCACCACAAAAGATGATAATGTTGCAGCACAGGAGGAACAATCCCCAGTTTGTTTTCATTTTTAAATGTTTATGAACAAACACAACTATGTAGAAGGCCAATTATCAGCATCGGAATGACATGTGGAAAAAACATCAACTCTCTAAGACTTGATTTGGAAAAGGACTACTGTACAAACAAAGGCAATCTGACTTACGACAAAGGGCCCTCCCTGGGGGGTGGTCAGCCCTATCAGCAGGGACAGGAGCAGAGAACAAAGTCTTAATTTTCTTCCAGAAGAAGACAAGAACAAAAAGAGTTTGGGGGGGGGCAGTTTCTGGGTGTGTGTGAGTCCTTCTTAAAGTGGAAGAACTTCTCTGTCCCAGGACTTCAGCATTCAGCTTGCTACCATTTGATCAACAATTTGTAACATGGAAAAACATCCAAGAAAATTGTGACAATGAGAAAAAGAGAAGAAAAAGTAAGTGTGTCTTGAATGAAGCACAATACACGTACAGACCCTGCATTTACTGCTCCATTTACAAGGAGCTGGGCCTGTCTGCTCCATTCCCAACTGGTTTTGTCCCTGCCTCCTGGGTGGGGCGGGTGGGGCAGCAAGTAAATGTGTCTGCTCTCTTCTTCCACTGACTGAAAATACATGATGGCACGAAAGAGAGCTGCTGGTAATCATGCCAGGCAATACAGATAGCAGATGGCCCAAGTTCAGTCAGCCTTGGCATGAGACAGCTTCTTATATTGTGTTCAAACCCTGCTGGAGTCGAGACTGACTTAACGCCCTGGACAATTCACATGTGCACAGATGCCATTAGAAGCTATTATAACTCTTGGATGCTCTGCTCCTGGATTCAAAAAGACAACCAGCTGCTGCCTTGTTTTGGACACCCTGGGTATCAACTGCATCCTCTCTCCTTCAGAAGAGCCACAAGTCCTTTATCCTGGCTTGCTCCTCAGGAACAAGCTGGCTTTGATACCTAGCAGCAGGGGACTCTGATCCCATCTCATCTTGAAAGTAAGCAGGCTCAGCTCTGGTTATTACTTGGATGGGAGACTGCCAAGGAATCCTAGCTGCTGAAGGCTCTATTTCAGAGAAAGGAACCAGCAAAACCACTTCTGAGGATTCCTTGCCTAAGAAAACCCTCTGAAATTCCTGGGGTCGCTGTAAATCCACAGGTGACTTCAAGGCACACACACACACACACAGTATGGGACTTGGGGTCAACTGATGCGTCCCAAAAGGTGTGGCAAGCAATGGGCAGCATCCAAACTGGTTCCCACTCGGCAGGCAAGGGAGAGCATTTCGTATTTTAAGTCAGATATACTGGGTTATTGTGGAACAAAGAGCTCATCTTGGATACAGTAGCTGTTCAAGTACCATGAGAGCAAAAATTATTTCTTAAACTATTTTATAAAAATAATTTCTGAATTCTCAAACTGTGTGGGACAGGGAGAAGACATTCACACACAGAAGTATCACCGACATAAGAACGTGGTACTTTTCTGAATGCAGTAAGTTGAAGTCATTCACAACAACTGATGACATTGTGCAGTCGTAGAAGGTGGCATCACCAACTGGTGGACCCCTGCAGCCCCTGATGAAGTTGTTAGAGATTGGCCCCCTTCTGCCTGTCTCATAGCCTTGGGGAGGTGGGCTCTGACCAAAACTCAGAAAGAAAAACTCCTAGAAAACCAACCCAACACCCAGACAGTTTCTTAGATCCCAGTGGAGCCCGGCAGCTTGTGTCAAAACCTTACTCAAAAATCTGAGTTACTCAGATTTCTATATTATTGCTGACTCTTGGAAAGTTTCACTGATATTTATTTGAACTACTACTGTTTGCATTAAATTAAAATCAATAGAGATGTAATTAACTCATCTTATTGATTTTTCTGCCTAGCAGAACCATCTGAAAAGCAATATTATGATCTATCCTGCCCTGAGGGCATCAGATGGAGACGGAATGCTCCCATCCCAAGGGTGAAAATGACAGCAGCAAAGAAGCTATATATTATCAATACCAAGTTCTCTCTGAACTGACTAACTGCCTGAGGTCTCTTCACAAAGATCAGTTCACCAATAGGATACTCAGGAACTGAATTGAAGTCTTCCAGCAAGCTGAAACCTCATCTGCTAAACTTACATCCAATTACTAAAGGATAATCAATAGCAGGTTATCTTTCTGGAATACTGACCAGCACTGCCTAGATTACTGTCCCCATTAATAAGCACACATTGATGTGAACTACCTCTCTTAGAATCAGCTAATCCATAAAGAACCTTCATCAGCCTTTCAAAGAAAAAATGGGTGGTGTAGAAACCCTCCATTACTGGCTGACTAACACAAGGCCAGAGAACAGTTGACACTCCTAGGCACCAACCCACATCACTTTCCAAAGAAACATGCATTTGGTTTGGGTCAAAAGACAGGCTGACTAAAGGTGAGGAGAATGCAAGGGTCTTACAGGAAACCCATGGAACCTACAGCCTCAGATCAGTCAGGCACAGTTGAGTTCCTCCCAAGACATATCTAGCAGAGGAGGGTAAGTTTTGAAAAGTTCATAAATGCATTTCAGACCTTGGAGGGTACCAGCAAGTCATCATCACAAAGTTACCAACTACAGTCTACTAAGTTTGCAGGTGTTGTGCTTTGAAAATCATGCACTTTTATCAATTTGGCTGAGATACAAACTGCATTCTTTTTAGCCAACTGGAACGGTGAAGGACATCTTTACAGTGCAGCCATTTTAAAGAAGAGAGGCAACGCCATACATTTAAAGAATATTCTCTCCTCCCCTCATCACATGCTGGCACCAGAAGACACATAACATCTTTGGGATGCAGGGGCTTCTCGCCTTGCATTCAAGGAATTCCCTGCTCTCCACCACATTTTAGCAATTGCACAGCAAGGATGAGAGAGTGAAACTGGAAGGACCACATGGGGTGGGGGGGGGACAATGTTACTTTCACTCAGGTTTAAAATGGTAACCATGATGCAAGTCTGAGCTTTTATTAATTTAATTGAGCAAGTCTGAGTCTGTTCTAAAACCTGGATGTCTTTTGTTTGTTTTTTAAAATAATTGTTATTACAAACTTTTTGAAATACACTAATAATTACAAATATTAAGAAAAGAAAAAAGTTAGAAAACTAAGCTACAATAAAATAAATTAAAAAGTACACAACAAAGATAAGGAAATAAAAAATAGAGAAAAAGAAGAAAAAAGTGACTTCCAATCTTCCTTTCAGCGGTTATATATAGTAGTTATTCATACCTCTCTCTCCAAAGTTACAACACATTCCTTTCTTCCAAAAGCCCATTCTCATCAAAAAACAAAAGTTACCGAGTCATTTTCTTTGCTTTCTCTTCATCCCACAAAAAAGCCTATATGGGTTTTCCAGTCTTTGAGAAATGTCACTAATTACTTTTCTCTAATCAAACCAGACAATTTTTCCATTTCTGCTAAATCTGTCAGCTTCAATAATCATTCCTTCATAGTGTATAATGTTGAATTCTCCCACCTCTGCACATTCTTGCTACTGTGATCATATACTGGAGTAATCTTCCATGACTCCTTTCCAGCTATATGTCCAACAACCCCAAAAGAAAAAGCTCCAGTTTTAATTCAATATTAATCTTTAAGAGCCTCTGCATCAATGTGTGTATTTGAATCCAATTTTTAAAGCTTTTTTTATATATATTTATCATGTGAGAATGACGGGATGTGTAGTGGATCTTGGAGAACATATATCTAATCTTCTTGTTACCGCATTCCTGGTTGTTAGTCTAGCTCTGGTATGCCAAGGCCAGTGTGGTGAGGAAACGGTGGGTCCCTTCAAGAGCAGATGGAGATAGTTTCAGAGGCAGTGTTGATGGCATCAAGACCAGTGGCCAAGGAGCAGTTCAGTTTTTCATGGGTCTCTGCCTACAATCATATCAGTCACAACACATGCAGATGGGCAGATGCTGGATCTGGTGATTGGTGACGCAATGGGAGAAAACTGTACGTGGGTGGGGCAATCAACAATTATTGGTGCCATGGAGATCATTACCTGACCCAGCTGGATGCGACAACACTACCTCTGCAATGGTAGTGCTTGTACACTGCTTATTTACTTTATTATTACAGTAGGGCAAAATGCTTGCGGAATTTTGTGGGATCTTCCGCTTCACTGCCAAAATAACTTGGCTGGTATTTGGGGTCTAAATTACTTGAGTGGAGGGTCCCATTTGCTGTTCTGTCTTAAGGCAGAAAATGTAATAGGACAACCTCGCAGGAGGGTGATTCCATAATATCAAAAGCCAAATCTTCTAAGCCAGCAGATATTGGATGCTTATCACACCCACTTATTCCCAGCATTTTATAGTTCTATCAGTATTGAGCAGAAGCTTGCTTTGTTTTATAGGCTACTGTTACCAATTTGTTGCATAAAATGGGATAACCAGAATTGGCCCTCCAATAATGTGACCTAACTAAAAACTAACTATAAATAAAAATGAATACAGAAACAAACAATAAAAGCCTCAATTCTACTTAAAGGAAAGGGGAAACTGAACTAGTTAGAATTACTACTTGTCTCATCACACTCTCTCCTTAAGACACTCATGCACATTCCTCACTGAACTGCTCCTTGTTTGTCCTCAAGCTAATTCTCAACACCTGCTACCCACTTTGCTCAAGGATGTCTTTGCAGATTAACTTCAGGGTCAGCTCCAAATTCAGAAACACGCATCCTTCAAGCAAGAATCTGCTGTGTTTAAAACACACACACACGGGCCCTGTCTGGATATAACAATACCCTAAGGAACTCAGATTCTTTGGTATGAGCAGCAGGGTAGTGCATGCTGCCTGATAACTCCCACTGGTAGCAGCCAGGGCTAAAGAAACTATAGAGTTTTGTTCCATGGCTTGTTTACTGTATTGTACGGAGCTGGGTGCAGCTGATGCTCCTGCTTGCTTTCTTCCCAATAAGCCAGAGAAAGAAACCATGACATAAACTCAAGATATTTTCTCTGGCTTGTTGGGAGAAAAACAAGATAACCAACAGTCACCGGCGGAGGCCATCAGGCAGTGTGCTAGCCTTGGTTTTCTAGCTTACCATTAAGTCAGATGGTAAGGAGACGCACTATCCACAATGCTGCAGCCTTATTTAAGAACTCACGCCGAACAAGTCTTGAAGAGAAACGACAACGCAGAAAGAATCACAACCCAAAAACATCACCCAAGGAGACCTTCTGCTGTGCTTTCTGCAACCGGACTTGTTTATCTTGGATTGGCCTTTTTAGTCATCAGCGCGCTTGCAGAAAGCGCGGGATGAGTCCTTCCTGAATCTTCGTTTGTGAAGAAAAGCCAGAGAGAGAGAGAGAGAGAGAGAGAGAGAGAGAGAGAGAGAGAGAGGAATGATCAGTTCCTGGCTGCCAAAGGGACGTGTGCTAAGGGCGAGTGACACTCAAAGAGTCAGGCGACAGGATCCCCGAATGCCTCTGCTTCCTGTCTTCCCTCTTATTTAGTCCCTAAACTAACCTTAACCACCAACAGGTATCTTCACTAACCACAAACACAGTGATGGGCTGGATGAGAGTAAAAGAACTGAGATTAGCTCTAAACATGGCAGCAATAGCATTGATTGGTGATTGATTCACCCACCCAAAGTGATGAATGGCGATCTGCTGGAGCCCACCCCACCCCCTCTGGGTCCAGCAATCAGGGCAATATAGCACTGTGGGAAGATATGGGAGAGGGCCTGTCCTGCTGTGGCACCCCAGTTATGAAGCACCCTCCTCCCCTGAGTTCTGTCTACATCACTGTCATTCCAGCATAATTGGTTTTACACAGATCCACAAGTCTTGCATGGTTCTGAATTATTTTGAACTATTTTAACTGGTCTTAATCTGCCTTTTAAACTTGCTAAATAGTTTAATTTTTTCCTTTAAAATCATGTTTATTAAGTGTGTTTGGTTTTACTGCATACCACCTTGAGCTCTTTAGGTAGAGGACAGGATGCAAATATTTTCGTAAATGATAGGACTGAACTCCCTCTGAACGATCAGGTGCACAGTCTTATTGCTCTAATACTTTATCATCCAGAGCTCAAGAGTGAAGTTTGAAATGGCTTTTATCAGCTGCTCCGACATGCTAGCTGCCATCTTACCTGAAGAGAGAAAGCCTGGCCACAATCCACTTTAGATTATTGCAGCGCCTTGCACATGGAACTGCCCTAAAATATAGTCTGGGAAACTGCACGTGGACATGCAACAAAGCCACATTATTATTAACTTGGACTGGAGGATTGATCATATTACAACTACTCTTTGTCAGCTGCACTCCTTCACTGCACTCTTTCTATTTTTAAATACCACTTTCTATTCCATTCCTGGAAGCCTCCAGGAACAGAGGAGCTGTAAGAAAAGGGATCACTGCTTCCAATGCCCACCCAATGAAACTAAAACATGGACTTCTGGTCTCTTCCAGTTTTGACTTTCTCACTATTTTTGAACATTTGGAGGGCTGGTGTTGCTTGTGGAGGAAAGCAAGGGTGGAAAACTGCCTCCAATGTGCCCTCAAATTGCCCATTCCAGATTTAACAAAACATGTAAAGAAAAACAAAGTCTGGAAATGTATAGATGACAAAAATAAGGTGCACTTGTAGAAATGCCGCCTTGGGTAGAGCAGAAAACCAGTGTTTACACTGATGGCAGGTCAGCTTCTCTTTTATAAACCCAATTTTTCAAATATGTCTACAGCTCAGCCATACAGAATGGCTCTGGCCAGTGCCTTTACTCACTCCCATAGCAAAGGCCTGAAGCAAACATTCACATGTTTTAAAATTGCAAGATCCATACAGGACATGAAAACACTTTTAACATGCTAAAGCAAGAGTTGATTCTTTAGGTTTAGTTAATGCCTATCTTGAACTGCAGTCCTTGGCTATAACCGAAGAAAGGGTTGTTTGTAATAACATGTTTCATCAGGATTTCTACTAACATCTCCTCTTGAATTTTACAGACAGCATATCAGAGTGACAACTCTTAGAACAACCCTGCACAACCAAATGAAAAAGGTTCCTGGATGGCGGCCTTTAGCCCTCAAGGAAACAAAAACCCTCTGAAAGCTTTGCAGTGCAGCACAATTTTAACAGTCGATACATTCCCTTTTTGTGACCTTCCGCCTAGAAGCCATGCTTTAAGCTGACCTACGCAAACCCCATGCAATGCATTTTATAGCTAATATACCTTCAAACTCATATCAAGCACAAGGCTGAATTAAGGAAGTGCAATCTAGTGGGTGGGGAGGGTGGCCCACAGGCCACATGTGGTGTCCAGCGTAGTTTTTTGTGGTCATCAAGCCCCACAAGAATTTTTTAAATTAAAAAAAAAAGTTCATTACACCAAACACACAGTTAGAAAAAAGCAGGGAGCCCAGCCACTAGCTACCATCTCATCAGAGCCGGCTGGAAGCTTCTCTCTCTTGTTTTGATCAGAGCATCAATGGCCCTAATGGGAGAAGCTGAGCCATCCTTCAACCAACCAAAGCTGTTGGGACTCAATATATATAGCCAGGGCCTGTCCTGTCCTAAGCCAGATGCTGAGAGCGCTCAGTCCACATGACTATGGCAATGTTTTTAAACAACAACGATGTTTACCTGACAGCCTGAGAGTCCAGGGTCTCGACCAAACAATGGAAAAGGGCTTCTTTCTGATGTTTTTCCTATGAAATAAAATTAACAGTGAAGGTAAATCTCCATTTCAGGCAGCTTCAGGCCTTCATAACTAAAGATTTTAAAATGTATCAAGGGAATATAAAATTAGCACAAAAATGTTTTATACTTTGCAGTTCATATTTTAAAGGAAGCAGACATTACACACCTTGGCTTCTTTCCAACATCCCTTCAGCGTAACATAAATATCCTCAAGTAGACCTACACTATGCTAAGCCATATACCCTCCTACTCGTCTCATTGAAAAGCCCCTGATGCCACCCTGAACAGCCATTCTGTAGCTCGTGTGGAGCAGGCAGGACTGCAGAAGTATCTGGCCACCTCCCCACAGTGAGATGCACAAGGAGGACAGCAGCAGCCCCTGAAAAAGGACATTTATCTATTTATTTACTTAGGTATTTATACCCTGCTCTTCAGCCACAAAGGCTCTCATCCACACTGTTAATGAACACTTATGTGTGCCTATGTCCATAGCTGAATTCTGGTCATAGTTAATTTATATAGTATGACTAAAAATTTAAAATATTTGAAACGTTTGACATACTTGATCATCTGCAATGAAAAAATCCTAGCTTTGACGTCTCACATGTATGAGGTTATTTTTGCTACGTCAATACTGGAAGTAAATCTTATTTACAAATGGCTGCTCAAGACTGCAAGACATGCCGGGGAAGAAGGCTGAGATAATCTCTCCCTCTTGTAAAACTGAATCGAAGTTTCCTATAAGGTTAATAAGACTGACACACATTTCACTATCACTTACTCAGGAAGCAGGGACATTATTGTTAAAACGCAAAAGAAAGTCAACAATTTTCTGCCCAAGCAATCTGTCCTCAACAACTATCAGAGCCCAAGCAAATAAAATACCTAGCATGCAAAACTGTTTGAAGCAGCATGAATCATGCTGTTCAGGTTCTAGACTCAGCATTTTTGTTCCTGTAAATAAGAAGTCTTCCACCAAATGATAAACAACTTTGCAATATTGCTGGCTGGTTGGGAAACCATTACAAGGGCTGGGGAAACAGCTACAGCAGGTCCCCAAGTCCTCACCAGGTGCCTCATTCACAACATCAAGCTCACCACCTTCACTCAGCCACAGGACCACCACCCACACTGCCACTACATTTTTATCCTGTCTTTCCTTCAAGAAGGTCAGGGCAGCTCACATGGGTCTCACCCCTCCTTTTAATCTTACAACCGCTCTGTGAGAATAAGCCATAGTTCACCTTGCTACATCGCCCAGGCTCTCCTGGCATCCCAAACCCCTGGAGGGACCTGCTGGCAGCAGTAAGAAAAAGAGACAGAGACATCACCATTACCATAGCTGTAAAGCTAGATATGTGATGAACTTGGACATCCCAGGAGATGAGAGAGAGCAAGGTGAAAGCCTCCTCCTCTTATTCTTTTCTGCCTCTTTCCTTCTCCTCCTACACAGCAATTGGCTCCCTTTGTAAAGCACCAAGCAAGTGGGATGGGCCAGGAGAAAGGCGTTGCTGCTCCCATATGGCCCCCACCACAAGAGAGCAGGGTGGCACCCACACTTTCTCAACAGCAAAAGTGTGCTCCACTCTCATCACAGATTCAAACACCACTAAGCCTCACACAAATTATACCTCTGGGTGACATATGGGAGTGACTCTCAAAGCATCTGATCTGGCATCCCTCCCAGATGACAACTTACTGGCTTAAAGAACTTTAGAGAACAGGCCCTAAACAAGTTTTCAACCTCTGCAAATGTGCCCATCCCAACTGAAAACCTAACAGGTTGCCTATGGATGGTAAACTCAGGCAGAAGGGCTTTCAAAGCTGCTGCTGTCCTGAGAGAGTCTAAAGGGGGAGTAGCAGGAGGCAAAAGCAGGGCATGTCTATTTTCTATGCCCATTTCAGTTCTTTGGAACAGACTATCTCAGCACGGCAGGATATAGGATAGATAAGTCATCACATTGTCAAACTAACACATATCCCAGGAAATAGAGCTACTTTGAACTTATCCTGTGCATAACAGAACAGCATTCCATCACTTCACACACAGCTATGTAACTCTGATGGCCATGTGTATTGCCTGTTAAAACTACTCTGATGTAAATTTCTTCTAGGTTTCCTGCAAATTCAAGTAATGGAAATTCAGAACACTTGTTCTGGACTTCTTGTATCCTTCCTTAGATGAGATGAAGAAATTACAAGTAGAACTGAAGAAGTGTCAAAGCAACTACAGTTGCCCCTCCACATTCGCGAACTCGGCATTCATGGTTTTGATTATTTGCGGTTTTGGGAGGGCCCCCCTGGGAGGGAGTGGGGAGGGCTGGGGAAGCCTCCATGGGGCCTTTGAAGACCCTCTGAACGCCCTGTGAAGGCACTGGGAGGGAGCGGGGAGGGCCAGGGAGGCCTCCACAGGGCCTTGCGAGGCCCCGTGAAGGCCCTGGGAGGGAGGGGGGAGGGTCGCAGAGACCTCCACGGAGCCTTGCGCGGCCCCGTGAAGGTGTTGGGCGGGAGGGCCGCGGAGGCCTCCACGGAGCCTTGTACGGCCCCGTGAAGGTCTTGGGCGGGAGGGCCGCAGAGGCCTCCATGGAGCCTTGCACGGCCACATGAAGGTGTTGGGCAGGAGGGCCGCGGAGGCCTCCACGGGGCCTCACGAGGCCCCGTGAAGGCCTTGGGGGTAGGGGGGAGGGCCACAGAGGCATCCACGGGGCCTCGGGAGGGTCTCTGGAGGCCCCGTGAAGGCCTTGGGAGGGAGTGGGGAGTCCGGGGAAAGCAACTATGGGGCCTCCGGAGGCCCTGTGGTCGCTTCGGCGGGGGAGGGGGGGGCAATCAATATTTGTGGATTTTTCACATTTGCAGGGGTCCGTGGAACCTAACCCCCGTGAATGTGAAGGGACTGTATTGATTCCAAAACAAATGTGGAACATAAAGCAATGATTACATTGCATTTGGAAAGTTTCTAAATTCTCTAAAACTCTTTAGAGCAGTGGCTCTTAACCTTTTCTTTATTAGGGACCCCCTTTAAATATCTTTTCTTGCCACACACCCTCAAGACTTAACTCAAGATTTAAAACCCGAATAATATTGATGATGATGATACCTGATGCTGCTGCTGCTACAATTACTCACATAGCATCCATTAAACCTTCCCTCAGAGATACTGGAGGGGGAGGGAAGACTTTTCTTTGGCTTCTTCCTGCAAGTTTGTGGCTTGAACAGATTGGATGGCAATGTGCAGGCCAAGCCAGCCGGCCTTTGCCTTGGCTCCTGTCATGTGGCTGCTCCACTACAGGGAGAAGGTGAGACAAGCAGCCTCCAAGCCTTAGGTTAAGAACCGCTGCTTTAGAGATTTTAAAGAACAGGCCACTGTATAAGCAATTTAGGTACAATTTATGCCCATTTTATTTTTGTAAACAATTGTGAAGTAATCCTCCTCTGTGGATTCCTCACTCTACTGCATGGGCCCAGCTTGATTCTCAGAGCTCTTCAGCACCACCTGGAAGCCAGTGACAAGGAATCCCACAATACAGCTGAGCTAAAGGGAGGAGTCGAGCACTCCCATCCCTCCAGCCCAGACACTCACTCAGTCAACTGCAAGCACAAGACTTTTAGATGCCTTTGAGGCTGACCTGGGGCAGTTTTAGCTCCAGGAAGTCCCAAATACTCCTCTGGCTGAAGAAGTAAAATGCTCCCCTTAAGGCCACTGTGTTTTGATGGGTACCAAAACCAGACAGCCAGAGATTTCTATAAGGGCCACATGATTTTATCACAATCAAAAACATTTGAAGGTTCATGACTGTGAAGCAACATTTCATATTTTGCATGTTACCTAACAAAGGACAGTTCAATAGTAAGCAAGCCCCACACATAAACAGATTCCAAAATATCCTTTCACTTTATCCTTGGTCTTCATTTTAAGAAATGGAAGAGTTTGCTGTTAAAACAATAAAGCTGTTTCAGGAAAATACTGTCTCTGTTCAGAACAAATTTAAAAACGATCCAGGCTGCAACTGCATTTATCATCAAAAAGAAAATTGCAGCTGCTGAAGTAGTTTAGTGCCATAGAAACTTCAAGTCAAAGAAGGTATCTTATCTGCAGTTCATCAGGAAAAAAACAAGCCATTTGGCTCAAGTCATTGACATATTCCAAAATAAATCTTAAAAACAATAAATAGCTTATGTCACCTCAAAAGTTTAAAAGGTATGCACTGATTTATAAATGAGATTGTTGTGTGTTGTTCTCTTGTCAAATGCAAACACCTTGAATAAATTGAGTAGATCTAAGATTTCTGTTCTGCAATAAGTTGTTACCATTTAGAAAGTGCTCACCTCTTGGAAAATCTTTACTGCTCAACTAATGACAATGGGAAAGACCAGAACACTATTCGTTTGCAGTAGGCATTTGCTACCAGCATCGTTGTTTTTTTTTAAAAAAAAACTTCCTTTTATTTAGGAGCATTTTTCCCACTGGCAGAGAGGGGGAGGAATGAATGGGCAAAGTAGATCATTACCCCTTCTAAAAGCGAAAACAGCTGGTGGCTGCCCACAGTATTGTGGCCAAAACAGTGGCCCAGAGAAACATGGCGTCCGTTCCATGGTACCACAAAGTTTACAAATGTACCCCTTTACAAAAACCAAGGCCCAAAAACCCTTGTTTGCTCCTCAGCCCTTCTTCTTGTCCTACTCTCCTCCTCTGGAGACTTTTTTGGCTGGTGCTAAGGGACCAAGGGCTGCTTGAGGCAAGACTGGGAAGAAAACCAAAAAAGCCCAGAGGCACCTCTAAGTACCAGTCACCCCCAACTTCACGGCTTGAGATGGCTCTAAATTTTCCAAATCCTGAAAGTTTAAAATGAAACTCTCCACCTAAAAACTCACACCAGAGGAAAAGATCAGACTATAAACAAACAAGTGACTCTTATTATAGGAACACCATTCTTTTGGTTTATTTCTGGTTTATGTTAAAAGATGTTGTGCTATTTACATTTGGAGGCTTTCATTAATGGGTACCCTTCCCTTGGGCAAATGATGAGCAAATATCCTCTCTTCTCTTTGGGCCTATTATCATTTTAATTATGTTCTCCTCCCAGGTGGCCTTGTTCTTGGATGGCTCCAGTTTATAAGCAATTACTAAATATATGCAGAATGTTAACTCATAACTAAGGTATAATTATTTTTCACACAGCTTAATAAAAATAATTATGGTTGTAAGCATATTGTTGCCTGGCTACCCTCCTTTTGCTGACCTTTTAGTTGTGTGCCGGCTAATTTTATATACAATGATTTTACAAAAGAAATAAACTACAGCACAGAATTCCACTTTGCTTGACAGTTCAGAGGTCCACGGTTTCACTTCCTCTTCATGACTAGAAGAGCCAAGCAAATTTGCCATGAACAATTCCCACAGAGAGGTTTGTTTTTCTTGTGAAGCATCTGTAAACTGACTGCAGTTCTTCCAAATCTGTTTAGTCACTAGCCAATTTTTGAGTTTCTTCTAAAAAACCTCACATGCATACATACCATTTAACTGAAAACCACTGCCCATGATCTTTTCTTTTCCAACTGTGTTCTGAAGAAGTCTTTTGGGGCAGGGCATCTTCTTGCCAAAAAGACTAGCAGTGACTAGAGCAGAACGGCAGCAACAGGGAAACTGTGGGTACCACAGAGCAGTAGGCAGGCTCCTTTTACACAAGCAGCAGTAAAAGACAACAGGCCTGACAACCACCCCACAGAAACAGAGTGAAATGCAAAAACACGCTCCAGAACCCTCTGAGGGAACCACCCTAACAAAGGAACAGAGGTCCCAAGGCAGACTAATGAATGGCTGCCCACTAAACCTGGGCTTCCAAAAAGCATTTAACAAAACTACTGTATATAACAATCACAGAATCACAGAGCTGTTGTTGAGTTGGAAGGACTTCAACAAGTCATCAGTCCAGTGCTCCTTAAGCTGTCTGGTTTTTCTCCCCAGTGTGCCAGAGACTGGCATCATATTTGTGCCCACTGGCAACAACTATTTTTCCCCCTGGAAATCTGACACAGCCCGGCAGCAAAAGGCTCACAGACCAGTGCAAGTCCAGGGACTACTACTTGGAGACGCACTGGTCCAATTTCAACCCCCTGCTACTGCCAGATTCCATAGCCAAAGCAACCCTGAGGGGTGGCCATACCACCTCTGCTTAAAAATCTCCAGTGAAGGAGAGTCCTCCCCTCTCTGAGGCAGTTGATTCCAGTTCCAGTGTCAGAGAGCTGGCTAAGTTTTCATATGTCACCATGTCATTCAGAAACCAGACTGCATCTCTCTAGTGACAGCCACCAACCCTCTGTGGATGATGTCCCTCTCCCAGAAAAAGTGCAATGAAGCATCTACTCCCAGAAACTCAGAGCCTTCTAACTCACATGCTCCACTCTGTGCCAGTCCAAGATGGCCACCACATCCTAACAAGAAGAAGCAATGATATAGCAAAGGCTTACTTTAGCAACAAGATGGCACAAGATCCAAATGTAGGCTAGGCTGGGCCCACAACTTATTAAACACGGCTGAATACCCAAAAGGTATGCTACATGTCTGAATGAGGTAGCCGAGCCAATAGCTCTGGGTTCAGGAGAGTGGGCCCTGCCTCATAAATATGGATTTTTAGGAGATCAATCACCTTGGTCCTCCCTTCTTCACATCTTCTTCACAAATAACATTGCTTTTCTCCCAAGGTTTATCATGTGCCACTTAGAAAAGGATGGGAATGCCACAGGTGTCCCGACTTTCACCTGGCATTGTGAACAGGACTCAAGAAACAAAGTGATCATGAGACAAAGGATGCTGCTCTGGTGTCTCAATTGCTGTGGCCACAGGATCTCCTAAAGAAAGGCCTGTTCTCCCTGTCCTGCCACAGCAGCTGTTTGATGACAACATCGAAAATGCTCTCTCAAAATTCCAGATGTACCTAAGGAGGTCAAAACTCCTTGGCCTAAAACACAGTTTCCCAGTTTGGCTACCTTGGCAAGCTATGGCTGGCCACTAAATGGCAAGTAAGGGAGGCAGGGACAAGAAAGCACACAACACACCAGTATAAGTTTGTTTACTGGCACACCACTGGTTGGCACTAAATTAGAACTGACCTGCTACATCACGGTGGACAATTGTGTAGAAGGCTGGGTCCTCCAGGAGACCTTGGAGGGCTGCATCCCCACCCACTGCTGCAAAAAATTGCTGTAAACACCCTCTAAGGGGCATATAAGGTGGGTATCTACCAAATTTGGGGTCTTCCTGGGCCATTTTAGGCCCAGGAGAGACCTTTTTTAACAACAGGAAATAGGCGTCATTTGCTGTTCACTTTGTGTTTCAAAAAAAGGCTCTTCCAGGGCCTAAATTGGTCCCACACCCCTCCAAACATGGTTGAAATCCCTCCAGCGCCCCCTAAAGGCATTTGTGGCAATTTCTTTGGATCCTATGAGAGGAGGCTCTGGAGGCCACACTCTGCCCACCCCTGCACTGCACCACTGTATCTTTCTTCTAAAATGAACGGATGCCGCTACACATTTACCACTGGCATTTATTTATTTTTAAAGCACACAAGAGGGTATGTTCCAATTACCGGTCAAAAATTAGAAGTCCAACTCATGTCAACAAAATTACTGTAATCTGAATGTTAACTGAATTCTCTACTATAAACTTCCAGCCCCCCAACCAGAATGAGTAATATAGTAAGGCTGCAGGCAAAATTGTCTCCATATACCACAATCTATTATCGCTGTCAAGTTAATGTTCCATGTTGAGCCATATGGCACGGGTACATATTCAACAAAGAAAATTCCTTAAATTTGTTACCATCAGCATTTGCAGTCATCCAAAAAAACCTGACATAAACAGCTTTATTAAGTTTTTAGCATTTTACCTAATTGCCACGGCAAAAGCCACCAGCACATCATTAGGAAGGGAGAATATAGGAAGTGGAACTGCTATGAAATGACCACATTTTATATAATTTTCCTAAACAATTGATTTCAGTTACAACAAACTAGTATTCAGACAGGAATCACTATGTAAAACAAAACAGGAGGAAAAAAACAACCTATCTGTACATTGTACTGCATGCACATCAATATAATATAATGCATGAAACCATCTTGTTAAACTGAGTATTTTCCTGTTTTTATGCTTCTTCTTCTCTACAGTAGTTGCATAATTACAGAAGCCTAACAGTACTTTATTAGAATGAAAACCATTTAAATCAAGAATCTTTGTTTGCATTAAGGGTAGGTCACAGATGAATTACACACTCCCCAAAGCCTCTGGCTCCTGGCACAGCCCATCACATCAAGTTAGAAATGATGCTCAAAGAAGAAGAGCAGAACTTCATTCCAGCCCCCAGAGTAGCAACCATAAAACGCTGAGAAAACACACCATCAAATCCTGAACACAGCATCAATTTCGGTTAATTACAGCCTTGTCAGCAATGTGATTATTCAAACAGCTCGTGCAAATGTTAATGAGTTCTTATTTGCATATTTATTTTTTCCTTTGTTGAAATGTCATTATTACATTCTACAATGATGAATAGTGCTGATGAAGTGGTCCGATATATAATTAGTCATTAGGTGGAATGAATAGATCAATTATGAAAAAAACCTGAGATTAAAAATAATCAAACAAGACTGCCCAATATCACAAAGAAACCTTTGACAATTGGGGGGAGGGGGGGCAACCAAAAATTATGATGTAAATAATTTGTCACCTAGATTCCAAAATTATTAAGTTCACAATAAGAAAAGGAACATTTTTTAAAAAAAACCATGAGACTTTAAGAAGAATAAATCAAACAGACGGCTGATATAAGGAAAATGTTCTGTGGGAGGGGTGATTAGATCTGTATTTTTACTCCAACATTCCCTTAAATTCCTTTTCGGAGTAATTGTTGGTTCTAATGGATTGCTCAGCCGTTTAGAGACTCTGCACATGCAAGGTGTGAAACCCTTAGGTTTATAAAATAGGAGGATGCCTGGCTTGAAATCCTAGTTTATTTTGAAAAGGAACGGCTTACTTTTGTGAGGGCTTGCTATAGCTATTCAACCAGCACTTGCTATTTGCTGGGGAAGGCATTACTGGGGACCAGATGGGAACATTCCACATGACCAAACCAATCAATCACCTTGGTGGGGCGCAGGTGCAACACAGCCATGTAGCAACACACCATTTCACAGTCTATCGGGCACAAACACATGGTCACCAATCAATGGCACCCTCAGGACCTCCGAGGGGAGAGGCTCTCTGGAGTCTTACTGGTCCATGCCTGATGACTTCATAATCACACATCATTTCATTCACTGGGGGATACAAACTAGCATTCTAATAACCTTCTATTGAAAGTGTTTCATGTTGCGCATATTAATAAGAGTGCTGTTTGCAGCGAAGTCGTGGATTTGAAGCCGCACAGAGAGCACATTAAAATAACCCAATGCAGGAAACTTCTGCCTTGGAAGATTTGCTGCTCAGCCTAAAATCAATGACAATACCAACCCTTTTGCAACAAATGGCCACATACTTCACACAAAGCAATCATTAAACATCACCAGATAAAGGAAGGAGACAGATACACACGTGTGCGCGCACGCACACACACAGAGAACCTTCTGGATCAGGCTGCCTCACCCCATTGGGCAACTTTTCTAACGAAGTGGCTATATGATGGTGAAATGGTGATGCTGTACTGGAAGACTTAATCAAGGCTTCTTCCACTGGCCCAGTGCAGCCCCATACTGCCACTGTGTGGTGTCTGGCATACAGACCAGTCACTCCTGGGGCAAAAAAGCATGGTGGGGAGGGGGGGACTATGAAAAAAGAAAGTTGGCAGGCAGCCTACTGGATGATTTTATTTTATTTTATTTATTTACCACCGTGGAAGCCCCCCTTTCCTCAGCAACACCTATGTGACATCACAAAACAGCATGAGCCTAGCCGGAAAGCTGTGTGCCTTGAGTATGCAGTTGCTAGGGAACACAAGCAGAAGGGTGCAGCTGTGCACATGCCCTGCCTGTGGAGACACATCTGGCTGGCCACTGTGAGAAGAGAATGCGGGACTACACAGGCCTTTGGACTGAACAGGCAGGTGTCTCATTTGGTTAAGTTCTTCTGCTCTTGGCCATACACAGGCTAAAGGCGAGAAATGGAAGCCCCGGAAGCCCACAGGCCCCTGTGTTTGCTGAGCAGTCAGGTATGAAGAGCTGTTGTGCCTGTCGCATCTCAGGGAAGCTGCACAGGCAGGTGGAGATGCCCTGAAGTCAGGCAGCCACTGTAACCCCTCATGACACACATGACTCAGAGACTGGAGGAGACGGTGGCCCACCCAAGACCAAGCTGTGATTTCATGACAGGGTGTCAACGAGAATCCAGGAGTCCACAGTGCAAAGTCAGGCCTTAACTACTCTAACTCTGGCATTTACAACTTTTAGGTTTATAAAAAAGCTCAGAGATGCCAGTGTGGTGTAATGGTTTGAGTGGTGGTCTAGGAGTCCAGGAAATCTGGGTTCAGTCCCCCACTCAGTCTGGAAACCCACTGAATAACTTTGGGCAAGTCATAGCTTTTCCCAGCCTCACAGGAAGGCAATGCATTACCTCCCCTGAACAATCTGGCCAGAAAAGCCCTAGGATAGGTTGCCATAACTAGGAGCTGACTTCAAGGCACATAACAACAGCAAGAAGGAGGAGGAGGAGGAGGAGGAGGAGGAGCTTATTCCATATTCAAAAAACAAAATACATACTTAGCAAAAATAGTATTTGTGCGCAAATCAGAGACTACATATGGGTAAACCATGAGCCTGCAGAAATATGAGAAGGCCCTGTTGCATGTCCCAACACCTTGTGAAGTTAGGTTGGTGGATACACGTTAACAGGGCTTTCTCTATTGCAGCACTTCAACTGTGGATCTCCCTGCCCAAGGAAGTTCGGCTGCTCCCATCTCTTTTCAGCTTCCGGCACAGTGGGCAGCCAGAAGAGTGTTGTTCCACATGGCATTCCATGTTTGAAATGGCTGTTTTAACTGTTTCAAAACTAGATTCTAGTGCTGCTTTTAACCAGTTTTTAGGAGTTTTTCAAGAGCATTTTAATGTGTTTTAGAAATGTGTTTGTATTGTTTTAATTGGTTTTTATTTGTTCATCACCTGATGAGCCCTTGTGGGCTGGAAGGCAATACAGAAATACTTTAAATAAATAAAATAATAATAAATAAAAAGGGTAAACAACCACCCTGGATGATACTGGGACAAAAAAATCTAATGTGTGTGTGTGGGGGGAAAGATAGGAAGAAATACCATCCCTGAAGCAAAACTGCTGGCATGCCTATGTCTCCTCTGGAAGAGGACAAAGTCTGGCCTGGGGTCAAAAGAAGCCCCCTCCCTGAGGTTGTTTTGACAGCCCCTGACCCTCTCCCCCTGGATTCCCTTGGAGCACCCCTTTTCTGCTAGAACAACAGTTTGTGAAAGCCTCCACCACCACCACTGCGGAATCAGCAGATGCAGGGGTACTACTGTATATATTTCTGTTTAATTGAAAGATGCTGAGAAGTTTTCCAAGTGTTTCTGTTGATAGAGACACTGGCCTAAGTCCAAGATAGTGGTGGTAGAAATTCCTTCCCCTTCCTTCCCCAATACAGGTCTACAAACCACCTAAAAGCTCAGTCCCCCAGAGAAAGTTATAGGGAGGCACAGGAGACTTTAGTGCCCCTCTTATTTTTGCTGAATTCCACTGCTTCACCAGTCCAAGTCCAGTCTCGGATTCTCCCCCTTACTTATACACTCTGTTTTTAAATGAAATATGACATGTCACAAAAATGCTATTACTTGTCCTCTTAACATAAGTAAAAGGCAGGTGAAAACCTTCACCTGCATTTTAGATTATTTCCTGGAGTGCCAGGAAACACCCCTATTCTTTACACCTGCTCACTCCACCATTTCTTGACACTTGGCTTGAAGGGCAGTGTCTCTCCAGTGAGGGCACCCAGGACTCCTCCTTCAGAGTACTTGTAGCGAAGATGGACATATCCATGTGGCAAGCACCTGTGACCTCTTCATGCGGATGTCCTCTACCTGATGGCAACCCCTGTTCATCCAACCACCACAGCTGCGAGCAAGGAAGAAACAGAGAAGGACCCTAAGGGATGGGGTGGGGGTTGCAGAAGGAGGAGGACGCCTGCCTCTATAGCACCAGGGGGAGAAGGGTTACTGAAACATTCGTTTAAATCCTCCAGGTATTTTAAAGTGAAAAGGAACACCATCTGAACCAAATACAATAATAAACAGAGGCTGGCTGGCCATAGAGTTAACATAGATGTAGTTAAAAAAAAAAAAAACCAAGGTAAAAAAAACCTCTATAACCCACCAAAGGCACTGAATTATAATGTAATCATTAATTTCCCTAAAACCTGTTCCTTTACATGAAAAAGAGGGTAGGTAAGAGCATGTCTTCATTGTGAGCAGAATTCAACTTCTAGCTAAAGTTTATCACCCTATTAGGGCCACATCACATCTTCCCTCTGATATGAATTACGACCACAAAGGCTCTTTTATCCGTTTACATGGCACCGTCCCTCAAGTCAGATCAAATGTACAGATTAAGTTCTATAAACACATTTTCTTTCCTGCCTTTATGTCAAGAAATGGTTTACAGAACTCCAACATGGTTCCCAGCTGCTAAAAAAGGAACTTAAATGGATTTAAACTGGCTTTATTAATGAAAGATATAAATTATAAACAGACATTCTTATATTATTCAGGCATACCTAGAGAACTACTTTTATGAGGCACTAAATACAATAAATTTTAATTATAGTTTTTTCAAAAAAGAATTACAGCTCAAGATTGTTATCTTCTTCCTAATAAAAAGTATGTTCTATTTATTCTTCTATGAATTCTTACTCACATATCCTGTGAGAAGAAATGTCTGCCACACACCCCTCTCACCTAGGATTGGAGAGAATTATTTCTCCTTCCCTCCTTCAAAAACTTTCAACATCTAATTTAAGGTCATTGGCAAAATACAGATTCTATTTTTTAAAAAAAAATTACCCCTGAGAACAGGAATCTATCCTTTTGTCCTCAGCAGGCACAATGCATGCCAATAGCACTATACTGTTGCTGTGGATATATATTAACAAACCACAAAGATGCTTTCAGCTGATCAGAGGAAATGATGCCACCTCAGAGACAGGAGTCTCAGAAAGTGCATCTCAAGCTATTATCTGATGTGGGGGACCAGCAACTCCAACCCCCCAAGATGCCAAGGACTGGTATCAAATTTGGGCCCAGTGGTTACAACTGTTTTTTGCCTTTTCTTGAAACTCACCACGGACCAGCAGCTGACAGGTTGTGGGCTAGAAACAGTTCATGGGCTGTTCCTTTGGGTGGCACAGGTCTAAGGTATGAAGAGGCGGAAAACCCCTTCAAGCAGGGGCGGGCAAAAGAAATACCTGGATCTATTGAGAGACCCTGGATGATTTGCACTGAATCAGCAAGGATTTCTGGCTCCCAATTCTTTAACAGAAACAGTGGCAAAGTGACAGGCATATCTTACCACACTAAATTATATTGCTCAAATTAAGAAAGCTTGTAGAAACCAAAAATTGACTTTTGTGTTGAAGGACTGTGCCTCCATTAAGTTCTAGCACACCACTTAAGTCCTCCAGTACCTAAATTCCTGGGCTGAGTTCTTTAATTGTAAGCATGTTCCTTCTGCACCAGGTATTATATCCAACTACATCCAAGGGTATTAAAAGAGCTGGCAAATGTAATCTCAGAGCCATTGGCAATAATCTTTGAGAACTCCTGGAGAACAGGGGAAGTCCCAGCAGACTGGAGGAGGGCAAACGTTGTCCCCATCTTCAAAAAGGGGAAAAAAGAGGATCCCAACAATTATCGTCCAGTTAGTCTGACATCAATACCAGGGAAGATTCTGGAGCAGATCATTAAACAGAGAGTCTGTGAACATTTAGATAGCAATGCCATAATCACAAGAAGTCAACATGGCTTTCAGAGAAACAAGTCATGCCAGACTAATCTGATCTCTTTTTTGATAAAATTACCAGCTTGGTAGATGAAGGGAACACTGTGGATATCGCATACCTTGATTTCAGTAAGGCCTCTGACAAGGTTCCCCATGACATTCTTGCAAACAAGCTTGTAAAATGTGGGCTAGACAAGTTAACTGTTCAATGGATTTGTAATTGGTTGACCGGCCGAACCCAAAGGGTGCTCAGCAGTGGCTCCTCTTCCTCTTGGAAAGATGTGACCGGTGGGGTGCCACAGGGTTCTGTCCTGGGCCCAGTGCTATTCAACATCTTTATCAATGACTTGCATAAGGGAATAGAGGGTATGCTTATCAAGTTTGCAGATGACACCAAATTAGGGGGAGTAGCTAATACCCTAGAGGACAGGATCAACATTCAAAATGACCTAAATAGATTAGAAAGCTGGGCCAAAGCTAACAAAATGCAATTTAATACAGAGAAATGTAAGGTACTGCACTTAGGGCGGAAAAACAAAATGCATGGATATAGGATTGGGGAGACCTGGCTGAACAAGACTACGTGTGAAAGGGATCTAGGAGTCCTAGTAGACCACAAGTTGAACACGAGTCAACAGTGTGAGGCGGCAACTAAAAAAGCCAATGTGATTTTGGGCTGCATCAATAGAAGTATAGTGTCTAGATCAAGGGAAGTCATAGTGCCACTCTATTCTGCCTTGGTCAGACCTCACCTAGAATACTGTGTCCAGTTCTGGGCACCACAATTCAAAAAGGATATTGACAAATTGGAACATGTCCAGAGGAGGGTGACTAAAATGGTGAAAGGTCTGGAAACCATGCCTTATGAGGAAAGACTTAAGGAGCTGGGTATGTTTAGCCTGGGGGAAAAAAACGGTTAAGGGGCGATATGATAGCCCTGTTTAAGTATTTGAAGGGGTGTCACATTGAGGATGGACCAAGCTTGTTTTCTGGTACTCCAGAAACTAGAACACGGAATGATGGATGCAAGTTCCAGAAACAGAGATTCCACCTCAACATTAGGAGGAACTTTCTGACAGTAAGAGCTGTTTGGCAGTGGAACACACTCCCTTGGAGCTCATTGGAGGTCTTTAAACAGAGGCTGGATGGCCATCTGTCAGGGATGCTTTGATCGTGATTTCCTGCATGGCAGGGGGTTGGACTGGATGGCCCTTGTGGTCTCTTCCAACTCTACAATTCTATGATTCTAGGCTCCATTTGGCAGGACATGGGGTACTAGTAAAAAACAGATTATTTCCTTAAAGTCTGCCCATCCTTCTCTCCCTCTGCTCCACGCATGACAGAGCAGAGCTTGGAACACTCCTGGCACCTTGATATCAGTGATATCTCTTGCTGCGGGAGGGGGGACCACATTCTGAACCACCTAAAGCATATTTCCAGCAGTTGTAATTCAAGATTACAGAGACTTGCAGGAGAGTCTCTCCAGGTGAATTGAATAAAAAATAACTTTTGGGTGTTATAGGCATCTAACTACCAGCTGAAGCAAACAGTGTAGGAAGGCTGCACACTCTGCCAGGGCTTTCAGCTTAAGTGCTTGAAAGTACCTGGCAAGAGTTTGCTGTTCTGTCTAATACAACCATTCCCCCTATTTGACATGGCTCTTTAAAAAAAAGGCAGAAGAAAGGAACTAAGCCAAAAGTCAACTTTTACAGGTCATTCAAATCACTGATATAGAAAATTACATCTGCAGGCCCCAGTAATTAGAGATTCAACAGAAGACAGTAATTTGCTTTGCCAATTATTCCCCCCCCCACACTCACTCTCACACACTCAACATTTCTTCTAAATTGCATCATCAATAGATCTCCTCAAGAACGTGACAGACAAATGCTATACTCCCTTTCCTTCTCCAGTGCCAAGCAGCTTTGCATATAAAGTTTCACATCCTGCTTTTTAACCATTAGTATTACAGCTCTCACAATGACGTAGTCTTCATCAATTCAACAGCATCAGGTGCCACTTCTAGTGAAGTGGCTATACTGCAAACAACCAGAAGAAAGCACCCAGGTGTGTGTGTGTGCATGTGTGTTCCATCAGTAGCCTGAGCCAGACAATTGTTCAGTCACACATTATGGTTCTTGAAATGTAAGGCTAAATGCAACTGTAATGCAGCATCAGCTCCAATATGAGGAGCACCTTTCATGCCACAGTCTCTCCTGATAAGAGCAGGGTTAATGCACAATATCACCACCATTTCTCTATACCGCTAGAGCCCAAAAGGCACTCAGGTCACAACAGTCTAGCATGACAAGAATATAGCACAAGTGAGCGCTGGGGCTCCAGCACAACCATGAGACAACATTTGAAAAGCCTCACTCTTGTTTTACATTAACTGAAGCTTGTTGTGTTGTCCAAACCCAAGCAAACCGTGGTTAATATTTATTCATTCAAATTAGACCACCTTTCCACTAAATTGTGCTCACAACAGCATGCAAAAAAAATCACTCAAGTTCAAATAAAAACACAGCAAAAAGAGAGAGTGCCCATCAGATTAAAACCTACTTCAGCAGCAAGTCAATTTAAAGGCCTGCTTGAATAAAAATGTCTTTGCCTGTTGGTGGAAAGAATAGCCTGGGCTTTGCTGACAGGAAGTTGCTGGGCCTTGGGGAAACCACTAAGAAGGTCCCCAGGTCTCATGTTCTTGCCAACAGAGCTTCTGAGAACAGTGGTGCAGAGGAACCCCTCTCCCAAAGACCCCAAGCTCACCTGGGAAAATACAGTCTTTCCAAGAACCTGGTTCCAAGTCACACAGGACTTTACCGTCCATAACAAGCCCTTTGAATTTCAGCCTGCAAGAAGACAGGTAGGCAAGGAAGAATTTTAACAAAGGCACACTCTCCTCTGTAACTGGCCCAGTCAATAGTGTGGCTACAGCACACTCTCAACAAACTGGCATTTTGGAACATTTATCAAAGGCAGCCCCATGTAGCAGTCAAAGTGGGACTCCTATTACTGTTATTGTTACTGTTATTCAATTCCTAAACAATCTCCCATGCCTAAAACAGTATGCTGAAGTGTTGTACGTACAAGAAAAGGTAGATTAAAAACAACACATAGTGTACTCAAAATCGCAAGGGGTCTCTCCTCATTCCCTGGCTCTGTTTTCAACTGACACTGAGGCTTGTCTGGATTAAGCTTCATCCAGTCCATTACCAGCACCAGACACTCCTTGATTCAGAACATCAACAGACTCTTTGGATTGAGAGAGAGTTGGGTGTCACTAAAACACTGAAGGCACTGACCCTCCAGTCATTAGGCAGTCTCTCCCAGCTGCTTCATGTATACCTTCAAGAGGAGGGGACAGACGAAACCTTGAAGGCTGCTACAGGGCAATGGCCACAGTATTGAAAAGATGCCCCCCAGTGCTACCTTCTGAAATTGCCTCTCCAAGGAAGACCAAACCCACCATAGTGCCCTCAGGTGCTCTCCCAACTACAATGAGACCACGGTCAACAGAATCAAAAACTCATGAGAGGTCTAGCAGAACCAGCAGGTGAATTCTTGGCAATAGATTATCTATTCAGGTGACAAAAGCAGCTTCTAGCCCATCCCAAACCTGAATCCAAATTGAAATGGATCTGGATAATCCTGGGGCTGAGATGACACCATCCACGCTGGCCCTTTGGCTAAGAATGGAATTCTTCTCATATACTCCCTTCACTTGCCTCATCCATGAATTATCCCCACCCCCACCCCCAGTGCAAATCATGATGAGACACTACTGCACCAGTGCTGATGCTAACCAGAATTCTCTTGAATTTTTTTGTTAAAAACAAAAAACCTGTCATGGTTAACATTAGCCACAGTTGACATACAATGTTCACATCATTGCTAAAAGCAACAAGAAAAAACATGGAGAGGAGTGTGCAAGCCTCTTTAAACATGTTTATGTCCAAGACCAAGGGGACAGGTGGGGCCATATGGAAGGAAAAGGAAAGCATGAACCCGTGGGGCACTCTTGGTGTCTTAATTATGATTACATGACTGGGGAGAGCAATGTTTGTATGGAGTCTAACGATTTCCATCAAATAAATTCAAAGATAGAAGGGCGTTAACCTGAGCACATTTCAGTCTAGTTACAAGTCCATCTAATGGTAATATGGGTTACTTTAGTATCAAAACTGATTTTTTTTCCTTCAATTGCAACAGAACTCCATTTTTTTCACACTGACTATGTCAACAGGATAATTCTGGAATCAGGAAATAACACAAATCAGTTCTACATAATAGCTTTTACTTCTAACAAAAACACTTCAAGATATCAAAATGAATACTTAAATGCATCTTTCTACAGCAAATTGTTCAGTATTGAATCATTATTAACTCTCAAAAATTTCTTGCTCCTGCAATGTATAGTACAAGATCATTAAAGTATCATTCCATCATTCAAGACAGTGGCAATTAATAATCTGCTATCTTTTAAGACAAACATGCTTATGGCTGAACATAACATATACAAACAATGTCTGCTGACACACAATTCTCTCTTTTTAATGCTGCTTATGTGCAATGACAGACTTACAAAATATGTCCCAGCATCAATTTTAATACAATATAATTTTAAGATCTGTGGAAAGCAGAATGCTACACTTGAGTATGGAAAAGATGAGCAAGCCACCTGAAAGCAGATCAATAAAAACTGGGCACCAAGAAAAAAGCACATCTCTGGGGCAAGAAACTCACCCAGCATCAAAATCAATTTACTCTAAAACTATCAACTGCCTTTACAATAAAAACCCTACACCTCTGAGGAGACCTCGTGAAAAGTCAATGCTAAATCAACACCAAGGTGTATCATTCAGCATAGAATTGCCATAAAAACCTTGTAAATGCAAGGTGGCAGCCTAAATCTGCCACCCAAGGTGTCTGACCATAATGACCATGAAGGGGTAAGATGGGCTTCCCTGGTGAGAAATTCCCAAACCGCCAAGCCATGCTCAGAGTTCCTCAGAGCAAGGTGTCTCTCAAAGATGCAGAAGACAACAACCTGGGTGCAGGCATTCTCAAAACAGGGTGAAACGAACATGTTGGATTATGTCTCAAACACAAGATGAGGTCAGTGAATTTATTAGCAGCTTCATTCTGTCCAATCCCATCCAAAGGCAAGAATTAGAATCTTAAGTTACTCCTATATGAAATGAGATATTCCAAAAATATTAATCCACTGCCAACTTTCCAATTCATGATTCCTCCAACAAAGCTACCCTATCAGAAACTTGTTTCCTTGAACCTAGGGGTCACTTGTGATTATCTGATTTTAAAAAAAAAAGGAAAAATTAAAATACAGCCCTAAAGAAAATAAGTGGTTCAAGACATCCCAAAATAGTTCAAAGTTAACTTAAAATAAGTAAGTGGAAGACATAGCTATTCAACAGCCACTGGGTGTTTTTTTAAATATTGAATATTTTGCTCTGGAGGATTTCCCTCCAAATATGATTTTGTTATAACACTGACAGGCACAGACTAGAGAGTACCAGATGTTCTCTTCAGAACAAAGTACCGTAGTAGAAGTTAAATGTTTAGATACACTTGGATGCTTCAAAAAGATGTATTTTTACAAAATGAGGAAGAGAGCCACTTCCTGCATTACTGAAATCAATACAAGGTCTTTTAAAACATTCAGCGGAAATAAATCAGCAGTCTTCAAACTAAGCTGCTTAGCTGGGGCCTGTTCTGATGTTTTTCTGCCCCCACCTCTCAACGCTCTACATAAAGGAGAGCAGGACTCAAGCGAACACAACTTCCTCCCCCTCTGACTACAAAACAAGTAGAAGACAGGATTCAAACCAAGCGCTTCCAGAGATCGTTAAATACCACAAGTTTCCATTATGTTGTCTACAGAACTTGTTTCTCTAATATCTAGAGTAAGGAAATCCTTCATTCAATGAAGATACGCTTCGGAGGGTGCCATCTACAAGGGGTGAGGTCAGCGGGCAAGAGACTAAAAGGTACACCCGGGCATAGTAGCCCAAAATTATTTCAAGCTATTCAGTAAGAATACAATCACACAACCCAGAACACGTACAGAGTTCCTTTCACTTTGCACCCTGAAACTGGGCACTTCTCTCACACAGAAAGATGTTGCAGATGGCTTTGTTGCCTATAAGCCAAAACCCCACACAGGTCTCTAGCAGAAAATGAAATGCTGTTCTTCACTTCCCTGAGAAGCCACAAAGCAGCAAGCTTTCTCCTTCAAAATGAGGGTCATAAAAAGTAAGAGACGGACTGGACTGTTCCTTCTCTCCCACTCCTGCTTGTATTTTCTTCCCTGCAACAGTTCCCCTTCATCAGTCTCTGGAGTCTATGCATTTTCGCCCTTTGGTGTGGGAAGTGGCGAGAGAGAAGGAAGCGAATTCCATGTAGGTGGGTGAATGAAGGAAGACAACAAAGGTACGTATGCTGAGGGAAGAAAGCAGACTAAAGGAATGAGGGATGGACAAGAGATATCTGATTAGCCAGGAAAGGGAGGAAGGTTGGCAATCTCAATCAATTTACAAAGCAAACTTCCTACTGTCTGTAAAATACCTACGGCGATTGGAATGAAGGAGGAAGGAGTGACTGACCAACTGTTCCCGAAGAAGGACAGTGCTGGAGGAGGGAAGCAAAAGAGGCCTCCTGGGGGACACAGCTCTACACCAGAGGAGGCTGAAACAGAGTCAAGCCAATATTGAGCAGCCCCTGAGAGAATGGAAACAGTGCAACCAGCCCCCACACTTCAGCCCACTAAACAGATCTGCAGCACTCCCAGAAAAAGAGGGGAGAAAGCCACTTAAAGAACACAGATTCTTCCCAAAAGTATGCTCCAGATTCAGGGATAACCCACTGGGTGTGCCACACACCAGAAGTAGGTGGGTAGATACACAGGACCAGCAGCAAAAGCAGAAGGACATGCCTCTTCTCTTCTGACCCCTTCCCTTACCCATCTGATGCCAGCAAGGAAAGGAAGAGGTGCCTCTTGCAGAGGCCTGAAGCCATCATGTGCAGGCGGGAGCCAGCAAGCAGCCCATGAGTTGTCCAGCCCAGCCCCCTACAACACAACCTCATCCCCCCTGCCCCCCCTCCACACACACTATCTTACTTCCCAAAATAAAAGACTTTCTTACCCCTGGCTTGCTGGTGAGTAGTTTTTTGTTGGTTTGTTTTTTAAATGCAAACACCCAAACAGGATGCTCTCACTAAAGGCACTGTTAACCCTTGTTTCAAGCACAATTCTGACATTCTCACAGTGGGATATAAACATCTGAGGATCTGTTGTGTTTACACACATACATTGAACTGTTTGTCTCCCTGTTTGTGAAAGACTAAAAGCAGTAAACAAAGGCAAAGATCTCCAGAAGACCACCGGGATTTGGATTTATGTAATCTACTTATATTGCCATGGCAGTGTCTTAAAAGGACAATATCATCAAGAGCACAAATAGGTCACATGGGGGGGGGGAACCAACATCGGTTTAACAGATGAAGTAACATTAGGAGGAAATTCCTGAACTACAAGCACAAACTACATAGACCAGTTCCAAGGTTAGCCTGTGATATCAGTACAGTTTCAATGTTTAAGCAATACAAAATGAAAATTATTAAGGCAGCCGCTTAAGACTGGGAAAACAGATAGACACACTCTTGTTATTTCCTCTGAACATATTTTATGTTCAAAATTAAACACCAAAGGAGTGAATTCAGCACAGAAACTAAGCACCTGGACTGCTGTTACCAAAACTTTGAAATATTTTTATATGGGGGTTGAGAAAAGAGTAATATTCAAGTTTGAATAAAGGATGCTCAAAGGTATTCAAAAACATCCTCAAGCCCTTAATGACAACAGCAGCAACAACTATTGATTACTTATTTATTTAATTTATATCCCTCCTTTCTCCCAAAATGGGCCTCAAAGCAGCTACAATACTAAACCAACAGTTAATTTGTTGGCCTTTTCCACACACCATGATAAGCTCCACAGGATAAAAGCAGCTCTGCAAAGCAAATGTGGAGGGCAAAAGCCCTTGAAGCTGGAAAGTAAGTGCCTCTACTATCCCTCTAGAAGAAGGGAAAGAAAATTTCTCTCCTGACTGGAGAGGCTTTGGGGGACTTTGCACAAAGAATTACCTACTCACCCATTAGACTGGAGTTCACGAAAGGTGTCGGGGACAATCCGTCATTGGGCCCTAATCGACTATCGTTCAAGTGATCACCATAATGAGGACTTTCTGTAAAACCCTACAGGAAAAGAACAGAGTATTTAACAGATTATTTGGCAGCCCGACTAATTCAGTTCAAAGTCACTCTCCTAATTAGAAGGAGAGACAAATGGGTTCTTCTTCCTGAAGCTGAGTTTCAATTGTGAGTATCACAAAAGAACACACACATGCTGATCTCCAAGCACTTCTGTATCAATAAGCTGGACTGAAACGTCACTATTTTTGAAGACCACATTAAAGTTACTGTTCCATCTGTGTCTTAAAAATACTAAGCATGCTGGTGCTGCCTTTAGAATCTTTGGTCTTATTGAGATAACAACGCTTCCTGCCAGGACATTATCTGGAGGACTAGTGGTGGGCCTTGGACACAGGTGGTCCTAAGCAGCATTCCTCCCCTGACCCTCATGATGGAAGAAGGGAACCACTGAACAAGGGAGAGTCCCATGTTTCTTTAAGACATGGCCTCTCCAATCATGGGAAACTAAAACCTGTGGGAGCCATCAAGATCTTAAGTTCAAATCAAACGGAAGCTTCAAATGGCTGTTAATCAAATGGCAGTTTGATGCGTCTTGCAATAATGAAGGGAGATGAGAGAAGAGTGTGTTAGGTGAGGGGTGAACAAGCCTGCTCCCAACTGTTCCCCATATACACTCTTGAGGAAACTGCATCATCTCAGGGGAGCCCGTTCCCAAACATAACCAAGGCTACCAGCAAGTAACATAAAAGACACCAAGGTATCCAGCAGCACCTTTGAGACCAAATGGGAAGAAGAAATCTGCATCTAATGCAGTTGACTGTGTCCACGAAAGCTTCTCCTAGAAATTTCTTCTTCCCCATTAGTTTCAAAGGCACTACTGGATTCCTTCATGTCTTTTTATACTAAAACTATCTCAACACATTTACCTCTTTGAATACAGACAAGTAAGAAGTAAGGCTTCCATTTATGTGTTGCTAGCAGTATTCCTTCCTTGCCTACTATCTTCTCCTTTTATTACAGATTCAGACCACAACTTAGGTGAGGCAAGAACTTCTCCTGTTTTGCCAGTGAAATGAATAAGCCAATGTACATCAATGACAATGTGCAAATGAAATGTTGTTGTTGTTGTTCCCCCCCCTCCCCGTACCTCTATCGAGGAAGTATTTAGATTCATCAACACAACCACTGCCATCCTGGCCAAAACAACTGCAGGAAAACAGTTTTATCAAAGAATGTCTGAAGTGATGCAGCCATCACCAACTCAAGAGCCTTGCTCCTCAAAGGAGATACTAGTGATGGGGCGGAAGTTCTCATACCTCTTCCTCCAAGGAAGTGCTCTTCAGGAAAGGACTCCCTCCTGCACAGGGCAGCATTTGCCATCCCTTGGACCAACGTGACCAATTTACTCAGCTGGATCTGATCAACCAAGGTGTGCAAGGCTCAAGCTTACATGCGGTGTGATGGATTGATACAAGCATCTTCTCCACCACAACAGGACATAGCAACTGAAAACTATCCCAAGGTGATAGGCATTCAAAGCAAAGAGAATTGCCAGGATCCTAGTATCAGTCTTAATATCTTATCCTGCCACCACCCCCCACCACAAAAAAAAAGAAAAGAAACCTGAATTAAAGAAGTATCAGATGAAACATTTGGAGAAGTTCAGAGCAGGAAGAAGTGCTAATTGCTCTGCTACAGCTGCTATTCAATTTCAATTCTACAAGAAAAAAGGACCCCTTTTTCTCAGATCACAACACAGGTAGTAGGAGTAGAAGGGGAAAATGTACTACTATAGACGATTTTATTCAACCACAGGTTCACAACATAAACCCAAGTTTAGACAAATATTCACTGAGATGTTTGAAAAGCCACACAATCTGATTTTTAAAAACTCTTTAGGCTCAGGCCTTTAAAAAGTTCCAAAAGAAGCTTAAGCTGGAGCAGAAATTGTTCCAGCCTGCAGCAATGAGAAACCATCCAGAATCCCCAGGGCTCAAAAAACCATCAATCACTGAACATTTATCATTTTCCAGACATGGTGGGCTTGCATTCAAGACGACATTAATGGGGCTGGAATAGGCCTCCCCATCTTTGCAGGCGTACTGTCAGTTCAACCAAAGGATTAGTAACTAAGGGCTAAATATCTGCCAAGCCCCTGCAACTGCTTATGGATGCATGTCACAACTTTCTGCTATACTGCCTTAGCGTTTATCTTCTGGGAGCCCCAGAAGATTACTCACTTTACCTACTTCAGAATCAGCGATACACATGTGATAGACATTCAGAAAAAATCTTTGTGACATGTACAACTTGCTCATGACCACAAGGATGTCCTCTGGTAACCATGACCTGGCCCCGTCTGTCAGACAGCCAGAGTGTAGCAGCAGCAGCTGCCCAGGAAAGGAGATGCTCCTAGCCAAGGTCACTCTGCGCTGTTTGTTTTTATGCTCAAGTGCAGCACGATGTTGTAAGATACTGGCTGAATAAAATATCCTGCACAGAACACATCTATAAGAAGTGTAGCCTTCCAGTTGTTTGGTTTTCTATATAATTAAGGTGGTCAGGCTCAGAGTAATAAATCATTGTTCCCAAAACTTGTAATCTGAAAAGAGAGCCAACAGTGATATACAGTATAGCTTTTGGAAGCTGCTAAATGCTGAAGAATAGATTTTGTTTATGCTTTAAGCAAGAAAACTCTGCTATGCCATCAGCCTAGTTTACAACAATATGCTAGTACAGGGGAAACAAAATGCAGTATTAAAATTAGCCTTCTCCATTGTGCTAAGGCAGCAGAAAAACAAAGGCGTACAGTCAAGAAACTAGCTATTACACACAGTCCAAGTCTTGCAAGAGACAAAGCTTAAAAACAACCAGCAAAACCTTGGCTGCTGTGAGGAATGCCTTTCCATTTTGAGCTTGAAATACAACATGAAAATGATTCACTCTTAATCCTGCAAAGTCCCCTCACCAATATTCTAGAGTTCGGCAGACAACTGAATTAAAGCAATAGCTTGTGAAGAAAGTATTGTTAACAGCATGCTAGCTTCCATATCGAAGACAGACCTCATACGGTCTCTGCTTAAAAGGCTCATAACTGAAGGAACATGGTTAGTACTAATGTTGAGCAGAGGCTGGGTACTCAGACATGCACACTGGGGAAGGATGGAGCAGGGAGAGATCAGCTGCGAGACAGGACACTACTGTGGCACAACCTCCCTTACAAGAAGCCACTGAGAAAGCGATGAGGGACTGTGGGGGGAAATGGTTTCTTAAGAAACAACAGACAAGACTGTCAAGCAACTATAAACAGAACACAGAACAATTTGACCCTGCAAAACCATGCTTCAGATCACTTTCCCCATCAGGTCACACTGCCCAGCTCACGTATGCATGTGTACACTGTTGGTGAAAAGCAGTTTTGTGTACAGTTGTCCCTTCACATTCGCGGGGGTTCGGTTCCCCAGACCCCCACGAATGTGAAAATTCCACGAATAACAACTGCCCTCCCCCTGCCCCGCCAAATCAACCACGGGGCCTCCATAGTCACTTTCCCCCTCTCCCCCTCCCTCCCAAGGCCTTCACGGGGCCACCGGAGACCCTCCCGAAGCCCCATGGATGCCTCCCCGGCCCTTCCTGCTCCCATCCAGGGCCTTCATGAGGCCTCCGGAGTGTCTCTGGAGGCCCCATGGAGACCTCCCCAGCCCTCCCCCCTCCTGCCCAGGGCCTTTATGAGGCCTCCGGAGCATCTCCGGAGACCCCATGGAGACCTCCCCGCCTTCCCCCCTCCCGCCCAGGGCCTTCACAAGGCCTCCGGAGCGTCTCCGGAGGCCCCATGGCGACCTCCCCGGCCCCCCCCCTCCCGTCCAGGGCCTTCACGGGGCCTCCAGAGCGTCTTCGGAGACCCCATGGAGACCTCCCCAGCCCTCCCGCCCAGGGCCTTCATGGGGCCTCCCGAGCGTCTCCGGAGGCCCCATGGAGACCTCCCTGGCCTTCCCCCCTCCCTCCCAAAGCCTTCATGGGGCCTCCAGAAGCCCCGTGTTGCTGCTTTTGGGAGGGCAGGGGCCCTCCCCAAACCCGCGAATATTCAAAACCGCGAATGTTAAGTTCGCGAATGTAGAGGGGCAACTGTCATACCAAAATCTGACATTGTATGCATGCTGAACTCCAAAAGTGAAGCCCAGGAATTGGGAAAGCTACTTCTGCCATCTGAGTGGCACATGCCCCTAATCGTTTGCCACCACGTCTACCAACCACAAGTGTCCAAACCTTGTCTTGGTTCCACTGGACACCAGCACTGCCTTGAAGTTCAGGGGAAGGGCCACTCACAGCATTCGAAGAACACTTCCTGGTACTGCTCTTAGCCCACTCCCTCTGGTCTGCTGCCACTCCGTAGCAGAGAAAACATGGAGTGAAAGGCAATTTGCCTGCTCAGCTGAAGGAAATTTAACCACTCCAGAGGGGCCTACACACCGCTGCAAAGGACCTAGTCCACAGTTTCAGGGTCTTCTTGGACCCATCAGCTGTGTTAACAGCAGCTATTACCAGCTCAGGACAGCTGCCGGTGCCCTGGTAACTTCCTGACTGGATTACTGCACTGTGTTGTGTGCAGGGCTGCCACTGCAAATGATCCAGACAGTGATAAGCACATTCACAAAGAGAATCAAATGATGGTTGTATACTGATTTTAAGAGCATCACATTATTAATTGCTGACTTGTTTGGTTGTTATATTTGTTACATGATAAAATAAATATAAAATTATAATAAAAGAAGAAACGTGTCCAGAAAACTTTAGATTTTCCAGGTCATGGCTGAGAGATTGCTAACAGTGGCTAAACACTACAAGCCTACCACATGCTTCAAACCTTCCAGGGCTCTCCGCCTACTCCCAAGACCAATGCAATGTGCAATTTCTGGCCTTCTGACAGATTACTTGGGACCATCTTACTTGAAGGACCACCTCTTCCCATTTGTACCCCACCCAATCTGATCCCACCTAAGTACTAGCCAGGGCTGACCCTGCTTAGCTTCACAGATCAGACAGATCAGTAGCTTATTCGTATAAGAAAACAGCTGATGTCCCACATTTCAATTCAAGCAGATAATTACACACACAAAAGCCAAGTCTCACCTCCTCATGTTTCAACTTTTCAAGAGCTGTTGAGAGATCTGAGCTTTTTCCAAGGAGACTGCCATTTTCCTGTAAGTAAATAAATATTTTAAAAGGTTACAAATAAATTAAGATGTTTGCTATTCAAAAAAACAATGTACCTTGCTTAATTATGTTTAGTCATTTACTGAAGTTGAATGGTGGGAGAATCAGGCCAGACAAAAGGGAAACACTTTTTCACCACCCTATACTGCATAGTCAAATTGTGGAATTCACTGCCACAAGATAATGTGACAGCCGCTGACTGTGAGAGCTCTTTCAAAGGAAACTGGGTAAATTCATGGAGGGAGGGGCCATCGCCAACTAAATGGCTCAACTGCACCTGAAAAGCAACAACAGGGAGCAGCACTGTGACTGTCAGCTATGCTAACTTCCATCTTATAGAACTGCAGCTCCCCAGGCCCTACAATCTTCCCCTTCCAGTTGAGCAAATCTTAATGAATATTCTCAAATTCAGGTAGCAAAAGGGGAGCACAGCATGCACTCTCAACCTCTAAAAGCTTAAGTTAAACCAAAGATGTTGTACTCTTCACTGAGTACAGCCCTCTTGCACTTGTACAGTTAAGTTGGGTACAGCTCTGGCACATTAATTTTTTCCCAAAAGAGCAGCATTCAGACAGAGCACAAAATTCACAACACTGGTTTCAAACTAGACAAAAGGAGCTCCATGTGTTTACAGTCCACATATCCCAGAAAAGAGAATGTATGTGTGTGTGTGCATGCGCACATACATTTGCCAGACTTTAGGAGTGAAAAAGGTGTTTAAAGTGCTGAGCACTCTTAAGCAGGGACAGAAGTGCTTACAAGCCAGCTTGAGGCTTCAGGGTTGGTCTTGAGCTTTCCCTTGGGATGTCTTTCCCTTGGGATGGATAAGGTATGGAGTACCACCTTGCACTGGTAGTTCCTGCCTATCAAATGCATACAGAGTTCTCTTTAGAAAGAGCCATGGCTGCTGTTTCACTGCTTCATCTTACTGAAGAAGTAAACATTACTCTGAAGTAGCAGAGTCCACAGGCTCAAGCTAAATCAAAACAAAGAATGAAAACCTTTTCCCCCTCTCCAGGACTTTTTTCACTATTCAACATTTCCTAGAATTATTTAAATATTTTAAGTATTCATACTGTATTACTGATTCTGTGTGGCACAGAATTCATACTACTGTTTTCTTACACCTAAAGTAGGCAAACTGCCAAGAACGATATTGACAGCAGGACCTCCCAAATTCTTAAAGTATTAGCACCCAGCAGCCATGCTTGGAGGGTGAGTCAGAGACATCTGTATGGTGGACCATTTTATGAGAAGATCATAACCGGAAAAACTAGGTGTGAAGAAAGGGTTCACCTCTTCCACCCACCCAGTACTGCATGCAATCCCCATCCCCCTCCAGACCCCTGCTGCTGTCGACTTCTTCTTAAGACTAGTTCAGAAGCCACTTCTCAGCCACAACCCATCAGCTGCACAGATATTCCACAATGCTCCAGAGTGGTTTGTGCGTCGTCCCCATACTGGCTTTTAAGCAACAGTAGTCAAATTGTACGCTTACCCTAGTAGGTTCATATGAAGGACTTGACTGGCCACTTGCTCCCCAAGATACAGCACCTGTTCGTTCTTCCATACCTAGCAACAGAAACACAGAATGCAGACTTTATAATAAAATACAAGAACTGGAAAAAGCCAAAAGCACAAAATCATAGCATAGAAGGCAGGAAAAATCCATCAGCATTCTCTTTCAAAGGCACCAACAGAGCTGCCCCAGGCATGTAGGGCATGATACAAACTCCCACCTGGTTGGGCCATGTTTGGTAAGCAAAACTTATACTCCCTCTTAAGCAGGTTGAAATTCTGTCCAACATGGCTGATGGACATTTTAGGGGCCCTCGTGCATACATTTTTATCCAACCCTTCTTCAAAACCATGTATGAAGTATGGCATTTGTCTGCTTCCTAGTACAGTTGTCCCTTTACATTTGCGGCTTTGACTTTCGCGGTTTTATGTATTCGCGGAAATTCCTTCCCCACCCTGCTCTCCCCAACACAGCCTCTGAGCATTTAAGGAGGAGAACTTCCTGCACACATACACACACAGGGAAGATCCCAGCAAGCAAGCAACCCCCACACCAGCCTCAGAGGGTCTAAGGCCAAGCAAAGTCCCCCCCCTTGCCACTCCTCTCTCTGTGTTTTAACAAACTGAATGGCTTCTTTAAAACTCACATTTCGCCCCATGTCTCCTCATGGCCCAAAGTAAAGCACAGCAGCAAACTGAATTGTTTCTTTAAAACTCACATTTCGAACCTTTCCTACACACATTCACACACAGGGAAGGTGCGGGTGGCATTTCCCAGCAACCCAGCCTCTGAGCATTTAAGGAGGAAAGCTTGCGTGCTTACAGTATGGGGCTGTGCTTTTTTTTCAGCCAGCAGGAAGCTTTCCTCCTTAAATGCTAAGAGGCTGGGTCCGGTTGCTTGCTGGGAGATCCCACCCGCACCTTCCCTCTGTGTGAATGTGTGTAGAAAAGGTTAAAAATGTGAGTTTTAAAGAAGCAATTCAGTTTGCCGCTGTGCTTTAGTTTGGGCCATGAGGAGACATGGGGCGAAATGTGAGTTTTAAAGAAGCCATTCAGTTTGTTAAAACACAGAGGGGGGAGTGGCAAGGGGGGGACTTTGCTTGCGTGCTCACAGCATGGGGCTGTGATTTTCTTTCCTCCTTAAATGCTCAGAGGCTGGGTCAGTTTCCGTGTGTGTGTGTGTGTGTGTGTGTTTAGGAAGGCTGCTTTTATTCACGTTTTTTTCACTTTCGCGGGGGTCTTGTTCCCGTAACCCCCGCGAATGTGAAGGGATGACTGTACTGTATTTCAGTGAATGAGTCTGAGCTTTTCCTTTTAAGAGACTCTAAACCAAGCACCTTCTCCTAGTCTCCTGTGTTTTTGTGAATTTATAATGTTCCTTCTGGTTCTGCCCTCTGCCTCCATGAATCTTTTGCAACATATGTGATCATTTTAACACAGCAGAAAACAGAACTCCACAGAACTTTGTCAACACAGACACACTTGATTCCTACAGGTATCATCCTTCTAATATTACTGCCTTGCTCAACACAACACATGTAGCCGTTGTTTCTGCTGTCACTGTTGGGTTATCCCCCTGCCCCTACCTTGAGTCATTACACCTGGGGTCTCAAATCTGTTATATTTGTGCCAACTTGCCAAGTTTCAAGAGATTCTTCGTATGGTATAACTGTCCTGAATAATTTGCTCTGATGTGTGAGCTTCACCACCTGAATCCTCTGCCATCTCAAGATCATTCATGAACAAGTTATACAAAAAATCCAGTTCCAGACCAGAAAGTCACTTACACCTAAGCTGGTTAGAATCAGCCCATGACCTCTTCTCTTTTACCCACTTCTTCTGAAATACAGTAGGATCCCCGTATCCACTGATTCATTATCCACTGATTCAGTTATCTGTGATTGGCGACGGATAACTGAATGTAGAGTGTTTCCAGGACAGGATGCGTAAGAACAAACAAGGTGATGGCCAGCAGGCTTCAGCAGTCACGCCAACACCATCTTGTTTGGGGGACAACCTTCTCCCCAGGTGCCCCAGGGACTTTGGGCGACCCAGCCCCCCCCCCCGCATGGAGGTGGGTGAGCAAGGCGGGGGCCCTCCATCCCCCCAGAGCCAGTGTGGCCGGGGGCTTGAACCCAAGTTGCCCAATCCCCCCTCCCTCCTGGAGGCTCCATACTGATTCCCTCCCCTCCCGCCAGCCTTACCCCGTGACACCGGGCCTGCTCATTGACTTAAGCATTGTTGAAGGCGCGGAAGGTGAAGAGCGAGGCCAGGAAGGCGCGGGGCCCTGACACTCGCAGCCACCCCCGATAACGCCAGCCCAGGAGCACCAGTGGGCCGAGCCCAGGCGCTGGAGGAGGGACACTCACAGCCCAAACAGACCGACCCCCGCTTGACTCTGCAGCAGCAGTGGCACATCTCTTGCCCAGCCTCGGCCCCGCCACAAGCTGCAGGCGAAGAGCAGCACCAGCGCTGCCCAACCCAAGTCCGGCTCCGGCTCCGGCTCCAGTTCCATGGTCCAGGCTCACGGGGCGTCATCAGGATGCATCGCCCTCTCTCCACAGCAGGCCCAGTCCACAGGCTGCCTCACTCTTTCTCTCAGTGCGTCTCACCCCGCTTCTTCTGCCTTCCTCTTCCTGCCTGCCTCCCCCGCACTATCACACTTATGTTCCACTTATGCTGACAGGGTGTTCACTATTATCCACAGATTTCAGTATCTGCCGGGGGGAACCCATCCCCCATGGATACGGGGGTCCTACTGTAATGTGATCGTCTTATCTAATAGCTATTACATTTCCTTGAGGGACTTCAGTATGAGATTGCACCAAAGCTTATGTTATTGGAGAAGTTTTCAGTTTATTTTCCCCACTAAATGGTATGTTTTTGTATACTCTCCCACTTCCTTCGCCTTCTTGAAAACTGAACACAAAATACCAGCATAACAAAGACTGCATGAGATGACAGCACTGCACACTGATAACTAATACTGTAGTACATTCTTTTATTGTATGCAATCTAACACCACTGTGTTTTATCTACATAGTACATCAGCAAAGTATGACAACAGTACTCTTGAAATCAAAGAATTCTTAACCAATTTACTAATATCAGACCAAAAGTTAAGCTTATGCAGCAGCTGCTGCTGCTGTTGTTACTGTTGTGTGCCTTCAAGTCATTTCTAACACACATTGGAAACTGCTTAATGCAGTGTAGATGTGTAAATTGCTATTGCTCAAAACAATGTGTAAGCCGCTCTGATAGCCTTGTGGTTGAAGAATGAGGTATAAATAAATAAATAAAACTTCCAATTTATGGCGACCCTAAGGCAAACCTATCTGGAGTTTTCTTGGCAAGGTTTGTTAACAGAGGGTTTGCCACCTCGGCCTTCCTCTGGGACTGAGAGAGCGCTGACCACGCAGGGATTTGAACCCTGGTCTCCTAAAGTGCTAGTGCAACATTCAAACCACAACACCACACTGGCTTATGCAGATGCAGGCCTTCTTAAAATAATAAAATCACACACAAATCATGTGGTGCCGAGAATGTTGGACAGGATTGTAGTCTGGCGAGTTTAGCTAGCTTCTTTTAGCCAACAGTGCCCAGCACAGGAATCCATCAAGCCCACCAACAGCCTGCCAAGGCAACAGCCACCTCCTCACTTCTCTTCAGCACCTGGTACTCGGGTATGGATGGTCTGTTTTGCTATCACAGCAAGCAGCAAAAACAGACCTAATTGCTCAGGAATTTCTCTAGTGCTTTTTAAAACCACGTGTGTGCTCATCCTTACATCTTATGATGGCTACATTTCATCATTTTAATTGCATGTTAAACAAACATCAATTAATTTTGCCCAGGGTAAAGTAGTACATTTTACTAGCAGTAAATTTTAAAAGTGCATTATGCCCAATATAATGTAGTAATCTTCTCTTTCCTGAACCTACTGCCAAATCTATTTCATTGGGTGACTTCAGGGAATAAAACTTGTCCACACGCTCTCCGTTTCAGGAATTTGGAGGTGTTGGAACTCAGCTCTTCCCCCTTACAAATCAAAAAGCTGCCTAAAGCCTTCCCTTAGAAGAAATTATCTTCTCAGCATTCAATCTCAAAAGCATTTTAGAGACCCATTTCTTTGTTGCGTCTGTCTATGTAAAAGCTTCTCTAAGCTGGGCAACCACAACTGCACACAGTTTTCCATATCTGGTGCTGAATATATTTACACAGTGGCATTAGCATAACTGAGGTTTCATTTTTCAATCTATCCCCAGCTTTGAACTTGCACTCAGTACGCCCACAGCAGGTTTAGTTGCCATGTTCAGTAAACAGCATGGTCCTAGGATCCCTTCCAGGAAAAGTCAGTTACAGCTGAGCTGTCATGAACATACATGTGAAGGCAGGCCACTTTATCTCAATGTAAATCATTTTATGCTGATTTACACTACTTTCGTCTAGCACTTCCTGTGAGTATTAAACCCATCTAGATCCATTGTTTCAAGCTGCATGAGATTTTCCCCATTCTAAATCATCTGGAAAATTCTGCAAGCTTAGATACTGTGCAGCCAGCCAGCCCCCCAATCATTCACAAGTGTAAAGCAGCACCAGCCCTGACACTATTAATTCCGGCCTTCTGCCAAAAGCTTTTTGGAAGTCCAAGTATATGCCTCTCATATCCTAAAACTCAAGAAATTCTACAAGCAAGAAAACATGACTTTGTAAAAGTGCACTAACTTTTCTTCAGTAGGCCTGTTGTCCTAAATTTTTTCTCTGATAACAATTTCCATCCGTCTACAGGAGGAAAATTTTGCAGACAGCAACTTCCTGCATCCATGCTTATCTTCTTTTTTCTTGTTTTAAATCAAGCTCATTTGCTTGCCTTCCAGTCCTTTGCTAAGGAGCCCAATTTTAACAATTACTCTAAACAGTTATCTTTAATTTTTCTATAAACTTTTCTAGATGCAGAACTGTTGGGTCTTGAGTTAGGAGCCTAGACCAAGTACAAAACGTCATCCTAATGTGAACAAGACTGGCCTTAAAAGAAAACTGACAAATGAAGAGGTCAGAAGGAAAAATCAGGAAGGATTTCTACCCCCAAGGATAGTCTTTACAATACTTGAGACGCCACCTACTCAAAAGACAGCATGAAGAAATCCCATTCATAGTTAATTGGCAATTATAATACAATGTCATAAGTTACAAAGGCACTGGCATTCTCCTGTGCAGTTGTAAAATTATCTGTATAGTGCAAGGGTGTGATTTCCCAACACACTTTCCAGTGCCAAAAACCTCTACAGATTTGCCACATTTTGCAGCTGACAGGGATGTAGTCATTTTATTGTATGTGATCCAGGAGCTTAGGAAGTGTGGTGGCCAGCACTGACAAAGACAGAAGCAATCTCTTTGACATATCTGACTCTTTTCCTTCTCAGACAAGGGCAGAAATAATGCAGTGATCACCACAGCAAGTATAAAACAAAGGCCTTTGCTTGCACAGTACACAGAAAGAAGAAAAGGAGGTTTAATTTTTTTAAAAAAAAATCAAGGATCTAGCAAAATCCAGGTATAGATATTTTTCTAAGACACAATCAGATGTGACAGTACAGGGAATTCTTGAGAAATTCAAAGTTCTCTGCCCAAGACAAAGGCAGTTAGCTTCACACAGGACAGGGACAGCCTGGATCTCGAGCTAGTAATGTTGCTAATGGATTTGAAATTTTATTGATTGTCTTTTACTGCCCTTTGTCCCCAGTGCCCACATGGCCAAGAAGGGGAGTGGCCTCTGCCTACATTGAGATCCCCCTAGACCATCTTAACTGACAACAGAATACAGTAACATGTGACTTTGTCACTGTATCTTTTCTTCTCCTATATGATATTTAAAATTTTTACCTGATGAACAAGCCAGCAAAGCTTCCAAAGCTTCCATGATGTATTTTGTGTTTTTTAGCTGGCCCAGTTACCCTAATGATGTTTTCAGCTATGCTGGCGGTAGTATAATAGCCACCAGTAGGGTTTCCCATGCCAGACAGGTCAAAACTGAAGGGTCTGACAAAGAGCATCAAAGGGCAGGATGGGCTCTCTAGACTTATGGCAACCATCCAAGGAGAAGGAAAACTCTAATCCCAAACCCGGGCAGATGGTGCTCTTCCAACCCTGTAAGGTCAACCATCTAAGAGAAGGAAACTCTAATCAAACCTATGACCCGAGGACTTCGCTGCTACCGTCCAAGCTTGCAAGGTCACAGCAGATGAACCTTTGGTTTAAAGGATGAGGCCAGTTCTGTGCACACTGTGCTCCACCAGAAAAATCCATTGCACAGGCTCCAAGGACAAATCCAATTCCGAAAAAGTCCTGTAGCAATAGGCGAGGGACGAAACAGCAGGTGTAAAGATGCACTGGAAGTCGCAGACCCAACCCTGCATGCAGGTGGTTCAGGACTTTGGTTGCTCGAGGCTGACCCGGGAGATAACAGTCTTGTTCGGCAGCATCCTGAATGACCAAACAGCCTTTTTTAAGGAGAGCACTGCTTGCTCCATATGGAGAGGGGCCTAGAAAAGGTGGCCTAACAAAAGCTCATCCCCAACTACCTGGTTGGCTAGCCGCGGCCAACAGGCATCTTCTGATGCAGTCAAACCAAGGCAAAGAAACAAAGGCACACACCGGCCTCCAAAGGTGTAAATAAACTGACGCTTGCATGCTGGAACATCACAACCATGCGAGAGTCTGCAGATAGTGGACGGCCTGAGCATCGTTCTGCTCTAATAGCCCATGAATTATCACGACTTAATACTGACATCACTGCTCTCAGTGAAGTTCGTCTCCATGAGGAAGGCAGCCTTAAAGAACACGGCGCTGGCTACGTACACCACCACATACAAAAAGTCCCTGTAGAAGATAAAAGTATTATCCTTGGTGACTTCAATGCCAGAGTCGGAAAGAACTCCGAAGCCTGGAAAGGTGTCTTAGGCAAGCATCGTGTGGGAAATTGCAATGATAACAGACGCTTCTTGCTAGAGTTCTGTGCAGAACAACAGCTGACTATTACAAACACTATCTTTCAGCAGAAAGATAGCTTGAAGACAACATGGATGCATCCCCGATCCAAACATCAGCACCTCATTGACTATGTTCTAGTCCGCCAAAGAAACATTCGCAATGTCCGTCATACTCAAGTGATGCCCAGTGCAGAATGCCAAACAGATCATCGCCTCGTAAGATGTAAACTAAATCTTCATCTTAAGTTCAAACCTAAGAGGGGTGGCATCTTAAAGAGGAGACTCCAAGTCAACAATCTTCAACAAGCTACCATGAGAGCCAACTTCCAGGCAAACCTGCAAACAAAACTTGAAGACCATTCTACAGATCCTTCTCCTACAGTGCTTTGGCAACATATCAAAAACAGTATCCTCCAGTCTGCGGAAGAATCCCTCGGGTTCTCCCACAAGAAAAATCAAGACTGGTTTGATGAAAATAACCAAGAGATCCAGGAACTGTTGGCAAAGAAGAGAACTGCTCACTAGGCTAGGCCTACCTCGCCCAGCCAACTTGCCATGTAAGAAAAGCAGCTTTCCGTCTCACATGTAGTAAACTTCAACAAAAACTCCGAGACATGCAGAACAAGTGGTGGATCAATATAGCAGAAAAGACACAACGCTGTGCAGATCTGGGTGATCTTAGAGGATTTTATGAAGCTCTTAAAGCAGTGTTTGGACCTACTTATCAGGTCCAAAGCTCCTTATACAGTACAGACGGTCAAACATTAATTACTGATAAAGCCTCCATCCTGAATCGATGGGCTGAACACTTTGAAAGTCTCTTTAGTACCAACCGAGTAGTCCAAGGCTCAGCTATCCAAGATATGATACAAAAACCAATGAAAAATGAATTGGACATAGCTCCCACTTTGGAAGAGACCCTTAAGGCCATACAGCAGATGAAAAATGGCAAGGCAGCTGGGATTGATGGAATCCCACCTGAAGTTTGGAAACACGGAGGTCATGCACTCCACGGTAAATTCCATGAACTCCTTGTGAATTGCTGAGAAAAAGGGGAACTGCCATCAGATCTCCAAGATGCAGTCATCATCACCCTGTGCGAGAAAAAAAGGAGCAAAATCTGATTGCTTAAACTATTGAGGCATAACACTGCTCTCTATTGCTGGAAAAATCCTTGCAAGGATACTCCTGAACAGATTAGTTCCTACTATTGCAGAAGAACTTCTTCCTGAAAGCCAGTGTGGCTTCAGAGCCAATAGGAGTACTACAGATATGGTATTTGCAACTGCATGAGAAATGCAGAGAGCAGAACAAGGGTCTCTATGTAACATTTGTCGACCTCACCAAAGTCTTCAACACTGTGAGTAGAAAAGGTCTGTGGCAGATCCTGGAAAGACTAGGATGTCCCCCCAAATTCCTTAAAATAGAATCATAGAATTGCAGAGTTGGAAGAGACCACGTGATTATCTTGCTACACAAGGCCCAGCACAGTCAAGTCAGATATGTCGATGCTCCTTCAGAGCCCTTTCTAATAACTAATGGAGTGAACCAAGGTTGTGTTCTTGCTCCAACTTTATTTACAATCTTCTTCAGCATGATGCTCCAAAGAGCTATGGCAGGGCTTGAAGAAGAAGACGGCATCTATATACATTACCGTAGAGAGGCTTTTTAACTTAAGCCGTCTGAGGGCTCGCACTAAGACTCTAAACTATCTAGTCTATGAGCTGCTCTTCGCTGATGATGCTGCCCTTGTTGCCCACACAGAAGCAGCTCTGCAGCGCCTAACATCCTGCTTCGCAACAGCTGCAGAGTTATTTGGGCTGGAAGTCAACCTGAAGAAAACAGAAGTTCTTTACCAGCCTGCACCACAGGACAAACACCATCATCCCCACATTGCCATCAGCAAATCTGTGCTTAAGTCCGTTCAGCAGTTCACCTACCTGGGAAGCATCATCTCCTCAGATGCCAAGATTGACAAAGAGATCGATCACAGATTAGCAAAGGCATATAGGGCATTTGGAAAACTCTACCAAAAAGTCTGGAGTAATAAACACCTGAGACGAAGCACAAAAATCAGTGTGTATAGAGCCATTGTACTGTCTATTCTCCTTTACGGGTCTGAAACATGGGTCACCTATCGCCACCACTTAAAACTCATCGAACGCTTTCATCAGCGCTGTATACACACAATCCTAAATATACACTGGACTGACTATGTGACGAACATTGCTGTCCTTGAGCAAGCAGGGATCACCAGCATTGAGGCCATGATATTGAGAACACAGCTGCGCTGGGCAGGGCACATTTCTAGGATGGAGGACCATCGCCTCCCAAAAATAGTACACTACAGTGAACTCGCCACGGGTCAGCATAAGAGGGGCGCTCCAAAAAAGCGATACAAGGACTCCCTGAAACAACATCTCAGGCTCGGCCACACTGATCACCAACAATGGTCCGCCCTGGCCTAAAAATCGGGAGGCATGGAGATGCACTATCCACAATGCTGCAGCCTTATTTGAGAACTCACACCAAACAAGTCTTGAAGATAAACATCAACGCAGAAAGAATCACAACCCGGAAACATCACCCAAGGAGACCTTCTGCTGTGCTTTCTGCAACCGGACTTGTTTATCTCGGATTGGCCTTTTTAGTCATCAGGACACTTGCAGAAAGCGCGGGATGAATCCTTCCTGAATCTTCGTTTGCAAAGAAAAGCCAGAGTTGGCCCAATAAAAGTATTTATTTTGTGTATTCTGGGTTGTGTTATATTTTGCTGCCTAGCTAACATGGCCACCCCTAAATATGCTTCTTATAAAGAATTACTGTATAAATATAATGTAAGGTTTCAAAGGGACTCTCCACTAGTCATTTATGATTTATGACAAATCAGTATTGCCAATCAGTACTGGCCAATAATGTTTATTCAGTTTTTATGAACAATATTTGAAGCTCTTGCTTTCCCAACCCCAAAATATAACCTACATTTATAAACAACTAACAGTAGGAACAAAGTCATTCTGAAAAATCAGCAGTAGCAGAAGATGTTATAAACCAACCTGGACACAAAATGTTGTTTAAAACACAGAAATTCTGGACCAGGCCAACAATTATCATGGCAGAATTCCCAGAGAAGCTATTGAAATCCACAAACACCTGGACAACTTCCAACAGGAAAGAAGAAACCTTAAAAGTAATCAAAATCTGGCTCCCAGTTTTGAAATACAATAGAATTAAAACTCAACACTTCTACCCAGGGACATGGGGATTCCCAACAGATAATGGTCCATCAACCAACCATCAGCCAAACAGACACTAATCCTCCTTGCATTTCTACACCAAGAAACTAACCATTCAAATACACAAATTTACATATCCTTCCCAACAGAGGCTCACAATGTATAAATCCCACACACACTGCAACCCAACCATTCTCTGAAGATGCCAGCCACAGATGCAGGCAAAACGTCAGAAGTAAACTATTCTAGAACACGGCCTCACAGCCCAGAAAAAACCCAAAGAAAATCCATTCTGAACAATTCATGACTAATTTGAGAGTTTCAATGCCAACTGCTTCATTTCATTTACAACAATGTCACAGTACTTAAAGCAAGAAATGATAGCTATCAGTTCATGCATCAGATATGAAAGATTTCATACCAAACATATTAAAATATTACAAGCACTAAATATGAGGCTTTTCCGTGTGAAATGCCAGCTTCAGCCACAAGTGCAGATAAGTGTGTGCTGAAATGCTAGGTTTGTTAACTAGAGGAAGGGACCTGTACCCAAAGGCCAATTTAAACTCCACTACAAACCAGTGTGGCCTGTTGCAATTCCTCCTTCACACTGATATCAGGTTCCAGATGACCAGGAAACATCACCTCCTTGATTTCTTCTTTGGAAGCTCAGTTCAACTGCAAACACAGAAAGACTCACTAAAGCTGCTCTTCAGTCACTGTGCAAAATCCATTTTACACTCCCTGTACCCTATCAGGAAATAGCTTCCAGTTCCATCAATGTACAAAAGAATTACAGTCCAAACCCACATTTTTCCAAATGGTCACTATCAATAGCAGCTATCTGGGGTTGTGGGTGCAGGGAGTGTCATCATTTTTAACTCGGAGTACTTTATGTACAACACATGCCTGAATAGGAACAATTCTATCAGTTTCCTTCAATGCAGTATGTACAGTCTGTTTTGCAACTCTTTCTTCACAAAATATTCCTGATGACAACATTCCTAAGAATGTCCTTTTCCTTCTCTTGTCTTATATTATTATAACCTGCCTGTCCACAATGAAGTCCTCTGCACTACCTGCTAGTGCAAGAGCTGTACATGCAAGGTGTTACTTCAATACCCATGGGCTCAACATTCTTCAACTATGTTTAATTTACCCCCCAGTGCCTGGAATTCCACACCAGATTTTCCCATATGCCAGCCAGTTGTCTGGGCTGTCTGGACCCAAGTTTCAAAGTCAACCAGTTGAAGTGAAGTTAGAATGAGGTGACAAGGGCAGGTAGACTAATGGGAACCAGAGGAGATGCACATGGTGACAGGCATGCCTCCCTCCCTCCAGCCCAGTGCAGCTCAAACACCCCCCCCCACTATTCCCCCAACTTTTAAAACTGGCCACTTTCATCCCACCCAGTTCTGAGCCTCTGATATCTTTTGATATCATCAGAACAATGTTCTGGCTCCAATGTCTCCAGCAATGCATTCATGCTTCTCCTCCCCATTCCTTCCCTTCCAAATGCCTCCCACCCTTTTCCCCACCTTGGGAGCAACACTACCCTTCTACTCCTCGGCTGCACCAAGAAAATGGCAGTTTCCCCCCAATGCTACTAATCTAATTCCCAGCACTCCTAGTGCCTGGGCCATAGACAAAGCTGTGTGCCAGGCATCAGAGAAGTACAGTAATACAGAGAAACAGCCTTTTGCTTCCTTGCCAGTGTGAAAAGATAAACAGACAGTGGGGGGTGAAAGAGAGGTAGGACTTAAAATTCCTCACTGGCTCAGAAAAGAATTCTCCAGCCCAGAGAATTTTCAGGGTTGAATTTTCACGTCTCTTGTCCTGAGAGCCTTCTGAGCCTCCTACAACCTGATATCTGAGCTTGGAAAATATTCACTAGCATCTCTAGCTACAATGCCTAAAACTCATTTCAGATCCTCTCCTGTCAGAGACCTTACCAGTCTAGTAAATCTGAAAGGTAGCAGCAAAAATGTAAAACTCATAACACTAACCACAGTATTCATGTTCATACATTTTTTAGTAACTTAAATAACAGCCAATAATCCAAACATTAAACATATTCCATAACACAACTATATTTTATATGTTGCTACAGGAGCAACATGGGTGGGGGCCAAATCAAAAAGCTTGCATTAGGACAGCCTTCCCCAGCCTGCTGCCTTCCAAATATGTGGACTACAGCTTGCATAATGCTTCAACATGGGCCATGCTCTCTAGGGATTATGGAGGGGAGTGCCCAAAACACAGGGAAGGAACCAGGTTGGGAAAGGATACACTAAGAATATCAACAAGCAAAACAAACATAGCTGTGTCAGCCTATGAGAAAACAAAGTCAAATTCAAATCCACAACTGAGATTTGGACCAAACAAGAGTATATCCACACTACACAATTATATCAGTTTCATGCCACTTTAAGTGTCTCTGACCCATCTTATGGAAGCCTAGGATTTGCAGTTCTGTGAGATACTTAGAATACTCTACCAGGGAGCTCGAATACTGTACTGTAGTTCAAAGGAGTGCACTAGAGAATGTTAAGTCCCTCACCAGGCAACACATCCCAGGGGGTTCCACAGGATAGAGACAGTTAAAATGGCATGAAACTGGTATAACTGTGCAATGTGCATGCTCCCCAAAACTACTGCGTACCAGGACCCTTTCAAACTACACAACTGTGTGTGTACCTTCAAGTCACCTGTCACATTATGGTGACCCTCATGGATTTCATAGGGTTTTCTCAAAATACACAGAGGTGGTTTTGCCAGTTTCTTTGTCTAAAATAGAGCCTACAGCACCTGGGATTCATTGGCAGTCTCCTATCCAAGTACTAATCAGGGATGACCCTGCTAAGCTTCCAAGATCAGTTGGGGTCTGGTGCCTTCAGGGTATTTAAGCAACCACATAACTACAGCACTATTATTCCACTAACTGCCTGGCTTTGTATGTAGTATGGTCCAAAAAGACACAAATAGGTGAACTTTAGCATGAAGACTGCTAAACCGCAGTAGGATACCTAAGACATAAAGCGCCAAGTAAGGAAGCCCACATGGTTATTTTTTTAAGAAGAACCCTAATTTATGTGCCCACATTTAAAGGGGAACAACTGCAGAATAAGTGGATTTGTGCTTAAAACAAAAGTGATATATTCTAGACGTTCTGCCCGCACATATGCAAGGGCAAATTCTACTATTTGTAATGGTTCTTTTCCAAAGGCATATACCTAGAACTACCTTATCTGGTAAATGGACTACCAAAGTGCAAAAATAATCAAGACTTCATGAAGCTTCTCTTCAGTGGATATGTTATTCAGACTAATTAAAGATTAAAAGGGAATTTTGTTTTAAAATAATTGAAAGTGTCCAATTAAATACAACAAATAGGTTTTTCTCAGGTTTGGAAGAAACTGCTTCTGAATTCCCATGACCTTGTGGGGTTCCCTAGACCAAAACCATCTGCTTGCCTTGCATGTAAGCATATTCAGATCAGACAACTAGCCCATCTTTAGTACTCTCCTCAGTCTTAGATATGGCTCTTTCATAGCTCTATCTAGAGATGTCACTGGAGAGAGCATCTGGGATCTAGGATCTTTGGGGTACAAAGCAGGGACTCTACCACAGATGTCCTAAATGTTGCTCTGTGGAAGGGTATACCATTTCCAGCCCGCTCCCAAGCATAATTTAATGTTCCATATTTGCCGTTAAAGATACCATGGTTTGGCACTGGGAAGCTAAAGGAACATCTCCCACATTGCCTCCCAGTACACCAAAATAATACTCTGAGGCCCTCCTCTGCCAGTCCTGCCCCACCACCCACTCTGAGGTAAGATGGGTGGCAACAAGGAAGACGGACTTTTCCTGTCAAATTCCGTTTATGGAACATCATCCTCAGATGTCTATTCTGCTGCTGAGGCATCATTCTCCTAGGCTTTCAATCTGACTAAACACTTACTCTTTCCTTGCTTTGTTATAAACAATTATTATTGTTTTTATAGCTTATATGTCATGTTGGAAATATTTATCTTGAGGGGCAGCAAATAAACACTTAAATAAAAACAAAATCCAAAGGTTGCAGAGACTTTAAATCAGGGAGGGAAAATGCTCTACCAGAGTTGGAACTTTACCCCTTTACTCCAGTTTGACAATCACTGCTGAAGTCAAAAGCAAGCCTACATTAAAGACATTTTCATACCGTTTCATTGCTAACAATATCATTTAAATATATCTCATTTGTAATAATTGTAGTGGTGGTGGTGGTGAATAATAATAATAATAATAATACCATCATCATCATCATCCTGCGTTTTTCCCAGTTTGGGACTCAAAGTGGCTCACAACAGTTAGGAGAGACATACTTTAGTTAAAAACTAACAGCATACAAAAGTTAAAAAGAAATTAAACCATCATAAAGTTTCAAACAAATTAAAACAGCAACAAATGTATGCCATTTGAAAGAAAGGCTCCCCATCATACCAGCCGCAGGTGTACACGTAACTACTTGGGGAAAAGTCCTACTGAATATATCAGGATTTAATTCCAAGAAAACATGTGTAGGATCTGTCTGTCAGAGCAACAACTGTGGCTGCCCTGCATTCATGTTCCAAGGGCGCCTCCCATAGATCCGCAAAGCACTCTCGCCCATGGCACTGGAGCTCGCTACTGAACGTGGCAGCATGGCCACCCCAATCGCCCGCTAGGCTGCTCACACCGCTGAGGGCCTCCCTTCCAGCCCACTGAGATGGGAAAAATTTTGACAGGTGAACAAAGGGCTCCTATCAGTGAAGAATTATGGGAGCTGCAGCCCCAAAATATGTGGAGGTCCGCAGGTACACATCTCTGCTTTCAAAGATCAGACAAATGCATGGAGGATAAGGTTCTTATGGCCATTAGTCATGAAGCCGACATGCCAGCATCAGAAATATGCCTCTGAATGCCAGCTGCCAGGGCACACAAGTGAGAGAAGGTGGTTGGTTTTCTTCCCACAAGTATCCAGTTGGCAAACTGGAGTAAAGGAATACTTGACCAGACAGAGCTTTAGTCTCACCCAGTACCATTTTCCTTTTTATGTTCAGTATGTCTGACAATGTTGGGGTCTAAGAAGAGAGAGAAACAAAAGGAGGGAGAGAGAAAGAAGCCCAGTGTAGTATTTAAACTCAAATGTATTTTAAAAGAAAAAGAAAGAAGCAGCAAAAAAGCATATTATGTGAGGCAAGTTGACAAGGCCACCAAAAACCCTAAACACAGTTTGTCTAAATTCATGTAGAACATGACAGTCAGATGCAAGGTATGTGAACCATGTCACACTGAATTCACATCAATTTGCTTAGCCAAGCAACAAGCCAAAGCACTGCACTAATTAATGACAGCTCCCAAAAAGGTCCATGGATGGAAGCTCCAGACACACAAATGGCCCACCCTTTCTGAACCTGACTGTTGTTGACACCTAGAGATCAGGAAGCAGCACACCTGAACAGATTGCCCTTTGAGAGAGAGAGAGAGAGAGAGAGACTGAGGCAGTAGGACACAACAGTAAATGACAATCACCTCTCTTGTGACAATCACCTCTCTTGCCTCTCTCCTCCACCCCTACCACTGCAGTTAACATAGCAAACCACAAAATCAAATTCCAGCTCAAATTTTAGAAGCTTTTCCACCTCTGTGAAGACTCAAAAAAGATTAAGACTTCCTGACCTCCTCAGGTTGGATGTTCCAGACCTCACAGGCAACCGCAGTAAAGGCCCTGCCCTCAGCTGAAGAATAAACCAACTGCAACGGAGGAATAAGCAAAACTTGCTGACTGATTCTAACACAATTAGAAATTCAGGCTGATACTGACAACAAACTGCACCTCCCTGTAAGCCCCAGACTCCTCTTCTCATCAACACAGAAACCTCTCTCTCTCTTTTTTTTTTTTTAATCAGCCTTCTTACAAACTCCCCTGTGGACAAAGGGTGCTTTCCCTCATAGAGGCCACTCCCAAGAGCCACCAGGATGCTACTGCATTTCGTGGCCCCTCCCTTCCCCCTGGAGGCCAGTCTCCTGCAGATAGATGCCCGAGAGCAGACTGGAACCTGTCAGCAAGAACCATGGGCCTAGATGGGAACAAGAGCCAGAATGGATCTTGAGGCCCCAGGTGTTGCAAGGCAGCAGCTTGGCAGCCCATGTGATAGACACTGAAATTATGCAGGGTGTGGCTGCTATATGAAAAGGGGGGGGGACACTACTGGGCATAATTAGAACAGGAAGCAAAACTAGAATGGCCAATGCCATCCTGTCCTCATACAAATCCATGACACAGGTGCTGTAGAAGCTCAGAAAAGGGAAAGCCAAATGATCCAGGGACTGAAGTGAACTGCACCACGAGGAAAAGTTATGAAATCCAAGGCTCTTTGGGCCAAGAAAAAGGTAAGTCAGGGGAAACATGACAAGAGATGTGCAGAATTACCTCTGGTGTCAACAGAGTGGACAGGGAGAAGTTCTTCCTCTCTCCTAATACTAGGACCCAGAGGGAGCATCCACTAAAGCTAAGTGCTTGAGATGCTCTTGACAGCTGGCTGCTGGGTGAACAAAATACTGGATCAGATAGGCCTTCTGCCTGATCCAGCATGACTTGTCTTATGTTTAAGGTGATCAGTGATCCAAGAGAGGAGGGAACATAATTTCACTAAGGATGCAATTGCATAGGTGCTTATGTAGAAGTAAATCCCATTCATCTCAATAATCCTTGTTTCCTAGTAGACGAACAAAAGATCGTGCTGTAAATATTATTGACCAGCAGGAAACACCCAACCCTCTTGTTATATTTACTCTAGATTCTATATCACAAATGTATTAACCTGCAACTTAAAATACAAAATCATTTCATTTCACCAGACAGATACGTCTTGGGAGAAAGGTGGGATATAAATAAATAAAATAAATATTGTTTTTTTAAAAAACCCTGAAGCATAAAGAACAGCAATCTTACTGCAGAGCAGAATTATCCAAATGTCCTTTTGTCAATTCATAAATCTGAACTGCACACACAGTCCTAGCACAAAGAAGCCAGCTTATCTTGAGTTTTAAAACCCTGTCTTAATATTCCAGCAAGACCAAGCAAAGCAAACATATATTCTGGTAGGAAAAGTTTTCTAGATTATACACCCAAGAAACCCTTGCCAAGCAAAAAATCAAGGCAATCATACAAAGAAGAAGCCATTTCTGTGATGAAATTTACACACCCTACAGACTCAGCTTCCACAAAGGCAGCATGATTAGCACAAATATCTAACAGCAGAACACTGTGTATGTGTCTGTGTTAGTCTTTTTGCTAAATCTAAAGCAGAAGCATGAAACAAAGCATTTACACTGGTCAGGTTCCAAAGAGCTGCCTAGTTTCATGCAAGGGGATCTGACTAGCCCATTAGAGCTTTGGACTCTCTTGGAAGAGCTGCCCCCATGCACCATAGCAAAGTGCATCCAGTTTCAAAAGCAGTTACCGGTAACTATGAACCCTAGAAGTGGGAGAAGGGGGAAACAACATAAAACTGATTTCATAGGACGTGTGTGGTTTTTATTCTGGCATTTTGATTTTAAGGGCATCCTGAGCAACTTCTTCCTGGACAAAAATGAATATATAACTAAAAATGGGCCATAGCATCTGAGAAATCTGCTTGGATGCCCTGCTATATCGTCTGGTACCATTGCCTCTACATTGGGGGGGTATCTTACTTGCTTATTCTGTTTCATGGAGTTCTTCTATATCATCCCAGACGCTTGGGTGCAGTTGTTCCCTGCAAGCAGATGGAGACAGCAACAAATAGAATTTTTTAATGGCATCATCCCCTTATGCAAGGGGAATTTACAGGCTCAAAATCCTATGTCTTCCAAGAAAAGTAAAAAAACTCTAATACACCACACATAATATTACTTTTATAAGCGCTTAAACCTCAGGTTATATCAAGATAGTCAATACAGATATAGAAGTTTAAAATCCACATGAGAGTTAAGCATCATTATTATACAGACAAGAGTGAAAGAACACTTCAGTCTATACATGATGATGCACCAACTGCAAGTAATGTTTATTCATAAACATCTGGGCAAGGGTGAAGGTGGATCTTTTCAAATGTACAGTTCTCCTGTCTATTCGGTCACAGAATGCTACCCACTCTCTTGTTAGGAGGCACTGACCAGGTTCGATGACACTCTCCTCCACTTCTAATGCCTAGTTAACACTTGCCAAAAGCTGGACACTTTTTTATAGTCACTCTCTTTCAAATGATAGGCTAGTAGTAAACGATTTGGCTTCCAAGTAATAAACTATTCAATGACAGAACTTGAGTCTACTAACCTCCAGGGGTAGAAGATTCATCTCGCATGCAATTTCTTGCATAGACTGCATGCATTTTTAAAACCAGCTCAAAGGCTCCACAAAATGTTTGCATGGTTCAGCCTAGCAGTTTCTAATCCCTTCAGACTCTTACTGAAACAAAATATTTCTTTCAACTTGCAACGCATCTGAGAGGCATCCATCTGTTGTTTGTGCTTCTGAAGATATTCAAAGCAATGCAACAGAAGTGACTGCATGTTCCTAAAATGCAACTGTTCCCCTCACCACACCTTTAAGCCATCACGCCTTTCCTTAACTCTCACAGAGGATCCCTCAGATGCTCAAGCAGATGACCTGGTGCAAACACAGCTCTACTAACCTCACCACCACCACCACCACACACTCACACACAATTGAGGAGGAACTTGTGGCCCCACAGGCAGTGGCATGGTCCAATCAAGACATCCTTTCAACCTCCCTAATGGTCCCGAATCACAAACACAGAGCTGTTGTGGGAAAAGAGGAAATGCATGCCCATTTGCAGAAAAGGAAGAGAAATCAAGAGAGCAAACCTAAGGACACCAGCCCTCCCACCTGGCTTTCAACAGAAACTGCAAGACTCTGGAAGTCAGCAACCCAGTCTGGGGCAGGAGGCACCCGGTCCTGCCTACAGAGGTAACCACTTGGAGTGAGGAGGAGAAAGAAAGAAACAGTAAATAGAGCCACTCAAAATGCTTGGTGGTAAATGTTTAGCAAAAACTGGTATTTAAACAATATGCCTCTTCAGGCATTTAGGGCTGTTTCTATTCAGGCAGGCTTTCGGCAACTGACTGACTCTTATGGGCAGGCTTTATAAGTATCTCAATATATAAAAATATTTATAACATGAAATATTAATATTTAATAGTCTACTGCTTAAGCATTTTTCATTTGGAGTTCTTAAATTGATTTAATTGGTGTTTTAACAGTATAATTAATACTGTATACTGGGTGGAATCACATAATTAATTAATTGATATGTTTTGGTATGCATTTTTTACATTAGAACCTTTTGAAAGTATGGCAAAAGCTGCCCTGCATCCCAGCTCTGGGATAAATGAAAGACATCGTTCCAAAAAATAAACAGATGGTGTCTATTAATAGAAACTCCTGTAACTGATACAGGCATTTGCCCATTTAAATATAATAATGATTTCACCAAATTAAGAAACCTTAATTAGTAGACACTAAACATGCATATTTCAGTCTACATGTAAAGGCTATCCAATATGGACCGTGTCAGTATCATAAGGCACTCACCTTTCGCTCTAACTGGGGTTTTCCTCACAATCAAAGTTTGGACATCCCTCTCATGAGGAACTCTGATCAGCTGAAGCACTAGTAATGCCAAAGCAACAGCATGACAGGAACACAGGAGTTCATGAAGTGGAAAGAACTTAATTGTGCCCACCAGAGCCCTACCTGAAAATTCACAGCAGAGCCCAACTTTTTGTAGAACAGGTTAGTTTCATGCCTTGAGGGACCAAGACACTGCACAAAAGTTTCAAGGTTACAGTTGCAAAGTTGTGCCTGGGAACCACTCTTGCCTAAACTCACAAAAACAATCCATCATTAAGAATAATGCGAGAACCAGGGCACTGTAGTGGTTTGAGTGTTGGACTATGACTCTGGAAACCAAGGTTTGAATCCCCACTCGGCCATGGAAACCCACTGTCACACTCTCTCAGCCTCAGAGGAAGGCAAAGGCAAACTGTCTCTGAAGAAATCTTGCCAAGAAAACCCCATGATAGGTCTGCCTTAGGGTCGCCACAAGTCAGAAATGACTTGAAGGCACACAAGAAGAATGAATCATATTAGGAATAACTAAGACAGCCCACTCAGCATCTACTGATGAACTAAGATACTTTTCAAGACAAGGTCCAGTTTCAGTCACACTGTCCAGTTTCCAATAGATGAAGATCAAAGCATCTTTAGCAGCAGATTTACAGTCACTTATAATGGTGTAAAAAGAGATTAGAGATGTTATATTTCTACTAGATTAAAAATGCAGAATAAATAATACATTTTTGCTGCAGTGGGATTTCTTCAAATTTCTCATATTGACCCAATGCAGCATCATACTTACTCTGCTTTGTGCATGAGTACTACAAACTTTTAATATATTAAAACTGTGTGATGTTTCATCTTCTGATTAAAACAATATTACAAAGCATATCAAATATTTCCTTGGGGATCAAGAGATACAGAGTGAGTTGCTCTGTTCCACATCCCTACCACTGAATCTCAAAGAATTAGACATTATATTTAAAGCAACCTATCTCACTGTCATAATAAATTTATCAGTCTTTAACACCCTCCAGGACCTCTCACTGTTTCTGCTACTTTAACAAACATTCAGAGTTTAGTTCTGCAAAATCTTGCCACAAACAGGAACACACAGAAGACAGCTTCTCTCAATTTTTAAAATTTATTGCATCTTCAATTATAGACATGTTTCCAGTACATATATGGATCCTGGCCATTTTATTTACAATTTACAAATTGGTTTTCCACCTCAAAACAGTTTGTATACACAATTCAACAAGAAACATCTGTTTCTAAAACCAGCAATCCAGAGCCCCTAGAAAACCAAACACACACCCCTGCAAACTACTGCTGCCGCAAGTTGCTTCTGAAACTCAAGTGGGCAGGGGAACCAGATCCAGGACCGGGGGCCTGATACATGCCTGAAGGAGTTCTTGGCTTCTGAAGGGGTTCTTGGGACTCCAAGCTGATCCTGGCTGCCAGCCTGCAAGGCACACAGTGGATCAGGCAGCTCTTTAGAGATCCATAAAAGAGCTCTTCTATGTATATCTACACATGCGTTAGCACATATCTAGCACATGGACACCCTGCCCAAAGCATATGTGGAAAACGCAGGGCACTGGGGCAGAGGGAAGTGCCAGCCATTCCCATGGAGCCCCATTTCTCAGTGACTTGGGAAAGCCATTTGGAGGCAGCCCAGCACAACTTTCTGAGAGTACATCCCCAATTGCTTACTCATTAATCTGTGCATTGGCCAAAACTGACCTCGGACTACACATTTCAGAGCAAACAGTGGCAAAATGAAGCACTGGGCACTGGGTGGAAGAGGACAACAAAGATGGGAACCGAGGCAACCAGGCTCTGGCAAGGAAGACACACAGCTGGAGGGTCTCACAGGGACCACAGCAGTGCTGCTGGAGCTATCTCTGGTTTATATGGCACAGAAGGCGGCAATGGCAACACCCCTAACATATGTTTACCCTTCACTGGGATTCAACCCCCTGGGCAATAATGGCAGCCAAACTGAAGTATACAATTGGCCAACCTAGCGTTTTAAAGTTCAGCATACTTCCCTTCATTGTGAAACATGTGATTGTCACTAACATTTGAGGGGTAATTGTCACCCCTCAAATGCCTTCACTTTCTCTTCACCAATCTGACCAGCCTGGGGGAAAACACTCAACAAAATGTGAAGTCAAAGGCTTTCACGGCCGGCATCCATAGATTTTCCGTGGTTTTTTTCCAAGCTGTGAGGCCGTGTTCTGGAAGAGTTTCTTTCTGAAATTTCGCCTGCATCTGTGGCTGGCATCTTCAGAGAATGGTTGGGTAGGAGTGTGTCTAGGGTTTATATGCTGTGAACCCCTGTAGGGGAGTATATGTAAATTTGTGTAATTGAATGGTTAGTTTCTGGGTATAGAAATGCAAGGCTCGTTAGCATCTATTTGGCTGATGGTTGGTTGATGGGCTATTATTTGCTGGGAATCCCCATGTCCCTGGGTGGAATTCCTTTGTAAGTGTTGAGTTTTAATTCTATTGTATTTCAAAACTGGGAACTAGATTTTGTTTACTTTTAAGGTTTCTTCTTTCCTGTTGAAGTTGTCCAGGTGTTTGTGGATTTCAATAGCTTCTCCATGCATTCTGACATGATAGCTGTTGGCCTGGTCCAGAATTTCTGTGTTTTTAAATAACATTTTGTGTCCAGATTGGTTTATAACATGTTCTGCTACTGCTAATTTTTCTAGTTAGCCCAGTCTGCAGTGTCTCTCATTTTCCTTGATTCGTGTCTGCACACTGCGTTTAGTGGTCCCTATGTAAACTTGTCCACAGCTGCATGGTATGCAGTAAACTCCTGCAGCTGTGAGAGGGGGTCTCTTTTGTACTTCGCTGAGTGTAGTATTTCTTGGATTTTTCTGGTTGGTCTATAGATTGTTTGGAGGTTGTGTTTCCGCATCAGTTTCCCGATGTATGGTAAAAATACCTTCCCTTTGGGTGGCTGTTTTTCTTCTTCATTCCTGTGTTTTTTTTCTGGGTCTGGCTGCTCTTGTGATGTCTGATCTGGAATAACAATTAGCCTGAAGGGCCCAGTTTAGGTGTCTCAGTTCATCCTCCAGGCAGTGGGGTTTGCAGATCCTTTTTGCACAGTCTACAAAACGTTATTTAAAAACACAGAAATTCTGAACCAGGCCAACAACTATCATGTCAGAATGCACAGAGACGCTATTGAAATCCACAAACACCTGGACAACTTCAACAGGAAAAAAGAAACCTTAAAAGTAATCAAAATCTGGCTCCCAGTTTTGAAATACAATAAAATTAAAACTCAACACTTCTACCCAGGGACATGGGAATTCCCAGCAAATAATAGCCCATCAACCAACCATCAGCCAAACAGACGCTAATGAGTCTTGCATTTCTATACCCAGAAACTAACCATTCAATTACACAAATTTACATATACTCCCCTACAGGGGTTCACAGTATATAAACCCCAGACACACTCCTACCCAACCATTCTCTGAAGATGCCAGCCACAGATGCAGGCGAAACGTCAGAGAGAAACTATCCCAGAACACGGCCTCACAGCCCGGAGAAAAACCCACAGAAAATCTACTCAACAAAATCATTACCATGAGCCTTCTGGGCCTCCTCGTGACCCCACTGGCTCTCTTTGGGATCAAGCAGCCTACAAATTACAGTCGTCCCTTCACATTCGCGGGGGTTAGGTTCCACGGATCCCCGCAAATGTGAAAAATCCGCGAATATTGATTTCCCCCCTCCCCCGCCAAAGCGACCACAGGACCTCCGGAGGCCTCATACTCGCTTTCCCCCGCCTCCCCACTCCCTTCCTAGGTCTTCCCAGGGCCTCCAGAGACCCTCCCAAGGCCCCGCACATGCTTCCCCAGCCCTCTCCCCTCCCGCCCAAGGCTCCACGGAGGCCTCCCCGGTCCTCCCCCCTCCCTCCCAAGGACTTCGCGGGGCCTCACAGAGGCCTCCCCGGTCCTGACCGCTCCCTCCCAAGGCGAGGCCCCGCGGAGGCCTCCCCGGCCACCCCCCTCCCAAGGCCTTCGCGGGGCCTCCGGAGGGTCTCCGAAGGCCCCGTGGAGGCCTCCCCGGCCCTCCCCGCTCCCTCCCAGGGCCTTCACAGGGCCTCCGGAGGCCCCGTGTCGCAGTTTTGGGAGGGCGGGGGGGTCTCCCAAAACCGTGAATAATCAAAACCGTGAATGTTGAGTTCGCGAATGTGGAGGGGCAACTGTAAATACAACATTCCAGCTAAGCATATTGCTGATAAAAGTATTGTTGGGAAAGCAATCATTTAACTCCCCATGAATAGCATTTCCAACTGCACATGAGCTCTATGAGCTGATTGGCCCTATCAAACATGATTTTTCTACCACCAGTGCTAAATGAAAGACATTCTGGGGTGCTAAAGGAATATCTCATTCTATCACTCCCAAGTTTCTCAATGGACCAAGGACATGAACCTCAAGAATACATTCTTTTAAACTCTTACAATAATCCCAACAAACTATGCTAAAGAGAAATGTTTGAGGGATAAAAGTATCCAGCCTCCTCAGCACTTTCTGGACTCTCAGTACTGTTCTGGTACCAATTCTTTGTATACTGCATTACTGAAATGGGGTCACATGTCTGAGCAACCTTAAAATAGTTTCTTAGCCTGTTGTTGTTGTTGCTGCTGCTGCTGCTGTTGTTAACTGCCTTCAAGTCGACTTCAACTTATGGTACCCTCCTGAATGAGAGATCTCCAAGACACCTTATCTTCAACAGCTATGAAGATTTAGGGCAGCCGCTGAGGCTTCCTTGATTGAGTTCATCCATCTTGAATGTGGTCTTCTACTTCTCCTACTGCCTTTGTACCTTACTAAGCATTATTGTCTTTTCTAATGAGTCATGTCTTCTTCTCATGATGTGGCCAAAGTACAACAACCTCAATTTAGTCATTCTGGCTTCTAGGGATAATTCAGGCTTGATCTTTTCCAGGACCCATTTATTCGTCTTTTTAGTCACCCACAGTATCTGCAGAACTCTTCTCCAGTACCACATTCCAAATGAGTTGATTTTCTTCTTCTCAGACATCTTCAGCTCTCACAACCAAACACAGTTCGGTAATACAACAGCATAGACAATCCTAACTTTAGTGTTCAGTGATATGTGCATTTCATGATCGTATCTAGTTCTTTCATAGCTGCCCTTCCAACTCCTAATCTTCTTCTGATTTCTTGACTGCAATCTGCATTCAAATCAATGATTGAGCCAAGGTACAAAAACTTTTTTTTTTTCAAAATGAGAAATACTGCCAGAGTTCAGGATTGGATCCAGATTTAGTCATACTTAGATGACTAAAATGAGATTCTTAAATGAGATCCACTACAATTACTGAGACCAAATTAGTCATTACAACATACATCCAATGTATTTTAATAGGACTATTTCAAGTATGACTGAATCTGGATCCAACCCACAGTTTCTCTGATGGACGTTAATAAGATTTTTAAAAAACATTTGAACAACGGCTATGCATTACATCCAGAAACATATAGTTTTAAATCTCCTAGACTTAGTTGTCAAGAACAAACAAAATATTCAGACCAAGATTTTTAAATAGAACCTGGTTAGAGAATACTGAATAGAAAAAAAGAAAAATTAAGACTGCACTTGGAAGTAAGTCCCATTGAACTCAGTGTATAAGATTGCATGTGGGACATACACAGGCCTGTCCAGAAGTCCCTCTCAAATCCATACTATGGATCTATTAAGTCTTATTTGATACATGTAACAATGGAGGGCATTCCCTAGAATAATAAAAAAAAAACCACTGGTCTTTTAATTGTTTCACTATTCTCATTGAAGTGGTCATGACATTATGCGAACTAGAAATGTTGATTAAAGACAAGATATGCAATCAGTTATATGGGTGTGTGCTTACTGGATCCCTTTCTTATACTCCTTATTTCAAAAGGAAACCTACAGAGAATTATTGCTTGTTCTGGAAATTATAAACCTATTGCTTGAAATCTTATCCATGACTTCTCCAATAATATGTACAAGAGTTAAAGCTCAAGTGGGGGTTCTTTTCTCACTTGGAGATTATTATTTTTTTACTCTGTCAGCAACTTACAACATGCCATGCTGTAATACAGTACTAAAATGGAAACTCCTTAATCAACATTTTATTCCAGGAAAGAGCAGGTCACACATATGAGACTGAAAGCTACCCAAGTACAAACCTAAGCTAAACAAGTACAAACAAAGAATGCCCATTTTATTTCAGCAGCAATAGGACAAACTTAAGTATAAATTCTTAGTTATTTGTGATTAGTCAGCATTAAGGGAGAGAAGTCAGGATGATAAATATGAATAAAGCAAGATAACAGTGTAGTAGCCAGGAACATGAACCAAGGAATCCCCATCTGTCATAAATCAATAGATCATCTCAGTCAACCTGCTCTTGCCTTAGCTTTGGCCCCTCCAACTGCAATATGAGGATGAGGATGACATACTAAATTCACAGGTCTGTTTTAAAAACTGAGATAGCATATTGAGAAATTCATAAAATATGCAAAGATGCTACACATTAAATAATAATTACTCAAATTACTCAAATCATATACTGTAATCTAATCTAATCCTAAGAATCTAACCATTGTGAACTTCTCAGACACTTGTAACTTTAGCTGAAGCCCGCAGATCAGAAATACACTCTTTGGGTCAGTTCTGGCATCATAATATTCCATGACTTATCTAGAACAAATTGTAGGAAACACCCCTCTCTCACACACACACAAACACACTCACTCCTATCCTCTGGCACAGCCACAAGGAAACTGAAAGGTTCTGCTCCTATTTTTAATTAGCAGCAATTTAACAGGACATGTGAACCTAAACTCTATACAGTTGTCCCTTTATATTCACTAGGTTTTGGTTCCAGGACCCCCGTAGATACCAATACTCAAGTCCCATTATATCCAATGGCATAGTAAAATGGTCCTGTATATAACATGGCAAAATTCAAGGTTTGCTTTTTGGATTATTATTTTTTTAAGAATATTTTCAAGCCACAAATACTTAAATCCATGGATACCAAATCCATGGATACAGAGGGACAACTGTATAAGAATCCCACATCTGATACGCCTAATGTGTTTTCTTCTTTATGTGTCTCTGTAGACTTATAAATACTTAGAATAGATAAAGATTAACTTCCAATGAATTGCAGTTTATCAAAATCACAAATGAAAGCCTCTCATCTACTCACAGCCATGCTGAGAGAACAAAAGAGCAGAGCAAGAGAACCTGAGAATCACAGCAGTTCATGATGGTGGTGGCTGTGTGCCCTCAAGTCATTTATGGTGACCCTAAGGTGAACCTATCACAGGGCTTTCTTGGCAAGATTTGTTCAGAGGAAGTTTGCCGTTGCCTTCCCATGAGGCTGAGAGAGTATGACTTGATCAAGGCCACCCAATGGGTTTCCATGGCTGAGTGGGAATTTGAATTTGGGACTCCCAGATTTCTAGTCCAACACTCAAAACCTCTGAACCATGCTATCTCACTCCTGCCACAGTAAACTATGGCTTTTCATGACATCCAAATTCTTCATTTTGGGTGACTTAGCAAACCAGAACTAAAACCACTTAAGGGGTTTTAAAATGAGGTGTCCCCCCCCACAACAAATATTTCAATCAATTGATTGTTGACTTTTATGTTCAAACTCTTTTCTGGCACAAAATCACATACAACAATGCCTGGAAAATGCAGAAGTAAAATGTCATACTTCTCAGAATAAGATGATAATATTGTTCATAAATTCAAACAAAATGTCTAACTTTAAAGAGCCATTGGACAAACTTTGCTAAATTACTAAAACAGAACTAGCCAAGTTAAGTGCAATGTCTGCTGAAATTGTCAGGATCTAAAATGCACTGTGGCCCTATCCTCACCACTGTTACTGCACTTTCAACTCATTGCTTCTATACCATAATTCCTATATCAAATAAGTGGCTTCCATACACATGTTCCCTATGTATTTTAGCACAAATTTCCTACATGGCAGACAAGACAGTGACAATAGTGAATAAACTGCCATGCCAAGACTCCACTTCCCAACAATGTAATCAAAAATGCATAGTGTTCACCAAAAAAAATGGTACTCTTATTTTATCCTGAGGCCTACCAACATCAGGTTAACCTCACTCAAAGCTATACTAATACCAGAGAGAGCTGCAATACAAGCATGTAAACCTATACAGATATGTCGACAGGTAGTACAAAGTCAGCATGCAAGAGGCATTCCTACTGTAAAAAAAACTGAGGGGCATTAGCACTACTCTGTCATTTGGTTAATTTTCAAAGATGTTATGTTCTGCCTCTCAAAGAAATCTAATCTAAAACTGTTAAACATTCCTATTAATTTAGATCAGCTTTAGGAAAAAGAGAGTCCAACAAAACAAAATTGTTGTAGCTTGAGTCCCATTGCAACCATGACAAAATGCTTTAATATCATTTTGAGAGAGAAGGTATTTTGAAGTATAAAATAAAAATGAAACACAAAACTAGAACTTATGCCATCAATATCTATAGCTAAACAGGAAGATTTCTGATGTCTCTGGCAAAAACATGGGAAGGAGATGACAGCCAAGGATAATATTGCCAAAAGCTTTTTGTGTAATTGAATTTATTTACAGGAGACACTCAAAGTCAAGTACAGTGTGGAGGTTTTTTTCCCTCCAAAACATGGGATAGAGAGAATATTAAGAACTATTATGCAAGTATTCTGGATTAGGGGAGCTGGCAGTGATCTGAAACTGTAGTATAACCAAAAACAAATCAGTAATGCAAAAGAAAATACAGTAATGTTATTCTTCAGGATAGCTGAATCTAATTCACATCTGTAAAGCTGAAGGTAGGCTCAATTAAACATTTCCCTCCCTCTCTCTGAACTACCTGGAAATGTATAGATATTTTCCAAAAGTTTTTAATAAATTACAGTCAAAACATTTTATACATGTAAAAATATTTCACAAAAGCAAATTTCATAGATTCTAAAATCCCTTTTGTCTAATAGAGACTGAAATTAACAAGCAAGCTTGGACCATGACAGAAATACATGAACTGCCACTTGCTCCACTATCACTCGCAGACTGAAATATTTTAAGAATGTCACTAGCAGGTGGAACTGAACACAAAAATTGCAGTCAAGAGATGCTTAGTAATTTTAAAAAACACAGTAGTACATTTCACAATAGACACTAAATGGACACTGGAAATTAATCAATTATTTTGCTGCTTTTCTGTCTGAACCACAGGATAGCATCACAACCAAGAAAAAGCCAATAAAAATACTGGTATTTAGTATAACTTATTAGCAATTCTCACAAAATGTAAACTATTTATTAATGCTGACCCCCCCCCAATGATTTTAATGAAAGTACTAAAATGTTTGCAGAACTGAACAAAGCCCTAAGATCCTATAAATTCTAGCTTTATAAAAGACTTCCACATTCACCCCAAGAGCAGTATCTGTTTGGATCATTTCAGTGTTCATCAATTCTGATCAGTAAACAGATTTGAAAGAAAGAGACACAACTGAGTTTCTATTCTCATAAAGTGTGTTGGAGTACATTATTCTTCTCACCAAAAACTATGATATTGGCTACATGATAGGTGTATACTGAAAAATGAAGGTGGTAAGCACAGAAAAAATCATGGCTAAGAAACAAGGATAGACAACTTTATCCAAACACGCAATATTAATTTAAATTTTGAATCACACCAACATGATTCAACCACTTCATGATAACCTGAAGACCCCTTCACAATCCATTAAATTGAACTGTGTGAGAAGCCTCTCCACACATCCTCATCACAGGAAGGAGCGCGTGCCTCCATTTACCCCCCTCCAAAGACCTTCAACCCCAGAACAGGCTCCTCCTTCTCACTGGGGACAGGCAGTCTCATTTCCTCTTCCTCCACAAATACTAAGAAGTAGCTTTAGCTCAGAGAGGACGGTAGTTCAAAGAAGGGAATCTGAATGGGAAAAGAGCCACAGGCTGAAGACTTTGACAAAACATGGACTGCAATTGAGGGACAACAGAAAGGGAGGAGACTGTTTCAGGGAAAAGGGGCACAGCTGTAACATACACAGATCTCCCATCAGAAAATGAAACAACTAATTAGATAAATGTTAAGATACATCTGGTTTAATGGCAAATTTTGGAAAAACCCATAGCACTTTGAACTGATTCATCCCAAACATTCCAGTTTGTAATACCTATTGTATCCCAAGCCTCCTTCTCATCTCCTGATGAACTGCAGAGACCTTCCACACTTACCACCTGAATTATTACTACTTAGTGCCAGTACACCCCTGCCAGCAGAGCTCTGCTTTTTTTTTTGTAGCCAGAACACATTTTGTCCCCAAAAATGTGATTATGGGATTTTCAGACAGTTACCATATCCATGATTATTAGATCATGACCACAGGCAAGACAATGGGACATGTCTCCAACTGTCAAAATAAATTTCATCTATTAGCGTCAAACAGTAACAATGGGACAAAGCTGTTTTCCACAAGAAAGTGATCTGGGAATATTTTTCCCACCTGACAGAAGCTGGGTGTTATGTCCATTTAGTTGCCACAATTTTAACGCAATGACTCATATAATCTTGATCAAACATATAAATACATTTTATGATAAAGTAAACTCATTTGTAACATTGCATTTTCAGATATTTTAATGCAATAGGGTTTCACTTGCCCCTAACTTCAAACTAGATTCCTTTGTTTGCTCTGGTAATTTGTTCCTAATGTAAGATTAGCTGCCTGAAAAAGGTCACTAAAAAAAGGATTTGATGCCATACACCTGAAAGAAGCATTAAGGGATCAAACAGTTTCTAGAAGGCTAGGTCAACCCACAGTTTTGATGTTGACACCTGTACCATAAACAGCTACTGGATGATTTGACACAACTCTACCAGGACAGCCACAGAACACACAAACTTCCCCCCACTGCTGCCACTAATACAGCCATCAAAGGTGTCAGCCAAATAAACCAGTGCTACTCCTCAAAAGGCCTGCGAGCCATTGTTGCCAACCCACAGCAAGTTTCCAGGATAAAAAGAGACATATGTAACAAATACGGTGCTTGTCCCTGTCACATGGGGCGGGGGGCTATCAGTTCCCTGAATCAGATAGCTTAAGAAGCACTGAAATAACAGGCATACCTCAGTAAACAAAGCCTCAGACAAAGAAGTTCCTTTTTAAAAAGTCCTTTTACACCCACCCAACTGCCTTTGGATGTTTCATCATCTGTTTAACTGGAAGTTTTTAGCAGCGTCAGCATGGAGGATGATGAAGGAGGGCTGGGGATACACAGACTTGGTGTTGGGCTGCAGCAGCATGTCTTTGATAAACAATGCAATAAAGCTTGAGACAAAAAAGCAAGATTCTGCTCTAAATTAATTCTACTATAGCTGTAGGTACCTGCCCACAACAGGCACAGTAAACAGAAGCTGCCTCCAGAATCCCTTATAAACCATGTGCAAACAGAAAAATAGAGACAGCAGAAAAAATATGCTTCACCCGATACTCAGCATGCTTTTTTTCACAGTATAGATTAGTATGTTTGGCAATCAGAATGCAAATCATAAGAAAAGTGCAAACTGATAAAAGAAAAGGTCATCCTGGACACATTTTGGAAGAAGCCTTCAGGTAAACTTAGAAGGTTCAAAATGTTTTGTTTACTTATGCTTGCCTGACCTTGTTTTATTTCGCATCGGTATAGTAGTTTCAGATAAAAAGTTTGCTGAAATATGTTGAACTGCTCTTCCTTGTTTGTGGTACAGGAACCTCTCCCTGGTCTTTCCATGTCTTTTCTGCCTCTGGTAGCAAATTTTCTGTTAAAGAAGTAACACCCAGGAGGAACACATGTATTTTGTTAACTGAACTATACTTGCAAAACTTTTTCACTGATAATCAAAACATTACCCAAACTTTTAGTACTGGTAGTTTTTGCCGTAGTGCTGAAATAATTTAACAAAGCTACAATGTTGTTAGAAGACCCATTTAAAAATATTAATTTTCAGGGAAACACCAGCACCAAAACAGCCACAAAACTAGTTAGCAGTTTCTTCCCTTCATGCCCATTTATGTAAAACTGGCCTTCAAATTATCAGCTAAAACTTTAGTTGATTAAATTGCTAATTAAATCTTGTAGCCATATACACAAGTTTCACACACACACACAGGATTAATATAAAGCAAAAGACATAGTACTCCAGGTAGTTATCACGGAACGAGAGCAGTTAAAACTGAATACAAACAAAATGCCAGTTGAAATTAATACATTACTAATAAACAGCAAATTTTAGAAATCTCCTCAAATAAGCTGATCTTGACCAGTTTTCTAAAGACTCAGAATGCTGAACACGTGCAGGTTTAGCTAGCGAGTTCCCAAAAACTGGAACTGCAAGAGAAGACCCAGCTCTCAGCTTTAATTACAAAATGTGCTGGAAATAACAGAGGGCACCACTGGATAGTGTGTCAACCTCCTAACTGTTAAAGCCATTCTTCTTTAATGGTTACAAGATATAATTTTAGAGAATGCTCTAGATTAAGTAACTATTTTATTTACTGTAGTTATAGAAATGACTGTACCTTTCTGGAAATCTACATGGTTCCCTCAATTATAAAATGGTATACAAGACTTTAAACTGGGTTATATGATTAAGCTGACATGTTATAAAAGTTCTGTGACTGGAGCTTTAAGTATGTACTTGTACTTGGGATCTCTGGGTGGCTTTTTAGTCCTTCTGCAAGAAACCCTCAATAGCTGTGATCTTTAAAGCTCTGAAGGAAACCACAGATTATGTTGAATGTTCTTTAAGAAAATATTTGGAGACAATTTTAGAAATGCTAGGCCAGGCCACACACATCAAGGCCATATCAAAGATCAAGAAGAGCTTCTCAGCTTTGCTTTCCCTTCTATTTTTCTTGGTCATGGATGTGTCTCATGACTCAACTACTATTAGTAACAAATTCCCTCTTTAGTGTAAGATGACATGCCTCAGTTGCCAATTTTGAACATATTTGTTTGAAAGCTTAGTTGTTCTCCTGGTGTTTTGGAAGTGACATAACCATTATTTTTCTAACTGTAATGAAGATCAAGTTTTTTCTTGCTCTACAGGATGAGATAATTGGTGATTTTATGACTTGAATGAATGTTTTGTATTTCTGCATGTAGAAAACAAAGCTGTATTTAGAAACACAACATTCAAAAGCATAAAGGGCATACTTTTTGGTGAAGATGTTAACTGAATACTAAGGAAAATCAACAAAATAAGCTTTTGTTGACTTTTATAATGTGACATTCTGTATGGCTGAACCACCAAGCTTCTAAATGTACCCAATCTTTAGAACTTTGTTAAATTCCCATACATACTAGGGATGGAAAGGGAGGAGTAATGTTGGAGAAACTAAAAATTGTTGCTCATGAAACTGGCAAAAATTACATCATATACCAGCTCCAAGGGTTACTTTTGTAGGGTCAAAAGGTTACAGTATATTCTATAAACTTTCAAGTAATTATGATTTTAATTGTTCTGCTGTTTTTTTACTTACACATGACTTCTGTTGTTGCTTTAAACTAGAATTCTGTAGAGATATACACACATGTAAATGTTTTCCTTATGCATGTGGATGTCTTTTGGAGCACTTCCAGGGTTGGTATTCTCTTCCTGACTTTGTAGGGTACAAAGTCCACCCCCACATCTTATTGACCAGCCCCCGAAGCCAACCAGCCATCCCATACTTCACGGCAAGCAGGCAGGATCAGACGATTGTCTGGCTACCTCCTCACAGCCATGAGCACTGAGATCCACCAGGGTCCCCAAGGGTCTCAACGCTGCTGTAATCATTTTGCATCTGGCAATGGGGACATAGCCAGACACTTCGACAATCCTGCCTGCTCATCATGAACAACAGAAACCGGTGTCTTGAGGTGGCTTCAGGGGCTTTTTCAATGAGACCAGGGATGGGGTATAAGACTCAGCATAGCATAGATCTAAACAAGGATGTTCACGCTACACTGAGGGAATGCTGCATTGCAGCCTATGTTGGACTTTCTTTTTCCAGTATGGAAGCCATCTGGTAGGTTTGACACAACCAAAAGGATGAGATGTAAAACACTAATAGACTTTTAAAAAGCTTTTAGAGAAAGGAAATTGAAAATAATAGCCTCACCAATTTACTGGTTGCCAGATAGCACCATTCTTTTGTAAGTTTGCATGCTCATAGTCATATTGTGGCTCAAAAGATTCAATTGTGCTTGAAAAGAAGTTGGAAGGATCTACTGAGCTAGAACAAAATGTACTGCTGAACCCCTTTAACTTAAATCAACAAGGAAGGCTCCTCAACATCTACATGGATATCTCTCTCTCTCTCTCTCTCTCTGGCTTTTCTTCGCAAACGAAGATTCAGGAAGGACTCATCCCGCGCTTTCTGCAAGCACGCTGATGACTAAAAAGGCCAATCTAAGATAAACAAGTCCGGTTGCAGAAAGCACAGCAGAAGGTCTCCTTGGGTGATGTTTCCGGGTTGTAATTCTTTCTGCATTGTCATTTCTCTTCAAGACTTGTTTGGTGTGAGTTCTTAAATAAGGCTGCAGCATTGTGGATAGTGCGTCTCCATCACTCCCAATGTGAGGCCAGGATGGACCATTGTTGGTGATCCTGAGATGTTGTTTCAGGGAGTCCTTGTATTGCTTTTTTGGAGCACCCCTCTTACGCTGACCCATGGCGAGTCACCGTAGAGCACTATTTTTGGGAGGCAATGGTCCTCCATCCTAGGAATGTGCCCTGCCCAGTGCAGCTGTGTTCTCAATATCATGGCCTCAATGCTGGTGATCCCTGCTTGATCAAGGATAGCAACATTTGTCACATAGTCAGTCCAGTGTATATTTAGGATTGTGCGTAGACAGTGCTGATTAAAGCATTCGAGGATGTAGGGCCTACTAAAACCACTCATTACCTCTTGCCTGGCTATTGACAGACCAGAGCTGTGTCCTTACATAAAGTAAAACTCTACCTAAGCCTTATGTGAAGCAGGAAATTCTCTCTTTTATCCTCCTACAAATTGCCATTCCAACATCTCATCACTCTTCTAAGGATTTAGATCTTCAGAACCCTTCATAAAATTTTTGTGCATCCTTTATTAATTTGTCTTACCATGCACAGTTCAAAGCACACACAAAAAGTCTCTCTCTCACACACACACACAAAAGAATTTATCTGGAAAAAAGAGCAAGCTAGCAAATAAAAGCCACTTTTAAAAAGCAGCAGTAAAAAATACCAGAGGAAGAGGGATGACAATGTCCCAATTATGGCAAGGTCAGAGAATCAAGAGAACCAGCCTGTAAAGAACAAAAGGCCACAAAAACGATGGCAGGAGATGGACCTCTTTAGCCAAGAATTTCCAAGTCTGGGTTCAACAAAAAAATAACTGGATGAATGTCCAGTCATCTACAGACTGGCCTGGCCTGATGGTCTTAAACTCAGGCTCTATATCATTTTAAGGTTGAAAGACAGGGAGGTGCCCAGTATAAACTTCAACCAAACCCGTTTGCCAGGTAAAAACTAAGAAGTTTTGTCATCAAAATAGAAGCAATTTTCTCTGTGAAACAGATGGCAAACTTGAAATGCAAACAGCTGACTCTTCAGTCTCTCAGCTGAAATCACCCAGACTGACATAAGACCTTCTTGGATAGCAGGTCTGGGAGAGAATTCTCTTTAGGGTGCTTGAGAGTCCCTGATATTCTGAGTAATCAGGACTAGCATGAATGAGACTATCAGTCTGGCCCAGTATAAAAGACAAGCTTGACATTTTTCCTGCCCTAACTGATCAGCCACAGTACAAAGTATAATCTCAGATCCAGTCCTCTGCCTTACGACTTCCCCTTCCCCTGCTCCTCCTTAACCCAGGGAGACTACTGGGCAAGAAGATGAGGAATATTTCTGGGGAGGAAATATATTTAATGCCTGAGGAGAGCATGCTGTTGTACAGTCCAGCCACTAAGATTCACGCCAGACTCTACACCAACAACCCAATTTTAATCCATTCTGCAACTGAAATCTGCCTTGCATTGGAAAATCTGCCTTGCATTGGATACCAGCAGAATAATCAATTCAATCTGGAACTTAAAATATCAGATGTATGAACTTCAGATCAAATACACGGCACTAAAAACCTATAAACCAAAGTATCTTTTAAGACCATCAATTAGCTCTCCCTTCATTCCCCCACTTCTGTCTTCAGAAACTGCTCCTTGTAGAAGCTGCTATGAGGTTCTTACTGGGAATTCTGTGTTGTCCACTAACCTAGACCTCTCATCATTCTGTCAGATCCCTCTAGTCTTGCAACTGACCACAATTCAGGAAAACCAGAGCTACATTTTCCCCCCTGGGTACCAGAGCATTTCGAATATGCAGCCATGTTAAAGACACACAACACAATTCAGTCTCAGTCCATTATTAGGCACCCTCCGCTCGTCTTCTGTCAAGTCTGCCAAACCTCAAACACAGGGTACTTACAGCACACCCAGAAATGCATTTGTGGTCTCCTGTTGCAACACTAGGTAAACAGAGCTCGGGGAGTCATCTTATCAGTTCATCCAGTATAGCAAAATCGAGCTCATGTTCTTGTATGGTATGAGAAAAATCCATCAAGCCTTGCTACTTTCTACAGAATCCAATTTAGAGATTCATGTGTGGAATAAATCAGGGAAGGAGGAGAGCACACCGGCGGATTACACCCACAGTTCTCATTTCATTAAGAGGACTAAAGGTACCTTTGCTCAGTAGCCTGCCTGGCTTATGTCTTTGTGGTTTTCCATCTTGAGAGGCAGCCAAAAGTGTGCCCAAATGGAACATAAGACACCACAATTTAACTCAAAATAAGTTAACATTAGAATATTTTATTTTAAAATTTAAAATCTTCTTCTGAAGAAGGAAATAGCTCTAATTGAACCATACAACGTTTAGCAAAAATGCAGAGAGCAGTGAGGCAGCCAGCTGTTATAAAGGTTTCTGTTACAACTGACAAGAGAATGACTAAGAAACCTGTTCCATGGGACAGCTGAACAACAATGGAAGTGAAATGCTTAAGCAAAGGGCAGTATATCTCCACTAAATACTGGCCACAATCAACTGCCACAGAAAGCTCACACAGAGTTCTTTAGTAATCAGAGGGCTGGTCTTGCTGCTGCAGGACAAAGAGCAACTCACCCAAAGAGCTTGAGGAGTAAAGAATCAACTCGGCAAGAATACAACCAACAGGCCACCACTAGCTGGCAGCATGTCTAGCACACCAAGCTAGGATCCAGAAGCAAAGTTCTTTCCATGCAAACTGCAAACTGTCTCAAAATACCCTAGTCCGTTTTCAGAAACACTGAACTGATACCCTGACTAAATCATCCTTTCCACCCAAGACACAGCCTGGCTGAGGAAATGAAAAGAAAGATAGCAGGAAGGAAGCCAAAGTTTGGTCTTAAAGGCTATTTAAGTGCCAATTCATCAAGTACCATTTCTTTACAACAAAAATTTTTTCCAAACAAGCTGAACATTTAGATACAAAGCAAATGCAGTTTCAGTCACAGCAAGACAAAAGTGACAAGAGTTTTTCCTTGATGTCAACATTTATGTATTTATTAAATTTTTATCTTGCCTTACCACCCAAAATAATGTTTGAAGTGGCTAACAATTCAAATAGAAATAATAAAAATAACAACAAAACACAATTAAAAGTACATATTAATTTAGAAAATTTCCTACAGTGTTTCAAGGGGCTTGCTACCAGGAAACCCACTGGGTGACCTTGGCGAAGTCACATACTCTCAGCCTCAGAAGGCAATGATAAACCTGCTCTGAATAAATTTTGGCAAGAAAACCCGGGGTTAGGTTCACCTCAGGGTCACGTTAAGTCGGAATTGACTTGAAGATGCCCACAGGAACACAACCTTTGTCACATGATTCCAAGTATTTGCAACAAGTTAAACTGTTGGTGTATATCACATGCACATAAGCATCCATTTGTAGTATGCTGTGTCAAGCAGCCATTTCACACATTACAGGTTTTTCAGAACTACAAATTATTTTATGCTCACACAACACATGAAACAAAAAGATCACCTAGCACGAACCCGCCACTGGAATGCCATGATTTAAAACTCATTCTTAGAAATATCCAAGTAATCCAGCACATCAACAGATATATTTAGGGTTCAATGGGGAACACAGCATATATTCCAATAATGAAGATTCTCCACATTTGCACAGACAGGTTTGCCATTGTCCATTCCCAGCATTTAAAGATCAGGAAACTGGGTTTGGATGCAAGTTGAGGAGCTGCTGTTTTCTAGGAAATAAACTAAAAGACCCTCTGTGAGTATGTTCACACAGCTCAGAGGAGCACCTAACAAGGCTCTCTTGTTTGCAGGCTTATTCATTTTCCTACCAACTGCCAAAAAGGACACACTGGGAACCGTGCACTAAGCTACATAGGAAATGTAAAATGCCCAGTCCACCTGCAGGCTCCTGTATTCTTTCACTTTGCCCTAATATGCAATCACTCCTCCAGCTTTTTTGTTTCAGAACAAATTATGGTTCAGTCTTAAGTCTGCAATACTACCTATTAACAATAACCAAAGTGAGACACACAAACTATGGTTTGGGACAACAATTAAGTCTAATATCAGTGCAAACAGAACATTAATTGTGGTTCAGTTAAAAACTCAAAGTGGGGTAGGAAATGCCCAGTCACCTCACCACAACTGGAAAACATTATGCCAACACCTGAAGTATTATGAAATTAAATACTTTGACTCTTATACTGTAATAACAATCCAAATATTATTCACATCTGCAACAGCTGCTGACACCTTTCAATGAATCTATTCTCTAACAATATTAAGGCACTTAGGACATACAGACCTGCTCATTTTTTTTTTTTAATATCTACAAATGTTGGTCTTCTGGGAGAAAGGCTAATCCAGATTTAGAAGCAACAGACAGACACAACCTCTAAGTCTATGGCCAATATATTTGAAAATATATTTCAACTGCTTTAGAGTGTGGAAATACATACTCCTCTGTTAGCTTAATTCTAACTATTAAAGGTCAGCCAAAATAAAATGCAATAGTGCTTTCAAAAACAGTAATCCAGTGTTTGACGTAGAATTACGCAGTGGCTGACACAGACTTTATAGAAGACAACAGCTCAACACCATATTTGCAAGATTCTTTCTAATAAATACAAAGTCATCATTATTCTACATCAAGTTAGATTTTTAAAACCCCATCCTTTTTCATTTTGAATTAAGAACTAGATTATACCTGCTGTGAGATAACATTAAAGCATAGTAGCATGCATCTATCACCTGGCTGAGGCCGGGGCTGGGGGGGGGGGGGCGGGGATTCCTGAAAACAAATTTCAGGCACAAGATTCCAACAAGAGAAATCTAAACTACTAATTTGCATGGCTTCTACTATGACTAAAAGCATGTCTAAGGATTTTTAAATGGTTGAATTCTACTCATTGCGAGAAAACTATGAGGCTCTTTCCCATAAAAGCATCACTGTAGAATACATTTTCCTCAGCGTATGCTATGCTCATCCAACATCATGTTTTAAAAAAAACATACTTACACAAAGACACACCTCTTTCAACAGCCAGATGTGTGCACGCAGTCAACATTCATTTGTCACAACATCAGGTAAACTCTAGGGATATAATGTTATTTTTTCATTCTTCTATAATTTCTCTTACTCTCATTTTGTATCTTAGTTTAGATTAATTCAAATTCAACCACAGCGACTCAAAAAGAAGAGCACTATTTGTTATTTTAGGTTAAATTGATACTAAACTTATGATAAAGCAAAAACACATACACACATAAAACTTCAAAAGAAACCAAATAATTCAAATTCAACAGGACAAAAATACTCACATTTTCAAAAAACAAAACAATCTGTGTCCTTTCAAGGGAAAAAAATCAATATTCTCTACATAATGAACCTTTAAATCCACTTGACATAATCACCTCTTCAGCCCCTAATGAAATACTGTATACCGTACCTGTAGTACGCTCTCTTAGAAAAGCGGTCTTACAGTATTTGTTTACCTGGCTAGAACCTACATCCTGTATCCACATTATCTTACACAGATGTACAAAGATTAAGCTTTTGCAAAGAATACAACACAGCAACTGTGCTCTCAATTTCTACATTTTTAATTTGCTTCTTACCTGATCCACCAAACTGACTGCTTCCTAGAGTCGTTGGCCTCGTTTTCCCACTATTAACAGGTGGAGAAAACATCTGCAAAATGAACAGTTGTCTTTAGGTTAGCATTGAGTACTCCAGTTTATAAAAGAAGCAGTTCTCCTAATATAGCAACTATAAAACAATTATGTGATATAAATGCATATCATTAACAAAGACTGGGAATACATTCAGGAATGTGTGAAAATTCATATTCTTGTACATTTTAACAAGCACTATTAACCATGCTTAAAGTAAGTTTCAAAAACCACAGAATTAGACATATAGGATTTAGGCTACTGACATAACACATTTACTCCTGATACATAAGACATATTAAAACACCATGTTGTGTAGGATATTCTAATGAAGCCAATTTAGAAGGATAGTGTTTTATCATTTATTTAAGATCAGAGCGTTGCCTTGAAACAGCATAAAACACCATGGCTTGCCTATAGCTTTCAATCTAAGATTATAATGCAAAATGGGGAGGACAGAAGTACTAAGGCTACAATTCATAAGCATGCAAACTTGAAACTAAGTGCCAAAGAAAGGGAGAAACTTTCTCCTGAGAAAACACACTAAGACTGTGCATGCAAACTTGAAATTAAGTGCCAATGAAAGGGAGAGACTTTCTCCTGAGCAAACACGCTAAGACTGTGCCATTAGGTTTCCAAGACCTCTTTATTGCCTAGTAGATTGTTTTTTACACACAAGGACTAAGGAGTCCTCCTTTTGAGCAAAGCACATGCCTGACCAGAGAGGTTGGGCTGCCATCTCTGGGTCAGCCTGATTCCAGCCAGTCAAGCCAAGTGACCAGAGCTTCCAACCCACAGCCCTGACACCCAAGCCTGAGTTCCCCCTCCCTTTGAACCAGGTGCTGGAACCCAACCAAGCCTTCATTCACACGTGGCGTGGCTTGGCGGCCACCCCGGTTCTCGGACTGCTTTTTTACCGTGAAGAAGCCATAAGAAGACTTCGAAGAATATCCTACCGCACTGAAGTCCAGCAGGTCGCTCAACTCCTTGTCGGTTCCGATGGCGGCCATCCGCTGCTGCTGAGGATTCATCTTCATCCACTTAGGAGGACTGCGGTGCCTTCTCTGCAAGTCCTTAGAGAGGCGAGGGGGCAGGAGGAGGAAAAGGAGAGGTTAGTTTACCACAAGGAGGAGGAGGAGGGTGACCAGGGCGTCCCCAAGACCCTCCTCACAAAGACAAGGCAGGGCACACAGCCACCCCAGAGGCACCCTAGGCAATTATTATTATTATTAATATTATTACCCCGCCGTAGTGCCCACAGAGGCTTCCGCCACCCACCCACCCACCCCAGCCCCTCAACTTGGCCAAAGTTTTCTGCTTCCCTCCTCCCTGGGAGGTTTAAGGGGCTGCAGGGTTTTGCCAGAGGAAAGGGCCCTTGGAAGGAAGGAAAGGAAGGGAGGGAAGACCGAGGCAGGCAGCCCAGCCAAAGGGGGGGGGGAGCCCAGAAGTGTGGGGGGAGAGCCAAAGCCTTGGAGAGGGGGAAACTGAGGGTGGGGTGGGAAGAGAAGTCTTTCCGCCTCGCTCTTCTTTTGCTTCAGCTTTCCACCAAGTTGCAGCTGAGCCAGGACAGGGAGGGATAAAGAAGGAAGAAGCCCACCAGCCAAGGGGGGGGGGGCTGCCATTAATAACCACCACCCGGGTTTTTTTTTAAAGCACCTCCAACCCCTCCAGCCCCCCCAAAAAGGCCAACTAGTTACCTCAGCCAAAGCGCCCACGGAGCCCCCTCCCCTCAACCGACGCCAAGTTCCTCGGGAAGGGGGGGGGCTCCTGAGGGAGGGAAAGACTGAGGGGGAAGGAGGAAAAAAAAAGGGGGGGCTTCTCGCCCGCCCGAGTCTCCTCCTCTTCTCCGGCCCCCCCCCCGAAACAGATACGTAGACTTTTTCACAAAAAGAGAGGGAGGGGGCGGGAGCCTCTCTAGGGACAGAGGGAGGATGCGCGCTCCCGCCGCCCCCTCCTTCTCCCCCTCCCCGCGCGCGCACACACGACGCTCCTCAGCCTCGAGCCTCTGCGCGTGGGTGTGTGCGCGCGCGCGGCCCCGTCGCCGCCCTCTTCCCCCCCCCAACTCCTCTCCCTCCTTCCTTCCTTCCTTCCTTCTTCCCCACCGCCCGGCTCTTCTCCTCCTCCTCCTCCTTACCCGGCTCCCCGCTCTGCGGAAGGTCTTCCTCAGAGGCGGCGGAGGGAGGGAGGGAGGGAGGGAGGCCGAGGAGAGTGACACGTGAACGGGCGCCCGTGTGAACGAACGCCCGCGAGGCCTCGCTTTCTCCTCAGCGCCCCGCCTCTCCTTCTTCGTCCTTCCCTCCCTCTCCCTTTTCCTTCTCTCGGAGGGACTCGAGCGGGGCCTCCCCTCAGGCAGACGTTTCCCGGGGGCTTCGCGCAGGCCGCAGCGCCCCCGACCCTTCCGCCGCCCCCGTATCCCTCCGCGCCTCAGGAAAGAGGAGGAGAAGGAGAAAGAGCGGGAGGGCCTCTCCCCGCCTCAGAGGATGGCGTTGTTGTAGTGGTGGTTGTCGCCGCCGCCGCCAGGCCCGGCCACCTTAACCCTTCCCCGCCCGGCCCGGGAAAGGCGGAGAAATGGCGGAGAGGGAGAGGAGGCCCTCTGAGGCGGCGGCGGCCTTCCTTCCCTCTCGCTCCTCCTCCGTTGCTAGCGGCCCGAGTGAGGAGGAGGGAGAGGGAGAGGCCCGTGGGCGGGTGGGGAGTGAGGGGCCGCCGGCTGGGCCTCGGCTCCCTCCTTTCCTCGGACGGAGAGAGGCCCCGAGTGGTCTCCTCAGAGGTAACAAACCTTCGCGGGCAAGGAGGCTCCCTCTCTGCTGTGTAAGAGGCTGCCCAGCCCGAGGATCGCGGCCCTTGGAAAAGTGGCTTCTGAGCGGCCTATATCTTTGCCGGCCGGGAAAAAGTGGCTTTTTCCCCAAAGAGATAAGCCGGGGAAAAACACTGTCCCCAAACAACCGCGCGGGGCACCCGGCAGGTGCCTTTGGATTGCAACTCCCATCATCCCTGGTCGTTAGCAGGGCTGGCGGTGGCCAAGAGGGTTTTGTCGGCACCGCGTTGGCCACCGTTGCCTGAAGAAGAAATCCGGACCTTTTTGCCTCCCTCTTTTGCAATGCTCCTGTGTCCAGGTTTAACTCAAGGTTTAAAACAAAAACAACAAATAAATACCTGATGATAATAATAGTAAATAATAATAATAATAAAAATTATTTGTAATACAATGAAACCGTCCCTCAGAGGCACTGGAGGGGGAGGGAAGACTTTTCTCCTGCTTTTTCCTGCAAGTTTGTGGCTGGGGAGGATTCAGTGGCAATGTGCAGGCCAAGCCAGCCAGCCTTTTTGCCTTGGCTCCTGTCAAGTGGCCACTCCACTGCTGGGAGGAGTTGGGCCAATCAGCCTTCATGGACCCCAGATTAAGAACCACTGGCTTAGGATATTGCTTGCTTGATCATGCTAAACCTACCACTTTCAGGCATAAATCCTTCCAAAGAATTTCACAAAAAAAGACAAAATTGTACAGACTCAACAGAGATACCATGTTAACAAAATCCATCTTGGATTAGGATCACTTTTCCTTTTAAAAGTTATCAATAAGCAAGGGGGATGTGAAATCTGACAGAAAGAAAGCTGCCATTATAGGGGGCCCATCTAGTCTATTGTCAGCACTGTCTGACAGCAGCCATGGTCTTCTGACATTCTCAAGCGGGCTCCTTTTTTCATCCTTGGACATCCCTACATTCCTCCCACTCCAGGACTATCCAGGGTTAACCCTGCTTAGCTTCTAGAGTCAGGTTTGTATTTTATTAATATGCCTTTCTCCTAACACGGGGCCCAAGGCAGCTTGCAACAAGATTAGAACAAGATAAAGCTAAAAACTTTATGATCAAAAGTTAACTATCAAAATGAGGCTGGAAAGGTGGTCTCCACGTCAAGGGGCAATACAGTTCTCCATATTTGCTGGGATTTGGTTCCAGGCCCCCTGTGGATACCAAAATCCGTGAATACTCAAGTCCCATTATATGAAGTGGCATAGCAAAATGGTGTCCCTTGTATAAGATGGCAAAATCAAGGTTTGCTTTTTGGATTATTATTTTTTAAGAATATTTTCAAGCCATGCATACTTAAATCCATGGATACGGAGGGACAACTGTATACTGTGTGGACGCTCCATACTGTGGTAGCAATAGCTTAGGAACATGGGAAGCTGCCTTTCTTCTAAGTAAAACTGTTGATCCATCTAGCCTTGTCCTGTCTGCTCTGAATGGCAGGCATGGCTCTCCAGGGGCTCAGCTACACAGCATTTTTTATTCCAGGAAGATGCAAGAAATAGAGAACTTGATTCTGTCGCCCACTGTACCCACGATTTGTCGTGGGTAGTAAAGTGTCGGATTTGTGTAATTTACATGTAGCACGCGCCTCCCCACCTCTAGCCTCTGCTTCCCTTCCAAGCAGTCACAGCCGGCAGGGATGCTTCCTCCATGACTGACATGGAGGAAGCGCCCTAGGCCACAGGAGCTGAGGGGGCACCAGGGTGAACAGGCTGCTGCGGTCTAGGGTGCTTCTGACACTCATGGAAGAAGTGCCCTAGGCCGCAGCAGCCCATTCCACCCGGCACAAGGGAGGCCTGGCCTGCTCGGTCCTCGCCCAGCTCTTCACTGGCTATGGCGGCTTCTGCCAGCTGGGCTTCAGAGGCAGCAGGGACCCTACACAGGGCCATTAAAAAATGGTGGATTCTGAATTGCAAGGCTTCCCTTGCAAGCCCTCCACCTCCAAGGTCCAACCAATCCTAATTCAGCTCTGCTTTCCCAGGATGGTTGCTGATTGATCAGACAACCAATAGTGTGTTTTTTCCTGAAGTTTCCAAAAAAGTCAGTGGAAAAGCTTGCAATCCACCGCATTTTCATTTTGAAAATGAGAATCCATGCTTTGGATGTGCTCCGGTGAAACCTGGGAGACTACTGACTATGAGAAAGGCAGCTAAAGGGCATGAACCCTTGGGCTGTAGGTAGCCTGCTACTGGAGAGGAGCCAGGGCTTTCTTTCCTTGTCACTCAGCCTGATCTCGAAACTTTTTTCTAGCCATAAAACCTCAACCAAATGCTGGCTGGATATTTAATGTAGTCAATAGTCTGAGCTGAACAATTCCAGAGTGTCGGTGGATTGTAAGATGCTTTACAAGGATGTTCAATGTGCCCCTTTATCATCAGGTGTCTATTTATTTACAAGGCATGCTGTATGAAGGAACAGTGCCTTCAAAGTGTGGTTTAGGCAATCTTGTAAGTGTTTAATGGCTTGTAGATGAAGGGAACGCTGTGGATATTGCATACCTTGATTTCAGTAAGGCCTTTGACAAGGTCCCCCATGACATTCTTGCAAACAAGCTTGTAAAATATGGGCTAGACAAGTTAACTGTTCAATGGATTTGTAATTGGTTGACCGGCCAAACCCAAAGGGTGCTCAGCAGTGGCTCCTCTTCCTCTTGGAAAGATGTGACCAGTGGGGTGCCACAGGGTTCTGTCCTGGGCCCAGTGCTATTCAACATCTTTATCAATGACTTGCATAAGGGAATAGAGGGTATGCTTATCAAGTTTGCAGATGACACCAAATTAGGGGGAGTAGCTAATACCCTAGAGGACAGGATCAACATTCAAAATGACCTGAATAGATTAGAAAGCTGGGCCAAAGCTAACAAAATGCAATTTAATACAGAGAAATATAAGGTACTGCACTTAGGGCAGAAAAACAAAATGCATAGATATAGGATGGGGGAGACCTGGTTGAACGAGACTATGTGCGACAGGGATCTAGGAGTCCTAGTAGACCACAAGTTGAACATGAGTCAACAGTGTGATGTGGCAGCTGAAAAGGCCAATGTGATTTTGGGCTGCATGAATAGAAGTATAGTGTCTAGATCAAGCGAAGTAATAGTGCCACTCTATTCTGCCTTGGCACGTCTCACCTAGAATATTGTGTCCAGTTCTGGGCACCACAATTCAAAAAGGATATTGACAAATCGGAGCGTGTCCAGAGGAGGGCGACTAAAATGGTGAAAGGACTGGAAACCATGCCTTATGAGGGAAGACTTAGGGAGCTGGGTATGTTTAGCCTGGGAAAAAAAACAGTTAAGGGGCGATATGATAGCCCTGTTTAAGTATTTGAAGGAGTGTCACATTGAGGATGGAGCAAGCTTGTTTTCCGCTGCTCCAGAGACTAGAACACCAAACAATGGATGCAAGCTCCAGGAACAGAGGTTCCACCTCAATGTTAGGTTGAACTTTCTGACAGTAAGAGCTGTTCGGCAGTGGAACACACTCCCTCGGAGCGTGGTAGGGTCTCCTTCCTTGGAGGTCTTTAAACAGAGGCTGGATGGCCATCTGTCAGGGATGTTTTGATCGTGATTTCCTGCGTGGCAGGGGGTTGGACTGGATGGCCCTTGTGGTCTCTTCCAACTCTACAATTCTATGATTCTATGATCATGGGTACTGCACTAGCTAATTTTAAAACACTGTTAAAAATCTAAATATTTGAAATATTGTAGCAAACCTCCTGTGAATAAATCTCACCTTAGGGTCACCTTAAGTCAGAAATGAGTTGAAGGCACACAACAACAGCAACGTACACTGTAGCTATGGCTAAAACAGTTTGGAGAAGGCAAAAATAATTCTTGAACAAACTCTGGACTTTAGGAGCATTAGCATTCATGTTTATACATAGAATCTGTTTTCAAATAATTTTTAGATTCATATTTTCAGCTTTACCATTCAAACCTTCCCTTTTATTCCAACAAAAATACCTTGAGCTTTGGCTGTGTAAAGGTAGAATACTGGATTTTAGATGTGGGAATGGCAGGTTCAGAATTCGCCTTCTCTGTTCAGCCATGCAACATCCCAGATAGCTTTGGGCAAATTTTACCTCCTTCATCCTAACTTACCTCACAGGGTTGTTGTGAGGATAAAATTAGAATGTGTAGCTTTGTGTCAGAGTACCTGTTTTGCATGTTCAAGGTTCCAGGTACCCTTTTGGATCCTGGCATCTCCAGGTGTGGTGGGGGGACTGCTATCTGAAATTCCTAAGGGTGTAGAGGCAGTGATGGTCCAGACTTCCTGTGCAGCCTTCCAAATACACCCAGCTCTGAGCTCCTTGGAAGAATTAGTGCAAAGGGTATTTGGACAAACAGGAGACCTTGCATCCAAATTGCCTGCTTAAGGCACAAAAGTTAGCTCTGTCCCATTCCTACATCGACCGACTGCAGGTACAAGCTCATCCATTTTAGCGACATTGTGCATGTCAGCAGTTTTAGGATTGGTGCATAAGCAGGTTTAAGTAATGATGACAACAGTTATTATATTTGATTCAGAGACAGGCAGCTGCTTAAAGATACCATTGCAAGCCTTTGTGGAATGCAAGAGAGGGAATCAAATGTGTCACCATCTTTGGAAGAGCCTGTGCAGTGATGGATGAGGCTAGAGAAACAATCAATAAGTCAAGGCAGTCGTCAAAAAGGAAGATGACAAAATGTCTACCGCATCTTGGCTTCCAGTATGAACAAGTATCTACAGCTAATGATCTCTCTCTCTCTCTATCTATCTATCTATCTCTTTCTCTCTCTCTCTGTATCTTTCTCTCTCTCTTTCTCTATATGAATGATGCATCCAAATCCTAACCATGGTAAGAAGTAATTCCTGCTGGTTTCAGTGAGACTTCTAAAACAGCCACAGTATCATGGTATTTTAGTTGGATTTTCACTCCATTTGGTCAGTAATAGTTTAGTAAGGCAGGACTCCGAAACCATTAAATTAATTTGTTTTTAAACACCTATGCACACATTAAACCTTCTGTCCAGGTCAAGAAATGTGCTTGTCACAGCACTACCCTGTATGTGTGTTTGTGCAGAAATACATCCCACTGAGTTTTATGGGGCTTTTATTCCCAAGCAAGTGTGTCGAGGATCCTTTGGAAATAAATAGTTATGTGTTATGTCATTTCCCAGATCCAAAGGAAAAATCAGGCCTTGGCGTTTCAATAAGCACTAGTTGCTAAGGGCTAATTTCTGCTTACTCTCATTAATTAGATTTGCTGCAATCATCCAGTGCTATTGGTAGAGCACAGATGTCAGCTATGGGACTTGTGGAAGGACCAGTCTTCTGCAAATAATTTTGCAGCGAAAATTGAGAATCCAAGCAAGATGGTTGAGTGGTCCAGAAAAATGAAGACAGGTTTGATACTGTAAACCTTCAATCTATCAGGATTTCTTTTCTTTCCCTCCATCCCTTGGAGGGGTGCTACAAAGGGTTCAGTTGCAAAACCTATGTGAAACACCCTCACAGTCCCTGGCACGCCAGGTGACTCTCTGCAATCATTCCATGGAGCTGAGAATGGCCTTCCTCTCCCAGCAGGTGGAAGCAGGTAGCAGTTGTTCCTGGGAAGGTGCCCATGAGAAGGCCTGCTGGTGGTTCTGTTCCACTGCCCGGTCTCCCTTTGCAGAGCATAGAGCAGAGCTGTGGCTTGAAAGCCTTCTGAGTGGGGAGATTGAAAGAATCACTCAGGAAGCATCTTCATCTCGCTCTGGGCAATTCTGCTAACCTAATCTAGCAAGCTGAGTGGGTGGGGGAGACCCTGGCCTGACCCACCCTCACTTTTTGTAGTGCAGCAGTTTCAGTTGTGGCAGGGTGGGCAGGGGCAAATACTCCAGAATACCACAGGAGAGAGCAAAACAGTCTCCTCCTTTGGAGCAAACAGTATTTGAGAATAAAGTGGGATTGGGGTGGGCTATACAGCTGCGTCTTTGGGACAAAGCTGAACGGAGGCTACCTTGTAGGTGAGCCCAACTGATTCTCTCTGGTTCAGCTCAGCACCGTTTGCATCTTGTGCTGGGTTCCTTCCAGACTTCTTGGGCTGCCCTGCGCCTGCTCACATTTGCAGAGAGTTTGATTTCAGGGCCTCCACTCCTTGGTCCCTCCATTGGCTGACTAGATCTCCAATCATACTCTAGCAGATGTTGTGTCACCTCCAGTACATCCTTGGAAACATCACATATCTCCTCATGCACACTCAGGCTACTAGAGCAAGGAGACATGGATCCTTGCTTTCCTCTTTCTGCTTTCTCCCTCATCTGGCTCCCATGTTGGGTGAAGGAAGAGACTTCTCTGCCTTTCTCCTGCCCAGCACAGAAATACAGGCTGGCTGAGGGTGGAAACAGGGGAGTGGAGAGAAGGATAGAATTATTATCTGTCCTTCCACCATGGACTCTGTTGGCTTCTGCACTGTGCACCTTCGTGTTATTTTATTTTCTATACATTACATATTAATAAATAATGATTATATTATACATTAAAGCAAAATACTTATTAAATGAGCATTGTAAATACAACTATATTTGTATTTATTTATCTGTAATAGTGCTTATATGAACCTATATCCTGGAATGGTTTACAACACCATAAAACAGTAGAAGTAAACCATCAAACCAAGAGAAAGACCTCTTTGCAGTTCCCAGCTGGGGGGCTGTTGGATTCATGATTTCAAAGTGCTTTGCTCTCCTGCAGGACTCATGGCAGATGGCTCCTTCCAGGTGAGTGGGACCATGAATCTGTTCTGGATTTTAGTCCAAACTATAGATGAACCACTCAAGGGAGTGCAACGCATTCCCCAAAATTGGATCAGTATCTTAGAGAGCTGCTATCTAGGTTGGAATTAAAGAAAACTGGAGTGAATCAACCATCCTACTAACCTGGTCACCACCAGCCTCTCCTGGCTATTCCATGCTTGTGGGAGGGAAGGGGGAATCCCTCCTCTCCCCCCCCCCAGCTCTCTCCTGCTCACTGGCTGATCTGTGGAAAGGAGGCAGATGCAGATGCAGATGTTTTTCTGGGGACTGGTTGGCTATGCTGCCACTTCCCTTCCGCACTGCATAGCCTTGGTTTTCATCAGGATCACCTCCCCTCCTTGCTCCACTGATGGGCTAGGTCCAGGAACACCAAATAGTGGGGGGGAGAGACTGTGAGATGCTGGGCCCATGGCTTACTAAGGAAAGGGCCTTCTTGGTGGTAATGCCTCAATGCTAGAAGAGGCTGGTCATCTGAATCTGCCTTCCACCCCTGCAGAGGTTCCAAGTCCCCATGTAGCTAAACCCCACCAGGTCATCATGATCTTTCTATGACAATGGAACTATAGAAAGTTCCTCCGCCCCTGATCGCTATCATCCCACCACACACAGAAAACTAGGTCCAGAGTGTGCCCTGCGGCATAGGTGGCACCAGACGCTACTTGGGACAGACCCTTGGATGTCACGGAGGACACAAAGGTCAAGGTGCTCCCAACAGAAGCTGCCAGAGAGGACTCCCAAGACCACACCTGAGACCAACTCAGCCAGCTCAGGGTGGAAGGCATGCCAACAGAATCCCTGCTCTGTGTCTGCTGGGGACAGCGCACACAAATCCAGTCAACTGGGACGGCCACCTGATGAGGGAGATGGAATCCCAAAAGACCAGGGCAACACCACCTTACCACCTCCCTCCCCAGACCTTGCCTGCTGCTGTACAGAAAACCCAAGTGGACAGAGCAGGGCTGTTGGTGCAGAAGAAAGCTGGTCAGCTGCCCATTAGAGGAAGTCCCATGCCAATGGACTCACCTATGTGTGTGCTCTCTCTCACACACACACACACATACACATTCATATGGTTTTGTTCTTGCTGCTGCTGCTGCAAAGATCCAGGGGAAATTATTCTTTGCAACCCCCCATAGAAATTGACAAGAGGTGTGCAGGTGCCCGTGTCTAACTGGGCCTTGCCTGCAAGAGAACTTCCTTCCATCCGACTCCTAGTGCTCCTCAGCTTCAGCCGCCCCCACCGCCTCTCCCTTGGAATGCAGTGCCCCAGCAGCAGAAGGAGCCCCCACCCCCAAGTTTTCCCTGCAAAAGCTGCTAAGTGGAAACAGATGGGCTCTGCCAACTGCTGATTGGCTGCCCCACTAATGCAATTTCAACACTGCACCCCTGACACGCCAAGGAAGGAGGAGCTGCAGTTTTTCAGGCAGAATCATTACCTCTAGGCCATGGAATGAGAGCAAGGCAATAGGCTGTGGAAGAATGTTGGTTCTTCCCCCCACTTTTTTTTTTAATGTTTGGAAACCTTTAAAACAACCTGGTCTGTAGTCTGAGCACAACCTCTTTTTTTTTTTTAATAGAGCATTGTTCCCCCACCCCTCCTTGCAAAGAACTGACTTTTGTGGTCTGCATCATGTCTGAGATAAAATAATGAGGATTGTGCATGATTGTGCTACTCATACCAGCCTCCCTGCTCTGAATCTGGTTTGTTCAACCGCCAGTTCTCTGTTGCCAAGGCCTTTGAAAGCCCAGGCAGGAAATCACACTTGTTCATCCAAAGTTTAAAGTGTGTCTGTGGGCACTCTGAAGGAGGAGGGGGGGATGAGGAGGAGGAGGAGGAGAGTCCTGCGCAACTGAACTCGCTGTCACAGCTGGGAAAAGTGAGGCGATCAGAGCATGTCTTTTGGTGACGATCAGTTATATACTTCCCTGGAGGAAGGGTGGTGAAATCACACTTTTAATGCCACGGACATTACCTTCTTGTTTAGTTATACACCCATAAACATAATAGGATTTATAGTGTGTTTCACAGGTATTCCAAATAGATTCTCATTCAGGGATCCTGATAGATTATTTACTCCTAACACAATCTGACTACACAATTTTTACTCATAAGTCAGATGATTCAAAAAGAGGAACAGCAGATCCCATATACTTCCCAATATTTATGATTTAGAACATAAAACTAGACTGGGAGGTTAATGTGCATATGAGAGTGAGGGAGAGGGAAAGAGAGGGAGAGAAGTTTATGTCATGGTAAATTTCTCTCTGCTTCGTGGAAATGTGATATTTGCCCATCTCTCTGTTTCCTGAATGGGAAAGCATTTATGACTCTACACACACCCTTTTCTGTTTGAAGGGAACAGAGAAATCCTGCACAGAGAATATGGCAACCAAGGAGCTCAAGGATATGATAGAAGTTACACGATGCTGGCAAAATCCACAGGTAGCACTGTGGAAGAACAATGGGTGGAAAAACAAGAGCTGCGGGTGGAAGAGGGGCCAAAGTGGGTCATGCTCATGCAGTGTCCAGTACTCCAACCACAACCACACTTCACCCCAGACACAAATGGTCTGGGGGATGCTATCAGTGTCCTCAATGTGTGCAAGTTTCCTTATACATGTGGTTGTAATTTTTTGTCTGAGACATACTGAGTTAATGGTTGTGTAAGTCGAGTTCCACAAGTGTAATTTCACATGGGCCTCATTCTCATTGTTAGTTTCCACTAGAGTAACTACTTTGAATACACTGGATTTATCTACATGTTGATTCACCCTTCATCCACTGAGGGATTAGTCTACTACTCTTGTTGGGACTAAACAACGGGATCCCAGACATGTGGTTACACATTCTTAGGTGGTGAGTAACAATCTGTTAAACTTTAATGTACCTCTTTCTTCACTGAGAGGGTAGAAGCAGACCCTGTGCCTACTTGCCCATTGCAGAGGGGGGCAATCAGTAGGCGCATGGGTAAACAAATACACAGTCAGTGGCACAACGTCAGTCATCAGCAGAAGGAGGGTGTAGCCCAACCACCACGGAACCTTAGGACAGATTTACACTTAATCTCAGGCATGATCTTCTTCCCACTGAGTGTAATGGGAAGGGGAGAATCTGGAAATACCCATGTACCCAATCACACAGGATACCACTTGCAGTAAGTTAACCTTGCATGGGAGGACTACCACTCAGATGGTGGGGCATGCTATGTTGGCTAGTGATTATAGGAGTTGTGCAACATGGCTTAAGGGTATGGGGTGGGGAAGGTTGCAGTAAGACAGTGGTTCAACATTTGGTCCTCAAGATGTCTTGGCCTTCAACTTCCTGAAGTCCCAGCCAATATGGCCAATGCTCAGGAATTCTGGGAGCTGAAGTCCAAGACATCTGGAGGACCAAATGCTGAGAACCACTGCAGCAAGAGAGATGTACCAGACTTTCCCTTCCTGTCTCTGAAGAACTAGAAAAGATGTGGCTTGTTGAAAGTTAAGTCACCATCCACCCCAATGTTGTCGTTGTCATTCTGAATAGAAAACTGCCTAAAAAAAAAAAAAAAGGTAAACTGTTCTACGTTTGCTACCGTCTCCTGCCATTTCTCCCTTATCTGGTGTCTGGGAAATAAAATATTAGCCTGTCTTCAACTGTCAGAGAGATGAGCGCTTTTCCACTAACTGGAACATGTTCTTTTGAAAAAACTAATTTTGGGGACTGACAGATCTGGTAGGTAATCCTGGATTGGAGTAAAGTATATGAATAGCTTTTGCATGGGGCAGAGGGAAATAGAAATAAATGTGACATTTTGAAACAAAATCAAACCTGGATAAACATCTCCACATTGCAGAAGTTTTGACATCTTCATTCCATCTGCACAGGCCTACAGCCAGCTCCCTGAGCCAAGGTGGAAATCCCCCCACTGTACTGGAGATCCTGGTGGGAGAAAGGAGCAGCCGGTGTAACCACATGGGAGCAGCGGGTGTAACCACATGGCTGGGAGGTATGAGAGAATGACATGGCCTCAAGACAGCCGGGGAGGGTGCCCACCTCCAACAGAAGAGAGCAGGGAGTTTCAGGCATGGCTTAACACCAAGCTACAGACCCTTCCCCTTTGTAATCTAAGAAGCATGGGGGGGAGGCACATTTACCTAATTTGGGGATGGCAAGAGTTCAGCATCCTGGAAATCTCCTTTAAAATTCAGACTGAAACCCAGACCATGTTGCAAGTGGGTGGACGCAGCCAAGGAGGCCCTGGTGCTGCTCAGAGTTTGCAGAACCTAAGCTGTGCTCCTGTTGCTGCTGGGGGCTGTTCCATTCAGGGGGTTGCCAGCACTCAAAGCCACCTTGATGGCAATTGTCTACAAGAAAAAGTAGCCCTGTGTTTGATTTGCATAGTTTTAGCTATCAGGAGGAATGGGAGCGTTCAGTGCATTTGCTCCCCTCAGAAGCTGGCAAGATGGTAAGGTTGCCCTTGCTCTCCTGCTCTGGCCACCTTGTATGGGGGCTATCAGCTGTACAATATTTCTCATAATGTTGATACATGTACACAGGGCTTGGGAACTGCGCAGAACATATTGCCTGTTGACTGGTGTTAGTGCTGGAAAGGCACCATCAGCCTAGATCACTTCACTCCCGAACAGCAACAATTTCATCCCATGAGGTCTAAGAAGACTCTAAGACCAGGAGACGGCCATTTCTCACCACCAGCCATCCATAGCGGCATGTGGGAAACAAGATGGGTGAACCCAGGCCTGGCTGCAATGGCTGGTGTTTCCCATACACAGCTTTAAGTGCAGATTTCCTGTGGCAATGTTATAACAGATGCAGAAGGTGCAGAGCCATTGCAAACTCTTGCAGGTGTTACAAGGATCAGGCCCAACTTTTGACATATGGTGGTGGGGGGGGACAGAGCAATCTCATTCAGAAGAGAACAATGAAGTTGGCCATTTGAGGTTAGTTTAGTGCTACAGTTACTTTCTGCCTAAACAGCAGCTGAAAACAAAATAGAAAATGTTTCCCAGCAGATCTGAACATTCCTGTATAAATTAAAAGAAAAGAATGCACACTTTAAATTCAGAAAGTAGGTTTCACATTCACTACAATTCAGTTGTGAATCTTACTACATTACAATATTGTTAGGCTAGCTGAAATAGAGTCTCACAACCAAACTGTCACCCTGCTTATTAGTTGCTGAGGTTTAGATGATCTGTGTGTGTCTTTAAGTAAACAGCTTTCAAATCAGTTGGTAAAAGAAATCCAGTAAGCAAAATTATAAAGGGAGAAAGTGTTGCATGACTTATTAGTGAACACTCCAGGAGGAAGAGATGCGTACAATGCATTTGAACAAATCCAGTTTTAAGCGATGTTCTTTTGCTTTATAGTGATGCCGATGACATTGTTCTGTATTAGCTTTGAAGCCTGGCTCTACTGTGTTTAGATTCACACACACCAAACGGGTATTTAGGAGGGAAGCAGCTCCACAGGAAAGGCCAGGCCCAGACACACTAGCCTGCAGTAGCAGTCCTTAAAGGCCTCTCTGGGCACTTTAAAGCAATAGCCCTCTGTCCAAATGGGCACCCAGCCCTGGCTTTGGGACACCCAGTGACTTGCCTGAGTCCCTCTCTGCCTCCAGGCCTTCTGCAAGTTACTATAAACAAAAATGATCCCCAAAGTTTGATGTGAAGTCAAAGGCTTTAATGGCTGGCATCCATATTTTCCTTGTTTTTTTTCCAGGCTGTGAGGCCGTCCGTGTTCTGGAAGAGTTCTGGTCAGAACAGAGTGAACAGATGTTACAAAAGAAGGCGGGATCGCTGTTTGTTAGCAATCCCATCTTCAGTTCACCCTGTTCCCCGGAATGGATTGGAGAGCGTACCCACCATTCCACAGAACCTTACTTTGCTCCTCTGCAATGCCAGGTCGGTTAAGAATAAAACTCACATTATTTACGATCTTCTTTTGGATGAGGATGCCGACCTGGCTTGCTTCACAGAAACCTGGCTGGGAGAGGATAGCGCTGTCACATGGGCGCAGGCCCAACCACCCCGTTGTCTAGCAGACTCCCTAACCGAGCTGACACAGCTGGTCTCAGAGTTGCTGTTGGAGTCACCCAGACTTTAATTCTGGGCGACTTCAACATTCCACTCGAGACCAGCTTGACAAATCTGACTGGTGCAGCTCAGGAGTTCATGGAAACCATGACAAACATGGGCCTATCCCAATTGGTCATTGGGCCCACACATTGTGCGGGTCATACTCTCGATGCGGTCTTTAGTGCGGAACAGGAATATCTGTGGGCGGTGGTTATTAAAACCACCGCATTGTCATGGATGGATCATTTCCTGGTCAAGACTGAACTAAGAGCATTGTCATGGACGGATCATTTCCTGGTCAAGACTGAACTAAGAGTCTCTTCCCGCCCCACCGGAGGTGGTGGACCCATTAGAATGGTCCAGCCCTGAAGGCTAATGGAACCAATAGGATTCCAGAAAGCCTTGGAGGGTTTAATGGTTGGTAATGCCAGTGACCCTGTCGAAGCTTTGGTTAATACTTGGAACACCGATCTTACTAAGGCTATTGACACGATCGCTCGCAAGCGTCCTTTCCAACCTGCTTCTAACCGTAAGCCATGGTATACTTCAGAGCTTAGGAAAATGAAGCGGGTTGGACAACGACTAGAGCGCAACTGGTGGAAAACTCGACTCTTATCTGACAGGACTCGACATAGGAATTTTCTTTGGTCCTATCGAGAGGCAATGCGTGCAGCGTAGAGATCCTTCTCTTCTGCACGTATTGCGTCTGCAGAGTCCTGTCCAACAGAGCTGTTTAGGGTGGTAAGGGAGATGACGCAGGTTATACCTGCGCAGAACCCATTGCTTAACCCAACAATGGCCTGCTGTGACGCATTTAACAACTACTTTGCAGATAAAATCTCTCGGATAAGAGCCGACTTAGATGCCAGCATTTTGACAGAAACAATTGACGAGGTATCCAGCAACTCAATTGATGTAAGTTTACTGGATCAATTTCAATCCGTGAGTACCGAGGATGTGGACAAGCTACTTGGTAGAGTGAGGAAGACGACCTGCCCTCTTGATCCTTGCCCTTCATGGCTGGCCATCCAGGGGGAGGTGCCTTGATGGTGTTCCTTAAGGATATCATCAATGTATCCCTCAGGGAAGGTGTGTTCCATCCTGTTTAAAGGAAGCGGCGGTTAGGCCGCTCCTGAAAAAACCTTCCCTAGACCTCCTGGACATGAACAACTATAGGCCGGTTTCTATGTTACCATTCTTGAGCAAAGTGATCGAGAGGGCAGTTGCTCTTCAACTCCAAGTGGTCTTGGATGAAACTGATTATCTAGACCCATTTCAAACTGGCTTCAGGATGGGATTTGGAGTTGAGACTGCAATGGTTGCCTTGACCGATGATCTGCGTCTAAGCATCGACAGGGGTAATGTGTCCCTGTTGGTGCTTCTGGACCTCTCAGTGGCTTTCGATACGATAGATCATGGCATTCTCCTCCTGGATTGCCTGAGTGGGTTAGGAATCGGAGGCACTGCGCTCCAGTGGTTCCGGTCCTTCCTCTCGGGCAGGTCCCAGAGGGTGCGGCCCGGGGACAGCTACTCCAGCAGAAAGGAGCTTACTTGTGGTGTTCTGCAGGGTGCCATCCTGTCCCCGATGCTGTTTAACATCTATATGAAGCTGCTGGGTGAGATTATTCGGAGTTATGGGGCTGGGTGTTATCAGTACGCTGATGACACCCAGATCTATTTCTCCTTGTCCCGATCATTGGCCTCAAATTCCAATGGTATCTCTCCTCTTAATGACTGTCTTAAAGCAGTAATGGGCTAGATGAGGAAAAACAGATTGAAATTAAATCCGGACAAAATGGAGGTGCTCAAGGTAGCGGCCCCGAAACCAGAAGTTGGGTTGCAACCGCCAGTCCTGAACGGGCTCACGCTCTCCATTAAGGACTGTGTTCACAGTCTGGGGGTGCTCTTTGAGTCATTGCTTCAGATGACGAGTCAAGTGAATGCGACGGTCAGGAGTGCTTGTTATCAGCTTCGGCTGATACGCCAGCTGTGCCCTTTCCTGGAAGAAAGGGACCTCGAGACTGTGGTGCATGCGCTGGTAAACTCTTGTCTAGATTTCTGTAATGCACTCTACATGGGGCTACCCTCGTGCTTGGTCCGGAAACTTCAGTTGGTACAAAATATGGCAGCCAGAGTGGTCTCGGGAACATCTTGGAGAGACCATATAACTCCAGTATGAAAATCTCTCCACTGGCTGCCTATCAGTTTCCGGGCCCAGTATAAGGTGTTGGTTATTACCTTTAAAGCCCTAAATGGCTTGGGTCCAACTTATCTCCGGAACCGCCTCCTCCCATACAATCCTCCCCACGCACTCCGGTCCTCTGGGAGGAATTTGCTTCAGCCACAAAAATCTAGGCTGTCTGCAACCTCCCAGAGGGCCTTTTCGGTAATCGCCCCCAATTTATGGAATGGCCTGCCAAACGAAATCCGTCAGTTGACAATAATAATAATAATAAATAATAATAAAATTTTATTTCTATCCCGCCCCTCTGCAACGCAATCGGGGTGGCTTACAATATAAAAACTCCATAGTCCCAGTACCCTAGCCCACCCACCCCTTAAAATAATATTAAATTATAAAAGATTAAAACATACAGTAATTAAAAATATATACCGTATATTCCGGCGTATAAGACGACTTTTGAGCACTCAAAAGTGCCCTCCAAAATCGACTGTCATCTTATACACCGGATATAAGAGGCAGGAGATGGGGCAGGGGGGTGAAGCAAAATGCTCCTCCCTGCCCCCCGCGCATCCACCCACCCTGCCGAAAGCCGCAGAATTGCGGCTTTCGGGAGGGGGGGGTGGCTGGGAAGCCCCCCGCCCTGCCCCCCGCACATCCACCCACCCTGCCGAAAGCCGCGGAATCATGGCTTTCGGGAGGGGGGGCTGGGAAGCCCTCTCCTCCCTGCCCCCCGCCCACCCCCCGCACATCCACCCCCCCTGCCGAAAGCTGCGGAATCGTGGCTTTTGGGAGGGGGGTGGCTGGGAAGCCCCCTCCTCCCTGCCCCCCGCCCCCCATCAGCCCAGCCATCCCCCTTGCCTAAAGCCTCGCTTTGGAGAGGGGGGGTGGCTGCGAAGCCCCCTCCCTCCACCCCCCCAGCTAGCTGGCCATCCCGCATTCCCCAACCCACCAGGAGACTGGGCAGCCTCCTGTGGGTTGGGGAATCGCGGGAGGAGGGAGCCCAGAAGGAGGGATCGGGGCTGTGGAGTTAAATCCCTAGATTCGCTCCCTCTCCCGTGATGGTGGGGAGAGAGGGCGAATCCCGGGGTTTGGCTCCACGGCCCCGCGTCCTCCCTATGGAGCCAAACGGGGCATGTTCGCCCCTTCTCCCCACCTTCCTTGAAGGTGGGGAGAGGGGGCGAATCTAGGGGTTTGCCGCGGCCGCCCCCGCTTCCCCTGCCTTGGTCCCCTTCAGAAGAGCCAAGACGGAGGGAAGGGGGCTGCTGAGGCAAACTGGGCATTTTCGCCCCTTTCCTCCACCTTCGAGTCTAGTTTGACTGGAAGGTTGAAGTGAGGGGCGAATGTTGCCCTGCCAGCTGATCCTGTTCGCTTTCCCAACTCACGAGGAGATCCTCATGAGTTGGGAAACAAAGAGGATCAGCTGGCAAGGCTCCCCCAGCCAGCCAAATTGGGGGGGTGGTCTTATCTGGCGAATATATGCCTAGGCCTAGATTTTTGGCTGGAAATTGGGGGTGTGGTCTTATACACCCAGTCGTCTTATATGCCGGAATATACGGTAAATTAGAAAAAAGATTAAAACATACAATAGTTGTGTTTTTTTAAAAAAAATCTGATTACAGCTCAGGGAGGACAGCCGAGTCTTGGGCCGGGATAGTTATTCAGGAAAGGCCTGCCGGAAAAGATCCGTCTTGACAGCTTTTTTAAAGCTGTCTAAGGTGTTAATAAGACGGATCTCGTCTGGCAGGCCATTCCATAATCTGGGAGCGGCAGCAGAGAAGGCCCTCTGGGACGTCACCGACAGCCTTGTTTTCATAGGCTGTAACAGATTCCTCCCAGAGGACCGAAGTGCACGGGGAGGGTCGTACGGAAGGAGGCAGTCCCGGAGATAAGTTGGACCCAAGCCATGCAGGGCTTTAAAGGTTATAACCAACACCTTATACTGTGCCCGGAAACGAATAGGCAGCCAGTGGAGAGCTTTTAGCACAGGTGTTATATGCTCTCTTCTGGAAACACCAGAAATCAACCTGGCTGCCATGTTCTGAACTAGCTGAAGTTTCCGAGTCAAGCACAAGGGCAGCCCCATGTAGAGCGCATTACAGAAATCCAGACGGGAGGTTACCAGTGCATATACCACAGTTTCGAGGTCCCTGGTTTCCAGGAAAGGGCGCAGCTGGCGTATCAGCCGAAGTCTATGACAGGCACTCCTGACTGTCGCATTTACCTGATTAGACATCTGGAGCGTCGGGTCCAGGAGCGCCCCCAGACTGCGAACACAGTATTTGGAGGAGAGTGTAGTTCCATCCAGGACTGGAAGTTGTATTCCCAGACCTGGTTTCGAGCCTGTAACTGTTAGTACCTCCGTTTTGTCTGGATTCAGTCTCAATTTGTTTTTCCTCATCCAGTCCATTACTGCTTTAAGACAATCATTGAGAGGAGAGATGCCATCTGAAGTCGAAGCTGATGACCGAGACATGGAGAAGTATATCTGGGTGTCATCAGCATACTGATGACAACGCACTCCATGCCTCCGAATGATCTCTCCCAGCGGCTTCATATAGATGTTAAATAGCATCGGGGACAGGATGGCACCCTGAGGAACGCCACAGTTAAGCTCTATTCTGGTAGAGCAACTGTCCCTGAGCCTCACCCTCTGGGATCTGCCCGAGAGGAAGGAACAGAACCACTGCAAAGCAGTGCCTCCAATTCCTAACCCCCTCAGGCGATCTAGGAGGATGGAATGATCTATTGTGTCAAAGGCCGCTGAGAGGTCCAAGAGCACCAACAGGGTCACACTACCCCTGTCGATACCCAAGCGGAGGTCATCAGCCAGAGCAACCATGGCAGTCTCCACGCCATATCCCATCCTAAAGCCAGTTTGAAATGGATCTAGATAATCAGTTTCATCCAAGACAGCTTGGAATTGGGAAGCGACCGCCCTCTCAATCACCTTGCTTAGAAAAGGCAGCAAGGAGACTGGTCTATAGTTGTTCCTGTCCAAGGGGTCCAGGGAAGGCTTTTTCAGGAGCGGCTTAACCGCCACTTCCTTCAGACAGGGTGACGCATTGATAATATCCCTAAGGAGTACTCTCGATGCGTCTCCCCCTTGGGTGGCCCCTTGAGTAGCTTTAAAAAAGCGCTAAAGACGGATCTCTTTCACCAGGCCTTTCCTGATTAGATCCAGGCCTCAGGAGCTGCGTCTCCTGGCTTTTTAAAATTATGTATATATTTGTTTTTAATGTGTTTTTAGTTAGAAGGTTTTAATTTTATAGTGTTTAATGTCTTTTTATGGGGGTGGGTGGTGTTTTTAGTCATTATTATAATGTTTTAATTGTTGGAAGCCACCCCGATTGTTTTTAGCAGAGGGGCGGGGTATAAATAAATATTATTATTATTATTAAGAGTTTCTTTCTGACGTTTCACCTGCATCTATGGCTGGCATGAAGATGCCAGCCACAGATGCAGGCAAAATATCAGAATGAAATTCTTCCATAACATGGCCTCACAGCCCAGAAAAAAAAACAAGAAAAATCCCCAAAGTTGCTTTTAACCAAATTCTCTAATGTTTTGATAAAGAGTTTTAGGGATTTTTCTTCTTTTTAATTCAGGTATTTCTGGTAGCAGACAGGGTAATCGAGATAAAAAATAAAAACGAAACACTAGGATACTGATATGCTTAAGTGTATTTCCAGCAATTGATGGACCTCCTCCTCCTCCTCCTTTAACAACAGCCCCCCCATTCGCCCTCTGCCCTCGCAAGGCCTTGGTGACCATTGGAGGGCCTGGGGATGGGGCTTCGGGAGGAAGGAAGGCGGCAGGGAAACCCATCAAATACAGAGAGGGCTGGCTTGCAGCAGCGCCCTTTTGCCAATGGTCGGCCCACGGAAGGCAGCCCTGCAGCAGCAGCAGCAGCAGCAGCAGGAGGGTTGCCTCTGAGGAGGATCCACGACCAGGACTGGTTTAAGGAATTTTGGGGCCACCTGCAATGCTTTATTTTGGGAGCCCCATATCTTTATCTCAGGTCAATGTAACCTAACTCAACCTAAACTATTCACAATACAGGATATTCAGATTATTACTAATAATGTTTTTGCAGGAGGGTTACTACAGGCCCCCCACAATGATGCCCCCCCTCAATGCTTTATTTTGGCGGGCCCATATGTTTATCTCAGGTCAATATAACCTAACTCAACCTAACTATTCACAATACAGGATATTCAGCTTATTCCTAATAATGTTTTTGCAGGAGGGGGGTTACTATGCCCACCCCCACAATGATAGGGCCCCCTGCGGATACTGAGGGCCGCTGGTGCCTTAAACCGACTCTGGCCACGACCCTGCCTCCCTTCAGGACGCGGGAGCCCCCTCCCTCGCTGGCTGACTCAGGAGGCCGTGGCGACCAGATTATGGATAATGTTTTAAATGATGTTTGCCGCCGGGATCCTCACGGGAGAGGCGAAATATAAATAAAACATCATTACAGTATTATTGTTATTATTATTATTATTATTATTGAGGGCCTCTGGGGTAGGGTGGGGCGGGAAGAGACCCCTCAGGAAGGAGGAAGAGAAGGAGGGGCGCCGTCGAGGGAGGGCGGGAGGGAGGAAGGGGCCTCACCCCCGCCATCTCCTCCTCCTCTTCCTCGTTGCGGGGCCTCCCGCCGCTGCCGCCCCCCATTCCCAGCATCCCGTGCGGCGGCGGCGCCTCCGCCTCTTCTTCCTCCGCCTCTTCTTTCGGTGGTCGCAGCAGCAGCAGCAACAGGGTCCGGGTCAGTGTCGGCGCCTCGTTCGCGGGGCCGGCCGGCCGGCCCTGAGGGCCTCCGGGTAAGCGCCCCTCTCTTCCTTTGCCTGGCCTGGCCTGCCGCCCCTTCCTAGGCCCGGTTGCCTACGAGACGGGCGCCGCCGCCATCTTGGCTGCTCCCGCGCGCGGCCCGGGCCCACCTGCCAGACCCCCGGCCTCCCCCGCCTCGCCTTGCCGCTCGTGAGGCGGGGGGCTTCTGCAGGGAGGGAGGGGTACCCAGGCCCAAATGCCTTCCTCCTCCTCTTCTTCCTCCTCTGTCGGTGCACAAAGCGAGGCCCCCGCCCCGATGAGGACGCCCAGGCTTCGTGTGCCCGGGTGGGCTCGCAGCAGGAAGAGGAAGAGGCCTCCGCCTCGGCTGGTGGGGGGACGCCAGGGCCGGGCTACGGGACCCCCCCCTTGGCAGAGCCTCCACATGGGCTTTAGGATGTAAACCCACTTAGTGGTGTGTGTGTGTGTGTGTGTTTTTAAATAAATACCAATATTTTTTTAATTAGGTATTTATACCTCGTCCTTCAGCCACAAAGGCTGTCAGAGCTGCTTACAAATTGTTTTAAGCAATAGCAATTTACACATCTACACGGCATTAAGCAGTTTCCAATGTGTATTAGCTAATTGCCCCCACAAGCTGGATACTCATTTTACCAACCTATGAAAGGATGGAACGCTAAGTGAACCTTGGATATCACTTCAGTGTCATCAGTTCAACTGACTTGTTTCAATTTTTGTCCTAGCTTGCTGCCCTGAGCCTTAGTAGTAGGTAGGTAGGTGGGGGGGCACCAAAGATCATGGCCTGGAAGGGCCCCACTTCAGGATGTGGGGGGCCATACCCATGGGACAAGTCACACCCTCTCAGCCCCCTGCTCAGAGGAAGGCAGTGGGGGAGCAGGCCTGCTCTGGATAAAAAGCCTCGCCAGGGAAACCCCACCGTAGCTGGGAGGAGCATGACAACAAATGTGGGGGACTGGCATTCACGAAAGCAGAAGCTGGACTCAGCCACAGTCTCAAAGGTGCCCCTCCGTCCCTCTCGCCACAACACCTGCTTTCCAGCTCCAAGCCACAGCAGCAGCCCCATCCTAGGATTTTCTCCTCAGGGAAACCTTGCTTCCTTCCTACCAAGTTCAAACCAGGCCTAGCCCTGCTCCCTTTCCAGGATCCAATGAAACTTGGGGCCTTCGGGGTATTTTAGGCAGCCTGCTTCCTGGTACATGCATACATATATATGTGCATGTGTGTAAATATGTTTGCTTGTCTGCAAGAAGGAGCACATAATGACCTGAGTGTTCATCTGCAACCTGTAGGTGTCATAGGGATAGCAAAACTTTGTCATCTCCAGTGAGAATTTGGTCTAAGAAGAACAAGGGTGTTCAAAGAGACAGCTGTATTTAGTCTGTTTTACTATAAAAATCCAAAACAGGGATCCAGTTGCACCTTTGAGACTCACTAGTTTATTCCAGCATAACATTTTGTGGACTCTAATTGCATCTCATGAAGTGGACTACAGTTCATGAAGGCTTGCACTAGAGTAAACCAGTTCTTCTCAAGGGGAAGGGTGTTTGGCTTTTGTTTTTGTTTTTTTAAAGAGGACTAGCTAGGCTATTCAAAGTGGTGGTCATCAGACTGATGGCAGCCCATGAGCCAATGGGGAACAGTTCTTGGTGAGTTTCTAAGAAATCAGGATAATAACATAATAGCAGGCTCTGGCACTTTGGTGGAGGAAAAAACTGCTGGCCAGTCCCATCTGATAGCCTGAGAAGGACTGCATTACTGCCAGTGTACCTTCATCCCAGGATCTTTTGGCCCCTCAGAGACTGACAGATTTTGAGTGGATGGGAGCCCCATTTCATCAGAGGTAGAATGGGAAGCGGGTGGGAAGATGTTCTGCCTTGCTGTTGAAGTCCCGCCTTTTCAGATGCTTCTCATTTTTCATGACAGGCTCTCCGGAGAAGACCCGCCCCCCCATGATAGGAAAATGAGACTTTGGTGATTGGAACAAGCTTTCAGATTGCCCCCTTCTGACTTCAGAGTAAGGCTGCTTTTCATAGTCTGATTCAGATGTGTTTATTTTATTTATATGTTGCCTTTCTTCTAGAATGGGACCCAGGGCGGCTCACAACACATAAGATAAAATACTCTTGGTCCCAGAATTGTGCTTTAGTGGATCAGGCATTGTGGCCCAATTGTTCTCTGTGGTCTTCTCTCTTCTTTCTTTCCTGTATTGTAATGGGAAAGCTCCAGGGTTTGTTAAATAGCAGTTTCTTATTATGTACGTCAGGTGGAAAACTGGCGTAGTCTCATGGCTACAAACCAGGGTTATCAGACCTGTAGCTTGGTACTGAACCACAGTGTTCTGGCTCAGATGTGGTGAGAAACAGTTTTACCAAATCTTGGAAATTTTGCCTGCAGAGACTCTGGCCTTAATGTTTATTTGCAGTCCAGCAAGTCATTGTTTATTGGGCCAAGACACTTGTACAAAATGCCACCACATTTAGCAAGATAAAGTTTAGTGTTTCCTTCTGTGAGCAGCTTTAAGAGGCCAGAAGTCCTGGTTTACTGGGTTGTTGGTTTGGTTTTATTTTTTTGTCAACATTCACTCTGTCTTCATTGCTTGTATGTGCCCTTGAATCCTTGTGAGACTGGAGGTGCCATTCACATGCTTGGTAACATAAAGCAAATTTCAAGATTTAAAGGAGGGCTGCAGTTCCCCACAAAAGCCTCTCCCCACCCCCATACTTAACAGTCATTTAATTTGGGCCTTTCAGGAGACTAATGTGCTAGGTTAATCAAAAACATCACAATTGAAGAGGTGTCTTACTTGGGGAAAAGTTTTAGAACTTTGGGAGGGATGCCTCTGGTGTGTCTGTTCTTAGAAGAGGTGTGAGTTCTTCCTTGTGAGAGGGGGAAGAGAAGTCTTCTAAGAGAGTCCTAGCTGCAGTGCTGGAAACCCAAGGAGCTGGAGAAACTCCTGTTTGGGATATCTTAGTTCAGAAGGAAGGGGATGTGGTGGAGGTATATAAAACAATGCCCAGTGTGGAGAAAATGGAGAGGCAGAAGCTCCCCCCCCCTCCAGTATCTAGGTGGGGGCATCCAGCATTGTAGAACTATGAGAGGTTCAGGTGAGATCAGAAGGGAGTGCAATGTCAAGCTGGAATTGGCTACTAGAAGATGTAGTGATGGCCACCAACTTGGATGGCTTTAAAAAGGCTTTAGATGCATTTGTGGATGATGAAGCTACAAGTGGCATCTAGTCCTGGTAGAGATGGCTTATCTCCAGTGCCCTGAATGTCTCTCGTCTTTGCTAATAGGGTGTCCTCCAGTTGGGTTGGCCTACCACTCATATCATCCCCCTCCCAGCAGAGCCATTGCTGAGGATGATAGGAGTTGTAAGCAAACATCTGGAGGACACCTAGTTGAGGGAGGTAGACAGAAAATGGCAGCTGTTTTTTCCCCTCCTCAAACTTAATTTAAAGGCCTCCTTTCATGGTTCCAATAAGCTTTTCTTACACCTATAGCCTATTTTCTTTAAAATCTAAATTGTGTAACTTTTGGCTTGAAAAGCTTTTATTGCATTTTACATTTCTTTCTTTTCCCCTTAACTTGACCGTTTGTTTTGGGTGCTCTATGCAGAAAAGCAGCCTGAGTTTTGAAAAGGTAATTGGATTAAATAAGGAGTCTCCTCTGTTGCTATGGAGTTGTAATCCAGTTTGTGGTGTTTCTGCTGGTCCTCTGGATCAGTGTTCCTCAGGCTATGTGATTTGTGTCTGATAGTTTTTTCTCCTCATCTGCTAGGGGCCATGGATGCCGCCTTTCTCCCCATGGGCTATAGCTGTTCTTTTTCTTTCCAGAAAACTCATTGTGGAGTGGACGTCAGTGGCTGACAGACAGGCACTGGCCCCTGTTGCTCTGCTGTTCTATTCATCCTTTTCCCAGTTACCTACAGCTGCCCTGTTCCCTGGAGTCTCTTTCTTCCAGGGCCATAACTCCATGGGAGAGCCAACGGTCCCAGGTTATGTCCTCAGCAGCATCCCAGGTAGGGGTGGGAAAGACCCCTGCCTGAAGCCCTGCCAAAGTGAAGAGGCCAGAGGCCTGCCTTGCAGAAGGCCTTTCCAGAGCATGGCTCTGGACAACAGAGCCTCGTTCAGCCCTGGCCTTAGCAGCAGAAACCTTTTCAGGGACAGAATGGCTCTTCTAATGATGTAATAGCTATCCCAGGCAACCATAAGCCATAATTTGCAGAAGGAAACACAACCTTTCACACGTTCTTGGTGAGTTAAGATACTGAGATAGATTTCTTAATAGGCATTTTTTTCTGATGAAGAGAAAAACTCATGTTAAGATTTCTGTCCTTTTTTTTACGAGCAACTCATACTATCTTTAAAACACTTCACAAGTATCTATCTAGATATTTTATTAACATTAACAGTAAGTTTTTAAAAACGTTAATATCCAAATACATGACTTTGTGGCTTGCATTGAATCCCTGTTCTGACAGTATTAATCCAGATCTTTCTTTTGGACTTAGTGCATTTTGTATCACTCCTAATCTTATTTTACTGCTTTAGCAAACTAAAATGATTTAGTCATAACTTACTGTATAAAATTGGAGTACTTGACATATGAAATTTAAAACATAAAAGGAATCTGTACTTTACAATAAAAACGTGCAGATAGAGTGATTGCTGCAGGCCCCTTTGTTACTCAGCCTCATGTATCTTAGTTTTTGCCCTGTGAGGAGTGGGGAGAAAGTGAGAACAGAATGCACAAACTTCATAGCGAGCAACACAAGGAATATTATCAGGATAGAAGGAACACTGTATGTTTGTGCAGATCAGGCATGTAGCATATTTGGATACAAAGTTAACTCAGCAGTGAAAATATTGAACTCTTCAGCAATATCTTACCACAGTGTACTTTATATGGTATCTTTAGAGATATTTTAATGCCTCAGGTAAATAAATATTAATTGACAGTGGATGCAGGATACTTGCTTCTCCTGTGTTTGTCTCCCCCCCTCAAAAAAACAAATATCAGCAGAAGAGAGCAAGTGGCAATACTCATGCAGTGATACCCCCCCCCCCACCCTATGCTCTTCTCGTGAAGAAGACAGCGCCCACTAAGTACAGAATCACATCTTGGCTTTCAGTGTTGAATTATTAGACTTACTGTTGTCTAATTCACTGGACTGTCCCAATGGAATAAGTTTGGGTGCTGGATACTTCCCGGCACTTTGAGCAAGTAAATCCCTCATCTTAAAAAACGTTCCACTTGTTCATTGGTGTTAACATTCCCAAAGGTTCCAATTTTTTCCACTGGAAAAGTTGGGAGTTTGTTTGTTGGGGTAGGACAATAACATGCCCCTCGTCAGCAAACATTTGAGGTTTTTTTTGTTTTGTTTTTCAGGGCATTCACATCTCTAGTGACTGGAGAGCCTGTAGCTAAGAGGTAGAGTCCTGTTTGCCCTGCAGAGCATGTCAGCCTCCTTTCCCGCTTTCAGAGGCTGGGTGGGGGATGCTCTGGGAACAGTCCTTAAGTGGAAGCTGCTGGAGCTGCTGCCAGGTAGAACAAGCAGTAGCGACCAGTATGCTGAGCATCAGGTGCTCAGGTATTTGTAGGGAAGGTAACATGCATCTCCTGGCCCAGTCACGCCCCTCATTGACATGTTGTAGAGCCTCCTTTTTGCATTGCTTTTATGGTATGTGGTGCCTTTCCTCCCAGTCATTTCTCTGGTGCAGTTGATGGGCTCTGTGGAATATTTTCAGCAAGGGTACTTGTTAATAAGCCAGAGGTGCATCCCCACCCCAGTTCCTTACGTTACTGTCTTGTCTTTCTGCCTAGCGCTGCCACGATGGCAGAGCTGTTCATGGAATGTGAAGAGGAAGAGCTTGAGCCATGGCAGCAAAAAGCAAAGCCAATTGTTGTGGACGACGATGATGACGATGACGAACCCATCTTTGTCGGGGAGATCTTGAGCTCCAAGCCAACTAGTACCTGTAAGGGGGCTCTCTCTAGGGGTTTTTTAGACAGTGGCACAGTTTGTGGATTCTTGAGATGGTGCAGATTGGTAGTACTGTGACTTATTTTCAACAGAACTAACAAAGAACTCACCAGGCATTGCATGTTATTTCCCCCAAAAAAGATTTTCAATGTTTATATGAAATCTTTGGTTCATACATCGATTTCATGGCATGAGGAAGTAATAATACATTTACTGTTCAACAAAAGCATCCCTCCATAGGTCCAGATGTAACTGTGGTGGAGGTATAAAGTCCCCACTGCCATTGGCCAAATTCAGGTTTAAAGATGTTAAGGCCTGGGGGAAAAGTTTGTGGAGAAAAGCCTCCTGTTTTTTTCTGAAGTCTTTTTTTGGGTGGGGGGGAAGGGTTATCAGATGTTTTCTTTTAAAATGATGAATCAACATTTAAGACAAGGTGTTTACATATTTACTGCCTTCAAATTATTTCTATAAACTATGTAAGAAGAAGACTTTTATGTCAGACAGTGTACTGTATCTCACATCCTTAGAATTCTTGGTTTTGGTTCTTTTGGTTTTCTCAGTTCTTTTTATAAGAATGTTATGGTTATGACACAAGGGAGAGTTAGTGGAGACAAAATATTTTGTTCTCTTTTACTAATGTTGTTGGTTTCTTCTTTATTTTTGCTAGCTTCTCATAAAGTGGCAAAACCAAAGAGTTTTCTTATAGTTCAGGGGTTCTTATAGTTCAGGGTCCTATAGCTCCAATAACAAAAAAATAAATTTAAAGAAGGAATATTTTTTTGTAATTAAATTTTTGAAAAAGCTGTATGTCATGTCCTGGCATTCCCAGATGCAGTTACCAGAAGTTTCAGAGTTAAACAGAAAACTTGATTGGCACAGAAATCCAAAAAGCAAGCCATACAAGGTTGTTGCTCAGGATGGAAACGCAGAGAACAGACATTATATTAAAAGCAGTTTGCAGTCCATGAAATCTGGCCAGCTACAAAGCTATTGGTTACCTATCATCCCCTGATCCTTTCTTCCCAGACAATCGTACCTCCTCTTTTTCCCAGACAACTTCTGCAGCTGCCTGCCACCTTATCTCTCTTTCCAAAGAGACTGTATACTCCCTACTGCAAAGCACTCATTAGCCAGTACAGAGAAATGAAAACATAATTAACAGCAAGGTTACAGTAAGGTTACAGAAGCACACAAAAATGGCAGGAATAGGCACAATCAGGGACTGATCCTACTACTGTATACCAAACAAGCTAGTTTTGTATATAACCAGGTTATGTATAATGCATGTTAAGTTCCTAGAGTAATAAGTGACTTTTAATCTGCAAAAGGTACTAATACAGTTGTCCCTCTGTATCCACGGATTTGGTATCCATGGATTTAAGTATTCATGGCTTGAAAATATTCTTAAAAAATAATAATTCTAAAAGCAAATCATAATTTTGCCATCTTATATAAGGGACACCATTTTGCTGTGCCATTGCATATAATGGGACTTGAATATCCACAGATTTTGGTACCCATGGCGGGGGGTCCTAGAACCAAACCCCAGCGGATATGAAGGGACAACTGTAATTGCATTTTTCATTCTTTTTGTCAAAAGTCTGGAAAATGTATACCTCTGTCCAGGTTATCTGACAACCCATCTATCCCTATATGAGCCTGTCCCGAGTTTTAAGTTCCTCGTAGGAAGGCCTTTTTTCATTCCCCTGACTGCCTCAAGCATGGCTGGTGAGAATCGCCATCAGACTTGCCCAAGGTACTGCTTGCCTGTATTTGTGGCTACTGGCCAGGCTGTGGCAGAAGCATTTGCCGCTTGTTTGCATGCAGGGGAGGAGCTTTTGAAAGCAAGCAGAACCTCAGGGTCCCTCCAGGTTGCCTTGACCTTTGCATCTCGAATATCCTCGACCTGCTCCCTAAGTCCCTGCAGACACATCCTCTGTTTCTATTCAGTTGACTCATAGGATCAGAAGGTGCTGCTTGGGCCATCTAGTCCAACACACCACCTGTTTAGGGGTCCATGGCTAAAGCATCTCTGAGTGGTGGCCGTCCTACTTGTGTTTAAACCCCTCCAATGAAGGAGAGTCTACCACCTCCCAAGGGAGTTATGTTTGACTATCCACCAGCTCATACCATCTGGAAGTTTCTCCTACTGTTTAGTTGAAGCCTCCCTTCTTGTAATCTGAATGTAATCAACCTATGGCTGCAATCCTGCCCCTGTTGAGTGAGCCTCACTGAAATTTTCTGAGTAGATCTGTCTAGGACTACACCAAGAGTGACTCACCTTGGGGCCTGTTGCTGACAAGGAGCGATTCCACAGGATCTGCCTGGTGCCTCTTGGTGACTGACTTCTGTTAGCTCTCCCTCCTCCACTCTTACACCCTCTGCATTTTGAGTTTGGAAAATATCATAGCCAAATCTGATACCTTTTTTTAAAAGCTGATGCTGGTTTTTTTAAATATTTTACATTACAACCAGAACAGAAGAAGAAAAGTGGGGTTTAGAGAGAAGGGGAGGAGGCCATGTGGGGGTGGGACTTGCATATAGGGGAGGGGGCCTGAAGCTCTGTCCTCAGTGTGTTGATTCCACAGTCAGTCCTCTAGAATTCAGTGGGTCGCAACTCCCTAGTAGGGCGAGAATTACAGCCGAGAGCTATTTTAATTAAACAGGCTGTCGGGCAGGACGTAGTTAGCATGCTGTTGAATTCATTCAGAGGGACTGAGCAGCTGCATTTAGGAAGGTGAAAACTGCCAAGGGCTGGAGGGCTCATTCAAGAATGGGTGCAGTTCCATTGTGAGGAAGTGCCATAATTAGTTTGCCTTGTCTTCACCTGTTCTGATGAGGATATTTTACTTTTCCTTTGATTCTAGAGGGGGCTGTGTGTGTGTGGATTTGAAACAGGGGCCTCTTTTTTCAACAGATATATTGAACAGAGTCAACCCCAATTCGCCGCGGATTGGAATGCAAAATGGCGCAGCTAAAAGAGGTATCATGCTCTCTTCATGTAGGGGGACTGGCAAACTGCACATGGGGGTGGCAGTGGGGTGTCTCAGCCCCTGTGGTGGTGACAATGCTGTGTGGCAAGACATGTGCTTGTCTCTCCAGGGTTCCACTCCACGACCAGACCAGCAACGAGCACGCTAGCCGTCCAGCCACAGCCACGAGTCTGCAGCACATCAGGGACCTTGTCAGCCTTGCAGCGGCCACTCTCTGGATGCTCTGCATCCCAGGAGGTAGCGAAGTCCAGCGCTGGACTTGGTCAGCCCATCAGTCGGTCACCCACCGCTCCGTCCTTGTCGAGGAACCTCAGCTTACCTGGACCAGCCCAGTTGGCCTCCAGGCCCGTGGCGACAGTGACCGCACAGCCTGTCACTTTAAGCCGGGTAGGTGTTTGTTCCTTCTGTCTTGCTCAAAGAAGGGTGGGGTTTGGTTCTTTACCTAGATGTTGCTCAGTATCAGTCCATGTTCTGACTGGTAGGGATGGAGAGATGCCCTTACCTGTGCATCCCACCAGATACTGGGAGAAGATGCTCTCATTCCTCTTCTTTCCGTCAGTGCACCTACCATCCTACAGCTGCAGGCATGGCCAGTCCATCAAAGTCCAGATTTGTGTTCTTCCCTGTTGTTGTTGTTGTTGTTGTTGTTGTGTGCCTTCAAGTCAACTCCAGGAAAGATTTCTTCAAGGAGATTTGCCCTTGCCTTCCTCAGTCTGAGAGAGGTCAGGTAGTGGGCTTCCAGGGTTGCTCAGGGATTTGACTTGGGGTGGGTGGGGGTGGGTGGTGCTTTTAGTCAATATTATAATGTTTTAATTGTTGGAAGCTGCCCCGCTTGTTTTTAGCAGAGGGGCGGGGTATAAATAATAATAATAATAATAATAATAATAATAATAAAAAACCCTGGTCTCCCATAGTCCCTTGGCCTTCATTTTTGTGCCATCAAACCTGATGAAGAGTTTTGAAGAACTCAAAAAATGTTATGACTGACATTTGTAGTTCTTTAGTAGTCCTAATTTTTGTTCCTGGTTAGTTGACCACAAAGCCAGTGTGGTGTAATAGTTTAAGCATTGGACTAGGACTCTGGAGACCAGGGTTAAAATCCCCTCTGCTCAGCCATGGAAACCCACTGGGTGACCTTGGGCAAGTCACTGTCTCTCAGCCTCAGAGGACAGCAAAGGCAACTCCCTCTGTGAACAAATCCGCCAAGAAAACATGTCAGGTTCACCTTAGGGTTACTGTAGGTCAGAAATGACTTGTTGGCACACAACAATCACACAGACCACAAGGCCACACTGGGATTTTTTTGGTTTTGTGTCATTTTTTTAAAGCAGTCTAAACACACATGCATCACTTACTAAAGCAAGACTGGGAACCATGTTGCTTTTCCCACTTTTGTTGAAGTACAACTCCCATCATCCCTTTACCATTGGCCAGGCTGGCTGTGCCTGATGTAATTTGGAACACAGCAACATCTGGCAGTCTCTTCCTGCCCCTGCATCAAAGGTTTTGAAGGGCATGTAGAGCACAATTGTGATTCATAGAGACTTATGTAGACATTAAGGCTGAAACATTTACTCAACTAGTTTAATAAATTAAACATTTCTCATTGACAAAAAAAAAATGATCCTGTCTGATTAGGATGTAGGATTAATTTTTAAAATATGGTGTTTAATGCAAAAGGTGATTAACTGTAGGTGACAACTCCCCTTTGAACAGATGGGTTTCTGCTTCCTCTCAACTTTCAGAGGATTTGAGCAGGGCTGCAGGAATTAATAACATTGCCATGGTTGTGACAGCTTGCATGCTTACGGAAGAGTAAGTCCCATTGAGCCCAGGCACTTCGTGTGATATAATCAAGTCTTTACAGGGTGTGATAATAGTGGCTGATGACCCAAGGAGCTTTTGGTCTAACACCCAAAAGAAAAGCAAGAGGGAGACTGAAGGGTTTATTAAAAGTGGGGTTTTTAAGGAGGATTTGAAGAAATTCAGAGGCCGCATAGCATGATGTATGTCTTCTGGGAACCAGTTCAAGAACATAAGGCAGCAAGGGGAGAAGGACAGAGTCCCTTGAGGGGACAGAAGAACTTGGACCAGTAGAGGGTGTTGCATCAAGGGAAGGGAGTCACAGGCAGTGGGCTGATGGGGTTGGGATGTCAGAGTTGAGAGACTGGGACAACAGGCACTGCTCCCCTTGTGGGGCTTTACAGGTGAGGACAAGGTAACATTGTGAACTGCCTCTGTACAAACTTCTAAAGACATAATTTCTTAGTATGCGTGAGACTTGTTTAGTGAATTTAAAGCTTTGGTTGATTTGCTGAGATTACTTCTTTTCTTGCTTCAAATGAAGTAAAAATTGCATCCCTAATTGTTTTGGAGTGTATTCTGATCAAGGTTGCACTGGAAGCTCTGAAGTCAAGCTTTCAGAAGTAGATTTTAAATGGTTTAAAGAAAAAGATAACCAGAAAAGCTGAGTAAATTAACACAGTCTCCACAGGTTACGCCAAATAACACTTCGGGCATAGCCTTTGGCTTGAGGCCAAATGCAGGAGGACTACAGTGCCAGAGTGGATCAACAGGGAATGCAACAGGTATGTTTCCATACGTTTTCAGCCTTTATAATGGTTTCATCTGTGAAAACAAAAATGTATTCATGAGGCAAGAAGAAAACCACTTCATCTATTACCAAACCAGTCAGTAATGTTTATCATCCTGTATTTCTAGGAAAACCTTAAATCAACCATCCAACCCAGGGCATGAAACATTAGTGGAAAATTAGTATTTTACGACTGACATTTTCCTCCATCATCTTGGGAGAAGCACCTGAGTGGTAGAGATGGTGCTGCTCCTTTTCTTTAAAGTGTGGAAGTCTATCGGGCATCCCTATTTTGTCTTCCTGTGCAGACTTAATAGAATTTCCTTCTTGAGGGCTGAAAGGAGAGATTCATTCTAGCATGTATACAGTGAAGACCAACTTTGAAATGTGTGCTTGATATCTAATACAATTTCAAATATTTGCCTCGTGAAGATTTGGGGGAAAGGCCAACTTAGAAGTACGTGGAGAACTTGGTAGGTTCTCTCAGTGGGTTCCCTTGATACCCTTCTAGGTTTGCTGATTCCTGCAGCCTAAGGCTCAGGGAAGTGTCTGGATTGTACACCTTCCAGTAGAGGCTCACCAGACTGACTGCACCAGCAGGTGGTGGCAGTGGAGAATTTCTTTGGGAAAGCTCCGAGAGAGCCCTTCTTCCGGCAAGCCAGATTTTTACACGAAAGGAAATCTATGTGCAGGTTTACCACTGCAGTCTGAAGTTGTTCTTCTCAGGCATATACTTGCCACCTCAATGAGAAGTAGGATCTGTCCATCTGAGATAGAACAGATGAATGTCTTCTGAGAAATTGGCTGTAGGAAGAAGGAAAAACTGCTCTGGTGTGGTGATGGAAGGGGGGAACAAAAAAAATGGAGGGAAAAGGTTTTCCCCTTCCCAAAGCTTTTTTTCCAGAAAAAAATAGGGGGGGGGAATAGCTTATAGAATATTTTCTTCTATCATTGTTAAGGCAAGGTATTCCCATATTTTCCATCCTCAAACCATTTCTAAAAACTATGAAAGTGGAAGATGTTTATGAAAGACCATGTACGGTCTCAGATCATTACAATTGCTGGGCTTGGTTTCCTTTTCTCAGTGGGACTGAGTGTGGGATGTCTACTCAACATTGGAAAACTAGTTTTGGATAAAATAATTTTCTCTGGTGATGGTTTCTTCTGGTTTTGTTGGTGTTTTTCCCTGCTTCTCAAACTGGCAAAACCAAAGAGGTTCCTTATTCAGGAATTCCTTAAGCGTTCAGGACCTTGTAGCTCCATTTGTAACAAAAACTAAAATTTTAAAGAAGTATTTTTAATTGGGACCTACCTTCTGAATAAAGTGAACTTTTCATATATCAAATATCATAATGTTATGCCTAAGTTATGCATCTCCTTTTTTCCTGGCCGGAAAAAAAAACCTAGGAAAACCCCCGCATTTTCCCCGATGGCTTCAGAATTTGTGAAAATGTTGCATCTAATTTAGTTGGAGGAAAACACTCTTTGCAAAGTTCAACGCCAGCAGCCAGTGTTGACTCGATTGTTACCATTGCAGGTCTTGGCATGCCCTCGATCATCCAAGCTATAGCTGAGGTTGCTTGCAGCATCCTGCCTTCCGATGAGGTGGAAGGGGACCTGTCCTTGGCTTTTAGAACCCTTCAGCCACTTGGGCCCAATGTTCCTGAAGGTCCCTGTGGCCTGTTTCCTCTCTCGTCCACTCTACCTTGTTCTCATGAATCAGCTACTCCTTGCCTGCTCAGTAATTCCACTCATAGGCCATATGACATAGTTCTTGTCTTGAATACATTCTTGGTATTCCTATGGTTCTGTGTGGCTTGTATGTACTAAAGCTAATAAAGCAATCAAAAGTGCTTTATTTTTTAAATAACAATTTACCCACTTGGTGTGAATTGATGGCTCTGATTGCAGTGGCTTTGTGGAAACGTGGTCTCAGTTAGGGAACTTGGTTGGACATTGTGTTTGGTTTGGGGGATTTGCTGTGAGTCCCAGCACTGTAGTAAGCCAGTCTGGTTTAGAGGGCTTTTGACCCCAAGGGCAGCCGTTCTTCTACTTCCAATGTACAATTTTTTTTAAAAAAATTGTTATTAAAAAAAATATTTAAAAGTTTTAAAATACAAAGGTTAGAAACCAAGAAAAGATAGAAAAATGAAGTACTATAAAATAAAAATAAAAGATACAAAGCAAAAGTGAAGAAAGAAGAAGAGAAAGAAAAAAAGAAGAAAGTGACTTTTGATCTTCCTTTCAGTGGTATATATGCACAGTTATTCATTCCTCTCTCTCCAAAGTTACAACACATTCCCTTTTTCCAAAAGCCTATTCTTTCTAATAATCAAAAACCAGAAGTTACCAAGGCATTTTCTTTCTGCGTTATTTCTGCACAAAAAAAACCTATAAGGATTTTCCAGTCTTTGAGAAATGTCACTAATGAACTTTCTCTAATCAAACCAGACAATTTCTGCTAAATCTGTCCGTCTCAACAATGGCGGGTAGTGTTGGATTCTTCCATCTTTGCACATACAGCAGTCTTGCCACCATGATAATCTTCCGTGACTCTTTTCCAGCTGTATGTTCATCAATCTCAAAAGAAAAGGTTCCTGTTTTAAGTGAATATTACTTCTAATGTACATTGAAGGGCAAACATTGCTCTGGAGGATTCAATTTATGGTGAGGGGGAAAAGTTACTTTTTTGGATGATAAAATCCTCCAGCCAGGAAGGCCGCTGACTGTGTGCCCTAGGTTTTCTGAGAATTGTCATCCAATTCAAAGGGAACTTTTTGAGGCTCTGGCCCGTGTACTGCTCAGGCATCTGGAGTTAAGAGTAGTGACCTGTGGAAGAGGACAAATGGAGGCTTGTTTAGATCAGTCAGGCTGAGCTGGATTTGGGGCACCAAATACCTTATAAAAACAAAAATGCACTTAAAACAATTTGCAGGTTTGTCCAAGCGTCCTTCTACTTCTGAAGCTGACAGTATTAATCCCAAAAAGGCCAAGGCTAATGAAATGGGATCTGGAAGTGATTCTCCGGGGTCGCCTTCGGCTCAGTCTTCCAGTGAGTCCTCATTGCTTCAAAAAGGTAAGAGTAAGTTGTGTTGTTCCTTCCAGCTGTTATAACCATATGTCATTTTTGTGGAGTATGGTAACAAAAGTACATTCTGAAAAGCAAAACAAGCTTGAAAGTGGTGGGAAGGCATCAGGAATGGTCCTTGAAGCAAAGGGGTGCAGCTGTCAGAGCTCTGGGCTCCCAGGAGAACTTTGAGGGCTGCCACCTTCCCACAGAAACAATCAGTTTCTTGCCCCCAAGCATCCTCGGGGGAGAGGTGCCACTCCTCCTCAGGGCTATTTTAGACCCAGGAGACAGCCTTATTTGCAACAGAACGTGACCTGGAAGTCACTTCCTTTACAATTGCTGTTTTTTAAAGGCCTCTCCTGGGCATAAAGGGACCCTGTCTCCCCCCAAAAGTAACCACACCACCTGAAATCTTAGTTGTTTGCCCATGCACATATATGCCCCAGACATTTCTAGTGTGTGGTTCTGCCTGCAAGGAGGTGGGGGGGAAAGTCTTTCTTCCAGTTTATCAAAGTCATCTGTAGGAGACGTTTACTGACCAGAGGGAAGCTGGCTAAGGGCTTAAGCGTTGCCTCTTACAGGATATTCACACCAACAGATTATCTGTAAGAGGTTTTTACATGAGTTTCTTTTTTTTTTTTTACTATGCTACTGGGTATATATTCCTTTTTTTTTTGGATGAACATTGTGTTCATCACAAGTTACTGAAATGGTAGATTACAAATGGGTGCAGTTGGAAAGAGCATTCAGCCAGGTGACAGATACTAAATCAGAACGTGTCTTTTTCTTTTGAAGGTCTTACATCAAGCAACGTTAAGAATGGAACACCTTTTCCACAGGCATGTCCAAAGTGTAATATTCATTTCAACCTTTTGGAGCCACTAAAAAATCACATAAAGGTAAAGATTGCAGAGGTGGGGATTGACAAAATAGGATGATAATTATGCAGTGTTTTAAGTGTTGAAACATTTTTAAAGGTTATGGGCTAAATTTTATTGTTGTCCAGATGTGAGTAGATGAATACTGAATCAGTGGGTTAACCTCTGTGTTGGCTTGTTGTTGAGCAATTGATTCGCTAACTGTTCTAACTGGGAATGACTAGTCGGGTTCAGGTCTTTCTTAGCACATCTTGGTTTTGTCAAGTTGCTGCCCTTTGGACGTTGTCCATTTTCAAAACAAAAATGGTATACAAAGTAAAGGTGGTAAATAACTGATTTCTTTACTATGTGAAGCGACTTGGATTTGCATCTCCCTTTTCATGCTAGGTTCTGGTTTGCTTTCAGTAAGGAAAACTTTCAAGGTCCACTTGCAGGATTTTGTATCCAGAAGTAGCATGTTTAATGAGATTACTGAAATTCAGGGATGAAATAGATACGATTTTTTTCTAGTTAGCACACATTTGAAAAGATCTCCTAGGATAATGTATAAAAGCATGGAATTTTGCATAGCTTGGTTCTCTTGGTCAGCAGTGCCCTTTCTCGATAGCAGCCCAGATTTTTCATAGATAGTTTTTGGCAGGATTTTGTGTTGGCATCCTTAACCATTTTTTTTATTTGTCCAGCCCACAGAAATCCAGCCTGGTATCACTTCCATTATTATGTAATGCATAATTAGCTGAAATTTTAAAATATTCCAATATAAAATAATTGTTTGTGGGATTTAGGATTCTCGTCTGTATTTATGCAAGCCACATCTCTGCAGAATTAAAGTGCCCTTGCATTCCAGTAAGGAGCAGTCACAATTCTAGGCGTCTTTTCCTGGAAGCAAGTTTTTTGAAGTCTCTTGCCATTTGTTTTATTATGCTTACTTATCTGTTCTTAACTTTTGTTTATGGAGCTTGCCTGAACTCAGATCTGATGTATGGGGAGACCTTCCAGAGATCTTTCTGAGGTTCTGGGCTGGAGCTCACGGGGAGGTTACAGCCTTTTTCTTTTGTGAGAAAAGAATGTGGATTCAGGCCCTGTGGGACTTAAAACTTCCTTCTCTTCTCAGTATTGCTGTCCAGACATGGTACATACCTTTCTGGGAGTAACCAAAACAGACTGTTCAGGTGCACCCACTAAAACTGCTGAAACAGAATCAGGAAAACTGATCATGCTGGTGAATGACTTTTATTACGGTAAACACGAGGGGAACGTCCAGCAGGTACGCCAGGAGCAGAAGACACATACAACTTTCAAGTGCGCCAGCTGCATGAAGCTCCTAAAAAGTAATATCAGGTATTTTTCTTCTAAAATGTGCATCTGCCACAAATCTCTGACAGAGGACCCAGCCTTGCCCTGAGTGTTGGTGCTGAGAACCATTGCTTGGCATCTCCAGAGATCTTTCATTGTGTGATGCTGCTCTTTCACAAGGTGATGTTCTTTTTGAGCTACCTTTAGAGCAGCCTGAAGGTGCTCTAGAATTCAGCTCTGACCTGGGTCCTTCCCAGAGGGCTATTTTGGAAGTCCCTTCATGAGATGAAAGCTATAATAACCCTGGCAGTGTAGGGAAGTCACTGCTTTGTTCTGTAGATGCATCTGATGAAATGGCCCAGAGTTTACAAAAACTGATGCAATAGATCACTTGGGCTGAAAGGTGCTTCTGGGAATCTCCCACACACTTTTCCTCCTTTAGTTTCTGTAGTTATATGCCACCCATTTTAAAACTTCTCAAAGTGCATTACAAGTAAATATTTAAAACTATAATATAGAAAAATTCAATATGAAAATCAAAATCTAAAGCAGAATTAAGGAGCAGCAGAATAAAACTAGTAGAAGAGAAGAGCCATAAGTACAACAGTTCTAAAAAGTATTTAAAATATGTAACTTTGTAGTACACCTGGGAAAACAAACAAGCCTTTCCTTGGTGCTAAAAAGCCCATGACGTTTTGTGTTCACTCATCTGAAATGGATGAAGAGTGATGTCATCAGCACCTTTTAATGTCACTGTTTTCCTTTCCCCCTTTATTTCTGCCCCTCTTTCTGAGGGATTTACAGCCCACGTCCAAGAAGAAGGACACGCATCCATCAGTAAGGTCTAAGAGGGCAAAGCATGCCCATAATGTGCTAATGTCAGTCTCTCCAGTTTCTCTGCAGTTCATTCTGAACGGATGGTTTCAGTTAAGTGAGTGTGGCTCCCTGAGTTCCAGTTTCCTTCTCAGGTTTATGAACCACATGAAGCATCACTTGGAGTTGGAGAAACAGAACAGCGAGAGTTGGGAAAGTCACACCACTTGCCAACACTGCTACCGCCAGTTTCCGACACCCTTCCAGCTCCAGTGCCACATCGAAAGCACCCACACCCCTCATGAGTCCTCAAGTGAGTGTTTGGATTGTTCTGTTTCAAGTGAGAGAGGGAGAACACTGGGGGAGTTTTTTTTTTAAAAAAAGTTTATACTGTGCCATCAGTGTACATTGTGCTTTTCATGAGCGGTTTACACATTTGACAGTCCCCTGTCTTCAGGCTTACAAAAAGACACCACACGCAAGGAAAAGGAAATGGCAGTGTCCAAGGCCAGGGCAGTGGCAGTTGGGATGGAGGAAGGGCCTTTCATCTCCTTCTGAGCCTGGGCATGATAGAGCTGTGCCTACCTCTTCTTTTCTGTCTCTAAAGGCCACAGCAGTGTCAGCTGGGAGTCTGTTGCCCTGCTGGTGGGCTTCTCTTTGTGATAGTGTTCCTGGAAAAGCAAAATGACTGGTTGCTGCCATTCAGGCTGGAGCTAAGCAATCTTGGGGAGTGGGTTTCACAAGCTCTCTGGACAAGGGGCTCCTCCCCCAGCCCTGCTGTAAAAGAAGCAGCCAAAAGGTGCTTCAGATTTGCTTTGGCAAAGCCCAAAAGATACCAAAATTCCCTAGGCCCTTAGAACATAACAAGTTACTTAACCCCTGTGCAGTTGAGCTCATGGGGGGGGAAGACTTGCTCAGTTAGGAATTCCAAAGAAATTCTTCTTTAAAAAAAATGAAGTTCTCTGTAATACTGTATGTCACATATATTGGTAAAGTGAGTTTGACACAGTGGGAGAAAAGGGAAAAGAAGGAAAGACAATAATATCAAACGTGGACCTCCAAACAAAAGCAAAAAATTCACCTTCACTTGAGTAGCTACAACTTACCTGCTTGAAAAGTGCTGCATTTGACAGATCTGTTTGCAGAAAACATAGTCTGGCAGCATTAGTCGCATATCACGTAATTGATGCACTTTCAAAGGAGATGTGGGGGATGGGTTCAGGCTATGTCTCCTTACATTTGTAGGGTTGTGAATCAAGTGTACGCTGGCCTACCTGAGATAGACAGGGCTCAGGGCCCAGATGTTTTGGATCCAGTGAATGTGGTCAAATTAAATGTGGTCATTAAGTTTACTTTTCCATGACAAAGACCTACTCAGTTGAGACCATTGAACCACTCCTTGTAAAAAGGGGGATTAGAGACTGGACATAAAACCCCAGGATTTATTTTTATTTTATTTATTTTCTACATTTCTATTCTGCTTATCCATGCCAAAGCTCTCCCTAAGCGGTTTACAACATAAAAACAAGTAAGAATAAAACAATTAAAACACTTAAAAAGTAACAATTAAAATTATTGTTAAAACATATACAAGTTAAAACAATAAAAATAATAAAAACACTCCAATAAAAGCCTCTGTGCCCACAACTACAAATTCAAAGCTTGCTGAAATAAAAACGTTTTTGCCTGCCAGCAAAAGGAAAGCAGGGAGGGGGCCAGCCTAGCCTCCTGAGGAAGGGTGTTCCAGAGGGATGCTGCTTATCACATTGCTCTTGGATATGGTCTTGGAGAGGGGGCACAGTTGGTCTCCACTGGGCTTTGTCACTATAGAGGAGGAGGAGGAGGTTGAGGTCATCATTGGTCATATCCATTGTGCTGTCTAAGGGTAAGAACTCCTTGTGTTACAGAGCACATGCGCTCTGTCTCATAACTGGGCCATGCAAAAGAGAGATGTGATGTTACAGTGAAGATGTGTTTGTCTTTTCCAGCCTGCAAACACTCCTGCTCTTCCTTAACAACAACAACAACAACTATTATTATTATTATTATTATTATTTCTTATCTGACTCCCCCCAGCAACAAAGAGATAGGGTGGGTCCCATGGAGATCTCGGCCATTGTAGCCCATGACATCCTTATGCAGTCTGCCCCACACTAACTCTTGGTGCTCTGTTAGATGTGGCAGAACCACAGTTTACAAGCAAAACTGTAGGAAAGGGCTTTTTTGGCAGCTTCCTTTAAAAACCCCCACTAAACTTTCAGGCAGTTTTGATCAATTGCTTTGGGAGCCATCCCTTGACTGAAAGCACCAATCCAGCTGTTTTGTATTTGTGTGGGTTCTTTTTCCTTTTAGTTTAGCCACTTTTTCTCCTCTCTTCCAGCTATATGCAAAATATGTGAGCTATCCTTTGAAACGGAGCAGGTCCTTTTGCAGCACATGAAGGACAATCACAAGCCTGGGGAAATGCCATATGTGTGTCAGGTATCTCGAAATGTTCTTTTCATGCTCGTGTGTACATATGTTCACAGCATGATGCTTCCAAAGAATGGCATTTCATGTCTTCCTTTTTCAATTGTGTCTAGGTGTGCAATTACAGATCATCAACGTTTTCAGATGTGGAAAAACACTTCAGAGCTGTTCATGAGAACACGAAAAACTTGCTCTGCCCATTTTGCCTTAAAGTTATTAAAATTGGGGCACCGTACATGCATCACTTTATGAGGCATCAGGTGAGAGCTTGTCCTTGTCGTCTTTGGGGTGTAAGCTGTAAGCAAACAGAACCCAAATGGTTGTGTGGTGGGATCTAGAAAACTGTTTTGTATTGGCATGGTATGACTTGGGGTGGCAATGCATCTTCAGCCTCCAGTACTGTAAGCCAGCCATGCTCTACTGTAACTCTTGACTGTTAGAAAAGAGTGGATAACCATCCAGCCACATTCAGGAAATTCCAGCTGTCAACTGAATGTTGATTGGAGCTAACACAGGGAGTACTGCATGGTACTGTGACAGAGTAGCCATGTAAGGAGAAGAGTCGAGTGACAAGAACTTGTGGCACCTCAGTTTTACTCTTTCCTTTGTAAAGCTTGACTTGAAGGTGTTGAAATAGTGACTGTACCTTGCTTTCAGTGATGTTCTTTGTGTAACGTAGTCTTAGGCTATAGGATGCTGAATCTTGCAAGTGTAACTGGTGTCTTTTTATCGCCTATGTCCTCTGATGCTCAGAACATCTTATAATGTTCAGATATCCCATACTCCTTGGCTGTGTTAAACTTCTGTTCAGCAGGCATGTATTACACAGGTGTCACTATTTGCAAATGGGCCTAAATACCCTGAAGGCACTAGATCCTATCTCATCTTGGAGCTAAGCAGGGTCAGCCCTGGTTAGTACTTGGATGGGAGATGGCCAACAAATACTAGGTGCTGTAGGCAATATTTCAGAGAAAGGAACTGGCAAAACCACTTCTGAGTATTTTTTGCCTAAGAAAATCCAGTGAAGTTTGTGTGATTGCCATACATCGACAGGGTACACACGCAAGAATTTGAGTTCATCAGTACGTTTTAACAATATATCAATTTAAAAAAAATTCTTACAGAAAAAGGGAGTGCATCGCTGTACCAAGTGTAGACTCCAGTTCTTGACATGCAAAGAAAAAATGGATCATAAATCTCAGCATCATCGGACCTTTAAAAAACCTGTTCAGTTAGAAGGATTACCTCCAGGAACCAAAGTAAGCTCAAAGCGCTGTATAATGTTTTATAATGGCCAGTAGTTGGAGGTGGAAGACTAAAGTGAGAGAGAGTGCTTTCTGTGTGTCTGCATGCGTGTTCCTGTTCAAGATATCTTCCCAGCCACTGCTTGGGGACCTCCTGGGTGGACCACTTTGCCACTGGTGTGGGATTCCTCCCCCCACCCCGCATCTGGTGCCCCCTCTGTTCTGACTGTGCTTGGGATCAGGGCTCAAGATCCTCTCAGTCCCACTCTTTCCCTGAGAGCCAGCTTGCCTGTCACAAGGCTTCTGCTCTGATTGTTTTTAACCCCCTCCACAGCTGCCCCAGGAGGGTGTCCAGGGGGAGGTAGTTCCAGAAGACTGCTCTCTTTATCTGTAAAGATAGGACAAGTCATTACCTAAGCTGGCTGTTCCCTAGAAAAGTGCTAGCGGATTTGCAGCCCTGGGTACTTTCCAGAAGCCCTTTGTGGAGCTCTGGGTTAGACCCATAATAGGAAGGCGACCCCTGGGGGGTGGACGGGCTTGGTTTTATTATCTCCTCTGGCCATTCTGACACAACAGGCTATCAATACGTGCCAGTGAAAACTTGGACATCTTTTAATGTGTCCTTTACAGTGTGGTATGCCATAACAGTAGGGCTTCAGCCATCCCTGGTCAGGGAGCAGATCTGCCCTGAAAGGAGTGTGAATAAATGCATGTTTGGAAAGGTTGCGTGTGTGTCTGTGTTTGTGTGAGAGAGAGAGAGGTGCTTTGCATTGCATTCTGGGATGGATTTGAGCTTTGACTAGGTAAGCACCATTATTTGTGGAGGGTGTGCAGCTACCCTTTTCCTCAGAGAAAGGAGACTGAGAGTTGCTCACAATGGCTCAGTTTTCTGCCACCAGATTTTTATGTAGAGTTGTGTGTTTGTTCAGAAAGGTAAGGATTGCCAGCAGATAAACGCTATTCTTCACTGAGAAGAGGGATGGTTTTACTAAGTCTTGCATTCCTAGGTTACCATCAGAGCTTCTGCTGGGTCTCTTCAGCCTGTTTCAACAACCGCGTCTCCGCTTAGTGCAAACACACCCACCTTACAGTTGTCTCCTGGGGCTAAAGTCGCAAACACAAAGAGTCACAACAGACAGAACACAAATAAAGGGAAGTCAAAACTGAAGCCACTGAGCCTCCAGAAGAAGCAAAGCTTGGGGACCAGTAGCAGTACCAGCAGCACCAGTAGCCTGAACAGCAGCAGTGGGGCCAGCAACAAAAAGAACAATAAAATTGCAAATACTGCATTGAACAATCTAAGGTAAAGAGGTTAGCCGAGTGTGGTTTGGGAAGCAAATTGGTTGGGATTAAAGAGTCAGCAGAACCTGGGCATCCCCAAATTGGTAGAGGGTGTGGGTTTAGCCACGTTCTTCTCATTGACAGAATTTGCCAGCTCTTCACTTATGTCTCGACTGTGACTGAGAGTGTGTGTCCTCTTGACATACTGCTGCAGCAGCCATGGGAAAAGCCTTCCCAAATGGCTGTTGGATCAGCATCTAGAACCTCCTTCTGCCAGGTTCCCCCTTTGGTGAGTCCCCCTGAAAAGCCTCTTGAGAAAGTCAGGAAGCCTCTGGATCCCCAGGTCTGATTCTTTGCACCTTTGCCAGTGTCTTGAGTTGAGCACGCCTCTTGGAAACAAATGAGAATCCTCAGAGCTTTCCTTGAGTTCCTAATTTTGCCTTTCGCTCCTGCCAGGTGTCCGGATATTCAGAAATGCATCGAGTGTTCCTCAGATATCAGGACTTTTGCCAGCCACTTCCCAGCCTACGTCCGCTGCAGTTTGTGCCGATATAGCACGAGCTGCAGCAAAGCCTACGTCAACCATATGATGAGGTAGGAGAGCTTCAGACTCAGATGGGGAAATTATAGCTCCAGTTGGTTGTGTAATTCTCTGGCGTTTTCTGCCTGAAGGAAGCCTCTGCCTCATTGCAAATGTAACCTGGGCCTTCACCCTGGTGAGGGGATTGGGACCTCCCCTCCCTCTGGAGCAGGACCCCCCCCCCGCCCTTCCCCCTTCCTCATTAAGCACTGAATCGCAGGGGGTTCCTGCTCAGCAGGGTTCCACCTTCATTGGGATTTGTGGGTGGGTGGCTGCTGGGTGAGGGTTAATTGTGGTTCAGATGAAGTGTGGGGCTTTAAGGGGAGGAAGAAAGTAGTGCCTGGTGGCCCCTTTGCCAAGGTTAGAGTCTCTAAGCTGCAGTTACGGAAGAGAGAGGCACTGTTGCCACTTTACATTTCCTTGGTTATGTGATTTGTAATAGGACACCAAGCACTTTGCTTGTTTACTTGGTCTCTCTCTTGCATCCTAGTGTGACATTTGCATCACAGTGATTAAAGAGGGAGGTTGGCAGAGGGAAAGACAGAAGAGTATTTTTCCTGATACTGGATTTTCTGGTACTTTGTATAACTAGAAATGGACAGAAGAGACTGGTGAATGCCTGTTTCATATACTGTCTCTCTCTTAGAAAGAGCTCCATAAAATAAAGCAGTCAAAAGGCAGTACAACAATTCAGTCATTGTTTCCCTCCTGTCAGTGTGGGGCCTTACAGGTTTTTGCAGCATTGGCAGAGTCCTACAGGCCCTCTGCGGTTGACTTGAGCTGTCACTGGGTGAAGAAGACTAATTCAGACAAACAAGTCAGGTTCTTGGAATATGTTAAATTGGAGGCTGAGAGTTTAATATGTAAGCGGGCTGCTTTGTGCCCTTCCCAGTCCCTGGTATGATGGGAAGGCTTAGCAGAAACCCCTCCTAAGCCCCATGTGAGACAAATGTTTACTTTCACACCTTATAGTCGGGAGAGTGTACTTTTTGAATCTTGAATTATATGATACAAAAAGTTCATGTCTGCAGGATATCCGTGTAAGCCGTTTTCCTCTTTTCTTGTAGTTTTCATAGTGCCCGTCAGAGTAAAAGATTTTGGCTTTATAAGGCACATTCAGATGAACTGAGGTAACTATCTTTTCATTTCTCTTCTTAAGATGTGTGTCCATATTTTGCACTGTGAGGTGCAATCTTGTGCATATTTACTCAGAAATGAGTCTTTCTGTGTTCATTGGAGCTTACTCACTAGTAAGTGCATTTAGAATTGCGGTCTCAGTGACTGCTGACGTACATGTAAAGTGTGTGCAGATTATCTTGATTCATCTAACTTTCTTGTCTTGTTTGAAACTCTGTTTTGTAAATTCAGAACAATCCTCTTGGTGAAATGAGAGGAAACTATATACTAACATACAAGGCAAAACTGTTTGTTTTATTAATGAATCTGGTTCTCCAAGGTGTGAGATGTGTTCTGATATCTATCTATCTATCTATCTATCTAATTCTCTTGGGTATGTTGCCTTTCCCAGTGTGCTGATTGGCTGCTCAGGAAACACACCCAACCAATCACCACTCAGTTGCAAATTCCCTCTTCACCTCACAATTCACTCCTGCCACTCAGTCTGTGGCCCAGATTGGGACCCAGACAATCAACTGGTGGTGGTGGGCCGCCTGCAGTGGGACCCAGGCAGTCAGCTGGCAGCAAGGCAACAGTGAGACCCTCAGCAATTTTGGGAAAGGCATGGAACGCGGAGAAGGGGGAAGAGGAATTTTAAAATCCATGACAGGGTTGTTGTGAGGTCTACCGGTAGTTTTGGAGGGTGTTTTTAAACAGTGTATGGTATGCTGGGTCCAGCTAGTTTGCTAAATTTCTCTTAGCACCATAGCTTGGTTGTTTGGATTCTGTTCTTTTCCTGTACCTGTTTTGGTACTCTTTGCTGTGGGGGCTGTATGTGTACGACCCGTTCTCATGGCAGTGGCAGGGCAAGGAGATCTGTCTCAAGGGGCCACTGGTCACCTTGCTTCGCCACAAAAAATGCAGCCCTTCCTTCTGTGCACTTGTTTCTTGCAAGATCAAAGTTCTTATTTTATTTATTTATTTATTTATTCATTCCCCGCTCTTCAGCCACAAGGCTATCAGAGCGGCTTACAAATTGTTTTCAGCAATAGCTATTTACACATCTACACTGCATTAAGCAGTTTCCAATGTGTGTTAGCTAATTGCCCCCACAAGCCGGGTACTCAATTTACCGACCTACGAAAGGATGGAAGGCTGAGTGAACCTTGGAGCTAGGTGATTCATACATTCTGCCTTATACGAAATGCCTGGGAAGGACTCGGAAGGAAGCGGGTATGCCTGTGAGTTGATGAGTTTTACTTGGCTGTTCCTCTGAGCACCGTTGGCCCACCTCGGGCAGGAGGACCCTTTGGACCCCTGGGTCTCATGTATGCTCTGCTTTCTTCTTTCTCTTTTTCCCATCCCTCCTTCCCTCCCTCCTAGGGGCATGACTGTTGTCTGTCTTAACTGTGACTTCCTGACTGATGTTTCTGGCTTGGACAAAATGGCCACCCACCTAAATGACAATGAAACACACACTTGCCAAGTTATCATAGAAAATGGTATGTGCCTCTTGAATCTTGTGCATGACAGTCAATTATTAGCATCCTCTCTTTTAAAAATTATTTCTTTGAAATGGACCTATTTTTTTAATTCCAGTTCCCATGGAGCACCTACCTGCTGATAATCTTCTGGGGTAAGTTGCTTTTAAGGATTAACTGTATTGTCAGCTAGGTGGCTATGTTAACTCTGGTTCTGCATTAGAAGAACATTGATAGCTCTCCCACAACATAGAAATAAAGTTCACTCTGCTTCTTATCAAAAATGCAAATCCCCCTTTCAGTATTTTTATTAAGAGTTTTGAAATGTACTAGGACAAGGATCCAAGGAATGGCACAGCTTCTTCCACGTGCCTGTTGGGGGTTTGAAGCCTGTGTTCCTCAAACAGCAGCTGTCTACCCCCCATCTCCATACACACATCAAACCATGTTTGAAACTGGTGTGTACTTGTATGTCTGTGTACATGTGTGGAAGAACAACCAGCCCATGGAGACAAGATGACATGATGAAACAACCCACCAAACGTGCCCAAAGTGCCTCCTTTTTAAATTGCAACCCAGCCTGATTTGCCCTCTGGCACGTCCAGGCCTTAACGAGGCAGCTCATAAATTAGGGGAAAGGCAAGCCCTGACTAGAGCAAGTGGGGCTGTTCCTTCTTTTGAGAGGAATCCTTCTGTGTCAGATCAAAGGGGGTCCTCCTTCAGCCTCCTGTTTGCCACAGTGGCCATTGAACTGTTTCCAGGAAGCTCACAAGCATTGAAGCCACAGCACTTCCTTGCAGCCTCCACACCTCACTCCATAACCAATGTTCAGGATACACTGTCTCTGAATTTGGGGGTTCCCTCATGGCTAGTAGCCATTGATAGAAACTCTGCTTCCTCCTCCTTTGTGACTTCCCTCACCCTTGTGATGTCTGTCCCCTGAGATGTTGATGGTCAGTGTGCCTGGACAGGGGCCTTCTAACAGCCTTTGGTCACAGGCAATCAGTGACCACATCTTGACTGGGAACACCACACATGCTTGGTTGCATGAAGAGCAGTTTTGCTGAGCTTGTGGCCAGTGGATTTGACAGTACCTCACACTCACTGGTTTGACTGTCCAGCTTTAAAAAGATCTGCCATCTGTTTTTAATATAACCTGTTAGAACCGTGCCATCATCCAGAGCCTCCCATTCTTGTTTTGCTTGGACAAATTAAGAACATCCAGTATTCAAGTTCTCATTTTTGAATGTATCAGATAGGTTTCAAGAAATCTGAAATTCTCTAAGGTTCCAATGTATGCTGATTGTGCTGTGTTCATTCAAAATGTTACTCACTCGTACAGAACAGGCATATGGTATATATAATATATAGCAGTATGCTTTCCATATGCCAAGCCTTCAGACCAACTGCTAGGCAAGGAGAAAAGACTCCATCCTTCTGAATATCCCTTGTACTTTATAGCTGCTCCGCACAAATAGCTTATAATATTGCCATGAAGGGCTGCCTTTTTGTGGTAACTGCTCTGACTCTGAAAGTTCTCCTTACCTCTAGCCCTGATTGTAGTGTTTCTTTGTACACAGTTATTTTTCCCTCCTCTGTAATGCTTGGAAATGAACAATAAGCTGCTTTGCACCTATGCTGTGATCATCATGTTACCCAAATATTTGCTCTGTACCATAGTATAAATCGACACAGAATCCTGGATCCATCCATACTTTTGAAGGGAGCAGAAAGGCAACGCAAGGAGTCAGAGGTGCTTTTAAAGCCAGTCAGAGGAAGGCTTTTTTGAGAACCATGGAACAAATAAATGCTAAAGCTCTGTGTCCTTTGAAGCCGGCAATAAATGGGATGCCATGGGGAGGTCTGTGGCAACTGTTGCCTTCCTAAATGAAGTAGTGCCTGTCCACTCCTGCCTTCTCATCCGAAGTACATTGAGCCTGAAGAAAAGTAGGAGAGGGTGGAGTGGGTGGATGGCTTCCGTAATACAGCGGAACACACTTTCACGTGTATATTCAGCCGATACTTTTGGTTCAGCAAAAGCCATTGTTCTTGTCAAAGTACTCACATGGTACAATTGGTATACTTGGGCACCTTACAGACTCTCAGGAAGTAAGGAAATGGAGGCTCTTGGCTCCCTCAGGCTTAAACATGATGTGAGCTGGAGCAGTTTAAGGATGTGGCTATTTTCTGCAGGCCTCTTCCATTGACTGTTAATGTGAGGGAGGAAGATCCTGGCTTTGCAAGAGCGGGCATGTGGAGCCATCCTCTCACTGCACAACCTGGCTGGAGCACATTTTTCCTTCTACAGGCAGGGAGGGAGGGGTGGGCAGGGGAGGAAAGTACCACAAGCGCGGGGGTATGGTGGGGAGAGTCCTGTCCCTCCCTTCTCTTGACCCCTCGCAGCACTCAGGGGTGGCTTTTGAGCAGTTCAAACTACAAAGTAGCCTTAAACAGAGACATGGGATGTAGATGAAATAAAATCTCAGATGGGGGAGCTTTGAAGTAAAAGCTTCTTGCCCTCCCGAGCCAAAAGCCTGCAGGAACACCAGCACCAGACCCAGCTCATGCAAGGACAGGTGGTCCAGTGGCCTTCAAGTGGCAGAGAGTTCTATGCTCTGGTTGGAAAGGGAATAATTGAATAATAACTGAGTAATTGAAGTCAGTGATGGAATTGTTGTATTTGGGTTCTTTTGTTTTTGGGTGGATTTTTTTGAGGATGGAGTGACTCTTAAATGGAGATTTCCATGATTAGGTTTGACTTTCATATTTCACTTCACCTTTAATGTTGCTAATGTACTATCTGAAAGTAATGAATGTTGTTTCATTCTTTAGCCCATCAAACAAGGCATTATTGAATAACGAAAGTGATGAAAAATCTCAGGTAGAGTCCTTTCTTGCTTTCAATCTGCTTGTACAAGCAGACACATGGAGTTGTGTTGTATGGCTTGATTTTCCTAGATTGGCAGTGTAACAGCCTGCCACATTGAAACTGAACTGCTTTTTTCAGTCATGAATTCTTTCATATATTGAGGTATTACTTCTTCAGTTGAGCCTCTTCTACTTTGTATATTCTGGGTTTCAAGTAATTTATTCCTATTTCTTAGACCAGATGCCATCTTAGTTCTTTTCCAGTTTTTTTCCCTTTCTTAGTCTTTTAATTTTCTTCTCTTTTCTTCTTCAATTTCCTTCTTCCCATTCACTTCATTCTCTCTCTTGGATCTCTGTAATGTCACTATAGGTCTCTCTGTGTGGCTGGGGGGGGGGCAGGAGGGCAGGGAGGTGCGGCCCAGGTTGGCCTGGCTCGTCCCTTGAATGGCTCTCCAGGAAGATCCTGTACCACAATGGGAAAACATGCATATTTATATCTATTTCAGAAACTTTCAGTGTCCAGCACACCTGAGGAAGAAAAGGAAACCTCTCTTTTGGAAAGGTAAGTAGAACAGCCGTGTTTTTCACAAACCAAAGAGTTTCATCGCCTCCCTTTTTGGGATGATAAATGCACTTGGCCTGGCTGGCGGGGGCAGAGGGGGAGCCCAGTGAACTTTGCCCAGTGGAAGGTTATGTATCGTATGACCGACTACAAAACCTTGCACTGTGGTGGTGTGTGCTTCTTCTGGGTTGCAGCCAGCATACTCCATTCTGGGATTTATTGTCGCCACCCCCAGCCAGAAGACCATCCATGCACTCTGTGCCTGCTGAACATACTTTGTCCTCATTTGGCAGGGTTTTTCAACCCTAAAGATTTTGCGGGGGGGGGGGTTCCTTCTGCACATCCTGTAGGTTTGTCATGGGGCAATGGATCTTCTTGCTACCTGAGGGATCTGCGCTAGGAAAGGGAGTGTGCTGTCTGGGCATGAGGTGGGCTGAGGGGAGGGACTTGGTTTTAAGGTGGCCAGCAAGTTCTCTTCTCGCCCATGAACACATTGTGATAGCAGCACATTCCTTGGGGGCAGACATTTCAAGGTTCAAATGCTGACTGCTTTACCATGCAGTGGAAGTGCTTGTACTTTAAGGTTTTGTTTTTTAAAAACTCAAGAAAGCAATATAGAGGTTTTTCTGGGGCATTTTAAAGCAAACTCAAATGCCTTTGTCCTGGTCAAAGGTTGAGCTGCTCACTTTGCTTTTTTTTCCAGCTCACAAACAAAAGATGTTCCAGAAGAAGAAAATAAGGACCATCTTGGAAATCCAAGTGACAAAGCTGCTTTAGTTGCAGAGTCTGAAGAAGAAAACAAAACCCCAGTTGTAGCAAACAGTTTTGGTTCAGAGCTCCAGTCCTGTTCCAGTGATCCCATGGACCCAAAAGAAGGAGAAAAGACAGAGCGCCTCGGAAATCAGGTTGAGGAAGGTTGCTCAGCTGTTGAAGGTGAAGAAATGGAGTCTCTGGTTCTAGAAAACATTTCTACTCCGTTGCTCCCAGCCTGTGCCAAAGACTCCACAGAAGAAGGGAATGGAGGTCCCCCTGGAAGTCAGACTGATGGAAGTATTTTAGCTGCTGAAAGTGAAGAGGTATTTGTACCTGCGCCAACTGTAGAAGATGGTGCCAGCTTGGAACTCCATACCAGTTCGCAAAACACTGCTGGCGAAAGAGACATGGAAGACCTTTCCAGCCCAGGAGATGAAGATCTTGCAACCCCTGGGTGTGAGGAAAGCACTGTGCCTTCAGTGCTAGAGAACCGTGCCACTAGAGAGCCCTCTGCTGACTCAAAAGATCCTGTAGATGCTGCTGAAGGTGGAGACCCAGACTGCCCGTCAAATCAGCAAGGTGATTTTCCAGCTTCTGGATATGAAGAACACCACTCGCCTTCAGCTCTAGAAAACAGAAGCAGTTTAGGGCCTTCTGGCTTCTCGCAGAACTCCATAGATGCTGCTGAAGGAAGAGATGCTAATTGCCTGTCAAGAGAAGGGGATGGTTTTCTAGTCAGTGAGTGTGAAGGAAGCACCTCACCTTTAGCTCCAGAAAAAAGCCCTGATTTAGGGTCTTCTGCCTGCACTGATGACCCCATAGACACTGCTGAAGAAGACACAGACCACCTGGGAAAGAGAGGAGATGCTTGTGTGGCCACTGCGTGTGAGGAAAGCCCTTTGCCCTCCGTTCTAGAAGCCCCTGCCAGCATAGGGCCTTCCGCCTGCTCAGAGGACCCCATAGATGCTGCTGGAGGAGAAGGAGAAGGAGAAGGAGACAACGCCCCAGGCTGCCTGCCTGATGACGGTGGATGTGAAGAGAGGCCCTCACCCTCCACTCTGGAAACAGAAACCAGCGCAGTGCCCTCCGCCTGCTCAAATGATCCTACTGACCCCTCTGAAGAAACCAGCAGGGACAGGCTTGGGAGTCAGGCCGAGGAATCTCTTTTGGCTGCTCTGCATAAAGAAGATGCACCTGCGTCCCATGGAGGAGGGTCCTGTGTTTCAGAAGGTCACACCTGTCCCAGCAGCTCTCCGAAAGACACAGAAAGGGGCCATCTTGCAAATCAGGCTAGTGTGGATGAAGAGAATGCCTCTGTTGCATCACCAGTGAAAAGCATCTCCTGCCCAGAGGAGTCCCCATGTGAAAGGGCAGCACCTGAGGATCATCAGGAGGGAGGTGAGGAAGTGCAGCAGCCTGAAGGTGGCTGTGATGAGAGCTCGCACGAACACCCAGAGGCTGCCATTGCTACCATCCAAGCCCAGGTTGCTGACTCCGATGAAGCTGAGCCAGCAGGCGAGGACATGGACGATGCAGAATTGGCGTCTGGCAAAGACGTCGGTTTTGAGCAGTTCTTACGAAGAAGAGGGGAGCTGGATTCTGCGGCGTCAGACACCAGCGAGCAAGGCAGCGTTCAGCTAGAGCCACTGACTCCCTCGGAGGTCCTTGAGCACGAAGCAACAGAGATTCTGCAGAAGGGGGGTGTCGCCTCCACCAAGGCCTCCCGGACAGATTCTGAACGAGAGGATAGTGCCTCTTCTGGCACGGGGAGCCCAAGTCCTGAGGAGGCCTTGCTGGGCCAGGCAGAAGAGAGCGAGGAAACCAGCTGAAGCCAAGTGGCGGCAGAACCCGTCACTCTGCGGACTGTGAAAGTAGGAAATCCGAGCAACGAGTGGCGTTGAGCACAATTGAGATTTCTGTGTGGCAGATCAACTCCACAGGTCCCTCCATGACACACCCAGGGGGCAGGAAGAGCCAGCCATGGTGCCTGCCTGCAATACCCTCACCCATGAAGCTTAGAGGAAGGTCTCTTAGGCATGTGATTCCAAGCAAGGTGTCTTCCCCCCCCCCATAGAAGCCCCTTTGTTTTTTAGTCTTCAGGTGGCTGTGTTCTGCAAGAGCTGTTGTTGGTCCCCTCTCTGTCTAGAGAAATGTGAACCCTGGGTTGCATGTTGCATTCCTGTCCCTTCAACCCACAGGGGAGGACGGGAAGATGGTTGAAAGCTCTGGAATCTCAGGATTGGTCTGATTTTAGGAGACAAGATGCTGACTTTAGACTTCCAGTGAAAGTGGTATGTTACATGAAAGCAATCATGTTTGGTGGTTTCCTATTATGCCAGCCCTATAGAAACCCGACACACTACTTGTACAGATGAGGAAACACTCTGGACTTTGAGGTTATTCCTGTTTTTGTTTTTAATAGTCTTTCTGACGGCAGCCCCCCCAAACCCAAAGTGGGCTGGAAGGATCCAGAACAGAACTGGAAAGGTGTAAACTGTTACCTCCCCCCACCCCCAGACAGAGGATTTAAGAAGGCATTGAAATCAGGCATTGAAATGTTGGTAGTCTGAATTTGTGTAAAACGAGATTTGAATCAATTGGGAGTGCGGTTGGCATGAAAACCTTTTGCTACGTAATCAGGTGAAGGAATGCATACTATGATTTAATAGTAGTTTGCTTTTTAGGTATTAACAAGTGTAATTGAAATGCTGTTATCATGACTCTTTTAGAAAGTGATTTTGGACTCGTTGAGGTTTGTTTCTATTGAGCTTAAATGTTTTGAACATCTGTTGAGACACTGATGTACATATTTTGGAGTAAATATTTGCAAGAAAATAAGATGCCATTCATGTGTGCATTCATCAAACCCTTAAACAGTGTGTGCTTTCTCAAAACTCCCAACCTTCCCCTCTCCTCTCCCTTTAAAACAATAATTCTGGCGTGGTGGCAGACTGCTGCGTATGTGTTTTAAGGACGTTTATCCACAGCCACACCAGCAGGGCCCAGTGAAGGCACACAGGGTGAGGCAGGGGAGGCTCCAGCACCCTGTGAGGCTGTGTCTTCTCACACAGCATCTACTTAACCATTTTGACTCCTTGCTTGTAGACCGTGGCTGCGCCTTTAGGAGGCAGGTTGAGCCTTGCCCTCTGCCTCGTGGGCTACTTTACCATATGTAAGGGTTTGTTGATTTGCTTATTTTTTTATTCTTACCTGGAGGAGTGTTGGAAACGTGCAGGCACAGGCCAGAGGCTCAGAGCCCGGTCCCCAAAGGCCCCCCTTCCCCTCGGTCATCCCAAGTGGGCCTCTTGGGAAAAAGCCTGCCCCTCAGGCAGCAGGTGACACACCGCATTGCCTAAGGCACCACTGAAACCCCATGGGGGGGCCTGGTTGGGTTCTGGGGAAGTTGAGCTTCCCCTTCTGGGAAAAGCAAATGACCCAGTTGACTCCCCGCCCCCAAAAAACCCAAGGCCACTTTTTTTGTCATCCTCCCCACCATCATGCTGTGCCATGGAAGCCATTCTCTTGGGAAGTGGCAGACTTTGGGGTCTGTGGGGCAGGAGGGAAGGTGGCAGAGCTGCGGAAGTTGCTCCTTAAACGTGACTCATTCCTGGGAAGAGCAAAAGTGTGTGCTTTTTAAAAAAGAAAAATATGTTACCATGCTTGAGGTAAGGAATTTGCTTTGTTGTTTTGGTATTGGAGGGGGACATCTTTGGATTGATGAAGTATTATAAAACTTGAAAAACCCCAGTCAGAATTCCTCCCAAAAATGTCCTTGGAAAGTAACTAAAGGCTGGTACTTATTCCTCCAGTGAAGTTACATTGTTCCTACCCATGGCATTACCTTTGAAGTGTAAGTCTGTTATTCTCCTATTACCAAGAAAAGTAGCTGTACAAGTACTCCTTCCTTCCAAGCCCTGCCAGGTGTGGGGCCCAATCCCCCAGGAGTTTCTCCTGCAGACAGCCCATTATGAGAAGTGGTGATTTGTATCAGTGGACCTTGTGCAGTAGATTGTCCCCCTGGACTGTGCCTGGTGTTGATTTGCATGCGGAGACTGCGCTGGCCTCCCTCCCTGGAGAGCCAAGGGCAAACACGGCACTTAAGGGGATAAGATGCAAGTGCTCCTTCATCATAGACTGTCTGCTGGCAAGGTTGGTCACTAGTCCCATGACTGGATCCACGTCCTTGGCAGTGGGTGGGTCTCCCCCTGCCTCAGCCAAGCAGCCACAGCCTCTGGGCATGAGACCTCAGTTCAGCTGCCCTGGGTCCAGCCCACCAAGTAATGAGTTGAGACAGCTCAGGATGCAGTCGCTGTGCCAGTGCCCCAAACGGTAATGTCTCCAAATAAAGGTTGTATTCCTCCCCTGGAGGGGAGTCGAGATAATTTGCATTGGATGAAACATTGTGCAGAATCAGTAACAAATGAGTTGAGCCTAGGGAAATGTATCTCTCTCTCCATGCTAAAAATTAAATCCAATTGTCAGTGAAACATGATAGGTTTATTAACGACTCAGCAGAAAAATGTCGGTAGTACTGCTTTTATCAGATGCAATTTTTCTTAATCTGAATTGTATGTATGCGATGGATGCTTTAGAACATCTGGGCATGGCGATTTGTTTTTTTCTCTCCTGCACCTGCAAGCACGCACAAACAGAAAAGAAATTAAATCTTTCCCAGACAGCAAGGGAGAGAGGGGGAAGGAGGAGGAGGGCACCATCTCGCCATGAAGCTCAAGGGAGCGTTATGACAAGAGCAGAGCTGTAAACATCCTTAAAAGCGATTTCATTCTTCTGACAAGTGCCTGTGGTGGCACCTCCTCACACAGGCCCTGCATATGCCCACCCTTTGGGGGAGGCGGGGGCGCAGGAAGACTTAATGCAAATCTGCAAAGGCTCTGAGCACCCTGGTCCTCATTTTCATCTAAAAATAACCCTACAAGCTGGGAAGAGCGGGTGTCATTATCTTGATTTCTGGAATGCAAATAGACTCCTTCCCTCAGAACAGCAGCGGTTACAGATGGCAATTCTCAGATGCCCAGAAATATTGTAGTCAAAAAATTTACAACCTGCTGACTTGCCCATGGCAGGCTGTCAGAGTGGCTTTTAATAGAATATAATTAAAATAGAGCAAGAAGAGAACTAATTGTAGCTGAACTTGGATTTTAGAGTCGGAAAGTATTTAATGCTTGGCTCCACAAGTCCCTCTTCTCATCAGGTTAATTCAAACGGCCACATTGGGGGCTTGCTTGTTTTCTTACTCTTCTCATCTTGGAGGTTTAGTTTGTTTGCAGGCAAGAAACCCGTGTGGTATGTTGTGTAGTTAAAAGGGGAAGCTGCCTATATGCAGTTGGAAGGATTGCTCAGAAAGGCTTGGTATTTTTGTGATTTTTTTTTTTTCGCAACAGCTCCCTCCTGAATCCACTGGCCAGCATGGCCAGTAGCCACATGTGCTGCTTTTGGAGGCCCCTTGCCCTTGCTCTTTAGCTACAAAAAGGACTCATGCCATTTGCAAGCCCAAGAAGTGTGTCTGTGCCCCCCTGTCATTGCTGCTGTGAGGGACATTCCCAAGTCGCCCCAGTCTCTGGCATCCTCTTCATCTTCCACGTGTCATTAGTGTCAATCTTCTCCAGACAGGCTGTCATTCACACTTGCTGCCCATCTTCCCACTCTCTCTCTGCCTCCCCAGAGAGCCCCCTTCAATCTGATGAATGGTCTTCTGGAGGGCAGGTGATGGAGGAGCAGAGTGGAGAACCTGTTTCTGTCCCCTTTCCATGGGATATCAGACGCCTAGGCGCTTACACCATCCAGGCCAAAATGAGTCCTTTCTTTACGATCTGTGTAAGCACTCCTTGCTTTGCACTGACTTTTGCGAAGGCACATTCTGTTTTGTGCCATTCTTTTGCTGCCCTTTTGCGTTTCTAAATGAACTCAAGAGCCTGCTTTCTCCTGTTGGAGCAGAGCAGCTCTTTTTCAGAGTCAGCTGGAAAGCCTGGTCATTTCATCCTTTTAAAAGAAGTGTGTAGCTGGGTGTTCATTCTCCCCTTAGTTACCTGAAAAAGGCCACAGGGCTTGGGCACTAATCTCTGAAACCTAATGGGAGTCCCCTGCTGGCTCCTGGCACAGCCATGGAATATCAGAGATGGGGTGAAGAAAAGCCTCCACAGGGCTGCCACCGAAAAGGCCCTGCTGGCTGATTTCTCTCCCCTGGGAAGTGGGGCTGAGTGGAGCCCCAGCAGCAGCAGGGGAACAACAGAGAAGAAGAGGGGAGAGAGATACGAAAGGAGCCCACACTCCCTGATTATAACAGCAGCCCCCATTATCCCCAGTGGTGGTGGTGGTGGTCACTTCATGGGAGCCCATCAGCCCCCTTGTCCAGGCTGGGCTTTGGCTCTGCGGCTGCCCAAGCAAGAGGAGGGGTTCCTGCCTGGCTGTATCTCCTGCCTTCGCATCCACACGACACCACTAATCCACTTTGAAACTGGATTATTATTTGCCATGGTTCCTTCTCGATTCAATCCTAGGATCTTGTAGTTTGGTGTGGCGCCAGTACTCTTGGGGAGAGAAAGCGAGAGGCCTTGTGAAACTATAAATCCCAGGATCCTATAGGAAAAGGGAGCCATGGCAAATCATCCCGTTTCAAACCGGATTATTTCTGTCGTGTGGATTCGCCCCCACGGGGCTCCCTTTCTGCTCCACCACGGCCCACCCACCCCGGGTTCTGCGACCCCAGCCCGGCCTTCCAGATTTGGACTACAGCTCCCAGCAGCCTTAGCCAGCCTGGCCAGTAGCGAGGCATGCTGGGCGTACCAATCCTCACGCCGGGAGGGAGCGTGGGGCGTTTCCAGGCCGCCCTCGGGGCCACTTCTCCGCCCTCCCTCTCAGGCGCCGCCAGGGCCCGGACTGACGCCCGCTCGGAAGGCGCCCGCTGGTTGCCCTGGCGACGCAGCACCCTCTCCTTCTCCTCCTCGCAGGGGCGGAGTCAAGCGACAGGTTTGGGCCAATTGGAGGGCGTGTTGCCCTTACGAAGAGGGCGGGGCGGTGAGCTCGCTTCCGCCGGAAGTATGGCCTGGAGATCCGGTTGTCACGGCAACGGCGCGCTGGAACAGGATCCCAGCCGAAGAGGCTGGGTGGTTGCTTGAGTGGGCGAGCCCCCGCCCTGAAGCGCGCCCAGGCCTTGACCGGAGGAGGGCCGAGCCCGAGGGGAAGATGGTGAGCGGGTCGGCCGGTCGCCTTTTCCCCACAGCCGGGAATCGAGGCGGCGTGGAAATGGAAGTCGAAGCCGTGTCAGCCGGTGTCCGCACACAAAATGGGGAGGGGGGAGGGGTCCGGTGCCGGCCTTTAGTTAGTTAATTCCTACCCCGCTTTTCCCCCCTGAGGGACCCAAAGCAGCAGCTTAGCTAAAAACCAGCAGAGCACGAAAGAGAGCCCTTCCTCCTCAGCAGGACACGAGGGCCGGATCCACACCACAGAGATCATCCCGCTTGAAACTGGATTGTTATCTGCCACGTGGCTCCTCCTCCTCTGTTCGCTCCTGGGATCTGTAGTTTGTGAGGCACCTGCACTCTTGGGCAGAGAAGGTTAAAGACCTTGTGAAACTACAAATCCCAAGATCCCATAGGAGAAAGGAGCCATGGCAAATAACCCCCCTTTCAAACTGGATTTATTTGTGTAGTGCAGATTCAGCCTCGTTTAAAACAATTAAAAAGCACATTAAACACGGAGGTCCTTGGCCTGCGGGTGGAAGGGCAGCAAGGGGGGCCAAGCCAGCCTCCTGTGGCGGGGAGTTCCATAGGCCCCGGAGAGCAGCCCTTGGAGACCAGCTGGGGGGCGCTGTGGCCCCGTCTTCTGCCTCAAGGGCTCCATCTGCTTCCTGGATGCAGCCCAACAAAGCTCAGGCTGTAGAGTCTGCACTGAAAGGAGGACAATATATAGTTGTTCCAGTCTCCAAATAATAAAATAGAACAAAATAAAACGAAGGCATGTGTGCCTTATAATATCTATATGCAACAGTCATGGACTGTGAGGACACTTCAGCTGATGTGTCAAGCCCCAGAGTCACCCTGAGTGGGGGCAGGAGAGCCAGGAGAGTGAAGGAGGTGTTTGAGTGGTCCTTCCTGGCACCCAAGGGACTCACACTTTGGACACAGGAAGGCAGCCCCTGCCTGCTGCCAGATGCTGGACCCCACTGGAGACGGGTAGGAGCTGGTGCTGAGGCCACCACTGAGGAGACCCTGTCCCAGAAGGGGGGATGGAGAAGAGGTGGCTCCGTACACGTTGCCAAGAACCAAGATGGTCCCAGTGGGAACAAATGGTGGTCCTCCCAAAGAAAGCTCTCACATTCGAGGCTTCTAGGGGGGTGAGCGAGAGAGGGATTTGACCTCTCCCGGCTGTCTTTCAGAGGGAAGATGCTGCTTCACACCATCTGATTTAAGACCACATGTGGTTGTGGGCAGTAGCTCTTCATCATGTGCTCCCTTCTGAAGTCCTGAGACCCATAAATCCAAACCCTGTCCCACAGAGCCTACTGTCTGGAAGCAGAATAGCAGAGTTGGATAGTTTACTCATGGCTGTTAAACTGTCATGTGCAGAATCTGACCCTGTGGGGAAGCTGGCAGCTCCTTTCCGCCCCCTGCACCCTCGTCCTTGCAGCTGGAGGTACCGGGAGCTTTCTGCCAGTGACTCAGGCGCTCTGCCATTGCTGAGCTCTGTGGTCTCTCCCAAAGTGAAAAAATTCATTGCAGAGGACAGTTGGCTGTAGCGGCAGCTGCTGATGGAGCATAGGAATGCAGGCTGCCCCTAGAATTATAGAGTCATAGGGTTAGAATAGACCCTGAGAGCCATCCAGTCCAACCCCATTCTGCCTTGCAGGAATACCCAATAAAAGTATTCCCGGAAGATGGCCACCCAGCCTCTGTTTAAAAACCTCCGAAGATGGAGACTCTGCTTCAGTCAGGACCCAGTTTCTGCTGCAATGGCAGGTGCTTCCACTGCCTGTGCCAATGTAAATTGTGTGCATGTTTGGAGGTGTGTAAGAGAGCAGCAGACAAAAGCAGGAGGTGGCACCATCCCTTGCCTCTGTTGTGATTAAGCGAGGCATTTTTAAACCAATAGTTAATGTGTCCAGATGAATCTGCAGGCCTGACTTTTGGACACCCAGGGAACTGCATGAGTCCCCTCCCTGCTTTCAGTGGTTTCCCCAAGGTACTAAATAAACCAAATAACAAAAATTGCTGGGTTACTGATGTGTGTAAATGTCTTTGCAGCTCTGTCTTGACTTCCTCCTTTGTAAAAGTAAAATCTTTTTCAAGAAAATCTGAATGTCAGGATTGTATGTAGTAGTGAAGAAGCTTCTGTTCATGAAACCTTTGTGGGGAGAACTTCCCTTGAAATGCCTGACTCCCACTGGCCAAAGATGGAGACCAGGGGAGACCCCACCTTCCCACTGGATGTGGGGATGGGGGGTTTGCAGGAGGTGAGGAGAAGAATCACTGGCTAACTCAAGAGCCATTCTGTCAGGAGTCTTGTTGAGCTCAAACGCTTTCAGAGAAGCACCCAAGAGTGCAAGGCAGTCACGGGGAGCCTTTGTGCCAATCCTTGCACGGCTTCTTTCTCAGCAGGAGATGGTTCGGAAAGACAGTCGGCCACGCCGGCTCCAGCCAACGGCCGCCCAGCAGCTGGAGCAGAAGCACCACAATGTCTACTTCCAGCAGATGCGGGAGCTAGAGCATGAGAAGAAGGTGCAGCGTGTTCGGCAGCTGGAGGTGATGTGGGAGGCAGAGGACCGTGTGGAACAGAAGCGCGTCACCCGGATGCTCAAGGAGGAGGAGCACGAGCGGCGCATGGAGGAGGCCATCCAGCGGGTGAGCTGGCTCCCTCTCTGCAGGCACTGCTCTCGGCCCCAATTAGAGCCCAGTCCTTGTTTAGCAGCCAGTCCTGCGCCTTCGGTTTGGGTCGAAATCGTGACTGTCTGGCTTGGCTTCAGTCCTCCACCAAACAGTCTCCGTCCATCCCTCACGCAGAGGCAAAGTGGGCCCAGCCAAGAGACAGGTGTGGGCAAGAGATGGCAAGCAGAGAGTAATGGTAGGGAGGTTGTTGGTCTGCAGGGCTATGGAGGGAAACAGGGACCAGTTGTCATTGGACAGAATAATCCACTCTGGAGGGCCGTGAGATCGGCTGCCCAGCAGTGACCAGCCACTTTGATTTGACTGTTTCCGCCAGTGAAGGCTGAGCGGGCTGGAACAGGAGAATTTTTCCACAGCAGAGAGGCTCTGCAACTCTGTGGAGCAAGGGGTGGGAAGGGGTTTCTGCAGTTCCCAGGAATTATCTTCTTTTAAAAATACCAGTGTAATTATTAATACATCAAATTCCACTTATATTTTAAAGACATGTCCAGTGGAAGAGCTCCAAGGCTGAACTTTATATTGCTTTTACTCTGTGAAGTTTTGAAGCTGTCACCAAGAGTGTGTTCTTACCTTGGCAGTACATTTGTTACCTTTTACAGCTGTTCCTTTAGCACAGTAAACATAAATTTGGTTTCACTCTAAATTACCCAAAGCTTTCAACTACTGAAGGAAAATGTGGCTTTAAAAAATATAATAATGTGCTTATCAATACATTATTATCTTCTGTCACACTGCGTACAGTTTTTTAGCGCGATAAGACAAAAAGCAGAAAAACAATACATGGTCGGTGAAGTGCTCCACATGTGGTGAGAGAATGTGGGAGTTTCCATCTAAAAACATCTGGGTGGCCACAGTTGTCAAGCTCCAGTTGGAGGTGATTTGCTCCTGTGGAGTGTCCTTGAAGGGATGAAACTGCTGTTTTTTAGAGACTTTGAGCCATCGGACAGTTGCAGGAGATCTAGTCCCCAGATAGTTTAAAAAAAATAAGTTTGCTATTAGGACAGTCTTTTCTTTTGCTTAACTTCTTGTGTTCTGATTCTACCTGTTCAGGCAGAAGAAAATAAAAGGCTGAAAGAACTGGAGTTGGAACAAGAAGAAAAACTGGCGGCTGAGCTAGCAAAATTAAAGCATGAGAAACTGAAAGATGAAAAGATGAGGCAGCAAATCAAAGAGAACAGGTATTTTCCCCCCTTTGCCAATAAAGAAACACTTTGTAGCTGCTGGATTCAGATAACTACGTTTGAAAACCTCTCCCCTGGTGTTCATGGCTGTGTTCAGCGATGGAGTAAGTGTGGGCAGAAGGGAAGGATCCCCTTATGAGACCAACAGGCAGTTCAGTCATGCTGCTCAGCAGCTTGTCAGTCTTTGCATGAGTGTGCAGGCTGGGTAGATGCCCCCACTTGGATGGGTCTGGTTTCTGGTGTGCATTTAAAAACCAGGCATGAGATAAGTCCAAGGAAAGTGAGAGCAGCCCATTTTGGTCAAAATCCCCCCTCCCGTCCCCAGGAAGCATGCCATGTGGCACCAGCAACAGGGAGTGGGGAGGTTTCTGGCGAAGCTGCAAGCAGCCTCTTAATGCAAAAAGTGCTTGGGAGAGGGGTGTTAACTCTGTGTCTCTACCCAGCACTGGAACAGCATACATTTATGTATCTATCTGTGTATATATATATATATATATATGTATATATCTGTGTTGCATAGTGCTAAGAGGCTGTCTCATTCCTTTGTGTGAAGTCTACAATGAAATCTCCTGGGCTTGGGGCAGAAATTGACGGCTTATTCATAGATGCTCCAACCTGTTCTTTTGACTTGAAATGGGAAGTAACTCTCCACTCAGGCACCTGCAAGGTCAGGTGTGCTGGTCGTTGGTCTCCCTTGTTGCTGCGGTTCCTCCTTGTCACTCTTCCCCCACCCACTCCTGAGCCATCCACAGCCCTCCCGCTCCATCACCCTTGAGACAGGGCGGCCATGTCATCCCCTTTGACCATTTGTTTGGCTTCTAGCATTGAACTTCGGGAGCTGGAGAGGAAGCTTCAGTCAGCTTATATGAATAAAGAGCGGGCAGTCCAGATTGCCGAGAAAGAAGCTCAGAAATTTGAACAAATGGTAACATGTTTTGTGGCTCTCAGAGTCGGCTTAGTATTTGTTAAGGAACCTTAAGAGGATGGTGTGCTAATGGAGTTATCTATTCACTTAGAAGAAAAAGAAAAGTTTTGAATAACTTATTCCTATTTTTTTAAAAAATTGCATGGCTGTCTTAAACTTATACTTATAGGCAAATGGATTGATTTTTTTAAATTATTATTTTATTTAGTTATTTATACCCCGCTCCTCAGCCACAAGGCCATCAGAGCAGCTCACAAATTGTTTTAAGCAATAGCTTAAGTTAGCTATAGCTTCTTGATTAGCTTAAGTTAGCCATAGCTTCTTGTTTTCATTGTTAAATCAAAGGCTAGTTTGTTTGTTTGTTTATAAAATATGAGCAAATTATTTAAAAGAGTAATTTGGATTGGTTCATGTATCTGAAACTGTTAAAAAAGTATCTTGGCTAATTCTACCCAACTATAATAGACTGGTTTCTGATGCAGCACTTGCATTCTGAGCAGCGAGTCCACCTGATCCCTGTGCAACCTGCTCCCTAGGAGCAGACCTGGGGTGGCAGCCTGAGAAATCGTATTAACTATGCGTTATGCTCAAGAGAAAACCCTCCTGGAATGAATGGTGTGCCAATAACAAGCGGGACATTATGGCAAATGGCTCTAGGACTCAATTGTTTTTCACATGCAGGGCAATTGTTTGAAGGTGGTGAAGCACCTCATTTTAGGAGGAAGGTAGTGAATGTCTTACATGCCTTCTGAAAAGATCCCATAATTCGTTAGACTGTGGTGGTATCCTTTCCTTCCTTGCATGGGCGCTTAGTCTAGCTGGGAGGATCTTCCATGGGCAGCCACATCTTTGAACATGTGGAGGAAGACACTTCCGCTTGCTGTGGCTCTTGGGAGGGTTTGGGGTGCTGATGCCCCAGAGTGGCTCCTTGTGGCCGTCCTCTTCACTCCCACATCCTCAGTTGACTTTAGCCAAGAGTGCAAGGTCTCTTTGGAGCCCTTTTGTCATTTGAGATGGTTGGGGGCGCAGTTTAAGCTCTTCCTCTTGTATCCGTAGAAAGGGGACGCAGAGTTCTACAGAGCCATAAAGGAAGAGGAGGAACGAGCAATGGAGGCAGAGAACTCTGCCGAAGCGCGACGGTATCAGGAGAAGCTCCTTTATCAGCAAGAACTGGAGAAGCAGTTGGAGGAACGTGAAAGGAGGAAGCAGGCCGCCTATGAAGAATTCCTGAGAGAGAAGCTCTTGATCGATGAAATTGTGCGGAAGATCTATGAGGAGGACGAAAAGTCAGTTGGTGGTGGGCCTGTTGCTTCATTGCGGGTTGATGTCTCAGTCATCTTCTGGGTCAGTGGTGGGGCTGGACTTAGTCCCTTTGGGGGGCCCTCACAGCTACCAAAGAGGTGAAGCACCATTGCCACATGTTCATCCTTCACCAAGCAGGCTGAGCCTGATGTGTGCCCAGAGAGACAAGATGAGGGAGGAAGGGAACCCTGAAGATGACAGAGAGAAGGTGGCCTTGGCTATCAAAATGGCCCCATTGGCCTTTGTAAAGCCAGGTTACACACAGAGACATGCTGAATTTTTCAAACTTTATTTATTTCTTTGTGACTTATTTATTTATTGGATTTATTTCCAGCCTTTCTCCCAAGATGGGATTCAAGTCAGCTTACAATAATTTAAAAAGTACAACTAGAACATTACAAAAGTTACAGAAGAATTAAATTATTTCCATTATTAAAATATAACTTCTCTAACAGGGCAAGGCAAGAAAGGCTAGAGAAAAAAAGAACAACTCAGCGATTCATAGAAGAGTTTAAAAGAGATCAGGCCATGCGGAAGAGAAAGCAGCATGAAGAGATGGAAGAAGAAAACAGAAAACTCATGGAATTTGCCAACATGTGGCAGGAAAGAGAAGACAGCCGGATGGCAAAAGTCCATGAAAACGAGGAGCGAAAACAGAGGCTCCAGCAAAGGGTATGGAAATGACGCCTGGCCTTGGCAGGAGAGGTGGCGGCTGCAGGCAACTCAACATGTCCTTTCCTCCTTGTTGTAGCTGGCAGAGGCCCTGGAGAAAGAGCAGCAGGAGAGGGAAGAGCTTGAGCAAATCCGGGCGGAGCTGCTTTGGGAAGAGCAAATGGAGGCAGATCAGAAGAAGGAGATGGTAAGTGATGGAAGCCCATGGCCTTACAGCCTGCTCCCAGTCCGAGGCAGATCCTACTTTAGCCATTTCTTTAAGACACAATTCCACATAGCATACCTGCTCTTGCCCTTGAGCACGTGAAAGGCCGCCCGCCTTCAAGAGCCAGAGTGCCCTCTTTCTGGGTTCAGTGACTCTTGCTCACCATTTTCACAGTCAGTGCCTTTGACGGTGTGGCACCAAATCAGCTGAAGTCCAAATTCACACTATCTTGAAAGACCACAACGTGATGGTGTATGTGAGAGATAGAGACAGAGAGAGAGGGCAAGTGGGAGTCTGGAGCAAGAGAAAACAACATAGACCAAAAATATATGTTCTTTCTGTGTTTCTAGTTGCCCTCTAGCCTGTGGTCACATCCTTTCTCTTCTCACTTCACAAATTCTTTAGATCCAGATCGACTTTTAGAGATCCATTCCATTTGGCTTAAAGGAGAGCTGGAGGTGGGGCAGTCCCTAGATGTTGCTGAAATGCCCTTTCTTTGATTCCTTACTCTCCGTTTTGCCAGATGAGGTCAGGTCAGCCACGAGTCATAGTGTGCCATTTCTGAAGCCTCTAGGATTGACCTCCTTCCCACCTTGCCTAGCCTTCCCCCAACCTGGCCTCCATCATGTGTTCCAGGGGCCACTGTGTGGAAAGGCTCGTATCCTCTGTCGCAGGCTCTCAAGTGGAGGGGTTTGTCCAGCCCCAGGAGTACATTGCTGCCCTCTGCTAAATCCCCACCCTGGGAGCTTCCATTGAGGGCCACAGCCCTCCTGTGCTTCCTGACAAAGGGATCCTGACTAAGGTGGTGTGTGCTTGAGGGAGGAGGGTACTTTGCCTTCCCCCGCTTCCAGCCTTGCGCCCCAATTGCTCCTGAGCTGCTGAAACAGGACTGGGGAACCTTTCTCTGATCCCACCAGGTCTTCCAACCCCTCTACAGGGGGCAGGGAGGAGGGGACTGGAGTCTGGGAGGAGCAATTGCCTAAACGTAAATGCCCAGAAGGGATGAGAGGCCCCTTGTTCTTCTTGCTCCTTAATACTTCCCTCCACTCTGAATTAGCAGTGCAACACACACTGGTGCTAGGAGGGAAGTAATGTTCCCTTTTGTTTAATTCTCTCCCTGGTTCCCACTCTAGGAAGAGATGGAGAAGAAAATCCGGCAGCGTTTAGAATTGCGAAAAACCTACGAAGAGCAACTGGCCATGAAGGAGGTGCTGCTGCAAGCCATGAAGGAGGAGGAGGCTGCCTTCCGCCAAGCCATGCTAGCCAAGTTTGCAGAAGACGATCGCATTGAGCAGATGAATGCTCAGAAACGAAGAATGAAACAGCTGGAGCACCGGAAGGAAGTCGAGAAGTTGATTGAGGAGCGGCGCAAACAGTTCATTGCCGACAAGGTGGGTCCACCTAGCCAGAGGTGTCTCTGGCAGGGCAAGGGGAGAGCAGCACAGCTCTTCCAAGAGGCAGGTGAGCCCCCGCACCGGTGGGCCAGTTTGGGGGCATCTGTGGATAGAGGCAGGAGGCATTCAGAGCCCACCAGAGCGGCTGGGATTTGGCAGCCAGAGTGAAATCAGCAAGGGGTTTGTTGTAGGAGTGCTTCTCTCACAATTTCTTAAAACTAATTTTGAGCTGTCAAAATAATACGTTTTTATTTTGTTGGTAGGAACGTGAACTCGAAGAAAGGCAACTAGAAGAAAGAAGGAAAGGAATTGTTAATGACATTATTGAGGAAGAGCGACAGAAGCTGCTCAAGGAACATGCCGTAAAATTGTTGGGATACCTTCCCAGAGTAAGTAGAGCACGGCTGGGTGGAGGCCGGGGTTGCAGGTGCTTTGCGTTTTTTTTAAAATAATTTTTTAATTAATTTTAAAATTTAAACAACATACATTTTATACATACAACTTAACAGACACATATAACAGTGATTCCCTCCACCCAGGGACTTCCCTTTACATTCATCCCTCTTTCCAAAATGCCATTGTTTCCAACTCAGGTTTGCTTCCTCTCCCTTTTATTAATACAAATTCTAAGAATTTACTCCATTTTTCACCAAAAACATACTTATTTAGCCCTCCTTTTTTTTTCTTTAACCATATTTGTTAATTTCTCATTTATAGCTATATTCCATACATCATTATACCATTCTTCTATTTGTTTTCCATTTCTTTGCTACTATTAACCTTGCTGCTGTCAGCAGATTTGTTAATAAATCCTTAACAATTTGAGATTCTTGTAACTTTTCACAATATGATAATAATGCTATTTCAGGGCATAAAGGTATATTTATCTCCAGTATCTCACTTATTTCCTTCATTACTATTTTCCAAAATCTCTGCACATATTTGCAATTCCACCACATATGAATATACGTCCCCAATTCTTGACATCCCCTCCAACACTGTGCTGAATACTTTTTATCTATTTGATTCAATCTTACTGGGGTTAAATACCATCTCCATATAATCTTATAGTAATTTTCTTTTATTCTTACTGATAATGTTTTCAAATGATGCATATTCCATATTTTTCCCCACTTGGATTTATCTATTACAGTTGCTACATCTGTTTCTCATACATCTGGTGCTTTGCGTTTTGGAAGGCTCCCTGTGTTAGTCTGTGGGCAGGTCAGACTGGCACAAGGGGCACCTCCCCCCTTTACTCATTTATGTGGAAAGTACAGAATAAAACATTCAAAAAGAAAAAGAGAAACGAGTAACAAAATAAACCCAAATTCGGGTGCTTTAACAGATAAAGAGTTTGGGCATGGTTGTTTCTGACAGGGCGTGAGTTAATCTTTTGAGTCCTGCGTTATCAAGTCTCTCCAAAAGTTCAGATGTCAAGCCAGCGGCTATATCTGTGGTGCTTTCCTGCCGACATATTCTATAAAAGAGAACCAAGCTTCCCCAAACATTTTCCTCTTTCCAGGTTGCACCGCAGTCCTTCCTCCCCAGGTCTGATAGTGTTTCCATTAGTAATGTGTCCCAGGTATGGGCCCACCACTGCTCCATGTTAAAATCACAAGGGACACCCTTTCAGCTGCAGTGTGGCGAAGACCTCTTTGTGCTACAAGGCCTCTCATTGACTGACTCTTCATGGCTTTGCTCTCTGAAGATTCAGGGGACTTTCCAGATTTCTGAGAACAGCTGACCTATCCAAACCTTGATAGATCTCAGTGTTGTGATTCTTAGCTTTGGATAAGGCTGGGTACAGCTACTGCTGCTTTCCCCATGGTTTTCATGCCTTCCTACTGGGAGAGCAGCTGAGAGAAGAGTGTCTTTTTGCAAGACCAGAATGCAGCAGAGTGAGGCAGGCAGCAGAATTTTCTGCTTTAAAGATAGAACAGGGGCAGGCAGAAGGCCGGCACTGACTGGTTTGGGGTGGACTTTTCGGTCCTTGCCAGTTGATGTGCTTCTGGAAAAAGAGTGGATTAGGCTGCTGCTAAGCAGGAGTGCAGGACATCATTTCACGCCCATAAGTTCAAGCTCAGCTGTTATAAGGTGCTGAGCCTCCAGTTTTGTATGTTGAACAAAATAAGTGGTCTAGGGAGGCTGCAGTAAAAAAGAAAACGCTCCCCACCCAACAAGATGCAAGTCTCCCCACTCCCCATTCTAAAGGACAAATAAATAAGGCTGCGGGGGGGCGGGACTCGATGCGAACACGGGAAAGGAAGGAAAAGCAGAAGACAGCACTCGAGTATTACAGAAGTGGGACTGAAAGAAACATGCAGAAGACCCTCCCCCCAGGATGGCTTCCTGTGTGGCCCCAGGAAAAGAATTGGGGGAGGAAGGGGCAAGAGAAAAGGGCCCAGCTGGAGGAGAGATTTCCTTGCATAGTTTTACACAGAGTAAAGCTCAGTAGAGTACAGTAGCACCCCCATATCTGCTGATTTGCCAACCATGGATTCAGTTATCCACAGTTGGTGATGGTGGGGGGGGGGAAGGGAGGGGAAGGAGGGAATCTTACCTCCCCTGTCTTCCCTGGGAGGGCTCCTGTCGCCGTGGTGGCAATCGCTGGGGCAAAGGGGGAAGGAGGTGAAGGAGTGAACTGGCCTCAACCCCTTCGTGGAGGAGCAAACTTGCCCCACCTTTCCCCCTGGATGGCATTCGCTATTATCTGCAGAATTTGCCATCTGCGGGCACCCCCGGAACCAATCCTCTGTGGATGCAGGGGTGCTACTATATAATGGAATAGGATTGAATGGCAGCCTCAAGGAGAGTGGGGAGGGTGCCCTTAATTTACAGGGATTCAGAGAAAACATAAACTTTCCTTGCAAGCCCCACCCCCGCCACACATATCACAGGCAGTATTGTTGATCTAGAACAGTTCTCCAGAGGGTTGTGTCATTTCCCAAACTGCTGAAGAGGGTTCCAGAAAACCCTTTCCTCTCTCATTCCCAGGACAGCTCTCTTCCAGGCAGCTAGTGGCTCCTCTTTTCTTTGCCCATCCTACTGGTCTGCCCACTCTGACTTGGCAGTTCTCCTCTTCCTTTAGACTTTTTCTTTTTGACTCTTTCGTCCCTCTCCTCCCTCCATTCCTCCTCTCTGAATTTGTTGGAAGCAATATACCACCTTTTTCTTTTCCAAATCGCACAGAGCCAAGAGCCTCAAAAGGGATCTTGGGGGTCATCTAGTCTAGCCCCCTGCTCAGTGCAGGAAGGGCCCAGCATCCCTGTCAGATAGCCACCCAGCCTCTGCTGCTCCCCTCCCACTGGCAAAGGAGATCTGCAGTAGCTGCAGTCGCTCCTCAAAGCATTCATGCCCTCAAGACGCTTCCCTCACAGCTGAAAGCTGATAAACAAGTTTGTGGTTGGTGGGCCCTGTTTATCTGACAATGTCATTAGGCCAAAAATATCTTAAGTTTTTTTTTAAAAAATAGACACAGCAGAAAATAAAGCACCAAAAGCATCACTGCAGAAGGCTGTTGTGCAAAAGTCTTGAGCAGGAGACCCCTTTCAGAGGAGCAAGAGGGGCCAAGCTGTCTCAATTGCCTCTCTTGTTGGGATGTTGAAATGAACTGGGTTTTTTTTGTTTTGTTTTTGTGTGTCTGCTCAGGGAATTCTTAAAGACGAGCAAGATGTCAATATGCTTGGGGAAGAATTTCGGCAAGTCTATCAGAAGCGGAAAAGTGACAGGCTCCCTGAGGACCTGTAAGGGTGTTTCTGCACCAGGAAGGGCTGCCAAGCATCAGCATCACCTGGGCTGTATGGACTGCAGCACATCAGCTGCTGTGAAGTTGTCTGTGTTTGAAATCACTCTATATCTAGTTTAACTACCTTAGCTTTTATAGCAATAAATTATTTCTAACAGCAGCTCGCAGTTGGGCTTTCTGTTCATTCTGGAAACTGATCTCTGGGCTCATTTTCAGTTAAGAGAAATGGAGCTATCTGGGAAGAGCAAGGCTGACACAACCAAGCATGTGGTGGTGGTGTTGCCTTCGAGTTGCTTAATGACTTAGAGTCCCTATCATGGGGTCTTCTTGGCAAGATTTCTTCAGAGGGGGTGTGCCTTTGCCTTCCTCACAGGATGAGTGAGTGTGACTTGCCCAAGGTCATCCAGTGGGTTTCTGTGGCCAAGTAGGGATTCGAACCCTCATCTCCCAGTATCCAACACTCAAACCACCACACCTTGCTGGCTCGCCAAGTGTGTTTACTTTGTTTTTAAAAAGTTTACCACAACTAGTTATCCTATTTAATATGTGCTTTAAAAGAAGAACTTGCCTTTGTAGAGCCACTGAATCTGACATACCATTGCTGATCTCTGCTCAGCAGCAGCAGCTGTCATTGTTATTTTACTGACTGACATGTAAAAGTAAAAGACGAGAGCTTCAGTAAAGAATTACTTTATTTTGAAAACAGGATGGCTTTGGTCAGCTACTGATAGAACCAAATCATCCCAAGCTTGCTGGTAATCTGGAAGGCTCCATAGCATCTGTAATCAAAGGCCTGTAAACTGAACAAGGCAGGAAAGGTCTGGCTTTCTTGGCTAAACGTTAAAGAATCAGACAACCAACAGCTAGCACAAGGGGTGGGGGAAGGCAGGATGCCAGAACAACTGAGTAAACGAAATATGTTGTGCTAACCATCAGTGTTTCAGAAAATGGAAAAAAATCCAAAGTGGACCAGTCAAACTTTCTCTTCAGCCAACCATCGTGCTAAACGCCAGCAATTCACATCTCAAGACGGCTCTTCCTGCACAGTTAAGAATGTCCCCATTCAAGGGCTTTCATAAACTCCTCTTCAGTGAATGAAAGCATTTTAGCCGCTTCAATATGCATCTGAGGGGGCAAAATTGTTAACTCATTCCTTGACTTTGAACTAGGTGGTGCATTCTTCTTCACATACCCCTGAGAAGAGCTGCCTTACCTCATTTTTAAAGAAAGGGTTACAATATATTCCAATATAAGCATTGCGTTCAGTGAAGAGGACTGGAGTCCAGGAATGCTTCTGCTGAAATGTATCAGCCAGTCTCAAAACTGCTGCTAGATCCCCCCCCCTTGTGCTGAAACATGTGAACACGGCTATCTCCTTAAAAAACTGATCCTGTCTTGTTATCTCTAAAGCCCAACCACTGGGGAAAAGGGAGACCATAGCCCCTACTCATCCTCCTGTGGCACGATAGGTTCTCTCGAGGACGTCTGCCCATGCCACACTAGAAAATGGGCCGTCTAGACCAAGACTCAGAAAACTGGCTCTCCACCACCTTCAGGACAGTGCTCTCTGCTTGTGGCTCTGGTAGATTATGATAGGATAGCCACTGATGGACTGGCCTGTTAGCTGACCGCCACTGGCTTGGGCCTGCTCAAGCTGCAGCCTGTGAAGCTACCTGAGTGTTGGTGGCTTCTCTGGTGAGGCTGGAGGGATGCTGGAGGCAGGGAGCCCAAAAGCTTCACTGACTTAGTAGCACTGCCCAGCTTCCCTGACCTTTCTCCAGCATCAACATTTGTGGGGAGAACCAACTGCAGGACACTTAGTGAACAGACCTACTGCAATATCTGTCTGCAGCAGACAAATTTATGCAAATTAAACAAAGGTCTGATATGAAATGCATCTTTCAAGATGAAGCAGTAAAATATAATGAACTAAACCAGCAGCATTAAAAATCCTACATAAATACAAATAGAAATTATCAGTGATGGTTGAAATTACAAAACAGAACGGGCAGAATACATCTCAGCACTGACGAAAAGTGGACAGAAACCTCAAGGTCTGTGCCCCATTTAACACTGAAAGATAGGGAGCCAGACACTACCTCCAGCAGAAGAGTGTTCCTTAAGGATGGGGCCAATCTAGGGAAGGCTCAGTCTCTTCTGCTCACCGGCCAAAAAGAGCTCACTGGCAGGCACAGGAGCACAGTTGACCTTGGGGCTCACACACATTCCTATAGGTGCATGAAGTCCTTCACATCACCTGAACTCAAACTGTTCAGGGCTTCAGGGGTAATCAGCAGCACTTTAAACTGGCCCTGCTCCACTCCAACAAAAACAACAACAGGATAAGGTGTTAAGCACCAGAAGTGGGCCAGGGCACCAAAGGCATCTTTGCTGAGAGTCAACAGTTGCTTTTGTTAATACAGACACCTGTTGTCCCTTTCCACCTCATTAAGATGTTTTTCAGTCTATGGTTACCATGAAAGAAGGCCATCTACCTGCAAGCCACTTGTTCAGACACATCAGCAGTAGAATGTCCTCTAATGAGGGGGGGGGGGAAGCAAGCTGGAAAGGGCTGGTCTCAGTGAAGAGGGAGCGGGCCAGATCCTGCCCACTGCTCCCTGATCTCCCCACCCCACAACTAAAAGCACATGAATGAAAGGAAAGCCATATGTCAGGGTTCTAAAGCAGTCTGTAATGCAATCCAATTTCATGCCACATTGTGGGAGTGAAAATGGTCACATGGTTACCCTGCAATGTGGCATCTGTACTTCATAATTGCTTGTTATTAAAAATAGTTTTTTCCATTCTAAGATGTGTTGCAGCCCACAATATAATTCAATGGAAAGGAGGAGCAGTTCAGGGTAACTTGCCTTTTGTCTCTTTAAAATATCAATTAATTTCAGTTGCTTCTTGAAGGCTGCCATCAGCTCTTCTTTTTGTTTTGCCAGCCTCTTGTTTTCAGTTTTCAGTTCTTCAAGCTTTTTGTGTTCTTGGTTGGCCACGTCCTAACAGGGGAGGAAGGACACGACTGTGGGCTTTGCCCCCGGGACCCAGGAGGAGCACGGACCCCTTGAGAGCCCTCCTCTGAGCCCAACTGGCCCAGGCTTCCAGCCTGCCTGGTCCCTCCAAGGCAATGAACCACAGGCTGAGTTTCAAAGGCTAAAAGGAAGGCTCAAGAAAGGGCCAAGAGACCCCTGTGCTCAGGCAAACACAATGACCATCCCAGAGCTTGGTATAACTCCTTGGGACCACAACTCCCAGAAACCATGCTGGCTGAGTGATTCTGGGAAGGGTAATTTAGAAAAAGAAACACCTATCCTAAGCTCTCCTAGTCCCACAGAGCTCTCATCCTGCAAGAGAACCTGCAAACTGGATTCCTGCAGTGATTCTTTCATTCTGCCTGCAGTGCCTGGAACACTCTGGTGCCAGAAAGAGAGAGGCTCCTGTGGACCCACCTCAGCCACAGAAGCCTCCCATCCTACCTACCAGACAGGGAGAGGATTGAAACAGGATGGGAGGTCATGTGAAGTGGCTCGCAGCATATCTTCCCATTCCTGTGGCTCTAGATGAGCTGGCACTGAGCCATGCTCTGGGCCTCTGGATTTCTCCTGCTTTGTAGGCCAACGTACACCTACCTTATTACTTTGCTTGAGTTTATTCAGTTCCATCTTGCATCTCTCGGATTCCTCGAGAGCTCTGTTCAAGCGCACTTCCATGCTACTCTGGCTGGCTGAAGCCTGCTTCTGTGCTCGCTTCAGGTTCTCCAGTTCCTATCGCAGAAGGTCCAAGCAGAAGAAGAGGTTGAAGAGCCAAGGTTGGACGCTGGCTGCCAGGGAGTGGGAAGGGGCCTGCCACTCAGTTCTCACTTTACAGAGGAGGGAGGGGGGCCTAGGACCCCTGGCTTGCCAGGACTGCCAGGCTGGCTGGGAATGTTCCTGCAGCATACAGGTGCATCCCTGCAAACAGGCAGGAGGAGCATCACGCAGGCCTGAGGTTTGGAGCGGGAAGAAGAGAGATGGATGGCAAGGCAGAGCCAGACTCCTGCCATGACACAGCCCTTTGGATGACTCCCAGAATGCCAGGGAAATAAGCATTCACACAAGCACAACATGTAATGTCATAGGTTTGTATCTGAAAATGCTATTTGATTTATTGATTGTATATCTGCGTATAAGGTAAGGAGCTGTTGGGAGATGGGAGAGAATGGGATGTTAGAGTGAATACTGATTAAGGAAATTTGCGTAATGCTAGTGAATGACAGTTGGTGCAGATCAGTTGAGAGTTCAGTTAGACAAGGGTCTGGGTTAGACTAGGGTTGGAGTGAGGCCCTCGTGGTCTCTTCCAACTCTGCAATTCTATGATTCTATGATTCTAAGAGAGTTTTAGTTGGAGGTCTGGAATGGTTGGTCTGAATTAGCTTGAGAGGAGTGTGAGAGGATTTTTAAATGTAATAAGTAATTAATCTGCTGGGTAATGTTTAACTTCTTGTACATTTTTGTTTTTATACACTTTTGTTTTTATATACTTTTAGCCTCTGGAAATGCTATCTATCTGAGAGTTTAGATTCAGACAAGGTGGCTGTGGTGGCAGCACTGAATACAGAGAGGCTGTATCCATTGAGGACAGAAGTTGAATAAATCCTCACATGTACTTTCAGGTCACTGAGACAGTCCCCACAGTAAGTGTCACACAGGTAGGACAAGAGGAACTCCTTACAATGTGGCAGAGGTGGGGCTCAAGGAAAGCCCTCACTCTTGGTAATTGCAGTGAACACCATGGAAATCCCCACATTTGGTGGGAGAAGGGTTGGGAACCCCCCTCCCCCAGCACTCATCTGCAAAGTGATTAGGATTCTCCTTACCTTTTCCAGCACCGAGAGCTTCTGCTGTAATCCTTCACTCTTTCGGTTTGCTTCCTCTGACAGGGTTTTGTACTTTTCCATTTGAGACTGCTGTAAATTGGCTGTCCGCTGCAGCTTTCCACATTCATCTTCAGCCTCTTTAAGGCGGCTGCTTAAATTCCGATTCTCGTCATCCTGCAACTCAGGAATGAGACATTGGTGACTTTTTGTGAAAGCTCATTCTAGACTCCAGAGATTGTCCGCAAGAAGTCTGGGACCCACTTGAATGCTTGAAACTGAAATAGAGGGAAACAGTTGGAACAGTTTTATCTATCGGTGAAGCACTTAACCTTCAGTTGCATGCCCTGCAACCAACCAACCAAGGAAGCAAGGAACTTACCAATGAGGGGAGTCCCAGGAAAATGGGAAAGCAGGAAAGCAAGTTCTGGGGACTTCTGTACGTATTGACAATAAAGGGGACAAAATGCTTCCCGCTGAATCCAACGTTCTCACTTCCTCCAGTGCTACAAAGCTAACAGGGACCACCTCTGACATAAATGGAAGGCAGAGAGGCCCAGGAGAGGTGAGGGCAACCTTGTGCTCCTGAACACCTGCCACGAAGAAGATGCCACCATGGCAGGCCTTGGTGGGAGGGACTGGGGAGGGAGTAAAGGAACCTCCTGAAGACGACATGAGAGGGACGTCATTCTGGGGGGACTCTGGGCAGAGAGGAAGGCAAAAGGCACTTGCTTGATGGGTTGCTGATCTGACCCCTGCCCACCCACCCACATCCTGCGACTTCCGAAGCCCAGCTGCCTGGAGATGGGAGGAGTTGAAAATGTCTTCCCAGGGTGACTCCTGCCATCCTCTTCCTGTAGGATTTCTGACACAGACTGAGCTGCAAGTGGGCATGGGGCTCTGCACAGGAAAGGTAAGATGGGCAAGTGATTCTCTGGCTGTAGCAGGTTCAAATTCTGCATCTCAACAGGTCGGAGCTTCTCTCTCTTTTTTCACCAGAGAGCACTTTTGAAGATCTGTTATTTTACAAGAACATGGAGGATGACTGAACACCTCTCTTCTTACTGCCTGCCTGATGAGCCTGGAAGGCCTGAGGGGCTGGGCTTATACCTGGGACTTCAAGCCCCAAGAAAGGCACTCCTGTCATTAACCTTGGCAAGGAAGTTACAACCTCATGCTCTTCTGCCCCTTCAGTGGCATTCAGCAGAAGTGGCACTGAGTGAGCCTACAGTTGACAGAGGTCCAGGCAGGCAGGCACCATGTGGTGCAGCTGATGAAATATTGGACTTGGGAAGTCCAAGCTCATGTCCCTGCTCATCCGTGGAGCTCAGTGGAGGCTGCTGAGCCAGTGCTCTCACTTAGCCTCACCTACTTTACAGGGTTGTTGTGAAGATTACCTCAGGGACCCTGACCGGGGCCTTGAGGAGGAGGAGGAGGAGGAGGCACAACAAACAAGGCAGATGTTAAGACAGAAGAGATGTGCCAATGAAAACAGGACAAGGAAGAGCCAGGTGAAAAGGGGAGCTTTTGCTCCAGGGGAGATTCCACCCCAACCATCCTCCAGAATTGCCAGGGGTGGGGTTGGGAGGTTGGGGCTGCTGCTCTTACCTTTTTACCACATTCCTGTACAATGGCATCCAACTCTTCCTGCATCACGCGCAGCTTTGCCTTTAGGAAGCGGATCTGGGCCTCTGCAAATTGGTAACATCATGGGGGCTTTACACTCCAAACTGACAGATGGGCGATAGAAAGTGAACCTCCAGCCATGCTTGTCTTCAGAAGCCCAATCCAGGCTTTCACAAAAAGGGCCCAAATCCACACGTGAAGAAAGAGAGGAGCACGCCCAGCCCCAACCCCTCCCTCTCTACTCTCTCTGTGGCGGCACAGCCATAGCTTGAACAGGGTGGCCTCCTCACATTCACCATCTGACTGGAGATCCTGATCTTCCAGTTTGCCAAATCTGTGGGGAGCCTCCATGCAAAGGGTAGCAGAGGCCCTCCTCTTTGAACTGCTGGGGCCGGCTGCTGGCACCTGCCCCTCCTTGTGTGTTGCTTGGAACCCTTCTGGAAGCAGCTGAGCAGGGCACAGAGCACCCTGGCTGGGGCTGGCAATCTAAGAACCTTCTTCTTGGAGCCAAAGACACTCCATGAAACAAAGCATCTGCTGCGTGGCAAGCGAGGTGGGCCCCCGTAGCTGAACAAGGCACTCAGAGATTTACTTCAGTTAATGCCCCAGCCTCCACCCCCAGCAACTGGGCCCAACCTTAGCAGGAGTTCCATGTTGGGAATCACTCCCAAAGCATTGCCTGCTGTGGATATGCCCCTCTGGCAACACAGCCAAATGTGCCAACTGGACAACATCTTTCTACACAGGTGTTAAGCCTCTGTACCCTTCATAGGAGCACACACCTATTTCCTCACTTCACTGACTGCCTCTCTCTTATGCGACAGAAAAGGGAAAGATATTTTATCTGAATGAAGGAAGAAAACACACTTTCAGGTTGTAAGTATGTAAAATACAAAATAAAAGGGCTTTTCAAATCTGAACAAGCCTTGTGGAAGACAAATCTGGTTACTTTCTACTGTAAGGAAGAACAGTTTAAGAAAGCCACCACCACCACCACCACCACCAGCAGTCTCACCTGCTCCGAGTTCACTTCCCACACCAGGGATCAGGTCATCAGGTAACTCAGACAAGCCTCCTTCTTCAAGCTGCCCTTCAATTTTGCCGATCGTCTTGGTGAGAGAGAAGTCTGGGACAGCAACGTCAGCAGCACTGGGGACATGGCGGGGCCTCAGTTTTGTGCTGAAGAGGGAAGGGTAGACAGCACTTCTAGGCATTTCAAAGCAAACTACAAAACAAAACTTCTGTAATAAACAGATTTAAAAGAACAAAAAACAAAACCACAATCTGTTGCAATCTATGGGTAAGGGACTTTTTTCTTTTAACATAAAAGGAGAAACTTCTCAAGCCCTATTGGTACAACCAAACCAGTGTAATGGAAGAGTGCTGCTGCTACATGAATGAGACAGGCTCACGGCCTAAGCAAAGGCCACTCTGAGGCCACCTCTAGAACATCTCGGGGAGGTGGAGAAGATGACCTCTATGTGCGGGTAATGGAATGGTCCAGCTTAAAAGTGTTAGCCTCCTTCATACAAGACAGACAAAGACAGGATGCAGATGACTTGGAGTCATTATGATCATGTAATTCCTATGTCCACATTCAGTCCAAAGATCATAGAAGGTGACAGTGTTACTTAGAAAACATTTAAGATAAAGCCGGTTTCCATTCGTTTTCTGTGGCTATACCTTGGAAGTGTTCTTTTCTCCTTCTTTCCAGGCTCTGGCCCAATCCGAGGTGCAGACACAACACTCAATTTCTTCTTGTAGGGTGGCTAGGGAAAGTCCACAAAACAAACCTTTAACGTTCAAAAAATGCATTTTGTTCTCTAATGCTTGTTTCAACTGTTGTCATTTGGACTCACACAGATCACCTGTGAAAGCAACAAGGTTTTGTACTTCTGTTTATTCTTGACTATGTATGAAGCTAACATTTCATTTCAACTGGGGAATTCAAATTCAAGAAAGTTCCCAAGCTGGCCATAGGACACCTTTTCTCTCAGCAACACCTGCCTTGCAAGGTTGGGAAGAGGATAAAATGGGAGAGTCCTGTCCCCTCCCAGGATCTTGCTGAAGGGAGGACGGTGGGTAGGAAGGTGGGCAGGCTTCTAGGATCAATGCCAGGGGCAGAACTAGACGTGCCTTTGAATGATCACATGGTGCACTCTGGGTATCCATCTCTGGGGTGGGGGGGGGCAGGGCACAATGCTTCCTGTCTTACACAAGAGTTGCTGCTGCTGCGGCTACACAGCGCTGGGCCTTTTCCTCAATTAGAGACAGAGAGGAGAGCTGCAGGGAAGGCAGAAGGCTGCGGCACAAATTCTGGAGGCATTTCTGTTTGTGTGTTTGTGTGTGAGAGACAACTGTCTAATCCCAAAGTCAAGAAAGCATAAAACATGTGAAGACCTTGAAGGAGATCCATTGCCGGTGTGTGTGTGTGTCCTGTGGGTTTAGAGCAGGGGTGGGCAAACTGCAGCACTCCAGGAGTCTTTTTGTGCCCCACCCACCCAAATTTGCCCCAAAACTCCTGATAGGTGGTCCTGGGGGTATATTCACCATGTTTCTGAACACAGCCTAGGGCACTTTAGACCCAGGAGAGGCCATTTTTGAAAAAGGAAGTGATTTCCAGGGTACTTCCTTTGTTAAAAAAATCCAAAAGGCTTCTCTTGGGTATAAAATGGCCCGGGGGGGGGGGCAACAACATAGTGTTAATCTACTAGAGGGCCCTGGGGGACAATTTTTTTGAACTTATAATTTTAGTTCTTTATTTATTTATTGGGGGGTGGAGCAGCGGTGTGCAGCCCTCCAAGGTCTCTTGGGGGGCAGTATGGCCCCCTAGCTATGGAGAGTCGCCCATCCCGATGTAGAGAAACGATGCCCCAGCAAGTAGCCGGCTGCCAGTTCACCAGCTTTGTAATGGCTAAGCCAACAGTGAATACCTGAGTCCTCTCTCCTAACCTCTTGCTGAGTGAGGGGATCTCTCTACACTTCTCAATGGTTTTAAGAAACCTGAAGCAAGTGCGGCCTTCCCTTTCATCTTGGAGAAAGGCACAGAATCCATACCTGATGAGGTACAAGAGGAACAGCGGGCAATTCAGGAGAAAGTAAACCTCTGGAGAGGAAAAGAAAATTGCAGTGAATAGCATAGCTGGAAAAGCAACATCCATGAGCGATGTATTTTCCTTCATTAATTTACTTTCTTAAATTTACCATGGAGGGAAAATGCAAAATACATCAATCTGTTTTCAAGTAAGTTTTGATACCATAAGAACAGCTTTACTGAAGGGTTCCAGCTGAGGAGGCAAGTGGAATAGGCCGCACTTGGATCTGATCCAGATCCTACAACACAATGAAATGACTTCTAAGGTGGGCATCCTGCAGTCCCTCCAATGGGCATGGGAAGAGAACCTGGTTCTGAAAGCTAACCAAGTCCTCCCTGGGGCTTGAGTGTCGTTTGGTCCCTGGCAATGAATGGCCATGAGCAGGGGAGCTGTGAGGACCACCTGCTGCTCAATCCACCACGTGAGAAAAGAGGAGGGCATGGCTGTCCAGCAGGGGTGGGCGCAGTCCTGCCCATGAAGGCAAGCCTCTCTCACCAAGACAGGCTCGGGCTCAACCAGCTCCTGCCCCATCACACCAAGTGCACCCCCTTCCCTCTCCTCCAGCATTAGGGCACAGGGCCCCCCAGATTCCACTGGGGAGCAGCATCAGCTCTTTACTTCTCTTGGCTGGGAGCAACTCGGGGTCCTTCAGGGATTCGGGCTACTTTAACAATGGTAGAACATGGAAGCTACAGACTACGGGCACCCTGCAGGCACCATACAGGCTTCCTTCCACCTTGCAGCCGCAGCCAGGGCCCATCCACTGGGCCAGAGAAGTGGGTCCTGCGTACGTAGGTCACCTGTCCTCTTATGGCCATAGAGGAAGTGTGAGCAGGAATGTGGTAATGCAGGCAGGAAGGTAAAACAGGTAATCGCTAGAGGTGAACGGCAGGAACAGTAGAGACATACTGGGATGCATGAGAGCAAAGGAAAAGGGTGATACCAAACTGACAACTCTCACATGATCTGGTGCTGAACAACACGAGGAAGCACCTGGCCAAAACCCAGGCTGGTTCACAGCCAATTTTTTTCTTCCAACAATAAAAGACGGTTGTTGTTTTTGTTGTTGTTAGAAACCCAGCAACCCCATCCTGCTAACAGTCCTTTCTCAACCTGCTCAGTCTGTTGAGATCCACCTGCTTCTTTGCCTTCAGGATGGAGTAGCTATGCCCCATCTTCACCCTGGGATCGGCACAGAAGAGTCGGACAAGAGGGCCACCCCAAACCACACTCCTCCTCCCCCGCAACCTGCCTCTTCCAGAACCCTCCAGAGCAGCAACCCACCTTTCAAACAGGCTCCAGGCACTGCTTCATGTTTTCTACGACAGCTTTTTCCAAAGCAGAAATGGGCTTCCAGCCATACAGACCCTTTTCTCTTTTCCCACCCAGTTTCCTGCTTTGGATTGCCCTCCCCACACCCAAAGCCAGAGCACCCAATGAGAGGCCCACCCTCCCTCCTGCTGAGCATGAAGGAGTCACAGCATGCTCAAGGGGCAGAGGGCCACCTGGCCAGTGCCATGCAGCTCCCAACCACCCTCCAATGGTCCACTCCGATTAAAGCCCCGGCCGCCTGTTCCAAGATGCCTGGGGTTGAGCTTGGTGGAATTCTGCACCTTAAAAGGAGGAGGAGCTTTCAGACCCACCAGGACTTGGATAAAAGTGGTTACCACTGTGGCAGCAACACTGCCCTGCTTGAAAGTATTCAGAGAGCAGGTGGCTCTGGGAAATCCCAAGCGGAGCAGAGGCCAGAATGCTCCCACCCAGGGCCCCAAGTCTCCCTTGCCCTCCAGGGCTCACACCTCTTCTGCCAGATCAATGGAAGATGGGAGAGTGGTAGCACCTCAGAAGAAACGGAAGAGACAAGTGCACAGGAGGGAAGGAAGAGAGGAAAGAGGGAGGGGAAATCCAGGCGCTTTGGTACAGAGAGTAAGACAAAGATGGTACTTCCAGAATCTAGTGGCTCTTGTTGGTTACAGGCAAGGCCCACTGCCTTCAGAAAAGCTGATTTGGCAGAAACAGAGAAGCCCCACACACCTGTGCAGAGGTAAGAAGAAAACTGAACATTAGACTGCAATCTTAGCAGGGAAAGAGAGAGCGAGAGAAGGGAAGAGCAGGAGGGTGATTCCTCTCAGGGAGCTCCACACAGGCACCTGTAGGAAGCAGAATTGTTGTGGGATCTGCCCTTTGTGGACACTAAGAGTCCTCTGAGTGGGACATGGGCCTTTGCCATGTCCTACGTCTGTTCTGTTGAGGTGCTGCTTTGAGAGAGCAGCAGGGGACTTTGCAGAACAAGAGCGGGCTGGGGGGGGCACTGACGGAGGGCCAGCTCAGCAGAAACATGTCTCCCTCAACAAGCACTCATTCCTGAGGCTACACTGGAAGGAAGGGAGTCAAGCACCCAGCCAGCCCAGGGAACCACCCTCTCCCCTGTCAGGCCTTGGTGATTGACACACTCTGACCCAGCTTCTGGGCCCTTTCTGTCCTCCTGGGAAGATCTGAAATGCAAAAGAGAGAAGATGGAGGTGCGGAGAGCAACAGCCAGGGCAGGGAGTCACACCTGCCCTGGCAGGGTGGGGAAGGGGCATCAGCTGTGGCCGCTGACCGCTAGCAGGAGTTGGGTGCCTCCACTGGGCAAGCAACGCACGTTTACACACAAAGGCCACTCATCCTGCGCTTTGCATGGATCCCTGGGGGCTCTTGTCTTCATGCCTGATCATGAGTGCCACAGAACTTCTGTGCCTGGGTGAAAGCCCCGCTTGGTCCTTTCCCACATGGCCTCCCTCTCCCTGCTAGAGCACCTTTCCTCAGCCTCTTCTGCTGATCACTCCGTCCAGTCTCTGAAACACTGAAGCCCAACTTATTGTCCACCACTCTCTCCTGAACTACTTCTGAAAAACTCTGTGGAGCCTACCACTCTGAACACTGAACCAAGTCACGCCCAATCTAGAGTGAGACCCCTAGGTGCAAATGGGTCAGCAGCAGATGGGAAGCCTCAGTTGTAGGCCCCAGAGGCACGGGGGTGGGGTGGAGAAACTCTCCCTTGGGCTTCAAAGCAGACAGAGCGGAAGGGCTCCAAGGCTGTGGGGAGGGGGGGACACCTGTCTGAATCCCCCCTCCACATTCAAGTCATCCTGTTCCCCTTCAACCATGCACCCCCCAAGCTCCCTCCCCACTTCAGTGAAACCCTACTAGATGCCCTTATGAACCAAAAGGACAAGGCAGACCCATTTGGCAAAACCTAAGGGCCAAAAGACATCCTCCCATCACATCCAGGGTATATGGAGAGGTAGGTCAACTCTAAAGCATCCCTGTTTCAAACTCTGTATGTTGAGCATGTGCATGTGGAGTTCAGCCAGGAAGGAGGAGAGAAAAGAGTGGATGCCAGGTAGAGCAGATCACTTTGGCCCATGTGGAACTTTGCAAGTAAGGTGGTGACCTTCTTTCTCTTCTCGCACCTTGGGCCATCCATGGTGCCATTCCTAATTCTATGAACTGCCCTATCTCCTCCCCCCCAGTCCCCAGCTTTCCCTAGGTGACTGAGCACTTACCTCTGATGTTTGGCCTCTTCATCAAACAATTCCAGCTGTGTAGAGATTGGTCTGGACAATACCTCCTGTTGATCTCTCTTCAATATATGCAGGGAGAGGAAGGTGTATTACAGGAAATTAATCTTTATACAGTTCTCATATTAACAGACCCCTTCCACCCACAAAAAAAATTCATTGTGTTGTGATCTCATCTGACTGAAGTACTTAAATGATTTGCACCCTGTCCTCCCACACAGAAGCCATTTTAGGACTGGGGAAGCCAAGTGTGCCCCTCCAGATATGGCTGGAATGCAACTCTTAACATTCCCCACTACCTGCTTGCTGCTTAGGGACCACTTGGAGTTGCAATCCAACAGCTTCTGAAGGCCTGCTTTTGGCCAACCTTGCTCCAGAGAGACCCTTTGACAAAGCAAGAAGCTTCAGGCCACCAGCCCAGCACCCACCAATTCCCACTACCCACCTAGCAAAAGGGACTCCGCCCCAATGCAGCACCCTAGGCTGCTTTTAAGATCCCCCCAGCTACCCAAAATGTCCTCTCAGACTCATATTCTAGTATTTTTTACCATTTAACATTGATGCTGGTGTGTGCCTTCAAGTCATTTCTTACTTATGGCAACCCTAAGGTGAACCTATCACAGGATTTTCTTGGCAAAATTTGTTCAGAAGGGGTTTACCTTTGCCTTCCTCTGAGGCTGAGGAAGTGTGACTTACCCAAGGTCACCCAGTGTGTTTCCGTGGCTGAGTGGGGATTCAAACCCTGGTCTCCCAGTGTTCTAGTCCAACACTCAAACCACTACACTGTACTGGCTCCTTACTGTAAGGAGTTATTTCTGACTAAATAATACTGGGACATTTGGGTTGTTCTTGTTGGTAATTGTTTGGCAGAGAACCCTTGGGACTGAGTGGAACATGTATAAACTTATTACAACTCAATGAAGAATCATTCTAGAATGTTGCATTTTGAGCCAGGAAGCTCTGTAGGGTTAATACAGTTTACACACTGAAGCCATTACCCAGTCTTGCTCCTTTGCAAACAAGCCTTTCTATTAGGAACAAAATCAGACCAAAAACACACTCAGAACAGAGCATGGGGTGCTGGTAACATGATCCACAAACCATGTGTGAGAAGTTCACTGTGGAGGAGAGGGCAAACATTCAATAAGAGTACTGAAGGGGAGGGAGGTGGAAAATCAGAGCAAAATCTGGATCCAACCATTATGATAGCCTCTTAACTCTGGGTCGCACTCATATGCTGTTGGGATAAAAAAAAGTCCCATATCCTGACCATGATGCCTGGGGTGATGGGAGTTCCTATGGAAGTGGAGAGGCAATAAGAAAGGGAACCCCCAAGTGGAAGAGAAGCGTGATGGGAGGACTGGGACAACACAAAATGAAAGGTGCACCACAGAAATCAAGAAATACGGAGCCAATCAAACTCCCCTCAGGGATCTAGCACACCAGCACCCTAGACTCTGGAATGCTCTGAGGAGGACAAATTGCACACCCCTGGGGAAATCAGTGGGGAGGGCACCAGATCTGAAATATGAGCACGGGAATGTGAAGTACAGCACATTCTTTGTAATGCCCAAAGCACATTGCACATATGATCCTGAGTCTAGCCCTGTAAGAGAGGCCAGCATCATTATTGCCACGCTGCAGCCAGGCAGAGCAGCTTCCCAGTTTGCTCACCATCACTTCTTCAGCCTGACGTACCAGTTCCGCTGTCTTGGCTTCTAATTCTGCATTTAAGCGCCTAAAACAATAATTCAAAGTTATGCTTTACCTGGAGGAGAGCAGCCTACAACCCAGACTCCCTTGGGAGATGCTTGCAAGCTGAAGGCTCCCACACACTGGGGGAAGCATTTCAATGCCAGAGAGGAAAAGCAACACTGTTTTCTTCACCAGAGGTGGCCCTCAAAGCTAGATCTACTGGTCATCTGGCTTTCTAGGTGACCTGCAGTAAATGACCAAGGATTTCTGGATCCTAAAAGTTTTCACAATAGCATCAACGTATGACACCCCCAACTGTAAATCAGGCTGTGGAAATGAAGAACACTTGGGGTAACAGGCATGAGCTTGTGTGGACAAAAACTGTGAGCGCAGTTCAGTTCTGTGTGTGTGTGTATGTGCTTTCAAGTCACCTGTTGACTTATGGCCACCCCGTGAAATTCATAGTTTTCTTAGACAAGGAATACTCAGAGATGGTTTTGCCAGTTCCTTCCTCTGAAATGTAGTCTACAGCACCTGCTATTCGTTGGTGGTCTCCCATCCAAGTACTAACCAGAGCTGACTCTGCTTAGCTTCCAAGATCTGATGGGATCTGGTACCTTTAAGATATTTAGGCCCTCTCAGTTCTGGAACTTATGAAGGCTGAGAAGCGTTTAATCCCACCTGTGTGTCTTTTGCATCAGGCTCCACTTGGTGGAGCATGTAGTTCTAACAAAATACAAAGCAGAACCCACAACCTGCATGTCTGCTTGCCTTCTGCTAGCTGAATGCCAGAGTGCCTGTATTTCCTTCATTTTCTACTGAAGATTTCAGGCTCTGCCCATGTACCCAAGCCCTTCTCAAATCTGATGGTGATTAGATGCAGGGATGCATTTATGAATGCCCCCCCACAAAGAAATTCGTATACTGTACTATTAGTCCTTCAAAATGCAAAAAATGGCATTTTATGCTTGTGCTGTTTTATCCTTTTGTTGCTCTTGGATGCTTTTTCATCTTCTGGAAGACAGTACTTTCATGATTGTTAAAAAGAAAAATCAGCTTTTGAATATTCAAGAGGGATTTCTCAGCCTAGGGTTGATGGGAGCTGCAGTGGAAGGACACCTGGAGGACCAGGTGGTTCTCATCCCTGGACCTGGCTTATAGTATTCCAAAAAAATATACTCCTGAGATAACATGGTGCTGTGCATTCCAAAGCTTAAACACCCCCACCCCAAAAAAGCAAACCGTGTGTGACTGGCTTCCATCTTAGAGCAGAGGTTCATACATGACCAACCCTCCGATGCCTTCACCTGCTCCACTACTTACAGCAGCAAATGCTCCCTGGAGGGTGGTGCAGTTGTCAGGAAAGGGCTGCCCCATGGTGTGTGAAGCCATAGCAGTGGAGGGCTGTGCACTTGCAAAGTCCTGGCCCAGGAGTGGCTCTTCCTCAGCCACTGGCCCAGGGACCCCTTGAATCCTCTCTTGGGAGAAAGTCAGGATATAAATCCAATGAATGAATGACTGAATGAATGAATGAGCAATGAATTCCAGCAGCAGCAGCTGCTGCTGCTGCAGTTCCAGGGCATGAGAGGCCATGCTTCTGAGCATGTCTAAAGGGCCCTGCCTGCCTGCCTGCCTGCCTGATTTAAAGAAAGAAAGAAAGATCTTACTTAGGCCGATCCAGATACAGCTATCGTTATTGTTTATTTTTAGTATTTATTAAGTACGTTTTAAATTCTTTGAATTATTTAATTGTATTTTAAGGGGTGGGTGGGATGGAGGGTCTTGAATGTATATTTTAATTGTTGTAAGCCGCCCCGATTGCGTTTTGTAGAGAGGCGGGATACAAATAAATTTATTATTAATTACTATTATTATATTATTATTATATAGGAGCCTCCTCTTGCTTCCACCTGACACAAGGGAGCACATCTACCTCTCTGCCAGGCAGCCTTCTGCCCCTCCCCGCCCTACCAACCTCTGGTTTGTTTCCCACTGGGGACCAAGAGCCACTGGGCGCTCAGCAGATGTTTGGGACGACAGCTCCCATCATCCTTGCCCACCGCCTGACTCAACTGCTGGCTGAAGGGACTAAGAGGGTGCCAGCCGAGTCACGCCCAGCCGGCCTACCTCACAGGTGGGTTCTGGAGGCAAGCGGGGAAGGGGGCAGGAGGAGCCCCGCGGGAGGCCCCCCAGCCTTCCCCGTCCTCTGGTGGGGGTGAGTAGGAGGGCGCCCCCCCTGCTTACTTGTACTCCTCCTCCTGGGCCAGGAAGGCGCCGGGGCCGGGGCTGAGGAGGCGGAGGCTGCTGCTTTGGCCGCGGCCGCCCTTCTTGGCCTCCTTCTTGGCGGCTTTCTCCGCGCAGGAGGAAGGGGCTCCGGGCCCGGCCGGGGGGCGGCAGGCTCCGCAGGAAAGTTGCCCCGCGCTGCCAGCAGCCAGCCCTGAGGAGGGCCACGGGGATGTCGAGCCCGGCCGGGCTGGAGCAGGAGGAGGGGAAGAAGAAGAAGAAGAAGGAGACGGGGCGCCTCTCTGGCCGGCCGCCGCCGCCATTTTGGGCTGCTTGGACGCCTTCGCTAGGCAACGGAGGAGGAGGAGGAGGGAGGAAGAAAGAGCAAGAGAAAGGTTCGCAGGCCCCTTGAGGAGGAGGAGCATCAGCATCATCACGCGGAAGAACCCAGGGAAGCCTTTGCCCCTGGCTAGGTCCAGGACCCCCCCATCCACCCAAAGGACTTCTTTCTCCGTGGCCGCCCCCCGAGCGCAGGGGCTGAGAAGCAAGGGCTGGGCTGCCTCTGGGAAAGCCGTTTTGGGGGCGCCCTGCTGCTGGCCAGGGCATCCTGGGGGTCTCAACACCTCCTCCCCCGCCAAAAAATAGTCCCCGCTTCTGCGGGGGACGGCGGGCTCTGACCAGCCAGGGGCAGGACCGGTTTAAGGAATGGGGGGGGGGCTGCAATGCTTTATTTTGGGGGCCCCATATGTTTATCTCAGGTCAATCTCACCTATCAACCTAAGCTATTCACAGTACAAGATATTCAGATTGTTACTAATAATGTTTTTGCAGGAGGAAGGTTACTACGCCCCCCCCACAATGATGGGGCCCCCTGCAATGCTTTATTTGGGGGCCCCATATGTTTCTATCTGGTCAATGTCACCTAACTCAACCTAAGCTATTCACAGTACAGGATATTCAGATTGTTACTAATAATGTTTTTGCAGGAGGAGGATTACGACGGGGCCCCCACAATGATGGGGCCCCCTACGGATACTGAGGGCCACTGGTGCCTTAAACTGGCCCTGCCAGGGGGCTCCAGGAAGCATCGCCTCCGCCCCGGCCTCTCCCTCTGTTGCCTCCCAGTACCAGGGCCAGTTTAAGGCACCAGCGGCATCAGCATCTGCAGGGGGCCCCATCATTGTGGGGGGCCCTGTAGTAACCCTCTTCCTGCAAAAACATTATTAGTAATAATCTGACTATCCTGTATTGTGAATAGCTTAGGTTGAGTTAGGTTACATTGACATGAGATAAAGATATGGGCCACCCAAAATAAAGCATTGCAGGGGGGCCCATCATTGTGGGGGGGCCGTAGTAACCCTCCTCCTGCAAAAACATTATTAGTAATAATCTGAATATCCTGTATTGTGAATAGTTTAGGTTGAGTTAGGTTACATTGACCTGAGATAAACATATGCCCCCCCCCAAAATAAAGCATTGCAGGGGGCCCCAAAATTCCTTAAACTGGCCCTGCCTTGTACAAGGCAGCTGCGCCTTTCCAGGGGAGCCTTGGCAAGGGCAGGGCGCGGGAGCCACTCGGAGCAGGGCCACCCCTGAGAGGGCTCTTCATCCTTTGAGCAGCCCAGAGGGGCAAAGCGCCCTGGCCACAACAGCAGCAGCAGCCCCTTGGCTCATGGCCCTCAGGTGAGGTGAGGTGGGGTGGGGTGGGGGGGGGGACAGAAGGCAGTGGTTCCTGGGCCCTTTTCCCAGCCGTCCTCCCTCCCCAGCCCCCCTGCAAAGAGCCGCTGCCTTTCCCTTTGTTTCCTCCTGTGGGCTTCAGGCAGCAGTGGGGTCACGCTAGCATCATCCCCTCCCCCCCTAATCCCCAGGAGGACAGCCCATGGCAGCCCAAGGGGAGATCTCCCCCTCCCAGCAATGTGCTCTGATTACAAAGCTTTACATGGGGATGGGATGGGGGGAAGGTGGTGGGACGCTAGCAGAGCTCTTAAATGTTATTAGATCTTAGTGCTATGGTAAAAGCAAGTGGCCCATCCTGGGTTGCTTTTCCTTTAAAAAAAACCCACAAAGTCTTCTACAAAGCATAATCCTTTAAGCTCACGAGTTTGGTCACTTTTGTTCTGATTATTACAGCAGAGAAGATCCAACACTGACACGCATGCTTCGGACTATGCTCCAGCCTCTGTGATGCCAGTGTGTTATTGTGAAGACTCCATGATTAGTTTTTAATTCAAAGCTCTTAGGCATATGCAGGGGACCCAGTACAGGTGTGGAGCTGAGGACTTGGTCCTGTTGGCTTTTGAAGGGCAGGCGGCAGCTTCTGTGGTAGTGTGAGACACATACGCACCCCCACACAAACACACACAAAGAAGGAAAAAAACAACCCCATCTAGGTGCGATGCTGGGCAGCCATCACTTTAGGTGGTTTAAAAACAGTCAATTTCATGGAAAATATCAGCCGATTGTAATGCAGTGCTACTCAAAGTGGTGGCCTACAAGCCATTGGCTGCTACCCCCCCCCCAGCAAGCTTCCAAGAAACGATGCAAATATAACAACAATAATAGCACATTGGGAAAAATGGCTGATCCACCACATCATATAGCCTGAGAAGCACTGTCCTCATGCACTATAACCTTGGCCAAGCACTTCCCACAGCACTTTGGACAGCAGTAAACGCTGACTGCTGGACAGTGAGGGCAAAGCAGGGCCTGGCTATTGCCTCTGGATAGCCAGTGATGGCAACACCTACCACACTAGAGGGTCTGACCTACACCTTCAAGGTTTAGATTTTTGTATTAAGATCTGGCCAATGCATGCCAGTGAGCCCCATTCTTGTACAAATGCATTGTCTGAATGAACAAAATATGTTACTGACTCACGAATTGATCCACAGTCTGCAGGATCCTGGATGCATTCAATAGTTCATTGAACTTTGCAGAAACATTGTTTTGGGTCCTCAGCAGCTGTTATTATTTTAAAAGGGGAAGATTTTCCATTCCAAGAGACTATTGGTTAGCAAAATGAGTCCTTCTGTTAGCATTGGCTGTCAGAGGAGGAGAAAATAGTAAAAGAAACTCGTGTTCACACAACAGTAGCAGCACATTACTGGAGAGCAAGGACAACAACAACAGGACGAACTACTGGGAAAGGCTGAGAGTATTTTGTCCTATTCCTTCAGGTTCAATCCCTGTTTCAGGTTCAATCCCTGTTTGTCGTCAGGAACAGTTTATGGCTGCACCAATATGGGCAGGCGGGGGCTGATTACTCAAGCAAGCTCAGCAAATCTGGGGCCATATCAGTTTCTAACTTCTTCTGCAAATGCAAGAAAGTTTACATCCAGAACTGATCAAATAAACCAGCCAGTAAACAGCATGAACAAGCATGCATGTGAAAAGCAGTTCACACAGACAATGCCCTCTCTGCTTTCGAGGACTCCTGCTAAAGCCAGATTCCTCAACAGAGCACCATCAAAACAAAGAGCAGCATTAATTCAGGCCATGACATTTGATGAATTGAGAGGGATTCCCTCTCCTCTCCCCCCCCCCATAAGCAGAGAAATCTCTCTGCAGCAGGTTTTACTGTGTTCTGCATAGTCATCCATCTTCTCAGACAATGTTTGTTTCATGTTTGCCAACAAAACATACAGTAATTTAGCTTCCCCGTAATCTCCAGCTATAATCCAGACAGATTTCTCCAGGATTTCTATTATCTAGATTTAGCAATATGTTGTTGGCTGGGGAACTTAAATTGCAGCAAAGCCCCCTTTAGTCCTCACAATAAACATATACTGATGCCCTGATAACTGAAGCAACGGATTGTCTCAGGCATTAAGCACATGTAAACTTGTCCGTTTCCAGGGGGCAAGGGTTGCACAGCTGGGACAAAGCTTTCAGGGGGTCTATTTATTTTGCTGCTCGACAGATGCTCCATGTGGTGTTTACATGAGCCTCTCAGGAACAACAACAACAACAGTAGTAGTCCAACCCATATTCATTAGGAGGAAGTGGAAGTGGGTGAGAAGGAGGGAGGCTCAGCAACTCCTTTGCTGCTCCTGCAGGGAAACCACACTGACTGAGCCACTCAGGGTCCTTGAGCTTTGCGGGACAGACCAAAACACATGTTCTCTATTACCTGGGAACAGTGTGAGGAGAACTCAGAAGGACTGCTTAGGAGGAAGGCCCGGAGCAGAAGAATGTTCAGGGAACCTCCTACTGTTCACATTTTGACCTGTTTTGCTTCTTGGATTCCCTGGGATGGATGCTCTTCTAGAGGCTGGAGCAGGTGGAGAAAGAGAACATGGTTTCTCACTGATAATGATGATGATCTCCTCCTCCTCCTCTAGAGACAGAGATCCTTCTGGGTCAGATTGTAAAAACAAAGAAACTGGCATTTTCTTATCCCTGTTCTTCGCACACACCCTCTGACATTGTTCATGATTGGTCCCCACCATGACATAGAGATGGAACTGAGGCTGAGCAGTAGGGACTTGCCAAGGCTAATGCCCATGAGGCAACAGGTGAGTCAGTTTTAATCCTTAGCAATGAGGCAGGAACATGAGGGATCCTGAGACTGCGGCAAAGACTGCCACTCTGGGGGACATTCCCAGGCCTACCTGAAGGTGCCAGGGACTGAACTGGGAAGATTTCCCCATACAAACCAAGTGCTCTCAGCTGTCAGCTATTGCATCATGTAACATCAGTGTGACTTACTTGCTAAAGTTTCCTTTTTGTACTGCCTTGTCACTAGAAAGACCCACACAGCAGCTAACAGAGTAATAAAAGTAATATTAAATACAGTACAGCATATAACATAAGGAAGGGTTCCAGACTTAAAAGCATCCTAAAATAAATTCTTTTTTTTTTTTACAAGATTGGACTAAAAAAACACATTATTTCTACTTGTAGACGAGTCTATCGAAGATCCTGTGGGGAATAGAAGAGGCCTTGTGGGGCGGTCCCTAGAGGTTGGACTGAAATTCTGGAATAGAGGTCTTCTAAAACACACTTTGATTTGCTTGCTATGCAGTCCTGCATATGTGGGAAGCAAGTCCCAGAGAGTTCAGTAGGGCTTATTCCCTTGTTTGTGGGCACAAGGTAAGAATAAAGCACCAGAAAAGCACAGGAAGTGATCTGTTGGTCTGTTTCTCTGAGGCCCAATTCACAGCTTTGTTTCTGATGCAGTTAATTACCACACTGCTTGCAGGAGAGGGCACCCTTGTTTCCTTGCTACTTTCTCTTTTTGGTCACAACCTATCATCAGAAGGTAACACAGTGTTACATCAGGGAATGGTGACACGATCCAGGAAGAGTTGCCTCCACAGCTGCTGACCTCCACCTTTTCTCATTTAATCCTGTTCAGGAGTGTGTGTGCCAAGTCATACCTCTGTGCTGGGAGAGAAAGGTATGAATAGTTACAGTTGCAATTATGTAAAACCTCTAATAAATTATCTCAAATATAAACACTAATTGGGGAATCCATATTTCATAGTATCTTCAAATCTCTTGAGACAGGAAAACATATACAATTGCTAATATATAATGCCTTTACTGCAAACATAAAACTCTGGAAGCATATTATGTGACACAATAGGGCATCCTCACCAGATGGGCAACAAGATACAGAAAATCCATGGGTTTTGATGTGGGAGAGCAGCAGCAGTAGAGACAGATTCACATTGTGTTACCCTTCACCATCCCACACCAGCCTGCTCGTCTTCCAACCAAATGCTGGCAAATCCCTTAGCACTTTCCCAGGAACCTGCCCTACTAAAGGATACTGAAAGGGAGAACAGCTGCCGCTGCCAGACAATTGAATGTGTTGTGTAATAGCAGCCATTGGTGGGTCAGCCCCTTTACCACCCTAAGTGTCCCTTTACCACCCTAAGTGTGACACTTCCTAACTCTGAAGACAATGCAACCATTTTGCCTGGTAAGGGTGCCCTGGGCACTGTTCTTCACCAAGTGCCCCTGCACCTTGTGTTTGAAGATTCTTGTCTAGGATGTGCTGCCTTATGAAGTACACAGCCTCCCTGAAGTTCTCACAAGCCTGTCCTGTGCCTTCCCCGGTATGCTGCTGTTTCTCTCCCTTTGCCAACATTGCTCTGGGTAGACAGGGACATTTCAGGTATCGCACAGAAGCAAGCTGAGTCTCCACCAGATTTACACTCAATAGTAAACAACAGTCACTGACAGGGATGTCTGGATTATACATGTGTCTGTTTCATCCCCACTCAAAAGTTTGAGGTTGAGATTTAAAATATATTGGGTGAATGTGTCTAGAAAACTGTAGTGTGTAAAGTGGCCCCTAAATTGTGTTCTTGCATTTGTATTTTGCGATGGGACTGTGTACAAAACACCTGCAAACGCACATTGGAAACTGCTTAATGCAGTGTAGATGTGTAAATTGGTATTGCTTAAAACATTTTGTAAGCTGCTCTGATAGCCTTGTGGCTGAAGAGCGGGGTATAAATAAATAATATAATATAATATAATCTTTACTTATGCGACCTTTGGAGATTGTGTGATACTAGAAGATGTACAAGCCAATTTTAAGGTGCAATTTAATGTTAAAATCAGAATGAAAATGAGTTACACAGAATGGATAAAAAATTATAATCAAAATCTGTAAGAAGACTGCAAATTAATTGGATATACAGTACTGTATATTGAAACAGTGCAGTGGCAACAATTAAAAAACATTTATGTATTATTTACAACATTTATATGCTGCTTTTTCTCTCCTCAAACTAATATAATGCTGTTACCAAACACAGAAACGTTAACAATCTACTTTGCAATTAATTATTATAAGTTCTGCAAGACACTTGTGCGTATTTGTGAGTGTGTGTCAGTGTCAAATTGTGGTGTCTGATTCATGGAGAAATCAGCTTGGTCCTCACTTGAGCCAGGAAGGTGGTCAGCAGTGTAAGCAAGCCCAAGTCAGCAGCTTCCCTGGACCAGCTGGTGAGATTCTCTTGGCTCCTCTTGTCCTTTCATGCTGGGCTGGAAGTGGTTGCCACAGCACCACACTCTGGCCACCTGCAATGGGGGCACTAGCGTAGCAAGTCAGGTCAGTGGACCTCTCTTGACAAGCTGCCATAGGGATGAAAGGGGTAGGGAATGCTTGGGCCTTCCTTAGTGCCTGTGTAGAGCCAACCTCTGGGCGTCTTAAGGTGATCATGGTGTTTCACAGGTGTGGTGGAGCTGTGGTCAAGAGCAAAAACATCTGGGAAAATGTTTCAGCTGCTGGTTTCCACATTTCCTGGCCCAGCTACCTTTAGATTCTGTTGATGTATTACAAGAGGTATGGCAAAGTTGTTCTCCTACTATACAAGGTGGAATAGATTACCCTGACCAGCAGAAATATTATTGGCACAATCTTTTTTTTTTTTTTTTTTAAGAAGCTTGGTCTAGGGGATAACTGAAGTGTGAAGAGTGATGCTTCTACTCACACCGTATTTAATTAAGAAAGGTAGGAAATAAGTTAAAAAGATATGGCCTGTGTCTAATTAAGTATTTGGAAGATATTAAATTCAACCAATGATATAACACATGGCAGTTTACCCCCAATTATATACATTTTAGATTTTTGCAAATCAACAACTCTTTTTCCTTGTGGCTGATATATATATATATATGTGTGTGTGTGTGTGTTTTATTATTTTAAATATAATAGCTAAATAAATAAAAAAATATTTAGTATAAATAACTAACTAAATAAAAATAAATAAATAAATGTTCTGCAGGGTACAGAAATGCCTCATGTACACAAGAGTGCTTGTGGGTGCGAATCAAGTACATTTCACAATACTCACAATAATCAGAAAACAAATGTTTCCCCCTTATAGGGGGAAAAGAGGAGGATGTTCACTATAAAATGAGAAATTTTTTAAGGCATCCAGTTAGGAAGTCATTAGGATGCATAATCACAAGATGGAGATCTAGTAATTGTAAACAGTGCATTTAAGTTATTCAAAATAGGCTAACAGAATAGATTTATAGTATTGTACTATATGTTAGATATAGTGTTGCACACATATGTTATTACATGTTATATTATTATCTATATTATTATCTAGACAATATATTATGACTTAAGAAGTGGTAAAGAAGGACTGTATGAATATATATGTATGAATATATAGGTATTATGTGTATAAGATAAAAGATGTATGTATAGATATTATGCCAATTAAAGAATAATATAAAAAAAAAAGAAAACAAATGTTCACACAAGGCAGAATGTTCTTATTTATTTATTTATCTATACCCGCTCTTCAGCCAGAAGGCTAACAGAGCGGCTTACAAATTGTTTTAAGCAATAACAATTTACATCTACACTGCATAAAGCAGTTTCCAATGTCTTTGTCTAACTTTGTAAAATGTGAAATTTTACATTGTTGCTGTTATTAAAAAACATTTTTTTAAAAATAAAAAACTACACCCAATACAAATGCAGTAGATTTCTTGGGATAATATTAGCCCTGGCTGGTTTTTAATCTGTAAATTAAAAAAAAAAAGACATGCCAAGTGGAACATGGTTCACAAATTTTCAGGCAACTATATCATAGACCCCTTGGAGGTCTAGTTCTGTGCAAATTCTGCAAAGTGCTTCTGTAGGCTGAAAATGTCCCATTTGTCTAGTTGAGGGTTAAGGTCATTTTTAAATGTCCACACAGCCCTGCAAACTGTGGTTCCATGGTCTAGGCCTGGGGTCTCTGGCTGAGAGCTGTCAGCAGCTCACCAAACTGCATACAATACAGTACATACCAATCATTTCAGATAACACTCCATTCCCCTGATGAAGCAAACTACTGTAGCTCATGCAAGCTCCTGTTATAATAATGTTGTCATCTGTTAAAGTGACATAGCACTACAGTCGTCCCTTCACATTCGCGGGGGTTCCGTTCCGCGGACCCCCGCGAATGTGAAAAATCCGCGAATAACTACACCCCTCCCCCTCCCTCCCCAGGCCTTCGCGGGGCCTTCCTAAGCCCCGCGGAGGTCTCACCGGCCCTCCCTCCCACCCTCCCCAGGCCTTCGCGGGGCCTTCCTAGGCCCTGCGGAGGCCTCACCGACCCTCCCTCCCACCCTCCCCGGGCCTCCCTCCCACCCTCCCCGGGCCTTTGCGAGGCCTTCCTAGGCCCCGCGGAGGCCTCACCGGCCCTCCCTCCCACCCTCCCCGGGCCTTCGCGGGGCCTTCCTAGGCCCTGCGGAGGCCTCACCGGCCCTCCCTCCCACCCTCCCCGGGCCTTCACGGGGCCTTCCTAGGCCCCGCGGAGGCCTCACCGGCCCTCCCTGGGCCTTCGCGAGGCCTTCCTAGGCCCCGCGGAGGTCTCACCGGCCCTCCCTCCCACCCTCCCCGGGCCTTCGCGGGGCCTTCCTAGGCCCCGCGGAGGCCTCACCGGCCCTCCCTCCCACCCTCCCCGGGCCTTCGCGGGGCCTTCCTAGGCCCCGCGGAGGCCTCACCGGCTCTCCCTCCCACCCTCCCCGGGCCTTCGCGGCGCCTTCCTAGGCCCCGCGGAGGCCTCACCGGCCCTCCCTCCCACCCTCCCCGGGCCTTCGCGGCGCCTTCCTAGGCCCCGCGGAGGCCTCACCGGCCCTCCCTCCCACCCTCCCCGGGCCTTCGCGGCGCCTTCCTAGGCCCCGCGGAGGCCTCACCGGCCCTCCCTCCCACCCTCCCCGGGTCTTCGCGGGGCCCTCCTAGGCCCCGCGGAGGCCTCACCGGCCCTCCCTCCCACCCTCCCCGGGCCTCCCTCCCACCCTCCCCGGGCCTTCGCGGGGCCTTCCTAGGCCCCGCGGAGGCCTCACCGGCCCTCCCTCCCACCCTCCCCGGGCCTTCGCGGGGCCTTCCTAGGCCCCGCGGAGGCCTCACCGGCCCTCCCTCCCTCCCTCCCCGGGCCTTCGCGGGGCCTTCCTAGGCCCCGCGGAGGCCTCACCGGCCCTCCCTCCCACCCTCCCCGGGCCTTCGCGGCGCCTTCCTAGGCCCCGCGGAGGCCTCACCGGCCCTCCCTCCCACCCTCCCCGGGCCTTCGCGGGGCCCTCCTAGGCCCCGCGGAGGCCTCACCGGCCCTCCCTCCCACCCTCCCCAGGCCTTCGCGGGGCCTTCCTAGGCCCTGCGGAGGCCTCCCCGGCCCTCCCTCCCTCCCTCCCCAGGCCTTCGCGGGGCCTTCGGAGGGCCTCCGGGCGTCCCGCGAAGGCCTCCCCACCCCTCCCCAGGTCTTTCACGGGGCCTCTGGAGGCCCTGTGTCGCGGTTTTGGGGGGGCCCGGGGGGGCCCTCCCAAAACCGCGAATAACCGAAACCGCGAATGTCAAGTTCGCAAATGTGGAGGGACAACTGTATTTGTTGTTTTGTTGCAGAAAACTACCGTAACTTCCTTGGCTACCTCTTCAGGTAGAAGCCACTGCTGGTAAAGGAATACATGTTGGTAGTGAGCAGTGGAGGAATTAACTCCTCCAAAGTTACCACCCCCTTTCTGGAACTTCCCTGCTCCAGCAGCAGGGATCATACTCACAGGTTCCTAGGGTGGCTTCTGATGTTACAATTCCTGATCACAGGGAGGCCCTAGGCCCACTAGCAGTGGGTTAACATGCAGTGCAGACTAGAAAGAGAGAAGCTGAGACAAAGAGAGCCAGTGATGCAATCTCTTTTCTTGGTTTATCAACCAAACAGGTTTGAATGACAATGCATGGGTTGGACTTGCACAGACATTAAAACAAGAGCATTCTTGGTTTTGCTCCTTGCCTGAGTGTGTGTTAATCAAGTGCACTTTTTAGTCCTGCTGGCTGGAGTTCAGAGTAGCTTTCCCCTCTGCTCTGTGCAAGGAAGAGGGGGAGGGGAGCCCAAATTTAGCTTGGCCCTCATATCAGTTAGGCTGCTAAATTTATCCTTCAACTGGCTGCTTGGCTGAACCAACTTCTCCTTGTCTAACCTCCTTTAGACTGTAATATAAGAAACTATACACCTTCTAACGTTTTTAATTTCCTAGAAAAGCAATACAGTGGAAAAACAGTTTGCACTGAAAGGGGCTTCAGCTGATACATCTCATGCTGCCTGCTCCTTTTATTCAGAAAGCTTAAGTCCGTTCAGCAGTTCACCTACTTGGGAAGCATCCTCTCCTCAGATGCCAAGATTGACAAAGAGATCGATCACAGATCAGCAAAGGCATATAGCGCATTTGGAAGACTTTACAAAAGAGTCTGGAGTAACAAACACCTGAGGCGAAGCACAAAAATCAGTGTGTATAGAGCCATTGTATTGTATTCTCCTTTATGGGTCTGAAACATGGGTCACCTATCGCCACCACTTACGACTCCTCGAACACTTTCATCAGCGCTGTATACGCACAGTCCTAAATATACACTGGACTGACTATGTGATGAATGTTGCTGTCCTTGAGCAAGCAGGGCTCACCAGCATTGAGGCCATGATACTGAGAACACAGCTGCGCTGGGCAGGGCACGTTTCTAGGATGAAGGACCATCGCCTCCCCAAAATAGTACTCTACGGTGAACTCGCCATGGGTCAGGGTAAGAGAGGCGCTCCAAAAAAGCGATACAAGGACTCCCTGAAACAACATCTCAGGCTCGGCCAAATTGATCACCAATAATGGTCCGCCCTTGGCCTCACATCGGGAGGCATGGAGACGCATTATCCACAATGCTGCAGCCTTATTTGAGAACTCACGCCGAACAAGTCTTGAAGATAAATGACAACGCAGAAAGAATCACAACCCAGAAACATCACCCAAGGAGACCTGCTGTGCTTTCTGCAACCGGACTTATTTATCTCGGATTGGCCTTTTTAGTCATCAGCGTGCTTGCAGAAAGCATGGGATAAGTCCTTCCTGAATCTTCGTTTGCGAAGAAAAGCCAGAGAAGGTAACCCCATTAGACTGGATTTGTACAGTACTGTTGCTTTCTAATACAAAATTGAAAAATGCATAAAGGAAACTCTTTTTCTTTGGTTCTGTATTTGCATATGGCACAGGAGAAGTGCCTCTGAAGCCATGTCTCTTCCTCTGTATTTCTTTATAGATTTCAATGTCTATCTGCTCGTAGCATTTCTGATGTTGTAAGTACAAGTGAATGGACTGCAGAGGTAACCAGTGGCTGCATAGGGGGGGGGCAGTGAGACAAAATGAGGGCATTGCCCCTCCATACAATTTCTTCCACCCCCATTAAAATTTCTTTCAGTCTCTGAATTTTCTAGCAGGAAGTGCAACAATGGCAATTGGTCACACCTAACATTCTTCTGTTTGTTGTTTTTGCATTCCCTTGGCCACTTTGCCTGCCTCTTTTCTTTGGAAGCCTAAACTGTATTTCCAAAACCTCAACTTAAGTTTAAATTACTGCAATGCTAGAAATTTGGGGACTGAAGGCAAGTTTAATGGGGGGAGGGATTCCTGTTCGAGAGGAGCAATGCCCTCATTTTGCACCCCACCTCACCCTCCACTAGCTACATCCCTTTGTTCCCTCCCTATGCATCTTCCCAAAGAGCTTTGCCAAACTGGTGACCTCCAAACTTTCCAACACTTGGTTAAATCTTTTCCATTTAAGGATATTTTTCCCCAGCAAAAGGCAAACCACCAATTCTGATTTGTAGTCTCCTGTGAGCCATTCATCAACGCTGGTAGCCTGCAGGTGACCTTGGTCCTTTCCTCCACACACTCCTCCAGGGCAGCAAGAAGCAATTGAACCACATCACCATCCACCAGTATTCTCCTCCTCTTACTCCTCCTCCAAGTCCCCATAGTTAGCATGTTCAGACGGGTGTTTCCAAATGATTGGAGGTTCTCTTCAGCACTGCCTTCTTGGTGGCTTTCCTCTGTTGCTTGCTGTCCCACCACCACCCCTGCCTGACAGACATTGATATGCCACCCTTTTTGGGGAGGGGTGGGCTAGGCTGGCAGGTCACTAGCATCAGCAGTGTGTCACATTTCCTTTCGCCTGGCCACACTGACATCCCTCTGGCCAATCCAGCCATGGCACTGAGCCACCAGACAACAGTGGCATGGCCATAAGTGTACACAAAGAGTCTTAGAAAACGACACCATCTAGTCCAGTGCTTCTTAAGCTATCTGATGTAGGCAACTGGCAGGACTTCTCCCCTGCAACGTGCCAGAGACTGGCACTATATTTTTTCTCAAGTTTTTATTTATTATTTATTAAAATGTTTGTCTCCCACTCTATTTCAAAAGATCAAAGGGTGGTGTATAGATAATATAAATACTGGTAGAGTAAAACAATACATTAATTTAAATAGACTAGAAACACATTAAACATATTAACAAGTTAAAACAGGTTAAAAGATTAAAGCAGTTTTTAAACAACCTGTGCACAGTATTTGAAGTAAATAAGTAAGGCCCAAAGTCTTTAATAAATAGTCTTGGTTTTGCTTATGTGCTTATGTGTTTTAACTTATGTGTTTAAATGGTTTTTAGTTATATATTATATTTTAATTCATGCTGTACCCTGCCTCAAGCCTTGGGGAGAGGCAGGTAAGAAATAAATATTTTTTATTACGATTATTTGCTGCCTAAACTGCTTCTTGCTTTCCTGCAAGCTTGCTGTGGACTGGCAGCTAATTACTCACAGACCAGCATTGCTCTACAGATGCCCCTCTGAATAGCACTGGGCTAAGGGCCCACCACATTGCATTATTCTTAACAGTGTGTTTGTCCCTATACCCCCCCTTCTCTGAACCCCCCCACTCACACCATCCTAATACTGACTTTATCAAGAAGTAGTCTTCTAACTCTCATGGAGACACCATCCCTGAATAAGGTTGGCTATTCATACCTGTACTTTCCCTATCAAAAGATTGCATGGCTACTTTGTCACTGGCTGCTAAGGAAGCTGCCATCCGGCCTATGGGATCTAGCTACGCTCCTCTTGTCCAAGCACTTTTGCATTATGTTACATTGTAAGGAACTTAAAGGATAGAGCTGAGAAATTAAACATTACATTTTCAATCAATACCTTCCTTGTGGACAGTGAACCTGGCAATTGCCAAGATCGAAGTTCACACTGGATTGAAGCAAAACACTTTCTCTGGGATCCATTAAGTACAATCCAAAGGGAGCTGGAAAGAAATGAAGAGAAAGGTGATATATCATGGAGGGCTCTAAAGCACAATTTGGCTCCAACTGACAGGCTGTGCTTTCCATGCTGCCATGCAAGCTACTTCCTCATAGCTGCAAACGACCTGAAGGAAATGGATTCTACCATCAAAATGGGCCAGGAGCCAGAATGGGTCCAAGGAGCCAACAGGGTCCCAACTGATGTTCCTGCTCCCCCCCCACTCCCCCCTGACTGTTTTCCAATAAATTGATACTCAAAAGGTTCATGTGTGGAAGCCTCTTCACTATATACAATCCAGACATACAGATTGTGCTGAAAGTTTTTGTGTCTGTTTGTCCTTATTGGATTTTCCAAAAGCCAGGACTGGGTGTCCATTTGAACCTACAGCTATTACTTTAAAAAGGCCTTGCTGCCTCCCCTCCTCCCATTTGTTCAAATGTCCTGTCTCACTCACTGACCTTCGGGTACCAGAGTGAAAAATGGAGAGGGCTCCTGTACCACTGTCTTTTATTTTATTGATTTATTAAATGTATACCACCCCACCTTTCTCCCAGGATGGCACCCAAGGCACCTAAAATAAATGTTAAACAATATTCAATTCAAATCTTATTTTACAGAAGTTAAAAAATAATTAAATAACAATATTATTTTTAAAAAAACATCATGGTCAAAACAGTTAAAACCCTATTTTAAAATTATTTATTTATTTGATTTATATCCCACCTTTCTCCCAATACAGGGACTCAAGGTAGCTAATTAAAACGTAATGTACCAATAAAATATTTTAAAAACAATGCAAAGACTTCTGCCCAACCTTTAAAAGGCCAGGAGGAACCCTCTCCAGTGCTTGCTCTGGAAACTGCAAACGGCCTCCATGCTTGCCGCCTGCAGGCCAGCAACCACCTCCCCCCAAAGCACCAGCCTTGCGGGCAGGACTGTCTACAAGATGGAGGCAATGAGGAGGAGCCCTGTGGGCAATGGGGGTGGGCTTCTAGGCGGAGGCAGTGGGCCAGGGGTCTGGGCCTGCCCACACCTTTTTCCCCATCTCTAAGTATGCCAAAGCAGGGGCCACGTTTCCATGTGGGATAACCTGATGCCCCGTCAGCTATCAGTGCTTGGGTCCAGATTACTTGAAGATCTGTATCTTCCTGTATGAACCCAGCAGAACATTAAGGTCAACTGGAGAGGCCCTTCTCTCTGTCCCACCACCTTCTCAGGCTTGTTTGGTGTGAATGAGGGAAATGGGGCCTTTTTGGTGGCTGCTCCCAGGCTTTGGAACTCCCTCCCCAGAGAGGTTAGGATGGCCCCATCTTTACTTTTTTTCAGGTGGCAGGTTAAAACATTTTTATGCCACCAGGCCTTTGCTGACAAATGAGGGTTGGACTGCTGATGGTTTTGTTTTTAAGACTTATTTTAATTTTATGGAGTTTTTAAAATGTTTTATTATTTATGTGGAATTTTAATTATATAATGGTTTAATCTCTTTTAATTCTTATTTACTGTATTGTGTTTTTAGCTAGTGTTGTTTTTAAATGTTGTGAGCTACCTTGAGTCTCACCATAGCGAGAAAGGTGGGATATAAATAAATAAAATAATAATCATCATCGGCACCTAGCTGGTATGTTGTGGGGAAAAGGCCTGCCTGACATAAGAAGAGCCATGCGAGATGAAGCCAAGGGCCCTTCTAGATCCAGCAGGGGTCAATGCAGGCTTCCCAGAAGGCCATGAGCAAGGCATTAATGCAGCAGCAGAGTCCTGCTCACATCCCTGATCAATAGGGCCACTGAGAAGCATGCCATGCCATGGCCTTCAAATTTAAGTTTTATTATTTGTTTAATTTATATATTTCCCCTCACTTTCTTCCAACCTGAGAGCCAAGGTGGCTCACACCAAACAAAGGGCAGCTTGTTCTTCAGCAGGAGCACCCTATCTTTGAGACCCAAATCAAACAAGTGTCTTTTCTTCCTCTCCCTCATCATGAAAAGAAAGCTGGCTGGCCACCACTTATGCTCCCCAAACAGAAAGCAAGGGCCAAAATGGCTGCCTGCTGGCCTGCTTCCCTTTTCATGGCAGAAAACAGCCCAGTACAGCCTCAGTTCAAACTGACAGACAGGCTCCTTTCTCAGAGCAGGGAAGAACATGGTGAAATATTTTGCCCCACCTGCCTTCTGCTTGACCAGAGCAGCTGTAAGGACTAGAGGCCATGAAAGCCACCTTGAGGTAAAGCGTTTTGCAGTCAAGTGTCCTTCCTTCTCCTGTTTTGCCACCATTTTAGACCTCAGTGTTTCCTCCTGTCAGTACCTCAGAGAAAAAAAGATGGCAGCTTTGCCTATTTTCTCCTGAGCAACCCCATTCTCAGAAGGTTTAGAAAAGTTAATTTATCCTGTCTGAAGGATTTTTGGGGCTATAGTACACACTTGAAAAACAAACACACACAATACATCCCAAGAGAAATCTGCCCCCTCCAAAAAAAAGAGGGAGAGAAAGAAAGCATGCCAAAATGGGAAGCCATACGATGGCCACTCATCATTTACAGCCTCCCCCATGCCCCTGGTAAGCTGACGTAATATATAATTTTAAAATCTTAAAAGTGTTTCCTTACACAGTCTGCTCAAAAGAGTCAAATGCTTTTAGAAGTCCAGTATGATAATTTCCCTCATATAGCCAATAAAACAATAATTGATTAACCAACCAACCAATCAATACCCCATATTTCTCATAATATGGGAACCAAGGTGGCTCACAGGGCAGATTTTTTTAAAAGGACATATAAGAAACAAATATGATTTAAAACTTTTAAAAGGCCCTTCTGCAACAACCAGTTCAAAGCCAACTACTTGTCTGAAGACCCATCTACACGATGAAAAAAATCCATACGGTGTTCGAAAGATTGATAATGTGTACATATAGCCATTCGAATACATTTGTATCTTTCAAAAGGGGGGCCAGCAAATCCCCCGTAAAGTCCATAAATTCAGAGTTCAGGAGAAATAGCGGATCTTGGCAAAAAATCCGTATAGTCCTTCGAATTTGTGATCGTTTCTACACCCCATTCGCACACATATGAACAGGCAGTGTAATCTGATTGGCTGGCTGAGCAGAGGGGACGGGGCTAGCAAAGAGGGAAATTGGGAGCGGCTGCCATGTTGGATTCCCAGATAAGCGAGAGTCTGTTAAGTCCATGAAATGGAGATTTTTACATTTATTAATTTTTATTTCATGTTGTAAATACGGAAAAATGATTGTCCGCATCACAGGCACCTTTTTAAATTAAAAAAAAAGTGGTGGGAGATTTAAAACCACCGCTTGGGTCGCTCGCTCCAGCCAGCTGGACAAGGGGGGTCATACGGAGTTGGGGGGGTAAAAATTGCGTAGGCAGATCGTACACATTCGAACGGCTGTCTTTTCGAATTTTTTACCCTCCAAATGGACTTTTTAAAAATTGTGTATACGCCCTAAATATAAGGGCCTTTGCCTCTTGGCAGAAGGAGAGCAGAGAGGGGCCCACCAGGCCTCTTATGGGAGGGAGTTCCAGAATGGAGGAGCAGCCAGTGAGAAGGCCTGTGAGGGTAGGAGGAATGGCAGGGTTTGGGTTTTCCTGCCAGTCTCAAGGGTCTCCTCTTGTCCTTCACTTTTTGGACAGACTCAACAGCCTTGAGTCTGCACAACCTGAGCATGGCTGTAAATAACAATAAGACCTCTTGAAGATCTTTCATTCAGAGCAGACCCATATGTTTCAGTCATTTTGATGGTGTATAACAACCACCCAATGTCTGACAGGAAGGACAGGCAGTGTCCCATTAAATACTCCCAGAGCAAAAAAGCCAAAAGTGTGAGGAGAATCTTTCCATTCACTTCTCCTCAGATGCCTCCTCCAGACAACAAATGGCTGCCATACCTGAGGATAAAAGTTTTGACAGTATATGTTGGGTGAGAGAAAACCATTAGGACTTCAAACAGCTAGGGTGAGGGACAGCTTCCAGCCTTTTCAGCCATTCTCCTCATCTTGCCTCAAAATGACTATGTAACAAAACCACAGATAAAGCTGTGTTTGGGATGAATAACAGCTATTCCCTCTATAATCCTGGTGTGAGCATATGTGTGTGTGTCTTCAAGTCTCCTGTTGACTGGAGCACTGAGCGCTTGTCTAAATGTTGAAGATGCTCCTCACAGAATTTGAGAATTTGTTTTATCTAAATGGGATCCTGCATCAATCTGCCACATTCGGAAGGAGGGGGGCAAAAAACTAAAAATACTCCATGGGAAAAGCCTTCATGGCTTTTCCCATATTAAAAAAATAAGACTCTGAAGGAAATGCACCTTCCCACTTGCTGGGACAACTGATTTGCTTTGCAGCGCATTCCCAATAAGAGAGGAAGTGGAAAGCTGATTGGTTAGACATGCGCAGGGGGTGGAGCTTGCCAGCAAGGCAAGTGCCCAGAACCGCCATGTTGGATTTTTGCATGTGCTAAGGCAACAAAAAAGCCTTTTTTTCTGTTTATTTAAACAGAAGGTCGCATTTCTGCACCTTGGATTACTTAAAAAACTGTTTGGCGGCAGCAACTGGTGACAATAAAAGCATGAGTAATTCAACAGCTCCTGCCATCTTGATTCGCAGGCATGCCCATTTGAACAACAAGCGCGTACAGCTTTGCATGCCTGCAATCTTGGGAAAAAAACGTGGAGACAAATGAAAGCTGCTGCAAATTGGCGTTACTACGCATCAATCCATATTTAATTCTCATATAGACAAGCCCTAAGTAAAACCCCACTCTTTCTGTGTGTACATGTACAGTATATGGGGAGGGGGGCTGTCCCCCTTTCCAGACTTTAGCAAGGAGGCATCAGGACTGGTCCTGAAACTGGATAAAGACAGGCAGATGACGTCAGTTTGGGATGTTATTAAAGGGCAGCATGTGTTTCGCCTCTTTTTCTTGTATTTTTACTCCTTGAGAGTGGAACTTCTTGATTGTTTTACCTCAGGGTTCTCAAATAAGTAGGCCAGCCTTGTATACCATGCCGGACCCCTTGACTTGGGCACTGGTGGGTACTGTAAACCTACCAACAGGGCTGGGTCTCTTACAGGTTATTCTTATACAGCACCCAATTGCTTTGAAGCACTTTATAAACATATTTAATAGATATTATATATCCATATTTATAAAGCATGACTTAGAAGCAGCATTCAAAGCAATCCTTGTCATTTCAGTAATCCTTATAGCCATATGACCCTATAAATTAGGCCAGTATTATTACGCTGTATTGCAGATTGCAGAGAGGAAGAGGCCATGGGAGAGGTTTAGTGGACTGCCTATTTTTGTTCTTGTGCACCTTCCAAGTTGTTTCTGACTTATGGCGAACCTCTCACAGGGCTTTCTTGCCAAGATTTGTTCAGAGGGGTTTTTGCTTTTGCCTTCTTCTAAGTCTGAGAGGGTGTGACACTCTCAAGGTCACCTAGTGGGTTTCCATGGCTCAGTGAGGATTCAAACCCTGGTCTCCAGAGTTGTAGTCCAACACTCAAAAGCACTATACCATGCTGGCTCTTGTATGGAGAACAGGTTGCTTTAAACATTTGCCAGTCTGAGTCTGGACTTAAAATGGCTTACCCAAAGACCTGTCTTTACCTGTATATTCTTGCCCATGTATCTGGCTCAACATGAGGGGCTGTCCACCACTAAGAAACACTCAATTGGCAAAGGGAAGGGATAGGGCTGTTCTGCTAGCGGCCCCTTTAGTTTTGAAGTTCTGTTCCTGCTTTGTGCTTTACACCTTCAGCACAGGCCTGTAGGAAAGAATCACAATTGTTTAAAAACTGGCTTTTCCTGCCTATGTACTTAATAATTGTGATCTGCTCATTGTCTTAATTTTGTTGGTTTTGGTAGAATAACATAAAGTAAACAGATTACTAAATGCACCCATGTAACTGTCAATTGAGAGAAGGGAATTGTCTCCAGTGCGAGCACATGGCCACAAGGGACTCTGAACGGCTGGACTTTTCAGGAGTATGAGTGTGATGTGTGTGTACTCAAGCTTGTTCAGGCTTCAGTGCAGAAGGAAATGGAGAAGTGCTATGCCTGCCCTTGTCTCTGGCAGGCTGCCTGAAGCTCCTGGATTAGCCAAGTCTACATGCCAAGTGCTTGGCCTTCTGCCCTTGCCCAGGCAAGAGAACAGGTCTGCTTGTCCATTGTGCTATGTCCTCCCCAGAAAACACAAGAAGCTCAGCTCGTCAGCCTCTCCCTCCTTCCACATAGGGGAGATGCTTTATCCTCTTCAAAGAAATAGGAAGTAAAAGACAACCCACTGGTGGGCCACAGGTAGACTTCCTAGGTGCCACCCATTCCCCCTGGCTCTCTGAAATCACTGAGGCGGAGGGTACACTGGGGCCTGGGACATCTTGTCAGCTTAAGGAAAAGGGCAAATGCAGGGCTGCTTCACAGAGACAAGTCACAAAAAACACATAAAGGAATCCTATAGCATCTTCAAGACAAACAGGGGGGGGATTTACAGCTTTTGAGGATTACAGTTCACTGATATTCCCACAGCTGTTCAAGAGTTCCTTTTGCTTTGGAAAGCCACAAGACCATGGTGAACCTCAAGGTCTATGAGATTCCCTCTCGTTGCTTATAAGCTATAAAGCCAAATACCTCCATATGTATGGCTTTGCCAAAGTCCTGCAATCCTTTCCACCACCTCACAGATACATCTGGTAGGGATACAGGAGTCAGGCGGAGATGTTACACTGGCACATTCTTTCGGTTTCCATAGGCAGGTGATGAGTTTTAATTTCAGTAGGCCTTTGATGGCTGATTGCTGGGGGTGGGAGCTTTAGAATGTGCTGTATTGCTCATATTTGTTTCCTTTTTAATGGTTTTGCTTTCAATGGCTTTTAATACTATTAATAGGCTTTTTTTTTTGCTTTTGCAGTGTGAATTTTTTAGCTGTATGTTTTAACTTTTGTTAAAGTCACCTTGAGTACCAGACTAATCATCATCATCATCATCATCATCTTTTTTAATCCTATCTGTTCTCAAAGGAGCTCATAAAGGTGGCCTACATAGTTCTCCCCTCGCAGCAGGGCTCACTACTGATTAGACATGTATCAAATTGCACTGTTAAGGGTGTAAATTATTTCATTATAAACCATACATTTATAAATAAATGTTAAATAAAATTTTCTCACCAGGGCCTTCAAAGCAATGTAAAAGAACCTAAACCTAAAAAAAGAATAGACAAAAAAAAAAAAATTAAAAGCATGCTATACATATTAAAAAACAACCCCATGCGCTAGCCATCTTCCCCTGCATTATGAAGGGCTACGGGACACAGTGGCAACACCTTGTAAGTGAAATGAGTTGTGCTGTGCATACAGTGACTTTTTGGATAATGTGCAAGTTATATCAGGTGAAGGCAGAATATTTGGAATTGCACATATAGGACAGTGGTGTGTGCAGCAGTATAGAGTAGCATGCAAAAGCACATTGCCTCTGCACATTGTGTACTACAAGTGCACCAAGGCTTTCCAGTCATGCGCATTGATCATTGATCCACGCACATTGAGCTGCACTGGTATTCAGCATGGCGGTTGGGTAACATAACCCCACCAGCAGTTTACGTTATGCTGAAGCAATGCAGGATCTTGACCAAAAATGCTCTGTTGGATCACAGCAAAGATGCCCAGCATTCTGCTCCCATAGTGGACTGGCCACCAGTGGGATGTGAGCACTGTTGTACTCTACTGTTCATGATTCCCACCAGCGGGTATTTATTTAGATAATAAGGTAATGCCAGATTTTAACTCCTTTCATGATGTAATGTCCTTGTAAGGGGATTTACAATGTTGTAAAAATATGAGTTTATAATCCCAGTCTCATTGATCATCCCCACCATTTGTCCAGGTACTGGTTGTGGGGAACCATGGCTTTCTATTTCTCAGTATCCCACCACCATCACAGGTACAGTCAGGGAGGACACAGAGAGAGCCTTCTTGGTTGCTGCTCCCCTCCAGTGGGTCAGCCCCCTCCTCCATGACCTCCTTCCATCAACCAGCAAAGGCCTTTTTATTCAAACAGGTCTTGGGTCTTTCAATGGGAACTTTCTTTGTCTTATGTTTTCTACATGTTAAACTGTGTTAAATATCTTAATATTATTGTCTATTTCATGGCTTTTAAATTTTGCAGCATATATTGCTTTAACTGTGTTTTATTTTAATCCTACGCTGTAGGACCCCTTGGGTACCATACTAGGGAAAAAGTGGAATATAAGTTAAATAACTGAATAAATATATGACATACTTAAAAAAAAACTTTTAATCTCTTATCACTAAGCTGTCTGTGGTCTTTTTTTTCTTTTTTAGAAAAAAAAAGAAGTAAAAGGAATAGACAAGATCATAGAATCACAGAATTGTAGAGTTGGATGAGACCACGAGGGCCATCCAGTGCAACCCCCACCATGGAGGAATAACAATCAAAGCATCCCTGACAGATGACCATCCAGTCTGTTTAAAGACCTCCAAGGAGCTCCAACTGAGTGTGTTCCACTGCCCAACAGCTCTTACTGTCAAAAAGTTCTTCCTAATGTTGAGGTAGATCTCTGTTCCTGGAGCTTGCATCCATTGTTCCCTGTTCTAGTCAGAATTATTTATTCTGTTAAATAATTCAACATAAGAAAGGCTCTCTAAGAACTACCTAGGAGAATAGACGACATTCCCTCAAGGAAATTGTTGGCTCCAGAAACTTTTAAATCTACTACCAAATTTTGGATTCTCTGCTGAGGCATTGAATCCAAGGATAATTGCTACTCAAAAGATTTTTAAACAAAGAGTGTTCGAAGTGGGTGCACACACTGAAATAACAGGCCTAACATTACTACCACAGAGACACAAAGCAAGCAGCTGATGATTTGAGGCCAGAGGTGGGAAGGCCCTTTTCAAGATGAAAACAGCACTGAAGACCCCCCTCCCTTTATGTGCCTCCCTGGGCAAGGAGTTCCAACGGCTGCCAGGCTCGGGGTGGCCTGGGGCGGAGGGCACCGCTTGGGCACTCTTCCCCCCACCCGGCCCCGGTCGGGACCCGCTTTCGGGGTGCAGGAGGAGGAGGAAGAGCAGGAGGAGGAGGGCTTGTCCCTCCGGCCCGGCCAGGCCCGGCCCAGCCCAACGTGGAGGCTGCCGGGGTCTCCCACCCGGGGGATCGGGACGAGCCTTCCGCCGCTCCGTGCCAAGGCTGCGCCCAGCAGTCCCCGTTTGCCGTCGCCGCCGGGGCCTGGGTCTCGGTACGCGGCTGCCTGCGGGCCCCCTCCGGCTCTGCCTCCTCCCTCGCCCGCCCGCTCCCTGCCTGCCTCCTTCGCGCGAGGAGAGCCGGAGCGCGGCGCAACTGAGCCTGCGCGCCCCAGACAAGCAAGCAAGCAAGCAGGCAGGGAGGGAGGGAGGCTGCCTGGCCGGCCAGACCCAGCGGCGCGGAGGAGGAGGAGGAGGCAGGCAGGCAGGGCGGAGCGAGGAGCCGTGCCCGGGACGCTCCAACCGGGGGCCGCCGCCTCCGCCTCTCTTGCGCGCCCTCCTCCTTTCCGCCGCCGCCGCCGCGGTTGGCTCCCTCCGCCTCGGCCTCCTCCTCCGCCTGCCCGCCATGCGCCTCCCTCCGGCGTAGCGGCGGCGGCGGCGGCACCGGGAGGCTCCTCCTTCTCCGGCGGCGGCGGCTCGTGCTCGGGGATTATGCGCCCCTCCGGGCATCCGGAGCAGCAGCCGGGCCAGGCGGCTCCCGTGAGGGCGGCGTCGGCTGCAGGGGCGGGGAAGGCCTAGCCGAGGAAGCAGCAGCCAGGCAGCCCTCGGCGCGTCCCCGTCGCCCTCTTCCCTCCTCCTCCTCCTCCTCGGCTGCTCAGCCGCGACCCGGCAGTGATGATGGCAGACGAGCCCCCGCCGCCCCCACCGCCCGAGACCCCCAGCAGCGCCCCCGGGGGCCCCGTCGGGGGGGCCTCGTCGGGGGCGCCCCCTCCGGCTCCGGCTCCTCCGCTGCTGCCGGCGCTGGTCCCGGGGTTGCAGGGGACGGAAGCCAGCGCGCTGCAGCACAAGATCAAGAGCTCCATCTGGTGAGAGCCGCGCTGCGCGGGGAGGGGGCGGCGGGATCGGGTCCCTGGGGTGGGTGGGGTGGGGTGGAGCCGTGCCCGGGCTCCGGTGCCCCCCCTCCCTGCTTCCCTCCCCCCCTCCGTGGGCAGGATCGGTTTTTGTTGTGTTTGCAGCCATGGCGGAGCACGCCGTCGGCTCCTCCTCCTCCTCCCTCCCCTCCCTGGCCGTCTCCTTCCTCCCCGATGCCCTCCTGGCCCCGATCCCGCCGTGGCTCCCAGGCCCCTTCGCTGGGGGGGGAAGAGGGGGCCGTGTTTATTTGTCTGCTCTGCGGAGGGCGAGCTCAGCTCGAACCAGACACGCGTCCGGAGGGGAAAGCAGGCAGCCCCAAGCCGCCCCCGGGCCCCGCGAGCCCGAGGGAGCCCTGCCCGGTGCCTGGGGGCGGGCGGGGGCGCAAGGTCTCGGGCAGGGTGGGCACCTCGCCTCGCCTCGCCTCCCCTCCTCTCTGCCGCATGCTGACACACGCGGCCCCCTCCTCGGGCGGGGCGGGGCGGGCGGCTGCTGGCCGGGGCGACGGCTGCGGCAACGGGGCAGCGCCGGGCTTGTTTACTTGGGGCGCCCTCGGCGGGGTTGGGCTCCTCTCGGCCAGAAGCCCCGCGTTCAGCACCCGGACAGCTGCGGCGGGGGCGCATCGGGGCCGGCGGAGGTTTGCCTCGCCCGCCTCGCCTCGCCTTCGGGGTCGCCGTCCAGGCACCGGCAGAGCCCTGCCCAGGTGGAGGAGGGAGGGGTGGGGGGCCAACAGGAGGGGGCTGCCCCTGGGTTTCTCCCCCCACAGCCTCGCCCCCTCCCCGTTCTGGTGTGTTGTTTGTGTGCACAAGCATAATGCAGCAAGCGGAACGCCAGCCAGGGCTCTCAAAGGCACAGCCTGCCAAGGCGGCGGCTGGCTGGCTGGCTGGCTGGCTGCTCGCTCCCGGTGGGTGCTGTGGAGGGGGTCCCTGGGAAACCTCGGGGGCCACTGGGTTTGGTGTCCAAGGAAATGGGCCCGGCGTGGACAGGGGCGGAGGGGGGTGAGGCTCCGGCAGCCACCTTTGGGTGGGCATGTAGACGGGAGGCGGAGGAGTGGCTGTGGTGGAGACAGGCGTTGGCTGGTGGTCTTGGGCAGCCAGGGGGTGGGTGGGTCTGCCTGCCGCCTCCCTGGTCTGTACACTCCCATTGTTTTGTTTACAGAGTGCCATGAGTTGGAGGATTCATGCGCCTCATGCGCTAGCTAGCCCTCTCCCCCACATGGCCACATCAGTCTCCGATTGCCCCTCCAGTCACTGCTGCCGCGGCTGCTGCTACTCCAAGCCTGTGTGGACGGGCAGCAGTGTTGTTTTTTAGACTCATACTAAAACATATTCCCACCCCGCCCCAGTTCTATTCCTGTTCAGCCCTCCCGGTGTTTACAGCAGTGGCGTTTAACGTTCATATTGGGAGACAAAATGGCTACTAAGAAAACCTCTCCCCTTTATTGGAACTTGGCAGTGGCAGCGGCGGTGGCAGCTTCGTTCAGGCATGCCCCTCGCATTGCCTTTTTCCATCCCAAAACGTTTGAGGAAGCCTGGAGAATGCTTAGAGATCTAGGTGGAGGAGCTGGGCACTGAGCCTTTGTTGTTTGGATTGGGGTTTGCTGCAGAGCCTGCCATGAGTGAAGGAACACGGGCGGGTGTCCAAGCAAGGTGCCCAAAGTCTTCTGTGGGTTTGCCCACTTGCCGTGGATATGGTCAGGCAATCCGGAGCACCCTGGCTTGGAAGGAAGCCCCACTGATTGCAAAAGAGCTTAGCCAAGTGTTGAGGATTCTTACCCTGGGACACCACACTCAGGATAAGAGGGATTAGTTCCCTTTTAATGCCTTGGCTGCTCTTTGGTTCTCCAGAGCTGCACTCCAGAGCCGGAAGGCAGATCCCTGGGACTGTGGAAAGAGGAGGAGACGATGACACTCATGTTTGGGAACTGGAATTCCCTGTTTGTGTTTCACCTCTCTTCCAGCTGCTGGGTCCCCCCCCCCCTGCTTGTCCTGACAGCAATGTCCCTGTGTGCTAGGCTAGGTTGAGAAAGAGTGGCCCGAGGTCTGTGAATCACAGTAGGGGAGCAGTGGGTAACCCTTGGTTTTCCTGATCCAGGACCATTCCCCTGGTCTGACCTCACTCGGACAAATATCTACTGCTTTCTCAATAACATGGCTACATGTGGGATGAGGAGTCCTGTTGCATGATTTTGGGACTAAAACCGGGGAATAGAATCTACTCATGACATGATTAATGTGGGGTAGAAACATTTTATCATGCTGAGAGATGGGCCCTCACAATCCATGACTCTTAAGAGAGGGGCCAAAGAATGTCTAAAGATGTCTTCCAACTCATGTGGTGGTGCACACAAATTGTGTCCCTTTGCATGGTCTGTATAGAAGTGCTGTATTTTGGTATAGTCCCCTTTTGTGGACATATGGCCTGCCCTTGGACTCTGCTCCTCATAAACCATCTTTGGCTAGAGGCCTGTGTGTGTGTGTGTGTGTGTGTGTGTGTGCATGCTCTGCTTCCCACTGCTTGGCCAAAGATTTCATAGACACAACTCTTACTTGCTGTGATAATATTGTGCTGTGGGGCTTTGGCGTAGGGTGGATTAAGAATCTCATTCATAAGGATGAGGAAGTGCTGCATAGGTTGGTTGGGCCCAAGCTCTCCATTCAATAACATGAATGTGGCTTAACAGTGGCACCTCATCTTTCCAAGGGGCAATGCTGAAAGGGGAGCATGTCTGGAGGGGGTGTGGATTAACTCCTGGTATTTCAGGAGGAACCACTGGTTCTCACTTGCAGCAAGGCGAAATGTACTTTCTAGTGAGTAATCCTCATTGGATCTACGGTAATGAGATTTAGTTCTGAGGAAACAGGTATAGGCTGGCAATGTTAGTAGCACACAGAACAGCAGTTGGCATGAATATACCTTGTTTGGTGTGATGTGCCATGTGCCAGCATCAGGTTGAGTGGATCTTGGTTCAGATATCACCATCACTAATCCTGCTTGCTGGGCAGCTGGACTTACCTTGCGGGGCTGTTGTAAGGGGGTATAGAACTCTGAAGATGTGTTTTCTTCCTCAGTGAACTATACAGTAGGACCCCCGTATCTGCTGGGGATTGGTTCTGGGGGGGGGGCGTGGATATTGAAAACCGTGGATAATAGTGAACACCATTGAAAAGAATGGGACTTCTAGTTTAAAATACCATAGAGTTGCCTTGGAGGACCTAAAAATGGTTAGAGAGGACATATTTTCTAGGAAGACTCTATGGTAGGTATGCTGTTTTGTGTCCCGCAGATAATTGATCAGTGGATAATGAATCAGTGGATACTGGGGTCCTACTGCAGTTAGGATTGTCTTAAAAGAGCTTTTAATTTGTCTGCATTTTAGTGGTTTGCGTGTGAACTAATCTTTCCATTCAGATGCCCTTTCCAAGTACTGTAAGGTGATAACAGTACCATACTAGCCTAAGTTTTAATTGGATTTAGTTTTAATTCAAGTTATCAGCCACCTTAGGGCCCATCTCAGGAGAAAGGTGAGATAAAATTAAACAATTAAATAAATTTTAAAAATAATTCACAGTACAATAGTTTAAGTGAAATCTCCTTCTCTGCGCTAGGAGGCAAGGCTGCATTTGCCCATTCCCTCTGGCAGGACCTGCCCGGGTTCCCCAGTGAAGAAGCGGGCCCTTCAATTGCAGCCCCAGCAACTAAAATCTGAGCCCCCTGATTAATTGGGGCCCGTCCCCTGCTGATTGATCAGGCCATGCTGTCATTGATCAGCATTAAATTTCCTCTCTCAGTTGTCACTTGAAAAGAGCCATTCCTAGACTTGAAGAGATGGAGGGCGGGAACAAGCCTGAGCATGTCCTTCCCCATGGAGGGCAGGGCTGGCTGTGGAGGGGGGGCACTTGCACAGGGGTGCTTTTCTAGTACCGGTACCTCTCCCTTTGGCCTTCTAGTTCTGGGATTAAAATGAGTTTGACAGAAGTGTTGCAGGTCAGCCAGTGTTAGTGACAAGAACACTCCCTGCATTTTGTGGACTTCTGGATGTTACTCTCTGGTTTCTGGGTTGTTTTCTTAACTTATATTAAATAATTCACAAAGAAGTAAATGTGAGAAAACTCCTTAGATACTCTTGTGGTAAATGGAACTTAGCAGAGGTGAATTGGAATAACCTGGGAAGTGGATGCCAGCGCTGTTGGGTGTTGCTGCAGCTGGCTTCCAAGAGTCTGAAGTTGTGTTGTGTTGTGTATCAGTGCAGGCGGTGAGAGGACAGGTGACCTCTGCCCTGATCTCAGTGGCAGAGCCTTGAGGGACAGTCATATCTGGCTGCAGGGGTCCAGGGCTAGGGAGGTAAAGAATACAGTACTCATAAATATTCTCAGGGTTAATAAGGAAGGGTCTGTAGACACAGGGAAACACCACACAGAGAAAGTGGTCAAATGCTGCAAAGTGTAGTCGTCACATTTAGGGACTTTTTTTTTTTTTGCAGGAAAAAAAAAAGCAACAATTTGGGTAGAAAACAGTGCAAAGCAGTTTTATGCAAAATACATTGTTTTCTGTGCAAAATTTTATCTTTTTATTCAAAAACCAAGGTTTTGGGGGTTTTTTTTGACACAGTGGTTTCACAAAAAAAGTTCCAAAGTGTGAAAAATCATCAAGATGTACCACAGATCTCAAATTCCCCCAGCAGGGAGTAAACTTCTTCAATTACTTATTTGCCCATCTGAGAAAAAATAAGCCAAGGTTTACATCCCAGAGGTCACACCGTTTCCTCCCAAAATGAAATGAATGAAAGAAAGAAACGGTGGAATACATCTTTCAGGATTCTTTTAGGATATAGTCACAGACATATACATAAATATAAACTGACCATACCTCCAGAGAAAAGCTCCTGTGAAATATACATTCAGGCTGCCTCCCGCAGGTCTCTGGATCATCTTGTCCTCCTGCCCTTCCTCAGGCAAAAGGGGCCAGCCACTTCCATGCCTCAGGAAGGCACGCTGGCCCCATCCAGACTCTTGGTCTACTCAAGAATATTTTATTCTTCCCCTATGATGGTTTCCTCTCTGTCCCAGTGCCCTCCACACGTGTTGGACTACAAGTCCCATGTGGGTGGGGGATGGTGAGACTTATATCCCAACACATATGGCTTGGAGGGGAGGGGGCACTTTTTGGGTGAGGCGGCTGCTGGTTAGCCCCTCCCTGTTCCTCCAGGGTGGGCGGTGCTTCATCTCCACAGGCCTGCTGTGGCATCAGCTGTCAAAGAATGAGTCAAGATGTAAGTGAATTCCACTGATTCAGTGTGTCTGCTCTAGTCAGGACTAACAATGGGATTTAGGCCATTGATTAGCATTAACAACATTCTCTGAGAACTAGTGTGGTGGAGTGGTTATTGTGTCCTTGGCCTGGGGACGCCTGGATTCAAAATTCCCCTCTGCCCTGAAGCCCACTGAGGCCACAGTCATGTACACCATGTGTGGGGAATCCCTAGGTCTACGGGGGCCTTTGCACACTGCTCAGTTATGGCGCTATGGCTCCACTTTAACCACTGTAGCTTTATCTTGTGGAATCCTGTGGTTGATAGTTTATTGAGAAGGTGCTAAAGCTCTCTGGCTGAGACTTCTAAATACCCATCCTTAGACTACAAATCCCAGGATTCCATAGGATGTTGCCATAGCCATTGAAGTGGAATTGTAATGTGATAATTGTGTAGTGTAGCAGGGCTATGGGAGATGCTGAACTTGTATTTCCCATCAGCATGGACAGTGGCCAAGGATGGTGGGAGCTGGAACTCAGCATTGCCTGGAGGGCCACAGGTTCATCCCTCCTACTATAGCCACAGACCTCTAGCTGTAAGATCCATGGATGGCAACAACTCTTACAGCAGAGATTTAGCAGTTCTGCTGTAGACATGTGTGCCTACTTACCACAGGCAAGGTAAACAACAGCTGCCCCAAGAATCTCTTACATTATTTGGTGGGACGGGTCTTTTATAATCAATCATCAAATGTTTGTCTGAATAGAAAAACCTTTACTTATCTGTCAAAAAGAAAATAGGGAGGGTGTCAGTCTAACCTCTCTGGGAAGGGAGTTCCAGAGCCTGGGGGCAGCCACTGAGAAGGCCCCGTCTCCTGTGTTCCCACGAGATGTACCTGTGAGGGTTGGTGGGACAGAGAGAAGGGCCTCTCCAACAGATCTCAAAACACCAACTGGTTTGTAAGGAAGAATATGTTCCTTCATATAACCTTGACCTGAACCATATAGGGCTTTATAGGTCAAAACCAGTGCTTTCAATTGGGCCCGGAAATGGACCAGTAGCCAGTGAAGCTGTTGCAACAAGGGAGTTGTGTGTTCCCTGTAGCCAGCCCCAGTTAGCAATCTGGCTGCAGCTTTTTGGACCAGTTGAAGTTTCCAAACACTCTTCAAAAACAGTCCTGTATACAGCATGTCACAGTAATCCAACCAGGATTACTAAGGCATGTATCACTGTGGTCAAAATGGAAATTTAAGAAAGGTGGAGGATGGCGAAAGAAGGAAAAAAATATTCCCTGGATGCAATTTGGATGAAGCTTCTAGGTGGTCTCTGGAAGGTTCAAAACAGTTTTGTTTAATTATGCAAGACTTACTTCACCTTGTTGTTTCATCTCACATATGCATATTGCTAGTTTTGCTGAAATACATTGAACCAATATTCTTTTTTCTTTCTTTCTTTTTTAGTATATGATCCCATCCTTACTTTTCCATGTTATTTCTGCCTCTGCTACCAACTTTTCTGTTGGAAGAGTAAGGCCCAGGAACACAATTGTTTTGTTAACTGAGGTATACCTCTATGAGATCTGTCTATTAAATAACAAGACTAGGTTTTTACCTTACAGACAAATCGGGGGAACTGATTGTTAGCACTTTGGTGGTGACCTTGAACATGTCTGAACTTGCATGACAACCATAAACACACTCGGCCATTCAGTTAATTGTCAATTCTCTTTAAAATCAGCTGTGTTGTCTGTTGTGTGCTAGAAAAATACTAAGTTTCAAAGTTGAGCAATGTGTCAATTTGAATTTTTTAGTAAAATTGAACAAAACACCAACGGAATCTTTTTAAATGCTTGCTGAGGCCTATAGGGAAGACTACATGTCTTGTGCATGTGTGTTGGAGTGGCACAAAAGATTCAGAGAAGGATGTGAGAATGTGGAATATGATGAACACCCTGAATGACTTTCCAATTCAAGAACCAAAGAAATTGTGGGAAAAATCAGCCAGATTGTTCGAGGAGACCACAAACTCAGTGTCCAAATGATAGCTGAAGCCGTGAACATTGCCAAAGACGCTGTGGAAAATTTGCATGATGATCTCAACATGAGAAAAGTTTGTGCCAAGATGGTCCCTGGGGTTCTCACACGAGAGCAAAAAGAGTGCCCCAAATAAATTTGTGCTAACATTCTGCAGCAACTTGAGGTGGACCCAAACCTTTTTCAAAAAATCATCACTTGTGATGAAACCTGGCTCTTCCAGTATGATCCTGAGTTAAAACAACAGTCAGCGCACAGGAAAACACCGTCATCACCAAGAATGAAAAAAGCACGTCAAAGCAAGTCCACATTCAAAGCCATGCTCATTGGTGTTTTTTTTTTTACATCAAGGGTGTAATTTTGGCAGAATGGGTTCCAGAAGGCAGAACAGTGAACCAGCATTATTATAAGGAAGTTTTGACAAAGCTGAGAAAAAGAGTCAGAAACAAAGGCCAGAACTGTGGAAAAATGGTTTCATTCTTCATCAAGACAATGCGCTTCCACAGCACTTTCTGTGAAGCAGTTTTTGGCTGATAAACACCTTAGTACACTTGAACATCCTCCATATTCGCCACATTTGGCACCATGTGACTTTTTTCTTTTCCTTAAAGTGAAAAAAGTGCTTAATGGGACACATTGACTCGATGCAGTAAAGAAGAAAACAGCACATGTGTTGAAACAGTCGACAGAAACTGAAGAAAACAGCAGATGTGTTGAAACAGTCGACAGAAACTGATCTGCTCCACACCTTCGACCAGTGGAAAACAAGACTGCATTGGCGTGTGAGTGTGAACAGGGAGTATATTGAAGGGGACAAGCATTAGAATTGTAATACATATAAATAAAGATGGGTTATTGTATCAGTCTTGTTATTTAATAGACCTTGTAATACATAAACAGCTGTGGTACAAGCAAATTATTACAGCCTTAATTGGTTTGCAAGTGGCAGAACTGTACGGAAAGCGGTTGGTGAAGGGAAACAAAGGAATGGGGGAGGCCAGCAGATCAGCCCACAAGAAGTACAGAAAAGTTCCCTCAGTGGGATCTTATTCACACACAATTATTTGTAGTACAAAAAATTTCAAAGAGGTAGCACTCCCTTTAATAGTGAGCTCTGGCAGTGAGAGCCAACAGCAGTGGAGCTGGACGAGGCTGCTGAGAAATGCCTGCTCAAGGTAGCTTCTGATTTTGCAGAAGTACAGAATGCTTTTAGGATAAATCAGAAAGGAAGCACCTGCTTGAGACATTTGCACAATGGCTTTCCTTCTTTTTTGGTGGAATAGTTGAGGAATTAACTCATTGTCTTCCTCCTTCCAACTGGTCAATTTTAGCATAAGGGTGTATGTGTGGCTTTATTTTATTACTCTGTTACTGGTAGAATTATGGCCTCCATCCTTTCGATAGACTTGTTGAATCTTGTGGAATGGTGAATCAACACTTATATAAACCCCTCTGATTCAGTGAGTCTACTCTAATTGGGATTGATAGTTGGATTGAGGCCATTAGCTGTTTTCTAGAGGCTGATTTAATGTATCCTGTTGGTTGTTTCTGTGGGTACAACAAATTTTGTAAGGTGCGTTGCAATTATTTTTTGAATAGTTTAGCAAAACAGCAGCAAGCCTAAATCTTCACTCATGTTGTCTCTTGCTGTGGTCCAGAATATTTTTGTCGGTTTACATATCTATTTTATTTAAATACAAATGCCTTGTTTACTTTGACATTTCCAGCATTTAGTTAGATTGACAATGTGTCAGGGAGACACAGCTTTAAAATAATCCCCTTAAATGTTAAAATACAGTGAAAAACTTTGGCTTTGACCAGTCCTCTTCCCAAATCTTCAAAGGTTACAATTTTTTGTTGGTCAAAAAATACATCTATCCCATGATGTTGATTCCTTTAGAGGGATACGTTTCTTGGACATGGGAAGGCTGAATTGATCTGCTCCTGTTCAGAGGTGTGCATTGCTGATGAGGATGACTCTGAAAGATGAAAATCCCCACCCCTTGCAGGCATCTGGGATTGGCGAGGTCAGAGTCGCAGGTCCTGCTCCTTAAACATACTTGCTTACAATCAAATCTAGAGTTAAGTAGCCCTTGGTTTTCAGTGCATGTAAACACACTTGACTTTGTGCTGAATTGCAGCCACTTAACACAGAAGCCATGCCCTGAAGGTTTCAGTTCAACTTTCTCCCAAGTAAACATGCTTAGGATGGTAGCCAGAAGTTTGGCACAAAGAGCCTAATCCTGTGGACATTTTAAAGGAAGCAACCCCAAATAATTTAGTGGACCTTGCTTTGAAGTCAGAGTAAACAGAGTCTTCAGCTGCGATTGTTGGACCTTGTTGGCAGTCGATGAAGGGCCATGTGAGCTGGAATGGGCTGCTGCCTCCACCCTTGGTCAGGATCCTGTTCCTGGTCAGCTCTGATGGAAACGTTTCTGGCCTTTTCTTAATCTTGCAAAGTATATGTGAAAGACAGGGTGCTCACACAATAAGGTACAAACATAATATACTCCTGTATATGCCACCTTTCCCCGTGTGTGTGTGTGCGTGTGTGTGCGCGCGCGCGCGTGTGTGTTTTCCTGACTGGGGCTTGGCTTTTTCACATGATCCTAATGCCAAGGCCCCCAAATGATCCGAACCCTCTTCTCCCCTCCCCATCCCTGCCATATTGGCGGATTAAGCGTCTAGACAGAAAGGTTGGGTCTGAAGAGGATGGTAGTGGCGGCAGCACCTCGGCTGCCTGATTAGTGTCACTTAGGGCAGCCTTGCAGAGTGCTCCTGCCATTGCTGCACATTTGGGATTTAATCTCTCTGTTTTCTGTTTTTATTTGAGATTCATTAAAGCTTTTATGCTAATCGCTTTTGTGTCCAGACATTTAAAACCGCTGTTGCTCAGTCCAGCAGTCTGTGAGGATGTGGGGCTTTGGCTGCTTTCTGTGGGTTGTGTGATGGCAGTGGTTATGGTGGAGTAGGAGAAGGTGCCTTGTGGATTGGGGCCAAACAATCAGAGAGTCGATTCATGATTTAATGATGGTGCTGAAGAATATATTGCTTGTCCTTGCAGCAATCCATGTTGGGAGAGGAGCAGAGACTGAAAAGTGGTTGAGGTGTGGGGCACATAATCCACCATGCACGAGCCCCACAGAAGCATAATGGAGGACAAGAGCCACCCTGGGATCTCCCTGTACACTGGAGCTCCGGAGTAGGAGGGGAGCAGGAGCGTCTCCCCACCTAGTATACTTTAGAAGTGTTGAACTGCAGTTTCTGTCATCCACAGACAGCATGTGCCATGGTGGCAACGGGAGCCTGGTTCTTTGTGTAATTGGTATCTCACAGGTTACAACAGGTTACAACACAGGTTAAAATAGAGACTGGTGGGCTACTGTGTGGGGGCAGGACCCAGTTTTCCACTGCCCTCCGTCAGCCACAATACCCGTTACCCTCCTTTTCCCTCAAAATGGACACCAGAAGTGACATTGCATCACTTCCTGTCTTCATTTTGGAAGGGAAACAGAGGAAAAACGCATGTTTTTGAGTGGTTCGGAGGAAGGAGAGGGCTTTTTTGCTTGTTTGTGTGCATTGAGGGGCTGTGAGTACAATCAAGAAAGTAATTTAAACATTTAGAAATGTCAGGGGCTTTGGGGCAGGACTAGTAGGGGTCTTTAGGGGCCACAAAACTCACAGGTGGCACTTTCTCTTCCTGGAAATAGAGTGTAGCTAAAACCAATACCAATAGTAAAACAACCAGTGCTGGTTTTGCGAGGCTTTGGGTAGTGCAGAAGTGGGGCTTAAGGGTGTGCGAGGGTCACATCACCCTTACACCTGAGCTAAACAGTGAGGAAGTTACTGTCTGAAACATCTGGGAGACACCAGGATGAAATTCCCATGTGAAGGTCCTTGGCAAGAGTTCTTTGAGACTTATTATGGATCCAGGCACTGAAACCTAAAGATGAATACAAGTGTCACAGCTTCCCTCCTTGCTAATCTGAATTTTGTGGTGGGCAGGTATCCTGTTGAAAGGCTGGAAGTGGCCTTGACTGTTCTCTTTCCCAACAGCTGAGGACCCCAGATTTAACTTGGGAGGCCCTGGGAGCTTCATTCTTAATGCTGTGTAGATGTGGAAATTGCTGTTGCTTAAAACAATTTGTAAGCTGCTCTGATAGCCTTGTGGCTGAAGAGCGGGGTATAAATAAGTAATTTTAAAAAATGGCTCTAATCAGTATGGGTGTACCTCAGTTAACAAAGTGGGTGTGTTCCAGAGCATTACTTCTATGACAGAAAATTTGGTACCAAAGGCAGAATTAACACAGAGTGAAAAGGGAAGGGATCCAATGTTAGAAAAAGGAAGAAGAGTTCAACGTGTCTCAGCAGAAGACCCTGTGAAATGAAATAACTGGGTCTGGTAAGCCTTGCAGAAATAGATAAAAATGTTTTGAACCTTCTAGAAACCACTTGAAAGCTTCTTTCAGAAGGCATCTGGGGATTATTCCCCGCCCCCCAGCATCCACTTTTCTTATAATTTCCATTTTGGAACAGTAGAACAGCACACCATTAAAAGACCCTCACCATCGTTTCCTAAAAGCCTATAGGAAAGTTTTCGTTTGCCAACAGACAGAGAGCAATGAGGGGGCCGGGTGGGAGTTCCATAATCTGGGAGCAGCCACTGAGAAGGCCTTGTCTCCTGCATTTTCGCCAAATGGGCCTCTGATCATGGTGGGATAGCGAGAAGGACCTCCCTTGAAGATCTGAAAGTTCAGGCAGGCTCATATGGAGATTTGGTCCTTCAGAGAACCTAGGCCTGAGCTGTATCGGGCTTTATAGGTCATCACCAGCTAGCCAGTGGAGCTGTTGTAACAAGGGTATATTGTGTTCCCTGTAGCCAGCCCCACTTTGCAGTCTGGCTGCAGCTTTTTGGGCCACCTGAAAGATTTGGGATTTCCCCCCTGCCCCATGCATTATAAGCTGGGTGTTTGAATGAGCAGAGGCTCTGAGAGAAGAGCAGCAGATACACTGGTGCCTCCGTAGCTGTGGGGCCTGGTCTTGGCTAGCAGCCTTCTTTTTGACTTCTGGGGTAGAAAGCAGGGGCCCCTGAGCTTCACCTCTTCTCTTACCCCCCCCCCCCAAATTTGGGTGGTGGGGGTGATGGTAGGGAGTTTAGCCAGCAAGCAATCATTCTCTGTTACGTTTGTTGAGGTGTGAGGGACTTATGGCCCTCCATGTATTGTTGGACTACACCATCCATTGTCCCTGATCACAGGCCATGCTGGCTGGGGCTGATGGGGGCAGTTATACCAAATGGCTTCTGCAGGGCCAGTGGTTCCCTGACCCAGTTTCCAGATGTGCATTTGTCAGCCACCATTCCCGCCTGAGGTTGAAGAGCCAGAGGCCTGGTGGGTGGGGACATGCCTTCCACTGCAGGGTTGGGAATCACAGGGCCCCCTCCAAGTATTGTAGGACTGCAGCTCCCATCAGTCCCTTAGCCAGGGGTCTGGTCAGTGGGGAGGAATGCTGGGAAATGCAGTCCAACCACATCTGATGTGAGGGCAGCCATTCCCAGACCTCTTCTCTTGGTCTCTCCTGCTGGGGCCCTGCAGGGCTTGTCCTTCCTTGAGGTGCTGCCAGGGATCGGCCTCTCCATCTCTCCTGTACCAGGGTCTGTTGGGCTTGGTTGCTTTCTGGAGCAGGAGGCTCTGGAAGGGTTCTGTGGAGCTGCCCTGGGGGTTGGTGGGGTGGAAGTAGCTCTTCTGCCTGAGTGATTCCAAATGGGTATTCCCCTGGTGCCCCCCACCATCTGGGGAAGGCATGATTCTTTCTTTCTTCTTTGTTTTCCTGTTTCTGAGTTCACAGGTGAGGAAGTCAAGAGAGCAGAGGATTTTTAAAGAAATGGTGACTGGGTGTCCTTTCTCTCATTTAAAAGTTTTGTGAGCAGAAGTTTCTCCACTACATGTGATCCAGACATTTGGAGTGTGTTGAAAGAGATTGTTATTGTTTGCTTGTTTCTTTTACAAAGGAGGAGGTCAGTACAGAGCTGCAAATATGTTCACCCACATCAGTATCGTGGCAATTTTTATTGTCTTGCCCGCCACCAGAAAAATATCTGAAATGAAAAGAAGTCTCTAAAACTCTTTATAAAGGCTTACAAAAATTGTTTACAGAACATAACTGATCTGGGTTGCAAAAGATAGATAGATAGATAGATAGATAGATAGATGGATAGGCATTGAAATGGGGTGAGATCACGTGACTAACTGGTGAAATTGTTTGAGTACTTTTGCTTCCACTGGGTGCCCAAAAGCCAGGACTGGGTGTCCATTTGGACACACACCTGTTACTTTAAAAATGTCTTGCAGATGGATGGATGTTCAGCTAGAGAAGACCCATGGGAGACTACTGCAATATGTGATCACAGCAGCAAGTTTGTTATATGCACAAAGATGGAAGAATACAGATTTACCAACTATGGAGGAGTGGTTGGTAAAATTGATTGATTTAGCAGAAATGGATAAATAGTTTTGCTTGATTAGAGAAAGGTCATTAGTGACAGTTCTTAAAGAATGGGAACACCTTATGGACTTTTTGCAAAAAAAAAAAAAAAGGAAATGACTTGCTGATTTTTGGTTTTGAATGTTTAGAAAGGATTGGTTATGGAAGGAAGTGAAGTGTTAATGTTGGAGAGAGGGAGGTATGAATAATTATGTGTATGTACCGGTATATAGAAACGCTAAGAGGAAGATCAGAAGACATCTTTTTTCTTCTCTATCCTTTTCTTTACCTCTTTGGTGTATCGTTTTTCTTTATATCTTCTATTGTATTGTTATAATCCGTATTTTTTTAAAAAAATGTCTTGCAGGCACAGTCTGTGGCCATGCAGTTGTAGGACCCTGGTGGAGGGGAGCAGCCCCTCTTGGCCTGGTCCTGGTCCTGATTCTTCCTTGCCGTTTGGCTGCTGGCAGAGATCTTACTTTGTGTAGTGTGAACAGCCACCAGCAGAGTTACATTCCACTTGTATTACGCAGTCCCTGCACCGGATCCCCCTGTTGCCCTGTATGTGGATCACTGCTGGATGTTCATGACTGGCACCCCCATGTGCAATTGCAGCACACAGCGTGGTGTGTGTGGGCCCATGTTCACAGTTCCCATGTAGGTCACTATCAGGATGCCACCTGCTGAGGAGCCAGCACAGCACATGTGTGGGGGCTGGGTCTCCTCCTTTCACCCCGGCAGAGTGACCCAGAGGGCACCTGTGTGCCAGCTGCTCCCTCCTTGTGCTGGACTTGGTCCCCTCTCTGCTCTCTGCGGCTGCCTCCACCAACACCTCCTCTAGTGCTCGATCATCACTTAAGGTTGTGACCAAGTCTCTGGGCGGAGGGGGCTGCTGCTGCTGCCACAAGGGAAATGGAGCAGGCCGCAAGTGGACAACAGATGGACAGGCAGTTTGGAGGGAGCAGGCAGCTGGTTTAACCTAGGTGGAAGGTTTTGCCCCCACCCCTGCCCCGGCAAGCATACATGCTCACTCTCAAGCTGAGAGATGCTGGCATTTGTGGCTGTGCCACTACTTGCCCTCATGCTGCCCTGAAGAAGCAAACCTTGATTTTGTCTTTATTTAAGGGATGCCATTTTACTACGCCATGATATCTAATGGGACTTGAGCATCCATAGATTTGTTATCCACGGGGATGGGGATGGGACCTTGAAACCAAACCCCAGCAGATATACTGAGGCCTCACTGCTTTTGCTTCACTCACACTGTTTCTAAAAACATTTACGTATACTTTAAGATAAGACTATCTACCATATCCCATTACTGTAACTCCTGATACTGCTTTCCTTGTCTGAGTTCTTTTTATGGGAATAAGTGTTTTATGTCTGCCTGGCACTATGGAGGGCAAGAGGAGACAAAATAATGCTTGAATGTTCTGCTGTGCTTTCTGCAACCAGACTTGTTTATCTCGGATTGGCTTTTTTAGTCATCAGCGCGCTTGCAGAAAGCGTGGGATGAGTCCTTCCTGAATCTTCGTTTGCGAAGAAAAGCCAGAGAGAGAGTGTGATGGTTTGTTATGTTTTATTGTTTTTTTTTCTGTACTCTTCCTAAACAGCTTGAGCCATAGGTTCCTTGTAGTTCAAGGGTTCCTTAACAAGCCAAGACTGGGAAGCTCCATTTTAGCAAAAAATAAATTAAAAAATAAATAAATTCAATTTGTAATAATTTTCTCAACAAAGTGTACTTTTAATAGATTAAACATGATAATTTTATACCAAACGTGTTATGCATATTGCATTTTATGTTCCTAAAGTAACAAAATTATTTCCAATCTGTAAAGGATGCTAATACTGCATTGGTGGCATTGGAGGAAGAGGAGGGGAGGTCTCTCAGCTGCTGCTGTCCCTAATGGTTCTGTGGAAGGTCCCACTTTGGAGGCAGTTTACCTCCAAGTACCACTTGCTAGAGATCTCGCAGAGGACTTTCTGTTACCCTTAAGCCATGCTGGTCAGCCATTCTGGGAAGAAGATACTCAGTTGGGGGCTAAAGAGGATGAGTTGGTCGGGTTTTGTTCCATTTGTGTTCAGTCTGACTAATTATCTGTCCAGTTTTTGCATTAATCTGTAGTTTTTTTAAAAAATGCTCCCAGATCTGCAGTTTTTGAAAATGTAGGTTTCTGTCCTTGGTTTTTGAACTGAAAACTGTGCTGCCAAATCCAGAGAAGCCCAGAGACCAGGAAAGAACTCTGCTGGGATCCACATATTAATCACCAAAGTGAAAATGGGATTATTATTTTTTTTGGTAGGGAATTTTTTTATTGGAGTAAGACCATTCTACTAAAAAATACACCCGACCGCAAAAGGCCATAACAATAATACAAAAATAATACTAATTATTTTCCTCTTTTCTTACTAATACAAAAGTAAATCTATCCTAACATTAATGTATTTTTCCCTTTAATCTAAACACACTATAATCACATTATATTTACACATTATAATTATACCTACTTAGAAATGGAAAAAAACCAATAAAATATTAATTAAAAATAATAAAACAAAATAATACAAAATTAATAAAATATTTATTTAAAATATCATTTTATGTTATTGCTGGGGTCGTCTCACTAAACCACGGCCAAAACTTTTTCCAACGATGGTTTGGCAATTTCTCTTTTTCACTCAGAGCTAAATTTTTAATTACATTCTTCACATAATAGGCAGTGCCTTTTACATCCTGCAGATTTTGACTTTTCACCTCCTTTTGTCTCTGGAAAACTAACCCTAACATCACATAGAGGTTTACCAGGCGCACCGTGGACCAGGGCACTTTCCAAAACCTCTCAGCCATGGCGGAACCAGGCTCCTTCCTCTTCCTCTTTTGGCCCACTGACTTTCTGGGTCCCCTGACACCCTCTGGAGGTTCAGTCCCCGAAAGCACTGTCTCCCAATCCTGCTGTGCCAAATCTGGCCAATCCAGGACCCGGGCCACCTCCTCCCATGTTTCCCGGGCACTTGGGCAGTCCTGGACAAAATGTCTGATCGTCTCCTTTTGTGCCACGCCACTCAAAATCTCAGCCTTTTAACATTTCAGACGCGAACATGCAGACCGATCGTCTCTCACAGGAGTGGATCTGGCTGGGCCCTTCCTGTGTTCCAAGGGGAGGGGGTACTTTTGGGAAAAGCTCTCCCAGATTAGGGCACACTCCCCCAAGCAGGGCATAAAAGGCCTCCAGCAGTCATGGGGGCTTGGGAGGGGAAAACTTGTAGAGAAAGAGAGGAAATGCATGGATCTTCCATCCCTTCTTGTGGGAGGGGGCAGGGGTACAGAACCTATGTGCCAGGTTTTTGGCCAAAGGCATGCCAGTGAAGGTGGCTTGTGCAAAGCGCCTCAGAAGGGAAGGCCAAGAGGCAGCATCTGAGGGGAAGAAGGGGTTGGGGTCAGCGAGTGTGGGCTGGGCCGAGCCAGGACTGGAGATTCCAGGCATTGGGGACACGGATGGTGGGCAGGAGCCAGGGACGGAGATTGTGCTGGTCCTGCCAGGGGCTTGGCATCGAGGAGCTTGGCTGCAAAAGCAGCATTGCCCACAGGTTTTGTTAGCATGGCCGTCCTGCCACTGATCACCTCTCCTGCTGTGGTTGTCAACAGACAGAGAGAGGAACATGTGAATCCTATTTCTGAGCGGTGAGAGATTGGAGTCCTTGGCTGCTGGGTCGACAGGTGTTCTCTGCAGCCCAGGAGAGAGTCCTCCTGGCTGGAGCGGGTTGCCTTTGCCTAGCAAGGAGAGAGCGGTGTTGGGTTGCAGTAGCTATATCCGGAACTGGCCTCCTCTTAGCCAGGGTGCAAGGCAAGCGCCTGCTGCTCCTCTTTGCCCTAAGCCCCAGCCCCCCCCCAAAGGTGCTGCTGTAGAGATCTGTCTGTATTTATATATAAAACTGTACAGACAATTACCATGGAGATGAGTAACGCTGGCCTTTATTTTTCCTTTTCTCTAGCAAAACCGTACAATCGAAAGTGGACTGCATTTTGGTAAGTAGAACAGAAACGCCGAGGCCTTGTAACACTGATCTGGTTTCTGCCAGGGGATTAGAACTGGATCAAGGCAGCCTCTGTCATAACTGGGTTTCCCCCCTCTGTAGTAATCTGTCGGCCTCTTCAAAATCTCTCCCCCTCCACCCCCACCCCCCACACACATGGGAGACTCAAAGGTGGAAGCTTTTACTTCCGAAGGGAGATTTAGTGGGTTTGTATGCATGATGGATTGTAAAGCTGCCTTGAAAGGTGGGGTGGGTTTCTCGGTTTGTTTTAATGCAGTCTTTCATTGTGGAGCCCTTGCAAGAAGGTGTCTGGGACTCTCTGGGTTTGGGCCAAATGGCTGGGTAAAAATAAAAAATAAACCAGGGCATTGTGTGGCCCTGTGCCAAGATTGATTTTTGGGCCACCTTGAAGGTCAGTGGTGATCTGAATGGGCCCCACTCTGTCAAGTGAGCACATGCATACACATTAGCTGGGGTGTGTTTGCACATGCACAGTTGGTCTTCAGGAGGCCTTGCACACTGCATGACTGTAGTACTATGATTCCATTTTAACTGCATTGGCTGCCTCCTGGGATTTGTAGTTTGGTGAATGCATTTTTCCCTCCCTAAACTACAAATCCCAGGATTCCACAATGTCAAAGTGCTATAACTATTTAGTGTGGAAGGGATCCAGGTGGTGTTGGTGCTGCTTCAGGCAGGTGCCAGGGGATCTGCTCCAAGATTGGAGGAGGTGGGGGTGCTGGCAATGCTGTGGTGGGTTTCCTACCACCATTGCTCTCCATGTTGTGTCTTGGGCAGAAGTTGATGGCCTGTTCAAGGGATCCTTTTCCCACCCACTCAGTGACCTGATTCTTTAATTGGTGTGTTTGCTGTCCTTCAGATGGGTGAGAAATGCATACTTTCCCTTTGCAAATTGCTCTTTGAGGCTTAAAAGCTCTTAGATGACTGGCAGGAAAGGAAAAGCCTTTCTTCCTACACCTTTTCACCTTTAACTGGTTGGGGTAGAAGAATGTGCAATAGGTGTGCTGGGTTTTTTAATGCGTAATATATGCTTTATGCTTTTTAAATTATTTTTATATTAATATTTCATTTGGAGTGGTGGTTTGCTGCTTTTAAAACTTTTGTGCCACATACTGGTTTATCTATTTGGTTTTCACTTATATTGTAAGCTGCTTTGGGTCCCAGATTGTGAGAAAAGCAGGAGATAAATTAAATAGTCTATCTTGCGACACTGGAAAAGAGAGCCATTTCCTGGCTCTTCTTTCTCCAGGCAGGCACTGGAGTGTGCCTTGGGGAGAGGAAGGGAGGGGCAGCAGGTCTGGGGTTGGGGGGGTCAGGGTGAGGGGGGTGTTGGCGGGTGTTAGAAGAAGCCAGCTTGTGGCCTTGAATTATTTATTTTTGTGGCTATCTTAAAACAGGCAGGTAACGAGAAATATATAGAGAGGCACTCTGTTTGTCGGAACAAAAGTTGCAGCAGTTCACCTGTGACCTGATTATTGTGCTACCTCATGTGTAACTATGTTTCTGTTCTCCCCACCCCACATATCCCTGCTCTCTTTTAACAACTCTGTGTTTAGCAAGAAGTTGAGAAGTTTACAGATTTACAGAAACTCTACCTCTACCTTCAACTGCCTTCTGGTCCCAGCAATGGAGAGAAAAGGTGTGTGGCCCGAGGTGGATTCCTCTGTTGAACCCCCATGGTAGACAGTGGTGTGGGAGCACCTCCGGGTCTCTTCAGCCCCTTCCTGCCAAGGTGACTTCTCCCTGACAAGGGTCTCTGGCTGTGACAGAGTGCCCTGTGTTGGCATTCGCCTTGCACGTGGAGGGCCTTTTTTCCTGTCCACAGCATCGCCTAAGCAGGGCGTGGGGACCAGTTTTCCACCTCTTTGCCAAACCCCTCTGTGTGCCTCAAGATACCTTATTTTTCCTCCATTTCTCCTAAAAAATGGTGACTGGAAGTGACATTACATCACTTCCTGTAGCCATTTTGGAAGGGAAACTGAGAGAAAAAAAGATACTTGAGGAGGGATTGGGGCATTGGGCAGGGTTTGGGTTTTTTTAAAAAAAATTGCTTGTTCGCATGCATTTGAGGGAGCTGCAGGTGTGATTTCTGGGTAATTTTTGCCCCAAAATTGCACCAAACATTTTAGGAGGGATTTGGAGGACTTGTGGGAGCTTCAGGGGTCACAGATGTTGGGTCTGGGAGCCTGCATGAATCCTGTGGGCTACACTCCCCCCCTTGCCCTAATGAGAGTGTTTATAATTTGCTCAGTCACCTTATTCCAGAGAGCTTGGACGTGTTGGACTATGACGCTGGGGGGTTCTGGGACTTGTGGTCCCAAAAGTGATATTTCAAAGCTCTGCCCCACACAGGTATTTATTTGCTTATCTGTGATATTGGTCCACCACCCAATAATACAACTCCCCAATAGCTTCTTGGAAACTCAGTTTAGCCTTTGGACTGAAGGAGGCTCCTTCCCCTCAATTTAAACTAGGGGTGGGCAAATTGTGGCCCTTGGGACCCTTGCGTGCAACACCTAAAGTCCTCCCCCAAAGCCTCCCCCCAAACATTTTGAAAAATGTTGGGATCAGGTTTGGTGGGTTTTTTATTTTTGGCTTGAGAATGGACCCCAAAGCCTCCAGAACTGCTTGCAAATGCAAAGGTTTGCTTCTGCCAATCCTCCCCCAACTCTCAAGCCCTGAAAAAACCTTGAAAAAAACAGCGAAAACGATGGCCAGAAGTGATATTATGTCACTTCCAGTGTGTCAAAATGCTCCAGTGTGGCCCACTGGGCAGGTGCAAGGAGGGTGTGTGGACCCTTCCTCCTCCACAGTTGCCCACTCTGGATTAAACCCTTGACGGATTAATGAGTGGTGCTTCAATGGTGAAAGGTCTGGAAACCATGCCTTATGAGGAAAGACTTAGGGAGCTAGGTATGTTTAGCCTGGAAAAAAGACAGTTAAGGGGCGATATGATAGCCCTGTTTAAGTATTTGAAGGGGTGTCACATTGAGGATGGAGCAAGCTTATTTTCTGCTGCTCCAGAGACTGGAACACGGAGCAATGGATGCAAGCTCCAGGAACAGAGATTCCACCTGAACATGAGGAGGAACTTTCTGACAGTAAGAGCTGTTCGGCAGTGGAGCACACTCCCTCAGAGTGTGGTAGGGTCTCCTTCCTTGGAGGTCTTTAAACAGAGGCTGAATGGCCATCTGTCAGGGATGCTTTGATCATGATTTCCTGCATGGCAGGAGGTTGGTCTGGATGGCCCTCGTGGTCTCTTCCAACTCTACAATTCTGTGATTTAATCAGGGGAGCTGTAAGATAGAAGCACATGCAGATCGTTGTGTGTGGGATTTTTTTAAAAAAAATTAAGTTTGTTTGTTTGAAAAGCCAGCTGAGCTTGTAAACTTTTCCAAAGCCTTCCTGCCTTTTTGGGACTCAACACCCCAATAACAGTTGTGGTTGTGGTATTGTTGTTGTTGATGAGGTGATAACCCATGAATTGGTGAAGAGTCCTCTCTGTAACTCCTTTCCCTCCTCCTCTTCCCTGGTTCAGCGATCAGTTGTCCGTGTCATCCAGCCGCGCCCAACAGGTGCATGCCTTCTCCTGGATCCGGAACACCTTAGAGGAGCACCCTGAGACGTCCCTCCCAAAGCAGGAGGTCTATGATGAGTACAAGTGAGTTTCCTCCCGCAGGTCCTAGACTGAGGTTGCTTGCTCAGGGTACCAGCTGTTGGGTTTTTTGGGGAGGGGGCATAGGTAAAGGGAGAGCCAGTAGTGGTTTGAGCATTGAACTATGACTCTAGAGACCAGGGTTTGAATCTTCACTCGGCCATGGAAACCCATTGGATTACCTTGGGCAAGTCACATACTCTCAGCCTCAGAGGAAGGCCATTGGCAAACCTCCTCAGAAGAACTCTGTCCAAGAATACCCTAGCAGAGGCTTGCCACAAGTCAGAGTCAACTTGAAGGCACACAATAACAAACAAGTTGTATATAACACATTTCATGTTGCTAAGTAGCAAGGTGACTTTTAGTATGTAAAGTGTGCTAATATTGCATTTTTCATTTTTTTGGAAAAATTCCATTTTTTTCCTGAAAAAATGGCTTCAAAATTTCTAGAAATGTTACATCTCTTCCCCAGGCCCTGGGATTATGATACCTGCTCCCCTTTTTTTATTTCAGTGGCAGGGCTGCCCCCCTTCCCAATATGCACACTGGATCAGTGGTGGGAGTATACTGTCATAGGGTTTTGTTGTTGTTAACTGCTATCAAGTTGACTTTGGCTTATGGCAACCCCATTAAAGAGAAACCTCCAAGTCACCCTGTCATCAGTTTTTTTAAAAAAATTAATCCACATATTTTAAATTGGGAAGACAGATGGGTTTCTTCTGCATTGAGATCCCATACTGAATGATTTTACCACAAGCACTTGCTTGCCTTTTCCAACTGTTCAAAGGGTGGACTGAACAAAGAGTAGTGTGAAGACAGCTTGGATCTGTGAACTTCCATTTGAAAGTTTAAAAACATATTGAACAATTAAACAAGCTAAAAGAAGACAGTTTGAAACTGATTAAAATAGTTTAAAATGTTTAAAAGCATGAACATAAGCAGCTATATGTAAAAGCAATGAGTCCCCAAAGGCACCAGAATGATGGCTGCATTGGTGCTGACCAGTCCTCTAAGAGTGGGGAGGGAACGCTGTAGCCAAGGCGCCACAGCAGAGGAGGTTTAGCATGTCATCCCAACTTCCCAAGCCTCCGTGCCAGTCCCTTATGCTTTTTACGTTGGCTCTTCTTTTTGTTTCAGGAGCTATTGCGACAATCTTGGCTACCACCCATTAAGTGCTGCTGATTTTGGGAAGATCATGAAAAACGTCTTTCCCAACATGAAGGCTCGACGGCTAGGCACACGAGGCAAATCAAAATATCCTTTATGACCATGTCTATTCAAATAACACACACTCACTCACGTACAAACGCTCTCGCTCTCCCTTTCTCCCTTTCTAGATGTTATCTTTGGGGGTGGGGGCGGTTTGAATGAGCTAGATTTCTGCCCTTGCTTTGCCCCTGAATCTTACACACACAGAGGCCAGATTTCTGTTTCTGAAACAGAAAAGAGAAATATTTGTTGTGATGAGTAACCTCCTCCATATTTGCATCTGTTTATACCTTAATTTTCCAAATTACATATTGTTATAGTGGACTTAGGAAGAAAGCATTCGTGCAGATGCCAACGCTTCCCAATTTGGACTTTCATAAAACAGGAGATGGGGTAATGTAGACACTTCCTCCCACCCCCAGAACATTTGTACCAATGTGTTGTGCTGTTGACCAGGCCTCAATCATGCAGCCTGTAGGTTAGTTTGGACCATAGCCTGGAAAGTTACTTTGGGGCCTACAGCTGTTGGTTAGTGCTAACAAGAGCGGACCCACTGAATCAGTGGAAACATCATAAGTCAGTGGATCTAACTGTTTTTATCTAACAGGCACTAACAGTTGGGGTTAGGCCTTAAAAAGCCATTCGTTTCAGGTCCAAAGACCCCAACAACCTACTTATGACTATAGCTGCATTTCCACAGAGTAACGTTCTCGTTTCATTCAGAATTAATTAATAGAATCCCTTTGGGATACTGAAAGAAAATAAAAATGCCACAGGCTTCTGGTCTGTGGTGTACAATATATCCAAGTACATAAAGTCTTCTCTCCACATTTGCGGCCTCCACACTTGCGGTTCCACATATTCGCAGTTTGCCGCGAGGGGAGGCCAGGGAAAGCGGCGACAGGGCATCTGAGGCCCCGTGGTCACTTCGGGAGGGCGGCGGGAGGCAAGGGTAGCAGCAGAGTGGCAGTTTAAGTTTAGAGGCATGGCTCAAATGTATTGCTTTTCCTTTGAACTATATATAATAAAAAGAGGCATGCAGCTTTAGGTTCAAATAACTCAAGAAACTTTACTTAACTGAATGAGGTGAAGAAGAGAACAGTCATCCTGACTCACCTGCTTAGAAAAGGAGAAGATGGCTGCCCAATAATAATAATAATAATAATAATATTTATTTATACCCCGCCCCTCTGCTAAAAACAATCGGGGCGGCTTCCAGCAATTAAAACTCTACAATGCCAACAAAAAGCACCACCCACCCCCACCGTCCCCTATAAAAAGACATTAAACAATATAAAATTAAAACTACCTAGCTAAAATCACATTAAAAACAAATATAAACAAGACTAAAAAACAAAGACTAAAAAAAGGCTAGGAGACACAGCTCCTGAGACCGGGATCTAATCAGGAAAGGCCTGCCGAAAGAGATCCATCTTTGGTGCTTTTTTGAAGCTACTTAAGCTCGTCATCTGATGGATCTCGTTTGGCAGGCCATTCCATAAATTGGGGGCGATTACTGAAAAGGCCCTCTGGGAAGTTGCAGTCAGCCTAGATTTTTGTGGCTGAAGCAAATTCCTCCCAGAGGACCGGAGTGCATGGGGAGGATTGTATGGGAGGAGGCGGTTCCGGAGATAAGTTGGACCCAAGTCATTTAGGGCTTTAAAGGTAATAACCAACACCTTATACTGGGCCTGGAAACTGATAGGCAGCCAGTGGAGAGATTTTAATACTGGAGTTATATGGTCCTTCCGAGATGTTCCTAAGACCACTCTGGCTGCCATATTTTGTACCAACTGAAGTTTCCAGACCAAGCACGAGGGTAGCCTCATGTAGAGTGCATTGCAGAAATCTAGACGAGAGGTTATCAGCGTGTGCCCCACAGTCTCGAGATCCCTTACTTCCAGGAAAGTGGACGGGACAGACAGAAGCATATTAATTACAGAGGCTGAGAGGGGAGAAGTCAATCAACACAAGACGTCCAACAGGAGTTGTTCTATAGCAGTGGTTCTCAACCTGTGGGTCCCCAGATGTTGTTGGACTACAGTTCCCAGGAGCCCTCTGAGGTTTCACCTTGACAGCCAGGTAGTTCTCCCAGTCATTAATGAGGCTGTAGGTTGAGAACCACTGCTCTATAGCAAGAGTGCAGGGAAAAGAGAATGCTTCAGTCTTTTCCAACATGAAGAAATCCGGCCAAGGAAACCCTGTGATAAGAGTCACTTTAGGGTCACTATAAGTCGGAAATGACTCGAAGGCACACAACAACAACAACAACAACGTAGCCCATTATTTGTAACAGGTTGCTTCTAAGCTCTTGTTAGGACAAAACATTTTAAAGTAAAGCTGACACACTCTGCATTTCAAACACAAAGATTATTGTGTTTTATCTGTGGAAAGATTAGTGTCTTGAAGCGGAGGCTCTTACCATGCTTTCCATGGTTATAGCAAATGGGGAGAAGGAGCAACCTTTGAAAAGAAGGGGTGGACCATAAAATGAAAAAGATTCTTTTCTGATATATGAATTGATTGCATCATCTGAGAGGCTGGATTTCACTTGTTAAAAACAAATGTCTGGCTATTTGGGGTGGGGGGTGGGGAGCCAGAAATTCTCAGCTTGCAGTGTGAGTGGGGAGTGGTGTATAAGGCCTTAACGTAGCATAGGCCTGTGTGCAGATACTTACTCTGTGCTCAGGGGATGTTAGATTGAGGCCAACATTGAAAGTGGGCAGAACCTTTTTTTAGGTTGAAGACCTAATTCCATTTCAGAGAAATCCACAGCAACCACATCCCAGTGGTTGGCGGACCCAAAAGGACCAGCATCTCTCTTAGTGTAGCATTTTCACTGCCAGGAATCAAGCCTTAGGAGGGGAAGTTTCAGCCTTTCCAGATAGGAAAAGCCACGCACCCAAAACCTGGGAAACCACCTGGGACACATGGTGCCTTGGGGAATGCTCTGGTGGCTTCTTTGGGCTGGTGGCCTCTGCTGCTGTTGCTGCTGAGAATCTCCCTTTCGCTTTGGTTTTAGCTGGACGGGACAGAGTCTTCTGGGCACCTGCAGAGTGCTGATGAGGAGGTGGTGTCAGCTGCCTGCCAGCTGGTGTGTGAGTGGGCCCAAAAAGTGCTGAGCCAGCCCTTTGACACAGTCCTGGATTTGTCCCGTTTCCTGGTCAAGAGCCACTACATCGGCACAAAATCAATGGCAGCTCTGACAGTGATGGCTGGGGCCCCAGCAGGTGAGGCTGTGCGGGGCGGGGGGGGGAGATTGAGAGTGTGTTAGTTCTGTTGCTGAATGAGGCTGAAATAGCAGTTCTTTGGGCCTGTAAACTCCCACCCTCCTCCAGCTTGGGGAAAGGAAGGGCCATCAAGGTTGTATAGAATCCTTCTGGGGCCTGTTCACACTATGGCGCTATTAATCTCCCACTCTTAATGACCATGGAATTCTGTTCCTTGGGTTCCTGGTGTTTGTAGTTTGGTGAGGTGCCAGAGCTGAGAATTCTAAATGATCCTCCCAGGATCCCATAGGAAGGAACGATGGCTGTTAAAGTGAACTCATAGGACAATAATTGTGTCATGGGGAAGGGCCCCTGGTTAGAAAGAGAGCATTTTCAAGGTTGTTTTAGCACTGTACATTCCCTGATATTTTCATGTGAAATCTACTTGAAGAAGAGAAAATGGATAGATAATATGAGAACCATCTTTAAATTATCTGAAGAGATATAATGTAGAAGATGGAGCAAGCTTGTTTTTCCCCTGCTCCAGACACTAGAACATGAACCAGTTAGAAGAAAAGAGATTCCATCTAAACATTGTTAGGAAGAACATCCTGATTGAGAGCTGTTTGACCGTGGAATACACTACTGCCTTCTTTGGTGTTCTTTAAACAGAGGACAGACGGCCATCTCTCAGGAGTGCCTGGCAGGACCCCCAGGGGGTTGGACTAGATGGCCCTTGGGGATCCATTCCAACTCTCTGATTCTGTGATCTCTCCTTGTATGAAGCTGAGTAGAGTCCCCATATGCATCAACCCAGAGGGATGATTGCTATGTCCAGGAGAATCGTGCGTGGTATAGCCCCCTTCTCCTCCAGCCACCATGTTAAGGTGCAGGTGGCAAAGAAAGCAGCACATGACTGGGTATGTTTAGCCTGGAAAAAAGACGGTTAAGGGGCGATATGATAGCCCTGTTTAAGTATTTGAAGGGGTGTCACATTGAGGATGGAGCAAGCTTGTTTTCTGCTGCTCCAGAGACTAGAACACGGAGCAATGGATGCAAGCTCCAGGAACAGAGATTCCACCTCAACATGAGGAGGAACTTTCTGACAGTAAGAGCTGTTCAGCAGTGAAACATACTCCCTTGGAGTGTGGTGGGATCTCCTTCCTTGGAGGTCTTTAAACAGAGGCTGGATGGCCATCTGTCAGGGATGCTTTGATCATGATTTCCTGTGGGGCAGGGGGTTGGACTGGATGGCCCTCGTGGTCTCTTCCAACTCTACAATTCTATGATTCTGTGATTCTATGACACACTGCCAATGACTCTGTGTAACATGTTTGTTTGTTTATTCATTCCATTTTAATCCTGCCTTTCCTCTGGCAAAGAGTCAGGGCACTTTACAGTATGGTTTAAAACAAAGTATACTTAAAAACCTGATAATAAAAAAAGTCTAAAAACCATTAATCAGTCTTACTAGAAGTTTGATTTAAAACCATTTAAAACACATTTATTTCTGACTCCCTGCTCCCCGAAAGCTAAGCTTTGTCTGTGAAGAAGGCCTCCAGCCTAGCCTTGTCTTCTCTTAGATGTGCTCATTTTCTACATGTGGGGCAGTTTTTTTCATGGGGAGCACTGCAGCCCAAGGAGGGGGGGCTGCCTTATACTTTTCCTGAAAGTAGTGTGTTGGTGCTCCAACACACAGGCAGCCCCCCTTCCTAGCCAGCACCTCACTGTCCTTTTGTGTCTTCCCTGCTATGCCATGCAAGACAGAGTTTCACAGTTCCACAGGGCAAATGGAAGTAGGAATGTAGGCCTGGCTCTGTGCCACAGTATGGCCCAGAGCTTGGAAAGTTACTTTGGGGGCTATAAAAAAAGAATGGTTTCTGGGCTCTGGTCAGGCCCATCACCCCTCTGGCTCCAGCCCAGGAGTGCTGCCTGGTCTTCCTAGAGACAGACTCGGGCAGATGTTGCATTTGCCTGCTCAGCTCTAGCCCTTTCACGCCTTCTTTCTGCCCATTTTACAGAGGCAGGCAGTGATGGGTGTGAGCTCCCCTCCGCTATTGTGGTGGCATGTGAGGCTCTGTTTTAGCTTCTTTTCCCTTGGCTGACCTCCTGTGGGGACTATTTTAGTCTTTTGTGAAGCCAGGAGATTTGCAAAACCCTCAAAATTTAAGAGTTGGAAGGGACCCCATCTAGTTCCTGCTGCAGGTATTTCCTTGTTTTGACTTCAGAGTCTCTCTATAGCCAAAGTTGTCCATGGGCTGTACAAAATAAAACAGTCTAATTACTTTTGGGAGCTACAGGCCTGGGACTTGTCGTCTAAAAATTAATTCTTTTGAGCTCTGTTATGAACACCCCAAAATCCAGTTGATTACAGTTAGGACGACACAGCTCACCTGTGGTCATCTGCACACCTTTGCCTTTCTCCTCCCAGGAATCAAGGGGATCCCGCCACCTTCCGCTTTCATCCCTACTGCGGAGAGCAATTCCTTCCAGCCCCAGGTGAAGACCCTGCCCTCCCCCATTGACGCCAAGCAGCAGCTGCAGCGCAAGATCCAGAAGAAGCAGCAGGAACAGAAACTCCAGTCACCTTTGCCGGGAGAGTCCCCAGGCAAGAAGGCCGAGGGGGCTGCCAGTAACGGGGTTACAGGCCTTTCGAATGGCAGCCCAGCCATCTTGTCTCCCCAGCCCATCGGCATTGTGGTGGCTGCTGTCCCAAGCCCCATCACGGTATGTCTGTTGGGCGGCTCTGGATTTCTCCTGCTGAAGCATTCCTTGGGATTGGGGTTCTTGGTCTCAGCTCCCCACAGCCCCTCTTGCACAGACTCTCCTTGGATGACCTCACCAGATCCCAAGCAAGGGGATGGGTGTGGGGTGTGGGTGAGACAGAGGAACCCAGATGCTGGGGGTGGGAGCCTTTCTCCAGTGGAAATCTCCATGACGGGTCATCACTTACTGTCTTTATGTGCTGCCTGATACAACTATTAGGCCCATAGAAATAAAGAGGCATTTAAAACTGGACATAGCTCCTGCCTCTTGAAATGCACATGGGAGAGTGCAGTGGAGCATGGGTGTCAATGCTGGAAAGGCCTGGCTTTACAGGGATCCGAAAGTTACTTTTTTTGAATTCATTCTTGTTACTCATTACTCCTTCTGATGATAAAAAAGTAACTCGTTTTTCTTTTTTTCATGCTGTGCTTGTTCAGTTTTATTACATTCCATTAGATTTTTGAGAGAGAAAAGGTGTTCGGATTGATCTGAGAATGGCATAAAACTTCAGAAATTCTTGTCAAAATGCATCTAAAATGTCTTTAAAAATAACTTTTGACAAAAGGAAAAAAGTTACTCATTGCACCAGTGAAGAGACTTTAGTGTTACTCTTCACGTTACTTTTCAAATATGGCTTCAATAGACACTTCCCCCGCTTCCTGAAGTAACTACTTTTGCAACTAGTTAATTGTTATTTCCAAACTGTCAGCCTTCACATTGTTTGTTTGTTTGTTTGTTTGTTTATATCCTGCTTTTCTCTTGACATGGGACCCAAGGTGGCTTGCAGATGTTGACAGTTGGCACATGATTCTTTGTGGGGTGGCCCGTGAAGGCTGCCAAGAAGGTCTCAGGGATCAGCTGGGGGAAGGTGGTGCTGAGCTGTTTGGGGCTCTGTATGTTACTAGCACCATTCTGAATGTGTCTCCCTGGCTGATCAGAGTGGCAGGGCAGTTGGGAAGAGAGCTAGCTGAGAACCAGTGGCTTTATACGCCTGCCATGTGACGATGGCCATGGGGAGCCTGTGAGGAAAGGATCTTTGGGGCTTTTGTGAGGGCAGGTTTCGTAGAGAGGTGAAGCCGGAAGCCAGGGCAGAGCAGCCATTCCAGAGAGAATTCAGAAGAGACAGTTCCAGGAGGTTGCAGATGAAGGTGGGGTGGGGCATTGGGAACTGGGGTCAAGGAAGAGGTGTCTTCTTTTTGAGAGTAGAGTGAAGAGAAGCATGGTTGGCCTCTTGGAAAAGAGATAAGAAACATGGAGATGTGAAATGGCAGACAGTAGCGGCTGGAAGCAGCAGGAGGAAGAGCCCCCCCCCTTCTGCAGCAGGACTGCAGTATTTACTTCATTTGGCTGGTTTTATTTCCTTCTTTCCCCCTTATTAAACAAACCCATTTTCCCCTTCCTCAAAACAGGTGCCAAGAACCCGACAACTGGTGACTTCGCCAAGTCCCGTGGGCTCATCTGATGGCAAAGTCCTTCCGCTCAATGTCCAGGTGGTCACTCAGCATATGCAGTCAGTCAAGCAGTCACCAAAGACCCCTCAGAATGTTCCTGCCAGCCCCGTGGGTGACCGTTCCTCCCGCCATCGTTACCCCCAGATCCTGCCCAAGCCAGCCAGCAGCAGCGCACTCACCATCCGCTCCCCGACAACAGTGCTCTTCACAAGCAGCCCGATCAAGACTGTGGTTCCTGCGCAGCACATGAATGTGGTCAAGATGACTGCTATCTCTCTCACCCCAAGCAGCGCCAGTAGCACCCCAGTCAAACATTCAGCTCCAGTTACGAGTTCGGGCACTCCCGATGAGTTGAGGACTGTCCCGCAGATTAAGAATGGGTCTGTTGTTTCCCTTCAGTCTACAGGATCCAAAGCCAGCGGTGGAGGCTTAGCTCCTGCTGCAGCTTCAGTAGAAGTCAAGATGGAGCCAGAAGCAGCACTGGACGAGAATATCCTGCAGTGTCAGGAAAACCCAGATGCCGCTAAAGCTGTAAAAGTTGTCCCGAGTGTGTCTGTCAGTCAGCAGAGGAGAGAGGAAGCAGAGCCCTGGAAAGTTCAGTCTGAAGAGGGTCTCAGAGAAACCAAAGGCCTCCAGGGCTGTGATCTTAGAGTGGAGGCTTCGGGGAAAAAATGCCTGTCCCAGCTTAGTGAACCGCACCCAGTCCCTCCACCTGAGGCTAGTCCAAGCACACTCCCTTCCTTGCTGGCGACTCAGAACTTGTCGGGCCCCAGCATCAGCTCGCCTCCCAGCAGTGACAAACTGTTCACAAAAAGCCCAAGGAAGAGGCTGCCTTCTGTCTTCACGGATGCTCAGGGGCCTCCGGTCAAGAAGCTTTCAGTGGGGCAGGTCCCTGCTGCCAGCACAGAAGCCCCCAAAGCCAGTGGTGTGAAGAAAGTGCCGCCGAGGGTGGTGACTCTGGCTAAGAGCGACGGTCCGGCCACAGTCCTGCAGGTGCCCGGTAAGGTCATGATCAAAGTCCACTCTGCCTCCTCAAGCAACTTGGTGACCTCCTGTCCCCTGGATGCTGACATCGTCATCAGTACCGGTGATGCCACTCTAAGGCAGCAGTTGGTGGCGGCTTCCTCTCCGGATGTCAAAGTCAAGTTGGAAGGAAATGTCTTTGTCTTAGAAAATGCTTCTAAGCCCGACGGGGGCTTTAACCCCAACGTGTGGCAGCATCTCGTAAAAACCTCCACTTTTGCCCCTGTGAATCCTGAGGAGCCACAGTTGCAGCAGCAGCCACCACCGCAACCCCAACAGCTGCCACCAGGGCCTCCGCCACCAGAGGAGGAGGAGGAGGAGGAAGAAGAGATCAGTGTTATGGCTCTTGCAGGGCACCCGGGCTCTGAAGACTTGCCAAAGAGTGTCTGGGAGCCAGTGCACTTTGAAGGACTCCAGCCCCAGCAGCCACCGCAACAGCCCCAGCAGCCGCAGCTGCAGCAACCGGAGGAAGAGGGAGCGGCCATGTACATCCAGGCACTGCAGAGCCAGGGGCACAAACCCCCCTTGCTCGAGCAGCAGCTCCAGGCCCAGGCTTCCGGCCAATTAGCTCTGCAGCCGGAGCTCAAAGAGTTTGAGGACGCAGCCTCCCAGGCCAATGAGAACTTCTTCTCGTTCGATGATGACTTGACCCAGGACAGCATTGTGGAGGAATTGGTGCTGATGGAGGAACAGATGTCCATGGGCAGCTCCCACCTGTACGGCACCTCCCTGGGCATGGCTCTTCAGAACCAGGGGGCCTCTGCACAGGTAGCGGCCATGCCCACCCACACGGGCAGCAGCCACTTCTACCACCCCATCCACAACAGCAGCACTCCCGTTCATACCCCCACCCCAACGCCTACCCCCACCCCCACTCCCACATCGGAAATCATTGCTGGCTCGCAAGGCGTGTCGCGAGAGAGTCCATGCTCTAGGATGGCCCAGACAACCCCCGTCGACAGTGCTCTGGGGAGCAGCCGGCACACGCCCATCGGCACGCCCCACTCCAACTGCAGCAGCAGCGTCCCCCCGAGCCCCGTGGAGTGCCGGAACCCCTTTGCCTTCACACCCATCAGCTCCAGTATGGCCTACCACGACGCCAGCATCATTTCCAGCAGCCCCGTGAAGCCCATGCAGCGGCCCATGGCCACCCACCCAGACAAGACAAGGCTGGAGTGGATGAACACCGGCTATGGAGGAGGCATGAGTCACCCCTCAGTTTCCAGCCAAGGCATCCTCCCAAGCTACCAGGAGTTGGTGGAGGATCGTTTCAGGAAGCCCCATGCCTTTGCTGTCCCTGGCCAGTCGTACCAGTCTCAGGCGCGGCACCACGATACCCATTTTGGCCGTGTGACCCCCGTATCACCAGTCGGTGGCGGTGGCGGTGGCAACAACAGTGGCGGCGGCACCAAGCAAGAAGGGTTTGCTGTCCCTGCTCCTCTTGACAGCAAAGGAGCTGGTTCCTCTCACAACAGCAATTTCCGATGTCGGAGTGTCAGTCCTGCTGTGCACCGCCAGCGCAATCTGAGCGGAAACACAGCCTGCCCTGTTACCAGTATGTTGCGCTCAGGTGTGACGTCAACGCCACCGGCCACTTTTGGGAGCCCCGTAGGTCCAGAGGCCCACAGCCCCTTTGCAAATGCTGCCACGGACCCCAGTGCCAGCACCCTTGCCCAGAGGAGTCAGTCCGTCCCCTTGACGGTCATGATGCAGACGGCCCTGCTGCCTCCCCAGAAGCAGACCAGCTCTAAAAAGATCACAAACGTCTTGCTGAGCAAGCTAGATTCGGATAATGACGATGCAGTGAGGGGCCTAGGAATCAACAACCTGCCCTCCAATTACACGGCCAGGATGAACCTGACGCAGATCTTAGAGACCTCGGCTGCGTTTTCAAGTGCCAGCACCCAGAGCTTGCTCAGTCCCAGCCCATCGGTTTTTGACTTCCAAACGCCCAGTTACCTCACCAAAGATAGCAGCAGCACTGATCAGCTGGCCTTTGCTTCTGGAGACCACCAAGCACAACCGGAGGCTGGAGAGGGGCAGATCGATTTCAGCAGCACCGTGAAAGATCTTTTGGAAGAGGACAGCCTGCAGCCCAGTCAGCAGCTGGTAAGCCAGGTGGCCTCTGATCTCAGCAGCAGCGTCACCTCTGTCTTCTCCAGCGACATCAGGTTGACTTCAGAGTTGTCAGGCAGCATTAACGACCTGAACACTCTGGATACCAATCTGCTTTTTGACCCGGCTCACCAGCAGGGCCAAGATGACGAGGCGACACTGGAAGAACTCAAGAATGACCCCTTGTTCCAGCAGATCTGCAACGAATCTATTAACTCCATGACTTCAGCAGGTTTCGATTGGATGGAGAGCAAGGACCATCCGGCTGTTGAAATGTTGGGTTGACCTTCCTTTAAAAAAAGAAATAAAAGTAACAAAGACAGAAAAAAGAAATATATAGAATATGTATGTAGCACACTGTACCTAAAAGACAGGCGTATTGTATTTGTCTTAATGGAAGTGCCTCCTGCAGCAGAAACACTTACTGTGACTTAATTGTGGCATTGGGGAAAAAACAAACTGCTCTACCAGCTGCTTTATTCTTCAGCAGGGAATATACAATCTTACCAGTTTTAAAGACATTTCTGAAGGATACAGCTTGATCCAGAGCCAGTATTAGATTTTAAAATTTTACTTACTGAAAAGCATTTCTTACTGTAGCAAAAGGATGTGGGAGGAAAAAGGAAAAGAAGGAAGAATTGGACAATAAGCATTCAGAGTACTGTCTCAGTTTAGTACGTCTAAATGACACATGAAAGGGTGCGTCCCGTGTGCAGCCAGACTGGCCCAGGCCCCCGTCCGTTGGAGTTAGCTTTGCTGTGTATGTCCTGGTGCGGTGGCTTGACCAGGGCAGGACATTCCAGATGGACGGAGCTCAGGTTCCTCCAGTATGTGGTGGGCTTGCCAAAGGGGGAGTGCTGTCCGCACCCGGGTGCGTACAAAGGCCTCTTGGCCATGCCCCAGCGTGCACAAGTCCTGGTGCAGATAGGAAGGCGCATGCAGATGAAATGGGGGACTGGCCCTGGGGGTCCCCATCCTGAGTAAGCGCACAGGAGCACCAATTGCGGGGCAGGGTGACAGACCATAAATTGCTGCTCCCAAAAGTCTCTGGGGTCTGTATCACCACCTGTTGTTGTTTCTGGGCTAGAGAAACCACACGGCCAGGTGTATGTGTGTGTTTCGTGCCAGTGGACAATGTCTTCGTTGCTCTGTGTGGCTAGAGGTGATGGTGTGAAAGGAAGTCAGGTGTGAGAGCTCAATGAGACACCAATACATTTTAAAAATCACAATCAAGGGCTAACAGGAGGAAGGGCAGCAGTATCAGCTGGTAAGAGGTACCAAGGAAGGAGAATAAACACTAACATGTAATCTGCAAGGAAACAAAAAAAAGGAACTTCTTAGCATTCTTTAGTGATTCTTAGGTCCACAAACTCATCTTAAAAGTATTACCAGTTCTTAACTTTTAAATACTGTATTGCTTTTAATATCTTTGATTAAGGATTGTGTTTTAAGCTCCGAGGCTTAAATTTGCATTCCACTCCACCTCATGACCATCCTTGTAGTGATTTGCAGGAGAATGTATTAATTTTTTTTTAAAAAAATATCATTTATCAGAATTAGATCAAGTGAAGATTAAGACCAAGATTTCCCCAGCCCACCTACCCCTTGCAGATGTTCGCATGTGGAGAGGCTGCTCCCTCCTCAGTGCTATGCAGCTGGCCAGCTCTTTCCTGAAGAGCTGATGGGAATGATGAGGCACCTTGGCACATGTTGCTGCAAGGTGGATTTCCATCAAGCCATAAAGGTCAGTGGGCCCAGCTCAGGGCACTGTTGGGGCATACCCTCCGGGTTCCTCTTCCTAGGCAGTGGGCCTTGTGTAAATCAATCCGGAGGGGGTCTTGGTCCTCCCCTGGCCTCCTTTTGCCCGTTTTCTGTCCATTGCAAGAGGAGGTGGCTCTTTTCCCAGGGGATTGTGTCCTTTTGCTGCCTTCTGAAAGGATTGCAAAGGAAAAAAACAACAGACTTGGGGTTAACCACCTGGGGCCTTAACTCATGCAGGAGGGTCTGTGGGCAGGAGTCTTCTTCTTCGCCCACCCACCCCCCTGCATCCAACATTGGCATGGGAACGCCTGGCCAGAGCCCCCACCCCCATGGGGCTCTAGGGACTTTCTGTCCCACTGGTGCTCAGGGCAAGCAACACCTTAGTTGTGTTGCTTCAAGCTTTTAGCCAGGTCTCATCATTTGCCACAGGCAAAGGCAGGAAGACCAGCATCAGAAAGCAGGGAGAGAATCACAAATGGCTGCTGTCCTTGGGGTGTGGCAAATAATCCAACCACACTCCCAATGTCATTTGTGCCAGGGCTAGCAACGAGCCACATTTGCAGGACAGTTCCAGAAAAAGAGGTTTCAAGGAAACTTGCTCTCTTTTTTAGAGAAAGCGTTTCTGTGGAGCAGATTTTCCACCGGGTTCTTCCAAGTCCTGCCATTTAAGGTGCTAGAATCACATTGCCTCTCACCCAGGAGGCCTCCTGATGCCATGTGAGCCTTTTTGAGCCCCTTGGAAGTCTGCTTGCTATGGGGTAGCCAGTGCCTCCCTCTGTCTTGAGGAGCCCTAGAAATCTAGGGGAGCAAACCCAGGGAATGTCTTCTCTCCTCAGGCCCAGGATGGCTGAGCAGAGAAAGGGTCTGGGGCAGGGAAGAGAGGTCTTGGCCTGGCCAGGCAGCAGCTTTGGCAAAGAGCCTTTCTGGCCTTGTAGGATGTCTGTGGCTCTCCCTCTGCTATGGGTTGCTCTCACCTCGAGCCTTGCATGGGCCAGGGAGGGATGCCAGCATCCAGAGTGCTGGGGCATGCCAAGGGGAGGGGCAGCCATGCTCTGTGATGAGATTCTGTCAGTTTTAAAAGCTAAAGTGTTCAAACCCTCTTGTGCCCACTATCTTAACCTCTTTGCCTCCTGCTGAAACGCCATGGCCTCCTTCGACCTGAGCCTGTGGGACTCTCCCTTCAGCTTCGTTTTGTCACCTGGCAGCAAATACTAGGATGTCATTTTAAAGCAATGTGATGAGTGTGACGGTTTTCCCAATTGAGGGGAAGTTGAAACCTACCCCCCCACAACCATCTGGTGCTAGGGCTTGGCAGGGGTGGGTGAGTTTTAGGCAGGAGTCTCTTGGTGCCTGTCTTGGGATCTCCCCCACATGTGTGTTGTTGCCAGTGGCCTGTTGGCAGGATCCGTGCTCACAGCTCTTTCTTCCCTCTCATGTGGAAACCTTTTTCCACACCCAAGTATGCAATTCCGGAGGGGGGGGGAGTGCTGGAGGTTCAAGATGGGCAGAAGCTGCCTTCTGCTCACCAGCATCCCAGAACTGTGACCCATCTGATCCCTCCCCCCATTTACATCCTTGGCTTCCTTTGATGGTGAATTGTTTTAGAGGCAGCGGCTATCTTTAGAGAAAGACCAGTGAACCTGTACGCCTCCCCCCCCCCGCTCCCCGCCCAGGCAGCAGTGCCCAGAAGAGTGTTGGTTTGGGGGCGGCTGGCCTTTGTGTGCGGGGTTATTCCTCTTTTGCACTACACTTCTGTTGTGAACTGTGGCAGGCACATTCCTTAGGATAAATGCAACTGATACGGCCCACAGATGAAAGAAAAAGAAAAAGAAAAAAAAGAAAAATGATTACAGAAATGTTTTAAAATGTGTTTTGTTATTAAAAAGGCAAAGTTGTCGTCCAGACGACGGGGAACTTGTCTTATGTAGCAACGTGCATTGATCTCAATGAGATGATTCTATTTCTTATTTCTCTTACGTGAGAATATTACAGCAGGAAAAAAAAAGTGTTTTGTTTGCCTCACCATGTTAATACACGACCACCCAACGTGCATGCTGTTTCTCTTGACTGACCTTGTACAGTACTCCTCTACCCTCTCTTCCTTCTTCTTCCTCCTCTTTTTCTTTCACGTTGTTACCAGTCCTGGTTGTGTGTGTTAACCAGACAAGCATAGCTGAATCACCTGGTTAGTTACATTTTTAAAAATGTTGACTAATTCTGCTTTGTTAATTGTTAAATGCGTTTTTTTCTCGGATTATTTTTATTGCTCTGGTGTTGGGAGAAAAAAAACCTTTTGGCATCATTTTTTTTCATGAGTATTCATGAAGTAAAGAATTTGCAAATAATTGCAATAAGCACTGACTTTTGAACTGAAAAAGAAGGAAATTGTTTCTTGTGTGATGCATCTGAAGTTTCTATCAAGTCTTGTACTACTAATGGCACCGTGCTTTCTATGAGGAAAGGAAAACCGCCCCACCTTGTCCACCTTTTCATCGAGTGCACAGTCAGACTTTCCCTCGTGTTTTGTTGTCTGTTGTACTGCTGAAATGACAGTAGTTGGATATTGCAGTAGCATTTCAGTTAATTTTTTTATTGGAAGTGCTCAATTTTTTTTAATGTTTTCAGAAACAATAAAAAAAACCATTTTATATTAAGCCAGGCCTGAGGAGCCGTTCATTAAATGCAGGTTGGTGTGGAAGAAACAGTGGCAAGGGAGGGGTGGAGTGTCTCCAGTTGGGGTGACCTGTGGGGGGCCCTGAAGGAAATGGATGAGAAACACTGCCTGCAAATAAAAGAAAGGAAGGTGGGGGGGGGGAGTGATGAGCACATCAGAGGGTCTTGTGACTGGTGGTCCCTGAAGCATTCAGACAGCCTTGCTGGGCTTTTGGCCTGCAGGGTGTGTATGAATGATTGAATCCTTAGGCCCCAAAACACCTAATAATAATAATAATAATAATACCCCATCCCTCTGCTAAAAACCATCAGGACGGCTTTCAACAATTAAAACGCTACAATGCCGACTAAAAGCACCACCCATCCCCATAATAAGACATTAAACAATATAAAATCAAAATCATCTAACTATAATCACATTTTTAAAAAAAAGACTAAAAAAAGGCCAGGAGACGCAGCTCCTGAGGCCAGGATCTAATCAGGAAAGGCCTGCCGAAAGAGATGGGTCTTTAGTGCTTTTTTAAAGCTGCCATTCCATAAATTGGGGGTTAGGAATTTTTTATTGGAATAAGACCATTCTACTGAAAAATACACCTGACTGCAAAACGCCATAACAATAACACAAAAATAATATTGTTTTCCTCTTTTCTTACTAATACAAAAATAAAACTCTCTATAAATTGTGGGCGATTACCGAAAAGGCCCTCTGGGAGGTTGCAGACAGCCTAGATTTTTGTGGCTGAAGCAAATTCCTCCCAGAGGACCGGAGTGCGCGGGGAGGATTGTATGGGAGGAGGCGGTTCCGGAGATAAGTTGGACTCAACTCTGGAGGGGCAGAGTTGCCCATGCCTGTCCTATGGCCCTTAACAACAACTCTGCAACGTAGGAGGGTGTGTTAACACCTGTGGAGCAGATGCAGGAGGTGGTGAGGGTAAGTGGCTCCTGCCTCCCCAGACTTGGGTGGGGAGAAGTGTAGTTTTGGGTGTTCCCCATGCCTGCTGGCTACTCTAAAGGGGGCCATTTTGGTCCCAACGCAGACATTTACACCACCTCCCCCCAAAAAGAGGGGTTGCTTTTCTCCTAAGGCGGCGGCGGCTGCTTCGGTCCACCCTCGCCTGGAGCAGTCCTGGGTTCGGATCCAGCCACCACAGGCTCTGCCTCCTCACCCGGCTGCCCAGGCTCTTCCCACCCACCAGGACACGCCCCTCTTTCTGTGTTAAGACGGTGGCCGCGCAGGGCCATACTCCAGCTGAGACCCCGCCCCCTCACGGACTCTTGAAGGGCCGATGGGCGGGGCTTCTGTTGCTGCTGCCTGAGCCCCTCCCTCTCCCTCTCTCCCTTTCCTTCCAAAAGAGGCGGGAACAGAATTGCGAGTAGGAGCCAAGCGGAGTCCAACCCACGGGCCAATCAGGACTGGCGTAGAGGGCGGAGCAAGGGGTGGTTTTTTGTTGTTGTTTGGGTGGGTCGATGTTGTGGCTAACACGAGGAGGAGGAGGAGGAGCGGTAGAGGGCGGGGCAAGCAGAAGCCAATCGGATGCGGCGGCGAGGGCGGTGGCGATGCGCCTATTGGCTGCCGTGGGCGAGGGTTGTGGGCGGGACCTGGCCTGGCTTGGCGTGGCTTCGGGTGGGAGGCGCCTCCTAGCGCGTCGTTTTCCGCGCCGCCTCGGCTTGTCAGTCGCTCCGTGAGGCGGCGGCGGGGGAGGAGGCTCCTGCAGGGGTCTGTGGTCCGGGAAGCCATGGCCTCCGCCTCGCCGGGGAAAGTGCTGGGGATGGCCGAAGCCGGCGGCGGCGGCGGCGAGGTGAGCCTTCCCGGGCCGGCGGTGACGGGGCTAAGGACGCTCCTCTCCCTCCGCCTCGCCTCGTCCGGCGCTCCGGGGAGGGGGCTGCCCTTCCCAGGATGGGAGTCCGCAGGGAGCGGAAGCAGCGTCGTCAAAGCGCGGCAACTCCGTCGTGCGGACACCCGGGGGCGGGAGGGAACGGGCCCCGGTTCTCCTCCTGCTCTCGTTGTAACTCTCCTCTTTCTCGGCTCCGTTGTGTGGTGGGGCGGCGGCGGGGAGGCTTTGAGGGGAGAAGCCGGGAGGGAAGGAGGGCCCGTGCCCGGTGGAGACCCGCGTCCTCACGTGCTTAACGTGCAGGAGGAGGAGGACACGTGTCGGACGGGGAGGGCCCGGGCGTCGGTGGCCCTTAGTTGCGCGCCCAGGAAGGCACTCAAGGGCCGCCCACACGTGCCCGCCCGCCTCTCTTCGCACCAACATTGTGATTCGTGTCCTGGTCTCAGTTGAGACCCCGCTTTCCTCTCAGAACGGGGCTGCAAGGCGGAGCGTTTCGAGGGAAACCCCTGCCTGCGGGTGAGGGGTCCGGGGGCGTGTTTTTGCTTCTCGTGAGGAGGGGTTCTAGAGTGGGAAGTGGGGCTGGGAGAGCCAAAAAATACCCTCCTTGCGCCCACTGGTGGGGCTGAGGAGGTCCGGTTTAAGGAATTTTGGGGCCCCTGCAATGCTTTATTTTGGGGGCCCCATATGTTTATCTCAGGTCAGTGTAACCTAACTCAATCTATGCTATTCACAGTACAGGATATTTCAGATTATTACTGATAATGTTTTTGCAGGAGGAGGGTTAATATGGGGGCCCTCACAATGATGGGGCCCTCTGCGGATGCTGACTCCACTGGTGTCTTAAACCGGCCCTGGGGCTGAGGAGGGGGAAAGACAGGGGACTGCCAGGGGCAGGTATTCTGGGGTAGACCCTCTGCTCCCCACTCCTCATCTCTCTGTGGGTTAAGACCCAAAGGATCAGGTTGAGAGAGCCACTGCCAGTGGGGAGGGAACACTTTGGATTTGGGCAGGGAGGGCAGGGGCTGTGCTTTCCTCTTTGTGTGTGTGTGTGTTTTAAGAAGGGGGAGCTTCCTAATTCTAGCTTGGCCTGCATTTGTTCAGTGAGGAAGAACCCTGAACATGCCCAGAGGCATTTATCTGTGTGTTCATGGCTGTTCTACATGGAAACATGCAAGGGACTGGTTTTAGGTGAGCAGGGTGAGAGGAACCAGTGGGCTGCCACCATCAGTCATGCCTGCCAGCTGGGGTGGGGTGGGGATGAAGGGGAGATCACACCATGAGAATGGAGAAACTGGGTGCCTGAGCTCACACGCACAACACCTACTGGTTTTCTTGGCCTCGGCAGCACTTCCTTATGTTAGGAAGCCTTCAGGGAATTTGGAACCGCTTGCTGCTCTGCTACAGATTGTCCAGAGCTACCTTACCATTCCAGTCCGCCTCAGCCTGTGTCTACTGTACATCAGGCTCTCAGAGGTTTCAGGCAAGGTCTTCCCTAGCAGCTCTGAAGATGCCCAGGACTGCTTGCCGCCTGTATTGGGTTCTCCCATAGGTTGGAGCTGTGACTTCGAGTCAGCTGGTTGGTGGTTGGGTGGCAAAATGGTTATAATCTTGCACATGGAAGTTGGGAAGCTGCGCAGGCTCACAGCAGGCTGAAAGGGCCTTTGGATTGACCCACAGGTCAGTGTGTGTAGCACAACTATGTGTGTGTAGCACACATTCTCTTCCACCCCAAAGCCTGAAGCCATTAGCCATACCCATTGAGGTCCTGGGATCATTTTCAGGAGTTTCTAGATAAAACCACTTTGGATCCCTGTGTCTGGGATGCTGGAGAGCTGCTGCCAAGGCAGAAGGTGGCATCTCCTGAGTTCTTTTGTTAAATACTTGCTGGGGAAGGGATAATGGGTATGGCTAATGGTTTCAGGCTTTGGGGTGGAACAGAATGTGTATTAAATTGGACTGCATGGAGTTCCTATAAGTGCCACATCTGACAAGTAATGAAAGTAGAAGCGTAACTCATTAGGAGCAAGCCTTCCTTAAGGCAGTGGAGGCTACTTTTGGGTGAACATGGCAAAGTGCTACAGTGGTGCAAACCTGGAGATCATTGTTTTGTAGTGCAGTGAAATATCTCCTGAATGCACTGACTGCCGACTCTGAGGAAGAACTGCCTTTTTTCCTTGGAAGAATGGCTGCTCATTCGTCTTGGGGGTGCTGGGTTTGTTCTTTGCTCTGGTATGTTGCATGGAATACCTTGTTTTATTTGGTCCATGGGGTGGGACCATTTGTGTCTTCTCCTGTTTTTGCACCCCACGCATTAGCTCACATGTAGCGTAAACCAGCTGGTTCTGCCCTGAAAAGTTCTGCTGTGATGTAAATATGTGGCTAACCTTAAACTCATTCCATGGCCATCATCCACTGGACAATTCCAGCTAGAGTATCTCTTATCTTGCAAACACTTAACTTTCCACAATCAGTATTTAAAAGAACCACCCCCACCAGCTCCCTCTGTCTTGTAAAATACTCTTCATGGAGACTTTTTAATGCTTTTTCACAAAAACAACAACACCCCACCTTAAAACAAATTTTCCCTGGCTGCACCTTAATCTAATCCTACCCCCCACAGGACGTGGTCCCAGTGTCACGTTGATGGTGCAGAGCCTGGCCTTGTGCTTTCCTGATGGTAGCAGTCATGAAGCAAAGGACGTTGTGCCAGCAGCACCTGGAACCCCCCAGAATGAGGCAGATGCCATGAGCTCTTTGCCCAGTTCTGTGGTTGCTCCTGCCGGCACCCTTTATTTCTGGAGTAACTACTGTACTTCCATAGCTGCCCATACCTACCTGAGCTACACCTCCTCCCACACTGCCAAAAAATATCTCCCTGTCCTTAAGTCCAGATGACACTTAATCAAATCGACTCTGTTTTAGGAAATCTGTCCTCTGTTGCCACTGTCCCAGCTATAGAATGCAGTAAGTGTTCTTTCTTAGGATATGTTTCCTGTATCTCCAATATGAAACCAAGTTTGGGATTTTCAGTCCAGCTGCTGTAATGGTCAGTTCATTTGTCATTCTCTTTTGAGTTTCCCATGGCTACTGTCTCCGTTTTTTCTATGGGCCACCTTCCCCATTTGTGGAATTCTCTCCCTTAAGAACACTGTCTACATCAAAGCCTCAGGTTAAGATCAATATTCGTTCAGCTTTTTAATAGATTTTTTTCCTGTTTTGCTGCTTTCTTGGAAGGTATTGTGGGGGAGGTACTGTCTCTTTGGAGATGTTTCTGAATGTTTACTTTTCAGGGTTTTTTTTATCCTCTCTTAGCTCTTGAAAGATCTTATTAAAAGGAATCATAGAGTTGGAAGAGACCACAAGGGCCATCCAGTCCAACCCCCTGCCTTATAGGAATATACAGTCAAAGCACTCCTGACACATGGTCATCCAGCGTCTGTTTACAAACAGGAGAAGTCCCAGCAGAAAGGAGGAGGGCAAATGTTGTTCCCATCTTCAAAAAGGGGGAAAAAGGACCCAAACACTTATTGCCCAGTTAGCCTGACATCCATACCAGGAAATATTCTAGAGCAGATCATTAAACAGACAGTCTGTAAGCACTTTGAAAGGAATGCCATGATCACTAAAAGTCAACATGGTTACTCAAAAACAAGTCATGCCAGACTAATCATCTCTTTTTCTGATGGAGCTTGGTAGATGAAGGGAATGCTGTGGATGTAGCATATCTTGATTTCAGTAAGGCCTTTGATACCACCCCTCCATTATATTGTTATAAACAAGCTAGTAAAATGTGGGCTAGACAATGCTACTGTTAAGTACATTTGTAATTGATTAACCAACTAAACCCAAAGAGTGCTAACCAATTACTTTTCTTTATCCTGGAAAGAAGTGACTAGTGGGGTGCCACAGGGTCTGTCCTGGGCCCGGTGCTATTCAACATCTTTATCAATGACTTGGAATAGAGGACATGCTTATAAAATTTGCAGATGATACCAAATTAGGATGGGTGGCAAATACTCCAGAAGATAGGATCAGAATGCAAAATGACCTTAACAGAGCTGGGCTAAACAAAATGAATTTCAGCAGGGAGAAATGTAAGGCACTACATTTAGGCAGAAACAATGAAATGCAGAGATATAGAATGGGTGATACCTGGCTTGGCAACAGTACATATGAAAGGGATCTTAGTCTGAATCGACACTACACAAGTAATCCTGTTTCAAACTGGATTATTTGCCATGGCTCCTTCCTAAGGAATCCTGGGATCTGTAGTTTTGCAAGGTCTTTAGCCTTCTCTGTCAAAGAGTGCTGGTGCCTCACCAAACTAAAAACCCCAGGATTCCAAAGGAAGGAGCCATGGCAACTACTGTAATCCTGTTTCAAACTGGATTATTTGTGTAGTGTGGATTCAGTCTTAGTAGACCACAAGCTGAACATGAGTCAACAGTGTGATGTAGCAGCTAAAAAAGCCAATGCGATTCTAGGCTGCATTAATAGGAGTCTAGTGTCTAGATCAAGGAAAGTAATAGCGCTATTCTATTCTGCTTTGGTCAGACCTCACCTGGAATACTGTGTCCAGTTCTGGGCATCACAATTCAAGAATTATATTGGCAACCTGAAGCATGTCTAGAGGATGGTTAAAGGTCTGGAAGCCATTATGCCCTATGAGGAGCGACTTAGGGAGCTGGGTATGTTTAGCCTGGAGAAGAGAAGGTTGAGAGGTGACGTGATAGCCATGTTTAAATACCTGAAAGGATGTCATGTTTAAATACCTGAAAGGAAGAACTTCTTGACAGTAAGAGCTGTTTAGCAGTGGAATGTGCTGCTGCCTGGGAGTGTGGTGAAGTCTCCTTCTTTGACGGTGTTTAAACAGAAGCAGGATGGCCATCCGTCAGGGGTGCTTTGATTGTGTGTTCCTGCACAGCAGAAGGGGGTTGGACTGGATGACCCTTGGGATCTCTTCCAATGCTATGATCCCTCTTTGTCCCTACAATTTTGCAATGTTCAGAAAGGATGTGATCAAAACCTTCCATCTACTCTGTTCATCATCTGCCTGCTGGTCTAAGTCCCATCAGACATGGCTGGGCAGAGACATTTTGTGGCTACAGCCTCACCCACACTGAGCACCATCTCCTGCACATGCCTTCTTTGTGCTTGTGTGGAAGCATAGCTGCATTCTTGCAGGCTTCTTCCTCTCTCTGAGTGGCAGCCTGGCCCCGGTTCAGGAAGGAAAGCCTTTACAAGGATACCAAGTCCATGAGGACAAGAATCTTTGCCTTCTGTTTAGACTAAAGTGGCTGGAACTGGGGCCCCTCGGGGATTGTTTGCTGAACCGAAGTGCATTCTGGGGATGAATTATAGCAGAGTGGAATTGCTGTGCCTTTCTTGTTTTTGCCAAGAAGCCTCCATAGCCAAGGAAGGAATCCCATATCCGTGGCTGATGTTTCTGTCCTTGTCTTGTCTTAGTGTGCTCAGGCTTTTCCAACAGGAATTCAGGGACTTGGTGTATTTTTGATCCTTCACAGGACTTTCAGCATTCTGGGATGGGCGTCTTCTGACCTTCCCCATCCCATATTATCCTAATGGTTTCAACCTTGACAGAGGGCACTCCTTCTATTTATAATAGAGCTTTAGTTGTCCAGGGTTGGGCAAAAGGTTCAGATGTGACATATACATAAGCCTTTATTGCTGTCAACAAACCATGAGGTGAAAAACTAATCTTATACATGCTGCACACAAGTAGTTAATGTACATTCTACACATCAGTAAGACTATAAACAATCTGTGTTAAAATAGAACAACAAGTTATAATTAATTACCTATAAATACCATTTAACAACAGCTTAATAAAACAAGCTTAATGGAAAGCACTGAAATTTAAAAACATGTGTGTAAATTTATATTAAAATCATGTAGCCTTGTTGCTGATATACAGTTTTTGGTAACCCTACTATTCCTGAAGTTATGTCTCCCATATGATACCTCAAATTTTTAAACCAGAGGGTATCCTTAGGTTATCAACATTTGTGTAATAAAACCTTTTGCGTTTTGACAGCACAGGAAAAAAAACCCCGTTGCAACCTCCTCTGTTACTTGTTTTTCAGTATTCCCTAGAAGATATATTAGGTACCATTCCAGAGATCTATCTGGGAACTTACTTAAGGGAGGCACTACTAGCCTTAATATATCACCATTATAAAATGTGCAGTAAAAAAGTACTTGAGATAAAGATTCTACTCCCTCCGCACAGGCGGCCCTTGTACTCAGTTTTCTGAAAATGTCCCTCTCATACAGCAGATGGAATAACATTGAATCTGGCTTTCAGATATGAAAGTTGTTGAGTCATTCACAAAATCCCCTCCTAGTCTGCTGCACACCCTTCTCATAGTTATAGGCAGTGGGTTTTCTGGGCCAGGATTATCTTCTTTCCTTCCTCACTAACCTTGGCTGAAAGTGTACATACCTTTGTGTTGCCTTGCTTTTCAGCTTTCTTGTTCGAAAGCATAGCCCTCTAGAGGGCACACTTTTCCTGAGGTTGGGCGATGGCTCCTGGCACTTCCTTCTGCCAGTAACATGCATGGAGATGTTCTGGAACTGGGCTGATCAGAAGGCTTACCGGTGGACTTGCTGCCTTCTCTCTTTGCTGCTGATAACACAGCTGGACTTTGCCCTCTGATCATAGAATCATAGAGTCGGAAGAGACTACAAGGGCCATCCAGTCCAACTCCCTGCCACGCAGGAATATACAATCAAATCATTCCCAACAGATGGCCATCCAGCCTCTGTCTTCCAGAGGGTTCCCACTGCTCCAGTGCAGGATCCATTGTGAGCTCAAGTGTGTCCCTTTAGCCTGCTGGAATGCTTTCTGCTGTCATCTCTGTTTTCACATTCAGTGGCTGAGAATAGAGATGGAAAGGATATTCAAGTCGTTGTTGTTGTGTTCCTTCAAGTCATTTCCGACTTATGGTGTCCCTAACGCAACCCTGGCGAGGCCCCTTCTTGCTGTTCAGTGAAAATGTGTCTATTTTTGGCTGACAATATTACTATCACTTTGATTATTTATGCTGCAGCTCCTGTTTAATTAACTGAACTGTGGGTTGTGACTAGTAATTCATTGCCATAAGTCTCTTTTGCAAGACAGATGGGATATAAAGTTTTTTAGCAGGATGGTCTGGGTTTATTTTTCATCTTATTTATATAGATTGGCATTGATAGGAACAATAAGCGCCTCAGTGTTTGGCTTTCTAAACAGGCGCCTGACTTGCCAGGTTATTCCAGCCTGTCCTTGAAGCCATCACCTGCTCCTGTGTTGAGAAACACAGGGATTTCCTCCTCCTCCCTTCCTCCTTTTTTTTTTCTCCCCCCCCCCGCCCACCAGGAGCCACATATTACAGAATACATACTGATAGTTCAGGCTAATTGCTGTCAAACACCTGTTCCTGGTCAAATCAGATTATATCCGTTGTGGTGGGGCTGTCATTAAATCAGATTGACTGAAGGTTAAACAGAAGCCAAACTCCTTTGATTTCAGGAAAACACTCGGATAGTGAGGCTGAAAATCATCGCTGGAATCGGCCTGGCTAAGAAGGATCTCTTAGGAACAAGGTAAGAGACAGCTGATAAGCAGTTAAAGGGGGAGCCATGGCTGCTCCCCTCTGCAAATCTTTTCCACACACTCCTGTTATGGCACGACTCAGCAGGACAACCTTCCGTGCTGATTTTGATACTTTTTTGCTCAACGTTCTGATGCTTCAGCCAGAATGTGATTTTGACTACCTGGATGGAGGATTTGCTGGAGTCTTCACTGGGATGCTGAACTGAGGCTTTACTTGGCACTCAGTGTTTGCCTCTCAAATGGTATTGATGGATATGAAAATGCAAAGCTCTAGAAATCTGGAAGTGGTTGGGTTACAGTTTGTGTTTTGGGAGAAAGGGATTCAAGGGACAGCCTCTTAAAATTGTCCTCCATTATAAAATATTACACTTGTTTCCACTTCCCCTCTGTGAACTTAATGTCAGCTGCAAGTTTACCGAGTCTAGATTGAGTGGGCCAATGCCTTAGTTTCTCTCCTTGACCCTTTCATACTGAGAAAAAGTTACCTATTGGGTGGGTAGTAGAGTGGAGTTTAGTATTGCAAAATGCAACATTGTTGGTATGGGTGGATTGATAAATTCTCTTCACAAATCCAGGTTAATATGAATGTTTAAAGCGGTCATGACAGCAATGCCAAAATCTCTTGCAAATCTGTTCAGAGTGGTGGTGTTTAATGAATATGCCCATTATATTTTGTACAGTGATCCATATGTGAAAGTGACAGTATATGAACCGGCAAATGGAATCCTTACAAGTGTTCAAACAAAAACTGTTAGAAAGGTGAGATATTGCACTTCTGCTAATGAACTGGTTCACAATCAAACAAGGGACTTAGGAATGGCTCTGTAAGGTTCTACTTGAGTATTAGTTTAAACCAAAGATTGGGACAAAATCACAGAAGGTGCTGTTGCCAACACAATATATCAGCAATGAATTGACAAAATAATATACACCCAAACACCAAACTGGCTGATAATACATATCCCTGGTAGTTCCTCCAGAAATGGCTGAAAACAGGGTTACAGTACAAGATGTGTATTTTACTACACAGTCTGATGAAACTCAGATTTTATCAGTTAGACAGCTAAATGTTGCTGCTAGGAATCCTAAGGATTTCCTCTTCTCAGAATCATTTATATGAAACAGTCTACTCCGTTTTGCCCACAGAGACAAATACTGTTTTAATGATTTCCAGAAGGATAGCCATGTTAGATTGTGTTGCAGCAAAGACAACAAAAATGTCTTGTGGCACCTTCCAGACGAGGAAATTCATTCTGGTATCAGCTTCCTTGGCTTAGCGTTCCCGCCATCAAATGCAGCCCCATTCTAGCGGTGTAGTTTTAGCTGCCTTTTGCTTCTGAGATTGGCATTTTTGGGGGTGCCGACAAGATTCTAGGAGCACTTGTCATGTATAAGTTGTGCAATTTGTATGACTATTTAAAAAATATATCCTCAAGTAGATATGCATGCATCTTGACAGGAACCAAAGTCAACTTTCAGCAAACATACAGTCAAAGCATGCCATCATCTTATGTCATTTTGAGGGAGAACAAGAGGCAATTGCTGAATCCCTGGGGCCAGGATGAATTGCTCTAGAGCTGCTGCAGAGTGTTTCAGCACCTTGAATGGCTTAAAGGAATTGGGGGTACTGTTGATCACCTTTCCTGCTTGGCTTGCCATTAATGGCCTTGAAGCTTAACTGGCTTCAGAGCAGAAGCCATTTGTAGGGCTAGAGGGAATGAATACTCAGAATGAACTCCATTAGCCCTTGGTGATTAAGACATTGCCAGGCCTTTCAAGTTGGGCCTGATCTAAACATTTTTTGCCTGTGTAAAGCTGACCAGAGTGACTGTAGTTCATTTCCTTGGGGGACTTTGAGGACTGGGGGCTGGAAAGAAACATGCCATGGTTTGTTGACACTGCATTCACTTTCCTTCAGGATACCCTGAGGCAATGTGATTGTGCAACTTGCTTTTGCCTGGTTCTTTACTCTAGTGGCCCTATATTTCCACTCAAGTACAGCTCTATTTTTGGAGGCTGCAGGGCTGGTCTGAGATCCTGGGGAAGCAGTTGCCACTTGAGCCGGATGGTCTGACGCCAGTGGCCTGATGGAAAAAGCACCTCCATGTTTCTTGGAGTAACACTCTTTCTTGTTCCTTCCCCTCCCCCCTCCTTTCTGCTTATAGACCTTGAATCCAAAGTGGAATGAAGAATTTTTATTTCGAGTAAGTGATCTTTATTTCAAGTTGAGATTTCTGATGAAGCAGAGTAATGTAGCATGCTTCTAATCAGTTAATGCCTTTTTAAAGTTAGAGGGAGTATGCAAATTTCATGTGAAGCCAACTGATTCCTATATTAACTGTTTTCTTCCAGGTCAATCCACAGAAACACAGGTTTCTCTTTGAAGTATTTGATGAAAATCGATTGGTAGGTCTTCCCCCCCTTCTGTTGCTCGTGGGGTGTTGTTGGGGATGGAGGGAACATGATCTTGCATGCTAATCTGCTTTGTTGGGGTTTTTCTGTCAGTTATCCAAACTATACTGTTATGACGTGGAAGGCAATCCTTTGGCCATCTCCAAATTTGGATTTCTTTGCACACAAACTGCTTGTATTGTTAAAACTTCCTCAGCTCTGTTTATCCCGGCAATCAATATTAAAGAGGGAAGGGGGCTTTGATGGGAGAGTTGGTGCTTTGGGAACCACGCTCAGACTGTTTGCCTGGGTAAAAGTATATTGCGTGAGACTCCCCTTAAAGAACAAAATGATGTTGAACAAAAGATTCTTCTGATGAATTGGGGGTGGGGAGAAGTGGGACATCTGAGAGTGCCGACTCAGTGGCAGTGGGCACAAGTAGCACACTTCAGCTCCATTTTCAGTCAGTGTACAGTGTTTTCAGTCATGAGGCTCAGGTATGGATTAAGCTCTTGAATATCATAAAAACTTGTTCCCTTCCTCTTAGAGGTTGTAAAATGCTGTTTAATGTAAACTAACTGAAAATGTAGTAAAGGTTAAATAAATACAGGACAGAAAATATGCAGTCATGTGATCTACACAAGAATAAATGGTACACTGTTCTCTGCTGCCTGTGGTTTCATTCCACATTGCTGTGGCAAGATTCAGAAATGGCATAGTGTGTAGCTTCTAGGCCTTTTTGAGGATAAGTGTCTGCTGGTTTGCGTAAGTGATGGAACAGTGGCGCAGTTTTCAAAAGTGCCACTAGAGGCTGGGACAGAATTCAGTTTAGAAGCAGCAGCAGCGGCACAGCCCTGAAAGGCTAAAAAAAAGTAGCAACCATGAAATGCAGTCGGCCCTTTCAAACTGCTCTTGGCTAGCTCGTTATTACAGCTTTGCAGAACAAATGGGCTCTTCATGGAGAATCCCTCTTGCCCCTGGGGTGTCCGAGGGGAATAGAGCTGCTCTCAGATGTCTTGATTTTGTAAGCTTTCTGGAGAACAGCTTGGTTTGGATCCAGACATAACATTTTGCCTTATGTGGACTTGCAAATTGAACTCTTTTTCTAACACTATCCCCACATCTAGAAGCATTCTTTCCCCCTTAACATGAAAAGTCAGTATTTTTCTCTCTCCCCCCACTCCGCCCTTTCTCTCTCTGTGTCGAAGTTCAGCCACTAGTTTGCTGTAAAATAAAGTCCCAGAGATTTAATCTGTCAAAGCATACTCAGAACGGGGCACAACAGTTTTGCCCTCTCTGGGCACTGCTGGGTTTCTTGAGGATCTTCCCTGCTTTTAATTTGTTCCAGTTCTCCTCCTGACCCCACCCCTCCCCCTTCCAAAAACAAGAGCTGTTTTTGCCAGTAGCTGCCTTTAAAACGGACACAGTACCTGCTTTCATAAACCTCTCCAACTGTGAAGGTACTTGCTCTTTTATTTATGTACAGTATGGTCTTATCAGATTACTACTGCAATTTTTCAAAATTGAATCTTAGATTTGATAATTGTGTGGAACTTTATTCCTCCCGACTTCCTGTAACTCTAAACCACTGGGTAAAAATATTATGGCCATGCCCTGCTAAAGAAAGCACAGACCCACATTCAGCCAGAGCAGCTGGAGGAATCTGTAGGAAGAACTGCCATTGAGTTAATTTGCTGTGTGAAAACTTGGTGCAAGTTAGCATAGAATTCAGACAAGGCTGGCAGTGTTGAGTGTGCAGCAGGGCTACAGCCAAACAGAGCTTTAAAGGTTGCTGGGAATCAAGTGCTTTGGAAGTGAGTGTGCTCTTCTTCCCAGCAAGACCTTCCCCCCCCCCCCGCGTCTACCGGGCAGATCAGAAATGGTGGCGTGAGAGGGGCTTGGTAATTTCCGGAAGCTTTGGGGCCACTCGCTACCTCTGCTTTCAGGGCTTGTGCCTGGGGTAGTCCGGGCAGGGCTGCTCAGCTCCTCAAGAGGAAAAGCTCCCTGACCTTCTGTCTGTGGAGATGAGGAGAAATGGCAAGGCAGTTGAGGCTGCATTTTGCAACCCGAAGAAGTCACACTGACCCGTTATCTGAGAGCATTGGAGATGACTTGGCCAAAGAGGATACTCGTGTGCTTGGTGGGAAGCCAGGTTCAAACGCTACTGCCCCTCCTGTTGCCCAAATGGAATGGAATCCCACACAAACTCCCCAGAGCTCTCTGATGCCGGCGGTGAACCATCAGAAGCCCAAGAGGAGAGCCCTGCTGAAGATTTCCTTGCAGACCTCAAAAGGCAGCGGGTGCTCCCAGCCTGCGCCGTCTGGCGACCGGGGGTCCTTCAGCAGTGCAAGGAGGAAAGGGGACTGGGGGGATAGGGATTGGATTGGCCTTCCATCTCACCAGCTGACTACCAGCCGCAGTCTGACGGATATCGCCGCCTTTGCTGGGATTCTCAGCAGCAGTACCTCAGCCAGCGAGAAAGGGGCTTCTAGTAGTGCTGGGAGTGACTGTGGGTCCTGCACGAGTGCCACGAGTGACGGCGGCTCATGCAGCAGCAGCAGCCTTTTCAGTGAGAGCAACGGCTGCCCCTTTTCCCCTGGTGATGGCTCTCTCTTTTCCAGCAGCGTGGCATGTGGCGGCTCTGGGGGCCGAGGGGCTGCTTGCCCATCAGTGCCCCACAGACATGGAGCTGGCCAGGATTCTTCAGGCAGAAATAGTTTTGGCCAAGGAGGCTTGGGGCACGTGGTGCAGACAGCAAAGGTGCCAGCGATGAGAGGACGGAAACTTCCCCTACGGCGATGCTCATCGCTCGTCATTTTCCCAAGGAGTCCTTCAAATACCCCTCCAATGTCTCCCACCTCAGCCCCGTCAAACGGGCAGCCCCCTGGGATGTTTCATAGTGAGAAGGTTCATGGCAAAGACAAGGGGACATCCACAGGCTCCCTCTCAACCATACTTAATGGATTTCGGCTTTCTAAGAGCACCTGTCATCCCAACGAAAGCAGAGATGTTAAACAGCTATGTTTGAACAGCTCATTGTGGGCCTCGCATGACTCTGGGAGAACCACGCATGAGGAAATGCAAAATGGAGGCTCCTGTATTTCATTTCACTTCTCCCCTGGAATGCCTGCTTCAGAAAGCGAAGCTGTGTCTGATTCCAACATGCCCACAGTTGCAATCTATTCTCACTTAAAATTCCCACCTGGAGCATCTCCTCTCTTGGTGCCAAGCGTGAAGGATTGGCCTCCCGTAAACTCCACAAGAAGACCCACTGCACGGAGGAGCCAGACCCCTCATGGGCTCCACAGAAGCCTTTCATTGGGATCCTCCCAGGCACCCTTTTTATCTAGCTTTAGATACAGTTCCAGGGCAGGAACATCCCATCTGCAGATCCAATTTGGCCCTGAAAAGGAGGAGAAGCAGGAACACCATTGTCAGGACACAAGGACACCTCCAGAGGTGAGTACCTGTCTCTTAACCGAGGGACCTCTTGCATGTGATACTTCTGGTCTACTCCAAGGTGGGATCAAGTGGATTTATATCAGAGGAACACCTCGAAAAGCCCTTCTCAAGAACTCATTGATGATAGGAGAGGTGAGTGGTTTTGCACATTCTTGTCTTTCATAGAAAGTTTCAGGGCATGGTAAAAGATGACTAGTGTTGGCTTTTCACCAGAGCGCAGATCCTCTCTAAAGCAGAGACTGAATTGGTTTTATGGCTGTGATCACTAGACAGTCACTTATCACAATGGTGCAGAATCTGTTATCTCCAGACAGAACACTGAAATAACATCTCTGCTGCCCCCACTACATGTTTAAAATTATCAAGTTGGCTATTTTCAATGCTATATGGGAACTATAAATGCCCTTCACCCCACTGTCCCATTTCTCAGCACCACATAAACTCAAGCTGTTTGTCACCCTTCATTATAGGATTAACCCTGGAAATTTCAGCAGAGCACATACAGTAGCTTTTATATTCTGCTCATCACTCTTGATTTCACTTATTTGACCAAGTGGTTAGATGATGATGATGATGATTCAGTCAATCAACTAATTAAAATATATATGCCCTATATTTCTGCCCTACGTCAAGAGATCTCAGGGTAGTTTATGAATGTTCAGTGTCTACTTGACAGAAACTGGAGTGGCAACATGTATACTCAGTCTTTGGGAACAAATCTTTAGTGTATTCCATACCTGGTTTTAGTGAAACATGTCTTTGGTTGGGAAATGTGAATGGCTGAATGGCAAGGCAATGGCAATATGTGCCTAGAGTGTGTGCATACCTATTTAAATAATAACATTTACCTTAGGTGTACAAGTGTATTATGTAAATTAGGAGAAGTGCACTTTTGTGTAACACTGTTTTCTGTTATTGTTTTCTTTAAATTCTGAAGTGCAATGGAAAGAATAAATTTCAAGCAATGTTGGGTGACCATAGTTCCCTTAAATCAAAGTTTAGGGACTGTCGTGTCTGAAAAAAAGCCTTCTGTTAACCATTTTGATTAAATATACTTGTCATCTCTAATTATAGTTCTGCATTGTGATTCATTTTAAAATTAACAGCCCTGAAAATACTTCTTTGACTCCAGTTAGTCTGGCCTAGTATAACGATATGCTGAGTCTCAGTTCAAATTTAACAAGATGATATTGGAGTCACATTTAGTAATGTCAGCTATCTGTGCCGAGTGTCGTGAAATTAAATTCATGCTTGACTTTCAGGCTTCAGAAGCTGCAGCCGCATGAAGGTCCTTTGCAACTGGCCTCTCTGTGCACCAGCTAATTGTCTTGGGCTGCTGAGGGTTCTCCACTTTCTGTTCTCCATAGTCCGCAGATTTTTGGGAAGGTGCTTGTGTAAAACTTAGCAAGAAGCCATAACTCTGGTGGGTGGGTGCTCTGGGTGTAGAACAAGGGAGATGAGGCAGTACCTTCCAAGGGCTCTTGAAGTCCCAAGCATGGCATGTCCTAGAAGCTGGAACCAGACTTCTGCTGGGGGTCAGATGGTCATCTTTCCTCCCCCCCTCCACCTTGGAATCCCATGGGAAGTCCTCAAGTGCCATCCATTGCACATGAGTGGGAATGAATGGCCTCCTTTGGTATAATACAGGAGAAAATAAAAATTGGCGGTGGACCTCTGTGCATGTACTTGTGTGTATTTGTTTAGTAGTGGTAGGTTATGGCTTCTCGCTGCAGTCTGCTTAGATGCCACCTGGCCTGTGCATTCCAGCAGATACTGGAGGAGACAGGGTTTGGGGATACCTCCTGGCTTCTGCAGGTGGGAGAACACCCTGCAGTAAGGTGGTCCAATTTTAGGTTCCTAAGTGCAATGCAAGACTAGCATGTTCAAAGCGTGGGTTGCCTGGATATGTGCCATGTTCAATACATGGCTATCAGGTGGTTACCAGAGTGAACATTATGCATGGTAAATGAGGACTGGGTTACTAAAGCCATTTTGTAAAGGCATGAAGGTCCCTCCAAGCTTATCTGGATACCAGGACTGAAAGGGGAGTATCAGAGACAGCCTGGGAAGAATCAGAATCCTTGGAGATGGAGGTTGTTGGGCATGGCTAGCTCAAGCCCACGTAATCACTCGAGTTGGCAAATGCTGCCCCTTCAGTGGAGCAAATGGTATAAAACAGACCTCTGAATTTGTAAAAAGCTGTGCGGGAAATGTTGAAACTTTTCTAACAGGCATAAGTATTACCCTGAAAGAACGTGTGTTTGCTTTCTCTGCTCTCCAAGAACTGGATCAAACTAAATTGCAGCATGCTTTCCTACTAGATGCTGCTGTGGAGCATGCCTCGAGTGATGTGTTGTGTGGCATTTGACAATCTTTGGTTAAACAGAACTAAATAGGCTTGTGGGGCAAAAACAAAGCAAGGGATAGTGGAGGCAACAAGGGTGTTGGTAATGCTTCCCCATGATGGCCCCTGCCTCAGATGAAGCATCCGTGTGTCTTGGAGCCTGTTGAAAAAAGACAAAGCTGGTATCTTCCCAGAGTTTGCGAAGAGTATGCCAGTTAAACAAGAAGCCACTTTGCTGGTGGTTAGCCATTGAGTGTAGGTGTCATTCAGTAAAACTGTGAAGATGGTGAGAAAACTGTTTTGAGTAGTAGTCAAGTGTGCGTCACCCCTTCCACTCCCCCAAACACTGAGGACTGCTGTTCCTGGTCTCATACTACTTAACTTTTATGTGGAGTAATTAGGTGCTGGAGGCTCTATTTCAGAGGAAGAATTGGCAAAACCACCTCTGAGTACCCTGTGTAATTCATGGGGTCACCATAAGTCAATAGACAGCTTGAAAGCACTGACACACATACACACAATTAGGCAAGTTGTACCCTCAGTCTTTTGTGGCAAACATGGAGAGACAGTGCCTGCTTCAGCAGTGCTGGGGCTTGCTAGTTGGTAGTACAAACAGTGAAAGCTCTTTTGACTGTATATTAAACCCCTGCCCCAGACAAACACACACACACACACACACACACACCCCTACAGTTTTGAGGTGGTGCTGTTTAATTGGATTCTTTTTTTTTTTCAGGGCCACTCTTGTAGGATTGACTTGTAAGCTAAGCAGTGTTGGAGTTGACCTATGTTCCCCATCTCACCTCTGCTGCCATGGTGAGGCCTTGGGCTCCAGGCGCTTTCTGTCCCCTGAATGTCTAGTGTTGTCTTAGTCCTTCTGCCTGCTTCTGAAAACCTGTGCTTTCTAGGTGATCAACATATGGAGGTAAAGAGCATAGTCATTGGCTTTCCTGAACAAATGTTTATCCTGTGTCCTGACTCGGAATGGGCGAGCTTCCTGCTTAGTGTGTCTAATTTAAACCAACGTCTCCTTGGCAAGCGGACACAACTTTCATTTGGAACCCTTCCAGTGACATACCAAGAGCTCTTGGCAGGGCTTGCTGTGCAGATCCGTAATCAGGGCCAATTCCCTTGTTTTGTCCTCATGCACCTTCTCACTGTAAGCTTTGGAAAGTGGGTTGGATGGGGTTCTGACATTCTTGTAGGTAAAATTCAATCACTGTGTTTTACATGGTTTACTCCTCTCACTAGTATTCTGCTCAGATTAGAAGGAACACAGTGCTAGTTTTGTTGACCATATGTATGTCTTAGTGCAGCAGACAAAGTTGGTGGAAAATCATGCCTTGAACATAAAACATGGAATGGCCAACAGCGTGTTTCACTGAGGACTTGGCTTTATACTTCAGATGGATGCTGGTTTCAGTGTTTGTTTATTTATTTATTTATACCCCACTCTTCAGCCACAAGGCTATCAGAGCGGCTTACAAACTGTTTTAAGCAATAGCAATTTACACATCTACACTGCATTAAGCAGCTTTCAATGTTTGTTAGTTGCCAATCTTCCCTTGAATAAAGGCTGGGGCAACTTTTAAACTATGGTACAAATCTTCTTGTCTTCAATGGTGTTGATTTAATTTGCTGGGTCTTGTACACCTCTTCTTTGATGCACAGACTCCTTTCTGAGGCCTCTAGTAGCAGACTCTGAGGACTGCCACTTTCTGTTGAACAGGGCTGCTCCAGTGCTACCATCCAAAATGACAGCAACAGTTGATTCCCTTATGACTGTGCTTGGCTGAATCCAGAGAGCAATCTTTATATCCAGAAAGCTTTGCTACTTCCCTTCCACTCCCGCCCCATTATTCTTGCTAATGGCTTCATCCTCTGTGAGTTCTCTAACTGTGTTTCCTCGGCAAAAGGGAATCCCAATACAAGTTTGGCATCACTAGTCACACATTCACAAATTGTTTCTGTTATTTCTCTGCTTTCCGTAGGTGTGTATGTCCTATTTCAGCTGTAGGTGGTGGATTTAAAAGCTGGCCTTTGTTTTGCCTGTTACTACTACTACTACTACTAATATCTGCTGGATTTAATCCCTACCCCCACTGCCATTCCCTTTTCCTTATGTGTCGTGTCTTAGTTAGATTGTAACCCTGAGGGCAGGGATATGTTCAATTAACCATCTGTAAGCTGCTCTGAGAGCCTTTGTGACTGAAGATAAGTGGGGTATAAATAGTCTACTAATAGTTATACTGAAGAAAGTTGTGAAAATATAGGAGAAACTTGGAGAGAGAAAATAGAGGAGGCCTTTTTACACCTTTTTGCCTTAAGACAGTAAAACCTGTTGAGACTTCAAGAAAACCCCAGTCAGAGAGTTGACCTGAAACACTTCTTTGCAGGTTTTCACAGGTTCTCAAAGAGGCAGCTGTGTCAGTCATCAAGTCGCTTTGAGTCGCCTTTTTTCTTCTTTGATTAACAGGGTTTGTTTTAGCATGAACATCCATTAATTAAAATCTACTTCCTAAGGGTTTGCATCATGCTTCTGAAGAAATGGATTGTAATCAGTCTAAAACAAATCTGTTGGTCTCAAAGGTCCCATGGGATTCCTTTCTTCTTCTTTTTTATACTTCCTAACGGAAAAGTTCAGGAATTGTCATTACACACTTGGGGACTGAGAGAGAGTATCTGACCAGAAGGAGTAATACACAGATGGGTGCGTCAGGTGCCTCCTAGGAAGTGTTCTCTGATCTCTGAAAGAACTATTGAAATAGAGCCAGTGTAAACATGGACTGCTGGGCATCTGTTTGCTTTGTGCATAATTTTAGTAACTTTGGTGTGTAACGATAGATATACTCAACTTCTTTCTGAGCTGACAGGCAGGATACCTACAGTGCAGTCTTATGCTTGTGATCTTGGATGTAAGTAAGTAGCTCTGTGTTTAATGGCACTTACTCCCAGGCACATATGTGTAGAATGCCAGGCATAGAGCACAGCCACAAAAATTTCTGTGCAGGATTAAGTCTTGCCAGCTTCATTTGGGTTTACTCTCCGTATGCCTACGTGCACTGATTGATGCAGCTGTCACTGAAGAAAGTGACAAATGACAGCCTTGTCCACTGAAAGGATGTTCTGGATTTAGTAATGGCTTTACGGAAGGTTTTGGGGTCAGAAACAGTCAACTTTATCTTGCTCATTAACTGTCTTGAGATGGGTAAATGGGTGCTGGCATCTTCTTAATTGCGTCAACTCTCAAATGTTTGAGGATGAAAATGCAATTTGGCCACAGAGGTTCTTCCCTGGTCGCAGGGAGTCAGAGCACCACTGTGAGTCCAGCTTGACCTGACCGGACCAGTCTGAGGGGAGACATGCCCTTGGGATGTCAAACATTTTTGTTTGATCGCTTTGCCTTTGTCCCAGAAAAGCAGAAACACAGTCTCAAGGAAATATGTGGGGAGATGCCCACACAAACGTTTAGGGGTGTTGGTGTGTACACTCTGTATGCTCTTCCCTCCCTTTCAATGAGAGCAGAATTCAGAGGACCAGGAGAACGAGATGTAAAGCACTTAAGAGTTTTGTGGAGTGGGGAAATTATTCCATCAAGGACCATAAAGACAGCTGCCAAGAGGAACCTCTAACTGATTTTACTTTGATCCCATTGGCTACTTGCTGATTTCTGGGCCCAAAGTGGTGGTGTTCAGCCTCTGGAAGTCCTTAATGGATGAGGGTGAGGCTGCCAAAGGAGTATCCTCCTCCTCCTGGGAGAATTCGCCTGAGCCCCTCTGGTAGACGGAGGCTCTGTCCTGTTGCTGTGGAGAGGATGTCTTTTCTGTGGCAGCCCCTCCTTCCCAGTGAAGGTCTGCCAAGCTTTGTTTCTGGCTTGGGGGGCTTGTGAGGGAGGGCTCCCCACAGAGCTTGAAAAGGTTACTTTTTTGGACCACAGATCCAGAACGCCAACAAGAGCCTGACCACTGGCTTTTACGCTTGCGTCCTCCAGAGCCCTGCTTGGCTCAGGCCCAGGTTATCTGAAGGAGTGCACCTCCTAGTCTGAGCCTTCCTGTGTCTAGAAGTGCTAGTAGCAGTGCTAGATGTTGCCGGCTGAGGTGTCCTGGGAGTTGTGGTTTGAAAAAGGACCATTCCCCAAGCCCTTGGCCTGTCCTGGAGCAAGCCAGAACTCACGTCCCTGTGTGCATAAAGCTTCCTTCACTGCTCCAGGCAGCTGGTGGTCTTTGCTCTGTGTGGACGGCCTCCTTGGGTGGCTTTGGCTGTGCCAGAAACCCTTCTGGAGCTGTGTGCCATTAATGTTTTCTCTCTTCCTAGACCAGAGATGACTTTCTTGGCCAGGTGGACGTGCCTCTCTGTCATCTGCCGGTTTGTATTTGTTTAAAACTCTTTTTTGGGGGAGGGAGAGAGGGAGTCACGTCATGTTCTCAGTGTAAAATGCTTGCCTGCCTTTGTGCCATTTTCTCTGCTTTCTGGAGAGGCCTCAGGGAACAAGAGAAACTTGATGGGTGGTATTATTATTAATATTATTATTATTAATAGTAGTACCTTTCTCTTCATCATCCTTAACCTTATTTATACCCCACCTTTCCCCCACAATTGGGATTCTAGGCAACTTACAAATTACAGTGTGCCCACTATATTGGTGGGTTTGCCATCTGCTGATTGGGGCTCCTGTGCATTGCCATTAGTCAATAGTGGTGCAGGCACATGGGTGCACCAATGCGCAGTCATGTGCACACACTGCCATTGAGTAACATGGGGCTTGAACGCCTGTGTTTTTTCCTACCCATGGGGTAGTGGGGGAGAGAACTGAACCCCTGTGGTTGGGAAGGGCCCATTGTATAATTATTAAATATTTTAATTAATTTAATTATTAATATTTTAAAATACTGAAAGTCAACATTAAAAGAGAATTGAACAATGAGCCATATTAAAACAGTTTAAAACATGCACTTTTTCCTTAACTGCCTTCTGTTCTAAAAGCCTATCTGAATAATGATGTTTAAAAAGTACAGGGGCTGTTCGAAACAGTATCAGCCAGTATATGGAATTTGGTCCTCCTCGTAAAACTAGGCCTCTTCTGAAGGACTAGTGGGCTAGGAAAACTTGTTGCTCCTTAAAAAGTTGCTTATGGGTGGTGGGGATGAGGGATTCCAGTGGTTCTTGTTGCTATTTGAGGAAGTGCATTAAGAAAAAAGAGGCACTCCATGTTGTGTCTCAGACATATGAGGAAAATATCTATTTTGGGTTTTTCCCTCTCCCAAACCCAGAACTCCCATTTCATTCCAGACAGAGAATCCAACAAGAGAGAGACCATACACGTTTAAGGATTTCCTTCTTCATCCAAGGAGGTTAGTAAACGGCAAACTTTGGAAGGCCCTGAACCTTGAAAGGCTCTTTGGAAGGCCATGAACCTTGAACCTTGTCTTTGCTCTTGGATTGTAAAATGCAGTGGGGAGGGTGTGTGTGCAGTAGGGGGCTTAGATGCCTGCCAGACAGGCCTGGGGTACAGCAGGGCATTTGCTCTTCTGGACACATCTGTGGACAGCCATGTTTATGGTTTGTGGTGGAAAGTTTGATTGAAATTTTGAGCCCCCGCCCCCTGCAAATTCCACATTGAGGATAGTTAGGAAAAAAAACAGAAAATGAAACTGCTGGTATCACAGTGGTGCCACTGCACCTGGGGTCTGGTCAAGACACCTCAGAAAGGGTTCTGTAGAGATGAGGAAGCTGCCAGACAGGGGCTCCAACCTTAGGCAGGAGTTGTACTGCTTGGAGTTTTTTTATCTTAGGAAGAAAGATGGTTGAGGGGAGGCACGACACCACAGACTACTCATGGCTCCCTCTGGAGACCGGTCCCTGGGGAGCACAGGTGGGAGGTTGCTTAGGCCCTTACATGGTGGGCCTAGTCGTACTGGGAACAAAGTGCTGCATTAGATCGGCCTTGGGACTGAGCTGGCACAGTGCTGATTAAGATCCTCCTACTCCTCTTTTAAATTTTTTGTTTATTTTGCAGTCATAAATCCCGAGTAAAAGGGCACCTCAGGTTAAAAATGAGTTACTTACCTAAAAGCAATGGATCTGAAGAAGAAGGCACAGAACAGGCTGAAGAGCTGGAGGTGAGTGTCTGGTGGTGCTGTAAATTGGGGGAGGGGAGCAACTGTGGCAGAGTTGGGGACCAATGTTCTGCCTCTGGGGACTCCATAGGTTGCCAGAGGCCAAACATCCATTTTGGTTTTGATTGGCAGGCTTCTAAAAATATTTAACAGTGCAGGAACCCCTGCAACCTATTTAGAAGGGGGTTTGAGACACGTTGCCCTTTTTGGCTAGAAAAAGGAGGGCCTAGAGAGTCTGGAGTGATCATGGGCCTCCAGAACAGCCCATCCTGGGGTAAAACATCCTCTGGTCAGCACTGTTGGCCTAGCTGGTAAACACCTGCCAGTGTTGTCACGGCACCTGTACAGTCTCTGGTCACAGATGTTTCAGCCTAGCCCTTCCTCCTCCAGAGGTTCCATGTATTGTGTGGGGTGGGAGGAAGAATGGAGTGTCCCCATCTAATCTCATATCTGTTCCAGAAGATGAGCATTGGTTCATCTTCAAGGTATTGGCCATTTCATTCCTTACACATGGTGAGAGTCGTAACAGAATCCAGCCTCAGATCAAAGTGGTTGCATTCTGCTAGAGGAAGGTTATAAAAATAGCTTCTGGTGTGTACAGAGTTAGCAGACGTGAGAGATGTTGGACGAGCACCGGGGAAACACTCTCCCTTCTACTCCCTTGGGCTGGAGTCACTGATGGGCATGGGGCCACCTAGGGCTTAGGAGGGTCAAGGCAGAGCCTATAGGTAGCTGTAGTCAGTCCGTGACAGTGCGTTGCTCTTGTTGCATGCAGCCTGGCTGGATTGTGTTGGACCAACCTGACGTTCCTCGCCAGTTGCTAGAGCTGGAGTCCTTGCTGCCCCCTGGCTGGGAAGAGAGGCAGGACGTCCTTGGCCGGACCTACTATGTCAACCATGATTCAAGAAGAACACAGTGGACTAGGCCAACTGCCCAGTAGGTCTTTCTGCACTCTTAAGTCAGTCTCTGCTCTGGTGAGCATAAGGGCTTATCGTTTGGCCCTCTGTGTCTTGGGAAATGATGAGGATGTCTCACCTGGTTATCAGGTGTCTCTTCTTCTTACTGATGTCTATTGTTGAAAGAAAAACAAAAGGCAAAGTAGAGAGAAGGTGGCTTTGCATTCTTGGAGCCAATTCCTTCAGACCAGTCATGTCCATTTCTAACTCCATGTCAGTCGTTAGTTTGCCACGACTTATGGTCATTCAGGTTCATGAAAATACTGTGAAATGTCTTAATGTTAGGTCTCTTTCAAGCATTGCTTTGTAATGTTTCCAACATGTTCCTTTACATTTCATCTTCAAATACTTGGAAGCCTCAGAATTCATTCACCTCTGACTTGTATTGCAGCAACAGCCCTTCTTTGTTTTGGAAACAGGGACACCAGAGCTGATGCAGAAAGTGGCAATCTTCAGTTGGAGGTCCAGCGTGCTTTTGCACATCGGCATCAAATATCAGAGGAAACAGAGAATTTTGATAACCGGTCATCTCCAGAAGTGAGAGCCTCACTCTTTGGTAGCTTCTTGTTACATAAAATGCCATTAAGGTTCAAATTGTTTTAAATCTTTCCTGATTTTTTTTTGTAAGAGTTGGGAGATCATAACAGAAGATGAAGCAACAACATACAGCAACCAGAGCCCTCCCCAAGCAGCCGTACAGCAGAGCAATTCAGATGCAGGAACCCACCTGGCAGAGGAACTGAGTGCTCGGCTTACTACCTCTGGGAGTGCAGGGGCGGCCCAAGCAGCCTCCACCACTGTAAGCACATTTGTTGGTCCATCAAATGGCATGTTTTGATCCACAGGGTCTCTTGTGTGCTATGTGTGCACGTACACACATGCACACACACACAGGCCAAGACTTGGCAACACAAGCAAGTGTGTTCAGAAACAACTATAATTCTGTCATGTGTTCTGAGTGGCTTGGGCAAATTTGCATTCTGCACTATGGATCTGTTTCATTTGTTTAAGACTTTGGAAAGGTTTTAAAAGCATCTGAAGGGCATACCTTAACGCTGGCCCTTAACACTGACTGGCGCATGGTGAGGGCTTCTTTCTGTGCCTGTGTGTGCGTGCATGCATGGATGGGGAGGGTGCATCATCCAGGAGCATTTCTGAAACAGATATTCAGAGTGCAAACAGCAGGGTTTGCCCACAAGGGCTCTGGGCCACCCTGCTGCGTGTGTTTCCCCTCATGTTATTGCAGTTGCTGCAGACCAGGCTGGGCAGTGTGTGTCCCTCTGAATCTTGTTGGGCTGCAGTTCCTACCAGGCCTCGCAGTTGTTGGCTGTGGTGGCAATGGGGCTGATGGGTGCTCCAACCCAAAGTTGCCCATCCCTGCCCCAGCTCTGCCTCTGAAACTCTTTTTTTTTCCTTTCCTCCTTCAAGAATGACTTTAACAGAAGAGGTAGCCCACAGAATTTCCACCTTGAGGAGCATCCGGCACTTCCTGTTGTAAGTTATACCTAGGAATATCCTGCCCCACTGTGATCAGTCCAGATCTCCTCACTGTGTTTGACCAAGTCACAGGCAAATCCAGTGTTCCTGCTGCACACGTGGGGGACTTTTAAAATGCTAAACACTTAAGCACCACTGAAAAAACAGCACCTTAAGAGCCAAAAGTTAAAGACTGTTGGTGCAGAGCTTGCAAACTGTGGTTATTTATTTAAAAAGAATCAAAATCATGTGTTAGAAGGATGTTAAAAGAAGCAGCTATCCAGCCATGTTGTATAACAACAGGCACTCAGAGAGTGAAGCTCTGTCCTACAGACTAATACAGTAAGTAGTCCAGAAGTAATTGACAATTGTTTTGCAGGACAGTGATGTGTGTGTGTGTGTATCTCCAGTAAGGGGTAGGGAGAGTTTGATCTCAAGGGAAAGGAAGGAGAAGATCACCATAAGCAATTAATTCCCCATTAATGGGGAAATGGGAGTATTCTTACAAGTTGGAAGAAAGATGGGAATCCAGGTGATGTTTCAGTGGGGCTTGGGGTGTTTAATGAGCAAAGATCGAAAGGGGAGACTTGGAGATGGAACAGGGAATTCCCAAGGGTGAAAGTGAGGGAAAAGGCAGGGAGAATGACCCATGGCAGAAGAAGAAGAGGAGAAGGGCTTCTGGTTCAGATGGGAACCAGTAAAGAGCTTGGCCATGGTCACTAACAAAGTACTCTGAGTCTTTTCACTGTGCTGACAGAAAAAAAAAAACAATTTAAGAAAGAGGTGCTACAAAATTTAAAAGAAATACAGGGTAACTCCTGAGGTAAATGCTGCAGTAATGTAGGGGGATTACAACTAGGTACCCAGTGAAAATCCTCAGTAGAAACAAAGACATGGCCAGACCTGAAATTAAAAGGAAAAAGGTGATTTCCTGAGGTAAAAGTTTAAGGTAAAGTAAGGAATCACCTAAATAATAAAGAAAAAAGCAGAAATAAAGTGGCAAGCAGTGACTTAAAATACAAAAAAGAAATTCTGCAGTAGCCTTTGCCACCAAATTTTAATAATGTCTCCCCAATTCCAGTTACTGCCAACTTCATTAGGGCTGCCTCCTGGCTGGGAAGTAAGGAAGGATGAGAAAGGAAGATCTTACTACATTGACCACAATTCCCAAACTACCACCTGGAAGAGGCCAGCTGTGCAGGTATGTTTTCTTTACCCACCTAGTCTTGGATGGAAGCGGTTGCACAATGTTTGGCCGACTCACTCCATTGGCTTGTTCTTTGTTGAGTCCTTTCATCCCACTGTGGGATTCACGGCAGCACCCGATGTACCACGATGGCTCACAGCCTACCTGTGTCCAAAGAACCATTCTCCCCATTCCAGCTCCCTTGCAGGCCTTCTGCCTTGGTTGCCATTTGAGTAACATGGCTGTGCTGTCTGTACATGCTCCAGTTGGAGAGTTTCTGTGCACTGACGTATTTTTGCATGATCCTGTACCAAACGGTGTAAGGACCTAGTAGAGTCAATATTCCTCCTGAGCTCTGGGAAGAATCATTTGGAAAACGGCTCTGATCCTGACATCCTGAGTTGCTGGGAGAAAGAGGGTTGTGGTCCCATCATTCTGTGCAGAGTAGTGCATGGTTCTCATGCATAAAGATCCCTGGGGTTTTTTGTCCCCCCAGAACAGAAAATGCGGGGAGCAGGGCTAGGAAAAGCCAGGCTGGGCCAGAGACCCAGAGAGCTGTGGTCAGAAGGAACAGAGGTTGGGCTGGATAGAGCAGTAGTCCGACCTGGCAGGAGGAGACACACATGTAGGCAAATCACATTTGTTTCTTTAAAAATGGAGAGTGGCTGTTTCTACAGGACTGCCCATGAATGGTGAATATTTGGTAAGGTGGTAGGCAACGCTCAGTCATAAGTGGGCCACAGGATTGTTCCTCCTTACTTCAGAGCAAGGACTTCAAAGATGGGGACAGCCTGCAGCTAAGCCTCTCTAGTTGGTGGCATTGGGCGAGGCACTGAGAGCAGAACTGACGTTACAGCAGCCATGCTTGCTGGCCTGCCAGCCCTCCTGCATGACTGTTCTCGTGTTCCCTCTTTCCAACAGGCAGGAGCAGAAGTTGGTCAGCCGCAGGCCGCAGCAGCTCCAAGTCCTTCCACCAGGCAGCCGTCGGCCCCAGATGGCTCCTCGCAGCAGCAGTTGCACCAGGAAGCCCTGGAAACGGACCAGGGGTTCCTCCCCAAAGGCTGGGAAGTCCGCAATGCGCCCAACGGGAGGCCCTTCTTTATTGATCACAACACCAAAACCACAACGTGGGTAGGTTGCTTTCGGTGACAGTTGTGTTCCTCTGTATTTTTTTAAGTCTGGAGATTAAGGAGGCAATGAATTTGGTTTCAAGTGGTTGGCTCGAAGGATCCAATGAGGGACTCCAGAGTTCCAGAGATAGGATTGAGGGATCCAGTAAAGAGATCTATTTGGTTGAGGAAAAGCCAAGAAGAGATCTTATGTGTGTGGACAGCTGGTTGGAATTGTGTTAGAAGTGGTGTGGTAAAGATATACTCTGAGGTAAACAGGTTGTGGTAAAAGGTAGGGGATTACCAATAAGCAGTGAAAAGACTTAATTGGAGTACCTAAGAAAGAGGTGCTACAAAGTTTAAAGCAAAGACAGTGTAACCCCTGAGGTAAACATTGTGGTAACATAGGAGGACTACAACCAGAAATCCAGTGAAACTCCCCAGTGAAAACAAAGACATGGTCAGACCTGAAATTAAAAGGAAAAGGTGATTTCCTGAGATAAAAGTTTAACGTAAAGTAAGGAATCATCTAAATAATAAAGAAACAAGCAGAAATAAAGTAGAAAGCAGTGGCTTAAAACACAAAAAGAGTATCTCCTGAGGTAAAAGTTTTGGGTAAACGTAAGGAAACACTGATAGTATGCCTCCCAAGAAAGTTAAATCAACTGGAGAAAGCCCTCTGTGGCCCAAGTGGAAGGAGTGAGTGACACAATAATAGAAAATAAGACACCACCATACCTGAAACCACAGACAGTGTGGAAATAAGGAAAATAACAGAAAGAATCAAATTGGCTAGACTTGAACATGAGAGAAAATTAAGAGAAGAAATTGAACTGTGCATCTCTGATGGGTGCAGGGGAGGGGAGGGGACGTTTCCTGGGTTAAAAACTGCATAGAAAGCAACATGGAGTAGAGCACTCTCTGTGAGGCGGGGCTGGGCTGCTTGCTTTGCCAGACAGGTCTTTGCCTTGCCAGGACAGCAGACTCTGAAAGAGCCAAAAGACCGGGATGCTGCCACTTGGAGACACCCCACTAAGCTGGAGCAGAGGGGAAGGGTTTGGTCCATCCTTTGGGAAGCCCCTCTGCCTACCCTGCTGCCTTCAGGAGAGGTGCTCCTGAGCGCCAGCCATGTGCTCCTGAGCGCCAGCCGTGTGAATCCCCTGCTGCGGTGGTGGCGGTGTTGTTGAAGCCCTGCCAGCTGCTTGGATTCTACTCCAGTTCCTTCCTGTTTGCTGTCATCTTAACAAACAAAAAAATACATAAATGGGTGGTTCCTCTGCTGGCAAGGAGAAGGAGACTGGCATTGGGTGCGTCCCCCTGAAACAAAGGCAGCCCTGAAGCCCTGGCTGCCGCTGCTTCCTCCTCTGCCTGTTTCACTGGCCTTGAATGCCAGACCACCAGGTTATGTACTGTCCCTTGGGGGAGAAGGTCCATGATGGGACTCTTGTGAATAGATTTATGCATATCCCTCCTTTTCCCCAGTCAGGGCGGCTGACAAAGGTTGATAGAAATAACAGCTTTAAAATTCACTTCATGCAAAAATTAAAAATAAGATTAAATTAACAATTGAATTAAAACCAATTGTAAGGAAGGCCATTTAAACAACAACAACAACAACAACTGAACAGTTCTCCTGAAAAAAGAGAAGTCACTGTGGAAGAACTGAGAATTTATGAGAGCGGTGGGGAGGGGGTGCTTTTTCATCTTTCAGGTCTGCTGACTTATTTTCTAGCTCTAATGTCCCATTGAACCAAATCGTGACTGTTTCCAAGTTGAGACACAGTCTCACTGTGGAGACAGGCAGTGCTAGATTTTTAATGTTGAAACCTCCTATCTTTTTCAGCTCAGTGGGGAGCTGCTCTTCTAATTCTGTTTGCCCCTATTTGTGAAGAAAAATAATAAATATTCCTAGTGTGGAAGTGGCCTTAAATGCCCCTTGTTAAAGCAACAATACATTATCAGTGTTTTCTTTGCCAAAGGATGACCCCAGGTTGAAAATCCCAGCCCATGTGAGAAGAAAGACGTCTTTAGACCCTGCAGATCTCGGTCCTTTACCAGTAAGCATCCCTTCCTTTCTTTAAGTATTTTGCTTCAGATTCTTTAAGCACTGTTAAACATGTAAATTCAAAATGCTGCTGCTGTGATCTCAGTGAAACCCTGCAGCCCTGTCTTTAAGCATCCTACCAATGCATTCTCATGAATGTTCCTCTTTTCTTCAGCCTGGCTGGGAAGAGAGGACTCATACAGATGGAAGAACATTCTACATAAACCACAGTATGTAGAACATACAGTCCTGACCTTACCTACTACTAGTTGCTTGGACTTCTTGTTGGAACTAATGCACATATGTTGTGTGTTTGCAGACACAAAAAAGACTCAGTGGGAGGATCCTCGCTTGCAGAACATTGCCATCACTGGACCAGTAAGATGACTGATGTTACGATCCTGTTAACTAGCCAAACATTTGCAGGAGTCCCTTCAACCCTGATGTATAAATTTTCCATAAATCTGAGATTTCTCCTCCCAAGTAATCTTTAAGCTGCTTGGATGAAATAAAAGATTCAGAAGGGCTCAGAGCCATTATTAGAATTATAGGGAAAGAGCAAGGAAGCAAAGTAGTGAGTGTGGGTTATACTGGTGCTGATGCTCAAAGTTGTGCATGGGGCCAGGGGTGGGTCAGTCATCAGTCAGTTTATATATCTACCACCTTTCCCCAAGAGTGGGACTCGAGGCAGTCACAGAACTCTCCCACACACCCTGTGCTGAGCCAGAAATCTGCTCAGAGTTCATGCTGCAATGGTGATGAGCTTGGCCTGACTTATCGTGCCTCCTCCTCCTTTCTTCTGCCCCCTTTAACTAACAGGGGAAAGAGCTGCCCACCTGGCCTGCACTGCTCCCTGGCATGCAGAACAGGGAGGCGGTGTTATCCCAGCTGTTGGCGGCCCTGGGAGGATATGTCATTTTCCAGGGCCCCAAGTGCTCCTTAGGCCTGCCAGGTGCCTTGGTAACGGCTGCATATCCTAGGGCCCCTTGCTCCCTCTTATCACTCAGGATCTCTCAGAAGGTCTTACCGCTGGGACTCTAACATTGGGCTAGTTTTAAACAGTAAGTTTGCTTAGTTTCTCCTTTCTGCTACTTGAACCTATTTCAACCCATTGAGGAGGAGATTTTTCACCCATCCTGACTCTTAACAGCTGAGGAGAATTCTTCAGCCACTGTCCTGGCAGCAACACCATGGTGCAAACTCAGGTCTGTTCTGGCAGCTACACCAAAGATTCTGAGGGCCTCTGATAGAAATCGTTCAGTGGGGGTTCCTCTTGCTTCAGTCCCACTTAAGGTTTTGGGGTTGGACCCACTCCACTGCCTTGCAACATGGAAAAAGCAGAAATGACTTTTTAAAGCAACAAAGTGTGTGGGTGTGTTTAAGAAAAAAAGATTGGTTTAAGTGTGGCTTTCAGAAAATGAGAAATTGATTCTTTGACAAGTCCATATTGGCATTCTTTTAAAAACAGAGCTAGAACCATGAACAGAACTGTCCGGGTTGCAGGATACACTTACACTCACACTGATGGCACTTATTCTGGGAGGTTCCCATGCTGTGAGGCAGAAACACTGACTAAGGTTCTCCCCATGAAGTGCAGGGTGGACACTTGAGCATCTCACACTCTTCTTCCCTTTCCCTCTTTTTCTCCAAAGGCTGTGCCTTATTCCAGAGACTATAAGAGAAAGTATGAATTCTTCAGAAAGAAATTAAAAAAGCAAGTAAGTTACAGAACACTAGTGGTTTCTTTTTTAGACCACAACCTGTTTTTTAACAGACACTTGATTTTGTAATTGTCTCCTTTTAACATTTTGACAACTCCTACATCCTGCATTCACATCTGCCTGTTGAATGGGATTCTGAAATGAGAAATATTTCTGTCAGTAACAGGGCAGAACAGCAAAAGAGTCTTATAGGTCCTTCAAGACTATTGGATAAAATGTATTAATTTGACACCAGCTTTTGTGGACTGCACTTCCACTTCCCTTCATGTATCCTGTTAGTTTTAAAGACTAAAACTTGCAGATCTTGAGGGTGCCACAGGACACTTCATTATTTTTGCTTCAACAGACTAAGCTGGAAGTTGAAATAACGTGGATTTTTAAAATACACTAGAATGTATTATGCTTTTTCCATTTTCCTTGAAATAAGTGCAAAAACCAACAGTCTGTCCATAACAATATTTTTAAAGTGTTGCCATTTTTTGCTGTCCATGGCTAATGACTCTTAATACTCAGTCCTCCTGTTCTCTTACAGAGTGATATTCCAAATAAGTTTGAAATGAAACTGCACCGTTCCACGATCTTTGAAGACTCCTACAGAAGAATTATTGCCGTGAAGAAACCTGAGTATCTCAAAGCCAGGCTTTGGATTGAATTTGATGGTGAAAAGGGCTTAGACTACGGAGGAGTTGCCAGAGAATGGTTCTTCTTCCTTTCCAAGGAAATGTTTAATCCTTACTATGGCCTGTTCGAGTATTCTGCCACGTAAGTAAGAGCTCTGCCATCCTTGTGCAAGTGTGACACTGTGGGTGGTTTAAATGACCAAAGAGTCCATCTGCCAGCCAGAACCTTCCTCCTTCATGGGGTATTCATTCCCCATTGCCAACTTGGACTGTAGGAAGACTCATCTAAGCATAGCTACTACCAAGTTTACCCCTTCTCATTGCAAACTCCCTCAGACTGAGGGAGAGGCAGATGAGCAGTGTGAGTATTAAGAGACAAAAGTGATGTGAGCTTGAATCCCCAGAATAGGAAGCAAAGCCAACAGCAGCTCTGTTGCTCAACCTTGGCGTTTCCCAGGTAGAAGTACAGTACTGTGAGGCCACTGCTACATGGAATGGGTGCCAAGTCCTCAGGTAACAGCCAAGAGCTATTATGGCTGTAGCGGTGGGGCACCTGGTCCCTGACTCTACGCCCAGAGCTGTCCCAATCTGTGTGGACAAGGATGGGGGCCAGCGGACCATGTCCAATGTTCTTCATGGAAGGCTGTTCCTTCGCTATTTGAGGAAATGTTGGTTTGTGAAGCAAAAGGCCTCTTCTTCCCTTGCAGGGATAACTATACTTTGCAGATCAACCCAAACTCTGGGATGTGTAACGAAGACCATCTCTCCTACTTCAAGTTCATTGGCCGTGTGGCAGGCATGGCTGTCTATCACGGGAAGCTCTTGGATGGTTGGTACTTGGTGTCATGGCTTTCCAAAGAGTTCGTTTTGGATTTTGTTTTTAAAATAACTTTTGTAACCTAGTTCTTCCTCTTCTTTCAAGGTTTCTTTATTCGTCCTTTTTACAAAATGATGCTTCAGAAGCCAATCACCCTTCATGATATGGAATCTGTGGTATGTATGTAGTCCTTGGTGCCCCCCACTGTTACCACTGCTGCTGCCAGGGAGCCTGGAGATTTCGGTGCTTGGCTGTGGTGGTGCAGATGGTTTATTCTCCCTGCCACCCACGGGGGCTGCAGGGGGCTTCTTGTCCTTACAGGTTATAATCCATCCTTCCTTCCTTCTTATTCAACTCCAGGACAGCGAATACTATAGTTCCCTGAAATGGATTCTTGAAAACGATCCCACAGAACTGGACCTCCGGTTCACAGTGGATGAAGAGCTTTTTGGACAGGTTTGTTTCCTTACAAGACTTAATAACAGCTTGCATGTATGTGGGTGCAGAGGTGTGTGTGTGTTATACGGTTATTTTGGTCTTTAATAATCTAGTTTGCCTTCATCTTTTAGACAATGAGGTATGCCTTTGATAAGTTCTTTTTCTGTCAAAATCTCACTTTCCTGGCTCAAAACTTAAGAGTGTTTAGGTGAAACTTGCAATAAAAGGTGTTTCTCTACAGGTCATTCCTGTGGTAAAATATACTATCTGGAAATTTTGAGAATTCTACTCTTGAGAAGTAGAATGGGTCCCCTAACGCCCCACCAGCAAAGCCATGTGTGTGATAGGACAGAACACCAGCAAAAATGCTGTCTTCCTTGTGGGCTGGGGAGGCGGAGGAGGATGTTAATTTAGCCTATTTGTGTTGCCTGGTGCTCAGTGTGCTTAGGTTCCCTGTTCCCGTTCAGACTCATCAACATGAATTGAAGAGCGGAGGGTCAGACGTGGTGGTCACCAACAAGAACAAGCACGAATATATCCAGTAAGTAAGCAGCCGCACCATCTCCCCATGTTCCTCTCTCAGTCCTAGTGCACCTCTCTAGGAAACTCCCCCGTGAGGCCAAGTTGTGAGGGGGAAAGGGTATTGATAATGAAGAGGATGGTGATGATAGTAGTAAAATGGCAGCCCCCCCCCCAATTCTCCATCACACACCTGATCTTCCTCATCTGACACAGTGCAGTTAAGACTGGGTAGTGCTGTGGATTGTCCTTAAATTTAGCCACCTTGTTTATAGCATTTTAAACTAAATATTTCCTTTCATTTCACAGTCTTGTAATTCAGTGGCGTTTTGTGAACAGGATACAAACGCAGATGGCTGCCTTTAAAGAGGTACTAAAATAGATGAATATTTTTGATACCTAACTCTGATAATATTTTTGATACCTAACTCTGGGCATCCTTGCCTGTTTGAATATTGATGTAACTGGTTTAAGCTTCAGGGTGTAACTTGTATCTGTGCAAATTTGTGCTGTTGTCTTGTCCTTAACAAAATCCATAAAGGTGTGTTGGCACCATGTTAAGGCCCAACCAAGAAAGTGCAAATCTGCCCCCTTCAGCCACCACGTGCCATTTCATAGGGATGAATCCCGTCCAGGAAGCCCTGGTGGCGCAGTGGTTAAATGCCAGTACTGCAAGCCACCAGGTTGCAAGTTCGATTCCAGCGGGCTCCAAGGTTCACTCAGCCTTCCATCCTTTCGTAGGTCGGTAAATTGAGTACCCAGCTTGTGGGGGGCAATTAGCTAACACACATTGGAAACTGTTTAATGCAGTGTGGATGTGTAAATAGCTATTGCTTGGAATAATTTGTAAGCCGCTCTGATAGCCTTGTGGCTGAAGAGCGGGGTATAAATAAATAAATAAATAAAATAAGAGAAGCTCCATCACAGTAGCCACAGGCAAATGACATAAAGGCCCACCAGGACAGAATGGGCCAGATAGTTCTGGAAGGTGTTCAGTCAGATTTCCTGTAGAGAGAATCCTGTCATGGTGGAGTCACAGCTGCAAATGTGTCTCCATGTCCCTACTCTGGCACATGGCCAGAGCATCCAGGACAGTGGCTTCTTACTTAAGCAGAACCTAAACCACTTGGAGTTCCACAGGTGAGGAGCAGACCGGTGGAAATACGCCTGGGAAGCCATAAGAAGTGTCTGTGGAGCCAGGATCCCCCAGAATCAGCCACCTCCCCCAAAAGAGAGAGGAGAATCCTGCCCAGGAGTTCTTGCTCACTTCTGTACTTGCTGCACACTTTTGACCAAGGCAGGAGCCTGGCACAGGAATTGGCCATCCCCTGCCCAGGCCACCAGCTTCTTCAGGCAGATGGTCGCTAAGTTTATCTTAAAATTCTTCTGTATTCCAGGGTTTTTTTGAACTCATACCACAAGATCTCATCAAAATTTTTGATGAAAATGAACTTGAGGTAAGTCTTGTTTACCTCAGAACTTGGTTCCTTATGGAGTTGTGTGTGATAATATTTTTCCTGAGGGACTTTCTTTCTCAGTCTCTCTCTCTCCCCCTCCCTTTCTCTTTTGGAAATAGCTGCTGATGTGCGGGCTGGGAGATGTGGATGTGAACGATTGGAGGGAACATACAAAATACAAAAATGGCTACAATGCAAATCACATTGTGATTCAGTGGTTTTGGAAGGTAACCCCAAAGGATGCTTTTAGTCTTCAAGCAGCACTCCCTTTTCGACCACATGGGTCATGCCGCTCTGCAAGCAGCAAGGGGTGGGGCAGTGAACATACAGCTTCCCAAACACACCCTTCTTTGCTGGTGGCTGTGCGAAGGAGAGCTGATGCCTCACCAGCAAGAGTGGTGCTGCTTCACCAGCAGAGCTCGTGGTTCTGGCAGCCTCTGGAGTGAAGAACAGATTCTCCTTTGTGCAGTGGGAGTCAAAATCACCCAGCCATGAACCAGAACTACTTAGTCCTTTAACCTGGGGTTTTAATTTGAGACAGTAAACAAGTCAACCTGGCCAAAGTGAAGTGGATGGCGGGGGCAGGCGGGGGGAGGGCTTAGAGCAATGCATCACAGAGGGAGCATTTCAGCCAAACCTCTGTCACTCTGCCTAGGCGGTGCTGCTGATGGATTCTGAGAAACGTATAAGGCTTCTTCAGTTTGTGACGGGCACATCCCGAGTGCCGATGAATGGATTTGCTGAATTATATGGTATGTGCCATCATCTTACATGGGGTCTTCATATGCCTCTTGTGATGGAGGTGCAGGTTAGCTGCTGAAGAATTCCTGTGTTTAGGTCAGAGTGGAAAGGTTTGTAAGGCCTGGCTCAACTAGGTTCGGCTTGATTCAGCACTTCTGCCAAGAGCTTCTTGGAGAATAGGCCTTCCAGGTCAAAGGGCTTCACGCACTGACTGAGCATCCTAACAACACTTTAAGGTTGGCCACCATGTTACAAATGGGCTGGAAGTGTGAAGCTGAGATGGCTGTGGCCTCCCTCTGGGGGTTCTGTGATGAAGGCATGCACTCCTGGGGAGGGTGGTCCAGGGCTCTTTCCACACTTAACTCTTCTTAACTGACTCCACTCTGTGGAATCCTGGGACTTGCAGTTTAGGGAGGAGTGTTTAGGATTCTGTGCTGGAGAGCCCTAGTGCCTCCCCAAAGTACAAACCCCAGGATTCCATAGGAGGCTGCCATGGCAGTTAAAGTGGAGTCATAGCACTAGAACTGTGTGGTATGAACAGGCCCCAGGCTTCTGTGAGGTATATGGAAACGCCGGTTGAGGTCCAGCCTTCTCATCCATCTGGTGGAATGGATTCTTTTGCAACAACACTCACTTCACAACTGGTCAGGTTTTCAGGTAACACTGAAGGGCGGCAGGGGAGAGGAAGCACCATCACGCTGGGAATGAATTCATTAAATTGGATTTAATCTGTGATGGGGGAGGTGTGTGTGTGTGTTCCCAACATCATGTGTTTCTTCAGGGGCACTTACCAGAAAGCCCCCAAACAAACCCAGGTGGGCAGTGCATTTTGATGGAAGCAACAGTCCTGTCCAACTGGATTGCTTGATCTTTCCTTTCAGGCTCGAATGGACCACAGCTGTTCACCATTGAGCAGTGGGGAACCCCAGAGAAGCTGCCGAGGGCGCATACTTGGTAAATATGTCTATACGTGAAACATGACATTGGCTCAACCCCTCCTGCTTTGTCCTGGCCCTTATTCAGGGCTTCATCCTTGTCTTCTTTCCCTCCCCCAGCTTTAACCGCTTGGATTTGCCTGCCTACGAGTCCTTTGAAGACTTGTGGGACAAGCTGCATATGGCCATTGAAAACGCTCAGGGGTTTGATGGTGTGGACTGAGCTCTCCTTGGGCAGAGGCACTTCTCCTCCTCCTTCTGTGCTGCAATTTGAAGACGTTTACAAGCAAAACACACTTATTCCAGGGAATCTATTTCTGTATCTATTACTGGGCAATTGAATCTTTATGGTATCATTTTTTTTAAAAAAAAGTGTTATTGATTTCAGTAATGCTTAATTGCATTTTGCATTTCAAACTCTTTACCTGTATCCTTAGCGGGTGTAACATGAACTCTGATGAGGCTGGCAGGATCTTTGCATTACCTCTTACAAAAATATTTGCCTTCTTGGCACTCTGAACTACTGAAAACATAAGCTGTGAAAAAGCAGGGTTGTGTGTATCCGTTTGTCTGTCCATTTATGGGTCTTCTCTCTTCTGAAATGGCACAATAGCACATGGGTTCTGCTCTTGGGTCATCATGCTTTTCTTCAGACTTTTCAAAGCACCTTACTTACCTTCTGTGTATGTGTTTAGTAAAACCTTGCAACACTTTCATACTGTAGTGTCTGTGCAGAACATACCAGCTCCATCTGCAGTTGTGCACATCACTGCAAGCTTAAAAGTTGGCAGGGCTAGAGCGCTTATAAGCTGGATCCTGAATGGGCCCTTCACTTTGAGGCCCCTTTGAGTTGGGTGGGAACCTCCCCGTTCTGCTTTTAGCACTGACACATCTCTTTCTAAACTTTTTAAACTTTGGAGGTTGAAAGTAGCATGGACTTGAAGGAGATTGTTTTAGAATCTGTCTGGATTTATATACTAGTGTATTTTTTTGGTAAATCGTATTTTGATAAATTGTCTAACAAACAATATTTTTGGCCTTGCTTCCTCAAACTCCAAACCATTGCTTTGGGGTTTTTTTGCTTTCCTTGTTGAATACCACAGTGTTACGGTGTAGCAAAATGCCTTTCCCATATCTGTTCTTGCAGTATTGCACCACAAAACATATGGACATGTTTACAGGGTTTTATGGGCCAATTTCAGCAATCAGATAAGTGCAAATGTGAGTTACACTTTGCAGAATGCACCCAGGGCAGAATATGCCCCTGAAATTTGTTTACATGTTATGTTACTCCCTCCTTCCACCTCTAACCTGGCTGCCTTTTTTATATTTTCTCAGTGTTTAGCCTAGAAACCAAATAGAATGCAGTATAACCAAAGTAATAGTAAATAACGTGCAATTTATTGAGAACTAGCAGTAACCAAGCTCAGCATGGAGCTTTTTGTACAATAGTTAAATTGAATGGGTGGATATTTTGATACACGTTATCAGGGCTCTGGTGTTCAGGTCGATGCTGGTTTTAAACCTTCAGTTCTGAGGGAAGTTGACATTGTAGTCTCTGGGAGCAGCTGCCCAAGTGGTCTTGATCCAGCTGAAGGGGCTCATCTCAGTGCCCAGTGAGCTGCATGCCAGATGTGGAGAAGAAGCCAAGTCCATGGGGCTTGACCAGCTGCTCCCTCCTACCCAGAAGGTGGCCAGAAGCCTGCATAGCTTGCTTGACAGATCAGTCTTAAGGAATCTCCAGTATCCCTCATAGACTGGGCTCTGGGGCAGAGAATGTCAAGCAAATAAAAAATAACTATTCAGTCTACATTCTGTTTTGTTTTTTGTGGGTTTGTGTGTGTATAAAACTCAGAATGATCTGTCTGTATAGATTTGAATGTAACTGAGTACTTCAGTCTACCCAGTGAAGAATCTGAAACAGTAAATAAAGTTTATTCTACTAAGTTGTTATTTTCTGTTTAAGTCAATTGATGAGAGACATTTCTGCAACTGTTTAAAGCTGATCATTGTCTGGAGCGTGCTGGGCCCATTTCACGGAGGGGAATGTCACCCATCCCTCCTTGCTGGCTTCCAGTCCTACAAGGAGCCCCTTGCTTTCCATGCACATTCCTTTCCTAAATGCCTCTTCTCCATTTGCAAAAAAAAAAAAACACCTTTCCAGAAAATGCATTATTGCAACATCAAATAAGCCTCTCTCAAGGCAATTCTGGAAATATGATGGGGCTCACCTGAACCTTTTAGCGACTCTCAGAGAAGTTGGATCAGGCAGGTCACAGCCTCGAGTATGGGCCTCCTTGTAAAACCCTGAGAGAAAATGATCTGGAATTTGAACAGGTTTTCATTGGGGAAAAAGAGTGGCATCACTCAAATTGACAACATAATACGCAGTGGTGTCAAACTGGAGCAGAGCATGATTCCCGAGGGGAGTGGCTTTTGGGGGGATGCCTGGCCCCTCACTTCCAAGGCAGGTGCCTCAACAACTTTCCTCCATTCCTTTCCATCCATAGCAGAAGCCGGATGGAGAAAAGCACTGGAACTGCTTGGTGAGACTCATAAAGAATTATTATTCACATTCTCTACAAATCAGTTTGAACCCTCTTCTGTTTGAAAACTGTTAGATCAGGGTTTTTTTTTTAAACAAATCATGCAGCTAACAAATTAATCACAGGCAAATGGTAACTTCTGTGGAGGAAAAAGGCCATGGGGTTCAGCAACTGAGAAGGGAGGGTATGGAGGATCATGGTGCCGCTTCCTTCAAGCCTTGATGTACACTATTGCTTCCCAGCACTCTAGGGCTCCCAAAGCCTGAACTGCCAAAGAAAAGAAGAGGGAAACATAATATCCAAAGAGACTGTTGTTGTTTAATATATATCCCATCTTCCTGGCATGGCACCCAAGGTGGCTCACATCAAACTAAAAACAAAGTATAACCTGTATCAAAAGCATTAAATTATCACAGATTAAAACATAAAAAGATAAAAGCACAAAACACCCCATTAAAAGATCCTTCTGGGCTGCAGTAAAATGCCCAATGCCTGCCTAAATAAAAAGGTCTCTGCCTGCCAGCAGAAAGAGCAAAGAAGGGACCAACTAAGCCTCCCATGGGAGAGGTTTCCACAACCTGGGTTCAGCTACCAAGGAGTCCCCCTCTCTTGTGCCCTCACGAAATGTGCCTGTCATGGTGGTGGAACAGAGAGAAAACCCTCACCTGAAGATGTTCATAGATGAGAATAAAGTGAGCGCCAGCATGGAGGACAGGGACTCGGGTGGTCAATCCCATGTCTCGACTGAGCCATGAAACTCACGGGATCACGATGGGACTCTGTCTTGCAGGGAGGAGGAGAAACGCCTACACCACCCTGAAGCCACTGGAAGAAAGGTGAGATATTAACCAGTAATGAAAAGAGGTGGTTTTTTTTAAGGATGGGAAGGATAACAACCATGCCGTTATTATTACAATTATTATTAGATTAAGAACTATTTTGAAGAGCCAATGTTAAAACCATTTGTAAAGGTCAAAGGCCATAGGACAGTACAGAATGGGCTGCGAAGATGGAGCCAGCCTTACTCTCCTTGTGAGGAAGTCCTGAGGGGCTGCTACCCAGAGATAGCACCTGAGGGAGGAGAGGGGTTGAAGGGCTATTTGCAGCTGATTGGCAAGGATGACTGTTCACCCTTTTATTTTAAATACTGGGCTTACAGGGAGTGGGTTTTTAAGTGAAAGGATTGTAACCTTTCTTCAGTTCTGGTACTCAGAAGAAATGTTGCCCTCCATTATGAACCCATGCCTTTCTCTTCAGGCTCAGTTAATGGATCTTAAAGTTGAAGTAAAAATAAAAACTCTTAGCAGAACAGATCCTGTAATCCCAAAATCTGGCTACCTTGCAAGCAACTTGATTTTGCCACCAGTGGAGGGGGGATTAATAATTTCCCATTAAGATTAGAAGTGGAGTTAAATCTGATCCAGCTATCCAATGCACCAAGGGTAAGGGAGTGTATGTGGGGGGGGGGGTTGCATGCCTTCAAGTCGCCTATACTTACGAATTTTTCATAGTTTTCTTAAGCAAGGAATCCTCTGAGTTGGTTTTGCCAGTTCCCTCCTCGGAAATAGAGACTCCAGCACCTGGGATTCATCGGCTGGCCTTCTGGGCTTGGGGAAGGTTCTTCTTTTTGGATTCCCTGGGGCATTCTGGGAGTGGCAGTCCAAAAAGCACCATCTCCCATGCTCTGGCAGTTCTAGCCTGTAGCATTTGAGGAAAAGGGACTAAGGTCAGATCTTGTGCACTCCATTAATTTCTTAGGGTTTTCTTTTGCCAGTTCCTTTGTCTAAAATATAGCCTACAGCACCTGGTCTCCGTTGGTCGTCTCCCATCCAAGTACTAACCAGGGCTGACCGTGCTAAGCTTCCAAGATCAGATGGGATCTGGTGCGTTTAGTGTATTTTAGGCTCAAAGGGTAGGTCCCCAAAAACGTTTTCACCGTACAGCTCCCTGCCAATTCAGATTGGCCCTGTTTCTCCCGAAAGTTGTGTTTACTGGTGAATTTCCACCAGAGGTCACTGTAAACCAGTTTGTGCGCAAGAGGGCACAAGAGCCCAAGACAGAGGTTCCCCTGGCTGGCACTTGGAGGAGGAAGTTTGCTGCCAAGAGGATGGTGGCCAGTCAAATGGTCTCCCCATTTGGCCTCCCCTCCTGAAGGATTTCTCTTAGCCCAGAAGAACCTGGCTTTTAAGAGCTTGGAAAGTTAACGTTTTATAGGTACTTCAGTCACATTATTCAGTACAGAGGTTATCTTTAAAAAATACATTTGGATTGATAAGAAATGGGCATAAAACTTTGGGGCAAATCCTGTCAAAAAGTGTCTAAAATGCTCTTAAAACTAACTTTGGAAAATAACTAGAAAATGTTGCTCAGTCCACCCCAACATAGTATTTCATGCCAGACATGACTTCAGAAACATGGCCTCTTCATGTTTCTGCTATTCTAGCTCTCTCTCTCTGGCATTTCTTTGCAAATGAAGATTCAGGAAGGACTCATCCCGCGCTTTCTGCAAGCACGCTGATGACTAAAAAGGCCAATCCAAGATAAACAAGTCTGCTTGCAGAAAGCACAGCAGAGGGTCTCCTTGGGTGATATTTCTGGGTTGTGATTCTTTCTGCGTTGTCATTTCTCTTCAAGACTTGTTTGGCATGAGTTCTCAAATAAGGCTGCAGCATTGTGGATAATGCGTCTCCATGCCTCCCGATGTGAGGCCAGGGCGGACCACTGTTGGTGATCAATTTGGCCGAGCCTGAGATGTTGTTTCAGGGAGTCCTTGTATCACTTTTTTGGAGCACCCCTCTTATGCTGACCCATGGCGAGTTCACCATAGAGTACTATTTTTGGGAGGTGATGGTTCTCCATCCTAGAAACATGCCCTGCCCAGCACAGCTGTGTTCTCAATATCATTGCCTCAATGCTGGTGATCCCTGCTTGCTCAAGAACAGCAACATTCGTCACATAGTCAGTCCAGTGTATATTTAGGATTGTGCGTATACAGCGCTGATGAAAGCGTTCAAGGAGTCGTAAGTGGTGGCGATAGGTGACCCATGTTTCAGCCCCTTAAAGGAGTATAGACAGTACAATGGCTCTATACACACTGATTTTTGTGCTTCACCTCAGGTGTTTATTACTCCAGACTCTTTTGTAAAGTCTTCCAAATGTGCTATACGCCTTTGCTAATCTGTGATCAATCTCTTTGTCAATCTTTGGCATCTGAGGAGATGATGCTTCCCAGGTAGGTGAACTGCTGAACGGACTTAAGCACAGATTTGCCTATGGCAATGTGGGGATGGTGGTGTTCCAGTTTTCACTCTGCCTGTGTGATTTCAGAGGTACTTTACTTCATAGTCCTGACCCCCCCCCCCATTTGGGTCATTGGGTGATGGGAGGGATTCATTATTTATTTGACTGCCAGCTTGGTGTGGTGGATTGAGTGTTAGGTTCAGACTATGGAAGACCAGAGTTCAAATCCCCACTCAGCCATGGGAACTCACTGGGTGACCTTGGGATGGTCATGCTCTCTCAGCCTCAGAAGAAAGCAATGGCAGCAATCTCTTTGCAATCAATCTAGCTAAGAAAACTCTATCAAGTCAAATCAAAATTGACTTGAAGCCACAAAACAACTAAATGTGTAGAGTGAAGCCTCACTTGAGAAGCCAAGTCTTTTGTAGTGTGTAAGGAGCCTCTGTCTGTGGTGCCGTGGTTTCAGTGTGAGACTGAGGCTCCTGACACACTGCAGAAATAATGCACTTTGACAGCACTTTTAACTGCCATGGCTCAATGCTGCCATGGAATTCTGGGATTTGTAGTTTTGTGAGATCTACAAATCCCATGATTCCATAGGTGGAGCCATGGCAATTAGAGTGGTGTCAAACTGCTTTAATTCTGCAGTGTGGCTACAGCCTAGGACTCTGGAAAAGCTTAGCAGAGTTTTTGTGGATATAAACCCACTCCTGTATCTACTAAGGTTCTGCTAAAATAAAAACCAGTTAGTCTTAAAGGTGATGCTGCATTCCTTTTTTTCTCTCCTTCCCTTCCTCCTCTTTATGCTGAAAAAGATCAACACAGCCACATCTCTGAATATGTAAGTGCTTTGCTTCTAGTTTGTATGTACTCACTTAAAATCAAAGTTGCAGAAGTTTCTTACCAGGAATGGACAAATATATTCCTACTCCTAAGTGAATGGATGTCCCTCTTTGTAGCATCCTGGGCTGTGTCTCCCTTTTCTTGCTGGATTCCAATTCTTTTTGACAGTTGGGCTGGACCAGCTTCGCTTGGGAAGAGGCCACAGCCTTCATCCTCATGTTGCGAGAATGGATCTTTGCTTCCAACACTCCCGTTCTTTATGCAGTTCCAAGATCCTATAAGAAGACCTCTCCTCTTGTCTCAGGTCTGCTATGTTTGCTGTGGAGGAGTTGGTGAGGGACTTTGTCAAAAGGCCTCCTGAAAGTCTAGAATATAGGCTCATAGGTTCAAGAGATGGGCTTTCCTCTTCTGTGTTAGTCATGTCTCTGATTAAATCAGAGGATGGACCATCTGGCCCCTACAGGTGGATAATCTGCTGCCTCCTCCCCCCCCCCGTGTGATTTTCATACTGCTGTGAGCACGTTGTTGTTCTTATGGCACGTTTTGGGTCAAGCCCAGGATTCCTGCTTACCAGCCATGAACATGTTGCTGCTAAGAAATTAAGCAATACAGCTGCTCTCCACCAGCAAGGAAAACTTTCAAAAACACAACATGTGCTTTCTGTTTTTCCTGTAAGTTCACTCTCTTTTTGTGACCCACCCTTGGAAGAGCCTGCAGAAGTGGTGTAGGTTTGACTCCAGGCAAAAAAAGTTCTGGGTGCAAGGGGGGGGCATCATTCCTTGGGAGGTGGGCCCCTTTCCTGCTGCCTCCCCCTGCAGCCCCAGGAGAACCAAACTGAGCTAAGAGCCGGTTTCTGGTAGGAGATGGGGAAAGAGAGAGAGAGAGAGAGAGAGAGAGAGAGAGATTTAGCATGGCATTGTCTTTTGAGGGGTGGCAGCCTTTCCCTGGGTTTATTCCTTGTTTGGTTTCCTTTTGCATTGGAGGGTCTTTGGTGGGGTCTGGGATCGTTCAGAAAAATTAAAATCTGGCTGGAGAAAGGGGAGCAGAATGTCACCACGGATCCGGGCTTTGTATGTGAAGTCAGGCTGGAGCAGAAGAGAGATGCCTTGAAGGCTTCCGCTCTGTTTATCTTCACACTCCTGAGAGGTCATCGCTCTCTGACAGCAGATGGAAGGTGGGAAGGAAAGGCCTTTTGGAGAGAGCAGGGAGGGGGCTCAGATTTTGTGTATAGAGGGGAGGCACCAGGGATCTGGCCAGAGACTTCTTGTGACTCAGGAAGATAAAATAGAAAGGCAGGAGGCCCCAACCACCCTCCATCCATCTTTCTTTGGAAGAGACTGCAGACTAAATGAGTGGGTGGGTGGGGAATCAGGAATTACTCATTCCAAGGAAACCACCAAGGGGTAAAGGGGAGAGGATACAGGCTTGGGAGACAGTGCTTTTGGGGACTGAACCTCCGTAAAATGTCAGGGGACACACACTGGAAACTGCTTAATGCAGTGTAGATGTGTAAATTGCTATTGCTTTAAAAAAAAAATTGGAAGCCGCTCTGATATCCTTGTGGCTGAAGAGCGGGGTATAAATAAATAAAATAATAACTAAATAAATAAATAAGGAAGAGGATGGAGTCCCCTGGTCCACGGTGTGCTTGGTAAACCTCTATGTGATGTTGGGATTATTTTTCCAAAGACAAAGGGAGGTAAAGAGTCAGAATCTGCAGGGTGTAAAAGGCACCGCTTATTATTTTAAGAATGTAATTGAAAAATTAGCTCTGAGTGAAAAAGAGAAATTGCCAAACCATAGTTGGAAAAAGTTTTGGCCTTGGTTTAATGAGACAACCCCAGCAATAACTTAAGGGATATCTTTAAATAAATATTTTATTATTATTTTTGTATTATTTTGTGTTATTATTTTTATTAATCTTTTATTAATTTTTTTCTTTTCCAAATATGTATAATTGTAATGTGTAAATATAATGTTCATTGGAAAAGAAAAAAAGAGTGATTATAGTGTGTTTACATTAAGAGGAAAATGTACTAGTGTTAGGATAGATAGTTTAATTTTTTATTCGTAAGAAAAGAGGAAAACAATTTTTTTTTGCATTATTGTTACGGCCTTTTGGGGTCGGGTGTATTTTTCAGTAGAATGGTCTTATTCCAATAATAAAAAAAAATCCTAATCCCTGCTCCCAGTGTCCTTGCCCAATTTTCCACTTTAAGAAAGCAGCAGGCAGGGAGTGCTTCAGCCTTTGGACCAAAGACTCCAAAGAATCCCTCTCATTTCTTGGCAGCCACAAAGTTCTGCCTAAGCAAGGCTAGAGAAAGGACTTGGAGATTCACCTTGTGTGTGTCCCATACCTTCCCACTTGCCTGATTTCGCAGGGGCAGCCCCCATTAATCCTTTGTTCCCCCCCCCACACTTCTTCAGCAGCATTTAAAATGTCCCAGTTTCTCTCTCCTCCCCTCCCCCTTTGTCCTCAGCTGATTTCCATTGCTGCAAACGGAGGGCGAAGTACAAAAGTAGTTTACACTCAGTTAACTCACTGGGGGAGAGAGGAGAAGGAGTCTCAGGCAAAAGCAAACTGCTGCACCCACTCCTCATTTGTTTCTTCTTCCTCATATATAACTTTTGCCATCTTGACCACACTCAGATGTGGTCACCAGGCCCCACATTTCCTCTCTTAAGTATTACAGGGTATGGTGTCCCCCTCCCGCAAAAACTTTACCATCCCCCTGCTGAGGCCTTTGTGACTGCCGGGGGAGTGTTGCCTGGGGTAATTTGGTTTTTTGTGTAGGCCTGTTGGGGGGCACGCTTTCTGCACCCCGGCAGCCCCGCTTTTGCAGCCCCAAACCTCTGGGCAGTTTCCAATCCCTGAACAGCCCCAAATGCAAGGAAGCAGCTCATAGAGGTGGCTGTGTGGCTTTTCCCACCTCCCCACAACCCACCCCATGCCCTTTTTTGCCCAGAGGGGTGATGGGAACAGGGCACCAGGCTGCCTCGTTCTCTTGGGGCATTTCTGGCCCTCGAGCTGGTGGGTCTCTGCTGGGAATCAAGATAAAAGCTAAGCTGTGGGTCCAGTAGCTCCCTCGCAAGTATCTTCCACCCCATTGCAGAGATCTATCAGCCACCAGGTCTTCTGAGGAGATACCAAACAATTCAGGTCCACAACTAGGGTGAAGGTGGCAAAATAAAATTGCTTTAAAAATACCAGCAAGAACAAATACAGGTGAGAAGCTCTTTTGGGTCTTACTCTGGCAGTAAAATCTTCCTCCTCCCCCTTCTCCCCCACATCTGCACAGTGCTGGCCAGCTGAGCTTTTCTGCGTGTTGAGTGTCAGGCTAGGTTTTCAGACAACACTGTTATAGTGTTACTATTCCACTATATTTGCTATGGCTGCCTCCTGTTGAATCCTGGGATTTGCAGTTTAGGGAGGGGTATTTGCAACTCTCAGCCAGAGAGCTCTTAGGCCTCACTAAACTACAAACCCCAGAATTCCACAGCAGGAAGCCAGAGCAGTTAAAGTGGAATAGTAACACTATAACAGTGTAGTCTGAAAATGGGTCTCAGCCGGTGCTGGGGATCAGAGTCACTCTCTCTGTCCTAGGCTCACGGCAACCCGTTTGGCTTCCGTTCTGCAGGGGAAATGGCTGTCTTCCACCCTCACTTGCTAGTTCTCCACTTCCAGGGTTTCATGTGTTGTTTCCAGGAGATTTCAACTACTGTACTTGCAGCCTGATCATGGGGAGTGGGAGATAAATTCACCTGTAGGTCTGCCACCTGCTCTTGGGCCCCACACCTTTCTGGGATCTTCAGGTCTACTAAGGCTGGGCTTTACCATCTGGACCTCAGCTGCATGCTTGCTTCTGGGTGGCTGTGGCTTGATGCTTTTTGAAGCAAAACCAAAGGTGGAGCTCTTCATACTGAGTAATAGCCACCCAGCACCTAAAGGCACCAGCCCATAGGGGATGCTGTTCCAGTCTGGTACCCAGCTGGGCCCTGAGGCAGCAACTCACTCTTCCCGATGTATAACTTGTGTGCAACGCTGCTAGTTCTGGGGAACCTCTAGAGGTCCTTGGTCTCCACCAGCTGGGGACCCTTCTGAGTTGTGCAAGGCTGGCCCCCTCATGTGGTATAGCCCTTCCAGGCCTTCTGGGGCGGGGGGGGGGGGAAGGCAGCCATCCGTCAGGAAGGAGGTGCTGGGGAACTTTTCTTACATCCCAGGCTTGTACTAATTTGAGGTGCCTCCTGATTCTTTCTCATCCACTGTGCCTCCCTCCCTCTTCAGTCTGGATCCCTTGCTTGGCCAGGCAAGGCAGCCAGGCAGAGAGATCTTTATCAGGTTGCCTTTACTAAGTGTTGGGCTTCATACCTGACATATTTTCATCAAGAGCAGTTAATCAAAATTGAAGATGCCAGGACAAGCATAAAACAGAATGTGCCACTCTGAAGCAGCCTTTTCCTGCAGCCCAGTAGCTGAAGCTCTCTGGCCAGTTCACAAAATAAAGCTTAAAACCATGCAATATAAAATTATAAGAAAACAATGTCAGCACCTGAAAAGTTTGGAACAACAACAGAATGAAATCCAACACAAAATCCTGCAGCAGTGTAAGATCTAAAAGGCACTAACAGATTAAAAAGCGAGAGACAGAGAGACTAAAAAGTCTGAAAATTAAAAGGAATTTAACTAGCACTGAAAAAGCCACAATTTAGGTACCCAGCCTGCTGGAGACAGCATTAATTCTGCAGACTGGGTGCCAGAACTGAGAAGGCCTTGCTTCTTGTAGCCACTCATCTCACCTCTATTTGGACCAGCTAAAGCTTCTGGACCAATTTCAGTGATAGTCACACCTCTAAAAACAAGAGGCCACCAGAGCATGAGCAAAGTGTTGCTAGGCTGCTTTTGACCAGCTTCCAGGTGGTTGGTCTATTAGCCTAAAAGAGTAGCTGCACCACTGAGTTGAAGGGGTCCAGTTTCCCTCCTGACTAGTGGTCTTCCCATTGGAGGCCACTGGCTACTACATGCCTTAGTGAGTGTTAGGGCAGTCTTTGTCATCAAAGTGAAAAGCCCAAATTGGCTAGGTATCCAAGATGACCCATGTGGTGCCATATGAAAGACCCTTCCTAGTGCCAATGTCCTCTGATTGAAATTTGCTTTTCAGCAGAATTAAAGTTTATCTGTCTGTGCCAGATATATATTCACCCACGTTTAAAGTGTATAATGAAGCAAAGAGCCAGAGGCTGGTTAGGCAAGCAAAGAGCAACAAAAGGTGTGTTTTCAGATGTTTTCAGAGGCAAAGAGAATGGCCAAGGAGGGGGTGGGGCTACTTGCTGTCCAATAAGGATGGCAAAATGCTAACAGGTTACAATGAAAAGGCAGAACTACTCAATACCTATTTTGTTTCAGTCCCCCCACCAAAAAAACAAAAACAAAACAACAACAACAACAAAAACAGAACTGTGTACTTCCATGCAGTATGGGGGTGGGGTCTGGATTGGCAAGGGGTCTGATAGGGAGATAGTCCAGAATCACTTAAACAAGTAGAAATCTGAAGGGTCAGCTGACCTACATCCCAAAGTACAGAAGGAATCATAGAATCATAGAGATGGAAGGGCCATCCAGTCCAACCCCCTGCCATGCGGGAACACACAATCAAATCATTCCCGACAGATGACCATCCAGCCTCTGTTTAAAAGCCTCCAAAGAAGGAGACTCTACCACACTATGAGGCAATGTATTCCACTTCCAAACAGCTGTTACTGTCAGGAAGTTCTTCCTAACGTTTAGGCGGAATCTCTTTTCCTGTAGTTTGAACCCATTGCTCCATATCCTAGTCTCTGGAGCCACAGAAAACAAGGTTGTTCCATCCTCAATATGTTAAACCTGGCTATCATGTCACTTCTCAACCTTCTTTTCCCCAGGGTAAACATACCCAGCTCCCTAAGCTGCTCCTCATAGGGCATAGTGGCTTCTAGACCCCCCACCATCCTGGTCACCCTCCTCTGGACTTGGAACTTGCTCATGTACTCTCTGAACCCCTTGCCATCATTTTTGAGAAATCTTGGAGAACAGATGAGGTGCCCAAGGACTGGAAAAGGGCAAACATTGTCCCTCTCTTCAAAGAAAAAAAAAAGAAGAAGATCCGGGAAACTACAGACCAGTCAGCTGAACCTCAATACCTGGGAAAATATGAGACTGGATTATACAGGAATCTGTCTGTAAGTGTCTTAATGACGATGCAGTGATCAGGAGGAGCCAACATGGGTTTGTCAAGAACAAAGCCTGCCAAACTGGTCTTATATCTTCCTTTAAAAAAAAAATCAGGTCACTAGTTTAGTAGATGGTGGGAATGCTGTCGATGTCATTTATCTGGGTTTCAAAGGTCTCTGCAATGTTTTGATTAGCAAACTGGTTAAATGTGGATTACATGGGAATACTGTCACATGAATCCATAATTGGTTTGAAAACCATGCTCAGAGAGCCACTATCAATGGCTTCAGACTGGAAGGAGGTTGTCAGTGGAGTACATCAGGATTCCTCTCCTAGGGCCATTAGTCTTCCAACATTTTTATCAATGACACCAGCTGCATCTGCACTGCAGAAATACAGAAATCCATTTCGACACTGCTTTCCCTGGCCATGGCTCAATACTATGGAATTCTGGGATCTGTAGTTTTGTGAGATATTTAGCCTTCTGTGTTAGAGAGTTCTGATGCCACAACAAATTACAAATCCCAGGATTCCCTAGCGTTGAGCCATGGCAGTTAAAGCAGTGTCAAACTGGATTATTTCTGTAGTGCAGATGTGGAGGGAATCCTTATCAAGATTGCAAATGACACAAAACTAGGAGTGGTGGCTGTCACATTGGAAGAGAGGAACAGAATTCAAAAGGACCTTGATAAACTAAAAAATTGGGCAGAAAATAATAACATGAAGTTCAACAGAGACAAATGCAAAATTCTACAAAACCCAAATGTACGGGCATAGGATTTGGGCTACATGGCAGTACTACATGTTGATCATAAATTGAACATGAGCCACTAGTGTGATGCTGCAGCAAGAAAGGCAAATGCTATTTTAGCTTGTATTAACAGAAGTGTAGTTTCCAAGTTGAGGGAGTTATTAGTCCCACTATATTCTGTACTGGGCATCTAGAGTACTGAGTTCAGTTCTGGGCACCTCATTTTAAGAAGAACATGGATAAGTTGTGGAGCGGGTTCAGGGAAGGGCAACAAGGATTATAAGTATGGCGAACAAAAGATATGAAGCGAGGTAGAAGGAGCTGGGCATATTCAGCCTGAGAAGACGAGGGGTGATGTGATGGCACTCTTTGAATCCCTCAAGGGCTGCCCCAAAGAGGATGGGGCAGACCTGTTCCCTGCTGCCCCAGGGGGGGGGAGGACCAGATCTCATGGTTTGAAGTTACGGGAGAGTAGATTTTGACTGAACATTAGGAGGAACTTCTTGATAGTGAGAGCCAAGATGACTTGACTGAGGCCGTTGTATTTTGGGCACATCATGAGAAGGTATGATTCACTAGAAACTGCAGTAATGCTTGGTAAGGGAGAAGGCAGCAGGAAAAGAGGGAGACCGCATAGTAGGTGGATAGATAGACTTAAGCAAGGAAGCCACAAGGGCTGCCTTGAGTTCACAAGACCTGACCAGGGCTGTGAATGATGGGGTGACCTGGGGGGTCTCTCATGCCTGGGAGAGCCATGAGTTGAGGTTGGCTCGATGGTACATAACAACAAAGGAATTGGCACAATTTGGAGTAATTTGACTTTTTCTGGAGGAAGCGGCCATTCGTTTTTGCAAACAAAAGCGAGGTACTACCTCTTAGGCAAAATGTCTTTAATGTTTGGCAATGGGACAATGGGACAGATCTCTGTTTCTGGCGCAATAAAGTGAGCTGTACCCCCGTTTCCCCACATGTAGTTCCGACGGTCCCCACAACTAAGGGACAGTCCCCAGTGGGCTGCCGGGGTCGGGGTCCCAGCATTGTGGGCTCTTCTGGGGCGGGGTCCCTAGTCTTCCTGAGGTTCTCCAAGGGGCTCCCTGACCACCCCCCTAAAAAGCTGGGGAAAGGGAGGGGTGGGTGCTGCGCCGCCCCCCCGGAGGAAGGGCCCGCTGACCCTCTCCTGCAGCTGGGCGGGGGGTCTTCATCATCCCATGGGGTTTGGGGGGCAGCCCCCTGGGGGCCTGTGAAGGGCTGATTCCCCCCTCCGGCTCTGGAGCCCCTTCCGAGGGGAGAGGAGAGTTTCGGGGGGGGGGCTGAGGGGAGGGGGCGCCTTTCCCGTCCTGCCATTGAGCGCATCACCCCCTCCCCTCCCCTTCGCCTCTAAAAGGGACTCCATGGGGGGGCTGCCAAAGTTGGGGGGCGGCTCCCGAGTGGGTCGGCCCTCGCTGGCCAGCCCCCTCCCCTCGCCGTCCCTCCGCCCCCTTTGGCCTGGCCTGGCCCGGCCGGCCCCCCGCCCCCTCCCCGCCCCTCTCCTCGGCGGACCTCAGGCAGGGAGGGGAGGGGAGGGGGAGAGAGAGGGGGAGGGTCCGCGCGGGTCCGGAGGGGCGAGGCGAGAGGGAGGCTTAGGGTTGGAGGGAGCGAAAGGGGCCCCGACGGCCGGCCAGCCAGCCAGGCGGACCAGCCAGCCAGACCAGGGAGGGAGGAGGGCAGCCATTCGGGCCGCCGAGGACGAAGAGCGGCTGGCTGGACCCAGGGCGCGGGAGATGCCCCCGCAGGACCCCCGCCGCTAAATGGCGCCCCGACGGAGCAGCCCCCCCCGGGCCGGCCACCCCCTCCTGCTGGCCGCCGCCCTCCTGCCAGGTGAGTCCGCCCGCGGCCAGCCCGGCTCCGGCCCTCCCTGCTGGCTGCCGGCCCGGAGGCGCACCGTCGGAGGGAGGGAGGGAGGGAGGGTCGGTCTCCTCGGGTCTCGTCCCGTCCCGTCCCGGGGCCCCTTCCCTCCTCCCACGTGGGGCCGGCAGAGAGAGGGGCGGCGGCGAAGGAACAGGGCCGGAGAGACCCCCCCCTCCCCGGGACCCCCTCCCCATCCTCCCCTCCCGGGACTTGGCGTGGAATCACCGGGGAGGGGAGAGCGGGGAGGGGGGGTCCCTGCCGCTGTTTCCCATCCCACCCCCGCGACCCCCGAGCCCCTTCTCCTTCTCCGGCCGAAGAGCCTCGGGCTGGGGGCCCCCAGGGGCTGCTCCCCCTCTTGCCGCCCCCCAGGATGCCTTCGCCTTCGGAGCTCTCCGGAGAGGCTGCTAAAACTCACAGGCGGAGGATGGGGGTGTGGGGGGCAGTAAGAGCGCCGCCCCCGAGCCCCCTCCCCACTTGCCTTTGGCCCCTACAGTTGGGGGGCAGAGGCCCCGAGAGGGAGCCCCTTGCCATGGGACGGGGCGGGGGGTTGGTGTAGGTGGATAGGGGGTACTTTTCGCGGGACCCCCGAGGGCACCCAAGTTTCCCTTCTCTGGTCCGGCGTGGGTGGGGTGGGGGGGTCTCTCCCGGAAGCGCTGTTGCCCCCCCTGCAGCCGTGGGGCCCCCCTCCGAGGAGAGGCCCCGCCACGCACCCCTCCAGGAGGCGGGGCTGGCTGCTGGTGGGCGGAGCTTCCTTTGGGGAGGGGTGGCTGCCCCCCCCGCCCCCCTTGGGGAAATTAGGGGCCGTAGTCAGGGGTGGCCATGCAGGCGGCAATAGACAACCTAATCCCAAATGGTGGCAATCCTCTCTGGTGGGTTTGGGTGTACCCTGGGGAAGTGGCTTTATTTGGGGTGTCAGGCCCCAGAAATGCCATCGTCTCAGCCTCTGAGGCAGAGTTGTGTTGGGAGGTGGAGAAGCGCCCCTCCTCCTCCGGAGACAAGGAGGGTGTAGATGGGGCCCTAAATTTGTGTGGAGGGGGGAGGAGACCGAGAGAGAGGGAGAGAACTTTCCTCCGAAAGGTCCCATAAATAGCACCCCCTCCTCCTCCTTTGATCTCCTCACCATCTGGCGGGGACCCTCCCTTCTTCTATCAGTTCATTGCACTGATCAATGAAGAGGCAGGAGGAAGAAATAGCTCTCCTTCGACGGAGTGAGGATCTTTCACTTGTTGGGAGTGGCAATGTTAAGTCTGCATAACTTTTTCTTTTATGTAAAAAAATTATTCTAAACCCTATAAATGTCAAACACCTGCTTCCAGGAGGTGCTCCTTCCCTTGCAAAAAAACACATGTTCCTTGCAATGGTGTCATTTAGGAGGATGCTTTGCCAGGTACACCCATGTGCCATGTGCCATGATGTCTGGTTTCTGACCTACGTGCATGTTTAATGCTCAGCTAAGGCAGGGGCTCTCAGCCTTTGGTCCTCCACAGATTTTGGACCAAAATTTTGCACCTGGGACCTTCTGGGAGTGCAAGTCCAAAACACCTAGAAGAGGAGGAGGAGGAGGAGGAAGTGAGTGAGAACCACTGAGCTAAGACATTGTCCTGAATGGGCTATGTGCCCTAGATGATGATGATGATGACAATGAAGAATAGCAACAGTGATAGTGACTTTTCCTGAGGAGATCTCCTTTCCTTTATCTTTGGTGGGCCGGTGGCTGACTGGAGAGATGGACTGGATGTTTGTAGGCCAGCCACCTTCCCTCCTTCATACATCTAAGTCCCCTGTGGATGCGGTGGGGCATTTTTGTCTGATGCAGAGGGGCTGGAATCCCTTCAGTGTTGCTGAAAGTGGTTGCCTGTCATGCATGCTTGACATGTAGGGGTGTGTATTGCATTGTCCAACATGTATGTAGATGCACGCTTGGTTGTGCAGCATTGCAACTTGTTCAAGAGGCCATGTTGCACAACTGGCGTGTAACTCTGAGTGCAAAATTGCTCTCCGTCATCCCTGGTGTGCCTCTGACCCGTTGTTCCTTTCTCTCCTCCTCCTTGCTTTCTTGCTCTCCCAGGAATCTTTTGCTTTAGTGATCTGGTTTTTGTGAAAGAGCCCCAGGACGTGACTGTGTCTCGCAAGGACTCGGTGCTCCTGGACTGCCAGGCCCGGGGCGAAGTCCCCATCACTGTCACATGGCTCAGGAATGGGGTGAAGGTTTTGGAGAACGAACGGGTCTACACCTTGTCCAATGGCTCCCTCTACATCAGCGAGATGGAGAGCAGACGTGGGGAGCCTGTACGGGCGGACGAAGGATCCTACCAGTGCCTGGCTCGGAATAAATATGGTGCCATCCTCAGTCAGAAGGCCCACCTAACCTTGGCCAGTAAGTCGCCCTCCTGCCTGGGAGCTTCCTCAGTGGGAGGCTGGTTTGGAAGAGAAGGAAGGTGGCCGTTCCTCTGGATTGCCAGCCTTTCTCGAGTGAGATTTAATTCACCTTGAAAATGTTAATAACATTCGCTTCCTCCTGGAATCCGCTTTTATTTGCTGGCCAAGTTGAATGCTGGCCTGACACACCTTGGCTGCAATCCTGCTGGTTATTCCCAAGTAGAGTAGACCCATTGAATGAATGGTTGAATGGCGAGTCAACATGTAGATAAATCCCACTGAGTCAATGAATTCTCTTCACATGCGTAACAGTTGGGTTTAGAGCCTGATGTCTCTTTAAAGTGGCTTTTTCCCAACTTGTGGGGGGGGATCTTTGGGTGTTTGGGACTATAACTTTCATCAGTCCTAGCCAGCCTGGTAAATGGCTAGGGATGATGGGAGTAGCCATCCGAGACAAGAAGCGGGTTGGGGAAGGCAGTGGTGAAGCCAGGTCTCTGGGTGGAGTCCAATGGCATCAACAATGGTTTGAGATATAACAAAGGTCTCTCTTTAGAGGGACTTTGTCACCATGGCCTCCTCGTGGCTTTGGAGGGCTCTCTTTTGAGGACAGGCTGCCTTTAGGGGTACTGAGGAAACTCTTCTTCTCACTTTTTGCTGGTTCTCTTGCAGGGACGGCTCTGTTGGTGCTATTCCTGAGCTGCTGAGGGGGAGGGGGGCAAATTTTGGGAGAGTGGGTGGAGCAGGGTAGCAGTGAGAAGCAGCAACACCTGAACAGGTGAGGGAAGGCTCTTGAAGCCAAATAGCTTTTGCTCCTGCAGAGCTACTTGGCCTCAGTGCCTCCTCTTTCTCCTCCTCCTTGGCAGGGTGGGCGCTGAAGGTAGCTGCATGGAGTTGAGGTGTCATGGGTCTAATCTATAAAACCTTGTTTCATAATAAATGTACCAGCTTTTAAGATGTTAGAAGACTAGCAGTGTGTTCCCATGATGATGTGTCAAGCCAAGAGACTACAGCAATGGTAGCCCCTGGCTTCTGTGCATCATGGAAGTCATCATGGCTTCTGTGCATCATGGGAGCTGCATGGAAGTCACTGACCACCGGGTGGTCCACCATAGGAGCCCTTGGTGCATGGCCTGTGAGCCACATGGATTGCCAGCCCCTCCCCGCCTGACAACCCCCACTTGCAGGGGGAACAGCTGAACAAGCCCTCCACTTCACCCCGTGGCTGCTGCTCCTTTCCTTCACCTTCTCTCATCCCAGTGGTTTGTTACTCTCTTTGTGAACCAGAGGAGAGTCCTTGGTTTGTTTTAGGTTTTCTGAGGGAAAGAAACCAGTGCCATGGCTGGTTTCTAACTCCCAAGATTGGGGATTATGAGGGCCTTGCATAGGTGCTGTTGGGCTCAGCTGCCAACATACCTCGCCATTGGGAGGGAGGGCTAAGAGGCCCGTGGGAGTTGGGAACAATGTCTGGGGAAGGGCCATAGGAATCCCATCTCTGCAATAAACCTAGGGGCCCCCACTCTCTCAAGATGTGGGAACGATGTTGCAGTGCCCATAGTAAATACGTCAGGCTCCTCTGGATCTTACTGTGCCCTGTGAACGCACACCCTGTGGGTTCTCCTGTGGAAGTCCCACAGATGGCTAGCAGGATGTGTTGTTTGAGGGTCCAGGTTGGTTCAGAGACGATGAATGACATCATAGGTGGTTTTTGTATCTCGGGCTCCATTTGGCAAGTGGTGGGGGCTGGGGTGGGAGTGAGGTGTCTTTCACCATTTCCATGTGAGGGACAAACCATCTATTAGAGAGAGGCCTCTTGTGCTCATTTTGGTGTTTGGACTTTTTGTTTCTATGTCCTGTTCTCCTTCTACTACCATACAGTTCTCAGGGAGCTGCATGGTTACAGAGGTAGTGTTCCCAAGTGATTTCCCATCCAAGTGCAGGCAGAGCTACAAACACCTCGGTGGCCATGTGGGGTCCTGACAATCAGAGGTGCCCTGTGCCTTCCACGTCTATGGAGTGGTGGAGCCACTGTGGGTTTAAGTCCAGACTTTAAAGGAGCTGTCCAATGTGCTGAACGTTACTCCCTTTAATAGGCCCGGCACCTTGGAGAGCGCCTTTAAAACTCAGAGTAGACCCCTGTAGCAGACTGCCCACCCCACTGACAAGGAAGCCCCCCCACTGCCATTGGGGGGCTTCTCAGTTCATGAGCAAAGCTGCCTTCCTTTTCTTGCAACTGGGTCTTCAACATGTTTGATTTGCTCCTTCTTCCATGTCCTATTTGAGCTTCTAAGCCACAATTGCGCTGGTGGAGAGGAATAATAAAGGAGGGAAATTGAGACACGATTGCATGGGATTTTCTTGGGCAGCAGTATGTAGGAAGAGCCATTCTGTGTGGTCCTTCTATCGTGGCCCCAAGAGAAGTGCTGCTGGCTATGGGTGCTGAGAGACTGGGGGGGCAGGGGAATGCCTCATTTCTCCACCCCCTTTTGATGCTGGGGTTCCTCTCTGAAAGCTTGCAGTGCAGCGGTGGCTCAGGTGCCACTGCTTCTCCCTGACTCTCCTTCAGATCGCCCCTTTCTTCCTCTGTGCAGTGACATCCCTGATAGGAGCTGCCAGCAGAGGACTGCAGTGGTGGAGCTGCTCACAGAAGGCTTTCTGTAAATGAAACTTCTCTCCCTAAAAGGCTTAGGTATTTGAGAAAGGAGGGTCCCACACTTTGAGCCAGCAGTGGTTAGGGGCTCTGGGTGTATCTCTCCAAGCTCAGGAAGGTCCCTGATGGTTCCATGACCGGTCCTTGTATTCCACCTAAGTATCCAGGGGTTAAAGGTTAATGTGTTCTAGACTGCATGAACAGGAGCATAGTGTCCAGATCATGGGAAGCATTAGTGGCACTCTGTTCTGCTTTGGTCAGACCTCACCTGGAGTCCTGTGTCCAGTTCTGGACACTACAGTTCAAGAAGGAGGTCAACAAGCTGGAGCATGTCCAGAGGAGGACGACCAAAATGGTGGGCAGTCTGGAAGTTATGCCTTATGAGGAGTGGCTTAGGAAGCTGGGCATGTTCAGCCTGGGGAAGAGAAGGTTAAGAGGTGACAGGATAGCCCTGTTTAAATGTCCAAAGGAAGGGATGTTCTGTAGAAGAGGGAAGGAGCTTATTTTCTGCTGCTCCTCCAGAGACTGGAACATCAACCAGTGGCTTCAAATTACAAGAAAATAGATTCTACCTAAACAGTGGGAAGAAGGTCCTGAGGGTGAAAGCTTTTCAGGAGGAACACACTGACTCAGAAAAGGTGATGGATTCTCCTCCTTTGGATGTTGGCTTCCCATTTCTTGGAAGTGCTTTTGTTGTGGATTTCTGCACTGCAGGGGGTTGGAGCAGAAGTGAGCAAACTCCAATTTCTGGCTCTCAGCTGACCTGGCATCCATGATAGCCCCCTGTGTCTCTAAGCCACATTTAACTGGCACTGGATGGGATCCTAGATGGGAACCGTGGAGCTCAAGCTCTGCAACACATGAATTGTGCTATGTAGTCCTTGTGCGGGATGGCAACATTGCACAAATGCTCCAAGACACCGTATGTGTGACTAAGCACCCAACCAGAGCTGCTAGTGCATCTGTGCACTATCTGTGGCCATGTGCAATGCGCAGTGCACACACACAAGCAATACATGTCCATAAGCACAGTGGCATTGCATGCACAAGTTTGGTTCTGCCATCTTGAATTGATTATGGGCTTATTGCATCAATGCAAGATGTTCATCTGCTTCCATAGGGAAACTTGCACACATGTAAGATGCCAATCCGATCTTGGCGCTTGTCTCATGAGAAGATGCTTCCCTCTCCATCTCAAGGATGGAAGACAGGAAAGGCACAAATCAGCAGCAGAAGAAAAGGTTAGAGGAGTCCTTTGTGAGGGGTTGTTGTTTTCTCAGTTTGATTAAAAACATGCCCAAAGTTTTGGATTCCCAGATTTGTTTCCATGTCAGGAGAGCAAATACGAAGAGGGCTTAGAAAACTGCAGGGCCCAGAAGGAGCTCATGAGAAATCTTCAGGAAGAGGGGGGAATGGGTTTTCCAGCAACTTGGAGCTGAAAGGAAATTGTTTGTAGCTGAGCTCAGGATCTCTTTACAGCTCTGATGGACATGAAATGACTTTCTTTGTGGCAGGGCAAAGCGCACATACTAATAAGCAGGTGGAGGATGGAGTTTTCTCCTTTTATGTCCTTCCCTTCTTTCTTTGGAGGGAAGGGAAGAAAAAGGAAAGGCTGCCACAGTCCTGGGGGTGGGGGGAACTCCTCTTCCCTTGCCTTCATCTCTTGCTTCAATCTTTTACCATCACTTTCCTTGCTTACTCTTTGCATTTGCAAATGTTCACCTTTAAAAGTCTTCCTCAAAGTTGGTCAGATTTGTGTGTGCTATTTTCTTTGGAAAACAAAATTTTAGAGAGAAGGGGAAGCGCTTAGAGGGCTCCTCTCTAGGCAAGCATTCCATTATTCATGTGCAAATTAAGAATTCACAGGGTTAAAAGGTTAGAAACTGGCCGGGGTGAGGTTTACCCTTGTGATAAAGAGCAGATGACCCTCATTCATGGGCCGAAGCTTTCATGTGAGGCTCCTCTGCAAAGTTAGTGATTGCCATGAATTGTTCTTGAGGAATGTGGCCAGGACCCCCCCCCTCTGCCTCTGCCCCCTCCTCCTCTTCTGTCCCCCTGCAGCCTTATCTCAAGAGCCCATCAGAGGAGGGGCTGCAGGGACCTCTCCAGAGAAGCAGCCCCCCACCCCCAGCTCTCCCGTGGGGGGCCTTTCCTTTCCTGTTGTCCATCCATGCACAAAAGAATTTCACTCACTTCTAGTCTGGCTTCCCCCACTCTTCCAGCATCTCTTTCTGCCTGAGATCCCCCCCAACACACACACACACACACACACACACACACACACCTCTTGTTTTTCTAAAGGAAGCCTTGAAAGATAAGGTATCTGTTAGGTGAAAACAAAGTGTATTTTGGGTTGGTGTCTGCTGTTGCTTCTCAGCGCAGTGGGGTAATTTAAATTGGGGAGAGAAGGGGGGTGTCTTCCTTCCCTACCGTTTCTTTGTGAGGCACCGTGTGGGGGTAAAATGCTAATATCTGAAGATTAAACAGCTTATTTGAAGTCCGGGATAGAGGTGGCCTCTTTGGCTAACAGGATTCTGCCTTGCCTGGAGTATTAGAGTTGTATTGTGTTGAGGCCTTTTCAACAAGGGGGGGGCGGGAGAGGAGGGGCACAGCACCCCACTATTGAATGCTTAAGCTTTGCAATTTTAAGACAACTGGAAGAAATGCTTAAGCATGATAACCAGCACTGGAAGGATATCTACTCAATTTTTTAAAAGAATTAATATTAATACAACTAGCCTTGAATAAAGGTGATTCTACACCCAGGCATGAAGGCAGGGTGTAGTGGTTTGAGCGTTGGAACAGGACTCTGGAGACCAGGGTTCAAATCCCTGCTTAGCCAAGGAAATGCTCTTGGGCAAGTCACACTCTCTCAGCCTCAGAGGAAGGCAAAGGCAATGCCCCTCTGAATAAATCTTGCCAATAGTTGGAAATGACTTGAAGGTGCACCACAACAAGAAGCTTGTGTTGGATGGAGCAAGCTAAGGTGTGGAAAATTTGGGAGGGGAGGCAGGTAATGGAAGTAACAGAGCATGGAGGGGGGGACAAGGTAGCCACTCAGTGACCTGAAATAAGGGAATATGGAACCAACTGCTTTCTCTCCCGTTCCTGGTGGGCTTGTGGGGTGTTTTACCTGTCACAGGTCATGGGCTGTACGTTAGCCAGGTGAAATTTTGCATGGGTGCTGACACGGACCCAGTATGGAAGTGTGGCTCTTTGGAATAAGGCTCCAGGAATCCCTTGCCTGGGGGGTTCAGGAGGTGATAGTTCAAAAAAGGTTGGCTTACCAAGATTTGGACCAGGGAATGAAGTCAACTGAGGTATTTAGCCTTCTCTGTCAGAGAGCTCTGGTGCTACAACAAACTACAAATCCCAGTATTCCAGAGCATGGTGCCATGGCAGTTAAAGCAAGCGGTGTAAACTGGATTATTTCTGCAGTGCAGATGCAGCCTAAGATGCTTTTTGAGAAAGAGAAAACCCTGGTTACTCTTTACCGTGGTTAACATTCAGATGTCACGGAGGTGATGAAGGTGGTGAGATTTCTCCAAAAAGGGGGAGTGATTTTTGTCTGTTACTCTTGCCCCAAAAGAAGAGCCTCTCCCTTGGATAAGAGGAGGCTTTATTTTTAAGCTGGATGGTTTGCTTTCTGACTCGGAGCTTGATTCCAAATAGGCCTGCTCAATGAGGAGCCTTATAGGTCTCAGTAGCACTTAGCACCTGGGCAGGTGTTGATCTTCCAAGCATCACAGAGGCACACTCTATTCAGAGGTTAGAAAAGTTGCTTCCAGGGGAAGGCTAAATACAATTTCAGTCCCAACTAAAGGAGTTCCATGGAAACCAATGGGATGCAACATATATTGGTGGCTAACAAGGGCCATTCATTTCAATGGGCCTGTGCTTGATAAGAGTCTAGCTCTTGGACTACAACTCCCAGCATCCTGCCCCCAGCCAGCATGGCCAGTGGGAAATGCAGTCCCCAAAGCGTAACTTCCCCAGTCTCTGTGGGTTCCAGTCTTGCTCACTTACATTCCATCTGGAGCTCTGGGTATGGCCACACTGGCCTCTATGTCATTGTGTCTGAAGTGTGTGTGTGGGGGGGGGCAGAATGTGGTGTGTGAAATTTTCTGCAGAAAATGGAAAATTGTTTGGAAAGTTTTCCAATGCTGTATTTTCCCATAGAAAAATTCCCTTAGTTTTCTGGGCAATTGGAATCCATCATGTTAGGTGAGCTAAATATGGGATATGAACTTCTCATTATTTTTCTCAGGAGACAATCATTGGCAAATCCTGGTGCTCAGAGGAAGAGGCCGACAAATAAACTCACTGCTAAGCTTGTTTCTTTTTAAGAAAATCTCTTGCTTCTCATTCAGTTGCAGGTACAAGTAGTAAAGATAAAATGTGATTGTTGCCTGTGCTTCCAGACTCCCGCAATCCTTTCTGGACACAGAGTGTTTAGCTACTTAGACAGACTCAAACTTTTCCCAGCTTAAAGTGGAACTGCTATCTAGTGCAGAGAGTGAGTAACTAGGGAAGAATGTGCTATTCTTTGTATATTATTACAAATATTCCTTTAACATAACTTCCACATATCTCTTTGAATATAGTATTTAAACTGTGCTGAATCAGGTAATATTACCGTACTTTTTCCAGAAAGTTTTTCTAGAATTCCCTCCCCTCAGAAAATCCACATCACTGGTATGTGTTTAGCACATTTCTTCCCTTTGGTCAGCCAGCTTGGAAGGTGAGGGAACCCACTCCTATGGCTGCTCTTCTCCTTTTTTTTGGGGGGGGGGGCTGTTTTCACCTCTTTGCAATTTAACAGCTAGGCCCTTGGGGTGGGTGAGAGCAGTGGCTCTATGGAGGGGATTTCATGAGGAAAAGTTTGCTTCCATTCTTGCACAGGTTTAATGCAGTGAACACAACTATAGTCCCACTGGGAGTGGAACAACAACAACAACAATAATGGCAGCCCCTAAAGCCATGCTTTGGTTTTGCCTTGTGATCTCCTTTGTCTTCTTCCCACCCTGGCAGCCCCAGCTGTGAAATTGGGATGGATTACTTCTACTCTTTATAACTGGTAATCACCACCTACATGAAGAAAGAAGAAAAACAGCAGCAAGTAGGAATTTTTTAGGGGGGCTTAGGATTTTTTTTTTTTAAATAAAACCATTCTACAAAACAGTACACTCGACCGCAAAAGGCCATAACAACAATGCAAAATATATATATATATATTTTCTCCCCAAGCAAGTAGGGTCGGGGAGAGGAAGTAAAGCTGTCCTGGGTTTGAGTTTGTGGGTTGGATTCTTCAGCAGGCCTGCAAAAGATGCCCCAACAATGGTGCTTTGGAGAGGCCAGCTCCACCACCAAGCCAACAAAAGATCTGGGGAGCCGGGGTCAGGGACCAAGGCTGAAACAGCTGCCAGCACAAAGGAGAAGAATTTGCTTAAATGATTAGAGAAGGTTGGGTGGGGGGACAGGCAGGGATCTTCTTCTTTTGGACCCCAATCGAATTTGGAAATTGGGAGGCCTGCTTTTGTAGTACAGTAGTTGCATCTGGGTGTGGGAATGACAAATACAGGGAGCGATTCTTGCGGTGACACTGGGCCTTTAGCTGGGGTGAAATGGCTCTGTTTCTTCTTCCCTTTGGCTCTGCATGGAGAGCAAAGGCTGGTGAAGGATCTTCTGGTGGCTGGATTTTGCAGTGGGAGAAAGAAGGAAGGAAGGAAGTGCACCTGGGCCTTGTTTTCCTCTTGAGCAATTCCTCCTTCCCTCCTCTGTGTGATTGTGTTTGTTTGAGAGAGAGAGAGAGAGTTAGAGAGGGGGGAATGAGGGTGTCTGGGTGTTTTTGTGGCATGGACAATGGCCCAGGCAAGGTAAATAGAGAGACATCTGGATCCTTTGGTCATCTCAGGCCTCTGTCTGTCCTGAGTCACATTTGGTGGTGAGTGGTGACAAGAGTGGGCCCCCACCTTGGTTGGTGTTGGAGCCACGCTCTGTTGGAGAGGAAGTGGTGGGAAAAAGGTCTGAACACCTGAAAAGGTGTTGCGACTGGTGGGAGGGAGAAGGAGACATTGAGAGGGAAGCCTATGTATCCTAACCAAGGATGGAGGTTGGCAGCTCCCAGAAGGAAGATGCAACAAAATCTAAAATTCAAAAAAGAGCAATATGTTTTTGGGGCCAACTCCAAAGCATACAGTACATTGTGCAAGCTTTCAAAGCTCCACTGGTTTCTTCATCAGGCAAAAGATGTTAGAAAATCATACAGGAAAAGAAAAATGACAATGTCACAGGTCTACAATTTTGTATCAATTTGCGTTGTGTTGGTTGCTGCTCAGTTGTTCTGGAGGGATCTCAGTATGTGTCCAGAAGCCCCAGAAGGAAAAGGCACAGTGGGCTTTTACTGAGACCACAGGGGTCTGTGGCGTGTCTGTGAGAAGAACTTGGAAGGGGTTTCCTTTCATCTTTAGCTTGGCCAGAACAGACATCAGGTTGGTTCAGAGTTGGGGAGATGCCTCCTAGGGTGAGCAGAGCATCCCAGAGACTTCCACTCAGTACAGTTGTGATGATGCGGACCCTTCCAACTCTGCAATTCTTTTACATGGGTCACATCACAGGAGGGAGCCCTGGGTGGTGTTATTAACTAAAATACATTAAGCATCATGTGCATTTGCACAGAGTGCACTATTGAAATGAAGAACACAAATGAGGGAAACAGATAAACACACACACTTTTTAAGGCATCACTCTCACCCTGAGATTCTTCCTCCTTGTCCAAGGGCTGGAGAAGAGGGCCCAGGCCCTGAGGCTCAGAGCCAAGCCGTGTCATCTGGGAACCTGACCACAACAGGGGTGGTGCCCCTTAACCTACAGTTAAATGTGTATTGTTTCACCAGTTTCCCTTTTCCACGCCCAGCATCACCCCTCTCCTTTCGCTTTCCTGTCCCTGTGACTAAGGACTTTTTCGGACGTCTCAAATACAACGCAAGCAGCCTTGTCGCGTTGTGAGGCTGCTGCGCTACAGGGTGTCCCTTTCGGATGATGCTCTCCCCTGCCAGTACTGTTGCGGTACCGCAAGGACATTTGAGCATTATATTTCGCCGGTTTTTAATCACAATCAACTTTTGTGAGTAAAAATCGGCGAAATATAACGCTCAAATGTCCCCTGCAACAATACCAGCAGGGGATAGCGTCATCCGAAAGGGACGCCCTGCAGCACAGCAGCCTCGCAATGCGACGAGGCTGCTTGCGTTGTATTTGAGACGTCCGAAAAAGTTCATAGAGGTGACCCAGCTGCCGTGTCCTCCCTTTCTTTTTTGCCCCAGAAAAAAGTAACAGCTTCCGCAGCAGTGCTTTTTTTGGTGGTGGCTCCAAGTTTGTGCTGCTGGCTTGTAGGGGTTTGACCAGCTGCCTCTTCCTCCTCCTCCTCTCCCGCCCCCCCCCTTCCTGTGCATCAGGTTGAGTACAATTTATATCAGGAAGGTTTTTCGGCTGGGTAATGATTCTGGAGCTGTGGGCCGAATTTTCTGGAAGCGCCATTTTCTGAAACTGGGCTTTATGATGGGGATTTTTCTGGCTGGTTTGGTTTTGTTGCTGTGTTTTTCAAGTTTGCCTCGTTGTTTGGTCATTGCCTTTTGGATCCGTTATTTTGCAATTGTTTATTTTGTCAGTAGTTTGTTTTTCAGGAGACTATCCATCCTTTTGTATACACGTGTTCAGCAAAAACAGAAGTTTAACACTAATAGGCAAAATTTGACCAGGGAGGTTTGGGTTCATGCTTAGAGAGATGGAAGTGATGTACAGTCTCTGAAGCTTGAGACCAGGTGATGGGGATGTAGCATGTTAATCAACAGGCCATATATAGTTCCATTACAGGGCTTCAAACACAGGCTTGCAGCAGTTTTTTTCTTTGGCCAAAGGGGGTGGGGATGGGTCTGACTGGGAATAACAGTCCACAGTTAATTTCCATAAGAAATATGTGGGTGAAAGGAGGATGCCTCTGTCTTCTGTGAGTGCTTCCATTTGAGTTGGTGTGTGGGCTTCATGGGCTCTGGTTTCCCCTCCCTCCCTTCTATGGGATGCTGGCCAACTCTCCCCACTGGGGGGTCTTCCCCTTTGGTCTGCAGGAGGAGTGACCACAGCCAGGGCCCTGCCAGGATCACATCCTGGTCAGGGCTTCTTAAGCTGTCTGCTTGGCCCACCAGGCTTGGCCTCCCGCCAGTGGGCCAGGGACTGGTCAACATGTCTGACTACATACAGTTATCTCTTTTCTTGGAACTGTCCAGGGACCGGTACTGGGCCAGGGGTGACCAGTCCGAGCAGCCCTGGGTTGGGGAAGGCCTGAGAAAACCTTGCCTGAACACTACTCCCTCCTCATAACCCTTTGGGGTCCTGTGTTCTCAGCAAAAGCCCTGCGCTCAGCCTTAGACCTTGGGACCCCAAGGGCTGCCACTGCCAATTTCCACCATGTGGATGTGATCTCATCTCCCTCATTTGCAGATGAGCCCCATCTTCGATGTAGTTTGGAGGCATCTTCTTGAGAGGGCATGGGACTGGGGGCTGAGGATGGGCCTCGGGTGCCCTGGGGGCTTCTTGGGGGCCCCTTGGCAGGCAGGCAGGCTGTCTGGCTGGAAGGACGAGGCAAGGAGATGGTTGTGGCTGGTGGCTTCTGTGTGAGTGAAGTAATGGTGCTAGTGGATCCAGTTTGGGTTTTCATTTGAGATTTAAATCAGTTATCCAAGGGTTGCTTTCCCCCAAAATAAGTCTAATGCCTTTCTTGCAAAGCTTTTTTAAAGTTTGGGCCAAGATCCAGAGCAGATCTACCCTAATGTGGGAGCCACCCCATCACTGGCTTTGGGGGCCGCACTTTGGTTGGATTCAGTTGCCCCTGGAGGCCTCACTCTGGGAGCCTTTGTGAGAAGGCTGTGAAAAAAACACATTTGTAGGATAATGACTGGGCCCTGATCCTTGGGAAAATTCTGTCGCGTGCTACAACCATGGAAAGGAGCAGGCTGTCTTTCCTGCATGGCAGAATGGGGTTGGACTGGATGGCCCTCGTGGTCTCTTCCAACTCTATGATTCTATGAAGCAGCAATGGTTCCATTTTATTTGCTGAGCAAAGGTTTGGATGTGTGTGTATTGTGTGCCTTCAAGCTGTGTCAGACTTATGGTGGCCCTAAGGCAACCCTATAATGGAGCTTTCTTGGAAGAATTTATTTAAAAAGAGTTTGCCTTTGCCTCCCTCTGAGGCTGAGACAGTGTGATTTGCCCAAGGTCATCCAGTTGGTTTTCATGGCTGAGTGGAGATTCAAACCCTGGTCTCCACAGAGTTGTCGCCTAACAATGAAATCACTGCGCTGTGCTGACTCTCAGGTTTGTAAACCCTCCTCATATGGGGTTTAACAGTAGATGGCAGCCTGGGTGCCACTCTGTGGCATTGATTCTTCTGGAGTTACAGACCTTGCCATGGGTTGAAGGCAAGGTAGGTGGGTGGGTGAGTGGGAAGCTACATGTGAGGAATGAGGGAGGGTCCCTAGGGTGGTGACCACCCTGGATTTAGCTGCACTGGAGATCTTCCATCATCTGATCACAGCAGAAGCCAGTAAGGCATAAACAGGCAGCTCTGGAAAACAAGCTGCTCCAAGAGCCAACATTAGTCGCTGAGTAAAAAGACCCCCAGGGTGGGGGTGAGGATGGAAGTGGGAGCTGTAAGACAGCTGACTCTCCTGGAGTTTTAACAAAAAAGAGAAAGAGGGAGAGAAATCCATAGAGGCAATGCTTAGAGAGAGAATGGTAACACGTTGGGCCTTTTGTAATATATTGTGTGCCCTTGCATCTTAAGAGTTCTCTGGATTAAATGAATTTATTGATTTCTGCTTCTTCACTTACACATGTCTAAGAGCAGCTTCTCTGGCACCACAGACCCGTGTCAAAGGTCACAACTTTCACTGTGGAGAAACACACACACACACACTTTCAAGTGATGAGTCACTGATTTCATTGTTGCCTAGCAGCTTTTCCATTCTTTTTGAATGAAAATGTCCTTCTATGCATGCCATTCCCAAATCCTTCATTGATTAGAACCTTGTCTGCCAAATACCATGCAGCCCATGTTATTCTGTTATCCACATGTACTGGCACAGCTTAACAGTTGCCACCCCTTCCGATAAGGTCACCACTTCTGTTTTCTTTGCTGTATTTGAGTTTCTGCTTTGGGGCAAAAGTGAGCTCAGATATAAGCAAGTGTTGGAAAATTCTAGAGTCAAGAGACTTCGGGATCATTGCATCCATTCCCTAATATTAGTAACACTGTTTAATAATAAAATAATTGAGTAGTAATAGAAGTGGTAGCAGTGGCAGTGCAAATCCCCCATGGTCTTATTGTGACAAAGCAGAACCTAATCTTACTCCCCAAAGAAGATCATTTATAACCATACCTCTTTATGTTGAAATGCTATATTTCAGATGCAAGTTTGACCATTTTCTGTGTTTCACAATATATTGATTCATACAGACAAGAGTGTGTGAAGAAAAAACATGGGAAGCAATCCCACTCTGGTTATTTCAGGTAGCTTTCCCCCCCTTTTTTTTAGATTTGAGTTCTGCATGGGCCTGTTCTTCATGAGTATTCAGAAGCTCTCTCAAGGGTGGGAAGTGTTAGATCAGTTTTGGAGACAATTCCACTGGCTTCCAGTTCACTTCCATGCACTATTCAGGATGTTGGTTTTGATCTGCAAAATCCCAAATAGTTTTGAGTGAGGATGTCTGAAGAATAGGATATGAAACCGTGATGCATTGTGTATGATCCTCCCTGGAGGCTGCTTTGTACGTATTGGCACCTGGGAATGGAGGTACATGAATGAGAACAGGGCCTTTTTGGTTGCAGCACCCCAGTGGCTCCCTCCTTGTGTTGCATAAGACAGGCAATGCAGATGGGTTTTTTTCCTACTGGGCTTTTGCTACTGTATAATATATCAACAATGTGATATCAATGAAAGACCCCCCTCCATTCTTTACGAGGTAGAAGGAGGAAAGGGGACCATTTTCAGTAACTTCCCCCATTGCCTAAATACCCCCCTGCAAGTAGACAAGCATCCTCCTTGCAATCCAAAAGTGCCCTCCCAGATAAAATGAGGAGCAAAAGCCCTGAAGGGCCAGCAGTCAGGCCCCTTGAAAGTTCCCTCTTGCCTCCTTGGCGGTTCTTGCTTTCCTCTCCTGAGGTGGGGGCTGGGTGGGTGGGGGCTTTACTTCCCTCTTCAGCCAAAGAAAGCAGCCTGGCCCCTCACAGAGGGGAGAGAAGAGAAGCCCCCCTGCTGCTCTCCCCCAGAATCGCCCAGGAGAAGACCTCCCCTTCTGCAGGCGGCCAGTGCTGGCCTGGCCTTTGCAAGGGCCTCCAGGCTGACCCCTGGGACCACTCCTCAGAAGGGCTGGGCAGGCCTTTGTCCTCTCTGGCCTGTGATCTCCACAAAGGAGGAGGAGGCAAGGCAGAGGCCAGAGAAGAGGGGCCAGCTGGTCATCGATTCCTCTCCAGCCAGTGTGTGTGTGTGTGTGTGTGTGTGTGTGTATGACCAGCAGCCTCTTTGAGTTCTGTGCCACTCATTCTGCTGGGGGGGGGGGGAAGGAGGCATTCTCTGGCAGAGGGGAGGGCTTTGCGGGTCCATTGGGAGAGACCCTGCTTGGCTTGGCTGGCCAGCCTAGCTGGCCTCTTGATGCAGCCTCTGCCCCCCATCTCTTCCTAACGACCCTGCCCTCTGTACTGAGGACACAAAGAGGACAGATAACCCCACTTTCTCCTCAATGCAGGCACTGCCCTCCCTCTCTCCATTGGAGGGGGTCCAGCTTTCCACCAGCAGCCCGCTCCCCACAAACCCAGTCAGCAGGAATGAGTTTGCTTTGGGGTCCAGGGAAGTTTGGCAGGGGACAAATTCTGCAATTGGAACCCAGGAGGGCGCCTCCTGGCTTTACAAAAGTGATTTTTTTCCTGCCTGTTGAAAGTCCACTTAGTCATAGCAGAGAAAAACATCCTGAAATGACCGCAGTGGTTTATCTTAGGTTTATTGACATGTTTGCTGACACTACAGAAATCAAACTGATTTATTTTAGCATGAGGCTTTGTTAAAAATAAAAGCAATCATTCATATTATAATTTTGTTATTTTATGCTAAAATAGACTACAACCCCCCCAAAAGTTAATGCTAAAATGAGTGGGTTAATTTTCCTCTCCTGTTTGTGCTGACATGGACTAAGACATCTGCCTTGTAAAAAACAAGAATCAAAGCCCTTTAGGGACCCAGAAGGCCGCTTGGCAAATGCTCAGTATCCACCTGACCCCAGTGGCATGACCCATCCGGACACCCAGCAAGATTGAGAAGGCTGCAGAGAGGAGAGCTCTTTCTTACCACCTTCATCATCAGTTTGTGGAACTAATTGCCGCAAGATGTTGGGATGGCTGCCAACATTGACAGCTTTAAAGAGGATTGCATAAATCCATGGAGGAGGACCAGCTCTGTCGTGACTACTAGTCAGAATGGTGACAGATCACCTCCAGGACCAGTTGCCAGGGGCATGTGAGGTGCATGGTGAAATTCTCCTCGTGCCCTGCTTGTGGGCTTCATTTGTTCAAGAGATGCCAGACTGGAGAGGCCTCTGGTCAGATCTGGTATGGCTCTTCCTAGATTCCCATGCTACCTACTTTTTTTCACTGAAGATGCCAGCCAGGGATCAAATCTGGTCCCTTCTGCTTGCCAATAAGGTGCTGCTCTTCTCCCCCTGAGCTGATCAAACCATGGACCTCCATCTTTCTCCTGGTCCAAGGGCTGGTTTTCTGTGTGTGTGTGTGTGTGTGTGAGAGAGAGAGAGAGAGGGGGGGGGATGTAAGGCACAGAGCAGCAGCATGCGTGTGCTGGTGCGATATGAAATCCACTAGCATTTTATTCTTACCCGTCGCTCTTTTGAGGTGAACACTTTAATGAAAGTCTTGTCCCTTTGAAAAAGTGCATTTACTACAAGGAGGTGCTTCGAGCTGGGTGTCCAGAGCAGTCCTGCCAGAGGTTTCCTTGAGTAGCATTTATGTCTGGACTGAAGGTGTTTTCGTGCCCTTCCTCTTTGCTGAGATCCTCAGAACCAGGTGTGTGTGTATGTGTGTATGGGGGGGGGAGTAGGGGCTTTTGGGTGTTTTGCAACAGACTTAGGACAAGCTCCTGGTCCTCATGGCTCTAGAGAGAAGCTGGACCAGGTGGATGATGCAGCCTTCTCTGAAAGGTCAGCTGCCAAACAGCTCTTGTGAGCTGTGCTGGCATTTTCGTTTGAAGATACCTGACATAAGTTGCCATTTCCCAGCTGTGTGCGTGTTAAACTTGGTGAGAAGCCCACCATGGAGCAACTTGCTTTAGAGAACTTTCCGAGGTCTGCCTTGCCTCATCCCAATGGCTGCCCAGGCTCTCTGCCCATCTCCTTCTGAGTCCAGACTGAGAGTCCTTCCTCAGTGGAAACGGCCACCACTACCAGGCTTTTGTCGGGACTCCTGGCTGTCTGCCAGCCAGCAGCTGACAGAACGGGGCCTCTGCAGTTCTTCATGTGCTCCCCCCCCCCACTTCACCACCCTGTGGCCTAAACACAGATATTGTTTTGATTTGGCTTACTGGCTGCTTTGCAAGGGATTTGGGGGCTGGCTGCTTGCCAGGCGTTTGCTCTTCTATCCTTCACAGCTGAAGGCTGTAATTCAGAAGAAGCCACACAGACAACACACACATGTGTGGGGCAGCATGACTTGGTGTAGACCTTTACTGATCCTGCTGCCTCCTTATTTGTGAAAGAGGATCTTGCCCACACGCTGGCTGTCACTTCAGGGACAGGGGGAGCCAAGGCAGAAAAGCCAGAGTGTGGCGGGGTGGTGGTGGACTAGATGACCCTTGTGGTCCCTTCTAGCTATCTGTGACTTTTTAGGTCAGGCCAGGTTTTTCCCCTTTGGGCCCTGCAGGGGTTTGTGAAGGAGGTTCTCTGCATCCTTCTGAACCTACAATGCCCATGGGGAGGAGGGAGAGGGTTCTAGTGGGGTTGCCAAGTGAAATAAGGGCCGGAGCTCCTGTCCTTTTAATGGTTGTACAGAAGAGGGAATTTTGGCAGGAGCTGCTTATTACCTGGCTGTGTTTAAGCAGCCCCTGCTGAAATCCCCTCTTCTGCCCAAACATGGAATGAGCTGTCACCAACTCAAGTCACCCAATGTGCCACTGAATGCACAACTGGATGGATGTGCGCATCAATGTACAACTGTATGCAAGAGGCACCCCATGCACAAGTCTGATTCCCCAGCCTATAACTGACTGTGGATGCTCTCCATTGGAGAAAAAAATGTTTCCCCTGTTTCTGTAGGGGAGTTTAACAAATGCCGAAGATGCCTGGGGGCTCGCTCTCTTGGGGCCCACTCTGCTGTCCCCTGGGAGCTCAGGAGCTTGTAGAGGAAGCTCTTCAGTGGTGGGAGCCTTCAGCAGGGGGGAGAGTGTGCAAGTGTCTCTGTTCCCGTCATTTCCTGGGGCAGGAGGGGGTTCGCCTTCCCCGTCACCACCCCTGGGCATTTCAAGCATAAGTGTGCAGGGAGGTGGCTCCTTTCCTTCTGAACCAGATTGCACCCTCTGTGTGTATGTTTCTGCTCTGTGGCCCCCAAGTCCAGCAGGCCTTCTGGAGGCTGGGTGGAGATCCTCCCAGCTGCTTCTCAGCCGCTGGAGAGTCATGGCCCTCAGCAGCCTCTGGCCCTCCCAATGTTTTGGACTGCAAGTCCAAGCCTCCCTGGTGATGGCTGTCCATGCTGGCTAGGAATTCTGTGGTTGAAGTCCCCCAAATGTTACGGTAAAACCTTAGTCAGGGGACATTGTGAAGTTGTGATTTCTTCTGGTATTCAATGACGTAAAACCTGTTTTGCCCATGGTGGTAGCATTTGGTGTTGTAGCACTGTTAATCTGTTTCAGCATAAAAAGCTATAAGGAAAGCCTGTAGCACCTTGAAGAGTAACTGGGGGCGTGGAATCAAGTCTAGAATTTTCTTAATCTCAAAAGAGGCTTCTGGGTCCCTTAATCTCTGTGCTGCTGGGTCAAAGAGTCCCAAGTAAATCAGGAGGGGATGATGGGATGATGAGCAACGGTTCCATGGCTGGGTGGGAAGGGACCAAACGCCCTGGGCAGTGGGAGAGTAGGGTGGCCTCCTGCAGCCCCCCTTTCTCCTCCATGGAGAGACCCCTCTGTAGGGGAGGGGCTGGCCTAGCGCATGCTGAAGGGAGGAGGGGTCAACACGGCTCCCCTTTCTGTTTCCTTCTCCCTTTAGTCAGACATATGGTGGAGAAGTTAAGAAATGCCATTCTGTTGCAGTGGCTTTGCAGGGTGGAGGAGGCTGCAAACTGGCCTGGAGGATTGTTTTGGGGAGGGGGCTCGAGCAGGGAAGCTGCTGCCTTTGTCCCTCAGCAGCAGCCCCTGGGCCTGTTTGGTGTCCAGCCCCTGCCAGGATTTGTCCAGGGCAAAGGTGATGGATGGAGCGGAGAAGGAGGGACAGATGGCCAGCCAGGATCTCTCTCTCTCTCTCTCTCTTTCATTATTGCATCTGGAATTCCAGCCCTCCCCCATGCCTGCCCCCCCTTATTGATGAAAGCTTTGTGTAATTACCTCTCTGCACAAGGCAGATTTATGCCCCTTCACAGCTCAAAGAAAAACACAATGGTGGAGGCCAGGGCCATCCATGCTTTGATCTGCCATTCCTCAAGGCCCCGATCCCACACCCATCCACCAGTCCTGCAGAGGTACCACTGGGGTCACCCATCCCAGCAGTGCTGCCTCTCCAGGCCAGATGGACCCCTCTCCCCTGCATTCTGGGGGTGCTATTTCTCCCAAATAGATGGGCTGTGGACAAGAGACACAGTCTAAGGATGATGAAAGGAGAGATGATTTTATTCTTAAAAACAGCCCAATGCATTTCAGCCAGGAAGTATTTTTATGGCCTTCTTCAGGAGATTTCAACTTTAAAATCAACCTGCAGGGATTTAAAAGAGTGTCTTGATAGTTTCCTCCCCTCAAGCAATCTGGGTTCATGGTGCACGTGTGTATATGTGTGTGTGCCCACTTGCAAATGTGTTATAATGTCATTGTGTTGATTGTCACTGCAGGCTGTTTTGTGGCAGCAAGGTAGGGTAGAGTGGCCTGAAGTGAACAAATGGAGGAGGAATAGCAAGTGAGCTTCTCTATGTATTTTCACTATAGTTAACTCACTTAATTGAGAACGTTCTCAGTTGTCCTCTCTGATTCATTGTCCCTGAGTTTCACTCTGAATGTGAGTCCTGGCCTCATGGCTGCGTGATGACTTCAATGTGGGGAGGCTTTATGAAGAGCCCCTCCTATACCTGTCCCTGATTTTCTAGCTAAGTTTGGGGAAAGTGGCTTTTGGGGGAACTATAATTCCCAGAATACCCTAACCATCCTGGTTTTTGGTGCCCAGCTGTTCTTCTGAGAGCTCTCCTCCCTGGATACCCTGGGTTGTGTGTGGATGGTGCCCCTTTTCCTGGCCCTGGGGGAAAGGGGAACATCTGTCCCCCTCCCTCGGCAGTTGCAATTGCAAGGGGGGGTCTCTCTGGCAGTGTTTATGTTACATTAGCACTGCTGACAGATTGATGCTGCTGTGAAGCCCATTCCGTGAGGAGCAAAAGTAGGGGGGAAAGGAAGGTGGTATGGGTGGCGAGGGGTCCTGCCTCACCTCTCTCCTGGGAGCCATTCATTCTTCTTATTCTGTGGATCAGTGCCTTGAGCAATAGCATTTCCGCCCCAGTGCAACTGGATGCAACATTTTAAACCCAACAAATCAAAAGAAGTGCAGAAGCCATCTTTAAAACATCCAGAAAGTGGAATAAGCTGAGCCTCAGGAAAAAAAGTCCTCATGGCTTTCTTAAAGTTAAGCAAAAGGTGGGGCTGTCTAAAGATGACAAATTTTGAGAAAAAAAATGGAAATTTTCAGAAAAATTGAAAACATGATAATTGCACCTTTACCATACTGAAACATAAAATGTATAATGTATACTTTGTTATATCAAAGGAACAGTTTGTTCAGACAATTGTTGCAAATTGAGTTTCCTTTCAAAAAGATTTATTTTTGTTACAAATGGAGCTGCCAGGTTCTGAACCTCTTTTAAGGAACCTCTTTGATTTTGTTTATTAAGAAGAAAAGACAATAAAAACAGAAGCAACAATCAACGTTAGCATTGGGGCCTGAGCAGCAGCAGCAGTGTTGGTGTAGATGGAAACAGCCTTTAAAGGCAAGGAAAGGGAGGGAAGAAGGCAGCCAAGCTGCTTCCTTCTCCTCTTCCTCCTCCTACTGTGGCCCAGGCAATGCACTGGAAGAGGGAGGTTTTCTTTCCCTGAAATCTGGCTCCAGGGGTGCTGGTCTCTCCTTTGGCCCTTGAGCATGTGGGGGATAAGGGTGGGCAGGCCCCTTGCTTTAGGGAGTCTGGGGTCTCCCAGGTCAGTGGGAAAGCAAACTAGCTCCAGGTTTAGTCTGTCTGGGAACTCTCCAAGGTGCTAAACATATATTGGAAGGATAGGGTTCAGCACACCTTGAATAGCTCCTTTCAAGTTCTGACTAAAACCCAGAGCAGATTCAGTACCCCACTGCCACTTCTTAGGCTGTTCCTCTTAAATCTTGTACATGGGGGCACATCGGATGCTCCTTGCCTGTCCAGCACATCCCAAAATTACCATTAAGGCTGTGACTTTTAATGGCTTTACCACTATTAATAGCAAGAGTAATGAGACCTCCCACAGACTGAGATCTTGTGCCTCTGGGGAAACAGTGGTGAGAGGTGCTCTGGGAGAAATACCAAACAGAAGGACAAAACTCCTACATGAGATCCTCACAGGGAGGATCCTAAGAGCACAATGACAGAAAGAACCACTCCTTGGAAAGTGCCACTGTTTGGCAATACCTAATTGACTCCTAGATTCTGGCATAAAATCTGAATTGTTGATGGACCATAAAACTCCAGGTGGTAGGAGGTTGGTGGCTGTGAAACTGATAATAATGATAATTGAATGAATGAATGAATGAATATATTCAAAATAATTGAGCAACAGACTTCAGACAAACTGAACATGAGTCAGCAGTGTGATGCGGCAGCTAAAAAAAGCAATGCGATTCTAGGGTGCATTAATAGGAGTCTAGTGTCTAGATCAAGAGAAGTAATAGTGCCACTATTCTGCTTTGGTTAGACCTCACCTGGAGTAATACTGTGTCCAGTTCTGGGCAACACAATTCAGGAAGGATATTGGGAAGCTGGAACGTGTCCAGAGGAGGGCAACCAGGATATTGGGAGGTCTGGAAGCCATTATGCCCTATGAAGAGTGGCTTAGGGAGCTGGGGAGGTTTCGCCTGGAGAAGAGAAGGTTAAGAGGAAACATGATAGCCATGTTTAAATATTTGAAGGGATGTCATACTGAGGATGGAGCAAGCTTGTTTTCTGCTGCTCCAGAGACTAGGACACAGAGCAGTGGACTCAAACTACAGGAAAAGAGACTCCACCTAAACATTAGGAAGAACTTCCTAACAGTAAGAGCTGTTTGGCAGTGGAATCTGATGCTGCCTGGGAGTGTGGTGGAGTCTCCTTCTTTGGAGGCTTTTAAACAGAGGCTGGATGGCCGTCTGTCGGGAGTGCTTTGGTTGAGTAGGGCAGAATGGTGTTGGGCTGGATGGCCCTTAGGGGTACCTTCCAACTCTATTATTCTATTATTCTCATCTCTCTACACAAGATACCATTGGCCCTGGACTTTCATGGGGGTTGGGAGCACAGGATCCTCATGAAAGTGGAAAAACCATGAATATAGGCCTGTTTTTCTTCCCGAACCCTGAGAGAACATTTCTCTAGGCATTTAATTTGTAGGTCCTCCAACATGACTCTATGGTCAATGCCCAACAACTTCCCACAGAATGGTTGTGTGTTAAACCATAAGCAAATGTAAGGGACCAATATGGAGTTTGTTTGACTAAAATGGGTTGGATTGATTGGTGATGAGTTCTTTTAATGATGCCCATTGTGGTCTGGGCATTGGATTATGACTGTGGAGACCAGGGTTCTAATCCCTGCTCAGCCATGGAAACCCATTGGGTGATGTTGGGCAAGTCACACTCTCTCAGCCTCAAAGGGAGGCAAAGGCAAACCCCCTCTGAACAAATCTTGCAAAAAAAAAAAAAACCACCCTTTGATAGGCTCATTTTAGGGTCAACATAAGTTGGAAATGGCTTGAAGTCATACCAGAACAACTGAAAGTGAGTGAGAGAAGAGGTTTTACAAGCGACTTCTGCCCCAAGGGAGACACATTTGAGGGGCAGTCTCCCATGAATCAGCATATAGAAGACAGAAAACTACTCATGTCTAACCTGCATGATCCATGCTGCCAAAACATCTCCCACCATTGTGCATCAGGTGTTTTGAGTGTAACCCCTCTTTTAAGAAAATCCACACAGTTCACTGAACTGAAAAGGGTGTATGTGTTGGATTCTAGAAGCCAAACACAGGATCACTTTACTTACCAGAATGTATGTGATCCTGGTTCATTATTTTTATGCCCCTGGATTCTAACTGGTGTCTTCCAAAAGTGTAGCTACACTTTTTGAAAATGATGTTGCTTTACGTTATTTTGCCTGTTCTCTCTGCTGGGTCTCAGGCTGCCTTTTTTCTTCTTCCAGCCATGTCTGCCTTTGAGCTTCAGCCTCTTCCAGTTGAGGTCCCTGAAGGAGGTGTTGCTCGATTTTCCTGCAAAATATCTGCCAGCCCTCCGGCCATCATCACATGGGAGGTGAATCGGACAACACTCCCATTCACCATGGACAGGTACGTGGAGTTCCCCCTCTTTTATTTCATCTGCATCTCTTCCAAGTGTTCTGGGGCAATGGGGTCTGTCACTGTTTATCTGCACCACAATCCTGTCAGGTAGGCCAAGCTGAGAGAATGTGATTTGAGACCAGCGGGCGAGCTTTTTCATGGCCTGGCATGCATTTGAACTCTGATCTCCCTGAGCCCGAGTCCAGGAGCATTCTATTCTCTGCATCACACAAAGATTCATTCCCAACTTCAGGAGGCAATTATCCCAGTCAAGGTTAAGTAAAGAAAGAGACAAAATAAGTGACAGACTGTGAAGCACCTGTTTCTGAGAATATCAAAGGAAGAGTTAAATTCAAGGCTGGCACAAGGATTTTTCAAACTGGACCTGGGAAGTGCCGAGGGAGGTGGTGGCAGATGCTGGGTGTTGCGGCAATGGATCTGGGCCTGAACCTGAACTTTAAAGATGCTTCATCCAAGGGTATTACACCACATCTCCAAAATCAACCCACCAGCTTGGATAAGTCCTTTAAAGTTCAGACAAAAACCAAGAATAGATACAGCACCCTACTGAAATGTTCATCCTCATCTTTATTTATACCCTGACTTTCCCCCTAAAATTAGATTCAAGGCAGGTTACAATTTAAAACAAGTACAATATAGCTAAAAATATGTAAAGGTCAACACTTAAACAGAATTAAATTATTCAAACTATTAAAACAGTTTAAAAGCATACACTTAAAAGGATAAAGTGCAGTTAAAAATCAGCTCAATTTAAACTACGCAGTATCCTCTTAAAAGCCTTTAAAAATAAATATTCAGTTATAAAACTTGGCATAAAAATCTTTGCCTGTGGATGGAAGATGGAGGGACCCCTTCTGTCCTTCCTGGGAAGGGAGTTGCGGAGCCAAGGGGCAGCCACCGAGAAGGCCATGTCTAGTTTCCCCACCAGCTGTACCTGTGAAGGTGGTGAGGCAGAGAGGAGGGCCTCTCCTGAGGGCCTCAGGATTCAGGCAGGGGCAAACAGGGAAATCCATTCTGGACCTGAACCATAAAAGGCTTTGTAGGTCAGCAGAGCAACCAGCTGCCACAGGAGAGGAGGGCTTTACGCACAAGGCACCTGCTTGGAAAACAGGTTCCCATGATGTGTTTCAGATCTAACAGCCAATGTCGGGTTGCTTCCCCCCATTTCTCCTTCCCCCTCTCCCCTCAGGATAACTGCGTTGCCATCTGGAGTCCTGCAGATCTACGGGGTCCAACAGAAGGATGCAGGGAGCTACCGCTGTGTTGCTACCACCGTTGCCAACAGACGGAAGAGCTCTGAGGCAGCACTCACTGTTCTTCCAGGTAGCCAGAAAGACCTCCTTGTTTGTTCAGCCCCCAACTTCCCGCGTGTTCACCCTGTTCACCTGTTCATCAGCCCCAAGACTTAGTGAGTGTGTGTTTGTGTCTGCATTTCCATTTAACTCTTTGCTTGCTTGTGCTGTTTCCTGTCTTTTTCTTCCCAAAGCCTCCAATGCTAAGCTTTTCCACAAGCCGTCCATCATAGCCGGTCCGGAGAACATCACGGCTTCCCTTCACCAAACAGTCATCTTTGAATGCGTTGCCACAGGGAATCCAAAGCCCATCATTTCATGGAGCCGCCTGGGTGAGTCCCAAGATAGCTGGTGTTGCTGCCTCGGGTGCTTAGCGGTGGCCCAATTGGGGATGGTCTCCTTCTTGTGCTCCTCATTTTTTAAAAAAATATTTTAAATATATTTATAGACAACATTACACCCCCCTCCCATGAAGAGTTAGTTGATTTAGTCTGGTTAATTATCCCAGCTTCCACCTAGCTTATTTGCATCAAATCCAGACACTGTTCATGGGTCTCCTTGCCAGTCCAAGTAGCTGCTAATAATGCAGAAATAAAATCTTCATACACAGGCTTTTTGTTGCCCTCATCTAAGCAGGAGAAGAGTACTACTGCACCTCTCACCTGGGTGTTTTGGTTAGATGTTAAACTCAGTTATTTCCTTCCAAAAAGTTTTCCCCTTGGGGTATGGTAATGGGCCTCTTCTTTGTGCTCCTCATGCCACCTGATGTGGGAGGATTTTTTTAAAAAGAGAAAGAAAGAGAGCCAGCAGATCCTTGGGCCTCTTTTCCACTCTGTTTGGGCCCTTTCTGCCACAGTGTGGGCCATTGCTTTCTGGGGCCATGCGATTGTGCTCCTGTGCAAAGCCATTCCAGCAGGCAGAGATGGATCCCCAGGGGCTCTGATTCCACCCGAGTGGTCTTCCAGGGGATTCCCACTGGCCCTCAGGCTGCTGGAAGACGAGATTACGGCAGTGGAGACATTTTCCTCAGAGAAGCTTTGCCTGACATTCTCAGACTCTTTCCCGAACTGGGCCACTGCAGGGAAGCGCCAGGCATGATGGGAGGTGCAGGCCACATCCCTGCAGGTTGGTGCAGAGGCCTGGTAGCCCTGGGTATTGGTATGGCCCCGGATCCTCCGTCACACCCAGGGGTGCCCTTGAAGGTGTGCAGAGCCAAGGGGCTCTCCCTCGGGGAAGGAGATATGGGTGCCACTGCCGGTGGTCAATCTGTAAGGGGCCCCTTGGGTGCCCCAGCATCAGCAGCATCAGTGCTCACCATGCACATCCTGGTGCATCAACACAAATGGAAACCAGTGGGTAGCACCCCCCAGGCCGGGAGGAAGTAGAAGGGCAGAGGGGCGCCAGTGTGGCCAGGCAGGGGCAGCTGGAACCAGAGGCTTGTTGGGGCCTTGTGAGGTCAGTCCTTGCTATACTGGTAGGGAAGCATTGTGGAAGATGCTTCCATATGGCATGGCATGACTGGTGTTCCCTGGCATTAAAGCATTGGGCTGCCCAGGTCCTTCCAGTAAGGGCAGGCACCTTTCACTGAGTTGAGCTATCTAGCGGTCCTTCAGATGGATTCCAGGGTGGACTGGTTGCAAAGGACAGCTTGGCAGAGAGACCCCCCAAAAGCTGAGGGGGGGCAGGAAAGCGAGAACTCTGGCTGTGTGTGCAAGAGAGGGCCCTCCCGCAGTGGGCTGAACCCACCCCCGTGAAATGTCTTTGCAGCTGACCAGTGGTTTCTCCCCCCACAGACCACAAGCCCATTGATGTTTTCAACACCCGTGTGCTGGGGAACGGGAACCTCATGATCTCCGACGTGAAGGTACCGCACGCTGGCATCTACATCTGTCGTGCCACCATCCCAGGCACCCGTAACTTCACCACCGCTATGGCTGCCTTGGCCATCCTGGGTGAGCCTGCCTTTGCCAAACCCAGCCCTGTTGGGGTGGGCGGGTGGGTGGAGTGGAGATTTAGCCACAGGGTGGGACATGGGTGGGGGTGGAGGTGCTCCCCCTATGCTCCCAACATGTTGGGGATAACTTTAGGCATTCTTGGGGGAAACAGATTAGCTGGGCCTATTTCTGCCTGGTTTCAAGGTACTGAGACAGCCTTGGTTGCTCTGACTGATGAGGCCCAGGGGAAAGACCAGGGCAGTCCTGCCCTGTTGGTCTTCCTGTATCTCTCAGTTGCTTTTCATACCAGTGATCACAGCGGTATCTGACTGAACCAGCTCTGTGGGAGGGGAGTGGGAGGTGCCGCTCTGCACTGGTTCCGCTCCTACCTGGAGGACTGGTTCCAGAGAGTGGCATTGGGGGATTCCCATGGCTATTAAGCTGTGGGGTGCCACCGGGCTCCATTTTATCTCCCATGCCATTCGATTTCTGTGTGAAGCCCCTGAGGGAGGTCATAAGGGGGTTTGGAGTGGGGTGCCATCTGTATGCTGAAAGAATACCATATAGACAGCACATCATGCCAGTCTTAAAAGAATTGCACTGGCTACCAATACTTTTCTGGTTTAAATGCAAGGTCCTTGGGATGAAATTTAAAGCCCTAAATGATTTGAGGGAATTCCTCTCCCCCTATGTGCCTGCCCAAGGATTAAGGTCTCTTGGTGGTGGGGGCTTCTCCATGTCCTTCCAGCAAGGCCAATGCACTCTGTTGCAACATGGAAAGGGGCCTTCTCAGCTGTGGCACCCAAACCGTGGAATGCCCTCCCACCAGAGACCTGACTAGTGCCGATACTCACTTCATTTAGGCATCAGGTTAAAATGTGGCTGTTCACCAAAGCCTTTGGGATTCATTAATCCAAAAAAAATTATGTTGGACATAGTTCTTAAAACTTCTAAATCAGTTTTTAACTCATTGTGGTGTTTAATATGTTTTAGCTTATTGAAATTATTTTATTGTTTTAATGCTATTTGTAAGCTGCCCTGAGAGCTTTTGATATAGGTCGAGTTATAAATATTTAACAACAACAACAACAACAGTTCATCCAATGTATATCCCAGTGCATTCAGTTCTGGGATAAGTTGGAGCGGGTTCAGAGAAGGGCAACAAGGAAGATAAGAGGTATGAAGAACAAAGCAGATGAGGAGAGGTAGAAGGAGCCGAGCATGTTGAACCCGGTGAAGAGAAGACTGAGGGGTACCAGGAATGCCCTCTTTAAATACCTCAAGGGCTGCCCCAAAGAGGAGGGGACAGGCTTGTTCTCTGCTGCCCCAAAGGGTAGAACTACAGTAGTTCTAATGGTTTTAAGTTTCTGGAGGGTGGATTTCAATTGAACATTAAGAGGAATTTCTTGACAGTAAGAGCCATTAAGCAGTGGAACTCATTGCCTAGAGAGGCGTTGGGGTCTCTTTCTCTGGACCTTTTAAAAAGAGGCAGGACAGCTACCTGCTGGGGATGCTCTAGGTGGAGATCCTGCACTGAGCAGGGGGTGGGACTACATGGCCCCTGGGACCCCCTCCAACCCTAGCATTCTATGAAAGGGAGATTTCTCCTCCTCCTCCTTCCTCCTGATTGGCAGGATTTACACCACTCCTTTCAGCTCCTGCGACCAGGCTTGTGCATGTAAGGGTGGACATGATGATATGAAATAAGGGGAGGGTGAAAGTGGTTGATGAGAACACATGCTCTTCTTCCCCCTCAGCTCCCCCTTCATTTGTGGAGTGGCCAGAAAGCTTGACGAGGCCCCGAGCTGGCACAGCCCGCTTTGCCTGCCAGGCGGAAGGCATCCCGACTCCCAAGGTGTCCTGGCTGAAGAACGGACGGAAGATCCACTCCAATGGCAGGATTAAGATGTACAACAGGTGAGGAAGAGACGGATCCGGTGGGCTGCGGTGGAGGAGGAACAGGAGTTGGTCCTGCCAGGGTGGGGAGCATGTGTATGTGATTGCATGTGTGCATACGTGCAACACACACAATTTTGGGGTGTCACGGTGGCAGGGGACAGAGTGGGGCAGCTTAGACTTGCAAAGCACAGGAGTTGCTCTCCTGCAAAATGATGGCAAAATGATGAAATTTCTTTCAGTGAGAGAGGGCTGAAAAGGGGCTGCTGGCAGGTTGCCCCCCACATGTGAGAGCTCAGGTGGGGGTACCTTCTGGTTTCCTCACCTGAGATGATCCCCTTCATGAGCAGCCAGGGAGTAAAGGGGACAGAGGAGTTTGGCTGCGTGTTCAGACTAGAAGAGTCTCCTGCAATGTTTTTGCCACCTGTCCTCATAAAACGATCTTATAGGCATAAAGGGGACTTTGGAGGGATCTAAATGTGGGTCTTTTCATAGTTCTTCTTCCTGTGCCTTTTTAAAACGGGGTGAACAGCACCCCAGAGTCAATGGCTGCTGAAACCTGTTGCACTGCATCTTTGCGTGGCCTCACTCTGGCTCCCTTTCTGCCTGTCTCTCTTTCCGCCTGTCCAGCAAACTGGTGATCAACCAAATCATCCCCGAGGATGATGCCATCTACCAGTGCCTGGCCGAGAATAGCCAGGGCTCTGTCCTCTCCCGGGCTCGCCTGACGGTTGTCCTCTCCGAAGACCGACCCAGCGCCCCCTGCAATGTCCACGCTGAAACTATGTCCAGTTCAGCCATCCTGCTAGCCTGGGAGCGGCCCCTCTACAACTCAGACAAAGTCATCGCCTACTCTGTCCATTACATGAAAGCAGAAGGTGAGCGCGATCCTCTGTCCAGGCTGCTGGCGCAGCGATGCCATTGCCTGACTCAAGTCCAGAGGGAGCATTTCAGGAGGGTTTCTACAAGACATCGGAAGACTCAGATGAAGCACAGCCCAGATCCTTCCCTTAGTCTGCACTAGAGTAGGCCCATTGACCTACATGCTGACTCACCATTCAACAGCTGATTCAATGGGTCTCCTCGAGTTGGGACTAAATGAAGAGGAATCCGGGTCTTGCGTTCCTGACACAGAAAGTCATGTAGAGAGGTTTCTCCTCCAGCTCAGGAGAGGTTCTCTCTCCCGTGGGGTGGGCACTTGATGGCCCTCCAGGTGATGCTGGGCTATGGCTCCCAGCATCCCTCACCAGTGGCTGATGGGCATGGTAGTCCAGGAAGGTCCCCACTCCTGCTCTAGTGCTTGCAGGTTTTCCTTGTGTTTTCCCCCACCTCACCACAACAGGTTAAACATTCATGTGGCGCTCTTTTGTGTGTCATCAAATGCTAGATCCAATTCTTGTGGCTTTAATTTAAATCCTCCAGCTGGAGAAGCTGATGGATCTCTTCAACGCTGCTGCTGCTGAACACTTCCTTTGCCTTTGGAAAGCCAGAGTTTCCCCCAGTCTTCAGAATTAGCCTGCTGGGGGCTACAAAGGGGGAGGGCTCTGGGCTCCCCCCCCCCGTAGCTGTGTTGGGTGCAAAGGGGAAACCAATGGCAGATGGGGAGTCCTCTCCAGGTTTTAGTGAGAACTTTAAAGGCGTGCTTGTGCTTTCTCTCTCTCCCTCTCCCTCTCCCTCTCTTTCTTTCTTTTCCCAAAGAAAAAGCCTGTTTTGGGAGGCAGGGCTCAGCAACTTGGCAGATTCACTGCCACCCCACCCCCCCAAACCCGGCCGCATTGACATGGAAGCCACCAGCCTCAAGAGGGGATGAAGGCCAGTGTGTTCAGTCATGTCCACCTCAGGGGCTTCCCAAGTGGGTGACCTGGCTGGCCCTGGTGGGGGTGGGGGGCCAGGATGGCCCCTTGGCTGGGGGAGGCTTGTGGCCTGATCCGGCACTGGCACAGGGCAGGGGGGTACTCCTTCAGTTCTTATTCCTGGGAAAAGGCTGAAGGGCTTCCTTCCTCCAAAAGAGGGGCCTTCTCTTCCTTCCATTCATTGTAAATAAAGGCAGCATTTCTAAAATGCACTCCAAAATCAGATTATATTTTCTCCTGCTATCCTTCCAGGCAGGAGAAAAGTTAGAGCTGAATCCAAATTGGGCTGTGGGGGGAGCAGAGAAGACAGAGAGAGAGAGAGAGAAATGAGCAGGTGTCTGTTGAGAGGGTACATTTTTGCGTTCATGTTGGGGCAGGGGAGATGTTTGTGGCAGGAGGAAGAATGGGAGGCCTTGATGAGGCTGCAGTGTTAATTCCTCGTTAGTGCGATTAAGAGATGGCACAAAGGACAGGGCTGATTGGGAGGCTGGGTGTGTGTGTGCCCCCTCCCTGCTCCTTTCATGAGGGCCCCCCCAGGGGGTCCGGCTGGCCATACAGGGTGAGAACAAGTCCTTTCAGTTCAGGTTCAGGGACCCCGCGTAGCAGGTCAGAAATCGCACCAAGCCGCTCCTAATTAACCAGTCACTAATTGGGGTGTTGTGAGAATGCTCATAATCTTCCCTAATTAAAATGCTATCAAGTTAACTCAGAATGGTGGGAAACTTTTCGGCAGGTGGAATTTCTGCCCGTTTGTCAAGAGGCTCCATCCTGAACAGGGAGGAAAAGAATGGCTTAAGCCACTTCAACAGAGTTGGTTTAAAAAGGGGGTGGGGGGAGAAGAATGTCCTGCTAAGTGATTTGGCCTGAATCGCACATGAAGGCAAGGGAGGAGTGCAGCGTAGCTGCCTGCTCCTACTGCTCTGGAGCCCCCCTCTTGGGATGCAGCCTGGCCTCCCCGGCATTTCGATGGGGGGTACAGGTGCCCCTCGGTTCGCAAAGCCCATGATGTGTTGATGGGCAGGATGTCTTTACGAGAAAACTTGGTACCAGAGGCAGAAATAACATGGCAAGTCTTGGGAGAAGTTCCTGCCCTACAAAACAGAAGAGCAGCTCAGCATGTTTAGTTTTATTCAAAACTAACAATATGCTTGTGTGAAATGAAACAAGCAGGTCAGGGAAGCCTTGTATAACTAAGACAAAAACATTGTGAACCTTCCAGCGACTACTTGAAGGCTTCTTCCAAAGTGCAGCGTTCAGAAATTATTATTTTTTCTTTTACCAGACTCTTCTTTTCTTATGATTTCCATTAAGCTTAACAGATCTATATCTTTTTGTGCATGTTGGGCATAGCTGGTGAGGCAAGCCTATCTGAGAGCTCTCTCCTCTTCTTTCTGTTTTGGTGTTTGCGCATGCCCAGTAAGGGATTCTGGAGGCAGCTGCTGTTTACCAGCTGCTGTGGTGGGCAGGAGCACATTGGCCTCAGCAGGATTTGGCTAGAGCTAGAGCCATTCTTTCCTAGCACAAGCATTGCTATTGCATTATTTACTGTGGATAGGCTACGGCAACTTAACCTTGATAGTCTTTGTTCTCCAGCCTTCCTTCACCATCCTCCCAATGCCAATGCTTCCAGCTAGTCAGAGGATAAGAAGGGGGAAATGGGGTTGAAGACTTTCTGAAAAGGACAGATTGCAGGAAAGCAGAATTCAGTTGAACATCAGAAGAGCTGCTCTACAACCCAATTTGCTCATTTTTCTGAATCCCTTCTGTGTGTCCAGGCTTAAATAATGAAGAATATCAGGTTGTCATTGGAAACGACACAACACATTATATTATTGATGACCTGGAGCCTGCCAGCAACTACACCTTCTACATTGTAGCCTACATGCCCCTGGGGGCTAGTCAGATGTCCGACCATGTGACGCAGCACACCCTGGAAGATGGTAAGTTGGCTGTCCCAGGAGAGAGGCCCATTGTGTGCCGTGGAGAAACTGGCAACCAGCTCCCCCAGGACTTCCTTGGAGATCCCAAATTCCTCCAGGTGTCACTGTTAAAAATGCCTACAGTCTTTCTCACATGGTCATCATTGGAGATGTCCTTCTTCCACCTGCCCTCACCTCTGCAAAAGGTGTTTGGGTCTGGGTGGGCAGGTTGTTCCCCTCTCCTCCCCTGGAGGTAGCTCCAAATTTGGGAAGGTGGCCTAATAGGTGGCAGGTAGGAAGATTGCCAAGCCTTTTGGCAGGCACATAGTAAGCAAGTGACATTTTATTTACCTAGCGCAGAGTGTTTCTTCAGGGTGATGGTGTTTGGCTGGTGAGCACTTACGTATCTCAGGCTCTTCTTCCTCCTCCTCCTCCTCTTCCTCTCAGTTCCCTTGAGGGCTCCCGAGATCAGCCTGACCAGCCGCAGCCCCACAGACATTCTCGTCTCGTGGCTGCCAATCCCAGCCAAGTTCCGGCGTGGTGAGGTGGTTGCCTTCCGGCTCTCCTTCTGTCTCAGCACCGAGACGGCTGTCCAAGCACTGGAGCTTCCGGGCACCACCTATGAACACCTCCTTGGAGGCCTCCAGCCCAACAGCGTTTACTTGGTGCGCATTTCTGCTGCCACCCGGATCGGTTGGGGCGAGGCCTCCCTCTGGACTTCCCATCGGACTCCAAAAGCTACCGGCATCCGAGGTATGTACTCTGTCTCTCTTTCCTGGCATTTAAAATCCTATGCATTTATTTTCTGGCAGAATGAGTGACAAGGTGAAGGGAGTACCTATTTTGCCTGAAGAGCATGATCCAAATGAAATGGAGAGAGAGGGGGGTTTGTGAATGGGGGTCCCCATCCACCTCAGACTAGGACTCCCTTGGAGTTGCAGCTGAGAGGACAGAGTGCAACTGCACTTGCTCTCTTCCTCCTTAAGAGGTCTTCTTTTCCCTGGAGAGAGAAAAAAGGCAGGCAAAGTGGTGGGGAAACATGGGATGGGGGTGGCAAATGGACCCAATTTCATCAGGACACCCCCTTCCCTCCCCAAGTGGATTCTGTTTGTGGCTGTGAACCACCCAGGAGGAGTCAAGCAGGTAGAAGCGAAACAAAATCTTACCTGGAAGGAGCCTTCTGCTGTGTCCAAATGGAAAAAGTGTCACCCTGCAAGGCTGTTTATTTTTTTTCTGGAGAAAAATACATAAAAATAAGAAAGGGGTGAAAGGCCTCTTTTGGCACCCTTCAGTAGCAGCAGTTCACCTTCTAAAAAGTCTGGGGGGGGGGCAGCATCAGCAGCAGGAGCAGCTCCTCCATCTCCCCCCACCCCCCTGCTCAGTTGGGCCGTCTAGTCCAGGTTCTCTTTGCTAACAGCATCTAAGTTCTTCTTGGGAGCCATGAAAATGAGGATGAGGAGGATGGGGTGGGTTTGCTACAACGGGCAGGGATGGACTCCTTGATCCCAGTCAGTGAAGGAAGTGCCAGTGTTTTCCATCAGCATCTAGTGCTTTGGCATGTAAGGTTTCTCTCCATAAGTTCCCTTAAGCAGAGCAGGTTGTCCTTTGGTCTCAGTGTGGACTGTTTTGTTGTTGCTGATACTGCTGTTGTTCTCTTTAAGCATACTTATGAGGTTGGAAAGAGCACCCTGCTGCTTACGGGTTTAGCCTGGGAACTGTCTGCCTGTGCCAGCTGGGTCTGCCTGCATAGCCTTTTTCCCTCTGGTGCCACATAAGGTCCGCAGGACGGCCTTAGTGAAGGTGGTGGCTGAGGAGGGCCAAGCCATGGCACGGAGGTGGCCAACAGATGCCTGGTGTCATCACAGTGTGACATGTAGATAGGCCAGACCTCTAGTGCATACGTGTGTCGAAAGGGGAGGGCAGCCCCTCCCCTGGTGTCTTTCATGTGGGTAGGGCGTGGAATCTGCTCCAGGTTTGGGGGCTGAACTCCGCTCCCCAGGGTGCTGAACCTGTTTTGGAGTCTGGGCCCAGCACCTTGGAGAGCTCTGTTAAAGTTCAGATGAAAACCTGGAGTGGATCCACTGTGAGGAACCCACTGGTGCCAAGAGCCCCAACCCTCTCGCGGAGCCCTTTTTGGCACAGGGAAGGTTTCCTCTCCAGGTGAGACTGGGAGAGACTCCCGTCTGGGATCCTGGGCAGTGGCTACCAGCCAGCGCAGGCAAAGCTGAGTTAGATGGACACTTCTCTGTCCCCAGATAATTCCTCTTCATCCTCTGTTTGGAATTGCTCTGTGTGTGGGGAAATAAAAAGAACTTTCCCCCTTTTTCCTAGTGCCAAAATCTCCTGAGCTACTTCTGGATCCCCTCAACTGCACCACAATCATGGTGAGGTGGCAGCAAGATGCAGAGGATGGGGCGGTCATCCAGGGCTACAAGCTGTACTACAAGGAGGAGGGCCAGCAGGAGAAGGGACCAATCCTGCTGGAAGCCACAGACCTGGTGCACACCATCAGTGGCCTGGGTGAGTCTGGAGCCCACCCCCCAAGCAAAACACAGCTCAGTGCAGAGAAGGAGCAGGAGGAGGAGGAGGAGGAGGAAAGGGATGTAGGGTAAGGAAGGGGTGGCGCAGCCTCCTTGGGAGTCAGGGATCTGCAGGGGACATTCTCAGTACTTGGGAAGGCTCCTTCCTTTCCCTCTGTCTTCTTCCAAGGAGCAACTCTGTGGAATTGGTTGCATGTGTGTGTGCATTTGTGTGCACACTTGTGCATTGACAGCTCAAGAGTTCACCTGAAAGACGTTCTCCCTGCTTGCAGTCAGATGGAAGATTGTTAAAATCCACTTGTTTCAGAAAGTGTTTGATCTAGCATGGTACCTCTGCTTAAACAGTGCTTCCAAGGAATCCTGTGGCAGTGACACCCCTTGTTTATAGTGTTCTAGTCTTAACGCATGTTGCTTTAACTCTGTAACTCAAACTGCAGGAAAAGAGATTCCACCTAAACATTAGGAAGATCTTCCTGAGGGTAAGAGCTATTCGGCAGTGGAATCCGCTTCTGCCTGGGAGTCTGATGGAGTCTCCTCTTTGGTGGTTTTTAAACAGAGACTGGATGGCCATCTGTCGGGAGTGCTTCAACTGTGTATTCCTGCATGGCAGAATGGGGTTGGACTGGATGGCCCTTGGGGGTCTCTTCCAACTCTATGTTTCTAGGATTCTATGACTGGTGCTTAGTCTGCAGGGGCTGATGGTGCCCGCAGAAGAGAAACTCACAGCAGAGCTGCCTCCACACCAGACAGGCCTTCGTCCCCACCTGTTAGCCTCTGCAGTTTTGTTGGTGTTTGGGCTTCCTTCCTGAATCTGCTCTGGGCTTTAGTCTGAACTTTAAAGGAGCTATCCAAGGTGCTGAGCCCTGCCCTCCCAAAATAGGTTTGGCCCCTTGGTAACCTCCTGTTTAAAATTCAGATTAAAGCCCAGGGTGGATTGGACACTCCTGCTTGCTCCCCCCTCCCCCTCTTCTCTGCTCTCTCTCAGGGCCGGATCTTGATCTCATGCCCTCCTGGCTCTGCTGGGTGGCCGCTGTTTATTTTCAAACAGGATGACTTGGTGGGGTTTTCTCCATCTCTCTCCCCACCTCTGCCCCATGTCAGTGGGGGATTAATAAACACACAGGCTGGAATCTGGGCAGCCTTTCTCCAAATAAATCTGGAACTCTCCTGGCTGTATTTGTGCCAGAATCCCTGGCCTTTATGGTCCTGCGAAGGAGACCCCCACACAAATGCACACAGCCCGGCATGCTGAGCATTTTTCATTTCTCTTTTTGCCCCTTGGTTTAGTCTAGGCATCGTCCTTTCTTTCCCCCTTCTCTGTTTCTGCAAGACTTGGGAAAGGACCTACAAAACCCTATTATCTCAGTTCCTCCCCACTTTAACTCTCATGGCTCTATCCGTGCAGTCCTGGGATCTGTTAATTTGGTCATTTCAATTCCCTACAAGAGAGCTCTAGTGCAGTCAGTTTGGGAGAGGGGAACGACTGTTACCAGGAGTCCATAGCATGTGGCATTTAAACTGGTATCAAACTGCTGTAACTGCTGTTTGTAGTGTGGATGCACTCTTGGCAAGGGCTGCAGGGTTTCTAGCATGGAGAGCTTTGCAGAGAAGGGTCTTTGCCATCTTGTGGCCAAACATACAGAAATCAACGAAGGCCAAACAAGGAAGGACACCTAGCTGCCCCTTTAATCATCCCTACTGCCTCACACCTCCTAGTAGCCCTTCTTCTTCTGGTGCAGAGTAGGGTGGGCAGAACAGGGATTTCAGGGCCAAAGCAGAGTGTCCCAGGGTAGTCCTGAAGATACCTGGTCCCTCCTGCCCCCTCCGATCCATTTGCTTTTCCAAGGGGCACTTAGGAGCTCTACTTTGCAAAGTATTTTTGCAAAAGGCACAATGCAAAGGTCAAAGACCCCCCCTCCCACCTTAGCTGCTTCCCTCTGAGGGTTTCCCTAAAATGCTCAAGGGATCTACATTGAACTCCAGAAGCTGGAAATGTTAATTTATTGGAGTATGCATCCCAGAATCCCTTGGGCCATGCTGACCAGAGGATTCTGGGAGTGGTAATCCCAGAAGTAACATTTCCAGCTGCAGTCAGGACATGGAGTCAGACTGGCATCAGTAATCTGCTAGGGATCTTGGATCTCAAAAAGTAACTTTTCCCGGTTCTGATAGATAGGTGCTTCCCCCCCAACTGCACTTCCTTTCCAGTTCCAGGAAAGGTCCTATGAAATTAATGGGGGTCCCCATAAGTCAACAGGCAACTTGAATTTCCGCTCTTGCTTTATCTTATTTTAAATAATAATATATTAAAGATTCATAATATCCTTTCTTCCTTAATATCCTTTCTTCCTTACTCTATTGTTGATCTTTATTTCTTAAATCTTTTGTGGTTTTGGGGCAGAAAAACAGGGATCCCTCCACAAGCTGTCATCCCTCCTTGGATAAATTCTTCCAGTTTTATGACTCCCTCCATGGAGAAAAAGCAACTTTGTTTTCTTTTCTCCTTGAAAAGAAGAAAACTCTGTAGGTTTTTTTAAAAACGCATTTTAGTTGTAGATTCTCATTTCTTTTGAAATTGTGCAATTTAACTTTCCAGGAGCAGAGAAGGAGACACTTCTTCCTGGATATATTTAATTTTTGCAAGGGAAGACCAATAAATTGGGAATTAAACTATGTTGCTCAGAGATAAGCCCCATCCTTTTCAGTTCTGATTTGAAAAGCAGAGCCTTTTGAAGGCGGCTTAGGTGGGGTGGGGACTCCTGCTCAAGGAAATTAAATCAACATTGTCTATTAATCATACTGTGTGTCAACCCCAGAGCCTTCTCCCGATTGTTCCCAGTGAATGTCAGCAGCCATTAGATGTGTGAGGTCTTGAAAGGTCTCTGACCAAGTCAAATGGGAAGAAGGTATTTTTAAGTTGCCATTAGCACATGAAAGAGAGGGCAGAGCAAAAAGCACCCTTTGCAAGAAAAAAAAGAAAGTAAGAAAGAGAGAGGGAGAAAAAACCAGTGTCAGTTCCCTAAGTGTGTAAAACTTTGGCTGACAAGAATTAAAATATTAAGCCAAAGTGCTGAATTCTGTGGTCCACACAGTTTGTAAGGTTTTGCTGCTATCCAGGAACTGGTGCTCAATTTCTTCAAAGAGTAAATGCTGTGTGTGTGGTGTGTGTGTGCACGTGTGCATGCACGCACATGCACATCTGAAAAATCATGGGGACGAGGGAGATGTTCTGCAGAAGTTTCCAGAGAGGTGATGGGGGATGCCTGCTGCAGAAAAAGAGACATGACTCTGATGGCACCTGAAAGGTGAAGACATTTATTATGATCACAGGACTGGCTTTTGTGAAGCCTAGGCTCCTGCCAGGATCTCTGTCCCCCTGCCTAACATCCCACACCCAGTCGAATGTACTTGTGAGGATGGTGGGACTGAGAGAAGGGTCTCTCCTGAGGATCTCTGGGTCTGGGCAGGTCCATATGGGGAGATGTGGCCCTCAGATAACCTGGACCTAAGGTATAAGGGCTTTTTAGGCCGTATCACACTTTGAATTGTGCCTGGAAGTGGACTGGCAGCCTTTGAAACTTCTGCAGCAAGGGAGTTGTGTGCTCCCTGGAGCCAGCCCCAGTTAGCAATCTGGCCCTTTGGACCAGCTGAAGTTTTCAAACACTCTTCAAAGGAAGCAGTCCCATGTAAAGTGCATTATAATAATTCAATCAGGATGTAAGTAAGGCATGTGTCACTGTGGCCAGCTCTGATGCCTCCAGGAGTAGGCACACCTGGTGCCCAAGCCTTCACTGTGCAAATGTACTCCTAACCTGTGCAAAAGCTGAGCTTCCAGGCTAAGGGTTTTTAAAAAAAATTCTTCTAATTTATATATATTTTAATTAATGTGTGTTTTTAATCCTTTGTAATTTAATATTATTTTAAGGGGTGGGTGGGCTAGGGTATTGTGAGTATGGGGTTTTTATATTGTAAGCCGCCCCGATTGCGTTGCAGAGGGGCGGGATATAAATAAAATTTTATTATTATATTATTATTATTATAAAGGCTAGACCCTGAGTTACGGCCAAGAAGTGAACCTGCATCTTCCGGGGAGCATGGCCCCCATCCTGCCCGGGCTGGATCCCTGTTCCCAGGTCTGCCTTTCAACTGAATTCCACTTCCGTTTGTTCACCCTCATCTGTTCCATTACTGACAGCAGATGCTGGTTTAGGATTGAAGCTGCTTCCTTGGCTTGTGATGGAAAGGAAAAGTAGAGTTGGGGGTGATGACACTGAACCCCAAAACTCCAGACAGCTTCTAGTGGTTTCACATAGATGTTCAACAGCATGGGGGTGGGGAAAGACCCAAGTCCAGAGGGACCCCACAGGCTAGTAGCCGGCAGGAATTGCCCAACCCCACCTTCTGGGCTCACCCCTCCAAGAAGGACCGGAACCACTAAAAACCCAAGGAGTCTCCCTCTGTGCCGCACTGCATGTGCATGCATGCCCCTGTACCTGGGGACCTTTCAAAGGAAGCAGAGCAAAGTGGAGCCGATCATCACCAGCCTCCTTGGCCTGATGCTCTCCAATCTTGTTGGACAAGAAGTCCCAGTATCCCCCACCATGTGAGAGCACGTGTGACTGGGGCACTCTGGGAGTTATGGTCCTCAGGCTGCCCCTCCTTTGCTGTCTTTATGCCTGAAGTGTGGCATAAAGGAGACACCTCAGGATGGACCCCCCCCCGGTCCTCCCACCCACAGGAAGACGCTGTATCCCTCAGAGGACAAACCAGAGCTTGGAAGAACGTGACCCAGTTCCATTGGGGGCAGCAAAAGTATTGTGAGGAATAGCGTAGCAGCTAAGAGCAAAACTGCTTTGTTGGTATAACCAGTTTCTGCTCTCTAAAGGGCAATGTTAGGGGCCTTTTGGCTGAAAATGTTTCCAGTTTTACACTATTCCTTTCCCAATGCTAAGGGTTGCTTTCCCTACTCAAAAGAGTAACAGATAGTCAGGGTCAGCCCAGCAGACAATGTCCGCAAGTGACTTGCCTCAGAGCAAGCAGTGTGACAACTTACTCCTTTCCCACCCTGCAAAGTGCTGCAGCAGTGGGGTGCTTCAGGAAACACCCACACACTACAAGCAACGGAAAGAACTACTTTCTTGTAGAAAGTAACTTGCCCTGCTCTGGGTTAGAGGTGTCTCCTGAGAGGAAGTCAGGAAACCTTGCAACCCATACGGATCAGGGCCCCATAGGAGGGGAGGCCAGCCTTCTTTGGTCCCACAGATGGTTTTGCCATGAAGGCCAACTCCTCCTCCTCCTCCTCCTTTGCTGCTGCAGCGGCAGGGAATGATGGATGGTGTTTTCATTCTACTGCTCCAAAGGGTCACGGAGGGCCTTCCTGGGCCTGAGAGAGAAATACTAGTTCTGAAAGGAAATTTATTTCTTAGCTGGAGGGGAAGTTTGGCTGCCCTGAATGGATTCTCCTCCCTGGGTTGGTTGGTTGGTTGTTTGGTTGTTGGGTCAGTGTGTAAAAATGCATTGTCTGGCAGAGAGGCGGCAGCTGCTGCTGCTGCTGCTGCTGCTGCTGCTCTTGCCACGGCATTTTAAAGTAATCACTGTGCACACAAATGGACTTGGTTGAGGCTTTTGGACACTCAGTGAACTGCATGATTCCTCCTCACCCATTTCAACTCCTGCAAACCAAAAATAAAAATAATCCCCAAATATATCTGTTTTTGCAATCCCAGATCATTTGTGCTTTTAACCAATTTTTGTAAGCTTTGATAAGAGTTTTAGGGACTTCTTTTTAATTCAGATATTTTTCTGGTAGTGGACAGGATAATAAAAATTGCTAGGATATTGATTCGTGTAAGTGCATTTACAGCTCTGCATTAGCGTCCTCTTAAAAACAAACAAACAAACAAAAAAAAAAACCCCAATCCCTTTCAAAACATAGTGGAGAAGCTTCTGCTCACAGACCTTTTAAACGGGAGAATGGACACCCAGTTGCAATCTTTTTTAACATGCCCCCCTTGCTGTTGCTGCTGATGTTTCTGTGTCTGTTGGAGGGGAGGGCGGCTGGAACAGTCCTGGAAAGAGCCCTCTGTGCTGCCTAGTAGCACCACCTTTTCTCCCCCTTTTGGGATTCTCTGCTGAGAAACATTTTGGAGGAAGTAGCTCAGCCAAGGATAAAAGCCCTTGGCCCCGGCTATACGAGGGGGGAAACGTAGTGCCCCCCAGTAAGAGTAAGTCCCAGCGACTAGTCTTAATGGGGAACTCTCTTAATGGGAGGAAGGGAGCAGAGGGTGAGAGAGCCCACCCCCCCTTCCTCTGACCCACAGTGGTGGCTGAGGTGGCAGCAGAGGTGGGTGGGTATGACAGCCTGCCCTCGTCTGGCCAATCAGGTTTATGCTTCCTCTCCTTTTGGCAAGCAGAAATGTGCACCCTCTCATAGTTGTTGTTTTTTAAGATGGGAAAGGCTTTTCCGGCAAGGTTTTTGGCGTTTTTGCCCCCCCCTTCACAATATAGCATGGCAAAATCACACAGGATGCCATTAGGACAGGTAGGATTCTCCTCACATTCCCAGTGAAGCAGCTGATGCGGGGGGGGGGCTTCCTGGCACCCGCAGGCACGTAGGGTCTCTCTTCACTCGGTCCACCTTCCTCTGTAGCTCTTTGCTGTGGGTTGCAGGGGCACCACGTTCCCTGCCAGTGGGTGACCAGACTGCTCCTTCCAGGAGGGCTCAGAGGAACAAGTGAAGCCTCTCCCACCCACCATTCTCTGCACGCATCACCCCCAGGACTGATTTGGCCCCTGGTGGCCTTTACCCTCCCCGTGAATTTGACTCATTCCCCCTGAAAGCGACCCAGGAGGCCACTAACCTCTTGTGGCAGTGAGTTCTGCCACAACCATCTTGTGGTTCACTCTGGATTGTGTGAAGATAAGCCCTTTCTTTTGTCTGTCCTCAAACTCCCTCTGTCCGGCTTCATGGCATAATTAATTCCCTTTGGTTCTAGCATTGTGAGAGTGCAGAAAAGAGAGCTTTTTCTACCCTGTGCATGATTTGGCCCTCCTCTGCCCTGGCTCCCCGTTTGCCTTTTCCCCCCCAGGCGAAACAGCCCCAGACGTTGCCTCTTTCCCCGTGAGGTGGTTGCTTCAGTCCCTGGATTATGTGGGTTGCCTTTTTCTGCAGCTTCTTCAGCTCCACAATATCCTGCTTGGGGGGCAGTGACCACATCCAGGTACAGGTGCGCCAGAGTGCCTCCCAGGGCTGAAGGCACTTTGATGATGGGTGGGGCAAATGTTTGGGACGCAGGCAGTGGCAAACGACACTCCCCTCCCTGACCCAAACTCACCTGTTGTGCAATGTTTTGCTTTGGAAAAGGAGAAGAAGAAACTTCTCTCTTGTGCTGAAACAATTCTCTTTCCCCTTCCTTGGTCCACTTTTTTCTTGTTTATTAATATTTGTTATAAATGTATTATCTACCGTGTTATTGACTGGAGTCCTGGACCACCAGTGATTTGGATTCTCACCAAGAATCTAGGAATCTGGGAGGTTTTGTCAGATCATGCAGCACCTTCCAAGCAGAGTTAGAATCCCTTTTTGCGCTGTGGTGATCCTATGCATGGTCTACCTAAGGCCTTAAAAAACCTAGGTGCAAATCCTCCTCCTCCTCCTGTTTTGCCTTTTCCCAAACTGGCCAAAGTCCACGTTGTACCCTCGCCTGTCTGAGCCCAGCCCAAAGGTGCACACTGTCCGGTGCTGGCTTTCAAAGCTCACAGCCTGCTTCGTCAGGCAAGGTGGCAGGGAAGGACAGTTTGTGTTGGGTTCACATCTCAGAATTGTCTTAATTAAAAAAAACAAAACACCAGAACCTTTAAAAGCAAGTCTCATTTGAAAATGTCACCATAGGAGGAGCATCTTAGTGGAATGTTTTGCAGGAGAGGAACCACAGCAAAGTGGCTGTTGTCTCCCCACATCCCAACTTGGGCTGTGTCTCCTAGAGCTCTTTCAAGACTGGCCAGAAAGGCAAGGGGGCTCCTCCTCCCCCATCCTGAGGAAGTCCCCTCCCTCTAATTCCATTTAAATGATTGCTGTCTGAGAGGTGAGTTTTAGGGGCCCTGGTCTCATCTTACAAAGCCTGAGGCTGCTCAACTGTACTCAGCCCACTGGGCAGCAACAAAAGGTGCTCTGGCCAGCACAGAAGCATGGGTGTGTGAGTGCGTGTGTGCACAGAGCAGACAGAGCCAGAGGAGACCCTTAGCTTAACAAAGTCCCCCCCTCATTGCTACTTTTAGACAGAAAAAGTGAGGCTCATTTATGTTGTTTTTGCTCTGTGCCTTCAAGTCAGTTCTGACTTATGGCAACCCTAAGGTGAACCTATCACAGTTGTTTTTGGCAAGATTTGTTCAGAGGGTTTGCCTTTGCCTCCCTCTGAGGCTGGGAGGGTGTGACTTGCTCAAGGTCAGCCAGTGGGTTTCCATGGCTGAGTGGGGATTTGAACCTTGGTCTCCCAGTGTCCTAGTCCAACAGTGAAACCACTACACCAGGTTGGCTCTACCTCATGTTTATGCATTTCTCACTTTTATAGCTCCTTCTTTCCTCCAATGAGTTGAAGCAGTGGGGCGGGGTGTTGTTATTACAACAACCTAATGAGGTAGCTCAGGTTGAGAGGAGATGAGCAGCCCCAAAATCTCCCAGCTGGTGCTTAATGGCTGATTTTGTGGAGGGGGGGGTCTGTCCTTTAGGCTACCTGGCACACAGGCACACATCCCCATGGAAGGTCCAGCCAGGCCTCCCTGCTTCTCCATCCCTGGCCTCCCCCTTCCACAGGCAGGCTAGCCTCCTTTCCATCTGCTGGTCAACATGGACCCTCCAAGGAGGGGGCAGGAGCAGTGATGTTTTTTACTGCTGCTGCTGCTGCTGCTGCTGCTATGGGGCTGGTTGGGGGTGAGGTGGTCTTTCTCCAGAGGCCCCTTTGAGGGGGCAGAAGAAAGCCACACACACACACACACACACACACGTGGGGAGGGGGACTGGTGTCTTTTTAGATTTTGACAGATAAGCAGGAGGGCAGCCACAGTGGACTCTCCAATCTGGCTTCCTGCAAACTGGAATTTATGCTGTGGAGATTCTTTTGCTCCAAACTTAAGTTGGTTGGTTTTTTTAAAAATATGAAAACAACTGCAACAGCTGGGATTGTTATATCCTAGCCTGACCTTGCCACCGCCACCAGTTGTGTAACTCCCTGAAACTAAGAAAAGAAGCAGGTTGAGGCTTCTCTGGTGTTTTACAAAGAGGCAGCTTGATGGGAGTTATTTTCTTCTCAAAAGTTCTAGTTGTAATATTGAGATATGGAGTGGGGGCAGGATATAAATGGATCAACACTGCAGGGGAGTTTGGGACCATCAGTGATTCTAATTCTCCCCCAGAATCTAGGAACCAGATCCTCAAAGAAAGTGGCACCTTCCCAGCAAGGTCACTTTTTGGCAACTGTTGTGATCTTATCAGAGGCATTATAATTCGGATGTTTTGTCAGTCTGTTCAGAATTGCTCCCAGAGCACCATTGTGTTGTTTTCTTTGTTGTATTCAGAAACACAAGGGACATTTCTTGCTGGAGAACCTGGTTGTTGAGCTTGGAGAAGCAGTACTGGGCCCCTGAGGCTGTGAGGGTCTTTGCAGGAGTGGTGTCCCTGCTTTGGGTGGGCATTTTAATGCCTCCCACCTCTGGGAAGGGGAGGGGGGGTCTGAGGATCAGGAAATGGCTCAGGAGGAGCTGCTTCATTCTTCTATTCCTCTCTGTTTTGCCCCAATGTTGCAAACTTCTGGCTTTTGTGTTTCTGTCTGCCTTGAACCCAAACCATATTTGCTTATTCTCCTAATGGGTTTCTGGTGTATTTACATTGCTGGGCTTCAGACGTGCATTTCTGAGGGTCAGGTTTCTCTCCACAGTGCCGTTCCCACCCTTCCCCCTGGCCGGTTCCCCTTCTGGCCCTCTCTGTTGCTGGGAGCCGCCTTTGCCAGCCCTTGGCTGAGTCAAAGGCCACGACCCCGACCTGGGTGTCAGAACCGGCCCTGGCTGCTCCTGGCCTCTGCCTGAATGATGATCTGGAGTTTATTGTGTTGGAGGATGGGGAGGGAGAGGAGGCCCCACTCTCCAGCCGGACCCCTGCTCTGCCACAATGGAGCCGGGGCTTTGGCTGGAGAGCCGCCATGCCTGGCCAAGCCTCTCTTCCCCTCCAGGGAAGCCAACATTTAAAAAGTAAAAGCAAAGCATCTCAGCAAAGTTAACCTGGAATCCTCTCCCTGGCTAAAAATCCAAGAAGGCTCTGACCTCATCCTGCCTGTCTAGAAATGCATGTGCTGGTGGATTTATGGTTTTTCTTTTTAAGTATCAGAAACAAGATGATCATGGCCTATGATGGGGAAAGTCTGGTTTTGTTTGCAAGAGTTTTCAAACCACCAGAAGAGGGAGGGTGGGGAAAGTGGTCCAGAGGTTCCCTTTTAGCAGCATGGCCACCTCCTGCCCTCTCTCCCCCGCCCGCCCCATTCCTCTCCCAGACCTTTATCAGTCATGAATGGGTGGTGGGGGGAGAGATTCTCTGCTTGGAGAGAAGAGAACGAGGCCTGACCTCGGATTCCTTCTTAATTTTATCTAGCCCTGACCTGTTGGCTCAGCCCGGCCTTCTTGGGAGGCTCACAAACATGGAGCAGCTGAGAGAAACAATGGTGGGATTTTGGGATTGCAGCACCAAACTCCAGAGACCTCCAGGCAGTGGCTGAGAGGAGTGGAGGGGGAGAGAGATCTGCAAACAGATGGCTTTCTATGAAGCTTTTGCTAAGGAACCCCCCCCCCACACCCACAAAAAAGTGCTGTGCCAAAACAGATAACCTACTCTGTGCCCAGCTCCTACTTTACAACTGGGTGTGCATGTGTGTGTTGCATGTGTGCACACACAAACAAACACACTTGTGTACTGTCTTGCATGTAGCTGTTTCTGGATGCTCTCTTGCATCATTTAGAATATTTGCAAAATAAATTCTGAATTCTTACACTTCCATGTTCCACTGTTTGTGCAAACACAAAAGAAAAACTTGACAGAGAAGCAAAAATGGTGAACTGGGGAGAATTTCTGAGTTGTGCAGTTTTAAGACCAGTTAAAGCATTGAACATTTTGTCCAAGGGGGATCATCCAGATTGTAAGGTTACCTGTCATGGCGACTCCATTAAGTTCAGAGGGTTTTCTTTTTTGTTGTGTGTCTTCAAGTCATTCCCAGCTTATAGCAACCCTAAGGTGAACCTATTACGGGATTTTATTGGCAAGATTTGTTCAGAGGGGGTTTGCCTTTGCCTTCCTCTGAGGCTGAGAGAGTGTAACTTGTCCATGGTCACCTAGTGGGTTTGGCCAAGTGAGATTTGAGCCCTGTGCAAACCACCACCACACCACACTGGACTGGCTCTCTCTAGGAGGAATATATGCCATTTAAAAAAAAAACAAAAAACAACTGCAGCCTGCCTGGTGATTTGTTTCTGCCAGGCAAATTTAGGGCACCTGCCTTCTTTTCCTGAAGTAGGTGTGTAACAGGCAGAAATCCAACCAGTGTAGTTGCCTCAGCATGGAAATACCATGGGGTAGAAAAGCTGCATCTGTTTAATAGTTCTTAGTGGTGGATGCAGAGCCTGGAGAAGTTTCCTTTTGAATGGTAGCTCTAAGGATCTTTAAATTACTGTCACTTTCCCAACCTCTGAGGATGTTGGGAAGGCAAGAGTGAGCAGCCCCCAGGGCAGCTGAGCTAAGAGGACGGCTGGGCATGGGGGGGGGCAGTTGCCTTCAAGCAGAGGGTTGGCCTTCCTGGGCCCAGAGATCTTTGGGCCCTTTGCTGTATCCTCTCCCCCTCACCTCATTTCCCCATTTCTCCTTCTCTTGTGCGCCACAGGTGGTGGAGGGGGGTTGCTGGCAGTGTTTTTAGTTTGAGGGTCCTTGAAAGGCTTCCTCCCCTCCCCGTTGGTCCTCTCAGCACACCAGCTTCTCTGGAGGAAAGGGCTTGAGCCCCCCCTGGCGTCCGGGCCAGGACTGTCCAGTTCGCCTCCTCTGGATGCTGCTGCTGGAGGAGGGAGAGGCCCATAGGAGAGAGGGTGGGCTTGCTTGTGTGTGTGTGTGTGTTTTGTTGTTGTTGTTAAATGCATCACACCAGAGCTGCAGGGACCCAAAGAATCAAAGCACTCTTTTTTTCCTTCCTTCCTTCCTTCCTTCCTTCCTTCCTTCCTTCCTTCCTTCGCACTAGTTATTTTTCCTCCTGAAAACTCTGTTGAGTTCTCTCCTAGTCCCAGTTGATCCACACAAGGACCCTGTGAGGCTGGCCAGTCTGAAGGTGGTTGTCCCAACGGTGTAGGAGTGGGGTTGGACCTCACACCTCCTCGGGTCCTCAACTGATGCTCTTGCCACTATGTCCCACTGCCTGGAAGCAAGTCCCCTGTCCTTTCACCTGGTTGCGCCACTCGTGTTGCCAACACAGAAATCTTCTGAGGTGGGGCGTGAGGGAGAAGGGCCCACATCCAATGGGGGAGTGAAGAAATGTCATAGCCCCCCAGCAGCACCCACAGGTGGTAGGGGTTGCTGGGGAAGACCCTGCACGCCCACTGCCAGCCAGAGGGCCCGATCCAGTGGGGGGACGGGCCAAGGGACGCATGGCTGGCCTGCCTGGGTGGGACAGCTGGCTGAGCTTTTCCTTAATAAGTGGCTGGCTGCTGTTTCTTAATGAAAGAGCACTTTGGGGGATCTTGGACACCCCAAGCAAGGTCCAGTGAAAGGTGGTGGTTGCTGTCAAGGAGCCAGCATGCAGGCTGGGGAACGGGTGGCAGCTGTATGCCAAAAGAGTAGCTTTCCCCAGCAGTGCTTCCAGATATAAAAACCAGCCCTTTTCTTACACCCAGAGCTGACACCAAAGATGCAAGGCAGGAAGAGAGGGGTCTTTTGGGGGAGGTGGGGTGGGCCCTTCTGCCTCTATTTCCCACCCCATATATGCCCGTCCCCCCCTCCCTGAGTGGGGAGGGAGGTGGGGTGATGGGACCACTAGGGTGGGGGCTGCCCCCTCATCCCCCAAAGCCAGATTGGGGAGGTTGGAGGCCTGGAGCTCCCTGGTTTGGGTTGGCTGAGGATTTCTGCTTGGGGAGGGTGTGAAACAGGGGTCTGCTTTTCCACCAAGAGTTTGGCCACATGGAGATTCCTTGCAGTCCTGGGATCCATTTGGCAGCAGGGACTGGTTTGGGTTTAGGCTGCTGATTATTTGGAGGAAGGCAGGCATTTGAGAACTGATGCCCTTCCTCACACACACAGCCTGGAACCCCACTGGTGTTTTCCCTTCAGAATCGGTTGGGCATTTTTGTCCAAAGTGGAAGCTCTGCATTCAGTTCACATTTGCAGAAGTGGAGTTGCACACAAGGTGCCATGGCACATTCAGGTGTGTGTTGCATACTGTTGAGCATTGCAGACAGGTATGCATGTTCATTTGGTTGTACATTTGGTATCTTTGATTCAGTTGAGCAACGTTGCTTTTTGACACACATGGATTATAGAGATTGTTAATGCACAGCTCCACCTGTGGAGATTTACTCTGTGTAGCCCACTTGTAGGATCTTGACCATGGTCTTTGAAAGCCTCCCCCTCCCCATCCTTGCTGCCAGGTCGCGTTAAGTATCTTTCGGCCCTCCAGACTTCCCTCCTCATTTCAGAGGGAGAAACAAGGGGAGTCCTCTGTCCGAGAGAGTGAACAGCAGCAACACTGAACCCAACACCCCCCTGTTGCTCCTTTGCCCACCGGCACCCACTTCACACCCAAAATGTCTTTCTCTGTGCAGATCCCAGAAGGAAATATCATGTGAGGCTGCTGGCTTACAACAGCCTGGAAGAAGGCTACCAGGCGGATCAGACCGTCAGCACCCCAGGATGTGTCTGTGAGTGCGCTGTTCTTAATGGCTTTGTCAGAGGTGTCTTGTGGTTATTGTAACCTATGGAAATCATTTTGCATGGCCATACATGGTATGTGTGTTCAGAGTGACTGGTCTGCACTTATTTATCAGAAAACAGAAAGGTTCCCAGAGTGGCTGACAAAACTGGATCATAAGACAGCCCCTACCCTCTGTTTAGGTACCAAAACACAGCATGAAAGAAAAAGCGATTGGGGAGGGAGGAGGAAAAAAGTAAACCTTGGACACCAGCACTCTTTTGGGTTGCTTGATGGTATAACTGCATGGAGGAGCCTTGTTTGGTCTATAAGGATTCTTCTGTATCTTGGATTCTTGTGCCTGAGGGCTGAGGGGGACTTATGCTAGGTAAAGACAGGATATTGATTGAGTCTGAGCAGCTCCAAAGTCTCCCATAATCCGTATTCATCAGAACCCACCTTGTGCTCTGCTAACCTGGCTGTTCTTCTCTCTTCCAACAGCCGTCCGTGACCGCATGGTGCCACCTCCCCCGCCTCCTCACCACCTCTATGCCAAGGCCAACTCCTCCTCTTCCATCTACCTGCACTGGGGGAGACCCGCCTTCACTTCAGCCCAAGTCATCAATTACACCCTCCGCTGCAACCCAGTGGGCCTGCAGAATGCCTCCCTGGTCCTCTACCTCCAGACGTACGTAGAGATCCATTCTGCAAATTGTGATACTACCACCGCATTCCCTTTACACACACATGCACACACAGACACATGCACCACATCTCATTTTACAACTGACTGGGCTGCTTCCCTCCCTCTACTCTGCTGTTCACCTTCAATGCTGGCAGAGTCTAAAAATGCATTCACAAAGGTAGATGCTGCAGAATTTATGCACACAAAAAAATGCATATATTCTATGGGAATGTCCACAAAACCTTTTAATCTTAAGGAAAATCATGTGCAGAACTGCATACAACTTGAAAAATGCACATGAAAATACAAAGCTTCATGCAGAATATCTTTTTAATAGCAAAGTGATGCAAACATGGGCTAGAGCAAAGGTAAGGCCAGACGCATGAGAAAATGAGCAAAATGGAATGTGAGAGGCCTGCCCGCCCACCCATCCATCCATCCATCCATTTCTAGCCACAGTAGCGGCTCCTGCAGGGATCTTGTTTGTTTGTCATGTGCTTTCAAATCAACTCTGACTGAAGGCAAATCTCTCCTCATGTTTTCTTGGCCGGATTTATTCAGAGAAAATTTTCCTTCTTCTGAGGCTGAGAGAGTGTGGCTTGTCAAGGATCACCCAGTGGGTTTCCAAGGCTGAGCAGGGACTTGAACCCTGGCCTCTTGGGGTCCTGAAACCATTACACCATGCTGGCTCCGTGACTATGTCCCTCCAAGTCAACTCCCACTGGCCTTGGTCCAGCACTCAAACCATTCCTCCACCAGGCTTGTCTTTGACCACATGCTGAGCAGCCCCTCAACACATTGGGCCCCTGAGGAAGACAGTCTGGGAGCGGCTGTGGCAGAGAACTGGCTACTTCTGCTCAGGGGCTCCTCTCTTGGACCAACGTTTCCTTGCTGAGGGGCCAGAAGGTAGATACATAACTTCTCCAAGCGAGGGACTTCACTGTCCCCTGAGAGGAGGTGGGAATCATGTGTCCATGCTCCACACAGGTGTGTTTTGGACTGCAGCTCCCAGCATTCTTCACCATTGCCTAGGTTAGTTAAAGATGCTAGGAACTACAGTGCAGGAAGATCTGAAGCTGAGTCACAGGATTCCTTTCCCTGTTCGCTAAACTTTAGGGTGTCTCTTGGTCTTCATGCTTGGGGGGTGGCTTGTGGGAGGGAGCAGTGGGTGCTCATCTGCCATCATGGTGCTATAAGTGACCGCTCATGCCTGGCCTTCCCAATCTCTCTCTCTCTCTCTAACTCTCCCCCCTGCATTTCTGTGGCTTTCAGGTCTGAAACTCATATGCTGGTTCAGGGACTGGAGCCGAGCACCAAGTATGAATTTGCTGTCCGTCTGCACGTGGACCAGCTCTCCAGCCCATGGAGTCCCGTGGTTTACCATACCACGCTGCCAGAAGGTGAGGAGGGGGCGGGGTCCTCCCTGCACGTTGATGCCATCCATGTTGGGTCAGCACCTCCCATTCTGAAAGGAACCCACTTTGTATGTATCCTGGTGAGGCACCTCTTCCCATGCCACACCCTTCCAAAAAAGTAAGGGCCAACTCGTGGTCAGCCACGCTTGTGGGTGCTGTGTTCCTCTTCTCCAAATGCCACTAAGCTCTTCTGGTTAATTATAGCATTTTGGGAGGATACATTATGGCTTGGGAGGGTTTTCCTGGCTGGCATTGTGGAGTCTCATTCCATTGCCAGGAGTTAGGAGGTTGTTGCCCGCCAGTGTTTGGATCTCCATGGCTGTGTGTGTGCATGCATGTACGTGTGTGCACCCACCCACTACATCCACCATGTGGCTGTCTCCACAGCACCCTCTGGCCCCCCACTGGGAGTGAAGGTGACCCTGATAGAGGAGGATACAGCCCTGGTGTCTTGGAAGCCACCCAGTGGGATTGGGACCGCAGTCTCGCGCTACACCATCCTCTACGCCTCCCGGAAGGCTTGGGTTGCTGGCGAATGGCAAGTCCTGCACAGGGAAGGTGAGTCAGGCGGAGGGGCTAAGAGGGGGTGGCCTGGTCGGGGTGGGGGTCCTCATGGGCTTGCTGCCAACATGTGCTCACCATCCATGTGCTGGGCACAGTGCCACCATACAGACTCCGAAGGCAGAGACCACCATGACTGCCTACCTTGGCTAAATCCAATGGCCTGTGAGTTTGCATCAGCGCAGCACTGGCAAGTGTTACTCCTGTGCCGCGCTTGGCTGGATCTCTCTCCCGCCTGCTTTTCTGCCTTGCGGAGGAGAGGAAGGGAGGGTGAGAGAAGGGTTTGAATGCGCCAAGAAGATGAATTTTGAAAGGCAAAGAGGGAAAAAAATGTAGTTTTGAATTGGAGGGCCATCCAAGAAGAAGGAATTGGATTTGAGGACTGTTGAACCAAGCCAGCACAGGTTTTTAATGGGGTTGGGGACAGCTCTTAAGATTTAGATTTGTAAAGAGAGGGAACCAAGTCTAAATGGGGTGTAGCTACACTCAACAGTTAAAACACTTCATTATCATTTCAACTACCATGCTGTGGAATCCTGGGATTTTTAGTTTCATGAGGTACTTAGAAGTCTCTGTTAGAGAGCTCTAATTCTCTGATTCAGGTGAGAACACATCCATGTACAAAAGTGGGGGTGGAATAGACTGCTTAACAGGCAAAGAGGCCGAGTTGCAAAGGGTACCTCTTCTGCTGGGAGAACAGAAGTCAGACGGAGATGTCCAATGATCAGAGAATGATTGTCATTGTGTTTAAGCCTCCTTGAACAACTGCAGCCTCCTTTTTCTCACACCTCATAGGGACAATCACGATGGCCTTGTTGGAGAACCTCCTGGCTGGAAATGTCTACCTGGTTAAAATCGCGGCCTCCAATGAAGTCGGGGAGGGGCCCTTCTCCAGCGCAGTGGAACTGGCTGTCCTGCCAAGAGAAGCGCCCGAGTCAAACCAGAGGCCCAAGCGGTTGGATTCTGCAGGTGCTGCTGCTGACACAGGTGGGGACAAATGCTTGGCGGGGCATCTTTGTGGTGCTGGGGGCATCTTCTCTCCTTCCTTCCTTCCTTCCTTCCTTCCTTCCTTCCTTCCTCTCCCCGCCACCAATGCTAGTGGTAGTGGTTCTTCCTCCTTGCTTGCGTCCACCTGTGTCATTCCCTCTCCTATTTCCTACAGCTTCTTCTGGCTACTACCAGCTGGACCAGAAGTCGATGACGGGCATCATTGCCGGCGTCTCCATCGCCCTGACCTGCATACTGGTCTGCGTCCTCATCCTCATCTATCGCAGCAAAGCCAGGTCAGTCCAGGAGTGAGTCCTTGAGCACCTCAGAGGGGCTGCGGTGGGGCTCTGACAGGGTGGGGAAGGTGGGGGGCCCAGGGAGGTTGGAGGCTGGGGGTTGAGGCTGACGGCCAGTGGAAGGCATTTTTGGAACTTGGAGCCTTTCGCTTGGCCTTTGCATGCTAAAAGCCACAGGCTTGCAAGATCGGGTCTGAAGTGAGATTTGTGGGCGGGCCAAGACTCAGCCAGGGGTGTAGCAATGGTGGAGCTGGCAAAATGGCAGCATTGATTCCTCCCCCCACAAAAAAACCTCTCCCCCACATGCAATTTTCTTTTCAACTCCAAATTTCTAGCATTACAGTAACTTAAAACTTCAGTTGAGCCTTTAGAAGTAAGAGTTTCATCATACAAAGCAGAAGGGCAGCAGGCAGAGGGACCGAGAGAATGCCAGCAGAGCAAATAGAAGAGGTGTTCAGAATGTGAATGTTTGAAATCTGGGGAATTAAAGGAAATTTGGACTGAAGAGACAGGATTCTTATTTGCCCTCATTTTGTCTCTCTAGCTACGCCCCTGGCCACATGCCTGACATAGGATACCGGCCTCTATGTGTATGTGTGTGTGTCTGCCTACCTGCCTGCCTGCCCAAAGAAAGCCTGTGTGGGATCTTTGTGTGAACTGGAAACCCCTCAACTTTTGTATTCCAGCTCTTAATGCTCCTGGATTCTTAGCCAAAACACAGACACAATCCTTGTGTTGTGGTACAGCTTTGGGCTGGTTGATCCTTTTCAGACTGCTGGTGGTAGAGCACTCCTTCGAATGTTACCCCCACCCCAACACACACACAAAACCACCACCATATAGGTTCAAAACTAGTCCTTCATAGAAAAAGGCATAAGAGATGGGGGAGGCAAGGGATTGTTACTGAGGAGGTTTGCAAGTGTTCCATTCCTTCCCCAACACACAAGCACGTGCGTGCACATACACACACCTGCAGTCTTATGTCCTGCCTCATACCAAACCCCTCCCATGGGGCGATGGTCATTTTGTGTTCCTTTGCTCCTGGGTGGGCACCCATCCATCCATACCTCATTTTTCCGGGATCTCAGCACCAACCAAGTGAGCCTTCAGCCAAAGGAGCCTGGCCTGCCAGTCCAAGGCTGACCGCTCCCCTGCTCTCTTTTCCACCTTGTGCTTTAGGAAAACTTCTGCTCCCAAAAGTGTCGCACAAGGCTCCGACCAGCTCTCCTCTGCCAGCGCCTCTCCTGCGGGAGCCCACGAAGAGGGCAAGAGTGCCGAAGACGCAGCTGAGAACACAGAGTCTCTGCTGCCGAGGATGCGGGGGAACAGTTTCCTTGATGCTAAGGTATGGTGGCCCCTTGCCACTCCCCTCTCGCTGCCCTCTGGTTCTACTAATTATATTTATTCATTAAAATATTTATATCCCATCTCCCACCTTCCACAATCCAGAGATCTCAGGATGGGGCACAATAAAACTAACCTGGCAGATTTAAACAGATGTAAAAACAGAAATAGTTTTTCAAAGCTAAAGACATATTAAACTATTCAAAAAGTTTAAAAGATAGATTAAAATAGTTAAAAATAGTTTTAAATAATTTAAAATCCTGTTCATGCGAGGGTTTGCATAAAGCTACAGTGGATGACTGTGTTTCCACTTGGTTCCAGAATGATGTTGGCCATGTGGGTGCCAGCCACCAACCCCAGTTTTAGGGGTGTATTTGTTTCAGGAAAAGAAAGCAAAATACGAACCAAGATCTGAGCCAGGGGTCATGTAGGGTGGTTTATCTCGCAGGCAGAGTTACTCATGGATGGCGCACCATGATCTTTGTGCCAAGTGGAAGTGTTGCACAAGTGGACGCATAACTAACCATGCCCCCAAATGCACATGCGCCATGTGCATGCACAGCAGACCCCCAGGCACAACTCCCCTTCCACAGCCTGGAACTGAAGGCGGACAGTGCGCATTGGACTGAACTGTCCAGCCATTTTGTCTAGGAGAACCAGCCGTTGGGATGGTTAGTGCCCATGCATGTCCGTGGGGGTGGGATTGCCTGCTCTGTGAGGTTGGAGGCTACGTGGGTGGGAGTGTGGCTACTGGGAGGGTCTCCCAAGACCAGATGGCTTTTGCTGAGGGTCTGGACTGAAAGTGCCGGAAATCCATTTAATATGGTGCAGAATCCAAACACAGATTAGTCATTGCCCAGGTCAAGAAGGACGACACAGGGGAAGAAATGGACGGCCAGACTCCAGTATCTTTTCTAGCTAATCAGGATGAGATCCTTGAAGCTACTAGAAGGCCAGTTACCACCACCACTGTTGCAACTACATCATCATCATCATCATCATCTTGGTTCCACAGTCTCCCCAGGGTTACTGACTGGCATTTTGGATCATTAGTGGTTCAGATTCTATCCAAGAATCAAGGAGTCAATGGACAGAATCCGAATCACTGATAGACTGAAATTCCAGTCAGAGACTTTGAAACCAATGGTGATGACGATTGATTGATTGACTGGCTGACTGACTGATGATTTAATACCTTGCTTTTTTCTCAGTCCGGGACTCAAACGTGGTTTACATAGGCTAAAACATCCTATGTTTGGGCATCCTGTGTAAGTTAAAATATAGCCAAACTATCCATAGAATTTAAAAGTGTGCCTAACAAGTTAAAAGCATGCCTAACAAGTATGTAACCCACAGTGAGGAGTGCTGGGGGCTGCAATCCAACCCCTCCGGAGCCAGCCACATGCTTCTTACCCCAATCAATATATAGAAAATTAAGTGGGTATTTGGAGGGAGGAATTGCCACTGAGGCTTGTAAGGTTTGCAGCACTATGTTGTGCTTATTTCCTCAGAGGTGAGTCCTGTTGTGTTGCAGAGTAGGGCTTACTCCCAGGTAAGCCTGCACAGGGCTGTTCCTTCCATCGACAGGTGGCTTTGAAGAGAAAGCTAGATGAGCTGGAGCCAGGAGGGTAGTGGACAGCCTTCTTCATCCCACCTCATAACCCCTTCCTGTTGAGTAATGCAACGATTCCTCTGCCTTTCCTTCAGGGTGGAACTGACCTGATTATCAACAGCTTTGGTCCCATTGCAAAGAACAGTTCAAAGAAGAAATGGCTCTTCTTCCAAGACTCAAAGAAAGCCAAGGCCAAGAAGGTGAGGCATTCCTTCTTCTGAGGAGATGAAGGTCCTGACAGGTTGCTGAGGCTGGTGGGAGGGGGCACCCAGGGGTGCCTGGCCTTCTGCGCCCAAGGCTTGTAGGATTTGGGGTGTTGGAGTGACTTGCTGTGCTCCACTCTTGCTCCTCCTCTGCTTGGCCTCTTGTTTCCTGGAACGTTAAAATTATATTGTTTCCCCAAGAAGGGGCTGTGCTAAAATTACTGAACTGCTGTGTAATTGGGTAATGTCCCCAAATGCCAACTGCAGCTGTCCCTCATGGAACAGAGCAAGGGTCCACAGAGAAACATGTGATGCACGTATGAATAAGGGAAATTTCCCCTTCCCGGCCATGGTCAGTTAGGGCAGTGCCACTCACAGTGGGGGTTTGTGGACCGGTGCTGGTTTGTGAGCCATTGGCTGCTGGTCAGGAGTGAGTTTCTAGGACACAAAGAAGCAGCTGTGGTCCATGGGTGTAAATGGGCATTCTTAAAATTGGATGAATAGGGCCTTGTGGCAGGGGGTTGGACTAGTGGCCCTTGTGGCCCCTTCCAACTCTATGATCCTCTCATTCTTTGCCTCCATCTTCCCTCCAGGCCCAGAGGCAGTTTGCCAAAGCAGTGTGTTTGTACCAGCCAGGCACTGCCGCCGCCACCATCCTCATCACCAAAGACGACTCCCTGGCACAACCCCAGCTGGACCAGCGAGCTGCATATGGTGTCGTTGCAGACACGGAGCATTCAGCCAACAGTGAAGGGAGCCATGAAACAGGCGATTCTGGCAGGTTCTCTCAGGAGTCCAATGAAGAACTGCATCTCTCCGACGCCTCTGCAGCAGCCACAGCAGCAATGCCACCCCTGCCCTCCTCTGATTTGTTGGCCAGGCGCAATATCTGTGTGACCTCTGGGTGCCCGAGGGCTCCTAAAGAACCGCCTGATCTCATTCATCCTCTACCTCACCAGCTGCCCCCAGCAGGACAGCAGCGCTGAGTTGCTGGCCAGATGACTGACCGACCTACCGACTGACTGACCGCCGTTTTTATCTGTTCAAAGGACAATGAACAGGGAGCCAAAGCTTTAAGTGGGAGCCCTGGGAGGGCGGCAGGTGACCCCACGATTTCTGTCCATGGTTGTTTTTTGTGTGCGTGTGTGTTTTTAATGTGTTAAAACTCACTTATTTTGAATGTTCAACAATGTGAAAGGAGGGAGAGAGGACAGTTTTCTGAGTAGAGCTGAAAAGAGAAAAGTTTATATATATATCTATCGATACCATATCACTGGAGCGAAGGGCGCGGGGCCCTTGGCTTGGATATCTACCTCAGTTTGCTGGGTGGCGGATGTGGAAGAGCAACTGCATGGCTTCTGTGGTTGTTGTCGTTTGCTTTTTGTGTGAAGAGTTGGTCTCAACTATGTAACTGACGATAACTTCCTAGTAGCTCCCCCCCAGTATTTTTTAAATTTCCCCCTCTGTCTTATGTGTAGAGTGTGTGAACGTGTGCAGGTGAGTGTGTGTATGTGTGTGTGTGTGATTCAAAGGAGTTGTGTAGGGAGGTGGGCAGGGTGACTGTTCAGCTCTCTGGCTTTGTAAAAGGAGGAGGAGGAGTGGGGGCTCTGCACATTCACAGATGCGCCCTGGAGTAGAGGCACCAAAGAGAGAGCAACCTGGAGGAGGAAGCCGGGGTCCATTTTCCAAAGACCAACACCTGCCCCCCCCCCCGAAGGAGGGCACGGAGGTTGCCCCATGAGGGAGTTCCCAGCCAGAAGGGGTTGCCCCATGGAAAATGGGTGTCAGCTCCCTGAGGGTATTTGGGCTGAAGGTTGCACATTTGGGCCCCTGGGGAAGTTCCTGCGGGGCCCCTCCCGCCTTGAGGGCCCCACCTCTCCCTGCCCTGTGACTCTCAGCCTGCCTCAGACAGTGCCTTCTGCTTCGGCTTCTCATCCCACCAACTCCCCATTTGCTGTGCTGAATCCCTGGGGAACAGAAAATGTTTCTCCCTCCGCCCCACCCCACCCACCTGGTAGCCCCCTTGATGTGATCCCCATAATTTGGCCAGACCAGACAGGTAATACGAAATATGGAGTGTCCTCTTGCACTTCATAGCAACCGTGCCTTCCGCAATATATGTATATCTATATCTGTCTATATAGACATCTCTTTGTGTGTGTATATATATCTCTATATCTATATATCTATTACGAATCACTCTTTTGCCTTATGCCTTTTCTTAGTCTTTGTGGAAGTTGCTTTCGGAAGTACAGAAAGATGCCTTAAGCATGCTCTGCAGGTTGTGGTGAGCAGAGTGAGGGGAGAGACAAAAGACTATTGAGGTGTCGTTGACCCCCCCCACTCCGAATTTTAGGTCTTTGGCCCACAGGTGGGTTTCTGAGCAATAAAGTCTTCTTGCCTCCACTCAAATAGCTGAGGGCCTGAGGGACCCTGGCTCTCTCTCACAGGTTCAAGACCCCCAAAGCCTCCGACCCAGGACCATTTGGCCCCTGCCCCTGGCAAGAAGGGAGGGAGGGAGGGAGGGGCCGAGGGAATGCTGAGCAGCTGCCGGAAGGGGCCCTGCCCGAGACCCACACAACTCCTGTTTATACTACCTCCTTTTAAAAGTTATTCTAGTATTATTGTTTTCCTGTTCTCAGGGCGCAGTTTGTTACTTTTTAAAAGCTGTCTTGCAGCAATGCAAGGCAAACTGACAGGGTATCTATCATGTTTAATTTTGTTTTTAAGTGTGTGTGTGTGTGTTTGTGCAAGAGAGAGTCATTGATTGATTAGTTGATTGATTGAGAGATGGAGAGCCATAGTCACCAAAGCTGTAAGCCAATCCCTACTGACTTCGCCCATTTGCCCCCCACCACGGAACCTCTTCCTCTCCTCCAACCAGAATTAAAAAAAATTGTTTTCCAAACCCATAAAATTAGAAATGCAGCTTTTTGTTAGGAGAGCTTCCCTGGCTGGCACTGGCTCCTGTTCCCTCGTACAGGACAAATTAATTTTGGGTGGTTGGGTGGGGTCCCCAATACATCTCTCCCCATCCACCCCTTTTAGCTTTGGTGAATTGGCTCTCCCCCTCTGTAGAGGTTTAGGCCATCTTTGTTGGCTAGCTAGCGCTGTACCAGATAGGACACGTTCAGCTTTTACCATTTCCCTGATTCCAAGGCTTTAAAGATGAGAATAACCTTGTACCAAAGAATGTTCTGTAGAGAAGAAGAAGAAAAAGCTGCATATTTTCCAAAAGAAATTGAGCTAGATAAAAAAGAAAACCTATAGGTTTGAATAAATTTTATTGCATAAGTAGTTACTAACCAGAAGAGAAAGAGAACCAGACCATAGGGCCTCGTTGGATGGTAGTGGTTGATTGACTAGATTAGTTCCACAATATTAACTACCTTATTGTTACAAGAACCTTTAAAGAGTTGAAATAAGATCCTCCCAGCACAGTTCTCCAAAGACTTCCAAGTGGAATTTTGCATTCCTTTTCTTCAGCAACTCACTCTTCCAGCAATCCAGTCTTAGATACAATATTTTGAAAATGTGTTTTTTTATATATCTATATCTATATATATCTATATCTATGTATGTACTTGCTGAAGAAAAAGAAACTCCTCTCACCAAAGATGTATTTTGTGGGCTTCACTGGACAAAGCTGCTGTTGTTGCACCACAGCAGAGAGTCCACCACAGGCACTCGAGGCCAGGAGAATAGGGTGGCCACCATGGCTGTGCGCAGAAACCCTCTGTGGCAGTTCTCCCTCTCTGTCTCGGCGTGCGCGCCTGGGCTCCTAGCAATATGTGCCCGAGGGCTGGTATGTCAAGGTAACCGTTCTTCTGCTCCAAAGACTTGCTTGCTGTGAACGTTGACACCTTCCCCATCTTCCCGCTTCTTCCCCTTCCCCTTCCTGATGGCCAGAGATAGGGCGCCCCCTCCTCTTCTAGGTTTCCATGCCAAAGGCTAGTAAAACCCCAGGTTCTTTCTGGGACCAAGCCAGAGGAAGAGGAGGAGGAGGAAGAAGAGCAGGCAGATGGTGAGGGGGCTTCCCCTTGACTACCCCACTTGGCTGGAGGCTAAAGAAGGCTGAGCGCCCTGAAGGCCGTCCCTCTATGTTGCTGGGCCAACATAGATGACTGGGGTGGGAGCGTGAAAGCTTTTCAGTAACACAGAGTTCTTCAGGGACCCTTTTCTCCGCCCATCCCCACAAGGAGCTTTGCCAGACTTAAAGTGGGCTTCCATTGCTGACTAGTCTGATTAAAAGAAAGGGAGATGTGGCTTCCCTCGTGGACGGGCATCTCCTCCTCACTTGCCTGTGAAGCGATGGGTTTGCTTCAACTGCCTGAGGGGTCTGGTTGGCCAAAGAGAAGGGTTTAGGTGACCACCAGGAAAGGGAAATGGCGTTTTTGTTTTGTCAAGGATTCCTTAGCAGCAAATAAAGAAAACCAAAGATATTTAAGGTTACCTCTGCATAGAGGCCTGCGGGCGAGATAGCTCTCTTGTGCTTTGCTTTGTTGTTTGAGTTAGCCGCCTGTCCTCAAGTGTCTCTCGCATCTGGCACTGCCCTGGACAGCACGGCCACCTCCAGGGTAAGGACAGCTCCTGCTTCCACTGAGCCCTGGAAGCGGCCACTTCTGAGGAGTCCCCATGTGCAGAGCTTTACTGCAAAAGGGACTCACTTTTGGGAAGGCAGATTTGCTTGGCCACGTCAGCTTTTCCAAAGATCAGGCTGAGCAAAGCGGCCATTTCTTAAAGCGAGGCTCCTGCCCACGTAACAGGCCAAGACGAGCACCCTCTCCATTTGCAGTTTCCCTCTTTGGCTGTTGCACATGCAAACACACATATACACACATGCCTGTACCTCTGGGTGGTGCGTTTTGTAGACGGCCTTGTTCATGAAAGCCAGGCTTCTTTAAAAAAAAAATCCTCCCCCTCTCCCCTTGTTTCTCTTGTGTTTTAAGAAATGTGAATGAATAGCAAGTGTAGGAGCCCAGCTGTATTTCTTGACTTGAGGGTGTTCTGGATCCTGTCACTCCTTCTGCTGTTTTCTCGTAAGGGCCACAACAGCTGACTGGTGAATGGAGGATGGAGCTGAATTATATTAATTTTATATTTGACTCAGGGGATCAGCTCTGTGAATTCCATTGCATGAGGGCAGCCGGTGTGTGCCTGGATAATGAATGTACCTTTTATAATGTTTTTTTAATGTTTTGTTTCATAATGTGTTTTTTAAAGAACAAACCTTTTTTTTTTTTTTTAAATAGCATTATAGTGAATGTTCACCTGGTGTGTTTGTTTCTTCTCTCCCCCCACCCTCCCCAAGGCTGGTTCTTATACTAGCACAAATGTCATGCCAAAAATGAGTAGAAGTTTATATGCCAAAATGTTTATAAAACTGCTGTCTAATACTGATGGATTGCACAGTTTAAATAAATTCTTTCCTTTAGTAAACTGTAGCCTCTTTTTTCCCCTTTTAAGGAGTCAGTTTTCTTTTCAATCTCTTCTTATGTGGGTCAAAATATGGGGAAGGATTTGGGCAACTTCCCCATCAAGCTCCCTCCAGGTGGGTTTTGCCACAACTTCCATCGTCCTCTTGACTAGGAGGGATGTTGCTGCCTAGGGATGGTGGGAGTTGTAGTTCACCACATCTGTTTGTGATTTGGGGAAAGCTGGACTTTAATGTGGACCGAGTGGGTGAGGGAAGTGATGGAAGAACAGCAGGATGTCTTTTCGGTTCCTGAAGAGAAAAATGAATTCCTTCTCAAGTGCGCTCTTTCCACACAACCTCGCCTGCAGGTGTGTGTGTGGGGCACTGGGGCAGGACTGGGGGCCACTTTATTTCCCCAGGGACCCTCCAGGGGCTGCATGGACTACTGAAAACAGAAAAACTCAAATACCCATTGTCCACTTCTGATTCGCATAGAATCATAGAGTTGGAAGAGACCTCAGTAAAGGAAAGCCTTGTGACCTATTTGGAAATTAAATAATTGGGCCCGGAGACTTCCAGAAGCAGAAACTTTGCTCTTTTGGGGGGACCAGAAGAAGGTCAACCTAGGGAGTCTGGAAGGATCAAGGGCCACAAAAGCATGCTTGGAGCAGCCTGTTCTACTAGAAGCCCACCTGAGTGTGGCCCTGGTCCCATTGCTTCCTGTCCAGGGGGCAGGTCTCGCATGACACCTTCCCCTCTGAGGAAAAGGGGTTGCAGCATTTCACTTACCCAGCAGAAGCACAGGCTGCATGTGCATTTATTTTCTAAACTGGCCACGTTCCTACTTGCACACCCTGGACCATGCATGGCTACTGACTCTCCACCTTTCCCCTCCCATCTGAAACTTCTTTGTCTTTGGGCTTGGTTTACTAGCAAATGCTGCCTCTAAAGTTTTTTCCGCCCAGCCATTCTATTCTAGCTCACCTTTTTCTACCAATGTTTAGTAGACATTTCTAGCTCCAATGGTGCAACCATAATGCAATGGCTAATACTGCATGTATGCATGCGGCAATCTGGCAAGTGTGCAGCTTTGGGGAGGAGGGAGAAGGGGAGGGTGTCCTTTAATGCCTAGCACTGGCATGGGAAAAGGTGTGGCAATGAGAAGGAAGGGCCACAAGTGGGCCCTTGGACTTGACCCCAGAGAAACAGGAAAGGGTCTCATGAAAGGAACCACTGGATTCCAGAGGCCAGTTCAAGAGATGTCACTGCTGCTGCTAATAGGCTTGGCCACAGAGCTTGGAAGTACTGAATAACAGTTACTTTTTTGGGCAATGAAGTTACATTCCAAAAAGTAAAACAATAGGTGGGAAATGAAGGCTTTTTATTGAGGAAGTCCTTCAAGTCAAAAACTGGCAGTACATGAGGATGACATTTCACCATCTTGAGTTTTGTTTAAATAAAATTAGCAAAGGTGTAATTAATACCTGATAATTAGTAAATGAATGATTCTTTTGAAGAAATTATTTTGAATTGTTCTGGGGAAAAATAATTTGTTTTTGCAGATCAAGGCCTATCCTGGCCTAAACTTTGCAGGATCATGTTCCTTTGGTTGTAATTTGGAAGCAGGCCCTGGTGTAGTATGAGAGAGACTGGCCAAATCCACATTACACAAATGATCCAGTTTGAAACAGGATGATTTGCCATGGCTCATTTCTATGGAATCCTGGGGTTTGTAGTTTTACAAAGTCTTTAGCTTTCCCTGCCGGAGTGCTGGTGCCTCACCAAACTACAAATCCCAGGATTCCAAAGGAAGGAGCCATGGCAAATAATCAGTTTCAAACTGGATCATTTGTGTAGTGTAGATTTGGCCATAGAAAGGAGCAGAACGGATTAATAAAGGTGGCCCCCACAAGAGGACAAGAGCTGGGTCAAAGCAGCATCAAAATTGGCCCCCAAAACTTGTGGGAGGAAAACTCACCTCTGTGATGGCAGAGCCCAACTGATGGGCTGCCCCAGTGAGTGAACTTTGTCCCCCACCCAAAATACACAGCCCAACTATTATCCCCTCTGAGGTAATTCTGCCCCCCCACCACCATCGCCCTTTCCAATTTTTGTAGGTTTTACTTTTGTGTTTTTAAAACTCAGCTGCTTTTGGGTCACAGCCTTGGGGGAAAAACAGGCTATAAATAAAGATGATGGTGATAATAATAATATTGCAGAAACTCAATGATATAAGACCCACAGAGATTTCAGAAAGTGAGATTTATTCCCAATAACAATTAATTTTTCCAAGGACAGGCTTTGGGCCTCCAGGTTCTTGGACTTCACTTCCCAGAATTCCTAGCCACTGGGCAAGCTGCCGGAGGATTCTGGGAGTTGAAGTCCCCCCAAAACCCATCTACGGAGCCCTCCCAAGATGGCGCTCAGAGAATACCCTTCCAGAGGCGGCTGAGGAGACCAAGACCCGTAAAAGCCGGCGGGCTTTGCGTGTCATTTGAAACCAATGCACGATGGTTTCCTCACCGCCGCCCCTTGAAGGCTGCCCTCGGCCCACAAGCAGATACAGGAGTATCAGCGGGGCTTCAGAGGAGGAAAATGGAGGCCACCAAGGAGGGCCCCCAGGAGCCCCTTCCCCTGTCCGTGGGCCGCCTGGCCTCTGAAGAAGTTCCTTTTTTTGTGCGGGGCTGACCGATCCCTCTGTGTCGTGAGCCGCCTTGGGTCCCATTCTGAGAGAAAGGCGGCACAGAGGGCAAATCAATAATACTGTAATAAATAATAGCCCGCCTCCCCAAGTGGGAGATGTAGTTCCCCCCTCGCCAACAGGGGCGACGCCTTCCCCTCAGACCCCCCAGGGACGGCTGAGGGTCCGGCCGGTGGGCGGCCCTGTGAGGGGCGTCGGCGAGGGGAGGCCGGCAGGAGGAGGCGGGCCCGGCCCATCGCCCTGGCCCCGGGCAGCCTCCTTTCCTGCCTGCCTGCCTTCGCTCCTCCTCGCCCTCCTCCGGGAGCCGGCTGGGCCCGGCCTCCTCCTCCTTCTCCTCCTCCCTCCTCGGGCTGCTCGTCCTCGTCGGGCTCCCGGAGCTTCCCGGCGGGGCCTGGAGCGATGCTGGGCCGGCGCCGGTGATGTCCGCCGAACACGAGAAGGACCCGGCCGCGGCGCTCAAGAGGCCCCGAGGTCGGTGGGTCGGGGAGGCCGGGCCGGGCCGGGCCGGGCGCGTAGCCGGGGAGGCAGAAGCTCTGCTCTCCCGGCCAAAAGAGGGGCCTCAAGGCCCGCCAGAGGCGGAGGGCGAAGGCGGGAGAAAAGGGCGCCCCGGCCTCAGGCAGCCCCCCGCCCGACCCACCCCTCGGTTTCCACAGAGGCAATGGGGGGGGGGCTCTTCCCGGAAACCCAGTTGCCCAGTGTGTATGTGGGGGTCTCAGTCCTGCTGGGAAGTGGGGAGGGAGCTGTGTCCAGGGGCCAGAATTGATCCCCACCCACGGGCGAGGGGTGGCCCTTGGGTGCAAAGAGCGGGTCCAGGGGACCAGCCAAAAAAAGCTGGAGGCCTTCCCTTCTGGGGTTGTAGGGACTGAGGGAGGGAGAAATCATGCCCTCTTGTCCAGAAGGGCTCAGGAGGCCCACCTGGGGTGGCGGGAGAGAGACTCCTCCTGGGGGGGGGCAGTAAGACCCTCTGCACATGCCCCCAAGCCAGCTGCCCCATCTCATGTCGCAAGGTGGGTCAGTGCCCCTCAAAGCATGTTCCTGGCAGGCCTGAAAGAAGCCCGGTGCAATCAGGTGGGGGCTTAATAAAGTGCAGCCCTGCTCCAGTCCTGATTGGACCATGGCTCCCAGCATCCCTCTCCCCTGGTTTGGGGGCTCATGGGAGTTGCAATCCAACCACCTCAGGGGTGGGTTCCCATCATTTCTACTCATGGTGGTCATTGTGAGAGTTGTGGCATCAGGGAGAGCCCGGCAAGGGGTTTGTGGGTGGGTGGCTGTCCCAGGACCCCTCACTTTTGCTGATCCTGAGAAAGGGGCTCTTCTGCCCCGGCAGAGTCCTTCCCTGTTTGTGAAGGCGGAGGGCGAAGGCAGGAGAAAAGGGCGCCCCGGAGGCACGCACCCTGGCCATGGAGCAGGGGGTGACTCAAGAGGGCAACCACCTGTCCCCAATGGCATTCCAACCTCACGCACCACCTTGCTTGGCCCTCACTGCCACTGGCACCATGCCCTGCCTTTGTTCTGGTCAGCAGCCTGTAGGGTGAAACCCCCTTGAGAGCTTCCAACCAAGATCAGTCTCTTCCAAAATCAGAACCACTCTTCTTTGAACTCTTCCAGGTGCTGACGGTGGACTGGATGGGCTCGGAGGCCCCGGAGCACAGCTGGGGAGCCCGGACAAGAAGAAGCGCAAGTCAAGTGCACAGGTAAGCTGGGATTTCTGTCTCTGGGGACACAGTCCCAACAGAGAAGTTGGGGGAGGCAGGCGGGAACAGGCCCTTGTTTCCTCATGCCCACCCCTCTACTCCAGAGACCCCTGGATACCTTCCAGAGGGTATCATTGTCCAGACGATGATGGTTTATGGGTTTGGCCTCAGCTTGGAGTTTGTGCACCCCCACTTCAAGATTGAATCGTCTCTCTCAGAATCTTCCAGGATCATCACTTGAGGTTTTGAAGAGGTGGCAGGAGACCCCTGCACTCTTTGGCATCCCCAAATACCTTTTCCCAAGCATTTGTTGAAAGCTGTGCTGATTCCTGTTTCTTCCTTCTTCCCCACTCTTGCCCCCACCCTATTTCCAGGGCCCTTCCTTCCCTCCGCCATCGGAATATGCCCCACCACCAAATCCAAGCTCAGATCACCTTATAGCTGCAAATCCATTTGACGATAACTACAACACGGTTTCCTACAAGCCATTGCCATCAGGAAATCCGTATTTTGCTAATGCCAGTTACCCCGGCTTCGGTGGGTACAACACATTCAGGATGCCACCCCATATGCTGCCCAGAATGTCCTCCCCCTATGGGGCTACATATCCCCTCCGAAACCAGCCACACCCCTTTCCTCAGAACCCAGTAGGGATGGTCTTCAATCGGCCTCAAGCCATGAACTTTGGGCCTCATGAAAATGCTGGTTTTGGAAACCAGCCCTCCTACAACGCTAACATCAACCAGAATCTCAATTTTCCTGGCCAGCACTTCAGGCCAAACCCTGGCGAGAACTTTGGGCACATTCCTTCCCAGAATACAACACAGATGTCCCACCACGAATTGCCATTGCCGTTTGGGTCTGGCAACAACAACAACAATCCACACTTTAACAATTCCCAGATGGAATCAAACCATTCATACGGCCCCACACCAAACAGTTACAACCAGTCGAAGCCTTCACAACAAAAGCAAGGGGCAAATAAGCACAGCAGTGGCACACCGCAGCCACAGCCGCATCACCCACAAGGCGCAGAAGACCTTGTGAGCTCAGGAAACACCGACATAAAAACTGTGAGCCGAAATATCCCCACCAGCCAAGAGAACATCCCTTCTAAAAATGTGGAAAATCTGAACAGCAACCATGCGAATGGGACTCCGGCCAAACCCCGTCTGCCCCGGGGGGCGGCCGAGGGGGGCAGTTTGGAGAAGGGGGGCGGCAAAATGCCCCTGCACCCCAGCCAGCATGGCCACGCCTCCTCTGAACCTGTCTACCCTTGTGGGATTTGTACGCACGAAGTGAATGACGACCAGGACGCCATCTTGTGTGAAGCATCTTGTCAGAAATGGTTCCACCGGATCTGCACGGGCATGACAGAGTCAGCTTATGGCTTGCTCACAGCAGAAGCCTCAGCCGTGTGGGGCTGCGACACGTGCATGGCCGACAAGGATGTGCAGCTGATGCGCACTAGGGAGACAGTCGGGCCGCCAGTGTTGAACACTGATGCGTGACAGTGGAGGTGGGGAGACCCTGGCAAGGCAGCCACATGTAAGACTCCCCACTTTCTGTCACCGGTGGTCTCCATTTACTTTCTTCTTTGCCAGTCAGTCTCTCGTACTCTCTGTTTCCCGCCCAAGTGCATTAAGTTTTCATCAGAAGAACTCCTGGAATGTTGCTTGATTGGTAATGAATCACAGGTCTGTTTTTACACACATGGAAAGTGACTGGATCTGTAAGTGGGTGGGAGGAATCTGATTTTGGGGATGTGAGCTGTCTGTGGCTAGTCAGCCTGATAAGTGGTATGTATTTGTAGAATCATGAATTGTAGCTGAATATATTTTTAATACCTGTCACTGCTCTCTGCTTTGGAGCTTTCCTTAAGTTCTGAAACTGAGTGATGTGACACAGGGAGAAACATCAAGCAATACTTATTTTAAGGTTAACATCAGGAACGCTGTCCAGCCTATTTGTACATTATCTAAAACTCTCAAGTAGTATGAACTTTGGGTTTTGTTTTTTTTTAGCGTTTAGGTCAAGACTTCCATATGTTTACAGTGTTTCCAAACACCTTAATAAAATGTGCCCATTTTTAGTGAACCCTGAAGTCTAGCTCAGTAGGTTTTCCGAGGTGGTCTTTTAAGAGCCCATTCCCAGGCTCGCATGCTCTGTGGAAAGTCTCTTTACTTTTTAGTGGCTAAATGAGCGTGCTGGGGCCAAGTGCCTACATCGTGTCCCCTTCATTTTTCTAGGAGGTGCGAACTGTACATTCACCTGAAAAACACCCCCAACATATCACCCCACCCCTGAGCAGGTCTGGGCTCTTCTTAGGCAGGAGATAAATTGTTCCTGAGTACAGTCCCATTGAGTTCCATGGACATCTGCTTAACCCCCTTGGGATTAAAGGCTACAGCCACCAAAAGACCTTTCTTCTGATGGCTGCTCCGCCAAACCTTTTGAGGCCTGTGGCAAAAGAAACATAAAAAGGTCTGGAAACCACCAGTTCCTATGAGGAGTGGCTGAGGAAGCTGAGTAGGTTCAGTTGGAGTGGAGAGGTGACACAGGAGCCATCTTTAAACATCTGAAGAGAAGACTTAGGGAGGATATGGTGGCCCTCTTTAAACACTGGAGGTTTAAAGAAGCCTGAGAGATGACTTGACAGCTATTTTTAAATATATGAAGTGATGTCATGTAGACGATGGAGCCAGCTTCTTTACTGCTGCTCCAGAGACTAGAACACAGAGCAGTGGACTCTGTGTCACAGGAAAATAGATTCCACCAAACATGGGGAAGAATATCTTGACTATAAGTGCTGAGAATGGGTGGTTGGCTCTCCTTCTTTGGGGGTCTTTAATCAGAGGCTGGATGACCATCTCTTCTGGAATGCTTCAGTTGTGTATTCCTGCAAGGCAGAATGGGGTTGGACTAGATATCTGTGACTATGATTCTCTCTTTCTCCATTCCATGTTCCCGTCTCCTGCATCCTTGGCTGGCATGCTAGGTCCACTTTGTTTCAGTCTCTCTCTCTCATTCTTTCCGTCTCCCTTTTTTTTGGTATGCCCCCCCCACATTCTTTGCAGAATGCATTTTTCCCTGCAGCCTCAGGACCTCTTTGAAAAGTCCTGGGTGGCTCACATTTAGACCAGTCAAGCCTTTTCCTCACTCTGCCATTTACTTCATCTCCTTAGCTCCTTTCTTCTCTGAGCCACTGTTGTGTCTTTGGAAGTGGCCTGGCTCAGAAGAGGTTCATATCCCTGAAGAGGAAGGCCATTTGTGGCATGTTTCTTCTCCGTGCTGCATTGCTGTTCTTTTGGGATACAACATTGTTGGGCAGGTGCCCCGGGTGAGAGGACTGGGCTGTGAAATGTGGGCCCAGGTTCTCCAACTCAAGCAGAGACCTTAGACCAGAATTTATTTCTTTGTGACTTAAGAGCTGTTTGTGCTGCTAGGGAAATCCCAGGGCTCTTTTCTTAAGAGATTGTGATGAGCTGACCTCATAGGGCTGACCTGAGAGGAGCAAAGCCTTTGGCACATAGAAGGAAGTGCTGGGGGAATGAGAAACAGCTGTAGCTGCAGGGCAGAACCTCATAGTCTTTTCGCCTGAGTCTCTCTTCCGCTCTCTGTCCCTTTTTACCTTTAAGATTCTCAGGCCAGACAGAACCCACAAGGGATTGGCCAGCTATCAGTGGGCAAGACTGGGTGTTGGTGCTGCATTGGCCTGCTTCCCTTGCCCTGTAATCCCACAGGCCCTTGATTTCCAGGTTTTGTTACTGAACACGGTGATCCCTGCAGAAACACCTGATACATTTGCAGTTGGGTCTAGATAAGCCAGACTCATCCTCTGAGGATCAGATGCCTGTCCTATCTCAGCCCAGGCGTAGTCCCTGGCTCCTGTCAGTGCATGGAAGATCAAGGTGTGGCTCCCAGGCACCCTGATGGGGGCTTGGGTTTCTTCTCCTCATCTGGGAAAGCACCTGCCCCCCCACCTGTTTGGAAACCTGGAGAGCAAAGACTGTTTGGGAGCTTGGGATGCATTTAGGATCCTGGGACTGCTCTTGGGTTCCCGGATTGGGTCCTGGGACCTTTAGGCCTGGAACAGCTTCCCTGGCATCAGGTCTCAGCTTGGATGTGCCTTCATGATGTGGCCTCTTGGTTGTTCCCACAAGGTGATAGCTGGATGGAGAGCGAGTGTGGGGGCTTGTCTGGCTGCAGGTTAGAAGGGCCATGTGAAAGAGGAATCCCTAGACCAAGAGCCACGGGGGAGGCTGTGTTTTGTCTCATTTCCCTGAAGACCTGCTGGGGCTTCCTGGTTCATTTAGTATTGTGGAGTGAAGATGCAAGTGAGGGGCTGGGCCGCATGTGGCTCTCAGGGCTGATATTTTTGGGTAAATTTGCCCCAAAATATCTTCCATGGGGCTTGGGGGAATTTTTGCCACATTTGGACACCCCCCCCCCATTTTAAAGAAAGGGAAAGGCCTTTCTTTAAAACTGGAAGTAAACTGGAAGCAATTTCTGGTCACTTCCTGTCTTGAGAAAAGGCTTCTCCTGGGCCTGAAATGGCAAAAGTACCCCCCATAGTCCTTAGAAGATGTTGGGAGATGTTTGGGGTCAAAAACCTTCTGATTTTTTTGCGGTGGGATGTGTGCCCCTCTGAAAGTCTCCTGGGGACCAATGTGGCCCTTAGCCTCCTGCAGCTGCCTGCCTGTGCAGTAAACAGACATGTTTTGCCTGCTGTTCTTTTGGAAGCTCTTGGAGGCAGAGCTTTTTCTGGGCTGTTTCTGGCCAAAACCAAGAATAACTCAAGTGTTGCCATGAAACTGGGGGGGGCTCGTCATGTACCTGTGGCTATTTTGCACATGCGTCCTGGAAGGTGCAGTGTGTGCGCGCACACACATACACACGTGGAGACATTTTTACCAGGAGGTGATGTGAGTGGCAGTAGGTATGTAGATTTGTGGGTGCTTGTATGTTCCCTTGATGGGGAGCCTCACGTAATTGGAGCCAAAGTTCCCCTCCCCCCTCCCCAGGCTTAACTCCCGCAGTCCAAACTGCAAGGGACAACAAGGTGCCATCAGAGCCCAGGGAAAGAGCAGAGGACTTTGGGAGAAGGGAGAGAGAGCTCCACCCGCAGTCTCATCACAAATAAAGATGGTCTGCAGAATCTGTCTGCTGAGTTTCACAAGGCAATGTTATGGGATTTCTGTTCAGGCCACCCAACAGCAAGGTCTCATAGGCCTCCAAGGCAGGCAGGGTTTCTCTGAGTCTGGGGCTTGCTCCATTAGCTCCTGTTTGGCCCACCTCACCCGCCAGTGTACATTGGAACCTGTAGCCTCTGGGCTTCTGTAGCTATGCCTCCCCCCCCAAAAAAAATCAAAAGACCATTCCCTACGTTTGTCCTTACTTACAGACCTGGCCTAATTTTTGAGTGTCCAGATTGCCTCTTGGAGCCATTTGTACCTCCTAGACTGGGTTGGGAATTGTGTGGTCTGGAGGAGGGCTGCATGATTCACACCCTTGCCCTAAGCCCAGCTAGCCCTTCTTCCTTTTCTGCAAGGTAAGATGTTGAGTACGGTTTGGCAGTCTATCATCATCGGGATGCTGGAGCAGCAGCCCTGAGCAGCCTGTGCCAAAGAGCCACCGCTGATCAGAGCACGTTCAGCAGAGTTTCTGTTTCACCAGCGCCCTAAAATAATCACCAAGTGCCCTCAGGTTCCTCACCAGACTGATTTTCCGTGCTGGTGACTTGTTTTTTTGTTGTGTTCACAGCAAAATCATCCTTTTGAAACTGAAGCTCAGAAGACAGTTTGGAGAATGCCCGCACCATATCATTTGCCAGTTGCATGAAAATGGCACCAGGCCTCAATCCTTGAGGTGCTGACGTTTTGGCCTTGCTCTGTTAGGACGCGGCTAGTTGTTTGTTGCCTGGGCCAGCCTGCCTCCCAGCCATCATCTCCATACCTCCCGTGGCCTCTTGTTGGCTTCTGCTTGTTTGCTTAGGTAGTGATGATTTTGGAGGAGATGGGGGGAGGCTCTCCAATGGCCAGCATCTGGCTCCAGCAAGGAGCCCTTTCATGAGCCCCCGCTTGCTGACCTGGTCACTGGGTGACCAAGAGCAAGCCTGCAAATGCACGGCTGGCTCAGGCAGAGCTCTGGAAGTTGCTTCAGGGGTCATGGCTCCTGAAGTCCTCTGGCTAGCAAGGCCACTGATTGAGGGATTCTGGGGGCCATAGTCCCCTGCTACAGACCAATTCCTGGTCTGCAGCAGGAGGCCCTTGCCATCACTGGCACTTGTGGAATAGGGTGTGTGTGTGTGTTGTGTGTGGGGGGCTCTGCCCAGGCATCTCCCCCCCCCCCACAGATCAGGGCATGCCAGACGGAAGCCAGCTGTGGCAATCATCCTCTTAAAATCTCTCTCACCCCCCCACCCCACACACTTCCCCCCTAAATTGGCTTGATTCTTTGATGGGGCTGTATTTCAGGCTTCTTAATTGTGGGTAAAGTATGCTTTCTTACATTAGTATTTTTGGTTTTGAGATTTTTTTTTTTTTAAAAGGCAGAGGTCCTGAAACTTGACATTTCCTTCCCCTTCCATTTTGTATAAATTTAATATTAACCATTTAACTTCATGCTTTAAAATACATGTACCTCTCCCTTTATATATACATATAGCCTTGCTTGCAAGTAAAAGTGTTAACATTTCTACATAGTTGGCCATGTGTCTTTTCTGTTGTAGGTGACTTAATGACTGTTTCATATTAAAACTAGTCTTTTCTTACGTACTGCTTACATATACCTGTTTTTTGGGATATCAGTTCAGTACTTTTTATATGATCTCAAATGTGTTCCACATTGGTGACATTTATTTTTGCAACAACTCTAAAAATAATTTAAAAATTAATAAAGTAGGGCATGTCTGAAATAACACATGCGTTAGTACTGTGGTGTGTGACAAAGTTAATGTATGTAATTCAAATTGGAAACAAGCTGCCAGACTTTGTCCATTATTATTCCCTTAGTAAGAAATTAAATTACTATGTAATACAAATGATTTCATATCATGGTGTGTGTTAAAAGCTACTCTATGAAGTATAGAAAACATGTTTATGGTCTATAGCTAGCTAGCTGGTCTGACTTCGCAAAACTGAGTATTAGTAGGAGATAGCCAATGGTTAGAGTGGCCAGAGGTCTTTTGGCATATACATAATTTGTGTCTAATGTAAGTGACTGGTAAAGTGTTTCAGTGTAAGATGCTGGGAGATGGCTGCCCATTTGATTGTATTTTTACCAAACTGACAATCCTCTCTTTATTTCAAGATGTAACAATAATCCCTCTCCAGAAGCATTTATCTAAAAAAAAGAGAGAAAACATGGAAGGGCACAGAAACTGAATTTTCACCCATAGCTGGTTTTTAGTACTCCAGTTTGCTTTTATGAAATGTTGAAGCAAGAAAGAATTAAGTGCTTGCAAAATGAATATAATAAAGTCTTGTCAAAGGAAGAAAGGAGGACTGAATGAATATGTTCTTGTGTGTGGGGAGTTCCAAACCTTTGTGTGAAGATAGGGAAGTTTCATTGCTTGAACCCAAGTAATGGGGTCTTTCAACCTGTCCTGGCCGGTCATGTTTCTGGGGGGTGGGTGGGATGAGGGAAGATCAGGATGGGAGCAACTGTATTAAATTTGCAAGCTGAGAGCTTTTTTATAAAGCCTGCATTGACCCTTGGTCCTGGCTTGGGGTGCTTAGAGTTGTCCTGTGGTGCCCTTGCACAGTCATAGCACCTGCCTCAGCAACGTTAGGATTTATCCAGATAGTCTTTTGGAGAAGTTGGTGAAATGTCTGCACTTCACCAGTTGCTTCCACCTGGGTGGGTTGAACTGACTCCTGACATGATGGCTTGGCATCCAGCAGCCGTGGAGTGTTTTTAAAAACAACACTATATGGGTAGAGACAGGGATTTCTTCATAGAAGGAAAACAACAGTTGCACTATGGAACCAGTGTGGTGGAGTGATTATGTATATTAAACTAGGAATCCGGGACACCAGGGTTCAAATCCCCACTCAGCCATGGAAACTCACTGGGGGATTGATCCAGGCATCTCAACCTCAGAGGAAAGCAAGGGCAAACCTCAGAATACATCTTGCCAGGAAAACCTGGAAGGAGGTTGTCTTAGGTCAGAACTGACTTGAAGAGGAGAGCCAGCATGGTGTAGTGGTTTGAGTGTTGGATTAAGACTCAGAGATCAGGATTCAAATCCCCTGGAAACCTCTCTCTCAGCCTCAATGGTAAAACGTCCCCAAAAGAAATCTTGCAAAAAAAAAAAAAAAAAACCCTCAACATCCTGTGAGTGGCAGCATTGTGTAGTGGTTTGAGTGTTGGACTAGGACTCCCATTCAAATCCTTGCTTAGCCATGGAAGCCCACTGAGAGACTGATCTTGGGCAGGTCACACTCTCTCAGCTTCAGAGGAAAGCCATGGCAAACCACCTCTGAAGAAATCTGGACATAGAACTCCTAGGCGATGCTGGCTGTACTTCTGGGATGTCATATCCCAAAATCTTTTCCTGTACTTTTGCAACCTAAGCAGGTAAGATCCTGCTCAGCTAGCCTGATCTCACCCCCAGCTTATAACAAATGTTAGTTTTTGGGACCAACATTCTCAGAATCTCCCAGCTAGCACAGGATGATTATGGGAGTTGTCCAAAAAAGTAACTTTTGTGAGCTTTGTCCTGAGGAGGATTCGATCTCTCCTGTCCGTTTCCTTTCACAAAAGGGGAAACAGATAATGAGGAGGGCGATGGCAGAGATGGTCAAAAAGCCCTGTGTCGCTTTAAGAAGCACCAGGCTCCCGGAAGACTACAGCTCCCAGCATGCTATCTAACGGGGAACCTCCTCCGCATGCGCAGAAGCCTATTTTCGGCTCACCGCGCTTCTCACCACCGGAAGTGTTGAGAGAGCATCCTGGAGACCGTCGCTTAGCAACCGCGGGCGTGCGGGGCCCTTGGCAACCTGGGAAGGAGCGGCTGGCGCGGTGGCTCCTCTAAGGAATGCGGACATGCCGGTGTGGGTGCGCGACTACCACTGGGAGCAAACGGCCGAGGCCGTCTTCCTGGTCGTGCCCGTGCGGGCAGCCCGCCTCCGCCCCGCTGACCTCTTCTGCACCGAGCAGTACCTCAAGGTGGAGGACATTGCGGGGCGCGCGGCGGCGGCCGGGGGGAGGGGGCGGTGGAGCCTCCATAGTCAGGGGCAGTTGGGCTGCCGGCAGGCGGGCTCGTACCTGGCCCTCCTCCTCACGCAGACTCCCGGGATCCAAAGAGGCATCCCGGTCGCCTCAAAAAGAGGAAGGAAAAGGGAGGAGAAATGCGGCGGCGGCAGCACAAAAGCGCGTGCAAAAATAAAAATATAAAAAATAGCCTACACACACACACACACACACACATACACACACACACACATACATACACATACATATATATGCAGTTGTCCCTCCGTAGCCACGGATTTGGTATCCACAGGTTTAAATATTCACCGCTTGAAAATATTTTTTAAAAATAATAATCCAAAAAGCAAACCTTGATTTTGCCATCTTATATAAGGGACACCATTTTGCTAGAGTCCTTCCTGAATCTTTGTTTGCGAAGAAAAGCCAGAGAGAGAGAGCATAAAATAGGACTTGAGTATTCACGGATTTTGGTATCCACGGGGGTCCTGGAACCAAGTCCCAGCGAATATGAAGGGACAACTCTGTGTGTGTGTGTGTATTACAGAAAATATATTTTAAAAAGTGGTTGAGGTGCCACCACCTTTCCTGCACCCCGTGCCTTCCTTCCAGCTCCCCCAGGGGTTGCTGGTTAGCTGACCAGCAAATCATGCTGGAGGAAGGTCCCTCTTCTCATCAGCTGCCCTGAGAGGGAGGGAGCCCAAGGTGACCTTTGGCAGTGGGGGGCGGGCGGGGGCTTCCAGTGCTGGCCTCACCACCTGCTCACTGGCAGGAGGGCCTTTTGGAGGGTGGTGATGAATGAATGACCCCATGAATTTCAGAGGGTGTTTTTTCTTAGGCCAGGAATCCTCCTCAGAGGTGGCGCTTGGGGAAGGGTCTTCTTTTTGGACTGCCACTCCCAGAATGGATTAACCCCAGAGGCATCTGTTTAGCCCTTATAGGAACAGAATGCTGGGCTAGAAGAGTGTTTTGCTTGACCCAGCTTCATGATTCTGATTATGCTTTTCTGTACTGTTGGTATTTTAAAAGGGCAGGAAGATGTTGGGGTCAGCTGCCTTGGTGATTTGACTGTCTTCCTCCTCCTAGGATTGCAGATTCAGTTGAATTGATTCCTAGTGATTTAAGAGGGATTTGTCTCCAGGTCAGTGTGTGTGTATGTGTGTATATGTGTGCACAGGATTGCAGTTTTCAAGCAGCATGGGGAGGGACTGCTGAAAAGGAACCTTCACAGTAAGTACCAATGTTCTGCTCTAAACTAATCTAGCTGTGTTTTGGTCCTGCAAAAACAACAGGCAAATGGGTAAGGAATGCTCATCTTGAATGCTGGAAAGGCATGCCATAGTTCAACCACATATCTCATGTGTAGGTATATTTATGTCAGTTTTCAATTTTTTCCCCTTAGGTAAACTCTCCCCCATTTTTATTTGAAGCTATTCTATATGCTCCTATAGATGATGTCCGCAGTACTGCAAAAATTGAGAATGGCTCCATTTTCTTCACCCTCTATAAAAAAGTCGCAGTCATGTGGGAGTCCCTCATTATGGAAAATGGTGAGTTTTGACTAGATGACTTTCAGATATGTTTGGCATGATGATGAACCTTTCTGCAAGAACATGTGTGAAAGTAAGACTTAAAAACTGTCTCACTTTATAACAAATTAAGTAAAATATTTATGATTGGAAGACAGCCTAACTTAAGCCTGTTGTTAAAGTCATGAGGCTGAGCCTGGCAGCTTCCATGATAATCCTCCGGTGTGGTGTCCACCTTGCTCAAGTCAGTGATGGCCATTTTGTGTGCTGACTTGTTCTTTTCCATTTTTCCCCAAGGAAAGATGCAGCTGATGCAGCAGTTCATGCATGTATCTGCTCAAACCAAGTACCCCACCCCTAGCCCTGACCTTCTGGGGTTCACTGTGATCTTGGGGGAAGTTATCACAAGTGTTCCTTCAGAACAAGCATGCACATTTCTCTCAGAAAGGAGGGCTTGCTTTGCTCAGCAAGACTTGTTCCCCTTGCAGATAGGTTTAGGAGCACAGCTTAGATCTCCTACGCTGCCCTTCTGTTGGGGCGGCTGCACTGGATGCTCCGCAACACCCTCCAATCTAAATTGCCAGAATGGTTTTCCTCAGGTGACAAGGAGAAAATGCAGAGCATCCGAGAGGCTGCTGTGCGCAAAGCCCAAGAAGATGCGAAAGCAGAGGAAGATGCAAAAATTGCCAAGAAACGAGAACGTAGCAAGTTTGCTCTGGATGCCATGATGAAGGTGAGCCGAGAGGTGCCTGTGATGTCCTCGTGGGTAGGAGAGGAGAGCTGGGAAAAGTTGCCCACAAACTCTGCAGATCTGTCTTCTGAAAAGCATTATTCCAGTTCATGTGCTGTGGTTTACATGTGAGCCTCAGAGTTAACAATGCCAGGAATGTTAACAATGCCTCACCTTGAGGACTGTCCTTTCTGCTTCCTTCCTCCCCCATCTCCTTATGACAAGGAAGACTGGTCTCCACTCCACCCCCACTTTCTGTGCCAGCTCCCTCTCCCTTTGTGGCACCCTCTTTCTTTTGACTCCACAGGCGGGGGAGGGGACCCTCTTGTTCTGTAACTGTTCCCCTGGAAGATCTTCTTCCAGCTCCATGTTGCCCTAAATTCTCTTTCTGTTTTGTGGTGGTAACTTTTACTTTAAAATCATGCACAGACCTCTTTGTCATTGGGCAGTTTATCTGAATATTGGCAATGGACATCTGTCCTGTGCCATTCAGAACTGAGATCTCAGGTTGGCCTTGCAAAGTACCCCAATGGCTTGGTAGGGATTCTCACTCTCCTCCTGGGGTGGAATTGATGTGTGGACTGTGAAGGAGAGGGGCTATGAAGGACATTTTGCATCTTCAAGTGCCCCAGAGGTGGCTGTAGTACAAGACTTGACCCCTGTGTCATTCAGACAGCTGGAAGAAGCAGAAAGAAAAAGAATAGAAGACCACAAAGAGGAGGAACGGAGGAAAGCCACTGAGGAGATTGAGAAATGGAAAGAGCAGAATGAGAGGCAAAAGAAGGCTCAAGAAGAGCACCAGAAGAGGAATATGTTTGAGCAAAACAAGCAAGAAAATGGGAAATGGAAGGCTTCAAACAGAAGAAAGTCCCAGCCAAATAAAATGGCAGGAGGTAAAATGTCTTCTGAGTCCTTGAGGTCACCCCCTCCCCCCCCCTTTTAAAATCTTCCCATTAAAATATATTCTGGTTATGAAATGATTCACAGAAACACCAGCTGACTTATCTGTTTTATTACTGCAGGTGGAAACCCTGGAAATATGTTTTCAGAGAAGCTGAAGGAAGAAGTCATCCCTGCTCCTCGTCCTGCCGGTAGCATTGAAATAAAATTCACCCCTCGCGTCTTTCCTACAGCACTCAGAGAATCCAGGGTCCCAGAAGAAGAGGAGGTAAGGAGGTAGGGGGCTTTGTGAGGGCTTTGAGGATGGAATCTTGTGGAAGGAGGGCTTGGCAGTCCATGTCACCCCCCCTTTTTCCCCTTGAGCAAAGGGGCCTGTGTGTAAACTCACCTGCCTACCCCATTTTGGCAGCCACTGCACACACACTTGCACTGAACATCTGGAGGGGGACCATTTTAAAAGGACCTTTGTCCATGGAAGCCTGCTGGAGCAGCAGTCCTCCAGACCAAGGAGCACCACCTTACTTCAGTGGAAAACAGCATTTTAAGGGCTTCCCTGAAAGTGGACATGAATTGCTAAAACATGCAGTGGGTCCAGGGTGGTAGAATTGGCTTCTGCTGCCACCAAATCTGCCCACCCATCCTGGTCTTGGGAAGCCCTTCTGTGCCTGGACAAAGACAGCTGAGGAGCATTGAGAGAGATGCTGTTGCAAGAAAGAAAGGCAGGTATTTTGGAAAATAATGCCAAATAATGTAGGCCGGGGTTGTGGGAGAGGGTCTGCTGACACAGTTGCCACAGACATTGTCTGGCAGTAAAGGACTGTGAAACATGTTCAGCCAGGTTCCTCCCAGCACCAGAAGCAGCTGTCAGGATCCCCAGCTTGAGGGAAAAGTCACATTTTCTCAGGCATAATGTTTTGGGGTGGGTTGGATTGGGTTGTGGGGGAGTCCTGGAACAGAGGTTGCGGTCTGTGAAAAGTGGATTGCCCAGAATAGCCTCTGGGCAATGAGTGCAGGAGGCACAGAGGGAGTACCCATCTCTTCCCAAAGAGGAGGCCTTTTATGCTTCCTTTGGGTCCTCCTGGGATGTTTTTCCTTCAGGAGGGCTTTTCTTACCATAATGCCTTGCATGCACAAGAACTTCAGTTTACAAGGGAAGCAGGTTGTGGCTTTTAGACCCCCCTGTGGGCTTTCCTGAAGCACTGCTTAGCTGCTGTGGGGAGCTGGAGGTGGGGCATCGTGATGGGGAGAAGTCTTGGTTGAGCAAGCTGTTTTTTGCATCCAGAAGCCGAATGAAGATGAGCAGTTCTGGTTCCTGTATTGTTGCCCGATGCCCACTCTTTGGCTCTTGTACTGTGTGTTTACTAAATAAGAGAAACAAGGGGTTTGAAATGGCACCACACATCCCTTTCATTCACAGTGGTTGTTCAAGCAAGCAGAGGCTCGCAGGATTATCAATGCTGACGCTGCTGAGATAGAAGATTTAAAAGAAGAGGAGAAGGACCCAAATTGGTTGAAAGACAAGGGAAAGTGAGTTCAGAGGGGTCAAGTGTATGACGTCACTTTGTCTCGCATATAAATAATATCTGAGGGGGAAAGGGAGTGCTAGCAAACCAGTTGGATGAAGAACGTGAGTCTACCTGTGTACCTCAGCATGGATTTCTGACTATTTTAGTTCTGTGCTAGGGTGGCAATGGTTATGTCACTTCCGAATCCTGCCTTAGGGCCTAAAAATGCACACTGTGTTGTATTCCTTAAGTGAATGTTGTAAAATTCTAAATACTTTTTTCAGTTTTAATTTTCTAAAAATCTTGATGGAAAACTAGTACCTAGACTTCTGTTTACACAACCTTTCTGTGTTTTTAGTAAAATGTTTGAAACAGGAAACTATCTTGCTGCTGTCAATGCCTATAACTTGGCAATTCGTATCAATAATAAGATTCCAACGTTATACCTGAATAGAGCTGCCTGCCACCTTAGGCTGAGAAATCTACACAAGGCAATTGAAGACGCATCCAAGGTATTTGCTGTTATCAGAGCTTTCTATGTCTTTAACAGGTTTCTACAGCATCCCCTTGTTACACAGATGTTACTGTACAGCACATTGTTAAATATTTTTTTGATGACTAATGACAATTTTTTTCCAAATTTGACGGTGTGCCCCTAGTTTCAGGAAAATCCAGTCTCTCCCAGATATGTGTTCACCATGGCTGAAGCCCCAAACAAAGCGTTTTAGTGAAAATCCGCTGTGGAGGTATAATCATAGACCCTAGATAATGAACAGCTTCTTTGATGGAATTAAAAGACATAGATGTGTTAGTCTGGATCATATGCAAAGATATTGTAGCACCTGTGAGACTAACTGAGAGAAAGAGATTTGTAGTGTAAGCTTTCTTAAGTGGACCCTACTTCATCAGGTGCATGGAGTGAAGTGCTTATAGGCAGACATTTATGCCCATGAATAAGCAAGTGTGTCTGTGTGAATGCTAATAGAAATGCCAAGCTTGTGTGTATAGTAATGAGGTGACAAGCTCAGGTTTAACAATGGTCAGTGGTTGTTGAGGGGAAAAGTTGAGAGGAAAGATATGGCTTAAAGCCAAGATGAGTAGATATGATGGAGTTCTTGGAATGTAGTATAATGCTGGCTGGGAACCAGAAAGAAGAGTCTGGGGTGTTAACTAGTGTTATAATGTATGTACGGTAGTGTGCCAGGAAACCAATTGTCTCTGTTCAACCCGCTCTCAATGGACTGTAGCTTGTGGATTTATCGCAATTCTACTGTTCCTCTTTTCAATCACCCTTTGTAGTTTTTGTTTTGTTTTGTTCAAGGACATCTGTTCTGAGGTCTGAGATGAAATGCTCAGGAAGACTGGAGAGTTCTGCAACTGGTTTTTGTGTATTCCCATTCCTAATGCAAACTGCTTTTGATATTGTGGGTGATGTGATTAGGTCCTGTGATGACATTTCCCGAGTAGATGCGTGTGCAGAGTTGGCATCTGAGTTTGTGGCAAGGTCTTGTACCTGTCTCCTCATCTGTGTTGTATGTCTTCCTGTTAGTAGGTAACTGTTTGAGACTGGGAGGCTGTCTGTAGGCAAGTAAAGACCTGCCAGCAAGAGCTTTTCAGAGGGCAGCATTATTGTCCAAAATAGGTTGTAAGTTCATCGATGATGTGTCTGAGCAGTCTCAGTTGGGAGCTGTATGTGACCACTATTGGAGTTCTGTCATTTCCTGTCTTCAGTCTGTTCTGTAGTAGTCTTGGGTACAAGTCTTGCCTTGTTGATTTGGTTTTTACTTCATACAGTGGGTACTGTAGCTTGAGAAATGCTTGCTGTAATTCCATGAGTTTGGCATTCCTGTCTTGTGGGTCTGAGCAGAAGTGATTGTATTAGAGGGCTTTGCTGTAAACTGTGGATTTGGTAGTGTTTTCAAGGAGGATGCTGGAGGCATTTAAGTGTGTGTAACAATCAGTGGGTTTATGATATAATGTGTGGTGCTTAGATGTCCATTGTGTAGCTGTACGATGGTGTCCAGAAAGTGAACTTGTTCAGTGGATAGTTTCAGGCTGAGATTGATGGTAGAGTGGAAGTTCTGGTGGAGTGTCTTGAGTGAGTCCTTTCCACAAGTCCAAATGCTAAAGATATCATCAGTATGCCAAATGATAAATATTATAAAGATATCATTAGTGTGCCAAATGATAAATATATATCAGTGTAGAGGAGAGATTTCAGGATGCAGGAGTTAAGAAACATTATTCCAGGTCAGCCACGAAGATGTCAGCATATTGTGGTGCCACGTGTGTGCCTATGGGAGTACTGTTGACTTAAAGGTATATGTTATTACCAAAAGTAAAATAGTTGTATGTGAGGACAAAGCAGGAGATCTTGGGGGCTAGGCCTGCTATGGCCCCATCTGGAATGATGTTCTTGACTTCTGGTAGTCCATCCTTGTCTGGAATGTACATAGGGGATTCTGTGTCCATAGTGTCTAAGATGGTGTTCTCTGGGAGGTTGTAGATAGACTGTAATTTCTGCAGGAAATCGGTAGTCTCCTACATATAGGTAGGAGTGTTGGTGGTATATGGTCTAAGGATATTGTCCATATATCCAGAGGCATGAACTGTGAGTGCTCTTTAATAGTTTTTTATTATGAGAATTTTATAAAAATCTGCTTTGAAAGCCTTTGTGGGCTATAAAGTAAGATGTGAATAATAAGGAGGACTCTGGTTGGTGCTCCACATTGGGACAAGAGAATGGCTGCCTTCGAGGACAAGTTGCTGCCTCATTCCTTCCCCAGCCTCACTTGTGTGTTTGGCATGATGAGAGGAAGAGCCTTCAGCAAATGCTGGCTGACTTTGCTACTTGGAAGTGCCAGTTTGGTCCTCATAGGCAGCTTGTCCTTGTTGCCTCCCAGCTGGCTGTTTGGTGTCCTGGGTCTCTTCTGGTTCCCAGTTTTGCTCTTTTGTGTCCCAGGTGGCCATACACCATGGCTGAGGGCAGGAAGATTGCTGCTGCTGCTGCTCCAGAAGGCTCAGATGCTGAGGCAGATCACAGCCAGGGCCTCGAGAGGAGAAGCAGTAGCCTGTCCAAAGAACACCCTCTTACCATTGGGATTGGAAGTGTTTGGCTACCTTGCAAGTTAAGGCAGCTTGTTTCTCATGATACTTGAGGATGATTAAAAAACAACAGCTGATAAACTTGCCACATCTCTCTGACTCAAATAGCATCTTTGAAGGATAGTTGTTCATCAGTACAGTCCCACATTTAGAAACACGTGCATTGTATTTTTTCCAAGGCCCTGGATTTATTGACTCCCCCTGTTCCTGACAATGCAAAGGCTAGAGTAAAAGCTCATGTGCGGCGTGGGACAGCATTCTGCGAACTGGAGTTGTACGCTGAAGGTAAGTGAAGCTTCATGCTTCACGTGCTGCCCTGATCCCCCTCATTTGCTGAAGGCTTTGGGAGAACAGTTTTCATTATTCTGTACTTTCATTTTGCTTGCTCTGGTGTTAATACCCCCAAAATAAAATGTTCTGGCATCATTTGTTTTAATGGAGGCAGTCGTGCAGGCTATAAACCCCAGATCAATAGAAATGAAATGTTTAAAATGAAACAGCAAATTTTCTAAAAATTATTTTGTTATGTCAAATATTTGCCAGATGGTTTGCCTGGTCATCGTGAGAGGGCATCTTATGTTGTTTTCTTTACCTTCACCTCTAGTTTGGAGCTTGATTAAATGTTTCCACGTGCCAGTCTGGTAATTTTTATCATTTTGCCTTTTATCTACACATTGTCATGCTGGTCATGTGCCTTTCCTCTTCTAGTCTGCTGTGTCCCCCAGACAAAACTGGGTGAGATTTCTCCCTCCTTTTACTGAGAGTGGCTGAGGTTTCTCCGTGCCAAGAAGGCAGTTGAAAAGTGTGCCATCATTTGTGATCTTCCTTTAGGATTTCTCCCTCCAAAAGGTCACCAAATGAGGCATAAATACATTTATGAAGAAAGTGAGGTGGCTCCTTAGCTTGTTGCACACGCAGTCACAGCTGCACACAACCTAGCACACACATGTCCTCGCTGCTGATGTCTACAAAAGTCACTCAAAGTTTGACACATGTGAAAGTTGCTTTTACACTGCTGAGGAGTCCTTGCCTAAAAGCACCTTCCTCACTGAGGGACAGCCTGTGTGTCCGTGTCCCAGTTCTTCTTGGTGTAAAGGACTGTCACATGAAAGGAGGTGAGAGCAGTGGGGATAAAACCAGGTGACACTTGTGGATGTGCACCACCGAATGTCCTGTCCCCCACCTCTGTTGACAACTGTCCCAGAAATGGTGACCAGGGAACAGATTCTGCCTCTGACATCTAAATCCTGGTTATACTTAGTACCAGAAAGGCAGGTCAGCTGGACACAGGAGGACATGCTTAGGACTCCATTGTAGAAGTGAATACACATCTTACTTTTAGAATAAAGCATGCTGCTGCAGTTATACAGTTAAAATATTTATGCTGCATTTATCCTAGGCCTTCAAGATTACATTGCTGCACTCAAAATTGAACCTTCAAATAAAAATCTGGAAGAAGATGCTGAAAAAATCCGACGTATCATTCAAGGAAATGAATGATTCTAAGGAAAAGGAGGTTTTTTTGGTGATCGGCTCTCAAGAGATATTGGGCTTGGATTGGTAATGTTGACATTGGCTAAGTGGCCAGATATTTCTCCTTCACTTCAGTATAGCATTAATAAGTAGAAGAAGATTTGAAAGTTTGTATTTTATATATAAAAAATGTTTCTCTGTATAAAATACTTCCTTAAACTTAAAGGACATTTTTCCTAATTTAATATTTTGCTCAATAAACAAAGTAGAGAAAACCCGCAGTTAAACTTGAGCTTATTTTTAAAAATTGATAAAAATTATCTGCTACTGTGAGTTCACAGTGGATAATTATGACATCATCATTCATATGGTTTATAAAGTAATTACTAATCCATGTGAAATTTGACGAGATAGAGTTACTGTTAGTTTCACACTTGAATATAATCAGTTAAAATGCATACCTGTTGAAAGTGGCACTTGCTTGTAAGAATCAAATCCAAAACTGAGATGTGTGAAAAGACAGTTGTATAAGATAGGAGCCGCTTTAAAGCTTTCTTTTTCCTAAGAATCTCATCCCTACTTCTTGAACAATCTGACTCATAAGAATTGTTCTCCCAACTATGACTCTCCTTCCTTGTTTGGCTTAGTTCATTGCTCCACTGAGGGCGGTTGAACTTACTAACGTTTAAGGATCCTTGGATATAATGCAAACCTGAAGCTCAGTGATCCTTCTGGTGATCATCAGAACAAGTACTCCCTGAGGTGAACATTTCTGACAGTCTCTTGGAATGTTCAGGCCATGGTTGGTGTGGGGGATCATGTGTCCTTCCAAACATTGTTGGACTTCAGCTCCCATCATCCTTCACCATTTGCTACGCTGCAAGGGGCAGTGGGAGATAGGAGGTGGGCCAGATCAAGAGGGGCCCTGTTCCCTAATCTGAAGGACTGGGGCCTTTTGCAAATAAACACTTGTGGCATTTAAATGGCAATTTAGTTTAATTGTGTTTTAACTTGTGTATTAAGTTTTAAATTATATTTTGTTTTTGAAGTTTGTACGCCACCTTGGATCTCATGTTGGGAGAAAGGTGACATATAAATTAAATAAATAAATAAAATAAAAGTTATGTGTTCATGCAACATTTTTCTTCTGACTATATTTGCATAAAGCAGGGGTCAGTGGGCAACTTGGGAGAGGCTAGGGCCAATTTCTGCCCCTGAGACCCCCCCATGGGCCTCATTGCCCTTCCTTCCAAAAAAGGGGAATGGCTAAATCTCTGGTTGTTGTAGTTTTTAAAATTTAACCAAAGCAAAGCACATGTTGGCCTTTGTTTTAAGGAGAATCTCTCCTCACTCTGAGTGTGGAAGCAAAAACAGTTCTTCCAGCAAGTGTTGAAAGGAAGTATTTTGAGGTGGAAGCGCATGGCATGCAATACCATGGCCTGAATCCAAAGCTCAGTCCCCAACTACAGTAGGCCTATTTAATCCATGAAATTTACATAAGGATTGACTGGCCAAGTTACTGTTGATTGCATAGGTCTACTCTCGTTAGGACTAGCAGTAGGATTTAGGCCTAAATACCCAGCTGTGATAGAGCCCGTGTGGTGTAGTGGTTTGAGGTGCGACTCTGGAGACCAGGGTTCGAATCCCTGCTTAGCCATGAAAACCCCCTGGGTGACCTTGGGCAAGTCACCCTCTCTCAGCCTCAGAGGAAGGCAAAGGCAAAACCCCTCTGAACAAATCTTGCCAAGAAAGCCCCATGATAGGCTTGCTTTAGGGTCACCATAAGTCAGAAATGAAGACATACAACAGCAACAACCAGATGTGATGATGCCCTGATGCATACAAGGCTCAAAGAAATAAGTGAAACCCAAATAAATAACTCAAGCTCTTCAGCTGGGGATAAGAGCATTTCCAGATGCCACGGGCCCTGGAAAGAGTCATCCCATTTGCCTGGTTCTCCATATCCCACCTTTAAAAGCCTAGCATGTAATAATAATATAATAATAAAATTTATTTATACCCCGCCCCTCTGTTAAACAATCGGGGCGGCTTAAGAAAAGACTAGATTAAAATCTTTCCTTTATGACATCACTTTTCAGTGTGTGCACATGTATACAGTTGGTTCTCAATACCCATGGAGTCTGTATCAATGGATACCACCATCCACTGCTTGAATATTTTTTTTAAAATCCCAAAAGCAAACCTTGATTTTGCCATATTATATAAGGGACACCATTTTACTATATCATTGTCTATAATGGGACTTGAGCATCCACACATTTTGGTATCAATGGAGGCTCCTGGAACCAAATCCCAGCAGATACCAAGGGCCCACTGTATAAAAGCATTCAGTTACATCATTCCTGGCCTTCATTAACCATGTCAATAAAAACTAGGCCTAAAACTGCATTCTATGAACGATCTTGTGGCTTTATTTGCTAACATACTCAAAAGGGGCTTCTGTAACAAGTATCTTCTAAATCTGTATGGAAGTTCAATTTACTTTCAGAGAAGTGATCTTGGTATTTGACTGTTAAGCAGAAAGGACAAACTGAAACCTTTGAGATGTTGTATTAGAATAATGAAGAAAGAACATTACATAGTGTTCACAAGGTCTGAGTGATCAATAACTTTGCCTTTGTCAACCCCAGTGTTAATACAGTTAATTTGTGTCAACCCACAAGTGAGCACATGAGTTGTAAAGGAGTTGTCCTTGGGACGGAAGGTATAGGGCACCATTTGTGAGGTCGGTGGTATACCACCATAATCGCTTGATGTTTTGTAGAGCAAAAGCTGTGGTTTAGTTAAGAAATTGCTGGTGGTGAGTGTCTTTGAATCCAGCATACATGAAAACACAGGATTACCAGGGTTTGCACAAGGAATCCATTGGATGGAAGCTTTCTTTGCACTGGATCCTGGTGGTATTTCCTCCTCAGTTCCTGTCAGTTCCTCAGTCATTGTCAGTTCCTGTGCAAAATAAATCTGTTGAAAGATAGTTTAGTCTTTACAGCTGGTTTAAAAGATGAACAAATTCTGCTTTTCCAAATGCAGTGTGTTCTCCGGAGAGCAATGCTATTGACACCAGTGGGACTTGTATGTGGAAATATTTAGGACCGACTGGTGTATGTCACACTGATGCCTCTTTTCCTTAAAGGCAAGCGGCAGCCTTTATGCTCCATGGAGAGGAGGCCAGCTGCTCAATTTTAAGGAATTCCCTTTTCTTGCCTCAGTATTTACTGTAGCCCCATGGAAACCAGTAGGGGTTATGCTCCCACAAACCCATCTCCCCTGGAACACATTTAGCTTAGTGCTCTGTCTTTCAGCATGCTCACTAAATTCAGTGTGGCCAGATAACTGCTCAGAGTCTTCTTAGAAAATCTGCAACTGGTCATGGTTGCTGTTCTCTTGGCTATATGTGTCTCAGCCTCCGAGGTAGGAGGCCTCTCTATGCCATTTGCTGGGGTGGGGTGGGAAGGTGTTGCCCTCATGTCCTGCTGTGGACTTCCCACAGGAACAGGTGGCTGGGCTAGAGAGGCCTGGTTGGTCTGCTCCAGCCTCAGAGCTGCTCTTTATGTCCCCACCAACCACCTTCGTTTTAATTTTTATTACTTTTTGAATTGTTCCCTTGCTCCATGGAGCTCAGGCTGCCTTAACAAAAGCCATCCTCTTTCCCATTTTGTCCCTCCAAGAGCCCTTTGGTGGAAGGTATGCTGAGAGGCAGCCAGTAGTCCAGGGTCACTTAGGGACCAGGGCTGGGCAGGGAGAGTCAAGGAGTCTGGCCAACCCAGTCTGGAAAGCAGCTGGCCGGCTGGCCTTTGGGAAGGGGAGCACCTCAGGCCGGTGCCTTCCAGGGAGGGTGAACCTGCCCCACTCCCCCATAATTAAATAATAATTAAATTAAAATTATTAATTAAAATTTAAATTCCTGGCTTATTTTATTTATTTATTTAATTATACCCCGCTCTTCAGCCACAAGGCTATTAGAGTGGCTTAGAAGTTGTTTTTAAGCAATAGTAATTTACACATCTACACTAAATTAAGCAGTTTCCAATGTGTGTTAGCTAATTGCCCCCACAAAGCCGGGTACTGGCTGGGATGGAGCACCATGCCCCCATTCATGGTTTTATTACAATGTTTTTATATAGTGGTTTTTAAAAGTGTTTTGAAACCTGGCTCTCGTCCTCCCCGGCGGCGGCGATGGCAGCGACGGGGCCCGAGGATGCTGCTCTTGACCTCCCCGGCGTCGCCTTGGCAACCGCCTCAGCATCCTCCTCCTGGCCCCTCCTCCGCCTCCTGCCTCGCTTGCGTCATCGGCGGGTACCTTTGTCGACGCAGCGGCGCCCCGCCCCTCCCTCCTTCCTTTGGCGCCCCGCCCACTGCTGGGTCCTGTAGTCCCAGCGCGCCCCGCCCGCTGCTCGGCCCTGGCCAGGCGGACTACATTTCCCAGCGTACGCCGAGGTCCCCCTCACCGGCGGGGATGCGCAGGCGCAGAGGCGTCGCCCCCTCCGGCTGACTTTGTTGTTTTGGGGAAGGAAGGAGAGATCGATCGCCGGCGGTGGCGGCGCCTCACAGAAACAGCAGGAGGAGGAAGAGGAGGAAAGGCCCGCGCAGGTAGGTAGGTAGGCCCCGGCGAGGAGGGCGAGGCCCTTTCCTTCCCCTCCGCCGACTGTTCGTGAGGAAAGAGGCCGCTGGCCGGGGGTCTCCGTGGAGGAAAGGCCGGGCCCAGGGCGCCAGAGAGGAAGGGAGCCCCAGTGGCCGGCCGGTCGGCAGCGTCGCTTGGGAGCCAAGGCGCATAAACAGGGCCCTGAGACCTGAGGAGGGAGACTCGGCCGCGGGCGGAGCTAAAGCCTCCCCTCTCCCGGCAGGCAGGCAATAATAATAATAATAATAATTTTTACCCCGCCCCTCTGTTAAAAACAGAGGCAGGCAAGCAGGGGGGGCGTCCCTGGGCCTGGGTCTCCTGCGGTGACCACCTCGCCTCGCCAGGAAGCCCCTGGAAAAGAGGAAAACAATTATTATTTTTGCGTTATTGTTACGGCCTTTTGCGGTCGGGTGTATTTTTCAGTAGAATGGTCTTATCCCAATAAAAAATTCCTAATCCCCCCTGCCAAAAAAAAATTCCTGGAAACCCTCCTCGTCCTCTGTGTTTTTGCTGGAAGGACAAATCCAATTCCGAGAAAGCCCTGTAGCGATAGGCGAGGGATGAAACAGCAGGTGTAAAGATGCACTGGAAGCCTCAGACCCAACCCTGTAAGCAGGCGGCTCTGGACTTTGGTGGCCTGAGGCTGACCCAGGAGATGACAGTCTTGTAACAAGTCTTGAAGAGAAAGGACAACGCAGAAAGAATCACAACCCGGAAACATCACCCAAGGAGACCTTCTGCTGTGCTTTCTGCAACCGGACTTGTTTATCTTGGATTGGCCTTTTTAGTCATCAGTGCGCTTGCAGAAAGCGCGGAATGAGTCCTCCCTGAATCTTTGCCAGGAAGCCCCTGGAAACCCTTGTCACCCTCTGTGTTTTTAAAAGGGCCCACTTCCATAGGAATTTTTTTGGGGGGGATTAGGAATTTTTTATTGGAATAAGACCATTCTACTGAAAAATACACCCGACCGCAAAAGGCCGTAACAATAACACAATAATAATAATAATAATAATAATTGTTTTCCTCTTTTCTTACTAATACAAAAATAAAACTATCTGTCCTAACACTAATACATGTTTCCTCTTAATCTAAACACATTTTAATCACTCTTTTTTCTTTTCCAATGAACAGTATATTTACACATTATGATTATACCTGTTTGGAAAATAGGCTTCCATAGGCATGTTTTTTGGCTTTAGGCAATGGATCAAGCGGCATAAAGCATAAGACATTAAAAAAATCAGCAGCCTGTTAGTCTAATTTTTTTTTTAACTTGGGTATTTATACCCCGCTCTTCAGCCACAAAGGCTATCAGGGCAGCTTACCATTTGTTTTTTAAGCAATAGCAATTTACACATCTACACTGCATTAAGCAGTTTCCAACATGTGTTAGCTAATTTGGCTTCAGATGTGCACAGCTTGGGGAGGCTGCTGTTATAAAACCTTTATACTCCGCACAAGGAAGGCTTGTTCATCTCACTCCATCCCCATGGGCTGGAAGGAGGGACTCTGAGTCATCATCCTCCTGGGAACAAGCGCAGGTAGTAGCCTCCTTGCTGCTCAGGTCCCCCATACCGAGGGGTAGAGGCAAAGGATCCCTCCCACTTAGCATGGGGGTTGACTGGGAGGAAACCTGCCACGTGCAACAGTCTTCTTAGCAGCACTTCTTTAGAAAATTACTTAGCACTAGGCCGCCCCTGGACTCTGGCAAAACAAATCTTGGGCTGTATATGAGAAAGAAACTAAAAATTGCCCAAGGTACTTCTAGAGCTGTTAGGCTCTTTTCAGTGGCAGGTGAGCCTCAGAAGAAATGCCAAGGAAGAATATTTAGGTATACATATTAGGCAGCATGGGATTGCTGTTGATGGGTCAAATATCTTCCCCCCCGCCACCACACACACTTTTAAATAACAGAAGCACACGTGTATTCTCCACAGAGTGAGTGCCAGTCCCTGGGAAACGAACTTGTGCCAACCACCAACCTTGCCTACCTTTGTTTCGGTAGAGTGTTCAATGATAATAGTCCTGTTCAACTGGAAAAGAGTTAAATGAGGGACGTGTGTTCTCCCAGAAAGTAGGAGCTGGTAAAGGCAGGTCTCTTCTGGTTCATCTTTTGTGGGCTCTTCATACTGGTTTTTGGGGGAGGATTTGACACCTTGAACATCCTGGCTTCAATTTCAGGCGGCTTCTTCCAGCCCTACTGACCAGCATGTGGTAAAAGTCTTGGAAGCCACAGAAGGTGGTGGGGATTGAGCTGTCCACCAGCTGGGCAATGCAAGAATCAGTACATTAGTCAGAACTGGCAAGTGTATGTCAAGAAATGTTGTGTTATTGCCAAAGTTGCAAGATTTGTTTAATAAGGAGCAGACTCCACACTGTTTAAAAGGCGGCTTGGGTTTTTAATTTATTCCTTTTGCTTTTATAATTTCTTATCAGAAGAGCAACCTGTAAGTGTGAAACAAATCAGAGAGAGCATCAGTTGCTTCAACATCAGTGTCTTGATTCCTGTTTTATTCAGCCTGGTAAACTGAATGAGAAAAGAAGAGGAACAAGTGGCATTTTTTGCCAGCGTGGTGAATACAGAGGAGGCATTGTTTCTCAGGGAAGTGCACAGGCTGACTGGTGAACAAGTGAACTGAAGGGGCAAATGAATGAGGCGGAGCAACACCTGGCCTGAGGTCAAGTGTAGAGAGCTCTTTTATTACTGGCTGGAACTTACCATGGAGGAAAGAACATTTGGGTCCAGGTTGATTACAGAATGCTCCTGAGGTGATCATGTAGTGCAGCTACTAATAATGGGTAGTTTTAGGTAGATATTTTAGGGTGTGGGTGACACCTTTGTGGAAGCTGTTGATATGGCTGTATCTGGAACAGCGGCTCCAGTTTTGTGTTCCTCCAGGAAGGATGAGCTGGTGTTGGGGGGGGGGGGCAGAGGAGAGGGGCCAGGGCTCCCAGGAGTTTTTCCTTAGAAGGCCATGTTGTAGTCTTGTTGAGCTGACCCTGGTTCCCTGCCTCTGCCAAGTGGTGTGTGTGTGTGTAGTGTGTGTGTGTCCGTATCCCTTTCTCTAATCCAATGTTCTTAGGACTAGCTGGGGGCAAAGCAGGTGGTCCTCTTAGGAGGGAATTTCCTCTCATCCCAAGCAGAGAAGATCATGGGCACATAGTCCTTCTCCCTCCCCTGCCCACCCCACACCTCAAAGCCTCTTTGGTTGTCTTGGGTCCTGATCCTGATATCTGCCCTTCTTGCAATCCTGCCATTTTCACAGGCGTAGCTGGTGAGAACATGAGGTGGCAGGGCCTTCCCAGTGGCTGCCCCCTCGGGCTCTGGCCCCTTCCAGGCTGTCCTTCTGTTGGTGGGTGAAGAATATTTTTTATTCCAACAGACTTCTGAGATTTTTAAAGAAGTGGTTTCTAAGAGAATGCTATACTGGTTGAATTGTGCTGTTTTTAGACTGTATTCTTTAAATTGTTTTAATTCTATTTTAATGTTGATCTGTATGATTTAACTATATTGTAATGATTTTAATTTTTAAGTTGCCTTAAGTATTAGTTTTTTGGGGAGAGGCAGATTATAATAAATAACGTTAATAATAACAGACTAAATCCTGTTGTTAGTTCTTAATAGAGAAGACCCACTGCATCAGTTGGATTTTCTTATGTGTTGATTCACCTTTCAGCAATTGATTGAATGGGTCTACTCTGTCTGGGACTAACCACCAGAATGCCAGCCAATAACAGCAATAATGATTATGGTGATGTTACCATTTACTGGAAGAGAGCTGCTATCTCACGTGCCACCAATCTCCATTTCTTTTCAACTTTCAGCTTTAGAATATGTCAGAAAATTCCAGTGACAGCGACTCTTCATGTGGCTGGACAGTCATCAATCATGAGGTACTCTGTGTTTGTATCTTGCAAGGCTGCCTCCCAAAACAAATCATTCTTTACTTTGCTCTAGGCACAAGGCAGGGCAGAGCCCCTCTTAGCCATGGCAGAGTCACACAGAAGTGACCAAGTTTGACACCCATTTTAGCTGAGGCACCCCGAAGAGATCAAAGCTGCCCCTGGGGAGTAGAAAGTGGTTGATAATGTTAGATAGGAGACTCGTCTAGAGAATCAGATGCTTCGGACAAACAGATGTGGGGGACATTTGACCCTCAAGAAGGTTTGGCTCTCCAGTGTGGCCAGTGGTCGGGGACTGTGGGAGCTGGTGATCAGAACATCCGGAATTAAATTGCTGGGTAAACTAGAACTGTGTAATTGTTTATGTCCTGCTGCTTTCCAGCTAACCTGGAAAACCTTTTTTGCTTGGCTTAGAGGTCCCCCATGAATGCTCTAGTTAAACTTCTGATCCTGAGGCTGAGACCTCCGACCACTGCTCCCCCACAGCCTTCTGACTGAGCCAGGAACAAAGAAGGAGCCGGTCAGGTTCAAGGCACTGTGCAGGGAAAAGACAGCAGCCTTTCCTTGTCTTTCATCCACCTCATCTTGTGCTGTTCAGGTCCTGTTCTATTTTGAGGTAATGATGGGTTTTCAGTTAAGAAGTACGAATCTGGTTGGATTGGAAGCAGCAGCATAACATAACTGGAAGAGCAGAGCAGGTTGCTGCTAGCATTGTTGAGTTTTCCTGTTAATATTTACTCAGAATCCTTGATGGTTTTGGCCAAGCTCTCTGCTCAGTGCTCACAGGGGATGTGCCAAAGTTTTATAGCCGCCTTCTTTTCTGGCATATCAGGGTCTTTTCCTGTTCAGACCTAAACATGCAGGTGCACAGAGTAGAAGTGGGTCCCACCCCCCACCCCAGCATTGCTTTGCTCTTCAGGCAGCTGGTGGTTTGTGAGAGTTGCACATCCCTCCAGGGCCCAGGTTCCTCAGCTGCCTTGTTAATAATCATAGCAGGAGCTTCAGAGCCCAGAGCAAGCCAGCTGTACATGCATGGGTGGGTGGGTCCTGAGGGGAGACAGGTGACCAGCATTGTTCACACCTGAAGACAGAAGAGGAAACCATCACCAGACTGAAACTAGAATGGAGTGAAATGCCTGGCAAGAAACGCAGACCTTTTCAGCTCTGGTGTTTGCTCAGCCGTGTGTCTGAGAAGGGCTGTGCTGCTGTTTTCATTTACTTTCTCAGGTTCCAGTTCTAAACCTCCAACTTACAACTGCTTTGGGGAGCTCAGGAGTCGCGTGGTGGTGCTGGTCCAGGGCACCATCTTCCAGGGTTAAGCTAGCAGAGCCACACATCCCTGCCCAAACTTATTAGGAGGCTGTGGGGGGCTAAGGCTTGGCCACCCTCAGCACAGCTCCCCCCCCCACTTCATGTCTCTCCACAAGTTGCTGTTGTGAGCAGGAAGTGAACTCCTGCTGCACCTTAGCAGCAGCAGCGACAGCCCAAGAAGGTAGCGGACAGGCTGCAGGTCAATGGCACAGCGTCTGCTTTGCCTTTAGAGACCCCTGGCTCAACTTGTGGCATCTCCAGGGAGGGCTGTGGGAGGAGCCTGGAGAACCAAGCCTGGCAAGATTGATGCATGAGTGCGATGCCACTTCCTCTCTGCCCATGCCTGGAATTAAGGCTGACTGGAAGAAGGCCAGAGCAGAGAGTGCTGTAGAGAGGTAGTAAGCAACATCTTTGGCAGGTGGCCACTTTGGGCTCACAGGAGCCTCAAACAGCTCTGCACGGAACACAGCGAATGGCAGCTTCTGTCCTGGGGCTGCTGGTGGCCAATCACTCTTTCTCTGTGGGCTCCTCCTTTGTCTCCAGGGCTCTGATGTTGAAGCCGTGGGATCTGAATATGAAGGCATCAGTGGCCCCATAGAGCAGGCCTCGGAGGAGTTGCCATCTCTCCATCAAGAAACTGACCAGCAGGAGCAGGCTGTGGCATTACAAGGTATGCCCACACACACACACCAGCACTCTCCAAGCTTCCTCTGTTAGCTGGGTGACCACTCAGGACCACGAGTGGCTCTTGCTGAATCTGAGGGTGATTCCAAAGAGCAGGAGGGAGAGATAATAAAGGCCCTGAAACAGAGGCAGTGGCCTTCTTCTGCCCCATCCGAACACAGGCCTATGTGGGCTGGTACTGTCTGTATGGACCGGCAGCTGTGGCAGCCTAGGGTGTCCAGCTCATGCCTATAAGCTGGATATGGCATTAGTTAAGTGTGTCCCAATGACCTCTAAGGTGTAGTGGTGATTGCAGATGGGCACTCTCTCTCACACACAGTGTCCTGCTCAATGTACCCCTGAAATTGCTGGATAGAACCACTGGTGGTGACACACCAAAATAATTACAAGTAGTGTTTTTAATAATGCAGGCCTGACTCTGTGTGTGTGAGTGTGTGTGTGAGAGAGAGATGCACAATGGAAATAGCGACAGCATAACTGAAGTAATACTGTTCTGACTGTGTATAGAAGGGTCTCTCACCTTAAGGCTGCTGCTAGGCAGGCACCTAACCTGTCAGGAGATTACCCTCTCAAAGCCTATTTGGCTGCATCTTCTACATGCCACATGGCTTCCTAGAAAAATGGCGGGGGGGTGCTTCCTAGATCCAGCTGAGGATGGACAAAGTCCTTTAGGGATGTGGAGCAGACCCATTGAATTAGTGGGAACTTGGCAGGGCAGCATTTACCTAAGCCCTGTGGTTATTTTAGGGGGATTGCTCTCACTGGGACCTGGCCCTTGGATTTGTCTCTTGTTCTGGTTCACCTTCCCTTGCATTCATGTACCCACTTACTTGAGGGTAAGCCCTGTGGAGCTCAGTGGGGTTGTACTGCCCATTTCTCTTAAGAAACACCCCATAAAGCTGAGAGTAGAGTGGACAGGAAGTCAGCCTGGTGATGTAAAAGGGACACGTGCTCCTTTTTTTTAAGTGACATGTACTTTTTGACTTCCGTCCTTCATCCTCCCCTCCTCTTTTTGGGTGTTGCTGAGATGGCCTGCTTCCCAGTGGCGCCTGTGTTGTTCAGACTGCCTTTCTCCAGCAGATCCACCTCATCCGTACACAGATTGGGTGGTCATCTCCTTCCCACTCCACTGGACTGTATAGTTTACTGCAGGAATCCTAAGCTGTGAGGAGCCCTGGATGGAGTGCAGATACAAACATGAATAAATTTGGGGGCAATCGCAGTCATTGGGTTTTGAATCTTTACCTTGTATGCATTAAACATTTGTTCTCACAGCAGGATTTGGCCAAGGCGATGTGTTATCCATAGGAGATCAAAATCACTCAGAGATCACCAAGACCTTTTGTGAGGTAAGTTGTGACTGCAAAGAGGTTGGGGGGGGGCAGGAAGGCAGAACTGGGCCTAGCATACTTCAGAGGCGGGTGTGGTTTGGGTGGGGGGTTGGTCTTGTGTGGTGAGGAGTTCTGGCTGTCAGTAAAAGGGCCAGAGAGACAGCCTGGGAGGAGGCAGAGGGGATGAAGTATGACACCCCTGGAGGGGTGATCTAAAGTCACAGCATCTGCGATCCCTCTGCTTCTCCCTTTCTCCTTTTAGCCAGGACAACACATCAACTTTCACGTTACAGGAAGACAGTGAGATGTAAAAATGTAATGGAAGGCGGTCAGATTTTTTATTCTGGTCTTAAAGGTTGAGATTAAAAGTATTCAGGCAATATTCTGTTGATGCTGTTGTTTTATGTTTAAGTTGGGGAGAAAAAAAACAATAGCCAACTCTGAAATTGCTGGACTTGTGCTTATCTTCATAGTTTGAAGTTTTGAGGAAATACTGATTGTTCACCATCCCGCCCCCCCAATAACCCTCCCCTCTTTTCTTTGTCTGTGGGGCAGAGCCATCCAGGCATGGGTTAATATCTATAGCTGCCCAGGGGCAAAAGGTAATGACCTAAAACTTAATGTTTAACTAGAGATCCCTGAAACGCCTCTTTTAGGTCTTAACCAGATCAGGGGCTCATGAGAAGATGTAAACTCACTGTTCCTCTTTTGATCTTTCCTGCTGTCCTAGTCAAGTGCTCTTTTTGGTGTAACGTCTGTCCTTTAATACTTTTTTCTAAGGATGAGAAAGAAAAATTGCCAGATGACAGTTCCTGCGTGGGGGCTGTTAGTGATGACTCAGACATTGTGACACTGGAAACACCGAAGGTAGAAGAAATCGGAAGCCATGAAGGACTCCTGCCTTGTGGGGCTGAGGAGGCCCCAGCCTCCGAAGACTTCAACATGGGCTCTTCCTCCAGCAGTCAGTACACCTTTTGTCAGCCAGAAACAGGTATATGCTCTGCATTAACTTCAGGAAAGCAGGAACAGCCAGGGTGGAGGTCCACAGGTGCCTTGTCCCCTTCACTGCCAGGATTGATTGAGTGTGAGGGTCCTTGCTTATTTGTGCCAGTATTTCAGTCTCCTTCCTGGCACTTTTCTGGTTGTGATGACGCCAGCTTCAGCTCCCTCTGAAAGTAGCTCCTGAAAGAGGCAACAGTGTTTTGGACTGCCTTGATTTTGCTCCCCACCCCACATCTCCTTGAACTGACACAACATTTTTAATAACTGGGAAACTGGGTTTCCACCATACCAGTTGGTCCCCGGATTAATTCCGTGGTTCATTTAATCAGATTAGCGAGTATGGAAGAGCAGGGGGGCCCTTTCTGGAGGAAGAGCCAGTTCCTGTCTGGGTGTCTCTCCAACTTCTGTTTGTATGGGTGGGGGGTGGAATTTCTCTTGGCCCTAAAATACTGTAGATGCTCAGCAGAGGAGCACTGGCTAAAGCTGCTGGTGCTCTTGGACCTGTCACCACTTGGACCAGTCAATGAAATCAGCCTCTTATTTGCTGACAAGACAAGAATGATGGGCACAAAGAGTTCTCCAGTCCCAGCACTGAAACTCTCAGGGCAAAACATCACCCATGCTACGCATATTAAAAAAGGGAACAGGTAGCAAAGTGCAGACTAGCTTGACATCTGCATGGGAATAAATGGAGTGCTAGTTCATTTCACATTTGTCCAGATACGAATGTTGTGCTCTTCTTCAGAACAGTAGCTGAGAGTTAATGTATAACTTCCTTAACTTGGAACATAAACATTTCCTGTTTGGTTGAGTTGAGTCTGCCTTCTGGTCCGTAACATTTGCAAACAGCACACACTTCCTATTCACTATAAATTGAGAAATCACCTTTTAAAATGGGTGGGGGACTGTGGGAGGTTGCATTACCCTCCACCACAAAAAAATCTCCCCCCAGTGGAGGCTAGGGGAGCATTTGGCCATGTTTTTAGGCCCCTCTGGGCAATTTTAGGTCTAATAGGAGAGAGCTCTTGTCAAAACAGAAAGTGACCTGAAGTCACTTCTAGTTTAAAAAAAATCCTTTCCTGCACCTAAAATGGCGGGGGGGGGCACAGTGTGGTGAAAATACACCCTAAACTAGAGGTATTTGGGGGCAAAAAAATGTTTTGCAACCCTGTGATAGGGTTTCCATAAGTCAGAAATGACTTGAAGACACAGAACAACAACAAATACCAAATCAAGCTTCAGACAAGATTTATTTATTCAATTTATGCCCCACTTTTCTTCCAGGATGATCTTGTAAATTATATTCTCCCCCACCCCCCGCCAAATACTTTGAGTTTCTTGTGACTTAAAACCTTTTCCTTGTGTGAGAGAGTCCTGCCCAGGGAGGCTGCTTGCCAGGCATCCCTCCCCTATAGCTGTGCTAGCCCCCAAAGCTCTCTGAGCCTTTTGCCAAGGCACACTGCAGACCCCTTTCTGAAGAGAGCATCTTACTCTGCTGAAGCCATAACCAAGGTGACCTGGAAGTCTTCCACATCTAAACCCACAGAGGGCCCAAATGGAGCAGTCATATGGTGTGTGCGCACAGACAGGGCCGTATTCCCAAAACTCTCTCCATACTCTGCAGAAAGCCGAAGGCCTGGGGACCCCCTCTGCCTCCTGAGGGGCCAGAGCCTTGTAACATCCAGAAATGGAGGCTTCAGGCCTGGGGGAAATCCTAGTACTGCCCAGTTTAGGTCATTGGTCAGAGGGTAGCAGACAGATGGCTTGTAGTCCATCCCTACTGGCCCAACCTTCCCAGTTCTGCCTCCTGAGTTGTGTTTCCTTAGTTGGCTGAGGGTTAAATCTCTTCCTTCTGTTTTATACACCAAAGCCGGTTGGTTGGAGAAGCTGTGGAAGATTCCTCTGTTTGTAAGTGGATGGGGTAAGCAGCTGAGTCAGTTAACAAAGATGGGGTGATTGAATCAGACTGGTTTGGCCCCAGGTGGTGTGGACAGGGGCTTGCTGTGCGATGCTTTGCCTGTGTGGTGGAAACAGGTGCTTGACCAGGTTCTTCAGCAGGCAGGGAGAAGGCCAGAGGGCAGGACACAGTGTGGGAAGGGGGCCCCTCCACCCCCTTGCATTTACTGTGGGGGGAAGAGCAGCACATCCTGGCTCTGGGGATTCCTTCCTTAGAAACAGCTGTAAGAGCCACCAGCTCAGTACTCATTCTGGAGGAAAGGGGAAGCTGTGAGCTGTTAAAATTGTCATTGTCATCTTGGTTGATAACCTAACATTGCCAAGTGGCCAGATTGCTTCTTTTGGGTCTTTCTTGTTTGGGTTTGTGTGCCCATGTGCCTTGTGCTTGAAAGTGGAGTGATATGCCTGCTTTGAGCTAATCGTCATATTTAACATGCATGTGTTATTCCTTTAATCTCCTTGGGACAGTGATGTCCAAAATGGTAGGGAGGACTGTCTTTCTCTCTTTCTCCCAGAGCCATGGCCCTTTCTCCACTGTCTCAGCAGAAGTGACAGGGACCTGGGAAGTGAGGAGGGAGTGCCTTTGTTCAAAGCCCACTTCCCAGCTTCCCTCTTTATGTGATAAACAGCTAAGAGTGGCACTGGATGTGGGAGCTCTTGCTGCTGTCTGGGTGGTTTTTGCTCACTCTTGCTGGGTTGGGCAGCAGAGCCCAAACTTCCTACAGTCCCAGAGGCCACTTAGGACCAGGGGTCTGCTCTGCCTTTGCTTGTCACATGCATCTCCTTTGGCTGTGCCCAGCTGAAGGTGCTAGGGACTCTTATTGGATCCTCAGACTGTTCAAAGGCTTCATGCATGTGTGGCAGGAGGGTGGCTGTCTGTGACATGCCAGGCAGGTTTCTGGTGCTGTTTGGAAGTACAGTGGCTGTCCAAATGACATTGGTTATTGGAATGCACTAACCCTGAATGCAGTGCATCAATTGGTGTTGAATTTCTGATCCTTTTTAAAAATATAAACACAAAGTATTTGCATATAGTAGTTTCAAGAGGAAAGGCGGCTCATGCATCAGGTCCTCTGCTCCCTGCAAGAGATGTTCGCTCATCTAGGACCTGCAGAGTAGCTGACTCCTCACATGAATGATCTAGGTCACTGCTGCCAGGCAACAGCTGTGGCCCTCCAGATGTTTTGGACTCCCATAATTCCTTGCTCTTGGCCATGATATCTTGGGCTAATGTGGGAGTCAGTAGGCTGATAATGTCTGGAGGACCAGAGTTGTTCACCTTCCTATAAGTGCAGATAAAGCCCTAAGTCCAGCAAGGCCAGTGATTAATTCCATGTCCTTTTGTGATTTAAAGGAAGTCCCTTCTGGCCTCTTAAATCCACTGTGCCAGAAGCCCTTGTGACCCCAGAGTGTGGTGAACTAAAGCAGAATGTGTAACCGGGAGAGGGGACACACATGGCTCTCTCTCACTCCCTCTGGGGAGGACTTTTGAAGGAAGAGAGCTCTGAAGGGGCAGGAAAGCCACTCTGGGGGGCTTTGGCAGTTCCTGCCCTTTCACAGGTTTCTTGTCAGTGTGGTCATGTGTCTCAGTAGGATAAGAATCAGAGGAAAAGAAGAGGATGAAGAGATTCCTTTATCACCAGGAAGGGAGCCTCCAAGTCCTTGGCATGTGCCACAATGGCTTGTGTTTGCCTTTCAGTCTTTCCACCTCAGCCAAGTGGCGAGGAATCGAGCAGCGATGAAACCAGCAACCGCTCCAGCCCTGCCCTGAGGCGCCGGCGGGCAAAGAAGAGACTTGTCTCAAGTTCTGAATCGGAGGATGTGTCACCTCACGAGCAGGAAATTGAGCAGATCAAAAATCCATCACATAAGCATCCGTTCAGCAGCGGCCTCAACAGATGCATCATCCTGGCTCTGGTGGTTGCCGTCAGCATGGGCTTTGGGCACTTCTATGGTGAGTGGCTCTGGGGATCGTTCCCCTCCATGCGTTGAAACCAAGCCAACCACAAACCTGCTTTGTAACTCTGAAGTGTTTCCTTGTGACATCTCAGAGGGAGGGAGCTGCTCCCTTAGGGGTGTTTTTTCTCAATTAAGGTATCCAGTCAGCTAACTGCCTTTCCAGTCTCACCTGCACTCTCCAGAGTTGCTTTGGAGGGAAATAGGTGCTGGCCTGACATGCAGGGTGTGTGCTGGGGCTCAGGATCCTTGCAGAGCAGCTGAGGATTGAGCAGGGTGGCAACTACCTTCAGAGTTGGAAACAGAGATGATTTGGGAGGTTGCCTGAGGGAGGGAGGACTTTGGAGCAGTGGTTGGCCTGCGTGTGGGAGAAGACTCGGAGACTGAGGGATGAAGAGGTGGGATTCTTTATTAATGAAGTTTTGCTGGCTGGCGTATGGCTCCTTCTTCTTACACCCATGAGTTGCCCATTTGTATCTGTGAGAGGTTGGAAACTTAGCAGAACACTGTTATGTTTCGTCGCCTGCTCTTTGTAGCTAAACCAGACGCAGGCCAAATTTCTCTGTGCAAATTGGGTACCGAAGTGGTGGGCGAAATTCTGTTTCCCTAGTGACACTGCCATTAGTGGTAGAGGCATAAGAGATCAGACTACTGGTACGTCTTGAGTTCTGGTGAGGACTCGCAAACCATGACTTGGCACTATGACCTTTGAGCAGAACTTACACATTTCCATTCTTTTGGTCTTTAGGGATCCTTGAAGGTAAGTGGCCTGGCTGGAATGTGCTGCTGTGCTGTTGAGCCTGACCCTCCTGCATGTTCTTTTATTGTGGTTAAAGTAGGCCATGGGAGTACGCATGCACTGGGGAGCAAGGGGTGTGTGTGTCAAGATTTGCAGCGGTGTTTGCATTTTTGTGCTGGGTGAGTGTTGTGAAGCATCCCAAGCCCCCAGGGACAGCTGTCTCCGTGCCTCACGTGATGGCAGAATCCAGTCAGCCTTTGAGCTATGGGGGGGGGGAATGCCCCCCATATGGGCTGTTTGCTTGGGCTCCTGTGCCCGATGGGAGCGTCTCAGCATGCTGGTGTGCTTCAAGCATGGCATTTGGTCCCTCTTCTCCAAGGCACTGGCCCTACCCACCCTTCAGCTTTTGAAAAGAGTTTGCCCTGTAAGGGCACAAACCTACAGCAGCCTTGAAACTCTTTCCTTCTGGTAGCAACATCACTGTATGGGAGTGTTGCTCCTTAAAGGCCAGTGAGCGATGCATGGAATAATTTTCATACTATTCTGTTTCTTGCAGCATCACTCACATACTTTTTCCCACAGAGAAAGATACACTCTTTTGGGTTTTGTTTGCCTGGGATCATGCTATCTGTTCAGTGGACGTACTGAGAAGGCCTAACTGGGACTTGTGCCTCTAATCTGGCTCTTTTGAAAGTAACAAGGGAAGGGCCTGTCACCTCCCAGTGTGGTGCTTCCTTTTTCCACGTGGCCGGGTTCCTTAAGGAGGGCTCTTTGTCGTGTTCATGGCTTAGTTTGATCCCCTCTAAACAACTCCCTTTTATGGAGCGTGCCAGGGCTACAATGGTCCAATTACAAGTTGCAAAAAGCAAAGAGGACAGGTAACACCCAATGGAAGGGATGTAGATAAGAGACAAAGGGCCAACAGGGTGTAGTTGTTTGAGTGTTGGACTATGACTCTGGAGACCAGGGTTCGAATCCCCACTCAGCCATGAGAACCCACTGGTAATGTTGGGCAAGTCACAGACTCTTAGCCTCAGAAAACCCCATGCTAGGCTCACCAGAAGTCAGAAACGACTTGAAGGTACCCAACAACAAGATATTTCTAAGAATAAAATCATTATTTTCAACTCTCTCAGATATTGTCTCTTCTCTGTATCCCAGTTACAGGTTCTACCTTTCAGTCTTTGCTAAAAGAGATGACTGCACTCCTTGTCTAGTGTGCTACTTGAGAGGAGAACAGCCTTGGTCTCTAAGAAAGTGCCTTCCTTCCCTTTTTTTCTTGTCAGATAAAAGAGAACATTTTTTGTTTCAAGGTACTGTTCAGATCCAGAAACGTCAGCAGCTGGTTGAGAAGACTCATGTAGACGAACTGAATGATATGAAGGGCAACCTGATTCAGTGCCAGCAGGAACATGGAAGTAAAGCTGGATGCAAGGTAAGGGCTGCCTTTCTGTTCCCCAAATGTTCCCCGAATTCCATTGGCAGGCTCTGCAGAGAGCGAGAGTGTCATGCCAGCCTCAGACGACAGCACGGCAGGTGGCCTATGATGTCTTTGCTGGGATCATCAGCCCTGCTGGCCATCAAGATTCCAGGTGCTCTGGGAGGAAAGTGCGGCAACATGTGGGAAGCTCAGGCTGCCCTCCTCCGGGCTGTGTTGCCCAAGATGGTGCAGGAGGCTGACCGGGTGGGGGTGGGAACCAGGCCAAAAGCCCACCACAGATACTCCTTGCGTTTTTAGAACTGAGAGACCAACCTTGATGGGGGACACGTGTCTTAGGGTGAATAAGCAGGAATGACTGAGCAGTTCCCCTTGAGCTTGGGGCTTTCTTTCATGCTCACGGCCCAGCTGTGTCACAGGGCCTCCCTTGGATCAGCCCTTTTCTTTAGCCCATGGATGGTTCCTGCAGCACAGTTGCCATCGCAACATCTTGTTGCTTGCTATGGACGAACAGACAGCTAGACAAGCACCCTGTGTCCTTCTGGAAGTGTGTCTGTATGTGTGTGTGTGAGGGGGGTGAGTGGTGGGTTGTAGAACTCTTCACAACCACGGAGCTGGAAGGTGGATGGACCATGTCACATTCTCCTTTCTTCTTTTGTCCTTGGCAGGTTGTATGGGAAGCCCCCCTTCCTAGGCATATTTATCCATTACAATGTTTTCCTCCTCCCTCCACCACTCCCACTACAGTTTTAAAACCTGTTCCAGTACAGCCACGTTGCTTTAACTCCAACTCCTCCTCTGTCTCCCCAGTCTCTAAAGGAAGGCCTGGCAGCATGCTTGCTGACTACAGAGATGGAAAAGAAATCCTTTGAGTCTCAGAAGCGCTACCTTGCATCAGAGAACCTTCACTTGAGGGAATCCTTAGACAAGGAGGAGAAGGCTTTGGCCTCGTTGCAAGAAGAATTGAGGAAGCTCCGGGAACAGATAAGACACCTGGAAAACAAAGGCCTCGAGTCTCTGGTCGCCACTGAAAACCAGAAGCTGAAGGCCCATTTGGAAGAGGAAAAGCAGCGAATGCAGAGTTTTGTGAAACAGAAAGAGACGCTGTTGGCAGAGGCGCAGATGCTGCGAAGGGAACTAGACAAAGAACGGCAGCTCACACTGGCTCTCCGGGAAGAATTAGAGAAGCTGAGTTCTCAGCAGGCGGCTCCTGAGACAGGTGCTGGGGATGGTTTGCAAGAGAACCAGGAGATAGAATTTCTGCGGGGAAGGCTGACCGAGCTAGAAAAGAAGCTCAGCTTTGAGCAGCAGCGGTCAGACTTGTGGGAGAAGCTGTATGTGGAGGCCAAGGATGAGGCTGAGAAACAGGAGCATGTGGGGAAAGTACAGCAGCCATCTGGGAGAGGAACAAGTAAAACCAAAAAGAAGCCAAAAACAACCTTTTTTGGCTCTGTGAAAGAAACACTTGATGCCATGAAGAATTCCACAAAGGAATTTGTGAGACACCATAAAGAAAAAATCAAACAGGCCAAAGAAGCCGTGAAGGAGAACTTGAGAAAGTTCTCTGATTCTGTCAAGTCTACCTTCAGACACTTTAAGGACACAACCAAAAATATCTTTGAGGAGAGAGAGAAGAAAAGGTATACTGAGAAACGGCACGAGGCTGGTCAGAAAGGGAAAACGGTTTATCCGGCAGGCGGTCCCCATGAGGGGCTGCACCACAAGGCCCCTGGGGGCCAGAGAGAGTTTGGCGATGGAAGGCGAGCCAAAGACTCCACCGGTCCCGAGTGCCTCAAGGGCCCCACATGCAACAGGAAGCCCCGCCCAGTTCTCAAGGGTTGCACAGGGATTTTTGACTGTGCCCACCAAGAGTTTGCCAGCCTCTTTGACAAAGTCCTGGACCCAATTCGGGCTGATGAATTTAACCAGTTGATGCACAAGTACTTGCAGCAAGAAGTAGACAACTTCCATCATTGGAGGGAACTAGATGTTTTCGTCAACCGATTTTTCCACAATGGTGTTTTTATCCATGACCAAATGCTGTTCACAGACTTTGTTAATGACATTAAGGATTATCTTGAAGACATGAAAGAATACCAGAGGAACAGTGACAGAGCGTTCGAAGACTTAGATAAATACATCTACCAATACTACTTTCACTACGAACCCTCTCAACATGGACCCAGGTTAGTGTGAGAAGCCTGCTCTTCACTCTTGCTGGACTGGCAAAAGGAAGCGGCAGACCAAGGAAGGCCTGTGCGGGAATAAGGATTATGGGCATTCCTTCTGGGTTTAGGAGACAAATTCCCTTGGAAGTGTTCTAACTCCCCTCCTAGTTCTTTTCTGCACATTAAGCACTGCAGGAGAGAGTTTATATTGTCTCAGAGTTCCATTTTACATGTCAGAAGCAACTAGTTGACTTTCGTATTGATCAGTATTTTTTAAAAGTGGAGGTGGTTGTTGCCTTATGAATGAGCTGTGGCAATGGGTGCAGCAACGTTTGAAGTAAACTAACTGCCTGTCTGTTCTTCTTTCAGCCATCCTACAAAGAAGGTGCCTTTTATGGACACTCAGAGTGCCCCACAGGAAAGACATGCTCCAAAGCACCAACAGCGCTACAAGAGAGAAGGCCGGTGGCATAAACAAGGGCGCACCAATGGAAGACACATGGCAAACCTGGAAATAGAGGTGGGCCAGATGCCCTTTCATCCAAAGTACTAAGCTGCTCTTGTTGCCAGGAACCCAGCGAGAAAATAAGACAGAGGCATGATCTGCTGCGTTGGGAGGCACCCAGGGCACACCCTCCCCCTGCCGCCACCACAGGATCAGCTTGTCCATCTGCACCTCTCTTCTGGGAGACACAGGTGCCATTCTGCTATTACAATAAATGAGCAGGGTGAGCAGTCGCTTGTGTGTGTGTTTGTGAAATAAGCTTCTTTGCCCTTGTTGATTCTGATGTGGAGTAATACTGTAGTGTACTAACTTCATCTCATGCCAGTCAGAAGCCCACCCATTTTAATCTACCCACTTCATCTTTCTGTGGCGGTGCTGGAATGGAACCTGTTGATTCACTCACTCCCTGTGTGCTGCTTTCTGATCAGCCTGCTGACTTGCATTTGAATTTTCTTGCACATCTATATGCAAACGGTAGATGAATAAAGGTGTGATTGGAAAAAAAAGGCTTTATTTATAAGTTTGCATAGCTATACATACTCTGGGCAGGGTGGAGTTCTCTGTTTGGAAGAGTCATGGCAGGTGGCTGTGGCAAAGCCAAAAGCATACTCCTTGCCATGAGCGAGTCCCCTGTAGCCAAAGGGCACACATTTTACTGCGCACAACCCAGCTTAGTCCTGAGAAAGGAGCAATGGGTGGGCTTCTCACTAGATCACCAGGCAGCCCCACAGCAAATCCATTCTGCCCCCAGAGTTGGCTGGCTCCATGCTGATACTTGACAGACCCTCACTCTTCAGTGCTGCTTTGGATTCCTTTGGTAGACATAAATGTGGCTTCCAATTCGTCCTTGAGGTAAATGGGTGTGAAAGAATGTGGCATCTTTTTCATAACCATGTGAAACTAGAAATGGTGATATATCCTGGAGGCAGAAATTACAGTTTAGCATTTACTCATAATGTATCCCCTTGTTTTGAAATTAGTGGTGTTCTCTTTATAATATCACTGCAAGAGTTTCTAGTTCTATTAAATATGTTTGCAGATTTCCAACCTAATTCTGTTGCTGAGTAACTCATTGACCATAAATTTTAAAAACTTTGAGTGGAGACTCATGAACTAGAATAACCTGCCTCTGCAGACCATGTGAAGTGGCTGGGTTCCCTCCCCTCTTCAGGGGAGAGGAGGAAGACCCAGTCACTGCCAAACATCTCAGCCCACAGGGGTGTGAGGGTAATCCCTGCAGGTGCTGAACGGGAGAATCCTCACTTACTAAGACTCCACAGCACATCCAGGAAGTGTGGGCATTTGACCCAGTGCACCTCTGTCACAAGGCAGGGATGGGCACAACTCCCCTATGAGGAAAGGTTACAACTGTGGGTCCTTAGCTTTCAAAAAAAGATGTGAGGGAGACAAATGGAAATGTAAAAAAAGGACATCTTGTGTGGGTATTAGAACCCCAAAGGGATTATTATCTCATGTTAGTCAATGGTGGAAGATTCTGGAAGGCCATTAAAAGGAAATCTACCTTGTATCCACAGCACATGGTTAAACTGTGGAGCTCACTGCCACAAGATGCAAGGAGTGAAGAGCAGTCTTGGCTGGCTTTAATAGAAATTTGTGGACGATGGGGCCATCCCTGGCTACTAGTATCAGTCCATAATGCTTCTCAGTGCCAGTTGGGCAGGGATCCGGAGCAGGAGGGTGTTTCTACACTCTGGTCTTGTTTGTGGGCTTTCCTTGAGGCAGGGTTAGGGGGACGACAGCTTTTTTAAAAACCCAAACCCACTTCTTTTTTAAAAAAAAGTCATTCAATGGTTTTGAGAGGGATCAAACTAATTCACCAAGGGTGGGGGCAGGGGCTAGGACCCCCCACCCCTTTGGCCACCATGCATGGAGGTTCCAGACCACCCTCCAGGCTTAGGGAAGCAGCAGCAGCAGGAGAAACTCCCTGCAACGCCTAGCCTGTGAGCTCTGGCCTGACCCAGCAGGACTTCTTTTACAGTCTCAGAGCATTGGCAGTTATCACTGCGGAGTCCCACAGTGCAACCCCATGGGCTGGGTGCAGCTTCCTTCTCAGGAAAGTCTACACCCCCCTGGCCATTACTCCTAGACAAACAGCTGCTCAGTGGCGATGTGGTCAGCCAACCAAAAGGGGATTCATGGGCACAGATGCCAGTGGATGGCAGTTCTGAGCACCTGGGGCCTTCCAGGACTAGAAGAGAGAGGCAGTGGGTGGGAAGGGTCTGGCATGTGAGGTACCTGCTCAAGCACACTGAAGAAGACCACATGAGAGGGCAGCAGCGAAGTGTTGGCAGCAAACTCCCCTCGGAGCCAGTCGAGAGGAGCAGAGTAAAACAAATCCGCTTCATCCTGGTAGTTTGACCTTCCAGTCAAGTCTGGTGGGCACTGAAGGAACCTCAGCTGCAGTGGGCAGTGAATGTGGCTGTGGGGGTGGGGGGAGAAGAGGGAGGGAGGCCATCAGGAACAGGCAGTGGAGGCTGCATGGTCAGCCAGGGAGCCTTGTAGGGCCTTCCACATCACCACCACCTGGCTCCTAGCAAAAAGCATAACGGCTGGGGGAGCTATTTGAGTGATCAGAGGCATACCTGAGACATCCTTGGTGTGTGGGGGGGGGAGGCACAGGGAGGACACCAGCACAGTAACCGAGATGCAGTGTCGTCCCAACACTGCTTGGGGTAATCGCAAAGCAGAAAACGGGCACGACTGCCCTGGTCTGCCATGGGCAATTTCTGTGCAGGATAGGAGCATGGCCCATCTGCCTGGGCAAAGTATAGCCATGACAGACGTGGGACCTTCTTGAGCTGATGAGATGAGGAGGCATCTAGACCATGTTGTTTTGAACATGTCTCAGTGACAGCGTGATCCATCTGTCATCCTTGGGTTTCACCCAACCAGGCAGAGGGGTCGTCTGCCCCCCACTTACCTGTAATAGGGGGTGGAATGGCAGGGCATCAGCATCAAGACAGAGGCTGGTTCCTGGGCAGGATGACTGCTCTGGCAGAGCCCTCGCAAGTGGCCCATGACATCAAGGGTTCCGCGCTGGTGCACCAAACCTGTGTAGAGCGCCAGCAGTGCGCTGGAGGCCAGCAGGAAGCAGACGGCTACCTTCCTTCCCCTTTGGAGGCGATTAAGTGAATGCCCTGCCAGGGAGAACAGGAAAGAGCCTCAGTAACCACTCAGTTTGTGTCAGATCTTCCTTGCCCTCTCACTTTCAGCCTCACTGATTTTCCCAAACACTGGATCTGTATGAGAAGCCCAGTGTCTCTAAAAGGAGAATGCAAACATTAAACATTGTGGAAAGACAGGCAGTCCAAGGGAATAAAAATAATGTTTTGCCAGTAGGCTGTTTTTGTCCTGCTTTGATTTAAACTAGTCATGCTCAACATCGCCATTTTGACACAAACAGTTAAGCAAGAGTGGCACCAGCCCAAACCACCATCTGCCCCCCCCTTCCTTGTGTGAGGCCAGACTGCTGCACGGAGGTGGTCCTGAGCTGGCTCCTTGGCAGAGAGGAGAGAGTGCAGAGTTTGTCATCAGGTTTCATCAAAACCAATTTGCACAATCACATGCTTCAGACTTCTTGCATCTGCACAGCATCTCTTCTTTTATTTCTCCTCCACAGATTTCTTTTATTCCCCACTTTTCAAACAAGATAAGCCATACGCTGCTACAACCCTCCTTCCGGGACAGCCAGCTCCTCACGAGGTCACAAGTGCCTTGAAAGGGGTACAGAGACTGCCTGCAGGGCAGAACACTCACCACAAAACACCATGCACAAGGGCAGCACCGGGTAGATGAACCTGAACTCCTTGTGGCTCAATGCGCTGCAACCAAAGATAAAGGGCGTCACTGGGGAAACCCCGAGGGCTTCTTCCTCCCCAAGCTACAAACAGGAGCCCACTGGCTTCCTTTTCTCTGCTGCAGCAACATGGGGGCCCTTGCATGAGGGCCAGCAAGAGAAAGGCAACATGCTGACTGATGGGACTCTCAGAGCCCCCTCCAAATGCAGTTCCCTGGGGGAACAACCAAGAAAGAGGAGGAGCTGCCATCACCTGTAAAGCTATAGCCCTTTTGTCCCTTTAGTGGGCCAAGCAGACCTCGTTGGCACTTCCCTCACCAGCAATATCAGCATGGCACCATCAAGTTAGACAGAAAGGAAGGAGTGCACCCAGCCCAGCAGTCAAACCCCAAGGATGGGGGCCTGGTGTCCTAGGGCCACTGGAACACCAACATTTCTTCCCAATTCAAGAGGAAGGGTGCTTGAAACGGCCCAACCCTCCACCACTTCTGCTGTGGGCCAGCAGCCACCTGACTCCTCAGCAATGTAGCTGTGCTACCAGGCCATCTTAACACGGTGAAAGAAGTGGGGGTGCTGAGGTGGCTTCTTTGCCTCCTCTTGCCCCCACCACTTGCTTTTTCTTTTCACACCAGTTTGATTTTCTGAACCGTTGTCTTCAAAACTGTAGGTCTATAGTGCTGGCCATACATAATGGCTGGACAGAAGCCAATGGACCGCAAGCCATTTTTCATTAGACGAATGTGACAGGAAGCATTACCTGTATGCTGCAACCGTCCAGAGCACCACGACCAGGAGCAGGCGGTGCCTCTTGGGTGCTCGGAAGCACCCGTGAACGAAGAAGGGGAGGTGAGGGCCTAAGACCACTGGCAAGCCCTGCGTCAAGTACCAGTGCCACGGGTGGGATCCATAGAAGGTGGCTATGTTCTGCAGCACGTTGAACTTCAGAAAGTTCAGTGGAACCACAACCCACTGCAGGAGGGAGGAGGCAAAGAAAACAGGCTAGGAGAATGAGAGGGGTCTTCCTGGCCCTGCTTTTGGTCAGTCAGGAGTTCCAATGCCACAGGCTTCCCCTTGCATTAGCCCCCTTGCTGCCCCCCCCCTTTTCCAACAGAAATGCCTTCGTCAAGATCCCATCAGCTCCTTCAACTAGCTCCCACGTTTGGAAGAGCAAGAAGGGATTATTCTGTGTTGCTCTGGGGGAAGGCAAGAGAGGGCAGCCCCCAGCTTTGGCACTGAGGCAGTGCCCTAGGTGCTCATGCTGGCAAACCTAATCTGTTTTTGTTGTTGTTGTATGTCTTCAAGTCATTTCCAGATTATGGTGACCCTAAGGTGAATATATCCCAGGGTTTTCTTGGCAGGATTTGTTCAGAGGAGAGGTTGCTCTTGCCTTCCCCTGAGGCTGAGAGAGTGTGACTTGCCCCAGGTCCCCCCAGTGGGTTTCTATGGCTGAGGAGGACTTGAGGCCTGGTCTCCCAGTGTCCTAGTCCAACACTCAAACCACTACACCATGCTGGATCTCCCTAGCGACCCACCCTCATTGCCAGCACTATTACGGGCTGTGGGACATTCCCTAGCAGAGGAGAAACCTAAGGGAGGAGTGGGTGGGGTGAAGGTGGGGTGGTCTGTCCCCACCAAACTCCTACTGCCAGACTGGGTCAGGGCTCCTGTGTGAATTTGCACTTACCTTGCCAAAAAAAACTCTGTCAACAACAAAAGAGGCACCCAAGGTTACCAGGCTGTTAAAAAAAAGAAAGCACCGCATAGCATGAAGCAGCCATGATGCCCCAACTGCCCCCTCCCACCTTCCTGTCCCACATGCTCTCTGTCCATCTCACCCCAGGCTGAACATGCAAAACTCCCTCTCCTTTGGGGGGGGGGGCTTGTTTGGCCCAATCCCAGCAGGCACCTGTGCCTTAATGACCTGCTTCTCTCTCCTCCTCAAATGACGTTGGTTCCTTCCCCCAAGTGCCACCAGCTAGGAAAGGGCCTCTTCCCCCCACAGCTTGTAGCTACCAGCAGCTGCTGAGGGTCCTGAGACTGCATTTGTGGGTGGTCTGTACTGAGAGATGAGTGATGCCACATTTGCTTAGTCTTTAACCCTTTAGACCTGCTATCTTACAGGCAGCTTCTCATATTTTTAGCCTTTGCTGTGTTTAAATTACTGCCACCCACTGCCAGCACTGGCCAATGGAAAAGCAGGAGAGAAACACAAAACAGAATCCAGTGTTTTCTGTTCACTGAACTGATTTCACAGGAGAGGGACTCACCCCACTGGGATGAAGCCGTGGAGAAGGAGACGCTGCTTCCGGTGCTCTCTCCAGAAGTGCCAGAGCAGCAGAGGAGCCCAGGGGATGGCTGCAGTTGGGCGGATAATGAATGCCAGGGCTGCCAGGGTCAAGTAGCAAAGGCTGGGGAGAAGAGGCAGCCATGTGAGAGCCACTAGGGAGCCCAAGGCGGCTTTGGCATGGCCAACAGGAAGGGCAGGCTGAATTTCCATGGAGGAGCTGTGCTTTGGCCCGTTCACAGCACAGCACCTCCCCCCAGGGACTCCCAAAAGCAAGCCCTGCTGTGCATGCATCTAACATGGCTTCCTCCAAGGGGAGTGGCCATGGGACTTCCACCTTCGGCTGTTCTGAGTTTGGGGAAGCAGGACCAACATGTTCTAGAGAGGAAAGAGAGGCAGTCAGGCCTGAGCACTGCTCTCTGTAGGGATGGTTCTGCAGCACACCAAAACCCTGGCCTGACATGAAGACAAAACCCAAAGCCAGATTGTGGTTATAAAACAGCAACACTGCCATCTTCCCTCCCTCAAAGCACACACCACAGGGATTTCCTGGCCTGCGACAGCCAGCCAGAAACTGCCCACACGTGACTGAAGCTGAAAGCAATGGAAAGAACTGGAGCAGCAGAACAAGACTTGGCTACAAGAAGACAACTCTTCTGAAGTAGCAGCTATTTTGGGGGTGGAAAATGATGTGTTGTTTTTTGGGGAAGGAGGAACCAAACACAAGCACGCTTGAAAACGTTTTGAACAGAGGTGCCCTATAATCATTAAAAGTATAATTATGAAGGAGGGCCCACTCCCCCCACCTCAGCAAGACATTTCTCACCTGCTCCCTGTCTTCGTGCCTTCCATGGGATAGTAGGAAAGAGCAAGGGTGGTGAGGACAGTTTCCATGGTGTTGGTTAGAGTTCTGGTACAGCAGTACCATGTGAACCAAGAACACAACTGGCAGAAGTACTGAAATCAATGCGGGAGGAAAGGAGAGGTGGGCAGGGGAAGGTTCATGGCAGAGTCACATGACATCAAAAGCCAAGAGGAAGCTCATAGCCTCCCAGGTGACTCCTACTTCTTCCCACCTCTGTCCGCCGTTCTGTCTGGCAACACAAGCCACACTCCAGAACAGGCGCCCAAGAAAGAGGACAGCAGGCCAGGACTCACCACCCATTTGGCGGCCTCGGTGTTATCCAGTTGCTTTACTAAGGAGTATAACTTCACATCTGTCACCGCTGCTAGAAGGGCTTGGACAATTCTAGGAAGCCAGATCTGTAACAGGTGGGGGGTGGGGTGAGAAAACATTAGGAGAGAGACAGAGAGACAAAAAACAGCTCCAGATATTTCTGCCGCCCAGACACCAGAGAACTGATCTGTCCCTCTAGGCCTTTATGATCTCAAGGACGGGGCACAGCTTTCAAATCAGGCAAAGGCTTTATTGGGGAGACACTTAATGTATCAAGATTCACAGAGTTTTGTTAGGTGTATTGTGGCAGTGATGCCTCTACAGCTGTGACATAACCCCACAGCTTCACAATCCTAAACCCCAGGGATCAAATACATGGAAGATCAGAGGAACCTGTGGAAGAAGCTGTCAAGTCTAAGCCATGGCACAAAGGTATATTGCTTCCTGTGATTTGGGGCTGCTGAGAGAACCCACCGAAGAGGGGCAAACGATCCTGGAGATCTGCCCTGCCAGATGCCTTAGAGGACGTTAGATGCTAAGGAACACCTGCAGCCAAGGCCTCACGGGCACCTCTTCAGGATCTCTCCTGGCCCCATTTTGGACCATTAAGCCAAAACAGGACCTGCAAGAGGAGCCCTTCCTCCCCAAATAAGAGACCGTAGGCTTCAGCAAACCTTATCCTTTCCAGTGTAGAATGTGCAGGTGGAGCCCATCTCTGGCAGCAAGGGTCCAGGCTTGAGCCTCTGCCAATATGTCCAAGTCAGAGCAATTGAAGACAGAGAAGGCAAAGAAAAGCTTGGCCGCTCCCCACCTTCCACACTGGTGCTTGGGCTGCCAAGACAACTGAGGTGGCCCCATTTGCAAGCTGTGTTGGCTACTGAGAGGGCTGGGGAGAGGAATTCACAGAAAGGGATTTGCTTCTGCCTGGCTGTAAAATGGGACTTCTGCTTGGAAGAAGCACAAACAAGAACTAAGAATTCCCTGCCCAGGATGTGACCAAGCAGGTTCAGAAAACTGCACGAGAGGAGGAGGAGCTTCACAAGGGAGAGCAAGCCAGCTGGCAGTCTGTGTTCCTCCACTACCAGGGTATGAGAGACAGCTGCTCCCTCCCTGCCTCTAGGCTGCAATGGGGCCGTCACCCCAGCAGATCCCTTCCTCTCCCCACACCCTCAGCCAGGCCCCCAGAGAACGTGCAGGCATTTCTGGCCTTCCAGGATGACCGCTGAGTCCCCACTCACCAGGAGGTGAACGCTGTCCTCCCTGAGCAGGTGCAACCCTTTGTAGATGCTTGCAAAGAGCAGAGGGTAAAGGTAACTCCGAAGACCTTCGGCCCACTCCCAGGTCAAGAAGCCATAATTAGCAGTGTTAAGGAGAGTCTTCAGCATGCAGGGGGTAACACGACTCTACAGAATTCCCCTCAAGTCTCAGACTGATACACCAGTTCACATCCTTGACTGTCTCAAAACCAGAATCCTGCTCTACTGCAAAGCCATCTCCCAGGACTGTCAAAAGCCACATCTACCTCCCACTCCCACCCCATGGCATGCAAGACCCCCCCTCTGTGCCTGCTGTCCCTCCATCCTGATTATTTCAGACTGGGGGGGGGGGGGAAGGTGGGAGGGAGATACTGACAGGAGTTCTAGGAAGCCACCCAGCCCAACAAAGCTGCCTCAGGGACACCTCACATGGCCTGTGCTTAAACAACAAATTCTGGCACAAACAACCCAGCTGGGACTAACTGAAAAAAGTTCCCATCCTCCCAGTCCCATCCTGAGGGTCCCCAGGTGGTCTCCCATGCTGGGCTCTCCTGAATTTGCACTGTTTTTAAGTCCATCTCTTTCCCTCTCCCATTGCCTCTGCCAGGGGATTTCATGTAGCTCCTGACTGAAGCCAGAGCCACTCACCTGAGCAAAGGTGTTCTGTCACTTGTGCCCAGACTGTGTCTCTGGTATGGGATTCAATGAGACTCACTTCCAGGGAAGGGCAGTGCCTGCCTGGAGCCCAAGAAGGCTGTCCCCAAGCACTGCTGCTTGATTCTGAGGGAAGGGCCACTCTCTTCTGGGGGAGGGGGGGTGTACTTTGGAGCAAAAGTGCCCCCCACTCTTCACCAGACACAACTTCTGTGGGGTTTCCTCACACAAAAAAGGGATATTTGAAGACCATGCGGTGTGCGACTTCAAGCGACTGCCAGTATTCATCAGGGACAAAGCTGGTCTGAACCAGGAAGCAGTTCAGGAGCCTCACGGCCACGGTGAAGCAGCCCAGGGAAAAGTTCTCTCCAAAAAGCGCTGAGGAAAAAGCAAAGCAGGACAGCTTCAGGCAAAGCCCAGTGGTGTTGCCTGGATGCTGCCATCATACGCAAATGAAACAAACGGGGGGATGCTTTTGGCAATTTTATTTTAAAGCTGGCTCCCCATCCCCAATGCGCCCAAAGCTATATAATGATTATTGTCTTTTGTGAAGGTTGTGAAAACTGAACCAGACCGTTTCCTTTGTCTTTTGGGGGGGGGGGGCTGGACTCCCATCACTTCTGACCTTGCACATCCTGTGAGGACTGCTGGAAGTTGTAGTCCAAAGGAAGAGGTGGGAATTATGTGAAGCCAAAGGCTGTCATGGCTGGCATCCATAGATTTTCCTTGGTTTTTTTCCAGGTTGTGAGGCCGTGTTCTGGCAGAGTTTACTTCTGATGTTTTGCCTGCATTTGTGGCTGGCAACTTCAGAGAATGGTTGGGTAGGAGTGTGTGTGGAGTTTATATACTGTAAACCCCTGTTGGGGAGGATATGTAAATTTGTGTACTTGTGGGAATTACTTTTCCAGCCCTGACTGTCTCGGAGGAAATTGGTGGGGAAACGGGGGCCCTTGAGGTGATGATATGATAATTGTGAAGTCAAAGGCTTTCACGGCCAGCATTCATAGATTTTCCTTGTTTTTCTTCCGGGCTGTGAGGCTGTGTTCTGGAAGAGTTTCTTTCTGACGTTTTGCCTGCATCTGTGGCTGGCATCTTCAGAGAATGGTTGGGTGGGAGTACAGTATGTGTGGGATTTATATATTGTGAACCCCTGTTGGGGAGGATATATAAAGTTGTGTATTTGAATGGTTAGTTTCTGGGTGTAGAAATGCAAGGAGGATTAGTCTCTGTTTGGCTAATGGTTGGTTGATGGCCCATTCTCTGAAGATGCCAGCCACAGATGCAGGCGAAAGGTCAGAAAGAAACTCTTCCAAAAGACGGCCTCACAGCCCAGAAAAAACCCAAGGAAAATCTACTATATAATAATTATTTTTTACCCATGTTTAGATAGGATATACTGCTATTCCCATTATTCCTCACCTTATTAGGCAGACTGGGGCTGATGGGAGGTGCACTGCGGAAAACATGCTGGGGCTGTTTATGCGCTTCTAGGCCTTGTTGCCATAGGGATTAATTATTTTTTCTTGCAAAGCACCCCAGTAAACAAGCAGCCGCCCCCTCTCCCCAAAGGGGTTCGTCCTTGCCTTCTTCGCTTTCCCATCAACAACGCCCCTGCGAGGTGGGCCAGGCAGGCCCCATAGCGGTGCCACCGCCTCCTCCCTCCTCCGCCTCCTCACCTGCGGCCCGACCCCCGGTAGGGGTCTCGGGTCGGTACAGCACCGACTTCCGCTTCCGGAGCCGTACTGGAGGGCTTCTCCGCCCCGGCTCCATGGTCACCGTTGCGAAGCGCGATAACAAGGACTTCCGCTTCCGGGGCAACACCTACCCGGTCCAGTTAACCCGGCCTCTGAGGCTGCGCATGCGTCCTGGTGGGAAAGCCCTGTCCGTAGCTCCGCCAGATGGCGCTCTGGGCTAAAGCGGGAGGATATCGCGAGAGCTGAGCGCAGCTGTCGGGCGGGGGGGGTGACTCGGCTCTGGCGCCTGCGCAGTCAGGACAACGCCTGTCAGCATCGGGCGGGGTGTAGAAGGGGGCGTGGCCAGTGCCGCGCGTGTTCAACGGCCGGCCAGGCTGGAATCCAACCGGTGGAGCGACGGCGAAGGATGGGGAGGGCGCTGACTTTCCCGCAGCTGCTGCTGGCCGCGGTCCTGGGAGTGTCGGGGGGCGTCTACATCTGGAAGTCCCCCCTGGAAGAGGAACGGCGCCGTCGCCTCCGGAGCCCCCCGGAAGGAGAGCGGGAGCCCAGGGGGGAGGAAGGGCGGCCCAGGAGCCCGGCCCGGGAGCCCCCCTAGCCGGCCAGGCACGTGGGGATGGCGGCACAAGCGTGTTCCGGGAGCCATCCCCCGTGTGCCTCCCTCGCAGGGCCGGGAGGAGGAGGAGGAATCGTGGAAGATACCCCCAGGGGCCATCTAGTCTGACCCCCTTCTGCCCTAGAGGAAGAGGAGGAGGAGGGATGAAACTCACGAAGGCACCTCCGCCACTCCCTGCTGACACGTGTCTCTTTCTTGACTTCCCCACCTCCGGACCAGGATCTTCGGCTAAGGTGAAGGGCAGCGAGATGCGCTTCTACAGGATTTAGGATAAAAATTAAAAGAAGTTGGTTTAAATGTTGACACCAAAGGCATATTGACATTTAAAAAAAAACAAACCTAAATGGATTTATCTCATAAAAACTTAGAATAACATCAGGCCTGGGTTGCAGGCCTTTGTCCTCCTGATGGCAGTGGAGCCTCCCCGCTTGGAGGCAGTCTACCTCTCCTTGCAAGAGCCTGGCCAGAATATGCTTGGACTACACAACCCACCATCCTTAGCCTGGACCCTGGGCTGCGACCCCCATCTCCCCACCTCCTCTTGACTCTGTGCCCTGGAGGCACATCTATTGTCTGGCTGGGTGTGCTGGGAGTTGTAGTCCAGAATGGAACTCCTCTCTGGCCCCTGAGTCTCAGGAGGGTGTGTGGGCACAGAACTTGGGGGCGGGTTAGGAGGGTTGTACTCCAGGTTTTGGACTTCATATCCCAGAGGTTTCCCCAGTCAGCTTGGTGAACGGTTGCAGGATAATGGGTATGTAGTGCCAAACATCTGCTGCCGGACCAAAGCAGACCCTCCCCCCCCCAGGGCTTTGCCTGCCCTGCTCCATCTCAGAAGGGGGGGCAGGAGAGGGTGGGGGTGACTCATGGGAGGCAAGTGTGGCAACTGATCTACCCTGGGAGGAATGAACCTGGGGGGCAGAAATGACCCCCTTAATCCTGGACCAGAGCTTGGAAGGGGGGATAAGGGGGAGGCCTCTGGGGGGGGTAGCCTGACACCTGGGAGCGAGGAGGCAGAGTGGTGGGGCAGTTTGGGTCTTGCGCTCTAGCTTGGGAGGTTGGGGCTCGGCCTTGGGCCAGCCCCTCCTCCTCTTCCCTCTGCCTGGTGTGCCTTGCAGGGTTGTTGTAAAGATGGGGGGAGAGGAGTGCTTCAGGCTGTCTGGAGTCCCCTGGAAGAGAGGGAGGGTGAGAAGGAGGAGAGAGAAGCGGTGGCCAGGAAGGGCCCTGGGAGCCCCAAAGGGCTACCAGGACTGTGGCTGAGCTGGACCCCACCTTCTGCCTGCTCTGCCTGGAGTGGCGGGGGGGCAGGCTTGGCCATTCACCCCAAACTCTGTCCCCCCTCTGGCTGTGATGCCCAGGGCAGGAGCTGGGGGCCAGAGGCTGATGGGGGAGACAGAACAGTAGAGTGGGGGGGGCATGCAGAGGGCATGGAGGGTGAGCAGAGGGCAGCAGAGGGAGGAACACCACCTGGTAGGGAGAATGAGGGCTGTTGCACCACAGTCGGCCATGAGTGGTCTCTGGAAGCTCCCCAAAATCCTGCCCTCCCCCTTGTGTTGCTAATGGCTGCAGTGGCTACAACTGAGGAGGGGGGGGACCCTCCAAGGGGCAGGGAATTGGGGTTGGAGGGTTTTGCCTGCACAGCTCCCTCACCTGAGCTCCTTTCTTCTGTCCCATGGCACTCTATGCGTGCAAAGCGAAGGAGGATCAACTCAGGCCCAGTCAGGATGAGTCCCAGAGTGGGGCGATTCCTCAGGGATGAGCACCTGTTGCGGCGGGGGGGGGGGCTGCCAGAAATCTTAAGGATGACTAGATCTTCTCTGTCTGTCATGGCTTTTGGCAGAGGAGAAGAGTTCTTGTTACCCAGGTCTGGGTGCAGGGGGGAGCTAGGTGTGGGGGCTCAGCCTTCGTCTGCCTCACTGCCCGGGTGGGGTTGTGGTTTGGGTGTTGTGAGGGCCGATTCACACATGATGCAGCCGCTTGACCCGGGTTGCTGCCATCTCCACAGAGTGTGGAGCCTCCGGTTCCCTCTGATGCCTGTGTTTGGAGGAGGGCCAGGTTTTTAAGGCACCCTGATTTGTTCTGGGGCATTATGGGTTATACTTTGAATCGTAGCCCCCCCCCCAGGCGTCTGCTCAGTCCAAGCCCGTCTTAAGCTGATGGAAGCCCAGCAAGAGGGCCAAGTGTCCACCAGCTGGATGTCTGCTCCCAGGACCTGGTGGCCTCCATCTTGACCTCAGTATTACCCCAGGCTCCTATGGCCCCTTCTTCTTGCCAAGCCCCAAAGGAGGACTTTGGGAGGGGAGGCAGGCACCACCTGGGGAAATGGGTCCCTGCGTGACTTATCTCTGCTTCATGCCTTGACGCCCCCACCCTCCAAGCTGGATTGTTCATATTTCTCTTAAGGCTTTGTGGTTTGCAGGATGGATGCAGGAGCTGTGTAACAGGAAGTTTGTGTGTCCTGTCTTGCAGCCAGTGAGCATCCTCTTGACAGTTGTGTGCCTGCCCCTCTATACAGTCACTGACCAGGTCACCTCCCCACCACCAGGACAAGGGAGGGAGGCTCCATCTCTTCTTTGGGGCAAGGGAGGCCCTGCACAAGTAACAGCTTACTCACATGAAGGTACATAAGTATTGTATACAGTTCGCTGGCACAAGATGCACCAATCCTGAGCTAGTCATGGTGGGGTAAACAGAGCCTCCGGTTGCAGAGACAGTCTACTCCGGGTGCTGGCTACCTTTACACTCTTTTGGGGCCGAGGATATCCAACTGGGTATAGCAACTGGGCTGCCAAGCCAAGCCTGCTGGGATCCCCCCTCTTCGCCCCAAAGAAATGGCAGCCAGTCACTTTGGTCTCTTGCTACGCAAGGCGAGGAACACAAAGTGGGGAACAAGGTGCTCTCACTGAGGGACGTCTGTCTTTCATCAGTCTTCATAATAATTTTGCCGTTTTTCATAATAATTTTGCTGTTTTTCTAGCAATTCAAGAAAGGCTATTCATAGTTTGGGACTTAACTCGGGTCAGAAAATGCATTCGGTTTGTTTTGTTTTGTTTTTTTAATTAAAAGTGGCATTTTCTGTAGCTTGTTTTCTGGACAAAAAATGCCTGTTTGTGTGCAAAAACTCCATGTGTGTTTTTTTCAAAGAGAAAGACCCAAACTGTGAAGATTGTTCTCCTCACCAGGGTTTCTCCACCTTTTTTGTCACTCATTCAACTACCCGCATTTCCAAATATTCTTTCCAGCCATTCTTCCACCTTTGAGCTTAGGTCTGGGGTGCATGCATGTGTAAGGAGGGGAGGAAGAGAGAGACTTGTGGAGCAAAGAGGCTCTGTGTGTGTGTGTATGTGTGTTGCACAATAGGCCCAGGTGGAAGAGATGCAGTAACATTGGGAGGAAGTGAAGCAATGGCCTTCAGAGGAGCTGCAGGGGGAGAAGAGGACTGGAGCCTGCTTGGGGTTCTCCCCTCCTCTGGAAAGGGCGCCTTCAGCAGCAGCACACACACACCCCACACACACAGTCTCCAACCTTCCCAATCTGCCAGGGAGAGTATCAGTTCATCCTCTGCTGTCCCCATTTCTCAGCTGCTCTTTAAATGTCCTCTGGCACGACACTGTGATAGCAGTATTATTCCACTTTAACCGACACTGTGATAGCAGTATTATTCCACTTTAACCACTCTGGCTGTCTCCTTCTGGAATTCTGGGGTTTGTACTTTAATGAAGTCTAAGAGTTCTCTGGCTGAGAGTGCTAAATGCCTCTCCCTAAACTGCAAATCCCAGGAGTCCACAGGAGGCAGCAAGAACAGGGGAATAATAGCACTATAACAGTGTAGTGTGATAAGTTGTCAGCTTATTTCAACTGCTGCAAACTGAGTTCAAAGGGTAAAAGTAGTTTTCACTCCTTCAACTCATCTGCGGTGGGAGGTGGGGAGCGGTGGGGACAGAATCTGACCCTTCCCTGTCTGCTCAGGCAAAAGCAACCTGCTGCAGCCTTTCCTGGTTTGTGTGTCCCCCAGTAATAACATTTACCATCTTGCCCACGCTCTGATACTGCTGGCCACACGTGTGTCCTACTTTTCCTCCATGAAACGATGGAGGGCATGTGGCCCTTCAGACTTTTGAAATCCTCTGTGTGTCCCACCGCTGCCACTTCCTTGAACTTGGCTCTCCACCTTCCAGCTGAAAAAAACACCCTTCACTTTTTGTTTTGGGGACAGCACCCTAGGGGACTGAGCAGGTGCTACTGGTGTTGGTCCATTTCCCAACACCATTTCCCAACACCTTTGGAGGAGAGGCAGAAAAGCTGCCCTGAGCCCTTCCTCTTCCTCCCAGCTGGACTTCCTGCTTGGTCAGTCCATGTCTCTGGAATAGTCTTTCTGGAAACCTGCTCGCAGGTGATGGGCAGAGAACCCCCCACCTCGCTCTTCCTGTGAGAGGGTCCTCCTGCTAAAGAGAAGCTGTTGGCAGTGGCAGGAGTGGGGGAGTGCGCAAGGGGGGCCGGGGCCTGTGGGACTGCCTGCCTGCTTCCACTACAGCTGCTGGAAGTGGCGAAGGAGGGCTGGTGGTTGCTGCTGCTGTTGTAATACTGCTGCTCCTCCTCCTTCCTCTTCCTCTTCCTCACCCAGCAGAGCTCTGTGCTGGCTGGCAGCCTCTCTCACACCGGAGGTGGAGGCTGCTGCTGCTCTTGCTGGGTTTGGGGCCTCCCTAGGCCAGCCAGCCTGGCTCTGAGTGGCTCCGTCTTGCCGCTCCTCCAGGGAGGGGGAGGGAGAGTAGTTTGAAGGAGGCACAAAACACCCCCCATCACTTGACCAAGTCAGCCCGGCCACATGACAAACAGCTGAAAGTCATTAGGGGGCTGGCTGGCTGGTGGGGCGGCTGGGGCTTGGGAGCTGCTCAGGGTGGCCCAGGGCCGGGGAGCCACAGAGGGTGGGAGGCTACCCACCCACTGGTTCTGCTGGACCTCTGCTGCCTTTCTCTGAGAAGCCAGCTGGGGCTGATGGCCTGGCCCCTGGCCCAGAGACCCACCATCACCGCTCCCCTCCTCCTCCTCTGGCCCTTCCTCTTCCTCCTCTGTTGGGAAGCATAGATCTGGACGGGAAACACCGGCCCTGCACCTTCTGTCCTTCCAGCAGGTAAGGGAAACTTTTCCTGCCCCCTAACCCCCCTTCCCCCCCTGATGCCCATCTTCCTCTTTGGCATTTTGGCAGCTCTATGAGATCTCCTGCATTTGGCACAGTTCAGCCTCTGCCTTCCTGACCTGTGAATCCAGACCACTCCCCAGGCCAAGAAAGGTGGGTAAACGTAAGGTGGGGGCCTTCTGCCCTATGTGTGTATCCTTCTGAGTAATACCCACTGCCTGCTCCTCACAGGAGGCTTCTGTCCAAAAAGACACCTGCTAGGAAGGCGAAGCACCTCCCCAAATTCAAAGCACCCTCTGAAGAAGGGCATGTCCATTAGTGGAGGTGAAGGAGGGGGCAGGGGCACCCTGGAGCAGCTGTGGCCAGGATCGTGGTGGTGGTGGCTCTCGGGAGGTGCAGAGCCCAGCTTCTCCTCTTCAAAGGAACAGGAATTCCTACCTCTGTCTCCTGTTTGCTTTTGGCAGAAGCATTGGTGTGTGTTGTGTCTATTTTATGGCCTCTAGGGGCCCAAGTAGAATGTGGTAGAGATGCAGGGCTGGGATTTGGGGGAAAGCTGAGTGCCAGAGGGGAAGCCCCCAGCCCTTCCTTGCTCGCCTGAGGCAGAGGAGACAGATTCCTCTTTTCTCTTTGGAGAAGAGAAGGTGGGCACCATCTTTGGCTGTGCCCATCTTGGCATGGGGGCATGGGGACACCAGCAGCTGCCATCCCATGTCTCCTGTTTCTGTTTGGCAAAACCGTGCGTGTGTGTGTGGAGGCTGTTTTAGGGCGCCTGGGGGACCACAGAAGAGCCCTCGGACACATCTGTGGGGGAACATGGGCCAGTGTGGTACAGATGCAGGGCTGGGATTTGGGTGGCCACCAGCAGGTGCAAACTTGACTTCCCTTAGGCCAAGGAAGAAGGTGGGCATTGGAGGGCTAAGGAGCAACAAGAGGTTCTGACAACTTTCAGGAAAGGATTTTGGAAAGTGGTGGTGGGGAGATTGCTTGATTCATTGCATGTGGGGGCAAGCGTGTGTGGGGAGGATTTGACCCATGGCATGTGGAGGCAGCGTAGCGTTTTTCAGGCTGTCTGGGGAGGTTTCTGGGACCCTTTTTCTTGGAGAGAGGAAGGATTTTCAGTATGGAACATCACCGCCTGCCTTTTGCATTGACTGTTACTTCTAAGCCTCTTTTGGCAACATGATGCATTGCTGGCAATCAACAACCGGCTATGAACCAGCCTCCTCAGGCCACAAGAGTCCTCAGCAGGACCTCAGGAACCTGGCGGCCACCACAGCTTAGCGGGACTGCGATTTGGGGATGGTCTCTCCAAGATTCCCCCTCCACGGAAGGCAAGTGGTCTGGCATTGAAGGGAGTCTTGCAAAAGCCATGCTCCCACCATGTGCTTCCCTATCTCTGGCACCTCCAGCCTGGCTGGCTCTCTCTCTCCTAAACGGGTCATAATGCTCTTAATTAAGGGAAAGATCAAAGGCCACTTTGTTGCTTGTTAATCCAGTTCCCACCAAAATGAAAGAAGCACTTCTTTATGAAGGAGAGATCATATGATGCTGCCTGCCATGAGGTGGCTGGCCAGTGCGGCCTGCTGGCTGGGAAACTGCAAAGCTAGGGGCTCCTTGCACAGGCATGGCATGGATTCACACCACAAGAGCCGGATGCAGAGAACTATTTGCCATCCCCCAGGGCAACTGGGCTGTTGCTGGAGCACTGATGTGAGCCAGGTTTGGCAAGGAGGCCACTGCAGACTGCTATAATGGCCAGTTGCCAACCCCTTCCTTTCTTTGGCCCAGGCTCCTGGCAGACCAAGCAACGGCTGCTCCTTCCCCTCATGGATCCTAGCCCCCTCCCCATGCACTGAGCCTGCAGAGGTGATGAGGATGGTCCAGGTGGGGGGCTGGAGGCAAAGGACTCAGCATAGATGGCACTGCCCTGTAGGTTGGTTGTTGGTCCCATTCTTGCCCCACAGCTGAGCTCGTTGGCATGTTTGAAGAACTGCCTGGCAGGATCAAGAGTCGAGTGTTGGGTGAAAGGTCTTCATGGTTGCCTGGGGGCTTCAGGATGGTGGTGGTTCTACTTTGACCACATCCTGAATATGCTCCTTCCTGCTCCTTCAGCCAGAGATGCCTCTGCTGGGCTTGTCCTGTAGGAGCCAACAAGCCCACAACCAGCAAGGATGACACATGAATATTAGGCGAGCTTTTGTGGTTCTTCAGTGGATGTTCTGTCCTGTGAGAGGTCCCTATGTTTCCCTTGCCTGGCCCTGGAACCTCCTTGCCCACCTCATAGGCCCCTCTCTCCTAGTGCTCTGTCCAACAGGGTTTCCTCTTCAGGGAGGAGAGGGCAGCCTTCCTCTTGGCCTCATCCCCAAAGGCATTCTGAAAAACAAACCCAGCAGAGGGGGGGGGACCAGCAGTGTGAAATCTTGCTCACACCCCCAGGCTGGAAGAGAGGAAGGGAAGGAAGGAAGGCGGGAGGGAGGGGGTTGGCCTGTGACCAGGGGAGGCCACTGGCCCCCTAGACAGCCAGAGGGTGGCCTTTTCCCTGGCCTCACAGTTGAGGATTTACCTAGCTCCTCCTCTTGCCCTCCTCCTTCCAGAAGAAGTGTGTGTGTTTTGGCACAAGGAACAGGAGGCAAGAAGTGCCAGTTTCTTCCCTGGACAGTTTGTTTATCAGAAAGGGCCAGCCCATCTAGTCCAACCCATCTGCCATAGAATATACAAATAAAGCACTCCTGAAAGATACCAATCCAACCTCTGTTTAAAGATCTCCAAAGAGAATTTGCCACCCTCTGAGGCAGCCCATTCTACTACCAAATAGCTTTTACAGTAAAGTTCTTCCTAATGTTCACCTGGAATCTCTCTCTCTGTTTTGCCATTTTAATACATTGGTTTGTGTTCTAGTCTCTGAAAAAACAAGCTGGTTCCCTCTTCTGCATTTCATCCCTTCAGATATTTAAAGATGGCTCTATCTATCACATTGCCACTCTTGTCTTCTCTTCTCCAAGCTAAACATACCCAGTTCCCTCAGTCATTCCTCATAAGACTTGGTTTCCAGCCCTTTGATTATTTTGGTTGCCTCTCTCTGGACACTTTCCAGGTTGTCCATATCTTTCTTGAGCTCTGATGCCCAGAACTGGGCGCTGTCTTTGATTCAGAGCTTTCCGTTATTAGATGTAGGGGTGGTCAGAAGGGGCTATCCTGCTGTGTCCAGGGCCAGCCATGGTTCTCAGTCGTTATGGGGCTCTCTCTTCTACGCTCTGTGTGTGTGTGTGTGAGAGAGAGAGAGAGAGACTTCAAGTCACCTGTCAACTTATGGTGACCCCATGAATTTCAAAGGGTTTTCTTAGGCAAGGAATACTCAGAGGTGTTTTTGCCAGTTTCTTCCTCTGAAATATAGCCTACAGTGCCTGGTCATTGTTGGCTGTCTCCCATCCAAGTACTAACCAGGGCTGACCCTGCTTAGCTTCCAAGATCAGACAGGATCTGGTGCCTTCAGGGTATTTAGGCATACAGAGCTACAGAGCTGTCCTAAAAGGTCTGAAAGTTATTTTTCTTTTGTAACACACCCCAGGAAGGCTTTTCCTCTAGTGAAAACATTATATCCACATCACTTCATCAAACTGCCAACATTTTCAGTGTCATTTGCATTACCAACACCATCATGTTCAAAATGAAATTATAATTTCAGAAATGTGGGCTAAGCAGAGTCCTAAAGATGCATAGCATCCATTTTTCAAAATTAGTAGCAGGTCTCCTTATTGCTTATAGCTAATTTGTCTGAGTTTCTATTCTTCAAAAATCATTAAAAAATCAGTTTTTATCTATTTACCTCAGTGCAGCAGGACATCAATCTTTTAATCAAGGAATGCCACATCACTGGTCCATGGTTCACCCATAATTTGTCCCAACCTCTTAATTTTCCATTCTTCTTCATACTTGGAAGAAGAGAAGAAGGACCATTTTGGGCTGATAGCCGGTTGATATATATTTGTACCCTGCAAGTAGTTGCTCAGAGGCAAAGGCCACCATCCATCATAGAGCAGAGCTTCCTTGGGTCTGAGGACCACCATGGACTTAGCCACAACTGGCTCTCTCTCTCTCTCTCTCTGTGGAAAAGCTAGGTTTTCCTTTGCTTCCCACCCGCTGCTCTATAGTCTCTACAGTTGTCCCTCCATATCCATGGATTTGGTATCCACGGATTTAATATTTACAGCTTGAAAATATTCTTTAAAAAATAATAATCAAAAAAGCAAACCTTGATTTTGTCATCTTATATTTTTTGTCCTTCGAGCCTGTGCAATGGATTTTTCTGGTGGAGCACAGCGTGCACAGAACTGGCCTCACCCTTTAAACCAAAGGATCATCTGTTGTGACCTTGCAAGCATGGACGTAGCTGTGAGGTTCTCGGGTTTGATTAGAGTTTCCTTCTCTTAGATGGTTGACCTTACAGGGTTGGACAAGCACCATCTGCCTGGGTTTGGGATTAGAGTTTTCCTTCTCCTAGGACGGTTGCCATAAGGCTAGAGAGCCCATCCTGCCCTTTGATGCTCTTTGCCAGACCCTTCGGTTTTGACCTGTCTGGCATGGGAGACCCTACCAGTGGCTATTATGCCACCGCCAGCATAGCTCAAAACATCATTAGGGTACGCAAGCCTCTCTCCCACAACAAGGAGGCGTCAATGGAGAGGTCATCTTATATAAGGGACACCATTTTGCTATGCCATTGCATATAATGGGACTTGAGTATTCACGGATTTTGGTATCCACTAGAGGTCCTGGAACCAAACCCCAGCAAATATGAAAGGGCAACTGTATTTGCCTTCTGCCACCAAGGGCATCATCAAGGGTTTTGACTCAGAGGGTCTGGAACTTATGACTTTTGGGGGCAGGGGTGCTATGCTTTATTGACACCAGGGGCATGAGCAGAGGTGCCAAGCTACCTTAGGTGAATCAGCTTCAGACTTCTTCTGGGGGAGCACCCTGGGTTGGTTTGGCTTCTCTGCAAAAGTCTCTGTAATGCAAACACCCTTCCCAGCTGCCTCTGACTCTTGAAGGCTTTGGGGGCTTTCAGTCTTTCAGCTTCCCTGGCAGATCCAGGCCTGCACCCCCTGCATATGCCTTTCTCCTGAGTAAGGGCTTAGGACCCCCCCCCCTTTGCCACAGATGGTGCCACTGGCTCTGGAAAGAGTGGGGACGGGGAACTGATCAGAGAGCAGTTTGTTCCTCTGGCCTTCTCTGCCCAATGGGAGATATTCTGAGCTCCAGGAGCTCCATGTTATGGCTAGAGGGCATCATGGCTCAGTTCTGTCCTTCGAGGGTGTGTTGCAGGTTTGTGAAGATTTTACAGGCTACTGTGGTGGTGGTGTTTGATAACACTCTAAAACAAGAGGAAGCAGTATAGTTGTACAGAGCAACCCAGTACCATTCATATCCAGCATAAAGTGGATATTGTAATAATATCTATTGTGTGTGATCATTTAAGAGAACAAAATGCCTTATTTAGTGATAGTCCACCTACCCAAAATGTTCATTTGCACACACACAGAGTGTACTTTTGCTTAAACGCAAACACATTCTTTTTTATCTCCAGTCTAATTAAGATCAATTATGAACATCATTCTGAAAATATCAGATGCTGCAGGGTGGGGGGGGGCTTCCATTTTCATTTCTTTCTCTAAAAACCAGCCCGTTACCCCTTCTTTGTCTGAGCCAGAGTACCTGGTCTTGTGGGGCTTGTAATGGCAGAGCCAGAAGTCTCTCCTTTGGGGCAGAGGCTCACTCTGAGGTGTGGGTGTATTTTCTCAGCCCCCTTCAGCCACTTGGATGTCCTGCCTTCCACTCGAAAGAAAGAGGCACCTGGGAGAGGACCCATGCTTGAACGAGACCACTGAGGCATTGGCCACCAGGTTGGCTCTCCTCTTGCCTTGCCGCACAGTCCTCTCCTGTTGCTCCCAGCTGAGCCTCAGGTCCAAGGGGTCTTGGGCTCTTCCAAGTCCAGTGGCCCTGTTTCCCTTGAGCCCCCCTTGTGCCCAGGTGAGGGTGGCTTTTGGCCTGTTCCCATCCTGCCCTGGGCCAGCCAGCAGGAGTAGAAGGTGGTGTTGGTGGTAGTACACACCTTGCGCCCATAAATAGCCCTGGGCTGGAGCCAAGAGGTGACACGTAAGCCCAGCCTGTGTGCAAAGCAGGTGGAGCCCAGGAGGGAGGGAGGGAGGGCTGCTCCAGAGGCTGCGGGTGGGGGGAAGGATGTGCCCCTGGCCAGAGCAGCATCTGGTGTGTGGCCTTCCGTGGTGGAAGAGGAGGAGGAAGAAGAAGGAGAGGTGAGGTGAGGGGCTAGCTGGCATGGCATGTGTGTGTGTGAACCTTAGTGTGGGGCAGTGGAAAATGGGGATGGGCAGCAAGAGCAGAGGGTGCCCAAGGGGGCTCCTGGCATCCCTCCTTGCTAGTCAGCCGGGTGGAAGGGAGAAGTGCCCCCCCCCAGCCGCTCCTGGCAACCCAGAGTCCCCATCTGGCTGCAGGCTGTGGAACTCCCCCTCCCCACTCCTCTCCACAAGTCTGGCTAGGCTTGTTTCCTTCTCCTTGCTTGGGCTTCTTCCTGCTCTTCTGAAAGCACCTTGAAAGGCCTGCAGCTGGTTGGGAGTGGATGCTCTGGGACAGGGGCTGGTAGGAGGACCCTACAGCTGCTCCACTCCCCTTTCCAGGGAGACCAGGTGAAGCCAAAGGCAGGTGGCTCTGGGGAGCCAACCTAATAGTTTTGGGCATCCCCAAGGCAGATACAGCAGCAGCAGCAGGGGGGGGGGAGGGATGACAGGTGACAATGCTGGACAGGGTTAGGTGGCAATGGAGAGACAGGCCTGCTAGGGCCAGGGGCTGCCTGTCTTTCTCTCCTGGGGGCCCCAGCTTCAGCCCTTTGGAATTCTGGGCTGAGCACCCCCAGAAGTAAAGCGCTGGGGCAGTGGGTGGGGGAGAGGAGGGCAGCCTGCGGGGTGTGGGGAGAGGTGTTGGGGGCATTTTGAAGGGGAAAGCCACCCTTGCAAAAGATCAGAGGTCAGCCCTGGGCAAATGTTGTGCCAAGAAGGAAAGAAACAGGGAGGCCAAGCACAGAGCATCAGGAGTAAAAGGGTTCAGCAGTGGAATCTGCTGCTGCCTAGAAGTGTGGTGGAGTCTCCTTTTTTGGAGGTTTTTAAACAGAGGCTGGATGGCCATCTGTCAATGGGAGGGCTTTGATGGTGTGTTCCTGCAGGGCAGAATGGGGTTGGACTGGATGGCCCTTGGAGATCCAACTCTAGGATTCTATGATTCTTTGGTCCAGAGCACTCTCAGGCATGAAAGGACTCTGCACCTAAGAAAGGGATTCCTTCCCTGAGGAGTCAAGGCTGCGGGAAACGGGATAGATTTACATAAAATGATGCCGGATGCAAAGGAAGTGGACTGAGAGAACATTTTCTCTCCCTCTGTGATAAAAAATTCTAGAAGCCAGAGCAGTCTCATCCACTAAAGTTGAAAGGTGGGAGATTTGGGACAAAGAAAAAGAATTCCTTCTGCACACAGAATGTGGTTAAACTGTGAAACTCCCTGCCACATGATGTAGTGATGCTGGTCAACTTGGGCGGCTTTAAAAGGGGACGGGAGGAATCCATGGGGGAGGGTGGAGCCATCAATGGGTATGAGTCCTGATGGCTGCCCATCACCTCCAGGATGCTTCTGTACATCAGATGCTGGGGAGGGCAAGGTGAGAGGGTGAGCTCAGGTCCTCTTGTCTCTGGGCTTCCTCGTAGCGGGAACAGAGAATGCTGGGCTTGATAGGAGGCTTTGCTGGGGCTGAGCTTCAGGGCTCCTCTCTTCATGGCCTTGGGATACAAGGTCTCAGCAAAGACAGCAACTCATGGCCTCCAGGGGGTTGCTGGAACTCCAGAGGATGTCTCTGTGCAGAGCAGGTGCACGTGGAGCTTGCCCATGAGGAGGGGCCACTGTCTGTAGGATTGGCCCCCTGGCACACTGATGATGTTGTTGTTGTTGTGTGCCTTAAAGCAGTTTCGGACTATGGATCTATTGCAGTTTTCTTGGCAAGATTTGTTCAGAGGGGGGTTGCCACAAGAGAAATCTGAGGCTGAGACAGTGTGACTTGCCCAAGATCGCTCAATGGGTTCCCATGGACGAGTGGGAATTTAAACTCTGGACTCAGATTGATAGTCCAATGCTCAAATGACCATCCCACGCTACCTCTTAAAAGATTCTATACCCAACATGGGGATACCATACAGCATCCTAAAGGTGGGCATGGCAGCTTGCCAGGAGGAGAGTACTGGTGCCCAATGGAGGCCTGGCAAGCAGCCAGCCTGCGGGCCCTGGTGATCCTCTGAATTGGTCTTTGTGCTACAGCTGTTCCCCAGGCCCCTGCCTTGCAGAATTTGGGGTGCCCACTTTCTTCCTGCCAGCTGGGACACACCCCTCCTTCTCCTTGTGCTGGGCTGTTGTATCCTCCACACCTTTGCAGGCGGCTTTGATCCTCAGCTCAGAGATGACATCTGACAGAGCTAGCCTATGAGCAGACATGAGGCTGCTGTGATGGACACACCTGTTGAAATCCTGCCTGGGTTGGGCTGTTGGAGGGTCCCCCCCCCCCGCTGCTTAGCTGTCACCTAAAGAGGCAAAGGGTGGAGATCACTTATTAAATATTTGCTGAGGAGGAGGAGGAAGCCAAAAGCTGTAGGGACAACGGCCTTGCTGCTTCCCCGCTCTGGGTGCAGGGGCTATTCCTAGCTGAGATTTGCAGTGGGGTGGGGTGGGGTATGCTTGCTTTGCAAAGGCCAGGGCAAATTGCCCCAGCAGCTCATCCCAATAGCTTCCTTGGGTGCTTCTCTGTCTCCTCCCCTTGAGTCTTCTCCCCCACCCCTGTTCCTTCAACCGGCTCTCCCTCTCCTTCCTGAATGCTGCTTCTTAGACAGTGGCCTCTTTCTGTATTTTTTTGGGGGGGGAGGGTCATTCCTGGCTCTGTGGGGAGCTGCCTTGAGGGCCTCTGGATGGGGAGGAGGGGTCTTTAAGGATGGGCAGTCATTGTTGAATTGAGATCTTGGCCCCGGACTGGTCAGAGCAAACCCGCAGGGCCAGCAAGGGAGCACCCCCACCCCAGGGCACCCCAGGGTCCTGATCCCTGACAGGGCTCTCCAGAAGTGTCCCCCCTCCCCTCCTTGCAGCCCAGCACCTGTCCCCAAATCCCCACACCACTCTGGGTCTTCCCTGCCCCCCCAAGATGTCATCCCTCCATAGGGGTAAGGGAAGGGCTTTGAGGGTCATAGGAGGAGAGCCCCAGAAAGGGCTTTTGTTCTGCTCTGCCCAGCCCCGCAGATGGAGGGGAGGGCAGAGGTCCTGGGAGAGCCCGGCCTTCTCAGGTCATGAATCCATTTTCTCTCTGTCCTCCTTCTCTCTCTTTCTGTTCTCTCCACCATCCCACCTCAAAGGCTGTCGTTGAAGTTCTCACTATGTCTGATGGGGACTACGATTACCTCATCAAATTCTTAGCCCTGGGAGACTCTGGCGTTGGGAAGACCAGTTTCCTTTACCAGTACACCGATGGCAAATTCAATTCCAAATTTATAACTACGGTGGGCATCGACTTCCGGGAAAAGAGGGTGGTAAGTCCTCTCCTTCACCCCCATCCCAAATTTTCCACGGTTGTAATGCATTCTCCAGAGTGGTGGCTCTGTCCATTTTCCCCACTGCCCTGGTGGAATCCTGGCTCAGCAGGTGAGGGCCATCGCTCAGGGTGAAGCCAGCAATCCAGGGTCAGGTGGCTCCATCAGTTCGCCCTAAAAACTGTTTCAGTCAGACTTTGGAAATGCACTTTCAGATCCCCATCCCAGCACAGCTTCCAAAAGCCACTTGCTTCTTTGGGTTTTGGATGATCCAAACTATCCCCCAACCTGCTTGGGAGAAAGGGTTGCCCTCTGCTTCTGAGACATGGGGCAAATCCTGTTAAGGAGAAGGCATCTGCTGCTACTAGTTGCAACAGAGGGGAGAAGCAAGTGGCTTTAGGCAGCAAGGGGTCCTTCGGCCCCCCCATGGAGGTTTTCCCCACTATAGCAGTGAGAAAAAGTCCCCCCCCCTTGCCAGCCGTCCCAAGGCTCCCTGACCTGCCCCCTTGCCTGTCTTCCCTGGACAGCTGCCTTCTCTTATTGACATGCCAAGCCTGCTCCTGCTGTCCAGCTTTCCATATTAATATCCCGTTCCAGCCCAATAATTATGGCCTATAATGAGAGCATGTTGACACGGAGCAGCGCCGCTCCGTTGTCTGTGAACGGCCTTAACAGCAGCCAGGAAAAGGCACCAATGAGTGGCTGGCGTGTGCTTTGTTATCTGATTGTACTTTTTACAAATGTAATTACACTTAAATCTGGGCAAATGGAACAGGGCTGGAACAGGGTGGCCTTGGCTACCTAACTGGCCCTTGAGGCCACCACTAAGCTCCCCCTTGTGTGCCAGGGAGTGTGTATGTGGACGTGTGTGTTGGGGGGGGGTTGCTCCTCTTGCAGTGGGGTACATTGGGGACAGCCAGCAGTTGCTTCCCCCTTGCTCCCTGCTCCAAAGCCCCTTCCCCTTGGGTGACTTGCCCCCTCCCTTTGGGTGGGGCCTTTAGAACAGAGCTCTCTAGGCACCCTTGGGTGGGCTCCTCTGGGGAGGGGGGAGGGAGGGAGGGCCACCCTGGGAGGCGCTGGGCTGCTTAGCAGGCAGGTTGGAGGGGCTTCTGGGCCACAAGTCCTCCTCCTTGCCCTCCTCTTTGGAACAGGTGTACCGCTCCAATGGGCCAGACGGTGTGAGTGGCCGTGGGCAGAGGATACATCTTCAGTTGTGGGACACAGCTGGGCAAGAAAGGTATGGGTGTGTGAAAATTGTAGCACATTGGGAAAGGGGTGGGTAGCTGCAGGAGGGGAGGGGGCAGAAGTGGAAGTTTGGCTGCTGGTTGGGAAATATTCCCTTCCCCCCAAGATTCCCTGATGGGAAGGTTGGGCTCCCTCATCCTTCCTCCCCACTCAGACAGGCTGGGGTGGGGCTGCTTTTGGGGGCTGGGGCAGTAGCTGGCTCTCTGTGTTGACACTCAGCTGGCCAAAGAGACTTCAAAGCTGAGCAGGGTGGCTAGAGACTCTGAAGGCCCCAGGAGCCGCTCTGTTTCTTTCAGATTACATTGGGCTGAGTCCATCATCCTTAAACCGTCAGTCACAGCTCCTTTGAAGTCAGGACAAAAGATTTCTGGCTAATTTCTTTTACTGCAGGGCTGTCCTTGGTTACAGCCAAAGTTAATCAAGGCTGGGGATAAGTCAGAGCTGGTGCAGATGTTTAGAGACCTTTTACCCTCCAGAGGCTGAATTCTCAAGAGAGGCGCCTGGGACCCTTTGCCTTTTCAAATCCTGTTATTATGATCTGTGCAGGTTTCGCAGCTTGACCACAGCCTTCTTCAGAGATGCCATGGGCTTCCTCCTCCTCTTTGACCTGACCAATGAGCAAAGCTTCCTCAATGTCCGAAACTGGATGAGTAAGTCTTGCTCTCTCTCAGTCTTGCCTGCTTTGTTTTTTTCCCTTCCTGGGTGTGATGCTCTGGTGTGGGGCAGGCCTATAACATGCACACCTAGCCCTGTGGCAAAAGGGCAACACCCCAAAGGTCAGCATGAGAGTCACCCCAGAAGCCCAGCGCTGTAGTGCCTGAATAAAACTTCTTTTTGGCAGCTCTCCTCTAGAAACTTCTTTCTGGGCTGCTGGGAGCAAAGCCCTCAGACACACCTGCCTGCCCTGTGCATCTGTGTGCAAAAGGAACTTGTAGCACCTTTTAGAGCAAAGACGTTGGCAGTTTAAGCATCAGATGCATCTGAGGAAGTAGACTTAAGTCTGTGGACGCTGATGCTTCCAACATCTTTCTCTCAGTCTCAAAAGTGCTGCAAGTTCCCTTTGCATACTGATACTATAGACAAGCATGTCTCTGCATATAAGGAGAAGCCATAAGTGCGCCCTCAGAGCTCCATGCCAGCCTTGGGGGTCTGTGGGCCTTTTCTTTTTCTTTTTTTTTGCTGGTCTCAAACAGCACTGAGTCTGCCTGAACTGCCCTGGATACTCCGCTTTGCCAGGCAGGGTGGGTGAGCTGCCACACATCCTGCTGTACTTATTGCTACGCCAGGAACCAGTGGGGTAAGACCTGGAGGAAGACCACCAGAGCCCTGGGAGTCCAGCACCCACCCAGGTTTGACTTCTGCCAAGTACAGCCTTTCCCTCTGTTTCTGCAGAGCCTCACCAAGCAAGGCTCCCTTTATGTATTAGATTTATACCCCACCTTTCTCCCAAGATGGGACTCAAGGCGGCTTACAATAATTTAAAAAACACAGCTAAAATATCACAAGTTAAAAAAGCCAAAAGTACTTTTTTTAAAATTAAAAAAGCATTAAATAAATTACCATATAATTAAAAACACAACATGGATTAAAAACATAAAATCCATAAAAATACAACATTAAAAGCGGCTCACCAATTAAAATTTACTTGTCAAAAGCCTGCCTAAATAAAAACATCTTCAACTGTCAATGAAAAGAGAGCAGGGAGGGGGACAACTGGACCTCACATGGAAGGGAGTTCCACAACCTTGGAGCAGCCACGGAGAAGGCCCTGTTTCCCGACACATGGCATTCTCACCTCGGGCTGGCCTTCAATCTCAGAAAGGCCTCGGAAAGGGCTACTCTCGCTCTCCCCCCCCCTTCTCTGTTTCTTTTTCTCTCAGCACTGCCTTGCAGTGTTGGCCCCTGATGTTTCCCTTTTCCTGCCCCTGCTTAGCACAGCTGCAAACGCATGCCTATTGCGAGAACCCTGACATTGTCTTGTGTGGGAACAAAAGCGACCAGGAGGAGCAGCGGGCAGTGAAGGACGAGGACGCCAAGGCCTTGGCCGAAAAATATGGGTAAGTTCACCCCCTTCCAGTTCACATGCTGGTTGGTGCAGAGGAGCCCCTCGGCCTCCAAACGACTCTCTCTCTCTCTCTCTCTCTCTCTCTGTGTGTGTGTGTGTGTGTGTGTGATCTGCCTCCTGGGAGCCTTTTTGAAGAGCGTAACAAAAAAAAAGTTTGCCCCCCCTTCCTTAAGGCAAGAAATCTCTCTCTTAGGGGTTCCCCCCCAGCACCACCACCCTCCTCCTCCTTCAATAGGGAAAGCCTTGCCTGAGCCCCCAGAAGGTGGGGAGGGAGAATCAGGCTCCCCAAGATATTGGGGGGAACCCTTCTGACACCAGTAGCCCTCCCACTATTCTCCTCCCCCACCATTGATGAGCAGTCCTTTTGGGAAGAACGTCCGTCACTGGGGGCACAGATCAGCTAATGGGATCCACTGCTGTTGGCTCAAGATGGCTGCTAAATAGTGCCAGGAGGAAGAGGAGGAGTCCTCTTCCCTGCTCACTAATTGTGGCAGCTCAGTAGAACCTCCAGGTCCAGAAGCAGTCTACCTCTAGTTCCGACTCATTGGGGAGCAAGGGCAGCAGGAGGGGTCCTTTCTCCTTTGCAACTTGCCCTGGGGCTCCCCTGAGGCACGATGCCCCCCCACTGGCTCAGGGCCACTGTGGGAGAGGGGCGGGTGGCCTCAATGGGCCAGTGCTCTGAGTCAGGCGCAGGCTCCCCTTCTCTTCAAATTCCAGAATACAATGAATGTTAGGGAAAGAACAGGTCACAGGGAGTCTCTTTCTCTCCTCCCTCAAAGGGAGGGGATCTCCAGGCTCCAGGTTGCCAGTCTAGAGAGTCACAGAAGCCTGGTGAGTCAGAGATGTCCTTGAAGTGGCCTCCTTTGCAAAGCAAGGAGAGCAGACCCTTCCAGCAGCCGCAGCTGCCTGTGTCGGTTGCATCTTTTCATTTCTCTCTGCCAAACTGCCTTCCCTCTCTGGCTGAGCTTGGAAATGTTCAGTTTTTGGACTACAACTCCCAGAATCCCCCACCCAAGGCAGCACAACCATGGTCTGCATAAATGCATCCAAATTCATAGCTGGCTGGAGGAACATTTGTACACCCTGATGCAAAAGCTGCACAGGGCTACTCCATTGCCACCTGGTGGACAACGACAGAATGGGTTATTTCCCGCTTCCCAGAAGGGTGGCAGGATCCACCAGCCAGAGTCTGGGGCCACCTTAAAGATCAGCCATTCTTTATTAGGGCATATGCCCTGCTACCCCGCCAGGCTGCAGCCCACACCCTGATGAAGTGCCTGACGAGTTATCAGTTTTGTGGGCATTGGCATCTGGGTGGGTCTGTCCATCTGCCAGTGGAGGCGGCCCTGGCCATTCCAGGAGATTGGGCCCTGCCAAGGCTTTGGCTGGGAGGAAATGTGTCAGTCCTTTGCGGCACTGGGATTTGCCATGGAGGAAAGCCAGTCCCTGGGGGTCTTGTGCTGCTCTGACTGAGGCTGCACACTCAAGCCCACTGGCTCCTGCTCCTCCTCCTCCAGCAGCGCCACCCCTCCGGAGCAGGCAGCGGGCTTAACACTATGCTCACTTCATGCCTCCTTTGCAGGATCCCGTATTTTGAGACGAGCGCAGCCAATGGGGCCAACATCAGCAAAGCCATTGAGACGCTCCTGGACCTCATCATGAAGCGCATGGAACGGTGTGTGGACAAGTCCTGGATCCCGGAAGGGGTGGTGCAGTCCAATGGGCACAGCTCCACGGAGCAGCTCCGTGAGCAGAAAGAGAAAAGCAAGTGCAGCTGCTGAGGAGGCGAGACTCAAGTCACGCTGCATAAATTATGCTACAATATTATTGCCAAGGGTGGGGGGGGTGCGGGATCCGAAGCTTAATTTGACCCATTTGCTGGACTGCTCCTGCCCACTCTATGCATACAAATAGATTTGTGAGGAGTCTTGGAGTTTGCTTTTGAACGACACAGCCTGGTGCTTTGCATCTGTTTCCTTTTCTTTGAAATCAGCAGGAGCCTGGATTTTGGGAAGGGTTGGCAGGATTGCCTGGCATCGGAGTTGGTTGATGGCCAGCCTCCAGCACCCTTCCCTCTAACTCCCCAAATTCTCTGATATAGCAATAAAAATTATTATTGGGAGATGGTGGGGCAGGAAAGGGAGGGGGCCTGGAGAGTGTGTGTGTGCAGCTAGCGGGTCCCTCATGCTGAGCTCTCAGCAACAGGACCGGAATCAAGGAATTATGAAGAGATTTGGGTTTGTAGGGTTTGTACTGAGAGCACCAGTCTGCCTCAGAAGTAAAAATGAACATGTTTTTTTAAAAAACACAAACCTACCTGAGTGGCTGGGACGAGAAGAGAGAGCAACAACCTGTATCACCACCGAAGTGTCACGTGGAAACTTTCTTGTTTTGACAGGAACAGAGTATAGGGCCAGCTAATGCTTTCCGCTAAATTTCTTTGTCTCAAGCGTGTATTTGGAGAAAACTTCCTTCACAGTTGGACCGAAAATGTTTTTTCCGGCTCTGTTTTGGTGAGGCCATTATTTGTTAACCCTCTTGGCTTAATCACACCAGGCTCCCCACCTCTCTGTTGCTTTTGTTTGCTCCTGGAGACTCTGGTGTCATTTCTTGTGATTTTGCCTTCCATGTGTAATAATCTAAACAGCCTGGACCAGTTTAATTGTTCTTCTCAGACAAGACTGGGCAGAATCAGTGTTTTAAAATCCCGCGTACAGCCACCCCAGGAGCACTTCCTGTGCCTTCTCCTAAAAAGAAAGCGAGCGACACAAGGGCTTTTGCATGCTGGGTGTGCACTCGCTGCTGCTTGCTTATCCCCATCCCCACCACCATCCCCACCATGTGCCTACAGAGCAACTTTTCCGAGCACTTAAGGTTTTTCACCTTCTTAGAAGCATCTTGCCAAAAGGCCTTTAGAGGCTGCAGATACTAGTGACTATCACAGCTAAGCAGAGTCCCAGCCCAAGGCCACATGGAGGCAAGCAGGGTCCCAAGCCGGCAAACATCCTCCCCCCGCAGTTCTCCTGCATTCTCCCTAAGCTTCATTGGTCTCAGTGGCCAAGGTGGATGGTAGTAGCCAAGTTGTGCTTGAAAAATGACCCAGCACTCAGCAACCCTCACCCAGGACAGCTGAACTGGAGGCAAAGTACCTCGAGATTTCTTTGACTACAGCTCCCATCACTCTCCCCAGGCAGCCCAGCTGTACTGTGTTGGGAAAGATGGGTGCTATAGTCCAACGCATCCAGAGGATGGCTTGTGAAGGGCTTGGCTTGCTACCAGTGCAATGGAAAATCCCTCCTGGGGTTTGGGGTGCTTCCTGGGAAACTTCCAAAAACAAGAGGATGCTTTAGCTGGAGATCCTGCATTAAGCAGGGGGTTGGACTTGATGGCCCGTGAGGAGCAAAGCCTGAAGGCTTTAAGTTGAATTAACCATTTGGCAGCTCAAATACTACTGTATAAATGTTTTAAAACCCTGCCCAGAACTGCCCAACGCCTGGCTTGTGATGCCCTCGAGATGCTTGCCACAAATGCTACCCAGGTGCTGGAGGGGGACTGTTTGTGCTCCAGGACTTGGCCGTCTTGCTTTAACCAGCATACATGCACAATCCTGTGTTTGCACGTGTGAACGTTGGCTCAGAGTTTTGAGTGTCGGGAGTGGGGTCTGACAGCTGCCCATTGGCCCTGCTGCCTCTGAGGATGGATGCCTGGAAAGGTTGCAGGGCAGATGGAAGGAAGGGAGGCAGGCAGGCGCACCTCCTTCCCCAGAGAAGGGCCTTGGCCCTGGGCTGTGGGTTCCCTTCCTGGGTCCTGGGGGTGCCAAAGTCCAAAGGCAGCCCTAGGAGAATGAACCCTCCATCCCTGGCTCCAAAAGGGCCCCTGATTTCTCTGGCCTCTGCTTTGGAGGCTCCAGCTGCAAAAGCGCCCTGTGGTTGGTTTTTTTTTAACCTGCATATTGTCTGTATTTACAGAAGTGTATAAAGGAACACGTACATCTGTTTTCTCCCTCTCTCCCTTTTGTGCTGCCATGGAAAGACGTCTTTATTAAAAGATAACTTAACAGCTGTGCTTCCTGGCCTTTTCTTTGCCTCCTAGCTGGGGGTGGGGGTCCTGGGGGGGGTGGGGGTCCTGAGGGGTGTTTTATGCGCCCCTGGGAGGGGATTAGGAATTGGGGGGGGGAATTAGGAATTTTTTTATTGAAATAAGACCATTCTACTGAAAATTACACCTGACTGTAAAAGGCCGTAACAATAACGCAAAATTCCCCCCCTCTTTTCTTACTAATACAAAAATAAAGCTATCTATCCTAACACTAATACATTTTTCCTCTTAATCTAAACACACTATAATCACTCTTTTATTTTTTCCAATGAACATTATATTTACACCTTTATACTACAATTAGAAGTTACACATTACAATTACTGTATACATATTTGGAAAAGAAAAATTAATAACAAATTAAACCCCTGGGAGGGGGGCTGTGAAGGAGCCTCTCTTTTTTGCACAAGGCAGGCACACCACTGGAACTCATAATAATAATAATAATAATAATAATTTATCTATACTCCGCCCCTCTGCTAAAAACAATCGGTGTGGCTTCCAACAATTAAAACGCTACAATGCTGACTAAAGCACCACCCACCCCCATCCTCCCCCATAAAAAGACATTAAACAGTATAAAATTAAAACCACCTAACTAAAATCACATTAAAAAAACAAATACAAACAACACCACAACCGGGAAGAAACAATATAAAGGTGAGAGGAAGGGAGACAGGCCACTTGGGAGAGACATTGTTTTGATTACCACTCCCAAAATCCTCCGCAAAACGCTGGGGGATGCTGGGAGCTGTAGTCCCTTCGTACCCCACCAAACGGGGTTGCTTTGCCAAGCTCCTTCGCTTGCCTTGGGCCGGCTTGCCTCAGATGGACTACGCATGCGTGCTCAGGGCGACCCCGCCTCCTTTCCCTCCTCCTGCCGAAAGAGGGCGCGGCGGAGCTCCGCAGCAAGAGAGGCGTTCTAGCCGCGCTTCGGGAGTAGCGAGAGGACACTTCCGGCGCGGGGCCTTCTCTTCTGCCCCGGTCAGTCCGTCCCTCCTTCCGCCATGCGTGTGGAGAAGTGCTACTTCTGCTCGGGCCCCGTCTACCCGGGCCACGGGGTCGTCTTCGTCCGCAACGACTGCAAGGTGGTGGTGGGCGGCGGCTCGGAGCATGTGCAGAGCGCCCGGGGAGGCTGGCTGGCTGGCTTCTTTCCCTTCCCTTTTGAACGGGAGGCTGAGGCAGGAGCTCTGCCCCGAGAGGCCTCCATGAGTGGGTGGGTGGGGAAGGAGGGAGCCCCTCGGCTGGACAGACGGTGGCCTCCCCTGACCGGCCTCTCCTCCTTCCCCTCCTCACAGGTGTTCCGGTTCTGCCGGTCCAAATGCCACAAGGGCTTCAAGAAGAAGCGGAATCCGCGGAAGGTCCGCTGGACCAAAGCCTTCCGCAAAGCCTCCGGGAAGGAGCTGGCCGTGGTGAGCGGGGCGGGTGGGCAGAGCAGGGGGTGGCCGGCACGGAGGGGAGGGCAAAGAGTGCGGTGGGGAGCAAATAACTGACGGAGGGTGTCCGATTATGGCACTCCAAAACAACAAGGAAGTATGCTAATAATAAGATTATGTAACTAGTTTGTTAATACAACACTGTTTTTTGTTTTTCCCCAATATAATTAACAAACTAGTTACATAATCTTATTATTAGCATACTTTCTTATTGTTTTGGAGTGGGGTGGGGAGCTGCAGTTCCCCCTCATGGCTCTCAGCCCTAGTGCCCAAGAGGAGCCCTCCTTGCAAGGCCTTCGGTCCGGCCCCGAGTCCCGGGGTGGCTCCCTTGCCCGCCTCACCGCCACAGCGTGTTAGGTTTTGCATGGCCCACCGGCCCAAGAATTAATTAATGCCCTCCCACCCACCCACTTGTCCCCGGTGGGCCTGTCCTCCTGTTGAGGGTGGGGGTCTTCTGCTTGGGCAGCTTAGTCTCCCGTCCCACGCAGGGGTTGGGTTCTCTAAGCAGGAGAATGGTGGTGGCAAGTGCTTCTTGTCCTCAGGAAGTTGAGGAGGAAAGAGCGTTTTCTCTTCCTGGGTTTCTGGGTATGGAGCAGCAGGGACTTCTAGGTTGGTTGTGAAGCATCTCTTGAGAAATGCTGTGGAAGGCAGCAGATGAGTCTTTGGGGCACCCCAGATTAATTCTTTGGCTTTCATCCATACAGGATAATTCATTCGAGTTTGAGAAACGGAGAAATGAACCTGTGAAATACCAGCGAGAACTTTGGAATAAGACAGGTCTGTGAGCTTAACTTTTGCAGAAAACAAGGGTTTCTGAAAACATGGCAGCCACCCACATTTATAAGTAAAACAACAACAACAACCCCGCTACAGCTGAATCATTCACATGATGAGGAATGTACAGGCACCTCTGAATTCTGAGGGTCTTTTCACTTCTTTTTTATTACCCTATGGAATGGCCTCTAGCACTGCAAGGCCAGCTGCAGTTAAACCTAGTTGCAGGACATTCCTGTGAGCTACAACCCATAATAGAAGTTTTAAAAAAAGAAGTGGGGAAGCAAACTCAAATAGCACACCTCCATAGGCATGCTCCTTGGCATGTCTGTGGGGAGGGCTGTTACCATGGGATGAGGAGTCCAGATTGCACAAGGCTCTTTTCAGATGTTTTAAGGAACATGCACAATTGGGTTGGAGCTGCTGCCTCACCCTTGCACTGCCCCCTCCTTCACTGTATGTGGAAGAGATGTCTGTGTGAAGCAATTCATTTTTAGTAAAACACTATACTGATACTGTTCCAAATGTGGAAATGTTTTTTCACTAGTTTACATGAGAGCTTGTAGGATAATCTGGTTGGTCTGAGAGCAACATGTCTAAGACCCATCTGCTGAGTCCACGGGCAAAGTGGGATTTGATGTTGTGGCTGCCTGATTCTCTCTAAACTGTTCTGTGATGCCAGCTGTTCATAGCTAACAGATAATTCACCCTTTTAAAGGCCAAGGATTGAAACATAAATGCTGATCTAGTGAGAGATGATTGAACTGTGGTTTATTTTAATGAGACAGTGTCTTTGTTTTTTCAGTGGATGCCATGAAGAGAGTGGAAGAGATCAAGCAAAAGCGTCAAGCCAAATTCATCATGAACAGGTATGGGGGCATTTTTCCCCTTTGAAGCCTCAGCTGAGGAGGGCTGCATGTCAGAAAAGGGGCCAAGAGTTCTGTTGGAAATGGTTGCTAAAATTCCACCTGTCACAAAACCTCATTCCTGGAATTCAGTCTTTCTGGATTCTTTGCTGCCTCTGAAAGCGGGGGTGGGTGGGAAGGATTGCAGGCCAGTTTCGCCTCATGACACCTATGGTGCAAAGTGCTTGTAGCTTAAAGGGGGTGGAAGGAGTGGTTGGGCTCAGAAGATCATTATTCTCTGAAGTGCCAAGTATCTGACAGCGCTTTGCTCTGGTTTGTTCAAAAATGGCCCTGTTGTTTTCATGACCAACACTGTGGCTTATTTAAGAGAGACATGCCAGTTCTTCTTGATGAGCAGAAAAGGACACTTTGGTTCACATGCAGCTAAACTCTGTACTGTTTTGTGCTTAATTTAGGGGATAAAAGTGTTTTCTTTGTCTTTTTCTTCCCGCCCCCCCCCCACCAGATTAAAGAAGGGGAAAGAACTGCAGAAGGCCCAAGACATCAAGGAAGTCAAACAGAACATCCACCTCATCCGGGCTCCACATGCAGGTGAGGTGTGCTGGGGAGGTTGCATCTTCCAGAGAGGCAGCATTCCTAAGCAGCCTTTTAAAATATTAAGTTGGTAACTAAAGCCAGTTGATGGGACAAAGAGGGGCCCTGCTGTGACTTCCTGGCTCTTGGTGTCTGTCTCCCAGCCACCTAAAAAGTGCCCTCTGGGTTGGAAGCAAGAACTTGCATTGGGGGTGGGTGGGCTGTTGCAGCATTGCCAGAGGCTGTTGGCATGAGAGAATGGTGCCTTTGACCCTTTATTGTTCTTGTTATTTTTTAAAGGCAAAACCAAGCAGCTGGAAGAGAAGATGGTCCAGCAGTTACAGGACACAGTGGAGATGGAGGACTCCTAGAAGGCCTCTGTCTCTTGGTTGTGGCCTCTCAACGCCAGTTGTGGTGTTTTTGTGTGAAGATGTCTCTTTTTCTGTTCCCCAACAAGGCATTGCTTGCATTTCTTACATTTTCCTTCCAACTGGGGCAGCTGTTGAAGCTATTTTGGGAGTCACCTTTTGGAATTAGTGTCTCAGAGCGAAAACAAGATACAGGATGGGAAACGGCTGCTACAGAGGTGAGGGTCTCCTAGGAGACTTGCACACCTGTCTGTTCCTTCAATCCTGTGAGCTGAATGGTACATCAATTAAAGCCATTATGTGAAAAATACAGATCTGGTGTATGTTTGCTTGTTTTGATCAGCTTCAGAAAAGTAAAAGCAACAAGCAGTATGTTTCACCCTGGGATTATGTAAATCTATACAGTCGTCCCTTCACATTTGCGGGGGTTACGTTCCATGGACCCCCGCGAATGTGAAAAATCCGCGAATAACGACTGCCCTCCCCCACCATAGCGACCATGGGGCCTCCGGAGGCCCCATAGTCGCTTTCCCCAGCCTCCCCACTCCCTTCCTAGGCCTTCCCGGGGCCTCCGGAGACCCTCCCGAGGCCCCGTGGATGCCTCCCCAGCCCTCCCCCCTCCCGGCCAAGCCCTCAACGGGGCCTCCGGAGAGTCTTCGGCGGCCCCGCAGAGGCCTCCCCGGCCCTCCCCACTCCCCCCCAAGGCCTTCGCGGGGCCCCGCGGAGGCCTCCCCGGCCCTTCCCCCTCTCTCCCTGGGCCTTCGTGGGGCCTCCGGAGACGCTCCGGAGGCCCCATGGAGGCCTCCCCGGCCCTCCCCGGGCCTTCATGGGGCCTCTGGAGCGTCTCCGGAGGCCTCCCCGCTCCCTCCCAGGCCTTCCCCAGGCCTTCATGGGGCCTCTGGAGCGTCTCCGGAGGCCCCATGATCGCCTCCCCAGCCCTCCCCACCCCCTCCCCGGGCCTTCATGGGGCCTCCGGAGCATCTCCGGGGGCCCCGTGAAGGCCTCCCTGGCCCTCCCCCCTTCTTCCCAAGGCCTTTGCAGGGCCTCCGGAGGGTCTCCGAAGGCCCCGTGGAGGCCTCCCCAGCCCTCCCCCTCCCTTCCAAGGCCTTCGCAGGGCCTCCAGAGTGTCTCCGAAGGCCCCGTGGAGGCCTCCCCAGCCCTCCCCCTCCCTTCCAAGGCCTTCGCAGGGCCTCCAGAGTGTCTCCAAAGGCCCCGTGGAGGCCTCCCCGCTCCCTCCCAGGGCTTTCACGGGGCCTCCAGAAACCCCGTGTCGCGGTTTTGGGGGCGGGCGGGGGGCCCTCCCAAAACTGCGAATAATAAAAACCGCGAATGTCAAGTTCGCGAATGTGGAGGGGCGACTGTAATGTTGTTTTATAGTGTTCTCTTTGTTTAAAGGACACTTACTTATTCCCCCGGAACCTACTGAGGAACAACTGAACAGACACCTGATCCACAAGGATTGGCTGCTGGGCAAAGGATTCTCCTTGGGAGGGGGCTGGTGCTCATTTTAATTCCTTACTGATTGTCAATATCTCCTTTGGAGGGTCAGCTGAATTCCTTGTAGAAACTATCACACACCCCTACTGATCCTGCAGGCTAGTTCCTGTGAACTTGGGATGCTGTTTGAACTAGATCCCATTCACTCTGATGGGTCATTTCTAGCAGGGGGTAGAGTGTGAGTGTGCAGAGGCTAAAATACTACATTTTGCTCATGAAAAGCAGCCAGCCACAGATATAACATCCTGCTTTTCTTGTACTAACAATATCAGCCAGGCTTTGTGCCAGAGATAAATACAGTTTATGCATCTGGTTGCCATTGCAATGCCTCTTTTTTCCTCACCCTGCCTGCTGTGACATTTTCCCAATTCCTTCAGCTTTTTCGTTTGGAATCAACTCCTGATCTTGGTAGTTACATCTCTGGGAAGTCCTAACCTTAAAGTGGCAAGTGGGATTCTTTGCTGCCCTCAGAATGTGTCTGTTTTGATCTTTCTGGAAGCTGTCTAGGTTGCCTGCTGATATGTGGCGTTTTGAAATGCTCAGTGCAAGCCAATGCCTGGATTCTGCACTGAGAGAGCCTGGACTTGCCTCCAACTGCAGGAGTGGTATAGAAGTCAAAATTCCTGTAGGCAGGAGTGGCAAGCAAGCTGGTGTAGGCTCTTGGGCCTCCCTCTGCAGCAGCCAGTGCTTGGCAAGTGTCAGAGGGGAGGGAGGGCCTTCTTGGGTGCCAACTTCTGTGCCTCCCTGAGCCAGGCTCTGTGGTGGGATCATCCCACAGCCTCCATCCCTCCAAACACACTCTGGCTTTTGCAGCGTCTCTGGATATCTTGGCCACAGAAACAGAAAAGGAGACTCTTCCCACCCATCTTACTATGACTCCAAGGCTCTGGATGTGTTCTGATTTTTCAGTAATTTGGAAAAATAGATCCAATTGTTCCCAGATGTTCCCAAGTATATTTTTGTTAAAACCTATTTTTCTAGACCTTTAATGGCACCTCTCAAGTCTTCAAAGTGGTTCAAGTATATTCTCGAATCCTTCCTACAGCCCTGTAAGGTAGGCCTGTTACCATGCCATATCCTTAAGGAAGGGTGGGGGTGGCTCAGAGAACAGAGGGGGCCCTGCTTTGCACGGCTGCTTCCCCTGTGGCCTCTCCAGGCAAAAGGGGAGGGCCCTTCCTCTCCCTCCAAGACCCCAGAGAGCCACTGCTGGCGGTCCATCTCTGGGCTGTGGGCCCAAGGAGATGTCTGTCTCTGTAGGAAGCTGCTTTGTGGGTTCCTTGGCTTTGCTTCTTATTAGCTAAGGGCTGTCCTGCCTGCCTTCCTGTTGATAAAATGTTCATTATAGACACACTCATGTCAAACTGACAGGTGTTTATAGCTGGGATGCCAGCCCAGCACTGAAGGATGAGGGATCTGGAAAGGTGTTTGAGAGGAGGAGGAAAAAGCCCCTTGTTTGGCAGCCCATTCCTTGAGCAATGATTCATAATGAGGCCTGTAATCTGCTTAAATATTAAAAGCTGAGCTATGCAAGACTTTTCTCTAGAGCCCATTAAAAATTCACTTCTCCCTCTGAAAATACATAGTAACTCACAAAAATGGATGGAGATGACAACAGGAAAGCAAGTTTTTGGTCTGAAACAAATTGCAGGGATCTGGTGCATCCTGCAGCGGTGGAGTTGCTCACTCTTGTGAGGTTGTGTGAGGACATTCAGTGCTCAGCTAATACTCTCACCTCATGTTTGCCTGCTGTCAACTTCCATATTTTAAACTTTGTTTTATTCATTACAAGGCAGGGTGAACTACAAGATGCTGACTGGCCCACAGTCACCCAATAAGGATCATGGCTGAGTACCTGGGTTTCCCCAGTCCTAGACTAAGCCTCTCATCATTACAACACCACCACACTGGCTCTCAGGGTTGGAGTCCTGTGGGAAGCCCCTGCTTTGAATGCCAAAGGGCCAAGGTTCAACTGCCTGCGTTTCCAGCTGCGCTATGGACAGCATCCCACCTCAGGGGCCAGGAGCTATTGCCACCTGTTGCCGTGGACAAGGCTAGGTTGGCAAGAGCTGCTGTCTGGCTTAGTCCAAGGCACCTCCCCTGTTCCGCTCAGAATGGACACTGTACTTGGGCTTTGGTGGAGACACAACCAAAGGATGCTTAATGGGTGGTGGCTTGCAGCCCTCAGTTGGCCAAGATCAGCCTTGCCAAGTATTGGCAACCCAGACTCCACAATCCTTGGCTGGGGCTGGTGGAGGTTGTGGTCCAACACACCCGGAGGGCACACCTTCCATTCTCCAGCCTCCCCATGGACCACCTATGCAGGCTTCTCTTCTATGGAGGAAGGGAGGCCAAGGGGAGACTGGGACTTATGTCTGGCCTTGGGTCAGTCTCACCTCCCAGTCTTGCGCAATTCACCTAAGGGGGGCACCTTCCTCCCCCACTTTTCCGGCTGTGCCTTCATCCAGGGAGGAAGTTTCAGGGCCTTGCTCGCTCCTCTCAGACCCACCTGGCTCACTTGATTGCTCACTCACTCATCTGGTGAAGGTCCTCTGAGGGGAGGGAGGAGAGGTGTCCCCCACCCTCATTCTTTTTGTTTTGAAGAGAAATCCAGAAAACAAGCCCAAGGGAAGGGAAGGAACGAAGGTGGATGGAATATGCGTTTGGTGAGGCCAGGGCAGAATGTGCAGAGGCCACAGTGGAAATAACTCATTTTGGGTAGTCAGGGAGGCTGCAAAATGCAATTTGGGACCAAGTGTGTGCGTGCGTAGAAATCTGTGTGAATTAATTTGTTTTTAAAAATTGCCCTATTAAGGTTGTCAGCACAGCTTGATAAATTGAATAAAGCTGAGAAAGAATTAACCAGCAGCAGCAGCAGCTGTCAGCATCCCAAGAGAGGGGTGTTTCTGATCAACATCTATTCATTTCTTTGGCACCCCCCCCCCAATTAGATCCCCATTTCTTGCCTCCCCCCTGCTCCATACAAGAGCAGGGGCAGCAACACAGGTTTTCCCAGGCTGGGTCTGGAAGGGAAGGGGGGTGCAGTCCTGCCCTCTCCCCACTGTGGTGATGATGTGAGTGGGGAGCCCCTTTGGAGACCACCTGAAGGTGTGTTTGTGTGTATGGGTCCCCCAGTTCCTGCTCCACTTACCCCGATCCCCTGTCCCTTCCCTGCTCTCCTGTCCTAGATCAGCACCTGAAGGGTAGCTCCTGGGCACAAGTTGGACGATCAACGGAGGCTGAAGGGATCAACAATACCCGCCTCCTTGGAGTGGCTGGTAGGAACTCCCATTCCTTTGCTGTATCTTCCTTTGGGGTGGTGGGTGGTGGTAGCCCAGCCTCTGCCCAGTGAAGGGTGGCTGTGGTGGCCCTTGGAGGCTGCAGGGGCCACCCAGGAGGACTGGCCAGCACCTCCCCCGCCTTGCCCTTTGCCCCCTGCCTCCAGATTGTTCCCACCTGCCTGGGGGGCTTTGTCTCTGCTAATGCAAACAGGAACCCAGCTATTGTGGTCTCTGCACAGCAACCTTTCCCCCTCACTCTAACAGACAGGTTAAACATGGCCCCTGTGGAGGCAAGGCAGACTTCCTTCGCCTTGGCACAAGACGACCTTGCAGAGGAGGCTAGCTAAGCCAGGAGCCTCCATCCCTTCATCTGTCTTTGTGGTTCTTCTCCCTGGCCTCTCTTTTCCTCTCTGCTGCTCATGTGCTTCTTCACGCATGAGTGAGCAAGCCAGCAGGATGGAAGCGGTTCCTCCTCCTCTTGCAGAGGAGCCTCAGCAGCCTCTGCAAAGGCCCTTCGCTTCCTCCCTCCCTCCCAGCTGAGGCTGGCTTTCCTTGGGGAGACCCCTGGCCTTGAGGGGCCCACTTGTCCTGGACTAACCTCCCATCTGTGGTGTAGCAGCATCTCTGGCAGGAAAGGAAAGGCGCCTGGGGATGGTGCATCAGGGATGGCCGTGACAGCCAGAGCTGGGACTGAGAGAGCCCAGGACCTGGGGTGTTTCTTTCTGATATGGTCTGAGGAGCGGGTGAATCGGCTGGCATTTCAACACAAGTCAGCAAACAGCCTAAGACATCTTGCTCCCTGGAGCCAGGCTGGGCACCCGTTCTCTGCGATGCAGAATCTTCCATTCCAGGCCAAGGCTGGTCCCCTCAGGAGGGGACAGCAGAAGCAGCTTTGCAACCAGGGAAGCACCCCTACCCACCCCCAATTTGGCCCATGGCAGGGACCGTGCATGAGCCACGTCCCTCTTCCTCCCTCCTCACTCAGTCTGCTGTGAAGACACTGACAGTCCAGGAAGCTCCTGGGGGGAAAAATCAGTTCTGCTCAGTTTTCGCTTCTTCTGGAGCAAATTCTTGGCTGGCTAAAGTTGTGACCCTCCTGGGTACCTTCACAAAGTGCAAAGATATTGGGGGTGTGAGTGCCAGGAGTGAGGACACACTCCCTGGCTCTCCCTCAAAGCGCCAGCATGGGAGGGTGCTGCCTCTTCAAATTCTCAGCATCACTTTTTGAGCCCGAGACCAGAATGAATGACTCTATTTGGGAGCTGTCATTTCACCCTCAGCCCCACCCAATTTTAAATAAAGACTTAAAACCAAGTCAGACTCTTGTCTTCCCCTTGACAAATCTGGTGCTGCTTTTGGCTGATTCATAATCCAAAGAGGGAGGAACGCCAAGGCAGGATGAAACCTTCTATGCAGACATCCAAGAAGAGGCTGACTTAATTCCAAGAGCAGAAAACATCCCAGTTGGTTCAGGTTTTAAAAATCAGGCCACCACTCCTTAGTAATCTGTCCACCCAGGTTGGTTTACAGCAGAGCAATGGAAGGAAATGCAACAAAAATTGCTTTTTGAAAACTGACAACCAGATAAAACAGGAAGCAGCAGAGGAGCAACTCAGAACAACCATTACAATTTGGCAGAGGGGATTTGACCGTGGTGTGGTGGAGGGAGACTTGGGCGCAAGTGGGACTCTATGTGGAGGCCAGCGGCCACTCTGGGGGGCGGGGGGGCTGCTGTTCCAAGAAGAGGAACATAGCCTGAAGGCAAAGCAGAGGGGGACTGGGCTCTGATTTCGAAATGTAAATACAGCCACAAGGGGCTGGGTGAGGATGTGGAGCAGGGCCATGATGTTGGGGTGAGCTTTCAACAAAAGGAAGAGTCCCTGCATCGTATCTCAGAGCTGAGCAACACATGTGCAGGTGGTGCAAATGAATGGTAGGCTCCCGACCCCGCCATGGCACAGCCAAGCTTCTAGGCCACTTTCCCTTCCTTTTTGCACTTCAGGCAGAGAATGCCTGCTGCACACCTGCGTTATGAGCCGAAGACCTCCCTGCAAAGCTGGTTGTTTTCCCTGGGGGTGGGAGGGGTGTTGAGGAACATAGGCGAAGGATCCTCCTTGGAAACCGCAATGCTGGAGCATCTAATTCTTGTTTGCATGTATGTTCCAATATATTCCCACCCTGACGGGGAGGTGAGGGGGAAGAGTCAGGAGCAATCCAGAATTTGGCCCCTTGCAGGGTGGCAGCAGAGCACAGAGCAAAGCAGACCCCCCTTCCTCCCTCTCCAGTTGTTGCTTTTTCCAGAAACCAGCCAGGCGAGTGAGTCTCTTCATCGCCTGATGGGAAGCCGAGGGGACCCAAGCTTGCAAGGGGGGAGGAGATGGGCTGGGAGAGAGTCAGGCAAGCATTAAGCATTCCTTAATGGGGGTGTGTGTCACCCTTTCCAGCCTCCCTTTGGGGAGAAGGTTGGAGTCCAGGCTCAGCTTTGTTGAAATGATCCACACAGGCTGCCCTCCCCTTTTCTCTCTGGGGACCTTGAACTAGGACAGACAAGGACAGGGGCCTCTTCCTGTGAAAGCCAGAGGAAGAAGTAGGATCAATAGTCACCTGAGAAGGATGAAAGTGCTCCAACACACACACACAAAGGCACGGTTGCCCCAGCGCCCAGAGGCAGCCTCATGGTTTTGTCTCTCTTGCTGGTGACAGCAAAGGTTGGGCAGCGAAGCCCTTGCTTGACTCCCTGGAGTGGATTGTGGCTATAATGAGGAGGCTGAGAGCTGCTCTTCTTTCTGAGCCACACAAAGGCAATGCATCCCATAGCAAGGCAGGCAGAAACCGATCCCTGCGTAGGACGCCACCAACTAGTACCATGGAGGGAGGATGGGCAGACCAACCTGCCCACTGCCCAAGCAGCCTTTGGTTCCCCCTATTTCATAGCTGGGAAACTAACGTCTCCACATAGTTCAGATGTCAAGGGGTGCAGGGAGAATGGTTTCCGCACTGTTGCTACTACTGGTGGTGGCAGTGGTGGCGAAAAAGCCCTTCCACTGGCTCTGGAGGCACTGGCTTGTCTGGACTAATGGTTGTGTCTTGGCAACAGATGACTGTTATGCCATACACTCAGTGAGGGTTTTGGGATTCAACTGGGGGGTGGGGTGGGAGGAAGAAGATGATGACGACAACAACATGGATTGGGACACAAGCAGCAGAATCACATTTTGAATCCATCTCCCACATCAAAATGTCCCTGCAGCAACCACTAGTAGAGCCATTTCCAGCAGAGCCTGTCCACTTGCAGTGCTCATTCTCTACTTGCAGGGTGCTTTTTCTCTCCCTCTTCCAAATACAGGAAAGGATTCCAAAAAATTTTTTTCCCTAACACATCCACACACATAGGCTGCCCTGTGCTCTGAGGTGGTACAGTCCAATCTTCCACTGTGGGACTCCACCAGCCACCCCCCCAACACGCACACTGTCGCATGTCCAGACAAGGGGTGGAGAGGACAGAATTTGGGGAGACTGCAGGTGGTAAATGACTGGCTGTATTTGGAGTCCATCATATATCCTGCCTCCCTCTGGCCCTGAAAGAGAAATATGAAGCTCAAGGTTTTTTATCTGCTCACATATATTTTCCTATTGTCCTCTGCCATGATTTTATAGCTGCTGCTGAAACATAAATTGCTATTGATCTGAAATGCAAAAGGAGAATTGCTCTGGGGAGCCAGAAGAAGCTTGGCAGCTGCCGGGCCTTGCCACTGACCACACAAGGCCTTGTTTCTTTTGTCTTCCAAATTCTGATTTAGTATTCCTTATGACTGCCTTGTAATTTGATTTATACACCACCGTTGCCATCTCTTTAGGAAGATTAATTCACATGGCCTGGCCTGCTGCATTCCTCCAAAGATGACCAGAGCTTCCTGACAGAGGCCGCCCAGTGTCCGTTCCGGCCCAACTCCGATCGGCTCTGAGCCAACCCAGTTCTTCCCCCGGCCTTTTCCTGGTGCCACCTGCCCTGGGTGCAATGGGTCAAGTTCAGTGCCAGTTGAGCCCCCTCCCCAGTTCCACAAGTGGAGGTGGAGTGTTTTTAACAGAGCACAGTCCTCTATCTGAAGTGTGGATGCTTAATTTGTTTTTTTTAATTTTGTATTTATATTTATATTTTTAATGTTTATATATTGTTTTAAATTCATCGTTAGCTACCTGGAGTCCCTATATTGGGAGAAAAGCAGGATATTAAAAAAATAAAATAAATCTTCTGTTTGAAGGACTATCCAGGTCAAGTCTGGCTTCAATCTAAACTAAGTAGAAAAAGAGCAAAGTGGAGGGTTGTTAACATTGCCCATCATCCACAGCTCACAGCAAATGAACAGCAGCCTGGAAGCTGCCATAAGCAGCAAGGCTGGTCACAGTCTTCCCTGGACTACTTAGTGCATTTCTCTTTTTTATATTAACAATTAATAATGATTATTAATAAAATTGCCTGTAACATTGAAGTTCTGCATAGGTTGCAGAAATGTTCTGCAAATCCATGTCCTGTTGTTTCAGTGACACATTTCTTCTTTTTCCTCTTTCTTTTTGGTGATGCTTAAAGTAGCTCTGCTCCCTCCAAGGGAAAGTGCCCTTCCAGGTCCATAGTGAGGGAGTGTGGGGTTTGTTCTGCACATGTTCAGCAGTAGGTAAGTGCAGACCTTCCAGGTCTGATGGCGATCTTGGCTTTGTCCTCCAAGTTAGGGTGACCAGAGTGGGAACTGATCAGGGCTTCCGAACTGTCAAGGGTTGTGCAGAAGAAGGAACCTTTGTGGGGCCTGGGCTGAAATTCCCTCTTCTCAAGGCTAGTTTTCACTCCAGCAACTCTACCTCAAGTAGGTCTGAGATTTCCACCTGCCCCCAACCCTTTTCCTGCTGGCCAGTCCAAGGGGGGCCGTTGCCCCCTCCCCTGCCTTCCGGGTGCCTCCTTTCCCACTGTACCAGTGTGGGATCCCAGCCACCCTTTCTTTCTTTGTCCCCTGCCACAGTTTTAAGGCTCCTTTCATCCTCTCCAGAGCGCTGATAAGTGGCCTCCCCCAGTTCAGGCATCAGCCATGCAAGGCTCAGAGCAGCCGCTTGTCATCTGTCCTCCTCTGCGCCTGACTCCTGAAAGAAATGCTCCCTGTTAGCATGATGGTTCAGAGGAAAGCAAGAGATATGTTTTCGTAAGTGTTTCTATGGGCCTTTTTATAGCCAGTCTCCAAAGCAGCCCCACGCTTGACAGGCCCACTTGAATCAGTCCTCTGTGGAAGGAAAATCTAGAGAGACCAAACCAGTTCACTCTGAGAGAGGCACTGGGTGGCACTATTTCAGCCTGACGATGGGCACCGGAGGCCCACAGGTACCAGCCAACATGTGTTCCAACATGGCAGAATGGGGTTGGACTAGATGGCCCTTGTGGTCTCTTCCAACTCTATGATTCTATGAACATATGTGAGAGGCTCCTTTGGCTGCAGTCCTTTGCTTGGCTCCACCGTCATCTTCCCTGCATTGGGCAAAAGAAGGAGGAGGAGGTCCTGAGGCCTTGTTCATTCTCTGGAGCAGGGGGCTGGCTTTTAATGTTTAACTCCTGAGAGGGAACCTTGTGGGCTGGGGCAGTTCAGCCAGACTCTTGCATTAAAATAACCGCACCTAGCCCCATTTGCACTCTTTGCAGCAGAGGAGGAGCGTGACTTCCACAATTAGTTGTCCCCACAGACTTGTGTGGGGCTCCAGCTGTAAAGCCAGGTTCCTGGGGACATTTTCTCTTCAGTGCCATGGAAGACCCCAAGGGGCAGGGTCTCTCAGAGCCCCCTCTTGGCACCACCTTTCCTCCCTGCCAGCCTGACCCAGACCATCAGAAAGGAGTCTTCTGGGCTGCCCCACTCTGCAGGGGCAAACATTCCTCCTGAAGCCCACAGTGCTTTGGGATTGGTGGCAGACAGAGAGGGCAAAGGAAGACAAAGATCCCAATCCCTCCCCATGTAAACCACCTCATCCCTACTGGACAAGGGCGCAGCAAGAACAAGGGCAAAAGGCGCTGTCTCATCCAACAGTGGCCTGCCCTTTAGGGCGTTCTGCGTCCCTGCTGGATTGCTGGGGTGGCTGTTGAAGCCAGCAGTACCCATATCTGCCCCCAGCTTGGGCCAGTGGTGCAACCGGGGGGCCCTTGGCCTGAAAGGCCCCAGTCACCCAGGTTCCAGCCCTGCCTTCTGTGTTGGGTGGCCCATGAGAGTAATTTGGGGGCTGTGGATAGGGCAGCAGCGTGCTGCTGTTCCTTTCCAGACAGGAATGCCTGGTCCCAGGAAGCACCGTGGCACCCGTCCTGGTTTGGCTGATGCATGGCATTGAGACCCCCAGCATCCTCTGCCCTGTGCCCCCCTCCCAGAAGCCTCTCTCTCCCCTTCCACTGACTGGTGGAGGGAGGGCAGGGGGGCAAGGGAGCCCAGGAGCCACAGTCTCTCTCTCTCTCTTGGGTGGCCCCTGCCCTCTAGGACACCGTGGTGTCCTCACGAGTGGTCTTTCTGGCTGCCTTGCTTTTTTATTTTTTGGAGAGCCTTGAGGGTGGTTGGTATCTAATTGTGAAGCCAGTCTTTTCTGGAGCAAACTTTGCTGCTTCTCATCTGGATATGTTTAAATCTGTCTTTTGTGGGTTTTAACCTTACTTTATTGGTTTTAGATGTTAAATTGGTTTATTATGCATAGTTTTATGGCTTTATCCATGGCTTCTAGTAGCAGAGAATGTGGCATATAAAATGTAAATAGATGTATAAAATAATCTGCACCATCTGGTTTTTCCTAAACATTTGGATTAGCATCTCCCCACTGCAGAACCCTGCTCCCCCAATGCCACCTCTGTGGGAGAGTCCCACCCTGAGGACAGGCTCTGTCCCTTGCAGCTAATCAGCCCAGATGGCAGAGAAGGCCATGGGGAGAGACAGCGAGGAGCCTGCACCCTATGGCCAGTGCTCAGGCTCTAGCTGAAATTAAAGGGATTTTTGGGAGCAGGGCGTCTTCCACTCAGCTGCTTCACAAGAGCCTCAAAAGTGGGGAGGGGGAGAATGTGGCTTAGGCCCCCATTTGGGGAGAAGGCAGGGAAGGTGCCTCTTTCTTTCTTTCTTTCTTTCTTTCTTTCTTTCTTTCTTTCTTTCTTTCTTTCTTTCTTCTCTCTCTCTCTCTCTCTCTCTCTCTCTCTCTCTCTCTCTCTCTCTCTCCCTCCCTCCCTCCCTCCCTCCCTTCCTTCCTTCCTTTCTCCCAGGTGGGGCCCCAAACCCTCCCAGGCAGGCAGGCCACCTGGCCCTTGAAGAGAGAGAGCAGCACGGGGTGATCATGGCTTTTGGCTTCCTCCTCTCTCCTTCCTCCCCCCCCCCAGGTTTCAGTCCAGGTGGGGCCACTCGACCCCTTCCCCCCAGCCCACCCCGCCTTCCTTGTGCCTGCCTTTCTTTTCTCCAGGGGGAAAAGCCTTGCCTAGGTTTTCTGCTCTCAGCCTCTCTTCCTGAGGAACCATAAGTGGTTGTGACAAGAGTCCTCCCAGAAAGCAATGGCTGCCTCTGGGGAGAGTGTGACCTGCACAGAGTGGTGCAGTGCCAAGCCACAACTTCGCAGCTCCGCCACTCCTCAGGATTAATAAATGTCAGCAACTACGCACCGCCACTGCTGCCTTCTCAAGGAAAGCGCATGGTGGATGTTCAAGAGCCCCTCCTTGCCTGCACTCACTCTGAAGTCTCCTTTCCTGATCCGGCCAGGTGGAGGCAAGAAGTCTCTCTGGCACAGGGGGAGACCGTGGCAAGTCCCCCTCACCACCACCATGAGGCTGGGGGGCCTCCCTCTCACCCCACGGGCTCCCGGGGTGACACCTGTGGCAAGTGCTAGTCTTCTCTGGAGGCCATGATGGAGAGCCATCTGTCAGGGATGCCGCCACGAGAGGCCAGATTCCTGGATGGAGCAGAAAGGGAACCCCATGGCTCTGCAGTGCCGCCTCAGGCCCTCCAACTGGCTAGAGCCTCACGCCTGCTGCTGCCTTCTGAGTGGATACTGCTCAACTTCGCTGGGGCCCTACAAACCAACCCTGACCCCCAGTGGCCCCCATTGTTAGAGGGGCCCTGTGGGGGTGAAAGCTACTCCAGCTCCCCCCCCATGGCAACATGGCGTGGGGCCTGGTGGGGCTCCCCACATGCTCCTTGAGGGCCCAGGATGCTTCTCCAACCAGATCACTGTTTCAGCCCTGAAAGTGGGGAGCGGGAGCAAACGATTGGGGGGTGGGTGCCAGATTTCCCCCAACAACAAACTTCCATAAAACCTTTGGGGGGAAAGGGGGGGTCGAGGGGCTGATGTGACAGAGGGCAGCTCTTGCTTGGCTTCACAAAATCCAGTGTCTTTCTAGACCTGGAAACCCCTTACAGGTGTCTTTAAAGATGTCTGTAAAATGGAGTCAGCTATGCCTACTCCACTTCCCTCTATGTGGCTTCTCCCTGCTGCTGGTGGTTTCCCAGGGCCCAAAGAAAAGTGCCGTTGGGGGTCTCCACCCCTCTCAACCCCCACCCCCATGAGAACCTGGCTGAGAGCAAGAGAGAGCGCAGCAGCACCAGCCAGAGCTGCAAACAGGGGGAGCTGCCCCCATTTCCCGTCTCAGGAGCCTCAGCCGACTTCTCAGTGGTCAGCTCAAAGCCAACAGGGCCATTTGGCCTGGAATTAAAGCCACTTGTCTGTTGGAAGTGAAAAAGCATCAATGCTTGTTTATAACTCCGTGTGTGTGTGTGTGTCCCTGTTCTGTATTTACTTCCTGCTTCACAGGCAAAGGTCACTTCCCCCCTCTCTGCTTCCATCAAGTAGTTTCAGGAGATTATCAGACAGACAAAAATGTTGGGATATATAGTTTGCAATCCAATAAGTTGAGATGTTTTGATTGGTAAAGGGTTAACTGATAGAAGCAAACAGAATGTTTGATGTAACTTCCTACTGAATTGTGATTGGGTTTCCAGGGAAAGAGGTGTGTCCAAATCCTTCTCTTTGTCTGGAAACACTGCCATGAGGTACCACTGATGCCACAATACCTTTCTGAGAGACAGGACATGCACTGAAGTCCTGCACCTATTTTGTTTGTAATCATGTAGTATTTAGTCATTTTTGGTAGTTTTAGCCTACTTTCATCATAATGCTGCTGATCTTCTGTAAGAGATGCTCTAAGAATGTAAGTAATGAAGTTTTTTGTACTTTTTGTACTTTTAAACTACTTTAAGTGTTTCTGAATCCTTATTATACTAGGAGTGTAACTTGGGGAAACAAGGGTGTGGTTATCTTAAGCTTACATGCTGGAATCAAACACACAACTGCTGCAAATGTGTTTTTTAAACAGTTAAACTCATAAAAATCTAGGCTGTCTGCAACCTCCCAGAGGGCCTTTTCAGTAATCAACCCCAAATTATGGAATGGCTTGCCAAACAAGATCTGTCAGATGATGAGTTTAAGTAGCTTTTAAAAAAGCACTAAAGACGGATCTCTTTTGGCAGGCCTTTCCTGATTAGATCCCGGCATCAGGAGCTGCGTCTCCTGGCCTCTTTTAGTCCTTTACCCAGACTTGCTGTCTGTTGATTTTTGTATTTGTCTATTTATGTGATTTTAAATTTAGGTGGATTTTAATTTGATACTAGTTTAATATCTTTTTATGGGGGAGGGTGGGATGGGTGGGGTTTAGGGATTTTAGTCTGTATTGTTGTATTTTAACTGTTGTAAGCCGCCCCGATTGTTTTTAACAGAGGGGCGGGGTAAAAATAAATGTTGTTGTTGTTGTTGTTGTTGTTATTGTTATTATTAAAATCTGCTGATTTACTGTGCTTCCAAGGGGGTTAAATGCTATCCGTTTCTATAGCAACCTGTTTTGGAAGGTTCTTCCAGTGAAGCGCAGTGGGTGAACATTGTTAAATGTTCTATATATCCCAATAAAAAATAGGGTCCCTGTCTCACAATCTCCTCTCCCACCCATTCCCCAATAACTCAGTTTCATACTTATCTTGTTCATGCGATCCTCCCCTCCCCTTGGTAGCCCAGGAGTGAATGCATCTTGAACGGAGCTGCATTCACTTCCTGGAATTGAAAGCTTGGCCATTCTCATGAGAGGATGATCGAGTGGGAAATTCAAAAGTAAAAAGCAAAATACACTTTTAAAAGTTAAACAAAGCATCTAAGCACACTGAAAAAATTACCAGTAACTCTGGGAGGGTACCAAAAAGTGTGTCACTTACCTCGTTGTCCCGATCGCACTTGGAAGTATTCTGGAATAGACCTCACACTTACACTGACTGACATCGTGCCGGCATAACGGGGCACCTTTTCAGTCGCCTGTCGTTTCGTGACAGAAACGGAACAGGCAATCTATTCATGGCTTAGACTGTGAATAAAAAGGAACACAGTGGGAATGGAAACAGCATGGGAGCATATCGAGACAGGGATGACGTCTGATATTCAAACCCTTTAGTGATCTCCTGGCATCATTGTCATGCCATATTTAGCCCATCTGATCATCTCCTCAGTGTTTTACAACCCTTTGTCTAAGAAACTAGAAGCTAGCATGCATGGAGGCAGCTCTGTCTCAAGATGTCTTACACGCACTCATGAGAGTCAGTTTCAGGGACTCTTTCATCCAAGTTAGGTAACTCTCCTCTATCTGTCTAATTACTTTTCTTATATAAGATGCATTCTCTGCCATAATAAACGTAAATTCTGCTTTATAACTTTACTGGAGCATTCTGCATGTTTTATGCCCTGTTTTGTACTAGAAGCTCATGATGCACTGGGGCTCTGCTGCAATCTGCTCAATATAAATAACAAAAGCAATCCTACATTGTCTTGGGACTGGGGCTCAACATAGTTACCCTCAGCACTGGCAGGTGCAGCTTTTCTGCAGCTTCATCTGAGGACATAGGCTAAATCAAGAAAGTTTATGTTACAATTTTCTCTCTCACTCTGTTATTCTCAATCTACGTTAGATGAGCAGCTAACGTAGCACATTTCCATTTCTCCATGGCAAAAAAGAAAAAAAAACTTTTAGAGATGAGCAAACCCCCCCCAAAACTATAGGCACACAATTTACTTCTTTATGCAAGAGAAATTCTGTGGCTGAGCTCTTTCTTTTACCATTAAAATTTAAAGCAACACAAAGTAAAACTAGCAGCACCTACAAAGTCTCTGAAGGACAAAATGTTCACATTACTTTCATTTTCCTTTCATTCTCCTAAGTAAAAAACAAGTGTGGAGGGTTTTTGTGGCACGTTTAAGGCTAGCATGATCTTTTGTGGATTACAGTCTTCTTCCTGGGATGCATTGGTGGACGACAATTTCCCAAGTATTTGCTGGGACCCCTTGATGGTTCATATGTGGAAATTCACAAACTGTCAGCTTCCCTAAGAACAAGGGAACAGAAGCAAAATAGGCTGTGAATAATTTTCCAAGATTAACCTCCTCCCCCGCAGTACAATTTTGGACACTCTTTAAAATATCTAAAAATATTTTGCTTATATCTTTAACTAATGGAGGCCTGGCAGCCTTTTGGTACCACCTTCTTCCTAGCTTTCAAAGAGAGATTAGAAATTAGGGACTACCATGACACATGATATACTTTGTGCATTTTGGTTGGCCAATAAAGGTATCACTCTTTTGTGGCTTTTGGATTTTGTCGTATTTAGAGACACGGATGACTTTCAAGACAAAGAGCATCTTGTGTGCTGGAAGCAGCATGGATGCCATCTTGCAGACCTGATGATGGCTGAGGAGTAACTTTTCTTAAGACTCTCAAGATGAGGGCTCAAATCCCGACTCAGCCATGGAAACCCACTGGGTGACCTTGGGCAAGTCACACTCTCTCAGCCTCAGAGGGAGGCAAAGTGAAACCCACTCTGAACAACTTTTGTCAAGAAAACCCTGGGGGAAGCAGTGTGGTGTAGTGGTTTGAGATCGGGACTCTGGGAGACCAGGGTTTGAATTTCCACTTGTCAATGGAAACTCTCTGGATGATATTGGGCAGGTCACACTCTCTCAGCCTCAGAAGAAGGCCATGCCAAACCCCCTCTGAACAAACCTTGCCAAGAAAATTCTGTGATAGTTTGCCTTAAGGTCGTGATAAGTTGGAAACAACTTGAAGGCACACAACAGCAACAAGGATGGTGAAGAAAGCTGAGAGGAAGAAAATCGGCTCCTTTGAAATGTGGGGCTGGAGGAGAGTTTTGGGGATACTGTGGGCAGCAAAAAAGACCAATCAATGGGTCTGAGAGCAAACCAGGTCTGAACTCTTCCTACAACAGGAATAGGAGTGTCCAGATGGAGGGGTATAAGAGTGCCCCTCTATATTCTGCTATGGTCAGACCCCACCTGGACTACTGAGTGGGGGGCGCTCCTGCCAGCCTGTCTATGGTCAGCAGGGGGTATTGGAATTTAAAATATTTGAGATTTGGTAAACTCAGCAGCAGTGTTAAATCATGCTTAGCAGAAGGTTTTAAAGAAACAGATTCAGCCAACCACCACCTCCCACACACTGTATAACTAGCTGAGAAATAAAAACAAACTTAGTCTTCTTTAAAAAGTATAAAAAGTAATTTATGTACAAAATAGTGCATAATCAGTACACAGGTTCAGTCATCTTCAGATATGTAAGTATGAAGAAATACGAAAGTCTACATGCTGTTCTGAAGTTAAAAACATCTTTCACTGTGGAGCTACTTAAAACAAAACAAAACACGTGTTTCATGGAGAAAAGTTAGTAAGAAGGTTTCTTCCTGCCTGGGCTTATCCCAGAGAGAACAAAGAGAAAAAAGAACTTGTGCTCAGGAAGAGGAGAGCAAAGCAGCCCTTTCCCCCAGCATAGGCAGGCAGTGCAAGCAAAGGCCAAGACCCTGAACCAGAAGCCTTCAGGATGGAGCCAGAGGGACCCCACCTCTCTCTGGAATCCCTCAGTAGCCGGACTCAATTCCCATTTAATACAGCATGTGGAGTAACACAAGCGGTGTGCAGGGTGCAAGTCACATACAACACTCCCTTCCTTTACATGCCACATGCGGAGAAACTGTGGCTAGCAGGCAGGGAATGCTGAGAGGACCCAATCCCCTCATGGTTGCACACACACACACACTCTTTGTAGGAGCAGAGGCAGGTTGGTGCTGCTTGCTGGCCGCCTGACTGACTGGGTGGGTTGTAAGCCCAGGGCAAGGGCAGCTGAGGCGCCTGCTTCCTATTCCCCTCCTCCTGGACTGCAGCTGTAGAAGAACATTGTTCACTGAGCCATGGCCTTCTGACCTGCAAAATGCACCAGAACATCTTTCTTTCTTGTGTGACAGTCTCTCTCCAAGGTAGGGGAGAATGAAGGGGCACAAATGAAGTGGCGGGTGAAGCAGGAAGTCCTTAAAAGAAAGGAGGTGCATAGCAGCACACACACACACTGCACACACACACCATCCTCAGAGGGGGTTTTGCCAGGTCCTTCCTCTGAAATAGAGCGTAAGGTGGCACCTGGGATTCATGGGCAGTCCTTCTGGGCTTGGGGGAGGTTCTTCTTTTTGGACTGCTAAACCCAGAATCTGGGTGTGACACTCCAAAAAGGCACCTTTCCCCATGCTTATGGTGACTCCATAAATTTCATGGGGTTTTCTTAGGGGAGGAATCCTCAGAGGTGGTTTAGCTAGTTACTACCCCTGAAATAGATCCTCCAGCACCTGGCATTTGTTGGTGGTCTCCCATTCAAGTACTAACCAGGGTTGACTCAGCTAAGCTTCCAGGATCAGGCCCTCCTTTATTTCATGGATGAAAACCAGGACAGGTGTGTCCAAGCAACAACAGGATGAGGTCAAGATGGCAAAAGATAAAAAGTGGTTTGGTTTTCTTCAGTCTGCAGGGAAGGCCAAGCTGCCCGCCTCCCCCTTGCTGAGTTTATTAGCACTCTTTTAATGACTTTTGTCCTTTGAACTTATTTTGCAGGCATTGAAGCAGGCTGAAGAAAGTGGGGTGGACATCCATGCCAAATGGAGACAGTTGGAAGGCTTGCATAGGGCAGCAGAGCTGCGGAGCCATGAGCTGGCTGGAGGGCTGAGCATGTGCAGTGAGGACAGGTGAGGGCGGGGAGGCCAGCCAGCATTCCCTCCTTCCCCAGCTTGCCACCACTGGCGTGTATTTGCACAAGGACATTCCCAGCCCACCCCTTCACACCTCTCAAGATGGATTTCATGCATGGAGGGCAACTACTGCTTGCTTCACAACAGCTGACTTTGTGGCATGGATCCAAGCTAACTGTTGCCTGCTCTCAGGGACAATTTTTCCCTTCTGGTGGGGAGGTGGGAAGGGCAGGCGAGCGTACTGGGGGAATATTTTATCACATTTCAGTCACCGAGCAAAAAGTATCGCAAATCCAAATGGAAAGTTCATCCACTCCTGCGTGCAGCCAGAGAGAACGAGCGTCATGGCACAAAGCCTTTTGCAAGACAGCTACTTTTGGAAGAGATGTCTCAACTCTAAATTGCTGGTAATGAGATGTTATGCCACAGCAGTTGCCTCCACTTTGTAAAAAATAAAATGAACTAAAATGTGTCAAAGCTGCACCGGATGTCAACAAAATGAACCCATGAACACCAAAACTTACTGGAATTCTTAAGCCTGGGGTGGATTTCATCACCCCCCCCTCCACAAAGAATGTGCCTGCAAGGTTGCATCCAGGCCCAGGCTTCTGTGGCCAGGAGGGCTCCACTGCACATGGGAAGAGCATTGTGGGATCTGAGCTCACAGCAACCAGCAAGGTCCCCTTGCCTTCTGCCTGGCATTTCCAAGGTCCCGCAGTGCGGAGGTGAGGGGAGAAAGCCCCCGCCTGCTGCCCAGTTGCACTGCCTCAACCCAACATGTGTAAGTGAGATACATACTCTCCAACAGTCCCAATTTTTCAGGGACTATCCTGGTGAATCCTCTCTCATCCCACATTTTCGGCTGCATTTAAAATGTCCCGGTTTCTCTCTCAGTACCTCCAACTTTTCCACTTTGTCCTCAACTTACTTCAGTGGCTGTAAACTGAGTTCAAAGTACAAAATTAGGGGAGAGGAAAGGAGGGGACAGAGTCTTGACTTTCCCAGCAGGCTCAGGCAAAAGCAAACTGCTGCAGCCTCTCCTAGCTTGTCTGTTCTTCCTCATTAATAACTTTTGCCATCTTGACCACACTCTGATGTTGCTGGGCCACACGCGTGTCCTGAGTTTCACCCAAGAAACAATGGAGAGTATGGAAATATTGCCGTCTTCTTCCTGTGTTTACTGTACCTATTCCCCAGGGGTCTTCTCTTCCCCTTCCCCTCTTTTCCTGAACTCTGTGAGAAGACAGACGCTCCACAGAGCAGCAACTCATACTTTGAGAAGTGCTAGAAGCCACAGCAAGTGGTGCTTGCTTGCTAGCTAGCTAAGTACACAAACTAATGAGAGAAGCAATCTCTAGAATATATTTTTCCATTGTTGTTAACTGCCATCAAGTTGACAGATTGATGGGGACCCCATGAATGAGACCTCCAAGTCATCCTGTCATCCATGGGGCTGTGGCTTCCTTGATGGAGTCTATTGTCTATAATGCAGCCTCCCTCTTTCCCTATTGCCTTCTATTTTACTAAGCCTTATTGTCTTTTGTAGTGAGTCATGATATGGCCAAAGTACGACAGTTCTCAGTTCAGTCATCTTGGCTTCTAGGAAGAGTTCAGGCTTGACTTGCCCTCAGACCCATTTATTGGTCTTTTTAGCTGCCCATGGTATCCATAGAACTTTTTTAAACCTTTACCAACAGCCACAGTGGATTCAACTTCTCCTAAATAACTCATCTTGCTTTGGTGGTGCTGATACCTTGGCCATGTGAGTGGCGAAGCCAGCCAGTGGGCTAGTCATAATCTTCCCTTCCCTCCATCTGCTCAAGGGCTCTGGTGCTGATACCTGCGGGCTGGCTGCGGAGAGGCTCCACTCAGGAAAAAGGCGAAAGGAAACCTTCCCAGTCTGTCACTTTGTTCCTTGAAAGTGGAAGGGCAGCCAGGTGGATAGCTTCCAGGCTGGGCAGTACTTTGAATCCAGCCACATTCATTATGTATAAAGAGCAAGGCTGCCATTTTCTTTCCTTCTGAGAAATCAATACTTGTCCTCTCTTTTATGCAGCAACCACTGCACAAGAAAAATCAATTTCTAGCAAACGCTCGAAACAGAGGCCATTAATCAGTTGTTTTGCTCTGAACTCTGCAGAGGGGAGGCTCAGTACAGACCTTGAACGTCACCCAGTTAATTTCGTATGAGGAAAGGAACATTGCTTTTGCTCTGCCGGCCATGGTTTTGCCTCACAGCCAAGTATCGCGCAGCCCCCAGGGGCTTAGTTCAGATATTCCATCTTCCTAGCAACCTGTTCTTCCCAGCCGCTGTGTGATGTCACCCCACGTGTGTAAACACCAGGAAAGCTTTGCTGTGTTTGGCTTCACAGTGGTGGCTGTTTCGCAGCTCTGTAAGGCCAGAAGAAAGAGGAAAGCAGCTTGGGCCGAAAGGCTCAGGTGGGCCTCAGCCACACAGCTCACCTGGAAGGCCTTTTGCGTGAGTCCTGTTGTCAAGGGAGGGAAGCAGCACATGACTGCCTGCTGTAGGACCCCTGGGTGCTCAGCTCAGAGAAACAGAGCAAAAGATGGACAGGGAGAGGGAACAGGAACAGAGGGAGTTCCAGTGAACCCCCCCTCACATGTCCTGTGGGTTGGTTCCTGTTTCCCACGTACCCCCTAACTGGCCCAAATTGGCAGGGACAACCCCGATTAATCCTTTGCCACCCTGCTTTTTCAACTGCTTTTAAAATGTCCTGGTTTCTCTCTCCTCTTCCTCCTCCTTTCTCCCCTTTGTCCTCAGCTTACTTCCATTGCTGAAAAGTGAATTGAAAGTGCAAGAGTAATGTTTATTTTGTTAACTCAGCCGGGGGGAGAGGAGAGAGGAGAAGAGGACAGAGCCTCTCCCTTCCCAGTTGGTTCAGGCAAAAGCTAACTGCTGCTCCCTCTCCTGGCTTGTCTGTTCTTCCTCATTAATAACTTTTGCCATCCTGACCACACTCGATGTTGCTTGGCCACACGTATCCTGGTTTCCATTTGTGAAATGTTGGAAGCATGTTCTTAGTGGAAGTATCCACATCCACGTGGATTTATAACATTTCACTGTTTGTGGAGCGATGCTCTCCCATTCTACCCAGTGTGGTGTAGTGTTTTGCGGGCTGGATGAGGACTCTGGAGACCAGGGTTCAAATTCTTGGTCTGCCATGGAAACCCACTGAGTGGCCTTGAGCAAGTCACACATTCTCAGCCTCAGAGGAAGGCAGTGGCAAACTGCTGGCTTAGAAGAGGAGGACAGGCTGCCATGTGAGCCCAAAGCAAGGCTTTGGAGAGAGGCTCCCCTGCTTGCAAGGGCCAAACGACAGGATCTGCTGGGACCCCCCTCTTTTCTGTTGGGGGGTGGGAGTGGGAGGTTGCCCCCCAAGCCCCAGCTCTCCCTCCCTTCACCATGCAGTGGGATTTGGTGAGGTAGAGGCAGTGATAGAGCAAGAACATCCTTCCATTTGCATTCTTCCACTCTTGCTGCTCACATTTGGAGGCTGTCTCGAGGTGATAGCCATTGACAGGGCACGTGATAGACCCAGGCATAAAGGAGTAAGGTATAATTTTGCAGTTTGATTGACACTGAAGTTGTCACTTGTATAATGAGAGCCCTCAGAAATTCTCCCAAGGGCATCTCTGTCTTTCGCTCTCAGTTGGAAAACTTGTTATTTTCTTATCAGAGGAACTCAATGGGGTCAAACTTGCCAGTGCAGCCATTTGGGAATTAATGTCTCTTCTCACCCGCAGGCAGAGCCCAAAACAGCCTCCCACTGGTGAACTGTAAATGCCGCCAGCTAAAGCAAATACCTCGTGATTTAGAAAACCTCTGAGCTCCTGGGAAGTGGTAGCCCCATGCCCTCAGAACATGGGCAGAGTGCCTGTATTGAGAGGAAAGACCCTGTGCTCTCTCCATCTCTCTGGGATTTTAGGGTTCAAGGCTTCCACAGCCTGAAATGCTGAGGCGGCAGGGCTCAGTCTGTGCTGGACTCAGGAGGCCTCAGCCCAGGCCCCTTTCGCACAGCCAGGGTGTTTCCAGACCACAGGACGAGAGCAGTTTGGTCTCACTGTAACTGCCATGGCCCTATACTATATAGAACCATGGGATTTGTAGCCTGGTAAGGTAAGGTACTTAGCATTCTCTGCTAGAGAGCTTTAATGGTATAGTGTGGGAGAATGAACTACAGCTCTCTTGCAGCAAGAATGCTAGATTGCTCAGGTGTGTTCATGTGCCCTCAAGTCCCCTGTCAACTTATGGTCACCCCATGGATTTTTTCATAGGGTTTCTTAGGCAAGGAATCCTCCTCAGAGGTACAGTAGTTTTGCCAGTTCCTTCCTTGGAAATAGAGCCTACAGCGCCTGGGATTCCTCGGCAGTCCTTCTGGGGTTGGGGAAGGATCTTCTTTTTGGACTGCCACTCCCAGAATCCCCTAGGCTCGGTGATTCTGGGAGCGACAGTCCAAAAAAGCACCTTTTCCCATGCTTAAGGCAACCTCATGAATTTCGGAGGTTTTCTTAGGCAAGGAATCCTCAGAGGGGTTTTTGCCTGTTCCTTCCTCTGAAACAGAGCCTACAGCACTTGGGATTCCTTGGCAGTCCCCCATCCAAGTCCTAGCCAGGGTTGACCCTGCTTAGCTTCCAAGATCAGATGGGATCTGGTGCCTTTTAGTGGTTTGGGGCCCTAAATTCTTCAATGTGTGTGTGTGCGCCTTCAAGTTGCCTGTTGACGTATGGCAGCCCCATGAATTTCATGGGGTTTTCTTAGGTCAGGAATCCTCCTCAGAGGTGGTTTTGCCAGTTCCTTCCTCTGGAATAGAGCCTCCAGCACCTCATATTCATTGGTTTCCCATCCAAGCACTAACCATGGCTGACCCTGCTTAGCTTCCCAGATTCCATGGGATCTGGTGCCTTCCCAGATCTGGTAGCTTACCAGATTCCATGGGATCTGGTGCCTTCAAGTGCAGGTACTGCACTTAGGGCGGAAAAATAAAATGCATAGATATAGGATGGGGGAGACCTTGCTGAACGAGACTACGTGTGAAAGGGATCTAGGAGTCCTAGTAGACCACAAGTTGAACATGGGTCAGCAGTGTGAAGCAGCAGCTAAAAAGGCCAATGCGATTTTGGGCTGCATCAATAGAAGTATAGTGTCTAGATCAAGGGAAGAAATAGTGCCACTCTATTCTGCCTTGGTCAGGCCTCACCTAGAATACTGTGTTCTGGGCACCACAATTCAAAAAGGATATTGACAAATTGGAGCGTGTCCAGAGGAGGGTGACTAAAATGGTGAAAGGTCTGGAAACCATGCCTTATGAGGAAAGACTTAGGGAGCTGGGTATGTTTAACCTGGAAAAAAAGTTAAGGGGTGATATGATAGCCCTGTTTAAGTATTTGAAGGGTGTCACATTGAGGATGGAGCAAGCTTGTTTTCTGCTGCTCCAGAGACTAGAACACGGAGCAATGGATGCAAGCTCCAGGAACAGAGATTCCACCTCAACGTTAGGAGGAACTTTCTGACAGTAAGAGCTGTTTGGCAGTGGAACACACTCCCTCAGAGCGTGGTGGGGTCTCCTTCCTTGGAGGTCCTTAAACAGAGGCTGGATGGCCATCTGTCAGGGATGCTTTGATTGTGTATTCCTGCATGGCAGGGGGTTGGACTGGATGGCCCTCGTGGTCTCTTCTAACTCTACAATTCTATGATTTCTAGTGTATTTAGGTTGCTCACCAAACTACAAGTTTCAGAATGCCATAGGATGGAGCCAGGTGAGTTAAAGTGGGATGAAACTGCTCTAGTTGTGCAGCATGGATGCCACATCTCTGAGACACACAAGGCAGGTGGGTGGAGGGGGGAGGTCTTAGAAGTTGGATGGGAAGGAGGTCTCTGCAGTAGAGCCTCATTCAGCTTTGCCCCAGGTGTCTCCCACTGGTTTGTGCCATCACGGGGTGGTGGTGGGGCTCCTCTCTTTTCCAGGCTTTATTACAGGCACCTTCTTTGCTCGTGCCCACGGGGTCTCTTCTCTTCTGGCCCCCGGTTAAAGTCATCCCTGCAAGTCTGAGCCCTTGGGTAGATCTAGGAGTCCTAGTAGACCACAAGTTGAACATGAGCCAACAGTGTGATGCGGCAACTAAAAATGCCAATGTGATTTTGGGCTGCATCAATAGAAGTATAGTTGTCTAGATCAAGGGAAGTCATAGTGCCACTCTATTCTGCCTTGGTCAGGCCTCACCTAGAATACTGTGTCCAGTTCTGGGCACCACAATTCAAAAAGGATATTGACAAATTGGACTGTGTCCAGAAGAGGGCGACTAAAATGGTGAAAGCTCTGGAAACCATGCCTTATGAGGAAAGACTTAGGGAGCTGAGTATGTTTAACCTGGAAAAAACAGTTAAGGGGTGATATGATAGCCCTGTTTAAGTATTTGAAGGGTGTCACATTGAGGATGGAGCAAGCTTGTTTTCTGCTGCTCCAGAGACTAGAACACGGAGCAATGGATGCAAGCTCCAGGAACAGAGATTCCACCTCAACCTTAGGAGGAACTTTTTGATAGTAAGAGCTGTTCGGCAGTGGAACACACTCCCTCGGAGCGTGGTGGGGTCTCCTTCCTTGGAGGTTTTTAAACAGAGGCTGGATGGCCATCTGTCAGGGTCCAGGGATGCTTTGATCATGATTTCCTGTGTGGCAGGGGGTTGGACTGGATGGTCCTTGGGGTCTCTTCCAACTCTACAATTCTATGATTCTATGACAGGCAGGCAGGTGTGGCTGCTTCTGGGTGTGTGTGCGCCCAAAGAAAGACTGAAAGAGATTGAGAGAGAGAGAGAGAGAGATTGAAGGAGGGAGAGAGGGAGGGGCACATGTGGGCAAAATTCCCCCTGCCAATCCAATGCTCCCTTTCCCCATTACAAAGCTTTGGGCTGCAGGTCTGTGGGTCCTGCCTGTGACCAAGACTTTTCTCCTGAGGCATCCGGGCCTCCTCCTCCTCCTCCTCCTCTGGTACTGGTGGTGAAGCCTGCTTGTCCCCGACCAACACTGTCCCCCTCTCCTCCCCTTGATGAGCAAATAAAAGCCTGGGAAGGAGACAGCAGTTTCTTCTTGCTTTATTTTACAATTTCTCATGAAATATATTTACAGCACATGGATGTTATTTTGATTCATTTTATTTTTTGCCTCAGTGCAGGACACAGGCATGTTGCATAAGTAGAAACCTTCAAACTTTTATGAAAATAAAAATAATAAATAAAGCACTTAACTGAGATTTCAGCTAAGTATGTAAAAGAACATCTGTAATGGCCAGAGTGAAAAATGTCAACAGCAAAATTGCTTCTTGGGGAAGGGTCTCCAGAACGGAAACCCCCAACCCCCACCTGCTCACCCGTTAACCCTGTATAGTCCAGCAGCAGCATTCACACCACAAAAACTCTCTTGACACACACACTGTCCTACAGAAGGCAGCTGGGGAGGGCACCTCTGTTCCTGCCTGGAGGAGAGAGCAACCCCCCTTCTCGGGCACCCTGAGCCAGTGACTGCCTGCATTGATTGCTGGTATCATCATCATCATCATCTCCTCCTCCTCCTCTGCCTGAGGGCCCCTCCCAGGCCCCATTCACTTCACTGGAGGAGGCAGCTGGGCCCTGCTGCTCAGAAGCCCACTTCCTCGTGCCGGACTGCCCCTGAGTGGGGCTGTCTGGGGGGCCGGGGGAGCTCCTTGGCACCTCCACCTGTGCCGGCACCAAATCTCTGCACGGGGCAAGAGAAGGACCCCCTTAATACAGCTATGGTGTTACCTTGGCAGTTTGGGAGAACTATGTTATCTCAAGCCTTCAAACGTCAGTAGCGAGGCCTTGAGGAAGCCTCGCCTGAGGACGTGCTCTGCCAGCATTCTACTTCACAGTGATCAATATGAGAGGTTAAGGGGAAAGGTCAGCATAAAACATTTCCTTTTTTTTAAAGTTTGTATGCAAAAAATCATTTCTTTATATCAGCAATTATAAAATTACAAACCCTTTCTTGAAGTAACTGCACCTGTAAGTTATGGTAGAAAAACCACCATGGAGAAGTGAGAGTTAAAATGGAGTTTGCATAAAATGGAAACTGGCCAAAAGGCCAAAATGTCCGAGGCTGGGCTGCGCAAGAGAAGAGAAGGGGAAGCAGGGAGGATGGGACTTGATGAAGCCCACGTGGCTGGCTAACAGAGCCGGCCAATGACACAAACCAAAAGACGGAGGTGTTGTAGGGCAATATGATGGGTTAATGAGACAAAAGCAACATTTCCAAAAGATGCCATTAACCATTTGCCCTTGATGGCAGTTTTGGCACTTCATTGAAACAATTACTTGTTTTTCAAAGACCCAACATGTAGAAAAGGTCAAGAGCTCTTGGACATACCTGGCAAATAGAGTACTTTATGTTCTGGCAAACACAGAAACATAGTTAGTTAAACATTCCCACAGACTTGCACACACATGCATGATTCAAATGTCGGTAACACTGGGTCAAGGAGCTTGGCGCTGCCATTTTTTGTTTTTTGCATTTTCTTGCGCAGAGTTTTCAGGCAGTTTCTTCGAGGGATCGCGTTTCCGATTTGAGTCTGACAAATTCTTTGGCGACATCGTCGTTGCTCCTCTGAGAGAGTATGCGCAGGATTGTCAGCCCTGTCTCGTCCATGTGGATGTTCCTCAGCAGCGGGTGCCAAGCAGCGCTGCTGCCTCGTTCCACCAGAGTCCGCAGCTGGAAGACGGTCATGCCGATGACGCGATCCTCCCGTGCAAAGCAGTAGTCCTTCACGGTCAGGTGAAGCTCGTAGGCTGCGGGCCGCTCTTCCTTGCCCAGAAAGCTGGAGACAGAGAGAGAGGGGGCGGGAGGGAGGGACAGAGGTGAGAGTGAAGGCTAGGTCTCTTGCAGGCACTGCATAGCGAGACAAGGAGGGAGGGAGGGAGGATGAGCCCAAGGGCCACTCACAACTGGAAGGTTTCGTTGTACTTGGGCGACCAGGTGTTGCTCTTGGTCTTGGTGCCGTGTTTCCTCCGCTTGTCACTGAGGCTTGGCCCCAGGAGGAAAACCTCCACAAAGGGCCGGAACATGGCGCTTGTTTGCCAGTGGAGGTTGTTAATTGCTATAACTGAACACAACAACAATGAGCACAGACAGCCTTACAACCCCAAGTCTTAAGACACACAGATGCCCAAAGACACACACACAGCGGCCCCTCTCTCATTCCCAACGCCTGTGTCTCAAGGATGAAATCATCAGTTTGCAAAAGACAAGTGTGTGTGTGTGTGTGCGTGCGGGTTGTGTGTGGCAGTAGCAGGCTAGAGAAGTGAAGAGGAACAGCTGTGGCCCCTTCCACAATGGGGGTGGTGGCAAGAAAGAGACCCCCTCCCTCCCACACAAGGCCCCTAAATGAAGAGTCTCAGTCCATCCTGCTTGTCTCAGTGGGACTGGCACAGGAGGGCTACCCTGCTAGGCTAGGAATCCCCCCCCCCAGTTCTCCTCAAGAGCTCCCCACATCCGCCTCCTGAGAGATCGGACTCACTGGAGGAAAACCAACCCCTGCCTCCCTTCTAACACCCGAGGTGCTGGTGGAGCTTGGTGGCCCTCTGTCCTCAGGGCTGGCAATTGGCAGAACCATCCTGCAAATGCCATGGCAAATATGGCTAAAAGCCCACCCCTTGGCCGCCTTTGCCAGGTGGGTCTGTGCTGCTTTGGTGGCCAGGGGTGGGGGCATTTGGTCTTGGGAGGCGCACCTTTCACGGTCACTTTCTGCTCTCCTGTTCCTGGCTGTGCTGTCAGCTCCACCTGAAGATTGATCTCCCCCACTGTGTTCTCTGTTGCCTGACCTGCAATGAAAGGATACGGTAACTGGGGGGAGCATGGGGGAGGAAGCAGGTGGGAAAGGGGCCACAGGTGAAGCCCAAGGTGGCCCATAAGTCAGGAGAGGGCACTGCCCAGGGAAAGGGGACAGCAATCATAGAAACATGGGTGATACGGCCATCAGGTCCAACCCCCTGGGGCTCAGTGCAGGCGCTCCAGGGAGACAGAGTGCCCCAACAGCAGGGAGGAGACCCCACCCCCTTATTCAGCAATGGCTTCCATTGTCAAACCACTCTCATTGCCAAAAAGTTCCTTCTAGCAGTTCAGTCAAAATCTACCCACTTCTAACTTCAAACCACGAGACCTGGTCCTCCCCTCTGGGGCAGCAGAGAACAAGTCTGCCACCTCCTCTCTGGGGCAGTCCTTGAGGGATTTAAAGAGTGCTATCACTTCCGTCTTCTCTCCACCAAGCTCAACATGCCCGCCTCTCCTCATAGTTTCTGTCCCCCAGGCCCATGATCACCCTGGCTGCCCTTCTTTGAAACCCCCTCCGGGTCCCTGAGAAAATGTATGAAATATCCCAGCCCCCCACTCCTCCTACCCCAAGGTGGCTGCAGCCTCCACTCCCCCCTGACCCAAGGCAGGCAGAATGGGGGGCCTGCCAGCTCCGTCTCACCCTCCCTTGTGGTCTGTGTGTGGGTGTCCTCCTCCTCCTCCTCTTCCTCCAAACGGCAGCTCCTCCCAAAGAGGGACCCCCTTGCTTGGGGCAGGTAGGTTATAGTGCTTTCCCTGGCCTTAGGGTCCTTCCAAATGCAGCCCTGGAGCAACCTGAGCGGAGGCTGAGACGTGCTGGGGGGGGGCACCCACTTGGCAGCATGAGGCCTCTTGCTCTGAGCTCCACCCTGGCACATGCTCTGGATCATGACCCTCCTGGTGCTCCACAAAGGGCTGGGGCAGTAGGGACATGGACGAAACCCACACGGTGGGTGCAGCCCCTTTCTTGAGCCAGCTGGCCATGAAGGCAACCGGACAGCCCTCCTGCTCTGAAGGAAACCCATTCCCCATCAGCACTGGATCAGCTGCGCTCAGCCTCAGGTCCTCCAGAGGGTTTGGGCTTCAGGGCAAGCTGCCATGGCCAATGGGCTTCTGGGAGTCGCAGTCCAAAACATCTCAGGAGTGGGGGAGAGGCTGGGTCCCACTCTGATCTAAGCCCCACAACAGGGACAGTGGGAGGTAAAAGGGTTTTTTGCTATGGGGCTGAGCCCAGAGATCTTATACCCACAGAGTGGCCTGCTAGCTGTGAAACAGACATGTTGGAGGGGTAGCACTGCCCAATGAGCGCAGCACTGCCAGCGAGGGAGCCTTGCTGAAGGACACCCCCGCTGAATGCTGAGGAGCCCAGAAGGGGATCACCCCAGAGGAGAGGCTGGGGGCATTCAGAGGGGAAGGGGCAGGCCCAGCTTCCTCTCAGCCCTCTGTGTGTGTGCGTGTTGGGTGGGTGGGGTGTCTGCCTAGGCTTCATCCCCACACTGGGCTGGCACTTGTGGGCCAAGATGAAAGAAGGAGGAGGAGGCCTCAGAGAGGCCAGGAGGACTCTAGCGCTGTGTTTTTCAAATTCATGCCACAGGCTGCTTTCTGAAAGCAAGTCTTTGGGGAGCCTTAATCTGTCTTCCAGAAACAGCACGATTAAGTAAGATGAACACTGAAGATCTTTTCAATTATCCCCCCACATCTGTATACAAACATTGAGTAATTGCAAAATGAAGATTTTATCCCAGTCGTGAAGGAAGTGGATTACGGCTGCAATCGGGACAAGGGCACTAGTCCCCCAGCAAAGGAAGGAGGGCCCAGAATCCCCCCTCCACTCCAATCCTTCCTAGCTGCAGAATTTCTCTGGGCGGGTGGGTGGGGGTAGGAATGCCTTTGCATAGCTCCAGCAGGTGGCCAGACAGTTCTTTTTAGCCCCCTGAAAACAGACCCAGCACTTGAAAGGGTAGCAACCCCCACTGCTGAGTCCAAAGGAGCTGAGTGTGGGAGGCATTGCCCAGCTCAGACCACAGCTGTACGAATCTGGAACTGGCCTTCTTTGGGACGTCTTCCTTCAGTCAACAAATGGAGGGGAGTGAACTCAGTCAGCAGAGGAAACCTGGCAGTTGCTGGTCATGTGGTCTGCCAGATCGTGGAAGCAAACCTCTTCTGTCCAAACAGCTGAATTCACACTTTCCCTTGTCTTAGAGCCCTACACCACTTGATATTATGGGTTAGCAAGGTGTATTTCCACTCAAAATGCTTGGGTGACAAACTCCATGGGCTGAAAAGGAACTGGACCCCTTGCCCCACCCTGTGTGCGTTGCTCACCATGCCCACCCCCATGAGCACAACTGTGCTCTTTCCCAGCATTCCCAGTCAGGGGGAGAAACTGGGATGCACCTCTTCTCCACCTGGCAAGAGAATATGGATAAGCAGTGGCCGCTTGGGAAATGAAAGGGTGTCCCTATGCCACCTTCCAGCTGGTGGATGAAGTAACTGGTAATAGTGTGTGTGTGTCTTTGCATATGTGTGTGTGTGTGTTGGGGGGCTGGAAGCTCCACACAAAATCCTCCGTAATTCCAGTTCTCTCTGTCTGGAAAAAGGTTCTCTTTCAGCACCTCTCTTTGCTTGATGAAGCTTTCTGTGAGCAACCAGGCAGGAGGCCCCCTGCTTGCCCTCAGAAGGACAAGGGAGGTCTCCAGCAGTTTGGGCTTTTGCAGGCACATCAGAGCCGCCTCCCCCTTGCACTTCTCCCTGCTACCCACAACTTCCTCTGGGGCAAAGAGCCCCCCCCCCGTCCCTTTGCAGCAGACTCACTTTGTGCCGTCTGGGTGTCGATGAATTTCTTTATCAGGACGTCTGTCGTCTGCGTGTACAGGTTCAGTGCATATTTGAGCGATTGCAAGTCTGGGCTCTTCTCCAGGAAGTTCTTCTTTAGGCCGCTTCCTCCCGCGTGGAAGTATTGCTGAAAGAAAAAGCAAAGTGGGGGCGGGGGAGAGTCACCCCACTGACTGCTTGGCCAGCAGAGGAAACCCCACGGCCAGCATGGGAAGCACAGGGCAGAGCTGGGCCCAGTTTGCAGTGGAAAGTGCTTACTGCTTCAGCCTCTTGGTTGGGGGGAGAGATTGAGTGACAATCTTCACCGAAAGGCTGGATGAAGCTGCCATCTACTGCTGAAGAGGTCAGTGGGTGGCCTCTCTATGTCACGGGTGGCCTGTCTCCTCTGCACCGTCAATGACCACAGGAGAGCCCAGCCACCAAATCATTCTCCAACTGCCTGTGTGGATCTATCCAGCTTTGCTGGATGGTGGCCAGCCATGCCGGAACTGCTGGGAGGGTGATTTAATTAGCTAACAATTATTCAATAGTAATGCATAATTAGACACATCTTTCTAGATAGAAGAATAGTTCAGCAATGGGAACGTGGCCTGAGGGAACTGTAGAATTTACCACCACTGATGGTTTTGAGGAAATCAAATCGCATCTGAACATGTTCATTCACATAAGGGTGTGTTTTTCTCTGATGAAAGCTCACAGGAGCATCACTCACATCCTGACTCCACATCGTGGTTTAAGCAACCCCCCCCCCCAAAGTACTGAGTGGCACAAGGAGAGATGGTGTTACAAAGACCGAAGGGCCAGGATGGTTCACTGACCAAGTCAGTTGAATTAACTCAACTCACAGGGCACAGGGGGACTGGGTCACAGCCCCCCTTCTCAAGTCTGGAAACAAATCTTGCAGGCCAGCTCAATGGAAAAGCCCCACCCCACCCCACCACTGCAAGACCCTGTGAAGAGGGGAAGATTTTACATAATGGATTGGAATCAAAAGCTGTATTCTTCATAGTAAACTAAGAACAGCTCAAGTATTTTTTTTAATCATGGACCTCTATCATGCTCTTTGGAAGTCAAATTCTTGAAAAGATCAAAGTGATAACAGAGTGCAATACCTTCTTTCAACTGCCATAAAAATACTTTGGAAAGACCTCAAATGCATTGTTTTGCAGGAAGATTTCAGAGCGGCTCACATTATTTACTGACTGCAGCTAAAATTAACATCACTGCTAGATGGAAATCCTCTGACCCTTTATCTATGGTGTTCAGCAGCTTCCCTGACAGAAAAGAGGTGTCAAAGGAAGAACATCCTCAAACGTCTGTTAAAATGTGGCCTTGATGCATGGCCATGGCATCTTCGACAGAGGGCAGAATATAAGTATTTTTTTAAAGTAAAGTTTTCACGGGGAGGGTAACTCCCACAGGAGGTTGGAATCAACACAGACTATCCTCTCCTTTTGGAAATGCTTATGTCTATTATTCTTCCTAGGACGTAAGTTCTTTATTCTCCAAGGCATGTTTTATACAGGTAAAGCTCAGTTAATGTGTTCCTGGGCATTATTTCTTTTACCAAAAATTTGGTACCAGAGGCAGATATAACATGGAAAGAGTAGGGATAGCCGCACTTTGCAGCCAAAACTGATCATGTGTTCACGTGAAATGAAACAACCAGGTCAGGTAAGCCTTGCATAAGTACACAAAAACATTTTAAACCCTCAAGAGACCATTTGATAGCTTCTTCCAAAATACATCCATTAGCTCCACTTATTACTATTTCATCAGCTCTACTTATTATTATTTCTATTTTGGCAGACAAACTTTTAGAACGAAGCTTCTTTAACATGCAGGGTGTAGCTGGTGAGGCAGGCTGACCTGCTCTCCCCTTTTCTCTCAGTTTTGTTGTTTGCATATGTTCTGTAAGGGATTCTGGAGGCAGCTGCTGTTTACGTGGCCTGTTGCAGGCAGGCACACACAGCTACAGTAGGATTGGCAAGAGCAGAGGCCTGTTCTTTTCCAGCTCAAAGCTTTTACTGAATTGTTTGTTGCAGACACACGGCTGCAGCCTGACACTATAAGCCAGTGTTTCTCCAACCCTCCTTCACCATCTTCCCAATTCTCATGCTACTAAAACAAGCTATCTGGACAGAGGACAAGCAAGAAAAAAGGGGGCGGGGCTTGGAGAACATACAAAGGCTTTGCAAAAAGGTGGTTTTTTTGTTGTTGTTGTTGCTAACTGGGGGTACCGATACTTCCTGTGGGCTCAGGGCTTTCTCTGCTGTGGCACCCCAGCCGTGGCAACAACCCTCAGCTTGGAGGATTGACTGGGCTCATTCTGGTGCCATGTTGAAACATGGCTTTTTATTAAGACCCTTGGAGCCTAGCAATTTTGGTCCAAACCCACACATATTTTAAATTGTGTTGACTTTGAAACATCATTTAAATTGGTTATGTTTACACCATTTTTACCATTTTATGTTTCAAACTGTTTGAAGTGACATTATGGTAAGCTGCCCAGAAATCTTATGATATAGGTCAGAATATAAATATTTTTTCAGCGACTCCCATAGCCACCAGTGTCTTTGCTCGTTTCTGCTCAAAAACAACTGAAAGGATTTTTCTTCTTGTTGTGGGGATTATGTGAACACTGGCACATTTTCCCAGTGGTTTTACAGGAGGCTCCGACCCAGGAGGGGACCCACAGGAAGGAGGAGGTGCATGTTCCCCCTGGTGCGCCAGTCGGGGCTGCCCCTCATGCTGAGCTGTGCGAGGCAGCCCTGGCAAGGGGATGGGGAGGTCACATGGGGGGGAGCTAAGCCTCTTTTGGGCTACCCACTTCCCCCAGGATACCTCTCTAACCTTTGGGTTGGATCAGATTCGTGTGTGTGTGCTTTAAAACTGATATCATTGGACTTCCTGTTTAATCTCTTTTAATGACAGAATCATTACTGTTTTTAATTTGTTTTGACTGGTGTTGTTTGTAGCTTTGTGTACTTCTTTTTTAGTGGCGAGACAGAGCGACCTGAAATGTATGTCATGGGCGAGAGCCAGGCAGGGCTGACCACCTCCCCCACTGGCTTGCTAGTTGTGGGGGGCAGGCAGATGGCAGAAGGAAGCATCCACATAACTAGCAGCGCCAAAGGGAAGCATGTATTTGCTACCATCCGCCCCCCACGCCAGCCCCACGGTTTAAGTCCCACAGACTGTGCGTTCTGGATCCTGTGTGCCAGTTTTGAGTCAGCCAGGCCCATCCACAACACAGGGGCCAAAGGAGCCCCGATTCTCCTCCTGGCGGTCAATGGGAGAATGACTTTTTGGAGGGGAAAGTAGACACTACCCCCCCCCTCCAAAGCTTCGGTAAGGATAGTTCTGGGAGCCATTCTGTGGCAGCTGCTCACACTCACCGGCCTCCCCCCCCCCTGGGCCCAAAGGGTGTTTGGCCCTAGCACCGAGAGGAGGAGGAGGATCTGAGCTCCATGACCCTCCTGGTGGGGAAGCAGGCTCTTCCTGGTGTGCCAGCACCCAGCTGACCAGCTCATACCTTAATGGTTGCCAGAACCACGTCCATGACCGCGCACTGCCTCAGTGTCAGGCTCTTGGTGTCTTCCCGGATGACGTGCTCCTGCAAGAAGAAGGGTGGGAAGGTGGTTGTAGCTCAGCAGTTCTTCCCAAAGTAGCGTGGCCAGACCCCTTGCCTTGCCCACTGACTGCCGCCACCTCCTTCGCTGCCGGGGCTCCTCACCAGCTGCCTTTGCCTGGTGGGGAGCCTGGATGCTCTCAACCTCCCGCACCCCAACCAGCACAGCACCATTTAACCCACCATTAACATGTGGAGTGGGCTGCCACAAATTGTGTGTGTGTGTGTGTGTGTGTTTGAGGGGCACAGGCTAAGGAGGTGGGAGAAATTCATGGAGCGGGATGGAGATGCACGGATGTTCACATGGAGCCTCCATATGCAGGAGCAGTCTACCTCTGCCAGCTAGGACAGGCAGGAGAGGCTCCTGGCCGGCTGGCTGGCCATTGGGGAAGGGGATGCTGGGCTCCATGACCTCTGGCACAGATCTTGCAGAGGGGCTCAGGGATCCCTCTCAGACCCTCCCCATGAGAATGCAGTCCCCCAATATTTCTGGAGCAGTCTGTGGGTGGGGGTGGAGGAGGAGTCCAGGGCAGATTCTTGTCCACAGCCCTGTGTGTGTGTGTGTGTGTGTGTGCGCGCGCGCGTGTGCGCATGTGTGTGTGTGTGTGCACGCGCGCGCACGGCTCCAATGCACTTCCTCTGCAGTGCCAGAGGCTTTCTTACCTTCAGCTTGGAGAGCTGGCCAAAGTCTTTGGCTGCACTGAGAAGCATGGGTGGGCCCTGTGGAGAAAGAGAGAGGGCAGGCAAAGGGGAGAAGAGCAGGCCCTGTACAGTACAAGGGAGGCTGCACTTAACCCTCATTTCTCAGGGGCTCCCAACAGGTGAGGGGCCAAGGGGAAGGGGGGGCTGCCTGATAGCTGCCCCCCCCCAATGGAGGGGCCCTGATGACCCACAGGGAGTGGGGGGTAGGGGTGGGGGGCTTCCCGCTGTGTAAGTGTAGAGGTGGAGGGGGGGAGGAGGGGGGTCTGCTGGCCCACCCCTAGAGCCCCCTTCTCTCTGCCCCCCACCCCAGGCGCTGGGGTTGGAACCCATAAGGAAGCCAAGGGCAGCATTGTGTGAGGCTCTGGAAGGCGGGCAGGCCGGCAGGCCCAGTGTTTTGGGTTGGGATGCCAGCAGTTGAATGGGATGCTCAGGCCGCCTTACGGTGTCTCAAGAGATCCAGGCAAAGAGGAGGAAAACATGGCTGGGATGAACATCTCAGCACACCCAGGTCCCTCTGTGGACAGATCCACCTGGGCCGTTGGGGTCTGTTGGGGGTGGCGGGGCCACTCGCAGGCTGCTTCGCTCAGGTACTGTCTGCCATCCAGGCTTCCTCCCCCAGCTGCCCTTTAAGTTGGACTAATTGGTTGCTGGGAGGCAAAGCAATTAGCTGTCAGCAGGAAGGAGGCAGAATCTCTCTTCCTTAATGAGGGGTGGAGGGGAAAGGGGCCCCCCAGGGCTGAGTTTGTCTCTCCTTGCCTGACTGGCTGGGGGGGGGGCTTCAGATTGTAAGACCCCCTGCCACTCCCTCCCCACAGTGACAGGTGGGCTCCTCAGAAGCCAAGGGAACAGGCAGAGAGGGAGAGAAAGGCAGGGAAAGGGATGGCACAAGAGGCTCTACTTCCAATTCTCTTCCCAAGAACAATTTCCCATCTTTTCCGTGGAAAATGCCAGGAGCAGCACAGCATGGAAGGAAGCATGTTGCTGCGTGAGAGAGCCGGCAGAGGTGGAGGGCCACGCTTCCTGGGCAGATGGCAGAGAGGGTCCCCATTCCAGAACCGAGTGGGTTCTGCTGCCATCCTCACAAGAGGAGCAGAAGGGATGGGGGGGGGCTTTGTGCCTTGGGATGAGAACATGCAACAGAGGAGCTCCGTCTTTTCTTTTCAAGGCTGTGCTAAAGGTCACACCCAAGTGGGGCGCATGCTGAGTCCCTGTGACAGTTTGCACCTCACCCCAGACTCCTTGATTGGCACCAGCAAAGAGGCACAAGCCATGGGCAGCACGGGAGGGGAGATGGACGGCCGCTGTGCTCTTCTCGGCAGAAGACAGGCTCACAATGTTGCTTGTATAAACCCAAGGCTTCTTTATTTTATATTTTACAAACACACCAGATTGTGCATTTTTAATTGCTAGCTATGAATGAAGCATTTTATGATGCCATAGCTCTGCAAGTTTAGATTTTATCTGAAGTAAACTTTGCATCTATTTCAAGTTTCCCCCTCCCCAAATTTCCAATTCTCTTTCCTGAATGCTGTTTGGCCCCCAACTTCTGCATAGCCAGAGTTTCTACACCCCCAGCCCTGGCGGCTGGGGCTCTGATCCACCATGTCTTTGGGATCAAAGCATGTGCCTGTGTGTGTGTGAGAGAGAGAGACCAGCAAGTGCAAGAGGGGCCACAGTCTAGGGGCCCCCTTTCTCCGTGAGGGCAATGCTCCTCCTGTGGCCTCTCCACTTGCCAACCAGCACCAGTCGAGGGGCTTGGCAGCCTGAGAGCCCAATGGTTTTGGGGGTCTTCTGGCTGAGGGGAGACCCATGTGGTGCCCTTAGGCCCTTTCCTTAGGCCTTGCTTCCCCCAGAGGCCTCGAGGACTTACGGTTTGGTCTGTTAGGGGCGGGAGCACAATCTGCCGTTCTAGGGTGTTCAGGACCAGCTTCCAGAGCTCTTTCAAGACCCGCTTCAGCACTGTTTTCTCACAGATTTTGGCTGAGGCGCTTAAGCTGCAGTGAAAGAAAGGAGGCCGTCTTCAGAGCAAGTGCCGGGATCCATGGGCAAAAGGACAAACCGGCAGATGGATGGAAGGGGAACACAGGAGAAGCCTCCAGGAAGGCAGGCACAGGCAGCGCGGCAGAGCTCTGCAGCAGAGGTGGCCAGGCGCTCAGAGGATGGGGGAAGCACCGGCTGCAAGCCACTGAGTCACCCCACATCCCAGGAGCTCTGGGGCTCCCCCCCCCCGTCGGGTGGGGAGGGGGTGCAAGGAAAGAACAGCTCAGAAACAACGTTGTTGAGGGGGAACCACACTGGGGGAGATGGAACCTTTTCTAGTTACTTTATGACGTTATTTTTTAAAAAAGCATTATAGATGCATTTAGACATGAATTTCTCAAATGCTATAAAAAAGAGAAAGGAAGAGGGAAGAAGGGATTCAGCAGCGTCTTTAAGGTCAACACATTTACCTCAAGGTGAGCCTTTCTTGGTGGACTTCTAACTTCCCCGAGTGCCTCCGAAGAAGCAGAGTGCAATCCACACAAGCTGGTGCTAGACCACATCCGTTCCCCTTGGAGGTGCTGCTAGATGCCTCCTTTCCGCCCCCGCCCCTTGTCCTTTAACACAGCTGTCTCTCTGAAAACTGCTCCAGGCTTTGCACCTCCTCATCAGTGCTGGGAAAAGGGGCATCTTGGGCTTCTTCCACACCCCAGCAATGGCAAGCAGGGTGGGAGTCCCAGCTGGTTGTGCCATTGGGCACACAGAACAGGGCAGGGAGGAGACATGAGCTTTGGGGGCCCAGGAGGGAGGAGAAGGTCCCGTGAGGCAACATGTTGCCCACCCTCCATAGCAATAGAGGGAGCCCAGGAGGGTTGGCCAGTGGGAGAGGGCAGGGGGTCCTGGGAGCCAAGACAACAAGCTGAGCCCCCCCCCCCAAAGCAGAACGGGGGAGCTGCCCCACATCTTCCCTTGTTTCCCCTGTCCTTCCTTCCAGTCCTACATGTCAGGCCACCCATGCACTTACGTTTTGTCAAGGAAATCCATGAGAGGGCGCAGGACCACCTCCGCTTCCACAGCGCTGCTGGCCTTGTTGGCATCTCCTCTCATCTGGCTTAGCTCGGAGCCCATTTGCTTCACACAGTCCTCAATCACCAGCTGGAAACTGAGAGAAACCCAGGAAGGGGGTGAGGGCAGGGGCAACTCTGGGATGCCCCCGGCTCCCACCCCCAAGCACTGGCTCTGCCTGGCGGGTGATGGGGGGTCAGCCAGGCGGTGATGGGCTGGAGGACGCTGCTGCAACAGGCCAGCCCAGTCTGGGTGAGGCACCTCCATCTGGTCTCACCAGCCCCACACAAAGCTCTGGGGGGCCCAAGGGGAAGGGGGTGCATGGGAGCTCCTGCCAGAAGGAGCCCAGCCAGTGGCAAAGCCCTTCCTCATGCCGAGTCCCCCTCCTTCCTTCATTAGAGAAGGCCTTCGTGCCCATGGAGGGTCCGCTTTGATTTCTCTCCTGCCTTTTGGAAAAGGAGAAATCTCTTGAGAGGCACCTTCCAAAAACCTGAACCCGTTTCAGTTTAAAAGGCTTCATTCAGCAAGACCACAGCAACCAACCAACAGCACAGAGCACAGACAAAGGACCTTTGCCTTCTTGCCAGTCTTTTCAAAAATCCCCACAATAAATCCAGGTCAAGAGTAATCAGAAAAGGTCTCCAGAATATAAGGTTGCTTGTTGCCGGAAGCCCCTTGTGGCCCTGGGGATCTCCCCACACAGAGAGTGCCCAAGATGGGGTGTGGGTGGTGAGAGGAAGTCTACCTGGCCCCATAGATGACGCTGAGCTCATCCAGGACGGCGCTGAGTTTGGCCTGAAGCTCCTTCAGGGCTGCACTGGCCTCTGGGTCCAGCTAGAAGAGAGCGCAAAAAGTGAGCATCCATCGTCCTCCCCCCACCCACAGCCCCCCCCCCCGCTCACGGCTCCATCGCTGCTTCTTTCCAGAAGTCCCCTTCCCTTCAGTGGAAAGGAGGCCAAGGCATTCGTTTGCCTAAGAGGAGGAGGGGACATTAATGGAAAACCAACGTGGAAGTCCAAAGCCACGAGAGATTGGCGGGCGGAAAGCGGGAAGGCCAAGCAGGGTCCTCATCTGCCCAGGACACGATCCGCCCGCAGGAGCCTCCCTGGAAGCCCCTCTGGAGACCACCGCTGCTGCTGGAGGAGAACTTCCCAGTAGAGCAGGGTGGGGGGGAGGGATTGTGTGCCTCCCCCACTTTGCTGCCTCCAGGCCCCTCAATCCCTGGGGCACCAGGCTGCTCCGCTGAGGTGCCCTTCTGGTTAGTGGGGCTGAGCCCACCCACTCCTGCCCACTCCATGGGGTTCTGCAGGGCAGCTCCTCATCACACTCCGGGGAGTGAGGCCCTGCGGGGCTTCCCAGGATGGGTGGCTGGGGTACTGTGGTTTGGGCCCTTTTGCCCTGCCCCCCTGGGGGGGGGAGTTTCCACGATGGTTTGCATTAAGTGTCAGCAGAAGCTGTGCATCCAGCTGGGGGGAGGAGGAAGAGGAGGAGAAGTGTGTGGCGGCTTCTGGGGGGTGCATGCTGTTGCCGCAGTGAGGGGAGGGGTTCAGAGGTGGTGGCAGGACAGACCTGGCTGTGCCTGGTAGGAACTCCCCCGTCTGTCCACCCCAGCACAGACTTGGGGTGCCTCCAGGGGGGCTCTGGCATGCTTGGCCCCTGGCACTCAAGGGTCTCTGCCCGTCCCCCGGGGTGCTGTTGGGAGAGAGCCCTCGTGTAGCGCACACAGATCTCTCTGGGGGTGTGAAGGAGTGGTAGGGAGGGTGTGTCCATGCGCAGGCATTCACATTTAGCCCCACGGTTGCAACCTCTGCTCTCCCCAGGACTCTTCTGCAGCACCGGTGGGGGTCACCTGAGGAGGGCATCCAGGGAAAGGCGCCTCTTTCAGCCACGCGCATGACGGCTTGGTTCTAGCTGGGTTTTTTTTTTGTTTTTTTGGCAGGGATTGTCACAGCCCCCCTACGTCTCCTGCATCAATTGGCCCTGTGTGGGGAGGGAGTATTGGAGGGGGCTGCCCCCGGGGCCATGGTGGAGGTGTGTGCAGGGGAAGAGGCACCCACTTCCCAGAAGCTCAATCCAAGGGGAGCTGCCTGCCCGCCTTCCAGAACTGCCTTCCTGTCCTAAGAGCCAAACCACCGGGGAGGAGAACTCCCAGCCCTCCAGAGGTCCCCAGGGGTCCAAGGCACAGAGCGGCCAGGGGCCATGGTGGGACCCAGGTGGAGGGAGAGGGTTGGGAAACGCATCGCGCCTCTTCTTGCTTGGGTCAGTAGGATGGGCAAGCAAGTGGCAGAAGCCACTGGCCCATCCCCCCATCCCACTGTTGCTCCCACATGTACACCCCACCTCTTCTGTGGTGCTGCCTGCAAGCAGCCAGCTGGCGAGCCCTGACTGGAGCCCCCCTCCCTGCCCATTCGGCAGGGAGGCAGTGGAGCCTGTGTTACTAATGTGGGCTGCCCCATCAAACCCTCTACCGCAGGGAAGGAGTGGGTCTGTGTCCAGACTAGCTTCCTCCCTGGAACTGCATGGGGAATCCTGGGGAGCTTCAGCTGGACTGAACAGGGGCGGGGCAGGGGGGTCAGTGGGAGACTGGAAAATACTGGGGATAGTGGGTGGGTGGCAATCAGGAGGACTTTGTGCATAAATGCACTCAAGAAAAGGGGCCTCAACTTTGGACATGTGAGCAATGGCTTTGTGCAAGGAGTCCCTACATATCGGGAGGGCTTAGAAGCAGGGGAATGCCTGCTGGATTGGGGTCCCTCCTGGTGGTGACAATTGAGGGTGGGGGGCTTTTCAGGTCCCCAAGAGCTCCAAGGGGCAGCTGATGTCTGGCAGAGGGGGAGGGAAGCTTCTTGCTGGGAGAGAAGAGGGAGAAAGTGAGAATGTGGAAGAGCACCACGCATCCCCCTCTCCTTGGCTTGATAGATGCACCAACTGCCGCCATGCCTTCCCTACCCACTCGTCTGACTGCTGCCTTCTCTAGGCTTTCCTGGGCCAAAGTGGGCCTTTGGCTATGGAGCCGCTCCCCCCTCTCCCAGCTGGTTACAATCTGACTGATGGGCTAAAATGCAAATGCTGCCATGGAAAGTGGCCGCCTCTCTCAGCCCCAAACCACTTTTAAAAGCAAGCCTCCTCCATCCCTTTGCACGCGGTCAGGAAAAGAAGCCATCTTCGTGGGCACAGAAAGATCTGGAGCATGAGGCAGAGGCCACGCTGATCTTTCAGACAACTGAGCATGGGCAGAGGGTGCTTCAGCTGATTTGACTGATGCACGCACACACACACACGCAAAGACGGATGCACAGACAGACGCAGAGGACCTTGGCCGTGCAACGGCTCTGAGCTGCAGGGCAGGTGGCCCAGAGGAAAAATTAACAGAAGATGCTTACTAGCACAAACCTCATAAGAAAACCACTCTCCTTCTTGCTTCTGCTCAGGGAAGGGCACGTTAAAAGCATCAGACAGAGACAGGAGGAGACGTTACAGACAAGCACGGCCCCAAGGCTGTTTCCCACACCCATAGCCCAACCCCAACCTGCCTGCTCGTGAGTTTATACAGAGGGCGACCAGCGATAGCGCTGGGAACAAACAGAGAAGCAGACCAACACACCAAACAGAGAAGGCAGTCTGGCCCAGCAAGAGCCTGGAAGAGTCGGAGGAGTTGGCCACTCTCCGTGATGGATGGCAGCCCAGCCTGTGCCAGCCCTCCTGGACGCAGCACCCTGTGTGGGTACCTCGCACGAGGCACTCCAGGGCCAGAGCAACTGGGCTCCTCTGCACCTCCTGGCAGAGGGAGGCTGGCGTGAGTGAGCCTCACCGCGTCCTCTCCACCCCCTCCGCCTGCAATCGCTTGCTGATTGTGGAAAGCAGCCCTCATGACTCTCCCAAAGCAGTTAATAGCAATATTTATATTTCCATAAGGCTTATCAGTGCAAAGCACTCCCTAAGCGGTTTACAATGTTTTAGCTAATTGCCCCCAGCAAGCCAGGAAGGATGGAAGGCTGAGTCAGCTTTGGAGGCCTGCAGGATCAAACTCACAACTTTGTGGCTGCAGTACCGGCATTTCACCCCTGAGCCACCAGGGCTCCAAGGTGGGAGCCACTTGTCCCCATCCAGACCCCTTTTCAACTCCTTTGTGTGACAGGGAGCAATAAATCATGCAGGGACATGGCAGCAGGGCCTATTTATGGCATGCCCTCCCAGAGAGGGGGGCCTGGTGGACGCTAACACAGGTTTCTTTTAGGCAGCAATTTTAAACATGTTTTTTTGTTAAAGCCCTCAGCGACTCATCTTTTTTTGTCTTTGTTTTGCTTTTCAATGTTCATGCTCATGGTTTAACTGGATTACCCTTTTCTGCTGTTTCAATTTGGTGATCTGTTTAATGCGCTTTTATCTGAGTTATTTTACTGCTTTTATCTGGAATCCTAAATAGTTTATATTGTCTTAATTGCATGCCACCTTGAGATCTCATGACAGAAGCTGGGGGCAGGAATATTTTAATTAATTAATTATTAACCAGTTCACAGCTGGGTTCCTTCTTTGAGCAGAGATTAAGGGCCAGAATGAAGAGCGCCTGACTCACCTCTTTCCCTCCCATGGCTTCAAACATCTTCTCAAGCTGGACTCGCAATTGCTGGATGTTGTTCATCAAGATACACGGCTAGAAATGGAAGAGAAGGTGTGCATGCATTTATGAGCCCCAAAGGGAGCGCCTCAGAGCGAGAGCTGTCATTGGATTGGACAGCCAGGGAGGAGCAAGGGTGGAGGGCCATGGGCAGCCCTAACTGGCATGGGGGGAGCTGTTTGAGCATTAGAACCCACCATGTTGCATCCTCAAGGGAGGGAAGGGGCATCTTCGAGGACAACGGTCAAGGGGAGGGCTGGGGGCTCTAAGTGTCCACCCCTTTCTCCATGAGCCCCAGGAGGGGTGTGAACACGGGTCCCCTCTTTTGGCAGCCAAAGGCACCGGCCTCACTGTTGGAAAATGGGGGTGGGGGGTGCTTTGTTTCCCAAGCTCTGCTGGTCTCCACAGCCAGGGAAGCGGAGCAGACAGGCAAAGGGAGGTGCCCTTCCTTTGGCACAGCAGCACATAGTGGGGGAGGGGACACCCCAGGAGGCCTTGTGCTTCCTCATCTCCCCAAACACCCCCCAGTTCTAAATCTGCATTTCCATCTTTCTGTTTCCTGACAGAGACCTTGGGATTTCTCTCGGGCATGAAAAGTGCCCAGCCTGGCTCCTTTTGCAGGCTTCTGGGTTTTTAATTTTTTTTTCTTTTCCATCTCTCCAAAAAAGAAGAAATGCTAAAGAGAGATGGGGAGCTCTCCCCAAGTGGCACTGTTTGGATCATTAAGTTGTGACTGCCAGAGAACACAAGAGCTGGACGGGGGAAAGCAGGCTGCAAGATGGCTGCCCCGGCTGGAATCCGATTTCTGAGGACCGCAAAATGAGCCCACCCAGCAGTAGCCCAATGGGCACCGTCCCTGAGTTGCTTGAGCAGTTGCTGGCCAGTGGCATTCTCCACATGGTCAACTCTGCCCAGATGGCCAGCTGTGGGCTAGGCCCTTAAGGGGCTTCTGCCCAGGAGGGTGACTGCTCCTGAGCCAAGCCCAGCCATAGCCTGAGGGGAGGAGACAGCACAAGGCCACCATCCAGACACAAGCTGTGCGTGTGGAAGAGAATTCTGATGCCCCCCACCCCCCACCTCAGTGGGCGCTTCTCTCTCCCCAGGGGCCGTCCCCCTTCCCCACAGTCAGCCCTCTGCCTCACTGGTCACACGGAAGCTGTGTGATGGAGAGGTTGCATTAAGTGGAAATCAGCTAGGAAATGTTACTCACCACATTCTCTTTATCGCAATAAGAGCTGAAGTCGTTTGTGACAATTGCAGCGTACTGAATGAGCACTTTATGGATTGTCTGGAAGAAGGAAAAGCGGAAAATGGGGGACCATCATGTTCCTGAGAGAGGAAGGCTATGCCATTGCCACCCCCAAGCAGAGCACCAAAAGGCCCTGGGGGGGGGGAAGGCACTCCCCTGAACTGGCTGCAGAGAAGCCCCCCCTGACTGTTCCAACCAGGCATCTGGACTCCCTGGCCAGAGTGGCTCCTTTTGGATCTCAAGTCCCATCTGGCTGGAGGTCAGGAGGTGACTCTTTTGGACTACAGCTCCCATGATCCTCCAGCTTCTACAGGATTCTGGGAGTCATAGCACCCCTGCAAACCATTTTCCAGATGTGCTTTCTCTCTGTCTCTCTCACACACGTAAGTGCCATCTTGGCAAAGAATGATACAAGCATCCCTTCCCTATCTCAGCCTGCTCTCCCCCTACCCTGAAGCCCAGTCTCCGCAGGGCAGGCTGGGCAGGCATTCCCCTGACCTCTAGGAGCCTCCCTGCCCCTGTTCCCCAACAAAGAGGAAAAGTGAGCCAGAAAGATAAGGAAAGAATGAAACTGGTAAAACTCCAGGGTGATCTTTGCTGCCAGCCTGTGAGCATAAGACTGCAGGACTATGCTGTGCTGCAGCGTCTTTAGTGTTTGGTGGAGGGAGAAACAGACAGCTCTGTCCTCCAGCTTGCCCCCCAAATGTAATCCGGCCTTTGCAATCCCCACAGTGAATATAAGCAACCTGATGTCTTGCTCCCACAGGGCTCCTCCATCCTTCAGAAAGGCTGCTCTGAGTTCTTGGAGGAAGACCCAGGAGGCATTTCATGCAGCTGTGCCCCAGCCTGAGGGCCGGGTGGAGCCGCAGCTGTGCTGAGCACCCATGGGGCACCCCAGGAGCAACTGTCACCCTGCCAATAACCAGGGACACTTTGCCATGTGGAGTCACCTATTGCCCCTCTGAGCTATGGGTGGGGCCTGGGGTCTCTAGTGGGGTGGAGACCAGGCTCTGAGACACAGTGGGTGGGTGGGTAGAAAAGAGGAGGTTTCCTCAGAGGGTAACAAGGAGTTCAGGTCAGCCTGGGGCAACTTCACAGAGGTTTATCAGATGAAGAGGATCTGGTGCTAAAAGCCACAGGGAGAGAATCCTGCTTTCTCCCCTGCCCTCCCTCCTCCCTATGCCAAATCCCTGGGCAGTGCCAAGAGGAGGCCAGTCTACCTTGGCAAACCTTCTCATGAGGTGAGAGAGAGCTTCTGGGTTCGGGCATTCCAGCTTCTTGATGATCTCAAAGCTTTGGTTGAGCTGCGTGAAGACATCCACCACGGAGCAGGAGAACAGCGCGTGGTCCGAGGTTTGCTGGAACTGTGGCCGGGTGGGGGTGGAGGACACCATTAAAGGCACTCATGCGGGAGGGAGGGCCTGGTGGCGCCTTCTCCTTCCAGCTCTCCCTCCTTCCTACAAAACCACCCTCACTGGTGGCAACAATAATTCCTCTGCTCTGTCCTCGGACTTCAGGGGCTGCCGGGAGCACACGGGGAGCTCAGCACCATTGGGCCTCCTGGGTCCAAAAGAACAGGGCCTGGGAACCAACCACCACTAAAGGAACAGTATCTCCTGGGATTGCAGATGTCTTAAGGGGGGCACTGTGGTAGACCCCAGTGACCGACCTCTGACCCCGAAGGTCTGCGTGACGGCATTGGCTGTGGTGGCCTCCTTTACAGTGAGAGGACTGCAAAGGTTGCCTCATCACATGGGCAGCTGTGCGGAGCCCCCCTGGCCTCAAAGGAAGCTCCCAGGTGCACCAAGAGGGGCACAGAGGGAGGAGGCCAGCGGTGCTGCCGGGGCCTTGAGGAACCACAGGCACCTGGCCATCCTCTTTCGCCCGCTTGGCCTGGCAGAGCAAATGGTGCTCAGCACCCTCCCCAGCTGGCCCCACAGCAGGGTACTTCCTCTGTGTGGGTAGCCCCCCTCATCCTGGTCTCACCCTCACAGCTGCTCTCACCCCGTCTTTCTTGTCCCGTCCCAAGGCGCCGTGGAGGAACTCCATGGATACGTCCTCATTCTCATCCAGCCACTGCAGGACGAAGGGCTCGAACCACCTGCAAGGGAGGGGGGAGAGAGGAGGTGCACCCTCATATAGCTGCCCCCTCCCATTTGGAAGCCAAAAAAGAACACCAGCATTCCGACTGATGGGATGCACAGGAAGGCACGGAATCAGAGCTGGAGCAATCCCACCCAAGGAGCAGCGCAAGTGGATGTGCCGTGCATTGACCCCTCCAGGCAAGAGGTGACACCCTGGAGAAGGGAAAGGGGCTAGAGATGAAGAGACCCCCACTAGCTTCCCCTCTGGGCTCAGGGTGGGTGTTCGGTGGGATGGCACTGAGCACCCTGTTTAAATGGGAGAGGCGGAATTGGTGCGAGGCGAAGTTGCTGCCCCAGCCTAGAGAGCCCTCCTGTGGCCAAGGGCTATGGTGGTGGGTGGGTGGGTGGATGGGCACTAGGGGCTTTCTTTCCACCCCTGCATGTTTACTGGGTTCCCAAAAGGAGAATGGCTGCTCCTGAAAGGAGATTCTTCATTCCCGGCCCCCTGTTCAACTGAACTCTGGCCAGTTTCATGGGGGGGGCGGGCAGTTAAAAACACCACTTAGATGGACATGCAGCATGCTGTGGATCCCTGAGCCTTACATGTGCTGCCCCCTACCTGCCCTGATCAGATTCCTGGGCCCCATTTGACTGAAGAGGGGCAGGAAAAGGAGGGGCAGCAGGTCACTTCTTCGCAGTGGCTTCTTGCAAAGAGAGCAGACCCTGAAATGCCAAGAAGTTGCACAAAGACAGGCTTGGCCTGCAGCTACGTGTGTATGTGCAGGGGCGCATGTGTGTGTGTGTGTGTGCGTGTGGTGATGGTGGCAGAGAACCCAAAGAACAGGAAGGACACCCAGCACGAGAGCAGAGGCCAGAGGGTGTTGCTGCTGGGGAACAGTTGTCTCTCTAGCACTCCTGGACTTCAAGGGTGCGGTGGAGTCCACACCACAAGGACACAGGCTCCTTCCTGAGCTGCTCTCTCTCTGCTATCTTTGGGGTGGTTACTGTTATGGCTGCCCCCCCCCACCTCCTGCCCCTGTTGGGGCTTTGCCCAGGACTCTTCTGGTCCCTGCAAGAGTTTTATGTTATGCATGGTGGATGAAGAAGGGCTTTGGGGAAAGCCGCTTCCGTCTCTCTGCCCTCAAAAGGTTTCCAGGGAAACATAGAAGTCCAGGAGCAAGGGCTAACCGAGATCCCTTTAAAGTTCTAAGTGCTTCTCTGCTTCAGTGGACTCTGGCTCCAAGGATGTGCCGGATGAATATTTAAAGCACAGGCAGCTCAAAAAGCAGAATAAAAGCTCCACCATCTCTCTTCTCCTCTCCCCATGCAAAGTTCAGGCACATAATATGCCCCCCCCAACCCACCCACCAGGCCCCTTCCCCAGACTTACAGGGAGTACTCAGGCACAGCCTCTCTAAAGGAGGGGAGATCTCGCACGTATTCATTATAAAACCATTTCACTTTGAAGTGCAAATTCATATAATCTGTGCTCTTGCATAACCGCTGCTTTTCATGCTCTGTAATGGAACACAAGAAAATAAAAGGAAAGTATTTAATAAAGCTGCAGCCGTCAATAAAATTACAGTGTCCTGGAGCACATTTTAGCTCCCGCAAAATAAATCATGCTGGACATTACATTGGAGAGAGGCTCAGCTTTCAGAATGTCTTCCTGATCATGGATGTGTGGTGTGTGTGTGGAGAAAGCAGGTGAGCCTTTAGCAGGATCAGAATTAGGGGCTAGATCTCACAGAGCCTGCAGGCTGGCTGCAAGAAGGGAAGGGGGGGGGGAGCCGGCCAGGCCTGTGGTCCCACAAATGCAGCCCCTCCTGTTTGGACACTGCTTCCCCCACAGGGAAGATGGTCCTATATGGCAGCCCCCCAGTGCAGAGGAGAGGCAGTCCGTCCTAAGGCTGTAGTAGGAGACCCCTCCCCCAGAGGCACTCTTCCCGGAGAAGAGCCTGGCTTTTGATGGCCCACCTGAAAGCCCTCTGGGCTTCTCTCCTCCCTTCCCCTGATGACAGTTCCTGATTGCCTACGGATCAACCCAGAACATGCTCCTCAGTCCTGGCTCAGATATAACCCATGGCCAAGCTGACCAGAGGCCTCTCTCCACCCTGGTGGGGCCACTGAGGGCCCGATCCACTCTAGTGTCCCAGGGAAGAGCAGGTTGAAAGCAAGGGAGGCTGCCAGGTTCCTCTTGCCTTGCTGCTCTTCAGTCTCTTCTCTCCAACCTGCCTTTTACCACAGCTTGCCCAACAAAGACGTTGCCAGATCAACAAAGCTGGCAGTGTTTTGTCCCCTGTTCAATTGGCTTAAATAAAAGCATTCGCCTCACAGGGATTTTGGACTCCCAGAGACTTGGTCCTCCTGTGGTGGTGGTGTGTGTGTGAAGGAAGCCGGAGTGCATTTGGGGAAACCACTTGGCTGTGGTTTCAGAAGAGGAGCTGCGCAGCCCTGCTGTTAGGAAGACAGGTGTTTCTCATACCCCTCTCCCTCCGAAGAAGGTGGGGGCTGGGCACAGCGCTAGGGACAGGTCCTGCTTGAGGCAATGGATGCTGAACTCTCACAGTGCCTGGACCCTACAGGAGCTGCAAGGGGCTTCTCTGGAGACCCCAGGGTGCTCCCCAAGCAGAGCCATCTTTCAGGGCTGCCAGCATGATCCAAGAGAGACCCAGTGGGAAGGACCCACAGCCTCCACTGTGGAGTGGGCAGGCAACCCTTCTCATAGAATCAGAATTGTAGAGTTGGAAGAGACCATGAGGGCCATCCAGTCCAAACCCCTGCCACGCAGAAAATCACGATCAAAGCATCCCCGGCAGATGGCCATCCAGCCTCTGTTTAAAGACCTCAAAGGAAGGAGACCCCACCACGCTCTGAGGGAGTGTGTTCCACTGCTGAACAGCTCTTACTATCAAAAAGTTCCTCCTAATGTTGAGGTGGAATCTCTGTTCCTGGAGCTTGCATCCATTGCTCCGTGTTCTAGTCTCTGGAGCAGCAGAAAAGAAGCCTACTCCATCCTCAACATGACACCCCTTCAAATACTTAAACAGGGCTATCATATCACCTCTTAACCATCTTTTTTTCCAGGCTAAACATACCCAGCTCCCTAAGTCTCTCCTCATAAGGCATGGTTTCCAGACCTTTCACCATTTTAGTCGCCCTTCTCCGGATACGCTCCAATTTGTCAATATCCATTTTGAATTGTGGTGCCCAGAACTGGAAACAGTATTCTAGGTGAGGTCTGGCCAAGGCAGAATAGAGGGGCACTATGACTTCCCTTGATCTAGACACTATACTTCTATTGATCCAGCCCAAAATGCAGCCCAAAGGGTCTCCATTGCTTACGCCACAGTACCTCCCCATGGGTGAAGATCGCATGCTGCTCAGAGAGTTGGTGAGCTCAGGCCCTGGTGCCTGCTCCAGCCCCTGGTTTCATGGGGTTGTGTGTATAATTGCCAAACACTTCCTGCTTTTCTGTGAGCCATGAGCCCATTCCCCCACACCTAAGCAACCTGCTCATCCTCCATGGTGGGACCCAAACCCTTCCCTCACTCATTCTGCAGCTGATCCTTGTCCTTAACGCCTTCCCCATGCAAAGCATTTGTTGAGGCCACTTCCCTTTCTTGGTTAAAATGGCTCCCTCTGGGAGATGCCAGTGGGTCAGGCGGGTGATGGGCAGCTCTGTTGTAGATAGACTGAATTCTCTTCCAGCCCCACCAGAACCAGAGAGGCCAGGCCTCTTCTGCCACCCCAAAGAACGGCCATGGCCTTTGAGAAGGGAGCCTCTGAAACGTGGCACTTGGTGGCAGGGAACTAAGCCAGGCTTTACACTATGCCATCCCTACCGCAGCCTCTTCCCTTGGCTGGCAAATGGGGGGCAAAAGGTGCGTGCCCCCCCACCCCACAAGTAGTAGCAGAAGCATTAGGAGGGTTGGGCTTCTAGTACCCCGACTAGATGGCTTGGAAGACCTTCCAGCAGTCAGGTTCAAAGGGCAGCTTCAAGGCAGAGCAAACATGGCTGCATCCCTCCCTCCTCTCAAGGTGACCGGGAGTCCACCTTCCTCTGCCTGCCCTTCTGTGCCAGTAACGCAACTGATGCCAGGCTCCCTCCTTGCAAGAGAGGAGGCTCGTCCCCAAAAATCTGTCTTTTTGGGCAGGAGATCAGAATACATGGTGGGCAAACAAGAAGCCTGACTCCATTTATAAGTGTCAGTGAAACATGACTAATTCCCAGCCGGAGGGTGCTGAGTGGATTTCATTGGTGAAATTTGGGAGGCTGGGGGGAGAGGGGAGGGAGTGTTGGCAATTGATGCTTCCCCACTTCTGTTAATCTTGTGCTAAAACACAACATGGTTCCAAGCATGATGGGATTTGAGAGAAAGGAATTAAACACTGTGGAAATCCAAGAAATATCTGACAGATGCACATGGCTCCATAGAGGCTATATTTGAATGACAAGTCATATTCTGAGACCCACTCCCTTGTGAGCTGGAGACAGGAGGAGAAGGAAGCAGAGGGAAGAGGAAGAGATCTGGGTTTGAATGGGGGAGGAGGGTGTAGCCTCTGATCCTCCCACCCCCGCTGCTGCTGCAGCTGTTTCCCACTCATATTCTGGAGGAGAACCAGGATGTCTCAGGCACGGGGCAAAAGTCTCAGTGGCCATATGTGCCTACCGTGCCCTCCTTCATCACCACCCTTGCCGTGGCTCCCTCAGATGCAGCAGATGGGGCAAGATGCCCCTGGGGCACCTCTGCTCCTTGCTGGCCATGCCGGCTCTTCACACACAGAGCTGGGAAGGCAGGGCAGGGCTGCAAGAGTGTGCGCCTGCAGGAGCACAAGGGCCAGGCTGCGTGGGGGAAACCCTGTGCCAGACACCCCTATGCCTGGAAGCCAAAGCCAGGGGCACCATCCAAGGCAGGCACTACCTGATTTGAGACAAGGAAAAGCTCATGCCGGACTGTCCAAAGGCGGCAGTGCCTCCTCTTCCTCTGGACTTGCAATGCTCTCTCCTTGTCCCTCCTCGCCTTCCTCTGTCCAAAGGACTTTGGAGATGTCACCTCGGAGCATTGCAACAGAGGCCTCCGTCCAATTGTGACAACCTGCCAAGTTGCTCCCACTCCACTTTAGAACCATGTCGAAAGAAATCATCCAGCGTATACATTAATGAGAAGGAAAAAGAGAGGAAGGAAGCTGCTGTCGCCGCTTGGCTGCTGCCTGCCCAGCCTGGCCTTCCAAAAGCTCCTCTGGAGGACACAATCTGCAGGAGCTCCTGGGGAACAAAGCAACCCACCCAGATGAACCCAAAGGCAGCGTTACAACGCCAGTGCTGCCCAGATGGGCTGATGAAGAGCCACCTGGCGGGAAGCTCCAGGATCGGGGCAGGCTGTGGGCTTGGGGTGACTGTATCTCTCTCTGTTTCTTCCAAGCCAAGACCTGTTTTTTTTCCAGAAAGTAGTGGAGCTGGGAAATAGTCAAAGCACCCACTTTGAGTTCCAGGAATTGTCAACTGGCATTGAAACCAGAAGCACAGACCCTTCCTTCCTTCCTTTGTCTGCTCCGGTTCACTCAGGGTAACCCTAAATGTTCCTTTCTTTCAGCCGATGTGACTGTGGGGAACCCAGGAATGATCCCACAGGCAGAGCAGAAATGGGGTACGTTTGCTGCAGTGGCCCTGCAGAACCTCCTGCAGCTGAAGGCAGCTGAGTGTTGCTTCTGTATTTCCACTGGGTAAAACACTGTGCTTTATTCCATATTAAAATTTCATGTGCCCATACGATTTCATTCAACAAGTTGTATACTGTATAACTAATGACAGCACAACATGCCCTACTGCACTATAGCACCTTTAGGGGGGATTTTTCAAAAGGAGGGTTGTTCTTTTAGTAACACTCACCAGGTGTAAAATACGGCTGTGCCTGGAGCTTGCTGAGGCTTTTTTGGGTGTGGGTGTGCATGACATCACAAGCCTTGACTTTCAAGGGGGAACTGAGGAAGGGTCCTTGGGACTGCCTCCCCTTTTGGCCTCAGGAGCTTCCTCCTCGGAAGGGGGCCTGGGCTCGCTCTCCTGATGGACCTCCCCCCCCACATGAAGCAGGGGGAGCCCAGCTGTGGACTGGGTAGCCAAGCAGATTAAAAACTGCAGGGGCCTGAAGCCGGACAAAATGGAGGGGGGGGGGAACACTGCCAACTGGCTGCTTTCAGAATGCCCACTTTCCGGGAAGGAGGGCAGGGATGGACCCCTTCCCTCCTCCGCGTGTGGGGAGACGGAAGGGGAAGGCTCTACCAGCCCTTCAGTGCACGGACTGCCTGACTCACAGACTCACCCTGTTGCTGCCCTCCTTTCTTGGCCAGCTACGCTGCAAGAGAGCAGCCCTTGGCCAGCCTCCCTATGATCCGCTGGCGTCTTTGTCCCTGCTGACCCCAAAATGTTAGAAGACACACACACCCCTGTCACCACAGCCGTTGCTTCCCCCTCCCTCCTCCTTTGCTGTCTTGGGCAAATCCTTTGTGAAAGGAGGTGTATTTGGTTGTGCTCCAACCAAACTCACAACTGAATTTAAGTCATTTATAAAAACCGCACTGTACCATGAGGGGACATGATACAAGTTGACAACACCAAGCAAGACTTCTCTTCTTCCACATTTCAGGCCACGGCTGAACTACAACCAGCAAGTACATCCCCTTGGGGGAGGGGGGGAATTTGGTCAAGAAACAAATGAGGGCTTTGCCAGAATCTATGGTGGGAGGACTGGCAGACCCGCCAGTGTGTGTGTCAGAATGTCACCCTGGTGACCTTGGTGGTCTTGAAGCTGGTTCTGCTTCTCCTGAACGCTCTTCTTCTGGCCAGAGAAAGAGGGGGTTACCTCACCTAGAAGCATCCAGGAGACACCATTTGCCCTTTAAAAAGGTTGTGGGGGGACCCTGCAGCATTTAAGCCCCCCCATACCAAATTTTACAAACCAGGAAAGGACTTCCAGTCATGTCCGGGGTGGGAATATTTGGTAGCCCTTACAACCCCCAGAGGCAGAAACTTGCCCCCGAAATTGCCTCCCAACCTCACACCTTGAAAGCTGCTCTGACAGAAGACACCCTACAAAGGTGGCCTTGCCAATCTCCAGGGCATCCAGGCCCATCCTGGGCGGAGGTGACAAAACTCAGGCCATCTGCCAGCAAGGCCTGGAGGGTCAACCCAGGGAGGCGGGAGGCTCACGGGGACTTTGGTGCCTCTTGGCCATTCAGGACCACTAACTACCCATCTCTGGCATCAGTTGGAGCACCCGGTGACACCCGGCAGGAGGGGGTGGAAGGACAGACCTGCCTGCCACCACTGCCTCCTGGTAGCTGCCAGTTGTGCCGAGACTGTGCCAGGGAAGGGGTGCAGCTGTGTGCTCCCAGCTCCCCAAGAGGGAGGACCTGAAAGGCAAGGCAGAGCAGAATGCCTCAAGCAAGCCACAAGCGTAACCTGCCCTGATGAGCGGGGGCACTACCAAGCAGAGCCCCCTCCCTCCTGGGGGGCTCCAAAGCAGACACAGGTTCCTGTACAATGCAGGAGCAAGGCTGCCCCCTCCCCGCACTTGGGGCTGGCAAGAATCCTGGGGCTGCTAGGTTGATTTTCTCTTGGAGGGAAAACAGTCCCTTTGGGATGCTTCCCTTTTTTGGGGGCTGCTGGTGGCTTTGAGCACACGCTTCTTGGTTGCCCATGATCCACGCTCCAAGTGGCATCCAAGTGCTTAACCCGACGACTGCCTGCTGTGATGCATTTAATAACTTCTTTGCAGATAAAATCTCTCAGATAAGAGCCGGCCTAGTTGCCACTATTGTAACAGAAACAATGGATGAGGTGTCCAGCGACTCCGCCGATGTAATTATACTGGATCAGCTGCAATCTGTGAGTACCGATGACGTGGACAAGCTCCTTGGTAGTGTGAGGAAGACAACCTGCCCCCTCGACCCTTGCCCATCTTGGCTGGCCGTCCAGGGAGGGGATGCATTGCGGAAGTTCCTTGTGAGCATCATCAATGCATCCTTTAGGGAAGGATATATTCCATCATGTCTAAAGGAGGCGGCTGTTAAGCCTATTTTGAAAAAACCTTCCCTGGACCCCCTGGCTATGAATAATTATAGGCCAGTCTCTTTATTACCATTTTTGAGCAAGGTGATCGAGAGGGCGGTTGCTCTTCAACTCCAAGCTGTCTTGGATGAAACCGATTACCTAGACCCATTTCAAACTGGCTTTAGGACAGGCTTTGGGGTTGAGACTGCCATGGTTGCTTTGACCGACGATCTGCGTCTGAGCATTGACAGGGGTAATGTGACCCTGTTGGTGCTCCTAGACCTCTCAGCGGCCTTTGATACGATAGATCACAGCATTCTTCTGGATCGCCTGAGGGAGTTAGGCATTGGAGGCACTGATTTGCAGTGGTTCCGGTCCTTCCTCTCAGGCAGGACCCAGAGAGTGCGGCTCGGGGACAGTAGCTCCAGTAAAAGGGAGCTTACCTGTGGAGTACCACAGGGTGCTATTCTGTCCCCAATGTTATTTAACATCTATATGAAGCCGCTGGGTAAGATTATCCGGAGTTATGGAGCTGGGTGTTATCAGTACGCTGATGACACTCAGATCTATTTCTCCGTATCTCGTTCGTCGGTCTCGAATTCTGATGGCATCTCTTCTCTCAATGAATGTCTTCGGGCAGTAATGGGCTGGATGAGGAAAAACAGATTGAGACTGAATCCAGACAAGACGGAGGTGCTCACGGTAGCGGCCCCGAAACCAAGAATCGGGTTGCAATCTCCAGTCCTGGATGGGGTCACACTCTCCTCCAGTGACTGTGTTCGCAGTCTAGGGGTGCTCCTTGACTCGTCACTCCTGATGACAAATCAGGTAAATGCGACAGTCAGGAGTGCTTGCTATCAGCTTCGGCTGATACGCCAGCTGTGCCCTTTTCTGGAAGTAAGGGATCTTGAGACCGTTGTGCACGCGCTGGTAACCTCACGTCTTGATTTCTGTAATGCACTCTACATGGGGCTACCCTTGTGCTTAGTTCGGAAATTACAGCTGGTACAAAATATGGCAGCCAGGCTAGTTTCTGGGACATCTAGGAGGGACCACATTACTCCGGTTCTGAGGTCCCTCCACTAGCTGCCTATCAGCTTCCGGGCCCAGTACAAGGTGTTGGTTATCACCTTTAAAGCCCTAAATGGCTTGGACCCAAGCTATCTCAGGGACCGCCTTCTCCCTTATAATCCTCCCTGCACTCTCCGGTCCTCTGGGAGGAATTTGTTGCAGCCACAAAGACCTAGGCTGGCGACCACCTCCCAGAGGGCTTTCTTGGCTGTCGCCCCCAAATTGTGGAACGGCCTGCCGGATGTGATCCGCCTATTGACATCATTAGACAGCTTTAAAAAGGCTGTCAAGACGGTTCTCTTCAGGCAGGCTTTTCCAGAATAGCTAACCCCGGCCTCAGGAACCCCCTCTGGAGGTTGCTTCTGGACCTCCAAACTGATGCTGCTTGCTCGAAAGGGTTTTTAATAAATTGTATTATATATTGATTTTAATTTGTATTAATTTAATAATGTTTTAAGGGGGGGAAGGGATTTTGAGTTGTTTTATACTGTGTACTATTTTATTGTTGTAAGCCGCCCCGATTGCTCGCAGAGGGGCGGGATATAAATTATTATTATTATTATTATTATTATTTGCTGGTGCTTCTTACCTTCCAGGGCATATTTCATGTCCTGGGCAAAGAGGGTCCACATGATCTCTGCACTTATTTTCCCCATGTTCAATTCCTGTGGGAACCTGGAAGAAATGAAGATGGGGAGCTACCTCAGTCAGTGAGTCAAAGAGTCACATCCCGCCCTATATCAGAGACCTCAGGGTGATGCACTTAAGAAGTCCAAAATCATGTTAAACAACAGGCAAATTGAAACAGCTCAACCCATGCACCCACACAGATTTGGGCAAAGTCACTGGGCCTCAAAGGTGTCCATAAAAAGCCTTGCCTTGCCTTGCCCCAGAATGGAGCCAACACTGGCGCCAAATGGACCCACAGGGGAGGCCTTTGCATAACCAGGGTGCCAGAGCAGCGAAGCCCCCTCCCCCTGCTAAGCCAGTGGATTCACTGCCGGCATACAGAAAAGGAGTCCTCCTCAGTCGACAGGTAGGCAGGCCAACGGGGAGAGAAGGGCTCAGTCAACTATTGAGCTCCTAGGCCAGGGCGTCTCAAGACACCTGGTGGGGGGACTGGCAAATATTTTTCCCAATGTGCCAGGGGCTGGTACCATGTTTGTGCCCATGGGCTACCAGCATTTCTTTGTTTCCAGCAGCCAATGGCCTGTGGATCAGCCCTGGCCCCTGCATCACAACTCTTGAGGAGCACTGACCTAGTCTGTTTAGGGCTTTAAATGTTATCACGAGCACCTGGCATTCAGACCAGAAATGGACTGGCAGCCTGTGCCATTCCTTCCAAACTGGTGTCACACAGTAGAAGATTTTCCCATCTGTGGTCTGGCAGCCACACACTGCACTGGCTAAGGTTTCCAAGTCATCTTCAAGGGCAGTCCCAAAGAGAAGGCACTGCTGTAGTCCAATTGGGAGGCAGCTAAGCTATTGTGGTTAGGTTATCCCTGCCCAGGAAAGGTCTTAGTTGGCGGTGGGGTAGTTGAAGCTGGCCCCTGGCACCCCGAGTCCACTTGGGCTTCCATGACAAAGATGGATGGAGGGTATTCCCAGGCTATGCATTCACTCCTATTCCCAGTCCTGGGATCCACAGAGCCTCCTCCGCCTTATCAGCATGCCGCTTCAGTTTATTGGCTCCCACCCAGCCCATTCGGGTGTCCACCATGACCCAGGATCTTCTGTAACAGTCCCAGCTGACTCCCGTAACAAAGAGGAGTAAAGCTGAGTGTCACCAGCATGTTGATGGAACTCAGTCCCCAAACTCCTAATGGCTTCTTCACCCAGTGGCTTCATATAGGGTGAAGAGCAGGGGAGGATAGGATGTAACCTTGTGTCTCCTCCCAGTGTAACGTCCATAGGGCTGAGCAGAATTCCCCTAGTGCAAATGTCTGGAACTAGCCCTGTAAATGGGAGTGGAACCAGAACATCACAGGGCCTCCTACTCCCTTGCCCCAGAGCCGCCCCACTGGGATACAATGCTTCAAGAGGAGAACACAATTTTTCACCACCCTCAGTGGGTGCACAGCAGAAGCACAGCAAAGATGAAACAAAAGGATTTGACCATGACAGTAGGGTTGCTGAATATTCCCCACTGAAACCGAACCAGCTGCTGTCTGCTCAAGAGCAAAAGCCTGGCCCAGGGTATGTCCTGCCACAAGCCTCAAGCCAACCATGTACCACAATGACAAAGAAGCCCCACGCCAGCCCCCTTAGGACAGCCTTGGTATGGATGCTGAAGTCTTGAGGACCATCATGGCCCAGGGGTTCTCCAGCCCCCCCACCTCCAAGGCCCCCTCAGCTGGGTCGCTGGGTGGGCAGGACATGCATGTTCTCTCTCTCTGGTTGCAGTCTGACATGCTGGGGCTTCAAGCCAACATCCCCTTAGCGCAGTGTACATATCCGCATGCAGATGTATGCTCCCTGAGTGCTGCGCAACCCCAGACACAACAGCAACATTGTACAACACATGCCAAGGACTAGCACAATGCACAATACACGACACACAACTACAATGCAAAGTATAGGATGCATAACCACAACACACAAAGCACAATACACAACCACAATGCAAAGCACAGGATGCACAAATAATAAATAAGGATGCACAACCACAACATGTAACGTGCAATGCGCACCTTGGAAAGACAAAGCACAGAGGAACTTAGTGTCTGTACAACTCCATTTCTGCTACTTTCAGCAGAATGTGTCCATTGCACAATGGTGACTTTTTGGCTCTGCAGGTATAGTGTGACTTACATGTGTGTGGATCCCTAACAGACTCAGCCCCCACAGCCAAAGCCTAGCCTTGCCTCTGGGGAGGTGGAGGGGTTTATTGGCATTCAGCAGAAGCACTGGCAGATGGGAAGATGGGTGGCCAGCGCAGCTTGGCTCTTGAAGGGAGGACTGAAACATGGGGCAGGAGTCATGAATCCATCCTGCCCTCTGCCCCCTCGCCTGGCAGGCCCAACCTCCATTACCTCCTGGCCATGGGGACCATGGGGCCTTGCATGACTTGGAAGTCCTTTTTTGCTGCCTGAAGTGAGAGGAGTCCTTCCCATCCAGGGGAACTTCCCAACTTGTATGAGAGCAGCCTGGGACTAGGGAAAGCACAGCGTCTGACCTGTGGAACAGCCTTCCTTGGGGGCCTGGCTGGCACCAGTGCTGCCTTCTCTTCAACTCTGGAGTGTTTGGGGTGTACTGAGGTCACGGTTTGTTTTGGGGTCGCTGGGTTTCTAGGTCAGGCTGTTTTACACTCCTGTGGCCTTCCCACCTTTGAGAGGCAAAAGTCTGCATGCCCAGAGCCGCCCCCATCATGCCTGCATTTGGATGGGCAAACACTCTGCCTCGAACCCACTGCCGAAGAAGCAATGGAAGAGGGAAGAGTTTTTTTCCACCAAGAAGGATGGCTGCTTTGTCTGAAGAAATATGCTCTGGGGTGGGGAACACATTTCAATCTCCACAAAAGGCCCCATGTGTGAAACCACCAAGAAGCCGTGGCTCTCCTGTCCTTGCTGGTGCAAGAGGCCCGGCAGAGGAGGCACCCCAGGGCACCCTGCCCTTCTTTTATGCCCCTTTCCTGCAAACAGAAAGGCAGACCGAACTCACTCTCAGTGGCTTTGCTTCACCCCTGAAGGCTTTGTGTCACCCAATTCATCTGGGCACTCAGTTCTTGGGAAAGCCATTCCTCCACTCAGAACTTATTCCTGGGATGGGGGGAGGGTTCCTGCCTGGGAAGGCCCAGTGCCTGGTTCTGTTAGCAGTAGGCTCCAGGTCTGGCAAATGGGGCTGATATATCAGTTCTCTCCCTACTGCTGCTAACAATTCCACAATGTAAGTGGCAGCATGCAGTGTGTTTCTGCATGGCAGAATAGGGCCTCGTGGTCTCTTCCATTTCTAGGATTCTCTGATTCTACAGGCTCTACGAGGAGGGAATGAACGAGCTCTTAATGCATTCCCAGTGGCTCAATGCTGGATAATCTTTTCTGGATTATTTTGCTTTCAGAAGTGCTGTGCAAATTTGACATTATAAAAATAACCTCTTTATTTGCTGATCTTAATTCCCCAGGAATGTGGCGCCCAAAGTGGAGGAGATTCCCCCGCTTGCTCGTGGCGGCTGGAATCATCAGGAGGGTCTTGCTTGGTGGTGACCCCAGACTCCCCAGGGCAGGTGCCACGCTCCACCTCATGGCCACACCCTGCTGTGAATCTCTGTCCACCAGGCGGGCGGGTGTGGCGCCAAGGGCTGTGAGGCTGGGTCACAGCTGGGAGACCTCTCTCAACAGCCATGGGGGTGATGTGGGGAAAGTGAGAGAGCTGGGAGGGACCCGGTGGATGGTCTTGCCTTCTGCACCTTTAAATGCAAGGGCCAAGAGAAGGGAAGACCCATCTCTCAAGCATCCTTGCAAGCATCCATCCCCTTGGCAGCATAACCCTTCAACCCCAGGGTCTCTCCCACCAGCCTTTGCCCCTCTCCTGTGCTAAGGGGCTCCTTACTGGTTCAGGACTGGAGTGTAGGCCATCTTGTCCTCATCGATGATGGTGACCATGAGGGTGATGAGCTGTGTCCAAAAATCCAGGTTCTGGGTGGTTGGGCCCTGCTCCTCCCGGGGGACATCCTGCTTCTTACCCTGTTGAAAGGAAAGGACAGGGGGAATGAGGGCAAGGAAGAGACTTTCGAGGGACGTCACTTCCCCAAAAGCAGCAGCCAGGAAAAGTCACAAGAGAACAGCCTGGTCGAGGCAGGGAGTCTCTGCTGCTCTTTTCTGCCCAGAAGCCCTTTCCCAGTGGTGGGTGGGAGTGAAACCCTCTGTCTCCCATGACAGCCTCACAATATCTGGACAAGGAGGGTGTAAAGTGAGGCGTATCTGTTCAGAGGCTCCCTCTGTGGGGGGGCACAGTTCTCTCCTGAGGGGTAGAGGCTACCCTGCCATGGCTGCTGAGTGGAGGAGCCCTTCCCTGGTCCAGGGTGGAACTGGCTGGCCAGCCTATGGCATAGCAGCAGCTGTGGGGTGAGCCCATGCCCCATCCCATAGACCAGGAAAGGCAGGCTGCATTTCAGGAGGGGTGGGGGCAGGGGATGGGCTCAGGGAAGGGGGGGCTCTTCCTAGCTCTCACACAGCTCTTCTCTGCCCCCATCCATCCAAAGCCCCCACAACCCACCCCCTGGGTGCCACTCAGGAGAAAGCCACCCACAGTCTCTCAGAGGCTCCACACCACCATGAACTCAGGATCTGCTCTGATATCCCACAACACCTCTGCACCACCTCTTGAGTTTACTCCCTAAAAAGCCTTTTCACGCAAAGCTTCCCTGGAGTACCCATCAACTTCTCCCCATGTTAACTGTTAGTACCATGGAGAGAATGCTTCTCTCTCTCCTTGGCACTGTTCTCAAGGCAGCAGAAGAAGTTCAAGTCAAAAGACAGCCAGACAGTTAAGTCCTGAAACAGCTACAAAAATGGATCAAAAGCAGCAGCACAGAGCAAAGTCTTGTCCTTGAATTGCCCCTTAATATCAGTCCTTGTGCCCACAGAGATGGGAAGATTCCTGGTTTGCTCTGGGAACGGGAACTGCCATTAAAGTAGCCTTGGTGGCGCAGTGGTTAAATGCCGGTCCTGAAGCCACAAGGTTGTGAGTTCGATCCTACAGGGCTCCAAGTTTGACTCAGCCTTCCATCCTTCTGTAGGTTGGTAAAATGAGTACCTGGCTTGCTGGGGACAATGAGCTAACACATTGTAAACTGCTTAGGGAGTGCTTTGGCACTGGTAAGTGGTATAGAAATAGAAGTGCTATTGCTAAATGCTATTAAGGAAGAGTCAAAGGCGATGAGCAAGAAGCCAACATGGTTTGACCCTCTGGACAGGAAGCAGTTGATTAAAAGAACAGTTGCCCTTAAAATGCTAGCCAATAAGAATGCGCACCTTGGAAAGACAAAGAACAGAAAAATCCAGATCAGAGCACCAAAAAACAGACCCTGGCATGTCATGATGAAGCAATGAAACTGTGTAAATTCCTTGGAAAAGCATGTGAGAAAAGGAAGACAGGTCCACAGCCATTGTGGTGGCGCAACAGCAACACTGCTGGTTGGACGACTAACAGCATGAGGCTGCAAGGCACCAACTGAGGTTTTCACATGGCTGTTCTTGACTGTGCTTGTATCTCTTGTAAGACACACAAATATAGGCTTCCCTTGGAAAAGAACAGTGGGGTGTCACCCATGGAATGGCTGTGCCCTTCAGTCTGGGTGGAGATCTCCTTGGATTCCTAGAGCAATGCCTACATTAACCAAGCGCTGTGATGCTCCAAAGCAACAGGAAGCCACAGAGGAGGGTGAGAGGGAGGAAGTGAGGCTCCAGGGCCCCTCAGCTGGAAGGCCATGAAGAAGGCTGTTGTGGAGGGAGGTACTTTAGTCCAGGTTCACCCAGCAGGAAAGCTCTGCAGGAAACCTGGGCAGGCATTCGTTGGCTGAAAGCACCCCCTCCTAAAAACAGATCTACTCCCCTCACCCCATGCCCTGTTGAAACACTGCCCGCTATGGTAGCTTTGGCACATCTGGGTCTCATCTCTATGTTGCCTGTATAAGTAGAGCTTTGCTGACATGCTTGAGATGACACAAAGCAAGCATTTTTCAGATCAGAAGTTTGTGCACAATCTCTGGAGTGTTCCTTTGTGCGCAAGGGGGATGAAGAGCTGAGATCATGCTTTCATTTCAACCTTCACGAGGAAAAAGATCCCAGCCGCTCCCATCCTTGTAAACAGGAGCTGACAGCGGAGGTGAACCAGGAGCATGTCCAAATGTCACCGGGAGATTAAGCCTCCGGGAGAAAAACAAGGGCTATAAAAGGCGGCAGAAACATTCCAGACATGATAAGGACTATCGTTCTATTGCATCAACCGGTGAATTCTTGCTCTGCGTCAGAAGCAGCCTGTGGTCATGACAATCCTAACCCATCTCTCCGCTTCAGGTTAATCCCAGGAACAGCCCCTCCATATGCGTTGCAGCTGCTAGCAGATAAACCCGCCACTAGAAAGGCAGGAGAGAGGGAAGGCAGGCAGGCAGGTGCCCCCAAACCCGGCCTTGGAAGACATGAGACCCAGCCTTCCAGGGATGAAGCCATGAAAACAAGATGGCTGTAAAGACAGGTCTCAGCTGATGCCCCCTCCCCACCTCCTCTGTCCAAGGCTGTCTCTCCCCAGCTGTGAGGAGGGAGCGGCAATGAGTGAGACTCATTTAAGCTGATGACATTGTCAGATATGCCATTTTGGCTGCCAGGCATTATTTTTTCCCTTAGGAGGACGGTAGGGAGATGTGGCAGCTCTTGCAGGCTGGATGGACTCTGGTAGTAGATTCTGCTTGGAGCAACAGCCAGTGGAAGCTCCCACAAGCAAGAGAATGCACAGGTGGCAAGAGAATCGTCCCTGGCACCCAGAGGCTGACTCTCATGGGACCCGGAGGCTCCGTTTAGCTCCTGGGGCGGGAGTCCCTAGGGGCCCAGTGCCTGGTGTGGCCAGTGGCAGGCTCCAACCACCACCTCCAGCAGTCCAAAGGAAGCCACAACCAGAGTTTCTTCCCTCCCTCCCTCCCCCCACTTCTGTGGGACCCATGCAGCAACTGCAGTGCCTACAGATCAACCTCTGGTTCCTGCTCAGGACTGCAGGTCTCATCCACGACCGCCTCCTCCCATGGAGACCATGCCCACTCCATAGCCCCCCCCCACCACCCTGATCTTACTATAGGCCTTAGATGGTTGCTTAGGATGCCAGACATCTTTTAATCAGATTGTTTGGGCTGGTTTTTTACATCTGTCTAGCTGAAGCCTCCCTCAGGCTGCTGAGAGAGGCAGGGTAGAAATCCCTGTGAGAAGAACCTCTGCTCAGGTGTGTGTATGTGGGGAGGGTGGCTGAGGGAGGAGGAGGGGGCCTTTGCCCCAGGCCTACGGCAACAAGAGTGCGAATGGGGCTGGGAAGGCAGCCAGCCCTCACCTGGTCCATGAGCTGAGCATAGAGCTCATAGCAGTTGTCGAAGATGTACTTGTAGGTGGAATCCAAGCAAGCGCAGACGCAATCCTTCACCACCACACTGGCCCGGGGAGGACTCTGCAGTTCCAGGACCTGGGGGCAGAGAAGGAGGAGAGGGGCTCAGCAAGGGCAGGGGACTGAGGCTGGGCTGGGGGAACAGCCACAGGGGCTTCTCCTGGAGACCAGTGAGGATGATGCTCCAGGTATGACATGTCCTGCTTTCCAAAATGATCTTTTGGGAAACATGAAAAGGCTCTTGTCTGCAGCAGATGGGGATGGGGAGACCCAAGAACCCCTCCCCCCCAGTTCCCAGACTACTAAAGGAGAAAAGGGAGGGGGTCAAGGGGTTGGATTTAGGATGATCAAAGGGGCTCGAAGGAGCAAGCCTCCTACAGTTCACCATCTCTTTCCAGGAGAACTTGCCAAGGTGTAACTGAGCCACCTTGGAAGATGAGGGAAGCGTTTCTTAAACCACTCCCCCCCACACCATCAAGAGCCTGATTTGCAGTTCAAGGTTATCATGAGGACACCCTGCATCCTGGCCCGGATGGGATTCACCCCATTTCCCAGCCTCATCTTTACCCAGAGGGACTCAGGGCACTTGCAAAGCTGTGCCTCCAAGTCTTGTTCGAGAGGCTGCTCTACAACGACCACATTACCTTCATGCGGAAAAATGTGATGCTTGTCAGCAGATCCACAGTTGATTTCAGGTCCTGAAGTCTCTCGGGGCTGCTGGCAGGGAAATTTTCCTGATTGCAAACAGAACAGAAAAGGCTCATAACAAAGAGACCGCAGCCTTGTCTGCGGTAGCCAAGCCCACTAGCGGAGCTGGGCTCCCCGTTTTCCAGGTCGAACACCTGCCTCCCCACCTGTGTGTGCATGTGTACATGTGCGGGGTGGGGGGGAAGGAGGAAGATGCATGCAAGTTTCAGGTCTGGCACCAAATGCAACTCTTTTGTAAAGCGTGAGCTGTGCACAGCGTGAGCTTTGCTTGAGACCTTCTGTAAGGAAAGTGGGGGCAAAGAAGGGTTGCTCTGGGGTCGGGTCCTCCATTCCCCAGTGGGGCTGGGCAGGTGACAATAAAGCCTGCAAGGAGGGAGGAAGAGTTGCCACTCCCTCCCTCCTCAAGAGAAGTGAAGAAAGATGTGCTGCGTTGGTGGCTTGTTCCTGCTGGGGTGATGCCAGCTGGGAGCTGGCAGAACCCCCCACCCTCTGCTTATCTCTTCCCTCTTCCCAAGGGCCAATGCAGCCTTTGAGGGACATGAGGAAAACACCTCACCCCAAGAAGAAAGGGGTCCTTAGGCAAATGCAGGCCGCCTGAGTCACTTAATGTCCGCCTTGCCACCCCCAGGGAACATCAATGGGGCCCTCTCAGGCCTTGGCCTGACTGCAGCACTGACCCTGTACTTGGAGAGGTCAATCCTCAAGGAATTATGCAGTTGGTCCAGCAGTTTAATGAACTTTTCCCTCTGCAGAGGAAGAGAGGAACACAGACCGGTGAGCAGGAGAGGCCTCAGGCTCCTCAGTCATGCTCTGCCTGGGGTATGCAGGCCTTGTCATCACCACCCTTGGCTCTCACAGAGAAGCTGGAACCAAAAGGCAGTTTAGCCACCCATCCCCCCTTCAGACCCCCCCACAAACAACAAAGCAAGGTCACCCTGGAAGGCCCCCTTGAAGGACATAGGGCTGGGGGAGGGTGGGAGATGTGGCTCAGCAGCAAAGCACTCCTGAATGGGGTGGTTTGCCTGGTGTACCGTTTGATCCAGGGTTTGCCAGCTTATGAGACCCAGTGAGGTGAAAAGGGTGGTCCTATTCAGAACGGGGCTCAGTGTCAAACGCAACACATGTGGCTTCCTTAGGCACCTCCTCTAACGTCACAGGTAGTGGCACCCTGCCCTGTGTGTTCACAGCCCTGAGCTCTGAGAGGCTCCTGCCTGTCCAGCCTCCCCGGGAAGCACTGGAGGGGTGAAGGCTTCCATGGAACTGCTGTAGTGTTGGCTGCCGTCCCAGCAGGCTCTGGTGGTTTTGCACACTTGGCAATCGGTCACACACAGCCCCTTCTCTGCCTCCTTCCTAGCTTTCCATGCAGCTCATCACCCTCACCCAGCCACTGAAGAGCAGGGCACGAATGGGATGCAGTTTCCAGGGTGTAGTCCTGCCCTGGTGAGCATCCAAAGGCACCTACCTGGGGTGTGTGTGTGTCTGTGCCAATGCCTTTGCCCTGATTCTAAGCATGTGTCCTTCGGACTCTTAGACAGGCGTGAGAGGAGGGGAGAGGAAGAGGGGCTGACAGGAGGAGGAAGAGCCCTGGCTAGCTTTGGGGAGGCTGCAGGGAACACACCTCCACTCTTTTCCTCTGGGGAGCTGAAGAGTGCTGAAGTGTGTGCCTAGATGTACCCCCTTCTTCCAGCCTTCCCCTCCCCAGGACTTGAGTCTTACTGGTTGCCACCCCAAGCACAGAGCACCACCTCCTGGGGTCATGGCGACCATGACAGTTTTTGCCTCGGCAGCCATCTGCTGAGCCACAAATTGGATTGCTATTTGCGTCAGAGGCCAATTAGCATTAATGACCAACTGACCGAGATGGGACTTTGGCTCCAAAAGATGAACATCAAAACATTTGGAACAAGAAGGTACTAGGGACAAAGAGCAGGAAATGGGGAGGTGGGGAGCTTGACCAGGTAATGGGGGGAATCACTGTTCTGGAAGCTGCATTGAGTCCCCTGTCCCAGCTTGAAAGAATTAGAGTCAATGAAGAGAGATTTTCTTCTGCAGCTGGTGGGTGATTATGTCTGGATGCTCCAAGAGATGCCTTGGGATGTGGCTGAGCCCATTGGAAGGGCAGGCTTTTTGAGTGGCCACCAACATGGCTGAGCATCATGAGGTGGTGATGTGGTGGTGAGGGGGATGCAGGGACTTTGGAGGAGTCATTCCTCTTCCAGGTGGAGGGGCTTCCCTCCCCCCCCTTAGCTGACCATCTCCTGCCCATCAAAGTGGGATTATACCACAAGATGAGCCGCAGCAGAACATACAAAGATCTGTGGGGTTTTGTGATGGATTGGGGCACAGCCCTCCTTCCCCTAGGGAAGCCATTACATTCCAAGAGACCCCAGGACAGAGCAGGACTGTAATTATCTAAACCAAGAGGCTCCTGGGGCCAACACGGAGGTGAGGCAGGGAAGCAGGAGCACTCCGGCTGGGGGAGGGGGGCTGAGAGAGACTTCCCAGGGGCTCCCCTCTCCCCAACCCCTCCCTACTATCACTGATTACTAGCAGAACTCTTTTTTTCATGTTTTAAGGACTAGTTTCCTGCTTCCCTTCTCTTCCTTTTTTTGTGGTGTCCCTCTTCAACCGACAAGAGAGACGCATCTGCTCTTGGCCTAGAGGCTGGCCCGAAGGGGCCAGAATTTCTCAGCAGCCTTCAAACTGGAAAAGCCCAGCATTTGATTCTGAAAGAGAAGAAAACCAGCACTCACCCCAAAGTTGGTGGCAGCAAATCGATCAGAGGCAGAGACATTGGTGGTGGCTGTGGTGTGTGCATAGAAGGCATTGATGTTGGCTAGCAAATTGCTCATGACTGCTGGCACACCCGGGCACATGTACTTGGAGGAGAGACAAGAGAAGTGCCTACAATGGTGAGAAACCAGAAAGACAGCAGTTGACAGGCAGAGGAAGGCAGGCCAGTTCTGACCAAAGGCCGGAGCACAGGGTAGAGGAGCCACCACACCACTCAGAGAAGGCAGCAAAGTTGGAGAAAGTAAGGGGCTGGATTTGGGGGGGGGGGTAGGACCCCTCTAAACAATCTCTCCAACCATCAGCAAACTGCTAGAAATACAAGAAACTCATTGTCAAGATGACACTTGAAATAGATGTGTAAAAGGCAGGGGAGGCGGACTCCTCTGTCCTTCTGAAGGATAGAAAATGTTCAGGGGAGTAAAGGAGGAAGAGGAGGGGGTGGCAGAGGCGGCCATCATGTGCGTGTGCACATATTTATGGGTGGGGGAAGGCTGTGGGTAGCTTCACTTTACTTTCTCCACTCACCTGATGACTACCCAGGAGCCCACCAGCTGGGCTTCTCTGGCACACGCACCCTAATCCCAATCAGCTGGGCTTCTCTGGCACATGCACCCCAATCCCAATCTCTCCAGAAGAAGCAGCAGATATACCAGTGGGCTCACACGTTCCCCCCACATTATGAAATGACTGAGCCAATCCTTCTGTGGGGGGGGGCAGGACGTAAAGCTGCACCCCAAAACTCTGGAATGGGTCTGACAAGGGCATTCATGGGCCAAGCTCCTGCGAAGCGCTCCTTCCTCCTGGCGTGTTCCTCTGATGGCACGCTTTACGCTTCGGGTGGAAGACACTCATTAGGGTGAGTCTCGACTGCACCATAAAAATTAATTAGTATGCAAATATCACCATGTTTTTCAAAGGTTGCTGTCTTTACAGAGAGAAGTACACTTTCCCAGGGCTCAGAGAAGGGGACAGCATTAAGAATTGGCGTTTCAGAATTGGAATAAAATTAACTTGGTGTGTCAAAACACATTTCTGAGCACAGAGCTGCACCTCCTCCCCTCATTGAAATTCCAGCTCTGCTGTCTTTCTGTCATTGCTGGTTGCACTGGGAGGGAAGCTCAGCAGCCCATGTTCAGCGGCGGCGGGGGGGGGGGCGGGGGGAGAGAGGAAGAGCAGGAGGAAGAAAGAAAGAAAGAAAGAGAGAGAGAAAGAGAGAGAGAGGGATCCCCCCCTTGCCCCCATGCAATCTGCACACGGCCCCCTCCAGCTCTCACACCTCTCATAATGATCAGGTGCTGCAGCACAGAGCAGGCCTCTGTGGGGGGCTTCCAGCTGAAGCCCCTCGGCCTCCCTCCCAAAGACAGAGGGCCCAGGTGGCCAGTCTGCTACAGCCCTGGGGGCCCTGGGAGAGGGCAGCCAAGGAGGGGGCTGCATTCCTGGCCTTGGCCATCCAGTTTCCCCAGCCCCTACAGAACACCCGCAGTTCTGCCCCCCATGCAACGCCACACCCCAGGCACCACGTACGTCATTGCCTGGTAGATGTACTCGATCCCATAACGCATGGCGAATTCATCCACAATCTCTTGGGCGGCATCGTCAAAATACACCTTCCAAGCCTCGTCTCCTTTGACAGAGGGGATCTGCACCACCCCGTTGGACTTCACCTCCGTCAAGTAGTGGAAGACACTCTAAAGGGAACACACTTTTCACTTCCACTGGAAACTTCAACCTCTAGGCGCTGCTGAGGAAGGCAGAGCTGCACCCTACTCGGGGGTTTCCAAGGCTTTCATTCACCCCAATTGCTGCTGGCTTTTGTTACAACAATGGTCACATAGACCAGACACAGGAGAAACCTAAACTGACTGCCAGCACACAGGTGGCCATTTGGGGTGGGGGTGGGGAGCTGGCAACACAGCCCCAGCCCCCCCTCCAGCCTCCCCCAGGGACCCCCAGCAGGGGCTGCAGCCACAGGCCTCTTGGGCATGTGTGTGTGTGTGATCATATCATCCTTCTGGGAAGGCTTTCCCAGCTAAAATATAACCCTTCCACACATGAGATACTCTTGCTTTTTTTTGGGGGGGGGGCTTGATACAGCAGCTGAGGCTGGGCTCTGAGCCGGGGGTGGGTGGGCTCCAGGAGCCCTTGCCCTGGGGCAGGAGGTGTGGGCCCAAGCTGGACAAGTTGGGACTGGCTGTTCTCAGGCCTTACAGCCCCCACCCTTCCAGACCAGCAGGCAGGCAGACCCCTCCTCTCTTTCTTGCCCTCAGGAAAGTGGTCTTTGGAGCCACCTCCAGGTTCCCCACCAGCCACTATAGGGCAAAGACCCGCCCCGCCACTGACCTACCTCATGGAGACAGGTGTACTGGATGTGGTAGGGTGCAACCTTCTCCTCCCCTTTGATTTCCACGTTGAGCTTCAGCCGGATGGCCCCAGACACAGCAGATTTGTCAGTGCGCTTATCTAGGAAAGAGAGAGGGTAACCCCTTGGCCCCCACCAGCCGAGGAAGCAACACTGCCACACAGACACCACCATGCCTTCCATTCAAGGCAAGGTCTTGGCCATGCGCAGAGTCCATGCAAGGAGTGCAACCCATGGGGTCCTCTGAACCAGAGCAGTGCACATGCTCCATTGTGCGTGGGCTCCTTGCACCTGGGGGTGGGGTGGGGGGCGCCTCTTCCTTCGAATGGAATGAGAAGCTCTGCCCAGGGAGTCCTTCTGCAGAAGCCCCACTGAAGCTCTGCCAGAGGGGTTGTGATAATGGGCTCTCTCCACAGAGAGACCCCTAAATTCCTTCACAGGGGTGGTGGGTGGATCTGGCACATACTGGGGCAAAAGCAGGAGGGGGAGGTGCACTCTATGCAAGGAGGGAAGCCAGAGCAGGCCTGTGGGTGCACATGGACAACCCACTGGGAGCAGCAAGGGGTGGAGATGAAGCCGGGGAAGGCATGGGAGGGGGGTGGCCTTGGTGAGGAGGAGAAGCCCACTGAGGCAGTGCTGCTGGCCTTGGAGGGAAAAGGAAGGCCACTAGGCTTCAGAGCAACTGCTCCACAAAACAAACACTGCTTGGGCAGGGAGAGGGCCCAGCTCGGGCCATGTGGCAACCCGCCCCTGTTCCCCTTGCAAGTGTGTGTGTGTGTCTGTGGAGTCTTTGTGACCTACCAAGGTTGTACCAAACATCCATTTCTCCGCTCAGTGTCCGCACTTCGATGATGGTCTGCCCCAGGAAGTCATCTGATTCCCTTTTGAAGTGCTGCTTCACCCGAGACTTGATGTCATCGTCTTCATCCCACACTCGGACTTTGATGCGGTCTGTAGAGTTGTGGCACTCGCTGGAAAGTGGACATCAGCCAAGACACAGATTACCTTCCGAAGTATGCAGTGCAAGGCAAAAGCCAACCCCTCCCCCACAACTGTACTATGGCATTGGGGGATTCTTTTGATCCTGCTGTGGCTCGTGCTCACAGTCAGCAGCAGCAAAAGATGTGGTAAGTCTCCCCTGCCATTGTGGAAGTGCCTTCTGGGCAGTGACCACAACCACTTTCTTTCCCTGGGAATGTGCATTTCACCCTGCTGTTCTGGCCACTGGCAGGTCAAGGGCCTGGACTGGCCTGCAGGACCAATTGCTTCAGAGCTGGGGACTCCACAGTGCCAGAGAGCCCACAGAGGCAAGGCGGTGCTGGACGGAGCGAGGGAGGGGAGGTGAAGGGGTAGCAATTGGGTTGCTGGGCACCTGGGCTGGGCAGGCATGTGTTCCCTCCTCGGCTGAAAGCGTCCACAACAGGGCCTGATCCCCAGCAGGGACCGTGGGCCTGTTTCATGATGCACCGTGGCCTCTCCTTTGCTTTTGAAATCTGAACACCTCCCTTAACGCTGGTGACTTATGCTCATTGGAGAGGAATACAAATAGGAAACACTGGGCTTTTCAGTCTGGGCCCTGATCCATTACAAGCAACAAACTGTGGCTGTGCTTAATTCATGGGAAATAATTTATTTCCTGTCTTGCCAAGGAGGCGGATTGCAAATCTAGGTCAATGCATAAACAAAACACGGTTGCAGAGGCTTCTCCAGCCTGTTATTAAGGATCTCATTTCTCCTCTAACGATGCCCCCACCCTGCCCCGTTGCCTGAAGCATGCAGATGAGTGGATGGAGAGAAGACATTCATGAAGGCTGGGGTAGGGGAAGATGCAAAGCAAGCAGCCCCCCTGAGCCTCAGGGCCGTGCCTGGAAGGGCTGGGGGAGGGAGAGCCCCCCTGCTCCCCCAGGATGCCCACTTTCCCTTCCTCAGGGGTCTTGCCTGGGGTGGATTCACTTGAGCAGCTCCCTGTGGCATCTTTCACCAGCAGCCAGAAGGGATCCATCCCCACCGCCACAGCATCTCCTTGGCTTCCCACCCACTGCTTGCAAGAAGAACAGCTTTCGCCAGCTGGCCTCCTTGGCATCCAGAGCTCTGCCCCATGGAACATGCTGGGGAAGTGAAGAAGCATCAACACTTCTCTACAAATCTCTCTGTGTGTTTCTGACCTGTATTTACTTCCTGCTAGCATGCAGAGTTCACTTCCCCCTTCTTTGCCCCAAGTAGTTTTAGTGTTTTCCAACCCTTTGTCACAGAAGCTAGAAGCCAGCAACACGAGGCAGATCAGCCTCGAGATCTCTTACACACACACATATGAGAGTCAGTTTTAGGGACTCTTGCATCTAGTTAGGTAACTCTCTTCTGTCTATCTACTTTTAAATGTAAGTTCTGCTTTATAACTTTACTGAGCATCCTGCATGTTTTATGTCCTGTTTTGTACCAGAAGCTCATGAAGCACTGAGGCTCTGCTGCAATCTGCTTAATATAAATACCAAAACCAGTCCTGTCCAACAGGCACTGGGCTCCATGGCTCCAACACTCCAGGTTGGTGCCAATTCTACCAAAAGGAGGGTGGGACATTTTCAGCTGTGGAGAGGAGGGGGAACTGCACTGATGGTCCAGAGGTTAAATGCCAGTAGTACAAGCCACAAGGTTATGAGTTTGATCCCAAGGGCTCCAAGGCTGACTCAGCCTGCCATCCTTCTGTGGGTTGGTAAAAGGAGTACTCGGCTTGTTGGTGGCAATTAGCTAAAAAACAATGTAAACTGCTTAGGGAGTGCTTTGGCACTGATGAGAAGTATATAAATATCAATGTTATTGCTGTTGCTAACCTGACTTCTCCACACAAGAGAGCAAACACTGGATGGTGACTGGGAAAGAGGAGATTTGGTCAGAGAACGACAAACAGACAGGAAGAGCTACCTACTAAGGGCCCAGTGAGGGGGCTGCAGAGGGTGCACATCTGCCCCACCCACAGCTCCAGCACTGGCTTCTTACCCACTACAGCACAACTGCCAAGACTGCCCCCCCCAACCCAAGGGCTTTGCTATGGCCCCTGACCTTCCAGTTGACTCCTTCCTCCCTGGGGACCGGCAACACTTTCCTCCACCCCTCCCCTTTGAATAAAGCAGGGACAATGAAGCTGGAAGGAAATACTCCCTCTTCCTGGTGGCTCCAAATGGTCTCAAAGCTTCACAGGACGGAAGGAAAAGAGGCAGCCAAATCCATCTGGCTCGTGGCATTGGGTGGGGGGACTGGACGCAACAGGTGTGGGGGAGGCCAGGACCTCCCTGCACTAACCCTACAGCCAACAGCATCCTGACTGTTGCCGCCTTCATCCATATGCCTCATGCCAAGGGAAGCCACGAGAGGGAGCTTCCAGGCACACCAGCTGGGCGGGGTGGCTCACTGGTGTTTGGCTGGTGTCTGGGGTGTGCCTCCTCCCTCCCGCATGTGCGATCAGGGGCACTTGGGGGATCAGCCCAGTGCCAGACTTATGCCAGCATTAAACTTCACTTCACACCATGGAGGGGGTCTCCTTCCTGTTTCCCTGGAACTCCCTCATTTGGGAACAGTCTGGGGGGATGAAAGAGCTTTGCTCTACCACCCCCCACCCAAGAGAGTTTGGGGGAGTTTGTAGGACCATCCTCCCCACTTCATTCCAGAGAGGGCAGCAGTAATGCAGACACAAACTCTTGTCTAGTGGGCAGAGAGGGATCAGGAGCCCAGCTGTCTCTGTGGACTGATGTCTGTGTGTGTGTGTGTGTGCGCGCGCATGTCAATGTGGCCAAGCAGCATCTATGCAAGAGTGTTCTGCAAACCCTGCATCTGTTTATGGGGGCGGGGGATGGATCTCTCTCCCATAACAGGCTTTACGGTTGAGATTCTGCCGGCTGGGCGGCTGCACCTCCCATCTGTCACTCAGCACATGACCAGGAAGGTATGCTGTGGCCTGTCAAATGCCCCAGGGGGCCTGCAGGCGCATGGCGCAGCAAGGAGATTGCTGCTAGATCTGGAGGCATCATCCAGTATGAGATCTCCTGCAAGGCCCTCTGCCAGTGCCTGGCCTCTGGAAGCTACAAGGGCGAGGAGGGATTGTGCCCAGAAAGCGGCAGGAGGCATCGTTTAAGTGGCCTCCTAAGCGGAAGCCACTGGCTCTGCCACCTCCATCCCTCCTCCGGCTCAGAGGGAGGAGAGCCGTCTCAAGGGAGAAGCTGCCAGGGGGCCTCTTGACACACTTGGCACCCACTGGCCCCTGCCTGCCCCAATGGGACCCTCAGCTGCACACCCCCCCACCCCCACAGGAACACTGGGAGCAGGCAAAGATGCACCAGCAAGAGAGGCTGTCCAGACAAGATAAACATGGAAGGCCCTCTGCTCCAGTATCACTGGTGCCATCATTGCCCCAAGAGGCACCCTGGCTTTGTTACAAAACTGGAGAAAGCCCCCCCCCCGTCCCTAGTACCCCCTTGGCAGCTAGCTTCTGGGCTCCACAGAAGGACGGCAACTGGCCCACCGATGCCCCACCTTGGCCCTCGGAACAGCCACAGCAGCCAACTGGCCCCTTGACAACACCAGGCCACCAGAAGACACAGAAGACGCAAGCCACGGGTGGCTGGGAAGCTCCTTCTTTCCTCGCCACCAAGAGGTCTTGGGACTGGGAGTCAGCTGGAGCTGCCTCCCTCAGCCCTCCGGGCCTGGCTTGCCCAGGAGCTGCCTGGCAAAGGATCAGGCATCCCAAGAGCCCCCTCCTCCTCCCTCACCCAGTGCAAGGGCATCCCTGTGTCTCCAGGCCCAGATCTGCCCCAGAAGGGTGTGTGTGTGTGTGTGTGTGTGTTGGATGGAATGGTTTCTTTAGCAAATGCAGGGAGGGGCATGCAAGTGGGGTGTGTGTGCAGCCTTTCTCCTTAACTGGCCACAAGGCAGCTGGGGGGGGAGTCATACTTATTGATCAGCTGCAGGGAGAGTTGTGGGGTCCCTCTGCTCCTCAAATTGGAATCAGATGCACAACATGAGAGGGCTTCCTCCCGAACAGCCACAACACCCATTGCCTTTTTGCAATCTGCCTCCCCTCCCCCACCCTCAAAGGCAGGATTATTAGGAGACCAAGCAGGGTCAAAGAAACAATTTGCATAATGTAAAATAAATCCATAAGCAATCAGGACACCCTGCATGCTAAACCCACTGCCATCGCTATTAGTCTTGGGGGGCCTGAGCAGAGACGGAGCTGTGCAGCCACTAACCCCCCCCCCCTCCTCCAAGCTGGACTCCTGCAGTATTAGCAGAAGGAAAGATGTGGCCGCTCCAGTTGGGGGCTGGGTGGGCAGCAGCAGTGGGAAAAGGAGGAGGAATCATAGGGGGTGGTGTGGTGTGGTGTGGTGGGCTTTCTTCAGGCCCTCCCTGTAGCTTCCCCCAGGATGGCCATCAGCCAAGCCCCCTCTGAAGAAGCACCTGCCCTGCCCTCTTCCTCCAGGGGTGGGGTCTTCCAGGCTAAGGTAGAGATCTGAGCTTGGCAAGAGAAAGTACCCCCCACACGGCTGCCCACAGGAGGGTGAGCAGCGGGTGGGATGGAGGGGGAGCCCCCAGCCGCCTGCTGCCTTTGGCTGGCCGGCAAAACCCCTAAAGATGGAAACAGCTCCTGGGTGCAGGGCTGGGGGTAATCAGAAACAAGTCCTTTCTTCATGGGTGGGGGGCTGTCTGCTTGGGCTGATTTCACCCCCTCACAAATCCCTCCTGGAGGAGGGCCTCAGTTCTGCCAAGCCTCCTAAAGAGGACAGCAGCGGTGAGTGCAGCCAGGTCCTTTCCATCCTCAGGCAGCCTTGGAGAAATCGACCTCTGGCACCTTGGAAGGGAGGCAGGGAGGGGCTTCTGCTGGCCTGTGACCCCCATATCCTGCAGCTCTTGTGGGTGGGGACTACCTGTTGCCAGTTGGCCAGCCAGCAGCCCTCCAAGTGGTCCTGGGTGGGAGGCCAGTGGCTGACTTAGGGGGGCCTGTGGGCCTGGAACCGCTTCCTCTGACCAGGGCCACTTTCTGGGGCCACTTTTCTGGGGCCCCTCTGGCCTCATGGCAATCTCCTTCTGAAAGTCAATGGGGGCACGCAGCTCCTCTTCCTCCACCCCCTGTCTGGGGGTCTTGGGGGGTGATGACTCCAAACCCTGCCTCCATCTCGACCCACGGACCTTCGCTTGGGAGGGCCAAGGGGGAGGAACGTTGTCTGTTCCTCATATTCATGGAATGAGGGGACCCCTATCTCTCCCCCCTTCCCCCTGCAAGCCTCAGCACAAGCGAGAAGCATCTTTCTTTGGGGCAAGGAGGCCTACCTGGGCCCAGCCCTAGATTCCTGGACTTGTTCTTCCTTTTAAAGTGAACCTTGTACTTAAATTAAGCCAGCCAAATGCTTTTCATCTTATTTTAAACTCTTGAAGAGTTCAGCCTATTCTGGTGGTTGGTGGTGTCACAGGTGACAGCCAGTCCAGACTTCTCTTTACAACAGGAAGGAGCTCTCCCACCATGGTCCCTCACCACCTCCCATTCCCAGGCTTAGAAGTGAACTGAAGCCTCTCACACAAATGGGAGGATGGACCCCCAACTGAGAACAACCCGATTCCCCCCACATTTGCTGTCAAGGATGAGCCAGGCAACCACAATTGGCTCAGATGAATGTGTTGGCAAAAGGAGCAATTTGTGGACTTCAAAAGCTCAACTGTTTGTGTTATTTGACTTAATTAACATTTATTTGCTTATTTTGGAGTGAACAGGCAGAAGCTGTTCATTGGTGCCAGATGGCAAGTGAGAGACAGCCAGCCAAAAGAATCCAGAAAAAACAACCTTGCTCGGGTGGAGAAGAACATGTTTATGGGATGCGGGTGCATGTGTGTGTGGGGGGGGGGGCTCCATGGGGTTCAGGCCCCACTGCCCCCCCCCGCCCTGAGGGAGGCCTGTTTTCCCTTTGAATCATGGGCCTGGAGCATTCTCCATTCGGAGGCACACCCCTTGAGGGGCTTTAAGCCAACATGGCACCATGTAATGGGTTCCCCCCACCCCCTGCAGCACTCCCACCAAAAGCAGGGCAGGGAACAGTGGGTGCTCTGGGAAGTTACAGTTCCACTCCCCCCACCACATCTATTTGGTGCTGCCACTTCTCTTTCCACCCCTCAGAACCAAGGGGGAAATTCCCCCCTCACCTCAGCCACCCGCCCCTCTTGTGTCATCATCTGCTTTTCCGTGTCTGTTTTCTCCTCTGGAGTAACCTCCGGCCCTCCCTGCTCCCAGGGAGGACACCAAATCAAGACAGACCACACACACACACACCACAGAGAGAGAGAGAGAAAGCTGCACACAAACAGATGCACACACTGCCACAGATTCATCTGATGTTTGGCTGGCTGTTCGCCAGAGTCCATAAGTAAATTCTCAAAAGAGCTCCACAGATTGCACTGTGGGGAGGATTCCCCATTGTCTCTTGCATCAGAAAGAAGACCCCTGAAAATCCCCAAGAGGCCAAGAGGTCAAGATGAGATGAGAAGCCAGCCATTGCTGCTAATTCCCCTCCCCTTACCAAGGGAGGGGTGGGAGAGATGGGAATGTTAGACTCATGAATGAATCATGCAAGAAGACGGCTTCCCTGCCTCCCACAGAAAGCAAACCCACTTTCCCTGATATGACCCGACATGCCCAGGAGGGCATCTTTTATTAAAAGCATTCTTAATTCTCCCTTGCTACAGCCATGTTTTTCACTCCATCAAGGACTTGAGGAATTCGCCTCATTTAGCAAGAGAAAAGCCTCTGCCTCACTCATAGGCTTCGCGGGCGTATTTATGAATTATGTGACCAAAAGGTAGGGAGAACACACAGAAAGAAGATAAACTGACAACGAAACCAAGTGGAGCATCCGTGGGGGGGGGGGGATCCTGGTTTTCTCGCTAGGGCGGGAGTCACAATCCGGCAGACTTCAGCCTCCATGTGCCACCACCAAGACAGCACAAACTGCCCTCTTCAAGGCGCCAGGGAGTATTTCTTGGTTAAGTTCTGAGGCCCTCCTGAAGTTGTGCTGCCACTCCCTTCATTTTTCACCATTGACTACTCTGGCTGGGGATTATGGGAGCTGCACTCTGACACAGCCAGAGGGCTATGCCTTACCCACCCCCTCCCTGCTCTCCTGGCATAACTGCACTTGGACAGTTGGTCCCTGGAGGAGGAGCCAAACTCTCCCTAGAAGACCCTCTCCCAGTGCCCAGGCCTGCAGTAACCTTCTCCCTCTCCCCTCCATGGCTGAGATGAGGCGGAGGTCAGAGGCACCTCCCCTTGCAATGGAGGCATCTGCAGCGCCTACTCTACCGTGACCTCCCCACATGCCACATTTGCCTGGCCATCTTGTGCCAGTCTTGCCACACAACCCACCAAGGGTTGTCGGGGGGGGGCAGCTCAGAAGCCAGAATGCGAACACACAGCTTGGGGCTTTGAATGAGGCCAGACCCCCAGGCCAGGCTCACCAACTCATCGCCAGCAGTACACCCAAGTAAGCAAGCGCTTGAGAAGTACTCACAAGAAAAATTTCTCATCCCACGTTGGGTTCAGGTTCCCAAAGATGGTCTTGGTCCTGCGCTTGGTCTTGCCCACCTGCACAGTCACATAGGGATCGCTGGAGCCTGTCTTGTCCTTGGCTTGCAAGCCCTGGGCACACACCACTGCGAGGGAAGAAGGGAGCGCCATGAGTTGGGCCACAAGGGCTTGTCCCTGGGGCAGGAGGAGAGGAGAAGGAGAAGGAGGATGGGGGGGACTGTAATGCTTGCCATGGCCCCAGGCCCCCCAGTTCAGTCCCTGGAGGACCCTGGTTTGAAAGGAGCAGGTAGCTGGATGACATCTGTCAGTGCCAGAGGAGGCGACAGTAGTGTGAGCGCATGTGGGGGTGGGTGGGTAGAGGAAGGAAGTCCCTCAGAGCACTGGCGCAGACCCCTCGCTTTGCCCTCCTCGTCCTTGGCTGGTGGACAAATCCTCCTCTCTGCTCTCCTTTCAGAGGGCAGCTCAAGGAGCCACTGCTGGCTCTGGTCCCCAAGAGAAGACAAGTGTGGGTCAGGGTTCCTGGCTAGGAGGGAGTGGGGCTTTGGGGGATGGACTCCCTGCTCTCTGAAAGGAGGAGGAGGAGGGAGAGGAAGAGGAGGAGGAGGAAATGAGCCCCATGAATGGGACGTTCTCCCGTGGAGGTGGAGGAGGAACCCAGTAATCTCAGCCACCTCATGGCACTATAGCAACCTAACACCACTTGCTTTGTTTTCTCTGATGGTCTACACAGTACACTTGTTGCCCTGCCTGGACTTTATCCAAGTAGGGTAAAAAATAATCTTTGAACTGACTTGTAGTAACCAGATCATTACAAATAATATGGGCCTGATTACCAAAGCAAAACAGTACAAGTAACACAGAGAAGGAAAGTTACAATTGCCAGCATGGGAGGCTATGACGAACCCTGAAAGGACAAAGGAAGCCAAGCACCAGATCATTCTGTCATCTTGACTCTGTGCTACCTGGAGAGTGGGACACAGAGCCCTCTTGCAACCTAGTCTGAGAGTGCACGGATCTCTGCATAACTTTCTGGCAGCAAGAGAAGGAGACGCCATCTAGAAGAGGGTCCCTTGTGCTCCCTGGAAGGCTGGGACCAGTCATTCCTGTGCCACTTTCCCCACAAGATAAACTGCCCCCTCCCCTACACCAGAAGGCCATTCACACATCCTTCTCTCGAGGGAACCTCCCCCCACACACTACTGTAGAACAAGAAACACTCCGCCTGTCTCTTTTCCCTTTCCAAAGTGCTGTCACAGCTTCCAGCCTGGGAAAGCGCCATCATTTCCTAGATGGAGCATCTGGCAGAAGAGAGCGAGGGCGAGAGCGTCCTTCCCCAAGAAAAGAAACCTCAGAATTTATGACCACTAGTGCCTGTTATGTGGCTGTAAATACAAATGCTTGTCAGTCGTCTCCTCCATTGCAATTCATAACAGGACAAATATCTCAGCCAAAATTCATGCTGGGCGCACTGAAGGCAAGAGATCCAATAGCTGAACACACCCTCCCTGCCTCCCTCCCTGAGCCAAGGTTGTTTCCTTTGCTGGCTCTGTATTTCTGCAGGGAGAGCCTTTAATTTACATTCTGGAGAGTTGCAACCAAGGATAGTACAGCTCATCAGCCACCTGCTGTGGGGTGGGGGTGGGATCAGCATGCCCATGTGCAAACACATGTGCCCCCAATTTAGCAGACCTGCAACAGGTGTGGGTTTAACAGTGGATTTGCTAGCCCCCAGGGAAGGAGGGAGGTGTGTGGGGGGGCACCTCCAGTGGGTCTGTCAACTACAGCTCTGAGCCTTGTGCAGTGGGGCTGAAAAAAGGACCCTAGGAACCAGTTCCCCCTGCCCTGTCCTGCCAGTGACGGCCAGCCTCAGCTAGCAGGAGGGCATCTGTGTCTCACCCACCCACCCACCTGGCCCTCTGAGCTGCAGGGTCTTCTGAAGGCCCCATTGAAGACCATCTGTGTGTGGTGGTGGGGGAGGAGATTTTCGGGCCCCGCTCTTTCTCTAGATGCACTGCTAGAGCAGGACCCCCCACTAAGGAGGCAGAGGGCTTTTCCACCGGGTGGGGCCTTTGGCTTCCCTCTGGGGAGATCTGCCACTGTCCCCCTGTGTCCCAGATGTGAGTCAGGGGGCAGAGGCCAAAGATTTATATAGTCCCCTTTCTCCTCCCCACCTGCCTGCCCTCCAAGCCCCTGGCAGGCCTCTGCCACTGCTTCTCAGGGATCCAGGAAGGCCAAAGCGTCTCATGTACACATCCCGGCTGCCCATCTGCTAATCCATCCACAAATATGGATTAACATTGGGTGGAAAGCAACCCAAAGCCAGAAAGTGATGTCAAGCGCCCCTCCAGCCTTGTTCCCCGTTCGCTTGGCTCCTTTCTGAAGAAGTTGTGGGTTCCATGGAGCTTGGGGTGGGGCACAGAGATGGCTAGAATCAGGAGTCACATCATCAGACTTCGAAAAAGAGCCAGGGGAAAAAATCACTCAAGAGCCACGTGACATCTTAAAGACAAAGATGGCACAAAGACTGGCAGCCAGGAGCCACCGTAAATCTGCCAAGCCATTCAGGTGCCACCAGGCGCTGGGCTGGTTTTGCTGCTGCAACAGACTTTGGCAGCCGCTCCACCCCTTGCCGTATAGTTCCCACAGAATATCTGGAGGTGGTGCATTGACTCCCTGGACATCACAACAATATTCTGCAAAACGATGTTGTGAAGCCGGAGCGGGACTAAAAATGCCTTAAATAAAGAAATAAACAATTAAAAAAAAGACACCTGGCTCTGCTTCCCACTCTCAGCTGCAAGGGATCCCAGGTCCCCATGTCAGAGACATTATGATCAAGGGAGAAGGGGAGGACAAGAACAGGGAGGCAACAAAACTGCCTCCCCACCGCCAAGCGGAGGACTCCACCTGAAACCAATGCTGGGGCTGCCCCTGTTCTCCTCTGCAAATTCTAAATACTTTTTAAACAGCTGGAGGTTCACTTGGTTCCTGGCATCCCATGATCTTTGATGACTTGATTCCAACCACAAGAATCTGACAAGGATACTTGACAGGGGTAACTGAGTGTGTTCTATCGGCTGGCACATAACAATATTCTGTACTTGGCACCTGCCAGGTAACACGTAAGGGATTGGGCATATTGCATTATTCTGGCAATCAAGAGCAGCACTATTTGTGAAGTCGAAGGCTTTCACGGCCGGCACCCATAGATTTTCCTTGGTTTTTTTTCCGGGCTGTGAGGCTGTGTTCTGGAATAGTTTCTTTCTGATGTTCTGAAGATGCCAGCCACAGATGTAGGCAAAACGTCAGAAAGAAACTATTCCAGAACACGCCCTCACAGCCTGGGAAAAAAACAAGGAAAATCTATGCAGCACTATTTCATTGTCTGCTATCTGCTGGAAATCTAAGCAATCACAGGAAGCCAAAACATCTAAAGCAGAGGCATCTAGACAAAGAGATTCAACTGCATACTTTAGCCCTCAAGAGGTGAAGACGAAACTCAGGCGTTCTGCTCCCCTGGCATGCTGTTCCCTTGCTACTGTCCCCCGGGGGGCTTTGGGGGGCTCAGTCTGCGGCCTGTGGGAGCCGCAGGATAATCCCCTCCTCTGCTGAACACCAGGAGGGAGAGAGGACCCCCGGAGGATAAGCAGGAGGAGAGGGGACCTGCCAAGGTAAACCGCTGACTGGAAGGCCAATCCTCCCACCTGTGATGGTGATTTTCGCAGACCACTTGGATGTCCCATCCAAAACACTCTGTTTGGCGGCCTTTGTGTGCTGGACAAAGTCTTCCTTGGGGATCTGGAACATTTCCTGGATCAACTCAAAGACCTCTGGCCGGTTTTTCTCTCTGATCTTCATCCGATCCTTCATGGCTGTGATAATAGTCTGGGTCTTATCCTCGGCCCCATGTTTGGAGCTCTTTTCTGCCGCCCCTGAGAGGACAGAACAGCAGCATTACCAGGAGACCTTTTTTATGCATCACCATCATCATCTTTTGCTATATACATAATAATAAATAGTACTATACATGGTCACACTTTATTTTTCCAACATTTTAAAACAGCTTAATAAGTAAACTTATCTGCACAGTGTACAAACTGAAAATGTGAATTATGACACAACAGTAAAATAACAGCGGATTAAAAGAACAACATTACAACTGCCAGCAGCACATAAGAGAACTTGAAGGTGCTTCCTAGAAAAGAGCAAAAAGCTGCGGCCTGTCCAGGGAAGCGCTGCTAGTCCTCGCGGTGGGATGCTCTGGCCTCTCAGTCCAGACAAGGGCTCTGGTGAGCAGCCGGGTGGAGAAGAAACAAGAGGAGGAGCGAGTCCAGCCAGCGGCATCCCCACACCCCTTCCCCAATACTCACTTTGCAGGCAGTCGGCATTGAGCAGGTCTTGGCACTTCTCATGGCATTTGACCCCACACTCGGTGCAGCGCATCCCTTGACGGGCAATGCCCCACAGGAGTCCCTCACACTCGTAGCAGTAGGTGGGGGCCGTGGCTGTCCAGACCTCAAAATAGTGGGGGGTGGTGGAGGACATGGGGTAGATGAGGGCTTGCAGCGTCTTCTTGAAAACATGCATTTTCTGGGGAAGGAGAGAAAGGAAACAGATTCAGAAAGAGAGAGAGAGAGAGAGAAATGGGCACAGAGACTTTTTTATTTTATTTATTTATTTATTTATTTATACCCCGCTCTTCAGCCACAAGGCTATCAGAGCGGCTTACAAATTGTTTTAAGCAATAGCTATTTACACATCTACACTGCATTAAACAGTTTCCAATGTGTGTTAGCTAATTGCCCCCACAAGCTGGGTACTCAATTTACCGACCTACGAAAGGATGGAAGGTTGAGTGAACCTTGGAGCCCGCTGGAATCGAACTTGTGACGTGGTGGCTTGCAGTCCTGGCATTTAACCACTGCGCCACCATGAGAAGAATCCACAGCTTGTCCCTTCCACTCCCAACCAGTTCCCTCTTAAGGGGCCCTTCGTGGAAATCTCTGAATAGGGAGATTTCACACAGGGTGGGGTGGGGGAAGGAGGAGAGAACGGAGTCGAGAGAGAAGGGAGGCCCCCACCACCTTGGACCTGGCCTCCGGCAGGGGCCACAGGCCAAACTGGTGTGCCACACACATGCAAGGCCTGGAAACACTCTGGCCTCTCAGTCGCAGCCTTCTTAATGGTGAGGCAACTCCTGAAACTGACCTGCTGACCCTGTTTCGAAATTCACAGTAGGACTGCTGCCATCCTCAAGGGTGTGTTCAGGGTGGCAGCTCTTCTGTCTTCCCCCTCCCCACCTTTCCTTGGCATGGGATTTCTGCCCTGAGTGGGCAGCAGGCACAGCTGCCACCACAAGCATACTATGGCCACCTCCTTGCTTCCTGCTTCCATTCACACACAGGAAGATCTCAACCCCCCCCCCAGGAGTCAGGTTTAAAGAAAGCTTCCCTACTTCTTGGGGGCGGGGAGAAGGGAAGAAGGGTTGATCGGAACCCCCCATGGGACACTTTTGGGCCTTGGCTTGCTGTACTCCCCCTACCCTTGGCCTCGCTTTATGTCCTGCACCACGGGAAGGGTGCTTGCCACCATTAATGCTTTCCCTCCCCATGGACCCTTGGGCAGGAAAAAGTCAAACCAGGTCCAGAGTTTTAAAAACAAATGGGTGTTCTATTTACAAAAGTACAAAGCAAATAAAATTAGCCAGAGAACAATCAATAAGACTTCTTGCCAAGGAATTTTAGGCTTGCCTACGATCAATAAGCCCAATGCCTGAGCACCATCCCTGAACTGCCAAGGTGGGACAGGCAGCAATGGTTTTGGCAGGGAGCAAACTGCCAGACGTGGTGCTGGAAGGGCCAAAGAGGTAGGGGAGAGGAAGCGAGGGAAGGCAGATTCCTGTCAAGGCCAGGTACTTTCCCCACCATCTCAAATGGCTTGGGGGGCAGGGGACATGGCAAAATGGTCCCCATGCCCCCAAGAAGGCATGTAGGAACATTTTTGGATGCTCTGACCACTGGAGACCATAACACTGCCTGTGTCGGCCATCCTTTGCTCACTCTTCCTAGAGAAATGCAGCCCCTCCCCAGAAGGTTTGTAGACAGTGAAGGGGGCTTTTCCTCTTATTCTTTGGCTGGATTCTGTAAACTGCTTGGGACCCCTGCTTGGGGCAGGGAATACACCGAACTCCTCCCAAGCAGCCTGGCCCGGGGGAGGAAATGAGAACGAAGGGCTCCCCGCATCTCCAGGGGGTGGGTGGCCAAAGACAGAGACCATGGCCCATCAATTCACTGCATGGGAGGCTCGGGCGGCCTCTGCTTCAGGCTTCAGGCAGCACCAGATCGTGGGAGCTGTGGAGGCAAAGCCCCTGAGTGCAGGCTTCTTGTGAGAGGGAGCCGTGTGCATGGGAGGAATGCCAAGTAGGTCGGTGGGAGCCCCATGGCAAACGGAGCCTCAGCCTTGTTTGGCCAAGAGAAGGAGGGGCTGCCAGACCCCAAAGGAAGGGGATAGCCTGTTCCCTTGCAGCCCCAAAGCACTGACTCTCTCCTCTCAGTCAGAACCTCCTCCTCTGGGCAGGAGTTGTTTCCTGCCAGGACATTTCCTTCCATTGCCGGCTTCCAGATTTCTGGTTCTAACACACATTTTAGAGACATCTGCGCTCAAATGCAGCCCAAATCTCCTCTAACAGTAGCTCTGCAGTGCTGTCTGTGCTGCCTTCCTCTTGCCCTGAGTATTCGCATTCGTAATTGCACTCTGGCCTCCCAGCAGGTGCTCTCCATCACCCCACCCCACCCCTGCCACCAGACGCTTGCTTGCAGGGCCCTCCATGGTGCCTCTCCTGCCTGGCTGCAGTTCACTCAGAGCAGCCCTGTGCCAGGGAGAGAGGGAGAGAAGAGGGAGCACTTGCTGCCCCTGTGCTTGCTCACAAGGAATGCCATCCCCCAGAGACAGAGAAATCCGGGACCAAAGGGGCCCTTCACCCCCATTCCTCTAGGGATGGATGTCTATGGGCAGAAAGCACCAGTGGCCAGGTCCATCCCCAGCTGGCCACTTGGTTCACCTAATGAGGCTTCTCTAACTGTAAGAGCAGCTCTGAAGCAGGATCAAAAGCAAGCAGGCCTCCCTACCCCTAGCACCCTGTCCCCATCTGCCCCCCGGGCGCTGAGCCAAAGGCCCCCAAGACAAGAGAGGGAACATATCCCAAGCCATGTTCCCACCACCCCCCCCACCAACCGAGACTTTGGAAGGGAGTTTGTCTTTGGAAGCAAGGCAAGAATCCCCGGGCTCTTGCTCCCCAGTAAACTGGCCCGGAGGTCCTGCGAACTGGACCCTGAGGGAGGCAGCTGGACATCCTATCCTGACCAGTAGCCCCAGAGAGCTTGTTCCACCAGTTGCTATGGGCGGGGAAAGGGAACCAGCAGGAACCTGCATGTGTGTGTGTGTGTGTATGTGTTTGTGTGTGCGTGCACACGTGTGTATGTACGTGTAAGCCATTTACACCCTCCTAGCCAGACCCCACCCCCATGGGGCTCTTGTGAAGCTGGCAAATGAGTCAAGAATGGGAATTGCCCAGAGGGGCACAGACAGCCTCCTCCCCAACAACACCCCCCTATCAGCACTCCTGGATAGGTTGGTACCAAAGCCCATTGTCAGAACAGAGCAGGTTGGGGGAAAGAGTGATGCAACCCTGCCCCCCCCCCCCCATGTAAGGACTGACTGGCTTCCCTCCCCAACCTGGGCAGGAGGATGGGGCTCCTTTCCTTACCATCTCCTCATTGTTCACGGAGGTCCGGATGAGCATGGCCAGGGAGATGCCGGACTTGCGGGCAGCCAGCGTCTTCTGCACAAGGCAAGAGCATGTGGTTAGAAATGGCAAAGCTATGAGAGCTACGAAAGGAGAAGAGGGCATGAGGGGACAGGGCAAAGGCCCCAAATGGGCTGGACTCTCTCCTGGGGATCCCAGGAGGGAGAGGTCATAGAATAGAATCATAGAGTTGGAAGAGACCACAAGGGCCATCCAGTCCAACCCCCTGCCATGCATGTTATACATCCCTCAAATACCTCTACTTCAGTTCTAAAGTTTAAAATTAAAGGCTTCATTTTAGATATTAAATACCTTTTGCAAATTACAATTACATTTGCACTTTCGTGAAAGAGTCCTGTATCTTCATATGCAGGTAATGCTGGGCTCCCCACCCTACCCCACCATTCCTCCCTTGTTCATTATCAGGGTTCCTTGCTCGCTTCCTGTAACCCTCTTCTTTCAGTGGGCAGCCAGGGGACGTGCTCCTCTACCACTAAGCCCCAGGAGGAGACTTCTTCAAGGGCCCCACTGCTACACCCTTGAGAAGAATCCCCCCAAGCGCTCCCACTCGCCTGCCCCCCACTTGCCAAAGGGCTGGGAAGGCTGGTGACTGCCTCCCCACAAGCAGCCCACTGCCTTTTCCCAAGATATGTGGTGTAGCAGCCCCCTCCCCAGTCTGAGCACAGGAGCACTCCACAGAAGCCACCCACCACAGCCTGGTTTTCCCTCATGGAATTTGGCTGGTGTGGGGGGGCAGGGGGGGCAAAGGGAGAGCCAGATTTCAGGTGACCATAAGATGGTCCTTCAAACGAAAAAAGGGTTCCACCCAGCCCATGCTGCCCAGCACCCTAAACCCAACTGGGATGAGCAAAGGGATTAAATGTGGCTGGAACCCCCAAAGCACCTGTGCCCAGCATCATCTCATGAATCGTGAGCTGACAGCCTCAATTTAATACCGCTTGACATTTACACAGTCTCTAATAAAATTGTATTGTGTCTCTCTCCTCCAGTCTAGCCTATCTCCAATGTTTCCCCTGATAATAGTTAAACTTGCAGAAGGAAGTAATATGATTAACTCTGTGAAACTAATTATGATGTAAGAAAGAATTGTTGGCACAGCCTTATTTGGTTTGCTTCATTATTGCCGCATGATGGTTAATGGATGAATCTCATGGTTTCTCTTTGCAAATGGTTTTTCTTTGCAAACTCTTGGCAATTTAGCTAGCTTGTGACACTAATTCATAATTAATTTCCTTAGCTAACCATTAATAATGAAATATTTCTGTTTGCTTGTCAGCTTCCATCTTTCTCTTTCATTTCTATGAAAACACCATGTTCATGTAGCAAAATTAAATAGTTTCAACTTTTGCTCTACCAAAAATTGTGTTGACAAAAAGATAGTGAGCCAACGAGTTAGTCTCCCAAAACAACACTTTAAACTCTCCTGCTCTGCTCCTCTAGGCCCCAATCCCAGCATGTTCACTCAGCAGAGTGTCGGAAGGTTAGGTACCTGAATCTGAGGCTGCCAAGGCCCATCTTTCCTTGGCTTGGATTAAAAAGCTGGCCTTTAATACAAGAGAGCCCCCCCCCCCCAGACCTCCAAGACTTCCCCACTTGGAACGCTGGGAACTCTTCCCTTACCCCCCATCCCGTTGCTGTGGGCAGAGGGGAGGATTCTATGGCAGGGCTTCTATGGCAGGGCACAGCCGCCCTTCTCTCAGGTCACTCACTCCCAACCTCCTTCCATGCCACCATTTCACTTGTGGTAGCAGAAGCAGAGACCACTAGAGAGTGGAAAGAAAGAGCGTGGGCTCTCCTGGAGGAACACTAACCACTCACCTGAAGAGGCTGGCAGAGGGAGGCTGGAACATTATGAGTCCACTGAGAAGGCTGGTGTGTGGTGTGTGTGTGGGGGGGGGAGGAAACCATCTTTGTGTGATGGGAGAACTCCCCCTAGGGTCCATCCTGGTGGGGATGAGAGGGAGCTAACTAAGCTATGAGGTGGGTCTTTTCCCGCCAGGAGTTTCTGGGCCTTTTGGTTGTTGCCCAAAGGTGTGATGGCATTGCCAACTGCAACTGCAAGGGTAAGAGCAATGGGTGTGACCCTGTAAAAAGGGGGAATAAGGATCATCTTTTGTGCAAATTCCCTTAAAGTAATGGGACCTCACAAAAGCTGGTTGGAGGGGGGAAGGGTCGCTGGATGCCAGGGGCCCTCAGGTCACAAGCACAGCCCCTTCTTCCTCATGTGCCCCCCCCCCAATGCAGAGAGACTCTGCTCCTTCAGCTCCTCTGTGGGGCACAAAGCTGCTGGCTTCTGGCTGGGGGGGGGGGAAGAGGAGGAGGGGGTTGCACCCAGCAGCCTGGTTAGCTGGGTGAGGTGGGGAGAGATGGCCAGCGGGGCCAAAGGCCATGCTCCAAAGCTCAGGGAACAACCATCAGGCGTGCAAATGTGGTCAAGCATCTCCTCTCCTCTCTCAAGCACATGCTCTCTGCTCCTCACAGCACTGCCCTGGGCAGGAGGTGGGAATGGGCCCCCTCTTGTGAGGACCCACCTGAACTCTCCCCACTGCTCCTGGACTTTTAGATTCCATCTTTTTGGAGGTGACACGCCTTCATGTCACCTACAAAAACTTTTCAGGAAAACACAAAATGTCCTGGAGCTGCCATGCCTGCTTCCATGCAGTCAGAGGAAGAAAAGAAAAAAAAGGGATGCTCATGCATTTTTTATTTTAATAAATGAATAAACACACTCTTCTCCTCCCTCACAAATTCATCTTCCTCTCCACAGTTCAGGGGAACCCTGAAGAGGGCTTCACACAACAGTGAGGAATTTATACTCTCTCTCTCTCTCTCTCTCTCTCTCTCTATATATATATATATATATATATATAGAGAGAGAGAGAGAGAGAGAGAGAGAGAGAAGCAGGAAGGGAAATCTGCATGAGGACACAGATGGGAAGAAGGGGGGGTACCCAGTCCTGCTCCAATGAGATCTCCCTCTCCTGTCCCCCCCCCCCAGCAGGAATGTCTGGGCAATTTAGCCCAGCCTGCTCTGGGCAAACCTTGCCTAGGCCACAACATGTATGGATATACCTGGAGGCCACCAGGAGACAGAGAGACAAAACCTCTGCCCTCTCCCTCTCTGTCTCCTTATGGGCTTGTGCCAGAGAAGACCCCCCAAAATAGATGAATGGGGGAAGCAAGGTGACACCAAAGCAGCCCAACAATCAGGGCTGCTAGATTTGGGCCTCTGCAGTAGTCACCCTCTCTGTCTGTCTGTCCGTCCGTCCCTCCTCTTGGGAGGTGTGAGCAGCTCTTGCAACAAGAGGAGCCAAGTGACAAACTCTGCCCTCCTGCCTCTTTCTTTTAGGAGTAGGGCATTTCAGGTTGGATTTATTGCTCTCTTCCATCCATTTATTTATCTCTGAGTTGCTACACAAAACCTTTGTGATGTTTGTGGAAAGGGCCTCTATAAGTCACTATACAAAACATGCAGAGTAACCCCACTGGGGTCAAGAGGGCTTACTGCCAAGAAAGGCCACAAAGGATGGTAGCCTTGCTCCACTCCCTAAGCTGCCCTCACTAGGCAATCCCACGTCCCACTGGAGCTCGCCACCCCATCGGCCGGTAGAGTTGTGTTGGCATCAGGCATGTTGTTTTAAAACCAGGTTCAAACTCCTTTGATGTTTAAGTCTTGCTTGTTATAATGTGCTTCAAATTTTCAAGGAAAGGAAAGCATCTAATTTGTTCTGGAGCCCAGCCCTTCAGATACACAAACAATTATTTGTGACATCTCAGAACATCCATCAACAGAAAAGCACTTACCATTGCCTGGAAAATCCAGTGAGGATGAGAAAGGAATGAGAGAAAGCCCGTTAAGTTAAGAGCCAGGCGTCATGAGGAGGACAACCTTGACAGGCAGCGATTAAGATATCAGCTGGCACAAGAGCAGCACCAACCAACCTCCCCCCCTCCACTATACCAAGGTGTATTTCCTAATTTCAAAAACATTCACACTAGTGGTAACTGCATTGATGGGCACGTCACGACTCCCTTTGCCCTCTAGTAAGCTCCCATGGGCTATGGCGAACTTTGGCTACTCCTGTAACACTCATTGCCAGAGGTGACTCTGGTTCCCACAGAACTGAACCTCCCCAGCCAAGGGGCCAGGCCCTCTCCCACACTAACTCTGCCGCTGGGGGAGGGGGAGAATGAGGGTGACTCCCCAGCAAGGGAGCAGCTTCCCTCCTCTGCAGGATCCGAGGGCTGCTTGCCGGACCTATGTGGCAGGTGGACTGCGCTGAGTTGGGCCACATTATTTAGGTGGATGAAGGTGGATTCCCTGGCACTAGGGGGCTTCTTCATTGGGAAATGCCGGGGGAATCCCAGGGGAACCCCCAGGACAGCAGCCACTCATCTCCGGGGAAGGGCAGCACCAGCCAGCCAGCAAAGGAGCTGGCTCTCCACGCGCTGGTGGGCACTTACCACGTCCCGGACAATCGGGAAGGCCTTCTTGCGGCGGAGGTCTGGCATGCTGTCGATTCCGTACAGTGCACTGTTTGGGCTGAAGGGGAGAGAAGTTGTGGGTGAGGTACCGAACCCAAAAACATTTCATTCCTTACTGGTGAAAACAGCAATGAACTTCACATCGTTCCTGAGTGATTTGGGCCTGTCAAAAACACGCCAGGAACTTCTGAGAATTGTGAACAATGAACATGAACACCATCATGAGCAGCATCACCTGGAAGTTCCGGCAACCGTGGGACCATTTGTTCTGGTCCTTCTCTGCAAGCTAGATCTTCCAGAAAAGTTCTGCTGCTCAGCAAGTTCCCTGTTTGGTCTCGTATTTCTTCTGTGCAACACTTTCTGCCACCAGGAGGAAGGCAGATTTGGGACCTGACTGTGTTTCCACCTCTGTTAGGAACTGCTTGCAAACACTGCTGGAATTCTGCATCTGTCCCATCCTAGCAGCTGAGGATAAATCAGCTAAAGGAACTCCCTGTTTACAAATGGCCGACTAAGGAAAGCCACCAAGCACAAAGGGGGCAGCCTCCAGGGGACCACCAGCCAGGTTGCCCAGAAGGAGGCTGGGGGATGGATGCATGCCGCCCCGTGAAACCTGATGCATGCATGGGGGAGCATTTGTCAGTGCACAAGTGCAAGTGAGGGGTGGAAGTGGAAACAGCATGGGACTGGACTCCTCTGGCATTTCTGAAAAGTCTTGGCCCCACGGCAGCTCCAGAATGGGGAATACTCTGGGTCAGGCGCTGCACCTTTCAGAGTGAAGATGGGGTTAAAAGACATTTCCTTACTGCACTCAGGATATCTTACATGTTGCTGTGCCTCTACATACTCTTATAATTAGAACTCAAGTTGTGGGGACCTGACCTAAAATCCAACTGAAATGCATTTAAAAGGAGGGGGAAGCAAGCACGGGAAGGCATGTCACTGGACTCATTCAGAGTTCAATACCTTGAAAAGCTTGGTCTACGCATTTAGGGGCTCCAGGCAACCTGCCAGCAGGGAAGCCAACTTGCTGCCACCCCAAGGACTGATGGCGCAGCCAGGAAGGTGTCCTGCCTGAAGAGCAGCTGTTGCACACACACCCCACACCTGGCGCTTCTCCCTCCCTCCCTCCAGAGTGGGCCCCCCAAAAAGTCATGCAGGGAAGTCTCTTTTCAAGGTCAATTGTGGCAAGTTTCTTTTACTGGCTTTTGCAAATCCAGACCAGGATAAACTCTGCCATACACCTCCCCATGTCCACCCTACAGACTCCTTGTATGGCTCAAAATGAAGACTCAAAATACAAAAAGGACCAGCATAAAGAAATATGAATGCTAGCCCCCCCCCCGCACCCACAAAGGCCTTGTAAGCCAAGGGAGGAGAGGGAAAGGCAGGGAAGGAGGGAAGCACAGTACAGCCCCTTCCCTTGGGACAAAATCCGTGCACAGAAGTCAGCAACCTTTTTGCAGAGGCGCTCCTGTGGCTCCCTTCCTTTCTCTCGCCTTTCTCTGGCCACCCCCACAGCTGGAGAGTCCTTCTTTCATGGAGGGAAGCCGCTGTCCCCCACCCTCCCCACCTCCACCTACAGCTTCCAAACAGTTTTTAACTGGACTGACCAAGAAAGGGCTCCTTGTGGAGGGGATTCCAGCCTGGCATCCCCGGCAGGCTGGCCAGCCCTTCTGGCTCTGTCACTCCCCTACATAAGGGCAGACCCTGTGGGGCTCTGAAGGGGTCTCCTAAACATGTGTCCCAGCCACTTTGGCCACCATCTGAGTACCTTGATGTCATCATGAAGCCAAACCAGGACTGGGGCAACACCCTCTCCTCTCACTCAGTGGGCAAGCAGGTGGGTGATGAGGGCCTAGCATCCCCCCTCAGCCTTGCAGCTCCTCCCAGAAGCAATGGAGGAAGCTTGTCTGTTGTGCAGAACCAAACCTTTTCAAGCAACCCCCTATTCACACTTTCACACAAACACATGCTCCCCCAACCACCACCAATAATAACAATAACAACAATAACAACAACAACAATATTTATTTATTTATACCCCGCCCCTCTGCTAACAAACAAGAATGCCTTGGCCACCAGGATATCCACCATAAATGGTGATTCAAATTATCTCATGCTGGGTAATTTTAATATTATTGCAAAGATGAAAGAGAAACAGTAAACCCCAAGTGAAGTCCAGAGGTCGGAACTTATGGGGCCTGCTGACTCCAAAAATATAGCCACCACAGATATTGCTTAAGAGGGTTTCCAAAAGAATCATATTTGGAAGAGACCACAAGGGCCATCCAGTCCAACCCCATCATACAGGAATAAACAATCAAAGCATTCCTGACAGATGGCCATCCAGCCTCTGCTTAAAAACCTCTAAAGAAGGAGACTCCACCATACTCCCAGGCAGCAGTGGATTCAACTCTCAAACAGCTCTCACTGTCAAGATGTTCTTCCTAATAATGTTTAGGTGGAATCTCTTTTCCTGTAGTTTGAACCCATTGTTCCATGTCCCAGACTCTGGAGCAGCAGAAAACAAACTCACTCCATCCTCAGTACTGAAATATCCTTTCAAATATTTAAACATGGCTATCATGTCCCCTTTTAACCTTCTTTTCTCCAGGCTAAAAAATACCCAGCTCCCTCAGCCACTCCTCAGAAGGCATAATGGCTTCTGGACCTCCCACCATCCTGGTTGCCCTCCTCTGGACAAGTTCCAGCTTCTCAATATCCTTCCTGAATTGTGGTGCCCAGAACTGGACACAGTATATCAGGTGAGGTCTGACTAAAGCAGAACAGAGTGGTGTTATTACTTCCCTTGATCTGGACACTAGACTCCTATTGATGCAGCCTAGAATTGCATTGACTTTTTTAGCTGCTGCATCACCCTGTTGACTCATGTTCAGCTTGTGGTCCACTAGGACTCCTAGATCCCTTTCACATGTACTACCATCAACCCTGGTGTCACCCATCCTATACCTGTGCTTTTCATTTTTACTGCCCAAGTGTAGTATCTTACATTTCTCCCTGTAGAAATTCATTTTGTTAGTTTTGGCCCAGCTTTCTAATCTGTCAAGGTCATGTTGGATTCTGATCCTGTTCTCTGGGGTATTATGTATCCCTCCTAATTTGGTGTCATCTGCAAACTTGATAAGTATACCCTCTATTCCCTCATCCAAGTCATTGATAAGGATGTTGAATAGCACTGGGCCCAGTTCAGAACCCTGTGGTGCTGGTCACTTCTCTCCAGGATGAAGAGGAGCCATTGGGTGACTACCCTTTGGGTTCGGCCCATCAGCCAATTACAAATCCACCTAACAGTTGCATTGTCTAGCCCGCAGGTTACTAACTTTTTTGCAAGGATATCATAGGGGACCTTGTCAAAGGCCTTACTGAAATCAAGATACACTACATCCACAGCATTCCTTTCATCTACCAAGTATGTAACTCTATCAAAAAAGAGATTAGCCTGGCACGACTTGTTTTTGAGAAATCCATTTTGACTTTTAGTGATAATAGCATGCCTTTCTAAGTGGTTCATGATCTGCTTTAGAATCTTTCCTAGTATTGATGTCAGGCTGACTGAGTGGTAAAGATGGGGACAACATTCGCCCTCCTCCAGTCAGCTGGGACCTTTTGCATCAACTAGAAATAACTGTTTCAAGGACCCCTCCACAGTACAGCAGTCAAAGAAGGCTCAGGATGCTCCTGGACAGAGCAGGACTGGGTGGGACAGGGCTGGCAGTAAAGGGGTTCAATCTGCAATGGACTGGAATTTCTTCAGCTTTTGCGGGTACGAGGGGGCGAAGGTGCCTCCTTCCTTTGTTGCCTGGCAGAAGAGTGTGGCTCAATCAGATTCCTGACAAAACAGAGTGGCTACATGAGGTCAGTTCTCCTACACAGCATCCCTCACACACATCCCATTGAGACTAATGTTGTAACCTCCCCAGTTCCTGTGCTATGAATAAATATGTCCAGCTCCACCTCTCCTGCACTGCAGTACAACGAGGCAGAGATCCTGAGAGCCCTCTAGTCCAATGCCCCCCATGCTGGTGCTAGCTGAGGAAACTGAAGTATTTCTGAGAGGTGAACAACCAAACTCTGTTTAAAGGCCTTCAAAAAAAGACCCCTCCTCTCCCCTCCACACTTTCGCTCCCCTTGCTGCTCAATTCCTGCCAGTTGGCTGCAATGGGCACAGGGAGGTTCCCATTTGCCAGAGCGCCTCACCTGGCCAGAGGCCAGAACATTCAGAACAGAGGTCTGGTCTTGGCTGGAGGGTGTACAAGCCATTCAGAAGGGGCTGGAAGGGATGGGCAGTGGAAAGAAACAGGCACACAGAGGTCTCCAAACACATTGATGCTTGGCATGTCTCCCTCAAAGCAGCTCACCCTGCAAAATGCTTCCTTGGTAGCTCAGTTGGTGGGCATGGTTGCGCCAAGTGGGCAGACAGAGAGAGAGGTGTCACACCGCCACACCTTGGCATTGCCACAAGAGAGGGCAAGGGGGCGGGTGCTTCCAGCACTCTTGTGGTCCCTTGGAGAAAGAGGCCAAGCGGCAGCTGGCTCCTCCTGCAATAACAGGAGGAGGGGGCTCCCCTCATTTTGGAGGAACACAGCAGTGAAGAAAAAAACAGGCCCTGGCAGGATACCTTCCCTTCTCTGTCAGTAGCCAAAAGAAAGAGGGTTACCAAAAGGGTTGTTTTGTTTTTGTATCATTCAGGATGCTGCTGGGTGCTGTACAGCCTGGTCCTGCCCTTTGGCCATTTGATGCTTCCATTCCCTGAGAATGCCTCTGCCCTCACCACTCAAAATGTTGTGTGTGTGTGTGTGTGTGTGTGTACCCCTTGCCACTAATGCTGGGTAAGCTGGTGGCAGCTGGAGAACATATAAGAGTGAGAGAAAGGAGAGGCTGGAGGGAGGGAGGGAGGGAGGGAGGGAGGGAGGGAGGGAGGGAGGGAGGGAGGGAGGTGTGTGTTTCTACAATGGATTAACTGGCCCTGTGATGGAGGGATGGAGTGTGTGTATGAGAGAAAGGGAAGGAAGGAGGGAGAGGGAAAATGAGTTTGAGGGAGGGACGAATCCAGAGAGAGAATTAGGCTGCACATTTGGATGATGTCTTCCAAGAAACAGCATTAAAGATACCCGTGTTTAGTCCACATTTTTGTCCAGGAAGGAAGCAAGGGAGCAAGATGCAAGATGCTGAATATCTGCACATGGTGGGAGACCCCTACTCACCCAGCGAAGGCCTGGATGGCCAGCTTGGAGGCCTCCAAGGAGCCACCACTGACAACGATGCGAGCCTTGAATGGAGAAGAAGAAAAAGGAGGGTTACTGGGTGGCAGGAAGGGCCCTGTGGGCAGAGGGGAAGACAAGTGCGCCAGACACAGAACAGAACACATCTCGGATGGAAAAGCTAAGCAGGGCCAGCTCCAAAGCAAAGAGTCTTCCTCAGTCAAAAAGATAACAACCACCAACACCACAACAATGGAGGAGCCACATTCAGCATTTAAAGAGACCCCCCTCCAGGCCGGCCGCCCAGGTGACACCCCTGGGGACGGACGGATGGACAGAAGGACAGGCGGCTTCCCTTTAAACCCTGGAGTGCAAGCAGGGGCGGGGGGCGGCCAGCGGGCAAGGCGGTTTGTTTGCCACAAGGCAGCAGAACCAGAAACCCAAATGGAGGAGAGTCGCAGAGCCCCTAAGAGCTGGCACAACGTATGACCACAATGTCAGAAAACCACAAGAGTGGGGAGGGGGGCACCTGCATATCAAGGGGAGGACATCAAAGGGGGGGGGACAGAAGCATGGAAAGCCAGAGAGGGGATGGCAGGGCGGGGCAGGGCAGGGCGGGGGGAACATGCACGTCTCACAACTCAAATGAAGAGACCAGATGGGTCAAACTGGGTGACACATACACAAACCCCCACAAAAGACGCCACCGCCACCCCCCCTTCAAGGAAACAGGTGAGGTCAGAACCTTTTCATCCACAGAACTGCTGTCTGAAAGAGAATTGGGGAGAGGGGGGAATAAAGACTGTTAGTTCCAGGACTTTCCAGGGAAGGGGGCTCTGCTCAGACCCAACCGCTCCCCTCCTGCCAAGAGCTGGCCCGGTGGGCCTCAGGAGCTGAAGCAAAACCTAGACAGGGCCAGTGGGTGACCTCCCCCGGGGATGATTTAGTGGCCCTTCTACTCTGTAGGCAGGACGGGGTGGCACAGGCGGGGGAGTTTGGAACCTGTGGCAAAGGGTCTCTGAAACCCAAAAGCTGTTGTCCCAGCACAAAGCTCTCACGGCCCCATCAATACACTCCAACCCACTGACTCTGGTTCCAAATGGTATCCACCCCCCACCCACCCCCGGCCCGCCCGGATTAAGACCCCGGTCTTCCCTAGGGGCTGGGACATCTGAGTCAGGAGCACCACAGACTTACAAATACAGGTCACAAAATGTATGTGTGGGCTACAGGGGTCCAAACACATGGCAAAACTATACCACTGTGATTCAACTTGCGCTGCCATGGCTGCATCCTATGGAATCCTGGGATTTGTAGTTTGGGGGAGCACCAGAGCTCTCTGGCTGAGAATCATAAAAGCCGCTCCCCAGCCTCCAAATTCCAGGGTTCCATAACATGGCAGCTAAGAGAGGAATCCTAGCACTCTAACTACATAGTGTGGAAGGACCCAGATTTGGAGATGATGGCTGTATTCAGAGATGCTGGGTGCCCGCTGCCTTGACACAGCAGTGAGAGCTGCCACATGTGCCACGCTTGTGGCTGATGCACCCATGCCAAAAGGGGCTGGAGACTTTTCCTTCCATTGCCAGAGACGTAGTTGCATGCTAGGAAACCTGGAGGTACCCAGGCCGCCTTCTCTCCCTATGGCCTGGAGCTCCCGGGACTGCGGGGAGGGGGGCACCCCCTGCAAAGAGCAGGACTGCCACCCTTTGGCAGGGGAAGAAATCAGACCCAGGGGGTGATGTCCCATCCAACCCAAAGGCTCCTCCGCACAGGAATGCACCTCCTGCATGTGGTAAAACAAGGCCACCCACACTGTTTAGACAAAAGCCAACCCCAATTCTGCTTCAATCAGAAAACTCACAGAAGGAAACAGTGAGTGTACGGCAGTTCCAGTTGTATCATGCATTTGACACTGCAAAGCAAGGTTTCTGCGAGCACAACATTCAGCAAGCCCCCCCCCCCGAAGCCCCCATCACATCCCCAAATCATACAGGAGTGCCAGATTCAGTTCCAGCAGCCCAAATGGTCTCCCACACCCTGGGCAGCTGTCCCTGGCCTTGCAGCCCAGAAGTCTGACCTTCGCTGGCACCACCGAGGGGCCTCCTCCTCCTCCTCCTCCACAGCACACAGAAGTGAACTGAGCAGAGAGTGGCTGAGCGGTTGGAGACCTTGCAGGCTGCCCCAAAAGTACTTTCTACTACACCCTACATGAGGAGGTCTCAGGGTGTGGTACAAGAATAAAAAACTCAAGGAAATCAAGGCAGGTCATTCGACCCAAGACACTCTCCTCCCTGAAATAAACACTCCATGACTGCTGCGCCTCAAGAGTTCTGGCGAAAGAAGGGCCACGTGCTGCCACATATCGGTGCAGAGAGGCCTTCACAGAAGAGGGGTGCCACAACAGAGGAGGCCTCCTCCCACACCCCCACATGGTGGACAGGAATGCCCCCCCCACACACACCAGGAATAATAATATCTCAATGCTCATTAAGGTATATGGAGGGAGGTGTGGCCCCACAAGTACCCAAGTACCAAGCCACTCAGGAGGAGCTTTGGATGTCAGCATTGACCTCTTGAGCAGAGCCTGGAGCCTTTGGTATCTGGTGCTGTTCCTTGAAAACCTGTGCATTGCTGCTTTCACATGATGGCAACCAATCTGACAGCAACCCAACTGCCCTATTTGGCACCCGCTCGCCCTCAAGGGAAGCCCCATGGAGAGGACAGAGCTAGCACAGTCAGGGAGTCACCAGCTGTACCAGAATGCCCACAGCCAGGTTATCCCAGTTTAGTAAAGGCGCTACCAGTGGGCCAAACTGAGCAAGCAAGGAGTAGGGTAGGTCACACAAGTGGCCCAAGCCTCTAGGGTCAAGGAGGAGTCCAGGAAGGGGCTCTGGCCACACGCCTGCTCCTTCCTTCTGAGGCAGCCGCTTTGGCTGTATGGGCTGATTGGTACCTTATGAAGAGATGGTTTGCTGCCCCCCATGAAACAGAGGGTGGTCTCTCCCTGCTCTCCATTCTGGGCCCCGATTTATGCCAAGTGACGTTGCCTTGCCAAAGGGCCCAGAGCCTCTGCCTTCCACACGCCAGATGCCCAGTAAATCTAAGCTCTGGACTATTGGATGCATGCACCACAAAAAGTGATACAGGGCAAGTCTGCCTGTGTAAATCAAACAGATGTACTGTAATAATTAAAGCCTTCCTCTTGGCCAGGTAAAGAAATCCACTCCATTATAACAGTTTAATTAGAACAAAGGAGGGGGAAGTGTCCAATGATGATTAATAAGGGGTGGCTAGAGTGTGTGCGTGTGCAATGCATAACAACGTTTTGTGTCGTGTCTCCAAACACGAGATTTTCTGGCCAACGGGCGGCTGAGAATGAGGGGGCAGCATTTAGATATCTGGCAGCACTTAAACCTTACTCGCAGGGCTTCCTGTGTAAGAGAACCATTAAGCTACAAATTACATGCCTTAATTGAGGGCACATTCCGCCAAATTATAGCACCCACACAAGACAACTCTTCCATAATTGCCGTTATGCTGCCATGACCAGCTAATGGGTACATACACACGGAGAGGGAGAGGGAGGAAGAGGGAAGTGGCTACACACCCCCAATTAGTTTCATGTGGGCACCTGTACACACACACACACACACACACATCCTGACCTCAGCTACAGCAGCCCTTCCTGTACCAGCACAGTGGGATCATCCCCGACTATGGATGGAAAATAATTCTCTCCACCTCTCCCACACACACCCCCATGCAGAGGAGCAGATAAATGCACCAGGCCCTCTGCCAGGAAATAAGAGGGGGGGGGACCCCAGGGAGCCCAGGGGGGCTTGCATGGGCAGCAGCCTGGCCGATTGGGTCAACTGCCCCAGCCACTGGTGCCACAGCCTCAGGTGCCAGCCAGCTGCGCCATTCCCTGGGACCAACAGCTGACAATTCCTCGGCAACCAAATCCCTGGAGAGGGAAGGCTGTTCAAGGTTTCCCAGCCGCTGCTGCTGTTCTCTCTCTGATAGTGGGTAGCCGGAGAGTGCTGAGGGTCATGGGGAGTTTGATTTCAAGAATTCCCTAATTAGCGCCCGATGGCTGGGAGAGAGAAATGAAGAGGTAATGAGGAAGGCTCCCAAAACAGTCATCACAACACCAAGGAAGCCATGCAGGAATAATGGGTTCTAAAATTACCACTCCACAGTGCAAGGGATTGAGGCGACTTTGCCCAGAGGAGGTTCCTTGCCTAGAGCAGCTGGGAGGGAGGGAGGAAGAAGCGCTTGCTCCTTCTTCCTTCTCTCCTTCTTTCTCTCCTTCCCTCCTTCCTTCTCTCCTTCCTGCCATTCTTCTCTCCTTCCCTCCTTCTTTCACTCCCCTCTGGCTTCAGTTGCCTGGAAGAGAAGAGCCAGGCCTCTCTTCCTTACACATCAACGTATCTGATCCAGAGAAGGTCAGGGGGGAATGTGGAAGGCTTGGGGGGGATGAAATGAACCCCGTCCCCACGCTCAGACCACCAAGACAAAAAAACCAGCCAGACGGAGGGCAGCAGCAGCAGCAGCACAGCTGGAGTAAGCTCAGCCTCCACTCTCCCTCCACCCCCATCCCCGCTGCCTGGTCTCCCTATTTGGGAGTGCTTTGGCACTGATCAGCGGTATAGAAATTTAGAAAATAAAAAAAATATATGAAAAATTAGAGCTGGAGAGTGGCCAGCACTGCAGGTAGGCAGGGGGAGCCAAGAGAGAACAAGAGGGGGGTTATGATCAGCCCGTCCCATCCCTAACTTGCCTGTTTTGACCTCATTAGAAGCTGCTGAAGCCCCAATCATGGGGGAGGTCACTGAAAGGGGGCTGGAGGCAGGCGATGGGCAGAAGGGGGCTGCGTGAGCCTGGGGGAGCACACACTGGCCTCCCACCTGCTCCTTTACAGAGATGTTTATACGTGCCCAAAAGTAACCACACAGCAGCTGACCACCAAAACCCTCTCACTGAGGCCAGAAAAGTTGAGAGCGAGACAACCTTGGCACAATTCTTTTAAAAGGGGCATCAAGAGAGAGTTCGCACACTGTTTAAAAACCTTTAAAAATTTGACTAAAAGAAATGTTTCCACAGCTTATTTTAAAAAACCCTGAAAGACTCTCTGGGCCTAACAAGGTGTGTTTTGACCTCCCACCCACCGAGGCTCAGTTCACCCATGTCCAATTCCAGAAAGAAAAGCAAGAGGAAGGAGAGAGAGACCCTCATGCACCAGCCCCAGGGACCGTCACTGCAGGCTCGTCTGGAGTTGCTTGAGAATCTCAGGAGAGACCCAGGCCCGCTCTCGGTCTGGCCTGCCTCACAGGGCTGCTGGGAGGACAGGTAAGAGTTAGGCAACCAGGGATCTGCAGGAGAGGAGAGCCATGGGCAGTGCCTGCCAGGCCAAGAAGAGGACCGTGCTCACGCCACAGATCATGGGGTACTGGTGGCCCTGATCCGGCTCTCGGCTGCTCTCCAGGGAGACCATAGAGTCTCCCTCCTTCCCTCCTCACTCCCTCCCCACAACCATCCACTGCTGAGCCCTGCCAATCAAGGTCATGGATTCCTCCCCACTAGAAAAGGCACGGGAGGAGCAACCTTGTGAACAGTGATGCATGTGTGTGTGCGTGCACACGCATGCACTGTGGCCCACCCACGCAGCTCCTGAAAGTCTCCTACAGGGAAGAAATAGTCCCTTCAGCTCAAGGAAAGGCACTCACCCTCCCCCCCCCTACCCCATGCTAAACCAACCCACCAGTCACACTAGCAGGCCTGGGGCAACATTGAATTGGATAACAGCAGAGGGAAAACCCTGTGCATCTCTCGCGGACTCAAAGGCCACAAATCCTTACTTTGTGAAAGCCAGGAGCCCTGGCCCCAGGGTAAAAACAGGTCTTAATTCCTTAATGTCATTATATGGCTATTATCGGAAAACCGGATCAGAAAAGGGAGAACGCTCCCGATGAAGAAATGACACCCGCCTGTTCTAAAGATCTCAGCCCAGAGGTGATGGCAGAGCACACAAGGCCTCCGGCCTGTCTGGTGAGAGATGGCAGCCCAAACGCCACATCCAGATGATCTCGCCTAGAAGGGGGCGATGCGCATATGCGTTTGCTGGTTTGCTTGTTGTTCATGGTATGCCACACAGTGAAAGGGCAGAGAGAGAGGGAGATGTGGGCAGGCGGTCGAGGGGGGAGTGATTTTCACATCAGTGCCATATAAAGCCCCTCCCCGCAGGGCCCTGTTCCTTGCTGTCCTGCGCAACTACTCCACCTCTGAACGCTGGCTTGCACAGAGAAGCGGCTTCTCTGACTAGGGAGGTTTTGTACGTCCAGATCTGAGCTGAGCCTTTTGAAGCCTCCATAGCCCACCCCTGCTGCCCCTGCTGCCACCACTGTGACCATCACTCTGGCTCCAAAGCCCTTTGGGCAATGCTCTCTGGGGCTCCCTTCCGCCCCCACCCACCCGTGGGGCCACAGCCTCCCTGCAGCCTGGTCCATGAGCTTCTCTCACACACAGCCCTGTCAAGGGTTATAGCTCCCGCTTGGCCAGTGCATGGCTTGGCACGCCTCCCCATTCCTGCTGGGCTGCTGCTGTGTGCCCGGACCATGGCTGGTGTGGGCCCTTGGACACTTCCCTCAGGTTCCCTTGGAAAAGTGCAGTCCAGCCGAAGGCGCTCTAGCCTGTTCCTCCCCATAGCAGTGGTGGGATGTCAGTGGGGCTGTGACTCCATTCCATGTTTTAGACTGAACATGAAAGGTGCCATCAAAAGTGTTGAAACCTATTTCCTCAACAGGTCTTCCGCTCCACTGTCAAAAGGGACTGAACAAGAAAAAGCAGAAAGGAGCTTTGCACTCTTGTTCAGACACGTCAAAAGTTACCCTGAGAGCTGGCCTTCACGGTTGCCCTTCTGGCAAATATATTTTTGTTGATTTGCTTCGGTAGCATCCATGGGAGCAGGAAGAGATCCTGCAGCTGAACAGTTCATGGCTGTTGATGAGCAGCTCCACCCAGCAGGGCACATGCAGGCGCACTGACTTTTGGGAGGGAGGGAGGGACGGCCCAATGACCAGGGTCCTGCATGGGAAGCCAGGGGCCAGTTCTTCTGTCCTGAGAATCTGGGGCCAAGAGCCACAGATCTCACTCAATGTCGCTTTTGACGTCAGTGCCTGTCCTCCAACTGCTTCGCAGACTGATCCTCGAGGCAGCCAAGGAACCAGGAGGGAGTCTGGGCTGTAGGGAGCTGGCTCCCTGAAGGGAAGGTAGCCATTAGGCCCACAACACACAGTGGTCTGGGCAGGAGAAGGCATCTGAAACACACACACACACACACACACGTACTGCACAAGCGCCACAAACATCTGTGCATCACAGGTACGAAAATGGCACAACATGCTCCAGGTTCCCCACCAGAAAGAAAAAGAGAGGGGGGCAGATGTACAAGAGGGAAGCCTGCCAGAGACCCTTCCCACAACCCAAACCCACAGCTGCCACTCCACTTCAGAGGCTGGATGCTCCTCTGCACAAGGCCTAGTCGTGGGATCCCCAGCATTGCTCCGGCCAGTCAGTGAGGGGCTGCGCTCGTGAGGGGAATGGGAGAAAGGAGGCTGACGTGGGGGGCCACACAGCTGCATCAACAGAGCCCCAGCACAGAGGATGGGGCCACTGTCCTTGAGTGGCCAAAGGAAGGAAGGAAGGAGAGCAGGCCAGCGGGGTGAGGGCATAAGGAGAAAAGGCCCAGGGAGGACAGAGAGTGAGACGGGAGAAGAGGAGGCGGAAGCCAAGGGACCAGGGGAGGGGAGGACAGCCCTTGCAAGGCGGCATGGGAAGAGGAGGTCAAGAGCAGGTAGGGGAGATGCGGGGGCAAGGAAGGCCATGCAACTGCAGGACACTGGGGCCGGGGTGGCAGTGGACAGCCTGACTTTTTTGTGGGGGAGGGAATCAACGAGACCACCCTTTGACAGGGAGGGGTACAGTGAACCACTCTCCTGGCCTTGCATCTGTAAAAGCCCAGCCAGGAGGTCTCGGGGTACAGAGCAATATGCAAACCTCTTCCTTTCTAGTGACATCCAAGGGGCTCCCCTGGTGGGGCTCCATCTTCTTTCAAGATGGGCTCCACAATGGGGGACAAGATGCCACTGAGCCCAAACAAGCCACACCCCCACTTGCCCTCCCACACCCCACCCGGTTTCATTACCTCTGGGACCTGCACAGAGGTGGAAAGAGGGCAGAGAAGGAGGAAGAGGGGGCAATACCCATGGCAAGGGGACGGAGGCTGCTTTGCCTGTCTGCCTGTTCCCATCTTGGACAAAGGACCAGGAGCGGCCATGACAATGCTGGGGGACCCCAGGGAACCCTTCCCCTCCCATGGTTCCAGAACACTCTCTGGCCTCCTCCTGTGAAGATGGGAGCTGCGTATCACAGAACTGGGGGGCAATGGTGGTGAAATGGGCTCCAAAATTTGGGTAGAACATTGAACTGGAACAATGGGAAAAAATGTAATAAAAGGGATTGAAATTTACGCTATGTTATGAATTAAAGGAGAACTTTTACAAAGTGATGTAGAGATGGTGTTTGACTCTAGTAAGACTATCCAAAATTTATAAAGGGGCTCATAAGGTTTGTTGGAAATGTGAACTTAAAGAAGGAGTATTTTACCATATGTGGTGCACTTGTGAGGAAGAGAAAAAAACTGGTGACAGATTCACTGTGTGATCCAGAAGATACTTAAGTACCTAAGGTTCCTTTTAAACCAAAACTGTTTTTATTGGGGCTCACAGGTGACCAGATCAAACACCAACATGAAAAGATTTTATTATATATGAGCACAGTGGCAAGGCTTTCAAATGTGGAAGAATCTGGAGATTCAGTCTATTGAAGATTGGACATTGAAGATGTTTGAGACATCAGAAATGGACAAATTATCTACTGTGATAAGAGTAAAGCCAATAGACAACTTTTTGAAAGACTGGAAACCCTTTTAGAGGAGAGTGAAGAAAAAAAAATAATATTTGCAGGTTTTGAGCATTACAATATTTCATAAATGTAGCAGGAAGTTCATTAATAAATTATTTTTGGAGGGTGTTTATTTAAATATAGTGTTTATGCCTTTGGTAAGAAAGCGGGCAGTTGACATTTAACGGTTTGCGTTTAGTCTTTAGTTTTTCTTTTGTTATTAGTATTTTTTTGTTGGTCTGTTTTGTCTTTTTACTACTGTGGTGTATTTAATTCAATAAAAATTACTTTTAAAAAAAGAATTGGGGGAAGCCAAAGGGCAGCTCTGAGGCAGAGCCTGTGTCACAAACCACCCAGTCAGGCAAGCATGCTTGCCTGCCTGCTCATCTCCTGGAAGAAAAGCCCTTCTCTGGAATGGCCGAGGGCTGCCGGGGTGGATCTGTGCCCTGCAGCCCTTTGTGTGAGTGGACAGAGGGTTGGCAGTGCCAGGCAGCTTCTCCAAGGCTCCTGGAAAGGCTGTTTTGGTGAAGTGGGGCTAAGGCTGGATGGAAGATAGCATCACCCCCTCAAAGAAGATCACAGGAGAGGAGACCCTCCACACACAGTCTGAGGCAATGGGGCGGGTAAGGAACACCTGCAATGGTGTGCAGTGGTCCACAGTGTTATTTGTCCCCCAGCTTCTCCAGCATTTATCTCCAGTGGCAGTGGCTGTCTCTGTCCTGCTCTCAATGTTGAACAAGTATACAGAGTGCCAAAGTCAGAAGTTGTGGAAACAGGAGGTATCAGGTATCAAAACAGTCCAGGGCTGATATAGCCGGAGGTAGCAGAGTTATTAAACAATCCAAGAGTCATAAATCCAGTAAAAACACTTACAAGAGGAGAACTGAAGTTGCATGCAGCAACTTGGATGGAGGAAACCGACCTTAAAAAGGCAGCATGTTCAGCCAACGCCCTGATTCCAGATAGTATTTTGGGAACATGTTCCACAGCTGTGCTCATCCTGATGCTTCTCTCAAAGCCTTTCGTTCCATCTGTGCGGGATGGTCTGATTCAAGCGCCAAAGCCTCCACATTTCTTGGGGACTGGGGGAGGGGCTCTGTTCCAACTCCTCTTCCTGCTATGAAGCCAACCACATATACGTCTGCTTCATCTTCGCAGGAAGAGACATTCTCAGTGGTGTGTGTGACAGTCTCCTGCTTCTCCTCACGATCTCCAGGTTTGCTCACCCACTGAGCTTGGCTTCTGCGGCCTCCTGAGGCCAGATGAACCACCTTCCAAAGCACCCTCAGCCTTCCTGAGTTATTTCTTTGCCACGTGCTCCCATTCCCACTCCAGGCCGTGGGTGAGAAACAGAGTCCCTCTCTTGCGTGAACCCTTAATCTGGCAACCGCTGCTCAGACAGAGGCCCTACTTTCAGCTGCAGGTCTGACCCTCTCCTCTTGCAGGCAGACCCTCTGCTGCATGCCCAACCACTCTGGAACCCCCAAGTGAAGTTGGAAGCCCCAAAGGGAGCCACCCCCAGGGAGTTGCTTTGGAGACAAGGGGCCCTGAGCCACCTCTAAAGGGACACAATGGGAGAAGGGACAGAAGAGGGGTGTAACAGAGCACTCTTCCATGGCTTGTCCTGACCCTCTCCCCTTCAGTCTGCAAGACCAAAATGGTCTTCAGATGAGTGGATTTTCCACGTAACTCATACTTGGATCCACACTATCTTTTCCAAAAGTACAATTTGATCTGAAAACCAACCCTCACAGAAATCCACCTCAGACCTTCCTTTCTAGTGCACGCCTCCTTCTGCAGAGCAATCAAAGGAAAGTTGCCCAGGTCCCACCCAGCTGGGAGTTCTGGGCTGTCAGTCACAGGACCGACATGGGCCCAGGTAGCCATGGGGGGCTGGGTAAGATGGGAAAACACCTCAACAGAGGCCAGGATCATTAAAAGAATGCCTCTTGGGTGGATGGCCACAGGCAACAGCAAATCAAAACACAGGTCTCAGACTTTCACAAAACCCAAACAGGAAAACATGATTTATGTGAGCAACCAAGAACACCAAGGCATCACGGCTGCTAGTGAGATGCTGCCCAAGACAGGACGGGCATCCTTTGAACGAAGCCCCAAAGTCAGACCAGACAGAAAGCAGCTCAAGCCCATACGCTATCGCCAGTGCTGCTTGTCTTGTGCTCCTTTGGTTCCGGCCCCATAAAGGCCACCTGTCTCATCTTTCCCCCTCTGCTCCTCACCAGACCTCTTTTGCTTTCCTGGCTGGCTCTGGGCCACTTAGTTTAAGAAAATTAACATTCAAACCATTGAGCAGGTCAGAAAAATCTTTTGGGCTCAGCCTAAGAACTCAGTACTCCTAACATGAATCCTAGAATTGACATAATTTTAAATTATTTACTATTTAGTGAAGTTCAAACCTCCCTCCATGATAAATTATCCTCCCAAAGCAGTTTACTATAGTCATAAAAATAAAATAAGACTACAAAAATGCAACAGTATTAAAATACTGGATCAGCATGACATAAATCAGATAAAACAATCAAATAAAAATAAGCAGATAAGAACAGCCACATTAAAAGAGCACCATCAGATAAAAAAGCTATAGTATTGTAACTCACTTAAAAGCCGACTGGAATGAAATGGCTGTGAAAACCCTCCCCAGTGCTGGAATAAGGACAGCCCAAATGTATTGCCCCATGACGGTGGCGGAGGTAGAATTCCAGGAATACCGTGTGGGGTCACCAAAGAGAAGAAGACCTAGCCTATGGTCCCTCTCAACCTTGCAGTCTTCACGGGTAGCCAGGAGAAGAGACAGAAACAGAGGTGTAATGGGATCAGAAGGCCTGACGTATTCTGCAGCAGTTGTAGTTCCCAGACTGTCTTGAGGGGCTCCTCCATGTAGAGAACACCAGAGTTGTCCAACATGGATGCATCCACTCTACCTGTCACCAAGGTGAGATCTGCCTTCTCAATCGACAATGCTGCTCTACTGTGCCCTGACCTGAGTAGGTGCCACTTAAACCCTTTATCATTAAAAAAAAAAAAAAAAAAAAACACCAGCATTTTGATTTACAATGCAGTCAAGCCAGAGAAACTGGATTTAAGTAAGTTTACTCAACCCATTTCAACTCCAAGAGGAGTGGAGCCTTTCAAAGACTCCTTGCCCGGTCGTGTATTTGGGCTAAACTGCATTGTGGTTTGGCTTCTATGGCTGGCCAGAGTTGGTTTTAGTCAGACTTTCTCCCACAGAGCCCAGACTCATTCTTACTGAATGCAGAGAAAGTTTCTGTGTGGCAATCCAAGGGAGAAAAACAACATCTACAAACACCAACAGACACTTTATTTTGTTGCAATTTTTTGCTATTGCTGCTTATTGATAAGATATTGTAAATGCCATACCTCCAGCCAGGATCTTCTCTGCCAGCTCACTCATCTGTTTCTTGTACGCTTTCAGAGCAGCATCTTTAAAAGACGGGCGTACTTTTTTTTTCACTGGGGATTGAACTGAGACTTCTGGGAGATTCTGATTTTCATCTTCCTGCATTTGTTCCATTTCTGTTTCAAGAGGTGAATCGCCCACAAACTCAAAGACATCCTCACTAGCCACATCATTACCAAAATATCCCTCAGGCGTGTCTTCCTGTGAGGCGGTGTAAGGGCTATCATAGGGCGTCTGCTCTGGCTCGTACTCTGGGGCCACCGCCTCTGTCTCATGGGTGCTCGTTCTGTTCTCCAGTTTGGCAAGCACTTCCTCCATGACCTCCACATAATCCGTTTCATTCTCACCGACAGGCTCGCTGTAGTCTTCCTCCTCCTCCTCCGCCTTGTAGTAATATGGTTCAGCGTAAACATCCGAATCCAGGGTGGTGCTTGATTCATTAGCCGTTGACTGGGACAAAGTCCGAAGCCTCCCCATAAAAGACGACCCACTGTCCTCACCGCCACTTAGGCTCTGTGTGCTTTTGTTCCACACCACTTCTAGTGCCGACCTTGCCCGCTGCAGAGTATTTCCAAATTTAGGGAAGCTGAATGTCTTGTCTGAAAGGTCGATGCTCAGCCGGCTGTGCCATGATTTAGGAGGTGCTTCCTCAGAGTCGTCGCTGGGCAGCTCACTTTGGCTTCGATACATAAGAGGCAACCTGTTCTGGTTCTGGTACAGGGTGTTGGCGTTGCTCTCCTGACAGCCATTATACTGGCCAGGCCACTGGCTCTGTGTTTCACTACTGAGCCCTTGGCCAGAGGGGGAGTGGCCATTCAAGGCAAAGTCATTGCTTTCTGCATCATACTGGACGTCAGAGACTTGGCCATAGTCTATCTGTTGGTCAGAAGAGCTACTCAAGTCATAAGTCAAAACGTCCAGTGTTGATGAATCTAGGCCCAAGTCTGTGTCTTGTTCTAGTGGATTCCACTCCTTCCATGGTGAAAGATCACCTTCTAGGGAGACCTGAGAGTTGCTATAATGACTCCTGTCTCCAGACACACACACCAGGCCATTGCTGACTCCACTGTCAATGGCTTCAGCATTGTCAGCTTCATCCTCAGCTCTATAAAAGTGACTTTCTTGATCAAGTGCCCGCTCTTGTGAACTGAGGTGCCAGCTAGAGTGGTCATCATGCGTTCTTTGCCAGAGCTCTCGGTCAGAAGATGATAAGAGAGAGCTGCCATTGGTCCTGCTGAAGTAGGGATTCTCTGAAAAGTCTTCAGAGTAAGACTGGCAGAGTTTAGAAAAATCAGATTCTGAACGGCTGAGCTTGAGCGTGCCGAAGTCGCTCTGCGACTGCCAGAGGGGGGTCATGGTGGGGGAGTAGCCGATGGCCTTGGGCTCCTTCTGAAAGCCCTCCATTCCTGGTGGCTCTTTGCTGTGGATGACGTGACTTGGGAACCTGTTGCCATCTGCCACTCCCTGGTGGGCTCGGGCATTTGGTGATTCCTCCCTTGCCTTTGTGGGGCTCCTTTTCATCTGTGGTGCTGATTTGGATATCTTTGCATAACTATTCCGATTTATATCTGGTTCCAGTTCCTTGTCGCTGCTGTCAGGTGACTCCCAGTCATGTTTCTTCGCTTTCACCTCAGCAGCCAGGGGCTTCATATCCATGCTCTCATATGTCTGCGAAGAAGGCAAACTTCTCTCCTTCTTCTCTCTTGTGTCATGAGAGAGGATGTCTGTTGAAACCCCAATGCCAGTTCCTTTGAGCTTGTAAGACTTCTTCAAAACTAAGTCTCTTTGCTGTGGCTTTTCAAAGTAAACGAGGATGGGGCGGGGCTTGGCATTGGGGCAGTCTCTCTGCTGTCCCACTCGGTGGGCAAATTCTACTTTGACAGAATTCTGTGTCTCTGAAAACCCCATTTTCTCTATCAAAGTTCTGTACACCACACATTCCACATTCTCAAACTTCTCCTCGGGTACGTTTAAAAACCTCAGGCTGGTCTTGCTCCCAGTGTGTCCCATCTGCTTGATGTAGTCATGGATGTCCCGGGTCTCTCTCCGCGACTGCACGAACCCTGTCCTCAGCTGCTCAATCTCACTTTGCACAACCTCCACACTGCTGGAGATCTCATCGATGGACTGCTTCAGGGCGTTGACGTGCCCCCGCAGCTCAGAGAGCTCTGTTTCAATCTGGCTGATGCCTTGAAGCTCCTTAAATATCATCTCCATCACATCATGGGTTTGGCTGATGCAACCTGTTGAACTGAAGCTGGGCTCCAGGGGGCTGGATTTGGGTGGGCGGGCGGTCCGGTCGAGGGACTTGCTCCGTAGACCCCAGGCCTTCTTCCAGGCGCTGAGCTCCGAGTCGGAGGAGACGCACTCCGGGCTCTTCTTCCATTTCCGCAGCTTTCTCAGCGCACCCAGCTTCAGGCTCTGTAAGGTGCGTTCCCCGTCCGAGCTGCCGTCCGAAGGGGCCAGGCTGCTCAGGCTCTTCCGGTTGCGCCTGACGGGCATTGTGTGGGATGAATGCTCTCGGCTGCTGCTCAGGCCCTTGGCTTCGCTCAGGGAGTCGGAGTAGGAGCTCTCGTTGGATGAGGGGTCCTGGTGGAGATCCTCATCCTTGTTGGTCAAGAAAAGGCTCTTCTGCAGCCCATTGGCAATGGCCACCCGGTAGCTGAAGGTGGGAGAGAGGGAGAACTCTTGGCTGCCTCCCTCCTCCTCAGTGGACAAGTTGCGTGCAGAGGAGCACTTGGCGATTTTCCGGACGGTACTCTTCAAAGTATTGGAGAATGTGGGATTCTTTATCTGCCCAGCCTGAGGAACTTCTTGTTCCTTTTTGCTTTGAGAGCTCTCTTTCTTCTTTGTACTGTTTCCCAATTTCTTTGTAAACATTCCTTTGTAAATCTTATATAGGTAGGAAGAGAGCAGACTCTGGAAGAGCGCAGAAACCATGGAGGGCAACTTCACTTAGTTGTTTCCTACAAGGAAGCGGGGAGCCGTTTCTATCCACAAGAGGTTTTGCCTCTTCCCAGCAGCATCTTCAGGCAGATGGGCTGCTCCAAACATCTGTGACGGTCAAGCGTGGCACATGCTACTCCTGGGAGCTCCTGAGGTCACCCAACAGTAAACCAGGAGGGTAGAAAGCAGCTCTTGAGGGAGACCCACCGAGGAGGAAGACTCCAGCTCTGCTTCCCATCGCTCTCTGCTGCACCTGGAAAGCAAGAGAAGGAGTCAGCATGGCTTCCAAGCCCCCACTCGTAATTGCATACGCACATCTGGGGAATGCTGGACATTGCCCATTGGGCATTCTGCAATATTTTGCAGCATTCTTTGAACCAGAGTTTTTTGCTACGTGCATTGACAAAAATCTCAGAAGGGATTCCACCATGGTCATCACTCTTCCAATATGAGTGAGAGACAGTGGCTGCTGCCAGACTGCAGAAATAATGCAGTTTGACACTGCTTTAGCTATCATGGCTCCATCCTATGGAATCCTGGGATTTGTAGTTTGTTGTGGCACCAGAGCTCTCTGACAGAGAAGGCTAAATATCTCACAAAACTACAATTCCCAGAATCCCATAGCACTGAGCCATGGCAGTTAAAGCGGTGTCAAACTGCATTATTTCTGCAGCCTGTCAGCAATCTTAGTTACTTCTGAGGTTTTCATGGCATAATTTGATATATTCCAATTCATAGCTTTGGTATTTAGGAAAAACAAACAAACAAAAAGCAAGCCTCGGCTGAGGAGAACATAGTTTTATAAAGTAAATGGGTCATACATGTATTTTCTACTTGGAAATTATTCCCACTCAGTGCCAAGGGATGGCCTTCCATATACACTGGCCTTTTGTTCAGGCCACCTCTTGGGTCCAGGGCATTAAATTCAGCAAGATGTTGGAGGGACTACTCACAAGTCACAGCTCTGGGGAGCGCACAGAGGACAAGTGGACAGGCTGGTATGAGTGTACACTACCCAGCTTCATTTTTATTCTTCTAATGACAGCAATAATTTCCAGATCCCAGGAGACCATTCTGCAAACCCTGTCAGTAGCTGGGCTGGCTTGTAAGACCCTCCCCTCTCTTTAAGATGCCATCAGTTCAGCTCTTCTACCCTTTGCATCAGTATGAATGAGTGCAACAAAGCAGCCTCTCCTGTAGCAATGCACTGATGTGCACAATGCAAGATGCGGTTATGCAAGATGCTGTTTGCAAAAAGGGCTCTCAGGGCATTCAGCAAACATGAGATTCAGTCCCTATTTGCATGGGGGGGGAGGGGAAGAAGACCACTCCTCAAACAAAGCAATGCCCCGCCTAGAACAATGCAGGGAGGCAAAGACAAATGCCCACAGGTGACAGAGGTGGGCTGATGGCTCTTGGGTTGATGGTTGCATCTGAGACCCAAGTAGCAAGAAAGAGGTGGTGGTGGTAGAAGAGCAGCAGCAGAAGGACTCTGGGTAGGCTTTCATGTCTGCGTGTCAGCTCAGGGGCTTCTGCACACTCCTCCAGAGCCATGCTACGCTTCACCAAAATTATGGCACTTCAGAGGAGCCCCCCCCCCAATCTCCTTCCTATGCTCTTTCTTTCTCTCTCTCCCTCAGGCCCTGGCCCCCTGGGGTCCCAATTCAGCCTACCCCCAGGACACCATCATCTTCTAAAGGGCCAAAAGGCCTCTATGGAGCCACAGCTACAGGCAGGAAGATGCTTTAAGCGCAAAGAGGTCCATATTTTGGCTCTTCCCCTTTTACCTTTGGGCCCAGACCACCACTCCAGTTCCCTGAAACAGAGGGTGTGGGATGGGGCTGAAAGGTTCCCCCCACCTTTGTCCTGCCCTGAGGTGCCCCATTCTGCCCCCAGCTTCAGAAAGGAGACTAGCAGAAAGGACCCTTGCTGACTCTGTCTTCTTAATGGCAGATGTGGACACAGGCAGGATCTGCCTTCTGTTCCGGGGGCCAGCTGTGCCCCTCAATGAGAGTGGCAAAGTGGGTGGGCTGGGGAGGAGGAGAACCAGCACCTTTTGGGAGACAATGGGAGGTGGGGGAGGGGGCCAGAGGCACTCCTCCCAGCAGGATCCTGACCCCTGCTGTGGAAGAGCCACACAAGGGCTGGAGGTGGCCCCCTGAGTACCAGAGCCCGCTCTGAATGGGCCCCAGACCCTCCTGCTGGTCACTCTGGGCTCAGCTGAACCGCAGCCGTACCCTCCCAGCTTCCACCAGAATCCTTGGGATCAAGGTGGCCGACAACTTGTTCTCAGCTGAAAGAGCTCAAAAGGCTTACATGAACATGGTCTGGTCCACTCTGACAGCAAGACCAGATGTGAACTGGCAGCCAATCAGGTACTTGACTGGCACAACCAACAGCCCACAGCTGGCAGGCAAACAGGTGGGCGAGCACCAGCCTGCCTCCCAACCAGCCAAGGTTTGGGCCAACCTGGCTTATGGAGGCCCTTCCTGGCCAGGTCTCCAAGTCAGGACAAGGCCCCCAACCCCTCACTGCTCCTCACCTGGCTCCCACCCCAACTGTCCAGGGGAGCCTTTCAGTACCAGCAGGGAGGGGCCTCACCTGCTCCTCCACCTCCTCTTCCATACAGGCCCCTCCTGTGGATCCCCCCCCCCCGCATGAACCAGGCCCTGCAGTCATTCTGCTAGAAGCTCAACCCAGCCTTCTGAGTGGGGGTGAGGGTGGGTGGGCACAGGACTCTCCACCAGCCAACAGGAACGAAGGAGAGCAAGGAGTCAGGGTGGAATCTGGCTCTGTACTGAAGGCTGGCCCTGCGCAGGGAAGCTGGACGAGGGTCTTGGGCTACCTGATGGCCCGTGCGGAGGCCCCTTGCCAGAAGGCACCCCAAGTGACAGAGCCAGCCCCAAGGATAGTGCGGCCCAGGGAAGAGGCTGCTTTCCCTGACAAACCTGCCCCCCCTACTTTGGCAGCCTCATGAAAAGGCCCCCATGACTGACCAGAGCATATTTGGGTCCGGAGGACACCCCATGGCAGCTCAGGAGCAAGAGGCTAAAAGGCCTGCCAGAGCCTGGCAGAGCACTAGCGGTTGCAGCCACAAAGAGCTGGGAGACACCCCCCCCCGTGGCTGGGCTTTCCTTCCCTGGGGAGCTCTGCTGCCTCTGTCCCCTTCACTGGAGCCAAAGAGGCAGGCAGGCAGGCAGAGGCTGAGGATCCCTGCTGGACCCATCAAAGTGCCTGGTAGCCCTGTCTCTGGAGCAGGGGCTCCTGCTGAAGATGGGGGGAAGGCTTGCGGGGGGGGGTCGCCCTTCAGCTACACAGCAAAAGGAAGCGGAGGAGGTATAACAGCCCCGGCTCCCCCCAGAACATGGAAGGGCAGAGCTGCACACCCACTCGTCCTGTTCCTTGGCCCATCTTCCATCCCTGCCCTCCCCACTTGGCCCTCAAAGTGCCTAGAAGCCTAGAAGCAGGGGGTGAGGGGGGGGCAGAAGGGGTGCTGGGAGGAGAGGCAGAGCCCCCCCCCAAGGGAAGGGCCCACCAAACACCAGTCTAGGCTTTCCTGCGCAGAGGCTACTTTGGAAGCAGCTTGAAAGGGATGCCTGGCGTCTGCGCTCACCTGCCTGCCTGCCCTCTTACTGGCACCTGGGACTCCCGGCCACTTCAGGACTTGCTGGCACTGGGCAGAAAACACCCACAGCAGGCGAGAGGGCAACGCTTTGCTCTCTGAATCTCCTGTTGTTGTTGTTGTTGTTGTGGGGTGGGCTGGGGTGGGTTGGGAGACCCTGCTGGCTGGCACTGGGTTCCCTCCTCCTCCTCCTGAAGGGAAGCCACACCACTCGGGCTCCGTCCTCTGGCGCTAAAGGAGGGGGGTCCCGAGGTGACATCAGGACAGCACTCCCCACTTTCACGCGTGGGTCCCCTCCCCTCACGCCTCCTCCTCCTCCGGAACGCCACAGGACTCCCTTTCCCACAGTAGCTTTGGGGAACCCCCCCAAAGTCAAATCTGAGGGGACACCTGAGGCTGCATAGTCTCCCCCCACACGCCGCTTGCAAAGGCAAGAGCCACGATGGCCGCGGGGGAGGGGAGGAGCGTGGAAGGATCTCCCGGGGAGAGACGCCCCAGGAAGCCCCCCTCCTCCTGCAGAGAGAGGTTCTCCAGAGCATGTGCAGAGCGCCTCCTCCTGCTGGGGGCCGGGGTGTCCCTGTTGGACTGTGGCAACCTCTTGCATGCATTGAGGCGCGTGGTACTTAGCAGCGCCCCTCCCGAGGAGCGCCCCCAAAGGCCCGGCCAGAGGAGCCCCCTTTTCGTTGGCGGAGGGGCGAAGGGAGCCACGCGGGGGGGGGCTCCTCGGGCGACCCTCGCCTCCGAGCGGGCGGCCCGGGTAAGGCCGCTGATCCGCCGCTGGGGGGAGGGAAGAGGGGCGACGGGGGACCCCGGGAGGGGGGCTGGAAGGGGACAAGCCGGGAAGGGTCGGGACCCCCGCGCCCTCCCCCCTGCAGCCCCCCCGCCAACTTACCGGGAAATCAACTCGGGTGGCGGCCAGAGCGAGCGCCGCCGGTTCCCCCCTGGCCCGCGCTCTCTCGGGGGCTCCGAGGAGGGGAGGCGGGAGGCGGGGGGGCGGCGTCTCTGCGGCAGAAGAGCGGCGGGAAGGCGAGCGGGGCTCGGCTCAGGCGCGGCGGCACCCGAGAGGGCGAGGACGGAGCGGCGCTGCTCCCACCGGCGGCTGCGGGCAGGCGAGGACCGGCCCCATGGCCAGGCAGGGAGGGAGGGTTGGAGGGCAGCTACTCGCCAGCCGCCGCCGCCGCCGCCTCGCCCACCCGCGCCCCCGGCTCCCCCCGCGCACCCGGGCGCTGCCTCTTCCCCGGGCGCTCTCCTGCGGCACCACCGCGCTCGGCTTCGGCTCCGCTTCTGCTCCGGCGCAGCCTCTCCGCCCTTCTCCCCTCCCGCGGCTGAGCTTCCCCGCCCGTCCGTCCGTCCGTCCGGCGGAGGGCCGAGCCCGTGGCCAGCAGAGGGAGCCCGGGGGCCGCCGCCGCTCCTGCTGCCTCCTCGGGGCGGCGCCCGTTGCAACGCCCAAGACCCCCCCGCTGCCTCCTTCCGTGGGGGGGAGTCCTTGTGGGCCCGCCCGTCGCCCCAGCCCCCTCCCCTGCTCTGTGGGCCTGGCCCGCAGCGGCGCTTGGGGGACTCCCCTCGCCTCCTCAGGTAGACTGCCCCGCCACCTGGGAGCTCCGCGCTGGCCTCAGAACCCACTGCGGCGCTGCCGGTCCCGGGAGGGCCCCGTGGCTTCGCTCGCCCACCCAGGAGCGGCGATTTCTGCCCCAGGCGCTGGCCGTTTTGCCCCGCAGCGTGGTGCCACCCAGTGGCCTCCATGCCCCCACATCGCCCTCCCCAACCGCATTTCCCTGGCTTCAGGTGAAGCAAGGAGGGAAGCGGTTGCGTGAGGCGGATCAGGGCTGGCAGCTCTTGCCTGGACAAGAGGGAGGAAAGGCGGCTCTGCGGGTGGGGGGCAATTTGAGGGAGGGGTTGCTCCTGGGCCACTGGAAGGGTTGCTTGGAGCACCTTGGGGCAGAGCATTAGCTGGGCCTCTAGGGGCCAGGCAGGGCAGGGCAGGCACAGTCCTCGAAGATGCCCCCCCAGACCACCCTTGCTTCCGGAGGCTGAAGGAGTCCTGCGGGTGGGTGGGGGGCAGCAGGAGTCCCCCTCCCTCTGCCAGCCTTCCCTGCCCAAAACAAGGCACCCACCTGCCCTCAAAGGGCCTTTGCAGTTTGGGTGCTGGCACCCAAAGGAGCTCCTGGAAGCTTCCCTGGGTGCCCTTCCCCAGTTTCCCTGTTATCTCAGGGGCGGCAGAGGGTGACCGGTGGGAGCAGGGCCTTCCCAAAGGAGGAGCACAGCCCCTGTGCTTGCCACAGCCCCCCTCAAAGAAGATCTTGTTGCCGCTGCTGGTTTTGCCAGGCTGCTTGCCAGGTGACATGGAACCCGTGGATGGGTTTTATGCTGCTTTGAGAGCGGCTGCCTTGCTGGCTTTGATGACTCTTATTGATATTTGCAGGTGTTTCTGGTTTGCTCTTGTTTACATAGAGCCACCCTGGGAACAAGGTGGAAGGGCAGGATGCAAATGTCATAATGGATCCATGATTTGAAAAATAAACCATCATGAAAGCAGAGACCTCTTGCTCTCAGTCAAAAGCCAGCATTTGCTTGCTGTGTGGGAAAGTGCCGGTGGTGGCTTGGGACCACAGAATGGATCTAGGCCTCTTTCTCAAGTGGAGGACCTCCTCATCCTCCCCCCTCTTCCTCTTGCTCCCCTAAATAAATCATTCTCCCTGGAATTTAGCCCAAATCCACATAATGATAAATGGCCTCTTCCCAATTCTTGTCATTCTCAAGTGTAAAGACATATGCCAGACTCATCTGGTCATAGTATTTCCAGTTTCTTTGTATGGCTGTGAAACCTGGACAGTGAAGAAAATTGACAGAAGAAGAACCATCTCATTTGAAATGTGGTGCTGGAGGAGAGGTCTACGGATACCGCGGACTGCCAAAAAGACAAGTCGTTGGGCCCAAGAGCAAACCAGGACTTAACACTCCCTAGAAGCCACAATGACTAAACTGGGGCTATCTTACTTTGGGCATATTGTGGAACAACAGGACTCATTAGAAAAGACCACAGTACTTGGTACAGTGGAAGGCAATGAGGAAAAGAGGAAGACTGTGCACAGCAGGCGGGTGGGTTGGTTCAATCAAGGAAGCCATGGCTGCTGCCCAGAATGGCAGGGCCTGAGCAAGGGTATTAACAACAGTGCCTCTTAGAGGTCTCTAAGTCAAAAGACGACAACTGCAGCAACTCCTGCCTGCTCAGCCGTTGGCTTCTCAACAAGAACTGTCCCAAAGGCAGGCAGGCGAACACATTGACAGATCGGAGCTGGGTGTGTGCACATAGAATCATAGGATCAGGATGCTATTTGGAAAAGGCAACAGTATTAATTCAGGCTGGATTGAATATTCTGCTTTTAGGAGGACACTAGGATAGCATAGAAAATGTGAGAAGTTAGACCAATTAAGGCAATGAAGCAAAGTGGTCCAACAGTTAAAATGCAGTTCTGTCGGAAAGGGAAGGCAGAGGAGCAGCATCACGGAAGAGAAGACGTTGCTCCCAAACACTGGGATCCATTCTGCCTGCGGACTGAGCATGTGCAAAGAAGCCTTGAGCCGCCGGGGCCATATTTAAAGCATGGGGGTCATGGGCTTCTTGAAGGGGGTCACAGCACAATGGCTCCTGCTACAGAGAGAGGGATGGATGGGGCCCTCAGTTCAAGAAGATGGTGGAGGAGGTGTGGGGGGTGTCAAGGAGCATTATTGCTATGAGCATTTCTTCTCGTATAGCACCATCACCATTTGTGGTGCTTTACAAGCAAAAGAACAACAGAGCTGTCCCCTGTCCTGAGGCTTACAATCTCATTAAGACAAGGCACAAACGGTGGGGGGAGGGCGGTGTGTCTGGGAGGGGGGAAATGAAGCCAAGTAGGTCCTGCCTCTGTGAGGGGCATCTCCACTGGGTGCCTCCATTCCTCCATCACCAGCTCAGGTGCCACCCAGTTGGCCATCAATGGGTCATCCTTCTAAGGGGACACAGAACTGTGCTGTAAGATGGCCAGAGCAAGGGGAGGGGAAGACATTAAGGGGGGGGGGCTTCCTGAGTGGGGAGACAGTGTGGTGTAGTGGTCTAAGTGTTGTCCTAGGACTCTTGGAGACCAGGGTTTGAATCTCTGCTTGGCCAGGAAAAGCCACTGGGTCACCTTCAGCAAATCATATGCTCTCAGTCCCAGAGGAAGGCAATGACAAACCTCTGGTGAAGAAATCTTGCCAAGAAAAATCCAGGACAGGTTTACCTTAGGGTCGTCCATAAGCTGGAAAAGGTACAGAACAACAAACAGACTCATTTGAACCCCTTTCTTCCACCACCCTGAAAGTGCCTTTTCTTTGGGGAAGACTGCAAGAACTCTTGTTTCTTGTTTCTTTGTTTCAAAATATAGTATACACAACCAATCTCTTATAACAGCCCAATTGGCCTGGTTAAGCCAGTCAGCTGCTATGCCTCTCCCATTGCCTCTGCAGTGGCTCAGCCTTCCTTTCTGGAGGCACCAGGCATTGTCCTTTCACAGTGGGACCCAGCCCCACCTCAGCTCCGGGTGGGCAGATGGGTCACTTTCAGGCTCTGGACAGAGTGCCGAGAAGGCTGCTCGCAGCATCCTTCTGGGTCTGCTAAACCTGCGGCACCTGGGGCCCCTTTTGCTCACAGTGCAGAGAGAGGGACCCTCAAGACCTGCCCCAAAGCCCTCCCCTGGCGGCACCCTTGTGGCTCCTGCCTTATAGAATCATAGAATCATAGAGTTGGAAGAGTCCACAAGGGCCATCCAGTCCAACCCCCTGCCATGCAGGAATAAACAATCAAAGCATTCCCGACAGATGACCATCCAGCCTTTGCTTAAAAACCTCCAAAGAAGGAGACTACCACTGCTGAACAGCTCTTACCGTCAGGAAGTTCTTCCTAATGTTTAGGTGGAGTCTCTTTTCCTGTAGTTTGCATTCATTGCTCCGTGTCCTAGTCTCTGGAGCAGCAGAAAACAAACTTGCTCCTTTCTCAGGATTGAAATATCTTTTCAAATATTTAAATATGGCTATCATGTCCCCTTTTAACCTTCTCTTCTTCAGGCTAAACATACCCAGTTCCCTCAGCCACTCCTCATGAGGCATAATGGCTTCCAGACCGCCCACCATCCTGGTCGCCCTCCTCTGGACACATTCAAGCTTTTCAATATCCTTCCTGAATTGTGGTACCCAGAACTGGACACAGTATTACTCCAGGTGAGGCCTGACCAAACCAGAATAGAGTGACACTATTACTTACTTTGATCTAGACACTATACTCTTATTAATGCAGCCTAGAATTGCATTCACTTTTTTAGCTACTGCAGCACACTTCTGACTCATGTTCAGCTTGTGGCCCACTACGACTCCTAGATCCCTGTCACATGTACTGCTATCAAGCCAGGTGTCACCTATTCTACATCTGTGCATTTCATTTTTACTGCCTTTCATTTTTACTGCCCAAGTGTAGTAGACTACATTTCTCCCTGTTGAATTTCATTTTGTTAGTTTTGGCCCAGCTTTCTAATCTGTTGAGGTCATTTTGGATTCTGATCCTGTCCTCTGGGGTATTAGCTACCCCTGCTAATTTGGTGTCATCTGCAAACTTGATAAGAATGCCTTCTATTCCCTCATCCAAGCCATTAATAAAGATGTTGAATAGCATTGGACCCAGAACAGAACCCTGTGTCACCCTGCTGGTCACTTCTCTCCAGGATGAAGAGGAGCTATTGGTGACTACCCTTTGGATTCGGTCAGGCAACCAATTACAAATCCACCTAACAGTTGCATTGTCTAGCCCATAGGTTACTAACTTTTTTTGCAAGGATATCATGGGGGACCTTGTCAAAGGCCTTACTGAAATCAAGATATACTACATCCACAGCATTCCCTTCATCTACCAAGTATGTAACTCTGTCTATAAAAAAAAAAAGAGAGAGAGAGAGACATAGTCTGGCATGACTTGTTTTTGAGAAATCCATGTTGACTTTTAGTGATAATGGCATTCCTTTCTAAGTGGTTACAGACTGTTTGTTTAATGATCTGCTCTAGAATCTTACCTAGTATTGATGTCAGGCTGACTGGGCGGTAATTATTTGGGTCTTCCTTTTCCCTCTTTTTAAAGAAACAATCCCAAGAAGTAGATCCCAGGGCATCTGTTAAAGTCAATGACAAAGCTATTGATTTGCTGTGGAATTAAAAGACCAGCGAGGACTAGAGTTGCCAGCAAGCTGTCGGCTTCAATCTTGGCTGTCCCTGGCTGGGGAGAGTCTGATGATGAAGTGGGCAGGAAGAAAAGAAAACCAGCAAGGAGTAGGGAGAAGCCTCATCCTTGGGCTGGTAAGACAAGCTGGAGGCCAGGGAGGAGGCGTTTCATGCCCACCCTCCAGTGGCATCTTCCCTGGGCCTTCTCACCATGGGATGAAGGAAAGAACACTTTGCTCTGCTGTCTCCCTCATGTCTTACCTCTGGTGAAGATGGTGCAGCAATGAGCCATCCCAGCCCACTGCTCTCTCCCCAGTTAGCTCAGACCAGAAGCACCCAAGCTCAAAAAGGGCTCTTCTCTCCATGTGGATTTTCAGGGGAGTGAGGAAAGGGGTGTTAGGCAGGGCTGCAGGCTCTCTCAGGAGTTCTCATGACCACTTGGTGGGCTGTGTCTCAGAGAATGGGTTAAAAGGTGGCAGTGGCAGCAGCAACTCACTTGCATTCTCAGGGGCTCCCTTGCAACTGGGCACAGTCAGGAAGGCTGTGCAGGGGGCCTCTGGCCAACACCAGCCTTGCTTGGGGAGCCCCAGAGCCAAAGACTGCAGGGATCTCCTGCCTCTCCCCCAGTGAAACCATTTCCACAGCAGGCACATAGGCATTGAGATCTCTCCAGGACAAGTCATCCGTTTTAACGGCTAATAGATGGCATTTTCCTACTAGGCAACCAGAATAATGGCTCTCTGCTTCGCTGCTGCTGCAGCAGCAAAATCCCTGACTACAAGTGAAATTCTAGATTTAGCAAAAGAGGATCCATTCCCTCCCTCCCCCACCCCCACTGGTTTGACTTCTAGCCTGGAAGGCTGAATAGTTCCTAGGAAAGTGTTTCCCTCTCACCTGCTGTAGGGGCAGCCACTCATCCGGACTGCCCCCTCCCCACTGCTCACCCTAGAGAAAGCCACTGCCATCAGCATCATTAAGATCACAGCTGATCCTTAACACTACAAGACAACTTTCCAACTGCATCAGTATCACCAGCTTGTACAACAGTGGAGCAAAATGTGTACTGGGGGGAGAAAGGGTTGCAGGGTTGGAGGATGGGAGCAGGGCAGGGAAGAAAGCTTTCTTACACATCAGGTTCCTTAGCTGGATAGAACTTAAGCCAAGAAAAGATCTCAGTAATCCCCAGATAATAAATAGCTTTGTGACAATTTCATTTACAAAAGGCTGAAGATGGACAAGAGCGCAAGATTACATTGTGGTGCAAGAGAAAGAGGTAGTGGCCCAGCTGGAGGCAGTGTTCATCTTTGCAGGTGTGGCTCCCTTCCCCACTGCCTTTGGTTAGTTCAGAACCAGGGGGCAAAGTGGTGCTTCTGTTCACCAGCAGGAATCCCATGGCATGTGCATGTGAATGTGTGTGTGTGTGTAGTGCAAATGAAATGCAGGTCTTAAGCCCTGCCACTGGAATGTTAAGACCTTCTAAATTCCAGAAAACCTAGGTAATTAAGAAGGGGAGCAGTGGCGTGGTCCCTGCTGGGCAACAGCTTCATTCAGCCAAAACAGCACAAACTGACTGAGCTTTCATGCTGTCCAGAATACTTTTGTCAGGTTACAAAATGGCGCTGGAATTAGGGGGTGGGGAAGAGGCTAGAACTTTCCACAATTAGGATACGTGACTGTGGCAGCCAGGCTGCCATCCAAGATGGAGACAGAAGACTCAGTGACGAAGAGAGGTGGAGAGGTATCAGTTCACCCCCAGCATAGTTTGCTGAGAAGCATAATCGCTTAAGGGAGGTTTGGTCTCTAGGCAAAAAGCCTGGCTTCAGCCCACGGGCCACGGTCAGAAGCAGGAAATGGATGTGCCTTGTGCAAAGATCCTGGTGCCCAGGTAGCAGCCTCCACCACCATAGAAGCAAACCAGTCTGTGGGCTGCACAATGGTCCTCCCAGCCCACCAGTGGAGAAAATACCCTCCCCTGAGAGACCCCCCCCAGAGATGGAGGAAGTCCAGCAAGGCTGCAGAGGAGAACCAACATGGATTATGCCCCTCTGCATGCCCACCAAGGATAAGGCCCTAAACCCTTCCACAAGGGATATCAGCAGAAGAGAGACCTGCGATGGAACCAAAGGGACACCACTCGTCTTCCTGCCAACCTCTGCCCCCAATCTCCTGCAAATGCAGACACGCAGGAACACAGATTCCAGTGTAGGTCAAAGAGCTGCCGAATGTGGGCTGGATTCCAATAACTGACCATGGGCAAAGCAAGTGGGTGGGAGTTACTGCAGAGTGGGAGAGTCCCTGCCTCACCTTCAGAGGTCCCAGCTTCAACAGGAACCAGTGGCCTCTTCCAGGGCTGCCCAGTTCCCTTCTCTTACATCAAAGTGTTCAGGAGCTTCTGGCACATTTAAAGAATTCATCCCAAATAGGGGACCTTGGAGGCATTGCCATTTTGAATGTGTGGATCTCCAACCCCATCCCATAATATGCCTGACACCCCGCCTTCTCTTCCAGCTGAACCCCAGTCAGAGTGGGGGTACCTTCTGGGAGATGCTGTGCGAGATCTCCTCCTCCTTGATCTCCAGAGGGCTGTGAGGCAGAGGGCTTCCCTTGCATTTGGCACTAATTGCCCCTCGCAACTGCTGGGAGTCTTGTACTGGCAGAGGCACAGAAAGTCTCAAGAGTCCAGAGGGTCAGCCATCCAGAGCATGGCTCCAGACACTCAGCCCCTGTAATTCAATTATAGATCTGCCTGGGGAGCCATAAGTGCAGCTCTCCAAAGCACGGACTGACCGTAAAACCAACCATAAATAACACCAACAAATCTTTTCTAAAAGAGAAGGGATAAAGGGGGTGGGGGATGTGGACAGCTGAGCCCTGTCTGCCCACTCTTTCCATGTAGCTACAGAAGAAAATTGCAGGGGACCTGGGCCAGCCTGGTGTGGTGCTTTGAGCTCTGGAGACCAGGGTTCAGTTCCCTGCTTGGCCATGGAAACTCTCTGGTGGCCTTGAGCAACTCACAAGCTCTCAGCCTCTGAGGGAGGCAAAGGCAGACCCCCCTCTGAACAAATCTTGCCAAGAAAACTCCGTGATAGCTTCACTTTAGGGTCGCCATAAGTCAGAAACCACTGGAAGGCACACAGCAACACAACAAGGGAAGAAACCACCGAAAGCCTGGGAGGCACTGTCCTCCAAGCAGGCAGGTGAGTGGTGGTGTGGGGAGATGCTTCTAGGTTCCTTCAAGGGACTTCAGTCAGCAGGCAAAGCCCAGGCCAGTCTCACCGGCCACAATGCCAGCACTTCTCTTGGAGGCTACCTTTGCTCCCTGGAGGCTGGAGGGAGGTGAGTATGGGCCTGCCATGTGGGTCTGGCTCAGGATGGGGGGCACCCCTTCAGGACTTGGCACCAGGAGATCCCTCCTAGCCTTCCTATTGCAGGTGGGATTTGTCACCCCAACTACAAGTACAGAGAGATGGCTGAGGGGCAGATCTGCCTCCCAACTGCCTTCATGCCTTGTCTCTTCTGCTAGCAATTCTCCTTACAACAGTCCTGTAAAGTAGGTCAAGTTTATTCATATGAAATGGGGGGGGCGTCTTATAGAAGTGGGGGAGGTCTGCTGCTGGCTCTTTTGAACTTGGGAGGAACTCCAGTCGCATGGTTTTCCTTCAAAAAGTGCTGTAAAATAGCCAAAGGATAAATCGCCTCTGACTTTACATTACAATGCATTACAATAATCAAATGTGAGAGAGCTGCAGTGTTTGTCGTCAACATTAATCTGTTTGTTCATGGAAATAAATCCAGGGGTGGCAGTGGCAGTGTGCGCCTGCTCCATTGCCTCTCTTGCTTGCCTCCAGAGCGAGCGCCTGCACACCACAAGCCAGCGCCACAGCGTGAAAAAGTGGACCCGTGTGCACCTGTGTATGGCTGGCTGGCTTGCATGCACCTTGAAGTGGCTAGCCCTCCCCACTGAAATGCACCCCCTCCCCTGGCAACCCATCCTGCCCAGTTACACAGCAGTCTGCCCAGTCAGACAGCAGAAGCTGTGGGTTGGGGGGTAGTGGCCGGTTGATCTATCAGGCCAGCTCTCCCCCCAAAGGCTGCCCACCCCACACCCCAGAGCCAACCTTTTTCTCTCAGACCTCCCACACCCACATGTCAAACACATGTTTTGCACCCTCCTCCTTTTATGCTCCTGCCCTCCCACCTCAAAATGGATGCCATTCCCAGATGCCCCACTGCCTCCCCCACACTTGTTGCTTCATAAGCTGCCCTCCCCCCCCCGCTCCAGCCTCCAAAGGCAATGCCTTTGTTCTTGGCTTGTTTGGCCTCTGAATCCTGGCAATGGCTTCCTTGTTTCTGGCCCAACAAGGCAGCCTCCCCCCCAATGCCTTGTTCCTAGGAAAGGGAACAGCTGGGCCCACCTTCAAGGCTTTGGGGAATGATGGGTTGGTTGCCCATTCTGCTGCCAGGTTGGAAGGTGGGGAGGCGGCAGGGTCCGGCAGTTTGGGGTGAAATGGCCAAGTGTGACTCTGGCCCCATCTCCCTGCAGACGCTGCCTCACATTGCGGCCATCTGTAAACATCACACATATGTGGTGTGCTCAGTTCTCCTACAGCAGAACAAATGTTAGTCAGCTAGTTAATTAATACTTTTGCAGGGCTTCCTCTTGTCCAGATTTTGTCCTAGCCCAGCTTTGCTGGAATTCAGAGGCATCGGTCACAAGTGTCCAGAGGACCAGCATACAAAAGCTGTGAGCAAATTGCCCCCAGTCAAACACCCCATATTTACAAATGAGCAAAAGTGGTGAAGTGTTTCCCTCTGACCTGCCAGGTGGATCTCTTGCTCCTTCAGGCGCAGTGAGCTGAAGGTCTTCCAAAGCTCTGCCTCCACCATGCTGTTTAATGGCTAGACATGTGATTGCTTATTGTAGACAGAGATCTTGCAAGGGACTCAATCCATCTTCCTAAAGACTCCCAATTGCATTTGGTTTGATCAAGCTCACAGAACTGCAATCCATAAAAATGTTTTATACTTGAATGATGCAGGAATCCCTGAGCGCATCAGTGCAGGATGTTAAGAGAGATGTAAGGTAACATTGCCAAGAGAGAGGCCTCTGCCCGCCAGGCCTGCTGATGCCACTCAGCCGCTAAGCCTGAGCTATCAGGGTGGGTGGGAGGCATCTGGGTCAACATTTCTGCTTCTCTGCACACTTGCCTCACTTGGTGGCTCTTCCAAAGCCAGGGGAGTTTCCACAGCCACCTCCTCACCCTCCCTGGCTCCAGGGGGCCTTCATGGAGTGAACAACGGACCTGGCCAACCTGGCCCATCCCTCTGGAGCAGAAAGCAGGCAGGAGGATGGCCTTGCCCCGCCACTCTCGTGGGACAGGCAACACCCCTGGCCCTGGGTGCCTCGCCTGGGGTGGGACGGCTGATGGGCCAGGGAGGGTGCACAGGCTGGTGAGCAGCTTCCTATCCACCCACCCACCCACCCCTTCCTCCAGTTGCCCTCCAGGCCAGCTCCCACCATGCTGGCAACAAAGGCCACCCCACACGGTGGCCAGGCAGGTCCACTCCTGGCATGCCCGACTGTGCCTGGGAAGAGGGCACTCACACTGCCTGGCTGTTGGCCCACCTGAATGGAAACTTCCAGAAGGTGTCTCCTGCTTCCTGTCAAGGACGGAAACCCCACAGGGGTCAGTTCTCCTGCAAAGCGGGCATCGGCCACCATTCCCTGCTCTTCGGCCATGCATTCTCACCTCCTGAAACAGCTCCTAGCACTGCCCTCCTGCCCTCCCCACACACACACCTGTGCCAGCAGAGCTACCCCAGTCCATGCTATGGTTTGGCTAGGCATCCTTGGGCCAGCAGCCCAAGACAGCCCAGTCTATGCTATGGTTTGGCCAGGCATCCTTGGGTGAGCAGCCCAAGACACACCCAGCCTCTCGATGCTACTGTTGTTGTGTGCCTTCAAGTCATTCCCGACTTATGGCAACCCTATCATGGAGCTTTCTTGGTAGCAATTGTTCAGAGGGGGTTTGCCCTTGCTTTCCTCTGAGGCTGAGAGAGTGTGAATTCCCCAAGGTCACCCAATTGGTTTCCATGGCCAAGTGGAGATTCGAACCCTGATCTCCAGAGATGTCATACAATGCTCAAACCACAATGCCATGCGGACGGCCTCCTGGGTGCTGCTCCCACCCTGTTTTCCATTTAAACCAACACTAATGTCCAAGTATTTTGCCTCCCCCTGTACCCCCACTTTCCCCCCCTCCTTCCCTCCTATGGCTTGCAAGGCCCCTGAGAGTCCCTGACATCAAGGGAGGAGAGGCCCTCAACTAGTCCACCAGGAGAGACCTTCAGCTGACAGGCTTGACATTCCCAGTTATTCTCAGTCTTATGATCTCCTTCCCAAATCCCCCAACCCTCTCTCTTGCTCTCTTTCTGGTTTTAGTCTGGGAGCCCTTGACGAGCTCACGGCAGGGGCACATGCTGCTACGCACAGCCCACAGCACAATGCCAAGAGGCCAAAAGGCAGGGGCGGTCCTGCCCCCCATCATCTGCCATGGGGTTCTTCCCAAGCCTCCTCTCTGGCCCATCAGCCGTCCTACCCCAGAGGAGGCACCCAAGGCCAGGGGTGTCACCCATCCCATGAGAGGTTTAGGTACCAAGTCCCACCTTCCATCCCATCTCAAATGGTGTGTTATTCTTGCCTTACGATATGAAGACCCATCATCCACACCCTCCAATCCTCAAGTGCTTTACTCAGATGGCTGGTGGGAGTTTGGCTGAAGTGACTTGTGGCTCTCTGTCCCAAGAGAGAGGCTCTTGGGGCTACCACCAGCCCTGCCCTCTTGGTCCCTTCGGCCAGAAGGAGGGCTCAGAGCAGAGCCCCTTTCCCTCCACATGGCTGGTCCTCCCCCCTTCCTCCCTCACCAGGCTGAGCTGTTTTGCAAAGTGGTGCACACTGCCACAAATGAACAAATGAAGCAATGGGCTTTGACAGTTTAATTAGCAGCCACTGGTGCAGGTGCAGCCATCGGCAGCGAAGGAGGCATGGAACGAAGCGGAATGAAAGTCAGGAAAAGGAGGGAGGGAGGCCATAAAGGTGGGATTGCAGGGACAGCCCCCCTCCCGAAAACCTGTGCAGGCCAACGCTCCCCCTTGCAGAAATCATGCTTACCTTATGACCGCCTTGAAATACCCCACTCCCGCGCCCACGGGCAGTCAACAGAGTCATCCTGAAGAAGCTGAAGAGTTGAATAAGTGACATTAAGTGCTTTCCAATACCATCTGCAACAGCCCCATGGATTCTCATTCAACAGCGTTGTCGATACACACTTATTAGAAATGGGCTGAAAACAAAGTATCTCAGGGCAATTTATTATTCTGGAGTACATTAAAGTGAGATCTATGCTGAATCATTCTCTTATTTTTTCAAAGCTGCTTTCCAAACAGAGCGCAAGGTCCTAAATTGCTGCACATCACAGCTAAAATTCCCTGACTCCATCAGTGTTTATAGAGCAAAAGTGGATCTTCAGGGCCAATTGACTCCCACATGAGCAAATGAACTGGTAATATCATTTTCTTGATAACAGCCCTCTCTGAGAATGAGCAGGAAGGGAGATCTATTTTCCCCAAGCCTCAGATGCCCCAGCAGAATTGGTGAAAAATAGCAGAGATGAAACACTTCCCATTTCCTCCTCAGCTTAACATTCTGAATTTGCCACTGTCTGCTGTAAAGCAACAGGTAATATTCCCCACTTCCTGGATGGCTCTGGTCCCATCTGGCTGCTGCTGCTGGGATCCTCTTGGAAGGAGAACATCTGGAGGACAGGACAACCAGCTGTAAATATTAGGCTAGAGGATGTCTACCTATGACCAAAGGTCTCTCATGCTCCTCTGCCAAGTGTCTCAGAAGACAAGACCAATGGGAAGGACTGGTTGCAATTCTTTCTAGGAACACATCTGTGCATGTCTTTGGATGTGGGAAATCCCCCAGAGGAGTTCTGTGGTGGATTCCATTTTCACAGTCCACAGAACAGATTTCAACACAAAATCCATTCCCAACCCACTCTCCCCATGGCTGGTTCTCTGCCAGGTTTGCTCAAAGGGTGATTCATGTTCCATTGCAGCATCTCAGGGGTTTTAAAGGCTGGGAAACTCTCTCCATGTGTATGTGTGTTTCTCCCACAGTCACCGTGCAAAAGGGCACCGGGAGCAACTACCCCAGAAGGACTAGCTGCAGGGCCATCTGCTCTGGAACGGTGGCAGCACGGCTGGTCTCACCACTGTGGCTGGGGGCTCCTGCGCTGTGGGGAGAGCCACTGACAAGAGGCTGGCTCAGCGAGACCCCAGAAGGCAAAGGTTGGCCCAGAAGACCAATCTCTTATTACATGAAGGGGAAGCAAGATGGCATGCTGGTGACCGAGATTTCTCCTCCTCCCCCCTCCCTATTATCCCTTTCCCTTCTGTGTGGTGTCTTTCCAGATTGCAGGCCTCAAGGCCAGGCTCTCTAGCTTCCCATTCGTCTGGGAGCCTTTCAGGCTGTGGAATAGAGGACAATGGCTCTAAGCAAGCAAAGCAGGAAGCAAATACATGGAGGGGCAAACTGGGCCACCCCGTTTTATGTGCCCCTTCACAGAGACCTTTAGGTGCATGGGAAGCAAGCCCAGGAGGAGGTCTCCTGCTGTCGATTCCCTTCTCCCAAATCCCAGCTGACCCCCCACCCCAAGCCCCTCCTCTGCTCAGCACCATACTCCCTCCCCACAACCACACCACAAAGCTCTCTGGATCCACAGAGAAGAGATGCTCCACAAGCAGGTGGGAGGCTTGGAAAGCAGAAAGACCACCACAGCCACAGGACCATGAGCTGGAATCAAATAAAGGATCATGCACCATACCCACCCACCACCATATAGCCAGCCTGAATTCCCAGAAGGCAGGCCTTGGGGGGGCCCTCCAGCTGGGAGAGTTCCTCCCCTCCAGCTGGTGGGGACCACTAGTAGAAGGAAGCAGGGCTGGGGAGAAAGGCAATACAGAATAGCACATTGCCCCCCCCCACTTCCTCCTGGACAGCCCTCCCCCATCCACCACCTCATTCAAGAAAGCCAGATTTCTCTGGAAGATCTCCCTGCAGATGTGGCCAGTGCAGCTCTGGGAGAGGCTTCTCCCCATCTAGGCCTCAAACCGATGGCAAGGATTATGGCAATAGCCGGTAGTTGGCAACATGCAGCAGAGCTTGCAGGGTGCAGCTCAGGATGGAAGCTTTGCAGAGGGGCCCTTAAAACTTCTCCCTCCTCAGTGTGACCCTCCTTCATTACACAAGAACCTTGGCTTTGCTTGCTGACAGCAGCCCAAAGACAATTTTTCTGACTGCGGATGGTAGGGGAGGGGGGCTTGTCACTTGGCTTTGCATCACAGTGAGATATTTCTGTCCTCCCTCCCTCCTCCTGCCCTTTCTGCCTTGTCTTTCAGGGATGCAAAGTCTGGGACTGGGCTGGAAAACAGCAGATCGCAACAGTCCTAAAACCACTCTGATGACTGGGCAGGTTTCATTCCTGCAAAGTGGCATCTCATTAAGTCACTGGCAGACTGGTTGGCAGGAGTGGATGGCGGCAAGGCTGGCACACAGTGAGGGTCAAATGCGACTGCCAGGGCTCACAGGGAGATCTGGCAGGGCCACCCCTCCCCAGGATGATCACCCAAGGTCTCCCCCACTCCTTTGAAGCCAAGTTCCTTTGGAGAACTCAGAAGCCCCAAACTAAGGCTGGCAGGAGCACTGGAGTTGCTGGGGGCTTTCTAACCTGTGTGTTGGTTCTTTGTTACAATTGAGAGCCTGCTCAATCCTGGAGATGGGCCCAAAGCCCCCTCATCTACAAGAGAGAGACCCTGAATGCAATCTCTCCCACCCAACAGTCCTGGAGCAGGTGGCCTTCTACATGGCCTAGCTGTCTTGGGGTCTGTGGCACAAACCCCGTCTTTTGAGTTTCACAGCACTGGGGGCTGGGGAGAAATGCTCCCCACACTCCTGCTTTTTCCCTGCTGGTTGAGCTGCTGTTTGCTTCTGGCTGTTTTGACAGGACTGACATGGTGGCTGTTGCGTCCATGGGCTGGTCAACCCACTCTGGCTGAGGGCAGTTTGCAGCTTCCATGTTGATTTTTCTCTCCATTTGTCTTCCCTTTGGGCTCTGCATTTGGGTGCTGGAGAGAAGGAAAAAGAGAGAGAAACCGGAGGCTACCTTCAGCGTTTCAGGGAGCCAGAGGGGGCAATGGGCAGACTGAACTCCAGATCTCTGGGTAAAACCAAGGAGTCAAACCAGACTGCAAGATGCCTGCAGCACCATCCCTCCTTGCAGGAAGGAGCAGCAGGAAGATGTGTCCTCATGGGGGGTCTTTTCTGTGGCTGGCCCCCTCCTCTTTCATGTGGAAATGGGTTAACAAAAGTTCCTGCCTAAACCGCTTTGCTTGCTTTAGAAAGTGCAGCCTGTTCCTTGGCACTCTCTCTGTTTCTCTCATGGGCTGGTGGCATGAATCCCCACAGAGGCTAGGGTGGGTGGGTGGGTGGCTGGCTGCCTGGGGCCATAGAAGCCTGCTCTTGCCTAGGGGTACTCTTGCTCCTGGAATGGGTCAGACCATGGGAAATGGTCTCTATTTTTATAGAAATAGAGAATATTCTGAATAGAAATATAGAAAGGAAACCGAGCATAGCATTGATGTCAATTTATAATGGAGAGAATGGGAACCAAGCAGGAAAGGATTTAATGACAAATTTATTAATGGCAGCAAGATTAATTATAGCAAGACATTGGAAAATGCAAATAAATGTACAAGTGGAGGAGTGGTATAAAGAAGTTTGGAAAATGGCAATAAATGATAAGTTAACATGTAGAATTAAAGTAAGAAGAGGAAGTTGGAAAGAAAGTGATTTTGATAAAATTTGGAAAGTATTTGTTAAAAAAGTATTAGGGACAAAAGATGGGAGGTTACCTCCATGAGAAGAAATGAGATTCTGGAAAGATTAGGCAAGGGATAATGGCTCCGGTGAAGGGGAGCACTGAGGTGGAGGGGGTAGGGGAATTAATATTCTGGAAAAGAATCATAGTAAAGAAGCTATGTTAACTTTTGAAATTAGTTAATAGAAAAATTGTGATGTGTATGGTAATTTTATGAGTTATACTATATAAGGTATTGATTGGATATTATAATGTATGATTATAAAATTAATAAAAATATAAAAAATATGGAATGGGTCAGACCAGAAAGAGGGAAATCCACACCAGATTTCACAAGGCACAGAAGTGATCTTTCAGCAATGTGGTGGTGGTGGGTTTCCTCCAAAGACAACTTACCTTGCCTTTCATAACAGAGGGAGCAGCAACTATCCGTCTGAGTATGAATTCCGTCACCACCGCATGGATAAACACAGCCAGGGAGAAGGTAGGGTTAAACTGCAGCTGAAACCCACCTTGTAGCAGACCCAGTGCCAGGTGCCAAGGAGCCCCTTCCCCACAAGCAGGAAGCCCCCTGCCCAGACTCCTAGTTGCGCTCTGTCTCCTCCTCATCCTCTCCCTGATCTTCCCATGGGAAGGTTTCTAAACCCCATCTGCATGTGGGGAGAGACCATCCTCTCTGCAGCTGGGAGCCCATAAAAGGAAGAGCAGAGCTAAAGGAGGAAGAAAAGCCTGCTCCTCTCTGGCTCTTGTGATACGTAATAAAAGCAAGCGGCAGATGGGCAGAGGTGCCCGTAGCAGCTGCCGCCGAAACGGAGGGCTTCAGCTGGTGCCTGGAGCTTTGGTGCAGAGGGGGCTTTATTCCTCACCAGTTCAGGGAATCATTCACATGTATGTCAAGTGAGATCCCCAAGACTGTGCAGCAAAGCTACCTATGTAAGGAGACTCATGTCTGAGTAGGTTGCACTAGTGGAGACCCCTGAAGATGTCCCATTTTGTAAACATTTAAAGTGCTGGTGACAACTAACAGCAATCATGGAACATCCCTCATCCCCTCCCCGCTCATCCCCCACTCCAGATCCTAAGTTTGTTCAGCAGACCATCATCCACTTTCTCACTCCAAGGCTTCACCCTGGCAGGTAGCCCAATTACCTGGTTGTCAGCCAGTGGCAGCTGCAATACCTTCTTATCTCTCTTTCTCTTTTTTTCCTGGATGGGGAACATCCCTGCAAGATGAAGATAAGATAACAGTGACAGATACCAGACACCTTTGTGGTTTAACTTTCACATGTTTTCAGTTTGTCCAGCCCTCTGGCTGTATAACCAAAATGACGGCTGGACACAAAGGTCAACCAAGAGAGAAAGTACTTTTCCATCACTAGCTGGTTTGAGTGTCCTCATTCCAAGGGAATCTACTGTACGTAGCAATGAAGGATCATCTCACTCACCAAGAAATGGGAATCCACACAATTCACTGTTATTTTTGTGGAACTTCTTTGGCTGATCCCCCTCCCACTCCCAGATCGATCCACCTCCTCTCGAAGGCGCCTGGAGGAGGCAGGGCAGGGCAGAGCAGAAGAGTCCTGGGAGTCAGCCAGATACCCAGAAGCCAAGGGCATTTGGAACAAGGTCCACCCAAAGATTTTAGGACAAGCACCCCTCTGGGTCTGTGATCCTTTTCCTGACACCTCCCGGAAGTCTAACTCTCTGACTTGACTCTAACTCTCTATTTAGCAATTCTCCATTTGCTCCACACACACACCATCCAACACTTCTGCATTAGTGCTAACAAGCCAGACTTTTGCTTTCTGCCATCTGGATTGATTCTCCTTGAATTACCCTCCTGCAGGGCTCGGAACGAGATCCCCACTGTCAGTGAAATGAACCACTTTTTCCCTTGACACAGGCACGAGACAAAAGCCACGCCGTGATTGGCACTTTTGGAAATTGGTGAGCCACCCAAGGCTGGATAGTGTGCACTGTCAGCTTCATGGCTAGATATGACATTTCATGTAAAAGTATTCTGTTAATCTGACTCAAAACGCTCCCACATTTCTAAAAACCCATTTTCTGGACTGGCCTAGTCACGCTCTAGTATTTGCAGCTCTGTGGGACCAGCTGAGAAGGAGTGGCCAGCCCCTCCAGCTGAGATTTCTAACCCCAACAGGGCTGGGTCAGTTTCTGGCCTAGCTGGGCCCCCAGAGCCCTGACTGAAAGCAGTTCAAAAATGGAGTGGTGGTGGTCTGGTAAAGCCCCTCCCCCACGACTGGACTATGGGAGGACAAGACTGGACAATGACATCACACAGGTGCCCTGTGAATCGTGGGTGCCCCTCTGCTCCCGAGTGGCTGCACCCCATGCAGAGACCTGTGCAGCTGCCTTGGGAGCCTGGCCCTTCCGCTGCTCCCTCCCTGCTTGACCCTCTTCTGCTGTGGGGCTGCTAGGCCTTGGCTCCCAGGGTCAACCTCCCCCCCCTCCAAGATTAACAGGCGGCAGCCAAGCCATCCCAAGGTGGCCCCAGAAAAGTGGGGCCAGAGTGACCTCTGGTGGTCTCCTGAAAAATGGCACCCACTCTCCATAGGCGCCCTGCCTGGAAGAGCCAGCAGAAAAGTAAACCTCTGCATCTGGCACCCACTGGTGGGACCTGGCCTGAGTGGGAGGGGGCAAAGAGGGGTGCCCCACCTTGATGCCCTTTCACACAGCACAGAGCCCATGGGCCACAGGCTAAAACCATAAATGCCCAGGTAAAACACCTGCATGGACCACAGAAGCCTCAGGGGTTTGGCTGAGCTCGGCTCAGGGGTGCGGGGAGAGGGGGCAGGCATTTTCCTCCCCAGGTAGGGAGATGCAGGAAGGTTCTTGGGACAGAACAAGCTCCCCTCCTCTGCACCCACCTAATTTCTTGGCTTGTTGGAACAACAAGAACCAGCTGGGGCTGAAAACTGGCCCAGCAATTAGCCCAAGAACCTGCTGGGGCTGACAAAGCAGAAGTGCCTCCAGAAGACAAGAAGTGGGTTTACAGTGTAAACAAAACGAGAGGAGCTTCCTTCTTTCTTTCCTTCCTCCTCCTCCTGACAAACAGGGGCTGGCTGGCTGGCTGGAATGAAAGTGAAAAGGCTGGCATTTGGGTGCCTGAGGGAGAAAATCCAGATTCCCCCCCCAAAAAAATCACATATACACACACACCTGCTCCCCCCCTTCTCCAGGCCCATGGAAAGAAATAGAAGGCAGGGGAGGGGGGCTTTCCAGGTTGGGCACCTCAATGGCACACTGAGGCCTGAGCTGGCCGACTGAGGTTGGTCTAGATGGCCCTTGTGGTCTCTTCCAGCTTTTTGATTCTATGATTCTTCCTGTTGTCCCAGACAGGAAAAGAGGTCCAGAGCACCTACATATCTGCAAGCCTGTCTTTAAAAGTCAGCCCACCAAGCAACGGTGGGCCAGCCGGTTCCAAGCCAAAGGAGGTCGGTTGTCTGGGTGGAAACCCCACACGACTCAATGGTAGGCGGAACATCCCCTGGGATGGGCTGAGGCGCATCTGTGGACCACTGCGCTGCTCACGATTCTCCTGGGAGCCCTTAGTTGTGCTGAGATTTGTGATAGACAAACCTAAGAAAAAACATAAAAACCCACCTGTTGCTGAGTGGAGCTGAACCCATGGCCTCCTTTTACAGGTACAGCAATGCCTTGGTTTTGGGGGTTTATTTGTTTATTTGTTCAATGGATTTGTAATTGGTTGACCAGCCAAACCCAAAGGGTGCTCAGCAGTGGCTCCCCTTCATCTTGGAAAGATGTGACCAGTGGAGTGCCACAGGGTTCTGTCCTGGGCCCAGTGCTATTCAACATCTTTATCAATGACTTGGATAATGGAATTAGGAGCATACTTATCAAATTTGCAGATGACACCAAATTAGGAGGAATAGCTAATACCCTAGAGGACAGGAACAAAATTCAGAATGACCTGGATAGACTGGAGAGCTGGGCCAAAGCTAACAAAATGAAATTCAACATGGAGAAATGTAAAGTACTGAACTTAGGGTGGAAAAATGAAATGCATAGATATAGGATGGGAGAGACCTGGCTGAATGAGACTACGTGCGAAAGGGATCTAGGAGTCCTAGTAGACTACAAGTTGAACATGGGTCAACAGTGTGATGCGGCAGCTAAAAAGGCCAATGCGATTTTGGGCTGTATCAATAGAAGTATAGCATCTAGATCAAGGAAAGTAATAGTGCCGCTCTATTCTGCCTTGGTCAGACCTCACCTAGAATACTGTGTCCTGTTCTGGGCACCACAATTCAAAAAGGATATTGACAAATTGGAGCATGTCCAGAGAAGGGCAACTAAAATGGTGAAAGGTCTGGAAACCATGCCTTATGAGGAGAGACTCAGGGAGCTGGGTATGTTTAGCCTGGAAAAAAGAAGGTTAAGAGGCGATATGATAGCCCTGTTTAAGTATTTGAAGGGGTGTCACACTGAGGATGGAGCAGGCTTGTTTTCTGCTGCTCCAGAGACTGGAACACGGAGCAATGGATGCAAGCTCCAGGAACAGGGATTCCACCTCAACATTAGGAAGAACTTTTTGACAGTAAGAGCTGTTCGGCAGTGGAACGCACTCCCTCGGAGCGTAGTGGGGTCTCCTTCCTTGGAGGTCTTTAAACAGAAGCTGGATTGCCATCTGTTGGGGATGCTTTGATCAAGATTTCCTGCGTGGCAGGGAGTTGGACTGGATGGCCCTCATCGTCTCTTCCAACTCTACAATTCTATGATTCTATGATTTAAAGGGGAGCCCCCCAACCTGAGGCCGGGTGAGGATGGAGAGCAGGAGGGTCTCCCAAGAACAAGCTCAGGCCAGAGGAACCATCTGCTTCAGGCAGCTTTCTGGAGGAAGTTGCCACAGTGATGGCACATGGGGAAAGGTTGGTCAGTTGTCCCTCAGGACACCTGGAACTGTTCCTTCCTCATTTAGCTTGCAAACACTGGGGAGGGGTGGGGTGGGGTGGGTGGAGTGTTTCGGCCCAGGCAGGTGGAGTGGATATTCTGTGCCGCTCACTGGTGCTGGGAACCAGGACACCCGTCCCTCAAGAAGGAGGGAAGAGGGTGTTTCATTGTGCACAAAAGACAGAGAACACACACAGCATGCACTCTTAACTCTGATTGTGTAATCTTTCCCACACACACACATAAACACATATTAGGAAGAGCCTCTTGACTGTAAGAACTGTTGGATGGTGGAATGGACTGCCTGGGGTGGGTGGGTGGTGGAGTCCCCTTCTTTGGAATTTTTTTTGAGGGGATTAGGATTTTTTTTAATTGAAATAAGACCATTCTACTGAAAAATACACCTGACCACAAAAGGCCGTAACAATAACTAAAAAAAAAAAAAAATGTTTTCCCTCTTTTCTTACTAATACAAAAATAAAAACTATCTATCCTAACATTAATACATTTTTCCTCTTAATCTAAACACATTATAATTACTCTTTTTTTCCCCAATGAACATTATATTTACTCTCTCTGTCTCTCTGGCTTTTCTTCACAAACGAAGATTCAGGAAGGACTCATCCCGTGCTTTCTGCAAGCGCACTGATGACTAAGAAGGCCAATCTGAGATAAACAAGTCCGGTTGCAGAAAGCACAGCAGAAGGTCTCCTTGGGTGATGTTTCCGGGTTGTGATTCTTTCTGCGTTTCTCTTCAAGACTTGTTTGGCGTGAGTTCTCAAATAAGTCTGCAGCATTGTGGATAGTGCGTCTCCATGCCTCCCGATGTGAGGCCAGGGCGGACCACTGTTGGTGATCAATTTGGCCGAGCCTGAGATAAATTTACACCTTTATACTAAAATTAGAAGTTACACATTACAGTTGGATGGGCGTCTCTCAGGAGTGTTTTAGCCCTTGTGGTCCCTACGATTCTATTCTATGATCCCTTTCTCTCTCTCTCCCCATCTCCATTGCTGTGCATGCGTGCATGGCAGGGGGTTAGACTAGATGGCCCTTGAAGTCCCTTCCAACTCTAGGATTCTGTGAACAGGCACTCTCCCTCCCCCCTTGACACATCTAGGCTTTGGCAGCATCACCGGTGAGGAGGGCAATCTGGAGAATCCAGCCAGCAGCCCCTGAGCAAGCCCAGCCCAGTTCCTACCAGTTGCGCTGAGCAGCCCATGGGCCAGCAAGGGCTGATCCCAGCCGGAGCAAGAGTCGCGGGAGGGAGGGAGGGAAGGTGGGGCTGGACTCTGGGGGCCCAGCGGGAACCGGGTGCCGCCGGCTGAGGAGGAGGAAGCGGAGGAAGAGGAGGAGGAGGGAGGAGGAGGAGAAGCCCAGGGAGGGAGGCTCCCGGGGTGAAGGGGGAGCGCTGCCCACCTGCGCCCCCTGAGGTGGTCCCAGCCAAGCAGAGGGAGGGAGGGAGGGCTCGACTTCGCCGGCCGGGTCCGGCAAGGCTTCTGGACGGGACGGCCAGCACTTCGGGCGGCTGGGTGAGTGTGTGTGTGTGTCACTCTAGAGGAGTACTGGGGGGGCAAGGGGTCCCAGCTGAGGGATCAGCCATCCCCCCCCCCAAGCTCTCTGGCTGTGGGTTGCTGGCAGAGCGGAGCAGAGTCCCGGCTGGCTCCGGAGGGGTGGGGGGTAGGGCGGGGGGTCTCCCGCGACAGTCCCCCCTCTTTGCTCCTTCCCGCGACAGTCCCCCCTCTTTGCTCCGTCCGAGTCTCCCGAGGGCGCCCCCTCTCCTTCCCCCTTTGGTCCTGGACGGGGGGGCGCTTGTGGGTTGTGGGGAAAGGGGCTGCGGGCAAGGGGGGGCAACTGGCACAGCGCAGGACCCCCTCCCTCCCTCCCTCTAGGCTTCCAGCCCGGGTGGGGTGGGGGGCTTTTCCGTGCCAAGCGAGCGGACGAGGGGACGTCGTGGGGGGGGGAATCATTTCTTTCAGCCCAAGGACGCTTCTAAGAAAGAAAGGAAGAAAGACTCCCCAAGTTCTCCTCCTCGTCCTCCAACCGTTGCCCTCCCCGCCCAAGCCCCCCTCCGGTAGAGCCACTTCAGTTCTCAGACCGGTTTGTGGGGAGGGGGTCGTGGGGAGTGCCTGGGGATTCCCTGCTGAGGAGGGAAGGGGTGCCCCGGCCTTCCAGGGGGATGGGACCCTGGGAACCCCGCGTGGCTGGGCCGCCGCTGCCTTCCTCTCCTCCCCCCCGCCAGCATCCCCCCACCCGGAGGCTGCTGCGTGTTTACCCCAAGCGGGACAAGGGTGGGGGAGAAGGGAGGAAGCGCCTCCAGCCAGACCGCCGAGGGGGGCCCGGATGAGCCAGGCCACCCCCCACCCCCCGAGGGGCACCGCCAGCCAGCCCCCCCTGGCCCGCTGCGGGGAGTTGGAGGAGGGCCAGGGGGCGGGGGGGCTCCCTGCTTTTCCTTTCGGGTGGCCAATAAATGCCTCTGGTGTGTACTCTGTCAACACGGCCGCCGGTGCCGAACCTGACCCACAACAAGGAGGAGAAGGAGGAGGAGGGTGGGGCGCCGAGCCAGTTCAAGGTTATGGAAGGGGGGGCATTCCCAGCCCTTCCCCGCCCCTCCTCTGAGGCCTGGCTGGGCTTTGGAAGCAGAGGGAGGAGAAGGGCTGGGGGAGTATTTCCGCCTCCTTCCCCCCCCCCCACTGGCCAATGAGTGGCTTTGGTGGGTGGGGGCAAGGGGACCTCCCCCACTCTCTGTCCCCCTCCCCGCCTTCTCTGCTGTGGCCCCTTCGCCACTGGTTGCTTCCATGATGGCACAGTGGGTGGATGGCAGGGAAAGAACTGGCATTCATCCCCCCTTCCCTCTCTGTCCCCTGCTGGAGATCCTCCTCACCCCCCCCTTAAGAAAAGCACCCCCTTCTCCTTCTGAAGCTTGTGAGCCTCTGAGTTCCCTTTGGGTGGCCATGTGCCACTCTTCCTCCTCCTCCTCCTCCTCTCTTCCTCTGTGTTTGCTGCCACGGACACACGTGGGCACTCCAATATCTTGTGGCCCCAAACCCTGCAAAGACAGCTTACCTTTAAATGTCTCCATTTATTATCTCAGCTCCCCTGCAACAATATCATCATCATCATCATCAAATTTATTTATATCCCGCCCCTCTACGAAACACAATCAGGGCAGCTTACAACAATTAAAATATACATCCCAAACCCTCAATCCCACCCCACCCCTTAAAATACAATTAAATAATGCAGGAATTAAAACATACTTTTTAAAAAATACAAAAAATAAACTATGGCCAGTGGCCATAGCAAGGTCAGGACAGTGGCCGTAGCGGGGTTGTGATATCTTCACAAAAGTGGTGGCTGATGGCATGGGGAGGGGGGCAGAGGGAATGGTGCACCCCCCCTCTTCCATCCTGTATCCCAACAAGCTGGTTTAGGCTGATATCAAATCCAGGCTCCCACCCCCAGAGATATTGGCCCCCTCCAACTCCCCAGAACTGCCAAAGGGGAAACACCCCAGGCTCTGCTCAGATGCCAAAAGGGGATGAGGACTGTTTCCCCCCAATGCCCCAGGAAGCCTTTTCTGGCTTCGTCCATAGCAACAAAGGTGTTTGGCTTGAGGACTGGTTTCATTCAAAATGTGTCAGGCTCCTCCTAGAAGAGGATGCCACAAAAGCCCTTTGAATTTGGCTGGGAGTTTAAATGGCGTTTTGATGGCGGATGCCATCTCCCTCCTCCCAAATACCCCCACAGATATTTTGCTCATTGGGGCCGGCAGGGATTGCCCCTTTGCCTCTGGTTTTGCTTCCTGCTGAATGTGGCAACAACCACCGCCAGGCTAGGCCGCCAGACAGGCAACACCTGGGAAGTTTCAGGTATCCTTTTATTATTAATACTACCTGGGAGCTCACTGACATCCTGAGAGTCAAAACTAGTTTTTGTTTGCTATTCATTCTTTCTAATCTTAAAGAAGAGTAAAATAAGCTGGATTGGTACAGAGAATGCTCCAGAACAGTGGTTAAACAGACAGGCCTCTTTTAATAGTTTGCAGGATAGTTGCAATAGTTGCTCTCCTAACTATTGCTAGGAGAGAGAAAGAGAGAGAGAGAGACAAGGAGCTCAAAAGCGCAGTGCAAGTCCATCAAGTTCAATCCCAGCTCAGTGCAGGATCTCCACCTAGAGCATCCCCAGCAGGTAGCTGTCCAGCCTCTTTTTAAAAAGGTCCAGAAAAAGAGACCCCAACGCCCCTCTAGGCAATGGGTTCCATTGCTGAACGGCTCTTACTGTCAAGAAGTTCCTTCTAATGTTCAGTCAAAATCTACCCTCCTATAACTTAAAACCATGAGACCTGGTCCTCCCCTCTGGGAAGGCAGAGAACAAGCCTACCCCCCTCCTCTAAGCTGAACATGCCCAGCTCCCTCAACCTCTCCTCACAGATTTTGTTCTCCATACCTCTTATCAACCTCATTCCCCTTCTCTGAATCTGGTCCAATTTATCATTGCATTCATAACATCTACGTACCTCTTAAAATGAAGCACCCAGAACTGAATGAAGAACTCCAGATGAGGTCTGACCAGAGCATAATATAGTGGTACTATTAGTTTCCTCAATTTGGAAACTATGTTTCTGTTAATACAGGCTAAGATAGCATTTCTCTTCTTTGCTGCAGCATCACACTGCTGGCTCATGTTCAGCTAATGATGAACAATAATCCCAAAGTCCTTCTTGCATGTTTTACAGCTGAACCATGTATCCATTGTCCTATATCTGTGCCTTTGGTTTTGTGGCCTAAATGCAGAAGTTTACATTTGACACAATGTTGTTTTTATTTCTTCCTCCATTTTTTTTCTTATTCAAATGCTTTCCACTGGTCCAGTTTGATCACTCATGTGAATTTCTGTACTAGTGAATTTGACATATAATGCTACTCCCCCTTCTTTTCTTTCCAATCTATTCTTTCTGCATATGTTATATCCCTCAATTGTTATATTCGAACCATGGGAGTCATCCCACCAAATTGCTGTTATACCTATAAAATCATACTTAGCTTCCTGCGCTAGGACTTCAAACTTGTCTTGTTTGTTTCCCAAACTCTGTGCATTGGTGTATAGACACCTGAAACCTTGTTTGTTTTCATCTTTTATTCTGCATTGGCTCCCATCACCTTCCTCAGCTTCTCCCTTAGAATTCACATCCTCATGTTTAGACCTTGCCTTTGAATAGATGCTTGAGCTGCCATCAATAGGAGTCTAGTGTCTAGATGAGGGATGTAATAGTGCCATTCTATTCTGTTTTGGTCAGACCTCACCTGGAATACGGTGTCCAGTTCTGGGCACCACAATTCCAGAAGGATATTGACAAGCTAGAACATGTCCAGAGGAGAGCGACCAAAATGATGGGAGGTCTAGAAACCATTATGCCCTATGAGGAGCGGCTTAGGGAGCTGGGCATGTTTAGCCTGGAAAAGAGAAGGCTAAGTGGTGATATGATAACCATGTTTAAATATTTGAAGGGATGTCATACTGAGGATGGAGCAAGCCTGTTTTATGCTGCTCCAGAGACTAGGACACAGAGCAGTGGGTTCAAACTACAGGAAAAGATTCCACCTAAACATTAGGAAGAACTTCCTGACAGTAAGAGCAGTTCGGCAGTGGAATACACTGCCTCATAGTGTGGTGGTGAATCCTTCTTTGGAGGTTTTTAAACAGAGGCTGGATGGCCATCTGTCTGGAATGATTTGATTGTGTATTCCTGCATGGCAGAATGGCGTTGGACTGGATGGCCCTTGTGGTCTCTTCCAACTCTGTGACTCTATGATTCTATCTCCTCAAGGATTTAGTTTAAAGCCCTCTTGATCAGATTTGCCATGCTTTTGCCAAAGGTATTTTTCCTCGCCTTGCCATTTCAGTGGCAGTTTAATGATTCTCCTCATATATGTGCCAACTTCAGGTGTTGAGGATATATATGCATTATAATATTTTTCTTTGCAACAATTTCTTAAACTGATGTGACGTGTTAGACCCCACCAGCAGAGCCCAGGGCAGTGAGGCCTTTGCTGAGAGAGGCCTCTGTCTGTGCTCGTTCTCCTGATTTCCAGTTTAGGGGTGACATGAACTACTGTATTTTAATCAATATTGTATCATCAAAAGAGCTTGAGATGACCAATTTAATTCTACCAAGACAGAGTATTTTGATGAAAACATATCTGTATTGATCGTGGAAAAAGAAAATCATTCTTAAAATGAAATCCAGAGAAAAATCATATCCCTCTGAGAAAATTTCTGAGTGGCAAGCTGAGATTAACATCATAAAATTGAATTTGTGCTTCAAGTCTTTGATGTAATCAGCAACTGGTGGGTGGCCTTGCCCTGCCGGTGCTCCTTCTGATTTTGTGGAATGATTGTGTGGGTGGGTGGGGGGTTGAAATAAGTGCTCCTTGAGCCCCTGTTCTGGAAATACAAATGCAATGTTGCTGGAGGACCCTGGCCAATTGAAATGGCCCCTATTGATTCTGCCCCCCTGCGCCACCCCCCAGCCCCCTGCGGATGCCTGGGGTGGGGGTGGCGGCCAGAGAGGGGGCGAGACTGTTGCCACTCATCAGGGCACCCATTTCATCACATATCAATCCGAGGTTGTTTGGGTTTTTTTTTATCCAGTCTCCCCATTTCTTTAATTTCTTTATACTTCATCAATGACCTCACCAACAGAGGTGGGAAATGGTTGCATTTCCTCAGACCTCTTCACTCCATGTTTGGAGATTTTTGCTGCTGCTGCTGCTTCTTCAAGAGGCAAGGCAGCCACTAACATACACACACCCTCCACCAGCGAAGAGGATACAAATTTGCATGATCTTTGCATATGCTAATCGATGCATCTTGAAATATGTTTGATAAGCTGGCCTATAAATGTATTAAACAGAATTTTTTTCTTAAAAAAAAATGTTTTCTTTACCAGATGATGAAATATGCAAGACTGGAGCCGGGGCCTCTCCAGGGAGGGCACCCCAGGGTGATGCCACGACTCGGAGGGCCCTGTGTCATTCATGGCTACTCACAAGCTCCAATTAATACATTTAAAAATCTCCATTTCTGCTTGACCTGATGCAGAAATGTCTCTCCCCCCTCCCCCATTTTTTTGTTTATTTTGTTTCAGGTGGTCCCGCCATGAAGTCCTCCATCCAGGTTGTTACACTGTGGGGCAGAAAAGCCCCTGCTCACAGTATCACAGCCATCCTGATCACCGAAGACCAGCAGACCCTTGTCACGGGCAGCCATGAGGGGCAACTGTGTCTCTGGGATCTGTCACCAGAACTCAAGGTTGTGGACCAGCTGGCCTCCTGGATTTTCTGTCTTCCTCCATCCCTCCTGTCTGGTCCTCTTTCCTCCATGGGTGCCCCTCCCTGCCTCACCTCTAGACACTGGATGGTGCCCCTCCCTGCCTCCTTACTAGGAGTGCTGGGAGTGGCAGAGTGTGGTCCTGGTCCCTGGGCAGGTGGGCAGGGGGCTCATAGGAACCCCCAGACCCATCCCAGCCTATCCATACAGAATCTCTCCTCAGTTCCTCTCAGCAGAATACCCTCCTGGCGTCCCTGCACTCTCACCCCCACTGTGCCCCAGGCAAACGTCACGAGGAACCGTCTTTCTCACACAGTTGATTTCTTACTCTTTCAGATTTCATCGAAACAACTTCTCTTTGGACACACTGCCCCCGTGACATGTTTGGCAAAGGCCAGGGACTTTGAGAAGCAGCCATATGTAGTCAGTGCTGCTGAGAATGGGTCAGTCGCTTTGCAATTCCCATGGTACTCACTTTCCTCTCCATAGAATCAGATACCTTGGTGGGAGACTCCTCAGCCTGGGAAGGAAGGAAGGAGGGAAGGCAGGCAGGAGAGAGAGAGAGAGAAGAGGGGTGAATGTGGATGCTGACCAGTGCTTCAAAGACAAAATGGCAGACTTTCATCCTGATCTCCACCTCGACTCACATTAGATGAGAATGAGTTCCACCATGGTGCTTTTAAAGTCAAGGGTGACAGAAGTCTCTGTGTGTGTGTGTCTAAAATATCCTCGACATTTTAAATTTCCATTTAAACAGGCAAACAGCTATGCCAAAGGCATTTTCTTGACCTTCTCAAATTTACTACTGTGGTGGTCATGGGGCAGGAGGGAGGCATGGGAGGCTGGCACCATCTTTCCTGTTCTTCTTTGGGCATCACTGTTGACTGCATGCTGGGTACTGAGCAAGGAGGATCACACGGGTGCTCTGGTGCCAGTTTAGCAAAATGAGAGTCATTTTCACCCCTCCCTGGTATCTGAGCATTGTGGTGACATGTTGATGAGCCAGGATGGCTCATTTCTCCTGGGCCTCTCATGCTCTTGAAGGGATCATGGATGCTGAGCAGCAGCAGCAACAGCAACAGCAGCTGTGTGTGTGTCTGCATTCATGTGCACGCACACATGCATGTCTGTGTCTGAAATGAGAGGTAAGAGCAGCTGCTGCTGTCAGACTCTCCCTGCAAACATGACAGAAACGCAAAAAGTCAGCCCCCACTCTGAGGAAAAGCTGCCCCTTGTCCTCTGGCTGCTGTTCCAGTTTGGCAGGGGCAGCCTTGATCGATCGAGCCTTTGCCACCCCACATTCTCAGCCACTTCTAAAGTGTCCCAGTTTCTCTCTCTTCCTCCCGCCTCCCTCTTCAGCCTACTTCAGTCGCTGCCAGTTGAGTTCGAAATGCAAAACTGGTTTGTGCTCCATTAAGTCATCAGGGGGTAGAGGAGAGGAAGAGGCACCATCTTGCCCTTCCCAGGAGGCTCAGGCAAGAGCAAATGGCTGCAGCCTCTCCTAGCTTGTATGTTGATCCTCATTAATAACTTTTGCCAACGTGACCATACTCTGGTGTTGCTTGGTCACAGGCATCCTGGTTTTTATCTGTGCCCTCCTCTGCCCATGCTGCCTGAAATCTCTCTGCCTGCCCCAACTAGAAATGAGGACACAGAAAAAACGAGGGAGAGTAATACCTGGCTCTCTTTTTTGCAGAGAAATGTGTGTTTGGGATGTCACCTGCGGGGAGTGTGTGGAAGACACCCAGCTTCCCTTCCGGCACACGGCCATCTGTGTAAGTACAGCCACTTTTGGCTGGTACCTCTCCAACGCCCCCCCCCCCTGCACCTTCTTCACAGCCTCAGCTATGACACCCTCAGGGTATTTGGGGGCCTTTCCAGCTTTCTGTTCTCAAACACCTGGTGGCAGAACAAGGAAAAGACCCCCAAGTGGTATGTGGAATTTTGGAAAGCTAGATCCACGAAGGCGGCCTGCGCACCGGGCCTTTGTGCTGCTGGGTGGAAGAAACTGCAGGGCTGTCTCCCTCCCTCCCTCCCTCTTTCTCTCTCTGTGTCTGTGAGGGGCAGCCTGCCCCAATAGCCCTATCCAAAACAAAACAAAACAACCAACCAGAGAGAAGGGGGCTCTGCCACCCTGGCCTGGGGGGCCTCCCACAACTGCAAAAGGGCCATACATGCCTTTCCTACACCACAGGGCACACTGAGCTATTTCTGTGCTTTCCAGCATGCCTCACCTGGCCACACCCTGGGACTTGGGTGGGTGTCTCTCATCTCCACCTCCAGCATTGGGTGCCAGCAGTGCCAATGCACACAACCATGTGCATGTGGGGAGGGGGCAGGTGAGCTGGAATACCTGCCAAGGGAAGTGGAACTGCATGGCAGGGGGAGCGGCGGCTGCAGGGAAGGTGCCAGCCCTGATGGGTTCTCTCTGCTCACCTTTGGCCAGTGGCACGAAGGGGAGTCTGCCAAGGGAAGGTGGTACTCAGGGAAGCATGCAGGGGTGGTGGGTGAGGGGGAGGAAGCTCACAAAGCTGGCTGGGGCTCATGGGGCTCATGGTCCCTGGGGATGGGCCTCTCAATCTGCTTACCACCATTTTGCTTTCTAACACCTGAGCCCAGAGACCCGGAAAAGGTCGGTGTCTGGCGGTGCTCCTGGCTAACCTGCTCTGGCTTCTCCCTCTCTCCTCTCCTCCCCCCATCCCCACCCCATCCCATTGCTCAGTATTACCACAGCTCCTTCCGCATGACGGGAGAAGGCTGGCTCCTGTGTTGTGGGCAGTATAACAGCATCCTCATCCTGGACGCCAAGACACTGGCTGTGCTCAATGCCTTGACCACTTCCCATGCGCCAGACTGGATCAGCTGCATGTGTCTGGTCCACTCCCCCAGGATCCAGGGTACGGGGGGTCAGTTTGTGGGGGGGACATGTGTATCCCTAGGTGGCACACAGGGGCCAGGGCCGCATTGCAGGTGTGGCCATAATTGCTTTGCAAGGGCAGAGGTACTGGTGGGGGAAGAGGTGTGTCTGCTTTGGCATTTGTGTCCATTGGGAAAGGCAGAGGGCAGGGGGGCTAGCCAATTGGGGGTGGGAGGCTGTGGGTCAGCACTGTGGGTCAGCAGCCACAGCCCTGTCCTCCCACTCTAGCCAAGGGCAGTGCTGGCTCTGCTGCCCCCAGGACCACCCCGAACCCCCCAGTCCAGCCCACCCCCACTTGCCCCCATGTGCCCCCTCCCCGTCCTTGCCTCTCTTGTGCCATGGCTGTTTCTTCTTCCTCCCCAGAGGACTCCTTGATTACTGTCTCAGCCACAGGAGGTCTGAGCGCCTGGGACCTCTCCTCTTCGGTCAGCAAGATCCAGGTAAGAGGTCGCTGGGCAGAGGCGCTCTGGGTTGGTGGGCTGGACATCCTTTGAATTCTGACGCCCGCTGGTTGGCACCATCTGGGGTCCTGGTGAGGGGCAAAGCAGTGGCAGAGCAGGCACAGGAGACGATGAGGAGAGTGGGGTGGCATGTTGGGGGCTGGGACACACCACAGAAGGCCTCTTGGGTCATGTTGGGAGGCCCCTGTGCGTGTTTCCCAGTGGCTTTCAGGGAGCCAGGAAGAGCAGAGGCACAGAGCCCTGCCTCTTGATCTGGCCACGGGGGAGGAGGGGGTCTCTTGAAGATCAGGGTATAATATATGCATGCATGTGTGTGATTGTGCATGTGTGTGCATGTGTGTCCCTCTCCAGTGCTGCCTTTGGGGCCGCTTGGCTGGGCTGACTGGGCAGGAGGTTCCTGGCTCCCTCTGTGGGGAGCCCCTGTGCGCTGGCTGTATTTGTGTGTGTGTGTGTGCACATACCCGTGTGCAGGAGGGCTTTTTCCTTCCCCTCACTTGTGGGGAGAACTGTGGGGGGTGAATCAGTCCAGACCCAGCTTTGGTGTGGAGGGACACAGGCTCTCCCTTTTGGTGCCTTCCTGGATTCACATTAGGCCTCCTCCCTGGTGAGGAGGGGGCGGTGGAGGGGGCTGGGCCCTTCCCCCGCCCCAGTGCTGCCATCTTTTCCGCCTTCCTCCTTCTTCCGTTGTGGTTTGCAGGAGGGGCAAAGGATCAGTGAAAGGGAGTCCAAGGCGCTGGGCTGCGCTCCCTGCCAGGCCATCCGCTTTTGCACCTACACTGAGCGGTTCCTCCTGGTGATCTTCTCCACCTGCTGGAAGGTAATGGCCGATGGCCACGGGGAGGTCATGTGGGTCTAGTCAGACTCCAGGTCCCATCTTCCCCAGTAACCCCCAGAGCCAGCCCTCAGAGTTGCAGTCCACCAACATCTGGGGGGAGGGAGAGAGACGTTTTGCCCATCCTGATGTAGTGCAGAATTTTGAGAATTTCCTGAGGGAATCCCGTTTGACCAGTGGAAAGAGAAAAAAGACAAAAATAAAATTAAAATACCTCATGTGAAGACAAAAGTGAAGCAACCAGAGGATTTCATGAGATTCTGATGTCAACAAATATTTACTTCTGCCCACTCTGGGACATTAAACTAAGCTGATTGGAAGGGGCCCAGCTGTCTAGCACCCTTTCATACCTGTCACTGAACTCTGTAGCAGATTTTCCTCTTGGAGAAATCTGGTGGACCTTCCAGAAGTGGGGCTCTTGCACAGGGCGGATGAGGAGTTCATGCAGGGTGCCTGGGGTGTCCGCCTTGCCCAAATCCCAGCGTGCTCTGCCCTTTTTGGCGGGGCTGCCTGGCCTGAGTCTCCCATACAAGGTAGCCCTGTGTGAGCTGGTGACCTTTCCCTGCAAATGTGGGGCTCCAGATCTAGGCAAGGATGTTGAGGGGCTTCGGGCTCCCCTTTGAGCTGTGTGCTTTGAGTTCTCCTTTGAGTTCATGGATCCGTGGGCACTCTTTCTCATGCCACCATTAATGGGCTGGCCATCTGTGTGGCCTGGAGGAGGAGGAGGAGGAGGAGGAGGAGGCAGCAGCCTGTCCAGGAATATAAATCCCCCCCCCCTGATTTCACATGCCAGTTGAGACAACTGGGAATTCCTGTTTTTTCTGGGGGGTGGGAGAGACCTTGTTGAGGCTTTGCTCACTAGAGGTGTCTCAGCTATTGTCTGTTTGTCAATATGACAGAAGCACATAGGCACACGTGTGCATGCATGAATGCATGTGTGTGCACAGACACACTGCCCCCCTCCCTTTATGATTTCAGGTATACGATTACTGTGACTTTTCCTTGCTGTGGACTGAACCAAGTCCCAGGGGCCAAAGCTTTGCCGGGGGTGAAGTCCTGGCTGCCCACCGGCTGATTGTCTGGACAGAAGGTGGGCGCGGGTACATCTACCAGCTGCTGAACAGGTCAGCTCAGAGGAGAAAGACCACCCCTACCCTTATTACAGGAAAATGCCCCCTTCCCCAATATTACCAGTTATGATGGGGGCAAGTCCACTTGGCCATGACAGGCTTTGCTACATCACGCAGAGGCAGGCTGGGGCCTCTGAGGAGAGGGGCTTCCTGGCATGGCTCCGAACTGAAAAGGGGCATCTTGGACCCCACCCTGCATGTTGCACAGATGTATTTTTATAGTTTGACCTCCCCACCCTGTCCTCCCCACCCTGTCTGCCCCCTCTGGTCCTTCTTCCCAATTATTCAGCGGCCTTTCGCGGAGCCTCCAGCAGCCCTCCAGTGGGGGAGTCCTCAAAGAGACAGTTTACCCTCTTTTGCTGTGCTCCACTGATGTGGAAGATAAGGTAACACAGTCAGACAGTGTCTGTGTGTGGAGGAGCATTATGGGATGGTGCTTCATTGGTGACAGCTGGGGGCTCCCAGGTCTGTGGGGCTCTGAATCCAACCCACATTTTACTCCAGGCTTGAGAGGAGCTGCTGCTCGCCAGACACCCACCCCCCATGAGCTCCTGTAAGGCTAGTGGAAAAGCCTGGACTGGATTCCCTGGCACAGGGGCAGCAGCCACCCTGGCAGGAAGGGGCCACAACCAGAGCTGATTCAAGGCGGGTCCTGGGCTCTATGTCCATGGGCGGTGGGAGGTTTCCTGACTCTGAGACTCCGGGCAGGGAACAGGGAAGCCTATGCAGCCAATTGATGCCATGGCTCCTTCCTTCCCCTCCCTCCCTCCCTCTCTTTTAAAACAGAGTTTTGCTAACATTATGGGCTTCATGAATGAAAGAAAAGAACCCTTTTATAAGATTCTTTACTCTGGAGACGCTTCTGGGAGAATCACATTGTGGCACATTCCTGATGTTCCTGTTTCAACTCTAGATGGCTCTCCAAAAGGTTGGGACAATTTCTGTTTGGGGGTCCTGGACGGGACTTAGGAAGGCTGCCAGACAAGGCACTGAGCACCATTTTTGCCTGGTGGATAGCCAGGACAGAGATCAAATTGATAAACAATCCATCAATGCAAGGAAGGGGCAGAGAGGCTGAGGTTAGCCCAGGGCTCCCTGGCAGGTCTCCTCTGTTAGGGCGAGGCCTAAGGGTATCGTCTTTGAGGGCAGGAGGACAATGCAACCACTTTGATTCCTGTGATTCATTGGATGAAATCTGGACCTTTCATTTTTTTCCACAGAGATCCCGAGAGCGGCGTCCTGCACGCTGCAGGAGAACTTTGATGCTCGCCGTCCTCTCATGGCCGAAGGCTTCTGGGGCTGCCTCTGGGGAGCTGAAGCTGGGGGCAAAAGGGATGCCACCCCTGCCATGACTTCCTCTCTGTACATTCCCAGCCTCGACACACTGGTGTGTGGATGTGAAGATGGCAGGATTGTGGTTCTGCTGGTTCTGGCTGCTGCCAAGGCTGGCCTCTTGGAGGATCCTCTCTTGTCCAAAGGTGAGCAGCGCTGGCAGACTCCCCACCAAGCAGAGAGTCTGGCCAATCCTCCATGCTGGAAGATGCTTCCAGAGCAGGCCTCTTGGATCCCCCTCCTGTCGCCAGCCCTGCCTGCCCTGCTCCCTGGCACTCGTGGGGCACCAGGGAGCTCTCTTTCTGCCCCACCTCAGACCTGCCTCCCTTGCTGCGTGTCTGGCCTGACGTGGCCGAGGAAACCTGGGCCAGAATTCCTCCCCCCTCACAGGAAGGCAAGGAAGGCTCTGCTGGCAAGAGGCTTGTTTGGCCTGGCCCCTTGGCTCCCACAGCTGGCAGCTCACAAGCTGGCTGTGACAGGGACCGGCGCCACACCTCAAAGCCGCCGCTACACTATTGCTGCTACGCTTGACCACCATGGTGGCTGTATATCACACTCCTGTCTGATAGAGAGACTTCTGTAATTGTATCCTCTCCCCTTTAGATCCCACGTCCTGTGGCAGCGAGTCCCACAGGTCAATCAGGTATTGTGTGAAGAAATGCTTCCTCTTCTCTGTCCTGAACTTCCTGCAAATAGTTGCACCGGAGGATCCCAAGGGGAAGAGGACTTGGATGCCTCTCTCCACCACACATACACCTGGATCCCCTCTCTCTCTTACTTGGGTCTTTGTTTCCCTCCTAACAGAAGAGTCTGAGTGGCAGAAGAATTGCTGCAAGGCCACAGTGGTGTGCTTTGCCTTTTTCTGCACCAATATTTATTTTGAGATGGGGGAACTGGAACCGTCAAAGCTATTCCACATGTGGCCACAACCTGGATTTGTGGAAAGTCGTGGTTGATGCTCCTTCTCTCTTCCCTCCTTCCTCCTTACTTTCTTTTGGATTTTGAACCAGCGTGATTTGGTGGGATTCCCCACTCCCACTCCAGTCCCTGCTGCCAAATATATGGATGTTTGGCTGCCCAGTTTAGAGGCACGGAGGAGGCACTAGAGAGGCGCCTCTGGTTTCCTTGCTCTCTGAACCGGAGAGGTTCCCTGTTTCCATTTGAGGGTAAGGGAAAAGAAGGGTGTCCACCGGTGGCTGAGCCTTCTGGGGAGGCCCACAAGCAGGGCCTGGGAAAGGTGGTTGTGGTGGTGACAGTGGTGGTGATGATGATCATCATCACCATCATCCCCCCTGCTCTGGTCTCCCTGCAGCAGCCCTGGCCTCCTCCCCTTTTGGCTGCTGCAATCATGTTCCTGGGAGCCTGTGAGGGGTGGGGGTGCCCAGACAGGGGCCAACCTGCCTCTTCTCAGGCCACCTAAATGTCTCCGTAAGTGATCGCACTGATCCAGGCAAGTGAAGGGCCAAATTAACAGATTGCAAAGCCAGTGTCTTCTCCCCCTACCCCTCTCGGCCCCAATGGGGTGCCAGTGCTGCTGCGGAGCCCTGTGAGTGCCTGTGAGGAATGATGTCCCACACAAAGGTGGCCTCATGCCAGCCCTCATTTGCCAGGAGGTATGGGTACCTCACTTCACCCGTCCCCCCTTCCGTTCTTCTCTTTCAGACACCCTGCCCCACAGGACGCTCAGTGGCCACAGCAGTGGGGTGATGGCCTTGCTGTACCCCCATGGTGGGTCAGCCTCGTTTGAGCCCAACTGGCTGCTCTCTGGGAGCCAGGACTCCTGTGTGATCTGGTGGAACATGTCCACGGGAGAGATGCTGCACTGCTTCTTCCTGCATGCCGCTCCGGTCACAGACCTGCTGCTCTCCTCAGAGAATTACAGAGTAAGTGGGGTGGGAAGTGGGGGGCGGGGAAGCTGGGTCAGGAAGGAAGGAAGGCACTGGAGCGTCTCCCCCCTTGACCCCCTTTTCCTCCACCCTCAGGCAGGAGGGAGGAGGAGGAGGAGCTTAGGGGCCAGGCACCGTTGGGGGCACCCAGGGGAGCCCCCATCACCCGTGGGGCTTTTGCTTCAGCAGTTCCGATATGGCTCACAGTTGTCACTGCTTTCCTCACACATCCCTGGGATACTAGTTGGCCTCTTTTGTGCAATCCCAGCCTCGTCAGGGAATTGGCCCACTTGGGCTCTGCAGCTATTTTTGTCCTGCACATGGAGCCCTTGGCAGAGGGAAGCACGCAATGGCTGAAGGAATGGAGGTTTTAAGAGAAATGAGCCTCAGTGTATGAGCCTTGTCTAGTCTCTTTGCTCCTTTCGTCTTTGCGAAGGTGACTGCGGCTGCTTGCAAATGGAGGTTTGCCGCCCTAAACAGGATTACAGGCCAGTCTTCCAAAACCCAAGAGGAGATACAAGCACATTTGGGGGCTGTGGGGTGGGGTGAGGACTTGCCACAGTGGCACTATTTCTTCCTGAGCCCCTTGTAATCTGAAGGGGCCTGGCCCACCTCTCTGGGCAAGCAGACTCTTCACGGGGCTCCATCCGGTTTGCTCTGAGAACGACTGTGGACTGTGGCCCTCCTCTGGTCAGATGTAGGTTGCACCGGGATGACCCAAGTGGGTTTCTGAGGATGAATGCTAGTTGCCATACTTGGCAGAACAGTTTCCCAGCGGAGGAGCTGCAAGAGAGATTTCTGTTCAATATTTAGGGTGGGAGCCAAGCTGTCCAAATGTGGGATGGCTGCTCAGAGTTGCACAGCCCCCCTCCCCGACTGATATTTTAAGAAGACTGGTACATGTGTGCGTGCATGCGTGCATACACTGGGGGGCCCTTGTGCAGAGATGGTTGTGTTTTAGGGTAGCGGGCAGAGGACACATTTTCACTGCCTTCAGACAACCTGGTGAGAAGACTGAAATGCCAATGATGTGGATCTCCTCAAAGGATGATGTTTTACCTCTTTTGTATCTTCCATTTGCCACTGTGTTTTTTGTTTTTAACCCAATATTGAGCAGAGCAGTGTTGTAATTTTTCTACCCTTCCTATTCGAAGGATTACAGTTAGGTCTTAGCAGACCTTTCTCTTCGCAGTAATTTTGGGAGTGGAAATGGACAGTTGAAAATGAAAAGAGGAGAGGTATAGGCAGTGTGGCCAGGCCAGCAATGGGGAGGGGGCCTTTCCCTCTCTTTTTTTACGCCTGCCCTCAGCCATTTGCCTTCCTGCCTACACCATCCATTCCAAAGCTCTCCCCACTCTTGGCCATTGCCTCCTACTGATGGCTGAGGATGTTCTTCCAGGGTGGGGGGTGCGAGGGAAGTCAGATCTGTTTGTAAATTTAGTACATTCTCACCTATCTCTCTTAATGTGCTTCGAGATATGATGGAAATTCACTTCATGATAAACAAGAGCTGCCAGCTTTCCATGAGAGCTGTGTGTGTGTTTGTGTGTGTGTGTGTGTGAGATAGCTGTGCAAGGCAGAAATAACTTGCCAGTCAGAGTTATTCTTCTGACCTTCCTTTGCAGTTTAAAAGTCACCGGCTTGTCTGCTGCTTGTGTGGCGACCACTCCGTGGTGCTCCTGCACATTCAAAAGCAAAGGTGCATTTTGCAGGCCAGGAAACACCTCTCCCCTGTCAAGACACTGCGGTGGCACCCTGTGGAAAACCTCCTGGTTGTTGGCTGTGAAAACGGCTCCGTTTATATTTGGGATATTGAGACAGGTAACCAGAAAGCCCTCCCCACCCCATGCTGGTTGCCCTCCTTCTGTTCCTTCCGTATTCAACGGGCTCTTCCTTGGAGAGGACGCAGGCTTTGATTGTAAATCCAGCTGCTTGAAGGCAAGTTCTGACTATTACTTCCTGTCTTCTGGACCTGCAGCTGGTCTGGAACTATGTGAATTTTCACCTGATTTTGAGTAGCCAAATGGATCACCTTGTAGAAACTGGAAATATGCCAGTACCCACCCCTGGTCTCTGAACTAACAAACTTTGCCCTGATGGAAAAGCTGACATTCGTTTAGAGAATCATTGTGGAATCATTGCACCTTTCCTGGTAACTCTGCAAGCTTATGACTTCTTCCCCACTGGCCTTGATTTGGAGAGAGGAGCTGGGGAGGTCTTTCAACAGAGGTTGGCTCATGGCCATCTCTCGGGAGGGAGCACTTTGCTTGTGGCTCCCTGCATGGTGGGGGTGTTGGGCTAGGCGGCCCTTGGGAGTCCCTTCCCATAGGACCCTGAGTCTGTGGAGCACCTGTGTGTGGGACTGAAGGTCATTTAATGCTCTTTTTAACGTTGTTGGCCAAGGGTGTGAATCGTGGCCTTGCTCAAATGTTGTTGAACTGTGGCCTCCAGCATCCCTCCCACCAGCTATTGCTGGGTAGTGGGCCTGAGGGAACTACAGTCCCACAGCCTCTGGAGAAATCAATATTTAAGAGGGCCAGGCCAAGAAAAAGAGAGTGATCAAGAGATGCATTCCCTTTTTGTTTCAAGAGAAAGCTTTCCCCCATTATAGGGTTTTGAGAGACAGGCATGTTTCCCTGCATTTAAACATGCTGAAAGCCATCAGCATGAGTGTTGTGCCCTCTCTGGGTGTGCGCCTGTGTTAGCTTTGCTGTGGGAGGGGTAGGTGGAAAGAGGCCCAGCTGAGAGCAACTGCAGGAAAGGCCAACAGGGAGGGAGGGAGGGAGGGAGGGAGGAGAAGAACAAGCGCCATCAGGAACACAGACTTTCAGCATTTCCAGCGTCTTTGTTCTCCAGGAAAAAAATACATCAAGGAGGAAGTACATTGGAGGGAGGGAGGGAGAGAGAGAGAGAGAGAGAGAGAGAGAGCCATTTAGAAGCCTCTTCTTCCTCTTCTTTTAAGTGGGAGCATTGATGGGGTCTTGGGAAGAAGGGGGTCCTCCGTGTCCAGTCGCCTCCTGCACTTTGGCACCTGGAGCACTAGAGGGCAGCATTCCAACGCAGTTGGAGGAGCGCGGAGGACCGATGGCAGGCGCTCTGTAGGGATGGACGGTTTGCGGAAAGGTTGGGGGTATTTTGGGCAGCGTGAAGTCGAAGGCTTTCACAGCCAACATCCATAGATTTTCCTTGGGTTTTTTTCCGGGCTGTGAGGCCATGTCCTGGAAGAATTTATTTCTGATGTTTCGCCTGCATCTGAAGATGCCAGCCACAGATGTAGGCGGAACGTCAGAAATAAACTCTTCCAGAACACGGCCTCACAGCCCAGAAAAAAACCCAAGGAAAATCTATTTTGGGCAGCATTTGGATCAGGGGGCTTTCAGTGGAGAAAACTAAGTGGGAGAATGAAGGAGGCCCCACCGGACACCGCTCTCCACCACCTGCCCTTGGGATGCCCTGGATGTCCTGGGCCAGATCTCCGAGGCTCTGCTGTCCTACCTGCGGGGGGGGGGCATGTAAGAGCTGGGGGGGGCTTGCAAAGGGAGATTTACCTCTGCTCAGGCTCCTCAGGCTCACTCCTTTGTGTAAAGGTGAGCATGTGTGCGCGATGGGGGCAATGGGGTTGTGGGTCCCCCCTTTTCCTGATGGGAATCTGGCAGCCCGTTTACCCTCTTGGTGCCCCAAGTCTTAATGGGAAGGAGGTGGGGGAGGAGGAGACCACCTGTTCCAGGGTGGCCCAAGGCTTGATGGAAGGAGAAGTCATGTTGCTGGCCAGTTGTGGGCGCTGCAGGCATCACCCACTGGGTGCTGCTCCCCTGTGCAGGGCCCCTTCCCCAGGGAGTGGCTCCCCCCCCCAGTACTTCCTACTCTTGTGTGGAGCGATACATGTGTGCCTGAGATCCCTTCCTGCCCCTCTTTGCCCCAGGAGTCCTGGAGCGCCACGAGAGCGGGGAAATGGCCAAGGCGATCCTGGCTTCCTGCGAAGACTCGGTAGTGGCCACCATGACTGATCCTTTGATGCATGCTTTTGAAGAGGATGGATGGAAGCAGAGCTCTGGGGGCGGCCCGACCTTCTCTTCCAGCTCCTATAAATGTGGCTCTCCCCATTTCTTCAGCAGCCTCGCTCAGCCAGAAAAGTCTTCTCGTCACTGGGTGAGTGGACAGGAAGAAGCAGATGCCTCCTCTGAACTCTCAAGTGGGTCCTTGTGCTGCGCATGGGGCGGCCACCATGGGGCTGGCAGGAGGGACCCACAGCTGTTGCTTCTCTCATGAGGAGATGCTGCCTTTAAGAAAACAGCCATAATTTTGAACCCAGTTATTCCTGAGTGAGTGTGAGGTTCTGGGAAAGGGTTGAGGGAGGCCATGCGTGCATGTGGGCAGAGGGGTGGTAAACAAAAGGCCAGGCAGGCCTTCTGGGAGCAAGAGGGCTTCTGGAATGAGGGGCTTGGCCTCCAGGGTCCCCCATAGGAGACAACAAATGCACACACACACCGATCCCAGTTCATGTTTGTTGCTGCATCCTTGGGCTCCTTCTCACCCCCAGCATAAAACTAATGAAAGGTGTGGGTGGTTTCAAAACTTTGGCTGTGAATATGCTCTGCAAATGGATCCCTTGACTGGCAGAAACATTTCTAGAGGATATTTATCTTTCAGAGGCTGCCTCATGTCTCATCACAACAACCCCTACAGAGCATTCTGACATTTTTAGCAATATTTTTGATGAGCAAATATATGAGGATGCTTTTCTTCCTAGTTATTGTGACTAACTTTAACACGCACCTGTTATTTTCCATAGAAAAAGCATGTTTAAAAAATATGTTGGCTCTCTGATGGGGAAGGAGTTCCAAGTATGGGTTTTCTCTGCTTACATAGAAGCTGGTGAGGAATTTGGGCACATGATAGTGGCTGGAGGGTCCTGATCTCTGTCACCTGTAGAGAAGCAACAGCTGCTGATGCTGAGCTGCCACCATGTTTAACATCCCAGGGTGTTACAAATGTGTAACAGCTGGTGGAGAATGGCTACAGAACCTGTGTTGCAAACATGGTCCTACGGGTGCTTGGTGAAAAGGCATTCTCAGAGTAACTGTTTCATTTTCAGTTCTTTTCCTGAAGATCCCCAGTACAGAAAGGTGTGTGTGTGTGTATTCACATCCACAAGCACACCACCTACCCATACAAACAAAGCAGCATAGATCACCATAAGACTGCAGCAGTGAAACCACCTGAAATTCCCTTCTTGGAAGTACAAGTTGAAACTTTCTGTTTCCTGAGGATACAGGCCAGCATGTTCTTCAAAAAGCAAAGCACTGGAGGGGCTTTCTGCAAGCCTCCCTAATCAAGAATGAATGGCTCAGCTGGGCTGTGGACCGCCTTCCTGCCCCTTCCCTTTCCCAATGTTTGCTGCTTTTGCAAAGCCATCGTTTATGCCTGTTAACTGGTTGGAAGGTGAAAGGCTTTCCATTTATCTTGATCTGCTTGGACTCTCTCCAGCCGGGGCCAGTGCATCCATCTGTTGGAGTGGGGGGAGATATTGCTTCCCAGAGCCAGCGGTCAGGGGGCAGGTCTGGGAAAGGTCAGCAGAGCTTCTTGACCTCCTCCTCTTGTGCCTTGCCAAAGCAGGGGGAGGCTAGGGGGAGCTTTCTTGGGTCCTGGTAAGAGCACCTCCTCTGCTGTTGGAGCAAACCAGAAGGGGCACCTGAGCTGGTGATGGATCCCCAGCTGGCAGCTGGCATGTGCTCTGCTTTGTTTTACCCCACCCCTGCCCACCCAGGGCAGCCCCCCCAGAGGAATCAGAGGGGGAGGGGGCCTGCTGGTAATGGGAATGCTGGTGGAGAGGTGTGGAGCTGCTCCCAGGACCGCCCCGCTATTGGCCCAATTGGCCATCCTTTTGCCATTGTGACTGCTGACTCAGTTCTGATCTCTCCTTCTCCCCTGAGGCACAGCTGCTGCCTTGTTGCTTTTTGCCTCCGATTTGTGTTGCCGACTGTGCAGCTACTGCCTGTCGGACATTTGGGTCACAGAGACACTGAAGTGCTCCTACTCAGCCTTCTGGAGGCTGGCTTTTTGGGGTAATGGTTGGAGCACCTCTGCCCCACAAAGAGGGCTAGTGCAAGTACGAGGAAAGGTTTTGGGTGAGTTGACCTGTGGGCTGAGCGAGCTGCTCTGGCTCTCCTGGGAACTCCTGTGGCACAGCAGCCCGGAAGAATATTGGCCAGGATGTCTCTGGTGTGCAGATCTCAAAGGCACACCCTGCAGCATTTCACAGATGAAAACCAGGAAACGTGTAGCCAAGCAACTCCAGAGTGTGGGCAAGATGGCGAAAGTTATCGATGAGGAAGAAAAGATAAGCCAGGAGAGACTGCTGCTGTTTGCTTTGGCCGGAATCTGCAGGGAAGGGCAAGATTCTGCCCCTCCTCTCCTCTACTCTCCTCTCCTCTCCCTGCTACTGAGTTACTTAAGTACAAAGGATTTTTGCAGTTTGAACTCAGTTTGTACCAATTGGAAGTAAGCTGAGGACAAAGGGGAAAGATAGAAGGATTGAGAAACCAGGGCATTTTAAAAGCAGCTGAAAATGTGGTGTGACAGAGGATTAATTGGGATTAATCTGGCCAAATAGGGACAGTTGTGGGGGTTGCAAAGTCTTCTCTCTCTCTCCTGTTCCTTCCCCCACCTTGGCAAATGAGCCGAGCCTATTGTGCAACCTGGAATCTGCCATTTTAAGGGCACCAGTGTCTCCTGCAATCCTCTCTTTGAGGGGGGGACCCAGTGGGACGGCTGCTGCCCCCCTCCCCGCCAAGTTCCTGTTTCCTCTGCTCTTCACTCAGTTCCTTCTCTCCCCCAATGCCTTGCTGCTTTGGCTTCTTATAGAGGGGGGCTGCCATCCTCTCCTTTGCTCCTCTCTGCCCTGCACCTCCTTCAGCTGCCTCTTCAAGCTGGCTGGCAGCCATTGCAGTTGGGGGTCAGCAGCCTCCCTTGCAACTGACCTCTGCCCCCTTGTGCCTGGGCTGCGTGTGAAGAGAGAAGTCCTGCCTTCCCAGGGAGGGAGCATAGTTGTGTGGTGGATCATGTGTGTACAGTACTGTGTAGGGGGAAGGTCCCAGGAAGGAAGAGCCCCTTTCTCCTGAAATAAGTATTTGACCCCTGAGGCCCTTCCAATGCTACAATTCTGCACTGGTGTAGAAATGCAAGATAACCACCAGCATAAACAGACTGTCCTACGTTATCTCCTGCTGGTCCAACATCCATATCAGAATCCTTAGAAGTAAGGCAAAAGTCAAGAAACTAAAATATGTAGTGGAAAGTTGTGAGCAAATGGATGCCATGGTGCCCTCCTGAAGCAGTGCAACTGACCCATAGGTTGGATCATGACTGCAGCTTCAAATGCCTTGTCTGGCTTCTGATGCTGTTAAGCTGTTCTGGAAATCCATTTTTAAAAGGGAGCAGAAGATCACACTGACAGGAAGAAAAGCACGAACCTTGTGTTCTCGCATGAGGACCATCTCATGAGATGGCAATATCTGGGATAATGGCGGAAAAGGCTGGGTTGGTTAAAATGGGAGCCTGTACCTCCTTGGCTACTTTGTTCTCCATTGGAAGTAAGAAGCTCCAGCCCGGCAGTTCCAGCCAAAGATGCCTCTGGCCCCTTCCACTGTTCCAGAAAGAAAAAGCAGAATCCCCCATTTACAGGGAAAGGCCTCTCCTGCCTTCCCTGAGTCCTCATGCTTCATCCTGCACATGCTATTAACCTTCATGGCTCCAGGTCAGGTCAGGTCCTTGCGCAAACATTTGATGGAAAGTGCGGTGGAAAAGCTCTTCTTCCTCTATTAGGAAGCCGGGCCTTTGGACTCTTCAGGCTTCTTTGTCTTACAGTGGGCTTTGGGCTGAAAAGAAATGTGAGGAGCGCAGCCAGAGCTTTCACCTTCCACGAGGGAACTGGGAAATGGAATCAGGCAGTAGATTTGCAAAAAGCCCCACAACTCCCTCCGCCCCAGCTCCATTAGAGGGAGAGGTCGCCCCAGCCATTCACTCCCTACATAAAGCTCTGGATTCCCAGAGTGGCTATTTATACCTGTGGAAAAGAGGTTCCTTTCATTGGCTTCCTTTCTACCTGCTTCTGCTGCCTCTGCAGCTGAGAAACTGTTGATCCATGCTATGAAGATCTGGAGAGGACAGACAAGACAGAAGCTGCAGCTTTTCCCGCCCCCCTGTCCTGGCCCTCAGGAGCCGGAGAGCGAGAGAGCGCTGGGTGGGACGGATGCATGGTGCTTCCCACAGAGTCAGGAGTTCTGCATCTGGATCATATGCACCTGCACATGCTGAGAGGTTTTTTGTTTTTCCTCTAACATGCCAGGAACATGGAAGCCTTTTAAAGTGTGGAATGGCAATGGGTGTGTGTTGTGGAGAAGGAGACTGCTGAGCATGCCCTTCATAGCATGGCAGTCTCATTCTACCACGGACTCTAAAATGGCCTGTCCTCAGCACTGCAACCACTCAACATGCCCACCATTGCACTCTTGGGGCTCTTATGTGGGGGCTTATGCTCAAATTGCCCCCTCTCATCTGCAGTGGCCATTTCACAGGAGACAGGGTTGCTGAGCTCGCTCAAGTGCTCTCCAGCATTTGTGGTCAACATTCACCCTGGGATTTTTGCTTGGCCTGTGGACAGCGCAATCCTCAGCTGACCTCCACATGCTTCTCTAGGCAAAGGGCTGTGTTTGCAGAATGCACCCCTTTGTAGGGATGAAGAGTCCTAGTCTGTTATAGAGTAGGATAGCCAGAATAATTTATTATCAGCTCCTCCCAGATCATAACACACAGCTCTGGCCCTGGGCCACCTCCCTAAGCTTCCTTCCAATTTGCCTCTGGGTCTTCAAAGCCCATGTGGCTGCAGACTTGTGGGCCAGGCTCCCCAGTTTCAGCCTGCCTAGGGATTAAGACCGGCACCAGCGGTCACTTTGCTCTCAGCTCTGTGCCTGGACGTGAGCATGTATGCCAAGGAATTTTAGAGTTGGATGGTGTCTGTGGAGGTCATGCAGTCTAGCCTCCTGCTCATTGCAGCTGAGGAAGCAACTTTCAACCCAAGGGACACTCTTTCTGTGCTTTTTCCAGAGTGATTTCAGGTTGCTCTTAATTTAGTTGTTTCAGTGTGAGAGTCTCTTTCATTGTGTTTTGGCATTATAACTCAAATTGGCTCAAATCCAACTATTACTTCCAACAATGGTATATACTTATTTCACTTTCTTTATTAAAATGTTTATATCCTTCCCACTGTCCAGAGATGTCAGCATGGCATACAATACAACTAGTCTGAGAAATTTAAAATACTGTGAATAATAAAAATGGTTTTAAAAGGCTAAAAAGACCCCAGACCACTGGCAGGCACATACATGGAGAGACACTCCTTCAAGTACTGAGGCCCCAGGATGTTTAGAGGTCTAAATGTCTTCACCAGTACCTTGAATTCTGGCCAAAAGCATACTGGCAGCCAGTGCAATGCCTTCAAAACTGGTGTTACATGGTTCCTGAATGGCATTTCAGTCAGAAGTTGTAGTATGTGGGGAAATAATCATTGTAATGTAAAAGCAATCTTGTATACCTCATTCACAATCTTAGATAAGTCTAGGGTTTTTCCCTGCATGCATTTTGTTCTCCCAAAATTCCCTTCTCTTACTTCACTGGGCACTTCTAGCCAACTAGAAGTGCTGGATGATTCACACATGACCTAATTTGAATTTTATTGCTTTTGTGTAACTTGCCTTCTTCTGAATCTGCCTCTCCATGAGAATGGAGGCATCCTAAGCTTTCCTGTAACCATGCCATGATGCATCGGAACCCAGCCAAGGCTGGTGAGTCTTTCCTACCCATTCCTAGTCAGTTTAGGGACCTTTTCTTATGTTTATTTTAGTATGTAGATTGAGACTGATATACCTTCAGTAAACTTTGTTTTGCATTTTAAACTGACTCCTTTGTTTTGTAATGAGTCTAATTTAACTGGGTGATCCCAGATCTCTGAATACACTTTCAAATGATAATAGAGCTTAAGTCTGCTTCTTAATCGCACTCTGCATAAAGCGTGAAGTCAAATGTGACTGAATGATTTTGCCTTTTTAAAAAGAAGATAATTCTTGTTGTTTTTAAAGGACTAGATCCTGCAATTTTATTTTTAGACTCATTACCTTCCTACAGAAGTCAAGCAGGTAAATTTTGTACTAGTTGTCTTCAAGAGCAGCACCAGGTAGAGCGTATTGCAGTAGCCTAATCTGGAAGCTACTGGCACATGGACTGTTGTGGCTAAGTTACCCCTGTCCAGGAAAGGCCATAGCTGGCAGGACAGTCAAAACTGGTGCTAAGCACTCTGAGCCATGAAAGCCAGTGGCAAGGATGGGTCTAGGTGGGAGGTCTCCTAACCTACACATCTGCTCCATCAGGTTAGCGGGAATTTTGGGACATCAGCACTCATGTACGTTCCATTGATTCAGTGGGTCTACTCTAGTTGGGACTAACCATTGGATACAGACCATTGTTGTTTTTAAGCCATGTTGGGAGACATCTTCAGATTAAATAATTAAATGATAACGTATTGATTAAATAAAGTAGTGAGAGATGGGGGGGGGCTTCTCTATAGCAATGTGCTACTTTGGGTGGCCTCTTCTTCCCCTGCCAGGGAAATCCATCAGATCCCTTCTTTGGGGGTCTCCTGCTCGAAGCAGAATACACTTTTCTCAATGGGCCTCTCTTATCCTTTTTTCCTTTCTCCTCTTAAGGTACAACAGACTCCTCACTTTCTGCCCCTTGAGTTGTGTTTTTGCTCTGTTCTGTTTATATTTTGTGACTGCTTTGAATGTTTGCTTTTTCACTGTTGCTTTTTCTTCTACAGTTTTATTATGTTGCCAGCCTGCATACTTTTAGCAGAAAGTCAGGACAGTGCAGTAGTGATGAAGAAGTTCCTATTCCGTTTTCTCTTTCAGCTTGCAACGGCCTGTCCTGCCCGAAGGCCTTTTGCCATCCTACCAGTGAAGACCAAGTGGGAAAAGGTCAGCTTCCACATTCTTCTCTTTGATTTGGAAAAACTGGTGGAGTGGCTGCATTCTCCTGCGCACAGCCGGCTAAGGTCCTCCAACTCCTTCTGCAGCTACGGGACTCTAAAGACAGCCAAAAGCACTGAGGAGAAAAGGATGCTGATGTTGAAGAGGAACCGGACCTCTGGGTCCCTCTCCCCATTGGATGGGCTGGTCAAGGCTGCTGGGGAGGAGCAGACCTTTGGGGAGAGCCACGCAGCCACAAAGTCTCCAGAACAGAGCGGGAGTGGCATCAAAAGGCACAAGAAGCCCAAGAGTTCCAAGAAAGTGAGGAGGCAGCCCTCGGGAAGGGTCAACCTGCCAGCAGCCACAGAGGCAGCCAAGCTGCTCCTGTCGTGCCTCTTGCCCTGGGGGCTGGACAGGGAGCAGGACGAGCTCTGTCTTCAGTATCTGGACATCTGGAAGCTCCTCTCCCCGGTCTCGCTTGGACGAATTTCCGGAGACAGCCACCTCTCTCTGGCAACACCAGGATGGAGGATGGCAGCTCTTCCCAGGATGGTGGAACTTGAAGTGAGGAACTTATTTTCCAGCAAAGTGCTGGACTTGTGTGCTAAGTACATGAGCATTGCCCGAGAAGAGCAAACAGGGAGGAGCAACGGAAGCACCAAAGGCAGCTCGGAGAGATCACCGGCTCTGGTTTATTTGCTGAGCAGGTTATGTTTAGTTCAGAGGATACTGAGGGCACCTCCAGAAAATGCCAGGTAAGAACTCTTCCTTTCACACTTGGCCCTGAATAAAGGCAGCAGAAGGACTCCAGGGATGGATGGGGGGGGGATTCCTGTTGTTTCCCTATCATTTGAGAGTCATGGAGGGGACACAGGCCATACCTTGTGGGCCTCTAAATAGCCTTTCCTCATGTCTCTTCATTCGCCCTCACTTCTGTCAGCTGGTGCAATAACCATGTTTTTTTTCATCCAGTCCGGTTCCATTCTGCCATCCAGGAATTCTCAAAGGTTATTGCCAGTAGTTCTGAGATTACTTCAGCCGGTTGTTTTAATACCATTCAGTGTAGTTCATCTGGACCTGGAGATTTGAATTCATTTAGAGTAGTCAGGTATTCATGTACTACTTCTTTACCTATTCTTTGTTGCATTTCCCCTCCTGCATCATCTGCTCCATTTTCTCTGGGTTGGACACTGTTCTCCCTTTGCGAGAAGACCAAGGCAAAGAAGATGTTGAGTAGCTCTGCCTTTTCTCTGTCCCTTGTTAGCATTTCTCCATCTTCTACATGCAGTGGCTGTACCATTTCCTTGTTCTTTCCTTTGCTACTGACATAACCAAAAAAGTTCTTTTTATTGTTTAGAACCTCTCTAGCAAGTCTGAGCTCATTCTTGTAGTATGTGGGGAAATAATTATTGTAACGTAAAACAATCTTGTGTACCCCATTCACATACTGAGATAAGTCTAGGAATTTTCCCTGCATGCTTCTGTTCTCCCAAATTCCCTTTCTCTTATTTCACTAGGCACTTCCAGCCAACTGGAGTGATGGGTCATTCAACACATGACCTAATTTAAATGTTATTGCTCTTTGTGTAAGTCTCTGTTAAGTTAGAGTCTCCATGCGGCTGTAGCCATGTTATGTAGCCATGCTATGAAGCCTTGCTATGATGCTATGCCATGATGTTCACCATGCAGCCTCTACCGCTAAAGGCTGGGTGAGTCATTCTACCCTAAATCCTCCTAGTTAGTTAGGAACCCTTTTTTAAAGTTTGTTCTAGTATGTAGATTAAGATTGATATACCTTCAGTAAACTTTTGATATGCATTTTTAAACTGACTCCTTTGTTTTTGTAATGAGTCTAATTCATTGGATGATCAGACTTTTAAATGTTAATTGAGCTTGTCTCAGCATTCTTAAGTATCACTCTGCATGAATTTGAAAGTAAAAGGATTTTTATTTTTTAAATAAGATATTTTTATTTCCTTTTTAAGAGGACTAGATCCTTGGAATTTTTAATACATTTTTATTTTTAGACTCATACCTCCTACAATTCTGACTTTAGCTTTTTTGACTTACATGTGCTGGCGATTCATTTGAATTCTTCTTTGGTGATTTCCCCCTTTTTTCATTTCTTGTACATACCCCTTTTAAATCTTAGTTCAGTTGAAAGTTCTTTAGACATCCATCCTGGTTTCTCCTCCCATTTTTCCTCCTCATTGGAACTGTTTGATGTTGTGCCTTCATTATATCACTTTTAAGAAACTCCCATCCCTCATGAACTCGCTTCTCTTTTAGTATTCCTGACCATGGGATCATACCCAGTATTTCTCTAAGTTAACTTGAAATCAGCTTTCTTAAAAACTAGAAGGCATGTCTGACTATGCTTGGCTTCCCCTTTCCTTTGTATAACAAACTCCAGGAGAACATGGTCACGCCCTGCTAAGGATCCCACCACTACCACCCCATTAACCAGATCATCTCTGTTGGTTAGGGTCAGATCTAAAATAGCTGATCCCCTTGTTGTCTCTTCCACCTTCTAGACAATGAAATCATCAGGCAAGTGAAGAATTTGTTGGACCATATTCTTGGCAGAGTTTGACCTCCAACAAATACCAGGATAGTTGAAATCTCCCATTACTAGGACATCTCTCCTTTCTGAATGCTTGGCCAACTGTTCCAGGAAGGCCTCATCCAAGTCCTCAAGTTCCAAGTTCCACCTCCCTTCAGTGGGAATAATGATCTGAATTACTCTTTTCTCCTGTTTGGCACATTCATGCCCTGCTCTTCATCTGAGCTGCATAAGGAAACTGGTCCCAGATCCCAGGTAGTCCTCTCCCACCCAGAAACGTCCCAGTGGCCAATGCTCTTTGCTTTAGCAGCCAAACTGTGGTGGATCCCTTGCATTTGGATCATCCTCTGGAATGCCATCAGGACGGGACTGACACACTTCAGTGAGTTGGTGTCCTCCTGAGAACCAGGAAGAGGCTTCCAGCATGGAAGAGGTTGGAAGTCTGGCTTCTGTAGCTAGAGGCTCTGCTTTGGCTAATGCCACCTAAGGTAGCCATCCCTGTTCCTGCAGCTGTGTTCTTGCTGCCAAACCAGGTCTCCTCCCTCTTTCACGTGTTCCTTTGGAGTTTTCTGGTGAAGGGAGCTAAATGCAAGGCTTCACATTGACCACCCTTGAATTTGATTTTGTAAGTTTTGCCCACTTCTAGCCCACCAAGATCATTTTATATCTTGATTCTGTTGTTGGCAGTCCTGGCTGTATCCCACCTGACTTTGTGCCACCTGCAGGTTTGATAAGCCCCCCCCCACTCTATGTCCTCACCCAAGCTGGGTATCAAAATGTGGAAGAGCAGAGCCCAGAGGCACTCAGCCTGGACCCCACTTTCCTCCCCTCCCTCCCCGCTTGCTGCAGAGCTCTCATTGGGCCCGCCCCCCCCAGCCAGCAGGGGATTGGTGTGGACGGAGGGTGCAGCTTCGTGGGTACTGGCCCCCTTCTGCTGCCTCATCAAGAGCGGTGTCTGGGCAGGAGGGCTTGTGGCTTCAGCTTTTCCTTTTCCAGCACCTGCCTCTCTTGAACCCTTCAGTGCCCAGTTCATAATTCCTGGGATCCTCTTCAGCTTCTCCTTGGGCTGGCTTGTGGGCCAAGCCAAATGGGGAAACTAATTGGGTAATGGCTTTGGGTGGTGGGGATGATGTCCATCAAGAAACCAGGAGAGCAAGAAGCGGGGAGGGGTTGGGGAGAGGAGGGACAGCTGGGAGGGGGGAACCCCCCAAGGCCTTGCTCATTGTTGACCCTGGCCAAGGCCTTTCTCTCACAGCTCTGCTTCCCTGGATCATTATGGCTAAGTGGGTGGGAGGGGGGGCTTTGCTGTGTGACAGCCCCAACCATCACACTTTTGCCAGTAAATGGCTTCTGTCTTGCCAGGGTCCTTGTCCTCTTCCTCTTCCTTCTCCTAGAAATGGGCCTCTTGGTGGAATGAGTGCTCTGTGTGACAGGTTTGCCAGACACACTCTGGATTGGGACCACCAAGTCCAGCAGGCTTGTTCTCTTCTTCTTTCACAAAACATGTCCTGTGCATGACCGTGAAAGAAAAAGCCAGGCTGAGAAGCCAGGGCGGATTCCTCCCACACCAGTGGCTGTGCTCAGCCATGTCTCCAAGAGCCAAATGGAGCCACTGCAGGCATTGATGGGAAGGTGTTGGGGGCACCTCTTGGACAGTGCCTTGCCTTGGCCGGCTCCTGGGTGCTTGCCTTCAGGGACCACTCGGGGGCTTGATCCCAGTGTGTGTAGGGGGGAGGTGGTGGTGGTGGAACTGCCTGGTCCTTGGGGAAAGAGAACGCTGGACTGGAGAGGCCCCTGTGGACCTGGCCCCACTCAAGGGCCCCTGTGGGGTTCTCTGGCTCAGCAGATGAGCCCACAAAGCGCTGCTGCCTCCACTCCAGCAGTGGGGCCTGGGGGACCAAGCAGATGGGGGGGCAGGGGTGCCAGAAGGTTTTAGCAGGCCTATCATTTGCAGAGGAGGAGGAGCACCCCTCTCCCTCTCCCTCTTTCCTCCCTGGTGACCTGAGCTATCTGTACACTATCGCCCAGCAAGGCGAGCCAGTCTCTTCGCCAGCTTGCCCTCATCTCCTGCCAGGCAGTGATGTCACTTCTCTTCAGTCCACAGAAAATGGAGTCTTCACGCCACAAATGGCGGCCCACCTCCATCCCCGGGACCCCCAGCCCTCAGCAAGGGCCTACTGAATGTGAGTATCTGGATCCTTCCTGGCATTGTCTGCTTTGCTTTCAGGGGGCGGGGAGCACAGTTCATGTGCAGGCATTCATTCTCTATCTTGGGAGCTCTGTGGGATCCTTGGGTGTCTTCTGGGCCCTGGCACCCCCATAAGTCTCTGGACCCACCCCCCAGACATCCCTCCCACCCTCTCCTTCCAGCTCTTTCCTGCATTTACTTTGTTTTCCTGTTTAAATGTTTCTCGGCCCCTCCCCACCCTCCTTTGGTGAATTCCTGGGTGAAGAACCATAAACATGCAGTTGGACCCCATCCAGGCCTAAGCACTGCCCTTGGGGCCAGTGGAAGTGGGCTTCCCTGCTGCTGCCTCCCCCCCCCCGCAACCTCCCCCCCCCCAGCACACTGGCTATGCTCTACAGAGCAGCGGTGGAAGGGGGCTTCTGGGTGTGAGCCAGGGAAGGTCAGGTGAGGGCGTCTCCCTGGGGAGGCAGAAGCACCTTCTGTGTGTGGATCCTGTCCATAAAAACATTTAAGGAATATGCCTGTATGGTCAAGCAACACCCAAATCCCTCTCTGTGGCAGCTACAGACTAGAGGCCAGCCAAAGCCCCTCGTTTCAAGTCTCCTTGTGTGTCAAGTCTGTGGCCACAATCAAGGCAGTTGCATCCCAGAGGGCTTCACATGGACTGAGGGGACCCCGCTTTTTCAAGAGCAAGAGGAAGAGGAATGTCTTTGCTTGGGCATGTGGGAGCCAGTCCTCTGTCAGGGCTGAAGGGGAGGGGGGAAGGGACTATTGTGGCACAGTGGGTTTTGTTTCCCATGGGTGGGTGGACTTGGAAGGCGCTGGGCCAAGACATCCCTTCCAAGGCCTCCTTTCTCCTCCCCATGTTTGCCCTGTTGCTCTTCTCATCTCTCTCCTTCCCCACAAGCTCTCAGAGGGAAGAAGGACAGCTGGAACCACCCAGGGGAGGTGTGGGTTATGAGTCCATAATTCTATAAATGAAAGGGCTCCCAGCCCTCCCTCAACCAGCCGTACCTCCCCACTGTCCCAGTTTGGCAGGGACAGGCCCAATAAATCCCCTGTCATCCTGCTTTTCCAGTTACTTTCAAAGTGTCCTGTTTTTCCTGTTATCCTCCTAGTTTGCCCCTTGGTCCTCAGCTTACTTCTGTTCAAAGTGCAAAGATGGTTTGCTCTCAATTTGTTCAGCAGCAGGCAGGGGAGAAGAGAGGAGGGGGCAGAGCCTCTCTTTTCCCAGGAGACTCAGGCAAAAGCAAACTGTGGTGGCCTCTCCTGGCTTGTCTGTTCTTCCCCATTAATAACATTTGCCATCTTGGCCACACTCTGATGTTGCTTGGCCCCACATTTGTCCCAAATTTCATCTGTAAAATGTTGGAGCGTATGTTGGCCTGCTTCGAATTCTGTGTCTGGTAAGGATGGAGTATTTGGGTGTTTTTAAGAAGTGGGAAAGCAGAATTTCACCTTACAGGCACTGATGTAAAACTTGGATAAGGCATATCTTGGGGCCATCAGGGAGTTTGATCTAACACCTGGGGTGGTCCTTCTTCCAGGAAGGAGATCCCAAGTGTGTGTGTGTGTGTGTGTGTGTGTGTGTACAACCTACATCTTCTTCCATTAAGCATGAGGAATCCCTGTTGTCAAGTGGGTCAAAGGAGAGCATGGCACACTGCGGGGGGGGGCAGAGGGAGAGCACAGAGAGAGGGGGGTCAGCCAGGCCTCTGTGTGTGTGTGTGTGTGTGTGTGTGTGTGTATGAGAGAGAGAGAGAGAGAGAGAGAGAGAGAATATGAGCATTGTGCTGAGTGGCATCCTCCTCACATGCCCTGACACCTCCTTGGCACAGCCATTGAGACAAGGGGCTCTGCTTCGGGGCTTTGGTGGGGGGCTCTACTCTGACCAGGAGACCTGACAATAGCTGTCTCATTGGCTTCCAGGTGCATTTGGGTTCCCTCCTGGTGGTCATGAGGACAGCTCCCTCGTCAAGCTTATTTCATCCTGGCGAGACCAATCCGTAGAGGTAGGACACAGACACCCCTGTCGTTCAGGGCACTTAACATGAGCATCAAGCATACAGCAGAGTGGGTGTGGGGTGTGTGCATGACAGCGTGTGGCCCACCCTGGCTGCCTCGCTTTGGCTTTTCTCTCTCCTGCCTTCCTCCCCATATGGTGCCTGGGGGGATCCTGGTGCTATGGGGTACCAACCATGAGAGAGGCTCTGAGATAGGACCCCCCCCAGCAGTCACCCATCCTATGCAGGGCACAGTTGCTGGTCACACAACCCTCATTGTCTGGTGGGGGTGGGGAGAAAAAAAAAAGTTAGACTGAGGCTGTTGCTTTCTCAGCCTCTCCAGTTCTCTCCCTGATCCAGAAGCCTCTCCTCCCCCTCTGTGCTGGGGGGGGGGCTTCAGCCCAGGCAGGCAGGCCCAGTGGTCTGGGCCACTTGCCCCCCTGCTTCCCTCACCCCATCTCCTTCTGTGACAGGTGGCAGAGGCCATGCAAGCAGCTCTGCTGGCGGAGGTTCAGTGGGGCACGAGGAGCCGGAGGACGTTGGTGGCCAATGGCCTTGGGCAAGCACATGCCCCTGCTGGGGAGGTGTCCAACACTGGCCAGGAAGAGGGAAGGAAGAGCCCTCCTTTGCTGGGTGAGTGAAACGCCTCTTGGCTGGGGGAGCACGGGGGAGCAGGGGGAGGCTCTTTGTCGAGGGGCAGCAGGAGACCCCCTTCCCCTGCCCCCTCAGTATTCCATTTGTAAGAGGGATGAGCCAAGCCCTTCAGCAAGGCGGGTAGGTGTGGGGGTCCTGCTGCTGCTGCCGCTACTACCATTTCCCCCTTTGCTCCTATTCTGGCCATTGCTCTTCTTGCTGGTGATCTCTCTATTTAAGGCACGGAGGAGAAGGGGTGGGTTGCTGTAAACATTCAGAACCACTTCCAGTACTTGGCTCCTTACTGGATATTGGAAGCCACTAAGGAGTGTCATTTTTGTGGCGAACATTCAGCAGCTACAAATTCTATGGAAATGAGGCAGCATTCCCAGATTTATCTTTTATCAATGAGATCTTATGTCCAGTAGGCCTCCCTGTTGTAATTTCATAATACAAAATGTGGAGCCCTTATGCTTTGGCCATAGAAGCATCCACACCATGGAAATAAGTTTTACAGTGGATCATTTCCTTTTACAACAAGCCCAATTGCTATAACTTTAAATGGCACTCATGTTTATGGGCAGGAGAGTCTGCATCTGGATTTATGTTATGAGGTGATATCCAATTTTCTTTAGCCCATTAGCTGAGCTTTAAAATTAAGTGACCCAAAGTTTACATCCAATCTTATTAGTGAGCTTTCTCTGTGATAGCTAATTTATAATCTCATGCTGCAGATATCTGTCATGAAAATTTGTGACTAGCACGCTCATTCCAGGAATCTAAGAAAGGTTCCATTTTTTTAAGCCATAAAGAAAACCAACTGTCTCTTGGAAGGATGCTTGTAATCACACGCCATAACTGAAGCACCTGACCTCTCTCTGTGTCTCTCCCTTTGTATTTGGTGGCAGCGTGTGTGTGTGTGTGTGTGTGTGTATATGTTTTGTTTACACTGGGTTCCCCTCATCCTCATCCTTGCCTTTCAGATGGTTTCTCCTCAGTCCCCCCTCCCACTCTCTCTGCTTTCAAGTCCTCTGTCACTTATGGTGACCCCATGAATTTCAGAGGGTTTTCTTTGGCAAGGAATACCCAGAGGTGGTTTTGCCAGTTCCTTCCTCTGAAATAGAGCCTCCAGCACCTGGCATTCATTGGTGGTCTCCTTTCCGAGTGCTAACCAAGCTTGACCTTGCTGAGCTTCCAAGATCAGATGGGATCTGGGGCCTTCAGCGTGTTCTGCACATGTTTGTTTGGAAAGAAGGCAGCCAGCCTTGCAGGGAGCTCAGGCTTCAAACCATGTATTTGGGAGCAGATCTTAGTTGCTTTGAATGAAGCCCACTCCTAAGGAATCATGGTGGGATTGTAGCGTAAGGGTGCTACCAAAACCCTGCTGGCATCTGTCTGAGGGTGAGGGAGGAACTGGGGAAGGGGTTCCTGCAGTAGGGTCTCAATGGAAGAAGTGTCCCCCACCCATGCTGCTGCCACCTCCTGGATTTGGTTAGGGGTCCTCTGTCCCCTGGCAGGTCTCCCTGTCTTCCTCCTGCTAAGACCCCGGAGACTTTTTTGGAGGGAGGGGCTGAGGCAAAAGTGGGTAGAATAACAGAATCATAGGTTGGAAGGGACCCCAAGGTCCATCTAGTCCAACCCCTACCATGCAGGTGCACTGTTAAAGTGCTCCCAAGAGATTGTCACCCAACCTTTGTTTAAAGACCTCCAAAGAAGGAGAATCCACCACCTTCTGAGGCAACTGCATATTCCACTGTGGGACAGCTCTTACGAGTCAGGAACTTCTTTCCAATATTTAGGCGGTATCTCCTTTCTTGCAATTTGAATCCATTGGCTCATGTTCTAGTCCTTGGAACAGCCGAAAGCAATGTACTCCATCTTCAACGTGGCATTTTCCTTCCAAGGTCTGGGAAGGGGATTTCTATCCTCAGTGCTAGAAGCCCCTCACCTGAACCCGTGCTTGAATGCTGATGTGCTGTGAGGCCCTGGAGGCCCCCTTCATGACAACGTGCCAAGGAGGGGTCCAGGCATTTGGGAAGAGGCTGGCAGCTGATTATTCAGGGGTTACAGCAGCTCCCAGGCAGGTTTAGGTGTTCACACGGATGGAAACAGTTTGCAATGGGTAAGAGCAGAGGGGAGAGGTGGGAAGTTTTCCAGAGTCTGTTGAGGCTTTTAGAGTGAGGTGTCTCATCTTCGGGTGAGACAGGAACTTGCTGGGCCCATGTAATGTGAATTGAGTTCTAAATCTTTGAGTTAAAGGTATGTTAAATGAACCTCCCGCAAGTGCTGTGGTTCCCAGCAACTGAGAATGGCACCATGTGTTCCTGAATGCTGCCCTCAGCCCATTCATGCCAGATCTCTGATTATGGGGTATATATGGGACACTGACCAAGGGCCTGCCACTCTTCTGCTGCTGCCTAGCACTCATGCCGTGTACCTACAGCTTTTGACTTTGGCTCCAGAAAGGTGTTTAGCCAGCCTAGCTCAGATCAAATGAGGAGATGTATTTAACATGTTGTTGTTTTTTTGAAGAACTGTTTCCCAAAGTAGTGAAAATATGTCTGTTTGTTATAGCATGAGATTGTCCTTCCTAATGCATCTTGTGTTTAGTGTGCCTTGATTTGTGATTGGCGATTTATTGGCCATTGATATTAGCTTAATTTGCAAGCCTGATTGCTAAGGTGCATCCCTCTGAGGAAATCCCATTGTGGGAGAGCAAACAGGTCACTTGTAGAGAAAAATCATTCCTTTTAATGCCTCTTTTGACCTTTGTATGCCCTAGAGGAGGGAGACCCAGTCCTCTGGGATTTGGGGGTCCTGCTTTACACAGCCCAGCAGTGTCATCAACTTTATCATCACTGCCATCATCCCACATGTGTCCAGATGCAACCACTGTCTTCTACTGGCTTCAGCTGAGCAAGAAGGGCTCCTGTCTTCACTACTGCCATCATTGCCAGAGGGAGGCGCTGGGTGCCTCTGCGATGTGTTTTGAGGCCTGAGACCCTTGCCAGAAAACTTCCCTCTCTGTGGAATGCCCATCAGTGTGAAACCATTAGGCCCTTGCTTCAAATTACAGTCCTTTCCTGTAAGGGAACACAATTCAATTTTGCATTTTGCCATCCAACCTGTGGTTTAACTTGACTGCTGCATCATCTCACAGCCATCCACTTAAAAATGTACCATGATTCAATATTCTCTAATATTTGTGGTCAACTACTGAGGGAAGCAAAGCGAAAGACTCCCTAGAAGTGCCGTGCATTTCTTTCTTTGCTGTATATTCACATTTTGCCAGAGAACTCCTTAATGCAGCAGAAATCGGATTTGTTGTTTATTTTAACACAAAATCCAATTGTACAGGCACCATGCTAGTCTCATCAAAAATATTAGAAAGGGTAAGATTCTGTGAGGTGATCAATCAGAGCCCACACAGGCCAAAGACACATATTTTAAGTGTCAATGCAGAATGCATAGGCTGCTTTCAAAAGAAAAAAGGTTATTTCAGCCAAAGCCAGAGGTCTCTTGCAGCTGCTTTTTGCTTTCCCCACCGTGGGCCCATGTGTGCCACAAAGGAGCTGCCCAGGACACTGCCATGGGAGACCTGCCTGGCATATGAGAGGCTCCTTTTGAAAGCTCTGCTGTGCTTTGCTGCTGCTATTTTTGCATCTATAGTTCAGAGCTTCAGACCCACAGATAATAAATAATAATAATAAAATTTATTTATTCCCCGCCCCTCTGTTAAAACAATCGGGGAGGCTTACAAAAATTAAAATACAATACAGATAAAAATCCCTAAACACCCCCCACCCCCACCCTCCCCCATAAATAAAAGCAACTGTCTGAAATCACATTTAAAAACAATAAATACAATAAATAGTCAGCGGACTAAAGACCCTCCTACGACTCCACTTACATAGCTGTGGCGGTGTTGGTGTTGATGGTGATGAAGATGATCTGTGCTTGTTCATAGAATCATAAAGATGGAAGAGACCACAAGGGCCATCTAGTCCAACCCCATTCTGCCATGCAGACAGACACCATCAAAGCACGCCCGACAGATGGCCATCCAGCCTCTGTTTAAAAACCTCCAAAGAAGGAGACTCCACCACACTCCCAGGCAGCAGTGGATTCAACTCTCAAACAGCTCTTACCATCAGGAAGTTCTTCCTAATGTTTAGGTGGAATCTCTTTTCCTGTAGTTTGAGTCCATTGCTCTGTGTTGTAGTCTCTGGAGCAGCAGAAAATAAGCTTGCTCCATCCTCAGTATGACATCCCTTCAAATATTTAAACATGGCTATCATGTTCCTTCTTAACCTTCTCTTCCCCAGGCTAAAGATACCCAGTTCCATAAACTGCTCCTCATAGGGCATAATGGCTTCCAGACCTCCCACCATGTTGGTCGCCCTCCTCTGGACACACTTCAGCTTGTCCATAGAACTGGACACAAGATTCCAAGTGAGGTCTGACTAAAGCAGAATAGAGTGGCACTATTGCTTCCCTCCATCTAGATTCCTATTGATGCCCCCTAGAATCACATTTGCTTTTTTAGCTGCTGCATCACTCTGTTAGCTCATGTTCAGCTTGTGGTCCACTAAGACTCCTAGATCTTTTTCACATGTACTGTTTTCGAGCTAGGTGTCACCCATTCTATATCTGTGCATTTCATTTTTTTCTGCCTAAGTGTAGCACCTTACAATTCTTCCTGTTGAAATTGTTCTCTGCACTGAGAAGGGACAAAGGACACCAAGAGGTTTGCTTTGCCCTGGGGTCCTGGGCTTGTCTCCTATGTTCTGGTTTTTTTTGGGGGGGGGGTAGTGCAATCTAGTGATCCAAATTCTCTTAGCTGAAATTGCCAGCAGCAAATTCCTGCCTGTTACAATTGCCTTCAGCCACCAGAAAACAGACACACGCTGGTTCATTTCCCCCCATAGTGTGATTGCCGGTGCCCTAAGTATTCTTCAAAAAGGAAGATCATTTTGGAAACCTTCACTTAGACATCAAAAAATCCGTGTCAAGAATGGGGTGACAAAGCTGTTTTTCACCCTGGGAATGGCCAAGCGCTGGGGCCAGTGCCTGGGACCCTCAAGGGCTGCTCATGTGCCAGCCTTTCTCCAGTGTCCTTCCGCTCTCTTCATCTGGTTCTCACTTATGCCAGGCAGCCTGTGGGGAAAGGGGAAGGTATGTGCCCACCGAACTGCCCTCTTCTGTTCCCCCCCCCTCACTTTCCTTTCCTGCCTCCAGGCAGATTGACTTCAAGCACTTCTCATCCCAATCCAGTTTTGTGTGTCTTCACCATCTTAGCAGGAGTGGAGAGCTGGACCAGAGCTAACCAAAGGAAGCACCGCAGGATAAATGCCAGGTACTTTGTTTAGGCAGGAAAGAGAAGTGCACAAATACGTGAAGAGGAGGAGGTGTATGTGAGCAGTTGTGACTCACGCCCAGACGGGGTAAATCAGGATGGTCTGGAGCTTGACCAGTTTATTGTGTCTCAGCTGGACTCTACCCACAGAGTGATTTTCACACTGAAACCTGATACAGAGAAGTGAGTATGAGAGCAGTTGATTTGATCTGTTGAAAGTGAACCTGGGCAGCTGCTGCCACTTACCGTGGGGTCAAAGTCAGATGCTGCCAGGCCAAAGGGAGAGGCTTTGGGAACCTTGCTGAGCTCCGCATCCCTTTCTAAGGCACCACTGTTTCCCTCTGACTCCATTGTCACCAGAAGGCCAAGATGCACCTGGGAACTTTCCTTCCTGAACTCCCGTGTCATTTTAAGAGGCCTTTGGCATCATCCATCACCCTCACCCTCCTTATTTTATGCTGACCATTTTTGGGACTCTGGAATCTTGCTCCTGCTCCTCCTCCTGCTGCCTGTGTTCCCTCTTTCTTTCCTCATTTGAGGAGAGCCCCCCCCCTTCGTTTTCCTCCTGGTCAGGAACTCCACCAGCAGGATCTTCCTTCTCAGTGGGACGGTGCAGCACATCTGATGCCCAGGGAAGCAAGCATGCATGTGTGTGTGAGAGCCTTGGGGCTCACCTCTCCCTTAATTTCCAAGGCCTGGTCCTCCTCTGCTTGGGGTTTGATTTTATCCTCTTCTGGTTTGGCCCCATGAATTCATCCACCATCAGGAAAGGCCTTTACCGCTGAGTCAGATTTGCCTCTTTCAGACTAGTTGCTGGGCGGAAGGACCCTGTCCTCAACAATCTCCCCTCTTGTGGGGGGATGGGGGAAGAGCAGCTCTTCTTCTTTGCTGGCTCTTCTTTTGTTCCCAGGTTCTCTTGGCTGGGCCTGTGGGGGCAAAGGCCTTCTCTCTTGTCACCTCTTTGTCCCACCTCCTGAATCACACCCCAATCTCTTGGACTTAGCAATTCCTTTCCTGACCCACAGGACACCTCTGGCCAAATCTCCTCCTGCCTGGACTCTGAATAACCTCAAGCATTCTGAATCTCCCTCTGGGGGGTGGAACAGGGGTCGCCCACCCCGAGCATAGCGGGCAGTGCCTCAAACTGACAGGAGAGACACACACTGGTCAGGCAGAGGATGGACTGCTCTGCAGGTCCCTCAGAAGCTCATGCTCTTGCTACAGACCACTTAACAATAATGATGACCCCAAAGGGGGGTGACCACTGTATCACAAGCCAGATTGCTGGGTGCATTTGAGAGCATGAGGGTGGTCTTAGGTTTTAAGTCTGATTAAGTTGTTGTGTAAGCTGCAATTACACTGTTTTTTCACTTTTTAAGAATTGAGTTGATTGGACTCTTCTTTCTAGTTAACTTCTGTTTAATTGGATTGGGAGCCACTAAACCCCTCGGAGCTTCTGAGGAGAGGATGATCCCAACTCTTTGGCAGAGCTTAGGGCAACAGACAGATAACTTGATCCCCCTGCACCCTTAATCCTACTGGGCTTTCATCAGCTTCTGCTGCGGCTGCCTGGAGTCTTTAGCCACAGAAGCCTCCATTCATTGAGCTCATTGTAGCCCCCAGGGGTTTCTGAGCAAGCAGGGCCACGTGTGCTGTTGGGTGAAGGATCAGCTCAAGGCTGCTGCCCTGCGAGTGCAACCGGGTGGCATGGGTGTGTGTGGTGGCATTGAATTGGGGGGTGGTACCAGGGTTGCAGAGGTGAGGCAGGAGCACCCTCCAGCTTCTGAGAAATAGCCCTTTCCCTCTGGGTGACCACATGGTCTGGCTCCAGAAGGTGGACAGCAGAGCCAGCTCCGCTTTGGATCAGTGCCAGCAGCCCCTGTCTCTCGGCTGCCCCCACTTGCCATGGAGGTTTCTATCCCAAGAGCTCTTCCCCATGGCCATATGGTGCTGTATCTGCTCCAGAGTTCTAATTTAAGGGTATTTTTAAATTAATTCCTTAATCTGCTCTCAAAAATTGTAATGAAGATGCTGATGACCTGGTATTTCATCCCCTGAAGACCCATGCCAGAGAAGCAAACCTCCTTTGGGAAACGGTGTGCCATCACCCCAGTCCTCTCTTCTGCCTCGACCTCAGCTGTGCAAACAGAGCCGTTGTACATTTGCAGAGAATTCCTGTGGCTTTTCCTGGGTGGACAATGTGTGTCCCCTGCTGCCTCCCCCTGAAATCAAGGGGGCTGCCAACTTATGTGCCCAGCAGCCAAAGAGTCCAAGGAGTGATTTTCTGGGAGGGTTCTTGGGTGCAGGCCGGGGCTGGGGAGTGCTGGTGGTTGTATAAGTGCTTGGAAAGCCAGGGTGGAGAGCTGGCTCTCCTATTTGTCTGTGTTCCTGAAATGATTTGAAAAGGAAGGTCTGCTTCAGGAAGGTTTCTTGCAACACTGGAAGGCCATGAGAAGCAAGAACCAAGTTCCTGAGAAAATGTGAAGCACTTGTAAACTGGATTCTTCTGGGAATATTTGATGGAGCTTGGAAGGCGTTTGTTACCAAGAACAAGTTAATTGTAATAAGTCCCTGTTTCCAATAAAACTGACCAAAAGGCCCAGTGGCCCCTTAGAGACCAGCAAGACTACTCTGCCTTCAGCTCTAACTGTTTAGTCAGTTCTAAAGAATAAGGAACTAAAGAGTTTCTTTTTAAAAATTGGGAAAATTTATAGAACCAATGACTTGGGGATGATGGGACTTGTAGCATACCCTCCATCTGTCCCAGTCTGGCAGACCACAGTCCTGATTAATCCTCTGTCATCCCATTTCTTCAGCTGCCTTTAAAATGTCCTGTGTTTTTTCTCCTCTTCCTCACACTTACCCCTTTTTCTCCTCTGAGGAAGTACGTAGACTAAGCCTGCATCTGCACTGCAGAAATAATCCAGTTTGACACCACTTTAACTGCCATGGCTCAGTGCTATGGAATCCTGGGACTTGTAATTTTGTTACGGTACCAGCGCTCTCTGACAGAGAAGGCTAATATCTCACAAAACTACAAATCCCAGAATTCCATAGCATTGAGCCATGACATGTAAAGCGGTGTCAAACTGGATTATTTCTGCAGTGCAGATACACCTCTTTCTCTCCTTTAGTCGCTAAGGTGCTGCAAGATCGCTTTACATACTTTCCAAGCTCAGGTACTTGCAGAGGGAGAGAAAATGCATGCTCTCCCTCTGGACTTCTGTCATGCTTTTCTTCTAAGCTTCAGTTTGAAAATGATTTTGAAGAATTAGATTTGGACCTGCTCAGAATTAGTCCTGCTGAACTTATTACACAATTTAAATTAGATTATAGCTTCAAGTGAGACATACTGTAATTTCTAATTTTCAGTTACATTTATCCCCTTTGCTCCCAGAAATTCTTCTGCTAGGCAAGGTTTACCCACTCCCAACTTTCAAAAGGAGTGCTCTGCTGTCACCCTGCCAGGTGCCGGGTGGGATGTTGGCCCGGAAGAGAAGTGTGCTTGGGGGTCTTCCCTTTGATAATGTAGTATGTGGGGACATAATCATTGTAATGTAAAAGCAATCTTGTGTACCTCATTCACATCCTTAGATAAGTCTAGGGTTTTTCCCTGCATGCTTTTGTTCTCCCAAAATTCCCTTTCTCTTATTTCACTGGGCACTTCCAGCCAACTGGAGTGCTGGGTCATTCCACACATGACCTAATTTAAATTTTATTGCTGTGTGTAAGTTCTCTTTTAAGTTTGAGTCTCCATGAGGCTGGAGCCATCTTCATCTTAAGCTATACCATCTTTCCTGTAACCATGCAATGATGTTTTACCATGCAGCCTTCTACTTTAGGCTGGGTGAGTTTGTTTTCCTACCCTAAATACCATTAGTTAGTTAGGAACCTCTTTTTAAAGCTTGTTTCAGTATGTAGATTGAGATTGATATACCTTCAGTAAACTTTTGATTTGCATGTTAAACTGACTCCTTTGTTTTGTAATGAGTCTAATTTAACTGAGTCATCTTAGACCTCTGAATACACTTTTTTAAATGTTAATTGAGCTTAAGTCAGCATTCCTAAGTTTGCACTCTGCATGAAGTTAAAAGTAAATGAATGATTTTTTAACTCTCTTTTTTAAAGGAGATAATTCTTGTTGCTTTTTAAAAGGACTAGATCCTGGAATTTTTAATACAATTTTATTTTTTTAGACTCATTACTCCTACAGATAAGCACCACGCAGCAGCTCCCCCGCACAGCTCTGATTGGGCCCTTTCATTTGGCCAGGGGCATCAGGTGCAGCCTCAGCAGCCCTTCCCCCAAAGAAGAGGGGGCTTCAGCGGTCCCACAGTTGCCCCCTGGAAAGCTGCTGAGGGCTGGAGGGGCTCTCAGGGTTCTTGGTGGGCATCAAGGGATGTGGTGAAAGAGGAGGAGAGGAAGGGGCCCTGAGCTGGGTGGAGGAGAAGCTCAGTATGAATGGGAAAGGAAAGCTGAGGAGGGTGAAGAGGGTCCCACTCCGGCTCTCCTTCTCTGGATTTAACATTGTTATTGCTTTGGGTTTATTGGAATTCACTCAGGAGAGCAGCTACGTCTATAGTGTATGTGTGGCATTATTGCATGTAGAGAACTTACAAACAGATCGGCATCCTATTTTGGAGTGAGATGTAGCAGATAAACCCAAACAGTTACTAAAAATTATAACACATTATACATTTATAACAAGGAGGATCGGAACAGATACCTGTGTGCACATGAGCCTGGAATCAGAGGCTCTGAGGGCAGATTGTGGGAGGAAGGGTTGGCCTACTGCTGTGGGGCACAGGTGCTGCCCTTGGACAGAATATTTGCCGGCAAAGAGACCCCTCCATTCTGCCTTTGAAGAGACATGCTTCCTAGGCGGGAAGTCCCCAGAGAGCACAGTGTGGGTTTCAGCGCTTCTTGTGGAGAGTTTGTGGGTTGGTCGTTATGGCAACCTCATAGTGTTACCCCCCCCTCCTATTGATCCATGGAGAGACGTCAATGGAGAGGTGTGAAGTAGGGGAAGGAGACTGAGGTGGCAGGCTGCAACATCCCCCCCCTCCAAAGGCAGAAGGAGAGCTTTCCTGGGCTGCCGGCCTCCAGCTTGGCCCTTTGGGCAGTTGCTCACTTTCACCTTCACCTGGGGGAGGGAAGGGATCACCCCACCCCACTTGCCCTGTCCAGCGCACGACCCCCCCCTCCCCAGACGCAAGAGCTGCTTGTCAGTAGGCAGTAGGGTGAGGATGGAGGGGGATCCACCACAAAGACCCGCCACTGGCCCTGAGAGATGCATTATTGATTGTCTCTCAGGGGGACAGAGGAAGGCAATCAAAAATCAAGGAGCTTCCTGCTAAAGCCCCCCCCCAGATGCCCCTCCTTGCATGCAAAGGGGCCCTGCATCAGGCCAGCATCCCCAGTGGTTATCCAGGGACCAGCCTCTGGCTTTGGCAGGACTGACCGGGTGAGGTCAGAGCTTGGAGGGGCAAAGGGGGAAGCTGGCTGATTGAGCCCAGACTGGCTGGCCCCCCTGCTGTGCTTTCCTCACTCACCCCTTAGCATCTTGTTGCCCCCTCCTCACCCACAACAGAGCCCAGTTCTACAGGGGCAGTGGAGTGGGGGTGCAGTGGGGTTGGGGCAGTACCCAAGGGAGAAAGTGCTGTTCTGGAAGGGCCAGTTGCCCTCCCCCCAAAGGGAGACATGTCAGATTAAGTTTCCCCTCAGCTGAAGAAGGGAAGGCTGTCCCCCACCCCCATGTCTTGACCCTGATCCTGCTTGAGGGTCCTCAGCTATGGTGAGGCTGCAATACCTTGCTGGCCTCTTGGTTTCTCCGTGCTCTCTAGAAACAGCTGTGGCGGGGCCTGGGACTTTGTCTCCTCATTATGCCCCAGTTAGGTGGTGGCATCCAAAGCGGAGTCATCCAAAGAATGCTGAGAGTTGTGGGGGGTATGTCATCCTCTCTTTCTGCCCTGTGTCAGTTTTGCATCTCCATCCCATTTCTGCAATTTAAAAATGGGAAATTTCCATAAAGAACTGCACTCTACTAGGTGTATATATTTATGTGCACATTTTTGAACCTGCTTTCTCACAAAATGCACATTTCTAAAGCTATCTTCTCTCAAAGTATGCATCTCTAAACTTAGTAACTTAGTTTGGCTTAAAGCACACACTTTAAAGTGCACTGTTGTACCATTTTAAGGCAGGAACTGCACTGTAAAATTTGGGGGGGCGTATGGCACCCACAGACATTGTGTGTACCAGTCCCTGCTTTAGTCTGGGAGACATGGATCAGGCCAGTTTGCTTGGAAATGTTGCCAATATGAAATCCTCAGGCGTCACAGCCATGGATGGTTCACACAATCCAGCCACACTGGGAACACACTGAGATGGCAACCATACTTTGATAGATAACGTGCACTGAACACCTGGTCTCCCAATATTTTCTAGCTTTTCCGTGGTGCTTCTGATCATTCTGAGGACAGGGTGCCTGCCACCCATCTGCTGAGTTTTGAAACCAGTTTGGCTGAACAAGAAATCAGTCCAGAACTTGCATGTGCTCCTGAGTCCCTCCAAGATCCCCCCCCCCATGGAGCAGATGAGGGGCCCCTTCTAATCCTTCTGTAACCAGTGTGGCTACTTCGGACCACCTGGCTTTTCATGCTCCCTCACTTGGCTGGGCAATTTGTTTCCCTCTCCATGTAACCAACTTTCAGGCAGTCCCACAATGCCAAAGCAAGAGTGGGGACCCTCTGACCTCCAAGATGCTTTAGACTGCACCTCCCCTCAGCTCCAGGCAGCCTGGCCAAGATTTCCACATTGTGGTGATTTTTATCCACCCCTTCTCTGACATGATAGGGAAAGCCTCCCATGAACTCCCACTGCTCAGCGGCAGCGGCAGGGAGGGGGGGCTTTTCTGAGCCCTCCTTCAGTTCTGAGAGAGAGGTGAAAAGCTCTCCGTGCATCTTTGTTTTCAATATCAGACAACAGTGACTTCTGGTTGTTTAGAACTGGTGTAATCTTGGATCACAACACTATAAAATTGGTCTTTGGCTTAATTTTAGCTAATAGTTTTGCTCAAGTGACACTGTTGTTCTCATTTCCAGCTGTGGGGTGGGGGAAAGACATTTTTTTTCCTTTTTAAGTACAAAAGTGATCAGAAAAGTCAAAACCCTGTTTCTCTTTCTCCTGCAGATGAGAAGAAGCCTTCGCCCTGGATGGCCAAGGTGTGTTCCTGCAAGGTGTGCTAGAGGGTCTCGCTCTGCCCAGGAAAGGGGCGGATTGTGGCAGACTCAAGCACACATTTGGCCTTCTCAGGGTGAGGCTGCCCATCTCGTGAGCATCACACATTCCCTCCACAGTGGCACTTGCTAAACTTCACCCTATGCTTCCCTTCCCTGGGCACAGTGGCGCCTGTTGCAGTCCTCAGATCCTGAGAACGAGGCAGGTCGCCTCTTTCTGCTAATAAAAGACACACACCCAAGAAGAAGACACACCCTCCCTGGCCTGACCAGTTTCTCATCAAGGAATGACAGACTGTACATTTTGGCACCACAATTCCCCTGGCTTACCAAAGTCTTCTGCCAGTGATCAGCTCAGATTCCCAGCAGGGATGAATTGCGGGGCAGCTGAATAGAGAGAGAGAGAGAAAGAGAGAGAGAGAGAGAGAAATGGGGGCTCTGCCCCCATGCATACCAGCAGCATGTTGCCTCTGGTTTTGAGCCCCCCCAACCACTACCACCACCAGGATGGTGGGCTACACAGCTTGTTTTGGCCACCATGAGACCACTGAATGAGGAAGCTTGATTCAGGGATTCCCTGAAAATGACATCCAGAACAGGTGGCCCTTGTCGTCGTCCTCCTCTTCCTCCTTCTCCTCCTTTTCCTTTCCTGCCGGAGGGACGAAGGCCAAAGCTAGGGGCAGCCAAGTGCAGGCTGGTGGCTGTCCACAGGAGTCCTGGGTGTTGCAGCAGCAATTACATTTATGCAACACGCTGCTTCGTGGCTTGCTTTTAATTTTACATCCCTGCGGTTTGCCAATGCAATCGCTTTCTGGCATCCCTCCTGCAAAAGCAGCCGGGCCTCAGCCTCTCTTGATTTCTGGAGTCGTCTTGGCCAGAGGCAGCAGCCAAGCCAAACTCAGGAACGCAGCAGCTCAAGGCTGTGGCTCAGCACTCCATCAGAAATTTGAGCTGGACACAGGAGACCTTCCGGCTCAGCAAAGACAGCCATTGTTGTTGCTGCTAATTTTGTTGTGCACTTACAACTAATTTCCAACTTATGGCAAAGCTATCACATGGTTTTCATGGCAAGATTTATTATCTTACCGAAGAGATTGTCACTATTACTGTCCTCCGAGGCTGAGAGAGTGGGGCTTGCCAAGGGTCACTCATGGGTTTCCAAGGCCAAGTGGCGATTTGAACCTGGGCCTCCTGGTGTTCTAGTCCAACACACAGACTTCTACACTCCTCTGGTGTGATGGCCAGCTGCCCACCTGGAGCAAGACAGTGGCAGAGAGCAGACAAGAGGCAGAGAGCAGATCCTCTTCCCGGCAGGAAGGGGCATTTGGCCTCTGAAAGACCAGCAGTGTGGGCATGAGGGAGGCAGCTGGTAAGGGACCCATGGTGCTCAGGCTCTGCCCTGCTGCTCCAGGAGGGGGCTTAACCTCAGTGGTGGGAAGCAGGATATTTGGCTCCAGAGGCCTTTAAACTGAACTTTATTCTGCTGAAAATTCTCTCCTGATGACTGGAGGACTGTATTGTACAGTGATGAGATCACAACTGGAAGAGAGGCGAGCTCAAATTCCCCCCTCAGCCAGGAAGCTCATTGGGTGGTTTGGCCTAGTCTCTCTCTTAACCTCACAGGGTTGGGGTAGGATAGATTTGGGGTGGGAGACAACTGTGTGTAGTCTTGAGCTACTTGCAGTAAATGTCAGATATAAATGCAATAAATAAAAGATAATTAGCGGCTTGGCAATGGCAAGAGATCCACTTCTGGCACTTGAACAACACTGAATTGGGTCCTTTCCTCTGGAAGAGGGGATGTGCTTTGGTGCAACATGATTGGAGTCCCACCTTTCTCCCAGAACTAGCATCCAGCAAGATTAAAAAACACAGAGGGAAACAGGAAGTGCATCATGTTAAAACATAATGCAAACAAAGTTATAACATTGAAAAGCACCGTCAGGGAGGAAAGAGTCACCCCAAGAGGTTGCTTGGCTGAAAAAGTCTTGGCCTGCTAATGGAAGGAGAGCAGAGAATGGAGAGGCGGCTTGGTTTCCCCTGGCTGGGAGTTGTACTGGCTGGGCGCAGCCACCAAGAAGACTCTGTCTCCCAGGTCCCCACCACACAGGCCTCTGAGGGTTACACAAATGGCTGCCATAAATCTCAAAGCCTTGACTGGCTGGTGGTGTTGGGGCAGAGGGGATAAGGTCTCTCAGGTAGCCCAACCTCACTTTGCCTAAGACTTTCCAAGGTGTATAATGAGCACTTTGAACTGTGTCCTGTAATAAATTGGCAGCTAGAAAACTAATTGCTACACCATCTATGTGAAAGCCCTTCAAATTTTTGAAGATGATTGTCATATTGTCATTTTTTTTCTTTGCAAAAGCATACTGAGAACAATGAATTCAGCTGTTGAGTTCCTCTCTAACAATTTGCTTCTGTTACAGACACCCAAGCCCTGCTGCAAAAAATAGAGGCAGCAATGGAAAACCAGTGTGGTGTAGTGGTTTGAGTATTGGACTAGGGCACTGGGAGACCAGGGTTCGAATCTCCCCTTGGTCATGGAAACCCACTGGGTGACTTTGGGCAAGTCACATTCTCTCAGCCTCAGAGGAAGGCAATGGTGGCAAACCCCATCAGAACAAATTGTGCCAAGAAAAACCTCTGATAGTTTTGCCTTAGGAGCCTCCATAACTCAGAAATGACTTGAAGCACACAACAACAACAACAACAACAATGGACTGTTGGGTGCCTAGAAGAGCACATTTCCCTGCAGTGTAACTCTCACTCTTTGGACTACTGGTGGCAGGAAATGCTTGATCAAGAAGGAAGAAGCCCCTCCAAGGAAGAAATCCTCCCCCTCTTCTCTTTGCTTCCTCCTCCTCCTCCTCTGTCATTTCTGCCACCTGCTGTCCTTTGCTGCTATTATCTGGTTAATGGCTGTGACACATTGAGCACACATGACAGTGAGAAAATTGATTTCACTCAGCAGAAAAGCTTCCAATTTTCCCAGCCCTGTAATTTTATGTCCACAACAAAATAAAAGGGTTATTTTCCTTAAGATGAAGGGAATTGGAATCTTTGATAAAAGCCACAGTCAGTGTTGTGGTTTTGACTGGCAAAGGTACCACTTTCAGGGACAGGGTGTTATTTGTGTATGGGGGGGGAGGGGGAGTCTGTCTACTCATGAAGAAAAAGACTAAAAGGGGGGGGGGGCTGCAAGGAAAGATGATGGTCTATTAAAACACCTCAGGCTTCACAGGCCCAAAGTGAGGCCCTCTGTTCTGCTAGGCCAGGTGGGGGGGGCACCCCCACAGGCCTCTCCATGCCTCTCCTTCCCCCAAGTGAGTTCAGGGCAGCAGGAGGAGCCCCTGCCACCCCCACTGTCCCATGGAGGAAAGAGGGCAGGTAAGTGGGAGAGGGATTGGGATTGAATAGAGTTGCCAGAGGGGAAACCAGAGATGGCTCCAAGCCTTCAAAGTTCTGTAGAAGAGGGAGTTTGGGCAGGAGTAGCTTGTTACCTGGATGCCTTATGGGCCAGCCCTGCTGAGATCCTCTCTTCTATAGGTCCACCAAAGGCACAGGAGCCTGCTCCAGTTTCCACTTGGGTAAGCCTAGGGCATCTTTCTTGAGGGTTTCCTCCCCAGGAGCTGACCAGGACCTCCGACACCTGCTTTAGGGGTCTCCAGGAGGTTTTTGAAAGCCATCTTGGTGCTGAAACAAAAGTAGTATTTCACTTGGGGGGTATAGTAAAGCAAAAAAGACTGCCAGGAGGCAAGCAGAAGTGACAAAAGGAATCTCCTGGCACAAGTTTGGGTGCTCCTGGAAGATGTGTCTCTGCAGCTCAGGAGGCAAAGGTTCGGGAGAGCTGAAAGAGAGTAGCAGCCCCTGAGAGCAGGTGCCTGTTTTGGAAGCGGAACATTTTCCCTTACCTTTCACACATTGCAAACACATTACTTGCTGCAAGGGCTCAGCTAATTGACCTCAAGGATATGTTGCAGGTTTACACATTTAGGTTCCTTGACTAAGGCCAGGGAGAATTGGAGCAGCTCCCTGTGGCTTTTGCTCTATATTTTGAAGGCTACAATTAACCCATTAGAAAGACTGAATGCTGCACAGCATGAAACTCAGTGCTTCTGTGGCTCACCTGCATGCCCAGGTGTGTTTCAACAACCACCCCCCTGCTTCTGCCCCACTTCAATGGATCCATCTGTCTCCACAGTGTTGACTCTTCTACAGCTTCCCCTTCCATGGCACAGCTGATGTCCTACAAGACTAAAGCAGTGGCCCTTTTTCCAGGGTCCCTTGTGAGAGTGGACAGGATGAGGCAGTTTCCTTCTCCTCAAGGCTTTCTGCCCTTCCCATGGCCGCTCTGTTTGTGGCATTGTCACACCATCAGGACATGGGGTGCAGTCACCTGCCCACCATGTATCCCATTTTGGGGGCCACACAGACATCTTCTTGAGCTTTCACTCTTTCTGTCACAGATCATCAACTACCCCTCCTGCCCCTCAGGATCATTTTGGAGGCAACTGAGAAGATGATTGTAACAACCTCCCCCCCCTCCCCTGGCCCTGGGGTGCCCCATGCAACCGCTGCTGCAGCCTCCTGTCAAAAGGCCCCAAGGAACAAAGTGCCCCACCTGTGGGATGCCACCAGGTGGCCAGACTCTCCGCCACTCTCCCACACTGACTGGTTTCAGACTATGGACTTTTCATGACTTGACACCCCCCCCCCAACCATGATGGAAGACCACTTTGGAATGCTGGGTTGGGGGGAGGGTCTTCTCAGTTCCTCTAACAAGGCCTCCTCCAGATGACCTAGAAGCCAACCCCCACCTACCTCAGCTCTTGTTGGTGGAGAAACTGCCCCTTTTCTATCAGGCCAGAGAAGGTTGGAATCTTAATTTATTGGATTGTTCCATTTGATGGCCTTCTTTAAAACATTACAAGTGATTAAAAGGACCATAACAGATAAACGCAGCCTTTAAAGCTACTCATGCATTCTTAATGGACAGCCTGTTAATCTGAGGTCTAGGTCATGAATTTGAATGCTTTTCACTAAACACCTCTCTGGCAAGGAAAGCCAATTTCCCCTCAGGGTAAATGGGAATTCATTAATTGTAATTAAATTAAACATCTGTGACTAACTGGGAATCCCAATTTGTCTCCTGTGCAGTCGCCATTGCCATCGGCTACTTGGCTCTCCTGGAAGAGCAGAGACAGGAGGGATCTGGTTGGCTGCAACTGACCATCAGAAGAAGGATGGAGGAGGGGTGGGCGTGGATGGGGACCTTCTTGTTTGTTTAATTTATATTCCTTCTTTCTCCCACCTCGTGGATCCATTACAGGATGTGGATAGCTTTTAAGGAGCTCTTCAAGGTGCTGGGCCTGTTTAGGAATCCTGCTCAGCACCTTGGAGGGCTCCTTGAAAGCCCCAGTTAAAACCTGTTGTGGATTCAGGGATGTGGACCCACCAGTCTCTTCCTGGGCCGCTGAGCCCTTCTTGTTCCTGGCCTTCCTTCCCAGCCCCAGATCTACTTCCCCATAATTGGACAGGGCAAAGAGCTGGTCTTCAAAACAAAGCAATGCACAGGAGGCTGATTCTGAGTGATGACCCTGACCCTGCGAGTGAGCAGGAGGAGGGGAACTGAGAATCATCAACCAACTGGGGAGGAGCATGAACTGGAGTGCAAAAAACAGGGGTGCTTAAGGGTATTTTAAACACACCCAGAGCTGAAGTAGAGGGATGTGCCACTGGATGGCTGAACACAGCAAAGGAAGGAGGATGTGGGAACAAGCGCACCAACAAGAGAGAGCAGCTGGGTGTCAAGAATGGGTGGAGTTAAACAGAAACCTACTTTAATTACAGGAGTTAATAGGAAAAAAGAATTTTACAGGCAGTAGCAGCAGAAGCTGAGTTGCTCAAGCAGCATGTTCCTCTGTCTTTGCACATTGCGCATTGTGCATTATGTGTTGTTGTTGGAGAGTATGAGTCTAAAATTAAAAATGTATTAAAGATTCAAGGGATCTAGCCCTTTTAAAAATAAAAATATCTTCTTTAAAAGTAAAAAAACCCCTTCAAAGTAAGCAGAGTAAAGGCATCGGAATGCAGACACAGCTCAATTAACATTTAAATGTGTGGTCTGATCACTTAGTCAATTAGACTCATTAAACAACAAAGACGGCAGTTTAAAAATGCATATCAAAAGTTTACTGAAGGTATATCAATCTTAATCTACATATTAAAATAAATTTAAAGGACCTTAACTAAAAGGATTAGGGTAGGAAAAACTCACCCAGTGATGAGGGCTGCATGATGAAGGGCAAAAAGTAAAAGCAAGACTAAAGAAAAGATGGCTACAGCCACATGGAGACAAACTTAAAAGGGAACTTAAAACAAAGCATAATAAAGTATTTAAATTAGGAGGTCATGTGATGAATAACCCATTGCTCCAGTTGGCTGAAATTGCCTAGGGAAAGAAGAAGGGGGAGTGGAAAAACTCATGCATGCAGGAAATTCCTAAACTGAACTTAACATGGGATACACAAGATTGTATTGCATTATAATTTCCCCACAGTTGTGTTTATGCATATTGCACACAATGGTAGCTAGTCATTGGCATGTGTTGTGCAAGCATGCCATTTATGGTGTGCAAAAGGGATTTTGGACCAAGGCCACCAGGGTCTAAAGTAAATCTCACGGGGAAAGCCAGAGAAAGGTGGGCCATTATCCTGAGACTTCATTGTGGGGTTCCTCTGCCTGCCCCCAAGCTTGCTTGGCCAACCCCAGCCAGAGCCCCTCACCCTCCAGCTGGCCTGTGTGGAGGCAATCTTGTGCCAAGAGACTCCTGTTGTTGCTGCTGTTGTTAGGGGATCCATTATTTGAACCACGCTATTTGGAGAAGTGGCTGCTTTCCGGAGGGATGGTGCGATGTTGACACTTTAGAGAAAAGAGCCCATGAATTATTGACTTAATGAGTTAATGCTGCCTGACTCTCCAGTGAGGCATCAGGACCCGGGGACTCTTTAGCAGAAGGCATCAGTGCAACCTTTGAGTTCCCCCAGGGAAGGGGGCAGAGAGACTGAGAGAGAAAGATGGCTGGCTGGCACACAGCGTCTGCCTTGGATGAGAGCTAATACACAGCCACCTCCACTTGCCTCCTCTGCTGATTCTTTTACACTTCGGGGTTTAAGATGGTTGCTGGGCAAGGCAACAGCCTGGGAAAGTTGCATTCTGCCCACAGAGGCTTCTGGGCAACCCACTTGCCCAGTGCCAGCCAGAGAAAAGGGCAAAGGTCTCTCCCAAGAGGCCAGTCCGGAGATTGTGGGAGAGGCCCTGTGAGCCCCCTTGGTGAGAAGAATTAAGAAGAATGTGTTGAGATTAAGAGGAAAAATATATTAGTGTTAGGATAGTTTTATTTTTGTATTAGTAAGAAAAGAGGAAAATAATAATTACAATTTTTGCGTTATTGTTACAGCCTTTTGCAGTTGGGTGTATTTTTCAGTAGAATGGTTTTTATTCCAATAAAAAATTCCTAATCCCTTGGTGAGAAGAACTCCCCTTGTCCTCTTTCTCCTCCTCCAGATGTTGCTCCTCCTCTTTGGGCCTGCTGGGTATTCAGCCACGCCAAAGGTATCCGAATCCTTTGCATTTTGGCACACTGGTTGCTAAGCAGAGTGGATCCTCCTCCCGCCCCCTTTAGCAGCAGCGGCTGCAGGGACCCCTGAAGGGCCGGTGAGGGAGGCCTTGACCTCTGCTTGGCGGGGGAGGAGGCGGCGGCTTGGAGAACCGGGGGAAGCTGCCTCTCTCGTGGTCCATCTCCCCCTCCCCAAGCCCTTGCGTTATTGGGGGGGGGGGCTGCACCCTCCGGCGAAGGGAGCTGGCTTGGTCCTCCTCCTCCTCCTCCTCCTCCTCCTGCAGCCACGAAGCCAGCAGAGGTGGCCCTCTTTCCCTCTTGGCCCCTGGCCCGCTTGTTTGTTTGTTTGTTTATACCCCGCTCTTCAGCCACAAGGCTATCAGAGCGGTTTACAAAGTGTTTTAAGCAATAGCAATTGACACATCTCCACTGGTCCTTCTGGTCACTCCCTGCTTAATAAAAGACCCCTCCCGAGGCTAAAATGGCCACCCCCTCAAAACACGGGGAAATTGCCACCTAGGCTCATCATGGCTCCCATATCCTCTTGATGGTTGACTGTCACAACAACCTTCTAAGGTAGGACAGTGGCATTATTTTGGTACTGCAGCTATAGGAGTGACGGTGAGGTAGGAGCTGGCCTTTGAGGGGCAATTCCTAAGGCACAAACCCAGCATCTTGCTTCTTGGCCAGCTCAGAGCCCTTCTGACTATGGGGTTAGTTGGGGGCTCTCGAAGGGCCCTTCCTTCTCCAGTCTGCGGGGGATGATCCCCACTGGGGGGCTCCAACAAGGCGGTGGCTCAGAGAGAGAAGGAAGGGGCTCCTGGCTCCAGATGTGGGCACCGGAGGGGGGTCTCTTCCTGCCGGCCGCCCCACTGCAGGAGGGAGGGGTGACGGGGGGAGGCAGCAGAGTCCCCGGGAAGGGCCGGGGGGAGGACAGCGGAGGGGGCCCGGGCTGCTTCCCCGCCTCCCCCTGTCTTCTTCTCCCCCCCCCCCCAAACTCCAGCGAGGCGGCTTCTTTGGGGCCGCGGGCTGAATTCCTTCGGAGGCACCCGAGCGGTCGCTCCGCAGGGAATGCCGCATTAGCAGCTTCCAATCCGAGTTTTAAAAATGAATGCAGATGAATTAATAATGATTACCTAATTATTGGAAAGTGTCACATTGCTTTAGAAGCCATTTCGCCCTGTTGCAAGGGGGGAAGGGCTCCTCTCGCTTCCGGTCGTAAACCCTGCAGCAAAGCGGGGGCCTGGCGCTGTGTGTGTGTGTGTGTGTGTGTGCTGGCAATCCCGCGCCCCCCAGGGGCTCCTTCCACTCGGCCTCACAGCCCCAGGAGCGACCCCGCCAAGAGTGGGAAGCCCGCGGCTCTGCAAATCGCCCTCTGGCTCCCACCACCACCACCCCGCTTTCTCTTGCTCCCTCCTAGGCCCCGATCCCACCTTCTCACCGCCCCAACGTTGCCCTTCCCGCCCTCTCTGGTCGCTGCACATACCTGTCTCTCACAAGAGCCTGGGTGATGTGGTGGTTTCTCCTCCCTTCCCTTTCTTTCTTTTCCTCTCATTTCCTTCTCCCCTTCTCCCTTCCCTTCCCTTTCTTTCCTTTCCTCTCATTTCCTTCTCCTCTTCTCTCTTCCCTTCCCTTCCTTTCTTCTCCTCCCTTCCCTCCCTTTCCTTCTTCCCTTTCCTTCCCTTCCCTCCTTCCCTTCCCTCTTCTATCCTCTCCTCCCTTCCCTTCATCCTTTCCTTTCTTCCCCTCCCTTCCATTTCCTCTCTTCCCAACCCTTCCCTTCCTCTCCTCCCTTCCCTTCCTTTCCTCTCTTCCTCTCTTTCCCTTCCCTTCCTTCCCTTCCCTTCATCCTTTCTTTTCCTCTCTTCCACTCTCTTCCCTTCCTCTCCTCCCTTCCCTCCCTTTCCTTCTTCCCTTGCCTCTCCTCCCTTCCCTTCATCCTTTCCTTTCCTCTCTTCCCCACCCTTCCCTTCCTCTCCTCCCTTCCCTTCCTTTCCTCTCTTCCTCTCCTTTCCCTTCCCTTCCTTTCCTTCCCTTCTTCCCTTTCCTTCCCTCTCCTCCCTTCCCTTCATCCTTTATTTTCCTCTCTTCCACTCTCTACCCTTCCTCTCCTCCCTTTCCTCTTCACTTTCCTTCCCTTCCTCTCTTCCGCTCCCTTCCTCTGGCTTCCTTTCCTTTCCTCTCCTCCCTTCCCTTCATCCTTTCCTTTCCTCTCTTCCCCTCCCTTCCCTTCCCTTCCTCTCCTCTCTTCCTTTCCTTTCCTTTCGTTTCCTTCTCCCCTTTCCTTCCTTCCATTCGTTCCTGGCTGAGATGCGGCTGACAGGGACGGGGCTATTGCACTCGGGACAGATTTTATTCCGCCAACCATTAATCAGGGTGATAACCTTTGTTTTTCCTTGGGTTTATTCCCACTACAAAATCATAACAGTGTAATGGCTGTAATATTTTAAGTTGTTTTAATTCTGCTGTCAGTTTAACACTGTTTTTGCTGGAAAATCAAGCATTATCTCTCCACCCCCCTTAGAGCAATTGGGGATTTTCGAGTCTACCCCCCTCCCGCCGCCGCATGCAAGTTTAACCCTTTCCTATCGCAAAACATGGCCCTGAATACTTTGTGCATCTAAGCAACCAGACCATGTTCCCTGAGCAACTTCTAGAGGGTGGTCTTATAAAAAGCCCCCCTTCTCCATCTTACTTCTCTCTTGGCCTCTCTGCTTTTTGCTCCTCTTTTTTTGTTTACCGAATCTTTCCATTAGGATCAGGATGCGCTCATTCTAAAAGCAATTAGTAAAGTTCTTTCCTTTCTCTTGTAACTTGATGCTGCCTGCTGGTATTTACTGAAGTCAGCCTCAGCCAGGGAGGTACTGAAGGCTGAGACACGTTACTTCTGCTCAACTCTGCTGAGAGAGGCTGTTTCCTGACAGATCCAGTCTTCCTAATTCCATCCGCCCTGCTCCAAGAAGGCTAAAACCCTGGATATGATCCTTTTCCCTGCATTTTTAATCTCAACAGTTTTTCTTATGCTTTTCACTGTAAGTGCTTTTATTGTAATTTCCTTCCTTTTATAAGCCTCTTGGAGAGTCAGTTCGGGAGAAAAGTGGGTATGAATAAAGGGATGGATGACTTACATTTTAATGGCCATGGCTCGATCCTATGGAATCCTGGGATCTGTAGTTTGCTAAGGTGTCTCCCTCTGAACTGCAATGCTAAAGCTTTCGGCAGAGAATTCTGAGCACCCGTTATTTTCTGTGATTGTGGTGTGCCTTCAAGTGTCTCTGATGACTCCCTGTGCACTCTGGTCCTCTGGGAGGAATTTGTTACAACCTTTAAAAACTAGGCTCTCTTGGATCTCCCAGAGGATCTTTTTGGCTATTGCTCCCAAATTATGGAACACCCTGCTGGATGAGATCTGTCATATTACCACCCTAAATAGCTTTTAAAAAGCTCTTTAGAAGGATCTCTTCCCGTGGGCCTTCCCTGAATAGATAGATACCTGGCCATCAGAAAGAAAAATCTAACTTAGCCCGATCCCGAAACAGCTACTGTTTATTATTTATTGTTTATTTTTAGTATTTATTAAGTATGTTTTAATTTTTTGGATTATTTAATTGTATTTTAAGGGGTGGGTGGTATCGAGGGTCTTAAATGTATATTTTTAAATGTTGTATGGCGCCCCCAAGGCAAACCTATCATGGGGGATATTTTACCAAACTACAACTGTCAGCGTTCTCTAGGATGCAGTCACAACGTTTAGAGTGGCATCCAAAGTGCTATAATTCTGCAGTCTGGATGCACCCATGGTGACCTAAAGCAAAACGACTCCCCCCCCCACCTCCAGCAGACAGGAAATGGGAGCCCTTGGCATGGAGTTTACAGTGGAAAGTGGTCAGCGCCCCCTCCCGTCCGGGTTTGGGGGGCTCAGAACAACTTCCTAAGCCGCCTCCCTGCTGGCAAAGTGCCGCTTTTAACCTCCAACTGCTCAGTGGTAGCATCTGTGCTTTCCCCTGAAATTAAATTAAGTGTGAATTCAATTATGGAGGGGGATGACGTCACGGCGTCCCTGTCATTCAATCCTGGAAGAATGGAAGGAATGGGCCACGCGCAATCCTCGCGTGGGCAGAGGCAGAACCCGGCCAAAGGGGAGCAGGGCCAGCTCTTACTTGACGACCACGGAGGAGCTATGGAGGGGGGGGGCTGTCACAGGGTTTTTTGGCAAGATTTGTCCAGAGGGGGCTTGCCTTTGCCGTCCTCTGAGGCTGAGAGAGTGTGACTTGCTCAAAGTCACCCAGGAATTTGGGGGGGGGTACGATTTTTTTTATTGAAATAAGACCATTCTACTGCAAAATACACCCGACTGCAAACGGCTATAACAATAACGCAAAAAAAAAAAATGGGTTTCCTCTTTTCTTACTAATACAAAAATAAAACTATCCTAACACTAATATATGTTTCCTCTTAATCTAAACACACTATAATCACTCTTTTTTCTTTTCCAATGAACAATATATTTACACCTTTATACTAAAATTAGAAGTTAGAAGTTACACATTACAACTATACATATTTGGAAAAGTAAAAAATAATTATAATAATAATAGTAATAATAATATAAAAATAAAATATTTATTTAAGAATATCCCTTAAGTTATTGCTGGGGTTGTCTCATTAAACCACAGCCAAAATGTTCTCCAACAATGGTTTGGCAATTTCTCTTTTTCAGTCAAAGCTAAATTTTCAATTATGTTCTTAACATAATAAGCAGTGCCTTTTACATCCTGCAGATTTTGACTCTTTACCTCCCTTTGTCCTTGGAAAAATAATCCCAACATCACATAGAGGTTTACCAGGTGCACCATGGATCAGGGCACTGTCCAAAAACTCACAGCAGGGGAACCAAACTCCTTCCTCTTCCTCTTCCTCTTTTGGCCCACTGACTTTCTGGGTCCCCTGACACCCTCCGGAGGTTCCATTCCTGAAAGCACTGCCTCCCAAACCTGTTGTGCCAATTCTGGCCAATCCAGGACCCGGGCCATCTCCTCCCATGTTTGCCGGGGCACTTGGGCTGTCCTGGGCAAAATGTCTGATCATCTCCCTTTGTGCCACGCCACTCAAAATCTCAGCCAGGTTTCTTGCACGCGTGGGTGGGGTGGGTGGGGTACATGCCTGACTGAGTTCCAACTGCTGAGAGGTGAAAGTCTTGCCTCCTTGGGGGGGCACTGCGTGTCAGAGCCCCCCACCCAGAAACTAGAGCAGTTTAGTGCTGTGGGGGGATGACCTTTGGCTGCCAACCACCCTTTTGCCATTGACTTTTTGCTCCAAGGGCTGGTTGCCAAGCAACACCCGTTCAAGGCCTGTATATATACAAGCCCCACGAGTCTCTTTATTGAGAGAAAGATGGGATATGAGTTATTTTAAAAATTGTTATTTTGAAAAGTCTGTGTGTGTGGGGGTGTTGAAACCCTTGCCAGTGGCTTAGGGCTGGTATGTTGAGGTGCCAGTTCTCCTGATTTTCACTAGCTGAGGACTGGCTCTGTGTGTGTGTGTGTGTGGTCTCTCAAGGTGGCTTCCTTTGCCAGTTTTTGCAAACACTTACAGTGTAATGAGCATCTTGCTAGGGCCATGACTCAGCCCCCACCCCTTATAGCTTTCTGCCATCTGAGGAGACTGCTGGAAAAAGCTTTCCTGAAAACACCAGTCAGAATCCCTGGTTCGCACCTTTGTGATTCGACTGTTGCATTACCTGTATGTATCTTAAGAAGACTCCTGGACTGGTAGGACCTGCGAAGCCTCACCTGCTGGTCCTGTAATCTTTTTTAGCTGACTGAACGCAGATGTGCAAGATGCCATTGGCAGCACACGGACAATAATCACAGACCTACATACTGGCTTCAAGATAACAAGGCTGCAGCCCTGAGCAGGAAACTAGAGCAACCAGTGGCCAAGCCTTTTAACTCAGAACATCACCGCCTCTCTGATTTGTCTCCATCTCATTCAAGGGCTTTAGCCAAAAGGGAGCATGTCTGGATCTGAGTTTTAAGCTGGAGGGCAATCCATTATCCCCTTAAGAATGTTATGAATTGGGTCTTCTAAAATACTACACGCTCACTTTTGTTTTAAGCAACTGAGGATAGAAGCCAAAGCATTTCACTTATTAGTTGAACTATTCAGTTCTGTTTGTTAATCACTCTGATAAATATTTATTTTTAGTAATTGACTGAATCCTACCAGGACCCAGACCAAACTCCTAAGAAGTGCTGTTCATTTGCTTCCAAATCGTAGCGTAAGGTTTACACGCATTCAGCTTTGCCCATGTTTACAGCAGGGCCACTGAAACCAGTGGAATTTAAGCCAACTGTGGCTAACATGACCTCCTGTTGATTTGGGTTCCTCTCTTCCAAGGGTCAATAAATCTGGATGCCACCCAAAGGCCGGGGTCTGGTGTGTGCCCTGCTTGGCTCCACTTTCTCCCAGGGGGTCTCTTGTGGCAAGGGTGGAGAAAGAAGGCCAGCAACATCCCAAACACCCAGTTTGGCCAGGTGCTTCTGCAGCTGTTTTCTTGTGCTGCTAATCACCTATGAACCTCAACAGACAGGATTCTGGCCCTGTTCTCCAGCAATGTCCCAGGGGATGTTTTCATGCATGGAGGGGTGCAGCAGGTGGGTGCTGACAGGTGGTGTGTGTGTGTGTGTGTGTGTGTGTGTGTATGGGGAGGTCTTCCAAGAGGGATCCCACCAAAAAATTAAGGGTGAAACTTCTGAAGTGGGTGATGTGGCCCCAAGAAAACTGGCTGTATTTAGTTGCCCAGATGACCTTGGTCACCAGGACTGTCCACAATGGAGCAGGAGGAGGAAGGCAAGTGACTCTGGTGACCCTTCTAGCCATTCTGGACACCACCAAGTGTCAGGAAGAAGCCAAAAGGCTCCCTCCCCCACCACTGCTGGCTGCTTCTGACCCTGCAGCTGCCCTCCTGCTGTAAGGGCAACTCAGGCCATCTGGCTGGCCAGCTGCTGGGAACAGCCCTGGCTGCCCATTTGCTCCCCCTTTGTCCTAGCGACAGGCTGGTTTTCTTGGCTCTTTCCATTTCACAGGAGGCAAAGCTGAGAGACCTCCCTCTCCCCTGAGTTTGAAATTGCAAGCAGACACAAAGAAGCCACTTGGCAGGAGTTGGTTTCTGCCCATTGAGCAGCAGCGCCTTCTCAGGTCAGGTCCTCACCTATTGACTCCTGGCCCTCTGTCTGTATTCAGAGCAGGAATTTGGGATTAATGCAGAGCTAGAAGCCCAGCAGAAGAGTCAGTCTCTCTCTCTGCTGCCAGCCAGGAGCTGTGATTGCCACCAGACTGCACAAGCCATAAAGGGCAAAAGGAAGGCAATCATCCCCAGCAGTAAAGAAGATGTTGATTTCCCCCCATTCTACAATCTGTATAAATATTGAAGGTAATTTTTAAATAAGGTGCATTATTTATCAAGGAAGCTCTCTGGTAGGGGCTGCTATGGACAGAAAATGAGGCCTCCAGGTGTGTTTTCACCCTCACCCACTCAGGGTTTAACAAGATCGGTTGAAAGCCACTGGCCTGCCTTTTGGTCTCCTGCATCTTACTCACATTTCCCTTAGGCCTTTCATGCAAGGGAGATTTGCACTAGGCAGCAGCTGAATATCAAGCTGGCAGGATGACTTCAGGGAAAGTCAGCATGGCTTTGCTGAGAATCTGAGTCCCAATACACTTAATGTTGGGACAAGGGTGAAAACAAGGAATCAGAAAGAGAGTTGGAAGAGGCATCCATTTCCCTGGTGCCCCCAGAGGCCTCTGCTGCTGCTGCTCCCACCATATGGCCAGCTGGCCGGCCCCACAGCCTGAGTGGAAAGGCTGCCCCACTGGCCATCCCTTTGCCACCCAGGTAAGAGGAGGGAGGCGAGGAACATCCTTCCACCCCACCATCTCTCCCAACTCTATGGCTCTATGACTCCATGAAGCCGAAAGGCACCTTTGGAAAGATCAAGAGCTTCCATTGACAGGGAGAAAAACACAGTTTTTGGCCTCTGATGGAGTTGGCTGTGCTGTGAAGGCCAAAGAAGCTCCTGCAAAAAGATATAGAATAAGAGCAGCGTGTGTGTGTGTGTGTGTGTGTGTGTGACAGTCTTTGTTTTATTAGCTGAATGAATAATGGTCTTGCCAGAAGGGAATAGGAAGCCAGGATTAACACCCGCAAGGGAGCCAATAATCACACACACACCCCTGATTCAAACATCAGGTGGGAGATGGGAACCTCCTGGTAGGAGTGGCAACTCAGCAGCCCCGTTCCCTTTGAAATTATTTTCCTCTGCATGTGAAGGTCAGGGACCAGATGCTTCTCTTTGGCATGGTTGGCAAAGGATGTCATGGATGCCCCTTAGGAAGAGGAGCAGCTGATGAAGGAGCCCTTGATGTCGTGAGGACCAGCCACGGCATCGCCCCAATGCATGTGGGGCAGAGCTAGTTTCCATCAGGTCTGGCCCTTTCAGCTCTCCCTCTGGCCCTAACCTCTGGGGAGCAGGCACTTGAGTTTTGGACAGGTGGCTATTGGGGCAGCAGGGTGGATGCCTGTCAGCAAACAAAGGCCTGCCTGGCAGAGCCTGTGAAAGGGCAGGAAACTGGTGGTGGTGTGCAGTGGAGCAGGAAGAATGATGGACCCAGAGACAGATTCCATCTCAGCCATGAGCTCTGATGTTGACCTTGGGCCAGGCCCTGACTGACTTGTGAAGATGGGCCCAGGTCTTCCAGCACAACTCTATGGTCAACGTCTGGAAGAAGTATACCATAGAATCCTGCTGAAGGACCTAGAATATGCCCAGAGAGAACGTTTTCTTTCAGTTGTGTATAACTGAAACCATGTAATGCGAGCTCACATAATATGCAGGCTGACTGTACACACATCCATCTTGTATTATATCTTATATGCTATAGGTTACACCAAGATACATTCTGTACTTATTGGTCTATTCCCAGGCCTCAAAAATGGCAACCAAAACAGCTTTGCCTATAACAAACAGTCTGGGTGTGTGTGGGGGACCCATCCAAGCAGTAGCAATGTTGCTCTTTAAGGGAAAGCCCTTCCCCCAGTGGACTGATAGGAATACGTAGATTGGGGGGCAGGTTAAGTTAAATCAATTTATTAACATGAATCCCCCACTCAACCAGCTCAGGAAAATGAGAGCGAGGGAGAGAGAATTTCCATCCATCTATAACTGTCCATCCGCCTGCCTGATTGTGGAGCTGGGAGAGAGTGTGGGCAGCTGGCCAGGGAGCTGAGTGGTGATTTGGGCATTGTGCCAACAAGAGGAGAGCAGAAGAGCTGCAGAACGCATGCAGGGTGCATGGGAGTCAGTGTGCCTGTAAGGAGGGGGCTCAGCCCCAGGTATGTGTGTGGCTGCTCTGAATAAGAGTCAGAAAAGACCACAGGAGCCATCTAGTCCAACCTCCTTCTGCCAAGCAGGAATACAGAACTAAAGCTCTCCTGAAAGATACCCATCCAGCCACTGTTTAAAAACCTCCAAAGATGTTTAAAAACCTCCAAAGATGCCCACCACCCTTGGAGGCAGTCTATTCTACTGTCCAATAGTTCTTACTGTCAAGAAGTTCCTCCTAGTCTTTAGGTGGAATCTCTTTTCTTGTGAATCCATTGGTTCATGTTCTAGTATCTGGAGCAGGGTGGGGGGGAAGCTTGCTTCACCTTCTACTACGACATCCATTCAGACATTTAATTAGCTATCAGGCCACCTCCTAGTCTTCCCTTCTCTCAACTCTGTTGTCTCTCTAGAGTACTGACCATCTCACTTGTCCTCCTCTGAACACATTTCAGCTTACTGATACCCTTCCTGCAGTGCCCAGAACTGGGCATAGGATTCCATGCAAAGTCTGACCAAAGCAGAGCAGAGCAGTACTACTGCTCCCCTCAATAAAGACAGTATATACTCCTGTTGATGCAGCCCGGTATTGCATTGGCCTTTTTAGCCACTGCACCACACTCTTGGCCCCTGTTTAGCTTGTGGTCTCCTAAGACCCCCTAGATCCTTTTTGCATTGCCTGCATTTTGCATTGAAGCCAGGGGTCACTCGTCCTATACTTGTGCATTTCATTTCTCCTGCCTGGCTGTGGTACCTTACATCTATCCTCCCCATTGTACGTACTTCTTTCTCCCTGCAGGAGCAGACTCCACTTTCCCACAGAGACCACTATCCAAAAGCAAACTGGGCAAACAGACGGAGTGCCTTTGCCTTTGCCCATTTCTGCCCTGTGCCCTCACTGGGCTGCACAACCCAAGAACTGCTGTCCAAGTTGCCCAGTTTTTCTGGATTGCCAGAAGGGGAGGCAGGACTGTGTCAGATAGAGGGCACTGGGAGAGCCTTCTATAGCTCTGGCACTATGACCATTTCTACAGCTCTGGCCCCACCTGCTGTGCCCTTCCCCTTCCCCCTGCCTGACCTCACAAGAGAGGTAGCAGGGGGGCATCCTGTTGGGGAGGGGGGCTTCCTTCTGGCTGCTTGGAGGAGGCTCCAAATAGGGGGCTGAGAGGGAGGCAATACAACAAGGAGGTGGGAGCAACAGCTGGGCCAGGGCCCGACCCTTCCTCTTTCCCCAGCTGTGAGTTTTTGGACAGTGCCCTGGTCCATGGTGCACCTAGTAAACCTCTACATGATGTTGGGATTATTTTTCCAAAGAAAAAGGGAGATAAAGAGTCAAAATCTTTATAAATAAACTTTATTATTATTATTAAAATCTACAGGATATGAAGGACACTGCTTATGTTAAAAACGTAATCGAAAATTTAGCTTTGACTGAAAAAGAGAAATTGCCAGACCATCGTTGGAGAAAGTTTTGGCCGTGGTTTAATGAGACAACCCCAGCAATAACTTAAGGGATATCTTCAATGTTTATTGGAAAAGAAAAGAGTGATTATAGTGTATTTAGATTAAGAGGAAAAAAGTATTAGTGTTAGAATAGTTTTATTTTTGTATTAGTAAGAAAAGAGATTGGGGGGAAAAGGTTGCATTATTGTTATGGCCTTTTGCGGTCAGGTGTACTATTCTGTAGAATGGTTTTATTTCAATAAAAAAAAATCCTAATCCCCCCCACCCAAAATTCCTCTTTCTCCTGTTGACCCAGGGAGAATACTGGTCCAGCCAGTGGGGAAACCTTTTAGGTGCTCCTTTCAGGGAGAGAGGGCTTCTTCCTACGGATAGCCCTCTAACTATTCGTCCTGCTTCAGGCAGCTTCAGACGGGCTTCTCTCCACATTTTAGCTCCAGAAAACATTTCATATTGATTTATTGATTCTTGCCTGCTGGTACAAAGAGCTCAGCCCTTGCAGGAGTGCTCCTGCAGCTCCCAGGCAACCCCACCCCCCGCACCGCCAGCCAAGGCAGTTTTTTTTGGGGGGGGGGAAGTAACTGGGAATCAGGCCCATCAGGAGTTTGTTACTGGGGTGGGGGTACTGCTGCATTTAGCTCCTCCAGCCCCCCTCTGATGGCTCCTTTCCTGCCTCACACAGGATACAAACAACACCCATGCACAAACACCCCTTGCTCTCCCACTTTCCCCAATTCTCTATTGTTTCCCTTCACACAATCGCAGTTGCATTTGCATTTAACACACATTTTCTCTGTTTGAGAGGAAGAGAGGGAGGAGCAAAGATCTGCCTGTGATCTCTTTGACTGCATGTCCACATGTCCACTGTGTCCTCTGAGCCTTCCAGTCGCTTCTAGACTATGGCAACCCTGTGAATTTCATAGGGTTTTGTCATCCCCCCCACCCCTTTATTCTTTGATTTCATCAGGTCTTTGGGCTTGCATGAAGGCAAGGAATTCTATCTCCTGCAATAACAACCCACCATCTTTGCTTACAATCAAAAGACGATAAAAGCTCCTGATTAAAGGATTTTAATCTGCACTAAATTGAGTTGGGGGAAACACGTGGCTCTTCCTCAGGTGTTCTTGGACTGCAGTTCCCATAAGCCCCATTATCAGCATAGCAGATGGTGAGGATGCTTGGGAGCTGCAGTCCAGTAGCTCCGTCCACTGGAGAGGAGCTTGGCTCTTCATGGGGCCACAAAACCCACAGATCTCTAAGAACATGCAGCTCCTTTGACAGGCCAAGATCAATCAGATAGGAACAAATTCCTTTCCACAGAAGTGCTAACTATCTGGCTGCCAATATCTGACCGCAAAAAAACCCAAGGCTGTTTAATACAAATGGGAGGGATCATATCATAAGAATCTACCATGTGACCCACCTTCCCTCTGGTTTCATGTCTCCATTGAGCGTAAAGCAACCCAAACATGTGGCTTCCCTTCTGTACCCTACTCCTCACCCATCCCCCAAACTAATATAACTGTAATATAATTATAATATGTCAAATGCAGACACACTCTGTCAAATCAATTCACCAATAGTCTATCCATCTATGTCTCTATCCATCCAGCCACCCGTACATGATATCTGATTCGTTGATTTGTTTCTATATCCACCCATTAGAACTCTAAGATTTTCAGAGAGGCCCTTCTCTCTGTCCCACCAAGTTCTCAGGCTCTTTGGTGGAAACAAGGGAGACTCAAGGCCTTTTTAGTGGCTGCTCCATCCTTGGCAAGCCCAGGAGGGTGCTCTTCTTCTGTTGGCAACTGAAAATATTCTCTGATCACCAGGCTTTTAAATACTAAATGGGATGGACTTTTAATGGTGTAGTGTGCTGTGTTAAAGTTTGGGTTGCCTTTTAGCAAATGTGTTTAATGTTTTAATTTTATAAATTGTTTAATTGCTTTTTAAATAATGTTTGTATTTATACTTTCGATCTGCAGTTTTTAAATGTCGTTACCCATCTTGGGACCCATTATTGGGAGAAAGGTTGGATATAAATGAACAAAATAATAATAATAACAACAATGATAACAGCAATAATAATAACAAGAATATAGCACTGCAGAGCCTGTATTGATCCAGGGGTTCAGCTGGATGGTCTCTCAGTTCCTTTGCAACTCTGTGGTCTTCAAATCCATTATGGACTTCAGAACCTTTATTTCTCCCTCGTTGAACATTTCTGCACCTCTCTGCTGTTGACTTGCCTTGGATGTTCAGGAAACCAGTTCTGGGACATTGACAGCCCAGATGTCCCTGATCCAGTGCCGGACTCCATCTGTCTTTGGGCAATTTCTGGTGTGCTAGGTAAAGATATCTTTTATTTGCCCAAGCCTTTGAAATGCCCCTGTGATGCCTGCAGTCTCAGTTTGAAACTCTGCTTTTCTAGTTCTGTGTTTTTGTTGTCTGTACCCTGTTTTCTAAAGAGGCAGCTGTTGTTGTATTTATATTAAGCAGATTGCAGCAACACACACACACCAGTGCTTCATGAGCTTCTGGTACAAAACAGGACATAAAATATGCTGAATGCTCCAATAAAGTTATAAAGCAGAACTTAACTTTTATTATGGCAGAGAATACATCTTGGATAAGAAAAGTAGACAGAAGCAAGTTACTTAACTTAGATTAAAGAGTCCTTAAAAGCTGGTTCTCATGTGTGCTTGTAAGAAATCTGGAGGCTCCTCTGCCTCATGTTGCTGGCTGCTAGCTTCTGAGACAAAGGGTTGTAAAAAAACTAAAACTACTTGGAGCAAAGAAGGGGGGAGGAGTTGTCTCTGCAAGCAAGGAGTAAATACAGGTCAGAAACAAGCCCACAGAGTTGTAAACAAACGTTGATGCTTCTTCACTTCTAGAAAGCTGCCTAGTCCCCCCACCCACCCAGAATGCAACCCCACACCCGGTTAGCACCCTGCCCCTTCCCTCCCATTACTCTCTCTTCTCTGGCTGGAGCTCCTCAGAGTAATTAACGGGCAACGCTGTAATCAATGGAGTCCTCCTCCAGCTCTATTGATTCTGATAACCCGCTTATTTTGCAGCTAAAGGTTTTTTTTTAGCCCATTCAGGACAAAGACACCCTGGGGGGTTATTAGGCAAAGAAGCATTTAAGACGATTTTTGTTGACAACAAGAACTTAATTATTATTAGTACTTCAACTCTCAGTTTATAGAAAACATCCTAATCAGTCTAACACCCAAAGAGCACGTTGTTCTTGTTGAAAGAAGGGGGTTGTCTTTGCTTCTGGTGCCTCTGCCTGGCAACTATCACTCCCCCTTTCTTTTTCTTTTCAGAATTTTCTGGAACTTGCTGGGGGAACTTGCATGGAGCTTTCTCCTTCCAGCTGAACATGAAAGAGTATTTCACCTTTTGTGTTGCCAAGTGTTCAAACAGCAATAAGGGGTTGTCGAAATTCATGGCATGCTGGGCGGGCACTGACAATCAGAAAGTCGCTATTAGCAAGATTTCGATCCACCCAAAGAGAGCCATCATGGTGAGTGGTTTTGTGGCTCTCTAGTATTGAGCAGATTCGAACCCTGGTCTCCCAGAGTCCCAATCCTGTAGGGAGGTATGAGTCTAAAATTAAAAATGTATTAAAAAATTCCAGGGATCTAGCACTTTTTAAAAAGAATAAAAATATTGTCTTTAAAAATTAAAAACCTTTTCTTTCAAATTCAGGCAGAGTGATGCATTAGGAATGCAGTGACAGCTCAATTAACATTTAAATGTGTGGTCTGATCACCCAATCAATTAGACTCATTAAAAACAAAGAAGTCAGTTTAAAAATGCATACACAAGATTGTATTGCATTACAACGATGATTTCCCCACATACTACAAATCCAACACTCAAACCACTTCACCACACTGCTGTTCATAAGGTTTTTGTGGCCAGATTTATTCTGAGGCATCTTGCCATTGCCTTCCTCAGGCTGAGAGAATGGGACTTGTTGGATTAGAAGTAGAGTAGTAATGTATGTACTCTCTCAGCCTAAGAGGAAGGCCATGGCAAACCCCCTCTGAATAAATTTTGCCAAGAAAACCCCGTTATAGGATTGCCTTAGGGCCAGCAATGACTTGAAGGCAAACAACAACAACATATGCAGTAGAGGCTTGCAGAAAACCCTTACTGTCTAAAACCCCCTTGGGTTTCAAAAGAATGATTGGTTGCAAAGCATTTTCCAACAGGAATTGCCCAGAGTCACTCAGTAGGTGTGAGCAGCAACTCAAGAACTCTGGTCTCCTGGAGGAGTCCCCGTCCAATGCTCACAACCCAGCTGGTTCCCACATATTAATATAAAGCAAATACAGCTTTGTTCCCTCACATCCTGTCTGCGTAGCCTGACCCAGTGGCCCTAAACCTTGGACAGATGCCCCTCCCCAACAGCCCCAGCCATCTGACCTGGGGAAAGGAAGAAGTAGAGAAAAGGGGAGATTTTTATAGGGCCACAGGTCCTACAAGTTCCTTGGGTCACATGGTCTAGCTGCTTAGATACCCAATGTATCTATGACCTTGCATTGCAATAGAGAAAAGAGCAAATTGAGAAAGAACTCAGGGTGAGGCATGCCCAGGGGGGCCTCTACTAGCTATAATTCCCAATTGATCTAACAGGCCATGGCCATGGGGCCACATGTCCCTGAATCCCAAATCTGGTTTGTTCAGTATTGTTGGAAGGTAATGAGTCTAAAAATAAAATTGTATTAAAAAATTCCAGGATCTAGTCCTTTAAAAACAACAAGAATTATTTCTTTTAAAAAAGTTAAGATCATTCAGTCACTTTTGACTTCATGCTTCATGCAGAGTGTGCTTAAGATGGCTAAGACTTGTAAGCTCTATTATATTTAAAAGTGTATTCAAGAGATCTGGGATCCTCCTAGTTAAATTAGGCTCATTACAAAACAAAGGAGTCAGTTTAAAATGCAAAACAAAGTTTACTGAAGGTATTTCAATCTCAATCTACATACTAAAACAAACTTAAGAAAAGGTTCCTAACTGAAGGTATTTAGGTAATAAAAACTCACTCAGCCTACAGCCCTGGCTGGGTTCCGATGCATCATGGCATGGTTACAGGAAAGCTTAAGATACATCCATTCTCATAGAGAGTCAGATTCAGAAGAGCCAGCTTACACAAAAGCAATAAAATTCAAATTAGGTCATGTGTGAATCATCCAGCACTTCTAGTTGGCTAGAAGTGCCCAGTGAAGTAAGAGAAGGGAATTTTGGGAGAACAAAATGCATGCAGGGAAAAACCCTAGACTTATCTAAGATTGTGAATGAGGTACACAAGATTGCTTTTACATTACAATGATTATTTCCCCACATACAACAAGTATCCTCTCTGGACCTCAACAAAACTCTCCCTTCCAGGTTTTTAAAAGAGCCTTGCATTTATACAGCCCTTTTAGAAAAAATGGCATCCAAATGGATGACAGTGGTAACCCATAAAGAAGTGGGCCTTGGCACCCCAAAAGCAGCTCCAGGAGGCTTCCCCAAATCAGTTACCCTCACATCTGGGGTGAAGGGAGTCCACTGACTTCAGGCCGCCTGAGGCTGTTTGTAGGCTTGGAACACCTAAGCGGTAGGGCAGCCATTAGAAAGAGCCCCCCAAGGAATGACCCACTGCCTGCACCCTAAAACACACACCCTTGCACAGTCCTTCCCCAGTGGCCTGACTGAACACGGGGGAGTGTGTCCTCACCTGCCAGCCCCCCCCCCATGGTCGAAGTAGAGCAAGGAAGGGAGCCTGGTTCTCTAAAGATAGCAGTGGGGGGCAGTCCTGAGGGTTGCCATTCTGGGGTGCCTGCTCTCCAGGAGACTCCCAACCCAGACTTTGCACTGGCAAAGGCCGGGGAACCTCCGATGAGAGGAGGCGGGGTCCATGTTTATGAGCATTTTAAAAACGACCCAAAGGTGAAAGGAAGGTTCCCCTGCGTCCCAAAGTAAGATGGGGAAATAACTGTCTGTCCCCCCTCCACACACAAAAATTCCTGAATGGGAGTTTCCCGATTAAGGTGAGGTGCATTGGTTGGGGGTATTTAAAAACTGGATTTGGGGTTCAGGGAATACCAACCGTCCCTCCTCCTTTGGCCGAATCAGCTCGCCGCGTTGGGAGGTTTCAGCCCAGTAGGGAGCTGGAAAGCACTGGGAGACTGCTCGGTGGGTGTCCAACGCCACCCAAGAAGCCGCCGCCCCCCTAAGATCGCAAAGCCCGACCTGGCCTGTGGATGGGGGGGGGGCGCCGGGAGGGCAGAAGCCAAGAACCGGGGGAAGGGGGAGCAGCCCCTGGAAGGCCTGGAGGTGGATCGGTGGGGGGACATGGCCACTGCTCATGATACGGGGAGGGGGGTTGGGGGAGTCGGAGGCGGGTCGGCCACGGGGGGTCCCCTCTCTCTACTGCTGGCTGGCGGAGAGAGACCCTCCGGGCTCGGGGGGCGCGGGGAGGAGAAACCCCTCGAAGGCCCTCCCCGCCATCGCCGCCCCCCCCCCCGAGAGATTGGTCCGGCAGCTGCAGCCCCCGCCAACAGGCTCCACCTGGAAGGCTTCGGCCGAGAATGGCACGGAAGCGCCCGGAGGTTTCCCCGCGTCACCCGTTCACACGTGCTCCGGGCGCACGAACTGCCCCCGCAGACCACCGGGGGAAACGGCGCAGGGCCCGGAGCCTGGGGGAGGGATTTTCGGGGGACAGGAGGCAGGGGGGGCGCCCAGGGAGGAGCAGTGGGAAGCCCCCCCCCGAAAGGCGCTCCTTCGGGTGTAAGGAGGGGGCCTAGCTCCTTTGCGGGGCGGGGGACCCCCGGGCAGGGAGGCCTTTATCCAGCCCAGGCTCAGAGCCACCCCCCCACGCGCGCGCACGCCCCGCCTTCTCCTCGCGTGGAGGATCGCGGGCCGGAGGAAGAGGGGGGGCAGAAGTGGTGAAAAATATTGGGACTTTAAAAACATTTGAGATTTGGTGATCTCAGCAGCAGAGTTAAAATTGCGCTTAGCAGAAGTATTTTGGGGGGAACAGATTAAGCCAGCCTCCCAAACACAATACTGTATATCTAACTCTTAAAAAAAAGTATAAAAGACAATTTACTTACAACATATCATGTGCATAGTCAATACACAGGTTCAGCATCTTCAGTTATATATAGGATGAAACAATATGAAGATCTACATGCTGTTATCAGAACTTAGAGGCACCTTTTACTACACAGCGCTACTTTTTGAACCGTGCTTACTGGTGGAAAGGTTAGGAAGAAGAGTGTGCTTGCCTGGGCTTGCCCCCAGAGAACAAAATGCATGCCTACGTGAACAGGAAGAGGACAAGCATCTAAAAACGTGCAAACAGGAAATTAGCCATAAATATCCTTTTGCATAAACTCCAGGAGAGAACATGAGCTTTAACTAGCATGGAGTCCAGGCATGCAAAGGTTGTTAATCCCAACAAAAAGGAGCAGCTCGGCTTGGAGAGGCGTCCAAGGGGGGTCGGCTGGGTAAGCGCGGGGGGGGGGTTGGCAGAGCAGAAAGGGCGGCGGCGGGGGGTTAGGGTGGGGAGAGGGGGCTCCCAAGTGGGTGCGGAGGGAGGGGTCCTCTCCGACCCCCACCCCCAGGACTGGTATTCCGAAATAATTCCTCCCCCGTCCCCGGTTCCCGCTCAGAGTGCTGGAATTCGCCCCCCACCCACCCCCCAATGACTGTCCAGCCTCAAAAGGCACGGATTTGCTCCCGAAGCCGAAGGCGTGGACCGGCAGCGCCACGCGTGGGCCGGAGCTGGCGGCCGCCTCCCCTTCCTTTGTCTCCGCCGCATCGATCTGCGCCGCCTCCGGCCTCCTCCGACCGAAGCTCTCCGGCGAGGATCGGCCCACCCACCCACGCGTCCGCCCACCCTTGGCTGGGCTGCTCTCCCCGGGATCCCGTGGCCCTGATCGGGAGGGCCGACCGGAGGCTCCTCTCGGAGGAAACGGCTCCGGTCGAGCGGCGGAGGCGGCAGCAGCAGAAGGCTGGGCCTCCCGGGCGTCGGTTTACTCTCCCGCCGGCCCAGTTTTGGCTCAAAAGCTCCCGTGGAGTTTTCCCGGGCCGACTCAGAAGTAAGTCCCCGCGAGCTCGGGGCTCTTTTGCTGCGGGTGGGGACCTTCGTGTCTTTTCCTCGATCACTGGGGAGGGGGGAAGGGTGGGGGTCTCCCGAGAAGCTTTGCCTCCTTCTGGCCATTCCTCTGAGGCTGAGAGAGTGCCACTCACTTACCCAAGGCCGCCCAGTGGGGGGGGGGTCGAACCCGTGTCTCCACACGACTCCCAGCCCAGCATTCCACCAGCCAGGGCGCCACGCTGGCTCTCCCGGCATCTGGCTCCAGGTAAACTGATATGCTGCCGCCGCGTTCTCGCGTGGTCCCCTGGGTCCCCGTGGGCGCGCCAGGAGAGCGGCGGGCACGGGGCAGGAGGGCGGGAGTGTGTCCTTATTGGCGTTCCCACGCCTGGCAGCCCTTCCCAGTGGGTTTGGGGCGGAGGAGAGCCTTATACTGACCCACACTTGGGGGCATCCACGTAAACCCCCCTCATCCGGGCGGGGGGGGGTTTCCGAGGAGGCGGGTTTACCGCAGGAAAAAGTAACTTCCGCGGGGAGAGGAGGGTCCCAGGGGGTCTGCCCGCGCTCAGGGGTCTGCATTGCAAGAAGGGTCGGGGGGGGGAGGCCGGCAACCGGGGGGGGGGGAGAGACAGTTCCCTCCCGGGGCCCCTCGTTCCCGGGGCCAGCGGACCCCTGCCTGACCCTCCCAAGAGCCCGACCAGGGAGGCGCCCCTCCCTCCCCTCCCCCGCCCCCCTCCACGGCCTCCCAGCCCGGCCGACGGGGGTCTTCAGGGCACTGCCGAGCCGTCTTCCCTGCCCCTCTCTGCCGGTCCTGCCCCCCCCCCGCTTGTCAGCTGCCCCCTTTCCCGCTGGAACTTCTGCCCGGAGTCGTCCGAAGCCGCGGCATCTCCGGTGGCTCCGCTTCTGGGTCGAGGCTCGGCTCGGAAGGGGAAGATCCGCGGGGTTCCCTCGAGGTTTCTCTTCGTCTCCTTGGGGAGCAACGCGGGGGTGCTGCGCTTGCCTTCCTTTCGTGTTCGTGGCGCCCACTCCCACGCCCGCAGCCCCGCCACCTGTCCTGGCAAATGCCGGGCAGCATCCGCGGGTTCCTTGGGGGAGCGGTAACGGGGTCCCCTCCGTTTCTTCCCCCCCCCCCGGTCGCTCTTCCCGGCCTTGTGCTCTTTTCCAGCCAGTCACGGGGTCTCAGGATGTGTCGAAAGCGGATGGCCGGACTCTGTCCGTGGGCTTCGCGAGGTGATCATCGCCACACATCCCACGACTCTCCTCTTCGCTTGCATCTACACTGCAGAAAGAATACCGTTTGACACCACTTTACCTGCCATGACTTCATCCTACAGCATCCTGGGATTTGTAGTTTTGCGAGGCACCGGCAGCACTCTTTGACAGAGAAGGCTCAAGACCTTGTAAAACTACAAATCCCAGTATTCCATAGGATGGAGTTACAGCACTTAATGTGGTGCCAAACTGCATTATTTCTACAGTGTAGATGAAGCCCTATTTTGCTTAGGCATTCGGCACCTGCACTATTTGTTATTCTGCTCCTTCAAGTCATTCCCAATTTATGGCGAGCTCAAGGTGATCCTATCAAGCGTTTTCTTGGCATGATTTGTTGGGGCGGGTTGCCTTTGCCTCCTGAAGCTGAGAGAGTGTAACCTGCCCAAGGTGTGTTTCCATTGCCGAGTGGGGATTCGAACCTTGGTTTCCCTAGAGCCCTAGTTCAACGTTCAAACCACTACACCGTACTGTCTCCCCGCACTAAGGACGGGAGAGGTATTCTGAAAACAACAGGGCGCCCTCGCCCACCCGGGGGTCTCCCGCACAGTTCTCGGGACCCTTGGAAGCTCCAACCACAAGTCAGGAAGGGTTTGCTTTCAGATTTGTGGGTGAAAAGCAATTTTGTCCTCTTGAACGCTGCTAAGAAGACATCGTTCCAATTTCACATTCCGCTTTGTAGGAATTAAAGGACAGATTAAATTTAGGTTAATTTTAGAGTGTTAATTCGGGTTTTAAAATGCCCGATCTCCGCATCAGATTTAAAAATAGGCATTAAGGAAGTGTAGTTCAAACGCTGTGGTTTAAAAGTGGCAGATCTTGGAAATTGCCGACTGTCGTAGCAGCAATGGACGTTGTTCAGATCCAAACGTGTCTGAGGAAGTGATGCTGAAGCAGTATTTTAAAGATAATTTTCCCTGGCCGGCTAATGAATATTAGCCCATCTGTGCAGTGTGGAGGGGGGGGAGTTTCGTCATAAATTTGGAAGAACGGGTTGGAAACGAGTTCCCGAGTTCTTTCTCAGTCGCATCTCAGTCTCGTTGCAGATTCCAGCAATTTGTAATTTCCCAACTGGATTATGTCCCACTCTATTCCCAAAGGCCTCGGCGACGACTCCCCAGGAAACATGTATTAGTGTCAGGATAGATAGTTTTATTTTTGTATTAGTAAGAAAAGAGGAAAACAATTATTATTATTATTATTATTATTATTATTATTGCGTTGTTGTTACGGCCTTTTGCGTCGGGTGTATTTTTCAGTAGAATTTTTTCCAATAAAAAATTTCTAATCCCCCAAAATTCCTAATCCCCCGCCCCGTGGCCTGGCTTTGTCTGGGGCATTAAAACGCCTTTCATTTCCCGTTCCTCCTTAACGCGTTCTAAGACTACGTTGCCCTCCCCCGAGCAACCAGCACCGCTTCCACTTAAAAACACACACACACACGGGAGACCTTTCTCCTTGGAGTCAAAGGGCAACAGGATTCCCAAAGTCCCTCAAGGCTTCCCTCCGCCTGCTCAGGAGAGAAGCAGCCTGGTACAGTGGTTTGCGCTAGGACGACTCTGGAGATCAGGGTTTGAATCCCCGCTCAACCATGGAAACTCACGGGGTGACACTCTCTCAGCCTCAGAGGAAGGCAATGGTGGCAACCCTTCTCTGAACAAACCTTGCCAAGAAAATCCCGTGACAGGTTCACGTTAGAGTTGCAATAAGTCGGAAATGACTTGAAGGCACACAACAACCAGGACACGTTGCTGTAGATGATAGAATAGTCTGTGATGAAATTAAAGGACTGAGAACAGCTAAAGAAGCATGGGAGACTTTGAAAAATCTCTGGGATGTTCCTTCTCCCAACAGTTGCCCCCCCCCAAAAATAACAACCACCACCGCTTTGATTTAAATGAAAAGAAAAACAAGGAGGGGCTTTCTCCTCCGGGGTGAAAGCGGAGTAGGAGTCCCGAGGAAGTCCACCTGAGGAAGGGGTCCACCCAGGTGTGTCCAGCCCCGGTGCCCTTCCCGGTCCCTGGGTGGGGTCCGAGAGAGAGCCCCTCTCTCCCTCCCTCCCTCCCTCGGCTGCTCGTTTGGGCCAAGCCCACGGTCTCTTACACGGTGGCGAAGGGGAGGTCAATTCCGCCTGGCAACCCGGCTTTCCTCCGGGGAAATGAAGGGCGAAGGGGGGGGGCTTTCACCTGGGTGGATCCCACCCCCGAAAGGCCGCCCCCCTGAATGCCACAGGAGGGAAATTCTGCCCCTAAAGGCGAGGAGAGGCAAGAAAGAGGCACCCACCCCCTGTCTTTTACTTGCCAAAGCCCTGCGGGGAGTGGGGGGGCAAATGGTCGGGGAACCAGTCTTGGCGTCAAAGGCTCTCCTTGGGTCTTATTTTCATTTTTCGTGTTCTGGCCTTGAAAGCCTTTTTTTGAAACATGAAACGCGCAGCGGTGGCGAGGGGGACACGCGCCAGTTTTCGCCCAAGGAGCTCTCCAAGGTGCTGAAGCGGCTCCGGCGGGACGGTCCCCTTTGAGAGCCAGGCATCAAACCCGGGCAGGAGGGGGGTTCTGGAAATGGCCGAGTCGAAAGGAAAGGAAGCCCCTTCCCCACCAGGGCCAGTTTAAGGGTCCTGCAGCACCTACAGTCTCAGGGGGGCCCATCATTGTGGGGGCCCCGTAGTAACCCTCCTCCTGCAAAAACCTTATTAGTAATAATCTGAATATCCTGTCCTGTGAATAGCTTAGGTTGAGTTAGATTACACTGACCTGAGATAAACATACGGGCCTCCCAAAATAAAGCATTACAGGGGCCCACATCACTGTGGAGGCCCCGTAGTAACCCGCAAAAACATTATTAGTAACAATCTGAATATCCTGTACTGTGAATAGCTTAGGTTGAGTTAGGTTACACTGACCTGAGCTAAACATATGCTCCCCCCCTCGAAATAAAGCATTGCAGGGGGATCCAAAATTCCTTAAACCGGTCCTGCCCCCCGCGGCCCCCCTCAGCAGCCCGGCCTCTCTGGATGGGGGCTGAGACCCCCGCAGGGGTCACCCTCGCCCAAGGCCGCGTCAAGGAAGGAAGGAGGGGGGGGAGCGAGAAAGGAAAGGAAGGCACCGAGTCTCCAAAAACACACTTGGTATTATCATTCTTTCACTTACACTCTGCCTTTTCCCCAACTCTGGGACTCAAGGTACCCCACAAAAACTAAAATGGATAGAATCATAGAGCTGGAAGAGACCACGAGGGCCATCCAGTCCAACCCCCTGCCACGCAGGAAATCACGATCAAAGCATCCCTGACAGATGGCCATCCAGCCTCTGTTTAAAGACCTCCAAGGAAGGATACTCCATCGAAGGAGACCAATACTGGCAGCAACGTTTGAAGCGACAAAACGGGGCAGAGAAGGAAGGTCCGGGAGGGGCAGAAGAGCGGCCTCCGTTTATTATTGACCTTAACTCTCTTTCAGGGGTCCCCTTTCCTCCTTGTGCTTGTCGGGGAGGGGCTGGGGAACGAAATGGGGTGGGGCATTGTAAATCCGTTCCCAGCACTTCTTTTTTTAAAATAAAGTTTTATTGATTTGTAAAACAACTATACAAAACAAAATTAAAACCTAAGAAACACAGAAAGAAGAGGCATAGGATTTACCAGGAAAGCAGTTCGTGGCATAAAAAAGCTTGAAAGTAAGGACATCAGGGGGAGTCGGGTTCTGCGGCCAGAGGGAGGCGGCCCCTTTGTCCGGATAGGGGGCTATTGGTTTAATGGGGTGGGGTGTTGGCACAGGCGGTTCGTCCCCTTGCCCTCTCCTTCCTCACCAGATCCCCGTTCGGTGGGGTAGGCATCATCCCCCACCCGCCCCCTAGGCCGAGCACTCCGCCAGGGCCCATTGGCGGCCCTCCGCGGTTACGGGGGGACGGGGGAAAAGATTAAAAGATTTTCGGCCACTGACTTCCCTCTGGCTTTTCCCTGTCGGGTTGAACCCGATGTTTAAAGTATGGGGGGGGGGTGAATCGTAGCAGGAGGATCACAAAGGATCGAAAGGACAAGAGAGGGCGGTTTTTTTGGGAATTCCTTCCCTCCGTAGGAACGACGACCACGACACCCCCCAGACGGGGCGGCCGCCCTCCTTCCCCGGGAAGCCGGGCCTCTTTTGCTCCTGGCCCAGCGGGAACCGGAGGCGGCCTCCCGGTTCAAGCGGCCCCTGGGCCGGCCTTTTGCCACACCACCAACCTCGGGCTAAAATATTGCGGGAAGGAAGGCGGGCAGGAAAACGCAGCCCAGTTCTTTTGCACAACGTATGTGTGTATTTTTTTGGGGGGGGGGGTCTTTCTTGTTTCCTTCCTCAGAGTCTCTCCCCCCTCTGCTCTCCTCCGGTTCCCCTCCACCATTCTGCCCCCACCCCGGAAATGGGGGCTTCTGGCTTGGACTTTGGGGAGGGCTCTGGGGGCTCCCCCCCTTTCTCTCTCTCTCTCTCTCTCTCTCGGCTGGGCTCCTGTTTCCCCTTTCCCGGTCATTAACGTCATTAATACTCGCTATCAATAACCCCCCTGTCGTTCGGAGCCAAGCCCGGCGGCATCGATCCGCCTTCCTCTCCATCTCTGCCAAGGAAGACGCGGAATAATTTTCGCATTACAGTCACTTGGATCTGCTTTTAATTCATATTTAAAGCTGCAACCGACTCTGCGGAGCTTTCTGCGAAAAGACTGGAGGCGCCTAATTAATAATAAGTTAGGAACGAAGGAAGGCACCAGCGATGAATAATTCACGCCGGCCTCGCTGTCTCTTGGAATCTGGCTCCTTTATCGGGGGGGGCGGCACCGGCCCCGCCCTCGAAGGTGGCCATTTATAGGGAGGTGATTTAAGAGAGCGATTTCCCCCTGAAATACGGTGCTAAATTATTTACGGTGTTTTGCAAAACATGCCTAAATTGCTTCATTATCCGGCGCTGCTTTTGGCTCGGGCGGGGGGCGGAGGAGGAATGGAGGGGGGGCGGAGAGATTAAGCCCACCTTGGAGGAGGGGAGCTCTTAAAATACACCTAGGAGGAGTCCGGAGCCGGCCGGGAGGCTCTTCTAGCAGCCCCAGCTCGCCCAAGGCTCGGGAACAGCCTCACCGCCCCCCTCCAGGAGGGGGCCCGAATGGAGGACCTCCCAGGGACCCATTGGCGGTGCCTCGTTGACGAGGAGCTGGGTGTGGATTGTGCGCTCGGCTCCCCCATCTCCGCGCAGCCCTCCCCTCAGAAACCGTCCCTGCCCCGCGGCCCACCCGTTTTCTCCCGAGTAGCCCCATTCGAAGGATGATGGGACCTGAGGGCAGCCGAGGGCTGTGCTTTCTGTCCCTTATGAGGCGTTGTAGGAGGAACCCGAAGAGATACTGGCGGGGCAGAGACCTTCCCCGGTGGGCCTTTGAGCCTTTCCGCCGTTTCCCTCGCCAGCCAGTCGGGGGGGGGCGCTTCTGGATTCAGCTTTGCATTTTATTCATGTATACCCCGCCTTGTCCTCAATCATGGGACTCGACTTACAACTTGTTAAAAGATTAAAAGCGATACAAAAACACCAGAAGAAATAGAAGCGAAGGCTTTCACAGGGCAGCCATAGATTTTCCTTGGGTTTTTTCCGGGCTGTGAGGTCGTGTTCTGTAAGAGTTTACTTCTGACGTTTCTCCTGCATCTGTGGCTGGCATCTTCATAGAATGGTTGTGTGGGAGTGAGTGTGGGGTTTATATGTTGTGAACCCCTGTTGGGGAGGATATGCAAATTTGTGTATTTGAATGGTTAGATTTTTTTTACATATTTACATATCCTCCACAACAGGGGTTCACAGTATATAAACCCCACACACACTCCTACCCAACCATTCTCTGAAGATGCCAGCCACATATGCAGGCGAAACGTCAGAAAACAACTCTTCCAGAACACGGCCTCACAGCCCGGAAAAAAACCAAGGAAAAACATAGAAGCTATTTTGTTGTGGAGTGCTCAGATTCTTTATCCTGAATCCGGGGGCCCACTTGGGACCCTTGATTTGGAAAGAGGGGGCGCAGGCGGGACCCATAAACTCCGGGCCCGATCCAATTTACCGACCGTGCCAATGGAGACTTTCAGGGGCGGGGGAAGGACGGGGACTCCACGGCAGATGTGGCCCCGCTCCACGCTTGGCGGTTTCAAGGGGCAAGAGAAGAAGCCCCCCGAGAGGCAGAGTGGGTGGGTCTTCTCGCCTGCAAACCGGGGAGGCCGGGGGGGGGGGGCTCCTTTGCTGACCGACCGAGAAGAAACCAGGGCCATCAATTCACAGGGAGCCCAGGAAGGTTGGGGAGGTGGGACCCGGTGGCCAAATATGAGAGTATTGCCCCCCCATAAGAATTGTGGCACCCAAATCAAATTTTCCTCCTGCCCCCAAATTTTTAGCCGCCTTGAGGCCTTTGCGCTTCAAGTCGCTGCCGTGCTGGGAATCGGGAAGGAAGGAGAATTCCGTTTGGAGCCGGACAGAAAGACCCCTTCTTAGGATGGGACAATATCCTCAAAGGATTTAGTGGTGGAAGACGGAGGTTTTTTAAACGGGGAGGGGGGGTGTAGAGAGCCTTTATTTAGTTTACTTTAAATTCCTTTCAATGTCGTTTAACTTGTGTTTTTAAATCAAAACTAGCTTAATTGCATTTTAATTTGTGTTCTGATCATTTTCAATTGTATTGTTTGATAGGGTATGTACACTGCCTTGGGTCCCCTACTGGGAGAAAGGCGGGGTATAAATTAAATTATAAATAAAATAAAAAATAACACACACCCTTCTCAATTGAAGCAATCGTCGTCCTCGATTGAGAGGATGATCCCACACGAGCTTCCCTTGGCGGACTTGCCTTGAATGGAATAAGCCTTACGTCTGAGCAGACAGCTATAGGATCGTACTGCGTTACTAGGTGGCTTCTACAAAGTAATAAGTTAATGTATTAAACTTGCATGAATTTGCATGTGAAGTACAGCAATAGTTCCAAGCAAAAAAGCCGCTCTCCTCTGTCCTGGAAGAAGAGGGAGTGTCTGCGGCTTTTCACGAGCCCCGCCAGCCCCAGGGTCTTTGTATGATGGGCCAGGGATTATTTGTTGTAGTCTTCTGTATCTGCTCCACCATTTCATCATTCTATGTTAGTAGCAGATCCTGAGATAACTGTAGTGAGCGATGGGCCGTTGGTCTCACTGAGCCGCCCTTTAATTCCCTTTTATCTTGCTCAACAGCCTAGCCTCATCCTCTTGTTAAGCCTTCTGGTTAAATGGTCTGTTTAAGCAGTTGCTGAGTGTATTTTAGGTAGGGAAATGTGATGTCATGGGTTCATTTATCAAAATACTGTACTGTATTGTTTGGTCTATTGTGAGAGTATGAAGTAAGTCATTATTGGGAGGGAGGAGAAAATGGAGTGTTGAAGTGGATGCTGATTGGAGTTTGAGAAGAGTGCAGTTGGAAAAGCGTTTGAGAGGGGTTGGAGTGAGCGAAAGGGATTGGATGGAGTGAGCCAAAGGGGTTTGAGGTGAGTGATGGGTAGGGGTCAAGTTTAGCCCCAAAGGACAGAGTGTGGTGTTTCAAATGTTGTTTATAAATAATATGGTGTTTAGTATTTAACTTCTGAAATAAAGTTCTGTTTTTGTTTTTATGCACTTTTGGCCTCCAGAGTACTATGATTCTGAGAGCTGGGTTTCAGACAAGCTGTTTGTGGTGGCAGCATTGAAGGGTGGTGTCCTTTTGGGGACAAAAGTAGTATAAACCCTCATAGGGCATTTAGACTGATCCCACAGTTGGAGTCACACAAAAGAGACAGGAGAAAGTCCCTATGTGTGGCAGGGATGGGGATCAGGGAAAGCCCTCATACTGGTGGGATTGCCTGAGTGGAGAGCTACACACTTCGTTTGTTTATTTAACTGGCTTTATATCCTGCCTTTCTTCCATGTTGGGCTTCAAGGTGGCTTACAATGATTAAAAATACAACTAAAATATCACAAGCTACAAAAGTTATAAAAGAATTCAATTAAATTACCATAATTAAAATATAGTTAAAACCACATGAATTAAGAGTATAAAATCGATAAAAAATACAACATTAAAAGCAGCACACGAATAAAAATCCATGTTTCAAACGCTTGCCTAAATAAAAAGGTCTTCAACTGCCCACGAAAAGAAATCAGGGAGGGGGACAACCGGACCTCCCGTGGAAGGGAGTTCCAGAGTTTGGGGGCAGCCACGGAGAAGGCTTGTTGTGTATAAACGCTGGGACCCTCACATAAAGGGTAGCAAACCCCACATTTGGTGTAGGCAGCAGTGGGATATAAGGTGAGATCCCCAGAGGAAACCTGCACCTCCCCCCGTCTTAGGGGACCCCAGTTGCTCTCGTTGGGTAGACGTGGGAGGGAAAGTAGGCGTCAGAGATGCCGAAGAAAGCAGGAGAAAGGCCACGAGCGAGCGTGGAGGACGGGCACGCTTTGCCTCCGTGGAGCTCTACCCGTCCCAGGCTTCTCGGTCCACTCCGGGGGAGTTTTGGAAGAAAGGAAGCCCCTGCCGACCATGCAGCGAGCGAGGCCCAGCCGGTGGGAAGGCGCCTCTCTCGGCTTCCTCCCTCGCGACAGAAAGGCTGGGGGTCCGGAGGGGGGCTGCGGCCTGGTGGGTCACGGACTGGTCACCGGCCCTCTGCTCTGGTGGGTCACCTCAACCCCTCCCCCCGTGTCCCAGCTTCCTAGACCCCCCCCGCCCGAAAGTGGTCCCCCCCCCCCGCAAATCTCCTTCTGGCAGCTGGTGGCCTTGGACACCTTCAAGCGTCACCTCTGACACGTGTTCTCCTTTGCGGAGGGAAGCGGCTTCTGTCCACTGCTCAACGGCAAGCTGTCGCCCACGAAAAAGAGCCTTTATTGAGGTGCCTTTCGAAGCTGATGTTCGAAGAGATCCGAAACAAAGCAAAGGGCACGGCCGATGACCTCGCGCGCGCCCACGCAGAGTAGCTGACCAAGCCGGGGTCCAAGTGAGGAGAGGACCCCAGAAGGGACCCAAAGCCCCCCCCCCGATTCAGCTATAACGGGGTCTCGCTCACCCCCGGGATAATGCAGTCGCCCGCCCAGTGGGCTTTTCACCCGAGAGTCGACCCTTCCACGGGCGCCCCGTCTGTCACCTTCCCCTCCCCTCCAACTGGGAACCTTGACCAAACCATGGGCCGCAAGTCCCGCGTGTGCAGGACCGGTTTAAGGAATTTTGGGTGGCCCTGCAATGCTTTAATTGGGGGGGGGGCATATGTTTATCTCAGGTCAATGGAACCTAACTCAACCTAAACTATTCACCATACAGGATATTCAGATTATTACTAATAATGTTTTTGCAAGAGGAGGGTTACTATGGCCCCCCACAACGATGGGGCCCCCTGCAATGCTTTATTTTTTGGGGGGCATATGTTTATCTCAGGTCAATGGAACCTAACTCAACCTAAACTATTCACAGTACAGGATATTCAGATTATTACTAATACAGTACAGTAATGTTTTTTTCAGGAGGAGGGTTACTACGGGGCCCCGACAATGACGGGGCCCCCTGCGGATGCTGATGCCGCTGGTTCCTTAAACCGGCCCTGCGCGTGTGTGTGCCCGCGCCCACGCACCTCTTTTTTCGCCTGCCCGCCGCCTTCCCACGAGGCGCCCGGAGATCCCGCATCAACCCACGGCCGCCCTGCGTGGGTGCCCAGAAGGTGTCTCTTCCGGCCCTGCCCGGGACTTCAAGGGCGCCTCCACGCAGGGCTGCAAGTGGGGATGAGAAGGTGGGGGGCAGAATAGGAAAACTTGGGGGGAACTTTTCCTCCCCCCCCCCAGATTTTCCGCCCAGTTGTTGTTTTCAAATTGGCTTATAGAATACTGTATTTCCTTTTAGAATGATGAATAATAACATGTCCTTTAACAGTCTTCTGGCAGTAATAAAGTAATCTGACAGAATAACATGTGCAAAGAAAGTGTACACTTACTTTAGGAAATCGTTTCAAAAAGCGATGTAAGAGAAAGACTTTCATTTCAGGGGGTGGTCTTGGCTTCCTTTTCCCGGTTCTTCTGGACGTTCCTGGCGAGCGAGTGGGGAGCAAAGGAGCTTTCTTCTGTTTTTATTATCTTGGGTTATTCTGCTCCTCCATCGGAAAACCGGTTCCTCGTGGGCCAAGAAAATACCAGTTGTCCCTTCGTATTCACGGATTTGGTATCCACGGATTTAAGTATCCACGGCGTGAAAATATTCTTTAAAAAATAATAATCCAAAAAGCAAACCTTGATGATTTTGCCATCTTATATAAGGGACACCATTTTGCTATGCGATTGCATATAATGGGACTTGAGTATTCACGGATTTTGGTATCCACGGGGGTCCTGGAACCAAACCCCAGCAAATATGAAGGGACAGTTGTATGTTTATTGCTTAGTCCAAAGACCATTGCAAAGATCCTAATGGACCAGACGTTCCCTATAGTTCAGGACGTTGTACCTCCGTTTGTAATAAAACATAACATTGTTTTTTTTAAAAAAAGGTAAGCTCAATTTGTAAACAAATTCTGAATAAAGTGTCCTTTTCATATATCAAACATAATGATTTCGTGCCAAAACAAATTACCAACATTTTGCATTTTATGTTCCTTAAGTAACAAAGTGACTCAATTTGTAAAGAATTTTAACACCTCACTTTTCATTTTCCTCCCTGGAAATTTCCTCTTTTCCCCCCTGAACATCCCCCTCCAGGGAAAATGCGGTCCGCAACGCCATGGCCTTAAGAGGTCCCGCCGGTTGTCAGCCGCTTCTCCTGGGCGTCCCTCCGACCCTCGACGGCCCCTCGGCCTGGGCAGCTGCGGCTGCAGCGACGGGGGGGCGGAGGGCGACCCTTTGGGAGGGGGGCTGTTCGGCACCCCCGCCCCGCATTCCCCACGGCCTCGGCTGTCACCGTGGAGGGAAAAGCAGCTCGTGGGGACCCTCGACCCCCGCTGCTTTGGGGGGCACCGAGGGGGGCGGCCTGAGCGCCCCTCCCTCCTCATCAGTTTGAGGGATCCTGTATTCCTGCTAACCCCGAAACGTGTGCATCAGTATACTCCTTTGACAGAGGAATACATGCCTAGGTTAAGGACGACTCTGATTCTAGGATTGTGCTCTTCCTGCATGGCAAAAGGAGGTTGGACTAGATGGCCTTTGGGGTCTCTTCCAACTCTATGATTCTATGACCCACATTGTAGTTTGGTGTTGTAACGAGACCAGCGTTAGCGTCTTCCTCCCCGTTACAATGAGGTGGAGAATCGCTTCCTGACCGCCAACCCTGCTGACGGCCTCGTCGCGCATTGGAAACCCTGCACCCCCTCGCTCCCCCCACCCCAATACAGGCCACAGGCCCACGGAGGTCCAGCCGGAGACCAGGACAACCAAAGAGGGAGAATCGCGATTGATTTTGCAGGGCAGGAATGGAACATTTTCTAGAACTTGCACCCATTCATCGGATCTGTAAATGTTTTTTTTTTTTTTTAAGTTCTCCTTTAAAGCCGCGACTGCTCCCACACCTCAGGGGTTGTGGGAGGGGTCTCTAGGCATGAGCTCGGGCGAGCGCACGCGTGTCCCCGCATCCCCACGGGTGGCGGAGGAGAAAGCGCGGCTTCTGCGAAGGGAGCCCTTCCCACGCCCTCCCACGCACCCTTCTTCTTCTGAAGGGTGTGGACGAGGATGGCGGGGCGGCCCACGCGAGGTTGGGAGCGACGGAGGCGGCCTCTGGTTTATATGTGGATGATACCCCTGGATTTGGAGGCAGTCCCTCTCTCGTCTCAGCTGTGGCGAGCCATGCGCTGACAAGGAGGCCTCTGTGGTTGAGTTGGGGCCATTCCCACGTGCCCCGCCGGAACCCAGGTCCTGCGCGGGGAGAGAGGCTGCGGGGAGGGGCAGCTCTGCCCTAAAGAGGAGCCCGGGGGAGGCGGCTGAGGGGACGCTCTCTCGACCCACTGTAAAAACTGCACCCACAGACCCCTTGCTCCTTTCCTCGGGTGGGCCTTGGACTCTGACGCCAAGCGGGGGGCTCTCCTGCCCTCCGTGCATAGCGGGGCGGGGGGGGGGCTCTGCCGAAAAGGCGAAGAAAGGGAGGGAAAGGCCGGGCATGCGGTGCCTCCCCCGCAGGCGCCAGGAACCCGGAGTGTGGGGCTTCCGACGTGGGTCTGGGGACCCAGAATGGCTAGAAACGGTGGAGGGGGGAGGGAGAGAAGTCGATCAGGCAGGGAAAGTGGCTGGTGTGGGGAGGGGACGCGGCTCCGTGGAGGAATCAGCCCCTCGCTCGGCCAAAGGCCACGCGTGGGTGCGGGCGGGTGGCAGCCAACGTGTGCCAACGTGTAGGTGTGGGTGTGAAATCCCCGCTGGTTTTTCCTCCAAACTTTAGAAGATCTGCCGGAGGTGCTGAACCCTTGTTGCTGCCGTCTTGTCCCTTCCAGTCATTCCTGACTTATGGTGACCCTAAACTGGTTTTCTTGGCAGGAGGGATTTTTTCCCCATCATGGTCTTCCTCTGAGGCTGAGAGAGTGTAAGTTGCCCAAGGTGGGTTTCCAGGGCGGAGCACGGGGGGATCCGAGCCCTGGTCACCCACAGGAGGGAGGCCTCGTCCAGCACCCAAACCTCTCCCCCGCCCCCCTTCATTCACTCTCAAGTAGGTTCAGCACCATAAAGAGCTCCCTCCGAGTCTGGACTAAAACCCAGACTCCGAGGCGCCCCTCCCTCGGGGCAGCCTCGAGGGCCCCCCAGCGGTGACTCGGGAAAGGGGGCGCGGGACCCGATCCCCGGTGGTCCAGGCGGGGGGGGGCGAGGCGCGTGCGCGTGCGCCTGAGGCGGGCGGGGGAGGGCCGGGGGAGGGGAGGGGAGGCGCCACCCCTCCCTCCCTCCGCGGCCCCCACTGCGCATGCCCGCCTCCTCCCCGCCCAGCCGCGCCGGCAGCCCAAGGAGCAGCAGAAGCAGCAGCAGCGGCAGCTCAGCAGCGCGATCCCCGGCGGCGCCCCGGAGCAGCCCAGCCCAGCCCACGGCGGCGAGGATGGCCCGGGGCCGGGCCCGGGGGCGGCGAGGGGCGTCCGGGCACCTGCCGGGGGGTCGGCGGAGCAGGCGGGGCCCCTCCTGGTGAGGGGAGGCGTCCTCCGGGCGGGACCCACAAAGGAGCGCCTTCTTCTCCCCCCCGCCCCGCCGCCCGAGGAGGTTGGCCGGCCTGGCAGGACCCCCGCCGCGCCCGCGCCTCCCTGGGACCTTGGTGCGGGACAAGGAGCCCGCCAGGGCCAGGCGGGAGGTGGAGGCGGCGGCGGCGACCCCCCAGGAAGAGGCCCCCGCCAGGCCGAGGGGGGCTCCCGCCCGATGCGCCCGCCATGAACGCCCAGCTGGCCATGGAGAGCCTGGGCGGGCTCCGAGGGGTGCGCCATGACCCGGGGGGCCCCGCCAGCCCCCACCAGCACCGCGGAGGAGGAGGCGGCGGAGGCGGCGGGGGGAGCGCCGTGGGGGGGCTGGCCTCCCTGCTGGACGGGGGGGACTACGCGCACCCCATCCCCCATCCCCTCCACACACCCCACCGGAGCGTGGCTTCCTCGGGCCCGGCCGAGCACCCCCTGAGCGGCCCGCTGCCCCCCGCCCTGACCCTGGCCTGCGAGAGCCCCCCCGGCCTGGCCGCCAGCCGGAGCTACACCACCCTGACGCCGCTCCAGCCCCTGCCGCCCATCTCCAGCGTCTCCGACAAGTTCCCGCACCACCACCATCACCACCACCACCACCACTCCCATCATCCCCCGCCGCCCCTGGGCCCGGCCCCGGCCCACGTGAGCGGCAGCTTCACCCTCCTGCGTGGGGAGGAGCGGGGCCTGCCGGCCTCCGTGGGCAACCTCTACGCGCCCTACCCGCCGCAGCCCCCGCCCAAGGAGGCCGCCTTGCCGGCCCTCTCGCCCTCCGGGCTCCCCCTCCACTACGGCGCCCCGGGGGAGAGGCTGCTGGGCCCCCCGGGGGGCTTCCACGAGCCGCCGCCCCCGCAACAGCCGCCCTTCCTGGGCGCCCCGCCGCCGCCCGCCGCCCTGCAGGGGCTCCCCCACCCGCCGCTGGGCGCCCCCCCGGGCCTGGCCGGACAGGTCCTGGCCCCCTCCCGGGAGGCCGCCGGCAGCACCCCCGCCTCCGGCCCGGCCCCCGGCTCCGCGGCCGCGCTGGAGGAGATCAACACGCGGGCGGTGGCGCAGCGCATCACGGCCGAGCTGAAGCGCTACAGCATCCCGCAGGCCATCTTCGCCCAGCGGGTGCTCTGCCGCTCCCAGGGGACCCTCTCCGACCTCCTCCGCAACCCCAAGCCCTGGAGCAAGCTCAAGTCCGGCCGGGAGACCTTCCGAAGGATGTGGAAGTGGCTGCAGGAGCCCGAGTTCCAGCGCATGTCCGCCCTCCGGCTGGCAGGTAAGGCCGGCGGGGGGGGGCGGCCGGAGGGCCCGGATCCTGGCCTGGAAAAGAAAAGGGGGAGCAGGGCAGGGATCGGAAGGACACGCGTAGCCCCTCGGGCTTGGCTGCTCCCATGTCCCCAGCGGCCTCCCCCGCGTGGGGAGCCTTTGCCCGGGCGGCATCGGCAGGACCAGTTTAAGGAATGGGGGCATGCAACATTTTATTTTGGGGGCCCCATATGTTTATCTCGGGGCAGTGTAACCTAACCTAAGCTATTCACAGTACAGGATACTCAGATTATTACTAATAATGTTTTTGCAGGAGGAGGGTTACTACTATGGGGCCCCCACAATGATGCCCCCCCCCTGCAATGCTTTATTTTGGGGGCCCCATGTGTTTATCTCAGGTCAATGTAACCTAACTCAACCTAAGCTATTCAAGGTACAGGATATTCAGATTGTTACTAATAATGTTTATGCAGGAGGAGGGTTACGACGGGGCCCCCACAATGATGCCCCCCCCTGCAATGCTTTATTTTGGGGGGCCCATATGTTTATCTCAGGTCAGTGTAACCTAACCTAACCTAACCTATTCGCAGTACAGGATATTCAGATTATTACTAATAATGATTTTGCAGGAGGAGGGTTACGATGGGCCCCCCACAATGATGGGACCCCCTGGAATGCTTTATTTTGGGGGGCCCATATGCTTATCTCATGTCAGTGTAACCTAACCTAACCTAACCTAACCTATTCGCAGTACAGGATATTCAGATTATTAATAATAATGTTTTTGCAGGAGGAGGGTTCCGACAGGGGCCCTCCACAATGACGGGGGCCCCTGGGCTGCAGGTGCTGCAGGGCCCTTAAACCGGCCGTGGGAATCGGGCCCTCCTTCGGGGGATCAGCCGGGCTCTGGGTCCCTCCGCGGCCCCCCTCCCTACCCCTCCCTCAGGCGGAGGCTCCGTGCAAACGCCCCGCAGAGCCGGCGAGGGCGCCTTTTTGCTCTCAGGTGTCCCTCTGCGTGGCCCAAGCGGTTTTCTCCTGTCCCACGCGAGGTGCAGGACACGCGAGGGAAGGGAGACCGAGGGGGTGAAGGCGGGGGTCTTTTCCCGGCTCGTGGAAGTGCAAGGATCCGGCAAACGGGGCGGAAGGGGGGAGGAGAAGGTGGGCGGCCGTCCTTCGCTGGCGACCTGGGGGGGTGTCTTCGACCATTGGCTGCGCGGGAGGACTGCGCCCCTTTTGCGCGCTCTCCCCTTCGACCGGAATAGGCGGAGGGGTCTCTTTCACGCAGGGGAGCGGGCGATGGGGGCGAGAGCCGGAGGGCTGAGCGGGGAAGGGGCTTCCACACCTGTCTTGGCCGGTGGGGCGGCGGTGGGGGGGGGTCTGAAGTCCTTCCACGCGTGGGGCTCCTCCGTCCCTTTGGTTCCGTCTGGATCTTTCTGGACCGAAGCGGTTCAGCGCAGCCGAGCAGTGGGCGCCGTCTTGGGCCGAGGCAGATTTCCTCTGGACTTTCCTTCAGGACCTCCAGGCGACGGGGGGAGGGTCCCAGCACCCAAGCACCCAAGCACGCTCGCCCCTCATTGCAGCCAATTCCCTTGTAAGCATGAACGGAGAAAGAGAAACGAGCGAGAACCTGAGCAGCTAAAGCGCCCATAGCGCCGTGGGCTTCGTCGGAGCGCCTCGCCAGGCAGGGCCAGTTTAAGGAATTTTGGGGGCCCCTGCAATGCTTTATTTTGGGGGCCCCATATGTTTATCTCAGGTCAATATCACCTAACTCAACCTAAACTATTCACAGTCCAGGATATTTCAGATTATTACTAATAATGTTTTTGCAGGAGGAGGGTTCCGACAGGGGCCCTCCACAATGACGGGGGCCCCTGGGCTGCAGGTGCTGCAGGGCCCTTAAACCGGCCGTGGGAATCGGGCCCTCCTTCGGGGGATCAGCCGGGCTCTGGGTCCCTCCGCGGCCCCCCTCCCTACCCCTCCCTCAGGCGGAGGCTCCGTGCAAACGCCCCGCAGAGCCGGCGAGGGCGCCTTTCTGCTCTCAGGTGTCCCTCTGCGTGGCCCAAGCGGTTTTCTCCTGTCCCACGCGAGGTGCAGGACACGCGAGGGAAGGGAGACCGAGGGGGTGAAGGCGGGGGTCTTTTCCCGGCTCGTGGAAGTGCAAGGATCCGGCAAACGGGGCGGAAGGGGGGAGGAGAAGGTGGGCGGCCGTCCTTCGCTGGCGACCTGGGGGGGTGTCTTCGACCATTGGCTGCGCGGGAGGACTGCGCCCCTTTTGCGCGCTCTCCCCTTCGACCGGAATAGGCGGAGGGGTCTCTTTCACGCAGGGGAGCGGGCGATGGGGGCGAGAGCCGGAGGGCTGAGCGGGGAAGGGGCTTCCACACCTGTCTTGGCCGGTGGGGCGGCGGTGGGGGGGGGTCTGAAGTCCTTCCACGCGTGGGGCTCCTCCGTCCCTTTGGTTCCGTCTGGATCTTTCTGGACCGAAGCGGTTCAGCGCAGCCGAGCAGTGGGCGCCGTCTTGGGCCGAGGCAGATTTCCTCTGGACTTTCCTTCAGGACCTCCAGGCGACGGGGGGAGGGTCCCAGCACCCAAGCACCCAAGCACGCTCGCCCCTCATTGCAGCCAATTCCCTTGTAAGCATGAACGGAGAAAGAGAAACGAGCGAGAACCTGAGCAGCTAAAGCGCCCATAGCGCCGTGGGCTTCGTCGGAGCGCCTCGCCAGGCAGGGCCAGTTTAAGGAATTTTGGGGGCCCCTGCAATGCTTTATTTTGGGGGCCCCATATGTTTATCTCAGGTCAATATCACCTAACTCAACCTAAACTATTCACAGTCCAGGATATTTCAGATTATTACTAATAATGTTTTTGCAGGAGGAGGATTAATACGGCCCCCCCACAATGATGCCCCCCCTGCAATGCTTTATTTTGGGGGGGCATATGTTTATCTCAGGTCAATGTAACCTAACTCAACCAAAACTATTCCAAATACAGGATATTCAGATTATTACTAATAATGTTTTTGCAGGAGGAGGGTTACTACGGGGCCCCCACAATGATGGCCCCCCTGCAATGCTTTATTTTGGGGGGCCCATATGTTTATCTCAGGTCAATGTAACCCAACTCAACCAAAACTATTCCCAATACAGGATATTCAGATTATTACTAATAATGTTTTTGCAGGAGGAGGGTTACTATGGGGCCCCCACAATGATGGAGCCCCCCTGCAGTGCTTTATTTGGGGGGCCCATATGTTTATATGTTTAAAGAGGAGCCTGCCACCCAAGCCCCTTTGAGCCGAAGGCGATTCTTCCCAGCAAGAGTGGCGCCTAAGGTCCCGATCCGATACCTACTGACCTGGGCCAGAGTCCCATTGAGTTCAGTGGGTGCGACTTACTATTAAGTAGGTATGTATAACACACACAAACATACACGAGAATCTGGACGCAACACGCAATTTGCAATATCTGTCACCACAAAACAGTGACACCGGAAGCCGCGGGCGAGTTGGAAGAAACCCGTGGCTGGAACTCGAACTCCAGCCGGTGGCGACCAGTCTGGAAACCGCGGCAGCCTTTGAGGAGCCAGAGACCACCAGAGAGACCACCAGGCCCTGTGGGGAGGGAGGGGAACCAACGCGGACCGTCCAATTGTAAGATTCTGGAGGCCCCTCCCGCCCCTTCCTTTCTCTGACAATCAATCCTAGGATCCTAGACTTGGAAGGGACCACAAAGGTCATCTAGTCCAACCGCCGTCTGCCATATGCAGGAATAGAGGAATAGCCAACTGTTGGCAGACTTTCAAAGAAGGCGAGTCCACCGCCCACCCAGACAGTCCATTCCTCCGTGGAACATCATACCCTTTGCCCCCCCCCCCCAATTCACCTCCCTTCCGTGTCCACGGAGTAGCAGCATCAATGAAAGTAAGGGACGGCAGGACACGGGAGGGGAGGCCGGGCAGGTTTGTGTGATTTCACAGATGACCACTGGAAGTACCACAGTTATGGGCGAGCAACCTCTGTGAACCACACAAGTGGGAGATTAGCCAGCTACCCCTAATAGGTGGTGAGGGTGAGTGTCAACCAACCTAATGAAGTAGAACACACCCAGAAATAAGTACACATGCAGCACTTTTTGGGTGTAAATAATCATGGAGATCTAGTAAAGAATATTTTAATGGTTTTTTTAAAGTACTGAAAATCAATGCTAGCCTTTATGGCTGTAGCAAACATCTAAACGTGGTATCATAAACGTACATTAAACAACCTATTAAGGCTACCGCTGTAACTGTGGATTCAAGAGAAAAAAAATAATGCATCACCAATGCATTAAGACTAGAACTAGTAGTTGTCATAGATGCCACTAAGACAGCTTGTGCAAAGCAGGCGTCTTCTTTGGAAAGAGTGTCAATGCAGTAGTGAGGCACAAAGGTCTTGAGCCAAGACCCGGTTTGACCCGGGTGGGTTCCTAAAACAAATGGATTAGGGGAACCACCCATTTGGATAGTCTCTGAGTAGAGACTGGAAGTCCCAGGCTGCTAGTAGAAGAAGAGCAAACGAAACGGAAACGCATGATGGCATCCTTCAGCTAGTGAACGGTGGCTTACCTCATGTCACCTCTTCTTCAGCATCCCCAAATTTAATGGGGAAAATCACAGCACAAGCACCACTCAGGGCAGGGGCGGGGGTGGTGGAGTTAAGATGCCTTTGCTAAAGATTAGTGGGAATTAGCGCTTCTAAGAAACGGGCTGCAGTCCGACTCTCGCAGAAGCATTTGACAGCGCTGCCCCCACCCCAAAAAGAGATCCCATCATCGGCCGTCCTCGCCTGCTCCTTTCTTCCTTCGCGGGATTGGGAGTCATGCGCAGACTCGGACCCCCGTATCCGCGGCAACCCTATCCCTCTCTTCACCGGCCCTGGTGCGTGCGTCTGTGTGTGAGTGAGTGTGCCCTCCTGGTTTTGCCTGGGGCAGCGTCCCCTCTTGCTTCTGCCGGCCCCTCCGGCTTCAGAGAGGCTAGGGAAGGGGCTGGGCGGCGATCGGGAGGGGGGAGAGGTTTTCACAGGGCGCCCACCCTCCTGGCAAAGCTGGACGGATCCTCTGGCAGCCCTGCGTTTGTTGGAAGTGAAGAAGCAGGAGACTGGGTCCAAATAATCTCCCTGCCTCCCTCCCTCCACTTTGCACCAAAGGAAAGATCACCTCCCCCCCGCTTTGGTCAACCCGCTGGGGCGGATTTCCTCGGGCGCAGCAACTTTGGACGGGCGGTGCCAGGCTCCCACGGAAAGAGGGGGGTGCCCCGTGGGTGCTCCTGCTGCTGCTGCTACTGCTTCGTGGGCCGTGGAAAGGCCAGGCCAAAGCCCGCGGGGGCGCGCACACGCCTACCCCGGCTCTGCCCGCGGGTGGATCCCAGAAAGGAACCGTGAACGTTGACCGCCCAGCTACAGCCTGTTGGGGATAATGCCTTGCCACCTTTTTTCCATAGGACTTGCTTGACGTTTCGTTACGTAGTCAGTATTCATAAATAAATAAATAAATAAATAATGAAATGTCCAGTTAATACATTTGTGCCATGAAAGAGCTTGTTTGCAGGAGCAGACTGTGTTAAAGAGTTTATCCTAATCTTGAAGGAAGATTTATGACTTGATGTTTTGATAACTGTAGACAAGTAGTCTGGCGAGGTCTAACGAGTTGGGAGAGATTTTCCTTGGGATTTTTCCGGGCTGTGAGGCCGTGTTCTGAAATAGTTTCTTTCTGACGTTTCGCCTGCCTCTGTGGCTGGCATCCTCAGAGTTGGGAGTATGTTTCAGTTTCTGTAATTAAGCTTGGAAGAATTGTATATATATATAACTCTTTCTCCGCTTGTTGTTTTATTCAGTCTTATTTTGTATTTCTGTCTAGCAAGTTGTGTTTTAGCTTATGTAGAGGACTGTGTTGTTTCTTTATTCTGATGGCTGAAATGAAAAGAGGCTGCTACATCTCTTTTGCTGCCTAAACACTCTGTATATGCTCAGAGGTTTAGTGTGCCAACTGTGACACAGCCGGCGCTGAGTGGCTCCTTCGAAGGGCGACCGCTTCTGCTGCCACCCCACCGGGCCAGGATAGAAATGGCCTCCGATGGGGGACCGCTGGCTGCCCTGTGTCTGTGTATGTGTGTGTGTGTGTGTGTGTGTGTGTGTGAGAGAGAGAGAGATTTCTGGAACCTCTTTGGGCAGGGGAGGGTCGTGTCCCCTCATTCTCCATACTCAATAGGCAACTGAAATTGTACGCACAGGTTTGTTACACCTCTTGGGGCTAGTTTTCGAAGGTTGGCTTTACGCAGGGCCGGGTTAAGGAATTTTGGGCCCCCCTGCAACACTTTATTTTGGGGGCCCCATATGTTTATCTCAAGTCAATGTAACCTAACTTAACTTAACCTATTCACAGTACAGGATATTCAGATTATTACTAATAATGTTTTTGCAGGAGGAGGGTTACGACACACACACCCCCTACAGTGATAGGGCCCCCTGCAGCTGCAGGTGCTGCAGGGCCCTTGAACCGGCTCCGGCTTTACAGGGAAAAGGGTATTATAAATCATGAGCACAGATTAATCCAGCCACCACCACCTCCACACACAAATATATCTAGTTGAGAAATAAAACAAAGTCTGTCCCACCAACAGACGCAGAGAGATACAGGCGCCCTGCGCATCCCTGCTCCCCGCCTCAAAAGAGGGAGGGGAGAGCCGGCCCTTCACCGGAGGGCCCCGGGAGACACCCCACATTTTCTCTCCTGAAGGGCCCCCTCCCCCCGCCCTCCTCGTAATCAGAGGGTGTGTGCTATCTGGTGCAAGGCAGTCAGGAGTAAGTGCCCAAGACTGGCTAGTCTTACGGGAAGGAGGTGGAAACACAGCGGCAGAAGGACGGGGTGGGGGCGCGGAATAATCACACTTACAGAATCGGGCCAGGCTCTTGCGAGGGATGCACTGAGGGTCTCCTGAGGTTTGCGGGTCCCCATTTGGCAAAGTGCTCAACCTGAGCGCTTTCTGCGGACAGCTTCCCCTTGGCACCCCAAGAAGTGGGACGGAAGAGCTCTTTCTGCCCCAGCTGCTGGAGTCCCCACATGCAGAGGCAAGAGAAGAGGCCAGGAGGGGCCATGGAGACAGAGAGAGCTTTGATCTGCCAGCTCCTCTCTCCCCCTGATGACAAGCTGGTGCTACCCGGTTGGGGTGAGCATTGGGGGGGGGGCTGGAGGGGCTTTGAGACCCCGGGATCCTTGAACTAGTCAACTTTTAAGGTTTTGAGCCACCTTCCCCACCTCGGGTCACTTCACAGACTCACAGAATCACAGAATCACAGAATTTCAGAGTTGGAAGAGACCCCAAGGGCCATCCAGTCCAACCCCCTGCCATGCAGGAAATCACAATCAAAGCATCCCCGACAGATGGCAATCCAGCCTCTGCTTAAAGACCCCAAAGGAAGGAGACCCCACCACGCTCCGAGGGAGTGTGTTCCACTGCCGAACAGCTCTGACTGTCAAAAAGTTCCTCCTCATGTTGAGGTGGAATCTCTGTTCCTGGAGCTTGCACCCATTGCTCCGTGTTCCAGTCTCTGGAGCAGCAGAAAACAAGCCCGCTCCATCCTCAACGTGACACCCCTTCAAATACTTAAACAGGGCCATGATATCGCCCCTTAACCATCTTTTTTCCAGGCTTCTCTCCCATTATCTTTTTTTCAGGCTTCTCTCCCATTATCAGGGTGGAGGAGGGCTGAGTAAGGTTTTGGTTGGGGCAGGGTGGCTAGGTCTCTCTCCTGGGCCCCAGAGATGGAGATCTTTTCAAGCCAGGGACCATCAGAGGACTGATGCCTCAGCCCATCTGCTAGCAAGGGCTGAATTTCTGCAGACTTTGCAATCCTTCTGCAAAGGATTTGAGACCCTAAAGCAACTGTTTTAGCCTCTGGAATTCAGGAAGTGTGATGCTTCTGACTGCACAGACAACAGGAAAGGGGATGAGCAGAAAATACAGTTTTAAACTGCAGAGGGGCTTCATTCAGGCAACAAATAAAGGCATTCAGTACCTGTATTTCGTTCTCAATAGCATGAGTCTTTCCCCTTTCCAAAAAAACATGGTTCCTCAGGTTAAATAGGTCATTCTAGAACATTTTAACAGGAGAAATCTGGTGAGGTGAATATTCTGCTGTATTTCAGTCAAGCTGCCAGATGCTTCCACGTGTCCTGCCCAGGTGTGATCTCCACGGATCGTGCCCTGATCCAGGCACACCTCAATGCCACCCACTTGCCCTCTTCAGGGTGGGGAGGCCAAATTATGTGAAACCTCCCTTATTTTCTAGTGGAAGGTAACAGTGGGGAGAGGTGATGCCCACCTTGTTCTTCTCTCATTGGGCAAACAGCCTGCTTTTGTAAAGCCTTTCCCACTCCACTGCTGCACCAGTTGAAGGGAACAGACTCAGTGGCACTTAAGGCAAGAAGGTGTTGGGAGACCTAGCCGTGGGCTTCCCCCCATTCGCTTCATTCTCAGCTACTTCAAGCCATAAACAAGCCCTATGACATTTCCACCAGCCTGGACTTGACTCCAGTTCATTTGCATTGTTTGTGGACACACACCCTGCCTTTTTTTTTTTTTTTTTTTTTGCCATTTTCATAGAACAGGCTACAGAAAAATTAAAACAATTTAGAAGACCACTTGGGAAAGTTGTGTTTTGCTATTGTGAAGTCGAAGGCTTTCATGGCCAGCATCCATAGGTTTTCTGTGGATTTTTTCCAAAGCCATGTTCTGGAAGAGCTTATTCCTGACGTTTCATCTGCATCTGTGGCTGGCATCTTCTGTGGGGGAAAAAACACAGAAAACCTATGTTTTGCTATTGTTTATGAAAGAAAGGGATTCTTTCTTGCTAAAATGGCAGGTTGATTTTTAAGAGCTTCTTCATTCAACAGTAAATGTCAACATTTACCACATTTCTAATATTTCCCAATGCCAGAGAGAGAGAGAGAGAGAGAGAGAGAGAGAGAGAAGGAGGGAGATATAAAGGCCTAGTCTTTTGTTCCCCCCAGTAACACCCTGATTGTGTTCTGTTTCTTTCCAGCTTGCAAACGGAAAGAGCAAGAACATGGGAAGGACAGAGGAAACACCCCCAAAAAACCAAGGTTGGTCTTTACAGACGTCCAGCGCCGAACTCTCCATGCAATATTTAAGGAAAACAAACGCCCTTCCAAAGAACTGCAGGTCACAATTTCCCAGCAGTTGGGCCTGGAGCTGAGCACCGTCAGCAACTTTTTCATGAATGCCCGAAGGAGGAGTCTGGATAAATGGCAAGATGAGGGCAGCTCCCATTCAGGCACCTCATCTTCTTCCTCAAGCACTTGTACCAAAGCATAAGGGAAAAAAGGCCACAAACTAATCCTCGGTGGAAAAGCTTTAAAACCAATGAACAGGACCCCTGAAATGTTTCGAAAAGCATGTTTAATGCTTAAACTCTTTTAAAAACACTATTTATATGCCCAAAGAAACCAAAGAATTATTTCACCAGATGACACTTTGCTTTCAGAAACACACTTTAGTGGGACAATGGCTTGTTGAAAGATGAAAAGACTGAAAAGGAAACCACTGATGTTCCACTTGGTCCATTTCCAATCATCCTTGGCTGGCTCTTGGCTTAGAACATGGCGAATCTTTCTGACCACTGATTATGTTTCCACATATGTGGCTCTTCCTTTCCACAGAAGGCCTTGAAATGATGGTGGAAACCGCATCCAAGCCTTGTGTATACAGCAAACCTAGCAAGGAATTAATCCAGGGCTGGTCTTTAGAAAGTCTGACCATGATAGTGATGGGTTTTCTGAGTAGTGTGATTTTGGTCTCTGAAGGGTTTGGACTTTGCCAGTGCAATCCTTGGATGCAAGTTCAAATAAGACAAAGAAGTTGGGAATGTTACCTGAACCAGCTGCCTTCTCTTTGTTTGTTAAGGAATACACCTGTTGTGAAAAAGTCAAACAAACAAAACCCTGCCCACAATTCTGTTGCAAAAGAATCAAGTAGGTAACAAATTACATAATTTAAATTATATTGGAGACACGGCTTTTAATACCCAGAAATTATTTTTACACAGAATTCTATGCAGAGCTCTGGGGATATATTATCATTATATAAAACAGAAAAACGAGAACAAGGCTGTTATTCCAATTTGTGTCCCACCACCCTACCCCCCCCTCCTTGCCATTCCCAGGACTTGTAAAAAACAATAACATATTCCTGGTCTGATTGTCAAGTCTACTTTGCCCAGCCTACATTTGCTAACAGGAAACTTGACATGAATAATTAGGGAGGGGTGTCTCAATGAAGTTGGGTGATCTGTGTGAGTCTTCCTCTCCCATCTTCCTTACTATGCTTTCAGGAGAATAGTTACATTGCTGCAGCTTCCAAGAAGTAACCATTTCATACACACAGCACGTTTGCGCACACAACACACACACACACACACACACAGCTATTTGTATAGCTTATTGCCAAAAATGCTTTGTTTAAAGATAAACAGTAGTTCTGATCCTGCTATGGGAAAAGGAAACTGTTGTTCTGAGCCACACTGTCACAGAGGCTTGAGCTTAAATCTACCTGCACTTAAAGCAGTAGAAGTAAGCATTCCAAAAGCAGTGGGAAATCTCTCTGTCAGTGTGGTCAGGAGTGGATGATTTACATTCTACAGAAGGGAAGTTGACCTCTGAGGAGGTCTTTTAAGATGTGGCTCACTTGTCCAGCCACCTGCGCATGAGGGAACACAAGAACCTAGACCAAATGCACCCCACTGCTTGCAATGAGACAAGCAACCCCCTCGTTGTACATGTCATTGGGAGGAACAGTGTAATGATGGAGCAACAGCACACCTGATTCCAGGGGTGTTGCAGGACTCTTGTGAGGGCATTGAGGCCCCCACTCTCCTCCTTCACCACCCAGTCTCTGGAGATGGTGATTGAGGAATCACCTCAGGAAGATCAAGAGCAAAGCTCTTTCAGGATTATGAGCCAAACCGGGCCCTAGGCAGTGCAGGGATTTTCTGCTTTTTTGTACACAGATTGTTATCATTATTATTATTATTATTATTATTATTATCACAGAGTATTTTGTGCCTGTTTTGGTGCTAATGGAGTACTGCACAGAAGTGATCTTATAGGTTTATCATTTTGTGAATGAAAATTTTGAAAACGTCACTGCAAATAGATGGCTATGTGGCAATGAAACCATTTTATATGCTATAAAAGCAAAATTATTTATAATTAGAGACCTTATATTTCTTGCAGAAAGAAAAATAGATAATTTCATGATTGTGAGGATCTTGTTGCAGTGCTGCATGTGAGGATCTTGTTGCAGGGATCAGTTCCTCTGTGCCACACACACGAATAACCCTTCCCCAGCCTCATCTGGGATCTGGTAGTATGCAGAGAGCCTTTAAAGCAGCACCAGCTTGGATACAGGTCCCATTTCAGCCTCTGCTGTCAAATAGCTCACTTGGACATGTTTATGCATGTCCACTGTTCTGTAGCTGTGCACTTTGATCAGGACAGATACACATTCAGTATTTGTTGTCTGTGGCACCCTGTGCATCTTTGCTTTGCAGGATTTCAGGCTAGTGAAGGTCCTCCAGTAATTTCAAACAAATATTTAATGTACAATAATACAAAGTGACAGGGTGTACGGCAGGGTAGCTTGTCTCATTCACTTTCAGCCTCTCTTGGCAAAACCTCTGCAGCTCCCCCACCAGCTCTCCAGAGGTTTGCTGCCATGCTGGGGCAGGCTATGGTCTGAGCAGAGGACACTTCATCCCAAGGTGGGGTGAGGGTGAGGTGCCTGCCATGGTGTATCCCCATCCTCTCCTTATAGCGCCCTACTGCCTGGCATCTCCAGTTTCTTATTATAAAACGAAATTGAGTCTCCATGAAGGGAGGTAGCAGGGATAGCACAGCTGTACAGCTAGTGCCAAAACATCTCAACTGGTAAAAAGAGAGAGGAGTGGGATGACCTCAAGGCTTGGCTTAACAGCCTCTTTGGTGGCAAAGGGACAATTCCTGAGCTAGGTGCAACTGAGCATGGGAAATGTTCATATTTTGTTCAAAATCAGACAGGCTGACCTGGAAGGTGGCAGTTTCTTCCGCAGTTTGCCCCATGTGGGCAGTTAGATCTTTGCTGGCTTTGCTAAGGACCAAAGAGTCCTGAGACACATTCTTCACTGGTGGCAGAAATGCATCTTCCCCATAAAGGTGCTGCCCTTTCCTCATTCTTGTGGGTGTGAGCTGAATACTCTGCATTTAGCAAACAAAGAGAAAGCAAATCCCCTTTCCCATCTTGCTGTGTTCAGGCTGCATTCAATGGCTGTAGAGACCAAAGTGAAGCTGTTTCTTATGCCTTATGGGATAACATTGCGGCATGGTTCATTTTACTGTATATTTTGGAACTGTTTCCTTAAGACAAAGAACCAGAAAGTAAGGAATGGTTACATACACATCATGAAAAGAAAAGGGGGAAGTGTGTAAAGCTCTACTATTTATAGCGTGAACCAAAGATGCTACCTCACTCAGTTTCCATTGGTGGTTTTTAATCACATTGACGAAACCAAAGACAGACCATGCACAGCCTGCTTCTGAAAGGGGAACTTGTTCTGCTAAACTTTTTCCTGTCTCTTCTCAGTATGTGAGTTTTTCATGCCTGTAACAGCCACACTGACTATGGCAGCCCCTTCAGCAGCAATGACAACAATGTGCAAAGCAGACAATGTTGCAAACTTTATGAACTAGGATGAGTGCCTTGCTTGAACCAAAGTGTTAAACCGCTCTTGACCTTTTTATAGCTCATCTTGTAGATACTCCTTGAATACCTCAGCCTAATAATAAGGCCACAAACAACAAAGAAAAACGAGAATTCTTCACCATGGTGCTTTTTGCCACATGCTCTCATGGAAAGAAACTTTTTATTTTATTTCACCCAAAGGAATATGTTTATTCTGAATTCTTCTTCCTCATTGGCAAACCAAAGTTTCCTCTCTCTTTCTTTCTTTCTTTCTTTTTCTTTATTTCTCTCCCCCCCACCCTTTCTTTCCCCTTGCAAGTAGCTTGAGTCCCCCAAGCAGGCAGGCTGTGTGCTCCTTTTACCAATTCCTCCAAATACGTACCTCATAGTAATAAATCACCAGGGTTGTGTTGTATAAAGAGAATCAATGTGCTGTGGCCGAAGGTACTTGTTTGCTAATTGCCAAGTTTATTTTAAAAGTTCTTTATTCAGACAGTCAGATTGCTTTGTAAGGGGTTCTATTGTTCATTGCTTTATCTAAAATTGGGATTTAAATCCTTCCATTTGATTTGGTTTTTTTAAAAAGAAACAGCTCAGTCCCATAACAAGAATCTTTCTTCTGAATAAGTTTATAATGTTGTTGAACAGCTTAAGAAACTTTCTCCCCCTTCTTTGGAGACTTTTTCTTGAAATGTCAGTGTCCTTGTTCAAACACACCAAGGGTACAAACACACCAAATTGTGTTTCTGTTTGTTTTCAGTTGTGTGATTTTAATCTAATTATCTTTCTTACACATTTGTGTAATTGCTCCTCTAATTTATGTCAATGTTGGGGAAATTTTCCGTATGATTACCAAAGCTGTCTGTCAGAATGTTTGCTGTTCCTAAGGGCTGGAAGGTCACCTGAAGTGCTGTTCTCTCTCTCTCACGGCCAGGTCCACTGCCTGCCCCTAGACAAAGGTGTTGCCATTCATTCCAAAATCAGGTCATCCGTTTGTCACACACACACACAATGTGGAATGGAACTCTTAATGTATGCTTCTTTTAATTTATTCTTTGTTTTATTTAAGGATTATTTTGTGGGCAAGCCCTGCCCATCCAAAGAATTTTAAAATTGTTAAATGTTTGAAAGCACTATTTTTTGTATGAGACTTTGCTGGTTTGTTGTATTCCTCTCCCCGCCACACCTCCCACACTTTTTTGCTACTCACAAAATAAAACAAAAACTTGTTTCAGTTGTAGGATTCCACACAGAAGGAAAGATACTCTTCTATATATGATTGTCCACTTTGCATTTCCTGTGCAATTTAAGAATAATGTGTTTGACTTCCAAAAGAGCTAATCTTGATAATTTCCGTGAGAAAAGTGTTTCCATTAAAATGATATATCCACATAAAAGCCAGAATCTCATTGGTTAGGCTCAATAGTTGTATGGTGAATATAGATAAAGCCCATTGCATCAATAGGGCTCTTTAAACTGGAACTAACAACAAGATTTGGGCCATTATGAAAGAAAATATATATATATTTTATTTCCCCATGCATTCCAGTCTTTGTATCTTCTGCCATGGTACAGTTTTGTGGTCAAATAATTTATTTCTGAGGCATGAAATAAGAGCATAAAGCTTGCTTTGCAGCACATTTGGGTTGTCTTCATGACTCAGACACTTCAGCCAAAAACCACTTCAGTTATATCTTAAGCCTCCAAATTAATTTATTTGATTTCATACCTCTCCTTAATCATTCATTTCCCATCTTCCAACACATTTGTCTCTTTGTTCTCTCAGTTTAAATGTTCAGGTTAGGCCAGTGGTTTGAAATATGGAGCTAAAGGCAAAAGACAATCAATATGGAAACTCTGGGGAAATTCCATGAATTAGAAGATGTTATTCCATAGCAATGGAAAATGAGGAGATCCTGAGAAGAGCACAGCTTTGCTATCATTTTTGTTCACCTCTTAGGTAAGACTGGCCATTTATGCACCCCTGCTCCATTTCAGTTTCAAACAAAATTGCTATTATTACTGTTAATTGCTTATGTTTCACCTCTTGGGCCAGCCTCCCTGCCTGTATGCTTATGAGTGGGGAGCAAAAAGAGGATGTCGTGCATACACCATCTATAAGTGGGCCCTTGGTATCCGCTGGCGTTTGGCTCCCCACCCATGGATACCAAAATCTGTGGATGCTTAAGTCCCATTATAGACACGGCATAGTAAAATAGTGTCCCTTATATAAAATAGCAAATTCAAGGCTTGATTCTTGGAATATATTTTTGGGAGAATATTTTTAAGCCGTGGATGGTGAATCCATGGATATCAAATCCGTGGATACAGAGGGCTGACGGTACATCATTTTGACTTGTTTATGTGTACCTCCTGTACTGTTTTCATATTAATGTTCAGTTTGCTACTGATTTTGTTTATACTGTACAATATTATCAATGATGTTTGCTAAGCAAAGCAAAGGAAGGAAGGAAGAACCAAGCAAGTAATGATGTTGTCATCAATAGTTTCCATTGCTGAAATATTCCAGCAGTCATGTAGTCACAAAGAACGTAATAAATAAAAGGTTGGGATCTCCATTTCATGGCCCCGAGAGGCGCCTGGCATCCTTTGTCCCTTCACTACAGTCTCAAGGTGTTACAGCATGACAGCTTAAACAATTTTGATGAGATCAGCAAATAAGAAAATCATGTAAGTGTTAGGGCACAACTGCTGAAATAATGATAACATGGATAACAAATCAAATGTACAAGTAACTGAGCAAATGCAAAGGTCTTCGCATGCTAGAAATACAGTCCCCCCATATCTGCAGTATTGATAACCACAGTTTCATTTAACCTTGGGGGGTAGGGAAGGTCTCTCTCAACTTTCCACGGAAGCTGACCATAGAGTCATGCTGGAGGACCTCCACATACCAAAGAGGCATCCTCTCTAGGTCTTCCAGAATGATTCTATGGTATTCTAGGTCGATTCGCAATTATCTGCGGTTTCAGTTACAAAGAGTACGTTTGGGGGTGTATCCCTGCCACGTATGCAGGGGGCGATTTGTATTAAACCTGACAGGCTACTCACAATTGGATGCTGCCTAAGGATGGCTGAGGAACAAGATGTCCCAGTGGCAGCTCATGTCCCATGTCAGTGGGACGGTGCATCTGCACCAGGCTTTAAAGGAGCTTTCCAAAGTGCTGGATTGCTAGTCCTAACTGCATTCAGCACCCTGGAGATCTGCTTTAAAGCAAGCCAAAACCTATCATGGATTTACTGCCTGATGTGGGAGCCATCAGACGCTACTGGTGAGTCCTCCAAAGGGAACTCCAATCCATACAGGAGAAGGAAGACAGAAATGTTTCCCCATTGCAGGGTCTCACACAGGGGTGGGGACGGCTCTCCGAGAGGACACAAGGCATTTTTGCCACTGTGTATGCTACACACACAAACATACCCCAGTGGGCTGCAGAAGGGGGTTGATATTTTGCAGAAACATGCTGTACTTTCCCCACCCCTGCTCATGGGTCACAAAGATCTCTTAAGGTCAAAACCATGGTTCCTAGTAATGGATGAACTGATCAGCTTCAGTTTCTCCTAAGTCTCTTATTTCCATTTCATTCATCCTGGACAATATTTTTGAATTTTACCTCAAAATCAGCACACCTTTTTGTCTGCATTTCTCCTAATTGTGTGCATTTGGGTGTGTTGTTTTGCCCAATGTACACACCTAGTGTAGCCTAAATACTCTAAAGACACCAAATCCCTTCTGATCTGAGAAGCCAAGCAGGGTAATCCCTGGTTAGGACTTTGATGGGAGAGAGTCAACAAATCCCAGGTACTGGAGGCTCTATTTAAGATTGAAGCCACTACACTGCACTGTCTCTCCTCTCAGTTTTTTCTTTTTTAATTTTTTTTATTTCATACTTCAAAAGAACAGTCTTAAGAAGCAAGTCCAAATTTACAGTAACAATGCTTTTAAAAATAATTACTATATTTGATAAGCACTATGAAACAAAGTTACATATGACTTCCTATAAGTTTGGTACAATTGGAGCAAATATATTTCCGTAAATCAATGCTAAACTAACTTCTGTTAACATCCATCTTATCTAGCTATTCTCTGCTGTTTTCCCTGATATATCATTATAGTATATCTTATTCTCTGTCAGCCCCTTCTGCTTATCTGTTTCTATTAATAGCCACCTTAAATGCTCTGGCTCCCTCCTAAAGAATCCTGGGATCTGTAGTTTTACAAGGCCTTTGGCCTTCTCTGGCAAAGAATGGTGGCTCAAACACCCCCCCAACCCTACAAATCTCAGGATTATGTGGGAAGGGAAGGAGCTGCTGCCCTACAGTGGCGTCAAATGGCGACCACCACTGGATCCCTCCCCTGCCATGCCAGCAAGGTGCACAAGCAGCTCGGAGGGGGCATTGTAGTCTCTGCCTCTCGAAGGGTGGGAGGGGTTGGGAGAGAGATGGAGGACTTTGCTGGCGATTGGTAGCCACAGTTCCTATTGTTTATTATTGTGCATTTATTCCCTTTCCTTCTGCATGCCCACAATACGGCAGATAAGGCAAAGTGTGTGGGCGGGGGGCGAGAAAGGTTTTGCAGTCCTAAAAAACACACTGTGGAGTTTCATGCTTTAAAGTCGTGGTGGTGATAATAAAATCAGCTTAAATGATGAATACGCGTTCTGATTTTTTTATTATATCATTTTTATTAAGCACAAGTATCATAATTCATTACATTTTATGTAACAGTAAAATCATTCATTGTCATGTATATTTCTTTTATCTCCAACGTACATTCCTTTCATTCATATTCGTCTCATATCATACATCTCTTCTATCTACTTCTTTTACATACTGGTACGTTCACTAAAATAAATTCCTCTCTTCCTCCTCTTCACTATCATATCTTTCATCATCTCCGTTCCTAACTCCTTTCATACGTCATTCATTACTTCCCATTAAGTTTCATCACTTCTACTCTTATTAACCCCATGTAATTGCTTTTCAATATAATATTATTACTGTGAAGTCGAACTCTTTCACAGCCGGCATCCATAGATTTTCCTTGGTTTTTTTCAGGGCTGTGAGGCCGTGTCCTGGAATAGTTTCTGATGTTTCACCTGCATCAGAACACGGACTCACAGCCCGGAAAAAAAAACACAAGGAAAATATTATTACTGTTTACAAGACTTCCTATATATTATTCCTTTTAGAACAGGAAAAAAATTATCCTATAATTTCCTTTTTAAGCAAGAAACGCTATATTAATCCAACTTCCCCATACTTCACAAAGAAGGAGTTTTGATTTTTAATTAAGGATAAGCTGGAAAACCCAAATCATAAAAGAACCTGTTCTCTAATGGCCCCTTCTCTCTCTCTCCTTTCCTCCAAAGACAATCCTCGGAGGGGCTTCACTAGAGAGAGAAGATAGAGACTGGGGCCTTATCCACACTACACAAATAATTCAGTTTGAGAATGGTTTATTCGCCATGGCTCCTTCCTATGAAAACCTTGGATTGCAGTTTTAGGTCTTTAGCCTTCTCTGCAAAAGGGTGATGCTGTCTCACCACACTACAAATCCCAGGTTTCTACAGGAAGGAGCCATGGAAAGTTTAATCTAATTTCAAACTGGATTGTTTGTGTAGTGTGGATGCACACTGGGAGTCCGAAAAGACCCCAGCCCCTCTTGCTCCAACACCAGAGGGGCCCCCTCTGTCTCGCCAAGTTCAGGGGACCGGAGTTTGGAAGCGCCGGAGGAAAAGGGCAAGCAAAATACCGCCCCAGTTGGGACGCAGCTAGATTTCCCCCAGGTAGATTTCTCTGGCTGCTGTTGGTTCCACCACGGCAGCAGCGTGAGCAGGGATCACCAGCATTGAGGCCATGATATTGAGAACACAGCTGCCCTGGGCAGGGCACATTTCTAGGATGGAGGACCATCGCCTCCCAAAAATAGTACTCTACGGTGAACTCGCTACGGGTCAGTTCCAAAAAAGGGATACAAGGACTCCCTGAAACAACATCTCGGCTCTGCCAAATTGATCGCCAACAACGGTCTGCCCTGGCCTCACATCAGGAGGCATGGAGACGCACTATCCACAATGCTGCAGCCTCATTTGAGAATTCACGCCGAACAAGTCTTGAAGAGAAACGACAACGCAGAAAGAATCACAACCCGGAAACATCACGCAAGGAGACCTTCTGCTGTGCTTTCTGCAACCAGACTTGTTTATCTTGGATTGGCCTTTTTAGTCATCAGCGCGCTTGCAGAAAGTGCGGGATGAGTCCTTCCTGAATCTTCGTTTACGAAGAAAAGCCAGAGAGAGAGAGAGAGATGCAGTTGCCCCTTCACATTCGCTGGGGTTTAGTTCCAGGACCCCCTTGGATACCAAAATCCGTGAATACTCAAGTCCCATTCTATGCAATGGCATAGCAAAATGGTGCCCCATATATAAGATGGCAAAATCAAAGTTTGCTTTTTGCATTATTATTTTTTAAGAATATTTTCAAGCTGTGAATACTTATATCCGTGGATACCAAATCCATGGATACGGAGGGACAACTGTATAATGCATTGTATTGGGAAATACAACAATATTATATGTAGAGCGTCGCTGGATAGACTTTCTAGGTGAGCCCGTCTCAGAGGGCCTGCCCAAGGAGGGACAAAGGCTAGAGCGTCAGACAGTGACAGTCTAGGAGGTCGTATCAAAGGGCCGGCCCTCCGAGACTGAAGGGCAAGAGCGTCACCCTATAGACTTTCTAGGCGACGAAGTCATAGAGCAGAAAAGGCTGAGCGTCAGCGGGCGACGTTCTAGGAGCGCCTCTCAGAGGTCCGGCCCTCCGAGAGCTCAGGGCCAGAGCGTCTCCGAGCTTCCTTTTAAGGCGTGGGCATCTCAGAGGGCCGGACTACAGAGGGGCAAAGGCTAGAGCGTCAGCAGGGAGGGAGACCTTCCCTAGACCGTCTCAACAGCTGGGCGCTGGACCTCTGAAAGGGGCTCCTAGAAGAAACACTCTATAATCATTCTTTTTTCTTTTCCAATGAACATTATATTTATACATTACAATTAATACAAGACCCCTCTCCCGCCAGGCCAGCAGGGGGCGCAGGGAGCTCGGAGGGGACCCGGAAGTATCTCAGAAGAGGACGCTCTAGGCTCCGCCCCTCGGAGGGTCGGGGGGATTAGGATTTTTTTTATTGAAATAAGACTTTTCTACTGAAAAATACATCTGGCCCCAAAGGCTGTAACAATAACGCAAAATAAATAAATAAATAAATAAATAGTTTTCCTCCTTTCATACTAATACAAAAATAAATCTATCTATCCTAAGACTAATTCATTTTTCCTCTTAATCTAAACACACTATAATCACTCTCTTTTCTTTTCTAATAAACATTATATTTACGCCTTTACACTAAAAATTAGAAGTTACACATTACAATTATACATATTTGGAAAAGAAAAAAATTAATTAAAAATAATAAAACAATAATACACAAATAATAATAAAATATTTATTTAAAGATATCCCTTAAGTTATTGCTGGGGTTGTCTCATTAAACCAAGGCCCAAATGTTCTCCAGTGATAGTTTGGCAATTTCTCTTTTTCAGTCAAAGCTAAATTTTCAATTATATTCTTAACATAATAAGCAGTGTCTTTTACATCCTGTAGAATTTGACTCTTTACCTCCCTTTGTCTTTGGAAAAATAATCCCAACATCACATAGAGGTTTACCAGGTGCACCGTGGGCCAGGGCACTGTCCAAAAACTCAGCCGGGGAATCATATTCCTTCCTCTTCCTCTTTTGTCCCACTGACTTTCTGTGGACGGGGGTTTGGAAGCCCCGGAGGAAAAGGGAGAGGCAAAGGCCCTCTCGACCCGTTGTGACCCAGGCTCCCCGCCCTCTAGGTTTTTCAAAGTTCCAGGTAGATTTCTCCAGCTACTGAAGGTTCCACCAAGGCAGCAGCAGCGTGATGGGTGATCAGCTTCCCAGGCTCTGGAAACCACCCCATCTTTTTCCTTTCAACCTTCCTTGATGCCTCGTTACTGCATCTTTATGCTATACCACATTATATGGCAAAATACTATATTATTGGTTACTTAACAAACGTGGTCGGGAATTGAGGTTTAAGGAAGAGTGAAAAAGGAGGTGGTGGAAGAACCGACCACTCGCCCTCCTGGCCTCTTCTTAGCAAAGTTGAGGAAGGATGGAGCCTTGCAGGTATGCTGGCTGATTGCATCTCCCATCATCCCCCACTGGCCTTTTGCCGGTTTCTCTTCTAGAGCGTGTAGTTTCATCTCCATCAGATTTCACGGCACCTACCGTGCATCCCTTTCTGGGACAAAACAAGGACTTCAATGGCAGAGAACAGGGAAAACCCAGTTTTGAGTGACTGTGATTCCCAGAATCCCCTTCTCCCTTCCTATTTCCACGCACACGCCCTTTGCTCCTGGAAGTGACCCTGTTTTCCCTCCTGCTACCTCCAGGGGGCAACCCAGGAAGCCGGAGAGGGAAAGGGGGCAGAGCGTGGTCGCAAACGCCACTTTCTGCACTGTGTAGGGACAATGGGAACTCCTGCCCAAACTGAACAGGCACACCCATCTCTGCACTGTGTGGGGATGATGGGAACTGCTGCCCAAACTGAACAGACACCCTGTCTCTGTGCTGTGTGGGAACGATGGGAACTGCTGCCCAAACTGGACAGACACCCCTGTCTCTGAGCTGTGTGGGGACGATGGTACACACAAGCACAGAAACACACTCACAAAGTCCCAAGTAAACTGGGGAGGTTTATAAAAAAAGCGTCCCCTACCTGGCTGTCATGATCTTATCCGGAAGTGTACTGTCATTGACGCTGTATTCACATGAACACAATGGTACGATGTTTCAAACACCGGCAATACTGGCAAAAAAGCGCCAGTGGGGACTTATTGACTGCTTGGACCATCAATAAAAAAGGAACAGCTTTTTAACGATACAAGATCACAAAAGGATGACATCATTTGATATGCATGCCCTTTTGCGTTAATTAGGCATCATTATGAGAACTTGGACGGCCACACACCTGCAAAAAATCAGTCAATCAATCAATCAATTTTTGCCCCCAAATGTCTTTTAGGGGACAAGAGGGCATTTACGTAATCTTTTTTACCCTTCTTATGTAATTTTATGCCCAGGAGAGACCTCTTTTTAACAGCAGAAAGTGTGAAGCCCTGTCCAGCTCTGTAACAACATTACATCAAATAAAATTCATAATTGTGTGTTTAATAAATATGTTTGTGGTCATTCCTCCTTTTTTTGCTGCTATTTAGCAAGCAAACTAACAATAAGTTCTTAATAGATTTGTATAAACACCCCCCCCCCAACATTGACCTCAGTTTTGCTAAAACCAAACCATTCTTGTATTTATAGAATTGTATTTTAGTGGCCTGGAATGTTTTCACATATATATATCTTTGAGATAAAAAGTGTTGTATAACATAGAAGAACAAGTTGTATAAAATTATGTCCGTAAGGTGTTTCATTCTTCTTTTGTGAGATGTACTTCATGTTGTTTTCAGGTGTTTCTAGAACCTTCTAAAGTCCTCTAGATTTTATAGATATAAAGAAAAGTCTAGTTTTATTAACATGAAGCCTACTTTATCTTTTAGAAATGGAGTGGGGGAGATCAGTTACTGAAAATGAAAACTTCAAAAGCCTTTGATATCAACTACCCTTTGGAAGTACTCATGATTAAATGCTTTGAGTTTTGTGACCAAAACTTCATTATTCCTCAACCTTGAGGACAACTAACCTTTTGGTTCAGTGAGTGAAATTTCGCCCTTGATACTAAGGGCCCATCTATACAATTAAAAAAAAATCTGTTTGGGGGGTAAAAAATACGAATAGGCAGTCGTTCAAATACCTACAATCTGCCTACACGATTTTTTACCCCCCCTAAACTCCGTATGACCTCCCTTCCCCAGCTGGCTGGAGCGAGGAAGCCAAGCGGCGGTTTTAAAATCACCCACCGCTTTTTTTTTTTTAATTATTTAAAAAGTTGCCTGCTTTGCAGACAGTCGGTTTTCCCTATTTACAATGTAAAATAAAAATAAATATATATAATATTCACGGATTTACCAGACTCTCGCTTAGCTGGGAATCCAATATGGCGGCTGCTCCCAATTCCCCTCCTTGCTAGCCCCGCCCCCTCTACTCAGCCAGCCAATCAGATTACACTGCCTGTTCGTATGTGGGCGAATGGGGGGTACAGATGATCAATCATTCAAACGGCTGTACGGATTTTAGGTCAAGATCCGCTAATCCTTCCAAACACTGAATCCACGTAATTTACAGGGCATTCACTAGCCCCCTTCCAAATGACACATATGAATCCAAATGGACATGTGTATGGAAGATCGATCTTCCAAATTGTGTACGTATTTTATTTTACCATGTTGATGGGCCCTAAGAATCTTAGAATAGCCTGGAGCAGGTCTGAATTCCTCTGGGCCAGACTAAGGAGATTATCAGACGAGGCAAATATCTCGGGGCAGGAACGGAACAGGGGCGAGAAAGGGGCTCTGTTTCAGACGACGTCAAGCCCCTCCATGATGCTTCCATTCTGCCCCCGTTCTGCTCCCAGGGTATTCTATTCATGATGAAAAATTGTGAATAGAACCCCTTTTCCGTTTTCTTCCGTGCCTGTCACGGAATCAGGGACGTGGGAAATGGATCCCTTTCCCTGTTCCACGATGACAGGCACAGGTGAGGATCTCCATAGCAGTCACTTCCTGCCACAATTGGGATATCAAGATAAGTGCACCCTTCTCCTCCCCTCCCTGGGTTGCTTTTTTATTTTACATTTATTTCTGCTTTTTATTTTTTGATTTGACATCTGGGGGGGGTATTTTAAATTTCCCTCCTGCCCATTCTCTCGCGAGAACGAGCGGGACTTCCCCCCAGCCGGTCATAAAGGCAGCCTTACGACAGGCAAGGAAGCAGGGAGCCCGTTCCTGGAGCGGAATGGAGGTAAGTGTGTGAACATTTACCTCCATTCTGATACAGGAACGGGAGAGGAGGTGGTGGGACAGAAACAGGGCATTTTGGCCCTGTCTGATAATGTCCTAAGTGGGCATTTTGGGATAGTGGCAGACTACCATCTGGAGGGGTGGTTTGCCTCTAGGAGTCAGTAAGCTATCAGAAGACTCAGAGGCTTATCGCATGAGGGAAGGAAAGCGGTAATGCAGCCTGATAATAGTGCCTCCAGTCCTGCTTTCCTGCTTGATGTTGGCATTCAACAGCTGTTCTTCCATTCTGGTCCCATGAGAGACAGTGATAAACACAAGTCTTTTTTTCTAACTGGAAAAGATCTGTTAGAAAAAAGACTTGCATTTACCACTGTCTCCCATGGTACCAGAAGGGAATAATAGCTGTAGAACGTCAGTGTCATACAATAAGGCAGGATGGGAGACACTATTATCAGGCTGCACTGCTGTTCCCCTTCCCTTGTGCGATAAGCATCTCAGGGGCGGAGGGTGGACTACAAAATCTTGGCATTGAGCTGATTCAGCTTTTATGACATCTCCATGTTGACTATATCTTATGTAACCCCCTCCCCCAATTGCATTATATGAACACGAACCTCAGTTGCAGACAGAGTCTGCTCAGATCAAACACCTCAGTCAAATGTTTGATTAAAGCCAGGTTGCTGTTGTTGGAGGCTAAATTGAATTTCAGATTATTTCTGAAATGTCACTGGCATCGTAATACAACTGATCTTAGGAACATGGAGAACCTGAGTGCCATTCACCATTAAAAACCACATTATAAAATGTTATTACTTATATGGGGCTTGTTTATGGCAAGAAGAACATGGTTGAAGCTGTTGAAAGATAACAGGAACACCAATTTAGCATCAAGGAGAGAATTCTAATTAAAAATGTCCAGACCGCAATGTATTATTTTAATGAATTTTATTGCTTATTCTCTTTGTAATTTGTTCTCAGTGATGTCTGTTACTTGGTTTGAGTGCGATTGTTAGTGCAAAGAAAAGATAAAAATAATGTAATAAATAGATTATAAAATAGTGTTCTTAAAGCAGGTCAGTGGAATTTTATCATGAGTTGTGGTCGGGGAACTGGGGTGTATGATAAGGATACTTCAAAAGGTATACCATACTACATAAACCAAGGGTGAATCATAGAGTTGAAAGAGACCATGAGGGCCATCTAGTCCAACCCCTTGCCATGCAGGAATACACAAAGCATTCCTGACAGATGGCCATCCAACCTCTATTTAAAAACCTCCAAAGGAGGAGACTCCACCACACTCTGAGGCAGTGCATTCCACTGCCAAACAGCTCTTGTCTATCCTCAGTATGGGGCCTGTCTAAACAGCAAAAATAATACGAATGGCGTGCAAACCGATGGCGATCCGTTCACACCGCTGTTCTCAACGATATGTGTCATTAAGAGGGGGGGCGTCAAAACTCACCATAAAGTCCATTCCCAGCCCATCCGAGGCTCTGTACGGATTATTTTAAATAATCCGTATGACATGCGAGTGAGCGGTTGTTTGACAACTCATGTTCCCACAGATATGAACAGGCAGCATTGGGTCCACCTGGGAACAATAATAGTGCCTGGAGAGGCTGGAGAGCACGAGCGGATCAAAGGGGGCTCAGCTGGAGCGCGCAGGCGGGGTGGCTCGGGGAGCCGGGAGGAAGGAAGAAGAAGCGGCAGCAGAAGCAGCAGAAGCCCAGCTTACTGCTTTGGGCTCAGGCCCTGTCTACACGATGGAAAAAAACCCATTTGGGGGGTTAAAATTTTTTTGAAAAGGCAACTGTTTGAATGCGTACGATCTGCCTCCATGATTTTTTATCCCCCTAAACTCTGTATGACCCTTCTTGCCCAGCTGGCTGGAGTGAGCAATCCAAGAGGTGCTTTTTTTTTAAATTTAGAAAGGTCCTTGCCATTCGAACAGCCGTGGTTACATATTTATATTTAAAAATAAACATGAAAAAATGTATCACGGACTTACCGGACCCTTGCCGAGCTGGGAATCTAATATGGCGGCCACAGCTCCTTTCCCTCTTTACTAGTCCCGCCCCTCTACACAGCCAGCCAATCAGATTGCACTCCTGTTTGTATCTGTGCAGCTGGTTAGTAGTCATGCGGAGTTTAGGGGGAAGTTTATCCATGTAGGTTGTTCGCATCGTTGTGAACACCTGCCTTTTCGAACCTATACGTATTATTTACCCTGCGTATAGACAGGACCATGACATCCCTTCAAATATTTAAACATGGCTATCATGTCACTTCTTAACCACCTCTTCTCCAGGCTAAACATACCCAACTCCTTCAGCCGCTCCTCATAGGGCATGGCTTCCAGACTTCCCACCATTTTGGCCGCTCTCCTGTGGACAGCTTATGGATAATGTTCAGCCCATCTGCTGTTCTGGCTTAAAACTCCCATCAGTTCCATCCTACATGGCCAACAGTGAGGGATAATTGGAGCTGCGGTCCACAACATTTGGAGATCCAAAGGTTTTCTACCTCTGCTTTCTACAATGTACTTTGCAAGTTTTTGAGGGGAAATGCCCAGAATTTCAAGAATCAGAATCTTTCAGTTTTGATTGGTCAAACAGATTAGGATCTCTGCCCTGACTCCACCAGGGCTGTGGTGCCAGACAAGTGGGGAGATCTTAATGAGAGCACAGATGTCCTACATTTCATTTTGAAGAAACCCTTCCTCTCTCTTTCTTTCTGTGTCCGTGTTAATTTTCAAAAGAAGCAAATCTAGGAATTTACATTGACCTCCCAAGTGGAGCACCACAGAAAATGTACTGTACAATATTCAGCTATTTTTAATTAAGCATTTTCTCACAATTTCTTTTTTTAAAAAAACACAAGCATCAAGATGCAAGAGTTTAAGTGCTTGCTCTGGATGGAACAGTGCATTATTGTTCTGACAAACCTGGCCTAGTATGCATGAGGAAACACAGCCTTCCATACCAATTTGCATCTTAATGACTAGCCACATTTAGATTACTCATCCAACAAATGAAAGACCTAAATGGCATTCTTTACTCATGTGAGTAGGTCTTTCTCCTTCAGCAAAATCACACATTAAAATGCTTGCCTTAGTTACGGTGCAGAGTTACTTGGCAGTGAATAGTGTTGTCTGCAGAAAGGAAGGGGCCACAAATTTGTTTTTGTGTCCCCCTAAAAGCCATCTCCTTCATATTGGCATGTTTGGAATATGGTACCATCACCAGCATACCTTCCAAAATTTCACAGATGAAAACCCTGGATATATGTAGCCAAGCAATATCAGAGTGTGGTCAAATGGCAACAGTTTTTAAAGAGGAAGAATAGACAAGTTAGGGGAGGCTGCAGCAGTTTGCTTTTGCCTGAGTCTACAGGGAAAGGAAAGTTTCCAACCCCTTCCTTTCCTCTCCCCTGGCTGAGTTAACTGAGTGCAAAATACTTTAGTACTTTGAACTCAGTTTGCAGCAATTGTAGTAAGCTACTTTGCCAGCAAGCTTGCCCCCCGCATATGTCTGACCAATTCGCTCTCCAGTTCCGCCCTCTCTGAGAATGCGCAGCATTGGAAATCAGTTGTCCTAACGAGTGCCAATGTGCATTTCCTGACATTATTTTTAAAACTTGGGGGAAAGCCACAAAGGCTTTCCCGCATAGTATTTGGAGTTTTTTTGACCCCCTCCTTCCGAATACTGCAAATTTCCTGAGGATCCCATTGTGACAAAAAGTATTCCTCTCAAATTCTATGAGGAGTATTTTCACCATCTAGACAACCTCCCAGTAGGTTTTCATAGCCAAGTGAGGTTTTGAACCCTGATCTCCCAGAGTCCAGGTCCAACAGTCCACCACTCCACTGTACTGGTTCTTTATAAAGAGTACAGCCACTTTTGTTATGTATATTTCACAGTGACTCTTCCGTCCTAAAAAATATTTTCCTTATGTCTTTTAATTTTTTTACAGCCTTAAAAAAAAGGCAAGCACCTTCTATGGAGGTGCATATATAGGGAGGGGGCATTTAGAACTCTCAGCCAGAAAGCTCTTAGACCTCACTAAATTACAAAACCCCAGAATTCCACAGGAGGCAGCCAGAGCAATTAAAGTGGAATAATAGTACTCTAACAGTATAGTACAGTGCAGATCATCACACTATACTGTTGTTTCAAATTATTTTTATTCTATTCTTATTTTTATTCGTCACACTATACTGTTATAGTGCTATTATTCCACTTTAACTGCTATGGCTGCCTCCTGTGGAATCCTGGGGTTTGCAGTTTAGGGAGGGGCATTTAGTATTCTCATCCAGAAAGCTCTTAGGACTCACTAAACTACAAACTCCAGAATTACACAGAAGGCAGCTACAGCAGTTAAAGTGGAATAATACTGTAACAGTTATCACACTACACTGTTATAGTGCTATTATTCTACTTTAACTGCTATGGCTGCCTCCTGTGGAATCCTGGGATTTGCAGTTTAGGGAGGGGTATTTAGTACTCTCATCCAGAGAGCTCTTAGGACTCACTAAACTACAAACCCCAGAATTCAACAGGAGGAAGCCAGAGCAGTTAAAGTGGAGTAATAGTACTATAACAGTGTAGCGTGACAAATGAGGAAAGGTACAGTAGGACCCCTGTGTCCACTGGGGATTGGTTCTGGGCCCCCCCCGTTGATACCAAAAACCATGGATAATAGCGGCCATTGAAAATAACAGGACTGTTGGTTTAAAATACCATAGAGTTGCCTTGGAGGACCTAAAATGGCTAGAGAGGACACATTTTCTAGGAAGACTCTATGGTAGGTGCGCTGTTTTCTGTCCCATGGATAACTGAATCAGTGGATACAGGGGTGTAACAGTTATCACACTACAGTACACTGTTATAGCACTACTATTCCACTTTAACTGTTCTTGGCTGCCTCCTGTGGAATCCTGGGATTTGCAGTTCAGGTTGGGGTATTTAGAACTCTCAGCCGGAAAGCTCTTAGCCCTCACTAAACTACAAACCCCAGAATTCCACAGGAGGCAGTCACAGCCATTAAAGTGGAACAGTAGTGCTTTAACAGTGTAGTATGATGGATGAGGAAATGTAACTCATGAGGGTCTTATTGCACTATGCTGTTATAGCACTATTATACCACTTTCACAGCTCTGGCTGCCTCCTGTGGAGTCCTGGAATTTGCAGTTTAGGGAGGCACATTTAGCATTCTCATCCAGAGAGCTCTTTAATAAACTACAAACCCCAGAATTCCACAGGAGGCAGCCATAGCAGAGATAACTAATTACTGTATCTAATATTAGCTAATACACATTGGAAACTGCTTAATGCAGTGTAGATGTGTAAATTGCTATTACTTAACAATTTGTAAGCCCCTCTGAAGAGTGCAGCATAAATACCTATTTAAAAAAATTAAATTAAAATACAGTTGTCCCTTCACATTCGCTGGTTTGGTTCCAGGACCCCCTGTGATTACCCAAATCTGTGAATATTCAAGTCCCATTATATGCCCCCCTCTCTCTGGCTTTTCTTCACAAACCAAGATTCAGGAAGGACTCATCCCGCGCTTTCTGCAAGCGCGCTGATGACTAAAAAGGCCAATCCGAGATAAACAAGTCCGGTTGCAAAAAGCACAGCAGAAGGTCTCCTTGGGTAATGTTTCTGGGTTGTGATTCTTTCTGCGTTGTCGTTTCTCTTCAAGACTTGTTCGGCGTGAGTTCTCAAATAAGGCTGCAGCATTGTGGATAGTGTGTCTCCATGCCTCCTGATGTGAGGCCAGGGCAGACCACTGTTGGTGATCAATTTGGCCAAGACTGAGATGTTTCAGGGAGTCTTTGTATCGCTTTTTTGGAGCGCCCCTCTTATGCTGACCCGTGGCGAGTTCACCGTAGAGTACTATTTTGGGGAGGTGATGATCCTCCATCCTAGAAATGTGCCCTGCCCAGCGCAGCTGTGTTATCAATATCATGGCCTCAATGCTGGTGATCCCTGCTTGCTCAAGGACAGCAAAATTCATCACATAGTCAGTCCAATGTATGTTTAGGATTGTGTGTATACAGTGCATATACAGTGTGTATACATGAAAGTGTTCGAGGAGTCGTAGGTGGTGGCGATAGGTGACCCATGTTTCAGACCCATAAAATAGTGGAATAATTGTGGAATAATAGTGGTAAATAACCATGTAGTGCAGTAGTACTCAAGCTGTGGGTCCCCAGATGTTGTTGGACTACAGTTCCCAGAAACTCCAGACAGCAAAGCCAATAGTGAGGGATTCTGGGAACTGTAGTCCAACAACATCTGGAGACCCACAGGTTGAGAACCACTGATGTAGTGCCATAAGGCTCTGTCCGTGAGGGCAGGAGGCCTCAGGTTTCCAAGGTACCCATGTGCGGGGGAGGGGGAAGAGAGAGCCGGGGGGGGGACCCCTTCGCGCATGCTCACTTGGGCTGAAGAGGAGGAGGGGTGTGTGTGCTGAGCATGAGCAGAAGCGAAATTTGAAATTAAAAGGTGGTGGGGGGGAGGAGAGGGAGAGAGAAAGGAGAAAACGGCTCCTCAGACCAGACATCTTGGAGAGCGGCGAGCCGGGTCCCCTCAGCCACCCTCATGAGGGGAGCCCTTTGGGGCGGCCGCCTCTTTTTGTGTGTAGCTGGAAGCGCTTCTTCTTTGGACCACCGGGCCAATTTCCCTCCCTCCATCATCCCCATCATCCTCTCCTCCTCCTCCTTCTCTCTCTTTCCCGCCCAGCTTTGCAGTTCTCTTTAATTCTGCCCCCCCAGAGACAAGATGGCAACGCCGGCGGCTGTTAACCCACCCGGTGAGTAAAACTGGTGGTTGTTGCGGAGCAACGACGAGACCTGGAAGGTACCGGTGCGAAATGGCTCAGCGGGGTCGCTTACACGCTCACCCACCCACCCATCTACTCGTTGCTCCCGAGGGGGCTGCCCCTAGGAGGGACCCTCCACCCACCCACCCATGGTTAGAGGTCTTCAATGGGTGCATCCACACTATGCAATTAATCCAGTTTGAAATTGGATTATTTGCCACAGACTCCTTCCTATGGAATCCTGGGGTTTGCAGTTTGGTGAGGCACCAGCAGTCTTTGGCAGAGAAGAAGGCTAAAGACCTTGTAAAACTACAAATCCCAATATTCCATAGGAAGGAGCCAAATGTCTCTTCGAGGGGGCTGCCCCTAGGAGGGACCCTCCACCCACCCACCCATGGTTAGAGGTCTTCAATGGGTGCATCCACACTATGCAATTAATCCAGTTTGAAACTGGATTATTTGCCACAGGCTCCTTCCTATGGAATCCTGGGATTTACAGTTTGGTGAGGCACCAGCACTCTTTGGCAGAGAGGAAAGCTAAAGATCTTGTAAAACTACAAATCCCAATATTCCATAGGAAGGAGCCAAATATCTCTTTGCCCTCCTCCCCAAATCCTTTCCCCCCTTCTTTTTTTTTCAGCCTGCGGTCTTCTGCAGACTTAATTTGGCATCAGGTTGCCACAGTGCAAGCCAAAGAGTGGCTCCTGTACAGTTTGATGGTTCTGTAGGAACAGGGTCTCTTTCCTTTTCCCTTACCATGGACCCCCCTTTCAATATCTTTCCTTGCTTTGTTATATAATAAATACTTCTTAGCTTTGTTAAATAAAGCTTTGGGGGGGAGGAATTACTAAATCCTGCCGCAGTAGATCTAAGTGGAAGTTGTTCTAGACTAGGGGCTCTTCCCCTTTTCTTTAACAGGGACCCCTCTTTCAATATCTTTCCTTGCTTTGTTAAATAATAAATACTTCTTAGTTTTGTTAAATAAAGGTTTGGGGGCAGGAATTACTAAATCCTGCCTCAGTACATCTAAGTGGAAGATGTTCTAGAACAAGGGGGTCTTCACCCCCCCTTTTTTACCAGGGAGCCCCCTTTCAATATCTTTTGTTGCTTTGTTATATAATAAATACTTCTTAGCTTTGTTAAATAAAGCTTTGGGGGAAAATTACTAAATCCTGCCTCAGTAGATCTAAGTGGAAGATGTTCTAGAACAAGGGTGTCTTTCCCATTTTTTTAAACCAGGGACCCCCCCCCCTTCAATATCTTTTCTTGCTTTGTTAAATAAAGGTTTTGGGGAAAAATACTAAATCCTGCCTCAATAGATCTAAGTGGAAGGTGTTTTAGAACAAGGGGGTCTTCCCCCTTTTCTTTACCAGGGATCCCCCTTTAAATATCTTTCATTCCTTTGTTAAATAATAAATACTTTTTAGCTTTGTTAAATAAAGCTTTGGGTGGAAAAATTACTAAATCCTGCCTCAGTACATCTAAGTGGAAGATGTTCTAGAACAAGGGGTCTTCACCCTCTTTTTTTTTTTTAACCAGGGACCCTCCTTTCAATATCTTTCATTGCTTTGTTAAATAATAAATACTTCTTAGCTTTGTTAAATAAAGCTTTGGGTGGAAAAAATACTAAATCCTGCCTCAGTACATCTAAGTGGAAGGTGTTCTAGAACAAGGGGGTCTTCCCCCTATTCTTTACCAGGGATCCCCCTTTAAATATTTTTCATTCCTTTGTTAAATAATAAATACTTTTTAGCTTTGTTAAATAAAGCTTTGGGTGGAAAAATTACTAAATCCTGCCTCAGTACATCTAAGTGGAAGATGTTCTAGAACAAGGGGGTCTTCACCCCCCCTTTTTTTTACCAGGGACCCCCCTTTCAATATCTTTCGTTGCTTTGTTGAATAATAAATACTTCTTAGCTTTGTTAAATAAAGCTTTGGGGAGAAAATACTAAATCCTGCCGCAGTAGATCTGATTCTAAGTGAAAGATGTTCTAGAACAGTGGCAAGAGACGCAAGGTCTCTAGCCTTCTCTGAGAAAGAGTGCTGGTGCCTCTCCAAACTACAAATCCCAAGATTCTATAGGAAGGAGCCATGACAAATAATCCAGTGTAAAGGAGCCATGTCAAATAATTTGTGTAATGTGGATTTGGCCTGAAACACAAATAGGTGTACAGTACTTGTGTCTCCTCCTCCTCATTTTGTCCTCATAACAATCCTGTGAGGTAGATCAGACAGAGAGAAAGAAGTACTGTAGTGGCAAAAACTTACCTGGTGAGTTTCATGGCTAACTGATGCCTTGAACCAGGAGCTGGAAAGTCCTGGTTCATCCCTAAAAACTATATCATGTTAGTCTAGTAAACACTGGCAGCAACTCTAGAATGATAGGCAAAGTTCTTCCCCATCACCCAGTATTCAGGCTTGGTTTCATGCCTTTAACCAGCATGTGATGTGCAGAAATCAGCTGGAGTAGTGTTTAGCACTAGGGAGATGGCTTTACCACCTATTTATGTTTTCAGATTACAGTAGTTTTCCATTAAGGGCAGAAGAATTAGGGGTGTTTAAAAAATTGGCAGGTTTGCAACCTCTGTTTTCTTCTTCTTCTTTGTTTTGGACCAAATCTATCCACAAGGGTAGGAAAGGGGTGTACTGTATATCAAAACCCAACCAGCTGAGCTAAAATTTCTAGGTTCCAACCTTCTGTAGCATTGGAAAAACTTGCAAAATACCTAGAAACTGGTATTTAATGTTTTACAGTTTGAGTTGTAAATAAATTGTAATTGTTCTTGCCTCGGTTAGGAGAAATATGGGCTTTTTATGATTACACATTTGGATATTCCTAAGACTCTCCTGCATTCCTTTGATGCAAGAAAATGTTGGAACTTCCCTGGTCTATAATTTCATCTGTTCTTAAAAATGAAAAGATTTGTGTGATATGCATCGCAAGTCAATTCTGCTACACTATTAAACCAGGAGTTGGGGAATGTGTGGCTCTCCAGATGTTCTGAACTCCAACTGCCATTATTATCCGTGCAGGCTAGGCTTGATGGAAAGTGGGGTATAGCAACATCTGGATGGCCACATGGACTTCACCCCTGCTTTAACCATTGCTGCTTGGTTTTTCTTCAGTGATTGTTGTAAAGAGGTTCAGCTATCATGATTGACTTTATAAAAATACTTGAAAACTCTTTTACATTGTTGAACAATCTTTATGGCTTTTGTGCCATATATTATTCAGAGTGTGGAATACTAGCAATCTAGCTTACCTAGTGGTACAAGATCCATGTACCTTTGAGTATCTTTGCAACTGAGCAGAGTGAGCAGAATGTAGAAAAGCATGTAGGAGTGTAGCCTACACTCTCTATAGTACAGCCAAGCCTCTGATGCTCATGCTACAATCCAAAGCGCCATTAATTCTCTCTATACTTGATGCAAGTTTTCCACTTGTATCCTATTAAGTTGCCTTTTTGCCTGTTTTTTCTACATGAGATCCTGTAGTGTACCTTTCTTTCCTTCCACTTAGTATCCTCACAACAGTCCTGGGAGGTGGATGGAGAGCAATTACCAGCTTTCAGTTAGTCAGCACTTTGACTGGGGTGGGAAAACTGGCTTTCCACATGTTTTGGATTTTGACACCCAGAAGCACCAGCCTGCATGGCCAGTAGCAAGGAATTATGAGAGTCATAGTCCAAAACACCTGGAGAACCTTATACGTATTCTTGATTCTGAAAGTTCGAGAATGGGTGGCTAAATTCAGGGGTCTTCCATTAAACACAATGAGCTTGAAAGTAAGTCCTTTTGTCCTCAGTGGGACTTATTGGGTAAGATTAACTTGGTTGGGCCTGAGAATGGCAGGTTGCCCCCTTATCTATGGTGGATACATTCCTGGACTTACCGTTTATAAGTGAAACCTTGGATAATAGCAAACCCTATTAAAATAAAGGACTTCCCGTACAAACATACCATAGTTGTGTTGGAGGACCTAGCCATTAGTATGACTCTGATATGTGTCTCTATTTTTCCAGCTGTGGATAACTGAAACTGCAGATATTGGGTCTGCGGATACGGCCGGGATGGTGGTGTTGACCTGTACTTGAATGCATTGGGACTCATTCTCAGTAACAGTTCTTAGGATCAGGCTGTTAGTTATAGAACGGTCTTAGCCTTTGTCCCTTTATGACTCTCAATCTGCTAAGGTTGAAACAATTTTTCTTGGTAAAAAGCTTTGCTCCATAAAAATGAGTATAAAGAGATTGCTGGCTTAGCAATCCCCTGTTGGTTGGGGAAAAAAGCTTTAAATCTTAAATAGAAATTGATATTTAATGGAAAATTTAAGAAGTGCATGTTATCTTGTTACGCACCTATGATTTCATGTCTGCATTCTTTTTTAAAAAAGGAAATCCATTGGCCTTTGATAAAACACAAGGGAATCAAATAGACAGGTGAAGTGGTGAACAGTTTTATTTTTCCTACTCTGATTTGTGGGTAGAAAGTCAGAGTCTATCTGGCTTCATTTTAACAAGTTGTCAGTCTTTCTAGGGCTGGAAAAGATTTAATATGCAAAGCATATGGCAGTTAACTGTCATCTGTGCTCAGTGTGGTTTATTCATCAGCATAGTTTTGATAACCTTAACACTGTTTTGAATTTTATAGCGTGTTTGTTAGTATTTCTATGCAGCTTGCTAACTAAAAAGCTAAAAGACCCCTGCACAATGCACAATTAATCTAAGATAAAACTTAAAAAACTATTTGTAAATAGACATTAGTAAATATCTATTTTGATTGGTATGCAGTAAACCAAACGAAACAAGTAATGTCTCAAATCTATGTGCTGTAGAAATAATATTGGAACTCCCTCCCACGTATATGTAAGATTGAGAGCCAGTGGAGTGGAGTGTTTGGAGTGTTGGACTAGGATTCCGATTCTGAAAGGCCTGGGTTCAAATCCCTGCTCAGCCACAGAAACCCACCTGGTGACCTTGGTGCAAGTCATATTCTTTCAGCCTCACAGGTAGGCAATGATAAACTCTGAACAAATCTTGCCAAGAAACCCCCCCCCCCGCTCACCTTAGGGTTGCCATAAGCCATAAACAACTTGTAGGCACATAACAACAATATATAGGTTTGGTGGCTTATAGTACAGTCCTGTACAGTCCTATTGTGAAGTCAGCCTTGCACAGTTCACTGGGATTTTCTGTTAGGTGAAGCGCATATAGTATCATTTAGATAGTTTTGTACGAAAACAAATTCAAAGCTTTATTTGGAAACGTGTATTTGTTTGAAATGTCTTAAACATCTAAAGGCCTGATGAGTAAAAGCATAATTTACTTAGATGACAAGGGAGTGGGAAGGCACTGACAGCTGCTAACATACTAAATTTCGTTTGTTTGCTATATATATAGCACCTACCAGCAATCCTGTGAGAACCTTTTTTGTAGGTTAGATGACAGTTTTATGTATTGCTGTACTTGCGGTGGGTGGGGGGATCCACACAAAGGGAGAGAACATGGGCTGGTTCAAATGTCCAAGGTTAGGAAAAATAAACTAGCTTGTATGATCCCTGCTCCACCTCTTCCTGCACAGTTGTGAGATAAACCTTTACTTTCTGTTTTAGATTAACATAGTTTAGAGAGTTGTCTGAACCTAACAAATTGTGGTTTGTTTTCAGTTCTTCACTATGGTTTGTTGAAATTCAACAAACTTTAACTTGAAACTTCAAAGAAACAGTAGTTAAGATTTATAAACTGTGGTTAATCCAAAGCAAAAGATTACCGTCTCCTAGTGGCCATTGCAGGAGAGGAGAAATGCCCAACCTCAAGGCCTGCTGTAGCTCATCCATGTAACCCTGGGAGTTTATTGGTCTGTTCTTAAATAAGTCTGGTTAACCAAATCTTAAATAATTGGTTCTAGTGTTCAGGGATCCAGAATGACTGCAAAGTCCCCAGAGTGTTCCTTCTATGTTTCCCCCATTTAAATTATAAAGCTTTTTTTAAAAAAGGATTTCATTTGACAAAGTATTTTTCTTCAGCGTGGAGTCCTCTTAGCAGACATCATGAACACAAATGTAAGATGCATAGGGTGCCTAAATTCACTTTCCTAAATTTACAGTTTATATATCATATGAAAAACAAGCTAAATGCAGCCTACATAAGAAATTTGTGGAGGTATACCTACTTTTTCAAGAACCTGCACATTCATTAAACCCTGAGTTGGCTTTTACGGTTTGATAAAAGATTGTTGCAGGGGTCATACATTTGTATGTTAGCTTTGGCAAATAACCAAAATTTAATCAATTAGATTTACAAATGGTAATATTGAGGTGCATCTGTACATTAGTACTCAGATGTGTGTCCTATTCTGTTCAGAGGGGGCTTATTCCCAGATAAGGATATCAGCTTAGTATTTTCATTGCTTTTATGGAAGTAGAGATACAGGAATAAAAAGATGATATATCTGTTAGATTGACAGCTTTTGAAAATACTGTACCAGTAAACTTTCTAGGTTGTACATAGTTTTTTCTTTAAGAATCCCTACTATGGGATAGTAGCCTAAATACCCAATGGCACCAGATCCAGTCTGACCTTGGAAGCTAAGCAGGGTCAGCCTTGGTTAGTACTTTTTTCACTTACAACAAAGGATTAAGAAGGTTCAAAGTTAAACTCTTAACTTTTCCAGTGTTAAAACTGGATTAGGAATGTCACAGGGCTCATCCTGACTGGCCAAAAGCCTTGATAAAGGAAAGGCTATTCTGCACCTAGAGTGCACAACTTGGCATGGTTGTTCCTTCCCCTGCATACAGGCATGCTTCAAACATAACAGTTGGAGCCAGCAGCCCTTGCTGATTTAGTGCAAACCATCTAGAGATCCGAAGAGATACAGATCTACCTTCTGTCCACTCCTAATTTAGAGCAGTGGATTTTTCCAAAAAGCACACATTGCTGACCAATATACAAAGTGCTGAATCTTTAGGGACTGTAGTCATGAAAAAAATGCATTAAACATTAAATGAAACAGTACAAAAAGTTGACAAAGTTTTGAAATAGAGCTCCAGGAACCAAACCCCAGCAGATACCAAGGGCCCACTGTATGGGAATTCAGGTTACCTACTGATGTAAATAGGTGCAGAGTAGTATGCAGTGTTAGCTGTGTTTCCTGGGATTGGTGGGGTGAAAAAGGGAGCCAAGGTGTCATTGGAGGGGTCTTTTACATCCATATCAATCAGCAACTACTGTAATACCAAAGCATGTCTCTGGACCTACATTCTTCTTTTCCAGTTACCACCCTCATTGCATAAAAAAAGAGAAACTTACACTAGCAACCCTCCTACATAGACATCATTCTTCCAAAGCAAAAGACATCATTCCATGATTCAAAGTATAATTGACAATTACTGTCAGAGACAAACAGCAGCAACAGACCATAATCAATGTCTGAAGAGAGCCTATCACGATAGCTTCTAAAACATGAGATGGTTCAACTGTGGGCCACATCCAAAATGTACATGTGGTGTATATGTGATAAATTGATGCCATGCAGTCTCAAAAGTGTCTTCAGCTATTTTGTCTCTGGCAAGGTGAAGTCTGAGTGTCAATTTCTCTAACAATGTGAGAGCCCAAACTCAAATGAACCAGCAATTAATGAATAAATCTTGTGTACGGTAAGTTTTTCCATGTTCTTGCTATTTCCATTTTTGCTGCAAAAAGCGAGGTACATAGAAGAGCTTTACATATGACATTTTTATTTGCTTTATCATAAATTGATAAAATCAGTAAAGTACTGTACTTCGAAAGCATACATTTTGATTAGTTATTGTGTTAATCCCAACAAGACAGAATTATTTTAGGGCAACAGACCCACATGTGTTCTAGTGTGCTAACATTATTACAGCCTCTGCAAAATTCATCTGAGAAATCACTCTTGATTTTGTGTAGTTAAGGGCACACAGACCAATGCATATCAACAAATGTAACTTTGTATGTGGTCGGGGAGTGTAGGTTAGGGGATAATTTACTACTATACTATGTAAATTGTTAAAAAAGTGATACAAGGACTCCCTAAAACAACATCTCAGGCTCTGCCAAATTGATCACCAACAATGGTCCGCCCTGGCCTCACATCAGGAGGCATGGAGACGCACTATCCAATGCTGCAGCCTTATTTGAGAACTCACGCCAAACAAGTCTTGAAGAGAAACGACAACGCAGAAAGAATCACAACCCGGAAACATCACCCAAGGAGACCTTCTGCTGTGCTCTCTGCAACCGGACTTGTTTATCTCAGATTGACCTTTTTAGTCATCAGCGCGCTTGCAGAAAGCGCGGGATGAGTCCTTCCTGAATCTTCGTTTGCAAAGAAAAGCCAGAGAGCGTTAATAAAAATTATTTTTTTTAAAAGCAATTTCCCATGTAGGAAAAAAGTGATAGAATTTCTGGTTCTGTATTAACTTTTAACAACAGGATTGCGCGTGCATGTTGCTTCTGCTTGTTTTGTGCATTTGTACCACTATGGTCCCAGTAGAATTAGGCAGCCACTGGGTTGCATCCTCACCATTGGAATCAAGGAGCAATTCTGTGAGAAAATCCCAACCATTTTTCCTCCCCCCTTTAAGGAGTATGTGCAGATTGTGTTGTTAGAGATCCAAAGCAAGTCCTTCATTTCCATTTGCGGCCTTTGGTATCAAGCAAAGAGCATACCCAAAGACAGCGGGAAAGAAGAAAAAAATGAGGCAGAACATCTGAATCTCACTCTGCCTTTACTGTACAATACATTTGTTTGTGTTATGTTCCAACAAGCAATCAATACAGTTGTCCCTTCATATTAGCTCGGGTTTGGTTCCAGGACCCTCCATGGATACCAGAATCCGTGAATACTCAAGTCCCGTTATATGCAATGGCATAGCAAAATGGTGTCCCTTATATAAGATGGCAAAATCAAGGTTTGCTTTTTGGATTATTATTTTTTAAAGAATATTTTCAAGCCGTGAATACTTAAATCCATGGATACCAAATCCATGGATACGGAGGGACAACTGTAGTTCATTGCCAGGCTTGAAAAATTCTCTCCCACCTTACTATTTTGCTCATATAGGAGTTTTTGAGTTTTTCCGTACATCAGCAGCTTTTAATATTTAAACAGTAGCACCCTAATTGCCAAAGGGCTGAATTATAAACAGCATCTTAAAAATCTCTCTGCTCTTTTCTTTTGATATAGTTAAGGTGTTACCTAAAGATAAACACAAATGCATACAGTTGCAAATGAAGGCAACAGTAAGCCCTAGATCGACAACCTTGAATGTATTCCATATGCCACCCTTAACAGTGAAGTTAAGCATTTTACTTTTTTGCCTACATCAACACAAAAAAAACAGTCAAAGGCATCTTATTTCCCTAACGAAAATTTAGAACTACTGTATACAGAAGGATAGACTTGATCACATACTTATTTGTTTTATTTATTGGAGTATTTATAGCCTGCTTTATATCCAAAGATCTCAGGGTGGCTAGCAATAAATCAATGTAAAACAAATAAAATAATAACTTTAAAAAGACTAAAAATTACATTAAATCATTTATTGTTAGAATAATGGCAGTCATAGCACATGTGCAAGTAGGGCCTAATGTCTTTAATAAAGAGCCATGTTATTGCCTTGGTGCAGGAATGAGACCAGTGTTTGTGCCAATTAGGTCTGCAAGGGGAGGGTGTTCCATAACTGGGGTGCCACCACAGAGGAGGCCTCCCATGTCCTTCTACAATGTATGCCTGCCTGGTGGGACACAGAGGAGGGCCCCTCCAATAGACCTCAATTCTCAGGCAGGCATGTATAGGGAGAGGCACTTCCTCAAGTGTTGAGGTCCCAAGCTGTTAGGGCTTTAACTGTTACCAGCAGTACATGTAGTTTACACTGCTGCAACATACATGTGCATAACCCTTGTAGGTATGTACATTTGGATGCTTCTAGTCTCATTTCATGACACCTGTGGCCTTTTCACACTAGACTATAGTGCTGTGGTTCTACTTTAACTGTCATGGTTACATCCTATAGAATCCTAGTATTTGCAGTTTTGGGAGGGGGTATTTAGATTTCTCAGGGAGAGAATTCTAGTGCCTCACCAAACTACAAGCCCCAGTTTGAAGCCATGGTGATTAAATTGGAATCTTCATTTGGGGTGCTGAATCCCAGAATGTACAGTAGTCAGTTTTTCCAGTGCACTGTTATTTTGACCTCATCAACTTGCCTTTTGGGAAATGGTGTTTTGGTGACTAGCCAAGTCCTCCCATTCAGCCATTTTGTGAGAACACCCATAACACTTTCCTAAAGCTTTTTCCCTACGGCTCCAGAAGGCCGGGGACCCTTTGGTTTATTGGTTTTGCTTATTGCATATTTTTTAAAAAAATGTTAGGATACCTTATGAAATGTTATGATTTCACTTGTTGCAGCTTTATATTGAAAGGCTGTTTGTTAGATATATATGTTAGCAGGGACAGGTGGGTGGAACCTGCCAAATCTGGTCTTGAAATGGCAGTTTTCCCTCTTTGTACATATTTGGCTGTAAGAAGCCCAGCAATTGAAATATTTTATAGCTGCTGTGTGGTAAGAGCCAGACCTGCATTTTAGTACATGCTGTATAATAAAGGCCAGAAATCTATTTAACAGTGCCCTTGGGGTTCAAATGGGATGTTGTGACAAGAAATATGAGCTGTAATATGGATCAGTTTTGAATGAAAGAGTTTTTCTTTTTTTGCCAAACAACATTTTTAGTTAAGGAAGCTGTGGACAAGAACATTTTCTTCCTAGGAATTTTCTAACTGTTCCTTCTGTTAATCCATTTATGCCTCTACCTCCTTCTCTACCTTCCTCTCTCTTCCTGTGTATGTGTGTTTGGTTGTGCATTGAGGGGCATTAATGCGTTGCTTCAAGTCATCCGGTGATATAGCTTTTAATTTTAAAGGTGTCAGCAAAACCATAATTTGTGCTAAAGGGCAGCTATTTCTCTTGACATTTTTTTGATTTACAGGGAAAGAGAAAGAGTGGAGTGTGGGGTTTACAGATTTTTCATTATTATTATTATTTATAATAAAGGAAACTTGGATTACAGAACATTCTCTGATTTCCAGAGCTCTGTGAATGCAAATTTTAATGCTGCATAGCAACTGTGAATTATACCCAACTCTGGACAAAGAATCTTGTCAATGATGAATATGAAGTCTGTTGATGTAGGTAGCTTGTTTCTTCTTTGCCCATGTTGTGCAGGAGCTCTAAATGAAAGGTAGGTAGTAGGTCTAAATCAAAGCTAGGTAGTAGGTTGTCCTCTTCTGGATACTGATAAATTCCATGAGCCCCAGCCAGCATAGCCAATGGTGAGGGATGATGGGAGCAGCAGTCCAGCAATATCTGCAGGGACATACATCCATGCCATTGTTTAAATTTGACCAACACAAACTTGAAGGTCAGCTTGAATAGTTGGCAGTACAGGTATATCTCAATTATCAAAGTAGATGTGTTCCTGGGCATTGCTTACTTAACAGAAAATTCGGTACCAGAGGTAATAATAGAGTTAGGCAAGAACAGAGACATGTCCCTACATCACAAATAGGAGGGACAATTTAACATATTTCAGCAGAGTTTTATCAAAAGGTAAGAGTATGCTCATGGAAAATGAGACAACCAGGTCAGGCAAGCCAGTAAACAAATAAGTAAACAAAAACATTTTGAACCTCCTAGAGACCACTTGATTGTGTCTTCCAAAATATATCCAGAGCCCCCCCCCTCTACTTTTGTCATGATTTCCATTTATATGGCAGACTTATAGATTTGTGCATTTTCATCATGCTGGAGGTAGCTGGTGAGACAGGCTAATCTGCCTTCCTTTTTCTCTCTGTTTTGCTGTTCACACATGCTCAGTAAGAGATTCTAGAGGTTGCTGTTCACATTGTCTGTTATAGGAAAGCACATATGGCTATAAAAGGATCTGCAAGGGTAGAATCCTTTATTGCATTGGTTATTGAAGACATGCTGCTACAACGTGGCACTGAAAACCTGTGTTTCTCCACCATTCTTCACTTCCTTCACCACCCTCCCAGTGCCAATGCTGCTAAAACAGTCTAGCTAGACAGAAGACAAGGAGGAAAAGTAGGGGCCTGGGCAGGCATAAAAAGACATTATAAAAAAGTAACTGTTAACTGAGGCATACCAGTATAATAGTTTTTCATAGGAAAAGTACAGCTCTTTGAATACAAACAACTGAGGATATTGCAGACATTATTGCATCCTGATGAAACACAGAGGCTCCCCTGTGTTTCCTTCTTCATTCTTTCATCTGTTGCCCAGGTCTCCTATTGTACCTTGCTTGTTCTGTTTGTCTTTCTGTATTGCCATTTCCTTTTTTGGCTTCCCAAATCCTTCTTACCCTTTGCTAAAATCTCTTGGTTCTTCCCCCATTCCTTTTTCCTTGCCTTTTACTCCTCTCTCCGTCTCCCTTCCTTCCTTTATCAAAACCTTCCTTTTTCATTTTTGTACAGCTACTGTATGTCGTTCCAGAATTTCTTAAAGCAACTGCAGAGCACTAAACAGCAATGTGTTCTCACTGCTTGGTTACCATTATTCAAATATAAATGAATGCATTGTTCTACAGCTCCTTTGAAGTGGTTAAACAGCACTTTTAAAAAGTCCCTGTTCTGTTCAGCTGGGAGGGCCTGCCAGCAAGCTTGCCCCCTAAGGAGAGGAAAGCCTTGTGCCTGAACACTAACTGAACACATACTGCCTCTGTTTGGAATACACTGTGTAAGTGGTACAGTTTTATTTGACTATTGGCACAAGATCAGTTGAGAATAGATCTTGACATAGGCCTGCACTCCTTGGATAAGTGGGTATGTGCGGCCCTCCCAGAGTTGCATTTGCGCATAGGGAATCCCTCATTATCCTTAAAACAAAAGCAGCTAAAAGTACACAACATCAACAATTAAAATATAATTAAACAATCAATAGAATTAAAAGCAATTTAAAAACGTGTCCATTGGAAAAAAAATCAGTATGGCACATTATTAAAGGTCCTTTACACATGAGGAGTCATTCCTCAAAGGCCTGCCAAAACAAACAAAAATTCTTCACCTGTTTAGGAAGGAGAACAAGGGGAGTGGCAGTCTAGCTTCTCTAGAGTCTTGTCTGCACTAGTGAAAAAACCCCAATCCCCCTCAAATCCAGCCTGATAATGCCACATGATATGTGGACTTATCCCCGAATCTGGTGCGATAGTGACACATAATGCACGGCTCCATTCGTACCAGACTCAGGGAATGCCCCCTTAATCCGGGTTTTAGAAAACTTACAGTTTTCTCCAGAGTTTGCTGGAAATTCTGGAGAAAATGGCCATGTGAACAATTCATCCATACTGGATTCAGGGGTGGGAGTGGGGAGGAGAGGAAGGACAAGTGCTGTCTGAGATGCTGCCATTCTCCCCTCTCCTCAGTGTCACATCCCATTCCAAAGATAGAGTCCCAGTGGTAGTCGCTCTCTCTGAGGCCAGAACCCCCAGTGAACCCCACCATCATCAGTCTAGCTGCACGTTCTGGCTTCAGAGAAGGCAACTCTCGCTGGTACTTTGCTTTTACCAGAGCTCAGAGGGGTGATTGTGCGCCAGAAAATCAAAGCTCCAGAGGTAGTTGCCCTGTCTGAAGCCAGAGTGGATGGCTAGACTTGTTATGGCTGGGCAGGCACCTGTTCTGGCTTCAGGGAGGGCGATTACCACTGGAGCTTTGCTTTTCCCAGAGCTCAGAGTCAAGCATGATTCAAGCTTTGGATGGAAGCCAAGTAAAAACCCAAGGCAAATTTGGACTTTGGCAGGTGTGGCACTTAAATCCAGGCCAGAGCAGTTCAAATTTCATGCGCCACAACTCCGGGCTAGCTGAAACTGATATCACAACACAGCAAACACACATTTCCAGAGTAATCCAAATCTCATCCGGAGTTTTGTCCTCTGAGTAGTCGCCCCCTAGGAAGAGAGTTCCAGAGCCTGGCAGCAGCCACTAAGAAGGCCTTCTCCTGCATTCCCATCACGTGTACATGTGAGGGTGGTGAGAAAAAGAGAAGAGCATCCCTGGAAAGGCTCAGTACACAAGCAGGTTCATATGTGGAGATATAAGTTGGCATTCTGTTGATTAATCCCCACTAGAGTAGACTCATTCATTGTTGAATGGTGAGTCAACATGTAAATAAATCTAATGCATTACCATACCATACCAAATCCTTTATTTGAATAAACCACAAGTGATTTCAATAGAAACATGATGCAGTCACCCCTCCATATCCACTGATTCTTTATCCACGGATTGAACCACCCGCAGCTTGAATATATATATATATATATTCCCTAAAGCAGACCTTGCTGTTTACTATGCCATTGTATATAATGGGACACCTTTTTACTATGCCATTGTATATAATGGGACTTGAACATCCACCGATTTTGGTATCCATTAGGGGTCCTGGAACCCAACCCCAGCAGATACCAAAGGTCTAGTGTATTCTACAGTAGGATCCCTATATCTACTGATTGATTATCCACTGATTCAGTTATCCACAGGGCACAAAACAGCACGCCTACCATAGAGTCTTCCTAGAAAATGTGTTTTCTCTAGCCATTTTCTAGGTCCTCCAAGGCAACTCTATGGCATTTTAAACTGGAAGTCCCATTATTTTCAATGGTGTTCACTATTATCCATGATTTTCAGTATCCACGGGGCCCCTCAGAACTAATCCCCAGCGGATACGGGGGTCCTACTGTATAAGTTAAAATTTACAATATTACAATTTTTTTGCATTTCTATTGCTATTGACATAAACAACCTCCTCATTCATAGCAAAGAGGGCTTAATTGCCTATTCAAGATCAAGTCTATATCATATTACAATAGGGACAGATCACACGAATATACTATTGATGAGGAAATTGATGTCATACCTGCCAGCTGCTGTAAGGACTGTAGCTAAGCTCAGAAGAAACTGGGAAGCCTGTTACTCAAATTGTGTGGGGTCTGTGAGGATCCCACTAACGTCCAAAATTATTATGGGAAATATTTATTAGCTCAGTGATGGCAGCGAGAGGTTGGGTAACGGCAAGATCTTTTAACCTATGTATACCAGTAGCAATGGAGGAGCCTCTAAGCCAAAACATACTATTAAATTTTCTTTATTGAAAATATCAACAGCAGTCACACAAGCACTCAAGACTTCAGACACTCACACAAGGCTATTAAAGATAGTTGGAAGTACAGTATTTGGATACAGGAATAGAGTAAGGGGGTTGTGGGTTATACTGTATCAACCCTGCAGAGCTGAGATCACAAAGTACACTGACAGCAAAGAGGTAACAATAGATTGGTAACATGAACTGATGTGAAATTGGAAACCAGGGGATTTGTGTGATATTTATATGTAATATAAATATTATATTACTGAAGGGATGGAGTTTTGAGTAGAATACAATTTTTCTCGGAGGTTCCCAGGACTAGACAAAGGATATTCCAGAAGTGTTAATCGTTAATGGCGGATGTATTTAGAATTCAGTGTGTTTAGAATTCAGGCAAGGGCTTTTATCGGAGGGGAAGGGGAGAGGAAGGACCCATTTTACAAGCATGAAGGACTCTGGTATTGTTGATTGGATTAGTGAATGACTCACTTCCAGGTGTTAGGTTCTGACCTGAGTATTTGTTTGGGGAATTTCCAAAGGCCCCTCCTTTGGTCATACATGACTCCAACCTTGGTATTTGGGGATCCCTGGTTTATCTGCTAACCACGTGGAAGGCCACATTATGCCAAATTATTAAATATTGCCAATTATTTGATATTCCAAGATGGGGGCTATCAGGGCAGGCAACAATCCTGGACTGGGGGATGGTCAATGATGTCATTATTTCTGCTAATCAAAAATCTTGGTACGTGTACTCTGTCAGCCCTGGTCCTACAATACTCTTCTTTACTTTAGACCCACTGCCAATGGAGATGCAAACTGCTAGAACTGGTTTGTTTTGTGGGTTTGACACAGCCACCTGTGTTTTTGATTTCCCCTTTGCAACATGGCTATTGAGACACTTAAAACTCCAGTACTTGGTCCTGGAGAAACAACAAAAGAGAAAGTTGTTGACTTAGTGGTCTTTATGTGAACTTCCCAGAAGCATCCATTTGATCATTGGTGATAACAGGAGGCTAAACTAGGTGGTGCTTTGGTTGAGCCTAGCAGAGTAGTTCCTGCAGTATGTGCACTGATAGGCTTATTACAGATATCAATGATAATTTTGCTCAAGGGCAGACTGCAGGGCTCCATAGACTATCAGATGGAGCTGACAAAACCAATATGAAAACAGCAACAATTGGTTTGGTATCTCCAATAAAAACCAGCAGAGAGAAGTGCTTAATTACAGGCTTTACTAGCTGACACTTTGAAATGTTTACTTGGGAATGTTGTTCCTCCTTGGTGCCTGAGGTGGAGAGCTAGTTAACAACCTGCTCTTCCCTTAAATGTTGTTTTTATTTAAATATTCAAGCCTGGTTTTTAATCTGCTTCTGCTGCTTCTGCTTTGACTGTTTCATTATTGCATGGGTTTTTTATGCTCTGGGTTTGACCATAGTGGCTCCAGAACAAAGTCCCACTGTATTTGCTCTCATTGACTCCTAATTTAACGCATATATGATTGTGGTCTCAGCTCATTTGCATTAAGGCTGAATGTGAGGAGAAGGTTTTCCACTGTTAGAAGAATGGAATTCTACAATCCTTCCCTTGCAACAATTGACAGAACAAGGGATTACACAAAAGTGTGTTAGAGCAAATGCAAATTTGTTTAGTGTTACCTTAAAGACTAGCAGAATTACTCTTAATTTATATTACTATTTAAATTGTTTGTCTCTGTCTCTGTGTTATGTCATGCAAAATCGCATGTTATCTACGGTAATGAGATTTAAAGGAAGCCCCTAGTAAAATTCTGGATCCAGTCCATCAGTTACTTCAGAATCCCCCCCGCCCCCAAGAAACATTTTGGATTTCTATATGTTTTGCTGTAGAAATCACACTTATAAATTGATTTTGACCATACATGATATTTAGACTTAAGTTGATATCCCTATCATTTCTTTGCATATTTAGGACCAATTGGAAAACTTCAGCTGTTTCTGGATAACTGCTATGTTGGGTCCATATTGTATGGAACTTGCTGTGAAACAAACTTTTAAGGATTGTAGGTGTGACCAGTCAAATCTTTATTTAATTCAAGTAATTAGTGACAGAAGGCCTAAATATGCTAAAGGCACCAGATCCTGTCTGATCTTGAAAGCTACTTGGATGGGAGACTGCCAACAAATACCAGATGCTGTAGGCAGTATCTCAGAGGAAGCAAGTGGCAAAAACCACCTCTGAATATTCTTTGCCTAAGAAAACCATATGAAATTCATGGGGTTGCCATAAGTCAACAGGTGTAGTGTTACCTTGAATTGTCACGTTTTATGTACACAGAGGATATTTTTGGTTGTAGCAGTAAACCAGATTTTTTTTACAAGTCTGGCTAACTGGAGATGAACATCTTCTTGCATTGGCACGAGGTTCAAAAAGAAGCAGGTAAATAAAACAGAACATTTGCATGTGATTTGTTTATCCCAGTGTCTGAAGCTGTCTCTCCCTTGAGAAGAAATAAACCAGGAACAAACTGTGTGGTTATTTCTCCGGCTTCTTGTGGGAGAGACAAACCAAAGTGCCAGATTGAGGAACCATAAGGAAACCATAGTTTTCTTGGCCACTCCCACTAATATTTAAAGCAATTGGGGGACGTTTCCTTATCCCTGAAAACAGCAGAGGTGATAAAGCAGCATGTACCCATATACTGTCTCATGTCTGGATGCAGTCATAAAATACATGCAATACACAGACAGGAAGAATGGGCTACAGTGTTGACAATGTGTATTTTGACTTTTATTTATTTATTTGATTTCTATCCCACCTTTCTCCAAAAGTGGGACTGTAGGCAGCAGAGACTAAAAGGCAGAATGTAGAACATTATTTTGAAAAATCAACATCTTAGCATTAGTTATTGCTTTTTATATAACTTACTTTTTATTTTGACATTATAATGTTTTGTAGTGCATTACTAACATGTTACTTGTTTTTTTTAAAGTTTAGAAACTACAAACATGGCTAGAATTTCCATCAAATAATCTTTTTGAATTAATTGTACCTGTTAACATGAAAAAGTAATGACATTACCAGTTGTTACTACATTGTTTTTTTTTAAATGGTGTTGTTATGCTGTTTTTGCTCCCAAAAGTAATGTGTGACACTTAATGTTGTATCATTTACTTGTGACATGTTATTTCCAAGTTCTGATGAAAGCTGGGATTAACATCCATCTCCCAAATCTCACTTAGGTGTGAGCAAGTGTTACGCCCATCTCCTGCAGTCACATATACCAGTACAGAGTTTTTATCCATATAATTCCATATTATTTTCTCTGATCTCAAGCAGAGGTTTTTTTCAATCACCTGCTACTTGATCTTTTTTAACTAAAGATATTGGGGATTGAATTTGGGACTTTTTATTGCTGTACTACCACGTTAAGGTCCTTTCCTCCTGGCAAAGACCCACTGGCATACCAGCTGGCCCACTGGAAAATGGTTCTCGCATGCATGATAAAAATAGCATCTACCTGCTGCAGACTAATGGCCCCCTTTTTATCTCCAGAGTCACATTTTAGTGGTGTTTGCTGAAAAAGGCACGTTTTATGGGTCTTGGTGCAATGGTGCAGCAGACGCAGGAGTTGTGAACCAGATTTAATTCTGCTCCCTGCCCCATCAACAACCTCATTTAGGCATTCAGAACCATTATTGGTGGTGCTAATGTGAGAACTCTTCTTGCTTTCCAGAGAGTAGGCTGACCTTTGAAGCATTCCTGACCAGAAATAACTTGTTCCAGCTTGCTTTAAAAAAAAGCTTTACTTTTCTATGCCATGGAAATTTAAGACATGTAACAGTTAACAGAGAAGTCAGTTAAGGCAAAGACAAAGCTAATTATGAGAAACACCCTGGGACAACCATATGTGTATGCATGTGTGTGCGCCTTCAAGTAACCTATCAACTTATGGTGAACCCATGAATTTCATAGGGTTTTCTTAGGCAAGGAATACTCAGAGATGGTTTTGCCAGCTCCTTCCTCTGAAATATAGCCTACAGCACCTAGTATTCCTTGGTGGTCTCTCATCTAGGTATTAACCAGGGCTGAACTTGCTTAGCTTCCAAAATTACATGGGATCTAGTGCCTTTAGGGTATTTAGGCCGCTTGAAAATATTAGTAGCCCCACTAAGGGTGGTGTGTGGAGATGAGATTCAATACAGGATGGCCAGAAGTTAAGTAGTGCTAGTTGTTCTTGTGTGCTGTCAAGTCATTTCTGACTTATGGCGACCCTAAGGTGAGCCTATCATGAAACTTTCTATGCACAACTTGTTTGGGTGTGTGTGTTTGCCTTTGTCACCCAGTGGGTTTCTCTGCCTAAACCATATTCTGTGCTTACAAAGAAATGCTACATGTATATAGCATTGGTTTCTATTTGTCAAGATTTTATCATTTTTAAATGATATTAATGGTACCTTGTTTATGTCAGTGACTTTCACAATGCATACTTCTAGTAATGTTGCATCTCCTCTATAGGATCTCTATCCTTGGTTTGTATTCCTGCTCAGATGAACCTAAGTCAGCACATGGAGAATGAACCCAGTTGTGTAAACCAGTTCAGAGGTGACAGCCGTAGAATATCCAGAAGGAATTTCATGTCTGTGCCCCATAGCAGATGGGTCTGTAATAAGGAATTTTAATGGGTATGTCAACAATGGAGGGCAGGCATAAGGTTTGCTGGTGGTTCAGATATACCACTGTAAGCTTCAGGGGTTTTTAAAAGAAATCATGAGGTTGTGTTCTGTTCAGTTCCTCTTTCCCTCCTTGGAGCTAGGGCTCAGTCATTTTGCACTCAATTTCTTTTTGTAAAAGCTTTCTTGACAAGAGCGAGTTCTTTACTATGTCATTATCTTGAATTCTTTTGCTGAACAGGAGTTAGAAGAAAGCAATTGCCAAATCTGACAACCTTCATGGTTTTTATATTTTTATGCTCTTGCTTTGAATCTGAAAGGGCTGATTCCCCTTTTCTTTCTTTCTTTTTCTTTTTTTTGGGGGGGGGCACTTTTTACACTTTGCAACATTTTGAGAAGAAGCGGAGACAACTTTTGTGTTGGTTTATAGAGATGAATTTAGTTTGTGTACAGCATTTTATTTACACTCAGATGCTTATGCCATCTGTGACAGTGTTCTCTATATGCTTTTTGTGGAAAAAGAGAAACCTTGTAAATATAAACTAGGATCTCATCCAGAAATTTCAGACAGAGAAGTATTTCCAGGATGGGGGTGAGCTTTGTCTCAGAATACATGCTTTGCATGCAGAAAATCACAGGTTCAGTCTTAGGAAGTTCAAGCTAAAAGGACCAGAAAGAGCCAGGATGATGTTGTAGTCTGAGTGTGGGACTGGACCTCATTGAGACCAGAGTTTGAAACCCTACTCAGCCATGGAAACACATTGGATGACCTTGGGCAAAGTCACACTCTTTTAGCCTCAGAGGAAGGCAATGGCAAATCCCCTCTGAACAAATATTGCCAAGAAAGCCCCAAGGCAGGGTCACGTTAGTCAAATTGCGTGTAAAGAAAGTATCAACCAACACTAAGAAAGAAAGGGGAAAGGTGGGAAGAGGAGAGAAAGATCTCACTAGACATGGTAAAAGAGCTGTAATTCAGTGTTTTAATCCTATACAGATATAACTCGCTTAAGGAAGTAGATGTTTTCCTGGACATTACTTTTTTTAGCAGAAAATGTGATACCAGAGGCAGAAGTAACATGAAAATACCTGTAATAGGGATAGGTTTGTTGTTGTTGTGCTTTCAAGTTGTTTCCAACTCATGATGACCCTGAGTGAAATCTATCATGGGGTTTTCTTGGCAAGATTTGTTGGCAAGGGTTTGCTTATACTTTCCTCTGAGGTTGAGAAAGTATGACCTGCCCAAGGTCATCCAGTGGGTTTACACGTCTGAGCGGGGATTCAAACCCTGGTCTCCAGAGTCATAGTCCAGTGCCGAAACTACCACACCACACTGGCTCTCATAAGGATCGATTCCTATGCCACAAGAAAAAGAAGAGCAGTTCAACATGTTTCAGTAAACATTTTAATCCAAAACTAAAAACATGCAAATCTGAAATCAAACAACCAGGCCAGGGAAGCTTTGTATAAGTAAAGAGAAACATTTTGGATTTTCTAAAGATCATTTGAAAGCATCTTCCAAAATGGATACAGGGATGATTCCCCTGTCCCTTTCAACAGCCTCTGCTTTTCTTATGATTTCCATTTTGGTGGCCAAAGTTACAGATTGATGCTGAGGCAGGCTAATCTGCTTTTCTCTCTGCTTTGTTGTTTATGCACCTTTAGTCAGAGATTCTGGAGGCAGCTGCTGTTTATCTTGCCTGTTGTAGGCAGGCATGCACAGCTGCAGTAAGATCAGCTAGAGCAGAATTTTATTTTTTCTCAACTCAAGTTTTAGTTCATTGTTTATTGCACAGAGGCAGCTGCAACCCAGCACCAAAAATCAGTGTTTTTCCAGCTCTCCTTCATCATCCCCCCCCCCGCAATGCTGATGTTGCTAAAAAAACCCTTCCACTTAGACAGAGGACAAGGAAGAAAAGAAGGGCTGGGCAGGCATAAAAAAGGCTTTGTTAAAGAAGAGCTTCTTTGTCAGAAGTTTGTTAAGTGAGGTATGCCTGTACACATGAACCTGGGAATAAAAACAGGCTTATTATCTAAGTTGAAATGTAGAGGATTGCAGTTCAGAATGACTGGAGAAGATTCATTCATTCATTCAAAACATTTTTTGTTCCACATTTTGCTACTCAGCTTGCAAGAAAGGTTACAACTCATAAATGAAAGTAATTTTTACATGAGATAAGCAGACCATCATCATCCTTTTTGCCCCGCTCTGTTGAAAAATTATAGAAAATGACAGAAGCTAACAAAGTTAGATTATCACACTACGGAGATTTTCAGACAGGCAAAAATCGCCCCTTGCCGCGCGAGCAGCCTCCCGAAACTGCTGCGCGGCAAGGGTCTTTTTCGGACGACGCTGTGCCTCTAGCGAAGCCGTCCGTGTCACTTCCGTGAAGCTTGGGACGGCTCCGCGCCATATTTCAAGCACGGAGGCTGCCCGTGATTGAAATATGACGCGGAGCCGTCCCAAGCTTCACGGAAGTGACACGGACGGCTTCGCTAGAGGCACAGCGTCGTCCGAAAAAGACCCTTGCCGCGCAGCAGTTTCGGGAGGCTGCTCGCGCGGCAAGGGGCGATTTTTGCCTGTCTGAAAATCTCCTACACTGTTATAGTGCTATTATTTCACTTTAACTGCTATGGCTCCCTCCTGTGGAATCCTGGGATTTGCAGTTTGGGGAGGGAGAATTTAGAACTCTCAGCCAGAGAGCTCTTAGGGCTCACTAAACTACAAACCCCAGAATTTCACAGGAGGCAGCCATAGCAGTTAAAGTGGAATAATAGCACTGTAACAGTATAGTGTCGTAAAGTTAGGACATGTCTGTGATCCTTCATATAAAGGTGCTACTGAGTACCTGAGTAACAACAAAAGCAGAATATGAAATAAGTTAACCTGGTAACTAAAAAATAATGATATAGATGCTTGGCAGCCAGATAAAGGAAAGGAGCTGCAGAAACAGGGGCATTACCTCTACAATGGTCCTCCCACTGGCAGGATTGGCCCAAGATGATTTTGCTGTCTGCGATGACCTTGTGGTGATAGGATGCTTTTTCTTTACCTCTCCCATGTACAAAACAGACAGGACTGGTAGCTGAATCTTACTCTAATACCAGCATTGAAGCGGTCCTCCATCATACTGCAAAGTAACAGTCTTGCTTAACACGTGACCTACACACGCTTATGCCCTCCAACACCTTTTGTCATCTGCTACTAGCTAGAGGCTAGTCTGGCTCACTGAAATAATCTACATTACTTGCAAAGATTAGTCTCCATTTACGAGCTTAACATGTCAGAGAAGTGGGAAGGCAAGGAAGTGGTCTTTCAAGTATCCTGGACCCATGCTAAATCCAAAATGAGCACTTTGGCTAGCATCCAGAAAAAATAAAAATAAAAAAGCAAAACAAATCCTGGCAATCCAAGAAAGTATTCTAAGGACTGATTACTGTAGATGTGCTCCATTGTACATACACATTCATATTAACAGACTTGCTGTTGATTATCTCAGATAATTAACTGTGCCCCCCTTTTCCAGTTGAACTTGGAAGTCATGTACTTTTTAGCCTAGCACTGGGGAATAGGTGGTCCTCCTGATGTTACTGGATTGCAGCTCCGATGAGAAATTATGGGAGTTGCAGTTCAATGACATTTGAAAGTATGGTATCATTGTTAAGGCTTGTACTTTGCATCCAGTAAATTAGCTTGTGCCATTGAATGAGCCTGTCTTTCCTCATTTTCTGCGTTGAGGTTTGCATTTTTATGCCCATGAATAGAAGTGGGGGGAATAGAGAACAATGCTTTTCAAAAAATATTACACGTTAGTAACAGGAAAACTGATAAGAATAGTTAGGGATAAAGTAATAAGTGATAAATATTTAGAGAGAGGAAAAAGATATTTTAATTAAAATTGCTCAATCAGAGACACTGGGAAGTTATTTTAAAGTGTTTCAATAGTGGTATGTAAAATGATTAAGTAATTGGATAATGATCCTACTTGTTTATTTGTTTTACATTTGTTTTTCTTTTTTCTTTCTTTTTGTAGTAGTCTTGTATTTGTCCTGTCTTTATGTATTTTAATTGCTTGAATGTTAATAAAGATATGTTTTTTTAAAAGGTATTACATGTTAGAACCTTGACTCTCCGCCTCCTCCTCCTTGTTCTTTTTTTTTTTTGTTGCTCAAAGAGAACACTCTTCAGAGTGTGACTTCAAGGAAAACTTTATAGACGTCCCGAAATGCATAACAAGGCCAGCTAATGAAAGATACTTATTGTTCATTATGTTACCAAAGACTCTTCTGGTGCCATTTTAGTCATTATTATGCATCTAGGAGTTTGTCGTAAATGTGAATAATAGGGCTGTCACTCAATTAAATAAGTCATGACAGATCAATAATTACACTTTTAAAATTGGTCAATTAAATCTGTATAACTTGACATATGAGAAAAGATACTAATCCTGAAATAGGAAAAAATACACTTTCTGTATTCTGTAACATGCATGGATGGATGGCTAGATAGATAGATAGATATTGTGAATACATGCTAATTTGTAACATATGTATCTGTTGCATATATGTAGGAAAAATGTGGCTCTAAAGAGAGAGGAAAAGGATGCTTCCTCTAAGGTGATGTTTACTTTCAGTTTTCATATATGTTTCTATTAAAATGGGCAGCTTCTTTTTAAAACATACATTTTAAATTAGGGGAATGGAACATATGACCCCTAAATATTGTGGCACTACAACCTCCTTCAGCTGCAACAATGCAGCCAATGATGATGGATGATGGAGTCCAAACAATATCTGGAAAACTGCACATTCCCCACCCCTGGTTTAGGTCAATCTAAGGAATTCTCACTATTGCAGGTCATACATAATGTTGCAGGTCCTAGCACTGTCTGAAGTGATTTGCAGTATTCAAAAAGAAAACACACAAAGTACCATCCTTTGATTACGATGCAGCATATGCAAATCTAAGAAACTGCTTTATATTACTTTAGACCATTTGCAGTCTAATATTGTCTGATCTGACTTGCAGCTCCTCTTGGGGGTCTCAGAGGTCTTCCATCATTGTTGTTGGGTGCTTTCAAGTGGTTTCTGACTTACGGCAACAAGGAGAATTCTGGTGAACTAGAAAGTTTGCTTGCTTGGAACCTTTTAATTGATCATAAAACAACACACACTGGTTTTCTTATTGTTCAGATGCTTTAGTAATGTCCTGGTTTGGGCTGTTTGCAAGGTCACATTTTTGTTCTTCATTACTAAAGAAGCTGCATTTAAGTAGTTTTCTGCTGGACAGAGTAGTGCATGTGTAACTCCAATTTTTTGTCTACCATTCCTTAAACGGGACCAACGTATGCGTGACTTGACATTATCATGGCCAGCTTCTTCCAAAGGATTTATCTCTGTAGTCCATTTATCTTTTGAGCTACAGTATCCTGGTTTGCAAATTGTAAAAATGGGCTATGTATTTTTTCTATCCAAGACTGTACTTCCAAGGTTTGATTCAGCTTGTTTATGCTGAATAGGGCCTCAGAAGTAGATAAAAGGCCAATTCATTTATTCTGTTGTTGAGCAAAATAAGTCCAGCTTGCTTACTCAGCTAGACCTCCTCGTAAAATATTCATTAGGGACCCAATCATCTTCCCCTTTTCCTTCAATAGAACATAACAACAATGTGATTTCACCCACTGCATTTGAAAGTTGTGTCCTCGTTGCTAAATTAGTGTGCATACTTCTGCCCCTGTACTAAGTGAAAAAGCTGCTACTTCTTAGAGCAGTAGTTCCCAGACTTTGGTCCTCCCGATGTTTTGGACTTCAGCACCTAGAATTCCTGGCTGTTGGCCAAGCTGGCTGGGGCTTCTGGGACCTAAAGTCCAAAACACATGAAGGACCAAAATTTAGGAACCTCTGCAGTAGAGCATTCTAGCAGCCACTCTAAAGTGTGAGCATGTGCACACCATTCTCCCCAAATCCTGGCAACTTATCCAAAGGTGTTGCACCATACCACCACCACCAAATAGACTAGGTTCCCCCCTCCCCAGGAAATCCTGAACACTAATCTCCTAAGGCTGCTGGAGAAGGGAGACTTGCTTTCTCATCAGAAGAATTGCTTGGAGTCAAGATCTACCAGTGCTGGGTTGGCTTACTGGCTAGATTAACTGTGGTTGCCACCTGTCCCCCTCCTCCTTGGAGTTCTCTGGCAGGGCTTGCAAGAGACAACAATGGGGCTTATCTCTTATTTGTAGAGGGAGCTGTGGTGAAGGCTGAGAAACAGTAGACACCTCTCCTGTCACTCAGATGGGACTTGTGCCATTTCTATTCCTCCAGCATTTTCATAGATGAAAACGTAGACACGTATGGCCTAGCAACATCAGAGTGTGGACAAGATGTAAAAAGTTATAGCTGAGGTAGAACACACAAGTTAGGAGAGGGTGCGGCAGTTGCTTTTGCCTGAGCCTACTGGGAAGTGCAAGATTCTGTTCCTTCCCTTCCTCTTGCCCTTTGAGTTAATTGAGTACAAACTACTTTTGTACTTTGAGTTTACAGTAACTGAAGTAAACTGAGGACAAAGGGGGGAAGAGGGAGGAGAAGAGGAAAATGGGACATTTTAAAAGCATCTGAAAATGTGGGGATGACAGAGGATTGATTGGGACTGTCCCTGTCAAATCAGGACAGTTGGAGGGTATGTTTTTGGTGTCAAACTAGAGTACAAATGATAATTTTGGGTTAGGTATCTGTGCAATGTTAAGTATCCTGCCTGCCAAATGGTTAGATTCACCTGGAGAGCTGGCAAGTGGACTGGTGGATGCTTGAATTTTGATATATAACTAACAAAAACATCCAGATGCATTCCCATAATTCTTTCTACCACCAGAACCCAAGTGGTTAACATAGAAAATGGTGATAATTCCCCATTCCACAATAAACTGATCAGTATGCAAGACATTTGTCACTGGCTGAATCATGGTCCACAGTTAAGGTAAACAGATCTGTGATGACACTTTCTGAGTGGAATACCAATGTGACTGTATTTCTTCCCAGAGATTTCCAGCATTTCTTATGAATTCCTTTTGAAGGAGGATTCAGTTCCAAGGATAAAAAAATATTGAGATCTTACTTCTATACAGGTGGGAGATGTTATGTGGGGTCTGGATAGCTGTGCTGAGTCTGGTTGTAAGAGTGTTGTGTTTGTAAGGGGGGGGGGAGAAAGGGAGGGAATTTGTTATAACCTCTATAACCTGTCCATCATTTTAAAAGTTTTTTTCTTTTGTTCTAAGGTTTCTACACAAAAATGTGCATGTATTACAAAATATTCCATTCATTGTTCTGTTGCAGGGTTCATTTTTATTTTATTTTGATAATTGCTGTGTGAGCATGAGGTAATTAAATTTACAGTTGTCTTATATGTACATATTCTTATGAAGCTTTCATTTTAGTGGGGACTTTGCTGATAAATTATCTGCCCTGTCCCCTGCCTCTACCACCCATTTACAGATTACTGTACTTCATATTAGATTGTAAAACTCTTTGCTAATTGCCTGGTTGTGCAGAGGTCGAGAGAATCTATCATTCATGGCTCAAATCACAAATAATATCGGCTTTTAAAAAAGTGCATTGGATTTTCACCTTAGAAACGTTACCTATGTTTCTTCTTAGCATTCATGTAAAATGGCTTGTTTTGAAGGGAGCTATTAATTCAAAGAATGCAGAAATACAGAAAATTTACATTAAAAATGATGCTCATATGTTGCAGGTCTATGTGTGGGACTCATCTCGAAGTAAGTATGCATAGGATTGGGCTGATAACATGGTATCCCTGGCTTAATACAGTATTGTAAACCACTACCCATACGAACATACTGGATTCTACCAAAGATCCACCATTCTCATTCCTACAGTCCCTCTGATGGTTGTGCCTATGGGAACATGTACCATAGGTAGCTTGTCTACATAAACGCTCTTTGTTATTCCCAAGCACCGATAACTTGGAATAGCCTCAAGTTAACCAGACCAGAACATAAATGGGAGGAGAGTCAGTTCTCAGTCTTTAAGGCTAACAGTATAACCACAGATTACTAGCAAACATATGTGGACTGATAAGCTTTTAAAAACTGTTTGTGGGCACATAACGCCAACATGAACAATATAGCCATAACGTGACTCATAACCATAGTAACTGTTACAGAGTTATTTACAAAGCTTATTTTCTGTCTGAGCTCCTGACATTCTACTCTAGACTCTCTCATTACAAAAAGGTAAGCTGTAACATTTTTGAGACAATGTGATAGTCACGGTGAGCATGTGCAGAGTGCTATTTATCCTTGTCGAGGAAATTCAACCTGTTTCCTTCCAAATATCAGGATTGAATTGGCTTGACATATGATATGCTTGAATTCTAACACTGATCTCTCTTTCCCCTATCTCAAAATTGAGAACTGCTGGGAAAGATGCTTGGTATAGTACTATTGTGTGCCTTCAAGTCATTTCCAACTTATGGCAACCTTAAGGCGAACCCTTCATGGGATTTTCTTGGCAAGATTTGTTCAGAGATTATTTGCCTTTGCCTTCCTCTGAGGCTGAGAGTGTGTGAATTGCCCAAGCTTACCCAGTAGGTTTCGTGGCCAAGTGGGGATTTGAACCAGAGTCTCCAGAGGCATAGTCCAGTGCTCAAACCACTACATTACACTACACTGACTCTTGGTATATTACATACTTATAATTTATTAACAAGAAAGAAATTCTTAACAGTCAGGGAGGAAATCCATAGTGGTTTCTGCCATGTTAAAGTGTCATCATTTGTCCTGCAGCATTTGCAGGGATTACCATACCAAATGGCACTGTGGAATTTGAAAGCATTATCTGTTCTTTTGCAACCCCCATCTTCTTGGTGTTCCACAATTGCCATGGTTGTTCTGAAGTTTGTAGCCATTGTTTTCTAGTTCATTGTGTTCAGGGGGATTTAGCTGAAGGAAATTTACATTCCAGAGGGTGGATCTTTGACCCATGAGCCTATCCAAAGCTTGGAATATTTACTTTTTGGACTACAATCTCCAGAATCCCCTGGATATTTAATGTGCAGTCCGAGAAAGTAAACCTCCAAAGTTCTCCTGTTGTCTGATCAGTGATCAGAGATGGAAGGTAATTACTTTCCTGCTTTCCGTTGGCATTCCTGGCAAGTGTGTGTGTGTGTGTGTGTGCGCGCGCGTGTGTGTATGTGTATATATATATATATGTGTGTGTGTGTGTGTGTGCGCCTTTAAATTGCCTGCTAACTTATGGTGACCCCATGAAGTTCATAGGGTTTTCTTAGGCTAGAAATACCGAGAGGTGGTTCTGGTAGTCCCGTCCTCTGAAACAGAGCCCACAGTACCTGGTATTCGTTGGTGGTCTCCCATCCAAGTGCTAACCAGGGCTGACCCCGCTTAGCTTCCAAGATCAGATGGGATCTGGCACCTTTTGGGTATTTAGGTGATTACCCTGCGGGAAGTAGATGAACTGAACACCCAGCTGAAATGCAAGGTGGAACCTGATGATACCGCTGATATCATCCACAGAGGGCTGCAGGTGGGAGTTGCCCCTTCCCTTTGGAGTTCATTATCTTTCCTGCATGGCAAGGGGTTGGACTAGATAGCCCTCTCTTCCAACTCTGATTCTATGATGTATAGGATTGCAGCCACAGTAAATTTTAAGTTGAAACAAATTAAAGCTTTTGCCTCAATATTTTTTTTAAAAAACTGGTATACTTATATACCAATTGTACTTGGTATAATTAAGTTGGTATACTTAAATTGGTATATTTGAAGACACAGAAAGCCAAAAGCAAATACTTCCCTTACCAGTTTTTGAAAGAAGGCATTGGAAACTTAACAGACTGATTTTTAGATGCCTAAAGAGCTGTGTCCATGCTTGCTTCTGTGGGGTAGTCCCATGAAAGCTGGTTACAGCTTTGTTTTAGTTCTCACTGGTATCCATTTTGGCTGCCTGTTTTGATTTAAATATATTTTCTCTCTATGTTACTAATTACTTTTTATGAAATAATTATTTTCTAAAGGTGTAAAATTTTCTGCAGAAGAATATAGTCATGGAAAATACCTCACCTTACATCAGTAGTCCTGGGTTGCACACATGAAATATATTATAAATAACTGACCTGCAAGAAGTTCTGCTTGCAGCTCTGGATTGGCAGCAGGTAGATATAATCTCTGGGCATAAATAGAAATCTTTCTCTCCCAGATTACTTCTTAAAATATATTGTTTCAGTCTCTCTGTTCTACAGTATTGCTTTTCAATAAAACCTAATGTACCAGTCAAGTTTCCTCAAAATAATGATCAGTAGCAATGGTATCCCATAATGTGCCCATCAGTGCATTGTGGCTAGGTATGTACATAATAGCTTGACATTAAGGAAATCCCCAGGCACAGTGAAAGGAGATGATGAAATCTTCCTGTTTCTTTGGTTCAGTTCTGTCAACGGTGTTAAATGGCAAGGATTATTTTTAGAAATGAACATCAGGTTAAAATCTTCCCCCTTGTCCCTTTAAAACCAATAATTTAACCATTGAAAAATTATGGTAAATGCCCTGGGCAGCTGTAGGGTAGTAAGATCTAGATCCTGTAACATAGATTTCATATGTACTCGGATGCATAACTTTCTGATGACGAAGCTACATTCTTGACGTGATACACAACCATGTTAGAGAATTGCAACAGGGCACAATGGGGCACTGTGCAAGATGTCCCAGTGTGCAGTGGGACCACCCACCACACAATGGAGCACCCTGAAAGCTTGGGGACATTTTTCCCGCTGGGTGCAGGGCAGCCATGAGTTTTCATTGCCCTCTGTTCTGGGATTACCCATGTCTTGTGGCTCTCTTGAGCTTCATTATTTCGACCCCCTTGCTTTGTCATTGCTTAAGGACACCCTGTCCTGCAAAGTGCCTTTCTGTTGCTCTTCGTGACAGTGTAGCAATGGCCATGCTACTCATCCTGCTTGTGCATTGGTACTAATGGTACATCTATGATAATGCTCCTTTCCTGGGTATACAGCCATTGTGCAACATCACAATTCAAAACTGCAATCGTAAGTTGGTTTATGACATCAGATATTCCTGACAGGATGCTAGCCGTACATACTTCCCTTCAGCCATTCCTCCAATTAGCTTAAGGTGGCATACATAAGCCTTCCTCCTCTTCACATTATTCTCATGAAAATAGCACTGTGAGGTAGGTCAGGCTGAAACAAAAGAGACTGGCCCAAACGGAGGCTAGAAGCTGGTTCTCCTAGATCCTAGTCCAAAATCTGGCCATTACACCATTCTGGCATGAGTTCGTAATGCTAAATCAGTCCTCTGTTTTCCATCTCTGTTACAGAAATGGCATCAGACATACCTGGGTCAGTGACATTGCCGGTGGCACCAATGGCTGCGGGACAAGTAAGAATGGCAGGGTCCATGCCTGCTCGAGGAGGAAAGAGACGCTCGGGGTATGTTGACTTCACGGGTCTGAAGTAAAGCTGAACATTTATTTTATGAGCATATCTTTAAGGCTAAGGACAAACACCAGAGCTGTCATAGGCAGTTGCAGAGCTTGGAAATAATCCATTACAAATAACAAGTTCTTTGTAATTGATTTTTTTTTGCAGCACCAAGGCTTGCCTCTTAGCCACTTACTCTCAGCTTTAATCTTAACTTCACTAATTGCTGTCAATAATAGTAATGCTGATCTAACTTATGGAACTGTTATTGTAATTCTTACCACAGGAGTGGGGGGACATTTGGCTCTCAGATATTTTGGTCTACCGAACACCCACTAATCCCCCCCAACTCCCCATCACCAATAGTAGCAGACTGTAGGAATTGCACTCCAAAACATCTTGGGGACCAAACATTTCTCACCCTGCCTTAAAAGACAATTTATGAGGAGTGCTTTGAACACTATAAAAACAGTAGTACTGCTGCTATTCCTTTGTTTTTAATCTTAGTATTATCATTATGCCTAGTAATCTTTAATATTGTTATAATCAATAATAATAATAATAATATTGCAGTTGCTCCTTTTGTAACGAATAGCATCATTGTTGCAATCATCATTGTAGTCATTATTGTTCTTGGCTTCACAGTCTACTAGATGTTGTATGTATTTATGTCCCTTCAAATTGCCTGTCGACTCATGGTGATCCTGTGAATTTCATAGGGTTTTTTAAGGCAAGGAATACTCCAGAGGTGGTTTTTCCGGTTCTCTCCTCTGAAATATAGCCAACAGCACCTGCTGGCTGGAATTTTGGACATCAGATAATAAGGCTTTGCTTTTTCTAATTGTGCTTTTGCCATCCTGTCTATAGCAATATCATTCAGATGTTTTGGTGGTATGTTTGGACTTGCTCCCAGTGGAATTGCACTCTTATCACTGCCAGAACCAAAAGTTGGATTCATGGACCCTGGAATTGGGGAAGGGGGGGGCTCAAGACCCTCCAGGACTAGCCTTGGAGAGCTGAGCCCTCTCCAAAGTGATTTGGCAAAACTGAATGACCAAGACTCTTATGTAGCTGAGCCTTCTTAGGAATTATCAGTCAAAACTGTACTAAATGATCAAGCAACTAAAAAAATATTAAGAGAGCCAGTCTCATTGAGCCCTCCCAGGAATAATAGAGGCTGTGTGAGCTCTGTCTTGTGTGCATGGCCTTGGGAATAAACTGCACTGAACACATGGCAGGGACTTCTAAATATACAGTGGGTTTGCAAGAGTCTTCATATTTAAGCATATTTTAATGCTGATGAATGGGAAAAGTAATGGGAAAAAGCTTCTCCCTGCAAGTAAGCAAAATTAGTTACTGTGAAGTTGAAGGCTTTCACAAAAGGCGGGAGATTTGAATCAGAAAACAAGCAAGGGAAGGAAAAAAGGCAAGGAGCTAAATAAAAAGAAATAAAGGAGAGAAAAGATGGAGGAGAGCTTTCCTACAATTGGCCGGGCGAAGCAGGAAATTAGAACTGACCTCTTGGGCTCAGGATGGAGGAGACCAGAGACAAAGAAATCTAAATATCAAAGGTTTAAGTCGTAATTTCCTACTCTGCCTGGGCAGCTCTGATGAAACCCAGAGCTAAGGACCTGTGTCAGCTATCCCCTCAAGAATGCACCTTCACGGTAAATGACCAATGTGGCATTTTCCTTAGTTTTTTTCCGCGCTGTGAGGCCATGTTCTGGAATAGTTTCTTTCTGATGTTTTGCCTGCATCTGTGGCTGGCAATCCTCAAAGAATGGACCACTAAACGCAGGATGCAAACACGAATCAAAGAACATGAGAGACACTGCAGACTGGGCCAGCCAGAAAAATGAGCAGTAGCAGAACAAACCTGGACACAAAATGCTATTTGAAAACACAGAAATTCTAGACTAGGCCAACAACCATCATGTCAGAATGCACAGAGAAGCTATTGAAATCCACAAACACTTGGACAACTTCAACAGGAAAGAAGAAACGTTAAAAGTAAACAAAATCTGGCTCCCAGTTTTGAAGAACAATAGAATCAAAACTCAATACTTACAAAGGAATTCCACCCAGGGACAGGGGGATTCCCAGCAGATAATGGCCCATCAACCAACCATTAGTCAAACAGACACTAACGAGCCTTGCATTTCTATAACCAGAAACTAACCATTCAATTACACAAAGTTACATATACTCCCCAACAGGGTTCACAACATATAAACTCCACACACACCCCTACCCAACCATTTTCTGAGGATTCCAGCCACAGATGCAGGGAAACGTCAGAAAGAAACTATTCCAGAACACGGCCTCACAGCCCGGAAAAAACCCAAGGAAAATCTAAAAATTAGTTACTGTCTGCCTTCCACTGTTGAGTTCCTCCTCCTTCCCCCCACCCTCAGTCTGGAGTCCCTGTTTGGTTCCTTTTCCCAGAGGTGCAGATTCACAACTGATGGGTCTTTCATTAACTTTTTCATCACTTTGTCTTTGATTCTGCTGTTCCCAGGGAAATTTGCTTTTTTCCTCAGTCATAGTTATATCCAGCATCAGATTGTTTATCAGTTTGAATCTTAAAATCCTGTAAGATTTCTACTTCACCATTTTTGGCCACTCTTTCAGGCACATGATCCCACCAGTTCTTTGCAGATGGTAAATTGTACTTTTTGCATAGATTCCAATGTACCACAACTGCTGGTTTATCACAGTTTTTTAAAATTAGATTTGAGTCTGTGCAGACTTGCTGCATGAACTCATCAGCAGTTTCATCTTTTTCTTTATATAGATGGTATTTACTATCCATTACTAATTTTTGAAAAACAATTATCTTGATATCATTGGTCTGAATCACCTGTTTGTGAGCTGCAAATACAAATTCTACAATTTCTTTTTTTTAATTTCAATGTTATGCTTTGTAACAGTTTCCAGATGTTTCTTGGTTCAGCTTTTCCTTCTGGGCTCTTAATATGCTCATCACATAGCAGTTTATTTTGCCTGGCTTCAATGTGACCTTTCATAATTTTCTTTCTACAGGTATCTTTTGATTCTTCAGTGTGTTCAATAAATTGCTTTTACATACTTTTTTTTGGCCCCACACCATAAGGATTATTGATTACATCCTCAGCTGTCTTGCATGCCTTTGCCCAGATGGAAGGACTTTGTGTGATAAGAAAGAAGTAAGACAGATCTTTGTGGAAGATAGAACTTAGATTCAACCCAATTAAGTCTCATTCAACTCCTCTTATAATTTGCTTACTTGACCACATGGATTCGCAGGAATTCCATGTGCTACACCACCATGTGCTACAAATGCAGAGAAAGTTACAGCTGTCTCTTTCCAAGTAGCAGAGTATGGATACCTAGAGATGTGAAGGCCCAGAAAAGTTTTTTTGGGGTGTGTGTGTGTAATTTTCCCCCAAATCCTTTTCTTCTTATTTTAGAATGATGAATAAAATATTTTTTTTTAAGATAAAGATGTTAATGTATTTCCTCTACTCACATTTCTAGTAGGTAGACCTTCAGGTAAAACTATGTACAATATCTTACATAATTGCAATTTGTGTTCTTGGTTTCCTTTTCTCAGTTCTTTTTATGAGAATGAGTGCTTTATGTATGCTTGGCATTATGGAGAACTTGAGGAGACAAGACAATTTCTTGTTTTACTAATCTTGGTTTCTTCTTTTTTATTGATTTCCCCCCCCTTGTTCCTCATAAATAGCAAAACCAAAAAGGTTCCTAATAGTTATAAGTGTTTTTTTTACAGTTAAGGATGTTGTTGCTCCATCCCTAACAAAATATACAATTTAAGAAGGTAAATTCAATTTGTAATTTTCTGAATAAACTATACTTTTACTACAAGTTGCGTCTCCCTTACGCCAAATGGTTAAGACTAGAGGTGTTTTGGGTTTTGGAATATTTCAGATTTTGGAATACTTGCATATACATAATGAGGTATCTTGGAGATGGGACCCAAGTCTAAACACGAAATTCTTTTTTTTTCATATGCACCTTATACATATAGCCTGAAGGTAATTTTATATACAATAGTTTAAATAATTTTCTGCATGAAACAAAGGCTGTGTACACTGAACCATCAGAAAGCAAAGGTGTCACTATCTCAGCTGCCCATGTGGACATTTTGGATTTGAAATATTTCAGATTTTGGAATTCTGGATAAGAAACACTCAACCTGTATAACAAATGTGATACAAACTACAAGTCCCAGGATTCCATAGGATGGAGCCATGAATAGTTAAAGCAGTGTCAAACTGCATTATTTCTGCAATGTGTCAGCAGGCTATGGTGGCTACTTCCACATGGGCAACTTTGCATGAAGGAAGAAAAAACTATCCCAATTTATCTTAAAATGCATTAACAAAACAATTTTTCTTTTGTGTTTTTATATGAGAACAATTGTTGGAGAAAGCATGTATCTTGGATATATAAATGGATGTACGTACTGTATTTTTTAATTGAAGGCATATAGGTGAGACATAGCGGAACTTAACTTGTGTAGGGAGGAGACTGAATCAGAGTTTGTTTTGAAAAAAAGACTTGCATAGAAACAGCTGGTGGAAATGTGGTTGAAGATCTACAAGAAGAGGACTTGATTTGACATCAGAAGTCTTTGGGCTGTATTTTACGGCATAAAATATCCTGTTCTGCAGTGGAGTTAACTGAGGAGTGAACTGAGTTTACTTTATAGTTTGCCAAAATGGCCACTGGAGGTCACTGTTTCACCACCGATATATGATTCCAAGAAGCAACATAATTTATGGGCCTCAGAAAGAACTCTGGATTTGATGAAGAATGTGGCATTCCCCACCTCCCCTGTTCAAGAAATAATGGCTGTAAGCTGGCAAAGTCCAGGCAAAATGTGAAGGCACAGTTATGAATGAATGCAGTGTAGTGCTTAAGATAGAAGGGAGTGTGTGTGGCCCTTTTGTCTTTTTTGAACTACAGTTCCCATGATCCTTCACCACTGGCTGTGCTGGCTGTGGCTGATAGGAATTTCAGTCTCACAATATTTGGAGGGCTACACATCTGGCTAAGGGGTCTCCCCTATTAGAAGCCTTGCCTTGGCGGCAGTAGGTCAGGAATGTTGATGTCTACATGAGTGTATGTGCCTCTTGTCCTGCTGAATCTGGCAAGATCATAGAATCACAGAATCTATGAATATCCTTTCTTTATTTAGAATCCAAAGCAAGTAGCTAAGGCAAGGTGTTAGTTATAAGATTTCTTTATTTTTATTCTGGATTTGTAGGATTTTGACATGTACCCCAAGGAAAGTTAAGATACTAGCCAGTGACCAGGAAGTGTTGAGTAGACTAGGATTTTGATTGCCTATCTGGATTGTAAGATAGGAGCAAAAAGACTGACCAGGAATCAGAGAAAGTCAAGCCAGAGTACAAGCAAGAAGCAAATTGTAGTTACAGGCAAAACTCTAGGCAAGAGATGCTAACCAGCTTACAAGCAGTTACATCTGGCCTCTTTTTTAATAAGATGCTGCTGGAAGGATTGAGTTGAAGAAACCAGGGAAAGTCAAAGGTGGCCTCAGATTTTGCTTTTCAAAAGAGGGTGGGATGGTAAAGGAAGGGTTCTTCTACCATACACCCCTAGATGATGTTGCTGGACTCCAGCTCCCATCATCCCTGGCTATGGGCATATTGGCTTGGGATGATGGGACTTTGTTTATGTATCTCTTGCCTTTCTCTCAGCACAGGACCAAAGGCGGCTCACATCAAGTTAAGAATAAAGTACTGTATAGTACTGTACATTAAAAACCTAATTGATATAAAAGTTTAAAAAGCATTAAATAAACAGTTTTACCTAAATTACAACAGTCAATAATACAGTAAAACTTGGAAAAATATAAAAACATAATATACCCCATTAAAAAGATCCTTCTGCCACAGCAACTTAAAAACCAAAGGCCTGCCTATATAAAAATGTCTTTACCTGCCAGCAGATGGGAGAGTAGATGGGATGACCTAGCCTTCTGTGGAAGGGAATTCTACAAGTTTGGAAAGTTGGGTAACAACACTGGGGAGGGTCATGGTTCCCCACCACTGCTATGTACAATCATATGGTATCTCTTTCAAATTACAGTCAGACCCCCGTATCCGCGGAACCAATATCCATGGCTTCAGTTATCTGTGGGACACAAAATAGGGATACATACCATAGAGTTGTGCTGGAAAATGGCTAAAAAGGCATCCTCTCTAGGCATCTTCTAGGTCTTCCAATGCAACTCTATGGTATGTTTCTACTGGAAGTACTTTTTAAAATAGAGTTCACTGTTATCTGGTTTCCGATATCCATGATAAGTCTGGGAACCAACCCCTCCCCCCGAATATGGGGGTCTGGCTGTAGTTCAATAAGAACAAGTTATTTGAACAGGTTTGTTTATAAAATCTTGTCCAGTTAGCCAAAAAAGCAATTGAAAATGGAAATCGCAGTAGAATATAAAAAATGGAAAAAGAAAGTTACCTAGCAGAAATAAGGCTCCTGTTGTTTCTTTAAGAAAGATTGACTCATTCAGAAAACTTAACATTTTTCAGAATGGACTTTGATGATGAAGATGGTGAAGGGCCCAGCAAATTTTCAAGGTATGTTAAAAATTCAAGCTCGGATTGTTTATATTTGCATGTTAAGATGGTGCTGAAGCATCTTACATTTAATAGCAGGGCTGTCATCTGATTAAAGCATCTTAGCTGATGAATCATATGAACAGTAAGAGGTCTGATTTGCATATGTTTGCATAATTTGCTAAACCTAATATTGCTTGGTGCTGTACAAAATTAAAAACGTGGAAGAGTTCTGCTTGCAGGCTTGCATATAAAAGAATTGTTGATGTTAGATGCATGTCTCATAGCAGAAATCCTCTTAAAAGAGACGTTCCCATTATCTCAAGTACCTGGAAGAAAAGCCTCTTCTAAGATGGTATTGTCATCTCTAGTTTTATATATTTATATGCTTTTCTTCCTGGTACTTGAGATAATGGTACTAATTTCTTCCTGATTGAATGCAACCCTTTTTAGTTGATCAAAATGGTTTGTAATTATTATGACAGCAAATGAAAATTCAATATTTTAGCCCTATTTAAGTCTTGATTTTATTAGGGAATTTATGCCGTTCCTTCCCAGTGCCGATGTGGACGAAGTCAAGACAGGTGGTAGACTGATTGTACTGTATACTAGAATAATTTTTCTCTTGTGTTGGCAAAGCATGGTGCTGCAATATATTGGCCTGTTCTAGGAAATAAGACAGAATGACCAGGTTGCAAGTCTTGTAATATGTCAAACTCTGTAAGCTTTTATTACTATGGTTTTATTGCACTGTCCTCCCACAAGCTGGATCAGCAATTTCTCTTGAAATGAATGGAATGACAAAGCAGTATTTATATGAAGAGATTCCTTGGTCCTCTTCTATCAGTCACCCATATGTACCAGTTTGGCACATTTGAGGTTTTAAAAACAGGCTTCATGAAAACAGCCTCTCGCCTGCTGGTTTTAAGCTCAGGGTTTTTTGCCATTGTTCATTTGTTGACTCTAACTGCAACACTGTGGCAAAGTCTGAAATGTTTAATATCTCAGAAACAGTGTCTGCTATGCTGGACTTTTTCAGGTGTAGTGCTAAACCATAGTTTTGTGTGATTTGCATTGAGCTGCAGCAAGCCTTATTCTTGCACACCCTCCTGCCCTCTTGGGGTACAGCTGCAAGAAGGAGGTCAGGAGCTTCTATGGGTGCATCTACACTGTCAAAATAATGCAGTTTGACACCATTTAACTGCCACGGTTCCATCCTACAGAATCCTGGTATTTGTAGTTTTGTGAGGCATCAGCACTCTGGCAGAGAAGGCTTAAAGACCTTCTAAAACTACAAATTCCAGGATTCCATAGGATGAAGCTACAGCAATTAAAGTGGTATCAAACTGCATTATTTCGACAGTGTAGATGCACTCTATGTCTGCTTTTAAATGAACTGCAGTTCCTGTTGGAACTTGCTAGAACTGTGGTTAGTTCAAACTCTGGTTAATTCCAATGGCTGGCAAAGCCTAGCCCTTCAAGGCTCTTTTTGTGGCACTCAACCCAACCCCAACTCCCCCAGACCTCCCTTTTCTTGCAAATTTTTTTCTAACAAGGTTTGATTCCACTTCCTCGACATATCCAGCAATTCCCCTTTTAAATAAGGCTGCAGCCCCTCGCTATAACATAAAAAAAACAACAACTGTTTTTTCAAAACTATAGTTGGGCTTTCAGCCCCTTCTGAGTTGTTGCTGGTGGGTTTGACCGGGCCCTCAAGGACCCTTATCCAGAAAATTGGCCCCTGGATCTGCTACAGTTGCCCACCCCTGTTCTTTATTATCCTATTTGTGCACTAACCATACTTTAAATCAGGGGTGGGCAAACAGTGATTCATGGGCCACATGCAGCCCTTCGAACCTCTTAAGTGGAGCCCTCAGAAGCCTCCCAAGACCCCCAGACTTTCAGTTTTTTTAAAGCTGATCTTCAGATGATTTTTTTTTTTTGCCTGAAAACTTCTGTTTTCCTTCTCATGGTTTTCCTGGAGTTGCAATGGGGAACGTGTGAACCTGAGTCTCTAGTGGACTAATGCACCCCATTGCAAGACTGCCATTTGTGTATAGACTTCAATACATGAGTGTACGGTGTCATCTAGGCATTTTGCTATGCTGTTATACTAGATCCCAGTAAGCCTTTTCATCTATTTACTGTGCTCTTGCTTTTGTCTTACAGGTATGATGATCAAATCTCGGGTGATAAGGAAAAATATGCAAGGTAGGCGCTGAGAGAACAGTGAGGGATAATGCTACCCTAAACAAGAGCCAAATGTTTCAGGCTTTAGCTCTTTAGCTTAGAAAGTTAGCAACTCTTGTTTTCTCTTTGTGTAGTCAAAGAAAAGGGTAGATCCAGAAAAGAAAGGCCATGTAGGACAAAAGAACCTACCAGGAAGGTGTAGATACGGAAGAATCTGTTCTGTAGAATGATAACAGAGCCTTTTTGTAATAGAGTCAGTTTTAGCACATTTATTGGAAAGAGTATGAACAATGAGTACAGTTCCCTGACCTTAAAGGGGATTCCTTGGAAGTGAATAACGCATGCATCACAGGATGTTAGAACACCTCAGCTTTGATCCATGTAACAGTTGCTTACGGTCCAAACCCCATGGTTGGAGATGCACATTCCCAAATGTATCACTATGCCCATCCTCTCTGTCTGCTACAAAAGCCTCCAAGGTGATAACAGTTTCAAGGTAGGGGGCTGTACCTCTGTGGCAGAGCCCAGGCTTTGCACATGGAAGGTCTCAGATACAATCAGTGGCATCTCTGTCTCTTTGTAAGGTTCAGGTACTGATTTATTTTTATTTATTTAATTTACTCTTACCTTTGTCCAAATATGGGACCCAATGTAGATTAAAACATAGCAAAAATGGGGAAGACTTCTCCACTCAAGATCTTGGAAAAGTCCAACCAGTTTGAACAGATATGTTCTAACAAATTTGTTATGAGATGAATTTGTACAATCAAGCTACCACCACAAAACTGGCTTTGTCACCAGTAGTCAACCACCTAACCTTCAAAAGCTGGAGTGAGGTCTTGATTAAGGTCTTCATTGATGCACATGCTCTGGTGTGTCCCCTGTATTGTGTTTATTGCCATTGGGGGGCACTGGATGTCCCACCTCCAAGTGTGCTCCTGGATTGGGGTATCTATCCTCCATTTCCACATTTGCTTAGATCATCTCAGTGTGGCTTGTCACTTGCATCCTATAAATGATCCTGCAATTATGTCCAGAGGTGGATAAATGGTTTCTTGGAGGCACATGATTTGCTATGTTCCAAAGGCAAACTGTAACAAACAGCATGCCAAACTGTGGTTGATATTACTTAGTATTTGCGGCAGAGATATCACTGCAGCAGTTGATATCATCTTCACTTGCAGTAGGCTTTGGCAGACCTCTTTACTCTTGAGGTATCACTGAAAGCTTGGACACTGTGAGTGATCCTTTCCTGCAAATGAAAGCTTGGACATTGTGTGTGAGAGATAGGAGCACAATCACTTTTACTCTCATTCACATGATGCCTTCATAAATTCTGTGAAAAGTTAGAACGATGTGTTAAAACCATTCATTAATCTGTACTGATCTCTACCACCACCCAAGGATTTACCCTTCTCATCTGAGGGGGGGGGGGATGGGACTTCACTTGCTAGCCCTGACCCTCTTCTTATCCCCTCACCTATCCTTGTCATCTTCCATGTGGGTGGGGAAGGCCTGAAGCATGATGTCTCACCTAGATATGTCACTCACATCACAATTGAGAACTCTAGTCATCTAGTTGGAAAGGACTACAAGGGTTGTTTAGTCCTACCCCCTGCCATGAAAGGATATACAACTAAAGCTTTTCCAAGAGAAGGCCATCCAACAACTTTCAAAGAAGGAGAATCCATCACCCTCTAAGGCTGTCAATTTCACTACTTGTAATTTGAATCCACTGGTTTGTGCCCTAGGGCCCTTTCACAGGATGCAGTTATAGCACTATGATTCCACTTTTACTGCCTGGGCTTTATCCTATAGAATCCTGGAGTTTGTAGTTTAATGGGGCCCTAGAGCTCTCGGTCTGAGACTTCTAAAAGTCTCTGTTTAAACTGTAAATCCTATTATTCCATAGGATAGAACACTCATGGATAAAGTGGAATCATAGCACTATAATTGCATAGTGTGTAAGGGCCCCTATTCTCTGGAACTGTAGAAAACAAGTTCACTTCACCTTCTACAGGATGCCCCTTAAGACATTTAAAAATGGCTATTGAATAACCTCTCAGTTAAACACACCCAGCTCCCTAAACCATTCCTCATAGGGCTTGGCTTCCAGACTTTTGGCCATCTTGGTTGCTTTTGTCTGAGTAAAGCGCACTCCCCCAGCTCACTTCAAAAATGAAGCCTTCAGTATGTGGGAGGTGATGGAATCAGGCAGGAAGTATGTAACAAAGGGGGCAGCAGTGCAGACACACCTAATTCTCCTAGAACTTGGAAAAGATATTTTTGATCACAGCTCCCAGAAGCTGTAGTCTAAAAAGTAACTTTTCCAAGCTTTGTCCACTCCCACATCACACAATTGTCTTTGCATGAATAAGAAAATGCCCCAATGCATAGAAATTTAAGCCCCATCTCTGAATTTTCATGTTAGAAATAATATGATTTATATATTTTTTGTTTAAATAATCTACAATCTATACTAATAGCCTATAATATCACTTATAATATCCTGTGTAATAATATAATTTCTGTATTCAAAAATTCTTGAATACGTTTTCTTTTCAATTTGGAGCTGTACTATTCTCAAAGCAAATTTTGAAAGCATTTCAGCAATTTGACATTAAAAAAAAACCAACAAAATAAATTGGCTTGAATCACAGAAACCACAAAAAAGAAGATTGCTCATTCTTTAATGACATTTAATTTAGTTCTAAGAATTATATAGACTAAAACTGTGTATTTGAGAACAATACATAGGATGGTATCCTGTTAGTGAGGTACAGTGGCTTAAGTCCACGTTATACTTCCATAGTTGCACCCACATCCACTGGTCTCTCCAACTCTCCACTAGCCATGGAGATAGGAGACATGTTGTAATTCATCCTGTGATGAACTTTATGATACCTCTCCTGATCAGGATCTTGGCCATAGATTTAAAACAACTGTGACTGGATATAGAAATTAGCTTCTTAAGAACATCACCTTTCATTTTTTAAAAAAAGACAAGCTTCTAGACCTTATGTATACTCAAAATTATGTATACAGCAATGCCTGCAGAAACCTCACAAGCTAAAGGGGTGGCTGAATAAAGATTTCCAGTTTCTAGGTGCTGGATCTCTTGGAACCCTCCCCCCCATGAATATGACAACATCCAGCTTTTCTCGTTTCAGAATTTGTGTTGCCTGGGCCTAAACTAATTAATTAAAAATAGCACACTTAGGCATGATAATGTAATATATAGAGGTAAGGTAAGATTCTGAGGTAAGATTTGGCTGAGCTGATTGGTTCAATTGTGGGAACAACTTCATTTATAATTGTATTGACAAAACTTGCTGTGTGATGGATGGGACGGTTGAATTGCTTACAGCTTTGTTTTCCAGCTTTGGGATCCTGCAGTGCTGTCTTTGAAACTCTTTTGCCCTTCCTCTACCTGCTGCCAAGCTCAGATTGGACTTGAAGTGGGATATAACATAAGTGTTCAACAATCTGTTTCCTCTGTGCAGAGCTCCTGTGTACTCCAATGCATTCATGGAGCTCCCCGGCCTGTAGAGATCCACCCTGTTAATTTCAGTGGAGGAGGAAGATCTGCCTGTGCCAGGAAATGTGAAAGTGGATGGATCTATTTCCTCCATTGCAATTTATGGCTTTGTGGGCAGGGGAGTTCCAGGTATGCTCTGTGCCTGTAAGAAATCACTGGGCATGGGGGTTGCTTGCCTTAGATTTCCAAGCTGGCAAATGGAAGGCAGTAATGCTTTGCCCTTCACGTGCATGAGGAATGCCATGAAAATCGCAAAGTATTATTCACTAGCATAATGGCATGGCTGTGACAAGCAGAGAAAGAGACTGTGCGTTGGGGGACCTGTGTCATGAACCTGGTGGGGGCATAAAAGGAGTTGTGATGACTCTCTGTACATCACTCACCCTGGTCTGAAGGATTCCTTAGTAAGAATTTGACTAGCCACTGCCAAACGTTTGGGGCAGCTCTTATTCCCCGGGAATGCAGCATTGTTCCATGGTCATCACTTCTTTTCATGGGGAGAATGTATAATGTAAAGATGAGAAATCTCTGTTCGTTGGACTTCAACACCTATCAGACCCAAGTAAGCATGGTGAAGAGTCTAGGAAGGTGGGGCTTGTAGTCCAACAACACCTGGAGAGCCAGAGGTTCCCTGCTTTCTAAGTAATGGAATAAATGTCATACCCTCCAACTGTTCCAATTTTGCAGGGAGAATCTTGACTAACCCTTTGCCATCCCGCTTTTCAGCTGCTTTTAAAACATCCCAATTTCTCTCTCCTCTCACTTTCCCCCTCATCCTCAGTTTACTTCAGTTGCTGCAAACTGAGTTCAAAGTGCAAATGTAGTTTGCACCCCATTAACTCAGCAAGGAGGAGGAGAAAAGAGGGGGCAGAATCTTGCCCTTCCCAATTGGCTCTGGCAGAAACAAACTGTTGCAACCTCTCTTAGCTTGTGCATTCTTTCTCTAAATTTTGTCATCTTGACCACACTCTTAATGTTGCTTGGCCACCTGTGTCCTGTTTTTCATCTGTGACATGTTGGAGGATATTAAATGTAGAGCCACCAGAGGTTTGCAAAGTAACACTTTTGGACTACAGCTCTCAGACTTCCCCAGTGAATATACCCCTGGCCATGGGATTCTGGGAATTCCAGTCTAATTCCAGTTGGCATTTACCAACTTCTGTTTGGGATGTGTGTCTAAAGCTGCCTAACCATACCCAATAATTCTGTCTATTGCAGTAAACTTACAGTGCAATTATCTACATGTCTACCCAAAGTAAAAGTCACTAAGTCATGTCTAGGATTGCAGCTGTGCCATAGGACAGATTGGGAACTGTTGAGAACTGATCCTTCTCCTCTCTGCATAGCCTTGTCCTCTGGATTCCATTTCTTGGCCATGCTAGCGTGTGGCGCAACCCTTTTTAATGCGCTCTGATCAATTGTAATGATTTCCAAGCACCACATCTTTTACCGACAGCATCTCGCTTTCTCTCTCGGTTTGCTCCTTCTTATGTGCGTTTAGGGAGAACCATAGTGAGATCGAGAGACGCAGGAGGAACAAGATGACCCAGTACATCACCGAGCTCTCTGACATGGTGCCCACCTGCAGCGCTTTGGCGCGCAAACCTGACAAGCTGACCATTCTCCGCATGGCAGTGTCACACATGAAGTCTATGAGGGGCACTGGGAACAAATCTACCGATGGAGCATATAAGCCTTCTTTCCTAACTGAGCAGGTGGGTGGCTTCATGGGTATGGAAGCACTGAAGGTAGTTTCAGACACTGCATTGGCCATTGCATTCTAGTAGCTGTAGTTGAGAAAGTAAGCTCTGTTGTATTGTAGCAAGGTTGAATTTTGCATCTGCATCCTTTGGCCCTATATGGGGCACCCTGTTGTGATGCTTGTGTTTATCTTGCTTGGGAAGGGGGGTGGTGGAGCTGCACATGATTTGATTTGATTTTACCCTCCCTTTCTCCTTGTACAGGGTCCTGCATGGCTTAAAAGCAATGTAAAATATGGTACAGCTAAAAAAATTATTTGTCCAAAAGTTTAAAATACCATTAAATCACAGTTTAGTTTAAAACACAAAGTTAAAGCAATATAAAACACAATTAAAACATAGTGCAACCCCATTAAAATCCCCTATCCAAAACGTCTGACTTCTGCAACTAAAACCAGCATTGAGTGTTGCATTTTCCTTCCACCCTGCTTCTTTGTAATGTTCACTGCAGCCTGCTTTGTGTGTCAAATTCCCCTTCCACCACCTTCATCTGCTTAATCTGTTGCAGGGGCATGTGGTAAAGGCAGATCATTGTGATGTCAGAATATAAGACTTTTATTCAGGGTTAGTGGTGCTATTAGGTGGATTGTGGTAAATGCCTCAGGCAAATTTTGGATGTCTTGAAAAAGCAAGCAAAGGTTAGTTGTTTAATTACTGTATTTTTACTGCCAGGGGAAGAGAAAGGTATTTGTAATACTTTCTGCTATGTGTGCTGATGGCAGGCTTTAGCTGCCATCACAAGGGGATGGGGTTAGAATTTTCTGCTCTGCCTCAGGCAGTAAAATAGCTTGGGCTGGCCCTGCTTGCACTAAATATTACAAAAGAAAAAAGGAGAATGCACTGTGTGTCTGTCTTTTTGTAGCAGTCATATGCTTTAGGCAATGTGTAGTCCTTAGTTTTACACTTTTTTCGGAGGGGAGAGAGTCATGTCCAAAAACATCTTATGACTTCCTAAAAACATCACTTATCATGCAGCATCTCTGTGTGCCTGTGGAATTTCCATGCTTCATTCCCAGCTGTGGAACTTCCTTACCCTTTGAATTCATCTGCCGTGACAGTCCATGTATTACATAGAAGCCTTCTTAGTATCTATTTGGTTTGGATTGGTATATAACTCTTTCCCAAATTACTTTGAAATACAGTTGTCCTTCATATTCTCTGGGGTTTGGTTCCAGGACCCCCATGGATACCAAAATCCATGAAAACTCAAGTCCCATTCTATGCAATGGCATAGCAAAATGGTGTCCCTTATATAAGATGGCAAAATCAAGGTTTGCTTTTTTGGATTATTTATTTTTTAAAGGATATTTTCAAGCTGTGAATACTTAAATCTGTGGATACTTAAATCCATGGATACGGAGGGACAACTGTAGTTAACATTTGTTTGTTGTTCAAACAAATCTTAATGACTGAATAAAAAATTAAGGAGCATGTGTGTGTGAAAGAGAGAGAGGGAAAGAAAGAGGCTTTGTGTATGTCTCTGAGCTTTGATCTAAGTGACAAGAAAAGACTGTTGTGTGTTCATGTGTGCTTACATGTGCATATGCACATGTAAGTGAACATACACATGTAAGTGCACACATGCATTTGCTTCTAGATCAAGTTTTAATGAGAATTTTATCAACCTGCCTCATTCATGGAATGTTATTAATGGGAGGCTACATACAATGTCCAGTTGTAAACTTTGTGTGGAGGAGAAGGAAAAGACAGAATAGCTCCATGATGTTTTTGGTTGCATTGTGTGTATTTGTATGTGTGTATGTGTACGTATGAAAGAGAGGAAGAGAAGAGATGGGACAAGACAAATGTATGGTTAGTGTTAATTAAATATGTGAAAAACAAGCAAGGATCAGAAATCACCAGCTAACCTCAGATGATTCAGCACAGAATTCTATTCTCCTTGCCCCCCTGCAAGAGGGAGAGAGGAAGCAGTAATGTTCCATGTATTGGAATGTAGTCAGGCATTATGTCTGAATCCAATTGCTTTCTCTTAACCTTCTGTTTTCTATATAATGATATTGGTCTACACTATGGAATAGTTGAAAGCTTGACTGAGGTACAGTGAATGTGAAAACGGACAGTTTTGATTTTTAAAACTGCACTATATTGAAAGAGTGATAGTTTTGATTTTTATAAAAAAATTTGCTATTATAAAGATCATCATATCTCTGCTGCTGAATCACCTGTGGTGGGCATAATCTAGAATCAAACTGCCAAATTTGCTCAGTTTAAGCCCTGTGAAATTAAAGGGGATTTACTTAGATGGAAGCATGTATGGGGCTGCACTGTTACAAGTGCTCATTAGCCAGACTTCAGTTTCAATACAGCACCATACAAAATCAGTCAAGCAGTACAAGTTGAGTCTCCCTTATTCAGAATTCTGAAATATTCCAAAACCCATAGCATTTTTGAGCACCAACATGACAGCGCATTTTATGTTTTATGTGTTTTTTGATGGTTCAATGTACACAAACATTGTTTCATGCACAAAATTATTAAAAATATTGTGTATAAAATTACCTTCAGGCTATGTGTATAAAATGTATATGAAATGTAAATGAATTGTATAAATTGTTTTTAGACTTGGGTCCCTTCTCCAAGGTATCTCATTATGTATGTACAAGTATTCAAAAATCTGCAATATTCCAAAATCCCTCTTGTTCCAAGCATTTTGAATAAGGTAGACTCAACCTGTAATACGAAAATCAAATTGCAATAAAATAACACATAGCCATACAGCATAGTAAATCCCTATCTTGGTGCTACTAGGAAGACCCAAAAGTTCTGAGGAAAGAAAAAAAGCTTTCTCGTTGGTGTTGAAAGGCAAATGACAATGCCGGCTGGCAAACTTCAGGTGGGGAAAGAAGTCCAGAGACTGAGTGCTGCAGCCAAAAAGCCATGTCTCCTGTCATTCCTTACTACATTCATCCCTGGAAAGTCAAAAGAATGTGAAGCATGAAGTACATGTTTCTGAGAATGAAGACTGGGTGAAGCTAGTAGGTAGGTAGGTAGGCAGGCAGTGGAAGAGCCTGGCAAATACAGTGAAGGGTGATTTGTACAAGCGAAAGCCAAGCTTGGTCTTTTAGTCTTTTTCAGTCTTTTTTAAAGCTCTAGCAACTCATGGGAAGGCAATTGTCTGCTGATGGATGGAGTGCAGAGTGCAGAGAAGCTTTTGGTCAGCAGAATTGAGTCTGGCCCTACAGAAGAAGTAACACAGTAGCTGAAGATACATTAATATATATATATATATATATATATATGGAGGACTGGCTGTTGAAACTGACTGACCTAGCTGAAATGGACAAACCTGTTTTGATTAGGAAAAAAATCATTGGTAACAGTTCTGAAGGACTAGGAACCTTTGATTGGCTTTTTGTAGAATAATGAGAATAGTATGTTAACTGTAGGTTTTGATAATCAGTAAGTTTCTTTAAGTAGAAGGAGGAGATGAATAATGCTTTAGCTTGAAAAGTAAGACTTTGCATATTAAGATATATAACCATCATTAAGAAAGTCAGAAGTCAATATAAATATTTCCTTTTTTTGTTTCTTTGCTGTCTTTCTCTTTGCTTTTCCTTTCTTTTTTCTTTGTGTGTGTATTCTTTTTTGTGTTTTAATGTATTAGAAAATTTCTAATAAAAATATTGAAAAAAAACAAGCAAAGATACTTTGCTGGCTGAGTCGAAGGACCGGATGATAAACCCCCTCATACTTCATGTGCAGAAAGATCTTACTTCAGTATTGGTGAGAGGACAGTGGTCTCCACCACATTGAGACCAGCAGGCCAGCTTAAGAGATGCAGGAGGGCAGGGCACCTGACACACATACCAGTAGTTCTGTCCTCACAAATCCTTGCTGCCCCTCCCTGCTCACACTGTAAAACTTGGTGCCTTATTTTGTCTAATGGTAGAGCAGCCCTTGACAGAGCATAGTTCTAAAGATTTTCTGGGTCAAGGCCTTGGCATAGGGATCTGGTAGAAATTGGCATGACTTAAAACATAGGCCTCTGCCTTTGTTTTAGAAGGAATGAATTAAGGGACTGAATGGGGCCCTTCGGGTGAGTTTTTGTTTGTTCTGAAATTAATGCTTAGAGGTGCAAATGGGGCTTTACCTTTGTGGAGGGGGCAGTGCAGTGCAGGAGAGTTAATTTTTGGAGTCTTTCATGGCAATTTTCATTTTACTTTCTCAGAATATCCTGGGTATTATGTTCTGCAGTGGAATGAGAGAATGGCAGCTCTCAGGAATGAAGCAGATATATATGCTCCATAAGTCTAAAAAAAAAGCTGAAGAGTAGTGAAGGAAAGAGAAATTAAAAGCTGGAAGTGCGATTGGAAATGTAAAACACTTTTTTCTTTTTTAAAAATACATTTTAATATGTTACGACATGAAATCTGACCTTGCTAATAAAATGCATTGAGTTGTATAGCAACAACAACAAAAAGTTTACAACCCTGTTAAATTGATTCACATTTAACTGGCTCGCTAATACTTGCTTCTTGTTTGCTTGGCAAGGAACTGAAACATCTCATCCTCGAAGCAGCGGATGGTTTTCTCTTTGTCGTTGCTGCTGAAACAGGCCGAGTGATATACGTGTCTGATTCTGTGACTCCTGTTCTGAACCAGCCACAGTCAGAATGGTTTGGCAGCACCCTCTATGAGCAGGTTCATCCCGATGATGTGGAGAAGTTGAGGGAGCAGCTCTGCACCTCTGAGAACTCAATGACAGGTTAGCTTTCTTTTGAGATGTATGTGAGTCTCCTTAGGCTTTAAATGTGTTGATGTCTCTTATCAAAATGCCCTAATATAGTGCTTCCAGGCTACCTGATGTGGACGACCAGCAATTTCCCCCGTCTCCCCAGCATGCCAGAGAGCAGTACCATCTTTGTGCCCATTGGCTAGCATTGTTTCTTTCTTAGAAGATCTCCAGGGATCTTTAGTACATGGCTCAGGAACTAGTCCTGGCCTATAGACCACCACTTCAAGTAGCACTACCCTAGTGTACCCTTTTTCTGAAGGGAAACCAAAACATATGTTATGAATGTTAGATGGATGGAAAGTTACCTCAGCAAATATACAATACTGTATATGAATGACTTGGCAACTTCTAGAATACCATATTACATTAGAGTATATGAGCCATGCGGTCAGGGCTGTCATTCTGTTCAGATTCTTGTCCTTTGGAACATAGGAGACAAATGCATTTCCCTCAATAAAAGTTTGATTCTTGATTCACCAGCATAGCCTTCTAATTTTTCCTGGCGTTTCTGGGAGAAGCAAATCCACTTCATTTCAACCTGGGGCTCTTTTACACTACAGTTGCCCCTCCACATTCGCAAACTCGGCATTCGCGGTTTTGATTATTTGCGGTTTTGGGAGGGGCCCCCCGCCCTCCCAAAACCGCCACACGGGGCCTCCGGAGGCCCCGTGAATGCCCTGGGAGGGAGCAGGGAGGGCCGGGGAGGCCTCCACGGAGCCTTCGGAGACCCTCTGGAGGCCCTGTGAAGGCCCTGGGGGGAGCGGGGAGGGCTGGGGAGGCCTCCACGGGGCCTTCGGAGACCCTCCGGAGGCCCCGTGAAGGCCCAGGGAGGGAGGGGGGAGGGATGCGGAGGCCCCGCAAAGGCCTTGGGGAGGACCGGGGAGGCCTCCACGGGGCCCTGTGAGGGCCTTGGGAGGGAGGGGGGAGGGAGGGGGAGGCCTCCGCGGGGCCTTGCGAGGCCCTGTGAAGGCCTTGGGAGGGAGGGGGAGGGCTGGGGAGGTGACCACGGGCCCTCCGGAGACTCTCCGGAGGCCCTGTTGAGGGCTTGGGTGGGAGGGGGGAGGGCTGGGGAGGCATCCACGGGGCCTCGGGAGGGTCTTCGGAGGCCCCGGGAAGGCCTAGGAAGGGAGTGGGGAGGCGGGGGAAAGCGACTATGGGGCCTCCGGAGGCCCCGTGGTTGCTTTGGCGGGGGAGGGGGGCAATCAATATTTGCGGATTTTTCACATTTGCAGGGGTCTGTGGAACCTAACCCCCGCGAATGTGAAGGGACGACTGTACATAATTATATCATGTTGATACCACTTTAACTGCCATGGTTCTATCATATGGAACCTAGCAATTTGCTCTAAATACTCTGAAGGTGCCCAATCCTGTCTGATCTTGGAAGGTAAGCAAGGTCAGGCCTGTTTAGTACTTTGAAGGGAGACCACTAAGAAATAACAGGTGCTGTAGAGCTGCCCTTGAGATGCCTAAGAGAGGCAGCTTCTTTAGGCATTTCCTAGGTTCTCCGGGACCATTCTGTGGGATTCACTATTACCCGTGGTTTCAATTATTTGTAGTAAGTCTGAGAACATATTCCCTCCTGGATATGGTGGAGGGGGACAATGGATATGAGGGTGGGGAACTGTCAAATTAACAATTTGTAAGCTGCTCTGAAACCCTTTTTGGCTTAAGAGCAGGGTGTGAAAGAAAGAAAGAAAGAAAGAAAGAAAGAAAGAAAGGTATATTAATCTCCTAACTCTGACCCTGACCCTTAACAGGTTGGAATTCTTATTGGGGGCAATTCACTTAGTACAAGTTATTTCTGTTTTTGTTTTATCCTGGTGCACAAGAAATAAAATAATCAATTTAAGCATGCTAGGGGTGGTAGGAATTAAACTGTGAACAATGTAAGACAGAGTTTGTCCTTAAGACTGAGCAACAATACAGACAATGGAAGCCCAGTCTCTTCTATGGCTTTGGTGAAATTACAGATCAATGAGAATCAAGAGAGAGGTTGACATTTTCTTGGTGGAAATGCTGATATAGGTAATTTATTGTTGTGCTTTTTGTCTTAGCCACTGTCTCAACTTTGTTTTGGCCGCTGCTTACTGTTCAGCTTGGCTGTGGTGCTAAATTTCCATTTAAGTTGTTTTTGTGTGTGTGTGTATCTGCTGCCTTTCTAGATCTCTTTCTGTGTGTTTTTTCTCTAATGATTCCATATTCTGTTTCTGGGTTTAACTTCCTTTCTGTTATGATAGTGACCTTAAACTTGCCTGTTTTTCCCATTAAAAAACAATCACAAAGCCATGTGATTCAGTGATATCTTTCATATTGATGGAATGTGATCTTATAGACTGCAAAATAGTTGAAGATTAAAATGAAGTGACATGGTAAAATTGGCCTATTCTTCTTGGGTTCAAGATACCATAAGAAGAACCATGCTAGATCATGCCAAAGGTTAATCTAAATGTGGTGCCCGCTTTACACAGTGAACAGCCAAATGTTTTGGGAAGTCCACAAGACAGGAATGTGCTAGGTTAAAGTATTCATTCCTGAGTGAAATTTTCAGAGGTTTCATGTGAGGAAAAAGACTCTGGCAATTGGATGGAGAGACCCAGAAGGGTCTCTCCAATTGCTTTCCAGATCCTCAGTTGCCCTTTTTCCTTGTTTTCTCTGCACAATGTTGAGGTGGAGGGGGTGGGAGGAAGCAGCCAAGGATCTAAAACCTGTAGCTTTCCAGCATCCTTTTCTGGCTCTCCCATGCCTGCTCACTGCAACATCAGGAGATGAGTCTATTCGAGGAATGGGATGGGGGAGAGGGGACGAGAAAGTGGCTTGAGGAAGATTCTCCTTGTTGGGGTTTTTGGGCACTTAACGAGTCCTTTCTCATTTTTTCCTTGTTTTTCCCCCCCTCAAGCATTTACTGTAAATTTTCTTTCCATCCCTAGCAGCCCTCTTTCATTGCATGTCTCCCACACATGTTCAGTGGCACACTATCTTAGAATGTTGTGGTGGCATGTCACAAATATAGGCCAGAAATAGGGTCACATTCCTCCTGTTGAGGGTCACATTCCCTCATAGGTAAACAAGTGGGAGACACATGGTGGCTGTGGACAGGGCCAGAGCCCCAAATTGGCTCTTCTCTCTTTCTCTCACCCCATTCCATCAGTTTACTCCTATATTTTGAAATGTAAGCATATATTATGACAGTCCCAGAGCTTAGAAGCAACATATTGTCAGTAATACCTATCTGTCGTGCATTACCTTTGGAGAATAATGAAGACATAACAGTTGTCTTTTCAAAAATAATGTAATTACTGATAACATCATTACATTTTTGTGTAACATGTATAGCTGCTTGTTATAGTTTTTCATTACTTTCAGATGTTAACGTTACTTTTTGGGTGAAGCCCCCCCCCCCCGCAGCAATTAGACCATTTTATTATTTTGTTAAATGATTTATTTTTCCAAAAAAGGGAACTAAAAAGTAATGAAAATGCAAAAAGTAGCATAATACAGTTGTCCCTCCGTATCCACAGATTTGGTATCCATGGATTTAAGTATTCACGGCTTGAAAATATTCTTAAAAAAATAATACTGTAATCCAAAAAGCAAACCTTGGTTTTGCCATCTTATGGTGGCGCAGTGGTTAAATGCCAGTACTGCAAGCCACCACGTTGCAAGTTCGATTCCAGCAGGCTCCAAGGTTCACTCAGCCTTCCATCCTTTCGTAGGTCGGTAAATTGAGTACCCAGCTTGTGGGGGGCAATTAGCTAACAGACATTGGAAACTGTTTAATGCAGTGTAGATGTGTAAATAGCTATTGCTTAAAACAATTTGTAAGCCGCTCTGATAGCCTTGTGGCTGAAGAGCGGGGTATAAATAAATAAAAAAATAAAAAAATATATATAAGGGACACCATTTTGCTATGCCACTGCATATAATGGGACTTGAGTTTTCATGGATTTTGGTATCCACGGGGGGGTCCTGGAATCAAACCCCAACGAATATGAAGGGACAAATGTATGTCACTAATTTTTGTGTGTGATGTTAATGGCAAAACATTAATTCAAGGGACTTCACAGTTACTTATGTAACGAATTAATTTTTAAAAAATAGCTTTTCAAATTCTGGATAGTCCCATAGCTACATCTTCAAGAAGAATCCAAAAATGCACACAACAGTGTTGATCCAAATCTCTGTGTGTGTAAGTGGGGCGGGGGGGGGGGAGAGAGAGATTATTTCTACGTATGTATGTATGTATGTACCTAGTACAAAGAGAGAGGGGGAGGGAGGGAGAGAAAGAATTCACAACAATATATTGTTACTGAAACAATCTGCCCCCATACCAGCTACTGCAGGGATTTCTGCTAAGCTCATAGGGTTGCCTGAGTGAAACCAAGAAAGCACCTGCCCCTTTAATAATTGTGTAAAACAGGGGATTTCCACAGACGTTGCTGGCCACACAACCAGGTAATAAGCAACAACTGAAATTCCCTCTTCTATACAACCTTTAAAGGTACAGTTGTCTCCACTCTGGAAACCCTATGCAGAAAGAGGAAGCCTGAAAGATTAGTCCCAACACTTCATTCTGTAGGCCTTACCGCTTCCTTTCAGTCTTTTGCTTTCTGCTACCTGTTTTTCTCTCTTTGTCTTCCTTCTCACCCATCAGGCTGCTGGAGGACAAGCAGATTGCTCTTGTCAGAGGACTGAATTAGCAGAGAGGACTTTTGGGGTGAGACCAAAGGCCACAGGTTCCTACCCTGATTTAGATTTACCCTATCTTAATTTCTCTCATCTCCTTTCAAAACCACCTGAACTCTTGGCCAACACCACATCTTGTGCTGGAGAATAGTGAGTGTCATCCTTACTTATGGGGAGGCTCCGCTTCTCAGGAAATATATTTCTGGCAATGGCCTTCTAGGTCATGGCACATAACCATGTGGCTTCTTCATGTATGAAACCTGTTTACACTTGGCATTGCAGGTGTTTAGGAAGATAATAAAATATCTTCTTTATTCCAGCAGGCTTTTGGTGAGATACAAGTCCTCGTAAAAGGGCTAGTTTGGGGTTTCTGATCTTAGTAACTGCTGAAACATTTTTACAGATAGCATTCTGCTTTTTTATGGTATTGTTTTGAATTCTTCTTGTATGGTTTGGCAAGCTAGTGGAGAGAAGCAGGCTTTACAATATCAAATAAAATTATTTTCCGGGGTGGCAGAGAGAAGGAAGAACTTGGCAAGCCCCAAGATCTTTCCAGGCAAACAAGTTTTTGTAGGGAAGAAAAAGATCAGCGGAAGCCCTGAAAGAGGAGCATGCTGTAGTGTAGCCAGCTGTTTTGCTTTTTTTCTGCTTTTTTATTTCCTTCAAAAAAAAAAAAAAGTCTAGTTCTCCACAGCCAGCTGGAAATTCAAACGTGCTTAACAATGCTCTGTGACTGGCAACTATTCAATATCAGGGCCATTTCAGTAACCAAAGGAACTTCGGATGGCAAAAAGTTGTTCATTTGACTTGCTATTAGTTCAGTATTTCCCGTGCCTGCACCTTAGCTTTGGCGTGGATGTCTGGACATATCCTAAGTCAGGCATGAACACAGCACAGCCTTCCAAATGTGGCTGAATAGCAACTCTTATCAGCCCTAGCCAGCATAGCCAGTGGTGAATGCTAGAATATTCAGTTCAGCAACATTTGGAAGGTTACACTTTACCCACTACACTCCTAAATGCTGACAGAAGTGTTACTACTGCTTCTAACTACATTTACAGATAGCCTTTCAATTGAGAAGTGTTTACAAGATGGCCTACAATATTTTTGAAATACAGTTTACAAACCATCTATAGCAAAAAAGAGACCAGACACATACCCTTCAACTGTCTTGATATGATTTGGCAGGGACAATCCTGATTAATCCTCTGTCTTTCTACATTTTCAGCTGCTTTTAACATTTCCCACTTTCTCCTCTCACTTTCTTCCTTTGCCCTCAGCTTATTTCAGTTGCTGCAAACTGAGTTCATGGAGCAAAAATAGTTTGCACTCAATTAACTCAGCTGAGCCGGGGCGGGGGCAAGATTGGAGAGGAGGAGGTGAAATGTTGCCCTGCTCAGTAGACTCGGGCAAAAGCAAACTGTTGCAGCTTCTCCAGGCTTGTGCGTTCTTCCTCACTAATAATGTTTGCTCTCTTGACCACACTGATCTTGCTTGGCCCATACATGTACCAGTTTTCGGTCTGTGAAAAGGTGGAGGGTATGAATGCAACTCCAAAGAATGGGAAGGACCTTACCATTTTCATCCTTCCTTTACAACTGGCTAATGCCATTTCCTGGTTTTCAAGTATTAGCAGAGAAAAGTAATTCTAACTGATATACGTGACAATGCTTTATGACATGTGGGTTCATTTTGGAGCAAAACAATGTAGTGCTTTTTGGCGAACATTTCCCTAATCAAGCTTGTGGCTTGTATTGTCTCTTCTGAGACATGTTGATAGGTTTAAGTTTTAGGAAAAACAGATGATCAGAGACAGAAACTATCCATGCCCTTTTTGTCTTGTGCAACTGAAAAGCATGACTAAGCAAATTTAACTGATTTTATTTTGCTTGGCATCAGGATGATTGCATCCTCCATTTATATGATTATTTTGTGAGGACCCATGACAGAAAATAATGTACTTAAAAAAAAAAACAATAATGGAAATGGTGATAGAGAGCAGACTGGATTATTTTCATTAGGTTACTCTTTATTGAATTAAAGAGGATAAGTTCTGCAGTGACACTGCAGAAAAGCAGTCTACTGTAATATTGGAATATGAGCCTTGTAAAACCACAGGGAGTTTTCAGGGATCAGGATAAGAGGGAAAACCTGCCATTCGGAAGCCATGAGATCTGCAGATGTTGATGTCTTCAACAGCTGTGCAGGGGTTCAGTTTGATGTCCAGTTGCAAGGAATGCTGGTAGCAAGCAGAATTTGCACACCCGGAGAGAATCCAGATGTTGTTGTTGGAGTAAGATTGGCTGAGTGTGATGGAAGATTAATTAATCTGTTAAAGCATTTAGGAGCAGTGTGTGACATCAGGCCAGAAAGAAGATGCAGTGGAGGAGGGGGTACAAAAATGCCTTTGCCCATTGCTTAGTAAATACCAGAAGAGATGAAGATTTAGAAATAGCACCGATGTCCTTTTTTTAGAAAGATCATATAATGTCTCTTGAGGTTGGTCTCTCTTTCTCTCTTCTTATTTTTACTCTTAAATGTTTAGTGCTATGCAAATAGTAGCCCAGATTCCTACTCCCAAATGCCACTTCAGACACTTACTATCTTTAAATATAACAATCAGCCAGAAATACTGAGAGTTCTGGCTTATGGTTCAAGAACAGTCTGCTTCAGCATGCTGCCCAGTCTCCCCACCACATCTTGGCTTCTCCCATCAGCATAATCTGTTTATAGCTAAAAACAAATGAGGGAGCAGATATTTCATATTATGTCCAAATATGGATCATGGATCATAGGTTCCCTAACAATCCAAGAACAAGAAACCAACTTCAGATCCTAATTTATTAGGGGAGCAAACTAACTTGGAGTCCAGGTTCAACCCTAATGAGGAACTTTCTGGTTCAATAAGACTTGTCTGCTGGCAGGAGGAGCCAAGTCAAGCCTATCAGGCTGTGTTCATGAGCACGTTGCTTGTGAATAAATAAGAATTTGCAATAATTGTGGTTTATCATTATATCTGAACATATATCTTCTGTGTAGAGGAAAGCAAGAAAGGCTGATGTTACTTCTTGCTCCTTTGTTGCTTTTGTGTTGAAAAGATAAAGGAACTGGGGCCCATTCACACTACACAATTATTTCACTTTAACTGCCATGGTTCCATCCTGTGGAATCCTGGGGTTTGCATTTTGGTGTGGCACTATAGTTTTTTGGCTGAGAATTAAATGCCCCTCTCTAAACTGCCAATCCCAGGATCCCATAGGATGCAACCAGAGCAATTAAAGTGGAATAATAGTGCTATAAATGTGTACTATGGATGGTCCCCAGATTAGTGGAATAGCATAACATTTGAAAAATTCCTCTCCAAATGCCCCTAACAAGTAGGATTTTACTAGTTCTAGTTACTCCTCTCTTTCATGCATATAATACTGCTTTATGTTACTTTTGAAATGGAACTTAATTACACCTTCATTGCCCCACCACACCCTGTGATTTGTTGCAGGTAACTAAAGACAACTGGATACACCCAAGTTCTGTTTGATCCAGTCTTCCATATCAGCAAACTGCTTTTATCTTATGACCACTCGTAGTTTGAAGTAGGAGATCTCCCATATAGCAAAAGCATCCTCTCTTTTGGCCATTGTTACCAGAGTTGGGAGTTATTCCAGAATTGGCCATTATCTGGCATCTTTCCTGGATTTTGTTCTGCTTCAAAGTGTCATAATCATAGTGGGAAGTGCCCCCAGAATAGCATATGCCTGTTCCATTTTGATAAACACACTGCTATTGAAGATAGAAGACAACTGGCCAAAATCAGAAGATGTAGAGTTTGTCACTGGGTGTCTTTTCTATGCTGGTGAAGTATCAGGGTAATTACGTGGTGAACAGTGACAGCATTTAATCTTATTCCCACTGGGGACAACCTGTTCTCCCACCTCCACACATTTGCTTCTGTGAACTGTTTTTTTAAAAAATAAAATAAAAAAAATAATCATTCAAACACCTCCCCTAGAAGGGAAGTTAGAAGATCAGGAGAGTGATACAGATAATCTTTTTACCTACAAGGTTATTTTTTTAGAAATCCCGTTTTGTTGGCCAACAAAAATAGGCTGTTTGTGTTCTGCAGTAATAACGTATACAGTAGTTAGTTTAGTGTTAGGAATACAAGTGAGAGTTGTAACAAAATATTGCAGTGTTCACTCTGCCTGCCAGCCAGCCATGCCCTCTTCCAGAGTCCAGGTATACCTCAATTAACAAACTAGATGGATTCTTGGGCTTTACTTGTTTAACAGAAAATTTGGCACCAGAGGGGGGGGGGGAGAAAAAAAAAAGGAGAGCAGTTCATGTTTCAGCAACGTTTTATTGAAAGCTAACAATATGCATTTGTGAAATAAAACAAACAAATCGGGGAAGCCTTGCAAAAGTAAACATAAGCATTTTGAACTTCTAGGGAACACTTGAAGGCTTCTTCCAAAATGTATCCAGGGGTGACTTTTTCTTTCACCAGCCTCTGCCTTTTTTACGGCTGCCATTTTGGCAGTCAAATTTATGGATCTATTTTTTAAATAATATGCTGGGGGTTGCTGGTAAGGCAGATGTCTTTGCTGTATCCCCTTTTCATCTTTTTTTGCCATTTACACAAGTCCAGTAAGTGATTCTGGAGGCAGCTGCTACTTACCTTGCCTGTTGTAGACAGGCACACGGCTTCAGAGGGATCACTAAGAATTGAATCCAGCTCAGGCTGTGTTTCTTGTATTGTTTACTGCAGATACACTGCTGCAACCCAACACCGAAAACCTGTGCTTCTCCAACCCCCCATCATTATCTTCTCAATGCAAATCCTGCTTTAAAACTTCTACCTAGACAGAGGATAGGGAGGAAAGGGGTGCTGGGTAGGTGTAAAAGGCCCTTGTAAAAAGGAACTTCCCTGTCAGAGGCTTTGTTAACTGAAATATGCCTGTACTTTTTCTACCTCATCCTGCCCAACAGGCAGACAGCATTCTGTAGCTCTGAACATGTAGTCCTCATTGGTCAGTTTTGGGTTGCCCCCCCTTTCTGCAAACATTAAGGTTCCTCCAGACTGTTTGATAACTCCCTCTTGTGTGTGGCTGGTGTGCTTTTTGGGTGATGTGAGGATACACCCTTGAAGCATCACTTCTGTTACTTTATAGAATAGGACACTGTTGTGTTAGGGCAGATAAGTGGTATATCTACTCCAGTGTAGTCTATTCTTGACTTTTAGCAGATCACAGGCTATCCATCTAGACCAATATTATTTGCCTGGACTGGTGTTAATTTCACACCACACACTATCAGATCCTTAAATAAAAAAGAAATCTGGAGATGCCAAGATGGGGATTCTTTATGCAATTCTGACCCCTATATACCAATGGTAGGCAACTTCATTGGGTCCATGGTCCAATTTTACGCTCCTACAGGGACTGATGAAAATGTCCCCAGGAAAGGCAGTGCACTCTTGCTGTGAAAAGGATGTTCAGAGACTACACAAAAAAGTTCTCGGAGAAATTTTAGAGCCCGAGGGCTGTATTTTGCCTACCATGTGATAAGTTACCAGTTTAAAATAGTGCCCAGAAGGCTTCATAAATCATTACCAAGCCCTTTATGTAGTCTGTACAGGTAAGTTGTTTTAGACTCTTTTAGTTTGTTTTAATAAATTGTTTAATTGTGGATTGTTGGTGGGAAACAGACAGGATATTATTCTATCATGCAGCAGCATTTTGAGTGGTATTTTTTCACTCCCACCCCCAAATAGAAAATGCACATGCTGTCTTGGATAATTCCCCATGCTGATCTGAGTTCTTTCACACAGAAATGAAAACTGCTAATTGGGATTATTGTGGGACTTTTTGAGATCTGTTTGATGCTGTGCATGGTAATTTCATAATTTTTTGATTTAATTGGGGAGAACTTTCAATGATGGTAGTGATAATGTGGGAGGAATGTTCCTCTTCACTTTCTCCCACATCTGGTGGTCATTCCTCCTTAAATCCTCCTAAAGTGCAGTAAGAGATAGCTTTGGTTTTCTCCTACTATTCATATCCCTGCAATTATTCTTAACCTCCTGCCATGTTAAATGAGGAACAGGAAAGAGTCTCTTCCCTTCTTCTATTCTCATATCTTTTATTCCCTGGTCTCAATGCTCCTTGTGGTTAATTGGTATAGTGCCAGTCCTTACCCCTTTAATCTTATCTCCCTCCTGAGATTTCAAAACCACTGTGATTTCTAGCAAGTTGTCTTTGCTTCCTTCCTTGCACCAACATAATGGTGTGTTTTAGCTGCTGTGGTTGCTGCTATGACTGGATTGTTGCTAATACTGGATCTCTCAAGTGGTTGGGTTTTTTTGAAGATCAATGTTTCTATGCAGCCCAGCATGGCGTAGTGGTCTGAGTTATGAACTAGGACTCTGGGAGACAAAGGTTTGAATCCCTACTTAGCCATGGAAACACACTGGGCAAGTCACTCTCTCATCCTCAGAGAAAGTTAATGTTAAATCCCCTCTGAATAAATCTTGCCAAGAAAACCATGGGATAGGTTTGCCCTAGGGTTGCCTTAAGTCAGAGATGACATGAAGGCAGAAAAGAATCCAAAAGGTAGCCATAAGGCATTTTGAGCAATGTGGACAACAACATTTTAAAAATTAAAAAGTTAGGGGCATGGTGGAGTATGTGGACCCCTGAGGTCCAGGGATGGGGCTAGTTTGACCCCTGGTAGCTGCCAGTTCCAGCTTTCTATACCTCTCCCTCCTTTTTGTTCTGGGGTGTTTTTTTTTTTTGGTCTCTTGGCTGGAGAAGTGACCTGTCATGTCCCATTTATAGCCCTGAGGTGCATGGGGATTTGGTTTTCTTTCTGACACTACCACATCAGCACATGATACCTATTTTTCAGCAAAGCTATGAACTTTTTTGGCATGTTTCATAATTTAAAAGATATAAAAAAGCAACAATTTCCATCCACACTGGCCAGTTGTCCTTGTTCCAATGACAGAAGTTCTTTTGGAGCTCTGTATGCCTAGCCTCATTTTTTTTTCCTTACTCTATAGGAATATTTCTAGAGTCTTTGTCTACTTTTAAAGTTTTGGAACTGCATTGGTCTAGTTTTCTAAAGCTCAGCTTGGAAATTACCAAAGATTTGGGTCAGGGAGTGGGAGGGAACTCAAAAGACCTCTAGCAGTTTTTCTGAGCCAGTTTGAGGGCCTCACTCAAGCACTGATACATAACACCCACTGCCTCACCTGGGTTTGCTGAAGAAGAGAAATTAAGCTGGCTATCATTCATTCATTGTTTGGTGACTCCTTGGTCCATAGTCCACATCATATTTCCTCCATTGCTGTACATTGTGGAGGAAAGCAGTAGGTGAGTGTTCTCTTGAAGGAAGTGCATACTGCATTACTTCTCATCTTCTCATTGAAGAATCTGTGCCTAAGTTTCCAGGGCAGGCCTAGATTCCCCTGGATATACCTAGATCAGCAGTCTTTCATGCTGTATTTGGGGACTTTCAAGCTTCCTGGAAGCTTACCAGGGATTCCTGAATGGATCTGAGGGACATGTATTCCTGTCAGACAGCTTGTTTGCTTACCTGAATGGTTTTGAGGGGCAAGTATTCCTGTGAGACAGCTTGGTTGCTACCACTCACTGCCTGCCTGTCCTGCACCAAGGGAAGACAGACACTAGTAACACAGTCTAACTGTATGGTCAAGTTCAGTGGTCATTTACTTGGGAAGCAACAGAAAGTCCAAACAGGAGTAAGGTAACAGTAGGGTTAGCAATTAACCTAATGTTAAATAACGACATCTTAATAGAGAGCAATTCATTCCAAATACTGGGACAAAGTCAAGTAGTCCAAAGTAAAAACCACAAGCAGAGCAAAGCTGGTATTAAGCTAGGAGAGCTACACAACAAAGGCAAAAGACAACCTTAGTTCATCTACCAGTTAAGCAATCTTCAAGAAGCATGAGTTGCCAAGAATGACTGGCAACGGCCACATGAGACATCATTCTCAGCAACTTGACTGAGCCAGTTCTGGGATTTTTATGCCTAGGTTACCTGAGCCACAGTGCAGCCATTCCTGTCTCAAGTCTCTCTGTAAGGTAGACTCTTAGAGACCTCTTACTCATGGGGAGACTTCCCTTGCAGTCAAGCACTCTTTTTGGTAGAAAGTATTCACTCAGTGTCATTCCTGTGGAGTAGCCATGCCGCCTCCATCTAGGGGTGTAGCTTCCTGTATAACTGAAGGTCTTCAGAGGCAGTTGACTCTTCACCATTCCCAGGCTCCAGAGTTCAAACTCCTCCTCACTGCAGGATTTGCCAGCAGAAACACAGCACTGTGGTATACAGAACACTTTTTTTTTCCTTTTCAAAGGGCTGGTAGAGGGCCTAAAAGGTTTGTTGACATACAAGGTGTTCATGCATCTCAGAACAGTCTCCTCAAACGCAATGCTCTCAAGATTTGTTGGACTATATTTCCCACCATCCCCATATGAGTCATCCTGTAGATGTGTTGAACTTAACAGTGCCATCATCCATTGTGTTTAACCCCCACCACATCTTCCTGCAGCATGACCAATGGTTGTGATGGCTCAAGATAATGGGGCCTGTAGTTCAAATCATCCGGAAGGCACTGGGCAAGCCTGGCCTAGAAAAATGCCTTGAACTCTATAGGAAATATAGAAGGTTCAGTGGTGGGCAGGCTTAAATTTACTTACCTTACTTCAGACCTAAAAATAGAGAGAGAGAGGTTTTCCTTTTTTCTTTTTTTTCTCTTGCATTAACTAAATATTCCTCCACAGTGCTTCTAAAACAGGCTAAACCACAGCCAATCATGTTACTACCTGGCAATCCACGGATCCCATCCTCTGTGGAACTGTTAAGCTCTCCATCTGCTCTGGTGTTAATCTACTTCACTGGATTTGAAAAAAGAAGGAAAGAGGGAGTGAAAAGGGATTGTATACGTTTTAATGTCATCTTGTGGCATGGCTACAAGGAACTGTGGATCCATATCAAGAGCAATAAAAGTATAAGGAAACATGACTGAAATGTTGCAGGCTTCAGGTATGTTTATGGATGTTTTTGGCAGGAGCTAGATGGGAGGAACTGAAATCAACAAGGGGCTTCTGCATCATATTTTTTCATCTCCTTAGAATGCCCGTTCAGATGTTTTCATTTTACTTCTTGTCCAAAGAAGGATATCAAATGTATGCGACATCTGCATTTGATTGATTAAAAACTAGGTTAATTAATTAAATGCAAAAGTCATATTCATTTAATGCACTTGGTGTCATTTCTCCAAGGATGCAAGGACAAATGGGCATCATTTCCATGAGGTCTGAGAAAAATCATTTGTGCTTTGGACATGTTGAAATGGAGTGGCTTGTTCAAAAGCACAAGACAAGAAAAATACACAGAGCAGAAACAGGATGAACCATATAGCACAAACTCTGTGTTTAAAGACTGCTAGGTTTAGGAGTGATGAGGAAAAAAGAAAGAAATATGTCCAGAGCCCAAAGCTGTGATCCAAACACTTGAGACCTGAGGCTTTCCCTGTTTTGTTTTGTTTCTGACATTCTTTACCTTTTCTTCATGGTCTGCATCCATCAAAGTCTGCATCCACAAAAAAGAAAGGGCAGGAGATTGTGCTGTTTTGCAGTTGCTGTTGAATGGCACTGCATTAAGTCCTCAAGACCAAGGGGCAGTCATCTCTGTTCAGGTTCCATATTCTTGTCTTATTCCTTTTTCTGTTTTTTTTGGAGTTAGGATCTCTTTGACCACATTTGGTGGACAATAGGCAGAAATAATGTTGGCAGGTGGCTGTGCTGGCTGCGGGATTCTGAACATTGTAGTCAAAAAAAGTAAGTCTTCCAAGCTTTGCTCTTTTGCTTGATCTTGTGAAAAACCAAAGAACAAGGCTTGCTTTTGAAGATTAACTAGAGCACTATTTACAAGGACATTTTCCAGCTTCTGGTCAAACTTTACACTAAAGTTCAGCTTCTAATTGGAACCACATGGGATAGTATTAGGTTTTCCTTTTTTTTCCCCTTCAGATTATTAATAATTTCCTCTTGTTTTTCTGTGTCTTGCTGTTGGGGTTTCTCATACTCTCTACCTTTTCTTCCCTACAACAAGAGAAAGATGTTTTTGGATTCTACCAAGATTTCTTCTACTACCTTTTTAATTCCTGTTTTCTGTTTTCTTTTCTGAGCAGCCCATGGAGTATTTGTCTTGGAGTATAAAGTCATCTCTTGGTATCTTGTCCAAGACAAACTAATTTGTTTATTTTATTTCAATGGAAGGAGAAGCCTGTAGGACAGAAACCAGGAGGGTGCAGCAGGGGTGAGTAGGGACAACAGATGCAAGGTTCACCAAGTTCTTCATTAGAAGACTGGCTTTCTGAATTTGACAGTAGGGCTGGTTCGTGAACCGGCCTTATAGTCCAATATAGAGAGCAGCTACTCTTTGTAAAAGCTTAAGCATGGCCAGCTCTTACTAAAGTCTTGCTGCAAACCAGGATGTGAAGCCATGGTTTGAAGTCGGAGACTTGCTTGTGGCACAGCAGCTATTGGTTCTGGCAAAGCAGTTTTTTTACTGGAAGAATCCATATGGTGAAATGAAGAATTTAAAAAGTACTGTAGATATTTGTTAACAAAAGGACCACAATCTTGTTGATATGTGCTGCACCCATGGGGTTTTTTTTATGCATGCCATTGCACTTTTCAGCACTTGCAGAGGGAGTCACTGGTAGCAGGGCAAGAGAAGGCTGGTAGGTCTTTGCTGCCTGTTTCCTGAATACCTGACTTTCAGGGTTCCTTGGAGCCAGGACATTCTGGGGAGAAAGGCTTAGACTGTTGTCTGTGCCACAGGACAGACGATTATCCAAGCCATTCATCCCAGAATGCCTTCGCTCCAAGGATGCCACACCCCAGAAAGTAGGCCTGTTGGAAACAAGCAGCACAGAAAAGGCAGCCTTCTCCTGCTGTTCCTTTTCTATCTCTCTTTCCTCATTATTGGTGCACTCACAGCCTTTCTTTTTTCCTTGGTGTGGCTGCTCTCACTTCTGCTGGCTCTGTTACATTGTCAGCAGAGACAACAGGATTCTGGCCAAGTGCTCCTGTACAAAAAGTGTTGGTGTGGCCACATTCATGTATGCACATGTATCACAAAAAGTAAAGAAGCATAAAGGGTACATTGGGTAAATAACACCACTTCCCAAGTATCTTTAATTCCTTTTTCTTTCTTTTCTTAAAGCAACTTGCTGTCTCCTTTGCATCTGGAGACAAATGCTTGAGAGGGTCTGATGAAATGCAATAAATATTCTGAAACCAGAAGAATAGATAGATAAGATCTGCATAGATACCCATTACCGTCAAAGCAGACCACAAACTAGAAACATTGTAAAATAAATTATGCAAACAAAAATAGGATGCGCATTTTCTCCATTTACACAATGTGCTTCCATAGTAGAATCAGGAGTATTCTACCTACCTACCTATGCACACACACATTTCAGTGGAAGATATGTACAGCATTTTTGTGGTACACTTTCCTCCAAATTGGATTGTGCATTAATTTAAGTCAGTTTGTTGGTCCAGCCAGCTCATTACAGTCTGAATAGGCAGAAGCTCTCCAGGATTGCAGTCAGGGGTCTATCCTAGCTGTATCTGGAAATGTCAGGGAATCAGTCCAGGACCTTCTGCATGCAAAACATTCATTCAGCCACATGAGTTATAGCCCATCTTGAAATTGCAAAATGATTGCTTTTTGAGGAATGTGGATATAGGTAATAAGGGAATTATCTGAGTACTATTTTTGAGAATTGAGTGAAAATTGGCTTAGGGTAAGCATATTTTGTATTTCCCTCTCTCCAGTTTAAAAAAAAGAACCACATTTTGGCTCTAAGAGGAAATACTATAGAATCTAAGAATTTAAACAAGTAAAGAGAAAAGTCAGGCTTTGAATTAGGAGCTAGATTTAGTTGCCCAGTGGGAATTGTCAAAGAGAATGGGAAAGCAGCCAATAAAACCTGGACTATATTTGATTATCAGCCTGTAAACTTTGACATGCTGCTTTAAGGTTTCCTTCTATTATATCAAGATGAGCCAGAGCCAGAGGTGGAAAACTGAGAAAAATCCCTGACTACTGCAAACAGAGTCTAGCAAAAATGGTCTGAACTGAACATGGTTGATTCCATTTTTCAAGTACAGTAGGACCCCCGTATCTGCTGATGCATTATCCACTGATTCAGTTATCTGTGGGACACAAAACAGCACCGCTACCATAGAGTCTTCCTAGAAAATGCCTAGAGAGGCATCCTCTCTAGATGTTTTCTAGTTTCTCCAAGGCAACTCTATGGTATTTGAAACTGGAAGTCCCATTATTTTCAATGGTGTTCGCTGTTATTTGTGGTTTTCAGTATCCACAGGGGCCCCTGAAACCAATCCCCCATGGCTATGGGGGTCCTGCTGTGCTGCAAAGCAATAGAACAATAACGAATAAATTCAATGTCCTTGCCTAAATGTTATTTGGTTCTTTTTAGAAGTAAAATGTGGAGTTACAGCTAAGTGAGCTGTGACCCAGGAAGGACTGGATTCAGATCTCAAAACCAGCACACATGTACCAGGTACCCTCCTAATGCAAAGACCTATCATTTGGGCCAAAGGTATGCTAAATACACAGTTGACACTGCCTGGACTAGTTGTAGCTCTCTGGGATCTCAAGAGGAGTAAAGTCCTCTATCTGCTACCTAGTCCTCTAACCAAAAGAAAAATATCAATTTAAAAACAAATCACCTGGAGATGTCAGAGATCAAATATAGATCAGAGATCAAATATAGGTTCTGATTTAGTGCTGGTAAAAGCCATTGAGTTGCCAGTTGCAACCCAAAGATATTACTTCTTTAGTTATGACCTAATCAGTCATATATGACAGAAGAATTCTCCGGCCATTGTGTCTCCCACTCCATTCTTCCTCCAATATTCCTACTTGATTAATTTAACAGATAATGAAAGATGCACCCATTTGGCCAGATTTCTCTACTTGGGAGATGGTAAGATCTGGAAAATGAAAGTAGTATATTGTCAAAATAGAATCGTACACTCTGCATATTCTCCATTTGAACCAAGCTGTATCCACAGGAGGATGGCCCTTGGAAGATGACTGGAAGATTATGAGCAGGGGTCATGGTAGATTTCACATCCTTCCAAGCTTGTGTCAGTTGCTTAACTTTTATACTCTGGGGACTTCTGTGGTATGATAGCTTAAATGATGGCTGCCTTGTTGACTATAATGAGAGTCAGCCTTCTGTGTCTCATGTTTCAACAAACATTAACAACTAGGAATTGTTTGAGATCCCTGTCATCCTTTCCCTGGTCATAAATAGTCTTCTGAGTCACCCTCAAGTAGGTCACTGGGGTTGTATGGGGTATAATTCGGGGCAAGATCTGGCTCATGCGGTAATACTTTTGAGACATTTTCTAAAGACATTCCAAAGTGAACATGTAATGGTCAAAAATATGACAGTGGGTAGCATGCTGCATAAAGGTGTTGCTTGCCAAAATATCTATCACATGGAGGCAATTATGTCTTTCATAACTGTCTACTAGTAGGAACAGAGCGGGAGGGAGTCATGTAAATTTTCCAGAATGTGCCTTTATCATAGTGTTAAGAATGTTTTCTTGCTTTTGTGAAAGGCATTTTTCATTACTGAGAGTTATTTTTCTGATTATTTTTTCTAGTTGTTTTTCTAACTCGTCTTGTTGCAGAAATGTGCATTGGTTAATACAATTGTATAAAACACACACTTGTTTTGATCTAGTTCTTTTTCTTTTGTTTATGTGAATAGGAGTATGTATGACTTTGCAGGTATTCAGTATTGATCTGTCCTCTGTGACTGGTTAATTTCATTTTGTTCCATGTACAAGGAACTGGCTTTTTGTTTTGGGTCACTATATTGCTTTAAATAAGTGTTGTAAGCCATTGTGCAACAGATTTGAAAAACGGACTAGAACTTTTTTCTGTTAAATAAAATTAGAGAATCTTTATTTCACTGCATATCAGCTTGAATGGCTGTGAGATTATTTGCTTACTTGCTGTGAACATATCAGTATGGCTCTCCCCAGAACTGTAACAGCAGAAACTACTAACGGAAATAACTCACGTAGCACTATCAACATCTCTAATACCAAGAAATCTGTGTGTATTTTGGGGTGTATTTTTCAAATGCGTGCATGTTGTCAAACAAACTTTTGTTGTTGTGTGCCTAGAAGTCATTTCCGACTTTGGGCGACCCTAAGGCGAATACAGCAGATGCCTGGAAATAAATTTTGTTTTGAGAGGTACAGATTGGGTAACAACCTGGATAGACTCAATTTTCCATACATCTCTTGTCTTAAGATGCGGTCTAGTTGTCTGTGTGTGCCTGCATCTGTGTAAGAGAGATTTGGTCGGTGTTACTAACAAGGAGTCCATGCCATTGGGGAGATCTGAACTATCTATCTCCAGACCTGAGCCCAGTGACTAGTGCACACTGGGGCTTATTTCAGAGGCCTGTGCAAAGAAAGCACATGGAAAGTCTTCCAACTATGCTTCAGACCCCCAAATCCAGTGTTCGGTAAACATCTCTAGTTATCATTTTACAATGAGGTTTTTAACCTTCATTGTTGCAACATTGTACTTGACTGTGCACGTATATAGTTATGCTATGCAAAAATAAAAAAGGAATTCATGCAAATTGGTTTGAGGTTTCTTGCCTAAGGATGGAAGTTTCAGGATTTAATTTTGCGCAGAGATGACCACTGCAGGTTTGTAGAGGGGGTTGCACTTGAAAACTAGATCACCTTTTTTGTACTCTCACCCCATATTTTTCATTTGATCTGTGTGTGTTTGTTCACTGACTCCTTTTTTTCCTTTAAGGTAGTGCTTTTCTTTTGTTACAGTTTGCAAGAACATGAAGTGCAGTACTGGAGAAAAATACAGTAATGAAAAGTTCAAATCTGCAACATTCGGACTGAGAAATGTGTCTCTGCTCTTTTATAACATGCAGACAGAATTTTACATGGTTACTGTTAGAAAGTTGGGCATAATACAGTAGGACCCCCATATGGGCATAATACAGTAGGCATAATTATGGGCATTATGTTTATGCCCATAATTATGGGCATAATACAGTAGGACCCCCGTATCCACTGATTCATTATCCACTGATTCAATTATCCACGGGACACAAAATAGCACACCTACCATAGAGTCTTCCTAGAAAATGTGTCCCCTCTTGCCATTTTCTAGGTCCTCCAAGGCAACTCTATGGTATTTTAAACCAGAAGTCTCATTATTTTCAATAGCATTTGCTATTATCCACAGTATCCACCACCACCCCGAACCAGTCCCCATCGGATACAGGGGTCCTAGTGTAAATGAAACTGGCCTATTTGAGACTCATTCATTCATTTTCTCTTTATTGTTTTCTTTCCTCTCTCCCACTCCCAAATATTTTTAGGGAGGATTCTGGATTTGAAGACTGGGACAGTAAAAAAAGAAGGCCAGCAGTCCTCAATGAGAATGTGCATGGGATCAAGACGTTCATTCATCTGTAGAATGAGGTATCTGGTTCCAAGCAGGGATTTGATGCACCATTTATTTCTTGTTACTACTGTAGTCTACAGGACAGATATGTCCATCACACTGTTGACTCACATTTACCTTGTGGTCTATTAATTCTATAGATCTTTTTCCACACATACTGTTGTCAAGGCAGGTGGCACCCATCATGTATTTATACATCTGTTGTTGTCGTTCTCCTACTTAGTTGTAGAGTTTCACATGCATCTGTTGAAATTCATTTTGAGTGGTTTGGCCAGTTCACTAATCCATTATAGTTATCTTGTTTTGTCTTCTGAAGAATTTAGCTAACTCTCCCTATTTGATGCCATCTGCAAATTTAATGAGGAATCGCTCTACTCCTACATCGAAGTTATTTATAAACATGTTGAATAACATTGGGCCCAAGACAGAATCCTGTGGCACCCCACTTGTCGCTTTTTTTCAGGATGATGAGGATCCATTGGTGAGCACTCCTCAGATATGATGCAGCAACCAGCTATAAATTTACCAAACACAAGGACACTTTGTTCCACATTTTACCAGTTTGTCCACATATATATCACAGGGCACCTTTTCAAATGCATTGCTGAAATCAAGAGATACTACATCCACAATACCCCATTGATCTGCCGGGCTTTTAACTCTATCAGAATAAGAGATAGTATTATGTTATAGAGAAACCTATGCTGTTTCTCAGTAATCACAACATTATTTTCTAAGTGCTTACAGATCAGCTTTTTAATGCTATGGTCTAGAATCTTTCCTGGTTATCAATCCTAAGTTAATAATAATAATAATAGTTATTTATATCCCGCCCCTCTGTGAACAATCGGGGCGGCTCACAACAGTAAAATAATACATAATATAAAACAACTCAAAATCCCTTCCCCCCCTTAAAACATTATTAAATCAATACAAATTAAAATCAACATATAATACAATTGTTATTAAAAACCCTTCCTAGCGAGCAGCAACACCAGTTAAATGTTGCTTGGATTCTCCTTTTCTTCCCTTTTTGAAGACAAGATGCTTAGAGTTAGAATAGAGTTGGAAGGGGCCACACGAGCCATCTAGTCCAGCCTCCTGCCATGTAGGAATAAGTTGACCATAGTACTAAGTTGACCATAGACTCGCACTGAAGGATCTATAAATGCCTAGAGCAGTGTTCTCTCTAGAAAGCTCTAGATCCTCCAGCATGGCTCTGTGGTCAACTTCTGGCAAAAACATACCATAGAATCATGCTGGAGGATCTACAGATGCCCAGAAAAATGTTCTCTCAGGTAAAAAAAAGATGTCATATTGAAGAGGGAGCAAGCTTGTTTTCTGCTGCTCCAGAGACTAGGACATGGAGTAGTAGATTCAAACTATAGGAAAAGTGATTCCTTGTTAAACATTAGGAAGAATTTCCTGACAGTAAGAGCTGTAGGACAGTGGAATATGCTGCCTCAGTGTGTGGAGGAGTCTCCTTCTTTGGAGGTTTTTAGACAGAGGCTGGATGGCCATCAGTCACGAGTGCTTTGATTGTGTATCCCTGCATGGCAATGGTTTGGAGTGGATGGCCCTTGTGGTCTCTTGTAACTCTATGATTTTATGAAAAAAATGGCAGGCCTATATTTGCATTTCCTCCCCATTTTCATAGGGGTCCTCCACCCCAACCCTTGCAAAAGTTGAGGGTCGACTGTATTGGTTACTCTTTGGTACTCCTCTTGGTGGTTTGCTCTTCCTTCTGTTTTTTAAATGTAGCTCATTAAATCTCAACTCATTCAAAAACTCCTTATGCAACCATTGCACTTTTGATGCCTCCCACTTTTCTTCCTTGTTGGAACTGGTTATGAATTGCCTTCAACCTTAAGAAACTTCCATCCATCACAAACTCCCTTTTCTTTGAGTATTTCTGACCATGGGATCTCACCCAATATGTCCTTAAGTTTATTGAGTCCAGCTTCTAAAAACACCAGAATTGTATGATTGCCCTCACCTTTCCCTTTCCTTAACATAATGAATCCCAAGAGGGGTGTGGTCATTTCCACCCAGAGTCCCTGTTACTGCATCATATTTTGCAAAAAAGAAGAAGCATGGGACATTTGTTATCACATATGTTACACTGCATGGGACAAAATAGTACCCTGTATTTGCAAGGGAGGATATTTTTGGTCCTAGAGGGCTTTTTGTTTCAGGAATGTAGTCCATGAATGGTAAGTGGGCCTGCAGAGATCTGTGTTTTGGACAACTACATTATTGGTCTACTTATCTGGTCATTTGTAAAGACAAAAGTGCATCTGGAGTGCATAAAGATTAAACTCTCCCTTTTGCCATACTTCAGCAGGCAGTAACTCTTCCAGTACAACCTTCTGTGACCAAACCAGTTGCCCCTAGAGAGACTTCTGACTATTGCCTCTGTTTGAGTAACTGATAATTGCCCTAACCATGTTTAAGATTCAAGATGTCTGGATTTTTGCCCCCCAGTGTAGATAAGCAGCAGGTCCACTGTCACTGCTGAGCCAGACACCTCTGCGGCACCGCCACTGCTGGCATGCAGTTGTTTGCTCTGAGGTCAAAACAAGGCAACCAGCCATGTGATCATGTGGCTGGCCTCTCATTCTGACCTCAGACAGTGCTTGTCTTGCCTCACTGCCCCCTCCCCCGAATCTAGGGTGGACCCTTTGTTCACACTAAAGTTTTCTCTGGAGTTTCCACCAAACTCTGGAGAACATGGTGAGTTTTTAAAACTTGGATTAAGGTGGTATACCCCGAGTTTGGTGTGGATCTCTCTGGCTTTTCTTCACAAACGAAGATTCAGGAAGGACTCATCCCGCGTTTTCTGCAAGTGTGCTGAGGACTAAAAAGGCCAATCTGAGATAAACAAGTCCGGTTGCAGAAAGCACAGCAGAAGGTCTCCTTGGGTGATGTTTTCGGGTTGTGATTCTTTCTGCGTTGTCGTTTCTCTTCAAGACTTGTTCGAGGTGAGTTCTCAAATAAGGCTGCAGCATTGTGGATTGTGCGTCTCCATGCCTCCCGATGTGAGATGTTGCCTGAGATGTTGCTTCAGGGAGTCCTTGTATCACTTTTTTTGGAGCACCCCTCTTACGCTGACCCGTGGCGAGTTCACCATAGAGAAGTATTTTTGGGAGGCGATGATAGCATTGTGCATTATGTGGCCTTATCGGGACAGATTCCGGGGGGGGGGGGCTTGGTTTTTTTCCTAGTGTAGATGAGGCCTTTATTCATATATCACTTTTTATATCATTGCCCAAGCTTTTTAGCAAACCTCAGAAAACACACTTCACCCTTGCTTTTATCCAAATATGTGCTACAAGTGTACCATAGTAGTAGAGAGGGATAATGGCCAATCCCAAAGTAGTCTATTCTTAAAAAAAAAAAAGACCCCCCCCCAAAAAAAAACCCTCTTTGGTGCTTGTTTTCATTAACATGCCAGTAAATCTAAATTTTGAATTTTTCTTCAGTTAATGAAATCAACAGCTTATATCCTTTCCACAATTGTGTTTATCAGAGCTTAATTTCCCCCAGTCCTTGCTCAGAAAAACCCTACATCACATTAACCACTGGAATGTGATCCAATGTGTCACCCTTATATGTGATTATTTAAAACATTACTTCTGGAACCAAACATTTCACAATGGAATAGAATTGTGGTTATTTTTGTTTCTCAACAAAACAGTATTATTTGTTTTAAAAATATATGTTCAAGGGAAAAGAATTAATCATTGGGTTAACTTTAGGCACATGAGCAAATCCTGAGAACATCTTCATTTTTGCACTTTTCAGTTTTGTTGGAGACTGTCTTTAAATATGTTTTTTCTCAGTCATATCACATGGGTATAATTATGATTCCCTAGGGCCTGTGGGCTGTGGTGTAATTGTTCTTTGGCCTAAAAAAATACTTGGGATTCTTCAACCAGTATGTTCATTCTGCCTCAAAAACTATGTGCAGTGTTGAGCTTTAAGTACGGAACTGGCTGTTAGCCAGGGGGATTCTGCTTGTGAAGTAAGGATGGATAGATCATTCTACCCCCAGCCTGTGTTCATTTCAAAGATGTTCATTTATACGTTTGTTCTGCACACACTGTAAAACAGATAACACGTATTTGTTACGTATGATGATATGTATTTCCCTTCCTCTTTGAGTCAAGAATATGGCATGTAGGCAAAAGGTCATTTGTGGCTTTGCCCTGAGTTTGAAATCCATATTGCTGTCATATTTTTCCTCACCCTTTCTAATTTGAATAAGAACCTTCAGGATGTACAGAAAAAAGAGATCAAGGGAAAGATAATATGTAGGAAGAGATGTCTTTTTTTTTTAAAAAAACCTTACTATTCTCAGTTTAACTACAGTTGCTTAAGACCATCTATGAAATTTTTTCTTGGCTGCACATGCTGTTCTCCCACCTCCCTCTCTTCTTTTACATTCAGTCAAGTGTTGTTACTGAATTTGCTGATGTGCCCATTCCATTCCAGGTGTGGAAATGCCCCATTAGATCACTTACCTCTGAACAGAATAACTACCATGCGAAAAAGATACAGGTGGGTATCTATCCTAGATTGACATGGGTCTCTTTAGTTATCTATCTCATTCAGTCTGAGACCTGGGAGAGACTGGGCAGTCCTTTTAGGTCCTTTCACAGACTAGACAATCTTAGAACTTGTGGGCCAGTGATAGCCTCTTGGAGCTGTTCATGAGTTTCTATTCATATTTTGGCTGCCCATGGATCAGCTCTGCATGATGAAGGGAAGGGTGTTGCATGATGGAGGGAAGGCTCTCTTTGGTACTAAGAGCCAGCAGAATGTAGTGATGTCATTGTTGGGCTAGGACTCTAAAAGAACAGGGTTCACAAGCCTGCTTGTTCATTGGAAACCCACTGGGTGACTTTGGGCAAATCACACTGTCTCAGCCTCAGAGGAGGGCAGTGGCAAACCCCCTCTGAACAAATCTTGCAAAGAAAATCTAGGTTCATTTGACTTAGGGTTACCATAACGTCAGAATTGATTTGAAGGCACACAACAATCAGAATGTCAAAAAAATATATATTTTTTATTTGGACAACAATTTGCACTACGGCATAGATGGAATAGCCATTTTTTCAAGCTGTCATTAATACTTGACGTATAGAGGTGAAAGAATTCTATAACTGTGCTGAGGTGCAGACTGAATCTTAACAGAGCAGTTGAATTTTAAAAATTGGCAGAAGAGTGGAGTTATGGTGAACAAAGAAATGAGCTCATGCTTTTACTTATGAAAACAAAATTGGTCTTAGTGTTGTCTGTGTGTTTTTGTTTTTTGTATACGACATGATTATAAGTGTTTTTAAAAGTGACTCAGTCTTTTCTGTTCTTATTGTTAGTTATATTTTGACCCATCCTGATCCCTGACTGCTTAAGTGAGGGTTGTTGTAGCCTGTCGTGTTTTATCCACAAGAACAAAAAAAGAGCTGGCTGCTGGATCAGACCCCATGGTGGCTGGTGGCTTCCCTGTCATTGAGGTGGTAAATCCACTCTGAGTTTTAGTCCAAACTTTAAAGGAACTATCTAAGGTGCTGAACCTGTTTTGAACTAAAACCTCAAAGTGGATTGACCATCCTACTGACATGGAAGCTGCTGGCTACTGCTGATCAGACCAAAGGCCCATTTAACCCAAAGCTTGGAAGTATCTAATTATAAATAATGAGTAACTTCTAATTAAATTCTTTTTGCAAAAACTGAGACATAAATAAGTTATATCCAATTGCAGTGTTATGAGAGATGACCTTCCTCCTTTAATATATATAATATTGACAGTTTTTAGTTACTTTCATAGTTACAAGATATGTGTGGTCTCACTATTTGAGTGTGTTTTGTACTATGAGCCAGCCATGTGTAGCTTTTTACTGGTTTTTTTTAAAGTAACAAAAAGGATTATTTTGTTGGGAAGTCTTGTTTGTTTGCAAAGTATTTAAAGTATTTTAAGTAATAAATATTAATATTGTACTTTTGAATAACAAGAGTTATTTTAAAATTGTAACTATGGCTAGTTTCTTGGGGTAGCATGGGGCAGTAACTAATTACATTACTTGGAACAGTAACTAATTACATTTAAAGAGTAACTTTCCAGGGTCTGATCTGGTCCAGCACTTTTTTCCACAGCAGCCATAGATGCATATGGAAAGTACAAGAGCAAGACATTTGGTCAATAAAAACCTCCTGCTTATGGTATCGAGCAAATGGTACTGTATACAGAAACATAGTAGCCCCTGTATATATAGCCATTGTGACTACTGGCTATTAGTAGATTTGTATGTTATGAATTTGTCTGATCCCCTTTTAGAGCTGTTCTTGGAAGTACACTCCAGTGAATACAGTGAAAATTTCTTTTGCGATGACATATGTAGGATTGCATTTTAAGTGCAGTATTAGAAGTAAAGGAATAATTTTTTATTGAAAAAAATATATACTGTATTTCAAACTATATTTCTTCTTTAGGGCACTTTGGATTTAAAAAACCAAGCATTTTATATAACATTGTTCATTTAAATTTTTTAAAAATACAATTATAAGCATTAAACTGATGCAGTTAAATATCATTAGCATCATTATCATTTAAATAGTGTGAGGGTAGAGCGATTTGATTTTAAAAATATTTTTAAAAGCCCCATAGTTAATGACTTTGACAGTCTTGTGGATTTAATATTAAAATTGTCTCATTTCTCCTTAGGAATGGCCTTGGCCCAGTGAAAGAAGGAGAAGCCCAATACGCAGTGGTTCACTGTACAGGTTACATCAAAGCCTGGCCTCCGGCAGGTAAAATAGGCAAGGCATTTTAAATCTTCCTTATGAATGTCTTTGTTCTTGTTTTTTGGGGTGGTAGCCATTATCCTGCACAGTAAACCATTTCTGAAGCTGAAGGAAGTTTCAAAAGCAGTTTATTGTAATAAAATGGAGTAGGGTGATGGTGGGAAATGAAGTTCAAAGTCAATTCTACTGCATCCACTCAGGCTCTTGGATCCCGTCCATTGTATATTTCACCTCCTAAGTAAGCTTTTCCTGTTTTGAGCAAAGGCTGCTGGGAATGACATTTTCATTTCTTGGTCTAATTGCTCTCTTCTAAAAACACCCCAGTAACTCAATATTGCAGACAAGGATATTTACATCTGGGAAAATGTGGAAAACAACAGGAGACGAAGAGGAGATCCTATCCAAGGTTGTTAAGGGATGGTTTGGCTGACCTAACCATTTGATGAACTGAACAACTTCGCTTGCCTCTGACATCTCCTGCTGATATGAATCAGAACATGAGTTGTCTTTGCTCCTTTTGTTGTCTGAGTGGAATATAACCGCAAACATTAATAAGTGATGGTGGTCTTTTTTTCTTTCCTTCCCGAGGGGTTGCCTGTGCCAGCAGCCCAATTACACTAAAATCACAGGCCTCTTTTAAGCTGATTTTAGTTTATGGCTGTACATATTTCTGATTAAATAATCTTGTTGGTCTTGTTGACAGTTCTATGGTGCATAGTGCATTTGTTGTACATGTATATGTGGACATGACATGTATTTTTCTGGCAATTCAGAGGCAAACAAAATTAGCCTAATTCATATCACATGGTAGCAGCAGAAAATGTGAGAGCGGTTAGCCCAGAATTCTTCCTTTGCAAATCCAAATCTTTCTGTAAATAACAAAAACATTTCATTTTCATTTTGCAAGAGGAATCAACAAAAAATAAAAAAAAATATTTTAAAAAATTGGAGCACAGGCAGCTGTCCTTAGCATAGGTCAAGCTATTTGTCCATCTGGTCTGGTATTATCTACTCTGATTGGCAGCTGGTCTTCAGGGTGTTTTTGGTATCATTTGCTAACTGAGCCTTTTGTCAGGAGATACCAGGGACTAAAAATAAGACTTTTTAAAAGCCAGTGAGGGATAATGGTTAGAGAGCTAGACTAGAATATCACACATCCATGTTCTCTTGGGCCATGGAATTTACTGGGAGATTGTCACCCTGTCTCATCCTGACACTTTTTCTAAGAGTTGTTGTGAAAATATAGTGGAGAGGAGGAGACTCTATATATGATCTCTTTGGAGGAAAGGCATGATATCAATGTAACCTAATATGAATTATTGTTATATCTAACAAGTAAAAAGTGCTGTGTTTTCTCCCGAATACTAATTCAGTTATTTTGGATAAGAGCTGAAAAATGAAATCTATCTTGTAGACAGCCATTTATCTGGTTGCCTGTAGCAAGCAGGTTTGCCAGCAGTCTTTTTTTTTTTTTTTTTTTGGTGGGGGGGGAAATGTGAACTATATTCAGGAGCAGTATATCTGAATGTCAGCTTATGGAGACTAAGTAGGGTTACCAGGTGAAATAAGGCCCCTTTAATTGTTATGTGGAAGAGGGAATTTCAGCAAATGTGCCTTGTCATGCAGTCATTAAAGGGCCAGAAGCTCAGTCCCTTATTTCAGCTGGTAGCCCTAACACCAACATAGGAGAGCAATTGCGTGCATGCCTTCCTCATGAGTTTCCTTGAGACTGACCAATCTAGGAGACAAGATGTCCGATTAGATGGACCTTGACTTGATCCAACTGGCCATTTGTTATAGCATAGTAACCTTGTGTTTTTCTAAACATACATACATACACCTAAAGGGCAATAAGAGTATCATCAGCTACTGTGTGTTGATCTGAAGCTCTTTACAAGTTCAAAGACTTACAGAAACCAGGAACAGCAGAGAGGACGATCCAGCCAGGCAAAGCCAAGCCTCTTCCCAAAGCCAGCTCGTCCAAAACTCATGGTCAAGTGTAGGGGTGGAGAATCTCAGTCTTTGGGGTTGAATCTGGTGCCCTTGGACCCATAGTTGCTCAATGCTTCCCTAGAAGGCCATGCTCTTTTCTCCAGGATACCATTGTTTGACTTAGTTCTGTTCCCCCCCCTCACCATTGTGAAAGGCTGAAATGCCTCTCCTAAGGCTCAGTTATTGGCAGTAAGAGCTTTCAACCATAATATGCCAGTTATGTATTTTTAGGTTTTGCTTTTGGCCCCAACCACCACTGCAGTGAGGCCCTGAGGAATTCTCTGAAATTGAATTCAGCAGTCAGGCTGAAAGAGGTCCCCCATTTTTTGCTCACAAGGTGAAATCTGAATAGAAGCCAAGGGTGAAGTCCACACACACAGTGTAATGCTTAGCTAGCAAGCAATCAACAACAAGTGTTGACCATCCTGTCAGCAGCCTCATCCCATTTCTTTAAATTGAGCTGCTGGAGAGTTGGAGCCCATCCAGAAAGGGTGCAGCTGTGCTTGGTTATCAGGAGGAACCTCCCAGCCCGGGTGTAGGAGACAGAGCTGAGTGCTGACATTTCCTTAAATTTACCAGGCTGGTTATGCCACTTTCATCAGAATTTTTGTTTTGTTTTATTTTTCCTATTACTGTATTCACTGCTAGAGTTTGCAGGTGAAATCAGAGGCAGGGCCCTGTCCCTTTAATAGTTCTATAGAAGAAGGCATTTCACCAGGGGAGGGTGGGTCACACATACTGTACCTGCTGAAATTCCCTCTTCTATACAACCCTTAAAAGGGCACACGAGTCCTGTCCCTTATTTCACCTGGCAACCCTGCTTGCCATACTTTTGTGTGCCACTTCTGTCCACCATATCCCTGTTTTGATAGCAGTGAGGGGTAGAGCAGCCAGAAAGCTGAAATGTTGTTGTTGTTAACTGTTGTCAAGTTGACTTCGACTGATGGTGAATTCATGAATGAAAGACCTCCAAGTCACCCTGTCATCAACAGCCCTGTTCAGGTTTTGTAAACTCAGGGCCATGGCTTCCTTGATTGAGTTTATCCATCTGTAATACAATCTTCCTCTTATCCTGATGCCTTCGATTGAAATGAAGCAACAGCTAATAAAGCTGTGTTTCCAGAAGTTGTGGAACTTTACATGTGGGTAAAAGCCACATGTCTCTCCCTCTAGGAACTTATTTGGGGTATACCTCTGCTTTTTCCTGTTTTAGGAAAGCCCTTGGAGTCTTTACGACATCAGCAGCTGTTACAGCAAATACCCTCCTTTCAATCTATTTACACATCCAACAGCTAAAGAGTTCCTCGAATTAAGGAAAGGGACAAAGATTCCCCATGTCTTACAGGGTATGGGAGGCAAGTGTTAAGAAAGTACTGTATATATAAGGGATAACCAGTGCTGCTGCTCCACACATATTCCAACCATTTGATAGACATTAGGCTAGTAAATAAGTAGTGTACACATGGACGTCTTTAAGCATGTACAGAGTGCTGTTCCAGTGCTCTGACAAATCTCAGCCATTTTCCATTCCCTGTGTGAGTAAAACATCTAGCTCAGAAGGAAGGATGTCTGAAAAAGGTTTGATATTTGACATCTTCAGTAGCCATACCATTGTCTTACTAAAAGAAGATGAGTATCTTTCTAACATTATGTTACAACATGTCATTTCCTGCTGCATTTTGCATTTGTAATCATGCTTTGCCTTGTCTGTATTCTAGAAACAGTCATAACAGCCCTTTGAGTTTACCATAAATTTCACAAGAGGAATTGGAAGGAAACTTGATTTTTCCTTTTGGCTATGTAACTTTGAGACAGAGTAAGGGCATCTGCCAGTAATGACATCTGTGAAGATCCAAAGCACATGAAATAAAATGTTAAGTGAAAAGGAAATTGAATTTGTTAACATTCCTCTGCACTATAATGAAATTATGCCTGTTAAGATCAGGTATAGGGAACAGCACTCTTCTGTTTTTTGCTTGCTTTGCGTGAGCCTTTAGAACAGTTTAGAACAACCTGTTTTGAGTGCAGAGGCCAGTGAGTTGAAAGTAGGCCTCGTAGCAATACTTTCTTTGGATTTGCACCAGAAATTTGAGGAATTCAAAATAAAACCTCTCATATCTGAATGGCTTTCTTGTAACTGCTACCGTTACTGCAAGCAAAGGATGTATATGGCATTATCACAAAATGTTCAACACAAGTCATAAATATAAAACGTTTTCTTCTTATATTCCTTGCAAACAGGTATGAAGTTTCCCAAGATTTATATCAAGGGCAAAGTGCCAAAATTGCTTCCTCAAATAGCAAAGGGAAGGGACTGTAGCCTGGTGGCACAGCACATGGTTTACATGTGGAAGGTCCCAGGTTCAAGCTCAAGCATCTCAAGGTTTTTTTTGTTTTTGTTTTTTTAAGGCTCAGGTGGAAGAATTTAGGAGATACCCTTTGCTCAAGAGCCTGGGAAATTTCTGCCAAATTACAGCAGCCTGTGGGAGAGGGGAGTAAATAGTTTGGCCTCGTACCAGCTGGATTGTTAGGCTGTAAGGAAACAATACTCTTAAAATGTGTTACGCAGGAAAAATGTTTAGATCTTCCTTTGCGAGAATGATTATTATACCCAGTATAGCTGTCTCCAAGGTTAGAGGTTCATCCCTCCAGATCAATAAGTAAAGATCCTGGGAGATCAGAGAAATCCGTCTCAGGCTTGTACCTAAGTTTTCTTGGACTGTGATTGGCCTCTAACCATCTTCCTTGCAACTTAGGAATCCACACATTTTAAGTTCCTCCTACCAACTCATTGCCATCCCCTGCTCAGTCCTGTTTCCTAACCTCTTCCCATCTTTTCTTGCTCCAGTAAGTTTTCCCGTCATATATAAGATTTGGGGCTTGTCTGAATGAGAAGAAATAATGCTCTTACCTGTGCAGTATACCCAATTCGCAGCAGCATCATTTTGTTCCCAAGACATTTTCTGACCTTCACACGGCCACAAATCAAGATGGTGGCCATGTCAAAAAAAATTTGCATGGTGGGGGGGCAATGGGGGGAGACAATATCAAAGAAGGGAACCCAGTAGCACCTGGAGACGAGGAGGGCAGCCACCGTGAGGAACAGGAGGAGAGACTGAGCTGCCTGTCCTTCACCCATCCCAGTGGTGGCGGTCTCCGATTCCGGCTGCACTTTAAAGGGATGGGAGGAGCCACCTGGCCAGCTGCTGGTTGTGGAGAAAGAAGAGGAACTCTTCACCACTCTGATTTCATCTCACCTCTCTGGGCTGGGCTGCTCCTTTGAGGACAGGCATGAGATAAGGAGCAGTCCAGCCCAGGAAGGCAAGATGAAGCCAGAGCAGCAAAGAGCCACCCTCCTCTTATTCTCCACAACCAGCAGCTGACCAGGTGGCTCCTCCCATCCCTGGAATCAGAGGCCACCACCGTTGGGATGGGTGAAGGGCCATCTTCCTCTTTCCATGGTAGCCACCTTCCTTGTCATCTCCGGGCACTTCCGGGTTCGTTCTTTGATAGTTTTTTTTAAAGGTTTTAGAAGTGCACGATCGCTAGCATTTCCGGGCACTTGACGGCAAGCCCACCCCTGTGCACATCCAACCAATCAGATGTTCAACTCTGCCCTCTCCAGACTGAGCAACAAATTGCATTGGTTGTTCCAACGAGCAGGAATGTGCATTTCCTTCGGAGTTCTAAAAAAAGTTCGGGAAAAGCCACAAAGGCTTTCCCTGTGAAGTATTTGGTGTTTTTTGCCCCCCACCTTCCAAATTTGTCGAAACGCCATGGGATCTCATTGGGACAAATGGTATTCTCAAGTTCTATGAGGAATATTTTCACTGTTTAGACAAGCCCTTGGTCTTGTAGATTATGGAAAATGTATTAGGTAGGAAGGCAGCTAGAATGGAAGGCCTCACTACAGAATGCAAGTGGGATTCTAGTTTTGAATGCTGTTTCATATGAAAATAAACCTTCTTGTAACTAGACAATTGTCACATGGGGAGGAAGTTTATTTGCCAATTCTGATAGTTTTCTGTTTACAGTAGGTGGACATTCAAGTAGATGGCCCTCTCTGTTTGCAGTTTGAAGCAGTACAGTATAGTCCTGCTACCTCAACAGTTTTCTGCTTTAGTTGCTATATGTGTAGGACTGCTGTAGCCCCTGCCATTCTCAGGTAGCTGCTGGCAGTTTAGTGCCTGGACAGGGCCAACTGTTGGTTGAGTTATTTATTTGTTTAATTTTTATCCCACCTTTCTCCTGAGATGGGCCCCAAAGTGGTTTACAGTATAAGTTAAAAAAAAAATACAGGTGTCCCCTGCTTATTCTACAAGTTAGGAATCAGAGCACTGTCGAAAACTGAAAATAGTTGAAATGTGGAACCCAGTCTTTTTTTAGCTTTTTTTTTATAAGTATGAATTGAGGGAAGCAGCAGCACATGCTCACAGAAGCACATGGAAGGTGATGGAACCATGACAAAATAGGTCGAAAGAGCAGATCATAGATCATGCATCGAATATATGGGTTCTGGTTATAATTGAAAAAGGTCAAAAGAGCAGATCATTGAAAAATGAGGGATGCCTGTACAGTTAAAACAATGGATAATGCAAACGTTTATAAATTAAATGAACAATCATATTAAAAGCATTAATTTAAAACTGAGAAAAACAGTTAAAACATAATGTCTGTGTATGCACCTTCAAGTCACCTGTCAGCTTATGGAGACCCCATGAATTTCATGGGGTTTTTAAGGCAAAGGATACTCAGAGGTGGTTTGGCCTGTTCTTTCTTCTGAAATATAGCCTACAGCACCTACACCTGATATTCATTGGCAGTCTCCCAACCAAATACTAACCAGAGCTGACCCGGCTTAGCTTCCAAGATCAGACAGGATTTGGCACCTTTAGGGTATTTAGGACAGACGAAAACAGTGATAAAAATACAGCACACCCTAACAAAAAGGTCTTCTACAACAGCCAGCTTGGATAAAACAATAAAGTCTTTGCATGCCAGCAGAAGGAGAATAGAGAAGGGGCCAACTTAGCCTTAGAAGGGAAGGAGTTCAATAGTCTGGGAACAGCTGCTGAGAAGGCCCTCTCCTATGTCATCACCAAACATGCCCAGCCTAGATCCCCCTTTCCAGCACTGGGCTTCCATTTATCCCACAGTGCCTTTTAAGTCTCCCAGTCTAATGTTATCCAAGGAGGGGCTCTGTGAGTTGATAACATGAGCTCTGTGAGGGTTGCCTTGTAAAAATTCCATAGTGACCTGGAGCACACACGTAACACAGCATCACCTCAGGGGATTGTGAGAAATTAGAATGGTCCCTCCAGGTTGCCATTTAAATTCCCCACAGTGAGCCAGAGCAGGGTTACCTAAGGACATTAAAGACCTTTGTACAAACAAACTAAAAACAATTAAAGGGTGCCTTCATGCTGTGTGTGTATGTGCCTTCAAGATACCAGTTGATTTATGGTGACCCCATGAATTTCATAGACAAGAAGTACTCAAGAGATAGTTTTGTCAGTTGCTTCCTCTGAAATGCAGCCTATGGCACCTGGTATTCATTGGTGGTCTCCCATCCAAGTTGTCGCTTATCAGTGTGCTGGTGTTTCCATCTACTGCCAGGTAAGCTGTCAGACTCAAGGAGGTGTCTGATAGAAGGAAAGCCCACCAAAGGTCACTGTGCTTAGGAACTCCTCAAATGTGGAACTAGCCCTCTAGACCAGGCTTCAATTATTGCCTTTTCATGACTGGTGCTCATTGGTGTCCTGATCCATCCAACATTATGTTGACCTCTCAGAATCTTCCCCTTCTGCTCCCTCACTCTTTTCTTCTTCTTTTTGCCTGCCAAACATTCCTCAAGGTCCTATGCTATTTATTTATGTAGTACCAAACAGATGTCTCAGAACTAAATGAAACCAGACCTCTTTGCCTTAAATTCATCCAGCTACATATTCAGCTGTTCAGTAATGCCACAGCAGTTCATAAGAATTTGGGGGGAATTAAAAAAAGAGAGCTCTCCCCTTCCTGCAAATTACACTTTGCAGGAGGGTTATGATTGGGTTTGGTTTTGGCTTTTAAAAAAAGCTTTTCCACTGAAGTTGCCTTCATCCTGAGCTCAGAGTCACAAGGATGCTTATTCTAGTGTGCAAACAGATGACCTCATTTCACAGTCTTTCACCTCTTTTTGTCTGGAGGTCATTATGAAGAAGGATTCTTTCCTTCCAGTCTTGAGAAAAGGTTGGCAGTCTTGAAGTCCTCCTCCATGAGTGGAAGGAGTTGTAAAGTGAGGACTCTTTCCAGAACTGTCTCATGATTACTTCAGGATCCCTATTAATTTATTTTTAAAAGGGTGACAAATGTTTCATGTTTGTCTAAAGAATTTGGGGATCTTGTTGTGGACATCTGTGGCCTAACTGTAGGATGTTCATACCAAACAAGACTATAATAAATAATTGAAGTGCCTCAAACAAATGGAAGAACTAATATATAATATTACCAACAAGTATAAACCAACAAGAGCCAGTGTGATGTAGTGGTTTGAGCATTGGGCTATGGCTCTGGAGACCAGGGTTTGAATTCCGCTCTCCCATGGGAGCCCACTGAGTGAGCATGGGCAAGTCACACTCGCTTAGCCTGAGAGGAGAGCAAAGGAAAAACCCCTCTGGACAAATCTTGCCAAGAAAACCTCATGATAGGTTTACCTTAGCATCGCCATAAGTTGGAAATGACTTGAAGGCACACAGCAACAAGAACAAATAAAATATGTAAATACCAACAACCTATTTAGACATCAAATCAACAAAGATAAATAACCACAGAAATTGTAGTGTGGCCACCTGCAGTTCATCCAAAAATATAATATACGTGTTTGTAATATCTGCATATGTTAAAAGTATAGGTATAGGTACAAGTTTATAAGTAATTATTCTAATTGAAAGAGAACCATTCATTTCCTTCAGACCTGCTGTCCAGGCGCTAAGTGCTGATAGGCAACTTCAAGACCCCTGGTCATCATTCTTAGGGTTCTTTATCTTTAAACTGGACATAGACTGGACAGCCCTGAAGATGGAGGAACAGACTGCTCTTTGTAAAGTAAGACAAGCAGCCATTCTACCTGGTCATTATGCCAATTAACCATGGCTTGAGGAGGGGGAATACTTTTTGCACTCCAGATTGCAGAATTCTCTATCCACTATGTCCAGTGTCTATGCTGACCTGCAGGTTCTAGAAGTTTAAGTCTAAAATAGTAACTTTTTGAAACTTGGGGAGGTGGAAGTGAAATAAGTAAGTAAGACATCAGATCTTCTCAAATCCATGCTCTAATCCAGAGAAAAGTTGTAGATTTGAGGAGACCCTTGGTGTACACAAAGCCAGTTCATTATCTTCTAATTTAGAAGTACAGAGCAAGGGCACTTACAAGGCAAGGGCTTGGTTTCTAAGTACCCAGTGGTATAGTAGAAGCTTGTGTGCCAGGACTTTTCTATTAGCAAAGACTATGGGTGTATCTACGCTGCAGAAATAATACAGTCTGACACCACTTTAAGTAATTTAGCTCCATCCTATGGAATCCTAGGATTTGTAGTTTTATGAGGTCTTTAGCCTTCTCTGCCAAAGAGTGATTGGTGCCTCAGAAAACTACAAAACCCAGGATTTTGTAGGAAGGGACCATGGCAGTTAAAGTGGTGTCAAACTGCATTATTTCTACAGTGCAGATGCACCCTATGACATCCTTTCTTACTCCCCACCCAACTTATTTGTGATTCTCACAGTATCTAGAAGAGGAGGGATGTAAGAATGGATATTCTTAGCAAGGGTATACTCTTGTGAGATATCCCTGTTGTAATACAGTTTGACGCCGTTGTGGCACCATCCTATGGAATCCTGGGCTTTGTATTTTTATTTATTTTTTTTTTTGGCACCAGAGCTCTCTGACAGAGAAACTTAAATATCTCACAAAACTACATACCCCAGAATTCCATAGCGTTGAGACATGGCAGTTCAAGGAGTGATGATGTTAGAGTCACAGGCCTACATTTTGTTTCAGATGTTGTTTCTGTTAAGTTGGTCTTAACAGAAGCCACTCCTCTTCTTGGCCATGGGGGGACTGGGACAAAGGGTAGTAAAATTTAAAAATGTGCTGCTGCTAATGGAGTTAAATTTTACTGCCTTTTGTCCCTAAGGTGAACCTACCCTAAGGCGACCCTATCATAGTGTTTTCATGGGAAGAATTCTTCAAGGGAGGTTTGCCCTTGCCTTCCTCTGAAGCTGGGAGGGTGTGACTTGCTCAAGATCACCTAGTAGGTTTCTATGGCCAAGCGGTCATTTGAACTCTGATCTCCAAATTTCCTAGTCTAGCACTCAAACCACTGCACCATGCTGGCTCTTTTATGGATAATGTACATTATGGTAAATAATGTAAGTCAGTGCTGTAGCATTAGGTCTGGAGGAAGAGAAACTTTTGATTGAATGCTTGCTTTGCTGCCTCTCTGTGTATCTTAATAGCATATAAAGTTTTGCCTGTATTAACTCGACCAACGAAGTAGACAAATTGTGCTCTTCCTACTCCTTGTAATTCTAAATTTAATTTAAAGACATATTTGTCTCCCCTGACTCCTCTTTTTCAATTAAGGGATCTCATATTTCTGTGAGGGAAATTAATTTTTATTCAGTCCATATGGTTTTTCCCCCCTAATCAGTTTGGTTCATCACATAACAATTGATGGAAAATATTTGGTTGAGAGAGACATTGGAGAGAGAGAAAGAAAGTATGCAAGAATTTTTATAACTGTTAAATCGAAGACAGAACAAGTGTTCTTGTCTAGAGAACTACCCCAGTGCACGTCTTAGAAAGATCTTCAGTAAACAAAAATAACAATCAAAATCCATATTTCTTTCTCAGTGTTCTGTTTTCCATGTCATCTCTTACTTTTGTTTTATTTCTTGCTGTTCAGATCCTGCTTACAGTTACTGTTTCAACGTAGATTGTAGGTAACACAGGTTAGAATAGTTAACTTTTTTTTTTTTTTTAGAATACAGATTGTAGGTAAATAGGTTGGAAAGGTTACCTGCTTTAGATTACAACTCCCAGAATTCCTGAGCTAGAATGGGATTGTGGGAGTTATAGTACAAAAATTAACCTTCTTAGACTAGATACTCAGTTCATGACACTTATCTGTTTCCAACACTGGCTGGTGGAATTTGCCCAAACTCCCACTGGGAATTGTAGTCCAGACTAATAACTTAGCTATACTGTTTGTAGGCAACATTGTGCCCTCCCCATGTTTAGATTACAATTCCTATCAGCTTCAACCAATCTGGGGAGTGGTTGGAGATGTGTGTGTGTAAAAAAATGACCATTTACTATTACAGGTCATATGCCATTATCTGTGAGAGATACATTCCCAGACTTAACTGTGAATACTTGAAACCATGGGTGTTACGTGTCAAGAGATATAATTGAATATATTGAAGTTAGGATTGTCCATGCCATCCTATTTCTCATTTCTATGTATGGTTGTGAAAACTGGACAGTGAAGAAAGCTGGTGTGAAGAAAATAAACCCATTTGAAATGTGCTGGAGAAGAGTTTTACGGATACCCTTAAAAAGACCAATAAATGGGTGCTACAGCAAAGCAAGCCTGAACTCTCCCTAGAAACCAGGATGACTAAACTGAGACTGTTATACTTTGGCCATATATCATGAGAAGACACGACTCACTAGAAAAGACAATAATGCTTGGTAGGGTAGAAGGCAGCAGGAAAAGAGGAAGACTGTGTTCCAGATGGATAGATTCAATCAAGGAAGCCATGGCCCTGAGTGTGCAATTATAGGGTGACTTGGAGGTATCTCACTCATCAAGACGTCAACCTGATGGCAGTTAACAACAACAGTTTCTTACGACTTGTGTGATGGGATAGCACAGCTAATAAATTTTCTATTGTGGGTGGTATAGCTTTAATGTTACCAGTTTCTTATATTAAAGAAACTCAAATCTACACATTTGCCATACAATACTCAGCCTATCAAGAATCTTATTTCTCAGCTCAGTTTAATTCTGGACCTTTGTTTACATTGCTTTGGATTTACATAGATCTGGCTTTTTAACATGCCTGCCTGTTTGCAGGTCAAGTGGTAGGTGGGTGGTACAAGTGGAGGGAGCCAAGACACATACTGTGATCTATTTTGAGATCAAAAGGCCACAGCTTTTATTCATAAGAGCTGCATAGCTTTGGCCAGGCATAAAGCCTGGATCCAGCAGTTGGATAACCCACAGTCATCCAATGGCATCAGCCATTGTCCTGCCTGCCCGAGATCACCTTGGAGTGAGAGCCATGGAATCCACATGAGGTTATGACACTATGTGGTTCTCTGCCATCTGGGAGTGAGCCATATCCAGTAGTCCCCAAGCTGGGCCTGACCCTAATTATCTGTACGCCAAGGTCCCTTAAAAACACACAGGCTATGTTACCCCCCCCCCTCAAAAAAAAAACTATATTTGTGCCCATTGGCTACCAGTCTTTCTTCCTGTCCTGGAAGATCACTGTGGGCCAGCAGCCAATGGCTTGTGGATCAGTACCAGTCAAAGGAACACCTCTTTGAATAGTGGTGCTCTATACCACTGTCTCATACACTTGACTCTTATGCTGCCAGAAGTGTCTCTCTCAGTGGGCATTGCCCTTTGGCGTGAAACGTATATGTGACTATGAAAAATAAGAGCTTGGCCATAGGTTCCTTTTCGCCCCGTGTCTTCTTTTAAAAACCATACCTACTAGATCAAGGTGGTCTGCACTAGATCAGCAAATAATTATGACTTCCAGTTATTAACAATAGCAACAAAATTCTCCCCCATCCACCCTAAATTGCCATGCTGAAATGAAGAAAGCTTGGTCTAGACAGAGAAGTTTTGTGTGGAAGGACTCTGAGCTTCATTCATTTTTAGTTCTATAAACAAGTTCCTGAGCTCAGAATTCTGTTAACACTACATCTCCTATGCCTTTTGCACCACACTCTGGTTGTTGGTTCTTGGTAAAAACAAAACAAAACACTATATTCTTCAACCTTGAAGTCTGCCCATCCCCAAAGTAGATTAGAAATCTGCAGATAGTGACTGAATTGTTGAAAAACCTTAGGTGCTTTATAAATTATAATCTAATTGTTTAAAACTATAGCCACTAAAACTTGGCCCTATACATATTTTATCACAAGAGTGGGGGAAATATAGTTAGTGGTCTTCATATGGCCCTCAAACCCCCCAAGAAATTTTGGGCCAAATCCCAGATGTGCAAACTGGGAATAAACTTCTGGGTCACGTTTTGAACCTGCTTCAGGTGAAAAAGTGTTCCTTCCTGGAGTTGCCTGTCTCTGCCTTATCAATATCTCTTTGGCTTCAATGGGGTGACTTCTGAGTACAGTAGGACCCCTGTATCTACGGGGGATTGCTTCAGGGGCCCTCCATGGATACCAAAAACCATGGATAACAGCGAATGCCATTGAAAATAATGGGACTGCTGGCTTAAGATACCATAGTGTTGCCTTAGAATCATAGAATTGTAGAGTTGGAAGCGACCACAAGGGCCATCCCGTCCAACCCCCTGCCATGCAGGAAATCACGATCAAAGCATCCCTGACAGATGGCCATCCAGCCTCTGTTTAAAGACCTCCAAGGAAAGAGACCCCACCATGCTCCGAGGGAATGTGTTCCACTGCTGAACAGCTCTTACTGCCAAAAAAGTTCCTCCTAATGTTGCGGTGGAATCTCTGTTCTTGGAGCTTGCATCCATTGATCCGTGTTCTAGTCTCTGGAGCAGCAGAAAACAAGCTTGCTCCATCCTCAATGTGACATCCCTTCAAATACTTAAACAGGGCTATCATATTGCCCCTTAACCATTTTTTTCCAGGCTAAACATACCCAGCTCCCTAAGTCTTTAATCATAAGGCATGGTTTCCAGACCTTTCACCATTTTAATCACCCTCCTCTGGACACGCTCCAATTTGTCAATATCCTTTTTGAATTGTGGTGCCCAGAACTGGACACAGTATTCTAGATGAGGCCTGACCAAGGCAGAATAGAGTGGCACTATTACTTCCCTTGATCTAGACACTATACTTCTATTGATGCAGCCCAAAATCGCATTGGCCTTTTTAGCTGCTGCATCACACTGTTGACTCATGTTCAACTTGTGGTCTACTAGGACTCCTATATCTCTTTCGCACATAGTCTCGTTCAGCCAGGTCTCCCCCATCCTGTATCTATGCATTTCGTTTTTCCGCCCTAAGTGCAGTATCTTACATTTCTCCTTGGAGGACCTAGAAAATGGCTAGAGAGGATGCATTTTCTAGGAAGACTCTATGGTAGCTGTGCTGAAACTGAAACTGTGGATAACTGAATAAGTGGATAATGAATCAGCAGATACGGGGGGGGGTCCTACTGTATGTATAGGATCTGTATGTATAGGATTTGTTTCCTGAGTACACACACAGACATAAACTGACCCCTATCTACATAAAAGAGGTTATATATCTTTGGGAAAAGCACTGGTTTACTTTCTATTTCAATTGACTAATCTGCCAAAATATGTTTTTCAATGATGCATCACTGTGCTGTGACATAAATCCAAGATACTCTGGGGAAACAGGGTTTTAAAAAGCTTAAAATCATTCATGCGTTTATAGGAAGTGTATGGCTGCAAAATTCAGTTTGGGAAATCTGATTACTTAAAGATTTAGAAGAGCAATAGACAGATGTACCAAACAACTGATGTTTATGCAACCCCCAAGGCACCAAAAATAGTGTTCTGACATGTCTTTGTATTCTTTAATGTTTTTGACATTAAATCCCACTAAAAGGTTGAAACATATGAAGCATAAGGAAACACCCACATGTTTTTCAGTCTGCTGTTTCCTTCCAGTATGATGAAATATGTTGCCAATTTGTTTTTGTGTGTGTTTTTTTCTAAATAGAAAGTGTAGAGTACTTATTTTACAGTTGAAAGTAATGACTTGAAATAGCTTGCACGATAGCAGCTTGCAAAGCCACTGTGGGGATACTCTTAAGACAGGGGTGGGCAACTACCCAAGGACTATGGGTTGCACACATCAATCTCTGGACCTCAGAGAACTGCTCCCAGCATTCCATCAGCTTTTGGAAAAGATATATTTTGCTCAAAGTACCTCTCCCCTGGGGGATGGGGGCAAATTTCCTATGTCCTTGACTTTCCATATCCACCCACTCCCCTCGGGAAATGACTCTTTGAAGAGTAGGAAGTGAACCAGAAATCACTTCTGGTTTTGAAAGAAAGGCCTCCCTTGGGCATAAAAGAACCAAGGCATCCCTCAGATCATGGCAAAATTACCATGGGTGGGCATTGGCAGCACTGGGGTCTGTGTGTGTAGAGGCCAAACCACACCAGGTGATACAAGGGGATGGGTGACACCAGCCTTAGTGACGCCACAGAGGGTGGGCAGCTGTCATGGATTAAGTGGCTTCACCCTGAAGAAATTTTTTTTTTACCCCATATGAACCCCAGCACCCTCTAGTAGGTATCAGGAGCAATTTCACCATGTTTTTGGTCCTTTCAGGATCATCTTAGGCCAAGATAGGCCTTTTTCTAAAGTAATTGGTAAGCCATGTTCCTAGTCCTTTCCTGTTGGAAAAAAAGAGGCCACTTCTACAAGTGTGTAGTGTAAAATACAGACCTCATGCATTGACCTTGAATCTGAGAAAAATCTACATTTTTGAGCAGGATTTAATGAAGCAATTTTGATTTTACTAAAAAAATTATACAAATTACATTGTCAATCATGTGACATTCACATGTACACCGAGAGAGAGAGAAAGAGAGAGAATACAAGTTATCCCCATATCCACAGGGAATATGTTCCTGGACTTACCTTTTATAAGTGAAACCACGGATAATAGCAAACCCTATTGAAATAAAAGACTTCTGGTACAAACATACCATGTTGTTGTGTTGGAGGACCTAGCAATTCCTAGAGAGGACACGTCTCTAGGCATTTCCCAGCACAATTCTATGGTATGTGTCCCTATTTTTTCAGCTGTGGATAACTGAAATCGCGGGAATTGGTTCCACGGGATAAGGGGGGGACAACCTGTATTGATTTAGAGTGATTGCTGGATTGATTTCTTTTTCAAGCTTTCCTAAGCTCAGTATGTAAATTCCAACATTTATTTGGTTAAAATAGTTTTATGTGTTCTTCCTCATAATAACTTTGGCTTCTTGTTGCATGGCCATAAACAACATTATTGACAACACTGTTGTTTGGCCATGTCTGTCCCAGTTTTACCTATGAAATGTTGGAGGGTGTAAGTATGCAGAGGTGGTACTAATGTCCCTTGAGCGGGAATTCCACGGGGGTGTGTGTCTCACAGAAAAGACCCTATCTTGCCTAACCCAGCAGTAACTTCTTGAGGGGGGTTTATAAACAGGGTCTCTTAAGACAATAAAATATGGAGGGGTTCATATTGGAGAAGGTGGTCTTTCAGATACCCTGGTCACAAATTATGTGTGTTGTAGCAACTGACAATTCTCTAAGCTTGTGAGGACAGGAATTCCTATCAGAGTATTTTCTGTTTAGCCCAGTATTGTCTAGTCTGACTCATGGTGATTCTCCCAGGTCTTGGGATCACCTTGTCCCTGATCCTTTCAAACTGGAGATGCCAGGGATTAAAACCTAATGTTTAGAGCAAGCTTGGGGGAACCTTTGACCCTCCAGATGTTTTGAGATCTTTGTTGCTCTGAGTCCCATTTGGGAGAAAAGTGGGATATACTGTATAGTAAATCAATCAAAATACTGCAACTTTCTTAACCACTGGCCATGCTGGCTGAGTTTCTGTGAGTTAAATGGCAAAATATATGGAAGGTGAAAGATTCTCCAGCCATGAGTTAGATTTTCTACTTGTAAAACATATACTTTGCCACTGAGCTGTGCTTTCCAGGGATCTAGGATGTTGAATAAACAGAAAGAAGATGCAGTAGTTTATCTTCTAATGAACTTAAACAAGAGCAGAAATGTCATCTTTTCATCATCCCCTTGACTCCCAGTCCTGGCATATTTTATGACTAATTAGAGCAGATGAAGTAGAAGCAGAAAGGGGAAACAGGTACCTCCGTCTCATATCTCCTTTGTTCTTTGGCCCTCACAGACCCTGGCAATGGGCTGCAGGACAAAACTATGACATCTGACACCACAGATCCAGAAGTGATCTCAGTAGCTGTTCAGATGTGAACTTGAAATGAAGAAAACAAGGAATTTGTGTAGTTATGACATTTTAGGTTTCAGATGTATAGGCGGAAGTAATATATAAAGTAATATACAGTTCGCCCTCCACATTTGCTGGGGTTTACTGGGAACTTCCTAACCTCGCTTCACGTTTACAGTCTCTCTCAGTTTTGCGAGGCATTCAGTCCCTGTTAAAAATGGCATAGGACAGCAGCAGAGGAGGCAGCAAATAATCCACAAATAATCAAATCCACAAAAATTAAATCCACAAATGTGGAGGGCTGCCTATATATTACTTCATTCACCTGAAAATGTAATGAGCCACCCCAATTGACTGTGCCATCCCCATCACTCTTTCCTAGACTTCTGCCTCCAAATCTTGAATGGACAGCACCACTGAATCTGGGTTCAAATATCCTCTCAGATACAAAGCTTACTGGGGGACAGGAGATCACTTCCTATCTCATTTTGTGACCTGCTTTGTAGGGTGGCTGTGAGAAAATATAGCATTGGGCACCAGTACATAGTCTGCAGTTTGCTCCTTGGATGGAGTAAAACGGAAATATAACCATATATATATATATATATATATATATATCTTACTTTTTAATCTTTTGGGTTGTTTTCAGGAATGACTATACCAGAAGAAGATGCTGAGGTGGGGCAAGGCAGCAAATATTGTCTGGTGGCAATAGGGAGGCTCCAGGTAAAGACATTATTATATTTTAAAAGCTTCTGTAAATTGTTGAATTCGCAATAGTGATTCGGGAAATAGGCATTTGCAACTGATGAAAGGCCCTTCCTCCATCCTATGTGTCATGTCTTATTTAGATTGTAAACTTGAGGGCAGAAAACTGCCAAATTAATAACTTGTAAACCAATCTGGAAGCTTTTTTTTTTTTTTTTGCTGAAGAGCAGGTTATAAATACTCTAAACAAACAAACAAGGTCGTTGTAGAAATGAAACAATATCCAGTTTGTTGTTGTTGCGTGCCTTTGAGACATTTCCAACTTATGGTGACGGCCCTAAGGCACGTGACCCTATCACAGGGTTTTCTTGGCAAGGTTTGTTCAGAGGGGTTTTTGCCTTTGCCTTCCTCTGAGGTTGAGAGAGTGTGACTTGCCCAAGGTCACCCAGTGCATTTCCATAGCTGAGCAGAGATTCAAGCCCTGGTCTCTAGAGTCCTAGTCCAGTGTTCAAACCACTACACCACACTAGCATAGCCAGTACAAACTGGCTAATATCCTGATGCTAAATCTTTTTGGGAGGGGTACACATTACATAGCAGCAAACAATGAACTTTTTGAGTGATTGTGGAAAACTGGACACTCCAGCCAGCTGTGCCCTTTGTGGCCCCGGGGGGCAGCTTTCTACACATTTCCTGGATATTGTTGTATGCCTGCAAGTTGCTTCTGACTAAAGCAAACTTATCACTGTTTTTTTCTTGGCAAGATTTGTTCAGAGGGAGGTTCCCATGGCCTTCTTCTGAGGCTGAGAAAGTGTGTGACTTGCCCAAGATCACTTGGGATTTTCATGGCCGAAAAAGTATTTGACCCTTGGTTTCCCCAAATCCTAGTCCTACACTCAAACCACTACAGGGTGTTGTTAGGTTCAGATGTTGTCTGTGTCCCATTCAGCATGTCTTGCTTCCCCCTCAGCAAATCTGCTACCCGCAGGTATGGTGAAGAACCCTGTCCTATTGCTAGTGTTGAAGTAAGTTTCAGCTGGTAGTTCTATCAGCATTTTTCTGTGGAACAAAGGGTGATGACATCTTGTCCAAAATGCCTCAAAAATGTGTTTCTGAGATCCAGCTTTGTAAATAGGCACACAGGAGGCTTCCTTAGTCCAAATCTTTTTTTGACAGTGGTTAAATGCCAGTACTGCAGCCACAACATTGTGAGTTCGATCCTGCAGGGCTACAAGGCTGATTTAGTTGGTAAGTTGGTAAAATGAGTACCCAGCTTGTGGGGGCAATTAGCTAACACATTATAAATTGCTCAGAGAGTGCCTTGCACTGTAAAGCAGTGTAGATGTGTAAATGCTGTTGCTAAACAATTTGTAAGCCACTCTGAGAGCCTTTGTTGCTGAACAGCAGAGTATAAATACTCTTATAAAATACTCTAATAAATAAGAAACTCAATAAATTTATCTCTTTTTTAAATTCTTTCTTGAGTATCACTTTTGGGGAAAAAGCAATAGCTAGTTAGCTAGAAAGATAGATAGACAGACAGATTAGTTCACTTAATATTCCCAGGTTTCAGGCTTTCACATCAGAATTTTCCAAAGCTCTACTTGAAGGAGTCAAGGATTGAACTCACAGATGCTCTTTAACTGAATGAAGGTTCTTCCACTTTGGAGAAGGAAGGTGTTTGAGTGGCAGCATTAGGAGTGGTTGAAAGAAGAACTCAGTGTTTGCTTGGCTAACAATTGGTCACAGCAGATCCTACATCACTGGGTGGAGAGGACAATCTAAACATGTAGAGCAGGTTCTCTTCTTCGGGCCTTCGTCCTAATCTATGCAGTGGGGTCAATTATGGCAGGACCATATGTGGAAACACAGACTAAACTACTGTGTTTATCTCCCCTGTTCCTATTTGAACGTTTAAGTGTATGTTTAAAATGCATGTACATCTGAAAGCCTGCAGTGTGTGATTCAGGATTTAGCCCCTATGATTTTGGTAAGACTAACTTCCTTGTTCATCTTTGCATTGCAGTCATAATCCCAATTAAATTCAAAGCTTAAGAAGTCCCAAGGAGGGTGGAGATGTGTGGAGGAAGACTTTTTTTTGCAGATGATAACAGTTGCCAAAATACACTGTTATCCAGAAAAGTGTCTTGTTGCATATGGAGCAATCAAACATCTCTTACATAAGGAATGCTGTGACTGACAGAGGAGGTCATAGCATACAGTGGGAGATGGGCAGATGTAATCATAAAGAAGTTGCCAGGGGGTGAATAGAGCATAAATCATGGACTCTTCCCCACCCACCCCCGAAGTAAATCATCTAGCTGGAAGCCAGTGACCTTCGTATTCCTCAGGCTGGCATCCTGACACTCTTGCTGTTCAGGGGACAATGTTAAAGAAAAGAAAGAAACTTCATACGTGCTGTTTGTGCCTGAGAAACTGATCTGGCCCTGTGGGTGTGGAAGAGAGGTCATAGAAAAGAGATCTTGTTTGTAGCCTGGAGAAGAATTTACAGATTTTCTCATAAAGTCTTCATTGCTATCCTTACTCTCTCCATTTGCCAGGATCCATTTTACTGTGGCCAAGAGTTACAGTGTGTTGGTCTTAAAGCAGAGCTCAGTAAAATTATTTTTTGGACAGCAACTTCCGTAATCCCCTGGTCATGCTGGCTGGGGATTGGGGGAATCCTGTTCCAAAAATCTAAGTTTTGAAATCTCTATTTTAGGGCTCATCTACATGGGCAAGGATATGCCAGTTCCCCACTGGTGCATCCTGCCCATGGATCAGGTCCATTCCTCTCCCGTTACCTGGACAAAACTGGATGGAGTCCAGACAGGCACACTGGCCTGTCCTTGCAGCTGCCACCACCACCACCTGCACCCCACACTCTGGATCCAGGCAGGAGGCCCGTAGCATGTGAGCAAGGCCCCCTGCATGTGACCAGCCTGGTCACATACTGTGGACCCATTTCCTGGATCCAGAAGAGCGAAGCAGCCAGCAGCTACAGCAATAGACTGATGTGACGGAATGGGCTCCTGTGGTCATGTGGGGTCCAATCCGGTTTATTTTGGCTGGAATGCAGTTAAACAGATATTTCCTTTTATCAGACCCTACCCCATCTTCCCCCACTCCTATTTTAGCTCTGTTTGCCACAGGGTTGTGATGACTTCAATGAACCCATTCATATGCTTTTAGTGTATTTATTGCTCACATAGGTCTGGGTACTTTAATAATTACAGTGGGCCCTTCCCATCCTCAGGGGTTTGTTTCAGGACCCAACCCCCACCCCTTGGAAAAAATAGGAAAAAATATAGGAAAAAATGCGGGAGCTCAAGCCCCATATTATAATTAGCAGCACATGTATGTGGCTGCATGCTCATGCACCCATGTGGCACCATTGACTAATATGGGGTGTAGCTATCCACAGGAGCTCCAATTAGTGCATGGCTATCTCACCGATATGGTGGGTGCACTGTAAGTTAAACACTTTCTTCACCACCACTACCCACTCCCTCCTCTCTTGGCTTCTTCCTCCCACCTCTTTCACTTTCACATTCTGTTTCCCACTCCTACCCTACCCCTGCTTCAGTAGCTCACATGGTTTGAGAGGTTTAGTAAGATAGGAATCTTTAATGTTTTATATTAATGAATTAATTTTCAACCTAGCATTATAAGCTCTTGCTCATATGGCTACTGTTTTTTATTTCTTTAGAGTACGTGTGGGCAATTGTAGCCCTCTAGATGATTTTGAACTACAACTCCCTAATCCTTCTTCGTGCTGGTTAGGTTGGTGGGAGAGTAGGCTAAAATCATCTGGAGGGAAACAATTGCCCACCCTTGCTTTAGAAAGTGGTAGATTTCCCAATAGATTTTACTCTTGCAAAAACAGCCTTGATGTGTTTATTCCCCACCCCCCTCGTCACATTTCTTAGAGATGAGCATCCCTAATTCTTTCTTCCAGGTGACCAGTTCTCCAGTGTGCATGGACATGAATGGCATGTCGGTCCCCACAGAATTCTTATCCAGACATAACTCAGATGGAATCATTACTTTTGTTGACCCAAGATGCATCAGTGTTATTGGCTACCAACCACAGGTTCGTTCTTTTTACAGAAGGTGGGATGTTTGGGAATTTGCCCCCTATCTCTTTAAGGAAGGGTCATGGTTAAACATGGGAAAGTGTGATTCCAGAAAGGCACAATTGAAAAGGAGATGTGGGGACTCAATTCTAACACTACATTATTCTATATATCTCCTCAGAAGTAAGCCCCATGACGGTAAATAGCATCTGCTCCCTAGTATGTGTATATACGAGGTCACTTGGGAGCCTCCATATGTTGTCTAGACTTCTGGTTAGCCCAGGAACTCTGCCCACATTGTTAGATTGTACAGTAGGACCCCTGTATCCACTGGGGATTGGTTCGGGGGGGGGCTGTGGATACCGAAAACCATGGATAATATCAATCGCCATAGAAAATAATGGGGCTTCGGGTTTAAAATGCCATAGAGTTGCCTTGGAGGACTTAGAAAATGGGTAGACAGGACACATTTTCTAGGAAGACTCTATGGTAGTTGTGCTGTTTTGTGTCCTGTGGATAATTGAATCTGTGGATACAGGGGTCCTACTGTACACTCATCTCCCTTAATCTGGTATTCTTCATATGTCCTAGACTACAGCTCCTGTCAGCCCCAGCCAACATGGCTAGTGGTTGATAATGATGGGGATTGTAGTCCCAAACTTCTGGAGGGCACCAGGCTGCAGCAAGTGCTGTACAAATATTAAAGCTTACAAAAACAGGACTGTGATGCTCTGTACCATTTGGCAAGTTTTTAAAGGTGTTTTTAAAACTTCTTTTCCACCCTTCTTCTCTCTCTCTCTGGATGATTTACTAGGACCTTTTGGGGAAGGACATTTTAGAATTCTGCCATCCAGAAGATCAAAGCCATTTGAGGGAGAGCTTCCAACAGGTACTGCTCTGCTTATTCATTCAGTTTCATTGCATTCCCCATTCTGCCCTCAGTCCCATCCTCTGTATTTTAATATAGTGGCTGTTAAATTATGTAGTTGAACTATATAACATGTGGATACATGCATGGATAAAAACTCTAAGGCTATTACAGTTTTAGTGACTTTTTTGTTATGTAGCAGTCAGTCATTACACATCAAACGTTAACATTAATGAAACATACATTCATTGAAGGAGAACACCCTAATGTTGCTTCACACTTTTTACTATTACTGCTTGTGCTCACCAGCAGGAGTAGCACAAGAAATATAACTGTTCTAGACTTTTGCACATTTGTTTCCATCATTTAGTATAAAACAGTTTTACAAATTTCCCATCGTTGGGTCGAACAATGAAAGGCTGTACAAGGTTGAAACAAAAATCTTGGAGCGAAACAGTACAACAAAACAAAACAAAACAAAAATCAAGATTTGTCATAAAAGAACAGTCAGAATATGCTAAAGGGCTTTGAGGAGGCAGGGAGTTAGATGTCCCTATAGAACAGTAGTGGGAATTGTGTGACCCTCCTGGTGTAGTACTGCAATGCCTAGCAACTCCTAAAGAATGACCGAGGGTAAAGAGTGCAGCAACTTGAAGTTTAAGAACATCTGGAATGCTGCACAATTCACCTCTGCTATAGACAGTTGCATCACTTCACTGCTACCATGGAGAATATCCTGCCACCTACTATGCTTCATACTGTTGAAACAAAGGCACGATATTCTGATACACACAATGTTTGCTCAGCTCTCAATGCAGAATCCAGGGTGTGTTTTCCTGCCTGTTTCTATCATACTTAAGCTATCAGTTAACTGCTTTGGAAAATACCACCCATGCTACATAATTAATATTTATAAAAGTTGTTTACTTAAAATCACCAAGAATAAATGTATTACTGTTAAGGAAAATGCAACATGGGACATACAGTGAAAGAAATAAAATATGTATGTGAAAGTCACAATGACTAAGCAAGAGCAATTATGAAGCTACACAGGTGAAACTGCTAATGTAATCTAGAAGGCCTGAGAGCCAAGGACAGAGGTACTGAATGCAGAATGGAAACACCTGAGAATCATTAAGTGTACAAGGTGAAATGTTGAAATACATGGGTTGGTCTTAAGCATGGATGGAACTATGTGGACCAATCAGAATGGAAGTACACACCCACTGGGTGGAAACTAACTAGTGGGTGGTGATAAACAATGGCTATAAAATTGCAATGTTTGCCAATGTATTTTTGTGTGGTGGAGTAGAGGTGGTGTAGTGTATAGAGATTGTGATTTGTTGACCATATAGTATATTTATATAGAAGAATAAAGTAGGTTTTATATAAAACTACTGAGTTGCCTGAGTGTATCCTGGAGACATTTTGGAGACACCTGGAGAAGAGTGAGAAGGCTTGGAGAGTTTGTCAGGATCTTCAGCCTATTCTCTGAAACTCTGCTGCTTTGGAGAAAAGCATTAACCACTGATCTAAGCTGGTTGGCTCTGCTGTATAAAAAGGTGGTGAGTTTGAGCCAGAGGTGAAGAGCTACAACTCCCATCATCCCTGACAAGGGTTATGGGCCCAGTTACTAGAGCACCCAGCATCCACAGAAGCTGAAAGTTCCAGAGAGTGGAAGAAAGCTTTGTGGACAATAGATCAGAGCAAGCTGTTTGTGCTGCACTTGATAAGCCTCGTGAGTAAATCATTTTGTGTTTTGCTTGAGCCCAGACGGGTGGGCTGTGCATACTCAGAAGGACTGTGTCAAATTGAGTCACTGCACAAATCAAGATGGAAATTCTAAAGTTTAGTAAATTAAATAGAAACAACTACTCTACCTGGAAGATTTATGCCCAATCTCTACTAGTAAAGGAAGGTCTGTGGTCAACAGTTGAAACAGGGCTGGCAGCCGATGCTGATGAAGCCACTAAAGAGAGAGATAATAAAGCAAAAGCCTGTCTTTATCTCATGCTTGAAGAAGACTTGATTAATGACGTCAGAGATAAAACGTCTGCCAAGGATGTGTGGGATACCTTGCAGAGATTACACACTCCTTCAACTGCTTTTGCAAAAATGCTATGGTCTAAAAGAATATACAGGCAAAAGATGGCTAAAGGGCAGTGTGTGATAGAACATTTAAAAATAATGCAAGACTTGTTTGTGCAAGCTGAACTGAGGGGAGTGCAAATTAGCAAAGAGCAGCAATGCTACATTTTAGTAGAATCGCTAGACTCTTCGTGGGACAACATAACGAACAGCTTGCAAAATTTGCCAGAAGCTGAGCTTCACAGAGACTTAATTGTGGCCAGAATATTGGAAGAGAACCAGAGAAGAATGTCTGAGCAGGGTGACTCAGCAAGCTTAAAGACTGTGCCAAAACGACAAACAACTCCTGACTGGCGAACGCAGGAGGAAGCAGCCTCTACAAGGGAGCAACGGAGGTGCTTTTATTGTAAGAAGATTGGTCATCTGCAGAGACATTGTAAACATTTTGCAGCTGAGAGACGCAAGCAAGCAGAGAGCAGATGGCAGCCGCAGCAGTATCAAAAACAGTCCAGACCTCCATTTTTGAGGGACAGTGGTAATAAAAAGGGGGTTGCAACCATGATTAAGGAAAAACAAAATGCAAATTCTAAATGGCTAGTTGATTCAGGAGCCACATCATTGATGTGTAATGATATAAATTTAATAAGTAATAGAAAATCAGCTAATGTAAATGCTGTAGTTTTGGCTGATGGGAAAGAGCTAAGTACTGTAAATCAAATGGGTACTGTGTACATTCCAGGGCTAAAAGAGAATTTTAATGATGTCTTACATGTAAAGGAGTTAGAAAATAATTTGTTATCAGTAAGCAGATTAACAGAAAGAGACTACACAGTCATCTTTGAAAAGAACATGTGTAAGATAAAACTGAATGGGGAATTGCATGGCATAGGTTTGAAAAGGGATAAACTTTATTATTTGGAGGACAATATTGATAGCTACAGGGTTGAAGAAGCTAATAACATAGAAAATATTCCAATCCACAAAGACTGCATACACGAGCTTCACAGAAAATTCGGCCATGCGAGCTTCAAATGTTTAAAGAATTTAATCAGTATGTGTCCAGAGTTAAAAGTTACTGAATGCAAAAACCACTTAGATTGTACAGTATGTCAACAGGTAAAGGTCAGAGCTTTTCCAGTAGCTAAGAAAACAAAAAGAATTGCTCAAAGACCATTTCAGTATGTACATGCAGATGTTGCCCAAGCTAACTGCTTGTCCTTAGGGGGAAGCAAGTATTTCCTAGTAATTGTTGATAGGTATACAAGATTTGCATTTGTGAGAATAATGAAAAACAAATCTGACGCTGGGCAAAGTTTAAAAGCATGGGTAAGAATGGTGGAAAGACAATTTGATAGCAGAGTAGGCACCATCATTACTGATAGAGGAGGAGAATTTTTAAATAATCAATTGTTTAACTGGTTTCAAAAGGTGGGAATAAGGCATGAAACTACAAACCCTGCTTGTCCTAGTGAGGATGGGTTAGCAGAAAAGAAAATACAAGATATAAAAAGAATTACTGCTTGTATGATGGCAGATGCAGGGGTGAAAGATAGTTTTTGGGCAGAAGCAACTTTGACTGCAATACATATTAGTAACAGACTGTATCATTCAGAAATTGAAGACATTCCCTACAGGGTATTGTATGGGAGAATGCCAAATTACAAGTACTTAAGGGTTTTTGGACAATTTGCTCATGTTTATACACCTGCTTGTTTCAGGAGGAAAGGAGAACCCAAAAGCAAAAGGCTTAGGTTTTTGGGGTATTCTGGAAATAGCTACAAGTTTCATTTGGGTGGAAAACAAGTGCAGTATTCTAGGTCTGCAAATTTTGAGAGACATGCTGGTTGGGACAAACTGCATGCCAATAAAGAAGTGTTTTTGAGGTTAGGGAGTTCAAATGAGCCAGAAGCACAAACTGAACCAACCTCAGGAAACGGAGGGGTTTCAGTTAAGCAGGAAGCATCATCTAGCAGCAGTGGTAGTTCTTCCGATGATGAGATAGCATCTAGGCCTACTACTACTCGAATGACTGAAGACAAGAGATTTAGTCATAGAACTACAACTCCTAGTAGAGAAAGTGAGGATGAAAGAGACAGAACAGCAGATTTTATTCCCAGGCGTAGTCATAGAGTTAGAAAGCCTCCAGATAGGTTTGTTGTGACAAAGGCAAGAGCTTGTTTAGCAGTAGAAGAGCCTGAAAGTTTTGAAGAATTGGAAAGTTATTCTAGTGAAGAACAGGAAAGATGGTATGATGCAATGGATAATGAGTTTGGTTGCCTGGTAAATAAAGATGTTTTTGAAATTGTTGACAGACCCAAAGACAAGAAAGTAATTGGTTGTAAATGGGTATACAAGAGGAAAGAAATGCCAGATGGAAGTATCAAATATAAAGCTAGGTTAGTGGCTAAGGGTTTTGCACAACAGCAGTATGAGAACTATGATAAGACATATTCTCCAACTGCAAAGCCAGAAAGTCTGAGAATGGTTCTAGCTGTAGCAGTAAAAAGGAATTTAGTTGTAGAGCATTTTGATTTTGAGACAGCTTACTTGAATGCGGGTTTGAATGAAGAAATATTTATGGAACAGCCACAAGGTTTTGAAGAAAATGGTAGTCAGAGAGTATATAAATTAAAGAAAGCGTTGTATGGTTTAAAACAAAGTGCCAGAGCATGGAATCTGTGCATCAATGATGAGCTAGTTAAGCTAGGTTACAAGAGGAGCATTGCAGATGCTTGTGTTTATACAAAAGGAGACATAGTATTAGTGATTTATGTAGATGATTTGTGCGTAGCAGCAAAGTCAAAACAGGAAATTGAGTCAGTAAAAAGAGAATTGTCTAAGAAGTTTGTTTTGAAGGACTTAGGTGTATTGAAGTCTTATTTAGGTATTTGCGTTGAATGGACAGAAGAAGGACATTGTTTGTTAAGTCAAAGAAATAAAATTGAAAGATTGATTGAAAAGTGTGGATTACAGAATGCAAAAATAGTAAGAGCTCCAATGACAACTGGTTTTGTGTCTGAAGAAACAACTAGAGCGTTTGAGGACAAGAGTCTCTTCAGAAGTATAATAGGATCTTTACAATTCATATCTTGCCACACCAGACCAGACATTTCTTATGCTGTAAATGTATTGTCTAGAAGGGTTAATGATCCAAAAATTGAAGACTGGACAGCGGTAAAACATTTATTGAGATATTTGAAAGGAACCTTAGATAGGAAATTGATAATAAGAAACAATAGTTCAGATCTAGATTGTTATGTAGACAGTTCATTTGCATCAGGATTAGGAGACAAGAAGTCAGTTACAGGAATGATAATTAAATATAGTGAAAGTCCAATAGTTTGGAGAAGTAGAAAACAAACTAATGTAGCGTTAAGCACAACGGAAGCAGAATTCGCTGCTTTGAATGAGATAGTAAATGAGGTACAGTGGATTAAGCAATTGCTAAATGATTTAAATGAAAGTTACAAGATACCAGTGGAAATTCTGGAAGATTCACAGTCATGCATAGCGATGGCTGAAACTGAAAGTTTGAAGAACAGAACAAAATATGTTGGTGTAAGATATCAAAATGTGCGAGACATGATTCAGAAGGGTGAAATAGAACTGAGATATATAGAAACACAACACAACATAGCAGATTTGTTCACAAAAGCATTGACAGCAGAAAAACATGAAAGGCTGACACAAATGGTTGGAATGACATTGTAAGACACATACAATATTTTATTTCGGAGGGGATTGTTAAGGAAAATGCAACATGGGACATACAGTGAAAGAAATAAAATATGTATGTGAAAGTCACAATGACTAAGCAAGAGCAATTATGAAGCTACACAGGTGAAACTGCTAATGTAATCTAGAAGGCCTGAGAGCCAAGGACAGAGGTACTGAATGCAGAATGGAAACACCTGAGAATCATTAAGTGTACAAGGTGAAATGTTGAAATACATGGGTTGGTCTTAAGCATGGATGGAACTATGTGGACCAATCAGAATGGAAGTACACACCCACTGGGTGGAAACTAACTAGTGGGTGGTGATAAACAATGGCTATAAAATTGCAATGTTTGCCAATGTATTTTTGTGTGGTGGAGTAGAGGTGGTGTAGTGTATAGAGATTGTGATTTGTTGACCATATAGTATATTTATATAGAAGAATAAAGTAGGTTTTATATAAAACTACTGAGTTGCCTGAGTGTATCCTGGAGACATTTTGGAGACACCTGGAGAAGAGTGAGAAGGCTTGGAGAGTTTGTCAGGATCTTCAGCCTATTCTCTGAAACTCTGCTGCTTTGGAGAAAAGCATTAACCACTGATCTAAGCTGGTTGGCTCTGCTGTATAAAAAGGTGGTGAGTTTGAGCCAGAGGTGAAGAGCTACAACTCCCATCATCCCTGACAATTACTCCTAAATCTTCTGGCTCTGGATGCAAGCAATTCAAATGCAGTGTGGAGTATACAGTAGAAACATGCAAACATATGGAAGCAATTCCCATTCTAGCTTTGGGTTTCCAGAGTACCATCAGAATTCTTGTCATTGCAGGACAAATTGATTCCAGTTTGGCCAAGTAGTTTGGCATGTAACCAAGCACACCTTCCAGATTGCCTTTCTTGCCATATTTAGCAGTGAGTCATATTGCTTGTTACTGGAATTCAAACTAGCTTAATTTACTTGTAGAAATTCCGATAGCTAATTTAAAAGGATTATATATGAAGTATGCAAAATCTTCTCAGTTTTTTCTCTTAAATATTTTGCCTTTCATTTTAAGGGTATGTATTGGGAAAAGGAGACATGGTAAATTTTATGAGGGCAGGATTTTCCAGAGAGTTATTTCACACACAAATCCAAGTTAAGTACTGTAGTCTTAGGGGTTATCTAGACCTACCAGAATGTGCCATCTTGGTGTTGCCATATTCTGGTGCCGGATCAGGGCAGTCCCCACCCCCACTTACCTACACGAAACAGGATAAAGTCCATACCTGCACCCCGGCCTGTATCTGCAGCCGCTGCTGCTGGTGTCTCTACCTGAAGCCGGTAAGGAGGCCCTCAGCATGTGATCAAGGCTGTTCACATGCAGGAGATGTTGGTTGCATGTTGAGCGCCTCCTTCCTGGCTTCAGATAGAGAAACCAGTAGCAGCTGCTGCAAATATAGGCCATCGTGCAGGTATGGACTTCTGCAGTCCCATGAGGCCTGATCCTTTTTTTTTTCAAATGAGGTGGTTTTTCCTTGGTGTTAGGCTTTACCCTGTCTTTCCCATCTTTGCATTGCCTGCAAAGGATTCTTGACAAAGTATTAAAAATGAACATTTTATTTATGATTGTGTTAATTTGTCCAATTACTGGTACTTTTGGTCCTTTGGAAAAGAGGGGGCTACTTATTAAAGAACTGTAATTCCTAAACCCTTTTGCCAATTTGGATGTGAATACCCTCAAATTAAAGCTGAGAGCCTGCACTTTAAGCCCATATTGATTATTTAACTGTAACTTGAATTTATTTTGGTGAACAGCCAAAATAACAAAACTTGTGTCAGTGTCCAATTATTTCTGGATCTAACTATACAGTACTTGTCTGTAGGGAATCTGACCTTTTTGCATCCCAAAATAAATGGTAGGGATGCGATGGCTCTCCATTCATCATCATAAGCATTATTGTTACCCTTTCTGTTGCCATTGCTGTTAATATCTGTGCTTTATTATTCCAGAAGCCCTTTAAGATAAAATTGAGATACTGTCATCAAAAACCTGGTACATTATTTCCAAGTGTAAAGGGTGTGCGATAGGCCACTGAAAACTGGGCATTTTTGAACTGCTGGCCTTATAAGGCAAACCCATCCAGAGAGGGATTTTGCAGTATTTGGCCAGTTGCCTGTATCTGTTTCAGAGTTTTCACTTCCTGGAGAAGATAAAGTTGTTCATTAAGATGGGAAAAATTAAGTTTGGACAAACCGCTTGGAGGCCAAGAACAACAAACAGATTTTTATATCAAGGTTGGAGGGGGTGGCTGTCAGCTGGTCATTTACATACAAGTTCTGTTTCATTTATGATCCCATTTGTGGGTGTGGTGGTAGAAAGTTGTTGTTGAAAGGATATGTCTCATCTGATTGAAGTCAGGGCTTTATCTTAAACAAACATTCTCACTTGGTTTTGCTTCACCAAGACTCCAGATTTCTGGGAATTGTAAAAGTTCCTGCCTTTTTGCTTCTTCTAGTGGGACTTGAGAGATTCCAGTTCACCAGTAGCAAAACCTGGAATCAACCCCTTATGGGGAAAAATAATAAGCTACTTGTCATCAATTACTTTTTCCAATAACCAAAGTACACCTAAATTAAATTGCAATTATAACTTAGCCTTGGACAAGTCACACTCTCTCAGCCTCAGAGGAGGGCAAAGGCAACTCTCCTCTGAATTAATCTTGCCAAGAAAACCCGTGATAGGTTTGTCTTTAGGTAGTCATAAGTTGGAAATTACTTGAATGCATACAACAGTAGTTGAAGGGGTATGGCCTGTAGACGAATGGTAAGAGGAGGAAATACTACATGAGCCGAGTGCTGGCTGATAATGTGCCTTGCGCTGCTGCGTTCCGAGTTTAAAAATTTTACTTTCTAGTTACTTTTGAGAAATGGAAAAGCAAATAGTTACTTTTTTAAACAAAAATTATAACCCTAATAACAACTACCGTAACTACTTTGCATGGAGCTAGAAATGTAATTAATGACTTTCTAAAAGTAATTTTCCAAACTCTGGCCAGTAGATTGCCAATCACTTCACTGCAGGTCACTTAACCAATGAAATCAGAGAGCTGGTATACATAGTAGACAGAATTCTGTATTTGGATAAAGTAGATGCTTACATGTTGACAAAAAAGAACTGTGTCAGCCACACAAAACAGGACATTTGCATAAAATCTACACAGGATAAGAGAGAGAGAAGTAACCAATTAGAAATCATTACCGTTATTTAAATAGAAATAGAAAATGATGCCTTAAAGAGGGAAGGTACTTTCCATTAATGGGCAACCTACAGATCCCTCTGCTTTCCTGCCTTCTTATGGGTTTTTAACTTTAACCTGCACTTGAGGTGGGCATGCCTTTAAAAAAAAAAAAGCAGGGGTGAGAAACCTTTGCACTTCCAGATTTTGATGGTTCCCATCATATCACAGTGCCAGTCAGTGTGACTCAGACTGTGGAAGTTTGAGTCCAACAACATCTGGAGGATGACAAGTTCCTATTCCTAAAATAAAAGTTGCTTTCAAATAGAGGAGTGCCCTCTGTAAGTTAGGAAACATGGTCAACCAAGGGACCTCTGTGTTCAAAAACTCCACCCAGAGCTAAAGCTCACTATTACTATTGAGCATGATCTACCTCACATTATTGCTATGAAGATGGAGAGGGGAAGAATAACCTTCTTGAACACCTCAGAGGTAGATCAGGATAGAAATGTTAACATTCCCTGTGATGGAAGCAAATGTTACTTCCAGAAAACCAGATAGGAAAGGTCTCTTTGGAGGCTCTAGTGCAAATGGATGAAGGAAAGGATGCAACCATGGGGAAGTAGGGAGCAATCTTATGCCAGAAACTTTATGCCAGAAATTTCAACCCAAGGCATGCATGGCTTGAAAGTGTGTAGGCCTGTCTGTTGAAGCATTTTGGGGGACTGGGGAGAAACAGAAAAGGGGAGAAACAGTGAAACACTGAAGGGAAAGGACTCTGCTTTCCTCATGAAAAATAGTAGTAGGTGTTACGTTTAACTATAAATTGTGTATCAGAAATATCATCTGGTTAAGAACTTTCATACCAGTCCCACAACTCAAAACGATTCAAATACACACATTTATGGTTGTGGTATTTTAAGGTGGGTGCCAACAAATAGTTTGTCTGTCATTTTTTAAGCCAATAAGGCAAGCCACTCTTCAGATGTGGAAACAGCTTCCCTTATCAGCTGGGATACCTCAAATCACCCTCCAAAAAGGTTAAGCAGTGCTGAGATTTCCAAAAGGGGAGCTATGTTAGTCTGTTGCAACAAAGCATTAGGAAGTTACAGTTTATCACTAAGGATGTGAATTCAGATAATTTTTAATTCCCATACCACGTTTATTAGTTCCCTAATCTAGTGCCAAGACATTTTTAATATCAGCAACAGTTGGATGATTGGCCAGAGTTAATAATGTGACTGTCACTATCAGTACTTTCAGCATTCGTTTTTTCTCTGACTTTGCAATCCCACCCCCGACTATGTACTATGGAAAATTCTAGCTAACATTGATGCATCTGATAGAGTTATACTCTATCTATCTAATTCTCTTGGGTATGTTGCCTTTCCCAGTGTGCTGATTGGCTGCTCAGGAAACACACCCAACCCATGCCCAACCAATCAGCCACAAGCAAATTCCCTCTCCACTTCATAATGCATTCCTGTCACTCAGTCTGTGGCCCAGATTGGGACCCAGGCAGTCAACTGGTGGTGGCGGCGGCAGCAGCAGGGCAACAGAGTGAGTCACCCTCAGCAATTCGGGGAAAAGTATGTAACGCTGAGAATGGGGAGAGGAATTTAAATCCAATGGCCTACCTTACAGAGTTGTCATGAAGTCTACCAGCTGTTTTTGGGGGGGGAGTTTTTTAATGGCGTATGGTGCACCGAGTCCAGCTAGTATCCATGAAATACAATAAATGCTGTAACCAATTTGTTGGTCCTGTAGATCTGTTTGTTGTCTCATTTGTGTGTAGAATGCCACTGTAAAAGTAACTACTGTACTTATGGCTCACACTCTATAAGTGGAACCACCCACTGCTGAGATATACGTAATAAATCATCACAGCCTGCCGCTTTCTTACCTTGACTTTTCCGATGGCTTCTGCAGGTTGTGAAACTGAAAGGCCAAGTACTATCTGTGATGTATCGTTTTCGTACCAAGAACCGGGAATGGATGTTAATCAGGACCAGCAGCTTCACTTTTCAGAACCCTTATTCAGATGAGATCGAGTACATCATATGCACCAACACGAATGTAAAGTATGTAGTTTGATACTTCCCAAGTGTGTTCCTCTTTAAGATATCTGTGTTTATCATATCCTTGTTTCCCTTTGTGTTCTGTTTCCCTCCCCCCCCAAAAAAACCCAACAAAATTATGCTATCTGCAGTAGGCATCAGTATTTCAAGCCATTACCCATGTTACATGAGAGTAAATCCCAGCCCATTACTGAGTGTACACTTGAGAGGAAATCCAATTTTTCCTGGTTTTCTGCTTTTTATTTATTTGTTAGATTTCTATCCTCCTTTTCTCCACTGACTTCAAGGTGGCAAACACAGCTGTACTTTTCCACAGTTTGTCCACACAACAACACTGTAAGGTTGGCCAGGCTGAGAGATCAGTGTAATTCAGTTAATTCTACAGTTATATGGTACCTAATGTATAGAACTTGGATGATACGTGTGTTGCCTTTGACAGGTACACTTAAAATATACCTAATAGCCCCTCTGTGCATGTGTGTATATGAGTATGTGCCTTCAAGTTACCTGTAGACTTATGGCTACCCCATGAATTTCATGGGGGTTTCCCTTTTCTACTTTAGTATGAAATCCCAGCAACCTTAGAGGCAAACACCATAATCCAAACAGGCTGGTAATCACATTCTGCAGCAGAGGATGAAGGAAAGACAGGCGTTAGTTTAACATCATCTACCGTTCTTTCCTTGGTTTAGGAAAAAAAAAAAAACAACTAAGGGAGGATGTGACATACATATAAAATGATGTATGGTGTGGAGAAATTGGATTGGGGAAACATTTATCTTCCTCTCTCATAATACGAGAAGCTGTGAACCAGTGAAGCTAAATGGTGAGAGACAGAAGACAGAACAAAGCAAGGTCTTTATATGATACACAAACTGTGGAATTGTGAAGTCGAAGGCTTTCATGGCCGGCATCCATAGATTTTCCTTGGTTTTTTTCCAGGCTGTGAGGCCATGTTCTGGAATAGTTTCTTTCTGACGTTTTGCCTCCATCTGTGGCTGGCATCTGCAGAGAATGATTCTCTGAAGATGCCAGCCACAGATGCAGGTGAAATGTCAGAAGGAAACTATTCCAGAATACGGCCTCACAGCCCGGAAAAAAAACAAGGAAAAACTGTGGAATTCATTTCCATAAGATCTAATGGTGGCCCCCAGCCTAGACAACATTAGCCCAAACCATGGAGCATATGAATAGCTCATAGTCATGGCAGCCATATAGCACCTCCAGTATGAGAGGCAATTTGTCTGAGTACCAGTTGCTCAGTTGGAATTGCTGTTGTCCTCAGGTGCTGCTTGCTTCTGTCTGAGAGGCATCTGGTTGGCCAGTCTGAGAACAGAATGCTAGATGAGCCAGAATCATATCTCCCTCTCTGAACCCAGCTGGATCAGCTGGAGAGGCCCTTCTTTCTGCCCCACCACCTTTCAGGCTCATTTGGTGGGAACTAGAGAGAGGGCCTTTTTGGTGGCTGCTCCAAGACTTTGGAACTCCCTTCTTTGAGAGGTTAGGATGGCCTCATCTTTACTCTCATTTAGGCAACAGGTTAAAACATTTTTATGGCACCAGGCCTTTGCTGACAAATGAAGGTTGGACTGCTGGTGCTTCTGTTTTTTTTTTTTTTTAAGATCTATTTTAATTTTTAAGGAGTTTTAAAAATGTTTTATCATTTATGTGGAATTTTAATTATATAAGTGATTTAATCTCTTTTTAATTCTTACTTATTGTACTATGTTTTTTTAGTTATTGTTGTTTTTCAATGTTGTGCGCCACCTTTGATCCTGCCACAGGGAGAAAGGCATCATCATCATCATCATCATATGGTGTGATCCAGCCAGTTGTTCTTACAAGTTGTTTCGACTGGGGAAGCCAAGTCTAGGAAGGTGCTTGTAAAGGATGGCAGTGTCCCCCATTGTCTCTTGGATTACTTGAATCCTTAGCTGATTAGCTGCAGTATCCCTTCCTGCTCCTGTTGGAGGGGAACTGTGGAGCAAGCAGAGTTCAGACTAGACTGTCTTTCTACCTGTAAACTTTCTAGAAGTCACAAAGAGTAAAATACCTGTGCCCTACTGCCAGCTTCCCTAGTTCAGGGCCTTACATTGGGAAGAAAGACAGATAACTAAATTCCATATAGCCATCTTCCAAACTCCATGATCTTCAACTGCAGAAGGCTGGCAACATTAAATTATAATCAGAACTCGGAGAACTTCTTTTTGGACTACTACACCCAGAATCCCCTAACCATTATGGCCAGTGACTGCGCTGACTGGGGGATTATTGGAAAATGTATTTTTTCCAAGCTCTGATTGTAACACAGAGGTGTGCATGCATGTTCTTCAGCACCTTAAATATTTAACACATTGAATTCGTTAGCTTTCATGGACTGCAGCCATGATATCCTTAGTTGACAAAAAATAAAATAAAAAAATACACATTTGAATTGGGGGGGGGTGATGACAAAAATGCTATTGGTTTTTACTAAAAATAAATTTGCAGAGTACCCAAGGTATCCTTGCTCCCATCTGAAACCCCTCTATTTTGCTCTAATGCCCAAATTGGGCCCTGCTTTGATTCTCATTGTCGGCTGAGGCCAGACTGAAGACACTGAGGAGCAGGGATTTCTCAGTGGTGGTGCCTTCACATTTGAGCTTTGTCCTAAGGAAACCTTCCAGGCCAGTTTTGTTTGAACATTTAAAAAACTGGTTAAGATGTGTTTGTATAACAGGGCTGTGAAGCTGGAGGGCTAAACTATGTGGGTTTTTTGTTTGTTTTTAATCCTTCACTGTTGATTCACATCAGTGTTACATTTTCTTTTAAGTTGTTTTTATGCCTCTGTGTGTGTGTGTTTCTTAATGCTGCTTTAATGTTTTGTTATGGTGGTCTGGAAGCTATCTTCAGAGTTTGAATAGAATCCAAATAAGGGTTATAAATCTGACAATAAATAAATGTCTGTTCACATGGGCAAACTGTAGAAGCAGTGGAATCTCACATTCACAAACTTCTGTTTCTGTATTATCCAGAGGGCTTCAAATGCCTGGTGTCTGATTTAGCTAGTGCTCTTTGTTCTGCCAGCGTTTTCCTTTCAAGGCTGTGTATAGTCATTGTGGTGCTCTGTGAGAGAAATGAAAGAATATAGCCTTCCTTGGATTTTGTTGTGTTCACTCTCAGTGGCTCTAACCTTACAAAACAGGCCCGTCTCATTACCCAAATATGGAGGTTGGCTGCTGCCACATGTCCAGCTTAATGCCATGTTGTTCTCTTCTAGGAAATGGGTTAAAGTGATGTGACATTCCTCCCTTTTTTAGAAAGATGCTGGCATTGCAGATGTAGAATTACTGTATAAATACCAGAAGGAGCTAGAATGACCATGTACTGATCATTTCTACATTTTGTTCCATCTTTTGAGAGTGCTGTCCATAAATATATAAAGTCTTTTATAGTTGGTATGTGTCCACAAGAATTTATTTTGTGGCAAAGAATGGTTCAGGGCCCCAATTGCCATTGGTGGAATCACTCTGCTCCTACAGGTGGCTGTTTTACCATTGACTGGGTTGCTGTGAGATAATGGATGTCACATGGCATCTTTGGGTGACAGTTTGATTCCTGATACCCCAGCAGAATGTGTGGGTGCTACTTGCCCTGGGCTCTTTTCTTGAGAATATATCAGAGAGCTATCTGGCAGATGCTCCCTGTAAGGGTGGTGGACTGATTAAGGTGGGTCATTGAAGGATTCCTCAATGCCTTTGTGAATTTCCCACTGATAGGGCTGGTGGTTCAGTCATGGCCTTGACTACAGAATGATGAGATAGTAAGAAACATTGATATAATCGCTGCCAAACTCCCTCTCTGATACTTTGGAGCTCATAATTACCCTTGGGGGGCATCTATGGGGAGGGGGGAAATGTGGATTGCTACAGGGTAACACCAACTCACAGCAGCTTCTGTTTGTCCTGATGGTCTGTTTGCAAGATCGCAGACATGCAAAACAAACTATGTTCAATGTTCCCACTGGCATGCCTGGAAATCAAAATAGCAGCCACTAGTGACTTACTCATGATTTTATTTTCCCCAGGTTGCCCCTGCCAAACATTTTTTAAAAACAAAATACAAGGTGCAGAAGTGCGACCTTCCTCTTTAGTAAACACGCACAAACACAAAAAGGCTGTTTTCTTACCATAGTTCACGGTTGCTACAGAGAAAATCAAAGATTGCCTTGCCAGCAAGCTCTGCCTCCCCCATGTCCAATCATCTGCCAACTTTTGCTCATATTGGGAAAGCGAATCAATTCGGTCATTTGTTCCAACGAGCAGGAATGCACTTTTCCAGCTCAGCTTTTCAAAAAATACGGGAAACGTTGTAAAGGCTTTCGCCACGGAGTATATGGCGTTTGGGGGCTCCCTCCTTCACAATACTTCAAGTTGTTTTGGGGTCCCATTGGGGCAACAGGTATTCTCGCCTTCTGTGAGGAGTATTTTCACTGTTTAGACAAGCCCTTGGTTTGCAGACAGCAAAACAGGCTAGATGACAGCTAGGTGATAGCACAGTCCACGAAGCAAACACATTAAAAAATCAGTAAAGACTCTTTTGTTTTCCCTATTATGTGATAGTGATTTTGGTTGCCTCCTCCCCCATAAAAGTCCCTCTTAGTTTTCCATGTAGCAGAGTTATTCTGAGTGGTGAGAAGTGTGTTGGCATCAAGTCTGGAAAACAGGAATAATATACTTGGTTTCCTGCTGTGATGATGTTAATCACTTTGAGGGGAAAGTCACTCATATGCACTCAGAACTCATGCCACAGTTACTGCAGTGTCTGGTGAATTTCCCAGCATCCCCCATTTCATCAGCTTTCTTGCAGTCACTTTCAGCTGCTGCAGCCTGATAACAAAGATTTTCTATATTCCACCACATGTGAACCTGAATCTTGCTCACGTTGGCTGATAAGAGCCAGTGGTAGTGGGTTGATTAGTTATGTCTAGAAGGGGGACTAAATGCTTCAGTAGTCAGTGGGAGGAGCCTGCCTTTTTGAAACAGACTATAGGGTATCCTCTCCTGAAGAGGACCTCCCTGGCCCAGAAGTCTCTAAGAGGTATCAGCAATACAGTATTTCCTTTTGGGGCTAAGGTACTGAAGCATGTGGTGGGCTAGGCAACTTCAGATGTTCTTGGAGAAGGCATTATCTCGATCCATTTCTATTTGACTTCAGGCCATAGTATGGAATGGAAACTTGCCTTAGTTGCTCTGATCTACAGTACTCAAGGTGAAAGACAGAGGAAGTGTTCTTTATCTCTCAGTGGTTTTTAATACAATTTACTATGGTATCCTAGTGGACTAGCTCATTGGGGTAGAAGTAGGAGGCACCAACGACCATGCTCGTATCTACAGGGCTGATTCCAGAAAGTGGGACTGGGGGAAAATTCCTGTTCAACCCATGGCTCTTAAGCTGTGGGGTGCCACAGGGTCCTGTCCTATCCCCCATGCTATTTGTTACCTATACGAACTCAATAAGTGAAGCCATTAAACATTTTGGGATTGGATGTCATCAGTATGATGATGAAACTCAGCTCTACTTTTCCTTGGTAGATTTACCTGATACTGTGCAAGTGCTGGACCAGTGCCTGGATACTGTAATAGGCTAGATGAGAAGTGAAACAACTGAGGGCTAATAAACTTAAAATATGAATCCCAATAAGACAGAGACTCTGGGTTAGTAACCTGTCCTGGTTGGAGCTGCAGTCTCTTTAAGGAATACAGAGTCATTGGTGAATTCTGTAGCTCAGAATAGATGGGATCAGCTTCAGCCTGTGGCTTTTCCAGGACAGGGAAAACTTGGCTACAGTAGTTCATGAGTTGGCAATTTCCCAGTTACACTCCTGCAGTGCACTCTTGTGTAGAGATGTTCTGAAAAGATGACTTGGAAGCTGTGGCTAGTGCAACATGCAACGGGTAGATTGCTAACTGGAATATACTATAGAAACCATATGACACCAGTTTTGAAGAATTGCAAAGGCTGCCAGTATACTTCTGGTTTTAATTCTAGGTAGCGGTGATGATATTTAAAGTCAAACACTGTGTGATCTCGATTACTGAAGGAGTGTCTCTTCCTCAGTATGCCTTCCTGTAAATTGAAAGGTATGCCTGCCTCTACTTGGAGTCCCACCAGTTAGAGCAATACACTGTGTGAGGATGTAAGAAACCCTCCCCCCTAGCGCACAGTGCCTCAATTGTAGATTGTCTTTATGTTGAGGGCCAATAGATGCTGATACTAACATTATTCTGGCGCCAAGTTAAAACATGACTTTTTATCAAAGCCTTTGAAATCTAATGATTTTCCCCAGATCTGTGCAAATACTGTTCAAGTATGGCTCCAAACCTGCAATAATTCATTTTAGATTGTTTAAATGGTTTAATATGCTTTTAAACTGTTTAGATTATTTTTAATGTTTTAAAGAGATATTGTTTGTACATCACCCTGAGATCTTATAATATATGGTGAGATATAAATATTTTAATAAATAAATAAAATTGATTAATAATGTATTACTTTTTTTGAAGTTGCCTGCGGACTTGAAAGATGTGTTGTTAAACAAAACAGATGAATACTTATCTATTTAAATAATGAATAAATAATTATTAGTGAGTGCTATTTCTAGTGGAAAAGATGACATTTCCTTTGCTAAAAATGTAAAGATTTTATGTACAGAATCAGGGTTGTTTTTGTTTTTTTAAAGCTTTCTAAAACTACCAAGATGAAAAAGTAGCTTTTAAAAACAAAAACGGAGAACTGTAGGGGTCGCTGCTGCTTATGATAGGCAGTTATGTTTATTTGATATTTCTTTCTGGCTGCAAGCATCAAGTTTCCAAATCTGGTTTCTGTGTGGAAAGAGAACTCACCGTTAAGTTCAAATGTTCACTTATTTCTCGGCAAAAAAAGAAAGAAAGAAAAGAAAGTACTGTAGTTTATTTTGGGCACAGATATCCAAGCTGAACTTCCTGCAGAGGCAAAGCATTTAGCGTTTAGCATTTTGTGTTTCCTTTTGCTCCAAAGCAAAGTTCAGTGTACAACCCTATCCTTCTATATTCACTTTGTGTGATTTTTTTACCAGAAGAAAACGTGGCCAGTGCGATGGTTTGAAAAACTGTGCTCTGTTTTGAAGTGCCCTGATGTTGGATAATCCTTTTGCCCCCCTGTTTTGGACCTGCTGAATTTTCTGAGCTTGTACAGATTTCAAAGACAGTCCCCACATGGAGCATGCTATAATTAATAATCAAGCCTCAAGATAGCCATATCTTGTAAACGTTGCTTTTTTAGATTATAAATCTCAAAATTCTACAGCTAGCATGGCCATGAGCCATGTATTCCTGGGGATTTGGGGAGCTATAGTCCATACAAAATAACTTCTCCAAGCTCTGCAGGTAACTAATGCCCTGTGTTTGTCCATGGGAATGCATACTAAGTTTGCCATGTATAGTCAATGAATTGGTTAAATCAATAAAGTAAGAACTGTTTCAACTGATATGAAAGGTAACCCAGTTCACTGACAAACAGTTTTTAAAATATTCTTTGAATTATATTTATTACAAGCATATATAAAAACTGCTAGTTGCAGGTGCCATTTCAGGAGAAGCATTCCTTCTACCTCCCCCCTTATGTGAGCACCAGCAATTGCAACTACTGGAGTTAAAGCAATGGATGGTACCCTTCAGCCTCAAGACTAATCTTGCCTTCAGTGTCTTCCCATCTGACCCACAAAGGGTCCTGGGAAGGCTACTCATTCAAGCTACACACATACCATGGTGCTTGGAGCCATCATTCAACCGAAAGCCAGTTTGGTGGAGGGCTTCATCTATCCCCCACTCCCAAAAAAATTCAGTCCTGAGTTGGCCAGGCATTAGGGAGATTAAGGTTTAAATCTCCATCCAACCGTGAAGCTTTCTGGGAGACATTGGTCCCTCGCTATCGCTTAACCTAGCCTACCTTGCAAGCTTGTTGTGAAGATGAAGGGCAAAAGAACCACATGTGTCGCTTTGAGCTCCTTGGAGGAATCTCTGGTATAAAGTTAATAACCAAAGAAACTGTTAAGATAGTTTGCCTCATGATATGTACATAACCTAAAAATAAAGTTCATCATCTTGTACAAAGTTATTTGTACAGTACTTCATTTGATCACCTGAAATGTAAGTTATTAATGGACTGAGATTTCTTTAATCGGAGACACACCTAACAACTATCCAGAGTCTGATAGGATACTTTTTTGCACTACAGCTTCTCAAATCCTCTAAACAACATGGCTAGTGACAATTGTGGTTGGTGATTCTGGGAACTATAATCCAAAATAAGGTTTCCAAGCTCTGTATGATTATTGGAAATGGTTATGTGGTAGGAAGAAATATATATGAGCCTGCAGCGCAGATTTCAAATCAGGTCTTTTCTGGCATTACCCTAAAAGTGCCTGACACTAGATGCGGATTATATCTGCATTTGGAACAATTTATAGGCAATTTTGGATTGATTTCTTTGCCACCTTTCTAATTCATTTCATCCCTACCTACCTCTACCCCCCCCCCCGTGTGTGTCAGTTTCCTTTCAACTTGGATCTCTAGCTGCTGCACATTTTAATTTATGTCCAAGGATTAAGGCTGTTGCCTGGAAGGTACCTCTATGCATTCAAATGAGTTTATTTCCTCTCCTTCTTGATACGTTTCAAATGAGACTTGAGAAATCTCTCAGAAGCAGCTCCTTGAGTGTTCTGAAGCATTTGTCTCTAATGTGCTTTCCTTTAAATTGAAAAAGGGATTTGCTGCTGAAATGTCTTGCCATGGTTATGAGGGGGAGAAAATTGAAACCATTGGGGTCCTATGACTGCAAATACTTGCATGTCTATAGTAACGGTGCTACATGAATGAAAAGGTCTCCCATGTTTGTAGCACTACTGTGGTCTTTCCTGGCATATTGATCACCCTTTCCCCCATCTGCCATGCAGTAAAATGTAAAGTCATTCCTACTTTTTTAGAAGTTATTTTTATGTCTTTTTGTTGTTGTTGTTGTTGTTGTTCCGTATGGTGAACATGAACTAAACATAGCTTGCTGGAACAAAAATTAAAGAAAGCAATCAGACACAACAACTTCAATAGTATGCAAAACACAGAACCGGAAAACTTTTTGAGCTGAAATTATTTTCTGTTAGGCCAGCAAAATCTTAACGATGATCTAGAAGGGCTTGGGGCTGGGATGTATGATTGACATACTACAAAAATGGGTATCATAATTGCATAAAATGTCTTGGGATTTGAATGACTTTTTACAAGCTTCACGTGATGTTAGGTCAGTGCTTCTCAGGCTATTTGATGTGGGGGAGCAGCAGTCCCCCCCTTCCAGTGTGCCAGAGACCAGCCCTAAATTTGTGTCCATTGGATGCAATTGTTTCTTTCTTTCATGGAAACTTGCCAGCAACCGGCAGCCAATGGCTCATGGACCAGCACCAGTCCAGGGACCACAACTTTGAGTAACACTGGTATAGGTGAACTTACCCATTAATAAATGATTCCAAAAGTTCTGAAGTAAGCTCTCATAGGGACATCCACTGAACTTTTCCAGTGATTCACAATTATTATTCTTACTGCTGCTAAAGAATGTAAAATAATATCTTCTACAGTGTAAACTGTAAATCATTTGGGGGAAAATATACAACATTGACAGTTTTGAAGTCTTGGTGAGGTTTTCTTTGATCGTATTCTTCATTTCTTTGAAGACTTTGTCCCCAAATGCTTCTATCAGAGGACATAACCCTCCACGTGTATTGCAGTCCCAACAACATCTGTAATAATTCGTTTGAAGCTATTTTGATGATCATCTTTTACATAGATAGGAGTTAAGTGCCAGTGAAAGTGTTCCTTCAAAGTCAGTTCCCATGCTCTTGCCCGACTTCCCCGAGCCATCAATGCTTGCCTCAGAAGGAATTAGCTGAGTTCATTTTCCAGCACGCCTTGAACCCACTCAGCAGCCATGCCACCAAGCTGTAGAAGAGGAAAGGGAAGGCATGGTCACTGTTAGTTTTTCTGAAAACCCAGCTCCACCTGGCATTCTCCATCAAGAGAGCCTATTTGGTGGCTGCTGCCAGGCTGTGGATCTCCCTGATTAAGGAGATTAGAGAGGCTTCCTCTCTGGTGTCCTTCCATTAGCAGTTGTTGTATGCCTTCAAGTCATTTCTGACTTAGGCTCGTCGAGGTTTTCTTGGCAGGATTTGTTCAAAGTGGGTTGCCTTTGCCTTTCCTCTGAGGCTGAGAGAATATGATTTGCCCAAGGTTAGCCAGTGGGTTCCATAGTTGAGCGGGGATTAAAAAACAGAGACCTGTCTACACTAGTGAAATAAACGGCAACCCCCCCCCCCCCAATATGGCCCAATAATGCCACACTACGTGCAGCTGTATCCCTGAATTTGGTGTAATAATGCCACACAACGTACGGCCCTATTCACACCAAACTTGGGGTATAACACCTTAATTCAGGTTTTAAAAATTCAGTTTTCTCTAGAGTTTGCTTGGAATTTTGGAGAAAACTGTAATGTGAACAATGCATCCACCCTGGATTTGGGAGGTAGGGAGGCAGGACGGGCACCACCATTTCCCCCCACCTTGAAACCACTTCCTCATTCCAGTATTGGCCAGGAAGGCAGATCCCTAGCACAGTTGCTTGCCCTGAGGTCAGAACGAGCATCCAGCCACCCAATCACATGGCTGGCCACCTCGTCTGACCTCAGAGTGAACAATAGTGTGCCAGGAAGGCAGGGCCTTGGTGCATAGCTGCCTTGTTCTGACGTCAGAGCGAGCAACGGTACGCCAGTGGCAGTGGTGCTGACGAGCGGACAAAATGGCACCACGTGGGTAAAAATCTAGATGATTCACTTGTGTAGACAAGCCCAGCAACGAGTGGTGCAGTTTCGGGCTTTGGCCAGGTAAGGCATGGTGCTTAAATCCGGGTCAGATTACAAATTTCATGCAGCGCGGTTCTGGGCCAAAGTAGTCAAATTTGAATAGGATTTTTACCCCCAGTGTAGACTGGCCCTTAGTCCAACAGCCAAACCTTAGTCCTGGTCCTTAGTCCAACATCACATTGGCTCTTTTTATACGTGCAGGCTTATCAACTGGCTACATTTTTTAAAAAGTTTTAAAATTTAGTTTTAACTCTTTTTAACATAAGAGACTTAAATCCCACCCCTTATTTTTGATTTATTTGGACACAGTTCATGGATTACTTGCATTGTAGTATAATGAGTTGGGAAGATATTAATTGGGACTAGAGTTTATAGCAGCCTAGCTGTCTATTTAATTATTGGGAGTTTTGGCCAGGTTCCAATGAATAATAGGCCCAGCAAGACTTGATTTCTTTCCATGGCAAACTATTATTGTCTTATCATGCATATTCTAAATGCCTTTGCATCTGAATCAGCAATATGGAGGATTTTTTTTTTATATTATTTGTTTAATTGTGTTTTAACATAGTAACTTTTTGTTTTTCTATGTGCACCTGATCTTATCTCTATCTGGTTTTAATTTTGTTGTGAACTGCCTTTTCCTTTTATGTTAGGCTTTTTTAGATTGTAAGCCAAAGGCAGGATCTGTCTAATCTTTTATTGACATATAAGCAGCTCTGAGAGCCTTTCCAGTTGTAGAGCAGGGTATAAAAAAATTAATAAAGTTGTTCCAGCTTTAACCAAGAAACAGTATGGATAATGGAGGGAGGGAGAGGGAACATGGCAGCTACTTGGACTAGCTGATCACTCTTCCTGTTCTTTAAATATAGCCCTGCAGTCTCAAAGGAACCTAGCATCTCATTTGTATTTCCAGACAACTTCAGCAGCAGCAAGCCGAACTTGAAGTACACCAGAGAGATGGACTATCATCGTATGACTTATCTCAGGTGAGGCATACCTGGCTGGTTGAACTTTATCTGGATCTTTTTAAAAAAAATCAATCAGGAAATAGGATATCTAAAAAAGAAGACGAGTGCAGACTGTATTAAAAGTGATGTGTTTTCCACTGCCTATATTTTACTACAGCAGAAGCAAGTCACAAGTCCTGAGCCTGTCCTTTGTTGGATTAACAGGCAGAAGGGAATGAGTAAATGGCTAATCAGATCCCTTGATTCTAGAACCTAGAGGGTATAATAATTGGCTTTCTGGAGGGAAATTGGGAGGGTTATAGGGGACTTAGAGGAGTATCCCCCACTAAGTGTTAATGCTGCCCATTGATGATCTCTGAATGTTGCCCATCCTGCTCTATCAACCTTTTGGTAACGCTGGATGATGAGAGCTGTAGTCTATTTTATCAGGAAGACAACAGACAGGGGCAAGGTTGGTGTATGTTTATTGTGAAAGTAAACCTGGAAAACAGACTTCTGCTTTTTAAATAGGCGGGTGGAAACATAGCCATAAAGTCTCTCTCTCTCTCTCTCTCTCTCTCTCTCTCTCTCTCTCATTCTGCCTGTCACAAATAGGTGCCTGTTCCAAGTATACAATCAAATGTTCATGAGGGTGGGAAGCCAGTGGAGAAGCCTGATGCCATCTTCACCCAAGAGAGGGATCCAAGATTTGCTGAGATGTTTGCTGGCATAACTACTTGTATGTAAAAGTTCTCTGCTCTTTTTTTGTTTGTTTGTTTGTTTGTTACTCTCCTTTACTCTGATGTTAAATGTCTGTTACATTACAAAAAGATAGTGAATCAAATGCGTCCTTCCAAAGGAGAATTCACACAGGGAAGGAGGGGAAATCTATTATCCCTTTGAAATCTTCACATTCCCCATTGAGTAAAGTGTGGTAGATGTATAACAAAACACACATAACAAGCAGGTATTTGGTATTTTTCCTCTCTTCTTTCCTCCCAAAAAGAAAACTGTAGCATTGACCATGCCTGCTGTAACCTAAAGCCACAAAGGTGGTGGAATAAGCTTTCATAGGTTTGGTGTGAGTGCCAGAGCGGTCAGGTTTCTGTTTTGAGGTGGGAGGTCAGTGCTCAGTTCAGTAGAGCCAGAGACAAGATGCAAAGTTGAGGGGCTGGTAAAGGTCAAATTGCATAAGCAGCATCCACAGGTTTGTGTCAAGTTGGTCAAAGGTGTTGTCTATATGAGGGGGGAAATGTGGATTGATATACACTAATTCAAATTCAAAGCAGTTTCAATTTGTCTTAACTTTTCTTGGCAAAATTGCAGGCATGCAAAGCTATCTGCTTTTGCTGTCCGAACAGGCATGACTGAGAATCAAGATGGCAGGTGCGAGTGAATTACTGGTGTTTTTATTTTCATCAGTTGCTGCTGCTGAATAGTATTTTTTAAAGTGTATCTAAGGTGCGAAAGTATGATATTCCACCTAAATAAATAAATAAAAAGAAAAAAAAGGCTGTTTCATTGCCTCAGCACGATTGCTAAGGCGAAAACATGGCGGTTCCAGGCGTTTGCCTTGTTAGCAAGCTCCACCCCCTGTTTACGTCCAACCAATCAGCTTTCTACTTCCACTCTTATCGGGAATGCAAATGAATGTGAATCAGATTGTCTCAACAAGCAGGAATGTGCATTCCCTGCAGAGCTTTTTTAAAACTTCAGGAAAAGCTGTGAAGGCTTTTCCTTCGGAGTTTTAGGCAGTTTTGGCCTCCCTCCTTCTGAATACCGCAGATTGATGCAGGATGCCATTTAGACAAATTGTATTCTCATTGAATTCTGTGAGGAGTATTTTCATCATTTAGACAGCCCCTGAGGCAAGCAAGAGATCTGGTTTTGGAGGGAGTGGTGTTGCAGGGAAAGGAATAGGCTTAGCTTGACCAAAAAAGAAAGCGATCCTTTCACACCAAGACAGGTTGCTCAGACTGAAGGCCTAGTCCCATCTCTTCCCTTTGCAGGCCCTGATGGATCTGGTCAGTGAAGTCAGCTTCAGGGAATAAGGCTTGTACTTCATCCTTTGGTACCTTTGACTAGAAGCTATTGCTTTGATAGCCTTATCCTTCATGGAAATCTTCCATGGAAAACTTCCATGTGCTATTTTCAGCAAACACCACCCAAAGGTTGCTACTTTTGTCTCATACAAATAAGCTTTAATCAGTAAACAACCCTCATCTTTTCTGAGGAAGGGGAGTGTTGTCTTTTCTAGTTATTTTAAAGATCATTTTTAATGTGACATTCTCCTCTGTTTATTGTTCTCAACCTTCCTAGCTGTGGATGAAGTTTTTACATTCATCATGAATTAATCATCATGCAAGTAACTCTTGGCTAAGGCAGAAACATCCAACTGTTTGTAACTAACAGGACACAGTGAGATTGTTTCCCTGCTGAGGCTCCTTTTTTAGGTACACAGTGATCTTTTTTCCCAACAGGGAGAACATTATTTCATCAGTTAGATCTCCCTGAAGTAGGGCTATCTCCTACATATACTCACATAGAAAAATGGGCACACAACAGTTTAGAAAGAGGCTATTAGAATCTGGTAGGAAGAACATTGCCGTCCTTGGGGTACAAACTGCACTATCATTGAAAAAGCCCTCTTGCAAGTATCCACTCATCACACATTATATTCATTAATTCATTCATGTAGTTATTTAATATCCTGCCTTCTCCTGGGACAGGACCCAATTTAGTAGGGACATCTGGAAGATGATGGTGGAGTCATTTCCTTCAGATAGCTTGACTTCAAGCTGTTTATGACTTGGGAAAATAATACTGGACCTTTGACCTGGACCCAGAAGCAAGTGCTTAAGGGCAAAAGCACTGGCATAATATGATTGTGTCATCCACTCTCAGTGAATAGTCTTGCTGTCCTGTTTTGGGCTTGGTCATTTTCTGGACCACTTTCAAAGAGGGTCCTGTGTATGATGTTGTTGTTAGGTGCCTTCAAGTCGACTTATGGTGACCCTGTAATAGGGGTTTTTTTCGGCTGGATATATTCAGAGGGGCTTTGCCATTTCCTTCGTCTTAGGTTGAGAGAGTGGCGATTCAAACCCTGGTCTTCCGGAGTCCTAGTCCAACACTCAAACCACTACACCATGTACAATACACCACAATAATCCAACCAGGAGATTGCCAAATATGAATTTGTAGAAAGCCTACCTATGGCCAGAAGGATTCACAGCTAATACGTCAACTGATACGATTAAAAAAGACACTCTTAGCCATGGAGGCCAGGTGTGTCCCTGGAGGCAAAACTGGACCCATGAGTAATCACAAATTACAAATCTGATTCTTTAGAGGACAGGCAGCCCATTCTGTGGAACGTTATCCAGCTAGGCAAATGAATAACCAGCTAATAGAACCTGCATATTATCTGGATGGATTAGCCGTCATTCAGTCCATTCATGGGCCTGGGCATTGGTTCAGAATCTCTTCTGCCTCACATGGATTACATCAAGGGTGGGCAACCCACAGCTGATAGGTAGCAGGCAGTCTTCTGTCCCATTTTGCACCCCCTGAACTCCTTCACCAGAAAAATGTTCTGTTGAAAAAAGAAAAGAGAATTTTCCAGCAGAGTGGAGAGGCAGTTCCTCAGACTGGGTTGGCTTCTCCCTCGTGCTTGAAAGACAGGGCTAATAACCAATGAAATAACAACACCACAACCACATTAAGGAGAAGAGTCAGCCCAACCTCCCAGTTCCGTCCTGCCTCTATGCTGAATGGTTTAGGGCTCTTGGGCTCCAGTTTAAGCTTCCACCTTCTGGAGGATGGCTAGCTGGGGTGAATCTGCCAGCGTCAATAGCTCTGACCTCTCCTCTGATGAGGGCTTGGAGAATTCCCCCTCCTGCAAACATCAAGGAAAGGCAAGTCTCCTTTAACACTAGGCACAGCCACCAGCAACTCCAGACCTTGTTTCACCCACAGATAGGAACATTAATGAAGCTGGAAGTGGGCTTCCAGCAATTTACACTTTTGTTTTTCCTGATGGTACAGCCTGCAGTGGGTCCTGAGGGACTGAAATTGACCCCTAGAATCCCAAAGATTGTCCATCCCTTGATTTGATGAAAATAATTTGGTGACACTTTCCCCTTTAAATGGTAAAAGTACTATTTTTCCTTTGTGTATGTATCATAAATATACAGTTGGTGCGGAGAACCTTTGCCCTTTCATATATTACTGAACTTTGTAGTTATGTTCCTTCAAGTCAATTCCGACTTATGGCCACCCTAAGGTGAACCTATCATGGGGTTTTCTTGGCAAGATTTGTTTAGAGGGGGTTTGCCTTTGCCTTCCTCTGAGGCTGAAAGAGTGTGACTTGCCCAAGGTCACCCAGTGGGTTTTCATGGCTAAGTAGGAATTCGAACCTTTGTCTCCAGAGTTGTAGTCCAGTGCTCAAACTACTACACCATGTTGGGAACTATGGGTTATGGGGACTACAGCTCCCATAATCCCACACCAGTAGCCAGGCTAAACAGACATCTGGAGGGCCAGAGGTCCCCCAGCCCAGATGTTTAGGCAAAACTTCATGTTATTCTATTATGTTGATTTTGGACTGGGTTTCTCTAGTTCCATTTGTGCAAATAGTTGGAACTCACACAGAGAAGGCAATCATGGTGGGGACATTCACTTTGCAGTCATCAAGCACGTATTTTAGTAGGAAAAATATATCTTATTGCCACAGCCAAATGTTTATAAGCAGCAGGTCTTAAAAGATAGAAAGTAGATATATTTGCATGTTTGCCTGTAGGCACAGAATCTCCAGACTCAAACATAAGGAATGTTTCCTCTATCCATTGCCCATGTGCAAACAAATAAGATTTGCTAGGGAAACCTGGCTAGGTGGCTTATTCTTGCCAGAACAGCATGAGTTACTGACTTCATGCTACAAAGAGAGAATTGAAAACAAGGGTGAGACTTATTCATTCAGTCTTACCTGACCCTTACTTCTCAATATCATTGTGGAATGCTTGCTTTAAATATAGACGTATCATATTATTTACAACTGCTGGAAAATATACATTAAGGAATATTTATCTGACTCAGTTTTATGTGATTAGGAGTATTTTCTAGATTGTATAAGAATTCGTTATATTTTGTGGGTTCTTTTCCATTTCTACAAATGATGATATCTGGTGTTTCACTTTTGGAGAATCGAAGGCAAGTGATTCCCAGTGACACATATTGATCTATTACATAAAACTCAGAATAGTAATTGACAAAGAAAAATGAAACAGATGTGCTAAGTGTAGAATTTGAATGCATTTGTTGCATTTAAATGGTTAAAGTACTATTTAATCTGCCTTTTGTCCTAGGGCCTTAAGGTGGTTTACATCAATGTGTCTCAGGCTATCTGATACGGAGAACTAACACCCCCTCCCCCCCGTATTCCAGGGACTAGCACCATATCTGTGCCCATTAAATTCAGCTGTTTCTTTCTTTCCTGGAAATACACCAGGGCCTGGCAACCAATGGCTTGGGAACCAGCACAGTTCCAGGGACCACCGTTTTGAGTAGCAGTGGTGTACATGGTGACACCTGCATTTTTTTTTATTCACACAAGGAGCCTGTGATATAGCTTAGCCTCTGGGCTACATTTACGTGCTTCATGGCTAAGTGGGGATTTGAATCAAAACACCTCTGGTGACTACAGTCTAGAGTCTAGTCCTAGGATGCTTCCAGATGATATTTGATCATGCAGCTGCCCTCGCTGAATCACAGAATTTTAGATGAAGGTTCAGGCAATATTTTCTATTTGTAACATCCCCTGTATTTTCCTACTACTTTGTCCATCTTTTCCGCTGCCTCTTCCGAAGAAATCTGTTAATGCAGAAAAGACAGAATAGCTCCACAGTACCTTTTGATTCATAGTACAAAGTCCTCTCTCATCCAAAGCATCCCAGCTCTGTCACTGCACTACACCAGGATGGATAATGTGTGACCCTCCAAACATTTGCTGGTCTGCCACTCTCCCCATCCCTCCCCATTGGATATGCTGGCAAGGCCTAATGGGATAATGGGAGATGTAGTTCAGCAGCATTGAGGGATTACAAGTTGCCTATGCATGCATTACAGTGACTATAAAAATGTAGTCAGTTTTGCTTTGGCAGCCATTTGTTTGCTACCTACCCATACACTAGACTGCAAATTGCATAGCTGAGTTCAGAAGACACATTTCAGAGAAAATGGTCTGCAGGGGTTTTGCAATATCTTCTGTGAATTTGCAGTTTAGTATAATGTTGCAGTTGCTTTTAGTTTATTTTATAACCCTGAAATTTATTATATGGCTTCAGACCAAGACAAATAAGGCTGAACCGAATTGTATGCTTCCTCAGTCAGCAACCATTCATTGAATCTATTCTACCCGTGACTCACTCCCACAGGAAACAGAGCAATGTAACACATGTAACACTCTTGGTGAGATCAGCAAGCAGACTCTGCTGACTCTGGTTTGCTTGCATCATAGTTCTCCCTTGAAAACACACATTTTGAACCTTGCAGGGCAAGAATGAAGAATACCTCAGGTCAACCAGGAACAGAGGAACTTAGGTCACGTTGTTTGTCCATTTACTTATTTACTTAGCTTCCACCTATCATCTGGTTTGATATTGTCTGATCTGACTGGCAGCAGCTCTGTGTGGTCTTGGCAGCCTTTTCCATTGTCTTCTACCCAGAAAAGTTCCTTTTAAGACTAAAATTCCTACCCAAAGGTGCACGCAGGGGCACGAGGGCATCAGATGGTGCCTGAACTCCACCCTATTGGTCAGTCAGTGCCCAGAAGCTACCCATGGGAGCCCCTGGCTGCCTTCATATAGCCAGGGAGGAAGAAGCCTTGAACACTTGACCACCAGTGTAGCTGCTCAGATGGAGAGTTCTGCTCTACTAAAAGTCCTATTGGATCTTGACCAGACAAAACAGGGGTCAGCAAAATGCAGCCTGTGGGCTGCATGCTACCCTAGGAGCCCCTACGTGCAGCTCTTTGGGGACACCCAGAAGCTCTCCGGGTCTCTCCCTGTCCCCATTTAATTACTTTCAGGAAGATTTTCAGGTGCCCCCCCCCCCCAAAAAGCTAAAAACTTTCAGAACAGCCTAAAAATGCAGCAGTTTGCTTCTCTAAACCTCCCTAGAACACACACACACAGCCAAAAATTGGCCAAAATGGCATCCACAACTGATATAGAGTCACTTGTGGTACACCAATATGTTCTGGTCCCTGTCTAGTTGCTTATCCTTGCCTTAAAATTGTGGTGCAGATTTTTAATTATCATCATCATCATCATCATCATCATCTTTATTTCTACTTTTCCCAAAAATTTAACTGTGTTTTACCATTAAACCTGAAGAAAATCTATTAACATCTACCAGCGTCATCCAAAGGAGTGCTCCCACCTTTTTGTTTGTCTAGTGAGCAGCCAACCTTTTGTCTTTGAAGGGACCAGAAACTGAGATCAATTTCTGGTACCAAGCAACATGCCTGTACAGTGCATTCACTCAGCCAGGTTATCCTGACATTTCTCTCTCTTGTGGTTGTTCTTGCAGCAGATAAAAAAATGATGCCTTCAGCATCCACAGGAGGAAACCAGCAGATCTACTCTCAGGGGAGCCCCTTCCAGCCAGGACATTCTGGAAAATCTTTCAGGTATTGTATATCATGGCTGCCGGAATAATTTCAAAGAAACATATTAGTGGCGTGACAGATAATGCCAGTTTCTTTTCCTTAACTGTATAATAGTAATGGAAAGTTTCTCAAGTGTCTGGAAACCCTGACAGGAGAACTGGACTGATAGGAATCTTTGCAGTTTGGGACTTACTCTGTTTAAAATTTGCATGTGGTTATTTTTTTCAGCAGGGGGGGAGAGCTTTGTCTGTGCAAGAAATAGCATTTTCTGCATAGAAAATAATATTTCTGTGTAAAAATATTATTTTCTACATGGAAAAGGCTGTATTCTGCACAAACATATGAATTTAGTGCGGAATATGCCCAAATCTGTGTATAGTCTATGAAAACTGCAGTTTTTAAAATACTTTCTTGCACAAGAAGAAAATTGCTAAAATTACTTGTTGTTTCCTCCAAGACTGAAATTAACAAAGTATTACAGTAGAATATACAGTATCCCGTAAAGTATACATGATTTTCCTTGTTGGGGGAAAAAATCCTGAAGCGTTCTGATCAAGAAATCGCTTTGTCCTAGAATAGTCTGGGCCTGCTTTCTAATCATCCACTGATAAAGATTTTTCTCATTCTGTTGGATATAAAAAGCTGGTAAACATCTACCTGTGAGCCCACAAGACTCTTCCAAATTCTGACCATAACCCTCCAGGTCCAAATGCACATCACAGTAATTCTTACTATCTGGATGGTGTTTTTGGGTATTCAAAGCCCTTCACATGGATTATTTATGTATGTATTAAGACATTTCTATTGGTTGTGGTGGTGTGCCTTCAAGTCATTTCTGACTTATGGCAACCCTATCATAGGGTTTTCTTGGTAAGAATTCTTCAAGGGAGGTTTGCCCTTGCCTTCCTCTGAGGCTGGGAGAGTGTGACTTGTCAAGGTCACCCAGTGAGTTTCCATGGCCAAGGGGGGATTTGAACCCTGATCTCCAGAGTCCTAGTCCAACACCCAAACCACTATGCCACATTGAGGCTTTCTGAGCAAGTAATTCCTATACTGCTTTTCATTACAAGAATCCCAAATACTGCAGCATTAGGACCATCAAGAGTAGAAAAAACTCAAGTAATAAACAGTAATAAAGCAATAAAATATTCATTAAAATCACTAAAATTAGTAAAAGGTAACTGTCTGGGCTGGTGATGAGGGAAATGCCTGTATAAACAAACAAGTGTTCAACAGTAGCAGAAACACCAAATACTGGGGACTTGCTAGAAATCAGTGGAAATATCATTCTATGTGGTGGGTGCTATAACAGAGAAGGTCCTCTTCCACATCATAGCTGAACACTAGGCAGTAAGCAGCCTATCCCACCCCCAACAGTGAGCAGCTCCACTCCCCTGAGAAGAAGACAGGCTCTCAGGTAACCTTGTCCAGAGCTTGTTCACTCTTGCAAACCAAGAGTTGCAACTTGAACATGACCCTGTTGCTAATTGGTAGATAGTGATTCTAACTGCAATCCTTAAAACAACCCACTAAGGCAAGTCAGTGTTAATGTCCCCCATGTTGCAGACGGGAGCTGAGTCTGAGAGAGAATGGCTTGCTGGAGGCCACCTCAAGACTTCTTAGGAACATAAGATTGAAATGGCCAAATTTTCTGATTCATAGCTTGGTCTCTTAGCAACTATGCCACAGTAACTTTCAGATTTATGCTCAATAGTTCTTGGTCTGTCAAGTGACAGAGGATGGGAAATACTCATGGAAGCTGGCATTCCAGTGCCATCTGTCTTCACTGCATTGCTTTTAGCAGGATGCTCATTTGAATGGCTGTTCAGATTTGTCACAGTTTTGTGGCACCTTAAAGATTAACAAGTTCTATTTGGCACAAACAGCAGCATTCTTTATCAGATGTGAAGTGCCTGCCCACAAAAGCTGCTGCCAAATAAAACTTGTTGGATGTTAAGGTACCCCAAGATTCTTTGTTGTTTTTACCACAATTGCTATTCCCTTGGGAAAGTTCCAATTCATGATGTGCATGTTGTGGAGCAAAGTGCATAACATTCTCACATAATGAGAATTTCAACATTTCAAAGAATAACTAAAGTTGGATCAGGATGAGGAAGTGTGAAAGCATTCTGAGGAAAGAGAAGATCAGAAGAAAGAGAAGCCAGATGGGAAAGGAGACAAAAAGAATACTACAATATTTTATTTTTTTCTTTAAAAAAAATTCTGTCCCATCTTCTGTCTGAATGGTGGGATACAATCAATAAAACATTTTAAATACAAAGCCAAAATAAAAGCCATAAGCCAGTAGATCTTCAGCTGAGCCAGAATCACAGAATGTTAAATCAGTAAACAGTGAGGTTTTAACTTTGTCCTGAAATGAAGACAATGTTAGCAACAAACAGTCCTCCAAGGGTAGGGCATTCCACAACCAGGACATCACAGCAGGATGGCCTCTCACATCTCCACATTGCTGCAACAGTAGGACACAGATCTTTATGATTGGCCAGGCACATAGGGGAACAAGTATGTCCTCAAGGACCAAGATACCAAGCCATTTTTAGGAAAGTCAAGATAAAATAAAATATACATTTTCTAAAAGTGTACAGTAGGACCCCCTTTTCCACTGGGGATGGGTTCGGGGGGCGTGGATACTGAAAACCGTGGATAATAGCAAACACCATTGAAAATAATGGGACTTCCTTTTTCAAATACCATAGAGTTGCCTTGGAGGACCTAGAAAATGGCTAGAGAGGACACATTTTCTAGGAAGACTCTATGCTAGGTGTGCTGTTTTGTGTCCCGTGGATAATTGAATCAGTGGATGATGAATCAGTGGATATCGGGGTCCTATTGTGGCTACACTACACAGTGATAGTCCATTTCATACCACTTTAAATGATACGGCTCAGTCCTGTGGAATCCTGGGACTTGCAGTTTGGTGAGGTACCTAGTAATCAGAAAGACAGCTGAGGGCAAGAACCCTCCTTTCTCTTTTATCCATAATGGAATGCCTCATCTAAGGTAAGTATTCTCTTGGTACTACAGACATCAGCATCATCTAAAAAAAAGCATGTTTTTACTTCGTATGCTTGATTTTTGCAGCTTTACTCAAATGCAAATTTATGCAACTGAAACTGATAATAATCAACTAAAACTTAGGCTGTTAATCAACTCAGATTTACAGTATTTCAGTGGGGTTGCAATACTTGTTTTAAGAATACTTAACCAATTAAGCAATTAAAAGAATGAGAGAGAGAGAGAGAGACCACACCATTCAGTTGCTAATTGCATGGGAGGGAAAATTATAAATTAAATAGCAGTTATGATTTTATAGAAATTTAATGTGCAGTGTGTCTTGATTTGCATATTGATCATGTGATTGGTGGCATTGCTGTTGGCAAGGATATCTTTTTCTTTGGAGGAGAAAGCTTCCTTGATATTCCTTGCCCAAGTGAAAAACCAAGCAGTTAGTAACCCTAGAGGATACTGCCAGGATTAAAATGTGCTTTAATTAGATCCAGCTTGTGAAGTCAAGGTTGTATTAGAGCATAGCTGATTTCCCATAGCTGTTCTGAGACTGTCATCTTGAAGGCTGGGTGTAGATCACACTGTTCTATGCAGTTCTGCTGATTGTCTTCTCCAATATACAGTAGAGACAAGTAAAGTCAATAGGTATGTTTTTGCTCTTGTATATAACCAGGGAGTTCTGAAAAGTGGCTTTCCACCCTTAGTAGGAGTGGGTTATCATGTGTCTAATAAATATTAAGTGTAGGTGTTCCTACAAACATGGAATGTGACTATGTGAAACACAAGTGTTTTCTCTTACCTACAGTTACTGAAATATAGGCTGTGTGTGTGTATGTGAAATCACTGTCTGTTCTTTTTTATTTAGCCCTACCTCCACTTCCCTTCCTCTGTGCTAAGCTTTAGATTGTAAGCCCTTTGAAGTGGGGACCTGGCCTCTTGTACTCTACAAAGTGCTAATAGGGTGGTCAGGTGAAAAACAGAGCAGAGATCCTGAACCTTTAATGGTTGTGTGGAAGAGGGAATTTCAGCAAGTACTCCACAAGATACAGGAGCTCTCCTCTGTTTTTCACTTGGCAGCCCTAAGTAATACCCATATTGGTAATATAGTCAGTGTCCGGGAAAGCAGCTAATAGGGACACATACCATAGAGTTGCACTGGAAAATGCCTAGAGAGACATCTTCTCTAGGCATCTTTTAGGTCCTCCAAGGCAACTTTATAGTATGTTTTTACCAGAAGTTCTTTATTTTAATAGAGTTCTCTGTTATCTGCGGTTTCTGGTATCCGCAGTAAATCTAGGAACTGAATCCCCACAGATACAGGGTTCCAACTCTCTTTCTCTCTCCCCCCCCCCCACACTTTCTCTGTGTGTAGAATATAGTAGCTGCCTTATACCAAGACAAACCGCTGGTCCATGTAGCTCAGCACAGTACTGTATATACTAGCGACAGGCAAACTTTAGGCTTGCAGGATCTACTGTACTTTGTTATTCACTGAAACCTTGAAGCCTACAAACTGGGAGCCAAGTGGCAGAGGAGGAAGGAGAAACTGAGAAACAAGGTGCCTCTGAACACATATTCAGCTCAGGATTTTTTTTTAATTGCCAGAACTGGAGCTTGCACACAAGTACTTTCACATACAAATCTACTCATGTTATCATCCAACTTTTCTTGGGGTTGAGGCTATTGTACTGTCACTCCTGTTAAACTGTTGGGAGTGGGAAACCTTTGCTGATCTCTGGCAGTTGACCTAATGATCCATCAGTAGATCCCAATCTAATTTTTTCCTTAACCTGGTGTACACTGACTGGCAGGGCTTTCCTAGCCCTGCCTGAAGATACTGTGCATGGAACCTGGGACCTTCTGGATGCAAAACATGCATTTTCCCAGTGAGATATCCCCCCCTGTATGAACACACACAGAGGTGATACTGAGAGAATGCCTATAAAAACTGCATTGAACACTTGAAATTTGTTAAAGAACATTCCAAGTTTACTGTTATTGAAGGAAGTAAAGAAGGAATGGAGGCTACATCATTAAATGGGAAGCAAAAAAGAGATACAGTATGTCCTTTAGGCTGCATAGCACATATTTTTGCAGGTATTAAGTGTAGCAAGGCCTTATGAATAGCTTCCTTTTGAAACCAATGCAAGGAGAAAACATGATGCATACCAAATGTATTAATCGTCAGCTATATCTGGACTGGACTCTGCAAAGTGAAGGAACAGGGATTACATAGATCCTGACTAAGAAGAATGTTGTTCATTGTGTGTGCGAAAGGAGGCCGGGACACCACAGAGTTTGAAAATGCCTGCAAGGCTCATGCTGGTCAGGGAGCAGGGGAGTTGTTTTCATCTCATCCTTCCTCGAGTGCTGCCAAGTCTTGAGTCCTTCCTTTGGATCCTTTGGAATCTGTTACCATTCCCAAAATGACCTGCCAAGAGCATGCACTGAGAAATAAATCAATAAAATAATCATTATCTCCAGCAAGCCCAAAATACCCTAGCTGTGGAGGAGGTTGACTTGTATCTCACTGTGATGTCCTGCTCCCAAAATCCTCTCCTTCTGACAAGCCTCTGGGGTGATAGGTGGAGGCAATTATGTTGTGATTCTGCCTTGACTATGAGTAGATCCTTCAAAAAAGCAGCAGAATTTATCCACCTCCAGACGAGGTTGCCTGTCGCATCTCTGCATGAGTCTTTGCTCTGGCCTGGCTTCTTGCAACCAGAAAGCACAGCTAGACTAACAATTCATGCTGAAAAGCATTTCTGAGAACACATTACTTTACTCTTTAACTGCAGGAGGAAATATCTTGTTCATTGGCCAGATCAGGTCCACCCAAGCCTTCCCAACTAGCCACTCCACCAGGGGCAGGGTAAAAGACAAAGGAAAGGTGGTACCTTTGGTAGATTCCAGATTCCATCTGGAGCATTTTGAAGTTGTGACTCTCAAATCACCTTTCTCAATGGGGAAGGCAAAGGAAGCCTTTTCCACTGTGATCCAACTGCTGAATGTACCTAGAGTGCTTAAAGAGAGGGGGTTTCCAATGGATTAGCTCCCATTTTGCCACTGTTCAGCTATTTCCTGAGCACTGGAAAGGGTCGCCAGGTTGAGGGGTTCAAACCACTCTGGTCTTCCCCCTTCTGTAGCTGAGCAGTAGTGAAAAGAAAGCTCTAGCAAAAAGAGTGAGAAAAAAGGAACAGTGTGTGTGTGTGTGTGTGTGTGTTAGAGAGACTCTGGGGGCAGGGGTGGACCTGCCAAATTTGGCTTTGTTCCCCAACAACATACTGCCTTTGGAAGGTTAACCAGGAGAAAGTATCACCCTCTACACGGAAAATGTTCCATACTTCCTTGTATCAGTGTGCCAAAGTGAGCCTCCCTGAGCCTTTATGTTCATTTCCATTCTTCCTCTTTCAAGCTCATCTGTGGTCCACGTGCCTGGAGTCAACGACATTCAGTCCTCTTCATCGACAGGCCAGAACTTGACGCAGATCTCTCGACAGCTAAATCAGAGCCAAGTGGCCTGGACAGGGAGTCGCCCTCCATTCTCTGGACAGGTATGGAAGTTAAAGGGGCTCACTTTTTATCTGCTTGTTGGAGAAGAGAGAATGCTGCATATTTTGGTGGTATATATCACTTTGTAACACATTCACCAAAGCAAATAGTGAAGGAACATCAGTGTGAATGGCTCTCCTTCACATTTAAGGGCATATGAAAGCTGGCTTTCCACCTTTTTTACACAGTTGTAAAAAAAAATGGTCCCCAGTTCTCTGGGCATCAGGCAGGTGAACCCACTAGGATTGTCTCCCCAAACTGAAAATTAGGGAAGTGCTTGCAATTTGGGGTGGTGAAAGCTACGGTGTCAGCCCATTTGCCCTTCCTGAATGCAAACTCTAGCTGTATGACACCATAGCAAATAAATAAATAAATAAATAAATGACAAACTTTTCACCATTATTATAATCATTTCCTTAGATTTTAAATTAATTAGTGAGCTATACTGTCAGCTTTATTGTTTTCTTCTTGTAATGTTACATGTCACCATCAGTGAACTTCTGTATTCCTTTACAGTTCATTCATTACATGATCAGGCAGAAGGAAGCCCCTCTTAGAACTCCAAATTCTATTAAGTGTGATGAGAGATAGCCCTGAATTGCAGTTGCAGTATTTTGACCTAGCTGGAGTTTAATTTCTGTTCATTAATTTCAGGAAATACAGCTCCCCAAACAGCTCAGAATGATTTCTCCCTCCAGCTAGTAAATAGCTGCATCTAACAAGTTGAATTGCCGAGGGTGGAGGTGATCATAAATTGACATTTGTGTGAAGGAAACATAAGAGCTCTGTTGACTCATACCAAAGGCCTGTTGACCAAAGGCATTTGTATTCACATGGTAGCCAACCAGATACATATGGGAAGCCCTCATACAGGAGAAGAACTGAATAGCATCTTCCTGCTCATGTTCCCCAAAACATGTTATTTAGAGGCATACTATTAGAAGTAAAATACAGCCATCGTAAGAAGTCATCGATAGTCTTCATCTGTATAAATTTCTCTAGTTCCTATTTTAAGCCATCCAACTTGGCACTTGATATTCCCTGCTGAGGACCTTTTCACAAAACCAGCACATACGGCTTCATAAGACTTCATAAACACAGATGTTTTAAAGCTGGGCACTTTCTGAGACCTACAGCCCAGCAAAGGGTGACCACCTTCTAGCCCTCTTCTTGTTGATGTCTCCTCTTGAAACTTGCTCTCTCCAAGGCTATGAAAAATGACAGTGCCAAGAAAAAGGAGCAGCAGTCTTCACACATCCTGCTCTTTCCTCCTGGGCTGTAGACCAAGAGGGAGAGAACAGTTGAATAATCAGTGAGGATAGTGTCATGGATAAGAGGTCTGCTCAGGACATTTTGCCCAAACTCCCACCAAACCTAGATCTGACCATTGATAACCTATTTGTAGGACAGCATTAATGGGTTATCTCAGGGAGCAGCTGCACACAAACCTCTGTGGTTCTTGACCTGAATTGGCCTTGAGTGTGCATTGTTACAACATAACAAAGGTGGAAATAACCTACCCCAGTAGCTCCAGAAAGTTGCTTATTTCACAATGATGTTGTCTTTGATGACACTGGAATTCTATTGCACCACTTGGTTTCTTTGTTGAAAATCCAGGAAAATAATAATATCTTTATGCTGGGTTTTCCCCCCCACCTTACTCCTCTTTAGCAAATTCCTTCACAGTCCGGCAAGGCTCAGTCTTCTCCTTTTGCGATTGGAACCAGCCATACTTATCCCGCTGATCCAGCATCCTACAGCCCCCTGTCTAGTCCTGCCACATCATCGCCAAGTGGGAATGCCTATTCCAGCCTAGCTAACAGAACAGCAGGATTTGGTAGGTATGAAACTTGATGGCAGGGCATAAGCACATGGAAGTACAAAAGGAAATGTAGCTGATGTGATGACTACCACTGTTACTGCTACTATTGTTGCTGAAACTACTACAGTTATTTTTTCTCATTTTCATCTTCCTCTTCTTTGTGCTGCTACTACTACTATTATTGTATGGAACTTCCAGGTTTGGTGGTACTAGAGGTACAACAAGCTTTAAATAGCCAAGCAGGCAGGCCAGCAAGCAGACCAGTCAACCAGCAGCAAATATAGTCATCCCTTCCCATTCACAGGGGTTGGGGCGGAGCACCACCACAAAACTGGGGAAAAAAAAACAACCACGAATAAATTAAGCCCCCCCACAGGGAACACATGGCTTTGTTCCCTGTGGGGGGGGGGGAGCCAAAGGCCAAGCACAACATCAACAGCTTTGCGGCCAGCGTGGGGGTTTGCTTGGCTCTCGCCTTTCACACACACACAGGGAACGAAGGCGGAGGAAGCCCCCAGTGCTTGTCACAAAGCTGCGTATACCCTGTGGGTGGGGAGCCGAAGGATGAGCAAAACCTCAGCGGCTTTGCAGCCAGCGGGGGGGGGGGTTGCTCGGCCTTCAGCTCTCCCCCCCCCCCAGGAAACGAAGGCCAAGGAAACCCTCAGCGTTTGCAACAATGCCACATGTTCCCTGTTGGGGGGTGCTGAAGACCAAGCAAACCCCCGGCAGCTTTCCGCAAATACATAAAACCGCAAAAGGGAAAGCCGCGAATAGGAAGGGATGACTGTACAGAGGGAGTCAGTGGTTCAAGGGCCAGTTATTCCCCATTGAGACCCACTGTAGGACTCACCATGCCCAGAAATAGTAATAGTAGTAGTAATAATAATAATAATAGTTGTTGTTGTCTTTATTTCTATCCAGTTCTTCCAGCTTTTTCCCCAATTTGGGACTCAAAGCGTCAAATAATAAAAGAACATTGTTAAAATCAGCAAAATACAAAAGTTAAAACACAATTAAACAAATAAAAATGTTTTAAACAGCTAAAATTCTAAAAACACCCATGTACACAATACTCACATATACCCCAGCACTGCCATTAGCAAAGATCGGCAAAGCCCTGTCAAAACAGGAAAGTTTTTACTTGGCTCCAGAGGGAAGGCAGGGAGGGTGCCAATCTGACCTCTCTGGGCAGAGCGTTCCAGAACCTGGAGGCAGCCACTGAGAAGGCCCTCTCCTGAGTTCCCCACTCAGTGCACTTGTGAGAGTGGTGGGACAAAGAGAGGGGCCTCCCCAGCAGATCAAAGAGCCTGGGCTGGTTCATAAGGGAGAATACGGTCCTTCAAATAACCTGGACCTGAGCCATGTAGGGCTTTAAAAGTCATAGCCAGCACTTTGAATTTGAGCCTGGAAACAGAGTGGCAGCCAGTGGAGCTGCTGAACAAAGGAGTTGTATGATCCCTGTAGCCAGCTCTATGCTAAATATAGGGACATGCACTCCATTTTAGAACAAAACCACTACTTTTGGAATCTTCCAGGAGCAGAAGAGGCAACAATTAGGTTGAAAAGCCCTTCACCAAAAGGAGGAGGTGCATGGAGACTTGCCACAAAATCAGCCTTGTGGAGCACACTTTGCCCACTTCTGAATTAAAGCAGGCAAGCTGAGAAGCAAGGTGGGTGGACTAACTGAGAACAGCTTGAGCTGCACTGATGCTGAGATTACCCAAAGTGAAGGGCCAGTCTGGTACACAGTTGCAATAACACCTTCTGCAACAGTAACTGCCTAAGGCCACCACTTCACTGCTTAATGGTAGATCCAGTCTTACTAAGGTGGGTTGCGTCAATGACACCCCCACCAATGTGTTTAGTTGTCTCCATTTCATAAAATGAGGAAGGTGGTGGCAGCAATGGGGGAACCCAAGAAGATAAAACACAGAACGATTGGCTTCAAAGTACCAGCTCTTAATAACTGCCCAGAAGAGGGAAATGGCACGTGTAGATTATCGTGCACAGGTGCGATAAGCCAGCCCTCTCAAAATTTTCTCTTCTGCAAAAATTCTGTTGCATTCCTTAGTTTATGTTTACCCTGGAAAGAGAAGGACAAAATTGAATACAATAGACACTAGATGAAAAGTGGGACACATGTCACTGGCTTGGAGAGTTAGAAGTGTGTCTTGGTTCTGAAAATTGCCTAAGACCAGAGGTCTCAAAAGATTTCACTGCATCTACTGCCAACTGTTTGGTGGTTGGGAGGTGGATATGTGAGAGAGTTCTGGAATGCCTCATGATTAGGGGTGGGGGAGGAATTCAGAATGTCCAAGTTCCAAAATATATTCACCTGGTTTGCCTGTGTTCACATACGCAGGCAATCCCTGAAAATGTAAAGATGTTTCCTAGAGTTGTGAGGAACACACAGTGGACCATGCAGATTTCAACAGAATGGGGGGAATTAGTTCAAGAACTGCTGTTGTCTGCAGTTTTGGAGGAGACACTATTGAGCATGAGGGGGAACTTCAGTTGATGCATTTTCATGACAAAAACTTGAAAAGCAATTATCTTGAGCCCAGCAAGTTTAACTGATAATTCAGGACAGGCAGTGAATCAACTTTAGAAGTTTGAATGCAAGTGCCAGGAACAAAAGGTGAAGAGAGAGCACTTAAATACCAAAGTGTACAGTAAGAAAAGGGTTTGTTTTATTTTTTTAAAAGTCACACAAGGAAGAGTTCAAGTCTCAACTGAGATGATCTCCATGAGGACAAGTCTTTTTCTTTGGCTTCACTATCACTTTCAATCTGTCTTCTAGATAATAATTAAATTAAATTAAATTAATTATAAATTTGATCCTTAAATAAACAAAACAGTAATGCCCTCTTAGATGTCTAGTGTGGTACAGTGGTTTGAGAGCTGGGCCAAGATTCCAGAGGAACAGTCTGAATCCCATTCAGCCATAGAAATCCACGGGGTGACCTTGGGCAAGTGTCTATACAAGCCCCCCCAAAATGGAGTGCCTTGCAATAATGGCATTTTGCAGTAGCTGCAACATGTCTTAACAATGTTTTTGCCCGTATAAGTTTTGCATGCAGGATGGCGGCCATGAGTGATTTACTTGTGTTTGTACTTACCTCATTTTACCACTGCTGAACTTCTTTTAAAAAACAAACAAACAAACTGATGTCCAAGGTGCAGTAGAGTGATTTTTCGATTTAACAGGAAAGCAAAACACACACACACTGTTTTATCGCCTTAGCAATCACTCACTAAGGGGAAAATCCAACATGGCAGCAACATTGCCTTGTTAGCAAGCCCCACCCCCATGCTCTCCTGGCCAATCAGCTTTGTGCTTCCTCTCCTATAGGAAAGCAATTCATATCAAATTGCTTGTCCTGGTGAGCAGGAATGCGCATTCCCCTCGCTGTTTTTAAAAAAGTCTGGCAAAAGCCGCGAAGCCTTTTCCTGAAGAGTTTTTTATGTTTTGCCCCCCCCCTCCCAATACGGTGCAATGATGTGGAATGCCATAAAGACAGTTAGGACTCTCCTTGTATTCCATGAGGAGTATTTTCGCCATTTAGACAACCCCTCTGTCTAAGGTTGCTGCTACTTATTCCTGTGTTTAAAAAATTTATATAGTTGATTTCAAACAAGCAGGAGTATCATATTTCAATTATATTTATTTGTTTATAACATTTAGCTCCTCTTCAATTTTTTTCCCTAGATGCTTAAAGTAGCTTATAAATTTAACAAGTCCAAAAAAATAAAGAAAACATAATTTGTGTGTGTGTGTGTGCGCGTGCGTGCACACCTTCAAGTTGCCTGTCGACTTTTGGTGCAATTTACCTATAATGCATTAAAAAAAAAAAACTCACTGTATGAAGCATTGCAATGAGTGCGGGCTGAAAAGGCAGGCAAAAACTTGTGTTCATATCCCTCACCAGCCATGACCTCACAATGAGTTAGGTCTCAGCCTTGTATGTCACTCAGGGTTAGTCTATTTTATTTATTTTTTAATTTTTAAAGTATTTATTTATTTATTTATACCCCGCTCTTCAGTCACAAGGCTATCAGAGCGGCTTACAGATTGTTTTAAGCAATAGCAATTTACACATCTACACTGCATTAAACAGTTTCCAATGTGTGTTAGCTATATGTCTTTTGTTTTATTGCAATTCTGTTGCACTTTTATTACATTTTAAATTGAATTGCTCTGAGAAATCTTATTTTACAAGATGTAAAAGAGTAAATATGACACAAATGATTATAGCCTCCAGCCACAGATGCAGGGCAGCAGGGTCGGTCTCCCGCTGTTCCCCTTTGTAGGAGACCAGAGCTTAGCATGCTACACTACCTTCTAGCTAGCCATTAATTAAACAAGGCTTCAACTAATTTGGTGCCTTTGTTAGCCGTGGGGAGAGAACTGAGATATCAGCCCCATTTGCCAGACCCAGAATCTATAGGCGAAACACCAGTCTTTGGATCCCGAATCCCTGTATAAAGGCATCTGCTGTCTTTGGTAAAAGAGGTTCTTACCTTCAAATAGAGACCCAGTCAGTCCATGTCAGGTGTAAGCAAAGAAGAGCAACTTTATTAGTGGAGGCTATGATTTTATAGACCCGCTCCTAGGTCTTCATGATCTCATCCAGTTTAAGTAGCAAACTTCAGTTAATACATCTTTTCAGTCCCTGGCTAGATAAAATGAGCACAAAGCAGCGTAGTAACCAGGAGCTCATTTACACTACACAATTATAGTGCTATATTCCACTTAACTGCCATGGCAACAGTCTGTGGAATCCTGGCCTTTGTAGTTTGATGAGGCTCTGGAAGAGAATTCTAAATGCCCCTCCCTAAATTGTAGTTCCCAGGATTCCATAGCATTGAACTATGGCAGTTAATGTGGAATCATAGGTGCTATATAATTGCATAGTGTGAATGGGCTTTGGAGTTTGAAAAGGTCACTAAATGTGGGCATGCTTTCTGATGTTGGCAAACAAAGTGCATGCATGTACAGTTATAAAGAAGGAGGTTATCATTAATCCACACATCACCCTTATGTTACTCTAAGGTACTGAGAAATGAACCCAAGAGGGGCAGGAATGAATATTTTGTTTAGAAGGATAATGGGTCAGTTGAGGAGGGTTTAAAAGAAATACAAAGTTATACTCTTGTAACCTTTTTGGGGGGGGGGTGTCTCTTCCAGCTGAGAGCAGCCAAAGCAGTGGACAGTTTCAAGGGAGGCCTTCAGAGGTGTGGTCCCAATGGCAAAGCCAGCACCATAACCAACAGAACAGTGAGCAGCACCCACACCAGCAAACGAGCCAGACAGAAGTGTTCCAGGTGAGTCCAGGCATCATCACAGCAGGCCCTTTTCAGGGTAAATAATGGCAATGGCCTGATTCAAATGATACTCTGGCATATCAGTTGTGAGCAGCATGATTATGCACGCTGCCCATTTGGGGCCACTTGCAGTGGGAGCAGCTGACTTTGCTCCATGGTTTGCTTAGAGGGGAACACACTAGCTCCCCCTCTGGTTTGTTCCTCCCATAACAAATGAGAGAAGAAAACTCTGGATTCCTTCCCTGGTTTATTAGAGGAGAATCAAACCAGAGAGGGAGCTGCACCCACATTCACACAAATAAGTGGACCACAAAGGGAAGTTCCATGTTTGATTAGCTACTCCTGCTGATTCTGGAAAATGGTTACCAGAATGGGAGAGGCACATTTAAATGTCCCTTTTTTGAGTGTGTCATTTATGGCAGGGTTCACTGTCTGGCCAGTGTGCTGTCAGAGTGGATGCAAGACCACATGGCTCACCTTCTTCCTTTGGAGAAGGAGCTTTCATGCATCTGTGAAGCACCCTCAGTCCTGGGTATTAATCTGAAAGTGGGAACAACCAATCAGCCTACTCTAGCACACTACTCATCCACTAGGGGTTCTGCAGATCCCTAGCTAGCTCATCAGGTCATCCATACCAGCCCATTGTGCTGTATGTAGGACTGCCCAGGAAGCCCATATGGAAACTTCAGCTGATTCAGATCACAGCAGCTGTGCTGCTAACAGAGATGTGACACAAAGAACCTGTGTAGCCTGTGCTGAAAGATCCAGTTTGAAGTGCTGACTATAACTAGTACTGGGATAAAAGTAAATCTGAGGTGCAGTGGAACGGCAGCTGCTATTTAGCATCCTCTTGAGCTTGGAAAATTTATTTTTTGGACTAAAACTTCCCAAATCCTCCAGCCACCATGGAGTTCTGGAACCTGTTTTCCAAAATTTAACTTTTCTAAGTCCTGATATCTTTTGGGAAGAGCGTTCCTGGATCTGAAACGAGAGCAATTAAAATGAGCCGAATATGCTTACTAGCTTACTCCTGGATTAAGCATATGGGACTCAGGGCAAATGTCAAACACTGGTAAGCTTTTGTCTACCAGGTGTTAGCATCTATCATGATAGTTTGTATGAAGCATGTTTTTTTTACAGTACAGTAAGCTTTCCCTTCTGGTTTGTTCTGCTGTTTTTGTTTTGTTTTGTTTTTTTGTTTTTTTGTTTTTTTTTTGTTTTTTTGTTTTTTTGTTTTTTTTGTAGTTAGTTGCTGTACATCTATGCAAGAAAAGTAGTTTTGTTTGACAGGAAAGCAAGGAAAACCACATATCCTTTTACTTGTCTTTATCTTCCAGGATATGTTACCTATTCCAGGCGATCCAACACAGGGGACTGGCAATTACAACATTGAAGACTTTGCTGATCTGGGCATGTTTCCTCCATTTTCTGAGTAAATTTATCTAGCTAGATAACCTCTTAAAGAATGTTCTGGGAAGCAGGGAGAACCCACACTGGTGTAGGTTGGCCTCTGCTTTTTCTGTGTTAACTTATCATAGAAGGTATTAAACAAGACGTCTCCATGCTCATCTTTTAGATAATAACTTGCTGTCTTTCCAAATGTTGACCATGCAAGTTCTAATGAAATGATTAATGCTACCTGGTCGGGGTTCATGTAAGGATTCATTTTGTATCTCATTCCCATTTGCAGTAGTGATTGGGGTTTGGGGTGGGGTGGGTAGCGAGGAAGGCACTTTGATTGTGAACTTTCTCTAAGCTCTTAACATTTGAATGTGAATCACTTCTTCCTTTCCCTTTTAGAGAAAGTTGTTTGTGTAAATAGATACTTTTTGCATACTACTTGAAAATACACAGTTTGGATTTCATTTGGACTTAGAGCAAGGAGAGCTTGGATTGTTGAGCTTAGTGCTTTTGGTTAGAATGGGCAAAAAAGGGGTGCAGGTTTGGTTCCTGTAGTCTGCTTTAATGGGGAAGGCACTTCGCTCAATGACAAGAGCTAATGATTTGCATGCATGAAGTCTTGCATTCAGTTCATTTGGCATCTCCAGAGGCTGGATGGCCATCTGTCAGGAATGATTTGATTGTGTATTCCTGTATGGAAAGGGGTTGGACTGGATGGCTTTTGTGGTATCTTCCACCTCTATGATTCTATGAAAAGAACTCAGCTAACATTGCTGGGAAAGTTCCCTGTCCTAAGACCTGGGAAAACTGATGCAAGGCAGTACTGAATTTTTTTTAAATGAACAGTGGCTGGAAGCATGTTTTTTACATGCTCAGTTCAGTATTTAATGGCATTGACCGCACACAGCAGAAGTTGCATTTCTGCCCTGGGTTATGTGCAGTAACTAGGTTTCTGCTTGCATTATGACATGTTTTCTAAGGAGCGTTCATTTGGATTACACTTATCATAGAAGTTCATTTGTGGAGATTTCCTTCTGTGAGAACTTAGCATAAACTCAATAACAATAGCTCAAATGGCCAACCTGGATCACAAAAGACTACATCCTCAAGCAAGGAATGGCCACCTTCTGTATTTCAGGACGTTCTGTCTTCCAGACAGAAATCCCAGTGGTCTAAAATGGGACCTTGCCACATGACCTGATCCCATCATGATTGTCTAGACTTCACAGTTGTCAACACCACCTCTTGCTTGGCAATCTGCTCTAAGTAAACACGCCAAGAAAGACAGCATTCTAATCCCACCGCCTCCTTTCCCCATATGGAGGGTGGCAGTCCCAAAAGGGAGCCTTCACTATGCATGGAGGCTCTCCACATCTAGAAAGATTCTCCTCTTCAGACTGTATGCATAGTCCACTCCTATTTACTCAGAGTAGATTACAGAGCATCTGACTAGGGCTCCAGAACTAATATCTTCAAAGTTACTGTGTACTTATGCTTTCAAATCAGCAGTGTTTTGTGTTCAGAAATATGGCAGAGATGGGCAGGAGATATCTTATACAACTTTTAAAGCCACTTTTTTTCTCTTTATTAGCTGAGACCATGGGCAACTTTTTTTTTCAGCAGCTCAGCTAAAATTTTGCAGGTCCACCTACAACGCCAGTTGAATAAGAGGTTGGCTTTCACTGGGTTAGTGAATCTATTTTGACTTTACTGTTCTTTCCAAATTGGCATGTAATACGATGCATTGTGGGGTGGCTTGGGAGGTTAAATCTGAACTTGGAAATACCGTAGCTAGTTACTGTTAATAACTTTATTTCCAACTAGTTACTTTTGGTGCTGATGAAGCCAGTGCCATTCCTGTGGCAAATGAACACAGTAATGCCTTGCCGTTCTTTCCTTTTCTTTTTTTAAGGCGCCCCTAAGAAATACTTGCTATTTTGGCCTAGGTGAGAAGTGTTGCCTCTTAGTAAAAATCTCTTACATCTTATTCACTTCCCATATGTATATGATGTGGCCAGGGAGGCAAGTTTAATCTATTTTCCCCCCACCTTTTTAAACAAATGCCTTGCTCCACAGATCTTCCTGTTCTCCTCCTCAGTTCCATTTCCTCCATCAAACGAACAGCCAAAAATATGGCATCAGCATTTCTGGGAGGACTAGCTAAGCATGGCACTGAGCCAGTCTTCCAGGAAGTGTTGCAGCTGACACACTTCCTGAATGCTCCTGTGTCCTGTTCAGTCCTTGCATTGTAGCCCTAATGGTGGATGATGTTAAACTTTGGAGGGGAAAAGTAGGATCTTGGTGTGTAGGGGCTTTGTTTTTAAAACAGGGTTGAGAGTCATGATCCCCTCCAGATGTTGTTCAACTGAAACTCCTAGCAGCCCTAGATAGCATAGCCAATGGTGAGGAATGCTGGGAAATGCAGTCCAACAGCATCTGGAAGATTGCATGATTTCCACCTCTGATTTAAAAGTTAAAATCAGAGATAAACCCCACCACACAAACAAATTTACTCAGAGCTGCCAGAATGAGTACAGTGTAATGAACTTTGGGCTGCAGCCCCAAAAACAAGTAATGGAATAGATTACTTTTAGAGAGCCATGGAGCAAAGCATGAGGCTGAAATATATCGGCAACCCGGAGAGAGTTGGGCATCACTACATGCACAGAAGACTGATAAGGTGGCCATGCTATGGCATATGTGCCAAGCTCAATCCACACTGCAGCCTCTACTAGGTCAAGCTGTCATTGGCTGAACTTGTCCATCAGACTCTCCTCTTCACTGAGATAGACTTCTGTTTGGGGTGAATGATGAAGACAAGAAGAAATACACCCTTTTGTGGGATATTACATTTATAGGAGGGTTCACTGACCAGTATACTGTGAGACTGGGTGCGAGATATGGCGTACTTCCTTCCTTTCAATGAAGCATTTGTCTGTGTGAAGTACCCTTCGTCCTTGGTTTCTGCACACAACTTAATGTGGGGTTTCCCCCAACTTCAGAAAGTATAGTCCTTAATGGTCATTGTAGACCAGTTTGAACGTAAAGTTATACAGGCATACCGTGGTTAATAACGCCTCTTGACAAAGACGCTTCTTTTTACAAAGTCTTTTTACAGCTGTCCTCCCTTTTCTTCTGTCTTGCTGGAAAAAAAAATTTCCCCAGCATTGCAACTGGAAAGATGGTGAAGGAGGTCTGAATAAACACAGACTTTTGGTGCTGGTTTTCAGCATTGTGTCTGCAGTAAACAGTATACTAAAGCTCAAGAAAGAGAGGACTCTACTCTAAGCAAATCTGCCGCAGCTCTGTGTACCTGCCTACAGCAGGCAAGTTAAGCAGCAGCTGCTTCCAGAATCCCTTACTGAGTATGTGAACACCAAAACAGAATGGAAAGGGGGAAAGCTGGTTAATCTCCCTTACCAGCTACCCCCTGCATGTTTTTTAAAAAAGCATAGATTATAAGTTTGGCCACTAACATGGAAATCATAAGAAAATTGGGGGGTGGTAAAAGAAAAGAAAAATCATTCCTGGGTGCATTATGGAAGAAGCTCTCAAATGGTCTCCAGAAGATCCATAATGCATTTTCATTACTTATTCAACCTGGCTGGTTCACACATGCATATTTTACATGTGCATATTGTTTGTTTTGGATACAAAGTTTGCTGAAAGATGTTCAACTGCTCTTCTTTTTTGTGGTGTAGTAACCTATCCCTGTTCTTTCCATGCTATTTCTGCCTCTGGTACCAAATTTTCTGTTAAAGGAGTAATTGCTCAGGAACACATCTGCTTTGTTAAGTGAGGTATACCTGTATAACCATAACCTACCCTTTCTGTCAAGAGAAGACACAGATCCTCTAGTAGGTAACCATGGAAGGCTAGGGCCACATTACCCCCCCCCCGCCCCAGGATACCTTAGAGGGCTGCAAAATTTCCACTTGCATCCCCCACACACAACAGTTTAAAAAGTATAACCCTTTAGTGGGCATGGGGGCATTTTTGCCATGTATTGAGGCCTAGGTGAGGTCTTGACAACAGGAAGTGAGCAAAGATTTTTTTAAAGGGGCTTGTCTATACAAGGCAATAAAATGTGGATTGATGCGTTGTAACATCAATTTGCAGTCACTTGTCTCCAGTTTTTTTCAAGATCATTGGCATGTAAATCTAACTGCATTTGATGTTCAAACAGGCATGCCTGCGAATCAAGATGGTGGGCGTGAGTGAATTACTCGTGTTTTTATTCTCACCAGTTGATACCACCAAACAGTATTTTTTTAAATCCAAGGTGCGAAAGTGCAACCTTCTGCTTAAATAAACAGGAGTTTTTAAAAGGCTGTTTCGTCACCTCAGCACAATGATTGCTATGGCAAAAATCCAACGTGGCACTTCCAGTTGCTGCCTTGCCAGCAACTCCATTCCCACGCACATCTGACCAATCAACCTTTCCACTTCCGCAGTTACTGGGAAAGCACAGCAAAGCACATTGGTTGTTCCAATGAACGGGAATGCACACACCCATCGCAGTTTTTTAAAAAGTTTGGGGAAAGTCACAAAGACTTTTCCCACAGAGTATATGGCATTTTTGGCTGCCTTCCTTATGAAAATAGCAAAATGATGCGGGATCCCATTGGGGCAAAAGGTATTCACGAATTCTATGAGGAGCATTTTCACAATCTAGAGAATCCCAAGGTCTCTCTTGGGCATAAAATGGCCCTGGGGGCAAAAACTTTGTGAAAATGTCCCCATGCCCCCTAGAGGACATTTTGGGGCATTTTTTAAAAAAAAAAGAAATTTACCTTGGAGGTCACATGCCATCCACAGGTCACATTTTGCCCACCCTTGCTCTAGGACCTTTCCAATCTCATTTTCACTCACTTAAATGTTAATTGTGTTTCAGTACTATCTGTATATCATAGTGTACTAATTGATGTCCAGGTTTGTTATGTGTTTGGAATTTATTTTTCCTTATAAATGACAAATGATGTGTGCCTGGGGAAAAAGTGGCAATATAGTAGAGATCTTATTGCATGATCCTAAGGAACAGCTCATCCTTTTGGGTTCAGTATGCAGGATGATTGGGTGGGAGGCTGTTTTCAGTCTCAAAGCTAGATGTGCCAAGAGAGGTTGATGTTCTTACTGTTAGTCCAATGATGCATACAATGCAATACACGGGGGGGGGATGCATAATTTCCAAAGGGCAAATGTTGCAATCAGACCAACAGCAGTAACTATCCATTGCAATTAAAATTCTAACCAACAGATGGCCACAGAAGTGCTAGTCCCATTGTTTTGGTGGGGGGCAGGCCAGATCTGGGATGTGTCAGAATAAGAAATATCCCAGCCAGTAGGAATTGCCACATTGCAACCCAGCAGTGATTTCAGCAGAGGAAGATGAGGGGCAATCTTACTGATTTTCTGCCTGTAAGAGTGTAGGATAGAACTTCTACAGCAAATTCAGAAAATCCCTATTACTGTAATTACTTTTTAAAATCCCAGTTAATTATAAGAACCGTTTTAAGTGTTCATCTTTACAAAAGGAAAGAGTAGCTCCTTTCTTTTTGGGTTTAAAGACAAAGCAAAGCCAAAAAGATACTCTCACCCCACCTAACTACCTCTGTTTTCTGAGTCTCTTCCTGCCCAGATCCACAAACCCAAGGGCCGTTTTATTTTGCTTAGGGCAAGCTGACACAAAGGAGCAGGCAGCAGTTTTTCTGTGGGTGGTTTCTTGCAAGAAGGCACAAGTAGCCCAAAAGCCCTTTTGTTGCTTAGCTTACTCCAACAGTTACAAGAAACATAGGGTATCTAACTTTATCTAATATGAAAGTGAGGACTGCATGCTGCATTTTTTTCCCCACCAGAATGTCTTCTTCCACCCAATACTTGATGAAGTGTGTTCTTTGCTATATGGATTGTACATGGAGAAGATGGAAAGAAATGGAAGGACAGGTCAGTCCCTGTATCCGTGGGAGATACATTTGCAGACTTACTGCAGATATGCAAAACTGTGTATAACAGTGAACTGCCATGAATACCATAGAATCTCACTGTAGGACCAAGAGAATGCCTAGAGAGGATGCCTCTCTAGGCATCTGGCCCAACTCTGTGGTCAACTTCCTCCAGAGATTGACCATAGAGTTGTGCTGAAGGACCTCCCAATGCCTAGAGAGACTACCTCCAACATGACTCTATAGTCTTCCAGATGCCTAAAGAGACCCCCCACACACACACAAAACAGTGAAACCACTGGTACCAATCCCACATAAACAGGGGCAACCTGTAGTTGTATTAAGTAGTAATTAATTCAGTCATTAAATCATTTGTTTCCAATGAAACTATGGAATTATAAAGAACAACATATTTGGTTGTTACCATTGCCTCCATTTTATTATCGGCTCTTTGTTGTCATTTTTAATTTGCCTCTTCCAGTGTCACAAATGACCCCTAAGCAAAAGGAGCTGAAGGTCTTTTGAATGTCCTTTAAATTAAGGAACTTTAGGGGTGGAGGGACAAGGCAGAGTAGGTCAGCCAGTTCAGGGCCAGGCCAGGCAGGAAAATCTGAAGTAAATTTAAGAGCTATTCTTTCTTTTCTTGCTTAAGAGGACGGTATGAAATTGTAAATACAGCATCTACCTTTTGAAAGGTCCTGATTCATTTCTGGAACAGTGTAATGTTAAAAAGAATGTTGTACTGATCTGACTGTTCTAACACATATTTTGTACACACTGTACTCTCTTCACCTCCTCCTCCTCCAAGGATAGGCTGCTGTGTAATCCTCAATGCCTTATCAATGTCATATTACCCAATTGATTGCCTCCCAAGATAGCAAACAAATGAATTGTTTTAGAGTGTTTTTAGGGTGTGTTTTTCTGGCTTTATTGAAGGTAGAAAGAGACAAGACTGGGGCTTTAGTTGTTTCAGCTGAGAGGGTATTACTAAACATAGGTAGGCTGGGCAGGGGCAAAATTGGGACATTTTGGTATTGTTATGGGAGCAAATATATAAGTCTTTGGGGAGGATAACAAATTGAAAAGCACAGGCCAGTTTGCTTATATCAGGTCCAGGCACAATCTAACCAACATTAAGCATTTTTAATACTGTTGAACCCAGTTAAGGGCCGCAGATTTCAACAGGGAGAAAGTGGTAAATGTATCCCATTAGTGTTGCCAATCTGTCTGTATTTCTGAATATATGCCAGTTGTAGTCAGCCGATGAAGCCATGTTTTGACCACTCTTATTGCCAGGAGTTAGAACTATGATCATGGAACACAGGGCTTTTGTCACTTTCAAATAAGCTATCTAACTTTGAGGAGGAAACCATCTCCAGCTGTTTTTTTTTGTGTGGGTTACAAGATTACAGTGCACCTTTGGTGATGTTAGTAGGTAGCAACTGTTTCTGTAATAATTCTTTCTTCATTAGTGATGCATTAAAATATTATATGCTGCTTTGAATATGGAAAAAGCAACCTGCATAACTCCTTCAAACAGCAGTGTTTACTGGTCTGATCATGTTCTGTCAGGGAAACCATCTATAGTAAATGCAAGATTCTGTCTGACTCTTCCATGACCTGCCTCATTCATGCCTAGCTACCACCCCAGTCTGTCCAGTTTTATCTTGACTCCACCCTGCTCTTAGCTTCTGTCCTGGCTGCATTGTCTGATCAGCCCAGGTCTTCAGGTTCCTCAGATTGTCAGCCAGGATCTCCACTGGCATAGGTCCCTAGCCTTTCCTAAATAAAGAGGAAGAAGTACAGTAGTACTTTTCTAGGCCAAGCATTTGCAACCATACCTTCCCTCTGAAATCTGTAAGCTTAAATCTTATGGACTCATCCCTGTTGTTTTCAGTGGGGATGAGGTGGTCATGTGCTTAGCTTTCTCCCATTAAAACCCGAAGGCACTCAGCCTTGGCTCTTGATTACACATCTTACCTTTTTTCTCTCTCCTAAAAATAAAGCTAACTTTTTTTTAAAAAAATGTTTTATTGTTTGCATTCATATCTGTTGGAACTCTTTCATGTCAGTGTGGAACTGTGCTGTGGATAAAAATGTATTTTGTACTTCTAAGTGTTCTGTATAGCAAAACCAGTTTTGTGTGTCTGTATAATTAATAATTTGCCTTTTAAAATGTCATTAAAATAATAAACCATCACAAATTGTTATTAATCATGTCTAATGCAAGGTTAATGTTGACATCAGTATAAAAACAAGGGATATACTGATCTTTGATTTTATTCACTCACTCATTGAGATTTTTCTCCAAGTGAACATATATGAATGTGCACTGTCGTTTATTTGCATGCAGTATTTATCTGTTACTGTTCAAAACTGATTTACAAAGCAACTTGTAAACACTTAATAATGCAACAGCTGGAAATCCCCAAATAAGAGGGAAATAAAATCCGTCAGCTTCTGTATTATTGTATAGTGGCCTACAGGTCTAGAGGAAATGAGTAAGTTTTTGTACATTTCCAAAAGCCAAACAGTGATGAGATTCAGCACAGCTCTTACAAGGACGGCCTGAGTCCACATTGTTGGGGGGGGACTACTTTTAATGCCGAACTCCTCATACACACCAGACTCATTACTTAAAGATGGAACTCTGACCAGGACCTCTTTGGTAGATTGGAATGTGAGAGGTGGAACAGATTCAAGTAGGCTGGAGAAGAATAGGGGAGGAAGTTATATCCATCTAGACTTTAAAATGAGAAAAGAATGAAAAAAATATAAATATTGTTAAAAATAGAATCAGATTTCAGAGCTGATCCAAAATAGTCCTTATGTTGAAAATGTCAGCATGTTGTAAATCAGAACTGGCTGTCTGGGAGCCATTTTAATTTCCCAGAATGCCCCCAACATTTAGGGAATTGTGGGAAATTAAACTTTGCTTTTAGTGGTTCTGTTGCTTAAAAAAAACAATGGGAAACATAGGGCAAGCACTTCCCATTATTATTATGAAAACCAATGTGATGCAGTGGTTTGAGTGTTGGACTATGAACCTGGGAGACCAGGGTTCAAATTCCTGCTCAGCTATGTCAACCCACTGGATGACCTTCTGCAAGTCACATTCTCTCAGCCTCAGAGGAAGGCAATGACAACCCCCCACTCTGAATAAATCTTGCAAAAAAAAAAACCTATCATAAGCTCGCCCTAGGGCCACCACAAGTTGGAAGCTACTTGAAGACATACAAAAAACAAACAGGGCAAGTGACTGTAGCAAACCCTGCTAGGGCACTGGGATCCTGGCAGCTGCCCAAAGATGCCTTCTGCTGATGCCAAAACTGATCTGGTGTGGCTTCCTCTCCCCATCCGTGGCAGCTTCCAGACCACTTACAATGCTTCATGGGAAAGTATTTTAACAGTAGCCCAGCAGCTGTGTAAATAGATCAGGGTTTTTAAAAAGAAAAGATACCAGATCCCTCACATTACCAAAAAAAAAAAAGTTTTCATTTCTTTCTGCCTTTTATCTTCAGTCTTCCCCTATCCGTGCCAAATACCCACAGGGAAGTCAAGTTCAAAACTGGTGAACTGAAGAGAAAAAAAGTGAAAAGGAAACAAGATGTAAGAATGTTTTTGCATTTGAAGCTAAAAGTGTCCTGACGTCTGCCCAATCTTAGACAATCTCCCAGCTTTCAAGAATACTCTTCCATGACAAACAAGGCCAGTGTAATTGTTGGAAATCTCAGTGGGTTTCTTTTTAATATTAGAGATGGGGAACTGTCCCCCACAATGCCCAATCTGGCCTGTTGATGTCTGGGTCTCTGTCCCCATTAAGACCCACCCCCTCCCTTGTGCCTATGTTACCTCTCTCCTTGAAGAAAAGCAGCTGTGTGGCTGCTTCATGCAGCACTCATCCTAACTGTGATGGCAAGAAGATTGTGATGTAATTTGGCTGATCTTTTGCATGTCTGGGGAGCTCTGCTCCCAGGTGGAATGTGTGTGTGTGTGTATGTGTGTGTAATATTATTCTCCCAGTGCTAGCAAACATCTTTACCAAACCCACTTCCAGTTTTGTAAAAACTGGGAAGAAGGAACAAGATGCAGGGGGAGGCCTGTCCTTTGTTTTAAAGCAAAACCATCCCTCTTGGAGGCTTCCAGGAGCAAAATAGCCCTTTCTGTCAAATTTTGAGGGTGTCTTGGGGAGGGGCAGGGAAAGGCTCCAGGGACACCAGCATGCTCACCCTTGGCCTGCATAATGTCTTTCGTCAACCATAAATGAACACCTTGCTCACAGGTGAAAATAAAATAAGGTTTTCTCCCTGCTGGGAAAATTTATGAGAGTTTTTGTGCATTTTTCCCCTGATGATTTTCCAGATTTTTTTGTTGTCAATGTTTTTTATTGTTGTCAATGTTTATTCATCTTTGTTTTGCAAAACTTCCAAAAGTTTTTTTGGGGGGTATTTGCATGAAAAACTTGTTTATACAAAATGCGTATCAACAATTTAAGGTATGAAGATGACACCATATTGTTAGCATAAAATAGCAAAGACTTGGAATGACTATTGAGGAAAGTCAAGGAAGGAAGTGCAAAAACAGGGTTACATTAAGAAAACAAAAATAATGACCACAGATGATTGACATAACTTTAAAGTGGATGGTAAAGACATTGAAATAATTTAAGTTTAAGATTTCCTATACCTTGGCTGAGTCATAAATCAAAATGGAGACCGTAGTCAAGAAAACAAGAGTAGAACTTGGAAGGGCAGCTGTGAAGGAAGTAGACAAGATACTCAAGTGTAAAGATACATCATTAGATCCCAATGTCTGCATCATCCAAGCCATTCATTGTATTTCTGATCTCTATGTATGGTTGTGAAAGCTGGACAGTGAAGAAAGCTGACAGGAAGAGAATCAATGGTGCAATTAGATCAATGGTACAATTTGAGATGTGGTGGAGGACAATTTATGGATACCAGAGACTGCCAAAAGGACAAATAAACGAGTCCAAGAGCAAACCAAACCAAACCTAAAGTTTTCCAAGAAGCCAAAATGACTAAACTGAGGCTATCATACTTGGGACATATCCTGAGACAACACGATTCACTAGAGAAGATTACAATACTTGACAAAGTAAAAAGCAATAAGAAAAGAGGAAGACTGCATTACAAATGGATAGACTCAATCAAGTAAGCCACGGGGGTCTTGGTTTTCCAAGATCTTTTCAAGGCTCTCACTCATAAGGTCACCATAAGTAAAAGCCAACTTAATAGGAATTAATGAAAAAGTGTAGTGTATTCAGCCATCACACAGTGAACTGTGTAAGCATGATGGAAATGACACTTGGGCTTGCAGCATCTTCTGGCATGCTACAAGGATTAATCAGTTGCTTTGACACCCACTTTCAATTAACCATTTGGTGTTACAGGTGCCCCCACCCCTGAATCCATGGGGATATGTTCCTGGACTTACCATTTATAGGCGAAACCATGGATAATAGCAAACCCTATTAAAATTATTTCCGGTACAGACATACCATAGAGTTGCACTGGAGGACCTCAATTCCCAGAGAGCACACCTGTAGGCATTTTACAGCATGATTCTATGGTATGTGTTCCTCTTTTTTCACCTGTGGATAACTGAAACCATGGCTATTCTGCAGATACGGGGGTGGGTGGGTGGGTGACCTGTATATCTGAACAAGAAATGATGGGTAACTTCAAATATGGTTTGTCAGAAACAAGCATTGAAGTGAGTTTGTTTCAAACAAACCATAGTTAAAATTCACCACCATTCCATTTAAGTTCACCATTCCCTGGATTCAAACAAGTTGTGATTGAACAATACAGAAAGAAATGTTCCTTTATACCATCTTCAAGTCATACTGGAGGAAAAATGAGAGGAAACTCATCAGCTCCAAGCTCACCAAGACTCATGTTCCTTGTCCGGTTGAAATCATATTCAGAATTATTTATCATCATAATTTATGATGATACCCAAGTTCAACCCCTGGCAGAATTTGGAAAGTTACTTTTTTAAAGTAACCCATTCTCATTAAACATTGTACAGTTTTTGAAATTATTCATTATCATTTTTCATTACAGTGATTTAAAAAAACAAAACACCACAGTGCTCATTGTGCTGCCTGTTATTTTTTCATTATTAAAAAATAAAATCTTAGGCTTAATAAGAGAATGGCATCAAATTTGGAAAACGCTTGTCAACATTCCCTTTAAAAGTAACTTGTAGAAGTGATTAAAGCATTACTCAATGTGCCGAGAGTAATTTAGTTCCACTTATGATGTCGCTGTTATAGTGTAACTTCATTTTTCATTTCAAAGATGATAACTTGTTACCAATATTTTATGTCACTTGTAATTCATTGCTTCCAAGCCCCTATATGACCTATAGGGTCTTAGAATCATAGAGCTGAAAGAGACCACAAGGGCCATCCAGTCCAACCTCCTGCCATGCAGGAACACACAATCAAAGCATGCCCAACAGATGGCCATCCAGCCTCTGTTTAAAAACCTCCAAAGAAGGAGACTCTACCACACTCCAAGGCAGTGTATTCCACTTATGAACAGCTCTTACTGTCAGGGAGCTCTTCCTAATGTCTAGGTGGAATCTCTTTTCCTGTAGTGTGAACCCATTGCTCCATGTCCTACTCCCTGGAGCAGCAGAAGACAAGCTTGCTCCATCCTCAATATGACATACCTTCAAATATTTAAACATTGGCTATCATGTCCCCTCTTGATCTTCTCTTCTCCAGGCTAAACATACCCAGCTCCCTAAACTGCTCCTCATAGGGCATGGCTTCCAGACCTCCCACCATTTTGTTTGCCCTCATCTGGACACACTCCAGCTCTGAACCTTTTCCTTTAAGCTAAAAATATAGCTTAATAAACTAGGATGTGAATGAGTAGCATATTGTTGGGTGCAGCCTATTTGCTCCCCAGTTTATGCAAGTGGTAAACTGAGACAGAGATGTTCTTACAACATCTGAATATGGAATAAGGTTTAAATCACACCTAAGGAAGACAAAATAATAAAACAATTTTAAAGTGTTCAGTTTTGAATCCTGTCTTATTTGAGTGTGTGTAACCATAACCCCTATTTGGACATCACTTCAACCAATCCTTTGTATGGTCATCCTTTCATTTACCTACTCTCATGTAGGGAGGAGCAAAGCACAACCTTATGGACTGTATGCTCCGGCATGCTGTTCATTAACATTTTGGAGGCTTGAAGCAGCTAGCATATTGCATAACTGGGGGGTTTGTCTTTAGGGGGCGGGGAGGTGGATTGATGTGAACTAAAGCCAATTTGAAGCAGCTTTGATTTGTCTTAACTTTTTTTGCAAAATCGCAGGCATGCGAAGCTATTACTTTTGCTGTTTTGGCATGCTTGCAAATCAAAATAGCGGGTGCAAGTGAATGACTTGCGCTTTTATTGTCACCAGTTGCCACTGCCGAACAGTATACAGTAGCACCCCTCGTATCTGCTGATTTGCCAACTGCTGATTCAATTATCCGCACTTGGTGACAGTGGGGGGGGGGAGGTGGAAGGAGGAGAGGAGGCTTCCGAATGGCTTCCTTTGTGGCAGTGGTGGGAGGGATGAAAGGATGGGAGGAGAGGTCTCGCCTCTCTTCTCCCTTCGCTTCCTGGCATGGCTCCAGTGGCGGCAATGGTGACAGGGGGGTGAAGGGAGGGGAGGAGAGTTCTCACCTCCCTTATCCCCCCCCCCGATGGCTTCTGTGGCGGCAATGGCAATGGGGAGCATTGGCTATTATCCGTGGAACTCATTATCCGTGGGGGGCCCTGGAACCAATCCCCCATGGATATGGGGGTCCTACTGTATTTTTTAAGTGTATCTAAGGTGTGAAAGTGCAATATTCCACCTAATTTTTTAAAAAAGAAAAGAAAAGTGTTTTGTCACTTCAGCACATGATTGGTAAAGCAAAAATCCAAGACGGCGGTTCCAGGTGCCTGCCTTGTTAGCAAGCTCTTCCCCCTGCCCACGTCTGACCAATCAACTTTCTACTTCCACTCTTGTGGGGAATGCAAATGAATTCAAATTGGTTGTCCCAACGAGCAGAAATACACATTCCCCACGGAGCTTTTAAAAATCTCCAGGAAAAGCCATGAAGGCTTTTCCTCCAGAGTTTTTGGTGGATTTGGTCCCCACTCCTTTTGAATACTGTGGATTGATGCAGGATGGCATTTAGATAAATTGTATTCTCAAATTCTATGAGTATTTTTGCCATTTAGACAACCCTTGGGAATGGTTGCTGCAATAATAGCAATAAATTAAGAAGTACAGATATTTCCCTGTGTTCATCTGTCAAACGTTGAAAGGGACGTACTTCTAAGCATGGGACAATCATCAATATGCTTTCTCTCATGTGAGGTCAGAGTGTATGCGCAACAGGACTGGGTCCCAGATCAGTGGTGCAAGAGTGTGAACAATGCTGACTCATTAAGAAAACAAACTAAGAGAGAATGTAGATGCTCCAAGTTGGCAGGTGTGTAAATAAAAAGAGATGGGCGATGCTGAGAACAAGCCTGTTTGTGCTGAAGCCAAATCAGTCCAGCCCCAAGTGTATTAGACCAAAGCAAATATCTGCCTGGTGGGAGAGCTGTGGGGTCACTCCAGTTTCAGAAGGTGAGTTTACACATGCAGAGAAGCTCAAAAGGTAAGACATTTTTGGACTTAGACCACCAATTCAGATTGCACAGGGAAAGGGCTTGTATATTTGAATGCTCACTCTATTAAAATTAAAACTGGACATGTAGGAAATGAGCACATCAGAAAGAAAGATTCAGCATATTTTTTTTAAAAAAAGGAGCAGCTGAAACACCGACAGCACCAGCAATGATAATATGAAACAGTCTGCCCCATAGAGCCCAAAGCTTTAGCACATGCAGTGCAGAGGCGAGTATGCCAACCCAGATGAATAACAGTTAAATTATGTACAGAAGAACGAGGAACTGAAACTGCAATAACACCCTTCAAAAACTAGGTAATCCAAAATCATACACTCCTACAGGCAGGAGAAGGTCCATTATCCCTACAATGCCAATGCTTTTTGTACTTGCAAAACACTGATACGTATGCCAACCTGGTCCAATAACAGCAAATTGGATAGATGAAGACATGAAGTTCAAAATAAGCTAGGGCCACCCCAAGTAATACACTCTTATATCCCAGAGAGTGCTACTCAAAATGGTGGGCCATGGGCCATTTGAGGTCTGCAAGCCATCATCTACAAATCCCTGGAGAGTTTCCAAAAAAGGAAGAAACAATTGTAGCCTGTGGGCATAAATCTAGTACTGTCTGTGGCACAATGGAAAAACAAAATTGCCAGTCCCCCACTTCAGCTGATTTAAGAAGCTCTGCTCTATAATATAGATAGCATCAATGTCATGCAGCCCAAAGCTTTCTGTAAGTGCAGGACACTTACCTATATGGCAACCCAAGCCATACAAACCATAATCCATGCAAAAGAATAAGACTGCAGCCCAAAATAAACTGTGGGCTTCTCCCAAGCCACACACCATTACAGCAAGGAGATTCTCCTCTGTGAGGTGGCTTCAGACTCCATCTGTCCCCCAAAGCTTTTTGTAGATGCTGGGTATTCTTGTATTTGCCAGCCCAGCACAACAAGAGCACATTGGTCAGAAATGAATGAGGAACATTGCTCTGTACCTCAAAGGAAGCTTTAGATCGCTCTAAATCAATTCCCAAACTTTGGTCCTCCAGGTGTTTTGGACTTCCAACTCCTAGAAGCTCTAGCTGACTTGGCCAACAGTTAGGAATTCTGGGAGCTGAAGTCTAAAGAACCAAAGTTTGGGAACCCTGCTCATACACCCATCCAGGAGAGGATACCCTTGAGATGGCATCCATCCCTATCTGGCCCAGTTCTTTTTGAATGTATGAGGCACTGACATGTATACCAACCTAGCTGTCATGCCCTGCCTCTCAAAGGACAGTGAAGATGAATTTGCGCTAGAGATACAGGGACAGAGTGACCAACAGGCTGAGGAAGAAACTGTTCAACAGACACAAGCTGCTGAGGAACAGTGCCCAGCAGGATCACTCATCTGAGCAATTCCATGAAGAGATTCCACAGCCACAAACCCCAGAGGAACAGAACACAAACTTACCTAGTTTCACGCAGCACCGACAAGAAAAGGAAAGGCATAGGAGATCAGAGAGAATAAATAAGAAGCAAGAAGCAATCAGGCAACACCTGAGGGACTCTGCTGTCTCATAAATTAGGCAGCACCTCTTTCAGAACAGCATGGCTAACAACCAACCTGCTTGGTTGTAAGTCACACCAGCCACACCAGCCTCCGACTCTTGACTGACTGCCCATGATCTTGAACCTTGCCTTTGCCTTCATGACCTTGTCTTTGGATTTCCCCATTGGGCTGTTATTTGGCTTGTTGTCTCTCCGTGTTTGGCTCTTAAGACTGGACTGCGTTTACTCTTTGTGTCTGGCTCCTAGACTGACTTTGCATACTGGTAAGCTGACTAAAACTCAGCTACTCACTTTGAATTGTGGAAGCTGATTTATTGGTTCTCAGGCAGCCTGCGAATTGGTTGTCCCAATGAGCGGGAATGCACATTTCCTTTGGAGGTTTTTTTAAAAGTCAGGAAAAACTGTAAAGGCTTTTCCCATGGTGTATTTGGAATGTTTGCCTCCCTCGGTGAAATGATGCAGGATCCCATTGGGATAAAACGTATTCTCGAATTCGATGAGGAGTATTTTCACCATCTAGACAAGCTCATGTTCTGTAATCTTACACTTTGTCAATGAGGGTGGGTGACAGTTAAAATGCAATCTGTGTTCATTATAAACCAGGGTAAGAGTCAATTTAAAAACTTAAGGTGAAACAGACTTTCCCAGCAGCACAGAAACAGCAACAAATGCTTCACAACAGGGGAAACTGCAATTAGTTTCTTTTGCTCAGTTAGTCTCAAAGGTTCTACAGGATTGCTTAATCCCTGTTTATCACCTTAAATCAGTTGATTTTGAACAGACACTTTCCCACCTTTTGTGAAGGCAGCTGACTTGTTTTCCACATTAAATTATATGTACAGAAAAGTGTGGTAACTGGAAGAAAAGAGTGAGGCAGAGTTCATGTGATTCAGAAAGAACAAGAAAACAAACCAATTTTAAGCCTGAGAAATCTCCATAGTCAAAAAGAGATGTAAACTGGAACTTCTGTTCATTTGTCTCCTGGCAAGCAATTACTTTCATCTTTCTTTAATATTGTTTTAGTCTTGTCTTTTTCTTTGGGGCAGGAGACAATATCCAGAAATTCCCTCCCAGTTCAATGTGGGTTTTTTTTTTCAGATGAAGCAACTGTGCAGTGTTGTTTTTAACTGATTAAAACAAAATACATTGTTCTACAAACCACACATTTTCTCTTAATTCCTACTTTCCCACACAATCAGGTGTCCAAACTTGGGTGGCCGATAGAAGTCTGTAAAAAGAAGATTAATTCCACTTCCAAACTATTGGAGAAAATTATTCCATCTTAACCGGATTTCTTCCAAGAGAAATTGCTCTTTTTTGTTGTGTTGATTATATTTTCTGCAAAATCTTGATTGTTTAACATGCAGGCTCCACAGATACTTGACTGGATTCTATACAAAATCCCCTCTCAGGGTTCTAAAGGCAAGCCTGCAGCAGAGTTTCCCCAAGGAAAGAAGAGGAAAAAGGAGTCTAGAGATCCAAGTGGACCCAAGGGAAAACTCTATTGCATGCACTGAATACGTATTGTATGTACTGAATACAATATATCCACATATTGAGGGTTTGTCTATACAAGGGGAAAACGTGGATTGATGCACACTAACACCAATTCAAAGCAGCTTCGATTTGTCTCAACAGTTTTTTTTGGCAAAATCACAGGCATGCAAAGCTATCCGCTTTTGCTGTACCAACAGGCATGTCTGCAAATCAAGATGCCAGGAGTGAATTACTTGCATTTTTATTTTATTTTTTATTTTCACCAGTTGCTGATGCCGAATAGTATTTTTCTTTTAAAAAAGCATATCTAAGGTTTGAAAGTGCGATATTCTGCCTAAATAAATAAAAAAGAGAAAAGAAAGGCTGTTCCATCACTTCAGCACACAATCGCTAAGGTGAAGATCCAAGATGGCGGTTCCAGGCACCTGCCTTGTTAGCAAGCTCTGCCCTCTGCCCATATCCAACCAATCAGCTTTCTACTTCCGCTCTTATGGGGAACGCAAATCAATGAGGATCGGTTGTCCCAACAAGCGAGAATGCGCATTCCCCATGGAGCTTTTTTAAAACTTCGGGGAAAGCCATGAAGGCTTTTCCTTTGGAGTTTTTGGTGGATTTGCCCCCCCCCCTTCTGAATACTGTGGATTGATGTGGGATGGCATTTAGACAAATGGTATTCTCCTTGAATTCTATGAGGAGTATTTTTGCCATTTCGACAACCCCTGAATATATTTTCATATTCATTTTTATTAGTTTATTTGGAATATGAACACAATATACCAACATAGATATAAGAATATAAAAATAAACATGAATATGCCACCATATGACAAAACAGATTATATTCAAACGGAACCCTGTCAAAGAGGGTCTTCCAGCAGAGTAAACATATATTTTTATTTTCTTCTTTTCCAATGAATAATCCTGAACCTTCATATAAGGGATCCCATAAGAAACCTTTCTAATATTTATTGCTGAAACCCAGGTGGTCTCAGGATATCAGATATATCTTGACAAACTTGTCTGTTTTGGTTTACCCTCTAAGAACACTGCCTGCATTGAAGTCCCTACCTGAAAATTATTTCAAGGTTTTCTCCAGGATAAAAAGGTTGAGGAAAGCTGCTCTTCACTGACAACATCTCAGACAAAATGCAGGCCTGTGACTCTAACATCGTCGCTATTTTTCTCCTGTATGCTCTTGAGCTGCTTTTAAAATGTCCCAATTTCTCTCTCCTTGGGGTTGTCCACATGGTGAAAATACCCCTCACAGAATTTGCTCAGAAAACAAGCTGTCTTAATGGGATCCTGCACTGTTTCATCGTATTGTGAAGGAGGGGGGCCCAAAAGAGGAAAAATTACGCAAGACGTTTTGTGAGATATTTTGCCTTCTCTGTCAGAAAGTTCTGGTGCCACAACAAACTATCAGTCCCAGGATTCCATAGCATTGAGCCATGGCAGTAAAAGCGGCACCAAACTGGATTATTTCTGCAGTGCAGATGCAGCTAAGGAAAGAGAAACAGACATCTTAAAAGCAGCTCAAAAGTGGGACAAAAGAATTAATTGGGATTGTCCCTGCCAAACTGAGAAAGCTGAAGTGTATGCCATCTCTACTTCTAATGTTTGCTTAAACAGAGCAAATAGTAAGGATCACTGGCCTACCCAAAAAAACTGTTGGCGGATATGAAAAAATCAGTGAAGCCTGAATTTCTTATAGCTGCAGAGTAAGGATGAGTAATTTCCTTCTGTTGTGGCGTCAAAAGGGGCTCTTCTTCCTAAAACACTGTTTGTTTAGGTGACTAGCCTTCGAATGGACATTCATGCGTCAACTCTCTTCTTCCTTTGTGAACTGTGGTTTTGTGCCCAGTCATAAATCCAGTTTCCAGGATAAATGGGGCAAGCCAACACCCTCCAAACTACGCCAGACCCCCCACCCAGTGTTTCACATCCGCTTCAATGCTTCCACTGCCAATAATGGAATAGCTGAAGGCATCAACATCCCCCATAGGGAGAAGGTTGCTGAGAACCAGGACCATGCAATCCCTAAAAGAACCTTTGGGATTTTGTAAGCAATTTCTTCATAACTGAGCTGGATTTGGGAGCAGCAGTTAAACTAATTGCAGTAAATTGATTCTAACTGATAGGATGCATCAACCAGCTGACACAACCCACCTCTCACTCCAGAATACTTTTGTTTTCTGTCACCTCCATTGTGCTGAAAACTTAACTGACAACAGAGTAGGACTTACCTCTGAGTAAACAGGCATACGTTTGATCAGTTTGTTTTGTTTTACAATTTTAAAAATTGCATGTTCACTTGCATTAACTTGAATGCTCTTGCTCATACATTTCAGTCTGAAGACTGTCTCTCATAGGGAAAAAAAACACTCGACTAACAAGAGTTCTGTCCTGCCTTCTCCTATACTGGTGGGAAACCCCACACCTACTTCATAACCATGGCAGATTTCTTTGATCTGCAACAGTCCCATAAACACCATACACATCAGGCTTCACCAACTGTCGATCAGAGTATCCTGCCACACTGTAATCCGCGTTAGAGTAAAAGGGCAGCCCTACACTGATCATTTATGCTATACCTCATATTATTTCTGGCCACACAGCTAGGGTTGCTCCATGTTTTATTTTTTTCCTGTTTGCTCATGCATGCAAGTAAGCGAATATATGTTGTCCCAGAGTACTGCAATACTAGATAAGCAGCGTTACACTTATCTAGATGTGCACACAATACAGTAATTTTTTTTTAAAGCACCAGAATGGAGTCCTGTCCAATGGAAGTCCCACCCCAGCTTTTTTCCAAAGCCAATCCTCAGCTGCCAGATGGCCAAAAATCCAAGTTTTTCCCTAAAATGCGTATCAAACCATGAATCTTACCAAGCTGGAGTTTCCTGTAGAAACCCCTGTGAAAATATACATAGTTGAAAATGCCGTGTGTCAACTGTGCCATGAATATGGACTGAGTATGGGGTTTTTTTTTTTGCCTGTGTAGACAAGCCCCTTTGTAGACAAGTCCTCTGTGACTGCAAGCTGAAGGAGAAAATTGGAGTCTGTCACTTCAGTGTTTTGTCTCAACCTCATGCCACAGTTTGTCTTAACTAGAGTTTAAATAATGTGTGGAAATGCACATTACCACTCGTTTGAACAACTGATTCGCAGTACATTCTTGGTGAGGACAGAAGTGCTGATTGGTTGGACGTACGCATGGGGAGGGCTTTCCAGAAATGACGTGGCTAGAAGTGCCATTTTGGAGTTTCATATTGCTGATCATGCACTTTTTTGCTGTGCTGAGATGACCAAACAGCTTTTTAAAGTGGAAGGTTGCATTTGCGCACCTTTACTTAGCAGTTAAAAAAAATAAAAATACTGTGCAGCAGCAGCAACTTGTTGAGAATAATAACTCGAGTAATTCACTCTTGGCCACCATGTTGACTCGCAGGCATGGCTGTGTATGAACTTCAAACATGGATGGCTTTGCATACCAAAAATTTTGTCAAAGGATCGTGGACACAAATGAGCGCCGCTGTGAATTTGTGTTAGCAGTATATCTTCTAGTCTCGACAAGTCCTATGTGTGTGTATGGGTGGTAGTGTGGGACTAGTTGTTGTTTGAGAATACTAATAGTCTGCTTGTGAGCTGCACTACTATCTCTCACATACTCCAGTACCCCACAAGGAACAAAATACATTGGGCCAGCCCTAGCCAATATTGAACTGGATGGAGCAATGGTTTGATTTGGCATGAGGCAGAGTCATATGTTCACAAAACTTTACTGTAACCCATTAAAGTGAAGTGAAATGGTCACCTTGGGTGGCAGTTGCTAAGGGCAGAGCCCGGCAGCCTGCACTGCCCCCCTTCTGCCCTTGGAAAGGTGCTGCTCCCTCACCTGTGCCAAAATACAGTCAGTCAGCTTTTGGGATGGGGGCCATGAGCAGAAAAATGTCTTAGGGTGATCCTTGCAGTCTGTGGCCATAGTCTGAATTGGCCCCATCCAGCCTACCATTTCAGAACTCTTCCATCTCATTCTTGCCTTTTCCAGCAATATGTGAAGACCAGGCCATAGGCATATTTACAAAACATGGGGTGGGAGAGATTAAAGATCAATACACCAGACCAGGCTGCAGGAAACAGATGCAAAGCCACTTAATGGCAGTTCTGCTTTGCGCTGCCAGATGTAACTTATCAGAGGGCTGTTACTGTGGCTTTGAAATCAACATTTACCCAAAATGCATGAGACACAACTACAGATTTGTGGTGATCTTGGTCCTTGGGATCAGCCAGTTAAAATTATAGCAATAGCTTGCCTACCTTTTGGACAGTTAAGATTATAGCAAATATGTGAAGATGATGCACAATTTATTTAATGCTTGTAGTCCTGAGATTTAAGATCAGCTTAAAAGATGTGATAAAACCAAGTAGCTGATTGAATGGGAGCATATTATGGATTTGTAGAAACAGCTAAAATCCAGGTCAGGGCATTTTGGACTGGTGGTAACCTTGGTGCAGAAATCTCACAGACCATAGTAGAGTAATGAAGTTTATTTTGAGATATTTACACTATATGAAGGAGTTGGTTGGATGATAAACACGAACATCACTTTGCACTTACTCATTGTATAGGAAAAAAATTAATGGTTTGAGTTTAAAGGTTGGCAGAGCAATTAATTTCCAAATATCCAGATTTTATGGAGGAGGCCTTCTGTTATGGGAGAACTGAATGCAAATGTGGAGGAGAAACATAATGTAATTAAATAATTTTCTCAATTAATCTTGGAGCCATAGGAATTTTGCCACTTGGGAGGGTGGATAGTATTGCCTAGTGACTGATATTGGTTGGTTTTGGCATGCAATTCACTCTATATTTCTGGGTGTATGTCACCTGGAGCCTTACCACACTCCAAAGAAAAGCGGCAAAGGAGTAGGAATGTTCTGTCTTTCCTGCTTCCTTACCGCATGGCATCAGCTCCAGCATTCTTTTGTTCTGGTCCAGTGGAAGACCGAGGTAATACTGTGTCTTTTTGCAAACAGATTTTTCTGGTTAGCAAAAAGCTGTGATTTTACCTTGGTCCCCCCATGGGAGTGGAAGAAAAGAACGCTGATGTGGTAAGTCTGCAGGGAAGACAGAATGTTCCTGCTGCTTTGCTGCTTTTTTTTGGACTGCAGTAAGGCTCCTGGTAACGTTTGATGTATTTATTACTACAGTGGGCCCTTGTTATCCACTGGGGTTTGGTTCCAGGACCCCCCTGTGGATACTAAAATCTATGGATGCTCAAGTCCCATTATATACAATGGCATAGTAAAACATGTGTCCCTTATATAAAATGGCAAAATCAAGGTTTGCTTCTTGAATTTTTTTTTAAGGAATATTTTCAAGCTGAGGATGACAGAACCCATGGATACAGAGAACCAGCTGTAGAAGCTTCTGCAAGTATACAGTCATTTCCATTTTTCCTCTTGCTAAATCAAAGAGGACATAGTGATTTGCTGTTGCTGTTGCATACCTTCAGGTCATTTCTAAGGGAATCCTAAGGGAAAACCTATCACTGGGTTTTCTTGGCAAGATTTGTTCAGAGGGGCTTTGCCTTTCTCTGAGGCTGAGAGAAACCAAGAGGTTGCCAATGCTAGGGGTGGTGGTGGTTTCGAATCCTGGTGTTAAGAGTCCTAGTCCAACACCCAGACTATTATGCCACACTGGCTCTGGATATAGGGACAGAGAAACCCAAACATCCATTGCTGTGTGTTACAAGAAATGATAATAATACTGTATATCAACAAATCTGAAGATAAATTTATGATAAAATAGAACTTTGCTTTAAATGGAAGGGAAATGGTTTTAGTCATGATTTAATTGGACTGGTGAGTTAAATTTTATGAGAGCAATTCAGATGGTTCCCCATATACTGCCTGCAGCCTCCCACCCCTCCCTCCATGGACATCATAAGTATGAATTCAGCACAGAGGGCAAAGCAGATAGAAATAGAAAAAAAGAAAATCAGTCCTCTTATTAGGCAGGCTGAGGTGATTACCTCAGGCTGCAGATGCAGGAAGGCAACCATTATAGGCTTCTAGAATATATGGACAGAACTTCCTCACTGTTCTCCTCCAATGGAGTACAGAGCTATTTATATTGCACAACTTGTCTTGGGCAAAACCTGGAATGCTTGTTTTTACAATTACAGTCACACCCCCATAGCCACAGGGGGTTGGTTGTCAGACTAATCATGGATACCGGAGACCATGGATAACAGCGAACCCTATTAAAATAAACGACTTCAGGTAAAAACATACCATAGAGTTGTGCTAGAGGAACTAGAAGATGCCTAGAGAGGATGTCTGGGCATTTCCCAGCATGACTCTATGGTATGTGTTCCCTATCTTGTGTCCCACAGATAACTGAAGCCATGGATATTGGTTCTGCAAATACGTGAGTCTGACAATAATTAATTTCATTAAGTATCAGTGAGCTCCAAAATTAATTTGTTGTTGTTAATCTAAGGCTTACATCCTAAGCAGTGGGAATTTTTAATGTGTTCCATTAGTTGCTGTGATGATTGTTGCAGTAATGACTATGTTTTAAATAACTCATATGCAGCCTGAAAACTACAGCTCCTAGTCCATGCAAAATTTTGCCAGTTGGCACACCAGACCACCTGTTCCATGCCAAACCACCCAGAGCTACATGCCAGAGCTCATTTCACTGTAAAATCTTCCTGGACTTTACATAGCCCCTTATCTGTAATCTCTATCACAAATAAGGGGAGGAGTCGTCGTCGTCGTCAAAATGTTGTACTCATTATGCCGAAATATTAATGAGCACAGGTGTCACTAAATTAATAGCAAAATGACCCAGGGCACAACGGTGAGAGTGGCTTGTTTTTTAAAGGTGCTTTTAGCATTGTAGGCAAATGGTTCTTTATCTTGAGAAGAGAGCCCTGTCCACTGTCCAGTTCAAGGACTAAGGCTGACTTTCCTTCAGTAACAGTTCAGCAGTTTCCCAAATAGCTCTAGCCAAGGTCTGATTAATTCTGGAAGACATTATGTTTGCATAAGCTTCCCTTGGCTCTTCTGTTCGCATTACAAGAATGAGACACATATGTGAGCAGAAGCTTGAAGATATGTCCAGTGATGCTAATACAAATGAAGTCTTCAGCAGTTTCTTTCAATAAGAGGAAATCAGATGGTGTGCATGGTGGCAATGAAAGCATAGTAGTCCTCCTTCTGAGTGGGAGAGGGGACCCATGAAGATCATCTACCTGCAATCACCTACTGATTTATCCCACATGAAACCGTGGATAATAATGAACACTATTGAAATGAATTACTTCTGGCCCGACTTCTGGTGGAAGCACACATAGAATCTTTCTGGGGAGGCCTAGAAAATGCCTAGAGAATATATATTTTTTTGGACATGGATAAGTGAAACGTTGGGTCCTATGGATATGGGGGTCAACCTAAATATGAAAAGTGATGTAACACAGACTGTAATAGAGAATTCTGGCCCTTGTCATTATCTTTTTTATGGACATTGAACAGTGATACTTCCCAGCTTGGCCAAACTCCTTCCAAACAGTGATATTTCCCAATTTGGAAGAACAGTTGCATGCAACCTGGCAAATGAATCAGGACGAATTGCAGTCGGCATAGCCTAAATGCTGTCTAATCAGCCCACTGTAGTTGAGGTTATAAACTGTACTTCCAAACTAGGCAGTGTTCCATCCCTGACAGACATTTCCAAGTTTCTTGGAAGTTAATCTCTGCTGTGTTGGTTTTCATCTCTGCTGATTCTGAATTTGTTTCACATTTTGATTTGCGCCTCGTTTATTATTATCATGGCCAGCTGGCATTGACATACAGCCAGAAGTACTGTACTGCTTGGACAGCTGCCAGAAGAGAAGGACACAAGCCAGAAAGAACAGAAACACACACACACACACCACATTTTCTTGCTTGGAAATTAAGACTTAGCTAAAGGAGCTGTTCCCAGATCATAGTGATATGAAGGGATTATGCCTTCTCACTTACTTTAAAAAATCACACAGTGAATTTGTAGCACAATCACACTGACTTGGGGGGCACCCTTGGGGGGGGGGGACAGTTTTCAGGCAGTCAAAACTACCGTACACAATTGCAACAGCCCAGAAACAAATACAAACAAACAAAAAGGCAAGTGTGCATGTGCTACATATGCCAGATATCAGCAATCCTGGGCAGGAATGTGGGGCAAAGGGAGTGGAAACTGGATTATTTGCATGGCTCCTTCCTATGGAATCCTGGGATTTGTAGTTTGGTGAGGCACTAGCACTCTGTTAGAGAAGGCTAAAAACCTTGTAAAACTACAAATTTCAGGATTCCATAGGAAGGAACTATACAAATAATCCAGTTTCAAACTGGATTATTTGTGTCGTGTGGATTCTCCTTTAGTTCCATCTTTGACTATTCTTTATCACACAATGGCATGGCTCTCCCATCATTGTCGTGTAGGTCCAGACTATCTGAAAGATTTTATCTCCCTCTACAAACCTGGCAGTTCATTCTAAGAGCTTTAGGGGAAGGCTTTCTCTCAGTCCCACCACCATCACAGGCTCACTTAGTGAGGACACGAGAGAGAGAGCCTTCTCTGTGGCTGATCCCACCCTCTGGAACTCCCTCCCATGGGAGCTAGGCTGGCCCCTCCCTGGTTTTGTTTCGCCAGCAGGCAAAAATGTTTTTATTCAAGCAGGTCTTTGATATATAACTGCATGCATGGAGCTTTTCTTGGGGTGTGGTTTTATGTTTTTATTTATTTTGTATGCTTTTAATTAATTTAAATAGGTTTTAACTGTGATTTTAATTGTTTTGTGAGCTGCCTTGGGTCCTGCTTCAGGAGAAAGGCGGCACATAAATCACATAAATAAATAAAGTTAGATTGCTGTGGAATCATTTTTTTTTCCTTGTTGGGGAAAAGAACCCTGTTAATGGCTCCCAATAACACTATAGTCCTAATGTCCAACTAATGCTTCTGATGCAAATGTTTTATTCCAATATTAGCTGTGCTTTGATTCTATATTCCTACAATGCTGAGGGTTGGACTGGATGGCCCTTGTGGTCTCTTCCAACTCTATGATTCTATGATTCTGTAAGTGGTCTTGTGTGGGTGTAATTCCTTTCTTCTCTCCCTCCCTATTTCTGAGCAGGGTGAAGTCACCGCTTCTAGTAGTCAAGCAAGGAGGACATCATGGTTCATATGAGAAACCACTCCAATCTTTTTACCCTGTTTCCCGTTAGGCTTTTATATTTATTTATTTTTAATTTTTTAACACAACTGCAGTTGGGGGGGGGCAGTTTTCAGGCAGTCAAAACTATGCAATTGCAACAACCCAGAAACAAATACAAACAAACAAAAAGTCAAGTGTGCATGTGCTACATATGCCAGATATCAGCAATCCTGGGCAGGAATGTGGGGCAAAGGGAGCAGTGCGGAAGGACAATCATGAAAACATGCAGCATCAATGTGGCACGAAAGCGCTATTGCTGTGAGGATGTGAAAGGGATCAGTTCCATAATGGCATGTTTCTGTTAACAGAAACAATGCTATTGGTGAAAGACAATAGGCTGATGTGATCGTGTCCTTAGAGAGACAGGATAAGAAACATTTAATCTAGCCTACTTGCTTCTAGCCAGAAGGTGGATGCAGGGCAGAGTGGAAGGTGAGCCCTGAAGCCACTACGGAAGCCTTTGCAAGTTGTAGCAGCAAATCAATTAATCCTTCCAAATTGTCACAAGCTGGCCTTGTCTCACCCCTTGAGATAACCCATAAAAACTGAAAACTTAAGGCCAGGCCCTGAGATCTGGCAGCTGTAAGATCCATATCTTAAGAAGAGGAGAAGAAGGAGAAAGACTTCACATTGAAGTTATTACATTGTAGTGGTGGGGTGTTTGCAGACTTTCAGATGAGGCTGGACGAGGTGATGCAATCATTGCATTTTGCACCTTATATTTCCTCCAGGACTGCTGGAAACAAACAAACAAACAAACAAACAAACAAACGCATGCTTGGATTAAGATCTGCTGAGGCCCCATTTCAATAACACAGGAGTCTGTTATTCTAACAAAGAGAACTACCTAGCTAAATATATATGTGTGCATAGTTAGAATACCCTCCTCATGGGAGGCTTGAAACAGTAGCTTATTTAGATTGTATATAAATCCAGCACAGAACAATGCTTCCCCCCTTTGCCCTGCAGGTTTGAACAGCTTGGAAAATCCCTATTCCCCAAAAGTTGACAATTATTGTTCCAATATGCCTAGCAGTTACAGTTGCTTCTTGGGTTGCTTGAAGAATGTGTTTGTAATTAACAAACTGTGGCAAACCATATGGGGGAAAAATTCATGGAGACAATGTAGCTCGGTAGCCCACCCCACAAGGTAAATTGTGAGTTGGATAAAGCTGCCTTAAAAATGATGGAGGGCATTTCTAATGGAACCTTTTGAGCTGGTTGCTTGCTTGACATCTAGTTTGTAACAGAATTGCCATATACTGTTGGCCCTCCGTATTTGCTGGGATTGGGGCGCAAGACCCCCATGAAAGTGGAAAAACTGCAAAGATCTCTAGGCCCCCCAAACCATATTTAACACACACAAAAAGTATGATCCATAGATTCAACCCTCCACAGATGCCTTTGAGGCAATGGGATTCCTTCGCAAGGCAGAAGCAGATGGCTGGCGGGGTTTGCAACCACCTCCACTTCTGCCCTACACCATTTTTATTAGGGACTTACAAGCCTCACATGTTCACAGTCTCTCTTAGTCTCGTGAGGCTTGCAGTCCCTATTAAAAAATGGCATAGGGCAGCAGCAGAGGCAGCAGCAAACAACCCATAAATAATCAAATCTGCAAATGTTAAGCCCACAAATGTGGAAGGCTAATTGTATATAATTGCAGGAGTTAAAACAATACAGCCTTAATACAGTATGAGCAAGAAGCCTTTAAGACAGGAGTGAGGATGGTTTAGTCCTCCAGAAATTGGTGGACTGTAATTAGGGTTGCCAGGTAAAATAAGGGATACCTTTAATTTGTTGTAATGAACAGGGAATAACAAGCAAGGTAAGAAGCAACAGCTGCTGAAATCCCCTCTTCTACAGAACTGTTACACCTACAGGAGCCCTGTCTTATTTCAGTGTCTCTTAACTTCTTCTTTACCACGGACCCCCATTGACTATCTTTTTTTCCTGCAGACCCCAACACTTAATTCAATATTTAAAACCCTAATAATAAGACTAATAATAAGACTAATAATAATAATAATAAAATTACATCATCCATTAAGCCTTCCCTCAGAGGCACTGGAGGGGGAGGGAAGACTTTTATCCTGATTCTTCCTGCAAGTTTGTGGCTGGAGCGGATTGAATGGCAATGTGCAGGCCAAGCGAGCCAACCAGCCTTTGCCTTGGCTCCTGTCACATGGCCACTCCACTGCAGGCAGGAGATGGGCAGAGCAGCATTCAAGCCTCTGCGGGCCCCATGTGAGGACACCGTGGACCCCCAAACCCCAGGTTAAGAACCACTGCCTTATTTCATTGGGCAACTCTAACTACAATTCCCATCAGCCCCAGACAGCCTATCTAATAGTGATGGACTATGGGACGTGCAATCTAATTGCAGCCGGAAAACTTGTGCCCTGAACCCCCAGCTTGAAAAACACTAAATGAGAAACATAAGACGTAAAAAAAAAAAGTTAACGAGATCTAACAGAGATGCTCAGAGCAGCTGCTGAACAGCAGCAGGAGCAGCAAAACCTGAGTTGCGCATGCGCGCTCTTTGCCTTGCTTGAGGTTATATAGAGCAACTCTTTTGGCTCCTGTTCAGGTGACGTCAGGGAGAAGAAGCGACGTGTGATTGGTCAGCTCCTTAAAGGGACCACGGCGTCCCCCGTCCAATCCAGCGACGCGATTAAACACACCGCAGCGGTTTCAATCTAAAGCAGCGGTTGGCCGAAGAGAATAGCCGTTAGAACTCTATGGTTGAGGCCGAGAGAGGGTGGGGGGGAAGAGAGGAAGGCGGCGCGCAAGCGCAGTCGGGGAAACCTCAGTCGAGCCTTCGGATTGGTTATTTGGCTCTATTCCCCCCACCTCTCACAGAGGGGTAACTATAGCAACGGGCTTTTTTGGTGTGGGTCGGGAGGGGTGTGTGGACTTTAACCCGGAAGTGAATCCTCCACGCGCCGTAGAACCGAGGGAGGAGGGAAAGGTGGTGAAGGGAGGAAGGCGAAGAAGAAGAGGAGGAGGACGAGAAAGGGGTTCGAGGCCTGATGGCTGCCGCTCCCGCCTCGTCGAGCGGCCTTCCTTGACTTCCCGGCGTCCATTTCCCGGCTCATGGAGCTGCCGGCCTCCGGGGACGAAGGAGACTGAAAGACTCTCTGCCCCTCCGAGACAGACTGCCGGCCATTCCCCCCGCCGGGCTGCGGGCGGCCTTCTTCTGTTGCTCGGCCCTCAGGAAGAAGCCGGGCTCAGCTCCTCCGTTGAAGGGGAGGAGAAGGGAGAGACTTGCCTTGGAGGGCGAGAGAGGGAATTTGTGTGTGTTTATTAGGCTTAGGAATCTGTGGCTGGGGCTCCTTTCCGAAGATGCGGGCCTTCAGGAGGTTAGAGAGAAGCCAATGCCGTTATGAGAGAGCTGTAAAGATCTAAAAATTTGAAAGCAGGGCATCCTGAAGCCGGCTTGTGATGTCTGAAGGGGAGAGTTGCTTGTTGTTGTAGAATAGGGTCCTCCTTAACTGCTGCTAGCAATTATTTATTTATTAAAAAATCTGGTGGGAGGTGCATTAATTGGGATTTAAGGAGAAATCTTTGCCTATTTGGTTTAGCCAGTTCGAAGAGTTCATCTTAAGATACATATTTGGGTTCTGTTTATTGGGAAGAACTTTGTGTGTGTGGGTGTCATGCAGGACTTTCACCTCAGAGTTAGGTGACACTTTTAAGGCTGAACTAGAGGAGAGTCTTGAGGTGGGTAAAGTGTGACTTAACCTTCACTGGCTGGAAGTTGTTGGAGAGCAACAGGAGTTTGGGTGGTAGGTGTTTTCCAACATTGAAGCAAAGCATGGTGTTAGATGCTGTCAGCCAGTTTAGCATTTCCTGTAGGTACTTTAATATGAAGATCTAGATGAATTCAGGCTGTTGTTATTGCTAATATGAGTGACAACTAGTCTGTGTAGCTTGGGTTGAGACATTTCTTTCAGTGTCAGTTTTGATTTGCTCTCCCACTCAGCATCTTTCGTTGGCCGTGGTTTCCTGTCAAGCATCTCTGATGCCAGAACAAGGCCCCAGAATGAACGGTTTCTCTCTGGGCGAGCTATGTTGGCTCTTCTGCTGCCCACCTTGCCCCAGCCGCATAGCTGCCAAACTGGCTTTCCTGCCACCAGAGCCCACTTACACAGTGATGCAGCCAGAACAGCAGGAAGGTGGGGCTGCAGTGGGCACGCCAACAGGTAGCTGTAGCCTGCATTTGACTGAGCGGGCAGACTGGCAGTATTCCCAGAGGGAGCTGGATGCTGTGGAAGTCTTCTTTTCGCGCACAGCCCGGGATAACCGGCTGGGATGCATGTTTGTGCGCTGTGCTCCTTCCAGCAGGTATACACTACTGTTCTCCCATGGCAATGCTGTTGACCTGGGCCAGATGTGCAGCTTCTACATTGGCCTAGGTTCCCGCATCAACTGCAATGTCTTCTCCTATGATTACTCTGGATATGGAGTGAGTACTGGTAAACCATCTGAAAAAAATCTGTATGCAGACATCGATGCAGCTTGGCAGGCCCTCAGAACAAGGTAAATTGTGCATTGGATAAAACTGCCTTAATGGTGGTGGGTGTTTCTAATCAAACTTTTTTAGTTGGTTTCTTGCTTGACATCTCATTTGTATCCAAATGGCTGGAAATTGCTCTGTTTTGGTGTGGTTTTGTTTCTCAGTATTTGTGTGTGTGCATGCATGTGTATGTGGTGGTACTGGTGACTGACACTTTACTGGGCTCCTAAAACCCAGCATCCAGTTCTTCATATTTAAAGGAGCTTGTGTTCCCTCAAACAGTCCCTCATACTGCATAGCAAGTCTATACTGGGGGTAGCAAGGTGTAGGGAAATGGACTTCCACATTTCTTTAATTGTACCTACTCTGAGTGTGATGGCATTGTCATGGGCCTTACTGCTGTGATGATGATGATGATGATGATGAAAGAAATGTAAAAAGTTAAAAATGTGCAAGGCTCAGTCTATTCTCATATGTTCTTACAAGATCTGTATTGTATCAGAGAAAACCATGATAGTGATAGTGGCACTGTGGGTTTTAGAGGTTTTTTTAAAAAAATCTTGAACAGTGCAAGAAGTTAATAATGACAAGGCAAAAGCACTCTTATGGTAGCATCTTAAGACTGGTAATATCACACAGGATGTGTCATTCATATCATCATATGCTATGATGCTGCTTTTGCATGGAGGTAAGTACTTCAGTATCAGGCCAGGTGTGTCAGAATCTTTGATCTCATTAAAATATGATGAAAGTCATGCAATGACCTTTCTTACACACAAATTCCATTTTAAAGAGATACAAAGTTCAGGCACTTTTGAAAGCATTTGAGACAAACAAGAAGTGTCACAGTATGGTAGTACTGTATTTGCTTTTGGAGCTTTGTCTTTATCCTTAGCAAGCAGTGTGTTTTGAATGTGTTGTCCAAAAAACCCCATGACTGATCTTAACTTGGATGCAACTTATGTGGTAATGTCTGATTGGGAGCAAAGGTTTAGTAGATGCAGTCTTGCGTATGAATGCTAACACCATTCAGGTTAGTACTGGCTGAGAAAACCAGTTGACTTTAAGGCTGGAGTCGTTCATATCCCATTGCAGTTTCTTAGCATATGAGATCTTTCACTCTTAAATTTGAAAGAATGTAGGCTATGTCCACTCACCTGGAAGTAAGCCTTGCTAAACTCAAAGGGACTTAGTATAGGATTGCATCATTAGTGTCTCATAATTCTTCTTTAAAATGTTTTCAGCTTTCCTTTGTTCACTGTTCCAAACATCTAAACAGTCTGAACACCCTTCAGTTTGAAGGCTTATAAACCCATCATTTCACAGGACTGTCAGGTAGTAGTAATGACTAAGCATGTAATTGTTCTCCTTACTCCCTTTAAACAAACATTCTTCTCCCTGTGAGCAGGTCATGACCTTTTCTCTCAAACTTATATGGTATTCTTTTTTTATAACTAGTGAGAGATGAACCTGTTTGGAGTGTGTTGACTCCTTTCACAAAGTCAATTCTATCTGTTTCTTAAGTTCTCCAGACTTTGCTGTAGTTGTTTGGGTACAATTTATTCTGAGTTCAGGTTTTAAGACAAAAACCAAACTGTTCAAATTCAGAAAGCTAAATTCTGCATGTTCACCATGAATGGAATTATTACTTACATGAATTACATAGCTTATGTATTTGTCTGTAGTAAAAAAATAAAATAAAAAAATCACTAATCCAATCTGAGAAGAAAGACTGAGCTAGCAAAATCCATGCTGTGGAAGTTTTTCTGCTTTTGTTGCACGTTAATGGTCAAGCAGTGGTGGTGGTAGAATGGAACTTATACTGATTTAGAGAGAGGTAAGTAGACATAAATCATCCTTCCCCAATCTGGCACACTGTAGATGTTTTGGTGTACAAGTCGCATCATCCCCTGCCTGCATGGCCATTGGTAAATACAGTCCAACACTCTTGGAGGGTTCTAGGTTGAGGAAGACTAATATAAAGGATTTGACACCTGGCCAGTAAAATAAATCTCTAAAAAGCCTTGTTCTTCAGTGTTCAGATCCGAACATTGTGTTCTAATAAGCTGAGATATGAATCACGCCTTCTGGCTGTACATACAACCCATGGACCTGTCCTTTCGCAACAGGAGCAACCAAACCAGGAAGTTTTCTGTTTACTCTGGTTTCCTAGTGTCTCTGATCCAGGATAAGAACTTCATAAAAAGCTAAGATATTAAACCATGATTAGAAGTTGATTTGATATACTGACTTGTTCCAAAGTTGTTAACTGCAGTAGTGTACTTCATGGAACATGAGAAATTAGATGGAAAACATCCTGATTTGTTTCCCATAGTGAGAAGAGACTAGCTCACATTGTGGTTTGCTAAACCAAGATGTGGTTGTCCAGACCCTCACTATAAAGACAAAAGCAGATACTGTGGTCACATTTTAAAAACCTTGCTAATATGGCTTAAAGGCTTAATATGGCTTAAAGGTTGATTGTTTTTTAAATAAATGTTTTGATTCTTTGGTATCTTTAAATTCTGAGTCTTAACATATAAGCTTTGGCCTTTAAAAGCTACCTTATATCACTCAGATTTGGAAACCAGAAGGTGTGAAATGTATTTAGGAATAAGTCATCAATATTCAAACTGAGGATAGTTTGGAATACCTTATGGAAGCTGGCTATGTTGAGATTAGTGTGAGGAAATGTATTAAGGAACATGGCATTCAAATGGTGGTATCTTTTATAGGATGAGTATCCCTTATCCAGAATTCCAAAATCTCAAATACTATATTCCAAAATCCAAAATCGTCCACATGAGTGGCTGAGATAATGACACCTTTGCTTTCTGATGGTTCTTCAGTGTACACAAACTTTGTTTCATGCAGAAAATTATTTAAAACATTGTGTATAAAATTACCTTCCTACTATGTGTATAAAGGTGTATATGAAACATAAATGAATTTTGTGTTTAGACTTGGGTCCCATCTCCAAAATATCTCATTATGTATATGCAAGTACAGAGGGCCCTTGGTATCTGTTGGAGTTTGGTTCCAGGACTCCTGTGGATTGCAAAATCTATGGATGCTCAAGTTCCACATAGAATGGTGTCCCTTATATAAAATGGCAAACAGCAAGGTTTGCTTTTTGGATTTTTTTTCAAACTGTGGATGGTGGAATCCGTGGATACCAAGCCCGTGGATACGGAGGGCTGACTCTATTCCAGAATCTGAAAAAATCCAAAATACTTCTGTTCCCAAGCATTTTGGATAAGGAATATTCAATCTGTACCAGTGCATTTAAGTTACATCAGCACCTCCATACATAACCAGCTTTTGGAGCAGTTGGGAAGAAATAGGTTCTTTAATGTTGTAGCGTTACAGGAAGCATGCCAAAATGAAGGAGGAAACACTCATTTTGAGGCCCCTGATCTGGATTTAGGTTTACTGTTTTCGGGAATGTGCTGAGGCACCTGCTTAACAAAAATGCTGTTGTTGCTGCGGTTTGTGCTTAACAAAAATGCTGTTGTTGCTGCTGTTTGTATGGTAGCATGAGTAGAAATAGCTTTTGTGGGGAGAGAAACCAAAATATGATGATTTGGTGGCATAGGTTGTAGAACCTGCTGTTAATGAAAAAACTTGCTCAGCATATGAAGGTAGCAAGGAATATTAAATTACTTAGCATTTTAAAAAAGGTTTGGAGCCCTTTTATTTCATATGTGGACCCCTCCAACCATCCATGTCAATTTGCGGAAAACATTTTGAGTTGAACAGTTTTTCTGGACCTCTGCCAGGAGTTTATATTTGTTTGTTGTTGTGGGCTATCAAGTTGTTTCTGTCTTATGGCAAATGTAAGATAACCCCATCATGGGGTTTTCTTGGAAAGATTTGTTCAGAGGGGGCATGCCATTTCCTTCCTCTGAGGCTGAGAGCGTATGATTTGCCCAAGCTCACCCAGTGGGTTTCCATGGGCAAGTGGTGATTCGAACCCTGGTCTCTCAGAGTCCTAGCCCAACACTCACACCACTACACAATGCTAGCTCCATTATATTTGCTTAGTGTGTTGTTTTGTTTGCATGACTATGGTTTCTTGTTGCCCTGTGTTCTTTTTAAATAATTTTTTTTAATTACAGATCACATTCTGAAATTCAGTCAGCATCTTTCTTACAAAGTTATCTCCCTATGATCTTATTATCATTCTTCTTATTTGATCACATCAATTTGATTGATATACTGTATTTACAGTTCATTGCCCTGAAATCTTGATTCAGTACACTTGTTAACTCTAAATGTAAAGTTATTTAGAAGTATAGTAGCTAAAAATTGGCCCCAAACCAACCAACTCAAAGGTGTGTCAGGATTTTTAGCCTCTCCCTCTTCAGGTTTCTCTGGTACCTGAAAACATGCTTGTTGGAGTGTCTGGCCCTCTGGGGTAGATGTTTGGGGTGCTCAGGGAGCAACAGTGGGGAGGAGAGATTATAGATGTCTTCTTGAACAAGCAGAAGTACTATGTTGGATACGGCCAACCTATTGTTTCTATTGAAAGTCTCCTGATCAGGCTTAATTTGTGGTTTTAAACACTTAATATGATTTTGGTCACTGTACCTTGATCTGTTTTGAGAAAAAGAATACTTTGATTCATGATTGTAATTAATGTTTCTATCCTGAGAAGAAAGTTTTGCTCAAAGGAAAAGCTCAATATTGCCCCTTTTAGAGCATTGTTGTAGTTGGGTTTTAATAATTTCAGCTTGTTTTGGAGAAAATTAAATCTGGCTTTAGACCAAGATGTTCAGTTAGCCACAGTTTAAAGCCTCCTTTTTTGGCATTGCATTATTGAATATACAGTAGTTTCTTCAGGATGTTACCCACTGCTACTTTCTTTCTAGCACAGAGTATATAAAATAGCATATTACTGATTATCTGAGACTGATCTTTAACATCTTGATCAACCTCTGTTTTTCAGTGGTTGGAAGAAAGTATTTGGGTAAATGTTAAAAAAAAAAGCTCCTTATGTTGGTCTTCAAAGAATCATAGAGTTCGAAGAGACCTCAAGGGCCATCTAGTCCAACAACCCCCTGCCATGCAGGAATACACAATCAAATAATACCTGACAGGTGGCCGTCTAGTCTCTGTTTAAAAAACTCCACCACATTCTGAGGCAGCACATTCCACTGCCTTATGTTTTTGTATGTATCCAGTATTTTTACGCCTGCTCACTCCCCCGTCCACCTTGTCCTCTGTCTAGCTGGAAGTTTTTTCATCAGTATTGGGAACATGGTCACAGAGGGTTGCAGAAACACGGAATTTCAGTGCCAGGTTGCAGCAGCATGTCTGCTGTGAACAATACAATAGCACTTGATCTGGGAAAGAATGGGATCCTACTCTCACACACCCTTAGTTGTGTATGCTTGCCTGTAAGAGGCAAGGCAAGTAGTAGTTGCCTCCAGAATCCTTTATTGAGCATGTGTGAACAGGAAAAGGGAAATTAAAAATGGACAGCAGAGTTGACTGCCTGATCAGCATGTTTAAAAAACATAGATCTGTAAATGTGGCCCCCAAAACAGAAATCATAAAAAAGTAGAGGCTAGTGAAAGAAGAGGGGGAAAAACATTCCTGGATGCGTTTTGAAGATTTCAGGTGGTCTCTTCTCTAGAAAGTTTAAAACGTTTTTCTTTATTTATGCAAGGTTTACCTGGCCTGTTTTTTTAAAATTTATTTCTCATGCACATACTGTCAGTTTTAAATAAAAAGTTGGCTGAAATACATGAACCTCTTCTCTTTTTTGTGGCTTTCTATAAGTAATGCCAGGGAACATTTCTACTTTAATTGAAGTATATCTGTACTGAAGGTGAGTGATAACTGCAATAGAACTACAGGCTAGTAATTTCCAGCTGATTTTGTATCAGAAAGAGTAAGCAGTACTGAAGGATTTGTTAAGTAGAATCATTTATTGAATATAAATGTTTTAAAGATTTCTTTTAACTTTGTGATATGAGAGTGAAGCAAGCAGATAAGCAGGGAAGTGTTTACAAAGCAGGGAAGTGTTTACAAATCAGGTAGGCACAAATTATCTATATATGTTTGTGTGGGCAAATGGGCTAGTATGTGGGGTCTTGGATACAGCTTCCTGCAAATACTAGCAAAACTGATAAGGTTAAACGGAAACAAATCCACTAATAAACCCATTAGGAGGGGAAAGCCATAATTCTTTCTTTAATGTAAAGGGTGATAAAATCAAATTAAAGCCACACTACTTAAAGAAAAATGTATACTAACTAGTTGTCTTAACAATTAGAATATGGTGGCCAGCTTTGATTAGAGCCTTTCTACAGGGATCACCAGCATTGAGGCCATGATATTGAGAACATAGCTATCGCTGGGCAGGGCATGTTTCTAGGATGGAGGACCATCACCTCCCAAAAATAGTACTCTATGGTGAACCCACCACGGGTCAGCGTAAGAGGAGCGCTCCAAAAAAGTGATACAAGGAGTCCCTGAAACAACATCTCAGGCTTGGCCAAATTGATCACCAACAATGGTCCGCCATGGCCTCACATCGGGAGGCATGGAGACGTACTATCCACAATGCTGCAGCCTTATTTGAGAGCTGACGCTGAACAAGTCTTGAAGAGAAACGACAACGCAGAAAGAATCACAACCCGGAAACATCACCCAAGGAGACCTTCTGCCATGCTTTCTGCAACCGGACATGTTTATCTCGAATTGGCCTTTTCAGCCATCAGCGCGCTTGTTTGCAAAGAAAAGCCAGAGACAGACAGACAGACAGACAGACAGTTTAAGACCAAAATCCAACCATTGGTTGTACAAGGAAGACATTTTAGCTTGTTGCTTTTGGTACATAGACAGGGGTTCTAAACAAGGCTATTTATGCAATGGCAAAGGTGCAATCTTGTGCTCACTTATTTAGAAATATACATAAGATCATATATTTTCAGTTTCTAATTTTTCTCTTTTGTTTAGCTGGTGTTAATTGTGGTACAGCATTGTACTGATTAGACTTAGCTTTTAAAATGGAGTTTGAAACCAGAGTTAAAAGCTCTTTGCAAATCTTGGTAGTGTTCGCATAGGTTTTGTTCTGGTGCAGAACAAATCCTGAAACATGATTGGCATTAAAATTAAGCAAGAATGTGTGTGAAACATGTTCTCCATTGCCTCACCATATTAAATTTAACTAGCATTACATCTGTACCAAATAGAAAATGAAACCCGAAACCTGCCACCTTAAATGTGATCAGACTGTTAAATCCTGTGCTGGGAAAAACTTGTTTGTGTGGAAATCAATAGAAAGGCTAATCCCAGTAGTCTCCTTATAACAGATCTGTGCTGTGTTAGGCTACCATGTGCCAAGAAGGTTCCATGCAGTTTCCAGCAGTACTTCAAGTTGTGATAAGGGGGAAAACTGGATATGCCTGCTTTTTATACTGCTTCCATATAACATGAGAAATTATGAAATTTAGAAGACAGCTTTGTTTAGAAAACTAGGCTTTAATCATATCTGTAGGATATGACTTACATTTCTAGCATCAAGAAATTGTTTAGGAATAGATGTGTAAAGTTTTCTGAAATTTTGTAGCCATAAAGATGCTAGGAAAAGCATCTGAAATATAAGCAATACATCTTGAGCCCTTTAACAAAAAGCACATTGTTTTTTAAGTATAAAATTGTATTAGCATCTGTGAAAGTTGGTGAGTAATCACAGTGAATATTTTATCAGAAGTAAGATCTATTCTGTTTAGTGGGTGTTACTGTGAGGGAAGCATGCAGAGGATTGTAGTCTTGAATATCAATTCATTGCAATCATATACATGTTTACTTAGAAGAAAGTCCCATTGAGTTCAGAGGGGCTTACTGACACATAACTGCATTTCAAGTGGTGGCCATAGTTTTGAACAAGCAAAAGGACTGCAGGTGCAGATCCCTACTTCCAGTTTCTCCATGCTAGAATCAAAAGTCACCCGAAACTGACAAGTTGCATTTCACAGGCAAATGTGGCCTTGTGTAGTTCTCTCACAGAGATAGCAACATAGTCTTCTAGGTGCAAAAGTATTTTTTTGTATTTTAGAGTTGTGTATGTGTCCATTATACATAACAGTTATCATTTTCTGAAGCTGCTGAGTTTCTTTTTTTTTTTAAATGTCCATACTACATATTTATAAAAACATAGGGTTATTCAGTCATGTTTTAGCAAATCTGAATCAATAAGCAAGGAGAGGGCACAGGCTAGCTCCATCATCCTAAGTACCATCCTCCTGCTATACATACAGGGGAATTGCCTGAAGCAGAGATCCCCTGAAGAAAGCCAGCCAGGCACATCTCCTTTGTGCCTGGGCCCAAGTACAGCTGAAAGCCCCTCCCTTCAGTTTCCATCTCTGCTGCTCTGGCTGTGGTGGGAGAGGACATTCCTTCATGTCAAGACTTAGCTGTTGGTGTGTCCTGTTTTTAAATTATAAGCCTGAGGGCAAAGACTGTCAAATTAACTGCTATGGCAGTCACTTTGATGGTCTTTTTGGTGAACAGAAGTATATAAATGCTTCAAATGTAATTAAGTGAATGCATGCATATTCTCAATGTGAGTTAGAAGTCAGATTTTCTGCGTTCCAGCTCTTGTGGAATACATCCATACCAAAGCATCTCCCCCTCAGACTGTTGTCTTCCAGGTTTGTATGAGGGAGACTAACTGTGATGAGGGGGCAGGAATAGGGCACTCTCCTCCTTTCTTGTTCATTTTTGCACCCCCACCCCACTCTCCACCCCCACCCCACTCTCTTTCAACTGGCAGGCCAATACTTTTTTTTAAAAAAAATCCTTTTCAGCTGAAGGAAATTTTCATCAGTTGGGCTGTTGTTTTTTTATATTTCATGTGTGCAGCCTTGTGTGAGTGCTTTGTGTGCTTCTGCTCTGTGAAACGGACTCTTGCAGCACAACTCTTTGTGTATGACAGTGCACTAGAAACCAGCAAGTGTATGTAAGGGTATGCAAGTGGTAGGAGATCCATGTGCTGTTGACTGCTCTTGATTCCTTAGGCATTCATGTTGCCTAGATACAAGCTTCCAGCAATTTGCTGGATTGGATAGCTTGGTGATCTCTGCATCCTGTTTCAGTTGCTTAAATTATCTTAGGACCGGATGGCTTGACAGCTCTGTGCTTTTTAAGGACAGCTTGAATGGAGTGCTTCCCACAAAGGGGCCTTAGCTTTTGCACTGGATAGAGATTAGCCTGAGTTTTCCAGGGAGGTGTTTTGTATTGGAGAACCAAACTTTATTCCATTTCTGTTGTTGTCTTTGTCTCCAGTTAGCTCGGCCATTGGGAGTGGCAACCATTGAGGGTGTAGCCTGATTTCATAGTATACAACCTCAAACCAACTGAATCACTTTGTCACTATTACTTTCCTTCCCCTGCATGCTTTTTTACTATCTGTGTAGAGCCAGTGTGGTGTAGTGGCTTGAGTGTTGAGTGACTCTTGGAAACTAGAGTTTGAATCTCCACTTGGCCATCAAAGCCCTCCAAGTGACCTTTGGGCAAGTCACACTTAGCCAAAGAGGAATGCATTGGCAAACCTCTTCTGAATAGATCTTGCTGAGAAAACCATGTAATAGGGCTGCCATACATCACAGTTAATTTGAAGGCATGGAACAATAACAAACGACAAGACCAATAAAAAAAATTATGAGTGTCTAAAGCTAGCACAATATTTATTTATTTATTTTCCTTTTTTGTTGGCCTAATAATGGTGGTAATGGTAAAAAGAGTCAGCATGGTGTAGTGGTTTGAGTTTTGAGCTGGGAGGCTGGGATTCAAATCCCTGCTCTACCATGGAAACTTGCTGGATAGACCTTGGGCAATTCACACTGTCTCCCAGTCTTCAAGGAGGACAATGGCAAACCACCTCTGGACAAATCTAGTCAAGAAAACCTCACATTCGGGTTGCCATAAGTCAGCAATGACAACAACAGCAGAAACTACAACAATGGTATTACTAGAATATGGATTTTGGCTTTTATGGTCAGTATGGTTGTCCTTGCATTTGTGTGCCTAACTTAATACACTTTCCATCTGTGAAGTTATAAATACAGATAAAGCCCCTTATCCACAGGGAATACATTCCCACACTTACTGTGGATACCAGAAATTGCGGATAATAGTGAACCCTATTAAAATGTGTGACTTCTGGCACAAGCGTACCATAGAGTTGTACCGGAAAACCTAGAAGATGCCTAGAGAGACTATATTTTTTCACATGCTTATAGGTGAATCTGTGGCTATAGGCCCTGTGAAAATGGGGTTCTGTCTGTACCCTGATGTTACACTGGGTGCTGCAGACCACATAATGGAAGTGAAGAAACTTGAGAAATGTCTAGAAAGCCTGAGAGTACAGATTGTGATTATAGAAGGTGATGATACTATTTTGCACATAGGAATAAAGTAGGAGCTGCCTCTTAATCCCATAGTACAGGTCTGTACAGTACAGCAAAGCTAAACACATCCACCTTCCACAGTATACCTCCCTAGAGTATACTACCCAATTTTGCTGCTGCCTGAGGCTGAAGAAACAGGCAGCTTGTCAGGCACCTAAGAGGCCACAATTTTTATTTGCTTATTTGTTACATTTATATTTCACCTTTCCTTCAGGAAGCTTTTGGTAATATATATATATATGGCCCTTCTCCTTGCTTCATTCACGTGGCAATCCTGTGAGGTAGGTCAGGCTTGAGAAAGAGTAACTGACCCAAGATCACTTAACTGTATTTTATAGCTTGATGGGAACTAAAACATAGTCGCCTACTCCTCAGTGCAGTACTCTTGACCGGTAAGCTCCATTTGGCTTGGGAGTTATAAGGATAAGTTAGGGGAGAACGTGGAAGTAATGATAGCATGTATATTAGCATCATAACTTCTCTTGATGAAAAATGGGAAACTGGTGCTGTTGTTTGGAGGCATTCAATGTGAAAAATGTTTATGAACAAAATTACCTGCCTCCAAAATTGATGGGTTAGAAGAAGTGACTTCCCAGAGACCTTTCAGAGAAAATTGGTTTACATTTATCCAGTAGAGGAACCAATAGTATTGGTCCAGCAGCAGTGAATGCTGTAACCTATTATGGCTATCCTAGCAGTAAACTAAATTGATTTCAGTATATTAAGAAAGCTTTTTATTAACTTGCTTGATATTATTTGATTGTATTAGTTTAATGTAATGTAATATTTATGAGCAGAAGAACAAATTATAAACCATAACTCTCTAATACTGTGGGATTAGAGTGGCTCCATAGTTCTCTGCAAAAGTTTAAGTGATGAAACAAGGCTGGATGATAGCTAGAGCAACTTTGGAAAGGGATTCACAGGAAATGGAAATATCCAAAAGTATGCATGAACACAAAACTGTGCTTATTGTATGTCACTGAAGACAATGCAAAAGGCTTGTTTTGCTGCCACCATTGTATCCTCAGATAGTTGACCAGCAGAGCTCTTCGGAGCAGTAAAGTGCTTACTGTCATCAACTTTACTGGTATGTAGATGACTTGAGGGCTAAACAACTGAGGATTGAATCCTGGAAAGAGATGCTCAGGTTAGCTAGTTGGGCTATGGCTCCCACCATGTGCAATAGTTTATTCATTGAAATTTAGTGGGTTCCCAACCCTAAATGTTTCCACTGGGAAGACCTACATACAGGCATTTATTTTCCTGTTTATTTTTCTGATTGTTACGTATATCAGTTACCCCTGGTTTTTAATAAATTATGGATTTAAAAAAAACAGTTTTATTGTGGTTTTTATTGTGAATGGCTTTGGAATTTTAAAAATTAAAAGCAGAATATAAATGTTGTGTAAGGTAAATGCACTTTAAAATATTATGGGAGTTTAAATATCTGTAGAATACAGGTGTTATCCTTGGCTACTAGAAATATGGAATGCAAATTCAAAGAGTGAAACAAGATAGCTACAGTGCCTAGTTAACAAGTCAAATTAATCAGACAGTTATAATACAAGAGGCCAAGCTTTTAAATTATCTTAAATGCAAGTTAGCATTAACTTATCCGTAATGTTTATATGACCAATAAATCTGTCAGTTGGTGGCAGCTACTGTTGTGGATGGCGTGAATACTCAAGTCCCATTATATGCAATGGCATAGCAAAATGGTGTCCGTTATTTATATAAGATAGCAAAATCAAGGCTTGCTATTTGGATTTAATTTTTTAAAGAATATTTTCAAGCTGTGAATACTTAAATCTGTGGATATCAAATCTGTGGTATGGAGGGACAACTATAATAAATAAAGCCTGGCAAATCAGTCCACAAAAGTTACTTGTTTGTATTTTTTTATTAGCCTGAAGTGTTAGACACTTTTACAATATCAGAGAGAGTGTGAGCTTTCCTGTTTATATATAAACTGGAAAGTTGATACTTTCAGGCATATGCACAAAACAGTATGTGCCTATGATTGTGCACAGTAAAAAAAAAATCCTGTCAAGTGTCCTAGAGACATTTTTACTTACTCTAGGTGAGCCACAATAAATTTGTTTGTAAAGCATTCAAATAGCAAAACTGTCTAGCAAAGCATGTTTTCTTTTCCAGAAAACATTTTGGGTTCTGTCTTTCCCTGAAGAGCAGGGAGGAGAACTTCCTGTGATGGGTATCAGTTGCAGAAATATTCCTCAGAGGCTGGCTTTCTTTAGAGCTCTCACAGCAGTCCAATAAAAGTATATAATGGAATGTAGTTTAGTTCTTCTGAATTATTAATACTTTGATCAGTGAAGGGAGACTTTCAGTGGCCAGCAGATGCTTCCTGTCTGTAAGAAGTAAGCTTTTAGATTTCCAACATTTCTTTGTTACAGGGCATCCTTAATGAAATGGCACTAATTCAGTTAAAGTAAATGTAGTGCTCTGGATAGTTTTCTAGATGAAGCTGACTGTACAAAAGTGGTATCATGACTGCTTTATCTTCTCTGTTGCTTTTAAAAGTAAAAGCACTATTTTAGGTTAGAAATGCAATAAAGAATGTAACAACTTAACTTTCTTTTGCTGAATTATAACTACCTGTAGTACCTTCAGCTTCACTCCCTCCCTCTTTTCACTATTTCTGAATTCTTTTTTAAGTTGAGAGAAATCTGATTCAATACAACTAGTTGAACTTTCTGTTTCACTGAAGGATATATGTGAGTCTGTCCAGGCAAAGGAAACCTCACATTTTTCTTGTACTTGTGACTGATTGAGAAGCAAGAGATTTTGTGAAATAGAAACAGGTTTAGCAGTGTATTCATTTGTTAGTCTATTCAGCTGAGTGCCAGGCTTTGTCAGTGCTTTATCTCCTTAGATGAATAAGTAGAACTTCATCTCTTATATTTAATTCATCTAAAGTGACTGACTACAGCAGCCCAGACTATGACAGATTCTTCCCATGGCCCTTTGACAGTAAGATGACTGATCGTCCTGGGGTAAGGGCTTAGGAGCACATGGACAAGCAACTAAAGATCCAGCTGCCATTGTTCTCCAGTTACAGCCTAGTCCCCATTTTGCTGTCTTTGCATAAGGAAAATTGCTGCTGTCTGACAGTAAGCAATGGAGGATATGCTACTCCAGAACAATGTTTGGAGTGGGTGAGAGGCAGTACCAGTGTTGTTGTATTGTATATTTATCTACAATATATATTCATAAAAGCATGCATCCTTTAGAATAAAAAGGTTGGATGGAAATAAACATATAATATGCCCTACTTCCTGTATCATTCTCACTGAGAGATGAAGTTACATCAGAATGGGATGGGAGGAGAAATGTGGACTTGTTCTAGTGCAGACTCACCCCATCAGTAAACATTATTTTCCTGCTTCATCTTATCTCAGTCCTTGCAACAACCCAGTAAAATAGGCCAGCGTTATTGCCCTGCAGGGTCCAGATCAGTGAGAATAGCAACTTATCTACCACTACCTGTTTGTGGCTGGGATGAGGTTTGAACTAGAAATGCTCCAGTTCACAACATGTTCTAACCACTGTATAAGATGCTATACTGGTGAAGTGATGAGAGGGGTTGGTAGTACAATTTGCCCATAACATTACCATTCTTCTGTTGATGCTGTGGCACTGTCAAACCTCTCAGTTTTATCTCAGCCCTAAAGAGTTTACATGTGCATGTGCTGAGAGGTGTGCATTTGTCATACAAAACACAAGTGTCAGATGCTAACCATTGCTTGCTTATTCATCTGACCATGAACTGTAAAGAAAATCCTTTGAATTCTTTCCACCAGAGTCTTTTCATGTAGCAGAATAAACAGGCTTCTGGTGTCTAGTCACATCACAGCAAGTTACTTGTTGCACCAGCATCATTTTTTTTCCTTTTTTTAAATGTACAAGTAAATTTCATAGCAAAGTAAAATGCCTTACTCATTCTTTCAGACTGCTTTTTGTTTAAAAGCATAGCCTTTGTGGGCTCAAAAATATTAAGCGCTGAATCGATTTCCTAAATAAGCAACGAGTGTAAATATGTTTGTTATGCGAACTACCATAGAGCAAATACATAGGAACCAAACATGGTACACAAAGTTTCATTTTAACATACTAGTGCAGAAACAGCAGCTAGTGTCCTGGCTTTCTGTTTCTTTGTAGGTCTGGCTATGTGAATGTGACACAGACTGTGCTATATATGCTATATGCTATATGTTCAGGCCCATCTCAGAGGTTCACACTGCACTTGACTGGTTTTCAATCAAGCTTACTTTGTCCTTGCCTTCTGTCACAAAGCAGTTCCAGGCTTCTGTTGCGGCATCACACCTTTTTGCCATCCTGCTATGTGTCATTCTCTTGTTCTTGCTTTGGTAGGAGTGAAGTGCTGTATGTGATTTCTGTGGCTGCATTGCCACTTGAAGGGTGGTGATTTGGAACTCATAGTAGGAAATAACCAGTAGTTGTAGGTACATTTTGATCTCTTCAGATTTTGAAATCTTAAGTACAATCAGGCTTAGTTAGTTTTTGTATGAGAGACTACCAGGAAATACCATGAATGCATGGCACAGAGGTGAGCTAAGTGTGGCCCCCAGGGCCATTTGGCCCTCAGCCACCCCAGGGGAGTAAAAATAAATTGTTAAATGCCCTCTAGGAGGCATGATGACATTTTCACCACATTTGGGGGCTCTACCTTAACTATTGTAGGCCCAGAAAAGGCCTTTTTTAAAAACCAGAAGTGACTTGTTCACTGCTGGTTTTGAAAAAATGTCTCTCCTAGGCCTACAATGGCCAAAGGGACCTAAAAATGGCAAGAATGCCCTGCACAGCCCCTAGAGGATATTGGGGGACATTTGGGGGCTTTTTTTTTTTTTTTTGCTTTTGTTGTAGTGGGAAAATGTGGCCCCACCAAAGTCTGACAGGAGGCTAATGCAGCCCCCGGCCTCCCACAGTTGCTCACTTCTAAACTAATATTAAGTAAGAGTCCTACATGAAACTCTGGAGAGCTGCTGCTAGTTAGAGTTGCCAAGCTTGGGCTAGATGGACCAGTGATTTGAATCATTATAAGGCAGCTTCCTGTTGTCCCTCACTGATCCAGACAAACTCTGGACTACAGCTTTCAGTACTAGGAAGGCTTCGGCTGCTCAAACATTCTGGTCCATGTGTTGGAAAAGGGCCATAGCACAGTATCTTAAGGTAATTGCTTAGTACAGTATTTGCATTTCTGTTTCTTTGCCATTAGAGCCAAAAATTTCCAGAAATTGTGAAACTGTGGGGAAGTGGAATGAGCTTGTTTTTTTCCCAGAAAAAAACAACTTTTGGCGCGCGGGGGGGAGCTATTGGGGGGAAATGCCACGTTAGCACCTTTTACAAATTGAAAGTCGCTTTGTTACTTCAGGAACATAAATTGTAGCACAGTCATACCTTGCTAAAACTGCAGGGATATGCTGTGGACCACCAGTGTAAATCAAATATCGTCTTAAGGTGAATCACAGCCTTTTTTCACTTGCCAGTGCTTATTAAAGCCGAAAAACATATTTACAGCTTGGTAAGAGAGGTTGAAGCTAGGAGAGGTTGGTTTGTGAGGTTTAAAGAAAGAGATCACTTACACGAGTGGTTGGGACCATCAGCCAGCTGCTTCCCAATTGACAAGGGAACAAACTCTGTCAATCACAGCGGCTGCTTCTTGGCAAGTAGGGATTGGGAGACTTTCACAGCCCTTATGTAGCCGCTAAACTAGGAGCCATGTAGAGATTGTGAATATATAACAGTTGCAAGTACATAACTCTGGTTTACATGGTCTAACTGCCATAGAGGATTCCAGCCAGCAACACTGTACAGTTCTGTATAAATGAAAAGTGCCAGAATAGCGAAGTGCTCTAAAGCAAAACACATTAAAGTGAAGTACGCATATATGTATAATTTGGTTTGGAATAAAATTATTGTATGGCAAAGTTTAGTTGGATAATACAGGTTGCCTTCGGTATCCTCAGAACCAATATCTGCAGTTTGAGTTATCCATGGCTGAAAAATTAGAGACACCTACCATAGAGTCACACTGGAGAATGCCTAGAGAGGTATCCTCTGGGAATCACTAGGTCCTCCATGGCAACTCTATGGTGTATTTGTACTGGAAGTCCTTTATTTTAATAGGGTTTGCTATGATCTGCAGTTTCATAGTCCAGGGATGTATCCTCAAAGGATATGGGCGGAGGGGGGAGTGGTGACCTATAGTTACAAATTAAATTTACTTTTCCATTTTTATATTTGTTTTTATTTGTTACAAATGGAGTTACATGGTCCTGAACTGTAAGGAACCTTTTTTGTTTCTTCTGCTCCTAATACACCAGGAAGGAAATCAACACTGCTAGATGAAAGTAAGTTATTTTCTATCCTCGAGTTCTCCACACTGTCAAGCAGGCATAAAACACATATTGCCATAAAAAGAAATGAGAAAAGGAAACCAAGACCAGGAATTGCAATGATGTGATATAATACAATTCTTACATAAAGTCTATTTGCTACATAGTTTTAACAATTAATTTTGGGGACTAAATATATGAGCACATTGTCTTAAACATTTTATTCATCAGCTGTTCATCAGGTTAAAAGAAAATTTTCAGTGACCTATTCCTTTTTTATTTTTATTTTTTATAATAAAGACTTCAGGAAAAAAACAACAGGAAAAATGTTTTTCCCTAAAAATTTTTAAATTTCTTACAGGCCTTCACATCTCTATCAGACAAATGTAGGCATTTGATTCTAAGACAAAAATGTAATTATTCAGGGATGTGAATTGTGTGGCTCTTCAGGTGTTGTTAAGCTGCAGCTCCTAGCAGCCCAACAACATAAAAATGTCCAACATAAAATTGAGCACCATCTGAAAGGCTGTACCTTGCCTCTTTCTGATTTAGGTTTATGCCTGTAAATTCATTGGAGCCCAACTATTTTTTTACTTTATGGATGATCTGGAAGTTGTCATAAATTCTGTGAGATGTGTTCTCTCTTGAAATCAAGCAAAAATTGGAGTAAACCTGTTCTTGTGGTTGGTTGATCAGATCTTTTCATTATATTCCTGTTAGTTTCCACTCTAAAGATCTTTATGTTGCAACAGTTGCTTAAATTAAAAAGGGAGAAGGAGGTGCCTGCCTACTGGTATCAATCCAAGTATCTGATTTGTATTTAATAAAGTAGAAAATGTTTTGATAACAGCAGTGTTATGTTGTTGCTGTGTGTTTTCAAGTTGTTTCTGATTTATGGTGACCCTATCATGGGGGTTTCTGAGGCTGAGAGTGTGTGGCTTGCCCAATGTCATGTTCTGGGTTTTCATGGCTGAACAGGGATTCAAACCCTGGTCCCCAGAGTCATAGTTCAGTACTCAAACCACTACACCACCCTGACTCAGTGTCATAGTAATCTGAATGAGGAAATTACCTGTGCTTATACCATCTCAAAGATGAAGTTGCTTCAGCAAATTGGGTCCAACAAGCATGCTTTTCCAAACACATTGGATGTGATTGCTTTTGAAAAATAGTATGGCTCAAAGTCAGATCTGGTCCACTGAGAAATACCTTCCAACCCCCACCCCACCAGCCAATCCAGATAAAGAAAATGATGAAAAAAAAATGGAGGGGAGTGTTTGTAGGGAGGCATGACACTGGTGACCATGAGACTGGCTAGCAGTCACTTTACAGAGCTGAGGAGAAGATCAGTAATCCTCCATGAGATTCAATTGCCGAGCAGAAGTACTTTGGACAGAAACACTGTTCTTGAAGAGGAACTTAAATTGTTGGGGTTCTGTTGATGACATCTAGCAGAGAGATTTTTCAGAATTTCTTACTTACACCTCTTAAGACCTTAAGATTACAAGCATGTGTAGAGAAGCCTGAAAATCTACATAGGATCATCACACCCCAGCTTTACGTGTTTCCCAGCAAAATTAAATCCCCTCAAGTAAAATGCTTGCTAATAAAGCATGCTGAGATTTATTCTCATGTTTAGTCATATACCTTGAGAGATACAGTACAGTACAGCTGAAGAAATTCATAAACATCTATGTGGAACCCAAGGAGAGTCTGTGATGCAAATTAAACAAAAGGGGACCAAACAACAGATTTTGCAGATGTTTTGCTAGTTGACATCTGCTAGAAAAGGGGTGGGAAGGTGCCTTGTAGGATCCCATTTTGTGGCCCTTAAAGTCCCCCTAAGATCCCAGATCCTCCTAAAAAATTCAAAAATGGCTCAACGCACCACTAAATGCAGCAATATGACTCCCAAGCCCACCAGCACTCTAATCCCTCTCCCAAAGTGACTGAAAACAAAGCCAGTCACCTTGGAAACAGTGGTGTGGCCACTGCATGGGTACCAATAGTCCCCACCTGCTATGCAGTTGCCCTTCACTGGGCTAGAGTCACAAAATATAAATTTCTCTGTACTTGATGTGGAGCAGCTGAATGTGTGAACTGGCACTCTCAAAAAACATTGCATTTGAGGAAGCATCACAGTTTGGCCTGGAGTGTTACATCTGCTGGTGGCTTCTGTACAAATCCAACTTGTGACATGATGCAACAGATACCTGTGTGATGAATATCTTATATATGGATTACCAGGACTGCTTACTGCTTAATTGGTGGTGGTGGTGGTGGTGGGCTTTCCAGTTTCTAAGGCTCCAGAATGGAAAAATATATTCAGATGTTGATGCAAACAGTAATTACTCATTAGCGCTGTTTGTTGTTTTGTGCCTTCAGGTCATTTCCAACTGGGTTTTCTTAGCAAGGTTTGTTTAGAGAAAGTTTGCTACTGCCTTCCTCAGAGGCTGAGAGTGTCATTTGCCCAGGGTCACCCAGCGGGTTTCCATGGCCAAGTGAGGATTAGAATCCTGGTCTCTGGAGTCCTTGTTCACCACTCAAACCACTACACCACACTGGCTCCTTTACAGCCGTGCGGTGTTTAAACTGCTTGATTTGGGGTTATTCAGGGCTATCTTTTCCTTATCCCTTCTGTGCACACATTGAACTCTTGTTGAACTCTATGAATATTCCTTGTGTTTTTGTCTTCACAATGAAATACTGTATATAGTCGGCCTTTTTGAACAGATTTATTCGGATACTACTTTTTGTATCTTCCCACTGTTTCCCCAGCCCCAAACCATGCTCTCCATCCTGTTGGGTTTGGGATATTTATAAAGAGGTAATCTTTGGAGAAGTAACTTGATTGCATACCCATACATTTTAACCTGGGTGTTCCATTTGGTCATATGATTTTCTGTTTTCTCAGAGACAAAAACTCTTTTGATTCAAAGGAGGTATTTTTAGGAGCTGCTCCCTAGCTCTCCTTGAAAATCCACTGTGTACTTCAAGACAGAACACCAAGGAGCTGGCTGGGGCAGTCTGCTGGAAGCAGAGAGTTGTCTTTTGCAGGCAATATTTTTGTGTTAGATCCTGTTCTAAAAAACTTGTTAAATGTTACAAAGTATATAAAATCTGCCTCCCCGCCCCCAATCCTGTTTAATGATTGTTTATCCTGTTTAAACAATCTTGTTTAAAATTTAAATATACATTGGCTATCTCTCTTGCCAAGGTATTTGTGCTTATGTAGCTTATGAAGGATTTCCTTTACAAATAATCTCTTCATAACAGACTTATAAAAATGGATCATGGTCCCCATTTTACAAGCAGAAAAACTGAGCCAGGAAGAGTGACTTGGTCAAAGCACTGTAGTGTATTGGTAAATCACTCTGTGTTCTTCATGATTATAAATATGAAGAACTACGTTCTGTATTTTTTGAATGTAACTTTTTTTTGTGCCCAGGGCTGTAGAAGATTATGTATAGGTATAAGCACCATGTGCACAGCTATTTAATTACCAACATTTCATAGAATCTTAAAGTTGGAAGAGACCACAAGGGCCACATAGTCCAACCCCCTGCCATGCAGGAATACACAATCAAATCATTCCCAACAGGTGACCATCCAGTCTCTGTTTAACAATCTCCAAAGAAGGAGACTCCACCACACTCCCATGCAGTACAGTATATTCCACTTCTGTTTCTTATGTATATTGATAACTCAAGTTTGTTATATCTTCCTGCTATACTTTCTCCCACTTCCTTCTTTGCCCATTCCTCTTTAGATTATTCTATCTGAATGCAGTGCTTTAAGACTCCACTCTTTATGGGATGACCATGTAAAACATTTGCACTTGTCTGAAATCCAAATCTGTGGGTAGCAGTTTGCCTAAAATTTATTTCTAGGAATGTGGTTATACAGTACAACCTCCGTACTTATGGGACTTGTATCCACAGATTCACTTACCCACATCTGAAAAAATATGGTCTCTAGGTATCTTTAAAGTCCTCCAGTATGACTCTATGATATGTTTCTACCAAAAGCTGACCATAGAGTCATGCTGGAGGACCTAGAAGATGCCTAGAGAGGTGTTCTCTCTAGGCATCTTCTAGGTCCTCCAGCATGCTTCTGTGGTATACTTGGGCTGGAAGTTTCCTATTAAAATGTTCCGGTATCCACGGTAAGTCCAGGAACATATCGCCTGCAGATATGGGGGTCATACTGTATTTTGCAATGAGGAGATCTATGGAAAATAGTCACTGTCCAGGTACAGAAAACAAAGCCCAAAATATCAGGTTGGGGTCAGATTTCATGGCTGACACCTCACATCTGTTTCCTTTTCCTCCAGGTATGTTTTTCTGTTTCCGTATCCCAAGTGGGCAAATTAGTTTTTACCTATGAACCCTTATGCAGAACTGTTAAAAATTAGGTGGAATACTTAGCATTTAAGTATCCTTGACCCAAACAAGTGGTCTTAACTGCAACTTTCAAAATGTCCTGAGTTATTTTAAACAAGATACACTTATGTTTTCCTCCTTTCCTATCCTTGCAGGTATGGTGTCAGTCCTGAGAACATCATTCTGTATGGACAAAGTATTGGAACTGTTCCCACTGTGGACTTAGCATCTCGGTATGAGTGTGCAGCTGTAATTCTTCATTCACCCTTGATGTCTGGGTTGCGGGTAGCTTTCCCGGACACTAGGAAAACATACTGCTTTGATGCTTTCCCAAGGTATGTGCAGAATTCTCTCTGAGGGAGGCATTCTTTATTGATGATAGTTAAATTGAATATGTACCTTAAAAAAAAAACCAAACTAGGTCATGGGCACATTTACTTGACAGTACCAGTGGTGGCCTCAAGTGAGTGCATGTGTACATTAGCCTGTGTAAACATGCACAGCAAAATTTCAGTGCTTAGCCTGAAAGCAATTCATAACTCAGGAGCAGATCACAAACTGTGCCTGCCTAAGGATTCCAGTTTCAACCTTTGACACCTCCCAGTCAAAGTTATTTAGGTGAAAGCATGGGAATGACCTGTAAAATTTCAGAGAGCTACTTCCTGTCAGAATAGACAGCAGCTTTGGTTTTCTAAAACTTCATATGTCCACATGTAATATTGGTGGTCACATACTACTTATTTAGATTTTGTTCACTGTGGGTGTACGCTACTGAGCTCTCCAAAGACTTCAGTATTCCCACTGTAATGATGTCAGCATGACGTTTTAAAAGATTGTGAGGTATCATATTTTAAAGAATGTACTTTCAAATAGTGAAGTAGGGTAAGGGTCAGAATCTCATTCCTCCACCTAACAGCGAAACTATTTGGAAAACATATCAGGCATTCTGAATTGCATACACTGGCCCAGTTCACATATCATAATAAGCCTTTTTTTCTTTACCATTCCCCCACCTCAAATGTTGTGCCTTTTCTTGATAGGGGTGGGTTACTTCAGCCTCATGATCATTTTGACTGCCCATTTTTTTTTTGCACCTTTCCTAGCTCTGCAATATTCTTTTTGAAATGCAGCAAAAAACACCCTCTGCACTGTACAGTGGGTCATTGGTATCTGCAGGGGATTGGTTCCAGGACCAACCCCCTCCCGGCCACAGATACCAATAAACGTGCGTGGTCAAGTCGTAGCAGCATCTGCTGCTGCCCTACGCCATTTTATGTGAACATAAACTAGTATACGAGCAGCACTTGGAATTGCTGCCACCACCACCAGCCTTGCCACACTAATATTGACCCCACTCCTGGTCCGGCTTGGCCCTGCAGGGGGGAATGTGCCCAAAGCACCCACCCACCACCACTAGCAGCAGCAACAGTGTGGAATTCTTGCAAACTTAGTAACTCAGGTCTGTATGAACAGCCCTCAAGTCTTGGCTTCTGCCTGTTTTGTAGCAGCAGCAGCAGAAGAAATGTCTCACTAACAATTGTCTGGAGAAGAGGAGAGAGCATGGCTCCACTGCTGTGTGTTTCTCGGGCATCCAGTTCACGCACTGCTCGAACTGCAGCCAAGTGGCAGTGAGGCATTTCTTCCATCACCACAAAGCATGCAGGGGCTAGACTTGAGGGCTGTTCGTATGGACTTGAGTTGCTAAGGCTCTCAACAGTTTGCACAAAGTTCACACTGCTGCTGCTGCTAGTGGTGGGTGGATGCTTTGGACACACTCCCCACTCCTGCATGGCCGGGCCAGGAGTGGCGTGGAGACTAGCATGGTGAGGCTGGCAGTGGCGGTGCCTCCCAAGTGCTGCCTGTATACCCCCTGGCAGTCAAGCTCAGCTGTGGCTTCCAGTCCTGGTCAGGTGGCTGATCCCCAAACAATGTGTGCGTGAGAGAGAGAGCCTTTGCTGAGTTAGCAGACAGAGTGGCCGCACAGAACCTCCATACCACTGCAGTGGCTTGGGGAAGAATTTTCCCTCCAGTGCTGCCTTTTCCCTGTGAATGCAAAAAGTGAATGTATTCACAGTTTCTCTGCAAGCCTCACAGAGTGAATGAATTTGCTTATGAGGTTCGCAGAGAGATTACAAACATGTTCACTTAAGAATGGTGTAGGGCAGCAGTGGAGGCAGTGGCAAGCCCCACCAGCCACCCACTTCTGCCTTGCAAAGGAGCCCTGCCGCCTCAAAGGCAGAAGCGGGTGACTGGCATACTCTCCTCCGCAGATTCAAATGAACAGTATTGTGTACATTTGAATCTGTGGTGGGTTGAATCTCTGGATTGTGAGCCCACAGATACGGTGGGCCTGCTGTATTTCAAATGTGATGTCACAATATATTTTTATAAAGGCATTCCAATATTGTTTCCTTTCCTAATAGTCCCTCTTTCTTGAAGATGTAACTATGGAGAGTAGGTATTCTGTAGGAGCTATCTGTGTGTTCATTAATGTATGTCTTATGCACACATTTGTCCACAACTCAAAAAAAGTAGGTTGACTGAATCAGAATAATTATAGGGTAGGGAATAGATTCTTCAGAGCTGTCACATAATTGATGGCCTGTTACTGCACAGTGTAAAATTCAAGGTTTTCAATCAAGATATATAAATAGAAGGTACCCTAGTCAGTGTTTGGAAAGGAGGACATGGGTGTTTAAATAGTTTAATAGACTGTATTCAGCAAGGACCTTTCAGCAGGCTGCTGTAGTATATTAGATGTTGCTTAATATGTATCTGGGTTGTTGAAGAGTTTGTTGCTGAACTTACTGCTGAAAAAGGAGTCAGTGTTCACCTCACAATTATTATTGCATGCTTTTAATATGCAAGGAAAATAACAGCATTACTGAACTGGAGGAAAGTAGTAGGGGTGAAGTACATGAGGTAGTAGTTGGGTATACAGTTGGACCCCTGTATCCACAGGGGTTTGGTTCCCGGACTTATCATGGACACCAGAAACCGTGGATAATAGCAAACCCTATTAAAATAATGGGACTTCTGGTTTAAAATATCAGAGTTGCGTTGAAGGACCTAGAAGATGTCTAGAGGATGCTTCTGTAGGCATTTTCTAGGAAGACTCTATGGTATGTGTTCCTGTTTTGTGTCCTGCAGATAACTGAAACTGGATATTGGTTCTGTGGGGTTCTGACTGTATGTCTCTTATCCGTGGTAGAGGGAATTGTAACAGAACAGGGCTGCAGAGTGGTGGAGAAGGAATGTTGTTAGTTTTTTTTTAAGCTACCTTGATCTTGAAGATAACCACAGTCACAGTGCCTGTAGCTTAGAATAGTGGCTGCATATTAGCCACAATTTGTTTATGAAAACCAATTTTAACTCTCTAGCAGGCATCCAGTCCATTACAAATCTACTAGTTCATTCCTGAAAAAAGCATGTAAAGCAAGTTAGCATAATAGGTCTGTGGCATCTTTCCCATAGAGTATGAAAGTGTTATCCCAAGAGACTTAATGATCCAAGGCTCAACTGATTTGCTAGAACAAAAGCCATTGAAAAAAGAATTATAATCCTGGCCCAATTGGAACCCTAACTATGTAAAAAATTATAAGTAGGCAGTTCCTTATTCATACAGTGTAGTTTCTGGTGATGTGGTGTACTGCTGTCTCTCCTCAAATTTTAAAGGTTACAAATATTTACAATATGACAAACTCTTCCTCTGACCATTTATACTTCCAGAACTTACTCATAAGGCTTTGGGAGCTTGGACAAAAAGGGCTAAGTCAAATAGCAGGTGAAAAACACTAGTGGTAGAGCAGAAATATAATATCACTCCCCTTGTTTTCTGCAAAACTGTCTTTACTAACAGTTTACATTCACTTTGTATGTTAAACATTTTAATACTAGAATTAATGCCCGCCTGCCTGCCTGCCTGATTGAAGAGAAAATTGTTCCTTGTAGGTTACAAAGAAATCTTTTGTTTTCTGATGTTGGGACTCAATCAGAATGTAGTCCCTGTAGATTCCTCTAGCTGCAGAGCAGTGTGGTTAGGAATACCAAGTATTTCTAATGTGCTCTTTGAATGCTGCCTTGCTGAGCAGCTGAGCTGGCAGTGGGATGCCTTCCAGTGGTTTTGCAAGCTACAAATATTGTTTTTCTGAAATGCCTGACTAGGCTGAATGACACAAATTGTGCGCATGTTTAAATGTAAGGACTTCCCCCTTCAATCTTCCTAAACTTGAGGAATACAGTATATGCATAAATTCTTAGCTCTTAAGGGTATATGAAAGATACCTGCATATATAGCTGAACAGAAGTGAGTATGTCTGGGAATGTTCCACTTAAAAGGAGTCATGAAGCTGGCATTAAATTTTAAGCTAGTTGCATTTGTTTTTCTCGTGTTGTATCATCTGCCTATTAGAGGTAGGCAATACATAGCATGCAAGTGCATGCAAATCCCCCCCCCCTCCAATTTTGGAATCTCCCGCAGGCCCACACCAGTCTTGCTTAAAAAACAACAGATTTTTTTTTTAAATGCAGAATCACATTCTTGGAAGCCTTCTGGGAATATAATGGGCTTCCAGCCACAGCCACAGCCACTTAAAGTTTCATTGGGAGAAGGTGGGTTTACCTTCATTGTGTCTTGCCCACCCTCACTTAAATATTATAGTTGCTCAGCTACTTTTAAACTGTGTTTGGGGGAAAAGGGTGATCAAATCCTTACACCAGTTCACCCCCTTGTGAGAGACAGAATCCTTGCTTTGTGCATGCCTGATGCTGATGTGGAGTGGTGGTTAGTATTTGACTAGTGCCTAGGCCCAGTACTCCATGCGGCCGTGAAGCTCATGTGGCGACCAGAACTATGATCTTGGGACAGTTAATCTCTCTCAACACAGCCCTACTTCACATGATGGTTGTATAAGTGAGATGGAGTAGAAACGTTGTGCAAGATGTCTTGCATTCTTTGGAGGAAAGCTGTAATAAAATTTAATAAGTAAACGTGTTTTCCAGTTCTACTAAGTTCAGTAGAGCTTCCTTGGAGCTAAGCGTTTTTCTGAATGCAGACTTTAATTTTTCTGAGAGCCAAACTCTTCAGTGTAAAACCCAAGTTAGTGCTCTATTGAGCCCTGGAGCTAGTTACAGTCTTAAATTTACTTATCTGCCTTGCTCCTTTAGGAAGATAAACATCTATCATAACCTGCCATGAGCTGTTAATAAGAAGATGGTATGATCCTAAATATTATTCTAGCCTTCGGTGGCCCTTTTCTTTTCTCATGCTCCCCCTTCTGGATTGCTGCACTGATGTTTAGTGCAAACAACACAGTAAGATAAATATCTGGCAAACTGAAAGCTCAGTCTCTCTCCACCCCCATTAGCATTCTAGTCCCAGTGCATCTTAGCAACTCCCCCCCTCCCCACACACACATTTGGGCAAAGGTCTCTTTATTCAGCAGTATGCAACCCAAGACCTCTTTGTACTGCATGGCCAGAGGCCCCTACATGTTCCCCTACCAAATGCATAGTCCATGGAACTTGATAATTCCTCTCCCTTGTAATAGCAGCAAAATACAACGAACTCCAAAATCCACAAGCAGCCATACCTTTTTTGGCGCCAACTCCAAAGCACAGAATACATCATGCAAGCTTTTGGAGCTTCACTGGCTTCTTCATCAGGCAAAGATGTTTAAAAAAATCATGCAAGAGAAAAATGGTGGTGATGTTAAAAGTCATAGGCCTATATTCTGTCGGAAATATTGCCACTTAAGATGGTATTGAGGGATTTCAGTGCAGGCAGAGGCCACTCTGCGCACTGGCCTTGTGATGACTAGGACAAAGAGCAATAAAATACAGGTAATAGAATTTCAACTTCATTAGCAACAGAAAGGAAACATGTAATAAGCAAAGATAATCACTGGATCCATGCTGCTAATAGAAGCAGCAATCTTGATCAGGGTCAGTGCAGTGTTGCTCCTCCCCTCCCCCCCCCAATCTTGAGTTTGTGTGTGGACAGCCTCCCAGCTAACATGGGACAGGAGGCCCCTGGTCCCACCCCCTTCTTCCCTCACTAATCACAATGTGGGGACAAAATTAAAGAGCCCTATCTGTTCCGTAGTTTCCACGAGAGTCAGAATCAGTGAACAGATGTCACTGATGCTTTAAAGTATTTTTTAAAAATGAGTTGATAGCAACACAAGAATATTAATAATTTGAGAAGCTATGTGTTAAGAAGATAAGGCAAGGTTGGGCAATTGTGGTGAGTCTGGGGATCAGTTTTTGTTCCCTTGAACCCTGCAGGGGCTAGCTACATAGACATCCCCTCAAAAAACAAAACAAAAATAAAAACACAGAAAATCTATCAGAAACAAAACAAAACCAGCACCAGAAATGGACAGACATCCACTTCTAGTTTTGAAAAATTTAATGGTAAACAACGCAGCCCTGCATCCTAGTTACAAAGTGAATTGCCATTCCTGAGATTCTCAGGAGGGGCAATTCATTCCCCCCTCCAACAGAAAAAGAACTGTTCAGTGGGTCTGGATGGGTTGAAGGCTGCATGAACAGCCATAAGTTGAACCATTCTGGATCAAACCAAAGGCCTAACTAATCTGGTATTCTCTTCTCACAGTGGTCAGACAGTTAACTCTTGAGAAACCCACAAGCAGATGTGGCTGCAGTAGTTCCATCTTGCTTATGTACCTGAGCAACTAATAAACAGGGATGTAAGGTCTGTTTAAAGAACACATGTCTTGTATCTGCTCTGAATTTCTCACTGTTTGACTTCATTGAATGGCTTGTAGTATTATACCCTTTTACATTGTACTAACTGGGAGAGTGTGCTGGTAATACTTTGCTTTCTTTCTTCTCAAGATACACTTGTGCAGTTAGGGGTTCGTACATCTTTAGAATAGAATAGAATCTTTATTACGGTCATAGACCAGCACAGGTAAAAAGGGGATACAGAATAAAGGTAAAAACACAGGATAAAAACAGGCTAAAAGCAGTATTTAAAATGTTAGCTCCAGTATAACAAGACTAGGTTGACACTATTCTACTGCTGAGGACATTGTCTGTCGAATTTTAACATCGTACATCTTTTTTAGCAGCTCTCCATGGCTGCCTTAAAAGCCCTGGTTTAGAATTTGACAACCACGATTGGCAAATGTTCTTGTTTTATTACAGATCTCTAAAATCCACTGCAAACCTCAGGTCTTTTTTAATACAAGGCACAGTTGGACAGTGTTGGCAGAAAAGAATGAACAAATGGCTCTTTTTTCTCCAAGAACATTTTGGTGTGTGGTGCTTTGAATTTGAAACTAGACCAACTACTATAACAAACATCCCTGTTTGACTTCAAAAGTGGCCAGAATGAATTGGCCATTAGTTTTTCTCTCTCTCTCTGAGACATGCAGAGAACAGCTAGCAAAAATTTGCTGATTGTATCCCATAGTCTTTCCAGCTACTTTCCAGGAACCATTTTTTTAAAAAAATAAGAGCAGCCTTGCTGTGTCACAACAGAAGTTTGCCTCATTCAGCATCCTGCTTCCCAACTAGATGCCTCTAGAAAGGTGACATGAAGCTAATAGGCCTCTTGTGCACTTTGCTTTCTATCAGCTGGAATTCAGAAATGTATTGCCTCCAAAACCTGGTGGGAGGGGTTGCATATAGCCATATAGCTAGAGTACACAAGGTCCATAGACAACCCCCTTCCACTGCCAATTTTGCTATTCTACCACAGCAGATACCTTGGGAAGCAGTGTTCTAGGAGGTTGGCAGGGCAATTGCACAATGTTTTTGACATTCAGAGTTGTTTTAGGCCCAGGAAAGATCTTTTTTTTTTCACTAGGAAGTAAACAAAAACCTCTTCTACTTCCTTTAAAAAAAAAACAAAAAAACAAGACCCTGAGCCTAAAATGCCTAGGGTAGGGACATGGCAAAATTACCCTTTCCCACAACATCTAGAGTGTACAAGAGGGCATCTTGATTTTAAAAAAATGAGGTGCCTTGGGGGCTGCATGTGGCCCACAGTCTCCACTCCCCCCACACTTTGTAGCAAATATCCATCAAGACCTTTTATAGCAGACATTGGCTTGGGTGCCTTAAAATCTCTGCATTTTGCAAAGGGTTCTTAGTCACATAGCAGGGAGTAGTCACACCTGTTGGGCTATGTTCTTACCTCAGAATGGTGCCATAGAACATACCTGATGCTATTCTTCCTGTGAGCTGCTAGGAAATATCAGTAATGAATAAGTGAACACTCTGTCCGGAATTATCTGCTGTTGCTCATTTTCATGTAACAGGGTTTTTAGAACCTGTAGCTCTCCAGATTTTTGTATCCCAGCTCTCCTCAGCTCTGGCAATAGTATGACCAGCAATAGGAGCAGTAGTCTGGTGGCACAGCTTCCCCATCCATGTTCTTGAGAAACTTGGAGATTCCCTAAAACAGCTGCAAAACCCATCAATGTTCTCTGATTACTGAACTAACCTGTCATGGTCTCTTGGCTTTCTTTTTCTACTTCCCCAGCATTGACAAGATTTCTAAAGTCACCTCTCCTGTGTTGGTGATTCATGGTACCGAAGATGAAGTAATAGATTTCTCACATGGCTTGGCAATGTATGAGCGATGTCCCCGAGCGGTGGAACCCCTCTGGGTGGAAGGGGCTGGTCACAACGACATAGAGCTTTATGCACAGTATCTAGAACGACTAAAACAGTTCATATCTCATGAACTCCCTAACTCTTGAAAAAAACCTACTTGATCTCTTTTGTTCTTCTTTTTTTTTTTTACCTCAGTTAACTGTGAATGGAAGAATTTACCTGTTTTTGCACATGCATTAACTGGATTAGCTGTAATAGCTTTATAACTATGAAGAAATGCTCTCACATTTGAGTGGATCCAAGCAAGTCTTGACCGTCTTTTTTATATCAGGAAACTATTATAACAGTCATTACTGTAATCCCCAGTGTTTTGTTTTTACTTTCATTAATGCTAGAAGAGTTGGAATTGTGGAAAGAAAACTAGCTTTGAACATGAGGATACTACTAGCCCAATATAATATTTCCAACCTTTCCCCTGTCCCCACCCATCAAGTTGCTTGTCTCGTTTTTTAAAAACTCTTCCCACAATCTAGAATGCAAGCCAGTCTGCACCTCAACTTCCTATTTGACTTATGAATTTGGTCTAAGAGCATCAGTCTCCATGTAACATTTCTAGCTGTGGTATTGTAACTGGAAATTTTTTTGTGGTGATTTCTCATTGTGGTTTGGGGGATTTCTTTTTTTTTTTCTCTCCTTTTTTTTGTGGGGGCATCTTTGCCATCCTCAGTAAATTAATTAATAAATCCTGAGTACACTCATCATTTATAAATGGAGCTAATTCTGGAACATTTCATCCATTTTCTGCATATTTAGAAAATGAAATATTCTTAAAGGTATAATGACTACATGGCTAACCCTTTCATTCTTTTTGCTTAAAAATGTGTAAATTTATTAAGCCCCATTATTCAGATGATGTCTGCAGTCTGAATAAGAGCTAACTTTTGCATTTCCTTGTGTAAAGCATTCCTTATAGAGGTTTTTAAAGATATTGTACATAAGTGAATTTACATTATGCATAATTCCTGAACAGTAGTTTTAAATTTAAGTCTAGTTAACAAATTCTGGTTTGTATATTAATACGTTTTGTTATAAGTTTTTATCCCTGCATTATTTTGCTATTAAATTTTATAAGATTTCCAAGACAACTACAAAAAAAATTTACACATTTACTTTTGATGAATTTATGTAAAAAGAAACTTTCATTAAAACTGATCTTTTTTTGTTTAGGGAAATTTTTTCATTCTCAGACACTGGAATCGCACAGAATATGCAAGACACTTAAAATTATTACACTATGGGGCCTGTGGGTTTTTCCCCCAAATTGGCCTTAAATGTACTGTAAACCTCTGATTGTTGTAAAAATGGATTGCGATCGATTATGATTTGTGTACTTGTTGCTGGAATGCAACAACAGTGGTTGTAATGGAATAAAGGATGCATGGAGTAAAGAATATTGGATAGTACTTCATTTTGTTTTATAATCAGATTTACTGTATGTGAAATACATTAATGTATTGGTATTTACCAAAGGTTGAGACTTTGTGCTACAAAGTGATTTAGTGGCTATAGTGCTGGCCTTCAGCTCAGAGGATCCTGCATTCAGATCTTTACAACTCATTCAGGAAGATCCCTTGGTCATGATTGTCATTTTATTTATTTATTTATTTATACCCTGCTCTTCAGTCACAAGGCTATCAAAGCAGCTTACAGATTGTTTTTAAGCAATAACAATTTACACGTCTACACTGCACTAAACAGTTTCCAATGTAGAAAACCCATGCTCAGTCCCTTGCATTTCCAGTTCTGCTGCCCGTCCATTCTTTTGGGTCATACAGACCAAGCACTCTGACAACATAAGGCTTTGACAAAATCACTACATGGTTGTAGAAGGTATTCAGGAAATCATTATCTTCCCGCCTGGTGGCATTCAAACTGCCTTCAGGAAATCCACAGTATCAGGGATGATCTGAAAGAGAAGCAGAGTCTCAAGGTGTATATTTAAAAAGGCTTTTTCCACAGATTAGCCCATTGTATAACAGGGCTGACATTAACCCTAGTGCATTGCTCATTGGGGTATTCTCTAGGGCAGTGGTTCTTAACCTTTTCTTTACCAGGGACCCCCTTTAAATATCTTCTGTTGCTGCGGACCCCCAAGATTTTAACTCAAGATTTAAACAACAACAATAATACAAGTACACCATCCATTAAACCTTCCCTCAGAGGCACTGGAGGGGGAGGGAAGACTTTTCTTCTGCTTCTCCCTGCAAGTTTGTGGCTGGAGTGAATTGAATGGCAATGCGCAGGCCAAGCCAGCCAGCCTGCCTTTGCCTTGGCTCCTGTCATGTGGCCACTCCACAGCAGGGAGGAGGTGGGCCAAGCAGCCTTCAAGCCTTCGCAGACCCCCTGTGAGGACTTCACAGCCCCCTGGGAGTCTACGGACCACTGCTCTAGGCTATGTCCTTCAGAGTGGGTAAGGCAGCTGAATTCCAAACTGTAGGGAAAGATCAGTAATGAGTGACAAGCTCTCTTTCAGGGAAACTTAGCCATCAGTATCGAATGGGAAATTGGAGCCCCAAGGTCCCCTAGAACAAACATTGCAAGCCCTTCTCAGGCTGATCTACCTAACAGGACTATTTGCAGTAGCCTGACATGTGCCACTTTGATGCCCTAAATGTGATGGGTAAGTACAATATTGATATACTAGAACTGGTATCTGCCTTTTGCCTTGTGTAATGCAGCTGAACATAGGTGATATTTGATCAGCACAGAGGTATTTAATGGTATCACAGCTTGCTCCTTGTGTTTCATGCTCTTGCTGTGATAGGAATGAAGTTAATTAATATCAGCAGTGTGGGGAGTTGTGGTATCGCCTCAGACAGATATCATGGAACAGCAGAGCCACGAGGTATCGGATCTTCATGTCAGTGTCTGAAACATAAGAGGAAAACCATTTCCTATTACTCTACAACATCTACTGAGAGTCAGTCTCTAGAAGATTCAGTCTGGAACTCACTTATGGTGATTTTATCTATTTGTCTTGATCTATACTGTACCAAATCCTTCAGATACATTGCCAGGGTGAAATGCCATCAAACAATATCAAAAACAAAATTAGCAAAAACTAGCAAACCTGTAAAAGCAGCACAAAAATCCAGAAAAAGTCAAAAAGAGCCTTGGGGAAAATAAAGAGTAGGTCACGTTGTGCCCAAATCCTAAGTATAAGTAGGCATATATCAAGACAACCGCCCTAAACAGATTCACTTATGGGATGCCCTGTAGTGTATTTTCTAGAAAGATGAAACGTTTATTCCTTTTCTGTCCTACCTTCCTCCCACAAATGGAACTCAAGGTGTTTATATATTCCTTGTTTCAAACATGAGTAAAAAACAGAGCAACATAACACTTCCCATTTTGACCAGTTACAGTAGCGTTTTCACTAATTGGATGCCTGCATAAATCAGCAGAAGAGTGGGAGTTTATGTATAGCATGTACTGTCCATTTTCTTTCTGGTCTCACATTCTGTCATTCACAAACAATTTAGGCACCATATTTATAATCTGTTGTCAACTACTGTGGTAGTACTACCTACACTGCTGAACTTCTGCAATCTGAGGCTTTCTGTAGCTGCTGGCTCCATAGGTCTTAGGCCCTCCATAACCACTGCCACAGTTTGTGGCTTCATAAACTTCATTATTGGCGATACTGGCTAGGTCTCGTAACTGTAGGCCACACTGATTTACACCCAAGAGCAATGGAGGTGTCAAATACTCAAGCAGGATGGCTCCTCTCCTTAAATTGACATCGTGAAGAATAAAATCAGGCAGTAAATTTATGTGAATTGTGCATTTGACTTGCCTTTGCTCTTCCTCATCTTTCTACAACTGTGGTAAGTACCTTAAGAAAAGTATCCAAAGCTGACATTGATTTCCCTCAATAGTGCAGGCATGGTGACATAAAATGAGAGGGGCTGGATGCAATAAATCCTTACATCTTCCTAATTCAGTTTAAAGCAGAAATGGACATATGGTTGCAATGTTTTAAAAAATAGTAAATAGGCATTTTATCTAAACTGAATTGGTCCAAGCGATGTGTGGTGGAATGTCCTTTGGAGGTTTTTAAACAGAGGCTGGATGGCCATCTCTCGGGAGTGCTTTGACTGAGTATCCCTACAGGGCAGGGGGTTGGACTAGATGGCCCTTGTGGTCTCTTCCATCATAGAATCATAGAACCATTAAAGTTGGAAGATACACCGAGGGCCATCTAGTCCAACCCCTTTCTACCCTGCTAGAATATACAATCCTCGAATCCTAGAGTTGGAAGAGACCCCAAGGGCCATCTAGTTCAACCCCCTTCTGCCCTGCAGGAATACACACTCCTCGAATCCTAGAGTTTGAAGATACCCCAAGGGTCATCTAGTCCAACCCCCTTCTGCCCTGCAGGAACACCAACTCTATGGTTCCATGATATAATGTTTCCATCTCACTTAACCTCAAGAGCTGTAGAGGTGTCAAATATGGAAGCAGGTTGAATCTCTCCTTGAGTCAGTCTCATGTGTCTGTTGTCAAGTCAATGGACCGCGGTTGCTCTCCAAAGTCTCCAGATAAAGCTTTGAATGCAGCAAGGGCGAAATCTGGCTCATTTGTCGACAAGCAGCGCCTCCTGAAAAACTTTGCAAGGAAGAGAATCAGTAAAGCAGAGCAGAATATATTCAGAGCTTGGGGTAAATTTAGAAAGCCGAGGACCGTGAATGGGGCTGCTGTGTGTTGGTTCCACTGAATAATATTTATTAAAAGCTCTTGGCCGCCTGGCCAAAGTTCTCTGAGGCGAAAAAGGCGGGATAGAAGAGAAGGCGGAGGAGGTGGCCGCCTCAGTTTAGCCACCTCTTCTGGGGGGTAGCCTCCATTTGGGCACTGACGAAAGTGTGAGGCTGCCCTTTCAGTAGCCCAGAGGGAGCTGCCGCGCCAGCCAGGGGAAGAAGGAAGAAAGAGAGCCGGACGGAGCCCGCGAAAAGATTGCCATGGCCATTGCCGCCCTCGGTGGCGGGATGCTGGGTCGCCAAAGGGACGCAGGTGAGGAAGGGGTTGGACTGTAGCAGAGGCGACGGTGGGGAAGCGCGGCCCCGCCTTCGCCGCCCCCTCAGCCCGGTGGCTAAGGAGAGGACTCGCGGGTACAAAGGGGAGGGAGGGCTGGACAGAATTGAAACCCCCCCCCGCAAAATAAAAGTCCCTTGCAGAGGAGCGGGTTAATGCTGCTGCGCCCTCTGTGTGCAAATAACAGACCCTCTGGGTCTTAGGCTTTAGGGGGGCTGCCTTCTGAGGGGCCCTTCATAGACCCTCTGGGCCTTAGGCTTTAGGGGGGGATGCCTTCTGAGGGGCCCCTAATAGAACCTCTTGGTCTTAGGCTTATGGGGAGCTGTCTTCTGAGGGGCATGTAACAGACCCTTTGGGTCTTAAGCTTTAGGGGGGCTGCCTTCTGAGGGGCGCTTAATAGACCCTCTTAGGCTTATGGGGGGGCTAGCTTCTGAGGGGCCCCTAATACACCATCTGGGTCTTAGGCTTTAGGGGGCTGCTTTCTGAGAGGCCTCTAATAGACCCTTTGGGTCTTAAGCTTTAGGGGGGCTGCCTTCTGAGGGGCCCCTAATAGACCTCTGGGTCTTAGGCTTATGGAGGCTGCCTTCTGAGGGGCACATAATAGGTCCTCTTGGTCTTAGGCTTATGGGCGGGGGCTGCCTTCTGAGGGTCCCATAATAGACCCTCTTGGTCTTAGGCTTATGCAGGGCTGCCTTCTGTTGAACACTGGGATTCGCTATTTAGGAAGGGGGCATTTAGCATTCTCAGCCTGAGAGTTCTTAGACCTCGCTAAACAACAAACCCCAGAATTCCACAGGAGGCAACCATAGCAGTTAAAGTGGAATAACTGCACTAGAACACGGTAGTGTGATAAAGTCTTAAACAGTCAAGGTCTAGTGGCCCCTAGAGTTACATTTCCACAGGAAGCAGTCACCAAAGGAGTTTCTGCTTTGGCTTTAGGAGTTCTGTCTTCCCCACCCTCCCAAATCATGCAGCAAAAGCTGAAAGAGGCGGAAGCAAGTGTTGTTCTGTTCACACATTACACGTATCACCTTGTGAAAGTCATGAGTGGAAGCTTGTTGCGAGAGAAGGACTTCATGATGGTCAAGGATGAGCTGTGCAGAGCTTTCTTCTCTGCATGATGTCTCCCGGGGCACAATATATAGCAAAACCTGAGAATTATAACACTATGATTCCACTTTAACTGCCTATGGAATCCTTTGGTTTGTAGTTTGGGGAAGTTATTTGAAAGCTCTCGCTTAGAATTCCAAATACCCCTTCCCAAACTAACAATGAGGTATGCATCTTTTGCATTTTTATATATAAACCTTGTTCTTGAGTATCAGCCCAGAGGGAAATTTGGTTCATCAAAAGAAAATTCTTAGTGTATATGGAGGGGGGAAATGACTACTCAGTATAGGCTCGCTGAGAGGCCCCTGACACTGCTTGGGGATGAACTAACCCAGGAGTAGCTAAAACAACAGAACTGCACAGCAGAAAGGGCACAAAAACAAAGTCTTCAGCTAGCAGCCGTTCTTCTGACCCACTTTCACACACACACACAAAAGCCCTTACAGGCAGCAAGGTTCATCCAAAGATATCTGGAGGTCTTCATCTTCAGTGTCAGTATAAACACAGTATATACACAGCAAACCACATTAGCAAACACAACAAGAATCCACTCCTCCTTCTCCACAACACCAACCCACAACCAATACATCTTGTGCTTTGACTATATAGGAGTGTTTGATAGCCCTCTGCCTAGCCTCAGCTGTAATCAAACTCACCTCAGCTGTGCTAGTCTGTGGTCTGTTGCTCTAACATTTTTCCTTTTGCAGTTAAAGCAATATTACCCTGACAAAATATGAAGTAGAAAATGTAGGAATGTTGAAGTGGATAGCCATCTGTTTCCCCCCCTTTTTTTTCCCTTGCAGGGTTTTCCTGGTATTGCCTTGTCTTTTTCTTGCACTAAGATGTTGCAGGCTGGACCTATCTGCATGCTCTCTTGGGGACTTCCACAGTCCCCCTCCCTCCTACAACAGAGAGGACCACAGCATCTCCAGTGCCAAAGAACTCTGCCTCAGCTGAAGAACCAAATGGATTGCCAGCTCAGTGCACCGGTCTCCAGTTTTCTGGCATTTGCCAGTCTCTTCCTCCTCCTCCTCTTTCTGCCTGCTTGCTGGCCAGGTGCTGACTTAAGATGTTTTAAACAACATGAAAACACACACACACACATTTTCCTGATGAAAGAAATGAGCTTCACCCATCAATGGACCAGAGACAGCTATGTGACCTTCATGCATTCACATTCTGTAACTGGGTGTGTTTTCCTCATCCAGAATGAGGGGGAACCATGTTCCACTTAATGCAATGAAGATATTGCCCCATATTCTATCTGTTAAGTTTATTCTCCCCCTGCTCCTGCTGTTAACTCATGGTCAGAAAAATTACTTTTTGGACTACAACTCCCAGAATTCCCCAGCCAGCATAGCCACTGGGCCAGGAAGGCAGTTACCGGGGATGTGAAGCAAAATAAGGATCCCGCAAATAAGAATGCTGTCACCTCAAAATAAATTTCCCTTCAGTCCTTAAACTTCTAGGATGGCAATAACTGAAAACTTCAGTTGAGCATGTAGAAATACAATTTAGGCATCCAAAGAAAAGCCAGCATTACAGAGGGACTGCACACACAGAGAGAACATAAGAGTTCTAGGTGTGAATAATTTTTAATGTGTCACTCTCTGCAATGTTAGAAATTTGAAGAATGAAGGGAAATTCTTGTTTGGGGGAGCAATGCTCTCATTTTGTCCTCCCCAGACATAGCTACACTCCTGCATTGGTCATGCTGTCTTTGGGAACTGGAGAACTGGAGTCCAAAAGAATAATTCTGGGATAGTTGTAGTCTGAAAAAGCAACTTTTTCAGGTTCTGGCAAGAGCAGCCCTGAGTTTAAGTGTGTAATCAAGGCTAGTCCAAGACAATGATGAAAGAAGAAGAAGCTCCCCCAGTTTTCTAGGGCAGAATGGGCTATGTGACCCAGACATTTCAGTCCCTAATAGTGGAAAATAACCAGTGGACTGCTGCACCCAAGCAATTGCTAACTGAGGCAGCTGCTTCACTCTGCCTAATGATAGGGCTGATCCTGCATATAGGCACAAGGTTCTCCATACATCACAGCATCAGCACAACACACCATTCTGTCTTTGCACAAGAAAGAAAGAGATGGGTTGCTGACCAAAGGGGAAATGCACGTTTAGGAAGGGGCCTTGTACTTGCTTACTTGCTCAAGACTATTTGATCATCTTATTCCAGTTCTGTCTATTCTGAACTTTGCAGGCCTTGGATCCCAGTTTGGAAAAGGGTTGTAGCTCACTGGTCACTTGGTCATACAGAAGGATGCAGGTTCAGTTCCCTCCACAGGGGCACGACCCATGTGCCTCCGGATGTTATTAAACTGCAGCTTTCCTCATCGTTGGCTGTCTTGGCTAGGGCTGCTAGGATCTGCTGTCCAACAAGATGGGGGGAGGGGACATGTTTTCTTTGTCTCAGCAGCTCCAGATATGACTGGGGAAAACCCTTTCTCTGTAACCCAGCACAGCCAATACTGGTCAGTAGAAACCACTGAGACAGAAAGACCAGTGGCCTGATTCAGTGTAAGGCAGCTTCCTATATGCCATATTCCTTCTTTTAAAGCAAAGATGGTATGTCATGAATCTGGGAACTTTTCCATAGGTTCTATCACTGAGCTGTTGTCTCTCTCAAGGCAATTGGTGAACCAGTTAGAAGAATGCGATGCCCAGATTATGTGTAATAAGCTTACTTATTTATGGAATCTGTTTAGCTACATTTCCTTCTATCTACCACCAGTGTATGCAGCACCTCTTCCTCCTCTTCCTACTACTCCTATCATAGTGACCCTAAGAGATTGGTAAGCATGCATGAAGGTGGCTGCCCCATGCTCATACAGTGAGTAAGAATTTGAACCTGGATTTTTCTGATCTTAAGTCCAACATTAACCACAACACCACACTGTTTCTAAATTTTGAACTGGCATCAAAAAGTCTACCAAGCAATGTTGCCCAGTGTGATCGTTCTCTGTCTTCGGCCATGCAGATGTGTTGGACATCAGCTCTCAGAATCTATGGATAACTGACCATGCTTACTGGACCATCTGGAAGCTGAAGTCCTATATATCTGCAAAAACAAAGGCTGAGAATTTCTGGCCTTTGAAGGAGATTATATTAAACATGTAGGGCAGGATGTGCAATTGGACATGGGATGGAGCCAACTTCCCCCTCCACCCATGCTGCAGGGCATGCGTATGTGCCTGGTACTGGAAGTGATGGGAGCAAATTCAACCACAGAGTTTGCAGGTGTTTTACATGCATTTTGAGCTGAAAATTATCCCATAATCAACCCCCGCAAATGAACTAGGGGGTTTGGGGGCTTTCAGGGGGACAAAATTGAGACTCAGGGGGTTCATGTGTGCTGTAGGGCTATGCCTGCTGTAGACCATCATTGCAAAGAACCTGCCTTCAATTTTCTTGTTTTTTCTTTCGGGGTGGAAATAAGCTATTAATTTGTGAAGTTGAAGGCTTTCATGGCTGGCATGCATAGGTTTTTTTGTGGGTTTTTTTCTGGGCCGTGAGGTCGTGTTCTAGAAGAGTTTATTCCTGATGTTTCGCCTGCATCTGTGGCTGGCATCTTCAGAGAATGGTGGCAGTGTGGGTCCTTGGATCCAAGGATAGTTCTTGCAGATTTACTCCCAGGAAAGCTTGTCTAGGACTTCAGCCTAAAGGTTGTATCTCAACAGGAGGAGGAGGAGCAGGTCTGCTTTTAAGCTGCTGAGGCTTGCAATCCAAAAACATTTAGAGAGCCACATAATTCCTACCTAGTACTGGAGAAGATGCTCCTTAACAGGTATGCTGGGCCTGGATAATTTATTTAAAATGGAGTGGAGAATTAGTAGCCTTCCAGATGCTCTAGATTCCAGCTCCCACCAGGCATGGTTGGTGGTAACAGAGGTTATCCAGTTACTGGAAAGCTATATGTTACCTGCTTCTGGATAAAAATAAGTGGCTAATCAGGTTAGGGGAAAGGGCCAATTGGCTGGGCTTCACACAATCATGTGGTCCAAAGGAATGATCTTATAACAACCTTTTGAGGAAACCAATTTCTTTCAGGGCAAAGAGGTGTCACAAGTGGAATTCTTACTTATATTTATGATTGTTTCAGAAAATAGCCTAAGCTCTAACAGTTCTTCATGGGATATGGATTATAAGGAGCTATTTCCGAGGATTCTCTCAGAGGCCCCTGAATCTCAGAAACTCACAAATCTATTCAGAAGCAGCATTCCTTTAAGTCATGAGGAGCAAGAAGAGTTGTTAACCAGTCAGAACCTAACTGCAAGAATGGGAGGAAAACATAGAACCTGTGACCAGCTCTTGTGGTTTTCCAAATACATACTGATAAAAGCATTTGGAGCTACACTGGCTTCTGATATTGTTCAACAGGAAAGCTGCAACCATCCAGATGACCTGCCTCAACTTCGTCTTCATCTCCACAAGCTGTTGCCTTCCAGAGTCAAGCCTGAATTCTTATACTGGGTCCTCCAGCTGTTTGGAAAAGTGGGAGTGGTGGTCAAAATGAACCAGTCCAAGACATCCACTGTGCCAATGAAACAGACGTTTGAAAGGAGAAAATGGGCGGCTAAGTCTACAATGACACAGAATGGTAGGTATCCAAGGAAACTCTGCTTGCCCAGTGATCCCTGCATCACAGGCATGAGATGACCTCTGGTTTGTGGAATCTATTCCCTTCCCCCCAAAAACCCTGAGGTCCATGAATCATAGACACATAAGTCTGTGGTCTGGTGTCCAGGTGTGATGGATTATACAGGTCCCCCGCCCCCCCCGTATCCATAGGGGATATGTTCTTGGAACATTATCAGTTTATAAGTGAAACTGTGGATAATAGCAAACCCTATTAAAATAAAAGACTTACTGTACAAACATACCATAGAGTTGCATTGGAGGACCTAGTGATTCCTAGGCATTTTCCAGCATGACTGTATAGTATGTGTCCCTATTTTTTCAGTTGTGGATTATTGAAACTGCAGCTATCAGTTGTGCGGATGCGGGTTTGTGTGTGTGGCCTGTACTTCCCATCATCCCTAGCTGCCTCCACTGTGTGAATTGCCTTTTGGGGAGGGATAACTCAGGAGCAGAATCCAGTTTCATTTTCTGACATATTCAGTTAAGATGGATATGGTAGCAGGTAGCCATTCTTGTCCTAGTGAGATTCTGGAGAGCTGCTGGCGGGCGGATGCTGGATAGATGGGGCAATCATTAAATCTGGTATGACACAACTTCTTATGTCCCAGTGGGCAGATTCCATGAGTGAACAAGGGTGAGATGCACTGAATTGACCGTTTTCCATTGGCACACTGATGCACGTTGAAGAAGCATCCAGAAGCTGGAACTCTAAAGCATACTGGAGATTCCAGAGGTGATACAAGCACATTACGTACATAAGAATTGCCATGCTGGACCAGACCAAAATGCTATCTAGTCTAGCATTCTGTTACAACAGTGGCCAACTGGATGGCTCTGGAAGCCTGCAGGCAAGAGCACCCCCCAAGCATCTGGTACTGAAAGTCCTGCTGCCTTCAGGGGCCTTTGTTCCCACATCACTTGATGGTGGTGATGCTAGATGTGATCCAGCAATTTTCTGAAGTTTCGTAGGGTTGCCAACTGATCAGGAAAACCCATTTTCATATCTAGATTTTCCTTGTTTTTTCCCAAGCTGTGAGGCCATGTTCTGGAAGACTTTATTTCTGACATTTCGCCTGCAGGTGAAACATCAGAAATAAATCTTCCAGAACATGGCCTCACAGCCCTGAAAAAAACCAAGGAAAATCTATGGATGCCGGCCATGAAAGCCTTTGACGTCACATTTTCATATGGTTGGTAAATAAACATGGGGAGGGGTAGTAGGGAGGAACAACAAGGCTGGCCTTTAATCTTTAGAAATATGTACCTGAATCTTTTCCACAGCAAGGACATGGGCATGATACCCTGCTGAGAAATGGAGATGCCCAAATTCTTCAGACTTCTAATATCATTACAAGGTGGTTTGGCAATTGACAGTGTAGTCCAATACTCAGAAGTAAGCCCTACTAACTTACTCCCTGAGGCGGTGGCTGCTGCTGCTATTGTTGTTGTTATTTTGCATGATGTTCTCAGTTGGCAGGAGGAAAATGTTGAAATATTGATATTTCAGTTACTCTTCTGTAGATTCATGCAGTTCTGCCTACCTCTGTTTGCCTCTAAATACACTCAATATGTGCAATTGTTTACATTTCTGCTTTGAGTCATGTCGGTGTACATATTTATGAGTACTAAGTATTAGCTTTGGCATGTTATAGGTCAAAGTCAGGGAAACATGCACAGGCAAATTTTCTTTGAGATTAAGAAGAAAAAAAAAGCCTGTGTACTGCATTTGGAGGGCCAAGGAGACCTCTATCGGTCATCATGAAATTGCAACCTGTGGCATAAAACTGTCACCTTCAGTTTTCCTAGACCTGGTCACCAAGGGGCCATCCTTAAACTCAGCCGCTAAAATGAAGGAGGGGGCTTTTTTTCTTAATTCTTTTCTTCCACACATCACATCTGATTTCCCCCTTTTCTCTGATTTCTCCTCTTTTTTCTCCAGCTCCTTTCTCTTTGCCCCCTTCTCTGAAATGTCTTTAATAATTCAATAAAGAGAGAACCCCATGAAGAAAGCTCTCACTAAAATAAATCATTCTGAAAAGTGCTGCCAGATGCTTCCCATAACCTTTCCTTTTCATTGTGCTATTAGCAGTATTTACAGGCTGACCTAGAATTCATCGGATAGCTTACAACTAGAAAGAAAACAAATTAGAATTCATTAATATATAAAACAGATAGCAATGCAATCAATATAAAAAGAGAGAGAACCATTGCAGTATAATACAGCATCAAACAAAAAGAGGACTGCAGAATAGGGCTGCCAGTTTAGGATTGTCCCAGGCCCTGAGGTCTTTGGGCCAAAACGTGAGGGTTAGGGAAGCCCCTGGTAACATCATTGATTATTACATAGACATTAGCTACTGACCACACTTACTCACAGCTTGCCATTCAACCACACGCACACACACCAGACATATTTTCCTGTTTTAAAATTAAGACTCAAATCTTAGTTAAACGGGCTGTTCCCGGATGAAGGTGAAATGGTAGGATTATCCCTTCCCCCCATTTAGGAATAATGAATCTTTAATCTTGCCTACTTGCTTCTAGCCAGAAGGTGGATGCAGAGTAGAGGGTGAGCCCTGGTGCCTAATTAATGACTGGGAAGGAAGGAGAAAGTTAACTAAGTAAACATACAGACCTCCCCAGAGAATCCTGGTGGGTTACAGCAATAAATTAAGCCTTAGAAATTGTAGCAAGCTGTTGCTCTTCCAAGTGAGCTGGAGATTTGCACAAAGGCCTTTCCTCTTGCCCAGAAGCTGAGCTGGAGAATTTGCACCCTTGCCTCCCACCTGGAGATGGCTCACAAAAACTGGAGACTCAGGGCTAAGCCTTGAGATCTGGCAACCCTACTGCAAAAAGTAAAATAATGTTAGGGTAACAGAAAGTGAAAAGTCCTGGAACTAAAAGAAAAAAGTCTTTACTAGGTGCCATGCAGCCAGAATGAGCACAACTTAGGTCGCAGGAGATGGTCTCTAGGTAAGTTGCCAAGGGACCTTCTCTTCAGTAGCCACCTACCCAGCTGGAGCTCCTGGAAAATGGCCTCCAAATAAGTTCTTAAGTTTGGAGTAATGTGCTCCTGGATTAATGCTTATTGAAGTAAGACCCAGAGCTCTTCAAGCCACAGATTACAGAGTTGAAACCCATGTCACTGGCCCTTGAGGCAGAATGTCTGAGACAACAGTTGGATTTTCCCAGCAGAGTCAGATAGCTACCTGAGTCAAAATGGGATACTGAGACGCCATTGAGTCTCAGAAAGGGCTATAGCCTTAAAGGACACCAGGTGTGGGAGTTGTCCACCAGAAATAGGCGTATGAGAAAGGCCTCCTTGTGAGTAAAGTTACTCATTAGCAGAGTTTGGCAGTAACATACCCTCTCACATTTCACAGATGAAAACAGAGGTGTGGCCAACCAACATCAGATGGGGTCAAGATGACAAAAACTGTTAACAAGGGAGGACAGACAAGCTAGCAGTTTGCTTTTGCCTGAACCTCCTGGAAAGGGCAAGATCCCACCTCCTCCTGTCCCCTCCCAAGTTAATTGATTGCAAACTACTTGTGCATTTTGAACTTAGTTTGCAACAGTTGAAGTAAGCTAAAGGCAAAGAGGAAAGGGTGGGAGGATAAGAGAGAAAGTGGGACATTTTTAAAGCTATTGAAAAAGGGGGATGACGAAAATTAATCAGGACTGTCTCTGCTAGATCATGAGAGTTAGAGGGTATGCAGTAATGTATTAGAAGTAATAAAGTTACTTTTAACACATCATATTTTGAGGTTATGAAGGCATAACAATGTTGTTGTTTTTTTTAAATAAAGCAATGACAAGTAATGTCATTAATGCTTTAGTGTAGCATTGCTTGTCAGGGTAATTTGTTGCAGCTTTTGGCCATTTTAAGTATATTTTAATATATATTAATTACAAAGTAATTAAAGGAATCCATTAGTAATTACTTACTAACATGGTACTCTTTATATAATGAGCAAGTACTAATGACAATGGGTTATTTCTTTTTTTTTTTTTAAAGAGCAACAAATACCTACTTACCTGTTTTTAAAATGTAAATGTGGTAGGTCCTTGTTACCCCAAATAGTAACATTATGTGTAATTCATTGCTTCCAAACTGTGGGAAAAACTCCATCTAAGGATGACTTAGCTTAATGATGATTTAGCATGCTCAGTAACTATGGAAAGCTAAGTGTCGTTAAAGAAAAGTGAAAAAAATTGGGAGAAGGGAAGTGGAAAAACTGAGAGAGGGGAAGTGACTGAGTTCATTCTGAAGATCTGGATCTGATAGTAGATTTCTGGGTGATTTGCAGAAGATCAACTTCTCATCAGAATGACTTTTCTGGTAGATCTTAGGATGGTATGCAGTAAATCAATCCCCTGTTGTTTAACAATACCAACAATAAAATGACTCTTTCCCACCCACTTAAATTAAGAAAGCCTATGTGGGTGAAGGAAATGTTAACATGAAGTAGGTGGTAACAACAACAACCATACAGGTTGTCCCCCCCCCCAATTTATGTGGGATTGGTTCCCATAGTTTTACTTGCCCACGGTTGGGGGGGAGATCTCTCTAGGCATCCGAAGGATCATAGATTTGCACTGGAGGTGGTTTCTCTAAGCATTGGGAGGTCCTCCAATGCAACTCTATGGCCATCTTTTGCCAGAAGTTGACCATAGAGTCATGCCAAATGCCTAGAGAGGATGCTTCTCTAGGCATTTTCCTCTCTAGTCATTTTCTAAGTTCTCCAGTGTGATTCTATGGTATTCTATGGTAGTTCTCTATTTTACGCAGTTTCGTGTATGTGCAATAAATCTGGGAACATATCCCCCATGGATAAAGGGGACAACCTGTAATAGTAATAGCCAGAATCCTCTGTCATAGTCTATGTTATGTAACTTTTTGTACATTTAGCTACATAGCAGAAGTGCTAAGAAACCATGTTAGTGCATTGCAAAGATGTGCATCAGGACACTGGCAAGAGTGTCCCAATGAACATCAAGCTCTACCAATGCACATCAGCACTCCCTAGCTGGTGTCTCGATGCAGAACGGGACCATAGGCACATCAGTCCTGTTGTGTGTCAGTCCCATTGTTCCCATTGTGTATTGGTCCCAGTGTGCATTAGTCAGTTTGCTAGCTGCCCTATGTAGTGATGTAACAGCAGCCCCTTACTGGATACAGGCATTATGGAACAGCCCAATTCTAACTCTCACAGACGTAAGTCCCCTTACAAAGACATACGTCCCCAACAGGATTCTAGTCTTATCGCACTTTGAAGAAAAGCAGCAGGAACATTCCATCTTTCCTGCTGCCTTATCACATGACGTTGGCATTCTTTCGTTCTGGTCCCATGGCGGATCAAGGTAAAACCGCGTGCTTTTTTGCTGACCAGAAAAATCCATTTGCAAAAAGATGCGGTTTTACCTTGGTCCCCTATGGGACAAAAGAACACCAGAGGAATGCCAACACCATGTGGTAAGGCAGCAGGAAAGATGGAACGTTCCTGCTGCTTTGCTGCTTTTCTTCGGGCTGCAGTAAGGCCCTTAGTTTTTGTGCGGAAGAATGTAATCTGTTTTCAGTCCTGGTACTTAAAACAAATCCTGGGCTCAGAAGGTTCTAGCATGCGCGCGCGCACACACACACTCCAAAGTAGATCCCAGAAGCTGCCCTCTCCTGTTTTTGATGTTCTGATTTTCTGGAGAAGGTATGGCTGACTAGGTGGTAGTTAAGGCTGTGGAAAAATAGTACAATATTTTATTGCAGACCCAATGTGCCTGGACTACTGGCTGTTGGTGTTTATTTATTTCATTTGTATGCCTTCTTTCTCCCAAAGTGAGACCCAAGAGACCTACAAAAAGAACCAGCTGGAAAAAAACCTAACTGTAAAATTTACGCACAATCAAGACCATCCTATTGAAACAATAGTTTATAAACAGTATAAAATCATGATAAAAGTGTACAAAAATTAAACAATTAAAGCAACCCCCTCCCACCATAAGAAAGCTCCTTTCTAGCAGTGACACATTAAAAGCCTTCTTTAATAAAAGGGTCTTTGCCTGCCAGTGGAAGGAGAGCAGAGAGGGGGCAAGCCCAGCCTTCCATGAAAAGGCATTCCAGAGGGTGGGAGCAGCCATTGATAAGGCTCCTCAAATGAGCCTGTGATGCTGGTAGGACACAAGTAAGCCCTGTGGATTGTAAGGCTCTGGCAGGTTTGTACGGTCTTTCAGGTAGCCTAGACCAGTGATTCCCATGATTTGGTCCTCCAGATATTTTGGACTTCATCTCCCAGAATTCCTGACTGTTGGCCAAGGTGACTAGGGCTTCTGGGAGATGAAGTCTGAAACATCTGGAAGACCAAAGTTTGGGAATCCCCGGTCTAGACCTAAGCCGTATAAGGCTTTATAGGTCATAACCGGCACTTTGAATTGTGCCCAGAAATGAACTGGTAGCCAGAGAAGCTGTTTTTCATATGCTCACTCATGAAATAAATATGCACCTAGGGCAGAAAGTTGCATGCTAGGCACATTTATTTGTCAGTGAGTCCACCTAGGTTCAGTGGGATGTGATAATGGCCAGGGTCAGATTGGGCCAAACAACTTGAAAGGAACTCTCAATGAAGAAAAAAGAAAGAAAGAAGGTGTTTGAGAAATGCTACATCAGGGTGGTTCCTAATCTGACTTGATTCCTGTGAACCTCATTCATGGGTGAAATGTGACTAGTCCTTCCTTCCTCCATGTGGGCAGAAGGGAGGAAACAGGATGCCAACCAGAAGGGAGTGGACCAGAGAGGAAAGTGCCTTGCTTTCTTTTCCTACATACAATTTTCAAATTTTGCAGGAAGACGGTGGTGGAGAAGCATCGTGGGAAACAGCCAGAGGGCTGGTTTTCAATGAAAATGATGCAGCTGATGGTGGTTCTTTTTAAATGCAGACACCCTATCACCAGAATCATCACTTGGGTTCTGCACAGGATGGGTGGGAGGCTGTATATAAGCCCTTGATTCCCCCATCCCTTTAGCCAAAATATCCTCCATAGCCTTCTAAAAACAACAGCTAATTGATTTTTATTTAAACCTAGGACCATCTTGTTGGACTGTGGTTCCCATCATCCTTCACCATGGGCTATGCTGGCCAGGGTTCTTGGGAAATTGCAGTTCAGCAATGTTAAACCAGGAGTTTAAACCTACTCCTGGTTTAAAAGGTCTGGGAGCAGAGTTCCTCAACCAGGAGAAAGAGAGGTTCCCTGGAACCTTAGGGATCCATGAGAGGTCATTAGGGGTTCTGTAGGATTTAAAAAAACAAAACAAAAACACACAGATTTTTAAAGCTGTAGATATAATAACTTTTGTGCAAAGGTTCTCTGAAACCTGAAAATTATTTCAAGGGTTCCCCCAGGGAAAAAAAGATTGTGAAAGGCTGTTCTAGAAGCTAGAGAACCCATTCACGGTCAGTTCATACAACCAGCAAAATCAAGTGGTCAGACTTTTCCAGGTCTGTCCCACTTCAAATTACTGGAGAGGGAGTTTATTTGATTTTCCAAATGAAATTAATCCATAAACTGTGTTGACTCATGCAGTTAAGCCAAGATTATAAAAGAAATTTTGCATGAAAGCTAAATCTTAGGATCTGCATATAATAAATCAGAACTGGTCAGACTGGGATCTTTTGTATACTGACTTTAGATGCTAAGCAAAGTTTACATCTGAATAAATAAACTGAGGAGTGAGCTGTAAATTATGACAGTTTCAAAGCCTAATGTGTTATTTTCCTAGATGCTGGGTGAAGGCATAAAGAAAGAATTAAATTTTAATCCCTTAATGTATTTCTTATTCTCATATCTTAAAAGAATCATAAAAGTCAAGAGAAAAAAAGATGACTATGAAATAATTCAGATTAATGATCAAGTAAGCATTTAAACTGAGTTTGGCCAAGAAGGCAGTTTAAATATTCTCCCCAATGGCCATCTTGGGAGAAGACCAAGAGACATCATCTCACAATATTGGATGGCGTAACTGAACATCAGTTGACTTTCTAGAGGGTGCCAAAGTATAGAATGAGCCTGCCTTTTGGATAGTCCCTTGACATGTGGTGTTCTTAAAATTAGCTGCTCCTATGTTTTCCTACTCCCTACATTGACAGGCATGAGTTAGATAATGTCTTCAACCTAGTGACCTCCAGATTCCTTGACTACATCTCCCATCATCCCCAACTGTCATGTTTGTTGTCCTGCTGGTCAGCCTTTCCCAACCTGAAGCCCTCCTGATGTGTTGGGTTACAGGTTCTATCATCCTCACCAGTATGACAAATGCTAGTTTGAGGTTATGAGAGCTGAAGTCAAACACACCAGGAAGGCTTTTGGTGGGAAAAGGATAGATTATTCTGTGTGGACATCCAGACATGGGTGATGCCATAATCTCCTCTTCTTTCAGATGGAACAGTTTTCATGTCTGTTTTGGACAGCTTAATCTTTATCTATGGAGGACATTCGCCATTCTGGCTCTTCTTATCTGATCAATTCACAATATGACTGCATCACTGTTCTGAAAGACCTAACCTTTCTGAAACCAAGAGTTAGTCTAGACAAGAGGATATAATGGTCATTCCTGGGTATTATTGCCAATTTGCAGCAGCATTCTTTTGCCTCCACGGTCTTTCAGCAAAAACAATAGGCTGAGAAACTATCTGTGTTTGAAGTTCACAAGCCCACGAATCAAGATGGTGGCCATAAATTAGCATGTTATGCGTTGCCACCATTGCACAGGGTTTTTTTAACTTTCAAGCAAAGTTGTGCAAATATGACCTTCTGCTTAAAATAATTGTTTGGGTGCCTCAGCGTAGCAAAAAAGCACATGATCGCTAATGTGAAAATCCAACAGGACACTTCTGGATACTACCTTGCTGGGAAGCCCCCCCCCCCATGTGCGACCAGTCTGATCTCTGGTTCTGCCCTCTCTGAGAATGTGTAGCAAAGCAAATTGGTTGTCCTAATGAGCGTTAATGTGCATTTTCTTGCATTGTTTTAAAAAATTCAGGAAACGCCATAAAGGTTTTTACCTTGCAGTAAATGGAGTTTTTCATCCTCCTCCTTCCAAATAAGGTGAATCACCATGGGATCTCATTAGGACAAAATATATTCTCCTCGAATTCTATGAGGAGTATTTTCGCCATCTAGACAAGCCCCAAGCCTCAAGAATCAAGTATGATTGTCACCAAACATCTTTGGTAGCTTGGAATGGTGGGATAGAAGTGATGCTATAACACTTTAGAAATTGTTAAAAGGATGAGGTAGAATAAGATAAATGTGTTAAAGTTGTAGATGATGGAGAAATGATGGGATATTTGTGAAGCAAGGTTTGCAAAAATGTAAAGTTGCAGCCCAGCACATCTGGAGGGTACCAGGTTGAGGAAGCCTGTAATATGGTAGGAACTCAAGAAATGTACGTGTGTACCACGGATGAAACAGCAGTAACTCTCTGTCATGCCTCCTCCCAGTCTCTGAAAATCTATCCCTTGTTCCCAAGCTTGAATAATTTAATTTTGAAAGAAAGTACAAACTGTTTCTTTGTACAAATTCTCAACACATTTGGTTTACATATTTATTTACGTGTAGAGCTTGCCTGTTAATCTAGTCCTCTAAGCCACATACAAAAGCTGAAGTACAAATCAAATAATTCAATAAAAACATAAAGTACATCAGTATAAAATATCAAAGACATGAAAAGGTCTGCGATAATCCCTTTGGATGCCTTTTTCTAAAAGCAATACAGTACTCTAGATGTCTTGCCTAAGTGATAAAAGATATAAATGTGTTTATACAGACACACCCAAATGGTTGGAGTGGGGATTGCAGTACCTTCCTTGTGATGACAAGGTGAACTGTTGGGAGACTTTTTAGTTCAGAATGCAGAATTATCCAGTCTGTAGATTGATAATAATTGGAAAGACTGCTGGAGATCATCAAGTCCAACTCTGGTTGAGTGTAGGAGGCTCTGGCAGATGGCTACCTAGCCTCTGCTTAGATATAGGTTGCCTCCACCCCGCCCACGTATTTCTGGCAGATACATTCCTAGACTTACCATTTATTAATGAAATTTCAGATAATAGTGAACCCTATTCAAATAAACAACTTCTGGTACAAACATGCCATAGAGTTGTTTTGGAGAACCTAGCAATTCCTAGAGAGGACACCTCTCTAGGCATTTTCCAGTGTGATTCTATGGCATATGTTTCTTTTTTTCTCAGCCATGGATAACAGAAACTGCAGATATTGGTTCCATGGATATGGGGGTTGGGGGTGACCTGTACCTACAATGAAGGGGATCCCATCTCTTCTCAAGGCAGTCAACTTCACTGCTGAAAACTTTTATAGTATAGAATACTACTTTTATACTATTAGGCTGTTTCTCCTAATGTTCATTTGAAACCTCCTTCCGTGCCACTTCCATCAATTGTTTTTCACCTTGCCTTCTTCAGTATGGGTCCTATTTAATGTGCTTTGCCATATTTACTGTATGTGCAGTTCTACCCTTATGTCTTTCTCTAAAGTTCTCAATCTCTCTCCTCTCCCCAAGCATTTCTCTTGTTCTTCTCTTTCAAAAAAAGTGTGTGTGTGTGTGAGAGAGAGAGAGAGAGAGAGAGAGAGCGAGAGAGAGAGAAAATTGCCTAGATAGTGTTTTGCAGTACAATTCACTGAAAAACAGGTGTGATCTACTTTGTGAAAGGCCAGTGGTATAGAGAAAGTGGAGGCAGGTTTTTCTCCCTTTCCTATAAAAGTACAACTCAGTTCATCCCTGTGGTCAGAAAAGGAAGCACTAGCTCCTCCACATGGAATCCATTGCCATAGGTTGGGATGCAACAGTGGGACTGGATCTTGAGGTTGAGGTCAAGAGCCCTACAGCCCAGCACACCCAAACGATGACCCAGAGAATGGCTGGGTCCTATGTCAGCACCTGGGTTGGTATAAGCATGCCAGCATCTACTGTAACTGAGGACAGTTACCACAGCATCTTTTCTTCTTATTTTTCTGAAACATTTCATAGATAGGGTGGCTGGCCCATCTATAAAATTGCATAGGTTATTCTTTTGATGGTGCTTTTCTACAACAACGTGGTGCTTATTCCCAAGCAAATGTCTTTGGTATCTGGGCATTTTAATTCCTGTAGTTATAATTTAAGGGAGTTTAAAATGTGAAGCTGCACATACTCAGAGCCTTATTTTGATATATTTTTTTTAAAAAAGCAGGGTAGGCAAATGTACTTGAGAGCCATTCAGTGTCAGTTGTGGTTCTTCTGACTCCTCATTTTGCACAATCCTATTCATGTTTGCCCAGGAGTAAATTGACTGGGTTCCATGGGACTTACTCCTGAGATGAGCGTAGGATTGTAGCCTTATTTGCAGCCTGAATTTGGTACACTTCATGCTTGGGTCTCCTAATGTAGGATAGGGCGGCCGTGGCCCTCAGATGTTCTTGGACTCCACTTTTCATCGGTTCCAGTCAGCATGACTGGTGTAGGAATTATGGGAGTTGCAGTTCAGTGATGTCTGGAGAGCCACAGGTTCCCCACGCTGGTGACTTTATCCTTATTTTATGTGTGTCTCTGGGTAGGTGGAAGTCGGCTAAAGCAATAGGGGGACAAACAGTGTTGGCAATGGTGGTGCTCCATTTTCCGCCTTTTGCTATCTTTCCAGCTCAAAATCACACGTTTCCTGTGGTTGCTTTGTTTTGTTGTTTTTAAAGGGATGTACTGTTATTTTTTTTTATTTTGTGTTTTTCCTAGTGGGTACAATAAGCTTGGAAGATGGAAGGTTTAAAAATAGCTGCATTGAAATAAAGAATAGGTATAGTTTATTACATGGTATATCTCAGTTTTCTTCCCAAGAGCTAGACAAGGCTTCTGCTCTTTATCCTCACAACAACCCTGTGAGGTAGGTTAGCCTATGAGAGAAAGAACCTACCATGACACCTATAGTGTGGCCTTCAGATCTGAGCCATTTTGAGTCTGTATCCACCTGTCTTGAAATGGTTTGAGATTTTCCATACTGTGGCTCAATCATTTACCTGAATGGAGACTGCAGTCAAGAAATCAGAAGAAGACTAGGAGTTTGAAGGGCAGCTATAGCTGCTGCCACACTGCAGAAATAATACAGTTTGACCCCACTCCATAGGATGGAGCCTATTGAATCCTGGGATTTGTAGTTTGTTGTGGCACCAGAGCTCTCTGACAGAGAAGGCTACATATCCCGCAAAACTACAACACCCAGAATTCCATAGCATTGAGCCATGACACTTAAAGTAGTGTGAAACTGCATTATTTCTTCAGTGTAGCAGCAGCCTATGAAGGAACCAGACAAGATCCTGAAGTGTCAAGATACATAATTAAATACTAAAGTTAGGATTGTTCATGCCATCATATTTCCCATTCCTATGTATGGTTGTGAAAGCTGGACAGTGAAGAAAGGTGATATGAAGAAAATCTCCTTCTTTGAAATGTGGTGCTGGAGAAGAGTTTTATGGACTTCTAAAAAGACATATTGATGGGTCCTAGACCAAATCAAGCCTGAAATCTCACTAGAAGTTAAGATGACTAAACTGAGACGTTTGTACTTTGGCCATATCATGAGAAGAGGTGACTCACTAGAAACAGACAATAATGCTTGGTAAGGTAGAAGGCAGTAGAAAAAGAGGAAGATTTCAGATGGATAGACTCAATGAAGGAAGCCACAGCTATGAGTCTGCAAGACCTAAGCAGGGCTGTTGATGAAGGGGTGACTTGGAGGTCTCTCATTCATGGGGTCACCATAAGTTGAAGTTGACTTGGGGGCAGTTAACAACAACAACAACAGCAACCCTCCTATGGGCAGGCATGCTGGATTTCAACCTTGCACACTTGCTTGGGAAGAAAGCCCCAGGCCTGACTTTGGAGGTGCAATACATTGGGCTGAAGAGCACCAAAGCTGCCCGGTTCTTTCTTTGCCCTGGGTGGCTTTTACCACTCAGCATTATTCCACCCAGGGCTGGTTTAAGGGCCCTGCAGCACCTGCAGCTGCAGGGGGCCCCATCGTAACCCTCCTCCTGCAAAAACATTATTAGTAATAAGCTGAATATCCTGTATTGTGAATAGCTTAGGTTGAATTAGGTTACACTGACCTGAGATAAACATATGCCCCCCCCAATAAAGCATTGCAGGGGGCCCCATCATTGTGGGGGGGCATCATAACCCTTCTCCTGCAAAAACATAATTAGTAATAATCTGAATATCCTGTAGGTTAGGTTACATTGATCTGAGATAAATATATGCCCCCCCCCAAATAAAGCGTTGCAGCCCCCCCCCAAGATTCCTTAAACCGGTTCTGGTTCCACCCCAGGCTCTTTTTTTGGGAAATGCACGTGCGAATCCCATGCTGCACTGAAAGCCAACACACACACACACACACACCGGTTGATAGAGAGCGCCCCAGGACCGGTTTAAGGAATTTTGAGGGCCCCTGCAATGCTTTATTTTGGAGGCCCCATATGTTTCTCTCAGGTCAATGTAACCTAACTCAAGCTATTCACAGTACAGGATATTCAGATTATTACTAATAATGTTTTTGCAGGAGGAGGGTTACTACGGGGCCCCCACAATGATGGGTCCCCCTGCAATGCTTTATTTTGGAGGCCCCATATGTTTATCTCAGGTCAATGTAACCTAACTCAAGCTAAGTTATTCACAGTACAGGATATTCAGATTATTACTAATAATGTTTTTGCAGGAGGGGGGTTACTATGGGGGCCCCCCACAATGATGGGCTCCTCTGCAGATGCTGACGCCGCCAGTGCCTTAAACCGGCTCTGGAGAGCCCGGTCCTCCTCGCATCCGCGCCAAGGCTTCTAGCATGCATGCCCATAAACTTGGATCGGTTCGTTTCCTTAAAGTTTGGCAAACGGAGTTTAGCAATCGCGATTGCAGCAGAGGGGAGAAGGCAAAGAGAGGCATCCGGACGTCCTTCTCTCCTCCTCCTCCTCCCCCGTTTTTTCCTTTTCTTTTTCTCCACGGGGTTTATTGCTTCTCCTCCTCCATCCTCTTGGCCGGTGGGCGCCGAGAGCCGCCGGGTCTGTCCAGCGTGCAGGCGGCGAAGGGAGGCGCCACGGCCCGGGGAGGAGCCCAGCGCGGCTCAGCGGGTTGTAAACAGCGCGGCTGCTGCCGAGAGCCCTATAAATAAGCGAGGCTGGAGGCAGGCGAGGGGAAAAAGCCGGGCAGCGGCGGAGCGCGCGAGGAAAGACATTTTTCCCTGCGAGCAAAAGGCGCTCCGGTGCCATCGCCCCTCGGAGCAGCAGCCCCGGCTCTCCAGGCGGAGACAGCCTTCGGGAGAGCAAACCCGAACCCTAGCCGAGCAGGAAAGGAAAGGGAAAAAAGGCAACCACAGCAGGACTTCTCTTCCCCGAGCGGTACAATCCAAAACGCGCGCCTTGCAGTTGCGGGAGAGATAGGTAAGGCTGATGGATGCTGGGCTTCCCAACCAGGTGGAGGAGGAGGCGCCGCCGCCGCCAGGAGGCGCTCTTGAGGTTGGCGTTGAGAAAAGGATGGGTTGAGCTGCAGGTTGCGATCTTGGACCCATTTACCCGGGAGGGCAAGTAAGACAGAGACAGGGCCGGTTTAAGGGCCCTGCAGCACCTGCAACCGCAGGAGGGGGGGTTGTCCGTCATTGTGTGTGTGTGTGGGGGCGTCGTAACCCTTCTCCTGCAAAAACGTTATTTGCAATAATCTGAATATCCTGTACTGTGAATAGGTTAGGTTAGGTGACATTGACCTGAGATAAACATATGGGCCCCCCAAAATAAAGCGTTGCGGCGGGGGAGTCCTAACCCTCCTCCTGCAAAAAAGTTATTAGTAATAATCTGAATATCCTGTACCGTGAAAAGGTTAGGTTAGGTTGCATTGACCTGAGACAAACATATGGCCCCGCCAAATAAAGCGTTGCAGGGTGGGGGGGACCGTCCTAACCCTCCTCCTGCAAAAACATTATGAGCAATAATGTGAATATCCTGTACTGTGAATAGGTTAGGTTAGGTTACATTGAGGTGAGATAAACATATGGGTCCCCCAAAATAAAGCGTCGCAGGTCCCCCCAAAATGCCTTAAACCAGCCCTGGAGAGAGACAGAGAGAATAAAACACCCAGCCATCGAGCTGACCTCTGACTTGACACGTCTAGGGTTGCAGGGTCTTCCTTGCTGGTTGGTCTACCTAGGAACAAAGCTGGTCGACCTCTCAACGAGAGCCACCGAGAGTACCTGACTCCCAGGTAAAAAGGGAGACCAGATAGCCGCTTCCATAGTCCAAACCCGCCAGGTGTGTTGGGCTCAGCCTTCCCTGCTTCGTAGGTCGGTCAAATGAGGACCCGGCTTGTTGGGGGGGCGGCAATGAGCGAACACCTTGTAAAGCGCTTCGGGAGTCCTTTCTTTGCACGAAATGGCCTCGAAATAAACAGAAGTGCGATTGCTGTTGCGCGGGCGCTGGCAGGAGTTCTCCGACGGTGCAAGGAGAGCGCGCTGTTAGGAATGATGATGATGATGATGGCGATGTTGATGATGATAGCAGGCCATCAAGCCGGGGGTTCTGGGAGGAGGGAGCGCAAATGGGCTGCGAAGGCCAGGTAAGGCTGGCAGGGGGGACGGGAGGGGACTCAGTCGCCGGTTTGCGCCACCACCACCGGTTGCCTCCGGTCCGGATCGACGGAGCGGCTGCCTTCCTTGGCGCCCCGGGGCTCTCCCCAAACGCTGCTGCCAGTAGAAACCTCGACGGCGCGGGCTTTGCGCACAGCAGAGGGGAGCCTTCCGAGTCTTTCAGGCGCTTGCCGGAGGCGAGACCTTTCTCCTCGACGACGAGCGCACCCAGGTGGGTACTTGCCCCTTCGCCCTCCCTCTCTGGCAAGCGGGTGGGTGGGTGGGGAGGTGGGGGCGTCCTCTCCTTCCTTTGGGCCCCCTTGCTGGCCTGTTAAGGATTGCGGTGGGGGTCCCTCCCTGTCTCCCTCTCTCTTTTTCTTTTTTTTGCAGGGAACTGCTCGCTGCCCATCGCGCACCTCCGCCCATGGCGACCGGGACACAACCTCAGCCACGCTGCCGTGGTGGGCCGAGGGCAGGCCCTGCTTTTGGAGAGCTCAGCCACTTTCCACTCCTTGCTGGTCCAGGAAGGAGGTAAGGGAACAGAGCCCTTCCCACGGTTCTGTTGGGAAGGGTCATCTTTTCTCTTGGGGCTTGAATACCTGAAAGGCACCTGATCCCCTCTTGATCTTGGAAGCTCAGCAGGATCAGCCCTGGTTAGTACTTGGAGGGGAGACCACTAACAAAGACCAGGTGCTGTAGGCTATGTTTCAGAAGAAGGAACTGACAAAACCACCCCCGAGTCTTCCTTGCCTAAGAAAATGCTATGAAATTCATGAGGTCACTGTAAGTCAACTGGCAACTTGAAGGCATACACACATACACACACACACAGAGCAGCCAAATGGGGCTGGATGAAGTTTAAGATTGCCCAGGCAGAGCCTAGTCCTGTTTAGCTTTACTCAGCAGTAATCCCCATGGACAATTAAGGAAGCCACAGCTGGAATTTGCAAGAGGTATGTAGAGCTTTTGACAACAGTTGGACTTCGAAGTTCATTATTGGGTGCCTGAAAGTTGTTTCCGACTTAAGGCGACCCTAAGGTGATTCTATCACAGGGTTTTCTAGACAAGATTTGTTCATAGGGGGGTTGTTTTTGCCTTTCTCTGAGGCTGAGAGTGTGTGACTTGCCCAAGGCTACTACAGGTCACCTCCCCCTCGTCTCCAGAGTCACATGAGCACCATAAGTCGAAGTTGACTTGGTGGCAGTTAACAACAACAATCCCCATGAATTGTAATAGGGTATATGCTAAAGTAGAATGGAGGAGATGTCTGGAATTGATTTTCAGATTCATGCAGGTCTGTTGCTGTGTGCCTCTAAGCACCTTTCCAGCTTATGGCTACCCTAAGGCAAACCTGTCTTAGGGGTTTCTTGGTAAGATTTGTTTGGTGTGATGGTGGTTGCCATTTCCTTTCTTTGAGGGTGAGAGAGTCTGACTTGCCCAAGGTTGGGCTTCCGTGGGTGAGTGAGGTTTCCAATCCTGGTCTCTTAGAATCCTAGTCCAGGACTCAAACGACTGCAGCACACTGGCATTCATCCCAACTACAGTAAACCCATTGAGTCAATGGGATTTACATAAAAATTGACTTACTGTTCAGCAGTTGATTCAGTGGTTCTACTCTAGTCAGGACTAGCTGTAGGACTTGTGACTTATCCAAGGTCACCCAGTGAGTTTCCATAGCCAAGTGTGGATTTAAATCCTGGTCTCTCACAGTCTTGGTCCAACACTCAAACCACTACACCCAGTCTGGCTGCTCTGCAGGTCAGAGTCTGTGTGTTGAGTAGCCATCTACTTACATCTGCCTTTCAGGCATGTTTGCTGTGGGTTGTTTTTTTCCTGAGTAAAATTGCATAATAGGATCCTGATGATGTACTCTAAATATTTTACCAGTTTTGTGGCAAATTCCAGGAGTTTTGTGGAAGTTACAGCACTTTAATCCTATGCTGAACATTTTACCAGTTTTGTGGCAAATTCTAGGAGTTTATGGCAGTTACCCTAAACTTACACAATGAAGACTTTATCGTAGGCTTCAAGGGGCAGAGAGGCTAAGAGTTCCCCTTAACTTCCATCACCTTACTCAGGGTATCACTTTGTCAACCTTTGATGCTGTTGGGTTGTGGAGTCTTATAGAATCAGATAGGATCTCAAAGGTAATCTAGTCCTACCATTTGTACATCCTGTAAACTGGCTTTTATCCTTGCCAGTGGTAGGCCAAAAAAGTTGTTTTCATCATTTGTGCTAAATAAAGTGGCTCTTATGAGAAACCACTTTCTAGAGATGCTGTTTGAATTGGAAAGAAATCTTTCCCCCATTTAGGACAAAAAACAGGTTACTCTCCAAAACAAATGACAAGCAAGGCTTAGGCTCCCAATACATACCTGCTGCAATCCTGATAGTTTTAAGATACCCTCCCCAGTGATGTTGCTTGCATTAAAACAGAGGTGAGGATCATGTGGCCTTCCAGGTGTCATTGGACTGCACCTCTCAGTGTTCCTCACCATTGGCTATGTTGGCTAGGGCTGTTGTAATCTGCAGTCCAATTGTGAATCCCACCTCTGCATGTACATGACACCCCATGTATCCTTGGAACCAATGGTTTCAGTTATCCAAGGCTGAAAAAAGAGGGCCACATACCATCGAGTCATGCTGGAAAATGCCTAAAAAGGCTTCCTCTCTAGATATTGCTATATCTTCCAATGCAACTCTATGGTATGTTTGTACAGGAAGGCCTTTATTTTAATGGGGTTTGCCATTATCTGCAGTTTCACATATAAACAGTAATTCCAGGAACGTATCCTCCATCGATACAGGGGGCGACCTGTAATTCATGCCATGGTGAAAGATAGTCTCTCCTACTCCCTCCCTGGACTGACAGTTGAACCTTACTTCAGTACAGGCCATGGCATCTTTCTCTACACCTAAAGACAGCAGACTGACTTAGGGAGTGCATGTGCAAGTTGCGTGACACACACAGAGGTGTTCCCTCCCACTATCTCTTTTAATTATATATAATTTTTATTAAACCTATTTTTCATAATATAAAAAACACATGAAAGGTTAAACAACAAACAGAAGGACCAAAAAAATGTAGATGCCTACAATATAATCAGCCAACTTACATGACACAATTCCTACAAACTACACATGCTAATAAATTGCATAACAAAAAATAATAAAAACAAACAAACAAAGGGGAGACACTATTGACTTCTAACTTTGATATTAATGGTTATAATATTGGATTGTCTACTTCCTCTGTGTTTGTATAAAATGTACTTCTACTAGTTTTTTCAATCTAGTGTTCCCTCCCACTATCTTGCTTGGACCTCACAACTTGCTGAATCAGCACCTCACTCAGCAGTAGCAGAGTTCGGGAACACCAGCCCAGAATGTGACCCACTGAACAATGCAATAATTATATATGGTGATGGGGAGGACCCTGTGGCCCTGCAGATGTTGCTGGACTGCAACCCCTATCATCCCAGGCCACTGGCTTTGTTGGCAAGGTTTGATGGGAATTATAGCCCAACAATACTTGGAAGGCCACAAGCTGCCAACTTTCACATATGGGCTGGATCCAATACACATTGCACAGTGCCTACAATAAGGGATAACCTGTGGATGTGAAGGAACTTGCACATTCCTTCTGTCATGATTTTTTGTCAAGTTGTTCACACATTCAGCTGCAACTCATCAGGTGCATACATATAAAGTTATATAACATGCAGGTGCAAACTTGCCCCATATTATTTTCTTGTAACTTACAAGACCCAGCAAGCAGATATCTAACCTTTGCACTTTCTGTCCCAATTCCTAGCATTGCCTCCTAGCATACAAATGGTACAGAATAATAACTTAGAAGACTGCACTACAGACAAATTGATTCAGCAAAGGAAGCCACGCACCCTAGTTTGCAAGGGCAGGGCATCTGATGTCTGAGGATCTTGGAGGTCTCTCATTCATAGGGATTGCCATAAGTCAAAGTTGATTTGATGATGAATAACAACCACAAAATAACACTTGGCTTTATATGGCTAGTATGGTATGTTGGACTGGGACCTGAGAGATCCAGGTTCAAGTCTCTTCTTTCTCTGTGACCTTGGACTAGTTACTCTCTTTTTCTCAGCCTAACCTATACGATAGGGTAAATGTGAAGATGAAGTGGGAAAGAAGATAATCATGGATCACATTTTCCTCCGATTGCGTTGCAGAGGGGCGGGATAGAAATAAAATTTTATTATTATTATTATTATTATCCATTGTAGCTTTCTAATACTTGAAGTGCATTATATAGCTATAATCCTTACAACCTGGTAAGGTCTGCCAGTATAGTAGGACCCCCATATCCACTGGGGATTGGTTCTGGGGGGGGCATGAATACTAAAAACTGTGAATAATAGTGAATGCCATTGAAAATAATGGGACTTTTGTTTAAAATACCATAGAGTTGCCTTGGAGGACCTAGAAAATGGCTAGAGAGGACATGTTTTCTAGGAAGACTCTATGGTAGGTTTGCTGTTCTGTGTTCCATGGATAATAGAATCCGTGGATAGTGGATACAGGAGTCCTACTTTATTATTATTTCTCCTGTTCCTCAAAGGAGGATTGAGGCTGAGCGTGAGTGGCTTGTTTAAGCCTACTTATAAGAGAGGTGGGCTTCAGCCCAAGGTCTTCACAGCTGACCTGGGTGAGTCTCTACAGGAACTTCTAGCTCTTCAGATGTTTTGGATTACTTTTTCCATAGCTCCGTGCTCTAGACTTCTGAAAGATGGTCAAAAAATAAAAAATAAAAATCTGAACAGCTGAAAGCTATGTCAGTTAATGTATCTAGGAAAACCACCCAGTTTTCTGTCTTCCTTCCTTCCAGGGATTGTTGTCTTTGCAGATGATCCAGACCAGCCCATCACTTTAAGAGCTCGGAGCATCCTCTTGGAGGATGGTGGTGCTCTATATGTGGGTACTGCGCAATGCCCATACCATTCAAAGGCAACCATCTCTCTATATGGGAAATCTATGGAAGGAGCTGATGTGGAAGGCTATGGCCAGAAATTCCTGGGTGTGGGTAGAGGTGGCATTCTCGAGTTGCATGGCATGAAGCCTCGATCCTGGACTCTTCTGGGCAAAACTTTGTACCCAGGTGGGCTCCAGTATGGCCGCTACCTCTCTGAAAAGCGCTGGAGTAGCCGTGGCCTCAACGTTCGGATCATTGATGCAGGCACAGCCCAAGTGGTGGCTGCTGATCGCTTTGACACACACCTCATTGTGGATGAAAGCAGGCGCTTAAGGGAATTTCTTGCCCATCAACCACCAGGACACCTGATAGCTGTGGCAGTGGGAGATTCTGCTGCAAAGAGTCTCACCTTGGAAATGCGATTCTTTCTCAAGAACCTGCTTCACAGTGAAATAATTCTCCATCTGCAATACAGGTAATCTTGATGGTGTGTGACGTTTTATATGCATGCTTCCCTGTGAATTATTAAACAATTAAACCAGGAATGGCTTATTTCAGGGCTGGGTGACCCTGTGGCTGTCAATGTCTGTTCACATTAATTCCAGCCAGCCTGACCAATGGTGAAGATTGATGAGATTAGTGGTTTATCTGGAAGGCCAGAGGGTTTGGATTTGGGGGTGGGGGGAAAAGCATGGAGGATCTCAAAGATGGGTCTCAAAGGGGCATTTTGAGGCAGGGCTGGCTGGTTTAAACCAGGGTGGTTGAAACCATGGTTTAAACGAAATGACTTAAAAAACACACTCCTGTTTTTTCCCAGTTGATTATTCTTTTTTCTTTTTTTTTAAGTCTGGCTATTATTACTATTTTCCAACCCCCTTACTGGAACAATAAGGACTGTTTGAATTTAAACACTTAAACTTTAACAGTATATTGGTCGTCGTTCATTGTTAGACCACTGTTCAGTGTCAGTTGCTTCTTTTTAATCAGTTTATTTTATAGTGCAAGAAATGCCATTTGGATACAAATCCTTCAATTAACATAAGCTCAACCAAAACAACTTGCTTTTATAAGAGCACCTTTTAAAGAACAATTAAAATCTGAACTGCATTTTGCCACTTAATTTTCTGATTCACTCCTATTTTGGTTTTAATGAAAAAACAAACAAAACAAAACCTCGGTTTAAACAAAACAAAATAAAAGGGTTTAAACCCGCCCCCCAGGATTTTTGTGTGTGTTTTTTTTAAACCTGTTTTGTTTTGTTTTACAACCTTGTTTTGAGGTCACATGCAGTTTGGCCCTGAGTAGTGCTACAACCATGTACATGGCCCTTGTGGTCTTTTCCAACTCTATGATTCTGTGATTCTATGTTGGATAATAATGGCAGATGCTGGTCAACCACAGTTGATACATAAGGCATGAATTTAGTTTACTTAATCAGAAGTTGATATTGCCCAGCCAGGACAGCTTGTTGAGGGAGTGCTGAACACAACAATTTAGTCCTCTTACTACTAAAGTTTTGATATGTGAACTTAAAAATGACTAGAGATTTCATTTACAAATATAGTTGTTGTGTGCCTTCAAGTCTTTTCTGAGTTATGACACCCTAGGGTGTCATAATCTATCATGGGAATCTGTCATGGGATTATCTTGGCAGAATTTGTTCAGAGTGGTTTTTGCCATTGCCTTCCTCTGAGGCAGGGAGAGTGTGACTTGCCCAAGGTCACCCAGTGGGTTTCCATGGCCGATCAGGAATTCATGGCCTGGTCTCTCAGTGTCCTAGTCCAACACTCAAACCACTACACCACACTTGCTCTCAGAAGTACAGTAGAACTTTTTAAAAAGAGACATTTTACTTTGGTAGGGTATATCTTTGGACTGTTTTTTTAAGACAACTCTTTGTTCAAATTTTGTTGTAGAGACAAAGAGGACTAGAAGTATGCCTTTGAAAACATTCTTTATGAGGTTGCACAGATTTTGGCTAGGTTTACTAGGTGGCTGTAGCTTGTTCACCCCTGACCCCTTTAAATCCTTTGTACTTGTTAGAGAGTTTGAGAGGGAAATATCTTTAGAGACCACATCCTTCAGTTTTCTGCTGCTGCTTCTGGCTCAGGGGCTGAACGCGATGTGAGCAACTGTTTGGCTCAGAGATAATTCCCTGGCAACAAAACAAAAGACCTTTGCTCCTGGTGCATGGGTTGGCAAAAGCTTCCAAATGTACCCTTGGAGGCCATGTAGATGTGATCTGCATCCCTCTACCCCCACATTAGATCACTATTGTGTTACAAGGGGATCCTGTGTCACCTTTGTGACTAACTGAGGGAAAGAAGTGTGTAGCATAAGCTTTCATAGACTGGGGGCTTGACTAAATGGGAGCAGTTACTGCAAAGGGGGGCACATTAGCTCACCTTCACAGCAGCTCCCGGTTGTGTTCACAATTTTTTTGGGGGGAAAAGCTGTCTGATCAGCAATGCGCATTCCCGTTCACATGGTGAGCCATCTCACAAATCAAAATGGCAGCCGCTAGTATGGGACGCTATTATTCCCCATACTCTCATTGCTGCTGCAGATTAAAAAAAAAAATCTTTAAGAGGCGGAAGGGAAACCTTCTGCTTGAACCTCCTTTTTTTCACCTCCACGCTGCAAAGCAGCCAACACTTGGTACTCTGGAAGGTCAAAATGGTGCTTCTAGACTGAGTGACAGGAAAGCCCTCCCCTATTTGCATGATGGGCCAATGAGCTGTCAACTTCCTCCTGGCCCAGAATGTGCAGCTCTGTGAATTGGTCATTCAGATGACCAATAATGTGCAGCCCTACAGAGTGTATGTGTGTATACACACACACACACACACATACACACACTCCTTGGAAAGCCATGCAGTCCCCTAACACATGGTGAATGGTTTCTTTGCCCCTCCCTCCGAATATGGTGAATCTCCTGTTCAGCTCATTGGGACAAAAGGTATTCTCTGCATTTTCTATTAGGGGAATTTTCACTGTCTAGACAACCCCTGGGTCTACTTGTGTTACAGTTGCTTTGCTTGAACTTGCTGCTTGTTTTGTTCCTTTATGCTCTTTAATGCCAACTTAATGAGGATTAACTGGTTGTTGTTGATGGCAATGATTGTTTAGTAATATCTCTGTACTCTCCATAACATGAAAAGAGAGGTCTCTGCCCCAAGGCCTTGTAATGTAGCAGCTGTTATAGCAGAGAAAGGAGAGGGCAGCTGTGAAATGAGTAAACACAGTTGTTTTGTTAGCAAATGAAACAATGCAAAGTTAAGAAGCAAGAAGACTTGACTTGCTGGCTCTGAAATTGGCTGCCTCATAATTGCACTTAATATACTGCTAGAACTTTGATGCAAAACATTTAGAAATTGACTCATACTGTCTTGACTTTCCTTCAGCATGCAAATAGCCACACATTTTGGACTGCCTTGAATGAGAAGTTGGTAGGCATATTCAGTTACAGTAGTGTAGGGGATTCCCCAGCTGTCCCTTAACCTATGTCACTGGGCATTATAGTGCATGTTTGAACTTCTCCAAAAACAGCTGTACTGAAAACCTGTAGCACCACCATGGACAGCTCCCGGGTTCTTTTCCTAACTCTTGTACCGCTGTCCACTGCAAGATATTTTTTTTAATTGCACGTGGCATTTTGTGAAAGACTTTCCACATTTGTACTCCTCAGAGTCTGGCACCAAATGTGAAAAAGATCAATGCTGAAACATATACCATGCTCATATTTATAGGATGCAAAATGTAGTTTTATGAGAAATAAAAGGTGGAAGCCAGTGTTGGGGTGCTGTTGGTATTAAAGATAGTTGTTTATCATCTTCACTTACTGGATTTTTACACAGCCCACCAATGAAAGTTCTGTAGGCATCGTACAGTCTAAATATATCACAGTAGTTGCATTTCTATTCTGCATTTCCTCCAATGAGCTCAAGGAAACATAGATGGCTCACCTCCCCCTTGGCTGTGAAATAGTTCAGGCTGATTGAGGGCAGTGTCCCATGATCACCCCATGAGTTTCAGGGTGCAGTGTCTAGTATTCTAACTGCTACAGCACATTATATATACACATTCATTTAGAGTTACTGAATAAAAATGAATATGCTTCTGTTCTCATAAAATTTGGCAAAAGTGGTATCCTTCTGTAGCCAGAATGTAAAACCAGGCAAAAATATTTTGATGTCTGGGTGTTAACCTCCATGTCATGGGCCTGTTCTTTTCTTCATCCTCCTCTTGCAGGCAGCCTTGGGCTTTGGTTGGGATCCTTGGAGGCGACGCGTCTTCCACCACAGAAGATGCAGACCAGTCTCCAGGGAATGGAACAACGCGATTGGCAATAGCAGCAAAAAACTTGGAGACATATGATGGTGTTGGCTTTAGAATAACTGCTTACAGTGGATGGATCAAAGGTTTTAAAGTCCTTTTCTAATTTTTTTGTTGTTGTTGAAGTACGATGGACCCCCCATATCTTCAAGGATTGGTTCCAGGATCCCCAAGGGATACCAAAAAATGTGGCTGCTTCCCAGTGGCCCCCTGTGTCTCAAGATGAATTAAAGACACTAATTACTCAGCTGAAATCTGGCAAAGCTCCAGAGCCTGGTTTAATCTTGCCCGAACTCCTGAAAACAAATGTAACATATGGTGGGCACCTTTACTTGCTTCTCTTTTCACCCACATTAATTGGACAGCTAAATTGCCTATCAGCTGTTCACAGGCAATTATAATCCCCATCTATAAGAAAGAAGATAGGAACAATCCATCTAACTATTAACCTATAAATTTATTTTCTGTTGTGGGCAAACTGTATGCCCAATTTCTTAATAATTGTCTTTCTGATGGCATAGAGACTGGGAATATTATTGGTGATGAACAAACTGGTTTCAGAAAGGGTAGGTCAACTTACGACCATTGCCTGGTCTTGAATCATTTGGCAGAGAAATACTCTAAATCCCATAGCAACAGTTTGTACATTGCATTCATTGATCTGAAATCAGCTTTTGACCTAATCCTGAGAGAGAGATTATGGGCCAAACTCCTTACTTCCTCTATTGACAAGAGATTACTATGGCTAATCATGAACTTGTGTAGAAATGCCACTGTACAAGTGAGATATGGTATCCAAGGTAATCTCACAAATTCCATTCCTGTTGAAAAGGGTGTGCACCAGGGTTGTATTTTGGCACCTTCATTATTCAACTTGTGGATGCCCCAAGTCCCTTATATAAAGCTTAAGTGTCATCCAATCTCTTCTGCCTCACCAGCCCCACGTGTGTCCCAAAGGCAGCTGCTACCACATGCACATGTACCCCAGCCTCCTCTCCCTACCTCCCCAACATCCACTTCCTTCTCTTCCTCTCTTGTTCTCTGCCCTGAACATACCCTGAAGGCAGCTGCTGCCGTGCACACCCCACACTCCTCGCTCTTCCCCAACACTCCCTTCCTTCTCTTCCTCTCGAACTCTGTGCCCTGTGGGTGCAGCAAGGGCAGCAGAGAGTGAGAGAGGAAGGGAAGGGAGGGGAGGTTGGGGCTAGTGTACAGTGGCTACCCCACCTCCCCTCGCCTCTCTTCCGCCTTGTCTCAGTGGCTTCTTCACCTCAGCAGGGGAGTGCCACAGAACAGCTTCCACCATGGTCCTCTCAGGAGGTCACCTGGTGGGGCGGGGGAAGAGATGAAACACCCTGCACTACTTTCTGTGAGTATTTTTAAAACACAGTAGGACCCTCTTATCTGCTAAGGATTGGTTCTGGGGGGAGAACGTGGATACGGAAAACCATGGATAATAGCGCCATTGAAAATAATGGGATTTCCTGTTTAAAATACCATAGAGTTGCCTTGGAGGACCTAGAAAATGGCTAGAGAGGACACATGGTAGGTGTGCTGTTTTGTGTCCTATGGATAATGAATCAATGGATACGGGCGTCCTACTGCACTGTATTTTAATTTTAAAAAAATATTTGAGTGTTTTTAATTATTATTTTCGATCCATGGTTGGTTGAATCCATGGATCCAGAGCCTGTGGATAGGGAGGGCCTGCTGTATTCTGTTTGAATTTTAGTGGCTATTTTTAAAAAAAGGAACTGTAGATCAACCACAACTGGAGGGCCACACATTCCCCCATGGTTGCCCTTATCGTGACACCACAGTGGTGCTTCAGAAACAAGCTCTCTGATTTCACACATTTGCTATATGCTTTTGATTTCATTAAAAAAAGAGAGAAAGAGATAGATTTTTGTCAGTGCCTGACCTTGCTTCAAATGCTGGGCCCTTTTATGGGCTAATATTTGAGCTGTCAGTTGACTGACAAAATCAGAAACTGACTTTGTGTGTGGGCATGGGTATGTTTGCTCTCCTGGGATTAAAGCCAAGGAAAACTGTTTGATTTCTTGATTGCCAGTAGTGTAAGTCTAAGTCTGTTAACTAATAATATTATACAGTAGATAACTGACTACAGTAGCTTAGAATTTAACTTTACTCTTTTGATAAGAATATAACCAGGAGCTTCTTCGTTTTTACAGAAGTTAATCTGTAGCAATCTTTGTTATTTTAAAGTGAAACTTTAAATCCCTGGTCATGAAGAATGGTGGGGAACACATGGCTCTTTAAATGTTGTTAAACTCAGACTCCCATCTTCCCCAGCCCAAAGCTTTACTGTTTTGAACTGTGATTCCCAGAATCCACTAATCAGCAAGGCCAGTGGCCAGGGCTGATGGGAGTTGCAGCCCACAACATCTGGAGCAACACATGTTTCCCCATCTCTGATTTTAATGCTTAGAGCTCCCCCCGCAACTCAATTGGACTCAGGTAGCTTAGTTTCCAACATGTTGAAAGCGAAAAGTGAAAACTGGAGACAGCTCTTGTACCTTAAATGGTTGTTTTAGAAAAGGGAATTTTAGCAGGTGTTGCTTGTTACCTGGCTGCATGAAAAGCAACACCTGCTGAAATGCCCTCTTCTACACAACCATTTAAGGTACAGGCGCCATCTCCAGTTTTCAGTCTGGCAACCCTAGTCAGGATGGATCTGCTCATGTTCTATTTCAAAAATTGCATCCAGATTGTTTGTTCATTGATTTCAGCCTTTCGTTTAGCCTGCCTAACACTAGCTTTCCACTGTCTTTCTCTGTTACCTGCTGCCTGTTCTCCTTTAACTAGTGATGCCAGGGGACTGAACCTTCAGCACACAGAGCATGTCCTCTACCACCGACCTGTGTTTCCTGCCCCCCAAAGAAAGGGCCTAGTGGAGGCAGTCATTGAGGATGCATCTACTCTGTAGAAATTAATGCAGTTGGGCACCACTTTAACTGCCATGGCTCCATCCTACAGAATCATGGGATTTATAGTTTTCTGAGGCATCAGCACTCTCTAGCAGAGAAGACTAAAGACCTTGTAAAACTACAGATCCCAGGATTCCATAGGATGGAGCTACAGCACTTAAAGTGGTGTCAAACTGCATTATTTCTACAGTGTAGATGCACCCTGAGACAGTTTGAAAGACGTGCTTGCTAAAGCAAGGACTTGCGGGAGGTTCTTTAAAAGGGTAGGATTTGTTTGTATGTATTATTCTGTGCAGAGAGCCAGTGGGGTATAGTGGTTTAGGTGTTGGACTAGGACTCCAGGACACCAGGGTTCAAATCTGTGCTTGGTTGTGGAAACCAACTGGGTGACCATGGGCAAGTCATGCTCTCTTAGCCTCAGAGGAAGGCAATGGCAAACCTCCTCTAAACAAATCTTGCCAATAAAACCCCATGATAGGCTTGCCTTATGGTCGCTACAAGTCGGAAACTACTTGAAAGCACATAACAACAACAATTATTCTATTCATTAGTGTATGCATGGCATTTTTATGCTGCCCTTTAAGACAAGTGGATTGATGAATAGATCACTACCATTAGTGAACAGCTATGAAGATAAATAAGAACAATTGTCTTTGCCTTCCAGGAGTTCCCCATCATGGATTTAAAGTTGAAGTTCGGGATGGTGTAATTGTAGATTTAGTGGATGAAGTGACAAGTTGGCTACCTGGAGATGAGATTGTCATTGCCAGCACAGACTACTCCATGCAGCAAGCTGAAGAATTTTGTCTGCTGTCTTGCCCTGAATGTCAGAAGAACCAAGTGAAGATTGATGGTAACTCCCCACTCCCCCACAGACTTCTGAACTATCCTTTGCAGTGAGAGGATTTCATTGTCTTCAATTCCCCATTTTATGAGTGAAGGTCACTAATTTAACAAAGAGCTAAAATGAAAGTCTTTGCAACTGACATGTGCTGATAGCATGGAAAAAGCTATATATGCCATTGATTATGAACTGATGGAGCAGCTACTGATTTTTCATTGTGAAAAGATTGTGCTAGACAAAATGGGATAATCTAGAGTTGAGGACAATACAATTTGTTCCCTCCCTTACTGAATGTCTTTGGAAAACTACTGGCCACACAATTTAGTGTTCCAGTTAATTCTTTTCTGCCCCAAGGGCTGACTGTCAGCTCTTCCGCCTCCTGCTCAGTCCTCTTTTCTCCTTGAACACTGATCAGTTTCATGAGGCCCATGTAGTTTTGCTAACATGGCAACAGAGCAGCAAGCCAAGGCTGTGTCTGGGACATGAGGAAGTTAGTTGTTACATTTGGTTTTTTAAAAATGCTTTTTATCAATACAGTTGTCCCTTCCTATTCACTGGGGTTTGGTTCCAGGACCCCCTGTGGATACCAAAATCTGTGAAAACTCAAGTCCCATTATATGCAATGGCATAGCAAAATGCTGTCCCTTATATAAGATGGCAAAATCAAGGTTTGCTTTTTGGATTATTATTTTTTAAAGAATATTTTCAAGCTGTGAATACTTAAATCTGTGCATACCAAATCCGTGAATATGAAGGGACAAATGTACATCATTTTTTAACAGGAGAGCTTAATTTTGTTTTCTTTTGACCAGGAATTCCACTTTACCTTCATATGGGTGAGGTTGTAGATGGTGTAGACATGAGAGCAGAAGTTGGCCTCTTGACACGAAATATTCTTATACGAGGAGAAATGGAGAATTCCTGTTATGAACCAAACCACTGTCAGTTTTTCAACTTTGATACATTTGGAGGGCAGATTAAAGTAAGTATTTTTCAATAAATGTTGACAAAATCCAGTCTGCAGATTTCAGAATCTCAGTCTCCTCATGCTGAAAGGTTTACTCCAATAGACTCAGGCTGCTGGCAGACTGCAGAAATAATGCATTTTCACACCACTTGAACAATCATGGCTCCGTACTATGGAATTCTGGGATTTGTAGTTTGTTGTGGCACCAGAGCTCTCTGTTAGAGGAGGCTAAATATTTCACAAAACTACAAATCCCAGAATTCCATAGCATTTATCCATGGCAGTTAAAGTATCACACCACACTATTATAGTGCTATTATTCCACTTTAACTGCTCTGGCTGCCTCCTGTGGCATCCTGGGATTTGCAGTTTTGGGAGTGGCATTTAGAACTCTCAGCCAGAGACCTCTTAGGTCTCACTAAACTACAAACCCCAGAATCCTACAAGAGGCAGCCAGAGCAGTCAAAGTGGAATAATAGCACTATAACAGTGTAGTGTGAAAAAGTCTGTAGTGTCAAACTGCATTATTCTGCAGTGTGTCAGCAGCCTTGGTCAAAAAAAGAAAAGAAACATACAGTGTTGTATGTCTACTGGACAAGTCTGGTGTGGCTTGATTCTGGATCAATGGGCTTGTCTAAACGGCAAAAATACTCCCCATAGAATTAAAGAAGAATTCATTTTGTCTAAATAGAATCCCACATCAATCCACTGTATTCAGAAGGAGAGGAGCCCAAAACACCAAAAACTACATGAGAAAAGCCTTTGCATCTTTTCCTGTATTTAAAAAAAAAACTCCGAAGGAAATGTGCTCTCCCATTCGTTGGGACAACCAGTTCACTTTGCTGCACTTTCCTGATAAGAGCGGAAATGGAAAGCTGATTGGTTGGACGTGCGTGGGGCGGAGCTTGCTAACAAGCCAAGCATCCAGAACCGACATGTTGGATTTTCACTGTAGCGATTGTGTGCTGAGGCAACAAAACAGCCTCTCTTTTTTTCCTTTTTATTTAAGCATAATATCACACTTCTGCACCTTGGATTTGCTTTTTAAAAAATTACTGTTCGGCAGCAGCAACTGATGATAAAAATGCGAGTAATTCACTTGTGCATGCTATCTTGAGTCGCAGGCATGCCTGTTTGAACAAGAAATGTGTATGGCTTTGCATGCCTGCGATCTTGAAAAAAACGTGGAGACAAATGAAAGCTGCTGCGAATTGGCATTAGTGTGCATCAACCGACATTTTATTGCCTCGTATAGACAAGCCCTCTTGAAAGACTGGATTTCCGAATGTGAGCTTGCTTGGGTTCTTCAGAGGAAGCCCTTCACTTGGTTCTGCCACCTTCACAGGCATGTGGGGTAGGGGGCCTAAGAGAGGGCATACTTGGTGGCTGCTGCCAGGATGTAGTAATCTCTTCCAGAGAAGGATAGGTTGTCTTATCCTTGTCCTTCCACCAGCAGGGAAAGACCTTTTTAATGTAAGTGTGCTTTTGATCATTAAATGGCTGTAGACCCTCCCACTGTGCTTTTAAATTCCTTTAAATTCTATTTTTTAAATATGATCTGTGGAATTAATTGTGTTTTAGTATTGAAACTTAATTATGTTTTCTTGTCCCTGTTTTTAAATCTTCTTGAGAGCTGACATGGGTGGAAGTAAGGGAGAAAAAATAAATAGCTACTCCATCCATCTTAGCCATTTCAAGACACTGAAGCAAGGGGTAACAACTGTTCCCCCTCTTTGTTCTTCACCCACTCCACTGCTACTGTTCCCTCTGCTCCACCTCCATCAGCCACTGCTATTCTCTTCCTGCTGGACATGATCAGCTTCAGGTTGCTGTGAGTTCAGGCTCGTAGCATTTCCCATGAACAATCCATCTGTCCCAAGGCTCTGTTTTGTAAGAAATGTCTGTACAAACTGATCTGTTCAGTATATAAGTAATATATTTGTGCAGATGTGATTTATGCTTTGTTTTTCTACTGCAAATTCTTTCCTGAGGTTGTCTTGTTTGTCTCAATAGATCCAAAGGAATTTTACCTCTGTCCACATGGCAGGGGTGGAGTTGAAAAACATGGGCCAGCAAATACTGGGCAGCTACCCTGTGCATTTCCACCTAGCAGGGGATGTGGATGAGAGAGGAGGCTATGATCCGCCATCCTACCTTGACAACCTGGCGATCCATCACTGCTTCTCAAGGTGTGTTGCCATCCATGGAACCAATGGCCTTCTGGTAGGAGTTTGTTTTGGTTTCTTTCCCCATCTTTTGATCTATTAGTAAATTAGTGACAAATGTTAATGCATCAAAAAATGTCTTTCGATTTGTGTTCCACTGAACACTGAGCAAAGAATTGGTATTATCAGCAATGATGCAGCATTAGATTTTGAAGTGCAGTATTAATCATGACTGTACCCATGGGCATGTGTGCCCCCTACCCCCAAGAGTCCAAAAGTACAGACTGTTGTCCTGATCCAGATCAACAAACCAGTTCTAGCCAGAGCTTGTAAACATTGATATTTTGGACCAGAGATCTCAGAATTCTGCAGCTAGCATAGTTAATGGCCATGCTGGTTAGGGTATTCTAAGGGGTTGTAGTCCCAAAAAGTAACTTTGGCAAGCTCTGGTTCTAGCAATTTCAATATGCATTAAGAACAAGTATTTTGCAAAGCTAATGGACATTACTTAGTAATTCAAAACCAAGCCCTTCTGCAATACTGTACTTTATGACAGGGGTAACTCAAAATAATATACAGTTGGATCCACGTACCTATGGGGGTTTGGTTCCCAGACCTACTGCAGATACCAGAAACCATGGATAACAGCAAACCCTATTAAAATAAAGTACTCCTGGTAACAGCATACCATAGAGTTGCATTCGAGGAAGTAGAAGATGCCTCTCTAGGCATTTTCCAGTTCAACCCTATGGTATGTGTGCCCTATTTTGTGTCCTGGATAACAGGTAAGTCTTCCATGTTCCCCTTGGAAAGTAGACTTTCCAAGCAACTTCATTTTAACATTTATATGGTGCCTTAAAAATCCTTCTTAAACAGATACACTCTCTGCTGTAATTTGTCTTAATCCTGTATGGTCCAATTTAGGCAAAATGTAGGGCCAAATCCTACAAAAACATATTCCTAAAGAATGCTGTGTATGTGTATGTGCATGCTGTAGTGTGTCTGGATTCAGAATATTAGAGATCAAAATGCAGTATAGTTATTGAATTGATTGCCTTGGGTTTGGCATTCCTGTATCATATTTTTGGAAAAAAGCAAGGTTGACTAGGTTAGCCCGTGCCTAAAATCTCTTTCCTATAGTAATCTAAATGTCTTTTGGGCTTTTAAATATGAGATGGTTTGGGATCTTTCCAAATAATAAATGTATATATATAGCTCGGCAACACAATAAATGACCTTCATGTTCTCCAGCAATGTTCTGTGATGCTTGATCATGGATAGCTTTGGCATGCAACCTGAGGCTGAAGCAACCCGGCCAAATTGTGTTCAGAATATATCATCCAGGACTGAAGCCAAAAATGTCCCTGGTGTGTGATATGTGTACTTAATGAATGTTGAATGGTACCTAGCAGGAGAGGTTAAGTTAGTGTTGAGCAAATGTTAATATGTGAGTTGTTTCCCCCCTGCATCTAAAGTTTAAAAATTAGTGCCAAATGCTTTTTTCTATTGTGATTGATACAGGTTAGTTCAGGGCTGTTTCTACCATTAGGGAAGGTGAGGCATTTGCCTCAGCTAGCAGATTCTGGATATCATGAAAGGGCAGGAAGTTATTTTGTTTGTTATTGTTACATATTTACTGTTGAGGTGGGGAGACATGATTTTAGGATTGTCTGCCGTGTGTATGTAAAAATAACTGGGTTGGCATTGGATATTATGCCCCTTGATTTGGATCAGGGGAGTTGCCATTTGGTGCTCTGGCCAGTGCTGGGTTCTGTATTGTAGTCAATTGAAGATCTGATTCTGAGTTCGGATTATTGCATACAAGTTTGTAAAATGTATAATGGCTTGACAGTCTTGAGTCCCCTCCCTGCAAAAAAACCCAGTTCCAGAACCCCTGAGGGGCTCAGTAGGGAGTAGAACTTGGATCTCAAATATTTCATACCACAGTGGTTCTGAATACATTGAATACATTCTGAATTAACTCTCCCTCTGTGGTGAGATCCTGGTCCAGACTGGCCCCTTTAAAGGGACACATTAAATGCATACGTTGAAATTCTGTTCAGATGTTAGCTGGTTTGAATTAAAACAGGAATTCAACTACCCTCTACCCTCTCACCCCACTGTGACTTTCCTCAGGTAAAAAATAAATCTGAAGAGGGGTTCCTGTTTGTATACAAGCAAGGACCCCTGAAAAATCTACCTTTCTCTTTGTGTGGGGAATCTCCCTTTGAACAGGACCTCTTCTTCAGACTTATTAATTTCTCTCTGAAGAAAGTGATGATTCAGGAGAGTGGGGCTAAGATTTCCCCTCCTTGTGTCTTGACTCAAACTGGGTAGGTAATACCTGATAAATAAGGGTACACTGAATGTACCATCTACTTTCACTAGTAGCAAGATGGGTTTAGTTATAGGATGACTTCACTGTATTGCTCTTCTGAGACATTTTGCTGCCTTCAGTAGTGCCCAAATATGCCCTTCCCATAGGCAACACTTGAAGAAGTGCCAGTGTAGCACTTGGAGATCAGTTTATGCCTATCTCTGTTTCTGCCTGCTGCTTGTGGAACAGGTTGCTTCACCCTGTTCCATGGCAGGGCCAGCCCTGGTATTCTGAAGCCAAGTTAGAGTGAGGGCAATGCTTCCTACCTTTGTTCCAGCATCATAAAGGCTAAAAACCAAAACGTCAAATGGTTCCATGCAGAAGTTGGAACCTTGATCAAGAGGACCACATTACAGGTAAAATTGGCAGAGGGCTGGAAAGTGAAAAAGATGGAAGTTCGTGAAATCATACTGCCATTTACCTAATGAGCTTCCACCCTTCTTGGGTGAGAAAACTTGCTGTTGAACATCTGCCTCAGCCTTTGATCAGAGAAATCTTTTCTAAACAAATAACCCATCAAAACATTATCTTGACATATTTATCAAGGGACATAGCAAAGCCAATCAAGATGTCTCTTGGCTACAGTCCTTATCACCAAAGAAGATAACCCTATTGTGCTCACAACTGCCACTCTTATTTTTGTGTGTGTACCTTTCTCTTAGGTCAAAGATACCATAGGCTATGACACCCTAGGGCATTGTTTCTTCCTTGAAGATGGGACAGAGCAGCGGAATGTGTTCCATCACAACCTGGGATTTCTTACCAAGGCTGGCACAATCTTGCCAACGGATCGTGATGAAGCCATGTGCCTTGCCATGCGTGATAATGTCTATGGAGACTATGTTCCAGTACCAAGCAGGGATTGCATGTAAGTATAGGGGAAAAAAAGAGGAACTGTTGCTTTGGTTCTCTGATCTGATCTAACCCATGTGTTTGGCTTATGACAAAACATTTAAAATCAGACCCCCATCTCTGCAAAACCAATATCTGCAATTTCAGTTATCCACAGGATGCAACATAGTGATACATACCATAGAGCAGTGCTGGAAAATGCCTAGAGGGACATCATCTCTAGGCATCTTCTAGGTCCTCCAATGCAACTCCAAGGTATGTTTTTACTGGAATTTCTGTATTTTAATAGTTCAGTGTCATCTGTGGTTTCCAGTATCTGTGGTAAATCCAGGAATCAAATCCCCACGGTTATGTGGGGGGGGGTCTGACTGTATTTGAACAACCCAGTACATTGTGCTCAGTGTTTGCAAACTGGGAGACTATGGTCTGGCGGGGGGAATTTCATTGTGCAACTGATGTAAAGAATCTGTTAACCAAGAGGCTTATCATATGAGGGAAGTGAAGCGGCAGTGCAGCCCAATAATAGCACCTCCTGTCCCGCCTTACCACATGACGTCAATGTTCTGCAGCTGTTCTTCCATTCCAGTCATTGAGGAGATGGTGGTAAACATGAGTCTTTTTTCTAACCACCGTCTCCTACAGGACCAGAATGGGAGTACTGCTGAGGGACGTCAATGTCATGCGATAAGGCAGGACAGGAGGTGCTATTATCGGGCCGCACTTCTGCTTCCCTTCCCTCCTGCAATAAGGTTCCAAGATGCAAGGCTGCATAATGGATGCTCTGCATTTTTGTTGCATCTTGTGCTCCCTGCTAGTTGGTCCCAAGTATCTTTTCAACAGGGAAACTTAAATGTTAACAAAAGGCTGTTCTTGAACTGAATTGCATCTAAGAGGCTTTCTTTTTCCAAATTACATGAGTGATTTCCTTCCATTTCCATATATAACTCCTGACTTTTAGGGGCTGGTTCCTTGGCACAGGCTGCTTGCTTTGCTCCAGTTGGTGCTCTCTGCTATGGCTTATCCTGTTTGTTCTCAGGGTATGTTCTCTTTCTTTGTGGAAGGAATGCTCTCATGTCACAGCACTGCAAAATAAAAAGTTTTTTTGTTTCCAGTTACATAATGGGGTGGCTTTTATCTGTTGTTCAAGCTGGGGATCAGTCTTTGAAAACGAACTTCTAAACGCAGTGTTTCAAAAATAATATTACAAAGAGCCTCATGGTACATTAAAGACGTAACATGTTTGTTACAGCTAAAAACTTGGTGAGCTAGAATGCATTTTAAAGTGCATGAATGATAATGCTATCATAAATGTTACTTTTTGTAGACCCAACAAAAATAATTTACAATCTTTTAAAACACTACTGTTAAGATACTCCTTCTCTTTGCTGCTGCAGAATAACAACTAGAGCATGGGAAATTAATTAATTAATTAATTAGTTAAATAGTTAACTTGCTAGATTTTTCTCCTAATGTGACTTAACTCCTGCACAGTAACAAATTAATTGACTGAGGTTGTTATAATTTGTTATGAGGTGAGGTGGCTCTCTGTCTGCTGTGTTCAGTAAAACAGGATGGGCCCAAGGAAAGACAGACTCAAAGAAAATATTCCTTGGGATGTCTGACTTGGCCACAGTGACACATGTCTTATTTACAACCGGACTGGATTACTGTAACACACACCTTTGAAAGAGTGTTTGAAACTTCAACTGGTCCTAAGAGTAGCAGCAAGATTGCTAATTGGCGCTGGCTACAGGTAATGCACAGCTCCCCCTGTTTCAACAGGTTCATTGGTTGCCGGATTGTTTCTGGGCGCAATTCAAAGGCTTACCTATATGGCGAAAATACGCCTCATAGAATTTGAGGAGAATACATTTTATCTAAATGCCACCCTGCATCAATCCACAGTATTCAGAAGGGGGGGGGAATCCACCAAAAACTCCGAAGGAAAAGTCTTCGTGGTTTTCCAGAAGTTTTTAATAAGCTCCACAGGAATGCACATTCTTGCTCGTTGGGACAACCTGATTCACATTCATTCGCATGCCCGATGAAAGCAGAAGCAGAAAGCTGTTTGGTTGGATGTGTGCAGGGGCAGAGCTTGCTAACAAGGCACGTGCATGGAGCCACACTGTTGGATTTCCACCTTAGCAATTGTGTGCTGAAGTGATGAAACAGGCTCCCCCCCTTTTAAATTTGTTTAGGTGAAATATCACACTTTTGCACCCTATATATGCTTTTAAAAAAATACTGTTTGGTGGTGGCAACTGGTGAAAATAAGAACACAAGTAATTCACTCGTGCCTGCCATCTTGATTCACAGGCATGCCCATTGGGACAGCAAAAGTGGATAGCTTTGCATGCCTGCAATTTTGCCAAAAAACCCAGTTAAGATAAATTGAAGCTGTTTCGAATTGGCATTAGTGCACATCAATCCACATTTTTTCTCCTCATATAGGCAAACCCTTAGTTTAATACTGTTCTAATCCCAGCTGTTGTATATTTCTAGCTATATGTGAACTACCTGATCTTTTAAACTGGAGATGTCATGGATTGAACTTTGGATCCTTGGCTCCTGAATGCAAAACGTGTGGTCGAACATTGATCTTTGCACACCACACATCTTGATTGTGATGGGATAGGTAGGGAGGATTCAGTGATTCAGTTGTGCAGAAAGATGTTCTACATGTACAGTATGTAGAGGCACTCAAAACATTTCTGATTCAGAATTCTTCATCCTTGATTCACGGACATCTTTGAAGCCAGCTGTTTATTGCTGCATTTACAGCATCCTCTAGCTGAAGTAATGTGTCTCTCCTTGCTAATCTTTAACATCAATCCTTATTAATATTTTAATCAACAAGGCATTTGAAGTGTCAAAGAACACTTCAAATGTACCTGTTAGTGACAATAGATGGAAAGAAGAGAGCCACAGATCATTGAGAGAACTTAACATGTTGTAAGATGGGATATGCTTTAGGATGCACTCTTCCAACCTAACAGTTTCTAGACATGCTGGATTTCTACCATGCCCAGGCAGCAGTCATATTATGTAGTCCAAAACCAAACCCACCCCAACCCCTAAACATTCCAGCTTGGAGGAACTCCAGGTTAATAAAAAGAGAACTTTTGAAGACGCCAATAACAAAATGTACTGCTAGGAGTCAATAGTAACAACCGCTATGCCATTGTCTGTAAGTACCACAATCTGTTCTGAAAACTAATGTCTCAGGTGGTGACTCAATTAATATTAATTAAATGATTTCAGTGATTAGTATTAAAGACAATGAATTAATTTCCTATTTCCTAATGGTCGATGCTATTGCATTTTCAAACTGAATGTTTCATCCTCTGACAACAGCTACACCAAGTTAAGATAATAATGTTGAAGTCAGCAACATAGCTGCTGACAATTTGAAGCTATCTAATGGCCATGCAGCCTCAACTTGAGAGTGGACCTGTACATATGAATATCTGGAGCACAGACCTGGCAGCCCTACCTGAGATGTGTGCAATCTACAGGATCTGTGTGTTTGGGCTCACACATCATTTTAATTCCCAGTTGGGGGGACCTGTAGTCTTCCAGCAGTTGTTCAATTCCTGCTCCTATCGGTCTCTGCCAATCTGGCCAATGGCGAAGCATGCTAGGAGAAGTAGTTTATCAGTGTCTGGAAGGCCCAGCTTCACGTTCTGCACCCTTCCATTAATTGATTTCTCAGGCCACATCTGTGGTTCTGCTATAGCACATGCTTAAGGGTGTATAGGGCAGACATAATTAAACATTGATTAATTTTGTCATGTGCTATCGGATGATCTGGTAGTAGTGTTGACTTGGGAATTCACACAGACGTTCTGCCACTATATATAGACTTCAGATCATAACTTAGTGCTGTCTGTAATAAGACTCCCTGCTGTTCATTCTGGGGATTTCCTGGAAATTCTTATCAAATCAGCAGCAGTGACTAAGAACATTGCTGCATTGTCAGTTATGTATGTACAGTACATTAAGTTAGACTTTGAGCCTGCTTCAAGTAGAGATGATGCCTTCCTTTTGTGAGTGAGTTGTGGTCCCCCCCCCTACTTTTTTCATATGGAATTTGAACTTCCAGCAGAAAAGGTGTTTCCAGGCCAAATCATCTTATGCAAGAGAGTGTTTCACTGAGGATGTAACATTGGCTCTCTGCAAGCTGTGGTTTGCCACTGGATCCAGTTTTGGGAAGCATGAATTCATCAATCTCTTATTTCCTTTTTACATCAAATGCTCTACTTCTTTCCTGTTGGTTTCTCTGTTGGTTTTAGCTATTTTATATAAGAATAACATGTTTACCTCTTCAGACCAGGGCTTTCGAAGCCGCACAAAACTGTACTTTTCAGCTTTGGTGTATTTTTAAAATGTGTTCATCAGCTTCAGCAAACAGGAATAGGTCCACAGTTCTTCATCAGTCCAGTTTAAATGATCATGGTAAGGAAGAATGAAGGAAGTGATTTGGCATATGACATCTTTTCTTTTTATGATAATATCCAAAATCTTTGTCATAGTATAGCCAATGTTCTTATGACATCCAAAATCCTGCAGCTACACTGATGACTTCTTATTTTTTCCTTGACTCCAGCAGTCTTTATGAAGAGTTGCAGGTGGAGTTTATTGTCAGGCCAGTCAGCTACTCATATTTATGTCACATTGGGCATGCTTGTTCTTCTGTATCTTGGTATTGTCAACATCAGTGGTTCTCAAACTTTTTATCAACAGAGATATTTTGGACTTCAGCTTCCAGAATACCTTAATTCTGGGGGCTTAATTCTGGGTTTGGGGGCTTTTGGGAGCCCAAAACATCTGGAGGACCAAATGTTAATAGTGTTAATGGCAATGGTCACAATAATGGCAGTATTAAATACAGTAGATACCACCTTTGAGACCTTGACTGATCTTTGGAGCCAGCCACTTATTTTTGCATTTGCAGTGGCTCAGTGCTACTTGAAGTGGTGATCTATGGACCGATGCTGGTCCACAAGACATCAGCTGCCAGTCTGTGGCAAGCTTCCAGGAAAGAAAGAGTTTGAGTCAATAGGAACAAATATGGTAAGAGTTCCTGGCACATAAGAAAAAGAGAGTGTCAGTCTTCCACACCAGATAGCCTGAGCAGCACTGCTCTAGCTGAAATAAACCCATCATATATTACAAACTTTTAACTCCCCTTTTTATTAACCTCTAAAAACAAAGTGTTTGAATGGCAAGTGAACAGTGTAAGTTGGTATGTGGGTGAGGGGGCAATAAAAAAGAGGAGAGAGATTGGTTAGTGAGAACTTAATTGAAGAGGTTGTAAGAACCCATGCTTTAGGTCAGGCTTTATCAACCTGACAGTTTCCAGACATGTTGACCTCCCACCATTGCCAGGCAAAAAAATTATTATGGGCTTTGTAGTCCATCTGGGAAAAAACATTCCCTGGTTGGGGAAAAAAAACTTTAAAAGGACAAAAAGAGAGCACTTTCAAAGGTGACAATAACAAAATGTGTCCCTGGGTCAATGGTGACACCCTCCATGCCATTACCCTCCATGGGTAAATTCCATTGACTGTTCCAGAAATAATGTTTTAAATAACAATTTAATAAACAATAATGGAACTGACCAAATACTTTCAGTTCTTGGTGTTGTCCGTAATTAATTAATTTCCTTGTTATCTAATTAATTTTCAAAGCAAACATTCCAATCTCTGAGTCTGTGGCCAGCTCCCTTGGTGGATTTTTGGTTCCATTCAAGGTGGCAGAGTTGGCAAGGCATAAACTGAGCTTTGGAATGCAGTAAACTGAAAAACACATTCCGAAGTGGTTTGCATGATGCGGCAAAGCGGAACTTTCTGCTTGGACACTGGAATCTTACACTGTTCCTGATCTACCTGGACTATCTTGACAAATCCTAGTGGTGGAGGGAATGGGTTTGTCTACATGATGAAAACACTCCTCATAGAATTCGCAGAGCATATGATACATCCAAGTGTGTTTTGCAGTATTCGGAGGGAAGTGGGGCAAAAAATTCACAAACCATGCAGTAAAAGGATTCATGGTTTCCCCCCAGAGCTTCCTGGAAAATGTGTATAGCTGCACATTTTTGGACATGTGGCTGTCTGAATTTGCATCAATACACATTTTTGCTCGATTGCGATTTAGGAGTATGTGTGCCTACTCAGTCTGAATGAATGTGAGTGGATGCAAATATGCACAAAAAAATGAAGACAAATCAACTTCGCTGTGAATGAGCAAAAATGTGACCTGCTTGCAGTAAACTGTTGCATCTAGACAAGCCCAATGTCACTTTCTTGAGTACTTTAGCAATGGATTCCTGCACTGATAGGGGGTAGCCCTAGATGGCCCTTAGTGTTCCTTCCAACTCTATGTTTCTTTGATAGATTTCAGTTCCAGCTTTTATGTGAAGGGTTTGTGAAATGTAGTTTGGAAAATGGCCCACAGGAGGTTCTGTGAAATGCTTGACATCATTTGAGGCATTTAATTTTGTACAAAGGTGTCATTTATGGGTTGATGCGGATTTTTTTTTTTAAAGAACACCCTTAATGGTAGCATCATGGCTAAACTCCAGGTAGTGCTGTGCCATAATTTTTTTATTTCTTCCTGTTTAGTGACTGAAAAGAAATCACTTTAAAAAAGTTTTCTCTCTCTTTTTCCCCCAGGGCTGTCAGTTCATTCTGGATTGCTAACCCAAATAATCATCTGATAGACAATTCAGCCGCTGGTGCACAGGTAACCTGATGTTATTTATTAGTTACATTTATATCCTGCCTTTCTTCCAGAGAGCTCAAGGTGACATATGTGGCTCTCCTTCTCATCACTTTTATTCTCACAACAACCCTGTGAGGTAGGTCAGACTGAAAGAGGGCACCTGATCCAATACAATTTCCAATGAGGAAAATAGAATCTGGATATCCTAAGCCCAAGTCCAAAGTACTAACCATTACTTCATAGTGTTTCTCTACTTAGTATATAGGATATACAGTCCTTGAAAGGAAGCCTTGAGGGTATATTTAAATTTTACTGTTAAATCTTGTTTATAAAATCATAGAGTTGAGAGACCCCAAGGGTCACCCAGTCCAACCCCCTGCCCTGCAGGAATACACAATCAAAGCACCCCCAACAGATGGCCATCCAGCCTCTGTTTTAAAACCTCCAAAGAAGGAGACTCCACCACACTCCGAGGCAGCGCATTCCACTGCTGAACAGCTCTTACTGTCAGAAAGTTCTTCCTAATGTTTAGGGGGAATCTCTTTTCCTGTAGTTTGATTCCATTGCTCCGTGTTCTGGTCTGTAGAGGAGCAGAAAACAAGCTTGCTCTACCCTCTGTATGACACCCCTTCAAATATTTAAACACGGCTATCATGTCCCCTCTTAACCTTCTCTTCTCCAGGCTAAACATACCCAGCTCCCTAAGCTGCTCCTCATAGGGTATGGCTTCCATACCTTTTACCATTTTGGTTGCCCCCTTCTGGACACATTCCAGTTTATCAATGTGTTTCTTGAATTGTGGTGCCCAGAACTGAATACAGTATTCCCGTTAAAGTCTGGCCAATGTAGAACAGAGTGGCACTATTACTTCCAAAGGATTATGATGACTAGCCACTTAACTGCTGGGCCATCCCAGCAGCCTTGTTATTTAAAAGGTTTTGGGTTTTGCTATCTGTGGGGCGGGGGGGAGGGAGTCTGGAACTGAACCCCCATGGATATGGAGTGCCCACTGTACTTCAACACAGAACAGAGTGGTATCATACTTTACTTTAAGGAGTCCTTCTTAGACAAGGAGGAGAGCCAAGAGGATGGGTCCAGCAAAAAGAACCACACTGGAACTACTGGAGGTTGAGGCAGATCCTGGGCCTTCCAACAGATGTCCATCCATCTTCCCTTATGATACGTCCTGCTGTCACTCATCCTCTTAACTCTCTTCCTCTTTAGACAAAGATTCCTTAAGATAAGGCATGACAAGCCAAATTATTAGTTCCTTTGACACAGATAGTATGCTTCTTGTTTATGGGGTCCAAGACTGCATTAGGAATTTTAGCTGCAGCATCACATGGCTGGCTGATGATCAGCTCACTTAGACACCTAGTTTTTTTTCACATCTATAGTGTCCAAAGTAGATTTCCTCCTTCCTATACAGTAGCACCCCCGTATCTGCAGAACCAATATCCGTGGTTTAAGTTATCTGCAGGACACAAAACAGCACACCTACCATAAAGTCTTCCTTGAAAATGCCTAGAGAGGCATCCTCTCTAGATGTTTTCTAGGTTCCCAAAGGCAACTCTATGGAAGTCCAATTATTTTCAATGGTGTTCGCTGTTATCCACAGTTTTCATTATCTGCAGGGGCCCCTGGAACCAATCCCCCGCAGATACGGGGGTCCTACTGTACTTGTTTCTAATGTAAGTCCTATTAACTGTGTTCTGTGGACTGCCAAAGGCTAGATCAGCAATCTTCACCAAGCCCATCCCCTATCCCTCATAAAGCAACAGTAGAAGTCTAAAGCATTTTATGTGACACTGGCTTTCATCTGGTGAGGTACATCAGGCCCATGTTATCCCCATCACAGCCTTTTCCAAGAAAGCTCTAGAAGGAAATTATCATGATCAAACTAATCTGAAATTTAGCATTACAGGCATATTGTCAGGATGTAACAATGTTTATTTGAATACTGTAAAGTTTGTTGGCTTCAGCGGGCAGAGTGTGGTATTGCACAGGAGCTGAGGACTCTATTGCAGCATTTGTTTCTTTCTGTTTGTTTTCCCCCAGCATGTTGGAATATGGTATATCTTCCACCGGGTTCCTACCGGAGAGTCTGAGGGACAGTATTCAGCAGGGCAGTCTGAACTGACTCCTTTGGGAAGATTTTACAACAACAGAGCCCATTCCAACTTTAAGGCATGTAAATACTAGAGGCTTTGGAACTTCTGGTTTTGAAACAAATATAGGAGATTTTCAGACAGCGTTTAACAGTGCCTACCGCGGGATGAGGTCCTGGGAGAGGAACGGCGCTCTTGCACGGCAGGGGGTCATTTTCGGATGCCGCCGTCCCTCTTCCGGGATCATTCGTGTCACATCCATGAAGCTTTGGAAGTGGCCATGCCATATTTTAAGCACGGAAGTTGCCCCTGCTTAAAATATGGCATGGCCGCTTCCAAAGCTTCACAGACGTGCAATGAAGGATCCCGGAAGAGGGGTGGCGGCGTCCGAAAATGACCCCCTGCTGCGCAAGAGCGCCGTTCCTCTCCCGGGACTTCATCCCGCAGTAGGCACTGTTAAACGCTGTCTGAAAATCTCCTAAGATGTGATGTGAAGCTCTCTTCTGTCCATAAGCTTACCCTCCTTCCTTCCTTTGAGGTTCTGGCTGTGGTCTTTCCTTCTGCTCATTTATCCTGTCTTCTCTCTCTGAAAGTCTCAAATTTTCTTTATTAACTCTCACAGTGTCCTATTTGTCTGCCAGGTTGTAGCTACCGGCAGGCAGAGTGTGTGGGGAGGAACAAAAGCATTGCCCCCACTAAGAATTCTGCTTCCTATGAAATTTTTCTTCAGTCCCCACATTTCTAGCACTGAAAAGAATGAGACAGTGAAAAACATTTACAACTAGAACTCTTACATTTGCTCTGTTTGCATTCCTTCGGTAACTTTGCCTTGTCAGTTTTCTTTGGATGTCTAAATTGTATTTCTAAATGTTCAACTGAAGTTTTGAGTTATTGTAATGCTAGAAAATTGGGGACTGAAAGGAAATTTCATTGAGGGAAGAATTTTTATTTTTTGGAAGAGGAGGACAATGCTTTTATTTTGACTTCCCCAGAGCTACACCCCTATTACCAGCTGTCCTCTCAAGTACTGTAGGGCAGTGCCAGTTGCTGTCCTTATTTAATATTCTCTTGACTTTGCAAAGAAAAAAAGAAGAAGCAAGCTTTGGTACTTCTTTGCCAAATTAGGCACAGTTGGCTTGTTCAGAAATAATTGGACTCAGATGAAGTGAAAAACCACCCATGCACATACACGCATGTATATATCTATATCTATATATGTATGTATATAATTTTCCAGGCTGGCTTGTTTATTGGGAAAGGAGTCAAGACGACGAAAGCCAGTGCTGAAAATCCCCGAGAATATCTGACAGTGGATAATGCCAGGTGTGTAAACAAGTTGTCACACTGTCATTTGTGCTTGTTTACTTTAATTTTTATTGCTTTAGGGGAATTTTCAGGCTGTACCAGTGGTTCTTCCTATATTTCTTTGAAGGGCACAGGAGCTTATTAAGTAACAAAATACTCAACAACTATCTAATAGGTGCAGCCCATTAAAGTGGCATGGCATAGTGCCAGGTTGGGCAAAGTATGGCCCTCTAGATTTCAGTGGATTACAATGCCCAGCATCCCTCATGATGGGCTATTCTGGTTTGGGCTAAGGGGAGTTGCAGTCCAGGAACATCCAAATCAAGAAGGATATTGACAAGCTGGAACAAGTCCAGAGGAGGGCAACCAGGATGGTGGGAGGTCTGGAAGCCATGTCCTATGAGGAGCGGCTTAGGGAGCTAGATATGTTTAGTCTGGAGAAGAGAAGGTTAAGAAGTGACATGATAGAAATGTTTAAATATTTGAAGGGCTGTCATACTGAGGATGGAGCAAGCCTCTTTTTGCTGCTCCAGAGACTATGGACTTTTTCAGACCAGCAATTTAATTCATGGGAGACACGGAACAGGGTCAGGAAATAGTCTTCTTTTCAGAAGACGTTGACCCTTTTCCGTGTCTCCCCCGTCCTCGTTCCGCATTTCCCCGTGATGTTTTCATCACAGGAAACATCGTTTTTGGGCCACCTGTTCCATTGTAGTAATGGAATCATGGGTGGTCTGAAAGGTGTCCTGTTCCTCTCCTGCGATGACAGCTGACGGGGGGGGGGGAGGTCCGTTCTGGACACTTCCAGGCAGGAATGGGACACCCAGGTAAGTGGCACTTCCCCCCCGTCCCCAGGTTACTTGTAATTTTTGTGGGGTTTTTTTGGTGCTTTGATTTTATTTTTGACAGTTGGGGGGGGTATTTTCAAATTTTTCTCCTGCTCGTTCTCTCGCGAGAATGAGCGGGACAGCTGCATTTATGGGTGGACAGCTTGGGGAGAGGGAGGACATTCCTGCCACAGAATAAAGGTAAGTGTTTGAACATTTTTCTTTTATTCCACAGCAGGAATGGGATTGAGGCTTGCAGGGCAGGAATGGGGCATTTGGCCCCGTTTGAAAAAGTCCTAGGACACGGAGCAATGGACTCAAACTATAGGAAAAGAGATTCCACCTAAATATTAAGAAGACCTTCCTGACAGTAAGAGCTGTTTGGCAGTGGAATACACTGCCTCGTAGTGTAGTGAAGTCTTCTTCAGAGGTTTTTAAACAGAGGCTGGTTGGTCATCTGTCAGGAACGCTTTGATTGTGTATTCCTGCAGGCAGGGGGTTAGACTAGATGACCCTTGTGATCTCTTCCAACTCTATGATTCTATGAGGGGCTGTAATATCCTCATCCCTGGTGTGGTGTTGGATTCAAGCTCTGGGTTCAAATATCCACTCAGCTATGAAGAGTCCACTGGGTCATCTTGGATCGTCCCTATTCCTTCCCTTTCTCTCACAGGGTTGTTTTGAGAATAACATCATGTATCTCTCTGTGAGAAAGAAATAATGGATGGATTTTCCTTGTTTTTTTTTCGGGCTGTGAGGCCGTGTTCTAGAATAATTTCTGACATTTCACCTGCATCTGTGGCTGGCATCCTCACAGCCTGGAAAAAACCCAAGGAAAATCTATGGATGCCAGCCGTGAAAGCCTTCGACTTCACAAATAATGGATGCCACCTGAAGCTCCTTATAGGAAGGGTAGAACAGAGCTGGCAATAAATAAGCCCTCCACAGATATCTTGGGTATTGCAAATGTCTATTGGCTGTGCAGTAAGTCTCTGGAAATCAGCGGGAGGGGGACATGTGGCCCTTCAAAGGTTGTTGGACTGCAGCTTCTATAATTATTTATCTCTGACTATGCTTGGTGACCAACAAACATCTGGAGGGGCAAATCTTCCCTACCTGTTTTCTTCATAGTGCTGTACTTTGTCCTCATGAGGTCTGGGCTTCCCATGATGTCAGGGGGGGTGAGGATGGCTTGAACCCATAAGTTTAAGTGGAAAAAGTTGGCTCAGGGTTTATTCTTGGGACCTCATTTTCATAGGGGCTACATTTGCTCCCATAGATTCTAGCCATTTGCTTTCAAGCCTGCTCACATTGGCAGAACCCTGTTTTTAGCCCTCTCTTGGTTTTATTTCTTGTTGGCTGTGTTAATATGTGGCAGAATGTAGGGAATGGGCTTATATGTAAAGTAGACATTTCTCGACCCGCTTCTTTAAATAAACAATAGAAGAACAAGAACAGTTTATTTGTATAAGGCACAACGGTCATTACAAAATGTTACAAGGAACAACCATACATACATTTCACTGAACAACATCTACTGTTGATTCACAGAAAGAGCTTATGAACTTATAAAGAGGAACAGGGGAAACCTTAGTAGATCAAGCAACAGGAGGTCAGCGACAATAAAAATAAAGAGTATCTCAGGATTGCTAGGGAATTGTCTCCGTGTGTCACGTTGGTGCAGCTTTTGAGTGTTTGAAACACTTCTTAGGCATTTTCTTGGCAGTCCTACCATCAATCTTGTCAGGTCAACCAACCTTATGTAATAGGCTTATCCTTGAGTAAACATGCTTAGCATCAGGACAACAGAAGCAAACTGCATTTGATTCCTGAAATCTTGATGTTGTGATTTAAAGGAGTTTATAAATGGAAAGCGGGACATTGTTCTTGTTGTATGCTTTCAAGTCCTTTCTGACGTATTTTGTCACTAAGACGACCCTATCATGTGGTTTTCTTGGCAAGATTTTCTGAGGGGGGTTGTCTTTGCCTTCTCATAAGGCTGAGAGAGTGTGGCTTGCCCAAGGTCACCCAGTGGGTTTCCATGGTGGAAATTTGAACCCTGGTCTCCAGAGTCATAATCTAATGCTCAAACCACTATACTATGCTGGCTCTTACCTAAAACTGGACATACTCAGCATTTTTTTTTAAAAAAATCAGGATGAATAAATGCTCTTTTTTCTCTTTTTGCTGTAACATATCAGGAATCTAGAAACAGTTGTGAAGCAATGGGGAAGAAGAACATTAGTTCTGCACTTCATAACTACAGTAATACACAAACCTTGCAAAAGTGATTTGTATGGAAGACCCTTTGGTCTAAAATTGCCTAGCTGTACCACTTCATTTGAATACGCCCTTGCAAACCAATCACCTCTGATGGAATGTGTGTGTTAAATGGAACCTCATGCTTTTCATTGGCTTCAGTTTACGCAGAGTGGATGTATAGAGAAACCCCATGATGCTATGCATGTGTATGATCTAGCCAAGGGTTTGGAGCAGTGGGAAGGGGCATAGACCCCTGGCATTAGGGTCTGGGAAGGAAGAAAAGGGGAGAACATTTTGGAGACTTTCCTGGAACAACTTCCAGAGCAATAAGCCACCTCTGTTCCTCAGTGCTTATAACCTGGAGGTCTTTTTCTACTATACTGCTCTTCCAACTCTTACTATTTTTAGCCCTGAGGTACGTTGTGCAGTTACATAAATCAGTATCCATTTTTGAACATGTTCCAGCTTGTTTTCATCTGGCCAAAAAGCTGAAGGGCTGTGGCTTTGTTTCAGTTCAAGTATTTGAGGAGTATGGTTTGCTGTTGATTGACAGGCACCCCCTCCTGCAGTACTTAAATTAGTGTTTCCATTTTCCCTGGACCACAGTAATTAATTTTGATTCTTTGGTTCAGGTTCCGTCCCCACCAGGATGCTGACCCCAAAAAGCCACGGGTTCCTGCAGTATTTGATGGCCTCATTGCTTTCAAAAATAATGACCATGGAGCCTGGGCGAGGGGAGGAGAGGTTGTCTTCCAGCACTGCGGGTAGGTGACCCAAAATATCCCTTGGCCCTGGCGGCTATGCTAAGGAAGGGGAAATGAGCATTTTGCATTCCCTAAAACTTTACACTTTTTAAAAATATGTTTGTTCTTTTCTAGTTTTGCAGACAATGGGATCGGACTAACTCTTGCTAGGTGAGTTGCCCTTTCTGAATGGAAAGTATTTTGTTGAAAATAGGGGAAGTTGAGTGGCAGGCTTAATACAAGCTCCATCCACTAAGTTCTCTCTGTTTTAGCCAAATCAAGAGAGCCGTTCTGTCCTTGTGTAACCTTCTGAAAACCATAGCTGAGAGGGCTGCCACGCTCCCTGTAATTCTTAGTATGGCCAGAAATTTGGCGGTTGAGTCATTCTTTTGGAAACTCTGTTTGCCAAGCAACAATCTACTTTAAGGAAGATTTGTAAGTAACGAATTGCAAAGGACTAGTTACATAATTCATGACTAGTTACATAATTCATTCCCCAAATAACTAGGGGAACTGCATGACATTATGTAATTTAATAAGGGATAACATCACACTTGTTGTGGTGTACCTATACCTTTTACTTTTATAGCCATAAGATGTAGTCTCACTAAAAGGAGGTGGAGGAGTATCATGAGGCAGGTCCTGGTTTTTGTTTGGCTGTGTGCTGCTGAAGTAAAAGCATTTACTTTTTAAAAAACATGTAATTAAAACAACTCCCCCCTCCACACAAAAAACTATAAAGTAACTAACTGCTTTTTTGATCTTGGAACTGTAACTGAAAGTAACTTTAAAACTAACTTTCTAAGTTCTGCCCAGTGCAAAGCCCAACTGTTCTTTTTTTTTTTAAAGAGGTAAAAATAGCTAAAGAAGATAATAAAAACATTACATTGTTTCCTGTTCTTTTTTTTTTTTTAAAGAGGTGAAAATAGCTGAAGAAGATAATAAAAACATTACATTTATCTTGGCTTAGCCAAAGCAAGATGACATTTAGACAAACATTCTGTTTTAACTAGCATGATAACTGACTGATGTGTTGTGGGAGTTGTAGTCCCAACACATTGGGAGAGCACCAGTTGGGGAAAGCTGCTTGAAGCTATAAACACTCCAAGTGTTTTGGTCAGGGAGGGGGGACCTGTGACCCACCTCCCATTAGGCCCAGGAAAAGCAGGGATGATGGGAGTTGTAGTCCAACATCAAATGGCTATAGGCTTTCCACCACTGCTCTTTATCATTGTGATTGGCCTTCCCTCTTCTATAACAGCAGAATGAATCTGACTGAATGTCGACATGCTCTGAAGGCAAATTGCTTTGAACCAGGCTGCATATTAGCAATCTAACTCTTTGCTGTTCATATAATTATAGTGATGGAACTTTCCCCATAGATGAAGGCTGCAGCTTAGAAGTGTCTCACTCTGTCTTTGTTGGTGAAAGCAGCAATGTTGGATCCAAGGGAGGACAAAACAGCTACTGGGGCAGAGGAGCCAGTGGAGAATATAGAACTCTGCCCCGAAACAAGTAAGTATTTTACAGATTATGGTTGCCCTTGGAAATTAGTGTGAAAAGAAATGCAGTAGAAATTGGAATCTTTGAGACCAAGAAAAGTGAATGTATCCCGGATGTTTTTAGTTAATTACTAGCATCATAATGACATGCAAGATATTGGTGGCTGGAGAGCTTATGTATTACACCACCCATATCAAGGAGTTTGGCTCCTCTATAATAGGGGTGGGAATCTTGTGCCCTACCAGATGTTGTTCGACTGCACCTCCCAGCATTCCTCATCATTGGCTATACTGGCTATGGCTGCTGGGGGTTGCAGTTCCACCACATCTGGAGGGCTGCCTGATTCACACCTCACTCTATAATGTTGGGGCCAGCTTCAATTGGTCCACCAGCTATAGCATTTCCTGGACAGGGATAACTTAGCCACAGTAGTCCATGCACTGGTAACTTTTTGTTCATGAACTGTCATCAAAGAGCTACAGTTGGTGGCCTTTTTCGCCTTTCTCTATAGAATATTTACCCTTTTTTGTTCTATTTCCCCCCCCATAGGACCTTTCCAATCCGTGGCTTCCAGATATATGACGGTCCTGTCAGGCTGACAAAATCCACTTTTAGAAAGTTCACTCCCACCTCTGACAGACATACAAGTGCACTTGGCTTCTTCATGAAGAATGCTTGGCAAATAAGTCCTCAGAACAATGTCTCACTGATCAGAATGGAGAGAAGTGTAAGGGAGGAGATAACGAATGAAAATGGGCTTGTTTTACATCCATGTGCAGACAGTGGACTTTATCAGATGTGGCACATATTGCGTCATAATGACGCCCAATGAATGCAAAAGGGCACTCATTTCACATAACTAGGGCACTTATGAGAGAAGGGAGTTCTTTTCAACTAATCTTTTCACTGTAGAGATAAACTTTGGCATGGAGTGGGAATTTTGGCATGGCATGGTTTTGGGGAAAAAACCTCTTTCAGAATTGAGATTGTATGGTCCTGAGAGGGCTATCCATTTTACCAGTTCATGTTTTAGGTTACTACAGATCTGTGGGTGTGGGAAGCTCTCGACACATTAATTGGCCAAACTCAAACCAATGGTCTGCTATGTAACCAATCTTACAAATGATTCAATCAGAACTTGACAAAAATTAGCAAATCTGCATAATATAAACAAACCTTTTGCCCAAACAGGCCTAAACATAAACACAGTCAGTCTTTAGCTCATTGTGAGTTTGCAAGCAGACTCACAACTTTAACAGATGGCTGGAAATAGTTTCTATTGCTCTGTCTGCTCTTCACTTGTTTGTTCTGAGCTTCTGGAAAGGGGAAAGGAAGGACAGACTCAGTTGGTCTCATGCCTTTGGGCTGCTTCCTTGTGGTTTAGTGTTACTCATAGTGGTGGTATGTGTACTGGTGCTGGTCTGTGAGCCATCAGCTGTTGGTCTGTGGTGAGTTTCCAGGAAAGAAAGGAACACTTGTAGCCAATGGTCACAAATATGGTACTTGTGCTTGGCACATTAGAGCAAAAATATAATAATAATAATAATAAAATAATGTAAAAAATACCAGTTCGTAGGGTTGCCAGAATGAAAACTGGAGATAGCTCCTGTACCTTTAATGGTTGTCTCAAAGAGGATTTTCATCAGATGCTGCTTGTCACACAACCAGTTAACAAGCAACATCTGCTGAAATAGTTCTACACAACCATTAAAGATATTGGGACTGTGTCTGGTTTCCTCTTTGGCAACTCTATCAGTCCCCTGCATCAGATAACCTGAGAAGCAATGGCTTAGCATTGGTTCAGACCTTGTGAGAGAGACTTACAGCATGGGGGATATGACTGAGGCAAGCAGAACTAAGAGTAGCAGTTGAGGAGATAAGTGTGCCATAAGAGACTTGGATAACACCCCAAAGGCCGGATAAAGCAGGTCCAAGGGGGAAGGAAATGCATTTTTCATAGGATCACAGAGTTGGAAGAGACCACAAGGGCCATCCAGTCCAACCCCCTGCCATGCAGGAATACACAAGCAAAGCATTCCCATCCAGCCTCTGTTTAAAAACCTCCAAAGAAGGAGACTGCACCACACTACCAGTATGACTTGCCAAGGTCACCTAGTGGGTTTCCATGGCTCAGCACAGATTCGAACACTGGTCTCTAGAGTCCTAGTCCAACATGCAAACCATGGCTCTTGGGTTTACTCTAGTTGGGACTAATATTAGAACCCAGGCCTAATAAACAGTTGATCATAAGAACAAATCAATGTAAATATAAGCCAGTCAAGATAGTAACTTACATTGTAAATGTCGTTTTCTGTAGCTCTGTAAGGTAATCCTCTCATGTGTACACAATGGCCAGTTGTGCTTTGGAAAGTAGATGATCCATCTCCATATCTGTGATCTGACATTCCTGTAGAAGGTAGAGTCCATACTATATCTTTTGTATGTAGAATGAGTTGCTTCATTTACCCTAACGACAAATACTTACCTCTTCCAAATCTATCAGATCCAAAGCCATATCCATCATTATATCCATTATAATCATCATAGTCACCATAGCCTACAAACCAAAAGTTACAGTCATTCTCCACAGTTCCTTCTTCAAAGAGGAATCTCACACTACATGGTATTCATCTGTCCTAGGTCCGCTTCATTCATGCAGAAGGGTCGACTGGTACATGTTAATGCTGTCCCATACACAACCCCCCCCCTAAAAAAACAAACTTAATTGCAGAGCAGGAAGTATTTCAGCATTACACTGGATCAGTGTCTTGTGATTGGAACAAAAACGTCCATGTTAATCCAGTGGCTAACTGGAGGTTTACTCTAAATAAGAATAGCAATTAGACTTTGCCTTTAATTTCCTTTTTAGCCTTCTCTGATCCAGATAAACAATGCACAGCATATGATAGGAGAGAGAATAATATACATGCTGCCAGGAGGGTGCATGAGGAAGGAAAAGAAGAAGATGTGAAAGACAGGTTGTCACATACCATGTTTCAGGACAGTTTTCTGACGTGTGTGGGGTTGTCTAGATGATGAAAATACTCCTCATAGAATTTGAGGAGAATACCTTTTGTCCTAACAAGATATGATGGAGATTCATGGTTTTTGGAAAGGGGTGTGTGAAAACTCCATTTACTGTGTGGGAAAAGCTTTCGTGGCTTTCCTCAGAGTTTTTTAAATAATGCGAGGAAATGCACATTGCCGCTCATTTGGACATCCGATTCAGGATGCTGCACATTCTCAGTGAAGGCAGAAGTGGAAAGCTGATTGTTCAGACGTGCGTGGAGAAGCGTGCTTGCTGGCAATGAAGTGGCCAGAAGCGCCATTTTGGAGTTTTGCATTTTTGATCGTGCACTTGTTTTGCTGTGCTGGAGTGACCAAACAGCTTTTTAAAGCACTTGAACACCTTTGATTTAGAGTTTTAAAAAAATACTGTGCAGCTGTGACAACTTGTGGCAAATAATAATGCAGTCTGAATAGTAATTCCGTCTCGGCCACCATCTTGATTCACAGGCATGGCTGCATGTGCACTTCAAACATGGACAGCTTTGCATACCAGCAATTTTGCCAAAGAGACCAATGAATGCTGCTGCAAATTTTCATTAATGCGCAGGAGTCAGCATTATATCTCCGCATCTAGATGAGCCCTTGGGTTACAAATCCTACTATTGCTAGCTAACAACTGAATTGTGTAATTCAAAGAACCTTGAAACTGCCACATTGTGGAAGGCAATTTAAAATACAAAGACAGCTAATTTACAGAAATAAAAAAGAAATAGTGCAACAGTGTCAATCACAGCAACTTATGCCATCTAGAATTGTTCTCAGAACTAACCAATAACTTCACGTGTAACTTAACAATTAACTTAGAATTCCCTCCACTAATGCTAATGTAAACCAAGTTAGGTTTTGAGATCTACTAACTAAATTCCTTGCTTTTTATACAGTTGGACCCCCATGCCCATGGGGGTTTGGTTCCCAGACTTACTGTGGATACCAAAAACTGCAGATAACCGGGAACCTATTAAAATAAAGGGCTTCTGGTAAAAACATTCCATAGAGTTGTGTTGGAGAACCTAGAGGATGCCTAGAGAGGATACCTCTCTAGGCATTTTCAGCACAACTCTATGGTATGTGGCCCCTGGTGGCTCAGTGGTTAAATGCCAGTACTGCAAGCCACAGCATTATGAGTTCAATCCCAGAGAGCTCCAAGGTTTACTCAGCCTTTCATCCTTCCATAGGTCGGTAAAATGAGTACCCAGCTTGTTGGGGGCAATTAGCTAACACATTGTGAACTGTTTAGGGAGTGCTTTGGCACTGATAAGTGGTATAGAAATAGAAGTGCTAAGTGTTATTGCCATTTTGTGTCCTGTGGATAGCTGAAACTGTGGATACTAGTTCCACGGATACAGGGGTCTGACTGTATTAACGTACCTAGCTTTTGATTCAGCCAGTATCCAGACATGGAATTCATCACACTTTGCCAATTGAGCCGAGTTAACATGGCCAGCCCAGTAGCACTCACAAAAGCTGCTTATATTTGACTTTATTATGTAAAAAATGTATCACTGAATCACACTGTAGTCTCATATCCACCATTGCAATCTGTCATTATGTTCCATCATGTTTCCCTCAATGGACTTTATTGATCATGAAACTAAGGCCAGTCTCTTCTTATATCTGAGGTCTATGTGTGGAGGTTTCTGGGCAGCAATAAACAGCAGGCTATTGGGTAGACGTAATGAGAGAAGATAGAAATCAGAGAGAACTGTCTTCAGAGATGGGCTTGTCTTGTTGATTATTATGAGCCTCTGTACAAATTTGGCAAGGTTTGTCCCATTCATTTATTTCTTACCGGAAAGTGGGAAGGGGTTGATCTCAGTGCTAGAGCCTGGAATAGTGCCGTTATATCACAATTACCTGTTGAGATGGGGTGTCAGCTTTTGCTCTAAAAACCCATTTTCTCCTTTCATGAAGGTTTCAAACAAAATATTAAGAATTCTGGTGAGAAAGGTAGTAGAGGATAGGAACTTCAGGCAGGGAGCTCCTCGCAGCCTGACAGCTTTGCAGTGTCACCGAGTTGCATGACTTATGCAGGATAGCAAAACTCAGCACATATACTCCAACTGCCCTGATTTGTCCAGGATATTCCCAATTAATATTCACCCACCCCACTTTTTCAGCTGCTTTAAAAATTTCCCTGTTTCTCTCTCCTCCCTCACTTTTCCCCTTTATCCTCCGCTTACTTCAGTTGCTGTAAACTGAGTTCAAAATGCAAAATTCATTTGCACTGAATCAACTCAGCCTCTCCTAGCATGTGTGTTCTCTCTCATTACTGCCATCTTGACCACATGTGCGCCAGTTTTCATCTATGAAGTGTTGGGGGGCATGGCAGCAATGTAATAGGCCCTGCTCTTCCCAGGTTTTTCATTGGAAATACTTGGAAAAGGCCACAAATGGAACTCTTATTTGTGTATAGGTATTGTCAAGGCGCCAGTCGACTTATGGTGGCCACGTGAATTCCATAGGGTTTTCTTAGGCAAAGAATACTCAGAAGTGTTTTCTCAGTTCCTTCCTCAGAAATATTTACTGTTATACTGTTATACTTTTGGTGCACCCCTGCTCCATTTCTAGTATCCAAGTGAAGTCTCTTGATAGCTGGTGCGCGTAGTTCTCAAAAGCTGACACTTATGGTGTTACAGAGTTATATTTTTTTACTATGCATGCATGCACCCATGTGCACACATGCACACAAAATGATTCTTGCTGCAATTGCTACTATGGCTAAAATGGACGATTCCAGCGGGGCTAGAGTGAGGTAGTTCAGGTCACATTTTAAAAAAATATATTTATTTAAAGCAAATAAAAGTATATACAAACAAAAACATATAACCGAGAAGAAGGTATAATAAAATGAAATAATAAAACATTATTCAGTTTAACATTTTACATCTTATTTCTATTAATTTCTATTCTTCACGTTTTCCCTTGTAATACCATTTTATAAGGATCTTTGTATAGTTATGGTCAATCAACTTTATTTCATTTTTCATCTTTGTAGTATCATCAATAGTACTTTCTACCTGTTAAAATTTTCTATATTTGCTTAGTTAATTTTAACTGTCTTCTATGGTGTTAGTTTAGCAGAACTTCTTGTTTGACCTGGCTGTTATACAGGTCACCGATTTTGGGTATTGTAAAAAGTGTAGCAAATAGCAATTTAATTTGTGGTTTTATATTTTTACCCCCAAGAGTGGGGAGAAAGATTTTTTGAGTTTTTTTGTCTTATGTGCCAAAAATAACTGGTCTATCTTTAATTGCTATGTAATGGTAAGAGTGCTATTTGTGGCTCTGCCTCAGGCGGTGAAATTTCTTGAGCCTAGCAGATGAGCATAAAGCCATTGCTCATCCGGGCACTTCATTCTAATTAGAAGCATGTGGATGTAATAATGACAAAGCATGAGTTACTTACGGTTGAGTCCTTTTGCAAACAAGAGCATAACTAAGTGATGTTATAATTGTAAAGGGATAAACAAATGAAAAATGGTGCTTCTTTTTCTTCTTTTTCTTTTTTGTTGGGCAACACTAACCATTTCTACCTTCATAATAACAGGGAGTGGACCTCCTAACTACTTAAGTGTGTGTTTTTAGTATAGACTACCTGCTAATAGCATTCTCTTTTTTTTAAAGTAACAAAATAGCAATTTGGTTACTTTTGAAAAATCAGGAAGATTTGCTTTTAACTCTAACAAGTGAAGAATTACTCTGGAATTCTTGAAACTGTAACTAATCACTTTTTAAAACTAATGTTCAAAACTCTCCTAATTAGCCTGATTAAAAGATGAAGGGCTGATGCAGACATTTTAAAAAATTGTATAATTAGGAATAATGCCTGAAGTTGGGAGTCAGAAATCCTTGCCAACACATAAGTCATCCCAGAGATCTATGACTAGATTATGACCTAGTTATAGGACCTAGGCCCAGACCTGTTTATCTCCATAAAGTCTAATTATTTTGTGCCTCTACTCTGCCCTGAGCCTCATCATGTTTATAATAAAAGTACTGTTGAAAAAGTGTTTACCTGGCCCCTTGCAATTCCTATTTTTTTTTTAAAAAAAGATATGAAGTAAATGGAGAGGAGAAATACAGGGCATAGGTAGTCATGAACTAATCCACAAGAAGTAAGCTATCCAGGGCAACATTGGAGAAAACATCTTGTTTTAAGATGAGTGTTATTATGTGGGGACAGTGGGAATTGTGGTTAGAAGACTGAAACTGGACCAAAGAGACCTTGGATGCATCTACACTGTAAAAATGATGCAGTTTGACACCACTTTAAGTGCTGTAGTTTTCTGAGCTCTTCTCTGCCAAAATGTGTTGGTACCTCAGAAAACTACAAATCCTAGGATTCTGTAGGGTGGAGCCATGGCAGTTAAAGTAGTATCAAACTGCATTATTTCTACAGTGTAGAGGCACCCATAGGCTATGCAAGTCATTGGGCAGCCTTGGGTCAAATTGCTCTTTCTTGGCTTAAATTAGCTTGCATGGTGGCCATCAGAGTAAAACAAGACGAGTGCATTGTATCTTTGAACAACATGGGAACAATGTGAACTGTACGAATCCTAAACTGGGATTTGGGGAGGGGGGGGGAAAGCCCAGCATAACAACCTAGGATTGCCACATTTCTTTCATCCTTTATGGAGATTCTTTGTCTAGGGCTGGCCCTATCATTAGGCAAAATGAGGCAACCACAATAGGCAGCAGAAGCTGGGTGGCAGGTTGCGAAGTCTCCTTGTCACCCTTCTGTAGCCTCCTGACCATTCCTTTTTGATGCAGGACAGAGCTGTGCAAGCCATAAGACCAGTCCCGCCCTCCTGCAAGCTTTCAGGTGTGGTAGAGGTGGGGCATCTTATTCGTTTATCTAAGTAGCAAAATGTCTGGGATCAACTTAGTTTGTGTTTCTAACAGTTGAAGAGCAACATTTCAACAGTTGCATCCTTTCTAGCACAAAGATGCAGCAGTGGGGAGGTATCACTAGTGACATTTCTACCTACCATGTACAGGTTGAGTCTCCCTCATCCAGAATCCCGAAATCTGAAATATTCCAAAATCTGTAACTTTGTTGAGTACCGACATGACAGGGCATTTTATGTTTTATGTATTTTCTAATGGTTTGGCGAACACAAACTTTGTTTCATACACAAAATTATTAAAAATATTAGACTATGTGTATAAGGTGTATATGAAACATAAATGAATTCTGTGTTTAGCCTTGGGTCCCATCTCCAAGATATCTCATTATGTATATGCAAGTGTTCCAAAATCCCATATACCTCTGGTCCCATGCATTTCTGATAAGGGAGACTCCACCTGTAGCTGTTAAAGAGCCCAGCCTTTGTAAGCAAGCTGAATTGTAATGAGCTGCAATAATAATACTATTGTTCCCCTAATAACGACTGTGTTTATTTCCTTTGGTCTATCTTTTCCCGAAGGTTGGCCTCAAGGTGTTCCTGGGGAAGCAAGGCCAGTGGTTTGGAGACAATGATAATGATGGTGACAAAGTCTCAATTTTCCATGATTTGGATGGTTCCGTGACAGGCTCTCTGGACAGCTTTGTGGGCAGGGCAGACAACTATCTGATTCGTCACCCAGGCTGCCTAATTGTTCCAAGGTGGAATGGAATGATATGCGCGGAGAAATATGCGCAGGTAAGACTGGATTATTGGTACACAGATAGGGATGTTGCAAACTTTGAGTGGGTTAATGGAAGACAACACTGGCAATGTTGAACATCTTGGGAGAGCCTGAGAGCCTGTCTACACTGCAGGAAATACAGCTGTTTGACACCACTTTATCCACCCTAGTTCTATCCTGTGGAATCCTGGTATTTGTAGTTTGGTGAGGCATCAGAGTTCTCTGAAGAAAAGGCTAAATACCTCACTAAACTACAAATACCAGGATTCCATAGGATAGAACTAGGGTGGATAAAGTGGTGTCAAACTGCTGTATTTCTGCAGTGTAGACATACCCTGAGTGTGTTTTACTGTGGCCCGCACATGTATTTCTTTTTCTGGAGATTATGTAAATATTTCCAAGTCCAAATCACTTTTTGTCATATGTGTAGTCTATGTGTATATGGGGTCTATGTGTAGATAGCTAGTGTTGTGTAGTGGTTCGAGTGCTGGACTATGAGACCAGGATTCAAATCCCCACTTGGCCACATAAACCGACTGAGTGACCTTGAGCAAGTCACACTCAGCCTTAGAGGAAGCCAGTGGCAAACCTCCACTGAGTAAATCCTGCCAAGAAAATCTCATGTTAGGTTTGCCTTAGGGCCGCCATAAGTCAGAATGGACTTGAAAGCACATAATGACAACAAGATGTAGAGAAGTCCCTCTGCACCTGTAGTGGCTCACAGTTTTTAACAATTAGTAGATATTTCAAGGTAGACAGTCTCTTTTTACTCCATGGTTTGCTCAACATTGCTCGCCAACTGAGAGCCACCAAACCAGAGCCAGAACTCATCTTTGAAGCTGCCTTGCTTATTTTTGCCAATTAAATATTTCTTCCTCTTGCACCAGCTATGTATGTCTACAGGTGGGCAGAGGAATGGGGAAACTTGGAAGCTCCATCCCATTGCAACTATAACCTATTTTCTTGGGTCCCTTTGTTGTTGTTGTTGTTGTTGATGATGATTGGTTATGAAATCTTAGTAGGTATTTTCAATCCATCTCCCCTTTAGACCCATGAGTGCTAGAAACTTGCTTTTAAGATATGGGATTCTCATGATACTACAGCTGAGCTCCATTCTGTGAGCACATGTGTCCAAAGGCTGGCTAAAATCAAGATGTTCGCTTCATTTTTCTGTTTGCTCAGTGGGCCCATTTCTGTGTTAAAAATCCTGGTTAGCATCAGAAATGCGACTAAAGACATAAACAGCTGCCAAAAATGGGGCGTGGATCATTGTTCTTCTTTTTCTTTTTTTCCATCTCTTAAATCCTTCGATACATGATTAATGTTCCCCAGGACTTTTTCATTAGCAGCTGAGAATTCCTAACTGTACTGGAGGAGTTTAAATTATGAAATCAGACTTTAGACTCAGCTAATGTCTGCTTAATATCCTTCACTTCTTTAAATAATTTATGGGCCACTTTTCTACACAGGCATGCAGTATGGGAATACCCTGTTATAGGAATTGTAATTGACCCTGAATATAAAATTTAGCTAAGGGCAAATGTTAAAGCCACCCAAAGGTGTCACCTCATTCTAAGGTGATCACTACATATACATTCAGTTACACATTTCAGATGAAAGCAGGGTTTTCTTCCTGAACCCCTTTTGACTGGAAATTGGATAGGTACTTTGCCATAGTTTATTTGTGTGTGTGTGTGTGTTTGTTTACGTGCATGTAGGACCAGCCCTATCACTAGGGAGGCTAAAGTGGCTGCCTGAGGCATCAGATTCTGGGTGTCATGTAAAGGCAGCAACCTTGTCATTATTACAGCTTCCCTGCCAGAGATAGGGAGAGGCATTTGTGGGGGTTTTAGTCTTATGTATTAAAATAATATGGCTGACTTTGGGTGCTGTGCATGCTGATGTGGGCAGGTGGGAGTGTGGGAACAGTTTGCTTCTTTGCCTCAGCCAGCAGAAAATCTCTCTCTCTCTCTCTCTCTCTCTCTCTCTCTCTCTCTGTGTGTGTGTGTGTGTGTGTGTGAGAGAGAGAGAGAGAGAGAGAATGGCTAATGACCTATATATTGAATTCTGTTTGGTAGAAGCTGGATCATTTTGCATGTCTCATTGGACATGACTCAAATGAGAGAATATGAAAATACAATGGGCCCTTGGTATCTGCTAGGATTTGGTTTCAGGATTCCTTGTGGATATCAAAATCCGTGGATGCTCAACTCCCATTATATATAATGGCATAGTAAAGTGGTGTCACTTATATAAAATAGCAAAATCAAGGTTTGCTTCTTGGTATTTATTTTTATTTTTGCAATATTTTCAAGCTGTGGATGTGAAATGTGGTTTCATGGAGGAACTGGCAACACAACACCTACATTGGGTTCTCCATTGAGCCCGCAACTACTTATGTGATCATTTCTAATCCATCATTGCCTTACTCCTGAGTAGACATGCATGGCTCTGTACTATGCTTTGTATAAAACAGCTGAATTAGGATATATCCACAAACTCCAGTCCATTGCCAGTGGTTTGAATAGAGACAATGGTCTTCTTGGCACACCACCCACATTAAAACACTAGTTTACGTTCCAGCCACTACGTTGAGTTCTCACGCCTGCTTTGTTGCAACACTTTGCCAGTACCTATATCAATGCACTATAGTGAGATGTTCTTCAACTGTTCATATGTTTGTCTGCTCAACTTCTCTTGTATGTTAACACCTGTGTTCCCCGCTTGAGTCCCTGTAACTACTCTTTACAACTTTAATTGAAAATGAACTTGTCACTCCATCACTATACCCATGTGTTTTGCATTTCTATTACATTTAACACTCCCTTCCACATCCCATAGGTATATATATATATCTGTCCACCAAAGCTTTGCTCCATCCATCTGGTGAGGTGGATTAGAATCTGCAAAAGCTTATGCTAGAAATTATTTTTTCTCAGTTAGTCTCAAAGATGCTGCAGGATTCCTTTATCTCTGTTTATACTCTGATCGACCAACATGGCTGTGTCTTTATATATGCTTTGTATTATTAATGTGGAAGTGTCCAAATTAATGAGGACTACATCTGGTGAACCAATTACCTAGAGAGAGGTAGTGGGGTCTCCTTCTCTGGATGGCTTCACAAAGAGTCTGGACAGCTACCTGCTGGGGGTTGCTTTAGTTGGGAATCCTGCATTGAGTAGAGGGTTGGACTTGCTGGTCCATGAGGCCCTTGCCCACTCTATGAGTCTATGATTCTGTACCCCTGCCTGCTTTGTACTGGCTCTGCCCAGGACTGAAATGCAGTCCCTGAGTCCCTTTCCAAATTGGATTTGATCCTGCATAACCCCAAATCTTCCCCATTCCTGGTTTATATTATGTTCAAACACAGCTTGTGTGTACCGCATGTACTTTGCAATGATCATTAATGAAGGAATCTGTGTTGTATAGATTTTCCTTGGTTTTTTTTTCCAGGCTGTGAGGCCATATTCTGGAATAGTTTCTTTCTGACGTTTCGTCTGCATCTGTGGCTGGCATCCTCAGAGAATGCCAGCCACAGATGCAGGTGAAACGTCAGAAAGAAACTATTCCAGAACACGGCCTCACAGCCCCCCCCCAAAGGAAAATCTATGGATACCAGCTGTGAAAGCCTTCAACTTCATAATCTGTGTTGCCTTTCATCTGAGGACTTTATCAGATGCCACAAATACTGTGTCATAATGACGTCTAATGAATGCAAAAGGGCGCCAATACCAGATGATGTTGTGCTTTCATGATTATGGACTTTTTTGGATGGGGTTTTGCAACACAAGCAGCCTCGTCCCCATTGCAAGGCTGCTGCGCTGCAGGGTGTCCCTTTCGGATGACGCTGTGCCCGCGCCAATACTGTTGCGGAAGTGCTGGGAGGCTGCAGCGCCATATTTGGCGATTTCCTAATCACGATCAACTTTTGTGATTAGAAAATTGCCAAATATGGTGCTGCAGCCTCCCAGCGCTTCCACAACAGTATTGGCAGGGGAGAGTGTCATCCGAAAATGACTCCCTGCCACTCAGCAGCCTCGCAACGGGGACGAGGCTGCTCGCATTACAAAACCCCATCCGAAAAAGTCCTATGTGTTGAAAACAAGACGTTCTTTTTTTATTTATTGGCCAAGCCATCAATAGATTGGTCATATTGTTTTCTTGCTGTGATTGCGGGCATCTGAAACCACGCCCTGTTCTGTTGGTGTGATTCCAGGGTTAATGGACAGCCCCCATCAGAACACTTCTGTGTGGGAACGCAAAAACTAGCTATGGGATGCTCTCTTTATGAACCTCCCTGTGTTGCAGGCAAGTTTTTAAGTGAGTTTCAGTGCTTGTGTGTATGTTTTGTTTTTTTAATTTAGTTGTTTTAAGACTTTTAAGCATGCTCATGTCTTCTTGCAAGAATTGCCAAGATCACTCTTGGCAGCAAATGCAGATGTATGGGTCTGCCTTTTAATGCTATTATGGCAACATTTGATATAAAGGGTTCTTTTGCTGGCAGAAAAATGGTGTAAAATATGGTGGCAAAAGAATGTTTCTAGAGGCTTGTCTGATAAAGTCCTGAGACTTGGTGAGGGATAGCTAGCTCCAGTTAGACAACACTGTGCTAAGTAGATGAACGAGCTGACTTGGTCAAAGGCAGCTTCATTTGTTATGTGTGCCAGACTTTGAATTACAGAGAATTCTCTCCATCAGGCAACTTTGGAAAAATGACTAGATCCCAAGTGCCTTGCTGAAGTATGTGCTTTCAAGCATGAGACAGAGCATGCAAGTAAGATGCCAACGTACAATTAGCATAATTTTTACAAGTTCCTGAAGCAAAGATTTTATTTTTGTGCAGAGTACACATAGGTCATGGGAAAAGAGTGCTTTATATGTGCTCTATTCATGGTACTTTGTTGTCCTGATGCAAGCTTTTTTGTTATTATTTTGAAAGATAGAGTCTTAGGATTTTATCAGATGCCTAAAATACGGCATCATAATGACGCCACATAAATGCGAAAGGGCGTGTGTACCACATGACCTTGCCATTTGTGTTTATGTCCCCGCCAAAACCCATACTTTTTAATTGATGTCTGAAGCTGTCAATTGATCCCCCGTGGTGCTTTTGTGCCAGCATTGCCGGCATATGAAACCTCGTGCCGTTGTACTCACATCAATGCAGTGAGAATGGCCGGTCTGGCGCAAACACATCTAGGTGAGATCATGACAGCCAGGTAAGGGACACATTTTTTAATGACTCTCCCTGGGTTACTTGTAAGTTTCAAAGTGTGTGTTTGTGCTTTGTGTCACTTGTTGTGTGTTCTTTTTGTTTTGTTTTTTTAATTTCTCACGTGACGAAGTCTCGTGATAATCCAAAGGATTTCAAAGGAGGAAGTGAACGGAGCTCTGTTCACTTCCTCTTTCATTGCTGGGGAAGCCTTTGCCGGGAAAACAAGGTAAGTGCGGTGGGGGGCATACTTTTGCTGGCATAAAAATGCATTTTTTAATGCCAGCAAAAGAACAAGTTAAGGGACTTGTCTGATAAGGTCCTTAGTTTACAGTTTGAAGTGTGTGTGTGTGTGTGTGTGAGAGAGAGAGAGAGAGCATGAGCAAGTGCAGATTAACATACCTGCAAGTACCTTTGAGCAAGTTTTTTGGCCCTTGATCACTAGTTTCTGTGAACTGCCCAGAACAGATCACCTGAGCTTTTTTTCCAGGGTGTTTGGAGATTTTCAGACAGGGACAAAAATAGTGTCACCGTCTCGCTATCTCCTGTACCACCACCCTCCCGTCCCTGTCCTGGCACAATAATGAACAGTTTCATACACCTACCTTTGCCACATTCTCCCCTCCCCTTGGCAGCCCAAGAATCCTGGGCTGCTGTTGAAATCCCGGGCTGTTCTCGTGAGAGGATGACTGCACAGGAAATTCAAAAGTAAAAGAAAAAATACACTTTAAAAAATAAAACCAAGCACCTAAACATACTCAAAAGTTTACATGTAACATGGGAAGGGTACAAAAAAGTGTGTCACTTACCTGGATCTCCCTATTGCACCTGGAAGCGTTCAGCATTGATCTCCCACTGACGCTGGCATCTCACCAGCATAACGGAGCACATTTTCACTCGCCCGTCATTCCGTCATAGAAACGGAACGAGCAATCTATTCATGGCTTAGCCCATGAATAGAAACAACCAATGGTGGAACAGGAGCAGCACGGGAGCATAATGACTGTGGAACAACGTCGTCAGAAAGGGAAGCCCTTTTGTGATCTCTTGGCATCCTTGTCACACCATATTTAGTGTGTCTGATAATCTCCCTTGTGTTGTTTGCTTTATTAACTCTGAAATAACTGTACATGTTTTGACCAGATCACTTATGGTTGATTTCCTGCTGCATCCTATATCCTGACTGGTGTAGATAAGCTCTTAGTATTTTGGCTATGCTTATATTTTATTGTCATCTTTTATTTGCTTATTTCATATCATTAAGCCAACTTGTGAATCATTGCAAAATATGTGTATTGTGTGTGTGTGTGTGAGAGAGAGAGAGACAGACAGAGAGAGAGAGAGACCTAAGCCCAGAGTGGATAATTGCAGTAATGGAGGCGTTTTGCTTTTTCATACCTATAGCAGGCCCCATGTTTTCTGGTTGAAAATTGAAATTTCTGGTTGCAACTTCCTGATTTGTCAAGCTCATTTTCAGGGCTTTGAGGGTATGTTAACCAAATATGCCTTTCCTGGAGGCCTCCAAGATCAGTGAGAGATCTTTGGGACATTTCTACCTCTCCAGATGGAAAGATTTGGGGGCCCCACAAAAAAAGGCCTTCAAGTGCTTATGTCACCCAAGGGCCATACTTTCTTTACCCCAGCATTAAATTCAGGACTCTTCCTCCCCCCCCCAATCCTTTTAAGTGGAGCTGTTCTTTTTTCTTTTCTTTTGGTCCATTTATATACTTGTCTCATTATGGCAGTCCACACAGTGAGACCTTTTTTCCATCCTAGAAACTTTCCTTGGCTGAGTTTTAAAGCATGAACAAACAGTAATTTTCTCGGTGATCTGACCCTTCTCTCTTCAACCAGATTTCCCCATCCAATCCACATCTAAAATTGGTGATGTATTTCAGTTCAGAACATGCTTAGGCTAAGGAAATATATAAGAATTTGGCATCCTCACAGGAGAGGTATTTATTCTGAAGCAGAGCACAAATTTTCGCTTTTTAAGTGCTCATAACTTTCAGGACCTAAATGTAGCATCCAGCTTGCCTGGCTTTCTTCAGACAGACTAGTGTTATATGCACGCTTAGAATTTTAGTCCAGAAAAGGCATAAAAAGAGTAACTTTCTGGTTCCCTTTGATCTTGGAAACTCCATTACTAAATGTGCTTTTCTTTCCCCTCTAGGAGACAAAACCCTGTATTCATCTTTAGCACAGACAGGTGAAATCTCCCTTTAGTTAATGTGTGTCTTGATCATTTTTATGCTAGTTTTGAAATTGGTCCAAATGTGTGTGGTTGTGGGTGCATGCAAACACACGCATATCAATTATAGGTGCATGTATGTACATATAGACACACACACGCAATTTAAATTATATAAAACACTGGCTTAAAATAGTGTTCTGGGGAATCCTGCAGTTTGTCAGAAGCTTATCAGAGTGAGACTTTTGAGAAAGCTACAAGCACATTCATTTAGCAGATGGTTAGACAAGATGATCGTCCAACTCCAAAATTCTCTGAAGTTTGTCCACTGCTAACTGACGAGCAGCTAATGACTCAGCCACTGGGGAGAAATTATTTATGCACTCACAAAGAAAAATTTGGACCAGGAGTCTACAGGCTGAATGATGTGTGCATGTGCCTCAGAGTACTTCCACAATGCTCAAGGATCCTGTGCAGGCTTAAATATTATGTTGCAGACCTTTAGGGGAGATCCCCAGCTTGCCAGTTCATATGGAAAGGTTTAATAATGTTTTGAAAGTTTAGAAACTAGAGTTGTTTTGTGTAGTTTCATTCGAACATCTGGGTGAATACAGGTTGCCCCCTGTATCCGCAGTATTGGTAACCATGGTTTCATTTAACTGCAGTTGCGGGGGGGGGGGAAGGTCCCTCTAGGCACATGGAGGTCCTCCAACAAGCCTCTATGGTCAACTTCCCCTGACGTTTGACCATAGGGTCATGCCGGAGGACTTCCAGCTGCCTAGAGAGGCATCCTCTCTAGTCATTTTCTAGGTCATCCAGTGCAATTCTATGGTATTCTGTGGCATTTTGCTATTAGCCAAGGTTCCACTTACAAATGATAAGTTCAGGGACATATCCTCCATGGATATGGGGGATCTGTATAAAAACTTTTTGATCAGAGCAAAGGACTAGCTAGTTCAGCATTTTGTTTCCACAATGACCAGCCAATTCCCAATAGGAAGCTTGCAAGCAGCATGCGGGTATGACAGAACCCTCCAGTTCTGAATACCGTTCATATTCAGAAGCATGCTGCCTCTGACACTGGAGGTAAAACACAGCCACCATGACTAGTAACCACTGATAGCTACTGTTAACTTGTCTTAATCTCGTTCAACATTGTTCCAGTTGGCCACCATAGCTATGTCTTGTAGAAGAAGATTTCATACTTTCATTATCTGCTTTATGAAGATGTCATCTATGTGTGGCTGTACTTATATTTTGCAACACTGTATTTCAGTTCTCATTTTATAAGGTTGTGAAGGGTATATATTGTCACTTTAGCTAAAAGTGTGAGTTTTACTCTGGGGAGATTTTCACATGGGGCCAAAATGCCCTTTTACTGCCCCACCACCTCCTCTCTCATTCCTGCCACAGAATGGAGAAAAATGTTCACACACTTACCTCCATTCCGTGATAGGAATATCCTCCCCACCCCCAAGTTGGCTGGCTGTAAATGCAGCCGTTGTAAGGTTGCATTTACAACTGGGAATTCAAATCTCGGCCGTTCTCACAAGAGAATGGCCACATGGCAAATTCAAAAATAACCCCCCCAAACATCAAAACAAGAAAAAAATACCCCCCAAAAAAATTAAATACAAGTAACCCTGAGGGGGGGAGGGTGACACTTACCTGGGTGTCCCGTTCATGGCCAGAAGTGCTCAGACCGGACCCCTCCCCAGTGCCTGTTATATCGGAACAGAGATGGGGCTCCTTTCCCCATATCCCTGATTCCATGATAGAAACGGAACAGGGTGGTCATTAATGACTTCTCCCCGTCATTGAAATATCACGGGGAGAAAGCAGAATGGTAATGTTGAGGACATGGAAGGGGGTGAAAGTCGTCTGAAAGAAAAATCTTTCAGCAACCCCGTTCTGTGCCTGCAACGGAACAAACAGGTAGTGTGAAAATCTCCTGGGTCTTTAGGACTAAAAGGAGGGATAAAATATTTTAGACATATATAGATATATATTAAAGGCTCTGGAAGAGGACAAAAAAAAAAAAGGCCAATGCTATGTTTTTAAAGTTAGATTTATGGAACTGTTTTTAAAATCTTTGATAGCCATGTCTTGCACCCAGCCTTTAGAAAGTTAGCTTTGGATCCTCATATGCATGCTGTCGGTTTTTACCATCTTATGGTACAAGATAAGGCAGATTCCTCATTCCAGTCTAAGTAGTAAAAAATTTAACATCCAGATTTCAACGTTGCCTGTCATAAGTAAGCAGTTAGTTGGAAAGTGAAAAATGGATGTGATTATGATACTTGAAATCTTGCATGTGTTGGCTAAAGCTAGTAATGAAGTCAATTTAGAAATATTTCTAACTCAAAGATGCCCGTCACATTTTTTTAAACCTTCTCTAATGATTTCTGTATCGTTGTTAATTTTAATTGCTGGGCTTTCTCTTGCACCTGAAGTGTAACATTTTAAGGGAAAGTTACCCTTATTAAAAATCTGTAAACACACTTTGAGAGGGTCACAAGACTGTAGGAAAGAAGACCCTGCATTCTTCACCAGTGGTTCTTAATTCATGGTCTGTGGACCCCCAGGGGTGTGTGATATCCTCACAGGGGATCTGCACAGGATTGAAGGCTGCTCAGCTCATGTGACAGAAGCCAAGGCAAAGGCTGGCTAGATTGGCCTGCACATTGCCATTCAATCCATTCCAGCCACAAACATGCAGGAAGAAACAAGAGAGAAGTCTTCCCTCCCCCTTCAGTGCCTCTGAGGGAAGGTTTAATGGATGGTGTAATTGTATTATTATTATCAGGTAATATTGTTATTATTGTTAGGGTTTTAAATCTTGAGATAAGTCTTGTGGATCTGTGGTAACAAAAGACATTTAAAGGGGGTCCTCTGATAAAGAAAAGGTTAAGAGCCACTATTCTTCAGTACTACAGAGAGGTAAAATCTCCCATTTGGTCATTGTATATTTTGATCATTTTTATTCTAGGTTTAATTTGTCCAAGTATGCACACACACACACACACAATAGGCACATAGAAAGAAAGGAGTTCTACATCTGCAAATATTTTTCTCACAAATTGAATTTTATGGAGTAGCAGCTTTAAATACCAGCTAAACTCCCAGTTTTGGGGAAAAGGCATGGTATAAATAAAGTTAATAATATGTCACCATAATTAAGATTAGTGTTCAGTGTGTACATATGCATGCACTTGTGTGTGTGTGTCCATGTGCGTGTCTGAACAGATGTGTATGTGTCAGCGTGTGCATGCACACACTTGGGTGTGTTTTGGTAGAGTTCATGGATTCTTTGCAGCTGCAGGATATGGAGATATTCAATAGCTGAAGCTCTCCTTGTGGTTGCACCTTTTGTCAGGAAAAGCTTCATCTGTTGAATTTCTCTCTGTTCATGACAGTTTACAGAACTGAACTTTTCCCAAAATGGTCAATTCCTGACTTGAAGCCTTTACTAATAGCTACTGCAGTATCACCAAAGGAATAAATTAAAATATTGTCAGTTACTTCACTGTGTCAGGAAGCAGGGGCCTTGTGAATTAGAATGTTGAAGCAAATCTGATACCCTCAACACACATGTAGAAGGCTGATACATAGGGTGGGGTGGATTGGGTTTGACTGGTCCTTTGTAGACAGTGGGTTCTCTCCGCCACATGATCTACAGACGGGCAGATACTCTTTGGGGTCTTGGGCAATGGTCTTTCCAAGCCATTCTGGAGATCTTTGGGATTAAACCAAGGAATTTCTGCATGCCAAGCATATGCTTTCCTACTGACCTACTATGACCCAACCCCATTTAAAGAGGCATTAAATCATCTATTTTAAAAGACTTAGAACTGATTACTTCCCTTCTGCCCCACCCCAAAATATAAGTTTTTTTTTTTGCTTTAGAAGTGATTTGAGTGAATTTTCACATGGATGCCCATTTCTGCCCAAGTGTGTATATCAGCCATCTGACTTTTCTGTAATCTGACCTGCATGCGAGTTCCAGCCACCCCTTTAAAAGAGATTTTCAAAGGAATGGAGACCAGCTTCTACATGCCCTTAATGTCTTCACTATTGTACTGTCTTTATTTAGATGTTTATTTGGTTGTTTATAGGTGAAGCAACAGATACCTCAGAGTTGACCTTTTGTTATGATTGTTAGATTCTACATCTTGCCCTACAGTTGCCCTACATCTTCTAGGGGAACATGCTGACATCATAGATGGTAATGATTTCACCATGTTCACAGTTGTGAGTTTCTCCAGCCACATACTCTAGTTCATCACAAAACAGAGAGGGAAGAAATTTCATGTTGTCCACTTGGAAGGGCGGTGTGTGTTCATCTACAATCACTTTAATTTTTATCCCACCCTTCCTCCAAAGAGGTGAAAGCAGTGAGCAGTGTGTTCTCACTCCTCCCGCTTTTTTATCCTCACACCATTAATTTTTGTTCCGGCTTTACTCCAAATAGCTGAAGTCAGTGAATAAGGTAGTCTTACCCCCACTTTTATCCTGACAAGAACCTTGTGGGATATGCTAAGTCAGAAGGGTAATATTTGCTCTAATTCAGTAGGATCTATTGGCAGATCACTGAGTGATGCAAAGCAAAGTGTGGAAAAGTTACTTTTGTAGACAACAACTCAGTGGCCATGCTGGCTGGGAGATTTGGGGAGATGTAGTCGAAAGAGTAACTTTTCTGAGCTCTGACTTGAAATTGACATGCAAGGGGATTCGAGTCCCAAATGCCTAATAGTAACAACTGGAAAGGTCCTCCCCACACTTCTTTAAATAAGGTTGTGGGGTGGGGATGATAAATGGCAAATCAGGAATAGGTTTGTTGGACTTTTTTTGCAAAAGGATTTGTGAGCTTGATTCTAGTATTAATCACAAATTCCTGAGCTGAGACTGTGCTTGCAGGCACCTGTTATTTCTTGGCATATAAGAGCCAATGGGGGTATCATGGTTAGATGCTTGAACTGGGGAGATCCTGGTTCAAGTCACTAATAGGTCATAAAACTCATTGGGTTGATCTTGGGCCAGTCATTGGCAGTTAAATCTACCCCACATGGTTGTTGTGAAGATAACGTGGGGAAAAGAACAGCCACATAATCACTTTGTTCTTTGTGAGGAAATGGGGGATAGAAATATAACTGGAATACAGTATTCCACAGTCTAACCACCTGACCCACTATTTTGCACTTGGTTCTGGTTGGTGCAGCATCTCAGGGTTTTAATAATAAATATATCCTGCCAGCTTGAACAGCAGCCCACCCACCCAGTTGGCCCAGTGTGCAGTACACTGTACTGGCTCTTTCCAGTCTACATAAGAGGAGGAGGAGGAGAAAGAGATGACTTGGTATGGTGTGTGTGTGTGTGTGTGTGTGTGGATGTATGTATGTATTCAGTCACTGAATAACTGAAGGGTTAGGAGCCAGTGTGGTGTAGTGGTTTGAGTGCTGGACTATGACTCTGGAGACCAGGGTGCAAATCCTCGCTTGGCCATGAAAATGCAATGGGTGACTTTGAGCAATTCATATATTCTTAGCCTCAGAAAACCCTGTGATAGTTTCTCCTTAGGGTCAGCATAAGTTGGAAACAACTTCAAGACACACAACCACAAAGCTCTGCTCTGCAAAGGCTCCATAGGAGCTGAGTGCACTCTGTTGCAAGGGTGAGTAGCTTAGGTTCTCCAGATGGTGCTGGAAAGTAATTCCCATTAGCCCCGACTGGCGTAGCCAATGTGAGGAACGATAGGTAACCTCTGAAAGACTATAAGTTGCACACCTTTCCTCTGTTCTTCACAAAGCCTGCATAAGGCTCCAAAACTCATCCAATGGCATAGTTTAAAAAGATGCAGCCAACAAAGTATGCAGGGCTATTCTTGGGTGAGTCATTGCTTACTTGGGCCAGAGTGGAAAGTGGGGGAACCTGCAACACCCAGATAACTGTTAAGGTCATCTGCCTCACTCTAAGCACATAAGAGCCATGCTGGGTTCAGCCAAAGGCCCGTCTACTCCAGTTTTTGGTTTCTCACAATGGCCTACCAGATGCTTTGGGGAAGTCCACAAGCAGGACATGAGGGCAATAGCCTTCTCCTGCAAAAGTCACTCCCAGACATTTTGCTGTCTGACAGTCTTCAGTCTGTTCACATGCATAGAAATGGTCCAGACTGGCAGCTGAGTCTCATTTTGATTCAGGCAATGGGTCACTATATTCCACAAGACTTAGAGGCAGCAGCTATTTCAACTATTGAAATAGTGAAGGATTTCTCACACCTTGGATCAATCATTGATCAGAACAGAGACTACTTTCAATAAATCAGAAGACTACACCTGGGGGGGGGGTAGCTATGAAAGAACTAGACAAGATCCCAAAGTGCAAAGATTTAAAAATGGACTTTAATGTCAGGATTGTCCAACCATCGTATTTCCCATCACTATGTACGGAAGTGAGAATTGAACAGTGAAGAAAGCCGATGGAAGGAAAATCCACTCATTTGAGATGTCATGCTGGAGAAGAGTGCTACGGACACTGTGGATGGCCAAAAAAGACAAATAAATGGGTCCTCAAACAGATCAAGACTGAACTCTCCCTGGAAGCCAAGATGACCAAATGGAGGCTGTGTACTTTTGGCCGCAACATGAGAAGGCATGACTCACTAGAAAAGATAATAACGCTAGGAAAGGTAGAGGGCAGTAGAAAGAGAGGAAGACCGCATACCAGATGGATAGACTCAATCAAGGAGGCCATGGCCCTGAGCCTGCAGGACCTGAGCAGAGTGGTTGAGGATAGGATGTCTTGGAGGTGTCTCATTCACGGGGTCACCATGAGTTGAAGTTGACTCAAAGGCAGTTAACAGAAAAGAGGCAGCAGGCCATCTTAGAGGAAAAACAGCTCTGCCCTCCCAACATCACAGTTCCTTCCCATTCCTCTCCTCTCAGTGTCTGCCACCTGATGTAACAACTTCAGTCTGCTTAATGGTTGGGCTGGCCCTGTGTCTGACTTTTGCTTTCCAGAGACTAGTATTCAGGGTCCTGTGGATCAGAGGTACTAAGTAACCTAAGCTGACATTATATAGTACCCCTGATCATGGAGGCACCATGTACCCTCAGCATTATAGCACTCATAGCCTCATCCCGTTGTTCAGGAGACATTTTTCTCCATTGGCATTTCATAGGATTTTACAGTGCTTTATGTTATAACTGCCATTTCACCATCTTCTTTCTAGATAGTTTTTAACAGTTGAATGATAAACCATCTCATGCGAGTTGCATTTTAGTGATGCCTATGTTGAACAGAGCTCTGTTAAATGCTATTTGTGTCGCACTTGCACTATTTACCTTGGAAATGATCCATTGGCTTCAGCCCTGGATGCTGAGAGCTCTTTTGCTGACAAAAATATTTAAAGGCTGTGTGCCTGATCAAATGCATATGTGAAAGCTGGGCTTGGTTGGCTTTTGAACACGCATCCTTTTCTCTCCCTGTTTCTCTTTTAGCTCTATATTCAAGCCTGGCGTCCTGAGAATTTGACCTTATCCATTGCCAGAGCTGCATACCATTCTCATCCTCTGAGGCTACAGGGAGTAAACAGAGGGGTATCATACCAACAATACCAGCCGGTGGTGATGCTGGAGCAAGCCTATATTGTCCAATGGGATGGCAGAGCGCCAGAGGAGGTCATCCTTTATCCAGTCAACTTCAATAGGTAGTTTAAATGATGGACAGAATGTGTTTTGATGAAGTTCTTTCTGGATTTTTTTTTTAAAAAAAGATATAATGTTATTTGAGGTTCACAGGGCCCTTTTACACTATACCAGTATAGCACTGTGATTCCATTGTAACTGGCATGGCAACATCCTATGGCATTCTGGGCTTTCCAGTTTATGGAGGGATATTTAGAAATTTCAACCACAGGAGCTCTAATGCCTTCCCAAACTACAAACCACAGGATTCCATAAGATGTTGCAATGGCGACATTGGTTGTAGTGTGAAAGGGTCCCTGATGATTTTATCTATAAACTTCTGAAAACATTGGCCTATTTAAATCTTTTAAAAAATGATGTTAATAAAGAGATGTTAATAATCTGCTTTTAGCTTCTGCTGCTGTCGCTCTGATCTGCAAATCTGTTTCTCCTTCCAGTTTTTTAATTTTTGGAAAGAGATTCAAGTTAATGTTGGCATCTTGGCTTCAACATCAAATCCAAGTGATCTTGGCATGCTCATTCTCATTAGTTTACATTAGCTGCTGCGCTCATGATTCATTTCCCAACCACGGTTTCTGTGTGTATGTGCGCAGGGCAGCAGTGGTTATGATCAGTGCTCCTGCAGGATTATGTGTTTTTTCCCTCTAGCAGTCTAAACACTGCATTTGCTATTTGATTCTTCTGTTATATAAAGCTAAAATTGAGAACAAAACACAGGACTTTTCTCTGCTGAAATAATTCAAAGCTAGCACATAGCAAATCTAGGCATTTCCCTCATCCCGTCTTCTCTGTTTTCCATTATGTACAACTTAGAAGGTATTCAGCACTTGCCTCGAGGTTTTCTGTGTTGTAGTTATTACGTCTCCTTTTTCACTGAAATAGATTCTGTGCATAATTCCTTGGCTGATTAGATTCTTAGTTATGAGAAATCCAGTTGAGATTACTGTTTTGGAGGGTGGGGGTGCTGGTAAATAGGCTGTTCTGGAAATGAAGTTGCAGAAAATTCACTCCTTGCATTGTGACTTTGGATCCTCCGCTCCACACTCCACACACATGCATGGACTTCAGCATTTTATGTGATGCATCACACTTTCTCTAAAAGATACAGTGTTTCTAGTTCCTCCACCCCTTACAATGGTGTAATGGAGAAGGTATCAGTAATCAAATTTTATCGTTTTCAGAGAGGTGGCCTTGATATTCTATTGCTACAGGACTATAAAGGTCAATGTGGCACTTTTAAGACTTTAAGGCAAGTTTAGTCTTCTCTGTACATTTGCGGGTTAAGTATTCACAGATTTGATGATTCATGGATGATGATGATGATGATGATAATAAATTATTTTCTACCCACTGCATGTCTAGGTCCTCCAGCATGATTCTATGGTCAAATTCTGCCAGATGTTAACTATAGAAATGTGCTGGAGGACCTAAACATGCCTAGAGAGAACACTTCTCTGGGCATATCTAGGTCCTCCAGTACAACTTCACCGGAAGTTGACCATAGAATCACACTGGAGTACCTAGACGTATCTAGAGAAGTGTTCTCTCAGGTAATAAAAATACACAGGCCTATATCGGTGTTTTTTCAATTTCACGGGGGTTCTGCACCCCTAACCCCCGTAAAACCTGAGAGCTGACTGTACTAAATACGTTCTAAATTGCACATAATAGAAAACAGAAGGGGAAAACATAAAATCTGGGATGGAGTAAATACCGAGTGTTGCTATATGTTGGCCTTTATCATACCACAAGCTTTTGCAGACTACAGCCCACTTCCTTCAGATATGCATGTGATAATCTCAGAGGCTCAGGTATATAGAGAGCCATTTTGGTGTAGTTGTTTGGGTGCTAGACTAGAACTCCAAGAGAGCAGGGAAACTCGGCCATGAAAACCTTCTGAGTGACCTTGGGCAAGTCACACACTCTCAGCCTTAGAGGAAGGCAAGGGCAAACCCCCTCTGTCCAAATCTTGCCAAGAAAACCTTGTGATAGTCAAAAATGATTTGCACAACTACAACAACAACAAAGGCTGAGAATGGACTGAGACATGCAGAAACTGTAGTTGCTGTGTGCCTTCAAGTCATTTCCGACTTATGACAACCCTAAGGTAAACCTATCATGGCTTCCCTTGGGAAGATTTGTTCAAAGGAGGTTTTGCCTTTGCCTTCCTCTGGAGCTGAGAGAAACTTGCCCAAGGTCACTACAATTGAACTGTGGTTATATTTTGAACAATACTGGCCATAAACAAACTGTTGGTGATAAAGCACACATCTGGGCAGTTGGTATGACAGTAAATACATGCTGTGGAATAAGTGATGTTCTTGAAGTGTCCTCCCACCCACCCAAGAAGTGTCTTATTTCAAAGGGGTGACTGTGCTGTTCAGTTGGTTAGATGGTTGAAAACAAAATGCTGATGGCACTCTGTATTAGTATGGTAAATTCAGTGGAAGATGTCCTGTGTTGCATTGTAGAAGGCTTCCCAGTTTCAGTTCTTGGTGTCTTCAGTGAAAAACAAAAACAAAATCAAAGATCAGGGAATAGCTGAGTGGCTGCCTCCCTCTTGTTTAGGATTCCCCTGCTGTGGCTAAATTTGGTATCTTCAAATCCGGGAAACATATTCAGGAGTAGCCATGTTGGCCATGCTGCAAAATATAACAAAACCCACCTTTATTAGCCAGTTGGAAAGCATAAAATGCATCATGCTAGCTTTTGAAGCTTCACTGGCTTCTTCATCAGGCAAGGTATATTTAAAAAACACGCACCATACTAGAGATGTTAGAGTCACAGGCCTACATTTTGTATCAGATATTTTTGTGCTGTTGTAACTTCTGCATAAGGGAGCCACTGACATCTTTTGGAATACTGTTTTATGTCAAGAGTATTCCAGAAGGGGACAGTAGAAAGGTCAGTCTCTTCATACATGTGTAAGGAGGTGCTTAAACCAGTCATGCAAAATTGAAAATAACATTTTAAAAATTCAGGATTTTGAAGTGGAGGGAGCAGGGGTAGGTGAGGAGAGAAGCAGAGCACAGCATGAAATGCTTAAAGGACTAGAACCTTGTTGAATCTTGCACCCAACTTTAGTGTCTTTGACTAGTAGAATTAGAGCCATACTCATTAGAAGGCAACATAGGGTAGTTGTGTTGGCCATGTAGCAAAACAAAACCCAGAACCCACAAAAAAGTGATACCTTTATTGGCCAACCAAACTGCAAAGAAACAACAACACAACAACAACAACATATGGTGCAAGTTTTCAAAGCTCTACTGGCTTCTTCATCAGGCAAAAGATGTTTAGAAGGAAAGGAAAAGAAGAAAGGTAATGGTTTTGAAGTCACAAGCCTACATGCTGTCTCAGGTGTTGCTTGTGTTATTGTTCAGATGAGGGATCTCATGAAGGCAGAGGCCACTCCTACTTCTTGGCCATGTGGAGCTGAGACAAAGGACAGTAAAATTTAATTTCTTCTGTAGCCGCAAGGCAATATCTTTTCATATCTAGCATGACTCTGACCCTTTGTGAACCCAGTTTTTAAACAGAGGCTGGATGTCCATCTGTCAGGAATGCTTTGATTGTGGAGATTATCAGATGCAGCAAAAACCATGTCAAAAGATTGCGATGAGAACAGGAATGTGGGATATTATCAGATGACATTGTCCTTCAGTGTTCCAGGAGCATAGTGCAGGGACGAGTAAGGCATCTCTTTTTATTGGTGGATTGTCCCTTTCAATGAAAAGTGAAGCCTCTTCTGTAGCAGCACTACGCCCTGGGAACGGCTGGGCGGGCATCTGATAATGTCGCCCCTTCTGTTCTCATCACAGTCTGCTGACACAGTTGGGGATATAGTTTTTTGCCACATTTCTCCGCATCTGATAATCTCCTGTGAATTCCTGCAGGGCAGGGGGTTGGACTAGATGGCCCTTGTGGTCTCTTCCAACTCTATGATTCTATTCAGGGATAGTCGTGTTGGCCATGTAGCAAAACAAAATCCCGAATCCAAAAGGAAAAAAAGTGATATCTTTATTGGCCAATCAAACTGCAAAACACATGATGCAAGCTTTCAAAGTTCTACTGGCTTCTTCATCAGACAAAAGAAGGCAGTTAGTAATACATCTGTGCTCTCATATGAGCATGCAGGGCTGCCTGAGATAAAAGACAAGTTACCCTGATTCATTGTGCAGAATCTCAGAAGAATAGTGGCTGAATTTTAAACACTGTCAATGGAAAAAAGCAACAACCTCTTGGCTACCTGAAGGCAGCTCGCTGGCTTGGTGGGCACAGAATAGGGTAATTCAAGGGACTCAGTTTTGGCATCTGCTGCCTTCTATTTTTCCTATTAGTAACTGACTGATACTTTTGTGCTTTAAATGGCAAATTTTTGTCACTATTGAAATGGGGGAAAGGAAAGGCTTGAGGAAATAACTTAGGTTAGAAATGTCAAGGTCATTTGCACCTGGGTTTTGTAGGTCATCTTTTTTATTAAGCTGAAGGGGGTGGGAATGGGGCTTTTAAAAACCCATGGTTGATGATTAACTATTGCTTTTTGACATGAGGAAGAATGCAGAAAATGCTTATTTTGCAAAACCAGGAAACATGATTGACATGTTTAATACTAATCTCCTGGTCTTGCTAAGCACAGCATGATATCATAATGAAATTATTTTTGCCCCGGTGGACTTATATAGCAGGGGATGTGGATATTTTGGAGAGGCAACCATAGTGTATCTGGAAGAAATATGCAACATTGGCTAAGAAAAGATCATAGGGGAAATTAAGAATTTTAACATCGGGATTTAGACAGTTCCTGAGGTCATCTGTAATTCTGACACTGAAGATGTGTGTGTGATTAACTCCTCTATTGTAGTTGGGGGCTGGGGTGAGTTTGCCAGAATAGTGGAAGGACAGAATGAATTTGAAAAGATTTTGAAAAGTTTTTGAGTTGGGGTAGCCTTGTTAATTGATGCCAACAAATTATCTGTGCCTAGTTCTGATTGCTAAATCTTGAAAATAATACTGTATTTACAGTATTTTGATATCCTAAAGGCACCAAATCCTGTCTGATCCTGGAAGCTAGGCAGGGTTAGCCCTAGTTAGTACTTTGCCAAGGAATACCAGGTACTGTAGGCTATATTTCAGAGGAAGGATCTGACAAAACCATCTCTGAGTATTCTTTGCCTAAGAACACTCTATGAAGTTCATGGGGTTGTCATAATCAACAGGTGACTTGAAAGTGCACACACACACACACACACACACACACGCCTACCACAGTTGCCCATCCCTTGCCTAAATGGAATGTAACTTTGCAAAAAGAAAAGAAAAGGCAAGGCTCATTATACATATTAACCATGTTAAGAGAGGAGTGTGTCGAAAAGAGTGTTTGCGGAGGTGGATAGGTGCAGCTGGCAAGGCTGGATCAAAACCTGGCCAAGAAATAAACCCAAGGTAAGCATTTGGTGTAACAAGCTAAGACGTGTGCACCTGAGATCTTTGGCCTTTGTTTGTTTGGAAGGGACAAAAGTGAATTGGCATTCTTAAATTCTTGTGGCCTGGTTCAAATAAACTGGTTAGGTTGGATGTATGATTTAGCTGCCAGCTGAAATGCTCCTGGATTCAAATGGTAAGAGGATTGAAGAAGTGGGTTGTACTTACCATTTTGTGGTCAGAAATCTGTGACAGTAATTAGGATTCAGCACTCAGTAACATTAATAAGCCTGAGCATGTTTGGGACTTGATTAGTTGGCTAAAAAAGAAGTAGTTGCACATTTCCTCTCTGGGCATTTCTTCTGTATGGGTTTCTTCTATGGTAGAAATTACTCTGAATGATGAAACTCTTGGAAAATAGATCTCCATATGGATTATTTCACCTTATCAGGATTACTCCTTTTCCCCATTTGATCCCCACAGCACTGTGGAGTAGTGTGGGGAAGGGGTAGGGGCGAGAGGTTTCACAGCTGAGGGGGGATTACAAATCTTCCCTGTCCCAGTCAGAAATTGTAGTGGCTACATAGTGTTGTACAGGTCCCCCCTTATCCACGGAAACAAAATCTGCAGTTTCAATTATCCATGGCTGAAAAAAAATAGGGACACATACCTTAGAGTCATGCTGGAAAATGCCTAGAGAGGTGTCCTCTCTAGGAATTGTTAGATCCTCCAATGCAACTCTATGGCATGTTTGTACCTTTATTTTAATACGGTTTGCCATTATCTTTGGTTTAATTTTAAATGGTAAGTCCAGAAATTAATATCCCTGGATACAGGGGAGGGCGCGACCTGTATATCTGTTTTGTTAATTGCTAACACCCATTGGGAGTTGATTCAACACTGGATGCCAAATCTGAGACTTAGGAATATCATTGGGAATTCAGCCATTGTGCCACCCTGTGATAATTGGGGGATACATCTCCCATTATCTTGGAACTAAAAGGTCATAGCAGCAAAAAAGCATCTCAATAGTGTAGGCCAGACCAGATATTCTATATATGTGTGTTTATGTGCTTTCAAGTCTCCTGTCAACTTAGGATGCCCCTTGAATTTCCTAGGGTTGTCTTAGGCGAGGAATACTCAGAGGTGGTTTTGCTAGTTCCTTCGTCTGAAATATAGCCTACTGTCCTGGCCTTTGTTGGTGATCTCCATCCAAGTACTAACCAGGGCTGACCCTTCTTAGCTTCCAAGATCAGATGGGATCTGTTGCCTTTAGGGTATTTAGACATTCTGACCCTTCTAAAATTGCTCATACCTGCTCATTAGCTGGGCAGCAAAGAGCATTCTACCTTATTCCATGGGACTGCTGTGTCTCCTGCTTCTTGCAGTTTTTACAGGATGCTGCTACAGGGGAAGTCCTATTATATGTACTCACCAGCCTAGCAAATTCATCACAGCATTGTGTTTTTGCTATCATGGAAGAGGAGGAGTGCTTGGGATTGTCTGCGCCAGATACTAGCCTAATTTGACTACTCAAAGGAGCCCTGGTGGCGCAGTGGTACTGCAGCCACAATGTTGCAAATTCGATCCCAAGATCTCCAAGGTTCTCTCAGCCCTCCATCCTTTTGTAGGTTGGTAAAATGAGTACCCAGCTTGTGGGGGCAATTAGCTAACACACATTGGAAACTACTTAATGTGGCGTAGATGTGGAATGTGCTATACGCTCTGAGAGCCTTTGTGGCTGAAGAGTGGGGTATAAATACCTAAATAAATAAAAAGAAATACTCAGGCACCTTGACTAAGTAATATATGTGGCATTTGCAGATCTACCTTAGGCAGCAAAATGCTTCAGGCTTGCCCTGAGTCTTTAGCATCATGTAATCAAACATAATGTATCTGAATTGTAGAGGTTTGAAATCTGGCTCCTATGGCTACAAGATATACCTGTTAAAGTATTTTTCATAATTTTTCTGTAGGTGTTGCACCATTCTGTGACATGTACTTCAGCAAAGCTCAACCCAATAATACAAAATAATGTTTTAATGTTACATTTGAACCAAGGCAGTGTGGTGACCAGGATCGGTATGCGTGTTTAACCACCATCCCAGTAGTATGTTGGACTGCACCTCTTTTCTTCTTCATCTACAAATTAGAGAACCAACATGGTGTAGTGGCTTGAGCATTGGACTCGGACTCCAGCAGACCCCAGGGTTAGAATGCTTGCTTGGCCATGGAAACCCAGTGGGTGACCTTGAGCAAGTCATGCTCTCTCAACCTATGGGGAAGGCAATGGCGAACCCCCTCTGAAGAAGTCTTGCCAAGAAAACCCTATGATATGTTTGCCTTAGGGTTGCTGTAAGTTGGAAACAACTTGAAGGCACACGACAACAAGAAGTTGTTGACTTGCATTAGGAAGAGCACATTACTATGGAGGCAACACTGCAGTGCACAGAAGTGGAGACCTTAAATCTTGATTCTCATGAGCTTGAGAGATGGCCAGGTGTAGAATAAATCTGTAAATGGCCATGCTAGTTAGGAGATTCTAAGGGCTTATTTACACCAGCCAGGATATGCCAGCTCCCCACTGGCATATCCTGGGTGCAGATGTGGCCCATTCTGCCCCTGTTACCTGAAGAAAATGCCGCACAGGAATGCTGGCCTGTTGCTGCAGCCAATGCAGCCATTTTCCATGCTCCACCAGGTCCAGGCATCCGGCCACACCATGTGACAAGCCCCCTGCATGTGACCAGCCTTGGTCACATGGTGCAGGACTGCTGCCCAGACCTAGCAGAGCAAGGGTGACCAGCGGCAGCAGTGAGAGTCTGCCTGCTGGGATGGGCTGGCATGGACATATAGGGCCCAATCCATGCCATCCTGGTGAGAAAGCATTAAACTGTGTGTGAAGTGGAAGGCTTTCACGGCCGGCATCCATAGGTTTTCCATGGGGTTTTTCTGGGCTGTAAGGCCATGTTCTGGAAGAGTTTATTCCTGACGTTTTGCCTGCATCTGTGGCTGGCATCTTCAGAGAATGACTGGGTAGGAGTGTGTGTGTGGGGTTATATACTGTGAGCCCCTGTTGGAGAGGATATGTAAATTTGTGTATTTGAATGGCTAGTTTCTGGGTGGAGATATGCAAGGAGGATTAGTGTGCGTTCTAGCCTTAAATCTGCCCCAGGGGTTGTAAGAACTGCCATCTGGACTGCAGGGCTCTGGAATGTATATTTGGCCATGTAGATAAGACCTACGAATGCTATTCCAAAAAAGTAACTTTTCCACTTAGAGGACTTTGTACTCCAAGACTCAAATAATCATCTGTTTCTCCCTGGAAATTTTAGTGATCCTACCTCTAACTTGGGATGGACAGTTGCCGTTAACGTGGGCTGACCGAAAGTTTCACCATTAATTCTTATCTTAATTCTTATTGTAGTTTTCCCAGCAGTATGCTTGGCAGTGAAAGTAAGCAGGATGTATTGGCAGGCTCATACTCTATCTTGGACCAACAATAGCAACACTAACCAGAGACCAGTGCAAGAAGCTTATCTTAGCTGGTTCACTGCGAGTCAGTTAAGATTAAAACTAACTAGGCAGAACAAAAGACCAAAAAAATTAAATTAAAATAAAATAAAATAAAAAAATAAAAATCTGTAATTGCCTATTCAGTCTAATGCTCTGGCAGTGCAACTGGAGGAATGTTTAACATAAGACTGGAAGGAATGCAGAAATTAAAATGCTTAGATTTATTGGCTTGACCTCAGATGGAAGGCTTTAGGGTGGTAGGATTTGGCACAGAGTGTCACCTAGAAATTGCTGGCGTTAGTACAGTAGCTGGAACTAAATATATGGGAGGAAATGCAAAGTTGCCACTCTTAGTGAGACCTATGAATGTCCGATAATAACGTCTAGTCAGGGACTGGGGGCTGTATGGGCCCTGCAGCAGAATCCTATACCCCCCAATTTTACACCCATGTTTGTCAACACCATCCCCAAGATTTGGAGGGAGGGATTTTTTTTAATAGGTGTAAAGACCAGTAAGGGCTGCAAAACACCCTTGGGGGCTGAATGTGACCTGTGGCCTGCACTTTCCCCACCCAGGATCTAGTAGTTCAAAATACTACTTTCTTCCCCCATTGTACCTACCCTTTGATGGGCTGCCCCTTGTGAAAGAAGAGAAAAATGAAGAATGTGATTCTATTTTGTAGTATTAGGGGTTGTCTATATGGCAAAAATACTCCTCATAGAATTGGAGGAGAATACGTTTTGTCTAAATGGGATCCCGCATCGATCAACTGTATTTTGAAGGAGGGGGACAAAAGATGCCAAATACGCCACAAGAAAAGCCTTTGTGGCTTTTCCCATTTTTTTTTTTTAAAAAAAAAACACTCAAAAGAAAGTGCGCATTCCCACTCCTTGGGACAACTGATTCGCTTTGCTGTGTATTCCTGGAAGTGGAAAGCTGATTGGTTGGATGTGTGCAGGGGCCGGAGCTTGTGTTGGATTTTTGCTGTAGCAATTATGCACGGAGGCAACAAAACAGACTTTCCTCTCTCTTTTTTTCCTGTTTATTTCAGTAGAATATCATACTTCTGGACTTTTGATATGCTTTTAAAAAAATACTGTTCAGCAGTGGCAACTGGTGACAATAAAAATGCAAGTAATTCACTTGCACCCACCATCTTGATCTGCAGGCATGCCTGTTTGAACAACAAACATGTATGGCTTTGTGTACCTGCGATCTTGGAAAAAAAACACCATGGAGACAAATGAAAGCTGCTGCAAATTGGCATTAATGCGCATCAGTCCACATTTTATAGCCTCGTATAGGCAAGCCCTTAGTTTAGTGTGGGAGATAGGGGAAGAAAAGAAGGTGTACCAGTGTTAGAGGCAATAAGCTGGGTTGCACAAGTAGGAGGGTGTTGTTGGAGTCACAGCCTATTTGTTGGCTTCCTGTGGGCAACTGGCTGGACTAGATAGGCTATTGTGACTCTTGCTGTTACTATGAATTTAGTAGTATTAGGATAATTGTTACTTTCTTTGCTCCTTTTGTAGGGTTTCCATATTCCATATTCCCAAATCTGGGTAGCGTAGTTGTTTTATTATGCAAATCTGTATAAAATGAAATGAAATGCATAATCTTATGCAAATGAATCACATTCATTGTTGCACTGTTTTTCTATCACTGTGTAAGAATACCAGACTAGGATCAGGGAGGTGTACAGTTTAATTCCTGCTTGGTCAGAAACCTTACAGCATGGGTGGGCAATTTCCCCAAGGTTCAGGGGCAGCATCAACACGTCACTGTGCCTTGGAGGGGGATGTCTCCTACCATGCTCCCTACAGTCTCTCCCATTTTTGTTGTTAATTTAATGTTCTTTTTAAACTTACTATGTGGGAGGCAGTTGTGCCATAGCTCTTCCCTAAAGCTTAGAATCTGGGCCAGCTAATGGTCCAAACTGGTACTGAGTAGAATGCTTAGAATCCAGATAAAATACAGTTGTTCCTCTGTATCCACTGATTTGGTATCCACGGATTTAAGTATTCACGGCTTGAAAATATTCTTAAAAAAATAATAATCCAAAGAGCAAACCTTGGTTTTGCCATCTTATATAAGGGACACCATTTTGCTATGGCATTGCATATAATGGGACTTGAGTATTAACGAATTTTGGTATCCACGGGGGTCCTGGAACCAAACCTCCATGAATATGAAGGGACAACTGTACAGCTAACATTGCAACTTTGTCCTTTTGCCATTTGGGAAATATAATTGCTGTATCTTCTCATCTGTATTTGAGGAGTTTTAAATAGGAATGGTGAGGGTAACAACGCATGAACAAAGTAAATGAAATGTTATGCAGGCATACTCCCTGACCTCTGTCTCCAGACTGCTGACACACTGCCAAAATAATACAGTTTGATGTGGCTTTGATGGCCATGGCTCAATGCTATGGAATTCTGGGATTTGTAGTTTTGTGAGATATTTAACCTCCTCTGTCAGAGAGCTCTGGTGCCACAACAAACTATAAATCCCAGGATTTCATAGAATGGAGCCATGCTCGTTAAAGCAGTGTCAAACTGCATTATTTCTGCAGTGGTGTCAGCAGCCTCAGGCTTCATTTTGGTTGGGGATACAATTTACTTTGTTGAATTAGGATAAAGTTTCTCATTTTTCTTTCATCTGAACAAGGGCTAGCCTGAGATATTTTACTATTTGGCCCTGAGACAATAGACAAACGGCATCCCCTCTCACATTCTACATATAGTAGGTTCTACAACCAGACTGCCAGTTGAATATTGGCAATAGAATAGCATCCTCCAGAGGGCAGCTAGCAGGTTTAGGGGATGGGATGGGTTTGTGGCACACACCGTTTTGCCCTCTTTTAAGGGGCACAGGAAGAAAGGCCAAGGGATATCACACCCCTGGTACCCAAGGCTGTTGCTTAACTCTGCCTAATAGAAGGACTGGCCTGATTTTGAACAGAAAGAAGTATAGGATGGAAATCTAGTTCTTTGCTAAAGAGCCACGAATGAGAGGAAGGAAGTGCACTTTGAACTGATAGGTGGAAGGGCAGCTACTCAGTCCTTTTGTACACAACTCTCGTTCCCACTTGTCCCTACTAGTGGTTGTACTGTATTTCTGGGGGGGGGGGCGCAATGGGCAGATGAACTGTCCTAACCACTGCTCTCTGTTGAATGTCTAGTTGTGCTTTTGAACAAGCAGTAATAATTGGCACTCTCGGTAGAGCATGTGTTCAGCTGTCCTCTGTGGATTACCCATGCCTTGTTAAGTGTTATTCTTTCTTGCTTCCTAAGCTGTTAATCACACACTGATTAAATTCTTTGCCAGTGATGCACTCTGGTGGGAAAGCTAAGATAAATGGAGCAAGGCTTGAACCAGCCTGTTGCAAGCATGCCCAACGTAAGGCACTATTTTAATTTTCCTTCCTCTGCCCCCACCCACCTTTATGAGCAATCTTCTCTGTGGGGAGGGATAGAAGAGGAGGAGGAGGAGGAGGAAAGAGACTCTTGGCAAACCCAAGAGCTATTAGGCACTGAATGTTGTTATGCAGTTTGCAATTAGAGTTCCAATTAGCATCAGCTGACCATTCTATCTAAAATGACCCCCAGTGTGTTTAGGGGAAGGTGGGCTTGCTCAGCCACTTCTTCCATTCATCTTGGATCAGTGTTAAAGTCCTGCTTTCCCCAACTCACATGAAAGGGATTGTGAAGGGTGCCTTGACAGGTGAAGAAATAGCAACATTGTTCTTGATTTTAATAAAAACCAGAGCTTGGAAAAGTTACTTTGGGGGGTTTACAATTCCCAGAATATCCCAGCCAGCAGGGCCACTGTCCTGACTGGTATGTCTATGTAGGGAGGAAGAAGGAGTCTAGGAATTATAGTTAAACTTTGTGACTTTTGCAGTCTCCGCTAAACACACAGCCAGTCTTCTGTCTTGCCTTGGCTTGCCATTTTCATTGCATACAGGTTGCCCCCTCCCATTTACACCGGATTGGTACCCACAGCTTCACTTACCCACAACTGGGGGGGAGAATGTCTCTGTAGGCATCTGGAGGACCATAGAGTTGCACTGGAGGGAGCCTCTCTGGGCATCGGGAGATCCTCCAGCACTGCTCTACAGTCAACTTCTGCCAGACGTTGACCATAGAGTCATGCTCAATACCTAGAAGGGCATCCTCTCTAGGCATTTTCTAGGTCCTCCGGCACAATTCTATGGTATAATATGATGGTTTGTTATTCTACGTGGTTTTGGGTATCTGTGGCAAGTCTGGGAATGTATCTTCTGTGTAAACAGGGGGTGACCAGTGTTTTAAACATACAATTGCATGTCAAAAAACATAAACAACACCCAAGCTGACTCTCTCACTTGCCTTATTTCCCAAAGTCATACTGCCTGCCCGGCCTTTTACTGGTAAGATGCCTCATGCATGTCTGAATTGTGTGCCTGGTAGTGCACTTCATTTGGCAGGGGCCTCACATAATGACTTTAGGATAAATATGGGAGGAGATGCTTCTCTGGGTAACTTGATCCCAAGCCACTTAGGGTTTTTTCATGCCATTTTCAGTAGTCTCGAGAATGGTGGTTCTTAACCTGTGGTCTAGAGACCCCAGAGGTCTGCAGTGTCCTCACAGGGGCTCCACGAAGGCTGGAAAGCCACCCAGCCCATGTGACAGGAGCCAAGGCAAAGGCTGGCTGGCTTGGCCTGCGCATTATCTTCAATCCACTCCAACCACAAATTTGCAGGAAGAAGCAGGAGAAAAAGTCTTCCCTCTCTTCCAGTGCCTCTGAGGGAAGGATTTATTTATTTATTATTATTATTATTATTATTATTATTAGTTGTTGTTGTTGTTGTTGCTGCTGCTGTTTTGTTATTGTTAGGGTTTTAAATCTTGAGTTAAGTCTTGGGGGTCCGCAACAACAATAAATATTTAAAGGGGGTCCCTGGTAAAGATAAGGTTAAGAGCCACTGCTCTAGAGAATCTATATCCTTTTTGTTTTTCCTTCTGCATTTCCTTCAGATTTATCCATGAAACAATTTTAGTATAGAGAGCTTTATTAAAAAAAAAAAAGACAAAACCTCACACATGGGGTGTTTGTGTTTCCCAAAACAGCAAATGTGAACAGTACATTTTTTTTAAAGAAAGAAAGAAAAGAGAGAGACCACCGAATGGCTATTAGATCTTTCCCCCAGTCATTTGCAAGAGGATGTCAACAAAAGTAAATCAATTCATGAAAACCATCTGAGGCACACTGTGTGGATTGTTGGATGACAGTGATGTGGCAAGGATGACTGCAGACTTGAGATTCTTCTTGCCTGTGGCATTTTTTAGAAAGTTCATTGTAGGTTTTGGAGATGTTTAGCATGCCATGCAATTCAGTAACTTCACAGTGGGTTGCACTGAGCCCTGCTTCTTCAAAGACAAATATTTGGGATGGAAAGCAGAAAGGTAAAATAATAAAATGATAATAAAAGCTTTTAAAAAATCCTGATTGCCAAGTAAACTGACCCATATTGCTCAGCTAGGCAATAAAGAGGGATTTGTCCTTATCTCCGCTTGATTTCTCCTTAAATTTAGTTCCATTAAATTGGCAGCACCATCAATTTAAGTAAACAGATATTCTGTGTATTAGAGGAACACTATGGCTATCATTAAGGTTTGCGACTATAAAATAAAATAAAATAAAAACTTGAGGCCACACACAGGTCTTTAACAATAGCCAGACCACCTGTCAGTTAAGAGCCCCCCCCCCCCGTGGTGAATACAGTATAAGTTATGAGGGGGGGAACCCTTAACTGCTACATTTCTATCAGTCAGGTTGCTATTAAAGGCCCAGAAATAGAGTCATTTTTTTTAATGGCAACCTTGCCACACAAACAGTCATAACTCTGGAGAAGGCCTTGTGATTTCCAGCTCTTTTCTACTCAAGTCCATTCTGTGAGTTTCTAAGTTGACGTTTTCCATTTTGTTTTACTGCCAAAGCCGCATGGAGAGCACTGTGTCAGAGTTACTGGCAGAGCTCCCAAAAGTTACCTTCAGGATTACAATTCCAGAGTTCCCTCAGTCTTCATGGCTTCTGGGCATTGTAGTCCAAAAAGCAACATTTCTAAGCTCTGGTTACCAACTCCTCTGTATTCACAAGTAACTGGAGGCAAACAGCTATGAATGTTGAAATGGAAAGTCTGAAAGCATCAACTGAAGCTGCGTTAGCAGTTGGCGAAGTACAAGCCAGGCCTTCAGGATCTGGCTTTCCCATCATGTTGCCTGGTAAGTCAACAGATCTATCACATTTTACAAGGAAGAGGGAAAAAAAGCTAGGACAAGCTGTTCTAGATATCAAAAGCCAAAATCAAATTCATGCTCCCTTTCTTCCTCCATTGCAACCTCAGCCAGAGAGTGCCTTTTAAAGAACTGTTGGGGCTTCAGTCCATGCTTGTTGTGAATGACTGAAAGTAATTTGTAGTCACAGCTGTGGACTAGCTTCACTTGGGGGGAAAAGAATGCTTCTAGAGAGCTGTTTGTGCTTTTTTGAGAATGTCCCCCTTCTGTTGCATTTTCTGGGGTGTTTTTTTTTTGGTTTTTTTTTAAATCAGAAAAGGTTTGTTTTTGTTTTTAATTGTATTTAGTTTAAGCAAGTGTAGTTCTCTGAAGATGGAGCTGCCGTAATGTTCTTGAGTGCAGCACATTGGGCAATCATTTTTGCAGTTACCACATTTTGGATAATACCATCCAGAGTGCTAAATAATAATGCTAAATAAAAACAAAATATGTTGAAAGTGGGAGATAATAATAGAACAGCTGGATGAAGACTCCCTGGGAAGACAGCTCCCTCTACAACTGCTTCAGGCTGTTGGCCAAAGAATTGACTGACCAGAGGAGGGGAGTGCAGAGACTTTAAAAATCCCATCGTATATTGTTCTTGGCAGCTAAGTTTAGAAACGATAGTGTAGTATATTTGTGCATTTTTGTTTTTGTTTTTAAAAACAAGACACGTCCAGATATGCTCAGAAAATGACTGCATAATAATGGATATTTTGGCAGAGGAAATGTAGGGGGAAAGGTAAAGAGGCAGTTTTGCTAAATATGGTCAGAGGGAAACAAATCAATGCAAAACGGCCCACGTGTTGTTTGTCTGAATAATAATAACCTCTTATTTCACTTGGATTTGTCAGTTTTGCGCTAAACTTTAAAATAAAATTGGAAACATGATGTATAAAAGACACTGTGCACCTTCAGTTTGGTGACTGAACCCATTGCCATTAACTGGGTTTATGTAAGATCTGCAGTGGATCTACTCTAAGTATGATTTAGGCCAAATCTACAATGCAAAATAATCCAGTTTGAAACTGGATTATTTGCCATGGCTCCTTCCTATGGGATCCTGGGATTTGTGGTTTGGTGAGGCACCAGCATTCTTTGGCAGAGAAGGCTAAATACCTTATAAAACTACAAATTCAAAATGACCTGGATAGACTGGAAAGCTGGGCCAAAGCTAACAAAATGAAATTCAATACGGAGAAATGTAAGGTACTGCACTTAGGGCGAACAAATAAAATGCATAGATATAGGATGGGGGAGACCTGGCTGAATGAGACTACGTGCGAAAGGGATCTTAGGAGTCCTAGTAGACCACAAGTTGAACATGAGTCAACAGTGTGATGCGGCAGCTAAAAAGGCCAATGCGATTTTGGGCTGCATCAATAGAAGTATAGTGTCTAGATCAAGGGAAGTAATAGTGCCGCTCTATTCTGCCTTGGTCAGTCCTCACCTGGAATACTGTGTCCAGTTCTGGGCACCACAATTCAAAAAGGATATTGACAAATTGGAGCGTGTCCAGAGGAGGGCGACTAAAATGGTGAAAGGTCTGGAAACAATGCTTTATGATGAGAGACTTAGGGAGCTGGGTATGTTTAGCCTGGAAAAAAGACGGTTAAGAGGCGATATTATAGCCCTGTTTAAGTATTTGAAGGGGTATCACGTTGAGGATGGAGCAGACTTGTTTTCTGCTGCTCCAGAGACTAGAACACGGAGCAATGGATGCAAGCTCCAGGAACAGAGATTCCACCTCAACATTAGGAGGAACTTTTTGACAGTAAGAGCTGTTTGGCAGTGGAACACACTCCCTCAAAGCGTGGTGGGGTCTCCTTCCTTGGAGGTCTTTAAACAGAGGCTGGATGGCCATCTGTTGGGGATGTTTTGGTCGTGATTTCCTGCGTGTCAGGGGGTTGGACTGGATGGCCCTCGTGGTCTCTTCCAACTCCGCAATTCTATGATTATATGAAATCCCAGGATTCAATCGGAAAGAACCATGGCAAATAATTCCGTTTCAAACTAGATTATTTGTGCAGTGTGGATTTGGCCTTTGTCTCTGGCTGAAATCCTGTTGTTAGTCTTGACAAGAATAAAGCCATTGAGTCAGTTGGATATACCCATATGTTCACTCACCATTCAGCAATTGATTCATTGGGTCTACTTCAGTTAGGAGAGCCAAGAGGATTCCAGCCTATTTCTCTTAAGCAGGGGTCGAGAGCTTTGTTGAGTCCTGCGGCCAAATTGCTATTGCGATTGCAAAAAATGACAAAGAACAAAAATAAAAGCCTGGAAGTCCGCTTCTGGTTTAGGGGACAAAAAGGTATTTTGGGGTATTAAATGGTCCAAGGGCCCCATTACCTTCTTTTAATAGAGGTTAGTTGTTGTTTCTGGCAGCTTCCAAGAATGACAATTCACATTTTTCTCTAGAAAGACAGAGGTGCTGAGGGGTCAGGAAGGCTGGGGGCTGGATGTTTTGCTCTTTGCCCATTCCTGCGCTATAGCCTGCCTCTTTTTTTTTTTTTTAACACAAACATTCAAAAAGACAAATGGTACAATGGTTTATCTGGAGTCAATACTGGAAAATAGGCAGTGTCCCTAGAGGAAAACTGAAATATCAAGTCATGGAGAGGACTGTTCTTAGAAGAAGTTGTCAGAGTGGTGTTTTACCACTGCAACTGTTACCCAGAACATTCATAGGATCGGTGAGTCATGACTGTTTTGAAAACGGATCAAGAGCCAAAAAACTACCAAAGCAATTTAATTTTTTTTTTCGAATTGTAACCTTCCAGTACTTGTTCGGGACAGACTTTTCCAGGTTGTCTGCATTCTGGGAAATCATTTGCTGGAAAAATTTCACTGCCTGATTTTTTTCTGAGCTGCAGTTTCACAGCTTGGTTGTTGGTCCTGGCCAAAGGCTTGCGCCTTGTTTGCCCACGTAACTATGGTGACACTGAAAGTAACAGAGAAAAAAAACACACACAATAGTATGTGGCTTCAAGGTTGATTTCTCCACTCCCAACCCCATCATTGTCATCAACAAAATTATCTTATGTACAGTATTTATTTATTTCTATCCCACCTTTTCCTAATACTCAATGACTGACTTTTGCAAAGTATGAGTTAATATGCTAAAATGGGTGATTAGTGTGCCATGGCTTCATGGTAAACGGAACAGAGGCCTCTTGGGCATTACTCTAAAATGTCAAGGACTGTAGTAGACTATGAACGATCCTTGTGATAATTTGATGATAGTTTCGTCCAGTGGTGTGCGAGTACAGTACAGACCTTAAGCTTAAAGATGTCCAAACACATACACAAAAGTGACAGACTGTGGTGTGCTCCTTTTTTTTTTTTTTTTTTTTGGGATTATACCCACTTGTAGTGAATGGTGGAACTTGCATTTATGTAGAAGCAGGGCAGGTTTGAGATACTTTCTGCACCCAACGCAAGGAACAAAATTGTAATTGCCTTCTCAGTTCATGTACAAAGGGCTGGCTGGCCTGGCCGAGGAATCAGTCTTTAATACTGGCAATGAGACTGTGGACTTTATCAGATGCAGCAAATATGGCATCATAATGATGCCTAATGATCATGAAAGGGCACGCATACCAGACGATGTTGTCCTTTTGCGATCATGTCAAGTCCAAAAGCTGTTCTCTTTTATTGATGGGCCAAGCCATCAATAGATCTCCCCTGGTACTTTGTTGCCGGCATTGCTGGTGTTTGACCAGCAACCTCACACCATTGTGTTCATGTGAATACAGCATCAATGACAGAACACTTCCGGATTAGATCACAACAGCCAGGTAGGGGATGCTGTTTTTTATCAACTCCCCAGTGTACTTGGGACTTTTAAAGTGTGTTTCTGTGCTTGTGTCTACATTTTGTGTGTTTATTTTGCTTTAATTTTTAAATTTGCTACGCTTGCGTCTTCTCACGAGAATCGGTGAGATCTCAATCCCAGAAGTAAACAGCGATCCATTCATGCTCCATTTATACTGGGGCTGCCTCATTGATGCTGCTAAAGATAGGTCTGGTAGGAGGGGTTCTTTTGCCAGCATAAAAACACTTCAAAATATGTCAGCAAAAGAACTTTTAGGGAGGGTGGTCTGATAAACCTCAGTGTCCTTTCCTACATCTGAAAGCAGAATGGAGCATAGAGCCATCTGTATTGTACACAGTTTTTTCCTTCAGCACCTTGCTGCCTAATGGCAGGACCAACATCGTGTGGAAAGCTAGCATGGGGAAAAGGCTGAATGAAAACCTTTCATCCAGATACACTATAGTTTTCACTTTCAGGGAACTGTTTTTTGTGTTTGTAGTATTTTTATTTTTTAATATGGGGAATTCGCCGTGTGTGCAACCACCCCTCCATGGCTACAGGATGACAAAACATCTCAGGATGGTTCCAGATGTGAGGTTTTCGTAAAATCCTTTTGCTCATCCTGAAAAATGAGAGCTAATCCATTTTTAAGCATTCCTGAAGTAATTGGAGGCATCATCTGAAGATCAAAAGCCATTTCTGCCCTTTAGCTCTTGTGGATGTTATGCCAGTCCAGTAATAAAAAACCAGCAGCAGATGTGCATCTTCCATGGCGTGTGAAGAAGTGGGCTGGATTGGGGATTGTGAGATGTGTTTATGCTTTTGCCTCTTAAAGATAGATCCCTCAGCTGGAGAGGCTTCCTTCCTTTTTAATAGCCCTTGTACGTTCTGCCAGTTTGCCTGCTTTAACCTTTTCCCTTCTTCTTTCATCATCAGGGGCGACTGGATACAAATTGCCTTGTGCTACCCAAAGGGTACGCTTTTCACTGTTGTGGGAGACATTTATCATCAACAGACAGGGAAGGCACACAGTGTAAAGCACTACATGGCGGCATCTTCCCACCCAAGCATGAATGGGACTAATGATGAGAGGCTCTTTTATTTTGACAGTGTATCAGGGTGAGTAAAATTGACAATTTTGCGTTTTGAGTTGCCCGTGAGCTGGAAACACCTCTGGTGTATATAGCTGCATCGTATACACTTGGAAACGTATTTTTCTGGACCATGCTTCCCAGTGACCATGCTGCCTGGGGGATTCTGGGATTTATAGTCCAAACAAGTAACTTTCCCTAGACTTTGTATCCTGTAGGAAAACACAAGGAAAGAGAGAGACTACACTATGTCACCCCAGCTCTCAGTGGGGGTTAGTCTGTGTTGTGCCACCTTACCCCACCCACCCTGGTAAGCCAAAGGAGCCCTGGTGGCACAGTGGTTAACTATTGCAGCCACAATGTTGTGAGTTCTATCCTTCAGGGCTCCAGGTTGACTCAACCTTCCATCCTTCTATAGTTTGGTAAAATGGTACCCAGCTTGTTGGGGCAATTAGCTAACACATTGTAAACTGCTTAGAGAGTGATTAGCACTATAAAGCGGTATAGAAATGTAAGTGCTATATTAACCATCTGCTCAATTCCTATTTTGCATAGGCACTTGAAGAATTATCTGAGTATAAGAAAAGATCTGTACATCTTGCAACCTGTTTTTTAGGGGAATAAGGAGGGCTGAGCAAAAATCTGATGGAAGAGCTCTGCCTTTGTTTTTTGGGGGGGCCCTTTCACACTGCACAATTATAACACAATGATTCCACTTTAACTGCCAATGGCAACATCCCATGGATTCATGAGGTTTTTAGTTTGGTGAGGCATTAGGGCTCTCTGGTTGAGAATTCAAAGTACCCCTCCCTAAATTACACATGTGCATGTTTATATGTCCTGAAGCTCAGTTATGAATTTTTGGTGCTTCTGTGGTACAGATGATAATAAAAAAGCTAGCCAATAATAGTTACAGCTACATATGTTTGTCCACAGTGTAGACCACATGTTTGTAGTTAATTAAAAAAAAAACACATCTGGAGGTATACAGTAGAACGATCTGCTAAAGTCAGGGCGGGGGGAGCATACACTCTGTACGGACATGTGTTCTCTCTGCATTGCTTAACCCTAACCTCATAGTTTGTAACTGTCAGTTTGGGAGCTAAAAATAGAATCTTGAGTTGTATATTTAGATATCATTATTGGCCCATCAAACCTTGGAATGGGTTTTACAAAATGCAAAAAGCCAATCTTGTACCTTGCACCCTTTCCAAGGGGAATTGGGAAAGAATTGTTTTCATTTCATCCTTGTTTGTGGAATTGCACGAAATGTTTCTGCAAAATGATGTAAACAGATTGTTTACCAATGTGTGCTGTTTTATCATGCAGTTGATTCATAACGGCATTTTGTAAATGTCTCTCTTCTTTTTCAATGCTCAGTACATTGATTCAGTTTATTAACAGTTTGGGGCTTTGGCCTTCCAGGGTTCAATGGCTTTTCCATGGAGCAAAGACCTGCTTTTCCTTTCTTCAGTCCCACTTTTCATAGCTTACATTTCATGATGAGAGTCTACTTTTCTAGGGGAAGTATAACGGCTAAGAGAATGTCACTTTACCGTATTGATTGTACAGCAGCAAAGGTGCTCTGATTTTAAATGCTGATTATGTTCAGTGTTTTGTTGTCATTGTTAATTTATTGCCATGCTCTTTTTTGTTGCTAGGTACCTCTTTGTCTACCTTCAAGCACATGAATTTCGGAAGGGGCATAGCTACTGCTCTCAGCTTGGCTGCGAACGACTTAAAATAATGTCCTCAATGTCCTCTAGTCTTCCCAGGAGTTGTCCTCCAAATCCTTTTTTGCAGAAAGATGTCTGGAAGAAAGCTTCACAGCCATTGAGGATTTTACAGCGGGCTCTGCCTTGCAGCCAATGTGGTGCTCCTTGGGTACAGTACAACATTCTTTTGTGTGTGTGTTATGAAGGACAAGTCTAGGGAAACCTGTAGTGCTAAATTGATCAGTGGTTACTCTCTTGACAGTCTGCATAGCTGTGCCCCAAAAGGAAAATCCAAAAAATGTGGGCAGAGGTTCTAATCTGTATTAACAAACCAGTTCAAGCACTTTTGATCTCTACCAGGAGCAGGTCTTTTGTAAAACTAATGGGCTTCAGTTACCATTCAAGATGAAGCCAAGTCAAGGGAAGTAATAGTCCCACTATATTCTGCGATAGTCATGCTTCATCTTCAGTACTGTGCTCAGTCCTGGGTCTCTCTATTTAAGAAGGATATAGACAAGTTGGAGCAGGTTCAAAGAAGGGAAACAAGGATGATAAGAGGTATGGAGAACCAAATGTATGAGGAAAGGTTGAGGTTGGGCATGTCCAGCCTGCTAAAGAAAAGATCGAGAGATGACACGATTGTACTCTTGAAATATATCAAGGGCTATACGAGTCCCCCTAAAATGGAGTGTCCCACAATAATGGCATTTTGCAGCAGCTATGACTTGTCCTAATGGGTTTTTTTTTGCCCCCAAAAGCTTTGCATGCCCACCAGTCAAGATGGCAGCTGCGAGTGAATTACTTGTGTTTTCATGTACCGTAATCTGCCACCACTGAACTTAAAAAACAACAACACGTATCTGCACTGTGCGCTTGAGCAGTATTTTGCCTTTGCAACAAAAAGGTAAAGAAACAACACCCTGTTTTCTTGCCTTAGTGCTCGCTTGCTCAGGTGAAAATGAAACATGGCAGCGCCAGGTGCTTGCCCTGTTAGCAAGCACCGTCCCCTGTGCTCATCCTGCCAATCAGCTTTGCACTTCCTCTCATATGGGACAGTGACTCATACTGAATTGCTCATCCCATTGAGGGGGAATGTGCATTCCTTATGCTGATTTTTAAAAACTCTGGGAAACGCCACAAAGGCTTTTCCCAAGTAGTTTTTCCAAGTAGAGACTGAATCCAGACAAGACGGAGGTGCTCACGGTAGCGGCCCCAAAACCAAGAATCGGGTTGCAATCTCCAGTCCTGGATGGGGTCACACTCTCCTTCAGTGACTGTGTTCACAGTCTAGGGGTGCTCCTTGACTCGTCACTCCTGATGACAAATCAGGTAAATGCAACAGTCAGGAGCGCTTGCTATCAGCTTCGGCTGATACGCCAGCTGCTCCCTTTTCTGGAAGTAAGGGATCTTGAGACCGTTGTGCACGCGCTGGTAACCTCACGTCTTGATTTCTGTAATGCACTCTACATGGGGCTACCCTTGTGCTTAGTTCGGAAATTACAGCTGGTACAAAATATGGCAGCCAGGCTAGTTTCTGGGACATCTAGGAGGGACCACATTACTCCGGTTCTGAGGTCCCTCTACTGGCTGCCTATCAGCTTCCGGGCCCAGTACAAGGAGTTGATTATCACATTTAAAGCCCTAAATGGCTTGGGCGCAAGCTATCTCAGGGACCGCCTTCTCCCTTATAATCCTCCCCGCGCTTTCCGGTCCTCTGGGAGGAATTTGTTGCAGCCACAAAGACCTAGTCTGGCGACCACCTCCCAGAGGGCTTTCACAGCTGTCGCCCCCAAATTGTGGAACGGCCTGCCGGATGAGATCCGCCTATTGACATCATTAGACAGCTTTAAAAAGGCTGTCAAGACGGTTCTCTTCAGGCAGGCTTTTCCAGAATAGCTAACCCCGGCCTCAGGAACCCCCTCTGGAGGTTGCTTCTGGACCTCCAAACTGATGCTGCTTGCTCAAAAGGGTTTTTAATAAATTGTATTATATATTGATTTTAATTTGTATTAATTTAATAATGTTTTAAGGGGGGAGGGGATTTTGAGTTGTTTTATATTGTGTACTATTTTATTGTTGTAAGCCGCCCCGATTGCTCGCAGAGGGGCGGGATATAAATAAATTTTATTGTTATTATTAGTTTTTTTATGTTTTTGGCCCCCCCTCCTTCACAATACAGCAGAATGTAAGGAGGTGGGGGTTTTGTTGTTGTTGTTGTTGTTTTTTGCCATTTAGATGGGTCCAGAGAGAAGTGAGCAGGCCAACTCTCTGCTGCCCCAGAGGGTAGGACTGGGTCTAATGATTTTAAGTTACAGGACCATAGATTTCAGTTGAGCATTAGAAGCAACTTCTTGATGACAAGAGCAGTTCGGCAATGGAACCAACTATCTAGAGAGGTTGTGGGGTGGCTTTCTCTGTACAGCTCCCAAAAGAGTCTGGGCAGCTATCTGCTGGGGATGCTATAGCTGGAATTCCTGCATTTAGCAGGAGGGGGTGGCGGACTCAATGGCCTATGGTCCCCTTCCAACTCAATGATTCTATGAAGCTACTGCCATATGTTTGTATTACAGTAAACCTGTGTATTACATGGGTTCAGTTGTACACAACCAAAAAAACAAAAAACAAAAACGTACTCCTTAGGCATTTTCTAGGTTGTCCACAGAGTCACACTGAAGGACCTAGAAATGACTAGCGAGAACACTTCATCATTCATTTCGGGTAAAAAAAATAAAAAGGGTTCCAGATTATATGCTACCAATAGGCTAACACAGCTATTTGTTTGAAAGGCCTCTATTGGTATAGAGGACCGAAAAGTATCCAGAGTCAAATGAATTATCAGTTTTACAACAAACTGCCAATCCTTTTTCAGTGAAGTTTGCCAGGTTCTTAGGCTAAGCTCTGCTTTGCCTGGAGGTGCTAGGGAGATGATCCCATGTCCTCTTAAATGGAAACAATAATGTGGTACTCCATGAGCTTCCCAAATTACAGTTGCACAAAATTGTTACCCTTCAACCGTTTGTTTAAGGATACGTTGCTGACTTCAGTTTTAAGAACATAATTGCCATGTTGGGTCAGATTAAAGGGCTGGTGTTGTGTCTCCAAACTGTGGATAGCCACCCAGGCCCTTGGAGAAAACCATACTAATGTATATACACACACACACATCTGCTGTAAATACTCTGTTGTCTGTAGACAATTGCTTTATGCTAGCACCCAGAGCTTCCTGGGAAACATCCAACCCACCCAGGGTTCTATAAACCAATGCTAATGTGTGTGTGATGGTTGGATGGTAGCTGCCATGATTTATGCCATTGTGGAATTGTGGAAATAATTCCTGTATGGAGGCCCTGATTCACAAAATGCGTGCTTTGGGGTGTTGAATTTCAGGCGTCTGGGTGGCTCAACTCTGCTAGCTGTCGTTATGTGGTTTGCCAGCCATTTCAACTGGGTCATTCTTTCAGAGAGTTTCCCATCATCTGTGAACTTAGAAATTACCCCAACACAGGCATTCCATCCTTCCATTCTTTCGTCTGCCGAGTGTGGATCCTTGTGTAGCCAAAACAGGAGCTCAAGGGGGATGGGGTGGGGATCAGCAGATGTAGAAGAACCTCATAGTTTGCAGAAATGTGCAAAAAAAAAAAAAAAAGAGAGAGAGAGAGAAAGAGAGAGAGAGAATTATAAATGAGTAATCACCAAAACAGCCCTTTGAGGAATGAACTATGGGTACAGAATATTGGCTGTTGGTGAGAGAGGGGATTAGAAACTATGGGAAAGAGCCAATGGGATGGAGTATTCTGGGAAGGGCTGGCTGGAACCCTACCAGGAGAGCTTCACATTACAGTGTTTTGTTGCAGATGCCAGTCTATTTCCCACTTTGAGATTCTATGGGATTTATGTATTTGTTCCATAGGATCAGAGTAGCTTTCAGTATTTAGCTAATTTAGTTAATCCTTGTGTAAACCCAACCATGTTTGTAAGCTTTACAACTTCCTAAGGCAACAAGCGCCATAGATGAATTCAAGGTGATTCTTCTTCTTTTAAAAATATAATTACAGGTTGCAGTCACTAGTACACCTTCAGTTAAATATGTTCGCATTCAGATTCAGTCTGCCAGGACAGTAGATGTGGAAAACTACTCAAAGTTGGCTTTCATTAAGGTATGTGTGTCCTTACATTTCTAACAGATACACAGATGTCAACTTTTGCTAAACTGAAAATATATAGTTCAATAAGAGCCTGTGCTGTACAGTGGTTAGAGCAGGAGTGGAGAACTTCTGGCCCTTCAGCTATTGTTGGATGGCAACTCCCCTCATCAGTGACTATGCTTGTTTGGGATGATGGGATTTGCACTCCCAACATCTGGAGAGCTATGCATTGTTCATCTATGAGTTGGATTATTGGAGTAGATCCAGCAAGAACTGGGCTCAGATTCCTATTCAGATGTGATTGATGTTTGCTCGGTAACTTTATAACATCTCTCAACCTATCCTACCTCACAAGGTTAGCTGTGAGGATGAAAGCAGGGGTGGGATTAGGGGTAGGCAGGGGGACAAATTATGGGTGCTTTGCTGAGCAGTTTGGAGGAAGGGTTAAGTGAAATTATATTGGAGGAAGGGTTGAGTTAAATTATTTATATATACACACACACACTCAGTTTCCAGACTTTCATGCATTTGCCCTAATCTTTTTAGCCTAGAATGCAGAGGCAGACTTAAAAAAAATAAAATCCAAGCTCCATATTAGAGTAATATGTTTATTAGGCCAACCCCTCAAAAGTACAAAATTGTGAGCAACATTTTGAGATTCCCAGATCTTTTCACTAGGCGAAGAGAGAGTAAAAATTAAGACAAAACAGCAAAACTGGACTTGATCTAAAACTCCTTCTGTCTCTGTTGTGTCTTGAGTTGTGAGGAAAAGCGAGCAGATACACAAATATGGCTTTATCAGATGATACTCTAGTGTTAAGTTGCAGCTGTGTGTTAAGCACAAAAAAAGAAAAAGGAAAGTTTAGGTCATCATCCTCTATTGTGAGCACAGAGTTCAGCTGTAAGCTCGGTCCTGTCTCTGTCCAAGTAGCACATAGGCTTCTTGACTGGTGGAGAACAGGAAGTAATTGGACACTCTCTATACTGACAATCTTGGAGATACTTTTAGAAGCTGCACTATGTTGATAAAAGCAAAATATGGTAGTTTTAACTGGTAATGAATGTCAGCTCTTAGCAGAATGCACTTTTTAGCCTACATGAATGTTACATTCCCCAGAGCTTTTTTGTTTTTCCATCTTAAGATTTGTCAACACTAGTGGAAAAAAACAACACCCCACCCCCCTGAATCTGGCCTGTTTAAGATCACACAATGTGCAGCTTTATCACCGAATCTGCTGCAATAAGGCCACATGACATATGGCCCTGTCCACACCAAACTTGGGGCATTGCAATAGCATAGCAATAGCATTTATATTTCTATACCACATATCAGTGCCAAAGCACTCCCTAAGCGGTTTACAATGTGTGGTAGCTAATTGCCTCCAATAAGCTGGGTACACATTTTACTGACCTGTGGAAGGCTGAGTCAACCTTGGATCCCTGTAGTATCAAACTCACAACCTTTGTGGCTGCAGTACCGGCATTTAACCACTGCATCACCAGGCATACCACCTTAATCCAGGTTTTAAGAACCTGCAGTTTTCTCTGGAATTTGCTGAAAACTATCATGAACAAAGGAGCCACACTGAATTTGGGTGGTGGGGAGGCAGGGCAAGCACTGCCTAACAGGTGCCACCATTTTTACTTCCTCAGTGCCTTCGCGACTGGTGTGCATTCTCTTGCTCTGAGGTCAGAACGAAAAGCCAGCCAAGAGATTGCATAGCTGGCCACCTTGTCCTGACCACAGAGTGAGCAACTGTGCTCTAGTAAGGCAGAATCCTGGCATATATTCACTCATACTGAGGTCAGAATGAGCAGCCAGGCATGCAATTGCATGGCTGGGTGCATCGTTCTGATGCCAGAAAGAGCGACTGCATGCTAGCGGCAGTGCCACCGCCGAGGTGCTTAAATAGGCAGTGGCGGCAGATCTGCAACATATCTAAACAAGTCCAATAGACAAGCCCAGCAACAAGTGATACAAATTCAGGCTTTGGCCAGGTAAGGTGTGGTGCTTGACTCCAGAGTCTGAATGTTGTCAGAGTTTCATGTGTTGCAGCTGCAGGTCAGAGTAGTCCGTATTTCACCTGGAATTTCCCCCCAATGTAAATAAGCCCTTAGATTGCAAAGTGACGCAGCTTCTCATTAGATATTTGCACACAGATTGCCTGTAGACAATCCTTATCTTTTTCTTCTTTGTTGCAGATCAATGATGAAGTCTTCTTATTCCACAACCGGGGTATACTTTTCATGGCTTTAGATGCCTGCTCTGGAGCAATTGTGAGTCGGCAGCACTTTGAGACAGCCAGTGCTGCAAAGGCTGCCAATGCAGTAACCAGTTATGTTGAAACATCTGTAAAAGAGAGGTGAGTCCTGCAAAGCAAGTTGATGGGTGACTCTATTTGGGAGTACAGCAGGAGTACACTTTTTCAGCTAAAAAGTGTGCCTGAAAGAATCTAACAAAGAAGAATGAAAATGTTTTTAAAAATTCCAAACTTTGACCCTCTCTGAAGACTGCTTCCTAGATCATGGCAAATGGAAATATAACCTTGGAAAGCTGACTGCAGATTTGAAGTTAATGGCTTCTTTTCCACCAAACATTAGATAAGACTTTTCTTCTTTTTCTTCTTCTTCTTCTTCTTCTTTTTTTTTTACTGCTTCCTTCACCAATTAACCAAGCTGAAAATCACAGCTATTTCCTGGCAGTCAATGAATCCCTTTTCCATTTCTCATACCTGGCCTATTTTTTCTTGCCAGGTTCTCTCACCCCCCTACACTTTTTTTTTTCAGTGACAGATTAGAATCAGAGGTGTTCGTTGACTTTCCTATAAAACTTGATGGTAAACTCTCCCCCTCCTTTTAAAAAGCAAGTAACTGACTGGACTTGTCAATATGCATGCTGAATCCTTTTTTAACTTAGATGTGTTTTCAGCAGCAAGGTTGGATCTTCTCCATTTTGCATCTGTTCCACATTCCTTGTGGTTTTCTCTGTTGCCACATGAACATGAAACAAGAGATTTATAGACAAAAGTCTTGGCTGCTGGCAAAAGCAGGTCAAATAACCTGAAAACAGATTTCACATCCAAGGCGTTCCAGATTAGTTCATGACCACACAGACCCCAAATGCTCTAAAGCTATTGCATGACTTTCTATATACTTTCATTGTTTTTCATTTCTACAGATTTTTTTCAAGCACTGTTTATTAATAGGTATTAATAAAAGTGATTAGAGCCAGTGTGACATAGTGGTTTGAAGTGTTGGATTATGACTCTGGGAGACCCAGGTTCGAATCCCTGCTTGGCCACTAGGTGACCTTGGCAAGCCACACTCTCTCAGACTCAGAGGGAGGCACTGGCAACCCCCCCCCCCCCGAACAAACCTTGCCAAGAAAACCCCATGATAGGTTCACTTTAAGGTCACCATAAGTCAAAAATGACTTGAAGGCACACAACAACAGTAAAGGTTATTAGCATCTTATCAACATGAGTCTGAGCAGGCTATATATTGCCCTCCAGTTGTTTTGGACTGCAACTCCCACTTGCTCATTAGCATGGTTCATGGTAAAGAATTACAGTACTATATTTCAAAATATCTGGAGGCACCCGATTGCCACCTAAGGACCTAAGCCAAGGGTGGGGAACCTTTGGCCTTCTAGATGCTTTGGACTTCAGCTCCCACAAGTCATAGCTAGCATGGCCAGTGGTGTGGAATTATGGGAATTGCAGTCCAAAGTATCTAGAAGGCCAAAGGTTCCCCATGCCTGACCTAAGCTGTTATTACTTAAAATGAAAGTCATTCAGTAACATGATGAGTACTGTACAATTTGCACTTCTCATGGGTTAAGTCCCAACACAGTTTGCTCATTTGCCCAATTCTAAAAATATGTAACTGTAATTACAATCCAACATTTCTCCCAAGGGCCATTGGTGTCTTCTCTCCCCCACCACACAGCTTTGTTCTAAGGATATCGAGCTATCGACATGCATTGAGTGAGGAACCTTGGGCTTTAGCTGTTATGGACTACAGTTCCCCCATTTCCTAACTATTCTGACAGGAGCTTTGGGTCGTTCAGATCCAAAACCTGGAGAACCTTTGTTCTAAGAATATGAAGACATTTCATATAGATTTAGCTCATTTGTCCCTCATAACCCTGTGATGAGACAAGCTAGGCTACAATATGATGACTTGTCTAGGACAACCAGTAAAATTTTGGGATGAGCACTTACTTGAGCCTGTGTCTCCATGTTGGAGTTACATGCTATCCATTACATCAGGTTTGCTGTTGAGTGTCCTTTTGTTACCTTTGTAGTTTCTTCTCTGGTCTCACCTAGAGTAGACTGTAGTTCCCTGCTTTTATCCCTATTGCAACTGTAGGGATAGACTATAGATTAGACTGTTGTCTGTTGTGTTCCTAAAGCCAGTGTCACCCCTTCCTCCGATTGTGTCACCTGGTATGGTTCAGCCTCCACACTCCCCTAGTGCCATCCCTAGAGCAACTGTATAGATAGACTGCAGGTTAGACTGCAGTCTGTTGCTTTTATCCCTAGAGCGACTGTATGGATAGACTGTAGCTTAGACTGCAGTTGCTTGCTTTTATCCCTGCGGTCAGAGGGATGCTTAACATTTTGTTTTGGAGATAGCCTTGTAGGAATATTTGGAATCTATATCAAGCAGAGTGCAGGAGAACCAGTGCAGTATGAGCTTGTGGTAGAAACAGGAGGAATGATTCAGGATGCTCTTATAAAGTATTTTTTTTAAAAAAGGGAAGCTTACATATATTGTTTCAGGAAATCCATCTTGTGGATGGAAAGGAGATAGACAAAAGAAGTTGACCTAAACTTTGTTATAAGAGCCCCTAATAGCTGACTGTCATGTGTGTGTGTTGGTTCGTGTCCATTATGAGGTTGGAGCCTCCTGGATGCTCCCTTCCCAGATAAAGGGAGACAAAGGACCAACTAACTTTCTTGGAAGAAAGAGGAGAAGTGACTTCTCCAGGCAGGAAGGAAGCAAAAAGGCTTGAGTACATATATCAAAGAAAGAAACAGAGAGGGGCGGGCATGCTCTTTAGAGTTCCTTCTCTCACTAATAACTTTACAAGTGTTGATGCCTCTATGCTTCCAACAGGCATGCTTAACATTTTGTTCTGGAGATAGCCTTGCCTATCTTTTTCTTTCAACTGACTCTTAATATATTTCTGCAGAGAGAGTGGGCATTGATCTTTCCATTCACAGTGTTGTATCTCACTCCCCACTTCTCTGTCTCTTCCAGATCAATTGTCCTTGTTTGTACCAGAGATATTGCACAAGTAATGGCAACCTACGAGATGTCCGTATTTACAAAGTTAGGTTCTGCAAAGCCCGTTGTCTTCCACAAAAAAGGTGACTATATGACTCATGTAACCTTTTATCCAGCAAAAGATGACTCTTTTGTTGTTGCACAAATTACTTGCCTGACCTCGTCTATTAATGCTGTTCTAAAAACAATGCACACATTTCTTTTTTCTGCAAATGGCTCATATGTGTATTTAGTGTAATTGCAAACTTGGTGGGAATTAACAGAATTTGTTCAGGAACCAGAGTGCTGTGACTTGCCCAGGTCAGGCCCTACTATTAGTTGAAATGAGGCAATTGCATCAGACAGAAGCAGTTGTGGAGCGGCAGCCACAGACCCAGAGCCATTCCTCCTGAGCATCCTGGCCCTTTGCTACTACTAGAGGGCAAGCTTTTGTGTGCCATGAGTCCACTTAAATATCTTCAGTTGCCACTCCAGTTTGTTTCTGTATGGGTGAGGGCACCATTTTGTTGGTTGTCTCAAGCAGCAAAATATACTGTGTCAGTCCTTGCTCTGTCAGTCCTCTTCTGCTCTGTGAGTTTGGCATAAGAACAGCACAGAAGTGGTGGAAGTTATAAAGGGTCTGGAGCGCCAGGTGAGAGCCAGCATGGTGTAGTGGTTTGGGTGTTGGACTAGGACCCTGGAGAGCAGTGTTCAAATCCCTGCTCAGCCATGGAAACTCATTGGGTGACCTTGGGCAAGTCATAATCTCTCAGCCTCAGAGGAAGGCAATGACAAACCCCCCTCTGAACAAATCTTGCCAAGAAAACCCTATGATAGGTTCACCTTAGGGTGTCATAAGTCAGAAATTACTTGAAGACACAGAACAAGGGCCAGCCGATGAGAGTCTGCAGTCAATCCTGGAATATAGTTGTCATTTTCTTTTCAAAGATTTAGTATCATCATGTGTGTATGTGCCTTCAAGTCACCTGTCGACTTATGAATTTCACAGAGTCCCATCCCATGAATTTCACAGGGTTTTCTTAGGCAAAGACTCCTCAGAGGTGGTTTTACCAGTTTCTTCCTCTAAAATATAGCCTAAAGCATCTGGTATTCCTTGGTGGTCTCCCATTCAATTACTAACAAGGGCTGGCCCTGCTTAACTTCCATGATCAGACAGGATCTGGTGCCTTCAGGTTATTTAGGCTTCATTGACAAGCATAAATACAGCTAAACCTTATTTTTAAATTTTAAAACCAGCATTTCTCCAGTCTTATCCTCATAACATTTAGATTTTTCTCCCCCTCCACCACAAAAGAAAATCTCAATTTGATGTATATTGTGTATATTTAGAATACACAATTTAGAATACACAATACACATTTAGAATGTTTTATATTTTTAACAGATTGGAAACTGCCCCCAAAGTTTGGTTAGCAGGTAATTTAAAGGTGCATGGAGTAAATAAATGCCTAAATACTGAAACAGACCATTCAATTCACTCATTAAAAGATTTCCTTAAGTCTAACAATAATTGTCTATCTCTTTAACTCTCATCCTGGCTGACATTTGATTCTTCTTCATGGTCTCTGTGACTTACACAAATGGGGCTATCTGTGCCTGCACAGTGCATCATTCAGAACCTTCTATAGTAGTTACATAAGCTTTTTGGCAGAAGCATCACCCAATCCTCAGTTCCTTTTCGTCTGCCATTGCAGTAGCATGAATAGGAACATGTCTAGAGTTTTTGATACCTCCAGTTTGGATCTTGGATTGGATTCTTAGACTTTGATTTTGTTTTTCCTTTTGGCTTTGGTCTTCTACCTATAGGCTTCATTTACTGGCTCAACCTCGGCTTGTTTGACGATTCTGTGAGTGGTATTGGCAGTTCAGGCCGTGCTTACCCTTCAGTGTTATTCATTCCACTGCCTTAATTTAAAAAGTGCATCACTTTTGTCACTAACACCCCAGAGAAGGAGAGTCACTTGAAGTGTCTCCTTTGCCTTGGTGAAGTTAATGTGGTGTCTACCTGTATTCATGGTAGAACTTTCACTCCTCAAGTGAAGTGGAAGGACCAAATAGAGGTACTGATGTCATGAGAGGTAGGGATGGAAGCACCTGGTACAGATATCCCTGGTCTACCCTAGTAGAGTAGTGAAAGAGGACATTTGGGAATGCCCCGGGCCAAAGAAGGATGCAAATAAAACCAAAAAATAGGGCTAGAAACCTTTGAACTGTTTCTCACAGGAAGCATTCATTGCCAGAGATACAGTGTATATTCAGGGCATAGAATGAGAGGAACCCTTCTAAATTCAAAGTGTTGAAGCACCTGGACCTCACTGAGATAAAGGCATGCATTGTCCTGGTGCTTCTGGTAGGGGTGCATCATGAACAACAGGAAGCTCTGCAGGAACTGTGGCATCCAGCTTCACAGAAGAGATTTAGCACATTCAGAATGTACTTGAGGTTTGACAGCAGAAAAACAACAGGGATACATAGAGTCACTGATAAACTGGTTGCCTTTCAGGACATGTGGACTACGTTGGTTGAGCAGCTTTGAACTTAGTACATACTGGTGATGGAACTAACCATTGATGAATAGCTTGTTGAGTCTAAAGATGAAAGGCCCATTCCAGCAGTATATGCCAAGTAAAACAAGAAACTGTGGCATAAAAATATGGTGGTGCTGTGATGCTAAGGCATCATATCCTATGAAGGGAGACATTTACCTGGGCAGGCAGCCTGATACACTCCGGGAAGCCCAGATAGATGACAGTGCTAGTTGAACTAACATTCAATGTCAGTTGAACTATATTTCTGCAGTGGTTGAAATATGGTGTGAGAGATTTTCCCCCCTTACCAGCTTAAAAATGGGAGAAGGTTGAGAAACAAAAGACCAAAACTATACTGGTACCTTCAACAGAATAAGAGATCCCTCTTTCCAGTGTTACATCTGCAGTAGTGCAGTGGTTAGGAAGACCAGTAGACAGCAAACCATATGTGGAAAAATATGCTTGTAAGAGCCATTGCCCCATCCAAGTGACATCCTCTAGTTGTCTGTAGAGTGAGTGGCTGGCACAAAGAATGTCCCTTCATGGGGAAACATTTCCCTCAGCGGGAACTATTTTGTTATTAGGGTAGGACGTTACCTCATTATACCTTTAGTGCTAGGTCTTCCTGCCAATAAATTAAAACAACTGTTTTCCTTCACAGTTTGTGTCCATTTCCAAAATTTGGAGGTTTGAAACAGGCTTCTTTAATTAAAAAAAATGGGAATAATAGTAAGACACGGAAATTACGATGGTTACATTTTTTTTTGTCACAGAAAAGATGATTTAACAGCTCCTCAAAACAAATCTTCTACCTTGTGTGAGCATGAAGTTTCAGGCTCTGGGTATTTGGGAGTTGTGGAATACCCTTCATTCTATATTCAAAAACACACCTGTGGATATGGGGCTTTTAAATCCTTTGTAATGCATTGGAATTCCTATGGGATCTGAAAAAGTTAAAACTACCCATTTGCCACATAATTGGTGCCGGTGTGGACAACCAAAGCTGATTCGGGGCAGTGTAAAAGTAATTGGGTGGGATTATGAAAAATGTTCAAATCAAAAAGTAAAATCCAATTGAACAGTATTTAAATGAACTGTATTTAAATGGCTGTGGTTTCAGTGGCCCAATGGATTATCTTGAGCAAACCATAGCCACCCTCTTTTAAAGTTCATGGCAAAATGATCGAAGTGGGTCAAGCAAGGGAAAGTAAATGAAATGGCAACTATTTTTAAAAGTGGAATTAAACTGACGTATGCAGACAGTCCATTGCTATTCTGAATAATCCAGAATATGTACTACCTTTGTTGCCATTAAAAAAAACAAACCCTTCTTTGCTTTAGTAGGCTGTTCTGTAGTTTGGAAACAAATATGTAATGGAAGAATAAGAAAAGGAAAGGGCACCTGACCATTTTGCTGTTGTCCAAAAGAACTGAAATCCAGTCAGCAGTTGAAAGCCATTCCCAGAACGTTTGGCTGAATAAAACATTCTCTTCCACCTTCACTCCTCAAGGCTAGAAACAGACATTCCAGCTGATCGTATGCAAAGTTCTTATTTAGCTGTATCCTTGAGTTGTTTGGGGTAGAGGCTCACTTCCAAACCAAAGAGGAACAGATAATTTTAGATAACTCTGTCTGAACAGAATTGGCTCCTTTGACTCTTGGGTGTTTGACCATGATGGCGGCCAAAACTGCCTTTGGTGAAGTAATTATTCCCATATTGGATCACTGGACTAGTGTCACTTCACTTTTCCAAATCTAAACCAGAGGACAGGAATTGCTGGGCTGGTTCAGAGTAAAGTCCACCTGGCAGACAGATACTTCTCACTGCTATGATGGTGACACCTTTCCCTTATTGGTTGTCCACACTATCTTGTAGTTTGGAAGATACCTCCTTTGAAATAGGGAGCTGCCATTGAGTGACTATAGCATAATGCCTAGATCAGAGAAGGGAATGGTCAGGTTGTGTCCAGTTTTGGGAACCACATTTTTAGAAGGATGTCATCCAGAGGATGCCAACCAATAAAGCAGTTGGTCTAGAGATAAAGGACATTATCAGATGTGGCAAAAATAGTGGGATTATGATGTCAGGGCCCAGCTATCACACAATGTCATCATCTTTGCATTATTACTCCATGCTCCAGCTGTGAAAAAGGCATTCTTTCTCATTCATGGGACAAGCCATCAATAGATCATCAATAGCACTCTTTTTGCACTATTGACTGTGTGCAAAACCACGTCCCATTGTAATTTACGTGATTACAGCATGAATGGGCGGTCCTCAGTGAGAAAACGTCTGGGTGAGAACACAAAAATTAAGCACAGGACACTCTTTTTATGAACTGTTCCCTTTAGTTTGCATGCTCTTAGGTTTTTTTCAGTACTTGTGTTAATTAAAATGTTTTTGGAGTTTTAAGCACATTCGCATTTTCTCACAAGAACCGCCAAAATCTCGCCCATGTCAAATAGCAGAAGTAAACTCCCATTCTTGAAGCACTAGTGGTCATTGTTTGCTAATTTAGTGGTGTTTCTTTTGCATGATTACAGTTACATGAGATAATAACTGTTATAATCCCACAATATTCCTGCTGTCTTCATTTGTGGAATTACAGCATTTTTAGACTATAGTCTGATAATGTCCCAAGTCTTGCAAGGGACAGTTGAAAGAGGTTGGTTATGATTAGCCTAGAGAAGGAGGTATTGAGGCAAGAGATGGCATCTGTTATCAGTTTTCTGAAGAGATATTGTACAGAAGATGGAACAGACATAGTCTCTGTAGCCCTAGGGGCCGGTTTGGAACCAATGGTCAAAAATGGAAGGAGGCTGTCCTGTTGCATCCTTATATTTCTCCCACTGTATCACGACAGGGGACAGAGATGATACTGCTCTGGACTGAGGCTGTAGACATGTGTCACTTGCTTTTATTTATTAATTTTTTTATTTAAAAAATCCCATTTAAAATAACATGTTTATCCCTGAGTCTTCTGTGTTTGTGGTATCTGTTGGTTCAGCAATGAGTGAGATTCTTTCCCCCTGTGGTTCCTTTTGTTAATTAAATGCACAGTCAGGGATGGAAGAGGAGAGTTAGAAACAACTTATACAGAAGTGGCTTTGTCTTACTCGAAAGCCAAAGAACTCTTCAGAGTTAAGAGGCACTGAACATTTGGGAGGTGGCTTCTCTCCCCCTCAGTAATGGATAAATTCCTCAACCTGGTGTCTGATGTAGCCATGCCATTCATGACTGGGAGAGAGTATAAAGAGTTGATCCATGTTCAGCCCTATTCCTTTCATACTTTCCCAAAGAGCAAGGGGGGCTTGACCCCCACCCAGCCGTGGCTGTCTTAGTCAAATTCCTATCTGGATCATCACCGCTGGGCTAATTAAAATCCATCCCCTGGCAAGTTTCTGAGCGTGTGGTATTTGCCCTTACCTTCTTTAATTACTTGGCTTTTGGAGAGGGCCCGTCACATTCCACTTGGGAGGTGGCCATAGAAGGATGCTAAGAAGAAATGTTTGCTGAATAATTACAAAGTCTGTTTTTTCTCTCTGCCCCCCCACCACTTAACCAGTCAGTAGATTTGTTAGCCCTACTCAGACACTCAGCCTATACCTGTGATGCTGGGGGATGGGCCTTTGACAGCTTTCTTGGTCTTCATACCCCACACATCTCAGCTATGCACTGGAATTCATGATAGTGGTCTCAACATGTGGACCCGCATTGCAGCATGTGTTTTAGTGTTCTCATTGCACAGAAGTAACCTTTGCAAATGTGAGCTTGGATGCATTAATGAAGTGGGTGGGAAAGGGCAAGGTGGGTCCACCACATAGACGAGGATAGAATTTAACAAAATTCAAAATTGCCTTCTGTGGTGAAAGGTTTTCTGACTCAGTAATCTTTCAGTAACAAAATACTTTGAATTTTAGGAGAACTACCGCCTGATTTAAAAATTTATCAGAATCTTTCTAGGTCTGGAAGTCTTCCAATACATTTCTTATATATCACGTCATCCAAGCATTGTGAAAATGGCAAATGTGATCATGGTGCTGAATGTGTGGCTATGTATGTATATTTGCTATATATGCCTGTTATTTATATTAATCACATTTGCATCCTAGTGTGCTCAAAGCTATGGGCCTGGCTCTCCTACTTTTATCTTCTCAACAACTATGTGAGGTAGGTTATGCTAACAGAGAGAGTGGCTGGCCCAAATTAACCTTATGAATTCATGGCTCAGTGGGGTCTAGAACATGGATTAACCAAATGGCAGCCCAGTATTTCAACACACTGATTCTCAAATTTGGGCATCCAGATATTTTTGACATCGACTCGCAGATGTCCAGGCAGTAAAGCCAATGCTAAGGGATTCTGTGCACAATCGCTACCATAAAAATCCAATATGGCGGTTCTAGCCGCTTCATTGATGGCATCCCCCTCCTATGCATGTCTGACCAATCAGGTTTCTACTTCTGATCTTATCCAGGAATGGACTGCAATCCGAATTGGTTGTCCCAATTAGCAGGAATGTACATTTCCCTCACATTGTTTTTAAAAAGTCAGGAAAAGCTGCAAAGGCTTTCCCCGTGCAGTATATGGCGTTTTTGGCCCCTCTCCTTCCCAATACTGCAAATCACCACAGGATCCCATTTGGATAAAAGGTATTCTCCTCGAATTCTATGAGGAGTATTTTCACCATTTAGACAAGCCTTCAGGAATGCCAGAGGCTGAATCCAAACTGGATTATTATTTACCATGGCTTCTTCATATAGAATCCTTGGATTTGTAGTTTGGTGATGCACCAGCACTATTTGGCAGAGAAGGCTAAAGACCTTGTAAAACTACCAATCCCAGGATTCAATAGGAAGGAGCCATGGCAAATAATCCAGTTTCAAACTGGATTATATGTGTAGTGTGGATTCAGCTTCTGTGACTGTGTTAGACAAAGTGTCACAAGAAAAGTATACCTTCGCATTAGTAGTTTATTGTATTTATTTAGAGCAGTGGTTCTTAACATTTGGTCCGGGGCCACAGGGGGCCACAATGTCCTCACAGGGGGTGCATGAAGGTTTGAAGGCTGCTCAGCCCACTTCCTGCCTGCAGTGGAGTGGCCACATGACAGGAGCCAAGGCAAAGGCTGGCTGGCTTGGCCTGCACACTGCCATTCAATCCGCTCCAGACACAAACTTGCAGGAAAAAGCAGGAGAAAAGTCTTCCTTCCCCCTCCAGTGCCTCTGAGGGAAGGTTTAATGGTGGTATTATTGTTGTTGTTGTTTTAAATTAGGTTCTGGGGATCCACAGGAACAAAATATATTTAAAGGGGGTCCCTTGTAAAGAAAAGGTTAAGAGCCACTGATTTAGACCCTTTATACTCTGCCCTTCAGCCAAAAGGCTTCCAAAGCGGCTTACAAATTGTTAGTTTGACAATTCCCTGCCCTCAAGTTTACAATCTAGAACAGCATGAAACACAAGAGGAGGAGGTGGCAGTTGGGGAGGCGATGACATCCAGCAAATGTTGGCTGCTCTTCTCTCCTTCAGAGGCCAGAGGACGATGGCATTTGGGATCGATGGAGGGCCTTTCCTCAGCCGTTGGAATCATGGCAAGATGGAGCTGCGCCTGGCTCCTGTGGTTAATTAATCAGTGATACCCAGTTATTAAGTTTTCACCAGCAATGCTCATGTCAACGTGTAGTGATTTCATCTTTTGTTCCCGTTGCATGTTTTTTCCGTTAAGATTCAAATATTTAACCCTGTTCATAAGGAATCCTCTGAAATCAGATGTGGCAGTTAAGTAGCATTTAGACGCTTGGATTGCATACGTTACTAAGTTTACAAAATATGCATGAATAAATGATGAAGAATCTTTGATTGCTTTCTTTCAGAATACATTTCAAATGCATGCATGAATTCAGAAAAAATATGCAGAAAATTGGCTTATCTGTACATTTTCCATAGAATGAAAGCAAAACTTAACAGGAATTTGGCGAACCTAAAATTGCACAAATTGTAATGATTTATCATAGGTTATTTGCCAAACGATACAATAATAATCATATGAAATTTCTCTCCCCCCACTTTCTTTTCTCTCTCTCTCCTATCCTCACCCCAGGCAGTTTTACTATGCTCGGATATAAAGGAATTCCCAGACCCTCTTGGATTAAAATCCATAGCCAGACTGCTCATCAGAAATCTGCTTCTCTCCAATATTACTTACCTCTGATGTTGAGGGAATATGGATGCTCGGCTGATGTGACCAAAGTTTAAGACTGTCTTGGACTAAGGGAGGACATAATTCCACATAGCGTGGAAAACATAAACAACTGGATCATCTGGGTCCATTGCCTTACAGAGAGGGAGCATCTCTCCGACGTTCTTGTTTTTATGGGGAATTGCATTTGTACAGGAGCTTCATTTTACAATGAATAAAATCTATTCTGATCTAACAAATTGGGGGTGGGGAGTGCATTTTGTTGTTGTTTTCCAATCTGGGACCCAACACATTTGTAAACAGATTGGTTTACAAGTCAGAGCACACATTGGGCTCAAAGCCCTGAGTGCTTTGCAAGGAAATGCCAAACATGTCTACTTAAGAGGTGAGCTCCATTTAATTCAATGAGACCCACTGTATGAGATGTTCTTAAGGTGTATCTCCTGTTTGGTTAGGAAAGTAGCAGCCAGCCTTATGGTCACCCATGCATGTAACCACTGCACCTAGGCTGCAGAATTACAGAGGAAAATCAATGTCTGCAGGTAAAGGTAGAGCCATGTCATTAAGCAAAGTGAGTTGGCCTCATCCTTGATTTTGAGTTTCATAAAAGAGGAACAAATATTTTGTTTTTACTGTTAGGAAAGGAGGAAGGTGCTTGTACTTTCAGCCATTGTGCCAAAATAACTTGACAAGGTGTGGGTAATATGACCCCTTGACTTATGGGGCAGGTGAGCATCATTGTTGCTTTTTCACAGATAGCAAAATGACATCAGCTGAACAGGCAAGCACTTTCTCTCTTTCTCGCATGAAAGGCTGTCTGCGGTTAGCTTCCTTTCAAGAGGATTTTCCATTTTCCCTATTTGTACCACTTTCTTCCTGCAACATGGAACTAAAGAGGGAATGTGGATTCATTTATTTAGTGGAGAGCTGTGGACCTCCAGATGAAGTTGGACTGAAGGTCTCACCAGCCCTAACCAGCATGGCCATTGTGAGAGAGGCAAAGGGCAGCCGAGCAAGCTTCTGTAGGGCTGTTCTGCCAGTCCTCCATCACAGAACTCAAGGCAGCAAGAAGTCAAAGTGGTCTCCCATGCAGGCATGGAGCAGATGCAAACTTGCTTCAATTAAGCAAGGTGGGTGTGTCATGTGCCCTCATACCATGCCCACTGCTCCGCAACATAGTGTTGAGTATATTCAAGGGTACATGGTTAGTTTGGTCATGACGATAGAAAGATCAGCATTCTATGGAAAGTGATTGTTGATAGAAGAGATGTAAAACAGCAACAGCATATGATCTATGTTCAGAAGGTCCCAGGTTCAATTCCTGCCATCATCAATTAGGAATGGGGAAGACTTCTGCCAGATACCACTGAGGCTGCATCTGCACTGCAGAAATAATCCTGTTTGACACCACTTTAACTGCCATGGCTCCATCCTATGGAATTTCTGGGATTTGTAGTTTTTATGAAATATATGGCCTTCTCTGTCAGAGACCTCTGGTGCCACAACAAACCCCAGGATTCAATAGCATTGATCCGTGGCAATTAAAGTGGGATCAAACTGGATTATTTCTGCAGTGCAGATGCAACCTGAAAGCCACGGAAAGACCAACAGTGGTGAAGTAGTAATCTTCCAGATATCTGACTATAATTCCCATCATCCCTGGCTGATGGGAAATGGAGTCCAGAAATGTCTGGGGAGCCACAGGTTTTGTCCTAGTGTAGACAGCAGCAAGCTACATACACCACTGGTTTGACTTGGTATAAGGCAGTTTCTTATGTTATTGACTAGCCCAGAAATAAGAGATAGGAATTCTGAAGGCATAACTAGAGGTTCCATTGTGGAAAACTGATGAAGAAAAGATTCTCTGAAGGGGGGGGAAACACGGTTCTGAAAACCACAGTTTCAAGGAAAGTTTGTGACCTTCAGACCCAGATGTTTTGGAACACTGTAAGAATAGAAAGTTACCTTGATAGAATGCTCTGAGACTTGTTTTTAACAAAGCAGCACACCTCATGCTTGCATTCATGCAGGAGTAAATATTTTGTTCAGTATAATTATATAGTGAGATGGTGAAGAGTACTGTAAAGTAAAACTGCAATTGGTTGTTGAGGCCAGCGTGGTACACCACTGTTATGTTGTTCTGCTGAGTTGCTGATCAGTCTTCCTGAGGTTACCTTAATGTAGGATTTCTATAGCTTTATCTGTGTTTCAACTAGGAGGCCTCAAGACCCAGACAGATCCTGTGCATTTTTGAGGTTAGCTGTGCTGGCCAAAGTTTTGCTCCTTTGTAAGTTTCCTTCTTGAGCTGGCAGTCTTGCCCGCCCGCCCGCCTGCCTGCCTGACATCATGCCGGCCGCTGACTCATTTCCAAACCACGGAGCATCAATTGCTAATGCAATTGAAAAGTATGTCAAATAAAGGGTCTCTTGAGAATCCTGTGGCAGAAGGACACCTGAGACTGCCAGAGAGAAAACAGATTGAGGAGGGGAAGGAGAACTGAGATTGATTTGCTAAGCAGCAGGTAGGAGAGCTGTCATCTTTTCTTTTAACCTGCACTGGAGAGAATATTGCAGGGTCCTTGGGCATGGGTTTAATTTTATTGTCCTTGCATAACACAATGCAATGATAGAACTGCAATAATTGACCATTCCAGGGGTGTTTCTGCTGACAAAGTATGAATTATGGCTCTTGTGCATATATGGTATTCAAGTCCATAAAGAGAGAGGGAAAGAGTCCCCCAGAAGCACAAAATGGTTTTGCATGCATATTGCAAATTTACATTCATATGCCTCTTTTTAAATTTACATGTCTTTCCCCAACAAATCCTTAGTCCTGCTGAGAACAACTTGATCTGCAGCAGTTAGCAGGTGTTGTGAATCCAGTTAGCACCATGCCAGGCAAATCTTTCCCTGCAGTTTTCTGCTGGTCAAACTTAAAGGGAAAGAAGTAAGCTATGAGTGTGTGTGTGCATGTGTCTATGTATGTGTTTTTTTGGCCAACTGGCAACCCTCATTTATGAACCAAGTGAGTGAGGATGGCTTACTTGACTACTAAAAGCAGTTTGAAATTTTGCTAGAAAGTAACCCCAATTCTGTTCCAGTTGAAATAATTCTGTTTGCTTATTAAAGAAGGTTTCATAATATCTTTTTGAATTTGTTTAGCTTTTACTAGTTGTAGGAGGAAACAAATAACTCTGTAGATCATAGAAGCCCTAAATTTGACCACAAGAAAACCTGGCTGAGCCTTTTCCCCAGCTTCTGAGGCTTTGTTGGCATTGCCCATACACTTTCAAGCTTATCTTTGTAAGCTTGAGGATTAGAAGTTGCTGGATATTTTTTTTAACAAAGTGAAATTTATTGGCACATGACATTTATTGCTGTGTAACTGTAGGATACTTACAAAACTACCAATACTTTTTTTTCTTGGCATATGGAGAAAAAACCCAAGCAGTTCTATTTTCTGTAACAATCTTCTTCATTAAGACATTTTCTTTGCCAGTATGGAAGGGCCTAACTACCCTTAAGGCATCAGATCCTGTCTGATCGTCGAAGCTAAGCAGTGTCAGCTCTGGTTAGTACTTGGATAGGAGATCACCAATATATACCCAGCACTGTGGGCTATATTTCAGAGGAGGGAACTAGCAAAACCGCCTCTGAGTATTCCTTGCCTGAGAAAACCCATGGGTCACTATAAGTAGACAAGCAATTTGAAAGCATGCAAACACATGCACATGGCATTGTGGAAGATACAAGCTCCCTGATTCCCATCAGATATAGTTTACATGGCATGCCTTGGTTTGCCAGAGACGGTCCTGATTTATCTTCGGCTTTCCCAGTTTTCCAGCTGCTTTGTTTCTTTCTCCTACTACTACTTTCCCTCTTTGTTCTCAGCTTGCCTCAGTTGCTACAAACTTGAGTTCTTGTAGTTTGTACACAATTAACTCAGCAGGGGGGAATGGAGAGGAGGGGAGAGCTGGAATCTTGACCTTCCCAGCTGCCTCAGGCAAAAGCAGACTGCTGCAGCCTCTCCTATCTGGTGTGTTGTTCCTCATTCGTAACTTTTGTTCCTCATTCGTAACTTTTGCCAACTTGACCACACATTGATGTTGCTTGGCCACATGTTCGAGTTTTCATCTGTAAAACATTAGAAGGTATGGCATGAAGATGATTTTTTGTATGGGGGAGTGGGACCATGACAAACAATATCAACAAATTCTAAACACTCAGTTTCAACAGAGACTAAATTCTCAGAGAACACACTTAGCATTTTTCTTCTTCCTTTTTGCCTTCACGCACTAAGGTTAGAGGTTTGGCCTTCACGCACTAAGATGATGATGTCTTCAGTTTTTTTCTTCAGCCAAGGGCAGAAGAGCTGACTACACTGAAGTCTGAAGAAACAATAAGCTTGACCTTCTGGAAAATTACACATATCCTAATTCCTTGCAGAAAGAGGGGGAGGCAAGGTGAGAGGAGCCATTCGTAAACAAGATTGGTGCCACAGAGGCACAAAAGAAAACAGTCCCCACCCTGCTGCATAAAGGCAAGCAGTTACAAAAACAGCGAATGGCAGGCGGTTTTGGCAGCAAGCTTGCTGGGACAGTGGAAAGGTGATCATCGTTGCACCGTGCAGGGGGGGAAATCACCCAGAGAGTGTCAGTAGAAGAAAATCCCATGTAGTGGGATTTTTGCAGGTATGTTTCAAATTGTTACCTCTTGGTAGGCATGGGGAAGTTTCAGGTTAGCTTTCTCCCATATTAGAATTTTGGTAAGTTTCTGATCTTAAGAATGAACTGAAACTTCTCACCCACCCCTACTCAGCTGCCTCTCCCAAATGAGTTTCGTGGGTGGATTAGGACAGATAGACTTCATCCCTGACAGGTTTTTGTTTTTCATCTCAGCCAGTGATGGGAATCCATTGGTGACAAGGTTGTTTTAGGGAATCCAGTATGTACTGGACTAAATAATGTCACACGTAGGGCAGAGTATTGATCGCCAGAATTTCAGCAGACCTGCTGATAGAAATAACAAAAGACAAACAAGATAATAGATTAGTGGAGTTCAGTTTTTTGTAGAAAAAAAAAACCCCAAAGGAGTGTAATTATACATATGTGTATCCAGAAGCAAGCCCTCTTGCAGAGGTGGGCAAAGTGTGGGCCTGGGACCCCATGTTAACTCCAGTGTTTTTCACAGTGCCCAGCTACCCCCTTTGACTTTATTCTTTCTGGCAAAAAAATAAAATAATTAATTGTCCCTCTTGGAAACTTGCAGAAGTGGTGATTCATCATTTAAATAGTTTGCAACCTCCCAACTGCACTGTTCAATAGTCTTTAAAAATGTCTATTTTTTCAGAGTTTGACTTCTGCACATGGGTGACAAGAGAGGTTTATGTGACCTCTGGAGTATTTTAGGGCAAACAAACTGGCCCCTGGATCTGCTGCAATTGCCTCTTTGCCCTATTGTGTTTAGTGGGGCTTACTTCCAGAGAAGAAAGTACAGTGGATCGGCAGGAGTTCAGTTCTGAGACCCCCACAGATGCCAAAATTGCCGATGATCACATCCCATATTAAATGGCGGAGACGTGCACACGGACACTTCAGGATGTTCACATTCACATCACCACCATTTTAAGTATAGGATATGATGATCTGCCTTCGCTTGAAATCGCGGATCCGGAGCCTGTGGATCAGGAGGGCCGCTGTACAGTGTTGCAACCACAATATTTTGTGGTATCTGGAACTTATATGTGTGTCATTCTGGCACTTTGTATTTGCAGAGAGCTATCCTTGATTGAGAGGAATCAATAAAAACCCCCTTCATCCCATTTTAAAAAATTACTACTTTGCTGCAGGATGGCTAAATCAGATTAGATAAATCAGTAATATATTTTTCTGAGAATACAAAATAGCTAAGGACACTTCTTAAAATATGACCAAGAATATTATGCATCTGTGCAGGTTTTTTGAAGTTACATGGGACTGCTTTTCATTGTCTTTCAAGGCATGTTTCTGGTCCTTCAATGTGAATACAGTTGTCCCTTCACATTCGCTGGGGTTTGGTTCCAGGACCCTCCGTGAATACCCAAATCCGTGAATACTCAAGTCCCATTATATGCAATGGCAGAGCAAAATGGTGTCCCTTATATAAGATGGCAAAATCAAGGTTTGATATTAGGATTGTTAATTTTTAAGAATATTTTTCAAGCCGTGAATACTCAAATCCGTGAATGTCAAATCCGTGAATGTGGAGGGACAACTGTACAAGCTTGGAAGTGTGTGGGCATAATCCCTGGAGAGAAACATTTGATGAGTGTGTGCTTGATGCATATTTTCTGTGGAATCTGGCAATGTGATGTTAAATGTTCTGTATACTTCCTCTTCCTGGGATTAGCGCAATAAATCATGCAGTAAATACATGTTGCTCACTTTTACCGGTAATCATTTTATACATATAAGTTGGGGGGGACGACAAAGTGTGCCCCTCAGGGCTGTTTTTGTGGCCTTCATGCTCCAAATGGGAAAAGAAAAAAGCTAAAATGCCCCAAATGCACTTTAGGGGGGATAGAGGGCATTTCCACCACATGTGGAGATCTTCTGGGCCCCCAGAGGTCAAAAACAGTTTTTGCAATTTTTTAACAATTGCCCTGAAATACCCCAAAATATCTAGAGGGCATTTCCAGCAGGTTTTTTGTTTCCACCCGCCCCAGCCAATTTAGGCCCACAGGAGGCTTCTTCTTCTTTTTTTTTTTTTAATAGAAGAAGGGGTGAACAGGAAAATGACTTCTGCTTACTTCCTGATGTTAAAAAATACTCTCCTGGGCCTAAAGTGGCTCAGTAGGGCCCAAAATGTGGTGAAAATGCCCCCAAGCCCCTAGAGAGCATTTGGGGGCACAAAATAATAATAATAATAATAATAATAATAATAATAAAATTTTATTTCTATCCCGCCCCTCTGCAATACAATCGGGGCAGCTTACAATATAAAAACTCAATAGTCCCAGTACCCTAACCCACCCACCCCTTAAAATAATATTAAATTATAGAAGATTAAAAACATACAATAATTAAAAATATATAAATTAGAAAGACAAAAAATAAAACAGACAATGGTTAAATTGTGTGTGCGGGAGCAGGAATGGTAGAGAAGTATGCTCTACCAAAGTCTCCTGAGGGGGCTACTGCAACCTCCTTAGCCTTCCACAGTTGCCCACCCTGATGTAGATGAATCTATATATTCATGGCACAAATGTGTTGAGTCTCTGGCCAAATCTACACTACAGAAATAATCCGCTTTGTAATTGGATTATTTGCCATGGTTTTCTTTCTTATGGAATCCTGGGATTTGTAGTTTTACATAGTATTTAGCCTTCACTACCAAACTACAAATCCTAGGATTTCATAGGAAGGAAGGAGCCATGGAAAATAATCCAGTTTCAAACTGGATTATTTGTGTAGTGTAGCTTTGGCCTCTGTTAAAAACAACAATCCCCACACACCTATATTGGTTTTGGTTCTCTAGCAAATGTACAATGGTGATTATTCAGTCTGTTTTAGTCGGGAGCCTATTGTAATGTGTGTTGATTTATATCTGAGTGCAAAAGAGAAAATCCAATTACAAGCAGCCACCCTCCTTGCATAACCCAAGATCAGCAACTGTAGATGAACAAAAGGCAGACTGAGAGGAGCATTAGCAAGTTGGGTGTTAGGAGACTGTTTTTGAGGCTATAAACCTGCTAATTTATTCTTCATGTCTTCTGCCCTGAGTAGAAATTGGACAGATTTTAAGCCCCTCTTTGCAGTTATGTCAGGAGATTGACACCTGCAGTCAGCAGCTGGTGAAGGCCCTGACTAACAGCTTCCTCTATCTGCCTTTTGCATTCTTGGCGAATACTTGCTCTTTGGAAACATCTCAACAGCTGGGAATCTTTTTTTTTCTTCTTCAAAGCAAACCTCTTGCCAGAATCAGAGATGCAAATCCCACTCTCTCGCCATTGCCAAACGGTATTTTAACAGCTATATTTTCTTGTCCAGCAGACAATTTTTTTAGAGGGAACTGGAGCAACCTTCAGTATTTTCACTGGATGGACCGCCTGATAAGCCTGCTACCTTTAAATGTGAGATGGGGCGGAGAGCAGTCAAGAGTGGCCTTACCGACAAAGATTAAATTAGCTGGCTTTCTTCCTCACCCACAACTTGGCGCTCAAAAATGATGCACAGAGTTGTGGGTGAGGAAGAAAGCCTAACTAGTTTAATTTTTGTCGGTAGACAAAATGTTAGATTCTGGTGTGCGAGAGAGCAAAAATTATATAGACTAGGTTGGGCAATGTGTGGCCTCCCAAATTTTGTCACACTGCAACTCCTATTATTTTCCTCACTAATGGAATTCTTTACCATTGGAATTACTGCCTAAACATGATGGGAGACTTAGTTCTGCAGTATGTGGAGGGACATCCACTTCCCACTCCTGAAGTAGAGAAAACAAGGATGTTGAAACATGTATGGCCCTCCAGATATTATTAGATTCCAACTCCTATCAGCCCCTAGCCAACATAGCCAGGAGCTGTAGTGTCCAAACATCTAGAGATGCTCATGTTGTCCACTAGGGTTCTCCAGTTCTCAGGTAAAGGGGAGGAATCTCAGGGCAAGAGTGCTGCCTTGAAAAGTGTGTGTATGTATCTATTTCCCTAGTTGCTTAGGGCTGGTGTTTTCTTTTTTCTTTGAATGGTATATTCTGTGTAATTATGGTTACTGTTTTGTGCTCACCACAAAACTCTGCTACAAACTTCCTTCCATAATTCTTGGGTGTTCTCAAATTGGATCATGGGAAAGGAGGAAAGCCTTGGCTAGAATCCTGTTGGTTAGTCCAGGCTAGAGTAGACCCATTGAATCAAATGCTGAATGGTTAGTCAACACCCAAGTAAATCCTCACCCCCTTGTAATATCAGCTTTGTAACATCACCAGGACCTGCCCCCATGGCATCACAAGGGGGTGGGGATCATCTCTTAAGTCTCAAGTTTTGGCTCCAAAATCTCAGAGCCCGGCATAATGCTGACCTGGCAACCCTGTTGCCTAGCTCTCATTTTAGAAAAGAAAAAGTCTCAGTTTTCTTGGCCACTGTAGCCTTGTGGAGACAAACAAAAGTTTCTCACTAGTGGTTATAGAGTGGACTGGACTTTGGGGGTAAGGGGGGGGGTCTTGAGCAAGATGAATTTGCCCATTCCTCCTCCTTGCCACCATTCGCAGTGCCCACTGTGTTCATGTCTAAATCTTGCCCTCCCAGAATATTTAAAAATATGAATGATGACAAGGAAAGATTACTTCACGGTAGATCCTAATAATATGGCAGCTATTCAAGTTAAGATAAAATGCAATTACTTTATTTCCACATGAATCTGGAATTACAAGCTTATTAAAATGGCCAGCTGGCAGCAGGCAATATTCTAAAATTCTTCTTGGCTTCAGGAGCTCATAAATAGATCTGAAAGAATGTGATTTCTGTGGCTCTCTCTTCCTCCTCTCCTCAAATACCTCCGCATTGCTCTAATGCACTGTGTCAGTCCTTTGAAAGATGGTTCTTGTTTGCCAAGGAATAATAGTGATGACCTTTCCACGTTGCCCATGTAATCCAAAACATGGCAAACTCCTCTTCAATAGTGTTGGTCTCTTAAATGGTTCAAGTTTCTATGGCTTTCACAGCTGTTTGAGGCAGGACACCAAAAGGTGAGACTTGTTTAGGGAAATTCGCTGTGTAACTTAAAACATAAGACACCCTTCCTGAACTTGGGAAATAAGAGTTCACCAGATGACCTCCTGATATTTTAGAATACAACTCCCATTAGCCCCACCCAACAGGGGCTGTAGGGAATTGTGGGAATAGTAGTCCAAAACATCTGTATTGCCTTACCCTGGCCTAGAGACTCACAGTCCCTCCAAAACCAGAGCTTGGAAGTAACTACATACAAATAACTAGTTACTTGTAATACATCCTTCCCCCCAATGATGAAAATACAGCAACATATCAATTATGATTTTCATGTTGGGATCAGTCCTTTTTTGGTGTAAATGTAACTATTAAGTTACTTATGGGGGCTTGGCCTCACTAAAATATGGAAGAGGAACACCACCTAGTTGAAGTGCAATGTCTCGTATGTCTTAATTACTCAGAAGTTGTTTCAGGGATGTAGCTACAGGGGGCCAATGAGGGCATTGCCCACCAAATAAGGATTCTCCCCACCACATGAAATTTTACTTCAGTTCCCTAAATTCTAGCATTGCTGTAATTTAAAACTTTAGTTGAACATTTAGAAATATAATGTAGGCACCCAAAGGAAGGATGGGGGCAAGCAAAGTGACCAAGGGGATATGAACACAGCAAATATGAGAATTCTAGGTGTGAACAATTTTCAATTTCTCACTCTCCAGAATGCTAGAAATTTCAGGGAAGACTTTCTGGAATGCTCTCTGGAAAGCTAGCAATTTTATTTAGGGGTGCAGAATTCTTATTTGACAGCAGTGCTTTCACGCCCTTCCACCCACCCACTTGTAAATACATCCCTGTGTTGTTTCTTTAACAAGTAATAGTAATATTTATTTTTGAGAGATGGGAAAGCAAATAGTTAAAACTGTAATGGTCACAGGAGCTAACTACAATGGGCCCTCGGTATTCGCGGGGTTTGGTTCCAGGATCCCCCATCGATAGCAAAATCTGTGGATGCTCAAGTCCCACTATATACAATGGTGTAGTAAAATGGTGTCCCTTATATAAAATGGAAAACAACAGGGTTTGCTTTTTGGAATTAAAAAAATATATATTTTCAAGCTGTGGTTAGTTGAATCCGTAGATAAAGAAACTGTGGATACAGAGAGCAGACTGTACTTTTAGCCTTGGAATGTATACCTCAGGAACTATAACTATTTACTTCTTAAAAGTGATGTTCAAAACTCTGCTGCAAATGTTCTTCCATAATTTTAGGGTGTTCTCAGACTGGATCAGGGGAAAGGAGGGAAACCTTGGCTAAAATCCTGTTGGTTAGTCCCGGCTAGAGTAGACCCATTGAATCAAATGTTGTCTGGTGAGTCAACACACAAGTAAATCACATTAATTAAATGGTACTACTCTAGTTGGGATGAACAATAGGATTCTGTCCCTTATATGTTAAATTCTAGAAAAGTTGTCATGTTACACTATTGCAGCAAGAACAACCAAGAGTTACTGGCTTGTGCATGGTTATAGCCTCCAAACTGTTCTCTTTCTTCCTGCATTTGCATTATCCCAAGTATTATCCAACATTTGGCTGATGTCTGTAAGTGCAAACAGAACGGAATAAGTGGGTGGGAAAAGTTGTTATTATAAAGCAAGTCTAGCAGGACCCACAATGAGGGCAGGTAGAAAGATGTGTTGCATTAGTATGCAGAGCACAAATGAAAACAAGATTCGGTTAGAGTGGGTTTGTTCCTTTCCCAACTGGCAACGTAAGCAAGGTAGACTTTAACACCCAAAGACTGAAGGACGACTGTTGGAGAAAATATCTAGACAGTAGCTGAAGGCTCATACAGTAGTTCGTGGCTTGTAAATATCCTTTGCACTAGATTTTTGTGTGTGTATGCTCTCCCTTTCCCAACTGTAGAAAAATCACTTTTTTGACTACAGCTCCCATTCTCCATAGTGTATTTTCCCAAGCTCTTTTCTTGTCCTCCCTGTATGCACTTGCTCGCATCCTGTTAGCCGCTCTAAATCTGTTGCAATTAGCAGTAATGCACACTGAAAAGTTTAACCTTTGGAATCCACAAAAACCCTAAAGGACATGAAGTGTTCAGTGGTGATAATAGGAGCAGTTATGAGTTGCAGAGGCAGTTTTTAAATTCAGGGTCCTGGCTATGTATGCTGGTACAGACATCTGAAGTTTGTGGCAACTGTATTCATTAGCATACCCTCCAACATTTCACAGCTGAAAAGCAGGACACGTGTGGGCAAGCAACATTGGAGTCAAGATGCTCAAAAGATACTAATCAGGAAGAACACACAAGCTAGGAGAGGCTGCAGCAGTTTGCCTGAGTCGACTGGGAAGGGAAGATTCTGCCCTCTCCTCTCCCTCCCTAATTAAGTGAAAACTACTTTTGCGCTTCAAACTCAGTTTGCAGAAATTGAAGTAAGCTGAGGACAAAGGAGTAAAATGGGAGAAAGAGAGGGAAACCAGGACATTTAAAAGCATCTGAGAAAATGTGATGACAGATAATTAATTGGGACTGTCCCTGCCAAATTGGGACAGTTGGAAAGTGTGCATTATCAAGGGCAGCCTAGCCATTAGGTTGAAAAAAGCTTCAGGCAGCACATATTTAGTATCATACAAGGTCAGTCAATTGTTAGCTATTTATTTTGTAGTTGTAGTATTTTTAATATTAGGGAAGAGAAGAACAAATGTTGATAACAAGCAGGGCCATCCCAAGACTTTTGCTATCTACTTAACGTGAGAGACTGTTTTATCCTACATCAACTTGTCCATTATACATAAAGAACATCTTTGGAAGCTCTGGGTGGCCCTGTTGTTTCTTAGACTGACTGGTGGCAAATTATTTACTCTTAATGTACTGTGTTTATGGAACTTGCTATGCACTAGTCTAAATACCCAGAAGGCACCAAATCCCACCAGAAGTTGGAAGGCTTGCTTGGCACATGGAAGGATGCTGTAAGCTATAGTTCCAAGGAAGGCAATGGCAAACCACCTCTGAGTATTCCTTGCATAAGAAAACCCAATGAAATTCATGGAGTCACCATAAGTAGACAGGCAACTTGAAGGCATCGTATTGTTGTGTGCCTTCAAGTAATTTCTGACATGGTGACCCTAAAGTGACCCTATCACAAGGTTTTCTTGGCAAGTTTTTTTCAGAGGGGTTTTTCCTTTGCCTTCCTCTGAGGCTGAGTGTGTGTGACTTGCCCAAGGTCACACAATGGGTTTCTGTGGCTGAAGGGGGATTTGAACCCAGGCCTCCCAGAATCCTAGTCCAACACTGAAACAACTACAGTTGTCTCTTCATATTCGCTCCCCTGTGGATACCAAAATCTGTGAATACTCAAGTCCCATTATATGCAATGGTATAGCAAAATGTTGTCCCTTACTTTAGATGGCAAAATCAAGGTTTGCTTTTTGAATTATTATTTTTTAAAGAATATTTTCAAGCCGTGAATACTTAAATCCATGGATACCAAATCCGTGGATACGGAGGGACAACTGTACACAGTGCTGGCTCTCCTTGAAAGTACGTACGTATGTGTACACACACACACACACACACACACACACAAACTGAGGCTCAGCCAACACCTCTGTGATGTCTTTTAGTTACTAGATGGATACCAGTTGATTTTTCCTTAACCTGAGCTTGGAAAAGTTACTGACTGTCATGGTATCTGTGGGATTCTGGGAATTGTAATCGAAAAAATAACTTCTACGAACACTGCATTTAAGTTCTGATGTGTTTCTCCCCCCCCCCCAAATCTTTGCTGGTGTTTCTTCTTAGTACTGCAAAATACTGTTGTCAACTTAGTGTTTTGTGACTCTTTTGTAAACTGAACAGGGAATGTTAGTATTTATTACAATATAAAAATGTGTAATGTGTATAAATAATATAAAAACAATTTTTAAAAACCAGCGTATTTCTGTTGTGCTTCATTGGTGCTCTTGCATTAATTCAGTTCAATCTTTCCATCTGATTTTTAAAAGAATCCGCCTGCTTGGGTGATGCAAGTTCTGGTTGCTTTTGCTTGTTTTGTGTCTTTGAAGCTGGCACCAATTTGTCAGATTTGAACCTCAGTGTAACTTTTGTTAAGTTTCATTTTTAGACTTGTGCATGCTAGGTTCTCTTCACTTGTATGCTCCTGTGAGATGTTTTCTAAATTTCTGTGCACTGCATGTGTTCATTTTTCCAAGTGCTAAGCTATCATAAAAAGTCATATAAGATGTATTGACGTGGAAGGGAAAGGAAACCATGCTTGATTGCAATAGCAATAACATTGATATTTATATATCGCTTATCAGTGCCAAAACACTCCCTAAGTAGTTTAAAATGATTTTTAGCTAATTGCTCCCAAAAGCCAGGTACTCATTTTACCAACCTACAGAAGGGTAGAAGGCTGAGTCAACCTTGGAGCCCTCTGGGATTGAACTCATAACCTGGTGGCTTGCAATATTGGCATTTAACCACTGTGCCACCAGGGCTCAGGTTGGAGCCCAGCTAGAAAATAATTGAAATATGTTCCTGGCAGCTAAGGTATATTCCTTACTCTAGAGAAGCTGTAAGCAAACCAGTCCAGTTTAGGACGATAGTATCCAGGGGATCTGGAACTGCATTTCTTTATTGACAAAAAGTGGTCCATTTGTTTCCATAAATCACATTTTGGCAATAAAAAGCAGTTGTTTTCCCCCAATGTGCCAGGGACTGGTAATGTATTTGTGCCCATCAGCTACAATTGTTTCTTTCTGTCCTGGAATTTCACCAGGAGCCAGCAGCAAATGGCTTGGGGACCAGTGCCAGGCTAGGGACCCCCACTTCGAGGAGCATTGTTCTATGGAAACAAAAAAGATGTAGCTAAAGTGTAATCTAGTTTGGTCCTTGGCTCTGCAGAGTTAAGAAAACAAAACATGTGCTCAGTCATACAGTTAAACTTCATCTTACTTAGTTCTGTTCGTTATACAAAACGTACCTTCAGATATACAGAGCAGCTTTTCACACTTTTATTTTCCACTTGTTTGCAGGTCTATCGAAGATAAAGCATATCGAAAAGCATCATCAGACCCAAAGATGTCCTGGGCTGTTGGCTTTGTCGCCTTTCTGTTTATGCTGCCTGCTCTACACACGAGTGAGTTTTCCCACAAGTCTCTGGATTTCACTGAATGTCCACAATATGTATTTTATTTATAAGATTTTTTAATGCCACTTTTTAATCATAAGATTTCTATATTGGCTTCTAAAACACTGGACTGGAAAAATGAAAGAGTGCTAAAGTAGTAATATAATAACAACGAAACATCTCAATTCTGCAATTTAACCTGGAAAAGAAGATTTATTTAGCTGCCTTGGATTCCATCCCAAGAGAAAGGTGGGGTATAAATTCAGTCAATCAAACAAATAATAGTAAGAACACATACTCTTAAATGTATTTAAAACAAACAAACAAACATGATGAATAGAGTGGTAAATCCCATTTCTTTTAGACTTCTACCTGCTGGCAAGATTATGATGGGCTTAAGGAAATGCTGGAGTGTACCAGCAGAACAAGATTGCCTTGTTAATGTATCATCTGGTTTGGTCCATAATCATGATGATAAAAACATTTGCATACTGTTTCCCCCTTTGCCATGTTTGAATTGCCCTGTTTCTGTTGTTGTTGTGTGCCTTCAAGTCATTTCTGACTTATCAGAACCCTGTCACAGGGTTTTCTTGGCAAGATTTATTTAGAGGAGGTTTGCCATTGTCTTCCTCTGAGGCTTTGAGAGTATGACTTGCCCAAGGTCACCCAAAAGGGTTTTCAGGTCAGTGCGGGAATTCGAACCCTATCCTCCAGAGGTATAGTCCAATGCTCAAATCACTACACCATGCTGGCTCTCCCTGCTGTTTTTTCACTGACTTTCCAAATATGCCTAGTTAGAATTCAGAACCAGAGCCCTGTTAAAACTGCTGTTAAATCAGCCCCTTAGATAATGAAATTGAATGCTATAGGAAGCGTATCACTTACTGCCAGCACAAAGATGGGAACACAGGAGGAGGGTAGAGTATAGTCAGATTGCCAAAGATGAGGAAATGCACCGCTGGGTGTGGAATTTCATCTGTGATGGAGTCGAATAGATAGAGTTGGTTTGAGAAACATGATGTGCAGAGGCATGCCTCATGAAATTCACCCTGATATTGCTGGAGCTTGCAATCATTTCTTTGATTTGTTTCCTAAACTTGGCCATCAACCATCTGTATTATGTAAAATTCCCCCATCCAGTGCTTGAATGATTTCCTTAAGCTGCCTTTATTAGAAGCTGTTAAAATTGCCCCTTCTGTTCAGGCATCTGTGTATCCACTTGCAGAAGCCAAGGTAGGTGTTCCCTAAAGTGGGTTTTATGGGCCACTCAGCTCAGTGTATGGTCTTGGACTCATTCTTTTTGTCAGATCAATGCTTCCTCTAGCCCAGCTTTCAGCCTTTCAGTTGTGGCCACCAGATGCCACAGGGAAACTGAGCACAGAACTTGATGGAGATGCCTTGCCTTCTGAGGCCTGTCCCCAATATTTGGTATTGGGAAGTATGTTCTCACCTCCATCCCCCCAATACAAGGCTTCATATTTTGGAAGCCAAAAAGGGTCATTCAAACATCAGGTAGTGTTTCCTGCATGGTTAAGGTCTATTAGCATATGCAAATGTGATGCAAATCCACACTCTGTTTTGGTGATGTATTTCTTCTGGTGGGCAGACTAAGCAGAAAGGACCAACTGGCTTCTTTTAATGATTTTCTTTAGAAGAGGGAGTTCTGGCTCATCTGGTTTTTCTGATCTCTGGATAACAAGCTGCTACACCTATAGAAATTCCTCCTTTGGACAACAGTGAAAGATACAAGAACAATAGCCTCTGCTTACATATGATAACTGAAGTCAGAAATATAGCAAGAAACCCCAGGGCAGCGTATTGATTTTTCCCCCCATTTCAGTTCTGAACTCCCCCCCCCCCGGAATGTGAAATGAAACTCCATGCAGATGGGGAGAGTTTATTTAATTCCATTTATCCCACCAGTATTGTGAAAAGAAAGATATCTGTATCAGTCAAAGAGTTTCATGAATATCTGCATTATAAAATATTTACAGTGAAAAGGAATCCATATTGGCTGCTCTAATGAAATGTGATTCTCATCAACTTGCTGCCCAGAAGAGTCATTCTAAGTGGTGAGAAACCTGTTGGGCCCAGAGAGACCCCGGGGAACATTCACACTATACTACACAACTGCCAATTCCAGGATTCCATAGGAGGGAACCATGGCAATTAAAGTGGAATCATAGCACTCTATTTTTGTAGTGTTAAAGACAGTTACATGCTGGGGAAAATTTGCCAGGCAAGTTATTATTTGCATTAAGGTGCCCAGTTACAAGACAATAAAGAACCTATACAGGTTTCTGAGAAAATAACATGAGGAACCATCAGTGAAAAGATGCATACAGTTCACAAATATTGGGTGGTAAATTTCAAAGGGGAAAGTTAGAAGGAATAGTTTTCCATTTGTCATGAGCCTACCAAAACAACACACCCCTAGAAAAAGACAATGGACCCATGTCAAATGGACCGTCAGAGTATGAAGAAAAACCAACCTCAGGAGGATTCAACATCAGGAAGAACTGTAGGAAAGTCAAGGAGGAACCACCTCCTTCACCATGTAGAACAAGGAGTGAGCGGGAAGGATTCCCACTACAAATGGTAGACTTGTGGAGTCATGATGACATGAGTTTCCAGGTTAGAAGAATCTCAGAATCAGTTCTGCAAGGAGGAAGAGTCAAAGATGCAAAAAAGTTCTTAGGACTTCATCAGACCATCCTTCTTTTCTGTTCTTTTGCCAGCATAATTTGTGATGTTTTTATGCTGTCAAAAGAACCCCCTTTACCACACTTACCTTCCATCCCATGAAAAGGCAGCCCTGGAAATGGCAGAAGAGTGAATGGAGCTCAATTCGCTTCCTCAAATGAAATTTCGTGGATTCTCGCAAGAAGACAGGAGCGTGGGAAAATAAAAAATAAAAACAGAAATAACACACAAAAAAAATCACAAAAGGCATATAAACACACTTTAAAAATTACAAGTAAACCAGGGAGGTTCATAAAAAGAGCATCCCCTACCTGGATGTCATGATCTCACCTGGAAGTGTTCTGGCCGGACCAGCCATAGATGCTGTAATAACACAAAAAAAGGTGGGAGGTTTCAAATGCTGGCAATGCCAGCAACAAAGCACCACAGCCAATCTCTTGATGGGTTGGCCTATCAATAAAATAAATCTTTTTGACAAGACATAAATGCGAAAGGATGACATTGTCTGATATATGTACCCTTTCGCATTTATGTGGCATCTTTATGACACTGTACAGTATTTAATTTTTCTGATAAAGTCCATAGTTAGTTTAAGGATAAATGGAGAAGGCCAAAGGAGAGGAGTCAAGATGGGGCTTGAGAGATGCTTTGCAAACAAAGTTAACCTACAGTTTTTCACCCTGGCAGATGTCTCAATACTTAAGTGTAAAATGCTAAAGGTTTGGGTAACAACACTCCCAGCCATACCTTTGGGAGTAGGGTATGTGTGGAACATGAGATATGTCACTTCCATCTGGTCATTTTCAGGAGCCCTAGCATGGTGCAGTGGTTTGACCACTGGACTACAACTCTGGAGACCAGGGTTTGACTCCCCAATTGGCCATGGAAACTCATTGGGTGACCTTGGGCAAGTCACATTCTTTCAGCTTCAGAGGAAGGCAAAGACAAACCCTCTCTGAACAAATGCTGCAAAGAAAACCTGGTGATAGGTTGGCTCACTATTAGGGTCACCATAAGTTGGAAGTGATCTGAAGCTGCACAACAGCGCCAGCATGCAAGAGATTTCCTTGATACTCTGGGGAAAATCTTGCATTGACTGGATGTTTCTGGTTAGTCCAGATTTCATAACAGCAAGCTGTTGATGAGGTCTGCATAAGAGCACACTACATCTGGCTTGACTTCAGTTGGCAGGACTAGGTAATGCCGCTCATCTCAGGTAAAAGGTTGTACTGGGTATGAACTAGTTGCCCCATTGCAAAATGGGAAGAATCCCTCCTCCGTCCTCCAGACTGGGAAAGACCGGTCATGTTTGTCACATTCCCTTGCTGTATTCCTTGGATATTACAGACTTTATCAGACCACCCACCTCAAAAGTTCTTTTGCCTGCATAAGTTGTGGCATTTTTATGCCAGCAAAAGAACTCCCCCCATCACCAGACCTTAACTTGCTCATGTAAAAGTGGCAGCTCAGGCACTAACGGAGGGTGAACAGAGCTCCGTTCACTTCCTGGCTTCAAATCTCACTGATTCTCGCGAGAAGACACTAAAGCGGAAAATTTAAAAATAAAAGACAAAAAACACACAAAGAAGTACAGCAGAGTACTGAAACACACTTTAAAAGTCCCAAGTAAACCGCGCAGGAAGGGGGTTTCATAACAAGAGTGTCCCCTACCTAGTTGTCCTAATCTCACCCAGAAGTGTTCGCCCATGGGCTTTGCATTCACATGAGTACAATGGGATGTGGATTGAAACATTGGCAATGCCAGCAACAAATCGACATGGGAGATCAATTGATGGCTTGGGCCGTCAATAAAAAATTATGGCTTTTTTACAATGCATTATCATGAAAGGGCGGCGTTGTCTGGTATGTGCACCCTTTCGCGATCATTAAGCATCCTTATGACCCCATATTTGCCTGGTCTGATAAAGTCCTACATTGAATATACAGTAATTACATTCTTTTCTTTTTTTCTTTGCCCAATATTTTTAAAATTAAAATTCATAACAGAAACAAACAAACAAAAAGAACTCCACATAAATTAAATTGGTTGTTCACCACAAGTAAGACATGTATACTAAAACATAATAAACAAAACAAACATTAAAATAATTACATTTAAACAAAGCAAATTGAACACATTAACAACATAAAATTTGAACTTCCTGCAGGTTGAGGAATCAGCTAAAAACAACAAAAGGATGAATCCTTATATAAATATTACATTCTCTTCTGGCATCCATTATTTGCCGATTGTTTAAAGCCCGTAAATAAATTATATTGTAATCTTGTTTCAATCCGAGAATGGTGTCCATTTCTTTCTTGCCAACTGCATGCTCATGCTTGGGCAGTGAATCAGGATGTGAGAAGAGGTAAATAAGAATCAGATAAAAGTATAGTTGTCCCTTCACATTTGCTGGGGTTTGGTTCCAGGACCCCCTGTGAATACCCAAATCCGTGAATACTTGAGTCCCATTATATGCAATGGCATAGCAAAATGGTGTCCCTTATATAAGATGGCAAAATCAAGGTTTGCTTTTTGGATTAGTATTTTTTAAAGAATATTTTCAAGCTGTGAATACTTAAATCCATAAATGCCAAATCCGTGAATCTGGAGGGACAACTGTACTCCTTTTTTTTAAAACGGTCGCTGCTGGCACTGCAGAAATAGTGCAGTTCAATGCTGCTTTTACTGCCATGGCTCAGTGCTATGGAATTCTTGGATTTGTTGTTTTGTGAGAGATTTAGCCTTTTCTGTCAGAGAGTTCTGGTGCCACAAGAAACTACAAATCCCATGATTCCATAGGATGGAGCCATGATAAAGAGGTTTCAAGCTGCATTATTTCGGCAGTGTGTCAGCAGCCTGTGAAATGTTGGCTGACTTTTTTTCTTTTTTCTTTTGCCTCCCAAGTCCTCATGTCTTTGTATCCATTTCCTCTGACAGACAGGTCTGTGTCATTAACCACTTCCTTCACCTATATCAGCAGGAGCAGACCTGTCCTGTCCTGATTTGGATCCAGAACTGGAGCTCTGGGATCCTGGGTATGATGAAGATAAACGGGTGAACATCAGCCAAGGCCAAAAGCTCCTTCTGTCATCTTCTGCAACTGTCCATTCTATCCACATCACAAATGGAGGTAATGTGTTACAGCTTGATAAACAGGTACCTACATTATGCCAACCGAGACCTTGTTCAGAAGTTGTGCAAGTGCTAAATCTAGGGGCAGGGAATGAGCTGTACCTACCAAAATCAACTATTGTATGGTGTGGTGATTTTTTTGTTCAGCCAAGTGTGGGAAAAAACCCACTTTACATGATGAAGGGAGGCCATGGGGCCTAGAGCTTAGAAACGTTGGTTTGGGGGATTTCACTCTTAGCGTCCACCATGCTTGCTGGGGGGTTCTGGGAGCTGTAGTCCCCCAAAAGTATTTTTTCCAAGCTCTGGAGCACACAGAGAGCTTGGTTTTCCTCTGTCCCTCAGCATGCATGATATGAGGCAGATGTTTCACTCTGCTTAAAGACAGAGCCAGCCCTGGGAATGATGCAACTTCCTGAACATTCTGAGAAAGTAAAATGCAAGCCATCAGGCTCAGAACCAAGCTCAGTGCTGAATTTAGCTCAGACCTAAACTCAGTTCTGCTGCTAGAGAAAGGTTAAGCTACTCCTCCATCCCCCAAATAGGTATAAATATAAGTAATGAATGTCATACCCATTCCATTATCCATTGCATTTATTTTGGAGTGTGTAAAAACTGAAACAAAATGACTGCTGTCCGGGTCACTGTTGTACTTGCTCTGGAACAATACACATCCCTAGTGTCTCAGGTAGCAGGGCTGAGCAGTTGGGCTGAAACAAAGGGGCCAGACACCGTATTATGGGTTGAATATAATGTCGACAACTTTAATGCACATACAAGAACTCAGATACAGTCATAACATCTTCCTTGAGCATACAGTGTGTAGGCAAAGTAAGGTTGAGGGGCCACAGGGTCCGATGGTTTCAAGACCAGCAATTGCTCAAAGCCAGGCTGCCAGCTGCATAGGTCTGGTAAACTTCCGGACAGGGTTTTTGTGTCAGCATGCCCAAAATGTTAATTGGAGGTGAGGTCACCTGCATCGGCCCCAACGCAGGTCCCCCCCCCTTTTCATCCCTCTAGCCACCCTGGGGCTTTCTTCCCCCCAATTTAACTCATGCTCTATGCCCCCTCTTCTCTTCCATATCTGCCAGTTGTGACAAAACAGCAAAAGGAATCAAAATGCTAGTTGTAGGGGAGCTCACTGGCAATGAGGAAGATAAAATGTAAAACCAAATACAAAAGTTAAGCCCACAAGCAATTAAGAAAGATCCCCAGAGAAGGCGAAAAACTCATGTTCCAATAACATGGGGGGAAATTCCTTCCTGTCCCCCAAAAGCGACCAGTTGCAGTTTGGGGATTTGCTAAGGAGCATAATGAAGAACGGGTGGGTGTGTTGCACTGAAGGTCCAGCATAAAATGGCTGACGACCATGTGGGCAGGCCCTTAAATGCCTGCTAGGTCTTGTACAAAGTCTCACAGAACTTGTGGTCCTGCGAGACTTTGTCCTGAGATCTGGCATGGAAATCACACCAGAACTTGCTCAAAGTCTCGCAATGGCAGTGCCATCGTAAGACTTCAACCTGGACCTACTTTGAGTCACAGCTTGGAGCGGGCCAGAGTGACAGTGACTGGCCATGGAGGCTTGCTGCAAAAGTACCCATCCAGAAGCATCAGGGTGAGCCTTGTGCTGAGACACAGGGGCTGAGCACAGTATTATGGGTTAAATATGATGGCCACAACTTTAATGTGTGTACAAGATGCCAGATGCATTCATAACATAATCTTCCTTGGGTGTACAGTGTGTAGGCAACGTAAGGTTGAGGGGACATGGGGCCTGGTGGTTGTAAGACCAGCAATTGCTCAAAGTGAGGCTGCCTGCTGTGTAGGTCTGATCTCACTTGAACACTCACAATAGTGATGCCATTGCAAGACTTTGGCTCAGAGCAGGCCAGAGCTGTGGTGGGCAGCCATAGAGGCCTGCGGCAAAAGCACCCCTCTGAAAACATCAGGGTAACCCATCCCACGCTGCCCAAATTTTTGGAGAGCCATTGCCAATTGAAAGGATAGCACCATTTTGATCAGTGTATTTGATTAGTGTAAGCTACTTTGTGTGTTTTGGGTAAAGGTAAGTTTATACAAACACAGTCGAGTGGTAGAGGTTTTCCTGGACAGTGTTACTTCAGTGTTGTATTTGTAGGGATGTGTTGTGTGTTGGAATGTTCCCTCCTACCCAAAAAGGAGAGTGGGGAAAAATCACTAAATAACTGCCATGCATAAATATGTAGTTAATTGAGGAGAAAACAAGATTAGATTCAACATGGATAAACCCAGCTTCGGTTAACATTAGGGCACCTGTTGCAATATGTGAGATATGATCCTTGTGCATTTGTTGTTTGGTTGTTGTTATTTACCATCAAGTAAACTTTGTATTTATGGTGACCCTGTGAAGGAGAGGCCTCCAAGAGCCCCAGTGAACAGCTGCCCTGCTCAGGTCTTGCAGACTCAGGGCTGAGGCTTCCTTGATTGAATCAATCCACCTCTAGTGTGGTCTCCCTCTTTTCCTACTGCCTTTCACTTTATCAAACATTATCATCTTTTCCAGAGAGTCACATCATCTCACGATATGTCCAAAGTAGGACAGCCTCAGGGCCTTACTGCACTCCAAAGAAAAGCAGCAAGGGAGCACGAATGTTCTGTCTTCCATGCTGCCTTACTGCATGATGTCATCATTTTCTCATTCTGGTCCTGTGGGGGACCCAGGTAAAACTGTGTCTTTTTGATAACCAGAAAAATCCATTAGCAAAAAGTTGCAATTTTACCTCAGTCCCCCACAGGACTGGAATGAAAGAATGCTGGAAGGACAACAACATCATGTGGTAAGGCAGCGTGGAAAATGGAACATTCCTGCACCCTTGCTGCATTTCTTCAGAGTGCAGTAAGGCCCTCAGTTTAATCATCTTTGCTTCTAGTGAGAGATCAGATTTGATTTGCTCCAAGTTCCATTCATTTGTCATTTTTAGCAGTCTATGGTATCCACAGAGCTCTCTTCCAGCGCCACGTTTCAGATGAGTTGATTTTCTTCCTCTCAGCTGTCTTTAGGATCCAGCTTTCACATCCATGCACAAAAACTGGAAATACTATGGTCTCCTTGTGTGTAGCTGAACTTACTTTGTTCTTTTGGTGAAAGAAATGGACAAGCCAAAGCAATGCATTTGATGACTGTACAGTTTTGAGACTTCCTTTTTCCTCACTGTTCTAATCAGTCATAGTACATATAATTACAAGAGGCAAAGGCACAAGCAGCTATTTTAAAAAAACACTCATGATGACTGGTGCTACAGATGACAAACACATTATCTATCTCTGTGAGATTTTGCTGTACAAGCATCTCCTGCTTATTCAACAGATTAAGGACCAGAGCACAGTCAAAAAGCGGAAATGGTTGAAATGCAGAACCCAAGCTGCATTTCAACAATTTCTACTTTTTGACAGTGCTCTGGTCCCTAACACCGAAAAGCATAAATACTATAACGTAAATAATGAACCATCTCACCATCTAGACATTCTTCCCAGGATCTCGCACCACACATAACTCCTACTGAAATAGAAGGACCTGGAAGCAGCCTAAAGCTGGAGCAACCCAGCAAACTCCTTTCAGTTTGAGGTGCACAGAGCTGGGTTCTAGGGCCTTTTTGGCAACCTCCTTCCTTCTCCTTCTCCAAGCTGGGCTGGCTGGTATCTTCGTGCCTCAAGCCAGGAGGAGTTTGCTGGGTTGCTTTTCAGCAGTACTGCAGCCACAATGTTGCAAATTCAATCCCAAGGGCTCCAAGTTTCACTCAGCCTTCCATCCTTTCATAGGTCAGTAAAATGAGTACCCAGCTTGTGGGGGCAATTAGCTAACACACAGTGGAAACCACTTAATGTGGTGTAGATGTGTAAGTTGCTATTGCTTAAAACAACTTGTAAGCTGCTTTGCAAGCCTTTGTGGCTGAAGAGCGGGATATAAATACCTAAAATAAATAAATAACCCATTCTTTTGACTCTTTTCAGAAGCACGGGTTCTTTGGAGGTCTTTAATCAGAGTTTGATAGCCATCTATCCAAATTCCTTTAGTTTTGTGTCTTCCTGAATAGCAAGGAGTAATTAAGCTCTTGTGGTCCCATTCAGCTATGAGTCCATGAAAAACTGTCTAGGGTGATCACTCTAGATCAGGTTGTTGGAGCTGTGAGAGGACTGCCTCTGCAACCAGGAAGCGGCACAGAGCTGGAGCAACCCAACCAACTCTTCCTAGCTTGAAGTGCACAGAGGCAGGCTCTAGGGCTTTTTGGCTTCCTGCTTCTCCCCCAAGCTGGATGGGCTGGTGTCTGCATGCCTCAAGCCAAGAGGAGTTTGCTGGGTTTGTGCTGCTTCCCAGTTGCAGCCACAGTTCGATTACAGCTCCAACAAAAGGGTCTAAAGAGCAAATCATAAAAAAATGATACATCAAAAAGTGGGGGCACTACTCCATTTAGGTTTAGAACAAGAATAGGGACTGTATGGGACTTCAGATGTTGCTGAACTGCAGTTCCTACCATCCTGGAGGATAGCATGCTTCCCATCTCTGACACAGAGCAATGCACCATGTTGTTAAACATGGAACAATGCATCATAACACATCACTTGCCTAAGCTGGTCTGTGTCAGGGAGGGCACAAAGATTAATAATAATATTCTGCACAACAGCTGGTCCGTTGGACACTGGTCCTTTTGTCCCCTTTAAACTATAGCACTAAAATTGCATCGTAACTCCCACCAGCTCTAACCATGAACTATGCTGGCTATGGATAATTGGAGTTGAAATGCATCAAGAACTGTGTTCTAAGGTCAGGGAATATTCATATTCTATACCAACAGCTAAACATAGAATTAAGCCTGTTGCAAATATCCTCTTCTGTATTTTTTGTTTTTTTAAAAAACAAGTTTCTAGCCTTTATGACTAAAGTGGTTCTTAAATTTCAGAAAGCTGGATGGGGAAGCTGGTGGCACTGGGAAGGGTTTTCTATGATTGGGCAGTAGATTTGGGTAGCCCTGGGCGTAGGTAATCTGTATGATTGGCAGAAGCAAAATGAATTACATGTGTAATTATATGGCTTTCCTAATTACTATATATGAGTTTCAGAATTCACATTTTCTTAGGAGAATTTTGATCTATATGTTCAACATAGAATTCCTGATTAATGATGAATCTTGTGGATTTTTCAACCACAAGGATTAGGGATCTGAAATTGTTGAGGTGCAAATATTTGTGCTAGGAAGCAAATGGCATTGACATAGGGGGGATACAAAGAACCTTCCCTTTGTTCCTGAAGAACCTCAGAGAGAATTTGACAGAAAGAAAGGAAAATTCAGAAGGTCCAGGACTTAGCTTTATATAATTGAAAAAGTTGTCAGTTGTGCCTTTGTTGAAACACCACCACCAGAAGACCCAAGCCTGAATAAAGTAAAAGGGAACTCTTAACTCTGACGTGGTAAAATCTCAAAACAACTTTTCCCCTCCCTTTAGGAAAGCTAGTGATTAAGGACAACACAAACCCTATTGTTTTGCGTACCCGACATATTCTGATTGAAAATGATGGAGCACTCTATATTGGGAGTGAGAGCTGCCCTTTCCGGAGCAACCTGACAATCATTTTGTATGGACGGTATGTATTTAAGCAGGCATCATCCCATAATTTTGAAAAACTAGCCCTTCGAAGCTATTAAAAAAAGAAAAAGACCCTGATATATCAGCTTTGTGCAGTTGGGAAGGAAATTGGTACAATGCTGTTAGTGCAAAGATTTTGTCATCTGACTTTCTGAGGAGTGTCTGGAAGCACAGGGCAAGATAGAGAAAGCATCCAGAGGTACAGAATTAGGAGTGTCTTATTAATCACAAACTAAGGCTGGCATTGCATATTGCTTTTACGAATGGTTTGTGTTCGTAGTTTTACTGGAAGCTGACATAATTGCCACCCTAGCTCACTTCAAAAGCCAGCTGCCATATTAGGCAACGGATCAGGCATTCAGCTGGTGATTGGGGTACAAGGAGGGGGATATTTTCACCCCTTTCCTACCAGCAAGTGAGCCTAAGACAATCAGAAGCAGGACCCCGTCATAAGTCTTTGTCACAGCCTCACTTGCTGGTTTAACTGAGCAGATTTCCTTCACCCAATCTGGTAGCTGGCTCTTAAGGTGGGGACAGTCATAACTAAACAGTCCATCTATGATTCTGGTGTAAATCTCCAAGAATAAAAATGCACAAAAGAAGTCACCATTTCTATAAAGACTATAAAAAATAAAATCTGTTGTTGTTGACCAAATGCATTATTTTATTTATTTATGTTGATAACTTACCTGTTATCTGAGATTTTGACAGGACATAAACACGAAAGGGCAACGTTGTTTGATCTGCACACCCTTTCATGTTTATGTGATGTCATTATGACACCGTTTTTAGTGCTTCTGATAAAGTCCAAAGTTAAAGGTAACTTATTAAAAAGATCTAAAACCTGGCTAGCTTATTTAAACCATCTAAAACCTGACTAACACTAACAGTTACTCTAACTCAAATCTCTCATATTTCTAAGTTTGACACTCATATCTATCACGCTCTCTTAGACTCTGATTGACCTAATTAATATGTCTCTTACCCTAACTCACCTAACATCTCACTTTTATTCCTAACTTTGACACTACCCCCTCTCTCTGACATCTATCTAGCCTTTTAAAAACCTCTTCAAATGGTTAGTCAATTACCAGTCACTCTCAGCATTCCACAATCTTGTGGACAGACAAATCTACAGACAAATCACTTACCTTATTACATTTACTATGCATTACAAACATCTGTCTGTGTGTCTGTCCCTTCAAGTTGCCTGTTGATTTCAGGTGACCCCATGAATTTTTCATAAGGTTTTCTTAGGCAAAGAATACTCAGAGGTGGTTTTGTTAGTTCCTTTTTCTGAAATATAGCCTACAGCACCAGATATTCATTGTCAGTCTTCCATCCATGTACTAATCAGAGCTGAACCTGCTTAGCTTCCAAGATCAGATGGGAGTACTTAGCCCCTTGCTACTTTATTTTCTCTAACATACAAAACATTTTTTTATAGCAGCTCAGAACATCACAGTGTGGATTTTTTTGTTTTAACCAACCTCACTGCCTTTTGGTTGGTCAAAGCAGGACCAAAAACAGGTTCTGGATGAAGATACACAAATTCTGTTTTTTTCCCCTTTCCATCCAGGAGGAGGAGGATACAATGCAATGCAAAAAGTTCTTAGTAGTTAGAAGTTTGCAGTGTTATACATGTCTAATCGGGGGTGAGGAGCTCCACTCAGTTAAATGGGGCTGTGTTCAAGTGAAAAATAATTGAACAGCCTTAGAACATTGAATTCTTCATATAGGCCAGTGATGGCGAACCTATGACATATGTGTCAGCACTGACATGTGTAGCCATTTCTGATGACACGCAACCGTAGGCTTCCTCCCCCCCGCCCGCAACCTCACCACCCTCCCTAAAGTGGCGATCGGGGCTTCAAAGCCCTGGTCGCCACTTTCCTCCATTCCCCACCCTCCCTAAAGTGGCGATCGGGGCTTTGAAGCCCCGGTCCCACTTTCTTCCCTCCTCCCACCCTCCCCAAAGCTTGAATCCGCGAATATGCAGAATCGCGAATGTGAAACCCGCGAGTGTGGAGGGACAACTGTAGTCACAAATGTTTCATCCTCCCCTATTAGACACTCTGTGCCGGAGGTCTGTAGGACAAAACAACAGAAGTCCGGCACAGAGCGTCTAGTTCTGGGACTTCCGATTAAGCCGGGATCTTTGCCCTCACTTCTGCCAGCAGAGATAATGTTTTTTCCTCAAAGTGACACACCACCTGAGTTATGCTCAGTTTTTTGGCGAAGTTTGACACACCAAGCTCAAAAGGTTGCCCATCACTGATATAGGCTATAAAGAATTACGTTGCTAATCACTTTTAGTGAACAAGGGCAGATGGTGCATTCAAGTCTACATCGCTAGTGCAATGATCCTGTTGCTTTGTGTTATTTTAATTGTAGCGCTGATGACGGCACCCAGCCAGACAGTTACTTTGGGAAGAAGTATATTGGGGTCATCAGCGGTGGAACTCTGGAGATCCATGGTGAGAAAAAGCTCTCATGGACTTTTCTGAACAAGACTTTGAATCCAGGTGGCTTGCAGGAAGGTGGCTACTACTTTGAACGAAGCTGGGGCCATCGTGGTGTCATTGTCCATGTCATTGATCCAAAAACAGGAGCAGTTGTCCATTCTGACAGGTACCTTTTATTTTAATTTCTTAACATCCCACATTTCCTCCGCCCTGGGACTCAAGGTGTCATATAAAAATGCCAAAGCAAGAAAAAGTTAGAGCTTGATAATGAAAAAAGTTAAAGCATAATCTGACAATTTATCATATTAAAAAACATTGACTTTTTAAAAGTGTAAAATCATTAAGAAACATAAGAATAAAAAATGCAGCAACCCAACCTGACCCATAAAATTGACTCTCTGGAACCAATTGCTCATAAAACACCAGCTTGAAAAGAAAAGCCTGCTGGTGAAATTCCTGCTGGTTGAAAGGAGAGGGGCTAACCTAGTTTCCTTTGGAAGGGAATTCCACAGCTTGGGAGCAGCCAAAAGCTCTCTTCCATGGCCTCACCAGACAGGCCTGTGATTCTGGTGGGATTGAGAGAAAGCTCTCTGCTAAGGTCTTAAAACTCTGGCAGGTTAGTATATGGAGATATGATATTTCAGAAAGTCTAGACCTAAGCCATATAGCACTGAGTGGGAGGAACCCTGCTCTTAATGTTGGTCACTGATGGGAGGTAAGGGTGGGTTTTCTTCACTAGGAACTAGAGAGAGTGTGTCTTTCTCTGGCAATAATTATTGAGTGGACCTGGAAGACTGCTCGATTTACAGCAGGGGTGGGCAACCGCAGAAGGCTGGGGGGCTGCATTAGCCCTCTAGGAGACCTCGAAGGGCCACACTTCCCACTCCACATCTGCTCCTGCACTTTTTAAAAAAATGCCCTTACATTTCACCAGTTGCCCTCTGGGGGACACAAGGGGCATTCCCACCATGTTTTGGGGTCTTCCTGGGACTCTAGAGAGAATTTGAGAACAAATATATATATATATATATATATATATATATATATATATATTATTTCTAACTTTTTTAAAATTCCAGAGTGCCTCCAGTTATAGGGGAAATGCTGTCCACACTTCACATATTTCATTTTGGGGCATTTTGGAGCAAAAGGAAAATTGAAAAAATTGACGTCCTCCCTTGGGGAACAGAAAAACAGCCCTGAGGGTGGTCACATGCAGTCCACAGGCCACACTTTTTCCACTTGATTTAAACTATTAATACCCCATTCTTTAGTCAAAAAGGCTTTCAGGGTGGCTTACAAATAATTAATTTGACAGTTCCCAGTTCTCAGGCTTGCAATCTAAGTAAGACATAACACACAAGGAAAAGGGAATGGCAGGGGGGAGGGATTGAATTCTGCAGATGCTGGCTGCTCTTCTCTCCCTCAGGGGCCAGAGCAATGGCAGTTGGAACATGGAGGAAGGGCCTCCTCAAAGCAGGCGCTGGGCCAAGGCACGATGGAGCTGTGCCTGGCTGCTCCTCTCTCCCTCAGAGGCCAGAGGAATGGAAGTAGTGCTGGAAGTCTGGATGGGAAATCCCCATGGGCTAGATTCAACCAGACATGAGAGATTATCAGACAGGAACGCAAAAAGTGTTCCTGTCCTACAAACTCCAAACCTGTCTCTGTCCCGACACAATAATCCTCCCCATCAGACTTACCTTATCTTCCATTCAAAGGCAGCCCAGGCATGAACAGAGCTCTAACAGAGATCCAGTCACTTCCTGGACTGAAATCCCACCTGTTCTTGCAAGAAGACGTGAGCGTGGGAAATTCCAAAATAAATAGAAAAATAAACACAAAAAAGTTAACAAAAGCACATACACACACTAAAAAATGAATAAAAAAAAAAGTAACCCGGGGAGGGTACAAAAAAGAGGGTAACTTACTTGGTTCTTGTGATCCCATCCGGAAGTGTTCTGGCAGGCCTGCCCATTGATGCTGGAATCATGAGTCAAAAATGGCACAAGGTTTCAGACACCGGCAACGACGGCACCAAAACGGGACAAGGCAATCCATTGACAGCTTCTGCCTGTTAATAATAATAATAATAATAAAAAACCAGAATAACAACAGCAGAACCCAAAAGGATGATGTCATGTGATATTGGCATCTTTTTGCGTTCCGCTGGCATTGTTATGGTGCCACATTAGCTGTGTCTGATAATCTCCATGGAGTGTCTTGTCCCTGGAGTTTTCCCAACACAATCTCAACGGGAATATGTAACTGGAAAAACGACATTGTCTGAAACCTTCAGTATCAGCCATTGATATAGACAGATCTTAGATATGAGTTAGTGCAGAAAGGAGTAGATGATGTCATCATAAATCTTTATTCTCTACTTCATCTATGGATAGTTATGTGTTGCAATGGATGTTGGTGCTGTTAATGTGCTCCTCTTGTTTTCTTTAGATTTGACACCTACAAGCTCAAAGGCGAAAGCATCCGCCTTGTCCGGTATCTGAATGCAGTTGATGATGGCATGATCCTGTCGGTTGCAGTGAACGATGAAGGATCCAAGAATTTGGATGACTCAGCCAGGAAAGCAATGACCAAATTGGGCAGCAAGCATTTCCTCCACCTTGGTTTTAGGTAGGAGTCTGCTTGGTCAAGGCTGGGCAGCACAGAGTCCCTATTGTGTTGTTTTTTTCCATGTAGCTAAAATAATACCACTTTTTTCCAGCAGCACAGACATCCTCACACATTTTTTTTTAAATTGTACTCCTTTCCACATTCAGTGTTTGGAAGCTAATGAGGCAGTCTGAAAGGGATCCAGTGACTTGCCTGCAGATGTTTTATTGAGATTCTTCAGGGCTTGAGAGCAAATTTCACCTAGCTGGGGAAAGCCTAGGGTTAGTCTGGTTGCTAGCTGACCCTTATTATAAGAGATCTCCCCTATTTGAATGTTGGAAAGTTTTTCCTTTTATTTAGACTGAAAGAGATGCCAAAAAATCCTGTATTTTTGTAAAGAGAGAAATGTGTGCATCATGTAATTTATGAATGTGGACAATATGTTAATTTTACAGAGAAACACATGGCTAGGTTAACTTGAAATCAATATTTCATTCAGGTAGAACACAGACTTGTTAATAGCTACATCTTGATTGCCAAGCCTGTATGTCATGAATTTGGACTGTCCTGTCTTGCTATTTTGAAAACCTGGCAATACTAGGGAAGCCTCTAGCTTGGAGAAACCATTCAAAAAAGCCTCTTCATGCCAGCAAGTCAGAGATTTTCAGTTGATACTCCTCAGCCCCTATAAATCCTCCCAGAACCATCTACTAGACTTAGCAACGAAGACTGCAGTCTCATGGAACATTTGTTGTTGTGTGCTTTCAAGTCATTTCAGACTTATGGCGACCCTATCTCAGGGTTTTCTTGGCAAGATTTGTTCAGAGAGGGTTTGACTTGGCCTTCCTCTGAGGCTGAAGGAGTTTGACTTGCCCAAGATCATCCAGTGGGTTTCCATGGCTGAGTGGGTCTCCAGAGTTGTAGTCCAGTGTTTAAACCACTAGTCCATGCTGGGTCTCCCCATGAAACCTATGTGGAAATAAATCTGTCTTCTGCACAAACATGCATAGAGTAACACCACAGGGGACATTGTTCTGGCTATGAAGTACCTTGGCTAATGCCACACTGCCGAAATAATGCAGTTTGACACTGCTTTAACTATCATGGCTCCATTTTATGGAATCCTGGGATTTGTAGTTTGTTGTGGCACCAGAACTTTCTGACAGAGAAGGCTAAATATCTCACAAAACTACAAATCCCAGAATTCCATAGCATTGAGCCATGGCAACTAAAGCAGTGTCAAACTGCATTCTTTCTGCAGTTTGGCAGCAGCCCTTGTTACCTTTCTTGCTTTTGAGGGTTTGCGTATGTAAGCATTTTACATAGAATACTGTTTTCTTACTGCATTAAGTTTATCAAGCAGATTTCAAGTTGCTTTGATTTTAACAGATAGGCATGCATGCAAGAAAAATAACATAACACTCCCAGCAATTCAACGTAGCTGGCGTGCGGTTTCTCCTGCTAGTCTACCCCACTCATTTGGATGGAGATCATAGCTGTCCCAAATGCCTTTCCCCATGTGTCATGAAGGGAAAAAGTGCCAACCAGTCACACATGGCTCCCTGACAACCTTGCTGTCTCTCTTTGGCAATTGCTAAAGAGACCTGGGGGGGGGGGCATGTTTGGACTATAGCTCCCCAGAATCCACCAGCAAGCATGGCCAATGGCTTTGGGATTCTGGGAGTTGTAATCCCCAAAGTGAGCTTTACAAGTTCTGATTGTAATGCTGTTTATTTTTTACTTGGGTAAGTAGGAATCCATCTAGAATGACTCCTAGATCTCTAGACCAGTAGCTCTTAACCTTCTCTTTACCAGGGACCCCCTTTAAATATCTTTTGTTGCTGCAGACCCCCAAGGCTTAACTCAAGATTTAAAACAACAACAATGACAACAACAACAACAACAACAATAACATAATTATACCATCCATTCAACCTAAAGACTTAACTCAAGATTTAAAAACCTAATCATGACAATAACCATAACAATAACAACAATAATAATACAATTACACCATCCATTAAACCTTCCCCCAGAGGCACTGGAAGGAGAGGGAAGACTTTTCTTCTGCTTCTTCTTGCAAGTTTGTGGCTGAAGTGGATTGAATGGCAATGCGCAGGCCAAACCAGCCAGCCTTTGCCTTGGCTCCTGTCACATGGCCACTCCACTTCACTGCAGGCAGAAGGTGGGCCAAGCAGCCTTCAAGCCTTCGTGGACCCCCTGTGAGGACATCACAGTCCCCTGGGGGTCCCTGGACCACAGGTTAAGAAGCATTGTTCTAGATAATTTGCATCATATTGGCAAAGCTTTCTGACCCTCAAGTCATTTAAATATAGTGGTAACAACATTTGGGCTTCTAATAAAATAGCAAAGTTGATACAGTAATCTTGACGTCCACTCAGCACTGCAATATATGAACACAGAAGGCAAGTGGTGCCTTGTCTCCCTGGCATGCTGCATGGCTAATGGTGTGTTTTCAGCCAGTCAGGTGCAGGTAACTTTGGTTTGTTTTTCACTCCTTGCAATTCATCCTTCTTTTGGGGCAGCCATGGTATTCTAGCCATGACTGTAGGCTTATATGAACCACTGACAAACTTTAAAGTTGACGCTGTGGAACATGCAACCCACTAAACCAAACTCAGTTTTCCAGCCGTATGTAGTGTCTGTCCTGCCAATTGGCTGACAACGGTCCCAGTTTGTGCAGTTCTAGACAAAGAGCAAACATGGGTGTTTATTAAGCTCCCAACAAGCTATACTGCAGGACATTCGATCTGTGGGTTCATGAGTCACGAGTAAGAATACTCTACTTTTTCTGGCTCATGTTACATTTGCTTGTGGACAGCCTTAATTCCACCCTGTTTGCACATTACTCTGCAATAGTTTTTTTTTAAAAAAAAATCTGCATGAAATTCTCTTTTAAATAGTAAATGGAATGTATTTCCTTCCAATCCCTGCAGTTTAAAAATGTAATCTACAGTATTAGGAATGGGGTGAAAAATTCATTTTGTTCCCATTTCAGTGTGAACCAACTTAATTTGCACCTTGCATGTAGTATGGAAAATGTATGTAATATATATGCATGGATCTATGTTCTGATTTCTATTTTTCTGAATGAATATGTCTTTCGGTTATCACATTGCACTGAATTCCATCATACAGCTCTGTGATTTTTTAAAAAATGCTTACAAAAATGTGTATGTTAGGAAAAAGTGCTCACTAGACATGCATCTAGATGGAAAACTGTCCAAAAAGTATACAGTCCAGCCTCCATATCCATGGTTTCTGTATCCACGGATTCTGCATCCATGGATTCTACCATCCACAGCAAAGAAATCCAAAAAGGAAACCTTGATTTTGTCATTTTATATAAGGGACACCATTTTACTACACCGTTGTATATAATGGAGCTTGCGCATCCACATATTTTGATGTTCACAGGGGGTCCTGGAAGCAAACCCCAGCAGATATAAAACTTGTGCTTGGAAAACATATACATTTTACAGAAAGTGAGAGAGATTTGTCTGCTCCAAATTTTGATATGTTTTTTGAGCTCAAGTTTGCAATGGAACATTCAAGAAATGCAAAAATAGTTGGATAACCCACACCTTAGTCCAGGGAGGTCATGTCAGTTCATGTCAGAATTGGTAGAATGGAATTCCTTAAGCATCCTTTGCTGCAATTTGTACAGGCCTGCCTCAAGATCATCTTGGCTTTGAAAAGGTATTTTGTTCTAACCACTGTTAAAACTAACCAGTCTTCCAGAGGTAACAGTCTTGTAACACCTTTTAATGACAGATTTATTATGGCATAGATTTTTATCAGATACATCTTTCGCTGATGTTGGGTTGGACAATCACTCAGCACTCCAACTCTTAGGAGATTATCAGACATGCCAAACATGTCATGATAATGATGCCAAAAGAACGTGAAAAGGTGGCCGTTTCACACAATGGATATTTTCACATGGGGCCAAAATGCCCCGTTACTGCACCGCCACCTCCTCTCCCGTTCCTGCCACGGAATAACGTAAATCTTTCACACACTTACCTTAATTCCATGGCAGGAACGGACTCCCCCTCCCCTCGCTGGCCGGCTGAAAATGCAGCCGTCGTAAGGCTGCTTTTACGACTGGCCATCTGAAACATTATCACATTATCGCGTGATAACGGCCAGGCGGTAAATTAAAAAAATAAAACTCCCCCAAACATAAAATCAGTTCACCAAGCACAAAAACACACTTTAAATCACACAATCAAAACAGGGAGGGTAAAATAAAGGCTACCACTTACCTGGATGTCCAGATTGTACCAGGAAGTGCTCGGAATGGACCTCCCCTCCGCGGCTTTCATTTCGGAACAGGAACAGGGCTCCTGTTCACACACCCATGATTGTGTGATAGCAATGGAACGGGAGGTCTATTCACGATAAAAAATCGTGATTACATTGTTTCGGAACAGTCATGGGAGCAGGATGGATGCAGGACAGAATGGGGTCAACGTCATCCAAAAGGGAAAACCTTTCCCGCCCCTGTTCTGTTCCTGCCACGGGATATATAGCCCGTGTGAAAATCTCCAATGCTGGGCTAAGGTGTTATGCTGTTGTTAACGATGTGTTCTTTTTTATTGATGGTCCAAGCCATCAATTGATCTGTGATGGCATTTTTTGTTGTGGAATTGCTACCATCTGAAACCACACCCCATTTTGCCAGCATGATTACAGCGTCAATGTGTGGTCCCCGCCAGAACACTTCTGGGTGAGAACGTGAAAACTAGGTACAGGACACTCTTTTTATGAAACTCCCATTTTGCTGGCAAGCTTCTAAGTGTGTTTCAGTGTGTGCTCGTTTTGTTTGTTAATTTAGGTATTTTTAGACTTTTAAGTGCGCTCGTGTCTTCTCGCGAGAACCACCAAGATCATGCACACCCACGAACATGGAAGTAAACAGCACTGGTGGTCGTGCTCCCATAATGCCGGGGCTGCTTTTTCTCGTTATTAAGGCAATGTGTGAGGAAAAGGGTTATTGTGCCGGGACACTCATGCTTTAAAATACGGTGGGACAAAAATATTTTTAGAGGCTCGTCTGATAATCTCCTTAGTGTCAGAGGGAAATTACCCATTGCCTCAGACAGAACTAGAGTGGCTAATATTTTTACAAAAGTATTATTCTGGCACCCGAAACAACTGAATTGTGTACTGGAGGATTAAACCATGGGAAATCATTTACTCTCCCTGCCCACACAGAATAATATGTTCATTTTTAAAGTTAAATTTCTGGGTTCTGTATAGTCTATAACAGTGGTTCTTAACCTGTGGTCCAGGAACCCCCCAGTGCTGCGTGATGTCCTCACAGGGGGTCCATGGAGGCCTGAAGGCTGCTCAACCCACCTCTGTCTGCAATAGAGTGGCCACATGACAGGAGCCAAGGCAAAGCTTGGCTGGCTGGCTTGGCCTGCATATTGCCATTCAATCTGCTCCAGCCACAAACTTGCAGGAAAATGCAGGAGAAAAGTCTTCCCTCCCCCTCCAGTGTGTCTGGGGGAAGGTTTAATGGATGGTGTAATTCTATCATCATCATCATCATCATCATCATCATCATCATCGGTACTATTGTTATTGTCATTATTAGGTTTTTAAATCTTGTGTTAAGTCTTGGGGATCATAATAATATAACATATACATATATATTTATGTACCTATACGTGTATATGTACGAGTCTGCATTTGGCTTTCTGTTGTTCACTTTTTTCCAAACATAAGTTCATTCTGTCCTCTTTCAACATAGTTTCAGGAGACTTAAAAAAAAAAACTCTGCAAGAAAATTTGCACACATTTCTGCTAATTATACGGAATGCACTGCCTCATAGTGTGGTGGAGTCTCCTTCTTTGGAGGTTTTTTAAGCAGAGGCTGGATGGCCATCTGTTGGGAATGCTTTGATTGTGTATGCCTGCATGGCAGAAGGTTGGACTAGATGGCCCTTGTGGTCTCTTCCAACTCTATGATTGTATGACTCTATACATATTTTTGCAACCACTTTCCCCTAATGCATACATTTTAGGGTGCAGAACTGCATTTCAAAATTCAGAGAAGTGCAAAAAGCATGGGATGATTGCATTCAAGTTCATGTATTAGTTTGGGAAGTGAGAATTAGCTCCATTTGTATGAAAATGCAAACAAGACAAAATTTATTAAAACAAAAAACAATGCCTGAAAGAATTCCCCATGTATAGCATTACATTTAGTAGTTTCCCCTGCGTGAGCCACTGTTTGTCCAATCATTTTTAAGTTATGCTGTTCCCTGCCTGGGCCTGGGCAGTGATGGGCATAACCCATATTTTATGGATTTCTCTGCTGTACCAGCCCAGAATGTACCTTCCCAGTAAGTACCCAAAATACCATTCTGTTCCACATTAGGGATTGTGCATGTATAGTCAGGCAAGACTGTACCCAGTTTGGGTTATACTGGCACATTCATAGGCATCCTACATCAATGTAAACAGGTCTGCTGTTAACAGCAACAAGATATGATTTGGAACAGTGCTGGAAAATGTGAAGTTCAAGGCTTTCATGGCCAGCATCCATAGATTTGTCTTGGTTTTTTTCCGGGCTGTGAAGCTATGTTCTGGAATAGTTTCTTTCTGATGCAGGTGAAATGTCAGAAAGAAACTATTCTAGAACACGGCCTCACAGCCTGGAAAAAAAACCCAAGGAAAATCTATAGTGCTGGGAAATATTTGAATGGTTATTCTGAATAACCTGTCATCTGGATATTCTGAATGTTTTAAAAATATTTTTTTAAAATATTTGAGTGTGAGGTAGAAATCTGTTTGCCTCATTGGTTTTATCACAATGCCTTTCATATTTGATGGTGCCATGCGAATGTGTCTCAAACTGCAACAGTGCACGTTCCATTGGTAGAAAGATTATTTTTTCCTTGGTGTTTGTGGCTGTTACAAAGGAGATTTTCAGACTACCCTGTTATAGTGTTACTATTCCACTTTATTTGCTATGGCTGCCTCCTGTTGAATCCTGGGATTTGCAGTTTAGGGAGGGGCATCTACAACTCTCGGCCAGAGAGCTCTTATGCCTCACTAAACTACAAACCCCAGAATTCCACAGGAGGAAGCCAGAGCAGTTAAAGTGGAATAGTAACACTATAACAGGGTAGTCTAAAAATCTCATTATTACCTATATTCCTGTACTAATGTTCTTAATAAAGTTAAGAACTGCCTAGGCCTGGTCCAGGAACACCATCCTCCATTAAAACAAATCCCTGGGATGGAGCCATAGTATTTAAAGTGGGATCAAGCTGTTATAACTATATGTGTGGATGCACCCTATAAGGTGCAGACAAAAGCAAAATACATCCAGGTTCTTAAGACATTTATCCTAACAAAGCTCTAGTTCTGTCACCTATGTGTTTTATGGACCTTTCTTTGGAGGAGTCCCACTGAGATTTAAACCCAGCTTTGCTTTTTTCAAAAATCCCTTTTGGGGAAAAACACACAACCTGAATGGACCCCTTTTGCCAGGGAATCATTTGCAGGATAGGCTCCTCAATTCAATGATAGCCAATTTATGTTACGAGCTGAAGCAAACAAGTGCTTTTGGATAAGGAAAAGATGTGCTTTTGAACAGCTCCAATTTTTGGTAGGGGAAGAATGAGGTAAAAAGACAGTTTGACCTTTATACAGGGACGTCAGCACTGTTTTAAAAGATGGGGTGGACTCCACATTGGCAACAAGGCTGTTACTAAGTTTGCCTACTTGCAGGTACTTGCAAGGGGAGGGCAAAACACTTTCCCCATATATTATCATCAAAATGTTATTAACTAGGAAGACTCTTACAAGCACAAGGTGTGCTTAGAAGTGCCTTCCATGTGTTCATTGCAGCTTACTTTCAAGTAACTGTGCATAAGATAGATGGCAAACAGCCATTATTATTCCTGGAGGGCTCATCAACAACAGCTGTCTTCATATTTCTTCGGGCCTGTCTACAGTGGCCAAATAATGCTTCCTCCCCCCATCCCCATGGTGATCAGTCTGGACACCGATTCTGGTGCAAACTGTCTTTGTGACCTCTGGTCAGTTCAGCAGTGAACCCGTGTAAAACCACCCTTAAAAATGGAGTAAAGAAACTCACCATTTGCTCCAGATTTTACAGGAAAACCCAGTGCACTCAGTGGTGACATTGGGCGGATGTCTTCACACACATCCCCATTTGCCCAGGGCCACCACCGCTAATACGTGTTGCATCCTCTGAGGTCACAAGAAGGTGCCCAGCCATGCGATCAATGCTACGTGCCTCATTTCTGCCCTCAGAGGATGGGCACCTTCCAGTGCTGGGCAACATCGTGGGAACACGTGTAAAGACATTTGCCCAGTGTCACCACAGTGTACTGGTAACAGCGGGAATCCAGGGCAGCTGTGGGGCAAGAATACTCTGGCTTGCATGCAGATTATATTGGCTGGTATAGATGAGCTCTTAGTTCTTGATTATTTAGTAACTGATAATTCCTGGGGAGACTCAACTACATAGGAATCTTCGTGGTCCAATTTTGCTAGTCTGTTTCAGGGAAGGCTCAGCCCTCTGCTGCCCCCCCTGCCCAATTTTGGGTTCCATGGCTTTATATAAGATGTCTATTTCATAATAGAGATTGGTTCAGTGACTATGAAAAAATGGGAGCAAAGGACCCGGTATTCTAAGCAGACACACATTTTTTTCATGCAAAGCAATACAATAATTTTCTTATTTCAATTTTTTTTTCAGGCATCCATGGAGCTTTATTACAATAAAAGGAAGTCCTTCTTCTTCTGTTGAAGACCACATAGAATACCAAGGTAACTGCAAGTATTTTACTTTTTCTCATCAAAATTCAGCAGCACTATTTGTCAGGTGGTAGCGCGCACTGGGAACCTAAACAGGTCCGGGAAGCATAAAATAAACAACAGAGTGTTGTTCCTTCAGGCATCAGAATAAAGGCACAGACACATAGCTTTGTGTCTAAAATCATCTTGTTCTTTACTTGATTGTAATAATGACTATTTACAGTATATTACAAGTATCCAAAAGAAAAACATCCTCTCTCTGTGAAATCCAGTATAAAACTAAGTTCAACTCTATAGGACAAACAAAATACCCAGCTCTGCAGAGTTCCTACCACCTCCCCCAGTCAGCTCTGCACCAGAGCTGAGAGCTCATCAATATTGATACATTTGCTAGCTTTCTGCAAACTACCACTAGCTCTGCAGATCTGTGCAGACTATTTGCTACATCACACCTTTTTACAGAATAAATCTAACTACTGTATGTCCCAATATCCTGACACTTTTTGCCAGCAAACTCAGGTGGCAACAGGGAGGTGCAGCCTTCAGTAGATTTGGGGGAGAAGTTACCCCCAGATCCAATGGAGTTGTACACCTGTGCTCTACAGTTAAAAACCTCTTTATATCTTACAGAAGATCATCAAGGCCTATTCTGCAGCTAGAATGTGAGAAGCAGAAAAAATTAGTTCCATTTTCCTCTTATTCTGATGATATTGCAGATTCTCCCTTTCGGCAGCGGAGCAAATATCCCCTATTAGGTACAGGGAATTATGCCAAATCTAACACTTGTGTTTGAAATTTTACAACTACTTACTAGCTTTGCCCAAATCCCTAAGAAGACACAAATGTTCAATTGTTGATAGTCTCTCCACAACCATCCACAATTTATCAGAATCTTAGAATCAGCATTGAAAGGAACTACAAGGGTCGTCTAGTCCAACCTCCTGCCAGACAGGAATAAATAAAGGCATTCCTGAGAAAAGGCCATAAAGACCTCCAAAGGAGAGGCCAGTCTATTCCACTGCAGGACAGCTCTTACTGACAGGAATTTCTTCCTAATGTTTAGGTGGAATTTATTTTCTTGCCATTTAAACCCATTGCTTTAGGTCTTTGAGTGCAACTGCACTGTAGAAATAAAGCAGTTTGACACCCCTTTAAGTGGTGTAGCTCCATCCTGTGGAATCCTGGGATTGGTACCAGTTTTACAGGATCTTTAGCCCACTCTGCCAAAGAGTGTTGATGCTTCACAAAACTAGAAATCCCAGGATTCTGTATGATGGAGCATGGCAGTTGAAGTGGTGTCAAACTGCATTATTTCTACAGTGTAGATGCACCCTTAGTCTCTGGAGCTTGCTCCATCTTCAACATGACATTGCTTCAGATATTTCAAGATGGTTATCAAGTTGCCAATAAACTGGGGTGTTTTGTTTTGTTTCGGGCAGGACGTAAAGGCTCAGCAGTAGCCAAAGTATTCAAAGTGTTTCAAGCAGAAAATGGAGAGCATTTTAATGTATCTTCAACCAGTGAGTGGGTTCAAGGTGAGATTTTCTTCTTCCTCCTCTTTTTGATGTAGTTTCAAAATGAGAGCACGTGCAGGCAGCTAAATAATGTTGGGATTCTCCCACTCCCTTCTTTGTTCTATAAATCACCATTCCTCTGGAAATGCTAATAGCTGTTTTGTTACCACAGAGTGAAATGTATGGCTTCCAGTGAACCACCCAGTGGTCTGAAAAACAGTGCTGCTTGTTTTCTAACTATAGTTCTTGTTTGTCATTATCACACGTAGATGATCAGATAGAAACGTAGCATACAGTAAACAGACGAGACCTGTGATTAGCTAACAGACTTGTAGGAAGTTACAATTTGGCATTCTCATGCTCTGTAATATGGAAGATTCATTGCAACATTAAATCACCACCTTTTGCAACTTAATATTCCATCAAGGTTCAAAACCAGTTCCACTAGCAATGCCTCCTACCAGAACAGCAGCGTGTTTGTGTGCACACACACAAAAAGATACACAAAGATCTTGCTTATACAGTATTTGTTGTTGCTGTGTGCCTCCAAGTAATTTCCAACTTACAGCAACACTATCATGGGGGTTTCTTGGCAAGATTTGTTCAGAGGCGGCTTGCCATTGCCTTCCTGCTTATATACTCACATTTACTATGAAATTCATAATATGCACTTTGCAACTTCATACAGGAAACTATGCACTTTGAAACAGTAGGGTGGCACACATCTCTCCACTGGCAATAGGCGCATGATCACCACCCATGAAAAGCCCTTACATCTCATATATCATAGAATCATAGAATCATAGGGTTGGAAGAAACCACAAAGGACCATCTAGTCCATCCCCATGCCATGCAAGAATACACAATCAAACCATTTCCAACAGATGGCCATCCAGGCTCTGTCTAAAAACCTCCAAAGAAGAAGACTCCACCACACTCTGAGACAGCGTATTCCACTTCCAAACAGCTCCTACTATCTGGAAGTTCTTCCTAATATTTAGGTAGAATCTCTTTTCCTTTGAGTCCATTGCTCCGTGTCCTAGTCTTTGGAGCAGCAGAAAACAAGCTTGCTCCATCCTCAGTATGACATCCCTTCAAACATTTAAACATGGCTATCATGTCACCTCTTAACCTTCTAAGAGGGCTTTTTTTGTTTATATCCCATCTTCCTCCAAGGAGTTCAATGCAGTGTATATGTCTTTCCTCCCCAGATAATCCTCACAACAGTCAGACTGAAAGATTGATTTGCACAAACAATGAGCTCACTGGAGATTTGAGTCTGGATCATTCAGATTGTAGTCCCACATTCTTAAATGTTACATTATACTATCTCAGATTATGCAGTCTTCACACCCCTTGCTAAGGAGGAGGGGTGACACTAATTGGGCCACATCACGGATGTCAATAAGTGCTTGCTGTCCACATTAAACTTTAATTTGGACCCCACACATGGCTTGATACATTTGTGAACCAGCTAAATGTATCCCATACTGTATATGGGATGTGTACAACCATTATTTTTCCATTGCTGGCTGATATACAAGAACAGTACTGGAGCAGTGTGGCATGGCAGCCTTTCCCAGCCCAGCACCATCTATGTTTTCATTTTCATCCCTGTCACCCCCACCCCCCAGCATGGATTTATAGTCCAACACACTTAAAGAATCGCCAGATTGGGGAAGGCTGCATTATATTGTAACTGTGACTCCAATTTATGCAGATTTTAACCACACCAAATGCACTCGGTAACATTATTAAATAGCAGTTGACAGATCTAGAATGAGTGCCAGGGAGCGGGCAGTAGTTGAAGAAACTTAACAATGTCTGGCATCAACTTCTATGGAGTACATTTTTGACACATTCATTGAGGGGGTTTTGTCCAAATGACCTTTTGTTGAATCAACTGCTTTTCCTCCCCCCTGCCATGCAGATGTTGCATGGACTGAATGGTTTGAAAAGCCTGAAAAATCCAAATCCAAATCCAAAGATGGAGAGAGACTTTCAGACTTCCGAGCTGCTCACCCAGAAGTGTGTGATCACCCTGTTGATATCCAGGTATGCCAGCCAAGCTAGCTGTCCTTCCTTATCACCAACTCTAGTTCCCCAACTGTATTTTGCCTTGAATGGCTTGAAGATGTGTACAGGTCCACCTCCTCCCCTATCCGCAGAACCAATATCTGTGGTTCCAGTTATCTGTGTCTGAAAAAAAAAAATAGGGAGACATACCATAGAGTTGCACTAGAAAATGCCTAGAGTGGTCCTCTAGCTCCTCCAATGCAACTCTATGGTATGTTTGTACCAGAAGGCCTTTATTTTAATAGGATTTGCTATTATCCATGGTTTCACTTATAAAAGTCGGGGAACATACCCTCTGTGGATATGGGGGGACGGGACCCCTAAAGTTTTATTAGTGCAGGTAGCCCTTCCAGCAGAGCAGCTAGTAAGTACTTCACACAGTTCACTGCATTCATAGTTGCTGTGATTAATTCATCACCAGACACTAACCTCCTCTCTTTTCTTAGCTAGGCTGGTCTTTGAACAACAGGCAGGTGATCTTTTGCCTGGGCTGTGCCCGAGGACTACCAGCTTGATAAAATATACCAGAGCTTATGTTTTGCTCAAGTAACCTTGAGAGCCTAGGGACACATCTGTGCCGTAACCTGGCAGAGTAGAACTTGAAGAAGATTTACCTGTCTTTTATTTTTTAGTGTTAGATTTCTATTCCACTTTTCCTTCAGTGAGCTTGAGATGGTGTACACTTTATCCTTCTTTCCACTTTTATTTCCACAATAATCAAGCAAGGGAGGCCTGGCTGGAAGCAACTGGAGGACTGGCCAAAGTGAGATTCATTGCTCAGTGTGGACTAGAACCTAGATCTCCCAAGTGTTTATTCCCAGTAATCTTGACCACTATAGCACACTGGCATCCATCTGCTCCAGTAACTTTGTATTGGCGTGACAGGTGGAATGTGAGGACAAAGCCAGTTCACTGGAACAAACCTTTTTGAAGGTTTGCTGTTTTTTACTGCTCTGCACAGAGCAAAGTGAAACAGATAGACCTTTAGAATCTGCTCAATGGGGGGCAGATGAGACAACATACCTGTTTCAAGGATCTGTTCTGTAGTATGGATGGATTGCCAAATATGCCAGTTTTGCTTTCCTCCTACATTTGCATTCTTTCCATCCAATTTATGAATAACTTTGAGGAAGATCCAAGCAGGGGAGAGACCCTGTTGTATCTTCCTGCCTTGTAGCTATTAAAAACAAGGAGGAGCCTGTCAGAAAATAAGAGAAAATAAATAACAGTCTTAAATCAGTACCACAAATACGTTTGACTACACTGTGATTCAAAACCAAACTTCTAAGAGCTAAGCACTCAAAGCCCTGGTCCTGGCTGGATGAATCTGTCCCCCCCTCCAGCCTACTTTCTTCCACATTCAGATGCTTTTAAACTGAAACTCTGTCTATCCCATTTACGGAAAAAAAATGTGGGATTTTTTTAAAAGTTCTCATCCACAGCTGAACCAAATGAAATGGAAATAAAATGGTCAGGGATATTGGGAGATGCAATTCAGCAACATCTAGAGGAGCAGAGATTCCCCATTCCTGATGTATAGAACTGTAGCTGTAATCACTATGTGGACTCATCCCTAGTGTATCACTAGCATGTATACTTTTTTAAGCAGTAATGGCATTAAATAAAAACATGTTAGTGAATAAATTGTCCTGAAAAGATAGCCTTGATATAAGCGTCTGTATCATGGAATGTGCTAAAATCAGAAACTGAAACCAGTGTTATGTAACAGTTTATAGCTAATGTCTGCAAATTCTTCTGTTGTAAGTGCATTGTTTCATGTGAAAGCAAAACACGTGCTTTCTTTACCTCAAGGTATGGCAGGGAATATAATTTTTATTATTAACTTTTTACACTTCATTACTGCTTGGTTTGCATTTCTATTTTCATCCCAGGCATTCACACTTGATGGAGCTAAATTGACAACTGAAGTTCACTACAAAAACGGTCGTGATTATAGGTTCTTTTGTCGTGGTCCCGAACAGACTCATGGAGGCTGCCATAACTACAGAGTGCGCTTCTTATGTGGCCAGCCTGGTATGTGACTCATTTTGGGAAACTAGGGGCACCATATGATCAGGAAAAGGAAATCTATGATGAAACTTGTTTCTACTGACCTATTTCTTTATTGTACAGGAAGATAGCATTTATTTCAGAACTGTAAATACATCTGTAATGGAGGCTTTAAATGAAACCATTTTAATTGTTCTGTGTCTCTCTCCCTCTCACATCCAACCCCTTCCATTTCTGCTTACCAGCATCACATCCTCTACATCAAGCTACTAGTCCTCATTCACGTCTCCCAGCAATATAGTTGTAATGAATTTAGCAGTTTAAAGGCATTTTTAAAAATCCAGAAAGCCACAGTAAGACTATTTGAATAATGTAGTTGAATGAGGTAGTAGGGATTTGGTGTGGCTGTACAGTCGGCCTTCACATTTGCTGAAAATTTGATTATTTGCTACCGCCTCCATTGCTGCCGTATGCCATTTATAATAGGGACTGCAAGCCTTGCGAGACTAAGAGAGACTGCAAATGTGCAGCGAGACTTGTAAGTCTCTATTAAAAATGGTGTAAGGAAGCAGTGGAGATGGCGGCAAGACCCTCCAGCTACCTTCTCCTCCCTTGTGAAGGAACCATGCCAACTTGAAGGCATCCGTGGTGGATTTAATCCATGGAGTGTACTTTTTTATGTGATAAATATGGTTTGTGGAGGGGCTTTGAAATATTCAGATTTTTTCCACTTTAATGGGTACTGCTAACCCCAGCGAATGAAGACCAATTGTATCATTTTTCAGTTGGGTAAAAGAGTTGAGTGGGGAGTAATACTATATATAGAGAAGAGGGGATATTCAAATAGCTCAATAGAAGCAGAAAACTAGCAAAGCACGAAGAAGTCTAGGTTGGGTTATAATTTTTTTACCTGGTGTCCTAGCTTTCTACCTTCATTGAGTTGATGTTTCTTCATATTTTCTTCTACACTGGAAGTACTCAGAAATGGTACCTCCTACCAATGGTCTGACGTAGGGATGGAAAAATGTTTGAAAATATTTGAAAAATGCTTGAAAACATGTTTTTCGAGTGTTGAGAAACCCTGACGAATAGAATCCCAGACTGATAAGAATTTTCACAGTTCAGGGCTTATTCTTTGCAAAATTCATACATGATTGTTTTGCACAGAAAGCAGCATTTTCTGTGCAGAAAATAGAATATGTATGTAGAAACATTACTTTCAGTATGGAAATTGCTATTGTCTATGAAAAACAGGCAGTTGCACATTATGTGCAAAGTAAATTGGGTGGTTTCAAAGAGTTTCTCACAGTGGGGAAAAAGTGCTAAAATAACTCATTGCTTCCTTTGAGAAGAAAATGAGTAAAGAACGAAGTGATATCATCCTGCCTTCTCTGCATTCTACCAAAGTTGGGAGCACATTGAAGAATGAGGTAGTGCTAATAGTGGTACCTTACCATGATGGACATATGCCATCTCCATTTTCATCCTTGCCCAGAAACAGTGTCTCTTGCTCAAAAGACAAGAGGGTTTTGTCAGTTTTTTGCACACAAATGTTGTTCTCTTGTACCAACAATTTTTCTTTTACAAAAATCCCCCAAAGTGTGAAAAATCTTGCTGCAGTTTATCATTTTCTCAATGGGCAGAGACTGAGAAAATTTGTGAGCACTTTTTAACACCTTTATTTATATATTTAATTTATCTCCTGCCGGTCTCCCAGGATGGGATCTACACAAGAATGTAGGAAGCTGGCTTGATGCAAGGCAGGACACTGGCCCATCTACTCAGTATCCTCTCTGCTGTTGTTGGGGAAGGGGTATTCTCTCCACAGATTGATGAAGTACTACACTTATCATCCTCTAGCACTGGATGAGCTGGCAGGGTTTGGAGGGAAACTGTCCAAACAATGTCTGGGCAACCAGCCAAAGGCTGAATACTATACATCTGATAGCAGAGGCACAGCACAGTCAAGCTAATTACAGGCAAAGGAAGCAAGGCGGCGTGAAGTCATACACTTACTTTACTAGCAAGCAAAGCACTAGTCCACAAGCAAAGTCCAATATACAAGGTCCAGGTCTGGCAAACAGAGTTCAGGGTATTTCAGCAGAATCCGGGTCAGGCAAACAGAGCCCAGAGTAAACAAACACAATCCAGGTCAAACACAGCAAGTAGGAATACAACGGGTACTCAGGTTAGTTAGATAATCTCTGACAACCCCTGGAAATCAGTGCTGCATATAATTTATAGCAGCTGCTGCTTAACAAATTGCTGCTTTTTGTAAATATGCTGAGACTGCCTCAAGCCCTCTCTTTGTTGTCTCTGCTCTGTGAAGGTAGGTGTAGGTAAGTTGTCTTCTGTATTTGAAGGGACAGGACCCTCTGCCAGAGCTGGCACTGTACTAGTCTGTCTGAAACTTGTGGCTCTGGAACATCATCCTGCTCTGATTCAGCAAGTTCTGGAATATCCACTGCTTCAGTCTCTGAGCTAGAGTCCATTTCCAAGTTCTGGAAACAGGGCATGACAGAAACAGAGTCCAACAGCATCGGAGGGCCACAGTTTCCCCTTGCTTTGGTCTGCACTGACCAGGAGCAGCCCTAGAAATGCTAGGGAATGAACCTGGGATATTTTCAATCAGGAGGCATGCCTGATCCTGCTTGTTGTTTTTTCTGATTCCTGTATGGAAATGAGACCAAGACAAACAAACTGGAGTGGAACAGAGTGACATACTGGCATTGCTAATTCCCAGCCAAATTACATTGAAATACTCAGCATGGCCCACGAAAGCTCTCCGTTCCATCAAGCCAACAAAGTATTTATTTTAGTTAATATTTGAATCCCCCTCCCTAGTTCAAGAAACACTGCTTTAGAGGAAAATAATTTTGTTTTTGCAGTCTTTGATTTTTAAGGAAGCCAATGTTTCGCTGCAGTTCTTTTAACCTTTTTGGGGGAAGCCAAAGGTGCTCATTTTGCTAACTGGCATTTAAAACAGTCATTATGTTGGCTTCTGCAGCTTCTTTAAATGACAGCTCAGAGTGGTCATAAATGTTGGGAGGAAAAGGCGTGGTACAGCTGAGCCATAGAGAGCTGCATTTAAATTTAGTTAAGGGGTTAGTGGAAAAATACATTTGCCAGTATATAATGAATGGGTCCTATTTTGTATTCCTTGATGGATTGTGCAAACCATGAAAAAAAAAAAGTCAAATCCAATAGCAAGGCTGCAGGATCTGTCTCATATTTAATCCTTGGGAATGTTCTGCCCCTTGGTTTTGTTGATGTGAAAAGCAGTGGAGCCAGGGCTTGGCGGGTTGAAGTGTAGGGACCTTTTAAGGAGCAGGGATGAGCCACTCAGCTCAGGCTTCCTAATTCCCTCTGAGTTTCGCTGCAGGCCTCACAGTAGTTGTGTGAACTCAAAGGTTGTCTAAACAGTGAAAATACTCCTCACAGAATGCAAGGAGAATATGATCTGTCTGAATGGTATCCTGCATCATTTTGATGTATTGGGAAGGGGGGGGGGCAAATCCACCATATACTGCATGGAAAAAGCCTTAACAGCTTTTCCCGATTTCTTTAAAAAAACCTGCAGGGGATGCATATTCCTACTTGTTGGAACAAGCAATTTGATTTGATTTGCTTTCCCTATATGAGCAGAGGTTGAAAGCTGATTGGTCAGATGGAGCTTGCTAACAAGGCAAGCGCTTGGAGCCACCATGTTGGATTTTTGCCTTAGCGAGTGAGCACTAAGGCAATAAAATAGGGGGTTTTTTTGTTTGCATTTTTGTGAAAGTGAAAGAGCACTCTTTTGCACCTTGGATATGTTTTTTTAAAAAATGAAATACTGTCTGGCGGCAGCATACTGAGGTAAGTAAAAACATGAGTTATTCATGTGCATCTGCCATCTTGATTTGCGGGCATGCCTGTTTGCACAGCAAATGTGGATAGCTTTGCATTCCTGCGATCTGCCAAAAATAAAAACACATTAAGACAAATAGCAGCTGCTGCGAATTGCCATTACTGTGGAGCAATCAACTTTTTTTTTTTTTTTTTGCTTTGTATAGATAAGCCCTGGTTTTTCTAGGGGGGAAAAATTCAGTGAGCCAAAGTCAAAGTCTACTTGATGGCAGTTAACAATAATCATTTTTGTAACATGGATACCAGCTAAAAATTAAATAAGAATTGTGTACGTTGTCATAAAAGCATGATATTTGGCACAGAGCTTGCTTACTAAATATTAAATAGATCTGGATATAGTTGACTCCTGAAAATGTTCCCAAAGGCTCTTGGTCATCCTTTTTCACATACAGAAATGCATCCTAAGAGACAATGAGGCAGAACCTTTTTGTTGTATGTTATATGTTATATTTAAATATTGTATTCGATGTTATGTTTAAATATTCCATTGGATTATCTATTTTGCTGAAAAATTTGTTAACCTGCAAGATATATGACAAACCTACAAATTAATATAAGTGATGTTTCCATTCCCTTTATATCACTTTTAATCAGCAATGTCTATATATTGATACTGTTTTGCATTTGTTTAAATCAGGAAATATTTCTTATGTTTGACATTGTAGGAGCTTTCTGTCAAAACAAAGAACATGCATATGGGTAGATTGCTGTTGATCCTTGTATCAAAGAGGGATTCAAAAGCATAAAACTAAAATGAAACAACACACAAGCATTCTTGTCCTAGTCCTGTTTTGTTAATGTTGACATTGTTTTCTATAAATGTTTGTCAGTTGAACAAGTTTAATTAAAACAATAGCAGTGTCCTTGTTCATGTTTGAGCTGATCGTTACATGGTAATCTACCATCTCCTTAAAAATAAAACCCGCATTGTAGTACCTGGAAGTCTGGCGTTTTTAGCAATTGCATCATTTCTTTAGAATCATTTTTTTCCAGTTGCAGGATACCAACTCTTGGCAGGTCTTAGCTGCTTCTGGCAAACTTGTCCAAAGAGACTCATAAATCCTATCATGGGTTTAATTCAAACCTATTTATTCGGTGTTGGAAACTCTAATCTCAATAGGCTTCCTTGTAGGTGGAATTAATCACATGTTATTCTTCTTTACAATCAGCTTCCTTCTTGCTCTGTCTATGTCACTACTGATGCTTGTTTGGTCTTAGAAAAGGATCACAAGTCTTTCTGTACAGGAGAAAACAGCATGGTATCATCTGGTATGATGCTCAGTGCTGAAGATAATGCAAATGTAAATTCTGGGAACACAAAATAGACGAGGCATTTTTCTTGCCTTGCCCCACAAAGTGTGCCACAGTGTCATCTCCTTTCAGAGCATGGACAAGGGGGATGCCAGAGCCTTCTTGATCCTTGACCAACTGCCTTGTCTCATAAAAATGACATCAAATACATTATTCTTTAAATAAGGAGTGGCTTTTGGTGGCCATTTTCGAAAACGGCTACCTGAATCTTCACAGAGGGTAAATCAACTTTCCCAACAATATCCAAATCTTTTTAATACTGTACTGTAAATAGCTTTCTCTGTGCCAAGTTTAAAGCTTTTATCACAAAGTGCACCGTCTAGTGCTCTTAACAGCATTTGGTATTTAGCTTTATCTTGGGCAGTTAGGATGTGGATGTTACAAATGACTTAGTGAAGATGAAAACAGAAAACTAGAAGTTGTTGATTTTGCGATTACACTGTTATAGCACTTTTATTCCACTTTAACTATGGCTGGCTCCTGTGGAATTCTAGGGTTTGTAGTTTAGTGAGGCCTAAGAGCTCTTTGGCTGAGAGTTTTAAATACCCCTCCCTAAACTGCCTAAAATCCTTGAATTCCACAGGAGGCAGCCATAGCCATTAAAGTGGAATAATTGTGCTTTAACAATGTAGTGTGATAATTTCCAAAGTGTTTTCCCCTGGTGCTGGGAAAAGAAACTCATGGAAGTATCTTGCTTTTGATTCTATGCTGTTTGGGGGCATGTTGTATCTTTCTTTACCTTTTTCATTCTGGTCTGTTCAGCCAAAGTCAAACATACTAACCACCACACTGCCAGTTTATTCCTATATGACTCTCCCATTATTCTAATAAACTGAGTATTATGCTGTGTACTGCTGATCTCTGGTGTGTGGGGGAGAGAGACACTCTTTTTCCTGACATGGCTGTGAGGACGACTGTGATGAATTTGTGCACTTCAAAATTTACTGCCGCCCAAAATGTTCTGTAAGTTTAAATGAAAACCATACCCTCCAACTGTCCTGATTTGGCAGGACATTGCACTTTTTCAGCTGCTTTTAAAATATCCCAGTTTCCCTTTTTTCCTCCCACTTTTCCCCATTGTCCTTAGCTTATTTCAGTTGGTTGAAGCCGACCTCAAAATACAAAAGGAGTTCACACTCAGTTAACTCAGTGGGGTGGGGAGGGCGAGGAGAGGACGGCATGAAATCTGACCTTCCCAACAGACTAAGGCAAAAGCAAACCACTGCTGTCTCCTCCAGCTTGTGTGTTCTCTTCTTCATTAAAAACTTTGGCCACACTCTCACGTTGCATGGCCACAGGTATCCTGGTTTTCACTTGTGAAATGTTGGAGAGTATGGAAAACCTGATGGTTGAAGAATCTCATTAATTACTGTTCTGTCTTATTCCTCCTTCTCTGTCTAGTGAGACCCAAACTTACTGTCACTGTTGACACCAATGTAAATAGCACCATCTTGAGATTGGCAGATAATGTGCAGTCATGGAAAGTTGGAGATAAGATTGTTGTGGCCAGTACAGATTATTCCATGCACCAAGCAGAAGAATTCCAGATCTTGCCCTGCAGAGCCTGTGGACGTAATGAAATCAAAGTGGCAGGTAGGATTTCCTTTTTGGAATTCATGCTTTTGATGTTAAGGTTGCTACACAGGTATGAAAGAGAGCTGCTTATCTCCTTCCTTCCCTCCCTCCCTCCCTCCCTCCCTTTTCTTACCAAACATGTTCCTAAATACTTTACTTCATGACTAAACATCAGTGAACTTGTTTTATGGTTCCTTTGCTTTTGTGTCTTTCGACTCTATCTAAAGTTTAGAGGAACACAGGGAACCAGCTTGGAATGTTGGATTTCAATATTAGATTAGTGGTAGATGAATAAAGGGGATGAAGAGGACAAGAAAGCAAAACAGGAAGAAAGAAAAGAGAGAGGAAGAGGCTGGATATGGAATTTTTTATGAATAAGCTCACCAAAGGTAGCAGCCTTCTCATTAGGCCAAGTAAAGCCAGTGTCTCAGATGGAAATGCGTATGCTCCTGTCTTAATGAATCTGCTGTCCTCAGCTACAGTACAGGCTCTGTTCCATCATCAACATTTAATAGAAGTCTATTTGCCAGTATAGTTACTTCTATACATAGAATCAGTGTCAGGCACCATCTTGTTTTTTTCCTCAGGCAGCAGAACACCTTGGTCTGGCCCTGGTTTCTTGCCAATTGCTGTAAGAGATTTAGTAACCTACCTTTCTCTGCTGGCTGTGGACACAAACACAAACTAATAGCCTCTTAGTAGGCTATTCAAATGATTGTGTACAGTCAGACCCCCATATCTTCAGGAGCTTAGTTCCCGGACTTACCATGGATACCGGAAACTGTGGATAACTGTGAACTCTATTAAAATAATGGGACTTCCGGTTAAAAATACCAGAGTTGTATTGCAGGACCTAGAAGATGTCAAGAGAGGACACCCCTCTAGGCATTTTCTAGGAAGACTCTATTGTTTTGTGTCCCGTGGATAACTGAAACTGCAGATATTGGTTCCATGGATACAGGGGTCTGACTGTATTACATAATGGATTGGTAGCAAAAAGAAGGACCAATCTCTTCCTTTGTGTTTCTATTATGGCTGTACATGAGCCCCCACCCCACCCCCAATTCAGTGTGGAGTCCAGTTCAGCAATATGGTCTGAGCCCAATTCAATCTGGATCAGTCTGGACCTAACCTGTTCCAGTCCAGATCCCACATCTGACTTAACATTTGGGGATCCAGATCAAAAATGCTTCCTGATTGAATTGGATTAGAAATCTGAAGATGGTTACAACTTTTTAATTCCCCTACACACATGTGCATCAAATGAGGAGACACAGTAGACCTAACAACAGGATTAACCTAGCTACGTTTCAGATGGCTAACTCAAGGAGGTTTGTGCTAAGCCCCTGTAAACTTTGCTGGGGTTTTTGAAAAATGAAACCAATGTTTAAAAGCTGTTTAAAAACGGCACCCTCTTGGCAATTCATTCTCCTTTTATCCTGGCATGGACCCCCTAGAACAATGGCTCTTAACCTTTTCTTTACCAGGGAGTAAAGAATCTTTTGTTGTCACTGACCCCTAAAACTTAACTCAAGATTTAAAATCATTATCATCATCAGCTTGGAGGGAGAGGGAAGACTTTTCTCCTGCTTCTTTCTGCAAGTTTGTGGCTGGAGCAGATTGAATGGCAGCCAGCCAGCCAGCCTTTGCCTTGGCTCCTGTCATGTTGTTCCTCTACTGTGGGGAGGAAGTGGGCCAAGCAGTCTTCAAGACTTCGTGGACCCCTGTGAGGACAAAGTGGCCCCTTCGGGGTCCATGGACCACAGGTTAAGAACCACTGCCCTAGAACATCAGTCAGCTGAGACTGTTGAAGTTTAACTAAGATCATACATGATAATGAAAATAAGACACCTTATTTGAAGAGAGGTGCTTTTTCTTTTTCTCTACCAGCAGTCCAATTGGTGAGATTCAATTAGGATGTTTTAGCAGCAGGCCAGTGTGTGAGATCCTCCTAATAAATCTCTCATATCTCTTTAAAGGCTTTTGGTGATCTGGGTTGGCTCTGGTGGAAACCTCCCTCTCATTCCCACCCCTGCATCTTTTTTCCAGAGATGCTTTCTTAGTGCGGCTGCTGGTGCTTTTCTGTTTTTGTTCTAAGCAAAACCACTTGAAGCTGCCTCTTAAGGTGCTTAAGCCGGCTGCTGGAGTTGTAATACTCTAAGAATTTATCTCTACTCGTTTACTGCTTAGAGCAAAGGGATAGAATGACTATAAGATCTGTTCCCACCTCAGAGTCACCCCAGAAAATGTTCTGCCTTTTCTATGGTGATTCAGACTACCTGCCTTCTACCTACCACCTACCCACAACACACACAGACTCAAGAACTTTCAAATTATGCCCCCCAAAGGGCAAGTAGAAGTTTAAGCTGCAAGTTAGTACTCACCTTATCAACAAGACAAAAGGAAATTAAAAGGAGAAAAGTGCAAGAGAAAAAAGTTTAGATGACAATCAACAGCTGCCAGTCCTTCACAACAGCTATTTCATAATGTGTTGCTAACGTATCTAGCAAATTAACGAAGAAATGATGGAGGAGATAGTTAACCATATAACCTCAATATACATACTGAGTCTCCCTTATCTAGAATTCTAAAATCTGAAGTATTCCAAAATCTGTAAATTTTTTATGCACCAATATGGCAGGGCATTTTATGTTTTATGTTTTCTGATGGTTCAACATACACAAACTTTGTTTCGTGCACAAAATTATTAAAAATATTGTGTATAAAATTACCTTCAGCCTGTGGGTGCAGCTACACTGTAGAAATAATGCGTTTTGACACCACTTTAAGTGCTGTAGCTCCATCCTATGGCATTATGGGATTTGTAATTTTACAAGGTCTTTAGCCTTCTCTGCCAAAGAGTGCTGGTGCCTCACAAAACTACAAATCTCAGATTTCTGGGGGTGGAGCCATGGCAGTTATTGGTGTCAAACTGCATTATTTCTACAGTGTAGATGCAAAATATCTCTGGTCCCAAGCATTTTGGATATGGGACATTCAACCTGTACCTCATAATCCCTCTCCATAAGTATCATGATTGGAGAGTGCTGGAGAGATTCTTGCCCAAGTTTGCATAATGATGGAAGAGACTTTCCTCCTCTGCTTGTAACATGGGAACTGAGCAGGTTAGAAGCGAAAGCCTGGCATGATCCACCACCACCCCACCCACCAAAATACCATGAATTCAACTGCATGAAAATTCCTTTTCCCTAATGGCAACCAGGTGAACTTTTCAATGCAAGGCTGGGATAGGGTTCAAGATAAGTTTTTTTTTAAAAAAGCTTGAATTGAATACACTAGGATAGGAGAAGCTAGTGAAAAGTACAGTACAGAGAAAAGAGAGATGGTAAAAAGAGAGAGAGAATCAGATGTTACAACTGAGCACTGATGAAACGGGCTTGAGAAAATTAAATCTCAGTTGTGTTGTGAAGTCATGGGGTGATGTGCGAGAATCTATGTCTCAGCTCACCTACCCATCCATCCTCATTCATGATCTGAAGAGGATAATACTGTATCACTTTATAGGTCTGCTGTAAGGATTACTAAAGGCTTGTCTACATGGGCTAAATACCCTGTCTTACCCCTGTCTCAGAGCCCTGCAGTCTATATGATGCACGGCATTTGCCCTGTTCTGCCCCCGGGCAGTCCTCAACACCCCCGGGGCAATTATAGGGATGAAACGGGGAAGGCAGGGTAGGGCCCTATAAGAACGGTTTATAAAAACCACCAGTTTACTCTGTCACCAGTATCAGTAACAACAGATCAAGCCCTGCTGGTCCACAGGAGCCCTTCCCTGCAGGCTGGCCCCCACTGCTGCTACAGTCTCCCTGGCTCTCCGGTAAGGCAGGAAGGAGTCATGCAGCATGTGACCAAGGTTGGTCACATACAGGGGGCTTTGATCACATGTTGCGGGGCCCCTTTCCTGCCTTCCAAGTCAGCAAAGAAATTGGAGATGGCTGCAGCAATGGACCAGCATGACCATCAGGACTGTTCTGTGCAGGGAATGGGGAAAGAATGGGCCAGATCGATGGCTGGGATATGCTGGCAGGGAACCAGGGTATCCTGGCTCGTGTAGATGAGCCCTAAGATTATGGGAATGGAGCATTGAACAATCAGCACTCTGTAGAGAATGTCTTATTCTGATAGATCAATTTGAGCAACATATACCATCCAAAACTTATTCCCAAATATGTATCACTGTTCAATAACAAACTATTCCTGTTCAAACTACAGGAAAAGAGATTCCATCTAAACATTAGGAAGAACTTCCTGACAGTAAGAGCTGTTCGGAAGTGGAATGTGCTGCCTCAGAGTGTGGTGGAGTCTTCTTCTTTGGAGGCTTTTAAACAGAGGCTGGATCTGCTGGGATTGCTTTGATTAGATATTCCTGCATGGCAGAATGGGGTTGGACTAGATAGCCCTTGTGGTCTTTTCCAACTCTATGATTCTATGAACAACATACGCCATTATCTCTGATGCAACTGGCTCACTAGGAGCTATAACTTCTTGGCTCTTTCTTGAATGGCCTTGAAGAAAGTTTGTGGTTTCTGCCAAGAAAAATATTGTTCTGGTGACAAATGCATCATAGTCTCATGACTATAGATGGCAGGCAGCTCTCTGTGGCAAAATATAGTATTGTTTTTTTTCCCTTCCATCTTTTTCCCCAGCAACACTTAGATGATTGGAAAAACCACATTAAAGGAGTGTGACACAAAATTACATCATGAGAACAATTTTGGGAGATAGTCAATGAAAATAAAGCTGTAACTGAATGTATTTTTAAAGTTCCAGATCCATCTGAAAACAGTGATGGGGTGGAAAGTTGCAGGGGAAAGTGAAGGAAGAAGAGTTAAGTAGTACTTTTCCCCCATTCACCACTTTCCCACTACAAATACAGCCCCCCCATATCCACAGTATCAGTAACCACAGTTTCATTTAACTGCAGTCAGGGGGGGTCTCTCTAGGCACCTGGAGGTCCTCCAGCACAACTCTATGGTCACATTCCACGAGCAGTTGACCATAGAGTTTCACTGGAGGACCTCCAGATGCCTATAGTGACAGTCTCTATAGGCATGCAATTTCTAGGTCCTACAGCACAATTCCATGGTATTCTATGACATTTCACTATTATCTATGGTTTTACTTAAAAGTGGTAAGTCTGGGAACATACTCCCTGCAGATACAGGGGACAACCTGTAGCACAGCCTTTCTTAACCCCTTTACCCTGGTGGAACCCTTGGAACAATTTTCAGGTCTCAGGGAGCCCCTGCCTAAAAAATTATTATATCTACAGCTCAAAAAAGGTTTTTTTCTCCCAATTTCAATATCTCACGGAACCCCTAGCAACTTCTTGTGGAACCCTAGGGATCCAGAGAACCCTGGTTGAGAAACTCTGCTGTAGCGTCTTTGCAGGGCTTTGCATATTGGCAAGTGGGTTATGAGATCTCAAGTGGGCAAGATAACATGTACTTTTGACTACAGCTCCTTGGTGAGGTGGTACAGATGGAAAATTCTTCCTGTCTCTTAAAACACTTCATGTTCATTGAAAACAGCAGAATATCTTTTTCTTTTCCTTAGAAAAAGTTTTGATAAACATTGATCAAAGATAGCTTAGGGATTCAGGAGCAAGCGTGGTCTAGTGGTTTGAATGTTAGACTAGGACTCTGGGAGACCAGGGTTCAAATCCCTGTTCTGTCATAGAGACCCACAGGGTGACCAAGGGTAAGTCACCCACTCTCAGCCTCAAAGGAAAGCAATGGCAAACCCCTTCTGAACTACTCTTATTAGAAAACCCTGTGATAGGTTCTCTTTAGGGCAGTGATGGCGAACCTATGACACGTGTGTCAGCACTGACACGCATAGCCATTTATGATGACACGCGGCCACATGCCAAGAAGGATGTTTCACACACACCCCACCCTCCCTAAAGTGGTGATTGGGGCTTCAAAGCCCCGGTTGCCACTTTCGTCCCCACTCCCACCCTGCCTGAAGTGGTGATTAGGGCTTCGAAGCCCCGGTCACCACTTTCCTCCAGCCCCCCCCCCACCGCCTCCCTAAAGTTTTTTCCTCAAAGTGACACACCACCTGAGTTATGCTCAGTTTTTTGGCGAAGTTTGACACACCAAGCCCAAAAGGTTGCCCATCACTGCTTTAGGGTCATCATAAGTCAGAAATGACTTGAAGGTACAGAGCAACAAACAACAAGTTGTCCAGAAACCTGTCTCATTTTAGGAGGTTTGGAGATAGTTATTGTAGAAGTGCTGTGGTTTTGTATATTTTTGTAAACAGCTATAGATAGGTCAGGTGGGGTTTCAGCATCTTGAAGCAGCATGGCAGGCTGTGAATCAGGAAACAAGAATTTCTCATCACTTCAGTTCCATGCTGGAGAAAACTCTACCTGCTAATTTTATTTTCACCATACCATGGTTAAAAGTGCTGGACTAGGGACTTTTTCGGACGTCTAAAATGTAAAAGTACTTTCGTGAGTAAAAATCACTGAAATATAACACTCAAATGTCCCTGCGGTACCGCAACAGTACCGGCAGGGACGGGCATCATGCAAAAGGGACGCCCTGCAGCGCAGCAGCCTCACAACGTGGCAAGGCTACTTCCATTACATTTTATACGTCCGAAAAAGTCCTCGGACTGGAGAGGTTGTCTAGATGAGAAGATATAATGCTGATTCCTGTGCATTAAAGCAAATTTACAGCATCGTTCATTTGTCGCGGTCCTTTGGCAAAATCAATTGTATGCGAAGCTATCCATGTTTGAAGTGTACATGCAGCCATGCCTGCAAATCAAGATGGTGGCGGAGTAAATTACAGTGTGTTATTATTCTCCACATGTAGTCACCGCTGCACAGTATTTATTTTTTTTAAAAAAAACTGTAAATCAAAGGTGTGCAAGTGCAACCTGCTTAAAAACGCTATTCGGTCGCCTCAGTGCAACAAAAAAGTGCATGATTGAAAATGTGAAACTCCAAAATGGTGCTTCCAGTCACTTGCTTGCTGGCAAGCCTGCCTTCTGCATATGTCCAACCAATCTGCTCTCCAAGAATGTGCCGCATCCCGAATTGGATGTCCAAAAGAGCTGTAATGCATATACCCATGCATTGTTTAAAAAACTTCGGGTAAACATAGTAGAGGGAGGTTTTGGCCCTCCTCCTCCCAAATACCATGAATATCATTCTCAGCATGTTGGGACAAAAGGTATTCTCCTCAAATTCTATGAGGAGTATTTTCATCATCTAAACAACCCCTGGAAACCAGGATTGCCATGGAAACCCACTAGGTAACCTTGGGCCTCAGAAGAAGGCAATGGCAAACCACCTCTGAATAAATCTTGCCAAGTAAACCCCAGGATAGGTTTGCCTTAGGGTTGCCATAAGTTGGAAATGACTTGAAGGCACACAGCATCAAACACCACTATTGAAAGGCAAAGAAGCTGTGCTGGAGAATGGGAGACTGGGGGAGAATGACAGATTTTTTATGGCTAGTTTTAAACTACAGTTGCCCCTCCACATTCGCCAACTTGGCATTCGCGGTTTTGAATATTTGCGGGTTTTGGGAGGGCCCCCGCCCTCCCAAAAGCAGCAACACGGGGCCTCTGGAGGCCCTGTTAAGGCCTTGGGCAGGAGATGGGAAGGGCCGGGGAGGCCTTCACGGGGCCCCCGGAGACACTGCAGAGGCCCCATGAAGGCCTGGGGAGGGGGTGGGGAGGGCCGGGGAGGCCTTCACAGGACTTCCGGAGACGCTTTGGAGGCCCCATGAAGGCCTGGTGAGAGGGTAGGGAGGGCCGGGGAAGCCTTCACGGAGACGCTCTGGAGGCCCCATGAAGGCCCTGGGAGGGAGGAGGAGGTGGGGGAAAGCGACTATAGGGCCTCCGGAGGCCCCGTGGTCGCTTTGGCGGGGGAGGGGGAGGGCAGTTGTTATTCATGGATTTTTCGCATTCGCAGGGGTCTGGGGAACCTAACCCCCGCGAATGTGAAGGGATGACTATACTTTCAAATCCTCTAATACAACATACCTAAACATGTTTAAGTTATAATGCTTTGGTTGTTATAATACCTCTCATGACCGAGCAAAAATCTAATTATAATCTGTGTTCTCATCTTTCAGCAATATTTTCATACACTCAGCATAGGATGTTTGGCTGAGCTGAGCTATTTTGGATACTTCCTGCTAATAAATTGTGCTTATTTTATAAACAGAATTTCAAAGAAACGGTTGGGAACTGGGCAACTGATGACAATCAATAGGGAAGGGACATCTGGTTGTGCTCAGTAGGAATTGTACGCTCTCTTGCTCACATGTGAGCAGCTGCCTTTGATGAAATAATATAAAATAGCATGTATGATGAGAGCTAGTGTGGTGTATTGGTTTGAGTGTGTGACTAGGACTTTGGAGACCAAGGTTCAAATCCCTGCTTGGCTGTGGAAAACCACCAAGCGACCTTGAATAAGTCACACTCTCTCAGCCCCAGAGGAAGTCAAAGAAATCTTGACCAGAAAATCCCATGATAGGTTTCCCTTGATGTTGCCAGAAGCCAGAAATGACTTGATGGCACACATCAACAGGTTCTTAACCTGTGGTCTGTGGACCCACAGGGGGCCTCAGTGTCCTCACAGGGGGTCTGCAAAGGCTTGAAGGCTGCTTGGCCCACCTCCTTCCTGCAGTGGAGTGGCCACATGACAGGAGCCAAGGTAAAGGCTGGCTGCCTTGGCCTGTACATTGCCATTCAATTAGCTCTAGCCACAAACCTGCAGGAAAATGCAGGAGAAAAGACTTCCCTCCCACTCCAGTGCCTCTGAGGGAAGGTTTAAGGGATAGTATAATTGTATTCTTGTTATCGTCGTTGTTTGTTGTTATTAGGGTTTTAAATCTTGAGTTAAATTTTAAGTTTTAAATCTTGAGCTAAGTGACAACAAAAGATATTTAAAGGGGGTTCCTGGTAAAGAAAAGGTTAAGAGCCACTGCTATAGCTGAATATGATGTTAAGATATTCTCCATAAACAATTATTGATTAGTTAACAGAGTGATGGTTGGATTTACCAGCCATCTGAAATGTCAAAGATGCTTGGAGGAGTATTGTTTACCCTGTGTGGAGACTCTTCTGTTAGTAAAATACAAGATCTGTCTAATTTAGGTATTGCTTAAACAATTTGTAAGCCACTCCAGGCATCTTATGCCAGCCACCGATGCAGGTGAAACACCCTCCAGAACACAGCCTCACAGCCCAGAAAAAAGCTACAAAAAACCCATGGATGCCAGCCATGAAAGCCTTCGACTTTACATTAACATTTACCTGCACTTATCCCCCCGTACTAATCTGTACTTTTACCTTCTCGATATGTTAGAACAAAACAACACCTAAAGACCTGTTAGCCAATCCTGGTTTTTATGAGGTAATATTCTGAGCATGTGTGGTTTCCAGTTTCCCTTAAATCATATCATATAGTACTATCATAACAGAAAAGATAAAATGACAAGGAATGCCCCCTTAAGAAATATTAATAGAGTATAGTTCTGCTGCCCTTGTGCTAAATACCTTGATTTGGAAATAAGTCCCATTTTATTGTAGAAAAGGAGAATATACTTTCAAAGTGTAACTATAGAAGGGGAGGAAAAAGAATGCAATTACCCATGTACATGCCCAGAGGGTGTGGAATTGAGATTACCCCCTCTTGTCACCACTAAGTTTGTGGGAATGAATTCAGACACTCTGATGCATTACATCATGGGCTTACCGCACTCTGAAGAAAAGAAACAAGGCAGCAGGAACTTTCTGTCTTCCATGCTGCCTTACCACATGGCATCATCATTTTTTTCATAAAAATGTGTCATTTTGTTAACCAGAAATACCCATTAGCAAAAAGGCGTGGTTTTAATAATAATAATAATAATAATAATAATAATTTATATCCCGCCCCTCTGTGAACAATCGGGGTGCCGGAAGAACAACGACGTCATGTGGTAAGACAGCAGGAAAGACAGAATGTTCCTGCAGACTTGCCACTTTTTCTTCGGAGTGTGGTAACCCACCCACCCCCTGGTGCATTTTTAATTCAGTGCAAGCTGAGAGAAACTCACAGAACTAAAGCACTCAAAGGGATAAAGGAAGGGTGGAATAAGAGTGTGGAAGATCAAACAACTGACAAGGTGGGGGGGAAGCCCCCAACTTTATCTATAAACTAAGAGAATGTATGTGAAGCTACTTCCAACCCTGATAAGTTGCACGAATGGGCAGAAATGATGCAACTGCCCTTTAATGTACCAGATAAAAACATGAATGAACTGGTGGGCCACATAATTGTCCAGACCGGCCCATTCTCCAATAGATTGCTGATTACAGTTCATCTCTGTTTAATCTTGAACCAAACTGGACTGTTATCAACAGAGGCACCCATGTTCAGACTGTGGGAATCCAAAAGCGCAAGGGGAGTACTTCAGAGCTGGATGTTCCTCAAATCAGATAGTTGGATTAGCTTCCCAAGGCTTGTCCATCTGTACTTTTTCTTAAAGGAACAAACAATCCCCTTTTGTGCGTGTAGCTATTTGTGTGTCTAAATGCATGCTCATGTGGATGTGTGTGAATGAATGGAGGGGTGAGTGTATGGCTTTGTCCCCACCCAGAACTGGCACCATGTACTCCTTGGAAAGTTACCCACAAGAGAAATAGCCCAGAAGGTAAGAAAAACACTCACGCCACACCAATGTGAGCAGTAGGGCTGACATCAAAACTGCTTTGTCCATGCTTTAGCTGATTCTCCCGCAAACCTCATTTTGCCCTTCCCATAAAGCACGGCTGCCATAACAATTAATTTACAGTCCTTCTGGGTGAGATGTTTTTGCCTCCATGCAAATTGTGCAGTCAGCCCATTTCTTCCACACCTGTCTCCGACATGCCCCATGGACTGGTTGCACATCAAGCGTCTAATGTAAATTGGCAGCATGTGCCGTGTGCTTGTTAGTCAACATTATGCAGTGTGGTATTCTTGCCGCTGCAGGTCTCTTGTGCACGTTTGTCTTTCAAATATTTACAACCTGCCTCTCCCTCTGCTTGAGGCAACTTATGGACATCAGATTTTTTTTAAAAAAGCTCCTCCCAAAAGCTAAAAGCTGTTAAAAACTTCAGTGTTATACAAAAATAGTAACAACAACAGCAACAACAACAAAAAGCACACCCATACCAACAACTCCTGGAGGGAATGCTTTGTCAAATAAATGACTTCTCTCTTGTTTTCTAAAGGCTAGATATGAACTACATTGGGGTGGAGAACCTTTGGTTCTCCAAATGTTTGGGACTCCAGCTCCCCAAATTCCCAGCTAGCATGGCCAACAGTGAGGGGTTGTGGGGAGCTGCGGTCTAAAACATCTGCAAAACCAAAGATTCCCCTCCCCTGAACTACATGGGCTGGCCTGCCCCAAGACATGAAACTGCCTCAAGGAAAGCAACAAATGGTAGCCTGCCGCTCCCATAAGCCTAGATGCAATCTGGAGAATAAGTTATTTTGATACACAAGGCAGAAAATCTTATCAATGCCTTTCCCTATCTCAGGCAGTAAAAAAAAAATACAACAACAAATTAAATACTTAATCATTTTCTATCCTTTAATGAACCCCCAAATCTGCTGCCCGAGGCAGCCGTCTCATTCAGCTGGGCCTCCTCATTAGGGTGTGGAGGGGGACATATCCTTCAATATTTTACAGATGAAAACTGGGACACAGTTATGGCCAAGCAATATTGGAATGTGGTTGAGTTGGCAAAAGGTATTTATGAAGAACCCCATGCAAGTGAGGAGAGGATGCAGCAGTTTGCTTTTGCTTGAGTCTACTGGGAAGGGCAAAATTCCACCCCCTTTTCTCCTTTCCCTCCTTGTTTTGCACTTTGAATTCAATGGCAGCAATGGAAGTAAGATGAGACAAGGAAAAAGTGGAAAGAGGAGGGAGAAACTGGGACATGCTCTCTATCTGGCTTCCAGAATGTAAGTCATTGGTTCTTCACAGGTGTAAACATCCTTGACATATAATGCTACTCCTCCCCCTTTCCTATTTGGTCTATTTTTCTGAAATAGGTTATACCCCTCTGTTACTACATTCCAATTATGCGACTCAACCCACCAGGTTTCAGTGATGCCTATTATATCATTTTTGCTTTGCTGTGTCAAGAGTTCAAGTTCATCTTGTTTATTTCCCATGCTCTGCGCATTAGTGTTCAGGCATCTAAGACCATAGGTCATCCCCCCCTAGCTGCTTATTTAAGTTTTTTCTTCTCCCAAGAAGAACAGTTCAACATGTTTAGCAGTCTTTTTATTCAAAACTGACTATGTGCACATGTGAAATGAAACAACCAAGTCAGGTAAGCCTTGCCTGGGTTTAAAAAAAAACATGACACACACTTGAAAATTCATCCAGGAGTGACTTTTTCTTTCACTAGCTTCCACTTTTCTTAAATTTTCATTTTGGTGACCAAATTTATAGATTATGCTTTTTAACATGCTATGGGTAGCTGGTGAGGGAAGGGAGGCTTATCTGCTCTCCCCCTTTCTTTCTGTTTAATGAGATCCTGCATCAATATGCTATATTAGGAAGGAGGGGGGCCAAAACCTCCAAAAGCTCCAAAAGCTCCAACAGCATGATATGAAGATTTTAAAAAGCTCTGTGGGGAATGCGAATTTCCACTCATTACAACAACCAATTTGCTTTGCTGCGCATTCCTCATAAGAGCGGAAGTGGAAAGCTGATTAATTGGATGTGTGCAGGGGGTGGAGCTTGCTAACAAGGCTAGTGTCCGAAACAGTCATGTTGGATTTTCACCATAACAATTGTGCACTGTGGCGACAAAACAGCCTCCCCCCCTTCTTTTTCTGTTTATTTAAGCAGAATATCAGTTTACTTTTTGTTTTTAAAAAAATACTGTTTGGTAACAGCAACTGGTGACAATAAAAATGCAAATAATTCACTCATGCCCGCCATCTTGATTCATATGCATGCCCATTTGAACATCAAATGCGTATGGTTTTCCATGCCTGTGATCTTGCCAAAAAAAGTGGAGACAAAATGACAGCTGCTGCGAATTGGCATTATTGCGCATCAATCCACATTTTATTGCTTCGTATAGACGGGCCTGAATAAACCTCCCTGTAGATGTGCTTACTGAGTGTGTGTTTGCTATGAAATAGCCAAGGCATTCACTTTAAAGTTAATAGATATTATGAACATGGTGCCAGTGCTTCTAAAAGCATGGAGGAATGCGGGGGGAATGGCATGCAACCACTGGAGACTGTTTCCTTATCTTTAATACACCAAGTCAGCAACAGCATGATATGAAGACAAACAGCCAGCACATGTTCTATAGAGATCACTTTGTGCATATTCCACATTCTTGTTAGCATTTAACATTCTTAGCATGTCTGTGCACAATCTAACAAAATAAATAAGCCAGCTTTATATTAAAAAAAATATGGAAACAAGCTGTATTAAGAAGACAGCTGCATTTGTTTACTTTGTGCTCATAACTGGGTGGTGTGTTCCTGTTTGAGTCTTATTCTGTGCACATGGATTTAAGAATGTAAAAGCCCTACTGGGTTAGACCAAAGGTCTGGGTAGTCCATCGTTCTGCTTCCTGACTACATGATTCAAAGTATTCAAGTAGGGCAAGAAGGAAACTGCCCTGTCCTGTTGTTTTGTCCCTTTGCAATTAGAATTTAAAGATATGCTGCCCCTGATTATGGAAGCTCTATTAGATGCCCTGGCTAATGATAATCAATTGTCCTATCTTCCCAGAATATGTCTAATTTTTTCTTTAAAGCTGCCAAAGTTAGTGGTCATCACTGCATTTTGTGGTAGTAACAGTCCATAAATGTATGCATTGTATGAGGAAGTAAGTACTCTTTATTCATCCTGAAATTACTTCTAGTCAGTTCCCTAGCTCTTGCCATTTGGATGGTCCTGAGTTCTGGTATTATGAGAGAAGAAGATGAATAACTATCTCTTCTCTTCTTACTCCACATCTATGCCTTGTGTGAATCACTGGTCCTTTGATCTATTTTACAATATAACCCTAGGGGTGGGGTCATTTGGTCCTGTCGATATTTTGGACTTCAACTCTCAGGATCCCCAACCAACATGGCTAGTGGTAAGGATCTGTGGGCGCTTTAGTCCCAAATATCAGGAAGGTAGAACATTATTCTGTGTGATATAAAAGTAAGGGAGTCATATGAGAACAACAGAAGCAGCGTGGTGAACACTGAAAATTCAGCATACCATTTTGCTCTCTTCATTCAAGTCCTGCTTGAACTTTTGTTAAAGCTGTTCCTCCTTTTGGATTTTTGCAAGAGCAATTCTTTGTTTCTGACATCTGTATTTGTTTCCAGTTGAAGAAAGGTGGGCTATAAACATAACTAATGAAATAATTGAAATACTAGTTGGATAGACCAGTGGTTCTTAACCTGTGGTCCGGAGACCCCTGGGGGCCACAATGTCCTCGCAGAGGGGCCATGAAGGCTTGAAGGCTGCTCGGTCCACTTCCTCCCTGCAGTGGAGCAGCCACATGACAGGAGCCAAGGCAAAGGCTGGATGGCTTGGCCTGCACATTGCCATTCAATCCACTCCAGCCACAAACTTGCAGGAAGAAACAGGTGAAAAGTCTTCCCTCCCCCTCCAGTGCCTCTGAGGAAAGGTTTAATGGATGGTGTAATTGTGTTGTTGTTGTTGTTGTTGTTGTTGTTGTTGTTGTTAAGGTTAAGAGCCACTGAGATAGACCATCCAAACTTGATACTTTCTCAGCCAAAGGAATACTTGTTATACTGTTTTTGAAAAGAACTGGACTCAGCCTATTCAATTAGCAAGAATCCCACCCCCTTCTCCATATCTTTCACTTGCCTCTGCTTTTGTCCATGTGATCCTGTCCCTATTCTGTTATTTCCCACGACTATCCAGACCCTCTTATTCTATCAGTTGCCTGACTGTGCTGACTTTTTTATTATCGTAAATACAGTCGGCCCTCCACATTTGCGGGTCTAACTTTTGTGGATTTAATTATTTGTGGATTATTTGCTGCCACCTCCATTACTTCCCTACCCCATTTTGAATAGTGGCTGCAAGCCTTGAGAGATTGTGAGAGACTGCGAACGCATGGCAAAGCTTGTAAGTCCCCATTGAAAGTTGTGTAGGGCAGCAATGGAGGCAGTGGCAAGCCTTGCCAGCCACATCTGTCTTGTGAAGGAACCCCGGCACCTCAAAGGCATCTGTGGTGGGTTGAATCCACGGATCATACTTTTGTGTGTGTGTGTTAAATATGGTTGGGGGAAGGGGCTAGAGATCTTTGCAGTTTTTCCACTTTTGCAAGGGTCCTGCACCCCAACCCCTGCAAATGTGAAAGGCCAACTGTATTTGTTATATAAACTTTGATTTTGTTTTTGTTCATTTAGGAAAAGCTACCTATCTTCATACAGGGGAAGTAATTGATGGAGTCGATATGCGTGCTGAGGTGGGCCTGCTAAGCCGGAACATTGTGGTGATGGGAGAGATGGAGAAAGGATGCTACAGTTACAACACAGACATATGCTCCTTCTTTGATTTTGACACATTCGGCGGCCATCTCAAGGTATCACTTGCTGTCCTCCAACCATATTTTCCTGTGCTACAACATCTCCACTTAGAGGGTCTCTGAGAGGACAGGGAACTCCTATATAACACCCAAGTCTCAGAACACTCTTGGAGAAAGCATTTGTGTATAGATTTGGTGGTGCAGTGGTTAAATGCCAGTACTGCAGCCACAACGTTGTGAGTTCTATCCCAGAGGGCTCCAGGGTTGACTCAGCCTTCCGTCTTTCTGTAGGCCGGTAAAATGAGTACCCAGCTTGTTGGGGGCAATTAGCTAATACATTGTAAACCACTTAAGGGAGTGCTTTGCACTGATAAGTGGTATAGAAATATCAATGCTATTGCTATTATAGAATCATAGAATCATAGAACTGTAGAGTTGGAAGAGACCACAAGGGCCATCCAGTCCAACCCCCTGGCATCCAGGAATCACGATCAAAGCATCCCTGACAGATGGCAATCCAGCCTCTGTTTAAAGACCTCCAAGGAAGGAGACTCCACTACGCTCCAAGGGAGTGTGTTCCACTGCCAAACAGCTCTTACTGTCAAAAAGTTCCTCCTAATGTTGAGGTGGAATCTCTGTTCCTGGAGCTTGCATCCATTGTTCCGTGTTCTAGTCTCTGGAGCAGCAGAAAACAAGCTTGCTCCATCCTCAATGTGACACCCCTTCAAATACTTAAACAGGGCTATATCATATCGCCCCTTGCTAGATTTGGTGTATGGCCAGCCACACCATTACACATAATAGGGAAACCTCTCGCAGTTGGTGCTGAGTGTATCAGTGATATTCCCCCATGCTATTCCTCCTGACCACTGCCATCTCTTAGGGCTTATCTACACTAGCCAAGATATGCCTACTCCCCATCAGAATATCCTGACTTCGGAGCTGGCCTGTTCCCCCCCCCCCTCCTGCCAGTTACCTAGAGAAAACTGGCTGGAGTCCAAAGAGAATGCCAGCCTGTTGTTGCAGCCTCTGCCATCATTTTCTCTGCTGATGTGGAAGCTAGGAAGGGGGCCCGCTTCAGGACCCCTGCCTGGCTTTTGGGAGAGCCAGGGAGCTAGCAGTGGTAGTGAGGGACAGTGTGCTGGGACAGGCTCCTGTGGACACACAGAGCCAAATCTGGTGGTACCAGATTAAACAGAGTTTTTTCCTATAGTGGTTTATCCCAGCTTGCCCCTGTACCAGCCCCATGTCTGCCCCAGGGGTGGTAAGGACTGCCCAGGGACAGATTGGGAGAAATGCCCTGCATAATTTGGACTGCAGGGCTCTGGAACAGGGGCAAGCTGGGGTAAATTGCCCATGTAAATAAGCTCTTAGAAAATAAAGCTTTTCTACACATTCTGTCCTGCACCCTATACTCTAACCGAATTGCATTTTGTGGCAGACAATTCCATTCCATTTCTATTGTTGTTATGTGCTACAGCTGCCAGTCCAATTGGTTTCTGTACCAGCTACAGTTGGTTTCTCTACCAGCTGCTCCCAGGCTGTGGAAGCCCCTTCCATGGAATTGGCCCCCTCTCTGTTCTTTTTCAAGACCTTTTTATTTAGGTAGGCCTTTGAGTTTAAAATCATGTGGCGGAACAGTGTTCTGAAAATGGTATGGTGTGTTTTTATTTTCTTTTATATATTTTTTAAAAATCATGTTTGAAATATGTTAACCATAAACCATGTGGTTTTTAATAGGATTGCTGTTTAATTGCCCCCCCAACTTTTGTAATATAAGACATCGAGCAGATCTTTCTTTTAAATTAGTGTAAGCTGCTTTAGTTCCTGCAGAAAGAGAAAAGTGGAGTATAAACTAACTAAATAAAAACACCATCTTGTCCTCTGCCTCTGGGAACAAAATCTCTTGGCTTCCCTGAATGAGCGTAATTCAGCCAAAGTGGAGTACATTTAAAGCCCATTAATTTAAAGAAAAGAATTCAAGTGCCTGCTCATATTTCTCCTATTGAAAGCAATTCTAGCTTTGACTGGATCAAATTTTTAAATAAAAACACAGAATACGCATGGCCATGGGAACAAGCTTTGGGATTTCTCTTCTTGACGTGCTCTTTGTCATTCTTCAGTTTGGTCTTGGATTTAAAGCAGTCCACCTGGAAGGGGTTGAGCTGAAACACATGGGCCAGCAGTTTCTGGGACACTACCCAATCCACTTCCACATGGCTGGAGACGTGGATGAGAAAGGAGGCTACCACCCACCTACCTACGTGAAAGACCTCTCCATCCATCACTCCTTTTCCCGTTGTGTCACCGTCCATGGCTCCAATGGTTTGCTGGTAAGAAACATTCAAACAGCTGACCATTGTAAGAGTTTTGTAATGCAGTGTCCTACATTCACTCAACCTAGCTTGTGCAGTAACCAGAGCAGGCGTGCTCCCAGCAAACACATAATTAAGCCAGGACCCTTTGCAAGGCATTAATTGGTTCTCCCTGATGTAATGGTTGTGAAAGAACATTCCATGTCTTTACTGATTTCAGAATTTGCAGGAAGTCATCTCTGTCCCGAAGAATAGACATTACTCAGAGCAAGCTGAGGGCCAAATTTCCCTCCCTTCAACTTGCTTCACCCAAGTCCCCTCCACTGCTTTGCCAAAATTCATTGACAAATTTCAGCAGCAAATTTTGGTGGCAAACACTTTCTATTTGTTTTAAATGGATTTTAGCAAGTTATTGCCAAGATTGGTGTCAATGACCTTCAGGCATTTTGTTGTCCATCACTACTCCAAAGTAAACCTGCTCTAAACACACCAAAGCCAGAACTTTCATAATTTTGTAATCCAATTCGCCCCTAGAAAATGCATGTATTGAGGGAAAGAGTGTGCAGAAATGCATATATTAGTTGAAACTGCACACAAATACACACAGAATTGAAAAATGCTTGCAAAGAGTGTGCACACAGATCATGATTAAGGAGGAAAGACACCAGTGGCTTAGAGAAACAAAACTAACAGCTTTATTGTAGGAACTCCATTCTAAGATAGGAAAGTTACTCAAAGTGCTACTCTAAACCAGCTGCCTTCTAGGGAAAAGCTGAGAGAGGACTGATGGGAAAGAGAAGAGATGGGAAAATTCCTAAGAATATCAGTTTACATCACAAAGAAGTCAGGACAGGTAGACAAAAAGGGAGGACACTTTAGGTCACTCAGACTATCTAACTCTACCAGCTCGGAGGCATTCTTGATTCTCCGGTGCTAAGCATTCTTGCACTTCCAACACCTTGTGCAAATGTGACTCTCACCATAGTGCTTTAAAAGTCCTCTTCATTCTGTTTTCCTCATTACCTTGCTAGTGAATGTGCTGCAAGCCAGGGAATTCCCAATGTTAAATTCTGTCCAGAAAAGTGGATGTTTATTGCAGAAGAGCAAGATGGAGACAGTGTGTCAAGCCAGAAATGATCAGTGTACTCTGTGTATTCTGCAATAGAGGCTGTCAGCATGGATAAAATTAAATGGAGCCTAAAAAGACTGTCTGCCAAGATTTTCACGGAAGAATACTCAGGTGGCAAGTTACATATCAGTGCCAGCTAGTTGCAGCAGCAGTTGCATCTGGTGTCAAGTAATTCAATTTGCAATTCATGACTCTTTCTTTGCTTGAAGAGACAATGCCAAATGAAAACCTTCACCTAAATGTAGGCATCAAGCAGTTAGGAACTGCAATGACTTAAAGTCTTGTCATCTTTTTATGCACCTGCTGCAAACTGTGTGTGTGCCCATGTGTGTAAAGGAACTTAAGGAAACAATTCCAGCCAATCTATACTTCCTGGTAGTCTTTTCAGAGCTATGATTTTTCACCAAGCAAAATGGTGGTGGTGGTGCTGTGTGTGTGTGTGATGGTATAGGGCAGATACCTAATGAACCCTTTACTCCTAACATCCCTAGATATTTGCCAAGATGGCTTGACTGATGGGAAATGGAGTCTGACAATATCTGGAGAGAGACATAGTTTCCCCAGCCTTGATGCAGAGAATGAAGGGCCCGCTACCCACTTGCATTCAAGCCAGTGTGCTGGTATGGGATGTGGAACCACAACTTTCCCTTGAAATGAAAGAGAGACAAGTTTACAACAAGACAAGAGTTTGGAGAGGAAATGATTACTCAAAACAAAATAAGCCTGTTTAAGATATGCCCCCAAATTTAAGATATGCCCCCAAATCCTGAAAAACCCTTATGTGAGACAATCTGTGGGATGAAACCCATGCAAGTTACAATGGGAAGTGGGGTCTTATCATCAGTTTTGAACAATGTTTATGTATCTCTATTTTTAACTGAATTACATTGGTTCGAGCTGTAACATAGCCGTGCCTGATGGCACCATTTTCCTTTTTTACACTTCCTTTTAGTTTAGCATAAAGTTCTGGTAGCACAACTCATCTGCCATCTGAGATAAGCGGGCAGAATATCCACCTCGCCTTCCCCAAAAAAGTGTGGAGAAGAGGCAAAGTGAGGGAAGAATTGAGTTACTAGTAGACCCAGCTGAAATTAGGCCTGGGTAGTCCTAAATAATTTCTAGCATCTCTTGGCTGATGGGGTTAGGATTCAACATAGTTTCAACTGGCCTAGAATTGGCTTAACTGGCCTTTACCTACGTTGGAGAGTTAGGACTGCATTCTTAGATTGCACTCTTAGATGGACAACTAGTTTGACTTAGAACCAGCCATATGCTGTTGTATTAGAAATCTTTCAATGTTGTTATCTCACAAGCTGTTTAAAGCTGAGAATCATTAACACTACAAACCTCAGAACTGCATCTAGATCAGGGATGGGAAATACTGGGCCTTCCAGATGTTTGGGACAACAGCTCCTGAAGTTCTTTATCATCAGCAGGGGCTGATGGAAGTTGTAGCTGAAAACATCTGGAAAAAGGTTCCCCATTCCTTCATTAGAACTTAAATATACACAAAATGACCCTTTGCAGCAGCAGTAATTGGCAATAATTTGTGGTAACTCAGCAGTGTTTTGCATTATAAGTATTTTAGACTAGAACTTACACAGTCCTTACCTTTGGCCATGCTGGGGTGGGTGGCTGTGCAATGTAGGTTGAAAACATCTGGAGGACAAAAGCTTCCCCAGCTGTGATCAAGCCAAACACAGTCTTGAGTAGCTGGGAAGACTGACCACATTGCCATCCATTTATTTGTACTCACAGATCAAAGATGTCGTTGGGTACGATACCTTGGGGCACTGCTTTTTTACAGAAGATGGCCCTGAGGTACGCAATACATTTGATCACTGCCTTGGACTTGTGGTGAAGCCTAGCACCTTGCTACCATCTGATCGGGACACAAGAATGTGCAAGACAATTACAGAAGATGCTTACCCAGGATACGTCCCAAAACCTAGACAAGACTGCAAGTGAGTTGAAACAGATAAACAATTGCCCTGGGGTTATGAAAGCAATTTTTCTTGGTGCTTGTGGATATGATGTTAGAGCCAGTTGAGAACAATCTAAAATCTACACATCATTTGGTTTCTTACATATATACGTTTAAGAATATACAGTTGGACCTGTGCGAGTATCTATGGCAGTTCCTGGACTTACTGCAGATACCGGAAACCGTGGATAATAGCAAAGCCCATTGAAATAAAGGAGTTCTGGTACAAACATGCCGTAGAGTTGCATTGGAGGACTAGAGATTCCTAGAGAGGACACCTCTCTAGGCATTTTTCAGAGTGACTCTATGGTATATGTCCTTGTTTTTTCAGCTGCAGGTAATTGAAACGACAGATATTGCTTCCTCAGATACAAGGGTCTGACTGTACATTACATGCTTCATCTGTTCCACCATAGCATTTTATTGCATGCATTTCTCCATAGGAATCATGTCATATCAAAATCAGGCTCCATACAAAATACTGTCTCATTAAAAGTGCTGAAGTAAGATTCAAGGCCAAATTAGATTATAAGCTTAGCATGTGTTCAGAAGCATTGGTCTTTCAAAGTGGTGAAAGTTGTGTGTTTGTCATTGCTTTCCCTCAAATATGTATCACCCTTCCTATGCTTTGTTTCAGTTGTATGATCTTGCTCAGCTTACTTCTCTGTCAGATAATTTCATTATAACGCAAAACACCGTTCAAATCATTTTCCTCTACCATAACCCTAACCCCTGCAATTGCATTAAGATAGTTTGAAACCCTTGTTCTCATCCTAACTTACACATAGAGTAATAGAGGACAAAACAAACGGGGGGGGGGGAACAGAATTGTGGAATATTTGGAGGACTTTACCAGAAAAAGCATGGTTACTCTGTGAAATGTAAACACAGGCTGAATTTGCAAATGAATGCAGAATCATGTATCTTCCAGAAAAACCCACTGCTGGAGTGAAAATGTGCTAACTGCATTTCCCCATAATATCTAAGTTGTTGTTGCCAGTCTGTTTGGCTTGCATCTGTGCAACTGGAAGAGGGGTACAATAGTAGGGGAGAGGACCCCTTTGCCTCAGGCAGCAAAATGACTTGGGCCAACCCTGATCACAGTTCCCAAATACACAGTTCCTCCATCAAGGCAATTTATTCTTTCTGCTTATTATCATCCTTTTTAGTTGTTGGATATAGGTGGAACCTGGTGCTTTGAATAAGCAGCAAAGACCATTCAGAGTAAAAAAAGAAAAATAATGTTTATTAAAGGAATTCCATCTGATATGGGAAGATAAGGTTGGGATCCTATGCTTAGCTACTACATGCCTTGGAGAGAGAGAGAGAGAGAGAGAGAGAGAGAGAAATGGATGTGAAAGCAGAAGAAGTGAAGTCATGCTGACAATATCACTTTATGAAGAGAGGAGACAGATCAGATAAGTCAAAGGGGAGAGCACTTTAATATCTGTCTGTCTCCACCACTGTTGTTGTCCCATGTAGGCAAAGAAGTCCTTAGTGCAGGTGCTATAGTCCACTTACAACAGTCTAGCTACAGCAGAGCATTCCTCAGGCTGTATAACGTGAGAGACCAGCAATTATTGTTTTCCAACCTGTGAGGGATCAGCACTAAATTTGTGCCCATGGGCCACAATTGTTTTTTTTTTCTTTCTTTTTTTGGAAACTTGTCAGAGATCAGCATTGGTCCAAGGACCACCACTTTAAATATCACTGGTCTAGCAAACAGCTTGATTTTTTTTTTCATGACAAGTGCCATAGCAACAGCAGAGGGGTACTGGCTTCTAATGTCAGAGGAGTGATGAATCCCCTCTGGGGTTTGGTCCAAACTTTAAAGTAGGTGTCCAATGTGCCTAACCTGTTTGGAGGAAGAATTTTAGAACCTTGGAATATTCTCTTAATGTCTGGATTAAAACCGGTGGCAGCTGAGCCACCACTGGCAGCAGTAATCCTCACAATTTATACAGAAACTCAACTATTCATACATGCATGCATAAATTCATTCATTTCATCCATTCATTCATAATTACCTTTCCAGCTCGTAGTCCTTGCCAAAGCAGCATACTGCATTAAAACTTATGCTTACAGCAAACATATTAACAAAATCATAGTAAAAATAATAAATCTTAATTAACAATGCAATACAATTTCTGATATCAGTCAAGACTCTGCAAATTAAAAGATACTTGCCATAAAATTAAGCTGTGGGGAAGAAAAGGAAGAAATAATTAAGCTGTAGGGAAGAGAAGGAAGAAATAGTTGTTTAAACACACACACACAGCATCTGGAGGGGCCCACAGTACCTTGAAAACCTTAAGGAATTCCAGGCACAGTGAAAAACCAAAAGAAACAACCCCATTCTTCCTTCAGCCAGTGTGTAGCAAGTGTAGGGTTTCCCCCTTCTACTGTTCTCTGCTGGCTTCTATGAGGAAGCATTTATCACAACATAAAATATAATTGACATGTAACAGCCTCATAACTAGCTTGAAGTTTCACTCGAAATTCATCCTGGAATTTCTTGAAGCTTTCAAGACAAGGCTGTGTTTACTCACATTGTAGACAAGTGTGATAGCTGTGTGCGGTGGGAGTGGGGGAGACACCCACATTACTGTTGTTGTTGTTGTTGTGTGCCTTCAAGTCATTTCTGACTTATGGAGACCCTAAGGTGAACCTATCACAGAATTTCTGAGGGCTGAGAGTGTGTGACTTGCCCAAAGTCACCCAGTGGGTTTTCATGGTTGAGCGGGGATTCGAACCCTGGTCTCCAGAGTTGTAGTCCAACACTCAAACCACTATGCCACACATCACCAAAAGCGGTGATCTAGCTGCTGACTTATCTGACCTGGCTTGGTTCCCCTCCCTCCTCCTCTGAACACCTCTTTTGGATATGATTTTTTTTCACACTTGTCTTTGTTTGTGTTGTCCATTCAACAGTGCTGTGTCCACTTTCTGGTTGGCCAATCCACACAACAACCTTATAAATTGTGCAGCTGCAGGATCTGAAGTGAGTATAAAGGTTTCTCTTTTTTTTGTGTGAGGAAAAGTTTTCACATTACCTTTCAAAACACAGGTTTATCTCAAAATATGTGGTTAATTTTTTGTTCAAACCGCACTTAGGTTCCTACTTTTTCTCTTTTTTAAATTGCAAAGTGGCCAGATTCTAGACTAAGCTGAAGCTCTTGTCTCTTGCAGGAAACTGGCTTTTGGTTTGTTTTGCATCACGTACCAACGGGACTCTCAGCAGGAATGTATCCTCCAGGCTACTCTGAACACATTCCAATGGGAACTTTCTATAACAATCGAGCACATTCCAACTATCGAGTGAGTAGGCATGCAATGGAAATGCTTCTGTCTCTCTCTTTGTTTCTTTTAATGCCATTTTCTTTCTTCCAACTCCAAAGTCTGAAAGCTGTTATTGGCCAGCATTCCTGCTTCCATAAAATCAAAAGCAAATGATTTTCCAGAATTTTTATCTGCAAACTCCATTTTTCTTAATGCTAATGTTTGGCTCTTGGGGGAGAATAGTGACTAACCCGGGTATTGTTGTGGTTGTTTTTATCATTCCTAGTTGATTATTGTACTGGTTTATTTTTATGTATATCCAGAGCATAGAAAGCCAGAGCTTGGGAAAGTTACTCTTTAGATTACATCTCCCAGAATCCTCAGTGGCCATCCTGGATGGGGGATACTGAGAGGTGTAATCCAAAAGAGCCCCCCCCCCAAGCTCTGACTGGTGTCCTGTTGGTGGCATATATAGATGTAAGTTAACCTTACAGCTGAATATTTTATTGTTAGTAGCTGCAGAGGCTGGTATTCCTTTCTTCCTTTGCAGTGACCAAAGCCCCTTCCCCAGACCTGCTGTAGGGTGATTGAGACCTCCCCTCCATGGGCATTTGTGCCTGGAAGAGAGTGGAGGGGGATTACAGAAATGTCTAGCTGTGTCCCCAATGGACTTCTGGCAAGGATGTAATCACTTTGCAATTGGCTATGAGGACATAAGGCTTGTCTACACAAGGGGAAAAACCCATACTCCCCAACCAGTGGAGTCTCTGCTCTCTCACTTTGCTAAGGAGCCAAAAAGCACCTCAGTGTGAGATGAGCATAAATGTGCCATCTGACACAGCAGCAGAATGTTCTTTGGAATGGTTACCTTCGTCAGCAATAACCATATTGGCTTACTGTGCTAGAATTCTGAATCCAGACAGAGGCTGCTTGTCTAGGGGTATGATGGCCTTGTGATAGGAAGAAAGAGTTTAATCCTGACTGGTTAAAATTCTGATGTAGTGAGTCCTTATTGGAGACCTGGGCTCTGGGTAAATGTGTGATCCCCCTCCAAAAAACCCAAAACAAGACAAAGGACATTATCACACCAGGCTCTTTTCTCATAGCAATCATGATAGTGAAAGAAACGGCAAACTACTGATATTGAAGCAATCACTATTGCACTTCTTCTTATAGAATCATAGAATTGTAGAGTTGGAAGAGACCACAAGGGCCATCCAGTCCAACCCCCTGCCACGCAGGAATCATGATCAAAGCATCCCTGACAGATGGCCATCCAGCCTCTGTTTAAAGACCTCCAAGGAAGGAGACCCCACCACGTTCCGAGGGAGTGTGTTCCACTGCCGAACAGCTCTTACTGTCAAAAAGTTCCTCCTAATGTTGAGGTGGAGTCTCTGTTCCTGGAGCTTGCATCCATTGTTTCGTGTTCCAGTCTCTGGAGCAGCAGAAAACAAGCCTGCTCCATCCTCAATGTGAATGTGCTGCAACTGTGCTGCTTTGGCAATCTTGGTCCTTCTGCACTGGCTCTGTAGCCCCTGCCATCCTACCTACTCAGCGCATGCATGTCTTTCCTTTTTTGCCATGATTCCATAATTACAGAAAAATGATAAAAAGTTGTTTTTATTTTATCGTTTTGCTGTAATTAAGCAATCACAGCCAAAAAAAGAAAAAAGGAAAAAAGAAAGACACATAGGAAAAACACCCCCAGCCTGCTTGGGAATAGCGAGGGGGGGGGGGAGAGAGAAGGAGAATCACACCCCCTCATGGGGATCTATTGCACAGGGAGAGTAAAGGAATAGGAGCAATATTAGGAGCCTATGGACAGGTTTCCCCCATCAATTAAAAGGTGTGTTACAGAAACAAGTGAAGTGCAAAATTGCAATTGAATAGTTACGATGTGTGATAAGTACTGGCCAAATTTATTAATATCTTGCTGTAATTCTGGAATAGTAGCCTCATGTGATAATGTGCAAACCAAAACTTGTGACAATGAAATGGTCAACCAATTCGTTCTGTGCCAAAAGCTATTTACTATGTTGGAATAAATAGTCAAGTTACACTGACCGACATAAAAAATTATTAAGTTAATATAATATCTCAAGGATTTGACCTATGCAAAATTGTTTTAAAAAATAGAGATAACTTACAAAAAGCTCTCTGCTCCTTTTTTTCCCTCTAGGCTGGAATGATAATTGACAATGGAGTTAAAACTACACCTGCATCAGCCAAGGACAAAAGACCTATCCTGACCTTAATTGCTGGAAGGTAATTTGACTTCTTTGGGTTTTATTTGGAAATTTATGTACAGCGCAGGATGATAGGTAGATGCAACTGCTGTTCTTTTCCATGAGAACCTCTTGCTTTGATTTTGGATAGATGGCCTATTTGGGATACTTATGGTGTGGACATGTGATAGCATATATAGGTGATACATGTATAAAGCCATAACTGGATAACTCCACACCAGTCAATTTAAGTTTCTTGTCCTCATTGTGGTTTTTTTTTAACTCTTCTCTCCTGATTGTTGTTGGATATGTGCAACTATTTCGCTAGAACAAGAGCAGGCAAGTTGTAGCCTTCCAGATATTGGGCTGCACTTCCTATCATTCCTAACCAACAAAGTCCCCAGGGAGAAAACTGAAATGTGAATCTGGAGGCCACAAGTTTGCCACTCTGTTCCAAGACAACTCCCCATTACCCACTAGTCATGCTAGAAACTAATATTGTGTGGGATGGAGGAGCCTCTCCATAAATGAGGAAATACATTTCCTTTCTTTTCCCGATTCCCACTTCTAGCTCCTGCTCAGCACACTAATATTGTTCAAAAGAGATATAAAATTGATTAGACCAGATTGCAAACCAGATTGCTTCAGAGCTAGCAAAATTTTCTTAAGAGTGAAAATTCGCTAAGTGCGAAAATTCGCTAAGAGTGATACCATGAACTCTTGGATTGCTGAATCTGCTTTTATAAAGCAACTCTTGGTGTTTGCACTGTCTTGCTACAGAGAGTTCCACAAAATATAATTAGGAATGTGTGTGTGTGTGAAATCATACCTTCTAAAATTTCACAGATGAAAGCAGGGGCATATGTGGCCAAACAGCATCAGTTGTTTGGCAAGATGGCAAAAGTTATTAGTGAAGAAGAATGCACCAGCTAAGAGAGGCTGCAGCAGTTTGCTTTTGCTTGAGTCTGCTGAGAAGGGCAACACTCACCCCCTCCTTTCCTCTCCCCCCTCTGTGTTAATTGAGTGCATTTGAACTAAGCCAGGATGAAAGGGGAAAGTGGCAGGAGAGACAACTGGGGCATTTTAAAAACTGCTAAAAGTGGTAGAACAGAGGATTAATCAAATTGGGACAGTTGGAGGCTATGGTGAAATGTGTTTGGGTCAGATATTAATACAAATGCATCCAATTTGCACTTTCTAAACTTATTAGTGAATCAAACAAACCAAAGTTCTACTTCATTGAGTTTTTGCAGTTGTCTGAATTTAGCAGTGCATTTCTTTAGTAAAAAAAAATGGATGCAGAAATCTGTACATGTCAGAAAACGGCATACAAAAACACATCTCTTAATGAAAAGTGCTTTCAAAAATGTGTGTATTGTGTGAACTTACATATACATTTTCACAATTTGGATGTTACTTTTTGGACTACAACTGCCAGAACCCCCAGCCAGAATGGATAGTCACCATGTGGGATTCTGGGAACTGTTATCCAAAGTAGTAACTTCTGCAAGTACTGTACTGAAAAAAATACACATGCACAAAAGTGGAGAGTAACAAAACTTGGGCTTAATTGCACAAGGCTCTTCTTCCATTAACACAGCACTGTTTCTAAAAATGCTATTCAATCGGTATTGCTCTCTTACCTTGTACACCTTAGGAACCATTCTGGGATTACAAGAAGTCCAAGCTAGTCTTGACTCTCCTTTGTTACTATTTTGAAAACCTGGCAACCCTAAACTGAAGTAACTTTGCTAATATGATGGGAAGCTAGGTTGTCAATAGTTGCTTCTTGCCAAGGGTCAGTTTTCTTTTACTGTCCCCCAAAGGTAGAATGCCCTCTGTTGAATGCTGTGCAGCTTAAATGGACTGACAGATTGACACTGAACTCCCATTACAGACAGGTGATAATGCCAAGTTTAAAAATCATGACTTTGGAGTGATAGGTGGACAGCAGCTGACAGATATTCAGTATGGATTTTGTTTCACTTAATAAGCCATTCTACTGTGTATTTAACTAGGAAGGGATACTTACATGGCTTCACAGTCTTTTTGTGGTCACATCAGCATTTGTGGAGGTGGAGAAAGAGCTCTCCATAATGGAATGACATAAGCTCACAGACAGCAGAAGATGGGTTTTTATATACAGGAAGCCCCTGCCTTTTGATGCCTCATTATGTGATGACTTGCTCCTTTGACGCTTACAAATTAAAGACAAGTTCCATTCATTCAACAAGAAATCCATTCTTTTGACAGTTCTTGCTTACGGATTTCCCTGGCTTTGTCTGATATACATTTATTTTTTCTGTCACTTGGGTTTACTGTGGATGTTTGTTATAAATTGTTGTAATTGTCCTTGTTTTAATTGATTTTTATTATTTTGCCTATTGTTTTATTTAGACTGTACGCCTTTGGCAGGTTTCATTCTGTTTTATCCTGATTGTCTTTGTACAATGCTGTGTACACCGACAGCGCTCTAGAAATAAACTTTAATAATAATAATAATAATAATAATAATAATACAGAGGCATGCTTGGGACTGACTATGCCTGTATGCACTGCTTGCAAAGTGAGCTTGGTGGTGGTGGGGGGGTATACTAAGCCAACTGACTTTGCAAGCAGCACATGCCTGGGTAGGTACAGGCAGTCCCAAGCGAGCCACTGTAATTCCCTCATGTTCCCTACATGGGTTCTGCTTTTTGCCCAATTCCAGTTTCTGACATTGCTGCTGTCCCTAACCTGTCTGATAAGTGGGAGTGGGTGGTGGGTGTGATGGGCTTCCTGTATTGATGTATATCAGTTTGTAGCTTTAGTCTGGAGTCCAGTCCCTCTCCAATAATCATGTCCACTAGAAATACACAAAGGTAAATGAGACCAGTAACCAGTTCAATGGAGGTTCAGTAGATTTAAACCCATGGATCTCAACGGTGTGAGGCAGAACTCTGAGCAACAGATATTAAGGGGATCACCCTGACTACTCAGAACTACCCCCACCCCCCAAAAATCCCCTCTCACAACAGTCAAAAATTCTGCACTAAACAAATGAATTATTCAACCTGCAAAAACTATGCAGATCTCTGGAAATGCAAAAGAACCCTCCCACCAGCACTGAGGAGTAGAAACATGAGACAGATGTGACTGTGATAGTGCAATAGCTTAAGAATTTTTTTAAAAACAGTAGAGTCATCCCCTGCTTTATGCTGTGGAGGAGGAGATAGCATGGTCTGATAAAAGGGAAAAGCTGCATGGTTTACATAGTAAATCATAACTGTAAGAAAATGTTAGCCAATTCTTTCTGTTGCTAACCACTTTTTCACCTTTTGCACTTTTACAGATACAGCCCACATAAAGATGCTGACCCTCTGAAGCCCCGAGAACCTGCCATAATTCAACACTTTATTGCTTACAAGAACCAGGACCATGGAGCCTGGCTGAGGGGAGGAGATGTATGGCTGGACGACTGCCAGTGAGTGTTGCCTCAATTCAACCCTCAAAAGTTCAGCTCAGAGTTTCTGGCAGGCAGAGCTGCGGCTAGGCCTATTTTTATGACTGGCTCGGCATCTTTCATCTGGCTGAGCTTAATGTGAAAATGAGAACCCAGCATGGAAGCATGCACCTTGTTTTTTGCAGAAGCATATCCTGTCTTGCTTGAAGCACGAGGCCTGCTGGAGTTCATAATAGATGTGTGATTTTTGTGTCAGCTCCGTTACAATAAACTGTAGCTGGAAAGGCACTTTAAATAAACCTTTCTGCTTGAGCCTGAAAAACACACACACATACACACACATAAGCAGATGGGCTCTTGGTTTTATTTTATGTGGTAGTGTGTTATTGCCAAAAATTCCAGTGCTAGGGAGGTAGGCAGAAGACAGGATGACTTGAGGAAGGATTGAGTAAACAACAGCCAGCTTCAAAATTCTTGTTATGCCCTCTTTGGCCATCTGCTGTAGAAGCAGTTCACTTTATTCCAGCAGGCATAGGAAGAGTGGACAACAGAGTGCAGGGAGATGTGGGTCAGGAGGAGCAATTGCAGGGTAGCTTCTCCCAGGGTTAGTCCAGATGGTGAAATAAATTCTCATAGAATCTGCTAAGAATCCCATGTGTCCAAATGGGATTCTGCAATGTTCTGCAGCGCTCCATTGTTTATAGAGGGATGGGGAGCAAAATCTGGGAAAACTATTGGGGGAAACCCTTCGGGGCTTTTCCCAAGTTTTTTAAAAGAACGGCGAGGGAAATGTGGACTTCTGCTCATTAGGACAAGCAAATCGCATCACAACACACTCCTGAAGAGGATAGTTGATTGGTGGGATGTGCGTGGGGGGTGGAGCTTGCTAAGAAGGCAGCACCTGGAACCGCCATGTTGGATTGCCACATTGCCAGTTTCACCACACCAGCTTGATGCATTTTGCTGGGCATTGCCATTGCAGTGATGAAATTAAATTTGTGGAGTGGTGTTACAAGTCCATGGAGAGATACAATAGCATACAACATGTGGCAGTTCTCAAACCATGTGGCTTGGATTTGCATCTCAGTGCCAAGCATGAATATTTCCTAGTTCTGGACTCAGGCTTCCTTCCTTCCTTCCTTCCTTCCTTCCTTCCTTCCTTCCTTCCTTCCTAACATGCTTTTCAAAAGAACAGTCTTCCATTTTGTGTTTGTAATTTCTACATGGAATAGCTACCTAAGATAATCAGGGATTTACTTGAAAGCTGCTTGGCAGTTTTCATGGTGGCAAGATTATCTGTGATGCCTTTGAGGAGATTGTCTAACAGCCTGCAGAAGGAGTCCAGACAAAGGATTTTTTATGTAAGGTAGTATGAAGAGGTTTTCATGAAATAAAAATGTGGACAAGGAAAAGATTGGAGTATGGTGCCTAAAAAGTGTTTTTCCTTACACTTCCATTCTTTTAAACATAGTTTTGTTGGAAAAGTTACTTTTTGAGCTTGCTACTCTGAAAATACCTCTGTCAGTCTGACCACTAGCTGTGGTAGTTGGGCAATTCTGGGAGTTGCAGTTTTTAAAAAACACAACTTTTCTGCTTCCTTCCTAAATTTGTGTTTAAAATCTTGCTAAATAGTTTATCTACTACATTAGGGGTGGTCTAAATGGTGAAAAAAATATTTGTAGGATCTGAGGAGAACATGTGTTGTCTTCATGGCAACCTGCAGCAATTCACCCTATTCAGAAAGAGAGGGGGAAACGGCCATATACTGCACGCTAGGAGACTTCGCAGTTTTCTGTGAAGTTTTTTTAAAAACATGAGGGCTGTGTGTGCATTCCTGCTTGTTAGGACAAGCAATTCACTTTGATTCATTTGCCTATACGACAGGATGGACAAAGCTCATTGGCTGGATGAAAGCAGGGATGGGGCTTGCTGACAGGGCAATCCGGAAAGGAGAGGGCAGTTGTCATTCTCACCCACCCCAGCCGCCCCCACTGCCACCCCCACAGGGACTGAGGGAGGGGAGAGGGCTCTCTTGCCCTCTTCTCCCTTCCTCAGTTCCCCACCTATGTTGTTCCCACTGCTGCCTTCACCCCCATGGGGATCGGGGGAGGTAGGAGGGCAGCTGCCATTCTCTCCCCCTCCCCTGGTCCCTGCTGTCCCACCATCCCCTGCAGAGACCAAGGAAGGGAGAAGGGTGGTTGCCATCCTCTCCCCATTCCCTGGTGTCCCCCCCCCATCGCTGCCCCCCCCCCAGAGACCGAGGAAGGGAGGAGGGTGGCTGCCACCTGGTCCCCACCACCATTGCTGTCCTGCTGCCCCCTGTCATCTTTGGATGTGAAGCTTATGGGGGCTGCTGGGGGAAAACCCACCATTAAGACAAGTCTCAGCTGCTGCATGACTTGCTCTTATTGCGGGGCACAGTGTCCTGCCCTCGTATAGACAGGGCCTAGGAATGGGGAACATGATGCCCTCCAGATGTCAGATTGCAACTCCCATTATACCTCAGTATTGGTAGGGCTGAGGAGACTTCCAGCTCCATAACATCTCGATTTTGAAGTGTATCAAGCCTAACTCTCCAGCATCATTCACCCATAAATAAACATCTGGGGAGTTGCTGTTTAGTTGAGGGTTAGGCTGGGAGTACAGGGATTTGTAGTCCAATAGAACTGGAGGATGCTAGGTTAGGGAAGTCTGCACACACCAACACCAGCAGCTCTTCAGACTCTCTGGCTGAGAAAAGTCTGCCCTGTTTCCTAGTACCTGATTAGTGTAACCAGAGATAGCAAGGATGAACATGAGCGAAGGTCTCTCCCCACAGTTCTTAGAAGACATTAGCAACTCCAGAAACATCCCACAAGTCCATGTAGGGCTAGAATTCCAGTTTGAGTAGGTGGTATAGCTCTGGCGGTGGAGGTGGGGGAAGTTTCCCAGTCTTCTGCTGTCAAACATTAGATTGTAGCTCTGGAACAAACTTCCTTCCTCCCCTCCCTCCCTCCCCCTCACTCTGTTGCTCATACTGCAAAGCATTGTGCCTTAGAGATACTCTGGCCTTCTAGATATTGGGGACTTCAGCTCCCAGAATCCCCAATCAGCATGTGAAGGCATTGTGGCAGTTGTAATCCAAAACATCTAGAGGGTCAAAGGTTTTCAACTCCATTGTATATTGATTAATAAAAATCCTTACCCATTGCATATATAAATTTGGGGATGGGAGAAAGTTGCAGACGTACAAGGCATCGAAAAATTAACTTTACAATTCCAATTGCATATAGAATTGAAATTATAAAGATCATTTTCAGACACTCTGCATATGGACTCATTTTGAGGTGTTTGTTTTCCTTCTCTTCCTTCCCCCAAACTTGTAAATATCTAGGAGTTTACATGATAATTCTAACGTTCTGAGCAACACATTTTCCATAGGAAGTTGTTGGCAGTGTTCTATGTTTTTTGGCCTCCAGCTCTTATTACCTAGCTTTTTTTATAACCATAGATATCTATCCATTTTAAGATTTGTTACTATAATACATTATGCTAAGACAGTATATGCTAATGTGAATTGCAGCGAACACATCTTTCAGCACGTAATAAACAATTTTGGGAACTGCAAGAACAAGTTGTTAAAAAAACTGGTAATGGAACATGCCTGCCCTCTTGTGGCACAATAATTTTAAGTGATTCTTCCTCCCCAACAACACACAGGGACTCACACTGTGTTCTGTAGAATCATGTTTTAATTTCTATCTGTTGAAAGATAATAGTCTGTAATTACAGTTGGACCCCCGTATCCACAGAACCAAGATCCACAGTTTCAGTAATCCATGAGACACAGAACAGGGACACATACCATAGAGTCATCCTAGAAAATACCTAGAGAGGTATCCTCTCTAGACAATTTTTAGGTCCTCCAAGGCAACTCTATGGTATTTTTTACCGCAAGTCTATTATGTTAATCCACAGTTTCTGGTATTCGTGGTAAGCCTGGCAACTGAACTCCTGTGAATACAGGGGTCCAACTGTATTTCTGGGTTCTGTTGGATTACACCAGTGTTAGTGACTGAAGGCTGCAACTGTGTTTTTGTAACATGGTTAAAATTGGGACAAAAGATGTAGTTATGATGATCAGGGAGCTATATTTTCATCAAATCTATATCTTCCCCACCCCCCAGAAAAGCCAAGGTCCATTCATATAATACAGGTGTGTTTGTGAAGGAGAATTTGACTAACCCTAGGATTTTGTCATATTAACTCCAATATCTTTGCTTGATTTTCTTTTTTAAATTTTTTACAAATTGGCTTGAGATCTGGAAATTCTAACTTCTGAGGTCTTGTAAATCTAGGTTGTCTTCCTGACAAGTTATATGGATCCTTTGATTCTCCAACAGATTCACACCACAGTTTATGAACTCTAGGGAGAAGCAAACTTTGAAATTCACTGTTTTACCATCATGGCAGAATGGACTATTTCCTACCAACATGGGAGATCCATGTTGCCAAGGTTTTCCTGTGGCTATTTATTTGTTACATTAATATTTCCCCTTTCCCCAAAAGGAACTCAAAATAGAATGCATGGTGGTCCTCAAAATAGAATGTATGGTGTGAGGCAGGTTAGATTGAGAAATAGTGGCTGCCAGCCCAAGGTCATCCAGTGAATTTCATGGCTGGGTGGGGGTTTGAACCTGTGTCTCACCATTCATAGTCCAACATTCTAACTACTACACAACAATGGCTCTCTCATTGAGTGGCAGCTTTCCTAAGTAAATAGTTCATCACAAATATACTTGCATCACTGATAAGAAAGGAACAAAATCAAGCAGCTCATATCCAGAATTTGCCTGTGGTATGTCTGTGAGGCCTAAATACCCTAAAGGCCACAGATCCTGTCTGATATCAGAAGCTAAGCAGGGTCAGTCCTAGTTAGTATTTGAACAGGAGACCACCAATGAAGACCAGGTGCTCTAGGCTATATTTCAGAGGAAAGAACTGGCAAACCACCTCTTGAGTTTTCCTTACCAAAGAAAACCCTGTAAGTCTGCAGGCAGCTTGAAAGCAAGCTCAAAGCTCAAGCTATAGTTCTTAACTATAATTGCAGGGGTATGCATGATGTCTCAAGCCACCATGGATAAATACATGTGATATCAAAATGTACCATGAGGGAAAGAAATGGCCTTACCTTAGAATGGCCATCTGGATGGCCATCTGTCGGTAGTGCTTTGATTGTGTATTCCTGCAAGGCAGGGGATTGGATTAGGTGGCCCTTGTGGTTTCTTCCAACTCTATGATTCTAGAAATGTTAATTTTTGAACTGCAACTAGAACAATTCACCCCAGATAGTCTAAGAGTTGTAGTCCAGACAAGGCTGTAGGTAATGGCACTGAATCTACAGAACAGATGAGGGAAAGATCCACAAGTTACTTGAGCTAGTTTGTATGTCGTTAACACAAAGTTGAACTCAACACACACACACACACGCCATTCTAATGTTTTCTGTTTCTTCCTTACAGATTTGCTGACAATGGCATTGGCCTCACTTTGGCAAGGTAAGCAGTCACCTCCTGTTATGTGTATTCTTATTTAACACTAGACATGAGAAAGCAGGATTTGGTTCAAAGAAGTCATGCTGACAAGCAATTTGATTTCTCCTAGTGGAGGCACCTTCCCACATGATGACGGATCAAAACAAGAAATAAAGAACAGCCTCTTTGTAGGCGAAAGTGGAAATACGGGGACTGAAATGATGGATAACAATGTCTGGGGGCCCGGAGGCTTGGACCACAGTGGACGGACTCTTCCCATCGGCCAGTGAGTTTCACTTAGTTTTTTTTTTTAAAAAAATATCTTCTGTTTTGTTCAAAGCACTGTAGGGTTTTGGTTTGATTTTTAAAAGCTGTTCGAGTGTGACATAAATGGCTATGAGATGGACTATGTTTTATAGGTTCTCCTCATGAACAGTGGTTTCTAGCAGGTTCCAGCTTCTCGTGCAGGCTGTGGAATTGTGGAAGTTGTGGCTAAAAACTAAATTGTCTGAGCTCTTCAGGTTCTCTTCAAACAGATGCCAACCTGACCTTATTACCCATCATCCATAGATTCCTCTTTGATAGAGATTGCTATGAAGAGCTAGCAGGGCTTCCCGAATCTTTACTACTTTGAAGTAAAGTGAAGTGTTGGAGGGAAGGCATTCGCTAGAACAAAGTATTAACTTCTTCATATGTAATTTACTTTGATTTTTTTTTTAAAAAAAGTGTTTATATCAAGCTAATGACTCTGAAAGTGGCCAACAGCATAAATTAAAACTGCAAAATCAGAAATATAGATGACTGGATACTTAAAATACCTGGCATGAAAGAAATTGATAAGTTAACATCTTGGATGAATCAAAAAATGACAAATGAAGTTGAAAAAGACCGGAAACTAGTTGATTTATATTTGGAAAGAAAAGTGCAGCTGAACTGACTTAACAGAGTTAGTATTAACTCATCTATGTATATATATATATATATATGTGTGTGTGTGTGTGTGTGTGTGTGTGTGAAATGAACTATGGTTAAAGAAAATATAAACCATTGACTTAAAAACTGGGAAGAAAGAACAGAAATTAAACATTTATCAAAGTTAAGCAAAATTACCTGAATAAAAAGAAATATAAATAGAAAATATTTAAAAAATATAAAATTAAAAACAGAACAGAAAGATCAGCAAAAGAAGCCGTAACAAGTGCAACGCTAGAATATGTGAGCAAATAAAAGGTCTTTGCTTGGTACCAGAAGGACATCAAACATTATTTAATGCAAGCCTCCATAGTGGGGAAAAAAAGGGCAGTCTCATGGTGCCACCACTGAAAAGGCCCGAGTGCCAGATTTATATACAAGCAGAGCAAACCACAGCTCAGGTTATGAGAAGCCTCTCAATATATATGAATGAGTCATCATTTCTGGTAGGTCAGCATACCTTAAATCTGGTCCTTCCTCTCATTAATCCTGCCCATTTCTGAAGGTGGGATGGGGGGAACCAAAGAAGAGCCTCTGAGGGAGTTATCAATAATCAGTCAGCTGGAAGGTAGCATTGCAGTCTTAAAGTAATCTAATCTCAAACTGTTTAAGGCTTTATAACTTAGAATCAGCACCTTGAACTGGGTTCAGAAGTGGACCAAGAATTAAAGCACATGCTTTAATACTGAAGTGTCTTTCATATTCTTAATCACCATTAGTAGTCCAGCTGCTGTGTTTTGTACCAAGTATAGGTTCTGGACAGGGAGGGCAGTCCCATATGTAACACATATCAAGAGTTGTATACTTTCTGATCTAGGAAGTTAAGCAGGGTCAGCCCTGGTTAGAACTTGGGTGGGAGACTGCCAATGAATACCAGGTGCTGTATGCTATATTTCAGAGGAAGGAACTGGCAAAACCACCTCTGAGTACTCCTTGGCTAAGACAACTCTGTGAAATTCATGTGGTTGCCATAATTCGACAGGCAACTTGAAGGCGCGCGCACGCACACACACACTTTTCAGTTAGTTTGACTAGTAGATTAATGAACTTAAGCTATATGTTATTAATTGGACTCATTTTTAAAGTGTGGGACTTTGAGTTAAGTATGGACATAGTGTGTGTGTTTTCTTGAAACTACTGAAATAGGAAATGTAAAAAGAAAATATTAAAGGTGCCATTTTCTTTTAGTAGTGGACAGTATGAGCTAGTATAGTAGTCTGAGTGTTGGACTGGAAGACTGGGGTTCGAATTCCCATTTGGCCATGAAAACCCACTGAGTGACTTTTGACAAGTCACACTCTCTCAGCCATAGTGGAAGGCAATGGCAAATCCCCTCTAAACAAATCTTGCCAAGAAAGTCCCATGATAGATTTACTGTGGGGCTGCCATAACCTAGAAATGACTTGAAGGCTCACAACAACAACTGGATGGTAGCATTTTGCATGTTATATTATAAATTATCTCACACTTCCTTCAAGATCACAAAACAGTGTCTGCGTTATAAGTTTTGATCATTATTTAATTTTACACTCTTAACATTAAGTGGAGCATGTGGTCATAGAATCATAGAATCATAGAGTTGGAAGAGACCACAAGGACCATCCAGTCCAACCCCCTGCCATGCAGGAAACCATGATCAAATCATTCCTGACCGATAGCCATCCAGCCTCTGTTTAAAAACCTCCAAAGAAGGAGACTCCACCACACTACGAGGCAATGTATTCCACTTCCGAACAGCTCTTACTGTCAGGAAATTCTTCCTAACATTTAGGTGAAATCTCTTTTCCTGTAGTTTGAACCCATTGCTCTGTGTCCTAGTCTCTGGAGCAGCAGAAAACAAACTTGCCCCATCCTCAGTATGACATCCTTTCAAACATTTAAACATGGCTATCAGGTCACCTCTCAACCTTCTCTTCTCCAGACTAAACATGCCCAGCTCTCTAAGCCGTTCCTCATAGGGTCACCAATGTGGACTTCACATCACTGTAGTAGTGTATGAATTGGCTGTAGGACTCAGTTTGTCAAAAGTATCCTGACTCCTCCGCCCCCTATTCCCGACAGTGATTCTAGAATTGGTGTTTAGATTTTGGCTTCATACCCAGAATCCTCTGGAGTATTCTGTTTAATTTAAGATGGTCTGACAAATAACTGCCTTTTGACTGCTCCCTCTGCAAATACCTGTAGTTTTAACCGTGTTTCAGTGCTCATTAAGTTTTGGGATGTGATCCTTGCCATGAAGAAATGAGCAATAAAGCAGCTTATGGCTTAAGAGGCTGTGAGAATGGGGCCAATTTTTTTTTTATGGGGCTGTGGATATTATTCATATATATATATATATATATATATATATATACACACATATACACACACCATAGCCTTACATTTCCCAAAGTCCTTTCTAAGAATGCAGAGCAAATAATCTGCCAAGACATGAGGGAACGTGATTTGAATTAATAAGAATCACAAGGTTCTCCGCCGCCCCAGCCCTGCTCTCCAGCTAAGTGGGGAAGTATTGTCTGCCTTTACTGCTACCTATTCTCCATGGTGCTTTTACAGTTATAGTAACTCATTAGGACCAGATTGTTCACCCCCTTTTTCTCCTCCCCCCCAAAAAATTGTGTTCCAGAAATTTTCCAATTAGAGGGATTCAGTTTTATGATGGACCTATCAACGTCCAGAACTGCACGTTCCGGAAATTTGCTGCTCTAGAAGGCCGCCACACCAGTGCCCTGGCATTCCGCTTGAACAATGCTTGGCAGAGCTGCCCCAACAACAATGTCACGAACATATTCTTTGAAGACGTCCCCGTGAGTTAACCTTTGTAGTAAACTGGCCTATGCTATCTTTTGGAGGGGGAGAGGGAATACATGCTTTGGGTCATAATCATTATTTACAGGTGGATACAGGAATGAGTAGGTGTGTAGGATGATGGACTCTGCTTCCTTAGAGGTCTTTAAAATAGAAGGGTTTTTTTCCCCCTATGCATGGTTATGAAGGATGGACACCTCCTTTTTCTAGTGTTGAAAAACAGATTCAATGTCCAGTCTGGTCAGCTTTTGCATGTGGTGTTTTTGGGGGGGCATAAAATTGGAGGTGAGGAGATGCCATTTTTTCCTTTGTATCTGGCAGAAGAAAAATCAGGGGCTAGCTCTTGGATATTCTCAGGATGGAAGTCCAGTGCAGAACAGTCAGGTCATACATATGTGTTGTGTCCTAGTATTTATTTTAAATAGCTTAGGTTGCCTTTTAATATACAGTATCCTTTCAAGGTGGTTAAGAAAACTATGCTGCCCTTTAAACAAATGCTTAAGGTGGCTTACAAGAGACTAGAAATACAGTTTAAACAAATTAAAACATGTAAACAATGTGCTAAGGGTACATTCGTCTGGAGAGAGCATTACAACTGTGGCAAAGTGTTGGACTTAAACTGGGCTTTATCACACAAGACTACTGAAGCAGCATTTCAGCGGGATGGTAATTAATTTGGCCAGTACTTATCAGATGATGTCATGACTATCCTGTTGGTGCTTTTCATTCTAGTTGTTACTGTTGCACACCTTTAAATTGATAGAATACCCCATTAATACCTGCCAATGCTGTATTGCTATGGTTCCGTTGCTGACCCTGGTGCAATAGGTCCCTTCGCTTCAATTCCAGGATGATTGCAGTCACGTGGCATGAGGGGGGCTGACTCTCCTCCTCTCTCCCCCAGTTACTTTGGAATAACAAGAGGGAGGGGGAGGGGGAGAGAAGGAGAATCAGGCCCCCTCTTGCGACATTACTGCAGTCATCCCAGGACTGAAGCAAAGAGACCTATCGCACCAGGGGCTTGCCAAAGGAGCACAGTCATGCAAATGAAGAGAAGTATAATTATTTTACAACCAATACATTCCTGTTTCTGTTAATAACAATGACTGTTGTGAGACACAAGTCTGGTGTGATAATGTCCTAAAACTGGGGAATTCTAGGTTCAAATCCCCCCATGGCCATGAACTGCAGTGAGTGACCTTAGGCTAGTTGTTGTCTCTAAGGTTAACCTACTTCGTACAAATGGAGAGGAGGACCATGTACCCCGGACTGAAAACCTTGGGGAAATGGCAAGACATAAATGTAACCTCTGTGGGGGAATGCATTCCAATAGGGCATAAGATAAAATTAGAGCATAAGATACTAAGAAGTGTGCTCCATCAGACCAAAGCTTTTTCCAGGCCAGCATTCTGATCCCATTATCTCTAAGCAAATGATTATGAGAAGCCCACAAGCCACATTATTTTTAGTGTAGGGTTCTGATCTCTGCTTATTACCTTGCATATTCACACCTCTACCAGCTTGTCCAAATGGGTTACTGAGTTATCTAGTGTCACCCTGTGAATTCAGCCATGTATGTGGCGGGGTGTGTGTGTTTAGATCAAGTTATTAAGCTGTTCAGAATCAATACATTCATGTGTCCTTTTCTTTCTATTTAGATAACTTCTAGAGTATTCTTTGGAGAACCAGGACCTTGGTTCAATGGTCTGGATATGGATGGAGATAAAACATCTGTTTTCCATGATGTCGATGGCTCTGTGTCAGAATATCCTGGATCGTACCTTATTAAAGAAGATAACTGGCTGATTCGGCATTCAGATTGCATTGATGTCCCAGACTGGAGGGGCTCTATCTGTAGTGGACGTTTTGCACAGGTAAGAATGAGGGGCAGTGGGAAGCCTTGGAGTGAAAGACTGCAAACACCATTGTGGACTTACTGGGCCATAAGGCTATAGGGACACAAGCTTCCTATGCACTCTGAAGTATCAGCTGTAGTCCATGATAGGTTCACCTTAGGATTGCTATAAGTTGGAAATAACTTGAAGGCACACAACAAGAAGAAACTGGGGCTTGAGAGACATTCTAGTCCCCAACAAACCATGAAATTCACTGAGTGATCTCAGAGAGTGACTTTCTCTCAGCCTGATGTACCTCACAGAGTTGTTTCAAGGATAAATTTGGAGGCAGACACTTTGAGTTCATTAAGGGAAAGGCAGAGTATAAGTTTTCAAAGAAGTAGTTGCTGCAAAGAAATAGCAGCATAAAAAGGAGGAAGGAAGCGAGGGGGGAAAAGAAAAGTGGCAGCACCTTTAAGGCTAATCAGTTTTTAATCCTACATGAGCATTTGTGGACATTAAACCCATCCAAAGTGTTAAAGTGCTTTAGCAATATTACACTAGCTAAGCATTGGGATCATTTCCTTCTGTTTAGCATTGCTTTTTCCCTCCATTGATCTCTGTTGAATCTGGATCCTAGGAGGAAACCACTTTGGGCTCACCTACAATGGGTGAGAATATGCCAGCTTCCTGCTGGCATATTCTGCCCGGAGATCAGGCCCATTCCTTCCCTGTTATGTGCACGGAATGGGAGGAAGTCCAGACAGGCATGCTGGCCTGTCACTGTGACCGCTATCTCCCTCACTCTCTCTGAAGCCAGGAAGCTGGCCCAAAACATATGACCAAGCTCCCTGCATGTGACCAATTTTGCGTGTCACATGCTTTGTGCCTGCTTCCTGCTGTGAAAGAGTGATGGCAGGGGGCAACTGCAGCAATGGGCCAGTGTACCGGAATAGGCTCCTGCGGTTTCATGGGGCCCAATCTGTTTTTTGCCAGTGGGAGTGGTTTTTCCTGGGTATTTTTAAACAATGTTTCATTGGGCCCTACCCCATCTTCCCCCACATCTTAGTCTTGTCTTTGCTCTGGGGGTGGTGAGGACTGCCTAGGGGCAAAACAGGGTGAATGCCTTGCTCCAAGATGGTGGCAAGACAGGGTAAATTGCCCATGTTTCTAGGTGGCAGCCATCTTAGCTAATTCCAATGTAGCACAAAAAAGACAGCCATGGAGAGGTACATTTAATTTCAAGAAATTGTGGGTTAAACTGACCTGGGTAGTGGGAATGAAAAGTCTTTGATAATGCTAGGAGTTTCCTGGAAATACTTTGGGATGGGGGGAAGCATCATGTAGATCTCCCAAATAAAACTGGTTTGTACAGGGGAAAAACCTGGGACTTGCAGATTTTTTTTTCCTTGTCTGGAGAGACTGAGAAGGTCCAGCTTCAAATCCCCACTTAGCCATGAAGCTCATTGGTCCAGCAGCAATCAACCTAATCTCCATTGCAGATTGTTATGAAGATAAAATGAGTGTAGAGGAAGAAATGGTATATGCCACTTGGTAGAAGAAAGGTGGGCTGGAAATGTAATACACAAGGGTTTCTTGAAGGTAGAAGGTTTCATAACTATTTAGTTTTAGTGGTTATTCTATGTCATTCAACATGAGTCTTCTTTCTACTCCAGGTATACATCCAAGCCTACAGATCAGCCAACCCAAGGATGAAAATAATAAAAAATGACTACTACACACATCCACTGTACTTGGAAGGGGCTCTAAGCAAAAGCACCCACTACCAGCAATACCAGCCTGTGATCACTCTGCAAAAAGGCTACACCATCCATTGGGACAAGACTGCTCCTGAGGAACTAGCTATCTGGCTTATTAATTTCAATAAGTGAGTGTGTGACCCATCCAGACAACATTTAAATCCAGCTGCAGATCTGGACCATGGTTAGAAAAGGACATTCTTGCAGATCTGACATCATGGTTCCAATAAGTCCACACAAACTTGACTGTCTTCTCACCTAAACATCTTAAGTCCCTCTAGAATATATACAAGGAAGTCATGAGATGAATATTTGAGAGAATGTGTGGGCCAAAATAGTTCCTGAATCAAAGGAGTTAGTGACTCACCACAGGGGAATTGGTCTCTATTTGCTACCATGTTATAGCAAATATAGTTATTTTGGAAGTGGTTCTGCCTACCCCAGCATATAAACCTCTAACCAGCTTGGAAATCATTAATTTTTATCTTGGCTTATGGCATGTTTCAGAAAAGTCATAGGGGTTGGTGTGTGTGTATGTGTGTGTGAGTGTGTGTAATGCCTTTTGGTTTTCCCTTTTTTATGTAGGAATGACTGGATCCAAATTGGGCTTTGTTACCCTAAAGGAACAACATTCTCCATTCTCTCAGACATCCATGATCGCCTTTTGAAGAAAACATACAAAACTGGTACATTCTACCCAGCTCTTCAAATGGAGAAACTTGAATATCGAAATCCTACCAAAGGGTATTACTATTGGGATGAAGATACTGGGTAAGAACACAGCAAAATTGTCTCTGTATCCTAAAGCTCTCTGACGTACAGAATAATTTTCAGTAGAGAAACAGTGTGGTGTGTTACTGTGTTCTTAAAGTACATGGAAGTAACATCCTCACAGCCTGTCCATATGATCTTTAAAATTCAGCCGTGGTGGCATTTTCTACCTCTGATGTGGGCTGAGAAACCTATGGTCTTTCAGATATTTAATGAAAGATGCCTTTAACTATTTTTCACCAATGCCTAGGCTTCCTGAGACTAATATGACTTGAAGCCCAAGAATATCTGGAGGGCCACAGGTTTCCTTACCCTGGGTTTGTGAAAACGCCCCAGGGGCCAGATGCGTTTCACAGGGTGCATTTTGCCCACCCTTGTCATAGGTCTAGGGATGCTCATTGCTCTTCATTTCATCCTTTTTCTTCTTTTTTTGCAGGTTGTTGTTTCTCAAGCTAAGAGCTCAGCATGAAAAAGAGCCGTTTGCCTTCTGTTCTGTCAGAGGCTGCGAGCGAATCAGAATCAAAGCCAACATCCCAAAGAATCCAGAGACCAGTGACTGTGAAGCTAAGGCCTACCCAAAATATGCTGAAAAACCATCCGTAGACGTACCAATGCCCAAGAAACTACCTAGCACGCGTTCAGTAAGAATAGCTGTTTTATTTGGTGGAGTGGTTCTAATTAATCTGTCAGTTGTTGATTTGGTTCTAGCATAATACACAGAGATTGTTAAACTGGGTTGGGTTTTCTTTTTGTTATTAGCCTTGCTAGCTAACACTTCGAAATGAACTAGCAAGAGCAGCAGTATGCTGGGTCCCAGTAGAGGGACTTAAAAATCCCATGTAAATTGCCGATGGTCATTATTTTTGTTTTCTTAAATGGAACTATTTAAGAAATATGGGATACAACATTTAAGAATACTGGAACTGTTATATTCATTTATTTAAGGATCCCTAGTACTTCCCTTATTTCCAAAGAACTGTAGCCTATAGCAAGATCAGTAATTTAATAATTAAAATCATCCTTTTGGCTTATAACAATGGAATTGCAATAAAAATATTTGTAATATATTTAAAAGAAACAGATTGCAAACAGCAAATGAATACCTTCCTAATGAGGAGGATCTTTACCAGTTTCTAGAAGGTCAGGAATGAGGAAGTGAAATGGTCCTCCCTTGGAAAGCAGTTTCAGAGCCAAGTACTGGCTATCCTAGCCCCATCTAGGCCTTGACTACACCAGGGGGTAAAAATCTGGATGAAATTTGGACTACTTTGGCCTAGCGCTGTGGCACATGAAATCCGGACTACTCTGGCCTACTCCTCTGGGGTGGGGGGAATCTGGGTTTTTCACTAGTGTAAACCAGCCCCTAGACATATTTCACAGGGTTTGAGAACATACAAGGTATGGGGTGTGTAGGACAAGATCCCTTGGCCAGGATTTCTAGAGGACCTGGATTTCCAGGGCCTGGACAGCAAACAAATACACAAACAAAACAAAATAAAGCAGGGAGTGTCTGTAATGACTACAGCCACCATCCCGTTCTCCTGTTTATGCAAGATCAGAACCCGTGGTTTCACTTACCTGCCTAGATCTCTCTAGGCGTTTGGAGGACCATAGAGTTGCACTGGAGGTGATCTCTCTAGGCATCAGAAGGTGCTCCAGCATGACTCTATGGTCAACTTCTGCCAGACATTGACCATAGAGTTGTACCAGATGCCTAGAGAGGCATCCTTACTAGACATTTTCTAGGTCCTCCAGAATGATTCTATGGTATTCTATGGCAGTTTGCTATTATATGCAGTTTGACATATCTGCAGTAACTTCAGAAATGTATTGCCCATGGATACAGGGGTGGGGGCGATCTATATTTGTAAATCAGTATATGCAAGCCTTCTAGAAGCATCAACATTTGTTACAATTCAGATATGGAGAAGCTAATGTTATTTTTAATGAACCTGTTGGCCAGAATCTTGTTAGTAACATACACATACTTTAAGCATCTATATGTCACTCACTTATGGATGCTGTTGTCATGTGCCTTCAAGTCCACTTCAGCTTATGGTGACCTAGAGTTTTCCTGGCAATATTTATTCACTGAGAGGGTTTGCTATGGCCTTCTTCTGAGTCTGAGAGAGTGTGACTTGCCCACGATCACCCAGTAGGTTTCCATGACAGAGCAGGGATTTTGTCTCTGGAGTCCCAGTCCAATGTTCACAACACTATGCCATGTTGGCACTCTTAAGCGTCCATATGTCTTCTTTTCAATGGGATCCAACGGGGCTATTCTCTAGCCTCTTGCATCCAATCCAAAACCACCACGACTTCATTCCTCTGCCTCTCTCTCTAGCAAAATGCAGAGAGATGAGCAGCAATCCCCCCTGCCCAGTCACCTGCCCCTGCCCTCGCACCTCCATGGCTGTTTAATGGCTGTATAGCAATGGCCCCACAGGGCTTGGCAGCTACTGGTGAAAAAGCACAGAGCTGTGCATGCAGAACGGTTATGCTCCCCAGCAGTCTTTTTCACTCTAAGTTAAACCTACATCCCTTTAAAACTTGTTAAAGAAAGCAGGAAGATTTTGTTTGTAGGAAGATCTAGGGGGAGAGGCACTGGCCCAGTGGCAGCTCTCAGAAGCCCCTGGGGCATTCAAGAGGGACTCAGAAGTTGATGAGTGGCTTTGTAAGGGAGAAAATGGCTTTTCAGGATCCTGGTCCAAAACCTGGGGTGGCAGGGAGGGCAACTGCAGAGAAGACAGAGACCATTCTCCTCTCTGTACTCCAACCTGTTCTCAGCATGTCTGGAAGTGACATTCTGTGACTTCAGGGTCTAGGAACTACCCAAACTATGACCAATTTCCATGGTTTGGAGGAATCGTGAGGAAGGGGGCAGTCAAATTGCCCCTTTATGTACTGTTTGAATTGGTTTTCTTCATCTTTTTTAAGCCTTTTTTTGGCGGATATTTTTTAACAAATTGAGTGGGCCAGAGGCTTTGAGACTGGAAATACCTGCATCCAGACTGTGGACCACACTTTCCCCACCTTGTTCTAAACCATTTGGTACTTTAAAGTTGACACACAATATTTTATTACATAAATAGCAATAGGTATTGATGTGGGTGGCTGTACAATGGAAGTGGAGAAATTCATGGAGGATGTGCCTATTTCTAGCTACTAATGGTGATGGATATGTACTCTTTTGAGTACCACAGACAATATGTCTCTGCTTGGCCATCATGTGAGCAGGATACTGCACTAAATAGGTTCGCAGTTAGATCCAGCAAGGCTCTTCTTATGTTCCTAACACCAGCAGTTGGAATTGTACCTCATCTCATTTGGGAGCTCGTACCCTTCAACTCTCCCAATCTGACAGAAACAATTCCAACTAACCTTCTGTCACCCCAGTTTTCCAGCCGCTTTTAAAATGTCCCAGGCCTAATCCACACTACACAAATAATCCAGTTTGAACTGGATTATTTGCATACCTCCTTCCTATGGAATACTGGGATTTGTAGTTTTATAAGGTCTTTAGCCTTCTCTGAGAAAGAGTGCTTATGCCTCACCTGACTACAAAACCCAGGATTCCATAGGAAGGATCCATGCACATAATCCAGTTTCAACCTGGATTATTTCTCTAGTGTGGATGCCCTCCCAGTTTCTCTCTCCTCCTCTTACTTTATCCTCAGTTTACATCAGTTACTGCAAACTGAATTCAAAGTGCAAAGGTATTTTCCACTCAATTAACAGCTAGGGGAAAGAGGAGGGGTGGAATCTCGTCCTTCCCAGTAGGGTCAGACAAAAGCAAATTCCTGCAGCCTCTCCAACTTATGTGTGCTTGTGTATTAATTTTTTCTATTTTGACCACACTCTGATGTTACTGAGCCGCATGTCTCCTGGTTTTAATCTGTGAAATTTTGGAGGATATATGTGCATCGTTTTGCTTCAAAACCTCATGCAACAGCTGTTTTTCATCAAAAGTGACCCGCTTAAGCATAATTTTAAAAAAATGCATGAATAATGTACTGGAGTACAGTTTGGCCTTACACATCAATGTCCAAGAAGGTTGATCCTGGCATAGAAAGCAGCAGCCACATGGACTCCTTCCATATGGCCTGGAACTTTCTGATTAGGTGTAATGTTTCTTGTACAAGGTTTTTATGGATTACCAGAACCACAAAATGGATTGATTTCAAGATCAGTCCTTGGAGAGAGAAAAGCATTTAATGAGAAAGGATTTGAGAAGAACAATACAAAGACCAACATCATTTTCTTTTCTTTTTCTTTTTCTTCTTCTTTTCCCCAATAGAAGACAGACCATTTTGTGGAAGTGAAACTAGACAGCTACAAGACTAGATATTACCATCTCCGGGATGACTTTGCATATATTTCCGTAAGTATTTGTTTGCTTGGAGCTGTTTGGTGAATTTTTAAAAACATACCTTTTATTTTAGGAAATTTTCATCAAATTTTTAAAATACAGTCCCTCTTATGCAGCACACAAATTCAGAAAAAAGGAAAGAAGAGAATGCAGATTAACAAATAAGCATCAAGGAAAGAAATTAGGAAGAGTAAGAAGTATAACAAACTTGTATTTGTGTACATCTTTATTCAAACAGACATTTAATGATTAATGGTTTAATGGCTACAAGGACCCTTTTTGTAATGGACAGTGGTGTATTTTTAACTTTATTGTTGTCTTTTAAAATGATTTAATACTTAAATATAATTAAAGGTGTTTAATGCGATGATTTATTCAATTGTATTTTAACTTTTTTATTATTGGGTTTTCGCTTATCTTGTTTTAGTCATTTGTGAGCTGCCTTGAGTCCATGCTGGGAGAATCATGGCATGTAAATAAAATAAATAAATAGATAAATCAAAATAAATATTTATCTTGCAGTTAGCAAAGAGACTATTGAATAGCATCAGAGGTATGTAAGAGTGTGTGAGGGAGGGTTGTCTTTTGAATCAGCCAAATGGATTGCATTTAAAAACAGGTACCATTTTAGTATAAAGTCAGAATTAAATTTGTGGGCTTCTCTAGACACAACAGTTTACTGCAAGTGGGTGCACATTTTCACTCATTTGCAGCAAAGTTGTTTTTTTTCCCCTTTATGGTTGTGCACATTTTCGCAACCATTTACATTCATTCAAATTGAGCATCTACATACACTCATAAAGCGCAGTGGAGCAAAAATGCACAGCGATGCAAATTTTGATGTTCACACATTCAAAAATGCTCATCTACGCACATTTTTCAGAAAATATTGGGGGAAACTGATTCCTTTTACTGCACAGTTTGCTGAGTTTTTGCCCCCCCCCCCCTCCAAATTCTGTGAATTTTGTTCAGAGCATGTTGGGACAGATCATATTCTTTGCAAATTCTTTGAGGTGTATTTTTCACCATCTAGACAACCTGTAGCTTTTAATTGATCTCAGATATTATTTTCCCCCATATTTTTTTCTTCCCATCTTTAGAGGATTTTTATGTGGCTTTCTTTCTTCAGTTTGGAACTTTGCTACAACTAAAAGAAAGACAGTAACTTATTTTTTTATTAATGAGCTTGCAAAAAGACAGCTGTAGACGAAAACACAACAAGCACCAGGATTGTTCAGGCAGCAGAATTCCTTTGAATTCTGGTTTATTGTAGCCCATAGTTTAACTTCTTGTCAAACAGGAAAGGAGTCAGCTTCTGAAAATGTGCCTCCCTCCCCGCTTTTAACATCAAAATCTCTGTTTGTCACCAGCTTTTAGCATGCAAAGAAACTTATTTTGTCTCTAAAAACCTGGTGTTATGAACTTTCAACTGTTAACTGTTTTTAATATGGATTTTCTGCACTATGTAGGTTGAAGGAAAGAAATTTTATCTTTCTGAAGACGGTATCCAAGTAGTTGTGATTGATGGGCGCGATGGAAAAATAGTGAATCAGATGAGTTTCAAAAACTCTGTTCTACAAGGAATTCCAGCACAGATAGACAACTATGTCAGCAACATCCGGAACAAGTAAGTAAAAGGAAAACTCTGCACGAGGGCTGGAATTATGCTTGTGGGATATGCAAGCAATATGCCTTTTCAGAGGTTGGTATTCTTTCCACCCTTCTCAATGACCTCCTCCTCCACCTTGTCCTCCTGCCTTGAAGAAACAAACAGTTAAAAGAGACATCCTGTAGCTAATAATTAACAATGTACAAAAGCTAACAATGTAATCTAGTGATAAAAAAGAGAGAAAACTGTTAAAAGATAAACATAAAAAGGAGTATATTGTCGAGATCAAGGGAGGTAATAATGTCACTCTATTCTGCTTTAGTCAGACCTCACCTGGAATATTGTGTCCAGTTCTGGGCACCACAATTCAAAAAGGATATTGAGAAGCTGGAGCGTGTCCAGAGGAGGGTGACCAAAATGATGGGAGGTCTGGAAGCCATGCCCTATGAGGAGCGGCTTAGGGAGCTGGGCATGTTTAGTCTGGAGAAGAGAAGGTTGAGAGGTGACATGATAGCCATGTTTAAATATTTGAAGGGATGTCATACTGAGGATGGAGCAAGCTTGTTTTCTGCTGCTCCAGAGACTAGGATATGGAGCAATGGGTTCAAACTACAGGAAAAGAGATTCCACCTAAACATTAGGAAGAACTTCCTGACAGTAACAGCTGTTCGGAAGTGGAATACACTGCCTCGTTGTGTGGTGGAGTCTCCTTCTTTGGAAGTTTTTAAACAGAGGCTGGATGGTCATCTGTCAGGAGTGCTTTGATTGTGTATTCCTGCATGGCAGGGGGTTGGACTGGATGGCCCTTGTGGTCTCTTCCAACTCTATGATTCTATAAACAATTAAAAAGAAAACAGCAAATAGAAAAACAGCACAGTATGCAGTGCCCTTTCCCCTTGAGCAGTCAGTCTTCCAAGGCCTTCTGAAATAAAAATGAAAGTCTTTACCAAAGCTGCCTTGACCCACCATTCAGTTGCTACAGCACCCTTCCTACATGGCCATTCGGAGAAGTATCTGGCTATGTCCCTGTAGCCAGGCATGCAATGATTACATCATCCACTGAGACCTCTGGAAGACCAGGCAGATTTCAGTGGATGATGCATTTGACTATGGGGACATAGCCAGACTCTTCGCTGATTCTTCCCCACCACTCTCCACCACCCATGGAGTGGGCGGGGGGCTGTAGCAGCCAAATGGTGAGTAGGGGAGGGTTTGAGAGGACATTGTAGTGTAAATCCACATGTGAAACTACTACACGATGCTGTGCCACACAAGATCTCAGCCAACAAGTGTTAGAAGAATCACTACAAACTGAAAACTTTGTCATGTGACATTAATAGATGCATAGACCATGTATATCAATGGAGGCACATACCATGGCCAGGATCTAAGGGTATATTTTGGCTTTATCTTACTGCTTCCACTAGACTCAGTGAAGCCTTCCCTCCTGCAGCCCCCTGTGTACCCTCAAACTTGGTTGGGAGAGCTGGGAAGCAGATTTTTGTCTCCACAGAAGGCTGAAGCAAAAGCAATAGCACTTAGCACTTACATTTCTACATTGCTTTATAGTGCTAAGCACACTCTAAGTGGTTTACAATGAGTTAGCTAATTGCCCCCAACAAGCTGGATATTCATTTTATCGACCTACAGAAAGCTGAGTCAACCTGAAGCCCTGCAGGATCAAACTCACAACATTGTGGCTGCTGTACCGGCATTTAACCAGTGTGCCCCCCGATGGGGGGGGGGAATTCCATCTGCAGTGGCTACCAAATATTGGCCCGTATACTTTTGTTTCACTCCTCCTTCTGATCATTGTACATGGTTGAAGTAAAGATTATACAAACCATTACAAAAACCAGAGGCAAACTGATCTGATTAAACGTGCTTACTGAGCATCAGAATAAAATATGCATAATTGGAGAAACCAGGGCTGTGTTTGAAGATGCTTCTAGTTGGAAGGCACTCAGTGCTCCCAGTTAAAAACAAAAACAAAAAACCAGTGTGCAGCCATTCTATATTTTCCCTTTAGCATATTCTTTTTGGAAAGAAAAAGAGATGGAAGCAGTGGGAAAGCACTGGCAGAGTGGGTGTTCCAAGATGAAGACATCATCATCATTCTGAGCCCTTGATAAAATTAGAAAAATAGGTCATTGGCATGATAGAAGACTCCCAATGATTTCCAGCATCCTATAATGACACTGTTGGTAGGTGCAATGAATAAATCTTTTGATGGTTTATAAACCTTTCCCCCTCTCCTTAAGTTCCATAGTGGTGATGACATCTAAAGGAAAGTTAATTTCCAAAGGCCCGTGGACGAAAGTTCTGGAGAAGCTTGGAGCAGAGACGGGCTTTAAATTAAAAGGTAAACTAATTTTAAAAGAACCTTATATTTAAGTATTTGATTTTGTTAAATGTATGCTTCCTGGTAGAAGAGCTTCAGTGGGCTGTTGCTTTTCCTTCCCCCAAAGCTGAGGGAAGTTATCAGGACAGAGAAAGTAGGGTTGCTACTTCAGGATCATTTCTGGGCCCAAACCTGAGACCTGGGAACAGCCCCTGGTGATGTCACAGAGGACTTTATCAGACAAGTCCCTTAAAGCATTCTTTTGCTGGCATAAAAAAAACCCCTATTTTTATGCCAGCAAAAGAACGCGCCGCCCCCCCACTGCACTTACCTTGCTTTCCAAGCAAAGGCTTCCTCGGCAATAAAAGAGGAACTGAACGGAGCTATATCTATAACACAAATCTATTTCATGTCCCTAAAGTACCACCAACAATCTGCTTGATCAGCATTTCCATTTTTAATTGAAAAATTGGAGGAAAGATCATGCTGTTTTCTATGGCTTCAAAATTTCAAGACACTTGTAAGCGAAGTCAATGGTATAGAACATCAGTTTGGCTCAACTTGTTTCCCAGCTCACAGTTAGCACAAACCTTTCCCCCATGTGTAATTGTTGGCATTAAAAACACAAAGAAAGAGTATGCAGTAATTGTTGCTGCAAAGAAAGCACTCTGTGTGTGTGTGTGTGTGTGTGTGTGTGTGTATGCAGAAACTTCTTCTCATTCAGCATTTTCAACTTTTTTTTTTAAGATAAAATGGCTTTTGTTGGATACAAGGGCAGCTTCCAGCCGTACTGGGTAACACTGAACACGGATGATGAGGCAGTGAGGATCTTCCAAGCCTTGCCAGTTCCGGTGGTAAAGAAAATGAAATTGTGAGGATGCTGCCTACATCGCCTTTCTGCTTTTCTCAACAACACATCCTCAATGGAGAAGGCATCAGGGACAGCAATGCCCATGGCTCTTCCAAGATGTAGTATATTTTGTTGATGTACATAAAAGAAATCTTATTGTAAATGACTTAAGGGGCCATTGTCAGCCCCACCAGCATTCCTGAACCACTGTAAGTTGCATTTGTTGATCTGCTTATTAGGAACAGGTCAATTGTCCTCTTCCCGCGGGCATATTTGGGGGCAAGGAAGAGTTAATTCCTTGTACCCATACCCTGTTCATGAGCCTTCTGAAAGGCATCTGGTTGGCCACTGTGTAAACTGAATACTGGAATAGACAGGCCCTTGATTAAATCCAACAACAGGACCTTTCTTTTTTTCTGAATTTCACACCATGTTGCCTCAGTGTAGCACAGCTATGTCCTTTCTCATGTTTGTGCACAGTGGTCTCAGTTAGTGAATTAATGGACACATATATGGCCAAATCCACGCTACACAAATAAGCCACACTACACAAATCCACACTACACAAATTTGCCATGACGCCTTGCTATGGAATCCTGAGGTTTGTAGTTTGGAGAGGCACCAGCACTTTTTGGCAGAGAAGGCTAAACACCTTGTAAAGCTACAAATCCCAAGATTCCATAGGAAGGAGCACATGTCAAATAAGCCAGTTTCAAACTGGATTTTTTGTGTAGTGTGGATTTGACCTATACAAAGTGCTTCTTCTCTGATTTCAGCCTGCCAATGCTTATGTTGAATGTTTCGACAACTACTCAGGAACAAGCTTTACTTCTAAGTGGGAGCCCCTGGCTGTGTAAATATGTCAGTGTAAGCTAAAGTCAGTATTAAACAGCTAGCAAAAACAAAACAAAATGAAAACCTGTTGGAAGCTGTCACCCATTGGTGTTCCCTCAACTTTCTGGTATGTCAGGCCACTTGAAGGGACACTGCTGACAGCGAGCACAAAAGGAAGTTTGGTTAAGTGTTAAATGGGGCACAATGAGGCCAAATATCCGTCTAATAATTGGGAGGGGGGAAATACAAGCAAATACCAGTGATCTATCAAACTATTATCTGTGGCACCTTTGGTGATTTAGCATTTCTTTTAAAAGTGGTTGTTTCCTTGTGCAAGAGATTGCTTGCTAGTCTTCACAAAACCTTGAGATTTGCTGGGTGGAAAAAAAATCACAATTAATGGTGATTAATAAAAATTTTGCTCTTCCTTCTTCTAGCACCAAAAATGTTACAAGCTCTAATGAACAAACAAACAAAAAAACAGTTATATATAATTATTGGAAATATCTGTTGGACACCAACACAATGGGTTGGATCCAGACTGTCATGCTGAGACTACCTAAAATTCTACTGATTTCAGTAACTTTACTCATTACAGCTCTTTGACTGTACTCAAAAATGACCAAATCTGCACCTACATCAATGTATCTGATTCTCCCTGTATCTACTTGGATTAGAAATCAGCATCTCAGAGGCCATCAACCAGGTTTTTTTTAAAAAAAATTAGGTATCAGTATCACCAGACTCCTTCTATGTGTGCCCGTTGGTAGTTAATGACATGACCAATTGAAGTTAGGATGTATACTAACTAGTATAATAACTAACCATTCATAACTTGTGAATACTGCTTTTCAAAGGCTGTCGTCATTATTTGACCCCTTTTGTCTTTTTTTATGTGCACATGCCAGTTCAAATGTTTTACCCGAAATAGCTGGTCCTTTTTCGGAACTAGGTGTATAGTGTTTTGTATATTTTCTTAAAGTCCCTGTCAAAAAAGAAAGATATATTTTCGATTTATTTATTGCAAAGGCGCTAAAAGGATTAAATCTGAAGAGAGCAAAGCTATTATGGGGTTTACCAAGGGGCAATGACCTGGAAAATACATCTCTTCAGATTATCTGCTTTGCACTTGGACATTTCTAACGGCCACAGAATGTGGTACTCTCTTGGCATCCTGTTTTTATAATGATAAAAATTGTATTGCAACGTTACTTCCAAATGTATTTGCTTACAATTTAACATGCATCTATTTGGAATACACGATTTATTGTATTAAAGTTTTGATGCAACTTTTTAACCCTTTTGTCTTGGCTTGTGTTTGATTATTTTCTCACAGTGAACTGCTGGCATACATTTTTTTGGAAATTCCACAAAACTCTCCTTTGCATAGTTCTGTGTATGCAAGACACAAAGACAGAAACCTCCTAGGATTCAGTGAAACTGAATACAAACAGTAATATATAATAATAATAAAATTTTATTTATATCCCGCCCCTCTGCAATGCAATCGGGGCGGCTTACAATATAAAAACCCCATACTCACAATACCCTAGCCCACCCACCCCTTAAAATAGAACATAGTAGAACATAGAGGAGTTGTCTAGATGGTGAAAATAATCCTAATAGAATTTGCAGGGAATACCTTTTGTCCCAACGAGATCCCAATGTGATTTGCCATATTCAGAAGGAGGGGGGCCAAAAACTGCACAGGTTTTTAATATAATGCGAAGGAAATGCGCATTCTTGCTCGTTTGAAAGACCGAATAACAGCATAGTGCATTCTCGGCGAGGGCAGAAGTGGAAAGTGATTGTTGCGGGTAGCAAAAGTCTTGGGTTTTTAAAATTTGTTGTTTACATGTACCTCCATCCCGAGAAAGGGGCACACAGCAGAGCTGAATTTTGATTGGTTGGACTTTGAGGGGGCGGGCTTGCAAGGGAAGGCTTGCAATTCGTGATCTGCCATTTTGGATGGTCATCTGTCAGGAATGATTTGATTGTGTATTCCTGCATGGCAGGGGGTGGGACTGGATGGCCAGTCCAACCCCCTGCCATGTGGTCTCTTCCAACTCTATGATTCTATGGTACAAACATGCCATAGAGTTTCATTGGAAGACCTAGCGATGGATGGATGGCTTGACCTGCACATTGCTATTCAATCCACTCCAGCCACAAACTTGCAGGAAGCAGGAAAAGTCTTCCCTCCCCCCTCCAGGTTTAATAATGGTATTATTAGTAGTAGTATCATGTATTATTGTTGTTGTTGTGATGGTTTTAAATTTTGATTTAAGTCTTGGGGGTCCATGGCAGCTAGATATTTAAAGGGGATCCCTGGTAAAGAAAATGTTAAGAGCCACTGGTCTAGAGAGCTTGCTCCCTCTTCAATATGGCATCCTTTCAAGTATTTAAACATGGCTATCATGTCCCCTCTTAGTCTTCTCTTCATCAGGCTAAAGATACCTGGCTCCCTAAGCTTCCTCATAGGGAATGGCTTCCAGACCTTTCCCCATTTTGGTTACCCTCCTCTGGACACGTTCCTGCTTGCCAATCTTTCTTGAATTGACCAAACGAAAAGAGTGCTACTATTACACCCCTCGATCTAGACATTACACTCCTATTGATGCAGCCTAGAATCGCATTGGCTTTTTTAGCTGTCGCACCACACGGTTGATTCATGTTCAGCTTGTGGTCTATTAAGACTCCTAGATCCTTCACATGTTCTGTTGACTCCATTGTTCAATGTCCTAGTCTTTGGAGCATAAAGGAAAAAAAGCTTGTGAAAGAAAAGAAATAATGCCTGAATGCATTTTGAAGAAAGCTTCCAAATGGTCTTTAGAAGGTTCAAAATGTTTTTACTTATGCGGGGCTTATGTGGTTGTTTTGTTTCACATGTGCATATTGTTAGCTTTAGATAAAAAAAGCTTGCTGAAACATGCTGAATTGTTTTCTTTTTTGTGGTGCAGAAATGTATCCCTATTTTTTCCACGATATTTTTGCCTCTGGCACAAAATTATCTGTTAACGAAGTAATGCCTAGGCACACATCAATTTCATTAACTCAGGTATACCTGTATAAACACCATATGTATTTATTTAGACTTAACTTCCCTAGTTAAGGTTTTATGTGCATGTGTCAATTAAAAACAAGTCCTGTGTACCTGTGTTTGCAGGTTTGTAAAGCAAACAAAGGGAGAAGTTAATCTTCAGGGGTAGCCGTGTGGTCATACAGGAAGATAAAACAATCCACAAAAAGTGATACCTTTATTGGTCAACCGAGATGCACAAAACTCATAATGTAAACTTTTGAAGTTCTGCTGGCTTCTTCATCAGGCAAAATATGTTAAAAAACATATAGGAGTGGGGGGAAGATGACGTGTTGGAGTCACAGGCCTACATCTTGTATCAGATGTTATCTCTGTTGTCATTCAGTTGACATGGAGGGATTTCAATGCAGGCGCTTTCCACTTTCATTCTCAGATGACCAAGGATACAATTATACATAGCAGGAGGATTGGATTTTAAATTTCAAACAGCAGTCTGCTTTGAAAAGTATATAAATTTATTGGCATTCTGCAAAAGACCATTCATGTTGACAAGAAGTCCTCGATTATTATTTTTTTGAAAAAAACACCTTTAAAATAAAACTCAAAAGATGACATTTTAAATATCTGAAGTGGGGTTTTTTTTGGCACCATATGAATTCAAAAGCTACTTTCAGGATAACAAAGTGTGTCATTACCAAATCCAGTCATTAACTTGGAAGTAGACTTTTGTTCTTTTTGTTGAACATCCTTGAAAAAACAATGCAACCTCTAAGAGAGATATAAGCTCTGAAACCCATTTCCAGTTGGCTTCAGAGATAATCGTACCCTTTGCTATTCTTCTTTCAATCCCTCTATTTCAAATTAAATGTCTTATGAAATAGTAAGGCAGTTGGTAAAATGGTCCATTTATTTAATTCATTTATAGCCCCCCACCCCAGCATGAAACTCAAGGCAGTTTGCAATTCTAGCCTTGTTAATTCAATAGATATCAACTTTCATTTCTCTCAGAACTGTGCTTCTAGTCATTTGTTCTGTTTGTGGAATTTTGAGGGTCTATTTTAAGACTCAATGGTTCTGAAAGTATGGTATACTGTTTATTTGAACAAATGAAAATATTGGAAAAATGTAGAAACTGCCATAAAGTTAGGTACTGTTTTTTTCTCTACCTGTTTATTAACCTTGAACCATTCACGTTGCTGACTCCTTGAAACCTATTAGTAACAGGACTCTAAATGGAGAAAGCTCATCTTCCTTTTCTGTTGGGCAAAGTCCCTAATACTGACATTAAACAGACAGTTGCCTGTATTAGACTTAAACAATTAACTGAAAGTAAATGAGCCACAGCTCAGCAGGCAGTCCCAGATATTAACCATTAACTTTGTTACTATAAATGCTTCACATTAAGTAAACTGTTGCTGTGATTGTCACAACTCCAAAACCCATTTCAACCCGAATCTTCTTTCTCAAACTCCTCTTTCTAGTATTCAGTGCAATTTATTCAGCATCATAGATCTTCTTTTGGTTTGCTTGCATGATTACTGTCTTGGAAAGTTCCAGATTTCTTTTCAGTATCTTTTTTCTTTTTGGATTTTTCAGGCTTAGTCTTATTTTTTTCTTTTTCTTTTGCTCCTTTGCCAGGGTATACCTGACCTTCCAAAGTTACATCTGCACACCTCTCTTGATTTATCAGGAAGTCTTTGATCTCCCACGCATAGCTTCCATCACGCAGCATAAAGATGGCACGATTTGAACCAACAATAAACCTAGATTTTTAAAAAGAGTGTTCGATTAGTGTAAGGCCTTTGAAGTGTTAAACTTCCAGGTGGCTGCTAGTCAGAAATAACCCAAATGTTAATCAGCATCTTTAAAAGCAAATGATGCCAATCTCAGAACTCATAAACTCATAAAAAATGCTGCATTACAGGAATTATTACCAACTACAGAAGTAACATTACTGCAATTTACTGCCTTTTCAAAATGCAGGCTATCATATAGACAATTTTTTAAAAACTGACACACCAGAAGAGAAAGAAGTAGTTCTCCTGTGCTGAAAATTCCTTATTTTATTAAAATTTGTATTAAAATATTTATAGCTGCAATTGTGAAATTTTATTTTTAACGTTTACAGGATAGCGCAGCCACTGAATACCTAAATGTTATTTGACAGCAGGTGATCCATATGATACTAAGGTTCTAGTTCACTGGCTTGAAAACCTTCACATATGCAGGTAGTATTTCATAATAAGATATTGGCTTATTTATATTACATAGCACAGAATATTCTCATAATCAACTGAAATAATCTCAAACCAAGCTGGGTTATCTGGCTGGCACCAACTGCAGGTGTCTGCAATAGCCCACCATGCTTCTTTTCTGGGTTACATCTCCAAGTGTGGCTATTTGGCTCAGAAAGGAATGGGAGAGATCTTGGATAAGGTGAAAAATACGCACAACACACACACACACACACACACACACACACATCCACTTCCACAGGGTTTCTCTGTAGAGTCTTTCTGTGCAGATGACTAACACACAAAAGGAGAGAAAAAGAAATGTGTGCACAGAAGAATATATACACACAAACATGGATACACAATGCTAGGTGAATACTAATAACAACCATCAGGTGTCTTTTAGGTCACAGTCCACTGGCAAATTTTAATTTGGTGACTGAGGTCCCATAAAGCTTGTCAACTAATAGTAACCTGTCAACTAAACAGACTGACAACCCATCCCATACTTCAGGGTGGAGAATCTTTGGATCTTCAGGTGTGCTGAATTTCAGTGCCCTAGAATGGCCAAATGGAAATGTGAAAGTTATTCTCCAAAACTTCTGCAGGGATGAAGACTTTCTTAGCTTTTATCTACCTGGAAATGATGGATTTGCAGCTCAATTACACACTTTACTTGCAGTCAGCACCACTATATTTAGCAAAGCTTATTTTCACAGAAATGTGTACTGGATATGCAAAATATACATATCTTTAAAAGTTTGGAATGAGATAAAGGAAACTTTAAACAGTGAAGAGGAATGTGTGGTCCTCCAGATGTGGATGGAGTGTAACACCCATCATCCCTCAGCACTGACTATGCTGCCTAGGACTGAGAGGAGTTGCCCCTGCATCTAGAAGGACACTAACTTCTCACTCCTAAATTACACACACAGGAAATAAACCCTGGAAAAAACCCTGATGCCAACTTTGTCCCCATATCTGGTCTAGTAATACCATTAGAGGAACTAACATCATCACCCACAAAAATTTTGGGATTTGGCTCACAACCATCCTGTGATACATGCACTGGTAACCTCCTGTCCGGATTTCTGTAATGCGCTCTACATGGGGCTACCCTTGTGCTTGACTCGGAAACTTCAACTATATAATAAATAATAATAAATAAAATTTTATTTATATCCCGCCCCTCTGCAACGCAATCGGGGCGGCTTACAATATAAAAACCCCATACTCACAATACCCTAGCCCACCCACCCCTTAAAATAATATTAAATTACAAAGGATTAAAAACACGCAATAATTAAAATATATATAAATTAGAAGGAAAAAAAATTTAAAACATACAATCATAGCCTAGAAAGGGCAGCTGAGTCTTGGGCCGGGATAATTATTCAGGAAAGGCCTGCCGGAAAAGATCCGTCTTGACAGCTTTTTTAAAGCTGTCTAAGGTGGTAATAAGACGGATCTCGTCCGGCAGGCCATTCCTAGTTCAGAACATGGCAGCCAGGTTGATTTCTGGTGTTTCCAGAAGAGAGCATATAACACCTGTGCTAAAAGCTCTCCACTGGCTGCCTATTCGTTTCCGGGCACAGTACAAGGTGTTGGTTATAACCTTTAAAGCCCTGCATGGTTTGGGTCCAACTTATCTCCGGGACCGCCTCCTTCTGTACGACCCTCCCCGCGCACTTCGGTCCTCTGGGAGGAATCTGTTACAGCCTATGAAAACAAGGCTGTCGGTGACGTCCCAGAGGGCCTTCTCCACTGCTGCTCCCAGATTATGGAATGGCCTGCCGGACGAGATCCGTCTTATTAACACCTTAGACAGCTTTAAAAAAGCTGTCAAGGCGGATCTTTTCCGGCAGGCCTTTCCTGAATAACTATCCCGGCCCAAGACTCGGCTGTCCTCCCTGAGATGTAATCAGATTAAAAAAAAACAAAACTATTGTATGTTTTAATCTTTTTCTAATTTATATATTTTTAATTTACTGTATGTTTTTAATCTTTTATAGTTTAATATGATTTTAAGGGGTGGGTGGGCTAGGGTACTGGGACTATGGAGTTTTTATATTGTAAGCCACCCCGATTGCGTTGCAAAGGGGCGGGATAGAAATAAAATTTTATTATTTATTATTATTATTATATTATCCTTCTAGGAAACATATTATGTCTTATAGGTAAAGGCAGTAACTTCGAGTAGCTGCCTTTTTCAAGATGAAAATTAAATTGAACAGCAAAGAGTTTTGCAACTCTAAACGAAATGCTTACCTCTGTACATCATAATTGGCATTGAAAAGACTTCCCTGCCACAGATTTGTAATTTGTTCAGTCTCTTTTTCAGTAGGTTCTCCAGACACAGTGACAAACATCATAATAGTCTTCCCTTTCTTTGTCATTTTCAAGATGCTCTCAGGCTTGCTGGGGTCAATCTTAGAGAAATCTATTGGTGCAGATGGGCGTTTATGCTCTGGAAGATCCCCTTCTTCTATATCATCATCTTTCTATTTGGGAAACAAACAGGAGGATGGCTAAGAACGTCTTGGAAAAGAAGAAATACTTAAGTAATCCTCAGGTACAACTGAAGGTGTATTAGAAAAACTATTCAAATTTTAATGGAAAACAGCTAAAGAAATCCTTGCACACTGGCACCTCATTTTTTCAGGGTTAAAACAAACTTACGAAAATAATGTAGGGCAAAACGACCATGATACCTCAGATGAATGGAATATATTGTGGTCATTTCTTTCGCTTTCTAGTGTGTGTATACACAAATGTGTTACCCAAAATGCTCCTTGGAAAATTCCAAGAAAATATCGAGTTTCTAATACGTTGGGGAAATTAGCAGCAACTCGACTTTAGCTATGCGAAAGAGGGTAACAAGGGAATCTTGAAAACCTTTGTCTACCAGTACTAGCCTGGATGGAATATATACACATGTGAAATTAAGTATGGTTTTATTAAAGAGTTCAAAAATAACAGCAAACACACACACATTCACACAGAAAAAGCATTCACACAAGGCTATAGAAAGCAAGAGGATTTATTTGCTGGGGGTGATACAACCTGTCCTGTAGTTAATTCGACAGAGTGGATGGAAGAATCTGTGGTGGTCACACAGAGAGACAGTGTGTCCCCTGGAACTGAACTATGTGTGCATTTGGGCATAATTTTGGGGGTCATTTATACCTCCAAATACACCTGAGGGGGATTTGATGTTTCATGGGTTGAAACAATAGATTTCCTGAGTCTTGAGATTGCACAATGAGTTTCCTAGTCCTGATAAAAGGTGTGGAAAATGCTAATGTGTTTCTTAATGTCCAGTGATTGGATTTTAAAAGCTTGAGCAACCTGTCTTAAGGTTTGGAGATTAAGGAAAGGAAGTTTCAAAATCAGCAAATACAAAGGTTTCATCCACCCATTGTTTTCAACTGGGGAATGTGTCCTTTTTGGCTTTTAGCCTTAGGCTTCCCTAGGGTAAAACATGGCATTCAGCTGTCCTCTCTTGAGACAACCCTGTTTTTCTCTTGTGGAAGTTCACATTGATGAACCAAATTAATAATATGCCAGTTTATTAATACACAATTCCTGAGGTCTCTAGAAGTGGGATATAGGCCGTGCTAACAAATGTTAGAAAGCAGCATTAGCAAATATTCTGTTTCCCATCACATTTGAGATTTTTGTTTGTTTAGCTTTGATGAGGGAATAGTAAATTTATGAAAAAGGATTACCATGATTATGCTAATAAGATCTCTTTATTGTAAGAACTGTTCCACAGTGGAACAGATTGCCTTGGAAGGCAGTGGACACTCCTTCTTTGGAGGTCTTTAAACAGAGGTTGGATAGGCATCTTTCAGGATTGCTTTAGCTGTGTATTCCTGCATGAGAGGATGGACTAGATGGCCTTTGTGGTCCCTTCCAACTCTTAAGATTCTATGATTTTGGCGACCTTCTGGTGGCTCCAACTCTACACTCCAAGAGCAACAAGGCTTACTCTACATGGGCTCAGAAACTGAGGGTACATCTACACTGTAGAAATAATGCAGTTTGAGACCACTTTAACTGCCATGGCTCCATCCTACAGAATCCTGGGATTTGTCGTTTGGTGAGGCACGAGCACCCTGGGCCGGTTTAAGGCACCATTGGCGTCAGCATCTGCGGGGGGGGGCATCATTGTGGGCCCCCATAGTAACCCTCCTCCTGCAAAAACATTATTAGTAATAATCTGAATATCCTGTACTGTGAATAGCTTAGGCTGAATTAGGTTACACTGACCTGAGATAAACATATGCCCCCCCCCAAAATAAAGCACTGGAGGGGGGACCATCATTGTGGGGGGCCATAGTAACCCTCCCCCTGAAAAAGCATTATTAGTAATAATCTGAATATCCTGTACTGTGAATAGCTTTGGTTGAATTAGGTTACACTGACCTGAGATAAACATATGGGGCCTCCAAAATAAAGCATTGCGGGGGGGCATAATTGTGGGGGTCCCATAGTAACCCTCCCCCTGCAAAAACATTATTAGTAATAATCTGAATATCCTGTACTGTGAATAGCTTAGCTTGAGTTACGTTACATTGACCTGAGATAAACATATGGGGCTCCCAAAATAAAGCATTGCGGGGGGGAGGCAAAATTACTGCTAGCAGCCTTTGGGAAAGAAGGCTAAAAGACCTTGTAAAACTACAAATCCCAGGATTCTACAGTCCTACTGTAAACATATTTTCCATTTTTCATGGTAGCCCTCTCTTCCTCCTCCTCCTCAGACATACCTCCCACTGCTCCAGCAACCGCGCCATGTCGGCGTCATTGTAGTCCCGAATATCCTTCTTCTTCGCAGGCTTGGTGGGGGGTTTTTTGGGCTCCTCGGAGGCGAAAGAAGCCGCCCAAACGCCCAGCGCCATGACCAGGAGAAGCCAACAGCAGGCGGCCGCCATTTTGTTATCACCCTTAAGCCCCGCCCCCTTTTGCTGGAAGAGGCTGACGAGCATGAGGAAGGGTCTGGTTCTCCGGAGCTGCGTGTGCGCAGGCGCGGGACAGAAAGAGAGACTGAAACCATGAGAGAGGAAAGCGGGCGCGACAAACAACTTTTTTTTTTAAACTCCGCACAGAGGATGGTAGGAGGGAGTGAACCAAGGTCGCTCCATATAAGTTGCAGAAATAGGAAGGGTTTGATTTGCGGGCCCCACAGGTGCGCATGCGCTGCGGGGGGAAAAGCGAAAGGAAGTCTTTCCATATACGTTGCAGAAATAAGGGGGCAGCACGGACTGTACCACTTCGGTTTACAGGGGTGGGGTGGGGGAGATCACTCAAGAAAGTTTATTCCCTAAAGTTTTCTATTATTATTATTATTATTATTATTACTATTATTTCTTTTTTGAAACGAAGGAAAAAGAAACAACATTCCAGTAGGTTCTATCTTCATTAGATAATGAAGTTTTCTATGGTTATTATCATCATTATTATTATTTCTTTTTGAAATGAAGGAAAAAGAAACAATATTCCAGAGGTTGTATCTTCGTTAGATAATGAAGTTTTGTATTATTATTATTATCTATCATCATTATTATTACAGTATTTCTTTTTGAAATGAAGGAAAAAGAAACAATATTCCAGTAGGTTGTATCTTCATTAGCTAATGAAGTTTATGATACTGAGAACACAGCTGCGCTGGTCAGGGCACATTTCTAGGATGGAGGACCATCGCCTCCCCAAAATAGTACTCTACGGTGAACTCGCCACGGGTCAGCATAAGAGGGGCGCCCCAAAAAAGTGATACAAGGACTCCCTGAAACAACGTCTCAGGCCTGGCCAAATTGATCACCAACAGTGGTCCGCCCTGGCCTCACATCGGGAGGCATGGAGACGCACTATCCACAATGCTGCAGCCTTATTGGAGAACTCACGCCGAACAAGTCTTGAAGAGAAACGGCAACGCAGAAAGAATCACAACCTGGTAACATCACCCGAGGAGACCTTCTGCTGTGCTTTCTGCAACCGGACTTGTCTATCTAGGATTGGCCTTTTTAGTCATCAGCGCGCTTGCAGAAAACGCAGGATGAGTCCTTCCCGAATCTTCGTTTGCGAAGAAAAGCCAGAGATAATGAAGTTTTCTATCATTACCATTCTCTGTTTCGAAATGAAGGAAAAAGAAACAATATCCAGTAGATTGTATCTTCATTAGATAGTGGAGGCAATAAGGGGGGAAAGTGAGAGGAATCCACAGAGACACAAATAGTCCAGTTCAAAACTGGATTATTTGCCATGGCTCCTTCCTATGGAATTTTGGGATTTGTAGTTTTACAAGGTCTTTTGCCTTCTCTGATAAAGAGTGCTGGTGCCTTCACAAAGCTACGGATCCCAGGATTCCATAGGAAGGAGCCATGGCAAATAATCCAGTTTCAACCTGGATTATTTCTTTAGTGTGGATGCCCATTGTATGCAAGTACTGTAATTGCAGGAGACCCCATCAGAATCAGGTAATGTTACTTTGTTGTCATTCTTGCAAGGCCAAATCCACACTACACTAATAATCCAGTTTGCAACTGGATTATTTGCCATGACTCCATTTTACGAAATCCTGGGGTTTGTAGTTTTACAAGGTCTTTAGCCTTCTCTGCCAAGGAGTTCTGGTGCCTCACCAAACTACAAATCCCAGGATTCCATAGGAAGGATCCATGGCAAATACAGTTGTCCCTCTCTATCCACGGATTTGGTATACACGGATTTAAGTATTCACAGCTTGAAAATATTCTTAAAAAAATAATAATAATCCAAAGAGCAAACCTTGATTTTGCCACTTTATATAAGGGACACCACTTTATTACTCTACGGTGAACTCGCCACGGGTCAGTGTAAGAGGGGTGCTCCAAAAAAGCGATACAAGGATTCCATGAAACAACATCTCAGGATCACCAACAATGGTCCTCCCTGGCCTCAAATTGGGAGTGATGGAGATGCACTATCCACAATGCTGCAAGACGTATTTTAGAACTCACAACAAACAAGTCTTGAAGAGAAACGATAACGCAGAAAGAATCACAACCCGGAAACATCACCCAAGGAGACCTTCTGCTGTGCTTTCTGCAACCAGAAATAATTATCTTGGATTGGCCTTTTCAGTCATTAGTGTGCTTCCAGAAAGTGCAGAATGAGTCCTTCCTGAATCTTCGTTTGTGACGAAAAGCCAGAGAGAGAGAGCATATAATGGGACTTGAGTATTCATGGATTTTGGTGATCCACTGGGGGTCCTGGAACCAAACCCCAGCGAATATGAAGGGACAACTGTATTTATAGATTTTCCTTGGTTTTTTTTCTGGGCTGTGAGGCCATGTTCTGGAAGAGTTTTCATTCTGACATTTCACCTGCATCTGTGGCTGGCATTGTCAGAGAATGATTGAGTAGGAGTGTGTGTGGAATTTATATATTGTAATGTATACTGGAGTTTATATACTCCACACACACTCCTACCCGACCATTCTCTGAAGATGCCAGCCACAGATGCGGACGAAACGTCAGAAACTATTCCAGAACACAGTCTCACAGCCCAGAAAAAAACCAAGGGAAATCTATGGATGCTGGCCATGAAAGCCTTTGACTTCACATTGGACATCATTGTGCTATGCCATTGCATATAATGGGATGAGTATTCACGGATTTTGGTGATCCACAGGGAGTCCTGGAACCAAACCCCAGAGAATATGAAGGGACAACTCTATTTATAGATTTTCCTTGGTTTTTTTCTGGGCTGTGAGGCCGTGTTCTGGAAGAGTTTATTCCTGACGTTTTGTCTGCATTTGTGGCTGGCATCCTTAGAGAATGGTTGAGTAGGAGTGTGTGCGGGGTTTATATACTGTGAACCCCTGTTGGGGAGGATATGTAAATTTGTGTATTTGTCTCCAAGGAGCGGCCCTTGAGGTGATGGTATGATAATTATGAAGTCAAAGGCTTTCACTGCTGGCATCCATAGATTTTCCTTGGTTTTTTTCCAGGCTGTGAGGCCCTGTTCTGGAAGAGTTTCTGATGTTTCAGCTGCATCTGTGGCTGGCATCTTCAGGGAATGGTTGGGTAGGAGCTTGTGTGGGGTTTATATACTGTAAGCCCTTGTTGGGGAGGACATGTAAATGTGTATATTTGAATGGTTAGTCTCTTGGTGGAGAGATGCAGGTGTCTGTTGAGTGTCTGTTGATGAGTGTCTGTTGATGGCCAATTTGCGCCCTGGCTTTGCGCAAAAGCTAACGCGCTCCCAACGTTGCCAAAGGGAAATCAAACCAGTGCGGTGGTTGCATTGAAAAAATGAGATTTTTTTTTTTTAAAGGAGGGGTTCCTGATGCCGCCTCGGTGGCTTCCCTTTCCCTCATTCTTTCTTGCCTTCCTGGGGAGGAGCTTTCAGGCAGCGGCGGGCGTGGAGAGGGCAGCCCTTTTTAAAGCGCAGCGCGGCAGCCAAGGCTGCACAAAAGGCTGCAAGCGGGGTTCAACCGCGGGAAGGGAGGGAGGGAAGGAAGGAAAGCAGTGGAAGGGGGGGGGGCAAAGGAAAGATCAGGGCTGGAGGGAGAGAAAAGGGAGAAGCCAAAGAGGTGCCTACCCTTCCCAACGATGCAACCAGGCAGTTGCTCCTAGAGAGACACCGCTTCCGAGGAGTTTCAATTTTTTGCAAAAAAGTTGCAAAGGAGGAGGAAGGGAGAGCCAAGGCTGCCTTTGGATTTTTGCTTGCTTCGGTCTCTCCACTCCACCCTGGTGATTCAGCCCAGAGGAGGAGGGGAAAGCAAAAAAGAGTGAGTGGAACATGGAGGAAGAGAGAGGCCGGAGGATCTCGGGCCGCCTGGGCTGCCCAAGCAAGCCGGATCCCCGGGGCTGGTTGGCGGGGAGAGCCTGAATGAGTCCCCGGGCCCTCGGAGGGGACCAGCCCCAGCCCTTGCCCTGCCTTCCCTTCTTGGCGCGGTGGACGGAGAGGATGCTTCTTCCTGCTGGAGCCGGGCGAGCCAGCAAGGCGGAGTAGTCGGGGCAAAAAAGGGACGGCGAAGGAGGAGGAGGAGGCAAGGTCTCCAAAGGAAGGAAGCCCGCCTTTCTCTCCGGTGCCCGGATCGGGAGGGAGCAAGGCAGGCGATCGTGGCCGCCGGGCTCCTCCATGCCTCCTGCCCTGGGCTCGGCCGGCTGCCCGGGTGGCGCTCCCGGAGGCGAGGTGGGTAAAAAAGGGCCGCCGCCGCCGCCGCAGCCCTCCCGGCGGAGGAGAGAAAGGCACGAGCAAAGCCGACCCGGCTGGCTGCTCCCGACCAGGCGCCGCTGCTGGGCCACACCCGCCGCCCCGGGGCTGCCCGAGCGAGGCGGCGGCAGGAGGGCGGCAGGCAGGCGGGGAAGGAGGTGGCCGGCCGGCCGGGAGTGAGCCTTTCCAGCAGGAGCTTTGCTCAGCCAGGGTGCCCTGGAGCCCTTGGGTGCCTTGAGGGGGCGCTGGGAGGGGGGTGGTCCACCAGAGATCGTGGTTTTTAAATCTATCTATCTATTTAGACACATAACTATATAATAATAATATTTATACCCCGCCCCTCTGTTAAAACAATCGTAGTTTTTAACGTAATTTAAAATTAGGGATATATTAACCCTAGGGGGCCTTGAGAGGTCAGTGGGAGGGGGGGTGGTCCACCAGAGATCGTGATTTTTATATCTATCTATCTAGGTACATAGCTATATCATAGTTTTTAACATAATTTTAACTTTAAGATTAGGGATATAATAACCCTAGGGGGCCTTCAGAGGTCGCTGGAGGGGGTGGTGGTCCACCAGAGATTGTGATTTTTAAATCTATCTATCTAGGTACTTAGCTATATAATAGTTTTAAACATAATTTTAACTTTAAGATTAGGGATATAATAACCCTAGGGGGCCTTGAGAGGTCGCTGGAGGGGGTGGTGGTCCACCAGAGATCGTGATTTTTAAATCTTATCTATCTATCTATCTATCTTATCTATTTAGGTACATAGATATATCATAGTTTTAAACATAATTTTAACTTTAAAATTAAGGACATAATAATGCATGGGATACCCAGAGACTTAGAATTTTTAAACAGGGAGTCCTTGCGGAGACGTATAATTTTTAAACAGGGGGCCTTGAGAGGTTGCTGGGGGTGTGTGTCCACCAGAGATCCTGATTTTTAAATCTATCTATCTATCTATCTAGGTACATAGCTATATCATAGTTTTTAACATAATTTTTAACTTTAAGATTAGGGATATAAATAACCTTAGGGGGCCTTGAGAGGTCGCTGGTAGTGGGTGGTGGTCCACCAGAGATCATGATTTTTAAATCTGTCTCTCTAGATACAGAGATATATAATAGTTTTAAACATAATTTTTAACTTATAGGAATTTGGGGCCCACCTGCAACACTATTTTAGGGGCCCCGTATGTTTATCTCAGGTCAATGTAACTTAACCTAACCTATTCATAGTACAGGATATTCAGATTATAGATATAATAAGTGTAAATATAATAACCCTAGGGTGCCTTGAGAGGTCGCTGGGAGGTCGGGGGTCCACCAGAGATGTGATTTTTAAATCTATCTGTCTAGATATATACATAGATATATAACAGTTTTAAACATAATTTTTAACTTATAGATATAATAATTATAGATACAGTAATAACCCTAGGGGGCCTTGAGAGGATGCTGGGGGGTGTTTGTTCCACCAGAAATCTTTATATATATATATATATATATATATATAATTTTTATGCATGGGATACCCAGAGACTTAGAATTTTTAAACAGGGAGTCCTTGCGGAGACGTATAATTTTTAAACAGGGGCTCCCTGAGACACATCATTTTTAAACAGGGCATCTGTTTAAAACCTGAACTTGATTTCAAGGGTTCCTGAGTAGAAAGGTTGTTTGAGAAAGGCTTTCTTTAAAAGGAACCCATGGCATTGGGTCACCCCTTTCTGGATTCTTGATTTCCACAATTGTCCGTTTTGACTTGGGCTGACTTTCTTGTGAGTTGATAAGCCTGGTTCTGTTAATTTAGCCAGGAAATTTTATCAATAGCAATACAGTTGTTCCTCCATATCTACGGATTTGATATCCACGGATTTAAGTTTTCACGGCTTGAAAATATGTTTAAAAAATAATAATCCAAAAAGCAAATCTTGATTTTGCCATCTTATATAAGGGACACCATTTTGCTGTACCATAGCATATAATGGGACTTGAGTACTATATTTACGGATTTTGGTATCCAAGGGGTCCTGGAACCAAACCCCAAATATGAAGGGACAACTGTGTTTACTTCTTATTGTTTGGTTAAAACCTAGTTTTGGTTTCTTTCCTCACATTTCTCCAGCAAACAATCACTCAGCGCGCCATGGAGGAGAAAGGAACTAGAGGCCTGATCATGCTGTTGAGAAATCGAGGAGGAATTTGTGCTCCCAAGAGGCAGAAACGGCACCCACCAGTGGGCCAGGAGCTCTGATTTCTTGCATGAAGAAGCTCAACCAATTGTGTATCCTTTCTTTGTAGTGGTGGAGTAAGTGAAAAGGTGCCCCCTTGCTTGATTTGGCTGCGGTTGCCCCTCTGCCAGCTCCTTTCTAGCTATCGCCAGTGCTCCAAGCCTTTAACTTTAACTCGGGGACATTAATGGAATGATGGTGCGGAAAAGGCAGAGAGATCTTGCCGGGCTCAGCAGGGACTCCTTAGGAGATAGCCAGAGAGGAAGTGGCGGCGGAAGTGGGGTCCCACGAGGCATGTGCAACGTGCTCCCCAGGCACTATGGCTAGCAGTGGCTCTGGCAAGTCCACTAGTGAGGTATCCACTCCCAGCGGCAGCACATTGCAGAGGAAGAAGCTGATTTCTGTCTGTGACCACTGCAAGATCAAGATGCAACTGGTGGCCGATTTGCTCCTCCTGTCCAGCGAGAGCCGGCCAGTCAACACAGAGAGCCTGTCTGTATTTGGGGAGTCCTTTGAGAAGTGTCGGGACACCATCATCGCCCGGACAAAAGGCCTCTCTATCCTGACCCACGATGTCCAGAGCCAGCTGAACATGGGACGCTTCACAGAGGTGGGGGATATTCTGATCGAGATGGGCGACCTTGTGGTCTCCTTGACTGAGTGCTCTGCTCACGCTGCTTACTTGGCAGCCGTGGAGACGCCAGGGGCTCAACCGGCATTACCTGGATTGGTGGATCGTTACAAGGTGACCAGGTGTAAACACGAGGTGGAACATGGATGTGGTATCTTGAAGACCACCCCTTTGGCGGACATGAGCCCACAGCTCCTGTTGGAGGTTTCCCAGAACATGTCCAAGAATTTGAAGTTCCTGACGGATGCCTGCGTCACAGCCAGTGAGAAATCCAAGGATAAGTTTGCCAAGGAGCAGTTCAAGCTCAGCGTCAAGTGTATGAGTACCAGCGCTTCGGCCCTCTTGGCCTGCGTCAAGGAGGTCAAGACTTCGCCCAGCGAGCTGACGCGCAATCGGTGCATCTTGTTCAGTGGGCCCTTGGTGCAGTCCGTCTGTGCTCTGGTGGGCTTTGCCACTGAGCCGCAGTTTTTGGGCAAAGCAGCCACCATCAACCCAGAGGGCAAAGCTGTGCAGACGGCCATTTTGGGAGGCGCCATGAGCGTCGTCTCTGCTTGTGTGCTTCTTACTCAATGCCTCAGGGATATAGCCCAACACACCGAAAGTAGCTCCAAGGTGACTGAATACAGGGAAAGGTTGAGGAACTCAGCTTGTGCCGTCTCTGATGGCTGCAACCTGTTATCTCAGGCACTAAGAGAAAGATCGTCGCCTCGGACTTTACCGCCAGCAAACTCCAATTCTGTGAATTAACCTCTCCCCCTCCCCCATTTAGAAAGCATGATCACGCTTAACAAAAAACAACTAGGTTCCCTCCCCGGCCCCGTGTTTTGTGTATACCAAAGAATTTGTGTAGATGAGCCCAATCCTTCGATTGCAAGGGTTATTATCACCACCATCATCATCATTGTTAATATTGTTTCTGGCATGGTGAGGCAGCGAAGCTCCACTTTTTCACCTTTGGAGAAATAATTAATGTTGAATTGTTGGGGAGAGGGGGCAGGGGGCTATTAAGCAAATTCAAAGCCTTGCCTGGGAGCCAGAGGTAAACAAGAACCACATGGGTTTTGGAGTTCTATGTAGTCAAGAGAGAAGGCTGCAGGAAGAGGATGGGAGAGCTCTGTACCTCCCAGACATTAGAGGGGAAAGTCACTTTTTGGACTAGAATGCAGTATTCCCAAGGCGCTGGAGTGATTGGCCTTGCTGACTGAGGGATTTTGGAGCCTGAATTAGTCCCAGCTACTGTAGCCCCATTGAATCAATTGTTAAATGATGAGTCAACATAGAGACAACTATGGAAGCCTGGGAGGCTTCATTAGCCCCCCAGGAGGCCTTGGAGGGCCACACACTCCACTGCTTTTTGCCCCCAAATGCCCTCTAGCAGGCATTGGGGGCATTCTCATCATGTTTTGGGCCCTGAGAGGGCGTTTTGAGGTTAAAAAAATAACTTTTGAAAAAAATTGCAAAAACTTGTATTGACCCCAGAGGTTCTGGGGAGAGGGGCTCCAGACAAGGCAGAAATTCCCTCCACACCCTTTAGAGAGCATTTTTGGCTCCCTCCATTTTTTGACCAGCGGGGGCTGTATGTGGCCCATAGGCCGCACTTTGCCCACCCGCGACATGGATAAACCCCACTGATGCTCTCTAATAGGGACTTAACAATAGGATTTAGGCCTCAGAATTTTGATTCAAACAGCAATTTTTCTAAGTTCTGGTCCTTCCTTTACACCCTGTGTAGAACTAGGTGGGCTTCTAGGGAAGAAAAGCCCAGTTGTGTAGAAATGTAGCTGTCCAACCCCCAGCAAGCTCTGCTGCCAACCCCCAGCAAGCTAGTACATTTTTTTTTGAAAGCTAGTAAACCTGGGAGGCTGATTTTCTAACCTATATCAAAGTGGATTTAGTTGAGGCCTACAAGCAAGCAATTTAGTTAAGGCCTACAAATAGGTAAAACAACAGTTTAAAGGTTTTTATAGATGGGGATGAAGGTGAGAGTCTTTTTTTGCAGGGGGGGGGGGAGAGCCTTAATTGCACTGGGTGCGGTTTTAACACTTGTTGGGAGGGGGGTATTTCTTGGTGATTTTCTTTTCTTTTAGTCTTCCAGAATTCCCCTTCTAAATTTTACTGTTCACTTGTGCAGGAAGGAAAAAAAAAGTTACCTCAGTTTTCCTACAGTCTAAAAGAAGCAAAAATTTAATGATGGATGTAGCTTCCTTTTTTGTTTGTTCTTTTGTATGATTACTTTTGAATCAAGTGTTAGCTTAGAAATGCTGTGTGGAATGGAAAAGGAGTGAAGATTGGATTTGATTTCCAAACTAGAGGAAAAGCTACTGTGAGTGTGTTGAAAAATGGGGTGGGTGATATTACACTATAACAGGAAAGTGATTTGTTTTTTATTATTATTATTTGTTTTGGTGTCAGATTGTTTTTAATCTTGCATGTACTGGAGTATTTATTTCATCTATTAAAATATTGTTTCTCAGATGTTCTTCTCTGAATCTCTTACTATATAAGTAACAGCACCCTGTGTTTTGAACAGTATGCCTTGTTCCCCAGGGAATGAGTAGTACAAATGGAGCTATGGTTTAGGCTGTGCTTCTGTAGACTTGAATTATCCGATTACTTAATTTATTCTTTAAATCACAGTATCTTCTGTCTGTATGTTTTCTCTTCAACCTAGCTCTCTGTGTCTATGTTTAAGATGAGTTAGAAAAAGAGGTGTTAGGAAGGTCATTTGATGTGGTTGGGGTTTGGTTTAATGTTTTAAACAGCTCGAGCAGCAGAGTCTTATACAACTCCACTTAGAAATAAGACTTCAGTGGGTCTTACTGTCCAGTAGGGGTTGGAATGTGGGGCATACCAGATGTTGCTGGGTTACAATTCCCATCAGTCATAGCTACCTAGCAAATGGTGTGGGACATTGCAGTCAAACAACACATGGAGGGCCACACATTCCCCATATAAACTTGGCTGTCACAATGGCAACCATAAACAGTTTTAGGCTTGCAGTTTTAAAAATCCAAGCTTATATGGCTTGTAGTTTTAAAAATTCAAGCTTATGTATGTATTCAAGCTTATTAGGAAGACAACCCTAATTCAGCAGTAATGCTGAATATACAGGGAGGCAAACCCCAGAGAAGGGTTAGGTGGCCTTGGAGCGGAGGGACCAATTAATTTGTCTCAGTTTTTAAAATCTCAAGCTCTTTCTATCCTGTAGACATTTGCAGATTTTGTTAAATTCTAATCAGAAATGAACAGAATAAAATTATCACTACCTGTTTGCAATCCACCATAAAGTCCAATTCATTGTATTTCTTCATTTGTTTGTTAGATTTGTGTCTTTCCTTTCCCCCAGTGAGTTCAAGACTCTCATCTTCCAACTTATCTGTACAATAATTACAATAACCCTGTGCCTTAGACCAGGCTGATTACCCAGTGAACTTCATGGCTTAATGGGACCAGGCTGATTACCCAGTGAACTTCATGGCTTAATGGGACCAGGCTGATTACCCAGTGAACTTCATGGCTTAATGGGAGCTAGATCCTGGCATCCTAAACCTTGCACCACAGTATACGTTTTCCTTGTTTTTTTTTCCAGGCTGTAAGGCCGTGTTCTGGAAGAGTTTATTTCTCTGAAGATACCAGCCACAGATGCAGGTGAAACATCAGAAATAAACTCTTCCAGAACAAAGCCTCACAGCCCAGAAAAAAACCCAAGGAAAACCTATGGATGCCAGCCGTGAAAGCCTTTGACTTGCATCACACTGTTTCTCCAAGGGTTTACCTTTTAGTAGAAGTGTATATAATTGCACAATTATATCCATGTACAGTGTCCCTGTAATCCCAAGTACAGTCCACAAATTATAAAATCAGATGAATTTGTAGTGTAGTGGACAGAGTGTAGAGCTAGGCTGAAGACGGCTGCATTTAAATTCACATTCAGCTTTGAAGCTCATTAGGTGACTGGTCCATTTGCTTTCTCTCAGCTTAATGTACCACACACATTGCTTGGGAGCTAAAATGGAAAGAGATCTGCTTGGTTTCCTTGAAAGAAGGGCAGTGTACAAATGTACTAAACTGTAATATGCATAGCGGCAACCTTCACAGTTTACTCTCAACTGAATCAGAAACTCCCCGTCTTGAGTCTTGTCTATGATATAAACTCAATTGTGATCTTAGGCAATAGCCTCTGTCCTCCCTCCTTTGCAGTATGGGAGATAATAATGCTGTCTCATCTTACAGCAGGGTTGGAGAACATTCAGCCTTCCAGATGTTGCATTGCAGCTCCCATTGGCCTCAAAACTGGCTATACTGGCTAGACCTGATGGTAGTTGGAATCCAGCCGTAGCTGGAAGGCCATACATTCCCCATCTTTGCCTTACAAAATTGATATCTTTGCCTTACAGCTGATACTATGTTCACTTCTTGAAACATTGCATGAATGTTAAATACGATTGTGTTTTGGGTGAACAGAACTCAGGGTGAAAATTGTCTGCAGAGTGGGAGAAGTAAATTGTGTCTTTCCTTGAAGGATTAAGTCCCCATGAGCCTTGATAATTTGGCCTTCCAAGGTAGCTGCTGGTATTTGCATATTGGGTCACGCCAGCCCCAGGGATCTGTCTGACGATTATGACATTGAGAAAGTTATTAAAGAAGTTTTTAATCTCCTGCCTCATTTTGATAGAATGCTAAAATGACTGGATTCCCATGAGGTCGCTGAGCCCTCATTTCTCAGTTTTCTGTGTCTCAGAGTGCTAGGCCTTTTTCAGAGAAAACAAAAATGTGTGAAGGATGATAAGAGGTCAGATGGTAGAAACTTGGCTTCTGCTGTATCGGATGGGAATAATGTGTCCCTTGGTTACAAGACCCAGCTGTCCTGGCCAGCATAGTCTTTTTTTGAGAAAGGCTGGGAATTCCAACTGAGCAACATCTAGAGGGCTGGCTAACTCCCACCACTGGATTATAACCATCATGAAAATGTTTGAGATATTGCGAGCATTAGAGATCTAGTGAGGGCTTTAGAAATATAGCAGTTAGAAGTTCTGAACCATGAACTTTTCTGTTCAGTCCTACTCAGAGTGGTGGTCTGAGCTGTTGGCTGCAAGTCCCTGGCAGGTTTTTAGGAAGGAAAGAAAACAGTTGTAGCCAATGGGCACGAATATACTGGCCTCTGTCACATGGAGACAAATTGTCCCTTCAGATACTTTGAGATGCACTGTTGTGGCTCACCTCCTTACCTGTAGACTTGGTTTTTCTAGGCCACAGATGCTGCAAAGACAAGAAATGGTTTTTGCAAAGCATCCATGACTGCTCACTTGGAGGCAATTCAGACAGGAGTTGGCAGAAATCCTGTATTCACTAAGGGCTCATCTATATGAGCCAGGATGTGCCAGCTCCTTGCTAGCATATCCTGCAGGCACATGTCTCCCCTGTTAGCTTGATGAAATGGACTGGAGTCCAGACAGGAGCATCGGCCTGTTGCTGCAGCTGGCCACCACCATTTTCCTTTACCTCCCAGCATCGAGGCAGCTGGCCGCAACATGTGACCAGCCTTGGCCACACGCTGCAGGACTCCTTTCTAGACCTGGAAGGCTAAGGGCAACTGGCAGCTGGAGTGATGGGCTGGCCTACTGGTATGGGCTCCTATGGACACACAGGGCCTGCTCCATTTTTTTTCGGTGGCAGTGGAGTAAACCGGGTATTTTCTTATAATACTATATTGGGCCTTACCAGGTTACTTGTTAATTTTAAAGTGTGTTTTTGTGCTTGCTGTCACTTTTTTTGGTCATTTTTCTTTTTGAATTTCCCACGCTCGCGTCTTCTTGCAAGAATACCCTGGCTTGCCCCCGTCTGAGCCCTGTTTCTGCCCCGGGAGGTCATAAGGACTGCCTGAGAGCAGAATGGGGCAAATGCCCTGCGTTGTATAAACTGCAGGGCTCTCAGATGGGGGCGGGGGAGGGCAAGCCAGGCTAAATTGCCAGTGTAAATAAGGCCTTAGTTGGGAGCAGTGGCTGATTATTAATTTCGTTGTCTTCAATTTGTCTATTTGCTCCAGGCCCCTCACTGACTAGGGGCCCAATGATGTAGAACAGTGGCTCTACAGTACATTCTGGTCAAGGACTTTAATTAATTTCCCATTAGAGTCTTGCTGGTGGTTCCCCGATGTCCTCACATGGGGCCTGCGAAGGCTTGAAGGCTGCTCAGCCCACATGACAGGAGCCAAGGCAAAGGCTGGCCTGGCCTGTGTATTGCTATTCAATCTGCACCAGCCATACATTTGCAGGAAGAAGCAGGAGAAAAGTCTTTCCTCCCCTCCAATGCCTCTTGAGGGAAGGGTTAATGGATGGTGTGATTGTATTGTTATTATCATCAGGTATTATTATTATTATTATTATTAATGTTAGGGTTAATGTCTATATGGTTAAAATAATACGTACGCGATGCGAAAGATCAGTGATCTGTTCAATGGCTGTTCGCACAAATACGTGTCATTTGGAAGGGGAGGCAGCCAAATCCACTGCAAAGTCCATCTTCAGGACTTCATATGGATTTTCTGAAAGGCTCCATATGACTTCCGAATATGCGATCATTTGAACGCTCATGTTCACACAGATACGAACAGACAGCGCAGTCTGATTGGCTGGACGAGCACAGGGGGTGGGACTAACAATGAGGTAAAGCGGCTGTGGCCACCATTTTGGAGGGTTCGGTAAGTCGATAACACGGCAATCTTATACTCTTATTTATTTATTTATTTATTTGTAAATACGAACAGTCGCTCGTACGCACCTTGCAAAACTTTTTTTTTTAATGGCGGTGGCAAATTTAAAATCGCGAGTAAATCACTTGTGGCAGCTAGCTGGCTAGGGGGTCATGTGGAGTTTAGGGGGGCTCTTTTGGCCATGTAGATAGGTCGCATCATTGTGAATGCCTGCCTTTCCGAACATGTTTGTATTTTTCCCCCCTTGTAAGGACAAGACCTGTGTAAAAATCCATTAGATGAGACTGCTAGCTTCACTGAAGTTGCAGAGCTGAAAATAGTGCACATATGAGGATTTTCTTGTTGTTGTCTGTTATTTATTAAACAAATCAGTTTCCATGCCATTGAGCCTAGAATTTGCACATATTTACAAAGGGGAGGTGTCCTATTTTTGGAGCTTTGGGATTTTAGGAGTAAAATAAACAGAACTGTGAATGTTTAGGATTTCATAGTGAGGTTTGCCATAGTCAATTAGTCTAGTAATTAGTTTTGCAATCTAAAAAGAGGCGATTCTTGTTTTGTGAATAAAGGTACCCCTCCTCCTGTATCCATGGAACCAATATTCACACTTTCAATTATCCTTGGTTGAAAAAACAGGGACACATACCATAGAGTCACGCTGGAAAATCCCTAGTGAGGCATCCTCCCTAGGAATTGCTAGGTCCTCCAACCCAACTCTGTGGTATGTTTGTATAGGAAGTCCTTTATTTAAATAGGTTGCTATTATCCACAGTTTCACTTATAAATGGGGAGTCCAGTAATATATCCCCTGTGGAAATGGGGGGTGACCTGTATAATGTTAGATGAATTTAAAAATAACTAAGATAAACCATGTCTCTGTGTTATTATCTGATAGCAGCTTGTCTCTGTGTTATTATCTGATAGCTGAGAGGTTGTGTGGAAATGAATGTCTTTTCAGGACAGGAAGCTGTTTTCCTGGAGTTTACTTTCAACTGAGCTGTGACCTGTAGGGTTAGTGGGAAAATAGCCAAAACTGGAGAAGAAACAACAACCATCTGTCTCCACCCACTTTGCTTTAGGCCCACGTTGCTTTGGTCCCACCTTTTGTACTTTACACGCTGTTGGAAGATGGCCCCAAAGATTCTTCTGAAACTGATAACTCAGCTCCTGGACCAAAAAATACCTTACCAATTCCTGTTTTCAGATTAGTTAAGCCAAAACTTAGGGAAAATCAATAGACTTGAGTCTGTTTAACAGCACAATCCTGAGCATGTTTGCTTGTGAACAGGACTTATTGAGTTCCATGGGACATACTCCCAGCTAAGTGTGTATGGGATAGCAACCACACATTATAGTCCTAGGCATATTTACTCAGAAATAAGTCCTCCTGTATTCAATGAGGCTTATTCTGGGAATTTGTGCATAGAGAAATGTGCATTGTTTTAGAAGGAAACTGAGATGCTCTATAGAACAGGTGTCTCTCTAGTTGTTGTTGGGTTACAACCCATAGCATTGGCTTTGCTGGCTAGGATTGATGGGAGTTGCAGCTCAGCAACATTTTAGGAGCCATGTGTTCTGCATAGCTGCTGAATGACCCACCCGTCTTTTATATAACCAGTCTACATTAAGGACAAAATGTATGGCCTTCCAGATGTTTGGACTTCAGCTCCCACCATCCTTCACTGGTGACCATGCTGGCTAAGGCTAATTGGAGATTCAGTCCAACACTTAGAGCAGGGGTGGGCAACTGTGGATGGCTGACAGGCTGTAGTAGTCCCCCATGAGATCTTGGAGGGCCAATCACTCCTGCAAAATATGTATCTCACAGTGACCATATTTGGGGCTTTCCTGGGCCATTTTCGGCCGAAGGGAGACCTTTCTGTAACAACAGGAAGTGAGCAGAAGTCACTTCCTGTTCACTTTCTGTATCAAAAAACGCCTCTTCTGGGAATGAAACAGCTCAGGGATCATCCCCCCCCACCCATGTGGTGGAAATGGCACCCACACCCCTAGAGGGCATTTGGAGGCAAAAAATTGTTTTTTAAACAATAATTATGGAATTCTGCATTTTTTTAAATCCCGGGGAGACGGGATTTTCTTACCCCTGATCTAGAGGAGCACATCTTCTCACTTGTCTACACAGTGTCCAAACAACATCTCACAGGCAATAAAACAGGTTCTTGTTTCCTGCTGAATCATTTACGCCATCAAATGATGGGAAGGAGGTTGGGATGCACCAATCAACTGTGCAGAGAGGCAGCAGGCAGCTTCCTTTATGGGTCGATATTGTTGGACGGCTAAATTAATTTCCAGGAGCAGTTCACATGGAACACAGGTTGGGTAAATAGTAATTTAAATTTTGGTATCTGGGCACATTCATTCCTAGAATTGACTATACATATGGTTACTTTTTATTTTTGAGATATCTGTGCAGAAGCCTGAAACTAGAACCTGAATTGTTAGCTGGGACTTTCCAAGCTCTTTCTGTTAGCTCACCCCTCAAAAGTTCAACTGGTTCAATAGGTAAGTAGGTCAGTCTGCAGAGGTTTATACTGGAGTTTTTCCTAGTTTCCTACGTACTTGTAAACCACTAGGAAGAACTCTAAACTGTTTTTATATACTGTACTGGGAAGCTATTACTCTACCAGTGAAACTTTAGGCAATTGTATTTTGCAATTCAGTAACAGGGGATTTTGTGTGTGGCAAGGGGGGTTGGTTGGTGTAGATTGTCAATCTTTAAAAAAAATGTTTTTGGTCATTGTAGGGCAGTTTTCAAATTGACACTAACTGTTGTGGACAAATCCATTGGGAAATGAAATGAAAGGAAACGGCTTTGCTCCCAGCCTCCCATGTGAATTGTTCCCCTTCCCAATACCATACTCTCCAACATTTCACAGATTAAAACCAGGACAAGTGTGACCAAGCAACATCAGAATGTGGTCAAGAGGGCAACAATTATTAATGAGGTGGAACACACAAGCTAGGGGAGGCTACAGCTGTTTGCTTTTACCTGAGCCCACTGAGAAGAAGAAGATCCCACCCCTCCTCTCCTGAATTAATCAAGTGCAAATTACTTTTGCACTTTGAACTCAGTTTGCAGCAATTGAAGTAAGCACAGGACAAAGAGGGGAAGTGGGAATAGGAGAGAGAAACCAGGATGTTCTAAAAGCAGCTGGAAAAATGAGATGGCAGAGGATTAATTGGGATTGTTCCTACCAAATCAGAAAAGTTGGTGTGTGTGCGTGCGCAATACTTCTTTGCAGTGGAGAAGTGGCCACCAGGATTACATTACCCTCATGGCTATAGCATAACATGCAGTTTGCCCCTGGATTGGCCTTAAAAAAATTAAGAGAAGGCCTTTGACAAATGCTCCATCCCACCCAAGGCTGGAAAAAAAAAGATTTTTTCCCCCTAGAAGTAAGAGTATTTTGGGGCTTGTCAGACCACACCCTTTCACTTCCCGCTAATTTCCTGCTGAAGTCATGGTTTGAAGTCTTCTCAAGCCATTTCTGCTTGTCCTCGCCCCACGTGCTCATGCTGAGGGATCATGAGCCAAGTTTTGTTTTCATGGCATGAAAGCCACACTTCAGACCGTACTTACTAATGAAAGAAATCCACAAGGAAGAATCTACACAGTTCTTCTTTTCCTGTGCTTCTTTCCATCAGCCTCACTGCGATACACAGAGCTATTGCTAAAGGATATACATACACAGAGAGGGAAATGTTGTGTGGAGATAGCTGTTCTTGTAGCCCACTGTTCATGGAAGGTTCCCCCCCCCCTCACCCAGGCAGTGGCTTGGAACAGCTTTTGAATTCCATTTTCTTAGCACTCTGGCCTGGAGAGCTGAATTGAAGGAATGACAGAATTTGGACTTATGGGTCCAGAACAACTGCAGTGAAAGTCTCCTGTCTCTTAAGAGCTGGCAAAACATCTTAAAAGTTTGTAGGTTTGGGCATCATTGTGGGCATCCAGCCATCCGTGCTGCTGCAGCCACACCACCTTTCCTTTGAAATGATCTAAGTGATGAAAAGTTCCTATGATTTTTTAAAAAGCTTAATGAACTCAGAAGAGAATGTGTGTGTGTGTGTGTGTGTGTGAGAGAGAGAGAGAGAGAGAGAAAGTAACTGTACAGAAATGAAGCAACCAGTCTAAAATTAGATTCATATCAGAATATTTTTATTAATGAAAGAGAACATCTGCAAGTTGGCTTTTCTCGCTATTTTTCTCAGTTTCTGAATTTGTTACAAGCAAACGTCCCCAAGTTTTTTTCCCAATGGAAAAAATAGTTTATTGTATGAAGAAACTTTGTGATATCAAAACATTTTCTAATGCATTGCTTTTGCACATTGTGATTTCACAATAGGTTGTTGCTGATGCGCATTGACCATTCATCCACATACCTTGTACTATATTGGCATTCAGTACAGGGCTTGTTTAAATTAAATCTGCTGATGAGTATTGATGCTATGCTGAAGCAATATAGGGTTGTGACCATAGAGTCCTTACACATTCAGACCAATGGCTTGAATGGAGCTTATTGGTGTCAAAATTTCAAATAGGAGGAATAATAGAATCACAGCATTGGAAGGGACCACAAAGGCCATCTAGTCTTGCTATGCAAAAATACACAACTAAAACACTCCTGAAATATGCTCACTCAACCTCTGTTAAAGACCTCCAAAGAAGGAGAATTTAGCACCCTCTGAGGCAGTCAATTCCATGGTGATATATTCAAGTCTTTTACTCCAAGGAGATTTTCAGATGGGGTATTTATTCCATGAGAGACACGGAACAGGGTCAGGAAAAAGTCTTCTTTTCAGAAGACATTGACCCTTTTCTGTCTGTGTCTCCCCCGTCCTCATTCCGCATTTCTCCGTGATATTTTCACCACGGGGAAACATCATTTTTGGGCCACCCGTTCTGTTGTAGTAACGGAATCATGGGTGGTCTGAAAGGTGTCCCGTTCCTCTCCCACGATGACAGCTGCAAAAGCGAGGTCCGTTCTGGACTCTTCTGGGCAGGAACAGGACACCCAGGTAAGTGGTACCCTTCCCCCCGCTCCCTGGGTTACTTTTATTTTTTTGTACTTTGTGTAATATTTTGACAGTTGAGGGGGTTATTTTTGAATTTCTCTCCTGCCTGTTCTCGCGATAACGAGTAGGATTTCAGTTCCCAGTCATAAAGGCAGCCTTACAACAGCTGCATTTACGGCCAGGCAGCTTGTGGAGAGGGAGGATGTTCCTGTTGTTGAATAAAGATAGCCATTTGAACATTTTCCCTTTATTCTGCAGCAGGAACGGGATTGGGGCTTGTGGGGCAGGAACAGGGCATTTGGCCCTGTTTGAAAATCTCCCAAATCTCGTCAAGTCTCAAGTCTCTACCTTTGAGTCTAAAGTTAAGTCTCAAGTCCTTGCAAGATACTTTCAAGTGTCAAATTTCTGGGAGTCAACTTTAACAGAAAAAAAGGGGGGGTGAGGCTGAAGGTGGAGTTTCAATAACTAGAAAATCAAGAAGACATGCACAAAGTTAGGTTAAAAAAATTAAATTATCAGCAAATGTGTTATGCAATAGGCTTGAGGCCTGTGTTAGGTAAAGGGCTTGAAGTCTCGGCAACCTCTACAGAGGGGACAGGCTGCCAAGCAGACCTCAACCCCTATTTTAAGCCCATTGCCAAATGTGGACTCTTGCCTGCTGCTCTTAGGAAAAGCCTTTTCCTAAGAGCAGCAGGCAAGACTCTCCTCTAGAGCGTGGGATGCATTTCTCGGAGGGAAACACAGCAAACATTGTAAGCAATGGGCTTGAGGCAGGGGTTGACGTCTACTTGGTAGCCTGTCTCCACCACACATTGGAGAAACCTTCTAAAGCTTTTGAAAAGCTTTAGAAGGATTCTTCCACCTCAAGTGCATTGCCTAATGCATTTTCTGTTACTGCTTCCATCACTTTCCCGGTAGGCAAAAAGTGCTGAGATCATGGAACCGTTGTTCAATGGAGGAAAATAATTTGCCACTCTGTAATGTTCTGGATGAATGTATTATGTTACTGAACCAAGTCCATCAAGTCGGTTGCTAAAAATATGCAAATCAAGACAAGTCAATGCATCATTTATTGTTGAGTTGAGTCATTGAAGTAACTTAAGTCCGAATTGAGTCTGAGTCAATCTACTTGAGTGTACTGTACTGTACATCAATGCCATTCCACTACTGTTGAACAGCTCTTACTGTAAAGAAGTTCTTCCTAATGTTTAGGTGGGATCTATTTTCTTGTTATTTGAATCTATTCATTTTTTAGTCTCTGGAGCAGCAGAAAAACAACAAGTTTGCTCCATCTTCTTTCATGCCATGAAAACAAAACTTGGCTCACGATCCCTCAGCATGAGCACATGGAGTGAGGGGGAAGGACAAGCAGAAATGGCTTGAGATGACTTCAAACAATGACTTCAGCAGGAAATTAATGGGAAGTGGAAGGGTGTGTTCTGATAGGCCCACAAATATCCTTAACTTCTAGGAAAAGAATCTCTCCAGCTCTGGGTGTAATATGGGATTTTTCAAAGGCCTCTTAATTTTTTAAAGGTCAATCCAGGGGCAAACTACATGTGATGTTACAGCCAGTGGTGGCACTAAGGGGGTGCGGAGAGGTCAAATCGCACCTGGTGACACCATCGGGGAGAGAGGTGATACCAGCCTTAGTGATACCACAGGCTACAGCCATGAGAGTAATGTAATCCCGGTGGCCACTTCTCCACTGTAAAGAAGTATTTCATACCTCCCACCCCACGTTTTCTGGTTTGGTGGGGACAATCCCAATTAATACTCTGCTGGGCCACTTCTTCAGCTCTTTTTCAGCTCTATCCCAGCCAGTCCTATGCCACTGCTTGGTATAAACTCCAACGTTTACTATGTGCACAAATTTTCTGCTCTAATATCTTCAGGTATCAAGTGGCTCAACAGAGAGATAGATGCTAATGCCAGTGGGTTTAAGTCTGAATGGAGTTATTCAAAGCCCTGGACCCTTTCCCCCAAACAGGTTCAATACCCTGGATAGTTCCTATCAATTTCAGACTAAAACCTGGAGTGAGTTAACTGATCTTTGAGCCACTGGGTGTACTGTCACAAAGATGAAGCAGACTTGTTATCTATCATCCTGAGGTCAGGCTTGGAAGCCTTGCATGGAAACACTAGAGAATCAAAAGTGAGCTTAGGGGAAACTTCCTAATCACATGAGTTGTTTCATGGAGGAACAGGTTACCTTGCAAGCTTTCCTTCACTATTGGTTTGTAATCATAGGCCGGACAGCCCTTTGTCAGAGATGCTATATAGTTCAAGGTATTTTGGGTAACTGAGGCAACAAACAGGATGGTGCCCCTCTTCTTACATGGACAGAAGATGACTGGACTGGCAGTTGAATATACAGTATATTCAGTCCTGGTGATGGGAAAGGTCTCCCCATCTGAAGGCAACAAATGAGTTTTGTGAGGTGGGGATGCAAGACAGACCATTTTAGCACACACATTATTCTCTTCTTAACAGCTTGCTTCCCCTTCCTAGCATCTGTCACCTGAGGTTACCACCTCACTCTACCTGCTCTAGTTATGAGATTTCAGCACTGAGAAGGAGACAAGATGACCTCCAAGGCAGACCTTGGAGAAGTGACTTTTTGGACTACAACTCCCAGAATCTTTTACCAGGATGGGCAGTGGCTTTTCCATGCTCTACTATAAAGGAGCTTACTGCACTCTGGAGGAAAGCTGCAGTGCCGCAGGAAAGTCATTGTTCTCTCATTCCAGTCCTGTGGAAGACTGAAGTAAAACTGCATCTTTTGGGAACCTGAAAAGCCTGTTAGCAAAAAGATGTGGTTTTACTTTGGTTTCCCATGGGACTGGAACAGCAGAACACGAAAGGAACAACAACGTCATACAATAAGACAGCACGGAAGACAGTCTCTTCTTGCTGCACTGCTGCTTTCCTTCAGTGAGGTAAGCCCCAAAGCCTCTTCTACTAATTCTATGATTTTACTGCAAATCACCCAGAGATGTGCTGCTATGTATTGAACCACTTCTGCTCACCTGTAGATGTCAAACACTTATTTTTAAATTACAGAAGAGAATATAAAAATAAGTGATGGTATTATTCCCCCTCCCACTTTTTTAAAAAAAGTATGGAGTTCGGTGGCAAAGTGTCTATTATGTGAAGTTTAAACTGACAGGCAATTGAAACTTTCCTCAAGGCTGAGGCCTTTTCACACTGCACAATTATAGTGTTGTGATTCCACTACAGTTGTCCCTTTGTATTCACTGGGGTTTGGTTCCAGGACCCTCCCGTGGATACCAAAATCTGTGAATATTCAAGTCCCATGATATGCAATGGCATAGCAAAATGGTGTCCCTTATATAAGATGGCAAAATCAAGGTTTGCTTTTTGGATTATTATTTTTTAAAGATTCAGTTAATGGTCTAGTCAAATTCTTAATGTGAATATGGCAGGGGTTTGCTGTCTTGTCCTTCACTTCTGGACTGGTCCTGATACCCTTTGTTGATTGCTAAGAAAAGTGTCTCCTTCCCAGGCGGCTTCTAAAATAGACCAAGCTGATGTCCTTCAGATGCATTCAACTATAACTCCTGTGTCTTGGAAGAGTCATGGGAATTATTATCCAACACATCTAGAAGTGGAGGTAGCGAGCTCCAAAATAATGCCCCCCAACTGTCCTGATTTGGCAGGCGCATTCCCAATTACAGTCAGACCCTAGTATCCATGGTGGTTTGGTTCCAGACTTACCATGGATACCAGAAACTGTGGATAACAGTGAACCCTATTAAAATAATGGGACCTAGAAGATGTATAGAGAGAACACGGATATGGGAGCACAACTGCAATCCTCTTGTCCCAATGTTTAATCTCCTTTTAAAATGGCCCAGCTTCCTTTCCCTCCTTTCACTTTTCCCCCTTTGTCCTCTGCTTACTTCAGTTGCTACAAACTGAGTTCAAAGTGTAAAAGTAATTTGCACTCAGGTAACTCAGTTGGGAGAGAAGAGAGGAATAGGTGGGATCTTGCACTTCTCAGTAGGCTCAGGCAAAAGCAAACTGCTGCAGCCATTCCTAGCTTGTGTGTTTTTCCTCAGTTATAACTTTTGCCATCTTGACCACACTCTGATGTTGCTTGGCTGCATGTGTCCCAGTTTTCATCTATGAAATGTTGGAGATATGACCAACTGTTGCAGCCTTGTGTGTTCTACCTCATGAATAACCTTTGCCATCTTGACCGTGCTGTGATATTTCTTGGCCACATGTGTGCTGGTTTTCATCTGTGAGATTTTAGAAGGAACACCGCTCTCAGTTTTTTGCAGTCAGTTACCACCTGGTAAGCACATGGTATTGATTATTATCAACACCCCACACCCCCATCTGGGTCCTACCCAGATAAAATATCTTATTAATTATCAACCAGCCTGCTTTTACATCACCAAAAGCCAAACAACAAGTTTCTGTGCAATTTAATACACGTTTTAGGCAAAATGCAAACTGGTGTTCAAGTTATAATCGTAGGGTCTCTGCATGGCTAATATTTTTCCTCCCTGTCCATGCTTGGTTCTGCAAGAAAAACCTGTTAGTTCACAACAGGAAACTGATAGCTTGTGCTATCAAGGAGACGTTTCCTTCACTTAAAAAAAAAGAAAGAAAGAAAGAAAAGATTTCAAAGCAAGGTTTCACCCATTTCCTGTCAAAGGAGGAAAGAATGCCTGCCCTCCTCCCTCCAAACTCTCCAGTTCCATCTCTTTTGTGATGTAATGCCTTCTGCATATATAAAGGGACCCCCCCACACACACTTTGTACTGTAATATCCTGTACTTTAAAAATTTGACTTCATTCCACAGGGAAATGCAGACCAGTTGCAGGTCAAAGGAAGGGCCCATAACTCACTAGAGATCATTATTTATGCACTGAAGATCCTGAATTCAATCCTTTTCAAACAGTAACATTTTAGGCAGATGTCCAAGGCCTCATTGGACAGAGTATGGCAGGGCAGGCTGGTTCGATTTTGAAATAAGTGAAATAATGGACTAGTTTCTAAAGTGCTGGGCATATAGGCATGGCCCCTGAATGCGCTTGGTGCTGAATCTAAAATTTTTATCCATTTCAAAAATATTCTAGGAAACCCAAAATGAGCTCATACTGTGAAAATAAACAGCCAGTGAATATTTTTTATTTTATTTTTTATCAAAGGCCTTCTTAGCATCTAAAGAAATAACGGCTGGCTGATCTGTTCTATCCAAGTTTAAAGCAATCAAATGCACAACCAATCAAACACTGTTGGCTCCCTGCCTGTTTTGATAAATCCCAACTGGTCAGAACTTACCAAAGTTGAAATGATTTTTTGTAATCTATTAGCTAATATAGCTATCAATATTTTGATATCAACATAAAGTACAGTGGGCTCTTGGTATCCACTGGAGTTTGGTTCCAGGATCCCCTATGGATACCAAAATCTGTGGATGCTCAAGCCCCATTGTATAGAATAGCATAGTAAAATGGTGTCCCTTATATAAAATGGCAAACTCAAGGTTTGCTTCTTGGAATTTTTTTCTCCAAGTCATGGATGGTGAAATTCATGGATGCCAAATCCATGGATACAAAGGGCCAACTGTAAGGATATGGCGTGGTAGTTAGAACAACCAATATGATCCTTACAAGGTTTAGGTGTCAGGGTAATATTGGCATCATTTCATAATGAAGAGAGGGAGTCGGATTCTAAGATATATTTGTAAAGCTGGAGCAGTCTTGGTGCTAACAGACTGGGGAAAACATCGTACCATTCAATGGGAAACCCATCAAGGCCAGGAGATACCTCACTTCTCATAGTTGCTATAACCTTGATAATTTCCTCTAAGGAGATTATCAGACACATTAAAAGTGGCATTACAAGAACACCAGGAGATCACAAAAGGGTTCCCTTTTTAGACGGCGTCGTTCCCCCTTGTTATTCACCCGTTCTGCTGCTGTTGCCCCGGTGCTGCTTTTTATTGACAGGAGAAGCCAGCAATAGATCACCCATTCCATTCCTGTCACTGTTGTTCCTGTGTGCGACAAGGTGCCCCGTTATGCTGGTGAGATCCCAGCATCAATGAGCGGACACAGCCAGAACAGTTCCAGGTGAGATCAGGACATCCAGGTAAGTGACACACTTTTTTACACCCCTCCCTGGGTTACTTCTACCTTTTAAAGTGTGTTCTTGTGCTTGCTATTATTTTTTTCATGTTCTTTTTATTTTTATTTAAAGCCCTAAATGGCTTGGGTCCAACTTATCTCTGGAACCGCCTCCTCCCATACAATCCTCCCCGCGCACTCCGATCCTCTGGGAGGAATCTGCTTCAGCCACAAAAATCTAGGCTGTCTGCAACCTCCCAGAGGGCCTTTTCGGTAATCACCCCCAATTTATGGAATGGCCTGCTGAATGAGATCCGTCAGTTGACAAGCTTGAGTAGCTTTCAAAAAGCACTAAAGACGGATCTCTTTCGCCAGGCCTTTCCTGATTAGATCCCGGCCTCAGGAGCTCAGTCTCCTGGCTTTTTAAAATTATGTATATATTTGTTTTTATATGTGTTTTTAGTTAGAAGGTTTTAATTTTATAGTGTTTAATGTCTTTTTATGGGGGAGGGTGGGTGTGGGTGGTGTTTTTAGTCATTATTATAATGTTTTAATTGTTGGAAGCCGCCCCGATTGTTTTTAGCAGAGGGGCGGGCTATAAATAAATTTTATTTATTTATTTATTTATTTATTTATTATTATTATTATTATTATTGAATTTTCTGCGCTCGCATCTTCTCGTGAGAATCCGCAGAATATTGATCCAGGAAGTGAAGGGAACTCTGTTAGAGCTCCGTTCACTCCTGGGCTGCCAGAACGATGGGAGAGGAGGTAAGTGTGGTGGGGAGGGTGATTGTGGTGTGGCAGGGACGGGACAGGGGTGGGAGTAGAGATTGTGGGACAGGAATGGTTTTTGTATTCTTGTCTGATAATCTTCTATGTGTAAAGGTTCTGAAAGAAATTGTTGCTTGTGATATGCTAAGATGGGGAAAGTCAATGTGATATCTGCCCCAGGAATGGTGAGGACTGCCCAGGGGAAGATTGGGATGAAAGCCCTGCATCAGCAGTGTGATGCAGCAGCTAAAAAAAGCCAATGCGATTCTAGGCTGCATTAATAGGAGTATAGTGTCTAGATCAAGGGAAGGTAATATTGCCACGCTATTCTGCTTTGGTCAGACCTCACCTGGAATACTGTGTCCAGTTCTGGGCAACACAATTCAGGAAGGATATTGAGAAGCTGGAACGTGTCCAGAGGAGGGTGACCAGGATGTTGGGAGGTCTGGAAGCCATGCCCTATGAGGAGCGGCTTAGGGAGCTGGGCATGTTTAGTCTGGAGAAGAGAAGGTTGAGAGGTGACATGATAGCTACGTTTAAATATTTGAAGGGATGTCATACTGAGGATGGGGCAAGCTTGTTTTCTGCTGCTCCAGAGACTAGGACACGGAGCAATGGGTTCAAACTACAGGAAAAGAGATTCCACCTAAACATTAGGAAGAATTTCCTGACAGTAAGAGGTGTTCAGAAGTGGAGTACACTGCCTCGTTGTGTGGTGGAGTCTCCTTCTTTGGAGGTTTTTAAACAGAGGCTGGATGGCCATCTGTTGGGAATTATTTGACTGGGTAATCCTTCGTGGCATTGGGTTGGACTGGATGGCCCTTGTGGTCTCTTCCAACTCTATGATTCTGTGATCATATGGACTGCAAGGTTCTGGAAGGGGGGCAAGCCAGGGTATTTAGCCTGTGTAGATAAGGCCTAAGCCAGGGATAAGAAACTTATTTTAATTTTTTTAAAGGCATATTTCAAAACAGAGATAATCTTCATTTTTATAAGCCCCAAACAATGTTGGATATGTTTTTAATTAGACAGGCAATAGGACTAACGGGATTTTTTAAAAAAATGTTTTCCCACTCTTCCCTTCTTCTAAACTTTGGACAAGTTGCAATTTCAGAAAGGATCCACACCCAGCTTGTTTTTGTCGAGTTCAAATGTTTAAAAGGTGGGTGACTTCTATATTTTCCCTTAGCCTTTCACTCTGATTTCATGACAGCCCATTCACGTGACATTGTTTCACTGGCAAGAACACTGCATGAAGAACCATTCTATAAATAACTTCACTATTAAATGAAAAAAGAGAGTGGGTGTGGAAGAAAGAGAAAACAGTTGCTGTTAACCCACACTGGAGAATTCGGCAAGCATTGGGTCATCTGCATCATGAGGTAAATCTAAACTTTAAACATGAACAGCATAGTCTTTCTTTGTATCTTTTTGAACTTATTATATGTTTATCTCATTGTTTAGACAATGAAGGTGAGGCGATTTTATTTATGGTGGCTAGTTAGGCATCACCAGAAAATATGAAATACATCACAATAAGAGGATATGGACATCCATAACATTTGCATGTGTTAATTTATATACTGGAGCGAGGGTGACGTAGGGGTTTGTGTGTTGGGCTAGGACTCCAAGAGACCCGGGGGTTCTCCAAATGGTGAAAATACTCCTTATACAATTAAAGGAAAATTCATAAATGGGATCCTGCATCAATCTGCTGTATTCAGGAGGAAGGAGCCAAAAACTCCAAATATTCCACAGGAAAAGCCTTTGTGGAAAAGCCTTTAAAAAAAAAAAAACTCTGAAGGAAATGCACGTTCCTGTTCGTTGGAACAACCAATTCGCTTTATTGCGCGTTCTTGATAAGACCAGAAGTGGAAAGCTGATTGGTTGGACCTGTGCAGAGGGAGGAGCTTGCTGGCAAGGCAAGTGCATGGAACTGCCATGTTGGATTTTTGCTGGGATAAGGACCATTTAATCTGTCCTAACCAGGTGGATGCAGAGTAGAGGGTGAGCCCTGAGACCAAAATAACAGCAGCAGGGTGGTGGGAGGGGGAACTAACTAAGTATGTAGATCCCTTGGAGAGTCTTTGCCAGCTGCTCTTCTACTAGCTGAGCTGGAGATTTGCACACAACTGTTTCATCTTGCCCAGAGCTGACCTCACTAAAGTGGAAGAATTTGCACCCTTGCTTCCTGTCTAGAGATGACCCCTGAAAACTGCAGTCTTAGGGCTAGGCCCTGAAATTTGGCAACCTTAGTGTGGGTGCATTTTCAAAACACTGGCCACCATCCATATTAATGCTCCCCTTTACTGTGTGTCATCAGTTTTACTACAAGCCTTTCCTTTCTTGGGATGTGTATGTTGGTGGGAAGGTTATATTATTTTTGAAGTAGTTTTTTTTAAAATAAAAAAGCTGCCTTGATTCAACTTGAATGTGTGTATGCTGGCTGTCATAAATGGCAGACAATGTTCAGATGGCCCATATACCATCAAAGTGGATTGCAAATGTGTTTGTGTGTGTGTGTAAAAAAAAAAAAACCATAGCAAAGTATCTGCCCCAAGTCAGCAATAAGGATGACATCATAGTGAGAGAATGTACACAGTGCAGCAAAGCATCCTGCTGGTTTGCATTAGGTTCCCTGTGCAGACACTTCCCATGTAGTCAGAGCTGGGATTTACCCATTTGGAAATAAACACCCAGCCAGGCAAACTGTTAGCAGGATGGAGCAAAGTGTCCCTTAAGGCTGAAATCCTATAAACGTTTCACGGATGGTATAATTTGGTGCGTGTTTATATAGAAGTACGTTCCACTTACTCCTGTGTAAGAGGCAGTGTGGTGTAGCAGTTTGGGTGTTGGACTCTGGAGACCAGGGTTCAAATCACTGCTTGGCCATGAAAACCCACTGGGAGACCTTGGATAAGTCACACTCTCTCAGCCTCAGAGGGATACAATGGGCTTGTGTACACAGGCTAAATAACATGATCTCACTTCATTTTCACAGCGAGCTGTCCAGACAACATACAGCTCGAATCTGGGTCATTTCAGTGCCTCATGGCTTTAATCTGGACCAAAAAGAGTTGGGATATCCTCCAGATTTGAGCAGAATATCTTAATATTTTTGTGTGTGTGTGTGCATGCATGTGTGTGCGCATGCATGCATGTGGACTGTGGTCCATAGTGAGGTTGGTGTGAGGTTGGGAGGAGTTTTGTTAAGTACGCAGAAGAGGTTGGGAGAAGGCCCCTGGGCCAAGCAATCAGCCGACTTTTCCCATTAGGAAATACCTCTTTCCCTGTTCCAATTTCTTTTTTTAGTGGTTCCTTCATTGTCATTTATTTTGCATATGCATTCAGAGAAGTGCATACCAGCATATTCATATTGTTAGGTGCACATATCTCCACTTAACAGGATATCTGAAGCCCCTCTGAGCCATGGGAAAAGAGGCATTGGCGATGTGGACATACGCACATTTGCGTGCATGGAGGGAGGGGAAAAACCCCCAGAGTGGCCATGACTGTGTGGCCGCACATACTGCAATTTATTGGACTGATGTGACAGTGCTCCTGAACTCGCCTTGCTGTGTATGGCTATTGTGTGGACAAGCCCGTGGTTGTTGTGGACCAAGGTAACCCGAAGGTAAACTGGATTTTCCTGTCAGTTTAGATGAGCCCTATAGCAAACCACCTCTGAATAAATCTTGCCAAGAAAGCTCTGTGATAGATTTACCTTATGTTTGCCATAAGTTGGAAATTATTTACAGCAACAAGAATTTCCACAAGATTCAATGGAACTAACTCTTTTCTGAGGATTTCAGCCTGAGGGCAAATCTGGTTGAGTTCTATGATTCTGAGTCCCATTGAGCTCAACTGGATTTGTACTCAGGCTTTAAGCTGAAGGATGGAATGCCTTGCACATCATCTAGTCTAATCCACTGTTCACTGAGGAAATCCATAGCTAAAACAATTCCCAACCAATGGACGTCTGGCTTTTGTTTGAAGTCAATGATCTATCATGAAGGAGAGTCCTTCCACCCCTCAAACCTTTGCGATTCTGTAAACTAGGGGTGGGAAACCTTTGGCTCTCCAGAATCCAGATGCTATGGACTTCAACTCACAGAAGCCCAATGGTAAAGGATTGTAAAATTCGCAGTCCAAAGTTTGTCAAAGGTTTCTCCATTGCTAGTATAGACCTTCCATTTCCAAGGGCTTATCTACACCAGTGAAAACCCCCTGAATCCCCTCCAAAAACAGCCTGATAATGCCATACAACATGCAGCCTTTTCCCAAATCTGGTGCGATAATGCCACATGATGCATGGCCCCTATCTACACCAGACTTGGGGAATATCCGTGTAATCTGGGTTTTAGAAAAGTCTCTGTTTTCTCCAGAGTTTGCTTGAAACTCCGGATAAAACTGTCATGTGAACAATCCTTCCACACTTGATTTTGGGGGTGGAGAGGAGAGGAAGAACAAACGCTGCCTGAGGTGCTGCCATTCCTCCCCCTCCTCAGCACCACTTCTTATTCCAAAGGTAGAGCCCCAGCACTAGTTGCTCTCTCTGAGGTCAGAACACGCAGCAAACCCTGCCATCGTGAAGCTAGCTGCCCGTTCTGACTTCAAAGAGAGCAACTAGTGCTGGCACTTTGCACACAATTGCCTACTCTGAGCCCTGTGAAAGCAAGGCCCCAGGGCTAGTCACTCTTTGAAATCAGAACACCCAGCCCACCACCATTGCCAGGGTAGCTACCCGTTCTGGCTTCAGAGAGAGCCACTAGTGCTGGGGCTTTGCTTTCACAGAGCTCAGAGTCAAGCCCCAAGTGTGAGTAACAAACAGCTTTGAATGGAATCCAAGTGGGGTTAAAATCCAAATGCAGATTCAGGTTTTGGCAGGTGTGGAGCTTATATCCGGGTCTGAGTAATTCAAATTTGATGCGCCATAGCTCCAGGCTAAAGTAGTCTGAATTTCATCTAGATTTTTACCCCCTGTGTAGTTATGCCCCAATTGGCATAGTCCCTACTCTGATACCTGCTCACCTTCCTATTTAACTTCAACTTTAGGAAAAGCCTGAAATATCTTCACACATACTAGTCCAAAAATTAAAACCCCTTCTGACTTTTTTAGTCAGAAGGACATCTCTGATTTTAAATCAGAAAAGGGAAACAATGCCCTAAATTTAATTGAGAGGATAAACTAAGCTTTTGTGACTCTGGCTATTTCTTGTCGTTTGGAATAGGTACTACATGTCTTTTACTGTTGAAACCCCCAAATAGTTCTGTTCTTGGAATGAGGTGGGAGGACAAGGGTTATTCTCCTAGAGTCAGATGAGGACCTAGCCCTGAATTCAGGAATTAATTGCTTAAAAACAAAATATACCTGCCAAAAAAAGCAACATCAGAGTGTTGTTAAGATGGCAAAAGTTATCAGTGAGGGAGAAAACACAAGCTAGGAGAAACTGCAGCAGTTTGCTTTTGCCTGCGCCTACTGGGAAGGGTAAACTTATGTTCCGTCCTCTCCTCCTACCCCCATTCATTGAATGCAAACTACTTTTGCACTTTGAACTCAGTTTGAACCATGGAAGTAAGCTGAGGATAATAGAGGAAAGTGAAAGGAGGACAGAGAAACCGGGACATTTTAAAAGCAGCTGAAAAATTGTGTGTTGCATGTGTGCCTTCAAGTCACCTGTTAACTTATGGCGACCTCATGAATTTCATAAGGTTTTCTTAGGCAAGGAAGACTCAGAGGTGGTTTTGCCAATCCCTTCCTTTGAAATATAGCCCACAACACCTGGTCTTCATTGGTGATCTCCTGTCTAGGACTCAGCCTACCCAGCTTCCAAGATCAAGTAGGATCTGGTCCCTTTAGGATGGGACAACAGAGGACTAATCAGTACTGTTGTTACCAAACAGGACAGTTGAAGGATATGTAAAAATGCTGCCTAGTAGCCTGTTTACTCGCTATGATGTTTTTGCCCATTTTAGCTGGGGTGGAGCTCATTTCCTCAATAGACGCAGAGCAGGGCTACAGTCTGCTCTATATCCTGCTCCTATCAAAGATGCTTGGTTCCTAAAAAGGCTCTCTTACACAAAAACTGTTCTCTCCCTCCCTCCCCATTTAACTTTTCCCATAATTAAGACAGAGCTTGGGAAGGTTTTTATTTTTTTTTAAGTGCTACATTCCTTTTACTCATTATAGTGTTTTAAATATCTTAATTCATTGCCGTTGCTCATTACATCTCTCTGGCTTTTCTTCTCAAATGAAGATTCAGGAAGGACTCATCCCGCGCTTTCTGCAAGCGCGCTGATAACTAAAAAGGCCAATCCGAGATCAACAAGTCTAGTTGCAGAAAGCACAGCAGAAGGTCTCCTTGGGTGATGTTTCCGGGTTGTGATTCTTTCTGCGTTGTCATTTCTCTTTAAGACTTGTTCGGTGTGAGTTCTCAAATAAGGCTGCAGCATTGTGGATAGTGCGTCTCCATGCCTCCTGATGTGAGGCCAGGGCGGACCATTGTTGGTGATCATTTTGGCCAAGCCTGAGATGTTGTTTCAGGGAGTCCTTGTATCGCTTTTTTGGAGTGCCCCTCTTACACTGACCCATGGCATCACACTGTTTTAAAAGTAACTTTAAATTGGCTTGTCACTTTCCTGTTTCCTTTCTTTCTCCTTTTTCAGAGTGGCTAATTTGAAAGTATTTTTTAAAATTTTCTCTATCTTAAAGGAGAGATTTTTAGAAACACCTGTTTTGTTCTCTTTTAGCCAAAATAGGGGGGGGGAACCCTTAGGATGACTAAGAGGAAGGCACCTAGAGCTACCAGATCTCAGGGAGTGGCCTCTCTTCTTTATTTCTCAGAATGAGGAATCTTGGGGCAACAGCACAGCCTGGATGTCTGTGTGTTTGTGCACGCAGTTATATATTTTCATTATTTAGACTTTTAAATTTTTTTCCGCATGCTGTGCAATTGTGCTTGATGCTTAAGGTGCCAGGCTAAGGCTTTGATTACACGTGTGTGTGTGTGTGTGTGTGTGTAAAAATCCGGATGAGATTCGTACTACTTTGGCCTGGAGCTGCAGTGCATGAAATTCGGACTGCTCTGGCTGGCCCGGATTTAAGCTCCATACCTGCCAAAGCCTGAATCTGCATAGTGTTTTTACTTGGCTTCCATTCAAAGCTGTTACTCGCACTTGACCCTGAGCTCTGGGAAAAGCAAAACATCAGTGGTAGTTGCCCTCTCTGAAGCCAGAACTAGAAGCTAGACTTGTGATGGCGGGGTGGGCGCCCGTTCTGGTTTCAGAGAGAGTGACTACACTTTGCTTTTCCTGGAGCTCAGAGGGGTGGTTGTGTGTTGGGAAAATCAAAGCCCCAGTGGTAGTCACCCTCTCTGTCGTCAGAACGGGTGGCTAGCTTTGCAAGGGCAGGAGCAACTACCACTGGGGCTCTGCCTTTGGAATAAGAAGTGGTGCCAAGGTGGGGTGAAAAGATCAGCTACTAACCCTGGCAGATTCTGATGGGGCACAAACAGCTGCCCAGTGTGCCAGATACTGATACAAACTCAGACATGAAAGTATATGTCTACCACCATCAGTAATATTTCAGTCCTTTCATACATATATGAGGGAAACACTGAAATAGTCCTTAAATAAAGGGAAATTTGAAGAATGAGGACTGGGGAAAAAACTGAAAGAATGAAGCTTTCTATGAATTAGCCCAAACCACCCCAGAGTTACAGGAAAAGGTATTAGCACCATCTTAGTTCTCCATCTCTATTACACATAATCCTGAGCTAACCAGATCAGTGGGGAACTTTGCCAGTGACTTTCAAAGAACACGGATTACCTACTATTCTCTGATCAAAAGAAAACAGGACTTTCAGATGCTAAAGGAAACCATGTAACCTTCCCCTTTCCTTTCCTTTCCTTTCCTAGACCTGCTAGCCCCCATAAAACCTAAAGCTTAACTGCTACAAGTCTTGGTGATACTTTGCATTTAATTGAAAGCTATTTATCACAATTGCTTCCACATGCTCATTGATACTGCTGGGGGTGGAGAGGGGAGGAGAGAAAGAAAAAGGAAAGAAATTCGGCAGAAGAAAAAGCTGTACTCAGCCCTCCAGGAAGTGAGCTGCTCCCTCCATTCTAATATTAGAAACAGGCAGCAGCAGAATAGAAAAGGAGCATTCCTCTTAGGTCCCCGAATAGACAAAAATGAAGCAGAAAGAAGTAGCTCAGCACTGGTGCAGCAGATAGTGACAAACTGTGCTGTCCTCAAATGAAGGGTGCAAGGTACTACAGTATTATCAGGAGTCCATGCAACAGAAACATGAGCTATTTAAATCAGAAATAGACCAGGGATTAATCTTTTTCCAATCCATGTAAATTTCACACACACACACACACACCACAAAGTAATTATAGTAGCACCCCCATGTCTTTGGGGGATTGGTTCCACACACACACTGCAGAGGGGAAACCCACAGATAACAGCAAACGCCATCCACCACACCACCCCGCCGCCACTGCAGGAACCTTCCAGAGGAGGGGGGGAGGTGAGATTGCCCTCCCTCTTCCTTCGCCCACATCAAATGACATTTATTTTAAGTCTAAATCTACGTTTAAATTCAACCCATTATCCTAGAAAGTGTGAATGAGAGTACTTCAAACTACAATTCAATAATAATAATAATAATAATAATAATAAAAATTATTTGTATCCCACCCCTCTACAAAATGCAATCAGGGTGGTTTATAGCATCTAAAATATACATACAAACCCCTCCATCCCACCCACCCTTAAAATGCAATTAAATAATTAAACATTTAAAACATACTTTATAAATACTAAACACAATAAAATAGCTGGATAGGGATCGGACCAATAAGATTTTTTCCTCTCTGATGGTTTTAACTCCTTTAGTTTCCCTACGTAAAACATCCCCAGAATATGGAAAAGTTACACATTTGGACTACAAGACCTATACACATTGCACACCTATGTGCATTAGGCACTTTGTCGGCTCTGCTATGTAGTAACATTAACAGCAGCCCTCAACTGGATAAAGACTTTACACAACAGCAGAATTCTAATTCCCACAGATGTAAGTCCACCTGTAAATATGTAAGGCCCAAACAGGATTCTGGTGTGTGTGTGTTTTAAAACCAGAGGAACATACCTCAACCTCAGTTAACATTGCCCCCAGTTTTTTTAAAAAAACTTCTAGTGAGAATCCAAGAAATTGTTGCGTCAACAAACACCCTCCCCCCGCATAACAGGAAAAAAACACCCTCTGAGAGGTAACAGAGAAGGAGTGGACATTGAAGAGACAACAACCAGCAACACTCAGCAAAAACGAAGGAGCTATGCTACAAGAGCTCACCTTTCTTTATCCCAGCCCTAATCCACACTGCAAAAGTAATCCAGTTCGAAACGGGATTATTTGCTATGGCTCCTTCCTATGGAATCCTGAGATTTGTAGTTTCAGCTTTCTCTGCCAAATAATGCTGCTGCCTCACCAAACTACAAATCCCAGGATTCCATAGGAAGGAGCCGTAACAAATAAAAACATTTGTGCAGTGTGGATGCACCCCAGGTCTGAAAGGCCCCAGGTTGTAAGATGAGTTCCATACTTGTATATAGCTTTTCCTAACCTAACTGTTCCAAATGTGTTGACCTTTCACCATACCCAGCCAACAATTGCCTTGTAAACTTTGTAGTCCCATCTGTTAAAAAAATTAAATAAATCCTGGTTTGGGGAGAGGCAGTTTGGAAAGGACATAAAAGGAGCGCTTTGGAAGGTGGCAAAAACAAAATGTCCTCCTAGGGCCAACAGTGAGAACCTCCTTGCCATGGTTTGTAAATCCTGTATTTTCTCCCCATACATTATAAGTTGTCCCTCTGTATCCATGGATTTGGTATTCATGGATTTAAGTACGTAGTCACGGCTTGAAAATATTCTTAAAAAATAATAATCCAAAAAGCAAACCTTGATATTGCCATCTTATATAAGGGACACCATTTTGCTATGCCTTTGCATATAATGGGACTTGAGTATTCATGGATTTTGGTATCCACAGGGGGTCCTGGAACCAAACCCCAGCGAAAATGAAGGGACAACTGTAATTTTAAATAATAAGTAATTAAAAATATGTTGATTAATTAAATTATTTCAATTATTATTGTTGGTCATGAACTGATTCCCCAGTTTCTAACATTTTAGCATTATTGAATTAATTTTCAAACCAAGCATTCTAAGCTCTGTGCAATACCAGGCCTCAGGAGGTGCCCCCAAAGTGCAGAACCCTGGCCTTTATCAGTGGTTTATTGACTTCATGAGAAATACTTCTCGGAAGAACAATTTCCCTAGGAATCATATCATATGGGTGGGAACTAGGATGGGAGGGCTAAATTGGCTGACACAAAGGGAGGACAAAATTCCAGATCTGATCTCACGCTTTGGTGGTGATGTGCAACCTGCAGAGAAATGCACAGTTCATAGATATGGTTTTAAAAGGACACACACCCATTCCTTTAACAAATGAAAAACTCCACACTGAGGAGAGTTCAATTCTACTATTTCTTTTTATGTGACCAATTTCCACATGTTTGCAAAATGTATATGGCTTTTCACAAGAGAAGCAAGAATTTATGCAAGGCACTGAAACCTGGCCCATTCAAAATTTTGTGAAACTATGTGGGACAATGATGCTATACTTGTTGAAGGCCTTTCTTCACAAACTTGGCAAGGGCTAGAAACTTTCTGAGTTTTGTCATCAGTACTGAATTCTAATTTCTGAATTCTGCAGAATATGCACTGATCAGGTTTCAAAGGTTTATAATAATCACCATAATCTTACGGTTTTGAGTCAATTAATTCTAAGAATACGGTCAGACCCGTGTATCTGCTGGGCTTTGTTTCCTGGACTTACCGGAGGTACCGGAAACCATGGATAATAACAAACCCTATTAAAATAAAGGGCTTCTGGTACAAATATACCATAGAGTTGTGGTGGAGGACCTAGTAATTCCTAGAGAGGATGCCTCTCTAGGCATTTTTCAGCATAACTCTATGGTATGTATCCCTATTTTTTCAGCCGCAGATAACTGAAACTGCAGATATTGGTTCTGTGGATACGGCAGTCCGACTATGTCCACTAACAGAGGATCAACTGCCTCTGGTTCAACAAGTGCTCTCCCTGAATTCAAACCCAGACAAGGATATTGAGGGCTGGTGGCCCAGGAGCCAGACATAGAAATGGCTCTGTCATTGCTTCCCATATTGCCGCTGCTGCCTCAGGTCACCTTTTAAAGAGCAGCCAGCCAATATGGGTGCTCTTCATCATTGACGAACACCTCCCTTTGTGAACTCTCTTATATATGCACACATGGAGCGAAGCAGACGTGGCTTCCCACCTCTATCACTTTAGATGGAGGGATTGAGGGTTCTTTGCCATCTGTTAGCTAAGCTGTATATCGTTAGAGATCCCTTTCATCATCTTCTGGTCACCTGGGCTCCCAACTTGTGACCAATGCATCTAAGAGGTTTGGGCAGGCTGGGTGTGTCAGACTGGTCAGACGTGCATAGGGGGTAGAGGTTGCTGGCAAGGCAAATGCCCTGAACCACCATGTTGGATTTTCATCATAGCAATTATGCGCTGAGGCAGCAAAACAACTTTTTTCTTTTTTTCTTTTTAATGTTTATTTGAGCGGAAGATCGCACTTCCGCACCTTGGATATGCTCTTTTTTTAAAATACTATTTGGCAGTGGCAATTGGTGATAATAAAACCACAAGTAATTCACTCGTGCCCACCATCTTGATTCGCAGACATGCCCATTTGAACATCAAACAAGCATGGATTCGCATGCTTGCAATCTTGAAAAAAAAAACATGGAGACAAATGTAAGTTGCTGCTAATTGGCATTAGTGCGCATCAATCCACCTTTTAGTGCCTCATATAGACAAGCCCTGACATCACTATGGAGCGCAGTCTACACACACACACAAATATCTGGATTTTCTGCTCTAATCCAGAGTAAACCCCAATTCTTTTCGGTCTGGGTTAAAGCCCTGAGTTGCTGAAAAGACCCAGATTCAAGCCATACATTGTCTGGACAACTTGCTGTGAAAATGAAACGAGGTCATTTGATTTGGCCAGTGTAGACAAGGCCTTAGTCACACATTCAGAGAACTGCTACTACTGCCCAGGGATGCCCCCAAAGACCCGCAAGGCTTACACAATGAGTCAATGAGAAAGGGGTCAATGAGAGGGATTTTTATTGGAGCCCCTTCTGTCTCAGAGCCAGGTCTCTTCGGGAATGTGTATTTACCATCACACTGTATTTCTTGCCCTTGTTCACCTCTTGGTAAATTGGAAGGGATGGCAATTGACAAAACAGGAATTGGTAATGGAAATGGTAGGAAGGGTCAGAGACCATTTCTGATTCCCATGGTGTTTTTGTGAAGTTTATCTTCCCAGGAGTCAGGTTTTTTTTTTTTTTTAATGGCTTGCATCTAAGAGGTTTGGGCAGGCCGGGTGTGTCCTTTCCCACTACTATGAATAGCTGGAAAACTTTTTTTTAAAAAAATCCCCCTGATGGGGGACTTCCTGCTAAAGAGGAAATGTACAGCCAAAGTGGATGAATAAAGACAAATTTAGCTGACTCTGTTCTGATGAAGGGGCAATGAACATTAGCTTTTTCGGTTATATAGATTAAAAATAGACTTCAGCAAACACCAACAGGGTATATAAGAGCTCTGGTGGCGCAGTGGTTAAATGCCAGTACTGCAAGCCACCACGTTGCAAGTTCGATTCCAGCAGGCTCCAAGGTTCACTCAGCCTTCCATCCTTTCGCAGGTGGGTAAAATGAGTACCCAGCTTGTGGGGGCAGTTAGCTAACACACATTGGAAACTGCTTAATGCAGTGCAGATGTGTAAATAGCTATTGCTTAAAAACAATTTGTAAGCCGCTCTGATAGCCTTGTGGCTGAAGAGCGGGGTATAACTAACTAACTAACTAAATAAAATAAATAAATAAGCAGGGTATATAAGAGAGCTTCAAAATCAGTTTTATAATGGAATTTTACAAAGAAAATAATTGATCCTCCAGCATTTTTAAAAACTTTCTAAAATTTTACCTCTCTTTGTCCCGAATAGAATGATACGGAAAAACCTTCTTTGACTTATTGGTTTTTCTGTGATAAGTCCCCTCTGGTATCTCACAGGGAACAGAGCCTTAAACTGATGTATCATTGATGTCTTACTCCATGTAAATCTTCCAAAATTAACATCGCTCTATCTTTAGATTGTTGGAGGGGCTATAGCAACTCTGGCTTCTTATATCCACAGATGGCTTTCTATTGCTGTCCAGTTGAAAAATTCTGGAAGGAAATGTTAGAATTTAAAGCCAGAATAACAAATCAACACCCCTTCTACTCTCCATTTTTATGAACATGAATTAAAAAGTTATGTCATAAAGACTTCATATCATTTTTGCTGATTGTGACATGGCTTGAGATTGCTAAACACTGGAGGATATTAGAGAGAATCTCTCCCTCAAAAGAGCTTGAGAGAGCATGGAAATTGCACTCAGGGAGACATCAACCTGCCAGAACCAAGCCTCCAAAGGATTAGTAACAGCAGATAAATTTACTGATAGGTTGCATGTGTTCATCGCATATACCTGCACAGATTTCTGCCACTACGGACCCTCAGCTGCCCATAAGAAATACTGGAAGGATTTTTCTTGGTTCTTGTAAAATATTTGTTTATGTAATTTATGTAAAAATAAAATTATTATTTTTATTTAAAAAAAATATTTTTGGAAGGGCAGGTGGATGGATGTCTATATAGCCCTGGAAGCTGTTGTCACTTTTTCCCTTCCATCATTTCCCTCATTGTCCTTTTAATGGCATTTAAAAGTCACTAGCAAGACTCATAGCCCACACATTTCTGGTATTGTAAGGTCTTCTGCCACAGCAAGCTCATAGCAGATTATGTGAAAGAAACAGTATTATTCTCCCAAAGAATGGAATACCCTCCCGCATCAAGTTGCCTCATTCTGATTAGATCCTTGATTAGATCCTTAGATTTTACTGGCATCTTGATTAGATCCTTAGATTTTACTGGAGGTGGTGGGTGGGGGTTGGAGAACAAGGGAGAATGGGGGGAACAAGCTCGAATTCAAAAGCACAAATGTCTTAGATACTGGACAGTTTCACTAGAATTATTATTTATATTTATTTATGAATAATAATATAAATATTATTATTTATTATTATTCATTCCAAAAACCTGATTTGGCCACTCAGATATATTTGAGCAAAAACAAATGCTTATTCATCTTACAGAAGCCATGGAAAGGAGGAGTTTGTGAACCACCTTTCAGATGAACACAATGTGCTAAGAAATTGAACTGAATAAACCACAAGATGGCGCTATTGTATTAAACTCCCAAACTCACAATTGTCCCTTTAGGACTAACCAAAATGTCACACAAATGTACAAGCTTTCAAAGGGGGGATTTGCAAATTTAAGTACTTTATCAAACACAGTCTTTAAAAAGTTCTTTTGCTGGCACAACCCCCCCCAATTTTTATGCCAGCAAAAGAACGCCCCCCTGCACCCACCTCCTTTCCTGGCTCCTCTGTGAATGGAGAGGAAGTGAACGGAGCCCACGCAATTTCATCGCACAAGAAATGTAAAAATAAAAACAAAAAATAAACCTTAAAAAGTGAAGCAACGCACATACACACAATTTAAAAATCACAAGTAACACAGGGAGGGTCATAAAAAGAGCAAAACTTACCTGGATGTCCTGATCTTGTCCGGAAGTGTTCGCTCCAGAGCGGCCATTGTTGGGGTAAGTACGTGATTTAAATGGCCCGAGGTATCGCATGCCAGCAATGCCGGCAAAAAAGCAGCAAGGGGATCTATTGATGGCTTCAGCTATCAATTAAAAAGTACGTGATTATGCCTTTTTAAAACCACAAAAGGGCGACATCGTCTGATCTGCGCACCCTTTTGCGGTTATGTGGCATCCTTATGAGGCCGTATTATGTGTGTCTGATAAAGTCCTAAATGGTTAAGAATGTCTAGTAAGCAAGCTTGTTCACATCGATGTGAATGGGGCATTCATATCAGGCTTGGGACTTAATCCCACCAAAGAATATTCAAAAGATGAACTTCAGATTGTTCCCAGCAAAAGACAGTGTACTCACTTTCACTTTTTCCAAGGGATGGCCTCCCTTTAGGCTGCCACCACACAGGTGTTTTGGGCTTCATCTCTCAGAAGTTCCAGCTAGTATGGTAAAGGATACTGGAAGTTGTAGCCAAAAACCTCTTATGGACCAAATATGACTTCAATGCTACCCCATTCTCAAAGCTAGACACTGCCAGCAGGCATCCTCCAGATGTGCTAGGTTCTAACACCCGTCCACATAGCCATCCATTACTTCCGGACAGCACCAATTGGGGAAAAGATGCTCAAAAGTTAAGGGGGTGTAAATTGCCTGGTTGTAAAGTTATAGTCAGCCAGCTGCAGCAGTTCCTATACAAGCCCCACCTTCCATAAATGACCCTACAGTTAGAATCCCAATGTTTTATTGTGATATTTAGAGTTGCCAGACTAAAAACTAGAGAGGGCTCATGTACATTTAATGGTTGGGTAGAACAGGGAATTCAAGCAGGTGTTGCTTGTTACCTGATGGAATGACAAGCAATAGCTGCTAAAATTCCCTCTTCTACCCAACCATTAAATGTACATGAGCCCTCTTCAATTTTTACTTTGGCAACTTTTGTTACCCAAATTACTGGGGGTTCATGGGAACCCCACTTACATCAGATATTGATATGGGGAATTTTAATTAGCTCAATATGGCCGTGAGAGGCTGGGTAACTACAGGATCTTTTGGCCTATGTATACTGGTACTAAGTGTGAGACTGTCAGCCAGGAAATAATAAAGATAATGTTAGTACAGGTCCCCCTCCCACCATATCCATGGAACCAATATCCATGGTTTCAGTTATCCACAGCTGAAAAAACAAGGACACATATTCTAGAGGCATGCTAAAAAATACCTAGAGGTGTCCTCTCTAGGAATTGCTTGGTCTTCCAACTCAACTCTCTGTTATATTTGTATAGGAAGTCCTTTATTTTAATAGGGTTTGCTATTATCTGCAGTTTCACTTATAAGTGGTAAGTCCTGTGGCTACGGGGGGAGGTGACCTGTAATTTAATGGGAGTTTTTGTTTTTATAAATATATGGAATATCTAATCCCAATTTGAATCAGTGCGTGTACTGCCTGATCCGAAAACCTACAGTGCAGGAATGGTCTTCACTGAAATGTCACCCTTTTCTAACTTTATTTCACCTCCTACTTCAATTTCCATGGCCATTTTATCTTGTGTGCTCTCTCACACAAGATATTGTGTGCAATAGGAAAGATTGTCCCTTCCTATTCGTCTTTTTTTATTCACTTAATAATATATATTATTAAGGAGAGGGGGTTATTTCCGGAGTTTGGAACAGTAATTTTTAGACCACCAGTCCCAGACTCCTAGTTGTCTTATTTTTAAAAAATAGATTTTATTGATAAATTCAACAATGTATTGAAACTTTACATTGTTTGTCCTGAGACACAATGTAATTACAATAAACAACATAAAACAACATGAGCAGGATGTGAGTCATTATATACCTGAAGAGAACATTAACTGTTTTGGTCACTGACCTCCATTCTTGTCCCCAGTCGGGACTCTAGCATATTTTTCCAGAAGTTTTGATGATACGGAGGAGGACACAGTTGGGACGTGTCATTATTAATAAAGTCTATTAATGGATACCAAACTTTGGCAAGCAATTGTTTGCCTTTATAACCATTAGTGCGTCCTCTAGTCATCTTGACCAGTAGCTGGCTGGGAATTTCTGGGACTTTTAGTCCCCCCCCCCCCAAAAAAAGGCAACATTTTCAATCTTTGGATGTTCCTCTAAACCCATCATTCATCAAACATATACAGTTGTCCCTTCATATCCACTGGGGTTTGGTTCCAGGACCCCCGTGAATACCAAAATCCATGAATACTCAAGTCCAATTATATGCAATGGCATAGCAAAATGGTGTCCCTTATAAAAGATGGCAAAATCAAGGTTTGCTTTTTGGATTATTATTTTTGAAAGAATATTTTCAAGCTGTGAATACTTACATCCGTGGATACCAAATCCGTGGATACGGAGGGACAACTGTATGTCCCATCCACAAACTGGCTCCCTTTCTGCTGAATAGTGAAAGGGATGCTATACAGCTCCCTCTCTTCTTATGCATTCTATTTTATTCTGATTGGCTAACAGCTCTCCTCCAGCTGGGCCAATCCCTGGCATGCATGGTCCCCATGACAACCTGCAAACCCAACACAGATCAGCTGCCTTGCTTAGAGAAGTGTGCACACCAAGGCAAATGGTTTGTTGAGTCCTTGACTCAAAGGCCACTGCTGTCCTTCAGTCTCCTTCCAGGCCAACTGTAGTGCCCTCACTTCTGAGCCAGGCAATATGTTCAACATAAGGACAAGCATGAGCGGCAGGATCTACAGCCCAGGCGTGCTTATCGGAAACTGGAGTGAAGATGTCTGCCTTGAAGAGGTACTTAATATTTATTCCTTTGTTACAATTTTGCATCATTTAGTTTCCATACTGGATTTATTTAGGTTGTGATGTGCCCGTGCAGATTTTTTTTTTTTAAAGGACAGTGAGTGATTGTGTGATCATAGCAGCAGGCTTAGGACTTTATCACACGAGCCTTTTAAAGAAGAATTAAGGCTGGATAATAACCCCTTTGGTGATGTTTATTATCTGACGTCACTAAATGGCATTGCCATAGTTGCCAAATTGCATTACAGTTGCATTACATATTCACTGGGGTTTGGTTCCAGGACCCCCCCCCCCCGCCCCATGGATGCCAAAATCCATGAATACTCAAGTCCCATTATATGCAATGTCAAAATAAGTCCCATAAGATGGCAAAAACCAAGTTTGCCTTTGGGATTATTTTTTTTAAAGAATATTTTCAAGCAGTGAATACTTAAATCTGTGGATACCGAATCTGTGGATATGGAGGGACAACTGTACAACTAAAAATAAAAACAAAAAACCATGAAAGGTGTGCTGGGTTGGGCAGGGAGGAGAGGTTAAGGGAGAGTCCAGAAGTGAGCCAAGGGACCATCAGTGGCTGAAACAACTCCAGGCAGGCTATTGAAGGGGCATGCAATACTGATCTGTGTCACCTGCACATTTTAAAACTTATCGTTCTGTACTGCTTCTGTATTACCCTTTCAAAAATCTTCTCAAAAACAAGCAGGTTAATAAGTAGCAATCAGTGTGTGTAGGCTCTATAAATGTTTCTCAGTTCTATTTTCCAAAGTGTGGATGTTGTATCATTCAGATCAAGCAGCGGTCGTATATGAGATGCATGTTAAATTCCATGTTGATATTATTCTTTAAAATAGGATTTCCTGAAAGACTTCTTACATAAAAGAGAAAAAGGAGAACTTCTAATTCAGAAATCACAAAGAGTTAAAGATAACCTTTACAAGAAGGTATAATAATTATGACTGTTTTCTCTATTTATATTCTGCCTGTCTTCTATGATGGAGCTTTGTGTGATGTATATAGTGTTTCCAGTTGCTTTCCCTTATGTGCACTGGTAAGACCTTGGCGGGGGGGGGGGGGAGGCTGTACTGCTGTGTGCCTATATATTCTGTATTGCAAGAAATCATCAAGGCTGGTCTGGCAACTGCAGCTGATCTGAAACTGCACCCAGGGTTTGAGTGGGGCAATTGAATGGCACTTGAATGGCACATCTGCTGGAAGAACTGCTATGGCTACCTATCTCTTTATCAGCCCATATGTAAGCTTTTATTGTTAGTTTATAAAATTCCAAACATCTTGGGATCTGGTTACCTCTGAGACCACCTTCTCCCTAATAGACCCATTTGGTCACTGAAGAGATCTTAGTAGTCCCACATGCCCAGGATGTCTGCTTAGGAGCAGGATGTTTGGTGTAGTGGCAAGTATATGAGATACTCTTCCTTCCGAACTTTGACATGCTGCAACCATACTTAGTTTGTAATGCATGTTTTTTTTTTAAAAAAAAACATTTATTTCAGCAAATCTTCCCTATTTAGTTCAAACTGATACCTGATTTTTGGATTTCAAAAAGAATTCATGTGTTGTATTCTATGTATTGTGTTTATATTAAATTTTATTGATGAACACGACTTCGAAATTTTTGGCTATGAACAGTAAATAAATATTTGCAAACAAACAAACAGTGTTTCTGAGCTACAGCCTTTCCATAAGTTGATGCTGCTGCTTTTGGACTTGCCAAGGGTTACATTGTCCAAGCTATACTTATATGATGGATGGGAATGTGTGTGCCTTGATAGTTTCAATTAGATGTTAAGAAGGAAACAGTTGTAGAGAACTTTTAAAGTATGCTATAATCCTTTTTCAAATTGTACCCTCCAGATGTTGTTAGATTCCAATTCCCCAAATATCTCCATTCTTCTGCTTTAAAACAGGAGCAGCTCTCCATTACAAAAGATGGATTTATTCACTTTGGAGACACTGTTCTCCTGGTGAATCCAGATAACAGCAAATCATCTGTGGAGAAAGTGGATCTCTCTCTTGCTGTTAATCCTGATGAAGCAGTTGTACATAGAGCTCAAGAACTGGTGGCCCCCTGTGGAGTTAGTGCAGTCAGAAGTGTGAAACCAGTTGGACGGAATGCATTTCGGATCTTAAGGTGAGAGAGACTAAATAATTTAATAGACTCCTTGAAATGTAGCTTTCCTTCTCAATTCTTCTAAAAAGAATTAATTTCAATAAAGCAGAGGTGAGCAATGCACTCCCCAGCCTAATTTAAGGTAGCCATTGGCCTAGCTTGAAAAGACCTGTGAAGATGACCAGGGTTGAATCCACACGAGGGCTATTACCCAATTCCAGTGCACAGTATCCTACCCTGGTTTGGTTCTGTTAAGGTCACACACACCTGTTTTAATCCAAATTCAAATCGGTCTTGAAAGCTACACGTATCCCGCACCTAAAGTCACATCACTAAAAACTGGCATTTCTTCCATGGTCACATGTTCACTGTATTGGCTTCTTTGGGGTCACAAAACTGCAAAGGCTGTGCTTTTTTTCTTTTTCTTGGCATGTATGCAAATATATGTATATCTGCATATGCATATCATCCAATAGCCTTTCTTGTTTTCCTGTCAGTCTTACCACCCACCTGCCTTCCCACTGGATGGTTCCCTGTCCCATTCCTTCCCACCTCCTAGTGAGTGAGTGAGAAAGGGAATTTTAAATGTTATCGCCCATGAATGAGGAGGTGCTTAATTCTCCTTATAGCCACACACACATACACACACACATGGGATGGAAGGTGGGTGGTGTGGGGGTCTCTGGGATGGATGGAGGGAGCAGGATGGGGGGTGGACAGGAGGAGGAGAGAGCCATTGCTGTAGCTTCTTCACACTTTCCTTGAAACTTACATAGTCCCTAGTAAGCCTGGATCCATCTCAGTCAATGCTGCAAGGAAAGCAGGAAGGGAAAGTGTCCCATCATCCCATGCACCACCTGCCCTACATCCTCTCACTCTCCCCACACCATCTCCTTCTCCCCTCCCACCCGCCTGAGTGAGTGAGTGAGCACAAGTAGCTGGCCCAACTACCCTGCCAGTTTGATTTCCTTCCAGTGACCAAATATTTGACCACTCCCTTCGCTGGTCTTATCAAAGTCCCTATTGAAAATGGCTTAGGGCATCAGTGCCTAAGCCCCGCAAATGTGGAGGAATTACTGTATTTAATAAAAATCAATAAAATAATAAATATTTTTTATTATTCCTGATAGTCTACCCCTGAGGAAATGAACAGAAAAAGCCCTGAACAGGAAAAAAAAAGTTTCCCCACAAGCATGCAACTTTCCAATGAGCTACATTTACATGAAATCACAAGTGACTTGTGCTGACAACACACAACAATGGGATCATCACCCCACCCCAAAAAGGAGGAAATACCAAAAGAACATAGATTTGCATATCTAAATTTATAAGTATAAATACAAACTTAGAAATAATGCCCAAGATCTTACATTTCATGACTCCATGAACCCATAGCCACATTGCAGAAACACAAGGAAACGATGTTAGTGAATTTCTAACATGTGGATCTGGGCATTGGCAAGGGTGCTGCAACATGCACCAGACCCTTTGGATGCACACTGGGTGCTCTTTTCATGCTCTGGTGCTTCTCAACCAGTGTCCAGGTGCATTATTGGAGAGTGCTCCAGTGCCCATCGGTGCCCATTACACATCAGGACAGTCATTCCACTGCCTACCATTGTGCAATAGACGCCCATACGTTGTAATGTCATGGCAGCCCCTAGGTGAATACGGATGTTGCAAAATGACTCAATTCAATTTTGCACACACGTGGAGCATTTTATGAAGATGAAAGTCCCCAGCAGAATGCCAGCCAGTGAGTATAATTTATCTCATCATAATTATAAAGCCTGTTGACTACTTAGTCAAAGCTGCTCCTAGTCTGACATGATACCACACTGGCTCCTTTCTACTGGGTCAAAGTACAAAGTGGCCATTCCCTTTTGTGAAGCAGTTTTAATTTTGTCTCTTTATTACAGCACTGAAGGAGAAGCTATGGGAGAGCCTCTCCGATTTGGGCAGAACTTTGGTCTTGGAACAACAGGAGGGTTTCCAAGTCGAATGGTAAGTAGATATGCATAACTGAGTCGCCTATATCGTACTGATGACTAGTTTTAGGTGTCCATAACCATCTGGAATTCCACAGAATTAGTACTGTCGTCTATGCCTTTAAAATCTAAATGAAGCTGCTGAGAGAGGTAATCTGGAATTTTGGAGTTGCATGTCATCAGCATGTTGATGATACCCAGCAATATCTCTTTTTTACAACTGATGCCAAGCTGGCTATGGAAGTTCTGAATCATTGACTAGATGCAGGGAAGGACTGGGTGCAAGTGAATAAGTCACACAGGGCAGGTTGGGATCACAACCTGTTCTGGACAGAACTGCACTCCCTCTGAAAGATCAGGTTCATAGCCTAGAGGTGCTCCTGGACCCAACACTGCCCTTGGAAGGCCAGGAGCCCATCTTTGCCCAACTTTAGCTGGTGTGCTAGCTGTGTCCTTTCCTGGGGAAGGCAGATTTGGCCGCAGTGGTTCATGCCCTAGTTACATACCAGTTAGAGTACTGTAATACACTCTATGCAGGGTTGCCCTTGAAAAGCGTTTGGAAGCTGCAGCTAATGCAAAATACAGCAGCTAGACTGATGTTTGGTGTGCATTTTAATAAATGAAGAACACAACCTGTGATCATCTGGATCAATACAATACTACAAACACAATCCTAGACTCTAGTCTGTAACTACACCAGTACTTCTTTTGTTCTTTCATTTGTCTGTCAATTGATATTGCTTTTTGTCCAGTTTCCAGGCAAATCACTCACTTTTGTCTCTGTTTTCAGCTTTTTCTAGCAAGCGACCACAAAACATTTGCAAATATGGCGAAGAAATCCTGCCACCAGTCTGCTTTCATGACAGATGAACTTACTTACCTGGCTTCTTGGCAAGCTACCTTTCTGGATCCACAATTACGCCTAGAATATGAAGGTTTCCCAGTTCCTGTAAGAAACTTTAGGATCACTTGAATGCTACCTTCTCCCTTTGCTGTGTCTGTCCTGTACATGTTCTTGTGCTACGGGAAGTGTTTGTTGCCTCTTCCAGCCCTTGGGTGGAATCCAGTGTCCTGTAAACAGACTTGCATTCATACAAGATTTTCTTCTCCTCCTCTTTCCCTGTATCATCTTAAAACCTTTCCTCTGGAGCAGTTTTGAGGATGGGTGATGTATGTGTATGTATGTACAGGATTCAAGGGAAATCGATCTCTCCAAAATCTGAGGGCAGGATCCCTCACAGCAGCAGGATTATAGTAGGACTCCCTTATCCACTGGGGATTGGTTCTTGGGGCCCCTTTGGATACTGAAAACTGTGGATAATAGTGAATACCATTGAAAATAACGGGACTTCCAGTTTAAAATACCATAGAGTTGCCTTGGAAGACCTAGAAAATGGCTAGAGAGGATACATTTTCTAGGAAGACTCTATGGTAGGTGTGCTGTCTTGTGTTCCATGGATAATTGAGTCAGTGGATAATGAATCAGTGGATATAGGGGTTCTACTGTAGTTAATCAGATTCTGTCAAATATCACCATGGGCTTGTCTAGATGGGCAATTTACCCCGGCTTTCCCCTCACCTCATGTTGGAGCCCTGAAGTCCAAACAACACAGGATTCTTGTCTCAATTGCCTCTGGACAATCCTGACGATGTTCCAAGCAAAGCTGTGGGGAAGCCAGAGTGAACCCATTTAAAATGTTTTTAAAGTAACCCCCAGGAAAACCTGCATCATGTGGGAAAATCTGAATGGGTCTGGCATGGAAACACAGGGTTTGCTGGAAACCACCGCTGGTGTCACTCTGAAATTGGGAAGGAGGCTTCCAGCATGTGATCAAGGCCCCTGCATGCGGATCAGCTTTGATCACGTGCTGAGGACCTCCTTCCCAGCTTCGGAGGTGCCAACTGATACCTGCTGGTGTGTGTGTGCAGACTTCTGCCCATTTCGTCATGGTACAGGGGGAGTGACCTGGGCCAGCTCTGGGCCCAAAATATGCCTGCCAGAAGACAAAGTACTCTGGCCAATGTAGGCAAGCCCCTGTTTTCTGCTACGCAGTTCAATATTCTGGGAACAGACTGTCATCCCTTACTCAACAACTTACCTTCAACTTCTCTATCCAGACTTTCTCTAGTTTCCATAACCCCAGTCTTTCACAACTCATTTCCTAATTTTTTTTAAACTGCCGAATAACAGGAGTTATTATAACGAAAATGACAATAATAAAACAAGTCATATTTATAAGAACAAGACACACAACCAGGTAGCGTATAAGAAACATGACCATCAGTAGGAATAAAATGGTGTGGAAATATGAAGACATAAAATATAAAAATATTTTTAAAACACTTTAAAAAGGTCTCACAGGTGCCCAGGACCACAGTGTAGGTGCTAGGTGGGCCTCTCCAGGCAGGGTATTCCAAAGATGAGCAATGCCACAGAAAAAGCCTTTTGTAGCCTTTTTTGAGGGGTAAGAGATCCTGGAGAAAGATGTTGCATGATAAGTTTTCTATACATTTTGAACCAAGCTAATCTTGGTTTGTTTTGTTTTTTGGCACACCTTTTTCTCGTGGAGAAATCTGTATGAACAAATAGTAAAATAGTACAAATAGTAAAAACCTGCAAATATTTCCTGACCTTTCATTCTTTTCCTAGGCAAACACAAAGCTTCTCATTGTCCACAGTCATACAAACCAAGGATTGGCAGTTCCTAGAAACTTCTGGCTAAGGTAAGCGACTTCTGTAGCCATGGCATATTTACATTACTGGCATACACTGACTTAAAACTAGTTTTCACAAGTGCTTTGAATAGTTCTGCCCCAACTACAACTTTAAGAATTCCCCAGCCATTACAGCCACTTGCTGGGCACGCCTGGAAGCTGAAGTCCAAAAAAAGTACCTTTTCCAACTTCTGCTTTTAACTCCTAGACCTTACTGAAGAAACTTAGAAATTAAAATCTTGTGAGGATGCAGAGAATAGTCTGTTAGAGATATTGGCTCACCTCTCTCAAAGAACTATAGTTCTTCTGGTTCCGAGCAGAAAGGTAATGAGCATTAAACCAGTTCACATGTTTAGTATAGAGAGAAAGACTCTAGACTTCTTTGACCAATTCTGGAGTGCTGTGATTCATGCTGTTGCCTAAGGACACATATCAGATTTAGGACATATCTCAGTGGTGTGCTTTAATTAATTAATTAATTAATATCCTGATTTTTTTCCCCCATATGGGATCTAAAGTGGCTAACACTGTACATTAAAACAACATAGCTAAAACAATCTGAATACAAAAATTAAAACAACAACAACAATTTGCTTAAAAATATGAATTTAGAACAGTTAAAAACACATTAAAACTGATTACATGTTAAGAACCAGCGCACTGGTTGCCCCACCTCAACGAGTTAAAAAGCTAAAAGCCTGCTTAAATAAGAAGGTCTTTGCCTGCCAATGAAAGGAAAGCACAGAGGACCAACGGAGCCTCCCTTGGAAGACAGTTTCATAGCCTGGGAGCAGCCGCCAAAAAGGTTCTGTCCTGAGTCCTCACCAGATGCACCTGTGATTGTGGTAAGACCAAAGGAAAGCCCTCCTAGAAGATCTTAACATTTGGGTAGGCTTGTATAAGCAGTATTGTTACCCGAATTGTGTGGGGTCTACGAGGATCTCATTAGTATCCGAATCTTAATAATTAGCTCAAAATGGCAGTGAGAGGCCACATAAGGACAGGCTCTTTTGACCTGTGGATACCGCTAATCACTGAGGAGATTTCAAGCCAGAACGTACAATTAAATGATTTTTATTGGATATTAATCTTAATAGCATTCACTCAAACACTCAGGATTCCAGCAATCACACAAGGCTATCAAAGAAAGTTGTGTGTCATGTTCGTCTGTGCAAGGGTACTTAGCAGTCCTGGAAAAGCTGCCAAATGTATATTAGTCACTTGATGATCACAGCTTCATTCAAGTCATGAGTGTTACATGTGAGTGATCCAGCATAAGATCTAACATCCCAAATAAATATTTTTCATCTCAGACATAATTTTTTTTAAAAAATACAGTTATCCCTCTGTATCCACTTATTTGGTATCTATGGATTTAAGTATTCATGGCTTGAAAATATTCTTTAAAAAATAATAATCCAAAAAGCAAGCCTTGATTTTGCCATCTTATATAAGGGACACCATTTTGCTGTGCCATTGCATATAATGGGACTTGAGTATTCACAGATTTTGGTATCCACAAGGGTCCTGGAACCAAAACCCAGCGAATATGAAGGGCTAATCATCCAGTGGCTTCAACCTGATTGTCACGCCTGTGTCTTTATTCCACTCGATGACTACCAAATGAACACAATGTAGAACATTTGTAAACCTTTTGTTCTTTTCATTTAAAGGACATACTTTGGAAAGGAATATGAAGTCAACTGTCACACCTATCTGGATACCCATAAAGCTGAAGAAGACAAGAATTATTGGGTAATGGTCACCGGAAATCCTAGTGATGATGTAACCACCATGTTTAATAGACCTAAGCCTCCATCAGAAGAGACAAGAATACAAAACGCTGAACTCCATGAAGAGACATAACTGTGTTTTACAACAATCTATTTTGTTAATGTTCTTGTAAAATAAATAAATAGAATCAGTGAGTGCTAGTCAGAAGATAAAAGATGCTTCGTGGTGTCTTTGAAGCTAAACAAGTTGACAAGAATATTTTAAACAGCAATGAAAATATTGTTCTGTAGTAATACTGCACCCTGAAAACAAAATTCCATAGAACAAACTTGTAGGCTATCAGGGTTCTTAAAAGACAAACGAACAATCCCCATACTATTTTCTATTATGCTCCCTAGATGGCAGCATCTTGTAAAAAGAAAGGTGCCCACAACAGAAAAAAATAATTTTGGTTTTGCTGTTTTCCAAGTAGTAACTATGTTCCAGCAAAACAAAACCTTCTAAAATTATTATTTCAGTTTAATGAACAAGCTACATGGATTTTTTGTTTTATTTATTTTATAATTTATTTTACGTCATAAAAAGTACAGACATCTGTAAGCACATAAATAGCAGTGTCGATGTGACATGTTAACTTTGCTACATCAGTCACAGAGCCAGTGTGGTGGAATGGTTTAAGTACGACTATGGAGAACAGAGTTCAAATCCCTGCTTGGCCATGGAAACCCCTCTGAGTGACCTTGGGCAAGTCACGCTCTCTCAGCCTGAGGAAGGCAAAGACAAATTTGAACAAATCTTGCCAAGAAAACCCCATGATAGGTTTGCCTTAGGATTGTAATAAGTTGCTCTTGGTTGAGATGGATATGAATGCCAGGAAAACAAAAAACAATGCAGCCACTGCATTACGTGTGACCTAAAATACTCTGACTCAGACATGGGAAGAAACACCCTTTTAAATTGATTTGGCTTTGGGTGGGGGAAATGTGTGGCTGGTCAATACAATTTGAGTCCAGCTATTAACGGTTCTGTGTGGCCTTACTGGGGTCCAACCAGGCCAGAATACTGCACACTGGAACTGAATTATTTTGCTGGTGTGGATTTAGCCTTGATTTGATATACAGAACATCTCTTCCTCGCATCACTTCCACACTTAAAAATATGAGATTGATGTCTCATTCAGTCTGTGTAACGGACAGACTTTCCAGCCCTCAAATAAGGGACATCCCTTATATTAAGGGACGTCTGGCAAGGATAAATAATAAATTAATTGCTCAAAAGGGAAAGGCTCCCAACACCCGTATGTGTTGGAGGTGACAGATGCAAGTTGGCTTACATTCAGGATGCTTGGGTTTGCATTAAAAGACATAGGTAGAAGGTAGACCTCCTCAGGTTTCCTAGGGCTTGTCTAGACAAGCTATTTATCCTGTCTTGCCCCTGTCTTAGAGTCCTGCAGTCCTGACCACGCAGGGCTTTTGCCCTGTTTTGGCCCCAGGCAGTATTCACAACACAACCCCCAGGGGTTGGCGGGGTGGGGGGAGAGACGGGGTAGACTCGTTACACCATTTAAAAATAATATTTGTTTTAATCTGCTCCTGCCAGCAAAAAACAGATTGGGCCCCGCATGACCGCAGGAGCCCTTACTGGCCTTCTCTTAGACTGAAAGAGTATGACTTGCCCAAGGTCTCCCAGTGGGATTCCAAGGCTGAGCAGGGATTCAAACCTTCATCTCTCATGGTCCTAGTCCAACGCTCAAACTACTGCACCACACTGGCTCTCTTACATTTAAGACTAACCAATTTATTTCAGCCGAAGCTTTAAAACAGACTACAGCCCACTTCTTCAGAGACAAGTAAGGAGTATGTGTACTTTGATGAAGGTGAGAGACTTGACACAAACCATGCTGATGTTGAGAGTGCTTACAGTTGATGAGACCTAATAGCCAATCAGTCCCTTTTTCAAACCAGGGCCCCCTGGGTTGGTCTTTAGAGGAAGTTATGTTGTGCCATGTCAGAAAAGGCATGCCAGAGTAGAGGCAAGGAAAACAGCAAACAAATTAAAATCCTGCTTGGCAGCATCAGTTCCAAACAGGGAGTTTCTGAAAGGCAAGTTCAAATGATTTGAATGTAGCCTCCAGTAAAGATGAACAAAGAACCAGATGAGGAGAAGACAAGGCTCAATAAGAGAGAATTGAGGGTCACTCACAAGCAAAGTAGTAGACAAGAATTTCGAGATGTTACCCAAATATCAACCAGATACATATCAACTTAACAGTAGCATTGATAAGTCTACATTTTCAGCTTTTCAGCAGAAACACCCTTGTTGTCAAGTCCACAGGAGGTGATGCGGCTTTGGAATCAGAACTCAGATATTCAACCCAATCCAGCAAAGATACACCAGATATATAACTGTTCTACCTTCCTGTTTTCTGTGAGCAAGTGAGGTTGTGTTTGGCTCCCAGTAGAGTTGCCAGACTGAATATGGGATGGGTCTTCTGTAGCTTTGATCATTAATAGATCCAAAATCAATAAGATGTGCCCAAAAGTTCCATCAGGTGGAACTAAGTCATACCTTTCTTCTCACCTTCCAAATCCCACCTTTTAGTTGCCCGTCTCCCCTCAACATGGCTATTTATTGGAGGCGAGGAGCAGTGTGTGTTTGTGTGTGTGTGTGTGTGTGTGCATGTGCGCACACCAAGAAGTGTCCAGCTCTTTTCCTGTAGCTGGATGCACAGACATTATTGCTGTGATCAAAGCAATAAAACCACATTCTGTGAAATCAAGGCTTGTTCCAGGTTCAGGGAGGCCCTGATTATATCCCCCCTCCTGAGCTGGCAGCTTTCAATTCAAACAAGTTAGAGGAGTCTACTGCTGGTGCCATGCCCATAGGCCCTAAAATTCTGGACCTAGCACTGCTAGTTCACACGAACAGCAAATGGGTGGTAAAAGTGTTGCTGAGAACTACTGAGTTCCGTGGTGTTGCTAAACAGTACTTTGGAGGTATGGTGTCAATTAATTAACAATAAATAATCAAAGAAAACTGATTTATTAACATTACATTTTAAATAAAGTTTTATAACATTTGTTTAATTTGTTAATCCATTTCATTTATTAATTCATTTGTTAAGTAGTAAAATTGAAGTATTTAGAAACGTTGACCAGTACTTTACATCAGCTACTTAGTTAAGTATACAGTTGGTCCTCCATATCCATTGATTCTGCACCCATGGGTTCAACCATCCACAGCTTGGAAATAGTTCACATTTGCAGCGCTTAGGGGCAGAGCACGACCCCAAAAGTGAAAAAAATGTGAATAAATTAAGCCCTACCCCAAACATACTGTATTCTCCTCTCCTGCCAAAAGCACTGCCAGAATGTCCCTTTCCTGCCTTTGCACATGCCTCAGCCAATTTGCAAAGTCCTTCTGCCTCCCTCCACTCCAAATTGAATGTTAGTAGCAGCTGGTGCCACAGCGACCAACAAGACCGCACCTCTCTCTGTCATCCTATGTGCTGGTCTATGACCGTAATAAAGATCCTATTCTATTCTCTATTCTCTGTCATCCTATCCTTGCAAAAAAAAAACCCCACTCCATGTCTCATGCTGTCCTGGCACCCAAACTGACCTGCACCACCTTAAACATTTTATTCCACCCCATCTCCCCCCAAACCAAAGCAAAAAGCACAGTCACTGCCACAGTGGCAGCAACAGTTCTTGGATACACAAAACTTGTCATTCAAATGTGCAAAAGGGAGAAACAGGCAATGTTGTTGGCTGGAGTGGAGGAAGAAAAGGAAGAGCATGAGGATGGGGTGGGGGTGGGGGCGGAGCCAGTCTTCCCGCCAGACTGGAGGGAGGCAGAGGGACATTGCAAATCATGCAGAATCGTGGTTGTGCGGAGATTGTGGTTTTTCCAAACAGAAGGAGGGTGAGGAGAAGGAGGTCTTGCAATAACAATACTATTGACATATTCCAGCAGTAACTACAAACCGCAAAGATGCAAACCACGAATGTGAAACACGTGAATGGGAAGGGACGACTGTATATGTATATTTTATATGTATATGTATATGTATATGTATGCATTTTCAGACCTTTGCAAAAAAATAAATAAATCAGTCTATACAAAAAATTAGGGCTTTGTACCCAAAGCAACAGTTCTGTGCAGAAATAGACTGTTTTGCGCAAAACTGTTGTTTTGTGCAAAATCAAGTCTTGGGTACAAATGATTTTTTTTGTTTTGTTTTGTTTTCCAAAGAGCAAAAAACCAGCAAAGCCTTCCCACAACAAAAATACACAAAGCTCTTGTACTCTTACTCAGTGGGGAGAAAACTTTTGAAATGGTTTCTTCTTGCATGTGAGAACAAAATAAACTGAGGCCGAGGGTTCTGCAACTTGTAGTCCAAACACATAACTTTTCCAAGCATTGGTGTTTTTGGTTTATATGTTGGTAAAAGCCCAAATAGATCCTAGGAAGCCTGAAGTCTGCCTAGAACCCCAAACTCAAAATCCACTGTGAAAATTGTGCTTGTGAACTTTTCAGAAGGGAAATGACACTTATATGCACCTACCATTTTTTTCCATTTCCCCTTTTAAAAAGCTCTCATATCAAACATCCCCTCCCAAACTGTTGTGTATTTTGAGAAAAAGCCTTCTTGCTGTCTGCCTTATTTTCTGTTTGGAGATGGCAGAATTCCATCTCTAGGTATTCCTGGAAGCGTAAGCCTCCAGCACCGATTTTGCTTAAATATGTAGACAGGTAGAAAGATCAACACAATATAAAAGGGGGAAAAAACACTCTCTGAAAAATGCAATTACAAGGACATGGGGAATGGCCATTTGCACCGTACAGCAACACGCTCACAATGTGTTCAACCTTCCCCTGCAAGCAATTATATTTTCCCCCTGAACAAAGCATTCATTCATCACACACAGATGCACACACACACACACACACACACACACTCAGAGACACAGTTCTGCCTCCCTTCCCCTCCCCTCCCCACCCAAAGTCCAACTCCAGCAGGCAAAATTGATTTATGCCAAACATTAGGCTTCTTACACAACACTACAGTGTAAGCTGTTTAGTTTCAAGAAAACTACACATTATATAAAGGTCTGAGTTAGGCTGAAAGCTCTTTTTGTTCACAGTATGTAGGCGACAATGTAGACCTATGTGTGTATGTGCATATTATAATAAACAAGGCCTTTTGGATAAATAGGATGTTAATTTAGAATGAGTAGGGTGCATAATGTCCACTTCTATGAGAAACTAACACCTTCTTGTTTCAGACATTGTTGCTTTCCAAGCACATTCATAAAATGATTTAACACCCAATGCTTTTCTTCCCCTCAGTAACTGTGGTAACTACAGATACTTATGTTCTCATGTATCCTCAACAGCATGGGTGTGCATGAACTGCTGTCGTTTTCTGCTTAATAAAGAGTAGGACCCAACAAGCTGGTATGGAAACATAGAGGTTGGGACAGAGATCTCTCAGCCAAGCCATCCTTCCAGGAGTATGCAGGAGAAGCCCATCCCATAAAATGTAGGGGAACAACGTGGCTATACGTAAAAGGCTTGTTGCGACTTAACAAGGACGAATCTCTTCTGAACATCTGGCTCACCATCTGGCAGGTAAGTGGCATTTCCCTGTTTGGCTTGGTGTGCTGGTCTTACACTAGCCCGATCTGCAAAAATGTACTGCTGCTGAGTATCAGAATAACCTAGTTTTGATGTTGATTTGACAAACAGGTGAACAGATTTTCATCCAAAGATAGAGCACAATGAGATAAGGGTGCAACGGAAGAGCTAAAGATGCAACTTCAACAGGTTTGCTGAGATGTGTCTTTAAAATACCATAAGGCTGTTAACATTGTATATTTCTTTGGGTTTTTAAAAAGTACTATACAAAAGTAAAGAGAGCCAGTGTGATGTAGTGGTTTGAGCCTTGCACTAAGACTCTGTAGATCAGGGTTTGAATCCCCATTCAGCCATAGAAACCTACTGAGTGACGTTGGACAAGTCACACTCTCTCAGCCACAGAGGAAGTCAAAGGCAACCCCCTCCCCTCTGAACAAATCTTGCCAAGGAAACCTTGTGATAGGGTCATCCTAGGGCTGCCCATAAATCAGAAACAACTTGAAGGCAGGCAACAACAATACAAAAGAGCCAGCATGGTGTAGTGGCTTGAGCGTTGGACTAGGACTCTGGAGACCAAGGTTCAAATCCCCACTCAGCCTGGGAAACCCACTGGATGACCTTGGGCAAGTCATGCTCTCTCAGCCTCACAGGAAGGCAATGGCAACCCCAGTCTGCAGAAATCATGCCAAGAAGAAGGTTTGCCTTAGGGTCCCCATAAGTTGGAAATGACTAGAAGGCACCCAACAGCAACAATGAATACAAAATCTTAAATAAAGGATTAACAAAAGGTTTAGCCCCAGTGCCAGCTGCTATTGGGGAGTTTGCTGCTCAGTCTCTGTCTTGTATGGGCAAGGGTGGAAACAGCATGAAAGCCTAGAGGGCAGGGTTGCATGTTCTAATGATCAGGTCTCTGTCAGAACAGCTGTACACTGTTCTAGTTCCTATGAACTGCAGAAAAACATACAACTGTTTCCTCTGACACCATGCTATGACTTGGTCAGTACCCTGCCTCGATTCTTGTTCCTGCCAGCCCCACATCCCTCTCAAATCTGAGGTACCTGCCTGACTCCCCTTCATTGTAGGGCTGGTCTTGGTGCTCAAAGGACTTTCTTCAAGGGCTGTTATGTGTAATACATTTTAAAGGCTTTATAAATAAGAAATCTTCTATCTGAAGACAAGCACATTTGATGGCTAGGATATTTGAAAAGTTTGCTCCCGTACTGAAGTCTGATAGGGCACCAAAAATGATGTTCAGAGACTGTGTGGAAGGATTTATTATAGAAATCTAATGGGGTAACAGAAAATGGTGTTCAATTGCTCCAAAACATTTTGATGCCTGAGACCGAGCAGCAACGAATTCCCCCTCCCTAGTCCTCACACCAAGGTACATTAGACTGGACTCATGTGGCCCAGCTGGTGTTGTTGGACTACTAATTTCAGTATTACTTGCTAGCATCTTCCAAGCTTAGGGTCTCATTTTTCTTTGCTGGGCTTCAGGGCAAGAGGAGGAATTTCAGGTTGAGAACAGTGTCCTGAACTTTTTAAAAAATACCTCTCACCTCCCCCATTTCAGTGTGCTTCAGAACAACTACTATAGATACTTCAGGGGTCTATCTGTACCCCTCTCTCTCTCTCAGAGTTTCTCAAACTGGCTGAAGCTACAGTCTAATTTCCCTAAACATTTGACGCTGCAGTACAATTTCCTTTCTTGGTTTGAGGTACCCATGCTTTGTACCATTGTTAGCAAGCAAGCAACAAATGTGATACTCTCTTTTTCAACTCTGCTTAGACACTTGATTCTGTCTTTTTTAATTCTTGATTTCATCCCTTTCTTGTTGTCTCCTCCATAAATTCCTGCCTACACTGATCTCTTTCTTCATTCCCTAGTCCCACTCTGTTTTGTCTTCTTTTGTCTCTCACCTTCCCAACGCTGGGCTAAATGTCGGCTTTGTCTTGGGTCTTGTCTACATGGAGGGGGGAAAATGGATTGCTCCACAATATTAGCAAGTAGCAGCAGCTGTGACCTGTCTTAATGGTTTTATGGCCCACATAAACTTCGCATGCCAATAGATGAGATGGTGGCCCTGAGCGGATTACTCACGTATTTAAATCTGCCACCACCAAACATTTTTTCTATGGTGTGTACAAGTGATATTTCACCTTTCCAAAAGAGAGAGAGAGAGAGATAATTAGCACAAATCCCCTCTTCCATCACCTTAGTGATCACTCGCTAAGGCAAAAATCCAACATGGTGGCAGTGGGCGCTTGCCCTGTAACCCAGCCCCACCCTCTGTGCTCATCCGGCCAACCAGGTTTGCACTTCCTTTCATTTGGGCAAGCAAATCAGATTGATTCACTTGTCCTAATGAGTGGAAATGCTCACCCTTGCATTTTGTTTTGTTTTTTTAAGACAGGGAAAGCCGTGAAGGCTTTTCTGGTGAGATTTTTGCTAGTTTTGCCCCCCTCCTTCACAATATGGTGAAATCAGGTGGAATGCCATTAAGACATCCGTGAAGCATTGGAGAGTGTGTACTACCCAGCGCTGCATGTGGCGCTTGGGTCCAGAAAAGTTGCCCATCCCTGACACAAACACATGACAGGTAAAATCCAGTGAGATAGGGTAGCCCTATGCCCTTTACAGTTTGAAAGCATTCTCTGTTTGGAGGGCCATCCATTCTTAAGTCTACTTTGAAGAACAAGAACCATAAAAAGCCAAGCAGGTGTGGGCCTTGAAGCTGGCTGCCCATCAATGGTTAGCATTTAGGTCACACGGTGAGATGCATTTGGATTTAAATAAAAGTAATTATTTCTAATGTTGTCCCTACACACATAATTATGCATATGCAGATGTTATCCAGATCAGTATTTTGGGGGGGAGGGGGTCATTATAACCAGCCACCCTACAGACAGGTAAGTATGAAGCAATACAGGTTTGGAGGGAGACAGAACACACGTATGCACTCAAAGGTCCTGTTTCCAAATTAGCCACGTGACAGGGGGTGGGGCAGGTTTTAGGCATTGCTATACCCTGCTTGGTGGAAACTTTTGCTCAGCACATAGCAGTGGTCAAAAAAAAAAGGGGGGGGGGAGGAAAAAAGCAAAGCAAAACAGGAGGGCTGTATTAGAAACCAGGCTAGGAAGAATAGTATATACAAAACCCATTCTAAATAGCTGCATAGAGTGAACATTTGGTTTAAAGACATACATTCATTCTGGCTATAGCAGAGCTTGGAGTTATTGTTTTTTAAAAAAGTAATCAGTTATAATTACAATTCAATCCCAGAGGTAGTCAGTTTACCATTATGGTTACAATTTTAAAATGCAATTCTTATTTTATCGTTTGTTAAAAGTAACTAACAGTGGCCTTTTTTAGTTGCCTTTTTTACAAAGACATCCATATATTTTCATTCAGGAACAAGAAGCACAAAATAAGCCAGCACTTAACCATGTGATATTCCTGCTCTACTATTTAGCAGGCAACACTTTGTCAGAATCTTGCCCTTTCCTGTAGACTCAGACAAAGGCAAACTGCTGCAGCCTCTCTTATCTGGTCTGTTCTTCTTCATTAATAACTTTTGCCAACTTGACCAAACTCTGATCTTGCTTGACCACGCAAATCCTGATTTTCATCTGTGAAATATTGGAGGGTATGTATAAAACCTCTTCAGGTGTCATGAGAAGAGAGCCTCTTGTGAAATCTTCAGGCTCCAATGAGATGTAAAATCTCATGGGAACCCCCAAACCCATATAAATCTCACAGTGACAAGCCAGCCTCCTCAAGATAAATTTACTTTGTAAGTGCAGTGCTCAGACCTGCCAGAGATGAAGAAGAGTCCGTGCCCATGACACACTAGCCACAGTCATAGCAGATGGACTGCGGGGATTTGGTATGCAACCGGCCAGTGCACCACAGTTACCAAATGCTGGGGTCAGTCTGTTGTGAGCATGGCTGGTGCCCATTCTCACCAGATCAAGATGTACAGTATTTTGGGAGGTCCATATTACCTTGATATGGGACTCGATTTTAAGCTTACCCAAGGTAAATCAGTATTATCAAAATTATGACGGGGCTGAATTTGAGAGTGAGGGACTAAGACCATCTGGTAAGTTCAAGTCAGAAAAAAAAAAGAATTCAGCTTTGAATCATAGACTTAGGACCTTATTGCATGAGTGTCTAAAAATGCTGTAGTTCCACAATTGAGGAAAGCAGAATTATAGCGGCATTAATACATTAATTATTGCACATTGCCGTAATTGCGCAACAATACCACCAACAAAAGATCGCATGACCACATACAAGTGTTTTAAGAATAGGGTTCAGCTTCACACTATAGTAACACTAGTTTTTGCACTGTGCATAGTAATGACTGAGTACTGACTCTTCGAGATGGCCTGCGCATGTGCCTTTAAAAATTTTTCTTCTACTTCTGTCATTTTGCATGGGCAAGATTTCGGCTGTTCTCACGAGAAAATGCAACTTCAATTAAACACACCAAAATGAAACAAATTATCACACAAATTAACCACTTCACAATGAAACAAACAAAAAAGGTCTGAGAAAAGGCAACGGTTTATTGAAAGAGCGTCCTGGAGATCATCTCCATGCTCTCCAATGGAAGCTCAATTATGTGTTCTTGTTGGGAATGGGGAGAAGGAAAAACAGGAGGATGGCCCACTAACGTTGTAATATTGGGACTACAGCATTATGGAATTATTGCATGCTAGTCAATACCATGAAAAAAGCACTATTGACAGCTATTCACAGGTTTTGCCTGTGAATGAAAAGTTACATGCAATTAATGGCTGGAGCACAGATGGACCAAGGGAGGACGAAGATGTCATGTGATAATGGGAAGCCATTTGTGCTACTATCCTGTTGTAATCGTGCAATCTCAGCCTCGAGTGATAAAGTCCTGAGGAATGGCCTAAGATGTTAAATAGCCACTTCAACCTAATGGTAGGAGTGGACCTCCAGTAGACTTCCTTGTTCACAGGCAATAGTATATTCAGAGCCAAAATGGATATAGTGACATTTAATTCCCAGTTGTCCAAATTTTTCAGCTGCTTCTAAAATGTCCCCATTTTTCTCTCCTTCTTCCACTTTTCCCTTTTGCTAAAGTGCAAAAGGAATTTCCACTCAGTTAACTCATCAGGGAGGAGAGGAGAGGAGGGAGAAAGAAACTTTCCCTTCCCAGTAGGCTCAGGCAAAAGCAAACTGCTGCAGCCTTTGCTAACTTGTGTGTCCTTCCTCATTAATACCTTTTGCTATCTTGACCACACTGTGACATTTGGCCATAAGCATCCTGGACTTCATCGGTGAAACGCCGAAGGGTACATATTCCCCTTCCACACCCACAACTCAAGGATGGAAAGCCAATTGCAATTTCACTTTTTATCTTCCAGCAGAAGAGCAATGACTGGATATGGCTTTAAGCTACTAGGAAATAGTGACCTGAGACAAAAGAGGACAGGGTGCTTGCAATTGAAGAGCTGTGCGGAAGAGAGAAATTTCAGGAAATGTTGGTGGTCATGCAAGCTATCTCTCTCTCTCTCTCTCTCTCTGGCTTTTCTTCACAAACGAAGATTCAGGAAAGACTCATCCCGCGTTTTCTGCAAGCGCGCTGATGACTAAAAAGGCCAATCCAAGATAGACAAGTCCGATTGCAGAAAGCACAGCAGAAGGTCTCCTTGGGTGATGTTTTGGGGTTGTGATTCTTTCTGCGTTGTCGTTTCTCTTCAAGACTTGTTCGGCGTGAGTTCTCAAATGCAAGCTATACTTACTGAAATACCCTCTTCTAAAGGACTATTAAACATACAAGAGCTCTGTCCTCTTTTTCCTTCTTACTGCCCTGTGGAAGTACTCATATTCTAAGGATGCTTCTAGAGGAAAGTTCACTATCGCCTCTAATGCAGGAGTCAGTGATGTTGGGACTTTGCCAGGGAACCTCAAGCCTCAAACATGGGCCCATGATTTTTAAATGGCTTGGGTCCAACCCATCTTTGGGACCACCTCCTTCCATAATTTTCCCCATGCACTCAGGTCCTCTGGGAGGAATTTACTACAACCTTTAAAAACTAGGCTTTCTTTGACCTCCCAGAGGACCTTTTCGGCCAATTCATCCCAGATTATGGAACGGCCTGCTGGATGAGATCCGTCATATCACCACTCTAAATAGCTTTTAAAAATCTCTTAAGATAGATCTCTTCCAGCGGGCCTTTCCTGGATCGATACCCAGCCTTCAGAAACTTATCCCGATCCCACTACAGCCACCTTTATTGTTTATTTTTAGTATTTTTAAGTATGTTTTAATTTTTTGGTATTATTTAATTGTATTTTAAGAGGGGGTGGGATGGAGGGTTTTGGGGTGTATATTTTAATGTTGTAAGCTGCCCTGATTGCGTTTTGTAGAGGGGCAGGATATAAATAAATTTGTTTATTATTATTATTATTATTATTATTATTAAATTATTGCCCACCTTGTTGTGTTACATAATGTTGCCATGCCCAGAGACTATGAAGATTATCAGACGCGTTAAAAGTGGCATAACAGCAACACTGAACGAGATCCGTCAGATGACAAGCCTGAGTAGCTTTAAAAAAGCACTAAAGATGGATCTCTTTCGGCAGGCCTTTCCAAATTAGATCCCGGCCTCAGGGGATCCTGGTTTCTTTTAGTCCGCTGGCTATTTATTGTATTTATTGTTTTTAAAGGTGATTTTAGACCGTTGCTTTTAATTTACATTTGTTTAATATTTTTTATGGGGGAGGGTGGGGTGGGGGGTGTTTAGGGATTTTTATCTGTATTGTATTTTAATTTTTGTAAGCCGCCCCGATTGTTTTAATATTATTATTATTATTATTATTATTATCACAAAAGGGCTCCCTTATCAGACGTCGTTGTCCCCCCTCGTTATGTTCCCATTCTACTGCCATTCTGCAGGTGCTGCTTTTTATTGATGGGAAAAGTCATCAATAGATCCCCCGTTCCATTCCTGTCATGGATTTTCCTGTGTGCGACAAGGTGCCCCATTTCACTGGTGAGATCCCAGCATCAATGGGAGGTCCCTGCCAGAATACTTCTGGGTGAGATCGGGACATCAAGGTAAGTGACACACTTTTTATGACCCTCCCTTGGTTACTTGTACTTTATAGAATGTGTTTTTTGTGCCTGCTGTCACTTTTTTGGTGTTCTTTTTCTTTTTGAATTTCCCGCGCTCACGTCTTCTCGCAAGAATCCGGGGGATTTCAATCCAGGAAGTGAACAGAGCTCTGTTGGAGCTCCATTTACTCCTGAGTTGCCTGACAGATGGAAGAGGAGGTAAGTGCGGTGTGGAGGGTTAATGTGGCGGGACTGGGACGGGACAGGGATGAGAGTGGAGATTGTGGGACAGGAACGCTTTTGGAATTCCTGTCTGATAATCTCCTATAACAAAAAGAATAGAAGAAAAAGCTGCCAAAGGTCTGGAGTTTTCTGTCAGAGATGAGAAAAGTTACTTCTTTGGACCATACTGACTAGACCGTAAAATAGCTGTACTGACTTCAGGGATTCTGGAAGTTGTAGTTCAATAAAGTAATTTTTAATGCTCAAGCTTTCTTTGAAGTTTGCATCACACACTGTTTTTTCAAATTTAAACTAAAAAAAGTTTTCCCCTTCCAGTTGTACTATCAGCTGCAATGGAAACATCAAATACACTTTCCCCCTGGGTGTGAATGTGGAGTTTCTTGTGTGATTAACGCATAGAACAAATGTATCAGCTCATTTCTAACCCATCAGTCTTTCAAATGTCTTCACACATGGAGTCATCTACAGATTACAGCATGCAGGGTATTACCGTAAATTGTCACATAGTGGCTGGAATTCATTAAGGAACATGTGCACACTAAGGGCTTGTCTATACGAGCCATAAAAAAATGCAGTGCTGCATAGCAATGGCATTTTGCAGCACCTGCACCTTGTCTCAATGGTTTTTTTTTTTTTGCCTTCCAAAGCTTTGCATGCCCGCCAGTCAATTACTCATGTTTTTACTTACCATAATCTGCTGCCGCCACATTAAAAAACAACAACACTATCTCCATTGTGCGCTCATGTGTTATTTTACCTTTGCAATAAAAGGGTGGGGGGAGAAGCCCCGTTTTATCGCTTTAGCACTTGCTTGCTAGCTAAGGCAAAAATCCAACATTGTGGCACCTGGTGCTTGCCATGTTAGCAAGCCCCGCCCCCTTGCTCACCGAGCCAATCAGCTTTGCACTTCCTCTTGTATGGAAAAGTGATTCATATCAAATTGCTTGTCCCAACGAGGGGAAATGTGTATTCCCCGCACTGTTTTTTAAAAAACTGCAGGGGAAACCTCAAAGGCTTTTCCCACTTAGTTTTTGATATTTTGGGACCCCTCCTTCCCAACGTGGCAGAATGAGGTGGAATGCCATTTAGACAGGTAGGATTCTCCTTGCATTCCACGAGGAGTATTTTCGCCGTTTAGACAACCCCTAAGTCATGCTATGCACGTGGGGCCAAAAAGTCACCCTTGTTCAATGGTCACATTCTGTTGATAACAGTGGAAGTGGAATTGCATGGACAGCATGTTCATCTGTGTCTCATCTTTGCACGCTGCACATTGTGCACTGTGGTTGCACATCCTATACATTCTATTGCATTTGTGCATCCTATACTTTCCATTGCAGTTGCACTTTGTGCATTGTGCAACACGCAATGGCACCCAGTCATTGACATGTGTTGCTATATTGCACAGTGGCTGTGTCTTGCTGCTGTGGCATATGTTCACATGCTGTTGTGAAAATTTCAGAGATGTATGAGGGAGACTTTGAACACATTAAAATGCTTTTATATTTCCTCCTCCTCCTCCTCTTCCTCTTTTTCTTCTGCAAAACATTACTAAATACTTATTACTATTGACACGAAAGGAGAGTGGGAATCAAACTTCTGCATGCCAAAGCGTTGGAATTACCGAGATTCTCTACAATCCTCTTCCCGTGGCAGAGGAGAAGCTCTAGCTAAAGATGAGAACATAGATTTGCATGGAGCTGGGTAATAGATTCAGTCCCCTGCATCTCTGTTTAGAACAGAGGGCAACTATAACCATCACTCGTCATTGCCTATGCTTGCTAGGAATGAGATGAGTTGTAGTGCAACAATATTTGGACTTATTTGGAATATTTGGAATCAGTCTCACCTCTGATTTATAGCTCTGTTGAATTTCTTACTGAGAAGTGCTAAAGAAGAGATAAGTCTGGCATTATAGTAATTAATTTGTTGGAACAGTACTACGCAGATGACTTTACATTCCAGGTGGAAAGACCGACTGTGCAAATATTAACTTGCACATGTTGCCCACCTCCTTAGTAGAGAACCATCCGCCTCCTTAGTTACTGGAATAGACACACTCTGTCTCTATAAATAGCTACCAGAATTCGCCAACTGTGTGCTGTTTAGTCTGAGCCTAAGTGAAAAAATGGGAAATCCATCAGCACTGCCATGGCCCAAAGAGGGTGTGGTTGGAAACGGAGTTGTTTTCTGTTGCAGAATGTGGACTTTTATAACCAAACCCTGAAGTATCTGGAGGATGTCACAAGGTTTTCTTGCTGGGCTGAACTATGAAAGCTGGAGAGGAAAAAATGAAACACTATTGAGCTTTATAGAATGGACGTGTACTCAGTGTTTTCTTTTCTTTTTTAAAATAGGCTACAGTTGGTTAAGAGGAACAGTTGTCCCTCTGTATCCACAGATTTGGTATCCATGGATTTAAGTATTCACGGCTTGAAAATATTCTCAAAAGATAATAATCCAAAAAGCAAGCCTTGATTTTGCCATCTTATATAAGGGACACTATTTTGCTATGCCACTGCAAATAATGGGACTTGAGTACTCATGGATTTTGGTATCCACGGGGGGTCCTGGAACCAAACCCCAATGAATATGAAGGAACAACTGTATTTAGGGGTAGCTGTGTGAATCCAAAATTCACAAAATAACAATACCTTTATTGGCCAACTAAAATGAACAAAACACATCATGCAAGCTTTCGAAGCTTCACTGTCTTTTTCACCATGCATGGATGTTTAAAAATCATACAGGAGAAGAAAATCGATGATGTTAGAGTCACAGACCTTTTTTTTTTTTTGTATCAGATGTTTCTTCTGTTGTCAATTAAGATGGTCTGGAGCTATAGCAATGCTGAGAAAGGCCACTCCCATTCTTTGCCACGTGGAGACTAGGCACAAACGGCAATACAAGACAGGTAATAAAATTTCAGCTTCATTAGCAACAGAAAAGTAACTTTTCTTGAGATCCAGGCTGAGAGGTATAATTGTTTCCTCACTGAAATAGCTCAAGCCTATAACACTTCATAGATGAAAACTGGGAAATGTGGCCAAGCAACATCAGAGTGTGGTTAAGATGGCAAAAGTAATAAATGAGGAAGAACACATAAGCTAGGAGAGGCTGCAGCAGTTTGCTTTTGCCTGAGCCTACTGGGAAGGTCAAGAGTCCACACTCTCATTTCCTCTCTTCCCTGTGGAATTAATTGAGTGCAAGCCACTTTGGCACTTTGAACTCCTTTTGCAGAAACTGAAGTAAGCCAAGGACAAATGAGGAAAGGAGGAAGAGGAGAGAGAAACTGGGACATTTTAAAAGCAGCTGAAAAAATGGCGTGGCAGAGGATTAATCTGGACTGTCCCTGCTAAACCAGTTAAGATTGTCTACAGGGTTATCAATGCAGGCAGAGGCCTCTCCCCTTCTTGGCCACATGGGGACCAAGGACAGTGGGCAATAAAAGACAGGCAATAAAATCCAAATCCATTACCAGCAGCTACTTTGTTACTAGTTACCAGTTACTTTGCTGCTGCTAATGGATTAGAAATTTTATTGCCTGCCTTTTAGTGCCCTTCCTCCCTGGTCCTCACATGGCCAAGAAGAGGAGAGGTCTCTGCCTGTGTTGATATACCTCCAGACCATCTCTGGACAACTGACAACAGAAGAAACCTCTGAGACAAAACGTAGGCCTTTGACTCGAACATCACCACTTTTCTTCTCCTGTATGATTTTTAACATCTTTGCCTGATGAAGAAACCAATGAAGCTTTGAAAGCTGACATGATGCTTAGCTTCCAGGATCCCCCTCTACACATGTTTTATATGTTTAAGGGATGCATCACATTGTTTTTGTTGTGTGCCTTCAAGTTGTTTTCTACTTATGGAGACCCTAAGGTGAACCTATTGCAGGGTTTTCTTAGTAAGATTTTTTTTCTGAGTGTTTTTTGCCTTCACCTTCCTCTGAGGCTGAGAGAGTGTGATTAGCCCAAGGTCACCCAGTGAGTTTCTGTGGGCAAGCAGGGATCTGATCCCTGGTTTCCAGAGTGGTAATCCAATGCTCAAACCACTGCATCACACTGGCTCTCCAAGTAATGGACTTCCAACTAATCACTTGGATTTTTGGTGTAACAGATATTTGTATGTGGGGTATGGGGAGGAAGAGAAAGCGAGAGGGAGATGGGGTGGGGAGAGAGAGAGATGCTATGGTTGAATGCTGGATTCTGGGAAACTAGGGTTTGAATCCCTGTTCAACCATGGAAACCAACTGGGCAAGTCACACTCTCTCAGCCTTACAGGAAGGCAGTGGCAAACCTCCTTTAAATAAATCTTGCCAAGAAAACCTTATGGGTTTGTCTACACAATGAAAATACTCCTCATAGAATTTGCAGAGACTATGATCTGTCTGAACGAGATCTGAAGGGGATTTGCAGGATTTGGAGGGAGGGGGGCTAAAAACTCCACAAACCACTCAGTAAAAGGATTCATGTTTCCTCCTGAAGCTTCCAGAAAAATGCGCATAGACTCACATTTTTGGATATGTGGCTATCCAAATTTGCAGTCACTGTGCATTTTCTCTCAATTTCCTTTTATGAGTGTGTGTGCCTGTTCAATGAGAATGGATGCGAATATATGTGGAAATGGTGAAGAGAAATCAACTTGGCTGTGAATAGACAAAAGTGCGCATTAAACTGTTGTGTCTATACGAGCCCTCTGAAAGGGCATAAGTTGGAGTTGACTTGAAGGCACACAACAACAGCCACAGGCTTCCAGTCCCAGCTTCATATCTGTAAAATGGCACTAACCATGACCTGCCTCACATTACAAAAATGAATACAATAGGAGAAATGAAGTTGTAATGTCCAAAGCGCTCTGCGGCAGACTCAACATAGCTGTTTGAGAGAGGAGGAAAGCAAAGAAAGAGCGCTGTGTGTGAAGGGGGCAGGGGATGTGTGTTCCTCACAGAAGCCTCCATCTGGAAATGCTCAGAAAGGTAAGAGCCCTTGGTAGAGCAGAAGAAACCGAAAAGTGCATGATTTAAAACAGCTGAACAAACTCCTAAGTCAGTGGAGGGGAACTTGCACATATAGGGGGTGGGAAGGGAATGCACAACAATAAAAACATTTTATCCCTCTGGTATATTTGCATCCCTTTCAGCTACTTTTCTTTTATTGTTGTTAGCCTTAAAGGGAGTACTCTGGGTATTTTGCCCCAAACCTACTTATTAGAGCTTGGTGACTTGCATTTGAAAATTAATGAGTTTTGTTATTATTATTCCCAGCTGTGAAAAAGTAAGTAGGTACCATTATACCTGCAAGTTTTTTTTAAAAAAGTAGCTCTTTATTTTTGATACTTTACTTGCAGCATCTTTTACTGTTCAATAGCAACCAAATTAGTTACTCTTGTTTTAAAAAGTCACAGAGGGAGAAAAGAAGCAGTGCTTGGTAGTTAAGCCGTGACCAAAAGTTACTTGTAATTAATTGATTTTTCCCCAATAACTACAGATTGTAACAGGACAAGAGATAAATGTATTCTTTTTGTGGTTCCAGAACAGAAGGTGGCCATGTGATCCAAAAGGATAAAACAAAACCCAACCTCCATAAACAGATAATACCTTTATTAGGATCTAGTACAAAAGGGTGCAAATTTTTGTGTTCTCCGTGACTCTTTCTCAGGCTAGAGGATCATGGTAGTCCCCCAAAACTGGCAAGATGTGTTATGTCATTGAGGTCTGAAATTAAACTTTACCTCAGGATAAAGACTGTACTCATCTTCCCCTTTAACATTTATTACCCTCTAGACTTGGTAAAAAAAAATTCTGGAGAAGCCACAAGCTTGCAACACATCTGTATCAGAAGATTTTAATGAAGGTGTTGTCTGTCTATGGATTTTGTATTTTCCTTTATTCCTTTGGATCACATAGCTACATTTTCTTCTAGAACTGCAAAATGAGTCAATTTATCCCTTGTCCTGCTACAGTTACTGCTGGAAAAAGTAAAAAAGTAAATTAATTGCAAGTGGCTCTTTTTGTCAATGATTTACTACGAAGTTCTCCTTCTTTCTTCCCTTACAATTGATTCCTGTTCACTTCACAGATTTCAGTTACAAAAGATCATCTTCCTGCATGCCTTTAATACAACTGTCTTTGAAAGGCATTTTCATCAAGGATTAAACAAACCCCAGTGTGTTAGGTTTCCCCTCCCTCCTTCTCTCTCTCCCTGCTTCCCCGCCTTTGGAAAAAATAGTAATAAATGAATCATTTCATTTCAACTTTGGGCAAAGGGGTTTGAGGTGCTGGATTTGAAGTGAACCATGCAATTACATAAACATCGGAGCAGCCAGTTCACCAGTGAATGGAAAGACATGGATGTTAGAGGATTATCTAAACAGTTGAACACTTTTTCCATGTGTGTGTAAGGAAAAGCTTGGAATACTTGGGCTAACACCCCCCTTCCATGCTGCCGCCACTGTAGAGGCAAGACAGGAGAAGCCCAAAGGAAAGATCCAGATTTTCAGTTTTTGTTTGTGGTTCTGGAAACTGATGAACAACAAAGCTTGGTGACAGCTTTGGTAAAGTCACATCTTTACTACCGCTCTCTAGCAAGCTGAATGGCAGATGGGGATGCTGAGCTGACTAAACCATCCGGCCTAGGAAAACCAAACTAAGCCGTTTGCTGCGGAGGGAAAGGATTGTGTTGAGACGTTGACTGAGTGCCTGGGAGCTTACACTGAAGTACCATGAAACTTTGGATGTGCTGTGCTTTTTTTTTTTTTTGGCCTTTAATATAAAAAAAGGCGACAACTTCCAAATCAGTGGAAATGTTATCATGCTGCATTTTTCTCCCTAACCAAGTCACAGCTATGAAATGCAAAGACATTTTGGCCTTCTTGAAGATGGTAAGTACTTCTTGTTGAACTTTTGTGTGGTGTAAAGGTTAATTTCCAGCACATTAACTTCAGAGTAAATCACCTCTGAGTATTCCTTGCCTGAGAAAACCCTAAGAAATTCATGGGGTTGCCATAAATCGACAAGCGGCTTGAAGGTGCATGCACACAAAAGTGCTGCTAACACTGTTTCCCCCCCCCTTTTTTTTAAGAGTTGGGGGGGGGGAATCCAGGTTTTTAAGGTTGAAGGGATGGAGGAGAGGGCAAAATCTGTTAGTAAAATTCCAGGAGTTTAAAAATATGTATTTTGCGGGGAAGACCAAAACAAACAAGAAAAAGGTTGTATATGAGATTATAATATGTGACTTGGCTTAAATGTGGCAGCTCAACTTCAGCTTCAGTGTGATGTGGGCATGACTGCTTTTGCAAGGCCTTTAAAATAAATACAACAGAAAAAGAAACAAGCAAGATGTGGATGCCTGAATCCAACAACAGCTGATGATATGCAGTTTTATGGGATATTTGTGGGGCTTTTAACAGAAGGGTGCTTGTAGGGCTGGATATAACATAGTTGCCCTCCCCTGTAGCAAGAAAGGTGGTGATTTATTTACTGTATTGCCATGAAAGAAAGAAAAAATAGCGTCACCCCAGCAGGATTTGCATATGCAAATTTCTCCATTAATACCACAGTATATCAGTATTATATTATACTACTATAAGTAATAAGCACTGTAATTATAATTATAGTAACTGTTACTGCTATACCCCCCAACTGTTCTGATTTAGCTGGGACAGTCCAGATTAGTCCTCTGTCATCCCACTTTTTCAGCTCCATTTAAAATGTCCTAGTTTCTCTTTCTTCCTCCCACTTGTCCTCTTTGCTCTCAGCTTACTTCAGTTACTGAAAAATGAGTTCAGATCACCAAAGTGGTTTGCACTCCATTAACTTAGCAAGGGAGAGAAGATAGGAGGGGGCAGAGTCTTGACCTTCCCAGTAGGTTCAGGCAAAAGCAAAGTGCTGCAGCCTCTTCTAGATTGCATCTTCTTCGTCATAAATAATTTTTGACATCTTGAGTGCACTCTGATGTTGCTTGGTCACGTGTCCCAGTTTTCTTCTGTGAAATGTCACAGGGTATGTACTATTGTAATTTAAATATAATTAACTAAAGTATCACACAACATAGGGAGGAAGACTATGACTAGGGGGTTGTCTGGATGGTGAAAATAATCCAAATAGAATTCGCTGAGAATACCTTTTGCCCAGACGAGCTGTGCAGGAGATTTGTGGAAGGAGGGGGACAAAAAAGTGTGACAAGAGACTTCACTTTTTTTGCAAAGTTTTAAAAATACTGTGGGGGTTTGTGCATTACCAGCCATCTGAACAATCAATTCACAGTGCCACACATTCTTGGCAAAGGCAGAGGTTGACAGGGGTGGGCATTCCAGCGGTGGACTCCGAAAGTGCTATTTTGGTGTTCTGGACGAGCAAGTGTGCACATATCCACTGTGCTGGGGTGGGGAAAAAAACTATATATATATATATATATATATATCTTTACAAGCAAATGGTCTCCCTTCCGCTCATTTACAATAAAAAATTTTTTTAAAGCCTGTGCAGTGATGATAACATTGTAGGGAATAATAGCGCCCCGTATTTGCCATTGCCATCTTGATTTGCAGGATGGCTCCATCTGAACTTCAACATGAATAGCTTTGCAGACAGTGTTTGGCGCCCGAAAATCATGGAGACAAAAGAGAGCTGCTGCGAATTGGCAGTAATATGCATCCCTGCACAGTATTTCCTCCTGCCTAGCTGAGCCCTAGGTGACTGGTCTGCTCGGTCTGTTCTCCAGATATTAACCAATGATGGACAATTCCAAGGTCCTCCTCTTATGGATTCTTATGTTTTTCTGTCTTCCCACTGGACTTGGTGCAATGATCAGCCCTTCAAATAAGCAGTTGTTTTCCGATGAGCCTTCAAATAGAGAATTGTCCTCTGTAAAGTAGGAGGACACATAGTCACTCTTATGCTAACAGCTAATTACCCTTTGTATGGAGGAAATATACCTCTGAACACTAGGGGCCAGGAACTTATAGCTGGGGGAAGTTTTCACCTATGATTCCCTGGTTCATTTGTCTGGCCAGTCCTGGAAAAACAATGGAAACCAGCGCTGATCTTGTGAGAATGAGGGAGGCAGTTTTTGTGTTCAATTCCTATGTAGAAATCAGTTTTCTTTCAGGAATACAGTCAGACCTCCATATCTGTGAGGGTGTGGTTCCTCGACTTACTGTGGATACCAGAAACCACGGATAACAGCAAACATCATTGAAAATAATGAGATGTCCGGTTTAAAATACTATAGAGTTGCCTTGGAAGACCTAGAAAATGTCTAGAGAGGATGCCTCTCTAGGCATTTTCTAGGAAGACTCTATGGTATGTGTTTTTCTGTTTGCGTCCTGCAGATAACTGAAACCGTGGATATTGGTTCTGCTGATATGGGGGTCCAACTATACACATAGGCTGAACTACTTTCATTATAAAAACTTAGTCTGATCCTGATTGCTGTGCTATCCATTTTGTTCTGCTACTGTATTAATGACAGTACTCAGTTCTACTCCTATAATGGTTCTGTGTTGTGGGTTCCCAAATGTTGCTGGCTAAAGCTTCCAGAATCCCTGACAATTTTTTGTGTTGGCTGCTGGATGTTTGAGTCTATCAACATCTGTGTACTCCATACCCTCAAAGTGTCCAGATTTGGCAAGGACAGTCCTGATTAAACCACTGCTGTCCCACTTTATTAGCTGCTTTCAAAATGTCTCATTTTCTTTCTCCTCCTACTTTACCCCTTTGTCTTCAGCTTACCTCAGTTGCTGCAAACTCTGTTGAAAGTGCCAAAAGTAGTTTGCACTCAATTGACTCAGCAGGGGAGAGAATATGTTGGAATCCCTGTTTTGTTCAGGGGAAAGCAAACCACTGCAGCCTCCCCTAGCTTGTGTGTTTTTCTTCATTGATAACTTTTGCTATCTTGACCACCCTCTGATGTTATCTGGCCGCATGTGTCCTAGATTTTATCTGTGAAAAGTTGGAGAGAGCCAGCATTGTGTAATGGTTTGAGCAATGGACTTGGACTCTGGGAGACCAAGGTTCGAATCCCTGCTCAGCCATGGAAACCCACTGGTAACCTTAGGCGAGTCACACTCTCTCATCCTCAGAAGAAGGCAAAGGCAACCCCCCTCTGAACAAATCTTGCCTAGAAAACCCCATGATAGGTTTGCCTTAGGGTCGCAATAAGTCAGAAACAACTTGAAGGCACACCACCACAACAATGGTGCTCAAGTTTGAGAACCACTGAACTACTGCTATTGGAAAATGTAGCAGTTCTAGTATCTGTCCTGCTGCAAAGCTTGTTTGCTTGTTTTCTGTTTATAAAATGATAATGGCACCAATTAATGCCAGCATTTCTGTTTGCTTGTAACTGTGAAAGTAATTGGTTGTTGGAATACTTAAAGCCTGGCTGTTCAGGACAAAATGTATCCATATACCTTTTGACCTCAGTCATCCACAAAGAGAGCCCTTGTTGACTTTCTACATGAAAACATTCCCTATCACCCATGTTCACCCCACTCACAGAATTCTTGCTAGGGTGGAGTCTTGGGACTTTATCAGACTAGTGTCTAAAAATGCAATAATTCCACTGTTGAGGAAAAGAGAAACTTAGTGGTATGATTACAGTAATTATTTCATGTCTCTGTAATTGCACATACTGTGCTATAATCGCACAATATGACCACCACAGAATCATTGCACAACCACCACTACCAGTTTAAGAATGGGATTTTACTTCTGTAATTTTGTATGGACAAGATTTTGGCTCTTATTGCAAGAAGACGCAAATTTCTTTAAACACATGAAAAACACATAAATAATGAAATAAATGAACAAATAAACACTTAAACAAACATACAAATGTACCAAGGAAAGGTGACAGTTCATTAAAAAAGCATCCAGTGTTCTTGTAGAAAAGGGGTAGGGGAAAACAAGGATTGCCCATTCACACTGTAACTGCGTGATTACAGTGGGATATGATTTTGCATATTCGTTAATACTGCAAAAAGGGTGATATTGAATTTCAGTCAATGAAAAGTGATGAGCAATTAATGAATGGAGCACAGATTGACCATGGGAGGACAATGATGTCATGTGATAACGGGAACCCGTTTGCAGTATTGTTGCACTATAATTCTGCAATTACAGTCTGATCTGATAAAGTACTTAATCTTACAGGGGGCAATCTTCTTTTTGAAAGTGTCATCTATTTGAAGAACTATCTAGTCCAAGGCTGGTTTATAGCCTTTCTTTCCTCTTACACGGGGCCACAGGGTTGGCCCTTGAAGTTGTCCGTCCGGGCAGTAAACTTGATAGCAGTCATGTTACAATTCACAGTCTTGCCCACTTAGCATTGTAAAGTAATTCTATTTAAATTATAGTATTTAAATGTGCATTTATACATGTAAATTAGGATTTGAAAACTCTATACAAATTTGATACCCCCTCCTGGTTTTTACTGATTTTTTTTCCTTTTGGGGAAGGGCAATGTGTCACCATCATCTTACAAGGCAAATTGTGAAGAAGAGAATCAGAATGCAAATAGAATTGAAGTATTGGCTGAAGAATTAGATGTGGCCGGTTCAAAGAGTTTTTGGATTAGTATATGTCAATATTGCTTTGAGGCTAGCTTGGTGTGTTCTGTGTAACCTTTCTGTACACTGCTAGTGTTTCCTCAGTCTGTTATAATGATTACCAAACATTATAACTATTATTACAATGAAAACATGAGATTCTAAGGAAAAGTGGGAATCATGCAACCCAAAATTCTTGGACTACTAATTCCAACAGCCATAGCCAACATAAGCAACAGTAAGGGATTATGGGAATTGGTCCATCAACCAGCTCTCTCTGCTCCTAATGAAACTACTCAGTGACTACTCTAAACTTTCTATGGCTCAAGAAGCAATAAAGTCATTCTCCTCCTTCTCATATTAACTATTTCCAAAGGGAAAGGAGGTGACAACATTCTCTGCTAAACAGGAGGGGGAACACCCCTCTCTTTGCAATTGTGATATTAAACTTTGGAAAACTTGAAAGGTGCCTAGATTGATATGTGCCACTTTCATATAGTCCTCTTACTATGTTGGCTTTCAAAATGAGGAGGATCCATATAATCCAACTGTCCTGATTTGGCAGGTACAGTCCTGATTAATCCTCTGTCATCCCACTTTTTCAGCTGTTTTTAAAATGTGAAGTCAAAGGCTTTCACAGCCGGCATCCATAGGCTTTCTGTGGCTTTTTTTCTGGGCTGTGAAGCTGTGTTCTGGAAGAGTTTCTTTCTGACGTTTCTCCTGCATCTGTGGCTGGCATCTTCAGAGAATGATTGGGTAGGAGTGTGTGTGTGTGTGTAGTTATATACTATGAACCCCTGTTGGGGAGGATATGTAAATTTGTGTATTTGAATGGCTAGTTTCTGTGTGGAGATATACAAAGAGGATTAGTGTCTGTTTGGCTAATGGTCCATTGTCTGCTGGAAATCTCCCTGTCCCTGGTTGGAGTTCATTTGCACGTGTTGAGTTTTGATTTTAGTGTTTTTCAGGACAGGTAGCCGGATTTTGTTTACTTTTAGGGTTTCTTCTTTCCTGTTGAAGTTGTCCAGGTGTTTGTGGAGTTCAATAGCTTCTCTGTACATTCTGAAATGATAGTTGTTGGACTATCACTTTGCCAGTAAGCTCTGTCCCCCTGTGCATGTCCAACCAAGCAGCTTTCCACTTCCACTCTTATTGGGAATGTGCAGCAAAGCGAATTGGTTGTCCCAATGAGCAGGAATGCACATTTCCTTTGAAGATTTTTTTTTTAAATGGGAGAATGCGCAAAGGCTTTTCCCACAGAGAATTTAGTGGTTTTGACCCCACTCCTTCCAAATATGTTGGATTGGTGTGGGATCTCATTAAGACAAAGTGTATTCTCCTCAAATTCTATGAGGAGTATTTTTGCCATATAGACAACACTCCTATTTCCCATACTGGCCAGCCGGCTGGCTTGGGGAAGTGGTTGCTGTTGTATCCTAGCAACTGGTACTAAACTAAACTTGGACTGGGTGGTCCTTCAGACAGAGAACATCTTGAGATAGAGGACTGTGCTCTGTAAAGTGGGACACAGGGTCACCACTATAGTGGAATGAATGGCTTATTGGTCTGATCTAACAAGGCATTGCTTAAAGACATTCTTGCCTCCTCCTCATTCACCCACCTACAGCTATTCTCCACCTCCGAACACATGCTGGCTTAAAAGCTTTGTTGAAGTGTAACATTCCTAGCATGGCCCACATAGCTTACCAAACAGTAATGGCTCTACAGAGGTCTTTTCTGTAGTTGTGCTATTCTTTGATGCACAGCATAGCCTGCATTCATATTTCTTACATACCATATGGCATATGACTTATTTTTTTTCCTCCTAAAAAGCCCACACATTTTACCTACACATAGAATCTTCCCGGCTGCCGCAGTGTCTGGCTGTGGAAGGCTAGAAGAGGCAAGGCACCATCATACAATCTGTTCTGGAAACATATGCTCTCTCTGCAATGAACATTTTTTATTCCATCATTTCTTTTTCCATGCAATCACCATGCTGTAGATCAGGGTGGGCAATGTATATCTGTTGGGCTGCATGCAGCCCCTCGAAATTGTTTTAGACACCCCCCAGCTTTCCATTAACTCTTCTCCCCCCCGCAAATGCCCCTATGCCCCCTGTGAGCTGTGAAAGGCAATTTAATTGCTGCGCTTGTAGTGGACCAGTACCCTCTAGCTAGAACCAACACTACATTCCTTACTAATCTTTAACAGAACTCCTTATTAACCTTTAATAAACAACGTGTTTGAAGGGCAAGTGAACAGTGTACATATCAGTGAGGGAGGAGGGGGTAGAAATAAGAGAATATAAAGATTAGTGACTAAACTGAACTGAACAGGTTGTAAGATGAGATCCCATACATTTATGCTGATTTTTCCAGACTGACACATTCCAGATGTGTTGAATCTGACAGCTTCCAGATTTATTCTAGATGTGCCTTAGGACTTTATCAGATGAGCGTCCAAAAACACTGTAATTCTGTGAATGTGGATAATGGAAACATTGTGGCATTATAATACTTACCTTCTCATGTCACTGTAATCATGCGAAGGAATTGCCACAGAATCATCACACGGCGACCACTAGCGCTTTAAGAATGGGAGTTTACTTCCACAATTCAGCATGGGTGAGATTTCGGCGGTTCTTATGAGAAGATGCGAGCGCCTTAAAAATAAAAAATAACACCCTCAATTTAAAAAGTAAATGAACACACAAGCACTGAAACAAACCTAGAAACCTGCCAGAAAAATGGGTCAGTGCATAAGAAGAGTGTCCTGTGCTTTATTTTTGTGTTCTCACCTGGATGTTTTCTTGCTGACGACTGCCCATTCATGCTGTAATCTCATGATTACAACAGGACATGGTTTTACATGCTTTCAATACCGCGAAAACAGCACTATTGATGATCTATTGATAGTTTAACCTGTCAATTAAAAGCAACGGGGGTTTTGCAGCTGGGGAACAGGATAACCACATGGTCATGCAGTAGCAGGGCCCATCCGCGCTACCGTGATGTCATTATCCTGCTATTTTTGCCATGTCTGATAAAGTCCTTAGATGGCATGATTAAAAGAGCCCTTGACCAGCTCTGTAAGTAGGCTTAATTTATACTGAAGGAAATGTTCCAAGAGACCTTGGGGTTGAGACAATGGGGTTGAGTTCAGCACCTTTGATGAGTGCTAGTTCAGGCAAAACTAGCAATGACAGTACCGGGCAAGATGATGGAGCAGTAGTCCTGCTCAGCATAAGGCAACTTGGCATGTATTCTGTACCATATAATGGAGAACAACAATGTTATCTTGTTGGAATAAAAATTATTATTTAGGGGTGGGTGGGCTAGGGTATTGTGATTATGGAGTTTTTTATATTGTAAGCTGCCCCGATTGCGTTGCAGAGGGGCGGGATAGAAATAAAATTTTATTTATTTATTTATTTATTATTATGCATTGCTTCTCAATCTGTGGTATTTCAGATATTTTAGACTTCCATTCCCAGTATCCTTGATCATTGGTTATGTGGAGAGTTGAAGTCCAAAAACATTAGGGTGGGCAGAGGTGGACTATCAGTGCCTTCAGGAACTCACTTTGTAATAAAGTAGTGGCAAGATGCTAACTCACAAGACATCTGTCAGGATGTCCCAGACAGATTGTTTCACTGGGTTTATTTGTCAATTTTGTTTTCCCCCCGCCCCCCTTTTGTAATTAGGAAACAATAGTAGTGTCCTGTAGTCTTATACACAATTACTGGAACAAAGTCATGTGACAATCCAAGGGTATGTTTCCAATTATTGTACTTGAGTCTTTCTGCCAGGGCTGTGAAGACAAACAGCCTTCTGATGGAGTCTGGTTTTTTCTGCTGCTTTGTTGTAAGTCCCTTTTAACATTTATTTTTTAGAATGCTTGTGTGTCTTCCCTCCCTCCTTCCCTCCCTCCCCCCACAGTAATTCTGACTTCTCCTCAAGGAAATTATAGGAAAGGGGTAACCTATCAACTGGATGGCTAAGGATTTGTCCAATACTTTCAATTACACTTTATTGGATAAGATTTTTAACGAGAGTGCCGAGTCTCAGAGGCTTCCTGTTGGAGTTGCATGCAAGATGTTGCATCATAAAACATGGGCCAATTGTCCCCAAATGCTTCATGGTGGCATTCTGATGGCACTGTTTCTTTGGGTCTAGCATTTCCTGCAACTTCATGCTCTCCAATTCAGCCTTGTAATTGTACCAGACATTTACAGTGGGCCTTCTGGATCCAATGGGGTTTAGTTCTGGAACCTCCTATGGATGACAACAAATGTGGATGATAGTGTCCCATATTATTAAATGTCAGTGATGTGTGCACGGACACTTAAGTGCATCCATGTTCATGTCACTGCCATTTTAGGTATAGGACATGATGATCTGCGGTTGCTCGAAATCACTGGTCTGAAGCCCGTGGATCAGGAGGGCCCACTGTACATCTTTTTTAAATGTTCTGTTTGATACTCCAAATGAAATATAAATCAAAGGAGAACTGCTCCATGTGCAGAAATCTATTTAAATAAAGAACAAAACAGGTTACAGTGATTCAACACAAAACAGAGGAGGAGGAGAAAAAAAAATGAGCTCAGTGAACATTTGGTTTGGATTACAAAAACAATACAAAACTTATAACTGGAGTTCCAGGATTACATAAAAGAACAAAATGCAGCAAAAAGGATGTGTAAATGTATTGACAGATGGTTGCATTTCACTAACCAGATGGGTAGAGAGCCAATGTGGTGTAGTGGTTTGAGCATTAGACTATGGACATTATCAGACACACCAAATACGGCATCATAATGATGCCACATAAACACAAGAGGGTGCACATATCAGACGACATCGCCTTTTTGCATTTATGTCCTGGCCAAAACTCATCCTATTTTACTGACGGCTCAAGCCATCAATAGATCCCCCATGGCACTTTAGTGCCGGCATTGCCGATGTATGAAACCTCACACCATTTAACTCACACAAATACAGCATCAATGGTTGGTCTGGCCAGAACACTTCCAGGTGAGATCATGATCTACAGGTAGGTGATGCACTTTTTATGATCCTCACCAGTTTACTTGGGACTTTTAAAGTGTGTTCCTGTGCTTTTAAAAACTTTTTCTGTGTTCTTTTTGTTTTTATTTTTGAATTTCCCACGTATGCATTCTGATGAGAACACATGGGATTTTGCATGAGGAAGTGAATGGAGCTCTGTTCACTTCCTCTTTCATTGCTGGGAAGCCTTTGGATGGGAGTGAAGGTAAGTGTGGCAGGGGGAGGTCTTTTGCTGGCATAAAAACAGAAAAGTTATGCCGGCAAAAGAATGGGGTTTAGGGGTGGTGGTCCGAAAAAGTCCTATGACTCTGGTGACCAGGTTCGAATCCCCACTTAGACATGGAAACCTACTGGATGACCTTGGGCAAGTCATATACTCTCAGCCTCAGAGGAAGGAAAAGGCAACCCCCCCCCCTGAACCAATCTGACCAAGAGCCCTGTGATAGGTTTGCTTTAGAGTCACCATAAGTCAGAAACGACTTGAGGGCACACAAGAAGAAACCAGATGGGGAACGCCTTTCAAAATAAGTTATTTTACTGATAATACATTTGGGTTAAATGTACAGCCAATAATCAAAAGTTTGTGGCACATTTGTGGCTTTTCATATGTGTAAATGATTGATTATGATGATTTCTTTATCCTTCCTCGCCATCTAAAAACTTGATTCCATCCCTCAGAGTTCTTGGCCACTCTGCTAGAGCAAAGACAACTTTAGTTAGTACTCCATAGCTGCTGTCTTCCTAAATTAGATGGAATGGAGATTTTAAAAATCCAAATGCTGCAAGCAGCAAATTGATATATTGGTCCATCTCTGTTCACAGAATAGCATCTTCCCATAGGGTAACACTCTGACCTATTGTAAAAGCTCTTTATTAGGGCTAGCAAATCCAATGCTGGTTTCTAGCCTTCCTGATCTCATGCATTCCCCTCTGTTCAGGAGATTATCAGACACGGGGGAATGCACCAAAAAATCACATTCCCAACCACATCACAAGATAGCAACAAGAACAGAAAGGGGAACCTTACCAGACACCTGCGTCCTTCTGCCATTCCAGGGGTGTAGCGCTGCTACAGATGAGGCTTCTCTTTTTGATTGATGGGGACAGGCGGCTAATAAAAAAGGATACCTTACTCATGGCTACACTATGCCCCCGGGACACTGGAGGATATCGTTGTCTGATAATCTCACCTCTTCCTGTTCACAATGCAATCTTTTGATGCAGTTTTTGCTGCATCTGATAATCTCCTCAATTTCCATCACTTACTTTGCAGCACTGATCTGCTTCTTATTCCTTCCCTCATATGCTTACCTTTCAGGAAAGTGAATATTGATCAGAAGATCTCCAATCCCTTTCTTTAGCTACTGAATTTTGTTTGCTATAAAGAGGGGATAGCTCATGCTCAAAGGAAGCAGCTGGATCAATTTCAACACTAGCTTCATCTCTGCTGTAATTGTTTCTTTTGCAGTTGTTGTTGTAGCTCTGATTTATTACAAAGCTTTGTCTGGTTCCATTTACAGCATGATTCCTTTTAGCCAAGGATGAGCAGATTCTTGATTCACAGATGAGCCACAGTGTTTGGGGGCAGGGCCATATTAAGGTTTTTGTAGGCTTTAGGCACTCTTTTTTTGTGGATGAAAATATAAAATATCTTTATTTTGAAATGTTGTTTTCCTTCTCAATTCCTGTAATTATTTTGTTAATTATTTTATTTTTGTAGATCTGTCCGTCCTCTCATCCATTCCTGCTCTCTCCCACTCTGCAGGCCTTCCTCCTTCATGTCTGCTGCACCACAAGAAAGCATATTGATCCTGTGTGCTTCCTCTTCCTGCCCTTCCCTCCCTCCTCTTCTTACTGCTCTCAGTCACACTTCGCACTGCTTGCTGCCTCAGCTGCCTCCACCTGCCATCAGAATGGAAAGGGACAAATGGAGAGGGGGCATTATAGCAAATTAAAATGTTACTTTCCATGGCATTTGCAGGCAAATGTCTTAAACTACATGCATGATTTGGGGAGTGGGGAAGGTATTTTATGTTCCAACCTAAGGTGGTTTTTTTTTAATAGCCCCTAACATAATTAATATCAACATGTTGGTTCCTTAAAAGGACAGTGGACAAAATACTTCTTTTCCATTCTTCAATAGAGCTTGGAGATACACATAAAATATCTGCCACACAAGAGATCACGATCAGAGCATCCCTGACAGATGGCCATCCAGCCTCCACTTAGAGACCTCCAAGGAAGGAGACCCCACCATGCTCCGAGGGAGTGTGTTCCACTGCCAAACAGCTCTTGCTGTCAGAAAGTTCCTCCTCATGTTGAGGTGGAATCCCATGGATAATTGAATCAGTGGATATGGGGGTCCTACTGTATTTTTAGCATAACTCTAAGATCCTTTATGGAAGTGATAAGGGCCAGGGCTAGTGCTTCCATTTTTGGGGGGATCTGCTTTGTACTTTAGTCTGAACTAAAACAGTGGCTGAAAATCCATTTGGTGTTTCATGTTCCTTCTACCCTGTTAGACCCCTTCAGTGGGTATGGAAACAGTAAGGGCCAGTGGTAGCTGGTGTATTTGCTGTCAGTAAGGTGGTTGGTCTGCTCCGGGGTTTGGCCTGAATTTTAATGGAGCTGTCCAATGTGTTAAACATAATTTGTATTGATGGTTTAGCCCTCTGGAGGGCTCCTTTCAAGTTCAGACTAAAACTCTGAAAAGGGTTACTGCCACACTGACATGGAAGCCAGCAGCCCACAGGGTCTGCACTTTTGTGAATGTGGAGGGTTTTGAACATCTCTCAGTGGAGTGCTTGGTTTAATCTGTGGGTTTTTCCCCCTTCTGAGAGTGTCAGTTATTTAGCTAACTCTGTGGTTCTTCTAGGTTGTAGGCTTTCAAGAACCTCATCTTTGCCTGTCTTTCTCCACGAAGAAGTATTTCTCCCTTGGAAAGGTCTTGCATTGGGAGCTTGTAACTCCAGCTCTCTCCCAGTCACTAAAATACCAGTAGAAGACATTGCTTTAAAAAAGAAAATGCCTCTCTGTTTCAATATTGCCAAGTTTCTCTGAATTCCACATGTATTTTCTCCATTAACTTGGGTTTCCATTGTAAATTGTTTGAATTGATTTTATTTTACACTGTCCTCAGCTCCATCATCAATCCAAATGGAGACTAGTTGAGAAACCAGAAGAAAGCTAAGTTTTGGAATGGCAGCTATGAAAAGAACCAAATAAGATGCTCAAGTGCAAAGATTTATCATTAAAAAGCAAAAGTCAGAATAATTCAGGCCACAGCATTATAGATTTCCAGATGTCCAGAGGAGGATGACCAGGGTGGTGGGAGGTCTGGAAGCCATGATGCCCTATGAAGAGCGGCTTAGGGAGCTGGGGTGTGTTTAGGCTGGAGAAGAGAAGGTGAAGAGGGGACATAATAGCCATGTTTAAGTATTTGAAGGGATGTCATATTGAAGATAGGGAAAGCTTGTTTTCTGCTGCTCCAGAAACTAGGACATGGAACAATGGGTTCAAATTACAGGAAAAGAGATTCCACTTAAACATGAGGAGGAACTTCCTGACAGTAAGAGCTCTTCGGAGGTAGAATGCACTGCCTGGGAGTGTAGTGCAGTCTCCTTCTTTGGAGGTTTTTAAGCAGAGGCTAGAGAGCCATCTGTCGGAAATGATTTGATTGTGTATTCCTGCATGGCAGGGGGTTGGACTAGATGGCCCTTGAGGTCTCTTCCAACTCTATGATTCTATGATTCTATAGTGCAACGATGACAGAATATCATGTCCAACACTTCTCGCGGGGGTGGGGGGAATCCACAGAAAATTAGCAAGTCATGAGACATGAGATTGTTATTTATGGACTGAAGGGCTGTGTCTTAAATCACAGATTTTCAGCAGTGTGTTATATTTTCATATGGGACAGGGAGAAGAGAAGAAACATCATATTTCCAGTTGAGTCCTGCCCCTGCTTCCATATTTTTCTTTCAGAAAGAAATTTAACTGCAACCATGAAGGAAAAGCTGTAGCAATAGCTATGGCAAATTGGTAGAGGAACAGAAGATTACTTGGTTGCTGAAGATGGAGCGGCAGAACAGCTCAAAGACTCGGAAATCTAAGACGTTGCGCTCCATTTCACGCTCCCTCATCCTCTGCAATGGCAAGAGCAGTGATGACGGCTCAAGCCCGGATGAGAAGTACCCCAACCCCTTTGAGAGCCAGGCCAACTGGGGTCAAGAGGAAACAAGCTACTGCCCTCGCCTTCAATTAGTGTGCACATCATCGAGTGAGGATGCCCCTCCTGATCCACTTATGCTCACCAGCATGATGCAGCTGAGAGCCTCAGCCAGTGATAGCTGCAAGAATATGAAGAGAAAGTTCTTCATAAAGGTAGGAGGATCATCAGCCATGGGCTATTTGGCATTTCCAAGAATTGCTTTAAGATTCTTCCCTCCTTCAGCATAACCTGCCTCACTATAATAGATGCAGAGACATAAAACCCTGACTAATATTCCTCCAGAGGCAACATAAATAGTGTGCCAAGGGTATTACACTCCTACTGTGTAGCGGGCTCATCCAATGTACTTGTCATTCAGTGGCACAGCAGGCTGCCCTTACCTAGAATATGGACAAGGAATCACTACAAGACAAATCTGTCATTATAGCACTGTGCACAGCAGGGGTAAGCCAGGGTCTTCCAGGCATCTCTTAGAAAGCAATACTAGTTTAATTGCTCTTTGTCTGGAGGAAATGCAGAGAGATGGCCTAACTTTTCATCTACTGCTGGTCTTGAGAATGTGTGGCCCTCCAGATGCTGGTGAAGTGAGAGACTTCCATGCTAGTGGAAAGCCAGTGGTGAATTATTAGGACAGTATGGATAGAAAAGAATATTGTATTTTTAAGGTGGTGGTGGTTGCTATTGTTGTCTCTGCAATGTTATCCAGTTCTTGCAAGATAATTAATGAAAAGTGTTTGGGTACCTTTCCATTTCCCAAAGTCAGAAGGAAATGGTGAATATTAAATTCCACCTGCTGTTATACCCAAGTAAGAATGGATGATTTAATATGTTCACAGTTCCTATTTGGAAAAGTCACTCAAAACACTTCTTAGGGCTCGTTTATATGTGGGGCAAAAACTTTGAATGGAGTTTTGCCCGCATTTCCCTGCATTGTACCCAAAGCCCTGTGCATCATTATATTCCGCAGGGACATGTCTTCACTGTCCTGGCAGAGTTTTGGCCACCACTTCTGCCACTGCTGCTGTTGTTGCTACTTACTGTGGCCAATTTTAATAATAATAATAATAATAATAATAATAATAATAATTTGTTTATTTATTTCTATCCCACCCCTCTGCAACGCAATCGGGGCAGCTTGCAATATAACCTTCCGAAGGGTGAGAGAATGGGCCGAGGAGGCAGTGTTGCTGAACTGGGGAAGGGAGGAAACCTTAAAATTAAAATTTTGGTCACAGTAAGTGTCAGCAGCAGTGGTGGCGGCAACGACAACAGCTGCGGAAGCGGATGAAAGTATATGAAAACTCTCAAACACCACATACTGCAAATGGTAGTAATATACCCCAAATTTCTGTGAATCTGGGCCATGCCATGTGAGGTCAGATAGCCCCAGATTCAGGGGAAAGAGCATGCCACCTGTGGCCTGGTTGCAACAGATACAGCATGGACCTGCATGGAGATTCGGGGTATTTGACAGTGTAGTCAAGCCCTTAGTCAATGGGGAAAATGCATAAAAATGTGTATATGTATACATAGGAAGGAAAAATATGGAACATTGATGAGATAAGAATGCTCATAGGCTTCTAGCAATGCTTCACATTAGGGATGGAATGGAAGTTCATCAGTTTCCCAACTGGGGATGAAGTTGGAGTTCTCAACTCCTTGGCAAACTTACATGGAAAGAAAAAAAATGGCACATTGAAAATTCCCACAAATTGCTGTTTTTTTTACATAGAAAGCAACAACATTGCACAATAAAAATCTTGCACAACCAAAATGTGCAGAAAAACAGCAATGTTGCACAACAAAACCACATATCTATTTTTTTGTGCAAGGTTGCTGGAATGTACACATTTTTGTTGTACAACATTTTTGTGGAGCAACATAGCTGTTTTCTATATAAAAAACTCCAGCAGTCTTTTACAAAACAGAAACATGGCTGCCTGGTTTGCACAAACCTCACAATCTGAATGTTGCACAGTTTCCTTTCCATCCATCCTTTTCAGGGAAGGCTGTGCAGTTCTCAGGAGAAGCTGTGTGGTTTTTTTGGAAAAACCACAGTTTTCTGGGGAAGCCACACATCTTTTGTGAAAAAGCTGTGCAATTTCCTGTCATTGTAGGAGAAAGAAATTCCCAAATGCGTTGAAGCTACAGAATGAAGAACTCTGCTTCATTGTTCTCAACATCTGTCAGGATATTCCTACTTCACATCCATAGGTAGAAGTTGTAGTCTGGGGAAGAGGAAAGCTGTTTTATGCTATCTAAATGTTATAGTTAAGTATATTAGGAGCAACGGTCCTTGTCTCAGTTGGAGTGGACAACTTGGGAGGAGACTTTGGGACCAAATTGGCTCCCACTACAGGCTGTACCAGGTCTGGAAAAGGTCAATGCCTGCAAACAAAAAAATAAAATAAAATCAAAATCAAAACTGAAAGTGAATGGGCATCGACTTTTAGTTTTAATTATTATTATTTTTGAGTGGATGGTGGTACCTGGGTTTCAGGAGTCCTACAACCCCTCAAATGCAAAAAGTCACTATTCCTAGTGCCTCCCAAAATTTAGCTGAAAAAGTATGGCATGGGGAGTGTGAGGGCATGGCGGGGGCTCTATGGAGACCAGGGGGGCACAAAAACTGCCTTGGGCTACATGTAGCTCAAGTGCTACACATAGTCCATCCCTGGAAAGTTTTTCCTTCTTGTTTTCCCAACCAGGACAGCTGCATATGGAAACTCTGTGTTGCCACAGGAAACGATGGTCTGGGAATTCAAGTATCTAGAACTCCCACATGTTCCACGTTTGGAAAAGAATTCACAGTGAACCAAATGATTGATGGAGGCACTGCCCAAAGGTACTCGGCAATCTTGCTTTAAAATCCTATGAAATAGGAACGTATTTTGGCTGTCAATACTTGTTATTTTCATGCAAACAAATCTTATTTATACATTTATTTATTTATTTATTTATACCCCGCTCTTCAGCCTCAAGGCTATCAGAGCGGCTTACAAATTGTTCTAAGCAATAGCTATTTACACATCTACACTGCATTAAGCAGTTTCCAATGTGTGTTAGCTAATTGCCCCCCCCCCACAAGCTGGGTACTCATTTTACCGACCTACAAAAGAATAGAAAGCTGAGCGAACCTTGGAGCCTGCTGGAATATACATCCACATTCCATTTTTCAAGTACAGTAGGACCCCCATATCCACTGATTCACTATCCACTGTTTCAATTATCCACGGGACAGAAAATAGCACACCTACCATAGAGTCTTCCTAGAAAATGTGTCCTCTCTAGCCATTTTCTAGGTCCTCCAAGACAACTGTATGGTATTTTAAACTAGAAGCCCCATTATTTTCAATACCGTTCACTATTATCAGAACCCACAGTTTTTGGTAACCACGGCGGCCCCCAGAATCAATCCCCAGTGGATATGGGGTCCTACTGTATATATCCAGTGCTGTCAATATGAACACATTTTGATTGTTTAGCCCTAGAGGAGAAAAGATTAAAAGGAGACTCTGGGCTCATCTACATGAGCTAGGATACATCAGCTCTCCACTGGCCTATTCTTCCCATGGATCAGGTCTGTTCCTTTCCCGTTCCTCCCTCCAAACAGGAGGAAGTCAAGACGGGTATGCCAGCCCATTGCCTGCAACATGTGACCAAGACCCCCTGCACGTAACCAGCAAGGTTACAGCAATACTGGGGATAAATAAGATTTTGGATTACAGATTGCAGAATCCATATTGGGATGGCCATGCTGGCTGGGGAATTCTGGACATTATAGTTCAAAAAAGGTCATTTTTCCAAGCTCAGGGGAAGAAGCAGGAAGTGGTGGATAATGGTGAGCTGTGGCTGGGGTTCACCCTTTTGCCAAGAAGGGAAGCATTCATCAAAAGGCTGCAGAACCCACTGCCATCTTCCTTTCCCAGCTCAGAGGGAGAAGAAGAAACTTGTCCAGCATCCATTAAAACCTGACACCAACCATAATCACTGTTACTTCTGTTTGCAGTTTTCTTCTGATCCCACTGATCCTAAAGGACTGGGATAGGCAAATGAGCAGGCAGTTGAACCTGTTGCCATCAGGTCTATTCACACTAAACAGTTATAGCACTACTATTCCACTTTAACTGTCATGGTTCCATCCTATTGAATTCTGGAGTTTGTAGTCTGATGAATGTTGGAATACTCTGGCTAGGAATTATAAACGCTGCTCCCTAAACTGCGAAGTCCAGGATTCCATAGGGTGGAACCATGAGCCTTTCCGCACTCCGAGGAAAAGCGGCAAAGCAGCAGGAGTGTCCTGTCTTTCCTGCTGCCTTCTCATATGATGTTGGCATCCTTCCGGCATCCTTTCATTATGAGCTAAAACCACGCCTTTTTGCAAATGAGTTTTTCTGGTTAGCAAAAAGGCATTGTTTTACCTGGGTCCCTTATGGGACCGGAAAGGAAAAACAACAATGCTATGCAGGAAGGCAGCAGGAAAGACAGGATGTTCCTGCTGCTTTGCTGCTTTTCCTCAGAGTGTGGTAAGGCCCCATGGCAGCTAAAAGTGGAACAATAGTGCAATGATTTTATATTGTGTGTATGGGCCCAGTTTTGTTTAGTATGCCCTTGAAAAGTTTAATACTTTTTCCTTGTCCTTACTCTGGCACCAAAATTATACCCCCAAACAAACCATCACCTGACTAAGGACTGGAAATATTGTTTGGGATAGTCAGAAATTGACATCATTTCTGTAGATTTTCAATTCTAATGTAATCCAACTAGGCAGGACAGGAAGCAGCAGCTATAGGGACTCCAAACCTTAACAGTAAATAATATTTAGTCCTCCATGTGTTTTGGACTTCAAGTCCCAGATGTCCCAGGTAGTAAGGCCAATGGTAAGCAGATCAGAGAAGTTATAGTCTAAAATATCTAGTGGACCAAATGTTCCCCACCTTTGCCTTAGAATATTACAGGTTTATTTATTAACAATTGTGCGTGTCTCTGTTGTTACCTTTAAAGGGATGGCCGCCTGCACTCTGGTGATGAACTTTTAACTGTTAATGGGAAATCTCTTAAAGAGCTCTCCAGTAAAGAGGCAGAAACACTCATCCAATCAGCAAAAGGCTTGGTAAATTTAGTAATTGCTAATAAGGTAAGCAGGGGTGGGAGATTTGCTCTCTATAGCCTTCCATGCTGCCTCTAGGTTCTGGTCAGAGCTTAGAAAAGATATTTTTCTGGCTGGAGGCGGGGGGAACTACAGCTGTGAGCTGCAGTTAAAAAAAGGACATTTTTGAAGTTCTGGTTTTGGGGGACCCTAGGCAAGAGGCCCTCCCTATGGGTCTTAGTCCATCTCCATAGCACCATCGTCCATTGGTTCTGCCATCCAGAAGCCTGGGATAGGAAAGTGAGCGGGCAGCTGAATCTGTTGTCCTTTTTCCTTGGGCCCATTGACATTACAGAATTCTAGCGCTATTATTCCATTTTAAGTGTCATGGTTCTATCCTATGGAATTCTGGAGAATGAGCCAGCGGGTAGCAACTGCAAAAATCTGCAGCAGTAGTATTACACACTCTAAGTAATGAATGGTAGGACAAAATGGCGCCCACTCCATTCCACATACTGAAGCTGCTTGGACTTAGTAGTATTGAATCTTACTTCAGCATTGCTGACAGAATAATGTCCTCCAGCATACCTGGGTACAACAGACGAATTTATAGAGTGTAGGACAGATTTATCCACACACAGCTGTTTTTCAAAAGAGGGAGCTGGCCATGTTTTCTGTCAGTTCTACAGCTGAGAAAGGTACCACTACAGATATTAACAAAATCTAGTAATAATTCAATTGGGAAAGAAAAGTGGCAGCTGTACTGTAATGTCATTCTGTTCCAAATATTGAGGTGATTATGATCCTTACTGCCCTCCAAAGAAAAGCAGCAAAGCAGCAGGAACATTCCATCTTTCCTGCTGCCTTACCACATGGCATCAGTGTTCTTCTGGCATTCTTTTCTTCCAGTCCCTTGGGGGACCGAGGTAAAACTGCATCTTTTTGCAAACAGATTTTTCTGATTAGCAAGAAGATGTGGTTTTGTCTCAGTGCCACCATGGGACTGGAATGAAGGAATGCTGACGTCATGCAAGAAGTCAGCAAGAAAGATGTAACGTTCCTGTTGCTTTACTGCTTTTCTTCGGAGTGCGGTAAGGCTGCACCACACTACATTGTTAGTGCTATTATTCCACTTTAACTGCTCTGGCTGCCTCCTGTGAAATCCTGGGATTTGCAGTTTAGGGAGGGGCATTTCGCATTCTCAGCCAGAGAGCTTTTACTCCTCACTAAACTATAAACCCCAGAATTCCACAGGAGGCAGCCAGAGCAGCTCAAGTGGAACAATAGCGCTATAACAGTGTGGTGTGATAAATACCTTCAAGAAAACAACAAACATATTTCATTAGTTTAACCAATATATCACCTGCTATAGGCAAAATAAGTTGCTGGGAAGGCTTCACTCACCCAATGGACTTCATCCACCTTATTGCTATTGCTGCCTTGCAGCTTGCCTTCCAGGGATGAGGCTAGTGAACAAACAGGCATCAAGACCACCCCCTCAGTCTTCTTACTGCTGTTGCCACCCATTTACCCATGGACAAATGTGATAACAAAGCAGCAAAGCCACTAGATTCTTGACAGTTTGGCACCTGTGAGGGCATGGAACCTACCATCTATGACACCATACCAAATTCTGGTGTTGATCCTGTGACAATTTCCAAATCAGCACTGGGCATGTATGACATACGTATACAGTGCATAAAGACAAGTATACATCTGTATATGTCTTAAGGAAAGTTAACGTTAATGAGGCAATTCATTAACATGAAATAATAAGAAGATAGTGAGAGATAATGAAAGAGACAAAAAGTGATGAAGAATTCTGGTGTTGGTCCTGGGACAACTTCCAAATCAGCATTGAGCTGAATTATTCTGCCCAGCTCCACCCTCACTCCCCAAACACTTAAATAAAACCACTTTCAGTGTATATTAGTGGAAAATATCCATCTAAATATTTTCATTTAAAAATGATTAAGTACAGAGGTTAAAACTAGCCAGTGATAAGACTAATAATGTATCTTTGGGGGAGGAATTCCATAATGTAGCGGCCACCACTGAATTTAATGTGCATGTTCCTGGTTTTACATTAGATATTCTCAATTTCCAATTTGTCTGTTCCTTGCAGGTAGTGTCCTGCCATCTATCTAATCTATCTGTCTGTCTATCTATCTATCTATCTATTTTGCTTGTGAAACTCCGGAAGGTGCTTGTATTCTGCTTGTGCTAAGTTCTGTTGATCAAAGTTTTAGCAATCTTAATTGAGAATTTTTAAAATATAGGTGCTATTGCCAGAGTCAATAGCATATAAGGATATAAAGGATGCCTTGCATGAGTATGACAGAGGAAAAGGGATAGAGCAGTGGTTCTTAACCTCTGGACCCCCAGGGGGCTGCAACATCGTCACAGGGGGTCTGTGAAGGCTTGAAGGCTGCTCAGCCAACATGACAGATTCTGCTCCCTCCACTCTTCTACCCTCCCATAGTTAATGGGGCACAAACTATTGTTGCCTTTTGAACTCAGTTTGCAGCAATTGAGCTAAACTGAGGACAAAGGGATAAATTGAGAGGAGGAGGGAGAGTGTGAGATATTTTTAAAACATCTGAAAAAAATGTGATGGCAGTGGATTAATCAGGACTGCTTCCTGCCAAATCGGGATAGTTGGAGAGTATGAAACTCTGGACAAGCTTTGAGCCTTGTAAACTGTAACAACTGTTGCTTGAGACCTTCTAGATTTATTTTCCACCCCTTCCCAGGAATCCTCAGTTTGCTCGCACAAAAAACAATCTGCTAAGCAGGACATGCAGAATGGCTCCATTCTACAGACAAAAGCCAAAGGCCAGAGGACTCGCAGTAATTCAGCCAGTAAGTTTATGTAATATTGAGCACTATTATAGCATTTTAGAATAATTCGCACATGTCATCTGAGTAATCCTCACTAGCAGTGATGTAAGACAGAGCAGTGGAATTAAAACATTGCAGTGAGTCAATGACAGATCTGAGATATGAACAGTAGGAAACTGCGCTATAGCATGACAGACTATTTGACCATCTAAGCTAAAAACTCTTGCTCCATGCTATCTATGATGCTTCCTAGGCTTCTTGGTATACAGCTGGCCTTTCGTATCCACGGATTCTGCATCCACAGATTCAACCCTCCACAACTTGAAAATATTTTAAAAAAATACTAATTCCAAGAAGCAAACTTTGATTCTTCCATTTTATATAAGGGACACCATTTTACTATGCCATTGTATATAATGGGACTTGAGCATACATGGATTTTGGTATCCACGGGGTGTGTGTGTCCTGGAACCAAACCCCAGTTGTATAGTCTTTTTTTACCAATAGTAAGTTCTGCAGCCTACTCTAATTCTTCTGGATGCTATCAGTACAAAAAGTTTACATTAAATTAAATTAAAAGTGGAAGGAATCCAAGAAGAGTTTTTATTTCCTTCCACTTCTCTATTTGGAAGCAACATATTACAGATGATTATGGTAATGGCGTAACAAAGTTAGCAATGATGTTACTCTTTTATTCCTTTAAAAAAAGTGATACAGTACAAGCATAATGTGATGATAGTGGGAGCTGAGTGTTACAAATAATGTTTACTCATTTCTCCTCAAGTGCTGTTTTTTGGGGGGTAGGTATCTCAGAGGATTTTTGTCAATTTTTTAATGTTAAAGCAATTAAAAATAAATAAACAAACAAACATGTAGCTAAAAGTAACTCTTTAATAGTAAGGAATGCAACGGTTGCTCTTTTAGCAATGAGTAGTGTCAACAGGTTCCTTTTAAAAGGACTAAGTGATGGCATCATACTGCTAGCAGAAAATAGCAAAGGCTTTGAACAATTAAGGAAGAAAGTCAAGGAAGAAAGTGCAAAAGCAGATTTCCAGCTGAACATTAAGAAAACAAAAACAACGACCACAGATCATTTACATAACTTTAAAGTAGACAATGAAGATTTTCCACTTTCCATACCTTGGCTCAGTCATTAATCAGAATGGAGACTGCAGTCAAGAAAGCAGAAGAAGACTAGGACTTGGAAGGGTAGCTTTGGAGGAACTAGACAGGATCTTGAAGTGTCAAGATATATCATTGATTACTAAAGTTAGGCTTGTCCATGCCATGGTATTTCCAACTTCCAGGTATGGTTTTGAAAGTTGGACAGTGAAGAAAGCTGATAGGAAGAAAATAAACTCATTCAAAATGTGGTGCTGGAGAAGAGTTTTATGGATACCGTGGACTGCTAAAAAGACAGATTGATGGGTCCCAGAGAAAATCAAGCCTGAACCCTCCCTAGAAGCCAAAATGACTAACTGTGACTATTGTACTTTGACCATATCACAAGAAGAAAAGACTCACTAGAAGGCAGTAGGAAAAGAGGAATACCACATTCCAGATGGATGGACTCAATCAAAGAAGGAGCCATGGCCCTAAGTCTACATGACCTGGGCAGGGCTGTTGACTTGGAGGTCTCTCGTTCATAAGGTCTCAGTTTCAGTTTAGTCCTCTTGGTTTCTAAGGAAAGTTCAGGCTTGATTTGCTGTAGGGCCCGTTTATTTGTCTTTTTAGCTATCCATGGTATTTGTAGAACTCTTCTCCAGCACCACATTTTGAATGAGTTGATTTTCTTCCTATCAGCTTTCTTCACTGTCCAGCTTTCACAACCATAAATAGAAATTGGTAATATAGTATGGATAATTCCCTCCTCTGCTCTGGCATTTTTGGAAATATGAGCAGCCTGGCCTCTTTGTGAGAGCCAGCATGATGTAGTGGTTTCAGTGTTGGACTAAGACTCTGGGAGACCAGGGTTCAAATCCCTGCTCAGCCATGAAAACCCACTGGATGACCTTGGGCAAGTCACACTCTCTCAGCCTCAGAGGAAGACAATGGCAAACCCCCTCCCTGCAAACTTGTGAAGAAAATCCCATGATAGGTTTGTTTTAGGGTTGCCCTAAGTCAGAAATGACTTGAAAGCACACACCAACACGTTTCTTTGTAGCTGCATGGCCTACGTTCATGTCCTATATATCTCCCCTTTCCCTTTTTTGGTTTCTTTTACTTGTACTCATACTTTAAGAGTTTAGTAAAATTACATATACGGTAATCCCAACTGTTCCATACCTTTCCCTTTTTGTTTTTGAACAGGCGTGAGTCCCTACTGGATAGGGGAAATTGACGGTCCCATGGCAAAAAAATCAACCTCCCGATACAGACAGTCCCATTCTCTCTACAGCAACAGGAAATCCCTCTCGCAGCAGCTGGACAGCTCAGCAGGAAGAGCTCCTGTGAGTGCAAACAGAAAGGGAAATTCATCAGACTGCAGCACCAAGGCAAAGCTAAATAAGGGACTGATGCAGTACAGTTATAGTATGTAGCCCTATCACAGGGTTTTCAGCTACACAGATAAAGAGAAACTACAGGAAAAGAGATTCCACCTAAACGTTAGAAAAAACTTCCTGACAGTAAGAGCTGTTCGACAGTGGAATTCACTGCCTGGGAAAGTGGTGGAGTCTCCTTTGGAGGTTTTTAAACAGAGGCTGGATGGCCATATGCTGGGAATGCTTTGATTGTGTATTCCTGCATGGCAGGGGGTTGGACTAAATGGCCCTTGTGGTCTCTTCCAACTCTGTGATTCTGTGGAAGGCACTGCCTGGGAGTGTGCTGGGGTCTCCTTCTTTGGAGGTTTTTAAACAGAGGCTGGATGGCCATCTGTCGGGAATGCTTTGATTTGTCTTCCTGCGTGGTAGAATGGGGTTGGACTAGATGGCCCTTGTGGTCTCTTCCAACTCTATGATTCTGTGATTTCCCTCCTCATTGCACCTTCAAACTGATTACATGCCACTTCCCTGTAATGAGGCAGATTGCATTCCAATAGCCCAATAGTATTTCCAATAAGATATCAAGATTATAGGATAGTAATTCCCATACTCTGTACTGGGGCATATGTTAACAGCTCCTATAAGCCAAAGTATCCATGCACAAAGGAGGCCACCCTACTGTATCTCTGAATGGTGAACAGGTATGCCCTAGTTAATGAAATAGGTGTGTTCTTTGACATTGTTTCTTTAATTGAAACTGTGGTACCACAGAAATAACATGGAAATAATAGGGAAAGGTTCATACAAATGAAATAACCAGGTCAGGTAAACCTTGTCATAAGGAAACAAAAACATTCTGAATCCTCCAGAGACCACTTGAAGTCTTTAGAAAATGCACCCAGGGGTAATGTTTTCCCAACCAAGTCTACACTTTTCTTATGATTTCCATATTGGTGACCAAACTTATAGATCTATTCTTTTAAAAATAAAAATATGCTGGTGGTATCTGGTGAGGCTTATATGCATTCTCTTTTTTGCTGTTCACCCCTGGTTAGTAAGGAATTCCAAAGGTAGCTGCTGTTTACTTTGCCTTTTGTAGACTGGCACATTGCAGCTACAGTAGGATCAACTAGAGTAGAATCCCAGTTCTTTCCCAGCTCAAGCTTTATTGCACTGTTTGCTACAGATGGGCTTCTGGAACCCAACATCAACGTTTGTGTTTCTCCACCATCCTGCTACCCCAGCACACAGTAAGGTTGCGAAAGTGAAAACTGGAGATGGCTCCTGTCCCTTTAATGGTTGTGTAGAAGAGGGAATTTCAGAAAGTGTTTCTTGTCATGCAGCCACATAAGAAGCAACACCAGTTTTCAGCTCTGGTAACCCTAGAGCAAAGATTGCATAGGATAACTGCAGCCCTCCAGATATTGTGGGGCTCCATCACCAATCTTCCCCAGCTAGCATGGCCAACAGTCAGGGTGTTGTTGTTCAAAAATAACTGAATGACTGCAGATACACCCATCCCTACGTTAGACAACAATGTTCAAGATGGACCAATGATTAGATTCAATAACAGGCAGCTTCTGATACTCTTCCACTGGGTTTAGCTCATTCTGTTATTGCTTCAATCATTCAACATAATGTTTCATTGTTAGTTTATACCGTTTGGGAATAAATGTAATACTGATGATGCACATTGTGCAGTGCTATATAAAAAAGGGAAAACATGAAGGCAGGTTTGGGGAACTGGTAACTTTCCAAATGTTCTTGGACTCTATTGCCCATCATTCCCAGCATTGATTATGATTGTCAGGGCAGATAGGAGGCAGAACCCAAAAACCATTTGAAGGGCCACCTATGCAGTAAGGTGTGAGAGATCAAGATGCAAAAGTGGAAGAAATCTAGGCTGCAGCTGCAGTGCAGAAATAATCCAGTTTGATACAACTTTAACTGCCATGGCTTAATGCTATGGAATTCTGGTATTTGTAGTTTTGTGAGATATTTAGCCTTCCCTGTCAGAGAGCTCTGGTGCCACAACAAACTACAAATCCCAGGATTCCATAGCACTGAGCCATGGCAATTAAAGTAATGTCAAACTGGATTATTTCTGCAGTACAGATGCAGCCCTAGATTAATTGTAATATCAACAGGTTGCTGTCCATTCAAATGACATAGTATTAATCTTTTCCCCCTGTCATTCTTTCCTGAAATGCAGCCCCTTTCCAGGGCTTCTCGATCCTTAAGTATGGTCCAGCTAATGCACGCATCATGTGGATTACAGGCCTCCTTCATTTCCAATATTGTTTTAATGAAAGGCCAGGGGAAGGTGAGACATTTCACTTGGTTATGCATTTTCCCTTGTACAACAAACCCAGGCAGTTGGGCAGGAAAGTTGGGTGAGAGAGAGATTGCTTTTTAGTGCTAGTTATAGCAGTGGGTAGTAGTTAGTTTGTAGCGGGTAGGGTAGTAGTAGTTGTAGAGGTGAATGTGTATTGTCTTGTCTTGTTTTTCTTTTTTTCTCCCCCCTCCCTTTCAAATTGCTTGGTGTAGATTTTAAATAATAAAATAATAATAATAATAATAATACATGGCTGAAACTGGATAGAAGGTCAAATACATATGAAACAAAAATTGACTAGAACTACGCAGATAAGTCCATCTGTACCTGGGAGTAAATACTAATGAATTTGCTGGGATTTATGTTGTCTTAGCAGTAACTTTATAATAGGCAATATTAATTTCAAATAATTGGTTAAGCAGTTAAAAATTAGCTGATACCCACTAACTCAAAATGTTCTCTCTGTACCCTCCCATCAGGGGCTGGGCTTCAGCATTGTGGGAGGTCAAGACAGCATTTATGGCCCCATCGGCATATATGTGAAGACGATCTTTCCTCAGGGAGCTGCCGCTGCTGATGGAAGATTGCAAGAAGGTAGGAGAACCTGGACCCTGTATATATAATATAGATGTCAACCATTTAGGCTGGAGAAAAGACTTTTAAAGGGAGAATAGGAAGCAGTCTTCAAATGCTGTCACACAGAAGATGCAAACAAAGAGGCCTAAATACTCTAAAAGCACCAGATCTCATCTGATCTTGGAAACTAAGCAGGGTCAGCCTTGGTTAGTACTTGGATGGGAGTCTGCCAATGAAGACCAGGTGCTATAGGCTATGTTTCAGAGGAAGGAACTGGCAAAACCACCTCTGAGGATTCCTTGCCTAAGAAAACCCTATGAAATTCATGGGTTCACCACAAACTGACAGGCGAATTGAAGGCATATACACACAGAGAGAAGATGCAGCAGACTCTGTGCCCTTTCACACTACACACAACTGTTTTATTTATTTTTTATTTTATTTATTTATACCCCGCTCTTCAGCCACAAGGCTATCAGAGCAGCTTACAAATTGTTTTAAGCAATAGCTATTTACACATCTAACTGCATTAAACAGTTTCCAATGTGTGTTAGCTAATTGCCCCCCACAAGCTGGGTACTCAATTTACCGACCTACGAAAGGATGGAAGGCTGAGTGAGAACCTTGGAGCCAGCTGGAATCGAACTTGCGATGTGGTGGCTTGCAGTACTGGCATTTAACCACTGCGCCACCAGGGCTCCTGTTGGATTTATTATTTTTTTTTAACTTCCCTTCTTGTTTAACAATAGCAAAGATACAGGATTATGATCTGAAAAAGTTCTTGCAAGAACCTCCAATTTCTTAATCCCCCCCCCCAAGTTTATAATGTTTATTCAACAGGTCAAACAAACAATATGAAACAGGGAAAGGAAAGGTGAAAAGAAAATAACTGAATTTCTTAATTTTAAAACACAAAGATTTTGCAAGCAAAAATGTGTCAATTTTTGAAAAGGATATGTGTCTCTCAGAAAAAAAAGAAGACATATTCTTTCACTGCTCCATGTTTAGATCTCCATGCTTCTTGCAATGTTAAATGATCCATCCATAATGTCCAATAAAGATTTTGGTAACTTTCCTTGGTCCAACTGTTGGCTTTGAATTGTTTTGAACTTTAAATAGTGGTGCTGAGCAATCTGATCAGGACAAGAATTCCTGTACATATTGACCTAATCCAAAACACACATCACTTGAAGAGATACAGAATGCAACATCCTTCAGATTCCACACTTCTCTAATTTTTGCAATAGTGTTTACAGTTCAAATATTATATACCAAATGTTTTTTAAAATATTATTTTATGACAAATAGGAAATGCATAGTAAAAAGGAATATTTTGTGAGATAATACACTAAAAAAAGGCATACAGGAAGCCCCCCCCCCCCAATTATTGACAGATCGTTATCTGACGACTTGTTCTTTTGATGCTTGCAAATTAAGGGCGAGTTCCATTCATTTGGCAGGGAATTCACTCTTTCAATAGTCCTTGCTTATGGAGGCTTGCATGGATGCTGCTTGCCAAGCAATGGGGGGAGGCAGGGAGGGAAGGTAACCAAGCCAACTGAGAGACTTTGTAAGTAGCAGGCTCATGGGTACAGATGCCTGTGGGCACATGCAGGCAGTCCCAAGCGAGCCACTGTAATTCCCTCATGTTCCCTACATGGCTTCTGCTTTTCAGTCAGTTCCAGTTTCTGACACTGCTGCAGTGTCTAACCTGTCAGATAAGTGGGGGGTTTCCTGTATTAAATATCAGGGGGGACTTTAAAATGTATATTCCACCCTGTGAGGGGCATGATTTACACAAGCAGAGATTGAAAAGGAAGAATAGAATAGGGTTTTGCTTGCACTGTCCTTTGAAAAGGGAATGATTATAAGAAACAAAAAATATACGCTCAGGATAGCTGACAGGTTCATTTATTTTGATTTACAGGGGATGAAATCCTGGAACTGAACGGAGAACTGATGTATGGACTCACCCATTATGAAGCGTTGCAGAAATTCAAGGTTATGCCCCTATGTAATGTCCCTCTCTTTTTATACACATCGCTCACACAGCCCCCAGCTACAACTGGACCCAGCTCATGGTGATTTCTTGTCTGCAGCAGGCCAAGAAAGGTCTTCTCACACTTACAGTCCGGACGAGCTTCAGCACCCCACATTCTGCCGGAAGCTATTTATCACCCCAACTCTGCCATTCGCTAAACACCAGCATGTGCATCACAAAGGAGAACAGCGCCTTTGGTTCAGAATCAGTTCCGTTTCCACTGAGTGCCACTAACCCCAATGACAGGATCATTGTGGAAGTGTTTTTAAATAAAGGTACGTGTTAAAGTAACCCAGTACTAAACAAAATCAGCAACTCCAGTTTTGTTTCAAAAGTTGTTCTGAAGTTGCTACGCTTTTCCACTTTCAACAGCAAACCTATGTTCATTGTTACACTGAGTATAGAGCTTGGAAAATTACTTTGAAAGGTACAGTCAGACCCTCATATCCAAGGAACCAATATCTGTGGTTTCAGTTATCTGCGGGACACAAAATAGGGACACATACCATAGAGTCATGTTGGAAAATGCCTAGAGAGGTGTCCTCTCTAGGCATCTTCTAGGTCCTCCAATACAACTCTATGGTATGTACCTTGGATCATAGAATCATAAGAGTTGGTTGTTTTTACCAGAAGTCATGTATTTTAATAGGGTCTGATGTTATCTGCAGTTTCCAGTATCCACAGAAAATCCAGGAACCCATGGATATGGCGATCTGACTGTAATTAATTAGTATTTAACTTTAACTTTTAAAAATATTGAGATGCTATAATGTATTAAAGCATGAACCAATAGATTCAAATGATAAGAAGTGAGATCCCACCTAAATATTAGAAAGAACGTCTTTACTGTAAGAGCTGTTCAGCATTGGAATAGACATCTTGGAGGGTGGCGGATTCTCCTTCTTTGGAGATCTTTAAACAGAGGTTGGGAGAGCATCTTTCAGGAGTGCTTTAATTTATTATTCTTCCATGGCAGCGGGTTGGGCTAGATGGCCCTTTGTCAGGATCTGCCTCTCTCTGTAGGACTGGGCCCCTGGCTGCTAAACCCAGCTCTGCCTCTCTGTACAGGAGTAGATCCTGGTTGTGAAAAGTCTTGAAGGAACCAGGGCCAAGGTCTCAAGCCCAGCTGGCTGCACTCACGCAGCACACCTGGAGCAGCCAGTGAAACTGCTGTCTAAGAGCAGCATTCTCCCCTCAGCTTTTTGCTACAACAACATGGTTTTCTGTGCTGTCTGTGGCTGCTCCTTGCTCTTGGACCTTGATCCTGCTACTTGTGTTTAGACCTTCACTTGCTTCCTGGACCTGCCTCTACCTCTGGCCCCTGGATACCTGGTATGTGTTTGACGTTGGCTTGTATTTGGACTCTGGCTTCTTTGGACTCTTGTCTTCTGTATACCTGACCCAGCACTCCCTTCATGGACCTACTTTTGTCTCTGGCCCTCTGGACTCCTGATACATGTTTGATCTTGGCTTGTTCTGGACTTGTCTTTGATCTACCTGAACTTTGGACTCTGCCTTCCATGCCACTGAACCGGCCCCTGCCTTCTGGACCTGCCTTGCCTCCGACCCTCGGGTTCCAGTTCTCCGTCTTCCTTCCTGTCCCAGCCCTGATGTCTCTGCTCCAAGACCCTGCCACTCAATTTTAATCCCAAAAATAGTACTCTACAGTGAACTCGCCACGGGTCAGCGTAAGAGGGGCGCTCCAAAAAAGCAATACAAGGATTCTCTGAAACAACATCTCAGGCTTGGCCAAATTGAACACCAACAATGGTCCGCCCTGGCTTCACATCGGGAGGCATGGAGACGCACTATCCACAATACTTCAGCTTTATTTGAGAACTTGTGCCGAACAAGTCTTGAAGAGAAATGACAACGTAAAAAGAATCACAACCCAGAAACATCACCCAAGGAGACCTTTTGCTGTGCTTTCTGCAACTGGACATGTTTATCTCAGATTGTCCTTTTCAGTCATCAGCGTGCTTGCAGAAAGCGCGGGATGAGTCCTTCCTGAATCTTCGTTTGCGAAGAAAAGCCAGAGAGAGACAGACTCTGATTGTGGGACTCCCTGCCAAAAGAAGTTAGGCTGTCTCCATCTGTCCTGAGCTTCCAAGCAGGCAGCTAAAACAGTGTTGTTCCACATGGCCTTTGATGTTTGAAATTGCGGTGTCTGTTTTAATTGTTTATTTTAAAGTTATATATTAAAATTATATTCAAGGATTCTTTTTAGACTGTTTCAAAAAGTTCTTAATGGGTATTTTAATGTTTTTTAAATTAATATTTGTACTGTTTTATTTGTTGTACATCACCTTGGGTCATATATAAATATCTTAAATAAATAAATCCTAGTTGACTTCAGAGATGTTATGTGCGGTGGGAAATCTGCATTTTTAAAAAGAAAGGGAAGGGGGGAAATCTACATTCCAAGTTTTTGATCTGGTAACTTGTGATTTCTTAATAATTTAGTGGCTCATTTTTGTTTTGTGTCTTTCTAATGTATTTTCTCCAGAGGCTGGTGTGGGCCTAGGCATTGGATTATGCAGCATCCCGTATTTCCAGTGCATTTCGGGAATCTTCATCCATGCCCTTTCTCCAGGCTCTGTGGCTCACATGGATGGAAGGCTCAGGTATGTCAAAAAGGATCAGCTTTGACATCATAAATTTCATCCTCACTCCACTTTTCTGAGCAGTCAAAATTTCAGGGGAACACTACAGACAAATCCAAACTCCATCTCCCTCTGTCTGTTGGCTCAATGCAATCTTCTATCCACACAGATTCCTGGATTACAACATTTAAAGCTGGGAAGGGAAAGGTTTCTTCTCATCTTTTGGTAGGATGCCAGCATGGTGTGGCGGTTTGAGTGTTGAACTAGGACACAGGGACTCAGAGATGCTGGCAATTGAACCTGCAACCCTCTGCTTGCAAAGTAGCCCTCAAGGACACCTGTTGCCATTTAGACCATTTCCCCCCAATTGGTCCTGTATCAAAAAGCATTTCACAAGATACCACATGCATCTGGCTAGCAAAGAAAGGGATGTACTGGCTGGATGATTCTGGGAGTCATCATCCAAAAAGTAATTTTTCAAAGCTCTGTTTATAGCCTAGTACTATTCTCCATCCCCACATTTTAGATACAAGTAGTCTAATACGTTTTACTTCATTATGTATTTTAAATGATGTACCAGAGACATGTCAATCATCTCAGTATCTTTTCAGTAATTGACTGCTTTTACCTTCTTGTTCTCCTGTCCAGTCTACCTCTCACTGAACAATGTGTTAATATTGCACAAAGAAGGTCCACATTTTTACAGAACATTGTCACATAAAAACAAAAGAAAAAAATCCTTTTGAAAAGGATTTAAGAGGAGAAAATTTTAGAGCAATTCTCATTGGTAAAGTGAAGGAATCTTGTAATGACTGCAAGTTATGAGGTGGGCAATGTCAGGATTGGTGCCTTTTGCTCCTACCATTTTCATCTGTTGCCCTGGGGCTTTGATGTAAACTGTGCATAGCAGTTTATGTAGGAATTTTGGGGGATTAGAATTTTTTTTATTGGAATAAGACCAGTCTACTGAAAAATACACCTGACCTCAAAAGGCTGTAACAATAACGCAATAAAATAATAAAATAAAATAAAATAAAATAAAATAAAATTGTTTTCCTCTTTTCTAATACAAAAATAAATCTATCCTAACACTAATACATTTTTCCTCTTAACCTAAACACACTATAATCACTCTTTTTTCTTTTCCAATGAACATCATATTTACACATTACAATTATACATATTTGGAAAAGAAAAAATTAATAAAAGATTAATAAAAATAATAATACAAAATAATACAAAAATAATAATCGAATATATATTTAAAGACATCCCTTAAGTTATTGCTGGGGTTGTCTCATTAAACCACAGCCAGAACTTTTTCCAACAATGATTTGGCAATTTCTCTTTTTCACTCAGAGCTAAATTTTCAATTACGTTCTTAAAATAATAAGCAGTGCCTTTTACATCCTGCAGATTTTAACTCTTTACCTCCCTTTGTCTTTGGAAAAATAATCCCAACATCACATAGAGGTTTACCAGGCGCACCGTGGATCAGGGCACTGTCCAAAAACTCACAGCTGGGGAACCAAACTCCTTCCTCTTCCTCTTTTGGCCCACTGACTTTCTGGGTCCCCTGACACCCTCTGGAGGTTTGGTCCCCAAAAGCACTGTCGCCCAAGCCTGTTGTGCCAAATCTGGCCAATCCAGGACCTGGGCCACCTCCTCCCATATTTCCCGGGCACTTGGGCAGTCCTGGACAAAATGCCTGATCGTCTCCTTTTGTGCCATGCCACCCAAAATCTCAGCCTTTTTACATTTCAGACAAGGACATTTCTGCTCATCCTCTGTGGTCCATGGTTTCCTTCCCCTCAGATTAAGAACCTGATGGTAGAGCCTCCACCTCAATTCCCACAACTTTTTGGGGACCCTTTTTGGGGCCCCATAGCAGTTTGTGTAGGGGTGAAATGATGTATATGTAACTGTTTGGGCTTTGCTTGGGAGAATAGATAACACAGCATCTGCAGTTAAGGGTTCTAGCCTCAAGGTTAGAGATGCTGGGAAAATGTTAACTTTCCTTTTAAGGAATGCCTGTGTCAGTGGATGATGAAGAATCAGTAGTTATGCAGCCCGCAAGATTTTGTTGATTGTAAAATGCTTTTAACTTGGAGTGTAGCTGTTAGGCTCTCAGTCTCAGCAACGACAGTATTGTATATGTCCTGGATTTCTAGCAATAAAACTCTCTGATGCAACCTGGAGCTTGTGCTCTATGAGTTTGGGTACACTGGCATGTGACAGATAAGGATTATTTTGGAAAGCACCCCACTTACCTTCCTGTTGGAGAATTCCAGCATTCTCCCCACCTAGTGGCGGTACTGGGGGAGGTGGTGCAAAGAGGCCGAACTGCACCAGGTGACACTGTGGGTGGGGGAGGTGAGGTGTGAAGCCAGCCTTAGTAATGCCACAGCCCCCCCCCAAATTTCTGTTAGAGCAAATTTTGAGGTTTTAGATGAGAAAGAAAACAGAAGAGCTTAACATGCATGAAGTCCCATACTACCTAAAACCTCAGTTGCTCTAACAAAAAGAGAGGAGGGCAGAGAGAATGCTGGAATTCTCCAACAGTCCCCTTCTCATTTCCTTGGACCCACGATATTCCATAATTTCAACAACAGCATTGTGCAAAATCAAACTTCCCTTAACTTGCAAAGCATTAATTATTGAATTGTAATATTTTGGAAGGCTAGCAAAAAACAAAACAAAACAAAACAAAAACAAAAACAAAAACAAACAAACAAAAAAACACTCCAAGCTTTTGTTCTAGGGGAAGAAAGGACTTTGATATGCAAATCCTCTTAAACAAGATGAGCTAATTCCCCATCTGTAGCTCTTGTTTCAGGGTTGTGTTCCATTAAATTCTGTCTATTTTGATATTTCATAATTTCAACAACACTTCAGCTGAAGCCTGTTGGAGTATCACACCCACCCATTTCTCTGTGAGTAAAGATGCTAGTGGAGAATGTGAGAGAGTGAATATATTTTATGAACATTTATTGCTGCTGTTTTTAATACTGTAACACTACTGGTGAAAAGCTCTAGGGTGCAGTATTATCCAAGTCTGGGTTCCTTTGGAAAGGAGGTTACTAAACTGTTTACTGGCATTTTGTAATATTTGCATTTATTAGCAAATACGCAGATTAAGCATATATGGAGGCGTAGGTTAAACTTTCTTTTGCCTAATTCAATTAACATTATTTTGGATCAAAGAGATTTCAGTTCATGTTTCAAAAATAATTATTTCCAGTAGATGAGCTAACCTAATTTTTGTCACCTATTTCTTTAACATTTTAAATATGAATCACATAAACATTCATGGATTCCCAAATTCTCTATAGATATCATTCTGGCCAAGGGCCAGGATGATTAACAAAATGAGCTGATCTTAAAAGTAAAGGAAAATTCATATGCATTTGGGGGGGGGGAGGAATCCTCATTATGATCAATGACAAATAAAATCCATTTTGCTGTCATAAGTGTTTTACATCTAGCATATGCAGCAAAACGTCCCTGTCAATTTGAGGGTCTCCAGTGTATCCTGTCCTTCCACTGAACATCCAAACATGGTTACAACTCAGGTTTTTTTAATCTAAAAGGAGAAGACATTAAAAGAGAAATCTGAGAAATTAGGGAGGGGGGTAGTTAATTCAGATGAACTATGCTGCAATTATTGCATTGTTGTTGTTGTGTGCCTTCAAGTCATTTCTGACTTATGACAACTTTAAGGTGAACCTATCATGGGATTTTCTTGGCAAGATTTGTTCAGAGGGGGTTTACCTTTGCCTTTCTCTGAGGCTGAGAGTGTGTGACTTGCCCGAGGTCACCCACTGAGTTTCGATGTGGGGATTCAAATCTTGGTCCAATGCTCAAACCACTACACCATGCTGGTTTTGAATCATTACATGAATGAATTAAATTAACTAAATGTGAATGGGGATTTTTCATATTTATTTACACAGTATTCTTCTGGATGTCTGTATTTTATTTATTATTTACTCAGTACATATTGGTACATATGCTGCCTTTTGCTAAGCAAATGGTCCTCAGTTAGCTTTAGCATTTCCTGTGCTATCCTGTTCCAGGCTCTGTTGGAATAGCAGGCATCTCCATATGTTGTCATTGTTATGTGCCTTCAGGTCGACTCAGAGTTATGGTGACCCTATCCTGGGGTTTTCTTGGCAAGATTTAGTGGGAGGAAGTTGTTTCATTGCCTTCCTCTTAGGCTGAAAGGATATGACTTGCCCGAGGTCACTCAATGGATTTTCATAGCTGAGCAGGGATTTGAACCCTGGTCTCCCAGAATCCAAGTCCAGCATTCAAACCACTACACCATGCTGTCTCCATGCTGGAAATCAGTAAATATATGGACTATAACATTGCACTGAGAGCATGGAAATATGCAGTGAAGAAGCTTTCCATGTCTTATGTCCTACTGCTGACATACAAATGGTTGGATTGTAAATTGGTATCATTATATGCCTAACACTACAGTGATCTCTTCTCTGTTGAAACCACCAACAATAAATGTCTACAGGAGCAAATCAAATGGGAAATTTGTTTCAATCATTTAGGAGATTTTCAGACACTGTTTAACAGTGCCTACTGCGGGAGTAGGTCCCGGGAGAGGAACGGCATTCTTGCACGGCAGAGGGTCATTTTCGGATGCTGCCGTCCCCTTTCCAGGATCCTTCGTGGCACGTCCGTGAAGCTTTGGAAGCGGCTGCGCCATATTTTAAGCATGGGCAACTTCTGTGCTTAAAATATGGCGCGGCCGCTTCCAAAGCTTCACGGACATGCAACGAAGGATCCCAGAAGAGGGATGGCGGTGTCCGAAAATGACCCCCTGCCGCGCAAGAGCGCTGTTCCTCTCCCGGGACCTCATCCCGCGGTAGGCACTGTTAAACGGTGTCTGAAAATCTCCTTTGATAAGGTTTTACCAACATTTAAAAAATTCTTCATATTTGCCATGGGGGAAAAAAACCTCATTTTTTAAAAAATGAAGGATGCACACACAAAAAAGGATATTCATCCATTCTAACCCAGGGCTCTTGAGAGTTTTAACTCTCAAAGGTCTGGGCTTGAACTTCTATGTAGTCAGCTTTGTTAGTACTGAATTATACTGTAGTTCCTCTCCATAATTTTTCTGAAAGACTCCCCATCTTTAACGCCAAGAGCCTTATCACACGAGGGAAGGGAAGTTGCTTTAAAGCCTGAGAACAGTGCATTCCACCTTGCCTTATCGCAATGATGTCTGCATGCTTCTGCTGTTCCTCCATTCTGGTCCTGTGGAAGACAGTGGTAAACATGAGTCTTTTTGCTAACTGGAAAAACCTGGTCTTTAGTTAGCTCTCACGTTTCCTTTTTGCTAACTGGAAAAAACCATTAGCAAAAAGAGTCACCTTTACCACTATCTCCCATCCAACTGGAATGGGAGAACAGCTGAAGAAGACTGAATTCATGTGATAAGGTAAGGTGGGATGTGCTACTCCTGGCTTTACTTCCATTTCCTTTCCCTTGTGCGATAAGCCCCTAACACTGCAACCAAGTATTGCAGTCTAGTGCTGCAAGGTCCTCTCCATCCTGGAAATAGTTGTACCTATTATATCTTTTGGTATGGATATGGGGGACTTTCTTTTGTGTTCATTTTTGAAGAATTTTCCAAAAATGGCAAATTTCTTCATAAATTAAATGGGGAAAATTGACATTTAAAAGAGTCAAATGTGGAAGAAAACGGAGATGACTTATTTTAACACCCTAAAATAAAATTCATATGGTAGATTATAATTTTTTGTGTATATTCTGTTTTGAAGGTGTGGAGATGAAATCATTGAGATCAATGAAGCATCAGTTCAAAATATGACCCTTAATGAGGTTCATGCTCTCCTAAGCCACTGCAGTCCTGGCACCATGCAGATTATAATCAGTAGGCATCCTGATCCTCAGGTAAGATGTCAGCCATATGAAGTTTCCTTATTTTGAAGATGCTTGAGTGTCAGGACTGAATAGGAACACACCAGACAGAAGACGACATTGTTGATCAGGAAAAATACCATTCCAAATAAGCATACCCTCCAAATGCCAAATTTGACAGTCCCAATTAATTATCTGTTCCATTTTCAACTGCTTTTAAAATGTCCCAGGTTCACTCTCCTCCTCCCTCTGAGGTCTTCAGCTCAACTCATTTGCTGCAAACTGATTACAAAGTGCAAAAGTAGCTTGCACTCAATTAACTCAACAAGATGGATGGACGGGGAGGGGGCAGAATCTTGCTCTCCTCAGTAGACTCAGGCAAAAGTAAACCTCTCCTAGCTGGTGAGTTCTTCCTCAGTTATAACTTTTGCCATTTGACCACATTCTAATGTTGTTTGGCCATGCATATCCTGGTTTTTATCTCTGGAATGTTGGAAGGGATAATATAGGAAGTCATAAATAAGTATTTATTTCCCATCCCATTTTCCTATCCTTGAGACTCAATGAGACTTGCAAAAATTAAACTGGATGCAGATAAAACCTCAGTAAAAGCATAAAGTTACAGTATAATTAAGCCATGAGTAGAATTAAAAGAAGTATAAATCATATTTATTCAAAAGCAAGTGAATACAGATAAGGCTGCAGCTTATCAACAGCCTTGTTTCTATAAAAATTCAATTCCCCATATCCCATCAAAACAATAGATTTTTCTGTATAGGAGGGCCTAGAACATGCCCAGAGAAGAAAGTGGGTCCTATGTAGGGCATTTTGGGGGGATGGAGGATAATTTCAGAAGTCTATGTTAGGAGAGAAAAAGTATTTTTTGGTTGTTGTGGCCACTACCATTCAATTTATTGAGAGCTGGAAACCCTTCATGAACTACTGGAAATCATCCAGAGATCCACAGTTAGTTACTAAGTAAATATTTACAGAGGTCATAGATCAGTATGTAAAAAACAATTACAGATACAGTTACAAGTATTTATACATTTAAAAACATAATGAAGCAAAAGAAGGTAAAATTAGTACATAAAAGAATGTAGTCCCCAAAAGCATTTATCTATCTGGGAATAAGCCCTACTTGATCTAGAAGAGTGCAGCACATTAGTATTATACTAATCCTTGATGCTCATCATTGCTTGTCTCATTTTAATTGAAATTTGGCCACCTTGTATGGAAGGATTAGTATCAGAAAGTAATAGGGAGGCATGAAACTGTTCAGAGTGTCCAGTACATTTGTGGAGTATTGGCAGGATAAGATCAGATGTATATTTCTATAAACCAACACTGAAAAAGCATGTGTTGTACAGATTCAGTTTGGCTAGAGTCACATGGGCACAATTTGATCCTATTCTAACTTCTGCCTAGGGATGGAATAGGATTTTGCAATGAAACAAACAAACAAACAAGAAGTCTATTTTTTCTTAGCCTTTGAGTGACTTTTCCATATATATATTTTGCAGCTGCAATTTATATAAAGGATTTCCTATGTGCATATGAGCAGATTACAGTCCCTGGTATTTGTTCATAGAATGACCACTTTCTAATGACCACTTTTTCTAGGAAAAAAAAAGAATGACCACTTTTCTGTCCTTTTGAAATGCTGCATACTGCTGAGTAAAACACTATTTCCCGAGTAAAACACTGTAATTATCTGACTCAAAATGTTCATTCTTGTCCACTTGAGCTCACTCACTCCAAACATTGCAATTTTTATACGTTGCATTTCTTGTTTTACTATGGACTTTATTAGACAACCCCTTTTAAAATGTTCTTTTGCCGGCATAAAAAACCCATTTCTATGCTGGCAAAAGAACATTCCCCCACCCACCCCTGCACTGACCTTCTCCTGTCAAAGGCTCCCCAGCAATAAAGAGGAAGTGAACAGAGCGCTGTTCACCTCCTTGTTCAAAATCCCACGAGACTTCATCGCGTGGGAAATTTAAAAATAAAAACAAAACTAACACATAAAAAGTTGTACCAAGCGCCTAGGCACACTTTAAAAGTCCCAAGTAACCTGTGGAGGGTCATAAAAAGAGTTAAACTTACCTGGATGTCCCGATCTCACCCGGAAGTGTTCACGCTGGACCGTCCACTCTCGCTGCAGTGATGAGAGTTAAACGGCCAGAGGTTTCACATGCTGGCAATGCCAGCACCAAAGCAGCAGGGGGATCAATTTATGGCTTAAGCCGTCAATTAAAAGGTACGGGATTTTGACAGGACATAACTGTGAAAGGGCGATGTCATCTGATCTGTGCGCCCTTTCATGGTTATGTGGTGTCATTATGACACCGTATTTTGTCCATCTGATAAAGTCCTATGGCTAGCTTCCCCTGATTTGTGCTTCTCACATTCCATGTTCCTGCAATATGTGTTGTACAGCTTTAGACTTTCCTTTCATCTCTGAGTGTGTCAACAGCTGAACATCCTTTCAGCTTGAATTCAGTTGCATCATTAGCCACTTCATACTCGTAAAGAACACAAAATAAAAGTTTAAACTTTGGCTGGGTCTATACCATATCCATGCCTCTTTTCCCCCCCATCTCTGCCTGCAAGCCATAATATTTGTATTTCAGGTTCTTACTTACACCACGCTGTCAGTGCTATTGCCCGAGGCAATATTTCACTCAGGAACAAAGGGATTTTCTCAGCACTTTCTAATTGGCTCCAAATTGGCAGCTCAGATTTAGGTGTGTATGCCTTCCAGTTGCCTGTCGACTTATGGTGACTCCATGAATTTCACAGGATTTACTTAAGCAGGGAATACTCAGGGGTAGTTTTGCCAGTTCCTTCCTGTAAAATATAGCCTACAACATGTGGTATTTGTTGAGGGTCTCCCATTCAAGTACTAGTTAGTACTAACTAACTAGCTAAGCTGATACTGCTTAGCTAGTGGGCCTATATTTACGAGTAAATCACAAAATCTGCATGACTGGTCTGCTCTCCATCTCCCATATTGTGTGTACAGTTGGAACCCCGTATCTGTGGGTGTTCAGCTCCGAGACTTACTGTGGATACCAGAAACTGCAGATAACGGCAAACCCTATTAAAACAATGGACTTCCAATAAAAACATACTATATTGCTTTGGAAGACCAAGAAGATGTCTGGAGAGGATACCTCTCTTGGCATTTTCTAGGATGACTCTATGGTATATATCCCTGTTTTCTGTCCTGCAGATACTGAAATCATGGATATTGGTTCTGCGGATATGAAGGTCCAACTGTATTTGATTTTTGAAGAAAGAATAAACATGATTGGGAGCTAAAATCTATGCTATAGTATTAACTGCCAAGGCCAGAACAAAGTCCCAAGGAGGAACTTTAATGAGAATGCTCAACTTTGTAATCTTCAAGAAATGAGAATGAAACCATTTGTGTGCCAAAATTCATAGTTTTCCTTTTTAAATGGAAACCTGTGACATTTCTTAGGTCTCTGAACAGCAGTTGAAGATGGCTGTTTTGCAAGCTGTAGAAAACAACAAGTTAGAAAGAGAGAGGTACCAGTGGAATACAGAAGGTAAGGAAAACATGGTACATTACCTAAAAATAAAAGAAGAACCCTGCTGGAAGAGAGCAAATAGCTATGTAGTTCAGAATTCAGAATTTTCTTTTCTATAGTGACCAATCTTACATCTCTGGAAATCCTCTAAGCGGGACCTAGGAGCATTTATCATAGAATATTTCAGTTTTATGCCATTCTTTGGTCAATCTTATGGTATTCCCCCCCCATGAATTAAAAGTAATGAAAAAGTAATGAGTTATGTAACAAGTTACTTGAAAGTTAATTATATTAATTATACCAGTACTTTTGGGGTTTTGGAAACATTACATAATTTCTAAAGGTAACTTTCCAAGCTCTGGATTTGGTTAGGTGAGAGGAAAGGAGAGTTGTAGTTTTTTAAGAAACCCCGAAGCCCACTTGGGCACATGAACCTCCTTGAAATGAATCTTTGCTTTGTGGCCACTTGTCCAAACAGCGTCTGGGCAACCAGCCAAAGGCTGATTACTACACAGCTGATAGCAGAGGCACAGCACAGTCAAGCTAATTACAGTTGTCCTTTCACATTCGCTGGGGTTTGGTTCCAGGACCCCCCGTGAATACCCAAATCCGTGAATACTCAAGTCCCATTATATGCAATGGCATAGCAAAATGGTGTCCCTTATATAAGATGGCAAAATCAAGGTTTGCTTTTTGGATTATTATTTTTTAAAGAATATTTTCAAGCCATGAATACTTAAATCTGTGAATGCCAAATCCATGAATGTGGAGGGACAACTGTACAGGCAAAGGAATCAATGCAGTGTAAAGTCAGACACTTACTTTACTAGCAAGCAAAACACAAGTCCACAAACAAAGTCCAATATACAAGGTCCAGGTCTGGCAAACAGAGTTCAGGTTAGTCCAGAAGAGTCCAGCGTAAACAAACACAGTCCAGGTCAAACACAGTAAGCAGGAAAACAATGGTTATTCAGGTAAGGTCAGGTAATCTCTGACAACCCCTGGAGGATAGTGCCACCTATTTATAGAGCAGCAGCTAACACAGCTGCTGCTTAACTAATTGCTGATTCCTATAAATATGCTGAGAGTGCCTCAAGCACCCCTTTTGTTATCTCCATGCTGTGGAGGTAGGTATAGGTAAGTTGTCCTCTGTATCTGAAGGGGATCTAGACCCTCTGCCAGAGCTGGTACTGCACTATTGTCTGTGTCTGAGGCCTGTGGCTCTGGAACATCCTCCTGCTCTGGTTCAGCAGGTCCTGGCATGTCCACGGCTTCAGTCTCTCAGTCAGAGTCCATTTCCAAGTTCTGGAAGCAGGGCATGACACCACTATGTTGTTGCTTCCTTCTCCTCCCAGCTTGTTTTTGTTGTTGTTTTTAAATACAGGTGTCAAAAGTCTGGAAAACAGTTGGCATAAGAAACCACCATGTGAAAAATATTCTGAAAAGAATGCTCCTCACTGCAATCACCAGTCCCAAAAGCTGATGATCCGTTCCAGCAGTGACAGCAGTTACAAGCCCAAGTCGTCTTGTGGAAATGGTCTCGCCCACCAGCTAGCTGATTTGAAACCAAAAGGACACAGCATTGATATACCAGTCATCCGACAGCCTGACTTGTTGTTTTCTTCCTCCAGAATTAGCTTGGAGAATGACTCTTCCCCACTGACACTGAAGGAAGCCAGTCACCTCCCACAAAATAACACCAAGAAGTCCACCGAGATCCTTGTTAGAAAACCTAGGTCATCGAAACCCAAACCTCCACCAAGGAAGTATTTCAAACAAGACAATGCTGTCAATGAGCAGATTAGCAGAGAAGTGAAAGATGGGTCCAGCCTGAAAGGGGATCGGAGTCCACCTTCTTCAAAGGCTCAGGTAAGACAGATTTGTTCACAGTAGTGGTACTTAAAATGTCGAGTAGGCCTCTTTTCAATGGATGGCATGGACTCTGGTAATCTGCAGTGCCACAGGGTCCCATAATTGAGTGTGTAGCACTTTTGCCATCTGAGCCTGAAATATAAAGGTAGTTGTCATAAAGAGGGTGCTTTGGTGGCTCTCATTGTAATGTGGCACATAATGGGGCAGGTGTGGCCTTTAGCAAAATGAACCCTTCCTCATGCATAGGAGAATAGAGGATAGCAAATAGTGTATCCTTCAGTCACCACCCACTCTGGAGAGCTTTGCAAATGCTGCAGTGGCAAGTGTCCACCAGTCCAGCAATCTGGTGTGCAGCCTTGGTGGGTTCTGGAAAGCCATGCTACAAGTTGTTGTTGTTAACTGTCCTCGAGTTGGCTTCGACACACAACAGCCTAACACTACAGTGATCTCTTCTCTGTTGAAGCCATCAACAATAAATGAGACATCTCGAAGACACTCTGTCCTCAACTGACTTACTTAGGTCCTGCAGGTTCAGGCCTGTGTCTTCCTTGATTGAGTCTATCCACCTAATGTGTGGTCTTTACCTCTGTCTTTTTCCCTCCACCTTTCCTAGCATTATTGACTTTTCTAGTGAGCAATTCCTTCTCATGATGTGTCCAAAGTACAACAGCCTCAATTTGGTCATCATGGCTTCTAATGAGAGTTCTGACTTGATCTGTTTTAAAACCCATTTGTTTGTCTTTTTGGCTGTCCACAGGGTCCACAGCACTCTTCTCCAACACCACATTTTGAATAGTTGATTTTCTTCCTATCAGCTTTCTTCACTGTTCAGCTCTCACATCCATACATGGTGATGGGAAATATGATGGTTTAAATGATCCTGACTTTAGTGCTCAGTGTTTGCATATATTATCTTATCCAGTTTTTTCATAGCTACCCTTCCCAGTCCCAGTCTTCTTCTGATTTCCTGGCTGCAGTCTTCGTTCTGGGCTATGATTGATTCAGGGAATGGAAATTCTTTCACTGTTTCAATTTCCTTGCCGTCTGTTTTGAATTTGTGTAGATCCTCTATGATCATTATTTTTGTTTTCTTCATCTTCCACCAGTTACACCCACCACTACTGCTGATGCCTAGTGGTTGTTTGTGCTACATACCCTCCAACAATCCCAGTTTAGCAGGGACAGTCCCCATTAATTCTATCATCCCACTTTTTTGGCTGCCTTTAAAATGTCCCAGTTACTCTTTCCTCCCCTCACTTCCCTTTTTGTCTTCAGCTTACTTCAATGCTGCAAACTGAGTTTAAAGTGCAAAAAAAGGTTTGCACTCAATCAACTCAGCAGAGAGGAGAGGGTGGGTGGAATCTTGCCCTTTCCAGGAAGCTCAGGCCGAAGCAATCTGCGGCAGCCTCTCCTAGCTTGTGTGTTCTCCCTCATTAATAACTTTTGCCATCTTGACCACATTCTGATGTTGCTTGGCCAGCTGTGTCCCGGTTTTCACTGGTGAAATCATAGAATGATAGAATTGGAAGAGACCACAAGGGCCATCCAGTCCAACCCCCTGCCATGCAGGAACACACAATCATATCATTCCCGACAGACAGCAATCCAGCCTCTGTTTAAATCACAGACTACTGAGGAAAAAGTCCTCTAGAAGAATCACATGCAAGGACTATAACATACATTTTTCATTTATTGAATCAACATTGCATCCATAGTTTTAATTTTATGTTGCTATTGTTAGGCCAGACTCAGCTTTTGAGAATAAGTTCCTAATGCTTGGGATCTGAAGAAAAATCATGAAACAACCCTGACACTTAATTACTACTTTTTTACTGTACACATACTCTTTGTAGACCATCTATTTCATGGACAATGCAAATACTGTATTTTAATTGTGTGTATTTGGTTATATTGTATGCATTATATTGTATGTATTATTGTTGTACACCTCTTTGAAATTCTCATATTTAAGAAGACAACAAAAACATTCTGATAGAAATGGTGATTCATTTTGTGACCAACACAAGTTTCTGAGTGACTTTCAATTTTGATCTAAATGACTAACCACAAGCAAGATAATTCAAAATATGTATTGGGTGGCCAAAAAAGGTTTTTGCTTTTGTGGATTTTGGATTTTGTTAATGTTGGAGGGCATGATGCAATTTTCTTCCCTGGTGAACAATGGCACAGCAGACAAAGGGCTGGTTCATAATTATCTAGAGCAAGCCAAACCTCGTAGCAACGAGTTGTGGGTGAGGTGCCATAGGATACATATGCCATGGTAGTAAAAGTTATCACCCAGGGCACTCTGCCCACAATGCCAGGCTCTATGTGGCTTTGTGAAAACATGGAGAGAAAGTCAGCCACTTTATGTGACTGGTGCTGCTCTCCACAGAATCCTCCTCTCCTTCTTCTTATTCTTGGGGTTGTCTAAATGGCAAAAATACTCCTCACGGAATGTGAGAAGACAACCTGTCCTAATAGTAGTCCACATTGTTTCACCATATTGTGAAGGAGGGGGCCAAAACCCACAAAAATTCTTCAGGAAAAGCCTATGTGGTTTTCCCCAGAGTTTTAAAAAAACAGCAAGAGGAATGCGCATTTCCACTTGTTGGGACAAGTGATTTGGCATAAATTGCTTTCCCATGCAAGAGGAAGCACAAACCTGATTGGCCGGACGAGCACAGGGGGCAGGGCTTGCTAACAGGGCAAATGCCTGCTGCTGCCATGTTGGATTTTCACCTTAGTAATCGCTCCCTAAGGTGATAAAGTCCTGGCCATGATTTTTCTATCTATGATAGCTCATATAAACGCAGGTGTCATTACTTGATGTTGCACTCATTCAGTTACAACCATGCCTGTGCAAACCAAATCCATATTGACATGAGTTTAAATTCATTTTTAAAACAGTTCTTAGGAGTTTTATTGTTTACAGACCATAATTGCATATAAAGTAGCTTAAGATCTTTGTCCAAAGGATAGTTTATAAACACTGCAGAGACAGCCTGATAAATGCCCATCCTTTTATTGTTCCTTAACAACAGTGATTAGATGCAAATCAAGACTGAGTTTTGTCAAGTATGCATATTTGAAAGTTTGAGAAGGTCAGACTTAAGAATCCACATATACTGAGTCTCTGTGAAAATAGGGCATTATTAATAACGAAGTGGGAGACAGAGCTTGGGTGCGGGGAATGCAGTTTTGTGCAGTTACATTTTGTCACATTTGTGCTTCCTGTTTATTTCACAGGAAGTAGAAGACCTGTTGCGGCAAAGAAATAAAACAGTTGTAACTTGTGGTGCCTTTGCAAGTTCTCTAGTACCAAGAGCTACGGAACAGTCAGATGTAGGAGCTGCATACCAAGAAAAGAAAGTCAACAAAGGTATGTTGCATTCTGTGCAACTGTCAGCAAAGATCAGCTCAAGAACACTCAAAGGCAGCAGAACTGCTGAGATTATTTGAGGCTGAAATTTCAGCTTCAGACAGCCAGCAACTCAGTACAGGCAGCCAGTGAACATTGCTGAGACCTAGTCTTCGAAATACATCCTTGGGATAAATCTCATGGAATTCAATGGGATTTTTGAGTAGTCCTGTATAGATTGCACTGTTCCATTGACATCCATGGAATACATTGGTTGTGTTTATCTAACAGTGCTGTCCTATTCATGTCTACTCATAATGTAAATCTTAACATTTGCTCCTAGGTAATAAGAGCCAGCATGGTATAGTGGCTTGAGTTATTGGACTAGTATTCTGGAAGACCAGGGTTAGAAACCCAGCTTGGCATGGAAACCAACTGGGTGATCTTGGGCAGTCACACTTTCTCAGCCTCAGAGGAGGGCAATGGCGAACCCCCTCTGAACAAATCTTGCCATGAATGCCCCATTATAGGTTTGTCTCCGGGTTGCCATAAGTCAGAAATGGGCTGGGAGAAAATATAGAAATATCCTAAAATTAAAAAATTAAATTAAATTAAAATGCAGGGCTTACATCTGCTAGATACTTTGAACATAGAAACATTTTGGGAAAATAATTGTTTATTGATGATACTTATTGATGGTGTCACTTTTCTCCCATTCAGGAAAGACTGTCTTGACAGCTCAAAGGCCTGCACTCAGAAGACAGACAAAGATTGATTATAGCCTTGAGGTTACAACTGAAGACCCTTGGGTTAGAATTTCGGATTGCATAAAAAGCTTGTTTAATCCCAGTATGTCAGAAGCTGGCCATGGCTTGGGCTTGCACCCGACCAGTGACACAAATGAAGGCGATCAAACCTCCAGTTGCTCAGAAGCAGCCCTGCAAAGATCAAACACAGATGAGGTCAATTCAGAAGCACTGCGGTCATCTGATGAAAGTGATTTTGTGAAGAAAGGTCCCCCAGTAGCACCTAAGCCAGCCTGGTTTCGTCAAAGCCTAAAAGGCATGAAGAAAGGAAAGTCAGATGTAACAGCTCTCAGAAATGCTTCTGACCACCATCAGAATGTGTCTGACAATGAGCTAGGTTCCATTTCCAGGGTAATTCGGGCCTCACCTAGAGGATCATCAATAAAGCAAAGAATAAGCTCTTTTGAAAGTTTGGGCACTCTTCAGTCTCAAGAGAAAGGAAACCAAAAACTGAGCCCCAAACTTTCTGTTCAGAAAGAAGCATCTCCTGGCAGAAAGGAGCAAAAATGTGCCACAGTTCCTCTGAACCAAATTTTAGCCAGCAATGCTGATAATGATCAAGGTTCTGAAAGCACCTCCCTTCAGCTGTCTCTAGATGCAAGTAGCATAGATTCATCTTGCAGTTCAAGAGAGGAATATGCCTCTAGTCCAAAGGCAAGCAACAGCACCACCACTGAATGTTCTCTGGATTTGTTTGAACTGCAAAACACAGAACCTGTTTCACAAATGAAAAAAATGCCAAGCCAAAGAGCACGCAGCTTTCCACTGACCTCGGCCCAATCTTGTGAGATGCTGAAAACCAGTGGAGAAAAATGCAGCAAAATTGATTCCATAAGCAACCACTTCTCGTCAGCTTTAATGAAGTCGTTGCACTCCCTTCCTCAATCTCCATTGTGTCTCAGGAAAAACCCATGGAAGTCACATGATGGGATCCCAAAGTCCTACTCAGAAGAAAATGCTTCTGCTCTCTTTCACCCAAGTGCTACTTATTCTTCAGACACTGGCTTTTCCCTTAAGTAAGACCACTGTGTTTGCAATTCTTAACATACTTGATTTATCAGTAAACAATCCCCTCAGAATATTTAACAGTTTAGGCAAGACGTAGCTAGCAGGAAGACCCTATACAAATCTTGGTAGGCCCTCTAATTTTATGCATCCCCAGATATCCACCCCAATTTCAGTCAAGATTTGTTTTTATAGTTTGCCCAGAAATGCAGTGGTAAAAGAAAGATTAAAGCCCACTAAAGTTTTTATTCCCCATGTCATTAAAATCATGTTGAGGGACACAGTTGTGGCAAGACGCTGAGGGGATCCCTCCAACTGCCTGTTCACGACATCATGACCATGAGAGGTCTGAAAGATGTCATCATAGTTATGCTTGTGGTGATACAGTTATGACAAAAAACTATGACGACATAGTTTATGGGGACATTTTATCTATCTTTTAAAACTTGTGTTTATTTATTTTTTTAAATATACTGTTTTATTGGGTTTTACTGTTTTTAATTTTATTGTGGATATTTTGTAGACTGATTGTCTCTGGGAGCCGCCTTGGGTCTCCTTCTGAGAGAAAGGCGGCATGCAAATGCAATAAATAAATAAAGTCTGATGATGCAGGATCATGGTCAATGGCTCATAAGAGCAAACAGTAACAAATTGAATCCAGCCCCTCCAATTAAAACAAAGCTCATTCAACAACTCAGGTAAAAACCTTTAAGAGAAAGCCAGCTTGAATAGACAATTTTAAAGACTCTTTTTCTAAAGGACTACAGTAGGACCCCCATATCCACTGATTCAATTATCCATGGGACACAAAACAGCACACTTACCATAGAGTCTTCCTAGAAAATGTGTCCTCTCTATCCATTTTCTAGGTCCTCCAAGGCAACTGTATGGTATTTTAAACCGGAAGTCCCATTATTTTCAATGGTGTTTGCTATTATCCATGGTTTTTGATATCCACAGGGGCCCCCAGACCAATCTCCAGTGGATACGGGGATCCTACTGTATAAGGTGGTGCCGTATCTATTCTGGCTTTCTAGAATTCAGTTAAAAAAAGAAGATACGATTAGTAGTCCTCGGATATGATAGGCATTCAAAAAGCAAAGCCATAGGCCAGAATAAAGTTGATGGTCTATGCATGCGTAACTCAAGTATGTGTCTGTGTGTCTTGTTGTGAACCAGACACAACAGTTCCTTCTCTTTTAATTCTTTCTCAAGCTGCAGTTCCTTCTCTCTTTCATACCACTCTTTTTCTAGCCTAGCCATTTCAATCTTTTTTTCCTCCATATTTCTATACTACCTGTGGTATTTCTTTATGTTACCTACAACTTTTACTCAGGAAACACTGGTTTCTTTGTTAATTAGGTGATTCCTTACTTTACCTAGAACTTTTACCTCAGGATATCACCTTTTTTTAAAATTTCAGACTTGCCACACTTTTGTTTTGTTTTTGGGGGTTTCACTGTATTGCTTCCCGTAATCCCCTTACTTTACCGAAACATTTACCTCAGGGGTTACAATGTATTCATTTTAAATAGGGTAGCACCTCATCCTTAGGTACTTAGATTGAGGGTTTCCACTGTTTATTAGTAATCCCCTATGTTACCAGATCTTTTACCTCAGGGATTACCTTTGCCTCTTTTAAACACACACAAATAGAACCCTATTTGGCTTTTCTTCAACCAAATAAGTCTTCTAACTGAATCTTTATATGGCACCACTGGATCCTTTCGATTCCAGCACTAGATCTTTCTGTACTAGATTCCTTAGATCCCACTGTACTAGATTCTTCGAATCTCCCCTTACTGGATTCTTTGAATCCTGCTGCTTGGCACCTAATTATATGTGATGTTGGCCTCTGCCTGCCACTGCCACCCTACTCTATGTTCTCCTCTGATATCCCTTTTATATTGGGGTCTGAGTTTCCAGGTGAACCTCTCAGTGGATAGATTTGTTTACCAGTGTGTATACTTTTAGTTAGTGTGTTATACTTTTATTATAGAGGAAATAATTCAAGATGAGCCGGTGAAACAGTTAACAAAAGAACTTGTTTGGTTTATTATATTAATTTGGTAACAAATCCCAAAACCGTATAATACAGAATATTAACACTGGCTCTTTCATTTAGTGACAGACATACTACACTCAGACATCTACTTTCTCTGTAGTAGAAATACCCTGTACAGTTGTCCCTCTGTATCCACGGATTTAAATATTCACAGCTTGAAAATGTTCTTAAAAAAATAATAATCTAAAAAGCAAACCTTGATTTTGCCATCTTATAGCAGGGACACCATTTTGCTATGCCATTGCATATAATGGGATTTGAGTATTCACAGATTTTGGCATCCATAGGGGGTCCTAGAACCAAACCCCAGCGAATATGAAGGAACAACTGTACTTATAGTACAGAGTATTTACAGAAAGAGTACAGAAGTACTCTATGCTCTAGAACGGCTTGCCAGAAGAGGATACACTGTCAGAATTCAAATCAGCATTAAAGACTAGCCTCTTCTGGCAGGCCTATCCAAATGATTTTAAAGTGTGAATTTTAAATTGTGTGTTGACTGTTTTAAAATGTCGTGGTTTTACTTGTTCTTTTACATTGATAGTGTATATGTTTTTAATTGATATGTGCTTTTAACCAATATTATGTTTATGTGTTAATGTGTTGTTCCCTGCCTCAGTCCATGGGGGAGAGGCGGGTAGGAAATAACAACCACCACAATAGTAGTAGTAGTAGTAGTAGTAGTAATAACAATAATAATAATAATAATTTCTTCAAACATAGCTCTTCTTAGGGGCCATTCAACATTTCTTGTTTTCTCCTCTGGCTAGCCTCTCTGAGCTGAGGGATTATGGTGGGAGTTGGTCAGCTAATGAAAAAGAAGACGCTGAGCAGGAGCAGAGTTTGCCTCAGGTTTTGGGTGTCTCCGGACAGTCTGTCATCTCCCTTCTTACCCCTGAAGAACTGGAAAAACTTATAGAGGAAGTGAAGTCTTTAGATGAGGATACATTAAAGGTAGGTATGTCTGTTATCTTGGATGCTTTCAGCTTTTCCAAGATCTTCAATGTCCATTGGTCTTAAGATCAGGGTTCATGGTTTTTTGGTGGGCAGGGAGGCTTGAGAAGGTATTCACACTTGGCATTGTCATTTTTGTTGTTGTGTGTCTTCAAGTTGTTTCAGACTTCTGGGGGACCCTAAGGTTGACCCTATCATAGGGTTTTCTTGGTAAGATTTGTTTGTGGGGGGTTGCCTTCGCCTTCCTCTGAGGCTGAGAGAGTGTGACTTGCCCCAGGTCACCCAATGGGTTTCCATGGCTGAGTGGGGATTCGAACCCTGGTCTTGAGTCATAGTCCAAGGCTCAAACCAGTACAGCGTGCTGACTCTCATACTTAGCTCCCCTCCCTCAATTGGTCCTATCCTCTTCACCATTTCCTGGCCTTCTCGCACCTGGCTGTGTACGTACCTATGTCCAGAAGGAATGGGCAAGGCAAATGGATGCTGCTTGTTTTCATTATTCTCATCACTGCTGACATTACCTATTAGAATAGCAGGCGAAGAGGCAGAGACAATTAAGAGGAATAGGGTCATTCTGACTAGGTTTGACTATACAGATCCTTGAAACAGGCAAACCCATAGGGAGTGCTCTAATCTAAGCTAAGTCTCACCATCAGGGCCTCTTTCACACTACACAATTCTAGTATTATGATCCCACTTTAACTATCATGGTTCCTTCCTCTGGAATCCTGGGACTCACAGTTCAGGGAGGGGTATTTAGGATGCTCAGCTGGCGAACTCTAATGCTTCACCAAACTACAGATCCCAGCATTCCATAGGATGTTGCCATGACAGTCAAAATGGAATCATAGTCCTATTAACGGTGTACTGCAACAAGGCCCTAGGTTTCTCGCTTTGGATTTCTTTTTAAAAGACAAGAGGTCCGAAATATTTTAAAGTAAGTGTGTGTGTGTGTAGGTTATAAGGTGCAAAAAAAGGTCAGTTTCTTTATTTTTCAAAGAAGATATTTTCGTAAGTGCAGCATTTTCTCTTGCTGCACCTGCTAAAACTTCCTGTTCTGTGGCAAGCATACCTTTAAGCTTGTGGGACTTCCTCTTAAAAAAGAAAAACACCACTGCATGCTTCAACTTAGTAGCTGGGGTATGAAAGAAGGTAAAAAAAGGATGGCTTAGGGGACAGGCTGAATTATCTGCTGTATCTCATGAGTCACACACTGGGATCAACTGCATATAGAAGACCTAGGGGCTTGTCTACACTGGCCAGAATACTCCACGTTCTGGCTGGAGTATTCCAGCCCCAGGACCACGGTGTTTCCCCCGTTATCTGCCCTTCCGTTGTGGCAAGAGAAGTGTTCACACAGCTGCAGCCTGTGCGCAAACTGGCACTTCTTTCCCCCGCACTGGTCACGTCTTCCAAGGCCAGGAATGAGGTGTCCAGCCATGGTCACATGGCTGGGAGCCTTGTGGGGGCCTCAGCAGACATGTGACATGGCCAGGAAATGGCTGGACTGGACATTGCATGGGCCACATGTGTGGACAACTGCCACCTCCTTCTTTGGAAGTCTCTAAGCAGAGACTGAACAGCCATCTCTCAGGAGGGCATTTAGTTGTGTTTTCATAGATGGCAGGAGTTTGGACTAGATGGCCCTTGGGATCCCTTCCAACTCTTATGATTCTGTGATTTAGTTATAAATGTATATCAAGCCTATGCTGTATTGTGTCTTTGGGCCTAAACATTGAGATTTTCTTTTCTCCCTTTTATACAGCAACTCAGTGAGATTCATGTTACAGTTCTGCACAAAGAAGAAGGTGCTGGGCTTGGATTCAGCTTAGCTGGTGGAGCAGACTTAGAAAACAAAGACATTACTGTAGGTAACCTTATTCTGACAAATTGTTCATTTTAAGGCTGGTGTGGGGAGTGGGCACTCCTAGCATTGTGTATGGCTCTTCATCTAATTTCAAAAGCTCTCTGCAAGTAATCAATTTGGGCTTCTGGAGAGAGTGATCTGGTCTTCCCCTTAGAGCTGATACCCCCCCCTTTGCAACATTATATGTATTACAGGTTCTCTCTCTCCCCCCCCCATATACATGTGATTGGTACCCACAGTTTCATTTATCTGTTGCCTGAAAAAATGGTTTCTCTAGGCATTTCCGAAGTCCTCCAGCACAACTCAATGGTAAATTCCACTGGAAGTTACATAGAGTCGTACTGGAGCTGCCTAGAGATGTGTCCTTTCTAGGCATTTCCTAGGTCCTCCAATGCAACTCTATGGTAATTTCCACCAGAAGTTACCATAGGTCATGGCCTAGCCATTTTTTAGGTCCTCCAGTGTGATTCTGTGGGGTTTGCTATTACATGTGGTTTCAAGTATTTGTGGTAAGTCTGGTAACGTATCCTCTGTGGATATGGTGGGTGACCTGTATTTAAAAATTTAAAAAACAATTATTGATTTAATGTATTAACAAGTAGCAATAGCATTTATTTTTATATACAGCTTATCAGTGCCAAAGCACTCCCTAAGCAGTTTACAATTTCTTTTTAGCCAATTGCCCCCAACAAGCTGGGTACTCATTTTACTGATCTACAGAAGGATGGAAGGCTGAGTCAACCTTGGAGCCTTCTGGGATTGAACTCATAACCTTGTGGCTTGCAGTACTGGCATTTAACCACTGTGCCACCAGGGCTCCCATTTTTTTTTAAAAAAAATAATGGTTAGGAATTAATTATTGCTTTAAATTGTTTAATGACATTGTTTAATGACATTGTTTCATTACATACACACACACACAAGCCAAAAGTAGGAGACTTACACCTCCAGAAGCGTCTGGAGGCACTTCTAAAATAAAGGTCTCTTTCACACTACACAATTATAGTGCTATGATTCCACTTTAACTGACATGGGAACAGCCTGTGGAATCCTGGGATTTGTAGTGTGGTGATGAGATCTTAAAACCCTTGGACTGAAAATTCTAAATACCCCTCCATAAATTTCCTAACCTGCCAACCTCTGGTTTTCAGCTAAATACTGTGCACCTGCTAAAGTGAGGAACCAATAATCCTTTAGATGCTGTTGGGCTACAGCCTGCTAACCACCAGTGGTGAGGGATGAGAACAGTTAAACTGAATAACTTCAGGTGGGTCCACAAGTTGCCCTACCTTATGCCAGAAGATGGATTAAACATACAGGATGCACATAATTTAAAACCCACTCTGCATACCTCTTTGTAGATGGTGAGTCATAAATCTTCTGGATGTCTAGAAGCACTTCAAAAGGAAAACTTCTAGATAGCCATTAATTACCCTAAGTGTCATTCTTATGAACAGCCACACTTTTGCTGGGTGTCTCCAATGTACAGCTGAATCCTTTCTCAGACACTCTGGGGTTAGGTTACCATCAAAGGGTGGTTCTAGCTCCTGAATTCTGGCAGCTGATAAGATCAAGATCCTTAGCTCTGATACCTTTAAGAGGTAATGAGGCGTTCCCTTCATGTATACATCTGAAGAAACAAAATTGTTCCCACCAACTGAGTGTCCTGTAGGGAAACATTTTATTTGCAGCCTGGGCAAATGACCCAGTGAAGCCTGCATGTTGCCCTCGCATTAGCTTTACAGTCAAACCTATCTTTCCCCTTCCTTTCCCTCACATAATCAGATTTTGTGGGAAGCCAAGCCTTAATACTCATCTATTAATCTTTATTAATTAGTGCAAATGAGAAACTATGAAGAATTTGAGCAGGCTGCTAGTTGACAGTAAAACCATTCACAGATTAATAAAGTGGCTTCTGTCCCATTTAGTGAACAGAAAAAAGGATTCCTCCTTTGCTTTGCTAATACTGTACTTGCATAATGTGCATGCAGTGAACTGGCAGACTGAAGCAGAAATGGTCGATAGGGATGTTGTAGAGAGTGGGCAGGAGGGCATTTGCTGGCTTCCCAGGGCTGGCCCAGGGTACGCATTGCAGAGCCAAGAAGAAAAGAAAACCCACTTCCTCTGAGTAAAACAGTAGCACAACACTAGGTAGAACAGAAGTAGAACACTGCCTCTGAATAAACAGTAGTTATAGTCATAATGTAAATATCTGACTTTCTGTCACCCTATAATCGTCCTCAAAATATGATCCTTCACATTTCTAATTGGTAGAGCAATTTTGTGCCAATGAATCCAATTCAGTCCCTGGTGATTTGTGAAAGTTGGCCCACTCACAAAATCATAAAACATATAGAGGAGAGGGGGTGCTCTGCTTTACACAGCAGTGTGTTGGAGGGGTCAGCATTGGGGTGAGTACAGTCAGCCCTCCATAGCCATGGATTTTTCATCCACAGATTTCACGATCCATGGCTTGAAACCGCCCCCCAAATAATTCCAAAAAACAAACCTTAATTTTGCCTTTTCATGTAAGGGACACCATTTTACTACCCCATTGTATATAATGGGACTTGCGCATCCACAGATTTTGGTATCCACGGGGGTCCTGAAACCAAATCTCAATGGATAACAAGGACCCACTGTATTTTGAGTTAGCACTGCCTTCCTCCCCCTGCCAACATCACTCCATTTTTTTCTCTCTTGAGTTGGTACAGGTTTGGTAACTTAGACTGTGAAATAAATAGAACACACCACTTCAAGAAGAGAAGTTTTGTGAAAGTTGTTTCAGTCCTATTTTTTTAAAAAAGGCAAATGTGTGACTGTCAAATGTGACAAACAAACTTTTGGGCTTTCTAACAGGTGCACAGAGTTTTTTCTAGCGGACTAGCATCCCAGGAAGGAACTATTCAGAAAGGAGACGAAGTGTTGTCGATAAATGGGAAGTCTCTCAAAGGCTCCACTCACAATCAAGCACTGGAGATCTTGCGAAAAGCTCGCCAAACAAAGCAGGCAGTTATTGTCACAAGAAAGCCCAAAGAGAGAAAAAGAAGCCTCAGTGCCTCTCTCAAGTCTTCTGTGTCTTCGGGAGGTGAAAATTCATCAGACTGCAGTGAGTATATTTGAGAACAACATTTAGCAGTAGACGCTCTTTGTATATTCAGGGGCAAACCACAAACTGTTTGCAAATATATGCAAGGAAGCTGCATCAGCACTTTAAAAAAACAGGAAAGTAGAAAAAATATCTTCAGACAACAGGAATTTTAGAGTGGGGATGTGTTGGAAGTAAAGAAGCATCAAGACTTGTTTAAAGTAGTTGGGGACAGACGGAAAGTCTAGAATTGCACACCTATCCTTTTGGTTCATCTCTGTGCTTCATTGATCTGTGTACTCAAAGCTTTTACTTCCTCCCTTCCACAAAGAAGTTTTAGTGCTTTACAGCTCTTTGTCCAAAGAAGCCAGGAACATGAGGCAGCTCCAGCCTCAAGATGCCTTACACACACTCAGAAGAGTAAGCTTTTAGGGACTCTTGTATGCAAGTTATCTACCAGTAACTCTTTTATTTATCTGCTTTCCTATCTCAGATTTATTCTCTGCCACAATAAGCATAAGTTTTGCTTTTTAACTTTACCAGAGCATCCTGCATATTTCTATCTTGTTTTATAGCCCAGGCTCATGTTGCACTGGGGCTACGCTTCACTCTGTTTAACATAAATAACAATAATTTCCTACAAGATGTAGGGCAGAAGTACTTTGCATGAACTCAGAACAAGCCCAAATAGATGCAATAGTACTCCAAAACTGTATACTGTATTACAGGAAAGATCAGTAATACTGAGCAAGCTTTATGGAGATGATTACCATTACTAATCTTCATCAGAAGCTCGATTTCCTACCTGGAAATGCTGGGAATAGAACCTAGGGCCTTCTGCAGGTAACACATATATGTAACTACTGAGATGTGGTTCTTCTCATATAAGAAGCTCCCTTATACAAGTCAAAGCATTAGTCTATGTATTACCTATGCCAGCCTTCCCTTTCTTGGCACCTTACTGATATATTGGACAATTCTTATCCTCCCTAAGCATCATGTCAAGACTTGCCTGGATGATACTGTTTGGAGGGCAACAAGTTAGGGAAGGCTGGCATTCACTGACTGGCAGTGGTTCTCCAGAATTTGGAACATGAGTCTTTTCCAGCCCTACCTATGCTGGAATTGAACCTGACATCTTCTGCAACCCATCTGCTCTACCTCTGAGCTACAGCTTTTTCTGTAAAAATAATTTTCCTCTGAAAATCTTCTATTTTAATACAGCATCTGAAGACCTGATCTTTATGGTGACCTTGGAGAAGACATCTGCTGGTTTGGGGTTCAGCTTGGAAGGGGGAAAAGGCTCCCTCCATGGAGATAAGCCAATCATCATTAACCGAATTTTTAAAGGTACATACTTAAGGCTGGTTGCAACAGGGATGGGCAAGCTGTCATTCTACATTCTACTGCCAAAGTTCACAAACCTTCTGCCAAGTGCCCACACCTCTCAAAATAGCCATTTATACCTTTGCTGGCAGGCTGCTGGGCAGGGAGAAAAAGAAAGAGAAAACTGAGGGGAGGATGGCCCTGCACACTTTGGACCCTTGCCCTTCCACTGCTGATATGCATCCCCTATCAGATCTCTACCCACATTCCAGGGAATACAGCCCCTGGGAGGTGGGGGAATGTAGTTCTTGAAGGAAAATCTATTTCCCATCCCTGGACCACAGCAGGGAAACATATGCCTCCAGATGCCTTCTGCCACAGTCTGGTTGGTATTTTAATGTAAACTCATTTAATCAATGGGGTTTACACCTTGATTTACAATTTGCTCATGCTGGTTTGGGAAGATAGCAATTGTATAAGACTTTGGGAGGACAGCAGTTGCCTTTTGTTTCAGTTGGGATAGGATTATTCCAAAGGCTTTTAAAAAAAGGTAGCTTTTGAAGAGGGCTTTTAATTTTAATAGTGCAGAGGTTAAGGATGAATACCTGGGCAAGAAGACAACATTGGGGTGGGGGGATATCCAGTAACAGAAAAATATCTGCTCCATGACCATTTTAGAGTTTAGAACCATTTTCCATTCTCAGGCTGTTTGCTCTGTTCCATTTTACTGGATGTTCATTAGACATCCATTAACTGCAGATATGTTCTGCAATCAGTCTTCCATACCGTCAAGCAATGTTCTGTGAAAAGAGTTGCAGTGGCTACTTATTTTTTTACTAGGCCAGGTTAATGTTAGACATGTGTCAAATAAATTTAGGCATGTGTTGAAGATAACGGCTGGCATCTGTGAATCAGCTACAATGTTGTTAAGACTTATAACCGGGTAACTGTTCCCTGTTAACATTTGCAATTGTGGGTCTATTGACATGACTGTAAATGTCCCTGAAATCCACCTTAAAAACCAATCTGCTGTCCTGAGTGACAGAGTTCTGAGGCACCTGTGAGCAGGATGCTACAGGATAACATGACCAGCCCACTCCTGGCAGGAGGGGGCTGAATGTGTCATCCTTCAGCACCCTGTTTGCCAGCACTGCAGAACTCTATTCCTCAGTGCAGCTGGCTGGATTTTTAGGTGGGTTTCAGGGATCAGATTAAAAGACAGATCATAGCCATAAAATTGTGGCTATGTATCTGATGCAGGATTTAGGTCAACTATTTTTATAAACCTTCCTGACGTAGTTCTGTCTACAATGTGTTTTATGGATAATGTTGATACTGTACAGTATACTGATTTTCATGATTGTTGTACACCTTGAAATTTTAGATGTAATTTGTAAACAAATAAGCAAGCTTGGTTGGCTTTCTTTAGGAGTGGGATCAGAACACAGCCCTGCTGTTCAGCCTGGAGACGAGTTACTGCAGGTGCACACAAACCTGATGCAAGGCCTCACCCGTTTTGAAGCATGGAACCTGATCAAGACATTACCTGATGGGCCAATTACTGCAGTCATCAAGAGAAAAATCTCCACCAGCACAACAGCTGAATCTCTCCATGGAGAAGAGTAACAGTAGTAGTAATAGTAACAAACCAACCAGGAACGTCTGTCCCATTTTAAGGCAAGGCTAAAAGGCTTTCATATATCCTCCAAGCTACAGCTGATCTAGTCACCTATGGCCAGATGCTTTTTTATAAGCTAAGAGAAAGTTGAACAGGACTGAGAAGAAGCAAGAATAGGCAAATGAGAAATGCTTACTCATTTGTGGTCTCACTGTTAATAAAGTAGCTGCAGCAACCGTACGCTAATTAAAGGTGGCTTTATTAACAAATGATGCCAACGTGGAATCCTGCAAATCAGGCTGATGATAGAACTGACACCGTGGTTAATTGACTGAACCTGGATTGCATAACACATGACTCAAGTACAGTATCGCATTTTAGTATGGGAGAGTGGCATGTGGAGACAGCTTCTGGATATATGGAATTTCCTTGACGGACCAGGCACTGTGTAAGCAGTCTAGATGGTGCATTTAAACATAAGGCAACCCATGTGACACCCTCTTGCGTTTGAAGATGTTGAAGGATGTGTAGCCGCTTTTCTATTGACATGATGGGAATGAACAACTCCATCTGCAGGCTTCACATGGAATACTGTACATGTAATTTAACATCTTTCAATTCTGTTCCATGTCATCCCAATAAATGGTTGTTGCTTTAAACATTCAAAGGCAAGAAACAGTCCCAAATCCACATTAGTGCAATACTCATTACGAAAGCACACAAAATGTGTGCAAACTTCAAATCTCATCATTAGGCAAGCTGTTACAAAAAACAGGTTGGTAGCAGGGGAAAAAAGAAGAGTGATATTGAAGACATATCACTTTTAATTACCCCCTTTAAGACTTGTCTGGCTACTGCTATGTAAGTCATTGTGGAGAATGGGTGCCCCCTCATCACATTGCTGGACTTCAATTCAACACTTATTCTCTAGCTGAAGAATGTGGTGAGTTGCAGTGCAACAGTACATTTGCCATCCCAGGTATTAGGGTTGTGGTCAGCTGTGTTTTACAGACTTTCAGCCATGACACAAGAATGTAATAAAACAGCAACTATTTTAAGAGCACCATTTTTAATTATTATTAATCTACATAATGCTAATTATACAATAGTTTCTTACAACAACCCTGTTAAGTAGGCAGCATTATTACCTGAGATAGACAGTCACCAGAATTACACAGTACAGAACAACAGTATTTTGGAACTGGAGAAGACCTCAGAGGTCATCAAGTGCAAATTCTTGTTTAGTTCAGGATGCAGCTACAGCATCCTTGAAAGATGGCCACCCCACCCCCCAGCCTCTGCTTTAATACTTTCACAACCCACCACCTACCCAGACAATTCTGTTCTTCTCTCAAATGGCTCTTACTATTGGGAAAACAGCTCCTGATGTTTAGGAGATCACATACCTGAATGCACTTCTATATGAAAATCTCACAACACAGAGAAGACTTTGTTGTCAGAGACAAAGCTAAGCTAAAACTTGTCTCTTTGACATGCTAGGTTTACCCAGGAATGGAAGGATTTTTTTGTTTTGTTTCTGGTAACATGCTGGAGCATTGTTGCCCCAAATGATAAAGCTAAGCATAAGCTGTGTTGTATGATTCTGCGGGACCAGTTAATGGGAATTAGAATAATTTTATACTGACAGGGTGCCCTTTTATTTGACACAATTATAGCACTTGGTGTTGTTGTGTGCCTTCAAGTCATTTCTGACTTATGACCCTAAGGTGAACCTATCATGGAGTTTTCTTGGCAAGATTTGTTCAGAAGGGATTTAAAACTGCCTTCCTCTAAGGTTGAGAGTGTGACCTGCCCAATGGGTCTCCATGTCTAAGTGGGGATTTGAACCCTGGTCTCCTGGAGTCTAGTCCCAAACCACTGCATCACGCTGGCTCCCATATGTAAAGAATTATCCACATTCAAAAGGAATCTGGGTCCCCATTTCTGTGGCCGAGCACGGACTTTGCTATCTTCCATGCCATGACAACTTGCTATGGAAACAAGGGGTTTGTACTTTGGTGAGGCACTAGAGTTCTCTGGCTAAAAATTCTAAATGTTGTTGTTTTCATGCATCTTCAAGTTGACTTATTGTGACCCCTCCCTATCATAGAGTTTTCTTGTCAAGGTTTATTCAGAGATTTGCCATTGCTTTCCTCTGAGGCTGAGAGTGAGTGACTTGCCCAAGTGGGTTTTGATGGCTGAGTGAGAATTCAAAATCCTGGTCTTCCAAACTCCTAGTCCAACACTAAACCCATTATACCATGCTGGCTATCCTGGTATTTGCAGTTTAGAGAGTAGTATAAATGTACCCTAAGCTAAAAATCTCATGATCCCATAGGATGTTGTCATGGCAATTAAAGTGGCATATAATGCTATAATTATGTGGCATGAAAGGACCCAAGATTTGTGCTGAGTGCCAACGATATGGCTAAATATCAAGCTCATGACCTTGTAGATTCCAACTAGCACCTACTGAACCTTCCAGAGAATAGGAGCTTCCCTGGTTTCTCCATTACTTTATTGATTATTCCATTCACTTCGTTCATCAAGCTAATGAGGATAGGCATGAATCGCAGAGTTCCATAAGCACTCATGGACAAAGATATCTTGTCCATCATCACCACCACCCACTCTGGAAAGGTGTGGCTCTGGCACTGCCTTGCTTCACTGCTCCCACATCTCTCAAAAGGTTGGCACCTTTCCACTAATGGCATGTCAACATACATCAAGGCCATGGGCTTGACAGACATCTGCACCTGTTGTCTTGGCTGAGCCCTAGTCCAGGTTATGAAAATAATTTTAAAAAACACATAGACACTCCCCTTGACATTACTTAGATTAGTATGGAAATACTGGCAGAGGTAGCAAGCACTGCAGCTCAATAATGTGTCGAGGAGATCCAGGGGAGGGGCTCTAAACAGCCCCATATTAATGTAAAATATTTAGACTAGTATTCTGTTGGTCAGTTACAATGTCCTAAGTACAATTTAGGACATCATAATGCCTTCATTCTCATATGTGATTGTAGCACTATTGCCACAACCACAAATGACCCTGAAACCCACCTAAAAAGCCAGTTAGCTGTCCTGAGCAACTGAGGTTTGTGCTGCTAGCAAGTGGGGAGATGAAGGACAACACTGCAAGCAGCAGAAGTAGGGACCCCTCTGTGGCCCTGTTGCAACTGATCATTGTAGAATTACCCCGCTTGCCAGCAGCACCAAACTTCCCCGTTGTTCAAGATGGCTTTTAAGTGGGTTTCATTGGTCAGATGAGAAAACAAAGCGAAGTGAAGACACCGTGGTTACATGTTTGATGCAGGATTTTGGACTTGGTTAAAAAAAGATCACAACTGTACTGAAAAACACAGTTTACACAAATTATAGAATGCTAGAATAACAAACAGGAGTGATCAAATTGTGGCCTTCAGACATTTGTTGGATTGAAACTCCCATCATCCTTCACCACTGGTGATGCCGGCTAAGGATGATGGAAGTTTGTAGTCAACATGAATAGGCCACAACATGCTCACCCCTGAACTGGAGGCTGACTGCTCAGGCTTCGTCTCTTTGCTCCGAACCTCAACAGCTCCGTTCCCTGATTTTTAATTCTTTCAAGCAGAAGATAGCACATCAAAAGATATCTAGTCCACTTTTCTTTTGAACCATTTTTCTCATCTTTGGAGGAACAAGATCTGAACCGAGCACTGAAGCTTGACATTTTCATCAGTCTTTTCACTAGATACTGCTTGTACTTTTGAGCCCTTTTTATGAAATAAAAACCTGAATATTTTTTTGATTTCTTTTTCTAAAGACAAGATTGAACCAAAGTGCTGTAACTTAAGCCTCATTGACTCAAGACATATGCTTAAGTCTTTCCAGTTAAGAATCAATGGGGTTTACAGGGGGCTTCACTTTGGCTGGATCGTACCTTGACATGATTCTGAACTCTGTACCTAACACTTCTGCACTTGCATAGTGCAAGAGGAGAATTACACAAACCCTTGAAACACACCCATACCACCTTTTCCCTTGAGAAAGAAATTGCTTAAGCTACTAGTTTTACCACAGCTTTGGCCAGACTGCTGTAAAAACCAGTTATGTTGCTTGGAAAGAAGGATTCAACAACCGTCTGTGGGAGGTTACCACCTAGATCAGTCTGAAAGAAACTGAGGAGCTGAGTCTTATTGGATTCCCTGCAGGGAAACAAAACAAACAAAACTTAAAACAAGTCAACATAAAAAATTTTTTAACCAGAGATGCAGAGTGAGAATCTGTTCATGGATAAATATTAAACATTTTGTCTAAGTATGGCAGATCCCTTTAAAATTGACATTCTGCTAGAACTTGTCTTCAGTTCTCAGGATTAATATAGCCTGAGATGATAGTCTGTGAGAATTTTTTTAAAGCATTATTGGATAAGACCAAAGGTTCACCAGTATTCTGATAATTTCAGATGGCAAGACCAAAGGTTCACCTGTATTCTGATAATTTCAGATGGCTTCAAGGACAAGGTTTTGGGGACTAGTGTGCTATGCCTTTTTGATGTCCTGCTACACCATCTTTTGCTATACAATCCTACACAATGCTGATGACTGAGTGCCTTAGATTCTACATCATGCTGGCGGAGCCTATGTTATATGGTGGAGCATTTATGAAAAGCAGAGGAGATGGCTGCTCCTCTGTTCAACTTCCTCACTGTCTGGCAGGATTCTTTTAAATTGTCACTCTGCTAGAATTTCTCTTCAGTGCTCAGGATTCATGTAACTTGAGATGACTGTGGGTTTGTTTGTTTTTAAAAGCATTACTGGATAAGGCCAAAGGTTCACCTACCCCTGTAATTAGCCCTGCTAGTTTCAGATGGCTTCTCAATATGAACATTCCATTTAGGTGTCACTAGGAGATGCAACAGAATCATGCTGCATTTCCCCACATTTTTAAAAGGGAGGCTTCAAAAGCCACAGCTTCCCAGAAGCCTTTGCAACAGGAAACAGGAAGAGACTGGTCAGTCACATTGCCTATAACAAGCTGTGTGCCTCTCAGCAAATACAGTTGTGCTTCCGTATCCACAGATTTGGTATCCACGGATTTAAGTACAGTTGTCTCTCTGTATCCACAGATTTGGTATCCACAGATTTGGTATCCACAGATTTACGTATTCACGGCTTGAAAATATTCTTTAAAAAATAATAATCCCAAAAGCAAACCTTGATTTTGCCATCTTATATAAGGGACACCATTTTGCTATGCCATTGCATATAATGGGACTTGAGTATTCACGGATTTTGGTATCGACAGGGAGTCTTGGAACCAAACCCCAGTGAATATAAAGGGACAACTGTACTACCCTCACCCCACAACCTGACATTGGATGGACAGTGTACAGTATAAACTTTGTCTAGCTTTATTCAAAGACATAGCTGTGTTAGTCTGTATCAATATGCAAAGGGGATATTGTAGCACCTTTGGGACTGACTGAGAGAAAGATATTTGAACCATAAGCTTTTGTAGAATGGGTCTGTTTGCCTCTGATGAAACAGCCCCAATGTTAGAGAGCTTATGTTACAAACGTCTCAGTCTCAAAGGTGCTACAAGGTCCCTTTGTCTGGCTTTGTTGCAATCCTGCCTTCAACTGCAACAACAGACAATCTCTACATATATGTTTCTGATAGCAAAACTTACTCAACCATCTTACCCTGAGGCAGGAATGCAGAAGCAGCCACAGGGATAATTAAGACCTCTCACATAATTTGGTTGGGGTGGACAAAGGGGGTGATCCACATGGGTTGCTGTGAGAAAAAAAATATAAACATACATACAAGATAAGGTCTTCTCAGTATTTTTGAAAAAAAGAAAGCCTCATGAAATAGCAAACACAAGATAGCAGAATGACTGTATTCAACCAGCATGGGTGAAAGCTAAAGAGGTGGAGAGAGTAACAGGTAGCTCCCAGTATTGGTGGCTACGTGTGTCTCACCCCATTCTTCATCTTGCTGATTTAAGGAAGAGGTGGGCATCTACAGAGTGGGTGGGGGCCATTGCCCCCTGTGCCCAATTGGCAGGTTGCACTGGTGTGCTTTGGGTGAGTGTACCAGAATTTTGGCCTATTTTCATTTTCCCCATTTTTTCAGAGTTTAGGGGTGGGCTCTGAGGCATTGGGGGAAGAAAACTGCTGCATTTGCTGGTGGCTTGGGGGGCTCTGCCAGTTTGGGGGCAAAAAAAAAAAACCCTCTCCAAAATCCCCCATTTTAATTTGGGGTTGGGGGCTGCACTTAAGGGTCCCATGTGCCACATGCAGCCCATATCCCACATTTTGCACACTCCTGATTTAAAGTGGGGCGGCGGCTGTTATTTCAAGTAAACAGAAGTAGAAATGTTCAGACCTCTGTCACACAGCAAGGTGGAGATTAGGCAGAGTTTGGAAAAGTTATTGGGTGTGTTTCTGTGTGGAGGCTATAATTCACAGATTTACTAGTTTAAGATGCTGGCTGAGGAATTTTGGGAATTGTATTAAGAAAAAACCCTATCCCAAGCTCTGGGACAAATAAGGGGCACTTCTATGACTGACTCACTTTCTCACTGTCTCTTCATTTGATGGTGACCAAGCAACTATCTCCTCTGAAAGGGCCATGTTCTAAGAGGATTATTGTTGCACATTTGTTATTCCAATCAGTGCTGGCCTCAAGAATAGGGACCCACTGCCAATCCTCAACACTGCTGTGGTTTGTCCTTGCTGCATCTGTCTGTTCATTGGCTCCCAAAACCAAGTAAACAGTGAGAAGGGTCAGCAGCTTCCATTAACCTCTCCTTGTCCCAATGGAACGTGGTGCCCACTGAGTTTAGTGAGACTGCTTTCTGGGGGGCAGGGGTTGTTGTTCTTTTTACTCTGTTTTAGAGAGTTTGATATGTGATTCAAGTTGCTACTTGCAACCTATAATGATAGACATTTGGCTGAATAGTAAACATTTTAGAATGAATAAATAAAAAACAAACAGAGTGAAAGATGAACTAAGACATCAGTCGGGTGAGCACGGCACACCTGGGTGCCAGTTACCTTACAGGACAAACGCACTGGGTATTTAGCAGTCTTACCCATGCTTGCTACAGTTCCGTCCTCATCATGTTTAATCAGGACCACATCTAAGAACTCTCTTGGAGAAATGATCTTCATGAAGGCTGATGGTGTAGTAGTTCTAGTTATGCAAATATTCTGCAAAGTGCAAACCAGGGATTATATTGTACATGCATATCCAGCTTGCACGATGGAAGGAAATGCAGTATCATTATTCTAGGTTAACATTTTAAACCCTATATACTGGCCAGCATCCTGCTGGTGACATATGCTGAGTGGTTACACTGTGTGTACTTTTTTGAACTCTGAGGAAGGAGGTAACCAATACCTCATTCTACAGTTGAACAGAGGGAGCAGCCAACTCCTCTGGCTCTCATAAATACATTGGTGGACACATCTGCTCCACCACCATGACAAAGGATCTCAGCCACCAGCGTGATGCAGGGCTGTAGCAAAATTTGCTAAAGCAGGGTATTAGAAAGATGTAGTAGATTATCCCCCACCCTCAAAAAACTGTTCTTAAAGGTGGGAAGACCAAAGATTAGGGTTTCCAAGAAGTCATCAGTTGTACATACTACTTGTGTTCACAGAAACCCAGCTGCTGATTTGGATTAGGGCTTGAAAGATTTGGCAATGAGAAGTGGCAGGAACTGCTGGCTATTTCTGCTTCAAGTATATGATTTCTTTTTGGCTAGCTGCTACAATTAGTGTGGGTGAATGCTGGTATAGTAAGTGATGGTTCATGCCAGTCAGCAACTATGATTCCACAGTAATAAGGTATATCTAATGGCATGAGTGCAGATTGCTAATTTCAGCAGTGGAAGCTAGCCACTCAGCAACTATGGTTCTCAAATGGTACTAAGACATGCCCAACTGGTTTGGATGTAGGCTGCTAATATGGTATCTATGATAGTGGATAGCCAGTCAGCAACCAAAATCCTTGCATGGTGGTTACTAAGGCGTATCCCATCTCCACTACTCCCTCCTATTAAAAGAGCCAAAATTCCCTTGCACAATAACTAGCCATACTACAGCAAGAGTGGGAAACAGGTCATTAGAGCAAACTGTTCAACCACCTACTACTTGTATAAGTATGACTATAGTACACTTACCTCATTAATTGCGTCAATGACTGCAATTTCCTTCACATTTTGATCCCATTTTTCTCTAAGTCCACCAGTCTCTGGCCGTATACATTTAAACACATCTTCTGGTTTTGCTAGTATAATTCCCTCTGCTTTGTATCTTTTGGAGAAAAAATAAAAATAAAGAGACAACTGAATAAAAATCTGTCTCCAGATAGCACTTTAGACACCACATTCTATTGGGTTCATGAAGTGGTAGGATTCTAATCCAGTCTACATACTTTTTAATGCTCTTACATATCCCTGTATGTAGTAAACAAGCATACTAAATAATTTAGTATAACTGTCTCCCTGACTAACTATATTTCTACTTCCAGGAAGATTTTTTTGTTGTTGTTCATTTTACATAAAAGAGCACTGAAAATTATAACATCCCACACATGGTCCAAAATAGTAAAGTCCCAAACTATCTGCATTTTTGTTTCAATTTTTGCAAGCTGCCTCAAGTACCAGTTCTGGGAAGAATGTGGGATATAAATAAATAATGAGTAAACCCATTCTCACTTTCAGGTGACTATGATTAAGGGCTGGTATACCTGGGAACCTCTAGGCCGGTGGTATTTCACAAGAAGTCCATGCACTGTTTCTATGTATCTTACCTGGTGTGGGTTTTTTTACCTGTGTATTTATCTTACTATTTTAGATTTTCTTCTCTTCTTGACTCCCATGTTTGAAAAATATAAATATCATTAAAGAAGACTAGTGGAGAGCTGGCCCATAACCACAGTTCATATGCAGCACTGACTAAAACATACCCAGCTAGTGTGGAGTACAGGATGCTAATGTCAGTGATGGTGGTTAGCCATCCATTTTTTATTTTTATTTATTAGTTATTTATACCCCACTTTTCAGCCACAAGGCTATCAGAGGGCTTACAAACTGTTTTAAGCAATAGCAATTTACATATCTACACTGCATTAAGTGGTTTCCAGTGTGTGTTAGCTAATCCATGTTTTTAACATAGTATTGGCCTGGATCGCTTTCACATTACACAATTATAGCACTTTCATACTACTTTAACTGTCATGGCTCCATCCTATTGGATCTTGAAATTTGTCATGTGACATATTTATAATGCTGTGCCAGACAGCTCTAGTGCCTTACCAGACTTCCAAATCCAGGATTCCTTAGCAACCGTGGCAGTTAAAGTCGCATTAAAGTAATAGTCTGAAAGTGTAGTCTGAAACAGACAGGAAAACCATGTCTCCACCATTATCTCATTGACCCTATCCACACTAGAGAAATAATCCAGGTTGAAACTGGATTATTTGCATGGCTCCTTCCTATGGAATCCTGGGATCTGTAGTTTGGAGAGGCACCAACACCCTTTGTCAGAGAAGATTAAAGACCTTGTAAAACTACAAATCCCAGGATTCCATAGGAAGGAGCTATGCAAATAATCCCGTTTCAAACTGGTTTATTTGTGTCATGTGAATTCAGTCTTAGTAAAAGGGTAGGAATTCCCTCACACCAACAGCTGAAACAGAAATCTCATGCTGAGCCTTTACTTGGCTATTATAACACCCTCACACCTTCTTTTCCATTACTGGAACCATTTCCTGCTTTGACAAACGTCCATCTCAGGGCCAAGCTACATGTTATATTATTTAGACCTTTTTAAATGAACAGGCTTGGTTGGTCACTTTATTCTGAAGGTAAAGTGTTTTAATAGAGGGGCGGGGTATAAATAAATAATAATAATAATAATAATAATAATTATAAAGCAGCAGCAATATGTGGCAAAAGCAGTAGCTTATAATGCTCACAAAAACAAGTAAATCTTATTGTTTACCTACATGATAAATATGGTCTATTTTGTACAGATTTACTTACAGGTTTCCGTGAAACTCCGTAGATGGTCTCCAAGAAATTGCAACTTCATTCTAGGGAGATGGGAGTGGGGGGACCATTAAAAAAAATCCAAGACATAATTCAATAGTAATTTTTTTTTTGGTACAACTGTGCTTAGGTAAAGTATTTCTGAAATTTAAAATCATCACTGCCATCACAGTATTTATGTAGCTTTTTTTTTTTTTTGGATAATTTGAAGTTCCCCATATACATTCCATCTCAGTGTTTCTGACAAACAGCACCATAAGATGGTTTAGAATTGCAACTGGAAGACACAGGACTGAGGCCAAGAGAATGTCATAAACCAGAATATGGTAATGGCTGGACTAGAACTAGGGATAGCTAGGGTATGTTCATATCGCCGCTTAGCCATGAAACTAATGGGTGATTGTTGGTTGGTCATCATCTCCCATCGTAGCCTATGTAAGGGCTGTAGCTACCGGGGAAGGGGGAGGACTGAGAACATTGCCCCCCCCCAAGTAATAATCCCTCCATAAAAATTTCCTTCAGTACTCAAACTTCTACCATTGCAGTCTTATATTCCTGCATACAAGACTACTTTTTAACACTTGAAAATCTCCTCAAAAGTGGGGGGGGGTCTTATACCCCAGTAGATCTTTTCCCCTGCTGTGAGAATGACTGAAGTGTAAAATGGCCTGGGCAGTTTTCCCAGCAGATCCTTCCTCCTGCTGTGAGAATGACTGCTTTGCATTTGAAGAGTTAAATGGCCCTCTATTTAGCTCAGGAGAGTCAAAATGATGTTTCTTTTCAGGACAAGTTAACCTAAAATTAGAATTTCTGGATTCAACTTCTCATTTTGCATCAAGTTTTGTCTATGGTGAAATTCTCTTGTCTGCCAATGTGGCTCTAAAACCATTAATGTGTTCATTCATTAATGTGCTCATTCAAAAATTTGGGATTTGATAGCTTCATATTAACCAACTTACAGTATTAATGCAACCTTACTTTCCAAAGATTGAGCACCACAGAGATTTTTCAAAGTATCCCATGCTTTTTTAGCTGTTCTCAGTCCTTTAATTTCACAGACTATTCCATCATCTACAGCCACTGAGCTGGCTGGCTGGTGGGGGGCAGGCTTTCCAGCCAGGTGGCTGGCTGGCGGGGGGGGGCAACCTCTATATTTTAACTTAAAAATTGGGGGGTCGTCTTATGCGCCCAGTCGTCTTATACGCCGGAATATATGGTAACTCAAAAACTTCAGTTGACCATTCAGAAATACAGTTTAGGTATCCAAAGAAAAGGGGGAGGCAAAGTTAACATGGAAATGTGAACACATCAAATGTATGAGTTCTAGGCGTGAATGAATGTCTCTCTCTCTGGAATGCTAGAAATCTGAAGACTGAAGGAAAATCGGGGGGGGGGGAGATTCTTATTTGGAGGGAGAATGCCTTCATTTTGCCCCCCCCCCGTATCTACAACCCTGGGCTACTCCATGATTTTTAGAACCAGGGTAGGATAAAAATGTAGTAATAAATGCATAATTCACAACTGCAATCTTGTTGATAAAGTTTAGGATAAAAAGGCTAAGGACCAATTTGGCAAATACAGTGCCTTTAAAAACAAAGAGATCTTTAACACATTCAAGGTTACCATGTTTATTGTGTTCTGTTTATTGTGTTTATGAGTAGCTTTGATGGATGAACTACAAGACCCTGTAAGTCATTATTAAGAGACTGATCCAACTTTTCTGAATGCTATTAGCTCTATTTTTTTAACAGATACCCCAAACAAAAGCTCATCCATTACCGGGGGAATCAAATTAACCAATCTGCACAGATTTGGCAGTGTCCATAAATATAATTGAAACTGGGACCTTGTCTTCCAATACTTGTTTTGGCTGCATTCTCTTAGGTGGATGGGCAGCTAATCAATTATATGGGAACTGCTTTCTTAAAAATAGAAGGAATACAATATATTTTTTTTAAAAAATAGCTCAGTATCCCAGGGCAAATCTCACTATTGTACCTAAATTGGGTTTCTGAGGTTAAACATAAAAATGTTCTAGTTCATGCTACAACAGCATCTGCAATAGCAATAGGCAGCTGATGAAGTATCTGAGAGCCAGCATGCTGTAGTGGTTTAAGCATTGGACTATGACTCTGGAGACCAGGGTTTGAATCCTTGTTCAGCCATGGAAACTCAATGGGTAACCTCAGGCAAGTTATGCTCTCTCAGCCTCACAGGAAGTCAAAGACAACCCCCCTCTGAACAAACCTTGCCAGAAAAACCCTGGTTCGCCTTAGGTTCGACTGGAAGGCACACAACAACAATCTGATGAAGCAGACTGAGTCTACCAAAGCTTATGCTACAAACTTTTTTCAGTCTCAAAGGTGCTACAACAGTGGTTCTTAGCCTGTGGTCCAGGGACCCCCAGGGGTCTGCAATGTCCTCACAGGGGGTCCGCAATGGCTTGAAGTTTACTCAGCCCACCTCCTCTCCACAGTGAGTTGTCGTATAACAGGAGTCAAGGCAAAGGCTGGCTGGCTGGGCCTGCACATTGCCATTCATTCCTCTCCAGCCACAAACTTGCAGGAAAAAGCAGGAGAAAAGTCTTCCCTCCCCCTCCAGTGTCTCTGAGAGAAGGTTTAATGGATGGTGTAATTGCATTATTATTGTTGTTGTTGTTTTAAATCTTGGGTCCCGGGTAAAGAAAAGGTTAAGAGACACTCTGCTAGAAGAACCCTTTGATACACACAATGATAAGGCTGCATCTTTGAATGCTACAAGAAATCTGGTAACCTTCATGCTCTTGCAGGACTCTGTGGCAAGACAAACAATTGTTGCTAAGGGGGAAAAAATCTACCTCCCAGAGTATTACATCACACAGCAGCATGTCCTCAGATGCACCAATGACAATAGGGGGGCTGTGCTTTCCTCGGCCTACCGAGCTACCTCATGCCATAACATGTTTTCATACAGACCAATTACAGTAGAGGGGGCAGTGCTTTCCTCCTCCTGACTAAATAGCAAGAGTAATCACCCATTCATTCTTACGCCAGGAAAGGCAAGAAAGGGAAATGAAACCTGGGGCAGACTTAGGTTCACAGAGTCCCTGTTTCATTGCACTGTATACAGCCTCACTCCATAGAATCAGTAGAGTTGGAAGAGACCACAAGGGCCATCCATCCAGTCCAACCCCCTGCCATGCAGGAATACACAACCAAATCATTCCTAACAGATAGCCATCCATCCAGCCTCTGTTTAAAAACCTCCACCACACTATAGGAATATAGGAAGGGTGACACCTGGCTTGACAACAGCACATGTGGAAGGGATCTAGGAGTGTTAGTAGACCACAAGCTGAACACGAGCGAACAGTGTGATGCAGCAGATTAAAAAGCCAATGCATATCTGGCCTGCATCAATAGGAGAATAGTGTCTAGATCGAGGGAAGCAATAGTGCCACTCTATTGCGCCCATCTCTTCCAGCCTCCCAAATTTGCCAGGCACCAGACACTTCAGCAACTTTTGGCAGCATCTGAAGCCCTGTACATGGCTTGCATGGACTGCTGGTCACACTGCCAGCTCATTCAGTTTGGATTACACACTATTCTCACACTAGAATTCCCTGCCCTCTTTTCTACCCCCTCTCCAAATTCAACATTGTTTAAAGGGTCTTCTTTTGTACTGTAAGACCCCCTTATCCACTGGGGATTGGTTCTGGCGGGGCATGGATACCAGAAACCCTGGATAATAGCGAACACCATTGAAAATACAGTAGCTAGAGACGACACATTTTCTAGGAAGACTCTATGGTAGTTGTGTTGTTTTGTGTCCAGTGGATAATTGAATTAATGGATAATGAATCAATGGATACGGGGGTCTGACTGTAGCCATTGCCTCTGCAGCAGTGTTTTACACTGGCTTTGGAAAAGGAAATGCATTTATTCTCACAATGCATCTGGTTGCATATGCAAGACCGTAGCTGAGGACAAGATGACTTGGAGGTCTCTTATTCAGAGGCAGTGTATCCACACTGTAGAGTTATAGCAGTTTGACACCACTTTTAACTGCCATGGCTCCTCTCCTCCAGAACCCTGGGATTTGTAGTTTGCTGAGGCACCAATACTCTTTGGCTGAGAAGGCTTAAAGACCTCACCAAACTCCAAATCCCAGGATTCCCTAAGGATGTCTTAAAGCAGTGTTGAACTGTTATAATCTCTGCAGTGTGGATACAAACCACAGGGTGCAAGTCATCTTGAGGGCAGTCAGTGAACCCTTTGATACATACAATGTATGTATGGCTAGACATTCCACAACTACAAATCCACACTGCACACATAATCCAGTTTGAATCTGGAGGATTTGGCGTGGCTCCTCGCGGTGGAATCCTGCTGGGATGTGTAGTTTGCCTGGCACCAAGTGCAAAACAAAAACAAAAACCACCCAAACCCAAAAAAACTGGCCCTTTGTTGTTGTTTTTTCTAAATTGGTCAAAATCCAACCTCCCGAGACTGCTTCAGCTATAGCGAAGGTGGCAGGAAGGAAGGGCTGTTGGAAAGCTCTTTCAGACTGCAGCTGAGGGGATTCTTTTTTTGAAAAAAAAAATAAAAATTATGAAAAATAAATTGTCCCTGAGATAAAATCCTCCCAAATCCACATGGCACAAACAATCCAGTTTGCATCTGGATTATTTGCCGTGGCTCCTTCCTATGGCAAATAATCCAGATTCAAACTGGATTATTTGTGCAGTGTGGATTTGTAGTTGTGGGATGTGTAGTTTTGCAAGATCCAGGATTTGTAGTTTTGCAAGGTCTCTCTAGCCGCTTGTGCCCAAGAGTGTGGGTGCCTCGCCAAACTACACATCCCAGCAGGATTCCACCACGAGGAGCCACGCCAAATCCTCCAGATTCAAACTGGATTATGTGTGCAGTGTGGATTTGTAGTTGTGGGATGTCTAGCCACCTGTGCCCAAGAGTGTGGGTGCCTCGGCCAACTACACATCCCAGCAGGATTCCACTGCGAGGAGCCACGGCAAATCCTCCAGATTCAAACTGGATTATTTGCGCAGTGCAGATTTGTAGTCATGGGATGTGTAGTTTTGCGAGGTCTGTCTAGCCACCTGTGCCCAAGAGTGTCTAGTTTGGGGATTTGTTGTTTTGCATGCCTCGGCAAACTACACATCCCAGCAAGATTACACCGCGAGGAACCACAGCAAATCCTCCAGATTCAAACTGGATTATTTGCGCAGTGCGGATTTGTAGTTGTGGGATGTCTAGCCGCCTGTGCTCAAGAGTGCAGGTGCCTTGGCAAACTACACATCCCAGCAGGATTCCACCGCGAGCAGCCACAGCAAATCCTCCAGATTCAAACTGAATTATGTGCGCAGTGCGGATTTGGAGTTGTGGGATGTCTAGCCGCCTGTGCTCAAGAGTGCGGGTGCCTCGGCAAACTACACATCCCAGCAGGATTCCACCGCGAGGAGCCACAGCAAATCCTCCAGATTCAAACTGGATTATGTGCGCAGTGCGGATTTGGAGTTGTGGGATGTCTAGCCGCCTGTGCCCAAGAGTGCGGGTGCCTCGGCAAACTACACATCCCAGCCGGATTCCACCGCGAGGAGCCCCGGCAAATCCTCCAGATTCAAACTGGGTTGTTTTCTGTGTGCCTGTGTGGAGAAGAGCGCACATTTTCTCCTCAGGCGCCGCCTTCCTCCAAGGAGCTGGGGTGGTGGTGGTGATTTAAGCGGAGCGCGCCTGGCAACTCCCTCAGCCCCTCACCCGCGCCTTCCCGCCTTCTGCCCCGCTGGGACCCCCACCCAAGCGCCCACCGCCTCACCGTCCGCTTGCAGCTGCGCCACCCACCGGGGTCCTTCCGATAGCTTTGCAGGCGTTCCGCCGCCCAGTTGGCCAGCCCCGGGTAGTCCATGGCGGAGCCGAGCGGGAGGCTCCGCTGGGCTTTGGCTGGCTGGCTGGCTGGCAGGGCCAGAAGTACCGGGGAGAGGGCGAGGGCCAACCCCGAAAAGGGGCCGGCCCTTGGTTTGGCTTGGTCTGGGAGGCGCTCTTTTCCCCTCAGCGCCTCAAGCCCTCGCCGCCGACGCGCCTCCCGCTTTTCCCACACAGTGTGGTAAAACCGGGTGGAGGTTAGGGATTTGTGGGGGGGGGGTAGGGATTTTTTTATTGAAATAAAACCATTCTACAAAATAATAAAATAATAATAAAATAAAATAAAATAAAACAGTTGTCCCTCTGTGTCCACGGATGTGGTATCCATGGATGTACGGATCCGCGGCTTGAAAATATTCTTTAACAAGTAATAATCAGCCTTGACTCTTTCCCTAGTTTTTTTTTTAAACTCCACCTGAACACAGGGATAAATTGTGTTTCACAAAGGTTAGGTCATAGGCAAAAACCTTGTTGCCATCTTGAAAAAGTGTGCTAAACCAGTGCTACTCAAAGTGGTAACCCATGGACCAGTGCTGGTCTGCAAGCCATTGGCTGCTAGCCCTTGGTGGGGTGCCAGGAAAGAAAGAAACAATTGTAGCCAGTGGCACAAATATTGTTATGATCCATGGCACACTGGAAAAAATAATTGGCAGGCCCTCACATCAGATAGCTGGAGATGCCCTGGTCGCAACCATCTCAGTTCCTGGTAGAGTTTAATACCTGCAGTTTGCAACTTTCCATCTTAAAACTGAAATCAAATGGAGTCTCCATGGCAAGCCAGGGGTTGGACCAGATGGCCCTTGAAGTCTCTCCAACTCTGTGATTCTATGATTGTAATCCAAAAAGCAAACCTTGATTTTGCCATCTTCTATAAGGGATACTATTTTATAGTTGTGGGATGTGTAGTTTGCCCAGGCACCCACACTCGGGTGAGTTTGAGTATCCAGCTTGTGGAGGCAATTAGCTAACACACGTTGGAAACTGCTTAATGCAGTGTAGATGTGTAAATTGCTATTGCTTAAAACAGTTTGTAAGCCACTCTGATAGCCTTGTGGCTGGGGTGTAAGAGTAGGGTATAAATAACTAATAATAATAAAAATAAAACAATAACCATTTTGCTATACCATTGCATATAATGGGACTTGAGTAGCCACGGATTTAAGTATTCACAGTTTGAAAATATTCTTTAAAAAATAATAATCCAAAAAGCAAACCTCGATTTTGCCATCTTATATAAGGGACACCATTTTGCTATGCCACTGCCTATCATGGGACTTAAGTATTCACGGATTTTGGTATCCATGGGGGGGGGGGTCCTGAAACCAAACCCCAGCAAGTATGAAGGGACAACTATAATATACTTGACCGCAAAAGGCCATAACAATAACTCAGTTCCCTGCCATCTCTTTACTTACTAATACAAAAATAAAACTATCTATCCTAACACTACTACATTTCCCCTCTTAATCTAAATACAGTTGTCCCTCCATATCCACGAATTTGATATCCACGGATTTAAGTATTCATGGCTTGAAAATATTCTTTAAAAAATAATAATAATAAAAAAACAAACCTTGATTTTGCCATCTTATATAAGGGACACCATTTTACTATGTCATTGCATATCATGGGACTTGAGTATTCACAGATTTTGGTATCCATGGTGTGTGTGTGTGTGGGGGGGTTCCTGGAACCAAACCTCAGTGAATATAAAGGGACAACTGTAATATGCCCAACCACAAAAGGCCATAACAATAACACAATTCCCCCCCCATCTCTTTGCTTACTAATACAAAAATAAAACTATTTATCCTAACACTAATACATTTTCCCTCTTAATCTAAATACACTATAATCACTCTCTTGTCTTTCCAATAAACATTATATTTATACCTTTATACTAAAATCAGAAGTTACACATTACAATTATATGTATTAGGAAAATAAAAAAAATAAATAAAAATTAATAATAATATAACGATAAAATATTTATTTAAAGATATCCCTTAAGTTATTGCTGGGAGTGCAGGTTGCTGGTGGTTTCAGGTTAAAAAAAAAAGGCGAGAGGAGAAAGGTTGTCACCTCAGACCATAGGAGAGCAAAAAATGAAGGCTTGGGGTTCTGAAAATATAAGGCCACTAGCTGTACCTAGCATAACATAATCCATTAAAAAATGCCCCCAAACCCCACCCGGTAGACCTTATGACTACCCTGTAAGGTAGTTTGGTGGATTTTTAAATTCCTCCTACCCCTTCTCAGCATTCCACACTTTCCCTGGAATTGCTGAGTGTGACTCGCTTTGTTGCCTTGCTGCTGCCGTGGCTGCCACCAGTTCACTGCCTGGGTCCCATCACACTGCCTGGAACCCACTTTTTGATACCTATTCCAGGTAAGCATTTGGTATAGCTTTTTGTCATGACTGACTTGTTAGTTTGATTCAGTGGCTTGACTAAGTAGGACTCAGTCTGGAACAAACCCAAGCTCCTTTTTGAGGAAGCTATTTCTGCTCATTTCATATGGCCAGCCAATTATACAATTTAATTTTTCCTTAAAATAATGCTTACATTTAGACCCAACATAGATTTACTAATGAAGAGTTATTAAAATGCTGGCTTTTTATTTGCTTCCTTCGACAGATGCTATCTATGGTGCTTGACTCCTCTCTGTTGTGCATCAATTAATTGAAAAATACAGCAGGGAAGTACAAAGTGCATGTGAGCGTGGAGAGCATGACAGTGTGTAAGATTTAGGACTAGTATTAGAAATGGAATGAAGAGAAGAGTCATGACTCAGGAAATTCAAAGGTCACCCAGTATGAAAGTGCCCCAGTCATACAGCATTGGGTTTTTCTTTAATCCAGTCAATTTTAATATTTCCGTGCTTCAGACAACCCAAGAATTGCCTGCCACTGCTACCCAACTATCATCACAGAAGTTAAATAACAATAATTCACAGCATGCAAAAGTTAAAAATCAATTAAACTAGCAAAAAAATTAAAACCAGTTAAAAGCATAAACCATTAAAAAAACAACAACAACAACACCCGAACAAGACTAGCAACCGGCTTGAAGTTAACCAAGTTGGATACAAAGCATTTCTGCTACACTCTTTACACAATAAATCAATCTTTATGTTTTATTTATCAGAAAACTCTCAAACAAATAAACGTTCAGTACAAATAAAAGTCAAGCACATTATACATGGCTGATTTCCCTGAAAAATCAATTCTCAAAGACCTGCCAGAAGAAAAAGGTCTTCACATGCCTGTGGAAAGATAGCAAGGACGGTGTCAGTCTAACCTCTCTAGATCAATATTATATGTTTTGAGATACTTATTGCATTGGACTCTTTCCCAGAACAGTATTGTATATAGGGTGGTCTCTATGATTAGCAACAGCCAGCTATTCCAGGCTGCAAATAAAGAATGTAGTGGATGGGATTTGGTCCTTCACTGCAGGCAGCAAAATCATAGAATTGTAGAGTTGGAAGAGACCACGAGGGCCATCCAGTCCAGCCCCCTGCCACGCAGGAAATCACGATCAAAGCATCCCTGACAGATGGCCATCCAGCCTCTGTTTAAAGACCTCCAAGGAAGGAGACCCCACCACGCTCCGAGGGAGTGTATTCCACTGCCGAACAGCTCTTACTGTCAAAAAGTTCCTCCTAATGTTGAGGTGGAATCTCTGTTCCTGGAGCTTGCATCCATTGCTCTGTGTTCCAGTCTCTGGAGCAGCAGAAAACAAGCCTTCTCCATCGTCAGCGTGACACCCCTTCAAATACTTAAACAGGGCTATCATATCGCCTCTTAACCGTCTTTTTTCCAGGCTAAATATACCCAGCTCCCTAAGTCTCTCCTCATATGGCATGGTTTCCAGGCCTTTCACCATTTTAGTTGCCCTTCTCTGGACATGCTCCAATTTGTCAATATCCTTTTTTAATTGTGGTGCCCAGAACTGGACACAGTATTCTAGGTGAGGTCTGACCAAGGCAGAATAGAGCGGCACTATTACTTCCCTTGATCTAGACACTATACTTCTATTGATGCAGCCCAAAATTGCATTGGCCTTTTTAGCTGCCGCATCACACTGTTGACTCATGTTCAACTTGTGGTCTACTAGGACTCCTAGATCCCTTTCGCACGTAGTCTCGTTCAGCCAGGTCTCTCCCATCCTATATCTATGCATTTCATTTTTCTGCCCTAAGTGCAGTACTTTACATTTCTCCGTATTGAATTTCATTTTGTTAGCTTTGGCCCAGCTCTCCAGTCTCTCCAGGTCATTCTGAATTTTGATCCTGTCCTCTAGGGTATTAGCTACTCCTCCTAATTTGGTTAAGCCTCAACTTCTGACATGGTTAAGAATGGGCTTGGTAGTAGATACTGGATTGTGGGAAGAATGGGGTCCGCTACTGAGCAGAACTATAATAATTTCCCTTGATCCTTGTTGTTGTGTGCCTTCAGGTAGTTTCTGATTTATGGGTACTCTAAAGTGATCTTATCATGGGGGTTTCTTGAAAGGATTTCTTCCGGGGGTGGTGGTGGTTGCCATTGCCTTTCTCTGAGGCTGAGAGAATGTGACTTGCCCAAGGTCACCTAGTGGGTTTTCTTGGCCAAGTGGGGATTCAAACCCTGGTCTCCCGGAGACCTAAACACTCAAACCACTCCACCATGTTGGCTCCCTTGATTCTACAGGTTTTAAAACTTCAAAACAAAAAGGACTGAAAAAATCAATAAACTTTTCCAAGTCCTCTTCTGCACCTACTCAACTAGTGAATGCGGGCTATTGCCAAACTGAATGAGGCCACAAGAAAAATCTGACCATGTTCAATGGGTGGGTGGGCATTGTTTCTTTTCAACCACATTTTTGTACTATTTTGAAGAAGTCTTTTTACTAAATTGAAACTTTGATTTAAAACTACAGGTCACCCGTTGTATGGCCAGTACCAGTAACCACAGTTTCAATTATTCGTCAGCCAAAAAAATATGGTCTCCCTAGGCATTTTCTACATCTTCCAGCACAACTCTGATAACTTCCGCTGGAATTTACATAGAATTGTGCTAGAGATACCTAGAGAGGCAGTCTCTTTAAGCATTTCCTAGGTCCTCTAGCATGATTCTATGCAGTTTGCTATTATCCACAGTTTCAAATTTTCATGGTAAATCTGGGAATGTATCCCCTGCAAATAAGGCAGGTGACATAAGCAAATCAAGAATATCATGAATATTAACCACAATGTCATCAGTGTCCCCATTTACTGACAGTAAAGCATTGTTTGCAGTTCTTTGTAAGTATCCGTTCAGAGCATTTATTTTTTTAAAAAAGATTGTTAATGTTTAATTGATATCAAAATATAAAGGCAAATAAACCAGTCAAATAGTAAACATAACAGTAGTCACATAAGGTTCTGACGCGTCTACGGCTTTGCATGTGATTATTTGATCTATTGAGGCCCATGTTTGTTAATACAGACAATAAAACAGTACTCAAAGAATGTATCTAACTCTTATTTCTTTGTGTTGATCAGTTATTAATGAACATTTCAGCTAATATTCCACACATATGCATTCTACATAGCTGGGAATTTAAAAACATTTCTTCCAGTCTTTAGATAGTTGGTGCACAGCTACCATTATGAAGGATGTGTCTTTGTTCATTGTGACCCCTGAAAAATCAATATCACATATTGAAATTCTTTGAAAACTTTCTTCCAGAATGAAAAGAGGGAGGGATGAAGGAATCCAGCAGCACTTCTGAGACTAACTGGTTTCATTTAGCATGAGCTTTTGTGAATATAAGACAATGATGCTTGGCAAAGTAGAAGGCAGTAGGAAAACTACGTACATTACAGGTGGATAGACTCAATCAAAGAAGCAAGACCTGTGCAGGGCTGTTGATAGCAGTGTGGCTTGGGCGTCTCTCATTTGTAGGGTAGCCATAAGTCGGAGTCAAGAACAACAAATATATGCATATTTTCTCTTCATAGCCATATGAAGAAAGCCTCCGTATGAGGAGGCTAATGAAAGCATCTGCCAATTGGCTGTCTTTGTCGACTACCACATTTCCTGCATTTCTGCCAATTGTGTTATAAAATCTCTAAATATATACCTTCTCCATGTCAGCTGCATCCTGTGCCTGGTTTGTGGGGATTCAGGTTAACTGTAAAATAATCAAATTGAAACGCTTTCAGAAAAGTCCCTGGTGAAATTATAATATTTTTGAAATCCATCCTGCACTGAAGGGACCAGAAAAAGACAGTCTGAGTGGAGTCACACAAGGAAACAGGGAAAGCACAAAAACAGAAGGGAGAGACTAGACCAGAAACTACAAATGAGAAATAGTTGTGTCAGTTCCTTTATGTCCCAGATGGTGGGGAAAATGAGATGGCTGTCTTTATAGTATTGGACTCCACTTTGTTCTGAAAGGTTTTTCTTCTCACATTTTGTTCCACATTTCCTGTTTAGACTACCATTGGTCAATGTTCTTGGAGGACATTCCTCTTCATATCACTATGAAAAGCTATCAGCTAGTCATACCATTGATCCAACAGATGGTTTTCACCTCACTTTTGTAAAGGAGGGCCCTGTCTACACTAGTTAGTGAAAAAAACTGAACCCCCCCCCCCAATCTGGCTCGATAAGGTCACACAATGTATGGCCTTATCTCCAAATCTGGTGTGATAAGGCCACATGATGTATGTCCCTTTCTACACCAAACGCTGGATATACCACCTTAATCCAGAGGTTTTAAAAGCTAAATTTTCCTCTGGAGTTTGCAGGAAATTCTAGAGAAAACTATGGTGTGAACAAAGGGGAATCACACCAACCTCTAGGAGCTTAACTTTCCTTAGCGATTTTGGAATGAAAATTGTTCTGTTTATGAAGGGAATTGATTAGAATGAGGTGTGCAGTATCTGAATTCTGAGTGAGAAAATGTGAAGGTCTGTGTATGATTCATCCCTTGAAATATTGCTTTTCTCTAGTTTGGATCTCTCTGGGACTTGAAAGTACAGTTAGCCCTCTGTATCCACAGGTTCTGCATCTACAGATTCAATCAACCATGACTCAAATATTTTGGGGGGGGAAAGCTTCCAGAAAGCAAACCTTACTGTTCGCCTTTTATATAAGGGATGCCATTTTACTATACCATTGTTTATAATGGGACTTGAGCATCCATGGATTTTGGTATCTACCGGGCGGGGAAGGGAGGTCCTGGAACCAAACCCCAGCAGATACTGGAGGATGGTCCATTCTCTAAATAGTTGGAGACCTATATTTTTACTGTTCTTCAATCAGATAGTGGTTTATCTAGCCCCATTAAAAGGAAGCACTGAGCAGCTTGTCTCCAGTTTATGCTCTCTTAGCTTCATTCTAGCTTCAAATTAGAGATAAGCTTCATGGAGGAGAAATGTTGGAGATGAGAGAACTACTTTGTTGTGGTTGAGAAAAGTGATTCCCAAATAACACACCAGCAATCTTACAAAAAAATTATTGAGACAGATGACAGCTACTCCGAGTTGGCATTTCTGCACCCCAATTCACATTTTACTCCCTCATCTAGACCAGCCCTATGTATGATTGTGAAAACTGGACAGCGAAGAAAGCTGATAGGAAGAAAATCAACTCATTGTAAATGTGGTGCTGAAGAAGAGTTCTACCGATACTATGGACTGTGAAAAAAGCCTAAACAAATGGGCCCTAGAGCAAATCAAACCTGAGCTCTCCCTAGAAGCCAAGATGACTAAACCAAAACTGTAGTACTTTGGCCATACATGAGAAGACAGGAGTCACTAGAAAAGACAATAATGCTTGGTAAGGTAGAAGGCAGTAGCGAAAGAGAAAGACCGCATTCCAGATGGATAGACTCAACCAAGGAAGCCGCTACTGCTCTGAATCTGCCTGACCTGAGCAGGGCTGTTGAGGATAGGATGACTTGGAGGTCTTTCATTAATAGAGTTGCCATAAGTCAAAGTTGACTTGACAGCAATTATCAACAACAAAAGCATTCTAAGTGTGGCATTAAAGACTGTCTGGTTATCAGAGAGTGCCAGAGCAGTATGAGAAACATAAAGGAGGATAGTGAAATGATGTAGTTAAAGCATTTGTGTTGTGACCATTTCAAGGGGTAATTTTTCAGCCAACCATGTTGGTTGCAGGGGGAAAAAAGCAAGGTGCACTCAGCAACAAATCTAGCAGAGAATTACATTTTCTATCCTGCCAGAAGAGCCAAATGAACTGCCAAGAAATGTCATGAGTTTCTGATTTATACAGCTAATGCTTTACAACAGAGCACAGAATAATTATAGAATGGGGTGGGAGCCTTACTCCTGGGAGGTAGAAAAATCTTATGAAGGTGGTGGTGGGAGTTAAATCATTTTGTAATGTTCTAATGGTATGTTTGAAGTGCAGGAGTTCATCTTACAGGAGCCATACCATGCAATGGAGATTGATATTTTGAGATCAACGGTATTGTCTGGTGAGAACTTGGAAAAGTTACATTGGACTACAACTTGCAGAATCCCATAGCCAGCACAGCTAGTTGTCAGTGTTGGCTGCAAGATTCCAGGAGCTAGAGTTTGCAGGATGCAAATGAACATCCAAAAAAGTCAATGCAATTCTTAGTTGCCTCAACAGTACGGAGCGTCTTGATCAAGGGAAGTAGCAGTACCGCTCTATTTTCCTTTGGTCAGACTTCACCAGGAATATTGTATCCCATTCAAGGCACCACGGTTCAAGAAGGATATTGAGAAACTTGAATGTGTCCAGAGGAGAGCACCTAAGATGATCAAAGGTCTGGAAACCAAACCCTATGAGGAACGGCTTAGGGAACTGAGTATGTTCAAAAAGAGAAGACTGTTAGTCGTCTTTAAATATCTGAAGGGATGGCATGTAGAAGATAGAGCAAGCTTGATTTCTGCTGCTCCAGAGACTAGAACACAAACCAATGGATTCATTCAAACTAAAAGCAAAGAGATTCCACCTAAACATGGAAGAAGAATGTATTTACTGTAGAACCGTTTGAGAGTAGAACAGGTGGCTTTGGAGGGTGGTAGACTCTCCTTCTTTGGAAATTTTTAAACAGAGATTGGATGGCCATCTCTCAGGAGTGCTTGAGTTATGTATTCTTGCATGTCAGGGGGCTGGAGTAGATGTCCCTTCCCTTCTATTACATTCACTTCCCCCACTTTTTCTGCATGCTTCTGTTATCCTTCTGTGATGTCACAGTGCCTTGCGAACATGGAGCAGTGGCACTTGTGGCACTAGGTGGAACACCACATTCCTGCTGCTCCACAGGCATTAGCAGAATATGACATCCTCCCTGACCAGGTGCTGGAACATGAAGTCTATGGAGCACAATGACTCTGTCTTCTACTCTATTTGCTGCTTGTTGCAAAGAGAAGATGTACTCTTCATTTATTCAGTGTTATATCGTGCATTAAGGAACCACAGCACTACTCTTACAGAAAAACAAAGGATTTTGTACATGTGTTTGCTTAGTGAAATGATCTACTGTATGTACCGTAGTAAATTTTTTTGCTCATGCTCCTTATACCAATTACTGTAGACTTATCGTAGAGAGAATGTTGCAATTGCTGTCAAGTTGGCTTTGACTTATGTTGCCCATATGAACAAGACACCTTCCAGACACTTTGTTATTAACAGCCCTGCTCAGATCTTGCCAAGTCAAGGCTGTGGCTTCCTCAATTGAGTCCATGCACCGTCAAATGCCATCTTCCTCTTCTCCTACTGCCTTCCATCTTGCCAAGCATGATTGTCATCTAATGAGTCATGTTGTCTCATGATATAGCCAAAGTGCAGTAGCCTTATTTTAGTCATTTTGGCTTCCAGGGAGAGTTCAGGCTTGACTTATTCCTGCACCCATTTGTCTTTTTAGCAGTCCATGGTATCTATAGAACTCTCCTCCAACGCCATATTTCAAATGAATTGATTTTCTTCCTGTCGGTTTTCTTCACTGTCCGGCTTTCACAACCATACAAAGAAATAAGAAATACAGGTAAGCCCCCTTATCCACTGGGAATACGTTCCTGGACTTACTGTTTATAAGTGAAACCATGGATAACAGCAAACCCTATTAGAATAAAGGAATTCTGGTACAAACATGCCATAGAGTTGCACTGGAGGACCTAGAAATTCGTATTTTCCAGCATGACCCTATGGTGTGTGCCCCTATTTTTTCAGCTATGCATAACTGAAACACGGATATTGGTTTTGCTGATACCGGGGTGGGGTGGGGAACCTGGACTATGACATGGAGGAGAAAACATCATCTACAGCACTATAACAGTTCAGTCCCACTTTAACTGTCATGGCCCTGTCCTGTGGAACCCTGGATTTATAGTTTGGTGGGATATTTAGATTTCTTTGCAAAATATCTCTAGTGCTGTAGTTCAGAAGAGTGGATCTACAATCCCCAGGATTTTGTAGGATTGAACCATTAATCAATTAAAGTGGGATTGAACTGTTATATAATGATGTAGATATTTAAAGTGGTATCAAACTGCTGTAACTCTGTAGTGTAGATACACTCAGTATTTACAGTGGCATCCACGCTGAGCAGGGGGGAAGCAGTGGAAAGAAAAAAGTTTTATAAATGAATTGATATCCATGCCACTTTGACGTCATGGTGGGTATGAGAAAAAACAGTGCACATTCATGGTATTATTGATTTATTTAATTAATTTATATCCTGCCTTTCTCCCAGTACAGGACCCAAGGCAGTGTACAGTGGTACAGTGAAACACACTTAAGCAAAGTGGCTGTAGCTGAGTTAAGCCTACATTTTCTCCTTTCTCACAAAAAGGAAAAACTACTATTGATGCAGGAAGAGGTGGGAATGGGTACCACTCTGTTCAGACCTGTGTGTGTCATGTGACTCTAACGTAAAGGGCTGGGAACAGGGAGCCCTGGTGGCACAGTGGTTAAATGCCAATACTGCAAGTCACCACATTGCAAGTTCGATTCCAGCGGGCTCCAGGGTTCACTCAGCCTTCCATCCTTTCGTAGGTCAGTAAAATGAGTAGCCGGCTTGTGGGGGCAATTAGCTAATACACATTGGAAACTGCTTAATGCAGTGTAGATGTGTAAATTGCTATTGCTTGAAACAAATTGTAAGCTGCTCTGATAGCCTTTGTGGCTGAAGAGCAGGGTATAAATGCCTAAATAAAAATAAATAAATAAAATATACAATCAGCCACTGTTACTGTAATATTCATCCTATCTGACTCTGCCCAGTTTCTCTTGACTGAGCAATCTGCGTCATAGGAAGAGTTGGATTTAAATACAACTTCACTAGGATTTTGTTTTGTAGAAATGCTCAAGCTTTGATAGTTGGTTGCAACAGAGTAGCATAGCAGCTGCTCTCCTAGAATTGCTCCACTTCACTCCGGATGTCTTGTGCGGGAGGAGACCAACCAACAGAGATCTCTCCTGTACTGTGCCTTTAAGACTCTGCATGTGTTGCCAGCTTGCTGTCTTTCCCAGATTTTGAAGCACCAGGCACAGGCAAGCAACCAGAGGCAAAAGAGGTTGGTCCTCCCCAGATTTCAAAGCATCACCTATAGGTGAGAAGATGGATAAGAGAGTTCACTGACATTTGTCAGCATCTATATCTTTGAGATACCTGTATCCAGCAGCTTTTCCAATTTTCATGATCGCTGAGAGCTTTTGCTGTCTTTTAAAACCTTTAGTTTCTTAAAAAAACAAAACAAAAACTGGGAAAAGGATGTCATCAGGAGCTGGATTATCACCAATGAAAAACGCAAGGTCCTGCAAGAGGGCTAAAACTTTAAAACGCCACACCAGCATCTATGCCTACCCAGAACCACCTGGCAGGTGAGAAATTATGTACTTCTTTTCATATAAACACAATAACTTTAAAGATGCTGAACACCTCCTTTGGTCTTATATTATAATATGTTTTCTTGTTGTATGATTAGCTATGCTTTCCAAAATTTCTACACAATTGTTGCAGGACATACATTATCCTTGACTGTATGTGCTCACCCATTAGTCTTTATTTATTTCGTTTTCTCTGTGTAGTTATGCACACCACAAAAACAATTCTTTTTCTATTTGTTTGTTTTAAAATATCCAGACCTTCTATTATTGAGGTGTATATGGCAGCTAATAGGGTATTTATTAAAAAGAAAGAAAATCCTGAGCATATATAACTGGAGTATTTTTTCTTCCATACCACACTGATGTTATTTTTTTTTTTGAAATGATTAAAAGTGTTGGCTGGCATCCTGTTGGTTACTCCCATATAGAGGAGACCCATTCAGTCAATTGCTGAACAGTGAGTCAATACATAAGTAAATCCTATGAGTTCAATGGGTCTACTCTAGTCAGTGCTAATAGGATTTAAGCCATTATTTTTTTTAAATATTGCTTGTGCATTGGGTTTTCATTAGTGTTTCTCCATATTTCCAGTGCATGAGTAAAAAATTCAGTGCAATGAAAATATAAGCATTCGTGATTTTAGAATGGTCAGTAATTCAGTACAAGGTTTCACAGTATATTTTGAGGGCGGGGGGGGGGCTAATGTGAGAATGTATGGAACTGTTTTGCCATCAAGATCTGTTCAGGTCTGCACGGCTGCCTTTTAAAGAACATCCTGACAGAAGGCAATTAAATAGACTATTGGTTTCTGTTGCGATGAAGAAATATGTATCAGTCTGAAGCTAAAACCATAATGACTGGGATGGTGGGAAAGCAAGAAAAGGTGGGCTAATTTCAGTCACAAGAACTGTATTGACCAAACAGCTTTTGACTAAGAATTTTTCCAGAATATGTACAGAAATGGACTTATTTTTGGCTCAAGAGTCAATAGACATAACTCACAGTTCGTGTTTTTCATTGGATGCTGCTCCTGTTCAGCAACTCAGATGAAGATAAAGGAGAGGAAAAGGTGGACAGCAATGACCCAGAGCAGATCTTCCAGAACATACAGTTTCAGAAGGAGATCATAGCCAACATCCGTTGCAGACCGTGGCCCATGCGGCAGAAACTCAGGGCACTAAGGTAAAGGAGTCCAGAGTCATCAGAGCGTCTGAAGTGTGACCTCAAATGAAAGATACTTGGCAATCATCTGTTAAACATGTCTGAATAGTGCTTTAGGGCTATGATACCTTTAAAAAAAGTTTAATGACCTCAGAGATGGGCATGGTCAGTTATGTGCAGGATGGTTTCTCCTCCATCTCTATCTTTTATCCCTTCTCATCTTGTCTCCCCACCCCCCAGGATGTTGTCCTCCTCCCTTTTTTCTTTAGACTGTTTGCTTTTCTCCCCCCCATCTCCTTCATTTTTTCTTCTTTTCCTTGAAACCACCTTTCCCCCTTCTTTTTCTTCTTCCTTCCCTCTCTTTTTCTCTCTCACTCTTTTCTTTTCTAAATGCCATAGATTTGCGGGTTGGTTAGAAGCTGAGTGAGAAGAGTTAACTTTTTTTTCCCTATCAGCTTCCACCCCTTCTTCTAAAAATGGCTTAGAAAAATCTTATAATTCATAAGGATGGAAAGCATACTCAAAAATATTCAAAATATGGTCCAAAAGCCTGGCTTTTTAAGTGTCAAATAACTCTGATCAAATGAATCCTGGACTGACAAGAACCTTCACAGTTTGGGACTTATTCTACACAAAATCTGTACATGGTTGTTTTGTGCAGGAAACAGCATTTTCTGCATGGAAATTATTATTATTTTTTTTGCAAAAGTATTAATTCCTGCTTAGAAAATGCTGTTTTCTGCCCAGAAAATGCTGTAATGGGGGATTTACTATGTGTAAAATTAGCACACAATTGATTTGTGTAGAAAACAGCACTTTATGTACAGAAACCAGCATTTTTCTGTGCAAATATTAATATTTCTACATTGAAATATCATTTTCAATGCAGAAAATGCTGTTCCCTGCATAGAAAACACTGGTTTCTGTGCAAAACAACAGCATTTGAATTTTATGCAGAATATTTCCTGAACAGCGAATAACCTTCAAAAACTGCATGGTTTTTGAAGACTTTTTCTCACTGGGAAGAAAATTGCTGAATTACTCATTGCTGCTTCCATGAAAAAAACTTAGTGAAGAATTACATCCCTAATAATTCACAGGTGTTTAAGCTTACAAATGATTCCATCTGTACAGATTGATCACATTCTTTTTAACCCTAATTATGGGGCTGGGTAGGGGATGAGCTCGATCTTCCCCAGACCAAGCTGAAAAGCAACACAAGCTGCAGATAGTCCATGAGCCAATGGTTCCCCACTTTTGAATAAGTACCATTTTGTAAGCCTGAAAGAAGCTGGAATGTTCTTTTGTCATCACCCTCCAATGTTTTGCCTGCTGTTTACCCTTGTGTGGAGAGGCCATAGCAGGATATGTGCTTTGCAATGAGAAGGTGTCCTTTCACACTACACTGTTATAGCACTATGATTCCACTTTAACTGTTATGGTTACATCTGATGGAACCCTGTAGTGTGCCGTTCGTGAGACACTAGAGCTCTCTGGATGAGAATTCTGAAGACACCTCCCTCAACTGCAAAAGTCAGGATTCCAAAAGAGGGAACCATGACAGTCATAGTGCTATAATGGTGTGGAAGGGACCAAGGTCTCCAGTTTAATCAGTTCAGATGATCTTGAAGAATGGGTGGTAGAGCTTCTTTCATCCCAAGAGTTTCTTTCTCCCGAGAGAACAACGGCATTTTGGATCTAAAAGAAAACGTACCTGGAGATTTTTGCTCTCATCCCAATCGCAAAGCTTTAAAAATGTACTTCTGTCTTTTAGAATGGCTAAAACTCCTTACACAGAATCTGGAAGACTGCTAAACAATGGTGCCATGCATTAGGAAGTGCGGCCATCTTGGGAATTCCAGATGGCTGGGTTGAGACTCAGAAGGGTGGAATTCTGCCCCAAGATCTGAAATTTTGCAGCCCTATGTTGTGTCCAGCAGGACTGACCCAACTTATTATGCTGCTATGGGTGAAGAACAAGGTGGCAACATCCCTTCACATTCCATATACAAAAGTCAATTGGAAAATAGTGTGCCCCCCCCCCCCGAAGATGGTATTGGAGAAGATGGGAGATGATCTTCTATAGCACATAAAGGGAAGAGACTAGCGTAAGGAGTGAATAGAATAATAGAATCCTAGAGTTGGAGGAGACCACAAGGGCCATTTAGTTCAAACCCCTGCCCTGCAGGAATACACAATCAATGCATTCCCAACAGATAACCATCCAGTCTCTGTTAAAAAACCTCCAGAGAAGGAGAGAACCACACTCTGAGGCAGCGTGTTCCACTGTCGAACAGCTCTTACTGTCAGGAAGTTCTTCCTAATGTTTAGGCGGAATTTCTTTTCCTGTAGTTTGAGTCCATTGCTCCATGTCCTAGTCTCTTAAGCAGCAGAAAACAAGCTTGCTCCATACTCAATATGACATCCCATCAAATATTTAAACATGGCTATCATGTTACCTCTTAACCTTCTCTTCTCCAAGCTAAACATACACAGCTCCCTAAGCTGCTCCTCATAGGGCATGGCTTCCAGACCTCCCACTATTTTGGTCACCCTCCTCTGGTCACATTCCAGAGCCACATAGTATACACTTCTGTACTCTCCTAAAGTAGCACTGCTTATGCTAATCTCTTCCCTTTATGTATAATAAAAGATCCTCTCCCATCTTCTATGATACCATCTTCAGAGTGGTGGGGGGGCTGAGTGTGATGGGATGCTGCCATCTTGTTCCTCACTTCTCTTCTCCAACACCATGCTGAGTTGACTACCTGATTTTGCATAATGGTAATGCCATCCCTGATCCTGTCAAACCACTGGTCCTTCTAGCTCAACATCAAGGTGAAATTTGATTCCATCCTATGTTCAAAAGAAGGGAACTTGAAGGGAGCAATTTGTTTCCTGATTGCATTTTGCAGCACTAATCCATGTGCCTAGGCAAGTCTGTTAGCAGTTATCAGTAAGGTGAAAATAGCAGGAGCTCAGAAAAAGACTGTTTGGTCACATGAGACTATAAGCTTTCATCTTCCTCAGCAGACAAGCAAAAGAAATTGTGTTGAAGTATGAAGGTCGGCTGACTCGGACCAGAGGCTACCAGGCAGCTGGGGCAGAGGTGGGTCTGCTTTTCATCAAACTCTCCAGAACTCACTTTTCACGGAAATGATGACACAAAGGAAAGCCTTTTCAATATTTCATAGCATAAAGAACAGTGCAGCAACCAACCAGGTTGCTAATTTTGTTTTTTGACTGTGCTTTTATGCTTTTAACAATTGTGTCAGGCAGAAATAAAACAGAGAGCTCTTCCAGATTGGTCTAAAGAAACACGAGTTCTTGCAGTATACCTCCTTGGGTTTTGCCAGGTTTTACTGGTTGTTGTTGCTTCCACATCCATTTGTTCAGTGTCAGTGCTGGGGGGTGGGTGGGCAGGGGCTGTTTGTAGCAATTTCTTGAATCTGTACTGTATATGTTGCATTAAAGGAGTTAACCCATATTCTGGGTGACATAAGTCATCACTCGAGGGAAAGGGAGACAGATCTGAAAATGGATGGTCATTGTTTCAAAACACAACAACACAACAACAATAAATAAAGTTGATTTTTTAAAAATGTGTGCTTTTCCTAGCTCTGGCGTAAATTTGTTCGGCTTGCATACAACTTTATGGTCATCTTTATTCCTTGGGAAATGAGAATCAAGAAAATTGAAAGTAAGTATAATGATTCCAAAAGAATTGCAGCAGAAAAGGACTGAAACCAAGGAAATGTCTTTTTAAAACTTGTTTTTAATTTAGCAGCACAGTTCAGATGATAATATTATTAAGATGTCACAGAACAACAACAAAAAAGATTTTTCTTGACAAGCATGAATATAGTGGGGAAGGGGAGGGGGAGAGCTGTTTACTTAGTTAGAAATCCATATTTATTTGGTTACAAGATTAAAATACATTTAGAAAATCAAATTAGATCTTTACAATTCACTATACTGAACTCAGTGTTATAATACTATCAACAATTGTCAGGTTTAGACAACACATATGTTTATTGCTGTTTATTCATTTATGTCATACCTTTCTCTAAAACACACACTCAAAGGCAGCTTAGAAAAATGAAAACTGATACCAATAAAAACAAAGACATAAATAAAAACATATAGACATGATTGTTACAATGCGATTACAGGTCAACCCCCGTATCCACAGGATCGGTATCCGAGGTTTCACTTAACCACAGGAAGAAATATGTCCTCTCTAGGCATTTTCTAGTTTTTCCAGTGCAATTCCATGGTATGCTTCCACTGGAAGTTGAGCCAGAAGTCATTCATTTCAATAGGGTTTACTATTATCCATGGTTTTGCATATCCATGGAAAGTCCAAAAACATATCCTCTACGGATACTTGGGGGTGGGGTTCGACCTGTAATTTTAGCTTGAATAGTTAGTATTCAAAATAAATTTTAACTTGGTTTTTTTTTAAAAAAAAAGGCCAGAATCCTGTTGTGGATGTACATCTTCTTAAGTGGACGTATATAGACAGGAATTATAATTGCACAGTTGCATAACATCCCTAGCTAGTAGAGGGCTATTGTTACATTACTAATTTTTGTTGTTGTTGTTACATTAAATCTTTTTTTGTTGTTGTTTGTTTCAGGTCATTTTGGGTCTGGAGTTGCATCTTACTTCATTTTTTTGAGATGGTTGTTTGGTATTAATATTGTCCTCACCATAATGACCGGAGCCTTTGTCGTTTTACCAGAGGTAAGTGGTGGGTTGTAGATCAGTGTATAGATAGAAATGAAAACATGACCCAAAAAATAATAACATTGGTGCACATCTGCTAAATTTTACTGGTGACAGAAGTGGGGGAATGGACACAACATAGGACAACTTCTCTGGGATTGACTAAACGGCAAAAATACTCCTCATGGAATACGAGGAGAAGACGACCTATCCTAATGGCAATCCATGGTGTTTCACTGTATTGTGAAGGGGGGGGGGGCAAAAATGGCAAAAAATCTGCAGGAAAAACCTTTGCAGCTTTTCCCGGAGTTCTTAAAAAACAGCGAAGGAACGCGCATTCCCACTCATTGGGACAAACGATTTGATATGAATCGCTTTCCCATATGAGAGGAAGTGCAAACCTGATTGGCTAGATGAGCACAGGGGCTGGGGCTTGCTAAAAGGGAAAGCATCCACTGCCGCCCTGTTGGATTTTCACCGGAGCCAACTGACTCAGGTCTAGCACAGGCCGAGAATAAATCCCTGGCTGCCGAACCTGAAAGGAGACTGCAGAGGCAGTCTCTGCCCAGCCCAGCCAATCAGGGCTCAGCAAGCCCTGAGCCCCTGATTGGATAAAACTACCCAATAGGGGAAGAGCTGCCTCTTCCCTATTGGGCAGTTTTCGATCCTCTCTCCGGCTGGCGCGAACCAGCCGGAGAGAGGATGCTGGGAAGATGGCTGCGCCCATGGCACAGCCATGTGGAGGGCGACAGCGGGGGCTCGCCCAGCTGCAACTCTGGCCTCCGGGAAGGTGAGTCCCGCAGCCGCTTTATCTCTTTCTCTCTTTTTTTTGTAAAGGTGAAATATTGCTTATGCACACTGTGGAAATAGTTTTTTTTTAAAAAAATGTTCAGCAGCAGATTTAAAAATGCGAGTAATTCACTCACAGCCACCATCTTGGCTAGTGGGCATGCAAAGTTTATGGGGGCTGTAAAACCATTAAGGCAAGTCGCAGCTGCTGAGACTTGCTATTACTGCGGAGCTACCTGTTTGTTTTGGCCAGGTATAGACAACCCCTCTGTTTTTAAAAGTGGTTTGAAATCTAGTGTGAGATTGTTGTTGTTGCTGCTGTGTGCCTTCAAGTCATTTCTGACTTTTGGTGACCCTAAAGTGAACCTATCACAGGGGTTTCTTGGCAAAATTTGTTCAGAGGGGGTTTGCTCTTGCCGTCCTCTGAGGCTGAGAGAGTATGACTTGCTCAAGGTCATCCAGTGGGTTTCCATGGCCAAGCAGGACTTCGACCCCTGGTTTCAAGATTTGTAGTCCAACAGTCAAATCACTACACCATGCTGGCTCTAGTGTTAAATTATGTACACACACATGAATACTCCAGCCACATCAACACTGTGCTTTACCACAAAATACAGCCATCATCTCTGTGTTGGATGTCACCATTAGATTATTTAATATATTCATGTTAATCATGGACTTATACATGATTGTCCCTTTACAATATTTTATCTTCACATTGACACGTGGGTTAAGCTGAAATACAGTGCCTGGCCCATGGTTAACGAGTGAATTCAGGGCTGGGGAGAGAGATGAACCTTAGTTTTCCTGTACTTAATAGTCTAATTACTCCTGTGTATGGACTCCATTAGTTCCACCTACCTACCAGAGACTGGTGTCTTTTTCAGCCTTTGTTTCATTGCAGATCCTGGCTGGAGACCCTTTTGGAACTACTCCCAGCAAACGTATCCCTGAGGATCAACTGAAATCAGCACAGGATTTGGATACCATCTGGTCTTTGGGGGCAAGATGAAGACTCTTGATTTCATGCACACACATACAGACACATATATGAGAGGGAAGGAGGGAGCGTGTGTGTTTTGTTTTTTAAAAAATCCTGCCAAGCAATAGTGCTTTTTTCCATTGTTTTCTTGTTGTTTTAGGGTTATCTTCAGTATTCAGTTTTATTCTATGGCTACTATGGCCAGGCGAGGAAGATTGGAACAGCTGGCTATCGACTGCCACTTGCATACTTCCTTGTTGGGATGGCTGTCTTCGCATACAGTTTTATTATCCTTTTAAAGAAGTAATGCAACTCTTTTTCTTCTTGTTTGCTCAAATTGTAGTGTTATTTTACTAATGCTGCACAATTTGGAGGGGAAGACAAAAATGGGCTTCCTATTCCTGTTCTCCTGGGCTATATATATATATCCCTTTTCCACTGAGATGACAGCAAAATTAATTAATTGTTCACAAATAGAACATTTGTTTAAATCACCCTGTTTTAGAGAACACACACCAATGGTCTTACAAGAACTGCAATAGCTTCTAATTTCTGGGTGCTGGTTTTGACTTACAGGTTCTAAATAGCTTGGGGCCAGGTTATGTGAATGACTACTGGTCTCCTCCCCCCCTCCAGGGAACCAATATCTGCAGGTTCAATTATCCACAGCTAAAGAAATAGGGACAAATATCATAGAGCCATGCTTGGAAATGCCTAGGAGGTGTCCTCTCTAGGAATGACTAGGTCCTCCAAGGCAACTCTATGGTATGTTTGTACCAGAAGTCCTTTCCAAAATTCTTCATGAATTTAATATTTCAAAGATTCAGTTGAGAGAGGAAATCATATTTCACCATTTGGACCACCTTGAGAACAAGCTGTTCAGCAACTCACATCCATGGATCTTCTTCATTTTTCTTTTCCAGGATGGCTAAAAATTCAAGAATGAGCCTAGCCAGTGCCTCTGATGAAAATTATACATTTTGCTGGAGGGTATTCTGTGCCTGGGATTACCTTATTGGCAACCCTGAAGCTGCAGAGAGCAAATCTGCTGCCATAGTTAACAGCATCAGGGTAGGTAATTCATCACTTTTGAAAAAAAAGAAAAGAAATTCTTCCCTGTGATTTTGTACATGGAGCAAATATGTTATGGAGCAACATCTCAGATCTTGGAGTACTGCAGACAATAACTGGGGAAAGGAAACTCTGTTCACTTTAATATAATGAGGTATGTGCACCCAAATTTTCAGGGAAACTGAAGAAAGATGTCAAATGTTTGGGATGGGATTGGAAAAATGAGCAAATCCAAAATTAATTGGTTTGTCTGTGCCTAACAACGACATGCCTCATTGCAGCTCAGTGCTGTCCTCACATTTGTTCTGACATTTCACAGTATTTAAATATCTTTTGGTCTCTTTCAAGGAAGCTATACTGGAAGAACAAGAGAAGAAGAAAAGCACAAACATGTATGTGTACATATTATTTTCCAATGTGTAGTGCATGATTTGCTTCCAAACATTTCCTCTGTCTTTGTCCCTCTGCAGTATAAAATAATATTTTAACTGACTTGCTGAAGAAATTGTAACTCTTTCCTATGCTTCCTTGGCAGGGGAGTGACAATAAGTTTAAGGATCATTGCAAATATCCTCGTTCTTCTTTCACTTGCTGGAAGCATTTATATCATTTACTTTGTGGTGGATCGATCCCAGAAGTTAGAGCGGATGAAAAAGGAGCTGACTCTCTGGGAGAAGAATGAAGTAAGAGAAGGTTATTTTAATAGATGATAAAATGAGTGCTTGGTCTTGAGGGATTCTCGAGGGATTTTAATAACATACTTAGCCCAATTAAACTCATTTAACAGCACTCTTCAATGTCACCTTGAAAGGTGGCTAAGTTCTGCCATCTTGGAAGATCTCAAGAAGCAGAACTATTTCTGATTAAGAAAATTATAGACCAGCAAGCACAATAACATCAGATGAGATATAAGGCATTTAGAAGTACTGTACTAGAAAAACACACACACTGAGTATCAAGTATCACATGGAAAGCTATGGTAGGATATCCTAAGAGACTGGAAAATGCAATAAACATTGTAAAATAAATAAATGAGGCAAGAACAAACTTGTTTGTGCTGATTCTCCTTCTTCCAAATGATGTTCCCCTCTGTTCCTTAAGCAACCTAACTAAAATCCACGTGTGCATTTCTTTCTAGGTAAGTGTTGTTGTCTCACTCATCACAATGCTTGCCCCTTCTGCCTTTGAACTAGTAGCTGCTTTGGAGATGTACCATCCTCGAACAACTTTACGCTTTCAGCTTGCCAGGTATGTGAAAAATTGCTATATCAAGGCTGGGGTCTGATTGCTGACATCCTGAATGGAAAGAAAGTACAGGAGGTGTTCAATTAATCCACTTCCCATGCTGCCAATGTGAGCGGTTGCAGAATCTGGTGGAGGTGCCTGCTGCCAACAATTCAGCCTAGTCCTTCAACTTAACATTTAGTCTGCCTTCAGTATAAACAGAAAGTCTCAAATAAAAATTTAATCTCCGTGCTTCTGGGAATGACCGATGGAATCCATTGGAGTTATCTACATGCTGACTCACCATTCAACATTTGTTTGAAAGGATTTATTTTAATAGATGCTACCAGGTTTTTAATATAGCAATAAGGGACAGTCAAAATTCATGACATTCAGGATTGGCAATCATGAAGTAATTAATAAGAAGTTTGTGTTCAACCTAAATACCAAATGAAAGTATTGATTTCAGTTAACGTAGGTCCCATCTATACGAGGGGGAAAGTATGATCTCTTCTGAAGAAACAGTAATTCGCAGTGCTGTGACCTATCTTAATGGTCAAAAGAGCCCCCCTAAACTTCTCATGCCCCCTAGGCAAATGGTGGGGGCTGTGAGTGATTTACTTGCCATTTTAAATCTGCGGCCGCCAATTTTAAAAAAAACTAGTTATCATGGTGTGCACATACAATATTTTGTATTTACAAAAGAAAAAAAAGGAAAGAGAGAGAAAGATCACCGTTTTATCTCTGCAAAATTAACATATTGTCCACATAAATAAATTAAATGATGCACACATGTCTTTCTTTATGAAGGGCCCACACCTCAAAACACAGGATTTGGGAGCAGCATTTTCAGTCTATATAAAAAGAAAAGCGTTCCAACCCTCAGGTAGGAGATATCCCTTATAGTATAGAACACCCCGAAAGCCTAATTCTAGTTGGGATTAACCAAGAGGATGCCAGTCAATATATAAAACATTGTCATTTAAAATGAGACTAATAGAGTGAGAAAATAAAACAGACACATTTATTGAAGGCTGAATGCCTTTATTTCATTTGTTTATGACAAAGATTTTGCTGAACTTTTGGTCTGCTGCTCTTCCCTGAACAATTCAGTTTAATATCAGTAAGAACTCTGAGATCAAATAGAAAAAGCAAGTAGTAATGATGTTTGAAAGATGTTTCACCTGTTTTTTGGTGGCTTATTTTCTCTACTGTAGTACTGCTGGATTGTACACATTTGTTCTAATGTGTATAAAAATGAGGAGGAGAACCCCCACAAAGGTTGGAGCGAGACGAACAGCAGCATTTACTTATCATAGTTTCTTGTTCTTAATGTGTTCCTACAGAGTTCTTGTCTTATATCTGGGAAATCTCTATAGCTTAATCATTGCACTTCTGGACAAAGTCGACAGCATGAGCATCACTGTGAGTTGCAGAGCTTGGCCAACCTGGTGTTCCAGGTGTATGATCTTTTTCCCATAACAGTTCAGTGAAATTAGTTGGGAATAAGTAATTTAGATGTTTCTGAGCCCCTACAAAAACCTGCCATTCACAGGCATCCTTTTACACACTGCTAATACACTCAGGCCCAGGTCTAGAGATATGGGTATAAGCATGCCAAATTTTCTTCAAAAAACCAGAATGTAGCTAGCTACTGTGTAAAAAAAATCAGACTTGTTTCTTACATGGGATTCCAAAAAAGAGGGTGAAGTGCTTTGCCTCTTGTTCTCTTGTCTGTCCTATGGTCCTGGGATGCTTGGTAAGGTCTGATTCCTCTTGGTCTAGGTTGGACAGACAGAAGAAGTGGTAGCCTAGCTTGCTGGGCTGGTTTTTGACCTAAGGATACTTTGGAGATTTTCAGACCTGCCAAAATGCCGGTTTGCCACGCGAGCAGCCTCCCGAAACTGCTGCGCGGCAAGGGTCTACTTCGGACGACGCTGTGCCTCTCGCGAAACCGTCCGTGTCACTTCCGTGAAGCTTGGGACGGCTCAGCGCCATATTTCAATCACGGGCAACCTCCATGATTGAAATATGGCGCTGAGCCGTCCCAAGCTTCACGGAAGTGACACGGACGGTTTCGCGAGAGGCACAGCGTCGTCCGAAGTAGACCCTTGCCGCGCAGCAGTTTCGGGAGGCTGCTCGCGCGGCAAACCGGCATTTTGGCAGGTCTGAAAATCTCCTTTGTAACATGTCCTTCACAGGGGTCTTTCCAAGCCCAAACTGGAGTTGCCAGGGATTAAAGCAGAGTAATACAAAAAGTTAGTCAGAACCAAACCAAACCAAACCAAACCAAACCAAACCAAACCAAACCAGACTACTTAGAAAGCACATGGTTTTGAAGATTTTTAGAGCAATTAATTACTGACCCTTTACCCATGGCATTCAATAATTAATGGCAGCTGGCAAGCTTTTTTCACAATTAGCAGTGTAATGGGGAAGCTTTCTGAGGAAGATGAATCAAAACAGGATACAATCTCAAAGTCCTGTGCTGTACTTTGTTGTTGACTTTGGATGTTTTTCTGTCTTTGTACCCATTCATTCTTATTTATGTTTTGTAGACATTTGATGTTTAGTGCTCGAGGTTTATTTGGTTCCCCATTTCACACTATGTTTTTGAAATACATTGATTACTCCTTACAATGTTTGTATGATATTTTATGTTCATGCCTTCTATCTATCCACGTTTTGGCTGCAATTGGATGTTTAGTGGCCATGGTATTCAGTTCACCCATTTCTTTCTATAATTAGGTTTTTGTAACTACAGTATAATTGATTTATGTTTTGCCGTCGTGTGCTTTCTAAGTACTTTGTTCTATATAAAATGCACACACTCTGGCCAAATCCACATTACACAAATAATCCAGTTTGAAACTGGATTATTTGTCATGGCTCCGTCCTATGGAATCCTGGAGTTTGTAGTTTTATAAAGTCTTTAGCTTTCTCTGCCAATACTGGTGCTTCACCAAGCTACAAATCCCATGATTCCACAGGAAAGAGCCATGGCAAATGATTCAGTTTCGAACTGGATTAATTGTGTAGTGTGAATTTGGCCTCTGTCTCATCCTATAGTTCTATCCAGTTGAAAGAAAAACTATGCAAAGAGCTTTGTACATGTGAAAAGCATCATTATATTGTTATATCTTTATTAGAACATTCAAAAAGTAACAAGTATCAAAGAGGCAGGCTAAACCTGATGCTGTCTCTCCTCACAGAAAAAGCACTGGGGCTACATTCACAGTCCTGAAGGTGTCCTCTTCTTGAGGATTCTGATGTACTGAATATATTTCCACATAGTCTAAAAACAGGATATTTAAGGACTGCCTTATAGCTGTTTAAATCCATGATTTCAGGAATCTGAAGTTCACAAACATGGAAACAGTACTGTGGAAGCCACCAACTACTTAGCTACTCAAATGATTTTGGGATACAACTTTTCTACAACTATTCCCAATATGCAAATAACGAACAATACGTTCCCTCTCGTTGAGAATCGCATTCATAGAAATACGGTACCAGCTAACCTGAATATGACAAATAATACAGTACCTTCTGAATCCAGCATCCACAGTCACCAGGATCAATGTTGGGAAACCTACGTCGGTCAAGTAAGTCCAATTCTTATGTTTGGTAAAATAGGCTGTGTATCAACAGCCAAAAGGCAGAGCCTTTTCATTAATGGCCCCTAGATCAAGGAAAACTCACCATGGGGAATTCCTAAGTTTTAAATAAGTTTGTTGAAGATTCACCCTTTCATGTTTAGATATGTATCTATTGCAATGTGCTTTCTACTGAATTCTGTCAATAATCTTATTTGTGGCTGATTCACAATGCTTCCATTTTCATTTTTGGTGATTTTTTAAATCATAGTTTGTTATATACTTTTTAATCATTTTAACCGTTGTAAGCTATTTCTGTGTTTATTTCAGGAAATGTTGAAATTATCCATTATTGATATGCTGTTCACAGTGGCAAGTATCCTATTGATTGATTTCTTTCGTGGACTTTTTGTTCGATACTTAAGTGATTGTTGGTGCTGGGATTTGGAAAGCAAATTTGTGAGTACCTTTTTATATATACTAGCTGTACCCAGCATAACATACACCCTGATAGCTCGGCAGGGAATGCTTGAGGCAGCAGTGGTAGCATGGCGCTGATGTGACCCCTGGTTAATTTATGGATATAAATTAATATTAATCCATCTATTATCAACATCACACTTTCCTACTGTATCAGCAGGTCCTTCTCTTGGTTCCATCAGCACCAAACTCTTTGTTTGGTCGCTCCTAGTGTGCTGATTGGCCAGCCAACATAGCACTATGATTGGTTTGGAATGTTTCTCAAGCGGCCAATCAGCACACTGTAAATGGCAACATACCCAAGAGAATTATATAGAGAGATTAGTAAGGAAAAGATAATATTAAGAGCAACACTTTCAACCAATAAGTAGTACTGTTTATCACCTTAGCAAAAGGGCAGGAAAGTGCAGCCTGCAAATGAGTCCCTAGGGCTGTTTTTATGGACCCCAGGGTGATAAAAAATAAAAACAAATTCCCCCAAATGTCCCCCCATGGATGTGGGGAAGTTTCACAACTTTTGTCCTCCCACGGCAATTTTAGTCCCAGCAGAGGCAATTCCCGCCCACAAAAGGAAGTGACCTAGAAGTTGACCCAGGGGAGGAAGCTGACTTCCAGGCCACTTCCTTTTCAAAGTAAAAGGCCTCTTCTAGGCCTAAAACTGCCCAGAGAGGACCCCAAAATGTAGCAAAAATGCCCCCTCACATCCACTAGCAAGTGTTGGGGGCATTTGAGGACAGATATGGGTTGGTTCAGTCCCCCAGGTTCCCCGGTGGAGGGTCTCTCAGCCCCCAACTATGCCCACCCCTGCCTTTGTGCTATGTGCCTTCAAGTTGCCTGTAGCATTATGGCGACCTCATGAATTTTATACAGTTTTCTAGCTAGTGTTGATTTTTGTTAAGTGTGTTCAGTGGTCGTATATTACACATATTCCCTTGTGCAAGAATAACATTTGGGGGAGGGTCCATGTGGTGTCACCCATTCCTGCTTTTGTGGCCCCAAGCACATCTTACCACCAACAGATATTTTTGGTTTGACTTTTATTTGTATGTAGAACGGCATCACTGGAAATTGCTAGGCATAGCCATTACAGCCAGGTCTGGGTCTTTGTAGGTTGGATGTAAATATAAAATGGGAAGAACTGTTTCTCTTTGGAAGGAAGGTGAAAAGTAAGTTAAAAAAATAGGGAACGTAGAGAACATATTAAGTAAATATATGTATTTAATTAACCTGTAATTTAGCCTAGAGATGTTATCTGTTAGTTTTGCTTTCTTCCACTTTCAAAAAATATATAGAATTTGGAAAGTGCTTATGAAAAACAAAATAATGCTCACTTATACATGTGCTCAAGCACAGTGTGCTAACCACTGATGAATCTTTGCTCTAACAAATGACCTAGCTCTGCACTTTTCTTTGTTTTATAGCCTGAATATGGAGAATTCAAAATAGCAGAAAATGTTTTGCATTTGGTCTACAATCAAGGCATGATTTGGTAAGTCCCTTTAGCCACAAAGGCTCCCAGAGTGGCTTACAAATATTTAATCTGACAGTTTGCTGCAGCTTTAAAGGGCTCGTCTACACCGGCTGCTTAAATTATGCTCTGGATTTGCCTTGGAGCGACCATGATGGTGGCCACATACAGCAGGCTGAATCCAGTGTGACGATCATCATTGCCCATATGGGCCAGCCTGGCTGACACTGCATCAGCCCCGCTGACCCATCCCTTGTTTTCAGAGCTGCCGCAGTCTCTCCCTCTCTGGCCGAGGAGCTCCATGAAAAGCCTGCCCAGTGTGCCATCACTTCTGCTGAGGTTAGAATGTGCACCTGGACATGTGCTCAACAAGAAGTGGGGTGTTCTACCCACTCCTCATTGATCACATGGGCAGAAGTATTCTGACCTCAGCAGAAGCGATAGTGCACTAGGCAGGTCTTCCACAGAGCTCCTCGGTGGTGGGTCCAACAGGGATCCATCTCCTTCTCAGTGCTGCTCAGTCCAGGGCATAGGAGATGGTGCCATGTTTGCATGTAGACAACTGGATTGGTTGAATCGGACCTGAGTCAGCTGTCCAGACAGCAAAAGACCCTGGGGTTTTCCCTGACTTTGTTTAGTTCAGAGCAAAGTCAGATTAAGTGGGGAGGGAGTGTGGATCCTCCCTGGAAGTAGCTGTATGTCATCTCTCGACTGCCAGTGCTGGATTTGGGGTGAGTCCACATTTTTTTGCCAGTTTAGACAAGCCCAAAGTCTAAATAAGAAATGACACACACACACGAGATGGGGAAGGAGGAGGGAAAAAATTAAGTTTGGCAGCATCTGTGCCTGGCCCTTCTTTTTCTCTTTCCAGACCTCTTTTCTTTTGCAGGATGGGGGCATTTTTTTCACCTTGCCTCCCAGCATTCAATGTTCTCAAGTTGATAGGACTTATGTACCTCCGGAGCTGGGCAGTGTTGACATGCAATGTACCTCATCAGCAAGTCTTTAGAGCTTCAAGGTTAGTAGATAATGGGTTGATATGATATATTGTACTGTCAAGGGAAAAGAAAAATGTAAGTGGTTGCTTTAGTTCTTTTCACATTTGTTTGTAAATAAAATACATTAAAGGCATGGCTGTTTTTATTGTTAAAAAACAATATCCATAGAAGGGAGGGGTTGATTGGAATCAAAATATGTAGGGATTAAAATTTTGACGCTGACCCTTTAACTATTTCCTCCCTTCCATGCAATGGGTCTTACCCTTTCCCTTTCTGTGTCCTGAAACTTGGATTTCTGAACACAGAGTTTGTTCAGTATTTGCTCATTTCCAGGTGGTGCAGATTCAGGAAATAGTTTTTACAAAATGAAATGCCAGATTCTGCTGATGTTTCTAGCCAAGACTGTGGGGCATAGGAAAAATATGCTTCTCTTTAATTTCTGACTGTCCTCTTCCACTCACATTGGTTATTTTAATCAATTCCCCTTAAATGTAGGCAGGACAATATCACTTATTAGCCTTTTGGTCCATGGAGTTTTACAGTACTGGATACAAGAGTTTTGCAGCACTATGTGTGATACTTTGAGCATTGGACTAAAACTCTGGAGACCAACATTGGAATCCACATTCGGCCATGGAAACCCACTTGGGAGAGTCACACTCTCTCAGCCTCAGAGGAAGGCAAAGGCAACCCCCCTCTGAACAAATCTCCCCAAGAAAACCCTGTGATAGGTTCTCCAGCGTTGTAGTCCAATGCTCAGACCACTACACCATGCTGACAAAGCAAGGCATGTGCGTACTTACTAGATGTTAATATTAACAGATTAATACATATGTTTATATATGAAAATGTATTTTAAGAAGAATGTTATTTGTAATACTAGATTGTAATACTAGAAGAAATGTAGATACTAGAATTTTTATGCTTCTACAATTTCCATTATCATCATTCTCATCATAAACAGAGGCTGGATGGCCATCTGTTGGGAATGCTTTGATTGTGTATTCTTCCATGGCAGGGAGTTGGACTGGATGGCTCTTGTGGTGTTTTCCAATTCTGTGGTTCTATGATTCTATGATTTTATTCATTTATATCTCACCTAACAACAGCTAACAACATATTTTAAAACAATACAGATTAAAACTATACAAAAGCTTCAATAAAAATAAAAATATAAACATTCAAAAAATGATTAAATGACAAAGTTAAAACTTTAAACATGAAAAATGTTAACGTTAATTAAAAGACAACATACAAACCTTAAAACTGTGCCTCCCAGCATTAAAAGCCCACCCCAGTCAGTTTCCAAAAGCCTAACGGCATAAAAATGTCTCCATTTGCAGACAGAAGGAGAGCAAGAGATCTAATAATTCTACCTTCCCTCGTAGATCTAATAACTTCTACTTGGCTATGCTGCTCTTCATGCTGTTCTTATGCATGCTTCCAACCATATTTGCTATTGCCCGTTATAAGCCGTCACTTAATTGTGGGCCATTCAGGTGAGTTGATGGTGTTATCTTTTATTTGGCATTCGTGTATTAACTTCCAGGCAGTAGGGCATGTTGTTGTAGTACAGATGATACTGCTAGTTCAAACATGTAAAACTGGCAAAAAAAGATGTGTATGTCAGAATCATCAAGGCTACAAATGCAATAAAAATATAAAATATAAAGGTTGCAAAAAGTGTCAAAATAGAGAAAGTAGCAAAGATTCCCATGTGCTGACAGGCCATTTGGTCTAGACTAGGGATGGGAATTTTTTTCTGAAGTATTAATCCCCCTGCCCCAAAACAAACCCTAGACTGACGAGAATCTTCATGGCGTAGGACTTATTCTGCACAAAATTCACATGTGTATAAAAAAGTATTTTCTGCACAGAAAATATTTTCTAATCAGAAAATAATGTTTGCACACATTATTATTTTCTTTTGCATAGAAGAAGCTGTTTTCTGTGTGTGGGGGGACACTATAATTAGGGACTTACTCTCTGCAAATTCACATGTGGTTGATTGGCAAAGAAAACTGCTTTTTCCACACAGGAAAGTTTTTCTACACATAAAAATATTTCTGCATAGAAGTACTATTTTCTGCACAGAAAGGCTATTTTCTGCACAAAACAAACACATGAAAAATTTGCACCGAATAAGCCCCGAATTGTGAACAGACTTTGAAAACTGTGGTTTTCAAAACTTTCTCACGAGTGGAAGAAAAATTGTCCAAATTACTCTTTGCTTCCTTCAAGGAAAAAACTTAGTGAAGAATTACATCCCAGTCTAGACCAGTGCTTCCTAAGCTATCTGTTGTGGTGGCCTGGCAATTTCTCTCCCAATGTGCCAGGAACCAGTACCACATTATTATGTGGTACTGGTGCCACATTATTATAATTTGTGCCACATTATTATAATATTTGCGTAGTTTCCTGGAAACTCACTGTGGACGAGCCAACCACTACTTTAAGAAGCACTGATATAGAGCTGGCTTTTTACATAGCTTTTATCATTGCTTTCTACATAGGCTTCTCATTTCAACATGTTTGGACAATCATCTGTCTGATTAATGTCAAAATATAAACAAAAACCTACACATTACCCCTTCACATGAGTAACCTGGCAAAAAAATACCTACTGAAATTCTTCTCTGGAAACAGGATATTCTAAACAGGAAACAGCTTTGTGATGAGTCCAGAATATTAAAATCCTACTGGAAGTTGGCTTCTTTCCAAACTGTTCACCATTTTTTCCATTTTACATTGATTGACTATAATTAACAGATGACTTTTACGGTTGTTTCCTTGATTTTGCTTGCATGAGTGGAGGAATGACTTGGTTAAATGTACTGTCAAAGGAGCTACTCATATTCTGACATTGTCAAAGCATCATGCATATGCAGCCTTTTACTTACTGGCCAAGGACTTACTGTCATATGTCACCTGCATAAAGTCAAAAGGAGAATGTCCAGATTGTTCTTCATATGTTAAGAAAATATTAATCGAAGGTATTTGTATCTATATATTGTAAGATTGAAGCAGAGAGACCATGCCCAGCTGCTCTCATATCAGATGGGAGCATTGAACTCAGGGCTTCCTAGTCCATAGTTTATCTTTATTGTTATATGTGTTTGGATGTGCCTTCAAGTCGCCTGTCAACTTATGGTGACCTCATGAATTTCATAGGGTTTTCTTAGGAATACTCAGAGGTAGTTTTGCCAGTTCCTTCCTCTGAAATATAGCCTTCAGCACCTGGTATTCATTAGCAATCTCCCTTCCAAGTACTAACCAGGGCTGATCCTGTTTAGTTTCCAAGATCAGACAGGATTTGGTGCCTTTAGAGAATTTGCTACATCATACACTGGTCATGATGTTACAGTGATGCCATCAGGGCAGGACTCTGGGACCCTGGTAAAGACAATGAACAAGCAGGCCCCAAAAAGCTACAGGACTGGTTCTCAGATTATGAAATTATATGCATTGATAATCTAAAGAGAAATGACAACAAGTCCAACATTACTTAAATCAAGGGTGGGCCATGTATGGCCTACAGGCCACATGCAAGCCTCAGCCCACCCCAAAAATGTCATTTTTAAAACATGGAAAATGGGGGTGGTGCCTCCAAATGCCCTCTGGGGGCTATGGTGCATTTTCAAAATGGTCCCATGGGCCATTTTAGAGTCAAGAGAGGCCTTTTGCTAAAACAGGAAGTGAATAGGATGTGAGTTCTCATTACTTCCTGTTGATAAAAAGGCCTTTTCTGGGACTAAAATGGCCCAGGAGCATAAAACATGGCAAAAATGTACCTCAAGCTCCCTAGAGAGTGTTTGGGAGCAAGATTTTTTTTTTCCTCAGAAGACCAGTGGGACTTTTTTTGGCCCTTCAAGGTTTCCTGGAGGGCTAATGCAAACCCCTAGCCTCCCATAGCTGCCCACCTCTGACTTAAATGAACTTACTGTTTGTCACTTACAGTCTGAACTATAGAATTCAGAACTTTTAGACTAAAACAAAGTCCATAAGTATGTCAAAGACTGGGCGTACATTGGTGTTAATTTTGGCTTGCTAAGGTGTCTCAGAGAAAACTTGGGGAAAGTTGTGCTTCATCCAAGCATTTCCTGATAATGTTTAAGGAAGATAAAAACTAAAAGAACATTCCAACCATTTCTACCAAACTAACTCCAACTGCAATTAAATGCCACAACCATTTCTGATTTTGAATGTTTAACATGCTGTAAATTTTCTGAGAGAGCAATTGAATGTTTTCCACTAGTGGGCAAGAAAAAATATATGACATTGTGTCTGAAACCATCAAAGCTGACTTTCCTGTCTGGTTCAACAAAGTGATGAATTACGTGAGCAGCCCTGTAGTGGTCCTACCAGCTTTATTACTTCTCTTGTAAGTCTATAAACCATTTATTAATGTAACAACTACTGCTGAGCTACTTGTTGAGAAGAACAGTAAAGTAAAATGCTTTTACAACAGAGGTGTGAATCACGTGACCCTCCTGATATTGTTTCCTTGATGCCCCTGTGGATGGCAACCCCACATCAGGAAGGAAGGAGGAAGCACCATCCCTTAACCTACTATTTAGCATCTATACCAGCCTTTCTTAATCTTTTTATCCTGGAGGAACCCTTGAAATAATTTTCAGGTCTCAGGAATCCCTGCATAAACATTATTATATATACTGCTACTGCTTTCCCCCCACAATCACAATCTCTTGAGGAACCCCTAGCAACCTGTTACAGAACCCTAGGGTTCCAGGGAACCCTGGTTGAGAAACACTGATCTATACCTTATGTAAGACTATTTGATAGTTAGGGATTTCTGCCACCTAGGGTATAAAAATGACATTGCATGGGCTAAATATCCAGATGACTTTTAATTAATGCAAAATACTGTAATACATCAAAATAAATCAGTCTTTGAGCTGCACACCTCTGCATCCAGCTCTCCAGATTTCATGGTCTAAGAGCTTTAGTTTTGCGGCACACATTGCAGACATTTTGCATTATTTAGCGTAAAAATTCTGCAGGTGGAACCAAGCTATCGCTCCTCTCTCCCCACCCTCAGTGTTCACCCTTTCAGTGCAACAGCCCCCACTCCACAGTTACTCAGTGGCTAGTGAAAAGTGTATGAGGGGAATAGAAGAAGTGTCTGGCTATGTCTCTGTAGCCAGGCACAGGCTGATGACATCACCCACTTAGATCTGCTGGGTTCCTCTAGAACTGTGGTTCTTAACCTGTGGTCCCCCAGGGTCCCCAGTGTCTTCACTGGGGGTCCGCAAAGGCTGGAAGGCTGCTTGACCCACCTCCTCCCTGCAGTGGAGTGGTCACATGACAGGAGCCAAGGCATAGGCTGGCTGGCTGGCTTGGCCTGCGCAATGCCATTCAATCCGCTCCAGCCACAAACTTGCAGAAAGAAGCAGAATAAAGGTCTTCCCTCCCCCTCCAGTGCCTCTGAGGGAAGGTTTAATGGGTGGTGTAATTGTGTCATCATCATCATCATCACCATCTATTATGTTATTATTAGGGTTTTAAATCTTGAGTTAAATCTTGGGGGACCACGGCAACAAAAGATATTTAAAGGGGGTCCCTGGTAAAGAAAATGTTAAGAGCCACTGCTCTAGAGGTCTGAGTGGGTGATATAATCATTCTACATCTGGCTTTGGGGACATAGCTAGATGCTTCTTTGTTCCATCCTGCTTTCCACCAGCCACTGAATGAACATGGAGGGGGGCTTTCACAGTGAAATGGTGAGTCCTAGGGGAGATTTGGTCATTGCAGTGGAAAGTAGAAAATACCAATCACAACAGCCCAAAATAGATATACACAGATGTATGTTGATCTTAGGTTCTTGTATGTCACAAACAAAATGCCAGCCATTGTCCTATATAATGATGATCAGTTGGGCAACTTCAGGTCTGCCAGATGTTTTTGCACAACAGGTTGCACCAATCTTCACTGTTGACTAAGCTGGCTAGGGCTGATGGGAGTTGCTTCCTCCTTGGGCAGCCACAGATTGTCCTCTCCTGTTATGCAGACTTGCATTAAGTTCATCCATTGCGATTCCAGCAGTCTTAGATTTGGTTTATTTAGACAGGCTGCTTATAGCTTCCATAGTTCTGTAATATAAGGTGTTTCTAAACCAATAATAGTGACTTAGGCTGCTGCCACACTGCGAAAATAATGCAGTTTGACATCACTTTAACTGCCAAAGCTCAATGCTATGGCATTCTGGGATTTGTAGTTTTGTGAGATATTTAGCCTTTTCTGTCAGAGCCTTCTGGTGCCACAACTAACTACAAATCCCAAGATTCCATAGGATGGAACCATGATGGTTAAAGCAGTGTCAAACCGCATTATTTATGCAGCGTAGCAGAAGGCTGAATCATCATTATGTTCATATGGCAGTAGCAAAAAGGTTGGAAATGCTTGTTTTTATTGGGGCCAAAATTATGGATTTTTATGATTGTAGTTTTAATTCCTGTGCCATGGAGAGAAATGACCTAATTAGAGACGACTTTGTATTCCTCTCTTCTAGCATGTTAATTTATTATCTGCAGAGTATTGCAAGATCATTAAAATTCACTAACAATCAACTAAGGATGCAGATCCAGAATGTAAGTACTGATGAAAGTTCTTGCATGTTTACTTATTTTTGTAAAAAGACTCCTCTTCATTGAGAATTTAAAGAACAGGCATACATGCATGGAAGAGAGGTTACAAGATGAATCTTGTACCCAACTATTTATTTGGTGTATGTGTCATTCTTTTCTTAACAAAGTCTGTTAAATAATATAGCATGTAATTAACTATATTCATGTGTATTCCAGGAAAGAACTGAAGACAAGAAAAAAGTGGTCCAAATGGCAGCAGGTAAGCAACTGTAAGACCTTTCCCCTCTGATTTTGGAAGTCACAGGGTCCATCTACACTGTAGAGAATGCAGTTTGACACCACTTTAAGTGCTGTAGCTCCATCCTATTGGAACAGGGCAACAAGGACTCAATGAAACCAGTTCCACTGAACAAGAGGGGCTTGTCTATACACGGCAAAAAAATGTGGATTGCTCCACGGTAATGGCAATGTGCATCAGCTGCTATTTGTCTTAACATATATTTTTGGCAGATAGTAGGCTTGTGAAGCTATTCACATTTGCTGCACAAACAGGCATGCCTGCAAATCAAGATGATGGCCATGAGTGAATTACTCACATTTTTACTTACCTCAAATTGCTGCTGCCAGACAGTATTTTTTTTAAAAAAAAAACCTATACAAGGTGCAAAAGAATGACCTTTCGCTTTAACAAGAAAGCAACCCCCCCCCCGTTTTATTGCTTTAGTGCTTGCTCGCTAAGGCAAAAATTCAACATGGTGGCTCCAGGCACTTGCCTTGTTTGCAAGCTCTGCCCCCTGCACACATCCAACCAACCAGCTTTCAACTTCCACTCATATTGGGAAAGTGAATCAATTTGGTCACTTCTCCCAATAAGTGAGAATGCTCATTCCCCACAGAGCTTTTTTTAAAATATGGGAAAAGCCATGAAGGCTTTTCCAGTGTACTTTTTGGCATTTTTGGTCCCCCTCCTTCCAAATATGGCAGAGTGATGCAAAATCCCATTAAGACAGATCATCTTCTTGCATTCTGTAAGGAGTATTTTTGCCATTTAGACAACCACAACATTAACAACAGTAAAGAACACACGTGCTTTCAAATCAGCCTTACAAATGTTCTATGTCACATATCACCACAGTGAAAAGTGTGAAAAAATTGTTGTCAGTAATAATTGGCAATGTAGTATCAGGCATAGTAAGGAAACATGGGTCTGCTCATACTTATAAAAGATGGAAAGGTGTTTTGTATTTGTATATTGAAACATGCAACACTTCCAGGTGATAATGTTAAAATCACCAGTGAAACTGCAATATGCAGGTTGGTGCCATACTACTGCAAGTTTTCCAAGGGTGAAAGAAAATACCAGATGTTCAGAAACTGATTATCCAGAGCAACAAAGAGTGGAATACAACCAATCAGTGCTCAGTGTGCATCTATCAGGACAGGATTAGGTGGACTAGAGAAGTGTTAATGGTGGAGAAACAGGAGAAACATTTTTTCCACTATAAGAAAACATCCACAGGAAGAATACCAGCATATTGCAAAGGTGAGAGAACCAGGCATGCAGCTGAGAGTGGAATCCATCTGTGTGTAGAGGCTTCCCCACCAAACAATAGAAATCTGCTTCAGTATGTTATACAGGTTGGAAAGACACCAATGCACATAAAACTGGGTGCCTTATATTCTGAGATGTATTGATGGTTTACTGGGGGGCCAATCAATCAGAAGGAATGCCATAGAGCATTATGTGACACATTGCCTGAGACATGAAGACACATGGGAGAAATATGACAACTTAAAGAAGTCGTTATACAGTAAAAACAATTTGCCACCTGCTGATTTACAGTATCTTAGAAACATAAAAGGTTGGCCATAAACTTCCGGTATCCTTATGAAGTGGAATTACTGAAATACTTTCCCGCTGTACCAAGAAGTATTTCAGTGAATATTTTCAGTACACATAACACCTTCCTTGGAGACTCAATTGTAATTTTTAAATAATGCTTTCATTTTACAGCTTTCAACAATATAAACTCTCTGTAGAGGAAGTCCTTTAGTTTAATAGGGTTTCCTATTATCCACAGTTTCATTTATAAATGGTAAGTCCAGGAATGTATACCCCACGGATACTGGAAGGATGGGGCCTGTGTTGCCTCCCATCCAACCAGGATGCTTGTAGTGATGCACAACAGGTGAAAAACATTTAAAACAATACAGAGATTTTTTAAAAAAATGCTTTAATATGATCAAATAAGAGTTTAAAATTGACTTGTTTCAATTTTTAGTGAGAATCCAAACCACAGACGACAATGCTAAAAGACCAGAGCTAGAGAGTGACGGTCAGGAATCTTCAGCTCGGTCCTCAACACCCAGGAAGAATGGCAGCGTGGTGAATTTTGAATCTCCTAAAGGCAGGCAAATACCAACAATCTCTCAGTCTGTTCCTCAACCTGAAGTGCCAAAACCAGTCAGCCCAACCCTTGAAAATTCAACCCCAGTGCCTTCCATGCCTATAGCTCCAATGCCTATCACTCCTCCTCTTCCAACACCTTCTGTTCCCACTGGAGAGAAATCCAGAACAGAACCAGTGCCTAAAAGGTATGGCTCTCAAAGGAAATGGATGTGAGCATGAAGTTAGGGCTCTGTGACATGCCTGTGAAACACAAATGGCACCGCATGTATTCTGAATGCAAGCAATTCAGTATAGATGACAGATTCATCCATCTCTAGTCTCTACATTATAATCCTTATTCCTCAAAGTTGGTAAAGTCACTACAAATTCACTATTAACTTTGGTTAGGAGCCACAAAAATGCCTGAATATTTCTGGTGTTGGTCTTAAGCACTTCTGAATGTTAAGAGAATACAGAAAGCAAAAGAGATCCATTTTAACCTCAGTGTTCATCTAATCTGCTCCTCAGTAATGTTTTTAAAATTCTAAGGATAGATTTGTCATTTTAAAACAGTAGCTAAGGGTGCAATCGGGAAAGGTGAAGGGCCTGGTGCATTACTAAGAGTTGTGTAAACTCTTGGGCACTCAGTTCACCTAGAGCCTTACTACACTCCAAGGAAAAGTGACAAAGCAGCAGGAATGTTCTGTCTTTCCTGCTGCCTTCCCACGTGACATTGTTTTCACATTCCGGTCCTGTAAGGGGCTAAGGTAAAACCGTGTCTTTTTGATAACCAGAAAACCCATTTGCAAAAAGGCTTGGTTTTACCTCAGTCCCTCATGGGACCAGAATGAAAGAACTCCAATGTCATGCGAGAAGGCAGCAGGAAAGACAGAACATTCCAGTTGCTTTGCCACTTTTCTTCATAGTGTGGCAAGGCTACTGGAGTTTGATTGGTCCATTGTTGTTGTGTGCTTTAAGTTTCTGAATTATGGCTACCCTAAGGTGAACCTGTCACAGACCCCAGACAGTCAACTGGTGGTGGCAGCACCAATAGGCTGCCTGCAACAGGGCCCAGGAAGTCAACTGGTGGGGGTGGCGGCAACGGGCCTCCTGCGATGGGACCCAGGAAGTCAAGTAGTCACAGCGATTCTAGGAAAAGTGTGGAATGCTGAAAAGGGGGAGGAGTGATTTAAAAATCCTCCTACCTACCTTACAGGGTTGTCATGAGGTCTATCGGGCATTTTGGGGGAGTTTTTTAATGGCGTATGTTATGCCAGGTACAGCTAGTAACAGTATAACAGTGGTATAACACTGTAACAGTATAACAGTGGCATGTGATAAGCACCTACATTTCAGGAAACCTGGTCTATTGACAACCTAATTTCAAGAACATCCTTTGAATGGGAACTGGTTTGAATGGAAATTTGTTTGTTGGCCTTTCTTTTTCTTTCTCTCTGCAGACACCCCAGTGTTCATGGGAGTGCAAGTGAACTCTGCAGAGCCAAGGCTTACACCCCTGTAAAATTCAAGAAACGTGTAGATGTTCATTCAGAACCCCTATTTAGGAAGAGCATTCGGCAAATAAACCCAGAGGCCCGAAGTGCTGCCGGAGTTCCTTCTTTTGCAGGCCGCAGAGCCCACACAGCCAGGTATTTTGTAGTTAACGAGCATGAGCCACCCGTGAAAATCTTCCGCTCAAATACGCGGGTGCCAAGGAATTACCGAATGGATGAATCGGGCAATGTAGTGGAAGTATATCCAAGAAACTTCCGCAGATACATGGTTAGGCCATCACACAGGGTGTACTCAACGCATTTCAGTGAAGATGAGGAAGAGGATGAGTTAAGGAGAGGTATGGCCAATAGATCTCATCGTCCACGGTCACTCTCTGATCTCCGAGCAGCACCTCGCTTCTACATTGGTGAGTGTGTTGACAACCAAATTCTCAGCGACAAGGCATTGGCAAAAATGCACTACAAATCTTGGGAGGATGACTGTGGGCTTGTGTTTAACCGACTGCCCCAGGCCCATAGAAAGATTCACATGAAGAATCTTGACGTGGACCAGCCCTACCCAGAATACCACCCAAAACCGAAATCCAAACACAAGCCTGAACCAACTCCAACTGAGTCAGACTCTGTTTCTAGCAGTGACCAACCAAGTGGCAACGACCAGTATATCCAGGTTATTCACAGTAAAGTGAAGTATCCACCTGGGGGAAAACTAATCAGGAAGAAATCCAAGACTGCTGTTGATTTAAACATGGCTGAAGCTAATGAACTGATATGCTCAAATGTCTAGCTAGGCGGGGAAGTCTCCTTCATAATACAATTATGGTGGGCCTTGTCTTAAACCCACAAATCTTTTATTGTTTCCAAATTCACTGCCATGAAGAAGGTTCATTTCAGGAACATGCCAGGGGGAGGGGGAAAGGTTGCAGGTACTAAACAACCGGCTGAATTATAGTGCTGTAATCCTGCATTGGAGAGACAGATGTCAAAATGCATTTCAGACTTTCTACAACTATGTGATGACTCTGGACTTGGTTAGACGCAGCTTTTTAAACAACCTTTTGCTGGCGTAAAAAACCAAACCATTTTTATGCTGGCAAAAGGAGGTTGCCCCCCGCACTCACCTCCTTTCCCAGAAAAGGCTTCACCATGAATGAAGAGGAAGTGAAGGAAGCCCAGTTCACTTCCTCGTTCAAAATCTTGTGCAATTTCATCGCGTGGGAAATTCAAACTTTAAAACCAAAATAAAGCATTTTAAGTTACACTAAGTACCTAAACATACTTTAAAATCCCCAAGTAACCCAGGGAGGGTCATAAAAAGAGCAAAAGTTGCTTCAGTGTCCCGGTCTGACCCGGAAGTGTTTGCACTGTACCAGCCACTGGTGGGGTAAGTATGCGATTTAAAGGCACAGATGTTTCGCATGCCGGCAATGCTGGCAAAAAAGCAGCAGGGGGATCTTTTGACGGCTTAAGCTGTCAAAAACCATGGATTTTGGGCTCTTTATAACTGCGAAAGGGCAACATCTTCTGTTCCACGTGCCCTTTCATGGTTATGTGGTGTCGTGAGGATGCTGTATTTTCCATGTCTGATAAAGTCCTTAAATGCATACAGTATTTCTTCTGTATTAAATGGTAGCAAATACAACCTATCTGCATCACCTCACTGGCTATCCTGAAAGAAGAGAAGACTGAAAGGTGACATGATTTCACTCTTTAAATATATAAAGGGCTGTAATGGAAGGGAGGGTGCAAGGATTTTCCCTTCTGCTCAAGATGGTAGGAACAAGTCTAATAGTTTTAGGCTACAGTAGGGTAGATTTTGATTTAACATTAGAAGGATTTTGTTGATGCTAAGAGTCATTCAGCAATGGAACCAGTTATCTAGGACTTTATCAGACTAGTGTCTAAAAATGCTATAATTCCACTATTGAGGAACACGGAAACATAGTGGCATTATTACACTTATTATTGCACATTGCCATAATCGTGCAATACTACTGCCACAGAATTATCACATGACCACCACTAGCACTTTAACAATGGGATTTTACTTCCATGATTTAGCATGGATGAGATTTCAGCTACTCTCACAAGAAGATGCGAGTGTTCTTAAAAACTCCCCAAACCCCTTGCTTTACAAACTAAATCAACACATAAATACTTAAGCAAACCTAAAAATGTGCAAACAAAATGGGACAGTTCATTAAAAGAGCATCTTGTAGATCATTTTCACATTCTCACCCAGAAGTTTTCTCACTGGGAATGGGGAGGGGGGGAGAGGACTGCCCATTCATGTTGTAATCTTGCAATTACAGCAGGACATGTTTTCACACACTCTTCAATACTGCAAAAACAGAGATATTGAGAGCTTTTGTTGGCTTGTCCCATCTATTAAAAGGGATGTGTTATTGGTGGCTGGAGCACATAGTGACCATGGAAGGATGATGACGTCATGCGATAGCAGGAACCCATTTGTGCTACTGTGATGTTGTAATTCTGCAATTTTAGCCTTGTCTGATAAAATCCCTAGAGTGGTGATGAAGTCTCTTTTTCTGGACATCTTCAGAAAGTCTGGACAGCTAGCTGCAGGGGATGCTCTACCTGGAGTTTCTACACTGAGTGTAGGGTGATGGTGGTGGATTCAGTGGCCTATGGGGCCCCCTCCAACTGTTTCTATGATTCTGTCTTCTGCATTTAGACATCGCAAATGGCTCCAGATTTTGATTCAGTAGCAGTTGTTACATAACAGAAATGGGCCAATAGGGTTTCACTTGACTGTATAAATACTGTTGTTTGTGTAGAGACTAGGCTATTTTTAAACCATCTTCCTACTTGTCAATTCAGTGTCTGTTCAGACTCAAGACCACATGATTGCACGTATTGATTCTGTGTGGAAACCCACTCTTCATAGTATTAAATAAAGTATTTACATGGTGAAACAATTAACCCTGATTTCATAATTTCAATGGATGGCCTCTGTTTTGTTTTAGTTTTCCACAGTACTAATTATGGCTGCAACTTAAATGATTAATGCATGACTCAATCAGCTAAAGTCTCAGCTGGATCTGTTTGCTGAGGGCACATGACAGCTGCCATGTCTGGCTATTAAGGCAATGCTTGATTACTTTTTGAGATTATTTTTACTGATTTATTTCATGAAAACTATAAACAAAAAAGAAGATACAGTTGGACCCCCATAACTGTGGGGGTTCGGTTCCTGGACTTACTGGAGATACCAGAAACCACGGATAATAGTGAACCCTATTTTTAAAAAGGACTTCTGGTACAAACATACCACAGAATTGTGTTGGAGGACCTAGAAGATACCTAGAGAGGACACCTCTCTAGGCATTTTCCAGCATGACTCTATGGTGTGTGTCCCTATTTATTCCGCCACAGATAACTGAAACCAGGGATATTAGTTCTGAGGATGTGGGGGTCCAACTGTAGTAAAGGGTGTCAGGCGCTACATTCCACAGGGCTCTTCAGCAGCTTGGCTGTTGTTGTCTATGGGAATGGACTTTTCAAGGGAACATCATCTCGCCCTTTTCTTCCAAATCTGTTGCCACTGAGTTTCCCTAAAGGAGGCTTTTTAAAGGGTTCTCAGCAGATTCTAGATGCCAGTGCATCAGTTAACTATGCTTCTTCTAGACTACACATGAACAGGGGATGAAGCCACAAAAGGGAAGCAAATAAATGTGCCTGTAAATATCCCTTCCACTGCAAATAGCAACTCTGCTATTTGAGCCTGTTCTCACAATCATTTGCAATGGGAAAAAAGGCAGAGGACACCACCTGCCTTTAGAGCTCCTCTACAGCAAGTTAGAAGCAATTCTCCTTGACCCAGGTGAATGGCTTTGCAAAATGTGCAGAATTTTTCATGTGTGTGCTGTGTGGCTTGATAGAGGAAAGTGCAGTATGCCCAATAGTTACAGAGAAGCTGGGTGAATTCAACACATCAATATGTTGCTTAGTGTGTTATTATTATGTGTCTTCAAGTCCACTCTGACTAATGGCTACTGTGCGATAGGCAATATTTGCTCAGAGGAAGTTTGCTATTGCCTTCCTGAGGCTGAGAGCATGAGACCTGCAAAAGGTCACCCGATAGGTTTCCATGGCTGAGCAGGGAGACGTATCCAGATTTCCTGGAGTCCTGGTTCAATACTCAAAAACCACTCAAAAATATTGCCCACAGGATGGCGGCAGAGACCACAGAATAAACTAAATGAGAGTGGATTTTTTTTTAAAAAAATTAGAATTTATGGGGGAAAAAGAAGAAGGAAGTTGCCAAGAAACTTTCTATTTTTTATGCCTGATCACCATAGCATTTTTTTTTAGTCTGTAATCTATAAATCAGCCTTCTACCTAGATTCTCCCACACACAGAGAGAGAGATGTATGTAGGGATGGAAAAAATATTTGTAAACATTCAAAAATGGTCAGTTCCCTCCCTCTGGAGTGTTGGAAAACTTGAGTGTTGAGAAATTCTGATGAGAAACATCTTGAACTGATTAGAATCTTTGCAATTCAGGAATTATTCCCCACAAAATTTGCATGTGGTTGTTTTCCACAGAAGAAAAAAGTTGTTTGCTGTACAGAAAATGATGTAATTGGGAATTTCTCCTGCACAATGTACATATGGTTGATTTGCACAGAAAACAGGGTTTTTTACACAGGAAACAGCTTTTTCTGTGCAGAAAATAATATTTCTGCACAAAAACATTATGTTCTATCTAGAAAATCCTGTTTCCCCTCCAGAAAATGCTATTTGCTGTGCAAAACCATCGTGTATGAATTTTGCACAGAAAAATCCCAATTGTGAACATGTTTCAAAAACTATGTGGTTTTCCTAGACAGTCTTACAGCAGGAAGAAAGTTGCTAAAAATTACTCATTGCTTCCTTTGAGAGGAAAATTAATGAAACAGGGACTTCTGGGTGGAGACTATGCCGGACTGACTTCTTTGCCTTGCGCTCCAAGGCAGAGAAAGCTAAGAAGCAGAATAGCTACATAATTAGCTGCTAATTAGCTAGCAGAACTCTTTCTGGATCAAGGAGAGAACCTGAAATTGCCCACAACATGCTCTGAATCACTGCTCCTCATGGGAGATAGCTGAATGTACAATGATCAGAAGTGAATTTTGAGTGGTGAGGAGCCCTGAGATAAACATTAAAGCTCAACTTGCTTATGCGATCCATAAAAGGAAACTGAGTCTACGAATCTCCACTTTCTTAACCATCTTCAAAGAGCTAATTTACAAACAAAGAGAGTTCTTCCTTCTGGCAATGAAAATAAAGCTTTGGTGAGTCTCCTTCTTTATGTAAACAAAAGTTATGGTGGGGGGAAGGGCTACTTTTAAGATTCAAGCCAAAAATGAAAAGCTTAAATCAAGATAAAATCAAGATACAGGGTTTTGTATTTGGCCATTTGGATTGCTTTTGAGAATGTAATTGAGAGATCCCATTCCTCTGTGATAAAATGATTTTTTGACTTTTAAAAGAAGATAAGACAAACAACAACTAGTGTTATGGAGACAGACTGATGTTGTAAAACCTTGGAGATTTGCATTCTGCCTTTAACCATGTAATTGCTGGATAGAGGGAAGATGGAGCTGGCTGCAGTAATTTTCCAGATTTTGTTGGATGAAAGACTTGAGATATGAATTTATGGATCTGAAACAGAGACTGAACAAATTGAAGGAAGATTTGAAACAAGAGGCTAAGCATCTTAAACAAGTGGTGAAGCAATTGGCTTAAGTGACAATGGAACATTTGGGTGGAAATAAAGAGAAGGAAAAAATCTGGACAATTTGGCTTTTGTGAACAAAGAATTGCAAAGGATCACAGAAGAGCATTTTAAGTTGATGGATGGAGCAGTTTTTAAAACTGTGGGAAAAGTTGAAAGAATCAAGTTAAAGTGAAGGTGGGTGATATGTTGCTTCAAAATAACAATGCTATGTAGTCAGATGGAGAAGGAAATGTATGGATGGAAGAGAGAATCTTTTGTTAAAGGGGAGAAAGTTTTTAAGGGGAAAGAATATAGTGTTTAAAGTGAGGTTTCTATTTCAGTAAATGACATAGAAAATGGAATAGTGTGGGTTTAAAAAGATTGAGATTTGGATTATGTTATGATGTTAAAGATAATGGTTTAAAGTTTGTTTTGCTTTATTGTGCCATGATGGCTTTGACTTATGGTGATCCTATTACAGGGTTTTCTGGGCAAGATTTAGTCAGAGGAGATTTGCCATTGCCTTCATCCAATGGGATTTTATGTTGGAGTGGGAATTTGAACCCACATCAGCCAGAGTCCTGGTTCAACATTGTAAACCACTACACCACACTGGCTCTCAAAGTTTCTATTACTCAGACTGTGAAGTTGAACCAAAAGCTATTTCACCTCCCTGTTTATAAATACCAATCTATGCAGCAACATTGCCTTTCCTAATTGTTCCCTTTTTCTTCATGCCAGTTCTCAAACTTAACCTTCTCCTTTGCAATCCCCTTTAAATAACATTGCAATGGTCCTTGTTGTGTGTAAATGCTTCATTGGCATGTAAGAGGCCTCTTTAACAACTTGGCTGATCATTACCAGGGAAGGCATGACTCTGATCTCCCTGTTATTAATTCACTGAGCAAATAATGAAGAGCCTAAGGTTTGGTGGGGGTGTTTAAGAACTCTCCTTAACACCTGCACCCCTCATCATCAAGGATGAGGCTACTGATTTGGAAAATTGCCTTTTGCAAACATCTCACTACAAAGTTGCTCTGAGCTTGTATGCATATATTCATGCCTCATTAAGAACCCCAGCAATGAGGCAGTTCTTGCTTTGTCCAATTGCAGTAAGAACATACAAATTATCTAGTGGAAAAGTGGATTGAGGTTTATTCGGTTCATTCAGCTTTCCGAAAATCAAAGGCTGTTTCTAGTATTAGCCACAGCAAGGTGCCCACCTGAACAAGTGGATCCTGGGAGGCACAGCAGAAAGCTGGAGAACAAAGTAATGTGCACACCACATAGGTTGCCCTGGGCCCAAGAAGTATTGAAATAAGATTCAATGGCCATTTCGGTTGGCTTCTGTAGATGGAATGGAGATGGGGATAAGGAGAACATTTTATTCTTGCCCTTAGTCAACAAAAGATGTTGGTCTTGCCCTGCTGAGAACTAAGAAGGCAAATTTCTGACAAGCACAGATTGCTCCTGCCTATAGAAAAACAAACTATTTGCGTCTTCAGGTCCAGCTTCCAGCAACTGAGCTTAAAAATAGCCAACTGGTTTGATCCAATCCAGTTTCCAAAATGCCTATAGAATCCCATATGCAGCACATGAATAGAGGTGCCAGCGCATTGTCTGTTGAAATGAATGGAAACTCTTCTATGCAATGCATACATTTGATGTCTCCCTTTACATTGTTTGTTATGTCTTTTAAATTGTGGCGGACAACTATGCAGAGGCCAGGAGCCAGTTTTCTCCCAGACCACACCAAAGATTGCACTTCACTTATAGAAAGCCCAAATGCCTCCATTTTCTTCACTAGTCCCTCTCAAAATGGTGACAGGAAGTGACATCACATCACTTCCTGTCACCATTTTGAGAGGCAGAGCAGAGGAAAATGGAAGTATTTGGGAGTAGTATTGGGTTCTAGGGTGCTTTTGAAGGTGGGGGTATTCTGTGCATCTTCATATATTGTGGGGCTTTCTGTTTGAATTTGGGAGCAAAAATTGCCTGAAAATCATGAGGGGCTTTGGGGGACAGATGGGAGTTTTCAGGAGCCACAGTAGTGGGGCCCAAGACTTCATGTTGCCATGGGCTGCAATTTGCCCATCCCTGTTTTAATTCAACTTCTAGAAGCACTTGTTGAATATGAAGGTCTTCTTCTGTGTGATTCATTCAATTCCTCTATAGTACATTTAGGCCTTCTAGGAATACTGGAAAACATATACACACAGTGGGAGAGGGGCAGGATGAGTTACAAGTTTACAGATATTTTGAGACAAAGGAGACAGTTATTTTGTGTTACAAATTAATTGCACCAGTGCAGATGAAACCAAAATGGAAACACATTGTCAAAGATACCATTCAGTTGCAGAGTTGGGAGCACAAGAAACTGATGCCTCTTCCAAAAGCTTTTTCTTTGAACTGCTCCCAATTCTGCACCTCTCCTTTAAGCCTTTTTGGCTTATTTTTCGAATGAGGTTGTATGGAGTGACCCAGTAGAAAAAGGAAGAGAAAACTGTATTGCCAGCTAGGTATCTGGTTGACTCTGATGTTAATTCTAGCAGTGTTACTCTGGCCCTATTTTTAAAACTCAGGAATCAGCAGGATTTTCCATGATGACTCTAACAAAATCAGGATAATTTTAGGTTTTCAGAATAGACACAGAGCAAATCTTATCTTCTCTCTCTGGATTTTATCAGATGTGGCAAATATGTGCTTTCAAATCTTATCTCTCTCTCTCTGGACTTTATCAGACATGGCAAATATGGTGTCATAATGATGCTTAATGAACGTGAAAGGGCACGCATACCAGACAACATCACGCTTTCATGATTATGTGTAGGGAATAAGGCATCTCCATGACAGTTTTTTGCTGGCATTTGAAAATGTGCACCATTGTCCTCTCATGATTATTGGATTGGATGTACTGATGTGCTCTAACAGTGATGCTGTTGAGTTCTCTTGTAAGGTTGAGGTGGATGGAAGAGTGCATTTTACAGCTTGTAGCATTCAAATGCTTTTTAAAAAGTAACCATGGCTGCAGTTCTGTAGGCTAGTCCCAACTAGAGTATTCAATAAATTGTTGAATGGTAAGTCAACACATAGGTTTTATTTATGTTTGTGAACTCTCTAAGTAAAAACAGGCAAACCTATGAACAAATCTTGCCAAGAAAACCCTGTGATAGGTTCTCCTTAGGGTTGCCATAAGTCAGAAACAACTGGAAGGCACACAACAACAATAACAACAACAATGAGTTTGGGGAGGAGGGTTGGTCTTGGAATTATAATGGCAATGAACTGCTCTTTAAAAGTAACTGTTCCCATCAGAGAGACTACACACTCCCCAGCCCCATTGACTCTGATATGCTTTGATTGCCCAAGCTCAAAACAAAAAGCACTTGAGCCCTGTGGGACAAAGAAACCTGTGTAAACCTTACAATTACAGAAGTCCATGGCAGGAATTGGCTCAGGAACCTCTCTAAGGAGATTTTCAGACAACACTGTTATAGTGTTACTATTCCACTTTATTTGCTATGGCTGCCTCCTCTTGAATCCTGGGATTTGCAGTTTAGGGAGGAGCATTTACAACTCTCAGCCAGAGAGCTCTTAGGCCTCACTAAACTACAAATCCCAGAATTCCACAGGAGGAAGCCAGAGCAGTTAATGTGGAATAGTAACACTATAACAGTGTAGTCTGAAAATCTCCTAAGTAAATACACAGGGTTCTAAAGACAGCCAGTGAGGAGCAGTCAGCTGACAGGGTTCATTCCAGGCTATTGAAGCCTGCCCATCTATGATGGATTTGAATTGCAAACCCCTTTATTTAGTCCATTCCCAAATTTGGGTACACTTAAAGCAGCAGGCCTGTATAATTAAGTTGTATGCTGTGGGTGGATGATTAATTCATTTGAATACTGCACTTCTTCTACATAGCCAAAACTCTTTACTATTTCATAAAATATTTCAGGATATTAAATTCTGTTATCTCCATATCCTATTCCATAGAAGTCACCCTAGGATATAGCTGTTGATACCTGATGATAACTGCCAGTTTCAATGGATTTTTATCAAAAGACCAGAAACCCAATGCAGTAGATTGGTCAACGGTAGGTGACTTCTCCAGATGTTGTGGATTGCAACATCACATGATGGCCATGCTGGTTAGAGTAAATGGAGATTGTAGACCAAGCCCTTTGGAAAACACCAGGAAAGATGTTGGACCTGTGTGCTTTCCCCTATCTCTTTTCCTATGGGAAAAGACAATGATGAGTGAACTTGGCAGTACAACATTTAATGGTGAGAACTTCCTCTGTGTGTCATTTGTTGTTGTTACGTGCCTTTAAGTTGACTCTGACTTATGGCAATGCTATCATAGGGTTTTCTTGGCAAGATTTGTTTGGAGAAGGCTTGCAAATGTCTTTTTTGAAGGCCGAGAGAAGGTGATTTGCCCAAGGTAATCCAGCAGGTTCCCATGGTTGTGTGGAGATTTGAACCCTGGTCTCCCAGAGTCCTAGTCCAACATTCAACCACTACGCCAACTTTGCTCTTGTTCCTCTAGTGCAAATAACACTGCATTCATGGACGCATGGGCTATTAATTATGCATGACACACAAGAGAGAAATAAAACAGTTTGTAGTTGGACAAATGGTTGGACAAGTAGTTGTGTACTTAGGGACCACAAGAACAAGTGTGTTACCTCTTGTGTACATTGAAAATCCAATAGAACACCCCTAGCACACTGGTTTCCTTCACTATCACTGTGTTTTATTTACAATTTTATTGTACTTTAATGTGGCAGAATCAAAAATGTGACACCGGTTTTTGAGCAAAAATTTAGGAAAAATTCAGAAAAGGTAGAGGGCATGAATTGTCACAATATGTTTTGTGCAAGGAGGGATCATTCTCAGGGGGGGGGGAAATGAAAGACTATATAAAACAAACCACTTTAAAACATATCATTGGCTGCTGACACACTGCAGAAACAATGCAGTTTGAAACTGTTTTAACTGCCACGGCTCAGTTCTATGAAATTCTGGGATTTGTAGTTTTGTAAGATATTTAGTCTTCTCTGTCAGAGAGCTCTGGTGCCACAACAAACTGCAAATCCTAGGATTCCATGGGATGGAGCCGTGATAGTTAAAGTGGTGTCAAACTGCATTATTTCTGCAGTCTGTCAGCAGCCATTGTCTTGAAATAGAAGGGTTTTCCATAAGAGTAGAATAAAAATAATTACAGTGTAATGTAAAATAGTGTGAGTGGTTTTTTTATTTTTAGCTCATTTTCTCACACATTCAACAAATGATCTTGGGGCTGCTTAAAAGCAACAAATAAATTATTCCATAGATGAAAAAAAAATGTGATCTGCTCAGTGGCCCATGTGTTTCATCATCAAATTCAAGTCATATTAAATTTAATTGGCATGTACACTAGGTACACTGGCTGCATATGTCACAAGCATCATGAAATAATTTAATCTCATTTCACACATTGCTCTGCAACAAAACCTAAAGCCCTTCTGGAGTCCTTTGTTGGCTCTTGTAGAATGTTAATTAAACTCAATAATTCTGCTTCTCTTAACCCTGACACTACAGCGGCCTCTGTCTTTTTATTGCCTCTTTCAGAAGCTGAGCAATCCTTGACGATCTTCACCATTCATTTCTGCAACGCAGAAACTCAGGAGGGCAGCAAAGAGCTAAAAAGATGAATCAGTCCCACACAAGAAACATGAACGAAACCTCTTTGTGTCTGAAATGTAGAGAGAAATCTCACAGAATGCAGAGGTACCCAAGGGTTCATTTGCCTATCAGATTCCCAGTAAGTCCAATAAAAAAAAAATTATGCCATGAGAATTAGGGAGCAAAACATGTGGGCATACATTTTTTAAAAATGTACACCATGGGTTTAGCTCATTTTAAATGGGAACATGTTGTCCAACATGTTTTCCTTTTTGTGGAAGGCATTCAAAACTCAGAAATGTATGGATTTGGTTCTGCAAGTGACAGCACATTCCTGAAAGTAGCTGGCAAATCCGCCATGCAACAGTTAATTGCTCACACATTCGAAAATGTTTACTGACAATTATACAGTTCTTCCATCCCTTAGATGTGGGTTCTTTGTTCCTTTGGAAGGCTGAATGGTATCCTGCTGGTGTCCAGCAGTTCATTTCTAAAGAGCTTTTAATGTGGCAAGAGGAGGAAACCACTTGCATGCTTTGAGACAGGGGACTTTATCAGACTAGCATCTAAAAACGCTGTAATTCCACTATTGAGGGAAGCAGAAACATAATGGGATTATTACAGTAAGTATCGCACATTGCCGTAATCATATGATGCTACCACCACAGGATTATCACATGACCACCACTAGCACTTTAAGAATGGGGTTTAACTTCCCTGATTTAGGATGGGTGAGATTCTCACGAGAAGATGCAAGTACACTTAAAAACACACACAAAAACCCCATAATTAACAACCTAAATAAACACATGAACACTTAAACAAACCTAAAAATATGCAAACAAAATGGGACAATTCATTAAAAGAGTCTCCTGTAGATTGTTTTCACATTCTTACCTGGATGTTTTCTCACTGGGAACGGGGGGGGGGGGGGAGAGGACCGCCCATTCACGCTGTAATCTCATGATTACAGCGGGACGTGATTTTTGCACACTCTTCAATACCATGAAAACAGCTATATTGAGGGCTATTGATGGCTTGTCCTGTAAATTAAAAGGGATGTGTTATTGGCAGCTGGGGCACACAGTGATCATGGGGGATGATGACATCATGAGATAGCAGGAATCCATTCACACTACCATGATGTCATAATTGTGCAATTTTAGCCTTGTCTGATAAAACCCTGGTTTACTAAGTAGATTCCAGTGTACTTGGAGGAAGTGTGGAATATATAGAGGTCACTTCCCATATCCATGGGAGATAAGTTTCTAGACTTACCGTTTATAAATGAAACCACAGATAATCACAAACCCTATTAAAATAACGGGTTTCCTGTACAAACATACCATAGAGTTGCATAGAGGATGTGTCTCTAGGCATTTTCCAGCATGATTCTATAGTATGTGTCCCTGTTTTTTCAGCCATGGATAACTGAAACCACAAATATTGGTTTCATGAATACGAGGGCAACCTGTACTTAATAAATATAAATAATGTTTGGACACCACAGTGCCAACAGAGACAGAAAGTATGGAACAAAACTTATTTTACATTATGCAACTCAGAATGGCTGATAGATCCTATATGAAGGAACATTATCATAAATATGGATTTAAATATTTTTGTGTTATGTCATCTTCCTGTGCAGGGACTAACTGGTTTGAATTCTTCTACAATTAGCAAGAATATAATAATGTTCATGATGACCAGATTCTGCTGAATATGAAAAACACCATGTGGTTGCAACCATTTGGAACCATTTCCCACCCATTAATTTCTATAATGCGAGTCAAAGTATGGACATCTTTCTTTGGACCATTACAGTCAACTCTTATGCATGGAGTATAGCACTCAGTGATAAATAACTGAGTAGCAATACAAAGACTTCACAAGTAACCATCAGTGAAACTGAATGAATATGTTTCCTTATTGCAGTTTCAGGTATGTTGGCTTAATCCATCTTTTGCTGGCACAAGATAATAGGGGAGGACACTAGTAGCCTCCAAATCTCCACAACTGTTTCTTTCTATTGGAAACTGTAAGCTGTCTTGGGCCCCTACAGTGTTGTCATGTGTGCTGAAGGAGACTATTCTTTTGGCTGTTGTTGTTGTTGGCCTTCAGGTTGTTTCTGACTTAAGGTGTCCATAAGGTGAACCTATCACTGGGTTTTTTTTGGCAAGATGTGTTCAGTGGGGGTTTGCCTTTGCCTTCCTCTGAGGCTGAGAGAGTGTGACTTGCCCAAGGTCATCCAGTGGGTTTCCAAGGCTGAGCAAGGATTCAAACCCTGGTATCCAGAGTCATAGTCTGACACTCAAACCACTACACCACATTTCCCAGTCTTCAAACAGGTAGGTCAAGCACGTGGTGGTGGGGGGATGAGATGGAACTACACCTGGCAGAACTTTAAAATATGCCAGTGCAGTACAGGATCTTGGCCACCATTTTTTAATAAAAGTAATAGTTTCTGCCATTAGTATGAGGATATTTATTTATTGATTGATTGATTGATAAGCAGAGAGGCTAAAGTTTCTAAAGTTTTTTATTCCCCCCCCCCTGCAATCACTATGCTGGCTGCATGTAAGATGGAAAAAAATATAGCTCTTTTTTATCTAAGCATTTCATTTTTATTTATGAATACAGGTTGACCCGCATATCCATGGGACCAGTATCCACATCCGTGGTTTCACTTATCCATGTTTTTAAAAAGTCCTCTCTAGGCCTCTTCTACATCCTCCAGAGTGATTCTCTGTATGCTTCTGCTGGAAATTGAATTGGATGTAATTCATTTCAATAGGGTTCACTACTATCCACAGTTTCACGTTTCCACAGTAAGTCCGGGAACATAACTCCTGCAAATACGGTAGACAACCCATACAGAAATGAGAAACAGCCCCTTGCAGTAATGCAAGAATTGCAATGGCTGCTATTTTGCCTATACCTATGGAGAAAACATCAAGCGCCAGAAGATATTCCACCCGCACAAGCAGATAAGAAACTTGCAGTATACGATCCCCTCCACTATTTTGGGTGTGTGTGTGTGTCCCTCCTCCCATCTTGGCCAGGTGGATTGGAGTGATACCACCTGTGAATTAGCTTCAAAGAAGTTTTTTTTTAACCTGTGCTGATCTCGATTTTAAAGGTGGTGCTGACTAAATCTAATCCTAACATGAGTTTCTCAACATAAAATGCAAATATGCCTCTCATGTTGACTTTTGCCTGTTTCTCTGCCGAATTTAATGTTAACATTAAATATTCAGTGTCAACATAATGTTAACATTAAATATGGTGACTGCTTGCTCCATTTTCATACTTATCAGGGATGAGACAAAAATTATCCAGAAATGTCAGCAACCTAGACAGAGCTGGTTTAAGGAATTTTGGCCCCCCCTACAATGCTTTATTTTTTTGGGGGGGGCATATGTTTATCTCAGATAACCTAACCTATTCACAGTATAGGATATTAAGATTATTATTAATAATGTTTTTGCAGGAGGACGGTTTATGGCGCCCCCCCCATGATGGGGGCCCCCTGTGGCTGCAGGTGCTGTAGGGCCCTTAAACCAGCCCTGAACCTAGAACATTTCCAAGTTAGCATTTGGCAAGTGAAAAGTTACATTTGGTATGGAAGGAACTCTGATTAATAACCTCTAAAGCAGTACTTCCAAGGCTATCTGATGTGAGGAACTGGCAATCCCCACCCCAGTCTACTAGGGATAAGCACAATATTTGATTACAGTTGTTTCTTTCCTGGAAACACTCCAAGGACCAACAGCTGATGGCTCAGGGACTGGCACTGGCTCAGGGACCAACACTTTGAATGTGTGTGTATGTGCCTTCAAATTTCCTGTTGATTTATAGTGACCCCATGAATTTCATAAGGTTTGCTTAGGCAAGGAGTACTCAGAGGTGGTTTTGCCAGTTTTTTTCTCTGAATGATAGCCTACGGCACCTGGTATTTGTTGGCATTGTCCCATCCAAGTGCTAACTAGAGCTGACCCTATTAGACTTCCCACACTTTGAGTAGCACTGCTCTACCGATTCTTGCAATCCCTTCTGCAAACTGGTATGCCACTTCTAAATAAGTCACACATCCGAAACAGTCCTTTACCTGCCCACTTTCTGCATTATTCAACATCTTGTCCTATACCAATTCTGGATGCAACGTAATTGAACAAATTGGAGAAACACTTGGCATTGAGGACCATTTATTCTGTAAGGTTAGAGCTGCATAGAAAGGGCCTTCATGTGTTTTGCATGGATTTTTATGCTTCAGCCTTACTTTAATTTATATAAATTTTACACTGCAGCTGTAATCTCTCCACCCTGGAAAAACAATTAAGATATATACATACTGTATGTATGTGAGATATACAGTTAGCCCTCCACATTTGCGGGTTTCACTTTTGCGGCTTTGATTATTCACAGATTATTTGCTGCAACTTCTGCTGCTGACCTAGTCCATTTTTAATAGGGACTGCAAGCCTTGCAAGAATGAGAGACTATGAACAAGGCTTGTAAGTCCCTATTAAAAATGGACTAGGGGCAGAAGAGGAGGAAGCAGCAAGCCCTACCAGCCACCTGCTTCTGCCTTGCGAAGGAACCCTGAAGTCTTCAGGGCATCCACAGTGGGTTGAATCTATGGATCATACTTTGTGTGTGTGTGTGTTAAATATGGTTTGGGGGATAGCTAGTTATCTGTGGTTTTTCCCCTTCTGCGGGGATCCTACACCCCTAACCCCAGCAAATGTGGAGGGACAACTGTGTGTGTGTGTGTGTGTGTGTGTGTGTGTGTGTATTAGACCCCTGTATCCATGGAATCCATGTTTGCAGATTCACTTACCTGCATCTGAAAAAGTGTAGTCTCTCTAAGAATCTTCTAGGTCCCCCACCACAACTCTATAGTCTGCTTGGGCCAGAAATCATTCATTTTAATAAAGTTTGCTATTATCCATGGTTTCCAGTATTCATGGTAAGTCCAGGAAAATCCAGGTGGTTGTATTTTTGCTGTGTGCCTTCAAGTCATTCCCAACTTATGACAACCTTAAGGCGATCGATCACAGGGTTTTCTTGGCAAGATTTGTTCAGAGGGGGTTTGCCATTGCCCTCCTCTGAGGCTGAGAAAGTGTGACTTGCCCAAGGTCACCCAGTGGGTTTTCATGGCCAAGTGGGGATTCAAACCTTGGTTTCCAGAGTCATAGTCTAGCGCTCAAACCACTACACCATGTTGGTTCTCATATGTCTATGTCTATATCTATATCTACTGTATCTATATCTATATCTGAACCAAAAAATCCCAGAAACAAGCCGATCATTTAGCAACCTCACTTTCAATAGTGTGTTGAAAGAGCAATTACATCTGTAAAAATATGGCCATACAGTCTGAGAATTCACATATTGCTTATTTTGGATAGCCTTTCTGTTTTTACAGAAGTGTTCAAGTGGTCACTGTTCTCAGCATAGCTATTTGGTTTCAAGAATACAATAAAAATTACTTCCCACTTAGAGTGGATATAAATGATTATTGATTTTCTCACACCGACTATGAGCCAGGCAAAACAAGTCTTCCATCAGAACTGGGAAAGTAGGACAGTGGGACAGCAAAAATCCAAGGATGTGAAACTGTCTGGGTAATAGTTTATCAGCAAGAAATGACCATAAGATTGAATAATATGTTAGACTTACAGCTACATCAAGATAAATAACGGAAGGATTGATTGTAGCAAACAATCTGGATGACTATGGAGATTTTCAGACAACACTGTTATAGTGTTACTATTCCACCTTATTTGTTATGGCTACCTCCTCTTGAATTCTCCTCTTGAATTCTGGGATTTGCAGTTTAGGGAGGGGCATTTACAACTCTCAGCCAGAGAGATCTTAGGCCTCACTCAACTACAAACCCCAGAATTCCACAGGAGGAAGCAACAGCAGTTAAAGTGGAATAGTAACACTATAACAGCGTACTATAGTCTGAAAATCTCCTATATATCACAAAGCATGAATGAATTGCACAAAGTAGCCATAACATCATTTGCTTATTCTTATACTCTTTCATTCTTATGTCCCTATGCATTCATTTGCTGTCATGCTTATGCCTCTCCCTCCATAATAACAAGACTATTAGATAAATCGAAAACTGGAATTTTACTTCTCCCATCACTATCAAATAGTTATGGTGGAGTGTAGAATGGCAATCATCACCACCTTCATCAGTTTATATCCTGCCTTTCCCCCAAGACTGGGGTGTTGTCTAGATGGTGAAAAAAATCCTCAAGGAAGGTGAGGGGAATACCTTTTGTCTAGATGAAAACTCCAAGTACTTCATGATAACAGCTTTTGCTGTTTCTTGCTATCTTTTTTTTAAAAATACGTGAAAATGCCACATTACAGCCTGTTTGAACAACCAATTCGAATTGGGGCACATCCAGAAAGTCAAAACGTGCACAGGGGCGGGCTTGCCAGTGACAAAGTGGCCAAAACTGCCATTGTTGTCTTTCACAGAAGCGATTATGCATTATTTTTGAGCAGCAGAGAAAAAAAAAACACATGTTTTTTAAAGCATAAGATCGCTCTTCCACGTCTCTCATTTAACAAGGGGTAAAAAGGGAAATGGAGGGAGCTTTGGGAAAATAATAATGCAGGTAATTCACTTGTGGCCACCATATTTTCTTGTGGGAATGCTCTGTGTGAATTTCAAACTTGAATAGCTTTCCATGCCAGTGGAGGTTATCAGACAGGAACAAAAAAGTGTTCCTGTCCCACAGTCTCCACTCCTGCCCCTGTCCCGTCCCAGTCCTATCACAATCACCCCCCACCACCACACTTACCTCCTCTCCAGTTGACAGGGCAGCCCAGGAGTGAAAGGAGCTCTAACGGAGCTCCATTTACTTCCTGGATTGAAATCCCATGGATTCTCACGAGAAGATGCAAGCACGGGAAATTCAAAAGTAAAAACAAAAATACACACCAAAATGTAATGAAAAGCACATATACACACTAAGAAATTTACAAGTAACCCAGGGAGGGTACAAAAAAGAGGGTAGCTTACCTGGAAGTTCTGATCTCACCTGGAAGTGTTCCGGCAGGGCCTGGCCATTGATGCTGGGATCTCACCAGCATAACGGGGCACCTTGTTGCACACAGGCAAATCTGGAACACAAATGGAATGGGGGATCTATTGACGGCTTCTCATGTCAATAAAAAGCAGTGCTGGTGGAACAGCAGCAGAACGGGTGCATAATGAGGGGGGGAATGACGTCGTCTGAAAAGGGAGCCTTTTTGCAATCTCCTGGTGTTGCTGTAATGCCATTTTTGATGTGTCTGATAATCTCCAGTGATCTTGCAAATGTATCGAGGGGACAAATGAACACTGCTGCGATAGTGAGTTAATGCACTGTTTCCGCAATTAATTCTCCCCTAGCTGAGCCCTGGGATTCAAGGTGGCTTAAGCACTAAAAAGATTACAATTAAAAACTTCAACATTAAGCCTGAATCAAACTATTGACCATATTAACCATCCTTATCATTACAGGTGCCCCCCCGCCCCCCTCCATAAATGTTCCTGGGGATATGTTCCCAGACCTACCATTTATGATTGAAACTGTGGATAATAGCAAACTGCCGTAGAATGCCATAGAATTGTGCTGGAGGACCCAGAAAATGCCTAGAGAGGATGCCTCTCTAGACATCTAGAGGTCCTCCAATACAACTCTATGGTTGACTTCCAGCCGAAGTTGACCATAGAGTCATGCTGGAGGACCTCCAGCTGCCTAGAGAGACCCTCCAGATGCCTAGACAAACCTCCCCCTTGACCACAGTTAAATGAAACCACATTACTGATACCAGGGATACGAGGGTCAATCTGAATTTTAAATATAGAAAAATATTGATTGCAGGGGGAAAGGATCAACAGGAGGAAGGAGAGACATGCTGTGAATCTTATTAATGCTTTCCTGGCAGCATAGTAGGATGTTCTTTGGAGGAAACATTGCTATGGTCAGACTAAGGAGGTTATCACACTACACTGTTATAGTGCTATTATTCCACTTTAACTGCTATGGTTGCCTCCTGTGGAATCCTGGGATTTGCAGTTTAGGGAGTGGCATTTAGCATTCTCAGCCAGAGAGCTCTTAGGCCTCACTAAACTACAAACCCCAGAATTCCACAAGAGGTAGCCGTAGCAGTTAAAGTGGAATAATAGCACTATAACAGTGTAGTGTGATAAAGTCCTGCAATTGGTAAAAGATACACTGGTAAAACCAAGACATCTTTTCTAGCAAATACATACCAAAGATTAGATCTCACACTTGAACAACCAGTAGGTCCCAGGTATGTTTTATATTCTCAACTTATCACAATCAACCAGTCACCAACCAAAAACCCCAGAAGTGACTTTCATACCAAACTGGCTGGATTCTGATTAGCAAAGTCCAGCTTGTTGGCTTTGATGTTCCCACTAAAATAATGCATGTATTCAGACCAACAGCATGTCTCATCTTATTAGCAACAGAAGGTACTAAACTGAAGCTGCTGGAAGTTGCCAGGGCCAGACAGTCCAAAAACTGAACTCATCTGCAGCAATATGCGGCCAGCCTAAGAAGAACATGGAAAAGTTACCTTTTGGGGGCAAGTGGAGTATATGCCTAATGGGGTGGTATGGATAGTTGATAGTTAATGTCCCTCACAAAGAAGTTGCCCATGTTGAGACAGGGCAACAGACTTGGAAATTTTATATAAGAGGGTGATCTTTTGGTGTTCTCTCCTTCAAAAAGCCAAGAAGACTATGGGTTATTTTACAGTGACTGAGTTCAAACTACATAAAGTTCTGTGGTACAGGGATCAGGGAATACAAGGCTACCCAAAGATGCAAACTGGATGGGCATTTGAATTTTATTTCAACACTGGTTAGAAGGCCGTACAGTGTCCGCCATCACACTATAAAGCAGAAGGCTGCTTTGGGGGAGGATCATAGAATCATAGAATTGGAAGTGACCACAAGTGCCATCCAGTTCAATCCCCTGCCATGCAGGAATAAACTATCAAAGCACTCCGGACAGAAGGCCATCCAGCCTCTGTTTAAAAACCTCCAAAGAAAGAGACTCCACCACACTCCCAGGCAGTGCATTCCACTGCTGGACAGCTCTTACTGTCAGGAAGTTCTTCCTAATGTTTAGGTGAAATCACTTTTCCAGTAGTTTGAGTCTGTTGCTCCATGTCCTAGTCTCTTGAGCAGCAGATAACAAGCTTGCTCCATCCTCAGTATGACATCCCTTCAAATATTTAAACATGGCTATCATGTCACCTCTTAACCTTCTCTTCTCCAGGCTAAACAGACCCAGCTCCCCAAGCTGCTCCTCATAGGGCATGGCTTCCAGACCTCCCACTATTTTGGTCACCCTCCTCTGGACACGCTCCAGCTTGTCAACATCCTTCTTGAACTGTGGTGCCCAGAACTGGACATAGTATTCCAAGTGAGATCTGACCAAAGCAGAATAGAGTTTCACTATTACTTTCCTAGAATCACATTGGCTTTTTTAGCTGCCACATGGTTAGGGATGGTTAAGAGGGCACCCCTGTCCCATAAGTATGTCCCACATCCAGCTGTTATTTCATTTTGCCTTAGGGTAGGGCTGGTCCTGTTCACCCAGCACCTCACCATCTGATGTTTCCTCCTCCCCCCACCATGTTGGCACCTAAGCCACAAATTGCTGTGTGTGAACAAAAGCTTGAGATGCATTCTGGCAAGCATCAAAGTGAGAGTTCGGCAGACTTCAGGGTGTTCTTTGGGATCAAAAAGTGGCTAGAAGAAACAAGCTTTTGAGAAGCCATCACTTGTGAAGCCCTTTCTAACCTGTAAATCATGAAGAAAAGCATGCAGTGATCCGCCAGCTTTTAAATAATCCATTTGCTGGGAACCATTTCTCAACATGATTTAATGGATGGCCACTCATCTGAAAGTGAGGAGCTGTTGTTGTGTGCCGTCAAGTCATTTCCAGCTCACAGCAACCCTGAGTTAAACCTATCATGGAGTTTTCTTGGCAAGAGTTCTTCAGAGGAGATTTGTCATTGGCTGAATCCATACTATACAAACTGAATCATTTGCTATGGCACCTTCCTACTGAATCCTGGGATTTATAGTTTTACAAGGCCTTTAGCCTTCCCTGCCTAAGAGTGCTGGTGCCTCACCAAACTACAAATCTCAGGATTCTATAGGAAGGAGCCATGGCAAATACTCCACTTTCTAACTGGATTATTATTTAGGGAGCCCTGGTGGTGCAGTGGTTAAATGCCAGTACTGCAGCCACAACATTGTAAGTTTTATCCTTCAGGGCCTCAGGTTTCACTCAGCCTTCCATCCTTCCATAGGTCAGCAAAATGAGTACTCAGCTTGTTGGGGCATTTAGCTAACACATTGTAAACTGCTTAAAGAGTGCTTTGGCTCTGATAAGTGGTATAGAAATAAAAGTGCTATTGTGATTGCTATTATTTGTATAGTATGGATTCAGCCATTGCCTTTCTCTAAGGCTGAGTGAGTGTGAACCTGTGAGTTTCCGGGGCTGAGCCAAACATTCAATCCCTGGTCTCCCAGTGTCTTCACTGCAGCAATGCTTAAGCAATGGTTAATGATGTCTTGTTTGGTTCTACTGTGTTTTAGTAAATCAAAACAACAACAACAACAACAACAACAACCCACATTGCATTTGATGAAAGCTATTTATGTTGTATTTGCATTTCTACCTTGGAAAGGATCTTTTTTCTAATTGAAAGATGAATGATAATAAATAACAGACACATATATACACATACACACCCCTGCCAGATGAAAAGAATACAACCTCAAGTCACACTCCCACGTTTGTACAAGTCATAAAAGCTCTGGGTTGTTTGAACCCTGCTTTCATATGGGTTCATTAGCTTCCCTAACTTCCCCTTCCAGTTACCTTTTGTTGGGACCGCTTCCTTCATAAAAGTGACACGAATGCCAGGGTTTTCTAATTATCACATTCCAAGTCCTGCTTCCTATTACGTGGATCCTTTGGCTAAACACTCTGTAGTCTCAGCTAATCTGGCCCTTCTGTCATGAGACCTATTGGGCAGAGATACCTAGGCATGGCATTTTTGTTTGATCTCCCATTATGAAATGGCTTTATATACTGATAAAATGTCATTTCAGGGTGATTTTTTTTTTTTTTTTGGCATGGGCATGGAACTGGGAGATTGCAATTTAACTCACTGAGAAATAGCATTGGAGTGATTGAGAAATAGGCATAGGACTAAGAAATAACCTGGTTCAAACACAATTTTGTGAAGGTAGAGATGCTACCTAAGCATGCCTTTTTCTCAGCAGAAATATATCATCATCACCATCAACAACAACTAGTATAGGTTGCTCCCTGTATCTGTGAAACCAATACCCACAGTTTCAATCATCTACAGTTGTCCCTTCATATTCACTGGGGTTTGGTTCCAGGACCCCCCGTGGATACCAAAATCCATAAATGCTCAAGTCCCTTTCTATGCGATGGCATAGCAAAATGGTGTCCTTTATATAAGATGGCAAAATCAAGGTTTGCTTTTTGGATTATTATTTTTTTAAGAATATTTTCAAGCTGTGAATACTTAAATCTGTGGATACCAAATCTGTGGATACGGAGGGACAACTGTATGGCTGAAAAAAATATAGGGACACATATCACAGAGTTGCACAGGAAAATGCTAGACAGCTGTCCTCTCTAGGAATCACTAGTTCCTCAAATGCAACTCTATGGTATGTTTTTACTGGAAGTCCTTTATTTTAATACGGTTTGCTATTAGTCACGGTTTCCAGTATCCACGTTAAGTCTGGGAACTGAACTCCCATGGGGGTGCGTGACCTGTATTCTGCATCAGCTACTTGATTAAGTATATTTAACTAAGTAACCTCTCCTGGCTAGATCCCTTGACGCTGATGGAAATGTTACTCAACAGTGCTATGATCACCAGTAGAATTGACCTCCTTCTACCCGTGCAACTGATATCCAGTAAAGTAGTTGGGGAGGGAGTTACAATGATGACAATAGTGTCACAATTGTGACTAAATAGTGATTGTGAATATGGAAGAGTAATGGGTTAGTAAATCTAGTTAACTCTTCCATTTTTGCAATCAGTGCTTAGTCATGACTGTGATACTACTGTAATTCCTCCTGCCCACCTACTTTACCAGACATCAGCTGCATGGGGAGAAGGAAATCCAAAATTGTCCACATGGGTGTTCAAAATAGTGACACCTTTGCTTTCTCATGGTTCAGTGTACACAAACTTTGTTTCATGCACAAAATTATTAAACATATTATGTGTAAAATTATCTTCAAGCTATGTGTATAAGGTGTGTATGAAACATAAATAAGTTTAGTGTTTAGACTTGGGTCCCATCTTCAAGATATCTCATTATGTATATGAAAGCATTCCAAAATCTGAAATATTCCAAAATACCTCTGCTCCTAAACATTTTGAATAAGGGAGAATCAGCCTATAAAATAAACAATATAATTTCTGCGATCATGTCCCCTCTTAACCTTCTCTTCTCCAGACTAAACATACCCAGCTCCCTAAACCCCTCATAGGGCATGGCTTCCAGACCTCCTACCATTTATGATTCTATGATTTCTCCATTATCTTGTAGAGGCTGTGGGCACTCAGAATGTTAATGATTTTCTGTTTGTCAGGCCAGCAGGCAAAAGTACATGTCAGGATACTGTTTTGTGCCTTTCAGATCTCTGCTAGTGAGCTGGTTGTCCTTCTGTTTATTCTACTAAGTAGACAGCAGCATCTTAAGTAGAATCTACTTGAACATGATTTTGTCTGGGGCATTTCCTGTCTTTCCAAGGAGAAATTTTCAGCTAGGCATTGTTAAGAAAAGCATTAGCCACTATGAACTGCACTCTTCGGGAGTTCTGGGTTGTCTTGGGTCACTCTAACTTCTCCTGTACAGTAATTTCTCGGAAGAAGCATTTCTTTTGGTAAAGATATCAAAGGGCACGGCCACAGATCTTTGTGTCTGAGAAGAATTCTTGGAGGATTTTGATTAGATTTCCCTCTGGTTAGACCCATTGTAAGAAGGTCTAGTTTTTTGAGTACAATCTGATGCAGTGGGCAGCTTGGGCTTTGGTATTTATTTCACTGTTGTGCACAGTTTCTAGTATTTGTCTCTGTAGGATTTCCCAGCTCTTGAGAGACTTATTTTAGACCATGCTAAATCTCCAAATGGAGATTAAAATGGAGATTCAACCCTTGAATATTTTCAAATATTCTTTCTATCATTAATATGGATCGTGAAAGGCCAGGTGTTGAATCTATACAAGACACTTGTAGACATCCTGAATGGCAGGATTAAGAATTCTATGAGTGGCTTGGGAATTAGAACTATAGATTAATTGATACAAAATGGAGTAGAATATGGACCTACCCACTCTACAAATCTTCTTTGGCACAATGCCACGATACTGCAATCATCCCAAAACTGAAGTGAAGGGACCTATCGCATCAGGGGCAGCAGTGGAACAATTGCGATATTGGCAAGTATTAATGGAATTTTTCTGTCAATTGAAAGGGATGCAACAGTAATGACTAGAATGTGAAGCAGCAACAGGAGAGCCACCTTTTCTCAGACATTAGTTTATTCTAGCGAGGAAGGCTTTCAGAAATCAAGATTTTTCATTAAGAAAAATAATGGGGGAATAAATCAATAATTTTTAGAATACAGCAAAATCTCATCCAGGTGGGTGAATTCCTGTAATTCTCAGGTTGATCTATAGCAGATTTACTATCATTAACAACTCAGAAACCATCTAGCACAGTATCAAAAGCAAAGTATCCATTCTGAATGCCTCCTCAGGATTCAGGAACAGGTGAGAAATGCATTATGAAATGGCTGTCAATTGTCTGGATCTTGACAAGCAAGTTGGGCTGCTTTTAACTATACATCAGGGATGCAGCTTGTCTGTCAGGTTATGAAACATCCTTTCCAGTACTGTTGGTGGCTGTTTTTGAAAGTGAAGAGTTAGATGAGTAACTCTTGTGATTTTCTCTGAAATCCACTCTCAGTGACAGGAATAGAGGCAAGCCACATTCAAGGCAGCTGGCATCCATCAGCAGAAGAGTCCTTCTGGATTCCCAACTGCTTGAGTGCTGCTGATTTTCAAGTCACAGGAGGAGGCATTTGTTCCCAGAGGCAAGACAAATAAATAAATAACTAAATAGTATAATTAGATTTGGAGATATAATAACTGCTCAAGCCTTGGATATTTCAGAAAGATAGCCTAGTACCATCTCTATGGCTAGTATGTCAGCTATTGCTATAACACTGCATGAAATAGAATCATAGAATTGTAGAGTTGGAAGAGACCTCAAGGGCCATCCAGTCCAACCTCCTGCCATGGAGGAAATCATGATCAAAGCATCCCTGACAGGTGCAGCAAATAAACATACATGCTCCGGGCCCCAAGGGAATGGAAGAAGTAGGTACACTCCATCTGTGAATGCACCTCCCACTCTTTCCCATCCCAAACAGTAAGCAGTCACAGGAGGGGACCCTCCCAGGGCTTGGTAGCTTCCAGGTTCAAAGTAGGACACTACATGGGTAGAGGATCTCAGCCAATGTATTTAATCCATCTAACATGATTCTAGGCAGCTTTACTCTGGACTTTATCAGACTAGTGTTTAAAAATGTTGTAATTCCATGAATGAGGAAAGTGGAAACATAGTGGCGTTATTACACTTTTTATTGCATGCCACTGTAATTGTGTGAATCACCACACAATTATCGCACAACCACCACTAGCACTTTAGCAATGAGATTTTACTTCTGTGATTTAGCATGGGTGAGATTACAGCGGTTCTCATGAGAACATGTGAGTTATCTGCAAAGTAAACAGACACAAAAACACTTAGGAGATTATGAGACGGGGACCAAAAAAGTGTCCCCATCTCGTTACATTCTAATCCATCCCCTCCCGTCCCTGATACACATTTATAAACTTGTAAGCAAGACAGGGAGGTTCATAAAAAGAGCATATGGTACCTAGTTTTCTCATTCGCACCCAGAAATGTTCTGGTGGGACTGTCCATTGACACTGGAATCATACCAGCAGAATGGGGCACCTTTTCGCACACACAAAAATATGGAACACAAACACTATGGGAGATCAATTTTCATCTTCTTTCCGACAATAAAAAAGTACTCCCTTGTAACAGCAGCAGAATGCTTGCAGAACACTGGGGCATGACGTCATCTAATAAGGAAGCCCTTCTGAGATCTCTTGGTGTCCTTATGTGTTTTTAATGGAACTAATGTTTAAGTGATTTTTAAAAACTTTTGTAATAATACATCTTTAGCTAAACTTTTATTTAAATAAATAAATAACTTATATTTAAATAAACTTTTATTTTAACCTTTGTAAGCCACCTTGGAAGGAAGAAGGAGGGGGATCATGCTTGCTCACCTCCTCATTCTGTCATTCATGCAGAGATCTGCATACATATATTCACTGAAGTAAAACAAATTTCTACACAAAGCTGATGGGAGATTGCATTGGGGTAATGAAGAAGGCTTCACATGCTCATTCACTTGCTCACTCTTCTGATTCCCTTCCCACCCAAGTGAGTGGCTGATCAGGGGAGGATCAGATGGGGAAAGGAAGTGATCTTTGCTCTGAGTCAACCTCCACCCCAGGAGTTGAGTTTTACTCCCAAGCAGCAGTGGTGGCAGTAACAGGGTTGAGCCCATCTGGCAGCTAATGAGCTGCCAAACTCCCTCATATGTCTGCAAGAGGAAGCACAGAAGGCCCCTTCCTAAGTCCACTGGCAATGGACACAGGTGTTCCACAAGGCCTTCTGAAGAGCCACTGCCTCATCCGGCACGGTGGTCAGGAATTTATACCCGACTGCCGGACTGGAGGGAAAACATGCTGCAAAAGCAGCATAGTCCCGCCTCCCACCCAATCAGCTTGCAAGGCCTGAATCAGCCTCTGATTGGCTGGGAGTCATTTGAATTGTCCAATTAGGGCAAAGCTGGCTTCGCCCTGATTGGTCACCCTCCAATCCTCTTCTGACCCACAAAGCTGGCCGGGAAGACGACGACGAGTATTGTGATGGCCATGCCGCCCACTCACCACCATGTGGGAGGGGGTGGAGACTGGGGGCTCCGTCTGGGGCATGCAAATGCGCCACCGGGGAAAGGTGAGTCCAGCAGCTCTGTTTCCTAAAATCGATTTTAATGCCTAAAAGAAGTGCTTTCACAGTGAAACCAGCCATACATCATATGTTCCTATAGCACTGGAAATGAGGGGAATATGGGTGTTGTTGTTGTTTTGGTCTCTGTAGACAAGCCCTAAGTTTCAATTTGTTTGACCTCGTCCAGCATACTACTGACAACAGACACTGGCTAAGCACCAGAACAGCTTCCTTGGAGTTCAGCGGGAGAGAAAGATAGGAGACTATCAGATACACTATATATCCCACCACAGGGTTGACAGGAGATCCCCAAAGGGCTAACTTTTCAGACAACGTTATGCCCCTGTGCCTCTTCCCCCCCTCCTTTTTATTGATGGCTTAAGCCATGAATTGCCCATCATTCCGTTTCTGTCACAGAATCACAGGTGTGCAAGAAGGTGCCCTGTTATGCTGGCACGATGCCAGCTACAGTGGGAAGTCCCTGCTGAACTCTGCCAAGCACTTCCAGTTGAGATCGGGACATCGAGGTAAGACACACTTCCCCCGCCCTGGGTTACTTGGGGTTTTTAAAATATGTTTTTAATTTTTAACCTTGTATTTTGCTTTTAGCTTTTAAATTGCCTGTGCAATCGTTGTCTCGCGAGAACGGATGGGATTTGCTTTCTAGAAAGTGAATGGGGCTCGGCGAGAGCTCCATTCACTCCTGGGATGCTGGAGGGGAGGGGAGGACTTTTAAAAATGCTATCAAGATATGTGTGAATTTTTTTTAACCCACTACAGGGACAGGCGTGAGGGGGGGGGGGAGATTGCGAGATGTGGACACTATTTTTGTTCCCATCTGACAATCTCTATAGAGTGAAGTGTCATCAGCATACTGGTGACATCTGTGGGAAATATTTGGTTTCTATATGAAGTAGAGTGCAACATAGCTAGTGCAATATGAGCTTGTGGTAGAAAATAGGAGAGAAATATTCAAGATGCTCTTGTAAAGTTAAAAAAGGAAAAAATACATTTATTGTTTCAGGAAATCCATCTTGGGATGGGAAAAGAGATAGGGAAAAAAAGGATTACCTAGGTTTTAGTAGAACAGCCCCTAAAACTGCCTCTCATATGGGGATCTAAGCCATCTCTGAGGCAGGAAGATTACCTAGATTTTAGCAGAACAGCCTCTAAAACTGGTTCTCTTGTGTAGAAGCCATATTTGAGGCAGGAGCCTCATGGATGATCCCTTCCAGTCAAGGGGGGACAAAAGGACTGACTACATTTTGGAAGAAGGGGGGAATGACTTCTGCAGGCAGGAAGGAAGCAAAAAGGCTTGAGTACATAGCTCAAAGAAAGAAACAGGTGAAACAAAATGGTAGGCATATGCTCTAGAGCTCTCTCTTGCTAATCATTCTATCCAAGCATTGATGCCTCTTTGCTTTCAACAGTATCAAACCCAAAACTCTGGATGGCCTCTCCCACCAGTTTCTTGTAGATCTTAAACAGCATGGTAGAAAAAACGGAGCTCTGAGGGACCCCCACAGGCTAATGGCCAGGGGGTCAAGTAGTAATTTCTACATGCTAAGTTAGGCATGTATGGTGGTACATAAACCTTGTGTTGAATGGCAATGTCATGCAACTGAACCAAGACAACAAACATGCTATCAAATGTAAAATGTGAAGCCATGAACAATGTGCCTCTGAACGCACTATGGCACTGTATGCACAACTCTGCATCTGTAACCTTGAAGTCAATGCAGACCTTCCCCATCAGGCAAAAATGCCAGACCACTTCAATTGAGGAATGTATGCATGCATAAGACACCAACAGGATTCCAGCCAAAATCTATTGGCACAAATTCTGTATGCTGTAATGTACTTTCTTAATGCACAGCATATATTTAAGCCAAGAGGGTGATTAATGTAATATGTTGGAATGTTAGACTATAGGATGATGGTCAATCCCCAGCACATTGTTATTTTGACATAGTGCACAGTGTACATGAAAATCCTAACCAAAGACAGATGATTCCCTTGTTATTAATAATCATTGTCCCTTGCATGGGCCAGGAAAAATTCTTATGTTTAGGTTGGTGTTACCTAACTTTCTTAGGCTTCTATATTCTTTATCTGCCCCCCCCCCCATCTTTTTCCTGTCTCTCTTATTTTTGTTATTGCCTAAGGAAATAAAAGAAACAGAGAAAGTATTTCTTGGCACATTTTGAATTCTCACTGGATTACCCTATACGGTGAAATTAAATGCACATGGCATGTGAAAGAGGGAATGGCTTTTTACTTTTTTATGGGAAAAGAAAGGAGGAGGGAGAGTCTAAAGATCAGAACTCTTCTCAGCTCCAAATATCATCTGGATGTCACTGTATCACCTAAACACGGGAAGCTTTTTGCCTGAAAAAAATGTTGCCTAAAAAACAGAAAAAATGGGGGCTGGTAGACAAATAAGCTCCTTTAGCTATTCTCATGCCATATGCTCCCACCTTTCATAGCTGAAAACCTGGACATGCGTGGCTAAGCAAGATTACAGTGTAGTCAAGATGACACAGGTTCTTAATAAGGAAGAACACACAAAGTAGGAGAGGCTGCAGAAGTTTGCTTTCACCTGAGCCTACTGGGAAAAGCAAGATTCCACTTCTTTTTCTCCTCTCAGATGTAAAAATACAGTCAGACCCCCATATCCAGGGGGTTTGGTTCCTGGACATACCATGGATACCGGAAACCACAGATAACAGTGAACCTTGTTAAAATAATGGGCTGTCCAGTTAAAAATACCATAGAGTTGCATTGCAGGACCTAGTAGATGGATAGAGAAGATGCCTCTCTAGGAATTTTCTAGGAAGACTCCAGGGCAGTGGTTCTTCACCTGTGGTCTGTGAATGCCCAAGGGACTTCACATGGGATCCACAAAGGAGTGAAGGCTGCTCAGCCCATGTGACAGGAGCCAAGGCAATGGCTGGCTGGCTTGGCCAGTGCATTTGCCATTCAATCCACTCCAGCCACAAACTTGCAAGAAGCAGCAGGAGAAAAGTCTTCCCTACCCCTCCAGTGTGCCTGACAGAAAGTTTAATGGATGGTGTAATTGCATTATTGTTGTTGTTATTGTTGTTGTTAGGGTTTTAAATCTTAAGTTAATTCTAGGGGGTCCACAACAATAAAAGCTATTTAAAGGGGGGCCCTGGTAAAGGAAAGGTTAAGAGCAACTTCTCTATGGTATGTGTTCCTGTTTTGAGTCCTGTGGATATTGGTTCTGTGGATACGAGGGTCCGACTGTAATCACTATCATTTCAACTGGGAGGAGGGAGTGACTGCACCAGGGGGTGAGGCCCAATTTTTGCCTCCACAGAAATCCATTCTTCTTTTTTGATCCCAAGTCTCCTTGCAGTTTTTCAGCTGATTTGAGGATTTTTAAAGGGGCTTGAGATATTTCAGTGATACATGACGGAGTAAAATATGGACTATATAGAATATGTTGAATGTAGTACGTAGAGACCATTTCTGTTGTGTTAAATTAAATAGGATTAACATGGAAATCTTACTGAGATGCAGGAGATGAAGTAGGGAAATGAGGACCATGTTCCACATGTGACTTTATTGCCCCAAAGTTGCCATTTTCTGTGGAGATGTAGTGGATATTTTAGGTCAGGTAATGGCCCAAATACCCTAAAGGTACCAAATCCCATCTCATCTTGGAAGTGAAGCAGGATCAGCTCTGATTAGTACTCTGATGGGAGACTGCCAAGAAATACCAGGTGCTTTAGGCTGCGGAGATTATCAGACAGGAATACAAAAAGCGTTCCTGTTCCACAATCTCCAATCCCCTCCCTCTCCTGGCACAATAACCCTCTCCATCACACTTACCTTCTTTCCTGGCACAGGCAGCCCAGGAATGAATGGAGCTCTAATGGAGCTCCGTTCACTTCCTGGACTGAAATCCCCCCACCCATTCTCACAAGAAGATGTGAGCATGGGAAACTCAAAAATAAAAAGTAAAATAACACACAAAAAGTGACACTAAGCACAGAAACACACTTTAAAACTTACAAGTAACCCAGGGAAGGTCATGAAAAGAGCGAAACTTACCTGGATGTCATGATCTCACCCAGACGTGTTCTGGAAGGACTGCCCATTGATGCTGCATTCACATAAGTTAAATGGCCCGAGGTTTTGCACACTGGCAATGCCAGCACCAAAATGGGACAGGTGATCTATTGACGGCTCAGCCCTTCAATAAAAAGAAACCCCATAATTGCCCCTGGAATCAAAAGGATGGTATTGTCTGATATTGGTGTCCTTTTGCATTCCTCTGGCATCATTATGGCACCCCCTCTACATGAACAGCAACTGACTCCCCGTACTGGTGATGGCCTGAGATGTGCTTAATGTAAATGTCTTGGGACAATCTAATGATCTCTGATACCATTAGTTTGCACATAAGTTTAACGTTGATGCTATACTTGAGCTTAGCCATAAGGTGGAGAAGTAATCTTTATACCTGTGTGCTTTTGAAATTTACCCAGTGGGCTTCTTAAAGTATTTCAACTTTTTTTCATGGTCTGAAACAGCATTAAGTTGTCAGCATAAAGATTAACTTAATGTTCACAACTTGCTATCTCTGCCCCTCAGGGGTCACACATCTCAAGTGCCTCCAGTGAAAGAAGGGCAAGTTTAGTTTTTGTTCCTCTGGCTGGGTAAGAGGACCAGCTCTATCATTTTACAGAGTGTGATAGCTGCCTTGCATTCCAATTGCTGGGATGGTGAAGTGGTCAGAGTTGTGTGCCATGTAACTTGTCAGCAATTCTTAAGCTAATCAGGAATGGTGAAATATTCTGTCCATGGGCACAGAATGAATTCCATTCTGGAAGCCTCCTTCATATTACTGTGGAAAAGTCTGCTACCGTTGGTCCTTCATCATCAGATGTCTAATGGTGGAAAGGACAAAAAAGTATTCTGAGGGTACATCAGGTGAAGCCTTCGATCCTCAGAATCCCAAGACCCGCTGTTTCCCTATCAGGAGAAAATGGCAGCAGGTTTGGGGAAGAAATAATTTATTTCCCTCCCATTGAGAGCAATAGGAAGGGAAAGTTCAAAGGAGAAAAGGCTATTAAAAACTGAAAAATATCACTCCCACCATCTATGCCATTGTGGAAATGACTGTCAGGCTATAAGTAGTGGCAGACTAACTGCCATGGCCTCTCCTTTTCTCTTTCCCATCTGGATTATGCCATAATTAAATATATAGTGGACACACACACACACACACACACACACATATACACACCATCATCATCATCTATGTTTTTCAGGAATAATTGATCCATTTCTTATTTTTATGTGTTGCGGAAGTGTTTTTGATGAAAAATGCTAAAAGGAAGCATGAAGAATATGAATGGCTTTAATTTTCCTGCCATCCCAAAGACATTTCTAATTTTTATGGATGCTAAAAATGAAATACTGTATCATTATTAGTGTCTGTGGAAGAAGAGGTATTGCCTTTGAGCACGCATAGCAATGAGGAGGTTCAAATCAGGGGCAGATGACACTAATGCAAACCGAAGAAATTAGTTTGTTTCCATTTTGTTGCCATCTACTGCAGTTAGCACTTTTGAAATTTAATTCCTGGGTACCCCTGACGATCACTGAAGTTCCCTTAATGCAGTCTTCTCAATTCTTCAACTGGAGTCACCACTTGTGGAACACCAAAAACATGTTGCCAAAAAAAGACCAAAAAAAGGATCCTGAGTTTAAACAAAAAAAGGTAAAGAATTTGTATAGACATACTTAGGTAAAGAATGGCTTTTATTCAAGAAGGAATACATTTCCCAGCAAGGGAGATACTACTGTGACCAGGTTATAGCCTTTTACCACTCCTCCATCTTTGGTATCTGTAACCAGACCCTACAAGACTAGGGAGATTATCAGACAGGAATGAAAAAAAGTATGGGTTTCCATGGCTGAGTGGGGATTTTAAACCCGGTCTCCAGAATCATAGTCCAACACTACAAGCACTATATCATACTGGCTCTCAAAGTCCTACAGTACTCTGTATTCCCAGTGAGTCTCCCATCCAAGCACTAACCAGGCCTGCTCCTGCTTGACCTCTGAGATCAGATGAGATCAGACATGTTTAGGGTGGCATGGTTGGATGGACATCTTTCAGAAGTACTTTATCTATATATTTCTCCCTGTCAGGGGCTTGGACCTTGTGGTCCCTTTCAATTTTATGATTCTATGGTTCTATGATTCTATGACCAGCTATAGCTCTCCAAAATTTTACACACAGGTCTTTCTCATCACCTACCACCTGTTCCTTTAGATGGGAATGCTGGGCTTTGATATTGGGACTTTTCTGCAGGCAGGATATATTATATGCTCTCCCACAAAATTCTGTCAATTTCTTTTCAAACAAGCCCAAGCAGTTGGCTTCTGCCATATTTGTCCCATGCTACTATCTTTCTAGCACTTTATTTATGCTTTTTTTTCTCTCCAAAACTGGGATGTAAGCTTACTTAGAAGATAAAAAGAAGTGAAAATAATACTTTCCTATCCTTGGCCAGTAATGAAGATGTACATGCTAAAGCTCTAACAAGTCCCCAGGAGAAAAGAATTCCAAAGCTTAGGAGCTGATAACAGAACCATGAGTGAACATGCCTAGTGTTGCATTGTTTGGAGAACATTTCTGGTTGAAGTCTGAAATTGAACTCAGGATATTTACTACTTCTTCCTTCTGTGCATCTAAAGCAGGCATTAGAATACCCAGCATCTGAGCCATTAATGGATGTCATTCATGCAATGTGATAGATTTAGGGCCAAACAAGACATGACATTCAATATATGGATACACTGATTGAAAATGTCTAACTCCATCCAGTCCCCAAATGACAGCTATAGAAGAAAACAAGTTGAACAAGAAGGAAGATATTCATCCTTTCCCACTGTTGTGTTCTTATGAAGAGTGCCCTCTCCCTAGCACTAAGCTTCTGTTAGGCTCCCTGTTTGCTTTCCTCCTAAAATTGAATAGCACTTAAGTGAAGGGAGGGATTTTCATCAGAATCACAGCTTGACTGCTCTCCCTGTACCTCATGGTCCAAAACTCCCCATACCTCATGGCCTGTGTGTGGTGGTGGTGGGTGCTAAACACATCAAATGCATTCACACATTTAACATTCTGTGTTGGTCTGGACTTTGAACTCTCCTTCCCCAATCTGGTGACCACCACATTTATTGGAATGAAACTTCCATCATCATCAGCTAACAAGGTTGAAGAGTACAAAGTCGATGAAGGCTGTCTTAGCTCATTCCTCGTTATGAAGCTAGCATTCAGGTTGATTTGGAGCAAACACCTTTCCTTCTTGACAAACAACTTGATAGGAGGTGTAATTGTGGTTTAAATAAGATCACAATATTCTGAGCTGGAGCATTAAGTTTATTAAGATATTCCAGATACAGAGGAAAATACAAAAATCTCAATTTCAGATTTCAGTATTTTAAAAACCACCCACTTTTTGAGTAAATATTGGCAGTACTGTATTAGAAAGCACACCAGAAAAACAGACATCCTTTAAGCTTGGCAGAAATAAAAGCAGTAATTTGTTGCATGCCAAATATGGCTGTAAATTCTGAATGACTTTTTATACTTAGCAGTGTCATGGGAGACCTGTTTAAATAGTAATCAGTCTTACAAGAGCTTACATACAACGAAGGTTGTTGTATTTGAAGTGTCCCAGTCTTACTTATTATGATCATCACTAATGATATAATATTCTTACAAATCCTTTGACTAATTGTACTGTTAATCCATTCTCAGCCTTAGATATTTCCAGGGGGAAATACAAATGTCCCAACTAGTATTTTATTAGGATGCAAGTCAGAAATGTAAACATCCCTCTACTGTAATTGAATCTCTCTGGCTTTTCTTCGCAAACGAAGATTCAGGAAGGACTCATCCCGCGCCTTCTGCAAGCGCGCTGATGACTAAAAAGGCCAATCTGAGATAAACAAGTCCGGTTGCAAAAAGCGCAGCAGAAGGTCTCCTTGGGTGATGTTTTTGGGTTGTGATTCTTTCTGCGTTGTCGTTTCTCTTCAAGACTTGTTCGTCGTGAGTTCTCAAATAAGGCTGCAGCATTGTGGATATTGCGTCTCCATGCCTCCCGATGTGAGGCCAGGGCGGACCACTGTTGGTGATCAATTTGGCCAAGCCTGAGATGTTGTTTCAGGGAGTCTTTGTATCGCTTTTTTGGAGCGCCCCTCTTACGCTGACCCGTGGCGAGTTCACCGTAGAGTAGTATTTTTGGGAGGCGATGGTCCTCCATCCTAGAAACGTGCCCTGCCCAGCGCAGCTGTGTTCTCAATATCATGGCCTCAATGCTGGTGCTCCCTGCTTGTTCAAGGACAGCAACATTCGTCACATAGTCAGTCCAGTGTATATTTAGGATTGTGCGTAGACAGCGCTGATGAAAGCGCTCGAGGAGTCGTAGGTGGTGGCGATAGGTGACCCATGTTTCAGATCCATAAAGGAGGATAGACAGTACGATGGCTCTATACACACTGATTTTTGTGCTTTGCCTCAGGTGTTTATTGCTCCAGACTCTTTTGTGAAGTCTTCCAAATGCACTATATGCCTTTGCTAATCTGTGATCGATCTCTTTGTCAATCTTGGCATCTGAGGAGATGATGCTTCCCAGGTAGGTGAACTGCTGAACGGACTTGAGCACTGATTTGCCGACGGCAATGTGGGGATGGTGGTGTTCGTCCTGTGGTGCAGGCTGGTAAAGAACTTCTGTTTTCTTCAGGTTGACTTCTAGCCCAAACAGCTCTGCAGCTGTTGCAAAGCAGGACGTTAGGCGCTGCAGAGCTGCTTCTGTGTGGGCAACAAGGGCAGCATCATCGGCGAAGAGCAGCTCACGGACTAGATAGTTTAGAGTCTTAGTGTGAGCCCTCAGACGGCTTAAGTTAAACAAGCTACCATCAGTACGGTAGCGTATATAGATGCCGTCGTCTTCTTCAAGCTCTGCCATAGCCCTTTGGAGCATCGTGCTAAAGAAGATTGTAAATAAAGTTGGTGCAAGAACACAACCTTGCTTCACTCCATTAGTTATTAGAAAGGGCTCTGAAAGAGCATCGCCATATCTGACTTGACCACGCTGGCCCTCGTGTAGCAAGATAATCATTTTAAGGAATTTGGGGGGACATCCTAGTTTTTCCAGGATCTGCCACAGACCTTTTCTACTTACAGTGTCAAAGGCTTTGGTGAGGTCGACAAATGTTACATAGAGACCCTTGTTCTGCTCCCTACATTTTTCTTGCAGTTGCCTAAGGGCAAATACCATGTCTGTAGTACTCCTATTGGCTCTGAAGCCACATTGGCTTTCAGGGAGAAGTTCTTCTGCAATAGCAGGAACTAATCTGTTCAGGAGTATCCTTGCAAGGATTTTTCCAGCAATAGAGAGCAGTGTTATGCCTCGATAGTTTGAGCAGTCGGATTTTGCTCCTTTTTTCTTGTACAGGGTGATGATGACTGCATCTCGGAGGTCTGATGGCAGTTCCCCTTTTTCCCAGCAATTCGCAAGGAATTCGTGGAATTTTTCGTGGAGTGCATGACCTCCGTGTTTCCAAACTTCAGGTGGGATTCCATCAATCCCAGCTGCCTTGCCGTTTTTCATCTGCTGTATGGCCATAAGGGTCTCTTCCAAAGTGGGAGCTATGTCCAATTCATTTTTCATTGGTTTTTGTATCATATATTGGATAGCTGAGGCTTGGACTACTCGGTTGGCGCTAAAGAGACTTTGAAAATGTTCAGCCCAACGATTTAGGATGGAGGCTTTATCAGTAATTAATGTTTGACCATCTGTACTGTATAAGGAGCTTTGGACCTGATAAGTAGGTCCAAACACTGCTTTAAGAGCTTCATAAAATCCTCTATGATCACCCAGATCTGCACAGCGTTGTGTCTTTTCTGCTAAATTGATCCACCACTTGTTCTGCATGTCTCGGAGTTTTTGTTGTAGTTTGCTACATGTGAGGCGGAAAGCTGCTTTTCTTACATGACAGGTTGGCTGGGCGAGGTATGCCTGGTGAGCAGCTCTCTTCCTTGCCAACAGCTCCTGGATCTCTTGGTTGTTTTCATCAAACCAGTCTTGATTTTTCTTGTGGGAGAACCCGAGGGATTCTTCTGCAGACTGGAGGATACTGTTTTTGATATGTTGCCAAAGCACTGTAGGAGAAGGATCTGTAGGATGGTCTTCAAGTTTCGTTTGTAGGTTTGCCTGGAAGTTGTCTCTCATGGTAGCTTGTTGAAGATTGTTGACTTGGAGCCTCTTCTTTAAGATGCCACCCCTCTTAGGTTTGAACTTAAGATGAAGATTTAGTTTACATCTGACGAGGCGATGATCTGTTTGGCATTCTGCACTGGGCATCACTCGGGTATGACGGACATCACGAATGTCTCTCTGACGGACTAGAACGTAGTCAATGAGGTGCCAATGTTTGGATCGGGGATGCATCCAGGTTGTCTTCAAGCTATCTTTCTGCTGAAAGATTGTGTTTGTAATAGTCAGCTGTTGTTCTGCACAGAACTCTAGCAGGAGGCGTCCGTTATCATTGCAATTTCCAACACCATGCTTGCCTAAGACACCTTTCCAGGCTTCGGAATTCTTTCCTACTCTGGCATTGAAGTCACCAAGTATAATAATTTTATCTTCTACAGGGACTTTTTGTATGAGTTGGCGTAGGTCTGTGTAGAATTTGTCTTTCTCTACAGGGTCGGCTTGCATAGTTGGGGCATATACACTAAAGAGAACAACATGTGGGAGGCGTAAGGAAATAATGCGATCAGAGTGTCCTGTTGGCAAGGTTTCGAGTTTGGAGGCAATGGAGTTTTTAATCATGAAGCCTACTCCTGAAAGATGTTTTTCGGTTTTGGGTTTGCCAGACCAGTAAAGTGTGTAGCCGGCGCCATGTTCTTTAAGGCTGCCTTCCTCATGGAAGCGAACTTCACTAAGAGCAGCGATGTCAATATTAAGCCGTGATAGTTCAACGGCTATTAGGGCAGAACGACGCTCAGGCCGTCCACTATCTTTAGAGTCTTGCATGGTTCTGATGTTCCAGCATGCAAGTGTCAGTTTATTTACACCTTTGGAGGCCGGTGTGTGCCTTTGTTTCTTTGCCTTGGTTTGACCGCATCAGAAGATTCCCGTTGGCCGCGGCTAGCCAACCAGGTAGTTGGGGATGAGCTTCCTTTGGGCCACCTTTTCTAGGCCCCTCTCCATATGGAGCAAGCAGTGCTCTCCTTAAAAAAGGCTGCTTGGTCGTTCAGAATGCTGCCGAACAAGACTGTCATCTCCCGGGTCAGGCTTGAGCGACCAATGTCCTGAACCGCCTGCATGCAGGGTTGGGGCTGCGGCTTCCAGTGCATCTTTACACCTGCCGGTTTCGTCCCTCGCCAGTCGCTACAGGGCTTTTTTGGAAATGGATTTGTCCTTCGAGCCTGTGCAATGGATTTTTCTGGTGGAGCGCAGCGTGCACAGAACTGGCCTCACCCTTTAAACCAGAGATTCATCTGCCATGGCCTTGCAAGCATGGACGTGGCAGCGAGGTCCTCGGGCCGTAGGTTTGATTAGAGTTTCCTTCTCTTAGATGGTTGACCTTACAGGGTTGGACGAGCACCATCTGCCCGGGTTTGGGATTAGAGTTTTCCTTCTCCTAGGACGGTTGCCACAAGGCTAGAGAGCCCATCCTGCCCTTTGACGCTCTTTGTCAGACCCTTCGGTTTTGACCTGTCTGGCATGGGAGACCCTACCGGTGGCTATTATGCCACCGCCAGCATAGCTCAAAACGTCATTAGGGTACACAAGCCTCTCTCCCATGACAAGGGGGCGTCACTGGAGAGGTGTAATTGAATATTGCATGATATTTAATCCTGAGCTCTGCAGTCCACTCTCTCTCTCTGACTTTACTTCGCAAACGAAGATTCAGGAAGGACTCATCCCGCGCTTTCTGCAAGCGCGCTGATGACTAAAAAGGCCAATCCGAGATAAACAAGTCCGGTTGCAAAAAGCACAGCAGAAGGTCTCCTTGGGTGATGTTTTTGGGTTGTGATTCTTTCTGTGTTGTTGTTTCTCTTCAAGACTTGTTCGGCGTGAGTTCTCAAATAAGGCAGCAGCATTGTGGATAATGCGTCTCCATGCCTCCCGATGTGAGGCCAGGGCAGACCCCTGTTGGTGATCAGTTTGGCCGAGCCTGAGATGTTGTTTCAGGGAGTCTTTGTATCGCTTTTTTGGAGCGCCCCTGTTACGCTGACCCATGGCGAGTTCACCGTAGAGTAGTATTTTTGGGAGGCGATGGTCCTCCATCCTAGAAACGTGCCCTGCCCAGCGCAGCTGCGTTCTCAATATCATGGCCTCAATACTGGTGATCCCTGCTTGCTCAAGGACAGCAACATTTGTCACATAGTCAGTCCAGTGTATATTTAGGATTGTGCATAGACAGTGCTGATGAAAGCGCTCAAGGAATCGTAGGTGGTGGCGATAGGTGACCCATGTTTCAGATACATAAAGGAGGATAGACAGTACAATGGCTGTATACACACTGATTTTTTTGCTTTGCCTCAGGTGTTTATTGCTCCTGACTCTTTTGTGAATGTATATGCCGTCTATAAGATTAAGCATCAGGCATTGCTGCTGCCAGGTCTCTGGGCCCTGGGTGCAAAGTATGTTAGGATATTGGGACATAGAGTAAGTAGATTTATTCTGTAAAGAGCTGAGATGTAGAAAACAGAGCTGCAGAGTTAGCTAATGGGAAAATGTATCAACATTGGAGATTTTCAGACTACACTGTTATAGTGTTACTATTCCACTTTAATTGCTCTGGCTTCCTCCTGTGGAATTCTGGGGTTTGCAGTTTAGTGAGGCCTAAGAGCTCCCTGGCTGAGAGTTGTAAATGCCCCTCCCTAAACTGCAAATCCCAGGATTCCACAGGAGGCAGCCAGAGCAAATAAAGTGGAATAGTAACACTATAACAGTGTAGTGTGAAAATCTCCATTGAGTACCGTAGCTCACAGCACAGAAGCTCAGCTGGTGCAGAGCTGACTAGGGGAGGTGCTAGGAACTCTGCAGAGCTGTGTATTTAGTTTGTCCTATAGAGTTGAACTGAGCAGTTCTGTTTTGGATTTCACAGAGTGAAGATGTTTTCTGTTGAATGCTGTATATATCTATAAATACTCTTCATTATGCCCAAGTAAAGAGAAGCAGTTTATTTTAGACAAAAATCTATGTGTCTCTGTCTTTATGCTGATGCCTGAAGCAACAACACTCTGCTGTCTATTTTATGCTGCCTGGGACCTGTTTAGGTTCCCAGTGTGCGCTACTACCTGACAAAGTAAGCCTAGATAGAGGCAAAGTGAGGTGAAGTGAGCCAGGCAAGTAGCAATAAATGAATGTGGAAAAGTTGTTTTTGGACCACAACTAATTTTTCCATTATGCAATAGGTTATATGGGTATCAGAGGGCTTGTCTTTATGCTGCCTCACAGTAATGGCATTTTGCAGCAGCCTCAACTTGTCTCAATGATGTTTTTGCCCCCATAAGCTTCACATGCAAGATGGCAGCCACAAGTGATTTACTTGTGTTTTTACTCACGTACCTCAATTTGCCACTGCTGAACTTAAAAACAAACGATATCCATGGTGCAATAGAGCAATTTTTCAATTTAACAGAGAAACACAAAACAAAACATCACCCTGTTTTTTCTCCTTAGCACTCGCTCGCTAAGGTGAAAATCCAACATGGTGGCAGTGGGCGCTCGGCTTGTTAGCAAGCCCTGCCCCCCCATGCTCACCCGGACAATCAGCTTTGCGCTTCCTCTCTCATGGGAAAGTGATTCATATCAAATCACTTGTCCCAATGAGCAGGTATGCACATTCCCCTTGCTGCTTTTTAAAAACTCAGGGACAAGCCGTAAAGGCTTTTCCTGCCCAAATTTTGACATTTTGGGGCCCCCTCCTTCCCAATACGGGAAACTCCCCAGACCTTCATAAATTGCCCCTCCCGGTCTGGACCATATATCCACACCTTTTCGGGTGGGATGGGGGGGAATAGAATGAGAAGGCCAGAGTTGAAGTAAAGCCAGAGACAGACGTCTGGAGAAGGTGTTATGGTTGTTTGGTTTTTTTAATGGTCAGATGATAGATTTATTTTTAGCCAGCTAGCAAGAAGCAATTTTGGAAGTTTCTGTAGCATGCTTTGCTTGAGAGGAATGGATGCTGATTTTACAGGCTAGCAATGTTTGCCTGGGCATCATTCCAGAGGGATCCCTAGCTGGAAAGTAGTAAAAAAGCAGCAGAATCATGCAAGCAGTCTAGCAAAGAATTCTCTTACTTCTTGGTTTTCCTCCTCTCTCTCCCAGGGCTACCTTCTTTACTTTCTGGATAAACTACTGGAATCCTATTGTGGATTTTGCATGGTGAAAACTGATACGAAACAGCTTGGATTGATTTTATATATATTTATTCCTGTTCCCTCTCCCTCCCCCCGTTAAACCCTGGAACAAACTGGTCAGGAAGAATGAATATTTATGCAGGAGAACGTCATCCAAGAAGTGTGTGCCAATTTTGTGTAAGTTTATGAGGAAGCCAGCCAGACAAGGTCCCTAGCCTGCAAGCTGACCCTGGTCACCTCTTGTTTTTCAACATTTATCTAGCCTGATCTCAGCAATGCTTGAATGAAAAGTGATCTCTTTGGTCCTGCCTTTTGGCAGAAGGAGACTTCCTTCACATGGAAAAGTGTTTTAATATCAATTTAATGGTCTGTCTAGCCACTGTTATATCCCTTCCCACTGCCCCCAACCATCTCTGAGGTCTCTCACTGATGAGGGACACTGAAACAATTTACTTATGAAAAGACCTTCTACAGTTTCCTTGCTGAAACTATCTGAAGAAATCCAGAACCCTTGTTCCCCATGGCTGTAGGGCCTGTCTTGCACCATAAAGTCTTTGGACTTTATCAGACCACCCTCCTCAAATATTCTTTTGCCAGCAAAAGACCCCCCCACCTAGACCTTACCTTACTTGCGTGAAAAGGCAGGCCCAGCACTAACAGAGCAGGAATGGAGATCCATTCACTTCCTGGTTCCAGATCTCACTGATTCTCGTGAAAACACATGAGCACAGCAAATTCAAGAAATAAAGAAAAAGAAACACACAAAACATATGCACAAGCACAGAAACATACTTTAAAAAATCACAAGTAAACCTACCTGGCTGTCCCGATCTCACCTGGAAGTGTTCTGCCAATTGATGCTGTATTCACTGAGCACAATGGTGCGAGGTTTCAAATGCTCTGCCGGAGCTCCTTTCACGTCCTGGATTGAAATCCCAACTGCTCTTGCAAGAAGACGAGAGTGTGGGAAAATTCAAAAATACAAAGCAAAGTCAACCCCAAAAAGTGACAGCAAGCACAAAAACACACTTAAAACATGATAAGTAACCCAGGGAGGGTACAAAAAAGTGTGTCACTTACCTGGATGTCCCAATCTCACCAGGAAGTGTTCTGTCATGGACCTCCCATTGACACAGAGATTACGCCAGGAGCTTTTCTGAAACGGGCACCTTTTCAGATGCTGTCAAATCCATCACAGGAATGGATCGGGGATCCATTGACAGCTTAGCCCGTCAATAAAAAGCAATGCCAGTGGAATGGCAGCAGCACAGGTCCATGATGAGATCAGAAAGATATCATCTGGAAAGGAAGCCCTTTAGCGATCTCCTGGCATCGTGATATCACCATATTTAGCACGTCTGATAATCTCCTATGGTAGGATTCAAAACAGGACTTTTTTCTTGAGTGTGAATGTGTATATAAAAGGAGGCATCCTTGAGGTTGGCAGACTGGCTGATTTTTTTTACTGTAGTGAGATGAGGGGGAGGGAGAAGGGGAGGAAGGAGACGGAGAATGAGTAGAGGGGTGGGTCATGCATTGAACATCAAACAGCTGAAGGCATCTCTTTGATCATTAAGGGCAGGAAAATAACTTTTGCAAGGGAAAGAGGAATGGAGAACATTGTTCAATTACACTTTTCACAAAGCTGTGGTTTATTACCATCCTTCTAAGGTGTAAGATGCTGTTCTAAATTAGATTTAGCATTTAAAAATACCAATTGTCGAATGTCAGTGAATTGTAGTATTTTATGATTTGCATCTCCCCCCCCCCTTTTGTAGTCAGGGCTTGCAAGGTTGGTGCAGGGATGTTTTTTATGAGCAGAAGCAATGATATCATCCCCTAAGTAGCAACGATCGCAAGTAAAAATCTTCCAAATACGACCATCAACTGACGGTCAAATCTCCCAGCGGTACTGCAACAGTACCGCTGGGAAGAGGCTTCATGCGAAACTGACGCTCTCTAGCGCTGCAGCCTCGCAACCTGGCAAGGCTGCTAGCATTATTTTTACTTTGTCCGAAAAAGTCTTAAGTGTTTATTTCTGAAGTACTTTCATTATGTATTTGTTTTGGTGTTTTTAACTGAAGTCGCATCTTCTCATGAGAACAGCCCAAATCTTGCCCATGCAAAATCATGGAAGTAAGAGAAAAAAATTCTTAAAGGCACATGATTTTTTTCTTAAAGGCCAGCATGAAGCATTAATACTCTGTCATTAGAAGGCAATGTGAAGAGAAGTGTTACTATAGCGCAAGCTGAAATCATGTTCTTAAACTGCTAGTGGTGGTCATGTGATAATTCCATGGTGTTAATATCACAAGATTACAGCAATGTGTGATAATTACTGTGATCATTCCACTATGTTTCTGCTTTCCTCAATAGTGGAATTACAGCATTTTTAGACACTCATCTGATAAAGTCCTTAGTTTACTTCTTCAGATGCTGGAGTGAACTGGTGGCCAGGAGCTAACCTTATAAGCAGGCTGTTGAACTATCTACAGAACAAGTCCACTTTCTGGACAGCATTGTATAGCTACATGATGGACACCTGAGCACCACATTAAATCGCAAACCCATTGACTGCTACACGTACTTACATGTCTCCAGTTTCCACCCCAAACACACTACCAAATCTATAGTTTACAGCCAAGCTCTCCAATATACAGTAATCGCATCTGCTCAAACCCACAAGACAGGAGGGATGCCAAACTCATGGAATTCAACAAGCACTCCTCAAGGTACAGTACCCACCATATGAAGTGAAAAAAACAACAAATCTACAAGGCAAGACTTGTACCCAGGACTAATCTATTACAGAACAGATTGAAGACAGGAAATGACAGAACCTCACTAGGGTCACACACAGCTCCCAACTGAAACCTCTCAGATGCATCATTGCTGAACTACAACCTATCTTGGCCAATAACATTGCCCTTTCAAAGGCTCTTGATGGCAGGCCTGTGCTTGCCTACAGACAACCTCCCAGTCTCAAACCATTACTTACTTACAGAAAGACAAACAACACAGATGGGGAGACAGGTACAAGACCTTGCCAAAAACTCAGGTGACAACTCTGCCCATGCATCTACTCAGGAAATGTTATCACAAGACCGAATCACATTACCACAATATCAGAGGTACTTTCACTTATTCCTCCTCTAATGTGATATATGCCATCCTCTGTCAATAATGCCCTTCAGCACTCTACATTGGACAAAAAGGCTAGTCTCTGTGCCAGAGGATAAACGGACACAAATGAGACATTAGGAATGGAAATACACAAAAACCAGTTGCAGAACACTTCAATCTTCCTTGGCATTCCAGCGCTGACCTCAGGACAGTTGTACTTGAACAATAACAAAAAACCTACAAGGGAAGATTGGAAAGAGAAACAGCTGAATTGAAATATATCCACAAATTCCAGCCCATCAACAGTGGGTTGAACAGACACATTGGTTTCCTGGCACACTATATATATCATAACACTAGTTAACACCCTAGTCTCATGTGACCACTCTTGGACTAGCATCACACTACATTCCAAAACTTCATCCAATATTTATATGGTCATCCACCCATCCTGGCCTTAGACTACATCTTTCCTCTTGCCTTTGTCCCTCAACAACTATCATTAAACTAACTAGTCACCTCACCCACTAGTTTTGCATTTCTATGGCTATTCAACAGCTTGCTTATAAGGTTTGCTCCTGGGCACCAGTTCACTCCAGCATCTGAGGAAGTAGACTAAATCTACGAAAGCTTATGCTACAATTTTCTCTCATCCAGATAAAGTACTTCAAATGTTTCACCCTGAAAGGTCTGGCTTTGAATCCTTGGGCATTCAGCCAGGCTTGTTGTGAGGAATAAGAATTGCTCTCAGTTGTTTTATGATAGTCACTGTTAGGATTCCCAGTTTAGGATCATCCCATGCCCTGAGATTTCTGGGCCAAACCTGAGACCTGGGGGCAGCACCTGGCAATGTCACAAGAAGTTATGCATCAAGCACCAACCATAGGTGCTCACAGATTGTCATTCAAACACAGAGAGGGAGGGAGGGAGGGAACATATTTTTATGTTTGGAAATAAAGGGCTTGTCTACACTGGCCAGAATACTCCACATTCTGGAAGGAATATTCCAGCCCTGGGCCTGAGGCATCCCTGCCACATTACCTGCCCTTCCGTTGCTGCAATGGAGGGGTGTCTGCACACCTGGGGGGCCATGCATGAACTGGGACTTCTCTTCCCTGTGCTGGTTGCATCTTCCAAGGCCAAGAATGAGGTGCCTGGCTGTGGTCAATTTATAACAGGGTCGTCGTGACAGGAACAGAGTGATTTTCAGCAGACAATGGACCATTAGCCAAACTGACCCTAATCCTCCTTGAATATCTCCACACAGAAACTAGCCATTCAAATACACAAATTTACATATCCTCTCCAACAGGGACTCACAGTATATAAGCCCCACACTCACTCCTACCCAACCATTCTCTGAAGATGCCAGCCACAGATGCAGGCAAAACGTCAGAAATAAACTCTTCCAGAACACAGTCTCACAGCCCAGGAAAAAAAAAACACGGAAAGCCTATCACATGAGGCTTTATTCTGGAATTACACAAAGGTATTAGTGAATTGGCACAGTACTTATCATATAACATTGTTTCTGTCCAGTTGCTGGTTTGCATTCCAGGAGTTTCTGTAGCACACCTCTTCATTGACGGAGAAAATCCGTCAATAGCTCTCAATACCACTGCCATGCCAGCATTCCCCTTCATGTGATATGTCCCTTCTGTGGCAGTAGTTGTATGATGGAAGTATGTGACATGAGAGGGAATGATCCTCCTCCTTTCCTCCTCTCTCTTCTCTCCCTCTCGCTATTCCTAAGCTGACCAAGATTGTTTTTTTCTCTATACCTGTCTTTTTTTATCTTTCTTTCTTTCTTTCTTTTGTTGTGCTTGCACAATTATGGATATATGATAAAACAATTGTTTTATCATTTCCCCATAAATGTGCTATTGCAGGGGGAGGAAATTTAAAGGTACACATGCACTGAAGGCAGAGTTATGGAGTCAGTGTGAAACGACAGATGATTTGCAAAGCACCATAATTACAGCATACTCATGTGATTGAAGAGACAGTGTAAATAATGAATGGTTTCAAACAGGTATGTTCCCATTTGCTTTGCTAATGCCATTGTTACGAGAAAGAGGCTGGTGTGATAAACTCCCTAATGTTCCTATTCTTCTTCATTAATAACTTGTGGCACTCTAATGTTGCTTGGGCCATGTGTGTCCCAGTTTTCATCTGTGAAATAATGGAGGGTATGAGTTGGTACAAAGTATGCAAGAAGAGTAGAAGGTACTTAAGAAAACTTTCAGATAATTTTTCCCAACACATCCAGGTTGCAAAGGTCAGGCAATGAGGATAACCCCTTCCCAAATCCTAGAGCTAGTGTTGCTTATCGTATTCATTTTTTAATGGTGGGAAAAGATTAGGGAAGCAAAAATCTGGCAAGGAAGGGAGAAAAGGGAGAACACCATGGCAGATCTGATTACAATAAGTGGAGAGAAGGTCTCAAAAAAAAAAAAAACTTTTCCTACATTAGAAAAACAAAAAATTCACATCTTAAGGATTTAGGTCATTTAGGCCAGCGGAGAGTAAGTTCTTTCCCTGCTACTCTTCCTTCTCACAACCCACATCTGTTCTCCCCCTGCCCATAAGGGGAGGGAAACAAACATCTGAAATCACTTCCTAAGCAGAATCTGCCTTGCGCTATTGCTTCATAAATAAAGATCTCCTGTCCCTAGAAAACCTCCTAGCAATCCTCACCAACCCTTAGGCTACAAGGGAATCATTTCCTCTGCACACTCCAGGGGCTGAGTTTCCCAGTTGCAAACACTGAGAGGCAGGCGTCTCAACCCACAAAAGGAAGGGAATCAGTGGTGTCAGCATCTTTCCCAGCTGCAGAAAGAAACTTGGCCCTCCCTTTTTGCCAGACAGCAGTTATACAAGCCCGTCAAGATGAAGGTAATCCTCACCAGCTGTTTCTTTGCATGAAGGCAGCCACGTCTAGTAGTCCTGGTTGTGACATGCAGAAACTGCAGCAACATTGTCCTGAAGGTGGCAGAGGATATGGCCCATGGAATATCAACAGGTGGCTATGCTTAAGCAGGTACTGTACTGGTCGTAGGGTTCTTACACTTCATCAAAAACAGAGGAAAAGCAAAAGAAAGATACTAATTTTCATACAGTTTTCATATATTGATTCATTGCTATTGGTACCAATCTAAACATAATGACTATAATTTTAATAAGAATGTAGACTAGCAAACGTGGAACCAGCATGGTGTAGTGGTTTGAGTGTTGGTCTAAGGACATTTTCAGACGCCTCTTGCCGCGCAAGCAGCCTCCAGAGCAGTAACAAGGCTGCTGTGCGGCAAGGGATCCATTTTGGATGACGCCGTTTCTCTCTTGTCTGTGACTGTTGCGGCTAGCATTGAAGGCGGCTGCGCTATTTTTCACTCACGGAAGTTGTTCGTGAGTAAAAAATAGCATGGCCGCCTTCAATGCTAGCTGCACAGCAGCCTCATTACTGCTCCGGAGGTTGCTTGCGTGGCAAGAGGAATCTGAAAATGTCCTAAGACTCTGGAGACCAGGGTTCAAATGCTTCTCCTTCTTCTGCTTCCAATTATGTAGTCTATTTGACTTCTGTATTGGCCATCAGGTGATGTCCGTGTATACAGTCACAAAGAACAAACTGTTGGTCTTGCAAAATTCAATCAATTGGTCTCCTGCTTCATTTCTTGATTCTAGGCCAAATTTTCCTACAATCTTTGATTCTGCTTGGCTTCCTTTTTTTGCATTCCAATCGTCTATGATTAACACAAAGTCCTGTTTTGTTGTGTGATTAATTTTCTCCTGAACTTAATCTTTCAATTTTTTCTTCTGCCTCTTTAGTTGAGCATAAACTTGAATTATGGCTATATTGATGGACTTCCTCTTAAGTCTTATTGACATGATTCGGGCAGGCTTTGCATTATATCCTTTGACTACTTTTGCTACATCTTTCCTCTCTATAAATGCCACCCCATTTTTTTCTTAGATGTTAATTTCCTGACTAAAATACTGTGCAATTATCTGACTCAAAATGTCCCATTCCTGTCCATTTTAGCTTACTTACCCCAAGCACTGCAATGTTTATACATTCCTTTTCTTGTCCTACTATGTCTTGCTTGTTCTGAGTCATGCTTCTCACATTCCATGTCCCTATAAGATGCGTTGTGCAGCTTCAAACTATCCTATCACTTCTGTGCATGTCAACATCTGAACATCCTTTCAACTTTAGTCCACTTGCATTGTTAATCCCAGCACTACTCGTAGTTGTCTTCTGTTCTACCCCAGTAGCTTGTTGATTGCATTGTGATGCTATCATCACTTGTTTCATGTTGGATTGTCTAATCATAGGGTTTCCATGGTAAAAGATCTTCAAAAGGGGGAGATTACCATGCCTAGTCTATGTAGAACTAACAAGCATTAGCTATGGTGCCACTGCACTTTTCTTTGAGAGATCCTCCACCAGTGTCAGCCTCTATTACTGCTGTTGCCCAGTAGCTGTTTGGCACATTTAATCTGACTCCTCAGCCAAAGTCTTCCTGACATTGGAGATCCTACCAGCACTGCTGCCATCAGCATAGCCTCTTGCCTCACACTAGCATGCATTCCCTCCACCACAGAAAGCTAGTGCCATCGGTGGGCTGGGAACCCTAAACTTACTAAATACGAAAAGGTGCATCTTTGGTCTCTGCCACTGCAGAGAGTGGCCATGCCTTTGCCACTGTCAAGAGGAAACCCACACAGACAGAAGTTACCTCCAACAATAACAGCCATTCCCTTAGGGCTGCTCCCTCAACTGTCATCACCAGCACCCATCCCAGCAGATTGCGACGGAGGGAGATGTGATGGGAACCCAGCAGCCTAGCTGAAAACTACTTATTTTGGTTGTTCTTTCTCCCTTAGCCATTTCCCTTTCTGTTATTTCTTTTTACATTATAAACTTGTGGGTGTGTATGTATGTGCCTTCAAGCCACCTGTCAACTTATGGCAACTCCATGAATTTCATAGAGTTTTCTTAGGCATACTCAGAGGTGGCTTGCCATTGTCTTCCTCTGAAATATAACCCAGGGCAGTGATTTTGGATTTCAACTCCCAGAAGTCCCAGACAGCTTAACCGATAGTCAGGAATACTGGAAGCTGAGGTCCAAAACATCTGGAGGACCAAAGTTTGGGAACCACTGGCCTAGGGCAAGTGGTATGACTTGGTGGTAGCCTATCCAAGTACCAAGGCCTGACCCTGCTTAGCTTCCAAGATCAGATGAGATCTGGTGCCTTCAAAGTATTTAGGCCTCTACAAGCTGTCTGTTTTAGTAGTTTGTATATAAGCCACTCTAATCAAAGACCTTTTTAGCTGATGAGTGAGACAAAAATGCTGGGGGGAAAGTATTCCCATAAGTGGGATAAAAATGTTATAAATCATTGCTCCCCCAGGCAGTCAGTAATCAGGTGACTGAAAGCACCCCTCAACTTCCAAAGGACTGTCTACCAACAACTTTGATTCTGAAGCAAGCTTTCACTGCACAGAGAGCTTTCATTTAACTATCATCACAAATAAACTTTAAGAACACAGGTTGAAGAACTCTATTGAGGCCTACAAAATCCCTAATTTTGATTTAGTGCAGAGAAAAACACAAGATAAAACACCTTTCCTGTTAACTGTCTCCCCTTGTGTTTTGGTTGTTCTGTCTTCTATGTTGCTACTTGCTTTTCTTGTGTCCCTTCCCAACTTTATACAGGCTGAAAGAACAAGAGTATTGTCTAGTGTTATTAGACACAGACATGATGAAGGCATACAGCTGTCATCTAAGTATTTCTTCCCTGAGCCCATAATTAACTAATTCTAAGAGGTTGGCTGTGCTACAAAAAAAAAAAGGTAAACAGAGAATAAAAACATATTAAATTTCCTCTGTTATCAATCAGTATTTCTTCATCAAACATAACGTGTCCCTTTGAGCTGTTTCTTGTCTTCTTGCTGCTCAAAGGAGGTAACTCTGTGGCATTAAGACTTCCTTGGATTACATGCATGTAATAACAGTGCCATTTTTCTAATCCACTTGGAAACTGAATTTAATTACCTCAGTAAGCATTATGGCTGATAAGCCTTGCCAAATTTTACCTCTTGTTTAGGTCCTTCGAGCCTGTGCAATGGATTTTTCTGGTGGAGCGCAGCGTGCACAGAACTGGCCTCACCCTTTAAACCAGAGATTCATCTGCCGTGGCCTTGCAAGCATGGACGTGGCAGCGAGGTCCTCGGGCCGTAGGTTTGATTAGAGTTTCCTGCAGTGTAGATGTGTAAATTGTTATTGCTTAAAACAATCTGTAAGCCGCTCTGATAGCCTTGTGGCTGAAGAGCAGGGTATAAATAAATAAATAAATAAATAATACAGAAAGAGTTTAATTGATACCAGGAAACATGCAATTGCCATTGTTAAAGAAGAAGGTCCAGAGTCCTATCTTTCATCAAAAGGGCTGCCATAGATGCTCACCAATGCCTGACATCTCCCCCACTACCTGCCAAGGATACAGGGCAAACATCTGCTTAGCCCCTATCCTCTACCAGTCTGGCCAAAAGGGCCCTCATGCCCTGTTGCAGGTTCACCAAAGAAGAGCTTGTTTCCCAATTCAGATAGGTGTACACCATCCGCTGGGTAGAGTTCAAGGCTGTTGAAAAACAATTTCAGGGTGTGGCAAACAGTAACCCAATCCTGCTACATAGCATTGTGAATTTCACTGTTGAGTCTACATTGGTCTCTATCTATTAAGTGTGTATCCCCTTCCCCCTGCCAAACCTGCCATGGTAGCATAGCTGACCACACCACTTCCATCTCAGGCCACATGCTCTTTATCACCCTGGCATCAAAGGACTTTGCCCTTCAACAAACCCAAGTCATTACGCCTCAGGTGAAGGAGGAGAATGTGTGGTGTAAGCCCACGGCATTCCCCAAACAGCAGTAGTATCAGACCGTGCCATTGAAGGCCGTTCTTGCACAGTCACTTAATAGTAGCCATGTCACCCAATCCCAGATGGATCCTGAAATGGCTAACATGCAGCTGCCCAGTAAATTACTGTAGCTGATGATCAGCACATGATGCCTCCCAAACTGCAACCTAGAACCTGAAAAAGAACAAGAAAAGATCCACCACATCATTATTGAAAAGGCTGAACATAATGTTTGTAAGCTGAAGACCTTCAGCATCCGATCTGCTGAATACCCTGGGTATCCATGGCCAAGGCTGCTGCAGTTGAAGCAGCTCCAATCCAAAGGAGTGAGTGCCGAATTTTACCACCATGAGGCCAATTGCAAAAAGGGCTCTGGAGGTTACAGACTAGAACAGGCATTTGTCAAAGGCGAGGAGTCCATACAACTAAACAATGGTCTTGGGAGGCTCCCTCTTCTGAATAAACTGATGTAATGCCTGAACTGGACAGATAGATCGGTGACTGCAAGTCTGGAGCTGAAACCGTGTCCCAGCCCTGGTGCTCACCTATCTTAGACGAATGGATGGTTAACACAATTTGCTGTCCACTAAGTTCAACATCCATGAATTTCAATGCCTTTCCAGACTTGTCCCCCTTTGATGCCACCACCAGTTCATTCACCTCTAATGTGCCAAAAAGGCAGTTAATGCAGCTGCATGAAACAACAAGATTTCGTATGGTGAGGGACAGATCCCTGGCTATATTCCATCTAGGCCTTTAAGAATGCCAGGAGACAGGGGTCTGTGTTGGTCTGTGTCAGATTTGCACCTGCGGGTGAGAAAGCTACAGGAAGGGAGGGGGGTTTCCTGATGGGGGATGCTGGGGGACAGCTGGATGAGGGCTCCCCTACCCTTATTCCAACATCATACTGCTAAATTGTTAACCATTTGTAAGCTGCTCTGAGAGCCTTTGTGGCTGAAGAGTGGGGTATAAATACCAGTAGGACCCCTGTATGCACTGGGAATTGGTTCTGAGAGGGGCCATAGATACCGAAAACCATGGATAATAGCGAATGCCATTGAAAATAATGGTATTTCCGGTTTAAAATACCATAGAGTTGCCTTGGAGGACCTAGAAAATAGCAAGAGGGGACACATAAATTGTTAAATTAACAATTTGTAAGCCACTCTGAGAGCCTTTGTAGCTAAAGAGCAGGGTATAAATACCAATAGGACCCCCGTATGCACTGAGGATGGGTTCTGAGGGGGGCCGTGAATACCGAAAACTGTGGATAATAGCGAACACCATTGAAAATAATTGTACTTCTGGTTTAAAATACCATAGAGTTGCCTTGGAGGACCTAGAAAATGGCTGGAGAGGACACATAAATTGTTAAATTAACTGTTTGCAAGCCGCTCTGAGAGCCTTTGTGGCTGAAGAGCAGGGTATAAATACCAATAGGGCACCTCTCTCCTTGGACCAGCCCGCCAACAGAAGTCTCCCATATTATCTGCCATGCCCTAGGCCTTCAACCAAAAGGAGATCTCTGACAACTTGGCTCTGATGAACTGTAAAGACAGTCCTTTATTATGAAAGGAAACACAATACTGCAGCAGCAGCACCAGGACCAATTGTACACCCCCTGTCTGCTGGCACTTATGGAGTTCAACAAAATACTTTACTGCTCTGATGTCGCTATTATTGGTATTTAGAGCTATGGATAGACTGATCAACTTGACTACCTCATCCTCCCAAGCATCCACAGATCTATTGGAATTGAGTCCGGTGAGATTTCTGCATCCGACACTAATATTCTGAAGTGCTTCATCTGTGTGGAGGAAAGAGCGTTGGCTATGCCATTGGCTATTTATTGCAGCCACATGGAGTGCTGTGAACAGAATGTTATGCCACAAGCACTGGAGCATATATGTTTTGACCAATACCAATATTCAAAGTTAATTGCTTGTCCCAATGAGCAGGAATGCACATTCCCCTCACTGTTTTTTTAAAACTCTGGGAAAAGCCACAAAAGCTTTTTCTTTGGAGTTTTACATTTCTTCCCCCCGTTCTTCCAAATATGGTGAAATGATACAGAATCCCATTAAGACAGGTAGGATTCTTCTCACATTCTGCGGGGAGTATTTTGACTGTTTAGACAACCCCCAAGTTAGCCTTTAAGGTAGCAGAAGACTCTATGCTGATCATTCTTACAGAGACTTTAATACTCCTCACTATCTGGATGTCCTCCTAGCCAAGTACTATTAGGCTTCACTCCATCTTGTGGCAGCACCACCCTTAGATCCCTAACTTTACTCTGATGTGTTTCAGCCTGAGCCTCAGGACAACTGTCAGCCCTGTGTGAAGCAACCTGCCAATGAGCTTCAAAATGCATTTGAAATGGAATCCTTTGTTTCTTCCAGCTGCACACATCTGAAAGATGGAAGAAGAGCAAAAGAAGAAAGGATGTTTGTGTGTTGGGAGAATTCTGAACCAGAGTCAAGCTAGTGGGATGGCCTGACTCAAGTACTGTACCTTGCCCAAATCCTCAGGCCAAAACTACTGCAACTGAGCCCAAAAAATCTGTCCAGATGAAACACTGGACAATTGCCCAGACTCTCCGACAATGATGGTGTCAAGTTGTGAGTGAATACAAGTGCCTAGCAAATTTGTTAGAGCAGGCAACTGAGGGCTCCAAGTCATCTCATTATTCAGAATAACTGCTGGATGACAAGTTGAGGATAAGATAGCAAAGGCATGATAAGGTTTTTTATTTCCATGTTCATTGCCACATAATAAGTGCAACAAAGAGTGAACACAAGGACATTTCTGCATGGAGTGCCTAGCAAATTTCTTACAGGGGGAACCTGAGGATTCCACTTTCTCTAAGTCTCATCCCAACAGTCTTCTCATTAACCTTTGATTGTACTCCTCTGTGACCTATTCCACCTTCAGTCTAGCCATTATTCAGCCTGCTTCCTTGCTCACAGGTCTTTGTAAACAGAAGTGAATTATGAGCTCCACAGAAATGCTGGCAATTTGGGGAAGACTGTATTTATGTCTCTTTTACATTTAACCAATTCCATGGTGAGAGCAAGGCCTCAGACCAATCAGGAAGTCCTGCCCACCAGAAAATTCCCAGAATGTATTTGAATCCTTTGGATTCTGTAAGTGTCTAGGAGTGCATGATTTTAAAAACAGTGCCCCACTTCCACAGAGCAGGTTTGCCACTACAAAACCAAACTTCACAAGGAAACCATCTGACTGCAACCATGGGCTGTTGAAACAAGCAGATCATGCTCCATAATTAGAAGGAAAAATACTATAGAGAAGAAATACATACTAATAATTGCTATCTTCCCCTTCCAGCTCTAAGAACTTTGTCAGACTAACATCTAACAATGCTGTAATTCCACTATTGAGGAAAGCAGAAACATACTGGCATGATTACAGTAATTATTACACATTGCTTTAATCGCGTGATACTGCATTGTAAGCATGCAATACTACTGCCACAGAATCATCACACAACCACAACTAGTAGTTTAAGGAGATTATCAGTCTGGCAAAAACCACGTCAAAAGATTGTGAGAAGAATAGGAAGGGGCAAGATTATCAAACAACAATGTCCTCCAGCGTCTCTGAATCCATAGCTCAGCCATGAGTGAGGCATCCCTTTCTATTAGTGGCTTGTCCCTGTCAATATGAAAGGGAAGCCTCATCCATGGCAGTGCTATGACCCAGGGATGCTCACATCACTCTTTCTGTTCCTGTCGCATTCTTCTGACATGGTTTGGAATGTGGTTTTTTGCTGCATTCTACTGCATCTGACAAGCTCTTACAAATGGGATTTTACATCTGTGGTTTTGTATGGGTGAGATTTTGGCAGTTCTTGTGAGAACACGCAACTTTGTTTAAACACACCAGAAATACATAAATAATGAAAGAAATTAACAAATACACACTGAAACAAAGATAAAAGTGTACCAAGAAAAGGTGACAGTTCTTTAAAATAGTGCCCTGTGTGTGTTCTCGTTGGGAAAGGAGAGGGAGGAAAGGCCCACCCATTCATGCTGTAATGGCACAATTACAGCAGGATGTGATTTCACATGCTCATCAATACTGTGAAAAGAATGCTATTGAGGGCAATTCATGGACTTTTCCATCAATAAAAAGTGGCAAGTAATTAACAGGAACACACATTGACCATGGGAGGACAACAACCTCATGCAATAATGGGAACTGATTTGTGATAAGGATGCTTCCTTGCCGGCAAGCCCACCTCCAGTGCACATCTGATTAATCAGCTATCAACTCTGAGAATGCACAGGGATGCGAATAGGTTGTCCTAACAAACGGTAGTGCATATTCCTACACATGATTTTAAAAAAATATGCAAAAAACTGTGAAGGAGACTGGTTACTTCCAAAGTGCTCACTACCATCCAGTAACCTATGGCTTGTCTACACAGGCAAAATAAACAAACCGCACTCACCCCATATTTATGGTACAGTTGACACATAATGTTTTTGACAATTCACATCTTCACCGGGGTTTCTGTAGGAAACTCTGGATCTGGAAGATTCATGGTTTGCACTGTATTTGAGGGAAAACATGGATTTTTGGCCATGTGGAAACTGCAGATTGGCTTCGTTGCAAAGCTGGGGCCAGGACTTCCAGTGGATGGGACTCCATTCTCCGATTTTATTTTATTTTATTCCCTTTTCAATCATGCACAAATCTGGATAAGTGTATCTCCACTTAGCCAGTAATACAGTACTCTGGGACGATGTATAGTCATTCACATATTCATATGTGTAAGCGAACAAGGGGGGGGGAATGGAGCAGCCACAGCCATGTGGCCAAAAATAGTATGACATTTAGACATGTGATTAGTGTGGGACCACCCTTTTACTCTGACGCATATTATATGCCTGGTGGCGCAGTGGTTAAATGCCAGTACTGCAAGTCACCACGTTGCAAGTTCGATTCCAGAGGGCTCCAAGGTTCACTCAGCCTTCCATCCTTTAGTAGGTCGGTAAAATGAGCACCCAGCTTGTGGGGGCAATTAGCTAATACACATTGGAAACTGTTTAATGCTGTGTAGATGTGTAAATAGCTATTGCTTAAAACAATTTGTAAGCCGCTCTGATAGCCTTCTGGCTGAAGAGCGGGGTATAAATAACTAAATTAAAAAAATATATAGTGTGGCGGGATACTTGGATCTACAGTCAGAGAAGCTTGGTGAGTGTGGCATCAAAAACATCAGCTGTGGCTATGAAGTAGGTGCAGGGTAGGTGCAGGTCCAGCGTAGACAAGCATTAATTAAAATTAATTAGACCATTTTGCAAACAACTGTGGGATGTCCACCCTCAGGGCCAAATAGTTTCAGGTGTCTAGGTTTCAAAGTTGTAAGGCTATAGTGGAGACAGAACCCTTTCCTTATCCCTCTTCAGTTATTATAGAAGAGCTGGCTTATCATTCCTTGATCACAGTTATGACAGCCACACAACTATTCACTCCAGAGGCAAAGCAGGGTAATCCTACCTTAATAAATTTCTTAACATTCAAAACAACCACCACCACCCCAGGCATAATAAAATTCCAGGTTAATGAACTGAATACAGGTGCTGCAGTACTTCTGCCAAACCTCCCACATCTGAAATATGTATATCCTTGAGAAAACTAATTGTACTCCTTATGACACAGTGACCGACACAAGCCCCAACTCACTTCCTAGCTCTGATCAATGATTGGACAGCAGGACGAGTGATGAATGAATAAAGTCTCCCTCTTGCTCCAGCTGAGTAACCTCTGCAGTAGCACCATCCATCAATGTGACAGTTCAAGAAATTCTATACAGATTTATCTACAGGGCTTCAGACAGGCAAGAGGAAAAACATATATCCCGCAAGCTGAAAGGGAAGATAACCGAAAGGGGCATTACTCCATTTTACTTTTCCAAAAAGTAAATCAGAAAATCCCACTTGGCTCAGCTAACTGTGAAAATGGACCGGCTAAACTGCTGTGAAATGGACTGTCACAAACATGCCACCTCCTTTTGCTCTTTCTTTCATCTTTCAGATGGGTGCAGCAAGTGGAAGCAGCAAAGGGTTTCCGACGCAAATGCATTTTGAAGCTCATCAGAAGGTTGCCTCACGCACAGTTGGCAGTTGTCCTGACCCAAAGATATCAGAGTACAGTTGGGGATCTAAGACTGGTGCTGCCACAAGGTTGAGGAGAGCCTAGTAGTACTTGGTCAGGGGGACAGGGGATGACACCCATCTGATGAGGAACAGAATCCATCTATGAATGATCAGCACAAAGTCTTCTGGCACCTGAAAGGCTAAATTGTTTCATTTGGTATAAACTGTCATGGATGACAACAGAAAACCATTTCTTGTTACCTGCTATTTCCAGGTAAAATTCAAATTGTTATCTATAACTCATTCCAGACAATGACACTTCTCTGTGACGTGCTTTGAATGGTAGACCATTACTTGCTTACAGATAACTGGCTAACTTGAAGAGATTATTGGCCAGAACAAAAGACCTCATAGCACCGAGAAAAACATGAGGACCAAATCAAATAGCAAATCCAAATGTCAGTTCAGCCCCCACATCTACTGTGAAAACACCATTATAAAGCCTAAAAACATTACACATCAGGGCAGTGTTAAGTATCCTTCCTTAATCTTCCAATGAAAGGACAAATAGACACAAACCAGGCAGAAATTGTAATGTTTAAAAACCAGCAGCCTGTGCAGCCAATCTCTGACAGTGGTGACCAACCTGCAACACAAGAATTTCCAAGACATCCTGTACGGATATGCTTTTTTAAAAATACTGTTTGGCAGTGGCAACTGGTGACAATAAATATGTGAGTAATTCACTTGTGCCCACCATCTTGCATTTGCAGGCACACCTGTTTTAACAATGAATGTGCATAGGTTTGCATGCCTGTATTCTTGACCTGGATGGACTGGAGAGCTGGGCCAAAGCTAACAAAATGAAATTCAATACAGAGAAATGTAAGGTACTGCACTTAGGGCGAAAAAATGAAATGGATAGATATAGGATGGGGGTGACCTGGCTGAATGAGACTACATGCGAAAGGGATCTAGGAGTCCTAGTAGACCACAAGTTGAACATGAGTCAACAGTGTGATGCGGCAGCTAAAAAGGCCAATGTGATTTTGGGCTGCATCAATAGAAGTATAGTGTCTAGATCAAGAGAAGTAATAGTGCCGCTCTATTCTGCCTTGGTCAGACCTCACCTAGAATACTGTGTCCAGTTCTGGGCACCACAATTCAAAAAGGATATTGACAAATTGGAGCGTGTCCAGAGGAGGACGACTAAAATGGTGAAAGGTCTGGAAACCATGCCTTATGAGGAGAGACTTAGGGAGCTGGGTATGTTTAGCCTGGAAAAAAGACAGTTAAGAGGTGATATGATAGCCCTGTTTAAGAATTTGAAGGGGTGTCACGTTGAGGATGGAGCAGGCTTGTTTTCTGCTGCTCCCGGACTGGAACACGGAGCAATGGATGCAAGCTCCAGGAACAGAGATTCCACCTCAACATTAGGAGGAACTTTTTGACAGTAAGAGCTGTTCGGCAGTGGAACACACTCCCTCGGAGTGCGGTGGGGTCTCTCCTTCCTTGGAGGTCTTTAAACAGAGGCTGGATGGCCATCTGTCAGGGATGCTTCTATCGTGGTTGTGTGGCGGGGGTTGGACTAGATGGCCCTCGTGGTCTCTTCCAACTCTGCAATTCTATGATTCTATGAGACAAATGAAAGCGGCTGCAAATTGGCATTTGTGCACATCAGTTCACATTTTATAGCCTCAGATAGACAAGCCCTAACTCATCTACCCCACCTTGAAATTCTGGACACAATTAACATGGGTTAGCTTCATATACATATACAACTGTTACTATCTACTCCAAGACATTGGGATGGAATGTACTATTTATAAAATTCATTAATAATAATTCACAGATAGCAAAGCCTTTGTGGACCCAGCCTACTTGACTCCACAATCTGTCTATGCTGGATGTAAGAAATAGATAGGGACAAGCATCACACCAAAGGTATAATTAGTTACGGTATTCAAGTAAGAGTTTTGGTTCATTTGAAAAAGTGCCCCTGGTTAATTGGGCAGCATTTAGAGAGGGGTTTATAAAGATTAATTCAAGATCTAAATAATAACACGTCTTATCGAACATATTTTGATACTGCCTCTCCAGCTAAAGTGGTTCACAAAGAAAAAATTAAGTACAGTAGTGGGATGAGATGCTTTTCTCCTTGGACCATTGGCTACCAGTAAATTTAAAATACAAATGATAATTTATTACAATAGCACAAAATTTAAACAGCTAGATAAAATAACAGCAACACAATCCCTTCATGGCCTTTAAAAGTCTCCACGAAAATCTATATGTGCATTTTTGAATGTATTAATACTGTCATCCTTCCACATTTGTGGGTTAAGCATTTGTGGATTTGATTATTTGTGGATTACTTATTTGCTGCCACTTCTGCTGCTCCCCTGTACGTGACAGAAAAAAAATATGTTTTCTCTAGGCATTTCTATGTCCTCCAATGCAATTCTATGCTCAACGTCTGGCAGATGTTGATCATAGAATCACTCTGGAAGACCTAGAAATGACTAGAGAAGTGTTCTTTCAGATACAAACATAGTGTCCTATATTTGCGGTTTTCCCACTTTCATGGGTATTCTGTGCCCATAACCCCCACATAAGTTGAGTGCTGACTGTAGATGCATTTTTCCTAATATATGCACTTTTGCAAGTAAACTCCTCTTATCTAATATATTTTTGTAATTGTCAGTAATAAAAGCACCTTAGTATATACTTCCTCTACTGTACAAAAACTCTAGCTCAAGAACCTGGAAAAAGTTTTGGTGTGTAAATATTTTTCTATTCACTTATTGTTTGGGGGAGGTGCGTATTAAGTAGTTTGCATAAAAATTGGAAGCAAACAAATTTCTCCCTAATCCATGTTATCATCCTTTTAATTTGCCATCTGAGAAAAACCTTTGACAGTGATTGATACTCCACAAAAAATGTCTTGAGATCTCATACTTTCCCACACCACCAGGTTAGAACTGGAACTACCAAGACGAAAAAGGCTGGATGAGCAAATACCATAAAACCAAGACAGCAGATCTTCAGAAGATTTTATTCACAGCATCATTTTTTTAAAAAAATAATGAAAACCAATAGCTACGGTTAATGTCTTCTGCATATGTGACTTTCACAGCAATCTTTCTCCTATTAAAGCCTTATGCAATGGCTCATAGAAAAAAAATTAATATGCTATTTTTCCCATTTCCCCTAATTAACAAACAAGCTTCAGCAGCAGCTGGAAATATTTCCTCACCATATTATAAACAAATTTCTTTAATTAACCAGATTATAGTGCTAGGCTGCCAGGGAGTTGAGAGCAACCATATACTCTACTGGTGAAAGCATCAACATAGAAAGCCCTTCCTGTTATCAGCTCATCTTATCCTTTGAATTCTCTCTCTCTGTCTCTCTCTCTCTCTCTCCCTCTCTCTCTCTCACACAAATACACTTGGAACACCCTATTTCTCAAACCAAGGATGATTGGAGCCCTCTATACTAAGGTTGCCAGGTGAAATAAGGAACAGGACTCCTATCCCTTTCTTGGTTGTAGAAGAGGACATTTCACTGGGCCTCTTCTGCAGAAATGCCCTCTTCTGTGTGTTTGTATGTGCCTTCAAGACACCTGTCAATGTTATGATGACCCTGACAACTACAAACAGGAAGGTGTTCAAATGTTACCTCAGAACCGAACTGTGGGAGTGTGGTAATTAAATTTTTAATTCCTGTCCTAATACTAATCACTATGATAATTATATGACAATACAGCTGTCCCTCTGTATCCACGGATTTGGTATCCACGGATTTAAGTATTCACGGCTTGAAAATATTCGTTAAAAAATAATAATCCAAAAAGCAAACCTTGATTTTGCCATCTTATATACGGGACACCATTTTGCTATGCCACTGCACAATCCTAAATATACACTGGACTGACTATTTGATGAATGTTGCTGTCCTTGAGCAAGCAGGGATCACTAGCATTGAGGCCATGATATTGAGAACGCATCTGCGCTAGGCAGGGCACGTTTCTAGGATGGAGGACCATCCTAGAAACCTCCCAAAAATAGTACTCTATGGTGAACTCGCCATGGGTCAGCATAAGAGGGGCGCTCCAAAAAAGCAATACAAGGACTCCCTGAAACAACATCTCAGGCTCGGCCAAATTGATCACCAACAATGGTCCGCCCTGGCCTCACATCGGGAGGCATGGAGACGCACTATCCACAATGCTGCAGCCTTATTTGAGAACTCACGCCAAACAAGTCTTGAAGAGAAACGACAACGCAGAAAGAATCACAACCTGGAATCATCACCCAAAGAGACCTTCTGCTGCGCTTTTTGCAACCGGACTTGTTTATCTCGGATTGGCCTTTTTAGTCATCAGCACGCTTGCAGAAAGCGCGGGATGTGTCCTTCCTGAATCTTCATTTGCGAAGAAAAGCCAGAGAGAGGGGCATACAATGGGACTTGAGTATTCACAGATTTTGGTATCCACTGGGGGTCCTGGAACCAAACCCCAGCAAATATGAAGGGACAACTGTATTACTATGTATATCTGCTGTGTGAAAATAAAGATATGGCTTTTCAAATAATACAATCTAATGGTATTGGTTTATTATTATTCTCTATTGCATCATAGAGTGATTTATACAGTGCATATAAATCAACCAGTTTTTGCAATTTTAATAGTTATACAACATGTAGAGAGTTATACAACCCAAAACAAATTCTGGGAGTGTAATTATTTAAATGAATATTATTGTTTTTAACTTGATACAATGCTGTATCACTACTCAAAGTACCACACTGTTCCAATGATACAATGTATTCCAATAAAGAAACAATGATATATAATTCAACAAACCAAAATGCTGCTGTGATGTTATCATTCATTCACTTATTACAAACAAACTTTCCTCTTATCTGTTAATTCCAATGGCTACAATAAAAAATACTAATGTTATGGTGATCCCAACAAGCAACACCTGCTGAAGTTTCCTCTTCTACACCATCATTAAAAGGACAGGAGCCCTGTCCCAGATTTCACAGTGGCAACCCTAATACAGGTAGTCAAGTCTGATTGGCACATCTGCTTGAAAGGCACAGACCAAGTCAGCTTGCAGAAAAATTCATAAAAACTGAATTCTACAACTACTGGTCACACACACGGTATCCGCAGGGGGTATGTTCCTGAATTTACCGTTTATACTTAGATAATAGCAAACCCTATTAAAATACCAGTACAAACATACCATAGAGTTGCATTGGAGGAATTTTTTTTTAAATAAAGCATTGAAAGTTCTAAAAAGCACACACACACACTTTAAAAGTCCCAAGTAACCCAGGGAGGGTCATAAAAAGAGCGAAAATTACCTAGATGTCTCAATCTCACCCAGAAGTGTTTGTGCCAGACTGGCCATTCTCAATGCAGTCACAAGAGTTAAATGGCTCAAGGTTTCTCACTCTGGCAATGCTGGAACAAAAGCAGCAGGGAGGATCAATTGATGGCTTCAGCCATCAATTAAAATCTACAGGTTTGGGGCTGATTCTACAGGTTTGGGGCTGATTCTAACTGTGAATCTACAGGTTTGGGGCTGATTCTAACTGTGAAAGGGCGACATCGTCTGATCTGTGCACCCTTTCGTGGTTTTGTGGTGTGGTTATGATTATTTTTTTTGAGTGTCTGATAAAGTCCCTAGAGAGGACGCCTCTCTAGGCATTTCCCCAGCACAACTCTATGGTATGTGTCTCTATTTTTTTCTGCCGTGGATAACTGAAACTGTGTGTATTGGTTCTGTGGATATGGGAGGCTAATTGTACCTACCTCTCATCCTGTCCTTATGTTGACCCCATCGTCCTGATGCCTCTTTAGAGGCTACTGATCACAAAGAATTTTACTCCATATTTTTTAAAACATGTTCATGAAAGTAATAATCATGACAAACCAAAAGGGTGAGCAGAGGTTGGAAAGGTTCAATCATCAAGAAGAGAAAAATAAACATAGGCAAGATCGAATAGACAATATAGAAAAACTAAAGTGATGTGTTTGTGTGTGTGCTTTCAAGTTGCCTGTCGACTTATAGCGACCTCATAAATTTCACCAGGTTTTCTTAGGCAAGGAATACTCAGAGGTGGTTTTGCCATTTCCTTCCTCTGAAATATAACGTACAACACCTGGTATTCCTTGGCGGTCTCCCATCCAAGTACTAATTAGGGCTGGTCCTGCTTAGCTTCCAAGATCAGAGGGGATCTGGTGTCTTTAGGGTATGGAGAATCCACATATGAGACCTAAACCTATTTGTTCTGGGATACAGAGCTGGTGTTGTTCCTAGATGGCTGACCATATGGAAATTTGGCTTTTTCAGTCTTTCCCACAGCTGTTTTCTTAATCCAGTCTTCTGAGCCATTTAATAAAACACAACACTGAGTCTGACAGAGACAGCATTCACCTTCTTTCTTTTGTGGTGGTGGTGGTGGGGCTTCCTTGTATAGGCAAAGGACATTCAGAAAAAAAAACACACCACTTTTAGATTACTGTGGGAGGAGAGAGCAAATGCATTGGATTGATCCCATCCCCTTGTTTTGTTCTAAGGCTAAACACTTGCAAATTTATAACCCCCTCCCTCAACATGGGGCACCATGACAATAAGGCCATTCATGGGCACTCTGCTGAGGCAAATGGGAGATCAGAAAGGTCAGAGGGTTTTGAACTTTGATCTAAGGTTTCAGATTTGGCAGGCCTTAAAAAGCCTCCTGCTTCATTGAGTTCCTTGATTAACCCAGTGAGAGTAGCCCAAGAAGAGCTGTGAGCTCAGCACTGCATCGGATTAACAGCCTTGACAGTGTTCTACCAAGCTTAAAAATCTCATCATGAAGCATAATGAGAAACTGAGGATGCAAAGGGCGAATAGTGGTGGTGGTTGTGGTGGGGAGAGATTCCCAAATCTGAGGTTTAATTATGAATGTCACCTGAGATGTTGCATCCCATAGAACAATTGAGGTATTGTCTGCCTGACAAAAGGAGGTATTAAACACACACATATGGGTACACACACAAACCACACTGTTCTTCTGTTTGGAACAAAACACAATGGGACAAAAGGTATATGGAAGGGTATTTCTCACCAGTTCCAAAAAGTCTGCCTCTTTTCTGTCTCATTGCTCTCTGTTGTTGAGTTCTCACCTTAAATAACAGAATGATTAAAAAAAAACCCTTTCCTTAAAGGAAAAAAACCCCAAGAACCAAGAACTATCCTGTTAAAGAGGTATCACACTTGAAGAGAGGGCCATGTAAATAGTCCAATTAAGGTTCAGATGTTGCCTTGCCAGCAAGCTCTACCCCCTGAACACATCCGACCAATCAGCTGTCTACTTCTGTTCTTATCAGGAAACCACATCCAAGTGAATCCGTTGTCCCAGGAGATTTTCAGACACGGAAAAATCGTCCCTTGCCGCGCGAGCAGCCTCCCGAAACTGCTGCGCGGCAAGGGTATTTTTCGGACGACGCTGTGCCTCTTGCGAAGCCGTCCGTGTCACTTCCGTGAAGCTTGGGACGGCTCCGCGCCATATTTCAAGCACGGGCAGCCTCCGTGATTGAAATATGACGCGGAGCCGTCCCAAGCTTCACGGAAGTGACACGGACGGCTTCGCAAGAGGCACAGCGTCGTCCGAAATATACCCTTGCCGCGCAGCAGTTTCGGGAGGCTGCTCGCGCGGCAAGGGACGATTTTTCCGTGTCTGAAAATCTCCCCAATGAGCAGGAATGCACATTTCATTTAGATTTTTTTTAAGTCATGAAAAGTCATGAAGGCTTGTCCCACTGAGTATTTGGAGTATTTATTCCCCCACCTTCTGAATAGGGTGAAACGATGCAGGATCTTGTTCAGACTAATTGTATTCTCCTCAAATTTTATGAGTTTTTTTGTTGTATAGATAAGCCCTTAGACAAAGAATACTCAGAGGTGGTTTTGCCAGTTCCTTCCTCTGAAACAGCCTACAGCACCTGGTGGTTATCAGGATTGGTCTTGGATGTGACCTTTTCCTGCCAAGTTCAGTTCTGTTGTATCACTTTGTGACTAATTGTGTTTGCATTCCTTTGTACTTGCTGATGAGTGTGTAGTCGAACTGGGAAAAGGGAGTATGGGCTCTATGTTTGTAACGGTTTGACAAAGCTGGCACCTGGCCTCAGCTATGGGAATAGTGGGCTGAGCCCAGATCTGGTGGGAACTTAGTGTGTGGACAATGGATAGCCAATGATTGTCTAACCCACCAGACTTTGTAGATTGTAGACTGCTTTTACTTTACTGCTTGTTAGTTAGATTTCATTCTGAGCAACAAAACTGTAGGGTTAACTCTTTAGATTACTGTGACAATAAAGTTTTCTGTTTTTAACTCTGCTACTGCTGGTAAGCAAGTCTGAAGAAGCCAGTACATGACACTGGTATTTGTGGGTGGTCTCCCATCCAAGCACTAACCAGGGCTGACTCTGGTTAGCTTCCAAAATCAGACAGGATCTGGTGCCTTTAGGGTATATAGGCCTTACCTAACTGAGGTATATCTGTATACCTGTACTAAAATGCAGCATTACTTAGACACAGAGAAACACTTTGGAGAGTCTAAAGCAGAAGAAAAGAGGAAGGCACACATGGAAAAATCCTCTATAAAACCCCAGCCCCCCCCCAAAAAAAAAGAGGCACAGAATTTGCTTCTCAGGCAGCTCATCAATCATCATGCTAATCCATTCATTTCAGTCTTGATGTCAGAGCTTTTCTGACCTGCAAAATATTGCCTTCACTTCTCGTGTTTCAGCAAGGGAAAGGTTTTCAGGAAAGAGCTTAAAATTGTTAAGGCAAGATGGATAGAAGGTCTCTTGTAGGTGAGGTGGGCAGCAATGGGCAGCATTGTTCTCTCCAAGATGGCCAGCTCCAGTCAATTTCACATGTTAGTGATACATCCTATGATCAAGTCCAAAAACAAAGCAGGGGAGAGAGAATGGGGGGAAGGACATCAGTTCTCTCCAAGCCACCATGAAAGAAGGGCTTATATTTAAAAGCAATTATTTTTCATTGGAATTCACCCTTCAGGGCAGGAAATTCCCTCTGAGAAAGAGGGGGATTTTTCAGTATCTCAGCAGCACGTCTGAAAAATATCACTGTATACTTGAACACAAACTTTGAAAGTTTTTCTTTTTCTTTTTAAGATCACTGCAATTCTGGAGAAAAAAGGAAGGAAGGAAGGAAGGAAGGAGAAAGAGAGAGAGAGGTTCCATCAGTTTCAGAGGCTGAAAAAGTGCCAGTCTTTTTTCACCTATTATTATTTGGTTGAGATCCTGCATCAAGAGACTTTGGGCTTGCCTACACAGGCAATATATCCCATCTTCCCCTGTCTTGGAGCCCTGAAGTCCTGAGGGTGCAAGACAGGACTTTTGTCCCATTCTGTCCCAGGGAAGTCTTCACCACCCCCAGGGCAGATACGGGCTCAGACATGGGGAAGATGGGGAAAGGTCCAATTCAGTGTTTTAAAATAATACCTGTTTTGCTCCTTCTCTGCAGAACAAAACAGATCAGGACCCATGTGTCTGCAGGAGTCCATCGTAGAAGGCTGGCTCTCGCTGCTGCCTCCTGTTTCCCTGGCTCTCCCAGAAGGCAGAAAGGAGTCATGCAGCATATGACCAAGGCTGGTCACATACAGGGGGCTTTGATCACATGTTGCGGGCCGACTTTCTGTCTTCCGAGACTGTGAGGGAGATGGCGGTGGTGGCAACTGCAGCAACAGGCTGGTGTGCCCTTCAGAAATTCATTCCATTTCAAGGTGGTAACAGGGGAACAACAGGCCTGATCTGCACCAGCAGGGATCTGGCATATCCTGGCTTGTGTAGACGAGTCCTATTTTTGGCACATAGCTACCCTCTGTCTCCCAATGAAATTCCCTTTTCAGTGTGAAAGCCCTCCCTCCACAGCATCCATTTTAGTGTTGATGGAGAGTGGGGAGGCAACAGAGAAATGTCCCACCACTTTCTTTTAGTTAGACGCACTGTGATAAGCATCCTACATGATTTCCCAGAGCTCCTTCTGAGGTCCCCGAAGATGAAGTTCCTGCTTTGCTTCCACCAAAAGGAAAATAACTGGACTCATCTCTGCTGCTGTCCTTGCTCCCTACCAACACAGAAATTGCAGTTTGAATGGAGGCTCTTCCTCATTGAAAAGTTGGGTTGTGGGGGAGGGATTTTGGTCATTGCTTGGCCAGCATGAAACTGTGGCCTCCGATCAAAAAACCCCAACCAAAACAGTGAGATACAATGGTTGAGGCAGACTTAGGCCATGGCAACTCACTAAAAGGATGTCCACCATTCTTTTCCTTTGCTTCTCAGCATTTTCTCTTACTAAGTGCCCATCTAAATGAAGCAAAAAACACAATTGCTCCACAGTAATGGCAAATTCCAGCAGCTGTGATTTGTCCTTAATAGCTTTTTGGCCTCCAAAAGCTTTGCATGCCTGCCAGGCAAGATGGCAACCATGAGTGAATTACTTGCCTTTTAACTTCCCTGAATTTGCTGCCACCTAAATTTTGTTTTTTAATTTCCTATGTGCGATAGAGTGATTATTTTGCCTTTACTAAAAAGGAAAAAAGCCTCCCAATTTTATCACCTTAACACTCATTCGCTAAGGTGAAAATCCAACAAGGTGGCTCCAGGTGATTGCCTAGTTAGTAAGCCACACCACCCATGCCCGTGCAGCCAATCAGTTTTGTGTTTCCACTCATATGGGAAAGTGATTCAAAGCTAATAGTTTGTCCGAGTGAGCAAGAATGTGCATCCCCCATGCTGTATTTTTTTTAACTCCAGGAAAAGCCACAAAGGCTTTTCCTCCAGAGTTTTTGACATTTTTGGCCCCCTCTCCTTCCGAAAACGATGTAACAATGTAGGATCCCATTAAGACAGGTGGGATTCTCCTCGCATTATGTGTGGAGTATTTTCACCATTTAGCTAGCCCCTAAGCATTGGCATTGCGGTGTTGCATTACGTTACACCTGTAAGTGGGCAGGGTTGTCAGGACCCTTGATTTATTAAAATTGTTGGGTGTCCATTGTTTTTAATTTCCTACAATAACCTAGAGAGATATTACTGTACTGGAAACTGAGCAATATGGGAGAGGACTGTTTTCTGAAGGGCTGGCATTGAAAGGAGTCTGCCCAGGCTCTGGAATCCTCAGACAATCTCACTGTTGCCACCCCCACGGGCATTTTTGGTGCCACTCTGAGAAAGGGTCTTCCTGGTGACTTCTCCCCAGCTATAGAAGTCCCTGGCTGGGGAAGCTACATTGGCTCCCTGCTACTGGCAGGCAAAACCCTTTTTCTCCAAGCATGTTTTGGCAACTACTCAGCTGCTAGGGAAAGAGTTTTTAATGGATCGATGCTAGAACATTTGGCTGTGTGATTTAATTAATTTATTTTTATTATATTTCATATTGTGTATATTATTTATTATATAGTAATTATACTTTTGGGGTGTATTTTTAATTGCTCCTTAAGTCAGTAGTGTTCTAATGTTGTAATCTGTATAACTGTGTTTTAGGAGTGAAGTCAAAGGCTTTCATGGCCGGCATCCATAGATTTTCCTTCGTTTTTTTCCGGGCTGTGAGGCCGTGTTCTGGAATAGTTTCTTTCTGACGTTTCGCCTGCATCTGTGGCTGGCATCTTCAGAGAATGTGTTTTAGGACTTTATCAGACCACCCCACATTAATGTTCTTTTGCCAGCATAAATTGGTGTTTTTATGCCAGCAAAAGAACCCCCACCCCTACCAGACCTACCTTTACAAGCGTAAAAGGCTTCCCTGGCAGTAACGGAGCACAAACAGAGCTCTGTTTACTTCTGGGTTCCAAATCTCGCTGATTCTCATGGGAAGACGCTAGCGTGGGAAATTTAAAAATTAAAGCAATTGCAACACACATGCAAAAAGTACAGCAAAGCACAAAAGCACACTTTAAAAGTCCCAGGTACGTTGGGAGGTGTCATAAAAAAAAGTGTCCCCTACATGGCTGTCGTGATCTCACCCAGAAGAGTTCTGTCATTGACACAGCATTCACATGAGCACAAAGGTGCAAGGATTCAAATGACGGTAATGCTGGCAACAAAGCACCATGGCCAATCTATTGACGGCTTGGGCCATCAATAAAAAAAGTACAGCTTTTTAATAAGATATGATTGTGAAAGGCCAACATCATCTAGTAACAACATCATCTAGATTGCAACCATTTTGCAATCATTAGGCAACCTTACGATGCCATATTTGCCGCATCTGATAAAGTCCTTAGTATCATTTTTTTCCTCTGTTTGTGCCTGCTTGCTTCGTTATTTGTCTTAATCTTATGGTTTCTTAAGCTTGTTATAGGTTGCCTTGACTCCCAGTCCAAGGAGAAAGGCAAGACAGAAGTCAGATAGAGAGACAGATAGATTTGCATAAATTATACAATTTATTTATTTGTATATCTGTATGTGAGAGCTGGTGTGGTGTAGTGGTTTGAGCAATGGACCATGACTCGGGAGGCCAGGGGCTCATCTACATGAGGGGGAAAAAATTCAAAATACCTCATGCTATTGGCATCTTGCAGCAGCAACATGTTCAAATGATTTTCCTAGCCTTGGAAGCCCCCATAAGCCTTTCATTCCTGATGGCAGCCACAAGTGATTTACTCGCATTAGTTCTTCATTGCTGCTGATTTGTTTTTGTTTTTAAAGTTGTCCCAAGGTACACTGGTGTGATAGAGTGATTCTCCAAAGCAAAATAGAAAGTATTAATCCTTTTTATTGCCTTAGTGAGCAATTGCTAAGGCAAAAATCCAACATGGCTGCAGCAGGTGCTTGCCCTGCTAGCAAGTCCTGACCCCACTCTCGCCCAGCCAATCAGCTTTGTGCTCCCTTTTGAGTTTTTTATTGTTCCATAGTCCAAATGAGAAAAAATGCACACCCACCTCACAGTTTGTGGGGAAAAGTACGGGGAAGGCTCTGTGAGGGCTTTTACCCTGTTGTTTTTGCTGTTTTGGGCCCCCCTCCTTCCAAATAGTGTGGATTGGCTCTGGATCCGGTTTAGACTGGTAGGATTGCCAGCAAATTCCATGAGGGGTATTTTCACCATTAAGCCTCAGGGTTCAAATCCCTGCTTGGCCATGGAAAACTACTGGGTGACTTTGGGCAAGTTACACTCTCTCAGCCCCAGAGGAAGGCAAACGCAACTGTCCTCTGAACAAATCTTGCCAAGAAAACCTCGTGATAGGTTCACCTTAGGATCACCATAGGTCAGAAATGACTTGAAGGCACACCACATCAATATATATATATATATATATGTATTTGTGAATCTATTTATCTGTATAATATGTGTGTGTGTGTCCTTACTCAGCTATACAAACTCCCTGGGTGACCTTTGACAAGTCACACTCTTTTGGTCTCAGAGGAAGGCAATGGCAAACCTCTGCTGGATCAGTCCTGCCAAGAAAACCATAAGACGGGGGCTATATAAATTGGAGTTGACTTGAAGGTACATAACAACAATACACACAGTCCAAGAAATATTTTACCACTTGATTCTGGTGAACTGGCCCTGAGAAATCACAGAAATAGCATGAGGAAGAAAAACATGCAAAGATGTACATAAAAGAACTGAAGTGGTACTCCTGTTCACAACAACAGCACATGTATTGAGCTGCTTGTGTGGGAACAAAACTTAATGGCACGTAGAGAAGAACACTAGGGCCAGTAAATATGCTTCTGCCACCAGCATGGTTCACAGTGTCATGTTGAAAACCATTTTAAAATGTTCCTCTAGCCATGGAAAAAGAGTAGAATCTTCCCACCACCACAAATTTATCCTGTGTATTGCACCCAGTGTTCTACTGAGGTTAAAATGGAGCCTTCTCTCCCTATTGACCCGGTAAATGCAAGATGGTATGTACAAAGGACAGTGAATCTTTAAGCAGATTTTCAGATATAAACCATGTAGTGGTAGGGTACCAGGAAAAGTCTCAGGAAGAACTGCAGATTCTTATTAATTAGAACTCATCTTAGCGATATGGGGAAGATGTGGCCTTATTTGCATCCTATGTGGCCAAGTGAGATGTGGGGTCAGGGTTTGTCTAGATGAGAGAATAAAATGTGGATTGATGGCAGTTTCATCTGTTTCAATGATTTATTTATTTTTATTTTTTTGGCAAGGCTGCTGGTGTGCAAAGTTATCTGTGTTTGCTGTTCACAGGGAGGCATGCCAACGAATCAAGATGGTTGGTGCGAGTGAATTACTCACAGTTCTATACTCCCCAATTTGCCCCCGACAAACAGTATTTTTTTAATATAAAAAACTAAATCCAAGGTGCGGAAGAGTGATCTTCCACTTAAAGAATGAAAACAGGAAAGGCTGTTTCATTGCTTCAGTACACAATCGCTATGGTGACAATCCAACATGGCGGTTTCTGGGTGCTGCCTTCTTAGCAAGCTCCCCTCCCCTCCCCACATGTCCAACCAATCAGCTATCCTCTTCAGGAATGTGCTGTGATGCAATTTGGTTGTCCTGATGACCGGGACTGTGCATTTCCATCAGGGTTTGTTAAAAACTTCAGGAAAAACTGTGAAGGCTTTTCCAGTATAGTTTTCCTGGATTTTGCTCCTCCCCCCTCTGAAAATGACAGGATGCTGCAGGATCCCATTTGGACACATGGGATTCTCTGCAGATTCTATGAGGATTTATTTCACCATCTGGACTATTGCTTATTTTGCTGTGCAGGTACTGCTGATGGTGAACTTGATGATACCTAACATCCTAAGGATAGTTTACTCCTTTAAGGGTGGGAACTGCACCTCAGTCACCTCTGCACAGCTCCCCAAGACAAAGGAGATTTTCACACTATGCTGTTATAGTGTTACTATTCCACTTTATTTGCTATGGCTCTCTCCTGTGGAATCCTGGGCTTTGCTGTTTAGAGAGGGGCATTTGCAACTCTCAGCCAGAGAGCTCTTAGGCCTCATTAAACTACAAACCCCAGAATGCCACAGGATGAAGCCGGAGAAGTTAAAGTGGAATAGTAACACTATAACAGTGTAGTGTGAAAATCTCCAAAGAAGGAAAAGCTGTGCAAAATGGTTAGCCGGTATGAAATGGGAGCATAAATGTGAAAAATACCTGACATTTCCCCTGCCAATGGAATTATGTAAAGCTTATACATGCTTATGTTTTGAACAAATGGATATGATGATGAAATGGGGAAGATTCTATGGTATCCCAGTACAAGATAGGTTGTGTATCTGTTGTGAACCAGCTCTGGAAGATTTGGCTTATTATATATTCGAGTGTCAGGAGGCAGAGAAGATGGCACTGGAGGCAGAAGCATAGCGTGTGAACTCCATTTTTAATTGTGGAAAATAGTCTGTAGATTTTCACAACAAAGTGCTACAGAGCTAAATAGTACCTACAAACATATTTGAGTGTCAGATATATACTGACATTAGAAAGTTATTTACGGTAGAGCTTTTCCTAAAGAAAATGAAATACTGGGGTATAAAAGAGAAACCTAGTTTCCTGTTACAACCAATAAATCAACATGTGATTCGGAGGGTCTCTTCATTTGTGGCAAAGGCTGCCAGATGCCAAGAAAAATTGTTGGAGTCCATTTTGGCTAATAGTCATAGGCTAATCTCTCTCTCTCTGGCTTTTCTTCGCAAACGAAGATTCAGGAAGGACTCATCCTGCGCTTTCTGCAAGCGCACTGATGACTAAAAAGGCCAATCCGAGATAAACAAGTCCGGTTGAAGAAAGCACAGCAGAAGGTCTCCTTGGGTGATGTTTTTGGATTGTGATTCTTTCTGTGTTGTCGTTTCTCTTCAAGACTTGTTCGTCGTGAGTTCTCAAATAAGGCTGCAGCACTGTGGATAGTGCGTCTCCATGCCTCCCGATGTGAGGCCAGGGCGGACCACTGTTGGTGATCAATTTGGCCAAGCCTAAGATGTTGTTTCAGGGAGTCTTTGTATCGCTTTTTTGGAGCGCCCCTCTTACACTGACCCGTGGCGAGTTCACCGTAGAGTAGTATTTTTGGGAGGCGATGTAGAAGATATGAGAGTATAAAATACCACCTTTGTGTGACACAAAAGGTTAATTGTTACTCTTCCATTGTTACTGTAATGTGATTTGTTTTATCATATATGGTATTTACTTCATGTTTAGGTATATATTTTATTTAGTTAAGTTTAGTTGTGATATTGTAATTGTGTGAAAGTTTGGATGTTTTATACTTTTTTTTAACCTTTGCAATGGTCTTTTGACTAAGCAGTAAACTTTTCATTCTGTGTGTGTGTGTGTGTGAAGTTTCTGTAGGTGATGCATAAAACTTAGATCAAAAAGAAAGCCACCAAGTGTCTGCAAGATCTGTCTATTTATTTATTTATTTATTTGCATTGTAAATGGAATAGAAATTTAGTAGGCCACAAGATCCCATCACTGTCCTAATCATTTTGGAGTTAAGTCTTTAGGCAGGTTCTTCTTTCCCAGATGTGTAAGCACAAGCCTTCATGTGCTTACTTGGATGTACATCACATAGTGTTCAGTATGGTCTACTCCCAGGTAAAGGAGTGTAGGATTACAACCCAGATCAGTCATTAATGCTAAATAGATAAATAGCTCCTGACTTTCTTTTTTAAAAATCCAATCTTCCATTTGCATACAAACTGCCTGTGTACATGGGGGGGGGGCGACATTGTACACCAGATGCAGAAAGATTATGCCTGTCTGAACACACTTAAAAGTGAACTACAGATGGTTTTTCTACTGTGATAAAAGGTGGCCTCCAAATCTTGGCTCAAGGCACATGGTTGACTGGGAAACTGGTAGCACAGAAGGTTTGAAATGAAAGACAAGATGGAGGACTTCTCTAAATAATTAATTTCAGGGTTACTGTGCAATCCAGGAACCCTGCTGATTTTCAAGCCTTTAATTGCTTATTAGGCTGCTGTAAGTCACTGTGCAAAGTACACTGAAGGTCTCTCTCTCTCTCTCTTAAAGTAGATTAAAAGGCATAAAAGGCAGTCCATTTGTTTGGGGTTTTTTTCCGCTTGGCTAAGATTTTTTTCCAGGAGAAAATGCCTAGAGCAAAAGAAAAAGAGGTTGCAGAAAGTGTGTTTGAATGCATGTTCAAAATGACCTATTTTACTGTATTTTGAAAATGCCTGGGCTTCAGAACATAGGTGGACACACTCAAATGGGACTTACATCTGTGTAAACTTGTAAATAATTCAGCTGTGTGGCTAGAATCCTATTCATGCCCACCTTATTGAACTCAGTAGGGCTTACTTTTCAGTAGGCATGAATAGGATTGCCTACAACAGGCGAAGAACAGGTTGCCCTCCAATGGTTATTGGACTGCAGCTCCCATTAGCACTAGTCAGCATAACCAGAAATGGAAAAATATGTAAAACTTGAGATCCTGCACTGGGTGATGTCTATCTGGCATGTAGCGATGTCACTGTAGCAACATCTCCCTGTGCTACTCCCACAAAACCCACCTTTTAAGAAAAGCAGACCCCCAACATGTTATTTCTGTGTCATTGGGGAGTGAGAGAATCAGCAAAGACTCGCCCAGCTGTTTTTCTTTTTCTTTTTTTAAATTCTTCTTTTTATATCAAAATAAATTAAATCATACATGTAGCAAAGCATGCTTGTAAAGTATGTAATAGAAATGTAAGCATTATTGACTCCAATTACGCTCCGTTTCTTAAAACAAAATAAAGTCATTTACATGAGTTCATCTCCATATGTATCTATTCTTTACATAAAACTATTGCGTAAGTACTTCCTCAAGAGTTTCTAATTGTTACTGATTTGTATTGTAATTTACATCAGGCCTTGTTCCAATAATTGCAAACCATATAACCTGTCAATCTACCTTTCCAAAAGTGAAATCTTAGAGTTTTTAAGGTTCTTATACCTTTGTTCTAACTATTATAAGCCCATTTCTTCATCAGAATCTATTATCTCACTCTTTTCTGATCTAATTTCCAGTATAACGAGACTGGCTTCCAGTCTCTTCCAACTTGGTAAGTTGTTTTGTAATTAATCCAGGCTATTAATTTATCCATCTCCACCATGTCTATGACTTTGGATTTCTAATTTTCTATTTTATGCTTTTCCCAACCTTTAGTGATAATTAATCTGCCAGCTGAAATCATATAAAGTATAATTTTCTTATGTTTTTTTCTCCAAATCTTTTTTCAGTGTAGAAATCATATTTAACAAATACAGTTCTGGTGCCATTCTAAACTTTACATTTAGTATCTCTTGAACTGATATGTGGATTTTCTTCCAGAACCTTTTGAGAATTTTACATTGCCACCATGAGTGAAAATATGAATCTACAGCTGTCTGACATTTCCAGCTATTTTTCTATATGGGTTCATGCATTACAGCAGCCATCTGCAGGGCCCTCTAGAGGTCCTTGGGAGGTTCCTGTAAATCCTTGTGATGAGCCCAACTACAGGATAATATCTTGATGCATCTCTGCTGAGTCTCTCCATGACCACCAATTCTCTAATTACACAAAAAGGACAGGCTGGGTGGGGGAAAGGGCTGTGTTACTTTAAAAGTGAGGTAGGGAAGGTTTGGTCATTTGCAAGGTTGGTAAAGCATTCAACACAATGGCCAAAAAGTGGTTTGGTTGCAATACTGCAGTAATTCAGAATGGGATACTAGCCACCCTTAAAATCGGACTTTGGTAAGAAGCACCCAAACAACCTGTAGTATTGGTGGTTGTGTGGTTGGAGGGTGGGGAGAGATTAAATACACTTGTTTCTTTGTTTTCAGTGCTGGCTCAAGACATTTTGCTTCCTGAGGCAAACAGGAAAAGATTGTGCTGTACTGGCAGCTCACCTTTCTTCCAGCAATGGCAAGGGAAGTGTTTCCTCCACCTTGCCTGAAGGTAGCTGACTTTTCAGGGAGTGCAGAAGAAGCTGTGTGGAACACATTGCCCCTCCTCAAAGAGAGAGGGAAGGCCAGCGGGTTCAGAAGGAGCAGTTAGGAAGATGTGGACGGCTTCACCTCCAGTATCTACCTTTTCATATAAGGGCCTCACTCTGTTTGCCTGAGCCAACCTTGTTTGGTTTTTCGCTCTACATCACTGTGGTCAGTACAGTCAAAAAAGCCTTGAGCCACTAATCTAATCTTGGTACCCACATCATCTTGGTGACTAGGGGGCGTTGACTCAAATCACCCATCCCCAAAGCCAGCTTGCCTGCCTTCACACTGACATGTATAGAGGGTTGTATTTGTAGAAAATTGGTGAGGAATTCAGTAACTGGGCTGTTCGTCCATCCATACACATTTCTTATAATATATTTATTTATTTATTTATTTATACCCCACTTTTCAGCCACAAGGCTATCAGAGCAGCTTACAAATTGTTTTTAAGCAATAGCAATGTACACATCTACACTCCATTAAGCAGTATCCAATGTGTGTTAGCTAAATGACCTCACAAGCTGGGTACTCATTTTACCAACCTACGAAAGGATGGAAGGCTGAGTGAACCTTGGAGCCTGCTGGAATCGAACTTGCAGTGTGGTGACTTGCAGTGCTGGCATTTAACCACTGCACCACCAGGGTTCCTTTCCGCACACACACACATACAGTCGGACCCCCATATCTGTGAGGGTTCAGTTTGAAACTGGATTATTTGCCATGACTCCTTCCTATTGAGGACTGGGATGTGTAGTGTTGAGGTATCAGCACTCTTAGGCAGAGAAGGCTGAAGACCTTGTAAAACTATAAATCCCAGGATCCCATAGGAAGGAGTCATGGCAAATAATCCAGTTTCAAACTGGATTATTTGCGTAGTGTGGATTTGGCCTGCATCAACAGGTCATATCCTGTCGTGTCCTGGTGCATTGCCATGCCCTGGCAGGAGCCCCTGTGCATGAAGGGCAGGATTATGTTCACAATGATTGTGCAGAGTACTGCTTTTTAAAAGAATGTCTGGAGAGCTTACTGTAAAGCATGGTAGATCCAAAAATATTCCCCTGGTTTGGTTATGTAATTTGTTCTTTAAAAGAGGCTGTTTAGGAAAAAGTATGAAGGGCGGGGGAGGTTATTCTTTGAAGATACTTTAAAATCTTTTTACATTCTGTAGATAGATTTCTTAAATTCCCAGTGTGAGCATTTGATTGACATCCTAATGGAACTCCTAGGTTAAAAAAAATCACAAAGAGAGACGGGTAAAGTACACATTTATTTTATTTTTCATTCCTTCCCTCTTGTCTGATGCTTCTGCAGTTCTGCTATCTCCAAGTTTCAGTGGCTGAATAGCAGTGAGAAGTACAGCCAATGTGTTGCTTGCCTTGTAATTGTAACATTCAGTGCCAGTTGATGGCTCCAGTGTGAGTACAACAAATCCATTCCAGGTTTTGGCTAGTTTTAAAGGAGTTCTATAAGGTGCTGAAACTATTTAGGTTAGGGTTCGCCACCATGGAGAGCTCCTATAAGCCCTGGGGTGGATTCACTCCTCCACTGATATGAGAGCCACCAGCTGGTAACATTGTGCTAGAAGAGTGGTTGCCAAATCATGGTCCTCCAGATGTTTTGAACTTCAGCTCCAAGAATTCCAGACTGTTAACCAAGCTGGCTAGGGTTTCTGGGAGTTGAAGTCCAAAACCCAGAGGACAAAATTTTGGCAACCTCTGTACTAGGAGAATTCCACCCCGCATCAGCTTTCCTTTTTGTGTCAGAGCTTGGAGTTAGTTTCTACTATGGGTTTGGAGTACTGGACATGACAAATGAAGGCAACTAGTCAAGTTGGTAAGAGGAATTGCAAATGTGTCACTGCACCAAGGCTGGGTTCCAGCCCCCTAAAAGAGTCTGTGATAAGGCCGTTACTGGAAAGCCCTCTTCAAATTCCACATGATTACCTGTCAATCTACAATATTCCTCTTTCAGACAAGGTTCTGGAGCATGTGGTGGCCTCCCAGCTCCAGATATTCCTGGATGAGATGGAGTATGGATATGATGAAGTAAGAATGAGACACATTTAAAACTGGCTTTAGGCCTGGAGGTGGTTTTGGTCACCTCGGTGGAAGACCTCTGCTGAGAGTTGGATGTGGAATGTGTGTTCCTCTTAGTCCTGCTGGACCTGTCATTGGCTTTTGACACCATGGTATTGTTTTGGGATGCCTCTTTGGGGCAGAGACTGGAAGCTTACACTGTTCTATAGCACCTCTGCTCTTTCTTGGAGAGGTGAGCCCAGAAAGTGGTGGTTTGAAATTCTGCCTCCCCCCAGGGCTCAGCCCCGCACCCCATGTTGTTTAACACATGCACAATTGTTTAACACATACTCTGTCTCTCCATCTAAATCCAAGAAAGACATTTTGGTGCTAAACCAATGTCTGGTGTAAGTAACAGATTGGATGAGGGTGAACAAATTGAAGCTTAGTCTAGACAAGACAAAAATTCCAGGCTTGGGGGGGGGGGCTTCCTGTTGAAGGGAACAATCACATAAATGGGCTTCTCTGTCCCCCATATGCTGTACATTTGCTTTTGAAACTGTTTGAATTGTCAAATTTAAATACCAGCACTCATGAATAAGAAAGATAAAAGAGGGCATATTGTCCCTATTATTAGAGAAGAAATTGAAGTGGTCTTGTCATAGAATCATAGAATTGTAGAGTTGGAAGAGACCATTACAGTGGTGAGTTAGATCAGGAAAAAGGGGGAATCAGGACTGCAGAAAGGGTGATGGGTGGACAGAACTCCATTTTCACTAACAAAGATGATGGCATAAAAAGTTTGCTAATAAAAGTTTAAAAGGAGTCCCAAGAGGACATGACTATAGTACTGAAAATCCACTGGCAAGAAACCTACTTTAACACCCAAAATAATCGAAATAGAGACACTCTCTAATGAAGCTTTTGAGCCTAGCCTCAAACAAGCAAACACAGGACAGTGATAAATTGGAAGACCTGAAGAACCACAATGTTGTTTTGGGGGTTGTCAGAAATGGCGAAAATACTCCTCATGGAATGCGAAGAGAATACAATCTGTCTTAATGGCATCCCGTATCATATCACCATATTCAGAAGGAGGGGGGCTAAATATGCCATATACTTTGTAGGAAAAGACTTCACAGCTTTTCCTGGAGTTTTTGAAAAAACATTGGGGGGAATACACATTCCTGTTCATTGGAGTGATGCAAATTGATTCACTTTCCCAAAGGAGCAGAGGCTGAAAGCTGATTGGCAGGACAAGTGTGGGGGGTGGGGCTTGCTAACAAGGCAAGCTTCAAGAACCACCATGGCTTTTTTCACCTGACAGAGTGCTAATGTGATAAAACAGGGATTTGTGGGGTTTGCTTTTCTGTTAAGGCAAAATATTGCTCTATCACACCTTGGAAACAGTTTTATTTTTATAAAAAAAAATACTGTTTGGCAGTGGCAAATTGCTAAGTAAAAGCGCAAGTAATACACTTGTAGCCACCATCTTGATTCACAGGCATGCCCGTTTGCATAGCAAATGTGGATAGCTTCTCATGCCTGCAATCTAGCTAAAAAGAAAACAAACATTATAACAAATCACAGCTGCTGCAAAATTGCCCTTACTGCAGAGCAATCCACTTCTTTTTGCCTCATATAGATAACACTTTTGTGTGTCTTCAAGTTGTTTCCAATCTATGGTGACCCGAAGGTGAACTTATCATGGGGGTTTTCTTGCAAGATTTGTTCAGAGGTGGGGTTGCTTTGGTCGTCCTCTGAGGCTAAGAAAACGTGACTTGTCCTAGATCACCCAGTAGGTTTCCATGGCTGCCGGATCAATTTAAGGAATTTTGGGGGCCCCTGCAACACTTTATTTTGGGGGAGCTATATGTTTATCTCAGGTCAATGTAACCTAACCTAACCTAACCTAATCACAGTACAGGATATTCAGATTATTACTAATAATATTTTTGCAGGAGGAGGGGTACTACAGGGCCCCCCAAAATAATGGGGGGACTGTAGGTGAAGGTGCTGCAGGGCCCTTAAACCGGCCCTGCATAGCTGAGCAGGAATTTGAACCCTGGTCTCCCAGTGTCCTAATCCAACACTCAAACCTCTACACTACACTGGCTCAAAAACATAAGAAGAATGGTTGCAATTATCTCAGATAACATTATTTGTGGACAGATTTTTGATGTTATTGTTGTTGAAAATTGGGCTCCTTGACAGTATACAAAACAAGGGAGAAGTACTATTGCAATTGAAATGAAAAGGACTTGTTTCACAAATTTGCAAAACAATATTAGAAAGGGCATGTGGTAGAGCTGTGGAATGTGCTAATGATCGTTAGTTGGCAATACATTTGGAATTGAACAGAAGAAGGCAACTTCTATTGTGAGCAGGGATAGGGAGGAAAAACCTGTTTTTCAATCTTTGAGGACTGTGCTATTTTTGTGGATTAGTGAATGACTCATCTCCAAGTGTTCTTCAGGAAGCACTCTGATCTGGGTATGACCTGTTTGAGGAATTTCCAAAGGCTGCTCCCTAAATTGTATATGACTCCAACCATAGTCCCTGGGGAGTCCCTGGTTTACTTGCCAACCACATGGAAGGCCACATCAGGTCAGATTATTAAATATTTGCCAATTATGCAAGATTCGAAGATGGGTGCTGCCAGGGTAGGTAACAATATCATCAAATAGTTTTAGCAGAATTGTGGTGAGGAGGGAGTCACTAGTACATCTATGGTTATACTGTCCCAAAGTATACATGCTACACATGCTCAGACGATGCCCAAAGCCCCAGAATGGCTGAAAACAAAGCCAGGGAGCAAAGAGAAGTATTCTGGATTATCATGTTATATGTACTCTGTATTCATTTACATATTGGATTTTATGCCTTTATTGTCCTAGCACTATAGTTAAATCTGGACCCAACAGTTGGGTGCTGAAGGCTGATGAAGTGATAGCAAATTGCCATAACTGGGACTTGTATAATTTTTTATTGCTCATTTTTTGTGAGATGCTGGAATCTATTTACATTTATAGCCCTGCACAATAATTTTTAAAGGTGTAAAAATGGAAATGTTAATTACTTACTTTATAAACTATAAGACTAAATATGTCATTAAAATATAGTCATCAGAGTACCTGGTAATTGCTAATCAAGTGTATAATGTGTCATAAAGAGATTAAATTAAGCAAAGAAGAAAATTTAATCTTGATGTTGAAAAGGAATTCCTAAGGGCAAGATTTATATACAGCATAGGCTTCCTGGCAACAGGAAAGAAAACTGGCAACTTGCCAGAGGCTACAGTTAATTTGCATCTTAATGCATGCAGAACATTCACAAACACATTTTGCAGAGGTGTATTTTTCGCCTTCTCTTTTTAATTTTAGAAAGCTGTTACATGTAGATGAATGGCTTACAAAACACACAAGGATAAGAAATGATGAAAAGGATGCAACACAATAATAAAAATAGTTCTCCCCTAAAACCTGATGCTAAGTGCCCACAGCAATATAGTGAAGCTCCACTGGCTACCCGTTCGTTTCCGGGCCCAATTCAAAGTGCTGGTCTTGACCTATAAAGCCCTACGTGGCTTAGCTCCAGACCATCTGAAAGATCGTATCTCTCTGTATGAACATGCAAGGGTTTTAAGATATGCAAGGGAAGGCTTTCTCTCGGTCCCACCACCATCAAAAGCTTGCTTGGTGAGGATGCGAGAGAGAGCCTTCTTGGTGGCTGCTCCCACCCTTTGGAACTCCCTCCCATGGGAGGCTAGGCTGGCCCCCTCCTTGTTGTCATTTTGCACTGTGTCAGCAGCCCACGTTTCTGGTGGGAGTTCATGTTGTTCTGTGCAGGAGCTACACCATGGACTCCTAAATATCCTAGTGATTTTTCTGATATTGCCTTTCCAAAGAGTTCCTTCAGGTGTTTTTCCATGAATACCACACGACCTCTCATCATGACAACAGTTTCTATGTTGTTGGTGTTGTTGTTTTAAAAAAATGGAGTCCATATTTTGTTATTTTAACACTGTGTTCTAAATCTTGTACTGCAACCTGTTTCCTTCTCCTTGATTTTCTTTTCAGCCAAACAATCTGTTTCTCCCCTCATCTGCACAAGATACACCAGGCTAACTTCCATGTTCATCTGTATGTGTGTGTGTGTTACTGGTGCATCGCTCATAGCAGAAACACCCATCATTTATTACATTATTATTTTTTTGTGGCAGGTTTACATTTTTTGTTCTGGCTTGAAAACCCCTTTTCTGTTGCCAGAGGAAAATGTATAACATCCTCTTCAAACTGAAGCAGAGACTATAGGTTATACAACAAACACATGTATGGTTTCCAGATCTGTGCCTGCTGGCCAGCATTAATGCTGGGGTGGAATATTTGCAAGGGGAACTTGGCAGACAAACAGGCAGCAAGGTCCGTTTCAGCATACAGAATTCTTGGGCAGATTTGGGGCCCCTGGAGTTCAGAAGAGTTCAGTATTAACTGATGCTGTGGCCTAGAAGAGAGAGAACAGATAGGCACCGCTCCATTGTGTCTAGGCCCAGAAGGTGATGAAAGAACTCCCCTCCATCCCAACAGCCATTCCCCTGTCCTCGGAGGGAGAGAAGAGTATGCAGTATCTGCTGGCCTTAATCCTCTCCTAACACCATCATTCCCTTTTCCTTTTCATACAATCATAGAATCAGAGTTGGAATAGACCACAAGGGCCATCTAGTCCAACCCCCTGCCATGCAGGAATACCCAATCAAAGCATTATATACCAAGTGCAAGTCTGATGTAGTGGTCAGCACAGTTTTCCTTTATATGCTTTGATGTTTCTTATTTTCTTCATGGAGATTATCAGACACGGTAGAACACAGCAAAAAAATGTGTTCCAAACTGCGTCAGAAGAATGGGACAGGAACAGAAAGGACGACATTATCAGATGTCCATGTCCTTCAGCTCGTTGGGATTACTGATTTGCTTTGCTGTGCATTCCCAATAAGAGTGGAAGCGGAAAGCTGATTGGTCAAATGTGTGCAGGGGCAGAGGTTGTTAGACTTTTGCCATAACGATCATGCACTGAGGTGACGAAACAGCCAATCTTTTTTTCTGTTTCTCTAAGAGGAAGATTACACTTCCACACCTTGGATATGCTTTTTAAAAAAGTACTTTTCAGCAGCAGTGACTGATGAGTATAAAAACTTGAGTAATTCACTCATGCCTGCCATCTTGATTCACAGGCATGCTCATTTGAACAACAAATACATATGGCTCTGCATGCCTGCAATCTTGAAAAAAAGTGGAGACAAATGAAAGCTGCTGCAAATTGGCATTAGTGCACATCAATCCACATTTTATTGCCTCGTATATAAAAAACCATTGTTAATATTGTCTTAGATATTACTTTGAAGGATGTGAAAGCACTTTCATGGGAAGTGATTCATTCGACAACTTTCAACTTCATTTCACATTCCCCCTATTGGTTTCCACTGCTGGACAGTTTTTCTTGTTCAGCAATGAGAAATCGAGTGTCTTAAAAGTTACATTACAGAAACAGCAAGCAATTCCCACTTCCAGAGGCAAGCAGTGCAATATTGCTGAGATCATTTCCTCACACCTTCTAGCCTACCCTGCTCAACTCTATTCTACTCTGTTCTTTCTCCCTCTTTTGTATTTGCAAGACTGGCCTTGTTACTAATTCCACAGATTGTAATAGGTGTGTGCACAGGCAACAGATTTCATTCAAGAAAGTTTGCTCCCTGTGGCACAGCAGTGAATGTATCCACACATCCCACAACTGACTGAGTTAAGATGCCCAAAGCCTTCTTTTGGTATCTGAGACAGAAAAACCTACAAGCACCTCTTCCTGTTCATGTCAGTAAATATTACAGTAACCAAAAATTTAATAACTAACCTTTTATTTACTTTTATGAGACATCAAATGAGTTGCCTGAGGGGGGCTGTCCCATACTATCCCAGCAGTTCTTAATATTGTTTTGGTTGTGGCCCCTGTTGAGAATATGATGAAAGCTACAGGTCTCTTCCCTGGAGAAAGGTACATAAATACGATTGTCAAGGAACAGTAATAAAAAATACCCACCCACATCCATTTCTTTGCACCCAGTTTGTGGACCTCCCACTGGATTTTGGTTCCAGAATCCCCCATGGATACCAAAATCTCTGGATCCTCATGTCCCATTATACAGTGGCATAGTAAAATAGTGTCCCTTATATAAAATGGCAAAAAAATAAATAAATCCTCTCAGTATATGCTCACTGAGAGGTACCTGGCACAGCTTGGGGACAAACTAACCCAGGAGTATCCCAAAACGGCAGAACTGCATAGTAGAAAGGGCACAAAAACAAAGGCTTCAGTTTCACAGCTCTGACCACATTCACACACAAAATAGACTTACAGTCAGTGAGCTTCATCCAAAGGTATCTGGAGGTCTTTGTCTTCAGTTTCAGTATAAACAAACACAGTCTCTCTCTCTCTCTCTCTCTCTCTCTCGCTTTTCTTTGCAAACGAAGATTCAGGAAGGACTCATCCTGCGTTTTCTGCAAGCACGCTGATGACTAAAAAGGCCAATCCGAGATAGACAAGTCCGGTTGCAGAAAGCACAGCACAAGATTTCCTTGGGTGATGTTTCCAGGTTGTGATTTTTTCTGCATTGTCGTTTCTCTTCAAGACTTGTTCGGTGTGAGTTCTCAAATAAGGCTGCAGCATTGTGGATAGTGTGTCTCCATGCCTCCCGATGTGAGGCCAGGGTGGACCATTGTTGGTGATCAATTTTGCCGAGCCTGAGATGTTGTTTCAGGGAGTCCTTGTATCACTTTTTTGGAGCGCCCCTCTTACACTGACCCATGGCGAGTTCACCGTAAACACAGTACATACACAGGAAACCTCATTAACAAACTCAACAGCAACACTCCTCTTTCTCTATGACACCAACCTACACACAATGCATCTTGTGCTTTGACTGTATAGGAGTGTTTGATCGTCAGCATTCTGCCTAGCCACAGTTGTGATCAAACCCACTTCAACTGTACTAGTCTCTGGTCTGTTTGGGTTTTTTGGATTTTTTTTTGGGGGGGGGGATATTTTCAAGCTGTGGATATTTGAATCCATAGATGCAGAATCTGTGGATACGGAGGGCCAACTGTAATTTCAGTGGCTTTAAAGGAAGATTAGACAAATTCAAGAAAAGAGGGGAATCTATCAATGAATATTATCTACAGTGCCATATGGCTGCTAGAGCATATCATCCAACCATCTGGGTTAGGCAGGGACAGTCCTAATTTATTCTTTACTGTCCCATTTTCTAAACTCCTTTTAAAATTTCCTAGTTTCTCTCTCCAGCTCCCATTTTCCTCCTTCATCTGTAGTTTGTTCAATTTCTGCAAACTGATTTCAAAGTGCAAAAGAAGTTTGCATTAAATTAACTCAACAGGGGGGAGAGGAGAGGAAAGGGTGGATGGTCAGCTTTCCAAGGCCCCTACTCTCCCTTCTCATAGTTCTTGATCAGAACTATAAGGCTTAGGTCCAGACTGTCTGAAGGACTGTATCTTCCTTCCTATATGAACCTGCCAGAGTATTAAGATCCACAGAGGAGGGCTTTCTCTCGGTCCTGTCACTATCACAGGCTTGTTTGGTGAGGACATGGGAGACAGCCTTCTTAGTGGCTGTTCCCACCCTGTGAAATTTCCTTCAGCATAGCGGTTTAAGTGCTGGACTATGACTCTGGAGACCAGGGTTCAATGAAACAAACACTGGAAGTTGACCATAGAGTCACACTGGAGAACCTAGAAATTCCTAGAGAGAACAATGGAGAGAGCACCAAATGCTGCCCCAGCTGGGATCCAGACTTGAACACAGATAGATACTGCCACCTCCTAGGGTGCTGCTGCAGAAATAATGCAGTTTGACACTGCTTTAACGATCATGGCTCCATCCTATTGAATCCTGGGATTTGAAGTTTGCTATGGCACCAGAGCTCTCTAACAGAGAAGACTAAATATCTCACAAAACTACAAATCCCAGAATTCCATAGCATTGAGCCATGGCAGTTAAAGCGGTGTCAAACTGCATTATTTCTGCAGTGTGGCAGCAGCCATAGTCAAAGTGCTAAAGTGCTTTAGCAATATTAAACATTAGGATTATTTAGTTTGGGTGCAAACATTCCTCTTCCCCTAACTTGTTTTCTGTTGAGTCTCTGTCCTGGAAACAATAACTGTGTTTACTGGTGGTGGCCATCTTAGCTAGTTTGGGGATAACTATAAACAGTCAAGTAGAGATACATTTCATTTCAGTAAATACTGAGTTAATTTAAACTGTCCTGGGAAGTAGGAATGACAAGTCTCTGGTAATAGCAGGAGTTACCTAGAAATACTCCAGGGTGAAGAAACTGCCATGTGGATCTCTAAAATAAAATTAGTTTGTACAGGAAGAAAACCTGGAACTTTCAAAGGCTTTTTCCTCATCTGGAGGGGCTCTCAATCATTTTTGTGACAAGATAAATTTAACTGAGTTGCCCTCTTATAATTGGGAAATTTCCAGTTTAATTTATTCCTATCACTGTTTGTTTAACATTGAGGCTTACCACACTACAAAGAAAAACAGTAAGGCAACAGGAACTTTCCATCTTCCCTGCTGCCTTACTGTTCTTCTGGCATTCTTTCATTCCGGTCCTATGGGGAACCGAGCTAAACCTGTGTCTTTTTGCTAACAGGTTTTTCTGATTAGGAAAAAGACATGGTTTTACCTCAGTCCATCAAGGGACCGGAACAAAAATACAGCGACACCATGCAGTAAGGCAGCAGGAAAGATGGAACTTGCTTTTCTTCAGAGTGCAGTAAGCCCCGTGGACAAAAAGGTATGTACTTTATGTATCTTTCAATACCATTTCCATATTTTAAACTCTCTATCTATGTTAGCACATGCAAATTCTTTGACTCCTGGGGAGGAAGTAAAGTATTTGTTCTTTTCGGGAGATGTCTAAATCGCTGCGTACATTTGAAGTCATGCTTCAAAGCTTCTGGCATGATACACAGTTGGAGAATAATGGCTCCAGCACCAAGCAAAGTTGCTACCTCCCCTCATCCCACAAACCCAATCAAGCTGTCCGCCCATGGTGTCATTAATAACTTAATTGGTCTAACAGCAAGTCTGTTACAATCTTCACCCATTTCATGTTAAGCCTTAGGGGATGCAGCTATGTTTTTCCCCCAACCATTAAGCCAAGCAAGTTCTAACATTTGGATCAAATGAGTAAGAGGAAGCACTAAAAAGAAAGCTCTTCAATGGGGTGGGTGGGAAGAGAATTCTCAGCTGAAAGTTTATTTATTGGTTTACAAACCTAGGGTTTAATGAGGAAAACGATATCTTTGATCATCTGCAAACTAAACATTCCTGCTGTCCTTTACTGGAAATCAAGGATTCATCGTAGGAACCAAGAATGTGATCAGGAGTTAAACTCCACATGAGTCCCCTTTCCCTAAAAGATATTGAGAATAAGATCTGCAAACAATAGGAAATCTGAGAAAAAGATGGGTAATAAATTATTTTGCAACTGTTCAGCATTTCTCCATTCTTTCAATAATACTACTTAGCATTTGTATAGCCCTTTCAAGTGTTGAAAGGAAATGACAGTACTTGCAGTATCTAGCTACAATAACCCTGTAAGAAAAAAAAAATCAATATTATTTCCAATTTTGCAGATGAGAAGACTGAAATTAAAAGAGAATAGTTGTGTTTAAGGTCACCCAGTAAATTCAAAAGTTCACAAAATCCAAAATAGAGGCCATCCTGTATTTATTGGGAGGCTTATCGCACAAGGGAAGGGAAACAGCCATGCAGCCCAATAATAGCACCTCCCATCCTGCCTTACCACATGAACTACAACTGTTCTTCTGTTCTGGTTCTGTGGAAGATGTGGTAAACATGAGTTTTTGTTTTTCTAACTGAAAAATCCATGAGAAGAAAGACACGTTAACCACCATCTCCTACGGACAAACAGCTGTGTCCCTATTTTTTCAGCCACAAATAACTGAAACCATGGATTTGAACAGATAACTGAAACCATGGATTTCTTTGAACATGGGGTGGGGATATCTGTACTGAAGTAGCATTTGCTACTTTCTTAAGATCTTCCTTGAGTTTCAGGTTAGATGTTTTTGATTGATGGCTTCACTTTGTATAAGAGGGCTGGCAGGACAAATTACCAGTTATTTTTTAAAAATCAATATTTCATTTATGATGCATATAATGGATGGAAGTGGATCATGCTGGGGTGGTCAAAAATTCAAATGATGTCTCAAATAATAGATCCTTCTTCAATGTAGTCAGTAGAAAGTCAGCCCTATTATATGCTTCCTGAGGATTTCAGGATTGGTAGGAGTTAATTCATGGAAACAGAAAACAAGAATACTATTTTATTAAACCTACCCTCCGGAAGAGTTTTGCCAGTATCTTCCTCTGAAATGTAGCCTACAGCATCTGGTATAGACCTTCACAGTGCTTCTCCCTTATTCACTGGGGGAAAAAACATTGCTGAATAAGGAAATATTGGAAGTGTAAATGTCTAGAAATGGGCTCATTGGGCCTAATATGTCTTGTTTTTGAACCAAAGTTGTATTTGCTGAGAAGGAATAGTTACACCCATCATTTTCACCCTCATCCCCATCATTTCATCCCATCAATGAAGGGACCAGTAGTTGTTTCCTCTGTCTAAACTGTTCTGGAGGGGGGGCATGATAGCTTTTCACCTAACCTTGTTCACATAGAGGGTGTAAAGCCTTAATATTCACTGAATGACCTATTTAATATCAGCCAATGGGATTGCTGTGGCACAGAACATGAGATGGTTGTCAAGGGGAAGGGGAGGGGGAGATGAGACAGGTCTAATCCTTTCTGTGTCAATTCCACCATGAGATTCTGAGTAGGTACACCACTGAGATTTCTTCTCCCCCCCCTTTTTTTTTTTTAAAAAAAAATCTGTTTCAAAGAACAAGTAAACATTGTAAAGGGTATATGAAATCAGTAGTATGCCAATATAACTATGGAAGCAAGTGCTAAACACAAGCAGTGTTATTAACTTCCATACTAATCAGAGATGGATAACATATGGAGACGGGTTGCATTTTAATGTGAGATTATCCAGGTCACACTCCCCAGAAGAAACTTGAATCTGAACACAACATGCAATCAGGAAGCTGTGCATTTCTGAGCTCGTGATATCGCACAATACAAAAGTGATTTTATTTCACAATTAAAATTGCATTCAAAACTGTGAAAATATACATGGGAAAAGTATACATTAAAAAATCAGTACAAAGACCTTTTTAGTCAGTGGGAGAATGCATATAAATATGCATACATTTAAGAACTGTGCACACATGCATATAGCTTAGGTTCCAGGCTGCCTGAAAAAACCATATCTCCCTATATGAGCTACCCGGGTTTTAAACCCAGCTATGTGGGGGAGGATTTTCTCTCAGTTCCACTACCATCACAGGTACATCTGGTGAGGTTACATATGTCTGGTGAAGTAATCATCCCAATCTATTCTGCTTTGATCAGACCTCACCTGGAATACTGTGTCCATTTCTGGGCACCACAATTCAAGGATATTGACAAGCTGCAGCATGTCCAGAGGAGGACAACCAAAATGGTAAAAGGTCTGGAAGCCATACCCTGTGAGGAGGGGCTTAGGGAGCTGGTTCTGTTTAGCCTGGAGAAGAGAAGGTTAAGAGGTGATGTGATAGCCATGTTTAAATATTTGAAGGGATGTTATATTGAGGATGGAGCAAGATTATTTTCTACTGCTCCAGAGACTAGGGACTTTATCAGATGCTGCCCTTTAAATGTTCTTTTGCTGGCATAAAAAAATTTAAGTAGCTAATCTAAAATTTCAGCCATGGCCTTTGTCTACCAGCAGAAAGAGAACACAGAGAGAGCCAATTGAACCTCCCTTGGTAGAGAATTTTATAGCCAATGAAAAGGCTCTGTCTTGAGTCATAGGATTTTTTCAGATGGGCTATTTATTCCGTGGGAGGCATGGAACAGGGTTGAGAAAAAGTCTCCCTTTCAGATGACGTTAACCCCTTTCCGTACCTCTCCCGTCCTCATTCTGGTTTCTCTTGTGATATTCTAATCACGGGGAAATGTCATTAGTAGACTACCTGTTACATTTCTGTCATGGAATCAGGGTGGTCTGAAAGGTGCCCCGTTCCTCTCCCACAATGACAACTGTGGGGGGGAGGTCCATTCTAAACACTTCTGGGCACGGATTGGGACATCCAGGTAAGCGGCACCCGCCGCCCCCCTGGAATACTTGGGGGGGGGTTGTTTGCTTTTTGTTTGTTTGTTTGTTTGTTTGTGCTTGGTGTACTTTTAAAATGTATTTTTGAAGTTTTACTTTTTGAATTTCCCTCTTGAGAATGTGCAGCATTTGCTTTCTGGGTCATAAATGTAGCTTTATGATGGCTGCAGTTACTCCTGGAGAGTGAGGAGAGGGCAAGGATGTTCCTGCCACAGAATGAAGGTAAGTGTGCAAACATTTTTACTTTATTCCATGGCAGGAATGGGAATGGAAGTGGCGGGGCAGGGATGGGGCATTTGGCCCATCTGAAAAAGTCCTAGAATCATAGAGTTAGAAGAGACCACAAGGACCATCTAGTCCAACCCCCTGCCCTTTTAAATTTTAGATTAACTACTTAATTAAATACATTTAACTAAGTAGTGTCTCCTGCTCCCTCCCCAGACCCTGCCTTACTGGGCAGCAGCTTCTGTGAGCAATAGAGTTCTCCTGTCTATCAGGATACAGCAGACTGGTATTTCCACATCTCTTCCCACCAGCAATCTCCGGCACAACAGTCAGAAACAGAATCCATTGCAATTCCTCCTCACACCAAAGATCACTGCTTGGAGGGGTGGAAATATAGTCTACTGTGTCCCAATCAACAGGAAAACAGACCTCTGTCTTTTGCAGCAGTTATTGCCCAGTAAGACAAGACTGGAGAATTTTTATAATCCCTGCATATTCCCAACAGTATTGCCAAGGTCGTGAATAAGTAGGCATTGTGAGTATGGATCAGTTTCAGATGTACAACTCCAGGTTACACTTTTGTAACTGTGGACTTTTTCAGACATTGATTTACCGCAGAAGAAGGCTCGTAACACTCGCGAGGCTGCTGCATGGCAGGGCCCCCGTTTCGTATGACGCCGTCCCCCTGCGCGAGAGATTGGAGGCAGCTGCGCCATATTTGGCCATTTTTTAATTCACGGGCAATTTCTGTGAGTAAAAAATGGCCAATATGGCATTGCTGCCTCCGATCTCTTGCGGCAGGGGGACGGGGTCATATGAAATGGGCCCCTGCTGCGCAGCAGCCTCGCGAGTGTTATGAGCCTTCTTCCACAGTAAATCGATGTCTGAAAAAGTCCCCAGTTTGTGAATTCCAGCCCTTCTTATTTAAACAGGCCTTCTGCTTTTAATTGGTTGAAGTAGTGCAATGGATGTGCTGGTTCTTAGTATGTAATAGCTTTAAATGTGCTTTTAACTGTTCTAAGTGTTCTACATTAAGTGAACTGTTGTTTAGGTAATTCTTTTTAAATGTTTGTATTACAGATTAGTTTAGTTCCTTTGTTTTAATGTACAGTGTAAGCTGCATTGGGGCCCATATAGGAGAAATATGGGATATAAATTAAATAAATCAATAAATCAAACTAAATACATTTTGAAAATTTATACATCTCTTAATCTGGGCAGGAACTCTTTTTTGGCAATGCAGATAACTATACGTATGCAGCTTGGGTCTCTCCCTGCTCTAACACTCTGAGGGGTTTATTGCATGATGGAAGGAAGCAGCAGAGCACCCCGATAATAGCACCACACACCTTGCCTGATTGCATGACGTTGGCATGTTTCAGCTGTTTTCCTGTTCCAGTCCTTTGGGAGACAATTGAGATTATCAGATACAACAAAAACCATGTCAGAAGATCAAGACGAGAACACAAAAGGGTGACATTATCAGACGTCTTCATCCGTCAGCATTCCAGGGGTGTAGCGTGGGTGTGAGTAAGGTGTCCCTTTTTACTGGTGGCTTGTCCCCATCAATGAAAAAGGGAAGCCTTGTCCATGGCAGCATTGTCCCCAGAAAGGGTTGAGGACACAGGCGTCTAATAATGTCACCCTTTCTGTTCTCATCATGATCTTCTGACACAGTTTGGGACGCAGTTTTTTTGCCGTGTTTCACTGTGTCTGATAATCTCCTGTGGTAGATGTGAGTCTTTTTGCTAACTGGAAAAATCCATTAGCAAAAAGACCCACCTTTATCACCATCTCCCATGGGATTGGTGCTCCCTCTGCAACTCTCAGGCTTCACCTCTGCTTCCCTTCCCCTTGTGCAATAAACCCTTAAGAATTACACATGGTATCCATTTTGATGATGATAACTACTGTAATTGACAAGAACTTTTTTTCAAAATGAAAAAGCAGTTGATTGATTTCATAAATAAGTCTCAGATGTTGGTTTCTGTACTGGCAGGGGATTGGACTAGATAATCCTTTGGGTACCTTCCAATGCTATAATTTTATGTTTAGATCTCTAACTACAGTAGAGCCTCATATCTACTGGGGATTGTTCTGGAGGGGGTGTGGATACTGAAAACCGTGAATAATAGAAAACTCCTTTTAAAATAATGGGACTTCAGGTTCAAAATACTACAGAGTTGCCTTGGAGGACCTAAAAATGGCTAGAGAGGACACATTTTCCAGGAAGACTCTATGGTAGGTGTGCTGTTTTGTGTCCCATGGATAATTGAATCAGTGGATACGGGGTCCTACTGTACACTTAAAAGAAATTACATATATTACAGACTACTCACTAGTCATTTTTCTTTATAGCAGCACCTGCATGATGAGCTAACCTGTTTCCTATCTCAAGTGTCTTATTTACAAACCAAGCTGAAGAATATGAAGCCGAGAAGAAAAAGACAGGATGTGATGAGAATGTACATATGTTATAATAATTATTTCCGGTAGATTGGCTAGGCTCTGTTCTGGGAAGTGCTGTTGAATGCAGCCGTCTTTAACAAACTAGGCAGAGGAATCACTTCTTCAAAAGTGCTATTGTTATCAGATGCCCCTCTGGGGCTTGAACATGGGCAGATATCTGTTACATCTGTGTTTCAATAGAGAAGGAGAAGAAATAGCAGCAGAAGAAGAAAGCCTGAAGAATGAAATTGGCTCAGTGCTCAAGTCATCAAATGTCAAATATAATACAGCAGAGTTACCACAGGTACGGGAAGGCTGCCCTAGATTCTAGTTTTTTAAAAAATAGGTTAAAGAAAACATTCTGGCAACATATATGAATTACAGAAAGCATCTCTAGCACAGGCTATAAGTGACCCCCATGCGGCACAATCCACAAGATGTATCTCCTGTGTCCGACTGACAGAATGAATGGAAATTCCATAAAATGATGCCTTGTGCCGCTTCCCTTTAAGAATGATGGGCCTTGATTGTGCTTGAAGGCATTCCTGGTAGATCCTAGCCTGAAAAATCTCTTATGGGTTTCCCCTACCAGCAGCCACTGATATGACTATGGAGATAACTCATCCTGCAAAGAGAGATGAGCTCCCACACACACTTGGACTTAGGGCAGATACTGGTTTCCCTTACCCCAACATTTTTCTTGATTCAAAAAGTTTCATATTGTTACCATACCTTACATCCCCTCCCTATAATATTTCATAATTGGCAATAATAAGACACTTCATGGGGTCTAGTAGGGTGGGGTAAACCAAAAGTGAGATCAGATGGAGGTCTCCAGGGCCTAAATGAAGGTGTTGTGGAAAACTACCAACAGACATGCCCAAAATAAGATTATGTGAAGCCCCTATAAATAACACCATCATGGAGGCACGTGCTAATCCCCTCTTGGAAGCATTGGTGATAAGTCATCTATCACCAACAAACAAGTGACCACAACAACCAATATCCCCAAGAATCTGATCCTCACACCTTTTCTAATCCACAATACACAGGTTGTCATAACCCCACCAAGTCTAATTTTGCAGCCTTTAACAATGATCAACGAAGTCACAGTTTCCTTTGTTTAATGGTGGGAAACCCATCTAAGCTTGGTTCCAAAGCCCAGACACCCCTTCAGGACATGGAATATAATATAAATATTAGCCCCAAACAATAGGCAAGGGTACAACAGTTGGACACCGTCACTCTGCTGGATCTCTGTGCCACCCTCAACTCCAAGTCTGAGTCTTCTCCGCTACATGAAACTCTACTCTTCAGTATTGGTAATTATTGCCCATACTCCCCGAATCTGTTCCTCTATCCAACCTTTTAACCTTAATTCTTCATTAGCCTTGTGTAGTTCTTGTGAGTGTGTGTGCTTCCATGCTATTTTCCAATAAAAACCATAATAATAATAATAATAATTATTATTATTATTATTATTTTTATCCCACCCCTCTGTTAAAAACAATCAGGGCGGCTTACAAAAATTAAAATACCAATACAGATTAAAATCCCTAAACACCACCCACCCCCACCCTCCACCATAAAAAGATATTTTATTTCACTTTAACTCAATCTCTCCAATTAGTACTGGTTTACATAGGTGCAAGGGTCCCACAAGTTACCAAACCTCTCGCAGCCATTCATTTAAGATATTATAATTCCCCCAATTAATAATGTAAATTTGGCACCATGAATGGGCTCCCCACAAACCCCATTGTTCAACTAATGGACCCCCACCAATCCGGGATACAGTATCAGATATTTGGCCAGTGGAATTATGTTCCCACTTACTTACTTGTATGAGACCTTTCAAAAGCTCACATTAGGGATGTTAATATTCAATTATTTTCTCCTTCCAGTTGAAGATGAATAATTTCCCATTTTTCCCCATTGCAACAGAAACATGCTCACCAACATTTCACAGATGAAAAGCAGGACACATGTGACCAAGCAACATCAGACTATGATCAAGGTGGTAAAAAAAACCAATGAGGAAAAACACACTAACTAGGAAAGGCTGTAGCAGTTTGCTTTTACTCGAGCCTTCTGGGAAGAGCAAGATTCCACTCCCTCCTGTCCTCTCCCACGTTGTCTTTGCAGCCTACACCTCATCCAAAAGTATAAATACATTTTTGTAAAATATTTATGACATTATAAATAAACTACTTGTATGAATGATGCTGTGGAGTTGTCATGGGAAATCTGTTATATTTTTCCAATAATAATAATGTACTTCTTGCATTTCATGCTCTGCATTTTAGAAATCCAAAGTTCTAAAAGATTACTGATCTCTGCAGAAGACAGGATAGCAAACTGTTTCGTTAAGAAATGTCTGGGAAACAAGCCAGTACCATTGATGTGAGCTCTTCAGATTCTGTGAACAAACACATTGAGGTAATGAGTAATGTCATACAAAGTAATATCAGGAAAGACTAAGAAGCTGCAGGAACCCAAGCCTTTCCACTGAAATGCCACTGGAATGAAGAGGGGAAGAACTGTGCCAATACTGGACCTAGCTCTCATTATTCCACCCTCCAAAGGGAGGGAAGGTCAGTGTATAACGGAAAAGTTATGCCAGCAAAAGAATGGACCTTTTTTGGGGGGGGGGTCTCTGTGCTGCCACAACCGATAACATAGTGGGTTTCTTCTAATAAAACCCAGCTTGGCATGAAACATTCCTGTAACTGTGGTATTTAACTTAATAGCAAAGCAGCTCTCAGCCACGATAATGAAGGTACTACATGCAAAACGAAATACAGTTTTATACCGTATGTGCAGCCACATGAGGGATTAACAGAAGGACAGCTCCACCTTCTGTGCTGTGGCATCTGCCAGAGCTGATAAGTTACGGCAAAAAGAGAGCTTATTCTTATGTTACATAAATCCATGTTTAACCATTGAACATAAAGAGGGAGAAGAAAAACGAAAAAGAATGCAGTCAAAAGCACCAATGAGGCTAGAATCTTTTGAATGCCCTTGACTTAACTTCTGAGCACATGCATAGGATTCTACTGTTAAGCCTTGGTTTCTTCCCAGTTAAAGTATTCATAGGACTGAAGAACCACCTTTCAGGCAGATTCAAGTGGTAAATCTGCATTGCCCACCTAGTCAGAAGACACACAAAATATACAGATAAACTAAGAGCCACTGTACTAACTATTTAATTCTGACCTGCAGCTGGGCTGGTTAGTGTGGTGTATGCTTGCTGATCCCAGGAGCAAGTTAATCAATCTAGCTTGTTCCCAGTGGGACTATTTCCAGGAAACCTGACCATGTTGACCCTCCCCTCAAGGGGAAAGCAATCAAGTCCAGTCCCAAAGGTTGTTCCTGTTCTATCTCATGTCCATTTGGACAGAATGAAGTGGCAAATCTGCATTTTCTACAAATCTGTATTGCTGCAAGTAGTGTGTTCCAGATGTAAGGCATGTGTTTGGTACATGATGTTTGGTACATCTGAATGTTGAACATGAGTCAGTGTGATGGCTCAAAGATGGAGTTTGATGTAGTGATTTGAGTGTTGGATCAAGGGCTTTTCTACATGGGCAATTTACCCCGTCTTGCTCCCATCTTGGAGCCCTGCAGTCCTGACGACACAAGTCTTTCACCCCATTTAGCCCCTGGGCAGTCCTCACGACGCCACCCCCAGGCAAAAATGGGGCTACGACAGAGGAGGACGGGGGACAGGGTAGTGCCTTATAAAACATTTTAAGATAATACCTGGGGAAAAAACATTGTAGCCAAATTAAAACTGATCAGGCCCTATGTGACTGCAGGGTCCATTCTGGCACACTTTCCCATCACTGTAGCTGCTGGCTGCCTCACTCTTCCAGATCTTCCAGAAGTATTTTTGAGCTGCTTGTTCTTGAAAGGGTAATGAAGACCCATTTGTTTTGCCCAAAAAAATCTGCTAGTGATAGAGATGAGTGCTAATGTGGGGACAGTTTTGAAAAGTGTTGCTATAGGAACAATCATGATCAGCCTTTACACTTCATAACTTAGCACTAGTACAGCTGACTCAACCTAAGGGTTGCTGTAGCTGGCAGAATTCAAAAGGCAGTGAGCCAGGTTGTAGCTACAGAGGGCACACAATGAGGGCATTCTCCCCATAAGAATTCACACAGCTACACACACACATTTGCCTTCAGTCCCCAGATTTCTAGCACTGTAGAGAATGAGAACTTGAAAATCATTCATACCTAGCACTCTTCTATTTGCCCTGTTCAAATTCCCTTGGACAGTTTGCCAATCCCTTTACTTTGGGTGCCTCAATGCTATTTCTAAATAATTGAAAAATTTAAAATTACCGCAGTGCCAAAACTTTGGGGACTGAAGGAAAAGTTTATGTAGAGGAGCAGAATTCTTATGGGAGGGGAGAATGCCCTCAGTTTTGCCCCCCTTGTAGCTACGCACCTGAGAGGGAACCCTTTGAAATTGCTGCCCCTCTGCTTTGACTTTTAAGACTTCCAGATCAGGTCTATGTATGGGTATAAACCTCTCCAAGAGAGCCAGCATGGCCTAGTGGTTTGAGCATTGGACTATGACTCAGGAGACCAGGGTCTGAATCCCCATTTAGGCCTGGAAACCCACTGGGTGATCTTAAGCAAGTCACACTCTCAGCCTCAGAGGAAGGCAATGGCAAAGTCCCTCTGAACAAATCTTTCCAAGAAAGCCCCATGACTTAGGGTTGCCTTAAGTCAGAAATTACTTGAAGACACACAACAGCAACAATTTTGTATACACAAACTTTATGCAAATGTATGTCCAGTTGTACTAAGACAGAGAAGCCAGACACTAAAATTATGGGTAAATGCAAGTGGCCACAACTTTATTATACAGTCAGTCGCATACATCAGAATACTTTTCAACCAATGGAAGGAATGTATGTTCTCTTTTGCCTACTTTTGGTGTTGTGTTTTCCTTTTTCTGGCAATGCATCACCATAGAATAGAATAGAATAGAATAGAATAGAATAGAATCTTCATTATGGTGACAGACCAGCACAAATGCTGATCATTTGGATACGGCAGAGTGGTTAAAGGAAGTGGTGAACTGAAATGAAGAAGCTACCAGACCAAACACATTCTTATTCTCTCTAAAATTACAGTAAATGCTGGGGTTGTCTATATGGTGAAAATACTCCTCATAGAATTCAAGGAGAATACGGTTTGTCTAAATAAGATCCCTTATCAATCCACCCTATCTGGAAGGAGGGGGGCCAAAAATGCCAAATACACCATGGGAAAAGCCTTCATGGCTTTTCCTGTATATTTTTTAAAAGCTCAGACAGAAATGTGCATTCCCACTTATTGGGACAGACCCTTCCCATTAACCCTTTCCTTACCTGCTACTATGCTGGCAAGACAATCTGTTTACAGACAAAGGGAGTTATAGTTCTCTAGCAGAATGATGGGAGTTGCACCTTAAGGCAGCATGATGGAACTCCATCATGACAGATGTACACTTCCCATAAGAGTGGAAGAGGAAAGCTGATTGGTCAGATGAGCACAGGGGCAGAGCTTTCTGGCAAGGCAATTGCCCCAAACCGCCATGTTGGATTTTTGCTGTAGCGATTGTGCACTGAGGCAATGAAACAGCCTCCCTCCACCCCATTTATTTAAGCAGAATATTGCACTTACACATCTTTGGATATGCTTTTAAAAAGAAAAAATACTGTTTCACAGTGGCAACTAGTGGGAATAAAAATGTAAGTAATTCACTCACATCTGCCATCTTGATCGCAAGCATGACTGTTTGAACAACGAATATGGATAACTTTGCATGCTTGTGATCTTGCAAAAAAATCATGGATACAAATGAAAGCTGTTGCAAATGGGCATTAGTCCACCTTTTAAAGCTTCATATAGACAAGCCCTTGGTTTTATGACTTCTTTGTCAATTCAGCAAAGTGGCATTACCAGACTTTAGCCAGCAGTGAATGCTTCTCAGAGCTAATAATATATTTACTGTATTTTATTGGGTATTTGGGCAGGTAGGGAGCAGGAAGGGGAGGGAGAGAGGGGAACCCTTCTAAAAAGCAGCTGCCATCTCTCCACAGTTCATTTCACATACCATAAAAGGGTGTTCTCATGTTCTTATGGCATTATTTGATTCCAGAGGGATGTTAAGCATACCAAAGACCTGGCAACCTATGCAGGAACAAGGAAGGCAATTAGTTTTACATTTCCTACAACACTGTGGACTTATTACAGTTTTGGCTTTCCCTATTAAAACGTAAGTAAAGAGCCAGCATGGTGTAGCGGTTTGAGCCTTGGAATATAGCTCTGTTGACCAAGGTTCGAATCCCTGCTCAGCCAAGGAAACCCACTGGATGAACTTGGGCAAGTCACATTCTCTCAGCTTCAAGGAAGGTAAAGACAAACCCCCTTCTGAACAAATCTTGTCAAGCAAACCCTGTGATAGGTTTGCTTTAGGTTTGTCATAAGTTGGAAATGACTTGAAGGCACACAACACACGTATTTTGTAAGTATGTAGGGAAAGATACAGTGTGAAAGGGAATGGATTTGGCAATGCATCTCTTCCATATAGGCCCCTGGAATAGAAAGCAATTAGAACATTGCCGATTGTGCATGTTTTTGCTGTGCTGAGGTGATCAAACAGCTTTTTAAAGCAGAAGGTCAAACTTGCACATATTTGCTTTGCAGTTAAAAAACAACAACTGTGCAGCAGTGACAACTTTTTGAGAGTAACAATGCGAGTAATTCACTCTCAGCCACCATGTCGATTTGCAGGCATGGCTGTGTGTGAAATTCAAATATGGATAGCTTCGCATACCAGCGATTTTGCCAAAGGACCGTGGAGACAAGTGAACACTGCTGCAATTTTGCGTTAGTGTGCAGCAATCAGCATTATGAAGTTGAAGGCTTTCAGGGCCAGCATCCATAGATTTTCCTTGGGATTTTTTTCCAGGCTGTGAGGACATGTTCTGGAAGAGTTTATTTTTGATGTTTCACCTGCATCTGTGGCTGGCATCTTCAGAGAATGAGTAGGTAGGAGTGTGTGTGTGTGTGGGGGGGGGTTATATACTGTGAAGCCCTGTTCGAGAGGATGTGTAAATTTGTGTATTTGAATGGCTAGTATCTCCCCCCAAAAACTAGCCATTCAAATACACAAATTTACATATCCTCTCCAACAGGGGTTCACAGTATATAAAAAAAAAAAACACACTCCTACCCAGCCATTCTCTGAAAATGCCAGCCACAGATGCAGGTGAAATGTCAGAAATAAACTCTTCTAGAACAACAGCCTCACAGCCTGGAAAAAAACCAAGGAAAATCAGCATTATATCTTCTCAGCTAGATAGGATTTCTATCCTATTTCTACTATGTGTATTTTTTGTTGTTGTTTGGCACTTGGAAAATTAATAAATTTATATTTTAAAATATCCCCAGACAGGTCCATCTCCCACACCATTTCATCTCCTAAGTAGGTCTATTTTTTTATAGGCAAGTCCTTTCAATAGGCCCGTGTCTTCAGTAGGCTCTTCTGATGAATTTGTTGTTGGCAGTGGTACATGCCTATAAGTTCACTCCAATTTACGGTGATTCTATCCTAGGGCTTACTTGGTAAGATTTATTCAGAGGTTTTCCATTGCCTTCCCCTAAGGCTGAGAAAATGTGATTTGCCCCCAAATCATCTACTGTGTTTCCATGGCTAAGCAGGGATTCAAACTCTAGAACTCCTGGAGTCCTAGTCCAACACTCAAACCACTACGCCATGCTGGCTCTCACCTGACAGGTCCAATCTCCCAGACAGGGGACTTTATCAAACATGACAAAAAAATGCATGATTATGATGTCACAGTACCATAAATGGTTCCTGCTATTGCACAATGTTGTCATGTTCACATGGTCAATCTGTACTGCAGCCACGAATAAGCCATTGCTTTTAATTCATGGGACAAGCCGTCAATAGCTCTCAATATCACTTTTTTTTTTTAGTATTGAAGAGCATGCGGAAACAGATCCCGCTGTAATCATGAGATTACAGCATGAATGGGCAGTCCTCTTTCCCCCTCCCTCATTCCTGGCAAAAAAACTTCCAGGTGAGAACATGAAAACTATCCACAGGGTGCTCTTTTTGTGAACTGTCCTGGTTTGTTTGCACATTTTTAGGTTTGTTTAAGTGTTTGTGTGTTCATTTACTTTGCATATTAAGGGGTTTTTGATGTTTTTAAGCATGCTCGCATCTTCTCACAAGAATGCTGAAATGCTGCCCATGATAAATCACAAATGTAAAGTCCCATTCTTAAAGTCCTAGTGCAATAATTCTGTGGCAGTTCTGTTGCGTAATAATAATAATAATAATAATTTATTTCTATCCCACCCCTCTGCAATGCAATCGGGGTCGCTTACATCATAAAAATCCCATAATTACATTAATACCCTAACCCACCCACCCACCCCTTAAAACAATATTAAATTAAACAAATTAAAAACATACAATAATTGTCTAGATCAAGGGAAGTAATAGTGCCACTCTATTCTGCCTTGGTCAGACCTCACTTAGAATACTGTGTCCAGTTCTGGGCACCACAATTCAAAAAGGATATTGACAAATTGGAGCGTGTCCAGAGAAGGGCAACTAAAATGGTGAAAGGTCTGGAAACGATGCCTTATGAGGAGAGACTTAGGGAGCTGGGTATGTTTAGCCTGGAAAAAAGACGGTTAAGAGGCGATATGATAGCCCTGTTTAAGTATTTGAAGGGGGTGTCACGCTGAGGATGGAGCAGGCTTGTTTTCTGCTGCTCCAGAGACTGGATGCAAGCTCCAGGAACAGAGATTCCACCTCAACATGAGGAGGAACTTTTTGACAGTAAGAGCTGTTCGGCAGTGGAACGCACTCCCTCGGAATGTGGTGAGGTCTCCTTCCTTGGAGGTCTTTAAACAGAGGCTGGATTGCCATCTGTCGGGGATGCTTTGATCAAGATTTCCTGTGTGGCAGGGGGTTGGACTGATGGCCCTTGTGGTCTCTTCCAACTCTGCAATTCTATGATTCTATGATTCTATGAAAAAGAGAAAAAAATGAAATAATCCAGTGGCCGCTAAAGAGAAAAGACAGCCGAATCTTCGGGCTGGGATAGCTATTTGGGAAAGGCCTGCCGGAAAAGATCTGTCTTGACAGCTTTTTTGAAGCTGTCTAAGGTGGTAATAAAACAGATATCATCCGGCAGGCCATTCCATAATCTGGGAGTGGCAGCAGAGAAGGCCCTCTGGAAGGTCACCGACAGCCTTGTTTTCATAGGTTGTAACAGATTCCTCCCAGAGGACCGAAGTGTGCAGAGAGGGTCGTAAGGATTACAGTGGTGTGCAATAATAAGTGTAATAATGCCACTATGTTTTCGCTTTCCTCATTTGCGGAATTACAGCATTTTTAGACGCTAGTCTGATAATGTCCAGGGTCATCCCACAAATAAGACCCTTTTCCCAGATCAATGATATTAAATGGTACTCCAGCACTTTGTGGCCTCAACTTATGACTCTCTAGAGATTGGCTTCTAACATCATTCATCCACTCTGGAATACGCCATTCTCTGTATTCTATAACTGGCACCTTGGGTACAGCTTCCTGTTGTCATAGCAGTTGAAGGAGGAGGAAGCCAAAAACGGCTTGCAATAATATTAAAATATTTCTGTTTTGTTAGTCACTTTGAGAGATACACACAGACACACTTCATGATGATCCTCCTGTTGTCACAGCTGGTATGTGTTTTAGGTTTCGAAGACAGCTGTCCCCAAATTGCCTGAGATCCCTGCCAATCTTTTCAATCGCATTATACAATCAATTAAACTTTTCTGACCTTCCTGTCTCTAGATAAAATTCAGTTGCTTCTGCCTCAAGAAGCAAATCATGTGTGCAAATTGGGCCTAATGACAGCTGTAGATGTGTTGCCTTATGCAAATGGAGTCTTACTGGCTGTTAAAATGTCCAGGAGCACTAGCTGATGGATAGAGTCAAGGAAAAATTAATGAGGAAAATTCATTCTCCATACACTTCCCACTATAGCAGATAATGCAATTAAAAGGCAGCAAAGGGAAACTCAGCCTAAGAAAAATGAATTCTCTCCCTCATGCTGAGAGGATTTATATCTCATCTTTAGTTATTATTTGTGAAGGATCCATTGCATACCCTCCAACATTCATCACAGATGAAAATATGGACACGTATGGCCAAGGAACAGCAGAGTGTAGCCAAGCTAGAAAATGTTATTAATGAAGAAAAACACATAGGCTAGGAGAGGTACAGCAGTTTACTTTTTTCTGAGTTTACTGGGAAGGGGAAGACTCTGCTCCCTCGTCTCCTTTAGCCCCTGCTGAGTTAAATGAGTACAAATTACTTTTTCAGTTTGACTGCATCTGCACTGTAGAAATAATTCAGTTTGACACCGCTTTAACCGCCATGGCTCAATGCTATGGAATCCTCACAGAGAAGGCTAAATATCTCACAAAACTACAAATCCCAGAATTGCATAGCATTGAGCCATGGTAGTTAAAGCGGTGTCAAACTGGATTATTTCTGCAGTGCAGATGCAGCCTTTGAACTCTGTTTCTGTCGTGTACTCTCTTCTTTAGACTCAGTAGCCAGAAGTTTCAGAGTTAAACAGTAAGTTGTATTACTAATTGAAATCTAAAGAGTGAACTATACAACATTGTTGCTTCAAATGAAGCTCAAAGGAAAAGAGGTATAGTATAAAGTATTTACAATCAAACAAATTTGGTGGGCAACCATTCATTGGTTATCATTGTAGCAGCAGTATCTTCCCAACCATTTGCTCTATCAGAACCCATCCTCTCTCAGCCATTCTCAGCATTTGTTACCATTTCAAAAGGAAGAAAAACATCAAACAGTTACACAGCACACAGTAACATCAGTCCACAAGATTAATGACAGGAAAAGGCTGCTTTACGACCTGGTCCTGATAGTTTCAAAGTAAGCTGAGGACAAAGGAGAAAAGCAGGAGGAAGAGAAAGAAACTGGGGCATTTTAAAGCAGCTCAAAAAATTGGTTGAAAGAGAATTAATTGGGTCTGTTCCTGCCAAATCAAAACAGTTGGAAGATAAGAAAATCTTCACCCTATCACCAACCTGAGCCTAGAACAGTCCACACAACAGCTCCACACAACTGCAGAATGGACATAAAAGCACCATGTTACATTAAAATCCCACTATCCTCTGCCAACAACATGCCTTTGCTTTTTTACATAGAACAAACTGGACACTCTATGCAATGGACAATCCTTATGCAAGATAATAAATGCACACAAATCTGATATTAAAAATGGCAATATCCTAAACCCAGTATCAGAACACTTCAGCATCCCAGGATACTTATGTCTCTGATCTCAAAGTGGCTGTGATTCAACAAAAGAATTTCAAGAGGAGATTGGAAAATGAAACAGCTGAATGGCAGTATAGAGTTGCCCGCAGTAACCATGGTTTCCTTTAACCGTGGGGGAGGTATCTCTAGGCATCTGGAGGGTCTCGCTAGGAATCTGGAAGTCCTCCAGCATGTCTATCATCAACTTCCACCAGAATTTGACCATAGAGTCATGCTAGAGGACCTCAAGATGCCTAGAGAGGCACCCTCTCTAGGCATTTTCTAGGTCCTCCAGGACAATTCTATAGTATTCTATAGCAGTTTGCTATTATCCCTGATTTCATTTATAAATGTTAAGTCCAAGAATGTATCCCTCTCAGATATGGGGGTGGGGGCAACCTGTATTCAACTATTTTAATTTACTAGCAGAAGTGCAAACCAGGATAACAATTTTTGTTGTACACTACATATATTAAAAGGGTTGGTTTTCATTATGTGGTGGGGGGGAACCACCAGCCAATTTAAACTGTGCTTTGAATTCATTCTCTAGCAGGCCTGGCTGGAATGACCTGGATATAGTTTCAATCTGGTTGGGTGGGGAGGTTTTTTAGCGATTTGCTCCCACACATGCTTGGCAGCTGCTTTCTGAGCACCATGGGGAGCTAGATGAAGCCAACAGGCAGCAAAAAATGGGACAAGGAGGACGAAGACTCATCGGGGTTGGGCAGCAACTACAGAGGCTATAGCAGGCTGGAGAGGCAACAGCTTCCAGGTTGAGGATGGCATTCGGTACGTTCTTCTGAGTCTGCAGAATGTCAGGTATAGGCCCATAGGGTATCTTAGGCCCCATTCAGCAGTAGTGACAGCCTCTTAACAAAGCTGGGTTTATTCTTCCTATTTGGTGGCAGTTGTGCTGCACACCCTCTTTTTTTCCATTTGGGGCAATTACTCATTACTTGGATGATTTTTTAATGATGGGCAGGGCTGGGAAGAAGATTATTTGTGAGCAATATGCTGAAAGTGTTCCAGGCTCTGGCTGGGATATTGGGCATCCCACTGGTACAGACCCCGGGGCCCACCAATATGCTGGTGTATTTAGGCATCTTATTAGACTCTGTGCAGGAGGTGTCTTTCACTCCAGAAGGTGATGGGCCTCATGGCCATTTTTGGCCATTTGCCCACATTAGGCTCATTTGCTTTTGGTTATAATCTGTGATGGGTTAGGGGAAGGCAGGCTGGGGAGGAATCCCCGGCCAAGGAGGGATGGGTCCCTGATCTGGGACATCTATTACCAGTGTCTCACAGGGATTGGTAATGTATGGGGGGGGGTCCCTTAAGGGACTCAGGGGTTATGGGGCAGAATTGGTCTTGCCCAGCTCAGGGGCAGACATCTTTCCTGCACCCCCTCGGGGGATGATACTAGGGCATCCACCCATGTGGATCCTTTCCTGTCACCCCAATGGTTCCAGCATCGGACCAGAGGGGTGGATTCATCGATCAATAGGTGGTTTGGTTGATGCTCGGATCTAGACCAATCCTATCAACAGAAGAAGCCAAGGAAAGTTGTCTCCTACCTCTTCAATTTAATATGTGTTAGTGTGTTATTTTATGAGGAGTGGGACTCAACCCTGAACACACAAGTAACAAAAGTATCCTAGTTACTTCTTTTTTTCCTGAAGAATTATAAAGCAGTTACTTTCAAATCTACTGTAATTGTCTTCTTCGAGTCTCACCACTGAACCCCCTAACAAATTAGTTTTTAAAAGTAACTTTCTAATTCTTAATCCTTTTCCAAAGGAATGTTTTTTTGAAACAGCATTTGGCATATTTCTATCCAAGCAAGGCCCATAAATGCTCCCACCTTCCCATTTTAGTGAGCTAGCACACTCTCTCCTTCCCTCTCCTCTCTCTCTCTGTGTTTGCTCAAGGCTTATTTTCTGATTGATGAACCTGTACATAACTTACAGAGCTTACTACAGCTTCTGGCACAGTTTTCTAATAGGGCCAGTCAGTCACTAGAGCTTTTCCTTCTAAACATGAAGATCTGGCAACATGCCCATGATTAAAATAGCCTGTGTTCTGTGTTAAAACAAAAATCAATTTCTCAACCAACTACGATGGGAGTAGGAATTATTTTGTGGTAGTTTGCCTTAACTGAAGCATTCCCATCAGGCTAACAATAATGTGTTTGTGTGTGTGTGTGTATTCTTAAGAGTTGTTGTTGAAGTTGGTTATTCCTTTCATGTAATCCACCATTTTTAACGCAATATATGACAGGAAGCAGAAGTGACAATATATGTGTCCAGCTCACACCCCCAAAAAGAGGAGATGGTGGAGGGGAATGAACTTAATGTAATCCCCTACTGATAATGTGAAAAGGCTGTTCTAGAATTTGGTTTCCTTGTCAAAGATTAGTTGATATTTCTTCATTAGACACTTCTGTCTTGAAGCTATTTCTTCAAGTGAGAAAATACTACAGTTGTCCCTTCATATTCACTGGGGTTAGGGACAAAGGACCACCGCAAAAGTGAAAAAAACCCCACAAATAAGTTAAGCCCCATGCCTCAACATGCATACTACACTACAGGGTGCCAGTTACACGACAGAAATTGTCGCGTTGCCTACCGGGACAAAGTGATCACGAATCTGTCCCTTGCTGTTTATACGATTTATGTCTCTGATCTGGATATCCTGTGTGGTCCCGTGACTGATATTTACACGTCCATAGTTCCGGTTTTGTTTAGGTTTTAATTTTTTTTTTTTTTTTTTTGGCTGTCAAAGATGCGATTACTCGTGTTTTCACAACCTCGGTGACGCACTTCCTTTAGAGTTCCGCGCAACGAGCGATGCTATTGGCTGGCTGGGGGGGGGGAGAGAGAGGGGGGCAGAGGTTTGTTATTCCCCTTTGCTTCTTGAACATTTTAACCCTTTCAGAAGAGGCAGAAAGCATTTTGAAAGATCCAGACAGATCTTTCGCTCAGACGCAGGGCTTTCCTTTTGAAATCAAGCAGAGTGCTTTTAAAGCCAGCTGAGTGCTTTCCTTTTGAAATCAAGCGCTTGGTTTTCCTCTTCCCTTTTTAAAATATCAACCCCTACAGCTGGCTGCAGAGATGGCTATAGGCAGGCAGTTTGAAAGACACAAACACAGAGATGGGGAATTAAAGGGTGCTAATTCGCACAGAGGCTTGAATATTTTAATGTGCCAGGGCCAGGGAGGTGACCAAGCTACTACGATCTCTCTGTAACATGCAGTTGAGGAAAAAGGTAAAGCTGAAGGGTTTGCAGTGTAGAAATCAATTTAAAAAGGTAATTGAGTACACACACGCGCGCGCACACACACACATCAACCTTCGTGCAGCTGGAAGGGATGCCTTTTTTTTGGCTGGTGAGGGTGGATCTGTTGAACGGGTGACAGACCCCTCATTTTCTGGTCCCTGAGCTCTAAGCCCGCCCCCAGTCACCATGTCCGGTCATCCCAGTACCGAGACTTTTTGTCCCACGCTGCTTACATTTCCGATTTTCCGAATCCTCCAGTGACTTTTTTAAAAACCAGCACAACCAGCGGGACTGGAAGTCCCGCAGGTTGAGGGATAAAAGGTGGCCCCCCTTCCGAAAATCACGTACCCGACCCGATGTACGTGTAAATTGCCAGGGATCGACACGAATTCTTCCCAGGACATTTTCATCGTGTAAACGGCCCCCAGTATTGTAGACTCCTCTCCTGCCAACAGGACTGCCAATACCTGCCACCACACAACTCCAGCTTGCTTTCTTACCTTGCACCAAAACAGCGCTGCCCATTTAAAACAGCCTCTCTGGCTTTTCTTCACAAATGAAGATTCAGGAAGGACTCATCCTGCACTTTCTGCAAGCGCGCTGATGACTAAAAAGGCCAATCTGAGATAAACAAGTCCGGTTGCAGAAAGCACAGCAGAAGGTCTCCTTGGGTGATGTTTCCGGGTTGTGATTCTTTCTGCGTTGTTGTTTCTCTTCAAAACTTGTTCGGTGTGAGTTCTCAAATAAGGCTGCAGCATTGTGGATAGTGTGTTTCCATGCCTCCCGATGTGAGGCCAGGGCAGACCATTGTTGGTGATCAATTTGGCCAAGCCTGAGATGTTGCTTCAGGGAGTCCTTGTATCACTTTTTTGGAGCACCCCTCTTACGCTGACCCGTGGCGAGTTCACCGTAGAGTACTATTTTGGGGAGGTGATGGTCCTCCATCCTAGAAACGTGCCCTGCCCAGCGCAGCTGTGTTCTCAATATCATGGCCTCAATGCTGGTGATCCCTGCTTGCTCAAGAACAGCAACATTCATCACATAGTTAGTCCAGTGTATATTTAGGATTGTGCGTATACAGTGCTGATGAAAACGTTCAAGGAGTCGTAAGTGGTGGCAATAGGTGACCCACGTTTCAGACCCATAGAGGAGAATAGACAGTACAATGGCTCTATACACACTGATTTTTGTGCTTCACCTCGGGTGTTTATTACTCCAGACTCTAAACAGTAAGGTTTAAAGTAATGGGCTGTGGTGTTTTGGTGCAAGGTAAGAAAGCAAGCTGGAGTTGTTTCATTGCCAGGACAGGAGGAGAGGGGAGGAGGGTGGGGTCTTGGAGTTTGAGCTAGTTGAGCAGCAGCTACAAATTGCAAATATGCAAAACTATTAATGTGAAAACCGTGAATATGAAGGGACAACTATACTAGCTAATATGGAAGGGAGGGATGGAAGAAAGGAGGTGGAGGGAGGCAGTGGAAAAGATGAAGAAGAAGTTGAGATGGCAGCAACAAATCTTTCAGGGAGACATTGCTGTCACTCTGTATTGACTTCAGACACCATCATATGGCTAAATGCTTCCTGCCCTCACTCTAATTTGGCTCTATAACCCTTGCATGGAGCCAATGAGATTTAGCTATTCAAAGATACCTCAGTTAAATCACACTTCCATCCTTCACTCTGTCTTTTTGTAATGTGGTGGTGAGGAGGTTTTAAGAACGGTACTGAGTAACAGTGAGAAACACAATCTGCAGAGTACCCTCCCTTAAGAAAACAATGAGAAGTGAGAGCATACAATAGTGTACCCATTAAGAGAAAACACATGTGCATATCAATAAAAAAACACATTGAAATGGACAATTGTTTTTAAAAATGTATTACAGTTGGCCCTTCATATTTGCTGGGGTTTGGTTCTAGGACCCCCCCCCCCGTGGATACCAAAATCCATGAATACTCAAGTCCCATTACATGCAATGGCATAGCAAAATGGTGTAACTTATATAAGATGGCAAAATCAAGGTTGGCTTTTTGGATTATTATTTTTTTAAAGAATATTTTCAAGCCGTGAATACTTAAATCCGTGGATTTGTGAAAATTGTTTAATGGACTAGTAGTGTCTTTCTGGATAGTTGTCTTTCCCCTGTGTTAAATCTTTTGCTTTTTGCAAATTAATGAGTATTACTGAAAGGTACCTTTAGGCCAAGTTCCAATAACAATGCCAGTGAACTTCCACTTTCTTCCAGTAAAATGATAACTGGTATAATCTCTAACTGTCCCAGTTTGGCGGGGACAGTCTCAATAAATGCTCTGCCATCCTACTTTTTCAACTGTTTTAAAATGTTTCAGTTTCTCCCTCAACTTTCCATTTCCCCTCTTTGTCTTCAGCTTGCTTCAATTGCTGCAAACGGACACAAGTTAACACCAAACAAAACACAATGAAAATATAATATAGGCTGCCCTCCATATCTGTGGAACCAATATCCACAGTTTCAGTTATCCACAGCTGAAAAAAAGGAACACATACCATAGAGTCATGCTGGAAAATGCTCAGAGATGTGTCCTCTCTAGGAATTGCTAGGTCCTCCAACACAATTCTATGGTATGTTTGTACAGGAAGTCCTTTATTTTAATAGGGTTTGCTAGTACTGTATCTTCAATTTCATTTATAAACAGTAAGTCTAGGTATGTGAATACGATAGGGAGGTTGACCTGTACAACCCCATTAAAAGCCTATCTGACCCAAAAATTGTAAGCCAAGGGATCACCTGAATAAAAAGATCTTTGCCTGTCTGAGACAGGAAAGGAGAGAGAGAGGCAGCCAAAGCTCCCGTGAGAGATAATTCCAGAAGCTGGGAGCACCTATAGAGAGGGTTCTCTCCTGTGTCCTGACCAAACACGCCTATGATGATGGTGGGTCCATGAGAAAGCCCTCCCTCAAAGATCTTAAAACGTGAGCAGGTTTGTACAGGGAGATACAGTAGGTCTTTCAGACCGATAGAAAGCCATTCTCCTTAACCAGTTTACAGCTTATTCGTAATCCTGGGGTGGAGTAGGGGGATTTTATAAGATTAAGAGCTAAAGCCATGGCTAAGCATATCAACAGAGGATGTTTTGATGCCGAGTTATTTGCAAGCCATTTGTATCCATTTATCTCCACTTGAACTTGCTTGATCCATTCAGTGGCCAGAAGAAAAAAGAAAGGGAGAGAATTAAGTGTTCGATCAAATCCAGCTTAGTGGTTTAATGAACTTGACAGAAAGCTCCTTTCATTGTCACCAAATAGGTTTTAAAATGGGGTAGGTTACAGAGGAGCATTTCTTCAAGGTACCACAATATTGAGGCGATCAGATTTCTTCCAAAATCTTCCCAAACAAATGGCACTTCTATTATGCATTCTTGCCTTCCCCACAAGAGAGCATCAATTTTAAGTTTCCCACCTTTTGGGAAATCAGGAGCATTGTGGGAAATTAATATGCCACTTCTAAGTACTAGTCACAAAGCGGTGGGGGGGAGGGACCCACAGGCATCAATGGGTCTTGCTGGGACACTGGAGCTCTGGAAGTTGCCCCAAAGTGCATGATGGTGTTGCACATAGGAAGAGTTATTTCACATGTCACACACATCGTAACATTAGGGTGTCCTCTTCCACATTGTCATGACAAGAGGGCAAAAGAGAAGATTTGTATCAAAGGGGCATGTGCTAATTTAGCCATATACAGTAGGATCCCCGTAGCCACTGATTCATTATCCACTGATTCAAATTTCCATGGGACACAAAACACCATGCCTACCGTAGAGTCTTCCTAAAAAATGTGTCCACTCTAGCCATTTTATAGGTCCACCAAGGCAACTGTATGGTATTTTAAACTGGAAGTCCCACTATTTTCAATGATGCTCACTATTACCCATGGTTGTTGGTATCCACAGGGGCCCCAGAACCAATCCCCAGCGGATACGGAGGTCCTACTGTAGGTGTAAATGTAGAAATAACTCCTACAATTTGGATAGAAAGACATTTTATCAGATTATTATTATTATTATATTCATTTATACCCCCCTTTCTCCTGCCAGTTGGACTCAAGGTGGCTAACAACAATACAAGTTAAAAACAATAAAAAGTAAAAAATTACAGTATAAATATAAATTTTAAAAAAGAATTAAACAATTTCTAAGTTAAAAACATTAAACATTAAGAATATGAAAATGCATTTTAAAAACTCTATAAAGATCCCTAAAAATCTTAAAAACTGTACCACACAACCTTAAAAGCCCAGCCCTTGTCAGTTTGTAGAAACCCAGCAGTACAAAAATGTTTTAACCTGCCACTGAAGGGGAGGAAGAATGTAGCCACCCTGGCCTCTCTGGGGAGGGAGTTCCAAAGTCTGGGAGCAGCTACTGAGGAGGCCCTGTCCCTTGTTCCCACCAAACGGGCCTGAGAAGGTGGTGGGACAGAGAGAAGGGCTTCTCTGGGTGATCTTAAAGTTCTATTGGGCTCACTCAGAAAGTGTAGGGAAGACCGTGATGAGATGACCTGTATCACAGTGTCATGGTCAGCCAGGACTTTGAGGACTCAGAAGGCAAGGAGGCTGAACCAGTTGCAGAAAAGCTGGCTGAGTCTGAGTCTAGCCCTGAAGAGCCCAGGGCTCAGCAGCCTAGCCCTCCCCCAGCACCGGGTCCAAGCCTGGGAGACATAATGGAGCAAGAGGTAGAAGAGCAGGTACCTACCTTTAGCCAAAGGAGAGCAGAGAAGGCGTGGCTTCGTCATTCCCAGAGATTAAGAGACAGAAGCTCATCAATCACCCCGCAGCTGGGAGTGGGAGCTGGGCCAACATAAGCAGCTGGGGGAGGCTGAGTTCCTTGTTTCAGGCAGTCTGCGTTACCTGGAGGAAGCCTCTGCCTGTGACTCTCCTGGAACCTTGCTATCTTGAGACTTTGGATATCTTGACCTTGGACTGCCTTCGTTGACCCACCTGCCGGAACCCTTTTGACCTTGGACTGCCTCTTCGTTCTGCACTCTCTCTCTCTGTGTACTTCTGACCCTGTAGGACTGCTACTGACAACACCAGGTACTGTGCTTTTCAACTGGGTTGTTGCCGAGCCGGGCTCCTTATCAGCTACTGAGTTGGCTTCTCGACACACAGGTCGATATCTTGTCCCAGTGTTTATTGGTGATTGCAAAGATTATGACCCCTGCTCCGCATCCTTCTTTGATGTTCATAGAATTATAGAGTTGGAAGAGACTACAAGTTGCTATAAGCCTTTAAATTCACTTTGACTTTTGGCAACCGTATGCTTCATTTTTCTTGTCAAGATTTATTCAGAGGAAGTTTGCCATTGCCTTCCTCTGAGGCTGAGAGAGTGTGGCTTGCCCTAGGTTAACCAGTTGGTTTCCATGGTCAAGTAGGGATGCAAACCCACTTTCCCATATTCCTAGTTCAACATTTAAAGCATTATACCATGTGCCATGCACCTGGGCTGATGAGAGTAGTAGTCCAACAACATCTGGTGGCCATCAGATTGAGGTAGGGTGCTCTGCCATTTTGTTTCAGGTTTGTCATGTAACTATTACTAAACATTTTAGGGCACCCCATTATCTATTTGTACAGTTGTCTCTTCATATTTGCTGGGGCTTGGTTCCAGGACCCACCCACCCCCGGGGATACCAAAATCCATGAATACTCAAGTCCCACGCAATGGCATAGCAAAATGATGTCCCTTATATAAGATGGCAAAATCAAGGTTTGCTTTTTGGATTATTATTTTTTAAAGAATATTTTCAAGCCATGAATACTTAAAACCGTGGATACCAAATCCATGGATATGGAGGGACAACTGTAATTGTTTTTAATAAAATCATTTTCTTCTATATCGTGGCACTAGTTGTTGCTTCACGATGGTTGAAACAAAGCCCTCATGAACGACTTAACAAATCAAATAATTACTTCAAAGAACCTGACAGAAGAGACAGATTTTATGAAACATGACTTCCATAATTTATGTTATTCAAAATTTCCAGACAATCAGTCCTCTAATAACACAATCAGATCTATGGAAACACAAACTGGGACAATCATTCCCCCCCTCCCCTTATTTACCACAAAAATAAAATAAAACCAAACAAAAACCTATGACCTTTAAGTGGAATTGTTTCTCCCATCTGCACCAGGAAAGATTAGCAGGTCATGTTGGTGAATCAGGGATCCAACTTGATTTAGAGAAAGAAATGTGTTCTTTCCCTGTCCCCAGCAGACCAGAATCGAAACAGAATGGGAGCCCTGAGTCATGAGCTCATACATTCTGATACAGTTTCCCAAGGTTGCCAAGTCACTACTGCAGAGTGCATGTGCGGGAGAAAATTCCATGAAGCTAATAAATGTAATAGAAGTTTTGACTTCCAGGAACCCATTGGTCATGTACAGCCTCTTGTAAGGTGAGCAGCCATTCCCCAGTCCTTGCTACATAACCCATTCCCCCATCTCCTCATGTTGTATGGAACAGAATATACTGTACCATGTAACTTCACAGTCCCAGCTTGTTCTTTTGAAAGAATTTCCCTAAGACCAGGATACAAAAATAAAAGATGCAAGCATGGTGGGGGGGGGGTTGCACATGCAAAGCCATGTTAGGTTCCCTTTCAACCTCAAAGTCACGTAATAGGGCCACAATGTATTATTTTAATGTAGTTCATTATATATTATTTTTGGTCTTGATAGTAGACCAATCTTTGCATTTGTCTATGTTGATTTGCATTGTTTATCAACATACAAATCCAATAAACACAAGGCACCTAAACTGGGCCCTACAGACTAATGGTTACTCCAGATCAGACATCACAAGAGCCAGAGCCAGAAAAAAACCACAGGAATGAAGAAGAAAAACAGCCACCCAAAGGAAAGGTATTTTTACCATATATCAAAGGAGTCACAGACAGAATGGGGAAACTGACAAGGAAACACAACCTCCAAACAATCTATAGACCAACCAAGAAAATCCAAGAAATGCTACACTCAGCGAAGGACAAAAGAGACCCTCTCACAGCTGCAGGAGTTTACCACATACCATGCAGCTGTGGACAAGTTTACATAGGGACCACAAAACGCAGTGTGCAGACACGAATCAAGGGACATGAGAGACACTGCAGATTGGGCCAGCCAGAAAAATCAGCAGTAGCAGAACATATTATAAGCCAACCTGGACACAAAATGCTATTTAAAAACACAGAAATTCTGGACTAGGCCAACAACCATCATGTCAGAATGCACAGAGAAGCTATTGAAATCCACAAACGCCTGGACAACTTCAACAGGAAAGAAGAAACCCTAAAAGTAAACAAAATCTGGCTCCCAGTTTTGAAGAACAATAGAATCAAAACTCAACACTTACAAAGGAATTCCACCCAGGGACGGAGGATTCCCAGCAGATAATGGCCCATCAACCAACCAGACAGTAATCATCCTTGCATTTCTATACCCAGAAACTAACCATTCAATTACACAAATTTTCATATACTCCCCAACAGGGGTTCACAATATATAAACTCCACACACACTCCTACCCATCCATTCTCTGAAGATGCCAGCCACAGATGCAGGTGAAATGTCAGAAAGAAACTATTCTAGAACACGGCCTCACAGCCCAGAAAAAAACCAAGGAAAACCAATAAACACAATTCTGAAAAGAATATTAATTCTACAGGATTTATCCATTAATGTCAAGGAAAATCAGGGTTACCAAACATTAGTGGTCCCTTTCTTGGCTATCAACCTATCCCTGAAATCTCACCTTGAATTAAGCAACCTCATCAAGACTAGTAGCATCGAATGAAATGCCTTGATTCAGCTTCCTCAACTTAGTTTCATAAGCTGCCTTCTCACCTGTATTTGAAGTTGAAAACATGAATGGGTGAAAAGAAATTGGGGGGGGGGCAAGGGAGAGATAAAAAAATAATGAAAATAGTCAAAGAAAGGTTGTGTAGGATGCATTCAGCCTGCTGAGAATTGATTCAGTCTTTGTAGCCATGCTTGGTTAAAGGAAGTTCACCCTTGGCTGTTGCTAAGCAATGAAGAAAAAGGAAAAGGAGAGAAGGCAGAGTGAAAGCAAGAGAGCATGGACAAGCAAGGAAGGAAGCAGGGGAATGTATATGAAACAGACTTTAAGATCATAAAAGCATGTGCAAGATTAAATATAGACACTCCCCTGTGTGGTCTGGCTTGAACGGAATGCTAAGTGCCTCCAACCTCTCTCTCCCAGACTACTGGCAGCCTTGCACACATCAGCTGTCAAAAAGCATTCCAGTTTCTTCAGCTCCAGCATATCCTGCAGGCAAAGAGGAGAGCCTGCTTCCAGCACTCTAGTTAAACATAGGTAGGGGCCAGAACTGTTAGCTCCTGCTTCTTTATAAACCAAAAGGTAAGACTGATGAGTTTTCATTCTTCTCTCTGTGTGCCGAAACACCGGGCGTAACTGTCTCTTTTTTAACAATCAGAAAGATTCTCTTCTGCTGCAGCTGAGAACCAGAAGGATGATTCCAGAGGCTAATTTCCTATTTTATTGAGGTGGTCCATGCATATTTGAAATATGGCATGCATTTTTTAAAAATGCAAACTCAGCTGCCTTTAATATTACTAGAACTTCCAGCTGACTATGACAGTGAGCACTTGCGTGGTGTATGTCCAAAATTTTGTGGAAATGAATGCCTGTTTTGAACACAGAAAGGATTCACATGAGTACTGACATTCACTAAAGATGTTGATTGTTTACCGTAACTTAACTATGTGCATGTAAACTAAATTGGGCATGTAACTTGGAGTGTGTGTCTGCATGCAGCACTCCTATGTTAGGACAATGGCATACATATGCATTCATGTTCTAATTTTACATGTGTAGGTCACATTGCGTGGTATTGTCTTAGAGGAGAAAGGTGTGACTTTTACTGTATCTAACCTTCCCTCTTTAAATCTGTAGATCAATTAAAGCAAACTTGCATGCTATTTTTCTTCAGCAACATTATGATCTTCTGACTTTTATGGTTTTGCATAAAAAGACAGCACTCCCTCCAGCACACTCAGTTGTGCTTGAATCTAATAGTTCTGTCTCCGTTTTTTATATGACAGACTTTAGGCGTATTCCTTCAAAATGTTGCATTTTATTACTTAGAATTATCTACCATATGATGGGACATTTCTACCCTTCCTGATCATTTCACAGACATTAAACTTTTATTCTTTACCTTTATTTTTTTTAACATTTTGCTTAAGGCTCATTTACAGGGGAAAAGTAACATTTGTCAGTGAGTAACAAATGTCTGCCTGCATGACAACAAAACACTTAAAACTCCCCAGGCCAACACCTCCTCTGTAGATGAACTTGCTTTAAAAAAAAAAAAAATCTTGGTGTCTATGTGTGAAGGAACAGGAGCCTGAGTCTGCCTGCCATGAAGAGAAGAGCTACAGTTCTGCCCAATTTTCTCTATTTCCATTAGAGTCCACAGTGTTCAGCCAGGTTTCCAAACCCCTGGGCACCATTTTCAGAGGAACAGAGATGCTTGCATGTAAAGAGTGGATGAGCCACCCTACCTAAACCTGGATCCATCCCAAAGCAGTTGCTCTGAGCTGATGGGCTGAAGCAACTATAGAAATGGTGCAGACATCATAATGATGATGATATTATTATTATTATTATTATTATTATTATTATTATTATTGTCAAGATCCTAGATCAGCTGCTTAGTTACATATATTACTTAGAAATCATAGAATTATAGAATTGTAGAGTTGGAAGAGACCACAAGGGCCATCCCCAACAGATGGCCATCCAGCCTCTGTTTAAAGACCTCCAAGGAAGGAGACCCCACCATGCTCCGAGGGAGTGTGTTCCACTGCCCAACAGCTCCTACTGTCAGAAAGTTCCTCCTAATGTTGAGGTGGAATCTCTATTCCTGGAACCTGCATCCATTGCTTCGTGTTCTAATCTCTGGAGCAGCAGAAAACAAGCTTGCTCCATCCTCAATGTGACACTCCTTCAAATACTTAAACAGGGCTATCATATCGCCCCTTAACCATCTTTTTTCCAGGCTAAACATACCCAGCTCGCTAAGTCTTTCCTCATAAGGCATCGTTTCCAGACCTTTCACCATTTTAATCGCCCTTCTCTGGACACGCTCCAATTTGTCAATATCCTTTTTTAATTGTGGTGCCCAGAACTGGACACAGTATTCTAGGTGAGGCCTGACCAAGGCAGAATAGAGTGGCACTATTACTTCCCTTGAGCTAGACACTATACGTCTATTGATACAGCCCAAAATCGGATTGGCTTTTTTAGCTGCTATGAGTTATACTAAAGTTATAGTATGAGTTATACTAATCATAACTAATTACACTAGTTAACAAAGGGATCTTGTAACACCTTTGAGACTGAGAGAGAAAATTGTAGCATAAGCTTTCATAGACTTAGGACATTTATCACACAAGCCCCGTTGTCACTGCAATTGCATTTGCAAAAGTGAATGGATAGAAACTGGTTTGGCAGCTCTCGGTATTGCATGGCCCTTCAATAGCCCACCTGGGGCTGTTTCAGCCACTGATGGTGCCTTGGCTCTCTTCCAGGCTCTCCCTTAACCCCTCCTCACTGCCCTATTGCCCTACCCAGCATGCCTTTCATGGTTTTTTATTTTTATTTTTAGTTGTAATGCCATTTGCAATTATGGAAAAGAAATAAAGTGGTGGGGAGCGGGGGGAGAAAGCCAGCCTGTTTGGAGATAGCAGGAGAGGAGAGGGAGAGAGGAAGAGACTGAGACCCCACATGACTGCCCAGTCTCGGGACTGAAAGTGGAGAAATTTATCACACCTGAGAATTCATGGCACAGCAGCACAATTGGGAGCTTATTGATAGGTTTTCCCCTATCCATAGCAAGGGACACTCTAACCACATTTTGGAGGCACAGCAGCAACGATTTGGAGGCAACATTATGTGATAAGTATCACCAAAGGCATTATTATCCAGCTTTATTTATTTATTTATTTATGTATACCCTGCTCTTCAGCCACAAAGGCTCTCAGAATGGCTTAGACATTGTTTAAGTAATAGCAATTTATGCATCTACATCTACACCGCATTAAGCGGTTTCCAATGTGTGTTAGCTAATTGCCCCCACAATCCGGGTACTCATTTTACCAACCTACGAAGGCTGAGTGAACCTTGGAGCCCTTGGGATCAAACTTGCAACATTGTGGCCTGCAGTACTGGTATTTAACCACTGGGCCACTAGGGCTCCAGCTTTAATCTGCTTTAAAAGGCTCCTGTGATAAAGTCCTTAGTTTGTTTCCTCTACCCTGGCCTTAAGCTACATCTTTCCTCTTGCCTTTGTCTCTCAACAACCATCCATTGTTAAACTAATTAGTCACCCCATCACCACATTTTTGCATTAAACTAACTAATCACCTCATCACCAACAGTTTTGCATTTCTTCTGCATTTCTATGGTTGGCCAGCAGCCTGCTGATAAAGTTTGCTCCTGGGCACCAGTTCACTCCAGCATCTGAGGAAGTCTACAAAGGCTTATACTACAATTTTCTCTGTCAGTTAGGAGACTATCAGATGCTGCAAAAACCACCCCAGGAGCATGCAAAGATGCTGAGTTAACTGTTGCACAAATGGGTCCCAGTTTCAGATAACAATGTCATCCTCTTGTGCTCCTCCTGTGCTGCAGCTGCACATAAGGCATTGCTTTTCATTGATGGGGCCTCAAAGTAAAGACAGGGCATGCCTAACTTCTATCTCAGTGGCTCTTAACATTTTCTTTACAAGGGACCCCCTTTAAATATCTTTTGTTAACATGGACCCCCATGACATCATCATCATCATCATCATCATAATAGTACAATTACACCACCCATTAAACCTTACCTCAGAAGCACTAGAGGGAAAGGGAAGACTTTTCTCCTGCTTCTTTCTGCAAAACTTGTGGCTAGAGTGGATTGAACAGCAATGCACAAGCCAAAGCAGCCTTTATTAAGTGACTCATTCTTCAAACCCATTGCCTAATTTAATCTTGTTTTACTTAACTTTGTGCACATCTTCTTGATTTTCTAGTTATTGAAACTCCATCCTCCCCACACACACACATCCCACCACCTCCTTTTTTTCCTGTTAAAATTGGCTTCCAGTTTTAAAGCTGAACTTGAGAATTGACTTGAAATTATCTTGCAAGGGTATGAGACTCAACTTGAGACTTAAAAGTAGAGACTTGAGACTTGGAGTTAAAGACTTGAATACATCAATTGATGCAACTGAGTGTAAACAAAATTCAATTTGGGAACTGTTTCTTTTTTGTCAAAGGCTAAATTCTTTGGGGGTAATCAGGTTCTGCCCCCCCCCCCATGCCCAACACCAAACAATCTTTCTGCCACCATCCTTTACATCTGCATCCCTTTGCAGTGGGTTACCAGGTGAGGGACAGATAGCTGGCTCCTCAGAACTGTAGAGTGCTATACAGCCTCAGTCCCTCCATCCCAATTGCCATTGCCCTGGCCAAGGAAGGAGAGAAGAGAATGCTAGACTTAATCCCTTCCCCTACTGCTATCCCCTTTCTTTTTGTATCACGTCTTCATTAGATTGTAAGCTTGAGATCAGGGAACTGTTTTGTTGATCTTTTTCTTGCAAAGCACCATGTACATTGATGGTGCTATATATTATTTTCGCATGCGTAGGTTCAGAAAATGTGAAGTTGGCAGGACCCCTAGAATGCTTTTTAATGTGGAAGGGGGCTGAACATTAGCAGGTAAGTTGTCATTAATTTTGCCTAGTTGCCAGTACTTGCAGGGAAGAGCCAATTACTTTCACCCAGCCATTATCCATGAAACATCCTTAAATAAAGACTCTTAGGCTGTTACTATGCAGAAATAATGCAGTATGATACCACTTTAAGGGCCATGGTTTGATGCTAATGAATTCTGGGATTTGTAGTTTTGTGAGATAGTCAGCCCTCTCTGTCAAGTCTTGTGCCACAACAGACTACAAATCCCAGGATTCCACAGCACTGAGCCACAGCAGTTAAAATGGCGTCAAAATACATTATTTCTTCCAGTCCATAGGAAGCACAGTGTCTATGCAGAAGTGCCTTCCATGTGTTCAGTGGTGCTTACTCCCAAGTAAGTCTGCACACAATAGATTGCAGACAGCATTTATTACTCCTGGGAGGGCTCGACAATAACAGCTGTCTTACAATTTCTTAGTGCTTGATCTTACACTTCTGATCTTATGCTTGATCTTACACTTCTGATTGATAATTCCTAAGGAAGCTCAACTACATGGGAGTCTTGGTGGTCCAATTTTGCTAGATAATTTTGGGGGTGGGGTATGGCTCTGTCAAACCACCCTGCCCCTCCTTTTCCAGGGCCCATGAACATTAACATAGTAACTGCCCCAATTTTTCACCTATCCTTCATCTTAAAATGTGGTCAGTCTGATCTAGGATAAGGCCTTCAGTTCAGGCATTTGAAGGTAATAGTACTTATAGAATCATAGAATTGTAGAGTTGGAAGAGACCACGAGGGCCATCCAGTCCAACCCCCTGCCATGCAGGAATAAACAATCAAAGCATCCCTGACAGATGGCCATCCAGCCTCTGTTTAAAGACCTCCAAGGAAGGAGACCCCACCACGCTCCGAGGGAGTGTGTTCCACTGCCCAACAGCTCTTACTGTCAAAAAGTTCCTCCTCATGTTGAGGTGGAATCTCTGTTCCTGGAGCTTGCATCCATTGTTCCGTGTTCTAGTCTCTGGAGCAGCAGAAAACAAGCTCGCTCCATCCTCAATGTGACACCCCTTTCTTGGATACCCTGTTATCCATTTTCTGTAGCCAAGTTCTTGAAATGTAAAATGTCTGTAGGCATACCTTCCAGCATTTCATAATGATAACTGAGACACATGCGACCAAGCAACATCAGAGCATGGTCAAGTTGGCCAAGGTTACTGACCAAAATCACACAGGCTAGGAGAGACTGGAATAGTTTGCTTTTGCCTCTGTCTACAGAAAAGAGCAAGATTCCACCCTTCCCTCTCCCCACCCCCTGCTGAGTTAACTGAACGTAAGCTACTTTTACACTTTGAACTCAGTTTGCAGCAACTGAAGTAAGCTGAAGACAAAGGCGGAATTGGGAGGGGAAGAGAGAAACTAGGGCATTTTAAAGGCAACTGAAAAAGTGGGTGGACTCAATAGGAACTGTCCCTACCAAATCAGGACGGACAACTAGAAGGTATGCCGTAGGTTGCTTCTGATGACATAATGTGATTGCATTATTTTATGTGGTATATTTGAATTTTACCTCTCTCTCATATCTCCTTCCTATTGCTACAGGCAAAACAACGCCCCTTCTCCTATCAATGCTAACAGGACTTGTAGCCAGATAATAACTCTGTCCTGCTACTTCATTGACAGCCCATGCAGGTTAACAGAGTGAAGGACTAAGAGAAGCAACTCCATTTCAAAAAAAATAAAATAAAATCATGGAATGCATGTGAAAGCCATCTGCTCACTGAAACATCTTCACACCTTGCTTGAACTAACCAGAAGCAGAATGATCTCATTGAGATTATTTTATGGAGAAGAGAATAACACTAGGATTAATACACACACAATTTGCTTATTCTTTATGGTATTTTGTTCTTAAAATTTGTATGAATACGATCAAATGCAAAGTGATGTGAATAAATGGTTGATAGCAGAGGGACTGTCAGAATGGAGCATTGATGGTCCCAGTAGGGTTGCCAGATCTTAGGGCCTGGCCCTGAGTGTCCTGTTTTCATGAGTCTTCTCTAGGTAGGAAATGAGGGTTCATATTTTCCAGTTTTCGTGAGCTCAGTTCTGAACAAGAGGAAAGGACTATGTGCAAATCTTCAGCTCAGCTACTAGAGGAGCAGCTTGCTACAATTTCCAAGGATTAATTTATTTGTTTCTGCAATGAGCAGAGACTCTTAGGGGTGGTGGTCTATGCATTTACTTAGGGTTCATCTAAGTGAGCAGAAACAATGCTTATTCCAGTGCATTATTACAAATTTGCAGCAGCGTTTGTTTGTCTCCACGGTCTTTCAGCAAAAAGGGAAGCAGGTATCATTCAAATGTTTACTCTTGAGTTCACCTCCCTTCCTTAAGTTTCAGTTTTATTTTGAATGTTCCTGAACAAAGGTAGCTATAAATGTAGCTAGATGTCTGGGAAACAAGGTAACCAACAAACATTCACTGATGAAATTGCTAAAGCTTCCTTTAAGCGTTGAAAAGGGAAGGGGGTATCATTCAAATGTTTACTATCATTCAAATTTTTACTCTTGAGTTTACCTCCCTTTGCTTTGTTTTAGGTGAGACAGCAAGCTTCAATGATAATAATAATAATAATAATAATAAAATTTATTTATACCCCGCCCCTCTGTTAAAACAATTGGGGCGGCTTACAAAAATTAAAATACAATACAGATAAAATCCCCAAACACCCCCCACCCCACCCTCCCCCATAAAAAAATATTAAACAATTATAAATTAAAACCAACTGATATAAAATCACAATTAAAAACAATAAATACTATAAAATACTATAAATGGCCAGCGTACTAAAAGAAGCCAGGATCCCCTGAGGCCGGGATCTAATTAGGAAAGGCCTGCCGAAAGAGATACGTCTTTAGTGCTTTTTTAAAGCTACTCAGGGTTGTTATCTGACGGATCTCGTTCGGATGATTTCCTAACCGCTGCTATATTTCTGTAGAAAAAGAGGATATTCTAAGAGATTGTGGATTTTCTTTGAATTGCTTCATTGTCATTGCTTTGTGTTTAAAAAAAATTGCAGGCAAGGCTTGAGTCCATGGCTGCTCTCCAATCCTTCCTCTCTTAGCCGTCAGAAACCTCCATCCCTGACTGCTTTGAGAGGGAGAGTCTTTGGATCCCCAATGAGCCCCTTTAATCACCCACCTTTCCTGAGCTTGGGGGGACCCCTGATTCTTAGGGAAATTGACAGATTCATCACAACTGTAGATCGCTTGAAACAGTGCTTAGTCGCAAGCCACCATTCACCCCATTCAATCTTCTGCTTAAAACATTTGAATGATACCTCCTTCTCTTTTCACGGGCAAAAAAAAAGCACATAATCACTAGTGTGAAAGCCCCCCCCATGCATGTCCAACCAATCAGATCTCCAGTTCCACCCTCTCAGAAATGCACAGCAAATCAAATCAGTCAAGTGCTAATGCACATTTCCTTGCATTATTTGATAAATTACAGGGAAAGCTGTGAAGGCTTTTCTCACACAGTAAATAGAGTTTTTCGGGGGGGGGGCTCCTCCTGAATAAGGCAAATCACTGTGGGATCTCATTGGGACAAAAGGTATTCCCAGTGAATTCTATGAGCAGTATTTTCACCATCTAGACAAGCCACTAGTTAGCTTCCTCATTCCCTCCAAGGCATTGTAGTGCCAGGATTTACCCTCCACTCTGCTCTGCATCCACCTTCTGGCTAGATTGAAATATTCCTTATCCCATCTCCCTAAATAATTATTTCACCTCGGGGCATGGAATAATCCTGAACTGGCAACCCTAGTTTCCCTAGGTGGAGGTACATGGAGATTTAAAGGAGTGAGTGCAAAGTTCAAGTAGATGTGGGTGGAGTATAGGGAAGTATTGGCTCAGATTAATAAGCCATGCCTCCTCAAATATATCAGGATTATGGATGTGTATATCTATAAAGTCCACATCCACTGAAATCCACTCTTTCCCACCTCTTTCTCTTTCTAGTTCTGGTAAGCTCTCGCTCGCTCACTTGCTCATAGATAAAATCTATCTTTTCTTTTCTTTTTTGCATATTTTTTCCAAACATTCTTCTGCACATATTTAAAATGTTATGTCTTTTTCAAAAGCACTCTCCCTCTTTGGTGACAGCATGTTTAAACATTTTTTGGTGCACACTTGCAGTGCTATTTTCTATGTGTAGTTTTCAAATGTGCATCTTTTTTTCTGGGGTGTGGGTGTGGGACAATACATAACCAGATGGCAGTCAAAGTCTGGATTCTGAAGCCCAAATTCCAATTGGCCTGTGGATGATCCAAGGAATGAAGACTGGGGAAAGTCTGTCCAAATGCACACACATAAGTCCACTGGAGCTGATTCCTTGCACATTCCTTATCAAGATTCCTCTGGATCAAGGTGAAGTCATCCTATCCTTTCATAAGCCCGACTGGAGACTTCATGGGACTCAGAGCCCCTTGTGCTAACTGCCAAACCCCACTAACAAACTGTCTACACTCACACCCAAACATTCATATTTCCCTTTTGCCGTCACCACTGAGAGGAAAAAAGTAAAGAACAGAAGGGACATATTCTCTCTCACCTGTGCCTTCTCCAAAGAATTGCCTGAAGGACGCAATTGCTTCAGCTGTCTGCTATTGGCACCACCAAAGAAAAACAAAGGCACCTTATGGAAGACGACTAACAGGACAGGTAGAAGATGACTTGCTGGAAGACAGCAAATATATATGTGTGTGTGTTATTCCATTTCTGTTTCTTCTGCCAGGCGGAAGGTAATTACTTAAGCAGGAAACACACAGCTGGGCCAGCAGCATCATTTATCACCATGTGCTTTACTTTTACAGCCACACTTTGAGTCCTATTTTGGGAGAAAGGTAGGCTAATTAATCTCTAATTAATTAATTAAGCTGGCCCAGGAGGCCTATTTAGTGTGGCCAGTAAATAGTTTTCTGTATTGTTCCACCAAGGATGAGGACCAAAAAAAATGTGTGTGTGCTAACTTAAAAGCAAATTTGGAAGCAATTACTGATATTTAAATAGAACTGCAATCTATCATGGCCTAAATCCACACTACACAAATAATCTAGTTAGAAACTGGATTATTTGCCATGGCTCCTTCCTATGGAATTTTAGGATTTGTACTTTAGCCTGGAGAAGAGAAGGTTGAGAGGTGACATGATAGCCATGTTTAAATATCTGAAGGGATGTCATATTGAGGATGGAGCAAGCTTGTTTTCTGTGACTCCAGAGACTAGGACATGGAGCAATGGGTTCAAACTACAGGAAAACAGATTCCACCTAAACATTAGGAAGAACATCCTGATGGTAAGAGCTGTGCAACAGTGGAACATGCTGCCTTGGATTGTGGTGGAGTTTCCTTCTTTGGAGGTTTTTAAACAGAAGCTGGATGGCCATCTTTCAGGTGTGCTTTGGTGGTGTGTTCCTGCAAGACCTTGTAAAGCTACAAATCCCAGGACTCAATAGGAAGGAGCCATGGCAAATAATCTTGTTTCAAACTGTATTATTTGTGTAGTGTGGATTTGGCCCATATCTCCATAGCAGGGATGAGTGTGACCAAGTTCCCTTTTGCACAGCACAGTCATTGCACTACAAGTCTACCTTAAATGCCATGGCTAGATCCTACAGAATGGTGGGAGCTGCAGTTTAAGGAGAGGTACTTAGAATTCTCAGCCAGGGAGCTCTAGTGCCTCACCAAACTACAACCCTCAGGATTTATATTTCCATGACCCTGAAAGTGGAACCATAATGCTATACAGTGGCCCCTCGATATCTGCTGGGGTTTGGTTCCAGGACCCCCCATGGGTACCAATACCTGTGGTTGATCAAGTCCCATTATATACAATGGCATAGTAGAATGTTGTCCCTTATATAAAATGGCAAAATTAAAGCTTGCTTCTTGGAATTTACTTTTCTAGGAATATTTTCAAAGCGTGCATGGTGAAATCCATGGATACTCAATCTATGGATTCAGAAGGCCAACTGTATAACTGTGTAAAAGAGCCTAGGTGATAGCTAGTATGTTTGCTGCCGAGTGTTAACTATTGATGGGGAAATTAAGCCCTTTATATTCCTGGCATTTATTTATTTATTCTTTATTTTTATCTTTATATTTGAATTGAACTTAGAGCCTTTCAAAAAGAGGATGTTTCCAAAGAGGATTATCCTCTGAGAGCCCTTCAGATAAAAGGACACCTATCTTCTTCTGCCATCAACAAACCATTCCCTTCTCTAACATAAGGCTTAAACTTCCTACAGGAAGTGACACTTCAGCAATTGGTGAATTCATCTGGCAAAATAAGCCAAATCATGGTAGAAAGTCTGTTTGCAACAGACTGCACCTCCCTTGGTATTGTCTGCAAAAATTTAAGCTTCCCTCATTGAACACCTGCCTCTAAGTCTCACCCTCTCTCTGAGAAAGAAGTAAAAAAGAAAAGGAAGCATGACTGATTACAAATCCTGCTTTTCAGAAGAGTATCTTACATTGCACCATGAAAGCCTTCAACTTCATAGTATCTTATGCCTTAGGACTTTAACACATGAGGATGGTAAATCACTGCAATCACGTTGTTTAAGCACTTGGAAAAATAATGGTATTGAAACATTCACTTTCACACTGTCCCTACAATAGCACTATGGTGCCACTATGGTGATTCAAGATCCCGCAATCAGTCTTCCGCACCACCTTGTTAACCCTGCCATCCTTCCCATCCAGTGCATGCCCGTTTAATTTTTTTATTTCTTTGCTATAACTGTGCAGTTGCACAGTTTGGAAGTATCATGTGATTCTGTTTGCTCCTACTGCACAGTCACACAATTTCAATGCTTCTTGCAAAAGTGCCATAATATTGGAACTGCAGCAGAATGCACCACAGTGAGTACTGGAACAGCTGCAATATTAGCAGTCATTCACAGAGTTCTACAACCAATGAAAAGATGTGCAACACTGGTGAGTGGAATACAAAGCAGCAACAGAAGAACCATGATGTTGTGTGATAAGAATCAGCCAAAGACACTATTATACTGCTGTTATTGGTGATTTACTGCCTTCGTGTGATAAAGTCTTTATTATCTTGTGCCTTAAAATAAGAGAAGACAATCTGTAGCCCTAGCCAGTGGTGTTTCTAAATACTGAATTTGCTGATACAAGGAGAGATTTTCAAGGACAATTGATCCAGGGGTACAGCTTGGGATGGAGGACAAAAGGAGAGCATTGCCCCATGATAAGAGTTCTGTCCTCCCAACAAAAGTTCCCTTCAGTCCCAAATTTCTAACATTGCAGCATGGAACATTGCACATGGAAAATGGGTCACCCCTAGCACTCCTATGTTTACTGTGTCACTTTGCCTGCCTCCCTATCTTTGAATGCCTAAAATGTACAGGTCGACCCCCATATCCATGGATTAAGTATCCACAGTTTCACTTATCCACATTGGGGGGGGGAACACTCTCTCTGGGCATTTCTAAGTCCCCCAGTGCAATTCTGTGGTCAACTTCCAGAATTCATCTCATTGAAAATAATATGGTTCCCTATTATCTATGGTTTCAGGTATCTAGGGGGGGTCTTGGAACATATCTCCTATAGATACAGGGGTCGACCTGTATTTCCAATTGCTCAGCTGAAGTTTTAAGTTACTGAAATGTTGGAAATTTGTGGTCTGAAAGAAGGTTTGATTGGGAGGGCAGAATTCTTATTGGGGGGGGCAATGCTTTCATTTTGCCCCCTCCCCTTGTAAGTTACACACCCTGCAGTTGGATTCTCCCCACCAATCTAGGGGGTCACACAGATTCCCCATGCCTGCCTTAAAAGACCTGGTTTTGAGCACACACCTACTTTTTTGTAGAAGCCTTGGGCATGTGGTAAAACATCTGTTATGGAAGAAAAGAAAATGAAGGCAAATTGGGCAGCTGCCATCTCTCTCTTGCTCCCTACCCCCTCTTTCAAGACCATCTTTCTCTTCCTCTTGTCTCCTCTTCTGCCCTGACAAGGCTGTCAATAACTGGACAGATGGCATCTGATATGAAGGCAATGGAGGTGGGGGTGTACTCTGTTGACAACCCAAATGTGTGAAAGGATTCCAGATTCATTTTGCATTGCCTCCTTCCCCTGTTTCACTCAAAGCCCATTTTGAATGCAAAGGCCGTTCAATCTTCCAAAACGGGGAGAGAATGGATTTGATTCTTGTCAAGGGTTAGTGAGGAAATAATAAGTAGCTCTGTCGTGGTGGAAAGCCAATTTGGAAACCTCCAAATCCAACCAGACAGACACGCTCCTAATCTGCTCCAGTCACCCCGGCGTTTGGGCTAAGGGGTGTGGAAATGAAAGCTAGAATGTAGGTCAGTCGATAATGTCAGCTACCGCAGTTGCCACACGACACAATTTCAAGCCCCAGGAAACAGAGGTTTTGAAACTCTATACCAGAATGCCCCAATATGCAAGCCACACAGCTCTATGTACAGGGGAGCTTTTTCCAGCAACTAGAAGGAAGGAACAAAGCCCTGCATTTAAAATCTGTCTCTCTTCCAGATTCCTGCCTCCTTTCCCTACAGAACAAAAGGGGGGAAACCCAATTGATAGGCAAAAAGAGGGGATTTCTTTTTTGATAGATTGATTTTATTATATTTTCTATATTTATCATCTGGCACTCAGGATATGTAATAATGTTCCAAAGACACTGAGATATTACAAACGTAGCCTTGTTTCGTGTTTCACAAAACCATACTTGATTCATGTTTGAGTTTTATTTCATTGATCAGTGAAATAAATATGCATGTGTGGGGGCGGGGAGAAATAGGGTCTACTTTCTTTGCTTCTAGGTAAACAGTGTTTACTGAGTGACACAACTGGACTCAAGTCAAAAGGGTGTTCAGTTGTTGATGTGCTCAGAGGTGAAAGGAAAGTCCGAAGCTGCACAATGTGTGCTATAGGAACATGGAATGTGAGAAACATGAAGCAGTGGAAGCTAAACATAGTAAAAACAAGAAAATGAATGTATAAACATTGCAAGACTTGGGATTAGTGAGCTAAAGTAGACAGAAATGGGGCATTTTGGGTCAGATAATTACACAACAAATGAAAATCTAAGGAGATTTCCACACTACACTGTTATAGTGTTACTATTCCACTTTAACTGCTCTGGCTTCCTCCTGTGGAATTCTGGGGTTTGTAGTTTAGTGAGGCCTAAGAGCTCTCTGGCTGAGAGTTGTAAATGCCCCTCCCTAAACTGCAAATCCCAGGATTCCACAGGAGGCAGCCACAGCAAATAAAGTGGAATAGTAACACTATAGCAGTGTAGTGTGAAAATCTCCTAAGAAGAAATGGGGAGGCATTTATAGTGAGAAGTAGCAAAAACAGTCAAAGACACTACAAAGTCTGATTGAATCCTGTCAATAAGACTGCAGGAAAAACTCATCAATATAACCATAATACAAGCTTATGTTCCAACTACAGAGGCAGAAGAAGAAGACATTGAAAGATTCTATGCTGGAATCCAAGGAAATTGAGCACGCACCAAAACATCTAGTTAATCATAGGCAACTGGAATGCAAAAAAGTAGGAAATTAAGCAGAATCAAAGATAATAGGAAAGATTGGCCTAGGGTCAAGAAATGAAGCAGGAGATCAAGTGACTGAATTTTGCGAGTGAATTTCATTACAAACACATTCTTTGAGCAACCCAAGAAGTTGTTACAGAAATCATGGAACAGCAGACCCACGGATTGGAAAGTGAGTTTTATTACACCGGTGGGCCTGACTGGAATATCTTCCAAAGAGTCAGAGCCCAGAGTTGTGATTACAGAATACCTTTATACAGTAATTTCAGTATGCAAAAAACAATTCCCTCCTCCCTTTCTTTGGTGTCAGCAACTTCCTTGAGACAATTGTTGATAGTTCAAGGCAGGATAGCTTAGGAACATTTGGGTACAGTTTGACCGCTATTAGAAAAAGAATTTGTTTACATCAGCATATCATATGTTTATGGGACATAGGGTTGATTAGTAAGGAACATTGACTAGGCCTGAGAGTTAAAGGAAAAAGACTTTGCAGAGTCCCAGAGTCTCATGGGCTATCTAGTCTGACCCCAAATAGTGATTCTTAGGTGACAGCATTCAGCAAATAGACATTAGAATGCAAATGGCTACCACATTCCCCCCTTAAATTAAATGATTAATTTCAAAGACAATTAATACATTTCACACAAGTAAATCCCTATTTAAGCCATCAAAGCATATCCAGTATTGATCTGTGTAGGATAACGAACAAGAAACAGAAGATACATGATATGAGCATGCATAGCAGAACAACAACGAACAATGCCAACAAGAATAACATAAACCATCCCTTTTAACCATCCTAGGTCCATTATAATTAATCTCCTTGAATGAAAACAATGAAAAAAATCACCCCTGAAATATTTGCCAATTGTAACCATATGTTTTCTGAAAACGTTTGTAACAGAGTCCCCCTTTGGCTATAGCATAAGACAATAACATGAACATTACAGCATGCAGGTTAATTTTGTTTGGGATCTGACCGTACGTTGAGCAGCCTTATGGAACTGCCAGTCATCTGGTCAGCTGCAGTAAGGTCTTGTCCCGTCTTCTTTCCTCTTCAGTTGCAGGTTTCGATTGTACGTTGAGTGAGCAGCCTCCAGAGTGCTCACAGTATATAATCGAACCTGAGTCTTCTTGCCTGCTTGTTCAGGATCATCAAGTGCAATATCCCTGACACACTAAACTAACCTACTGAATATGTACACAAACAATTGCTGTGAATATGGGAGTGGGGAACAAGGGCTGACTTTGGTTTGGCTGCTTTTGCACTCTGAGGGGATTCTTGAACTGCATACCGTTAAAATTTCACTCAAGTTACTGCTTTTTCTGTGACAGGTGTGGGGCTATGGAACTTTAACTCACACCTCATTCCCTGGTTGGAAAGTGAACTTTTGTGATGGGGAAGGTGAACTTTTGTGATGGGGATTGGGGCATGTTTTTCTAACACATAACAGCATTGGGCTTGGAATACCTTATCCAACATTTGCACCTCTTGTTGCAAGCTAACATTTCCTAACTCTTGCATGTTCCCCCCTTAACTCAACCAAAATCTGGGGGGGCTACTATACATCAATTCAAATGGGGATAAGCCAGTAGTCTTATGTGGGGTGCAACAAATCCTAAACAGGGCCAAGGGAAGCATTTCTGTCCACTTTTGGACAGATCAGTTTTTATTGTCTGATTCATCCTCTCCACTTGTCTGGAACTCTGAAGATGATATGCACAATGTAAATTCCACTGGATTTAGGGTGCCCAATCTGTTCTATTAGATGAGCTCTGCTTCTGCCATTCCAATTAAAGGAGCCTCTTCATATACCTCTGCTTGTCTTTTCATCTGCCAGTTGTCTCCACCCTCACCAATTTCAGTTTCTCTCTCCTTCTTCCATCTCATCATCTGTACTCACGCTGCCAATGCCCTTCTTGTCCACACCAGGCACATGGATTCCTTCTCTGCCTCTTCCAGGCTTTTTCTTTCATCTCCACATCTCCACGTCTTATTCTTCTTTCACATTCTCTGTCATGCTGCTCCACCAGTACTGCTGTGAGCAACTCCAGCTTCTTGACTATTTTCCTGTCCTTCTCTCACTTCTCTTCCTTGTCTCTATTCACATACTCTAAACCTTCTGTTCACATGCACTACACCTTCTATTCACATATACTATGCCTTCTGGGCTACTTCCAACAATTCCTTCATATTCTTTCCTGCAAAACCTTCATAACTCTGGGTTACGAAAATCATGTTAACCATCCTCATGTTATTCAGGGTCGAGGGGGTATACTGGTGATAGGCATCTAGGAGGCACTCTAGGTAGGATCCAGGGGCTTCAGTGGCTCCCTCCAGTACTTTTGAGACTTTAGTCATGTTAACTTGCTTCTTTATCCCATCATGGCTTCTAATAGTAGGGTCTGATATTGGATGAGGTGCTTTATCTGTTCCATCTCATAAGGATCCCAGCAGGGTTGCCCTGATGGCACTCTCTTTCGCATCCTCCTTTGAGCATCAGCATGATTCTTGGGAGCTCTGGCCAAAGCTATCTGCTCCTGCATGTTGTATAATGTGTTGCCTCTCTTCAGTGGTGAATAGGGTTAGTAGCAGCTGCTATTGGCAGTCTAACCAATTTGGCATATGTGAAGCCATAGGTACCAGTTACACGACAAAAATTGTCGCGGGGCTTACTGTGACTTCCTGATCCCATATCCGTCCCTTGCTGTTTATGTGATTTTTGTCACTCTTTAGGAAATCCTGGAAGATTCCGTGATTGATATTTACACGACAAAAATCTTTATTGGTCCTGCACAGTTATATCCCGTGCTTTTGCTGTTTACACATGTTTAGCTTACCGGGAATTTTTTTTTTTTTTTTTTTGGCTGTCAATCAAGGATGTGATTACTCATGTTTTCACAACCTCAGTGACGCACTTCCTTTAGAGTTCCGTGCCACAAGTGATGCTATTGGCTGGCTGGGGGGGGAGAGGAGAGGGGCTTGTGTTTATCCTGTCTCTTAAAAATGTTAACCCTTTAAGCAGAGGCAGAAGGCATTTTGAAAGACCCAGACTGAGATCTTTCGCTCAGACGCAGGGAGTGCTTTCCTTTTGAAATCAAGCCGAGTGAGGTGAGGGGGGAGGCTTGGGTTTCCCCTTGTCTCTTTAAAATGTTAACCCTTACAGCAGAGTTTTAGCAACAGAGTGAACTTGCTGATTGAACGATTTCAAGCCAGCGACAGACAGGCATTTTGAAAGACACAGACACAGAGAGGGGGAATTAAAGGGTGTTCATTCGCTTAGAGGCTGGAATATTTTGCTGTGCTCTTTCAGGCCCTGGGAGGTGATCAAGGCAGGGGATGAATGGGCGACCCTCTGCCCACCACAATCTCTTTGTAACATGCAGTTGAGGAAGACGTTAAAGCTGAAGGGTTTGCAGTGTAGAAATCCATTTAAAAAGGTGATTTGAGTACACACGCGCGCGCACACACACATCAACCTACGTGCAGCTTGAAGGGATGCCTTTGTTTTCAACTGGTGAGGCTGAATCTGTTGAACGGGTGACTGACCCCTCCTTTTCTGGTCGCTGATCTCTAAGCCCACCCCCAGTCACCATTTCCGGTCATCCCCTAGTACCGAGATATTTTGTCCCAGGCTGTTTACATTTCCTATTTTCCGAATCCTCCCGTGACTTTTTTAAAAACCGGCACAAACCGCGGGACGGGAAGTCCCGCAGATTGAGGGATAAAAGGTGGCCCCCCTTCCGAAAATCACGTACCCGACCCAATGTACGTGTAAACTGCCAGGGATCAACACGAATTCTTCCCGGGACATTTTCATCGTGTAAACAGCACCATAGTGTTAGCACATAGCTCTACAGTCTCTTGAGGCTTCTCTGTATATGAGGTGTAGTAGGTATTCCAATTCATACTGTTCCAGGTCATTAGGGAAACCTTGTGCTGGTCAGTTGGAAGTCAGGCAGTTGCCCTGCAGGCCAGGGGCTGGATGGGTAATTTATCTTGTTTAAATGACTGGGATGACTGTAACTGTGTCTTCCTCTGGGAGTGGAGGAATAATGGATCACATTCATGTACTTCCTGCTTCATCTGTTCTTATAGGGAGGCTGGAAGAACTAGAGCAGCATGGGCAGTAAAATGAGGATCACAAGCAGGCATGGCTCCTATCTCTTTAGTGAGGGGAGAATCCTTTGGCTTATCCAATAAGATAGGTGGTGGTAAAGACTGTTTTTCCCTTGGGCTGGGTTTGCATAGCTGCTGGAATTTAATTTTAGATGGGGATGCATCTGTAGTACTGGACATTTTTGCAAGAGTGTTCACAATTGACTTGCAGCCATTCCAAATATGGGCATTGTGCTGTATTTGTAAGACAAGCTGATTTTTCTGTAACACTTGGCAGTGTTTAACTATATCTGGTTGTTGTGATGGAGTTGGGCTGGCTTCCTCCCGTGTGCCATATGAGTTTTGCCTTTGAAAGGCTTGCTGGACATTCTCTATCTTGCTTGCAATGTCATTTAATCTCTGTAATATAAGAATCAATGTTTCTACAGACAGTTGGCAGAATTCATAGAAGGGCTGAGTAGTGTTATTGTAAAATATACTACCAGCAAGTTCCAGGAGTTTATCTCTGTTTTCTCCCTGTCCCAGAGAATAGTTTATATTTAGATTTTGAGAAGCTATGTTGTTTAGTTCAGATTTCTGTGGTGTCTTAGGGAGTGAAGAAGCTGCCATTGCCGAAAAGTGAGTCAATTCTCATCTGTTTTTCTGCTTTGAAAGATCCCTGGGTTCTAGTGTTGCTGCTGGGGCTGGTCTGAATTCTTTTCTTGCCACTGGGTGGCATTTTTAGGTTATATGAAAATACCAGATAGTGATGGAAGGACAGTTCAGAAGTTATTAGTCCATTGCCACCTTGCCCCTTCTTTCTTCATGATAAGGCTGCCAGGGCTGTGCTTCCAGTGTAATGTAAGGCAGGGGTGCCATTCCCCCTATCAGGTTGTTGTCTCCCAGGGAATCTAACACTGGCTTTAATTTATTGGCCAATTTTCCTTTTCTAATTACCAGAACTTTGGCTTGGGATCTTTTGGCACTTTTCAACCACTTGGGGGATTCAAGGACCAATGTATCTCCTGAGTCAATGTAGGGGAACTGATTTAGATGTTCTTGGTCACCAACATTTACAACATACACACATCAAAGTTTATCTAACTTCAAAGACCCCTCACTGGGCCACCCAACCCCAAAGGAGGGCCATTCTATCTCACAAAGGGATTGAACCCCTTTTTGAAGTTCTTTAACATACAGCTCAAGGGGTTGCAAACTTCTTTGCTTCCCCCTCCACCCATGTCCTCCCTCCTAAAATAGACACAGACAAGAGACACAAGGGAAAAACAAAAAATGTGTGGACAATAGGTAAGGGGTCCTATTGCCCGAACCAAGAGGAAATGGACCCCAGTCACACAGCTGCTGGCTTGTACCCCCGGACACTCAACGGCATGTATCAAGAATCGCGGCAGTCACGCATACAAACTCACACACACATTGCATATATTCAATTCACAGGCATTCGTTCCTACCTCCCACTTTTTCCCAAATTGCCCCAAATTACAATATTACCACTTTTTCAGTGCTTCAATGGTACAACAGTTTCACCAGTGCGCCCTCACTGCGTCTTATCTGGGTACTCGAGTTGCCCTTTAGGGGGTGATCAAGCCCCTCTTCCACTCTTACGGAGTGGGCCACAATATTGCCCTTGTTTACTTGCCTGTTTTCTTTGGAGGCAGGGCAGCTCAGTTTCCTTCTCCGTTTACTGGGTTCTCCTTGTGTGCGTTGCTGTTCAGGCAGCCAGGGCCGGTTTAACCTGTCTGCCAAATCAACATTGGCAGGGGGCCCCGAGGTCAAGAGGGGGCCCCGAGGTCAAGAGAGGGCCCCGTATTGGCCTCCTTAATATGAAAATAATGGGATTTCTGGTTTAAAATACCATAGAGTTGCCTTGGAAGGCCTAGAAAAGGGCTAGGGAAGACACATTTTCTAGGAAGACTCTATGGTAGGTGTGCTGTTTTGTGTCCCATGGATAATGAATCCAGGGATACGGGGGTCCTACTATAATCTGAACATCCTGTACGGTGAATAGGTTAGGTTACATTGATCTGAGATAAACATATGGGGGCCCCAAAGTAAAGCATTGCAGGGGGCCCCAAAATTCCTTAAACCGGTCCTGCAGGCAGCCATGGCACAGACTCCCGTTCTTCCAACAAATGGTTGGTGGCGCCCAGAATGAGTGTGTGTGCTCATGGCCCCTTCCCACCCACGGCAGTTAAAGCAGGCAAATGCCACCTCCTGTTCCATCACCTGCTGCTTCCTTTCCCAGCCAACACACCATTTATGTTACAGAAATCATGGAACAGCAGACCCACTGATTGGAAAGTGAGTTTTATTACACCGGTGGGCCTGACTGGAATATCTTCCAAAGAGTCAGAGCCCAGAGCTGTGATTACAGAATACCTTTATACAGTAATTTCAGTATGCAAAAGACAATTCCCTCCTCCATTTCTTTGGTGTCAGCAACTTCCTTGAGACAATTGTTGATAGTTCAAGGCAAGACAGCTTAGGAACATTTGGGTACAGTTTGACTGCTATTAGAAAAAGAATTTGTTTACATCAGCATATCATATGTTTATGGGACATAGGGTTGATTAGTAAGGAACATTGACTAAGCCTGAGAGTTAAAGGAAAAAGACTTTGCAGAGTCTCATGGCTATCTAGTCTGACCCCAAATAGTGATTCTTAGGTGACAGCATTCAGCAAATAGACATTAGAATGCAAATGGCTACCACAAAGTGACTGTATACATGGACATCACTTGATGGCCAATAAAATGATCAAATAGATTCTTGTAATTGGAAGCAGAACATGAAGAACCTCCATTCTCTCTGCAAAATAACAGGATCAGGAGCAGATTGTGGCACAGACCATGAACTCCTAATATCAAAAATTAGAGTAAAGCTAAAGAAGAACATTAAACCAACCATCATTCTGAAATGCAACCTGAAGAACATCCTCATAGAATTTAAGGATAATGTAAAAATAGATTTGCACTATTAAGCTGAATTGACCAGGATTCAGAACAACTCTAGACTGAATCCTGGGAGATGGTCAGGGAGGAATGCAAAAAGACATTATCTGTAGCCAAAAAGAAAGGGAAGCCTCAATAGATGACAGTGACCAAGCTGGGTACAGGAAAGGAAGAGGCACTAGGGTGCAAATTGCAAACATATGTTGGATAATGGAGCACACAAAAGAATTTCAAAAGAAAATCAGCCTGAATTTTATTGATTGTAGTAAAGCCTCCAGTCCTTTATATGTGGTTGGTTGTTTTGCATTTTCCAATTGTTGTTGCATTTAGAGTTCGTCCCATCCTGTATTACTTGTCCCTTTATAAATGTTACTGATGTAGTCATATTCTCCCTGTGTTTTACATTGTGTCCCTTGTATTAATTGCTTTTTACAGATGTTACTGAGGTAGTTGCATTTGTAATTTTCACTTGTGTATCTTATAATATGTATTACCCCTTCAATATTATTCTACTTTATCGTCTGAATTCATTTTACGTGTGTTTTCCCCTTTTGCAGTTTGGTGCTCTGTGGCACTCCTATATTAGTTTTTTAAAAGTACAGCCATGGAATGTTAGGGGAATAAGAAACCAGGAGGAAAAATGTTATGGAGTATACTGAAAGAGGGCAGGGCTCTATCGAGCTAACCAGCCATCAATAGGTGCACCGTATATTATTACTAGGCACATTTTAACCAAATACCTATCAATATCAAAGATCTGGAAACCAAGCCTTATGAGGAAAAACTTAGGGAGCTGGGAATGTTTAGCTTGAAGAAAATAAGACTGAGAGGTCACATGAGAGCCATCTTTAAATATCTGAAGGGATGTCATGTAGAAGATGGAGCCAACTTGTTTTCTACTTCTCCACAGACTAGAAAAAGAAACCAATGGATTCAAATTACAAGAAAAGAGGTTCCACCAAAACATTAGGAAGATTTTTTTTCCCTGTCCGACAGTGGCATAGACCATCTTCAGAGGTCTTTAAACAGAAGTTGGATGGGCATCATTCAGGAGTGCTTCAGTTGTACATTGTGTATTTAATTAATGTTTTATGTGGATTATATATAATGTGCTTTTAAAAAAAATTGTATTACAAACTATTTAGCTGTCTTGTTTTAACATATGGGACTTTATTACACAAAGCTGAAATCATGGAATTATGCTGGGATAGTAGTGGTAATGGCTTCCCATGATCACACAATGTTGTCTTTTTACTGTGGTTGTTGAGTGCTCTAATCATTACTGTGGTGCACCTTTGCATTCACAGGCAAAACCTGTGAATAGCTGTCAATATCACTATATTCCTAGTATTGACAAGCATGTGATAAATCATTCCTGCTGTAGTTCCTATATTACAGTGTGAGTGGCCATTCCTCCCTCTTTCTCCCCTTCCCATTCCCAATGAGAATGCATTATTCAACTTCCGGTGGAAAGCATGAAGAGGACCTCCATAATGCCCTTTTATGTAATGAACCATCGCCTTTCCTCGGTACTTTGTTTGTTTGTTTCATTGTTAATTTGTTAATTTCTTTGTGTGTGTTTGTTTGTTTAATTGAAGTGGCATCTTCTCATGATAACAGCGGAAACTGTGTTTTTGCGAAATCACAGAAAGAGATTTTTTTTTAAAGGTGCATACATGGGCCATCTCAAAGCAGCAATGCAGCACTATTCCAACACAATGCGAAAACAAGTGTTACAATAGTGCAAGCTTCAAATCCAATCATAAAGTGCTAGTAGGTGGTTGCATGATGTTCTCTTAGTGGTAGTATTGCACGATTGCAGCAAAGTGTGATAATTAATGTAATGATGTCATCATGCTTTTGCTATCCTCACTTATGAAATTATAGTGTTTTCACACTCTCATGTGATAAAGTCTGTGGTGTCAACCGCCTTGGGTCCCATATGGGGGGGTGGAATATAAATTAAATAAATAAACAAATGTAACTTGCACTCAGTTAAATCAGCAGGAGGGAGAGGAGCGAATGGAGTCTTGCCCTTCCCTGTAGACTCAGGCAAAAGCACACTGCTGCAGCCTCTCCTAACGTGTATGCTTTTCCTCATTCATAACTTTTGGCATCTTGACCCCACTGTGATGTCACTTGGCCATGTGTCCTAGTTTTCATCTGCAGGATGTTGGAGGGTATGGAAATGCAGGAAGACATTCTATTGGGCTACTTGAAACGAACGAAAGGAGCGCTATCCTCAGCTCTGTTGTGAAGACAACTCCATCAGGCTTCTTCTTCACCAACATTCACTTAGGAGCTGTCAACATTTGAGGTGAGTGAGGGAAGGAAGTAGGGTTGTTCTGTCAGCTCAGCTTTGGGCTTTCCCATTCCTTGAACTGTTTCTATGCCAACTCACTGTTATAAGAACTATATAACAAGAACTAATTCTCAGATGTTAGCACACACTGGGAACCTAAACAGGTCCAGGCAGCATATTATAAACAGCAGAGTGTTGTTCCTTCAGGCATCAGAATAAAGGCACAGACACATAGTTTTGTGTATAAAATAAACTTCTATTTACATAAGCATAATGAAAAGTATTTACAGATATATACAGCATTCATAAGAAAAACATCTTCACTCTGTGAAATCCAACACAGAACTACTTCACATTGTGAAATCCAAAGCATAACTTCTTAGCTCTCAGTCCAGCCCGGCACTGCTTAACTCTGCTCCAGAACTGTGAGTTACTCAATATGGATACATTTACCTAGATAGCTTTTGCAAACTGCTGCCAACTAACTCTGCAGCTTGTTTGCTACTTCTCGGCTCTTTACAGGATAAATCTACTGTATGTCCCAATGTCCTGACACTAATATCTGTTAGGTTTTCCCCCTTTTATCCTTTCCGTCCCGTTCCATCTACGTAATGGATTTTACATTGTAAGCCTAAGGCAAGAGTAGTTTTACTCAGCTGGGAGCCTTTTTTAATTGAAGAGCAAGAATAAACGTGCTTCAGATAAACAGAGACCAGGAAGATGAGGAAGGCTTTGTTGCTTCAGAAGAACTTAGGTGGAACAGGATATGCCTTCCTGTCCAGCAAGATTCAATGCCCAGCCTTTGATGGATGGAGTCAGAACCAGGCCAAAAAGTACTTGATACCCTCCAAAACTTCACAGTTGAAAAGCAGGGCACACACGGCCAAGCAACATTGGAGTGTGATCAAAATAGCAAACGTTATTAATGAAGAACAAACATATGCTAGGACAGGCTGCAGCAGTTTGTCTTTGTCTGCTTCTATTGGGAAGAATAAGATTTCACTCCCTCCTTTTCTCTCCCTGTGATGAGTTAACTGAGCACAAACTGCTTTTGCATTTTGAACTCATTTTGCAGCAACCAAAGTAAGCTGAGGGCAAAGGGGGAGAGTGGGTAAAAGAGAAACCGGGACATTTTAAAAGCAGCTGGAAAAATGGGACAGCAGAGGGTTGCTTGGGGTCTATCTATACGAGGGGAAAAATGTGAATTGATGCACACTAATGCCAATTCGAAGCAGCTTCTTTTTGTCTTAACAGTTTCCAAGCAGAATCACAGGCTAGCGAAGCTATTTGCTCTTGCTGTACCAACGAGCATGCTTGTGAATCAAGATGGTGGTGTGAGTAAATTTTTATTTTTATTGTCACTAGTTGCCGCCACCAAACAGTATTTTTAAAAAAAATGCATATCTAAGGTGTGAAAGTGCAATATTCCACTTGAATAAATTTTTAAAAGAAAAGGGCTGTGGATTTTTGCTTTAGCGCTCGCTCGCTAAAGCAAAAATCCAAGATGGCAGTTCTGGGCGCTTGCCTTGTTAGCAAACTCCCCGCAAAGCCTGACCAATCAGCTTCCACTTCTGCTTTTATCACAAATATGTATGAATGAGAAACCAAGTGTCCAAATGAGCGACAATGTGCATTCTCTACAGAGCTTTTTTAAAAATACAGGGAAAGCCACGAAGGCTGTCCCAGTGGAGTTTATGGTGGATTTGGCCCCCCTCCTTCTGAATACTGTGATCCAATGTGGAATGCCATTAGGAAAGGTAGGATTCCAATCAAATTCTATAGGGACTACTTTGACCGTTAAGACAACCCCAGGGATTGTCCCCAGCCAATCAGGACAGTTGGAGAGTTTGGTATTTCATCTATAATTCAATGATTCACCAAATAGGGAAGTTATACAAAGATCTATATGAGCAAAATATAACTGCAAGAACACCCTCCCATACTGTTCCCCAGCAGCTGGGATAAAAAGTTAATTCCTGTGGTGCAGGGGCCAGGAGACAATATGTAACTACTGGTAACTTTATCCTCAATGGTCTAATGCCTTTTTGAAGCTGTGCACGTTGGTGGGCATCACTATGTCTTGTAGTAGTGGACTCTGGGGGGGGGGTATTTTAGTAGTGTGAGAGAGGCAGAAAATCTATTCCTTTCTACTTTCTCTGCACCATGCATAATTCAATACATCTGCATCTGTCAGTCTCTCCCATTTGCTTTTTGTAAGCAGAAATAGTCCCAAATGTTATGACCTTTTCTTATAGGGGAGCTGCCCCAGCTTCTTTATCATTTGGTTTGCCTTTTTCTACACCTTCTCCAAACCTATGAATTATTTTTTTTATGGTGTGGTGAGCACAGTAACCCAGGATGGGCTGCACAATATAGAATTCTTTGTATTAGTGCCGTATGATACTGGAAGCTTTATTGTTTATTCTTTTCCTCATTTTGTCCAATGCAATATAACATTTATCACTTTCACAACAACCACATTTTCAGCACCACCCCAATCTCTCTCTTGGGGGTAAATCCAGGTCTAAAAAATTTGCTGTTTGCTCTACATTTCAGATTATTGGCCATTTTGTGGCCATGGATTAGCTTTCATATGAAGCTGGGGGCAGGGCTTCTGGTAGACAGGACTCTGTTCTGCCACCATGCAGGTGTTTTTCCTTGGTTCTTTAAACATTTTCAATTATGCGCATTTCTGTATAAGTGTATCTCCACTTATGCAGTAATACAGTACTCTGGAATAATGTATATTTGCATACAGGAGTGAATGAAGGGGAGGAAACAGCAGCCTCAGCCATGTGTGTGAAAATAATGTAACATACAGGACGTGTAACCAAACAACATCTGGGCAACCATCCAAAGGCTGATTACTACACAGCTGATAGCAGAGGCACAGCACGGTCAAGCTAATTACAGGCAAAGGAATCAAGGCAGTGTGAAGTCAGATACTTACATTTCTAGCAAGCAAAATATAAGTCCACAAGCAAAGTCCAATATACAAGGTCCAAGTCTGGCAAATAGAGTCCAGAGTAAACAAACACAGTCCAGGTCAAATACAATGAGCAGGAACACAACAGGTACTCAGGTAGATCAGACAATCTCTGACAACCCCTGGAGGGCGGTGTTGGGTATTTATAGAGCAGCAGCTAACTCGGCTGCTGCTTAACTAATTGCTGCTTCCTATAAATATGCTGAGAGGGGGGCTCAAGCCCTCCTTTTGTTGTCTCCATGCTGTGAAGGTAGATATAGGTAAGTTGTCCTCTGTATCTGAAGGGGCAGGACCCTCTGCCAGAGCTGGTATTGCTCTATTGTCTGTCTCTGAGGCTTGTGGCTCTGGAACATCCTTCTGCTCTGGTTCAGCAGGTCCTGGCATGTCCACGGCTTCAGTCTCTCAGTCAGAGTCCATTTTCAAGTTCTGGAAGCAGGGCATGACAATGTGTTCTGTGTAGGACTTCCCTTTTACACTGATCTGAGTTCACCTACAATTACAGTGTGGAGAGATACTCCAATCTCTGACTGGACAAGCTCCTGTGAGTATGGCATTTACGGGGTCGCTACAGATCAAAAGTATTTGCAGTCGCTACGAGGTGGGTTCGGGTTTTCCTGCGACTGAAAACAAGCCCTCTCTTTCCTTTTCTTCTTTTCATCAGTGATTGCTAGCTCAGATCCCATATATACATTTGTGCAGAGATTTATTTGTTTGTTTGTGTCTGTGTTTGTTTTTAACCCAACATGCCTTACTTATATTAAGCTGGCTCTCCAATCACTATTTCTCAACCTTAACCAATATGAGATACGGTACTGAAGATAAAACAGTAATTGGAGAGAAAGCACTGTTAAGGCAGCTTTAAGCTCCTTGGAGGGAAGGTGTGCTATAAATGTAATCAAATGGTTTTACCATTGCAAGGAATACTGTAAAGTATCATTGAGAGCCAGTGTTGTGCAGTGAATGGGATTTGGCAAATCTCTGTTCTACTGTGCACTGAGCTATGAAACACACTGTGCAATCTTGGGCCAGCCTGATCCACCTCCCAGAGCGGTTGTGAGGACAAAGTGGGAAAGATGGAAGTCCGCAATGTAAGCAACTTTGAGCTGATTGGAGGAAATGCTTAAAAAGGCCTTCCTGTCCAGCAAGAGCTTAAAAACAAAGATGTACTAAATTACACTGAAAGATTTGTTCTGTCTTCCCTTGCGCAGGCACAAGAAGGTTTGCTAGATAGCCTATCCCACCCAGCAGGCTGACATGGACTACCTGACTCTGCTTTGGAAGACAAGTCTTCAGTGGTCCAGAAAATATTTACTCAGCAAGTTCAAGCAGGTCATTGTACACCATACATTGACAGGACTAAAGAGTCTCCAACTACACAGCATATTTAAAATGCAAAGCAATACAGGCAGTTTTTCCGCATTTGCCAAATAACCAAAACATTCTCCAGAGCTCTCCCTTCCTTCTGTACTGAGCTTTCCCCCCTATGGCATTTTTCAGAAAGTTATACTCTCCCAACCACCTGCTCATCAGCCCCACCATATAAGGTAAACAATTCTTAGTATCCAGTCACATCTTTTGTGTTGCAACTCCCATCATCCAGCATATGCAGCATATACATAAAGACACAGTTAGCAAGCATGGCCATGGCAGGATTCATTATCCTGATGCAGGCATAACCTGAAGACAGAATCGTGCTATGAAGTTTATAGTATACAGTACAAACAGATGTGGGCTGTGAACAGATTCTTATTTATTTCTTAAGTCGCTGCTTGGTGTAACGGATCAGTCACCAAACAGACCTGAATAATAGCTGGCTGTTCCAAATCTGAATTGCCTACAGGAAGAGGAGTGGGAAGGGCACCATGTTGTTCAGTCAAGCTGTGAATTGGAATTGCATTACACATGCAAAAATCTAAGCGCTCCCTGCTCAGATCTCCAGCCTTTGATCTCCAGTAATATAGGAAGTGTAAACTAAGATCAGGTTTACACCATCCGTCTCAGCTGCACATCAAAGCAATGACAACAGCCTTGCCTCCCAGATAAATTACATACAGCCACAGGTACTTGTGGAGGCAGACAATTCTGCACCAATATTTGTCACAGAGCAAAATAATGGGATGCAGGTTATCTGCCATATGCTGCCTCCTGCTGTTAAACGGTCTAGATCAGAGCTTGGAACCATTACATTTTTGGACATAGCTCCCAGAATCTCACAGCTGTGGGATTGTGAGAACTAGACTTCAAAAAGTTAACTTTTCAAAGCATTCTGCTTGGGATTTACCTCTTTGTAAAAAGGCCTTATGTGTTGCACAAAATTGAAATTATTAGGTTTGCAATATCGGTCTTTGCCTTGGGGCTACCATGGCATTACTATGCATGGGCATCTGTTGCATAACGGTGGAATGACTGATGAGCCAATGCCTGATGGGCAATGGGCATGGATGCACATCGGGGTGTTCCCTAATGCACATCCAACACCAGCTATGAAGTGCTGGGGTCCAACAGGAGCAGCCAATGCACTCCAGAAGTGCCTGGTGTACATTGGAGGACTCCTGCCAGTACCTGGATGCACTTCTTCGTGATGCAATCATAGGGTTTCATTGTTTTCTGCAACATAGTTACAGATTCATAAAAGTTATGAAATGTAGACTGTGATATAGGATCTCAGCTGTCCTCTATGCTGATTAGGAGTAGCTCACCAAGGTTTCAAGAGCAGCCTTATGCATGGAGATGCAAGAGGTTGGATCTAGAACTACTGCATGCAAGATATCTGCTCTCTAGCCAAGCTATAGTCCTCCAAAAGGAAATAGTAGCTGTTCCCTTCTGTTATCACATGATAGGAGAATTTCAGATTTTCATTCTGCACTGTTATAGCACTATTAGGAGATTTTCACACTACACTGTTATAGTGTTACTATTCCACTTTATTTGCTATGGCTGCCTCCTGTGGAATCCTGGGATTTGCAGTTTAGGGACAGGCATTACAACTCTCAGTGGGAGAGCTCTTAGGCCTCACTAAACTACAAACCCCAGAACTCCACAGGAGGAAGCCAGAGCAGTTAAAGTGGAATAGTAGCACTATAATAGTGTAGTGTGAAAATCTCCTTAGTCCACTTTAACTGCTATGGCTGCCTCCTGTGGAATATTGGAATTTGCAGTTTAAGGAGGGGCATTTAGCATTCTCAACCAGAGAGCTTTTAGGCCTCACTAAACTACAAATCCCAGAATTCCACAGGAGGCAGCCATAGCAGTTAAAGTGGAATAATAGCACTATAACAGTGTTGTGTGATAAATATATCATCACCTTTGTTGAAAACTGGATTTAATCTAACAATTATTGGTGTGTGTGTGTGTGTGTTCAAAGTGCTGGTTATGACCTTTAAACCTCTATACAGCTTGAGTCCAAACTGTCTGAAAGACCATGGACTTTATCAGACAAGGCAAATAAGGTGTCATAAGGATGCCTAATGATTGCAAAAGGGTGTGCATACCACATGATGTTGCCCTTTCGTGATCATGTCAAGTTAAAAAATGTACGGTACTTTTTATTGATGGCTCAAGCTGTCAATTGAACCCCGTGGCACTTTTGTACCAGCATTGCTGGCATTTGAAACTTCTCACCATTGTACACGTGAATGCAACTTCAGTGGCTTGTCCAGCAAGAACACTTCTGGGTGAGATCACGACATCCAGGTAGGTGACACACTTTTTATGACCCTCCCTGGTTTACTTGGAAGTTTTTGAGTGTGTTTCTGTGCTTTTCGAAACGTTTCAAGTGTTCTTTTTATTTTTGAATTTCCCATGCTAGGTATTCTCATGAGAATCTGCGGGATTTCAAAGGAGGAAGTGAATGGCACTCCTCGTTCATTACTGGGAAGCCTTTTGTCAGGATAGAAGGTAAGTGCTGCATGGGGAATTCTTTACTGGCATAAAACAGCAAAATTATGCCAGCAATAGAACGGGGTTAAGGGGACTAGTCTGATAAAGTCCCATATCTCTCTGTATAAACTTGCTTGAATTTTAATCTCTTCAGGGAAAGGCTTTCTCTTGCTCTCACCACCATCACAGGCACATTTGGTGAGGACAATGGAAAGAAAGTTCTCAGTGGCTGCTCCCAAGTTATGGAATTCCTTCCTGTGAGAGGTTAGGTTGGCCCCCTCTATCTTTTCCTTTTGCAGGTGGACAAGGACTTTGGCTTATACTTCATGTGACAAAAAGAGCTTTTAATGGGGTGGTATTTTTATCTGTTTTTATCTTCTTTGTGTGTGTGTGCATGTGCCTTCAAGTTGTCTGTCACTTTATGGCGACCTCATGAATTTCATAGGGTTTTCTTAGGCAATGAATACTCAGAAGTGGTTTTGCTGGTTCCTTCCTCTGATATATAGCCTACAGCACCTGATATTTGTTATCAGTCCTCCCTCCAAGTACTAACCAGGGCTGATCCTGCTTAGCTTCCAAGATCAGACAGGATCTCCTGCCTTTAGGGTATTTAGGCCCATACCCCTCATATTTCACCATTCTGTTCACAGGCCGTGATGTGGGAACAATTTGGAAAGAGGAGGGGGGATGGGGTAAAAAGAAGACAGTGCAAAGTCCCCCCATGGCTGGCATTACCACTGAAAAATTGTGTCCCCCCCCCTTTTAAACTTTTATTTGTTTACAAAACATTTAATCACATTCAGTAACATCCACATATCTTCCATGTCAACATCAACACCAACTAATTCCTATTCATATACAACTTATAATTGAAATATATATACACACACCACCTTTCCAACAAATTTAACACTTTCAAACATCAAACATTCTTACACATTCATTCTACAAAAATAGACTTCCAATCTGCATTTGGGTTGGATAATATTGTATGATTGTTTCCCCCTTTTTTATATAATCTTAAGTATCTCAGTAAATATTCACCTATTATTTCATTTGTTCCACATGCATCATCAAATTTTACATTTTAACTATTTATAATTTATATTAATTCTCCACACCTATTAATTCCTCCACAGTAGGACAAGAGGCAGACCACATTACAGATAGAAAGTCTCAGTCAAGGAAGCCATGGTCCTGAATCTGCAAAAACTGAGAAGGGCTCTTAATGACAGGATGACTGGGAGGTCTCTCATTCATGAGGTCACCATAAGTTGAAGTCAACTTGATGGCAGGTAACTACGACAACAAGTAAAATGGGAAAGAACTAAAACAAAATCTGTGACGTTTCAATCCATCTGCATGTGCCCAAAGTTTAATAATAATAATAATTATTATTATAACAATAATAACAACAAAGATGATGATGATGATGACTGTTGCTGCTGCTGCTACTACTACTATCACCCTTGGAGCCTTGAAACTAGAAGTGTAACTAATTATTAAAATAACTCTGTGACCCCTGGAAGCATTACATGGGCCAAGGGAGGCCATGTCACATCGTGAATCATTGCACTGTTCTTTAGTGCTGCTAAGCATAAAGTATATGGTGTGGAAAAAACTCATGTGTGTGTTTGCCTCACTTTCATGTAAAGCACTGATATTAAACAGATCTAGCCTTTTGGAATTACATCCAGGTTTGACAACTATTAAAGAGCAGGAAGGAATTCTGTCATCGCACTCCACCCTGCCTGAATGAGGATTTATTTTTAAATGGTCTCCATACCGCTTATCATCTCCATGGACTCAAGGGGTGGCGGGGGAATATCTTGGAAAAAAGCAAATTCCAATAACATAAAGCACAGTTCTGTAACAGAGATGATACCTTTGTTTAAACAGAAAAAAAATACTAAAAATTAAATTAACACTTTCTCCCTTTGATAAAGCAAAGAAGAAATAATAATGAAAGAAAACAACACCAGACTGAAATTTTCTAGAAGAATTAAAATTTGATCTCTAACTATTACCCCAAGCCTCTTTTATGGAGAGCTCCAATAAATTAGCACTCCAGAGGAGACATAATTATCTTGTAGTTCCACAGAGTGCTCTCTTCTCAGCACCAGGCTCCCTGAGCTAAAAACAGAGAGAGGGAAATCAGATAGGTGAATTATCACATTTCAAGGAGTTGTTTATGCATGAATCTTTGAGCTTTCACATTTAGAATTTACACAGCACACACCTTCTTCTGTTCGAACTGGGCTACAGGCCTGATGTCAGCAAGTAACTTTCAAATTAGCAGTCCTGTAAAAATGGTGTTATAATGACACCATGAGATTGCAAAAGGGCTTCCTTATTAGATGACATCATGCCCCAGCATTATGCAAGCGTTCTGCTCCTGTTACGAGGGAGTTCTTTTTTATTGTCAGGGGAAGTCAAGAATTGATTTTCTGTAGCGTTTGTGTTCCTGATTTCTGTGTGTGCAACAAGGCATCCCGTTCTGCTGGCGCAGTTCCAGCATCAATGGGCAGTCCTACCAGAACACTTCTGGGTGCAAAAGGAAAAACTAGGTACCGTACGCTCTTTTCATGAACCTCTCCATCAACAGTGAGTTTGAATAAATATGTTGCACTCTACAACATATTTTGGCAGACCGAAGAAAATCAGGTACCCTTTAACAGATACAACATTGCAGTTACACACACACAAAGCAGAAGTTGCTTCTCCAGCTGTCTCTGCTTTTCAAACAGCAGAGTGCCGTTCCGGATCTGGATATCAGGTATTTCAGAGCTATAGCTGAGTACCAATAGTTTATCAACACTACATGGTTATAGCACCAAAAAGAACCCTTTAACAGTCACAGTTCTATGCTAACAAATCTGGGGGTTTGTAATTTTGTGAGGTTATTAGAACTCTCTGATAAATATCTGTTTTGAATTCCACTGAAATACAGCACCAGAGTGGATTGGTGGAAAAATCTAAATTATCCAAATGAAATAATAAGGCCAATAAAGACCTTTAATTGTGTAGCATGTTATTCAGTGCAGCGATTGAGCTGTCCAGTTCTGTGGAAATGTCACGACTGAGAAAAGACATCTGATAATACGCTTGAGATTTTGATTCTTTTGAATTAGCTCTGCTGACATACCCTCTAATATTCCACAGATGAAAACTAGAATATGTGTGGCCAAGCAATGTCAGAGTGTGATCAAGGTGGCACAAATTATTAATGAGGAAGAAGACACAAGCTAGGAGAGGGTACAGCAATTTGCTTTTCCCTGAGCTTACTGGGAAGCTGCCCTGAGCTGATTGTTTTGGGATGATTTGCCAACATGACTTGGCAAAGACAGTGCTAATTAGTCCTCTGTAATCCCACTTTTTCAGCAGTTTTTAAAATATTCTATTTTCTCTCTCTTCCTCCCTTCACTTCCTCCCTTCACCATCAACCTACTTTAATTGCCATAAACCGTGTTCAAGTACAAAAGTAGTTTGCATTCAACTTAGCAAATGGTGGTGGAAAGGAAGGGGCAGAATCTTGCCCTCCCAATAGGCTCCGGCAACAGCAAACTGCTGCATCCTCTCCTAGCTTGTGTGTTCTTCTTCCTCATTAACAACTTTTGCCATCTTGACCGTACTCTGATGTGGCTTGGCCACAGGTGTCCCAGTTTTCCTCAGTGAAATATTGGAGGGTCACAAGATTAGCACATTTCTTCATATAGATGGACCTGGCGTACCATACACCATTAAAAAAAACTCCCCCCAAAGGGAGGTAGATCTCACAACAGCCCTGTAAGGTAGGCCAGTGGGTTTAAATTCCTCCTCCCCATTCTCAGCATTACACGCTTTTCCCAGAATTGCTGATGGTGACTGGCTCCCAGCTGCTGCCACCAGTTGACTACCTGGGTCCCAATCTGGGCCACAGATTGAGTGACAGGAACCTGGGTCACAGACTGAGTGGCAGGAGTGGATTGTGAGGTGGAGGGGGGATTTGCATGTGGGTGGTGATTGGTTGGGTGTGTGTTGGTGTGTTTCTTGAGCAGCCAATCAGCACACTGGGAAAGGCAATGTACCCAAGAAAATTATATAGATAGATTCCCAGTGGGAAGAATTTGAGGTTTGGGGTTTTTTTGGTTTTTAAATGAATGCAGGAGAAACTGGAACTTTTCCTTGCTTTACCTCTGATGATATGATAGATTCATCCTCCATGAATTTGTCTTAAATCCACCTAAGCAAGTCCAAATTAAAATTCTATGTTTTATTATGGCACTTGTAGTGAACCAATCCAAAATCAATCCAACTTTTGAAATGGACTAAATGATTGCACATGACATCTCCTTCTCATAGTCTCCCATTTTGACATAAAGAATTCTACTCAGTTTGTTCTATCTTTCTGTCTGAAAAGAGGGAAAATTGCTGTCTCTTGAGAGACTAATTGTTAAAGGGGGAAGAAGTGCTTACAGTAAAAGCTTCTCTCTTTAACTTGCTAATGAGTTTCTCAACTTTTTTTTTTAAGCCAACCTACTGAGTCATTTTTAAATACTCCTTCCCACCCACCTCCTCAGTTTTACAAGATGGGGAAGAGAGGTTTTAGTTGTCTACACAGCAAAAAGCTAGGAAAAAATGTCAAAAAACACCCCACCCCCAGTGAAGCTTTGGGTTAATTATTTTTGTGATTTGTTGGTTTTGAAACCTTGCAAAACATTAAAACAAAAGATATGGCCCTGATTGTTTTTTGAGGATGCCTTTGAGAGATGAAAAGAGAGAGAGAAGGCCCTTCCTTAAAAAGAAAAGGAAAAACAAAACCCTGTAATCCTTCATTGTTCATTGAGAGATTTGGAAGGAAGGAAGTTGCCATGTTTTGCAGGAATTTCAAGATCTCTGTTGGCATAGAGATCTTGGTTCAGTCTCTGGCATTTCCAGTTAACAGAGGATAGGAAAGATCTTTCTTTGACTGACACCAGAATGCAACATGTTATTTTTAAAAGCTAAAATGTTAACCTCAGCACCACTGAAAAAAGAAGTTAAAAATATTTGGCATTACTGAAACTTGGTGGTGTAAGACTCTTGACAAAAATGTCATAATTGAGTGGTTAAACCTACTCAAAGGGAATTCACCGAACAAGAAGGGAAGAGAAGTAGCATTATATATAAAGCAGAGGTGGGTGACTGTCAGAAGGGACAGGCCACGTTGGAGACGTTGGAGGGCCACACCTCCCAAAAATTATTTTCCCCCACAATGACCCTTCAGGCATTTCACTGCATTTTTGCCTTCCCTTGTCCATTTTAGGTCCAGGGAAGGCCTCTTGTCCAACAGACTGTGATCTGGAAGTCAACTTCCATCTCATTTCTTGTGCTGAAAAAAATCCTTTCTGAAACATATCCAAATTGCCTCCCACAGCCCCAGGGGGTGTTGGAAAGCATTTAGGGGCAAACAACAACAACATTTGGGGGGGGGGATCATGAGGTTGCATGCAGCTGACAGGTTGTAATATCCCACCTTGATGTAAAGGGTCAGTATACCTGCAAGGTGATCTGTAAACTGGGAGTATGAAAGACAGATTGAGACCATTTGGGTAAAAATTATAGGTCAGGGGAAGCAACAGGGATAACACTATTTGGGGTCTGCTATAGACTTCCAAGCTGAACTGAAGACTTGGATTATTCCTTTCTAGAACAGACAGTCAAACATTTTTTTTAAAGAGAAATATAATAGGGAGACGCCAAATATGCCAATATCTATTGGAAACCAAGCTTTGCCCAGAATGTAAGGTACAACAAACTTCTTCACCTGCTTTGCTGGCAATTTCATTTTCAAGAAAATGGAAGAAGTGACAAGGGGATTGACTGTCTTGAACCAGATCCTCGCCAACAGAGAATATCTTATCAGCAATATGGAAATACGGAGAACCTTAGGTGGAAATGACCACATTCCCACCTCTCTCTCTCTCTCTCTCTCTCTCTGGCTTTTCTTCGCAAACGAAGATTCAGGAAGGACTCATCCCACGTTTTCTGCAAGCGCGCTGATGACTAAAAAGGCCAATCCGAGATAGACAAGTCCAGTTGCAGAAAGCACAGCAGAAGGTCTCCTCGGGTGATGTTACTGGGTTGTGATTCTTTCTGCGTTGCCGTTTCTCTTCAAGACTTGTTCAGTGTGAGCATTGTGGATAGTGTGTCTCCATGCCTCCCGATGTGAGGCCAGGACGGACCATTGTTGGTGATCAATTTGGCCAAGCCTGAGATGTTGTTTCAGGAAGTCCTTGTATCACTTTTTTGGAGCGCCCCTCTTACGCTGACCCGTGGCGAGTTCACCATAGAGTACTATTTTGGGGAAGTGATGGTCCTCCATCCTAGTGCTCAAAACATCATTAGGGTACGCAAGCCTCTCTCCCATGACAAGGGGGCGTCAACGGAGAGGATTCCCACATCATCGCACGGGGAAAGAGAGACATAAGTGTAGCTGGCCACACTGAATTATCCATGGTGAAATTGGAGCAGATGCTTTAGTGGGTGGGGACCCCACACTGAAAGAAATGCTTTTGGGTAGAGAAGAGTGTAGACCTTTTCTCGTTCGCTCCACTGTCTTAACCAAGAGTTGCTAGCATTTGTCAGCCACCCTGGCTCCATTTTCCAGCTTCATTGAAGATAGAGGTGGTATACTGGGGCTACAATCCTCCATGGCCCAGTGTAGCACTACACTAAACCATTTGCTACCACCACCCCACACCTATCTTAAAGCCACTGAAGCTCCCTCCCCAAAGCTATTCCATATCTAAAGGAGTGGGATCACAGAAATGCCTGGCTATGTGCCAGTACCCAGACACAAAGCAATTACATCATCTGGTGAGGTCTCCTGGTGTCCTTCAGAGCACAGCAGCTTATGTGACCATTTCAAGTCTGGCTACATGGTCATAGTGAGATGCTTCTGCAATACTCCCTCTCCACCAAGCATGGAACGGCCATGGGGAACGGTGTCAAAGGACATTATCAGACACTGCAAAAATCACAGGATTATGATGTCACAGTGGCACGAACGGGTTCCACTATCTTACGACATTGTCATCTTCATGTTGTTACAGCGTGCTGCAGCTGTGAAAAAGCCATTTCTTTCCATTCATGGGACAAGCCATGACTAGACCTTCAATATCACTTTTTCATGGTATTGATGGTGTGCAAAACCACGTCCTGTTGTAATTTGCAAGATTACAGCATGAATGGGCAGTCCTCTTTGCCATGTCCCCATTGCCACTGAGAAAACCTCCAGGTGGCAATGTGAAAATTATGCACAGGACACTCTTTTTATGAACTGTCCCATTTAGTTTGCACATTTTAAGGTTTGTTTTAGTGCTTGCGTGTTCATTTCCTTTGTTAATTAAGGTCTTTTTGGAGTTTTAAATGTGCTTGCATCTTCTCATTAGAACCGTTGAAATCTTGCCCATGCTAACTCACAGAAGTAAACTCCCATTCTTAACATGTTAGTGGTGGTCATGCGATAATTTTATGGTGATTCTTTCATGTGATTACAGTGACATATGATAATAAGTGTAATAATGCCACAATGTTTCCGCTATCCTTATTTACAGAATTACAGCATTTTTAGATGCTACTCTGATAATGTCCAAAGGCTCTACATCAGGTTTGGGTGGGCTTTTGTTGCTGCAGGGGCAGGAAGAGAATATCAACCTCTAGAGTGACTAAAAATAGACATCACTACACCCATGTGTGCCACTAACAGGATGCCAGCCTGGAATGACTGCCTCTGAGACTCTAGCCTTTGTAATGTCAGCTGGGCCAAAGGAAGGAAGGGATGCCCACTATTGGCCCCTTCTTCAGGTTTGAAAGCAAGTTGCTTTGCATCTAGGGAGGGCTCCTCTCTGCACGCTAGTGTCACCAGGTCTGATCCACAGCAGCCGAAAGCCAGCTTTTCAAACACGGAGTATATGCACATGCACAAAGGGCCCCTTTTGGGAACTGCCCCAGAGCCTTAACCAGCTTAATCCAGCTTTGGTACCTGGCTGTGCAATCAAGATGCAGAAAGCCAATTTAATTAATGTCAAGGGATTCTGAATGAGATTCCAAGGTCAGAAGTGGTGGCTGCCTTTGAAGACTTTTTGAAAGAATGGAAACTTGTTTGTGAACTTTTTGAGTAATAAGAAAACTATTGATGCCAATATGGTTACTAGTATTCTAGTAACCTTGTTGGCTGTTGTGGACTTTCAAGTCATTTCCAATTTATGGCAACCCTAAGGCAAATGTATCACAGGGTTTCTTAGCATGATTTGTTCAGAGGGTGTTTGCCATTACCTTCCTCTGGGGATGAGAGTGTGTGACATGCCCAAGGTCACTCTGTAGTTTTCCATGGCCGAGTGGTGATTCAAACTGTGGTCTCCAGAGCCCTAGTCCAAGGCTTAAACCACTACACCATGCTGGCTCTCCTAATAACCTTAGTAAGTTTAATGTAGTTAACTCTGTAATGGTAGGATAATATTTCTCTCTCTTTTTGGTTTTTCTCCCCCCACCCCATTACAGTTTCTTTAGAAGGCTCCTCTGATGTGCAGCAGGGACAGGCTGCCAAACAGACCTCAATTCCCACCTTAAGCCCACTGCCTAACACATTTGCTGTGCCCCCCTCAAGAAACACTCCCTGTGCTCTGGGGGCAAGTCTTACCTGCTGCTCTTAGGAAAAGGCTTTTCCTAAGAGCAGCAGGCAAGACTCCACATTAGGCAATGGGTGGAGGCAGGGAATTGAGGTATGCTCAGCAGCCAGTCCCCACTGCACATTGGAGGAGGCTTCTAACACTTCTGAAAAGGTTTAGAAGGAGTCTCCCACCTGAAGCCCATTGCCTAATGCATTTGCTGTTAGCACTTCTGTCACATGACTAGTAGGCAAAAAGCAGCAAGATCACAGAAGTGTTGTTCAAAGGAGGAAAACCATTCTGTAACATTTCTGGATGAATGTGTTATGTTACTGAACCAAGGCCAGCAAGCCAGTTGCTAAAAAGATGCAAGTCACGAATCAAGTGAGTCAGTGTGTCAATTTTTGTTGAGTCCAAGGAGATTTTCCGATGCTCTAAAAAAAAAAAAAGTGGAGGTCAGGAGGAGGACGGTGCTGTCCTGCTTCCAGCGATCAATTTCACATGCCCCGTCCTCTTCCTGTCCTTTCTCCATCCTTCCTCTGTGCTTCCTCCATGCTGGAGGGATGAGAAAGGCACAGCTTTTCATTGACAGAAGTTTCTGTCAATGAACAGCAATGCTTTTCTTGTCCCTCCAGCATGGAGGAAGGATGAACAAAGGACAGAAGGAGGACAGTGTCATGAGAAATCAATCACCAGAAGTGGGACAGTGCCGCCCTCCTCCCAACCTCTGCAGGGTTTTTTTAAGAGCGTCTGAAAAGGTCTTAAGTGGAATTATTGAAGTGATTTGCATCTAAGTTGAGTGTATCGACTCAAGCCTACATCACTGGAGAAGACTGAAAGGTGAGATTATATCCATCTTTAAATATCTTGTAGAGGATGGAGCAAGCTTGTTTACCTGCTTTTCCAGAGGATAAGACCAAAACCAACAGATTGAAAATTTCAAGAAAGGAACTTCTGACTGAACATTAGGAACAACTTCCAAGAGGTAAGAGCTTTTTTAAAGTAACAGAGTTTTATACCTATTGGCATGCACAGCAGTATATGGGACCCACTGAACTGTTCAAAATCAGTAAGTAACTCATTGTGCAGAACTAATGAGAGGGCCAGAAAATGAGTGCTGCTGTCACATGTGATATGAAATGAAAAGGCCTTTCCGCCCTCCCTTGATAAAACCAGTTACACTGAACGTACACTGTAGAACAACCACATCTGCATGTGAAGTACTTAAAATGACACATCATGCTTAGAAAGCAGGAGCAGATGAAAAGCTAAACTCTAAAAGGTTTTGCAAAATTGTTTGAACTATATACACAATGGAGTCAGGTAGCATAGACTAGGGATAGAAAGAATATCCACTGATATTCATTTCCTGACCCAAAAAATTATTTCTTTGCATTTGGGATTCCTGTTCAGGGATAATAACACAGTGGCAAGAATTTGCACAGTCTTTGCCTGGTATTCACACATCCCAGAATGTTTTGGGAAATTATTCTGTACAGAAATATAAGTATTTATGCAAAAAAAATTGATGATTTTTATACACACTGAAACACTAACAGTGTATAGTTAGCCCTCCATATCCACAGGGGATTGTTTCCATGACCCCGTGTGGATACCAAAATTTGCAGATGCTCAAGTTGCATATATAAAGGGACTTTATATAAAGGGATTCAATTTCTGTGGATTCAGCATAGTGCACATTGGTGGGTGTAGGGGGCATTAGTCATCCCATTTCTAAATTAACAGTTACTGGGCCAATCTCGGAGAGAATCCCCACATGGCTCCTCACTTGTCTATTTCTCAAGGACCAGCACAGCCATTCGCACACCGTGACAGAGCTCTAAAACGAGAAAGAAGCTCAAGCACCACCCAATCCCTTCCATCCCACCACCTCCTATGCACACCCCAAAGAGAACTGCTATGCATGCATGAACCCCAACCTCACCTCCCAGACCTCCCTGACACCCACTTCCCTCTCTTCCTCCTTCTCACTCTCCCTTCTTTGCCACTTCTTTGCCCACAGCAGAGGAGCACTGTGGAAGACTTCATCACGGTCTCCTCGTGAGGCCACCAGGCAGGGCAGAGGAGAGATGAGGCATTCCTCACTGCTTTGTTAAAACACTATTTTCAAGCCATGATTGGTTGAATCTGTGGATATGGAGGGCTAACTGTGAAAAGTCTTCCTTTTTTTTTTTGCACAAATGGTTTTTTTCATGCTGAAATAATGGGCTCATCTATACAACACAATAAAATGTGGATTGATGCACACTAACACCAATTCACAGCAGCTTTCATTTGTCTCTGAGTTTTTTTCAAGATCATAGCCATGCGAAGCCATATGCGTTAGTTGTTCAAACTGGCATGCCTGTGAATGAAGGTGGCGGGTGTGAGTGAATTACAGTATTCACATTTTTTTTGTCACCAGTTGCCTCTGCTGAACAGTATTTTTTTAAAAAATAGCAAATCCAAGGTGCAGAAATGTGATTTTTCACTTAAACAGGAAAAAAGAAAGAAAAAGGCTGTTTTGTTGCCTCATCGCATGATTGCTATGGCAAAAATCCAACATGGTGGTTCTGCGTGCTTGCCTTGCCAGCAAGCTCCACCCCCTGTCACAACCAACCAATCAGCTTTCCACTTCTGCTCTAAGCTGGAATACACAGCAAAAAGCAAATTGGTTGTCCCAATGAGCGGGAATATGCATTCCTCACAGAGCATTTTTTAAAATACAGGAAAAGCTGCGAAAGCTTTCCCTGCGGAGTTTTTGACAGTTTTGGCCCTCCTCCCTTCAAATACTGAGGTGATTTTAGACAAGTCACACATTCTCAGCCTCAGGGGAAGGCAAGGGCAAACCTCCTCTGAACAAATTCTGCCCAAGAAAACTCCATGATAGGTTCACCCTAGGATCACCATAAGTCAGAAATGGCTTGAAGGCACACAACAAGAACACTTTCTAAATCCATAGCTATGTCTATAAATCAGCATATGCAAATATTATGAAAATTGGTGTCCTCCTCATGGCCATTAAATCTCTTCTTTCTGTGTGTGTGATGGCTGGCCTATTGAAAGTAGAGATTGGAAAAGTTTCTTTTTCAGAAGATGAATCACAACACACACACCCCAGGCAGTGTGATGTATGACCATTGTGGTGAGGGATTCTGGAACTTGTAGTCCAGAAAAGTAATGTTTCCAAGCTCTGACTGATAGCACCATGTGCAGGGAATTACATTGTCTAAAGGCATGTATTTGAGAAATCTAGCAAAAAGTGAAGATAAAAATCTCAGTCCATCTCCCTCTCTTGGTTTTCCAGGCTCACTTTTACGTGCACTAAGGAACTACGGTATCGATACATGTTGTGGGAACTGGCAACGTTCCTTTATCTTAGGGCTTTTCAAGAGTAAAAAACAACTTGCCCACAACTACAAGCCTACTAATACACTACTCCTTTTCAGGCAAGTCTAGGCTGGGTTCTGGGTTCAGACAGAAACATTTGTAAGGTCCATGGGCAAAGCCATTGTCTTGCATGAACTGTGGCAAAGAATATTTCCCTGAATCCTCAGCAACATCGTCTCCGTAGAAAATACTCCGGGGTTCCACACTGCAAGCAAATTAATACAGAAAGGGTTGTTGTTAGGCAGAAAGTTTTATAGTGTGTGTGTTTTTTGAAGAAATTTAAACACTGATTAAAGAGCATTTTGAAACTTTTACATCTACAGGCAAAGATGTGTCACTTAGGAAGAAGATTTAATCTGTCTACAGCAAGAGACTGCCACACACCCCATATCTTCTTGTCAATTCAGAAGCTTCCATCTGCTGTGTTCCACCCTATTCACTCTTCTTTCAAGGCTCTGTTTACATAACTGACAATTTCACTGAACTCCACTATTTTTAAAGAAGATAGTGGTTGATGCCTGCAAATCATCCTCTTTTAATTGAGCACCATAGATGAGATGTTGTAATTAAGTGATTTCATCCAAATGCTTAGGGCTGTTGTACACAATTAGTATTGCTTCTAATATAGAAATCAGTCGAGAAGCTGTATCATTACTCTTTCTCTCCCTCCCTGCATTAATGTGGTTCATATCATAACAAAATAATCATTAGCCAGATATATAGGTGTAATGACATTATTACACAAGGCTGTAAATGTGCACTTATGATGGGATGGTAGCACACATGGGCTCCCATTATCGCATAATGTTGTTCTGTGCTCAGGCCATGCTCCACCCGTTAATTAGGCACCACTTTTCATTAACAGGCAAAACCCATCAATAGCCCTCAATATCGCTCTTTTCTCAGTTTTGACAACCATGCAATGATCATGTCCCGCTGTAATTGTGTGATTCCAGCTTGAATGGGCAGTCCTTTTCTCTCCTCCCCTTTCCCAATGAGAACATATAGTTAAACCTCTGGGGAGAACACGAAGAGGACCTATAAGACACTCTTTTAATCAACTGTTGCCTTTTCTTCGTACCTTTTTACTTTTAACTGTTTGTGTGTGAAGCTCTTTGGCTATTTATTTGTTTTTAGAGTTTTAGAGTGAAGTTGTGTCTTGTCGCGAGAACAGCCAAAATCTTGCCCATGCAAAATTGTGGAAGTAAGAGAGAAATTTTCTCAAATTTTCAGCACCAGCCAGCAGGACATATTAATACTCCATCATTAGAAGGTTATGCAATGACAAGTATAACATTTGCTTTCGCATTGTGTCATAATGACAGAGTATTAACACTTCAAGATGTCCCGTGCATATGCCTTTAAAAAAAATTTCTTGCTTCCACAATTCTGCATGGGCAAGATTTCGGCTGTTCTTGCAAGAAGATGCCACTTCGATTAAACACACCAAAAACAAAGAAATTAACAAATTCTCAATTTAACAATGTTCCGAGAAAAGGTGACAGTACAATAAAAGAGCGTCCTAGAGGCCCTCTTCATGCTCTCCCCCAGAGGTTTAATTATGTGTTCTTGTTGGGAACAGGGAGAGGGGAAAGAGAGAGGAATGCCCATTCATGTGGTAATATCAGAACTGCAGCAGGATGGAATTATTGCATGCTTGTCAATACTGCAAAAAAAAGCGCTGTTGACAGCTATTCATGGCTTTTGCCCATAAATGAAAAGTTATGTGCAATTAACAGTTGGAGCACAAACGGAACATGGGAGGATGATGATGTTGTTTGATAACAGGAAGCCATTAGTGCTACTGTTCCACCATAATTCTGCAATTTCAGCCTCGTGTGATAAAGTCCTAAGTCTGACCATCAAAATGAAAATCAAAAGACAAGTAGAGACTGATAAAAAAATACAGTTTTTTTCTGGATGCATTTTGGAAGAAGCCTTCAAGGGGTCTTGAGAAAGTTTTAAAAAAACTTTTAATTACTTATGCGAAGCTTTCTTGGCCTGGTTGTTTCATTTCACAGAGGCATGTCATTAGTTTTGCATAAAATGTTAGCTGAAACATTCAATTGCTCTTCTTTTTTCTGTTGTAGGAAACCAGCCAGTGTGGTGTAGTGCTTTGAACTTCATACCATGACTCTGAAGACCAGAGTCCAGATCCCTGCTGGGTCATGGAAACCCACTGAGTGACCTTGGGCAAGTCACACTCTCACAGCTTCACAGGAAGATCATGGCAAACCCCCTCTGAAAAATCTTGCCAAGAAAACCCTGTGATAGGTTCCCCTTAGTGTCACCATAAGTTGGAAATGACTTGAAGGCATGCAACAACAAGAAACTATCTCTGTGCCATTTCTGCCTCTGGTACCAAAGTTTCTGTTGAAGAAATAATACCCAGAAATATACATCTACTTTGTTAACTGAGGTATACCCATACTATGGCATGGATGAGCCTGACTTTGGTATTCAGTGGTGTTACCTGGATTGCGTGGAGTCCGTGAAGAACTCACTCATGTCCAAATATTAATATGGGGAATTTTAATTAGCTCAATATGGTAGCAAGAGGCTGGGTAACTATGGGATCTTTTGACCTATGTATAAAAGTACTAACTGACGAGACTCTCAGCCTGGAAATAAGATAAAATGTTTTTTATTGAAAAATAATCTTGGAAGCATTCACGCCAGCACTCAGGCTTCAAGTAATCACACAAGGTTATTGAAGAAAGTGGTAAGTATTGGGACAGAGGGATAGAGTTCAGAGTGATGGGCTATACTATACCTGTCTGAAGAGCAGAGATTCGTGTAGCAGAAGATGGAGCTCTGAGGGTCACACAGCAGATGGACAGAGTGACAGGATGCAGGAAGCTGTGAAAGCTGTGAACACTTTGTGCTTGGGGGCAATATTTAGGCCCAATATTTGCCCTTAAGAGGTGTTATGAGTGAAATACAATGTTAGGTAGAGTTTCCCACAGTTAGACAATGGAAGCTCCGGCTATGTCAATGATTGCTAATGGCTGAAACATTAAGACTGATGGGCTCAGGCAATCTCTCTTGTTGAGGAGCGGAGTGCGAAGGAAAACCAGTTTGCAGAGTAATGAGTTTTCTGGTCACTTGATTGAATTAATGAATGACTCACTTCCAGGTGTGTCCAGGACAATTAGCACATTTCCACCCTAACTCACTCTCTAAGGTGGATCTGTATAATTAATACCTGTGTGTGTCTTTTCGAAATTTGGAAAGACCTCTCCATTAGATTTTGAGCAAACCTTCACTCAGTCTCTATTTCTGGAGAAGTCCAGGTCTACTGCTAACCTCGTGAAGTGTCAATAAATAAGCCAATGCATAAAATATAGCCAATTGATTAATTATTGGAAGGGTGCAGGTGTCAAGGCAGATAACAATTGTATATTTTTTACAGTGGAGGTTCTTATATAGTTCCCCCATAGCTGCCCTTTTACTCTGCCTTATCTAATCACATATCTCTCAGCATCAATGTCCCTCACTTTTAAAATATAACAGTTAATTAGTTGGCTTGGAACAGAATTTTGTGCAACCCGGCTGTCTAGTTTTAGGTTTTGTTTGGGAATACTATATATAGCACAGTTCCTTTGTACTTTAAAAATCTAGTTCCTCCACAGTATAGCTCATAGTGCACAGTGTGGAACTAGCTCCACATCTGAGCCACCATTTTGTATCTCCCTTTGCCTCACACACCACAAGAGCATCAAAATATTATGTTTTGGATTACAGCTACCCAAGTCACCCAGCTGTTATGGCATTTGGTTTCACCAACAACAAATGCCTTTTTTTTTTTGAGTGACAAAACAGAACTTGTGAAGTCAGGCACAAATACACACAGGCCTTTAGAATTCTAATAATCTGCTGATATACACTTTGGGCAACTGATAGCATCTGATTTCAGATGCTCACCAGGCTCTGGCCTGGTTAGTACTTGGGTGGGAGATCAGGGTAAGTCAGCTTTTTGGTTCTAAATATATATCTTGGTAGTGTTTGTTGTTAACTGCCATCAAATCAACTTCAATTTATGGTGACCCCATAAATGAAAGACCTCCCTATCATTAGCAGCCCTGCTCAGGTGTTGTGGACTCAGGACCATGGCTTCCTTGATTGAGTCTATCCATCTGGAATGCAGTCTTCCTATCGCCTTCTACCTTACCAAGCCTTATTGTCCTTTCTAGTGAGTCATGTCTTCTCACGATATGCCAAAGTAGAAAAGTCTCAGTTTAGTCATTTTGGCTTCTAGGGAAATTTCAAGCTTGATTTGCTCTAGGCCCCATTGATTTGTCTTTTTAGAAGTCTACAGCATCTGTAAAACTCTTCTCCAGCACCAATAATCAGCTTGGATTTACTGGGATGGTGGTTTTGAGGTGTAGGTTTCTCGGCAATTGTTGAGAAAGGAAAGATAATGCAAGGAATGAGATTCTCCTGGTGTAATTATGCCATCATAGGTGGCAGCAGTGGCAACACTGGCAAGAGGGGAAGGTAGAGAAAATGAGGAGGGAAGGCTGCCTTGCCAGTTCCCAAGCTGCTCAGGAACCAGTAGTGCAACTTTGTCTCCCAATGGCAATGGTTTTCTCTGCCATTGCAACTGGGGAAGATGGCACTAGGCTGATATGACAGACCATTACGCCAAAGTCAGGTTGCCAAATTGAAGTCCAGAGACAGTTCCTGTACCTTTAATGTCCATGTAGACAAGGGAATTTCAGCAGGTGTCACTTCTCAAACAACCAGGTAACAAGCAACAGCTGCTGAGATTCATTAAAAGCACCAGAGTCCTCTCCAGTTTCTACTCTGGCAATTGTAAGTAACACAGGATTCCAGCCAAGCCGGTTTTTAAAAATCTTCTTTAAACTTGATTAAATGGCCATGATCCCAATCCGTATGTACAGCTGGGAAAGATAACAGTGATTCAAGAAACTGCACAGAATGAAAGTAAGCATCTGGTTTCATCAAGGGCCTTTCCTTGTTTCCCTTTCTGGTGTGTGTATGGGAGGATTAAACTGAAAAGAAACCAATGGCAACATGCAGAAGCAAAGGTGTCTTGTTTCTTTTGGCATTTGCATGTCTTGGCTTTGAATGCATTTTCCAGATGAGATTTTTTTTCCCCCTCTTCATATCTGCTATGAAAAATTTACAGTAAATCCTGCTGTTTCCTTTGGCACACCTTCATCCTCTGATGGATTTTTCCAATTCCAGTTTCCATGCAGATTAAGTGAGGCACAACATTTGGCTGAGTCCATAACTGTTGTCAGAGGTCTTGGAATATGATGTTTTCCTAAAGCCCCCCCACCCCACCAACCACCTTGCCTCCTTCCTATTCATTTTTAGTTAATGACCACTTTTTGCTTTCATTTTGTATAAACCCAAAAGATCAAAATCAGAAAACAAGTAGTGGAGGATATAGGAAGAAATTTAGATAGGGTTGCTTCAACATTTGTTGTTGTGTGCCTTTAAGTCACCTTAGGGTGAGCCTATCTCAGGATTTTCTTGGAAAGATTTGCTCAGAGGTAGGGTTGCCTTTGCTTTTCTCTGAGGCTGAGAGAGTGGGACTTGCCGAAGGTCACCCAGTGGGTTTCCATGGCCAAGCAGGGATTTAGACACTGGTCTCCAGAGTCTTTGTCCGACACCCAAACCACAATCGACTACAGAGATTATTACATGAGGCTAATATCTCAGGGCAATCATGTTATGAAAGGAGCCAGGAACATACCGTATATTCCGGCGTATAAGACGACCTTTGAGCCCTGAAAAATAGCCTCCAAAATCAGGGGTCGTCTTATATGCCAGATACACTTTGCTTCACCCCGATGTCTGATCTCCTGCCTCTTCGCTTCCTTCGCAAACGGAGTGAAGAGGCAGGAGATCGGGCGGGGGGGTGAGGCAAAGTGTTTACCAGTTCATTTGCCCCCCTCCTCTGCCTTCTCCCCCTTTGGGGAGCAACTGAAGACAGAGGAGGGGGGCGAATGTTGCTGGAAAGCCCCCCCTCCAGCCACCCTTCCCCCCTCCCTGAAGCCAGGATCAGGTTCCCAATCGCGGTTTTGGGGAGGTGGTGGGTGGCTAGGAAGCCCCTCCAGCCACCCTTCACCCCTCCCCGAAGGGTGATCAGGCTCCCGGTCACGGCCTCGGGGAGGGGGGTGGGTGGCTGGAAAGTGCCCCCTCCAGCCACCCTTACAGCAGCCGAGGCAAACCGGGTAAGTTTGCTCCTTTCTTCCACCTTCCTGGAAGGTGGAAGAAAGGGATGAATCTTGCAGTTTGCCACGGCCGCTGACCATTCCCCGTGTCTTCATTCCCTTCCAAAGGGAATGAAGATGGAGGGAAGGGGTGGGCCGATGAGGGAAACCAGGTATATTCGCCCCTTTCTTCCATCTTCAAGTCAAGGGTGACTGGAAGGTGTAATAGAGGGACGAATGCCGCAGTTTGCCACGGAGGCCACCCATCCCCTCCGTCTTCATTCCGTTCGCAAAGAGAACGAAGACGGAGGAAATGGGCAGTGACCGAGGCAAACTGAGTTCATTCGGCCCCCTCCTCTGCCTTCACCCCCTTTGGGGAGCAACCGAAGGTGGAAGAGAGGGGCGAATATTGCAGCTGGCTGGCTGACTGGCTGGGGGAGCCCTGCCAGCTGATCCTGTTCGCTTTTCCAACTCACGAGGAAATCCTCGTGAGTTGGGAAACAAAGAGGATCAGCTGGCAAGGCTCCCCCAGCTAGCCAGCCAAATTGGGGGGTGGTCTTATACGGCAAATATATGCCATACTCTAGATTTTTACTATAAAATTGGGGGGTCATCTTATATGCCCAGTCATCTTATACGCCGGAATATACGGTACCCCTTTGAAAATATTTCTTACCACTCTCCTATTTTGCATGACTGTGCTACTTTGAAATACCACCTGGTGTGGTAAGTCTCTTAGCTGCAGTTCTGGCTTGACAGCAGTCAGTCATGAGGGATCTCCTCCTCTCCTGCCCTGTCCCCTTCATTATTCCAAAGCAGGCTAATTCTGTGTATGCTGGGGGTTTAAACATTTTTTTATCTTTGCTTTGTTTGCATATTTACAGCAAAACAATAAAATATTTTTTATCATTTTTACCTTAATTACACCAACACAGCAATGATGTAAAAAACCTGAAAGACACAGGACTTTACCAGATGCCCCCACCAAAAGCCCCTCAGGAGGCCGTGAGGACAATGGCACTGTACCACTACAGGCTGGCAATACTGCACGACCCATCCTCCTCTCATCCTTCGTTTGTTCTCCCTCTGTGCTGGAGCGATGAAAAAGGCACCACTTTTTATTGACAGAAACTTCCAACAAAACTTTCAGGTAAACAGGGGAGGGTCATAAAAAGTGTGTCACCTACCTGGATGTCGTGATCTCACCCAGATGTGTTCTCACTGGACCAACCATTGATGCCGCATTCACATGAGTACAATGGCGTGAAGTTTCAAATGCCAGCAATGCCAGCACAAAAGCACCATGGGGATCAATTGATAGCTTGAGCCATTAATAAAAATGTATGTTTTTAAAATTTGATGTGATCTCAAAAGGGCAAAGTCATCTGGTATGTACACCCTTTCATCCTTATGACGCCTTAGTTGCCTTGCCTCATAAAGTCCTTAGAGCATATCCTCACACACACACACAACCTTAACAGTTTATAACTCTGGGATTATTATTTTTTGCCATTTTTTCCAAAAGAATATATATACACACTTAACAGGATTAAAGATTACAATAGTAGAGAAGTGCCACAAAATTACAAGAGAAACTTTAAGTGAGGTTTGTAACACTGTGCTTTGAAAATGCAAGCAGTGCATTGCTGCTCAGGGATGACAATTTGAATGCCTTACACAACATTGTAATTTAAGATGGAATTTGTAACTCTGATTAAATCATCATTATTATAACATTTATGCTTCAATGTAAATGTATTTACTTAGCCTTCAAATAATCGCCATAGCTATTATTAGATGTTAAAGGGTGTATATAATAATAAATAATAATAAAATTTATTTATATCCCGCCCCTCTGCAAGCAATATGTTTTTGGGACACCCTCTATTTGTGTGTGTGTGTGTGTGTGTGTAATAAATTGGGAATAAGCTCCACTGGCTACTGCAAAGCTGATTTCTGGAAAAATTTACTTAGAAACTGGCTGTAAAATCTTAGTTATGCTGGCTGACGTCTTTAGATCTTTAGATGAAGTGGTACATTTGCACAGCAATGGGAATGATGGTGATTATGCAATTCAAGGGTGGGGGACTTCTTTCAGCCAGAGATCTGGATTCAGTATTAGGGAATTTCTCAGGAGAGGCAAGCCAATAGTGGGTGGAGCCAAAGACAAAGGGGTGGAGCAGAAAATAAAAGTTTATTTTAGCTTAAAGAAGTTCAGCACTTTAGAACATGGGAAAAACAGACAAATGATGGGAAAATACGAAATATTGGTGTCATGGGGAAGGGGATATGGCCATCTAGGGAAAACCCACAGGACTGAATTTGGCCTGAATTTAGACTCTGGTGTGAGGTTCCCCACCCCTGATCTAATTCATTAATAGTCTCTGCCAGGAGATGATTCTTTGACATAAGATCTCTCTGGAAAGTTTCTCAAATGTTGCAGTGTGATGGAGAGATGGAAGGAATAAACTTTCACAGCCCATTGTCTGAGGGAGAGGCCCCTGTAGTCTAGCAGAAATTTTTCAAAGGAACTGGGAAAACCCACTTCTACTAAGTATCTTCAAATGAGAGTCTGGAGTAATAAACACCTGAGGTGAAGCACAAAAATCAGTGTGTATAGAGCCATTGTACTGTCTATTCTCCTTTACAAGTCTGAAACAAGGGCCACCTATCGCCAACACTTACAACTCCTCGAATGCTTTCATCAGCGCTGTCTACGCACAATCCTAAATATACACTGGACTGACTATGTGACGAATGTTGCTGTCCTTGAGCAAGCAGGGATCACCAGCATTGAAGCCATGATATTGAGAACACAGCTGCGCTGGGCAGGGCACGTTTGTAGGATGGAGGACCATCGCCTCCCAAAAATACTACTCTACGGTGAACTTGCCACGGGTCAGCGTAAGAGGGGTGCTCCAAAAAAGTGATACAAAGACTCCCTGAAACAACATCTCAGGCTTGGCCAAATTGATCACCAACAGTGGTCCGCCCTGGCCTCACATCGGGAGGCATGGAGATGCACTATCCACAATGCTGCAGCCTTATTTGAGAACTCACGACGAACAAGTCTTGAAGAGAAACGACAACACAGGAAGAATCACAACCCGGAAACATAACCCAAGGAAACCTTCTGCTGTGCTTTCTGCAACCAAACTTGTTTATCTCAGATTGGCCTTTTTCGTCATCAGCGCGCTTGCAGAAAGTGCGGGATGAGTCCTTCCTGAATCTTTGTTTGCAAAGAAAAGCCAGAGAAGACTATAAATCTACTCCTTGAGCTTCCCATTCTCAGTAAGTACCTTTTTCAACCACTTACCACCTCCTCTCAAATTTCATACATAACAAAAAAGGACCATTCAAGTAAAAATGGATATAAAGTTAGAAGGAAGAAGGGAGAAACCACCTCTAATTAGGATTTAATTGTGGTTCCTAATTAGGATAAGAAAATTGAGTTACTTAAGGAAATCCTGTTAAGTAGAGGAAGGAAATAAAATAAATTAATGGTTCTTAAAAAAAAAAAAGCCTACGTACTTCCTCAAACTAAATTGTGCCTTCTTTTCTCTTTCCAAATATCAGACAACAATAGACATTATCACACCAGCCTCCTTTCTTGCAGCAATCACATTAGTGAAGCAAATGGGAACATACCGGTATTAAAGCCCAAACTATCACACTGTGATGTACCAAGCACACACGCTCACATGCATTCAATAAATTGCTTTATTGACATGGATTCATGTGTCAGGAACATAAGAAAAGCTGAAACTGAATACAGGCACAACATCCCTCCAGATATACCCTCCCAGCGTGAGAAAGCATTTAGGGAGTGAGAGAGGCAGGCTTGCGCCTGGCCGCCTTGACCTTGAGCGTCTCTGAGAGAGGAGCGTTCCCAGGCCAACCAGGCGGGCTGGCCTCCCTCCAAAACTCCAGAGGCCCAGCCAGGGGAAAAACCACCTCATGTCGGGGTCCTCCATGAATTCTACTCCAAACCCCAGAATTCAGGGAGGAACCTGACACACACCTCCTCTTCACGCATGCTAGTGTGCTGTGATTGTGCTGCTTTGGCGATGTCTGTCCTATTGCTCCAGCTCTGTAACCGTGCCATGCAACTCATGCATGCCTGTCTTTTTCTTTTGCCACAATTACGTACATTACGGGGAAATGATTAAAAAGATCATTTTATCGCTTTCCCAAAATCACAACAGCACAGCAAAAAAAAAAAAAAGACATGGAGAAAAAACCATTTTCATCAGCTTAGAATAATGAGAAGGAAGGGGAGAGAGAAGGGGAGGAAGTCACATGGTCCCCTCATGCCATGCGACTTCCTTCATATCACTACTGTCATGGAAGTATCTTGTTGCACAGAGGGAAATGCTGCCATCGCAGCAATGTTGGGAGTTATTGACAGGTTTTCCCCGTCAATGATAACATGAACTACAAAAGCAGATGAACAGCAAGACAGCAACAGGATAGATATGACTTTGTGCGAATAAGTATGGGCCACATCTACTACCATCTTGCTGTAACTCCAGAATACGAGCCTCACAATATAATGTCCAATGTATCGTATTTTTCAGTGTGTTCAGATGACATTTTTTTAAATGAGACTGAATTTTTTGAGATAGTTGGTGAAATTTTGTTTTTTTTTTTAAAAAAAAAAGCTCAAGAAGGCAGACAGACAGACATCTCCTTAGACTAGCACTCTTGAAAAGGCAATTTCATATTTCCTCTCTCTCTCTCTAAATACAATAGTTGCAAAAAAAATATTTGGGGCCAGCTGTAGAAATGATTTGTATGACCTACTGAAGAAACATCTCCACATGTTAGTTTGTTTTCTAATGGCTGAAATTTGGAAATAAAAATTACTTCCTCTCTTATTTAAAAGTCCTGAGATATTTCTTTTTTAAACAATATGGGCAAGAATCTGTATCACTTACTTAGTTAAGTATACAAAGAGTGGGTGGGTGGGTTTTACAATCTTGGGAATAGTGCCACAATTCTGACTATGTGTGATCATGAATACGGAACAGTTACTTAGATTTACTTATCTGTAACTGTTCTATATTCATGATCACTATTTAGTCACAATCGTGACACTATTTCCAGAATTATAATTCCCCCCCCCCCAAAAAAACCTACTCTACCCAGCATCCGCTTCATGGGGAAAGGGTGGTCTATTCTCCCAGTCATTGAAGCAGGGGGGAATGATGTTTCCATTGGGTTTGGTGGGGTCAGGCCAGGGAACAGAAAGGGTGGCATTATCAGACACCCATGTCCTTCAGCCGTTCAACCAGCATAGTGCTGCCTCAGATGAGGCTTCCCTTTTGTATTGACAGGGACAAGTCACTAATAAAAAAGGACACCTTAGTCATTGTCATGATCGTCCATGGATTCTGGGTATTAGAGTGGATTCCATGGAAGACCCTGACATGAGTTTGGTTCCTGGCCTGATTCCCCTGCCTGGGCCTCTCTATCTCTGGACTACAGCCAGCCCGCCTTGTAGTCTGGGAATGCTGTTCCTCTGAAGGCTTCAAGGTCTCAGAACCTGGATGCAGCCTCTACTCCTACTGCCTTCCCTACATGCCATTCTCATGCTCTAAGGGTTTATCTGGTGCCTGTATTGTGTTGGCTTCAGTTCTGGCTTTGCCTCATGTTACTAGCAAGTGTTTCCTAGCTTAATAAAGAAATCTTATTAAGTTAATGTGAGTGCGTTCCTGGTACATCGCAGTCATGCCAATGCTACACCCCAGGACGCTGAAGGATGTCATCATCTGATAATATCCCCTGTTGCCATTCTTGTCACAATCTTCTGACACAGTTTTTGCCACATCTGATAATCCCCTAAATCATTGGTAGATACATCCTCTCTTAATTTAAGAATCTGATGGCTTTCCAAGTCACAGAACCTGGTAGCCACCATGCCCCATTTTGCTTTATCTCTGTTCACCTGGGGTCCATCCATGCTACACAATTGTCATGTTATAATTCCATTTTAACTGCCATGGTAACGTTGTATGGAATCTTGGGATTGGCAGTTTACGGAGGGCCATTTAGCATTCTCAGCCAGAGAGCTCCAATATCTCACTAAACTACAAACCCCAGGATTCCAGAGAATGGAATCATGGCCATTAAAGCAGAATACTGACACCATAATTCTGTAATGTGAATGGGCCATTGTACACATGGTAGTGAACACACCATTGTGCACACTAGACCTATCTCCCTGCAGTGCACAGTTTCTTTCCATTTGAGGTCCTCATGTCTTGTATATGCATGGTCAAGTTCCAGAATCCACAAAAAAGCAATACTTTATTGGCCAACCAAACTGCAATACTGGCTTCTTCATCATGCAAAAGATGTTAAAAGAAAAGAAAAGTGACTGTGTTGGAGTCACCGGATTTTGGATTCTGTTTTGCTACATGGCCAACAGTTACCCCTGAATGTGTTTCCATGGCAGTTGCTATAAAGATGTAATTTCCTGTTTGCCATGTTGACTTGTCCTTCCGCTTCTTCCTTATTTTTGGAATGTGCACACCCTCTCTCCCTCCCCCACTTTCAGTCTCCATTGCTACATGGTCTGAGCACCAGCAAGGATTGGCTGCTGCTCCCTTTTAGAAGCTGAAACAATGGAATGGGAGTAAATTCTCTTCCTTTTCTCAGGCCAAATGTGTGTATCTGTACCCATGGCAAGCTTCTGAATGAACTATTTTCTTTACACTTTTACTAAAGAAGGATGCTTTTTACTTTATTCAGCTATGTTGTGGGGGTGTGTGAATGGGTTTTTCCTCATTCACTTTGCTATTTCACTCTGCTAGAGATAAACCAGTATCTCAAAAATAACCCTTGTTGTAGACACAAGCCATGTTTTCAAAGCGTACATAAAGACTCCAGCACAACTCCAGCCTGATGACTGATATACCAACAGAGGCAGTATCCCTCTGAAGACCAGTAGCTGGGTAGCATGGATGAGAATGTAACATTGTACTGATTTCCTGCTTACCGACTTCCCATTGGGGCAGTCCAAACAGAATGTTGGATTAGATTGGTCTTTGGTCAAATCCAGCATGGCTCTTCTCATGTTTTTATATCCTCATCCAGGTCAAATATTTTTAGATGGAGCTGCATCTGAATTGGAGCCATGTTTGTAGTGGTGTGGACAATTGCGAGTGCAAATCTCACAGGAATGGGTGTTCACTCCATTTGATTATTTTCAATCAAAATGGGACAGATCAAAGTTCTTTGAAGCTCATACTATTGAATCTTGGTGGGAGCTGCAGTGTTATTTTTTCAGTGTTTTATTCCCTGAGGTTTCTTAACTGGATAACTTATTATTTCTTTCCCAATCTCAGCTTAACAAGGTGAACCAGCTTGACCCTCAAAAATGTCCTCTGTAAAGCACAGGATTGAATCATGTGGTATCAACACAGCCTTTGAAGAGGCTCTAGGGCTTTCACAAATCCACTCAAATGAAAGACGAATTCTCTACAATAGGTGAAGCAGGTGGTTTTTTTACATGTAGAGAGCACTCTGATTGCTACAAAGCTTAGCAAAGCTATTGATGAGAACCCAGTGGGTTATCTGTCTACCTACTGAATGAACATGCACACACAGAGAAAGCAGAATAGAATCAAAATGATACTTGAATTATAGAGATGAAAATCTCACCTTCACCTCTTGAGCAAATAACAGTAACTGTTTGCTGTCCTGGTTCAAATGACTGGAAGGCAATTTGCGGAAGAAAATTTCTAACCAGTTACACTATCCACAAAGGAGATCTAATTATTCAAACTGCTTTGGATATTCTTAAACTCCAAACCAGCCAGGATTACCAAAGGTGCTTCAACAGCTAGGATATCCTGGCATACTATAAAAAAATGAGCAAGTAGCTTTGTATAAAATATACACCATAGCTAAAGGGTGGAAAGATGCTAATTCATTATCTAGTAGTGTAAAGGCTGTGTCTCACAAATGCCAACTGTCTGAAATTGAACAAAATAGGTATGTAAAAAGCCCCGTCCCTTATTTCTTGAAAGGTCTGGAAACCATGCCCTATGAGGAGCAGCTTAGTGGGCTGGGGATGATTAGCCTGGAGAAGAGAAGGTGATATGATAGCCATATTTAAATACTTGAAAGGATGTCATATTGAAGAGGGATCAAGCTTCTTTTCTGCTGCTCCAGAGACTAGGACACAGAGCAATGGACTCAAACTACAGGAAAAGAGATTCCATCTAGATATTAGGAAGAACTTCCCTGACAGTAAGAGCTGTTCAACAGTAGAATACATAACCTCAGTATGTGGTGGAGTCCTCTTCTTTGGAGGTGTTTAAACAGAGACTGGATGGCCATCTGTTAAGAGTGCTTTGATTATGTATTTTTACAAGGCAAGGGGTTGGACTAGATGGCCCTCATGGTCTCTTCCAATTCTCTTCCAAGTTTTATGATACCCAGCAACTTAAAATGTTGGTTAACACATACATACACATTTGAGAGACGGGGGTGTCAAACCCGTGAACTGCATTTCTCCTAAGGGGGGAAAAAAGTTCTGGTTATTAAAACCATAGACTGTCAAGTTCCACAAATTGATTTCAAATGTGTCAGTAGAACATTTGGGGTTCTTTCTCAAGTTCCATGTGAAGCAGCAGTTGCCAAGGTAACAGTGTTACTTTTAATGACAATAAAGGAACTTTATAAAACGTGCACATTGTCATTGGCTAAGAGAATGCTGACTGAGTGTTACCTTGCTTTTGTGGTGTATTTTTTTTTGTGCACAAAAAGCTCGCAGCACGTCTGGTGCCTAATAATCAGTGAAATGTTGCCTGACTTCTCACATATTGCTTTCTGGGCTGTGCATGTTTGCTCCTTGAAGGGAAACAGATAAAATTGCTGCTAGCCAACCACTTACATTAATGTCCACACTGAATATAATACAGGTAGTCCTAGGATTATATATCATTAAATAGTCCGCAAAATGTCTGTGTGTAAACTTTAATTGCTCAAATAAAGTACTACAATTACATTAGTTCCTCCACTTGTGGATGGACACATCAGAACAAACATGTGAAAATCACATAGAAACACTCCCATCCCATCCACACAACCCACAGGACTCTCAAATACCCCTACACTTGTCCCTTCACATTCGCTGGGGTTTGGTTCCAGGACCCCTGTGAATACCCACATCCATGAATAATCAAGTCTCATTATATGCAATGGCACAGCAAAATGGTGTCCCTTATGTAAGATGGCAAAATCAAGGTTTGCTTTTTGGATTATTATTTTTTAAAGAATATTTTCAAACCGTAAATACTTAACACCGTGAATGCCAAATCCGTGAATGTGGAGGGACAACTGTATATTTGTCTGTAGTCCCTCTCAAATAGCTACAGGAAATTACACGATGTCATTTCCCATCACCATTTTGAGATGGGCTATACTAGAAAATTGAGGAATTTGGGCTCACAAAGGGAGATCTGGGGGGAGGAGTGTGTGTTCTTGTTTTTTAGCTTACCACCTGTATTATTTCCAATTGAAATATTTTACTTTAACTAGAGTGATCTCTGCAGTTAGTACTGGTATACATAGGTGGAAAGATCCCCAAAGTTACCCTCCTCTCGCAAGCCTCCTGTTTGCGTTATAATTCCCCCAAATCTAAAGGAAACTTTGGCATTGCTGGTGGGACTCTAATGTTCCCCTCTCCACCTCTTAGGGTAACAGTAAGAGAGTGGCAGAGCAATCCCTAGAGATCTGCTTGACAACGTATGATGAAAGTAAACCTATTTTCATCCATAAAGTGCTCAGATTTATTTTCTCTTCCTTTCATACCTTAACCTTGAACAAGGGCCATCTTTTCATTCACTGGGATCATTTCTTGAGCTGTCAAATCTCTGTTTTCTTTGTATTTCCTCAATTTATTGTCACTCAGATCTCAAGATGAACTGGCAGCTCTTTTTATTCTTTAATCAAGCAAACTTTTTAATATCAAATATTAAAAAAAATATTAAAAGAGGCCAACTGAATAATTTATTTTGCAGGATTTGGACAGAGCCACCCACTTATGTTACATTGGCAGTTAGCCACACCTCTAAGGTTTTAAAATTTTAAATAAGGAGAAAATGAACTGACAGATTTTCCCCTCCTTAATTATATCTTCTCCTCATAAAACTGACACAAGGAAACCACCTACAAAGTATTATTTTTCCTACTGTCTTTTAACTCTCTTTTCTGGCCTTCTTTGCTATTTTCAAAGCTTATTTTAATCTGTTCTTCCTACTTATGAATAAGATCAAGGAACTCTAGAAGGCATTAGAAGTCCTGCCCCGTGCCCTGGTAATCTCTCTGATATCAAAAGGAACTAAGTAATGAAAATCAATTGAGTTATGGATTAAGTTGCAAATTTGTTATTGAAAGAGGACAATGTAACTAAGTTTATTTTTTTAACTAAAATGATTGACTTGTGCTGGAATTTCTGCATAAACAGTTCATTAGAATTAAATAATTAAGTTATTAATTGAGTGAGCCACAGTGCTAACAAGCCAACAAATTTTGCACTGTACAATTGGTTCTTTATCGAAAGCCTAGCTCTCTTTGGATTTTTGAAAAACTACTTCTTGCTTTCTATTAGTCCTTCAGATTTTGGGAACTACAAGTTTAGGTTGCAAGGGTCAAACTACTTATCCAAGAATAATTCCAGTGGAATTAATTGGATTAAGGAGTTTTTGAAGGCAGAAGTCTATAAAGGGATCCTCTCCCAACTCATGCTCAAAAATAATAAATGATACCTATTACTAAAAGTATTGTAGACAAGTCTTTATCTATAATATTTGTAGAAACACTTGGAATCCATGTGAGGTAGAGATTAAAAAGAAAGGAAACCAATACTTTAAAAAGCATGATTTCAGACAACTTTCTTCTTTACTTTATAAAACACTTTTTATCTCAAAGATATAGCTATCCAAACATCCTGGTTTACTAAAATTCAGTTCTACAAATCAAAGAACTGTTTAGGTTTTACAAAAATTGATGTAAATATCATTTATGTCTCCCTTGAACCTGGCCAGTGGAAGAAATTTTTCCTGCCTCAAGCAAAGGACATGATGACACTCTTCTCTAGGAACATAAAGAATAGTCACTATTTTTCTCAACCTCAGCTAAGGAGATTATCACATGAGCTTTTTCCAGTATGACTAGAACAGAATAATAGTGTATGCAACCATTCCTTATTGCACAATGTCGCTTCTGTTCTGATACCAGTCTGTATTCGAACCGTTGCTGGGAGAAACCTTTTCATTGCTGGGGGAAACCTGTCAATAGGTCCTCAATAGCACTGTGTTTCCATTATTGTCTCCGTGTGATAAGTCCTCTTCCACTTCAATTCCCATACCAGCAGACATGTGGGGTGAGTAGGCGTGTTTGTCCTCTTCTCTCTCTCTTCCCCTTGTTTCTCCACCTTCCTGTCCAATCTGTTTCTTTTGTTTCCCCCCCACCTTCTGCCACCTGATCTTCTCTCCCCCAGCCCACCTGACCAATCTGACTAATCCTCCTCTTACCCCATCTGTCTCTTTTCTTCCCTGCACCCTTCCACTGCCCAATCTGTCTCTTTCCCTCCACTCTTCCACTGGTTTTGCACAGCAATTGCATTTGTGAAGCAAATGGAAACGTACCGGTATTGAAACAGAGGTGTGATAAGGATTGCTTCAATACCGGTATGTTTCCATTTGCTTCACTAATGTGATTGCTGCATGTTCTTCCTCATTAATAACTGTTGCCATCTTGACCACAGTCCAAAGTTGCTTGGCCAGATATGTTCTGGTATTCACCTGTGACATGTTGGAAGGCATGGAACTTGTGTCCATCAATTCATACAAACATGCATTTGTTTATTCTACCGTATGTTTGATCAGTTATCCAGGGAGTTGTCTAAATGGCGAAAATAATCCTCATCGAATCCAGGGGAATGCATGTTGTCTTAATGGGATGCTGCATCATTTTGCCATATTCAGAAGGAGAGGGGTCAAAACCTCCAAAAACGATGCTGGAAAAGCCTTTGTGGCTTTTCCCAAAGTTTTAAAAGGCTCCATGGGGAATGTGCATTCCCGCTCATTGGGATAACCCATATCACCTTGCTGCACATTCCCAATAAGAGCAGAAGTGGAAAGCTAATGGGTCGGAAGTACGCAGGGGTCAGAGTTTGCTAATAAGGCAAGCGCCCGAAACTGCCATGTTGGATTTTCACTGTAGAGATCATGCACTGAGGCAATGAAACAGCCTTCTTTCTTTTTTTCCTATTTATTTAAGCAGAATATTGCACATCTGCACCTTATATATGCTTTTTTTTAAAAAATATTGTGGCGGTGGCAACTGGTGACAATAAAAACATGAGTAATTCACTCAAGTCCACCATCTTGATTCGCAGGCATGCCCGCTTGAAAAATAAACACATATGGCTTCGCATGCCTGCAATTTTGAAAGAAAAATCCTGGAGACAAATGAAAGCTGCTGTGAATTGGCATTAGTGCGCATCAATCCACATTTTATTGCCTCGTGTAGACAAGTCCTAGATTTAAGAGGATTGTTATAGTTTGGGAGAAATCAGGAACAAACACAGGGTACAGTGATTCTCACAGACATTTGTATACACATACAGACAATCGAAATACAAATACACTGTACAGTTGTCCCTTCACATTCGTTAGGGTTTGGTTCCAGGACCCCCCGTGAATACCCAAATCCGTGAATACACAAGTCCCATTATATGCAATGGCATAGCAAAATAGTGTCCCTTATATAAGATGGCAAAATCAAGGTTTGCTTTTTGGATTATTATTTTTTTAAGAATATTTTCAAGCTGTGAATACTTAAAACCGTGAATGCCAAATCCATGAACGTGGAGGGACAAGTGTAATGTGTGAACACCCCTGATGTAAAGGAGTCAAGTTATCTCTCATTAAATTGCAGTTGTAATGTAATGTACTATTTATGCCTTTGTTGTTGGGGAAAAGAATTGATTACATACAGCATATTTGTAATTACTTTTTCAGGCTCAAGTAAAAATGCTTGTAAAATGAATAGAAAAGAGTAATTTAAAAAATGATAGGATTCCTTAATAAATTTAGGGAGACATAGACTTCACCCAGTAGTTCTTGGTTACCTTTAATAGGGTGTGCTGTGTTCCAAAGGTAATATGACTAAATTATTGCACACGGTTGCTATGGCAGCTCCTAATTTGTTATAAACTAGCAGAGCAATACATACACTTAAATAGCTTGAAACCTGCCCCTGAGCTATGTTATAAGCAAACACATTTGTCGTGAAGATTTTTTTTTAATTGAATAGTTACACATTTTAAATAGAAACAGCTTCTCATCTTTTTTGAGCTGTGGGGAACATTGCAAGAGAATGTTCCTCATGTGAAGAAACAAGGTCAACTTGCTAGACTGGGGTCAAATTTAGGGTGTAATTAAATTGCATAAACTGCGGGTTAATTTATTTTACTCACAAAAAGCATTTTATACTAATTTTTTGCTCAGACAAAATGCTCTGAAGAGATTTACAGAACAGAACAAAAGCACTGTACGATAACTCATTCCTAGTTACGATCATATGCCATATACTAGAGATTGGTAAGAATTTTGGTTTTGTTTGTCTTTTTGTAAGAATTTTCCAAAATTCATACATTTCTTCTTTATGATAGAATGTCTTCTATCTTTAAAACAGGAAAGAAATAATTTGAGAGAATAATTTTTTTATTAAAAAGAAACCAGACGTAAGCAAGAAATAACCTGTCACATTTGTCTGTCAAGTTCTCGGAGGACTTCACTTTTAAAAATCTGCCTTTAACTACTAGTAAGGATATTTAGATTTTTTTCCCCGTTTTTTAAACAAAATGTTGCCCAAATTTGCAAATTTCTTCATAAATTTGATGGAATATAGGCGAAAGTGAAATACACATGCCACTTAAAATTTTGGAGGGCTCATCAGATTTATTTATTTATTTATTTTTAATTGCCATTTGAAATATAACTGTGACAGAAAACTGCTGTCTCATTCAATGCTATTTGACTCAGGGTTTTAACTTTAAAAGAAAACAAAATTAAAAGGAAGGAAGGAAGGAAGGAAGGAAGGAAGAGAGGGAGGGAGGGGAATTTTATTTTGTGATCATTGAAAACCTTGAAGAATAAAAGTATTTCAGTGTGTGCGTGTGATGGTGTGCAGTGTGTGCTCCCTATACTGACAAGCTCTATTGACATCTGACTGGTAGTCTAAAGGCTTGCTGAGTGGGTCCAAAGAGCCTCCCAGCAGGTCATGACGCCATCAACCAATTAGAAACCAGAGGTACCGGGTGACATTGTTCATGAAAGAGCAAACATAATTGATTTATTTCAACAAAGGAGAAAACCTCTTGTACAAAGACAAGAACCTAAGCATAATTTCTTGCATAGGAGAGCTTTAGGAGAGATTTGCATTTGGAGTATTTAATTTCAACTGGTTGGGATAGTCCCTGGCAATGGGAATAAATTAAGAAACAGTTGACTTCACGCTTTGATATTCAAAATGAGAGAGATTTTCCTTGCCTCCACTGCTAAAAATTACCAGGAAAGGTTTCAGGGGAAGGGTCACAGATGTTGTATTCGCTCCAAAGTCTTCTGAATGGTTTGCGGAGTGGAATACCCTCTCCCCTGTTTTAAGGATTACATTCTTATTCATGTTTAAAATGCTGTATAAAAGCAACTCTCCTGTGCAAAAATGGGAGGAAAGAAGAGATGCTTCTGACAGAGTGAGCACCATTTCTCTCGTCTCTTCCCCGTGGAGTTCATGCTCTATCAACTGGCTGTTTTTAATCGCATCTTACACCATAAGCATTGCCTTGAAAAGTAAAATGTTGTACAGTGCAATTTTAAGCATGTTTTCTCTCAAGTTAAGTACCTTTATTCCCAAAAGAATGTGCTTTTTGAACTGTACTTGGGCAAAGCAACTCTACTAGTGTTGGTGGGAACAGGAGACAAAGATGTGAGATCCAATTTATCTAAAGCCCAACCGTGGCCTTACCTACACTGGCTGGAATATGCCAGCACCAGTATATTCCAGACCTGGATCAGGTCCATTCCTCCTGTGTTACCTGAACGAAGCAGGATGGATCCAAACCACCATGTCAGCCCATCTTTCCAGCCGCCACCACTTCTATCCATGTCATACTCTATGACGCCAGGCAAGAAGCCCACAGAAGATGATCAAGGCCTCCTGCATGTGACCAGCCTTGGTCACATGCTGAGGGCCTGCTTCCTGGCTTCAGAGACAGCAACGCACATGGCAGTTGCAGCAACAGGCCAGCGTACCAGTAAGGGGTCTTGCGGGCTCAATCTTGCGGGCAGTCCAAGGTCAAGATATCCAAAGTCTCAAGATAGCAAGGTTCAGGAGAGTCACAGGCAGAGGCTTCCTCCAGGAAAAGCAGACTGCTTGCAACAAGGAACTCAGCATCCCCCAGCTGCTTATGTTGGCCCAGCTCCCACTCCCAGCTGTGGGGTGATTGATGAGCTTCTGTCTCTTAATCTCTGAGAACGACGAAGCCACGCCTTCTCTGGCTAAAGGTAAGTACCTGCTCTTCTACCTCTTGCTGTTGCTCCACTATGTCTCCCAGGCTTGGACCCTGTGCTGGGGGAGGGCTAGGCTGCTGAGCCCTGGGCTCTTCAGGGCTAGACTCAGACTCAGCCAGCTCTTCTGCCACTGGCTCAGCCTCCTCGCCTTCTGAGTCCTCAGAGTCCTGGCTGACCATGACACCATCTTTGCCCCAAGTGTCATGAGCATGGCCCCACAAGGGGGGGGTGCTGACAGGGCTCTAACCTGGGGGCCAGGTACCAGGATTAGGAGGGAGGACCGACATGATATTATTGTAAGTTTTTATTATGTAAATCCATTGAGGTCTTTTTAAAAAATAAATACAATTATTACTTTGGTGTCATCATTTAAACTGACTTATTTTAATTTTTATCCTAAATCATGTAGAGTATCTTGCTGCCCTTAACCTTAGCGGTAGGTAGGGGGCCCATCAAAGATCCTGGCCTGGGGCGCCCCTTCAAGATTTGGGGGACATGGCTATGAGGACTGCTCAGGGGCCTAACGGGGGGGGGAGGGTAAACTCTGCATCATTTGGACTGTAGGGCTCCAAGATGGGGGCAAGATTGGGTAAATAGTCCATCTAGACAAAGCCCAAGCTTGCATCATTAAGGCGGAATGGGGGAGTGGCCTTTTTCCTTGTTTTACTCCTTTGGGGATTTTTTCCCCCTGTTACTTTTACCATGTTGCCTCCATTGATTGAAGTGGGGCTGGCGTATATTGAAATTAACTCTGCTGTATTTCCACCAGTAGATTTGATTCCAGCAGGTCTTTGTATCTACTGCAGAAAGATCTTTCAACTGGAAGAGTGTTGCATTTTATTTTATGAGTGGTTTTAAGTGGTGTTTTACAGTTTTAAAAGATTTTATTCATCTTATATTTGAAAATTATTTGCTCTGTTTAGTTATTAGCCACCTTGAGTCCTATTATGTGTGTTTCTGTGTATGTGTATGTGATTAAAAAAAAAACCAACAGTACTTTTTCTGGTTTAATCCTGGATTCAAGAAGGATGCAGTTAATCATTGAGGAGATATATATTTATTGAAGCAATTAACAAACAAAATATATATATATAGAGAGAGAGAGAGAGAGAGAAAGAGAGCGCAAAATGTTTCAGCGTTTGCCTTCTTCAAAGATGAAAGTTTCATCTTTGCCAACTGAAGAAGGTGGAAGCCGAAACTGAAGAAAGCAGAAGCTAAAACATCTTGCTCTTAGTATACATTTTTAAAAGTCCTGTTAATTGATTCAATAAATACTGTACGTATATCTTCAGTAATTAACTTCATCCTCGTTGGATCCAGGACAAAGTTGGGAGAAGTGCTGTTGATTTAAATCACACACATACACCAAAATCCTGCATCAAAAGATGTAGATCTATCACACAGCTACATCTCTGTAGCTACATTTCCCAATGCTACCCCTAAAACTCACCTTGTAAGCAATGCAGCTCTCCAAAAAATCAATTTCTGTGTTGTTGGAGAGCCACCAAACAGCTTTAAAAAAAAAAAAAAAGCATATCCAAGTTGCAGAAGTGCAATATTCCGATTAAATAAATAGAAAAAAAAGAGGGGGGGGGAGACTGTTTCATGACCTGATTGCATGATCACTACAGCAAAAATCCAACATGGCAGCTTCAGGCGCTTGCCTTGTTAGCAAGCTCCACCTCCTGCAAACATCTGACCAATCAGCATTTCATTCTGCTCTTATTGGAAATGCACACCAAAGGGAATCAGTTGTCCCAATGCGTGGGAATGCGCATTTCCCATGGAGCTTTTTTTAAAATACAGGGAGAGCTGCAAAGGCTTTTCCTGCGAAGTTTTTGGTGTTTTTGCCCCCCTTCTTCCGAATATGGTGGATTGATGCAGGATCTCATTAAGACAAATCATATTCTCCTTGAATTCTATGAAAAGTATTTTTGCCATATAGACAACCCCATAATTATGTCTGATAATGCAGAGTCTTGACCACTGTTTCCCGACAGCCACATGTGTTATTTGTGCAAGATTGCTGTTTTCTATGCAAAAACTAACAATCTTGCAGAACAAAAATCTCATGCAATAAAAATCTTGAGCAGAAAACAGTTTTGCGCAACAACCTTACATGGCTGTTTTTGTGCATGATTTCTCTTTTTTGCACAAGATGTGTGTGTGTGTGCGTGCACACATGCAAGAGTTCTGTTATGCACAATTGCTAGGTTTTCAGCACAAAACAGAAATCCCCCCCTCCCAGCAAAAACATGTGTGACTGTCAAGAAAACCTGTTTTGGGGGGAAACCCCAAAATACTCATGCAAAAACCACACGTATTTCTGTGCAGAATAATTTCCCAAAACACTTTGGGATGAACAAATACCAGGCAAAAACTATGTACATTTTTTGACATTATTTTTATTCTTCTTGACTGTGTTTCCTCTACTTTATTCTTGGATTTCATTTTATTGACTGCCATGCACTCACACACGTGCATATTTTATGGATTGCTCGTATGTGCCATGGAGATTGGTAGTTACATCTCAATTACAACTCCAGCCTTCTTCCTTTTTGGTAACTGGCCAGCTTAGATCTGGATTTTATTAGGTCCAAATGCAGATGCTAAAGGGGGAGAAAGGAATTCTGGAGTAAGAGACAATTCCTTCCAAAAGTCTCCTGCCTCCCCCCCAAAATGCCTGACCACTCTTGGTAGTGGAAAGATTAATTTTACAAGGTCTTCAGGAAAGAGAATATTTTCCATAATACCATAATTAATTTACATACAGCAGGCATTCAGACAGTAACACTCAAGTTGAAATGGACCATAGAGTTCAGCTGTAGGCAAAACCCTCTCCACCCTATCTTTACGGGGATTGGATCTTGGTCCACTATTTTGTGTTCCTCATTGAGCCAAATCTGTTTTGGCAGCAAAATAACAGAGCATGAAACGTTAACTGGCAGCCTCTGCCCAACTCTGTAAGAGCCCATTCAGTTAAATATTAAAAACTTGTTTAAGTAAGGGAAGGGATGTTGGATAGAAGACAGTGATCTTTTCCAAATTTTGGTTCCTTCACCTCCACACATACACCTTTCCAATGCTATGGGATATTTGACTGCCAACCTGGACAGCGACCAGAAAAGGGGGGCTGGACACCTATTAATTTTACATCTGAAGGATGACAGTTCTAAATATTGCAACACTACAGTGTCAATATTGGGTATGAGCCCAGAACCCTGTTTTTAAGGGGGTGGAAAGGAAAACCATGGCTTCCTGGCCCCAGAACAATACTGCTACTAACCAAAAGCCTACCAATATTCAAGACTTACAGAGAAAGATCCTTACAACACAGTAGATATAGAAAAATCAGCCATCAAGAAGACAAGATGGGAATGATTCAGAGGAGACAGTATCAATTATGGATATATTGTATTTTATCATACGAGGGAAAGATTTTTATCTGTACATTGTTTTGGACAGCATATTAGCACTCCCTCTATTTTGAAAGGCAAGGCAAGGCAAGTTATTTGGGAGAGAAAGAGCATAGTGGTCTAAATCCAGGATGGAGTACCCTGTCTCCCAGTGTGCTAGTCCAATACTCAAACCACTACACTATTCTGGCTCCCAGTTTCTAATCTAGCTACTGCTATTAAGATTGCTAGTAAATCCATGTGTGGAAGATTTTTATTATTACCTGTAAAGGGTGATAGCAAGAGTAATAGGCCATTGAATTCTATCTGCTTTATTGATTGATTAAGTTCCCAAGTATGGACAATATTCCACATCAAAAAGCTTTAAATTTTGGATATTCTAACCAATGATGTGGATGAGTAACAGTTTGACCACAACTTCTTCAGCAGTAGGTAGAAGCTGAGTTGATCGTTTTGGCCAGTTTGGTAGAGCACCAATGCCCTCTATAGATGGTCTTAAATGCAGATTCTCAGAAAGATGCTGAGATAGATTTAAAAGAAAATTTCATCCATAATTTATTTTTGCTTTCATCTGAAAAAGTCATTGTGACATCAGTTTCCCAAACAATTTTATAGCATTATTTCTGGGATATTTAATATCTATTAGCTAGTCATACAGTCTGGTGACATCTGAAAGGCCATTGTCATTATATGTGAAAAGTTCTCCAGGAGGTTAATTTTCTAAATGCAGATTTCTTACAACATATAATAGTGTCACAGCATGATCCTATATGTTGTTGTTATTTGCTATCAAGTCAACTTCCATATGGTAACCCTATGAATGAGAGATCCCCAAAGACCCCTTGGTCATAAACTCTGGTCTTTCAAACTCAGGGCCATTGTTTCTTTGATTGAGTCTATCCATCTCTAATGTAGTTGTCCTCTTTTCCTACTGCCTTATACTTTACCAAGCATTATTGGCTTTTCTAATGAGTCATGTCTTCTCATGATATGTCCAAAGTATGACAGTCTCATTTTAATCATCCTGACTTCTAGGTAGAGTTCAGGTTTGATTTGTTCTAATACCCCTTTATTGGTATTTTTAGCAATCCATGGTCTCTGTAGAACTTTCCTCTAGCACCACATTTCAGCTGATTTTGAATTTTCTTCCTGTCAGCTTTTTTCGCCATCTAGCTTTCACCTCCATATACAATTTGGAAATTGGAAACAATGTGGCCTGGAATAAAAAATACAATCATCCTATATATGACTAATCAAACAAAATTCACATTGCGTCCAGTGGGACTTACTCACATATAAAGACAGCAGCCTTTGATTCTGTTTAATCATGAGAGCCCAACTACAGTTTGTATGCAACGCGTCATGTAAGCAAAGTTCAACGGCCCATTCCCTTGCTGCAAAGTAACAGTGGGATAAAAAGATTTGGACTGGAAAAACATAGTGGTAAGGTGCTTTTAATTCATTTCTACCTCACTCCAAAATTTCAATAATATGTATGTCAGGCTGCCAGGATTTGGGAACTAGAAAATGGTAACTACTAATTGTGCTCTTAGGGCTTGTCTATACAGCGAAAATACTCCTCATAGAATTTGAGAACACCTTCTGTCCCAATGGGATCCCACATCATTTAGCCGTATTCAGAAGGAAGGAGGCAAAAACTCTTTTTTTTAACGCTGAAGGAAATGAGCATTTCCACTCATTGGGACAACCAATTTGCTTTGCTGTGTTTTCCTGATAAGAGCGGAAGTGGAAAGCTGATTGGCAGGATGTGCACAGAGAGTGGAGCATGTCGGCAAGGCAAGCGTCTGAAACTACCATGTTGGATTTTCGCTGTAGCAGTCATGAACTGAGGTGATGAAACAGCCTTTTTTCCCCTGTTTATTTAAGTGGAAGATTGCAATTCTGCACCTTGGATTTGCTTTTTCTTTTTAATACTGTTCAGTGGTGGCAACTGGTGGCAATAAAAACACAAGTAATTCACTCGCGCCCACAATCTTGATTCGCAGGCATGCCCTTTTGAACAACAAACATGTATGGCTTCACATGCCCACGAGCTTGAAAAAAAACCATGGAGACAAATGAAAGCTTCCGTAAATTGGCATTACTGTGCATCAATCCACATTTTATTGCCTCTTTTAGATGAGCAAGGAAGAAACCAGTTTATAATCCCAAATGGTACATTAAATTATAATGATTAAATGCTTATGTAAAAATTTCAGCAATTTCTCTATAGCACGTCCCCTTCTGATATGGGATTACCTCATCAGTGTACTGTTGAACTAATTAGTTTGTGAAACACATTCAGGGGTAGCCGTGTTAGCTATGCAGTGAAACAAACTCCAAAATCCACCCCCCAAAAGCAATACCTTTATTGGCCAACCAAAATGCAAAATACATGATGCAAGCTTTTGAACCTCTACTGGCTTCTTCATCAGGCAAAAGATGTTACATAAATGGACAACATTAAATATTATTAGAAATATGAAAACTCTTGATTTGGGGGTATGAACACAAATTTATTTTCAATATTTTCCCCTTCTTTACCCATTTATACTCATGTTGCTTGTTCTGGGCATTTCTTCTCAGATCAAGCAAACCCCCCCCTTAAAAAAAAAAACACTTACACTAACTGGAATTTTTCCTTTCCCTGCTATTTGTAAGAGCAAGTTTTCATTAACTGTATTTGCTTGAAAGTACTCTATTAAGCACTATATAATTGACACACATGTGGCAAGGGAGTTTTTGCTAATATTTCTAAAACACTGACTTCTTTCACATTACAAGAAGAAAAGAAGGAGGAGGATCATCCATTAACATCCTCTCTTATTTATAACAACAATACCATAATGTTATTATAGCTACTTCCCCTGGATTCATCTAAAGCATCTTATTTCCATAGATTTTATTTGTTTGGTATACAAACATGTGGCAACTCATCTGGCATCTCTGCATCATGAACTACCACCCCATCAGGATCAGGAAAGTCATATGGATTATGTTTCTACCAGCAACCAGTCTCTTGGGTCCTCCTTCATCATCCAGCCAGTTTATATGCCAAAGGGCTATCTGAATAAAAATGTCTTTGCCTGATAGTGGAAGGACAGCAGAGAGGGAGTGTGTCCCTTTTTTGGAATTCTAGAGTTCTGGTTCAACACCCAAACCACTAGTAACAACAAAATACAGGTCGCTCCTGCCCCCACCCCCCGTATGTGTAGGACTGGTACCCATGGTTTCAATTATCCATCATCCCCAAAATACAGTCTATCTAGGCATTTCCTAGGTCCTCCAGTGGAAGTTACCATAGAATCATGCTAGGGCTAGCTAGAGAGGCAGCCTCTCTAGGCATTTTGTAGATCCTCCAGCACAACTCTATGGTAACTTCCAATGGATGTTACCATAGAGTTGCACTGGAGATGCCTAGAGAGGTGGCCTCTCTGTGCATTTCCTAGGTCCTCCAGTGTGATTCTATCGGGTTCACTATTACCCGTGGTTTCAAGTATTTGAAGTAAGTCTGGGAACGTATCTGCCACAGATATGGTGGGTGACCCGAATAGTATTATGATTCCATTTTAGCTACCATGGTTCCATTCTGTGGAATCCTGCGATTTGCAGTTTAGTGAAGGGGATCTAGAATTCTCAGCCAAAGACCATTATTATTATTATTATTATTATTATTATTAATTTATTTATTATCATTATTTTGCCAAAGAGCTTTATTTCCAGGAACTGAGTAGCCAAGTACATTGGGATTGTATTAAAAGAAATATTAATTACAACAGAATTATTTTATAGATGTCAGTAATGCATGTTGTATAACAGAAGCTAACATCCACTGTAGGCACTTGGCCTTTCTATAAAAGTCCAAAATATGCTGTTTGATTTGAAACACAACTGTTCTCCCCTCTTCCTTTCTACAGTTGTAGGAAGACCATACACAGGAAAGCCAGATACGGAAAGGGAAAGAGATCCTGTAGATTCCAGGGGCCTTTTCAACATTACAAAATTATAGAACTATTATTCCACTTTAACTGCCATGGCTCCATCCTGTGAAATCCTAGAAGCTGCAATTTAGGGAGAGATAGTTTGATTCTCTGCCAGAGAGCTCCGGTGCCTCACTAAACTACAAATCCCACAGTTCCCTAGGGTCACAACCAGGACAATTAAAGTGGAATCATAGCGCTATAACTGTAGTGTGAAAATGCCCCTCATCAGATGTGGTGGAAGGACTACAAAATGAGCCTTCCCCCACATTGATTGAATATAATACTACAGTCCTAATAATTTCACATATTAAGAAATTCAGACGAGGATTCACAATAAATAAATACATAACAAATGAAGAAAATATGATAGACATCAGAACCTGCCGAGGACTGATCCTCCCACTCACTTCTAATTAAAGAATGCCAGTTTTCTCCCACCATGCAAAACAAGGACACTAATTTCACACTGAATTCTATGTTCTCTGCTTATTCCAGCAACGTTAAGAGCTTAGGAGGCAATGAAACACTTCTTATTAAACTCCCTATTTATTCTCCACTTGTAGGCAGACAACCAGTAGTCTGAGGGCTGCTGAGGAAAAAAAAACAAAATGTTTGAATTGTTGCTGTTCATGTTTTCAAATATAACAACACACAGCTTGCATTGGTATGTTCACAATTATTTATCCCTCTTATATTAAATTATTCCTTACTTGAAAATGGAGTGCCACTACATACCATTTGACCTTACATCTAAAACATACAGTTCAATCCATGTTCATTTGCTTTTCATGTATCCAGAGAAGAAAACAATGCCGTTGTGAAAGCTTGTTCCATCGCTCAGGGTAACCCACAGAATTGAGAAGAAACCCAGAAAACACCAGTTCAAAAGCACCAAGGCTTTGGAGACTACAAAATGTACCCCAAAGTTAAACATGGTGACTAGGGGACACTGGAAATTGTAGTCCCAAAAAGTAACACATAAATGTATGGAAGCAAGAGCAGGATCCCACAGAGTGCTTTTGGATGCAGTTCCTTCTGTTAGAATTGGTAGCCCCTGTCATGCTAGCCTAGATAATCGATGACTGCAGATAATGGGAGATGTAGTCCTTGCAGAATGATGGGAGTGCCATCACCTTGCAGGATGATGGGAACTGCCATCATGACACACACACTTCAGTGCTCATGCAGCTATCCATACACCCCAACACCCTCTTACAGAGATCTGGGAAACACTGTGGAGAAGGTTTTTAGAGTGCATGAGAAGCTAGGGCAGGAGGAGGAAAAAGAAACTCCTTGTTTTGCTAATACTGGAAAATGAAATGCACCTCTGGATCTTAGCCAGTAATGATAATTTGGATCAACCCAACATCAGAAGTCCCCATCCCAACCCTGATCTAAATCCACCTTTCCCCATTGACCAGACAAGGTGGCAGTGGTGTTCTTGACTGATTGATTTACTATATTTCTGAGTTGCTTCACACCACTATTCTTTAAACAAAAGTCCCATTTTCATCCTTATTGCTTTCAGTTTATCCAAATACCTTGTGAAAATTGTGTTACTGTGAACAGCCTATAGCGTGATGTAGCGGTTTGAGCATTGGACTATGACTCTGGGAGGCCAAGGTTTAAATCCCCATTTGGCCATGGAAACCCACTGGGTGACCTTGGACAGCTCACTCTCTCTTAGCCAAAGAGAAAGGCAATGGCAAATTTCCGCTGGATGAATCTTGCCAAGAAAACCCTATGATAGGGTCACCAGATGTCAGAATCAACTTGAAGACACATAACAACACATGTGTAGACTATATAATTGCAGTTCTTTCAAAGCACCTGTTGCTGTCTTTTATAACACTTAAATTATACTCATTACATTTCCATTAGCATATGCAAATATTATGCAAATCATTAGCTTCTTTTGTCCAACTTTTTAAGTAATACATTTCCTCTTTTCCTGCAATGCATTGTATGGGATGGCCAAACTAGATCCAGTTATGGTCCCTGGAAATAAAACAGGATAGCATCCTACACCACTTTGAGCCTGCTCTTGGAGGTCATACTGACTGGAAACCCTCTGATGCATTCCAGTCATCTCTGATGTACATTGATTGGGATAAAGGAGAATAAATTTTATTGGGATCATTCCTGGGCTCTAGTTCCAAAGCTCCCGTTCCAGGGAAGTCATTTTGGCTATCTCCAATAAGGTGTTTTCTTGGACAACAAAGACCTCTAACATCTTGCTATAGGACTTTATCAGACTAATTCCACTATTGAATCCATTTTTATGCCAGCAAAAGAATGCCCCCCCCCACTGCATTTACCTTGCTTTCCCAGGAAAGGCTTCCCTGGCAATGAAAGAGGACGTGAATGGAGCTCCACTCACTTCCTCCCTTGAAATCCATCGGATTATCACAAGAATTCATCACGCGGGCATTTTTTTAAAAAATAACACTAAAAAAGTTAAACAAAGTACAGGAACACACTTTAAAAGTCCCATGTAACCTGGGGATGGTCATAAAAAGTGCACCACTTATCTGGATGTCACAATCTCACCTGGAAGTGTTCATGCTGGACCGGCCATTGATGGGGTAAGTATGAGGAGGGGGAGGAATGTGAGGTTTCACACACCAGCAATGTTGGCACAAAAGCACCACGGGGGATCTATTGACAGCTTCAGCTGTCAATTAAAAAGTACAGGTTTTGGTGGGGACATAAGCACAAAAGGGCAATGTTGTGTGGTACTCGTGCCCTTTCGCATTTATGTGGTGCCATATTTTGTGTGTCTGATAAAGTCCATACTATTGTATAATATACACTATTTTCTATTGTATATGATTTGATTTGACCTGTAATTTAGCCCTTTGTACTCCTTAGTGTGTTTATTAATGGTCACACACTGCTGGGGACTTGAATGATTAAATTAATAGTTTTGCTTAAGTCCTCGCATCCCCACTGACTCCTCCCTTGGTATCTTTTTTTTTCCCTCTTCCCCCCTCCTGAATCATTCCCATTCTGCCTTGAAAGTATCAGCACTTGAAGCTATGTTCTCTAGACGGTAATGGGAATATCACTTAGAAATTGAAACAACATCATATTACTGATGAAGATCTCTTGAAACAACCTGACAGTCCATGGAGTAGTCATCACAGACAATTTGAGGATTACAACTTTTGTCTGTACATACAGCCCACTTGCAGTTTGGAATGGATTTTAATATCTATGTGGATTTAAGCCTATTTGTGGAGACAATTGGATGGATTTATGACTACATTCTATAATTTGGCTCTTTATTTATGATACTGTTTTTCACAGACCAGAATTGTGCTCCACAGTGTCTCTAGAAGTTGTTGTATATAACATTACTGTACTATATATAGGTTGTGGTCATTTATAATTCTTGAGTGCACACGTGTATTGTGTACCTGATGGTATTACATACTTGTCATGTTTGCAAATACTAGGAGAGCAGTAGGAAGGAATTCCAAAGTACTTTGTATATAGTCTGGACAACCGCTGAACTAGGTTGTAAACAGTAAATTACATAAGTCTTTAACAAAGTAAAATGATCTCAGAAAATATGAAGGATGTGAGCGTTCACACCATTAGCATTCCACTCCCATCAGGGCTGGCTTGAAACATCAATAATCAGTTCAAAGCTGTTTTACTCACATCAAAGTGGCTCACTTCAATTTGTCAATGTTGTTGATTTTTCAGCACAACTGTGGCAAAAATAAATACCAATGTCTTGCAAACAAATCAAAAACACTTTATTCAAAAGCAAATCTAAAGGTCTGAAAGATATATCATGCTTTATTAGGAGGGAGGAGTTGAAGATTAAGAGCAACTACTATATAGAAGACAGTCCGAATTCAGTTGTACCTACTCCTACTGCCTTCTACCTCACACCAAGCAATATTGTCTTTTCTAGTGAGTCATGTCTTCTCATGATATGGCCAAAGTACAACAGTCTCAGTTTAGGGCTTATCACACAAGGAACGGAAGAAAAAGTGAAGCCCACAAGTAGCACGCCCCACCTTCAGGAATCATTCCAAGTCTTTGCTATTTTCTGTTTTTAGTATGGTGTCATCTGCATCTCTTAAATTATTGATGTTCCTTCTTCCAATTATCACACTTCCTACATCTGAGCCTAATCCTGCTGTTCACATTATATGTTCAGCATACACGTGGAACAAACAGGGTGATAAAATGCAGCCTTGCCTGACCCCCTTTTCAATTGAACACCATTCTGTTTCTCCATATTCTGGCCTAACAGTCGCTTCTTCTCCTCAGTACGACAATTGAATGTTGTGACACATTTCTTTAAGAGTGATCCATAGTTTTTCATGATTACACAATCAAAAGGTTTGCTATAATCTATAAAGAACAAGCTGATTTTTCCCCCTGAAACTCTTTGGTGCATTCAATTATCCAGTGTCTGTTTGTAATATGATCCCTTGCGCCTTTTCCTTTCCTGAACCCAGCTTGGACATTGCCATTTCTTGCATCATATAAAGTAAAAGTCTTTGTTGTAGAATTTTGATCATCACTTTGCTTATGTGGAAGATCAATGTAATGGTCTGATGTTACTGCTGTCTCTTTCTTGGGGACTGGAATGTATATAGAGTGTTTCCAATCTGTGGGCCATTGTTTTGTTTTCCATATTTGTTGTCAGGTTTTAGTTAGAACTAGAGATAGAATTAGAATAGATTCTGGACTTTTTCAGATGGCGATCTGTAATGCAAGCAGCCTCGTCCCCGTTGCGAGGCTGCTGCGCTGCAGGGGGGTCGTTTCGGATGACACTGTCCCCACGCTGATACTGTTGCGGAAGAGCTGGGAGGCTGCAGCGCTATATTTGGCAATTTTCTAATCACCGTCAACTTCCGTGATTAGGAAATCACCAAATATGGTGCTGCAGCCTCCCAGCTCTTCCGCAACAGTATTGGCACGGGGACAGCGTTGTCCGAAATGCCCCCCCCTGCAGCGCAGCAGCCTCGCAATGGGGATGAGGCTGCTTGCATTACAGATCGCCGTCTGAAAAAGTCCTCTGTCTCTGTTGCTTGAAGCAGCTCTATTGGTATGCCATCTATTCCTGGTGATTTATTTCTCCCAAGTGCTCTGGATGCAGCTTCCACTTCACTTTCTAAAACTGGAGGTTCATTTTCAAATGGTTCTTCCTTCCTTTCGTCTCTTTTATATAGTTCTTCAGTGTATAGTTTCCATTGGCCTTTTACTTCTTCTTGATCATGTAGTATGTTCCCCTGCTGGTGGTAGAGCATCCTCACTCTTGGTTGAAATTTCCCTTTGATTTCTCAGATCTTGTGGAAGATATTTCTTGACCTTTTTTCTTTTATTTCTCTGCATTGATTATTATTGTAGTTCTCTTTGTCTCTGTGTACAAGTGGCTGAACATTTGTATTCAGGGTTCTGACCCTATTTCTGCCACCTTTTACTTTTGCTTTCTCCTCTGTCCTTACCTGCTTCAAGAGTTTCATCTGTCACCCATTGAGACTTCTCTTTCTTTTTGGCTGCAGGTAGCATCTTTTCACTGTCCTCCCTAACAAAGTCCCTGGCTTCAGTCCAGAGCCCAATCAATTAGGTTTAATAGTGTACATCTACTTTTTACATTATCTTTAAATTCTATGGGGATTTTTTCAGGTTGTATTTTGGCACAATGGTTGGTTTAGTGTTCTGTTTTACTTTAACTCAGTTTTTTGATATAAGCAATACATAGACTGTGCTACAGTCTGCTCCTGGTCTTGTTTTTGCAGAGAGAATGGAGCTTCTCCATCTTCTGTTTCTGATTATGTAGTCTATTTGATTTCTGTACCGGCCATCAGGTGATGTCTATGTACACAGTCACCTCTTTGGTTGTTTGAAGAATGTGTTTGCAATGAACAAACTGTTGGCCTCACAAAATTCAGTCAGTCACTTTCCTTCATCATTTCTTCATCCTAGGCCAAATTTTCCTACAATCTTTGATTCTGCTCTGTTTTTCTTACTTTTCCATTCTCATAGTCTATGGTTAACAAGAATTCCTGTTTGGGTGTGTGATCAATTTCCTCCTGGATGCCAGCATAGAATCTTTCCATTTTTTCTTCTTTGACCTCTGTGTTATGGTTATATTGATGGGTTATCCCTGAAGTCTTATTGATATGATTCAGTCAGACTTTACATTTTATCAGCATGCTTAAATTATGGGAGTTGGTCAAGATGAATAAATTAACAAGGTTGCTAAATGAGAACACCCTGGAGAACTTTGAAAAGGATTGGGAAGACACTGAGTATATATTCGAGGGGGAAATGTGGAATAGACAGGATAGAATATATGACTGATGTCTAGTAACAGAAAGGTGATTTGTCAAATAGTAGTAATTCATGTAAATATAGGTAAGTGAGAATCAAATTATTTAATAAGAATAGCCAACATCTGAATGGTAGGAAGTTAATTTTAATTGTTTAATGTTTGTTTGTATATAGTTTGTGTGATACTATATGTAATATGTGTAACATTAAGTGTAAGTGTAATGTGATTTTAACATGGAAAAGTTAACAAGTAAATATAAACATGACTTTACATTATATCCTTTGACAGCTTTTGCTACATCTCTCCTCACTATTAATGCCACCCTTTCTTCTTAGATTTTCATTTTCTGGGTAAAATATTGTAATTACCTGACTCGGAATGTCCCATTCCTGTCCACTTTAGTTCACTCACTCCAAGTATTGCAAGGTTTATGCATTCCATTTCTTTTTTTACTATGTTTAGTTTTTCAATACATGCTTCTCACATTCCATGTTCTTATAATATATGTTGTGCAGCTTCAGACTTCCCTTTCACCTCTAAGCACAGCTGAACATCCCTTTCGCTTGAGTCCAGTTATGTCCTTTGTCACAGTGCTACCCATAGTTGTCCTCTGCTCTTCCCCAGTAGCTTTTTGAGTGCCTTCCAATGTGGGAATCTCAACTTATGGCACTATCTCTTGTTTCATTTTGAATTGTCCCATCATAGGGTTTCCAGGGTAAAAAGACATTCAAAAGGAATTTACCATGCCTCCTTCTGTGCAGTACTAACAAGTATTAGCTATGGTGCCACTGCTGTTTTCTCTGAGAGCTCCTCCACCAGTGTCACCTCCCATTACTGCTGCTGCCCAGTAGCTTTTTGGCACATTTAGTCTGGCATCTCAGCCTGTCTGACATGGGAGACCCTACGAGCAGCATTGCTACTGTTACCCAAATTGCATGGGGTCCACAAGGATCCCACTAGTGTCTGAATCTTGATATGGAGAATATTTAATTAGCTCAAAATGGCAGTGAGAGGCTGGGCAACGGCGGGATCTTTTGACCTACCGTATACAAGTAGTAACTGAGGTTACTTCAAACCAGAATGTACAATTAAATGGCTTTTATTAGAAATTAATCTTCACAGCATTCACTCAAACACCCAGGCTTCAAACAATCACACAAGGCTAACAACAAAAGTAGGAAATATTTGGATAGAGGAACAGAGTGAGGGGATTGTGGGTTATACTATACCAATCCTGGAGAGTTGAAATTGTGAAGGAAACTGGCAGTGAGGGGATCCAGAAGGCAGAATGGTAAGACAGACTGTCATGGACAGGAGAGGAAGTGGCTCTGTGCACATTTTGGTGATGTTTTAGGGTGATACACCAAGGCCTTGGTCCCTTGTCAGCTTCCCAAAAATGACAGGTGTTTACAAACTGGCTCTGATCTGAGGGATTGTCTAAACTGCAAAAATACTCCTCATAGAATTTGAGGGGTATATGATTTGTCTTAATGGGATCCCACATCAATCTGCCATATTCGAAAGGAGGGGGGAACACTATCACACATTAGGACAACTAATTTGCATTGCTGCACATTTCCAGAGAGGACAGATGATTGATCTGATGTGGGCAGGGGGCAGAGCTTGCTAATAAGGCAAGTGCCTGAAACTGCCATGTTGGATTTTTGCTGTAGCACTTGTGTAAACTAGCCCTTTTTGTTTGTTTGTTTGTTTACTTCTTTATTAAAGCAGAAGATCACACCTTGGATTTAGTGTCTTTTTAAAAAAAAAACTGTTCAGCTGCAGCAACTTAAGGTAAATAAAAACGCAAGTAATTCATTCATGCCCACCATCTTGATTCGCAGGCATGCCCATTGGAACAGTGAAAGCAGATAGCTTCACATGCCTGCAATCTTAAAAAAAAAACACCGTTAAGACAAATCAAAGCTGCTGAGAACTGGCATTAGTTAACACCAATCCGCATTTTATTGCTTCGTATAGACAAGTATTGAGCCTCACAGAAGCATGGAAAGCCGTAAGGCATCCCTTACAGTGACCTCGCCCCCTTTGTTCAGCCAGGTATATAGCCTACTAAATGGATCAAATGAGCAATATGATACACTTGGAACCAACTAGGGACGTTTCCAGATGGAGGCCTCCGCATGCTAGAAATTTGACGGCATTGTTCAGCTATTCTCTTTTTCAACTTAACAGATTTTCCTTGGTAAGAAAAGACGACGGAAGAAGTGGGGGAGAAATAATGGAAGGTTATGAGAGGAAGACAATGTCATGTGAAACCTCTGCAAAAATTCAGCTGAATGAGGCAGGATGATGGCTTGATGAAAGACTCATCTGGAAGGGCTCAGAAGGAGCTTGTCACTTGGCAGCCTGCGTACAGTCATTCAACCGATCAAATTCCAAGGCTGAATGAAGAATAGGCAAAATCATTAGGTGACAGGAAAAGGAGACTGTCATTCATAGGAATGATGGGCATAATTACAGCTCAGTCAAGATTTTGGTTTACAGGTGAATCGTTTTAGAGTGACAATACATTTCCTTTCACTTTCTTTCTTTTTTTAAAGTAGCCAGTTTGTATTTATGGATGGATGCTCCACTCTTGCCACAAATTGCATGATGTGGAGCATCCACAAGCTGCCATGTTGTGTCAGTATGCAGTGCGGTGTAATTTCATAGCCCACAACCATCAGTTTGTACAACGGGTGCTCACAAATGGCTTACCACGTGAGAACAACAATTGCCACGTGGAACTACTTATAGCAGGCTTCCTGTAGCTGTGGTAGTCCATAAACCAATCGATTGGATTTTAAAAATAGCACTCCCATTCAGAGTGCAGAGTTAGACTGTCCTTATATTTCCTTTCCAAGGAAAGAAAAAAAAACACTAAAAACAGCCCAGTGAGAAAGCTGTTTTTTGGGGGGAGGGAATGTACGATTCAAACTTTGGTCTAGAGAGTCATAGTCCAACATTCAAACCACTACATGCTGGCTCCAGAAAACCCCCGTGATAGGTCTCCTTAGGGTCTCCGTAAGTCAGAAACAATTTGAAGGCACACAGCAAAAACAATTGTAAGATTTGGACAGGAGAGGGCATAGAATCCAGCATCTGGAATTCTGAACAGGGTACACCCCTACACTGCAACATTTGCTGCAGGTACCACATGTAAGGAAAATTAGAGAACTTAATTTTTTTTCCTATTCAAGCTCCCCACCCTACAACCTATTGCCCCCTCTTTTTCCCCTAAAGTGACATGATTCCATAAAATCCAAAATATATTTAGTGTATGTACAAGTGCACTGTAAATTTAGACTTTCTAATGAAAAGACATTTATTGGCACAGACTAAGCTTCCTAAACCGACTTTCTGATTAGAAGAATAAAGGAGGCTGCTTTTAGAAGCTGACAGCTTGCAAGTGGCAGCGTATTATTTGGCCTGCTCACCATACAAAGCATCTTAATTAAAGGTTGTCTAAAAATACGGAATGTTTTTTCACAGCCACATCTGCCATTAACTTTTCCGACAGAGCAGAGAACATTAAACATTGTTTGGGGTGGGGGGAATCCACAGTGCCACAAAGGAGAATTCTGCTCTGTGGAGCCTGGCATTTAGAAGAAACAATACAGAGAGACAGAGTAAGAAGAGTAAGAGACTCTCTTCCTAGTAAGTTTGGGGCAAAGGCAATCTAAGAGCCTGTTTCTTGCCCTGGCAAAAGAAAACCCCAACAACTCCAAGCTTGGGAGCAGCACCCTGTACCTTTGGGAAACTGCCAGGATAGGGCAGTCTGTTATGTATTACCAGAAAAGAGGATGCAAAGAATAAGAAGACACGGATTTGGGTGAACTGTCCATATGCTGATTTGGACAGATGATCACATTAGTACAACAGTGTAGATGCACCCCAAGTAAACTCTCCTGGATGAGTAAATCTAAGTAACTTTTGTATTCACAATCACTACTTAGTCATGATTTTGAAACTATTATCACAATTGTAATTTTCCCACCCCACCTTACTTTACCAGACATCAGCTGCATGGGGAGAAGGAGATCCATTTTGCCAGAGATCAGAACACAGGTGAATGACATTTCCATCAGGTTTGGTGGGATCTGGCCAAGAGAATTTACTTAGTTAAGTATACTTAATTATTAAATATTGGCGGAAATCCTGTATCATCTACCCACTCAAGTATACTTAGCTAAGTAGCTGATACAGGATTACAGCAGAAAACAGGGTTATTGCACAAAACAACAGGAGTAGCATTCAATATTTACAAGATCATAAGCCAGACTTACGGCCTTGTAACTTTTAGGATGCATGTTTACAATCATTAATGACCAAATTTGACCCCCAAAAACTATTTCTTAGGCCAGGTGGCAGCCCGAACAAAGGCACTGAAGCTCAGGATGTTGGGGAATTATGACTGCAGTACTCTCCCAGTTGAGGACACATAGAGATAAGTGGTTTTTGCAGGAACCCAAGAGAGTCTCTCGAGCTGCCTGTTCTCAGTGTGCCCCATGACCAAGAGAGAGAGCACCACAGATGTCATTTCCTAACACCCTAATCTTCTGAGCCTCAGAAAAGTAATTACAATACAGCCCCCATATCTGTAGGGGCTTGGTTCCCAGACTTGTGCTGGATACTAGAAATCATGGATATCAGCAAACCCTATTAAAATGAAGAACTGCTGGTAAAGAACATACCATGGAGTCACGTTGGAAGACCTAGAAGATGCTTAGAAAGGACACCTCTCTTGCCATTTTCCAGTGTGATTCTATAGTGTATGTCCCCTATTTTGCGTCCCACAGATAAGTGACACCATGGATATTGGTTCCACAGATACAGGGCTCCGACTGTATTTTCAAATGTATATCCATACTTTCTATCAAACAGCAGTAATTATTAATTAGCTACATTTACATCTGTCCTTTCCTCCAGCGAACACATGATAGCAACATCTTAGTAACCCTCTGAGGTAGGTCAGGCTGAGAGAGAATGACTGGCCGAAATGATGTCCGCAGCTCAGTGGCGACTGAAACATGGATCTCTCAACTCCCAGTCTATCATTCTAAGTGCTATAGTTGCACTCACATTTTGCATATACACACTTTGTTCAGGTCTGTGTTCTCTTTTTTGGAATGCATAAATGGCCAGCCTAAACTTGTTATGTTGCTTCATCTATAACTGGGAAGCAGGCTTCTTTGTCATGCAAGATATTTCTGAAGGACAAGCCTCCTCTTTCTCAGCAAGCACAGAAGCTTAAAAAAGGCAGGATTTTTTTTAAGTTACCTATACCTCAACATTTGCTCACTGCTAATAACACTTCTCTGCTGTTTTCAATTAAGTTAAATGGTTAGATACACAATAACATTAGCTCTGAACTCTATTCAGTCTGATATAAGTGGATTTAAACAGGAAGGCAACAGTCCTTTTGAATCTGTATCAGAACCAAATGTTGCCCTTTAATCTAATTTGAGACATATACTAAAGTCACTACTACTTAATGAAGGCCTTTTAAAGATTTATACATGCCATCAAGTTGTATTTATGTGGTTTCTCCTTTTCCTCTCAGTAAATTAAAAAAAAAAATCAACTTCTTAGATTTGGTAGGGGTGTTTCCATCTTTCTTTTTTGTATTATAAATAGCTATTGAGCTGAGCCATTTTATTTTTGTGAGGTAAGATAGGTGCTGTAGTTTTAAGTGTCAATTAGCTTGAAGCTAAGCGTACACCTTTGTAGTGGGAGGAAAAACCCAGTACAATTCCTTTAAAAAATTTTGCTTATGAAATTTCTAACTAAACATTTCAACTGTTGTTATAACGTATATTATTTCAACCATATTTCAACCTTTTTTTAAAATGTCAACATGGTATGTAAGAATGAAGTGTGGTTTTAAAACTTTTTAAAATGGCAGTTACTGGATTTTCCAGTACAAATAACAACTCCTTCCAGCTGTTGTTGTTCCTTATTACAATGATGAGAAAAGTTAACTCAGCACATTACTTGTTGCACTGCTTGCTATTTTTTCCATTACTTTCTGTTACTTTTTTTTTGTAGGGAAATACATTTAGGATAAATCAGAGAAAGGCATATGATGAAAACAAACACTGTCAAAATGTTTCCTAAAATGCTCTTAAAAGTAACATTTGAATATTGCTCCTTACCCCAATAGTGCTGCTCAGATCTTACTTGTTACATTGCTTTTAAAATGTAACTTTGTCTACTCATTTCTCTGCAAAAGCAAATAATTCAGTTAAATGTTACTTGTAACTTCAACATCCTGTCACCAGTCTAGCAATAAGATTCATCTGCCTGCCAAATGCTTTTGTACACAGACAACAAGGTGAAGTGAACTGCCATCTTGTTCTTTGTCTCAGGCAGCAAAATGTTTGGGCTAGCTAGGGTTACCATATGTCCTCCTTCTCCACGACATGTCCTTTTTTTCAGAGCTAAAATTTCTGTCTATGCAGATTTTTAAAATGTCAAGGTTTCCTTGCAAGGTCCAGACTGGAGGAAGCAGATAGTCAGGTAGCAGAGCTTTGTTTTATTTATTGTATTTATTTATATTATTTATACCCCGCTCTTCAGCCACAAGGCTATCGAGTGGCTTACAAATTGTTTTTAAGCAATAGCAATTTACACATCTACACTGCATTAAGCAGTTTCCAAGAGACAGACCAGGGCGTTGTTTAGATGATGAAACAAATCCTCACAGAATGTGAGGGGAATACTTTTTGTCTAGATGAGCTCCCACAGAGATTTGCTGTATTCGAAAGGAGAGCCAAAAACTCCAAGTACTGCAAAATAACAGCTGCTGCTGTTTCTCATGCAGTTTTTTTAATTAAAAAAATACATGGAAATGCGCATTTTAGCCCATTTGAACAACCAATTTGAATTGGGGCACATCCCAGAAGTCAAAACAGGATTGCTGGCATTGAAGTGGCTGGAGCCGCCATTGTTGATTTTCAAGGAAATGAGTGTGTGCTATTTTCAATCAGCAAAGCAAAAACTTTTTTTTTTAAAAGCAGAAGATCTCTCTTCCACATCTCTGATTTAACAAGGTGAAAGAAAAGGGAATCAGATGGAGCTTTTGGGGAATAATAACATGAGTACTGTAATTCACTCACAGCCACCATCTTTACTCATGGACGTGCTCCGTGTGAACTTCAAACACGGATAGCTCCCCATGCCAGTGATCTTGCAAATGGATCAAGGAAACAAATGAATGCTGCTACAATGGGGAGTTAATGCACTATTTTCTGCAATTAATTCTGCAGTCTAGCTAAAGCAGGAAGAAGGAAGCTCCCAAAGTAGCCAGACTCAACCCTGTGGGGGTTACCAAGAGACTCACTGGCTTCCAGCTGGGTCAAGATCATTGTCATCACTGTGGATGCCATTCTTCTTCATCCTGAGGGGAGGCCTGTCAGGGAGAAAGACAGTGAAGAAGATAATGATAATGATAATGATAATAAATTATTTTTATCCTGCCCCTCTGTTAAAAACAATTGGGGCGGCTTACAAAAAAAATGGCATCCTGTGCCCATTGCTGGGATGGGGGCCAGTCAAAAGGAAGGTCGATCTTACCTGTTGGCCTGACTTGGGTGCACCCAGACTGATTGAAAAGTCTGAGCTTCTATTCCTGTTCTTTCCAATTTATCTTGGGTTAAAATAAACCTACCTGAGGAGCTGGTATTAAACCGTTTCTGATCATGCAGGGAACTAACAATTGAGGAGCAGCTAACTCCTTTTACAATGCTATAGATCCTTATAGGGTATTTAAAGTGACAGTGCCCATAGAAATCGGTAATTTGAAGCAACCAGTCAGTAAATGTGCCCTCTTTTTGGCTTTTCAAGATATGGTAAACCTGGGGCTACCTTAGTGATCCCTGTTTCAAATCACCTGCAAACCTCATATCCTCTGAGAAGAACCCCATAATCCCTTTCTTTCTGTCACATTGACTGGAGATTCATTCATTTATATTTAATTTCCCTAAAGCTGAAATGTGTCTTAACTCCCCATCATTTATTTTGAAATGGCTTTCGTTGCCCACATTTCTGTTTAACAATAAATTCTCAAATCTTGGAAGAAGAAAAAAGAAAAATGATAATAATAAAAAAAAATGGCCAGAACCAAGCAGACAAAAGAAAGGAAGAAAAATAGACTATAAGAAGCTAAAAGACTGCCATCAAAACCCAGTAGCAGAATAGGAAAATCACACACTGCTGCTTGAGCATTGAAAAGCTAACTAAAATGCCTGGACAAATAAAAGAGTCCTTGAAACATATTACTATATGCTCCAACTGTCCTGATTTGGCAGGGACAGTCCTAATTAATCTTCTGTTGTTCCACTTTTTCAGCTACTTTTAAAATGCCCCAATTCCTCTCTACTCCTTCCACTTTGCCCTTTTGTCCTCATCTTACTTGAATTGCTGAAAACTGAGTTCAAAGTGCAAAAGTAGTTTGCATTAAGGAGATTTTCAGACGTGATTTTCGGCAGGATATATTGCAAAACAGCTCCGTTGCTGCTGTGTGGCAGGGAAGCTGTTTCAGACGATGCCGTCCCTCTGCCAAAACCCTCCGTGTCACTTCCATGACAGAATGGAGGAAACCGTGTTGTATTTCATTTACGATTGTTGCCCGTGAGTGAAATACAACATGGTTTCCTCCATTCTGTCACGGAAGTGACACGGAGGGTTTCAGCAGAGGGACGGGGTCATCTGAAACAGCTCCCCTGCTGCACAGCAGCAATGGAGGTGTTTTGCAATATATCCTGCCGAAAATCGCGTCTGAAAATCTCCTAAGTCAGCTGGGGGAAGAAGGAGAGGAGGAGGCAGAATCTTGCCTTTCCTGGTAAGTTCAGCAAGATAAAACAAAATACAAAAACCACCAAAAAAGTGATACCTGTATTGGCCAACCAAAATGCACAAAACACTTTCAAGGCTCCTCTGCCTTCATCATCAGGCAAAAGATGTTTAAAAATCATACAGTGGGCCCACACTATCTGCTCGCTAACCATCCATGGATTGGAGCATCTGCGAATTGCCATGTCCCATGATAGTCAATGGTGGCACGCGCACGCAGGTGCACCAATGGAACCGAACCCCCTTGGATAGCAAGAGTGAACTGTACAGTCAAAGAAAAGTAAAGTGACAGTGCTGGAGTAACCATTTTGTATCAGATGTTGCTTCTGTTGTTGTTCAGTTGGTCTGGGGAGATCTCAATGCTGGCAGATGCCACTTCCTTTTTTTGGCCATGGGAGGACCGAGACAAAGGACAGTAAAATTTAAACTCCATTAGTAGTACTGAAGCAACTCCTTACTGATGAAGGCAGTGGCGGATTGGCCAGGGTGTCAGCTTGCCTGATGGCAAGTGGACCCTTTAGACCCTGATGAAGTGGGTCTCTGTAAACATTAGACAATATGTTTAAAATGTTAATGACTTTTTAGTAGCTTGAAAATAGAAGTTCCAATATTACTACTGTATGCAACTAAAATTTGCGTTGTATTATGGGCCACCAGATGGGAGGCATCCTATGCACTGAGGCATCCGTCCTCTCCGGGCCAGGCCACTGGACCAGGACCCTGAGGTGGACTTTGTCTCTCATGTGCGGAGGCCAGTGGGTAGACTGGGGACTCTGTGGGGCATGAGCCAGTAGGCCAGGCCCCCCACCGTTCCTCCCCTGGGAAGCAAAGGGGCATGATTGCCAACACCAGTGGGGGGGCCACAGTGGGGCAGCAGCCCCTCCCTTTTGTCACCACAGCGCTGCAAAAAAGTGCATGATCACTAATGCAAAACTCCAAAATAGTGCTTCCAGCCACTTCATTGTTAGCAAGCCATTCCCTTGGGGCCCCGGAGCATGTATGTTTATTTGCTGCACCTGTCAGGGATGCTTTGATCATGATTTCCTGCATGGCAGGAGGTTGGACTGGATGGCCCTTGTGGTCTCTTCCAACTCTACAATTCTATGATTCTATGATTCTAAGCCTGCCTGCCAGATTTCCACTTCTGCCCTTGCTGAGAATGTGGTGCAATGTGAATCAGATGTCCAAATGAGCAGTAAAATGCATTTCCATGCATTACTTTAAAAAAAAAAAGAAGAAGAAGCAGCTCAGGAAAAGCTGCAAAGGCTTTTTTCCCATGCAGCAAATGGAGTTTTTGCCCTCCCCCTCCTTCCAAAAATTGCAAATCTCAGTTGGATCTTGTTGGGACAAAAGATATTTTCTGTGAATTCTATTAGGATTATTTTCACAGTCTAAGTGTGCTTAGGAAAGATTGAAGCCAGCCTTTATAATTCCAGAAAGGACTCAACAACAGTAGCTGTCTTAATTTGTCTTAGTGCTTTATTATTTAGTACACTTCTGATTAATAATTCCTATGGAGGCGCAACTACACAGGAGTCTTGTTCATCCGATTTCATTAGATCATTTGGCGAGGCAGAGGGCCCCCCCCCCGCCTAATCTTGGTTGGGGGTAAGCTTCCTGCCTCTCCTTATTCTGAGGTTCATGATGCACAGTCTTCCTGCAACTGCAGAAAAGAGGAGGGGGAAAACTGTTATGTTTCAAATCAAATAGCATACAGGTCATCCCACATATTCATGGGGGAATACGTTCCCAGATTTACCATTTATAAATGAAACCACAGATAATAGTGAATCCTATTAAAATAAAGGACTTCTGGTATAAACATACCATAGAGTTGTGTCAGAGAACTAGAAATTCCTAGAGAGCACACCTCTCTAGGCATTTTCCATCGTGACTCAATAGTATGCGTCCCTATTTTTGTTTCAGCTGTGGATAACTGAAACTGTGGATATTGGTTCCACGGATACAGGGGGCAACCTGTATTTTGAACCTTTATCGAAAGGCCAAGTGAATTCCCTGCATGTCCACTGCTGGTATGCTGTGTGCATTATTGACATCCATAAAAGAATTCTGATGTGATTAGTATTTCTCCTAATACAATCCCATGTAGCTGGCTGCTCCGCTCATGGAACTCAGCTACCTGCCATTCAATCTGATGCTCAGGAGCAGAAATGGTAGTGAGCCATTCAGCCCAACCTCTCCAAGAGCCTCACAAATCAATTTCAGTCCTTGCCCAACTTGCTGTGGCATGTTTTTATTGATGGCCCCTGTTCTTCTGTTCTCTCTCTCTCTCAGCAGCTGGGAGAGGTTGTTGCTGGGCTAAAATTGACTGCTGAGTCTGCAGGGTCTCACAACACACTACCTTCCATCTGGCCTGGCTTTGAAATGAAGAGATGCTCTTAAAAAAAAAAAAAAAAGGCAACAACAACAAAACGCTGAGCAAAAATGAGGTGAACAAGAAAGAGTGACCAGATATTAAAGGAAAATGGGGTTTCTGTGACTTTGAGGGAGCAGAAAGAGTCATTTCTCCAGGTGCAGATTTCCCACTTCCCGTATGAAATGTTGCAGTGGTGTATGGATAGGGAATGTATCCTTGAAGAAGCCCTGTAATGGAATCATTCTATGTATGATACATTCTTTGTGTGGTTCCATTTCTTCAAGTGCAGGTCAAGGTTGTTCTCTCTGTCTGTGCACATGTTGGAGTGAGTAGGAAGCTTTATGGCAGGGTGGTGAGACTCATGTGCTCCAAGAGCTACTTTTGCACACCCTCCAACTGTTCCAATTCATCCTCTGTCATCCCACTTTTTAAGCTGCTTTTGAAATGTTGAGGTTTTTCTCTCGAACTCCCACTCCCCCCGCCTTTGTCCTCAGTTTACTTTAATTGTTGCAAAACTGAGCTCAAAGTGCAAAATACTTTGCTCTCAATTAGCAAGTGAGAAAAAAGGCGACACCCAATCCTACCCTTCCCAGTAGGCTCAGGCAAAAGCAAACTGCTGCAGCCTCTCCTACCTTGTGTGTTCTTCCTCATTAACAGCTTTTGCCACCTTGACCACAACTCTGAGGCTTCCTTGGGGAAGGCAATGGCAAACCCCTCTGAACACATCTTGCCAAGAAAACCCAGTGACAGGGTCACCTTAGGGTGGCCACTAAGCCAGAAATGACTTGAAGGCCCACAATGACATGTCATGGACAGACACATGAACTTTTATGGCTATTGTAAAAAGCTGTTGTGGTTCCAAATTGGAATAATGGAGGTGTGACACACTTGCCACCATGCAGGTAAGAATTCCTTGGCTCTCATACTTTTGTGAGTTCTACCTTATCTATGTATCAGAATACTTGGTTTTTATATTAGCAGATGACCGTGGGCTAATGCAATGTGTGCTTATGGTAAAAAAAACAAGACTAATTGCTTCTGGTTGCTTGTAGTATAGTAAAAACTTAAACTTGTTTTTGTTGTCTCAAGAAATCCATTCAAAGACAGGGCAGGAGAGAAAACGAAAGAGCTAAACTAGATTTGGGGGCTTACCACACTCCAAAGTAAAGTGGCAGAGCAGGCAGTTTCCTTCTTCCTTGCTGCCTTACCACATAACGTCATCATTCTTCCACAAAATATTCCAGGATAGTTGTTCTTCTATCATTCTTTCATGTCGGTCCCATGGGGGACCAAGGTAAAACCGCGTCTTTTCAGTAACGTTTTTTTCCTGTTAGAAAAAAGAGGCAGTTTTAACTTGGTCCCACACAGGACTGGAACAACAGACTGATAACGTCATGCAGTAAGGCAGCACAGAAGATGTAACATTCCTGCTGTGCTGCCGCTTTTCTTTAGGGTGTGGTAAGCCCCCAAGAAGCCCTTGTAAAGTTGGCTCCCATGCACTGGGGTAGGTTGGCAGTCATCATCGGGTCAGGGAGCTCACAATTTCCCTTTGTCCAAAAAGGAACAAAGAACTATCTCCTTTGAAGGAGAAGAAAGGAAGGAAGCAAAATGTCAAAGTGTGGTGATCTATACATAGATCTAAGAAAATATCGAAAGGAAAACCCCAGGGACTCTTGCCCCCTTTACCTGATAGAAGCATTAATGCCTTTCACTTCCAACACCATGGTCACATAATGTGAAGATTCTGCACTCATTGTTGCCCTCCATGTATTTCAAAGCCAAGGCCATAATTCCTCTTTAGATAAAATATATACCAAAAGGGTGTGGGGACAGACATCTTCTACCATATAGTATCTCATATCTTGTCAAACTACACCATAGAAACTGTAGGGAAAGCATGGTGTCTTAGCACTGATGTTTATTCATTTACATGCAGATACACCAGACAAAAGATAAGTGGGGAGGATGGAGTACTTCGGTTCAGGTTTCCTTCTCCTCAGCTGCATTCCACATCCCATCTGATAGTCTGTCCTGCCCTAGTCAATTAGCATTTCATGATTACTGAGCATGCTGGTTTTTGGGGCTTGGATGGTGGTGGTACTTCTTTTCCTTAAAGAGCTATAGAATCACACCATTGGAAGGGATCTCAAGGGTCATCTAGTCCAACCCCCTGCTATGCAGGAATCCATTTCATAATGTGCTGGGATTGTTGTTACTTTAGTAAGCCTTGGGGCTCTCTCAAACCTGCTCTTGCGCATTTCTCTGACTGTAGTCCCTTTTTAAATCGGTAGCCAAAGCCACATCATCTGGTAGTGAATGTCATAATTTAAATGAGTGTAGAAGGCGTTCCTCCTGCCTAACCTAAATTTCCTACAAGCAATCACCAGTAGCTGTATAAACAAGCTTTTCGTTTGGACATATATCATTTGCTGTTGATGCTTACACAGATACACACAGAAGTAGGATCTTTAAAACATACTAAAAACAAATGTAGCTTGAAAAGACCTCTTACAACAGCTGTTGTTCGAAGAAAGTTAATTAAAATGTAATTAGCTATTACATTTTACTCCAAAACTAAATGAGTTTATTATAGCCTTCTAAACCATTGTGGTTGAAATGGTCACCATCTGAACCTAAAGCTGTTCCAGTTTATTGGAATACTGTATTGTATACTACAGTTATGTATTATGTATACTGTTTCTATGTGCCAAAATATGGTGTACTATTCCTGTATCCATTTTCCTCCAATTACTACGTGAGTGTTATAACAGAATAATGAACAGGAATAGCAGAAAGAGTTAAGACTAGGCATGGATGAATCTCAAGGCAGCTTACAAATTAAAAATGAGTACAGTACAGGTCACCTCCACCCGCTGTATCCACATGGGATTCATTCCTGGACTTACCACAGATACCTGAAACCGCATATAATAGCAAACCGCCATAGAATACTATAGAATCATGCTGGAGGGCCTTGAAAATGCCTAGAGAGGATATCTGGTGCAACTCTATGGTCAAGTTGACCATAGAGTCACACTGGAGGGCCTTCTGATGCCTAGAGAAACCACCTCCAGCGTGACTCTATGGTCTTCCAGATTCCTAGAGAGACCTTTCCCCCCTGACCATAGGTAAGTGAAACCACGGGTATCAATCCCACATAAATGGGGGTGGGGTAACCTGTAAAGTTAAAAACAGACAAAAGGTCAGCATGAAAATAGATTTAACCATTAACAACATTAAAACAATTTAAAAACATAGGCTAGAATTCATTTGGGGACTTACATCTGCAGGAAATAGAACTGAGTAATTTTGCAATGTCTGTATTCAACAAGGGGCTACTGTTACATTATTATATAGGGATGCCAGCAAAGTGACCCAATGCACAAGAGAATCAAATGTGCAACAGGCCCAATGTGGAACAGGACACCAATTAAGAAGCACCGATACACGTTGGCACGTTCTCATGCACACCGGGACACTTGCTGGTGTCCCATTACACATCTTCACAATCCACTAACAGAGTTTCTTAGTACCTCTGCTACTTAGCTAAGTAAGCATAAAGATATGTAATTGAGAATTCCAGCCATACCCTTAAAAAGGATAACAAGCAGTTTAAAACAGTACAGTTTAAAACAAAACAGCACCCTCTAAAAAGCCATTTCCTTTAAAAAGAAAGTTCTGGGCATCACATTTATAAAGACATTTGTGAATTTTGATAATTGCTATGTAATTTGTAAAACTATTTTTTATGATTTTTGCAATTACCTGACTTTATTTAAGACTCGGGTTTTTTAAAAATCTTTTTTTATTTTTTGAAAAACCTCAAGTTCTGAACAGTTTGAATATGAAGAAATTCACCAACTGTAGAAATTTTACATTCCCCAGTCATCAATTTTTAAAAAATCCTAAAGCCTTAACTCTACATGCATTATTATAGCAGATATGATGTAAAACATGTTTCATATTTGGCATTAAAAAGGCAGCTTTCCTCTAACAGTGGGTAACATTCAGCAGATTCTTGTCATCAGGGTTGTTCTCAAAGGCGCTAGTCTAGACGAGAGCTAAGGGCTAGTCTAGACGAGAGGATATAATGCTGATTCCTGTGTATTATTGCAAATTCTCAGTAGCATTCTTTTGTCTCCACGGTCTTTTGGAAAAAACGATAATATGCGAAACAATCTACATTTGAAGTGCGCATGCCCATGAACCAAGATGGCGGCTGAGTAAATTAGTGTGTTATTATTCTCCACACGTTGCCACTGCTGCACAGCATTTTTAAAAACTTTAAAGCAAAGGTGCACAAGTGCAACCTTCTGCTTAAAAAAATTATTTGGGTGCCTCAGTATAGAAAAAAAAGTGCACGACCGCTAATCCAAAATGGCACCTTCAGCCGCTTCCTTGCTATAAAGCCACTCCCCATGTATATCCGACCAATCCGCTCTCCAGTTCCATCCTCTCCAAGAATGCACTGCAATGCAAATTGGTTGTCCTAATTAGCACTAATGCACATTCCCACACATTATTTTTAAAAATTTGGGAAAAGCCATGGAGGCTTTTTGCATGTAGTTTTGGGAGTTTTGGGCCCCCCACCTCCTACCAAGTAAGGCAAATCACCATGGGATCTCATTGGGACAACTTCTCAAATTCTATGAGGAGTATAGTATTTTCACCGTCTAGACAATCCCTAGGATAAGTGAACTTCTGGTATCTCAAGCTCTTGGAAGATGTACAAAAAGGCACATGTTCTGCTTGTTGACTCATCATCATATTTAGATTATAGTAATCCATCTTGGTCCTCCACCCATTAAAAGGTGCCATCTCACCTATGAATGGATGCACAATAAAAAACATTTGGTATTTAAAGAGGCATAAAACACATCACTGAATTACAGCACTATGGTTCCACTTTAACTGCCATGGTTCTGTCTTATGGAATCCTGGGATTTGCAGTTTAGGGAGGGGCATTTCGAATCCTCAGCCAGAGCACTCCAGTGCCTCACCAAACTACAAACTCCATGGTTCCAGTTAAAGCAGAATCATAGTGCTATTATTGTATAGTGACAATCCTAAATATACACTGGACTGACTATGTGACGAATGTTGCTGTCCTTGAGCAAGCAGGGATCACCAGCATTGAGGCCATGATATTGAGAACACAGCTGCGCTGGGCAGGGCACAGTTCTAGGATGGAGGACCATCACCTCCCAAAAATAGTACTCTACGGTGAACTCGCCACGGGTCAGCGTAAGAGGGGCGCTCCAAAAAAGCAATACAAGGACTCCCTGAAACAACATCTCAGCCTCGGCCAAATTGATCACCAACAATGGTCCGCCCTGGCCTCACATCGGGAGGCATGGAGATGCACTATCCACAATGCTGCAGCCTTATTTGAGAACTCACGCCGAACAAGTCTTGAAGAGAAACGACAATGCAGAAAGAATCACAACCCGGAAACATCACCCAAGGAGACCTTCTGCTGTGCTTTCTGCAACCGGACTTGTTTATCTCAGATTGGCCTTTTTGGTCATCAACGTGCTTGCAGAAAGCACGGGATGAGTCCTTCATGAATCTTCGTTTGCGAAGAAAAGCCAGAGAGAGACAGAGAGAGAGAATGTGCCCCAGGTTTCTCTCTTCTATTCTCTTTGCCATTTTAACAAAAAACTTTCTGTTTTCTCTGATTTCTGTTTTCTGATGCATCAGTCACATTTACAGCATAACAGTAAATGAAGTAAATGAACAGTAAATGAAGCAGGTTACAAAATAAATGTACTGTAGATACTTAATAAATTTTAGTCAAAAAAAATCAATCCAAAAAACCTGGGTCAACTTATCCATACGCCCATGTTGGTACTGTACCTTAACTCTTATCCAAAAACAAAAGAAAAAGAAAAAAAAACAAAAAGAAACCATCCCTTTGTCTGAGTAGACTGGCAAAAGGTGAGAGCTTAGTCTGTCCCGGGAGAACCTAAAAGAAGCACTGGCCCCCTCTACTCTCTCTCTGCTGCAGCATCACTTCTGACCTTTTCAAATGTCTGAGTGGGGAAATGGTGGTAACAATTCTTTGGTGCTTCCCCTCAAAGGAGCTCCAACAGAGCTTCTTTTAGGTTCTCCCAGGGCAGACTAAGCTCTTGCCTTTTGCCATTCTACTCAGAGAAGGAGATGATTCCTTTTTTGATAAGAGTTAATGCTATACCTTAACTTTTATCAAAAAGAGGAGCCATCCCTGTCTCTGAGTAGATTGGTGGAAGATCTTTTTGAATGCCTGGGTGGGAAAATGGTGATGGCAGCAGCCAGGGGCAGCTGGCTTCCTGAGACGGCAATGGCACTTTTGCCTCTCCAGAGAATGGATCTGCATCTTCTTAGCCCTGCCCACTCCTGGTCACCTCCCCACATATCGCACAGCCACCATTTACAGTAGTCCCTGCCTCATCCATCTAGCCTTTACGGTGAGCACAAACAGTTGCGCCTGCTGAAATTTTGTAAGTTCTTTGGTATAATTTCCCTTTGCTTCATCCTTTACATCTTTTGTTATGTGCCCCTAGGTTTTGCCCTCAACTTATCCACAGGTCGTATAAAAATCAATAATTTTGGCCTCCAAACCGGCCCTCAACTTTTATCTGAGGCCGACTTATACAAGAGTATACACAGTATATGCAGTTGACATAACATAATCAGATACTGGAATAATAGCAGTCAGTGAAATAAAAAGTTTGAAACCTTCATCATGCTAAATATTTCTATCAGGATATAATCTACGTAAATCATAGATTAACTGTAATAACTACAAAAAGAAAAAAAGACTACTCTAAGAAGTTTCCTGGATAAATCTCAATTAGTCAATCAGTCATTAGATATTTAGCTAGTCATTATACTGTGTTGTATAAAATTAATTTTATGCCTCTAGCTGTCAGTGGGGGTGGAATACTTAGGAGGCAATTAAAAATTCAGTTGTATGAGAACTGCGAGTGCTGTATAAGATTATAGTGTTCTCTTCACAGCCCATATTTATTCCAAATCTTCCCCAACTTGGTGCCCACTACAACTCCCGTCATTCCCAGCAAGCATGGGGGATGACAGAGGTTGAAGTCCAGCACATGTGGGGCGCACCAGATTGGAGAAGGTTGCTATATACTCTTAGAAGTTTCACAAGGCTTTGAGATAGCATAATAAGATTGAACAAAGAGATTGAATACATGAAAGGTGTCAAAGATTACCTTTCCTTTGCTACCAGTACAATATCACTAACAAAATAATACAGAATTCAAAGACATAGCCGTGTTAGTCTGGATTGGTATTCAAAGAGATATTGGAGCACCTTTGAGACTATCTGAGAGAAAGAAGTTGGTAGCATAAACTTTCATAGACTGAGGACGTTATCAGACGACCAATTCTAAAACATTCTTTTGCTGGCATAGAAAAATCCATTTCTATGCCAGCAAAAGAACATTCCCCCCAGCACTTACATCCTTTCCTGGCAAAGACTCCCCAGCAATAAATAAAGACTCCCCATTCACTTCCTCTCTCGAAATCCCACGAGACTTCGTCACATAGGAGATTTAAAAAGAAAAAGAAAATAAACACACAAAAAGTTGCAGAAAGCACACACACGCACACACACGCATATTTTAAAGGTCCCAAGTAACCCAGGGAGGGTCATAAAAAGAGCGAAACCTACCTGGATGTCCTGATCTCACCCGGAAGTGTTTGTGCCAGTCTGGCTATTGTCAGGATAAGTACGAGATTTAAATGGACTGAGGTTTTGCATGCCTGCAATGCCGGCAAAAAAGCAGCAGGGGATCTATTGATGGCTTAAGCCATCAATTAAAAAACCCAGTTTGGGGCTAACTGCGAAACGACAATGTCATCTGATATGCACACCCTTTCTCAGTTATGTGGGGTCGTTATCACACCGTATATTGTCCATCTGATAAAGTCCAGTCAGCTTCATCCAATGCATGGAGTGAACTGCCTACAGACAGACATTTATACGCATGAATGAGCAAGTGATGTATGTAAGGAGCAATAGAAATGCAAAGCCTATATTTTGAACAATATCAAGAGAGATTTGAAAAAGTGGCCATGCTGGCTGGGGATGGTGGGAGTTGTAGTCCACCACAGCTGGAAGGCACCAGGTTGGGGAACACTGGTCTACACTTTAGTGTACATCCAACTACACATTTCAGAACAGTGACAATATTATTACCAGAAGCAAGCCAATTCTATTTTGTGTGGGTTTTTTGTTTATAAAAGAAAACATTGAGTTGGACTGAGATTTAGGACTTTATTAGATGCATAAAATACAGCATACTGCCAAAACCCATACTTTTTAATTGACGGCTTACGCCATCAATTGATTCCCCCCTGCTTTTTTTTTTTTTTTTTTTTTTTGCCGGCATAACTAGCGTGTGAAACTTCGTGTCCTTTTCCCCCCATACTTACTTTGTCAGTAGCCAGTCCAGCATGAACACTGCCAGGTGAGATTGTGACATCCAGGTAAGTGACACACTTTTTATGACCCTACCCAGGTTACTTGTAAGTTTTCAAGTGTGTTTTTGTGCTTTTAAAAACTTTTTTAGTGTTATTTTTTGTCTGTTTTTTAAATTTCCTGCGCAATGAAGTCTCGCAATATCTTGCAGGATTTCAAAGGAGGAAGTGAACAGAGCTCCGTTCACTTCCTCTTTCATTGCTGGAGATGCCTTTTCTGGGATTAGAGTTAAGTGCAAGCAGGAGCATTCTTTTGCTGGTATAAAAATGGATTTTTTAATGCCAGCAAAAGAATGCTTTAAAGTGATAGTCTGATAAAGTCCTTAGGAGATTTTCAGACTACACTGTTATAGTGTTACTATTCCACTTTAACTGCTCTGGCTTCCTCCTGTGGAATTCTGGGGTTTGTAGTTTAGTGAGGCCTAAGATCTCTCTGGCTGAGAGTTGTAAATGCCCCTCCCTAAACTGCAAATCCCAGGATTCAACAGGAGGAAGCCATAGCAAATAAAGTGGAATAGTAACACTATAACAGTATTGTCTGAAAATCTCCTTAGTCACATTCAGAGTAGACCACCTGAAATCAGCAGGAGCTGTCATAGCTTTCAAGTTCCATTGGAATCAACCCACTTATTTCCCACCTTTCCATTTAGAGGGAAAAGCCTACTGCAGTATATAATGCAGTTTTAAAACACAACAGACCACAAGAAACATAAATAGTATGCATACAAAAGGATTTTTTTAAAAGAAAAGGAAACCAACAAAAGCTAAACAAGAACACAGCTGGTTAAAAATAACATATACCATATAGTTCCCCAAGGGATCAATTGTATTCACGCCAAAAGCTTGGAGGTTTTGACCAGGAAGGCTAGGAGAAAAAGCCAAACAGATTTCCAGAAAGAAAGCTCTCTCTCCAGTTCCACCCAGTCTTGCAGGAAGTACTGGTGGGGTGCAAAGAAACTCTTAATAAGCACCCAGCTTCATATAAAATATAAGGAACCATGTGTCCTACTTGATGCTAAATGGTGTCAAGTTAGCTTCAACTTATGGAAGCCCTGTGTATAAAGGACCTCCAAGACACCCCATCATGAACAGCCCGGTTCAAGTCCTGCAGACTCAGGGCTATGGCTTCCTTGGTTAAGTTCTTTCACCTCATTCATGACTGGGTCTTCCTCTTTTCCTACGGGCTCCCACTTTTCTAAGCATTATTGTCTTTTGTATTTTTAAAAAAAACGTTTTTATTTTTTTAAAAAAGGAATGAAAATACAAAAATATCAAGAAAGAAAGAACATATGAATTTGTAAACTCATTAATAATAAATACAATTAGTTCTTCAGCAAACTTGTCAGTGTGTCTTTCTATACAACTGTATCTATTTCCTGTTTAAATACAGAATAGTATATCCTTCCATTCTATCTACTGTACACACTATAATTATCATTATAATGTGATTCCATTCCAAACATATTTTACTTATTTTACTTATACCAACCTATTGAATATTACATTCACATCAGTCTGTAATTGTAATCTTTAAGAACTCCCTTTCTTATAATTTATTAAATAACTTCCTTTGATCTTTGCACCTTACTGACCATGTACAGGAAACTTACATTATCTTCTTTTCTAATGAGTTATTTCATCTCATGATTTGAACAAAGTACAATAGCCTCATTTTGACTATTGAGTTCAGGCCTCATCAGTGACCAATAAATTGATTCTAGAATAACTCAAGCCAGAACTTTTCCTGGAAGCCCAAGTGACCAAACCAAGGCTATTGTACTTTGAACTACACCTCCCAGAATCCCCTAACTATAATGTTGTTGTGTGTCTTCAAGTTATTTCTGATTTGTGGCAACCCTAATACAAACCTATCACAGGGTTTTCTTGGCAAGACTTGCTCGGAGGGTCTTCGCCTTCCTCTGATACTGAGAGAGTGTGACTTGCCCAAAGTCATGCAGTGGGTTTCTATGGCTGACTGAGGACTCGAACCCTAGTCCTGAGTGCTAGTCAAATGCTCACACCACACCACCCTGGCTCACCTAACCAGAATGACCACTGGGGGGTCTGGAAGTTGTAGGCTGGAAAGTAACTTTTCCAGCCTTCAGAACTATGTACTGTATAGAAACTTGTGCTCCTTGAAGAAAGGATGGGATATAAATGTAACAATATTAATTAATAACATAGTCATACTGAAGAAAGTTTGGGTGTTTTTTCTTTTTTAACAAGATAAGCCGTATCTGATTCCGGACCATACCTACCAGATTAATTATTATGTAGGAAAACATAAGAATCCTTTTTATAGCTGGTCATTCTCAGTTCTCAATTCTTTCAAGAGCTACTTGAACTTTTAATGTTGCCAACTGCTCAGAACAAACCTAGCCTGCCTTGCTGCAATGCCTTGCAAAACACCCTGCCATACAGAAAATGAAGCTTATCTCATTGTAAGACCATCACTACCCCCTACAACTATCTGGGCTCTCAAGCTGCTGTATCAAAGGATCTGGCTACAGCGACCTTAAATGTTGGCAAACCTGCACCTGACAAGTACTGCTCAGCATAGAACTATTTATGGCATCTTGTAAAGAGAAATAAAAGACATCATTCAGACCTTCAGATCAAAATCCAGCCTATTTGGTTACACTTAAGCTAACTAAAACCCACAGAATTTAAGATTGCAGCTAGTTGCTCAATGACCTGCACTGTCTTATTTTATAACAAATATTCTATTTTTAATTTATTTAAATATTTTTGTCCTGCCCTGTATCAAAAAGATCAAAGGCAACATAAAAATAAAATCAAAATACATAAATTAAAACCATTTAAAATAACAATAAAGAGATGAAAATGGACCAGGTGGTGTCATTGTTCCTGCTGATCAGAAAGGCCCGGTGCTTTGTTCCTGGAGGCCTGGCTCTACAACCTCACTTGTTCCCAATACTGGTCTACCATAATCTCCATCATCATCACCACCACCCAACCATTCAATTCCCTCTGCTATAAAGCTCGAACAGGTAACCTTCTGCTTTGCAAGTCATTCTGACCAACCACCAGAAGAGCAAGCCAACCCTTTGAAGAAAAGACTTTTATTTTTCAAGGCTCTAATAGGGAGAATGAGCTGCTTTGTGCATGAAAAGAAAGAAAAAAATGTTGCAATGGTATTGTTTCCACCTGCATGGCTCATGTTTCAACATATCACACACAATAAATATGTGTCAATCCATAAGAAGGGACTGGTAAGAAATTATTATTATTATTATTATTATTATTATTACTATCATCATCATCATCATCCATGATTCTATACCAAGGTCTATGTTGTGTAACTTTATGCATATTCAGCTACGTAGCAGAGGCATTAGAGAATTGCGAACATGTGTATTAAGGCACCTGCAAGAGTGTCCCAATTGGCTCTACCAATGCACATCAGCACTCCCTAGCTGATGTCCCAGTACACATCTGGACTGCCTGATACACCTGTCCCAATGCAATCATCACTTAGTCACTATGTCGTAGCATCACAACAGCTCCTTGTTGAATACAGACGTTGCAGAACTGCTCAGTTCTATTTCCCACAGACATAAGTCTACTTACATAGATATAAGTCCAGTACTGAATTCATCATCTGACTAGGCTGAACATTTTATTTATTTGCTATATCGATACCCTACCTTTCCTCAAGATGGTGCATCTGCTATTCCCCTTCCTCCCTTTATCCTCACAACAGCCCTGCAAAGTAGGATACTCTGAAAAAAAGTGACTGGTCTAAGGTCACCCAGTGAATTTCAAGGCTCAGTGGGGACCCTTGAACCACGATCTTCCCAGTCTAGTCCTATAACCAAGACACCACACTGGCAAGCTTCAAGAGCTCACACTAGAAATTTGCAGTTGGGTTGCTGTTGCCAGTTTCCTACCTGGAGATTCTGCATATACTTACAAAAGACAGAAATACAGTTTGTTTGTTTGTTTGTTTTATTGTATTCACAACCTGACTTGGCTTAATCAGGGTTCCCAAGAATGAGACTATTTCTATGTACGCTCAGCTGAATGCAAGGAGTGTCAGGAGTGGAGACAACACGGTCAGCAAACACAAAGATGTTACAGGCAGGTCAACCGATCACCAAGCTGCAATTTCTTGCTCAGGCATAACATCAGAATACAGCTTGAATTTATTTACAGAAAAGGGAGAGAACCATAGACGTCACCTTCTCTGAGTGCAGAATTTTATTACATTTTAGTAGGCTTCAATATTTAATTAATTTTAAAAAATTAACCAACTAAGAAGATGCCCTGAGTAACTGAGCAGTAGGGGTGTGGGTGGGTGCATGCTATATAAAGCTGATTACAAATGATTATCATAATTACAGATGCCATCCATAGTCTCAAAAGGCATTCTCCCTTCACTCCAAGATGAATGCCTCTTCTAAGAAAACGCCTGCTAGAACACATATGAGCATCATCTAACAACAAAGGAACCATGCTTTGCACTTCAGAAACATTTGTTTTTAAGTATATACAAAGCATATACAGATGGAAGGATTAAACTGAGGGGCCCTTTCACACAACATACTTTATAAGGGTATGAGTCCACTTCCAGATGTCATGGTAACATCCTATGGAATCCTGGGATTTGCAGTTTGAGGGGAGGGTTATTTAGAATTCTCAACCAGAGAGCTGTAGTGCATCCTAAAATGACAAATCCCAAAGTTCCACAAGATATTGCCATGGCAGTTAAAGTAGATCACAACAATATAACTGTGTAGTATAAAAGGACTATAGCACTACAATTAATTGGTGTCTTACTTCATGCTATAGCTCCCTCCCATTTTTTTTTAGCACAAAGGCCTATGCCCCTTCCCTTGAATCCTATACTACAAAGGTAGCCCAACAGAAATAAAGAACCAGGCCCAAAGTTTTATGAAATACTTGGTCTCATCAAATGCTCATGATCAATACACTTGCATGCATCAAAAATTTAAGCAATGAAGTAGGGACCAATGGCCTACTGTAAGCAGGAACAAATAATATGAAGCTATTCTGACAGGCTAAGGAGGGGGAAACAGAGAATCTAAGGATACTCAACAAGACCTAAATACCCTAGAGCACCAGATCCTGTCTGATCTTGGAAGCTAAGCAGGGTCAGTCCTGGTTAGTACTTGGATGGGAGACCAACAACAAATACCAGGTGCTGTAGGCTTTATTTCAAAGGAAAAAACTGGTAAAACCACCTCTGAGTATTCCTTGCCTAAGAACACCCTATGAAATTCATGGGGTCACCATAAGTCAACAGATGACTTGAAGGCACACACACACAAGAAAATCCACACGATGGCTGATCCTTCCGTTTATGGGGCTGCTCTTGTGATTTGCACTTCTCTAGGACCCAGACTGTAAATACTGTAATTTGTTGCAAAGAAGAAAAGTGCTCTGGTAGTGACATTTACAAAAACAGCAGCTATTTCAAAAGGACCATCACAACTCACAAAACCCAGGCAGCCACACCAAACCTGGAGGTACCAAGCCCAAAGCATTCCACATAGCCCACATAGCACATTATACCCTACCCTCAAGTTATACAAGCACAGAGCTCCTAGCGTGCCCCAGCCAGTTTGGCCAGCAACAATGCTGGCTGAGGGATTCGGAGAGTTGTTGTCCAAAAAGTAACTTTTCCAAGGTTTGCACAAGCAAAGAAGCTTCAGTGCCCAACAAGCAAACTGTAATAATAACATATGTCTAAATTTCAATGCGTGGATGCACACGCTTACAAATGCACATATACACACATGCACAAACATAACAGAGCAGCCTTCCACAAATTAGTGCTTTCTCAGTTTTGGACTACAGTTCCCATCATTCTGACCAATGGCCATCCTGATCCGGGCTGATGAGAATATAAAGGAAAGGACAGGAAGGGATGGTTGAGCTAGGGTCAGACTGGGGTTTGTGGAAGACCACAGATTAAATCCCACTAGTCACAAAACTCATTAATTGGCATTAGGCTAGGCTAGGCTAGCCTACCTAGCAAGGGTATTGTGAGAAGAGAAGGAGAAGGAAAAGTCAGCCAACTTAAGCTCCTTGGAAGAAAGGTGAAAGGCCTGGGAATGCTACTTTTTTGGAGCCATTGCCTATGCTGGCTGGGGGATTCTGGGAGTTGCAGTCTTTAAAAATAACTTTACAAGTTTATGACTAGGTGGGTTATATACATGACATGCACAAACTACACAGCTTAACATGCCCAGAACTGGTAAGATGTCAACTCAAGGTAGTTTCTGGAGGACAGTTTGGGCTTAGACTTTTCCCCAATGTCATCATGAGACTAGCTCAGACAAAATATTACATGACTTTCCTCCAGTGTGTACAGTACAGAAAGGCAGAGTTGGCTCTACTGTTGCCACTGTTTAGGGGGCAGCACCCAGTGGCTCTTTTACAGTGCTTAGAAAACTTACCTTTTTGGACTACAACTCCCCGAATTCTCCAGAATAGCCACAGGCCATGATACATATAATACTTTGGACCACCAATGAGTCACAGGGACCATGGTATAAAAAGGAGGAAGGGAGCAGGGAGAGAAAACAACAAAATGTGGCAGCACCGTTAAGACTAACTGGTTTTTATTTTAGCATGAGCTTTCGTGGATATAAACTCACTTCTTCAGATACAATAGAGTGATAGCCAGGCCTAAGGTATAAAGTATAATTATACAGTTGTGGGAGTGGGATAGAATGTAACAGAAAAATGCAAATTGTCCCTTGCCCTAAATTTTCAAAAGGCTGGGTGACATGATTTATATCTTTCCAGATCCTATTACATTCTGTCCTACTCCCACAACTGTATGAATATTTATACCTAAGGCCTTAATACCACTCGGTACAGCATCTGAAGTAGTGGGTTCATATCCACGAAAGCCCACACAAAAATAAAAACCAGTTAATCTGAAAGGTGCTGCCAACATTTTTTTTCACTCCCTCCCTTCCTCCTACTATTTTTTTATGCTGCAAGAGACTAACATGTCTACTGCTTTGAAAGGCAACGTCATGTTGCTGTCGGACAAAAAGAGAGATGATACCATTTGTGAATTTGAACTGCGTGAGAAGTCACACCTTTTTATCAATGAAATCAATCTATTCCAGAAGTCCAGATTCCTTCACTCCCAATAGTTTAGAGGGTATGTAGCAGTGCTACTCAAAGTGGTGGTCCATCAGCCATCAGCTGTCAGTGCCTGGAGAATTTCCAGGAAAGAAAGGAACACTTGGAGCCAATGGGTACAAATGTGATAGCAGTTCAAGATCACAAGCAGGGGGGAGATAATTGATGGTCCCCCACATCAGATAGGTTATGAAGCACTGGTATACACTGTGTTCCCCAAAGCAGCTGTTCCTCGACTGTACTCTTTATACAGAAAGGTCTTTAGCTCAGTAGCAGAATAGATGATTGTCATAATGAGGCCCTTAGGTTCAGTCTATTAGCCATATCTCACTACACTGTTATAGCACTTTATATTCCACTTTAACAGCTATGGCTGCCTCCTGTGGAATCCTGGGATTTGCAGTTTAGGGAGGGGCATTTAGCATTCTCAGCCAGAAACTCCTAGGCCTCACTAAACTTCAAACCCCAGAATCCCACAGGAGGCAGCTATAGCAGTCAATAGGGAAGATTCCACAACTAAATGTCTCCCCAAGAAAACCATCTCCCTGCAGAGAGAAAACTAATATACCAGGGAGGAGGCATGGTTAGAACTCTTCTCCCTACCATCCACTTTTATAAGTATAGTTTTGCTTTTTAAGCACACAGGAAAACCATTGGATCCTGCAAAATGACTTCACTCACCAACAATCTAAAATAGCACACTTAAAAAGGTGTTGTTGTTCTTGTGTGCCTTGAAGTTGTTTCAGACTTACGGTGACCCTAAGGTGAACCTATCATGGGGTATCCTGAGGCTGAGAGTGTAGGACGTGCCCAAGGTCACCTAGTGGATTTTCATGGCCAAGCAGAAATTCGAACCTCGGTCTCCAGAGTCGTAGTCCAATGCTCAAACCACTACAGCACACTGGCTCAAAAAAGGTGTTACTTAGAGGCAATTTAGTTGTTTCGGGAGGCACACCCATCTCATCTGCTACCTAAGTTAGGTCTACATGCTGAAGACATTTCACAAGTCTGCTCTGTATTCGTTTGTAAAGACCAAATTTCATACCTATATCCATTGGAAACCATACATTAGCCTGCCCCAAGTCAGTGCCCTGATGATGTGTTGGACTACAACTCCCATCATGGCCAGGGTCTCAGGGGATCACAGGATCTGTAGTTCAACACATCAGGAGTGTGCAGCTTGAGTCAGTCTGCCAGACTGAACTGGTGTCAGCTCCGTCTCCTTCCAATTGTACAACTGATGTTACCAAAGCTGGCATGGCCAGACTTCAAGATCAGGCTGTGCTTATAGGTTGTTGTAGCCAATGCACGCAGCATCAGAAGTTACACACAGGCCCCCCAAAAAGGACATTTAGGTAGCATCCACCTGAGCATGTGATGCTCAGTACTCCTGGGGCTAAATGCCAATAAGCTGCTTTTAAAGTTGGATTATACTCAGGGTTCATAATGAAATACATAGTACATAAAAAATTGAAACTTTTAAGATACCGATACATTCCACTTACTGCAGTGATTCTCAATCTGTGGTCCTTCAATAGTTTTGGAACTTCACCTTCAAGAATTCCTGACTGCTGGCTAAGCTAGCTGGGAGTTCTGGCAACTGAAATCCAAAACATCTGGAGGACCAAAGTTTGAGAGCCACTGAGCTACTCACAAGGGCACTTGAGATTTAACTAATCTTAATGACAACAATAGGCAGGAAACAAGTTATACAGTTGTCTCTTCATATTTGCTGGGGTTTGGTTCCAGGACCCCCCGTGGATACCAAAAATCCGTGAATACTCAAGTCCCATTATATGCAATGGCATAGCAAAATGGTGCCCCATAGCAAAATCAAAGTTTGCTTTTTGGATTACTATTTTTTAAAAAATATTTTCAAGCTGTGAATACTTAAATCCATGAATACCAAATCCGTGGATACGGAGGGACAACTGTATTTTATATCCTTATCAAAATAGTAGTAGAGAGGAAAACCCTACCTGTACAGGAACACTTTTTTTTCCCCAAATTTCCAGCTAACTTCATGAGGTCCAACATTAACTCTTAAAATGAATGTCAGTAAACTGTTAACTGCACAAAGTACAACCTCACAGACTAAATACACATCATCATCAGTCACACCGTGTGGTCTACCATTTTCTTGACGGTCCCTCAGTTCTTGCGTTCCCAGATAGGCAGCAAAACCTGGGTGTTTTGTTTGCAGTTTTGAGTACTGCATTCGGCCTGGTGGGTCAGTCACATGTTCACAGGTCTGCAGTATACACACATATAGGGGGGGGGAAGAAAAGTGAATATGAGAAGCACTCAGAGCCAATTCACACAGTGGAAAAATGCATTTGCAATACAAGTTAGTTGTCTGCTCACTGTACATTTTTTGGAACACCATGCCTGAGGTGTATACTTTAAAAGTAAAACCAGGGAAGAAGGGACATTTTTTTCCCCTTTGACAGTAGCTTTGGCCTACAACTCCCAGCGTATCCAGTGACTAGGGATGATTGGAACTGAAGTCCAAAACAACCGGACAGCCAAAGATGTCCCTACCAACCTCTGAAATAAAGGAGAACATGTCAAGGCAGCCAGAATTTGCTAACAAGTTCAGACATCATGGTAAACCCACTCCTAAATGCATGAGCCCTTTAAAAGGTTTTCCAAAATGTCACATTAAAGGCATATTGGATTTTCCCATCACCGGCTTGAAAATAAAAACGAGCCCCACAATCGAATCAAAACACCAGATGTTTTTATGTAATATTTTATTTATATAGAAATACTTAAAAAAACATGAAGTAGCACCATTACTTAAGTTTTACCTTTATTATGTAGAACTTTAAATGTCAGAAAAATAAAACTCTTGATACAATTTCAAATCTTGTCTCAGCAAATATAATATTAGTATTTGACCATGAGGTTAAAGGCCCTTTATCATAAAATAAAATATACTTTGTTTTTTTAAACTTTGCTCAGTAAAGTACATTTAAGATCAAGTAATATCACCTACATATACATAAACAAGTGGTAAACAAATGTATTAAAATAGAAATACTAAACTATAGTGGTGCAACAGAATTTTTTGTAATTTCCACTGAATTCTATTTATACAAATGTTAGAAAGCATCAACAGTTCCTTTTGATGTATGCTTAAACGCTTCCATTTTTGTAATAATATAGAATAAAATATGCTTCATATCACTGAATAGAAAATATGCTGGGTGAAGCAGATTTAAAAGACTTTTTTTTCTGAACCTATAAAAAATCTCCATCCCAACAGAATACTGTTCAAAGTATTACACATTTATGGTTTTGTAATTCCATTCACAATTGTGTGATAGTAAAATAATACAGTGTTCTTTGCCATAAGGCCATACTAAAAAATAAAAAAGATTTAACCCAGCTACAAAAAAGTTCACTGAACTTAAATTAAAATACTTGTAAACATCTTTGCAATATGAAATATAATTTTTCAAGTCAAAAAAGAATAAAATACTTCAATCTGTATTAATGCAATTTATCTTTAAAACCTTTAAACGTTTTAATATATATAAGAGATATGTTACAGTTTCCATTTTTTCTTTTTTCTTTGATAAAGCTGCAGTATCATATGTTTTTATTATTATCATCATCATTATCATTATTATTAACTTTTTTCACAGGAAAAAAAAATCTTGCCCTTTCAAGAACATTCAAGGAAAGTATTCCATCCATACATTTATTTCTCAGTAAGCAATCTAAGCAACTACCAGCACATTATACTAACTGTTCACACGCCATCATAATCCAATATGCATTTCCTACTTTAATTTAGAAAAGGGTGAAAGACAAAAGATGAAGAAAAGAGAGAGAAAGAGAGAAGCATTTTGGAAGCTTGGCTTAAAGAGAAAAGTGTAAAAACTAGTCTATTACTACAATGTCGTTCCTTAATATTTATAGCATGCACCAGATGTTACAAATATCCCCCTTAACCCATCCTAGGCTACAGTACACTCAATGCAAAATTAAAATCCAATTTCATTTTTGAAAGAAGAAAAAAAGATGGTAACCATCCTGGCAAAGGTCAGGTCCCCTCTTTTGTTACTCCCCCCCCCTTTTGTGTTTTCTTTTGGGATGTTGCAGATACTGCAGCTTTAAAAGCCCAATGCGGATAGTAAGTGTGTATATATATTTATATATTTATATGTAGGGTTATATATGCGAGTGGAAGAGGTTGCTTAGACGTGCGCGTCTTGTGTGCGTCTGTTGTGCGCTTGAATATCAGGGTGGGTGGGTGTGCGCCTGTGACTGAGAGAGACAGAAAGCCTTATCCCACTACACTGTTATAGCACAATTATTCCACTTTAACTGCTATCAGCTGCCTCCTGTGGAATCCTGGGGTTTGTGGTCCAGCGAGACCGAAGAGCTCCCCGGTTGAGAGTTCTAAATGCCCCACCCTAAACTGTGAATCCCAGGATTCTACAAGAGGCAGCCAGAGCAGTTAAAAAGTGGGATCATAGTACTATCACTGTGTAGTGCCATAAGGCTCAGGCCTAATCCACACTACACAAATAATCCAGTTTGAAACTGGATGATTTGCCATGGCTCCTTCCTATGGATTTGTAGTTTTATGAGGTCTTTAGCCTTCTCTGTCAAAAAGTGCAGCTGCCTCACCAACCTACATATCTCAGGATTCCATAGAAAGGAAGGAGCCATGGCAAACAATTCAGTTTCATACTGGATTATTTATGTAGTGTGGATGCACCCTCAGAGGAAGAGGAAGGAGGAGGAGGAGGAGGAGGAGGAGGAGGAGGGAGGGGAGGAAAAAACCCACTTCCTTAGGAAAAGATCCGAATGGCCTGAGTGACGGCACTGTGGCAAACGGGGCACTGGGGCTCCGTCTTCTCGCAGATCCGGTTGGCACACTCCATGCAGAAGAGGTTGTGGCCACAGGGCACCAGGGCAGCGATCACCTCGCTCTCGAAGCAGACGGAGCAGTCGCGGCTGCCTTTCCTCCTGAGGCCAGATGAGGAGCAAGAGGAGCTGGAGGAAGAACTGGACGAGGAGGAAGATGAGGCTGAGGAGTCGGAGGGCAAGCCAGGCAAGTGGCAACTCAGCCCGTTGGCATAGAGGGGGTAGGAGGAGGAGGAAGAAGAGGCAGCGGCGGCAGCGGCGGCAGCAGCGGCGGCCACAGCGGCAGCAATGAGCCTTCCTCCCGGATCACTCCGCACCCGGCGCGCTAAAGGATGCGGTTCGGCTGCCAGCGCCATGCCTCCAACGCTGCCATGGAGAGGCGGGGAGAGCCGCGTTGGAGGAGGTGGAGGTGGCCCAGCTCCACGCCTCTGCCCGCCGCCACTGCTGCTCACCAACAAGGCCAGGTTGGTGTTGGGGGGAGCCGGGCTGCCAGGAAAAGTGACAGCGCTGGCCGAGGAGGGGCTCCCGCGATCAAACTGTGCCCAGAGCAAAGGTGGCCCCCCCGGTGGAGGCGCCGGAGCCAAATCGAAGCCTGGCGGGGAATCGAAGGGAGGCAGCTCAGAAGCAGCGCAGCCATCAGGCGAAGAGAGAACCTCTCCCCCGCCATAGACACTGCCGTAGCCGTTGTTGTTGTTGTTGTTGCTGCTGCCATTGTGGTGGGTGAAGCTCAAAGCTGGGCTGGGCGGGCTGAAGTCGGCCAAGCGGGCACTCCCCCCGCCGTAGTATGAATTGGTGGAAGCACTGCCCAGCGAGCTGGAGCTGTCATGGCGGTAGCTGCAGAAGGGTTTGCGGCCGGGCGTCGGGGGAATGCTGGATGAGGAAGGCGGTGGTGGTGGTGGCGGCGGCGGTGGCGGAGGAGGAGGTGGCGGTGGCGGAGGAGGTGGTGGGGTGGGTTTGCTCCAGAGGCTCCCGGCGCCTCCTCCACTTAGCTCGAAGCCCACGTCAGTGCCGTTGGCGTGGAAGTCATTGTCGTCGGTCAGCTCAACGATGCCGCCGGTACGCATGGCGATGTGGGCTTCAATCTCCTCTCGGGCCCGGTCGACGTTCTCCGGCATGCCGGTCACTTCGAAGACGGGCTCTTTGTCGCGGCTGGGGGTGACAATGTAGGTGTGGGTTTGCTGCTGAATTCGTTTGATGGTGGCCCCCTTGGGCCCCACGACCAGCCCCACCACCCGGTAAGGCACCCGCACTTGGATGGTGGTCTGGCCGGGCAAGTTGGGAGGGCTGGGCACCGTGCCATTCAAGACGGTGTTTTTGTTCCGGGAAGCGCGGATCATGGAGAAATGCTCGGCTGCTGAAATGATCTCCCGTCGGGCCATGGCGACATCTTCTTTCCGGCCCGTCACCACGAAGAGTGGTTCCTCCCCGCGGACTGGGGTTTTGATGTAGGTGTTGGTTTTGGCTCGGAGTGCTTTGATTTTACAACCTGGAAAAGAGAAAAAGAGAGGGAGGGGAAAGGTGGGGAGAAGGGGAAGAATGGGTTACATCTCCAGCTCTTTGGGGGGGAGGTTCAACAAAGGGAGGGGCTCCACCTAATCTGCCCCCCCTCCATCACCTTCCAACAGCTTGAGTTCCCTGAGCATCACCACCCCATAATGAGAACAAGGGCCATTGGGGTCTTGCCTGGGTTTGCCACCCAACACACACACACACACACACACCCCTCTCTCCTCCTTGAGCCAACCCATATTCCCATTGGCTGAGTCCAGGTTTTTTGGGAAGGCCTCCATTGGGCGGAGATAATGGGGGCGGAAAAAAGGGGGGGCAGAGAAATGGAAGAGAGAGAGGAAAAAACAACAATACAAAAACAATACATATACACACAGATACAACCAGATCAAAGGCAATGCCAAGAAAATGTCCACCCGGTAGTGGGCAACCAAACCAGGCAACGCCCCCCTTTGGGGGTGGGGTAAAAATGCTGGATGAGGAAAATAATATCCCACACACACACAATAATGCCCCCCCCATTCCTGCTCCAGGCATCCCATTGGGGAGAAAGAAATCCATCAATAATTTAAAAAAAGAAAGGTGCACATTTGTGGTTTCCCGACCCCAGCAAACTGCCCCCCCACGGGCAGTCCTAAGGGTAAGCCATCAGCAAAGCAAGGCCACCCCAGATCCACACTGCACAAATAATCCGGATTATTTGCCATGGGAGGTGTAGCTTTACAAAGAGGGTCTTTTTCTGCCTTCTCTGCCCAAGAATGCCTGCTGGTGGCTCCCCAAAAGTCCCAATCCTAGGGCTCCTAGGGGAAGGAACCTGGGCAGAAAAAAAAAAAAGAATCCCGTTCCAAAGCGGGTTTATTGGTGTCGTGTGGATGGGGCCGAGCTCAAAAAAAGAAAAAGGTGAAGGTGCTGGAGGTGGGGGGTGGGGACCAAGCTGGCCAACAAAGGCTGGGTATGTGGGGGGGGGGTCTGGATGCACCCGAGGCTCTCCCCACCCCGATCGTGCCCTTTGTCATTGTGTGCGTGGAGGGGGTACTAGAAATCCCCTCCGAGAGGCCGGGTCAAGAGGGAGGGGGGAGCACACCCTGCTGGGCTGGCCATGGCCAGGGATGCCCAACCCGCCCCCCCTCCTCTTCGCCTTCCAGACAAAGAAAGTGAACGGTGCGCTGGGGATGCGGGGGGGGGGAGGTTAGGAAAACGGCGGCCAGGCGGCCGATCGCGGCTCCCCCACCCACCCACTCGCCCACCCACTCGAGGTGGGGGTCCCTGGAGACCCCAAGACAAAGCCAGAAAGAGGGAGGGAGGGAGGGAAGGGGAGCCCGATGGTCAAGCTCGGCGGCTGAAAGATCCACACCCACCCACCCACTCCCACGCGTGCCCACCTTGCCTGCCCACGATCTCGGCGACATGCTCCGAGCTGGGCACCGGGACGCATTCGGTCATGTTGACGCTTTTCTTGCGGGGCTCGTGGTCGTAAAGGGAGGCCGCCTCGTCGCCGTCCAAGCCCAAGAGGGAGAGCTGGTCCAAGGCGAGCTGGAGGGCGCGCTGGTCGTCCAGGGTCTCCCCGCCGCCGCCGCCTCCGCCGCCGCTCCCATTGCGCTCCATGTCCGCAAACAAGGAGCTGGGCATCGTCCCGGGTGGGTGGAGAGGCAAAGGGGGGGATGGCACTCGGATCGGTGGGGAGGGGAAGGGAAGGGAGGAGGGGAAGCCAAGCAGAGCCCCCCCCCAGACACCCACCCCCCCACCCCCCAAAACCCAGACACAAAGGAAGGCGCCGAGGCGGAGGAGATGGGCAGCCAGGAGGAAAGCAACCCAGGAGCCAAATCCTCGATGCAACAAAGGGAAAAAAAGGAGGGGAAATATTACATATATATATATATATATGTATTTGGAAAGAAAAAAAATCTAGTTTCCTTGGGCTGCTGCTTTTATTTTTTTAGGGCTCCTCTTCCTTCGGGGTGCAATCCGCTGGAGAAGATGCTTTGCAAGAAAAATCGTTAACGCCCCCCCCCAAAAAAAGGGGTTCTTTTTTTTTGCTTGCGGGATTTGTTGCGGGGTGATCCGTGGAAAAGGGGGGGTCGTGAAGGCGAGAGAGAGAGAGAAAGGCTCCGATCCTCCTTTTTTTTCCTTTCTTTCTCTCTCTCTCCCACCACCCCCCCGTTTTTCCCCTCCCTCCCCCCTGGAGGTCTTTTCTTCTGGCCACAATGCCAGGCGATGGCAGCCGCGTTTCTTGAAGGCGCCCCTCCCAGCCTCCTCCACTCAGCGATTTTTCTTTCTCTCGGCTGCCCCCCCTCCTTCCTTCCCTCCCTCCCTTCCCTTCCCTCCCTCCTTCCTTCCTTCCCTCGCTTCCTCCTCCTCCGCCTCCTTTCAGTCTCAGCCTCCGCTGCGGCCAGACAGCGCGGATAGCGGGGGAGGGGAGAGAGAAATCAGCGCCGCAGACTCACAGCGGCCGGGAGCCCCAGACCACCGCTGCGCCTCGCCATTGGCCGGATCCACAAGAAGGGGGCGGGCCCGGGTGGGTTGGGGTGCTTGGCTCCGCCCCCTCAAGCCAAAGCTCCGCCCCCTCAAGCCAAGTCTCTGCTTTTCTTTGTTGTCTAAGGCAGGGCGGTATTCCATCTAAAAAAGGCACCAGCAAAAAAAAGGCCAAGCCTTAAAGCGGCGGGGCTTCACCTTTGCTTTACCTTTTAAATATCTTAAGTTGCCGTGGAGCCCCAAGACTTAACTCAAGATATAATAATAATAATAATAATAACAACAACAACACCATGACACCTGGAACATTCACTTTTCAAAGGTAATTAGTTACAGCCTTTTCTTTACCAGGGACCCCCTTTGGTTGCTATGGCCCCCCCAAGACTTAACTCAAGATATAATAATAATAACAATAACAATAATAATAATAATAATAACTACACCATAGCACCTGGAACATTCACTTTTCAAAGGTAATTAGTTACAACCTTTTCTTTACCAGGGACCCCCTTTGGTTGCCATGGCCCCCCAAGACTCAAGATACAGTATAATAATAATAATAATAATAATAACAACAACAACAACATAGCACCTGGAACATTCACTTTTCAAAGGTAATTAGTTACAGCCTTTTCTTTATCTGGGACCCGCTTTAGTTGCCATGGCCCCCCAAGGCTCAAGATATAACAACAACAACAACAACCTGGAACTTTCACTTTTCAAAGATAATTACGGTAGTTTCAGCCTTTTCTTTACCAGGGACCCCCTTTGGTTGCCATGGTCCCCCAAGACTTAACTCAAGATATAATAATAATAATAATAATAATAATAATAACAACAACAGCAACAACAACATAGCATCTGGAACATTCACTTTTCAAAGGTAATTAGTGTCAGCCTTTTCTTTACTAGGGACCCCCTTTGGTTGCTATGGCCCCCCCAAGACTTAACTCAAGATATCATCATCATCACATTCTCTGGGGTTTGGTTCCAGGAACCCCCGTGGATACCAAAATCCACGAATACTCAAGTCCCATGATATGCAATGGCATAACAAAATGGTGTCGCTTAGATGGCAAAATCAAGCTTTGCTTTGGGGATTATTATAATATTTTTTAAAAAGAACATTTTCCAGCCCTGCATCCTTAAACCGTGGATACCGAATCCGTGGATACGGAGGGACAGCTTTTATACATATTTGAAAAAGAAAAATTATAAGAATAATAAACAATAATAATGAGATAATAATAATAATAATAATAATAAAATTATTTAAAGATATCGCTTAAATTATTGCTGGGGTTGTCTCATGGGGGGGGACACACAGCCCCCCCCCCAGCCCCGATGGCTTCAGAGGGCTAAAAGGATGCTTTGCAAAGCAGCTCTCCTTGCAAATGCCCTCCTTTTCTTGCCAGTTTGGAGAGCCGGGGAGGGGGGGGGAGTGTGGTCTCTTTTCCCCACCCAAAGCACCTCTCAGTCCCCCCCCCCTTGATTAAAATGGAGGGGGGCTTGGAGGGGAAGATTTAGGCAGGAGTGGGGAAGGGAGGAGAAAGACCAGACCCAGGGTGGGGGGTGGGGGGACCCCTCGCCTGCCCCCCTCCAAGTCGCCCTGCAGGGAGGGGGCTGACTTGGGCTTGGGGGGGGGCTCCCCAAGGAAGAAGCCTCTCTCTCACCCCCACGCTTTCTTGGTACGGTTTGCAAAGAAGCCCACCCTGCAGGAGGCACATAGCATCGCAAAAACCCCTCCCCAGAAAAGACCCCCCCTCTTTCTCCTTCCTTGCACGGCTAGCGATAGAAAGAGGATCGAGCAAGAGATGCTTGGAGCATGTGCAGAGGGCGTGCTCCAAGCAAGCTCAGCCTCTCCACCCCATCTTTTCGGGGGCAAAAGGTTTCCAGGTCAGAGAAGGGTGTGTATGTATGGCTTGATTTTATTTATTTTTTATTTTATTTTATGGCCTCGAAGCTGACACGCCTCTTCTTTCCTTTCTGTCCTCGCATCCCCACGTGTCGCGAACGCGCGTGGGGGAGGAAAAAAAAGCCCAGCCAGAAGCTTGGTTTTATTTATTTTGTATTTTATTTTTATTTTATTTTTGGTATGGAAGCTGACGCGCCTCCTCTTTCCTTTCTGTCACCGCACCCCCCACGTGTCGCGAACACGCGTGGGGGAGAAGAAGAAAAGTGCCCAGCCAGTGTCCAGCAAAACTGACACGCATGCAGGCAATGAGCACATTAAAAGAAAGAAAAAGAAACCCCATATACACAAGGAGCGCCCCTAAAAGTCCCTCTGGCCACCTCCGCAGCTCCCCATTACTGCACTGGTTTAAGTCTATTGGGGCGAGCGCTCTTTGTTCTCCAAACCTGCAAAGGACCAGCTATTGCGGCGTCGCCTGGAACCCGGTAATATGGGTGGAGAAGGAGAGGGACAAAAGAACCGCAACTCTCTTAGGCCGGATTGGAAGAGCCCCGTTCTACGCATGCGCCAAACGAGGCGTGTTTCCCCCCCTCTCTCTTTCTCTCCCCCCCCACTCCCCTCTGACATGCGCAGACACCTCTTCCCAGTATAAAGAGTGTCGGGATGGAAGGTAGGCGCGCTCCTTCCCAATTCCTAAGGTTCGCAAGCGCCGCCCAGCTCCATACAAAAGGAGGCGTGGCGGTGGCTGCGGCTTTGGGAGCCACGTGCAGTTTTGGGCTGAGTTGGGAAGAGGAGGAGGAGGGATGGGTGTTGCTGCTCCTCCAACGCGGAAAGAGGTGGGGTTGGGTCGGAGACAAAAGACAGAGAGAGAGAGAGAGAGAGAGAAAAGGGGGGGGGGCATCCACACTAGAGAGGAATAACCGAGGTTGAAACTGGATTACAGTTGTCCCTCCGTATCCACGGATTTGGTATCCACGGATTGTTAAGTATTTCTTTAAAAAAAATAATAATCCCAAAAGCAAACCTTGATTTTTGCCATCTGATATAAGGGACACCATTTTGCTATGCCATTTGCATATCATGGGACTTGGGTATTTGCGGATTTTGGTATCCACGGGGGTGGTCCTGGAACCAAACCCCAGGGAATATGAAGGGACAACTGTATTTGCCATGGCTCCTTCCTTCCTATGGAATCCTGGGGTTTGTAGTTTGGCGAGGCACCAGCACTCTTTGGCAGAGGTGAAAGGCCTTGTAAAAATACAAATCCCAGGATTCCATAGGAAGGAGCCATGGCAAATAATTTAGGGGGCATCCACACTAGAGAAATAATCCAGGTTGAAACTGGATTATTTGCATAGCTCATTCCTAAAGAACCTGGGATTTGTAGTTTGGCAAGGCACCAGCACTCTTTGGCAGAGAAGGCTAAAGACCTTGTAAAACTACAGTTCCCTGGATTCCATAGGAAGGAGCCACGGCAAATAATTTAGGGGGCATGCGAGGCACCAGCGCTCTTTGGCAGAGAAGGCTAAAGACCTTGTAAAACTACAATTCCCTGGATTCCATAGGAAGGAGCATGGCAAATAATTTAGGGGACATTCACATTAGAGAAATAATTCAGGTTGAGACTGCATTATTCGCCATGGCTCCTTCCTATGGAAACCTGGGATTTGTAGTTTGGCAAGGCACCAGCACTCTGGCAGCGAAGGCAAAAGGCCTTGTGAAACTACAAATCCCAAGATTCCATAGGAAGGAGACATGCAAATAATCCAGTTTCAAACTGGATTGTTTGTGGAGTGTGGAGGAAAGGAATGTGGAGTCTCCCAAAGGGAGGCTGATCCCACTGTGGCACTCTGACTTCGAGATAGAGATGTGAAGGCGGGGGGGGGGGCTCAAAAATTCAGGAAAAAAATGGTTCTCCCCCTTTCCCCCCACTTTTTAAACAATATCTTTATTTTATAAAGATATAAAATACATATGCTACATGAAATTAAAAAACCAAAAAAGGAAAGAAAACCTATACACACACAAAAAAGAAAAACAACTCTACAACATGAAACATATAACAAAACATTAATAACTAAGAAAATTATTTTTCCCGGGTTTTTTTCCTGAAGCCTTTTTGTTTCTTTTTGTTTTCCTCCCAAAAAAATTGAAAAAGGGAAGAAAATCAATTATGCAATAGTTTTATTTTAGCATGAGGAATAAAATCTATAAGACAAGGTGCTTGTATACAATTGTTTGAATACACTGTATTTTTAATATACCAATTGTGATAATAATTTTATGCCAAATCATAGTCATATTTTATGCTCCTGAAGTAACAGAGTGACTTTCAATCTGTAAAAAGTGCTAATGTTGCATTTTTTCCATTTTTCTGAAAATTTCCATTTTTTTCAGAACCCCCCCCCCAAAAAAAGTGTTGTTCCCCATAGCTTCAAAATGTCCCAAAATTTTACATCTCTACTTCTAGATCAGTAGTTTTTAACCTTTTCTTTACCAGGGACCCCCTTTTGTTGTATCTTTTGTTGCTACAGACCCCAAGACTTAACTCAAGAGTCATCATCATCATCATCATCATCCAATTATACCATCCATGAAACTTTCCCTCAGAGGCACTGGAGGGGGAGGAAAGACTTTTCTCCTGCTTCTTTCTGCAAGTTGTGGCTGGAGTGGATTGAATGCCAATGTGCAGGCCAAGCCAGCCAGCCATCCTTTGCCTTGGCTCCTGTCATGTGGCCACTCCAGTGCAGGGAGGAGGTGGGCCAAGCAACTTTCAAGGCTTCACGGACCCCCTGTGAGGACATCATGGCCCCCTGGGGGTGCCCAGACACCAGGTTAAGAACCATTGCTCTAGATCAAAATTCAGAGGCGTACTTGAGTCTTGGGTCTAATCCACACTTCTCAAATAATCTAGTTTGGAACTGGATTATTTGTCATGGCTCCTTCCTGTGGAATCCTGGGATTTGTAGTTTTACAAGGTCTTTAGCCTTCTCTGCCAAAGAGTGCTGGTGTCTCACCAAACTACAAATCCCATGATTCCATTGGAAGGAACCATGGCAAATAATCCAGTTTCAAAGTGGATTATTTGTATAGTGTGAATGCACCCTCAATTCCTGGAAAGTTGTCCTTTCCCACAGAGCTGCAACATTTTTTTTAAAAAGTATCTTCTACAAAGGCATACAGCCATGCTTAGGCAACAAAGCCTGGGGCAAAGGGGCTCTTTTTCTGTAAGCCTTTTTTATGCCCTTCGACACCCCCCTTTCTTCTTGTCCTCTGTCTAACTGGACGTATCTTGTCAATATGAATCACTTTTCCATACATGAGGAAGTGCAAAGATGATTGTCCGGATGAGTGCAAGGCGGCGGGGGGGGGGAGGCAGAGCTTGCTAATAGGGCAAGCACTTGGCACCACCATGTTGGATTTTTGCCTTAGCAAGCAAGTGCTAAAGTGAGAAAATGTGGTTTTTTGGTAAAGGCAATATATCGCTCCAGCACACATTTGAAATAGTTTTTTAAAAGATAAAATAAAAGGGCGGTGACAGCAAATTAAGGTATGTAAAAAAGGGGGAAATCACTCACGACTGCCATCTTGACTTGCAGGGATGCAAAGCGTATGTCTGCCAAAAAACCATTAAGACAAGTCACAACTGCTGCAATTTGACATTGCTGCGGAGCAATCCAGGGCTCATATAGACAAGCCCAGAGAAAAGGGGAAAGCAGATAAGCTTGCCTTACCAGTGATTCCCCAGTGTGTGTGTGTTTTTTAAGCATAGATGTATGTGTTTAGCCACCAAAATAGAAATCACAAGAAAAGTGGAGGCTCATGGAAGAAAAAATGATCCCTGGGTACATTTTGGAAGGAGTTTTCAAGTGGTTTCTAGAAGGTTCAACTCTACAATTCTATGATTCTATGAAACTACCGGTAGCTATATCTTGTCTTCCATCAGAGACTGACTGGAAGGAAGCCAAACCTAGAGCAGTAACTTGTATAGAGAGCCATCAAGTAGGCTCTAAGCAAAAGGCGTTTTGCTGAAGGTCTGTATCAGGTGGCTAGAGATTGATCCAGTTGCTAGTAAGTGAAAGAGAGACTGTCATAGTGACTCATGCAAAGGCCCATTGGGTAGACTTCTCCAAGGGCAATAACTCTGCAGCTTTTCTGTACTGTGTCAGAATTATCAAAATTTTCCAAATGTAGTTAATCAGAAGGATGTTAGGCTGGAGCAATGAATCAGGCAGAACTGCAACAGCCAGGCTCTTCTGTGGGGTGGGGGTGGGGATGGTGAGTACAGAACTTAGAAACTCTGAAGTCTAGGATGGTTGGTTTCTTTCAGCATAGAATCATAGAGTTGGAAGAGACCACAAGGGCCATCCAGTCCAACCCCCTGCCATGCAGGAATACACAATCAAATTATTCCCAACAGATGGCTATCCATTCTCTGTTTTAAAACCTCCAAAGAAGGAGACTCCACCACACTCTGAGTCAATGTGTTCCAATGTCGAACAGCTCTTACTGTCAGGAAGTTCTTCCTAATGTTTAGGTGGAATCTCTTTTCCTGTAGTTTGAGTCCATTGCTCCATGTCCTAGTCTCTGGGGCATTAGAAAAGAAGCTTGCACCATCCTCAGTATGACATCCCTTCAAATATTTAAACATGGCTATCATGTTGTTTCTTAACCTTCTCTTCTCCAGACTAAACATACCCAGTGGTATGGAGAAGCACAGGCTTTAACTGTTGCCCTCTTGTCCTTTGTTGTGGACATTGAGGTGACGATGAAGTGAACAGGAGGAGAGTGTTGTTTTTTATAGTCCAATAAGTTTATCGTCTTCAGATGGGGTTTATCGTACAAGGGAAGGGAATGCGGAAGTAAAGCCCGAGATTAGCGCACCCCGCTTTGCCTTATTGCACGACGTCAGTGTGCTTCAGGTGTTCTCCTATTCCAGTCCTGTGGGAGACATTGGTAAACATGAGTCTTTTTTGCTAACAGATTTTTCCAGTTAGTAAAAAGACTCACGTTTACTACCGTCTTCCACAGAACCAAAGCAGAAGAACAGGGGAATCATGCAGACGTCATGTGATAAGGCAGGGTGGGACACACTATCCTTGGATTTTAAAGCTGCTTCCTTTCCCTCATGCAATAAGGCTCTAAAAGTAAACATTTTAGTTACTATAAATGGTAGAACCAGCGTGGTGTAGAGGTTTGAGTGTTGGAGTACAACTTTGGGGACCAAAGTTCAAATCCTAGCTCGCTCATGGAAACCCACTGGGTGACCTTGGACAAGTCACTCTTTCTCAGCCTCAGAGGTAGGCAATGGCAAAAACCTCTCTGAACAAATTCTGCCAAGACAACCCAGTGAGGTTCGCCTTAGGGTTGCCAGAAGTCAGAAATGACTTGAAGGCACACAATAGCAAAATGAATGAGAAAGTAATGTGTTACTTTTTAAAACTGTTACACAATACCTTTGCAGATAGTCATAGTATAACTGATTATTTTTAAACAGCAACTTCCCCAAGACGTAATGGACATAATGAATTAGCATCAAGGCTAGAGGTCTACCTCTTCAAGGCTCTCCATCTTCAGGTGGGTGGTATAGCCCAGGAGAGATGGAAGATCTCATTTGAGCCCCATACCATGTCTGCTTGAAGCTTTGCAGGAAGTTGCTAGCTACTCTCAATTACTTATTGTGGATTCCAAATTATGGGCAGGAGATGGTCTGGTGCTCTCTGTCATTTGTGAGCATAAAATAAACATGCATTGATGATGTTTTCATCATTCCCCCCCTCCCCTGCAAAAAAATGTTACCCCTTCTTGCCCTTGGGACTAGTATACAGTCAGACCCACCGTATCCACAGGGCCCAAAACAGGGACACATCCCATAGAGTCATCCTAGATAATGCCTAGAGAGGCATCCTCTCTAGATATCTTCTAGGTCCTCAAGATAACTATGGTATTTTTTACTGGAAGTCCATTACTTTTAATAGGGTTCACTGTTATAAATGGTAAGTCCAGGAACCGAACCCTAGCGGACATGGGTGTCCAACTCTACTTGGTTCTACCCTCATATGTTACGGAAAGGAATTACTAAGTTAATTCTAGCATGAAGCTTTACTGTGAGAGACTAAGGACTTTATCAGACACAGAAAAGAATTGTGCTAAAATGACATGATTTCAATGGAACGGGTTGTCATTATCAGACGATGTCATTGTGCTCCTGTGGCCAGTGTGTCAATTGTCCAGAAATAAGGCACCACTTTTAATTGACGGCTTAAGCCGTCAATAGATCGTCTGTGCCAGCTTTTTGCTGGCATTGCCAGTGTGTGAAACTTTGGGCCATGTAAATCTTGTCACTACAGAGTCAATGGCCGGACGGAGCACAACACTTCCGGGTGAGATCGCAACATCCAGGTAAGTGACAAACTTTTTATGACCTTCCCCAGGTTACCTGGAAGTTTTAAAATGTATTTTGGTGCTTTTTGTAACGCTACATGCTTTATTTTTTTATTTATTTTTGAATTCCCCACATGATCAACTCTCCCAAGAATCTGCAGGATTTCAATCGAGGAAGTTAACAGAGCTCCGTTCACTTCCTCTTCATTGCTGGGGAAGCCATTGACAGGGAGAGAAGGTATGGTACATGCAGTGGGGGACGCTCTCTGGCCAGCATAGAAATGTTTTTTTTTTTCCTATGCCAGCAAAAGAACGCTTTATAGGGCTCATCCGATAAAGTCCTTAGTGTATCTGATCAATAGCTTGCATATCTATATGGAAGTGTAACATACTTGTAGGTAACTGTTTAGGATAGTTGCAATCTTGTTCTCTCTTTCTATTCGGAATGTTGCCATGTTTTATGGGGTTCCAGTCGACTGCTTTCTGACAAGGAACATCTCATCAGCTGAGACAGACAGGTTGGCTCTCCCTTGCCCACTTAGACTGACTGTTCTGGGAAACTATACCACCACCACTCAGTACATTTTGCATGTCTGCAAACTGTACACAACTTTATGTACTACTTCTCTAAAAATTAGCTAATACACATTGGAAACTGCTTAATGCAGTGTAGATGTGTAAATTGCTATTGCTTAACAATTTGTAAGCTGCTCTGATAGCCTTTGTGGCTGAAGACCGGGGTATAAATACCTAATTAAATTAAATTTTAAAAATTAAAAAGAAAAAAAATGTTTCATAATTAGTTTCCTTATACAGAATGAATAGTGACTTCTGGTTTGAGCTGTTTCAATTCTTGGCTGCCTTCCTCCTCTCCCTCATCCTCCCTGTTGTTTGAAGCAATAATCAAAAATTCAGAGTCAGAAAAGTGAGACAGAAATGATAAGGAGCCAATCTCCAGGCTATCCAAAATGGAGGCATCAGCAAAAATATATGCTATCATTCAATTAGAGCTGAAAGGTTTCCTGGAGGCCCTAGAGCCCCCAAACCTGGTCCCCGTGGGCTTCCCACTCAGCCTCAAGCATAGTTTCTAGCCCCAAGGGTCCATTATTCTTTCCCACTCAGCAGTGGCACTTGCCCTCAGCTTCAGGGACAAGCGGCCAGCTTCAGTCCAGTGCACCACAACATGGGACAGCAAAGTGAATTCCTGTCATATACCCCACACACACACACAAGCAAAGGGGTTTTAACCTACCCTTCTCCCAGGGCAAAAAGGCTTTGCTTATCTTTGGACTTTATCAGACCAGCATCTAAAAGCACTGTAATTCTGTGACTGAGGAAAGTGGAAACATAGCGGCATGATTACAGTAATTATCGCACATCGCCATAATCGTGCAATACTACTGGCATGGAATTTCTCACATGACTACCACTAGTAGTTTAAAAACAGGATTTTATCCTGCTATAGTAACACTTGTCTTCACATTGCCTTCTAATGACACAGTATTAATGCCTCCTGCTGGCCGGAGCATGTGACTTTAAGAAAAATTTTCTCTTACTTCCGCCATTTTGTATGCATAAGATTTTGGCTGTTCTTGCAAGAAGACACAACTGTGCTCTAAAACACTAAAGACAAATAAATAACCAAAGAAATTCACAAATACACACTTAAACAAACATAAAAAGGTACCAAGAAAAGGCAACACTTAATTAAAAGAGTGTTCTATAGGTCCCCTTCACGTTCTCCCCTGGAAGTTTAATTATGTGTTCGCATTGGGAATGGGAGGGGGAGAAAAGGACCACCCATTCACACTGTAATCATGCAATTACAGTGGGACGTGATTATGACACTTTCGTCAATACTGTGAAAAGAGCGATATTGAGGGCTATTGATGCCTTTGCCTGTGAATTAAAAGTTACACCTAATTAATGGGTGGAGCAGACAGACCACAGGATGATGATGACGTTGTGCAATAACGGGAACGCGTTTGTGATACTATCATGTCATAATTCTGCTATTTCAGCCCAATCTGATAAAGTCCTTTATCATTAAGCAAAGTGAGGTAGCTGCCTCAGATGGTGGGTACTGGGAGACCTAGAACAAAGATGAAGTATTGAAAGACACCATGTGCTATTCAGTCTGGCTTGTGGCAGCCTACTGCCCTCAGTTGCAATGGAGCGTGCTGTCCTTTCACCAATGTTGAGGTGAGGCTCAACTACTGGTCCAGTCAGCTTTTGTACGTGGAATCGGGCCGGATCTATCTTATCCTATTTCCTTTGATGGCCTCAAATCAGTTTACATGGCTGTCTTCCTTCTCGCTTTATTTTCACAATAGCTTGTGACCTTCATCAGGCTCAGAGCTTAATAATAACTAGTTGGTTAACTCATTAAGTTATTAACTCATGCAATTTTTTTCCTAATGAGACTTAATTCACTGGATTCCCTAATCAAAGCTAAGTGTTATCCTATACTTGAACAAATTAATTGTTTTGATAACTTTGTTAGGCTTTTTCTCTGGCAAATTCAGTAAGAAAGAAAGGCCTAAAGGGAAACGGAATTAGGATTGCAGAAAATGCATCACATGGCTTTGTTGCTAGACAGGATAATCTGCTTGCTGCATCAGGGATATCTTTGGGAGTAGGGAATGTAATACAATAGGTTTTAGAAACTTAACAGAAGAATAGATGGGAAGCAATTGACAAACTGTGGATTGAGGGGCAACTGAAGAATAATGAAAAGAAAGAAAAAGGGTGAGCTCCCCCTTTCAGCTTTCCACCCCTACTTCAGTGGGTTACATGCCTGAAGGGGCTTGGTGAGGTTGAATTACAAGTCTGAAGCCAAAAGTGTCACTTAACTGATGCCTCTCTAAGAATTTCCCAGTATGTCTCTATGGTAAATTCCAGCAGACATTACCATAGAGTCCCACTGGAGGATCTAGGAAATGGCTAGAGAGGCTGCCCCTCTAGGCAGCTCCAATGTGACTCGATGGTAATGTCTGCTGGAAGTTACTGTAGAGTCGTGCTGAAGGACCTAGGAAATGCCTAGAGATACTATTGGGGGGGGGTGATGGATAATTAAAACCACAGGTACCGGTCCTGCACATATGGTGGGCGGGAGGGACCTGTACTAAAGTTGCAATTTTCTCAGGTCCTAACATTTAATATTATCAAATTAATTTTCAAATTTTATCTTTCATGTTCCGATAAGGCTGAGCATGTGTGTAGTCCCACTCTGGCCCAAAGTCACCCAGCGAGGTTTTTTTTGCTCAGTGAGGGCTTGGACCTTGATTTCCCAAATCACAGTACAGTACTCTAACCACTATACCACACTGGCTTTCCTATACAAAGTGGAATAGCCTGGTCCTAGTCAAGCTGATGTTGAAAGCACCAGATCAAGCCAAACCTGGGGCTTGACTGCATGGGGTTAAAATCCAGATGGGACTACTTTGACCTGGAGCTGCAGCACTTGGAATCTGGACTATTCTGACCAGGATTTCAGCACCACACCTGTCAAAGCCCAAATCTGCATTGGGTTATTACTTCTACCACCCATTCAAAACTGTTACTCACACTTGATTCTGAGCTCTGGGAAAAGCAAAGCCCCAGCAGTAGTCCCTTTCTCTGAAGCAAGAACAGGCAGCTTACTTGCAGGGTAGGCGCCTGTGCTGCCTTCAGAGCGGGCAACTACTGCGGACACTTTGCTTTTCCTGAGCAATTGTGCACTGGAAAATCAAAGCACCAGAGGCAGTCACCCTCTCTGAAGCCAGAATGGGCAGCTTACTCATGATGGCAGGGTGGGCGCTTGTTCTGCCTTCAGAGCAGGAGTCTACCACTGGTGCTTTGATTTTCCCAGACAATTGTGCACCGGAAAAGCAAACCCCCAGTGGTAGTCACCCACTCTGAATCCAGAATTGGCAGCTTACTCGCGATGGCAGGGCTTGCTGGGCATTATGGCCTCAGAGACAGTGACAACCATAGGGGCTCTGTGCTTGGACTAAGAAGTGGCACAAAGGAGGGGTGTGTGGAAATGGTGGCACCTCAGGTAGTGCTTGTCCTTCCTCTCTTCCCCACCCCGAATCGAGTGTGGATGGATTGTTCATATGGCTGTTTTCTCTGGAGTTTCCTACAAACTCCAGAGAAAACTGAGTTTTCTAAAACCCGGATTAATGTTTTTTTCCTGGTTAGCAAAAAGATGCGGTTTTATCTTGGTCTCCCATAGGACTGGAACAGAAGAATGACAACATCATGTAGTAATGCAGCATGGAAGACAACCTTCTTGCTGCTCTGCTGTTTTACTTCAGCATTGGAAACTGTTTAACGCAGTGTAGATGTGTAAATAGCTGTTGCTTAAAACAATTTGTAAGCCGCTCTGATAGCCTTGTGGCTGAAGAGCGGGGTATAAATAAATAAATAAATAAATAAAACATGATATAAGCCTCTAAGGGTCTACGCACAGCCCTATCCTTCGGCAGCATGAGCTTCATTTACCAGTTGAATTCTCTACACAGAATGAGGTAGGGCAATATCTTGTCCTTCATTTCTTGAGTGACATCACTAGCAAACCTATTTTCAGAATTTGGAAAATATAACTTTTGGACTACCACTTCCAGAATCCCTCAAGCTATCTGGGGGATTCTGGAAGTTACATTCCAAAACAAAACCCAAACTTTTCCAAGCTGTGCTTGCTTATTATACTGTGGATTTCCCTCCCAGATGATTGAAAACATGTTAACAGAGGTAAATGCAAAGGAATAGAAAGTGGAGTAGTGTGAAACCTTACATCATATACATTTTCTGAATGCTGAATTTAGGTTTGCAGTGAACACAGCAGGTTCTTTCATGCAAACTCACCAAAAGCTTTGCTTGGGACTATGGGACAATTGTTCCATTAATTGGAGCTCATTTTGGAGTCACCTTAACAAAACTTTGGGCTCTCAATTGCTTCCTGCCATAGATATGCTGATGTTTAGTGCAAAGAAACTTTAACATAAGCTGCTCCAAAATCAAAGCTAACCTTTGTAATAGATGGCTTGTGTCTTTAAAGCAGTAGGTAATACAGGTATTGTCTTTCCAGGTGGGAATACTGTTGCTTCCCCCCACGCCATAGGTAAACTGCTGAGAGCAGAGCACAATGGACTATGTTGCTTTTGTAAATTACCCAGTCAATTTTCCAGTTTGTTTCACCCAATGTCATGAAAGCAAATTCTGAAAAGGTAATTGGGTACTTGCTATGCATTAATAATCAGCCAAATGACTTAAAGAGTTTAGTTAGCTCCAAAGAGGGGAGAAAACCAGCACACACTATTTTAAAGCCCATCATATTTAATCTTTGCTCTTCTGACTCATATCTCTGGTCATGATCCAGCCAAAAGGAAACCATTGTATTCCTATTCACTTCCATGGCAAAAGGTTTGGAGTGTTATTATTGAAATCAACGCTCCAGTTTGAGAGACTATGCCCTAAGGACATTTAACACTCTCCTTTGTTCTGCATAGGGCCACTAGAGCTGAATTCTGTCAAAATGATACTAGAAACTTAATTTTGTGGATGAGACAGGATTAGATTTAATTGACATGGTCAGGTGTTTTTTTTTTAAATAAACCTTTTTAATGTAATAAAAAGAGAGCTCCAATTTATCCTACTTTTTAAAAGAAAAATGCTCATTTTTCACATTTCCTCCAGGTAACAGGGCAGAATAGGCCACCTCTGCAACCCGGATATGCCGGTAGAGAGCTGGTGTATCCTGGCTGGTGTAGAATCCTTAGTAAGGGACCCTAGAGGCAGCTGCTGTTTACCTTGCCTGTTGTAGGCAGACCCGCGCAGCGACAATAAAATTGGCTACTGTAGAATCCCATTCTTTCCCAGCTCAAACTTTATTACATTGTTTACTGCAGACATGCCACTGCAACCTAGCACCAAAAGTGTTTCTCTAGCCCTCCTTCACTATTATGCCAAAGCTGCTAAAAAGTCCCCAGCTAGAAAGATGACAAGAAAGAAAAGGGGGACCACACAGGTGCAAAAAGATTTTGTAAAAAGGAGCTTCTTTGTCAGAGGCCTTGTTAGCTGATGTATCCCTTCTTCATGTAGGGACTGTAGGGAAAATTGCATTTGAGGGGTTAGGATTCTTATTTGTGGGCCATGCCCTAATTCCCCCACTCCCATAGATAAACACCTCTGTTACTATGAGGATTAAGTTCAGAGGGAACAGTGAAGGTCAAGAGGGATGGCACATAGAATCATAGAATCATAGAATTGTAGAGTTGGAAGAGACCACGAGGGCCATCCAGTCCAACCCCCTGCTACGCAGGAAATCTGATCCAAGCGGGATGGTAGCTTCAGCAACCTTTTCCTGGAAAGATGAATAAGAGGAGCAAACCATTGCTGTCTGGGACCACAGAGTGATGAGAATGCATCTGGCACCATCATGGCAAATTTTGGCAATAACTCCTGTGAACAGGGGAAACAGCAGAAAAGCATACACCATGGGCCCTTTACAGTCAAACAAGGATGCATCCCTGTGACACCCCTGAGCTCTGGAGCAGAAAATCTTGCACTGCTTGTTCAGAGGTGAAGCAAACAAGTTCACGGTTGGTGTTCCCCTGAAATATCTTTTGCAGGATGCCCAGGTGTAGCTTCCACTCATGACAGGACATGGCTGTCTGACTCAAGGCATTGGCTATGACATTCTAGTCACCTGGAAGATGAATTGCTGAGACCCAAATCCCCTAAGGGATATACCATCTCCAAAACTGAATGCTAAGGAGCAACAAGGTGTCCAATATCATGCCTCCCTGCTTGTTCACCACAGTGGCATTGTTGGACAATGTGATTCATGACCCATCCATGTTACTAGATTTTGATGGGGGTACAGATAAAGTTACTCTGACTGTGCACCTAAAAAAGGTGGTGCAATTCGCTGAGGTTACTGCTAGAGTTCCAGATAGAAGGCTTGGACCTTCTTTTCAAGTCCTCAGGGGAAAAAACAGTACCTTGAAAAGAGAGTGAGTGGGGGCATGACAGGTTTGTCTATACAGAGGGAAGAATGTGGATTGCTGCAGGGTAACACCATCTTGCAGCAGCTTTTATTTGTCTCAATGGTCTATTTGCAAGATTGCAGGCATGTGAAGCAAACCACATTTGGTATTCCCATGGGCATGGCTGCAAGTCAAAATGGAGGGCGTGAGTGAATCACTCACAATTTTATTTTCCCCAGGTTGCCCCCGCCAAACATTTTTTAAAACAAAATACAAGGTGCGGAAGAGCAACCTTCCACCTTAGCAAATACGCAGAAAAGAAAAGAAAAGAAAAGGAAAGGAAAGGAAAAGGAAAAGGCTGTTTTCTCACCATAGCACACTATCACTAAGGTGAAATCCAAGATGGCAGTTCTAGGCGCTTGCCTTGCCGGGAAACTCCCCCCCCCCCGCATGTACATCCAACCAATCATCTGCCAACTTCTGCTCATATTGGGAAAGCAAATCAGTTCAGGTCCTTGTCCCAACAAACATTTGCTTCGCTGTTTTTCAAAAAATATGGGAAATGCCACAAAGGCTTTTTTCACAGAGTATATGACAGTGAATTGATATGGGATCCCATTGGGACAAAAGGTATTCTCCACGCATTCTGTGAGGAGTATTTTTGCTGTTTCGACAACTCTAGTGTCGTTCCTGCTGAGAAAAAGAAAATCATAGAATCATAGCATTGGAAGAGACCACAAGGGTCCAACCTCCTGCCCTGCAGGAATACACAATCAAAGCATTCCCAACAGATGACCATCCAGCCTCTGTTTAAAAACCTCCAAAGTCGATTGATTCTGCAAGCCCTGACTGCACTACAAGACTGTCTTGCAAAAGGCGGCGATCAATGACACTGCACTTAGTCCTCCTATATGCAGGTTTGCCCAGCAGAGTGTAAGACTAGGGCTGCTCGCGACACAATATAAACAGGAACAGATTTCACATAATGGGATTTGAATGCAATGCCAGAAGTAAATTATAATGCTGAGTGTGTTTCTGGAACTGTAGGCCCCAATTATGGTTAGGACACATGGGGAATTTTAGATTTCCCGCCCTCCCCCTTCACCTTGCATTGTAAGGTCAAGGGAAAAATTGAAGTACTGTATACAGTAAAATATGCCTTACATAATGCCAGGCAGCTTGGTGCGGAAATAACATTCCCAGTCTCCTAACCATGATCAAAAGTGTACTGGGGGCTTGAATATTCCCTTCTGCCTCTAATCTTGCACACAAATTCTCCCTCCTTTTTTTTCCAGAGCTAACCAATACAGGCTTGCTACATCCATATTATGGCTAACCATGGTTAGCATCAAAATAGAGCAAGACCAGAACCTTCTCTGTAAACTCTGCATTATTTGGCTTTTCTTCCACCCCATTACTCTTAAGGGTTGTCTTCACGGTCAAGATAATCCTCATAGAATTCGCTGGGAATCCTACCTCTCCTGATGGCATTCCACATCGGATCACCGTATTCAGAAGGAGGGGGGCCAAATCCACTGTAAACTCCACTAGGAAAGTGTTTGCGGCTTTCCCTGAAGTTTTTTAAAAGCTCCATCGAGAATGTGCATTGTAGCTCGTTTGGACAATTGAATTTTCATTCATTCGCATTCCCCGATAAGAGCAGAAGTGGAAGCTGATTGGTCGGACGTGGGCAGGGGCTGGTGCTTGTTAACAAGGCAAGTGCCTGGAACTGCATGTTGGATTTTCACCTTAGCAATCATGTGCTCAGGTGACAAAACATCCTTTTTCTTCTTTTTTTATTATTACTTTAGGCAGAATATTGCACTTTTGCACCTTAGATACCTTTTTAAAAAAATACTGTTTGGCAGTGACAACTGATGACAATAAAAACACAAGTAACTCACTCATGCCCGCCATCTTAATTTGTAGGCATGTCTGTTGCGACAGCAAAAGCAGATAGCTTTGCATGCCTGCGATTTTGCCAGGGAAAAAAGTTAAGAGAAATCAAAGCTGCTTCGAATTGGCATTAGTGCACATTAATCCACATTTCCTCCCCCTCATATAGACAGGCCCCAACTCTGGAGTCCTGGATTTGAATTCCGACTCGGCCATGGTAACCCACTGGGTGACCTTGGAGAAGTCACACTTTCTCAGCCTCAGAGGAAGGCAAAGGCCAACCTACTTGAAGGCAGACAGCAACAAAAAGCAGTGAGCTTGCTTTCTACCTTTTGACCAAAGAGTCTGAAGATAACTGACAAATGTTGGCCCTTCCCCCGCTTTTTTAAACTGTATGATACTCAAAATCTGTTTCATTAAAATTTAGTAGAACTTAAAAAAATGATTGTTGGGGCATATTAAACTACCCATTTTTAGTTATGCCATTTGGTTTTCTGTAGAGCTTTGGAACTCACTCGTTAGTTATAATTTTGGGGGGGGGCAACAATAGTTGTTCACATTATAGTGAAACTTTTTAAATGTGTAAAGTAACTAATTACTTGGAGGAGGAGCTTATGAATACTGAATATGGTAGAAAACTCACTCCTTCCATCCAACTTTGTTTCACCTCAACACCTACAACAGAACATGCAGCAGGAACACGATAAGCATGGGTCTGCTATTAAGCAAGTGATATTCCTCCACCTCTATTTAATGAAGCAACACATAAAATGTTATAATTGAATTGCAAAAGATGTGAAGTTATCCCTTATTAGAATGAGATCATAATGTTGCACCTTGGTTTTTGCCAAAAGAAATTAATTACAAAATATTATTATGGATCAACACAGCCGCCTTGCCTTCATTTTTTGGAATTGCAAGTACATTCGGACCCCCATATCCCTGAGGGTTTGTTCCTGGACTTATCGTGGTTACTGTGAAACTGCAGATAACAGCAAACTCTATTAAAATAATGGGACTTCTGGTTAAAAATATCATAGAATTGCATTGGAGGACCTAGAAGATGTCTAGAGAGGATGCCTCTCTAGGCATTTTCTAGTAAGACTGGTGTGTTCCTGTTTTGCATCCTGTGGATAACTGAAAACGTGGATATTGGTTCTGCAGATATGGGGGTCTGACTATACTTAGTTGTGTCTAAGTAGTTATTTGCAAGCTCTGCTTTCTTAGGCTCAGACTACATAGAGCTGAAAATGCACTTCAGCTCTGTTTGTAGCCTTTTGTAGACATAAGATAGTTACTGACATCTAAGTCAAACACCATTTTTTCCTGCCTCAGGGCATAAATGCAGAGTAGAAAAGACTGCATGTTATTCTTATTCCCACTGCACACACACCCAGCTTGTTGTGGTTATTTGCCTTCAATTTGGCTCCAACTTATGGCAGCCCTCTCCTACGGTTTTCTTGGCAAGATTTATTCAGAGGAGGAGTGCTACTGCCTTCCTCTGAGACTGAGAGAGTGTGACTTGCCCAAGGTGCCCCAGTGGGCTTCCATGGCCAAGTCGGGATTTTTCTATGAACCCATGTGGTCTTACATGTGGTCTTTCACCTTGGGCCCTTTCACACAATACAATGATACCACTGTTATTCCACTTTAATAACTATGGTTCTTTCCTATGAAACCCTATGATCTGTAGATTGGGGAGGTACCGGAGCACTCTTGCTGAGAATGCTAAATGCTTTTCCTTAATGCCCCTCCTTAAATTGCCAATCCCAGGATTGCAGAGCATGGAACCATGGTAGATAAAGTGGAATCATAGCAATATCATTGGATAGTGTGAACGGACCCCTGATTTTCTTTTAATCCTGGTTTCTTCCAAGGTGGAGTTCATCAGAGAAGGCATAACAGCTATTAGGGAATGATGGAAGGAGATGGCCTGAGATAGAGAAGGTAGCTGTGGGGAAGTGTAGGAAGCAAGGGAGACAGATGAACTGTGTGGATAGATTGTGTAAACATTTGCTTAAGCTTTGTGTAGACAAGGGTTAAAGGGCAGGTTGATTTTGCTCAGCAAGGAACACAGAGAAGGGGTTTTGGTTTCTCTTAGGAGGAGGGGAGAGCATTCTAGTAAACGTCATCCTGGAACTTATCTAGAACATGACTGGTGTTATGCTGACCTTTGGGAGGTAAGATATAAGGTGGCAATAAGTTCAGGAGAAAGCAATGTCTTTTTGCTAAGAGAGAGATCAGTCAGGGTCCTGCACCAAACACAGAATCATAGAATCATGGAGTTGGAAGAGACCACAAGGGCCATCCAGTCCAACCCCCTGCCATGCAGGAATACACAATCAAATCATTCCCGACAGATATCATAGCTACGTGTTATCTCCCCATTCAACCCCTGAAACCCTCCCTCAGCCAATCAGCTGTCAAGTGGTCTTCAAATGCCATCATCCCTCAACTACCAGTGGCCATGCTAACTGGAAACATTGGGAAATGAGAACATAAGGAGGCTGCTCTCAGGCATGGAACTCAACTGGAATTGAAACATACTCTCTTCTGGCTTCTGACTCTTTTCCAAGATGATCTCAGCCTATCTAAACATAGTTTTCCCTTTTAAAAAGTCTCCAGCTTAATTTCAGTCTTGAGTGTGTGCTCTGTAGCATAACTGGTTTTCCTGATAGTTGGTAAGTTCCCTCTGGCTCAAGGCCCACATAAAGGAGATGCCTTTGAAATACCACTAGCTGCAATAGAGCACACCCCCTCCAAATCTGAGGCAAGCAGCTAGAGAGAATATCTAGGGCTCCTCTATTTGTCTGCCCCAAGAATTCCTGAGCTGAGCAAGTAACTTGTGACAACTCTAACAGCATTTGTTGTCTGGGTTGGCAAAGATTCACCAGGGGTCATCTGATAGATTTCTTGGTGATTTACAGAAATTCACCAAGGTTTTGTGATTACATACTGTTTAACAATTTGTTGTTGTTGTGTGCCTTCTTGTCATTTCCGACTTATGGTGAGCCTATCACAGGGTTTTCTTGACAAGATTTGTTCAGAGGAGTTTGCCTTTGCTTTCCTCTGAGGCTGAGAATGTGTGACTTGCCCAAGGTCACCCAGTGGGTTCCACAGCTGAGCAAGGATTCGAACCCTAGTCTCCAGAGTTGTAATTCAATGCTCAAACCAGTACACCATGCTGACTCTCATGTTTAATAATAGCAACCAACTTTGTCCTCTACTTCTTAATACTAAGATGGAGAAATGGAATGAGTACTTTTTGGACCACAAATATTACATTACAGCTGGCTGGGGGATTGTGGGATTTATGGTCCCTCAATGTAACTCTTCAAAGGTCTGTTGAAGAAGGTCTTTTTACTTGGATATATTGGGTTTCTATTTGAATTTTTGTATTCTTTCATTATTATTATTATCTTTTAACTGCCTTCTGGAAACTGTTTAAATTAATGTTTTTAATTTGATACTTCTGAGACCTAGAAATGCCTAGAGAGAACGTATTTTTTTTGGACGTGGATAAAGGATAAGGGATAAAGGACACCACGGATACCAAATCCGTGGATGCAGGGATGAACTTGTACACTAGAGTCCACCTAGAACCAAATAGTTTGGCCAGCTTCATGATCACCCAGCCCAATAGAAACCTCCACTGGATAGCGATCTTGGTTTGTTCCCCCACCCACCAGCAGTTATAGGTGTATAGTGCCTCTGAACACAGAGGGTCCATGTAATGACTGTAGTCAGATTCTCAGCCACTTTGGACTCCCGCCTTGCACTGATTGCAAAGTGGGCAGGCTGCCAGTGCAAAGCACACACTATACACTCAGGGAAATTTGTCTCAGCAAAATCCTGAAGCCTAAAAGAGAAAAACAACCATCTCCCTATGTTTTTCTCTTTGTTAGCATGGCTCTGAATGCTTGGAATGGATAATATAGGAAAGATGGTCAGAAAGCAACCTAGATTCCTTCTGCAAGGGGACATGGAGCGGGGCAGGGGGGGGGAGAGGAGATCTGTATGGCTTTTATCAATGATGTTGGCTCTAGCTCAGTAAGCTTCCTTTCAACATTCACATGCCTTGATACACGTGGGGTACATGGATTTCTCACCCCCCCCACACACACACACTGCAGCCCCTGCATTTTAGCATGGGTGCCTTTTGCAGCTGGAGCAAATTCACTGAGGGGAGGTTTTAATGATCCAGCAGCATGGCGGGAATAATGAGAATATGGCAACCATTTAAGTCTGCCTTAATCATTACCACAACTGAGTAAGCATGAACGATAACCACAGCTTTCATTATGCCTTATGTAATTCCATGCATGAACTTTTGCTCCCGGCTTCCTGTTTCTGGAAGAAATGATCATGTCCGTTTTCCTAGGAGGCAAGCAGGCTGAAGCTTCTGTGAAGGCCATGAGCAGACTGATCAGGGGATTAGCACCCCCTCCTCCTTGTTTGTCCCTAGCATCTGATAATCCAAGGCGTATTGCCCCAGAATAAAGAGGTTCTATCCAGCTACTACAAATAAATTTCCAGCTCTTTTGCCTCTTTCTGTCTTGACTGATTGCTAGTTAGGTAACTGGGAAATGCAGTGCCCACGTGGCACAGTCTGGTTCATTCCCCTCTTCCTTATATGTTTCCACTGTTACCAATGGCCAAGGAGATGTGCAAAAATAATGGCATCATTGTCATCCTTCACGTTGCCAGCAAACCCGCCAACTATTCCTGTTTGATTAATACTCTGCTACCCCATTTTTCCAGCTGCTTTTAAAATGTCCCATTGTCTTGTCTACACTGCAGGAAAAAAATGTACCCACCTTATGGCTGCTGTGAGCAGGGCATGTGATGTTCTTCACCATTTGATGGGACTACGGTTCTTTTTGAGGCCTGAAGGCTTTGATCCAGTTTTTTTAAAACTACAAAGTTGTTTAAACAGCTAAAATACTCCTCATAGAATTTGAGGAGAATACGACCTGTCCTAATAGCAATCCACATTGTTTCTCCGTATTCAGAAGGAGGGGGGGCAAAAATGGCAAAAACTCTGCAAGAAAAGCCTTCAGAGCTTTTCCCAGAGTTTTAAAAAATCAATGAGGTGAATCTGCATTCCCGCTCGTTGGGACAAGTGTTTCGAAATGATTCGCTTTCCCAAATGAGAGGAAACGCAAACCTGATTGGCTGGACGAGCATGGGGGGGGCATGGCTTGCGAACAGGGCATGTGCTCGCTGCTGCCATGCTGGATTTTCACCTTAGCAAGCAATCAGAAAGGCGATAAAATGGGGCGTTGTTTTTTCACCTTTTTTTGGAAAGGCAAAATATTGCTTATGTGCACTGTGGAAATAGTGTGGTTTTTTTAAGTTTGGTGGCAGCAGATTTAAAAATGCGAGTAATTCACTCGTGGCGACCATCTTGACTAGAAGGCATGCGAAGTTTATGGGGGCTCTAAAACCATTAAGACACGTCACAGCTGCTGCAAATTGCTATTACTGTGGAGCAATCTGTTTCTTTTGGCCTCATATAGACAACCCCACTCTTTACTGGAAAAACTGGTTTATTATATGTGTGGCCACCTCCAAGTTGGCTTCAGTATGGAGCCAGGGAGTGAGGTTTCGGGTAGGCAGTACTCTGTTGTTTTTACGACCTGCTAGCGTGCAGCCGCAATTATTTTTCAAATATGCATTTGTGCGGAGAACAGTACAGTTGTCCCTCCATATCCATGTATTTGGTATCCATGGATTTAAGTATTCACGGTTTGAAAATATTCTTTAAAAAAGAATAATCCAAAAAGCAAACCTTGATTTTGCCATCTTAAGGGACACCATTTTGCTATGCCATTGCATATAATGGGACTTGGGTATTCATGGATTTTGGTATCCACGGGGGGTCCTGGAACCAAACCCCAGCGAATATGAAGGGATGACTATATTAGTGTATCTCCACCTAATCCAGTAATACACAATTCTGGGACAACGTATATTCACATGCATGAGTGGAATAAGAACAACAACAACAAAATGGTGCAGCTATGGCTGTGTGGCCAGAAATAATGTAAAGTATAGGCTACATGATCAAGGTAAGACCATCCTTTAACACTAAAGTGAGTTCACCAGGGGAAAATGTGTGGTTGGTAATGCCGATCTCACTTCCTTTTCACATTGAAAAGTGTGGTGTTAACAGGGTTACTGCTGGCCCAGGAAACTTCAAATTGAAGCTGATTTTTTTTCTTCAGTGTAGACAAAACCCTAGTTTCTCTCGTCTCCTTCCTCTTTCCCCTTTTTGTCCTAACCTTATTTCAGTTGCTGTGAATTCAATTCCAAGGGCAAAAGTAGTTTGCATTCAATTAACTCAACAGGAGGGGAGAAGAGAGATAGTATCTTCCCAATAAGCCCAGGCAAAAGCAAACTGCTTCAGTTTCTACTCATTTGTGTGTACCATAGGAATCAAAAGTGGAATCATAGTACAGGTGGAGTCTCCCTTATCCCAAATACTTGAGACCAGACATATTTTGGATTTTGGAATATTTCAGATTTTGGAATACTTGCACATACATAATGAGATATCTTGGAGATGGGACCCAAGTCTAAACATGAAATTTGTTTGTGTTTCATATACACCTTATACACAAAGCCTGAAGGTTTTTAATAATTTTGTGCATGCAAGAAAGTTTGTGTACATTGAACCACCAGAAAGCAAAGGTATCACTATCTCAGCAACACATATGGACAATTTTGGATTTTGGAATATGTGGGATTTTGGAATTCTGGATAAGGGAGACTCAACCTGTACTATAACTGTGTACAGTCGTCCCTTCACATTCGCGGGGGTTACGTTCCACGGACCCCCGCGAATGTGAAAAAACCGCGAATACTGTTTGCCTCCCCACTCCCCCACAGGGCCTTCGTGGGGCCTCCGGAGACCCTCCGGAGGCCCCACGGAGGCCTTCCCTGCCCTCCCCACTCCCCCCACAGGGCCTTCGCGGGGCCATCGGAGGGTCTCCGGAGGCCCCGCGGAGGCCTTCCCTGCCCTCCCCACTCCCCCCCCAGGGCCTTCGCGGGGCCTCCGGAGGGTCTCCGAAGGCCCCGCGGAGGACTTCCCGGCCCTCCCCACTCCCCCCACAGGGCCTTCGCTGGGCCTCAGGAGGGTCTCCAGAGGCCCCGCGGAGGCCCTCCCAGCCCTCCACACTCCCCCACAGGGCCTTCGCGGGGCCTCTGGAGGCCCTCCGGAGGCCCCGCGGAGGCCTTCCCTGCCCTCCCCACTCCCCGCACAGGCCCTTCGCGGGGCCTCCGGAGGCCCTCCGGAGGCCCCGCGGAGGCCTTCCCTGCCCTCCCCACTTCCCCCCAGGGCCTTCGCGGGGCCTTCGGAGGGTCTCCGGAGGCCCCGCGGAGGCCTTCCCTGCCCTCCCCACTCTCCCCACAGGGCCTTCGCGGGGCCTTCGGAGGGTCTCCGGAGGCCCCGCGGAGGCCTTCCCTGCCCTCCCCACTCCCCCCACAGGGCCTTCGCGGGGCCTCCGGAGGGTCTCCGGAGGCCCCGCGGAGGCCCTCCCAGCCCTCCCCACTCCCCCCCTGGGCCTTAGCGGGGCCTCCGGAGACCCTCCGGAGGCCCCGCAGAGGCCTTCCCTGCCCTCCCCACTCCCCGCACAGGGCCTTCGCGGGGCCTCCGGAGGCCCTCCGGAGGCCCCGCGGAGGCCTTCCCTGCCCTCCCCACTCCCCGCACAGGGCCTTCGCGGGGCCTCCGGAGGCCCTCCGGTGGCCCCGCGGAGGCCTTCCCTGCCCTCCCCACTCCCCGCACAGGGCCTTCGCGGGGCCTTCGGAGGGTCTCCGGAGGCCCCGCTGAGGCCTTCCCTGCCCTCCCCACTCCCCCCACAGGGCCTTCGCGGGGCCTCCGGAGGGTCTCCAGAGGCCCCACGGAGGCCCTCCCAGCCCTCCCCACTCCCCCCCTGGGCCTTAGCGGGAGGCCTTCCCTGCCCTCCCCACTCCCCCACAGGGCCTTCGCGGGGCCTCTGGAGACCCTCCGGAGGCCCCGCGGAGGCCTTCCCTGCCCTCCCCACTCCCCGCACAGGGCCTTCGCGGGGCCTCCGGAGGCCCTCCGGAGGCCCCGCGGAGGCCTTCCCTGCCCTCCCCACTCCCCGCACAGGGCCTTCGCGGGGCCTCCGGAGGCCCTCCGGTGGCCCCGCGGAGGCCTTCCCTGCCCTCCCCACTCCCCGCACAGGGCCTTCGCGGGGCCTTCGGAGGGTCTCCGGAGGCCCCGCGGAGGCCTTCCCTGCCCTCCCCACTCCCCGCACAGGGCCTTTGCGGGGCCTCCGGAGGGTCTCCGGAGGCCCCGCGGAGGCCTTCCCTGCCCTCCCCACTCCCCCCATAGGGCCTTCGCGGGGCCTTCGGAGGGTCTCCGGAGGCCCCGCGGAGGCCTTCCCTGCCTTCCCCACTCCCCCCCACAGGGCCTTCGCGGGGCCTTCGGAGGGTCTCCGGAGGCCCCGCGGAGGCCTTCCCTGCCCTCCCCACTCCCCCCACAGGGCCTTCGCGGGGCCTCCGGAGGGTCTCCGGAGGCCCCACGGAGGCTTTCCCAGCCCTCCCAGGGCTTTCACGGGGCCTCTGGAGGCCCCGTGTCGCGGTTTTGGGGGGGCCCTGGGGGGCCCTCCCAAAACCGCGAATACTCGAAACCGCGAATGTCGAATTCGCGAATGTGGAGGGACAACTGTAATGTGAAAGAGCCACTGGAACAAGGTTTTTACAGAAGGTGTCAGAATCATGTAGCTCCTGCCTACTTACCTGTTCACTAGAAACTGTACACACACACAGAGGAGGGGATCTGGGCTAGAGATGTAAAATTTCCAGAAATGTTGAAGCCATGGGGGAAAAAACATTTTTGTGTGTTTTTCAGAAAAAAATGGAAATTTTCAGAAAAATTGAAAAAATGCAACACTAGCACTTTTTACAGATTGAAAGTCTACTCTGTGACTTTAAGAACATAAACTATGACTATGCACAATTTGATTTGGTATAACAATTATCACAATTGGTATATTAAAATACAGTGTATTCAAATAATTATTACAAACAGAATTTTTTTTTTATTTTTTTAAATATATTTGTAACAAATGGAGCAACAATCTGCTGAACTGTACAGAACCTCTTCGGTTTTGCTAGTTTATGTGAAGCAGGCAAAAAAACATTTTTTAAAAAGCTAGAAGAAACCATCAACATTAGTAACAAAGAAAATTATTTATATTTCCTCTCCACCGTACCAAATAGACATAAAGCACCCATTCCCATAAAAAGAATTGGGGGGGGGAGTGTGTGGGAGGGAGGGTCTAAGATTCAATGAATAGGCATGAAATTTAATCAGAACCATTTTCTGAACTAGTTATCAGTATCTGTTTCAGTCTGCTTCTGCTTCATTATGTTTGTCATCATCACAGTTTTCATGGACTTCTAAAAACTGAAGGTTTACCCGGATTGAAACATACTGGGTAGCTTCTCTACCCTTTCACATGTCCGGGTAACTTCTCTACCCTTGTGTGAGTGTTTCCAAACATAGACCAAATTCTTTCACATGCTGCAGAAGATGGAGGAATCTGAAGCAGGCGAGAAGCAAGAGGAGTCCGAGGCTGTGTTGTGCAAAGACATTGCCACCATGTTGTAGGAGGGATATGTTTGGCAGAATCCCAGACTACACTCTTGGCCCAAATACCTGAAGATGTTCTATATTCTGCAACATTTGAAAGTACCTTCCCAGCATCAAGTCCTAAGTGTGATGCTTGTTTTGTAATCCAGTCCAATGCAGTAACAGTGCTATCATGACTTATATTTCCACATTTGAATCTTGGATCTAACATATTTGCAGCAGCATGAATTGGGCATTCCATAATCAATCTTCTTTTATTTATTTATTTATTTATTTATTTATATCGCGCTCTTCAGCCATAAGGCTATCAGAGCGGCTTACAAATTGTTTTAAGTAATAGCAATTTACACACCTATACTTCATTAAGCAGTTTCCAATGTGTGTTAGCTAAGTGCCCCCACAAGCCGGGTCCTCATTTTACCGACCTATGAAAGGATGGTAGGCTGAGTGAACCTTGGAGCCCTCTGGAATCGAACTTGCAACGTGGTGACTTGCAGTACTGGCATTTAAGCACTGCACCACCAGGGCTCCTTTTCTTCCTTTTTTCAATTTTTTTTTTTGAAAAAAAAAAAGCTTCAGGAAAAAAAATGGAAAAGAACAGTCTTTTTCCTGAATTTTTCTGGTCCCCCCCCCCTCCCTAGGCCTTCACTCTCTAGTCTGGGCAGTCTTAATGCATTACTTCTCCTGCTGACACTGTGTTTGGACCTTGTAACTTCTTTCAGACCATGAGTCCAGAGTTGATCCTTGCTCACTTGTAACTGCTCTGCTATTGCACTCACTAAAGCAGGGCATATAAACAAGGCATTGGGTTTGCCTTTTTCAGAGCCATTACTATTTTGCCACATCTAGCATTTTCTGAAAAGAGTCATTCAGGGTATTAGATAGGAAAACTTTACAGAAATGAGTTTATCTTTTTCTTCTTTTAGGCCAAAAGTGGTTTTCCAAATGAGTTTGTTGGTGGACGGGTTAAAATTCCCCGTGAGAAATAACTTTTCATAGAATCATAGAATCATAGAATTGCAGAGTTGGAAGAGACCACGAGGGCCATCCAGTCCAACCCCCTGCCATGCAGGAAATCACGATCAAAGCATCCCTGACAGGTGGCCATCCAGCCTCTGTTTAAAGACCTCCAAGGAAGGAGACCCCACCACACTCCGAGGGAGTGCGTTCCACTGCCGAACAGCTCTTACTGTCAAAAAGTTCCTCCTAATGTTGAGGTGGAATCTCTGTTCCTGGAGCTTGCATCCATTGCTCCGTGTTCCAGTCTCTGGAGCAGCAGAAAACAAGCCTGCTCCATCCTCAGCGTGACATCCCTTCAAATACTTAATCAGGGCTATCATATCGCCTCTTAACCGTCTTTTTTCCAGGCTAAACATACCCAGCTCCCTAAGTCTCTCCTCATTATAGATCTATTGTGGGGCTGTATTGACATCTGCAAATGCCAAGTAATTGATTACAGCTGCCATCCTATACATCATTACCTGGGTGTATGCCTCATTGAGCTCAGTGCGGGACTTGCTACTGAACAGACCTGCATACATTTCCTCTGTAAAAAAAATTAATTAATTGAATAAGGTGCAAGCCATAATGAGCACATGCTGTCTCCCAGGATCAGAGGCTATATGCAGCAATGAATACCAGTTGCATGGAAGACCATGGCTAGAGAATGCTACTGCTCTCAATGTACCCTCCAATATTTCAGAAGTAAAAACCAGGATGGATGTGGCCTGGCACCAATAGAGTGAGGTCAAGATGGCAAAAGCTATTAATAAGAAAGAACACACCAGCTAGGATAGGATGCAGCACTTTGGTTTTGTCTGAGCCTATTTAGAAAAGCAAGATTCAACACCCTCTTCTCCACCCCCTCCTGTTGACTGCAAACTACTTTTGCACTTTGAAATTGGTTTGCCTCAATTAAAGTAAGCTGAGGACAAAGTGGGAGAAGAAGAGTGAAACTGGTACATTTTAAAAGCAGCCGAAAAATTGGGATGACAGAGGATTAATTGGGACTGTCCCTGCTAGATCAGGGCAGTTGGAAGGCATGCCCCAATGTCCTGTCTGCAAAGTTTTCCAATGCAGGGGATCGGTGTGCCAATGATGGGAAACAGGATAAAGGCTTTGGGTCTGATTCAGCAGGGCTCTTCTTGTGCGCCAATGAACAAATCCAAAGACACCCCCTCCCCGGCCAGGATTGACTTAGTCCATGGGTGAAATCATAAGGAGTCATCCCAGGCCTCTCTTAACAGCATTATAGGCCTCCGAGCAAAGTGATGCACTCGGCCCTGCCTTCACAACCAAGCACAGGAATAAAAATGTAAATTGTCAATAAGAATGGTACCTCCAACAAAACCAGTGTTATGCCCCCCTCCCTGGTGTACAGCTTCATTAGGAGCAAAGTCCCTTGCCATCCAGACTCCTAGGCTTTGGCCCTAAAATCTCAGGGGCTGGTAACCCTACTCCCCACCACCAAAGGCTCTTGCTCCTTCCCCACTTCTTCCCAAGTTCTCAACAACAGCCAAAGGTTGGCGGGGGGGGGGGCGCCTCCCTAACACAGTTTGACCTCTTGGCCACTGATCACCCTCAGAGGTAGTCCTGGTGTGTTCCAGCTGCCCCAATGCCCCCACAAAGAGCAATCTCTGCCTCAGTACAAAGTGGCTTCTTTGTGCTCTGGGTCTCAAGATATTTAACCAGCTGACCAGTGATTACAGGCTGGGGGTTTGCACCCAGATAAAGATATTGTGGGAGGAGCTACTGGGTGCCTCCTTCTGCATTGCCCCCAAAGTACATACACTGGCATGTGTCACCAACAGGATTCTAGCCTGAAAAATCACAGACTAATCCAACTATTCCTATAATCATTGCAGTATGATCGTTTTGATTATGATAACTACTTGGGAGGAAGTCTTTTTGAACTCAGGGGGACTTGCATCTGAGTAGACACAAGGTGCATCTACACTACACTAATTGTTGCTTTGTGCCTTCAAGCTGTTTCTGACTTACGGCGACCCCAAGGTAAACCTATTATGGGGTTTTCTGAGACTGAGAGTGTGAGACTTGCCCAAGGTTGCCCAGTGGGTTTTCATGTCCAAGTGGGGATTCAGACCCTGGCCTCCAGAGCTGTAATCCAAACACTCAAACCACTACGCCATGCTGTTTCCCTACACTACCCAGGTATAGCAGCTTTATACTGCCCCAGCTGCCATGGCTCCATCCTATGAAAACCTAGGATTTGTAGTATGTGGAGGGGTACCTAGAATTCTTCAGAGCAGTGGTTCTTAACATTTCTTTACCAGGGACCTCCTTTAAATATGTTTTGTTGTCATGGTCCCCAAGACTTAAAACCCTAACAACAACAACAATCCATTATACTTTCAGAGGTACTGGAATGGGAGGGAAGACTTTTCTCTTGCTTCTTCCTGCAAGTTTGTAGCTGAAGCCGATTGAATGGCAATGTGCAGGCCAAGTCAGCCTGCCTTGGCTCCTGTTATGTGGCTACTCCAGTGCATGGAGGAGGTGGGCCAAGCAGCCTTCAATCCTTTGCAGACCACCTGTGAGGCCATAGATTAAGAACCACTGCTCTAGAGCATTTGCTGAACAGCTGGCAGATAATTTGAAAGACTACACAATTTTGTCAGTTTGATACCATTTTAAAGATCATGGTTCTACCAGATGGAATCCTGGAATTTTTAGTTTGAGGAACTACAAATTCCAGGATTCCATCTGGTGGAACCATGGCCTTTAAAATAGTATTAAACTGACAAAATTGTGTAGTGTGGATACACCCACAGACAACATTAGGCTATTGTAATGGTAAAGTATCAATTCAGTGTTTTCCCTTTTTGAAAAGAAAACACTTGAAGAAACTGGCAGTTTTTGTTATCTTTTCACTTCATGCATGCCCTTTTACACAAGTGCCTCTTAGGGAAACAATGCTGAGGAGCACTTAAGAAATGCAGCGATCAAGGCCACATCAATTCACAGGGATCTGTTTGCCAATTTATTAATGTGGGTGTTTCTTTTGTTAATGAGGAGTGTATGCCCTCTACTGGCATTTTTCTGCACTTTATGTTTCTCATATGCCCAACAGCACATTACTTCTGGTACTGATCTTACTTGTTTACTGATTAAAGTAAAACTTTTCTACCCCACGATTATACTGATCTGGTGAAACATGGTGGATTGTAAAGAAGAACAGCTTAGCACAATAACAGTACATGGCAGCTCTGGGGACCACAATTCAAGAAGGATATTGACAAGCTGGAGCGTGTCCAGAGGAAGGCAACCAAAATGGTGGGAGGTCTGAAAGCCATGTCCTATGAGAAGCAGCTTAGGGAGCCGGGTATGCTTAGCCTAAAGAAGAGAAGGTTAAGAGGGGACATGATAGCCATATTTAAATATTTGAAGGGATGTCATACTGAGGATGGAGCAAGCTTGTTTTCTGCAGTTCTGGAAACTAGGACATGGATCAATGGGTTCAAACTACAGGAAAAGAGATTCCACCTAAACATTAGGAAGAACTTCCTGACAGTAAGAGCTGTTTGGAAGTGGAATGCACTGCCTGGGAGCGTGGTGGAGTCTCCTTCTTTGGAGGTTTTTAAACAGAGGCTGGATGGCCATCTGTCAGGAATGATTTGATTGTGTATTCCTGCACGGCAGGGGTTTGGACTAGATGACCCTCGTGGTCTCTTCCAACTCTATGATTCTATGCTTCTATGATTCTATGGCAAAGAGCAACAAATATGGAACAAAAAAAATGCGGTGGCAGCAGCTGGGGGGGGGGATCAGCAGTATATGAGACAAAAAGGCACACAAAAAGATCAAAGTTAGCAAAGAAAAGTCCCAGGAGAATAAAGAGTTTTGAGAAGGATATAAACCACCTGAGAGCTAGCATAGTGTAGTAGTTTAATGAAGGAGAGCCAAAGGCCACAATCACACACCCTCCAATATTTTACAGATGAAAACCAGGATACGTGTAGCCAAGGAACATCAGAGAGAGTGCCGTCAAGATGGCAAAAGTTAATAACGAGGAAGAACAGGGAAGCAAGGAGAGACTGCAGCAGTTTGCTTTTGTCTGAGGCTACAGGGAAGGTTAAGATTTCACCCTCCTTTCCTGTCCTCCCTGCTGAGTTAAACTGACCACAAACTACTTTTGCACTTTGAACTCCGTTTGGAGTTCAGCTCACTTTGGAATTGAAGTAAGTCAGGATGAAGGGGGGAAATTGGGAGTGTGAGAGAGAAGCTGGGACATTTTAAAAGCAGCTGAAAAACTGGGATGACAAAGGATTAATCCACACTATTCAGAAGGAAGGGGGCCCAAAACAGCAAAAACAACAGGGTAAAAGGCTTCGCAGATTCCCTCGTACTTTTTCACAAACTGTGAGGTGGGTGCACATTTTTGCTCGTTTGGACTATTGAACAATAAAAAAACGTGAAAGGAAGCACAAAGCTGATTGGCTGGGTGAGAGCGGGGGTGGGGCTTGCTAGGAGGGCAAGCACCCACTGCCACCATGTTGGATTTTCACCTTAGCGATCGCTCACTAAGGCAATAAAAAGGGATTAATATTTTCTGTTTTGCTTTGGAGAATGACTCTATCACACCAGCGCAGTTTGGGATGACTTTTCTTTAAAAAAAAAAAATACTGGTGGCGGTGAAGAACTAACAGGAGTAAATCACTTGCGGCTGCCATCAGGAATGCAAGGCTTATGTTGGCTACTGAGGCCAGAAAAAACATTTGGACATGTCATTGCTGCTGCGAGATGCCAATAGTATGAGGTATTTGGGATTTTTTCCCCTTGTGTAGGTGGGCTCCAGAGGTGCTATGAGACAGTTCAAACAGTAGGAACAGGTAAAGGAAGATATAGATTAGGGGCTTGTCTACACGAGCCTATTAAAAAGTTTTGGGGCATGCTGAGGACAATCTGTCTAGGCGACCCTGGGCCAAAACCCTGAATCTGAACCGAACTGTCCTCATGATGTTCGGCCAGTGCAGTTCCCAAAGTGGTTTAACTCCCACTTCTTAAAACGCTTTTTAAAACTTCCCAATTTACTCCGGCACTTACAGGAAAATCTAGAACACTCCATGCCAAAAATGGGCAGCTATCCTCACATGTGTCCTTCTGTATCACCCAGTGCCACTGCTTCTGCCATTGTTGGTGCACACCATGTCCTCTGAGGTCACAGCAAGGCCCCCAGCATGTGATCAATGCTGGGCACCTTGTTTCTGGCCCAGGGAATGCTCAGTGCGCCAGTAGCTCCGTTGCCAGTGGGCCATACAACAGGACGCATGTGAGGACAGCTGCCCGTTCGCCTGGGAAAATGCTGCTTGCATATTCTAGTGGGTGTTCATAGCTCAACACAGCCAAGAAACCACAGCCCAATAGAAGGCAGTCGGTGAAGGTTTCACTACAGCTTGCTGCAAAAGGGCAGTTCAGGGCATTCACCCAGTGAAAAGCCAAATTTAGGATAAAAAGCTGCTTTTTCAAAGGGTCCACTGAGATACAGTGACATCTGCAGTCTTGGACAAGCAGCAGCAGCAGCAATATATCCTCCCTTCTCCCCTCATCTCAGGGGCAGCTGGGGACAGAATCCAGATAAATGGTTTTAAATTATTGAACATATTAGCAGCTAGAGGCAAACAGCAAAGGCTGCTGAAGCTCTGTTGGCCTTGAATGCCTTGTGGTGATGTCTCAATTAGTTCGCCAAGCTTTCAAGGGGTCCTCAGCCCCCTATCCCCTCCCCAGTTTTTATTCCTGGGTTTAGCTAAGCTTGAAACTGTAGTAAAACTACATTTACACAGAGATTTGTTCCCATAACATGTTCTTCTCTTTAGAAGGCATCTGGGAAAATCAAGAGCAAGGGGATTTATGAGAAACCACGTTTAGGGCTTGTCTACACGGGCCAAACAAAACGACCTCAGCTTATTTTCACAGCAAGCTGTCCAGATGACATATGGACCGAATTAGGGTCTTTTCAGCACCTCAGGGCTTCAATCCATTAAAAAAAAGGTGGGAATTTATTTTAGATTTAAGTGGAAAATCTGGATATTTGTGGTGTGTGTGGACTAGCAACATTGGTGTGGAGCCAATGAGAAGAGTTTTGGTGGCTGGTCATAAGAGGCTGAGAGGAGGCTCCCTGGGCCAGGTAATCTCATCCTGTTTCAACTTCACTTTTTAGCGGTCCCTTCATCACCATTTATTTTATATATGTGGCAATTGTTCGGAGAAGTGCATACCAGCATACTCATATTGTTGTTAGCTGCGCAGACCTCCACTTAATAGGATGTCCGAAGCCCCTCTGACCCATGGGGAAAACACACACACACATGCATGAGGGGAAGGGAAAAAACACGAGTGGCCACGGCCATGTGGCCACACATACTGCAAATTATCAGACCAGAGTGAGTTCGAAAGAGAGAACTCTGTGTGGACCGAACTTACCTTGGTGTGTGTGATGATCGTGTAGATAAGCCCATGGTCACTGCGAATCAGGGAATCCCAAAGGTAAGCCAGATTTTCCTGTCAGTATAGACAAGCCCTTAGTTAGTTAGCTCTTATTAGAAACCAAGATGACTAAACTAAGGCTGTCATAATTTGGACATATCATGAGACCATCATGTGATTTATTAGAAAAGATGATAATGCTCTGTACAGTGGAAGGCAGTAGGAAAAGGAGACAGACTACAGGTGGATTGATTCAGTCAAGGAGACCATGGTTCAGAAGAAGACCTGAGCAGAGCAGATGATGACCAGGGATCTTGGAGGAGTCTCATTCATAGGGTCGCCATAAGTCAGAGTCAACCTGATGGCAAATAACAACAAACCACTCTTCATCTTAGGGACGCCAGGGCAGTGCACCAATACATTTAAGAATAAAATATAATTAAAGCAATTTTTAAAAACCCGAAACGTGTGATCAGAACAAAGTAAAGCAACAAAAACAATGAAACACTATTGAATCACCTGACTGAAATACCTTCTTTTGAACAGTAGTGAAAAGATGGCATTGCTGCTGTCAGTTGCAGTTCCATGGGGGAAGATATTTTCAGGGGGAGTTTTTTGCTACCGTTGAGAAGGTGCTCTCTCTTGTGAACACATAGGCCTGAATCCTGTTGCTTATCCCAAATAGAGTAGACCCATTGAATCCATGGGATTTACCTATGTGCTGACTCATTTATTTATTTATTTAATATTCTGATTTTCTTCCATATGGAACCCCAAACAATTGGTTCAATGATTCTACTCAAATGAGGACTAACCGATAGGATTCAGGCCACCGTGCCCCCAAAAGTATTTGTGGAGAAGAACCTCCCCAAGGATTTTAAGTGGAGTGAGTCCACACCAAAGTAAACCAGTTCACACAGAATCCAGAAAGCAGGTCTCAGTGTGGTCAGATGCCCCTGAGTGGCTGTAGCAGTTGTCAGCTCTGGTAGTTGAAACAAGCATTATTCCTTCTTTCTTTCAGACTTGCTCTGTTAGGCGATTATCAGACGCAGCAAAAAGTACCTTAGCAGAACACCAGGACGACGTTACTGTCCCATGAATGGGACCCATTTTCAGATGACGTCATCCTCATCACGTTCTGCTCCTGTGCTGCAGCCATTAGTAAGGTGTCACTTTTCATTGACGGGACCTCCCTGCTGATGAAAAGCACTACCTTACTAACAGCTGCAACATAGGAGCAGAACGCAATGAGAACCAGGACGTCTGAAACCAGGTCCCGTTTGTGGGACAGAAGTGTCATCCTGGCATTCTGCTAAGGTACTTTTCGGACACGTCTGATAATGTCCTTACATACCCATGCTTTGGCAGAGAGTGGCTGTTGCTGCTGCTTCTGTTCCTCCTCCTCCTCTCTTTAAAATAAACAAAAAGGAGCATGGATATCTCCATGAAATAAAAGTGTATGGAAGAGAAAGGGAATTTGTAGCACCCCAGACATTGTTGATTAGTGTGTTTTTTTGGCAGTCAAAATGCATTTGCAAACTAAACAAACAAACAGACCCCAAACCCCCTGGGTCCCTTCAACTGATTCCACTGTCTGAGTGGTCCCTAACCTATCAGATAAGCAGGGGCTTTCTGTGTAATAAGAATCTGGGAAAGAGCAAGTAGTCCAATTCTAGACAATTATGTGAATGACCAATTTCTAAATTGGTCAGTAGGCAGGAGTATAGCTATGGGTGTGGGGAGGAAGGTATATACATCTCTGATAAGAATTCACCTCCGCCCCATGAAATTTTCCTGCAGTCCTCAAAGTTCTAGCATTGCAGAGGATGAGACATTGAAAATCATTCACACCTAGAATGCTTATATTTGCTGCAGTGCCTTAGCTTCACTCACTCAGGGCTTGTCTATACGAGGCTATAAAATGTGAATTGGTCCACACCAATGCCAATTTGCAGTAGCTTTTATTCGTCTCCATGATTTTTGGCAAGGCATGCAAAGCTATCTGCATTCATTGTTCAAATGGGCATATCTGTGAATCAAGATGGCAGATGCGAGTGAATTACTCACATTTTTATTCCCACCAGTTGCCGCTGCTGCCAAACAGGTTTTTTTTTTTAAGCAAATCCAAGGTGCAGAAGTGCGATATTCCACTTAAATAAACAAAAAAGAAGAAGAAAGGCTGTTTTGTCATCTCAGAGCACAATCACTATGGCGAGAATCCAACATGTCAGTTCAGGGCATTTGCCTTGCCAGCAAGCTTCACCCTCTGCACAGATCTGACAAATCAGCTTTCCACTTCTGCTCTTATCGGGAATATGCATCAAAGTGAATCAGTTGTCCCAATGAGCAGGAATGCGCATTTCCTTTGAAGTTAAAAAAAAAATACATGGAAACCTGTGAAGGCTTTTCCTGTGGAGTATTTGGCGTTTTTGGCCCCCCTCCTTCCAAATATGGTGGATTAATGTGGGATGTCATTTAGACAAATCATATTCTATTCGAATTCTATGAGGAGTATTTTTGCAATATAAACAACCCCTCACACTGTTGCCGTTGTTGTTGTGTGCCTTGAAGTCATTTCCAACTTAAGGCGACCCTACGGGGGATCTATCAGGAAGGTTTCTTGGCAAGATTTGTTCAGAGGGGGTTTGCCATGGCCTTCCTCTGAGGTTGAGAGAGTGTGACTTGCCCAAGGTCACCTAGTGGGTTTCCATGGCCAAGCAGGGATTCAAACTCTGTTCACCAGAGTCCTAATCCAACACCCAAACCACTACACCACACTAGGGGCTTGTCTACACTGCAGAAATACAGCAGTTTGGCACCACTTTGGCCACGATAGTTCTATCCTATGGAATCCTGGTATTTGTAGTTTTGTGAGGCATTTAGCCTTTTCTATCAGAGAAGTCTGGTGCCTCACCACATGACAAATACCAGGATTCCATAGGACAGAACTATGGTGGATAAACACGCCATCATGTTAAAACACCATTAAAGGATAAAATCACTTAAAATTATAAAAATAAAAATAAAAACACAGCACCCTACATAAAAATATTCTTTCTGCACAGCCTTCAAGGGTTAGTCCACCCAGAATGTTTTACAGTAATCTAATCTAGATCTAGAAAGCATGTGTGCCCAAATGTTACTGTTGTGTGCAAAATTTAAATTAGAAATGTCTACCTTCATAAACAGCTTAGGTGTACACTTAAAAGCAATGTTGTAACATGTGAAGTATTCTTATATTGAGGTATAGGGTAGTGAAGGATTTTGTTTTAGCTTCCTCAGCATTTTTAAAGTCTTTCATGCCATTCACTGCTCAGCTGCTTGCTCCATTCTAGTCTGCATGAAAATGTTAATATCCTCACTGTTATGCCGAAGCAGCCCAGGCAAACATAATAGGAAAGTGGATAGCCTAGGAATCTGTGAAACCCAGCAAGCTGGAAATAGAAATGGAGAAATGTGAAGTCGAAGGCTTTTATAGTCGGCATCCATAGATTTTCCGTGGTTTTTTTCCAGGCTGTGAGGCCGTGTTCTGAAAGAGTGTATTCCTGATGTTTGGTCTGCATCTGTGGCTGGCATCTTCAGAGAATGGTTGGGTAGGAGTGTGTGTGGGGTTTATATACTGTTAGCATGTGCTCTCCTAGTCTGGAGTTTTTCCAGTATCCGGGTGCCTTGGAACAGTTTCTCCCTGTAGAGACGTTCAATGTGAAGTCAAAGGCTTTCACGGCCAGCATCCATAGATTTTCCTTGGGTTTTTTCCTGGGCTGTGAGGCCATGTTCTGAAAGAGTTTATTTCTGACATTTCACCTGCATCTGTGGCTGGCATCTTCAGAGAATGGTTGGGTAGGGAGTGTGTGTGTGTGTCGGGGGGGGGGGGTTATATACTGTGAGAAATGGAGAAAAGTTTATTTTCTCTTTTATCGCTTGCTGCTTGTAACAATAACAGTTGTAGGTATCAGAGAGTGCCAGGTGATGCCAGCAATAGTTGTGTTGTTGTTTTTTAAGGGCTTGTGCAAGGTGCCCTCAGTGAGGGTTACCATATGTCCTCCTTTACCAGGACGTGCCCTTTTTTTCAGAGCTATTTTTTTTTTCTGGATGGATTGTATACTATGCACATGAATCTTACCCATTTGGTCCTCTTCTCACCAAGTGAACAAAGCACAAGTCAAGTATTTTGTAACTAGGACCATTCCTGCCACATCAGTACAACTGGAAAGTACAATGTCTTCCATTTGTATCTAGCTATGAGGTCATAGCTAGATGCTTTTCTGATCCCTTCTGCTCTCCACCAGCCATGTAATGGCTATGGGGTGGCTGGGGGGCAGCAATCACAGCAAAATGGTGAGTCTCTTGGTGGGAGTGAGATGGGAGCCCTAGTGAGATTCCAGCTCTTACACTATGCTCAACAATGTAGGTCTTTCTCTGCTGTAATCTGCCTCTAGGCTTAGTGGCAGGATACTTTACCACGCAGACAAACTCTATGAGAAATAAAGCCAGCTATTTGTCAAAGGTCTGGCTTCCAGACCTTGAATCTGAAAAAACAAAACATTTCTATAAAAATAGGAAGAAAGCATTCCCAAACCCATAACGGGAAGGATCAAAATATAAGGCCTCACATGGCCATTTGTATGCCTCTCTTTGGATTAAAAAGGATAACATAACAAAAAAAAAATCACCAAGGAGAATTAATTGGGCACTCTGGTATCAGCTGGCCTGGCAGCAGGAACTATTGCTCCAAGTCTGATGAACAAAGCCAAGAGACTCACCGCCTGCAATTTACAGACTGTAGAAAGATGATGTAATCTTAATGTGCACAAGGTTAAAATCCCTGGAGACACATTACTGTGACAATAGGATGAGATCATGCCATATATTTGTCTGCTCCAGGGGAAAGGAGGGGCAGAGAGAAGGAAGAGAAGAATCAACTCCCCATGCCCCCTTAATGGAAAACCCATGCTGAGTGTTAACAGAAACCTATGGAAGACTGAGAAATGGCTAAGACTGTCTTTACCCCCTTGACTGTAGCAAATAATACTGGGTCAGAACTGTAGTCCTGACTTGCAAACTTGTTCCTCTGCAAGGCATTCATTATTTATTTCTTCCATCTTTCTACACAGCTTTTTAAACCAAACTGGCTCCCCCAGAGTGGCTGGCAACAAGTCTGAATTACAGCAAAGGCCACTGTTTTAGGTGACATTGAAAACAAAATGCATAGATGCCTTAAGTGCTTCTGTAATGGAAGAGGAGGCTGTCATTAGAAAGGAAGAGCCAGCCCCCCCTCTTCTCACTCCCCCTTTCAGAAACCTGAAGCTGAATGGATGCATTTCCACTCAAAGGAAGTTCCAGACTTGACAAATTGGACGTCCCTGAAGCTCCTGGCCTCTTGCCAGTTTTCTGATGCTAGAAGTACCCAACCCCAAGAAGCCCATTCACCAGGGTTTCCAGGCTCAGGAAAGGTTGCATGTTGTTGTTAACTGCTGTCAAGTCAACTTCGACTTATGGTGACCTTATAAATGAGAGAGCTCCAAGTCACCCTGTCATCAACAGCCCTGTCAGGACTTGCAGACATAGGGACGTGGCTTCCTTGTTTGACTCTATCCATCTGGAATGTGGTCTTCCTCTTTTCCTGCTGCCTTCTACCTTACCAAGCATGATTGTCTTTTCTAGTGAGTCATGTCATGATATGTCCAAAGCACGATAGTCTCAGTTTAGTCATCTTGGCTTCTAGGAGAATTCAGGCTTGGTTTGCTCTAGGACCCATTTATTTGTCTTTTTAGCAGTCCACAGTATCCATAGAACTCTTCTCCGTTATCACTTTCCAAAGGAGTTGATTGTCTTCATACCCACTTTCTTCACTGCCCAGCTTTCACAATCACACATAGTAATGATATATGATATATACAATGATACATTTTTACACTTCAGGATCTTATCTAGTTCCTTCATAGCTGCTCTTCCAAGTCCTAGCCTTCTTCTGATTTCTTGATTGCAGTCTCCCTTCTGATTAAAATGGAGAATGTTATGGAAAATCTTGACTTTTTCATTGTCTACTTTAAAGTTATGTCCATTCCATTTCTCTGTATTCTGTCCTGATGGTCAACTTGTCCGGAGTACAGGATAATCAAATGCTGTGGCACACCAATTTCTTTAAGAGTGACTCATAGTTTTTCATCATCTACACAATGAAAGACTTTGCTATAATCTGTAAAGCACACAAGGTGCGTATACCCTAGATGTTTTCCAAAACTCAATATTCTTGGTTTGTCCACTTATAAAGTGAGAAATGAGGGAGGAGTGAACAGGCAACGGACAAAAGCTCAGAATGCTATTTTTAAGGAGTAAATTCTTGAAAGTAACTTGTTACTTTTTAGTTGCTACTTGTTACGGGAGGGGAAAAAATCACTGGTCAGTGGTACCAAAAGCACTTGCCTCCCATCCACCACATCATTTCAGCAGCACTTGTACAATGTGATTGTTAACCCTCCAACATTTAGTTAGGCTTAGTACCCGTAACTCCAAAAGTAGAGTTGTCCCTTCATATTCACTGGGGCTTGGTTCCAGGACCCCCCCCCGTGGATACCAAAATCTGTGAATACTCAAGTCCCATTATATGCAATGGCACAGCAAAATGGTTTCCCTTATATAAGATGGGAAAATCAAGGTTTGCTTTTTGGATTATTATCTTTTAAAGAATATTTTCAAGCTGTGAATACTTAAATCCATTGATACCAAATCTGTGGATATGGAGGGACAACTGTAACTACAAGTTGTATTTATTACATAAATGGGATGTTATCCCTCAGTAAGTTGTAATTGTTGTGGTAGTTTTAATTCATTTACATTTAACTCATTTATAACCCACAAACATAAGTAAAAACATAAGCTGTTTGCTGATACCCTACATTGCCTAATTGAGTTATGAATGTGTGACACAGGAGATTATCAGACAGGAATGTAAAAAGCATTCCTGTCTCACAATCTCCAATCCTGTTCCTGTTCTGGCACAACAATCCCCCTCATCACCTTTTCTTCCACCAACAGGCAGCCCAGGAATGAACAGAGCTCTAACAGAGCTCTGTTCACTTCCTGGACTGAAATCCTGCCTGTTCTTGCAAGAAGACACGAGCGTGGAAAATTCAAAAAGAAAAAGAAAAATACACACAAAAAAGTTTACACAAGAACATAAACACACTATTAAAAACAAGCACCCTGGGGAGGTTCATAAAAAGAGGGTAGCCTACAGGTACCTTGTTTTTGTGATCCCACCCAGAACTGTTCTGGCAGGACTGCCCATTGACACTGTATTCACAGCAGGCAAATGTCGCAAGGTTTCAGACGCTGACAATGCCGGCACCAAAACAGGACGGGTGATCTGTTGACGTCTCGGCCCGTCAATAAAAAGAAACAGCAGAATAATGACAGTGGAACGCAAAAGGATGTCATCATGTGATATTGGCGTCCTTTTGCGTTCCGCTGTCGTTATCCTGGCACCACATTTGCCACGTCTGATAATCTCCTAAGTAACGTCTCCTGGCTTGCCTCCCAACCAAACCTACCAGTATCTGTATTGAGTGGTGAAGATCTGTTCAATGGGTGATTGGGGCATAGGAGAAGGGTGCTTCCAGTGAGGTTGCGACAATCATAAGCAGGACTCCATCACAATTTCTTGCTGCAGCTTTGCTCTCTGGCAGGAGGAGGTCTTTGAAACATCTGCCTCCTACACTGCTTGATGTTATTGCTGTCTGTTAAGGTAGGCTTGGGAGGTGGGCATTTACAATCGTGGAAATAGTGCCACGATCATGAATGTGCAGTATTAGAATTGGGGTCTTTAGAATTCTCTGTCGGAGAACTCCAGTGCCTCCCAAATGACAAAGCCCAGGATTCCATGGGATGAAGCCATGGTAGTCAAGTGGAATCATAGTGCTACAATTGTGTAATGTGTAGGTATCCCTGAAAGCCTCTAGGAGAGACCATTCAGCTTTGAAATAGGTTGCAGGGCTTCACTGGAATGCTGAACATTACAAAAATATGGCAACAGGTTCAGAACCAGAAATAGACTAGTTTAGGATTTTGGTTTGAGGTCGCCCCTCTTTTGGAAGTCCACATAGCCCTCTCCCCACCTTGAGTCTCCCAGATACAGAAAGCTGGCACCCCAGACTTGCCACAGTTGCCCATTATACTGCCTGGCACTGATTCCCCAGGGTTTCAGACAGGAATATTTCCTGGCCAGACTTGGAGATGGAAAAGACTGAACCTGGGACGTGGGACCTTATGCATGCAAAGCATGCGCTCTCTCACTCAACAGGGTGGAGGCTCAGGTTAAGCCTTAATTTCACTCCACAGAAGAATCCTTTTTTAAAGCAGGAACCGTGCCAGGCTCTTCCATACCAGGAAATACCAGTGAGCAATTACCAGAGGGCTGATGAGAGTGAATCTACATCTCAGCCCCCCCCCTCCCATGCAATTACACAGACAACATGAAAACCTGAACATGCGATGTTGCTCTTATCGGGCATTTAAAACACACACACACAGAGCATTTTTTTCCCATGAGGTTTGGCAGTCAATTAAAATATTGGACTCAGTTCCTCCTTTCATTAAAAAAAGGGGCCCCATTTTATTTCTATAAATGGGAGAGGCTGCAGACGAAGCAATTTTGCAAAGCAAGGGTGAGACGGATGACATCATTTTTGGCAGGGAGAGGAGAGACTGGGGTATCCTAGTCCCTTTCATTCTTTTAAACTTTTGGTTGTGTGTGTGTGTGTTTTAAAACACTATTCCAAAAGGCAAGAAAAGCAAGCTGTTGAGAAAATGATCAGAAAGCTAGGAGAGTCATAGCTGAGAAAGACTATTTAATGAAATGCAATGGGTGGGGGTGGGAATACAGAAGAATTTCAGTTCCCAGGTGTTTCCAGAAACTTTTGGTGTTTTGTTTTGTTTTGCAGTCTCCAAACTATTTCTTAAACTTCTGTTAGCTGAAGCGCTTTCTATCTTAAATTAAGGTGGAATAATGTTTAGAACCACAATGTTTAGTGTGTGTACGAGTGTTATTTGCTCCCCTAAGGGGTGCTTCCCCTGCTTTGGTGTTTCTGTGTGAGGCCTTGGTGTTATCTAGACAGTGGAAAAAAATCCTCTTGGAATGCAAAGGGAATACCTTTTGTCCAGATGTCCTCCCGCAGCAATTCGCCATATTTGAAAGGAAGGGGGCCAAAAATTCCAAGTACTTCGCGATAGCAGCCTTTGCTGTTTCTTATGAAGTTTTTGTTAAACAAAATACACGAGAGATGCACATCCCAGCCCATTTGAACAAACAATTTGAATTGGGGCACATGCCAGGAGTCAAAATGTGATTGGTCGGATCTGCACAGGGATGGGTTTGCTGGCAGCAAAATGGCTGGAGCCACCATTGTTGATTTTCAGGGAAGTAATCGTGTGCTATTTTCAAGTGGCAGAGCAAAAATATCTCTGATTTCACAAGGGAGAATGGAGGGAGTTTGGGGGGGAATAATAATGCATATAATTCACTCACAGCCACCATCTTTACATGCAGGCATGCTCCATGTGAACTACAAACACAGATAGCTTTCCCATGCCAGAGAAATTGCGAATGTGTCATGGAGACAAATGAACGCTGCTGAGATGGTAGGTTAATGTGCTATCTCCCACAATTAATTCTCCTGTCTTGCTGAGCCCCAAGTTCTCATGGCCAAACATCACATGATATAATAATAATAATATAATAAAATTTTATTTCTATCCCGCCCCTCTGCAACGCAATCGGGGCGGCTTACAATATAAAAATTCCATAGTCCCAGTACCCTAACCCACCCACCCCTTAAAATAATATTAAATTATAGAAGATTAAAAACATACAACAATTTAAAATAGATAAATTAAAAAGACAAAAATTAAAACATACAATGGTTAAAAAATCTAGTTGCCGCTTAGAAAGGACAGCCGAGTCTTGGGCCGGGATAGTTATTCAGGGAAAGCCTGCCGGAAAAGATCCGTCTTGACAGCTTTTTTAAAGCTGTCTAAGGTGTTAATAAGACGGATCTCGTCCGGCAGGCCATTCCATAATCTGGGAGCGGCAGCAGAAAAGGCCCTCTGGGAGGTCACCGACAGCCTTGTTTTCATAGGCTGTAACAGATTCCTACCAGAGGACCGAAGTGCGCGGGGAGGGTCGTATCAAACATGTTGTTTGGAGTTGCATGGTTTTTAAAACGGTAAGTAATGGGCATTGATCAGGAGCAGAAGTTCAGAGTTTCAGGAACCAGGATGATTGGCTCCTCCCAAACTAACCTAACTGGTTGTATATTTCTTTGAGCAATGTCCTTAGCTCAAAAAAAAAAAAAAAAAAAGTGGAGGGGGAAGATTATCAATATTACTAATCTAAATATTATATCTTGTCCAGCCACCTTAGTCCTTTCAAGATGAAAACAAAAATTTGAAACATAAGACACTAATTTGTGTTCTCATGGCAGTCTTGAGATTAGATATAGCATGGAATTGGAAAATGGGAAGTTTTATGGAAAACTGGTAGAGTCGCATATGGGACACGCTGCTGATGAAAAAACTATCAGAAATGTGAAGAAAGACAGAAAGTTTAATTCTTTTGAAGAGAGATGCCCCTCCCCTTCATAGAATATATAAGCAAACACTGCACAAAATTAAGCCACGAACTCATCACTGAAATTACTGGCAAGGTATCCAGCACTTCTGTTGTCAGCACACACTGAGGCAGTTTTAAAGGTAAATGCTTGTACTTTATTATTTCATAACAGCTTCCATGTTTACGATGCTTGGTTTGATTTGGATCATGATCACTTTGACATGTCACAGCAGTTATTGTGCATGCTTTATGTATTGAAATCAATTTTTTAAAAGGGGAGAGTATCAAAATGCATTTTAGAATGCAAGTATTTAGCGGGGAACGTTTAGGAATCCACATTTTGAGAGGTAATACTTTTGAAATGTCTCTTTCTGGCTTTTCTTCGCAAACGAAGATTCAGGAAGGACTCATCCCGCGCTTTCTGCAAGCGCGCTGATGACTAAAAAGGCCAATCCGAGATAGACAAGTCCGATTGCAAAAAGCACAGCAGAAGGTCTCCTTGGGTGATGTTTTTGGGTTGTGATTCTTTCTGCGTTGTCGTTTCTCTTCAAGACTTGTTCGTTGTGAGTTCTCAAACAAGGCTGCAGCATTGTGGATAGTGCGTCTCCATGCCTCCCGATGTGAGGCCAGGGCGGACCACTGTTGGTGATCAATTTGGCCAAGCCTGAGATGTTGTTTCAGGGAGTCTTTGTATCGCTTTTTTGGAGCGCCTCTCTTACGCTGACCCATGGCGAGTTCACCGTAGAGTAGTATTTTTGGGAGGCGATGGTCCTCCATCCTAGAAACGTGCCCTGCCCAGCGCAGCTGTGTAAACTAGGCATCCAGCGAAAAGGAGTACGGTAGGTTAAGTTACTAAGGAAATGTGAACACAGCAAGTGTAAGAATTTTCACTCTTAGCCATGCTAGAAATCTGGGAACTGAAGGAAAATTTAATTGGTGGGGGGGGGGCAGAATTTTTATTTGGGGGGCAATGCCCTCATTTTCCCACTTCCTGCCACTCCTAGGGTGGAGAGAGCCATGCAGGCTGACTTGAGCTTATTGAAACCCCCGTGAGAGATTTGCCTTGGGGTCTCCATAAGTTGGAAGTGACTTGAAGACACACAACTGAGGACTCAGTGAATTGAAAGGGTGCCTTTCCAGGAGGAGGCTGACATGTTGGGCCCACCTATGCAGCCGCAGCAGTAAATGACAGCTGTGAGTGAAGGAATGCGTGGATTTAAAGATGCCACAAAGTGGAGGGGGGGGAGTTGGTGACATGCAAATTCACAGTTTTATAAAATGTATCCTTCATTTGATTTGATTGTGTGTTCCTGCATAGCAAAATGGGGTTGGACTAGATGGCCTTTGTGGTCTCTTCCAACTCTATAATTCTATAAAAATTAAAATAATTAAGAATGAAAGGTAGGATATAGACATAACTAGCAAACATATGTATGTGTGTGTACACAAGCACCCATGCACACATGCATTTTTGTGCAGGTTAAGATGAAAAAAATCTCCTGGGGGAATGGAAAGGAATGGACTTAGGAATGAAGTAACACACAAAAGTAACATGGAACTAAGGGCTTGTCTAGATGAGAAGATATAATGTAGATTGATGCACGTTCTCACAAATTTGCAGCAGTGCTAATTTGTCTCCACTACCTTTTAGCAAAATCTATTGTATGCAAAGCTATGTGTTTGAAGTGCACACACAGCTATGTCTGCGAGTCAAGATGGGTGCCAAGAGCACAGTGTGTTCTTATTCTCCACAAGTGTGTGTGTGTGTATTTGTAAATCAAAGGTTCACAAGTGTAACCTTCCACTTATAAAAAGCCCTTTGGTCACCGCAGCACAACAAAAAAGTGCACACTGAACAATATGAAATGCAAAAAGGGCACTTCTGGCCATTTCCTTACAAGCCCGGCTTCTGCCCTCATTGAGAATGTGCAGTGTTCCGAACTGGATGTCCAGATGAGAGATAATGTGCATATCGGCACATTATTTAAAAAACTTTGCAAAAATCTGTGAAGGCTGATATATATATGGTAAATCATATGGAGTTTTTGCCCCCTCCTTCCAAAAAGCACAAATCTCCTTCGGATCTCGTTGGGACAAAAGGTATCATCTGCAAATTCTATGAGGAGTATTTTCATTATCCAGACAACCCCTAAAACAGACTGACTTCTGAATTGCCATTTACTCTAGTCAAGATATCCATGATAAAATGACAGTAGCACCATCTTAGGAGAACAGAGTGACAACACAGTGACACTTCTATCTACAGAGCACTGAGTGCCTCACATCATTACTATGCACAATTTAAGGGCCCCATAAAAGTGCACTGTTATGTGGTACTTAACACAACTCTTTCTATCAATCCATCACTTGGTTTTGCTTCCCAAGTGTCCATCACTTCCCCCATCCCCAAAGACAGCAAATGTTACTGTGACAACCGGGATAAAAAGGTCATAAAGAAAATTTAACATTTTCCTTGGAATGATAAATCTACCTATCACTGGGTCTGGAATTACACCTGTATATGTTACCAGAAAAGCTATATGTACAATTACATTCTTCAATCTGTCTCTCTGGCTTTTCTTCGCAAACGAAGATTCAGGAAGGACTCATCCCGCGCTTTGTGCAAGCACGCTGATGACTAAAAAGGCCAATCTGAGATAAACAAGTCCGGTTGCAGAAAGCACAGCAGAAGGTCTCCTTGGGTGATGTTTCCGGGTTGTGATTCTTTCTGCGTTGTTGTTTCTCTTCAAGACTTGTTTGGCGTGAGTTCTCAAAAAAGGCTGCAGCATTGTGGATAGTGCTTCTCCATGCCTCCCGATGTGAGGCCAGGGCGGACCATTTTGGTGATCAATTTGGCTGAGCCTGAGATGTTGTTTCAGGGAATCCTTGTATCGCTTTTTTGAAGCGCCCCTCTTATGCTGACCCGTGGCGAGTTCACCGTAGAGTACTATTTTTGGGAGGCAATGGTCCTCCATTCTAGAAATGTGCCCTGCCCAGCGCAGCTGTGTTCTCAATATCATGGCCTCAATGCTGGTTATCCCTGCTTGCTCAAGGACAGCAAAATTCATCACATAGTCAGTCCAGTGTATATTTAGGATTGTGCATATACAGCGCTGATGAAAGCGTTCAAGGAGTCATGAGTATTGGCGATAAGTGACCCATATTTCAGACCCCTAAAGGAGAATAGACAGTACAATGGCTTTATACACACTGATTTTTGTGCTTCACCTCAGGTGTTTAATACTCCAGACTCTTTTGTAAAGTCTTCCAAATGTGACAACAACAAAACCCCAGAACAACCACCTTGAAATAACTCTGCTCTTAATGGCTTTCTACAATAGAAACATTGGTGCTTGTTTCTCAGGAGTTGGTTCCAGCTTTAACCTCAACCGTAATACTTTAAACTTACCTGTTTACTATATTTATCTGGAACTGCCATCTTAATTTCTTTGCTCTGTTCAGTTTTCCAGATCGCTCCCCCTTCCTCCTGCATACACACGCAGATACTCCCTCTCTGTCCAAGACATGGTTCACTGATGCAATATTCCTATCTTCATACTGTGCACCACCAATTCAAGACCAACATCATACACCAGGTGTGAGTAAAGTGCAGATCAAGATTTATTGGCAGATCTATAGGTAACATGCAATAATAGATCAATAAGGATTATTGACTCCAAATAATTTAACAGCAATACTATTTCAGATGTGTGCTTATGTGCCTTCAAGTCACCTGTCAACTTACGGGGACACCATGAATTCTTAAGTTTTCTTAGGCAAGGGATACTCAGAGGTGGTTGGCCACTGACAACCCCTGGCAGCTGACATTCCCGGGAAGTCCCCCTTCCAAGTACTAAGCAGACCTGTTCCTACTTAGCTTTCAAGATCAGATGGGATCTGGTGCTTTTAGGATATTCTGTTGCAAGTGAATAAATTAGTTCGAGTCATGTTAACTGCTTATCCAACTCCATGCCCCTCATCTGCAAAAGGCAAATATACATTGGCTGCTTCTAACAAGATGTTTGTGCAATCCTGCTGGCCAATTCTAAGTTATAACCAGAGCTGGGCCAATCACTAGGAAGATGGAGGCAGTAGATGCTGGAGGTCTGGAAACAGTGGCAAGTTACTGGAGGAGAAAGCTGTGGATGCCACATGGCCAGTGATGCATCTCCTGAACAAATTTACTTGCCAGTGGCAAGGTAAGATGCATCTGCATTCTGGTTGGTTTCTGTACATGGACTGGGAAGGGGCACCATCTTGTCCTTCATATCATGGGGTGACTCTAGCAGAAGCCCTAATGTGGAGCAACTCAAATGCACTCATCCAGTCTTGCTTCATTCCAATTGAGGGATGCTGCTTTGCTAAATCCCCTTTGACTTTGTTGTTGTGTTATAACCTGGAGTTGAAACTGATTTAATTGGAACAGTTACCACTTTATATACACAAGGTATTCAATGACTACGAAGCTGCTAAATGTGTTTATGCCACAAAAGTCACATAAATGAATACAAACATCCAGGTGCCTTCTGCTTGCCTTTTTTTTTTTTTTGCCATCACAATTGTGTAGATATCTGAGTCAAATCCACACTACACAAATAATCCAGTTTCAAACTGGATTATTTGCCATGGCACCTTCCTATTGAATCCTGGATTTACAAGGTGTTTAGCCTTTTCTGCCAAAGAGCGCCAGTGCCTCACCAAATTACAAATCCCAGGATTGCATAGGAAGGAGCCATGGCAAGTAATTCAGTTTCTTTGGTCTTAGTCCAAGATAAGTACTGGATATAATCATATTCTCCTAAACAGTTTATCATCATTCAGATGTTAACCTGCATTAACTTTAATTATTTTTTTTAAAGTGTTTTATTTTCTTACATTGTTTGATGCTCTTTCTGTTCTGAGTGGAGTAACAACATGAAACCTGTAACTGCTTTGATTCTAGTATTTTACACAGGATATATGTTACTAGGGGGAAACCAACAATGTAGCCACATCTCAGCTGTGACACAGAAAGAAGTTGCCTCTGCAAAGCTTGGATCAATATTTGATGTTTGTAACATGTGCTTTAGGGGATAGTTTGGACTCCCATTCAGCTTTGCTTATTATTTGCAGCAAACTGAGTCATCTTCTGAGTCACACAAAGAGCATGTTGAACACCCTAGAGCAGTATTGCAGCTGCCATGTAAGGATGTGAAATATTGTCTTACAAAAAGGAAGAGGCCAAAAGTCTCACTCAGAGTGACCCAGCTTCAACCCTCCACTAATGAAGGCTAGATAACAGATCTGGCAGAATAAATCTTCAGCCAAGCTTGGTCCGCACTTTCCCTCCAGCTCCATGCTGCTGCTGCTCCGGCTGTGCTAGAATGGATATATAAATAGTTGTCGTTTTGGACCAGATCTCCCAGAATCCACAGCTAGTGGCTAGGGAATTGTGGAAGTTGTAGTCCAGAAGGTAAAAGCCAGCATGGTGCGTTACACTGGGATTCTGGAAGACCCAAGGTTCAAATCCCTGCTCACTGATGGAAACCCATCAGTGATGGATGATCTTAGACAAATCACACACTCAGCTTCAGAGGAAAGCAGTGTCAGGTGGTAGCATGCACTGGGTACCTAAACAGGTCCAGGCAGCAAAAATAAACAGCAGAGTGTTGTTCCTTCAGGCATCAGAATAAAGGCACAGATACAAGCTTTGTGTCAATAATAAACTTCTTTACTTGAGCATAATGAAGACTATTTACAGATATATACATAATTCAAAAGAAAAACATCTTCCATCTGTGAAATCCAAACTCAGTTCAACTCTATAGGACAAACTAAAAACCCAGCTCTGCAGAGGTCCTTGCAGCTCCCCTAGTCAGCTCTGCACCAGAGCTGAGAGCTCATCAATATTGATACATTTACCCAGCTAGCTTCTGCAAATTGCTGCCAGCTAACTCTGCAGCTCTGCAGACTGTTTGCTACATTCCAGCTCTTTACAGGATAAATCTACTGTATGTCCCAATATCCTGACAAGCAGTGGCAAATCTTAAACAAATCTTGCTGAGAAAAGATTTTAATAAGTTTGCCTTAGGGTCAAGCATAGGTTGGAAATGACTTGAAAGCACAAGAACCCCCACAAGGTAACTTTCCCAAGATCTGGATAGAGGACTAGGATCCTGATGCTTACTGTCAGTGGAATGGGAGAAAGGGACAGTGACCTCTCACCTCTCCCTCAAGCACAACTGGGTGCTATGTGCAACCATTATGCCACAGTACATAACAGCAGTGTACCTACTTCAGCACTCATCTAGTACCCACTGCTATGGAATTTCACACAAGCTAGTGTATGTGGTATGGTTGAAGAGGGACAGAACGCTCCCTTATCTCTCTTATGTATACAGCATAGAATCAAGCAGGTTGGCAAGTACTGCAAGCACAAGAGAGGGAAGGATATGGCAGATGCTGCACCATACCTTCCCATCCCTTCATAAAGAAAATTTAGCGCCAAAGTTAAAACTAAACCAGACATGCTGCAATGACATCAGCTAAAAATATTTTTTGTTGTTGTTCTCTCTTCTTCCATCCAAAAACAAAGCCCTAACACCTCAGCCTTTCCTCTTTGTTGTAATCCCAACAAAATTCAACTCCACTGTATCTGTTTTTTGTTTTTGATTTTTTAAACCCAACAGATATAGAATGAATAAGGAGGACAACCTGTCCTCTTGATCCCTGTCCTTCTTGGCTGGTTGTCCAAGGAGGAGATGCAGTTAGATCTCAGCTACAGCATATTATCAATGCATCTCTCAGGGAATAACGTTTTCCATCTTGTGTAAAAGAGACAATTGTACAGACACTTCTAAAAATCCCTCCCTGGATTCCAACAACTATAGATCAGTATCAAATCTTACTTTTTTGGGCCAGGTGACTGAGAGGGCAGTTGCCATCCAACTCCAGGCAGTCTTGGATGATACAGGTTTTCCAGACTCATTTCAAACCAGCTTCAGAGTAGGATATGGAAGTGAGACTGCTATGGTCACCTTAGTGAATGATCTTTGCCTGAGCATTGACAGGGGGAGTGTGCCCCTGCTGGTGCTTTTGGCCTTTGATGCCATCGCCCATGGTATCCTTCTGGAGTGCCTGAGGGGCTTGGGAATTGGGGCCACTGTGCTTCAGTGGTTACGGCCCTATCTCTCAGGCAGGTTTCCAGGTGGTGGTGCTTAGGGATAGCTGTTTTTTTTTTAAGGAGCTGTTATATGTATGGCATACAACAAGGTGCCATCCTATCCCCAATGCTCTTTTTAACATCATCCAGAGGCATGGGGTAGTGTATTCTCAGTATGCCAATGATACCCAAATACACTTTTCCATAGCTCCAAAAATAGCATCAGCTAACGATAGTGTGTCTCCTCTGAATGAATGCCTGGAGGAGGTAATTGGCTGGATGAGAAAAAAACAAACTGAAACTGAATCCAGACAAGATGGAGGTCCTTACTGTAAAGAGTCCTAACATGGGGTTGCAGATGTGGGGACCGGTCCTGGGTGGGGTTACACTTCCCCTGAAAGACTGTGTTCGCAGCTTGGGGGTGCTTCTGGATCCATCACTCCAAGTGACAGCCCAGATAGATGCAACGGTCCAGAGTCCTTATTATCAGCTTTGACTGTTATGCCAGCTGTGCCCCTTCCTAGAGCTAGAGGACCTAAAGATGTGTTACACACAGAGGTAACCTCAAGGCTGCGAACCCTCACCTGAAGTCTGAAATGGTATAATCTAGAAACAGGATTATGGCAGTTGCTATTTATGAGAATAGGACCTAAATTATGCTAAACAAAGCTTATTAAAATGTGGGACGTGACCCCATATGGCTGTGTGTAACTGAATATGGTGGTCACGAAAAAATTGGCAACAGTAAAAGGTTTCTGAACACTATTTTATATACCTACATACCCAGGGTCACATAAAAATTTCTTGGGTGAAAAGTGGTCACAAGTGGAAAAAGTTTAAGAAGCCCTGTGCTAGAATATGCAATGTTTTCATTTCAAATAAACACACTGGTGTTTTTTTTCAACTAAAAAAGGATACATGCTGAATGAAATACAGTAGTTTTGCTTTGCTGTCAAGGTTCACAGAATCAGAGGTGGAAGTGACTGCAAAGGCTATCTAGTCCAAAATCCTATTGTGCAGGAACCCACTCCTGAGAGATGGTCACCCTATCCCTGCTTAAAAATAGTTTAAAAAGGAGCCCACAATTTGTTGAGGTAGTCTATTCCACTGTTGAATAGCTATCACATTTATTAGAATGTACTCTTTCAAGGGGAGAAACATGATTAGCAACAAACATAGCTAAGATATTTCAGCTGATCTTTTGGATGTGCTTTGTTTTCTGCAGTTTCCTTTCAAGCTTATTGCAGAGCAAAACTGGGCCATCAGATTTTCTGCCCAGCAAATGGCCGCTCTGGAACTAGCTTAACAGGCCAAACAAATTAAAATCCTGCTGGGTTGTTTGCATATTAAGAGAAAAATAAGGAAAGAAAAGCATGTGTGCAGTGGTTTGTGTTTTTTTTTTAATACATAAAATACTTGTGATCATTTTATAACTAAATATTAGCTGATCAAAGAAACCCAGCAGTTTGTCAAATAATTGGCTTAACTTTCTCTATTAGGACTTTTAATGGCTAGGTCATCTCAAGGAATATTGTCATGTCTTCATTATGCCCAATGAGGAGCGGATTAGGGAGCTGGGTATGTTTAGCCCAGAGAAGAGGTTAAGGGATGACATGATAGTCACATTTAAATATTTGAAGGGATGTCATATTGAAGAAGGAGCATGCTTTTTTTCTGCTGCTCCAGAAACTAGGACATGGACAATGGATTCAAACTACAAAAGAGATTTATGGGGAAAGAGATTCCACCTAAACATTAGGATGAATTTCCTGATGGTAAGAGCTATTTGATAGTAGAATAACCTGGCTTGGAATGTGGTGGTCTTCTTTGGAGGATTTAAGATAGAAGCTGGATGGTCATCCATTAGGAGGGCTTTGATAGTGTATTCCTGCAAGGTTGGATGGGATGGTCCTTGTGGTCTCTTCAAACTATGATTCGTGAGGAAAATTCAAGTATGCCTTTCCCCCAATTGGATCACACACCATTTCCTAGTTTGAGAAATTAGGCAGGTGAAGAGCTGGTTCTTCCAAAATAAAAAGTAGACATGTTGTACTGATGACAATCCCATCCTTCTCCAAGGTGATGGCACTTCCATCATTCTGCAAGGACTACATTTCCCATTATCTGCAAACAGCAATTGTCTTGCCAGTATAGCATCACGTAAATCAAGGAGCCCACAAGTATACAATAATACTTGTATTCCTGCTTCAAAACATTAATTATTCTTCAAGAAAGAATGATTATTCTATTTATTTCAAGAAAGAATGATTAAGTTTAAGAACATTCTTTGATCAGCAACTGGACGTCCTGATAGGCAACTGGACCTACAAGTGGAGGGTTTGGGCTAAAGGCCTCAACCTCCAATCATCCAAGTTTTCCTGCTGGCAACAGGTTGGCTTCAGTCAGATGCTCTCAGGTTTTGTGTTGGTGGTGCTCTAGATCATCTGCTTACCTTGTTCTTCTGGATCCAGTCCACACCAAGGTCCAGGGAGAGGCCAAGGCAAGAGAAAGCTGCAGTTCCTTCTCCTCACATCTATCGCTGTTCACTTGCTTAGAGAAGACCAGTGACACAGCAAAGAAGAAAAATATCAGGAGTACAGGGCAGTAGTATAGGGTATGTACTTCTCGTCAAACGAAAAGTGACAGGTGGCCCCGCCCCCTTTTTTTAGGGGTACACTCTTAGTCCCGCCTCCTGGATTTGGGGGTGTTCTTTTGGGGAATTTTTTTTGGGGTGCTCTTTTTGGGAGGCTTATTCCTATATTTTAAGGATTTGGGGGTTCCCTAGGGATTTTGGGGTTCCCTTTTCCTCATGGATTTTGGGGTGATTTTTTGGGGGGAATTTTTTTGGGGTGCCATTTTTGGGAGGCCTATTCCTATGTTTTAAGAATTTGGGGGTTCCTGAACCCCAAATCCCCCAAGAAAGTGTCCATTTTGGGTTGTGTAAATCTTACCTGGTTTTCGGGGTAGGTTGTGACCCCTCTCCGAGTTCGTCTCGGGACCGCCGACCATTAGGAACAGGTTCCGGACCTGTCGGATCTTTCCCGCGGGAATAACGGCTCTTTTAAAGTGTGAGGTGTCGGCCATCTTTGAGGTGCAAATTTGTTTTTCGGGGTGAGTGTGACCCCTCTCCGAGCTCGTCTTGGGACCGCCGACCATTAGGAACAGGTTCCGGCCCTCTCGGATCTTTCCCGTGGGAATTACGGCTCTTTTAAGGGGTGATGTGTCGGCCATCTTTGAGGCACAAACTTGTTTTTCGGGGTGCGTGTGACCCCTCTCCGAGCTCGTCTCAGTACCCCCGATAGAGCGGGACAGGTTTCCACCCCGCCAGAATTACGGAGAACATAGAGGGTTGCTCTTAACCTTTGGCCGGCACGCTGGGGTCTGATCTTGGTGGGGTCTAAGGCGCTTGGGGTAGAAGCATGTTTCTCCTCCCCCTAGGGGCGTGTTTTCTCGAATGGCGCCATATTTGAGCGCCACTGATTGGTCCGATTTCCCCCTCCCTCCACACCAACCAATGAGCGTTTGAGAACGGATGTCACGCCCCAGCGGTACAGAGTATATGAGCAGGGTGGTCCTCAGGACCTCGTCTCCATCCTCGCCGTTGCTGGAAAACCGCCTTTTTCTCTTCTTTTCTCTTCTTCGCCGTCATGGAGAGCTGCGCCGATGTGACGCCTGTGAGACCCCTGGAAGCTGGGGGTGCCCCCGCAGTAATAAGAGGCCGGCCTACGAGAAAGAGATGGATGGTTGAAAGCAAAGATGAAGGACCAAGTGTGGTGAAACGTCTCTTTTCAGCTCCCCATGAAACAGAAGAGGGTCCTCAAGATTCTGCCTCTTTGGAGGAGAAAAGGGGTATGGCATCTGAGAGCGGTGACCACTCTGAATCAAAGACTGTAAGCAAGGGTCTAAGAGGAGGGTTGGCATGGGGGGCATGGGGTGATGGTGATAGTGCTCAGTATGGGAAAATATTTTGGGGGGGGGGATCTTTTAAAAGTCAAAATACTTTAGTATGATCTTTTCAGTATTAACTTTAGTATTTATTTTTTCCAGGAAGTAACAGATTCTGACAGTGGAAGAAAGGACTGCGAATGCCTGGTGAATAACTTTCAGAGTTATCAAGGACTTTTTCCACACGAGGAGGTTAATAAGTTTTATCAATTACAGATTGAAGAGGGAGATCTCGTTTCTTCAAACAAGATATCTGGAGCAATGAACAGTGTTGTCCGTGTAACGATGTATGAACTGTTGTGCTACGTAAGATCAGAAAAACTGCTAAGTATGTGTGTGGGATGTGTTGAAGATCAAAGTAATCAATTAGCACATTCGTGCGTGTTTTGGGAAGAATCCTATACAGACTCAATTCTAAAATCCCTTTCTTCCAAGCTGGATATGAAAAAATATCTGAATGCTATCATAATGTTTGCAGTGGGTTTCAAATGTCTGTCTCTGCGTACAAATCACTTAGTAATGGCTGTAAAAATACAGAAATGGATTATAAATTCTGAATTTCCAGGGAGGGCTTTGGAAAGAATCATCAAGCCAAGAGACAAAGTTTTTTTAAAATATGCCAATAAAATGATACGTCATGAGAAATATGATTTCTATTTGAATTCTTGTCATATTTGTAATAAAACTAAATAAACACCTTGAAGCACCTACGTCTTTTTCAATGTGTGTGGGGGGGGGGCTGGAGGGATGGGGGCTGGAGGGATGACTGGAAGAAGTTTGTAAAGCAGGATAAGGTTATCTCTACTTACACACACGGTGGGGGGGGGTGCCTTCTGTGATCTAGATAGAGTGTGGCCTCTGAAGGCGGGAAAATGAACAAGGAGGAAGGGATGGGGGAAGCATGTTCTATCTATCAATGGAGTAAAATAGAGAGAGAGGAGGCTGATTCTTAGGGAGAAGATGTTTGGCATCCCCCCTCCCCATGTATTTCATAACGCAACCTCTAAATTAGCTCTTATTTCCACATTCTCTATGTATGTTTTCCAAATAGAAATTATTTCATATTTCCCTATCTCCCCCACCCCCATGGATAGGGTATCATGATTAATGTTAGAGACCTTGTCTCTTTTAAATGAGGGGGCCTGTAGGGAAGTTAAAACCAATCATGTATATCTCATTTTAGCAAGGTATGGAGGAAGTGAGGAACATACTTATGTTTTTAAATGTTTGGTTATGTTAGGCACCTTGAGCACACACACCCTCCTATCGGGAGATAGTTTGGGGGGGGGGGCATTATCACCATCATATAATGCTGTAAGCTTCACGTTTTCTAAACTTATGTGAGAACAACTAAACAAAATACTGCCTAAATATTACACCTATACATAGAAAGCAGACTGACGAAGATGAGGAAAATAATACATGCTAAAATATATTATACGTTCTGATTCTGCTGTGGGAGGGTAATTAAGTCATAGTCAGCTTCTGATATATAGTTCCATGGCAGTGGTATTCTACCATGTAGGAAAATATCATTAAAGCACCCACACGACCACCACATTCCCAGGCAACTCACATTCCACTCTTGAACAGCTCTACTGTCAGAAAATTCTTCCTAATGTTTAGGTGAAATCATTTTTCATGTAGTTTTAACCCCTTGCTCAGTGACCTAGTTTCTGGACAGTATGGGACATAGGAAGATTGATCCTTCATAGAATCCTACAGTTGAAAGGGCCTTCTAGGCCAACCCCATTCTGTCCCTGCAGGAACACACAAAGCACACCTGACAGGCGATCATCCAAAGACTTAAACTCCACCACAGTCCCAGACAGCAGCGGATTCCACTGCCAAACTGATACGGGTAGCAAGCGAGAGGCGGGGTGCAGGCCTAGGTTATCTACCATTCAAAGTTTATAAAAGCAAACAAGCCCTTCCTGACACACGGCCACCCCGGCCTCTGTTTAAAAGTCTCCAAAGAAGGACACTCCCCCCACATCATGAGGTTATAAGGTATTTCAAGGCCTATTTATAAGATGGAACATGAGAAATATGACTTACTTTTGAGCCATTATCCAGGATTCCCAAGGTGCATTCTGGGGGGTTTGTGGAAGAAGTTTGCAAAAGCATCTGTAATCCTTATCTCTACTTACACACACATAGGGAGGGAGGGGGGCGCCTTCTGTGATCTAGATAGAGTGATGCCTCTGAAGGCGGGAAAATGAACAAGAAGGGAGGAATGCGGGGAGGGCAAACATATAAGAGGGATTTTTAAAACGAAAAGAAAAAAATTCTGTTCCCTCCGAAGACTTAAAGCTAAACATAATTGTTTTATTAAGTGTACACATTTCAAAGGCTTATGTCCTTATTATAGAAGCACAAATGAGGGTATACTCGACAAGGACCATCATCTTTTTTATTTAGTTTAAAAAATGGTAGAGACACACACACACCCCTGTGTTTCTGCATGAAGTGGGGTGTTAGTGCGTTGAGGTTTTCTGTAAGGTTTATAGAACTAGTTAGTGAAGTGCACACATATGAACCTGCCAAGGCATTGATTCTGGGGTCTATATTTTAGGTCTATTTTAAAAGCTCAATCAGTCAAGTATTTTCAGTGATTAAATCCACCCATTTCTTGAATTCCCTCCCAAAGTACTATACATAGTTTGACAAGTACAACCTTCTAAAAGGGTATTAGACTACTTTTTTTTCCCCCCCCCATGAAAGATTATAACACATTCAAGTCTCTCTATCAGGGTACTGACCAGTGCTTGTTAAAGGGAGAATTCGAACTCTGAGCTACCCCAGAATAGCTGTTGTTACCATTATTCCTTAAACTCTTACTCAAGTAATGATGTTTGGTAAGAAAAATAAGTAATACACATAGAAGAGCAGCTGGTAATTTTAAAAATATGTATGAAAATAAGCTTTATAACTTATTTTATATATTTCTCTGAAGCAGCTGTCTTGTTACATTAGGTGTGTGGGGTGGGTGGCTGGGCTGGGCTGGGGTGGGCTGGGGTGGGGGCTGGGGTGGGGATAATGTGCCATATCTTCTAAAACATATGTGTGTTCAGTTGCTACTTTCAAAGAGCCAATCAGAATGGAGGAAAAATGGTTAGGTTTGAACGAACCAATAAGATTGGATGTCTAGGGTGGGGTACTCTCAGAGAAACAGCATAAAAAGAGGGACCCCAGAGCCCTTTCAGCACCTCTCCTTCTTGTCACCACTGGAAAAAGAGGCCGAAAACTCCTTAGGTAAGTATGGAGGGAAATGCTGGGGATGATGGGACTTACAGTAGTTTCTGTCGCTGCTTTGCTTCTGGGGCTATTTTGCAGCTGTTCGTGGTGCAGGGTGTGTGTGTGTGTGTGTGTGTGTGTGGGCAATTGCTTAAGTTTTCGTGCTGCTGTATCTTTGCATTCTATTTTAGAAGGAAATAAGCATCTGGTCTAAAGAATCCTTTCTTTACCTCTCCAACCGAAAAAAGGGTAAAAAAACACACACACCAAAAAAAAAAAACTCCTTAGGTAAGTATGGAGGGAAATGCTGGGGGGGGATGATGGGCCTTACAGTAGTTTCTGTCGCTGTTTTGCTTCTGTTGCTATTTTGCTGTTCGTGGTGCAGGGTATGTGTGTGTGTGTGTGTGTGTGCAATTCCTTAAGTTTTCGTGGTGGTGTATCCTTGAATTCTATTTTAGAAGGAAACAAGAATCTGTTCTAAATTATCTTCTCCTTTTTCTGTTAGGAGGAATTAAAAGAAAAATTTGAACATGGATGCTTTTTCTGGTTTCTCAGACAGTACGTTGTATTTTATTGGATGTCTATCTACTTTTTTGGGGGGGGGGGGGGAGAGGATATTGCCAGGGGGAAATATATTGTATCCCTAATCTCTGTAGTTATAGATCTCCCCCCGCACCGTCAGTCCTCTCCAAACAAAATTGTAAATGTGTACCTTTATCTGCAGGGGAACTGATAGATCTAACAGCAGCTTATTTTGATGAAGCCCCTTCAACATCTGCTCTACCAGCTAAAAGGCAGGAGAAGACCAAAAATGTTGCATTCTCCAAAGAAGCAGGTATAATAACGCTGCACAGCGCCGAGGGTTCTGTGTTCTAATCAGCAGGAAATGGGGACAGCCTTTTAAGTATTGTGATAAGAATTCTGATAGGAGAAGACCAAAAATGTTGCATTTCCCAAAGAAGCAGGTATAATAACGCTGCACAGCGCCGAGGGTTCTGTGTTCTAATCAGCAGGAAATGGGGACAGCCTTTTAAGTATTGTGATAAGAATTCTGATAGGAGGTTTGCTTGTTTTCTATTTTCAGCAAAGCCTGGAGTAAAACACACACATGGAAGAAAAACGTGGGCATGGCCTTCTGACCTGAGAGGTAAAGGCTGCATGAGAATAAACAGGTTGGGGGGGGGCATAAAATGTATGTAGGAGTTATGTCATTAACTTTCTGTACTAAAGTTTAGTTAAGCATTTTGTTTTTAATCTTCAGAGCCTGTCTTTAAAAAGGAAGGTGATGAGAAATGTAATCTAAACACCCCCAGCTCCTCTGCTAAACAGTGAAAGGAAGCACCCTTTGCAGATGATGGGGGTCAGGAGTCCAAAAAGAGGAAAAATGGAGATGTTCCCAGACCTGGATCTTTTGCAGCAGGGGCTCCCCCAAATCCAGGACCCTCAGCAGCGACAATTCCGCCCATACTGAGACAAGGTGCTGTCCCTAGGGCTCCGGTTCCCCTCCCTAAGCCGTCCACAGCTGTAGCAGCTATTTCCCCTGGATCCAAATCCTTTGCAGTGCCTCTTTCTCCTCAACCCCCTGTGCTTGCAACAACAGGTAAAGGAGGATCAACCCCTAGGGGTTCTGCAGATGTGGAAAATGTGTCAGAGAGTTCAATTCGTGTGGATCACATGTGGATGTTAGCAGAGTATCATCATCTTGCCATGACAACGATGGAGAGTCATGAAAAAGAGATAGAATTTCTTAAGAAATGTAAAGAGCAAATAAAAAATCTAATTTCTGTTGTGATGGTGGGGGATCAGGACTCATTTGAGTCTGAAGTGAAAAGCGTAATAAGCAAAATTAAACGCCACTGCAAATACGTAGTATGTCATTATTGTTCCAGGCCTATAGAAATTGGGGGTGCTCTTTTGGAAGAAAGCCCTTCAATGGGGAGGAGTGGGGAAGGTCAGAGCCCTCCCTCTTCAGAGGGAGAGGATAGCCCATCACCCTCAGTTCCCAACAAAGGTAACACAGGCTTTAGGCCTATACATATGGGGGGGAGTGGGGAAGGGCAGAGCCCACCCTCTTCAGAGGGAGAGGATAGTCCATCACCCCCAATTCCCAACGAAGGTAACACGGGCTTTAGACCTATACATATGGGAGGGAGTGGGGAAGGGCAGAGCCCTCCCTCTTCAGAGGGAGAGGATAGCCCATCACCCCCAATTCCCAACGATGGTAACACAGGTTTTAGACCTATACATATGGGAGGGAGTGGGGAAGGGCAGAGTCCTCCCTCTTCAGAGGGAGAGGATAGCCCATCACTCCCTGTTCCCAATGAAGGTAACATGGGCTTTAGGCCTATACAGATGAGGGGTGCTCTTTTGGAAGAAGGCCCTTCAATGGGTACTAGGGAAGGGCAGAGCCCTCCCTCTTCAGAGGAAGAGGATAGTCCCTCATCCCCGGGTGCTGGAGAGGAACCCCTACCTGTCTATATTCAAAGAGTGAGAAGTTGGGAGTGGAGCCTTCCAAAATTTAATGGAACTGTTATTACTGAAGAATTCAGGTTTCACAATCTAGATCAAATAAACTCATTCTCTCAAGCTGTGGAGGTTCTCCACACAACTATACAAGGTGTTCTTGATGATATCCGCAGCCGCCTGGAAGTGGGAGATATACTACAAGTACGTTTCCAGGCGGATGGCCTAGAGCACCCTCTTTACTCAGTTAGAAGGGCCAGAGATGCTTTTAATGCTGAAGACTTTCTAAATCATGTTGAAAATCTGATACAGAGTAAAGCAGAAATTTGTGGGGATGGCACTTTACGCTTAATGGTTACTATCCTAAAGCCCCCAAGAGGAGGGCGACGTAGGTCATTAAAATCTATCCCCTGTAGCAAAATTGTACACATGAAAAGGCGTTATTTAATAGATTTCAATGATGAAAACCATAACCTTTGTTTTGCAGGGGGTCTGTTAGGGGCCATAGCTTCTGGGGAATGCACTGATGCAGAATTACTAGCTTCTGGTAGAAAATTACATGCTGATCTAGGATGGTCTGATCAAAGAAAGGTTGCACTAACAGACATACCCCATGTTGAAAACCATTTAAAAGTTAACATTCAAGTGGTATCATGGTCTGATAAGGGTTGGACTTTGTTTAAGACTCAGGAAATTAAATATTCTAAAACCTATTTTCTGTTCTTGAATGAAAATCACTTTTATGGTATTACAAATATACAAGCATTCTTTGGTTCAAATAATTTCTGTAACTTGTGCCAGTGCATCTATAACCGAAACCATACGTGTTTGTACATGTGTAGGGCCTGTAAAAGGAGAGAGTGTGAATATGATAATGGTGGTCCCCCTCAGCACTGTGATATCTGTAAGATTCAGTGTAGATCGCACACTTGTCTATACAATCACATGCGTCTAGCTTTGGAAGAAGGAGACGGGTGCCAACCTAGAGAATGGTGTCAGAGGTGTTATGCCTATGTTGGAACAGATCACACAGTCAAGAAATGCCCTGGGAGAAAATGTAAGGTATGTAAAGGGATCATTGAGAATGAAAAAGGTCACCGGTGTTTCATGCAAAAGATAGACACCTTGAAAGTGAATGCTAAGATTGTTTTTTATGATTTTGAAGCTATGCAGGAGACGGGTGTCCACATCCCTAATTTTATTCATGCTAGGGCAATGAAGCAGGAAACACATCCGGTGTTTGAGTGTAAAAAACCTTGGTCTCAATTTTCAAAGGAATGGAGTTTCAGGGGGCCAAATTGCCTTTCAGAATTTGTACAGACATTCACTAAAAATGCTGCATTCAGAAATTGTACATTTATAGCGCACAATGCGAAAGGATATGACTCCTATTTTATCGTTAGGGAGCTCATCCGAGAAAAGCTAGACCCCGAACTAATTACTCAGGGGGGAAAGCTGATGGCTGTCACTGTGAAAAGCCTGAAAATAAGATTTATTGATTCTCTTAATCACATGCCGATGTCTCTTTCCAAACTTCCAAAAGCGATGGGGTTTGAAAACTCCCAAAAGGGACATTTTCCGCACCTTTTCAACACAGCTGAAAATCAACATTACATTGGCCCTATGCCCGCTGTAGAATTTTACGGTGTAGATTACATGATGCCTAAAGATAGAGTTGAATTTTTAAAATGGTATGAACAAAACAAATCAAAACAATTTGATTTTCAAAAAGAACTGGCCTATTATTGTGAACAGGATGTTAAAATTCTGGAAGAGGCCTGTACCAGATACAGACATGAGATCATGGCTATGACCATGTCTGAGCGTATGCTGGATGATGGGAAGGGGGGATACAAAAAACAGGTCATGGCTATAGACCCATTTCAGAGTCTCACTTTAGCTAGTGTCTGCCTACAAATGTACCGCTTTTGTTTTCTCAAGCCCGAAACTATCGCTATCCCGGATTGTAATGAATACCACGGGCACGTTAAAAGGTTCTCAACCTCTTCCATTCAGTGGTTGTCATACATTGAACATAGTGAAAACATTCAAATTCGTCATGCCTTAAAAGGTGGCGAACTCCGAGTTGGTTCTTATTTTCTGGATGGCTATGCAGTTGTAGATAATAAGAAAGTTGCCTTTGAGTACGAGGGCTGTTTTTTCCACGGATGCCCGGAATGTTATTCTCTCTCAGGCCATAATCCCATGACTGGAACATCTTTTGAGTATCTTTACAATGCTACTCAGAGGAAGAACCAATATTTGAAAGCCTGTGGCTTTGAGCTTAGGATTATTTGGGAGCATGAATGGGTCCATATGGTCAAAACAGATCCAGCCCTTCAAGGGTTTCTTGCCACTGCTCAATTTCCAGAGGTTTTATCCCCGAGAGATGCCCTGTATGGAGGGCGTACCAATGCCATCAGCCTCTACTACAGGCCAAAGGCAGGGGAACAGATACACTATTATGACTTCACCAGCCTATACCCTTTTGTCAATAAGACAAAGTCTTATCCGATTGGCCATCCAAACATCATCTATACAGATTTTGAAGACATTGAAAACTATTTTGGCTTGGTTAAAGTCAGATTGGCCCCCCCTAGAAATCTTTATTTTCCAGTTTTACCAGTAAAAATTGGGGGGAAACTAATGTTTCCATTATGTCGCACTTGTGCAGAGAACAGACAGTTAGACCCGTGCTCTCACACTGAGGAGGAGAGAGCTCTAGAGGGGACATGGTGCACTATAGAGGTGGATTTGGCTCTCAAAAAAGGGTATAAGGTATTAAAAATTTTTGAAATTTGGCATTTTGAAAAGCAGGCCGATACTCTGTTTTCAGAGTACATTAAATTACATCTCGGGAGGAAACAAGAAGCTTCAGGCTTTCCTTCCTGGTGTCTGACGTCTCGGGATAAACAGCAGTACATTAAGGCTTATTATGAAAAGGAGGGAGTAAAACTTAATCCTGACCAAATATGCAAGAATCCTGCAAAGCGTCAGATTGCTAAACTTTTCCTAAATTCCCTGTGGGGTAAATTTGCTCAGAGAACAAATTTGCCTAACACTGAAATTGTAAGAGATCCTGACTATTTCTTTCAGCTCATATTTTCTGAGAAATTTGAAGTCTCGTCATTTGATTTTATCGATGACGAGGCAATCTGTGTGAGTTGGAAACATGCTAAAAATCGTGTCGTACCCCCTGGTAACACCAATGTGTTCATAGCCTCTTTTACTACTGCTTACGCTCGTTTAGAGCTCTACAAGTTGTTAGATAAGTTGCAGGAAGACTGCTTGTATCATGATACAGATTCTATAATATTTGTGAGCAGGGAAGGTAGTTGGGTTCCCAATTTAGGAGATTATTTAGGGGATCTCACGAGTGAAATCCCCTCAGACCAACATATTACAGAGTATGTGGCAGCGGGGCCAAAAAGCTATGCCTACAGACTGTCTGATAACTCAGTGTGTATAAAAGTGAAGGGGATCACCCTGAATGCTGCAAACAGTGAGAAGATCAACTTTAACAGTCTCAAAGATTTGGTTTTTTCATACGTCTCAGAACGGGACAGGTGTCCTCCTCGTGAGATTGTAGTTCAACAGAACGGTATTGTTAGAAATAAAAAGCAATTCCTGATAGAAACGAAATTCCTGAAAAAAAGGCAAAGGGTCGTTTATGATAAACGAGTAATTGTGTCTGATTTCAAAACTGTACCCTACGGCTATTGAAATATGGATACACGCTGGCAACATCCTTTCTCAATGATTCTTGCTGGACCCAGCAACTGTGGTAAAACTTACTTTATAAAAAATGTACTGCAAAATGCTGACTCGATACTCTCTGTCATGCCTGATAATATTGTGTGGTTTTTCACATGCTGGCAACCTCTTTATAAAGAATTAATGTCTAAATATGCTTTTATACAATTTGTTGAAGGTCTGCCCTCTACCTTCGATGATGATGTTTTATTCCCCCCCAATAAAATTAATCTGGTGATACTAGATGATCTTATGGAGTCTGTGAGTAAAAGTGAAGAGGTCCAGAAAGTGTTCACGCGCTTTGTCCATCACAAAAATATGAGCGTGATATACATTATCCAGAATTTATTTTGCCATGGAAAGCAAAGTCGTACTATCAGCCTTAATGCTAAATATATAGTACTCTTTAAAAATCCTAGAGATAAATTACAAGTAATGACTCTAGCTCGCCAAATGTACCCTAAAAATACGGCATTCTTTTTGGATGCTTTTAATGATGCCACCCTAAAACCCTATGGATATCTTCTCATTGATCTTCACTCTACAACCCCCGAAACATACAGATTACGGACAGGGCTTTTCCCGCCTGACCTTCCAGCAACCTATATTCCAAAAAAGCCTTCAGTCGGCTATAAAAGGAGGTGACTCCTGCATTCTGGAGCTTTTGACGTTTCTCTGTCCATCAGAAGTATGTCTACCAATATAAAGAACAACTTAGCCCTCTTGAAAATACTTGTCAAAGCAGGTCCCCAACAGAGAAGAGCTATTTTATGTGGCGCCTCAGATAGCCTTGTAGCAGCTATTGCTGAGATAGCACTTAACACTTTAAAAGGCAATATACCCCTAAAGCCTGTCCAGTTGGGGATCCTGAAAAAGAAGAAGGGTATCATCAAACAGTTGAGCAATAAAAAGCTGTCATTAAAGAAGAAAAAACTGCTCATTAAGCAGTCGGGTGGCTTTATTGCCCCTTTGCTCAGTTTTGCTATTCCCCTCCTGACCAGCCTCCTCACAAAGTAAAGATGGAATATGCTGAGAAAATGTACTTGGTTCCCGGCACACAAGTGGAAGAATTGCGGGGTGGTCCTGAAAATATCCGAACCACTACTATTAGGCGCTTGGACTCAAGCATGAGAGAAATTCTCTTAAGGTCAGACTTGTCTGAATATGAAAAGGCAAAACTCTACAGCGGCGTTTTACAGCGCTTTCTAACTTTAACCAGAATGCATGAAATGGAAAAAAATCCGCTTCTCCCTGATCTTCTCCCACCACCCCCACCACCCTCTCCCCCTCCTCCCGAAAGTGATGCCTCTATCCAAGAGGTTTTGGAGGGTATCCATGGAAGATACAGGAAAAATGCAGAGCTTTTGCTGAACAAATTAAAGCAGCATAAAGACATCTCATCATGGGATACTCGAGGAACGTTTCTGTACCGTGGGGAAGCCTTACCAGGGTCCAATATCCTAGATCTGGTCAAGGGAGTCATCCAGTCTAGCTCTGTCACTGCTAAGAGAAAACCTCAGGGTTGGGATATTTTTCTAAAAGCTCTGGCAGATCTAAATATGCCCACTTCTCTTGTAGGAAATTTGGGTGTTAGACAAGAAATAGAAAACTTGAAAATGACACCCCTTCCTCAGAAGACCCCCACCCCTCGTCCAAAAAGGCAGTTCAAGAGCCCCCCTTGGTTACAAGTAGAATCCCTCCCTGTAACCCCTTCAAGAGAACTCATTAAGAAACCAGAATGGCTAACTTTCTAACATAAATAAATAAAGAAATTCAACACGAATCAGAAATCTCTCTCTTTTATTGTTATTAGGACTGCAATTACATTTTGCATAGTGGGAAACATGTCTGAACATGGTGAAACATATTGTAAGGAATCTGGTACAATTTCTTTTTTCGGCCTTCAGTAAATCTTATGACCATTTGGTCATTTCTTGAAACATCATCAGAATACAGCTTTAAAATCTGGTGAAAATCTAATCCTCTAGCTCGATTCTGTAAAAAGAACACACAGTGATGACCACATGTCATTGCCTGGGGGTGTTGCAACTGTTTCTTCTGGAACACGGTCTCCTCAGTCTGATACCGTAAAAACTTTGTGATATCTTTAGGAATCCGGGGATCATCAGGGGCCATGCCGTAGGAATCAAAAAATTCTCCGGGTCCATCAGGGGGCAGGTAGATGGCTATCCAATGTTCTCCTGGTAAAGTATGAGGGTGGGTGTTCACGATTAATCCGGCGGGTCTTTTGCCAATGATGCTCCTTGGCAGTAAATCACACGGGTACACATCTAGAAAGGACTTGTTCTGATATAATAGTTGCAATATCTCTGCCGTGTTCATCTTCACATATAATCAAAGAGAACGTTTCTGCTGTGGTTGATTTCAATCACATTGTCAAACACTCCATATAAGATCATATTAATAGTCGCAGGCAAGGGCTGAGCAAACCGGATCTCGGCTCTGAGATTTCCCGTTTTGATCAGAGAATAGTGATCAGCACAGCTCTGTCCAGGAGACAGGTCAAAACCATACAAGGTATACCCATTGAGGAATTCATCGCGATTAATTATAAGGGAGCGATCTTTCATTTCTTTCCCTGTCAGTTGTACTAATTGCATGAACTCCCTCACACAGTGTCCGTGTGCATAATCAGGCTGGAGAGGCTTAGACGGGACTTGAACCCCATCAACGTATAATGCTACAAAATTAACGTTGAAGTGCTTGAAATGGAAGGGGTTTCTGGTGTAGTCACCGCTGAAAGCAGCATTCTCAACAAATCCTATGACCAGCTGCTTAGGCAGTTGCCCCAAGAAGAGGTTTTCCTGGTTGCATACGAGGCTACCTCCTGGTAAACTAAACACCTTCATTCCCACACGTTCGAGGGGATACTTGGCATTAGAAGTAAGAAGGGCCTCAGCGTGTCCCAAGCGAACACCCGGTGATACTTTTACCCTCTTCACAAAAAGAGATGTGTTTAAAATATTAACTTTGTAATTCTCATTGGCATTCCCACTCATCAAACAGAATGTGTCCTTGTTACGTACGAGTTTGATTTTCACATCTACTCCGTTCAATAGCATTTTGTCCTGAAAGAACAAATCGCTGTGCAGCGGCCCCATCAGATCCCATTTCCGGCTGCCTGCTGTTAGAGCTGCCCTAGCTCGAAACCCCCAGTTTCCAGGGTCTGTGAGAACCGTTCGTTCCATCGACCCGGCTACATCTTTATAGAAGCCCCCTGCTGTGAACTGTGTACTCAGGGTATCATCGCTGTAATTCAGAATCAGTTCTAACATGGCCCTGTAAGGGTAGCAGTTGTTACTCTGGCTGATCAGTCTGTCCCCCAATGTGACATCCAATTGGCTAAAAAGAGAGGCTATGGGGTAATTGATTAAGGCCACTCTGGCATCATCCGCAATATCTGTACCGTCCTCCTTAGTGATTTTACAGCACACATACAACAGAGTGTTATTTAGGTCGATGTAGTCTTCGCTGTTTCCCGTGATGTAAAAATCAAGAGGGGCGTTGGGGGATAGGGCTGCCAAAGGCGGAACTTCAATATACATGCTGCTTTCAATGCTGGTTTGGGTTGGTGATAATTGAAAGAGATCCAATTCAGACTTGGCACATTCTTCTGAAGCACCGTGAATGAATGCCATCTTAAAATATATCTCTTCTGTTCCTCTTCACACGGTTCTTTTTCTTCTGGCCACCTTTCTTCTTCCCCCTCCTCTCCTTCTGAACTTTTGTTTGCCATACTCCCCAGCTTTTTAAAGGTTTAGGAGGCCCTCTACGCTGAAGAGTCACTTTGCGCTTAACTCCTCCCCTTCTTTTCAAATACGCTATACCAGATCCCTCCTGGGGGGTCATTTTTTTCATAACATGCCCCACTACATCCCCAGCGATGTTGTGCACAGCAGTCTTCACATGCGGCTTAATAAATTCCAGACCTCTCCTCAAAAGAGGAACAGCCTTTCGAAAAAGTCCACGGAATATGCCGCCCAAACCTGCTCCGTACATAATGGGGGCTCCATAGAAGCCAGGTAGGCCTTGACCTGCCTGAGCCCTGTAATAAGCCCTGTAAGTGTTGAGATCTCCATAATCTTTTAACACAACCATTTTTTTTTTCTTAAATTACATCCACCCCTTTCTAGGACGAATGTGCAACCTCACAATCACCTTCCCAAGACGGAATGGCACGTGTTTATTCTGGTCCGTCTTTATTTCAATGGTTATAGTGTCAATGTGATGCTTACTAATGGGAATGTAGTGAGGCTTGTCATATGTAACGGTGATGCAATCGTGACTTTTCCCCTGGACAGGTATACAGCGTAACAATTGTACAGAGAAATCCCCCACAATCTGGTGTTCTATGATATCTGTGTACAGATACAATGAGGTGAATCCTCCTGTAATATCTGCTGAGTGATATAGTTTTCCAGAAGTCTGTTGAACATTTGGTATTCCTAATATGTGACTTAGCTCATCGGTTACTGAAAAGTTGTAACTTTCAGGACCTCTAAACCTCACTTTACCAGACAGAGGATCATAAACAAGCCGTACTTCAGGGGGAGTTGGGGGTGACTGTATAACAGTATTCATGGCTTTCAGAATATCCCCAATATCCTTGTAATATCCTCTATGTAACTGGAACTCCCATTTCTTTTGACTGTTGGAAAACTGAAACACTGCAGGGTCGGTGAGAGTGTACCAACTGTGGGGGTACTGTATCTCAACCAGACCCACTTCCCACTCTCCAGGCAAATCCAGAGGCCGGGCCAATTGTGTTGTAAAGTTGGCATTTGTATTATGAGGAAAAGTTTCTACACAGGCATTACTGGGAAGTGTAATATAAAATCCACCCATCATCTCTCTTGCTTCTTTGTTTTCTCTTTGGGATCACCAATCTCAGAGGCCAGCACCCAGCTGTTAAATTTATCAGGCCACCCTAACCACTTCACCAGGTGATATTTTTTCTTTTTCTTGGTACGTGTAGCTATAATTTTTTCAACGTGGTAGACTTTATTGTGGTGGGCATTCACCTTCTGTAACTCCTCAGGGTAGAAGCTGCCTACCACTACTTCCCCATCATAATCTTTCAGCTGAAATACCGGTCTCTTCCCTCTTCTGAGGACCTTGTCAACTATGAACATTTCCCGTGAATACGTCCCTTCATAACTTTTTTCAAAAAAGCCTTTACTTATGGATACCCTCACGTGATCCCCTTTTCTGAAGTTTGCTTTTTGTTCTTTCATTTGAAAATAGGTCCCATAAACTCTTCTCCAGATCTCGAGAGAGTTAGAAGAATTCACATCCCGGGGCCGGGCCTGTATAGTTCTATGGAAACTACAATTATAACTCTTTATGAGTTGGGGCAAGATATCAATATACTTGTAAGTGTTGTTGGCCGTGAAATATCTCCACATTCGGGACTTTAAGGTCTTATTAAATCTCTCCACTATCGCAGCTTTGACTTCGCTATGGGTTACAAAGTGTTGGACTCCGTGCTGTTTTAGCAACTGCTTCACCTTCTTATTTAAAAATTCTCTCCCCCTATCTGTTTGCAATTGGCGGGGTAATCGCCCACCCCTAAAAATCACCTTAAAAGCTCTGTACACCTCAGAACCCGTCTTATCTTTCAAAGCTACGGCCCAGGCGTATTTTGACAAAATATCCACTACCGTTAAAATATATTTATAACCCCTGTTATATTTCTGTAAATGTTGCATATCCACCAGATCTGCCTGCCATTGCGCATCCACATCTGAAACAATTGTTCTGTTCCTTTCAAAATGAATTCTTGCGGGTTTATGTAGAGTGTATGCATCTTGATCTTTTAACCACTCTTTCACTTGGTTTCTAGTTAGACTTCTCTGCTTAGAAGCTTCTCGAAAGAGAGCTTCCACCCCACCAAAGCTCCCAGCTCCTCCTGGATTATAATATATCTTTTTAAATAAATCATTCTGAGAAACCATATTGGTCCGCGCATAAGCTCCAATGAAGACAACGTGTTACAGTTCAATATTTTATTGACTTTTTAAAATCAGATTAAAACTGAATTATATTATTTCTCCTCCTCCTCTTTTTCTTCAGAATTAGCTACATTTACACAAATGCAGGTCAGACAGCAGTTTGAATCCACAGAATCCTTCTCTGTTATGACTGGTGCCTTTGAATCCACAGAGTCCCTCTCAGGTACGACCTGTACAGCTTTTTCAGCAGTGCTCTATAGAAAAAAAATCAAAATAAAATTACATTCTTTTCATCATAATCTCTCCATACACACACACACACACACACACACACACCATCCATCCATCCTGATAATTACCACAGAGATTGGTGCCATATCTTCATAAATAGGCTCCTCTTTCTCTTCTTCACTGTTCACAGGTGACATTGACACGTATAATTCTTCCTCTTCCTCGCTGCTTGAGTTCTCTCCCACATATCCGTCATCTGAGGTCATCGCTTCTAAGCATCCCTTATAATCAGGTTGGGTGTCAGCCATCCAGATTTCAATGTTCCGTTTCAATTCTTCAGGAGAATCATAGATCTTCTTTTCAATTACCATCTTTGTAGTTGTTTCATACATTTTACGTAGGTTTTCAATCGTTCTCTCAAGATCTCTCCCCCGTCTCTTAATACCCCTTCGCACACGTCTCCGCTCACGATAATCCTGGGGGATATCCAGGATGAATTTTTCCTTTTCTTCCAGGGGTCTCATGGCTGTCACATCGGCGCAGCTCTCCATGACGGCGAAGAAGAGAAAAGAAGAGAAAAAGACAGTCTTCCGGCAACGGCTAGGATGGAGACGAGGTCCTGCGGACCCCTGCTCATATACTCTTTGCCGTGGGGGCGTGACATCCGTTCTCAAGCGCTCATTGGATGGTGTGGAGGGAGGGGAAATCGGACCAATCAGCGGCGCTCAAATATGGCGCCATTCGAGAAAACACACCCCTAGGGGAGGAGAAACATGCTCCTACCCCAAGCGCCTTAGACCCCACCAAGATCAGACCCCAGCGTGCCGGCCAAAGGTTAAGAGCAAACCTCTATGTTCTCCGTAATTCTGGCGGGGTGGAAACCTGTCCCGCTCTATCGGGGGTACTGAGACGAGCTCGGAGAGGGGTCACACGCACCCCGAAAAACAAGTTTGTGCCTCAAAGATGGCCGACACATCACCCCTTAAAAGAGCCGTAATTCCCACGGGAAAGATCCGAGAGGGCCGGAACCTGTTCCTAATGGTCGGCGGTCCCAAGACGAGCTCGGAGAGGGGTCACACTCACCCCGAAAAACAAATTTGCACCTCAAAGATGGCCGACACCTCACACTTTAAAAGAGCCGTTATTCCCGCGGGAAAGATCCGACAGGTCCGGAACCTGTTCCTAATGGTCGGCGGTCCCGAGACGAACTCGGAGAGGGGTCACAACCTACCCCGAAAACCAGGTAAGATTTACACAACCCAAAATGGACACTTTCTTGGGGGATTTGGGGTTCAGGAACCCCCAAATTCTTAAAACATAGGAATAGGCCTCCCAAAAATGGCACCCCAAAAAAATTCCCCCCAAAAAATCACCCCAAAATCCATGAGGAAAAGGGAACCCCAAAATCCCTAGGGAACCCCCAAATCCTTAAAATATAGGAATAAGCCTCCCAAAAAGAGCACCCCAAAAAAAATTCCCAAAAAGAACACCCCCAAATCCAGGAGGCGGGACTAAGAGTGTACCCCTAAAAAAAGGGGGCGGGGCCACCTGTCACTTTTCGTTTGACGAGAAGTACATACCCTATACTACTCAGGGCTCTATGCATTGATGGGTCTCCTGCTAGCGTGTGTGGCCTTTATGTATGCCCAATAAAATTGACTTGATGCCAGCTCTGACCAGCAAATCCCATCATAGAGATGGCATTTTCTCCACCCCCTTATACTATCTCAGATTGGCAGTTACAAGCAGTATACAGCTACGTCTACGTCTACCTATCTATATCTATCCCAGGCACAGAAATCATAAGGCCTTCCAGATTTCACTGGCCTACAACTTCCAGCATTTTTCACTGCTGGCTACATTAGCTAGGGTTCCTGGGACTTGCAGTCCAACAACATCCAGAGGGCTGTGATATTCCCACCCCGACATATGCCAAGCTTCTGCAGAAAATGAGTTTGAGTGCAACATTTAAGTTCCTGATAGTCTCAGCTTTTAATAAACATTTTAAAGTCAAGCATCTTGCCCTCATGGCTAGAAAATATGTTTGAAATTAAGTTACCATCTCAGAAGCTGGGGAAGGCTGAATATCTGAATATGAACTGTTGCAGTTTTGTAAAACACCCTACATCTAAACTATCTACTATAGGCTAAGTCTCCCTTATCCAAAATGCTTGGGACAAGAGGTATTTGGAATTTTGGAATATTTCAGATTTTGGAATACTTGTATATACATAATGAGATAACTTGGAGATGGGATTCAAGTCTAAACATGAAATTCATTTATGTTTCATTTATGTTACACCTTATACACATAGCCTGAAGGTAATTTTATACACAATATTTTAATGTTGTGCATGAAACTAAGTTTGTGTACATTGAACCACCAGAAAGCAAAGGTATCACTATTTCAGTCACTCATGTGGACAATTTTGGATTTTGGATTATTTCGGATTTCAGAATTCTGGATAAGGAAGACTCAACCTATACAATGTAAGTTTAGCAAGGAGACGTCAGGTGAATCTGACCTGTATTACATAGAGATATGAAGACCTGGCTAAAACTGAAGGGAAAATGGGTTTTCCCACTCCCCCCACCCACTTAAAGCAGAGGTTGGATAGGCAGCTTTTAGGAGTGCTCTAACTGCTTATTCCTTCATGGCAGGGAGTTGGACTAGATGGTCCTTGTGGTCCCTTCCAACTCAAGGATTCTATGATTCCCAAAGACATTTTTTTCAGTTTTTCTATGGGAAGAATTAGAAACTTTGAGGAATACAGAAAAACACACAAGGGAAATACCTTGTTTTTCAGAAATAGTAAAATGTTTTTAAGACAAGATTTTACTCACCTGAAATGCCAGAAAGCGTGTCATATGAAAATATCTATTGTAAGACAGCCATTCCTATTCATACACCAGACTTATAGAACTGTGAACTTCAATGATGCATTTCTACACTCAGCAGGTGCTGCCAATTTCATCAGAGGAACACACTGGAGGCTTTTCATTGTTTGTGAGAATATACTATGGAATAATTCAGTATTTTCAACATTGATTTAAATTTTATATCCATATAGGCTTGCCAGCCTAGTTCTTTGTTTTTGACTGCTTCTGACTAAATAGAATTGCCAGAATAATTGCTGTTTGTTAAAAAATTTCTGTTTTCATTCTTTAACCTGGCTAAATATAATGCATTTTGTTTGCTACAACATTTCTGATTTCTGGTTTTATTTTTTAACTCAGATGGAAAAAAATAAAATACAGGTGCTTAGGCAGTGTGGGATGCCGCAGGGTATATTATACATAATGCTGCTTCAACAAAATTAAGACTTTTCTATTTTAAAATTTCATATACCAAAAAGTATAATTTTATATGTCAAATAAGATATGAAATAAAGCATTTTATGTTGCTAAGCAAAAAACAGGTTCTAGTTTGAAATGAAAAAAAAAATATAGCATATACTTCAATTCCCCCCCAAATTTCTGTTTGTCCGCAAGGCAGGGTGGGGTGTGGGGGAGATCAGGAAAAATGCTTTTGAAAATTTGCTTTAAAATTTCCCCAAACACTACATCTTTAGTATCCCATGAAGAGTCATTACAGGTGTTATCTGGCAACAGGAGATATATGTATGCTGTACTAAAGAAAAGTGACAGTGAAAACATAACAAATTTTAGAGACACTTTAGTTCTTCATATAAACACAGCAACTAGATGTCTCTGAGTCAAAATACATATAATTGTAGAAATAATAATTTTGTTCTACTTTCCTCAGTTTCAATTCTCCCCAGACTTCTGCTACGGCTTCCCTGTGGTCTGTTTTATAATGTAAGCCTTTTGGGGTAGAGACTTGTTAAATCTGTTCCTTTTAAAAGTGCACTATATACAGAAAGTGCTTTTTCAATCAGTGCATTAATCAGATGACAATTTTTCAAGAGAAGCAAATGAAAATGGATTTATGCAAGCATGCTTTTCAAGTAACAACTGCAATTACTGCCCAAGACCCTGTAGGTCTGAAGTACTCTTCATGTTGGGCTCTTTTTGCAACTAATCAGAACTTGGAAATGTTAATTTGTGAACTACAGATCCCTGGCTGGGAGACTCTGCAGGCTTGTCTACACTGGTGGGAAACCCCATGCCTATCTTGTAGTCGTGGTGGATTTCTTTGATCCACAGCAGCCCCATAACACCCCCCCCCCGGGCTTGTCTGATTGTCGATTGGAGTATCCCGCCACACTGTAATCTGCATCAGAGTAAAAGGGTAGTCCTACACTGATCACATGTCCTATACGTCATCATAATATTTCTGGCCACACAGAAAGGGCTCCTCCAGTGTCCCCACCCCCTGTTCATTCATGCATGCAAATACATGGGCCCAGAGTATTGTATTACTATATAAGCAGAGATACACTTACCCAAACATGCACACAATTGAAAAATAAATAAAATAAAATAAAACCAAATAAAATAAAAGCACCAGAGCAGAGTCCTGTCCACCAGAGGTCCTGCCCAAGCTTTGCTGCAAAACCAATCCTTGGCTGCCACACAACCAAAAATCCAGGTTTCCCCCTCACATACAGAAACGTATAGATCCAGAATTTCTTTCAGAAACCCCGGTGAAAATGCGCATCATTGAAAACATGATTGTGTGCCAACTGTGCTGCAAATACAGGGTGAGTGCGTTGTTGTTTTTTTGCCCGTGTAGACAAGCCCTGCAAGTTGTCATCCAAAAAGTAACATTTGCAAGCTCTGAAAAATAGTCAATAGCCATTAATGGGAATGTTACCCATTATGACCTCATCCTTGTCATGAGATTTATTTATTTAGATATTTCTATCCATCCCTATAGTTTATGATCTCAGGGAGTGTAGTATAAAAACAGTTTAACTGATTAGAACATAAGACAGTAAGTAACAAAATAAACTCTCTCTCTCTGGCTTTTCTTCGCAAACGAAGATTCAGGAAGGACTTATCCCGCGTTTTCTACAAGCTCTTTGTCAGACCCTTCGGTTTTGACCTGTCTGGCATGGGAGACCCTACCAGTGGCTATTGTGCCACCGCCAGCATAGCTCAAAACATCATTAGGATACGCAAGCCTCTCTCCCATGACAAGGGGGCGTCAATGGAGAGGACAAAATAAACTAAAAGCATATTAAACAATGACGTAACAAGACACATAAGATCAGTTAAAAGAGTTTGAAACATTTTAAAACTCTAACATATGTGCATATTTCGCTAAAACCAAAAGCTTTTAATAAATACCATGTTTTTACTCAGTGCCAGAATGACACCAGTGTTAGCATGAGTTGGGCCTCCAAAGGGAGGGCATTCCAAAATTGGGAAGCTGTGGCAAAGAAGGTCCCCTCCCACATCCTCCCATAGTGTATAGCCCCCACTGGTGGGACACAGAGGAGACCCCTTCCTGCAGAACCTAATCCTTGGACAGGTATATATAGGGAGAGGTGTTCTTTCAAGAATCCAATTCCCAAACTGCCCAGGGATTTGAATGCCATCAACAGCACCTTGAATTCAGCCCAGAAGCAGCTGGTACTCCTATATGTTATATAGTTTCTAAGTGGCATTCCTGTCAACAATCTAGCTGGGATACATCCCTCATACAGCCTTGAAAGAATACAGTTGTCTGTTCATATTTGCTGGGGTTTGGTTCCAGGAACCCCTGGGACACCAAAATCTGTGAATATTCAAGTCCCATTATATGCAATGGCATGGCAAAATGGTGTCCCTTATATAAGATGGCAAAATCAACGTTTGCTTTTTGGAATATTTTTTTAAGAATATTTTGAAGCCGTGAATATTTAAATCTGTGGATACCAAATCTGTGGATATGGAGGAACAACTGTATATGCAAAATTAATTTTGTTAGTTAACATCTAACATATGGAGGGGAGTGCTTAAAATTCAGGATTAGCTGCCAACCACTGCTTCAACAAGCACACCAATGGTTTAACACCTAACATAGAGAACAAATTTCTCCTTCTTTAAGACTGCCTAGAGGGCAGAGTAACTTTAGTTGGCCATCATAATTCCCCCATAAAGTCAGAAATAATTAAAATAACCATAAGATTATTAGGTCTAATAGACAAATCATTTAGAGTTTCATTTCTAGAAAAGTATTCATATAAGCTGGGAGGTGGTTGGACTACACGGACCTCAGGATCCTTTCCAATTCTATGATTTTAAATGCGGACATTCAAAATATTAACCCAAACGAGTCTCTGATGAAAGCACAGTTTGACCTGTCAATTGCGGGGGTTGAAACCACTATAGAAGGACACTTTGTCTGTTTCCCCAACAATGTGAGAATTATTCTGATCCTTTCATCTGAGCAAAAGTAATTTATTCCATTCAGCCCCAAACATTTTCATCAAACTCCAAGTTCCAATTATGGCCAATGTGGAGGATAAATCATTGCAAGTAGTTCAGTTTGTACAATGTGAGCATAAGGATTTGAAATGAGAGCGTAACATTTTGTGACTCATTCATATCAAGAAGTGATTTTAAAGAAGACTTTAAGGAATCATGGGAAGCTTATGAGAAGATCAGAAATGACAGATAAGCTTCTAACAAAAAGAGAGCTTGGCCACTCATACCAAAGGACTTGTTATAGGATGGAATCTCAGTTTACAAAGGGTAACATTGCATGAAGCCTAAGGCTTGTCTACTTGGGCAATTTACTCCGTCTTGGCCCTGTCTTTGAGCCCTTGAGCAGTACAGACGATACAGGGCATTTGTCCCATTTTGTCCCCGGGCAGTCCTCATGACGTCCAAGGCCAAGACAGGGTAAGGCCCAATAAAACATTTTAAAACAATACCTGTTTAAATCTGCCCCTGCTGGCAAAAAACGGATTGGGCCCGATGTGGCCACAGGAGCCCTTTCTGGCATGCTGGCCTATTGCTACAGCTGCCTGCTGTCTTGCTTTTCCATAGCCAGGAAGGGGGCCTGCAGCATGTGACCTAGGCCTGTCACACGCATGGGGCCTTGCTCACATGCTCGGGCCTGCTTCCTAACATCTGAGAGAGTGGCGTGGAAGGTAGTGGCAATGGCTGCAGGGACGGGACAGTGTGCTTGTCTGGACTCCAGCCTGTTTCATGCTGGTAATGCGGGAGCAATGGGTCAGATCTGCAGGCAGTATACCCCAGCGGGGAGCTGGCGCATTCTGGCCTGTGTAGATGAGCCCGTAGTTGTTAAGACTTTGAACTAAAGGTGACATCCAATTAAATTAAGTTGCAATTTTTATACACACTTACTAGGCAGCCCATCCTGCTGAAATCAATGGGAGCTTCTTGCAAATAAACATGGGTAGGACTGTGCTGTTAGTTGATTAACTGTGTAAACATTAGTCATTTTAACAGAGCAATTCTAATTCTATGATTCTATGATACTTTAACACACTGAGATTCACAGATGGATAAATCACAATATCCAAAGTTATTGGAGCCAAACCATAGCAGGGTGGGAGGAATTGTGATTTTGTTTTCCCTGCTGTTGTTTCAATAATTTGCTGTTGTTTTTTAAAACTAAGTTCTTCCTCTCAGCTTCAATAATATACACCAGATCTAAGACTGCTGTAGATCTATTACTGCATGTCTGCAGTGACAGATCTACAGCATTTGGACTACAATTGACATGTTTTACCTACGTAGCACCTAAGTTTCCCCCCAGATTTAACACTATACAGACTTCTTGAGAAATTCGATCCACATGGTCAAGAAGGAGAGTGGCCTCTGCCTGCATTGATAACCCCCTCAAGACCATCTTAACTGACAACAGAATTAAAATCTGAGACAAAATTTAGGCCTGTATAATTTTTAACATCTTTGTCTGATAAAGAAGCCCGTGAAGCTTCAAAAGCTTGCATGATGTATTTTGTGGTTTTTGTTGTTGTTCTGTGCCTTCAAGTCATTTCTGACCTATAGCAACCCTAAGACAACCCTATCCCATGGGGTTTCCTTGGCAGAATTTGTTCAGATGGAATTTGCCCTTGCCTTCCTCTGAGGCTGAGAGTGTGTGTCTTGCCCAAGGTCACCCAGTAGGTTTCCATTGCTGAGCAGGGATTCAAATCTTGGGCTCCTAGTGTCCTAGTCAAACACCCAAATCACTATACCACACTGGCTCTTGCTTTTTAGTTGACCCAATAAAGGTATCACTGTTCTGTGGATGTTGGATTTTGTTGCATTTTCCATGTCTGAAGCATCTACTGGTACACACCCTGGAATATGCCTGGGTTGCTTGCCCTAGTGTTGGAATTCTGATGCCAGAGACAAACTGGCTGCAAATGTTTCTGATGTAGGTTCTGAGATTGGAGCTCAGGCTCCAAAGATGCACCTCCATCTTAGCCTTCACTGGCAGAGATCCAAAATACCTTATGGTCTCTGGGATGCCCTTCCAAGGAACAATCCAAATCTTCATAATACAAAATGAAACTGTTCAAGAGCAAAATTATTTCCTCTGTTTTTAAGATTATGCAAGGATGTTTGACACCAGCAATCCTCCATCATCATCATTTCATCATTATCATCATCGGCAAGAACAGGGGCTACACTGGCACTCCATGGGACCTTTGAGGTCTGCACATCCTTGCTGCCCCAGCTCCATTTTTATTTTTCCTCCATTCATTTTTAAAAATGTAACAGTAATGCCCAAACATTTGCTCCTTCCCTGGACTTCCCTCCTCTGCACTGTCTCTCCCTTCCTTCCTCTGCCATGGCTATTCTTTACCCTTTCCTCTCTCTGTGGAGAGGCAAAATGAGTGAGCAGCATGCTTCTCTGCTCCCTCCCTCTTCACTATCACTGCCTTCAAAGTAAAAAAAAGAAATGATGTTGTGACAAAGAACAATCTCTCCTCTATATTGTAGGCTGCTTCCTCAATGGGTCCTCAGAGTAGGCTCTGTGAGAGAAGAAAGGGACAAGGAGGGAAATTACCCTAATTTCCCTTCAAGTAGTCATCCAAGAAGCTAGCAGCCTTGCCTGTTCCTTCATCTCTAGATGCAGCAGCGGCCACAGTGAAAGGGAGGAACTAGTGAGCAGCAAGAACAACTCTTTGCTCTGCCCCATCACAGGTGCAGGAGATGGCCACTTGGGTGCGCATTGCCATCTCTGCTGCTGCTTTGTTTTCCAAGCTTTCTTTCCACTGGTCAGAATCGGCCCCTGATGACGCCTGTTTCTGCCATTTTCAGTGTTCTCTCATAACCCTGCATTACAATTGTGTTTTCATTTCTTTGTGCTTGTTAACGAGTGTTCTGGGACGACATGGAGGGGAGTATAACATTTGCGAAGAGGACGGAGAGATAAGCCTGCAGCTGCAAAATCAGCTTGGGAAAAATGGGATGGACACTGTATGAGAAGAGGTCAGGGGATGATGGATAACCAATAGTATTGAAACCTGCCAGATTTCATAGATTGAAATATGCTTTTAGTATACTGTTTGCCTTCTAAGTTTTAGTTCTGAACAGGGCCGGTTTAAGGAATTTTGGGGCCCCCTGCAATGCTTTATTTTGGGGGCCCCATATGTTTATCTCAGGTCAATGTAACCTAACCTATTCACCTTACAGGATGTTCAGATTACAGTAGGCCCCCCGTATCCATGGATTCTTTATCCATGGGACACAAAACAGCACACCTACCATAGTTTCTTCCTAGAAAATGTGTCCTCCCTGGCCGTTTTCTAGGCCCTCCAAGGCAACTCTATGGTATTTTAAACCAGAAGTCCCATTATTTTCAATGGCATTCACTATTATTCATGGTTTTCCGAATCCATCCCCCTCCCCGAATCAATCCCCAGTGGATAAGAGGGGCCTACTGTATTCCATAATTTGCCACCAATAATTTAGTTTAAAAACTATATTATAGGCACTAACATAATATTTTTTGTTTATTAGCAATTAACGTAATGGTGTAGATTTCCTCAAAGAAAAGAAAGAGTGGACTACAAGCTAAACATGAGGTAGTAGTGTGATGCAGCAGCAAAAAATGCCAATGTGATTCTAGGCTGCATTAATAGGAGTAGTGTCTAGATCAAGGGAAGTAATAGTATCACTCCATTCTGCTTTGGCCAGATCTCACCTGGAATACTGTTTCCAGTTCTGGACACAACAATTCAAGAAAGATACTGAGAAGGATGGTGGGAGGTCTGGAAACCATTACATCCTATGAGGAACGGCTTAGGGAGCTGGGTATGCTTAGCCTGGAGAAGAGAAGGTTGAGAGGTGATGTGATAGCCATGTTTAAATATTTGAAGTGATGTCATATTTAGGAGCAAGCTTGTTTTCTGCTGCTCCAGAGACTAGGACACGGAGCCATGGGTTCAAACTACAGGAAAAGAGATTCCACCTGAATATTAGGAAGAACCTCCTGACAGAAAGAGCTGTTCAGAAATGGAATACACTGCCATGTTGGAGTGTGGTGGGGTCTCCTTCTTTGGTTTTTTTTAAACATAGGTTGGATGGCCATCTGTCAGGAATGCTTTGATTGTGTGTTCCTGCAGGGCAGAAGCCGATCGGATGGGATGGCTGTTGGGGTCCCTTCCAGCCCTATGATTCTATGATTCTAGGCTGCATTCAGAGCCTGGGAAAATTATTCTTAGATTACACCTCCCAGAATACCGCTGCCAGCATCCTTCTCAAGGTCTGGTTGCATTGTTCCTTTTCCAGCATTCTCTAGCCTAGTGGTTCTTAACTTGGGATCTGCAATGTCCTCACAGGGAGTCCACAAAGACTTGAAGGCTGCTTGGCCCACCTCCTCCCTGTAGTGGAGTAGCCACGTGACAGGAACCAATGCAAAGGCTGGCTGGTTTGGCCTGCACATTGCCATTCAATCCTCTCTCTCTGGCTTTTCTTCGCAAACAAAGATTCCGGAAGGACTCATCCTGCGCTTTCTGCAAGCGCGCTGATAACTAAAAAGGCCAATCCGAGATAAACAAGTCCGGTTGCAGAAAGCACAGCAGAAGGGCTCCTTGGGTGATGTTTTTGGGTTGTGCTTCTTTCTGCGTTGTCATTTCTCTTCAAGACTTGTTCAGCGTGAGTTCTCAAATAAGGCTGCAGCATTGTGGATAGTGCGTCTCCATGCCTCCCGATGTGAGGCCAGGGCGGACCACTGTTGGTGATCAATTTGGTCGAGCCTGAGATGTTGTTTCAGGGAGTCTTTCTTTGCTTTTTGGGAGCGCCCCTCTTATGCTGACCCGTGGCGAGTTCACCATAGAGTAGTATTTTTGGGAATCCACTCCAGCCACAAACTTGCAGGAAGAAGCAAGAGTGTCTCTGAGGGAAAGTTTAATGGATAGTGTAATTGTATTGTTGTTGTTGTTAGCTATTATTATTAGGGTTTTAAATCTTGAGTTAATTCTTGGGGCAACAAAAGAAATTTAAAGGGGGTCCCTGCTAAAGAAAAGGTTAAGAACCACTGCTCTAGACCAATGCCTCTCACATAACACTAATGGGATACTGGTGTTTTAGTGACAACAATAAAACCATTGTTCCCAGTAATATTACTCCAATTTTTATTTATATTCTTTATATTCTGTTAAAAGAACCAGAGTGTTGTAGAAGTTTCAGCATTGCCCTATGACTGTGGAGACCAGGGTTTGAATCCTTACTCAGACATGAATGCCCACTGGGTGACCTTGGGCAAATCACACTCTCTCAGCCTCAAAGGAAGGCAAAGGCACACCCCCTTTGAACAAACCTTGCCTAGAAAACCCCATGGTAGGTTTGCCTTAGTCAGAAATGACTTGAAGGCACATGGGCAAACACGCACATTCCTTTTGCAGGCTGAACTCAGTTGGTAGCAAGGAGAGGAAGCTGAAGAAGACCAAGGGGGAAAGGGAGGGGAGAGGAACCAAGACGGGAAGGGAAGGAAAGAAAGAAAGAAAGAAAGAAAGAAAGAAAGAAAGAAAGAAAGAAATCCTTTTTGAGGGAGACAAGACTCAAATCCCCCCCCTCTCTCTCACACACACACTCTCACCTTCCCCATGGCTCTCCCTCCAGCTTCAGCCACGGAGGGCTGCTGTTTCTTTTGCTTTCTCTTTGGGTTTGTGAGACACTGTTTTTTTCTTTTAAAGCCAGCGGAGGTTTTTGGAGGAGGAGGGGGCTCCTACTGGCTGTCTCCTTCGTCAGATTAAGGAAGCTAGTACGGGGCCCTCTCTTGACCTTGCGGGCCCCCCGCCAATGCTGATTTGGCAGACTGGTTAAACCGGCCCTGGTTCTGAACAACCACCTTGTATTATATGCTTTCTGGATTTCTGTGCCATGTATGGTACTTGCATTGCCAGACGCAGTGACCAGTAGTTTTGGAGTTAAAACTACTGGCCACTGTGTCTGGCAATGCAAGTACATGGCACACACTCCCACCCCACTCATTCTTTTTCTTCTCCTGGGCAATGAGGGATAAGCCATCCCCTTTCACCTGCAGGAAGAGCAAAGAAACCATACAACAGAAGCAGCACTGGAAATAAGTACCAGAGCTGCCACTGCTGCCTTTGCCATGTCTCTCTCATCCTCCCTTATTCCTTCCATAATTGGAAGGGTGTGGCCACCATGACGGAACAGGAAGGAGAGTTGGGAGGCAAGCCATTGCAGCTGTACTCCACAAGAGCAGTTTTCAGCAAATTTTGGTAGCAAACCACACTGCGGCAAAATTGTGCAGATAAATTTCAGTAGCATCTTTTAAAAAATCCTCAGGGATTGAGGGTTTAAAAAAAGGGGTTGGGGGCCATGTTTCTCATCACTCTTTTAGGGCAAAACATTCCCTCTTACTTTCTCATACAGTGGGGGTGGGGACGTGGAAGAAGCATCTTAAGATTGTATATACCATTTGCACATATTTTTGAAATACAGTTGTCCCTTCGTATCTGTTGGGGTTTGGTTCCAGGACCCCCCGTGGATACCAACATCCGTGAATACTCAAGTCCCATTATATGCAATGGCATAGCAAAATGGTGTCCCTTTTATAAGATGACAAAAATCAAGGTTTGCTTTTTGGATTATTATTTTAAAAAGAATATTTACAAGCTGTGAATACTTAAATCCATGGATACCAAATCCATGGATATGGAGGGACAACTGTACGGTACTTGATTTATAAACAAACATTTTTTTTAAAAAAAATCCACTAATCAGACAGGGACACCTTTTTACCCAATTTCATTTAATCTAACAGACTAAATTTGGCAAAATACTGCAGTCCTACCTTTCTATACTGCTCCACAACCTGCAAGAATTTGGGGGCAGAGCTGGAGACATTCTTTGGCAGCACAGTAGATGTAAAAAGAGTTTCTAGAAAATAGGAAGTTTGAATGCCACTACCCTAACAATAAGGAAGCCCTGGTGTATAATAAATAAAAGGATGAAAGGGCTTAGTTTTATTAAAACTCAAGCCAAAGACATTTCACAGTAAGAAAACCGGTACAGAACAGTATATCCAAGGTGACTTTTTTAAAATTCCATTTTAGAAGATAATCCACTTGCATTTAACTGAGATGCAGAAGTGGAGGCTGTTATTTGTTTCTGCTGAGAGTCCTTTGCTTCTCAGCATGCTCTACAATTTTCTCTTCCACATAAAGTCCTTTCCGCTTCCTAACAGCATTCATATACTTGCGGGCCTGGTTCTCAGAGTCTGCCTTTTCCCCAAAGTGCAAATATTCCTCCTCGGTGGTTGGCACCCAAAATGGATCGTCTGAAATTACCTAGGAAAGAGAAGAATTGATAAAGGGTCGCATTAATGGAACCGGGGGGGGGGGGGCGCAGATTAAAGAACTACAATTTTCAACCATCCCATAAAAAGCAAATATATTTGAAAATAGGTCAAAAAACATAAAAATCCAAAAGTACAATTCAGAAGATCAGCTAGTAACCTGCAACCAACCAAACAGGAATTTCTGTCCAATGTGTCATTAAGCAAACAATGGTTAAAGCACATTTATTTGGTTGACCTTTACACTATCTTATTTATTTATTTATTTATTTATTTATTTTTTGTTGACATTTACACTCCTTTTCTGAAGTGAAAAAATACAGTTGTCCCTCTGTATTCACGGATTTAAGTATTCACGGCTTGAAAATATTCTTAAAAAAATAATAATCCAAAAAGCAAACCTTGATTTTGCCATCTTATATAAGGGACACCATTTTGCTATGCCACTGCATATAATAGGACTTGAGTATTCACGGATTTGGGTATCCACAGGGGGTCCTGGAATCAACTCCAGCAAATATGAGGGGACAACTGTACTGCCAATCCAGGACTTGAACTCACATTTTCTTCAGGATTATTCTGACACTCTATCCTCTCCATTTTAATGGCCTACTGACAAAGCCACAGGCAAGACTAATTTAATAACAACCAGCTGATAGACAACAAAGTGCCATCGGAAACATCAAAACTCTTTCTCTGTAAACCTGTGGGGTCTGGAACAACTAGTTTTACTCATGTCAGGGAGATAAATACCTATTTGCACAGTTGGAAGCCATTCAAGGAAACCTCAAGTAGAAACCCATGCATATCTCTAAATGACTGATTGTAGCATAACCAGAACATAATTTAAGTCTCAGTTACTTAAAAGAAACATTGAAAGAGAGAAGCTTTTCTGTTGATCTTGGATACAGGTTCATCCTCCAACTTTGTGCTGGGTGTCATCTTTTACTTAAAATTCCTTTTACTAGCTTCCAGTATTCACTGCAGTGAAACATACTGAGTCAAGAGTGCTGCCTATCCAGAGCAAACAAGATTGCACCTCTGTTTTAAAAGAATATCTGTTTCTAATTGTACTGTTTTAGAAACAAAAACAGTCTCAAAAGCTGCTTGTCAAAAAGAGAAATAAGGATGAGAAGACAATTAACTTTTAAATCAGAACCAACCAATCAATCACATCTGTATCCTGTCTCTGCTCCAAGGAGCTCAGAAGAGTTACTCCATTTGTTTGTTTAATCCAGCCTTCCCCAAATTTGTATCCGCCAGATGTGTTGGATTACGGCCAACCATGCTGGCTGGGAATAATGGGAACTGGAGTTCAACAGATCTGAAAGGCTCCAGGTTGGAAAGGACTGGGATAATCTTTCAAAAAAAGTCATGCCACCACAGCTTACTCAAACTGACAGGCAAGTTTACAACAATATTGAAGAACAGTCACATCAAAGAAGAGGAGCTAACAACCAGTAAAAGAATCTGCTTAAGAACAGAAAAATAAAAGCAATCCCAAATAAATATGGGGAAAAAAAAGCCAGCTGCTATTACAGTAGGAAAGTCTTTATGGCCCTCCTAAATTGTGTTTTAAACATTCCTTACCACAAGCCACCTTATGCTAAAAGAGTAAAATAAGAGAGTAAGCCTGGCTAGTTTTCCTAAGAAGGGAATTCACAAGAATGGGTCCCACCACTGAAAATGCCTGGGTATCAAACAACATACAGTTGGCTCTCCACGTTCACTGGGGTTAAGGGTGCAGGCTTCCCTGTCCTGCGAAAGTGGAAAAATCACAAATATCTCTAGCCCCAACCATATTTCACACCCACAAAAAGTATGATCTATTAATTGAACCCACCACAGATGCCTTCAAGGTGGTGGTGGGGTTCCTTTGCAATGCAGAAGCGGGCGGCTGGCAGGGCTTGCTGCCTCTTCCGCTGCTGCCCTATGCCATTTTTATAAGGGACTTACAAGCCTTGCCACACGTCCACAGTCTCTTTCAGCCTCGTGAGAATTGCAGCTCCTGTTAAAAATGGCACAGGGCAGCAGTGGAGGTGGAAGCAAATAATCCACAAATAATCAAATCCGCAAAAGTTAAATCTGTAAACATGGAGGGCTGACTGTACATTTAGACGAAGCCTGTATTCAAAGCAGAGCTTGTCCAAAGAATGCATATGGTCATCATTCCATGTGAATATGCTGTTATTCAATGTCCTTCCCATAATAATCCTGGGATACAAGTTAGGCTGAGACAGGGTGACTAGCAACAATATCTTTTGCCAAATTAATGCCCAAACAGGAATTCTGAACCCCAATTTTCCCAACTGAACACTCTGTCTAGTACCCCAAATTTGATTAAACCACAGAAAGAGCAAGACCAAGATTAAGAAAAAGAACAGAAAGTGAGGGAAGGTTACTTATTTTGCCTCATATGCCTTCACTCCCTTGATGGAGCTCATAGAGTAATTACGTACATGCTGCTGCACATTCCTGCCATCTACCTAAAAATCTAGAAATGCTAACCAGAGATGTTTCAAAGATTCACTTAACAAAACTAAAATGTATTATGTTATGAGCCAAATATGGTCCCAGGCACATCACTTCAACAATGGTTGAGATCGTGTATCTTCAGGTACCTACTATGACAGTTCTGTTGTTGTCGTCATGACTGATGATGCCACCCCTCAGAAACCTACCTTTTCAGCCTGGCAGTGCCCCAACCAAGGGTTTCTGAGGTGCTGGGAAATGACGTCTGCAGAGCTCTCCTAGTAGTGTGGTACACTGAAACATGCACTTGCGGCAGGACCCTGAGCAGCCTCTCTAGCTGCCTGATCCTGATACACCTTGCAACCAGGAGAGTGCTTCAGATATTATTTCCAAATGCCCTGATCTGCATCACCTCAGAAACTTTTCAGCTGGGGTGCTGCCAGGCTGCAAAGGCAGGCTGTTAGGGACACAACTGGTTGTTATTGACCGTAAAATGTGAATCCCCAGCATTTATGAGTTATCCCTAGCTCATGTTCTCATAACTACTGAACAGGATTCCAACCAATATCAATATACTAGTATGGCTTTCATTCTATTGTCATCCACCTCTTGGAGCTATACTATGACAATCAATCAATTCATAATATGATGGACAACTGTTCGGTCTTTGAGGGACACCGGAAGGCCCCCAATTTTTTTTTTAAATGAACTGCCTGTATTTTTTTGGCGGGGGACTTTCCCCCTCCAAACCTGTAGGAAGAGTATGGGGGCAATTTCATCACACTTATGACTAGGGTTGCCATAATTCTCGGCCACAAAACTGGGACAGAGCACCCACTGGGGGGGGGGAGAGGAGGAGGGAGCCCTCTTTTATCTCCCTAATCCTGCGAGGAGGGCACCCAAAGACTCACTGCAAGCAAGTAGGCATGGGTGTAGAGGAAGGAAGTGGGCGGAGGAGTGAGGCAGGAGGGAGTGCCGCCTTCAAAAAAGCTGCCGCCCGGGGAGGACCACTCCCCTACCTTCGTTATGCCAGCCTGTTGGGCTGGGCTGCTCTAAGCAGCAGATCCTGGGTTCTTCCGGCTCTGGAAGGAAGAGACACTCTCTTCCCTCCAGAGCTGGAAGAATCTGGGATCTGTTGCTTCCAGCAGCCCAGACGGGATTTCTGGGATGTATAGCAACCGTACTTACGACCCTTTCTGGGGTCATTTTAGGCCCAGGACTGGCTCCCCCCCCCAAACATGAAGTCACCAGTAAGCTGACTGCCAGGTCATTTCTTATGGGTCTAAAAACATAATGAAATTGCCCTTGTTTGGGGGCACATTTTCTGACTTAAAGCAAACCAGTTCTGGGCCCCTGGAGGACACACTTTCTCCAGTCCTAATTACTAACATGACTTATAATATATTGTCCCTCCAATAAATAGCTGGGGATGCTATTCTCTTCTCGATATTAGCCTGCAAGCAAATCTGGAACAATATTCCAAATACAACCACAAAAGAGAATAAATAGAAAACTGAGAAAGGAATAGCATTTCCCTCCCCTCCCTTTGACCTTTTAAGAAAACAGCTCTCTACAAAACATGAGACAACTGTGATTTTTTTTTAAAAAAATGTATTTATAATAAAATCTGATGGATTGCAGTATATTTTAAACCAACAAACAAATCAACTGCAAAAAAACAAACAAACAAAAAACTTTCAGAGCAATTCAGCTCTCGTACTGCGGTCATGTAAAATATTGGCTCAGGAGGAATACAATGCATCACCACTGTGCATGAAAAGACACACCAGCCAGCTCAGTTGGCTACTGTTGCACATCGTAAGGCACACAGATTACCTTTGCTGGCTGAAATTAAAATTGCTAAAATTAATAACCTAATACAATCACACTCTAACGACAGGCTACACTTTTATTTCTGAATTACCTAAGAGCTAGCGAGGATGAATTTGGCAGAGGTGCGGTGAGGACTGGGTGAAAGGGGGTCTGGAGATCCATGCCACATTTTAAATAAAACCAGATTCTTCCAAATGAGGGTCTGGCTGCTAATGCATTTACTGCCACTGCCAGCCAGCCATATTTTGTGAGTGGAAAACAGTGGCTGAGAAGGATCGCTAGAGAAAGGACTGAACTTGTCAGCGCTATTCTTAATTGGCCTGGATCTCAGGAGAATAATTTCCTGCTGGGGGGCATGAAATATTTTCTGTGCTGTCCAATTCTGAGAGGCTTATGCAATGCGAACTCCCTAGCGTCCCAGCAGGGAAAAATGGTCCTAAGCAAGCTGAAGATTATCCAGGGCAGTTAAGGATGAGGCCTACAAAGCTAGTAAAGCTAGTATTGCTAGTAAGTCTCCTCGCCGCTGATTTCTCTCATGCCAGGGGAGTCTTAAGATTAGGACCCTAATCAACATCTGTACTCACGTAGGTGGGAAAAAAAGAAAATGGCGGTGTTACATTGGGAGGTATACAGATTCGGGAGCATGCTTCAGGGAGTCACACTGGGAGGTATCTGTACCCATCCCACCAATAAGATGATGTCAGGAGAAATGTGACTGAATCTCAGTGTTAGAATTAGACACACCCACACACCCTGTTTCCTTGCATAAGCCACTTGAGAAGAAATAAAGACTACAGCAGACTCATTTGTTTGGTAGATGGCAAATCTTTTAACACATTCAGACCTATAAAATGCCCCGAATGACAAGAATTGCATGGAGTGTTTTTCACTAAAGTCTGTATTTTCCTTCTACTGGTCTCTGAAAATAGGGAACAGATTGTAGACTTAACAACCAACTTAGAAAAAGGATGTAATTTTATCCTCCTTTCTGTTGCTTAAACCATCTTCCCCTCAAAGGCTCTTGATTGTAAATTACATGGTTTGAGGAAAACACAGTTTAAGAAGAATGGACAGGAGATAGAAGCAATAAAATAAGTGGCTTGCCCCTAGTTTTCTATAAACCCATAAAGAGTCTTCAAAGATCTAAATAATACTTGATCCATGGTGTCAATTTCAGCATTTGAGAAGATTCCAATTGTCAAAAATAATACTTTAAAGAAAGGAGGATATTTTCACCAGACACTAGAAACAACTCCTCCTCCCCCAAACCTCTGTGTTCATTTGTTACATAACTGCTTAAGATGAACAAATAAGAGCAGCTCTAGTAGATGAAACTAATGGGGCTACTCTCTCTGTAGCAGGACAGGTGCTTCCAGGACAGCGCAAAGAGGGCCGTGACAAGTCCTCTGCCCTGGCTGACCCTGCAGCTCACTCACTAGTCCCTTTTACCCACGAGATTTCCTCCTGGATCGGGTACTTGGGCCTCAAACTGATCACTATACTGGGCAAGTGGATACCTTGGTTGTTGGGTTCTATGTGATAAAGTGTGACTTGCCTTCTTTGTTCATTATTAAATTAAAACATCCCAACAGAGATGAAGAAAATCAAACTAGTAAAGGTTTGTTACATAACAAATAAAAAGAAACATTTAGCCATACATTGGTTTCACACATAGTACAGCATGATACTTTCCTTTCAAGCAAAGCAACATTTTCCCTTGAACTCTTTCCACCTGATCGGCTCCTAAAACCCTATTAAGATCTCCTCCGTTCCTCCTCTTCCCAACTGGCCCTATCAACTGATCTTCTCAAGATTTAATCCATTCCTATCTGCCCCTTTCCCTATCGCTTTTTCAACCTGACCCCAACTTTATTTCTAACTGGTCCTATCTGACCCTTTTACAACCAAGCCTCTAGTTTTTCTGGTGGTGTAGCTGCATTTGTGTCTCTTTCACAGCTTCCAAGAAAATGTATGGCTGGACTAGGTGAACCTTTGGTTTGGTCCAGGAGAAAACGTCTTTTCTAAACTACCTAAAACTGATTGCAACTGAGAAGTATGCCAAAGAACACATCAGGAAGAACAAATACACAGCCTGATACAAAGCTATTTGTATGCCTTTGCTTGGGAATGAATAAGCAAATATGAGTCTTGACCATAGTCTAACCTCTCCCCTCCCGTACATTATTTAATCCCCCGCCTCCACATTTACAAGAAACCAAACACCAAGACAGAAGTGAGTGAACTGAATTCTTACCTCCCAGTGACTGAACACCAGCTGTGGACTGGCCAGGCCACTTGTTCTCTTCCTGATTTCATCGGCAAAACCAAAGCTCTCTGCTACTGGCAGCACCGCCTTGATAATAAACACATCCGTCCCTTCTTTCATCTCCTCTTGCAACACCCGGCCTTCTCTCTTGGACAAGACTGCATATACACGACCTATGCAAAGGCACAGAAACTCATTAAGTTCACTGAGCTTGCCACATCTTTTTTATCCATTCAGATATGTAATTACTAAATTAGGAGGACAAACTAATAAACATGCCGAGAGAGGCAAAAGGGGCCTCATGAAACCTCATGGTAGCTGACTACCATAAAGCAAGGGAAAAAAGCCTCAGATATTTCAGTGTTTAAAAGAGATTTGAAAGAAACAAAGGGAGACGAGGGCTACATCTGCACTGCAGAAATAATCCAGTTTGATACCACTTTAACTGCCATGGCTCAATGCTATGGGAACATGGGATTTGTAGTTTGTTATGGCACCAGAGCTCTCTGACAGAGAAGGACAAGTATCTCTCAAAATTACAAATCCCTGAATTCCATAGTATTGAGCCATGGTATTTAAGGTGGTGCCAAAACTGGATTATTTCTGCAGTGTGGGTGCAGCCAGGAAAAATATTTAGCCCAGAGTTGGAGCAAGTTTAAGTCCCCTTTTGAGATAACCTGTTAGGACAATTTCAGCAGTAAAACGGAAGTTACTATATTGTTATGTATGATCAGTAACAGTGATTTCACCCCAACCTTTATGCATGGAATTACTACATGGGCTATTTATTTATCTATTCAATGCCCATTATTTTTAGGGGCAAAATAGTCTGACACTCGTATGTATTCTCATTAAACATCATGTTGATCTCAACTCCAGAAGAACTTAAGAGATGATTCTCCACCAAGTAAATGACAGATAAAAGAACCTGTGTGGTGTAGTGACTTGAGTTGTAGTAGGACTCCAGGAGACAAGGGCTCAAATCCCCACTCAGCCATGGAAACCTACTGGGTGATCTTGGATGAGTTAAGTCTCTCTCAGCCTCAGTGGAAAGCAATGGCAAATCCTCTTTGAACAAATCATGCCAAGAAAACCCTATGATAGGGTCTCAGGGTCTCCATAAGTTGGAAATAACTTGAAGGCACACAACAACAAAAACAACTAATAAATACAATTATGAACCAATATATGAAGGCAAAAGGAACAACAACAGTGCTGATTCAACCGGAGGCCAAAGAAAATACAACTATCTGCTAGAAGTGACAGTATTACTATTACTATTGCTATCAACAACATAAAACCTATGGTGAGCATTATAGCTAAGTTTTCCACCTACAGATGCATTTTAACAAGTAGCCCATTTAATAATGTATGTTGCTGGAAAGGTTTTCCCTTTTACCTAGCACTTCTGCTGTTGCCATAATTTCACAGGTGTACATGGCAGCTACCAGTCTCTGTGGCTTTGCTTGCATAGCGTAACGGCATGCTTCCTTCATAGTTGCAATAAGCTGTCCAGATAATGGGCCATAGCAGTCTGCAACCAAAGTATCTCCTTTACACTTATTAGATGACTTCAGACAATACTGAGTACTATCATGGACCTCATTCTCAGACACTGATTCAGCATCTTTGGCTCTAGATACACGGACTGTTACTTCTTCCAACGGTGTCTTTTCTGTAGCCTTCTCTTCTTCTGAATCTTGTCGGTTAGTTGACATCTGCTCCTCAAATTTGCTCATGTCCCATTTCTCCACAGAGAAGCAAACACCCATAAGCGGTTCTTCACACATTGGCCCTGAAAGTGTAGCCAACTGAAAACCACTTACTATGCTGTTGTCAAAATCCCGATACAGACTTGCTTCCTTTGGTGGCTTGCTTTCTTCTAGGCACTGCCAAACAGATCTCTTGTAGCCTCCACATCTGTTCAGCAAAATGTTCGGCCCACATTTTCGGGGGCCAAATGACCAGATGCCATCAACATCGTTTCTCCATTTCCAGCCCTGCAGATGTTGTTCTAGTTTTTGTTTGAATTCATGTATCTGATCAAGGGTCTTAGGATTCATCTCAGCTTTCTTGCCTTCATTCAAATAAGAGGTGAAACGTTCTATGGTTCGAATTAAGTCGCTGTTTTTCTCAAGAAGCCGAGTTACTTCCTCAGGAAGGGGTGTTGCTCTGACGCTGAGCGTTGCATATTTGTTTGGTGTTGATATTGTTATGAGCCCATCTGAATCCACCTGCACACCTTCAGGGATTTTATTCTGCTCCTCTTTACTCTGGTGTATGATGGCCAACTTCTGCTGCTTTCCTATTTCTTCATTCACCATGTCAACTTTGGGGGGTCTTGTTATTGTTTCTCGAAATGGAATAATTGGTTTTGATGCACTAATTTCTATCTTGGCAAACCTACAGAAAGCCAAAAGGGGGAAGTTAGTCCTAATGGCAGATAAAAGGCAAATTTCAAGGGCTCTAGTCATGAGTCATCACATGATGCCAATATCATACTCCCACTTTATAATGTATTTATTTCCTGCCTTTCTCTCAGTGCAGGATCCAAGGTGGCTTACAACAGATAAAAACTAAATGCAGCTAAAACCTATTTGACACAAACGTTTTTTAAGTAAATAAACAATTCTGTTAAAAGCAATAAATCAAACAAGTTTAAAAACACATTGAAACACAGTAAAAAGGGTAAAAGCATAACACACCCCATTGAAAGAACCTAGTGCCACAGTAAGAGCCAAAAGCTCATCTAAATGAAAGACTTAGCCTGCTAGCAGAAAGAGAACAGACAGGGGGTCAACCTAGTCTCCTTTGGAAGGGAGTTCCACATACCATTTATCATACCACTAATTTTCATAGACCACAGTCTCAGATATTAAATAATTACTCAGTTATTACTCAGGAGCCAAGGAGAAGCAGTTTTTTTTTAAACAAAATAGAGCCTAGTTGTAAAAAAATAGAGCCTATTTCAAATCCTGTTGTATTTTTGATATTGATATCTCCAGTAGCACTCCCTCCCTGCCCACCCCCTGGCCACAGAGGCAACTAAATCTTCAGCTAAAAGAGAATGAAACGGTAGCACTGCTGATCTCTCTTTGATCATATCAGAACATTGTGAGCTGTTGTGTTTCATACTGTCATTAGGACATTATGAACCCTGGCATAATGTAACCCACCTATTTTCCAAGGAGTGCTGTATACAGGGCTCCCATTTTATCTTCACAGCAACCCCGTGAGGTAGGCTGAACATACATCATGAGCCAGGTACTATGTTTCATTTGATAGTAGTCACTTGAGCTGTTGTACATGTGAACCAACCCTTACTTGTATAGAGAAGATTTGTAAACTAAAGATGGTAAGAACTAAGGCTGGCATTCTGTATTGCAGAATGGATCCGTAATGGCTACATATTCACTAACACTATGCAGTCACAATCGTGGCACTATTGCCATAGTCATAAACACCCCCTCCCAGGCCACCTTAACAGCCAGCAGCCTCATACAGCAAGGGAGATCTGTTCAGCTACTGATCAGGAGGCAAAGAGGATCACATTTACAGTCCCACCCACCAGCAAGCAAGGCTGTGACAATCAGAAGCAGGACCCCTGTTGCAATTCCTCATTATAGCCTTGCTAGCAGGAGGGAGGTGGCTTGAAAAATCCTCCTCCGTGCACCCTGATTGGCAGCTAAAGATATCTCCTTTGCCTGATGCAGCTGCTAGCTGTTAAGATGGGCTTGGAGGGTTGGGCCAGGAGATAAGACACATACATAACTAAGCAGAAGGTGTAGAATATTAGCATAATTCTTTAGAGAAGATAAGCTAAATCTAACATGTACATTTAAATGGTTGTGAGCTGCCTTGAATCCTGTGCTTAGAGAAAGGTAGGGTATTAAATCAACCAATTAAGCTTTACAGGAGTAAATCACTAGACATCTGAGTGATAAAGATGTTTTTAATACGATTATCCTGAATGAGTAATGGACAAAAACAAATAATTTGTGAAATCATATAAAACTGTTTATAATTAAGATGTCAGGAAAGAAGTGTTTAACTCCCCCTTTTTGAGAAAACTTCTGAGACAGTACAGTAATCTACAACAAAACAAGTGTCCTGAATTTTGAGAGAACATACTAATTTAAAATCACCTTGTCCTTACTCTTTGGTCAGGGACAAACCAGCTAGAATGAAGCAGGACTAGCAATTCAGCCAAACTTGCCAAATTTAAAAACAAATCACTTAACTTGAGGCTGCCTCCTTCACCGATATCACTGTCATGTATAACAAAAGATGAAATGTTCTGTATAGACAGGACAGATATTTTGGGGTTTGGTATAATGTATTTAAATGGGAGCCTCATTACACACAAGTTAATCAATATGGGACACAATACACTAGGAAATCTTATACAATTTACTGAAATAAACAGAGCTTGTGCTAATTTTTCACATGTTTCAATAGGGTTATGCTGGAGAACACGCTGCCAGATTGCACCTTACAACAAATCAAACCTGAACTGTCTCTAGAAGTGAAGATAACTACACTGAGGCTGTCATACTTTAGACCTATCTTGAGATGATGTGACTCATTAGAAAAGACAATGGTTAGTAAAGCAGATGGCACTAGGAGAAGAGGGAGATTACACTACAGTGTACTGATTTAGTCAAGGAATTACTGAATTTGCAAGGCCTGACCAAGGCAGTTGATGACCAAGGCTCTTGGAGGCATCTTATTCATACGGTCATCACAAATCAAAGTAATCTTGACATCAGATAACAGCAACAACAAGACATGTAGCATATACAGTTTTCCTTATCCATGGATTCCTTATCCATGGATTCTTTATCAATTCAACCAACCATGGCTTGAAATTAAAAAAAAAATTCCAAAGAGCAAACCTTGCTGTGCACCATTTTACTATGCCATTGTATATAATGGGACTTGCACATCCATGGATTTTGGTATTAATAGGGGGTCCTCCAACGGATATCAAGGGCCCACTGTACATGCTTTGAAGGTGTAATCAATCACACAGCAAAAGAAGGTGCATACAATGTGTTGATATTTCCATTTCCATTTATAAATTTGAATTTATAAAATAACCCCCCCCCAAACACCTTTTCACCCTCAAAAGAGTCCCAAATGCAGCTGTTGCCCTCCAGGGAAGCAAATATTTGCGTGTGAAATCTCTGTAAGTGAAGTGGAAATCCTGCCAAAAAGGTTATGGAACCGCTTGAACAGGACTGATGGTAAGTGCATATTATTCCATGGCTGTCAGAAACCTGAATTCATGCACCAGCAATAGCGTAAAAAATTGGACGAAGGGTTGGTTTTTGGCCTTTGCAGATGTTAAAAAATTAAGTTACAAGCTTAACTGACTTGCTACTGTTGTCAAAAAACACTAAACCATGAACATCCCCCCCCCCCATTCTCTGCAACCAACCTCTCTTTCAAGTCATCTAAACAGCGTTGAAGATGGACTTCTCCTGCTGTAATTAACACATGTTCTCCTGTCTCCTGGATTAAAACCTGGACACACGGATCAGCTTGATTTAAAAGCTTCATGCCTTTGACCAACTGAGGCATCTCACCTAGTAAGACCAAAACAAAAAAACAAAAAAACAACACCTTTCAAATGAAAAACTGTGTATCAAAATAACAGATGAGCAGAGCCCCAAACTAAGAAAGCACAGACTAGAATGACAATTTTTGTTTGGGTCCATAGAACAATAATACCATGAGAGTATAAAATCAATGTTTTATTTATAGACATTCCTCAGTTAACAAAGTCTCTACAAAAAGTTCCTTTTCATTAAGCCTTCTTATACAATCCCAGCCTCCCCTTTTCTTCTTTGACCTCTGTCTAGCTGGACTTGTTTTTAGCAACATCAACATTAGGAGAATGGTGAAGGAGGGCTGGGGAAACACAGATTTTCATGGTTAGGTTGCATCAGTGTTTCTGCAGTAAACAATGCAATAAAGCTTGAGCTAGGAAGTGCCTAAAAGGTATCAAATCACAAAGTCTACATTAGCCAATCCTACTGTAGCTATCTATGCCTGCCTGTCTTACAACAGGCAAGGTAAACAGCAGCTCCCCCCAGAATCTCTTACTAAGTGTGCATAAAGAATAAAACAGAGAGAAAACAGGAGCTCAGGTAACTCTGTCTCACCAGCTACCCTTAGAATGTTAAAAATCCATAAATCTATAAATTTGGCCACCAAAATGGAAATCATAAGAAAAATGCAACCGTTGAAAGAAGACATGATCCTTGTTTGTTTTTTGGAAGAAGTTTTCAAGTGGTCTCTATTAGGTTCAAAATATTTTTGTCTACTTATGCAACAATTACTTGACCTGGATGTTTTTTACTTCACGTGTATCTTCTTAGGTTTGGATTTAAAAGTTTGCTGAAACATTTTGTACTGTTCTTCTTTCTTGTGGTGTAGTAAATGATCCCTATTCTTTCATGTCAAATTTGCGGTACCAAATTTTCTGTTAAAGAAGTAAGGCCCAGAAACAAATCTACTTTGTTAAGTGAGATATACTAGTATTTATCCCAGCTGATTTACTGGCACTGTTACTACTCTTATGATTATTCCAGCAGATGCAGAAACTATTCTAATAGTATGTTTAAGAAACAGAGGCAAAACTCTTACTTGGGTGCTTTGGTTCAATGGCAACTCGTACAATTGGTGTGGCTTCAAAGTTGAGTGGATTAAATGGTGGGCAAGCTGGAGATGAAGACAGTGTTGCTGACTTCAGGACAAACTCCTGCAATCCTCCTATTCCTAAAAGGTATCAAAGCATGAATTCAAAACATACTTCCCAAAGACAATCCTGCAAATATTTAAAGCGATGCAAATTATATCTGAATTAAGCCTTTACATAAAAACTACAATATCCTCAAAATTATGGAGATTCACAGGGCAGGGGACTTCAAACCCATCTCTGTGGGCTTGTCTACACTGGCAAAATAAAATAAAATAAAATAAAATAGCAGATTCACCCCGAATCTGGTGCTGGCAGTCCAGACAACATACTGCTACTTCTGGGGAAGATCCACATTTTTTTGTCCTTAACCTGACTTTACTCCAAACTAAGCAAAGTCAGGGGAAAATCCAGGGTTTTTTGGAAATTCCAGCGTGACTTTGGGGTCTTTTGCTGTCTGGATAGCTGGACTGGGTTTGATTCCGCTTGATCCATTGTCCACACACAAACGTGGCGCCATCTCCCTTACCCTACACTAAGAAGTGCAGGGAATTGGATGAGTCCCCATTGAAGCTGCCACTACCACCACTACCTTACTGGCCGAGGAGCTGTGGATAAAGACTAGGCTGCCCAGTGGACAGGCAAGCAGGTATTGCCCCCACTATAATGCTGGCACAATTCCCATTGGAAAGAACAGTGGCCACCAATATTTGCAGGCAAAGTTAGAGGAACTCGGAAAACCTGTGGGATGAGGTTAAATCTGCCCCCTGCTACCAGTAAACCCCATCTCTGGGACAAGGGATCAGATTCTGCTTTCCTTCTCCACAGCATCTTAAATTGCAGCCTTTCTGTTTTGTCCAACATAATTTAATTGAGTTATCCAGAAATGAGCCATCCCCTACCAGCATAGCCCCAACCCTGAATGTGCCAATCTCTGTCCTGGATTCTATTTGCTATAGTAGCAGACTCTTGGTAAAAGGCGAAAGATTTATACGATCTGAAGAGAAACCAGACTCTTGGAGTCCATCTACGCTATAGAGTTACAGCACTATGGTATCACTTTAACTATGAAGACTCCATATTATGGAACTCTGGGATTTGTAGTTTGGTGAGGTAATTCGGATTCTCTGATGGATTTCTCTGAATTACAAGGGACCACAAGGGACCCTCAGTGCCTGTCTATACTACAGAATGAAACTGATTAATCCCCAATCCCTCTCTTCTCAGGGAACCTAGGGTAAAGCAGTTCAGGGGACTAGACTAAAGCTCTATAACAGATCTATAACTGTAAATAGCTTTATGGTGGTTGTATACATTCAAATTGTTTCCAAGTTATGATGACCCTAAGATAAATCCACCATATGGTTTTCTTGACAAGAATTATTCAGATGGGTTTCAGCACTGCCTTCCTCTAAGAACGAGAGAGAGTGACTTGCCCAAGGTCACCCAGCGGGTTCCCATGGCTGAGCGGGAATTCAAACCTTGGTCTCCCAGAGTCCTAGTCCAACCCTGAAACCTGTTGGACCATGCTGGCTTGGTAAAAACCCTAGGAACTGACACACTCCAGGATTCTGTACCACAATTAGTGGTTTCAAACTGCTATTCTTATGAAGTTTTGATATAGTCTTGGATTTAAAAAGAAGAATACTGTAAATAGTGTATTGGGTTCTGGCTACTTTTATATACAGAAACACACAAACACACGATTATGAGCCTCATCCCACACTTTGTGATTATTTTGAAGAATAGGAACAGTAAAATATTTCTTTCGTTGTAGCAATGAAGACTTTTGGCCCCATGTCACTTCTTGCTATGTAACAAAAAAACAAAAAACAAAAAACAAAACAAAACAAAAACCACACCATTTCAAAAAAATGTTTGCCTTTTCTTCTTCAAAACAATCATTTTTCTCATATGCAATTTTATTTAGTTCAGTCAATTAGTTATTTAATAGTCCAGAATGTGTACAATGAACTAAGATATAATCAGGCAACAGTAACATAGAAGAGTGGACTCCCGGAGAATGAAGGTGCTGCTGCTACACTGACATCCAACATACCTTCCCAAGATAACAACCTCAAAGATAAGCCTTTAATGGCCCACCTGTCCAAATTATAGTCATTTATGGCACACATAAAACAATGCATATGTGAAATCACAGACAAGGATGACAAGCTTATGCCAACCATTTTAATCAGTTGCTGACTTATTACTTGACTGGCATAAAACTTCTATATAGAACCATCTTTATATAATCATAAAATCTTAATTTACATATATTTTTGGAAATAACAGAACTAGAATGATTTTTTTAAAAGCCGACATCCTCAAACAAGCCACATGTTTTAAGCCATGAACGTCCACACTGTTCTCCAGTTTTGATTTGCAGCAGAAAGGGATGAGTTGCTGCCAAACCTCCATAGGAAAAAAACAACCCTCCTGCTTTCTATCTCAGAGGAGGGAGGGAGGGAGGGAGGAACCTATGTGGAGGCCAGTGTTAATCATGGTTTTGAGGAAATGTCTCTGAGCTTGCATCACATTTGTTTCTACTTGCGGTTGCCACCAGTGCTATAAGGCCAAAATAAAAAAGTCCAAAGTGTTTTACTGCATTATTAAGAAGTTATTTGGAGGCTGACCATATTTAAGAGCTTGTTCTTAATTCCTGAGATCATACAATGTGTGTTTTTTTCAACCAAAGCAAACAAACGCACAGATAGGCTGTTGAAGACGCAGTATGCCTTCTTTGCCTTTCTCTCAACCTTTCTTTTTGAAAACCCTTCCCCATTCCTTTCTCTACTCTTTTTAAAAAGCAGGAAAACAGGCACCATGGGTAGTGATGCAGTCCATGTGGGTGCCCTCCTTAGATCAAGCAGGTTGCAACCTAATACCAAAGCCTGTTAGGCTCTGTTCAGCCCAGAGCTTGGAACATTAGGTTTGGAAATTAATTTAATAACGTTAAAACATTTGAAACCCAGAAATTAATTCATTGCCACCAACACTAACAACTGAAATAATTAATTAGCTAAATCATCATTAATTAATTCAATATTTAAACCAGCCTCTTTCCAGGATAAACCATCAGATTTACAGAGGACTGCATGGAGGCTGTGACAGTTGGCATCAGGGGCACATCTGAAGTACAGAGGCTATAATACAACTGGTGGGACTTCAACAGTCTGGAAATTTTCAGTTTGGTAAAGACCATTTTAATTCATCCAATTAATTTTTCTCATACTCTGTCTCTCTCTGTTTTCTCATACTCCCCTTACCCTTGCCAACATGTATACTGTTCACTGGTCCTTCAAACACATTATGTATTAAAGGATGATAAGGAGTGATGTTAAAGGTTAGTAAGGAATGATGTGTTAATTCCAGCTAGAGCATACTGAAGTATGACAAGTCCAGCAATAAAGTCCAGCAAAAATATCAGTCTGTGAATCAAGGGCGATGAATTCTTAAGCAGAAATGTTTTGAGTGCCTCTGATCTGAACACATGCAGAACATTTTTCTCCATAAATGAGTCTGTATGTCTTCTTTAGCCTCCCTACTCCCTATGAAGATGCACGAACTGCAAAACTCAGTAGTAGAGAACACATTTTGTTCATTTAACTTAACAGAACATACTTCTCAACAGATTTTATTTTAAAGAAAGACACAGGAAGGGATGAGAGTGCATGAACTTAGCTAGTGGTATCTTTTGGCTCCAAGTTCCAACCTTACCAAACCCTTCAAAGTATGTGACCCTTGTTGAAGAAGGGAGTGGTTAAAAAGGAGATGGGGAGATGGGGAGAAGAGATAAAAGCCATGAAAGAAGGAAATGGGGGGGGGGGTTTCCAGATGATGGAGGAAATTTTTCCACATAATTATGCAAGTGCCTACCACTGGGTAAGCAATAATAAATACTCTAAAGAATCACAATGGTGTTCAAAGGATTTTACTTCTGAGTAGACATAGGGGAGGGCATGGGTTTAGCTAAATTAATTTTTTGGCTGGAAACTAACTGCTCCAATCCAAAAGACAGGAACTAATTATCTCTTATTGAATTAAACATATTGATTGAATAAATAAACAGCTAGTTAAAATCAACTAAGTTACCAATTAAGTTGAACATTTTCTAACAAACTAAATTTATTTTTAAACTTGACTGACTTAAATTCATCCCACAATTAAGCTTTTAATTAAGCTATTAGCTTAATTCCTGAACTGAGGTTTTAATTAAACTATTAAATGAGAGACTGCTAAAGAGCCTGCAAATTTTACATTTCCTAGCTATTTCTTTGTCTACAACTTAGTTCTCATGCACTTTTGCAAAACTACATCTTGCTCTTTCTTAGCCCCACAGGTTTGGGGAATTACAATAATTAGAACACAAGATCTATACCAGTAAATTTAGTTAATGATCATCGAATCATAGAGTTGGAAGAGACCACAAGGGCCATCCAGTCCAACCCTCTGCCATTTTAGCTAGTTCCAGGGTTAAAAGATTTAAAACCAAAAAGTGGAAAAAGCAGCTTGAAAGGATGTGGTCTTGTATGTATCCAGGCATTCCTCCTGTTCTACACTAGACACCTCACAGAGGTGTTTCATATGTCCCAGAAAACTAAGCTTAGGAATTTTGCTGGGATCTGTGTGGGAATCAATAAGCTAAAGACTGCCGGGGGAGGCGAGGGAGAGGGAAGGTGATGCAGTCAAGGAGTTAAGAAAAATCAAAAGATGGGCTTTTGGTGGGATGGATGAGAAACTCCCTTAAACATGAAGAACTTGGAAACAGTGAGTAATTAAAAAGCATAACAAAAAGGTGAATCATGTCCAGAAGAGAGTGGCCAAGACGGCAAAGGGTCTGGAAATCAAACCCTATGAGAAATGGTTGATGGAATGTGGTATATTTACTTTGGAGAAGGGCAGTTGGAGAGGTGATATAATAACTAATTTCAAATAACTGAAAATTGTCATATGGAAGATGGAGCAAGCTTATTTTCAGTTGCTCCAGAAGTTAGGACACGAACCCATGGATTCAAACTACAAATTACAAGAAAAGCTATTCCAATTAAACATTAGGAAGAGCTTTCTGATGGAAAGGCTGCCTGTCAGTGGGACAGACAGTATGTAGTGGTGGCCTGAATCATACACAGTATTCCCAGAGAGGTCTGATCAAAGCAGAATAGAGCAGTACAATTGACTATCATGGTTTAGAGGGTACTTCTGTTAATACAGCATTGAACTGTAGTTACTGTAATTTAATTTGGTTTGTTTTTTGCCACTGCAACATAGTTAACTCATATATAACTTGTGGCCCCTAGACTCTTTTCACACATAGTGCTGCTAAAACAAGTCTCACTTATCCTCTATTTTACATCTGACTCTCCCCTCCACCCCACCTTCACATTTGTCCCTGCTGGAATTCATTTCCTTAGTTTTGGCTCAGTCCTTGAATTTGATGAGGTCCTCTTGAATCCTGATTCTATCTCCTGAGGTATTAGCTGCCCTTTCCAGTTTGATGGCATCTGCAAATCTGATTAGCATATTCTTTATTCCTTCATTCAAGTTATTGATGAAAATGGCGAACAACACTGGGTAGAACCCTGAAGTCCGGGACTGAACCTTGAAACAGTCTACTTTTCTCTCCAGGATGAGAGAGCAATCTTTGTCTCTCACTGGTGAGCAATCTTTGGTTTCAGTCCAAGCAGCTATAAATCCATCTAATAGTAGCATTGTCTAGCCCACAAATTTTTACTACTTTGCCTGCCCCAATATCACAGGAAACTTGTCAAAAGCTGCTGAAAATTGGAAGATGTTAGATGAAAGTCAACTATGAAAGAGATACAGTGTTCTTTGTTGACACCTTTCTTGTGTCTGTGAAGGAAAGACTAGAGAATATAAATGCCTGGAGTATGTTGCTGTCACTGAGATGAAGAACATATCCTCTGTGTCAAAGTGATTCTTTGGAAATTGTTGGTTCTTTTTTTAGTTCATTAGCACCATTGTTTCAGATGTGCAAGATGTCCCATGCTCCAGTCAGCAAGTGATCCAGGACCCAGGTGGTTGGAGTGTAAGGCCAAATCCACACTACACAAATAATCTAGTTTGAATGGATTATTGTCCATGGCTCCTTCCTATTGAATCCTGGGATGTGAAGTTTTTAGCCTTCTCTACCAAAGAGTGCTGGTTCCTCACCAAACTACAAATCCCAGGATTCCAAAGGAAGGTGCCGTGGCAAATAATCCAGTTTCAAACTGGATTATTTGTGTGGTGTGGATTTGGTATAAGAATTGTTAAGGAGTTAATTCAGTCCAAGTCAGTCACAGGGTCTCCAGCAAGATGAAGGGAGAAGCAACAGAATGGTTGTCAGCCAGTCCAGATGTCATTCACTAAGTCAGTAGTCCAGATAAACAAAGCCAAAAAGAAATAAAACAGAGTTGTAAATCGTAGCAAGCCCAAGGTCAGGAAAACAGGAGCACCAAAATGTACTGCTAGTGATCCAAGAAGGAGGATGAAAGCAACAAAGCTGCCAGGGAGTGGGTGAGAGATTTATGGGCAGCTGTTTCAAGACACCAGGTGCCTAATCAGGTCAGTGTCTCTTAACAACTGCTGGAAAAGCAATCTTTGTCTTGTCATCACTAGATGAATGATGGCAGTGGGTCAGCATCTACAACCTCTTGCTGGGGAGGAGGACTCCCCTCTGCTTTAACCCCTGGCTCCTCTGACTCAGAGATACTACCAGCTTCAGGAGCTGCAGATTCCTGGCAATCTGCTTCCTCCTTGTCATCTGAATCTTCCAACTCCACAGGGTGAGGTATGACACAAGAGCTGAACAATAAATGACATTTCTTTTTATGTGTTTTGGATAACCACTATTTCAAACTGTTACCTTGGTTTAATTGTTCATTGAAATCCCAATCACAATGAACGTTGAAGCAGAAACGATTAACGATAAAGAGCGGAGGATCTAGTTCAATTCCACTGTGTACTTATTTTCCATATATTGGCCGAGACCCTATATGGTCATTCATAGCATAAGAGTTCTGCATGTGGAACTCTGCTATGGTTTCCCTGTCAACAGTGCAGGACTCACCACATCACTGTGACAGCCCATCTCTCCCCACAACAGCCATCCTGTGGTGGTGGTCCACTAGGGAAGCATTTGGTTATGTTCCCATAGGCAGACGCAGACCGAGGTCATCTTCCACCAAGATCTGGCAGAGTGCTCCAGCATATGATGTCATTGGTCTGCATGTGGCTAAGGAACATGGTCAGCTGCTTCTATAATCACTTCTCTACCCTCCACTCTCCACCAAGAATGGAATGGTTATCGCAGTAACATGGTAAATCCCAATGGAGCTTAGGTCATTATGAAGGGAAGAAAGGAATATCAATACTGCAATGAGGGAAAAACCTTGCATGCTTAAGGTACAATCTCACTTAGATATGTCACTAACAGGAGGCCAGCCATTACTACTTAACAGATTTGGCCTATATTACTTCTTTTAGGATCCAGAGCCTACTCGTCTTCAGTGCTATTTAGTTGCTTCTAAAATTCTCTTTAAGATACAAGGTCTGTAAGTGTATGTGTGTATGTGTACACACACACATACACACACTGCTCCCCCCACCCCACTTGCCTTCTGTTGCCAGGTAAACAGGTTCCTATTTAAACATGATTTTGGCAATTAACTAGTTGTGCAGAAGAGTCTCAACAGGATGTGTGCTGTACTTTTATTCTCACTGTTATGTTTTAAAACACTTTTATACAGTTTTAAATTAGTGTTGTTTTAACTGGACACTTTTAAATTTTTAAAACAGTTGTTGTTTTGCTCTAGTTCGTTTTAATCTGTGCTGTTAGCACTTTGAGTCTGTTGTTGGGAAAAAGGTATGGTATACTTAAAAAAAAACTCCTATTTGTCAATTGTCAACCTAAATGTTGCTGAAAATTAAGATAACCTTCAGGAAGTACATATACACAGAGTTCACATTTCTGATTGGTATCTTGAAGGTTCTGAATCAGAGAAGGGCTGTAGGGACATATCAATTCTTTCTGTTTGAAAAAAATCAAGTTATCTTGGAGATTTAGAACGAACAAGATCCATGCTAAAATCCATATAAACACAGTTCATCACATTTTCTCCCACTTTCCCAGCATTCTGTCATATAAGCCAAGAAACAGAACCAAGGGCAGGAACTAGAAATAGAACCTATGCAGATTGGGACTGGCTAGATTCTCCATTTAATTGACTGTATAATGGGGCAAAGGAAAGAGGCTGCAGTAGAAAACAGTGCTGTAGCAGGGAATAAAACCCATCCCAGAAAAAGGGTTCACAAGATGTGTCCATTGTGCCTCAATGATATCTCCAACTACAAACAGCTTCAGATTTCTCTTATGTGGCTGACATTCACTTCAAAGGAGAAAGAAAAGTTGATTACACTATCCAGCAGAAATGAAGACAGCCTCTCCTAAGAAAGACTCCATGGAAGTCCTTACAATATACAAATCCACTTTCTTGTTGTTGTCATATTCCTTCAGGTTGTTCCCAACTTACGGTAACCCTATGGCAAACCTATCACGGGGTTTTCTTGGCAGGATTTGTTGGGGGGGGGGTTTGCCTTGCTTTCCTCTGAGGCTGTGTTTGACTTTCCCAAGGTCACCCAGTGGGTTACTATGGCCAAGCAAGGATTCAAACCCTTGCCTCCAGAGTCGTAGTCCAACACTCAAACCACTACACCATGCTTGCTCTCCATACTTACTAGCTCCTTAAGCACTTCATCCACTGTATCAATAGGCATTCTGATAGTACAAAGTAAACAGCAAAAACTCTCCTTCTGGATCTCCAGTAAGAAGATGCAGATGAATTAAGTTATCTCCTTTTCCATTACTGCAGCACAAATACCTTTAATACTTTGTATATACTGGAGAGTCATCATCTACTACAGTATTTAAGTGGCATGAGGTGTACAAGCATTAGAGTTTAAGATAATATACAATGAAAATGCTCTGCCTGGATTTTTCACAAAGCTTTCTTTTTTACTTGCAAAACATACAATTAATTAATTAAAATGGAAGCTGCTAAGACCTGACCTCATTATTCCCAGAGCCTAGGGCTTCCTTCAGTAAATAGTTTCTTCCAGTACACATTACCTTTCAACACTTGTCTTGCACAGATACCTCTATCAAGTCTAAAACATGGGTAATAATCGGATGGCGCAGTTAACTTCCTAAAAAACTATGTCTTTACTTGAAACTAAGCTATTTTAAAATCCTGTAAGAATTAGCCAAGGTATAAATTAGAAAAGAACACACATTTTCAGGCCATCAGCAATAGCATGAACAGATACTGAACATCCTCCCTGCCCCCTAATTTTTAAATTAGGAAGCCTTTGCCACTGTGGATGTGTGAACAGATGGTATGAAACAGAACAATGAGGAATGGCTGAAATGTGCTTGTCATTACCATCCCAAGATTTTATTAATAAAGGCACATGTGTCATACTTTCTAATTTTAACAGCAAGAGTCATTTACAAAACAAAGTTTATTGACATGCATTTTCCCAACAAGAATGGCTCCTTGTAGCCTATTTGCTTTTTAGTGAGATCAATGGGTGGCAAGTGTGCAACTCCCATCAGCCCTACCTCAGGTATCCAATGGTGAGGCATGCTGGGAGTTACAATCCAACACCCCTGGAGAACCAGTGTTGCTCAGCCTTTCAAATTCTACCTATAGTGACAGAAGAATCAGGCTGCCAGTCTTCTTTCTGTACCTCTTAGGTGGGATAGAGATGAAGAGCTGGATCAGGGAATCAACAGGGGCATCTTGCACACATTTGAACAAACACACAATCGCTCTTAGACATTGGCTCACTTCTCCCAGTACGCCGGAGAGTAAATGGGAAGGGAACACTTGAGCCCCACAATTAGTTTTCAGTGTTTAGGATTATCATCAAGAGACTTTTGTATTAAAAAATGTTCCAAAGAACAGAAATGACACTTGATACATATCTTGAACCGCTGAGATTTACTGAAATTCTGAGAGGTGCTGGTTTGTAAACAATCCCTCAGAAGCAATTAGGGAGCTAATCAAGAGATTAGCTAGCTTTATCATATGGAGCCTACCTAAACCTTCAAAAGGATAAATATAGTAAACTCTAGGCTGGCAAGGAAAGTCCCCATGGATTCTACAATCCTATGGATTGAAAAATAAAATAAAACCAACCTCAGAAGTGGTTACGTGAAATAGCTACAAAGCAAACCTTTTCCTCAAGGATAGAAAAACCAAACCAAAAAGGAAGGGAGAATGTGCTGGGTGTGATTTAGGATTCCTTCCAGAGCAGAATTAAATTTCCAAGGCTGCCAAATGCTCACCAAACAAAGCACAAACAAACAAACAAACAAACCCAGGAATATTTACATGAGATAAAGAGAAATCACTACAAGTGCAAATGTATAACACAAAACCTCTGTGCTTCAGAGAAAAGGTATCTGTGAGAAAGGACAGGCCTCCTGAACCTAATGTGTCAGATATCTTGAAAGGAAGTTGACTTCACACTACGGGTCAGAAATTGAGGTAAAATCTAGCATTATCTATATGCCCCCCCCTCTCTCTCTGTGTATGTATGTGTGTGTGTGTGCTGTCACACTTATGTCCCAGAAGTACGCATCATGTCTTGTCAACATATTTCTTGCATTTGAAAACACTTGGATTTGCTGCCTCCCCTATTAATTTGGAAACTGGAAGTTTTACTAGGCGCTATGGTTGAAGGAGAGACCTTGGACAGCTTCCCACATAGAATAAGCAGACTGGCTAGCACTAAAATTTCTTGCATGTGGCAAAAATGCCAGGCAGATGCTGTAACTTTCCTGCAGTTTCATTGGTGGATCTGTAAGCACCCCCTGGAAATCTATGTTATATAAAGAGCTTAGAAAAGTTACTTTTTTGACTACAACACCCAGAATTCCCCAGCCAGCATGGCCAAGGAACAACCCCACACACCACGTGGAAGTAGATTTGGTTGGCCTGTAAAGTCATGCCCATGCTGCTTGCGCCACAGATGAACTAACCAAAAAAAGATGGCAATGCTGGGAGCTAAAGACCAGGTAATAAAAAAACATGGCCTCTCTCAAACAGGAGATGACAGCAAGAGGGGAAGCAATATGACTGTGGTTAAAACATGAGCACATATAAAAATGCATTAAGAAAACAAAGGTGTATATCTGAGGTAGGGATGCTATTCTGGGTAGGGAAACTCACTGTCATGATCAAAAGTCAGCAAGGGAGCTGCAGTAAAGATAAACATTGGGTGTCTTAAGTATATTAAGGATGTCTTAAGATCCACGAATGAAGATACCAGGATCAAATCCTCATGCAGCTTATTAGATGACCCTGGATGAGTCTCAATCCAAAAAGGCTGTTTTGAAGATGAAATGGAGGGAGGGGACCTTGTACATCATCCTGAATTCCTTGAAGGAAGGGCTATATAAAAATGAGCAAATAATTAAAGCCTTAAACATTGTTGTGGCTACCTTTCCACTCCTAAGAGCTATGGCAATTTTACCAGCACAAACCAAATCTTGTTAGATAATATTTATAAAGTGCTTAAAACTTCTAGGATCCATCCATAATTTTTAAAAAATGGACAACTGTACACTGGTTTGTAATCTGAATGAGACACAAATCAAGCAAAGAAAAGACAGCACACACACACACACACACACACAGAGGGTTTCTACCCTAGTATGCATACTTAACACACAGGCCCACTGCCTCATTTAGACTAGAAATATATGTTTGTTTTTCTTATGTGCATTCAAGTGAACTCCAAATTATAGTGATGCTATCGTAGGGTCTTCCTTATTCAGAGGGAGTTTGCCATTGTCTTCCTCAAAGGCTGAGTGAGGGTTACTTGCCCAAGGTCACTCAGATGGTTTCCATGGCTGAGAAGGGATTTGAACCCTGATCGTCTTGAGTCCTTGTCCAACACTCAAACCACTACAGTACAGTCTTCTGAGTAATAATTGCATGTGATCAACCTCTCCTCCATTAGAGGCACCCCTGCCTTGCCAACCTATAAATTCAAGAACCCAGCAGGAAGAACCTGGTGTGAGCAGCCCTCCACTCTTATCAATCCCTGTTATCATTTGTTGGAGAGTGCTCTGCTTCCTTTTTGCCCTTGCAGCCTGTAGCACAAACACCTCACAGCAGCCACACAAGCTAATTTGTTTCAGTGCCTCTCTGCCATCAAAGGCTCCTCAGAAGCCAGACATGTCTGGCTAATATTTCTGCTGACTAAACAAAGAGCTTTGCAAGAGTGGTGTCATGTATCAGCCGCAAGCAAACAGCGCAAGGCAGCATCTCCTCCAAGACAAAGCAAAAAACACTGGCAGCCAAATGTCAGCTTCTTTTCGCAACATCAGAAAGCCTAGCATTTGCGCCTCCATTTTAAAAGATTTCCAAAGCCTGGTTCTCCTATCTTTTCACTTGCCTTCAAATTCTTACAGAGCAATTTGAACATACTGTACCATCCTAGGTTGAGATTAAAATGGAGCAGACATCACAAAACCTTTGGAAATAAACAAAAAAATGGAGCAGAGTAGATCAGTGAAGATAATGCACCTAAGTACATTTTTCCTGCATGTTTTAGAGAGAGAGAGAGAAATATGTTTGATAGAAAAATTTAAACATTCTTAAAATATACAGAGTCCAGATGTAAAGGAGTCAGTAAGTAAAGGACTGTGGATGCAGAACCATACTGTTTTCTGTAATCATTTCCATCCATTAACTAATTTCATCTGTGTGCACATGTGAGTGACTTAGACACATAATGAAAGAAGGGGGGGATGCCATTAGTGAGTACAGTTGTCCCTCCGTATCCACGGATTTGTATCCACGGATTTAAGTATTCATGGCTTGAAAATATTCTTAAAAAATAATAATAATCCAAAAAGCAAACCTTGATTTTGCCATCTTATATGAGGGACACCATTTTGCTATGCCATTGCATATAATGGGACTTGAGTATTCACAGATTTTGGTATCCACAGGGAGTCCTGGAACCAAACCCCAGAGAATATGAAGGGACAACTGTAGTACTATATTATAGATTCTCAAGACCTGGTTTCGACTGATTATTCTGTAGAAAGCTACATTTGAGGGGAATGCCCATCTTTTGGGACACATATGTCCTTCCCTCTGGTCCACTGAATATTTGTGTGCTGGCTACAACATCAGAATAGGCCTGACTCACGTGGTCAACAGATTTTAAATGACAGCAGCGTTTTGGACAATGTGCCAACATTACACTTAATATTTTGACATTTAACAGGGCTGGAAGTGGGATGGGTGGGTGCACCCATACTCCCCCATGCATGTAGTCTGAGAGAAGTTTGTTATGGGGGCAAGTCCTGTGGCATTAAGAAACAGGATTAAGATAGGAATACTTTCACACATCTGCTGATTTTTTGAAAAAATGCCAATGGTTTAATATAGCATGCAAAATTAAAAACAAGGCCTAAATACCCTAAAGGCATCAGATCCCGTCTGATCTTGAAAGCTAAGCAGGGTCAGTCCTGGCTAGTACTTGGATGGGAGAGTGCCAACAAATACCAGGTGCTGTAGGCTTTATTTCAGGCAAAGCCATCTCTGGGTATACCTTGCCTAAGAAATCCCTATGAAATTCATGGGGTTGCTGTAAGTCGACAGGCAACTTGAATGCACATACACACACATTAAAAAAACAACATAATTGCTAGAATACTTGAAGTGCTCTAGCAAGCTCTAATCAATGGATAATAGCAACTTGAAACAGTTCATCTTCAATCAAGATCTCTGGAGCATAATAGTTGGTTTATGACTGTATTTGGATACCATAAGGGATTCTTGAAGATTAAAAATAAAAGAATATTCTGGTGCAGCCTTCTCCAACCTGGTATCCTCAGCCAGGTACCCTGGTAGCTGCAGTCGAAACATGTTGCAATATATGCTGACTGGGGGTGATGAAAACTGTAGTCCAAAACAACTTGTTGGGTAAAGCTAGGCATTTCAACTCTAGCCCTCTATCTTCCAAAGGCTTAGCATAACTGAGCATGAGCAGATCAGTATTTTAAAAGGAATACAGCCTACAAGAAAAGTGACCACACTGTTGACTGTTATGGTAACCATAAATATCACAGGCCTTAGAATTCAGATACTAAGGTTTAAATTGACACGATTTAGAAATAAACTGGCTCTCTAAGTGCTTGGTTATCTAATATAAGCAAAGGCCAGAAAACCCCTCTAAGACATTAGAAAAGTTCATCCAAATGACACTGAAAGGCAAGGCAGAAGAGAACAGAAGGAAAAGGCATGAACATCAGAAGGGAATTTCAACAACTTGAACACCAAATGCTAGGGTCAGATTAAATCCAATAGCCATCAGTAAGATGTACTTGCAAGGAAATTAGTGTACATGATTCATTTTATCTCCACTGGAGTTCTAAAATTCTGAACCCAGTGGCACCCTTTTAAACACCACAATGTTCTAGAATGTATGCAATCTTAACTAAACATAGCTCTTCTTTCACTTGCTCTCTCACTGAACATTTCATAAAATTAAAGAAAGCTAGCTTTCTGACTCACACCCAGACCAGAATAAGCTAAAAAGCGCTACTTCACAGACGTCAGGAAACAATGTGAAAATCCCTTTTAAAATTCAGTTTTATTAAATGTTTTTATTAACTCCACTTCTACCAGAGGGGACATTTTAGTACATACCAAAGGTCATGTTTTGTTGCAGGATTCAAACAGAACTGGATCAACAAGGAAGGCCTTTTATGACACTGAAAACCCTCCAGGTGACAACAATGTCCCTGAGTTTCAGTCACTACTATGTACACATTTTTTTAAGGAACCAAAAAAAAGTTTCCCAACAAATTTCATTTTATCTTGTTTTATTTTGCACAATGTATCGGGACAAAAAACATCCCATGCCATTTTGTGATTGAAAATTGAACTGAAACTGAACCTTTAAATGGCTCCTCATGGAAGCATTCTTTACCATATAACCCATGAAACAAATAAGAGAGGTGAAGCATGATGCGGATTTGTGGCATGAAAGAAGAGAAACGTTACTAAAGTTGAAGTGTGGAAGACTGTGGAGTAGCTGTCCAGTCTGGTCTCAGGGTGTTGCTGCTTCAGAACAATGATGAGCCTGAAGAGTTTTTCTGTACTCACAAGGTAGCTGAGGTTGGACAACAGGGATGTGTAGCATCGCTGATGATCTGGTTGCCTTTCAGGATACGTGGACTATGGGGTTGTGAAGAGAATCCTACCTGTCTTAATGGAATTCCACATCGTTTTGCCTTATTGGGAAGGAGGGGTCAAAATATCAAAAACTCCTCAGGAAAAGGCTTTGTGGCTTTTCCCAGAGTTTTTTAAAAACAGTGAGGAAAATGCACATTCCTGCTCGTTGGGACAAGCAATTAGAAAGGAATCACTTTCCCATAGGCAAGGAAGCGCAACGCTGATTGGCCGGGCAAGTGTGGGGGGTGGGGCTTGCTAGCAAGGCAAGCACCTGCTGCTGCCATGTTGGATTTTCACTTTAGCGAGTGAGCGCTAAGGTGAGAAAATGGGGTGGTTTTGGGTATTTTAAAAACTTTTCTGCTAAATTGAAAAATCACTCTATCGCACCTTGGATATCTTTAAAAAAAAAGTTTGGCAGCAGCAAATTGAGGTAAGTACAAACTCGAGTAAATCGCTTGTGGCCACCATCTTGCATGTGACGCTAATGGGGGCAAAAGCACCATTAAGACAAGTCACAGCTACTGCGAAATGCTATTACTGTAAGGCACTCTGGTTTTTTTGTGGTTTTTTTGCCTCATATAGACAAGCCCTGTTTATTAAGCAGCTTTGCATGTGGTATACCCCACAGGCATCTCTAAGCATTAATGAAACACTTGTTAAGGTGAGATAAATGCTGGTGACTAGGATATGCGAAATAAACCAGGCATATATGGTAAAAAAGTGTGGTGGTGCTGCATTGCTAAGAGATCCTATGTTCTGAAGAGAGACATTTCTCTAGGCAGGCAATCTGCTATAGCATGGGAAGTCCGGGTTCACTACAGTGTGGTGATAACACAAGTGAATCATATTTCCATACTAAAAAGTGTTGTAGGAGACAATTCTTTTCACCAGCTTATAACAACAGGCAGTGCCCCCAAGTGTGGACAGTCTTGCAAGGATGACTGCAGCAACTAAATGGCATGTCAGAGTGGCTGGAAGAAAAACTGTTCCTTCACTGGGGGATGTTTCCCCCAGTAGGAGTTCTCTTATTAGTGGAGTCGAAAATTACTCCATGATACCATTAATCTTGAGTCTTCCTGCAAAGAAAACGTATCTGGTGTTTTCTTTCAGGGTTTATGTCTGCTTCCTATATTGGGGAGTTCGTAATAAGACTTATTAAATATTCAACTGGAAACAACAGCACTAGTACAGTAGTATTTTCTGGCCCCACAAATTATGCTGTGTTTTTTGTTTGTTTCTTATGCAAGAGATGATGTCAGTCAGCTACTTCAAAACAAGCTGTTCTGGGCCAGGGTATTTGGTGGAATACCCTTCCACCAGTACACCCATACAAACATTCCTGTGGACATGGGGCATTTTCATACCCTGAAATACACTGGGATTCCCCTGGGGTCAGAAAATACCCCAGCAGTCACCCAGTCAAAGTTGTTTTTTTTTTTTAATCCACCTGGATCAGTTTTTTTTTCAAAAAAATACATATTCTACAGAGATCTATAATGTCAGAAATTACAAAGCATAAATATTAATTGTAGGTTATCTGGGGGGACATTACAGTTTATTTTAGCCACAGCTTACCTGGTATATACCCCATGGCAAATAATGATTACCATGATTAAGATGTTGAATTAGACACATGCGGGGGCGGGGTGTCAAGGGAATGCATGAACCTGTGTCACAATCCTGGACTACAGCCAGGTATTAACACCCCGGGTACTAGTCAATGGCTATAATTTCAGTAGGTTGCATTTTGCTAACTCGTGCCAGCTCCCTCATCCTTTTGCTACTTCTGTTGCTACTCCTATTTGCTCACCCACTTTGCTGGGCCAGAGTAGTACAAGTAGGAAGTCATGGGACTACAAACTGCTCACTCATCTACATACACTCTGTTTGGGGAGCAATAGGGATTGAGCCCAAAAGTAGAGGGAAAACAAGTGGACTATTACAGGGAGGAGGAAAGGGCACACTAAACCCATCTTGGTTGATTAGAGTCCCTCACCCAAAACAAAATATCAGAAATCGAAATTCCAGCACCAATAAGGGCCAAACCAAAGTTTGCCAATGATGGCAGGACCAGGTCTACATATTTAAAACATCTGGGGGGGGGGGCGGAAATCAATGTTGCTATTTTGATAAATGTTCAGTGTAATCAAAAAGTGATGACTTCAGAGTTTTTAAAAAAAGGAGGTCATTTTTTCAGCATTAAAGACTATATTCCACAGTAATCTCTGTCCCTACCGGTAAAAACATACAACACTGATGTGCCTACCAACTGAAAAAGGTCACAGAAAGCACATGTAGTATTAACATAGAAGTCCTTTGTTTTTATGGCAATCCAACAAATACTTTGCGAAGTCCACCCTGTCTTAGTTTAAACTGAGCTTGTTTTTTTAAGAGAAGGGCTGCTGATGAGAAAAAAAAAACTAAAACAAGTTGGCTGATGTCTGTTTTATGCAATTCGGTTGCTTGCTACTTTTGATGCATCTCTGATCAAAGTCAGATGATGCCCTGGAGGAGGCAAATACCCAGCCACATCGTGCCATTGAAATGCTTGTGGCAACCACACACAAGCCAAGGAGGATGACAGCTTTTCAAAACATTGCTTACTGCCAACTGCTTCCTTTAAATGGTGCAATGTGGCCAAAACCACATAATCGCTGAGGTCACTTCAGCCTTTGTGACTTAGGTTAACAAGGAAAACTAAGTGCCATACAGTCTGCGGATTTTTAGATTAGACTCCTGCTTACTTATTTTAATGCTGACAAAGTTAGAGGGAAGGATGTGTGCATGGTGGACACAAAACACCTCTGTGTGTGTGTGTTTCCAAACAGAGGATGACCACATAGCATTTACAGATTATTTTAATCAACATCAAGACTTTCGTAATGCCCCCACAGACTTGTTTGCTCCCTTCTGCAAGGATTCCCCCTTTCCTTCCTGTTTCATTGTAAACTAGGGTTTAATGTTTCATCCGCAACAGGGCTAATACTAACTGTGGTTGGTTTTAAAAAACAGGTTTGAAATGGGATTGCAAACTCTAGTTATTATCAACCTTGGTGTAGAAGTAACACCGGAGACCGGGCAATGTTGAAGAAGGAAGGAGAATTTGTGCAAGAGGGGAGAAAGAGGGATGGGGGGGGGAACTTGCAGTCTATCCCCCATCTCCTAATTATGATTAAATTATCTAGAAAATGTTGTATCTGCACCAGTCTGCAGTAACTTTATCCCTATTTAAGATAGCTGCTCATACTGTTTTTTTTAAAAAAGGTGAAAGTCAGTATAGACCACAATCTGAGCCAAATGATTTTATGCATGTTTATTGTACAGAATTTATTCTGCTTCCAGTATTTACACCCTGACCTGTATCAGTTACCCAGCTGCCTAAGACTGCAATCCTAATCTACAAAGATGGCTGAAGGCCAGGATCCAAACCCTTCTCAGCCTAGCAATGTTGCAAATTATTTACATTGCCTTGGCCTAACTTTGTTCTGGCACAGTGGTTTAGAGGAGGCTTGGACTGGCATCATTCAGCTCTTCCTCATTCTGCCTTTCTTGAGCCCTTTTGGGGTTCTTCTGCCAGCTGATCACAGCTGCCAGAATCACTGTGCCAACAGATCCCTCTGCCAACTGATCTCTGAGATCAGCTGGTAGAAGGAATGTATGCCAATGTAAGTGCAGTTGAAATGTTTCAGATGTTTAACCAAAATGGCCTGGGGTGACTCTTGATTTCACTATCTGCTTTGCACAAAGTGAGATTAATATATCCTCCCATCACAAAACAGCTGTTTATCTACTGTGTGAACAGAATACTGATTTCTTTGTGAGAGATCAATCCTCTTCTTTGCATAAATATGTGGTAGAATTCTGGACTGTACCACTGTGGCTGAGAGAGGACCATTGTCTTAAAAAATCTTTCCCCATGTTAAAAAGAGAGAACCCTCCCTCCTCCCACTAAAGTTTGCAAACCAGCAATTGGGGAAAGGCGTCAATGAAACATTTCAATATCTGGGAACATTAAAAATGCAATGTACCTTTGGCAGCACAGAACGGTACAGTCCAAAACAGTGTCACCTCAGGCTGAGGAGTGAAATTAGGCATGGCACCAAATGTGTCACCTGCAACCATGTCATTTAAACAACAACAACGCTAACAGCATATGCAAGTAGTCTGTACAACTTTTAACTAGGGATGTAGCATAGAGAGTTAGCACCAAAGGGGTGGCCACATGTGCAGCAGAATGCCTTGAACGAATATTGTGGTGAAAGGAGAATGGAGTATATTAAGTTAGAAGGCACATGCCATATCTAAATGCTCCCCCACATAAAAATGAGTTTTTTTTAAAAAAAACCATAAAACACAGCACAGGAAATGTCCAAACCTATCTCGCTCATCCAGAATCAGCCAGAGCAATTAACACGGTAGGCAATTTATGCATAGATATATTTTCAGCATGATTTGCCCATTATTACTTTTGTCTCCTCCCCAGAACACCTACATACTCTCTCTGCCAATAATACGTAGAGTGACTGTCATCACATTGACACAATGTAACAGAAAACTTCCCATGGCAAATTTAGTCATTGTCACGGTTTAAAATACCAGACTTCTACCCTCATGCATCTGCCAGACTCCCTCCCTCCAATAGTACAGTTGTCCCTCTGTATCCATGGATTTAAGTATTCACGGCTTGAAAATATTCTTAAAAAAATAATAATCCAAAAAGCAAACCTTGATTTTGCCATCTTATATAAGGGGCACCATTTTGCTATGCCATTGCATACAATGGGATGAGTATTCACGGATTTTGGTATCCACGGGGGTCCTGGAACCAAACCCCAGCAAATATGAAGGGACAACTGTGTAACAATGCTAAGCCAGTGACAAGGGGAAATGCAATTCCCTCTGTAGAGGAGGGAGGGAGGGAGGAATAGCTCCTTGGTGAATTAGGCGTAAGAGATACAAACAGATTCCAACTCATTTTATAAAAGCAGAAATTCCAGAGAAAAAGTGAAAGTAGAAGATTAGAGAGGGAAATTAAAGTTTAGACACATTTGATGAATGGACGTTAATATCCCTAAGGAACTGTGCATTTACCAGATCTATACACTTCCTAATATCTTAGCCTCCTAAAAGCACACCCAAGGTGGTAGGTTTTGTTGTTTTTGTTACTTGCCATCAAGTTGACTTTGACTTATTGAGACCCTATTGATAAGAGACCTCCAAGAGCCCTGGTCATGAAATGTCCTGCCCAGTTCTTGGAAACTCAGGGCTGTGGTTTCCTTGATTGAATTTATCCAATTCTAATGCAGTCTTCCTCTTTTCCTATTGTCTTCTACTTTACCAAGTATGATTGTCTTTTCTAATGAGTCATGTCTTCTCATGATATGTCCAAGGTATGACAGTCTCAGTTTAGTCATCTTGGCTTCTAGAGAAAGTTCAGACTTGATTTGCTCTAGGACCCATGTATTGGTCTTTTTAGCCGTCTATGGTGTCCATAGAATTCCAGCACCACATTTCAAATGAGTTGATTTACTTCCTATCATCTTTCTTCACTGTCCAGCTTTCACAACCATTACACAGAAATGGGAAATAATCCTAATTTAGTATTCAATTATATATCTTTACACTTCAGGATCCTGTCTGATCTTGAAACCTAAGCAGGGTCAGCCTTGTTTAGTACTTGGATGGGGGACTGACCACAAATTCCAGGTGCTGTAGGCTATATTTTAGAAGACGAAACAGGCAAAAGCATCTCTGAGCTTTAATCAAGAATAAGGATACATTCTAAAACAAATAGATTAATGGGTGAGTAAGTGGGTGATTTTTTAATATTTCATGAGTACTGATAACATGGATATTACCACATTAATAAAATTGTGGATGGTGGTGTGCAGATGTGTTTTCATTGTTTCCTAAAATTACATAAGTTCCTAAATGAGCTCTAATAGTTTTTTCAGTTCAGTAAAGTTTTTTTTCAGCATGCAAAAATATGTATACTAAATGAGAGCACTAACACAGAGAATACAGTATTGCCCCAAAGCAAGTGTTAAATTCAACATAAATTTTGTTTGATTTATGAACATAATGTGTGGATTGCACTGTGTTCTCTCTCATGCCCTTTGGCCAACTGCAGAATTTTTTTAGACCTAGCATTGGCATTTTCCATAGTTGATTCACACCTACTTTCTTTTCCTGTAAGATGAATACACTTTGCATTGCTGATAAAAAAAAATCTATGTTGTGAATACTGGGTGCCTAACTTCTTAAATTTCCATTTGTTCCTTTTACTATTATTACCTCTGAAAGATATCGTATAAATTCTTTTTTTTTTAAGTATTCCTTTAAAAAAAAACCACAACTGCAACTAAGAAGGAGTTCTGTTGGATATAGCCATGGCTGCGGGTGCTGCAGTTCTGTGGAAAATGCAGAGTCTGCATTGTGTACAGAATTCAACTTCCTTAGAATCTTAACTTTTTCTCTTATGAAATAAGTTTCTAGCTCTTATGATTTCAGAGATTTGCCCATGTTTGAGAACAGTGTGTGTGTGTCCCTTCAAGTCATCTGTCAACTTATGGTGACCCCATGGATTTTTTATAGGGCTTTCTTAGGGAAGGATACTCAGAGAAGGTTTTACCAGTTGCTTCCTCTGAAATATAGCCTACAGCATCTGGTATTCGTTGGTGGTCTCCCATCCAAGTACTAACCAAGGCTGACCCTGCTTAGCTTCCAAGATCAGACAGGTGCCCTTAGGGCTCCACACATTCTATTAAATCCTGGGATTTATTGTTTGGTGAAACATTAGAGTTGAGCATTATAAATATGTCTCCTTAAAATGCAGTTCCCAGAATTCCATAGAATGGAACCATAGTGGTAAAGGTAAGCGGAGTTATAGGTCTCTTCCAACTCTACAGTTCTATGATTCTATAAACAGAGGCTGGATGGCCATCTGTCAGGGATGCTTTGATCGTGATTTCCTGCATGGCAGAGGGTGGGACTGGATGGCCCTCATGGTCTCTTCCAACTCTACAGTTCTGATTCTATGCTATAATTGTATAGCATGTAAGGGCCCACAGAGTGGTAAGATTTCATTTAGCAAAAGAGTTTCAATACAGCAGAAGAGATATCAGATTTCTAGCCTTAAAAAATAAATACAGTTTGAGTATGCCTTATCTGGTATTCTGAAATCCTAAATGCTCCAAAATCTGAAACTTGTACTGAAACCTGAAACTGAAATCTGAAACCTTATGTACCTGTACTGTATTTGCATGGCTGGACAGAGACACAAGGGGGCCGTTTACATGATGAAAATGTCCTGGGAAGAATTCGTGTCGACCCCTGGCAGTTTACACGTACATCGGGTCAGGTACGTGATTTTCGGAAGGGGGGGGCACCTTTTATCCCTCAACCTGCGGGACTTCCAGTCCCGCGGTTTGTGCCGGTTTTTAAAAAAGTCACTGGAGGATTCGGAAAATCGGAAATGTAAACAGCCTGAGACAAAATGTCTCGGTACTGGGATGACTGGAAATGGTGACTGGGGGCGGGCTTAGAGATCAGCGACCAGAAAAGGAGGGGTCAGTAACCCGTTCAACAGATCCAGCCTCACCAGCCGAAAACAAAGGCATCCCTTCCAGCTGCACACAGGTTTGTGTGTGTGTGTGTGTACTCAATCACCTTTTTAAATGGATTTCTACACTGCAAACCCTTCAGCTTTAACCTCTTCCTCAACTGCATGTTACAAAGAGATCGTGGTGGGCAGAGGGTTGCCCATTCATCCCCTGTCTTGGTCACCTCCCTGGGTCAGAACGGGCACATTAAAATATTCAAGCCTCTGAGCGAATGAACACCCTTTAATTCCCCCTCTCTGTGTCTGTGTCTTTCAAAACGCCTGCCTGTAGCCGGCTTGAAATCTCTGCAGCCTGCTGTAAGGGTTAATATTTTAAAGAGGCAAGAGGAAACCCAAGCGGCTTGATTTCAAAAGGAAAGCCCTGCGTCTGAGCGAAAGATCTGTCTGGATCTTTCAAAATGCTTTCTGCCTCTTCTGAAAGGGGTTAAAATTTTAAAGAAGCAATGGGGAATAACAAACCTCTGCCCCACTCTCTCCCCCCCCGCCAGCCAATAGCATCGCTCGTGGCGTGGAACTCTAAAGGAAGTGCGTCACCGAGGTTGCGAAAACACGAGTAATTGCATCTTTGATTGACAGTCCCCCCCCCAAAATTAAAACCTAAAAAAAAAAAAACCCACGGAACTTTGGATGTGTAAATATCAGTCACAGGACCACCCGGGATATCCAGATCAGTGACATAAATTGTATAAACAGCGAGGGACGGATTCGTGATCACAAAGTCACGGTAAGCACCGCGACAATTTCTGTCATGTAACTGGCACCAAGGATCTGTGAAATGGCATGAATCCATGCCTCCCGCCATTTCACAGATCCTCATGTCTTTCTCCAGCCAAACGAACAACCAGGAGCACCACCGCCTTGAAGGCAAAAGTAGGTGGCTGGCAGCCCCTTTGTTGCTGCTGCAATTACTGGGTTCCCATCTGCAGAAGACTTGGGCCAAATCCACACTATACAAATAATACAGTCTGAAACTGCATTATTTCCCATGACGCCTTCCTATGGAATCCTGGGATTTGTAGTTTGCTGAGGCACCAGCACTCTCACAGAGAAGGCCAAAGAACTTATAAACTACAAATCCCAGGATTCAATAGGAAGAAGCCATGGCAAATAATACAGTTTCAAAAAAGGATTATTTATGTAGTGTGGATTTGGCCCCTGGTAGTAAATGCACTAACTGGGTTATAAGCTCTGGCAGTGGAAGCAGGAGGGTGAGGAGAGGGGGACTGTTTTTTGGGGGGGGGTTGGCATGGGGCCTCCTCCGGGCCAAAGCTGGAAATGGTTGCCAGCAGCCACCGCTGCTGCATCCCACTATAGACCTCACTTCAGCTGGAGGGTGGAGGTGGAGGAGCAGCAGCAGCCACCGCAGCTGCCGCTTGTGCAAAGTTTGGCTGTGAACTTGGGCATGCTATCTCTCTCCCTCCTGCTCTGCTCCTCTCCTCTCCCCCAGGTGTGGGGCCCCCAAAGAATGTGTGCCAGGCAGCTGGGGCTTACCGCTGCCTCCACTGCTGCTCTATGACATTTTATATACATGTACCTGTACCTATTCTTCTTTATGGGTCTGAAACATGGGTCACCTATTGCCACCACTTATGACTCCTCGAACGCTTTCATCAGCGCTGTTTATGCACAATCCTAAATATACACTGGACTGACTATGTGACGAATGTTGCTGTCCTTGAGCAAGCAGGGATCACCAGCATTGAGGCCATGATATTGAGAACACAGTTGCGCTGGGCAGGGCACATTTCTAGGATGGAGGACCATCGCCTCCCAAAAATACTACGTACTCTATGGTGAACTCGCCACGGGTCAGCATAAGAGGGGCGCTCCAAAAAAGCAATACAAGGACTCCCTGAAGCAACATCTCAGGCTTGGCCAAATTGATCACCAACAATGGTCTGCCCTGGCCTCACATCGGGAGGCATGGAGACACACTATCCACAATGCTGCAGCCTTATTTGAGAACTCACGCCGAACAAGTCTTGAAGAGAAACGTCAATGCAGAAAGAATCACAACCCAAAAACATCACCCAAGGAGACCTTCTGCTGTGCTTTCTGCAACCGGACTTGTCTATCTCGGATTGGCCTTTTTCGTCATAAGCACGCTTGCAGAAAACGCGGGATGAGTCCTTCCTGAATCTTCGTTTGTGAAGAAAAGCCAGAGAGAGACCTGTACCATATTCTGAAATCCGAATAAACCCAAAATATGGAACGCTTCTGGTGCCAAGCATTTCAGATAAGGGATACTCTACCTGTACAATACAACTGAGCAGTTTAAACATGGCATTTAGCATAGTACTGTTATCTTCCACAACCCACTTTCCACTAAGATAAGGTCACTTTTCAAAAACAGAATCCACTGAAATGTATGCAGTTGCCCAAACAACACAGGCTTGCTCTGCTTGAAACAGAATGTGCAGGTTTTCTTAAGGAGGATACACTGCTCTGCCAAATATTAAAGACTCTCATATTTCATGTTCACCTATATTTAGCTGTTAGATCATACCAAGAAATAAGGAACTACCATCATGTAATAAAATACCTTTTTACTTTTTTTCTGCAATGAAATCGCTAGAATGGACTACTGTGAAACATGATAAACTGTGTAGTGCCCAACAGCACCGCTGCATCAGACAAAACATGTTTAAAACAACAAAGGTAGACAGGCACAACAATCTGTAAAGTTTGTTATGTCAATTAAACACATAATTGTAGGAGTAATGAGTCTAAAAAATAAAATTGTATTAAAAATTCCAGGATCTAGTCCTTTTAAAAAGCAACAGGAATTATCTTCTTTAAAAAAGAATTTAAAAAATCATTCATTTACTTTTAACTTCATACAGAGTGCAACTTAGGAATGCTAAGACTGAAAGCTCAATTAACATTTAAAAGTGTGTTCAGAGGTCTGAGATTACTCAGTTAAATTAGACTCATTACAAAACAAAGGAGTCAGTTTAAAATGCAAATCAAAAGTTTACTGAAGGTATATCAACCACAATCTACATACTCAAAACAAACTTTAAAAAGAGGTTCCTAACTGACTAAGAGTATTTAGGGTAGGAAAACTCACCCAGCCTACAGGCTGCATGGTAAACATCATGGCATGGTTGCAGGAAAAATGGTATAGCTTAAGATGGCTTAAGATGGAGTAAGAGGGCGTAAGATGGCTTCAGCCTCATGGAGACTCAAACTTAAAAGAGAACTTACACAAAGCAAACTTATACCAAGGCTCCATGAAGGCCCCAGGGAGCGAGGGGGGAGGGCCGCAGAGGCCTTCACGGAGCCTTGGAAGGCTCCGTGAAGGCCTGGGGAGGGAGGGGGAAGGCCCTGGGGAGGAAGGGGGAGGGCCACGGAGGCCTCCACGGGGCCTTGGGAGGGTCTCCGGAGGCCCCGTGAAGGCCTTGGGAGGGAGTGGGGAGTCTGGGGAAAGCGACTATGGGGCCTCTGGAGGCCCCATGGTCGCTTTGGCGGGGGAAGGGGGGGCAATCAATATTCGCAGTTTTTTGACATTCGCGGGGGTCCGTGGAACCTAACCCCCGCGGCGAATGTGAAGGGACAACTGTATTTCAGGTGTTTGGAAATTTGTGATGCTAACTGTGTTGATGTACATTGTCAGCCATGCTGAGCTCCTGCGGTGAAGGGTAGAGTAATAAATAAAGTAATACCCAGAATGTCTGTTAGAGAGGATACACAACAGGGTAGAACTCTTGCCTTTATGCCACACTTGAAGGCTTCCCAGATGCCTCTAGCTGTTAGGAACAGGATGGTGACCAAGATATACCAGCCTTCCCCAAATAGAGCATCTTCAGATACACAGGATTACAATTCCCATAATCTAACAAACAGTATGTTTGGTTGTGGGTTTATGGGAGTTGTAATCCATCTGAAAGGCCCACAACTGAGGAAGACTGAGAAAGACCCTTGTTGTGATACAACAAGGCCTCTGTAGTGTTTATACAACCTGAAGGCTGATGATTCAGCAATGATGCTGAAGCTAAGCAGGGCTTGGGTTTGGTAACTGACTGACTGGAACACTGTCAAGGAAACTTTATTAGATATGCTACATTGACTTGTACTAGAAAAATGCAAGACGCAAATGTATTTTAAAGGGAAAAAAAGAGTAATCACAGATTGAATAGCAGATTCAATGGATGCAACTATTCTGGGCATCATCTTACACTCTGAGAAAAGTAAGATTAACAAAGAAATCAGCTATTTAAAAAATCTGACTGCTGCTATAGTAAGCAAATGAAGACCAATATGTTTAACTGCAAATGAAGACCAATGTATTTAACTACAAATGAAGACCAATATGTTAATCTCCTACAGTCCAAACCAATTACAGTCTGGGGTAGATAAACTGGGAGGCCATGGCCAAACAAGACAAAGCATGGATGGACAGGGCTGGTAGTAAACTGAGTCGGGATGTTCAACAGCAGCAAACGCAACAGACACATTTAATTGATCTCCCTCCTTTATGCAACCAAGTGCTAACAAAATTATTATCCTCTAGCAGAGTGCTAGAGCCTCCTTTGTTTCCGTAGCTTTTCCTCCTTTATATGCTAGAGGAGTGAGAAAGACTGCCCCCTTGTGTTCACTAAGTACTGGCTGAGCACCTGCATCACTGGTATGGCTTCAAGCTAACTATTTTTCATAATCTAAGTATTGTGCCGGAAAGCACAAAATGCTTGCACAGAACGATTTCTTTAAAGGACAGTCAGCCAATTGACCCAGTTCTTAGACACCTCACAAAAGATGGCAAGGCTCAATGGTGGGAACCAACTTGGCAAAGCCATTTTAAAACTGCATTCCTGCTTACAGGCTCTCTTATTCCAAAGGCTTTGCATTTCTCAGTAAAAAATAAAAATAAAAATAAATCCAAAGTGCTTTAAAAGACTGCCTGTGATGAGTTTAAACTCTTATTGTAGAGTGCACTTTGTAAAATGAGACCTATCAAGCATCCCTGATTTACAACACTGCCTCTTAAATTAACAGATGTGAGAGACTGGCAGCCTCCTTCCCACCCCCAATATGCCAGGGACCAGCTCCATATTTATGTTTCTGTCTTTACTGAAAACTCACCACACACCAGCAGGCAATGGTTCATGGATCAGCATTGGTCAACAAACCATCATTTTGAGTAGCACTGCTTTACAGTACAGGAACAAATCCAGAATGGTGAGAAAGAAATAAACTGCAATTCAAGATTGCTTTCCCCCCCCCCCTGGCAACCTTTTTATTCCTAGACAAAGTTATTTCACCAGCTAGTTATCATACATGCAACAATATCTTTTTAGTACACACTCAGCCAATATTGTACTGGGAACAACTATGGCTATACTCCTAGCACAATCACTGCGGCTGCCAAGGAAAGAGTAGGATACAGACAGGATGACCTGGAAATTAAGGAGTGGGGTTTAAGCGTCTGAATTAGCTAGGAAAAGAGTGTCAGTGAGAGTGAAATATTTCTTTTAAATGTACAGTCAGCCTTCAAATTTCATGAGGGTTAGGGACAGAGGATTCCCCACCCTTAAAAGTGGGAAAACAGTGAATATAAGCCCACTATTTTTTTAAACCTGAGCGAATACTTCTCTAGGTATATGTAGGCCCTCCAGAGCAATTCAACTTCTGGCAGATACATACCATAGAATTGCACTGGCGGACCTCGAAACGCCTAGAGGAGTGTTCCCTCTAGGAATCTCTTGGTCCTCCAGCACAACTCTATGGTCAACTCCCAGTGGAAGCATAGCACAGAACTACACTGGAGGACCTAGAAAATGCCTAGAGAGAACATATTAGCAACCCACAAATAATCAAATACATGAATGTTTAACTCACAAATGTAGAGGGACAATTGTATTAAACTGTTTTGTTAAGTTCAATTTCTGTTAATAAAGTATTGTTTGTATCATACATTTTGTCCTCCAGCAACTAACTCTCTCCATACACACACACACACACACACACACACACATGGTTCAGACACAGTATCTGTGGTGGCAGCAGAGAAGAGAGAGTGTTGGTGTCCAGATGGGATAGAAGTTACATAATATCCTGCATAGGAACCTTGAGCCTGTCTAGCAGGTTCCCCACAGTTGGTGGCCACAGCAGTGGACAGGAGGAGGTCTCTATATTGGTGGCGGAGTTGGGCATAAGGGAAAGACCTCATTCTTGGTGGTAGCAATGAGATTTGTGGAAGTCTTCTTATATGATGGCAGTGAAAATTTAGGCAGACTCTTACATCTGGTGAGGAAAGTGGTAGAATAAAGGGCAGGGGCCTCACACAGCTACCTTATCACCTTTAAATGAAATAAATCTTTACATGTAAAATGTATCCATTTTTTCTGTAAAAAAAACCTGGGAACCCTGAAAACGGCCCATGCTCAAAGAGAGCAATACATGCTCGGCAGGCAGACGTTTCCATGTGCAATCCTTGCCATCTTCAGGTTAAAAGCAACTTCAGATTTCTCCTTGAGATTGTGGAAAATCACAGGTAGTCTACACAGGCTAGGGTGGGGGAACTCTGGCTCTTCAGATGTTGTGGGCCACAGTTCCCACAGTCTCTTCCCATCGTCCATGGTAGCAGAGTTCATGGCAGTTGTTGGCCAAAGATTCCCAACCCTACTATGACACACTATAGATATTTGACTTACCTATGGGCAGGGCAGTCTAAGCAAGAGTGTTGGACTGGGACTGGAGAGACTCAGGTTGAAATTCCTGTTCTGCCATGAAGTTCACTGGGTTATCACGAGCTGTCACATTCTCAATCTAACTTGCATCACAGGTTGGGATAAAACGAGAGCAGTGGGAAAGGGACGGTACAATAGGACCCCTCCATATCCACTGATTAATTATCCACTGATTCAATTATCCATGGGACACAAAAGGCATACCTACCATAGAGTATTTTTAGAAATTTGTCTTCTCTAGCCATTTTCTAGGTCCTCCAAGGCAACTCTATGGTATTTTAAACTGGACATCCCATTATTTTCAATGGCGTTCACTATTATCCACAGTTTTCAGTATCCACGCCCCCCCCAGAACCAATCCCCAGCGGATAAGGGGGTCCTACTGTACAATGTTTACTAATATGAGCACCTTGGAAGAAAGATGTTATATAAATGTAATAAATTTGCCAGGATCCTGCAATAGCACAGAGAAAGCAAAAGAATGCAGCAGCACACATAGAGTTCAGTTTCCTGGCAATCTCATATTTATTTGTCACAAATTAGTAGAAGCATATTTCTAGCCCTCTACCTCCAGAAGACCGTGATGGACAATCTTTTGATTAAAGTAAGAAGAGCAGACAATCTGCTTCAGTCTTTTCTTTTGGGACTAAAATTAATGTTGCATGCAGGGAGTGTTTGAATGTAGAAATGATCTGATTTGCTCTAAATAAAGTGATATTTTGACTCCACTGAAGAAAGAACATTGCTCCAAGCCAAAATGATTTCAACAAGTAGTTGCACAGAATAACTTCCTGCCTCCCCCCCCACCCCTCATATTTGCAGACATGACTTTGCTGAATCACTTTTTCCTTCTGACATAGAAAGGATACAGTATGAGAATATTTTGGATTTCTGACCACGAAGATATTAAAACGAGGGTTGCAAAACATGCTTTTTCTGTATTCATACATCTTACTGCCTTGCAAGATGAGAAACATCTCACATCAACTAACTTTCTCTGTTGACCTCAACTTTTCCATTGAGAATGAATGGTCCTTAACTTTGGTAGCAGGGTTTCTGCTTGCCAAGAATGATCACATCCAGCAATAAAAACAAAGAACTATAGTGGGACACTGCATCAGCAGGAGAAGTAAAATCCGTGCTAAACTCTGATAGAAAGTGCCATAAAGAAGTATTCAGACCCTCTGACTTTTCCATATTTTGTTACGTTACAACCTGGAATCAAAATGATTTTAATTGGCATTGTTGTAACTTGATGTACACAGGAAATTCAAGACTGTGAAGCTGCAAAATATCTTTATCATGGCACAAAAGAAAAACGAACTGCTGTTTGTTGTTTGTATAAATATTCACTCCTTTGCTGCTGACACACCTAAATAAGTTGTGGTGCAAACCTTTGCCTCTAGAAGTCTCCTAAATTGTTCATGAGAGTCCACCTCCCCATGTTACATGATCTCAGATGGCATTATCTGCTTCTGGAAGGACCTCACGTTTGTTGGAGAGCATAGCTAAACACACCATATTACGAAGACCAAGGAGCTATCAAAATAAGTCTGGAATAAAGTGGTGCAAAAGCACTATCAGCATTAGGTTATTTTAAAAAGTCCTGTAATCAAGATCATACCCCAGAACACCCCAGTCACACTCTCTCAGCCTCAGAGGAAAGCAATGGGAAATCCCTCTGAATAAATCTTGCCAAGAAAACCCCATTATAAGGTCACCGTAAGTCAGAAACAACCTGAAGACACACAAAGACTTAACTGCAAATTTGCATAGAAAAGGCTCTCCACCAAAACTCAGTGACTGCTTAAGAACAGTGGTCAAAGAAGCAACCAAGAAGCCAGTGGTAAGTTCAAAGGAGCTGGAGAGATTCACAGCAGAGACAGGATGCCAGGAGCACCTCAACGCTAGATAAAGCTGGGCTTTATGGAAGAACAGTAAGAAGAAAGCCATTGCTGAAAACAAATCCATATCCAAGCCCTTTGGAGTTTGCAGAGAGGCATGTAGGAAACATAGCAAACTTATGGGGGAAAACTCTCTGCTCTGATGAGATCAATACTGAACTTTTTACTTTGCTGCAAAATATATAATGTATTCAGCCAAGTTTCGTACATCCTGCCACTAACTCTTGTTTCATTTTGGATTGTCTTATTATAGGGTTTCCATGGTGAAAGCTTTTCAAGAAGGGGTTTACCATTGCCTCCCTCTACAGAGTACTAACAAGCATTAGCTATGGTGCCACTGCTGTTGTCTCTAACATTACACAATAGCTAATTGTGGAAAGGAAGACTACAATGGGTGAGACTTGACAATGGGAAACCCCCTCATAAATTTGATTTAAAACATTTGCATATCCACAGTAGGTCTGAGAGAGGAGTAATGTCTGTGAGTGCCTGGGGCAGGGCTTTGTCAGCAATGATAGCTCAACTTTATAACACCTTCCCTAAATATGCCCATAAACTTTCCTCTTTATGCAACTACAGATGTCAGGCAGACAGGTCTTCTAGTGTGCCAGTTGTGTTCGGAATGTTGTTCTTTGCATTTAGTGTGTTTTGATTTTGTTTTGGGGTGTGGTTTTGTTTGGTTGGTCATCGAAGCTGAATACAGGCTTAATTTGCAAATCTGACACTGTTGAAGTATGAGAGAAAACCGTTTTATGAGATGGAATATAATAGTGGCACTTGCATTGATATCTAGTTGGACACTGAAATACCTTGGGATTGCCTGTATCTCCCCCAACATAAAGCAGATTGCTGCTTTGTTACAAATATAAAATTGGGAGGGAAAACTATGTACACCTCCAGTGAGCTCCTCAGAGAAAGGAGGGGATATATAGTTTATGAGTCCACTATGATTTTTACTGCAGAGTTCACTGTACCAGGCTTCAATTTACATGGATGGTTGTTTCAACTGAATGTCTTTAATATGCTTTCATTACAGGACTGGTGATGAGAATCATGTCACACAAAAAGATGTTAATTAGTCCCTCTCCCCCCTGCCCCGGACCCCACTGTTAAAAAAACCAAAACAACCAATGACTCCTCTGGGGGTGTTTATGTTCAAACACTATTTCAGGTGCTCCACCCAGAAACACCTGAAAATCATCAAAATGTGACCAGAAATGAATAGAACATGCAGTCTCCCGCAGGTCAGGAAGGCCCCCAAATGACCTTGCACACATAATTATGTAATTATTTTATTAAGTACTCTCCCAACACTTCAGCTAACTACAAAATATGATGTAGAAATGTCAAAACAGGAAAATACACCATCAGCTATTGTATAAGCACTCAACTGGTCTCATACCAGGATTTCAGACTGCAACCGCTGACCCAGAATGTTTGGGAAATGCCCTGTTTGAGATATTTAAATAGGTTTTTAATTTTTTTTAAAAAATCAGGCATTGTGACGATTCCCTATACACCACACTGAATTCTCTTTGGGGGTTTTTAGATGCCATTCTCTTTTGGGGATAAGGCTTTAGAGGAAAATGATGCCTGGAAGAACATGTCCTTCTCAACATAAAAAAATTAAGAGGGAGGGACAAGGCAGACTGAGTAAAGGAAGTATTTGGAAATCTTAAACATGACAATTAGAAGGTATTGGGCAGCAACTGGATGGAGAAATAGAGAAGTCCCTGTTTGCAGTGGAGGCAAAGCTTGGGGGAAGTTACTTTTGGGGGACTGCTCCTCCCAGAATCCTGTACCCAATATTGCTGCTGGCCATGCTAGTGGGGGTGGGGGGATTCTGGAACTCTTGATTATGGTCCACAAAATAAGTTTCCCAAACCCCGAGAGAATGGAGGGCTTCACACATGAGCCTAGAAGAGCCCCTACAGTTCTGGACATAGATGCTCATTAGGGAGGACAAGAAACATCCTTCAGGAATACCCACATCCTTTCTCCAGAACCAGTAGACATCAAAGGGAATATAATTCAAGTATAATGCAATTACATTGCAAGAGAGCAGAACACAATTTCCCATGGATACAAAGGAACATTTATAGTCATGCTACTATAGCATACACAGGTGATCACAATCCTAGACCTTTCTGAATTAGACCAAGCGTTTTATGCCCCAAGAACACCCCACCCTCCCTTATGCCATTATCTTTGTTACACATTATGCCAGTTTTCTCCCTAAATGTACTGAAATGGCATGATTTATCCCAATTGCAACAGTTGGGAAAACTTTGAAGAAATGTTTTATTTTGGCACCAGCTGGTGGGAAAGGGCAAAAGTATCGGAGAAGACATGCAACAGGGCAGGGGTGCAGAGCTTACAAGGCAGATGATGTATGTGAAAATTAAAGAAATATGAGTCCCTCCTCCTTACATTAATGAAAGTTAAAGAACTTTTCAACAGGCATCTGCAAGTTTTCAACATGTTTCTGCAAGATCTCAGATTCTCTGTATATTTTTTTAAAGGATAAAAGCTAGTTCTCAAGGTTGTCAGGCTCCAGTGTGACAAGTCCATGGAGGATCAATCAATTACTATTTATCTTAGCTCTCTAGAACTTCTCTTTTCAAAATCACCATACCACTAAGCCAGAGGGTTAGGGATGTGTGGCCCTATAAAGGTGGTTGGACTCTGCAGGGGTGATTGGATTGAACCTCCCATCAACCCTGACAAGCAGAATCAACAGAGAAGGATGAAGGAAGATAGCCTGCTCCTTCAATAAACTAGGCAATGATAGGGAGATTGTCTTCTTAACCTGCTTGTAGAGCCCCCAGAAGCACCATGGGAAAGAAACCTGCTGAATCAGATAAACCAAGTTTGGGGAAAGTATGACACACAGTCCATATGCAACCCCATTTCTAAAGGTCCCACGCCCCTCCCCACAAAGATACCACCAGACTACCTAAAACATGGCAGTTTGCCTTAATTTGGTCCCAAATACTTCCAATCTCCCTGCGCCGTTCCCAAACAGCTGGGGGCCACAAGGACAGATATTGGTCCCCAACACCATACCAACTACTCATCCCTGAGATATATCTTAGGTTTGATCCAGCAGAACTCTTTTTATGACTGAACAATATAACAAACGGGATGAAGTTATAGACATGGGAACAGGCTTGATTGATAATGGGGGAATCCACACGACACAAATAACAATTTGGAACTGGATTATTTGCATAGCTCCTTCCTATGGAACCCTGGGATTTGTAGTTTTACAAGGTCTTTAGCCTTCTCTGCCAAAGAGTGCTGGTACCTCACCAAACAACAAATCCTAGGATTCCATAGGAAGGAGGCATGCAAATAATCTCATTTCAACCTGGATTATTTCTCTAGTATGGATGTTCCCAATGGATGGGGCAACCATTTACATATACAGGGATATTGTTACACTTGGGCACACTATTATAGTGAAAAGCACTGACCTAGATGGGGTGCAGTGGTTGTTTTGGAACAGAGCACATAGAAGTACTGGACTGCTAGGGACCCCATGCAGACATTTCCATCCAACATGCTGGATATTTTACTCATCTTGCTGATTAAATAAAGCAAAGTGCTACAGAAACCAAATTTTGCATCAAAGATATATTTCAGGCAAAATGGAACATGCCTCACGAAACCCAATAAAGTAGGAGCCCCATATCTGCTGGGGATTGGTTCTGGGGGGGGGGGTCCTGTGGATACCGAAAACTGTGGGTAATAGCAAACACCAAGCTCAAGCAGAGATTATCTGTAAAAATCATTTGCAATATTAAAGGGAAGTTAATGATGCAGTACAGAAAAACCCACACAACACACAAAGTGGAACACTGTACAGTTGTCCCTCCAAATCCATGGATTTAAGTATTCACAGCTTGAAAATATTCTTTAAAAAATAATAATCCAAAAAGCAAACCTTGATTTTGCCATCTTATATAAGGGACACCATTTTGCTATGCCACTGAATATAATGGGACTTGAATGTTCAGGGATTTTGGTATCCATGGGGGGGGGTTACTGGAACCAAACCCCAGCAAATATGATGGGATAACTGTATTATGGAGCACTGTTAGCCTGGATGCATCTATAGACTGACAGATTGGAAAATCACTGTTGGTAGCAACTGCTGCACAAAGAAAAAGGGATCATTTTGGAATATGGAGAGGTATGATGCAGGTTTCCCCCACAGAAATATAAGTGAAAGGTTATAACACATCTTATGAAAGTAGAATTAAAATCTGAAATGGCATTGGATTCCTTAGCTGTGAAAACAATGGTGAATCCCTAGAATATGGAAAGACAATGAAAAACAAATGTTTCTATTCAAAATCTTATAGAGAATCAGCATTAAGCCTCCCAGAGTTCAATGGTTGATTTTTAATTCATTTTGAAAAAGTTACAGATGGTTTACATTTAGAAGAGTTATTTAATACACATATGAATCTCAGGCAGTGAAGGCTGGCATCTCTCCCTAAATCAGGAACTGCCAACAGCATGGCATTTGCTTTTTCAATTGGGGTGGGGGGGGGAGGAGAGTAAAAATACAAAATTGTGTTATGAAGACACACAAAATTATCACCCTATGGAATCTTGGGAGGCGTTTACCCCCAGATGTCAGGCTCAAGCAAGTTGTCCAGAGCCATTTATTGTCAAAATGGGTAAGTATGTGAAGAATGTAACAAGTCACTATGTGGAGGATTAATGTGTGAATCAGCCAACCCATGAATGCTACTGCTGCTGCAGCACCAGCAAGTCAGCAACCATTCCTATATTAGCTGTAAGAACTGGTCCTACATTGTCAGGTCTATGTATCTTCTTAACTTCTCATTGCATTTTTAAATGCTCTACAAATTTTTTATTTTCCTTGGAATTTGTCCAAAGCCCATCAAAATGAAAAGTGGATCATTATTTATAGACACATCAAAAACTACTAGACACAGAATAAAATTACATATTTGTCAATATTAGAGATGGAAGTTTAAATTTTAATTACATTTGCAGATGTGATTATGACATTTGCAGAACTCTTAATATAGGGAACTACGAATAACGAAGAGTAATGCTTCCAGATAAATCAAAATGGCATCATACTCAGCTGCATTTTCAGCTGAATTTGGGGCTTGAAGCATTTGTTGTGTTGGGCTATTTCAATTGCTTTTGTTTGATTTCTTCAATGCAAACGGCTGAAAGTTTGTAAATTTTGACCCAAAACCTGATCTGCAATGGGGGTTGAATAATTTTGATTACAACTATACTAGCTAAGACTTCAAATAGCAAGACACCATTTTAGAAAGATCTTCCTCTTCCCATCCCTGGCTGTATCATGCTAAAACGTAGCTTAGAAGTTATTACACCAGAGAGAAAGTTTCTATTCATCTCTATCTCCTGTGTTACTTTTCTATTTGCAGGGAGTTTTGCATAGGGAGGCATTCAAAAAAGTGATCTCACACAGGCAGTCTAAAGTGGTAAATTCTACCCTGAGCCTACCTTGCTGTGCTAGCCAGCCTGATTTCAGACAATGATCGCAACAGGGCACAGAGGAAATAGCAACTTCAACCAACCTTCTATCAAGCAAGGTTTTTTTTTGCAGAATCTGGCAAAAGCTTTGCTAATGAAATCCATCTGACCCTGCAGTTCTCAATAAAGATCATATTTGGAGGAGAGATGTAAGCTAAATCTGGCCTTAATTACAGCCCAGTCAGTGAAGTTTATATTTTGATGATGTACATTGTTAAGAAAGATGCCATTATAAGGATGCTGGATAACTTGCTTAAACTTGCTTATGTAAAAACCCATATATGACATTGCCCAAAAGAGGTACCTGACATTTTAAATGTAAAATACAGAACTACATTCAGAATTACTATTTATAATATGTAAGCACATAGCTGTTATCTGGGGCCTGTCACAACTCCCCATTTTAATTCGTATTGTGGCTCAGCTCCTCTAACACCTTATTAAAACACCCTTTCCTTTATCTGAAGTCTCTTGAAAGTCTGAACAAACACACTAAAAGTGTGTGCTTCACACACTTAAGCAACTTAAGTGTTGCACCAACATAGATTTGCTATTGTGCTTCTGAGAATTTTCACCCTATGGGGTCATATATCACTGTCCTCCATCTGGCAAAATGCCTTGGATGCAGGGTCCAAACAGATGAAACAAACAAAACAAAACAAAACAAAAAACACAATCAAGACTTCTCAAGATCTCTCTTTTTTCTCCTGCAGTGCTAGATGAGTAGAAGTTGGATTGGGATTATGATGCTTTCGGGACAAGAGGGTTAAATCCCACACATGCTGTTTTCCACATAAAAATCTCTCCCAAAGTGGTATTTTTAAAAACTCCACAAAGCAGTAAAGCATGCATTAAAAGTGTACTTTTGACTATAATTCTCACAAATCCTCACAACTGTCTATGGCTGCTAAGGCTTCTGGAAGCTGAAGTCCAGAATATCTGGAGGGCCAAACGTTCCTCACCCCCACCATAAAAGAAAACTTTCCCTTGCACAGGCTGCATATATTCAAGTTTCTCATTTTAAGAGGCATGGAAGAGAGAGAGAGCACAATGGTACTCAGGAAAAGAATCACTACCTTTGCTTCTAGTCCAAACCAAACTGGAGTTTTCTGGGGTACATGTTAAACTTTTAAAGTTTTAAACTGGACATCCAGTTATGGGTCTCCAAAATCTAAATCAACCCAAGTGTTTTTCCTCAAGATATTTTTTTTTAAACTCATAGAGCTTTGTTTTAAAAGGATGTGCACTTAGATACAATAGACAAACTGCCACCTTTATATACAAAGTGTTCTACAAAATGGTAAACATTAGGGAAAAGTTCTTACACACGTCACTTTTCTTGGACACGGCTACAACCTAAAATATATGGAAACTGAACGCACCTCAGGTTACAATCCTGCACACTTAACTTTAGATACAGAGCTTGTCTAAACGGTAAAAATACTCCTCATAGAATTCAGGCAGAATATGATTTGTCTAAACAACATCCTGCATCAATCCTCTGTGTTCGGAAGGAGGGGGGGGGGAAACAAAACCACCAAAACCTCCGCAGGAAAAGTTTTCGCGGCTTTTCCCAGTTTTTTAAAAAACTCAGTGGGGAATGCGCATTGCTGCTCATTGGGACAACCAATTCACTTTGATTCATATTCCCGATAAGAGCGGAAGTGGAAAGCTGATTGGTCAGATGTGCGCAGGGGGCAGAGCTTGCTAACAAGGCAAGTGCCTACAACCACCATGTTGGATTTTCGCCATAGTGATCGTGTGCTGAGTCAATGAGACAACCTCCCCCTCCTGTTTTCTATTTATTTAGGCAGAATATCACATTTCTGCACCTTAGATATGCTTTTTAAAAAATACTGTTCAGTAGAAGCAAGTGGTGACAATAAAAACAGAAGTAATTCACTCACGCCCACTCTCTCTATGCGTAGGCATACCTATTTGAACGACAAACACATATAGCTTCGGATCCCCGCTATTTTGCCAGAAAACAGTTAAGACAATAGAACCTGCTGCAAACTGGCATTAGTGCGCATCAATCCATATTTCCCCTCCTCTTATAGACAACCCCCCCCCCATTCCATGTAATTATGCCACAGCACAGGACTGCACAATAATACTACTTGAAACTCTTGGCCTTTTGGAGAGTCAATTAATAAGCTTTTTCCCCAATCGTAGATCAGATTTCACAAAATTCATTTTTCAATCTAAGGTGACATTAACAACTATGGCATGTAAGAAACCAGGATAAAGGAAATCATTTTTAAAAAGATAGTGAAAGTTGTACCAAAATGCCTAATCAAAACCATTTTTTTGATAAAATAGAATTAGGCTGAAACTAATCATTCCTCCAGCTTTGATGAAAAGAAATAAGCATCATATGGTTTCTGAGCCAGCAGTTAAAACTGAGTTGGGGGAAAGACATCTGGAAGGGATTGTACGTTTCCATGGTAAACAAAGCTCTGGAAGGTATATTTGTAAACAAAGATTTAGAAGGTAAATTTAGTTTCCCATATCTTTTTAAACACAATAAACATCTATTTCTAGAAATATTTAATATTAAAGTCTGTCATGGAAAAGGTCAATGTATTATAAATATGTTAAGAACTGCTATCTACTTGTATATAACCACTTTCAATGCATGTGCTAAGCTTCAATGGAATTTAGGATAACAACCTCTTAATTCCTCTATGATTAACAAATGTGTGGATCATCCCAGAACATCATCTCAAGCACTAGAAGTTATCCACTATGTGCAGGTGCCTTTAAGCCAGCATAAATTCTAGTTGGAAACACACACACACACACACACTTTTGTTAAAAAAGAGGTTACCAAGAGAAAGTTACCCCCTGTACATATGACCAACAATAACTTTTTTCATCCCATACCACAAATCCACTCTTCCCTCCTGGGGAATTCAGAAGAGGTCTGGATAAATCCCTGCTTTAATGAAGAACTGGAGTAAGAAGGGCAGCCATGTTGAGACAGCCCATTGGTCCAGGTAGTGCTGTACTGTTTTCTTAGGCTGGTGAGAGTTCTCCAGAGACTCAAGCAGAAGACATCTTACCCAGCTCTGATGCGCAAGATCCTTTTAACCATAGATCTTCCTGCATGCATTGCTCAGTGGGAAAGCATGAAATGAGAAGAGTTCTATGGATACTGTGGACTGCCAAAAAAACTGAGAAATGGGTCATAGAACAAATCAACACTGAACTCTCCCTGGAAGCCGAGATGACTAAAATGAGAATGTCGTACTTTGGCCACATTATGAGACGGCAGGACCCACTTGAAAATACAATAATGCTAGGAAAGGTGGAGTAGAAAGAGAGGAAGGCCGCACGCTGGATGTACAAATTCAATCAAGGAGGCCATGGTCCTGTGTCTGCAGGGTCTGATCAGAGTGGTTGAGGGCAGGGGGTCTTGGAGGTGTCTCATTCATGGGGTCACCATGAGTTGAAGTTGACTTGAGGGCAGTTAACAACAACAACAAAAGCATGAAATCCACCTGCCAAACATCCAGGATTCAGCTCTCAGACGAAGACATGGAAGAATCACTGGCAGCCAGCTGAAAAGATTAGGATAGATCACAGGGGGAACCTTAGATTCCAAGGCTAAATCCAGCCTTTCTAGAATCCCAATCTGGCCTCCTAGAGGACCTTAGATGGCCACACTCCCTTTCCCATGATGGTTTCCCAGCTTCTGTACAACTGTAATGCATATCCATGTAATGCATATCTAAGCATGATGCCTAGACCATGTGAAATCTATGAGTAAAAGATACTGGATACTGGAAATAGCCATGGGATTTGATGAACTTCAACTTTGAGTATATAGAGGCATGTACCCAGACTAAATACTGTTGTTATGGTATGAATAATTTCACCCAAGAAATGCAGGAATTTATAGTATCACTTTGTAGACTAATAAACATTATAAAAAGATATTAAACCGGATGTTTAATTCTTCCATTATAAATTACCTGAAACTCCAGGTCCATAAAAATACTTAAAGTGCATGTTTTTCATTTACCTGCCTGGACAATACAGAAAGAAAGTTCATGGGAGGGAAGCCAAGGTAACCAGAAGGAAACTAGAAATAACTCCAGATAGATACAGTTTAGCTGACAAAAGGCATAGAATACTCCATCCCTCAGAATAAAAGAAATTAGGATGGGGAACCATGCCTGTTTCACCAATGGAACAGATTTTTTTTAAAATGTAGGATTCTTACCTAGAACATTCCCTGAAGGCACTTCCTGCAGTTCCTCTAGTTCTCTTCCCATTAATAAATAGAGTCCTTCTAAAGTGCAGCAAGCCAGGTGAGGAACAGAGGGAAGGTTATCAGCAGCAGAACATCCAAGACGAAGCTATGGCCAGGGGGAAGAGGGAGGGGGGGGAATCAGTCAGCATATGTTTATTGTTTCCAGCACAGTTCTTGACAAACTCTTCCAGCTACAGGAAGCCCCGACTTATCTGATGTGTTTGGGACCACAGCCCTGTCAGAAAGTGGAATTGGTTGAAAAGTGAAACTCAGAACACTAGATAGTGCCAAGTTGACTGAGAGAGGAAAAAACCAGCATGCTGAGTAATCTGAAAGAAAGAAAACCTAGCATGCCAAGTTGAATGAGGTTGAAAGAACAGTCCAGGAATTGAAAGTTCAGTACATGGCTATAGTTTAGATCTATCAAAACAGAGAAACATTGGAAAACAAGTTGTCAAAAAGTGGGGAATGCCTGTACAGTAGGATCACCTAGAGTAGAATCATATACTTTCCCAGGTTAAGCTCTGTTGCATATTTTACTGCAGGCATGCTGCTACAACCAACGCTGAAAGTCTGTTTTGCTGGTCTTCTGTCACCATCCTCCCCATGCCAATACCCCCCCCTCCCCAAAAAAGTCCAACTAAACAGAAGTCAAGAAAAGGGCTGGGCTGGGCTGAGCTCCTGTAAAAAGCTTCTTTGTCAGAGGCTTTGTTAACTGAAGTATACCTATACTTGCTTTCTGAGATTTTTATGAATTTGGGTTGGGAGGAAAGGAGCAAGGAAATGGCTTGTGACCACTCCATCAGCTGTTCACTTCTCTTAAGCTCCATGTTCTGAAAGGCTTTCTACAATCTGCAGTACAGCTGGCATATGGTGCAACTTCTAAAATTATGGTCAGGTTCATCATGTATTTTAAGTACAGGTTGACCCCCATTTATGTGGGGATATGTTCCTGGCCATACCACAGATACACAAAACTGCGTATAATAGTGAACTGCCATAGAATACCATAGAATTATGCTGGTGGACCTAAAAATACCTAGTGAGGACACCTCTCTAAGCATCTGGCATGACGCTATGGTCAACCTCCAGCAGAAGTTGACGATAGAGTGGTGCTAGAGGACATCCAGATGCCTAGAGAAACCACCTCCAGTGCAACACCATGGTCCTCCAGATGCCTAGAGAGACCTCCCACCCCTAACTGCAGGTAAGTAAAAGCACAGGTATTGATTTTGTATAAAGAAGGGGTGACCTGTATTTTAAAATGTTAAAAGGTAAACATTGTTTGAAGAACGCCTTACCTTGTGCAATGATTCAGCAGGATCATATTTTGGTCCAAGAACAAAGAGCTTCTGTCCCTTTTTCACAACTCCACTGAATACCCTTGCAAAAGCAACAAAAGCCTCCTTGCTTTCAATTTCTTGTTTCACATTAGCTGGGGATGAGGTCTCCACTTGACTGGTAGGTGGTTGGTTATCCCCTAATGAAGGGTCAAGAAAAGAACAACTATATATATCTTGACTTACTTTATTCTGGACTTAAGACTAGTGATAATAGCACACAAAGTAATATAGACTCACAGAACCAGAGAATTGTGATCCCCGAGGCCATCTAGCACAACTAGGGAGCCCCGGTGGCACAGTGGTTAAATGCCAGTACTGCAAGCCACAACGTTGCAAGAACGATCCCAAGGGCTCCAAGCTTTATTCAGCTTTCCATCCTTTTGTAGGTCAGTAAAATGAGTACCTGGCTTGTGGGGGCAATTAGCTAACACACATTGGAAACCACCTGGAGAATGCCTAGCATGCTATAAAAGTGGTGTAGATGTGTAGGTGCTACTGCTTAATAATTTGTAAGCCACTATGAGAGCCTTCATGGTTGAAGAGTGGGGTACAAATACCTAAAAACAATAAGAAACTCCCTAATGATTCATTGTACTTTCCATGGACAAAAGTATCCCTGGTAGATGTCTATTCAGCCTCTATTTAGAATCCTCCAAAAAAGGAGAGCCTATCACCTTCAAAGGTACCCTCTTCACCTAAGAATGAGCTCTTACCAAAAAGAAGTACTTCCTAATGTTTAGTCAAAGTCTCTTTTCTTGTAGTTTGAATCAATTGGTTCAAGTTCTACCCATAAAGCATCAGAAAACAAGCTTGCTCTATTTTCATCATGGTCCTTCAAATTTGAAGAGGGCTATCATATCATCACCCTGTCGTCTTTATTCCAGGCTAAACATATCCATCCCCCTCAACTTGTCCTCCAAGAGTTTGATTTCCCAACAATTTATCATCTTGATTGCCCTTCTCTGAGCATACTCCCTCTTGTCTATATCCTTCTTGAACTGTGGTACCCAGAACTGGGCACAGTGTTCCAGGTGAAGTCTTCTCTTGGTCAGGACCTGGTACTCCTGCTGATATAGCCTAGAACTGCATTGCCTTTTATTTTGTCATCATATCACACTGTTGGCTCATATTTAGCTTGCAGAATGGCAAGATCCCTAGCTTCTTTTCATAAATATTACTGTCAAGCCAGATGTCATCCATTCTATGTTTGTGCACCTGATTTCTCCTATCTAAATGTAGAATTATTTATTTATTCCTCTCAGAATTCATTTTGTCTTGAATCTGATTTTGTCTTCTTAGGTTCTTAATGCTGGTCCAGACAATATATAAAACACAACGAGCACAAACAAATAAACAAATAAAATAGAACTCACTACCCAACAAAAATTATGAGTTTGATTTTTTAAAAAAGATCTAAACATTGCAGCTGAAGGCACCAGATCCCAGCTGATAATGGAAGCTAAGCAGGGCAGCCCTGGTTAGTACTTGGATGGGAGACTTCCAACAAATAATGGTGTTGGCTATATTTCAGAGAAGGAACTGGCAAACGCACTTCTGAGTATCCTTGCCTAGGAAAGCCCTATGTAATTCATGGGGTCACCATAAGTCAATAGGTGACCTGAAGTACAAACACACACACAAGAAGGAAACCCACAGACTTTGGGGGCAGACCAACAGAACTAGAGTTCTCTGTCTATTTTAGGCTCTTTAAAAGTAATATTCCAAAGATGATAGTACTCAAAATATCCCCTGATTATCTGTACTCAAGTTAAAAGAGAGAGGTACATCTGGGGTGTGGATTAGTTACACTGCATGCCGCAATATAATACATATCAGGTTATACTGCATGTGACAAGAGAGAAAGAAAAAACAAATGAAATTTATGTCCAGGAAGCAAATGTCAGGAGACAATTGAGTGATGCAGAAGAATGAAGTCACTCCTACAGTTCTTAACACAAAAGGGCCTGTTCTCACAGCCACTTCAGTGAAATGTTAGAGAGGAAGCAGCCTGCTCAAACTGACTCCTAGCAAGGCCCTGTTGTGGCCAGAACTCCATTTTTGACATTTCACTACTAAGATGCATGTAGGGTGTTAGGCAGTCATGTCAAAACACCAATGGCATAGCAGAAAGGGTACATGATCATCTGAAATTCACCACTGTCAGCTTTTTGGGGTGGGGAGGCAATCTGTGGATAGCTACACTGAAATGATTACAAGAACAGGCCATAAGTTCCCTTTAGCTTATGAACTAAACATAAAAACAATAACTGAAATATCTTATTAAACCAGAAAGTGTTACCAACTTAGCTTTTACCTGAACTAAGGAACACACAGAGTGTTCATTTCTTGCCTCTGGATCTCAGTCTAAACTGAGTCCAAACAAAACAAAAAACAATAAATTCAAAAAGAAACAAACAAACAAAAAAACACATCACCCAACCCTGCTCCTGCAGCTTTCCCAAAGGATGAATTCCACTCTGATTACAACACTTCCCCTTCTCCTGCCACAAATACATCCTAAATAAGCACAAAGAATTTGGGTAAGTTGCACTTGAATCTCTCCCTACGTAATTCTCTGGCTCTTGATGTGGGCCATTTCTATTCCAACACCATCAAGGCCATGGCTTCTTGAACCATAGTCTGGGCCTCCTGTCCTATTTCTAAACCCATTCATCTTCCAGCTCATCACACATTCTTTCAAATATCTGCAAAGCTGGCCCCCGCAAGCGTTGTTGGACTTCATCTCCCATCATCCCCAGCCAGCACAGCCAATGGGCAAGGATTCTGAACTGTAGACCAACAACATCTAGAGATATAAGATGTTAGCCTTTACTGTCCTCACCCTTTACTGTCTCTCTTCATCTGCTACTCAGAAAACAGCCTACTAAACATGTACTGTATTTTCTCAGGGGCAGGGGGGAATCTAAGAACTGGAGACAGTAGTACATGCCAGGAAGACTGGAACTAATTCCAGTGAGAACTATATTTGAGTTTTTGTGAAACATATACAACAAAGGCAACTGAAAGCCTGTTTAGAAGATCCCCCCCCCCCTGATTTTATCTATGTCCAAACCATGGAAAAGGAAGAATTCCCTGACACACCCATGAAAACTGTTTCTTTAAAAGAGGAGCATAAACAGATATAACATTTAATAGCTGGGTAAGGGTTCTCTTCTGATATACACATGAAAGGCAATTGTTTGAAAAAAACCTCCATCTAAAATAGCCTTCACTAGTCTGGCACCCTCCAGAGATGTTGGAATACAACTCCTACAATCCCTCAGACAACTAGGATTATGGGAGTGGTAGTCCAAAATATCTGGAAAGTGCCACACTAGGGAGGGCTGATTCAGAACAGCATAAATGGCAATGCTTATTTGGCAAAGATGAACCCAATTCATTCAACAAAATCCTATTCCTTTGCTTACCTTTAGTCTCTCCTGTCTTTAAAGTATGGTCTGCTGACTTTTCTCCAGATGTCTGTTGTGTTGACTCCAGCCCTTGGTTAGCCAACTTTTCAGCATGCCGTTGCTTTACAAGCTCACGCCTTTGGGCTATTTCTTCTTGTGACAGTGGTCTATGGACCATTTAAAACATAATTAATTTTTGAAGGGAGGGCAGGAACTATTTGGGCTATCTTATGACACTTTTGCAGCTTCTGAAAACTATTACTGAAAATATTTTAGCAGTCTTGCCAGGTGGCATTAATCTGAGTCATCTAGGAAGAACTCCCATTTATGCTTATAGTTGTTGGCATGACAATAAATCCATCAGCTCAGATAACTGCGTGGATATGTTAGTTTACATCAGATCTCAGAACACAAGTAAACCTGGGATTATATCTCATATCATAACCATGCTGATGCCACCGTCAAAATTTTCTTGACTCCAGTAGCTCAGTGGTTGAGCATGTGCCTTGCATGTAAAAAGGACAACACATCTTGAGTCCCAACTCTGGAAAGGATGGGATATAAACAAAGGGGACAATAATAAAAAGTACAGTCAGCTCTGTATCCACGGATTTGGCATCCACAGATTCCACCATCCATGGCTTGAAAAATATTCCAAAACAAATAAATTCCAACAAACAAACATTGATTTTGCCATTTTATATAAGGGACACTATTTTACTATGCCATTGTATATAATGGGATTTGAGCATCCATGGGTTTTGGTGTCCATGGGGGGTCCTGGAACCAAACCCCAGCAGATATCAAGGAGCACTGTAATACCATCAGGTTCAATCCCTGACATTACCAGGTGCAAATTGGAAAAGTTCTGCCCCAAACTCTAGAAAGCCACAACTGATCAGTGTTGACAATACTGGACTAATGGACAAAGGGCCTGACACAACATAACATACCTCCCTATGTTTCTATGAGTGCTGTTGAGGTTTCTCTGGTTCAGAACTATAAGAAATCTTTCCATTTACCAGACATTAAAAGCAGAGTGATGAGAATGCTTTCTGAACATCAGCTATTGGCAGGAAATGTGTGTTGTAGTAGGATAAAAATCAAGTATGTAGAAATCATGCCAACCATAAGCGATTCTGTATCAATCATTAATCTAATGGCTTTATAATGACTTAGTAGAATTTAGAATTACACAAAAAAAGTTCTAGTACAATGATCACAGCAGCAAGATTGTTGTGCACACAAAGATGGAAGAAGTCAATATTACTTATTAAGAAGGAAAGGTTGTTACAGTTGACTGACTTACCAGAAATGGACAAATTATCAAGTTTGATTAGAGAGAAATCGTTAGTGACATTTCTAAAAGATTGGAAACCACTTATATAGACTTTTTGGTGGCGGGGGAGAAAATGATCTGAAAACTTTTGAGTTTGATCATTAGTAAGATTAGATTATCAGAAGAAGTGTATGATGTAGTTTTAGAAAGAGAGGCATTATTACATTATATGTATGTATAATCGCTGAAAAGAAAGTTAGAAGTCACTTTTCTATATACAGTATTTCTTTTACTTTTTTCCTTCTTTAAATATTTTTAATTTTTACTGTATTTGGAAAACTCTTAATACAAAAAGTTCCAGCATGCTTCAGTTTATAATTAGCATGTAAAGGAAAAAAAAAATCTTTGCTACAGTAAAAAATGGCAAGGAGATCAGGGATAATGCTGTTGTTTTGATAGCTAGTGGATGATTCAAGAGTCCCTCCAGTTTTAAACTAATCCCATCTGTTTTGGCTGGATCCCTTTGTAGATTCTGTTTGCAGCAGAGAGAGTTTGCATTTCCAAGTGACCACAATGAGTGATCCCTTTCCCCTTCAAGAGATGCACTTTTTTGTTGTGTTAGTTTCATTAGTAGCTACAATCCACAATCATAGGACTTTAGGTCCTGACAGCATGTGCTATTGAACACAGTCCTTCCCTGCTAATAAACAGAGCTGACTGGGGTCAACGCAAACCACAAATTCAGCACAAGTCACAGCCAAAGAAATGAAGCTGAGAAATGAAACTGCTTGTCAGTCTTTATTTGGAAAATAAAAGTGAGATCACCAGAAGTTATTGGGAACGCAGGGAGGAAAATATTTGCTTTTGTTGGACAAAAGACAATTGGGAAGGTGCAACATGACACACCTAATGGCACTGCTTTAAAGCAAATCCTTCAGGGTATAGGAAATCATAAAAGCAAGTATGATAAGGCAGTGGCTCTTAATCTTTTCTTTACCAGGGACCCTTTAAATACCTTTTTGTTGCCATAGACCCCAAAGACTTAACTCAAGATTTAAAACAACAACAATAATAATACCTAATAATAATATATTACTACCATCGTCATCATCACCCAATTACACCATCCATTAAAACTTCCCTCAGAGGCACTGGAGAGGGAGGAAAGATTTTTCACCTGCTTCTTTCTGCAAATTTGTGGCTGGAGAGGATTGACAGCAATGTGCAAACCAAGCCAGCCAACCAGCCAGCCAGCCAGCCAGCCTCTGCCTTGGCTCCTGTCACTTGGCCACTCCACTGTGGGAAGCAGGTGGGCCAAGCAGCCTTCAAGCCTTCACACATACCACAGGTTAAGAACCACTGTGCTAAGGGATAAAACACAGATGAGCCTTTGAGCTTAATGCGTGTGTGTGCCTTTAGGCTGCACATCAATTTATGGACACCCCATGAATTTAATGGGGTTTTCTTAGGCAAAGAATACTCAAAAAGGTGGTTTTGCCAGTTCCTGAGCTTAATACAGGGAACTAAATTGATAGCTGAAAACAAAAGGAAGCAAGAGTTCATTTCATATAGAAGGGGAAAGTCTCAATTTCATTCCAAGATCCTTCTTTGAAGGAATAGGAGAGCCCTACTTAATCAGGTGCCCTCCAGATACATTGGACTGCAAATCCTATGCCATTCCCAGTCTCAGGATAGGCCTAAACTCAATGTTTAGACCCAACTAAAGTAGAGCCACTGAATGGGTTTACCTATGTGGCAACTATTGATTCAATGAGTTTACTCCAGTTGTGAATAACACGTTTCTAGTCATAGTACTGACAATGCTGGCTAGATTGTTGAGTCTTGCTGACCAATTTTTCTGGCAGGCAGCCAAGTAGAGAAAGCTGGAGCAGGGTTTCATATAAATGGAAGAGAAAAATTACAAGTATGGAATTTTAAGGATAATTCTACATATTTGGGGGATGTGTACCCAGATCTCCAGCTGAATTTCTGTAGGGAAGTCATATCTGGCTGCTAGTAAAGCTAGCCATAAATCATGAGAAGAACATTATGTTGGAATAAAAAATGTATTTGCTGATGGAAAGACAACAAAGAGAGAACCAATGATAGCCTCCTAGGAAGGGAGTTCCAGAGCCTAGGAGCAGCCAGTGAGAAACTCTTTTTCTTTCATTGAAAGATGGTCTTTGACAAGTTGCAACTCTACTGATACCATAGTATGTATGTTACATGCATTGTGCTGCTTAAAAAAATTCACTCCAGAAATTTTAATATAGGTTTGTTCAATGCCTTGGGATTTATTAACCCAGATGTCTATACTTCCAGTAGCAATGCCTATTCCCCACATTCTTATTTGGAAAGCTGCTCTGTCCTGTCAAGAACAGCACTCATTGCTCTCCACGCAACAGGAAACCTCACTCAGGTGCCACATTAGATTCGGCTGCTTGAATTCACTAGCCTGTGTTGACCTGCTATCCTAAATGCCGACATCACAACCCTATTACTCCTGTTCCAGTCAAGAGGTCTATAAGAGCCGGCAGAAAAACAGTAAGGTACAGCAATCAATTATCCCAGCAGGACTCTGTATATACAACAGTGGTGGTGATGGTGATGTACTTGTGAGTACTTGTTATCTACTGCCTTGGCTTCTGTTATTCCTTTACGCCTTGCTTCTGCACAACTATTCATCTACTATTCAAGGACCTGGTCTTTTCTACACTTACTTCCCTGCGTCCTCCTTCCTCAAAAACCAGTCCTTTCCCACTCCTCCAGCCACTTGATTCTTGGCGATAGATTACATCTTTGCTTCACTTCTACAACATCATAACATGTTTCTGTCTGACAATTGACCAAAAATTGGTTCATCACTAAATGTGCTCTGACATATGAAACCAAGGCACAGAGAGCCTTTTCAGGGGCTCAGGCCAACATATAACAACCGAGATCCTGAGACCATTACTAGCATGGGATTATCTAGATAGCTGGAAGATGTGGCATCAAGCAGACTCATAAGAAAGAAAATCACCAACACTTTTTCAAAATGAGAAATTGCAAAATAAAGCAGGAACAAGGCAGGACATTAAGCATTTACACCAACAAGCAGAAGACTATACACATGTCTGTCACCTTTTAGCAAACACCCCCCCTTGTCTCTAGTCTCTAGTCTGCTTTGGTCAAACCTGACCTGGAATACTATGCTCAGAACCTAGAAACTCATAATAACATCTACTCAGAATGCAGTTCTGTGGACTAATATAACCCATTTCGCTATAAGACACCAAATGCTGCTTATCAAAATGTGAACAATGTTATGGTGAGCTGGCTTATTATTTCCCTGCTAGTGCACTGTATAGGACCAAAATACTCAAAAGGCACCAGATCCTATCTGATCTTGGGTGCTAAGAAGGGTCAGCCCTAGTTAATATTTCGATGGGAGACTGCCAATGAATGCCAGAGGCTGCGGGCTCTATTTAGAGGAACAACTGGCAAACCGCCTCTGAGTATTCCTTGCCCAAGTAAACCCTATGAAATTCATGAGGTCGCCGTAAGTCAACAGGAACTTAAAGGCATGCACACACAGCACTGTATTCAAATACTATTAAATAATAGTTGTTGACATTCTAAACCTATTAGGTAAAATACATCTAAATTGCTCTTACCTTCCATTAATTCTGATGCTTTGAGCAGATCCCCAAATAGTAATAACAGTATCTTTTCCTCCAGTTTGATGTCGCCCCCATGTGCTATCCTCTACTATTTTCCTCCCATGTAGCATTACTTACCCCCCCCTACTTATTCCCACAGGTGGGGGATTCTGAGCCCTCTGGATGCTTTTGGACTGCAGCTCCCACAAGCCCTGCCCAACATAGTCTATGGTGAAGGATAACTCAAATGGTAGTCTAGCAACATCTGGAGAACGATCCATTCCTTGCCCCTACTTTTTTTATCTTGGGCTCTAGCTAGTGGATCATCCAGTAAATATCTAAAGGGCTGTCACAGAGAGGAGGGGGCAGGTTTGTTCTCTGCTGTTCCAGAGGGTAGGACCCAGTCTACTTGTTTTAAGCTAGAGGAGGGTAGATTTCAATTGAACATTAGATACACGGTTTTGATAGTAAGAGCAATGGAACCAGGGGGTGGGGTTACTTTCTCTGGACGCCTTCAAGCAGGGGTGGAGAGCTACATGCTTGGGGATGTTCTAGCTGGAGATTTTGCACTAAGCAGGGGGTGGTGGACTATGGGGCCCCTTCCAACTCGATGATTCTATGACAAATATATAATAATGTATGTCTGAAGCCAAGGGTAACACAGAGTGAACACAAAGTAACTATGTTAAAAACAGTGAAAGTTGCCAAGTAACAGCTTGTGTCCTTCATACCTGAGCAACTGCCTATCCGTATCATCATTCCCCTTGCTAACTGTGCTCAGATGGTCAAACTTCATCATAGCTATAAAAGTAGGAGGTAAGAATTGTGACATTTAATAGTAAGGCCATTGCTAAAGTGATCCCCAAACCCTTGGAATGAACCACCTGTAAACAAGAGGAGGAGTACATCTTGTGCTATTTTCTGTATCTCCTTCATTTTCTCATCTTAGCAGGTGTCTTGATACACATACCTAAATAAACCTGTGTTACATAGAGCAGCAATTGTCTTGTCTTCCAAAGGAAGGAGCAATTCAAAACAAGAGAATGAAAATATTATTATGAAGACAACAAATGCCCAAGCACTCTGTTGCCAAAAGGGTTAAAACTGATTAAGTTCAAAATTCTTAAATACTGGAGGTGGGGGCAGACAGATTTCTAGCACCACAGTCCTGATCATTTCCTCCCCCTACTTTGCAGGATCATGGACATGAGGTTATGGAAAAACACATGACAAAAAGAAAACTCCTCTTTTATAACAGCACCTAATACACATCTCCTACTCCTAGTTTGCAAAATTAGAAAATAAACACCCAACTGCAGCTATTTAAAAAAAGCAACCAACAGTTCAGACAGCCGAATAGCACCATCTTGTGGCCACCATACCTAATGCATCTTCCAGCCAGAAGTGACCATGTGTTTTATGTGCCTTCAAGTCACCTCTTGACTTCTGGTGATCCCATGAACTTCATAGGGTTCTTTTTAGACAAGGAAGACTCAGAGATGGGGGTTTTGTCAGTTCCTTCCTCTGAAATACAGCCTACAGCACATGGTATTTGCTGGTGGTCCCCCATCCAAGTACTCACGAAGGATAACCCTTCTTACTTTCCAAGATCATCAGATGGGATCTGGTGCATTCCAGGAAGACCAAGGCCTTTGGAGCCCTTAACAATACGCATCCTTTCACACCATACAGTCTTCTTCCACGGCAAGAAGAAGCCATGTATAGTAAATTCAAATGCTCATGTTCCCATGCACCGGCAAAACAGCTCAGATTTATTTAAACCATCTCATACATTTAGAGAACTTGCAACAAGTTAGTCTCTCGCATTTAGGAAGGCAAGGAGACTTTGATGGCAGATCCTCTTTCATCTCTTCCTTCCTCCTCCTTCCCTTACAGCATTTCCTTGCCTAGGACATTCTCCTTCCTTGACAGAACCACTTCTTTATTCAGCAGGTTCAGAAATACATCTCAAAGTAATGCCATTTTTCCTGTACTGAAAGCAAATAATATCTGTGGAAAATATTGTTGGCATCAGAAGTTCCTATATCTATTTGAATATAGGGGTTAGCATGTCAATTTTCTATGAAAAAGGAATGCACCAGCCTTAGACGTGCTCCTAAGTATAAGGGGAAAGTGGAGGGGGTTACAGGCAAGAGAAAGTAGCAGCATCTGAACAATCCACAGCATGTCAAACAATGCACACAATAAGATACGAAGAGAATAGAAGACTACTGTCAAAGGCTTACAAAAGCATTTGGAAAAATCAGCATGCTAAATGCATAAAACACTTAGGCTCTTTAAAAGATCAAGATTCACATTATAAATGGAAAATCTGTGTATTTATAATTTACATTGATATAATATTTGTACGACAGAGCATTCATTCTTTAACTCTCTCTCACACTGTCTCCTTCATACACACACATGACAATCCTAACACAAATGGCACCTTTTTGGGCCTTCAGATTATGATAGACTGCAACTCCCACAAGCTTTAGCCAGCATAGCCAGTAGTGAAGGATGATGGGAGCTGTAGTCCACCAATATCTGGAGGGCCACACATTTCCCACCCTTGACACAAGAGAGTACTCCATGTTCTCTGACTCTTGTCAATACCTGACCTAGTTGCAGATAAGGGCAAAAATGATATAGAGCAGTTGTTCTTAACCTGTGGTCCACAGACCCACAGGGGCTGTGATGTCCTCACAGAGGGTCCATGAAGGCTTGAAGACTGTTTGGCCCACGTCCTCCCTGCAGTGGAGTGGCCACGTGACAGGAGCCAAGGAAAAGGCTGGCTGGTTGCCATTCAATCTGCACCAGCCACAAACTGCAGGAAAAAGCAGGAGAAAAGTCTTCCCTCCCCCTCTAGTGCCTCTGAGGGAAGGTTTAATGGATGGTGTTATTGTATTATTGTTGTTGTTCTTGTTTTAAATCTTGAGTTAAGTCTTAGGGGTTCACAGCAACAAAAGATATTTAAAGGGATCCTTGGTAAAGAAAAGGTTAAGAACTACTGATCTAGACGTTTAGTGTCTGAGATTTAGTGTCTTATTTATTTTATTGAATTTATATCCTGCCTTTTTCCCAAAATGGGATTCAAAGAAGCATCTTAATACCACTAGAGCAGAAAAGGATCAAATGACATTATTTTCTCACCTTGGCTTGTTCTGTGGAAACATCTTAGGGTCAACTGCAAACATCTTTGAAACAAAGACAATAACTGGGGCAGTTTCTTCACTGCTGCATTTCATAAAAGCTGAGAAAACAAAAAACAGAAGGATTACCCACCTCTCCAAGTTTTGATGAAACAATTTCTGGTTTTATAATCATTTGTCAAATGATATGTAAGTTAATCCAGAAAGGAAACTTATGTAAGATGTGTTCTAAATCTGTCTGTCCTTTTGAGTCACCTTGCAGAAAGCCGAATCCTCTTCAGGTTTCAAAACTCTTTTGGGCTTTTAGGCAGCAATTCAGTATGGGCCAAGTTGGGCCCCCATGAACAGCAGCTCAGTTTTTGGCACACATTTCGTTTTTGTTATAATGTTTAGGTTTCAGAGAGCCTAGAGGATGTTTAAACCTTGTTGTTGTTTTGTGCCTTCAAGACATTTCCGACTGACGATGACCCTATCATGGGGTTCTCTTGGCAAGATTTATTCAGCAGTGGTTTGCTTTTGCCTTCCTCTGAGGCTGAGAGAGTGTGACTTGCCCAAGGCCACCCTGTAGGTTCCCATGGCTGAGTGGGGCTTCAAACCCTTGTCTCCAGAGTCACAGTCCAGAGCTCAAACCACTACCGCTACACCACACAGGCTCTCATTTAAAACCGAGAGCCTACCATGAAAAAACACCTGAAAACAGTTAATTACTACTCATGGTTTAAACCTGGAGACTACCATGAGTTGCAATTGCCTGTTTTCAGGTGTTTTTTCAACCTGAAAAAAATACATTTTAGATAGATGTGGGGGCTTTGTAGTGCCAAAAAAAGGTACTGTGTTCACATGCGGTCTGTGCCCCACAGTTTCCCCACTCTTGTTTTAGAATATCATGCAGTAACATTACAGTGCAGCTTATCATACAAAATTTCTCTCCCCTTTATTTTACCATTTATTCTACCTTTTCAGAGCAAGCATCATTTGAATGAAGCATAACCTCCACAGTTCAAGTGTCTATAATATTTACTCACCATCCTTTAGGTCTTGTGTTTCTTGAGGCAGACAATCAAATGCTTTAGCTCCAACAGACATTAACTTTTCAACTCTTTCAGCAGTAATATCAAGAGGACTAGGGAGTTTACTACAGACCATGGCTAAAGCAAAGTGTTAAGGATACATACTGATGTTCTCTGCCTCGTCACGAGTCAAAAAGAGAAGAAACAGAAGAGGCTCCACTACCAGCAAGCAATCCCATCAACAAGGATTTTCCAAAAGCCATAAACTAGAACTAAAGGGCTACAGGGGATTCTTCCAGATGCTAAGCAGCACAACACAAAATGAGGGTTGATAATAAAACAGGAAGATATTTGGTCTGATGAACACTGTTATTCTCTCCCTTCAACTGGTAGACTATTTTCTACTTGAGAAAGTAGTATATGTTTTGAGAAAAACATAAATATCTCCCCCACCCCGAAGGATACAAAGAACTGCCTCCGATATTGGCAGCCACTGGCTACAGATTGCATTCAGCTGAACCTTCGGATCTGCATGACGCAACTCCCGAGCACCAATTTTCAGCTCCAGAGAGGCAACTATTTTATCAATTTTCTCCTTGTCTCTACAAAGAAAGCAGAAATATGCAGTTAAAATGCTGAGTCTGACCAGTTGATTATTCCCAGCCACCTACCTTAATGCAAGAACAAAAGCAGAGGGGGTCCTTTGGGCATACTAGTCTGTAACCATTATTAACATGGCACCTAGAGGCTAGCCTTCCTGCTTCTAACTTCACTGAGTCCCAGGTTACAGTGCAACCCCTTTCACCTGTCCTGATGGAGCAGAGCAGGAATGGGCAACTACTAAGGGGGTAGGAGCCATTTCTCACATACCCATCCCTCACCCTACCAACGGGCCACAATGGTACCCCCAAGGCAACCAAAATGAATGTCACCCCACTTATGGGTTCAAAATTGGCCCATTTTCTGCTGATTTTTCAAGGTTTGAGGGGCAAAACTGCTTCCTTTTTCCAAGGTTTTGATCCACTTTGAACTATTTCCAGGAGGAGCTGTGAAAAATCACCTGGGGGCTTTGGGGTGCTGCACTTTGGGAGCCCATGGACTACATGCAGCTTGTCAGCTGAAATTTGCCCACTCCTACATCAAGAAATCAAATGAGCTTATGTACCAAATTTGCAGCTTGTCAAAAAAAAAAAAAAAAGCCTTTCTGCTCTCAGGTAATAAGAAAAAAAGGCTCTCTTTGTTGTCATCAAAAGGGCTCCTCCATTCAGAAGTCTCTTCTGATTACCTTTTCATAACTACTTCATAGAGGTTCCATATATTTTCCAGCACCAGTTGTACAAACAAAGGCTTCTTCCCTTTCACCTGGAAGAAAACAAAGGGTTACACAAACGGATGGTACCCAATGTGACATTAAAACTGGTCTGATTCAGAGCACAGCAAGTGTAGCATATACATTTAGAAGCTTCCTACAGAAATCCACAGAACCATATCTCCCCCTCCCCATTCTTCCTTATTCCCCTATTCTTCCTCAAGACTCCAGGAAAACAAATAGGTTGCCAATTCTTCATTGCATGACTTAGCATTAAAATACGTTTTTAGAAACCAGAAATAGACTCCTTGTTCCTTCTGGGGTTTCTTCCCCATTCCTGGCAGTCTATACACCCTGCAAAGGGTCCTGGAGGCAAAAAATTGCCCCCTAGATCTGATGCAGAAGCCCATGGAAGGCTGTAGACAGCATTCCCTGGATGGACAAGATACTGTTCCTGCTTCCTGAACTAGAGAACATACCCTCTAGGTCTAGCTTGAGATTTGTTTCCCAACAGCTTCAGTTCAACTAACAGGTAAAATTCAGGAGTCCCAAGCATGAGTGGTGTGCTTACACAGTGGACATCTATTACTACTACACAATCAGATAGTTGATGCTGCCCATTTTGATAGCACCATATTTCTGCTACAGGGGATGAAGGGGAAAAATATACAGTCGATCTTCCATATTTACAGGTTTTGCAGCCATGGATTCAACCAACCATGGGTTGAAAATAGCTTTTAAAAACAGAGTTCCATTTTCCCCCATATGAATGCCATTGTATATAATGAAACTTGGGCATCCACAGATTTTGATACCCACAGGGGATACTGGAACCAAACCACAGCGGATATTGAGTGTCCCCTGTATTCACCCATATTAGCCTGAAATGGACTCTCTTTCAGTGCAGACTCTGGATGCCACATGTAGCCTCAGCAAGGGAATCTCACTGTAGCCTTCCTGTGTCTAGTTTAAGATTCCAGGGGAAAAGACCTATCATTCTGCTACTATGTAAAGTGCTATACTGTACATACTGATGGTGGCACTGTATACCAAAAAGAGCAGCACTAATCTGAATATCTACTGAGTCTAGTTGAAAGATTAAAAACATATTTTTAAACAGTAATATTGCCATTTTCTGGAATTTGACTATTCACAATGATTTTTCTTCCTCCTGGCTGAAGAAAAGGAAAATCGCAAGAGTAGAGTTTTACACTGGTGAGTGCAGCAATAGTACCTGGTCAGCTTTCATGATCTTCTTGGCTTTTGTGTTTAGATAATAATCTCCCCATAGGGTCTTCAGGAGTACTGATTGTTTGATTCCAATTTTCTGGCTATATAGCTTAGCAAAATGTTCAATGCTAGGAAATAAGCAAAAATAAGTCATTCGACACCATCACATGTAAATAAACCACTTTTCACAACAAGGCATGCATCAGCTTAAATAGTAATTATATTACACATTTCAGAAGTACAGTCATATTATTCCTGTGGAACAGATACTGGCATCATTGCAATTACAGTATGTATGATTGGCATATTTTATGTATAAGTCTAAAAAGCACACAGAAAGAAGACATGTCAACATTTGTACCATGAACTCTTGACAAGAAAACCTGAGATGGGTTCAAACATGCATGCTCATCACTCAAAGAGTACTGTTAGGATCTGCATACAGGCCTGCCATCAGCACCTGAGACAGGCAGGCAAAGGGCATTATCTCTGAGCTTCAAATGGGCCCACTAGGAATGGCACCACACCAATCGCTAACATCCTGTTCCCTCTCCGCTTCTCACATTTTCACAGCAGTAGGTGTATTGTGAAGAAATGTGTCAGTGCAGCTATCCAGTATCTTCCTCTATCCTTAATTTATCTGGCCCTGATGTAATGGGGTCCAGCAGAAATCTGTGGAAATTAAAGTGTCAGCTGGCCTTCACTTCATAGATGACACATCCCCTTTGTATTGCATCTGCCACCTGCTAAACTTACTAGGAGGTAGAGACAGGGTAGGCTGTGACCCCTGAAATTACCTGGTTTAAACCTCCTCAAATCTGGCACTAGCTCTTTTTGCACATGTGAAGAAGTAGTAACTTACTAACTCTATAGACACAAGGCTCTTGAAACCCCCAGATGCCATTTTTCACAGATATATAAATAAGACTTTTTTTAAAAAAAGACCAAAAAAAGTAAGCCTTTAGTAGGAATTCTGCACTCACTTACCTGAGAGTAAGTCCCGCAGAACTCTCTAGGACTTATTTCTTAATTAAAAATATATAGGATTGTGTATCAATATTGCAGAAATATGTATTTTTTTAAAACCAGGACAATAGCATCTCACTTGCTACATTTTATCCAACTCATCCATTCCAGAAGGCTACAAATAAATTCTAATTATCAGCTACATTTTATCCAACTTGTCCATTCCAGAAGGCTACAAATAAATTCTAATTATCAGCCAATGAGGTTTGAGTTTGCCTAAAGTTCTCTAAATCAGGTTAAATGAGTGTACATGTAGTGTGTGTTTGTATATATACATACACCCATATAGATAAATAAACAGGCAACACACTTCAACCTCTAATTAACCAAAGCCTTGAATAAAATGAATAAAAAATACTTTTAAATTTAGATGCTGTTTCTATTCTGGCTATCATCAATTAATTAAATCACTCATGATTTTTGTAATATACCTTCAATGTAACTATTTAGGAGGCAGTTTTATATTTAGTTCACTTATTAACATGATTGCATTCAGCCAACCACTGGAATAGTCATCTGCCTGAGATATCCAGATCAACAAGTAGAATATTGTTAAAAGCTGTGTGCTGGCCTCCAAATGCAGAATGATCAAGAGAACTGTAAGGAGGTACACAATCTCCTCCACCTGTTCAATGAACAAATGCAGGTAACAGCAAGGCCATGTAGGTTAGTCTCACTATTACTGGAACTGAACACCCTCTGTGGTTAATCAGGGCGGCAGCGTATGGGTCTGCCAGGTGAAGTTACTCCAGTTAACCCCACAACTTTCTCCATACATTCACTGAATTAGCACATAGGCCATATGTATCCCCCCCTACACAGGTGAATTGTCCCTAGGGATAGGAAACAGTGGCATAGGTTCCTCCCATCCCACTCCTTAGGTCTTCTCACTGCAGCATGAGATCACAACAATCACCTCAGCTGCTTTTACCAGTACAGTCAGACCCCCATATCTGTGGAACCAATACTCGCAGTTTCAGTTATCAGTGAGACACAAAAAAGGAACACATACCATAGAGCCTTCCTAGAAAATGCCTAGAAAGGTGTCCTCTCTAGATATTTTCTAGGTTCTCCAAGGCAACTCTATGGTATTTTAACCAGCAGTACCATTATTTTCAATGGTGTTCGCTGTTATCTGTGGCTTCCGGTATCTGTGGTAAGTTCAGGAACCGAACCTCTGCGGATACTGGGGTCCAACCGTATAATTAAGATATTCATAGAGCTTCAAAACTTAACATGACTATCTCCCACAATCTGTGTATCTCCAAGTTAAAAAAAGCAAAGGTTTATGCACCTTTAATCCTCACATTATCAGTGTAAACAATAAAAGACACCCCATCATTGCTTTCAAGCTCTGAACACCAGACTTCTCCTTAAAACTTTCAGTTTCAATAACAGATATGTATTTCTGGTTTGTAATTATTTTAAGTATTAGTATGTTTTTATGCTGGTCATGTTTATTGGTATGGGTTGAATTAGTTAAGATTGCAATGGCCAGTAGCTCAATGCAAATGAAATTTGACTGGACTTGCATAGCTGCTTAACATTCTATTTGACAACTTCCTTTGCTTCAGCTACACCACATTACAAAAAAAATAGTTTCCTGGTACAAAACATATATTATTTATTTATTTTGTTCATTTATATGCAGCTTTTCTTCCAATAATTGGACTCTTGGCAACCAACAACATCTTTAAAAACTATACAAAAACTTTGATAAAAGTACAAATATAAAAGTTAATTAAAAAGCAAACAAACAATTGAGAAAGTTAAAACATTCAAATTCATTAAAAGATTATACAAATCATAACACTGTATAGCACATCATTAAAAAGCCCAGCCTACTCAGTTTCTAAAAGCCTGGTGGCACAAACGTGTTTTCTGTTATGTGTGAAGGGCAGAAGAATCTACCTTAGATGTTCACAGCTTATGGGGAAGCCCTAACTGCTTAACAGTCCAACTGTGGTTTATCAATACATATTTACTCTTCCCACTTTACATGTCTGTTCCAGAGATCCCTGTGTATGCAGAGTAAACACAACTGCTGTATAAATTAAGAAACAGCTCTAAGGCCTCCCAAATGGCAGAAGGCATAGTATATGTTGCCACCCCTGACTCCCAGCTAGTGTCAGGTTCAAATTTGTTAAAACTTAACTCTCAAGAAATGTCATCATTCCTTTTTAAAATATACAAATTTCATCCATAAAAAAATGCACCAAGCAGAGCATACAAGAAACCTGCCCGCAAAAAATCCAGAAGGGTAAGCAAAACAGAAATATCTGTTCTATAGAATGGAAAACCTTATTCCTCCACTGGCCAAGAGAAAGAGAAGGCCACTGCCTGAATTTCTAGATCTGTCCATTTGAGTCCTAAAACCATTTAACAATTCTTAGTGGGAGTTTCCCAGGCATCTTCATTTATCAAAGCCAAGCAAAATGTGGCAACATTTGGGAATGATTCAAAACAAATATTTCAAAAGCACTAGGCAAGCACACGTTTGACAAAAATATGATCTACAAATAAAATATTATGACTGATCAAGTACAGAGTAACAAAATGATTTACACAGATGGACTGTAAGCCATTTAAATGTTTATTTGCCATTCCAACAAAAATTATTAGAAGACTGAACAAACATCTCAAGGATAGTTAAAGGCAGACTTCCTGTCTGAAAAGGTTTTGAGTATTTGTGTGCAGTTTTAAGCATTTAAGCGAAAATAAGCAACTGCGCTGAAAATCATGCAGAGGTTACCTCAATGGGTTTGTCTACACTAGCTAAAACACTCCACGTTCTGGATGGAGAACTTTGGCTCAATGGAACATTCCAAATCCATCACTGGCATCTCCAATTAAATGGGTCAAAAAGGTGATAGGAAAGACCTTTGCTAGAAAAGTGTCACCAATCAAGAGCACGGAATAGTGGAATGGGTAGAGTCCTGACTTGGCATTGTATAAAATAGCTTCATAGCTACAAAAACCATTCCGAAACTTTGGGGAAAGAAAAATAATAATTTGCTGAGTACCATGCAATGGGAAGCAGATTTTGAACATCTTATTTCATCCCCCAGGTTAGAAAGAAACACGAGACAGACAGTAAAAACCATCTCTATTTTAAAAAGAAGTAACCTTTTAAATGTATATGGAGTTATGTTTATGAAACGCATAACTGAACAGTTTTAGCTGTCTTAGTAAATTCATCAGATGTTTTCACTATCTATAAACTCACCGAAAACCCCAGCCATCGATTGCACTGGCAAATACCACATTCCCCTGATCAGGTGAAAAGTAGAGCTGGGAATCATCAGTGTATTCCAAGCCTGCACTCCAGTCATAAACCTGATCTCCAGAAGTAGAATCAGAAGTCAGCTGAGTTTCCATTTCTTTTTCAGCCCTTTCCTCAAGGACTTTAGAAGTGAAGAGAGTTGCTGTGATTGCATTCACCTGGAGACATATTCATTTATTTTCAATTAATCAGTTACATCCCATTACTCATGATTCAGAGGCAGCATAAATTAAAATTTCTAAAACAGTGTTAGGAAATAATAATTAATGCAGGTTCCAACAGCAACTATACTTTCAAAGTAAAACATAACAAAACAAAAACAGAAGCCAAGCCAGTCAAAGTTTATGTGGTATCAATTGATCCCAAGACCCTCTATTAATTCCATGGTGGGTGCCATCACTAAAGTGATATTATTCCCTATACTTGCTATTTTAGTTCCAGATAACGAGAAACATAGACCAGAACATTGGTTGATGATCCAGAGTACAAGGGAAGGAACATATAATCCCTAAAAGCTATCCTACATTTGATGTTATCAGTCTTTTTAACCTACTGATTTTGCTAGGATTTCCATTCTAGTGGCTCTTAACCTTTTCTTTACCAGGGACCACTTTAAATATCTTTTGTTGCTGTGGACCCCCAAGACTTAACTCAAGATTTAAAACAACAACAACACATTTACAGCATACATTAAATCTTTCCTCAGAGACACTGGAGGGGGTGGGAAGACTTTTCTCCTGCTTCTTCCTGCAAGTTTGTGGCTGGAGCAAATTGAATGGCAATATGCAGGCCAAGCCAGCCAGCCTTTGCCTTGGCTCCTTTCATGTGGCCACACCACTGCAGGGAGGAGGTGGGCCAAGAAGTCTTCAAGCCTTCGCAGACCCCCATGAGGACATTGCGGACCCCTGGGGGTCCCCAGACCCCAGGTTAAGAACCACTGTTCTATTCTATTTTAGTTCAACTCTTTGTTTTTATGCCTGTATCATGTGCAGATATAAAGTAAAATTCATATTCAATTAAAATAGTGATATTTTAGAAGTGGTTTTGCCCAATGAACTGTCCACATGCTTCCATCTTAGAAAGGAAAATATTTCCAGTGGGCAAACAGCATACCTACAACTACATTTTCTGTAGAACAAGATGGGACCAGTTCAAAGAATGCTAGCTAAAAACATTATTAACATGTGATTTTCCTCCTTTATCCAGGCTATTCAGTTATTAAAGTTAAAACCAGCATTTTGAATTTGACCTGAAAACTAACGAACTAGTGAAGCTGCTTCAGCACTGATGACATGTGCTTACTGACTGGTGCCACTTAATAGCCAGCCACTGTGTCTGTGAACACCTCAAGTTTTTTTTTAACTTTTCAAAGAAACTCCCAGAACATATTATATTCATCCAAGTAGGACCATGGTTTACTTGCTGCACCCTAAGAACACTTGCATTTCCACATCTGACTACAAATAACCATCCACATAGAAATTTCTCATACCTGTTCCAAGATATTCTTAAGGTGAGCATATGCTTCCTGAGGTGTAAACTTGAGTTCCAATATGAGACGATCTATTTTATTAATCACCAAGACTGGACGAATGTTTTCTAACCAAGCCTGTCGCAGAACTGCATGTGTCTAAGTACAACAGAATAGATGCTCAGTGATACAATGTCATGAAAGAATTAAGCAAAAGATAGCGTTGTACTCTGGACTAGTATGAGTATATAAATAAACAAGAGGTGTTTAAAAGATCACATTTAGTCCTCCTTTTTTGCCCCATAAAATCCATGTCCATTTAAACAAAAACATGTTTCCACTATTATGTACAACAGTCAACTAAGATTAAAATTAAACCAATTGGCATTGAGACCAAGTGTGGTGTAGTAATTTAATTAAGTGTTGGATTAGGACTCTAGAGACCAGGGTTCAAAATCCCACTCAGTCATGGAAACCTGGTAGCTGACCTTGGCCAAATCACTGTCTCTCAGCCTCAGAGGAAAGCCATGGCAAATTCCTTTGAACAAATCTTAACAAAGAAATCCCATGATAGGTTTGCATTATGGTCACCATATGCTGGAAATGACTGGTCCCTTAGCAAGTACAAGACACACTTGAATCTATAATCTGATTTCCTACATACTGTGAACAGTTTATCTGTAACTGATTTTCAAGACTGTTTTTACATGCTGTTCTCTACATTTTAAGTGATCAATAATAACCTGCTTCTTTTCTGTCTTGGTTGAGAGTATGGGTCTCAATTAGGAACATTTTATTTTCTCCTCTTTTAGCTGAAACATATTTTCCCCAGTCACCTGTGGGCAGACTCCTTCCACAGCATCAACCACAATGATGCAGCCATCGCAAAGTCTGACAGCTGTGGACACTTCTGATGAGAAGTCCACATGGCCAGGGGAGTCTATCAGGTTGATGAGATACTCCTGATCATCTAGAAAAGGAAAACAACCAAAAACATTAATAAACAGCAAATATTCAGAAATGCACTTCCCCACATGAAAGATATTTAGGTGTATTTTAGAGGCAGCATAGAACAATGGCCTAAGACTAAGAGGATGAGCTTGTGTAAGCATTAGAGTCATGGACTCCCCATCTCTTTCCTTCCTCCTAAGGGCACTTAGGGAAGAAGTTTAATGCTTCCACCCATAGGTTAAAGCAAACTGTACTTTCCATGTTTCACTTGAGTATAGGAAACTGAGATTTGTTGAAACCATGGTTAATTATGCAAACAGCATCTTAAACCAGTTTGATTCTGGTTTCAACCAAACAAAGCTCCCTGTATTGGGATGTAATTGGAAAATGTGGTTTGTTCCAAGCAATGGAAGTGGAAGCTTTAAGTCTTCCCTCTAACTTCTGTCCTCATTTACATATTAGTGATGGGAGTACAACCACTCTTATAACACTAAACCATGGTTTCATATTATAGCTGAAATGGCTCTTATAACAGATGTCCTAATTTCCCCCCGGCCAAAAATGTTTTACATTCAACCAGTCAAAGTCTTCACACCAGGAGTGGGTAAAATGCTACCTGTGGGCTTTAAACAGCCAGCATGTGTTTTTGCAGGCCCTCAGACCCACCAGACACCCCAAAAGGTCTCTCTCCCACGGCCAAAAGTAGAACCCACAAGTCCAGTGCTTCCCAACCTTTGGCTTCTAGACTTCAGCTCCCAAAATTCCTGAATGTTGTCCCAAACTGGCTGGGCCTTTGGGGAGCTGAATGTGTTAACTCATTACCTTTTGCAAACAACAATGAAATTGCACTTGATTTCATCGTAATTCCTCGAATCTGCTCATCTTCTCGACTATCCAAATATCTCAGCTATATAAACAGAAAGAACAGAAAAAGAGTGGCATTTTCAGAGACTTAAGTAAGAAAAATATGGATAGAACAAAATTAATAACTCTGAACAGAACCATGGAAATGCTTAAATCATACCTTTCCTGCCAATCTGTTAGAGATTATTCCATTGCTAGATATAAGACAGTCAGCTAAAGTCGTCTTCCCTGAGGGAGGGGAAAGAGATACAAATCAGCACACACAGAAGAGATTGGCATGAAAAAAAGTATAATTAATATTATTCCTAACATTAATTTCTGCTTTCTATGAACACATGCCCCCTCTTTATCTCCACAAAACATACAATTGCCCTTACAGTATTTAGCACTGGATAAGTATGAAGCCAGTCAATGTAAGTACACATTACAAAGTTTACTCAATTCTTAAAAACTTACTGAGGACACAAAATGACTATGTGTTACAAACATGCATACAGAGCAAAATTTAAGCTACATTTTTGTTTGCTGAATAGTCAACTCTTGTTTTTAAATGCTTGAACAGATGATTATCTAAAGTTTGTATTTTAATGCCTGCTTCACTTTTTTAAAAAATGTTACTTCTTTTCTACATCACTTTAAGATAGTGTTTCTATACAATAAGTAGTATTAAATAAATAAATAAATATTCAAGACAATGTGCTACTATGGAACTCAGTTGGTGTTCATATCATAGATGCTTTCCTTACCATGGTCCACATGAGCTAGGACACAAATATTTCTGATGTAGGCAGTCTTTTTCTGAAGTCCAATTATCTTTTTTGTACTAGTGAGAACCATGGCTCTGCTGTAAGGAAAAGGATTTCATACTGAACACATCACAATGCAATCTTTATCAGAAAGCTGTAAAATTGGACCTAAACATTAAAAACTAACAAAACTGAGCCAGTCAGGGTCATAGAGACAAAAACTAGAACTGGATAGAAAATTTGGTTCTTTTGTCCTTCTCCCTACTAAAGCATAATTTCAGTAATGAGCACTCACTCCCCAAGGGAATGCTGCTATATGAAACCAGCATGAACATCCCCATCTATCCCAAGAACAACTCAAATTAAAAGTTATAGGACATCTAAAGTTAAGATTCTTCAATAAGCCAAACACACCCCTGCCCTCCAAGCAAGGATGGAATACCTGGCCAACATTATGGTCAAACATATTTGGTTTTGTCCCCATGCAAGGCTACAAATTTTGATCCGATTATTTTACAAATGCCACCTCACCAAACTACTCTTTAGCAGTTCCTATGGATAAAGTACACTCATTGTTTTACCACCACACCTTGAACATGTCAAGCAGAAAAGCCAACACAACTGATAATTTTCACATTTTAATCACTGTGTAATTAACTCAATTAAGGAATTCAGCTGTTGAAGCCCTGGCTGTACTTGAAGAGAGTCTATCAGCACCTGGAGAGCCATAAGTTTCTTTGCTTTTCCCTCATGGAGTTTAGTGCCATCTCACATCCAGGCATTGACCAGACCCTCTGCCAAGCTTCAACCCTTCCCTTTACCTAGAACTGCCTTCAATTCCAATGACGCTTATTTGCAAGTCAGCCCCATCTGAATATACCATAGTCTATTTCCAAAGAGACATAGGATTTATTTAGCATATTTTTAACAGGCTGCCGTTGTCATAACAGCTTATACCAAAGAAAATTATTTAATGTCCCACAAGACCTTTGTTTTTAGTGCAACAAAACAACACAGCTACCTGCCTAGATTTGGACAGACTTGTGATTTAAGTCCCATCAATCGAGGCTGAGGTAGCCAAGTTTATTTCTGAGTAAACCTGTGCAAAAATAAATGATTTAATTGCTTTTAATAAATGATTCTATATCGGCACATGACACAGTCATAAAAACAAACAGTTGAACTAAAATAGAACAGTGTTTCTTAACCTGGGGTCTGGGGACCCCCAGGAGTCCGTGATGTCCTCACAGGGGGTCTGCAAAGGCTTGAAGGATGCTTGACCCACCTCCTCTCTGCAGTGGAGTGGCCACGTGACAGAAGCCAAGGCAAAGGTTGGCTGGCTGGCTTGGCCTGCACATTGCCATTCTATCCACTCCAGCAACAAGCTTGCAGGAAGAAGCAGGAGAAAATCCTCCCTCTCCCTCCAGTGTCTCTGAGGGAAGGTTTAATGGATGATGTAATTGTATTATTATTGTTGTTATCAGGTATTATTATTATTATTATTAGGGTTTTAAATCTTAAGTAAAGTCTTGAGGGTCCACAGCCACAAGACATTTAAAAGGGATCCCTGGTAAAGAAAAGTTAAGAGCCACTAGTTTAATAGATAGTGTAAGTATTATTATTATTATTATTAGGTATGACTGTCATTATCATTATTATTATTATTAGGGTTTTAGATCTTGAGTTAAGCCTTGGGGGTCTGTGGCAACAAAAGATATTTAAAAGGGGTCCCTGATAAAGAAAAGGTGAAGAGCCCCTGCTGTAATTGTATTATTATTATTATTATTATTATTAGGGTTTTAAATCTCAAGTCTTGGGGGTCCGTGGCAACAAAAGATATTTAAAGGGAGTCCCTGGGAAAGAAAAGGTTAAGACTTACTAGTTTAATGGATGCTGTAAGTCTATCATCATCATCATCATCATCACCATAATCAGGTGGCATTATTAAGGTTTTAAATCTTAAGTCTTGGGGGTCCGTGGCAACAAAAGATAGTTAAAGGGGGTCCCTGGTAAAGAAAAGGTTAAGAGACACTGGTGTTATTGTATTATTATTATCAGTTGTTGTTGGTGATGTTGTTGTTGTTGTTGTTGTTGTTATTGCTATTATTATCAGGGTTTTAAATCTTAAGTCTTGGTGGGTCTGTGGCAACAAAAGACATTTCAAGGGGGTCCCTGGGAAAGAAAAGGCGAAGAGCCACTGGTCTAGAACCAGTGATTCTCCCACTTTGACTCTCCAGCTCTTTTGGACTTCGGTTCCCAGAATCCCTGACCACTGACCATGCTAGAAGGGGATTCTGGGAGTTGAAGTCCAAAAAGTCCTGGACGACCCCTGTTGAGAGAAACCCTGCTCTAGAGAACCCTCGCTCCTTTTCAACGGCCCCTCCAATCCCACTCCTCCCCTTTCCTCAACCCCCGTCGCCTTGGGAACGGGCTCACCTACCTCACGGTTTCTCCTCCTCTGCTGCCGGCGGGAACCTCCGCAAACTCAGCCAGCAGCAGCAGCCCTCGCCGACCGGAAGCCGAACTCTTCCGCGTCGCGCGACTAAAAGGGGGCGGTACTAAAGCCAAGCCCCGCCCACATCAAGCCCTGTGCGAGGGAGTACGGAAGCCCGGAGGAGATTGGCCCCGTCAATGCCCAGGCTGTTGCTAGGCGACGGAGCGCTTGCCTGGTAACCTAGCAACTGAGGAGGAGGAGGAAAGCAAAGGAATCCTTGAGGACGGGAGGATGAAGCAGCAGCCTCAGTGCCTGTGTCAGATTTGCACCTGCGGGTGAGAAAGCTACGGGGAAGGAGGGGGGTTTCTTGATAAGGGATGCCGGGAGACGGCTGGATGAGGACTCCCCTACCCTTATTCCAGTGTCATATTGCTAAATTGTTAAATTAACCATTTTTGTAAGCCGCTCTGAAAGCCTTTGTGGCTGAAGAGCGGGGTAAAAATACCAATAGGACCCCCGTATGCACTGGGGATTGGTTCTGAGGGGGCCGTGGATACCGAAAACCGTGGGTAATAGCGAACGCCATTGAAAATAATTGTACTTCCGGTTTAAAATACCATAGAGTTGCCTTGGAGGACCTAGAAAATAGCTAGAGATGACACATAAATTGTTAAATTAACCATGTGTAAGCCACTCTGAGAGCCTTTGTGGCTGAAGAGCGGGGTATAAATACTAGTAGGACCCCGTATCCGCTGGCGATTGGTTCTGAGGGGGGGCGTGGATACTAAAAACCATGGATAATAGCGAATGCCATCGAAAATAATGGGACTTCTGGTTTAAAATACCATAGAGTTGCCTTGGAGGACCTAGAAAATGGCTAGAGAGGATGCCTTTTCTAGGAAGACTCTATGGTAGGTGTGCTGTTTTGTGTCCCTGTGGATAATTGAACCAGTGGATGATGAATCAGTGGATACGGGGGTCCTGCTGTACTCAAATAAATAAATAAATAAATAAAAATAATAAGATCTATTTTAATTTTATGGAGTTATAAAAATGTTTTATTACTTGTGTGGGATTTTAATTATATAGGTAATTTAATCTTTTTAATTATTTTATTGCACCATGTGTGTTTTTTTAAAGCTATTGTTGTTTTTAAATGTTGTGAGACGCCTTGGCTTCCGCCATAGGGAGAAAGGCAGGATATAAATAAATAAAATAATATAATAAATAATAAAAATTAAAATATACCCACCTCAATCTCAGAGGATAATAATGATAAGAATACAAAAATTCAAATAGGAAACCAACACATCTGAGTAAAAAGAACTTCTTCAATAGACCTCTGAAAAGTTACATTGAGGGACCATAAATCCCACAATCCCCCAGCCAGCTGTAATGTAATATTTGTGGTCCAAAAATACTTACTCAGCTATATTCCATTTCTCCATCTTAGTATTAAGAAGTGGAGGGCAATTCCTGCCCCCCCATTGCTATTATTAAACAGGGGAGCCAGCCTGGTGTAGTGGTTTGAGCGTTGGACTACGACTCTGGAGACCAGGGTTCGAATCCCGTTGCTTGGACATGGAAACCCACTGGGTGATCTTGGGTGAGTCACACTGTCTCAGCATCTGAGGAAGGCAAAGGCAAAGCCCCTCTGAACCAATCTTGCCAAGAAAACCCCGTGATATGACTTGAAGGCACACAACAACAACAATAACAACCACACCACCGCAATTGTCTTTCTTTCCTTAGATGGAGCCCCCACAGGGCCAGAGCTATGCTGCCAATATTAGGTTGTGTTGCCAGGTTTTCCAAATAGCAAATAAAGGACGGTGTCCATCATGACATGCAGGGTTGACTTTCAGAAAGCAGATTCAAAGCAGTTTAGAGCAGTTAAAACAAACACAGTTAAAATGAACACATTTGCATTCTACCTAAATTACCAAATGAAAGTATTGATTTTGTTTAACCTGGCCATGTATTTATTTGTAAAATTCACATATTGTCCCCATTCATAAATTACAGGATGCACACATTTCTGTCTTTGTGAAGGGCCCACACTCCAAAATACAGTCATGGGGTGGGGTGGGGGGCATCTTGTTCAGTTTATATAAAAGGAAAAGCTTTCCAGCTTTCAAACAGGGGGCATCCCTTATAATAAGGGACATCTGCCAGCTCTACAAGGGACAAGTTTTCTGACTCTCAAATAAGGGACATACCTTGCAGTAAGGGACACTTGGCAACCCTACTGTTAGATGCTCATCCATAGCAAACATGGAAGAGTCCTTCACACATGACCCATTTCCTAACTAGCTACATATGAGAACATCAGTGTGTGATGCTTTATTAAATATTTTGGGATATGGGATGGAGTCAGATCTTTAAAAAGAAACAATATATATATATATATATATATATATATATATATAATGCTATGAGCCAAAATAGGTCTTTAAATCTTGGTTATTGGGTGGCATAACACTGGAGGGAGCAAAAAAACCTTCAAGTCAAACATGTATGTTTCCAACTTCTGCAACAGACCACCACAGAACAAAAGCCCTGTGGAACATGCATAGAAGAAATGGCATGCAAAATAAACATTGCCAACAATTTTGTGGTCAATACAGTGTCAAGTTGATATTGATTTCGGCAGCGACGTGATTTCAGGGGGAAGATTTGTTGCTTGGGGCTTGTTACCTGGGGAGTTGAAGTATATACACACACGCAGGTCACTAAGAGAAAAAGAAACAATAGGAAAGTACATAGTAGTACACTTTCTTTTCTACTTGAATAGCAGGGACTGTACTTCTGTTCTAATCCCCAGACACTGCAATTATTTAGCAATAATTTAATTTCAGTGACTTCTATGGCACAATTTTTAAAGTGCTATGCATACTCTGCTCTTTGCTCTGATAAACCTAGCCTTTAGTTGGAAACAAATGAGAGTGTAAGTTACACAGACTGACTGTAAAACCATAGTCTTACAGCAGTCTGTCATGACCCCAAATTATATCTGGGTATGGCTCATGTAACCCAGAATCCTGTTGATAATGTGCTGAATACCGCCCTTGCTCCTATCATTCCTATGGTGCTCATTTCCATCGCTACCCATATGTACACTGAACAAGGGTGGGATTCATGGGGTGCTCCAGATGTTGTTGGGCTGCCACTCAGCAGCTCTAGCCCAGCATAGTCAGTGGTGAAGAATGTCAAACAACAATGGAGGGGGGTGCACTTGACTTCTACCCCTGCTATTGACTTAGGCTACAACCCTTACCACGTACTTGGAATTAAGTCCCATTGGACTTACTTTCAATTAAATATGTGTACATTGGTTTTGAATTCTCTGTTCTTGTTCCGCAAATAAACTTGAAATGAACATTCTGTGTTGGAGACTAGGGGTGCATCTACACTGTAGAAAGAATGCAGTTTGACACCACTTTAAGTGCTGTAGCTCCATCCTATGGAATCCTGGGATTTGTAGTTTTACAAGGTCTTTAGCCTTCTCTGCCAAAGAGTGCTGGTGCCTCACAAAACTACAAATCCCACAATTCTGTAGGATGGAGCCATGGCAGTTAAAGTGGTGTCAAGCTGCATTATTTCTACAGTGTAGATGCACCCTAGGGGCCTGTCTACACTGCAGAAAAACAGTTTGACACCACTTTATCAACCATAGTTCTATCCTATGTAATCCTGGTATTTGTAGTTTGGTGAGGCACCAGAGTTTTCTGATAGAAAAGGCTAAATACCTCACAAAACTATGAATATCTGGATTCCCTAGGATAGACTATGGTGGATTAAGTGGTGTCAAACTGATGTATTTCTGCAATGTACACAGGTCCTAGATTTCTGTAATAGAGGATCATACTCTCAAAATTCGAGTTCCCAGCATACTTTGTTGGGAAACCATGACACTGAACCTGGTATAAAACTGATTATTTTGTAGTTTAGATAGGCATAATGGTGTTTCCAAATGAAGGGGCACTGTACTCCATATATTGCAATCTGTTATTCTAATCTATGTACAGGACACTAAACTGTAATCTGTAAATGTTTTAAAATATTTTGTGAGCAGTAAAGGGTTTCAGTTTGTTTACAGGATATAAGGCCCAGCCAAAATTTGCAAAAGGAAATGTCAGAGGTAGGTTGTTTTTTAAACCACAAAAATGTTCCTGTAATTGTATATATGCAATTTAAGAGTTGTTGGTCTCTTTCAGTTCTCTAAAAATCCTAATTTTTTTTTTGAAATGATACATTTTGAACCTGGATCAGGTGTCAATTACACCTAAGCATAGGATGTTTCCATTATGAAATATAAACATTTAATTTAATTAAGTTAAAAACAAACCCATATGAGTTACAGAACTAGCATTTAGAGAGTGACTATTACTTGCTTGCACAGCCAGCAAGCAGATTAGCTTCCTGATACAAATGTCAACTAGACAGGAATGTTTGGCATTCAGAAATGCTGAACAATCGCAGCAATAGCCAGACTCATTCCCATCCAATACCCAAAGCCCTTTGGGGAATGACAAATATATAACAGAGCAGATTTTCTTTGAGTATATTTGTTATGTCCCTATTACACTCGCACTGGCCTTCATCTTGAGACTCTCCAGTTTACCAAGGGCTCAGCTAGACAGGAGAATTGCAGCGAAAAATACCGCCTTACCTCCCTATCATTGCAGTGTCCTTTTGTGCCCATGGCTCATTTGCAAGCTTGCTGAAAGGGAATACAGTACTGTGCAGTTTACATCCCCGAAAAAAAATGGTGGCCATGAGTGACTTGCTTCTGGAAAATCTCCTTCCATTCCCCCTCTTTTTTAAAAAGAGAAAGAAAGATGTGGAAGAGCTATTTTCCACTTAAAAAAACTCTTCATACTTTTGCTCTGCCGCTTTGCCGCTTTAATGATCATGCAAAAACAGAAACAATGGTGGCTCCAGCATTGCAAGCCCTCCCTTGCAAGCCCGCCCCCTCTGAGGTCCAATCAATCAGCTTTCAGCTCTGCTGTGTTCCCTTTTTGAATTGGTTGTACAGATGACCTATTACGCGCATTTCCGCACAATTTTTAAAAATAGAGAAAGTGTGAAGTTTTCAGCCCCCCTCCTTCTGAATGTGGCAAATCCTGGCAGGAGTTCATCTAAACTAAAGGTATTCTGCCTGCATTCTTGCTGGATTTTTTGGGTGTGTGTGTGTGTAGATGGGCCCCAAGTCATGAGGATAATGCTTGATGGAGATTGAGATCATTGGGAGGAGTTCCCTAGGACCACAAGAATTGCCTTGATTGGACCATGAGCATCATATGCATTGAAACACATATGTTACACACATGCCTTTGGAGGCAGATCTGAAAAGGATTATTACCCTGATAGTTGTATTTGCTGGCCAAAACGTTAAAAATTAAATTTGTAGGCCTGCAATGGTGGTGACAGGTGAAAAGTCATAACAGCAGCAGGATTATGGCAGAAAAAGTTATGACACTACATACCTAGTTAAAAAGAAATCATGTTTAAATTCAGCATAGATGATCACAGAACTGGACTATTAAAAAGTTATTTTAAGGTCTTTCGAGAAACTACTGTCCATCAACTTTTCACTGGTACTACTGTGAATCTCTAGCAGACCTCAGTCAGAGAACACAGGCAAGAATATGCCAGCAATGAGAAAAAGATTTATACAGTATTTTGCATATGTTCTCTACCTTGTCTTCTGGGGAAATTCTCATCACCACAAGTGATCAGGTGAGTGTTTTCACTTTTCAAGAACAGTTAGAATAATTTATATTTAAAATGTCAAGTGCTGTTCATTAATTGAAGATGTGTTTTCCTGGAAAATCTTAGCCTATTGTTAGCACTAGTATCAATTGTTACCTCCCAGCAAAAAAGATGAAACACGAGTAGAATTTTCACTTGTGAGTTACTCCAAACTTTAGACTGATGGAACTTAGAAATTGAGGCTAAGTATGTGATTTAGACTAAAGATGAGATTTAGACTTCTAAAAACTACTTTCAGAGAAAGGTTTGGCAGAATATATAAAACTGAAAGGAAAAGAGAGAGGAAAAGGAGAGACAGAGAGGAAGCAGGGAGAATGGTGACTGGCTGACTTCTTTCTGATGTCACAATTCATCGCATCGCAAACAATAAATCTTCCCTTGACAACTGCTGCAGGACAAGCAACCAGAAAGAAGGTGAGACCATTTTGATTACAGGATGTTTTAACTTTTGGGTGTAGAATGAAATTTGAAGACACTGTTGATAATTATGGTGGCAGGAAAGTTGCCAAGATCATAAGATCACAAGATGCAGGATTACTGAGCTCCTGCACCCATTTAGGTGAACTGCAATGGCCGAAATCAAAGAAGAATATTGATACAGAAGTTTTTTTTTTCTTGTCCACTCAGCACTAATCCCCAAGCCTACTGCACCCCTTTCCTACCTGGCTAGTCTGGTGGATTGCCTTTTATATAAATGCCAGAGCCCATGTGGTGAATTCAGCAATGCTGAGAAAGTGACATTGAGGTTCAAATCCCCATATGCCTTGAAGCTTACTCTCTATCAGCTGCCCTCTGCAAGTATTCTTTCGAGATTAAAGATGGGGAAGGTACAATGCCCTGACTCTTTTGAGTCCCTTCCACCAAGGGTTCAGAAGATGGCTCAGGCCCCATTTACCCCCATTTTTTATTCTCCTGCCTCCAGTTAGGTGGGTTATAGCTAGTGGCTGAGGAATTTGTTGAAGGGGTACGATCCTGAATGTCCACCTCACAAAAGGTACAGTAGTCTGGAAAATAATGTGAATTATTTCAGTTTATTGAAATATATTACCTAAAGAGGAACAGTTTTTAATCTAACCAGTAGTTTTTAGCAGAAGGAAATCCATGGATTCAACCACTCTGATGAGTCATTTTTTTGTTCCTTGCTGACAGAGTAACATTTGGATGCCATTCCTTTTTTTAGAAATTTTACTGAATTTCCATGAGTGAGGTTTTGGTAGCCATAAATTTTACTGAATCTCTCAAGCAGTTTTTCTCCCTGTCAGCATTAAGAAACCAAGGTCACTGGAGAAATAGAAACCTTTCCAAAATACTAAATCCAAATATGTACATTCTTTTCAAAAGCGCAGCACCTTTTGCAGTGGCAATTTATTGAATTTCTTTTCTTTGTATGCTCTTGGGGATCTTAAGTTCTGACAAACACTATATGTGTGGGGTTTTTTTCTATCGAACCACACCATTCTATCACATTTTCCATTTTGTTTGTTGTTTGTTTTTATAATAGAAATGTTTATTGAAAAGCATACATATCCATTCTAAATAAAAAGTGATTATTACATTACAGAATAAAACAGTTCTAGTTAGCATAATAATTCTGTCTGTTGTTCAGTTTGTTTTCTAAAATTCAACAAATCTGTGAACTTACCCCCTGGATGTAGATCCAGCCCTTTAAAGAGCCACTCTTGAATAGTAGGAGTACCAGGAGTTTTCCAGTATGTGACTAACAATCCTTGCTTCTGTTAATAAATCAACTGTAATAAATCAACTTTCATTTTTTAAAATCTTGGTTTTCTGGAAGATTCTTCCAAAGTATAGACCTTGTCTCAAAATGTGTCCTGATACTTGTTATAGTATACATAAAGTATATATGTGAATGTTCTTCCTGTAAGCTGGGACAATAGAATAGTCCAACCAGCATGAATCAGATCTGCATCTAAATACCAGAGTGTGGAACATTAGGTTTGAAAATTGATTTAATAACATTAACCATTAAAAACTTGCATTTGTTGTTAACTGCCATCAAGTTCACTTCAACTTATGGTGACCCCCATGAATAAGAGACCTCTAAGTCACCCTATTCCCCAACCACCCTGCTCAGGTCTTGCAGACTCAGGGGGCTGAAGGGGACACTTTTGACACATCCATCCCGGATCTATTTTAGCCCTAGGAAATTAAAAAAACAAACAGGAAGTAAACCAGAAGTGACTTCCATTCCCTTCCTGTTTTGAACATGTGTCTTTCTTGGCTATAAAATGGCCGAGGGAGGCCTAGAAACATGGCAAAAATGCCCCTCTTGGGCCCTAGAGGCCATTGGGGGATGTTGGGAACAAAAATAATTTGGGGTTTGTTTGTTTTTTGCATTGAAAAATGTGTGGTGGTGGGGTATGGCACCCAAAGATTCGCTAGGGGGCTAATGCAGCCCCCCTAACTTCCCACAGTTGCCTACCCCTGGTGAAGCATAATAGTTCTGCATGCGGAATTATGCTACAGCTGTGTTCTCAACAGCCCACCCGTGGCCATTCTGTGCATGGTTGGAGAGCAGGGGGAGGAGTTAATTAGAGATGTGCCTGGCTATTCCCTGTAGCCAGTTGCAAAATTACTATTTCATCTGCTGAGATCTGCTGGGGTCTCAGCAGATAATGTAATCATTTTGCATCTGACTACAGGGACATAGTTAGATGTTTCTCTGATCCCTCCCCCTCTCTCCACCAACCATAGAATAGCAGTGGAGGGTTGCAGTGGCTAAACGTTGAGTCCAGGAGGGGAGGATTTGGTCATTGCATTGGAATTTTTCACAAAAACAAGCAAACAAAAAAGGCATATGCAGAGGTAAGTTGGACTTATACTTGCATTTGCCACTGAAAGGATGCCAGCCCATGTAGAATCATAGGATCATAGAGTTGGAAGAGACCACAAGGACCATCCAGTCTGCAAGTCACCATGTTGCAAGTTCGATTCCAGAGGGCTCCAAGGTTCACTCAGCCCTCCATCCTTTCGTAGGTTGGTAAAATGAGTACCTGGCTTGTGGGGGGCAATTAGCTAACACACATTGGAAACTGCTTAATGCAGTGTAGATGTGTAAACTGCTATTGCTTAAAAACAATTTGTAATCCAGTCCAACTCCCTGCCATGCAGGAATAGACAATCAAAGCATTCTCGACAGATGGCCATCCAGCCTCTGTTTAAAAACCTCCAAAGAAGGAGACTCCACCACACTACAAGGCAGTGTATTCCACTTCTGAACAGCTCTTACTGTCAGGAAGTTCTTCCTAATGTTTATGTGGAATCTCTTTTCCTGTAGTTTGAACCCATTGTTCCGTGTCCTAGTATCTGGAGCAGTAGAAAACAAGCTTGTGTTTGTGTGTGTGTTTCTTATCTGTTAGTATAGCTTCAGTACACTCTATAAGATTACAAAATATTGTACCATTCTAAGATAAGGTAGTTCTTGGTCTAGTTATATTTTAGAGTGAATAAAATGGTAGAAGCCTGGATTGTTAAGTGCGATGCTTGCATTTGGAATAGTCTCCCAGGTAAATTCCCTGCATACAGCAAACTAACACATCGCAGGAAGACCACTCCCTGATGCTTTCCTTGAAGTGAGCAGGCTGGGAAAATCTGGATGTTCCTTTTTCTTGGCTGTGTAACTACTCTTAGATGGCCAGGCCACTTATTACTCATGGGGGTCTGCCCTGTGCGTTCAAGATGAGATTCTACTTGAGGAGGCATATATATGAAAACTATTGTAGTCTTTGGAGTTCCAGGAAATAGTCTCAACGATGGCTTCTGCAGCTCTTGTTATTATAAAATATAATAATTTGTGCATGTATTAACTTTACAGATGTGAGGCTCAGGAAAAAATTGAAAAATTAGGGAGGAAACTCAGGGTTTTTTCCTGTGTTTTTTTCCTCTGCAGTCTTTTTTTTTTTTCAGGAAAAATGAGAAAAAATGAAAACAGAGGAAAAATGGGAGGAGGGGGAGGATTTTGGAATTATTATTATTATTATTGTTGTTGTTGTTGTACTTCCTGATCTGTGGGCTTTGGATTCCCAATTTCGAGTGACCGCAGATCATCATGCCCTATACTTAAAATGGTGGTGACATGAATGCAGATGTGCTGAAGCATATATGCGCAGATCACTACCATTTAATAATATGGGATGCGATCATCTGTGTTTTTTGTCATCCACGAGGGGAGGGGGCAGAACCAAACTCCCAGAGATTCAGAGGGACCACTGTAGTAGTAATAGTAATATTTATCGAATTGATATTCCCACCTTTCTCCCAATGAGATTCAAGAAAATGTATAGGACAAGGTGTTCACATGTTGGTTCCCTCAAAATTATTTCTAAAAACCATATATAACAGGAAGATGTTTATGTATAACAATGCACAGTATCTCATCATTGCAATTCCTGATCTTGGTACCTTCTTCTCAGTTCATTTTTATGGGAATGAATGTTTAATGTCTGCTTGACACTATGGAAGTCTAGAGGAGACAAAATAATTTTCTCCTTTATTAGTGCAGTTGGTATTCCCCCATTTTATTGCTTTCCCCCTGTTTCTAATAAAGTGGTAGAACCAAAGTGGCTCCTTACAGTGCAAGACCTTGTTCTGTTTCCTTTTTTCCCTTTTTCTTTTTAAAAGGAAATTTAGTCTGATGGAACAGCACTTGTAATATACCAAACAAAACTGTACAATTGTATAATGTTACATATATAATACATTTTAATGTCCCTAAAGTAAGAAAAATGATTTTCAATCTTTGAAGGATGCTAATATCACATTTTAATTCCGCCTCCAAACTCTCCACTTTTCCCATAAAAACTGGAAAAGAACTGTTTTATAATTTTGCAATGGCTTCAAATCCGCTGGCAATTTTATATCTCTAATTTTCTTTGACCGATGCTTTCTTCCTTTGTCTTTTGTTGCTGTTAAATCCCAGGCGACATCGTTGCCCTCATAATCCAACAAGGATTTATGACCATGGCGGAGAGGAAAGCCTCATGACTGAATACGTAGACAAGTACCCTGTATATGGCAATGTCCCTCCTCCCCAGAGCCTCAAGCCCAAACCAGAATACCAAAGCCATGGCGGGAAAATGGAAGGCATCACAACTTTCAAGTAAGTATATCACAACAATAGACAGGGTCTTTAAGAAATCAAGGGCAGGAGAAGGATGGGACAGATGAAGGGATTAGAGAGAATTGGTTCTAGGAGAACATGACATGGTAGAATGATTACTGAATAATTTGATCTGTATTTGAAAGAGGTGATTGCCTGATTAAGGAAATAATAGCCAATGAATTGTATGGTTCATATATGAAATCTATATCAATTTATATATGAATAAAGCAATAATTTAGAAGCAAAAAAAAAGCATTTGTCTATTTTGTAAACAATGAAATTTTGAAAAAGCGTGGATATAACATGACATAGGAGACACTGTCTTTTAGAAGAACTATCTATTCTGTGTAAGTGGAAAGAGACTTTTCTAAGTTGACATCTGCAGTTTTCACAGATGTCAACTTCACAGGTGTCCCTCCTCCCCCAGTGTGTTATATGGTTAATTGTCCAGACAGATTAGTTGACTAAATATGGCAGTATTCCAGACAAGAGAATGAATGGTGGTGGGTCATCATCCTTTTGTTTGGAGTACACCAAGTATGTACGGTATATAAATTATATACTGCTACTCTAATGATATAGAGATAAATAATGCAACCCAAACCAAACAGAATGGTTTTCAAGGTGTTCATTCGTTATTATGTTCGACTCTGTTTTGTTAGTTGCTGTCACAGCCCTTGCTCATTTAGTGGCTTTTGCTTCCTTCCTCTAGGTCTGACTATCTTCCATATGAAGTGGCAAATCGGCCTGTTCGGGCCCAAGAGGAGTACAAGCCCATGACTGGAGAGATTGAGCTGGGGACCACGTATAGAAGAGATTATAATGCTCACAAAGTACAACCTGTGATACTAGTAAGACCTGTTGAAAGGAACTATGTTAGAGGTGGCAAACTGAATACCATACCCACTTACCAAGGTAATAATGCCTGCTATATTACTCAGAAATACAAGTGAGAGATGGTGATGTGCCAGCTTGCCTTGCTGAAGATGCAATTGATTGCTGACTTGGCTGTGGCAGTGGTATCCTGGCAATTGCTCTGTAAAATGAGGGAGTCTGTTGGCCATTGACTTATAAAGTATGTGGGATAAGCTATCAGTGGGCTCTGAGGCAAAAAATAATTCCTAGCCTCTGCTGTAACTTAATGTACATCCATGTTACAGGCAATTCTACGCATGTTTATTCAAAAACAAATTCCATTGAGTTCAGTAGTCTTACTCCCTAGTAAACATGTTTAGGCTTGCAAACGTAAACTGATTTAATACCCATTCCCTCTTTTCTCTGAACTTTGGGTGCTGATTTTGTATTTGTGTATTTTAGAGACCTCTAATAAAGAATTTTTAGCACTTGCAGCAACTGGCACTTCCCAGAGTTGATTGAGTGAAGCCATAGATAGATGATATAAAATTGACATGAGTTTACAGTGTGTATATTCTCTTAGCTATTTCTGGACCAGATACTCAATAGGCATGCAGTTAATGTTGCCAGCAGTTGATCTACTTGTAGGCCAGGGACAAAGAAAATTAGCAGAATCTATTAATAAATATTGGTTTTGTCTTAAAGCTGACTATAGAGCCTGGGAAATTCAAAAAAGGGAGCCCCATAAAGTGGAGAACACTTACCATCCTCCTACTGAAAAGTTTGGAAACACCACTACCTTTCAGGATGCCTTCTTCCCTAGGGAAATCACCTTCCAAAGAAGTTTTAAGCCTACTGTTGCAGTCAGGCTTTCAGACCAACCTTTTACCAGCATTACAAGCCATCGCAGTGATTTTGTTCCTCACCAACTAGAACCCAAATTGAAAAGGTCTAAAGAAGAATACAAGCCAAATAGCCAGCCCTTTGAAGACACCACAACCCACCGGCGTGATTTTAGAGGGCTTGTTGGTGAACTTCCAAAAAGCTTCAAGCCTGAACATTCTAAAGTGGAGCCGAAGGCTCATTTTGATGGAATCACAGAGTTCCGTGACCGTTTTCAACCCTGGGCAGTTTCCTTACCTGAAGTCCACAAAGCAAAAGAGTACATTCCACCCACAGGTAACATGGATCTAAACTCCACAACACATCTTGATTATATTCAACATGAGATCAACCCAGTTGTCCTCATGAAACCATTAGAAAAGAGCAAGAGAAATAACGCTCCCTTCCAGGGGAACACAACCATGCGGGAGGCCTTTCAAGCTTGGGATACTTGTCGGCCAGAAATTGTCAAGAGGACTCAGGAAATGTCAAAACCCTCTGGAAAATTTGATGCTATGACCACCTTCAGAGCTCACTATATACCATACAATGTAGTTCCAAATCAGAGCTGCAAGCCTCCAAAGATGGCTTTATTAACTAGCTCAGTACCCTTTGAAGACAAAACCATGTACCGTACAGATTATACTCCAAAGAAACAAGAAATCTGCCCAGCAACCTATCCATCTCCTCCGGGATATGTCTTTGTCAGCACTGATTCTCGCGGTCACAAATTCTTCCGCAGAGTGACCCCAGATAGCCATAAGATTGCCCGTGAAAATGGTAATCATATTCCGAAAGAAATAGCAGTTATATCATAACTCATAATTCTAGTTGTTTGCCCATAAGCATTCTGAATGTTATTGTGCAAAGGGTAGACTACTGCAATAGAGCTAAAGATTCTAAGTAAGCACAATGATGATACAATATTGTGGAATCTGAGAAATTACTAAATGTATACAAGATTGATGATGAAAACTTGTTAGTAAAATGTGTGTCAGTGTTTCTTTTCCTTAACTGGACCATACAACATGTGTTCATTTTAACAAGTTAATGCCATTCTAGCAATCGTTTTGAAATTCATTTTAATATAAGCACTGTTGAATTGCATGATTTTAATATAATTATGCACTATTCTGATAGCAAATAAAAATCTCCGAGCGCACTTCCACCAAATTTGTGCAAAAAGGGGTTGTACCTTTCATGTGTTGCATTTAAAAGCTTCCAATTTGTGGAATCTCCATTTCAAGGATGTTGGGTAGCTGGGTTGGGGCAGAGATTATTTTTAGACTATGGAGAGCAGTTACCAGTCACAAAAAACGATTACATTGCTAGGTAGACCAGTGGTCAACTTCTGTACAGGGCAGCTAAAATATGCTGGGCTTATTGGTGCATAAAGCAGCATAAAAATAACATTTCACAAGTCCAGATATTTAAAATCAAGAAGATAATAATGTCTAAATTGGTATACCTAACTTTTCTAGTTTTGAAATGCAGCTCTAAGTTGTCTCCTTTGAACAGTATAGAAAAAGGTCTTTGTGTTGTCATTGCTTGAACATTTATATCCCACCCTATATCATGGGAACTTAGGGGTAATGTACAAGTAAAATCAATTTTACAGTTTTAGGACTTTTTCGGATGAGGTTTTATAACGCTAGCAGCCTCATCCCCATTGTGAGGCTGCTGCACTGCAGGGCGTCCCTTTCGGATGACGCTCTGCCCTGCTGATCCTCTGCCGATACTGTTGCGTAACTGCGGGGACGCAGCAGCGTTATATTTGGCAGTTTTTTAATCACGAAAGTTGATCGTGATTAGAAAACTGCCAAATATAACGCTGCTGCATCCCTGCGGTTACGCAACAGTATCGTCAGAGGATCAGCAGGGGAGAGTGTCATCCGAAAGGGACGCCCTGCAGTGCAGCAGCCTCACAACGGGGATGAGGCTGCTAGCGTTATAAAACCTCATCCGAAAAAGTCCTAAAACAGTTGAACATTTAATACAAAGTAATTTAAACAAATTAAAAGCATATTAAGCAATTGGACAAGTTAAAATAGCATAAAACGTTGTGCATGTATGTTGTGTCCCTTCAAGTCATTTTTGACTTATGGCGACCCTAAGGTGACCCTATCATGGGGGTTTCTTGGCAAGATTTGTTCAGAGGGGGTTTGCCTCTGTGGCTGAGAGTGTGCGACTTGCCCAAGGTCACACACTGGGTTTCCATGGCTGAGTGGGGATTTGAACTCTGGTCTCCAGTTGAGTGCTTAAACCACTATACCATGATGGCTCTCAACGTGTATACATGTATATTCCTTAAGAAATCAATTAGGCTCAAATGACTTTAATTTAAAAAACCCGTGTTTTAATTTGATGCTGAAATGGACCCAGCATTAGCCTCATCTGGGCCTCTAACCAGAGAGCACTCAACAATTGCGTTGCCACAGGAAAGAAGACTCTCTTGTGTGTCCTTAACACAGTGTATTGCTTTCACTGTTGGAACACAAAGGAGATCCCCTTCCGTGGGCCTTAGTCCTTGGATATGTGCATATAGGACAGGACAATCCTTCAGATATCAAGGCCCCAAGCTGTTTAGGGTTTTGAACTGAGCTGGTGCCAATGCAATTTCATTAAGACTGAGGTTATACGATGTCTAAATGGGACTCCGCTCAGCAGTCTAGGTAATGTGTTTTGCTCTAGCTACAGCTTCTGAGGCATCTTCAAGGGCAGCCCCATGTACAGCACATAATTATAGTCTAATGAAGAGGTTATCACTGCATGAACTACGATGGATAGGAAGTTCAGGAAAGGCTACTGCTGGCCCCAAACAGCCATAGATTCTGTTGGGTCTCCAGTGACAACGATGGCTCCCTTGGTGGGTGGGGACACACTTTTGTCCAAGACTGGCCATTTATTTTCTGTATTCAAATAACTTCTAGAGCCAAATGGTTTTCTTCCACTCCCTTTCCAATAGCCTATAAAATCTTGGATAACCAAAACGCTCTTTAGTGACTGGTTGTAAGAGGATTGACCTTTCAGTTGGCTTTTATCATCTGAAGTATATAGTCTGAATTTCTGTGAATGTGCCATTTCTATGCAGTGGTCATAGCGACACAACTGACTTACACACAAAATGCTGCAGATCCCTGGGGGTCAAAACGTGAGACACACTATACAAGCTGTGCTCTGCCTCCTCCTCTACCAGTCTTTTGGTAGGGTCAGGAGGCAGAGTTTCAGTGCATCTCCTTCCGGTGCTTCCATCCCTCAGACCTGATGATGAAGAGCAATGCTTCAGGCTTTCAAGATACTTGACATATTTTACCAGACACCAGCCTTTTGAAATCACATTAGATTGACTTGCACATTAAACAGTATTTTATACATGACATTTATATGTCTCATAATGTGCGTTGGTTCAACAAATGATGGTCTGTGACTGTTTACAGGAAGTATTGTGAGTCTGTGTGCAAAACCAATCCAGCTCAAAGGAGACGTGATTCATGTCCCTGAAAGCCATGGAACTTAACTGTATTTACTTATTTCTACAATATTTGTTTACTACTTTTCAAGCCAAATGGTCCCCAGGGTGGTTCACGATAAGAAAAAAAATCAGATTTATAAGCAGATGCTAAGTTTCTCACATGATCAGATACAGAATGCCAGGTGCTATCCAGTGTACTGCAGGTCTCATGTGGTTCCTGGCTATGCTCTTCTGAAATGTGGTGGTAGTAAAGGTTCATATTACAGTACAGATGATCTTCCAAGTCTTGTTCCTTTAGTCCACCAAGCATTCCTCCTCCTCCTGCTGCTTCTGTTGTTCTGGGCACATGGTATCAACAACTACTAGCCTTTAGAACTAACATCTTCCATTGGTTTTAGAAGGATGTATGACAAAATCTATGCATCTTTATTCAGGAGTCAGGCCCACTTACTCATAAATGGTGTGCTTGGTATGCATGGTATCACACCCTTAGCTGTGGACTTGGCCAAGACTAACCCTTAACTGGATTTGGACCTGGAATAAGAAGCTTATCACAGATTTCAGTTTTATTTCACCTTGAAAATGACGTAAACCTTAAAGTGCATAATGATCAACCTGTATTTCACAGTATGATTCATCTTTGGAAATGATGTGTTAAGTGAGTCTGTTTATGTTAAGTCTGTGAAACACAATGAGCAATTTATCCAATGATTGTTATTGATTTTTTTCATTGATTTCCCCCTCCAAGATTTCCCCCCCTGATTGTATCAACTTGTACTCATTATTTTAGGAAAACCATTTTATAAGTGAAGTGTCATATATCCCCACGAGACTGAGATCAAGGAATGAATGCTATCTAAGGAGTGCAATAAATCTTCCAAAAAAGGACAGGAAAGATTCTGAATATCTGGGAGTGTTTGTTTTGTATCACTCCCTCTTGGCATTCTCACAGGGTAAACTGAGGCTAGAGTCTGTTTGTTCTCTTCTTTGTCCTGTGTAAACTTTAATGCTCTTTAAATGATGGAAAATCAAATTAAAAACATTTAACTCACACTGTTTTATGTTTCTTATTTCTTGAAGTACATGTTGGACTGCAGCTAGACTATGGGTAGAGCTTTATTATCCATAGAAAACTAGATCTTCAGACTATGCAAGTCAGTACGGTTCTTTTGAATACAAATAATGGCAAATATGGGCCCTTAATCTAACCTAGGGACAAAGCTCTCAATAATATTATCACCACATTTGACAACAATAAAATAACCAGACAATTATAGATTTTCCTTGGTTTTTTTCTGGGCTGTGAGGCCATATTCTGGAATAGTTTCTTTCTGACGTTTCACCTGCATCTGTGGCTGGCATCTTCAGAGAATGGTTTGGTAGGAGTATATGTGAAGTTTATATACACTCCTACCCAACCATTCTCTGAAGATGCCAGCCACAGATGCAGGCGAAACATCAGAAAGAAACTATTCCAGAACACGGCCTCACAGCTCGGAAAAAAACCCAAGGAAAATCTATGGATGCCAGCCGTGAAAGCCTTCGACTTCACATCAAACCAGACAATTGCTTTGTTTGGCTTTTGCGCTTTCAAAATGTTACCTCTTGGTGTATGGCTGATTAACACATTCATGCTCAGCACCTGATGGCAATCTCAGATGAGCATCTGCATGGTAAAATGGATTGCCATGGATCTAAAGCCACCAACAGACCTCCTAAATTGCATTGGCTTACCTCTAATACAACGCTTTATCAGCAAGGCTTGTTCACATATTCAAATGGCCATCACTGGGTACTTAGGTGGGAGCTGGAGAGAGCAGTCTGGACGTAGAGAAGGCGTCTCATGAGGGATTCAAGAGCGTGTTGTTGATTTTGGGTGAACTAATGCTGCTCTGAAGTCATTGTTAAATGACAAACGTCACAGAAATTCAACTTGTCTATATCAGCTGATTAACATAAATTAGTTAAAAAGAAAGAATTAAAAATGTCATGGTAGTCAACAGGAAATTAATCCTACAACAGCAGTAGCAGCCTCATCTAAGCAGTTATTGCTGGAACTTAAGCAGAGAGGAACAAGAAAGAGTTCTTTCTCCTAAGACCTGTAAACTGTTACTGACAAACCATTTCCATATAGTAATGCAGCTGGGGTAGCAAAAGTGTTTATTTTTGTGAACATCAAAATTAATCTTATGAATGAAGAATACGAGGCATCTTTGGTTACTGTAGCAGCAGAAGAAGCAACAAAGCATCAAGCTGCTGCAACAAATATCTACAAGTCTGCTTCTTGAGAACATGCACTTAAAACCAAAGTACTAGCAACAAAAGGAATGCTAGCAGTTAGCTCATTTCAAACATTAAAAAGACAAACATTGATAAGTTTTAGAAATAAGAAAAAATGTTCCAAAATCTTTATTACACACTGTACAAAAATATTGCACTTTTAAATCAGATAATAAATATATACAAAAGTATATTACATGTGTTTTAATTTAAAAATGGTATAAAAAACAAAGATCCATGGGTAGGGCTACAATCTTGGGCAATGATCCAGCCAAAATTAATTGCTTAAAGTCTGTAGAATTAAAAGCAAGAATACTGAACACAGGCTCTCCTTTTCCATTGACATCATTGTGTCCTAAAGGGAACAGTTTTCCTTTTGGAACACTTCAGCTTGCAGATGGAAGGAAGGAATTTTTTAAAAGGTTCTTCCATTTTTTTTTAATCCATGCATGTTGAAAACTACTATGTTAAACAACATTCTGCTTAACCTTTTTTTTTTTTTTAATTTTATTTTTCTAGCTTGGAATTTTTTCTTTTCCCCATAGTGAAAATTCAAACGGGGCAGTCTTATCACCTGGAAAAACCTTTAATCCTCTGTTTCTACTGGCCACCAGTTGACCCAGGATGCCTGACTGACTAGATCATAACAAGAGCTTGGAAAAGTTAATTTTTGGACTATGACTCCCAGAATTCCCCAGCCAGCATGACCAGTGGCGATGATGGATGCAAGATTTTGGGAACCATAGTCCAAACAAGTATTTTTTCCAGGCTCTGCAGCCAAGGGGACACATGGCCAGCTTTCTATATTAAAGGCTTTTCTAAGACATCACAGTGCTAGCTGAATTGTCAATGAGGAAAACCCAAACCATAGTAAATACCTCTTTTCCTAATACAGTTTGGAAAGAAAGAAAATCTCAGACAGGTGCTATTTTGGGGGGATATACAACCCAAGGTTCCAGTTCAACAAAACACACCTTGAGATATTTGTGCAAGAGGACAGGAGTTGCAAATGAAAACCAAGCAGACAGAATGTCCTCTACCATAGCATTAACATGATAAGATGCAGTCTAGTGAATTAGACTTAAAGTTTATCCAGTTTTGCATCTCTTTGCTAAACCAGTGGCCAGTCAAATGTGCACAAGAAATGCAGAAACAGGACATGTAAAGGAAAAAGTCTATCCCTTGCAGTTTGTCCACAGCATTTGGTATACTTTAAAAAATCTTTAATGATGGAATCCCACAGAGTTGACAAGGCTCACAATTACTGACAGCTCATGAATTTGGTCTTATCGGCCTGAAAAAGGACCATGGCTCAATGATAAAGAATGTGGTTTGCATGCAGAACATTGCAGGTTTAATTCCAAGCTGGGGATTCAATTCCTGATTGTGCCAGGAAAAAAACCTCACACAATATAAGATAGTTCCCTATGTTCCTAGCCATTAGTGACCCAGCCCTACATCTCATTAATAAGTTAATCAAATATGTGAGAAGTCTTTCTATCTGAAACCTGTAGTCCTGAATCTAAAAAATTTCACCAGGCAATCCACAAGTTCCAAAATTGCGAGGTTGGAATTTTTTAAAATCTTCCATCAATTCTCTATACCATCAATAATGTTATAAACATTTATGTTGTCCTCATGTCCCCTTAAACAACACAAGAGGTCCAAATTCTTTATAACCTTCTCTTTCAAAGGAGTCAAAGCCTATTCATCCTTTTGGTTGCTCTTTTCTTGACCTTTTCTGACTAGTTTTTCTTTGGGGATGAGGTGAGCAGACTCCAGAACCCAACAGGAGATATCCACTGATGGAACAGCACATGTCTATGGAATCAAGAGAGCATCCCTTCTCACTGCAAACCTCTTTTGCTCTGTGCATCCCCCCAAAACTGTTCCATTTGGACCTCAGTTTTGGGTGGTTCCAAAGGTGGGAAGGGGGCAGAGAAAGTTCTCGGAACTGCCACTTTACTTCAAACAGGGCAGGATTCATTTATTTTTATATTTGTATTTTGCAAAAGTAAAACAACTTTTTTTTTGCCAGACTTTATATACACATAATTCATATGGCCAAAAAACCACCTTCCTGAGAAGTGATTCGCTTGCAATAGCTTTAAAAGCACAATAGTCAGAATGGATGAGAACCATGTGAAAGTGATACTTAACATATGCCCATCTCAATTTACGTTCTGTTTTGTCTGCCTCCCTCCTTTCCTACAACAATTGGAAGAATATAGAACATTTCTTCAAGGGCAACCCAGCCCGACATATACTTTGGCCAAAGGTCTGCTCTCATTTCCCATCTGACCAAGTGCAAGAGAACAGTTCTCAAACAACAACAAAAATCCAAACTCCAAGCTCCTGTGTAGAAATCTCAAACCTAGTTAAAAGTAATCATGCCCAAGCTTTGATCAGATTCCAGTGAGACTGAAGCAGGAAGTACTGGACACCCCCTGCTCCCTACGACACCTCACTGACTTGAAAATAATCCTGTGGCAGGTCTGCAATTAATAACAGTACCCACATTGCACTTTATTACAAGCACTTAAATGAAGGGGAGTGGAACCTTGTGATCCATCTGACAGTTAATCTTAATAAAACAAGGTCTGTGGTAAAGCCCTCTTTGTCAAAATGTTATGGAAATGTAACCTCTGAGGGGGAAATTATAGCCACAGACTGCTGTTTCCATACATTTTAAGAATTGTCTTAAAGTGGATCAAACCAGGGAGCCAACAAGCAAAGTGAAGTGGTTGCTGTGTTCCAATGCTTTTCAAAAGGTTGTGTACACTAAAATACAGTTGTTCTTTGCACTGCAAGGAGGACGACTCAAATCCCTAACCCACCCCTCCTCCTGCTAAAGTTGTAATGCTTTACACACAATATAGAACCATGGCAATATGCTCAGCTACACTCAGAGCTCACATTTCAACAAATGTCCATGTATTGTTCTCCCCCACCACCTTTTTTGAGGGGGAAGCAGGAACAGGTGGATCCTATGCAGAATATCCACGTAAATTTCTTGTCATCAACCCCAAGTATTCTTGGTTGATTGTCTTTACTGACTCAGAACTCTGTTCTTGTAGTATCTTCACTCGGGCATCATGAACTTCCCACAGAATAACCTTCTCCACATGACTGACAACACCTTTGTTTGTAGAGGTCTATCAAGCATAATTTTAGTTGCTTTATAAAAGTACAGTAGTGAGTTGTATCCTTGCATTCTCCTTCTGAAAAATACATTGAAATGTGACAAGAGTGAAAATGGACAGTTACATCATCACACCTCAGAATAAGCAATGCTTTGATGTTCCAGGCCAGTATCTCATTTGGTGGAAATGAGAATTAAGACCAAGAGAAAACATCAACATCCCCTCTCCTTGCCTCTTGCACTGTTCACAAAACTATCGTAGAGTTATCTGACGGCTGCTTGGAGACTCATTCAGGAACAAGATGCATTAAGTGAATATAGCTCTGTGCCTAACTTGGCGTCCATTTGCTTCTGTATCAATTTGTGAACTGGAGAAACTTTGTTCACTAATTATTTGGGACAGTGGGTTTAGTTGATGGCTTATCAAATTCATTCTAGAGTTCAGCACAATTCTCTAAATGCAGTTTGCCACAAGTGACCAAGTTCAAAAATGGGAAATAAACATTTTACATACGGTCACAGGAAGTGACATTGCAATGCTGCCAAGTCACTGGTCTCTTCCTCCAGGCACACGACTGATCTGCTACAGGTCTCTTACTTCTCCTGTGTATGCAGCTGACTTGCCGTGACTGGAATCCACTTCCACAATCGACAGTGCAAGGTCGCCAGGGACCTGCCCGCCAATACACTTCACATTTCTCTGAAGAACAGTTTCTTCTAACAGACGGTCTGCAGAAGAGGGAAGGAAGAAAAACAAAACAAAATATGGTTTCAGATGTAATTCCCCCACACACACACACACAAAAAGAGAGAGATTGTACATAAGGACATCTCTGTGTCACTAATTCAACAGAAACTGGCAGTCCAGAGCAAAGTGGGTTAGTTGAAGTTCATGTGTGCAAGCCAGTCTCATAAGCACCTACTCTGCTTCTTGGCCTCTGTTGCACTCCAAGAGTTGTGAAGTCACAGACTACATACAACCTCTGGACCCCACTTTTGTGGTCCCTGAAATCCCCCACCATTCTCCAAAGCCCCTCAATTCCATGCAAGTATTCAAATATACCCCACTCAATCCAGCACAAATATTCCAGATAACAGGAAGGGCCATTTTGAGAGAACTGCAGAGGAAAGTGAGGCATTTGGGCTTTTTGGGTGTGTGTGACCTGTGGGGGAGGGTCTGAGGGAGAAATTGGCCCATGGTGCCCATGCGGTTGCCCACCTCTGGTCTAGATGAAGGGAGGGGAGCATTCAGATATTGATGAACCATTGCTCCCATTGTGTGGCACCACTGGCCAGTCTGGTGATGATTGATGGGAACTAGACTCAAGCCATGTTGTACAAGGACAGTTTGCCCAGCCCTGCAGTTTGCCTAGTCCTTTTCAGATCTAATAACCCAATATCACCTGGTCTTTCTCTCTCCAGCCTTCCCCTACCTGCTCCATTTCCTCCTATCAATAATGCCTCATCCCAGTTCCTAGGCCCTACCTGATATTCACTCTAGTCCAGGTTTCTCATTGGCTTCTCTGTTCTTTAGCTGTATGCCTCCACCATGCATTGTCTCCTGAAGTTGCTGCCTACTTTTGGGTGATGGGATAGCACGCTTATTTGCTAGCCCTACCCTTTACTAGAGTTGGGCAACTTATGGCCATCCAGAGGCTGGAATTCTCATCAGTCCTAGCCAACATAGTTAATGGTTAGAGATGTGGTAATTGCCATCCAACACCTGGAGAGCCACAATTTGCCCACCTCATCACTCTTAATACAAAACTTCATTCTTTGGGTTCTCTGAGTACCTCCTTCTGATATTCATCTGAAAACAGACAAAGAAAAGATATAGGGTGGAATTCTCTTGGTGCCTATGGGCTTATCAAGAAAGGGAAAAATATCTTGGAATTATCAAGACTTTCCAGTTCTTTTTGTTTTGATTTCATCTGCATATTCATGGTTTCGCATCAAAACTCTTTCCTGAAATATCTTGGCTTTCCCTCTCCCCCCGCCTTGTGTTTTTCCTCTTCCTCCTCCCAATGATCACATGTCACATCTAGACTAAGAGTCAGTGGAATGTGACTTTCACCCATTTCCACAGAGCCTTTTCTAATTATTATTCAGGAGTTATAGTCAAAGTGTTAAAGTACTTTAGCAATTTTGCACTAGTTAAGCATTAGGGTCATTTTCTTTTATTGCTAGCATTCTCTTTCCCTCACTTGATCTCTGTTGAATCTGGGTTCTGGGGAAAAAAAAAAAAAACTTCTGTTACTTGGCGGCAGCCATCTTAGCTAATTCCAGGATAACGCAAAAAGACAGCCATGGAGAAGTACTTTTCATTTCGGAAAACAGCAGGTTAATTTTAACTGAGCTGGGGAGTGGGAATAAAAAGTCCTTGTTAATGCCAGGAGTTTTCTGGGAATACTTTGGGATGGGGAAAATGTTAAATCTCAAAAAACAAGCAAACCCCCAAATGAAAAAGACAGGAACAAAACAATGGACTTTCTGATTTTTCCAGTCTGTCTGTCTGGGCTGTTGCTCTAATGCAACCAGGGATTACTCTAGCGTATACAGTCGGACCCCCATATCCGTGGGAGTTTGGTTCCCAGACTTACCTTGGATAACAGCAAATACCATTGAAAATAATGGGACTTCAGGTTTAAAATACCACAGAGTTGCCTTGGTGGACCTAGAAAATTTCTAGAGTGGATGCCTCTCTAGGCATTTTCTAGGAAGACTCTATGGTATGTGCTCCTCTTTTTGTGTCCTGTGGATAATTGAAACAGTGGATATTGGTTCCGTGGATACAGGGGTCTGATTGTAGTAACTATTTTGAAGGGGATGTTGCACAAGGAGGTATCCAGCCACAACTTGCACAATTATTTTTCCATCCCTGCCCAATGTCTGCTGGAGCACTGGGATGCAGTTGTGGCTTCAACCTGAACAGTCACAGACTGGCTTGGAGAATGCCCATCAGAGCAACTCTATGTGATTCCCCCAGCTACCAGATATCACCCTCGTGAACCTTCTGTGTAAGTACACTGGTGGAACCTAACACTTGACCATTGTCAAATAGTATCTGACCATAAATCCCTTGGGGTTACCCAATCTTGACTCTGCTTTCCTTGAGTCAGCACAGAAGTTGGGGCAAGTATTCAAGCCTAACTCACTCTTTCCAAACATACAGCTTTCTGGATATGTTGGACCACAGCTTCCCCAGCCAGCACAGCCAGCCAATGATAGAAGTTGGAGCCCAACTCATCTAAGGAGCCTTGCTTAAGCAAGGTAGGCCTAACTAGGCTGGGTGGAGGGGAGACATACGGTTCATGACTCACATCTATCCAATAACATCTGGCAGGAGAAACAGAGAAAAACATAACATGATGTCTGGTGAACAAATAAAGAAAGGAAGTTAAGTAAAAGTTCCTGTCTGGTAGTAACTGTACCTTTTCCTGGCATTGCACAGTGAGTTTGATACCATGGATCCATTTTGATACTGACACTGAATGTGGCGGTGCTGTAGCCCTACTCCATGGCCTATGCAGTGACCAGTGCACTGAAAAGAAAGGTGATAAATATAATCTTTTAGAAAGGTAGAAATGGGATTCCTTTTGTGCAAAATGCAAACAATTCAAGCTTCTAAAGATTACATGGCCCATCTTCAGTTCCCTATTCGTGTGCAGCAAAATTTAACAAATGGCCAGAGGTGATTACATTATTCAAAGCTGTTCTCTGCGGCCTACATCTATTTGAAAGCCTAGACATTACGTGTCAGTCAGTCTGCTTAACAACCCATGAAGTCAACCACAAGTGCTGACTCAAGCATTAATACATCTTGGGGAATCCATACAGAGCAGCTTTTCCCAACATGGTGCTCTTCAGGCATGTTAGAATACAATTCCCACAGTCCCATGCCCAGTCAGGATTCTAGGCTAAAGGATACCAGTCAGTCCCAAATGCAATAGTACTGTGGGCAGGATGTGACACTCTTGCCAGCCTATGCTATGGGCTAAGGGGATGAAGGTTGCTCCTTCTTCCCTTGGTGGCCAAAGGCTCTTAAGGTACAAATCTTTCACCATCACCATCCTTGGACATTAAGTGGCCAGAGGTGCACGCAGGCACTGTACAGCTGCTTTTATGCACCTGGAGAAGAAGTAGAGGCCCCCTCTTTGCCCTGGACTAAAACAAAGAATGCTGTGTCTTCCCTGGGTGTGCAAGGGCAGCTGGACAGTGCAGGGGTACCCCTCTGAATAATCAAATGGGCTGAAGGGAAGGGTGCACCTGCCCCTGGGAGCCTCCAGCTATCCTTGAGTGAATCTGGCAAAGACACTGCACAAGAAGGTCTGCATGCCTCCTCCTGCAATTCCTTAAAAAGCCTGTATGCTAGTGCATCCTGGGGTTACGCTGGCATAAACCTGTGAAAGGATTCTGACCCCTATTTTATGGGACAAAATAAATTAACTGGGGTACAGGGGAGGGAGGGGGGAATCCCAGGTTTCATCTAAGACATTGAGAGCACAAGGGACAGGTTTAGATCATAGGGATATAGGATGCCATGTTGCACCACAAAGCTTGACTACTGGTCTGTATGGCTCAGTATAGATATACCTCAGTTAAAAAGAAAGATGTCTTCCTGGCCGTTGCTTCCTTAACAGAAAATTTGGTACCAGAGGCAGAAATAACAAGGAAAGAATAGCGATTGATTTCTAGACCACCCAAAAAGAACAGCAGTTTGAAAAGTTCCAACTTCTTATTCAAAACTAACAATATGCAAGTGTGAAATGAAAAAAAAAAAAGAGGCTTGTCTAAACAGGGAAAATACTCCTCATAGAATTCAAGGAGAATACCTTTTGTCTAAATGGGATCCTGCCGTAATTTGCTGTATTCAGAAGCCCCCCCCCCAAACATGATATACTGCACCAGAAAAGCTTTCATGGCTTTTCCCAAAGATTTTAAAAAACTGTGACGGAAATATGCATTCCTGATTGTTGGGACAACGAATTCAGATTGTAGCACATTCTCAGTGAGGACAGAAATGGATTATTGATTGGTCGGATGTGTACGGGGGGAGGGGGCAGAGCTTGTTGGTAACAAAGTGGCTGAAACTGCCATTTTGAATGTTCGCGGTAGCAATTGTGCATTGAGGTGACAAAACGGTCCCCCATCCTCAGCTTGTTTAAGCAAAAGTTTGCACTTCTACACCTTTTAAAAAACTTACTTTTAAAAAATACTGTTCAGCAGTGGCAACTTGGGAAATTAAAAACAATAATAATCCAAAAAGCAAACCTTAATTTTGCCATCTTATATAAGGGACATCATTTTGCTATGCCATTACATATAATGGGACTTGCGTATTCGTGGATTTTGGTATCCACGGCGGGTCCTGGAACCAAACCCCAGCGAATATGAAGGGGCAACTATGATTGCTAATGGGTACAATTTCCTTTCATGTGCAGGAACTCTGGTCTTTTTCTTAATCTGTTCTGCATAACTAAGTTCCTTGTATTTGATCATCTTTCAGCCCTTGCTCTTTATTCAGTTAATGGCGCTTGTGCTCAAAGCTCCACTGGAAGTTATGTGGGGGCAACCCCACCAGTGAAATTACAAATTGGTTCATTTTTTTCATTAATTACCTGGCCCCATGGGTGAGTGACCCATTCTGTACAAGAATGCCCCATGCAGGGTTTCTTTTCCAAAGGGCGCTCTTTATGGATGCAGCTGCCCAGAGGCAACATTATAGCAGTACCATTGGCTTTGACTTGCTTGCAGATTCTTTGCCGCTGGCGAAACCCACTGCCGCATAAAGCAGAGCACTCAGACCAGGCGCTTGTTGCCCACCTGGAGAGGAGAAAGACAAAAAAGTAACATACAAAAATAGCAAACTCACACCATATGTAGATTGAATTATGCCAACCAGAAAAATCCATTTGCAAAAAGATGTGGTTTTACCTCGGTCCTCCATGGGACCAGAACAAAAGAATGCCGGAAGAATGCCAACACCATGCGGTAAGGCAGCACAATGTGTGTGGCTCTTTGGTGCCACCTCAAGAACCACATATTAGATTTGGATATCTGCTGGGGAAAGTCTACACAAGAAGACATTTCAAACTGGATTATTTCTGTAGTGTGGATGTACCCATTCTTAGTACCTGCACAACCAGGTTTTAAGGCTTCATCTTGGAACAGAAGAAAAACATCTACTAAGCTGTGAAACTGCCTTCTTAAGTCTTACAGCAGAACACAGTTATACACCCCATATATTCTAGGGGGCTGTATAGGCATGTCTACACTGGCTGCTTCATCTGGGGCCAGCTTGGAGCATTATGCTTCGGACTGGCCCCAGAATGGCCATGATGGTGGGCACACACACTGAGCCAAATCCAGTACAATGGCGCATCACTGTCCACATGGGCCAGTCGGGCTGACACCACATCAGCCCTGCTGGCCCCTGTGTATTGGAGATGCTGCCACCAGCTGAGAAGCGCAAGGAAGGATCCTTTCCGGAGCTGCTGCTGACTCACCAGCCTAGGAGCTCCACGGAAAACCTGCTCAGCATGCTGTTGCTACCGCTGAGGGCCAAAACGGGTGCCCAGACTGTGATCAACAAGGAGGGAGTCACTCGACCCCTTCCTCATTGATCACATGGGTGCCTGGTTTCTGCCCTCAGCAGGCTTTCCATGACGCTGTTTGGCTGGCGAGGTGGAAGCATCAGAACTGCAGGGAAGGAGATGAATCTCGTCAGAGCCACCACCATGTTGAATTTTGCTGTGTAACCAACATGGCCGCCTCTGAACACTTTCCTTTAGGCTACAATACAAACTTTAACATCTCAGAGTGACAGGAAATAAAATTAATGTGAAAAGCTCAACAACATTTCGTAATATATACCAAAAAAAGCAAGTAAGGCATGTACATACCTGGCAGGACAATTGTGGATGCTGCAAGGCTGATAACTTACAATTGGCTTCACACTCTCTTTGCAGAATGACTTGTTCACCTTTTGTTCCTTCTCATTTACACACTGGAGTCTTTGGAACTGGGTCCCAGAATTCCCACAAGTAGCAGAACAAGGATTCCACTCCCCAAGATCCCATTTATATTCTGGAAAAAGTACAGGGTAGGCATACAAAGCATAGTAAAGGCTTCAGATTACATCTCAGATATATTTACAACTTCATGATATAGCAATCTGCCTTACTATATCAAGGCTAGAAGCATGATGTGAGCTGCCTTCTACGTTCTTGCTTTTCCATTTTTTGTTGCTTGCTATAAAAAGGACATTCTTAATGACACTCCTCCTGGATACTAATACAGCACCATGTGGATATTGTCGACTGCTTAAGCGTTACATGTGTAAAATGATATAAGAAATTGGAAAAAGAGTCACTATTCTATCATTTGACAATCAGTAGTTTTTGATCCATCTCTACTTTTTTGTATATTGTACCAGGTGGAACACTTCCAGCAGGGGTGTAGCTATGGTGAGAGGGAAATGTGTCAAAATGAGGACATTGCCTCCAATAAGAATTTCGCCCTCCCCCCATGAAATTTTCCTTCAGTCCCCAAATTTTTAGTATTGCGGTGAATGAGACATGGAAAATCATTCACACCTAGAACTCTTACATACATTTGCTGTGTTTGCATTCCCTTGGTACACTTTGCTCTCCCCTTCTCTTTGAGTGTCTAAACCAGTGGTTCTTAACCTGTGGTCTGGGAACCCCCAGGGGTACTCACAGGAGGTCCACAAAAGCTTGAAGATTGCTTGGCCCACCTCCTGCCTGTAGGAGAGTGACCTCATGATAGGAGCCAAGGCAAAGGCTGGCTGGCTGGCTTGGCCTGCACATTGTCATTCAATCTGGTCCAGCCACAAACCTGCAGGAAGAAGCAGGAGAAAAGTCTTCCCTCCCCCTCCAGTGCCTCTGAGGGAAGGTTTAATGGATTGTGTTGTTGTTGTTTTAAATCTTGAGTTAAGTCTTGGGGGTCCATGGTAATAAAATATATTTAAAGGGGGTCCCTGGTAAAGAAAAGGTTAAGAGTTACTGGTGTAAACTATTTCTAAATGCTCAACTGATGTTTTAAGTTACTGCAATGGCAGAAATTTGGACATTGAAGGAATATTTCATTGTGGTGGGAGGGGCAAGCAGAAATGGTAGGGGGGGCAATGACCTTATTCTCCACCCCCTGGTAGCAACACCCCTGAGTCCCTCAACTGCCAAACAGAGTGGGAAAACTGTGTGGATGAACATCATCCTGGTGATCATGCATAGCAGGGGGTTAGTGTAGATGGTCTTTGCATTCCCTTTCAGTTCTATGATTATCTGAACCATTTGAGGCAAAGGGGTAGGGGACATCATGGCAGAACTTGGAAATGTTACTTTCTTGGACTGCAGCTCCCAGAATCCTTTGGACTTTGCCATCCAAAAAGTAACATTTTCCAACTTCCTTGTCCTGTCATCGTTCACCACTCCTGTGTAGCAGATATACTCTGTACTCAATGTATCATAACCTTCCAGCAACATTACATTACATAGCAAAAGTCTTGACTATCTGAATGAATGGTTATGAAAATAAAGTGGAAAAACAATAGCTTTCCTCACCTGCTCAAATTAATTCTATAAACTAGAGTGACAATCTCCAGTAGTAGAAATCTCTCCCCACCACACTTTTTTTGGATTACAATTCAGAATGATTCCACATTAACCCCTTACAGACCTAATTTAAAAGAGGAAGCACTATACAATGTTGACAGATTTTTATGCAATCAGGAGTGTCATGAGGTGTTTTTCAAAAGAGGGGTAGGGTTGGTCCAGTAATATCAAGAATAATTGATAGCTCCCAGCTGTATCTACAGTCTCTTTCCTGTAGCACATAATGAATTGTTTAACTTATTGGGTTGTCAGCGTTTCCTAATTCCTTCTGGCTTCTTAAAATAATACAAAAAGAGCTCTTTTAAAGCAGAAATGGTTAAAATTTACTGAGTGTAAGTGAGGCTGAAAGACTGTATTATTTACTTTGTCATAAGACACAGCAAAATGGTGTTCTCTCCAAGCACCTACTATGCAAAACCTATCCCGCTTAGCAATATTTTTTATGCACACATACACACACACAGAGGCCAGCTAATGCCCCAAGATCATGAAAGAAATGCAGAATAACATTGTTCCCTCATAAAAATAAAAATAAAAAAGCAGCTGCCTAACAGCTCCTGGTTTGCTTTACATCAGCGTCACTTGCATAGTCCTGCCACCTGCTTTGAGAAACTGTAGGTATCAAACTAGGCACTAGCTACAGCACTCAAATGCTGTGCCATGGAGAAGGAAGCCACCCCCTTGGGATGCTTCATGATAAAGCTTTTATTGTGGAAACATCCTGCCTTCTTCACAGAATTAGACAGGGAGTCCAGAGGGCAGAGACATCCATGTGAAAACCCACCATTTACTTCAGTTCTTGCCACAGAAAACCCATTAAGAAGGTGAAGACTGAATAGGCACACAATGATCTTTTACTGGGAATGCTAGGAGCATCCAGCTGGAAATACTCTTCTTCTTGTTGTTCATAGGATCATAGAGTTGGAAGAGACAACAAGGGCCACCCAGCCCAACCCTCAGCCATGCTTTAAACAATCAAAGCATTGCCTTCAAGTCGTCTCCAACATGTGGTGACCCTAAAATGACCCCATCATAGGGTTTCCTTTGCAAGATTGGTTCAATGGGGGGGGGGTTGCCTTTGCCTTCCTCTGAGGCTGAGAGAATGTGAAACCTGCCCAGTGGGTTTCTATGGTTCAGTGGGGATTCAAAACCTGGGCCCCATCTGAGTTTCCCCCCAGCAGCCCCCATAAGCTTCACGGCGGGATGGCGGCAAGGGGACCGGGGAAGGAGGAGAGGATGGCAGCCACCCTCCTACTTCCCCCGATCCCTGGGGGGGATGATGGCAGCAGCGGTGATGACATGGGTTGGAAACTGAAGAAGGGAGAAGAGGGCAAGAGAGCGGCCCACTCCCTTCCTCATTCCTGATCGCTCGGGGCGGGGGTGATGACTGCAGGACCTTGACCTGTCAGCAAGCCCCACCCCTGTGCTCACCTGGCAATCAGTTTTGCATTTCTTGTCCAATAGGCAAGTGAATCAAGGTGAATTGCTTGTCCTAACAAGCAGGAATGTGCACCCCCCCTTGCAGTTTTTTAAAAAACTTTGCAGAAAACCGTGAAGTCTCCTAGCACTCAGTATATGGCGTTTTTTGTCCTGCTCCTTCTGAATAGGGCAAATTGCTGCAGGTTGCCATTAGGGCAACATGTTTTTTTCCTTGAATTCTATGAGGATTTTTTCCCACCGTTTAGACAACCCCCTGGTCTCCAGAGTCATAGTCCAATGCTCAAACCACAAACCATGCTAGTTTTCGAGAAAACACTCTTGCTCTCTGTTGTATTTAAGCGCCACCCCTACAGATAGCCAAATGGAGGTATTGCAAGCACCAGCTAAGCAAGGTGAGGGAACATAAGGGGCCCATAGAGTCCCACCTGAGCCTATACCGTAGCTGGCTTCTTGGTCTTATGCAACTCATTGCAAACTGAACTGCTTTTGAATAGCCTGTTCTTATCTGAACACCCACTTCCAGCTTGCTTTCAAATACTAGACATGCATGAAAACTACCTCCCAACAGTGTATAATCCCTCCCTCCCTCTCTATCACACACATGCTCTCATACACAAGAAGACAGATGACTCCCTTGGTGATCTCCCATTTAACACTCTGCTGAGGAGGCTGAATGCAAGGATCTCCATTTCCCCCACCAGGCTTGGAAATACAAGATTCATATCCATTTAGTCCACTGTTATCTACTCTAAGTTGGTTTTGGATGGCAACTACCTTAATCCCCCAGACAAGTATGGGAGTTGTAGTCCAGTATATCTGGAGGGTGACGAGTTCAGAAAGGCTTCTTTCTGGCTAGTACCAATCTGCTTTCCTATCTCTGTCAAAGGGCTTTCCTTGCCACCTGCTACCTTTTCCTTTGGAGGTGTTAAAGCAAGCCTCCATCAACCTGGTGCCATCAGATGTTGGGACTTCAATGCTCATCATCCCCAGCCAGCATGACCAATGGTAAAAAATGCTAGAAGTTGTAATCCACACCATCTGGACAGCACCAGGATGGGAAAGGCTATGCTATTGTGTAGAACTGGTATCTTTGGCATGCAGAACACGTGTTCTACTATTACCACTGAGTGATGGTCCTTTCCCCTCCTAGAAAGCAAGAGCCCTATGTCCAGCATCCATCATACAGGCGATTGTTCTGTGCCAGCCTTTGCTCTCCTCCCTGTCCCCATCCAAAGACCTAATAAGACCAGGAATAGTCCATGTTGCATCAAACCAGGATTCTGTTTCCCAAACAGAAGGTCTCTGTTAGTTAGCCAACCCTTGTCAGGGCCTTTTTCTGCTCACTTTTGGCAGGTAGTCAAAAACTGTTGCTTCAGTAATTTTTTTTTCTGAATAAAACATCTATAAAATACATGGAGGGCCAGTGTTCTGCTACTGTTCTATTTCGTTTCTTAAAAAAAATTATTGTTCTTAGATTATTTTATTTATATTTTTCATTGTGACTGTACTGATAGATTTATCTTTTGTTAGCCACTTTATACAGAAAAGTGTGTTATAAATAAATAAGGGAAGTTAATAATAGAGACTCATCCGGGTTTGCTGGAACTGTGTGAGATCAATCACCTTCCGATTCTATCTCTGAATGTCTACACCTGCATTACTATTTCCAGCTGATAGTGCCCAAAGGGGGTGGGGATGCTCACAGATGGGTAATGCCATACAAAAATGGTTTCTGGGAAGTGGAGAGAAAAAAGAGCAAAGGAAACCATTCTTTATGGCAGTCCTATATCATGTGTTTTCCCCCAAATTATAAAATGGATAAAAGTCTCAAAATGTTGAAAGAAGAAAATAAAATGAAACATGCACAGCATTGCATCATGGGATCTTCAACTCATCTTCAACTAACCTTCCTTTTTGACATTCACCCAGACAGACAATGGCTTGGCATTTGATGAAGTCCAGCATCTGTACTGCCCAGCAAAATGGTCAGACACAACATTCACTTCTAGGATGCGCCCCTGGACCAGGGTTCTGTGAGTGAAGCCTTGAATGTCTTCAACTGGTTGGTTTTTGAAGAACCAGCGGATTGTGTTCTTTCTAGAAGGATGTATCGGACAACCTAGAAAAGAAGGATAAGTTTAGCATACAACACAGGGGGGGAGGGCTGTCTACCAATTTATGCCTTTCATTTATTTTATGTCTATTATTTAGAGAGGGTGGGGCAAGGAACCCCTCCTTTAACAAGGGGTCCATTCTCTTTGGGGCAATCTGTAAAGGGCCACATGTCAGCAGTAGGGGGTGTTCACAGCAGTGGTGGGATTTTAGTCAGCAATGAATGGGATACTTGCATTCTTTTTCTTTTTGTTGTTCCCTTTATTCCACATCCTTTTCTCACATTCCCTACCTCCATGCCACCTACAAAAAAAGGCTCAATGCAGCATGTGATCTGAGGCTACTGATTGCACACCCCTGGGGCCATTCACACATTATAGTGCTATTATTCCACTTTGATGGCCATGGTTCCATCCTATGAACTCCTGGGGTTTTGGAGTATGGTAAGGCACTACAGTGCTCTGGCTGAGAATTGTAAGTGCCCTTCCCTAAACTGCCAATCTCAGGATTCCACAGGATGGAACCATCGTATTGTCTAGACCAGTGGTTCTTAACCGGTGGTCCAGGGAACTCCCAGGAGTCCTCAAAGTCCTCACAGGGGATCCATGAAGGCTTGAAGGCTGCTTGGCCCACCTTCTCCCTGCAGTGGAGTGGCTACGTGACAGGAGCCAAGGCAAAGGCTGGCTGGCTGGGCCTGCATATTGCCATTCAATCCACTCTAGCCACAAACTTGTAGGAAGAAGCAGAAGAAAAGTTTTTCCTCCCCCTCTAGTGCCTCTTAGGGAAGGGTTAATGGATGGTGTAATTGTATTGTTTTTATTATTATCAAGTAGGAGCTGTTAGCCTCGGAATGTGGTGGAGTCTCCTTCTTTTGGAGTTTTTTAAACAGAGGCTGGAAGGCATCTGTCGGGAATGATTTGATTGTGTATTCCTGCATGGCAGTGGGCTGGACTGGATGGCCCTTGTGGTCTCTTCCAACTCTATGATTCTATGATTCCAGGTGTTGTTGTTGTTAGGGTTTTAAATCTTGGGGGTCCATGATAACAAAATATATTTAAAGGGGGTCCCTGGTAAAGAAAAGGTTAAGAGCCACTGGCCTTGACAATTAAAATATTCCTCATAGAATTTGCAGAGAATACGATCTATCCCAATGATATCCGAAGTGGATTTGCAGTATTAGGAGGGAGGGGGGGGCTAAAAATTCCACAAACAGTGGAGTAAAAGGGTTTGCTATTTGCCCCAAAGCTTTCTGGAAAATGCAGGTAGTGTCACATTTTCGGACGTGTGGGCATCCATATTCGCATCGCTGCACATTTAACTCAATTGCCGTTTATGAGCACATGTGCCCACTCAATTCAAATGACTGCAAATAGATGCAAATATGTGCAGAAATGTGAAGACAAATCAACTTCGCTGCGAATGAGTAACAATGCACATCCACTTGCAGTAAACCATTGTGTCTAGACAACCCTTAAGGCAGTTACAATGGAATCATAGCAGTATACTTCTGTAATGTGAAAGGGCACCTGGTTAAAAGGCTTGTTCTTGGAAATATTCAATATTATTTTGCAATGATGCAACGCATTTTTAGAAAATATGGTAACACTACACAACAAGCCAACGTCAAAGAGCTTCTGAGAAATAATACATGTAGTTCAGAACATGAATAGAAGGGCAACAAATTTAGCCCCTGTTCCAAGACTAACAAATATGTTTCTGAGTCATACCTATCCGTAACAGAGCTCCAGACACTACAGTAATGTTGGTACCAATTTCAGATGCCATAAGGACACGCTTTCTTTTACGATTGGTGAATGTTCCATTGTTCGGTTCCTGAAATCTCTGATCTAAGTAGAATATGGAAGGACATTAAGTAAAAGAAATAAAAACAATGTGACATTTTAATCAAGCAGACTGTTAGATACAGACATTATAAATAGAGGTAAAGCAGAGGTGTGAAAAGAGGGTGTGAGGTGAGCATATTAGCTCCCCCTACCATATTGCTGTTTTCATTGACCTCTTTGTACTAAGGCAACTTTCTGAAGGAGAGAGCTTCTTGTATCTGTGAAAGTTCTCCCTGTAGGAATATTTGGTATCTATATCAAGCAGAGTGCAGCAGAGCTAGTACAATATGAGCTTGTGGTAGAAACAGGAGAAAGTACTCAGGATGCTCTTGTCAGATAAAAAAGAAAACTTACATTTATTATTTCAGGAAATCCATCTTGGGATAGGAAAGGAGATAGACAAAAGAAGTTTACCTACACTTTGATACAAGAGTCCCTAAAGGCTGGCTCTCATGTGTGAGTGTTACATAGCATCCATTATGAGGCTGGAGCCTCATGGACACTTCTGCCCCAGACAAAGGGAGTCCAAGGACTAAGGGGCTTATCGCATTAGGGAAGGGAAGCGGCAGTAATGCCCAGGGGTAACGTGTCCCACCTTGCCTTATCGCATGACGTCAGCATGCTTCAGCTGCTCTCCTGTTCCAGTCCGGTGGGAGATGGTGGTAAACACGAATCTTTTTTTGTAATGGATTTTTCCAGTTAGCAAAAAGACTTGCGTTTACCACCATCTCCCACAGGACTGGATCAGAAGAACAGCTGATGGATGCAGATGTCATGCAATAAGGTAATAATAAAAATAATAATAATAATTTATATATATATCTCCTCTACAAAATGCAATCGGGGCGGCTTACAACATTTAAAATATACATATAAAACCCTCCATCCCACCCCCTCTTAAAATACAATTAAATAATTAAACATTTAAAAATACTTAATAAATACTAAAACACACACACACACACACAATAAAATAACTGGAATAGGAATTGGACCAATAAGATTTTTTTTCTTCTGATGGCCGGGTATCTATTCAGGAAAGGCCTGCTGGAAGAGATCTGTCTTAAGAGCTTTTAAAAAGCTATTTAAGGTGGTAATGTGACGGATCTCGTCCGGCAGGCCGTTCCATAATCTACCCTAGTTTTTAAAGGTTGCAGCAGATTCCTCCCAGAGGACCTGCATGCACAGGGAGGATTATATGGAAGGAGGCGGTCCCAAAGATAGGTAGGACCCAAGCCATTTAGGGCTTTAAAGGTGATAACCAACACCTTGTACTGGGCATGGAAACTAATGGGCAGCCAGTGAAGTGATCTTAAGATCGGTGTTATATGGTCTCTTCTAGATGTACCCGAGACCAGTCTGGCTGCCATATTCTGTACTAGTTGAACTTTCCGGACCAAGCACGAGCGTAGCCCCATGTAGAGTACATTACAGAGATCAAGACGGGAGGTTACCAAAGCATGTATCACGGTAAGGCGGGATGCGCTATTCTCGGGCTTTACTGCCACTTCCATGAGGCGCTAACTAACTTTTTGAGAAAAGGGGGAAGCGACCTCTCCAAGTAGGAGGGAAGCAAAAAAAAAAAAAAAAGAAGAAGCTTGAGTACCTAGACTTCAGAAAGAAACAGGAAGGTGAAACAAAAGGGCAGGCATGCTCTCTAGAGTCCTTTCTCTCACTAATCATTTCACAAGTGTTGACATTTCTTTCCTTCCAACACTCCCCTTGATATAGAGATCAAGGCCCCAAATCATAGGAAAGCATCTACAGACAGAAGAAACTGCCTGCTTCAGAAAGGTGCTGTTCATGCAGAAGAGGTGATGGAAATGTATGACAAGAGTGAAGATTCCATGCATCTGCTTCTTCATGAGTTTACCTATACAGGTTGCCTGCTGTATCCATGGTGGATACATTCCCAGACTTACCACGAATTCTTGAAACTGCAGATACAGTAGGACCCCTGCATCCACTGATTCATTATCCACAGGACACAAAAGAGCACACCTACCATAGAGTCTTCCTAGAAAATATGTCCTCTCTAGCCATTTTCTAGGTCCTCCAAGGCAACTCTATGGTATTTTAAACCAGAAGTCTCATTATTTTCAATGGTATTCACTATTATCTATGATTTTCAGTATTCACAACCCCCCCCCCCCCCGAATCAATCCCCTGCTGATACAGGGGTCCTACTGTAATGGCAAATCCCATAGAATCATGCTGGAGGACACAGCAAATGCCTAGAGAGGACACCTTTCTAGGCAGCTCCAGCATGACTCTATGGTAACTTCCAGAAGAAATTATCACAGAGTAGCTCTGGAGTACCTAGGAAATGCATAGAGAATAATATTTTTCAGATGACAGATAACTGAAACTGTGGTATCAGTCCCGCACATAGTGGGGGCAATGTATATTTAGAATGCCTTGGTAAAGAAGACATGGGACCACAACAACTGCCTAAGTAACAACTGGTTGCTGCTCCATCTGGCTTTCTACTTACCAGCCAGTTGAATAATAGTTGTGCTTAGAGCTTGTCCAAGAGCATTGGTGGCCATGCATGTGTAGGCGCCTGCATCTGCATGGGAAATATTGCTCAGAAGTAAGGAGCCATTTCTAACTGTAAAAACATGGTCACTTGGAGAAGCTTTGTTCTTCAACCACATCCTCTCAGGCCGGGGAAGACCTGGTGGAGGAAATGTAAGATACAATGAACATGTAGTAAGTATACAACACTCATTTTGGAGATTTTTAACATGCCAGACTAATTCTTTCTAATGGAGAAAATACAGTGAGTTTATTACACAGGATCCAACAATGCTCATTTAAGCAACTGCTTGGTGAACCAACTGTGCCTCTTAAAGAACTATCTATTTATTAACTATCAGTTGTACAAAAACCTGGAGATCTCTTCACAATTGGATTGAACCTATTGGAAATGGATACGCATGGAGCTATCTTACAGTAGGTCACCTTTTTTTGGGTTCATCTGACAATAATGAGGACTTCCTTAGTATCCACCTTCCATGTGTGATTAGGGAATGAGTAACAGATGGAAATTACATAAAGATTTTTCCCCCCATGAACAATGGCAAGTGAATTTTATTTTAGTTATTTATTTATACCCCACTCTTCGGCCACAAGGCTATCAGAGTGGCTTACAAATTGTTTTTAAGCAATTTACACATCTACACTGCATTAAGCAGTTTCCAAAGTGTGTTAGCTAATTGCCCCCACAAGCCAGGTACTCATTTTACCAACCTACGAAAGGATGGAAGGCTGAGTGAACCTGGAGCCCTCTGGAATTGAACTTGCAACGTGGTGACTTGCAGGACTGGCATTTAACCACTGCACCACCAGGGCAATGAATCTGTACCAGAGGTCACGTTTGAGGCATGAAGGTAGAAGATAAAAGAAACAAAACAAAATAATTGGTTGTAGGAGAAAAGATAGATATAGAAGATAGAAGATAGGTATTTCTAAAGATATTCTAAAGATGGAAAAGTTATTTAGGGTGCTAAATTAATCTAGTTGAATTCTAGGGGATTGTTGAGAGAGCAAAATTACCCCAAGGGAGTGGCAAGTAGGATGTCCAATATTGGGTCTTTGCTGTTGCTGTTGTATGCAGTTCTCTTCTCAGAAGAATTTTGGGAACTTGGGAAAAGTCTACAACGCATGGAGTACTCAGCTCCATTTCACAATCTACTCTTCACTCTTATATTACAGCGGCTGCAACATTTTATCCTTTCCAGCTTATCTCTGCTGGTCCAGAGGTTGTCTGGTATGTGCTGGTGGCTACTATATGAGACCATGGCTTTGTGTGTCTTTTGACAGCCTTCACATTGCCACTCAGGAATGTAGAGTTAATTCCCTGGCTCATTTTGCCAAGACTGTTCAGAACAGGTTTTTAATGAGGTCACACTACTCCTCAACAAGGTTCATCTCAACAACAGGCAATCTAAAACTGGCCAGAAAGGTGAGGACAGGAATTCAACTGGAGACTTCCTTTGGGAGCTTCCCTTGTCCGGGGTAGTGCACACGAGCATTTTCTGTGTTATGTCCAAGCGAGGTACTTTTCAAAAATACATGTCAATGGTTCCCCCATCCCACCCCTGTTCACTGTAGTACTACAAGCGTTGGCACTCCCATATAAAGAAAGTGGGACACGCACCTTTAGGACTAGGATTGCTAATTCCACAGCAGAATGTGGACTGCCTAAATCTTGCAGACAGGCCACAGGAAGATGGAAGGTTACAGTTATTAGGGCTATCTTCATCTTCACACTAGTAATCACATAGAATCATAGAGTTGGAAGAGACCACAAGGGTCATCCAGTCCAACCCCCTGCCATGGAGGAATACACAATCAAATCATTCCCGACAGATAGCAATCCAGTCTCTATTTAAAACCCTCCAAAGAAGGAGACTCCACCACATTCCGAGGCAGTGTATTCCACTTCCGAACAGCACTGACTGTCAGGAAGTTCTTTCTAATGTTTAGGTGGAATCTCTTTTCCTGTCCTTGTCTCTGGAGCAGCAGGAAACAAGCTTGCCCCATCCTCAGTATGACATCCCTTCAAATATGTAAACATGGCTATCATGTCACCTCTCAATCTTCTCTTCTCCAGACTAAACATGCCCAGCTCCCTAAGCCGCTCCTCATAGGACATGGCTTCCAGGTCTCCCACCATTCTTGTTGCCCTCCTCTGGACACGATCCAGCTTCTCAATATCCTTCCTGAATTGTGGTGCCCAGAACTGGACACAGTATGCTGAGTGAGGTCTGACCAAAGCAGAATAGAGTGGCACTATTACTCCCCTTGATCTAGACACTATACTCCTGTTAATGCAGCCTAGAATTGCATTGGCTTTTTCAGTTGCTGCATCACACTGCTGACTCGCGTTCAGCTTGTGGTCCACTAAGACTCCTGGATCCCTTTCGCATGTACTGCCATCAAGCCAGGTGTCACCCATCCTATATCTGTGCATTATATTTTTACTGCCCAAGTGTAGTATCCTACATTTCTCCCAGTTGAAATTCATTTTGCTAGTTTTGGTCCAGCTTTCTAATCTGTTCAGGTCATTTTGGATTCTGATCCTGTCCTCTGGTGCATTAGGGGTATCACCAGCAATAACCTCTTTTCCTCAAAGGGTCTCATTAGATGTTGGTTTGGGTTTTTGCTCATAATATCATGTACTGGGATGGGAATTACTTGTCAGCTTCCAGGTGGGGCTCCTGCCTGAGGCCTGAGAATTATGTCCACATTACATTGGCGACTTAGAGGACAAGGCCTGCTTTGGGAGAAGCTCACCCCAATGGTCCTTCTCTGTGCCAAGGCATCTGGTTCCCCAGATGTGTTATCATTTAACTCAGAGTGGACAATCTATGTAGCAGCAGCAGTTTCAGGCTCTCTTGTTCAGCTAAAGCAAACCTTGAGGCTTACTCACCTCTTGCCCTGGCCTACCTATTGTATGTGCCAAGCTGCTGGGCAGGCAAATTTGATAGGGTGCCCATGAGCATGTAAAAGCTGATGGGTTCAAGAGGAAACTGAACAAGTAGTAGAGCACTTCATGATCTCTATTAGTGGCCGCCTTGAACAGCACCTGGAGCCTTCTCACAATACTATTATAGCACTATTATTCCACTTTAATTACTACTACTACTACTAATAATAATAATAATAAAATTTATTTCTATCCCGCCCCTCTGCAACGCAATCGGGGCAGCTTACAGCATAAAAACTCCATAAGCACATCTGTACCCTAACCCACCCACCCCTTAAAACAATATTAAAACACTATGGCTGACTCCTGTGGAATTCTGGGATTTGTAGTTTAGTGAAGCCTAAGAGCTCTCTGGCTGAGAATGCAAAATGCCCCTCCCTAAACTGCAAACCCCGGATTCCACAGGAGGCAGCCATAGCAGTTAAAGTGGAATAATAGCACTATAACAGTGTAGTGTGATAAGGCCTCTGGTCATTTCTTTTCATCAGGTAGCAATTTTTAGATGAGATAGCATTTGTCTCCTGGTCTGGGGAAAGACTTGTTGTTTCACAACCTGAGCAGTGGCCTGGACCGGTTGAAGGAGAAATCATTTTGGTGGGAAACAGGTTATTGGTGCAGCCCAACTCTTCTGACCCTGAGAGATTGGGTTAGATCCTTTTGGGGGGTGAAGGGGAACATGCACCCATGCCCCAATTTAAAGGAGTCCCAGTAAAGAATCTCAGAAGGGGTTGAGATTTCTAGGCAGATGCCCAACTCAGGGGTTCTTAAGCCTGCCATCCTCACCCACAGAGGAAGAAGAACCCACACAGAGGATGATACCCACTTGGGTTCCTATTTCCTGCCATGCCTTTGACCCCCAGCACGTGGGAGGCGGGTGCATGCAGGTCAGCTGACACTGGATCCACCTCCTTATGTTGCACCGGAATCTACAGTTGTATTTAATGCATTGCAGTTTTGGCTATAGTTTGTCCAGAAAAGCTGCTTTGTGTCTGTTGTGTTTTCCTCTCCCTTTTACTTCTTCCATTCCCTCTAACCACTTGGGACACAAGCAGCTGCTCTTCATTGTCTTACTCTGAGGTCTTTTGTATCACCTGCTACCTGATTCTTTTAACTAAAGATGCCAGGGATTTAATCTGGGACCTTCTGGCTACAAAACTGTAGTTCCTCCCTATGACACCTAATTATTAAGCCAGGCTGAATGCTCTTTTTTCGCAGGTCATTTTTCAAAATTGCTTTACGGGAGATTTCTCCATGATGTGGAATGATCCTTGAGAGAGGAAGTTTAACATCTCAGTCAGAAGCTTAGCACTTTTCTGTCCACACCTCCAGTTTTCTTCCCCATCTAATGTAAACCAGACTTGGAGCTAGAATTTTTTTAATGGAAAATAAAAGTATCAAGAAGCCATCAGAAAGAAAATCACTCTAGCAGGGTTGCCGCAGATCTTAGACAGTTGCTGTCTTCAACTCAAAAGCCTGTTTTCTATAGATTTTTAAAAAATAAAATATATCTAAAGTCAACAATATATTAGAGCAAGAGATTTAAATGGCACATACTACAAACATTTCAGAGAAGCAGCTTAACCCCTACTCAGAGAAGAACTCTTGAATATAGGAAGAGATTTTATTTCAAGCTAGCTCTCCTTTTGTGGTTGCAGCCCAAATACTTTCAGCCAGAGTTTTGGCACCCTCTCATAACTGTTTTTTTAAAAGAGTTCAGAGTCTTTCTATACGCTATATTTTCCAAAAGCTGCTCAGGAAGACCTACTCACACTGCATATAGGTTAAGGAAACAATGCAAAAATGGCTTGTGCTAGTTTAAGTTATTGCCAAAGAATAAAATGTGGCAGGAAAGTTGTAAAGGTTGCAATCTTGCTGATTTCATGCATTTCAGCTCAATGACTTCTGCCATACCTGACTGCAAACCGCCATTCTTCAAGATGTTTACTGAAATGTTTAGTAAACATCTGCATTGGCTTCTAGCCTGTTGCTGGGTTTAATTTAAAGAACTGGCATTGACCTTTAAAGCCCTTCAAGATGTGGGACCAGGATACATGCATTTGAGCCTAATTTTGCCTGAAGGGAGGGAAGGAGAATATGTAGCCTCTAAATGTAGTTGGATTGCAGCTCACCCCATCTTTCACTATAGCTATGCTGGCTAGGGCTGATGGGAGTTGCAGTGAAAGAAAATCTGGAGGCACACATATTCCCCATTCCTTTCTTAAGGTCATCTTCATAAGCCACCACAGCCATTACAAATGATGATGATGAGGATGATGGTTATAATGATGATGATGATGATGATGATAATTATTTATATACCACCTTTTCTCCACTTTGAGACTCAAGGTGGCTTACAGCAGTTCAAAGATGCAGAGGGCTTGTCTATATGGTGAAAATAGTCCTCACAGGAGGAAAATACCTTTTGTCTAAATGGGATCCTGCATTATTTTGCCATATTTAGAAAGGGTGGGGGCAAAACCACGAAATACTCTGCGGGAAAAGCCTCTGCAGCTTTCCCAGTATTTAAAAAAAACTCAGAAGGAAATGTGCATTCCTGCTTATTGGGATAACTAGATTGCTTTGCTGCCCATTCTTGACAAGAGTGGAAGTGGAAAGCTGATTGGTTGGATGTGCGCAGGGCATGGAGCTTGCTGGCAAGGCAAATGCTCAGAATCGCCATGTTGGATTTTCACCATAGCAACTGTGCACTGAGGCAACAAAACAGACTTTTTTTTTCTTTTCTGCTTATTTAAGTGGAAGATTGCACTTCTGCACCTTGGATTTGTTTTTTTAATCCAGCAGCGGCAACTGGTGATAATAAAAACATGAGTAATTCACTCATGCCCACCATCTTGATTAACAGACATGCCCGTTTGAACATCAAACACATATGGCTTTGCATGCCTGCACTCTTGAAAAAAAACCGTGGAGACAAATGAAAGCTGCTGCAACTTGGCATTAGTGCGCATCAATCCACATTTTATTGCCTCGTATAGACAAGCCCACAGTTAAAAATTCACAGCCTACAGAAGTTAAAAAGGAATTAAACCATCATAAAATTAAAACCAGTCAAAGGTATAAACCATTAAGCAACAACAACTAATAAAAGTCCAGCGCATCATACAAGGCCCATTTCCCCTTAGGAAAGAAATTCTCAAAGGCCTGCCGGAATAAAAAGAGTTTTATCTGCTCATGGAAACACAGAAAAGGAATGAGCCAGTCTCCCCTCTCTAGGAAGGGAGCTTAAAAGCCTGGGAGCAGCAACTGAGAAGACTCTCTCCTGTGTTCAGCCTTCTGAATGCTGTGAGGGTGGACTCAAGGGGCAGGAAATATAAAACCAGAGGCTTGTCTGTTAGACTGTCAGATAGGGCCAGTTAGAAATAAAGTTAGGGACAGGGGCAGATACGAATAGATTAATTCTTGAGAAGATGAGATGAAATAGAGTCACTTAGGAAGACAGGAACTGGTGAGATCTGAATAGGGCTTTGGTTCGATGGGAACTGAGACTGTGGAAAGGGTTCAAGGAATTCATGTTTAACTTACTTATATAATAAACCGTTTCTAGGATGGAGGACCATCACCTCCCAAAAATAGTACTCTACGGTGAACTCGCCACAGGTCAGCGTAAGAGGGGCGCTCCAAAAAAGCGATACAAGGACTCCCTGAAACAACATCTCAGCCTCGGCCAAATTGATCACCAACAGTGGTCTGCCCTGGCCTCACATCGGGAGGCATGGAGACACACTATCCACAATGCTGCAGCCTTATTTGAGAATTCACACTGAACAAGTCTTGAAGAGAAACGACAACACAGAAAGAATCACAGCCCAGAAACATCACCCAAGGAGACCTTCTGCTGTGCTTTCTGCAACTGGACATGTTTATCTCGGATTGTCCTTTTCAGTCATCAGTGTGCTTGCAGAAAGCGCGGGATGAGTCCTTCCTGAATCTTCGTTTGCGAAGAAAAGCCAGAGAGTGAGAGAAATAATAAACTTTTACTGTCCCCTGCCCTCCAACTCTGTTTGAATGCTTTGTTGAATCCATTAATCAACACATCCACTTTGAGACCTAAGTACCATATCCAGGGAGGAATCTTTTAGGTAGAAGGGAAAGGTGAATGATACGAACCGAAGGGCCACCACAGGCCTGATCCGTATGTCTCAAGTAATATGCAGATCATAACTCAGCTAAAACATTCCACAATTGTCTGGACACAATACTCTGCTCAAATGAATACATAAATTAATGCATAATATCAGATGAAATACTGAGAGCTGGCCTTCTCCCAAACATCTTTTATTTTTGTGAAAACCAACCCTGCTGCCCTCAGTTTGAACTGGGGTAACTCTACTTCCCCCAAATTCTTTTAGCCCCAGAGGTGAAAGCATACAGAAACAATACAGATAAGAATAAGTAGGACCCCCGTATCCACTGGGGATTGGTTTTGGGACACCCTGTGGATACCAAAAACTGTGGATAATAGCGAACACCATTGAAAATAATGGGACTTCCAGTTTAAAATATCATAGAGTTGCCTTGGAGGACCTAAATATGGCTAGAGGACACATTTTCTAGGTAGACTCTATGGTAGGTGTGCTGTTTTGTGCCCTGTGGATAATTGAATCAATGGATAATGAATCTGTGGATACGGGGTCCTACTGTACAACACATGGGCATCTCATATCACTGCAATCTGTCTTTTTTTGTAAGTGGGTATCAGAAAAAAAACACCAATACCACCCCCCACCAAGTAGTAGGGTGGTGGTACTAGGGTTGCCATAATTCTCTGCCACAAAATCAGGACAGAGCACCCATGGGAGGAGGAAGGAGGAGGGAGCCCTCTTCTCTCCCCCGCATCCCCATGAGGAGAGCACCCAAAGACTCACCGCAACTCCATGCGGGAAGCAAGCAAGAGGGCCAGGGCGTGTGGGTACATGGGGAAGGAAGCAGGCAGGTTGCTTTGATCGTGATTTCCTGCGTGGCAGGGGGGTTGGACTGGATGGCCCTCGTGGTCTCTTCCAACTCTGCAATTCTATGATTCTATGAGGTGGGGGAGTGAGGCAGGAGGGAGTGCTGCCCCCCCAAAAAAAACTGCCACCCAGGGAGGACTGCCCTCCCTCCCTCCCACCCTTGCTATGCCAGCCCATTGGGCTGGGCTGCTCTGCTGCTTCAAGCAGCCCAGCCAGATGGGACAATTTTTAGCCCCCTTAATCTGGGATGTACTGTATAGCAACCCTAGGCAGCACCCAACTACCTTACTCCAAAGTAAAATTAATTCATTTCCCTAACCTAAACAGCAATCATTTGACCATAAGCATGAAGTACATTAAAAACACTTTCGGCTAATCATTCCCTGACATTTGCTTGACTTTAGTATTAAACACATTAAGGGTCATAGTCTTAGGTTGCATACCCTCCAATGTTTCACATGAAAACTGCGACACATGTGGGGGAAGAACACCAGAATGTCACCAAGTTGGCCAAAGTTATTAATGAGGAAGCATGCACAAGCTAGGAGAGACTGCAGCAGCGTGCTTTTGCAGGAGCCTACAGGGAAGGGCAAGATTCTGCCACCTCTTCTCCTCTCCTCCCTACTGAGTTGAGTGCAAAAACTTTTGCGTTTTGAATTCATTTTGAAGCAATGGAAGTAAGCTGAAGACAAAGACAGAAAGTGGTAGGGAGAGAAAGAAACTGGGACACTTTAAAAGGAATGTAATAAAGTGGGGTGGTAGAGGATTAACCAGGACTATCCCTGAGAAACTGGGGCAGTTTGGAGGGCAGGAAGCTGCAAACCTGCGCATGTCTACTCAACAGAAGTTGCACTAAGTTTCATCAGATTTACTCCTTCATAAGTAAATACACCCTTATAAACCTAAAGTTCTACACAGAAAAGTTTGTGCCTTAAAAAGGGAGTATATCTGTTGTAGGCAGGCAGAAACTTGCATTGATCTCTCCACCCCCGAAAATAATCTGCACCGCTGGTAGCCCATAAAATGAATTATATTTAAAAATAAATATCCCCCAAACCTTAAAAGCTCAGTAAAACACTACACATTATAAAATGTTTGGCTTACTAATTATTCATTACTTCCTTCCTCAAAAATATCAGGATTGTGTAAAGTATTTTGTGTTTTCCACCCAGGAGCCATTTCAAGCCAAGCCAGAACAAATTGCATCTGTAGGGAATATCCTTTTATAATAAAACAAAATCTATCACTCAAAAACATTCTGATCCTTTATCATGTTTATTTCTCAAATTCCAGTTTGATAGAATCAGTGGCTTTTCCCCAGAAGCATTTTGTTAATACTAAAGAGGAGAAGTCTTGGCCAAGTAGTGTTTCGAAGGGCCCAAAGAACAATAAACAAAAAGCTTGCCTGTTGCAGGAAAGGATCCCAATGGATTGTGCTGTGAGAATCAGGAAAACTAGAGGAGAGATCTGATAAGCCTTCAGGGAAATATCCCCATTTAAGAAACCCACTGAATTTTTCATGGTAAAAAAACAAAACAAAACAAAACGGAATGCAATTTGGTATTAATGCATTTTTTATATTTTTATCAGCAGGTGGCGCACCAAGCACATTATAATATAACCATTCCAATTTTTAGTAATGATTTCCACTTCGTTTCATTAATGCTCCTCTCTGAATTAATTGCGTTTTTGTTTTACTTACCTCAAATTGCTGCAGATGGACAGTATTTTTAAAAAAACTATCCAAGGTGCAAAAGAGCAATCTTTTGCATTAACCAAAAAAGCAAAACCAAAAAACCAAAAACCATTTCATTGCCTTAGTGCTTGCTTGCTAAAGTGAAAATCCAACAGGGTGGCTAGCAAGCTCTACCCCCACACACATCTAACCAATCAGATTTCAACTTCCACTGGCATGGGGAAAGTGAATCAATTCGGTAGTTTGTCCCTATAAGCAGGAATGCACATTCCCTCCACTGTTTTTAAAAACTTCAGGAAAAGCCACAATCCAGCATACATTTTGGTGTTTTTGACCCCCCTCCTTCTGAATATGATGGAATGATGCAGAATCCCATTAAGACAGATGGTATTCTCCTCACATTCTATTTAGACAACCCTTTAGATGTGGCAGTTGCACTAGGTTAAAAATGGCAACTGAAGCCAAATTGGTAGCAACAGAAGAAGTACCTTCCTTCTTCACTGGATATGTAGCATCCATCTTGCAAATCGGTCTGCTTATGGAGACAATGGACAATGCAGCCAGGTTTCTGGACTTTTTCCTCCTTTAACAATCTCTCAAATTTAGTACAATCAGTGCCTAAAGAAGAGTTCTGATGAACTTGAAAACCCACCTTTTGTTTGTGACATTTTAGTGAGCCAGTACTGGTATCATTCAACCCCTAAATTTTATTTCTACTCATGGATCACATGTATACATGCAGCTAACAAGTGCTTTCAATACTCTTTCCCAATGAGTGGTTGGCTGAAGTAAAATGCTACTTCTCTATTTATAGGGTAACCTGGAATTTACTTCTCCAATTGTCAGAAATGAAATTAAGCAACAAATTATAGATAAGGAAGAATGGGGAGGGAGTGATCCCAGTCCATTTTAATATAACAAAGCACTCAAATAGCAACGTACTCAGCTTTTAAAACATTCTGAAGCAGATAGCCCTTTGCAAGAAAAATGATCAAAATTGCTAACCCTAAAAATGTATTGCTAACAATATTTAACACTCACAGTGTGACTAAGCCAGTTGAATGTGAGATGCAGGTTGCTATTCTTTGCTCAGTTGCCAAAGGAGAGCTGGAAAACATGACTTCACCAGAGCAATACCCTTGGTACGGACAGAGAACAACTGAGCCACATGTCCCAATATCCGTCAGTCTGGCGCCACTATTTTTAAAAGCTATTTGTAGAACTATTTGCATCCATATATTTCTATCATTACTTTTGGTCTTCTAGAGGTAGTCTCCTTTTTTTTTTTTTTTTTGGTAGCAATGTAAGGAAAAATACAAATTACACCCCCACCCTCAAAACTAATAAAACTGGAAATGGCATTGAGTCATTTTGAACAATTTATTTTCAGTCACTCAAGAGTTCTGACTCTTTCCAAGTATGAGTAAGAAATCGGTTTGTATATGCACTAGCTGATTTTGATTAGCACAACATACAGCACTGACCCTATGCCAACAGTTGGCAACCAGAGGTGCCTGGAGGGTTGTATGATGTTTGAAGGAGAGGGGAGATAAGGCCTTCACTTGGGCTGCATTTGACTTTCAAGGCCAAGCCTTCCTACCACTTTTTGATCACCCTGGTGACGGAGTGCCCTCAGGCATGTCCGTCTCTCCCTTTCCTTCTCTAACGCCCCTGCCCGTGGGGAACAATGTAGTGAAGTCCTGTCAGACAGTATATCAACCAATTCTACACAGGAGGCAAAGAGGCCTTCTACATAATAGAACACACAACATAGATGAATATACACTGGCAGCTTGGTCCCATTGCTTCTGGGGCTTCATACAGGGTCCTATGTAAACAATTCACTCAGCAGGCGATGGACTAACCACCCCTTGGTCTATGTGCTATTAATTTTGATTTTAACCCCAAAAGACGAGAATCTCATCCATGTGTGCAGTGTTGCTCCTGAAGCCCCCTATCCAAAACCAGCCCCTATGGATTATGTGACAAGCTTTTCTCAGCACTTGCAAGATTTTGGAACAGAGTAGGACCTTATACATTGCTAGAAGAGAGGAACCGTCACTGCAAGAATTGGACAAAACAAGGCACGTATCTGCATAAAATTTGTACAGGAGGCCCCGCCTTTCAACGGCTTGTTATCTGATGACTCAGGGTCTTATTGCAAGCTGAAGAAAAGTGGCAAAGCAGCAGGAATGTTCCATCTTCCCTGCTGCCTTACCACACTATGTCACCATTCTTCTGGCGCTCTTTTGTTCCAGTCCTGTGGAGGACTGAGCTAAAACCATGTCTTTTTGCTAACGGGTGTTTCTGGTTAGCAAAAAGACACAGTTTTACCTCGGTCCCTCACAGGACCAGAATGAAAAGCACCAACACCACACAGTAAGGCAGCGCAGGAGATGGAATGGCCCCGTTGCCTTGCCTCTTTTCTTCAGAGTGCGGTAAGGCTCTTTTGACACTTGCAAATTAAGGACAAGTTCTATCAATTCAATGAAGAATCCACACTTTCAATATTTCTTGCCTTCAGAGGCTGGCTTCAGATTGACCGTGCATGCATGCGCTGCTTGCAAAGTGAGCGGGGGGGGGGGAGAGCAAGCCCACTGAGAGACTTTGCAAGCAGTGTGCATGTGGGTGGGCACAGATGTCCACGGGTATGTGCAGGCAGTCCCAAGTGAGCCTCTGTAATTCCCTCATGTTCCCTACATGGGTTCTGCTTTTCAACCAATTTCTGTTTCTCACACTGCTTCAGTCCCTAATCTGTTGGGTAAGTATGGGGCTTCCTGTATTTGCTAATTTATAGGTAGTGGCTTAAATACCCTAAAGGCACCAGATCTTGTCTGAGCTTGGAAGCTAGGCTAAGGGTTAGCTCTAGTTAATATTTGGATGGGAGACCACCAACAAATACTAGCTGCTATAAGCTGTATTTCAGAGGAAGGAACTGGCAAAACCATCTCTGAGTATTCCTTGCCTAAAAAAACACAAAAACCCATGAAATTCATGGGTTTCCATAAGTCGACAGGCAACTTGAAGGCACATACACACATACACACAATTTATAGGTAGGAAGGGATGGATGGATGGATGGAATGTACCTTGTACAGACATTTACATGCAGAACTACATGGAAAGGGGATGAGGTACACACATAAGCACCACTTCCCCAACATCTTCTCAACCCAGCAGCATTGGAGTCCTTTTCATGTTGAGCACAAAGTTCTTCAGAAGGCTTTGTAATCACATTTGAGAGTTCCTCTGATCAGGAAGAGAGAGACAGCAAATATACACCCTGCTCATAGGCCATGTTAGATAAAGAAGGTTAGTGGAGTGAGGAATGGAATGGTTGATTAGTTTGACAACCAGGAAAATTATACAAGCAACAACAAGTTACTGCTGAAAAGTAGTGCTTGAAGTTCTATATGAACGAGCATTTTTCTAACTAGCAGGTTGTAGTGGCAGCAACTGCTTACAAGCAGCACAAATGAAGGCAACAGTTGTAAAGGAAAAAAATCAAACTCCCAAAATGCTAAAAACCACACATCTGATATAACTGACTTGTATGGTCAGTTGCATGTACAAAAATCATATATACATTTATTGCAAATTGAAACATGCAGTACCAAAGGCCTCTTGGACAACTACTACACAGACTTGTGCAAAACTGGAGCAGTAAATGATTGTATATTTGGAAAGAAAAATAAATTTCTAGAAGCACAATTTGCATTATCAATTTGAAATATATAAATACATGACTTGTACAAGCAGTTGAGTTCCCTATTCAGTTACACGTGTTGTGTGCTTTTTAGCCTCTGCTCACAGCCATTTCTACTCTGGAGAGGTGCTGAGCTGACAGCTCTGCAGACTTTTGTGGCTTGGCATCTAATGAGCCTAATCCTCTTTGTCTCCTTACAGAAGCCACAACTTGCTGGCTACAACATGCAGGCTTTTTTCTGCCATTGGGATTCCTTGCAGGGCTTTCAAGGTGGGTCTGAAAAAAGCAGAAAATTCTACTGACAATATGACAAGACCTGGACAGATGAGACTCCCAGATAAGATGAATTGTGAAAACTATTGTGGAGAGAGAAAGGAGAATTGCTGTGCTGCTGAAATTTCTGAGAAACAATGTAGCTGGCTGTCAAGCCTACACTTTTAAGATCTTCTGTAACTCTAGGGGACATTAAACACTATGGTTGGTTACAGACAGTCTTATGAAAAAACTTCTTGGGAGCAAGATCCTGTGTGTATCTCTCTCTCCCAGTCCCCCCGCCCCATATATACAGTGGGCCCTCTGGATCCAGGGGGGTTTGGTTCCAGGACCTTCCCATGGATAGCCAAAAATGCAGATGGTCAAAGTCTGTATTATTAAATGGTGGTGACGTGCATGTGGATGGATAAGTGCAACTGTGCATGTCGCTGCCATGTTAGTTATGGGATGTGATCATCTGTGGGTGGTTGAAACTACAGATTGGGAGCCCGCAGAATAGGAGGGTCCAGTGTATAGTCTCTCTTTATATTGTGAGCTGCCTTGAATCCCATCTCGTTAGAAAGGCGGGACACAAATTAAATCAATCAATTAATATAGATGTGCACAAAAGGGAAGAGACACAGTGCTCATAAGGATCTGCCTAACTATCTGTCTGTCTATCTATCTATCTATCATATCTATCTTCAGGTATATATCTCCAGGTATAACCACGTTGCCAAGCAACAAAATATAAAGCTTGCACAATGTACCTTTCACTGGACATGCCAACGTAATGTTTATTCCCGTTCTTGCCAGGATAGTACCTCCAACAACCACAGAAAGGTTCTGAAGCTCAAATGTTGTGATATTTCTTACTGAAGACAATATGGCAGGAGCTTCTACAGAAGAGAGAAACAAAAGTAATTTTGCCAGAAATCTTGACTCTTTGTCATACTCCAGGGTAACCAAATAAAAGAATCCCAGGGTGGCACTATGCAAATGGAAGGTCAGACTGGCAGAAATTGGTCATGTCCGGTTTTTCTTGTTTTCATAGTAATCTCTCTCCTCTTCCCTCTCCTCTTACAGGCAGCCACTTACCTTACCAGTAACCTATCTTACTGAGGGCACTTATTGAGGGCACTCACATTCTCTCTTGTTCTGCCCAAGAGACTTACTACACGCTGAAGTAAAGTGGCAGGGGAGCAGGAAGGTTCTGTCTTCCATGCTGCCTTACTGCATGATATACTTGTTCTTCCGTTCCAGTCGTGTGGTAGACCGAGATAAAACTACATCTTTTTGCTAACCAGAAAAACCCATCAGGAAAAATATGTGGTTTTACCTCAGTTGCTCAGTCTGACCGAAATGGCAGAACACCGGGAAAACGACAATGTTGTATGGTAAGGCAGCACAAAAGACGAAACCTTCCTGCTCCCCTGCCACTTTACTTCAGCACACAGTAAGCCTCCAAAATACTTACTTAATTCTTCTTTATGTCTAGTTGAGGAGTACATGAGGCCATCCAAAGGAAAACTTGCTTTTAAATGATATTTCAGTGTAATAACAAGTCATTATAACAATGCATAGAAAAGATGAGATATCAACAAGTGTTTTAGTGACTATTTACTGATTATTTGCACAAAATAAAACTTCTTAAAAAAACTAAGTCACACAGGGAGTCAGGAAATTAAAAAACAAAAACAAAACAGCAACAACTGAGAAATGATAATAAAGAAAGTGGCAAAATAATAGCATAAACCTACCTGCATAAAACAGGGTAGATGTTCCTATGTCAGAATCAACATCATTCTCCACTGTACACTGATAAACACCCATATCTTTCTTAGTGGGATTCAAGATTTGGATTTTGTCACTGGCTTCCATAATCACTCTGTGGAAGATTTAAAGAAAGTATAAAGTTTAAACAGAAGGAGGAGTGGAGAATCATTACGCAAATACTGTCAGGATAGAAAGCCATGGATCCTCCATTAAAATGCAACAAAAACACCAGAATTCTCTAGGAGCTTATCTGAAGGATATCCTCAAGTACCATGATACATGAACTAATGTGCCCCGTAAAGTTCTAAAGATATGCCACTAATAACATGGCTAATAATATTGCAGTTGTTATCATTTTATTGAAAAAACAGGTATGTTAGCAGGGTAGTTAACACAGGACCACAGCATATGAAGAAGGAAAGTGAAAGTTAAGCTTTCTCTTCCCAGCCACGATCCACATTACCACAGGAAAGACCCCCCCATTGTTTTCCACAAGACCATTGCGAAAAGCCCAACTCTGCATCTTGCTGCCCTTGGAGGTCTTACTGTTGTCTCCTCTTGAGAGTGAGAAATATTTTCTCCATTTACCCAGGTTATATAGAACTCTTTGCTCTGACAGATCCACTTGATTTCAACTCTGGTGATGTTTTGATACCACCTGATGGCTATTTAATTTGAACATACACATGGCCTTACTCATGCTGGAAGCAGTGTGGTGTACTGGTTTGAGTGTTGGACTAGGAGTATGGAGGGCAGGGTTCAAATTCCCACTCGGCCATGGAGACCCACTGAGTTACCTTAGGCAAGTTCCACTTTCTCAGCCTCAGAGGGAGGCAAAGGCAAACCCCTTCTGAACAAATCTTGCCAAGAAAACCTTGTGATAGTTTTGCCTTAGGGTTGCCATAAGTCAGAAAGCACTCGAAGATGCACAACAGCAAATTTGATCTCTCTTTCTTCATTTTTTTCGTGGTGGTAATGGGAATTTTTATCTGCTCCATTGTTGGTTTTTTAAAAGTGCTTTTTAGGGAACTGTTTTGTTGTTTTTCTTGTAAAGCACCATGCACATTGATAGTGCTATAGAAACAAAAAATAACAACAACAACAACAACTCTGAGTCATTTAGCTGAGCTTGGAAAGTAAGATACAAAAATGTAGAAACAAACATCAAAACATTTGCACAGGTTCAAGCTCTGGGTGAACACTTCTTTTCTGCATGTATTGCATTCACTCAGAGACAACTTCCTTATTTTATTCTGTGTAAACAACATGTCAAGCTAGAAGTTATGTTTTCAAAAGTAATTCATAGATGTTTTTGTTTTTATTTTTTAAACATCATGACAACCCTTGTTTCTTGGGAATGACTCATTACCAATACATTATTTTAGTTATAATATATATATATTATAAAAAAAGCACTTACAAATATAAAAATGGCCATAAATCCACCCTAAAGCAACAATTTAAACAATATTTTAAAAGTAACAACATTATAAGTCATGTTACTTTAAAAAAAATAATACTGTTATGCCTTCATTAATTTACAAAATTAATTCGTTACAGCTAATATTGTTATTTGTAATTCATTACTTCCAAGCTTTGATAATATGTCAAATTAATTGCCACAGTCCCACAGGCTTTGGCAGTACCCCACAGTTTTCAAATGAAATCACAGGTAGAGATTCATTGAGAGATCTGGGACAGACAACACTAATTGTTTATAAAACTGATGTGCCCACTTCTAAACTAGTACCGTAATTCAATACTTAACTATATAGTTAGATACTTCCTCTACCATCCTACATCATGCTCTTATGCTTAGGTCTTCTAAGCCAAGATAAGAACAATAGACACATACAACATGTGTAGCATATTGTTTTCATCAGCAATAGCTAGAAATGTTTTTGAACATTATTATGAAGTCAAGTTGCCTAGAACATTGGTGTTTAATAGTTGTGACACACAAAGATGCTGTGCTCAGATGAAATGTAGTTTGTAGCAGGAGCTCTCTGATAATCCTGTGGAGACAAGAGATGAGGAAGGCAGACAAGAAAAGAAAACCGAGAAAGGAATACAGAATTAAGAGGGGAGGTAAAAGAGAGCAAGATCAAGAAGGAGGGAACTAGATGTAGGAGTTTATCACACCAGCCTCTTTCTCACCACAATGGCATTAGCAAAGCAAATCGGCATCATTCATTATCATACTATGTCTTCAACCATGCAAGTACGCTGTGATTATGATGCTTTGCCAATCATCTGTCCTTCTGCACTGTCTCCATAACCCTGCCATCAGTGCATGTAGGCCTTCCTTTTTAACCCCCCCCCTGCATGTGAGATGATATCTTATTTTATTTTATTATATCCCGTAATTGTGCAATCACCACAAAAAGAGGGGGGGAAAAGACAGTCATGGAGGGAAAACAATCTTGGTCAGCTTAGGAATAGTGAGGGGGGGGAGAGAAGGAGAGGAGGAAGATCACGCCCCCTCATGCCATGTGACTTCCATCATACCACTACTGCCACAGAAGGGACATGAAGGGGAATACTGGCATGTCAGTGGTATTGAGAACCACTAATGGATTTTCCCCATCAATGAAGAGGTGTGCTATAGAAACACCTGGAATGCAAACCAGCAGCGGGATAGAGACAACATCATGTGATAAGTACTGGCCAAAATTGGCTAATACGTTCGTGCAATTCTGGGATAAAGCCTTGTGTAATAATCTCCGTAGTGAGCAATAAAAAATGGCTGCTATACCACATTGTGTTATTCAAGATATATTCAAAAGTTTGGGGGAGGGGAGGTGACAGCTACTTGTTTAAAATATCTTTAAGACAGAAAATTTGAGTGCAAATTCTGTAACTCAGCAAGTGGGAAGGATTACATGAACCATTCGGGGGGGGGGAAGGTGGGAGGGTTTCATTTTACTTACCTTTCAGAGAACTTTAAGTCTATGCCATCTTTTGTCCAAGTATATTTAGGATTGCTAACCCCAAGTGTTTCACAAAGCAAGTTTACAACATGGACATCCTTTGTTAAAAATAAGGTACTCCCAACATGTACAGTTACTGTTTGGTTTGAATAAACCTTTGGCCCTTCTTTTTGCTTTACAACAACTGGACTCTTTTGGCTTATTGTCACTGCATTGCCTTGGGGCTTTGTGCTGAGATTATCAAACAGATCTGGAGATTTTCCAAGTTTCCTGGAAGATAACTTCTCTTCTTGTGGTTCCTTCAATTTGTCAGAAACAGCCTGTGGTGGTTTGGATAACACGGCAATCAACTGATAGATGAGATGGGAAGCCAAGTCATCATTGACTTCCCCAGCCTCAACAAGATGACTCAAATTCTTTATCAGCTGCTCAAAATGTACTGTATCCATACTGTAAGCCCCAGGGATAACCACTGCCTCAAGTCGCTTGTTTTTGAATTCACGAGAGCCATATTCTTCTGCTGAGTTTCTTGTGTGAGCTTCAAGATGTCGCAAGAAAGGCTGGTCATTAACTTGGCCATCACCAACATACTGTTCACTCTTTTGGCTCCACAGCTGCCACATTTGGCTCATTTTATGCCATTTTGCTCCAAAGCTGTTGGCCTCATTATGTTCTGTGCTGCTACTCCCACCCGTGGGCTTTCTAAAAGTGGGTGGTTCTATCAGCTTGTTGTCTGTGCCAATGAGCTTCAGAACAAACATCTCCTGGACTGAGCCTGCAATGCACTTGTACACTCCAATATCCGAAGCCTCAAGACTGTTTATCTTGAGTGATCCTGATTTTGTGATGCCAAGTCTCTTAGAAATTTGAAGGTGCTGTCCATCTTTCTCCCACTGGATGAGTGACTTCTGGAATCTCCGAACTGGACATTTGATGATGACAGATGTTTTGGGAAGCAGATACGCTCTGCTCCCAATAGTAAAATTAATGCGTTTCTCTTGTCTTGTTTGTATGTAGACTCTGTGGATGCTGAGAATCTGTGGCCCATGGGATGCGTACTTTCCAAAAAGTTTAGATTTTGTTTCTTGCTTCATCTCTGAAATGACAAAGGCATACTGAAGGGGGGAAAACTCACATTTGATCTCTATTCAGCTAAATCATCTGTTTTTATTTAATATCTGGAAACATCAGTTCCCCCAGGAGTAGGCAACTTGTGAGCTTCCAACTTGTAGCTGTTGGATTGCCACTCCTATCAGCTGTAGCCAACATAGCAATTGGAAGGGGATGATGGGAGTGGCAGTCCAACAAATTCTGGAGGTTCACATATTCCCAACTCCTGATTTACCTCCAAGTGCTTCAGATCATCCTACACAGTGTTTTACTTTTATGAGTAGTGATAAACCACTTTTTCTAAAAATAGGAAAATGTTGTAAGTAAATCATAAAGTGTGCAATATAAAATAATATAAAGTCAATATAAAATATGAATATTATCCATTAAAGTAACATACACATTGGGCTACTTAGAAAGGCGTTCATAAACAGGCATATATTTGCCTAAATAACCTAAAGGCACCAGATTCCTTCTGATCTTGGAAGCTAAGCAGGGTCAGCCCTGATTAGTACTTGGATGGGAAACCATCAATGAATACCAGGTGCAGTAGGCTATAGTGCAGAGGAAGGAACTGGCAAAACCACCTCTGCATCTTTGCTTAAGAAAACCCTACAAAATTCATTGGGTCATCATAAGTTGACAGGCAACTTGAAGGCACATGAACACACACATTAATATCCACCTAAAAATAGGAATTGTTGCCATACATCTAATATCAAGTGGAAGAATACTTCATATGACAGAGGTCACCCACACTAAATGCCCTGCTTTTAAGAACTGTGGAATGAGCCTCAGGAATGTGTGGCACCAGCAGGATGCCTTCTCCAGATGACTTCAAGAACCAAAAGAGTTTACAAGGGAGAAGGTCTTCTCTCAGATAATATGGTCCCAAGTTGTTTAGAGATTTATACTGTATATTAATAACCAAACCTTAAACCTGGCCCAGTGGCAAACAGACAACAGGTATAGCTTTTCTTAGCTATATACTGGCAACAGGATACTCTGCTCAGCAGTCTAGCACAGGCATTCTGAATCAGCTGCAGTTTCAGATGCATCCTTAGGGGCTTACTGCATTCCAAAGAAAAGCGGCAATGCACATGACGTCATTGTTCTTTCATTCTGGTTCCATGGGGGACCCAGGTAAAACTGCATCTTTTTGCTAACTGGAAAAGCTCAATGTGGTTTTACCTAGGTCCCCCATGGGACGGGAACGAAAGAATGACGGAAGAACAATGACATCATGTGGTAAGGCAGCACAGAAGATGGAACCTTCCTGCTGCACTGCTGCTTTTCTTTAGACGATAGTAAGCCCCTTAAAGACAGTCTCACAAAGAGCACATTATAAATGTAATACCATGAAATCACAAACACCTGGGCCACTATGACCAAATTATCCCACCCTAAGAGCAGCCCCAGAAAATGCTGGTAAAAAAACACTGTGAGCCATTGAAGTCACAAGGATCTCCAGCAACTAAGATGGATGGAGGAGTGCTCAGATCATGGAAAAATTACTGTTCTGATCCCCCGATTCTTGACGAGGAGAACCCAAGGTAACACTTCCAAGTTCTCTGAATGTCCCTGGAGTGTGCATTATGGCATCATCACGTATGGCATGTTAAAGCAATGCTTCTTAAGCTTTCTGATCTGTGGGACTGGCAGGGGTTTTTTTAATGGTGTGCCAGGAAGCAACACCCTATTTGTTCCCATTGCCTCCTATTGTGCCCATTGTCTCCTATTTTTCCTGGCAATTTTCCAGGGCAGCTAGCAGCAGTCCATGAACCACCACTTTCAGTAGGACTGTTTTAAAGGACACACCCCCAACCTCCGTATACAGCTTCCAAGTCAGGGGTGAATAAACTGTGGCCCCAAGTGCTTCTTTTGTAGACCTTGACCCTCCCAGCTTCCCTGGGTAGTCATTTGTCACTCCTCCCAAAAGGTGAATTTTCTCTCCTGGGAGCCCTCAGGAGTGATGATTCACCTTTTAAGTAGGTGACACCTCCCTTTACCATTTAACATTTTTTAAAATGTGATGTTTTCAAACTAGAAGTGGGCTTCCAGACAGTCCCATTTATGTCCCCCACCCCACCCTTTGGCATGTTTTGGCTGTCTGGACAGCCCCCATAGGGTCCCAGGGGCAGAAAACTGGCCCCCAGACCTGCCATAGTTGTTTGGCCCTGTTTGTAATCCAAGTCTGCTCAGCTGGTTCATTTCTGCACAATAAAGAAATTGCCTCCAGTACTGAGTTTATTAATTTTTTAAAAGTGTGCTCTACTTTAATAACAATGCAGTTCAAATCATTTGTTTAAATGGAAACACTCCAGTATTTATGTTGTCCATTTCCAAAAAGCCCAAAATAAATGCAGAGTTAGTGTGTCTTTAAAATTAAAATACTTTAGAGTTGTCTTGTGTTTACACTAAGCTATTCCAAAAGGTATGGTTATGAATATGTAGAAAAACATCTAATTGGTAAGACTCCTCTGTTACCCCATTTATTTTAAAGAATGTCTGGATCACTTCTCATTGGCAAAGCAGAGCTTGAGGCCAGTCTGTTAGTCTTCCACATATGAGTCGGTGGCAAGTCTGAGAAAAAAAAATTGCTATATTTTTGGAACTGGAAGACTGACATCATGTGTACTATAGTGTACAGCCAGAGGATGCAGACAGGATCCTTGGAGAGGTAAGAACCATAATGTGTTTGCTAGATCTTACCCCCCCACACACACACCAACACCATAATAAGTGTTGTGGGGGAGATGACTGGCCAAGAGATGAAAGGGAGTAATCAGTGCCTCTTCACAGAAAGGCAGGGTTCAACATGCCTAAAAGTTGTTAAGACCTTCACTGAAAATTTCCTTCCTTGATTTCTAGCAGCATCATTAGCACCACTTTCCAATATTTCATTTTTGGGCAAAGTACTGAAGCATGGGTAGAGCCTAAACTTTAGGGATTCCTGGATGTGATGGATTATCTAAATCCATTTCAATTTGGCTTCAGCCTGGTTATGGAAAGGAGATGGCTTTGGTCACGTTAGTGAATGAGCAAAGCCACGGATGGGCAGAGAAAGTATTTTGGTATTGGTTCTGCTGGAACTCTTAGTAACTTTTGGTACCATTGGCCAAAACATCCTTCTCACTTACCTTGCTGGAATGGGACTGGGAGGCACTGTTTTGTAACAAGTTCATTTCCTCCTCAAGGGAAGAATCAAGAAGATGATGCTTAGGGATTCCTAGCATATTGGGCCATGTCATTTCGTCCCCTCATGCTCCTTGATATATACATAAAACTACTGGGAGAAGTTGTCCAGAGTTTTATGGTCTGGTGCCACCAGTGTGCTATTGACATTCAACTCTACTTTTCCTTTCCATCTAAATCCAAGGAAGCTGTTCTGTTTTAATACCATGTCTAATATTAGTAACAGACTGGATGAGAGTGAACAGATATGCAGATGATACCATATTACTAGCAGAAAATAGCAAAGACTTGAAACAACAACCAATAAACAAAAAAGTCCAAAAGTATGGTTACAGCTGTATATCAAGAAGCCAAGAACAATCACAGAAGATTTACATAACTTTAAAATTAATGATGCAGATATCAAAACTGTTAAAAAATGTTCTATACCTTGACTCAGTCATCAACCAAAATGGAGAACTTGGTCAAGAAATGAGAAGAACATTTAAGATGAAGAAGTCAGAAATCAGAAGAAAACTAAGATCCCCAAATGTAGAGCTATATTGAATACTCAAACATATATTATATACTTGAAAGATAATTTGATATATCATACCAAATAATACCAAATTGATATATCATTGAATATCAGAGCCAGGATCACCCATATCATGGTATTTCCAATTTCTAGCTATGGGTATGAAAGCCAGGCAGTGAAGAAGGTGACGGGGGGAAAATGAACTCATTTGAAATGTGGTGCTGTAGGGAAGTTCTATGGATACCATGGACTTCCAAAAGACAAATAAACAAGTGCTAGGGCAAATCAAACCCAAACACTTGCTAAAAGCCAAAATGACTAATCAGAGACTATCATACTTTGGACATATCATGAGAAATCATGATTCACTGGGGAAAAAAGATAATGCTGGGAAAAGCTGAATGCAGTAGGAAAAGAAGAAGAGCTCAGTATAGATGGACTGACTCAGTGAAGAGAGCCACAGCCCTAAGTTTACAAGACCTGAGCAGGTCTGTTGATAACCAGGACTCTTGGAGGTCTCTCATTCATTTGTTGCTGTGTGCTTTCAAATTGTTTCCAACTTATGGAGACCCTAAGGTGAATCTATCATGGGGTTTTCTTTGCAAGATTTGTTTGAGCGGGGCTCTGCCTCCCTCTGAGGTTGTAATGGTGTGACTTGCCCAAGGTCACCTGGTGGGTTTCCATAGTTGAGTGGGTATTTGAGCCCTGGTCTCCACAGCTGTAGTCCAACACTCAAACCACTACACTATGCTGGCTTCATAGGGTTGCTGTTGTTGCTGTTGTTGTGTCCTTTCAAGTAGTTTCTGATTTATGATGAACCTATCACATGGTTTTCTGAGGCTGAGAGTGTGTGACTTGCCCAAGGTCATCCAGTGGATTTTCATGGCCGAGCAGGGGTTTGAACCCTGGTCTCCAGAGTTCTAGTCCAACACTCAAACCACTATGCCACCTGACTACTATTTTAAAAAGTTGAATCTGACATTTTTGGACTCAGCCAGCAAAGCACAAGAAAAATGAAATACTTAGTAGCAACTGAGATTATATTGATAAATGTACAGTATTACTAATGTATTTAATGTATCCTTCATGCATCTGAGGAAGTAGACCAAGGAGATTTTCACATGGCTAAAATATCCCCTGGAGAAATCAGGACAGAAATATTTCTGTCCTGGAAGCAGCGCTGTGGTTCACACGCCCAGTTCCCTCTCCCGATATGCCATCATCCTCATGCTGTGTTTTTTCTTCCCTCTTCCGTAATATTTTATTAATGGCGAACTCCCATTAGTAAAATATTATGGAAGAGGGAAGAAAAAACACAGCGCGAGGATGATGGCATATCAGGAGAGGAAACTGGGCATGCGAATCGTGGCGCTGCTTCCGGGACAGAAATATTTCTATCCTGATTTCTCCGGGGGATATTTTAGCCGTGTGAAAATCTCCCAAGTCTACAAAAGCTTATGCTACAATTTCTTTGGAGCTTACTGCACTCCAAAGTAAAGCGGCAAAGAAGCAGGAAGCTTCTGTCTTCCGTGGTGCCTTACCACATGACATCGTCATTCTTCCAGCGTTCTTTCGTTCTGGTCCTGTGGGGGACCGAGATAAAACCATGTCTTTTTGCAAATCAGAAAAAATAGGTAGCAAAAAGACGCAGTTTTACCTCCATCCCCAACAGAACTGGAACAAAAGAATGATGACATCATGCGGCAAGGCAGCACAGAAGACAGAACCTTCCTGCTCACCTGCCACTTTACTTTGGGGTGTGGTAAGCCCCTTTCTCTCACTTATTCTCAAAGGTGCTACAAGATCCCTTTACTTACTGATATTCTAGACTAACATGGCTATACCCTTGAATTCTTCTCCCTGAATATTACTTTTCTATGTTCAAAGATTTAAAAAATAATAATGGGATATCCAATCATGTGTGCGAGTCTGAGATGATAACCTAACAAAAACTTTACCATATGATTCTCTTGATTGGGTATCTGAGGTATTAACTAACATAAATCCTCTCAAGAAACTGGATTTCCAGTCCTCATTCCTTTTACATAACACATCCCTCAACCACGAGTACCATTCTTTTATGTTTTTCCATGTTATGTTCCTTCTTAGAATAGAAGAGCAGAAGCTGACAATGTTTTTTTCAACATCACTCTCCACCAAGTAATTTGTAGACTGGACACTCTGCCACACATAGATCCACAATTAATTAAATTCAGATAGATATGCAGCTCAAAAATATTTTATTAAATGCGGTGCCAAGGACATTCCTCTAAGTCCGTGGAGCTTTATTTAAAGTGGTGTTTTGTACCTCAGGATCTTGGCACGTGTACTGGTCATGGAGTCCAAGAAAAGAAGTTTTAAATTATGTATGAACCAACAATTACTCCAGCTCCTATTTTATTTGGGGAGATGCTTTCGGGGAGCTATGACATGCAATATAAAGCCAAAGAAGGATGCTCACTGAATTAAGGGATGCTTGCATTGGAGCCCCATATCTGCTGCAAAACCACTGCCACCCGTGCTCCATTTCTTAGTGAAAAAATTCAGAACATCAAACAGGTGGATAACAGGTAAAATTGAGAGCACCACCCAGAGTGAAGGTTAAACTTTCCATTCAGGAGCTGTATATTTGAGAGGATTAACGTGCGGCCCTCCAGGTGCTGTTGGACTGTAGTTCCCATCATCCCATGGGCCATAGTGGCTAGAGATGAAGGGTGTTGTAGCCCAACATTTTGATAGTCACACATCCCCCATCCCTGCTATAAATCATCTCTCCCTCTCCCTCTCCCATCAATGGCAACCCATTTTAAGTTGTCAATTGGGATCTCTCTGAAAATCCTATAAGACTAGCAGATCTCTTCCATTGTTTCTCTGCCAGAAATTGGTATTCAGACAAGTATGCTGTCTCTGAATACGGAGGATCCATGTAGCTATCACAGGTAGTATCTGTGGCTCAAGACTTCTTGCCCCAGTGAGTTCTATCAGTGCTATAGTGCTGATTATATTTGTACACCTGAATTGGATGCAACTTTCCATTGAGTACCTACATAGTGCCACTGTGGTTTTGACTGTGCTCTTGAAAGTGTGGGAACTTTCGCAAGCATATTGTGATATGACCTAGAGCACTGCTTCCCAAGTTATCTGATGCGAGGGATGAGCAATCATTTCCCTCCAGTATGCCAGGAAACCAGTACCATATTTGTGTCTGTTGGCTATAATTATTTCTTTCATTTCTGGAAACCTGCCAGGCACCAGCATCCAATGGCTCTTGTTCTGACACTTGTCTATGGAATAGCACACTGAGTAGCACCAACGAAGATGTTGGCATATGTGCCCTCAAGTTGCCTGTCAATTTATGTGATATGAATTTCATAGGGTTTTCTTACGCAAGGAATACTCAGAGGTGGTTTTGCCAGGTCCTTCTTTTGAAATACAGCCTACAGGGCCCGGTATTCATTGGCAGTCTCTCATCCAAGTACTAACCAGAGTTGGCCCTAGATTTATTCCAAGATCAGACAGGATCTGGTGCCTTTAGGGCATTTAGGCCTTAGATAGAGGACTCCTATTCAACTGGGAATAGCAGGAGTAAAATCTGACTGGGCATGCTCAAACACCTTTTGGATCCTGGCCATTCTGTATAATAGGTCTGGGAACATGTGCCCCACCAAATATTATGGAATGCAACTTCCATCAGCCTTTGAGTCCTAGCCAATGATGAGAGCTGATGAGAAATCTACTGCAACATCTAGTAGGCCACACATTCCCCAAAACTATACTTCTGTGTAGTTTTGTGCAGAGTCCAGATAAGTTATCTTTCTGGACTGTAACTCATGGTTTGGAAACCATCCCCTATGAGGAGTGGTTTAGGGAGCTGGGCATGTTTCATCTGGGGAAGAGAAGGTTAAGAGTTGACATGGTGGCCATGTTTAAATATTTGAAAGGATGTCATATTGAAGATGGAGCAAGCTTGTTTTCTGCTGCTCCAGAGACTAGGACACAGAGCAATGGATTCAAACTACAGGAAAAGAGATTCCATCTAAACAGCAAGAAGAACTTCCTGACAGTAAGAGCTGTTCAGCAGTGGGATACACTGCCTCAAGAGTGTGGTGCAGTCACCTTCTTTGGAGGTTTTTAAACAGAGGTTGGATGGCCATCTGTCAGGAATGCTTTGATTGTGTATTCCTGCATGGCAGGGGGTTGGACTGGATGGCCCTTGTGATCTCTTCTAACTCTATGACTCTATGATTCAGTATCTCCCAGGCAGCATTACCACCAGGAACCAAGCAATGGAAGATGTAGTCCAAAAAGGTACTTTTCCAACCTCTGGTTTTGCCAAGTCACAAGTCATGTTAAACTATTGATATTAAAGTTGCCCTGATAAAGATTGGTTTGCATGGGTTTACAGAATTAGACATGTCCATATGCAAGGCAATAGGATTGATATAGCTTTTCACAAGCAGACACAATGGCTGCAATGCTAAATGTGTTTTTACTGGCAGAGCCCAACTAACCTCAGCAAAGCTCTATTGCTGCCAGAGCAAGCACATACTTGACCACAACCAGAATATCTTCACACAAAAGAAAGTCAGATACCTAATTGGTTATCGTTTTACATATGTACTACTTACCCTCCTTAAAGGTATTTTCCAAAATAACTACATAATCAGATTGCAAAATCCACTACAAGACTTCTGACAACAAAGAGAAAGAGAAGGAAGAATGAATGGAGGGAGGTAGATTACTATCATCACCTTCACAGGCTCATCTAGTGGGAATATAGGAGAAGGCCATCCTAGTGGCTGCTTCTCAGCTCTAGCACTTCCTATGTAGATCAGACAGGTTCTGTACTTGCTGTTGTTCTATCAGCGGATGAAAACAGGGCTATTCCAACAAGCTTTGGGGAATAGATTGCAGGGTTCATAATTGTGTGCTGTTCTACTGAACATTTTTTTTAAAAAAAATATGTTTTAAATGGTTTTAATTCTGTAGATCAGTGGTTCTTAACCTGTGGTCCAGTGACACATAGGGGGCTGCAATGTCCTCACTGGGGGTCTACGAAGGCTTGAACATTGCTCAGCCCACCTCCTGCCTGCAGTGGAGTGGCCATGTGACAGAAGCCAAGGCAAAGGCTGGCTGGCTTGGCCTGTGCGTTGCCATTCAATCTGCTCCAGCCACAAACTTGCAGGAAGAAGCAGGATAAAAGTCCTCCCTCCCCCTCCAGTGCCTCAGAGGGAAGGCTTAATAGATGGTGTAATTGTATCATCATCATCATCATCATCATTATCAGGTGTTATTATTATTAGAGTTTTAAATCTTGAGTTAAGTCTTGGGGGTCCGCAGGAACAAAATATATTTAAAAGGGGTTCCTGGTAAATAAAAGGTTAAGAGCCACTGCTATAGATAATTTAATGTTTTTACATGTGTGTGTGTGTGTGTGTGTGTGTGTGAGAGAGAGAGAGAGAGAGAGAGAGTATACAAGCACACACACAATGGGGCAGCAAGGTGACCAGTGGACTCTGACTCAACATGGTTTTCCAACCAGTCATGGGAAGAGCCATTCCAACAACAGCTCCAACACACAGGGGCTGTCATCAGAATGGCCTTGGGTATGTCTTTCTTCCAGCAGAAAATGTACAGAAGATGTAAGAATCCATGTGTTCAGTCATTTCAGCCAACACCATGGATGTTCTTTTTCTGGAACTTCCCTGGCAACTCATGATCTCATCTGGAGAGTGCATACTTTGGCCTCACTTTCATGCCAGGACATATCAGCAGTTTCCATTTGAAGGTACGTAACCAATTCCCAGTATCCAAGGATTGTGGTTCCTAGGTTAGTAATCCAATTGCTGTGGTGGTGAGTCTCTAGAGCTCTTGAAATGTTGCCCCCTGTGGATTCCATCAAAGTCCAACTTACTGCAGATTCCAGTCTGTTGAGATTGGGAGGTGTGGTCACTGAAAATGGACCTACACCCAGGACAAGTGGTCCTATAAAGATCTTTGACATGGGATCAATTGGCTTGAATGGAGGGCCATCAAACTGCAACTTCAGGCAGTATTTCATTTGGATAGGGGAGGGTAGTTCTTGTAAGAACAGACATTGTAAGCAGAAGTCCATGTCAACACCAAGGAGGGAACAAGATTTTGCACCTTAATGATGGAAACTACACATCTGCCAACCTGGACTGAGTCTCATCTTCTATTTCTAGTAGCAGAATGTATAAAATGAGACCTAAAACACATTAACAGACTGGCTAAATCAGGCTAATGTCAATCACTCTTAGGTTCTAGAGAATTGATTGTACATGGCTTCAAATAACCTGTGGCCTAAAGGCTGCACTTTGCCCAATCCAGCTGTATGGGATGCTTCCAAGTGTGCATTTCTGCACTAGCTTGGTGGTTTAAAGGCTCCATCATCACTTCTTGTGAGGTGTTGGGGCTCTGTTGCTCAGATGGTTATATTTATATTCCACTTCCATTTGTACTCCACTTATTCAGATCGTCCTTCATATGCATGGTATAGGTAACCGCAGTTTCATTTAACCATGATCAGGGGAGGTCTCGCCAGGCATCTCAAGGGTCTCTCTAGGCATTTTCTAGGTCCTCCAGCACAATTCTATGGTATTCTATGGCAGTTCACTATTATCCATGGTTTCATATATAAGTGGTAAATCTGGGAACGTATCTCCTGTGGATATAGCAATATAGTAATAGCACTCCTATTTCTATATCGCTTATCAGTGCCAAAGCACTCTCTAAGCGGTTTACAATGAGTTAGCTAATTGCCCCCAACAAGCTGGGTACTCATTTTACCAACCTATGGAAGGATGGAAAGCTGAGTGAACCTTGGAGCCCTGTAGGATCAAGCTTACAATGTTGTGGCTGCAGTACTGGCAGTATATGTGATCTGTACTTTCATATCCTTTTGCCCCTGGCTGGCCAAGCCTCTAGAAAAAGAATGGCATACGGTACCTTGGATGTTTAGCAGATGTTAGTGGTCTTAGCCCCTAATGCTCCCCTAGTGGATATTTGTAGGGTGGCTACATGGAAGCTTGTGTGTACCCTGTTAGATTATAGGTTGTATTCCTTCTTTTCTACTCAGGTGTCCTTTGGCAGCGAGTGCTCTGGCAGGCAGTTCCATCTAATTGCAGGTTGGACATGCCAACGGTTTACCCACCCAGTGGGGTTTGCTCGGATATGTCCCACAATAAGAGGTTCTCCCTTCACTACTGGAAAAAAGGAGCTTTGATCTTACCTATTAGGCACTGATTATTCAGCAGTGGAAGTGGGGGACAGTGAAAGTATTGTTTTTTTTTTTTTTTTTTTTTGCTGCTGCCATGGGGACTAGCCTCCCCCTTGCTTTATCTCTAAAAAAAAATTCTTCAATGTCCTGAGTATTGACTACTCCAAGCTGCTGAAGTCAAATGCTCTCCTCTAGGTTGATCCATGGGGAGGGGGGGTGTTCCTGTGAAATCTTGGGTTTCTCTCTATCAAAGCCAAACAACCCACATCAGAATGTCTTCCCACTGCTTGAGTTTGAAAACAAATACCTCACAAATAAGACTAATGCACCCTTTTCTTGCAGGAAAGCTAGGAAAGCATCACTTACTATTGCAGGCAGTCATGTGACAGGGCCGTGTAAGTGGAGGTGCTGAGTGGTTGCTACACACCGATGCATTTAATGCAAGATGCTGGCCTTTGGCTGTCAGCTTTTGGCAAGTGGATTTCCTTCTTTGTGTCCCAACACCGCAGCTTACAGAGCACTGAAAAAGAAAGGAGACAGCCAAAATGATTTTGGGTCTGGTGTGCACTAACTTTAAGTAAAATGGTTGTTCCCAGCACATTTTCAAAGGGATACTCTTCATCAAACCTGCTCATTAATCCAAAAGTACCAAATGTATTCAATGGAGATCAAACTTCTATAGAGGAAAGAATATATTGGGACAATTCACAGAATCACAGAATCATAGAGTTGAAAGAGACCACAAGGGCCATCTAGTCCAACCCCCTGCCATGCAGAAACACACAATCAAAGAACACTCAACAGATGGCCATCCAAGCCTCTGCTTAAAACCCCCCAAAGAAGTAGACTCCACCACAATCTGAGGTAGTGTATTCCATTGTCAAACACCTCTTACTGTCAGGAAGTTCTTCCTAATGTTTAGGTAGAATCTCTTTTCCTACAGTTTGAGTCTGTTGTTCCATATCCTAGTCTCTGGAGCACAAGAAAACAAGCTTGCTCCCTCTTCAATATGACAGTTTTTCCAGTATTTAAACATGGCTATCATGTTACCTCTTCACCTTCTCTTCTCCAGACTAAACATACCCAGCTCCCTAAGCCGCTCCTCATAGGGCATGGCTTCCAGACCTTTTGATTGCCCTTTTTTTGCCACCATTTTGATTGCCCTCTTCTGGACATGTCAACATTCTTCTTGAATTGTGTTGCCCAGAACTGGACACAGTATTCCAGGCGAGTTCTGGCCAAAGCAGAATAGAGTAGAGATCCCTCAGTCTAGACACTATACTCCTATTTATGCAACCTAGAATTGCATTGGATTTTTTTTAGCTGCTGTATCACACAGTTCACTCATGGTCAGCTTATGGTTTACTAAGACTCCTGGGGCTGGTTTACATGGAAGGTTTTATTGCGTTAAGTTGCGCTGTAGTGCTTTCATGCTTCAGTGGTGGGTAGTTTATACGGTAATTGTTTACACAGCTATATTTTGTGGCATTCCTACAGCCAAATGTGGTGGGGGCATGGCCAAGCATTGGAGAGGGAAAGGAATGCCATAGGAATGCCTGCCCTGGCCCCAACTCCGTACTGAACAGCTTAGAAAGTTTTCTTCCTTGCTTGAAACAGCATTTTCTTCCAAATACAGGAAAGCCAGAGAGAGAGGGGGGGGGGGAGAGCAGTTCAGCTTGCTACAGCCCTTCGTGAAATCGTTTCTCTCCCTCCCCCATGCACAGGAAAAAAGTTGACAACTGAGGTTTTACATACTTTTGAAACAGCAGAGAAGGTGAGAAGGAATGCTCCCTGAATGAAAATTGTTGGGAATCCTTTTTGTTTGAAAACTGGCTTGCAAAATAGCAGACAGGATTTTTTCCTCTAAACGCTACAGTCTTTCCTCCCTCCCTCCCCCTCTTTTAAGCCCACCCCTGCATCATCAACCAATCACAATGCAGCTCTGCTTTAACCCTTAGCGGAATGCTAGTTTACACTGCAAATAAAGCACTACATTGCAAATATACCAGCAAAAATAGTGACATGCCCTGCCACGCTATATTTGGGTGTTTTACCTTCCCCCCTTCTGAATGAGGCGATGCTGTGCTGCGATCCGTGGGAACTATGAGCTATCTTAGTGGTATATTTAGAGGAATATTTGCCCGTGTAAACCACCTCCTAGATTCCTTTCATATGTACTGTTGTCAAGACAGGTGCCACCCATTGTTTCCTTAGAACACATTCTAATTCCAAGCTACTCACCTTGGACCATTCTCCCAGAACCAGCTGTGGAGGGCAATCTGTTTTGGCACAAGGTTTGTGTGTAGACAGCTTAGGTTCATGGCAGCTCTCATCAGGAAGTTTCAGAAAGCTCCCATCCATTAGCAGCTGCTGGCAAGTCACTTTGCGATTCTGGGTGCCTCCACCACAGCTATGGGAGCACTGAGAAGGAAAGCAGAGTTTCAGCATTATATATTAAAAATAATGTATTAGGCATTAGCCATTATTATGTTTCCGCACTTGTTAGTTGAAAAGCAATGAATTTCTAACACTTCTATTGTTATTGTTGTGTGCCTTCAAGTCACTTCAGACATGGCAACCCTAAGGCAAAAATCACAGTTTTATTGGCAAGATTTGTTCAGAGGGGTCTGCCTTTGCCTCCCTCTGAGGGTGAGAGAGTGTGACTTGCCCAGGGCCATCCAGTGGGTTTTCATTATCAAGCTGGGATTTGAACACTAGTCTCCAGGGTCGTAGTCCAACACTCAAACTATTACACCATGTTGGTTCTATGCATTGCTTTAATTACCTTTTTTTTTAAAAAAAAATGCCATTATACCTGTTCCCATTCTTCAACATGCCAAACTGGAGGGCAATCAATCTGGTTGCAAGCTTGCAAAGCATGAGGCTTCTTGTCTTTGCAGTTTTCAGATTCAACAATAGATCCTCCGGGGTGCTGGCATTGCACTTCTCTTGTCTGGATCCCAACGCCACAAGTGGCTGAACACTGCCTCCAGGGTCCCACCTGCCATCTGTCCCAAGAGATTAACGAAACAGCACTCTAAGCATGCAGCACAAAGTATGATCATTTAGAAAGCAGTATTTTGATAAGTGAGAAGGTAGTACAGTTGGACCTCCGTATCTGCAGAACCAATATCCACTGTTTCAGTTATCCATGGGACACACAACAGGGACACAAACCATAGAGTTGCACTGGAAAATGCCTAGTGAGGCATCCTCTCTAGGCATCTTCTATGTCCTCCAATGCAACTCTATGGTAGGTTTTTTTTCACTGGAAGGCCTTTTTTTTTAATAGGGTTTGCTGTTATCCCCAGTTTCTGTATCCGTGGTAAATCTAGGAGCCAAACCCCTGCAGATACAGGGGTCCAACTGTACTTTGTACTACAGTAGGATGCCTGTATCCACTGATTCAATTATCCACTGATTCAATTATCCACTGGACACAAAACAGCACACCTAACATAGAGTCTTCCTAGAAAATGTGTCCTCGCTAGCTATTCCTTGCATTCTGGTTCTTGGGCCAAATCCATACTACACAAATAATCCAGTTTGAAACTGGATTATTTGCCATGGCTCCTTCCTATGGAATCATGGGATTTGTAGTTTGGTGGGGCACCAGCACTCTTTGGTAGAGAAGGCTAAAGGCCTTGTAAAACTGAATTATTTGGGCAGTGTGCATTCACTCTCACTTGAAGGACACAGCACTGGAACAGAGGAGGTGAATGTCTGCATAAATATTTGTTGTTCTTGTGTGCTTTCAAGTCATTCCCATCCTATGGTGACCCTACCAAACTGAGTGACCTTGGGAAAATTACATTCTCTCAGCATTAGAGGAAGCCAATGGTAAACCCGCTATGACCAAATCTTGCCAAGAAAACTTTGTAACAGGTTCGCTTTTGTGTTGCCAGAAGTCAGAAATGACTTGAAGGCACACAGCAACAACAAATGGTGAACCAATTCCAGATCTTTTTTTGGCAAGATTGTTGTCCTGCCCTTGCTCTGAGGCTGAGAGAGTGTGACTTTTAACAAAGTGACCCAGTGGGTTTTGATAGCTCAGTGGGGATCTGAACCCTGGCCTCCCAGAGTCTGAGTCCTGCACTCTAACCACTATACCACCTGGCTCTACCTGCAGAAATATACTAAGAGGCAAATGTTTTAAGGAGTAATTGTGGCTGTTTTAACTCAGCAGAGAAAATGGTTGCTGACATTTCCTTCAAGCAGAAATGACTTGCCCTGCCACAACATGACCTCAGTTTGCTAACCCCAGACAAACAGATGTCTCTCAAACAGATGTTAGACAAGTTTCCACAATGCAAAGTCCTACCTTGGGGGGCAAAGCCTTGTATTGCACACACGACTCATTGCTGGAGGTCTTTTTGAGCTGTCACACAGGCTATCATTTACAGTCTGCTTTGTCTGCTCATGTAGGCACACTGCAATGGCTTCCTGAGTCCCTAGGTCATAAACATATGTATACACACACATTAAAACGGTAAGTTATAAACCTATCTTGAAACATATAACCGTTGAAAAGGTACTGTTACAAAGCATACACTTTCAAGCAATAATCCAAATATAACAAAAATGGGGAAAAAAATCCATATGTCTGACCCAAACTTGTAATCCCTTAAGTTTATGGAATCTCCAATGCACACATGGAATTCAAATTCACAAATAGCATGCACAAGTGTAAAATTGTATCCTTCTTCCAAAATTAAACACATCAACATACCCTAATACAAACATAATGGTAATGCATTTATTATTTATATTTATATACTGCCCTTCTTCCATTTAGCGGCCCTTCTGCCTTCCAAATTTGGCCTCACAACAACTCTGGAAGGTAAGTGAGGGTAAGAGTGGGTGAGTAGTCAACGTGTTTCATGGCTCATGGAGATAAGAACCTGGGTCTTCTAGTCCTGCACTCTAGATACCGTACCATATTGGCTCTCTCAATGGGTGGATACTGAAATCTGTCTTGTTTTTTATTCTACAGCTATTGACTACAAGAAAAGAAGGTCTCAGAATCCTTTGGTTAACTTATTATTATTATTAGTAGTAGTAGTAGTACTTTATAATATTTTATATCTTGCATTTTCCCCAGCCCCTTGAGTCAAGGTGGCTTACAATTTTTTTAAAAAAAACCAGATGCAACTCACATCACGAAAAACCCACAGAAGTTAAAATGTAATTAATCAAAAGCATTAAAAGTATTTTTAAAACATCTTTATTAAGAAGCAAAACATATGGCCTGTCTACACTGCAGAAACACAGCTATTTGATACCACTTTATTCACCATAGTTCTACCCTATGGAATCCCGGGGGCTGTCTAGATGATGAAAATACTCCTCATAGAATTTGAGGAGAATATCTTTTGTCCCAACAAGGAGGTCCTGTGGTGATACATCATATTCAGAAGGGGGGGGGAAATCTCCTTTTACTATGCAGGAAAAGCCTTCACAGCTTCTTCCGAGGTTTTTTCTAAAGATGTGGGGGAAATGAGCATTCACCCGCTCATTAGGATAACTTAATTGTATCTCAGCGCATTCCCAGATAAGAGCAGAAGTGGATCCTGATTAGTCAGATGTGCATAGGAGTGGGCTTGCCGGCAACAAAGTGGCTGGAAGCACCATTTTGGAGTTTCTCGGTCACAATTGTGTAGTTTTTCATTGTGCTGTGGTGACCTAACAGCTTTTTAAATGGAAGGTTGCACTTGTGCACCTTACATTTACAGTATTAAAAAAATACTGTGCAGTGGCAGCAACTTATTGAGAATAATCATGTGAGTGATTCACTCCCAGCCAACATCTTGATTCGATGGCTCTGTGTGAACATCAAAATGGACAGCTTCGCATACTAGCAATTTTGTCAAAAAAAAAAAAAAATGGGGAGGCAAATGAATGCAGTAATCAGCATTATATCTGCTCATTTAGACAAGCCCCTGGTATTTGTAGTTTGGCGAGGCATCAAATTCTCTAACAGAAAAGATTAAATACCTCACAATACTACAAATATGAGGACTCCAGAGGATAACGTTGTGTCAAATTGCTGTATTTCTGCAGTGTAGACAGGCCCACAGACACAATACAGCACATCATTAAAGGCTCTTTTCCAACAAACAGCCCATTTTCAAAGGCCTGTTAAACAAAAAAGTCTTTACCCATCACTAGAAGGACACCATGGGAGGAGCCCAGTCTCACTAGAAAGGTAGTTTCAGAGTTTGGGTGCAGCCACAAAGAAGGCCTTTTTCCATGTTTCCACCAGACTTACCCATGAGTGTGGTAGATGGAGAGAGGGGCTTCCTCTGATGTTCTCAAAACCTGTGCGGGCTCACATGGGAGAAGACTGTCCTTCAGATCACCTGGACTGCAGCTATAGGGCTTTATACATCATAACCAGCACTTAAGACTGGATTAGACACACCCTCTAAGTGACACAGTTTGGCAAGGACAGTTCTGATCAATCCTCTGTTGTCTCACTGTTTCAGCTGCTTTTAAATGGATGGTGTAATTTTCTCTCACCCTCCCACTTTTCTCCTTTGTTCTCAGTTTACTTTCATTGCTGCAAAACTGAGTTCAAAATGCAAATATGGCTTGTACTCTAGTAGCTCAGTGTGGCGAGAGGAGGGGACAGAATCTTGCCCTTCCCTGTAGACTCAGGCAAAAGTAAACTGCTGAAGCCTCACCTAGCTTGTGCGTTCTTCCTTATAAATAATGTTTCCCATCTTGACCACACTCTGATATTCCTTAACTACAAGTGTTCTAGTTTTCATCTGTGAAAGGTTAGAGTTAGATCAGTGGTTCTTAACCTGGGGTCCATGGACCCTCAGGGGTCTGCAGTGTCTTCGCAGGGGGTCCACGAAGGCTCTAAATTTGCTTAGCCCACCTCCTTCCTGCAGTAGAGTGGCCATGTGACAGGAGCCAAAGCAAAGGCCAGCTGGCTTAGCCTGTGCATTGCCGTTCAATTTATTCCAGCCACAAACCTGCGGGAAGAAGGAGAAAAGTCTTCCCTCCCCATCCAGTGCCTCTGAGGGAAGGTTTCATGGATGGTGTAATTGTATTATTATTATTATTATTATTATTATTATTATTTGGTATGATGATGATGATGATGATTTAAAATCTTGAGTTAAGTCTTGGGGGTCCACAGCAACAAAAGATATTTAAACGGTGTCCCTGGTAAAGAAAAGGTTAAGAACCACTGGATCAGATCATATAGTTAGAGGGGTAAAAACCTCCCCCTGCAACCCTAAAATCTCAGAACTGTAGAGTTGTTCCAAACTCCAAGGGTCCTTTAGTCCAATCGCCTGTCAGTGCAAGAAGAATCAGAACTCTTACCAATCAGAGAAGCCAGTATAAGAGAGCTCTTATATTTCTAAAATTAAGACTCATCTCCTGTGTTCATTTATCAGTGACTGGCACAGAGATGGTCTTCAACCAATATAGCTGATATGGGCCTGAGCTGTGAATCTTCAACCTGAACATTTAGAACACTCTCACACTTCATCTCATTGTATTGTGAATTCTGCCAGTGAGGTGAGGGGCACACAGTTCATTCCATGGCCTGTAAAGTTATCTCAGAATTCTCATGCATGCACAGTGCCATAAAACAAGAAGTCATTACCACTGTCATAGTAAGTGAAACATACTGATTTTCATCCTGTTATGGAGGTTTGGTTGGTATTTATGTGGAGTAGGACGAGGGGAACCAGCCTAATGTGATACGCAAGACTGAAAACGGTCATAGTTCAGGGAATCTGTTTCCTTCCTTTTAAATGCATTTCCCCCCCCAGTGGCTTCAGAGGGGCTACAAATCTGATTTCAAGACAGCTTAATATTCCTCTGATTTGCAAGATTTCAAGCACCTTCGTACTTTCACTGCCTTGCCTAATAAAGAAAAAAAATCTACAGCCTTGTTATATGTATAGAATACATTAAAACCTCAGATTTTATTCCATTTCTCTTTTTCTGCACCTGTGCAATGGCTTAGACCAGTGGCTCATAACCTTTTCTTTACCAGGGACCTCCTTTAAATATCCTTTGTTGCTGCGTACCCCCAAGACTTAATTCAAGATTTAAAACCATAATAATAATAATGCCTGATAATAATAATAATGCATTTATGCCATCCATTAAACCTTCCCTCAGAGGGGTTGAAGGGGGAAGGAAGACTTTTCTTCCTTTAAGTCTGCAGCTAGAGTGGATAGAATGGCAATATGCAGGCCAAGCCAGCCAGCCTTTGCCTTGGCTCCTGTCAAGTGGCCGCTCCACTGCGGGAAGGAGGTTAGCCAAGCAGCTTTCAAGCCTTCATGGACCCCTTGTCCTGTGAGGACATCATGGACCCCTGGGGGTCCGCAGGCCACAGGTTAGGAACCACTGGGCTAGACAATTATGCCCATAAATACCTCTTTCCCCTAATGAATCACAAATACTCTGTTGGTTGGTGAAAGGGGCAATTTTTATTTTTATCTGACTCTCTGGAAAAAGTGAGGGTTGGAAAACATCTCTTCCACCCATCTCACAAAGTTAGTAGTAGCATGTGTTTTATGCTTTTCAGGTAATGGACTAGATCAGGCAAGGGCAGGGGCTGTTCCTAGATATGAGTGACAAGTGATCTTTAAAATGGGATCTGAACTGCTTTCCATCTGCCCCCAGTGTATTATGTCATATCTGGACATTACCCATGGCGTACAGGGGAACAACCCAAGCCACAACTTGGAAAAGAGCGTTTGGCAAGGATATCTTGTTCTTCATTAACAGATGAACTGCAACTGATGTTGTGCCATGAGTACTACAGAAACTTCTCGAAAACAGCAAAATACACTTAACCACTCTTACTGGAGCAAGTCAATAACATGAAAGAGTTGTAGTTCAGAAGCACAATACATGTCTGATGTCTATCTGCTACAAGCCATAAGTCTCTCCACTTAATAAACCTAAAGGTATTGAGGAAAGGAAAAGAATCTGAACTTGAAAATATTCTTTTCCTTGGACTACTCAGAGGCACACAATGAGCATGACCACTACCTGAGCCCTTACATGACCTCTATAACACTGCTTCTTAAGCTGTCTGATTTGGGGAGATTGGCAGGCCTTTCTCTCCAGTGTGCCAAGGACAAACAGCATATTTGTTCCCATTGACTACAGCTGTTTTTTCTTTTCTGGGGCCTGTCTACACTTCAGAACTACAGCAGTTTGACACCACTTTATCCACCATAGTTCTGTCCAATGGAATCCTGGTATTCGTAGTTTTGTGAGGTATTTAGCCTTTTCTGTCAGAGAACTCTGGTGCCTCTACCAAACTACAAAATACTAGGATTCTGTAGGATAGAACTATGGTAGATGAAATGGTAACAAACTGCTGTTGTTCTGCAGTGTAAACAGGACCTTGGAAACTCACCAAGGATCAGCAGGTGAGCGCTCATCATACTCAAATGGCACTGGTCCACAGACCATTTTGAGTAGTATAGCTCTATAACCCAGCACTGGGTTAGATGATTTGCTGCTCTGACTTCTTTTTACTCTATATTATCTTCATCTATTACCCATTTTTTCAGATGTTCAAGGCATTAACCAAGAGCTGCATTTCTGCCTCATTTTTTTAAAATGTATTTTTCCTCACACAGAGTTGCTATGTTCACCCCATAACCACAACACACAAATGTATGCTACAATGGAGGGGGGGGGGAGAGGAGAATTCATGAATAAAAAATCTTTTGATGCAACTTACGCATTAATGTTAAGGATTCTGTATGTTTGCTTGAGCTACAAAATCTGTATATTTACATCATACACATGGATCACCAGCATTGAGGCCATGATATTGAGAACACAGCTGCGCTGGGCAGGGCATGTTTCTAGGATGGAGGACCATCGCCTCCCCAAAATAGTATTCTACAGTGAACTCGCCATGGGTCAGCGTAAGAGGGGCACTCCAAAAAAGCGATACAAGGACTCCCTGAAACAATACCTCAGGCTCAGCCAAATTGATCACCAACAATGGCCTGCCCTGGCCTCACATTGGGAGGCATGGAGACACACTATCCACAATGCTGCAGCCTTATTTGAGAACTCACGCTGAACAAGTCTTGAAGAGAAATGACAATGCAGAAAAAATGACAATGCGGAAACATCACCCAAGGAAACCTTCTGCTGTGCTTTCTGCAACCGGACTTGTCTATCTCAGATTGGCCTTTTTAGTCATCAGTGCGCTTGCAGAAAGTGCAGGATGAGTCCTTCCTGAATCTTTGTTTGTGAAGAGAAGCCAGAGAGAGAGATAGTATGATACCCTGTGATTTGATTTGTTCCAGCCTCACCACTACCTGAACTGGATGGTTGTCGGTGGTACCCTGTATTTGTATTTATAGCTTGTTCAGCTGCTCTGGTATTTGGGATACCATGTTTATTGTTAGTGCTGCTTTTATAGTAGCAGCGCTTAGATTTACTGTATTATTTTGCTCAGAATGGAAATATGTTGGAACTCAAATGTTTATTGAGGCCACCAGTGGCATTTCTGGCAATTACGTTTAGCCATTCATGTCCCATAGCAGAGTACAGCAGGGATAAGGAATGTGTGGCCTGTGAGAGGTTGTTGAACTGCAACTTCCATCCGCTATGGCCAGGAGAGTTGATAGGGAGGCACCATGGGAGATGCAGTTACAATCTCAGGAGGGCTACACATTCTTCACCATTAGAAGGCATTTTAAGATAAAGATATGATCCTACTACAACTTTATTCTTAAAAGTTAAGCAGTTGCTTAACTTAGAATACATACAATTTTGAACAGCTTTCCCCCTAAGGACTTAAAGATAAAATATCTTCACAAAATAGTTTAAGCCCTATGCAATATTTTGATGGTTTCAATCAGCTCTAACACAAATATTGAAACAATTATAATCACTAATTTATTATAAATTGTATACATGGGCTTTAGCTAATAAACAATTATGTTTATTTGCTGTGGACTTAATTGCTATAGTTTGTTCACTCAACGGTAAATACAAATTGATACTGGAGAAAGAAACATACAATTTATAGCAGCTACAGTTTAAGAATGGTCAACAGTATGAACTCTTCTATTGTTAGAGCCAAGGAACAACTGAAAATGTATTAAGCGCCTCCTTCCAAATAGTAATATTAAATGAATGATGTTCATATTTATGAGCTGAACAGCCTGGGAAATGTCATTTATATAGAATACATCAGAGATACAGAGAACCAGATGGGTGGTACAGTATTTTTATATACTGTTCTACAAGTCAGGTTAGCGTTCAGCACATTATTCACTTTTTTTTTTTAGTGATGTTTGTGCTCAGGAATACAAAACATGGGTGAGATCATTTGACTATGTAGCCTGTACTGTCTCCTTCAACTCACAGTGGCTCTCCATGGTTTAAGAAGCCTTTCAAATCATTTGCTACCTAATCCTTTTAGTGGGAAACATTGGGGAGTGAACCTGGGACCATTAACATATCTGTGCTCTCCCACTAAAATCTCTCTGGCTTTTCTTCGCAAACGAAGATTCAGGAAGGACTCATCCCGCGCTTTCTGCAAGAGTGCTGATGACTAAAAAGGCCAACCCGAGACAAACAAGTCCGGTTGCAAAAAGCACAGCAGAAGGTCTCCTTGGGTGATGTTTTTGGGTTGTGATTCTTTCTGCGATGTCGTTTCTCTTCAAGACTTGTTCGTCGTGAGTTCTCAAATAAGGCTGCAGCATTGTGGATAGTGTGTCTCCATGCCTCCCGGTGTGAGGCCAGGGCGGACCACTGTTGGTGATCAATTTGGCTGAGCCTGAGATGTTGTTTCAGGGAGTCTTTGTATCGCTTTTTTGGAGCGCCCCTCTTACGCTGACCCGTGGTGAGTTCACCGTAGAGTAGTATTTTTGGGAGGCGATGGTCCTCCATCCTAGAAACGTGCCCTGCCCAGCGCAGCTGTGTTCTCAATATCATGGCCTCAATGCTGGTGATCCCTGCTTGCTCAAGGAGAGCAACATTCGTCACATAGTCAGTCCAGTGTATATTTAGGATTGTGCGTAGACAGCGCTGATGAAAGCACTCGAGGAGTTGTAGGTGGTGGCGATAGGTGACCCATGTTTCAGATCCATAAAGGAGGATAGACAGTACGATGGCTCTATACACACTGATTTTTGTGCTTTGCCTCAGGTGTTTATTGCTCCAGACTCTTTTGTGAAGTCTTCCGAATGCACTATATGCCTTTGCTAATCTGTGATCGATCTCTTTGTCAATCTTGGCATCTGAGGAGATGATGCTTCCCAGGTAGGTGAACTGCTGAACGGACTTGAGCACAGATTTGCCGATGGCAATGTGGGGATGGTGGTGTTCGTCCTGTGGTGCAGGTTGGTAAAGAACTTCTGTTTTCTTCAGGTTGACTTCTAGCCCAAATAGCTCTGCAGCTGTTGCAAAGCAGGACATTAGGCGCTGCAGAGCTGCTTCTGTGTGTGCAACAAGGGCAGCATCATCGGCGAAGAGCAGCTCACAGACTAGATAGTTTAGAGTCTTAGTGTGAGCCCTCAGACGGCTTAAGTTAAACAAGCTACCATCAGTACGGTAGCGTATATAGATGCCGTCGTCTTCTTCAAGCTCTGCCATAGCCCTTTGGAGCATCGTGCTAAAGAAGATTGTAAATAAAGTTGGTGCAAGAACACAACCTTGCTTCACTCCATTAGTGATTAGAAAGGGCTCTGAAAGAGCATCACCATATCTGACTTGACCACACTGTCCCTCGTGTAGCAAGATAATCATTTTAAGGAATTTGGGGGGACATCCTAGTCTTTCCAGGATCTGCCACAGACCTTTTCTACTTACAGAGTCAAAGGCTTTGGTGAGGTCGACAAATGTTACATAGAGACCCTTGTTCTGCTCCCTACATTTTTCTTGCAGTTGCCTAAGGGCAAATACCATGTCTGTAGTACTCCTATTGGCTCTGAAGCCACATTGGCTTTCAGGGAGAAGTTCTTCTGCAATAGCAGGAACTAATCTGTTCAGGAGTATCCTTACAAGGATTTTTCCAGCAATAGAGAGCAGTGTTATGCCTCGATAGTTTGAGCAGTCGGATTTTGCTCCTTTTTTCTTGTACAGGGTGATGATGACTGCATCTAGGAGGTCTGATGGCAGTTCCCCCTTTTCCCAGCAATTCACAAGGAATTCGTGGAATTTTTCGTGGAGTGCATGACCTCCGTGTTTCCAAACTTCAGGTGGGATTCCATCAATCCCAGCTGCCTTGCCGTTTTTCATCTGCTGTATGGCCTTAAGGGTCTCTTCCAAAGTGGGAGCTATGTCCAATTCATTTTTCATTGGTTTTTGTATCATATGTTGGATAGCTGAGGCTTGGACTACTCGGTTGGCGCTAAAGAGACTTTGAAAATGTTCAGCCCAACGATTCAGGATGGAGGCTTTATCAGTAATTAATGTTTGACCATCTGTACTGTATAAGGAGCTTTGGACCTGATAAGTAGGTCCAAACACTGCTTTAAGAGCTTCATAAAATCCTCTATGATCACCCAGATCTGCACAGCGTTGTGTCTTTTCTGCTAAATTGATCCACCACTTGTTCTGCATGTCTCGGAGTTTTTGTTGTAGTTTGCTACATGTGAGGCGGAAAGCTGCTTTTCTTACATGACAGGTTGGCTGGGCGAGGTATGCCTGGTGAGCAGCTCTCTTCCTTGCCAACAGCTCCTGGATCTCTTGGTTGTTTTCATCAAACCAGTCTTGATTTTTCTTGTGGGAGAACCCGAGGGATTCTTCTGCAGACTGGAGGATACTGTTTTTGACATGTTGCCAAAGCACTGTAGGAGAAGGATCTGTAGGATGGTCTTCAAGTTTCGTTTGTAGGTTTGCCTGGAAGTTGTCTCTCATGGTAGCTTGTTGAAGATTGTTGACTTGGAGCCTCTTCTTTAAGATGCCACCCCTCTTAGGTTTGAACTTAAGATGAAGATTTAGTTTACATCTGACGAGGCGATGATCTGTTTGGCATTCTGCACTGGGCATCACTCGGGTATGACGGACATCACGAATGTCTCTCTGACGGACTAGAACATAGTCAATGAGGTGCCAATGTTTGGATCGGGGATGCATCCAGGTTGTCTTCAAGCTATCTTTCTGCTGAAAGATTGTGTTTGTAATAGTCAGCTGTTGTTCTGCACAGAACTCTAGCAGGAGGCGTCCGTTATCATTGCAATTTCCAACACCATGCTTGCCTAAGACACCTTTCCAGGCTTCGGAGTTCTTTCCTACTCTGGCATTGAAGTCACCAAGGATAATAATTTTATCTTCTACAGGGACTTTTTGTATGAGTTGGCATAGGTCTGTGTAGAATTTGTCTTTCTCTACAGGGTCGGCTTGCATAGTTGGGGCATATATACTGAAGAGAACAACATGTGGGAGGCGTAAGGAAATAATGCGATCAGAATGTCCTGTTGGCAAGGTTTCGAGTTTGGAGGCAATGGAGTTTTTAATCATAAAGCCTACTCCTGAAAGATGTTTTTCGGTTTTGGGTTTGCCAGACCAGTAAAGTGTGTAGCTGGTGCCATGTTCTTTAAGGCTGCCTTCCTCATGGAAGTGAACTTCACTAAGAGCAGCAATGTCAATATTAAGCCGTGATAGTTCAAGGGCCATTAGGGCAGAACGACGCTCAGGCCGTCCACTATCTTCAGAGTCTTGCATGGTTCTGATGTTCCAGCATGCAAGTGTCAGTTTATTTACACCTTTGGAGGCCGGTGTGTGCCTTTGTTTCTTTGCCTTGGTTTGACCGCATCAGAAGATTCCCGTTGGCCGCGGCTAGCCAACCAGGTAGTTGGGGATGAGCTTTCGTTAGGCCACCTTTTCTAGGCCCCTCTCCATATGGAGCAAGCAGTGCTCTCCTTAAAAAAGGCTGCTTGGTCATTCAGGATGCTGCTGAACAAGACTGTCATCTCCCGGGCCAGCCTCGAGCGACCAATGTCCTGAACCGCCTGCATGCAGGGTTGGGGCTGCGGCTTCCAGTGCATCTTTACACCTGCCGGTTTCGTCCCTCGCCAGTCGCTACAGGGCTTTTTTGGAACTGGATTTGTCCTTCGAGCCTGTGCAATGGATTTTTCTGGTGGAGCGCAGCGTGCACAGAACTGGCCTCACCCTTTAAACCAGAGATTCATCTGCCGTGGCCTTGCAAGCATGGACGTGGCAGCGAGGTCCTCGGGCCGTAGGTTTGATTAGAGTTTCCTTCTCTTAGATGGTTGACCTTACAGGGTTGGACGAGCACCATCTGCCCGGGTTTGGGATTGGAGTTTTCCTTCTCCTAGGACGGTTGCCACAAGGCTAGAGAGCCCATCCTGCCCTTTGACGCTCTTTGTCAGACCCTTCGGTTTTGACCTGTCTGGCATGGGAGACCCTACCAGTGGCTATTATGCCACCGCCAGCATAGCTCAAAACATCATTAGGGTACGCAAGCCTCTCTCCCACGACAAGGGGGCGTCAATGGAGAGGCCCACTAAAATACAGTCCCTACTAATGAACATATGTGCTTGTCAGTAACTCCATTATACCTCTTTCAAGCTTCTGAAAAGGTATTGTCTGTACACAGGCCAAAATGTGCTATTGAGAAAACACACTGAATTCTTTGGCTAAGCTGCTTTCTCAAACTGAAAGGATTAAAACCATGCAGTAAGCAGAGTATGATACCATATGGCACTTGATTTGGCGGCCGAAGAAGTTATCAAGATGAATACTGTTCAGCTGCAGAGACACCAGCAACCATCTTTACCACCTTGCATGCTAACATCAGGGGACAGGTTCAGTTGTTATGATGTGGATTCCTGCTTGTTGGTTGTTTAGGCCTTCCCTTCTGTTTCTTTGGGACTTACTGCTCTCTGAAGAAAAGCAGCAGGGCAGCTGGAAGATTCTCCTAATTCTCTCTTTTCCTCTAAGCTAAGCCAGGGTCATTTACACTTGTGAGAAAAACTGTTTTGTCTATTTCTATTAAATAACCCTATGTTTCCTTGACTCTTCCAGGCTGCGTGAAGGAGCAGTGGGCTGGCTAATAGTTTAGTTCCTCCTGCTAGTTATTCACTCAGTTAAAAAGGTAAGTCAACATCTCTTGGATTTCAAAACACCTTGGGGTCAGAGGTGAGAGAACAGGGATCTGTGAAAAAGAACAAGTCTTACACTCACATCAAAGCAGTTTAGATTCTCTCTCCTCCAAGCTTGTCACTACCTTCTAGCGTCTACCACCTACGATATTTTTAAATTGGCATTTTTAAATGGTTCACAACTTTCACCATTGCTTGTAAAAAAAAAAAAAGTTCACAGGAATAGCCCTTAAAATACCTCCAATGCATGTAGCTGAGCATGGGGTAAATCCGATGTATTCCCAGTCATAGACAACATCACCAGTGTCTTCAGAAAGTGAAAGTTCTGGGATGAATGGGACAGGATCACCATCACAGGAGTCCAGGTGACAAATCCGTTCAGTCACTGGTTTGGATTCCTCACACTCTTCGTCAGGCAGCTCCACCTCAGTCTGAGTAAATGCGAGATAAATACGGCACTTCACTTCACGCACCTGAATACCGTGGCCACATGATGTGCTGCAAGGGGACCATGGCCCAGGAATAAACCTGCAATTAAACCACACAGAATAAAAATTGAGGCTGAGCCAAAGAATGTTTAACTATGAACATTTAACTATTTATCCTGATCAATGACAAAAGCAATGTCTGTTTTTCCTCTGTCCATCAGGGGGGTGAACAGGATGGCCCTCGTGGTCTCTTCCAACTCCATGATTCTATGTTAAGCAGAACACTGCCTAGTTTATACAAGCTCTGTTTAGAGTGCTGGCTGCAATGGTTTGTAGCCTCTACATGCAATCATACTAGCACAGAATATGTCAGCTGCGTGGAACGTAAGTCTGTTTAGCCTTTGGATGTAAACCCTCATGTGTGTCATTCTTGCATGCAAGAACAAGAGCCTACATTTTTCTCCAGCCCTACAATTTGACAAGGTGAAATGGTCATCCTTGCCAGGAGGCGGCAGCAGCAGGGCACTGAAGAGAAGAATTGTGTGCCACATTGCTTTTCTGGTGTTCCCTAAGCTAGCTGGATCCTTCAGTTGTAGTGGAGGATGCTGTCCAATAGCCAGTGCTGAAGAAAGATTCAACTGTCAGACTAGTCAACTTTTGTACATGGACCAGAAGGAGTGCCATCTTGCTCATCATCTCAGGCAGTGAAATGTTCTAGGCTGGCCCTACTACCACCTGATCCCTTCAGAGCCTGGAAATGTCAGCGCTAACACAGTAATATTAAATCACATGAGAAGGTTAATACATTAAGGTTAGCTGTTAAGGAAATGTGTAGAATGTGAAGTCGAAGGCTTTCATGACTGGCATCCATAGATTTCCCTTAGTTTTTTCCCAGGCTGTGAGGCCGTGTTCTGGAATAGTTTCTTTCTGACGTTTCGCCAGCCACAGATGCAAGTGAAACATCAGAAAAAAACTATTCCAGAACACAGCCTCACAGCCCGGAAAAAAACCAAGGAAAATCTATAGAAATGTGTAGAATTAGTTCTCTGAATTAATTAGGTCCTCTTGCACACTCAGTTGTCAACAGAGTACTCTTGCTTGATGTTTTAGTGGATTTGGAGTAGAAAATATACAAAATAATATGTATTTTCCTCCAAATCGGACTAATACGAAGCCACATATGCAATTTTATATGCAAAAATGTTTTTTCTCCCTTCTCTTTTATATGCATCTCTTTCTTCACCATCATTATGAATCACTTTCCAAAGCAATATTTTCCACAGGCACCTAAGCATACATCTTCATGTGTTTCAAGGGCAGCAGATCAGTACAGCTATAGATTGTACTGAGAAAAGGCAGCCACTGTTCACAATGAGGAGAATTTAGTACCAGAAGTGTCTATGTCACATTTCACCCCTAACCAAATGCTTTAAAATGTGATATGATCTGACATTCTAGCAGTTTTATCCCCTGCCTGTATTGGCTGGTTTTAACTCTTAAACTTAAACTCCATTTTACTGTCCTAACATTTACATTTCTTATTATCTTACTTCTCATATCTTTGTGTTTTTAGTTAGCTTTCATTGTATATTATTTTATTTAAAATGTCTATATGATGCCCAGGGGACTTTTTTATATGTGTCTCACAAGGATAAGTGAGGAACTCACTGAGTTGACATGAAAGATTAAGCAATTCATACTTCTCACAACCAAAGGGAGATTTGAACATAATCCATGCTGAAAAGCTTGTGATTCACATAATGCCCCATATTGATTTTCTCCAGGGTAGAGGACCTTGACCTACTCTTACTTTAAGAAACAAGGGTTTGGGAACTTTGTGCATGCAGCATCTTATTCTGCCCTAAGATGAACCAGAAGTCTCGTAAATCATCCCGAATACACTGAGTGCGCACAGAAATGTCAAGATTACTGGGAATGAACTGGACCCACGCAGGGCACATTGGCAAAGCTACAAAGGAATCTTATGGACCTATCTAATTGAAGCCTAAAAGCCTGGCACTTCTTTCATCACTGAGAAACTTTCAAAATTCTGATTATATTTCCAAAGAGGAGAGCATTATCGCAACTAAACTCAATTAACCCATTGAAATATATACAGATATAGATATAGCACAGCTATCTCACAATGGCCAGGAAGACATCCAAAATATGCAGATACTTGTAGGTGTAGATAAATGGGAAAGCTATTTATAAGACACCTCCATCCATCATTCATTTCAATGACACTTGCACGAGGGTTTCTGTGAATAGATAGAAGTCATGCAGCAACAGCGTGTGATGAATTCCACTCAGAGGCATTGACAGACAGGCAGTTTTCTGCACTACAGGGAAGTGAAGGCATGGTGCTGTATGGGATTCTACTGGTACAATCTTAGCAAGGCCCATGATCTTAGAACATAGTCTGACATCACAGGATGCTGTAACGTTCAAACTAATGTTCAGACAAGTGACAGCTTGGGAACTATAGGTACCATATGCAAATTCCACAGATACAAAAAATACTGTCTTGTGTTATTATATTGCATTACTTTAGTTATAGCCCACCTTTCCCACAAAGCTGGGAGGCAAGGCAGCTAATGTAATTGTAATGAAAACGTAATTGATATAAATGTACAATAATTCAAAAAGGCAAAAGGGAAAAAAGAAAACAATAGGGCCTTGTCACAAACACATGACTGATGCTATCAACACTACTTGCACTGACAACCTGTTTGCATGCAAAGACAAGAGAGGGGTGAGCATTTAATTTTAGTTTTGACAAGAATTTAACAGAATTCAGAAAAATGCTTCATATTCAGGATGGACGGAATATGCAATTTTTTTAAAAAAAAAAATTAAAATCAAATATAGGAGAAACCAAAACATACAGATTTGTCCACCTATGCCCAGGGCTTTGAATTCTTAAATTCTGTTGGCACAAATGAGGGAGAATTTAAGTTTATTTTTGATGATTTTGACAAAAATTTTCAACTTGCATGTTTAGAACAAAAAGAACTTTCAGTTTAAAGAACTTGAATGTGAAGGGGGAGGGCTGCCCTACACCACTGTGTCCCTTTCACACAACACAATTACAGCATTATGCTGATTCCAGTTTATCTGCCATGATTGTATCCTATGGAATTCTGGGATTTGGATTTGGTGAAGCATTGGAGCTCTCTGGCTGGGGATTCCAATTGTTGGTGTTCACTGCCGTCAATTCAACTTTGGCTTAAGGCAACCAACCCTATGAATGAGAGACCTCCTATCTTCAACAGCCCTGTTGAGGTCTTGCAGATGAGGGCCATGACTTCCTTGATTGTGTCTGTCCATCTGTAATGTGGTCTTCCTTTTTTCCTGTTGCCTTCTATCTTACCTAGCGGTATTGTCTTTTCTAGTGAGTCATGTCTTCTCATGATATGGCCAAAGTATGACAGTCTCAGTTCAATCATCTTGGCTTCTAGGGAGTGTTCAGGCTTGATTTGCTCTAGGATCCATTGATTTGTCTTTTTAGCAGTCCATGGCATTGGTAGAAATCTTCTCCAGCACCATATTTCAAATGAGTTGATTTTCTTCCTATCAGCTTTCTTCACTGTCAAGCTTTCACAATCATACATAGAAATCAGATTCTAGGGGGCTTGCTGCACTTTGAAGTAAAGGTTCTGTCTTCCGTGCTGCCTTAAAGCATGATGTCATCATTCTACCGCTGTTCTGCCGGTCCTATGGGAGACTGAGGTAAAACCGTGTCTTTTTGCTAAGAGGTTTTTTCGGTTAGCAAAAAGGTGCCATATTACTTTGGTCTCCCATGGGATCAGAACAAAAGAACAATGACATCGTGAAGTAAGACAGCATGGAAGATAGGACCTTCTTACTGCGCTGCTGCTTTATGTCAATGTATAGTAAGCCCCTAAATACCCTGCCCTAAATTGAAAATCCCAGGATTCCAAAGGATGGAACCATGGCAGTTAAAAAGGAACCAATAGCACTATAATTGTGCAATGTGAAGGACCTAGAGCATCTTACAGGTAGAGAGCTGAACTGACATGACCCTAGCTGCTCCATGTGACATTCCTGACAATGGCAGAAAGGGAGAGTGCAGACCATATGCTGAGAGGAACCATTGACCAAGGAAGCCAAAAGGGGTTCTGTTGGGTTTAAACATGTACTCTCTTAGGGCCTGGCCAAACTGCCCAAATATAGCAGTTTGACACCACTTTTTCCACCATAACATCACCCAAGGAGATCTTCTGCTGTGCTTTTTGCAACCGGACTTGTTTACCTCGGATTGGCCTTTCTAGTCATCAGCGCATTTGCAGAAAGCGCGGGATGAGTCCTTCCTGAATGTTCGTTTGCGAAGAAAAGCCAGAGAGAGAGAGAGAGAGAGAGAGAGAGAGTTCTATCCTATGGAATCCTGGTACAGTGGGCCCTTGTTATCCGCTGGGGCTTTGTTGCAGGACCCCCTGTGGATACCAAAATCCATGGATGCCCAAGTCCCATTATATATACAATGGCTTAGTAGAATGGCAACACTTATAAAATGGCAAAATCAAGCTTTGCTTCTTGGAATTTTTATTTTTTGAATATTTTCATGGCATGGATGGCAGAATCCATGGATGCCAAATCCATGGATACAGAGGCCGACTGTATCTGTAGTTTTGTGAGATATTTAGCCTTTTCTATAAGACAACTCTGGTGCCTCACCAAACTACAAATGTTGGATAGAACTATGGTGGATAAGGTGGTGTCAAACTGCAATATTTCTGCAGTGTGGCCAGGCCCTTAGACTTAGTCCTCAGATTAAGCAAGCTGTTCATAGGAGAAGGTGACAGATTGACTCCTCAAGTCTCTGTAGTCTTATCTGCCTGCTTCAGGATCTGACCAATGTTCTGCATGCACCACGCTATTTGCCAGGGACTATTTGCAAACATCAAGACCATTTGAGTTAAAGGAAATCCTAGGAACTGCTGAATAAATAAGGGCCTACTGTGGACAATGAATGACCTGTGACAAGAAAAGGAAGAAACATCCAGATAGAAGAAGGAAGCAACTGTATTCATGCTTTTTAAATTATCTTTTCCATTTTATGACTTATCTTCCCTTTTGCAAAGTTTTTAGACTTATTTCTTCCATCTGCAACCGTTTTACAGTTATTTATTATAAGTTTGCCAGAGCATTTTATGATGTGAACTGGTATACAAATCTTATTAATTAATTAATATGTGACAAGGAGAGTTTCTAAGCTGACTTTTATCTAAACCAAGAATAACACTCTTTTCCCCTTTTGTCTTTAAGCAGTATATCACAATGCCTTAACCAACACCAAATATTTGACAAAGATGAAGGGGGAAAAAGTTAAATGTGACAGCAATACACCAGCGGTTCAGGATTCAGTGTGTATATAGGGTAGCTGAACATATAAGAGCATCCAAAAATAATATATGATGAATTCTTTTGAAGCTTTGCATTCTTTTGTTCGAAAGTCTAAACCACAGAACAAATTCATTTACAAAGAAAAGGCAGAATTCTACGCATTTTTTCCCTTGACACAGAAAACCTATATTGTAATTGAGGTTTTCCTGCTGCATATTTAGTGTCTGGAATTTTATAGCACCACAAGTGCAAGTTTCATTTTTTAAAAATTTAAATGTGGATCTAAAATCCAGGTTGCCATTGGCCAAATCATATGATTTTGCAGTTGGCATCTTCTGCAGAATTCAGACATTCCTTTCAAGATAGTAAAGCTCCATCTGTCTAAACTTTAAAAAAATCTAGCAAACTGCTGAGTTAACTAGCTACTTTTACTTAACTCCTTTTTCCAGTAACAAGAGTATAACTACGTTACATCATGATTGCTGAATCAATCAAGAAAAAGTAAATTTACAATATTATTTACTAGCATCCGCTGTCAATAAATGAATATGATTTCTACAGTCTTGGGAATTAATGGAATCAAGAATTAGACTGTTCAGTTTAGCCTGATCAATGGTGCACAACCCTGGCTTCTGTACCTGTTCTGTCTATCCATATTAACCTGCAGCCTCTTCAAGGACAACTCACGTTTTGTATATACTGAACCTTTGTCAATGAAGTTTTGAATATTTGAAGATTAAGCTAATTTTTGGCACTCTAGTTCATACTCCTTTAAGAGTATGATCCTCATATATCCAAATGTAGCATCACTTGGCACTTCAGTACTGGAGCAATGTCTGAAATTTGCAGACACTCGCGTGTTATTAAGTTATTTATCCACTTCTTGAAAAGTAACTAATGCTCAGTGGAAATGTGTGTCATATCTAGTGGGGTTCTCTTATGGGACCATGGGGAATAAGGTGACACTAGTCACACCCAGCTCATGGGGGAGAAACCCAGACTTACACTCAGGTGATGGAGGATCCACGCAGAGTGCACTCACAGAGCTGCACACTGAATCAGGAACTTCACAGACAGCACTCCACAGCTTACTGGCATAGACTAGTCACAGACTGATGGATACTGGCGCAGACTGGTCCCATAACCTGTCACGGTAGTGCACTGGTGCCTCTGAGCATATCAAGAGGACCATGCAGCAAAAGTTGTTGTAGCAGAGTTGCAATCATTAGGCAAGGAAATGAGCACACAGAGACATGTGTGTAAACTACCCCTCTTTACTAAAGTATGCTGGAGAAATATTTACAGTGAGGAGATTTTCAGATGAGGGATATAACCCCCGTGGAGTTCGGGAGAGAAACAGGGCTGTTTCGCTGCCAGCACTCTGTTTCACACACCCCTGTCCTTCTCCCAATCTCCATTTGTTCTCCCACTGTCTTAATTTCATTTTCCTTCCACTATTTTCTGCTATTTTTTACCATTAGTAAAAAATAGTGGAAGGAAAATGAAAGCAGGATGGAGGGAGAACAAATAGAGATTGGGAGAAGGACGGGTGTGTGTGAAACGGAGTGCTGGCAGCGGAACAGCCCCGTTTCTCTCCCGATCTCCACGGGGGTTATTTCCCCCATCTGAAAATCTCCTGAGTCTGAGACTCCTAGCATACAGACTACATAACACAGCACAATGTACAGTGTAGTCCTTTCACTGTACAGCCCAGACTGAATGCACACAGTCTGAGAGCAAAATCCAAGTCAAGTGCAGAGACAGTTAGTGGGGTGATCCAATTATATAGTCATGGGTTATGGAGCTGGTGGTTCTCACACACATTTTCCCATATAGATAAGACTCCCTTCCCATGTCCTTCCCATGCCTGTCTCCCAGATATAATCTAGATATGCTTGCCAGCTGCATTTAGTCTGCTCATTGCTGCCCCCTGCAGGCTGTAGCATATTATACCATGCCAGCTCTTTACAGTATAAATTTCCAGTGATTGTATATCCCATCGCCCTAACAGTTTCGCCTGTGTGGCATTCCATTTCCATCAAGCCAGTGGTTCCCAGCACACTGGCTGGACTGTGTGGTTCACCAGCTGACAGGTGGGTCATCTGATGTTTGGATCCAATCCCATTCAGGCCAAGCCTACTGCACCTATAACTAATAAAAGTTTTGGCCTTTTCTTCCTATCCAAATATGGATTGTGTTTATCTCTCGAAACACCACCCCTCTCAGTCTTGCTGCTAGGCACACAAACTGAAGCAGACAAGCGAGCTACTCCAAGATTATTTTGGTCATCTGTATGGGATGTGTATGAAAGTGTAATATGTGTCTTCCACACTACACAGTGCCTCACCAGACTAAAAATCTCAGGATCCCATGGGATGCAGCCATAGGAGTTAAAGTGGAATCGTGGTGCTCTTAATTGTGTAGTGTGAAAGACACATATTACACTTACATACACATCCCATACAGATGACCACAATAATCTTGGAGTAGCTCAGTTGTCTGCTCTCTACCACTCCATTGACGCCCCCTTGTCGTGGGAGAGAGGCTTGCGTACCCTAATGATATTTTGAGCTATGCTGGCGGTGGCATAATAGCCACTGGTAGGGTCTCCCATGCAAGACAGGTCAAAACCAAAGGGTCTGACAAAAAGCATCAAAGGGCAGGATGGGCTCTCTAGCCTTATGGCAACCATCCTAGGAGAAGGAAAACTCTAATCCCAAACCTGGGCAGATGGTGCTCGTCCAACCCTGTAAGGTCAACCATCTAAGAGAAGGAAACTCTAATCAAACCTACAACCCGAAGACCTCGCTGCTACTGTCCATGCTTGCAAGGCCACAGCAGACGAACCTTTGGTTTAAAGGATGGCCACTTCTGTGCACGCCGTGCTCCACCAGAAAAAAAAAAACCACCAGAAAAAGGCTCGAAGGACAAATCCAATTAGTCATCAAGTGCGGGATGAGTCCTTCCTGAATCTTCGTTTACGAAGAAAAGCCAGAGAGAGAACTCTCTAGCACAGAATTCTTGATATTTGATGGAACTATGAATCCCAGAATCACATTGGATGAAGCCATGACACTTAAAGTGTTACCAAAGGGCTGTGACTATGCAGTGTGAAAGAGACCTTAGAATCTGAGCATGACCAATGAAATAAATGAAACCCTCACCCCACCCCACCCGCCCTGCTATCAGGCTGCTACTCTTGGCTTGCTTCTCCAAGTGATTATTAAGAGGGGAAAGGCCTCAGAGGTCTCAATTTCTTTAAGCTTATTAAAGGAGAAAAGGATGTGGAATCTTTTTATGGAAGGCTTACTGAAAATCCCCCTGTAAATAAAGAAGGCTCTAGGGAGAAACCTTTACAATAATGATGGGTATCAACTATCACCACATTCCACCAGGAAAAAATGAAAAGGTTAAGCTTCCGTTTTTCTTGGCGTAGCTCTGCAAATAGTCTTTTTTAAAAAAAACACACACACATTATTTGTCCTAATTAAATCAATTATATCAAAAGACTTCTGAATACTAATACATAAAATTTGCCCCTTGAATTTTACAAGGCCAGAAGCCTTTATCTCCAGTTATGTTGTCTTGGCACACCTTTTCTGTGGGTGTCTGAAACACAGCAGTGTTTAAACTTCCTTTATTCATTATGAATTAAAACAAATTCTTAAGGCACAGCAGACATCTGAAATTAAGAAAGAAAGAATGGACACGGAGCTGGATTTTCATGTTGTGGCTTTTGGTAAGATACATAACCTAGCATCAATTTCTAGAGATAGATTGCAATGTACTGGGGGAAACCGGAAAATGCCATCTTAAAACAGAAGTATGGCAGATATGAACCCTGAGCCTCATATTAAATGCCAAAAGCATAACTATAAAGAAGAAGAACTTTTTTGAAGCAAACTCACAAAGACTCATGATAACTTGTGATTCTAGCAACACTCAGAGGAAGGGCCCACCAGAGCTTGTCAAAGTTACTTTTTGGTCAAAAATCCTAATCCCGCACCCAAGCCAGCATGTTCCCTTGGGAATTCTGGAAGTTGTAGTCCAAAAAAAAAAAAAAAGATTTTCCAACCTCTGGGAGCCACCAGCTACTGAGGAGAGTCTTGTCACCATCTCCACAGAATAGCAAGAGAGAGAGAAAGAGAGAGAATAAAAACTATTAGCAAGAAGCCATATGGAACTTTTCAAAGCATCTTGCTCCAACCTCAATGACTGAATTACCACTATTTTCATCAACAACAGATGGAGTGACAAATTCATAGGTGGACATCATTTGAGACCTAAAAGGGACAGTTCCATTCTGACGTGAGTGAGCCATCCCATGTCTCTACTGAATCCAAGTCTGGTAGTATGAAACTGGCAAATCAATGAATTTCAACTCAACAGCATCATCCCAGCTTGCTTTCTAACAGCAAGGCAACACAAATGTGCAGGATCAATAACACCTGCTTAGAAGGCAGCTTCAGGTTTGAGCCAGATGCTGATCTCCACCTGTTTATACACACTTGCCAAGATCAACAGGACAGAGGAAGAAAAATACAAGAGACATCTAGCCACATCCTACACTTCTTGGTTACAAGTGTTCTAAATGTGTAGAAAGAACACTGACCTCACTAAATATTTAGAGAAAGAATACTGACCTCATTTGAGTTTTCTGGCAGTTCTACCTAATTTTTGTTTAAATGTTCAACAATATTTGGTACGAATGCAGCATATTAAATGGGTGTGTCTAAAAATATGTGGTCAGCTGTCCCAAGTCAGTGTTTCTTGAGAACAAAAATCCCCAAATGTATATGCAGAGCTCCTCTAAGCCTGCAAAAGCTTCTGCTTCCACCCTAAAAAATACCACCACCACCCAATCTATCTCCCAATAAATGCAGTGGAGAATTTGCTCAGAGCTCTAAGAGAGACTCAAACCATTCAAGGCTTAAAGAAGAATCACCAGCACTTTGAAATGTATAAAGAAATTAAATTGGTAACTGGTGCAGCTGTTGTAATAATGCTCTACCAGGCTCCCACAAATGAACACAGCCTGATATGTCCCCACTCCCACTCTTTAATACAACTCCCAGAACTGCCACCTGTCCCAGCTAGTATGTCCACCACCGGTCATGCCGGTTGGGGTAATTCTGGGAGTTATAATCCAAAAAGGGAACTTTTGCAACCTCTGGTAATAAGCATTCACTAAATTAGGGTTGTCAGACAAAAACCTGGAGACAGCTTCTCTACCTTTATTGGTTGTGCAGAAGAGGGTATATCAGCTGGTATTGCTGGTCATGCAACCAGGTAAGAAGCAACACCTGTTGAAATGGCCTCTTCTACAGAACCATTAAAGGTCCAGGAGCCCCCTCCAGCACCCACTCTGGCAACCTTAAACACTGTAGCCACTCATTCTGGACCAATGCAAGCTTCTGGATATCCTTCAAAGATAGAGCTACACATTGCAGTAATTCATTCTGGCTATAACAGAGGCATGTGTCAGCTTGGCTAGGTCCAACCTTTCAAGGAACAGGCATAGCTCATGAACAAGCAAATACTTCCCTTATGTCACACATTCGCCCAAAGGAAGTTAGACTAAATCATCAATCAATTCTAACTGCAACACCCCCAGTTTACCAAGGGAAGAAGAGAGAAAAATCTAGGTCATTGGAGATTTCCTTACGACTGCAGATGTCAGTGTTGTCACTCTTCATGTTCATGCACCACCCACACCCCTTGGGGAGGAAAAAACACACCAGTCAATTACAGGAGTCATTCCAGAACTCAGCTCGCCCAACAAAATACCTTGAGGAGGACGAGCATTTATTGTATAGCTGAAAAGCTTTGACAGCATTTCTGAAAAGCATAACTTAAACCCATTTTGGCTCTTGGCTGCATTTGCGTCACTCAAGGAGAACTGCTTGGAAGAACCTGAGAATGGAGCTGCAAGGACAGACCCAGCCCAAGAAAATTCAAATGCCAGATGACTTGGCTGGGGATCGCAATCTTTACAAACAGTCCGGATAATGCATCAGCAGCCTATACTCTATATGGGGATTGGGTGGGGGGAGGGAGAGGGAAATGTCAAACTTACATTGGCTCTTCAGACACAGTCCTGATCTCCTCTACCTCGTGGGCTTGCTTGAACCAAGGGAGCTTTGCTTCAACAGGGTTCTTCTCTGGAAAAGGGAAATGCACATCCATTGGAGAAGCCTTCCCCCCCCCACTGTCCCAATTTAGCTGGGATACCCCCTGTTAATCCTCTGCCATTCCATTTTTCCCCAGTTGCTTTAAAATGTCCCAGCTTCTCTCTCCTCGCTCCACTTTTCCCTTTGTCCCAGCTTACTGCAATTACTGAAAACTAAGTCCAAAGTGCAGAAGTAGTTTCCACTCAATGGGGCGGGGAGAGGAAGAGGTTGAATCACACCCCTCCCAGTAGATCCAGGCAAAAGCAAACTGCTGCAGCCACTCCTACTTTGATTGTTCTTCCTCACTGGCCATCTTGACCACAATCTGCTGCTGCTTGGCCTTACATGTCCCAGTTTTCATCTGTGAAATGTTGGAGGGTATGAACTATTTACATGCCCCATCTGTCATGAACTGTAGGAAACCAGGAATCTCGTTCTACTGACATGGCTGCCACATCCTGAAGCAGGCCCCCAGGCCCAGGTCAGGATATTTGGCAGGCCCCCTACCTACTGCTAAGGGTAAGGGCAGTGAGACGCTCTACAGGATTTAGGATAAAAATTAAAATAAGTCAGTTTAAATGATGATAACAAAGTAATATTTATATTTATTTTTTTAAAAATTAAATGGATTTACATAATACAAACTTAAAATAATATCACACCGGGGGCCCCTCCTAATTCTGGATGCCCAGGCCTGTAGACTAGAGCCCTGTCAGCCCCCGCCTTCCCATGCCTTTGTGGGAGACATGTCTACTGAAATATCCTGGCCAACACACTCAAATGTCAGAGTCCTTTTCAATCACAGAATGGAGAAAAGGACACACAACAGAAGACCCAAATATAGATAGGCAATCTTAACCCTCTGGATTAAGATTGGTGTATATACAGTATATACAAATTGAAACCAAGAGTTTCTCAATCCACACAAGCATGTTTTTCAATCATGTTTTTAAATACAAGTATTTTCAAATATTCTTTCCATCGCCACTTCAGACAAGCTGCAAGCTGGCAAGGAAGGGCCCTGCCTTTATACTTCAGCAGCTCTTTGTACTTTCAGCAAAGCGTGTTAAATTCATTCTTAGCCTTTGTTTAAATTCTAATTGCCTTTCAGGATTTTGGCTGCTTTCTCCTACAAAAAGAAGGATGATCATGAAAGATGGATAGAAAAAAGATTACACTCAAAATATGAACCCAAAAACTTATGTGGGTCTCCATTTCTCAATGGCTGGATTTATCCAAGGTTTCATTTTCACCAACAGGAGTTTTTCCATCAGAAAAAAAAAGGTCCTTCCATTAAATGTTGGCTTCCAATGGACACAACCCTATTCGCTCTAATCAATAGGAACATTCAAGTTACCTTTGGGTTTGTAACAAGGGACTGGTACAACGCACTCTTCTTTGATGTGCAGCTTAAGCTGGGAATTACAGCCACCGGTGTGCTGCCCGCGATGATCAATGCACAACACCACTCGGTACCGTAGCCCTCGGCCACATGTCACAGTACACTACAGGAAATTATTCAATGAGACAAAAACAATCAAAAGAGTTGTCAACCAGTAAGTGAATTTATTATTTATTTCTTTGTCTTTGGCTAATTCACAAGCTACTAATTAACTGAACAGAAGGAAATGCCTTAAAGGAGGGTAGGCAAAGGGAGGCCTGTGGCCACTTGCAGTCCCCAAATGATGTTTTGGTGACCTCTGCTTCTCCCATAGAATTCCTGATTTTTTTTTTTGAGAAATAAAAATGACATTGCAGTTTCCTACTGAAATTCAGCAACAAAGCACCAAATTCACTACAACCAATGAGAAAAGGCAATTTAGGAGATTTTCACACAGGCAATATATATCGTGGCAGGAACAGAACAGGGTCGGGAAAGGTTTTCCCTTTAGGACAACGTTGACCCCGTTCTGTCCTGCATCCATCCTGCTCCCGTGACTGTTCTGGGACAATGTAATCACGATTTTTCATCGTGAATAGACCTCCTATTCCGTTGTTATCATGCAATCACAGGTGTGCGAACAGGAGCCCCGTTCCTGTTCTGAAATGACAACCGCAGAGGGGAGGTCCATTCTGAACACTTCCTGGTATGATCTGGACATCCAGGTAAGTGGCACCCTTTATTTTACCCTCCCTGTTTTGATTGTGTGATTTAAAGTGTGTTTTTGTGCTTGGTGAATTGATTTTATGTTTGGGGGAGTTTTATTTTTAAAATTTACTGCCCGGCCGTTATCACATGATAACGTGATAATGTTTCAGAGGGCTGGTCGTAAAAAACAGCCTTACGACTGCTGCATTTATGGCTGGCCAGCGAGGGGAGGGGGATCCCGTTCCTGCCACGGAATTAAGGTAAGTGTGTGAAAGATTTATGTTATTCCGTGGCAGGAACGGGAGAGGAGGTGTCGGGGCAGTAACGGGGCATTTTGGCCCCGTGTGAAAATCTTCTACAGCAACAGCAATATCATAATTGGTATCATATTCCCTACTCAATATTTTCCATCCAAGTCATTGTAATTTAATATTTTATATTTAATGTAATATTTTATATAATAATAATAATAATAATAATAACAACAACAATAATTGGGGTATAAATAAATATTATTATTATTATTATATATTTTAGATAATCTGAATAATGTTACTTCTTTAATATCAAGACACTTCATGACAATCATTCAATCCGAGTGAGTTTAGGTATTATTTTATTTTTCATACGGAGGCTTATTGCATGAGGAAGTAATGCGGTAGTGCAGCGGGAACTTTTTGTCTTCCATCCTGCTTTACCGCATGACATTGACATTCTTCAGTTGTTACTCCATTCTGGTCCTGTGGAAGATGGTGGTAAACATGAGCCTGGAAGGCAAAACTTTCCAATTGCACTGCTGCTTTACTTCCTTGTGTGATAAGCCTCACAGTGATACAATTTTACAAGGTTCTCAAGTTTCACCTAGTCCAACCTTCAGCCTGGGCAGGTATCCACAGCTAGCGTATCCCTGACAGATGCCTATTCAACCTCTCTTTAAAAACCTCCAATGAAAGAGAGAGTCTGCCATCTCCTGAGCTACTCTACTTTATGGTATAATTATTGTCAGAAAGGTGTCCTTAAAATTTAGCAAAAATATTTGAATGCATTAGTTCAGGTATTAACCCCAGAGCAACAGAAAACTAGCTTGCTCCACCTTTCACATGATAGCACTTTAGATATTTTAAGAGGTTGTCTAAACAGTGAAGTAAGACCTCATAAAATTCACTGGGAATCCTACCTGTCAAAATGGGATCCCACCGGGTCCACAGTATTCAGAAGGAGGGGGGCCCATAACAGCAAAAACAACGCCTTTTCCCATAGCTTTTTAAAAACAGTGAGGGGTGTGCACATTCTGGCTTGTTAGGACAAGCAATTAGCTTTGAATCACTTCCCCGTATGAGAGGAAGTGCAAAGCTGATTGGCCGGGTGAGCGCGGGGGTCGGGGCTTGCTAACAGGGCAAGCGCTTGTTGCCACCATTTTGGATTTTCACCTTAGCAATCACCTGCTAAGGCAATAAATGGGGTGGGATGTTTTTTTTGTTTTGTTTTGTTTTTTGCTATCCTTTTAATGCGAAAAAAATTGCTCTATCGCTTCAGCGCACGTTAGACGATGTTTAAAAAAACAGTTCAGCAGCAGTGAAGAACTAATGTGAGTAAATCACTCGCAGCCACCATTTTGCATGTGGGGCTTCTGGGGCCAAAAACACCATTAAGACATGTTGCTGCTGCTGCAAAATGTTATTACTACGAGGTACTCCATCCCCCCCCCCATATAGATGGGCCCTATTATATCACTTCAAAATCTTCTCTTTTCTCGGCTAAGCACACCCAATTTACCACTTCGACCACCCTCCATTGGACACATTTCAGTTTGTTGATATCACCCTGAAACTCTGGTGGCCAGAACAGGGCACAGTATAGCAGGTGAAGTCTGACCAAAACAGAATAGAGTAGTACTATTGCTTCTTTTGATCCAAATACTATAGTTCTGTTATGCAGCCTAGAATTACATTGGCATTTTCTGCTGCACGCCACACTGCTGACTCTTGTTTAGTCTGCAGCCTCCTAAAACCCCTAGATCCTTTTCACACATTGTACTATCAAGCCATGTGCCACCCATTCTACATGTGCATATTTTGTGTGTGTGGGGGGAGGTGTTCTTGTTTGCTGCCAAAAGTTAGCATCTTATCTTATCTTACATTTATCCCTGTCTTCATTCATTTTGTTTATTCTGGCCCAATTCTCTAATCTGTTAGGGTCATCTTGATTACTGATTTTGTTTTCTGAGGTGCGTTATCTGCAGATTTGATGAGTGTGGCCTTGATTCCTTCATCCAAGTCATTTATTATGATGTTGAATGACACTGGGCCCAGAACAGAATCTAGTAGGCACTCCATTAGTCACTTGTCTCCAGGATGATAAAGAACCATTGGGAACATTCTTTGAGTTAACAGTTATCGCCCAGTCAGCCTGACATCAGTACTAGGAAAGATTCAGAGCAAATCATTTAAAAAGAACAAGTAGAAAGGGATGCCATCATCCCCTCCAACAGCTGTGCCTACTTCATCAGCTAGGTTGGGCCCTTAGGTAGTACAGAAACACCTACCAAGGCTTAACAATCTGTCTTTATAAGTATGGGTAGGGATGGAGTTTCAAATTTTAATATAATAAGAATTTAATCCTGCTGCTGACACTGCCGACACTGGCACTGTATTTACAACCTCAGACTTGGCAGAGGACGTTGAACTGGAGGAAGCAAGAATCTTCCATATATTTGCTCATATTATTTGCTGTTTTCCACTTCTAAACATTCATGATCAGGGCCTTCAGATCCTTCCTTGCCACCACTTCAATATATTTATTGGATGGAACTCCAGTAAATAAGGACAGAATAAGCAAGAATAAATAAGAAGCAGCTTCTTCGCGTTGAGAAACTGCATTATTTATTCCTTTATTTTGCATGCTTGTCCAGTATTGGACCTCCCGTGACATTTTAAATCATTCTCCAGGTAGAATATTTATTCTGTACCAATAACATTATAAATTGTGTACAACCAAGCAAACACTTCCCAACAAGTATCTGCATGTCCTGCAACCAATGACTCTTGTTATTTGTCCTTACTGTGCTGTTTTATACCTACAAATACAGCAGGTTTTTTTAAAAAAAATAAAAATAAAAATAGAGGTTTAAATTATTTCCCAGCCAGCTTACCTGTGACCATTCCAAAGCTACCCATTTAGGGCAATCATACAGGTTGCAAGCTTGCATGGTCTTCGGTTTGGGGGCATACATGCATTTCCACTCCTCTACTTGCAAGATCTCTCCATGCATGGTCTCCTCCAAGCACACAAAACTCCTCCTCTGAATTCCACCTCCGCATGAAACTGAACATGCAGTCCATGGGTTGTGTTCCCAGCTGGGTGGAAGGAAAAAACATACAGCAATAATTGGGGGGGAGGGAGTCCATCTTCTAGCTGTTTTATAGATGCAAAGTGTGTTGAAAACAACAGACCATTGTCAGTAACATTGTCAGAGCCAATGTGGTGAAATGGTTTGAATGTTGGACCAGGACTTTGGGAGACCAGGGCTTGAATTCCCACTCAGCCATGGAAACCCACTGGGTGACCATGGGCAAGTCACACACTTTCAGCCTTAGAGGCTGACCATCTGTGTCTCCTGACCATCTGCTAACATTAAAAAAAAAAACCCACATAAAAACCTTGAGCCTGGTTCATGTGTTTCTTTTTGGTCCAGCTAATGGGATGAGATTCTCATCTTCAGAAATTTCTACAGTCAGATTTCACACCAGTATGTATAGGCTTTAAGCTGTGTCTAAAGATTAGAATTATATATATTATGATATATTATGTATGTCTTTTTATAGAATTAAGCGTTGTCCTTTTAATTTTATATTTATACAGGTCAACCCATATATCCACAGCACCGGTTTCCATGGCTTCACATCCACATTCAAAAATATGTCCTCTCTAGGCATTTTCTAGGTCCTCCAGGGTGATTCTATGGTATGCTTCCACCAGAAGTTGGGCTGGAAGTCATTCATTTCCATAGGGTTCACTATTATTCATGGTTTCACATATCCACGGTTAGTTCAGAAACATACCCCCCGTGGACACAGGGGTCAACCTTTATTTATGTTTTTATGTAGCCTCTGAAGAAGGCCATTGAAATATATATAGGCAGAAATGTATTTGGCTTTTTTCTTCCTATGGATACAGGTGAGTAGCCCAAACATCTTATTCCACTTGGCTTTTCACAGTTTTTAAAATACAGTACTTAACATTCTTAATTATGCTCCTTATTGTTTTTAAGTGTAGTTTTAACATTTGTTATTTGATGGCATTCAGTTTGCTTTTGTTATCACACAAACCTCTTTGGTGCTTTGTCTTGTTTCGACTAAACGGTGACACAAAATGCTTTTACAAATAGACAAGCTTAGATTTCTGTATATTTCATTTCAAGTAGACAAGTATTTATTTCATGGCCTCTATCTCTGAATGGTCTACTTACATGGATTGGCTATTGCACTGAGGGTCAGTACAAGTAATGTTAGACTCACATCATGGAAATCTAGATTCAGATTTCCCATTTAGCTAATCTGTATATCCTTTACAGTCAACAGATAGCAATTAGAAACACACAAAAACAATCATCTTAATTATAGAACATATCGGAACATCTAGACACATGCAACCTGAGCATATAGTTTTACAAGAACAACTGATCTAAACCAACTCTCCACACATGATCAAGTCACTAATTGTTTCCTTATTTGCTTTTCAACTGACAAAAATTTGACCACAGCCAGCAATACCAATAGAATGCTACTTAACCATAAAATTAGGATGTCGTGTCCGATAATGTTGTTAATAAGAGAGCAATCATTTGAAAAAAAAACTCCTAATATGTACGACAGAACAAAAGGACATAGTTCACAGATTCCACCTCCTGATTCATACATAGACTTACATGCTAAGACAGGCATTGACCATGATCACACATCACAAGCCGTGGTGTGGTTTGCTGAGATTTGGCTTGTTGTGATGTTTGAGCCCATGATAGCTAACTGTCTATTCTCCTTTATGGGTCTGAAACATGGCTCACCTATTGCCACCACTTACGACTCCTCGAACACTTTCATCAGCGCTGTATACCCACAATCCTAAATATACACTGGACTGACTATGTGACGAATGTTGCTGTCCTTGAGCAAGCAGGGATCACCAGCATTGAGGCCATGATATTGAGAACACGGCTGCGCTGGGCAGGGTATGTTTCTAGGATGGAGGACCATCGCCTCCCCAAAACAGTACTCTACGGTGAACTCTCCATGGGTCAGTGTAAGAGGGGAGCTCCAAAAAAGCAATACAAGGACTCCCTGAAACAACATCTCAGGCTCAGCCAAATTGATCATCAATAATGGTCCGCCCTGGCCTCACATCGGGAGGCATGGAGACGCACTATCCACAATGCTGCAGCCTTATTTGAGAACTCATGCCGAACAAGTCTTGAAGAGAAACGACAACGCAGAAAGAATCACAATCCAGAAACATAATCCAAGAAGACCTTCTGCTGTGCCTTCTGCAACTGGACTTGTTTATCTCGGATTGGCCTTTTTAGTCATCAGCATGCTTGCAGAAAGCACGTGATGAGTCCTTCCTGAATCTTCGTTTGCGAAGAAAAGCCAGAGAGAGACAAGCTACAATTTGAATCTGTACTTTTTATTAACTTATAATTCTGGCTTCCTTAAAGCATAGCTTGTGGCGCCATCTGAGTACACAATCTTGGCTTATGGCTTGCTTTTCCAGCTTCCCACCCTAAAACCGGAAATTCCAAAATAGGAAGGAAAGAACCAAACTGGAAAGAATACACAAATGGGAAACCAAAGCACAGGGCTTTTTAATCTGCCATGTAATCTGTGACTTGAGCAACAAACCATGGTTAACACAAACCATGATTTGTTGCGATGTGCAAATACACTCATCCTCTCAGGCTAAGGATTGTTGTAAGGGCTTTGCCTCCTGTTCTTTGTATCCCAATCTGAGCTATTTGATAGATGGAAATAATTTAATTAACAAATAAGATATATTTGTTATATTTGATAGCTATTTGAAAGATGGAAAGAATTTAATTAACAAATAAGATATATACATGGTGGCTGCCTGATCCATTTATCTACAATCAAAATTTGCAGCACTATGGAAACACAATAAAAAGCAAGTTTTGTTCATAATATTAAGACTGATCTGTATGTTGGAGGTGATACAGATGATCTCCCTGCTGGCAAATCAAGGCAACCCCCTCCCGCATACTTAACAGTCTAATCCAGTGGTTCATAACCTGTGGTCCGGGGACCCCCCAGTGGTCTGTGATGGCCTCACAGGAGGTCTGCAAAGGCTAGAAGGCTGCTGGCCCACCCCCTCCCTGCAGTGGAGTGGCTACATGACAGGAGCCAAGGCAAAGTCTGGCTGCCTTGGCCTGCGCATTGATGTTCAGTCTGCTCCAGCCACAAACTTGCAGGAAGAAACAGGAGAAAAATCTTCCCTCCCCCTCCAGTGCCTCTGAGAGAAGGTTTAATGGATGGTGTAAATGTATAATTATTATTATCATTTATCGTTATTATGGTTTTAAGTCTTGGGGTCCATGGCAACAAAACATATTTAAAGGGGGTCCCTGGTAAAGAAAGGGTTAAGAGCCACTGTTCTAGTCTAAAACACCTTTAAATATTACAACTAGTAACAGCTCAGAGAAATAAATGTACTGACTACATCTACCAGACAGGCTGAAATCAGCAAGAGTACCCCACTTAAAGCCTTTCATCAAGAGCAACAGAGGTATTGTAAACAAATCAAACATACAGCAGATGGTGCAGAAACCTATAAATCCATCTGTAAGCGCAATGGAAGTTTTGGCTGAAAGGTGACATTGTAATCGTTTAGGCAAACGTATGAATGCACAGTGGAATGACGATAGGACATGGGACAAGTTGTATTACACATTATAGAAGACAAGACTGGAACACAGGGCTACCATTTATGGCAGCAACCCCATCCTATCTAAAATGTGTTGATCTACACACAGCAATTCCTAGTTGCCTAATGAATGCATGTGCACAGGTTTACCACCATAAATATGTCCAGGAGTGGCTCCAGATTTGTGCAGAGCTCCTAACAAGGTATGCACCCCGTTCTCCCTTAATAATATGTTTAGATGGTGGTTGAAACTGGATCTGAGAGTGCCTGCTGTTTTAATTTCCCACACTGTCACAGCTACATTAATCAGCTACATCAGGTACACTATGGCATTGTAGAGAAGCTTCCCACACCCAGCCTAGCAAATAGGCTTGTAACAAGATGATCAAAGTGGGTGTCAGCTCTGGTGAGGTCAGGACAGGCAGTAATAAGGGTGTACCCTGCTCGGGGCAATCCAACAACTGTTTGGGTGTTCTCAATACCAACACCAGCCTTGAGCAGTTCCCCACTTGCTGTTCATATTTTATATTTTTTAGCATATGCTGAAAGCATCTTCGGTGTTGACTTAAAAAAGAAAGAAAGTTAGGAACAAAAAACAGAGGAGCACCCAATGAAATCTGCAGAACAAAATGGAGACACATTCTAAAATGCACAACAGGCGGTTGTTTTATTGCTTAAAAAGAAGCCCAGTACATTTCAGCCTTGTGTGTTTTTAAGGCCTTGTTGAGGGAGACTTTACTGTTTGTCCAATATATGGTATGAGAGTTCCTAGTGCCATCCTCCTATGTCATAAAGATATATCGACTGGCAGTAGGGACGTAATTCTTACACTAAGTTTCTTCTTGCAGGAAGCAATGAGTAATTTTAACCATTTTGTGACAAAAAAATCCAAAACATTTTTTGAAGGCTATTCGCAATTTAGGACTTATCCTGCACAAAATTCATACATGGGTGTTTTGCACAGAAAACAGCATTTCCTTCATAGGACACAGCCTTTCTCTATGCAGAGAAATAAAATTTTGTTTTCTGCACAGAAAATGCTGTTTTGTGCAGAAAACAACCACATGTGAATTTTGCTCAGAATAAGTCCCGAACTGCAAAGATTCTCGTCAGTCCAAGGGGTCGTTTACACGGCAAAAATAATCCTCAAAGAATTCGCCTAGAATTCTTATAGTTCCCACGTGTTCCGCATCTGCATCACCCTTTTCAGAAGGAGGGGGTCTAAAACACCCGTAAGTGGTGCACTGAATGACACCACACTGATTTTCCGCCTTTTTAAAAAAAGTGCCACAAGTTTGCGCATTATCGCATTTGGGAACTGTCCGTCATTTTTAAATTCGCGATGTTTAAAATTAGGGATGTGGGTGGTTTTTTATAGTGATGCCACAGAAACCTGCCTACACATCCGGCTTTCCTATCTGCTTTGAAGCATCCCTGTAAACATCTATCGTTTTCCTAATGGAGTCAGTTCAGAAAACAAAGAAGGGGGGCAGGGGAATAGCTTAGAGTCATGCCGAAACTCTTGATTTACTGGATCTTTGGGGGGAAGGGAAAGCACAGGAGCAGCTATGTCTATGTCACTGGAATATCGATGTCTTCGAAAAAATAGCCGCAGAAATGCAAAAGCGTGGACACAACCGAACCCCGGAAGAATGCTGCACGAAATCGAAAACGATGCGTCAGAAATACAGGGAAATTAGAGATCATAACTCTAATAGCCAAATACAAGCAGGAAATGAGCGTAGCTAAAACCTCCATGGCTGCAACAATTTAATTGGCACCATTCAAGAGAACAAAGACCATAAAAGATGATGAGATGCCCAATCAGAAGCCCAAGAGGGGGGAAGTGGATGACCAATGGGAGTACGGGTGGCGGGAATTCCTGAAGGAAGTACGTCTAGAACGAATGACGTACTTCGTTGATTGACAGGTAGGGTTGTCAAAGTATGCGGAATATCGATGTCGTGGGAACTGAAATATTTCGATGTGTAGAAATTTGCACATTGATATACTCCACATTATAAGCACATCGGAACTACATCGCGGAACTAAACAGGAACCAAAATTTTGCTGTGGGAACTCCGTGATGCAAAATTGAAAGTGCGCTAATGTGATACTTTGCGCAACAAAAGTTGCCGTGGAACCTACCCCCAAGATTCTTCTCTTAAGGATTTCTCAAAACTCAACGCCCCCACCAATGCTTTTCAACCATTTTGCAATATTTTCAAATATTCTTTCCATCCCTAATTGGCAAAGGAGAAGGTCTCTTCCCCTCCCAGAAAGGACAGGAAGAAGGAAAAGGTGGTGCAGCTGAATTTCAGTGGAACATTTTCATGGGCAACAGCAGTGCTGCTAATTTCATTAGAGCCAGCAATGAGAGCTGATAATTGGACACCCCTTCCTTGGGCAAGCTACTTTCCTCAATCTTTACTTGACCACCACCCTGCTCCACCTGCAATCTGGGGATAATTTTCTCTCTGGCTTTTCTTCGCAAACGAAGATTCAGGAAGGACTCATCCCGCGCCTTCTGCAAGCGCGCTGATGACTAAAAAGGCCAATCCGATTAATATTCTATTTGATAAGGTGTTATTTAGTTATTTAGAAAAAATTATGTGCAGGTTCCAATGACTGTTTACATTTGGTATTGTACAAGTGTTTGAGGTGATACACATGAAGCACTTTGAAGACTTTAAAGCACTATCAGGATGCAATGAACATTTAACTGTCCAATGCTATTAGTGCTACATGAAATTGCGATTGCCATAATGAAAGGCACTTCATGCAATGCTAGTTGTGGAAGCGTTTATAGCATACATTTGTACAGCTGTTTTTCTTTCTCTCATCAGTTTAAAAATATGTTCCACATCTAAAATTCCCAGGAGCATGTTCCAGGTGGGACAAGGGGGTCGGTGGGAAAAGCAGTGCAGAAGATGCTTTCCAGAGTTGGAGCTTGTCAAGGAAGGCTTCCTCAACACTCTAGCAAGCCTGAAATGCATGGATCTATTCCAAAAGTTTTCAAGTGTGTATGTACACACATATATGCATGTCTGTGTGTAAATGTGGAGGAACATTTTTTTTCCTGGGGATTCCCCCCCCTCTTCCCCCATTTATTTCAAAAGCATTCTCCATCTGTTAAAACAGTCCATATCTGCACTTACAACTTGAATTACTGCTCTACTCTTTCAAGATCCACTGCTGTATGCTGCTGGGACGTTCCCCTCTCCCTGCCCCAGGTTCCTCATTTGGCTAATGAAGGCTGCACTGGGCATTGGAGGATCATAAAAGAAGTTTGCATACAGCTCTACTGTTTATGGACAATGGGTGCTTGAGGGATTGAAGGAGGGGGCACAGGCAAGCTCCAGCTAAGCACTTTGTCTTCATTTCTGCTGTGTGTGAACACATTAAGTGCTGTGGGGGCTCACGTGGGGAGTTTTATGGCACTGATCCAACCACAAGGGTTGGAAGAGGCAGTTCAAGCTAGAAGGCTAAGGGCAGAGAGGTGAACCTGTTGTAGATCCACAGTTGTTCTTTTGGGAGGAAAGTAATGCATACTTCCAAGTGAAATCAAGTCCAGGAGTTGGTGTATAATCAGGCATAATTGAAGCAACAACCTCAGGTATCAGAGTTAATGGGGGCAGCAGAGACAGGAACTCTCTAGTTGCTCCCATTTCTTGGAAATATATATATACAGTTGCCCCTCCACATTCACAGCTTTAACATTCGCGGTTTTGATTATTCGCGGTTTTTTGGAGCCCCACCCCCACACTCCCAAAAGCCCCGTCATTGCTTCTGGGATGGCCAGGGGGTTGCGGGAGGGTGGTGGCGTGACCTATTTTTTATTCATGTTTTTTTCACATTCGCGGGGGTCTTGCGGCTCTAACCCCTGCAAATGTGGAGGGACAACTGTATATATATATCATACAACTTGTCCTAGGCCCTCTAAAATAGCCTGCTGCCTCAGGTGTAGCAGAGGACACTATCCTATTGCCAGTGTTCAAGTAATATTCCATTCCCACTCCACTCCTTTTAAGTGGTGCCATCTTGTTGGTTGCCTTGGGCAGGACAATGTCTTAGGCCCGGCCCTCCCAGGCGTGATCAATTCCTTCATTTTTGATGGAGGACTGGCTGGGCAGAGAGTCTAGAGTGCTGGTTGGTGAGCCATTGTGCTAATCTACCTTCCTCTCTGGCTGTGCAGACTGAGTGGCCATGGCAGAAGGTCATGAAGTCATATCTCCCCCTACTGCTCTTTACCCTGAGTCTTAAAATTCCAAATACTGGGGTCAGGGGAGGTATGGTTGCAATGCTGAATAAGCAAAGCAACATATAAACATACCAAGGATTGGGGGCTGAAGCATGGAAGGGAGGGAGGAAGAATTCTAGAATGCAGTACTGATATTCTGTTGAAGCACTACACTTTTGTGTGATTAAATTGGCATAGGCAGTATCAGCAGGATGGGAAATGTTGTAGGCACAGCAGCCATGAAGGAAGTAAGACACTGGAGAAATAGGCTGGTCAGAGACAGCAGATGTTGTCTGCCTTCCCTCACCACCATTCTGTAACACTGGGGAAAGTGCAACCACTAGCATAGTGCATCAATAAGATTCTGGCCATTACTAGTATGGATTGTCAGTAGAGGCAGGGGAAAACTGCAGTAGAATAACCTACACTCACTTTAACAAACTGAGTCCCAACAGGGTGGCAGTTCATTTAGTACTTTTAAGTTTGAAATGGTTGTTGTGTGCTTTTAAGTTGTATAGTGCGCCTAAGGCGAACCTTTCACAGGGGTTTCTTGCCAATATTTATTCTGAGGGGGTTTGCTATTGTTTTCCTCTGAGGGTGAGAGTGCGTGACTTGCCCAAGTTCATCCAATGGGTTTCCATGGCTAAGCAGGGATTCAAACTCTGGCCTCCTGGAGCCCTAGTCCAACACTCAAGCCACTACGCCGTGCTGGCTATCTAAGTTTGGGGAGTTAGCCACCTCTCTGGAATTTGTCTCCGTGAAGTTGACATGTGAAACCTGCAGCGTTCCATTCAAAGCATTCATTTATTGATGCTGACAGTACTTAGTTTGCTGCCACACTACACTCAACAACTGGCAACATGCACCTACCTTACTACTACAACAAAATCCAGAATCCATGAAACAGTGATGCCTTTATTGGGCCCTTATTATGCTACCTTATTAATGGAGCACCTGCTCTTAAGGAGCCAAGTTTGTTAATGACACATCCTGCATTTAAATGCCATGTGCTTGTTGGAAGCAAAGAGGCATTAAGGCTTGTATAAGGTGATTAGTGAGAGGGAGCCATAGAGAGCATGCCTGCCCTTTTGTTTCACCTCTCTGTTTCTTTCTTTGATCTATGTACTCAAGCCTTTTTGCTTCCTTCTTGCCTGCAGAGGTCATTCCCTCTCCTTCTTCCAAAATTTAGTTAGACTTTTTGTCTCCCCTTGTCTGGAAGGGATCATCCATGAGGCTCCTGCCTCAGAGATGGCTTACATCCACACAAGAGAGCTAATTTTAGGGGCTCTTCTGCTAAAATTTAGGTAGTCTTTTTTTTTTTGTCTGTCTCCTTTCCTATACCAAGATGGATTTGCTAAAACAATAAATGTAAGTTTTCGTGTTTTTTTTAACTTTGCAAGAGCATCCTGAGTATTTCTCCCATTTTCTACCACAAGCTCAATATTGCACTAGCCACGCTACACTCTGATTGATATAGATACCAAATGCTTTGGTGTGATATTATTTTTAGAACCAATGGTCATGCAGGCAGTCAATTAAGCCACTGCCAAATAGTTTTTAATCTGTTTTGGTAAAATTAGGAGCTTGTATGGATGATATAAACCAAACAGACTGTTTCACACTACCAGCAGAACGCTTATCTCATCCTTGTAGAGGTCATACATACCGAGGAAGTGGCTGGAAGTGATCATAGGGCATGATTTCTTTAAATCCATCACTGTGAATAAAACAAAAATCTACATAAGTTGCCAGACACCGGAATATATTTTTCTACATGATATACACATTCACATACTGAAACACTAATCACAGTTTGGAGGAAACAACCTAGTTGCAGGCTGAACCTTCTGATCTTGCCTGTGGAATCTTGACTATGTCAATCTTCCCAAAGACATTAGTAACTAAAACGACTCATTAAGATATTTCTGTATCATTTCCAGGTGAGTATGTACAATAGATATAGCCATCAGAGCCTCTTTAAGGCACAAATGGAAACAGGAAGATGCAAAAACATCTTGTCAGACCAGGAATAAAATCTGGGAGTATGGCCTTCTGTCTGTGTCTGATCTATAGCAGAGCCTGGAAGTGTAACTTTTTTGGATGACACCTTCTGGACTCCCCTAGCCTGCTGGGAGATTCTGAGAGATGTAGTCTAAAACAGTAAGGTTTCCAAGGTCTGGCCAATAGAGTAGCAACCTTTGCCTGCTAAAATGCAGGCACTAGTTTCAGTCCTCAGTCCCATGCCAGCAATTGACCTCTGGGACCCTGAATTGGAGACTATACACTGCAGGTCTAGATTTGGCATCCACAGTCACAACTCTGGCACAGCCCTGACACCTATAAGATGAAGGAGTAATAAGAGACAAACCAGAACATTTACCCCATAGCATCTTAGCACCTCCATTTTTATATTACTGATATTAATGGCAAATGCTCAAATTACATGCTCCCCAGCCACAAAGCTCCCATCCTACTTCCAAAACATCCTGTAACCTTTTATGATCTGTATTCGAGTTTTGCCAGAGTAGGGCTGCAGAGCAGGCCTCCTAAGTTCTGAGCATCTAGACTCTTGAGGGGGTCTTTCCTGCTATCAATGATTATGTTCAGCTGGGATTAGAGGAAACAAGACAGTTTAGTTATAGGAAATGAAATCCACTGAGAGCATTTCCTTTTCCCCCTTCTTCGATATATCTCTGGCTCTGCCAGCTGGCATTTTACTGTGAGGTTCTGGGCTAGATACTGCTGTGTTATTTTAAGATACTTCGGTAGAGCCAGGAAACAGCACCAGACAGTCCAACAGCCAGCATGCCATAAATGTCACTGTGCAACTCAATATGGTCTATGCACACTGCAGCAGTCTCTAGGAAATTGGCAGCAGTACCATGCGGTCTTTGTACATAAGCATCTTTCCTTTTCATTGCATTTATTTGTTTTATTGAAATGTAGAACCCTTTAGTGGGGGGAGGGAGAAGAAATCTTTGAGACTGATGTCCAAAATGAAAAGAATGAACACAAGACATTGGGTTCAGACTGCACATTGGTCCCAGCTACACAATGGAGCATCCCAGAGCAGGGGAGAGGAATGGTGGCCCTTCAGACCATTGGTCTTCAGTTCCCATCAACCCTAGCCAGAACAGCCAATGGTAAGGGTTCACTTGGAGGGCAACATATTCAATATTGCTGTACTAGAATATGAGAGCCAGTGTGGTGTACTGGCTTGAATGTTGGACTATGACTCTGGAGATCAGGGTTTGAATCCTTGCTCGCCCATGGAAACCCATTGCCTTGGGAAAGTCACATTCTCTCAGCCTCAGAGGAGGGCAAAGGAAAAACTCCCTCTGAACAAAGCCTGCCAAGAAAACCTTGTGATAGGGTCAAGCCTCATTGGACTGAATGTTCACATAGGAGTCATAGATACGACCAAGCAAAAATAAATCCTGTTGGCTGCCATTCATTTCTATCAAGGAGAGGCAAGAGCAGCCTGTGTTGAAGGCTCTCCTTTCCCCATATTTTTGGCCCAACCCAACTGGTAAGGATCCCACAAGGTGTGTGTCTTGGGTATCTAACTCACCCCATCTCCAAGGGGCCTTGCAGTCTGGGTACTACTGCCCATAATAGTGATACGACGTTTGCTAAATTAAAACAATTAATTGAGGCCATCATAACTTAAATGCCAACCATCGATTTACACACTGGTGATACAAACCTGGAAGGACAGGGATCCATATTACATTCCTTCAGTTTAGGCTTTGGTTTCTTATTTTCTGGGTAGTAATGGCAATACTGATCTGGCACAACACGCTTTGAACGGATGTCCACACACTCTGCAGAATTCAGCTGATAACCTATGGTGGGATGTGGTAGAATATTAACAAACAGAAAATGCATTCGTTGCATCCATTCCTCCCTCCACATTCCCATTCCTACCTTCCACCAGAGCTTAGAAAATTACTTCTAAAAAGTAATTCATTCCTGTTAGTCATTGTAGTGTTTATGATGGTAATCAACTTTTTTTACTCACTGGAGAGCTGAACAAATGTCACTGAATTGCCCATTCATTTTCCTTTACTTTTTGTTACTTTCAGAAAACACCTTTGAACTGATAAATCGTATGGCATAAAACTTCAAAAACTCCTCTCAAAATGTTTGCCTTAAAAATGCCTAAAATGCCCTTTAAAGTTACATTTTCAGACTATAGTAAATAGAAAGTCTTACTCTCTACACCAATGGAGTATTTTGTTTTCACTTGATACATTAATTTTGATGTACCTCCCATTCCCTCCAAGCATCCCAATTTGGCAGGGATAGTCCTGGTAAATCCCCTGTCATATCACTTTTCAGCTGCTTTTAAAATGTCCCACTTTATAGCTTCTCCTCCCACTCTTGCCCTCGGTCACTTCAATTGCTGCAAACTAAATTCAAAATGCAAAAGTGCTTTGTACTCAAATCAGTGCAGCAAAAAGAGAAGGGGTGGAATCTTGCTCTTCCCAGTAGACTCAGGCAAATGAAAACTGCTGGAGCCTCTCCTTGTTTGTGTGCTCTTCCTCATTAATAACCTTTTCCCATATTGACCATAGTCTGATGTTGCTTGGCCACATGCCAAGTTTCAATCTATGGGCTTATCTACACAAGGGGAAAAGAAGCAGATTGCTCTGCAGTAATGGCAATTCACAGCAGCTACGATTTGTCTTAATGTTTGTTTGTTTGCAGGCATAAGCTTTGCATGCCGCAGACCCAGATGGCAGCTGTGAATTAACTACTCACATTTTTACTTACTGCACTTTGCCACTGCCAATTTTTTTTTAAAAAAAATTAAACTAAAACTAAAACTAAACTATTTCCAAAGTGTGATAGATATTCTGCCTTTACAAAAAATTAAAAAACACAATATTCTGTTTTATCGCCTTAGCGATCGCTTGCTAAGGTGAAACTCCAACACGGTGGCTCTGGGTGTTTGGCATGTTAGCAAGCCCTGCCCCCACACTCATCCGGCCAATCAGCTTTCAGCTTCTGCTCGTATGGGAAAGTGAATCAATTTGTGCCACTTGTCCCAACGAGCAGGAATGAGCATTCCCCCCCACTGTTTTTTAAAAATTCTGGGAAAAGCTGCAAAGGCTTTTTTTTCTTTTTTCTTTTTCCTTTTTTTAAATTTATTTTTTCATATTTAAAATACATACATATACATACATATCCATATCCATATACTTGTTCATATACATACAAACATATACATCCATACCAAACATTCATATCTTCTGATTATGTTTCTATCCATTTACTTAGTCAACTCTTAATACTATTATGTTATTTGTAATTTACATTTGTTTATTTATCATTTACTTATTCACACTTGTTTCTTGCTCTCCCCCTTTCATACCATTGACTTCCTTCTTGATTTCATTTTCTTTCTTGTTTTTAATATGCATCTTTCTCTGTCTTTTCTGCATATGTTCCCCTTTTTCTTTGGTTGATTTCCCTTTCACTTTATATATACGCCTTTTTCTTTTGTACTCTTATTCTTTTAGATTTTTTTTTTGCCCTCCCTTTTCTCTCGTTTTTTTCTTTCCTTCTTTCCCCCTTCCCTTTTTTCCTTCTCTTTTCCTCCTTTCTCCTTTCTCTCCCTCCTCCTCCCTCCCCTCCTCCTCTTCCGCCTTCCTTCTCTTCTCCCTCCCTTTCCAGCTCCTCCCTCTCCTCTCTCCTCTCCCTCCCCCTATTTTTAACCCTTTCTTCTCCCTCATCATTTGCTTCCCCCTGATTCCTTCGAATTTGCGCAATATTTATGCTCATCTGTCTAGTATATAAAGGATGAACTATCATTTTGACCTTAATGTTAAGTTGCTTGAATTATTCCCTAATGTTAAACTGTTAGGCTTATGTTTAAATTTTATTACCCATTCAACTTTATTTAGGATTATCCGTATAGCTGTCAGAAATTGTCAGTAATCGAAGGTCCATACTCCCCCTAAACTTGATTTCTATATCTTCATTATATCTTCATTATGTTTTCAATATTCAAGAATATTGCAAAGGGTTTTTTTCCTTCATGTGTTTTGGAGGTTTTGGCCCCTCTCCTTCCAAATACCATATGGCAAAATGATGCAGGATACCATTATGACAGCTTGTATTCTCCTCACATTCCGTGAGGAGCATTTTCGCAGTTTAGACAACCCCTATGAAATATTGGACTGTATTAATTTCATTACCAAAAAAGGAAACTATGCTGCTTGTTCCTCATTACTTCAGAGGCAGGCCAGTTCTGTGGAACCAGGGTCCATTTTGGCCCCCGGCTTCCCACCAGAGATCACCCCCACTCCAGTGTTGCCAAATACTATGGCATGTGACAACTGAAAGTATGAAAAATTCACTTCCAGCAGAAAACTTTCGTAAAGGCTTTTGGGAGGAAAGTTCTACTCTCAAACAACCTGAGTGTGTCCTATGTGCCTTGTTTCAGTGGAAAAATGCAGTTTGAGTGCTGCACTGCCAAATATGGCAGCAGGTGCTCAAGGGACCATAAAATCAGATATAGTCTGCATGTGGTTTCCAGGCCTCCTGTTTGCTCACCTCTGCCATAGATGCCCTTCCTGCTTGCAAAGAACATTCACATACACTTCTCTACACACACAGTCTAACGGTCAACCAACACTTCAGCAGTGCTGCCTACTGCTGTACCCCCTTCCTACCAACAGCACACAATCCCACAGGCCTTGAGGGCCTGTGAAATGGCAACTTTAAAAACTCCTGCATAGTTGGACTGGTCATAAACATTTCATAACCTCTCAGCAACCGAGCCAATATGACCTGAGAGGATACATTTCAAGCAAGTGAAGCCATAGGGCTCGGCAAGTGTTGGAAAAATTCCAAAAACCCAACTGGTTATATCAATCCTTCTTCATGTTGATTGTGGCACATAGGTCCATCACTCAGTATTGAAAAATGCAAACCTTTTAACATAGATGAACACGTTTACATACTCTGGGCACTATTATGATGGATAAACATCCACAGACTCAAAATATACATTAAAGAGCAGGGACTGAAGCAGCAGGCCATAATGTCTAAGGACTGAGGACATTTTACATCATCATCCCCCTAATGCCTTGATCAGTTACCATGGTTTTTCAAAACAATTTTATTGGCTTGGATCTCAACTTTCTTTTCACAAATGGAACTGAATTAACATTCATAAAACAGTCCTTTCCCACCCACCCCCTTCCCTCCAACCCCGTCCCACCTCCAAATATGTCCCTGGGGTAGGAAATGCTTGGGAATGGAATGGATAAAGTGTGAAAGATTGCAGAAATTGGAGGAATGAGTGGGAACTACCCCCTCCTCATGAAGAGAAATTGCATTCCAGTCCACATATTACATGCCCTCCACCATTTCACATATGAAAACCAGGACATGTGTATCAATGTCCTGCTGGAGTATGGTCAAGATAGGAAAAGTTATTACTGAAGAAGAACGCACAGTCTAAGAGGGGCTGGGAAGAGCAAGATTCTAACCTATTCTCTCCTATTGTGTGCAAACTACTTTTGCAGTTTGAACTCAGTTTGCAGTAACAGATATAAGCTGAGGGAAAAAGAAAAAAGTGGGAGGAAGAGGGAGAAACTGGGACATTTTAAAAGCAGATGAAAAAGTTGGATGAGAGAGGATTAATTGAGACGGTCCCTGACAAATTGAGATAGTTGGAGGGCATAGTGTTATACATCACAGGTTCAAAGTATGTTATTTCCTGCATAAACCAAAATATCATTATACATGGAAATGAGAACTACAGTATAAAGAAAAACAGAGCTCTGAGCCACTGGAATTACTCTATCAGTCATTTCTTCTGAGCAAGTCAAATATTGCCCAGGGCAAAAATCAAAAGGGGAAAAAAAGAAAGAAAAAAAATAAGAAAGTTAAAATACAAAATGTAAATATTGTACACTTTAACTGTTTATTTAAATACCGCTGCATTGTATGGGACATGCATGATTTCTGAAATCCTTGACAACTCCACCACAGAGAACATGACTCTGCATATGAGAACAGTTTTGAACAAATAATCAACCAAATGAGGGATGACGGTGTACTTAATCCCCTTTGCCCATTTTGTTTTTAAAATGATTGCCTCTAAAAATATCCAAGTCATTTATAAGCAGGCAAAAGAGGCCAAATGGAAGCTGACAATGACCAAATAACCTTATGTCAGAAGAGTTTAGGCCAGTGAAAAAACAGAACAAGAGTCCTGAAACAACCTATTAAGATTAACACTGAACTGACATTGGGAAGTTATTTCTTTTGGCTTAAAAAAAAAAACAGCAAAAAAAGGAGAGAAACCAAACAGGAAAATAACAACCCAGTATTTTTTAGGATTCAAAACAATTCTCAAACTTTGTAGTCTCTGAAGGAGGCTTATTTTTACACCTGGGGCCGTTTCACATTCAACAATTATAATGCTATCATTCCACTTTTAACTGCCATGGTTCCATCCTATGGAATCCTGGGATCTGTACTTTGAAGAGAGGCATTTAGAATTCTCAGCCAGAGAGGTGTAGTGCCTCACCAAACTACAAACCCCAGAATTTCCATGCCAATGAAAAGTGGAACCACAATTGGGTAGTGTGAAAGGCTGATCTGCTGATACTTCTGGTGACAAAGCTCCAAACCAGAATCCTTGCAGGTCATCAAATTCCTTCCTGTTCCTCTGACATGACAAGGGCTGCCATTTTTTTGTTGTTGGTGGTGGCAGTGTTACCATTATTATGTTTTACCCACAACTTCTCTGAAATAGCACCGCATGGGAATGTAGCTATGGGGTGGTGGTGAGAGCATTTCCCTCTCGATAAATTTTCCTTCCATCCCCAGATTTCTAGCACTGCAGTAACTTGTAACTTCAGTTGCATATTTAGAAATACAGTTTTGGCATCCAAAGAAAAGGGGGTAAGCAAAGTGGCCAAGATAATGTGAATACAGCAAATATAAAAGCTCCAGGTGGGAATGGTTTTCAGTGCCTGATTTTCTGCAATGCAAGATATTTAGGGATTGAAGGGAAATGTCATTGGGAAAAGTAGTATTCTTACTCAGAGGGCAATGTCCTCATTTTGTCCTCCTGTCCCCGTAGCTACAGCCCTGACACCACATCACGATGAAGCCCGGTTTTTGAAACATTGGAAGGGGAAATGGCAGCACATCGGGATGACAATTCTGAGTTACACCTCCATCAAGTGATGATGAACCAACATGTATAGGGATGGTACAAAAGAGGGGGGAATGGACCTAGACAGCAATAGTGTAATAGCATTGGAAAGCCGAAATGGCAGAAATGTGTCACTCTGACCAAATGTCTCCCCAGTTGCACACTGTTAGCATTATGTTCCTTGTGTGTTCTTAAGCCAGTTGCAATTCTCTCAGTTTTGGTTTCCCCATCTGTATTATGGGAACAATAAGACTAGTTGGCCGTTCAGGGTTATTGTAACGCAGGGGCAGGCAAAGTGTGGCCACGAAGTTGCATGTTGTCCCTCAAGGCTGCTTTTGCAGCCTCCAATCGTTCCTAGACTCCTCACACTACTGTTTTTCTGTGTCTGGAATCCTCCAAGAGTTTCAAATTCAGTTTTTAAATATGTTGCAGCTCCCCCCCGCCACTCTGCAGAGTTGTTTAACATTACAAATACCTTTTTTCAAACCAGAAGGGGACTCTTTTGACCATTTCAGACTTTGCGAGGGGGGTGTACCTTCAATTTTTGGGAGTCTTTGTGGCCACTGAAGGGCCCTAGGGTCAGAAATCTGGCTCTTGTGGGTCACTGCATTAGCCCACCCTTGTTGTGAAGTTTACTGAAAAGCACTCTGAAGAAATACACCATATAAAATGAAGTGCTGATTATAAATTCTCTTGCCTGGCTAACTTTCAGGTTTATACTTGACATAGGTGACTCAATTTCTGATACAACAAAAATATTGACTAGCATATCCATAACTTAACTGGCTGCAAATGTTGGCATTCTAAATTCTCTCTCTTTCTTTTTAAAAAAGCAAACTGGGAAGAACCAAATATTACAACACAGCATGGATTTATAGCACTTAAAAAAAAAAAAGCTCACAGTTAGAAAGCTGTAAATCCGCCACTTAAAATCCACAGCTGTACACACTCCCAAGCCACATCCATTACTCACCTCCTCCACACGTCACAGTGCATGGGAAGAACTCCGTTTGTCTCCACTGATGACTTATGGGTTGATAGAAAAAGAACTGAACCATGCTGTCTTTAGGGGCCGTATACCTGGTCTAAAGAGAGTACAGTTACAACACATTTGTATATCCCGTGCCAGCACTCTATGGCCTGTTAGCATATAATTCATGTTCAAAATGGCAGTGGAGAAAGCCACATGACAGAAAGAAAAGGGAAAATAAAACTACACAGGCAGAAAATCTAGAGCACCACAGTTTCAAACAAACGGTTTTGGTTATCAGGTATTTATTATCTTCTATCATTTATGTCTATATCATTGTTTCCTTTTCTTGGGCTGTCATGGGTTATTCCTCCTAGAATGGTGGAGGAATTGGCATATCCACTTCATTCCACAACAGAGATGGCCTGAAAGATAAAGCCAACCTCCATGTTAACACCTAATTCCCAGGATGCCAACCCCCCACCCCCAAAAAGAGGTCATATAAATAGGAAATGCTTGCAGTTAGGAATCATGAGTGAGGTCATTTACGTGGTGGAGAAAGGGGGCATGACTTTATGAACTGTTGCCATAATGAGTCTAAGATACTTGAGAGGTGCCTTGAGTCCCATTTTTGGAAGAACGGTGAGGTATAAATCAAGTAAATAAATAAACTGTAGTGGACAGAGCAACTCTCTTTCACCTGAGTCCACCCTGATTCTTTGGCTGGTGGGCCTGTACGATATAGCAGCCCCTGAATTGAACAGCCTCAATTAATTCATGGTGGCACTGTGGGCTCCATGTGTTCGAGGACCCATTTCGGAGGGAGCGGACCCAGGCAGAGCTACAGCAAATGCGCCAAGGGAACCAATCAGTGGCCAAGTACACCACAGTTTCGATGGCTGGTGAGCCAGGTCTCTGACTAGACCGAAGCCACCAAAGTGCAGTACTTCAAGGATGGCCTCGATGCCGATATCCTTGAGTGTTCCATGGTCCAGGCCAACCTTAAAACCTTGCTCAGGTGGGTCCGATTGACCGGAGAGGTGGAGGCCCTACAGCAGTGTCAAGCTGGTGAAGCAGCGAAAAGAGTGGGCCAGTAAGCCGGGTAGTGGAACCGCCAAGAAACCAGCTCCGCCAGCAACCACCCCAATGAAGATGGAGCGTGAGCAGAGGATGTGAATGGGCCTGTGTCTACGTTGTGGCAAAAGCAGCCACCGAATCCAAGAGTGCCCGGAGAAGCCAGCGAGCAGTGGCAAGGAGGAACCAGCAAAGAAATCTGAAGGGAAACCTTCACTATGGAAGACTTCAGGAAAAGCCAAGCCTGAAGCAGCAGTGCAAACAGTGTTGCCCAGCCACCCAGCTGAGGAATCTTTCTGCGATACCGATGAGGTGGATACCTCATCCAACGGAGAGCCATTGGGAAATGGGCAGAGCCCACTCTAGTGAGCACCAGAGGACAGGCTAATCCAGAAGGGTGCCCGGAGTCTGTGGTGAGAGGAGTACAAATGCTAGTTTTTATAAAGGCCAAAATTTGGGCACCTGGGAAGCCAGCCCCCCCAATAATATAATGGTTATGGTGGACTGTGGCTGCACCCAGGTGCTGATCCACCTGACCTTAGTCAGGGAACTGGGACTAGACACCCAAAAGCTCCCAACCCCCATCAAGCTCTCCCAAATGGATGGTGGTCCAATGAGGGGGGGCACCAAATGACTGACTGAGCCCGTGAAGTTAAAGATGGGAGACCATGAGGAGGATCTCAGATTTGTTATCACCCCAGGATTGGTGCCAGCGATTGTGGTTGGACTGAATTGGTTTAAGGATCATAACTTTCACCTACCTGGTCTATATACGAGAACACTGTCAAACAGGAAGTGGAGAGAGAGCAGGAGCCCCGAAGCGGGTGGGCCACCCAATCAGTGAACCCCTGATGGGTCTAGAGGTCCCTGTTCTGTAGCCATGGTCATGGGAGAAGTGAAGGACTTGCCGGTGGTGTATAAGCGGTGGTGGGTGGTATTTGAGGAGAAAGAATGTGACATTCTCCCCCCCCTTACTGCCCCTCCGATTGTGCAATCGAGCTGATCCCCAGAGTGGAGCTCCCAAAATCTAAACTATACTCCATGACCCCAACTGAGATGCAAGCCCTGAGTGAATATATAGACAAAAACTTGGCTAGGGGGTTCATCAGACCCACCACATCAGCTCTTCGGATCACAGTGTTGTTCAGACGCAAGAAATATTCTTTTCTCCATTTATGTATTGTGTCCAGTTTTGGGCACCACTATTCAGGAAGGATATTGAGAAGCTGGAACGTGTCCAAAGGAGGGCAACCAGGATGGGCGGAAGTCTGGAGGCCATATCCTATAAGGAGCGGCTTAGGGAACTGGGCATGTTTAGTCTGGAGAAGTTTGAAAGGGGACATGCTAGCCATGTTTAAATATTTGATGGGATGTCATACTGAGGATGGAGCAAGCTTGTTTTCTGCTACTCCAGAGACTAGGACATGGAGCAATGGGTTCAAACTACAGGAAAAGAGATTCCACCTAAACATTAGGAAGAACTTCCTGACAGAACTTCCTGACACTTCCTGTTCGGAAGTGAAATACACACTGCCTCGTAGTGTGATGGAGTCTCCTTCTTGGGATGTTTTTAAACAGGCTGGATGGCCATCTGTCGGGAATGATTTGATTGTGTATTCCTGCATGGCAGGGGGTTGGACTGGATGGCCCTTGAGGTCTCTTCCAGTTCTATGATTCTATGATTCTCTCTGATTCTAATTCCCATTGGCCTCAGGCAGCATACACAATGCTTTAGGGGATGGGAGTTACAACCAATATTTCTGGACAGACCCACATTGGATAAGGTTGGTTTGAGGTCTGGCACAAGGACTGTGGAGACCACAATTAGCCATGAAGCTCATTGGGGGACCTTGGTCCAGTCGTTCTCTCTTAACTTAACCTACCTCACCTGAATTACTGTGAAGATTACTGCTTTTGTGTGTGCATGCATATGTGTGTGAACCTTGTATGATGACCTGAAATCCTTTAAGGCAGGGTGGGATAAACATTAAAAAACAACACCTCAGTCATACTTGTTGATGTAGACATCTGATGACCCCAAAGCATGCACAGATTTTTGTGCCTTTCCAGTTAGTTCAACATAAGCCTTATAATAAGGATTTTGTTATGGGCAACACAGTTGTTTTTATTACTATATAAGGGACAGAGTCTTTTCAGGGCTTCCCCTTCACCCTGATCAAGAAAGTCCACCATACTATCACTCCTGGATTTGAGAAGGCTGGAAAAAATCAACAACAAAACACTGTGTTCAGTTCACAAAGTCCTTAAGGTATAAGGCTGGTTGTTGATATTGTTGCCTGATATGAAGATGCTCTTTTTAATGCTTTGTATGGTTGACTGGAAGTTCTAATTGGTGGTTTTAACTCTTTGTTGTTGCTGTGTGCCTTTAAGACAGTTTTTAACTTATGGCAAACCTATCATGGGGTTTTCTTGGCAAGATCTGTTCAGAGGTGGTTTGCCTTTTCCTTCCTATGAGGCTGAGAGTATGCGACTTGCCCAAGGTCACCCAGTGGGTTTCCAGGAGATTCGAACCCTGGCTTTAACTCTATGGTTTTAATTATATATTATATCTTTCTTAAAGTCCATAAGTCTTTTTTTTTCTAGTGCATTTTTAACAAATGGGCTTTTAGATGTGATCCTAATGCATATTTGCTTACAAGCAAACTCCCACTGAAATCACTAAGTCTTCAATGCTGAATAAATTAGTTTAGGACTCAGCGGGACTTGTACAAGCTCTGCCTATCTTGCCAAACCAAACTCCCTCTGCACTTTCAATTGGTGATCATATTCTTCCTCTTTAATATCTGAAGTTAACTTGGATAGTAAATTGTGCTGAACAGTGGCTTCCCTTTTCTAATCCAAGTGAATGTTATATATTCTTTTTGCAACATGGTTTAGTATCGTGGGGATAACAGGTGGTCTATAAATGTAAGAGTATAAGAAGTTTTAAAATATTGGCAACCTGCAGGCATTTCTGTTACATACTAACTTTCCTTCCCTGGAATTACAAGGATAGGATCAAAGGACACCATCCCACCTGGACACAGTGGAAGTATGGATGCGTGAGTGTGCCTGTGTAGTTACGCGCAAACTGTAGTACCTTATGAATCTTTCAGAGATTTAGCAAATATCAAAAATATCAGACTGGCAAAGAGTCCTTATCTCTTCCAAACTGCTAAAAGCTAAATTTCTACTATGTACTAGTTAAGATTTCTAAAATAAACAGCAGCAGTAACAGTAGCAGATAAAACCATAGTTTAAAAGCGCAATATACTAAAAATACCATATCTGACACCTTATTTGAGAACTCACACCGAACAAGTCTTGAAGAGAAATGACAATGCAGAAAGAATCACAACCCGGAAACACCACCCAAGGAGATCTTCTGCTGTGCTTTCTGAAACCGGACTTATTTATCTCGGATTGGCCTTTTTAGTCATCAGCGCACATGCAGAAAGCGTGGGATGAGTCCTTCCTGAATCTTCGTTTGCAAAGAAAAGCCAGAGAGATACTAAAAACAATCAGACACAATTTGAAAAAAGGTAGACCTTACTCCTGAAGATGGACAAAGAGAGATCATGTATTTCTTTAAGGGAAGACATTCTAAAAATGTGGTGACACCCAGGAAAAGACCCTGTATCTGGTAGTTGCTATGCTCACAGCTCCTACATACTGTATACCCAAAAGTAGGCTCTAGACAGGTTCCAAGCCTGTCCAAAGACCAGTAGTCTATTTCAATGTTTAGAGAATCACTTTTGGAATTCAATTGGTTTAAATGTTTTTCTTTTGTTTTTTTTATTATTTATGTGCTCAATATTGCACTCAAGGTTTGATTTTGTCATTTTAACTGGTTGAAATCTGTTTGGCGAGAGGGTTTTTTTAACCCAGAAAGGTGATCTATAAATCTATGCAATAGCTAACACTACAATAAGCATCTGGCATTTATAAATCATAATTTAATAGAACATCTTTTACTCTATCCTTTTCATTTTAATATAAAAAAGAAAAAGGAGAGAGAATTTAGGGGCATCTTTATGATTGCTCTTGTTTTTAAATGGAGCTATTTCGAGTGTGCTGGAAGATAGAGGTTAGTGAAATGCACATCTTACCTTGATAATGAAATCTGCTCCAAGGGGCCCTGCAATTTTTATAGTTTCTCTTTCTGAGCCCTTCAGAAATTCAACAGTTGTGTTTTCAATGATGAACATGCCAGGGGCAACAAAGCTGTGTTCTCCGCTGTCTCCTTGTAACGTCTTTGATTCAATCACTGAAAGGTGGGAAAGGAGGAAACACTAGAGTTCACTGGGTTATGATGAATGTTTGCAGGGCAAAAAAAGGACATTTGCTTATACAGAACACAGGCTGCAGTAAGTGACTTAGATAACAGTTATAAAAAGGCTGACAGTGGAGTGCAATGTTTTTCAGCCACAGCAGCAGCCGTCACATGATAGGAGATTAACCATAACAGCCATTTCATTTAATCCTCTGCAAAGAAAAGAAATTGCACACTATTTGTCTTACACAGAAGTCAAAATCTCTTTTTATATGCTAGAAATAAAAAGCAGATTTTGTATGGATCTGTGGTCAGCTGATAAAAGCTAAATTAATTGCCTTGCATGGACTTACAACAGGAAGGAGAGGAGAAGAGAGAAGAAAAAGAAAGATAAAGTCTGTCACCTGAATCCACTGAACAATGAGCTCAGCTTAGTCTGTGGATCGATCTCATAGCCCTCCCTTCCTTACCCAAACATGCTATTGACAGAGACAAAATTGCTTGAACTAGAGGAAAGCTTCAAATCTCTGAAGAGTTAAGAGTTAGGCGGCTTTAGGGCTTTATTTACATTCCTTTGACAAAGTGGATTAAACTACTTCTGCTTGCAATTCCACAGCATCAAATTTGGGCTAAGAAACCTTTTGAAGTTGTGATAATATGTACATGAACATATCCAAGATGCCCAATATCAGAAACAAAAAAGCCCAAGATCCATGTCCATTATAGTTCCTCTGTCCTGCCAGTCAAAAGCCTCTCTAACAACTGACCCAGTTCTGACCCACTTTCAGGCTGGGGATCACTGAGCCCCCCACTGAAAAAAAAAAAAAGAGGCCAGTTCCTGTGGTTGTTGGCTTCACCAGCAAAAGCAACCACTGAGCTGCTGCAACACCAGATTCTATGGGGAAACAACCATATAGGCTGCATGGCTTGGATGCCCCCCAAACAAAGTTATGGGCCCATGTATCTGGAGGCCTGGATGTCTTGCAAAAGACTGGGCATGCCACATGTGATTGTAAATGTTTGGCAATAGGGAGAAAGAAGCCAAGGATAAGATGGTTCTGTTCCCTCATTTTAAGGCTGGCCCTCATGGCAGAGGAGAAATGGGAAGGAATAGGAAAAGGAGAACTTCATCCTCTCTCTCATGCTGAATCTCCTGGAGGTGCCACCAAGGGTGAAACATGGGCGGAGGGAAGCAATGGGGCCCATTCCCACCCCATTTGGACAAGGTCATGACAAGGCACCATTGGCCTAAATGCAACTGTTAGTCCCAACTACAGTAGATCTACTGTATTAATGGGAACTTGGTAAGTCAACATTTATGTAAGTTCCACCAATTAAATGAGTCTATTCTAGCTGTGACTAAACTGAATGCCAGCCATCATCCTTTCTGAAGCACTCCAGGATGCCCAGACAGTGACAAAAAAGTGATATTGTAAAACAAACAACAACAACAACACTTTGTAAATATAAGTATCATAATCCTTAATATTTGCCACAGCCATTGTATAAATACTAAGTATTTGCCCTTGGAAGATGGTATCTAGTTGTAGGCTGGTTTCTCCAGTGATGGGTGAAATCAGGTGTGAGCACACATTATCAAGTTGACTTATGGTGACCCCATAAATTTCATAGGCAAGGAACACTCAGAGGTGGTTTTCCATTGTCTTCCTCTGAAACATAGAGCCTGCAGCACCTGGTATTCTTTGGCAACCCCCAACGCCACCCAAGTACTAACCAGGCCTGACTCTGTTTAGCTTCCAAGATGTAGCTTCCAAGATATAGCTTCACGGCATTTAGGCTTTACTTTTATTGTAGGTACACTTTATCAAATTTTCTATATGCATTGAAGGTTTGTCTACAATTCTCATCCCAACTAACACCCATGATCACCAACAGCTGATGGTCCAAGCCCAGAACTTATTGGCAAGAATGGGTGGTGACCCTGTCCCACTTAGCCCATGAGCCACCTGGTCCCACAATACAGCCATTTTAGTCCTGTCAAAATCTTCTCAATATGGAGCCTGATGCCATGATGCTGTGCTCATATCCAGCCTGACAGGCAACCTATTAAGCCTGTTGAATTAGTTCTTTGAATGGATGGCAATCTGCCTGTAAATTAAGCTCCTGACAGAATAGATCTGTTTTGGGTTTGTTAAAAGAGCTGGAAGGATTTGTTATATATAATAGGTGACAATATTTGGTTTTTCTAGCTTTGAAAAGTAATGGGAGTCTGAAATGAAACTGTTCACAACAGGGGTGCAAACGTTTTCCCATTATTGCCAGGTCTGCCCAACTCTGCTTTTGCTTCAGGAGGAAGTTATGCTGTAGCCTAAAAATGCCACAAACACTGGCTGCAAAGCTGATCTGAGTTGTTCAAAGCTGATACATTTGCTCTCTCTCTCTCTCTCTCTCTCTCTGGCTTTTCTTCGCAAACGAAGATTCAGGAAGGACTCATCCCATGCTTTCTGCAAGCACACTGATGACTAAAAAGGCCAATCCAAGATAAACAAGTCCGGTTGCAGAAAGCACAGCAGAAAGTCTCCTTGGGTGATGTTTCTGGGTTGTGATTCTTTCTGTGTTGTCATTTCTCTTCAAGACTTGTTCGGCGTGAGTTCTCAAATAAGACTGCAGCATTGTGGATAGTGCGTCTCCATGCCTCCCGATGTGAGGCCAGGGCAGAACATTGTTGGTAATCAATTTGGCCAAGCCTGAGATGTTGTTTCTTGTATCGCTTTTTTGAAGCGCCCCTCTTATGCTGGCCCATGGCAAGTTCACCGTACATTTGCTATTGATGTGGTAAAAGCAGAAATTCCTTTCTGAAGGCTGCCCAGATGTCTGTGAAGCAGTGATTAGTCAGGGCATAGAATAATTTGCCAAAAGAACCACATATATCTCTGCCTACTGCACATGTCCTGACTACTGTTGTTTTTTAATCACTCCCTGGAATCCTGACATCAACTTCTCTATTACTGTAATTAAAAGTTGAGATTTTTGAACCAACGGTACACATATACCCCTTCTGTGATGTTTTGGTCTGATACACTGGAACTCAACCTTGTAAGTGCTATGCACAGATCAAGCTCCAATACATTCAAAAAGGCTATGAAGAAAAATAATCCATTTGACTTTATAAGGTTCTGCACTCATTTTTGACCCTCTACTCCTGGCTGGATCCTTTCAAACGCTCTGAAATGTTTTTGCAAAGTCATCTAATGCTCATATGCCAACAGTATTGACCAAGAAACAAAACATGACAGTGATGTACATTCTTTTCTTGTTTGTTTGTTTGTTTGTTATCAGTTGGGAAAGGAAGAGAGTATGGGATGGAGAGGTCGGGGGGGGGGGATGTATCATGAACTTTCCAAAATTCATAGACCTATACTTAAATTCAATGAAAATAACTTGACATTAAAAAAAAAAAGAACAAGGAAGGAAAGTGAAAATGACAAATTTATCCTATTAGAAGATAAGATTCCCAGTGTGACTTTGGTTATTGCCAAGTTTGGTGGGGGCTTTTTTGTTTTTTGTTTTTTTGAGGCAATTGGGATCAGAGAACAGCTGACTTCTGTATTAGGGGAAAATGTCTGAAATAAGCTTTGCTTGTTTGAATTGACCAATTAGTCCTTGTGCTCTTAATTTATTATATATGTTGGGTCTCTGGAACATAATAAAGAATTGATTGACAAATTTAGCCAGTTTTGAACATACTGTTTGCCTCAAGGGGCTGATTTTGAAGCAAACAAGCAGCTAGTGCAAGTGTAGACAATGGCTGTTCAGATGTTTTTGGCTTACAGTTCCCATCAGCCCAGCCAGTATAGCCAATGATGAAGGATTATGGTAAATGGTACACTGTTGTTGTTGTTGTTGTTTTGTTGTTGTTGTATATGGGGGTTTACAAGAAAAAGAACAAGAAAAAAAAACAGTTCCCTGCCCTCACACTTACAATCTAAAGGCACGGCACACAAGGAAAGGGGTTGGCATTGGGGAAGAGAATAAGTCCAGCAGGAACTGCCTCTTCTTCTCTCCCTCCAAGGCCAGGACAGTGGCAGTTGGGATGGAGGGAGGGTCTTTCATCTGCTTCTGGACCTAGGCATGATGGAGTGAAGTGGAGAAAATGCAGGGCAGAAATGTTTAAAGGGCCACAGGTGTCCACTCCTGAGCTATCTCAAGGTGTTTTGGGAATGTGACATGTTTGGGACATTTGCTTTGTCTTCTCATGTGTCCTCATGTTGGGAAGAAAGCAATTGCTTTATACAACAGTGTCATGTTCAACACACTTCTCTCAGAGGGTGTAAAATTCATTCAGTTTCATTTGGAAGGTGATCATTGGAGGCTTATAGGCATTTTATAACATTTACATTATTTTTAAGGTTGAGCTCAGCGCACTTGCAGAAAGCGCGGGATGAGTCCTTCCTGAATCTTCGTTTGCGAAGCAAAGCCAGAGAGAGAGAGAGAGAGAGAGAAAGAGTATATGGAGTCACATCTTAAACATCCCAGAAGATGGTGTGAATCCATTGCTCCCACATTAGAGCTCCAGGGAGACACCCTAAGATACTTACATAAACCATTTCTCTGACTTTTCTTTTGTGTCTCTTCTTTTTTCTAGATAATTAACACTTTTTCAGCAAGTCTTTGGCCAGGTTTTATTTCAGAATGTCACCTATGAAGTAGAATTCCATCCCATAGTGTCACAGTGTGCTTATCTGTCGAGATCTTAGTATCCCATGGAGGGACATGAAAATCTGGTGAAATTGCCCCCTGGTCCTAGACGGTAGAGATGGGGGCTTTTCATTATACAGGTCACACACCCTGCCCCCCCATATCCACAAAACCAATATCTGCAGTTTCAGTTATCCATGGCTGGGGAAAATAGGACACATACCAGAGTTGCGCTGAAAAATACCTAGAGAAGTATCCTCTCTAGGAATCACAAGATACTCCAATACAACTCTATGCTATGTTTGTACCAGAAGTCCTTTATTTTAATAGGGTTTGCTATTATCTGCAGTTTCACTTATAAATGGTAAGTCCAGGACTGTTTCCCCCGTTGACATGGGTGTCGACCTATACATTTTTTTACAAAGAAAGAGTGAGTGAGTTTAGGGGAAGGAGAAGCCCTCCCAGTTGTAGTGCTGGGTGCAGCCCCTGGACTTGGGGAAGTTGTCTACTCTTGTTCTAGAGAAAGCGATCACAGAACATTCCACTGCGACAAAGGGCATTCTCCTTCTGATGGCAGTAGGGAGATACAGAAGCTGGATCACTCCCTCCTAGGTTGGAGATTCATCTAACTCCTCAGAGTAGGATTTCCACTCTGTCTTATAACTCTAGGGATACATCAACAGGACCACAAGATTACCTTGTATATACAAGGCAAGAAAACGTGGACGGATGTGCAGTAACACCAATTCACAGCAGCTTTCATTTGTCTTAATGATTTTTTGGCAAGATTGCAGGCATATGAAGCCATATGTGTTTGTTGTTCAAACAGGCATGCCCGTGACTCAAGATGGTGGGTGTGAGTGAATTACTCGTGTTTTTATTGTCATCAGTTGCTGCTGACGAGCAGTATTTTTTTTTAAAGCATATCTAAGGTGCAGAAGTGCAATATTCCGCTTAAATAAATAGGGGGGGGGAAGGCTCTTTTGTCACCTCAACACACAATTGCTATGGTGAGAATCCAACATGGTTGTTTCGGGAGCTTGTCTTGTTAGCAAGCTCCACCTCCTGTGCACATCTGATCAATCAGCTTTCCACTTCCGTTCTTATCGAGAATGTGCAGCAAAGTGAATTGGTTGTCCGAATGTATGGGAATGTGCATTTCCCGCTGAGCTTTTTTTAAAAATGCAAGAAAAAACACAAAGGCTTTTTCTGTGAAGTTTTTAGCGTTTTTGTTCCCCCCACTTCCAAATACAGCAGATTGATGTGGGTTCTCATTAAGACAAATCATATTCTTCTTCAATTCTATGAGGAGTATTTTTGCCATATAGACAACCCCCAAGTAAGTCACATATGTATAGAGGTGGGGGTGGAATACAGGAGCATGGGGCTCACTCTTGACCCTTTACACTATGCTGTAGACTTAGGATCAGAAGCATGATATGCAAATGCAGTCAATGAAAAGCAACTGTTAGTAAAAAGAAAAAGAAATAATTATTCTGATGTGTAAAAGAGCAACTTCCATGTATTCATGCTGTTGAAATTATGCATTATGGCCAGAAAGTGGCCTTTGTAACTCAGAAAATTATAGGGGTCTCATGCAATACCTTGCAGAAATGCCACTAATACCTTAAGGCAGACTTATGAACAAGGCAGGCTAATGACTCAGGGCAGGCTTATGAACTATCTTGAGGAGGAACATTCCCTAGCTCTTAAAAGCAAGGAGATAATGCAAGAGCTGAGCGAGGAACAACAATATCATTCTTTGGATAAAGAGCATTGCTCCAAATTTATCCTTGGTCTAATTCCAATGAAAGCAGTGGGGCTGGAAGAGGGATATGATTGGCCCAGTGTGTCTAGACAGAAGTGTACCCAAACTCATTTGGTTTTTTGGTGTTTTTTTTTAAAGAGGAAATAATTTGTCACATTTTCTCAAAAATCAGCATGCCTCACTTAAACAGGACCTTATAATCCTTAACTGATAAAGAAATCAGAATTACTATAAATAAGAGCAGCAGTAGCACCATTTATATCATAGTAAATTCTTATTTTGTCCTTCACCCAACCAGCAAATTGATAAAAAAGTAATTTTTCAGCCTAGTCTTAGTTTTAATAAGCACTGATTAAAACCAACCATAGCATCCTCAGGACTTTATCAGACGAGCCAAATCTCCCCCCAAAACTGCATCATTTAGGACGCGATGATAGCACAAAAGGCAAAATGACCAGACATCCTCATTGTTTGCTTGTTCCCACTGCGTCAGGCTGGCATGAATGTGGTGTCACTTTTTATTGACAGGCTAAGCCATCAATAAAAAGTGACACCTCATTCATGCCAGTGTGATGCAGTGGGAACGGGTAAGTGATGATGTCGCCTGATAATTTCAGCCCTTTGTGCTATCATTGCGTCCTAGTGACGTGGTTTTTGCCGCGTCTGATAAAGTCTTCTGTCTAGACTTTAATATAGAGTTGTGGTTTGTTTTAAAATAAAAGTAGCAGCTTTAACTTCCTGTCAAAGAAGGAGAAAGGGGAAGGGGGACTGTGCACTCGGAAGACTCACCACACTTTGTTTTTCAGTCAGTTAAACCAGAATCGAGCAGCAGGTGGTGCTTCATGGTCTGCATGTAGCCTTCCGAGGCCATGTTGAAAGGCCTCAGTGTATCCTGCCCTCCAGATGTTGCTGGACTGCAAGCCCTATAAGCCTTAAGCAATGAGGAGAAATACTGGAGTTGTAGTCCAACAACATCAGGAAAGCCACATGATTCCCACTCTTGGTTTATAGTGACAGAGTATGCCTCCCGCCCCACACACAGGAAAATTTCCTCCAGTCCCCAAATTTCTAGCATTCCAGAGAGTGAGACATGATAGGTCATTCATACCTAGAATTCATACATTTGATGTGTTCACATCCCTTGGTATGTTGCCTGTCCCTTTGCTTTCGATACTTAAACTATATTTCTGAATGGTCAACTGAAGTTTTGAGTTATTGCAATGCTAGAAATTTGGGGACTGGAGGAAAATTTCATGGGGGGAGATTCTTATTGGGAGGGATAACACCCTCACACACACACACACACACACACACACAAACAGCTACATCTCTGGTTCAAGCCAGGCTCATGCTGCGTGCCTTGTGTTGCTGAAGAAGACAGGGATATGTTTTATACCACAAACTTGTAGCTGGACACATGTAGATTTTTTTTTTTAAGTAAATGAACACTCTATCTTTTAGATGCTTTTGAGAAACTGGAAAATAAAGATTTGTTCAAATAATACTTTAAATTTTAGGAAGCAGAAAATGGGTAATACCTCTCCTATTACCATCTTGCTGCTGCAGAAACGCAAACAATAGCCAATCCACCCCAATAGATTTTTGGACTTTGCATTCCTTTCCCAATCACAGTTTTCAATCCCACTTGACTGATATATATATTATATATATTTGGAAACTCAGAAGTGTGTGACACATTTTGAAACATCTTACTGGTCTTCAAAAATGGTATTTACACCAACTTTGAATTTTATTTTTTTCAAAAACAAAACTATAATGGCAACTACTTTTTGGAGCTCAAGAAACATAATGACAACTAATTTTATAAAGAACTTTCCAAGCTCCACGAATGAGGTTTATTGTTGTGTGCCTTCAAGTCATTTCTGATATATGGCAACCCTAAGGCTAACAAATCATTGGATTTTCTTGGCAAGATTTGTTCAGAGGGGCTTAGTTTTTTGCTTTGCTCTGAGGCTGAGAGAGTGTGACTTGCCCAAGGTCACCCAGTGGGTTTCCATGTCTGAGCAGGGATCCAAAACCTGATCTCTTAGAGTCCTAGTTTAACACTTAAGCCACTAAACCCCAATGGCTCTACAAATAATTGTCATCAGCATTGTAGTAATTTGTTGTTGTTGTGTGCCTTCAAGTTGTTCCCAACTTATGCTGACCCTAAGGCGAATGGAATTTTCTTGGCAAGATTTGTTCAGATGAGGTTTTCGATTGCTTTCCTCTGAGTTTGAGAGTATGTGATTTGCCGAAGGTCTCCAGAGTCGTTGTCCAACACACAAACCACTACACCATGCTGGTTCTCAGTAGTAGTAATACTAATACTAATAATGTTTATTTATAATGTCCTTTTCCAAAGGGGGGAACATCAAACATATAACGTCAGAGAGAAAGACAAAACATAACACTAGAAAAGGAGGTAAGAGTGGAGAAAAAGGCCTTTGCCTTTACACGAACTAATGTTCGAAAGCAATGTCCTCAAACATGCCTGTGCCATGTGAGATGTTCTTTCTTCCTGGCACCCATGTCAATGGAGAGACTGGGCAAAAAAAGTTTTTATAGTTTCTGAAGTGGGCTTATGATTCTATGGACTCACAAATACTGGCAAGTACCTAGAGAGTCACAACATCAATCAATGCCAGTGATGGATTAGGCCAATAGCCTCAAGCAATTCTCCAACAGCTATTCAAAGGCAGTCTGTGTTAAAGCTGGAAAACTTAAACCCAGCCACTCAATTTTTCCAAGAAATTGCATTACACAGGGAGAGGAAGATTTGCTCCACAGGCTACCTGTAATCTCAGCTCCTGTATATTTTCACCTGCTTTAAGCCGCTGCCTGTCAATAACAGCCTCCCTGCCAAATGAATACAAAGTGCTCTGCATTTGTGATATTTTCATAGCGATTTCTTCAAAGGGCAAGGCATTATTTTGCAAACTAACTGACAGCCATCTGGAAATGTCAGCAAGCAGCTTTCCAGGCACATTGAGCAAGTGATGGCCTGCAAAGACTATTCAAATTGGAGTGCAGGTTTATCCTAAAGAACAGAAAAGTCAGTATATATGGATGAAGTTACAACCTAAATGCAACAGGGCTACATATTTACCCTGGCTGCAATTGGTGAACTTTTGTCTTACTGAGTCTAGTTGACTTGAACTCAAACATGAATCCTATGAACCATGAGAGAATATCCTTCTCTGTGAGCCACTGCCATAGTGAATCAAAGGTTAAAGTGGGTTATTTTTTGTTTTGTTTTAATTGTGCATATTTTACTTGATTTTCTTATTATTAGCCTTCCATCCTTTCGTAGGTCGGTAAAATGAGTAGCCGGGGCAATTAGATAACACACATTGGAAACTGCTTAATGCAGTGTAGATGTGTAAATTGCTATTGCTTAAAACAATTTGTAAGCCGCTCTGATAGCCTTGTGGCTAAAGAGCAGGGTATAAATAAATAAATAAAAATAAAATAAAAATTATTATTAGTTGAGAACCAGCATGGTGAAGAGGTTTGAGTGTTGGATTATGACTCCGGAGACCAGGGTTCAAATCCCTGCTCAGCCATGGAAACTAACTGGGTGACCATGGTCAAGTCTCACTCTCTCAGCCTCAGAGGGAGGCAAAAGCAAACCCTCTCTGAACAAATCTTGGCAAGAAAACTCTGTGCTATGGTGAACCTAAATTAAAAATGACTTGAAGGCACACAACAACAACAGTAATTATTGTCAGTTACTTGAGTGTAGTTATTACAGAGAGAGGTGGGATATAAATCTAATTAATTAATTAATTAAGTAAGTAATTAAGCAAGCAAGCTGAGACATAATTGTAACTAATAAAGAAATAATAAATAGCACAAGATGCTGCTACTTCTTCCCTATAAGCAAAAAAAAATTGGTTTTCAGTATCACAAAACACAACAAAGCACTTAAACTTGGGTAGGACATGAAAGTTTAAATCCATGGCACAGTACTGCAGTTAAAAAGAAACCCTCCAACTGTCCTGATTTCGCAAGGAAATTCCCAATTAACTCTGTCTTCCTGTTCATTTAAAATGTCCTGGTTTCTCTCTCCTCCTTCCAGTTTACCCCTTTCTCCTTGGCTTCCTTCCACTGGTGCAAACTGAGTTCAAAAAGTAAAAGTGGTTTATATGCAGTTAACTCATCAGGGAAACAAGGAGTAGAGGAGTCAAAATCTTGTCCTTCCCAGTAGGCTCTGCCAAAAGCAAACTGCTGCGGCCCCTCCTAGGATAGCTTGTGTGTACTTCCTAATTAATTTTTGTCACCTTGACCACACTCTGATGTTGCTTGGACATGTGTGCTCCAATGTTCAACTGTGCGGTGTTGGAGAGTATGTGGGTTAATTTTAAGGAAATGAGAATCAAAAAGTATCCAAAGCCAAGAAAGAAAAGGAGCGACAATGGAAGTGAGCAGCTGAAATGTGTAAATGTAAAGAGGACAGCTCTCCCAGAGTAACTTCTCCCATCTGCACAGGAGCAGCAAGTAAAGCGTGTCCACACATATATTGCTCCAGTGTAAGTATGAAACTAGTGTTTACCTCTCATGTTATGTAACTCGTATGTATATTCAGTAGGTGGACTCAGGGATAGTCCTCTCACCAGACAATCCACTTCCTGCAATCTGTGAACTTCTCCAACCCCTGCACTGTGTGGGTAGTTCTCTGACAGGCAACATGACTCACCATATTAAAAATACACCTATCTACATGTCTTCAAACTATAAACTACATGTTTTCTTAATACCTGTAAATCATAAAAACAGAATCCTCTTGTATGGCTAGATGTTGAAAACGCAAGATTTTTGCCATTAAAGAAGAAGTAGTAGTTAGAAATTTAGCATCTTTTTCAATTCCCCTCCTACTAGGCTCTGTTGTTAAGTTCATGAACTTGGTTATCTAGCATTAGCCACTTGTAAAAATATTAGCTTCTGGTTTTGTTGCTTCTACAGCAGGGGGATTATTTTCAGAAGGCTCTGGCTTATTTTGGATCCCAAAGCCCTTAACGAAACAACTTCTGGAAAACTTGCAATGTGTTCCAACACCCTTCCCCTCCCCTCATTTCAACCTGCCTATCCCCTGCACCCATTTCAAATGCAAAAGGAAGGGACAGTGAGCAGAATAGACTTGCTTTATCTGATTTTCACAAGTATCCAGAGTTTGGAAATGTTACTTTTTTGGACTGCAACTTCCAGAGGCCATGCTGGCTGGGCAATTCTAGTAGTTTTAGGTTCCTCCTCCCCGCAAAAATCCAAGCTTTGAGACAACCAAGCCTTTCAAAAGAAACACAAGTTTTCCCCTATATTTTTGTATATGAAAGAATCAGGCTGTCAAGTAATGAAAACAACTCCAAGGGGATAGTGAGTTTGTTGTACTAACCCAGAGTTCCAAAATGTTACTTAACAAAGTAATCAGTTACAGTTACACTTCCAAAAACAAAAAAGTACAGTTGTCCCTCCACATTCACGGATTTGGCATTCACGGTTTTAAGTATTCACGGTTTGAAAATATTCTTAAAAAAATAATAATCCAAATAGCAAACCTTGATTTTGCCATCTTATGTAAGGGACACCATTTTGCTATGCCATTGCATATAATGGGACTTGAATATTCACGGATTTGGGTATTCACGGAGGGTCCTGGAACCAAACCCCAGCGAATGTGAAGGGACAACTGTACTTAGTTGCCATTATTGCTACACATTTTCATAATGTCTCCTGAATCTCAAAAATGCCCATAGCGATTACTTTTGGTTACTTTTTAAAAACATCTGAATATGGCTGTACAAGTAACAGCAGGAGCCTGCATTTGAACCATATTCCTTCACTAAAGACCACTCATCTATAAAGTACATGACAGAAAGGTTGCTGGAGGGATGGTGGAGCTTTGACCAGAATCCTGTTAGTGGCTTGAACTGGTATAATCCCTGTTCTGCAAGGAGATATCCAACACTTACTTGTGCAACACCTGTACCCTGGATGCTCATGGCTATCCAGGGCTCCAAGGCATAGTTCCTCTCCCTAGCCACTGGTTGGCCACATGGGTATGGCATCCACATGCCCTTATGCATGGAGAAAAGAAGCAGTTTCCATCCCTGTCTGGGGGATGATGGCCTCCCCCCCTCAGGTGTGCATAGGCAGCCAGACAACACCTGAGCACACACTACAGTCAAATCAGTGGGTTTGGGCCTGGGGGGGTCTCTCTCTGTCTGCACCCAAAGTAGCAGACATCACCCCCACCCCCACAAGCAAGGCATGTGTATTTTTAAAAAATACTGCTGAACATAGCTTGGAATGGGGAAGGCTCAAAGCTCAGTAGCATTTTAATTCCATCTCATCCCATTGATTTACACTCTCCCACCAATTTACACTCCCCCACCTAAGCATGTACATAATACATTGCCACTACACATTTAACGTGCACTGCTACCCTTGCTGCTGCATCATCTTAATCCTTCCCAGCCCAGTTTGCTGCTGTGTCTCATCCCACCTCCCATCTCCAGCTCACTCCTGGTGCTGAATACAGGCATTCCTCAGTTAACAAAGACTCTGGCTATGAAGCTTCTTTTTACAAAGTCTGTTGATGTCCACACAGCTCCCTCCTTTTCCTTCTTGTCTGTCTAGCTGGGAGTCTTTTAGCTAGATCAGAACTGGAAGGATGGTGAAGGAGGGCTAAAGACACACAGACGCTTTTGTGTGTTGTATTGCAGCAGTGTGTTTGCAGTAAACAATGCCATAAAGCGTGAGTTGGGAAAGCATGGGATTCTACTCTAGCTGATCCTACTTGTAGCTGTGTGTGTCTGCCTACAACAGGCAAGGTAAACAGCAGTTCCAAAATCCCTTAATAGCTTGCATGAACAGTAAAACAGAGAGAAAAGGGACGAGCAATTAAGCATATCTTCTGACACTTTACAGATGAAAACTAGGACATGTAAAGCCAAGCAACATCAGGATGTGGTTAAGATGGAAGAAAGTTAATGATAAGGAAGAACATACAAGCTAGGAGAGGTTGAGAAGTTTGCTTTTGCCTGAGCTTACTGGGAAAGGCAAAATTCCACTCCCTCCTTTCCTCTTCTACCTGCTGAGTTGAGTGCAAACTACTTTTGTACTTTGAACTCAGTTGTGAGGCACTGAAGTAGCCTGAAGACAAAGCGGGGAGTGAAGAGGAGAGAGAAACTGGGACATTTTAAAAGCTGCTGAAAATGTGGGGCAAGAAAGGATTAATCAGGACTGTCCCTGACAAATCAGGACAGTTGGAGGGTATGGATAAGCCTGCCTCACCATGAACTTCCAGCATGTTTTTTTTTTTTTTAAGCACAAGATCTATAAGTCTGGCCACCAAAATGGAAATCCTAAGAAAAGTGGACGCAGGGGAAAGAAAAAGTAATCCTTGCATGCATTTTGGAAGAAAACTTCAAGTGGTCTCTGGAAAGTTCATAATGTTTTTGTCTACTTAGGCAAGGCTTACCTGATCTGGTGGTTTCATTTCAGATATGCATATTGTTAGTTTTAAGTAAAAGGTTTGCTGAAATATGTCAAACTGCCTAGGAACTTTTCCCTATTCTTTCCATTTTATTTCTCCCTCTGATACCAAATTTTCTTTTAAAGAAGCCATCCTTGGGAACAATATGCTTTGTTAACTGAGGTATACCTGTATATAAGGTGTTGCTACTATTGCCTCCTCCTCCTCCTCACTGTCCTGTCTGCTGCCTTCCTTTGCTCCTTGGCCCTCCAACTCCTGCCCCTATTTTCCACTCAGTTGCTCACCCATTGCTGCTCCTTGCTTCCGCAGCTGCCTGCTGCTTACCTCCACCTCCTGCTCACTTGTGCAGCAGTAGCAGTAGCTGCTCTTCCACCATGCTGTTGTGCCAGTCTAAGATCCACCTCTGCCTCTCACCAACTACCCTGCTCACATAGCAATTGCTCCTCATTGCCTGAACAGAGTTTGGGGCAGGACAGCACATTTTAAAAGACTTGAGAGACAGGAAGCAAGGAGCAGACTGATGACTCCAAGATGGGGGCACCAGTGGTTCTTCTCTAGCTTCAGGTACTGGAACAGCTTCAGACACCACTATTCACAAAAGCCTATGCCAAACAAAACTCATTGGTCCTGAAGGCACCACAAGACTCTTTGTTGTTTTTACTTGCAGCAAAATAACATGTCCTCAAGCTGACTTGAGGTGACCACTTGACTTGACTTGACATGACTTATGGTGACCCAATCATAAGGGGTTCTTGCCCAAAAAAAATTTCAGAGGAGGTTTGCCATTATCTGCTGCTGAATACAGCCAACAGCACCTGGTATTCTCTAGCAGTCTCCCATCCAAGGACTAACCAGGTGTGACACTGCTTTGCTTCTGCATTCAGGCAGGATTTGGTGCCTTCAGGATATTTAGGCAGCTTAGTAACATGGCTACTGTCCTGAAAAGTTTTGAAGGTGTGACTTCGTGTGAGAAAAATAAAATAAAGTTAGTACCAATCCGATGTGGCAAATCTGTCCCCCCTCCCCATTACAACCACTCTCCCACATTTTGCTTCCACCTCTCCTTGCTATAATTCCATAGGATGCAGTGGCATCAAAGTGCTATAACTGTGTAGCAGTGTGCAAGAAACCCCAGGCTCTGCATGGGCAGGAAAAGCTGAACTGGAAGAGAGTCAACATGTACGACAGCATGCTCGTAAACACAGCAGCATGGGATATACAGAGACGGGTTGTGCAGCTCTTAATTTTGATGGCTGACTGTAGGGGCTGCTTTGTTGGATTATCAGAAAGCATGAGGTGAAGAAAGAAGAAATGTACATGAATCTCCCCCCAGTGCCAGGAGAATTCACACTGTGTATGGCATTTTTCACAGTCTGGTCCAGACCACTTTTTGTTTTGCTGTCAGCTGTCAAGTGAACTGCTGCCTCACTTTGCTTTGCTTGCTTCCCACTCTCCATTTGGCCTCATTTCTTCCTCTCTCAGGTAGTCTCTGTTCCTGGATCACCTACCTTTCTCCCAGTTTGAGGATGCATCCACACTACACAAATAATCTAGTTTGAAACTGGATTATTTGCCATGGCTCCTTCCTATGGAATCTTGGGATTCATAGTTTGGTGAGGCAGAGAAGGCTAGAGGCCTTGTAAAACTATGAATCCCAGGATTTAATAGGAAGGGACCATTTTAAAAATAATAAATTGAACACTATAAAATAATTAAAACATACAAAAATGATCAAGACCTGGCAAACAATCCCAAATTACCCTGCAAAAGTAACACATTAAAATAACACTGTACTTTGTACATAGTATACACTGTAGAATGGCTAAAATAAGTGCCATTTGAAGGGAGTGGAGCAATTTGGGTCCTTTGCATTGTTTTATTTTATTATGGCCTCTATTGCTCATATTAGAACTCATTTCAAAGTGAGAGGTTTGTACAAGAACCAATTTTATACCATTCTGTTATTTCCCTTTTCTTTGCTGTAGTATTAATTCCTGAGCAGTGGGGGAGGGTTAATGGAGGAAGGGGTTGTTGTGATTTTTTTAAATGTAATGTTTTAAAAATTAATAAATAAAGTTACTTTAAAAAATTAAAATGACATCAAATACTAACAGCTAGTTCACCCATTAATGTTTTAGTCATGTAAGGATTTAAAAAATAAATTTTAACACATTTTAACAAATCAGGGTTAACAATTAATGTTTAACAAATTACATATTCTCCAACTATCCCAATTTGGCAGGAATAGTCTCAATTAATCCTCTGCTGTCCCACTTCTTCAGCTATTTTTTAACATGTTTCAGTTTCTTTCTCCTCAGCTTACTTTAATTGCTACAAAGAGCAAACGTGGTTCATACTTAATTAACTCAGCAGGGGGAGAGGAAAGAAGTTCAAAGAATCTTGCCCTTCCCAGTAGGCTCAGGCAAAAGCAAACTGCTGCAGCTTCTCCTAGATTGTGTGTCCTCCCTCATTAATAACTTTTGCCCTCTTGACCACACTCTGATGTTGTTTGGCTATATGCATCCCAGTTGTTTAATTATTTAATTGTATTTTAAAAGGTAGGTGGGATGGAGGGGTTTGTATGTATATTTTAAATGCTGTAAGCCACCGCAAGTGTGGAATGCATCCCAAGCTCTAAAATTCTGGTCTTGATAATCACATGTGCACAAAGGAATCAGATCTTTAAGTGGGCCTGCTTTTCTCAAACCTTGAAAGTGTTCAGTGTTTTTGCTCCAGCCCCAACCTATTAATAATGCATAAAGGTGTTCATACCAAGGTGTGCTGGTCCTTTCACAGTAATTCTTGCACTGCGACTCCCATGTGGAACAGCAATCACGGTTTCCTCCCCTAGGAAAATTAAAAGCACTGTTTCAGAAATTATATCTTACAAGGGAATCATCATATTTCATAACTAAACTTTCCTATTAGCACAGAAAATATTTAAGAGTACATATGCATATGCAAACATGCTAGTTAAGGCCTGCTTGGTGAACTATACTGCTATTAAGCTACATATGGACTTGTAAATTTGTCCAACTATTGGACAATTATTTTCTATTAACTAGCATAGCACATTAGACATTCACTTTACGTCTTGTTGTCCTGGTTTTATTTCCTAATAATAGGCTTAAAAGGTTGCCCCCCCTTAGAATTTTCTTTGCCAAAGCACTCTGGAGCTGTTTAGCTGGATTTTGCCCACACTTCATTTCCTGCATCAGGTCATGGCTTTAATAATGGTAAGATTTGCAGGAAACAAATCAACTAGAAAACACTGAAATCTAAACCATTACCAACTAGAGAAGTGCAAATTAGGGAGCAGGATGTGGAATAGGACCCTCAAATACGTGCCATTTGATATAGATGCTCATTATTTCCATTCTTTTTTAAAATGACTTATAAGCCAAAACCTGGCACGAATATAGCAATTTAGACCCCCTTCCAAACAGAATATATTCTTTACTTAAGTAAAATTTATATACCACCGTTTGGGAGCCCTAAAAGCATTAAGGCAGTTCACTGCAACAGAAATATAATCTTGATATAATACAAAGAAAAACACGATTTAAGAAACCAAATAATAACAATCACTTGCAAAGATAACACATTTAAAACATCTTAACCCTTGGGCACCAGTATGAGACATTTTAATAATTGAGAGCTATGCAGATAAGAAAAAAGTCTCTGAGAGTCCCGGATTTTGTTTCTGTATAAACTGATTTTATTTTGGAGATCATCAAGATATTTTCCGCATCCCAAAGTATTCTCAGAGAACTCCCAGCATTACCCAGGACTCTTCATTCCCACTCTCCAGGTCAGTTTAAATTAACCCACTATTTCCCAAAAGGAAATGTACCACTCCATGGCTGTTATTCTGTGTCATACCAGAACTAAGATAGCAACCAGCAAGAAACACAGTGATTTTTTTCAGGACCCAAGACTTTATTACACCAGGCTGTTGTCTTACAGCAATTGCATTGTTGAAGCAAAGGGGGAGATACTGGCACTGTACCAGTCTGAAAACACAATCACATCTGCAATTGCGCTATTGTGACATTGGTTTGAAAACTCTCATTTGCCCCCAATCTCTTGCTTCTTCTCTCCTTGTTCTCTCTTTTCCTGCTTTTATCTTTCTCCTCTTCCCCCACCCCCACCTTTCCATAGACTTTGCTTCTGGGTTGTCTTCAAGGGCAGCCCCATGTGGAAATGATTGGAGAAATCTAACCAGAAAGTTACCATGAACTACTGTGGCCAGGTTATGCTTCTCCGGGAAAATATCTTGCAATATGTGTAAAAAATGTGGTTGTTTCAGAAAACACAATTCCACACAAGCTGTGCTGAACCTGCTAGGATTTATGTCCATGTAGGAGACAGCAGCACTTTTATGGCTATTTGCTTTTTAAAAAAATCAGTTTATACAACATCCTGTAATTCCTTATTTCTATTGTTTCTTAATGAAAAAGCTTGAATATTTGAACAGTGAGAGCCAGCATCAGCTAGTGGTTTAAGTACTAGGATTCCATTTGACCAAAGTTTGAATGGAATGGAAAGAATATTCATAGGGATGGAAAGAATATTTGAAAATCTTTTTTTTTTAATGATTGAAAAATATGTTTAGCAACAAAAAGAATCCTGGAGTGGTAAGAATCTTTGTAGTTTGAGACTTATGAGATTTTCACACTATGATGTTATAGTGTTACTATTACACTTTAACTGCTCAGAATTCCTGTGGAATTTTGGGGTTTGTAGTTTAGTGAAGCCTAAGAGCTTTCTGGCTGAGAGTTGTAAATGCCCCTCCTTAAACTGCAAATCCCATGATTCCACAGGAGGCAGCCATAGCAAATAAAGTGGAATAGTAACACTATAACAGTGTAGTGTGAATATCTAATTATTTTACACAAAACTTGCTTGAGACTGTTTTGTGCAGAAGTTTAAAAACGTTATTTTCTATACAGAAAATGCTGTTTTCTGTGTAAAAACAACCATGTGCAAATTTTGTGCAGAGTAAGTCCCCAACTACAGTATTTTCTGTAGAAGAAACAGCATGCTTTTCCATCACCCCAGTCACCTGGCCACAATTCTGCTTCACATTTTGCTATCTCCATGCTGCATGTGCTGCCTGACTTTTGAAATTTTCTGAGCATGCTCATCATGTGCAAATGCCCAGAAGCCATTAGGAATGCAATCTTGTCAGATTTCTCTCCATACTTTCTTCTAAGCATGCCCAGAATGTCTGAAAAGTTACAACAGAAACAGGGACACTGTGGGGAAAAACAAATTCTGGTCATTCTACTGCGGTGGTATTAGGCATATTTGATGCTTCATTTGATTTTATTTCATTATTCTGTATCTGTGGAGTTTGGAAGGATGCTGCCCAAGCTCCTTAGCATAAGACCATTCCAAGGCACTGGAGCTATCTGTGCACAGCTTGGATAGCTGTCTGTCAGATTAGTTGCCTCTGTAGAATTGGGCAGGAGATTGGACCAGAGCTTGGAAAAATTACTTTGAACAGCTCCTTGAATCTCTCCCCCAACCAGCATGATCACCATGCAGGCTGGGGAATTCTGTGAACTGTAGATTGAAGCAACGTTTCCAAACTCTGGATTGGACTATATGACTTCCAAAGTACCCTTCAGCTCTATATTCTATTATTAGCTTATCAACTCCAAATACATTGAAAATGACCAATTGATTGTGAAACGGTGTGTCTGTCACTTCTTGTTATCACATGAATACTGTACATGTTTTAAAATATGTACTAGAGGATGAGGAAGATGAATTTTAATACCACAAATTCTCTGCTTTTCCTGGGGCAAGGCCAGAATTTGTGTGCAGCAATTCACTTTTGGGAAACCTGCTGTATTCTGAAAGAGTTAGTATATTCCAAAGTTGGGGTCAGGAGATGAAGTCATTAAATTCTAAATGCTGCATGACAGATCTCAGGATATAAAAAAAGGACTTAAGGGTCATTAGACAGATAAAATCCATCTTAGTGTGGTGCCACATCATTCAACAGAAAGAAATACCAGAGCTATCCAACTTATTCCCATCTAAAGTGGTACCTCCAAAATTCCGGTGAGGTTGCTCAGGTGGGAGAGCAGAGAAGAAAGGAACAGCATTGACACATGTGTTTAATTTATTCTGCCTGGGCTTCTTTTGTTCAGCGGTAGCATTGTTTGGAAAGCAAAAAATATACACAGTACTTTACAGTTATGGGGTGATGCCATATCAGAAAAGGGGCTGCCACATTCTTGATAAAAAACCAGAGTGCTGGGACTATTTTTGTGATGTAAAAACAACTGAGACCTGTCTATATGAGGGGGGGGGATGTGGATTGATGCACACGAATGCAAATTAAAAACAGCTTCTGTTTTTCTTAATGGTTTTCTTCCAAAATTGCAGGCACGTGAAGCTACTCGCTTTTGCTGCCCCAACAGGCATGCCTGTGAATCAAGATGGTAGGCACAAATAACTCAGTCATGTTTTTATTGTCTCCAGTTGCCATCACCTAACAGTACTTAAAAAAAAATATCTAAGGTGCTAAAGTGTGATATTCCATCTAAATAAATTTTAAAAGGAAAGAAAAATGTTGTTTCATTGCTCGAGTGCACAATAGCTAAAGTGAAAATCCAAGATGGTGGTTCCAGGCGCTTGCTTGTTAGCAAGCTTCGCCCCCTGCCCACATCTGACCAATCAGCTTCCACTTTCACTCATTCGCAAATGCAAATGAATGCAAATCCAATTGTCCAAACAAGCGACAATGCACATTCTCTACAGAGCTTTAAAAAAAAAACCAGCAGAGTTTATGGTGGATTTGGCCCCACTCCTTCTGAACACTGCGATCCAATGTGGAATGCTATTAGGACAGGTAGGATTCCAAACAAATTCTATGAGGATTATTTTGACCATTAAGATACCCCCTGGAGTTGGCTAGTGAGACAAACCTGCCAAGAAGGGAGTGATGAGCGATCACAAGCATTGGTTACAAGCATTAAATGGGGTGCTTTTCGCCCCCTCCTTTTTTTTTTTTTTTTTTTTTTTTGGCAAGTTCTCCTTAGCTAGGGCAAATCACTCAATGCTACCTCTTTTGCTGCTTCCTTGCAATGCATCCAGTGGCTCTAAGTGAGGCTTTCAATACTGAAGCATCTCAGGAGCATGAAGGGATGTGAATGAAGCCCTGTGTATGATGGACACAGCTAATGTCAAATATCTACCATGCATGGAAAACTAAAACCACATTGAAAACACTAGGCCAAACTTTATAGCTCTTCATTTTGTTCTTGTCAACCTCAAGAATACAATCTTTTCTGATCATGTTTTACCACTCAATAAAACAGGGGCAAGAGACAAAAAGAAAGGGCAGTAGAGTTCAACCCTAAAAGCTTTCCACTAGACAGAACTGATATTGATGCTGATGGGAGTTCCATACATAACAGACCCAAGATATTCCATTTTCCCAAGGGCATGGCAGATTTTACAACTTATTACACTTCATTTTTTGAATATCATCAGTCAAATGTTTGATCATTTTCCCAGAAAGTGAGATTTATTTATTTTTTTGGCATGGTGTCTTACTGCCGGCTTTCTCTTTTAAAAAGGTGATTTGTCTGTTAGTTCTGACAGTTCGCTTCCCATGTTTAAAGCCCTTGCTTTTCAGCTGTTTAACCCCACAGTTTCTGCAAAGCGCTTGTGATTCAACACACCACATATTAGGACTGCCAGCTTATTGTGTGCCTTCAAGTTGTTTCCAACTTATGATAACCCTAAGATGAATCTATTATGTGACTTTCTTGGCAAAATGTGTTCAGAGGGAGTTTGCCATTGCCTTCCTCAGATAAAGTGTGACTTGCCCAGTGCCAGCCAGGGGGTTCCATGGCAGAGCAGGGATTCAAACCTTTGTCTTCCAGGTTCCTAGGGCTTGTCTACATGGCAAAAATAAAAATAAAATTGCAGACTCACCCAAAATCTGGCACTGGCAGTCCAGATGACGTACAGCTATTTCTGGGGATGATCCACCTCTCCCCGCCCCCGTTAACCTGACTTTGCTAAGCAAAGTTGAGGAAAATCTTGAGGTTTCTTGGAAGCGTCAAAGTGACCTCAGGGTCTTTTGCTGTCTGGACAGCTGAATTTGGTCTGATTTGACCTGATCCAGTTGTTCACATGCAAACAGGGCACCATCTCCTTTACCATGCACTGAGCAGCACAGGGGAGCGGGATCCCCATTAGAGCTGCTGCTCTATTTAGAGAGCTAAAAATACACACAGCCCTATATGGTTATGTAGTGATGCCATATAAGAAAAGGAGCTGCCATATTCTTGATATAAGACCACAGGAGCTGGCCGAGGAGCTCCATGGAAAGCCGAGGTGCTTCACAGGAAGCCTGTCTGGTGTGCCGTTGCTTCTGCTGAGGTCAGAACAGGGTGCCCATTCAATCAATAAGGAGGAGGTAGAGCAACCCCCTCCTTGTTGATTACATGTTTGGGTGCCTGTTCCGACCTCAGCAGAAGCAATGGCCCAGCCAGCAGACTTTCCACAGAACTCCTTGGCTGGCAAGGAAGCAGCGATGATGGTTATGAAAACAGGGGACAGACAAGCAGAGCCAATGTGGTTTTGGCCCGACTGGCCCATGTGGACAATGATGGCTGTCACACCCGATTTGGGCTGGGGTGTGTGGCCGCCATTATAGTTGATCTGGGGCCAGTCTGGAGTATAATGCTCTGGGGGCTGGCCCAGATTTAAACAGCAAGTGTAGACAATCCCGTAGTCCAACACTCAAACTAGTATATCACACTGGCTACACCAACTGATTAAGGAATTATATATATATGTTAATGGTGAATTTGGGTGCTAAGTTACAATGGCTAGATAGTGAAATGGACTACTGAGAACCAAAAGGGAGAATATCAGCCTCTTGGGGAAACCTAAAGTCTTGCAGAAGTATTAAAAACATTAGGGAGGAAAGAGCCTGAGGGGGCAAACAACAATCACCACCTCCACAAGAGGGTTGAGCATATCCATGGAATACTGAGTGACTATTCGTGGCATAGCAAGAAGTGTAAAAGAATGGAATGTTATTATCAACTTATGCTGATTGTAAGTTGAAGATGAGCCAGCAGTGTGACGCTGCAGCAAAGAAAGTGAATTCTATTTTAGCATGAATTAATAGAAGCATAGTTTCCAAGTCAAGGGAATTAATAGTGCCACTGTATTATGTGCTGGTCAGGCCTCATCTGGAATACTGTGTTCAGTTCTGGGTGCCTTGTTTTAGACAAGTTGGAACAGGTTCAGAGAAGGCCAACAAGAACAATAAGAGATATGGAGAACAACACATAGGACAAGAGGTTGAAGGAGCTTGGCATGTTCACCTTGCCACAGAGAAGACTGAGGACTGGCATGATCACACTCTTTAAATACCAGAAGGGTTGTCACAGAGAGGAGGGGGAAGACCTGTTTTTTGCTGCCCTAGAGGATAGGACCAGGTCTAATGGTTTTAAATTACACTAGAATAGATAGATAGTTGTATGAATTCAAAAGGACCTTAATAAACTCGAAAATTGGGCAAAAAACTAATAGAATTCAACAGAGACAAATGCAATATTCTACATTTAGGCCACAAAATCCAAATGCACAGATATAGAATGAGGGATACTTGGATTGGCAGGAGTACATGTGAAATGGACCTTGGGATTATTGTTGGTCGTAAGTTGAACATAACCCAGCAATGTGATGCTGCAGCAAAAAAGGCAAATAATATTTTAGCCTGCATAAATGAAATCACAGTTTCCAAGTCAAGGCAAGTAATAGCCTCACTGTATTCTGCACTAGTCAAGTCTCATCTGCAGTATAGTTTTGCATGCCTCATTTTCAAAAGAATATAGACAAGGGCAACATGGATGGTGAAGGGTATAGAATGCAAAACATACGAGGAAAGGTTGAGTGAGTTGTACAAGATCAACCTGGTGAAGAGAAGACTTCGGGGGTGACATGATTCCACTCTTTAAATATCTAAAAGGCTATGACAGAGTCTTGTTCTCTGCTACTCCAGAAGGAGCAGATATAATGGTTTTAAGTTACAGAAGGGTAAATTTCAATTGAACATTAGAAGGAACTTCTTGACAAAAATAGAGTGGTTCAATAATTGAACCAATTGCCTAGAGAGTTGGTGGGGTCTCCTTCTTTGAACATCTTCAAAAAGAGGTTGGACAGCTACCTGCTAGAGATGCTTTAGCTAGAGCTCTTGAACTGAGCAAGAGGTTGGACTTGATGGCCCATGAGGACCCTTCCAACTCTACAATTCTATGACTCTATGGAAGCTCCTACAAAGGTCCATGGCTGCCTGGAACCATGAAACCTTTTTCTTTTGCTGGTCTGACTTTTTACATTAGCTTAGTCAGTGATCATTAGCTGCACCTGCCTAATTTCAATTAGGTAAGAAAATGTTAATAAGAATATCACCCTGGCATCAATTTAGGTGCCATTTTGAGACCTTCTCAGGACTGTGGGACTGAGAGAAAGCCCTCCCCTGATGATCTTAAAACTCAGGAAAGCTTTTTGTTAACACGGTAATTTTTTTAAAAATCCACACAAATGAATGGAGGCCTATGCCTTATTATTATTATTATTATTATTTCCACTTACTTACTACTGCAAATGACCTACTACTACAGCTCAGCTAGAAGTTCTTTGCCAGACTTTTTATCTTGAATTGGAGGGAACTAGGAGGGTAAGAAAGGCTTCATGTCATCTGTTTGTGTAGTTCTGAAGGTGGCATGTCCTGTTGTTCATTATCATTTTTCTTTCATAAAAGTTCAATTTCTTACTCAAATTATGTAACTGTGTAGGAATGAAAGTACTGCTGCATGCTCCTAACTTCTCTCTGGTCCAAAGCTTGTAAAAAAGCTTACTGGAAGGTTCTGTGAATAGCAAGCCCAAAACTGTTCCAAGCCTATGCTTTAATTTAGGTTCATAACAATGCCATTTAGCAATGCTTCTTGTTCTCACTCTACTTATCACAGTATTATAGAACTGTAAAGTTGGAAGGGATCCCAAGAAACTTTAAGTCTAGCCTCTGCTAATGCAGGAAACTATAGCTAAAGCATCCCTGACAGATGGCCATTATCCTCTGTTTAAAAACCTCCAACAAAGGAGAATCTACCACACCTCCCAAAGAAATCTACCCCACTGTTGAACAGCTCTTATTGTCAGGATGTTATTCCAAGATTTAGTCCAAATCTCTTTCCTTGTAATTTGGATCCATTGGTTCAGGTCCTGCCCTCTGGACAAACCGCAAACAAGCTTGTTCCATCTTCTACACAACAGCCCTTTAGATAGCTATAGCAATACCGCACACCCAAAGACACTGTTGTTTTCCTCTCCTACACTTTTTACCAAATGTTCTCTGTCATGTCATGGATCTCTTTGCACATGTACATAAATAGAACAGAGGTCTACATAAATAAAATAGAAAGGAGAACTCCTCAGTTACTACACTCCAGTCACGTATCTCATCCCACCAAGTTTCAATAATGTCTATTAAATCATATTTACCCTCCTATATTAAGAGTTCAAGTTCATCTTATTTTTGTCCTATGTGCATTAGTATAAACACATGTGAAACTATGGGTCACTCCCTCCATATGCTTTATTATTGTTTCTTCCTTTCCATTAACAGGTTTCTATCTCACACACTATATCACTCCCCAATTTCCCATGCATTGTTGATGTTCTCATCCCAATACTTGGTTTCTCTCTGTTCTCCAAAATATTATGTCCTTCATCCACATGATTCAAAACAACCACTGTGAAATGCAACCCATCTCTTGCCAGATGTACGTCTTCATGGAACTGCAGACTTGCTTGGCAAGACATGCTGAAAAGCTGAAAATATTATGTACACCTCTAGTGAGGTGGTATCACAATGAGAAACCATGTTTTCCCATTCGTTTCACTGTAGGGATCATTTTACTAAAAATAAAAAAAAATAACTTCCATATGCTACAAAAGTAATTGAAAAAAAGGGGCTGGTAAAAAACACACACACAAAACTAGGCACTGCAACAAGTCAGTGACAAAACAATGAATTTAAAATATGACCTTAGGCACAGTAATGCATACGTGCATTATAGAGTCACATCTTGACACCCAAAGAATAAAATGAAAGATTTAGGCAAGATTCTATCTCAAAAAACCCAATGAAGTAGAATGATGAGAAAACCATGCAACTGTGGCTTTGCTCCAAAGAAGCTCAAGACTGGTGGGAGTCTGCAAAGGGCCATTGTGCACAGCAATTCAGAGGGGATCAGGTCCTCAATAAAGCCAACTGTTTCTTACAGCTCTTCTTGAAGCCCCCATTACTGGCAACAATTCTGTGAATAAAATCACTGAACACTTGGACACAAATGAGAAGCTGAACTCCCGTCTTGGAGAGCTTTTCTCTCAAGCCAAACTCCAGCTGTTTTCACATCACAACAGGAACCCCCAATACTCTCCAGCCTTATATCAAAATGTGGATCCCTCCCTTCTGGTCTTTCATAAACCCCCACCTCCCACCAACCCTATATATTGTGTTTTCCATACAACCCAAATGCTGAACTGAAGATTCCCAGCCAGCGTAAGCTGTACAGATCCAGCAGATGAATCCTTTTATGTTCTGTGCTAAGCACTGCTTCAAAGGACTGAGTCGCCTAGGAATTTTATCTTTCCTCCTTTACAAGTAGTAGGGAATGGAACAATCAGAGTATGTGGAGACTAAGAATAGGCTGATGATCAGTTACTGCAATACCTTACTGGGTGAAATTCTGATTAAACATTACAAAGAACTTACTGATGGTAAGAGCTGTTTGAAAGTGAGATGAACTACCTTGGAAGGTGGGACCCTCCCCTTCACTGGAGGGTTTTTATAAAGGCTGGATGGCCATCCATCAGAGATATTTTTAGCTGTGGAGTCCTGCACAGGCAAGGGATTGGACTAGATGACCCTTGGCATCCCTTTCATCTATATTTGTATGGATTCAAAAGGTCCTTGATAAACAGATAGTCCTGCAGACTTGTGGAGTGTGATTCTTCTTGAGCCAGACCACTTTAGATGGCTTTTCCAACAAGATTAAATAAATTGATGCAGAATAGCTAAAGTGCAGAACCCAGAAAAGTTCTTTCTTTTTTTCTTCTTTTTTTGTATTATTAAGTCCCCAAATTCCTCAACCAGCAGGCCTGCTTGCTCTTCAAAATAAAATTAAAGCTTGGGTTCTCTTGAGAAAGGATACTGTAGCAGCTACAGTTAGAAGGGAAGATGAGGAAACGGAGGTGGATAAAGTGACTGGCAGGGGTTTTAAAACTTTCTTTTTGCCTGGATGGAATGGGTGGCTTTTGGATTCTATGCTCCCCTGGTATTTCTTTACCCTTTGACTTACAATCATACATTACACTGTAAACAGAAATATCATAAGAGATTTTTTAGTATTTCACAATGGAACTGTGCAATACACACACACACACACACACACATACAAACACAGAAATATACTGCTACATGAGCTGAGAATTAAGATGCCTATCCCGATGGCTATTCCTGATATACTAAATTGAATTTCTATCTCAAAAGGCATGCCTTGAATTCTTGCGTAGCTGTCTCCTAGATGGCTAGTATTTCACAACAGACCAATCTAGCAGAATCTTTAATAGCACTAGATGCCAAACAAACTCCAGGCAAATCCATATAAAATTAAACCATGTCATTGTCTATCACACAGCCCTGTTTGTAGAAACACAGGGTGGGGTGGGATGGAACCAGGGATCAACAATAAATATTTCCTTTGCAAGAAACTTACTTTTTTCTGATGAGAGATGCGTCTTAGTTTGCCCTCTCACCAACCTGCATGTTGAACCATCTCCTGCGCAGATTCCACAGTTGTCTTCCTTGGCATGACTTCCAAGTTGCCGATCACAGCCTACTGCCTGCCAATATCAACACCACAGTCAGGAGGGCAGAACTGACATAGACGACTAAAGTTGCTAAACTTTTTTTTTTTTAAATCATATTATTCCTTTGGGTTTTATGCACTTGCCCCATTCTCTCAAAAACACATTCATGCATCTCCAGATTTAAGCATGAAGAAGGGGCTTTAGAGTCATTCCTCCTATAATATTTGTATACATTAGGCCACAACAATCAATGTTAATTTAGTATCTTTGAAATGGGTGCATCCAGAGTGATTAAAAAGACCAGAAAGTTCCAGATTTCATTTTAGAGATTCATATGTGTTTTGTTTATTCCAGAATATTTTCAGGCAGCTTCTAGTTTGAGCACAGATTTTTTTATATCAGCTCCTCAGGTTGATTTAGATTAACCCGGTATAAAATCAGAAAGAACTGGAACAAAAACTGGAACTTTTCAATCAGTCTGGATACACCCAATATGGGGATTTGTGGTCAGCTCAACAATGCTACTGCCAACCCACTACCCCAGAGTAATTCAGAGGATATATGTAACTGTGTTTAGTGTTTGCTTTTCATCACTTACTAACTTCAGCTGCTAGAAGAGTATTCAAGTTCCCATCTAAACAGAATCCTTGATATCTAGGATTAAAAACCTTTGTCTCACCCTGTGTCACAAATTATCACACTCTTCCCTCCTCAACTTAGCCAAATCACCCAGGACAGTTTTGCCATTTTGAAAAATATTAAGTGTGGCATAGGTTGCCCCCCTCCAACTTCTGCAGGGTATATGTCCCCAGACTAACCGTGCATATGTGAAACCATGGATAATAGCAAACCCTATTTAAATTAATTACTTCCGGCCCAAGTTCTGGTGGAAGCATACTATACAATCACAATGGAGGACCTAGAAAATGCCTAGAGAGGATATATTTTTTTGGACGTGGCCAAGTGAAACTGTGGATAGTAATCCTATGGATATGGGGTCAACCTCTATTATTGAGTCTGTGTGGAGAACACAAAGTTCTTTCCTTGATAAAAGAGCCCCAATCTCCTGGCTGAGGTTATTGGTGTAAGAAAAAATGTTCCAATTTTTTAATAAAAGGTTAAGGAAACGTTTCTCAAAGGGTGGTCTAAATCCCATTTGGGGTGGTGATGAACTGTAGAGGGCTTCAAATGAGCAGTAGGTCTTTAAAAACATCTCATGCAGGGATAAAAAGCTAATGTTGTACTCTTGTTTATGATGTGAACCACTATGATTTTTCTAAATTTTTCTTGGTATCTCCTCTTTGAATGATCTGGCTGATGAATCCCAGTCTCTTTTGCTAACTGTTCAGAAATACATTATTTCACCTAAAGAACCTTAAAAAAGCAAATGCAAATACAATATACAGTACACAGAATCAAATACAATAGAATCAAATGTAATCTAATACAATATACACAACTTCAACAGGAGAACGGTAGGCTGATTTGTGGTGAATTCATGGCCTGCACACGATTTGAGTTGTGGATTTCTTTTTTTTTTTAAATATATTTTTATTAATTTTGTAATCATACATTATAATATCCAATCAATACTTATTTAGTATAACACATAAAATTACCATAAACATCACAATTTTTCTATTTACTAATTTCAAAAGTTAACATAAATTCTTTACTATGATTCTTTTCATGAATATTACTTCCCCTACCCCCCCACCTCAGTGCTCCCCTTCACCGGAGCCATTATCCCTTACCTAATCTTTCCAGAATCTCATTTCTTCTCGTGGAGGTAACCACCCATCTTTTGTCTGTAATACTTATTTAACAAATCCTTTCCAAATTTTATCAAAATCACTTTCTTTCCAATTTCCTCTTCTTACTTTAATTCTACAAGTTAACCTATCATTTATTGCTATTTTCCAAACTTCTTTATACCACTCCTTCACTTGTACATTTATTTGCATTTTCCAATGTCTTGCTATAATTAATCTTGCTACCGTTAATAAATTTGTTATTAAATCCTTTTCTGCTTGATTCCCATTCTCTCCATTATAAATTGACATCAATGCTATGCTCAGTTTCCTTTCTATATTTCTATTCAGAATATTCTCTATTTCTATAAAAACCATTTCCCAAAACTGCTGTACAAATTTACAATTCCACCACATATGCATATATGTACCTATTTCTTGACAACCTCTCCAACAATATTTAGAATTATTCTTGTCTATATTATGCAATCTTGCTGGTGCCAAGTACATATTTTTTAGATGTCTTTGTTTCCAAATCTTATCCCATTCATGATCTCCAATTTTTTGTTTCAAATCTTCCTCCCATATTCTCCTTAAATATTCCCTTTTGTCTTTTTTATCCTTATTTTTTATCAATATTTTATATAATTCACTTGTAATAACTTTCAAACTTTCATTATCATCCATCTTTTCACCTTTTTTCACCAAATTTTCAAATTTTGTAAATTCCCTTGTTTCTTTATGATTCTTTTTCCAATTTTTAATCCATTGTTCTAACTGTATGCTATTAAACTATGAAATTTTCATTCCACATAATTTCTCTCTTATACTCCCTTTCTCATTCATCCATCCTATCCATCCCTCTATTTTGTCTAGTCCTCTTTTCTTTAATTCCTTTCCCATTTTTTCCTTCAAATTATTTGGGAATTTTTTCCCCATTATAACCGGTGTTAATACTAAATCAATAGGCAAAAATTCTCTCTTATATTTATACCATATTTCCCATATATTTTGCAAAAATGGGTTCTCAATTCCTTTAATTTCCTTTTTTGTAAAATTACCAAAAAATATGTTCCATATTCTCTTTTCTATTCTCCCTGTTTCTGTCTCTAACCATTCTAAATCCCCCTGTCCTACAATTTCTTCTATAACATATCTCAATTGACTAGCTTCATAATATCCTTTTATTTTGGGAAGACCAAGTCCTCCCTCCTTCTGTGATATATACCAAAATAATTTATTTAATCTTGTCCTTTTCCCTCCATTACAATATTTTTTCAACATATTTTGCCATTTTTTCAGTTCTACTTCTGATATTTTTATTGGTAACATTCTAAACAAAAAATTTAGTTTAGGTAATATTTTCATTTTAACTAAAGCTACTCTTCCAAACCATGATAGTTGAATATTTTTATATTCTTCCAACTTCTTTTCCATTTCTTTCCTTAATACCATAATATTTTTCTCTTCTAATTCTTTTAAATTTTTTGTAATATTTATTCCTAAATACTTAATATTACTTTTTAATGTTACTTCTATTTTTTTCTCTTTTACAAATATATTTTCTTCTTCCTCAGTATAGTTAAACAACATCATATCTGATTCATTCCAATTAACCTGTAAGCCTGTCATCTCCCCAAATATTTTTAAATGTTCTTTAATTTTTTCAGTTCCATTAATCAAATCCTTAATTGTTAGCAATGTATCATCAGCAAACAAGCTTATTTTATGTTTTGTTTCTAATCCAATTCCTTCTATACTATTATCATTTCTTATCACATTTGCTAGAATTTCTATTACCATTGCAAACAATATTGGAGAAAGTGGGCAACCTTGTCTTGTTCCTTTCATTATTTTTATCTCTCTTGTTATTCCATCATTAACTATCACTATAGCTGTGTTATGGGAATACAATTGATCTATTAATCCTCTAAACCTCTTCCCCATTCCAAATTCTTTCAATATTATTTTTAATGTTGGCCATTCCACACAGTCAAATGTACTTCATCTACTTCCATTTTATCCAGTTTCTCCCTCTTTGCTCATAACTCAATAAAAGTTTGTTTTTCTTTGTCTAATATATATCTATTTTCCAATAATTCTATTTCCCTTTCTAATTTCCCCTTTCTTCCTTCTTGCCTTTTTTTTAAGTTAAAGGTTTCTTTTATGAATATTCCCCTTGTCACAGCTTTCATAGTATCCCACAAAATTCCTTTTGATACTTCTTTATCATTTAATTCCCATAATTCTTGCCATTCATGCTCAATTTTTTCTACTATTTCTTGGTAATTTAAAATCTTTGTATTCAGCCTCCACCTTTTCATCAAATTTTTTGATACAAAAATATAATCAATTCTTGAATAACTCTTATGTACCATTGAAAAATATGAATATTTCCTTTCATCTCCCTTTACCAATCTCCACACATCTTTCAACCCCTTTCTTTTTATTATTTTATTTAAATTTGTAATATAATCATATTTATCCCTTAATGAGTAATTTAATTTGTCTTTTATTCTTTCCATTTGCATGTTAAAGTCTCCTCTACAACAATATTTTGTTCTTGCATATTCTCCATTTCTTTAAATACTTTTTCATAAAATTCCTCTTGTTTTTCATTTGAAGCATATACATTCATTAGAACATATTTATCTTTTCCCATTTCACCTTGCATTATAATATATCTACCATTTTCATCTTTTTTCACCTTTTTAATGACAAAATTACATTTTTTGCTATTAATATTGCTACCCCTCTAGCTTTTGAATTTCCATATGCTTTTCCATAAACTCATACCCAATTCAATTTGAATTCATTTACTCCTTCCCTTTTTTGATGTGTCTCTTGTAAAAATATTATATCCGCTTGATCCTTCTTCAATAATGCTTCAGTCCTTTTTCGTTTTATTACCGTGCCAAGGCCATGAACATTTAAAGTTGATATCTTTAATTTATTAACCATTAGATTCCTTATTACCTTTTCTATAAAATCTTCTGGCTCCAAAAAGTGACCTCTCTTCCCCATACCCACCCCTTCCCAATTTTTCCCCATTCCCTTACCCCCTCCCCCCTTTCCCTTCTTTACCTCCCCACATTGTCTTCCCAAGGCAAATTGCCTTGCTCATGACCCCCCAGGTCTTCCAGGTGAAGAGTGGTGAAGAGATCATCCAATGGCCCAGGACAACTCCCTCCCACCGAGTGCTCATAAAAATAAAAAAAAATTCCCCTCTTTTTCTCCCCCCCCTGTAGTTTATTCTTCTTCCTTCTGCTTTCTTCATCTGTCTAAACTTTTCCATCTCCGCTGTCCGCTCCTCCATCCGCTCCATACTCCTTCTTATGTATTCCCAACTTCTCCAACAGTCGCAGTCCTTCTTCTGGTGTTTCCATTCTATATCTTTTTCCTGCCCATTCAAATTTCAAAAACACTGGGTATCCCCAAGCATATTTTATAGCAGCTTTCAAAAGAGTAGCAATGCAAGGCTTCATCGATTTTCTCCAGATTATTGTTGTGGACAGTAGTCATTATATAATTCCACCCTTACATCTCCATACTTCAGTCTCTCTGGATATTTCTTGACTGTTCTCATCAATTCCGCCTTGTTATCGTAATTAATAACTCTGACAATAACATCTCTTGGCAAACTACTCCTCCTTCCTGTCAGTTCTCTATGGATCTGCTCGATGTCCTCTTCCCTCCATTTCACAGCTGGGGTCACTTGCTGTAGCCATTTCAACACTTCAGATTTCAGGTTAGATCCTTGATCTTTCCCCACAGATTCTGGCAGGAACCTTATTCTAAAGTTATTCCTGCGTTGATAATCTTGCATGTATATCAATTTTTTTTCCATATCTGTGATTTTCTTCATATTGTCCTGGATCTGACTGCCTTGAAGTGTTTGGGTTTTAATTATTTCTTTGGTCTCTTTTACTATATTAAGAATATCTCCTTGTATTCCTTGTAATTTTATACTCATTTCCACAAATCTTTCTTCAGATCTTTTCCTCTCCTTCTGCATTTCTTCTCTTATGCTTGCAAACTCTGAAAATATTCTCTTTTTATCTTCTCTAAATTCTGTCATCATTTTTGTAAAGAGAGAATCCATATGAGTTTTAATATCCTCTGTTCTTTCTCCCCTTTTTTCCCTCCCCCTTGGGGATGGAGGATCTGGGGCTGAGGCTCCTGAAGGAGGGCTAGTTTCTTTTTCCATCCTTAGTCCTTCTGGTTCACCCTTGTTATTCTGTGCTTCTGGAAATATCCTTTCCAATCTCTTATGCGATCTATCTGACAGTTTACCTAATGTTTGTGGTCTCAACCAGCTTTTTCCTACAGTATTTCTTCTTTTTTTAGACATAAGAAAATCAAAACACTCCAAACTTTCGTTTCTTCCCTTCTGTTAATGGCCCCTCCTTCCTCCACCATTTATTTTTTAAAGCTTTCCACTTATTCTCCAGTAAGATCAAATATTTCTTCCTCTGTTAATCATCCTTTTCATTTGCCTACAATTGTTTGCTGCTTTCTCCACCCTTAGTGATTTATTAGCAAAATCTTCTTTTTAATTATGTTGGAGGCAGCTCCAAGATGGGGCAAAACCGAAAGTTACTATTTGTTTACTTTAGGCTTCTTCGAACTGCAGTTTTCCCTTCTATTAACATTCCTTAGTGATTCACAGCCATAAATCTTCCCTCAAAAGCTCTCCTCATGCCTTTTTGAGGGGAAATTATTCATTTAATTCCATTACCTTGAGCACTCGTCCTGGGAATTGTTCCTACGCCATTGAAGCTTGGGTCCTCCCCCCTGAGTTGTGGATTTCTTGGAACAAAACGACGACTTTTTATTTATTTAATGCCCCTTTCCCTGTACATCAGCTCATATGACATAAAAGTGATAGTTGGGGAAGCCTCCATTTGAAATGTGGTGAATGGAGGAGAGTTCTACGGATAAACATGGACTGCCAAAATGACCAATAAATGGTTCCTAGAGCAAATCAAGCCTGAACTCTTTCTAGAAGCCAAATTATCTAGACTTAGGCTATCGTATTTTGGACATATCATAGGACAACATGACTGATTAGCAAAGATGACAATGCTTGGCAAAATGGAAGGCGGTAGGAAAAGATGAAGATTGCATTACAGGTGGAGAGACTTGGTCAAGGAAGCCACAGCTTCTTGACGACAGGAATTCTTAGATGTCTCTCTTTTGTAGGGTTGCTACAAGTTGAGGCTAACTTGACACCAACTAACAACAAGTACCAGCCTTACTACTAGGCAGAAGGAGACAGCTGCCTCAGACAGCAGATTTTGAGTGTCATTAAAGGGTAAAAATTGTTAGTTATGCCATTTATTGCTGTTACCTTTCAGCCTGGTAGAGATGAGAGAGGTTCTTTAGTGATTGTCTGTGTCTTGTGTCAAAATAATATGATTTTTGGCTTTGGGAGAAGGTGGGTAGGTCACCATGTACAGCTTTGCCTCAGGTAGCAGAGGTCAAGCTGTGCAGCCATCTAAAAGCAAATATAGCAATAAGCAAACCAACCCACTACATTTCAGTAAAAGCAGGCTTCTTCTGTTCCCACTTAAGTTGATGGGAGTTTTGCCATCAATTTCGGTAACAGCAGCACTGACAAAAGGAAAAACAAAATCGAAGCCTAAACAGCCTGCAGTGGCAGACTGTGTGTTACCGCAACAATGCAGCCTTCCATTGTGTGGCATAGAAGCACAGCTATTATAGGAAGAAGATCCCCCCACCCTCTTCTCCATTTCATGCTAACTTGGAAGAGCCTCCCATGCACAGATGACATTCATTAACATAAGACAAGCAGATGAATATTCACGGCAAAGAGGGAGGCCACAACATTCCCTATGTAGAATTTCCTCAAAAAGTGAAACTTGGCACTTTCTTAGATTAGTGTCAGGTCCTCACTTTAGAGGTTTTAGGGAAGCTTTTATCTCTTTGGCTATCAAAGTGTGGGGAATTAATTTCAGGTTATAAGGCACACTCTAGTGACTAAGAGACTGATCTGGATTAATATGTTAACAGGAGAAACCTTCCCTATAAGGATGAAATATGGGGCCTAAATATTCTAAGGGCACAACATCCCATCTGATCTTTGAAGCTAAGCAGGGTCAGCCTGGTTAGTATTTGGATGGGAGACCGCCAACAAATACCCGGTGCTATAGGCTATATTTTAGAGGAAGGATCTGGAAAAACAGCCTCTAAGTATTCCTTGCCTAAGAAAACTCTCTGATATCCATGGGACCACCATAAGTCAACTGGCAATGTGAAAGCATAACACACATAAGGAAGAAATACACTCTTGTTCAAAAGGCATATGCAATATTCATTTTGCCAGGCTGGTCCTGCTATTAGGCAAGTGGAGCAACTGTTTCAAGCAGCAGATAATGTGGGGAAGCCCTGGTAAGCTGTTCCTCCTGACATACATACACAGGGCTCTTCCCCATCTTGGATGACAAACCTGAGTCCACCATATGGCCTGCCTGATATCATGTAAAATAGCATGTTGCCCTTCCATGTGGTAGAGGACAACATCCATTGCCATCCAATTGGCTTCTGTGGATGAAATGAAGGAGGTGTCATTTTGTTGTTTCCTCCAGGTAGTAACATGGGGGGGGGTCAGTAAAGTGTTAGTGCTGTTGTTGTTGTTGTTGTTGTTGTTGCTGTTGCTGTGATTGGCAGGCCTCATACTCTCTTTAACTTCTCCAGTAATAATTCAGAAAAGATAGCATATATTGCTGAATATTTTCCAGAAATTCATCAAAAACATGGACTCTGTATTTGATCTAGATCAAATGGTGGTCTGTGAACCAGTGCCACTCTGTGAGTGATCACTGAGCGTTTCTAGGAAATACAGAATCAATTGTAGCCAATGGAAAGTAATGCAGTACTGGTCCATGGTTGTGGGGGGACTGCTGGTCCCCCCCATCAGATAGCCTGAGAAGCACTGGTCTAGACTACAACAGGCTCCTAGCACAGCATCCGAAACAGGCCTTGCACATCAATTATGGGCATGTCAGCTCTCTATCAGGGTAACCTGTCCTTGAGTAGTGAATCCCTCATTGAGGAATCATCCAAATAAGCTTCCAGACAAACATAAGGATTTCACTAAAAACAGTTTAGAAGCCATCAGTGTGGTACCATAGAATTCAGAAAGAAATTGAGCATAAAAGAAAAGGTTAAAACATGTCAGATAAAGATATGCATACCTTGACTACAACTATGGTTATTAGGTTGTATATAAGATGTTCACAAGAACTTAGGGCTTGTCTAGGCAGGCTATTTACCCCGTCTTGCCCCATCTTGGAGCCCTATAGTCTAGATGACGCAGGGTATTTGCACCATACCCCTTCAGGGTGTCACATTGAGGATGGAGCAAGCTTGTTTTCTGCTGCTCCAGAGACTAGAACACGGAACAATGGATGCAAGCTCCAGGAACAGAGATTCCACCTCAACATTAGCAGGAACTTTTTGACAGTAAGAGCTGTTCGGCAATGGAACACACTCCCTCGGAGCATGGTGGGGTCTCCTTCCTTGGAGGTCTTTAAACAGAGGCTGGATGGCCATCTGTCAGGGAGGCTTTGATTGTGTATTCCTGCATGGCAGGGGGTTGGACTGGATGGCCCTTCTGGTCTCTTCCAACTCTACAATTCTAGGATTCTATGATTTTGCTCCTGGGCAGGCCTCATGACCCCTGGGGCAAAGACAGGGCCCAGATGGGGGGAAGCCGGGGTAAAGCCCATTCTCTCTCTCTCTCTCTCTGGCTTTTCTTCGCAAACGAAGATTCAAGAAGGACTCATCCCGCGCTTTCTGCAAGCGCGCTGATGACTAAAAAGGCCAAGTCTGGTTGCAGAAAGCACAGCAGTAGGTCTCCTTGGGTGATGTTTTTGTGTTGTGATTCTTTCTGCGTTGTCGTTTCTCTTCAAGACTTGTTTGGCATGAGTTCTCAAATAAGGCTGCAGCATTGTGGATAGTGCATCTCCATGCCTCCCGATGCCCATTACACCGTTTTAAAATAATACCTGGTAAAATCTGCTGCAGTAGGTAAAAAATGGATCGGGCCCCGTGTGACCGCAGGAGCCCATTCTGGCACACTGGCCCATCACTGCAGCTGCCAGCTGCTGTCGCTCTTCCGGATCCAGGAAGCAGGCCCTCAGCATTTGACCAGACTGGGCACATGCAGGGGGCCTTGCTCACATGCTGCAGGCCAGCTTCCTAGCTTCAGATAGTGGGATTACGGCAGCGGCAGCAACGGACCAGCATGGTGGTCTGGACTTTCTTCCATTTCATGCTGGTGATGGGAAAGGAATGGGCCTAATCTGTGGGCAGAATAAACCAGCAGGGAGCCGTTGTATTCTTGCCTATGTAGATGAACCCTTAGGATGATGCTAGAATTGACAGATCCATCCCCAAGGGTGATGCCTACGCAGTTTATAGTTCTGATAAAGTGGATACTTATAATAACTCCCACCCAGCTCTTTCAAAGATAATTTTGTACAATGGAAACAGAGCAACTCATGGGGTCCAAGGATCAGATATTTATTAGATGGTTTCTCTTTTTGGGGGCTAGCTTTTTGAGTTACATAGGATTCAGCTAGATGAAGAATTCTGAGCAACTTCAAAGTCTGAATAATTCCTATCTATCCCTGTTTAACTCTTCCACAGCCAATTTATTTTTACTGTTTGCTTTATTTTCTCTGAATTTAGCAAATGTGTTTTTAAATATTATTATGACACTAGTCATACAGTGAAAATTTCTCTTTCCACATTTCTATGTGATATGTGTGTACATCTCTCTCTCTCTCTCCCTGTATAAGAGAAGTGGTTGGAATTTGCTTATAAACCAAGATTCTTTGGAAGATTGTTGTATAAATTTTTTCTTTTGTGGGCTTTCTCACACTTTCTAACAGATTTTCAAGGAGTCTTGAAAGCCTGCTGCCAAAATGATAAACATCTGTAAAGAGGGTCTTCGTAAGAACACTTTCATATTATTCTACAAGGAAAAGAATAAATTTCCCATTAGGAAAAGCAACACTTTATTTCTTTCCTATGGTATTTTTTTTTTTTAAAAAAGAAGACACCCCCACCCTAAACCGGTTAGAAAAGTAGAGAAGAGGTTGGTTGGCTGCTTGTTTTAAACCCTCATCACCACTGGTCCAGCACTACAATAGCAACTGAAGCCACTATTTAAAAGGAACATTATGAGAAATGAATGGTGGCTCGGACCCAGCTCTCTAGCACACTGCTATGACCACCAACAGATAGGTCCAACAGAGGTGGCCCACTAGAAGGCACTTTGCAGAAGGTATCCTCAAATCGGGCTTGCCTTGTAAAATGGAGGCTGCTGGTTTGTATGATTGGGTGTAAAGATATAGGCTTTGTACAAAGATGACCCTAGAATGCTCAGGTTTTAGGAGAGGGCCTATGGCCACAACCTGGCCTGACCCACTTATTCCCATGAAAAGCCTGAATAGGGCTGCTGCCACACTGCAGAAATAATGCAGTTTGATACCACTTTAACTGCCACAGCTCAATACCATGGAATTCTGGGATTTGTAGTTTTATGAGATATTTAGCCTTGTAAGAGAGCTCTAGTGCCACAACAAATACCAGGATTCTATAGGATGGAGCCATGACAGTTACAGTGGTGTCAAACTGAATTATTTCCACAGTGTGTCAGTTAGCCTATAGTTAACCAGTTGTGAGACTAGCAATCTAAATTCCTGGAATCAGTGATTTCTAGTCTAGATTTCAACTTTGATCACTCTGATGACAAGGCTTCCAACATTGGACAGGGCTTGTGACTTTAATAAATCTCTCAGTGACACTTTTACCCAACTATTTTGATTTCTTTCACTTTTACTGTACTTCAGTCTGATAAAGATTGAGATACTGGTCAGTATCCTGCTGCAATCCTAGGCAAAGAGTAAAAAATGTTGCACCAGAGATTGCACTATTTCAGAGTTTGCATTAGTGTGATTCCCTGTGCAGTCACACACTCAGCCCCTTCTCTCATTTGATCACTTGAGTTGATGGGTGAAGAATTAATTGACCCAAGTGCAATAGGCCCAAGGCCTTAGTGTCCATTGGGGAATCCAGCATAATTATGCTGCATATATTTATGCTGCATTAGAAGAGTGTATGAACTTCATTTTAAAAAGCACATTAGGCATTTAGAAAGAAGTGCTGTTGAATATATACTAGCTGGACCTGGCGTACCATACACCATTAAAAAAACTCCCCTCCCAAAGTCCCAGTAGACCTCATGCCAACCCTGTAAGGTAGGCCAGTGGTTTTAAATTCCCCCTCCCTCCTCTCAGCATTCCACACTTTTTCCGGAATTGCTGAGAGTGACTCGCTCTGTTACCCTGCTGCCCCCGCCACCAGTTGACTGCCTGGATCCCATCGCAGCCCATGACTGATGAGTGGCTGAGGGAGTGAGAAGAGGGAGGGAGGGACCCTTGTGTGGTGATAATGCAGTGGATTGTGATGTAGAGAGAGAATTTGCATGTGGGTGGTGATTGGTTGGATGTGCGTGTGTTTCCTGAGCAGCCAATCAGCATACTGGGAACGGCAACATACCCGAGATAATTATATATATAGATATTTGTTACCATGATTTCTGAAATAAATAGTCAGTACACACACAGTTGAGGATGTGAAGGTTGCATATCTTTCTGCAGTGCTCAAACATATGTACTATATATTTTTCAAAAAAATAGAAAACTACCTGCCTCTTCACAACAGGATGGTGAGCCAATTGCTAGTCGTGCAAGTACTAGCAGTGCTAGTAAAATGCTTGAAGTAGAAACAGGAGAGGACCTTTAGTCTGGAAACAGACTTAACCAATTAGTAATCTCTCTGTACTAGGTAGGGATGAATAAATCTGTCTGTTTTCCTTCCTGCAATTTCCTGAAGCACACCAATGGTCCTTCCCCATTTTCACACCAGTTTCCAAACACATTTTTTAAAGAACTGGCATAAAAAAATGTTCATTTTCATGGTCATGAATATTCACATGCATTTTATACAATTTTTCTCCTGAATACAAACAAGCACGTTTTTCTGCAAGCTTTTCCTAGGATTGCACTTGTTTTACATGTTGACATTTGCAGTTTTGTACACTTTTGTCCAGAAAAATGCATTGCAACATTCAGAGAACGGTAAAACCCAAAGGTTCATTTAGGAAATCCAAATTAGGTCAGTTAGCATTAAAATGTGATCCATATGCATTTTGCCCCTAACATTCTGAGGGATAAATCATTAGGCAGGCCTACAGTTCAAAATCTGCCTAACTCTTGTACCCATCCTTCCCATTTTTGACCTTGGAAGGATAATATTAGCATGTGAAAGAAGCAACTAGAGACTAAATGTTTCCCACAAATACCTCAAACAGTACATTATACAGACTAAGGTAATCCTACCCTTTGAGTGCAAAGAAAATGTTAAGCTTTTGTTTATCCACACATTGACTTCCAAATGCCAGATTAAGCTTTGCACAATGAATCTTCCATGTGCCATATCTGAGTAAGTGATTCATGGCACTGATTAATCTAAACTCCTCTGTCAGAAATTCTGGGAAGCTACTTGTTAGTGGGCCACATTTAGGGAGAGAGCTAGTCCTCTCAACTGCCCATGTGAAGGTGCTCATCCCAACAACAAAAACAGAGGAAACTTAAATGAGCAGCAAACTATTCACTATTGTGTACAGATTTTAAATAGTATTTATGTTTTATTACTTTTAGTACAATTCACAACTTGTAAATCACACAATTCTCCACAAGGATCTTTCCTCAGCCCCACTTAACCTTACTGCATCCTCCTCTCCTTCAACACAGTTTTTATTGCCCTTGTTGTGGTTGTGTGCCTTCAAGTCATTTCTGGGTTACGGCAACACTCAAGTAACCCTATCAGGGGTTTTTCTTGCCAAGATGTGTTCAGAGGGGGGTTTGGATTTGCCTTCCTCTCAGGCTGAGAGTGTGAGGCTTGCCCAAGATCACCCAGTGCGTTTCCACAGCTGAGTGGGGATTTGAATCCTGGTCTCCAGAGTTGTAGCTCAACACTCAAACTGCTACACCACACTGGCTCTTTTTATTGTCCTTATTGCAGCAAAAAGACTTAGGGTTGTCTAGACAAACAGATATAATGCTGATTGCTGCTCATTAGCACAAATTCACAACACTATTCATTTCTCTCCATGGTCTTTTGGCAAAATTGCAGGTATGTGAAGCTATCCGTGTTTGAAGTTCACATGCAGCCATGCCTGTGAATCAAGATGGTGGCCAGGAGTGAATTGCACACATTATTATTCTCTACATGTTGTTGGCACTACACAGTAATTTTTTTTAAAAAAAACTGCAAATCAAAGGTGCGCAAGTGCAACCTCCTGCTTAAAAAAACTCTTTGGTCACTGCAGCACAGCAAAAAAGCACACAATCAGCAACACAAAACTCCGAAATGGTGCTTCTGGCCACTTCATTGCTGGCACACTCACACCCCACACACGTCCAACCAATCAGCTTTCCACTTCTGCCCCTGCTGAGAATGCGCTGCCTTGCAAATTGGTTTTCCAAATGAGCAGTAATGCACATTTCCACCCGTTTTTTAAAAAACCTCGGGAAAAGCCACAAAGGTTTTCCTCCACAGTTTTTGGAGTTTTGGGCCCCCCTTCTTCTGAATAAGGTGAATCACAGTGGGATCTCATTGGAACAAAAGGTATTCTCTGCGATTTCTATTAGGATTATTTTCACCATCTAGACAACCCCTTAAATGCCCAGTTAGAAAGATACATAGTTTGTGTTCAATGGTTGGAAGTTGAGGCTGTCCTTGCTGTTTCATTAATTTATGTTGCACTTTCCCCAACAATACCGGGACTCAAGGTGGATTACAAACTTTTAAAACCAATTAAGGATGGAAAGAATGTTCCAAAAAAATTGAAAAATGTTTGGAAAACATGCTTTTCCCTGTGGTGAGAAACTCTGAGGAGAAAAATCCTGGACTGAGCAATGCCTTTTGCCATTCAGGGCCTATTCTGCACAAAATTTGCACATGGATGCTTTTCACATAAAGGAGCTTTTTTTCTATTCAGGTAACAGCACTTTCTGCATACAAATAACATGTTATTTTAGCAGAAACTGCCATTTCATCCGCAGAATAATACAGTTGTCACTCCGTATCCACGAATTTGGTATCCACATATTTAAGTATTCACATCTTGAAAATATTCTTTTTTAAAAAAATCCAAAAAGCAAATCTTGATTTTGCCATCTTAAATAAAGGACACCATTTTGCTATGCCATTGCCTATAATGGGACTTGACTAGTCAAGGATTTTGGTATCCCGGGGGGTGGGGGTGGGAGGTCCTGGAACCAAACCCCAGCAAATGTGAAGGGCCAACTGTACTGTAATTGGGGACATTTTCTGTGCAAAAATTGTAATTTGCAGAAAAAATAGCCTTTTCCATGCAGAAAAGAGCATTTTTTTCTTCAGAAAATAATATTTCTGCATAGAAACATTTATTTTCTGTGCAGGAAATGCTTTTTCCTGCAGATAAAAGACTGTTTTCTGGGCAAAACAACCATGTGCAAATATTGTGCAAAAGGAGTCCTGAATTGCAAATAGGTTTTGAAAACTGGTTTTCAAAGATGTTCTCATAGCGGTGGAGAAAACACTGCTAAAAGTGTCCATTGTTTTCTTTGAGATAAGACTTAGTGAAGAATTACATTCCTAAAAAGGCGGTATATTTTATTACAATATCTGTGAACAGATGTGTATCGTATAGACCCAAAATTCCATCAGATCTATTTATTTATTTATTTATTTATTTGCTTTGTCTTGTTTTGAACTATGGTCATTGTATGTTAAAGCATTTGTCTAGCCCATGACTAAATTTCCTCTTTTTATCCTGGGGTTTGGTTTTGCTTTGCTTTGGCGGTTTTTGTCTTTGCATTTACATAAAAAGAAATTAAACACAGTGCTTACCATTTTGAGGATCTCCTAAAATTCCATCCAGAAATTATGGCTTCATCTAGATGAAGTCATGTTTATAAAGTACATCCGCTGAAAAATTGGAATCTTTTAAGTATGAGATAGCTTAGATTTTGCTAAATGTATGTTTTGTACTTCCAACCAACATTCACTCCCTCATGCATATGACACAGAAATGAATCATCAGCTGGAAAGTGTTAATTGGGGATGGGAAAGCAGGAAGAAAATGGAGAGATGTAGCAAAGTATCAATGGAAAATGGAAAATGCATCAAATAATCACAAATAGAACCTTCTTTTTACAGTGCAGGTATCTGCTAAAATTCATATCCGCCCTGTAGGTTTCTGCTTCCTTCATTATTTAATGGATTATGATAATTTTTAACTATAATCAGAAGTGGGGAGTGTCATTTTGGATTTTCTGTCTCAAGCTCCATAATCTTTAGGCAATCTTTGCTCACAGAGGTGCCGTCCTTTGTGGTATGCAACCTATCAGGCATTAGTTAATGAAAAAGCCCTGCAGATGTATCTAACACATTGCTTATGTTCATGTGATTGATGCAGATCTTATCGGATGGCCTTCATTTATTTGAAGCAGCCACAAATCTCATAAAAGCCCACGGGATCAGCCAAAGCAGTCATCTCCTTTGAAACTAGGGTTGCTATCTCCCAACTGGCTCCAAGGTTCTATATGAGGGAGAAACAGCATTGAAGGTTTTTGATTCAAATAATACATCTTCCTCCCACACTGAAAGTGGGCATCAAAGATAGGCCCGGCATAATCTGGCAGGTCAAGGAGAGAGCTAAGATGAAATGGTTATCTCTTTTACATGCAACTAGAGAGAGGCAAATTCCTCCTAGCCCAATTTGGACTGACCCAGAAATGAACCAAATTGTGTTTTAACACACACCTGAAAAATATTATTTTACCTCCAAAGCCATTCCACGGTACTTTGCCATCCCCAAAGGCATTCCCCTCAATCTTCTCCTTAATTACCTTGAAAGGGAATTGATTCCATTGAACGTTAAAGAAGTGCCCAATCTAAAGCTGTGACAGACACAAAAAAGTAAAAACAATGACAAAGATAAGACCTGAAAACGCAACATCCATATGCAAAGGGATCTTGTAGCACCTTTGAGACTAACTGAGATTAACATAGTTACTGTCAAAGGTGCTACAAGATCCCTTTGCATACTGATATGCCAGGCAAACATGGCTACGTCTTTGAATTCTACATCTGTATTTGGGTCTTGGTTGCATGAAGTAGCAATGGCTCATACATGTTTATTAGGTTATCAAAGTGAACAAATGTCCCTCTCTTACACTCATAGCCCCCACACAGGGGGAGGCTGACAGGGGTCTAGCCCGGGGGCCAGGGACCTGGGTTTAGGAGGAGCCTCCAGTGTGATATTATTGTAAGTTTTTATTATGTAAATCCATTTAGTTTTTTTAAAAAATAAATATAAATATTACTTTGGTGTCGTCATTTAAACTGACTTATTTTAATTTTTATCCTAAATCCTGTAAAGCATCTCGCTGCCCTTAACCTTAGCAGTAGGTAGGGGGCCTGTCAAAGATCCTGGCCTGGGGGCCCGCTTCAGGATGTGGGGACCATGATTTCACTATATTTTGATTGTGATACTTATTTCACTACTTTAAGCACAATCTAGTGGAAAAGAGACACATGTATAAACCAGAGGTTGGCAAAATGTGGGTGTAAGTGTGGGAGAGGAAAGCCAAATGGCTCTGTTCTGTGCCGGAGCACACAGTTATAGCCATCCAGAGGCCAGTGGAAAAAGTGGCAGCCACCCTATGGTGGTGGTGTGGGGAGAGGCACTGGCGAGTCCAAGGCCAGATATCAGTGCTTTATTTTTATGCAAATGTTTTGAAAGTCCTCATAAGGAGACACTCTTCAGAGAAATGGTTAACAACAACAACATTGTCATGACTTTAAAGTGGGACGTGTGTAATTATTTATTAAGGATGCTCAGTTTCAAGAGGAATGCTGAAGGGTGTAGGCCAATTGCTTCTCCTTGCAAATTGCTTCACTCAGCTTCACACTCCCTGTCAGCCAGCCAGAAAGGACTAAAGATTTTAATGATTAAGGCATTTGTTCACGTTAATCTCCCCCATATTGTTGGCTATTTACTGAGCAAAGGGATCAACTATAGATATTACAAGCAGATTGGGAAAACATCTGCAAGCTTTTAAGGCATATTCAGAAATAATTATAAGTCAGTGATATATATATATATATATATATATATATTGCAAACACACACACACACACAGAGGATAGCCTAAATGAAACAAGTGACAATATAAAAAGAGGGTAATGGAGGAATTGGGACTGTATCAAGCTATTAAAAAGAACCATAACAGTGTAATTGTAAGAAGTGATAAAAATGTTGTAATGGTCTGATCATAGTAAACTCCCACAAAACAATAAACATTGTTTGAGAGACTCAGTAAAGTTGTGACCTTTTAAATGTAATGGAGATTTAAAATTAAAGTATTGATTTTTGTGAAATGGCTGAATGGTCTCTCAAATAAAGCTTGCACAGTATATGCATTTATTAAATATCTGGAACGTGTTTTTTTTTTTAAAGCATAGGAAGATTATTGGTCTCTGAACGACAGTAGAATTAGTATTTTGTTATAGACATATTAAAATCAACACTTCACTGATGTTTTGGTGATAAAGACAAATAACAAACACAGTATGGCTAAACACCTTTGGCTGGGTCAACAGTACTGCTCTGATGATGGAAAGAACCTCCAATGATGGAGTTACATGTTCACCCTAGCGGTTTGCTGTATGTTCACAGAAAGGCCATTTTACAGATATAGATTACAGTATAACCCCTATATCTGCAGGGGATACATTCCAAGACCCCTCTCCCATGGATACCTGAAACCGTGGATAACAGCAAACCCTGTTTATTGACTATACCTGGGCTAGAAGCATACCATAGAATAGCACACTTCCATTTGTGTGTCTCTCTAGGTCTTCCAGTGCTATTCTATAGTTTGCTTGGACTGGAAGCATACTACAGAATCACACTGGGGGAGTTAGCAAGGTTCACAAACCAGAGGGGATATTTTTTGGAATGCAGGTAAGTGAAACTGTGGATATCAAGTCTGTAGACAAGGTGGTTGTATTGTATATTCTTATAGACAAGCTACGGGTGGGACAATGCTAGTATTTTTCTATAGATTTATAGCTGATTTGTGGACGGTTCTCAAAGACTGCTCTCCAATGTGTCTGCATCATTCTGCAGAGAAGTGACAAGTGGGGTTCTGTCCTGTGTTACTCAACATCTTTATAAATACACTATAATACTCTATAAAGAGAACAAAATTCCCTTCTTCTAAACTGTATCTTGGATTGGCCTTTTTAGTCATCAGCACGCTTGCAGAAAGCGCGGGATGAGTCCTTCCTGAATCTTTGTTTGTGAAGAAAAGCCAGAGATAATGCAGGAGAAGAAGGGATGCTCATCAGATTTGCAGATGACACCAAACTGAGATAAGTAGCTAATACCTTAGAAAACAAGATGACCTCAACTGATTAGAGAACTGTGTCAAAGTGAATTTCAATGGGGACAGTTGTAAAGTTATATATTTATCCAGGAAATATCAGATGCATAAATATAGGATGGGCAACACCTGGCTTCAAAGCAGTATGTGTTTAAATGAGCTACAGGTCTTATGAAGTCTGTGATTTCTAGGCCGCATTAACAGAAGTACATGTCCAGATCAAGGTAAGTAATATGACCACTCTATTTTGCTTTGGTCAGACCTCACCTGAAAATCTGTGTCCACTTCTGAGCACTATAGGATTTTGACAAGCTGGAACATGTCCATAGGGTGGTGACTAAGATGATAAGGGGATTGGAAATCAAGCCTTATGAGGAACAGTTGATGGAATTGGGTATGTTTAGCCTGGAGAAAAAAACAACTGGGAATTTATATGCTGGCCATCTTGAAATATTTGAAGAGCTGTGATGTGGAAGATAGAGCAAGCTTGTTTTCTGTTATTCTAGAGGGTGGACCCAAACCAACTGATTCAAACTAAAAGAGATTTTAACTAAATATTAGGAAGAGCTTGCTGATGGTAAGAGCTGTTTCTCAGTGGAACAGGCTATCTTGGAAGTTTGTGGCCTCTTGTTTACTGGAAGTTTTAAAAAACAAGTTGGATGGCCACCTGTCAGAGATGCTTTAGCTCTGGACTGCCTATTTTGGCAGGGACTTGGGCTAGATCACCTGTCGGTTCCCTTCCAACTCTACAAATCTGTGATCTATGATTCCACTGCTACAGCTTCCACCAGCATCAGAGCCCTAAACAGGATACTTCTGGATATGTAAGGGGCAGGAGCCACATTCTATAATCAAATATACAAACATTTAAAAATCTCCTGACATGCCCCTGGATCAACAGCCAGAACCTCTTCCCAATGGGAGGGCATTTAAAAACACACAAACAGAACCATCACAGTGAACCATCACCTCCTACTCTGGTGGCAACAGGAATGGGGTAGTATATAAAATTCCCTTCTTCTAAACTGTTCTTCAGTCACACTGGTAACATCAGAATAGAGGAGATGATTATGATGATGATGATGATAACTTCATTCGATGCCTCTTTCTTTAAAACAAAACATCTCAAGGTATTTTACAAAAGTTAAAATATATAAAAGTTTATCAAAAAGGAATATATCTACAACATAAAACACTTTCCCTGCATACACATACATAACCAATCAATGTTACTGTGTGCCTTCAAGTAATTTCTAACCATTGAGGCAAACCCGAAGGCAAACCAATCATGAAGCTTTCTTAGCAAGATTTGTTCAGAAACAGTTTGCTATTTTCTTCCTCTGAGGCTAAATGTGTGTGACTTGCCCAAGGCCACCCAGCAGTTTTCCATGGCTGAGTGGGGATTTGAACCCTGGCCTTAATCTAACATTCAAACCACTACAGCACTCTGGCTCTTGGCAACAGGCATAGCAATAGCCAATTAGCATAATTTCTTAGTCGTAGCAATAGTCCATTGGCTTAATTCCAATATCCAAAGGTCTGCTAAACGATGTGACAAGAACTGGTACACAATACCTAATATCCATGCCAGTGTGACAGAAAGACTAACTGCATAGTTAGAACTCACAACCTGTGTGATGTCAGATGGAAGAACACAATCGAACAGCAACCCTGGCATTGGAAGGGAAGACCATTTGTAGAAATCATTCCCTTTTTATGGAAGGCTTCTTCACCTTCACTTGAAAACATTACCTGAGACGTTTCTGAAGAAATGGCACCTTTCACAATGAGTTTTAAAACCCTTAACACAGAAGATGCCGATCAGTTCTGTTATATAGAAATACTGTAGATCCACACATACTTAGGTCACTAGGGAACATTAATATACACTAAAATGATACTAAAAGCAAGATTTCTACCCACACCTGCTTTTGGAAAGATATGAAAAACAACAACTAAAACAACAACAATTCCTCCCAAATGAACATGAGGGTTAGTGAGTAACACACAATAGCACAGAGAAGCAGAGGGGGGGAATTATTCCTGATACATTAGAGCTGGTTATAGAACTTCATAAATATTTCACAAAATGTAAATCCAGGAATCACCCAAAAAGTTTCCACAGCTGTTTCTATAGTTCTGCTTCCCTCTCATTTGGATTCAGCAGAGGAATTAGATTTAAATGAAAACCATGAACACAGGATGTTTCATTTCGATCTGTGAAGGTTAATGCAGAACTGGCCACATTCAAGAATGTTCATTTCTTAAGCAGATGGTGAGATTTAAATATCATGAGAAGAAAAGCAAGTATAGAGGATGGGGTGGGGGTTAGGATGAAGACTTAAAAGGACAAGGACTAGACATAAAAAAAGACGTTTAAGGGGCGATATGATAGACCTGTTTAAGTATTTGAAGGGGTGTCACATTGAGGATGGAGCAAGCTTGTTTTCTGCTGCTCCAGAGACTAGAACACGGAGCAATGGATGCAAGTCCAGGAACAGAGATTCCACCTCAACATTAAGAGGAACTTTCTGACATAAGAGCTGTTTGGAGAATGGAACAGAGGACACAATAGGGGAAATCCAGCTCAAAATAAGTAAAGAGGTAGTACAGGAATACCTTCTTAATCTAAATGAATTTAAATCTCCAGGACCAGATGAACTACATCCAAGAGTATTAAAAGAGCTGGCAAATATAATCTCAGAGCCATTGGCAATAATATTTGAGAACTCCTGGAGAACAGGAGAAGTCCCAGCAGACTGGAGGAGGGCAAACGTTGTTCCCATCTTCAAAAAGGGGAAAAAAGAGGATCCCAACAACTATCGTCCAGTTAGTCTGACATCAATACCAGGGAAGATTCTAGAACAGATCATTAAACAGAGAGTCTGTGAACATCTAGAAGGCAATGCCATAATCACAAAAAGTCAGCATGGGTTTCAGAGAAACAAGTCATGCCAGACTAATCTGATCTCTTTTTTTGATAAAGTTACCAGCTTGGTAGATGAAGGGAATGCTGTGGACATTGCATACCTTGATTTCAGTAAGGCCTTTGACAAGGTTCCCCATGACATTCTTGCAAACAAGCTTGTAGAATGTGGGCTAGACAAGTTAACTGTTCAATGGATTTGTAATTGGTTGACCGGCCGAACCCAAAGGGTGCTCAGCAGTGGCTCCTCTTCGTCTTGGAAAGATGTGACCAGTGGGGTGCCACAGGGTTCTGTCCTGGGCCCAGTGCTATTCAACATCTTTATCAATGACTTGGATGAGGGAATTAGGGGCATACTTATCAAATTTGCAGATGACACCAAATTGGGAGGAGTAGCTAATACCCTAGAGGACAGGATCAAAATTCAGAATGACCTGGATAGACTGGAGAGCTGGGCCAAAGCTAACAAAATGAAATTCAATACGGAGAAATGTAAAGTACTGCATTTAGGGCGGAAAAATGAAATGCATAAATATAGGATGGGAGAGACCTGGCTGAATGAGACTACGTGCGAAAGGGATCTAGGAGTCCTAGTAGACCACAAGTTGAACATGAGCCAACAGTGTGATGCGGCAGCTAAAAAGGCCAATGCAATTTTGGGCTGTATCAATAGAAGTATAGTGTCTAGATCAAGGGAAGTAATAGTGCCACTCTATTCTGCTTTGGTCAGACCTCACTTAGAATACTGTGTCCAGTTCTGGGCACCACAATTCAGAAAGGATATTGACAAATTGGAGCGTGTCCAGAGAAGGGCAACTAAAATGGTGAAAGGTCTGGAAACGATGCCTTATGAGGAGAGACTTAGGGAGCTGGGTATGTTTAGCCTGGAAAAAAGACGGTTTAGAGGCGATATGATAGCCCTGTTTAAGTATTTGAAGGGATGTCACGCTGAGGATGGAGCAGACTTGTTTTCTGCTGCTCCAGAGACTGGAACACGGAGCAATGGTTGCAAGCTCCAGGAACAGAGATTCCACCTCAACATGAGGAGGAACTTTTTGACAGTAAGAGCTGTTTGGCAGTGGAACACACTCCCTCGGAGCGTGGTGGGGTCTCCTTCCTTGGAGGTCTTTAAACAGAGGCTGGATGGCCATCTGTCGGGGATGCTTTGATTGTGATTTCCTGCGTGGCAGGGGGCTTGGACTGGATGGCCCTCGTAGTCTCTTCCAACTCTGCAATTCTATGATTCTATGATTTCCTGCATGGCAGGGGGTTCGACTGGATGGCCCTTGAGTCTCTTCCAACTCTACAATTCTATGATTCTTTGATTCTATAAAGCAGCACAAGTTAAGGCAGAGATTGTGTGAAGAATAACATGTAGAGAAGCCTCCTGCTCAGGCCACACACAAATCCTCTCTCTGTGTGAGGTTTATGGGGTTTTTGGTGGGGCTTTCTCTCCATCCCACCACCCTCCCAGGACTGTCTGGTGGAACATGGGAGGGAGCCTTCTCAGTGGCTGCTCCTAGAATATGGATTTCTCTCCAGACAAAGCCTTGCTTGGCGGCCTCTCTGCTTTTTTCCCCCACCACCAGCCAAAGACCTTCCTAGTTAAACAGGCCTTTAGCCTTTTAAATGTTTGGTATAAAAATGTATGCAATGGTTGTGCTATTGTTTTTTAACAGATGTAATATGTTTCTAATTGTTTTAAATTAATGTTTTAAAAACAATGATTTAATTGCACTAATTGTCTAATGCTTTTTAACCTTTGTCCCATATATGGTTTTAGTTACTTTGTTTTAAGCCCTTATATTGTAAGCTGATTATAGTCCTATTTGGGAGAAAGGCAGGATATAAATAAACAAGCAGATAGATAGATAAATAAATAAAATTTTAATGTCAGTGCAGGACACAGTAGTTTTTCACTGGTGACATACCTGTGTCTGAGTACATGCAAACTTCTAGATGCAAATAATATTATATACAGGTTGCCCCTGTCCCGCCCCACACTGAATCTACTGGGAATACTTTCCTGGGCCTCGTCTATACAAGGCAAAAAAACCCTGGAGTACCTCACAGTAATGGCAATTCACAGGAAAAGCTACTTATCTTAACGGTGGTTTTGCCCCCATAAGCTTTGCATGCTAGGCAGCGGCCCCGAGTGATTTACTCATGTTGTACTTTGCCGCTGCCAAACTTTGTTTTAAAAAAAGCAGGTCCAAGGTATGCTAGGAGTGATAGACTGGTTTTTCAATTAAACAGGACAGCAAGACACACACACCCGCCATTTTATTACCTTAGCGGTCACCTGCTAAGGCAAAAATCCAACATGGCAGCAGTGGGCACTTGTCCTGTTAGCAAGCCCTGCCCCCGCCAATCAGCTTTGCACTTCCTCTCCTATGGGAAAGCAATTCAAAGTGAATCACTTGTCCCAACGAGCAGGAATATGCATCCTTTTGCTGTTTCTTTTAAAAAACTACGGGAAAAGCCATGAAGGCTTTTCCTACATTGTTTTTGCCGTTTTGGGCCCTCCTCCTTCCGAATACAGTGGATTGATGTGGGATCCCATTTGGACAGGTTGAATTCTCATCAAATTTCATGAAGCTTATTTTCACCATTTAGACAACCCCCAGGACTTACCATTTATAAGTGAAACCACCGATAATAGCATACCTCTGTAGGCATTTTCCTGCACAATTCTGTGCTATGTGTCCCTATTTTTTCAGCCGTGGATAACTGAAATGGTGGATATTGGTTCCACGGATATGGAGGGTGACCTGTATTCATTAAAGTGTGCCTGGAAACCTCATAAAAAGTACTGCCAGTGTGGCAATCCAAAGGTCTTCCATGTGCCTTTCAGTTACTCAAGGTTATGACAACGAGGTGTGATGTGTCCTGCCCATATCTCCTCAAATGTTGTCACAGGCCCCTCCTTTCTCTCATCCATTCTAATAATAAGCCTCCTTCTTTGGAGGTTTTTAAGCAGAGGCTGGATGGCCATCTGCTGGGAATGATTTGATTGTATATTCCTGCATGGCAGGGGCTTGGACTGGATGGTCCTTGTGGTTTCTTCCAACTCTATGATTCTATGATTCTAAGCAGGACCTTCTCAGTATTGATGGTTCCCCCAATGTTGGTGAAGCCAACCAGGGATGTTATGTGTCCAGAGGACAGGGTCCCCCAGAGACAAGCTGCTCAGGTTCAGAGAACCAAGGTGCAAACCTTGGGTCACCCCATCCAAGTTTGGAGAAGTTATTCTTCTGGACTACAATTCCCATAATGTTCCAGCCAGCAATGACAATGTTTATGGTGACCGGGGGCAAGGTGGGGTATAGGAGCTGCACTTGATGCCTATGTAGCTGCTGCAATACCATCCTCTGACCACAACTTAGAGCAAGTGTCAACTCCCTTGGGATTGAAGAGCTGAAGGAAAGCAGAGTATTCATCCCTTCATTGGCCAGAGGACTACAGGCTGCTGAACTGTGTCAGTTTGGGGTTTGCAGTTTCTCTTCTTACTGTTGTAAGAACTGATGAAGATCATTCAGCTGAAGGAAGGGACACAAGTTTTCTAGATACATAAATCACCTACTGAGCATTCCTCCCTTCTTTTATCTTTTCTGTCAATATCTGTGAGAAACAGCTACTTGGCATTTCTGCAATAGATAAGCAGAAACTTTAAATACAGCTCTGGGAATTTTCTTTGACTGTAATGTCAGTAGATGCCTGAGAATGAAATTTACCATGGGAAATGTATGCTGCATTGTACAGTTTCCCATGCATGCATGCTTGCTTGCTTGTTTTGTTGTAAATCTATCTATTGAATTCTGATCCTTCTACTCAAAGTTGTTCATGCTTCAATCACCCTGCATTTGGGAAGGTGTAAACGAGACACCTAATTTCACAAGCAAGCAAGAAAAGCCCAATTTGGGCAGTCTGCTTGTGTGTAAGGTCTACATGTGCCAAGGGAAGTGAGGAGGAGTGAAGTTGTTCTAGCTCTCCCCTCCTCACTATTTAATATCCCAATATAAATGGAATGCAAATATCTAAAGAGGAGATCACCATCAATGAAGATCCTCAATGATATTTTAGAGCCTTGGAAAATTAAGAATCTACCATTTTCAAGGGAGCTTCCATGGACAGAATATCTGCTCTGCAGTCACCCTCTGTGTGTGGGAATAGAGGCTAAAAGACCAAGCCTAAAAGTCCCTACTCTCCTCTTTGCACAAAGAGTTTCTGTGCATGTAGATGAGGATGGCAACAATGGAAGTTTGGGGCCACAAGAACCCTCCAGGACTCCTTTGAAGGTGGCACCACTCACTTCACCAGCTCCTGCCAAAAAGCCCCCCAATGCCCTCTGGGGGGGACACGGAAGCATTCTTACCATGTTTTTGAGCCTTCCTGCCCCCCTAGATAGCCTTTGGGGGCATAACTAAAGCTCTACTAAAAATAGACCTAAACCACACCAATCTCCATTAACCACTGAAAACAATATTAAGCTATAAAGAAAAGCTAGAGATGGGGTGGGGGAGATATTCAATGTACAATTCATTGTGGCTCTAAAACCAAAACCAAACATCCTTTCTGTATTTTTCCCCATTTTTAATACATTCAGGGATCAACAGCTGAAGAATGCTTCCCCATTTTGTAAAGCAACTTCCATCACATAAAACAAGAGTGTTTCAAAAATATTAAATTCTCATTAAATAATGTACTGAAGCATGGAGGGGCAAGCTCAGTGATTACAGACCACCCATGAGAGCGCACCTTCTTACAGGCTGCTGTTACGGATCCAAAAAATATACAGGGCACAAAACATCCATTGACAAGAGGGTGCTGGGTCAGTCTCTGCTGTGGTATGGCTTATTTTTCTTATTTTTCTTTTCAAACTTACACAAATACATAATGAAAAGGACCAAGTTACATTATCACCTGCTTTTCCGATTGTGCATGTAACATTTGCCTTTTCACCCTTCGCGCGGTCCATTTGAACCGCACGCTTCGCACCTGAGGTTTCAGAGGCATTTGCAACCCGAAGTCGGTTCACTGAAGTATGGGCCACACAAGTAGTTCTAAATGAAATCAATATCACTGATGCACGTTGTTTCCGTTTGCAGTGGAGAACCGGCCAAAAGCAGAGCCGTCCATTCTCAAAGTTAAAGAATAGGAAGAATCATAGGAGAACATTCTTAAACTCTGCATAACAGTCTTTTTTAAAAAGCTGATACCGGTGGTACTGCTCCTAAGGACAAGGTTGGGTTTATTCATATATTTTTTATTTAAAAGGCTTATTTACAGATCAGACCTTTAGAGGACCTTCCTGGATTAAAGGATGCTATGCAGTTATTTTGGGTTCTGCAATTCTCAGATCTACTTGCCACTGCTGTACCCTTGAAAGCAGCCACATCACCATCAACCACTCCATAGCAGCGAGTATTAAAATATTGGGAGGTGTCTCACCAGATGTTCCCGCCACTTTGGAGATCTTATGACTTGGCGCTTCCAGAGTAAGCAGTCTACTCTATTAGTTAATTTAGGGATGTCTAAGTTAGGTATGAATCAGACTATATCCGATCCATATCAGTCTCACACAAGAGCTTGGAACTGTTTCTCATCTGGACTACAATTCCCAGGACTCTCAGCTAACATGGCTGTTAGGAAAGTCTGGGAGTTGCAGCTCAGAAGAATTACTTTGCTAGCCACTGGTCTCACATGTACTCAGAGATAAGCCTGCCTTGTGCTTTATCTACTTCAGCCTCTCCCCCGACTTTTTTTTTAAAACACACACACACTTGCAATTATATTCCTGCCCAGCTTTATTCTATTCAAATAGCTCATGAATAAAGGGAGAAAATACCATTTAAAAGTCAGTACAGTAGGATGCCTGTATCCACTGATTCAATTATCCATGGGACACAAAACAGCACACCTACCATGTAGTCTTCCTAGAAAATGTGTCACCTCTAGCCATTTTCTAAGTTCTCCAAGGCAATTCTATGGTATTTTAAACCAGAAGTCCCATTATTTTCAATGGTGTTTGCTATTATCCACAGTTTTCGGTATCCACAGGGGCCCCCAGAACCAATCCCAATGGATACAAGTGTCCTACTGTATGATAAAAAATAAAAAAATAAAAAAAATCCAAGCCTGCACGTATATAATATATGCAGTATAATAATTTCCATCACAAGAAAGAATATAAACAGGCAAGTTAAAATACACAGCGGTTCAATATTAAAATCACAGATTTCTAAAAAGCCTAAAAATGTAATGAAAATCTTTACCTGTTACCAAAATGACCATAATGAAGGTACAAACTACATCTCTCTAGGGAGGATATTACACAACTAGGATGTCACCATTAAGAAGGGCCTCCCTAGTGGTGGGTGGTGGTTTCTATGGGGTTGTCTAAATGGTGAAAATACTCCTCACAGAATGCAAGAAGAATATGGGCTGTCTTAATGGCATCCTGCATCATTTTGCCATATTCAAGAGGCATGGGCCCCAAAAGTCAAAAACTGCGAAGGGAAAGCCTTCACATTTTTCCCTGGAGTTTTTAAAAAACTTTGAAGGAAATGCACATTCCTGCTCATTGGGACAGGTGATTCCATTTGAATTGCTTTCCCATAGGAGAGAAAGTGCAAGCTGATTGGCTGAATGAGTGCAGGGGGCAGAGTTTGCTAACAGGGCATGCACCCTCTGCCACCATGTTGGATTTTTGCCTTAGTGAGCGATCACTAAGGCGATAAAATGGGATGTCGTTTTTTCTTTATGTGTGTGTATATAAAGGTAAAATATTGCTTATGCACACTGTGGAAATAGTATTTTTTTTAAAAAAAAAAGTTTGGCAGCAGCAGATTTAAAAACGTGATTCATTCGTGGCTCCGATCTTAAATAGAGGGCATGCGAAGTTTATGGGGGCTGTAAGACCATTACAACAACTCACAGATCATTCTGGGGTTTGGGGGCTCGTACAGATGAGCCATATGTGAAAGCTGTGGTGAATCCACTTTGGGCTTCATTCTAGATTTGTAAAGGAACTATCCAAGGTGCTGAATATGTTTGAGGGAATAGGTTCAGCACCTTGGGTAAATCCTTTAACATCTGGAATTAAACCTAAATGGATTCACTGCACTATGTATAGAAGCCACCAGCCACCGGCCCCTACATCATTTGGTTTGGTGGGAGAATATCCCTCCCTCTCTCAAGGCCAAATTTCACCATCCCTTAGACAGAGCTTTGCAAGATAGAGAAGAAGAAAACAGAAGTTCAGGCAAAGCAGTTACAATTATTTCCATGACAGAGTTAAGCAGAACTTGGAGGTGGGGAGAGTGACATGTTTAAGTGTAGAAATAGCTGCAGCAATAATAAGGCAATCTATGGAGTGCACCTATGTTGAAGGGAAAACTGATGTATTAATGAGTTTAAGTTGTTAGAATTCCTTAAATGGTAGGGTGGCGTTCTCTTTCTGCTTGATACAGTAAGACAGAAGGGCCTCATGAGAAAAAAAAATTAGGGTGGAAGAATGCATCATATGTCTTTGTGCTGGCTGGTTTATTATTCTCATCTGCCTTTTATTTCTCCAATCTACCTGCTTTTTCCTTTAGAAGCAAGAGAATGGGGAAGAAAAGAAATAGTGAGTTCCTTCCTGGAATGGAAAAATTAAATGTGGGGTGGGTTGGAGCTGACTTGTTTAGTTGGCAAGAGGGTCTTGGGCAGCCTAGGCCCTTTAGGCAGGTGTTGCTCTCCTTCTTTTATAAGCCTGTCTCCCTGGGTGATAAATGGAGGTATTGTGAGTCAATTCAATGCTTCTCCTCTAATCTCTAACCAGTTTTGCAAGGCAACAAGTGACCAGCTACCTTGGATGAATTAATGAATGACTCACTTCTACATATGTCCAAGAGGATTAGCACATTTCCATCCAAACTCACCAGTCCAAAGGGGGACCACTTAATCCCTACCCAGGTGTGTCTTTTAGAAATTTAGGAATTTGGGCTGACTACTTCCTTAGGCTTTCTGAGGAAACCTTTAGTCCTTGAATTTGGGAATCCCTGGTCTACTACTAACCACATGGAGTGCCAATTATAAGCCAATTTATGAAATATAGCAAATTGATGAATTATTGAAAGAGTGGGGAGGGATTAAGGCAGGTAATAGTTCTGTTGCTTTCCTTTCAGGGTCCAGGAATGAGAAAGGAAACAATCTGTGGGACAGACCTGTACTACCTCTCTGCTTGAGAAAAGGTGGTCCGAGACAATCTCCATCAACAGTAATTGCCAGGTGGCATCAAGCCAGGATTATGGCTTGCAGCAGGAGTTGAGGCGATTCACTCATGACATAGCTAAGGGCAGTCTGAAAGGAGTGTTGCTTCAAAATGTTATCACATTATTTTTGCCCTACTGCTGATCCTATGTAAATAGTTAATTAAATGGCCCTTAGTCTACCCATATACCTGTGTCTGTTTTGTTTTTTCCAGCAGGTGGGTAAATTTACTGAAATTCAGCATAAACAAAGTGGTCTTTTTTGTTTTAAGTTAGAATGCAAATAACTATTCCAATACAAGTAAATGAGTGAGTAGCCAATCCTACCCATGCATTTATAGCTCTCTCTCTCTCTCTCTGGCTTTTCTTCGCAAACGAAGATTCAGGAAGAACTCATCCCGCGTTTTCTGCAAGCACACTGATGACTAAAAAGGCCAATCCGAGATAAACAAGTCCGGTTGCAAAAAGCACAGCAGAAGGTCTCCTTGGGTGATGTTTTTGGGTTGTGATTCTTTCTGCATTGTCGTTTCTCTTCAAGACTTGTTCAGCGTGAGTTCTCAAATAAGGCTACAGCATTGTGGATAGTGTGTCTCCATGCCTCCCGATGAACTTGCCACGGGTCAGCGTAAGAGGGGCGCTCCAAAAAAGCGATACAAAGACTCCCTGAAACAACATCTCAGGCTCGGCCAGATTTATAGCACTATAAATGCTATTGCTATGGGTGTGTGTGCAAAAATAGTAGCAACAAGAAGCATTGTGAGATATTAGGCTGGATACAGCTTCAAGATAAAGAAACACAACTGATAGATAAAGAAACACAACTGATTATGGGCCCTTGTGATCAATTTTAAACTTTGTTTTTCCCTTTAACCACCTTGCCTGTTCAGAAACATATTAGTCTGTTTTTCAATAAACAGGATGCTTCAGCTATCTTCTGGACAAGAGAATTTCCCCGTGCTTAAACCTGCTTGCTAAATATTTTATTTGGTAACAAGAGTCAGGCAGTGGCAGACGAAATCATGATTGAGTGGTCTGGCTGATCTGAGCCTCACATTCCCCAGGGGCCACCAAAATAACTTTCCCAGAAACATTCTCCTCCCCTGCAACCCCTTTGGATTTTTCTTCCTCCAGTAGCAAGCAAGCAGAGCCTTTTGGAGAGTAGTATGGTGTTTATTTCCTCTGATAAGGACCTCTCTTGCTTTGAGTCCATGTGTGAAGTGAGATTCAAGTGGGGAATGAAAATAGGAGTTCTGGAAAGGGATTCCAAGAAATAATGCACAGTGCCTCCCCCCCAAAAAAGACATACTATTAGGGCCAGTGCACAAAAGCAGGAAGGAGAACGGGTGATGCATGGTGAGCCTACTGAAGACCCTTAGATGATACAGAAACAGATGGATGTGAAATCATGCTTGGGCTTCAAGGCTTGATGGGTCACTAAACAACTGACCAAAGATTCAGAGAAAAGGAATGAGAAAAAACAGCAGCCACTGGAAGAGAGGCCACACCAGTCTTCTTTCCTCACTAGCAAATACTTTGTTGTTCCCAGGCACAAAGGCAAAGATATCCACATCAGCAATGTGACATGTTTATTTAGATGAGCTAACTTAAAAACCTTAGCCAAGCTCACAGCTGCGGCTGCCAAGCAGATGTCAGGACTCGGAAGAATTGTGTTTGCAAGCTGTAACTCCAATGGTTCTACTCTTTCTTTCTCTTTTTTCTTTTCTTTCTTCTTCTTCTTCTTCTTCTTCTTCTTCTTCTTTTTTTTTGTGCTCAGCTGCGCTCTGGGACAGCTGTTGGCTGCCATGGTTTGTTTCGGGTTTGGAGGCTTTAAAAAAAGCAGGAAAAGATGATTGTGTTGAATGCCTCTTTCTAAACCAGCGAAGGGAAATGTGTCAGATTGTAGGACCAAATGCCACTTTTTAATTATTGTTGTTAAGAGGTCTGCCATTTCAAGAGGTTCAAACATCATCAGCTAGGCTCCACAGAATGATGAAAGATGCTTTATAACTTGGTGCCATTAATCTTGTAGACTAGGTCTACATTCATATATATCACCCATAGGGATGTGAAAATCTTTCATTGTTGATTTCACTGAGTTTCTTCTGCATTTTCTTCCTGCCTGTTTTATATTGGTTGTGAGACTTTGGGTGCATCTACACAACAAAAAAAATCCGGCAAGAATATGGGCAGAATACTTTTAGTTTAGATGAGCCCCTAACGGGATTCACCATATTCAGAACGAGGGAGGCTGAAAACTCCACCTAGACTGCAATAACAGCTTTCACTGTTTCTCACAATCTTTTTTAAAAAGTGTGTGAAAATGTGCATAATAGGTCAGCTGTACAACTAATTCGAAAAGAGAACGCAGCACAGCTGAAAGCTGATTGGTCAGACCTCGGAGGGGATGGGCTTGCAAGGGAGGGCTTGCAATGCTGCAGCTGCCATTGTTGTTGTTTTTTGCCAGCTCATCATTCAAGCAGCAGAACAAAAGTACAAAGATTTTTTCAAGTGGAAAATAGCTCTTCCGCATCTTTCATTTTTTTAAAGGGGGGGGGGGGAGAATGTGGGAGGAGATTTTCCAGATGCAACTCACTCACAGTCGCCATTTCTTTTCAGGCATGTAAACTGCAAACTATTCCCTTCCAGCAAGCTTGCAAATTAGCTATGGGCACAAATGGCACTGCAGCGATAGGAAGGTAAGGCAACATTTTTTGCTACAAGTTCTCCCATTTAGCTGTGCCCTTTGTGTTTTCTTCCAAAACTGAAATTTATTAACAGATTTTTTTCACAATTTACACATTTGCATAGTTTGCCTCATTTGGAAAACTTTTACCCATTAAATAAAATGTGTTTCTGCAAAAATTTACAATGTACACATATTTTTGCTGTTTTCATTTTCAAACATAGACCTTGTTTTGTGCACATTTTATTATTCAGATGTGTCTTGTAAGCCTTGCAAATGTGTAAATGTTTGAGATGAGGTGCACAATTCCTTGCAACTCATCTCAGGGGGTATAAAATGTTACTTTCATTGAGATTGTTGAGTCCAATGAAATTTCTTTGCATCACGTGGACCATGTGTAATTTAGTATCTATGTTGCCATGGTAAAATTTGCGACATGGAAATAAATAGTATGATCTGATCACACAGAGAATTTCAGGACAATGCTGCACTGATACCCGAAGTAAGTATCTGTCTATCTATAGATCTATAGATGTCTGAAACCTTTCGCCCAGCATAGAACCCAAGGCAGCTTATAAAAGGTGAAAGCAAAAAAACAGATAATAAAAAAGTTAAAACCAGATGAACTAAATCATCACTTTAAAACACAATTAAAATTTAAAAGTACAAAATCATTGAAAAAGACAACATTAAAGATAAAAATACAGCACACGTATTTGTAATCAATTAATCATTAAATGCCTGTTTGAATAAAAAGGTCTTTGCCTCCCAGCCAAAGGAGAGTAGAGAGAGGATCAACCTAGCTGCCTGTGAAAGGGACTTTCACAGGCTGGGAGCAGCCAATGAGAAGGTGGGATTATGAGATTTAAAAAAAAAAATTCTCAAGTTCATCTGTTCTTTCATTCTTTCTTTCAGACTTAGTGGATTTTGGTAACCCAACAAAACTCTCACTCATCCTCACCCAGAAGTGGTTATTCTTGTAACATGTTGTTATGTAAGAGCAGAAGGTTTTCTACCCTGAATGTTTTCCCCAGTGCTCTGAAAAACAATTGACAAACTGCAAACAAGCTAAATTATTTATTTTTCAATAAGCAGAAGTCTATTTAATTCTTGTTATTTGCTGTCAAGTTGACTTTGACCTTTGGCAACCCTATGGATAACAGACTTCCAAGATCCCTGGTCATCAACTGCCCTGCACAGATCTTTCGAACTCCAGACTGTGGCTCCTTTGATTGAATCAGTCCACGTGTAATGCAGTCTTCCTCTTTTCCTATTGCCTTCCACTTTCCCCAGCAATTTAATTCCTTTTTGCTACATCAGAGGCATTCTAGCTAGCCATCACAATGTTACAGGACTTTCTATACGAATTGCAGTATCTATGCCTGGCACATTCTGTTTTGCCTTTTGCCACATGTTTTTTGCCCAGCTGAATGCCACTTTCAAGCTGAAACAGTAGGGACTGGGTTTCTGGACTGCTTCATGCGACATGGAACAATTTGCCCTTCCCCCATCTGGGAAAGATGCTATAAATACAGTAGCAATAATTTAAAAACCAATATTTGCCAAATGGCAATTCTCTCCCCCGCCCCCATCCCAGTTCTATAAATGACAGAAGGGAAATGGGGGACTCTCTTCTTAGGTGTGACATATTGGCTTTTACCAGAGGTGGCTGAACTTCTACGTGCTGGAATGATTGGTAGGTAGGAGTGAAGAATACATTAAAATCACATAAAACCTAAAGCAATACATAGTGTGGTTGTCGTAATCCCAATGCTAGGCTTTTGCCAGATGTCTCACTTTTTCCCTGAGTACACACCTACTCTGCTCATCAACCGTGTCAAGTGTTTTTTTGAGTTGTGCACGTTCAAGCATTTAATAGAGCAGTAGCTACTTTGTGGAGAGGCAGCTAATTGCAAAACCATTCCCCATTCCGTGTAAAATTATTCCTGTATAAAAACCAAAAGGGAGAAGGGAAAGTCCCTTTGGTGAGTGGGGCACCATCAAGGTTGGCAAATTGTAAGTGTGAGTTTCTTCTCTCTTCACCCCCCCCTCCATTTTACATCTATATGCATGAATAATATAACATTTTGTATTTCAGCATTAATTCATTGCTGCCATTGCACAAGCAAAGCCAAGTCTGAATATCCCTGTAATCCAAGAATCCTGTTCAGCTGAATTTATTGCTTGTCTTCACACGTGGCTCTGAATCTGAATAAAACAGTGTTTCCATTTATCCAAAATCCTCAGATTACTCACATATTTTTGATTGTATGTCCTGGGGATAATAATTTCCTTTCTGTTTCGCTCTTACCATCCCCAGCCACATCGACCCTCAAACCAGTTTCAAACCATCAGGAGGTGAGAGAGCCATTTGATTTTTGTCAATGATTTTACTATTCCATATGGCAGTCACGGATACCCATGAACAAAGTCTCTTGAATTATCTGTAATAAGTGTCTTTGCTGGTAGTGAGAGTGGAAAGAAGTTATATTGCAAAAGTAATGTAATAAGTGGGAATGAAATAACTTTATTAGTGCAACTAGCAGCATTTCCTAGTTTGTTTAAGGGGTTGCTTTTAGGGGGTAATTTTAGGCATTTTAGAGCATTCTGAAAGGATTTCTCAAGTTTTATGCCATTCTCTCATCAAGCCTATATGGTCTCCCCACCAAAATAATTAAAAAGTAAGGAGCACAGCAATGAACAGAACAAGTCACAGAAACACTGCAGTGAGAGATGTCAACAAATTACTTTTTAAAATACTATCACAAATAACATAAATGAATTACTTCTTTAAAAGTAATATTCTGAACTCTACCAATAAGAAAAACATGTGTATCCTCACTGACATTCACAAGAGGTGTATGGGCATGATGGGGCAAAATAGAGCCAGTGAAGTACCAGATTATCCCATCCAGGTTTCCTCCTCGCCTTTTAGAACAGACGTGGACAGCTGTGAATGGGGTCGACTGGAAATGAATTTATTGATTGATTGATTGATTTAGAGTATTTATTCCCCAACCTTCAGCCAAAAAGTCTCACAGAGTAGCTTAGAAAAATGGTTAATTTGACAGTTCCCTGCCCTCAGGCTTACCATATAAATAAGGTGTGACACACAAGGAAACAGGAATGGGAATGATGGTGGTAAGGATTAAGTCCAGCAGACACCGGATGCTCTCCTCGCACTCAGAAGCCACAGCAGTTACAGTTGGGATGGAGGGAGGGCCTTCCATCAGTTGCTGGAGCCAAAGCACAATGGAGCTGTGCCTGCCTGCTCTTCTCTCCCCCGGAAGCTACAGCAGTGGCAGCTCAGATGTCACATCACTTCCAGTTCCAAGTTTTAGCCTAAGGATGTCCAAATTTTGAGTTTTTCTCTGGATTTGGAGGATAGTGAGGGGTTCATATCACCATGTTTTGTGGCAGTTTGGATCATGTGGGGGATTTTTTTTTTGGTTGAAAAATTAGTCAAATATATTCAAATTGGAACTCTGGGGGCTTCAAAGCTCTCCTGGGGAGCTTCAGGGACTGCTAAAAGTGGGTCTGTACTCTTCCCATCCCTGCTTTAGAAGAAGCAGGCCTTAAAGAGACAAACATATGAATAAGAGACCTGCTGGGCTGGAAGCCCTGTACCTGTCCTAGTCCAGTCAGATAATTCAGGCCCATAGCTATAGTGAAAGGTGTCAAGGGAATGTAGGTCCTGGCACAGGTAGGACCAGTTCTTCAGAGAATAAAGACTCTCCAGTGTGTGTGAAGAGACCTCCCAATTTCCCAATTAGATAATCTCAGTTTCTAGCACAGGGTCAGTCATGATGTTGGGGGGTCTAGGTCAAGCTCCATAACCTTTGTTACTTGTAGATGATGCCCTAATCCCTATTAATTAAAAAAAAAAATCCTGAGGCTCTAACCATGTGAGCCCGGCTCTCCACACCACTGCAGATGCAAAGCGTCTGGACAGATTGGTTGGAGACAGAGATGATTATCTCGTTAGGAGCCCGTGACCCAGCCAGATACTCCAAGATGTCAAAACATACTTAGGACACAGCATGAGATGACATGACACACTGAAAAAGATTATAATATTTGGTAAAGTGGAAGATAGTAGGAAAAGAGGAAGAATGCACTACAAGTGCATTGATTCAATCAAGAAAGCCACAGACGTGAATTTGCAAAACCTGATCAGAGCAACTGATCACTGGGGTTCTTGGAGATCGCCTGCTCATAGGATCACCGTATGTCAAAATTGACTTGATGGCAAATAGCAAGGACATCATCTGTCATGTCCTGATTCCCCTGTTCCCTCTGACTTTAGCTGCAGTTCCCAAAGTAACTGGGGTGGGGTGGATGGATTTCCCATCAATGCTGAATTGTTATGAACTATCCCTGTTTTAATCCAAAGTATTTGGGGTTGCCTTTGCAAAATAAATGATTCTGCTTGAAAAAGTACACAACTACCTGCACTTTTGGATTCTAGTTGCTGTAGAGATCATCCTGGTAAAGACCTGAACTTTAAAATTCACCACCACTGTCCATCAAAGTGAGAACCCATCTCTGCTCAGAGTACAAGTTCTGATAATATGCTTTCCATGTGGAAGGTCCCAGTTTCAAAGCCCAACATCTTCAGTTAAAAGAACCATAGGGCCAGTAACAGGAAAGATCTCTGCTTGAACCTCTGGAAGACAACTGCAAGTCAGAGAAAGCAAAATTGGACTAAATAGACACAAAGTTGCCTGACCTGGTAGAAGGCAGTGTCCTAGAGTGATAGTGGCAAAGCTTGGGAAAGATACAGCTGTGTTAACAGGGGGATTTCTAGAAGCTTTTTTCCCCAATAGAGTAATTTTTCCAACCTCAGGGTTAGGGACAAGGGGAAGGGGAAGAACCAGCAGCCATGGCTCCTAAGCGAGACCAAAAAAAGAGCAAATGTTCTCTGAAGGCAGTGCTTTCCTGTGTTATGCCTCCCTCTGGGATATCAGGAGTGCAAGAGTGTTTGAGGAGGGGCTCAGCACACCTGCAGCTTAAGTGGTACTGCCTCAGCCATTCTCGCTGAACCACCAGCCTGCCTGGATAAGGCAGGCAGCAAACACTGGTGACTCACTGGAAGCAACATCGATCACCCACTCTGTGGAAAAGACGTCCAAGCCAGCTCTGTCCTGCTTTCTGGACCTGGGCCATTGCTACTCTGTTGCTGGTCCCTCTGCTTATCTTGGATTTCCCTGCTACTTATTGATCCCTACACTTTTTGAGCTCTGGACTGCTAATTACTCACACAGCATCTCTCCTCTCTCTCTGTGTGAATTACGACAGCCTGTTCCAATCTTCAGATGAATATTAAAAGCTTAGTCTTACTGTTTAATGGCATGAGAGATACAGTTTTATGTACTAAAACCAGGAAACAATTACACAGTGCATCATAATATGAAAATGAGAGATTATACGAAGGGGGATAGAATGGCTACTGCAGCCACCAAACTGAAAGAGATTCCTTGTAGCTATGCCAAGCTGAGTTAGACGATGAGCCCCACCTTTTTCCTTTAAAGAGTTCGACTCCTTCTCCTTGTCTCCACCATATAGTGAAGCACAAATTTTTCCAAGAATCCCAGAATATCTCTGGATCCATTTCCCCTCGCCTTGATGCTTAAAACACCTGCTTCCTGTAACTGCTAATTTTAACATACACAAGAAAAGTAGCTTATTCCACAGGAACATCATATAATCACAACAACTAGTATAGGCAATATGCAGCATTCACCACTTGTTAGCCTTCTGTTCAGTTTGAAATGTTCCCTCTAGAGCAGGACAGAAGGAACAGCTACCTGCCACATTTTTTAAAGCTACAAAATGCTTAAAAAGATGCACACTGTATTGCAGATGGGGGAAGAACTATGTTCCAGTAATTGGCATCCTTAATAGCCACACAGCCATGCCACAATCAGAATGGGTTCCAGAAGGCAGAACAATGAACCAGCATTATTATAATGAAGTTTTGACAAAGCTGAAAGAAAGAGTCAGGAAAAAAAGGCCAGAACTGTGGAACAATGGTTTTATTCTTCATCAAGACAATGCGCCTGCTCACACAGCACTTTCTATGAAGCAGTTTTTGGCCAATAAATGCATTCCTACACTTGAACATCCTTCATATTCACCAGATTTGGCACCATATGACTTTTTTCTTTTCCCTAAAGTGAAATTGGTGCTTAAAGGAACATGTTTTAAGTCAATTGATGCAGTAAAGAAAACAGGAGATGTGTTAAAACAGCTGACAGAAACTAATTTGCTCCACACCTTTGACCAGTGAAAAAGATTGCATCGGTGTGTGAGTGTGAATGGGGAGTATATTGAAGGGGACAAGCATTAGAATTGTAATACATATAAATCAAGATGGATTATTGTACCAGTCCCGTTATTTAATAGACAGACCTCATATATGCCATTTAATAACATGTTGCACTGTTTATTGCATTCCATTGTTTTGTATGTGAATGGCCTATGGTCTAAGCATTAATAAGCTATTTACAAGATCTGGGAAAGACCACAGAAATATGCAGTGTAAGGGGCTGCCTTTAAAAATGTCTCAGAAACTGCATGTGTCACAGAATGCAGTCTCTCAAGTATTTTTGCAAGTGGGGATGGGGAGGGAATAGGTGGTTAGTTCATACAGCATCTATATTGCACAAGTTGGCAGCTGTACTAGCTGTCACTGTGTTTTTCCAAGCTCAGGTTTAAGTGCTGGTTTTAATCCCTAAAGTCTTAAAGTAGGTTGAGGCCCAGTTACTTAAAGGACCACCTTCACCCAAACCAGCTCACTGTCAAAACAGGGTAGGAGGGGAAGCAGATAGGGATGGGGAAATAGACTGGGCAGGCAAAGGAGATGGGAAATAGATGGGGGAGGAAAAGAGATGGGTGGGGTGGCGGGGAATAGATCGGGCAGGCAAGGGGTAGGTGGGAAATAGTCAGACCAGGCAGCAAAAGGATGGCGGGTGGAAACGAGACTGATGGGAGTGGGAAATAATCAGATCAAGCAGTGAAAGGGTGGGGGGAGGAAGATAGGGGTGGAAGGAATAGACCAGTCAGGCAAGTGGGTGGGAGAAATCATCAGACTGGACAAGTGGGAGGGTGGGGAAACAATGGGAAGAGAGATAGAAAGAAGAAGAAAAACACACCTACTCACCCCACATGACTGCTGCTATGGGAAGTGGAAGAGGACTTATGGCACAGAAGCAATAATGGAAAGGCAGCGCTATTGAAGGCCTATTGATGGGTTTCCCCCATCAGTGAAAAGATGCCCTCTAGCAACTATTTGAATGCTGATTGTCAACGACACAGACACGATGTTGCGCGATAAGGAATGGCCACATACAGCTGGTAAGCCTGGTGTGCTAATCTCCTAAATTCTAAACTACAAAGACTCTCATCAGTCCAGAACGCCTCCTCGTATTTCCTGACACCCGAGAAATGTGTTTTTTTGACAATTTTGTGAATATTTTTGGATATTCTTCCCATCCCTTTTTCACAGATGCCAAAGAGACACAGCCAGTCAGAGTGGACGACAATAAGAGACATTCACCAGTGTCTACCCTATTGAGTCTGTGTGAGAGAAGTTCATAGGACCAAATGTATAAAAGTTGCCTACCTGGCATATTCCACTGATGCACATGTCCAGGGATTTAGCATTACAGCGAGTCCCATCCAGAACTTTGGGGGCAAGCTCCACTACCAATGACTTCCCCAAGGCTTGGCACTTCAGGGCACAAGGAGAGCTAGAATCATCAAAAACAGGGATCCATTCATAAAAATGTCCTTGGTACTTGACGTCATTGTAGGCTGAACACTGCTGAGCCCGGAAATCACCAGCATCTGAAGGGCAGTCCTGAAAGAGAAAAAAAACACAAAATTTCCCCCCCAATGAAACACGCTTTTTCATAACCAAGGTTGCAATCATATATCCAACTCACTGTTGTTGCTGAGAGGCTGAGAGAATGTGACTTGCCCAATGCCACCCAATGAGTTTCTATGGCCAAGTGGGATTTGAACCTTGGTCTCCCAGAGGTCTAGTTCAACACTCAAACCACTATATCATGTTAGCTCTCCTATATTCACTTAACTTGGAGAGTAAAGCCTATTTAACTCTACCCCTATGGGGCTGTGCTATTCCACTTTCCAAGATTAAACTGCCTTGCTAATTTATCAATTTGGAAAGTCAAGATTTTTTACTACAGTTCTCTGAAGTTGTAGCCTCAAAAAGTGATTTTCCAAACTCTGATGTTTATCAAAGATGTATAGTAGGAAAAAGGGTGTCTTCCTCATTGAAGTAATATCCAACAACCAGTTCAGGTGGCTTCTGTGTGTACCATAGGGAAGGATATCAACTTGTCCTTGGCCTCATGTGGCAAAGTATGTTGGGCTGTCTCTGTGCCTGCTAAACATGTCTATGCAATATTAAAACAAAGTATAGGTTTGGTTTTACAAATATCATTTTTATCTTTATGCAAACAACAGATTAATCAATCATTCAACTAAAATTCACATAATTAAATGACATTTTAATTTGGGTTGGAGTCCTAATAAAAAAATAATAATTAAAGGCTAGTTCCAGATTGCAGGATGAGATTAAGGGGGGGGTCTCTGGTTTGAGGGGGAAAAAAAACCTTGCTATATTTTGCTACAATATAGTGAAACTAGCTTTGCTTAACTATTAACAAAAAATTAATGCCATAAGATCTTAAGGTTGAAAAGGCACAAGAATAAGAAGTATTAATAAAAGTTTCAGTTTATGGGGGGGGTGAAATGTGGATTAATACAAAGGGTTTAATATACATATATTTGCTAAATGAGGCCAAGTCATATTGGCAAAGGCACAGCTGGCTTCTTGGTGCATATATATTTATAGCGGAAATGGCCTAAATACATTTTTTTTCTATGAATAGGACCCATAAGGATTATCTTAAACACTTCCATATTCTGCACATCATAGCATTAGAATGTAACAGTATATATAGAAATGGAAATATAAAACATAGGGCTTAAGAAACATTGAAAAATCTCATTGGGCAGTATATAAGGCGTAGCTTATATAGTTCATTTTGCTGAGATACCCATAAAAACATCTTAAGGAATACATATACTTTGATTTTAAAAGCAGTCAGGTGAACAGCATTGGTTAATAACCCTAGAAAATGCTTTAACTGGTAACTGCAAATTCATTTTATGATTGAAATATTATTATTATTATTCTGGGACCTACTTATTCTACTTGACTCTACTGAACTTTACTTTTCTACTCTTACAAATCCAGATGAAATCAATTTCATGGTGAAATGATTCTTGTTCTTTTAATTAAAATGACATACATATTAAGCTGGGTTTAATTTGTATTCTCCACTTGGATTTGAGGGGAATAATGTATTATGGAGCAAAACTGACCGTACAGATAATGAATTTGGTACAACTATATATTCTCTCTCTGGCTTTTCTTCGCAAACAAAGATTCAGGAAGGACTCATCCTGCGCTTTCTGCAAGCGCGCTGATGACTAAAAAGGCCAATCCGAGATAAACAAGTCCGGTTGTAGAAAGCACAGCAGAAGATCTCCTTGGGTGATGTTTTCTTTCTGCGTTGTCGTTTCTCTTCAAGACTTGTTCGGTGTGAGTTCCCAAATAAGGCTGCAGCATTGTGGATAGTGCGTCTCCATGCCTCCCGATGTGAGGCCAGGGCAGACCATTGTTGGTGATCAATTTGGCCGAGCCTGAGATGTTGTTTCAGGGAGTCCTTGTATCGCTTTTTTGGAGCGCCCCTCTTACGCTGACCCATGGCGAGTTCACTGTATTACTGTATTACTGTACTGCATTTCTGACTACATAATATATAATGCTGACTAGTTCAGAAAACTGATACAAAATTCCTCATTGCAACAAATACTGACTCTCAGAAATGTGTGGGGTTTTCTTGGGGGGGGATAGGGGGAATGCTACTATGATGATTGGCAAAATATTGTGGATTTTTTTGCCAAAAAGGTGGTTGTCATAATTCACCTTATGGAATCTGAGGGATCTGACTGCAGAGGACTCAGACATAGAAAGGCCACTCACTGGTTTGATGATGGCTTCCTCCCTGAATGTGGTCATTTAGTGCCAGAAGCAGCTGAAGAGAAACTTCAGGATGATAGGACCTCACTTCTGCCAGAACTGGTGGGCACCCAGGAGGCACTCCCTTCTTTTATGACAGGTCAATGGGAATGGGAGCAGTATCAGAAGAGTCAATGTCTCTTGCAGAAACTAAATGAGAAATGCTTAGGAAATATCCCTCCTGGCATCTCAAGGTCAGGCAGCTATAAATCTCCCAGCAGTTGATGGCAGTTCTTCTTGCTCACAACTGTTTGTTCTACCTGGCCTTCAGTACTCTTTGCACACATAGATGTATTTTGGATTCTTGGCCTCTGGACTGGCTCAAGTTTTTTTTACATCTTTTTGTCTTTTCCTTTCAGCTGTTTGTTGTTGTGACTGCTTGCTTCTCATGATGGATTCTAGAACTGCTGAGACCTTGCCACTGTCCCTCTCTTCAACTTTCCAGTGAACTCCCTTGATTACCTGTGGATGACTCAGACAGCCTTGACTCATGTGTGACAGCTCCTCCTAGACTGTGAACAACCCTTCACTAGCAGCATGGATGCTCTGCCTCAGCAGAACCAGACCCTGCCTGATCAAGTCAATGAGATCATCACAGCAGTAGCTGACCTGCACATCGGGAGGCATGGAGACGCACTATCCACAATGCTGCAGCCTTATTTGAGAACTCACGACAAACAAGTCTTGAAGAGAAACGACAACGCAGAAAGAATCACAACCCAAAAACATCACCCAAGGAGACCTTCTGCTGTGCTTTTTGCAACCGGACCTGTTTATCTCGGATTGGCCTTTTTAGTCATCAGCACGCTTGCAGAAAGCGCGGGATGAGTCCTTCCTGAATCTTCGTTTGCGAAGAAAAGCCAGAGGAGGAGCTGACCTGCAGGGCACTACTAAACCAACAGCAAGCAGCACCATCTTGGGTGCAAGTACCAAGAGGCGTCAAGAAGGCTTCAGGCCTTCTTGGCCAGCTTTGTCTGGAAGACTTCCCAACTCACTAGACAAAAGTGGCTTTCGTAATCAGCGTGATCATTGGCCCAATTGCCATGCCTTAATAATAATAATAATAATAATAATAATAATAAATATTTTTATCCCGCCCTTCTGTTAAAACAATTGGGACGGCATACAAAAATTAAAATACCAATACAATTTAAAATCCCCAAACACCACCCACCCCCACCCTCCCCCATAAAAAGATATTAAACCAAATACGTTAAAACAACTGATATAAAATCACATTAAAATAATAAATAGCCAGCAAACTAAAAAGAGCCAGGAGCCTCTGAGGCCAGGAACTAATCAGGAAAGGCCTGCTGAAAGAGATCCATCTTTAGTGCTTTTTTAAAGCTACTCAGGGTCGTCATCTAACGGATCTTGTTCAGCAGGCCATTCCACAATTTGGGGGCAATTACAGAAAAGGCCCTCTGGGAGGTTGCAGACAGCCTAGATTTTTGTGGCTGAAGCAAATTCCTCCAGAGGACTGGAGTGCATGGGGAGGATTGTATGGGAGGAGGCAGTTCCGAAGATAAGTTGGACCCAAGCCATTTAGTGCTTTAAAGGTAATAAACAACACCTTATACTGGGCCCGGAAACTGATAGGCAGCCAGTGGAGAGATTTGAATACTGGAGTTATATGGTCTCTCAAAGATGTAATTTACAATTGTTTAATATTTTTTTATGGGGGAGGGTGGGGTGGGGGGTGTTTGGGGATTTTATCTGTATTGTATTTTAATTTTTGTAAGCCGCCCCGATTGTTTTAACAGAGGGGCGGGGTATAAATAATTTTATTATTATTATTATTATTATTATTATTATTATTATTATGTTTCTGAGACCACTCTGGCTGCCATATTTTGTACCAACTGAAGTTTCCGGACCAAGCATGAGGGCAGGCCCATGTAGAGCGCATTGCAGAAATCTAGACGAGAGGTTACCAGCGCGTGCACCATAGTCTCGAGGTCCCTTACTTCCAGGAAAGGGCGCAGCTGGCGTATCAGCTGAAGCTGATAACAGGCGCTCCTGACTGTTGCATTCACCTGACTAGTCATCTGTAGCGATGAATCAAGGAGCACCCCTAGACTGCGAACACAGTCCTTAACGGAGAGCGTGACCCCATCCAGGACTGGAGACTGCAACCCAGCTCCTGGTTTTGGGACCGCTACCGTGAGCACCTCTGTTTTGTCCAGATTTAATCTCAATCTGTTTTTCCTCATCCAGCCCATTACTGCTTTAAGACAATCATTAAGAGGAGAGATGCTATCGAAATTCGAGACCGATGATCGGGACAAGGAGAAATAGATCTGGGTGTCATCAGCATACTGATAACACCCAGCCCCATAACTCCGAATAATCTCACCCAGCGGCTTCATATAGATGTTAAACAACATCGGGGACAGGATGGTGCCTTGCGGAATGCCACAAGTAAGCTCCTTTCTGCTGGAGCAGCTGTCCCCGAGCCGCACCTTCTGGGACCTGCCCGAGAGGAAGGACCAAAACCACTGGAGCACAGTACCTCCGATTCCTAACCCACTCAGGCGATCCAAGAGGATGCTATGATCTATCGTATCGAAAGCCGCTGAGATGTCCAAAAGCACCAACAGGGTCACACTACCCCTGTTGATGCTTAGACGCAGGTCATCTGTCAAGGCAACCATGGCAGTCTCAAATCCAAATCCCGTCCTAAAGCCAGTTTGAAATGGGTCTAGATAATCGGTTTCATCTAAGACCACTTGGAGTTGAAACGCAACTGCCCTCTCGATCACTTTGCTCAAGAATGGTAACATAGAAACTGGCCTATAGTTGTTCATGTCCAGGGGGTCCAGGGAAGGTTTTTTCAGAAGCGGCCTAATGGCAGCTTCCTTTAAACAAGATGGAACACACCCTTCTCTGAGGGATGCATTGATGATGTCCCTAAGGAACACCATCAAGGCACACACACCCCCGCGGATGGCCAGCCATGACGGGCAAGGATTGAGAGGGCAGGTCGTCGTCCTCACCCTACCAAGTAGCTTGTCCACATCCTCGGTACTCACGGATTGAAATTGATTCAGTAAACTTACATCAACGGAGTTGCTGGACACCTCGTCAATTGTTTCTGTCAAAATACTGGCATCTAAGTCAGCTCTTATCTGAGAGATTTATCTGCAAAGAAGTTGTTAAACGCATCACAGCAGGCTGTCGTTGGGTTAAGCAACAGGTTCTGCGCAGGACTAACCTGCGTCATCTCCCTTACCACCCTAAACAGCTCTGCTGGACGGGACTCTGCAGACGCAATACATGCAGAGAAGGATCTCTGTGCTGCACGTATTGCCTCTTAATAGGACCAAAGAAAGTTCCTATGACGAGTCCTGTTGGATAAGAGTCGAGTTTTCCGCCAGTTGCGCTCTAGTCATTGTCCAACCTGCGTCATTTTCCTAAGCTCTGATGTATACCATGGCTTATGGTTTGGAGCAGGTTGGAAAGGACGCTTGGGAGCGATCATGTCGATAGCCTTGGTAAGGTCGGTGTTCCAGGTATTAACCAAAGCTTCAACAGGGTCACTGGCGTTACCAACCATTAAACCCTCCAAGGCTTTCTGGAATCCTATTGGTTCCATTAGCCTTCGGGGGAGGACCATTCTAATGGGTCCACCACCTCCGGTGGGGCAGGAAGAGACTCTTAGTTCAGTCTTGACCAGGAAATGATCCGTCCATGACAATGCGGTGGTTTTAATAACCGCCGCCCGGATATTCCTGTTCCGTACTGAAGACTGCATCGAGGGTATGACCCGCACAATGTGTGGGCCCGATGACCATTTGGGATAGGCCCATGTTTGTCATGGTTTCCATGAACTCCCGAGCTGCACCAGTCAGATTTGTCATGCCTTATCACCTCCAGGCTAGCCTCATCCAGTCCAGCCTCGCAATATTCCTAAAGGATGGTGGCATCTCTTCAGGATGGCATTTAGAATTCTCAGCCATGGAGCTCTGGTTCCTCTGGATTACACAGGATGTAGCCATGGTGGTTAAAGTAGAATCATAGTGCAATAAATGTGTAGTGTGAAAGGGCCCCTCGTGGCTAATTGGTCAGCATTTCTCAAGCTTCTGCTAGAGGTGTCGTCTCTTCCAACACTGTTCCCATTCCCCTTGGCATGCTGTAAAGGATTGGGGGGGGGGAGTATCTCCCTAGTGTCCATCAATTCCAGCTGAAGTGAAAGCCAATCTTGAAGTTCTTCATCTACTACTATCTGCTCAGATTCAAAGAACGAGCCATCACCTGGAGCCAAAAGCTTTTTAGGTGTGAGTCTTCTGCATCAGAATCCTTGGATTCTACAGAGTGAGTTGTTCTAGGATCCATTCACAGTACAGTACACAGTTATAGTACTATTATTCCACTTTGGCTGCCATGATTCTTGTCCCAAGATTCCATAGAAGAGGACCATGGGTCTTACCACACTCTGAAGAAAAGCAGCAAGGGAGCAGGAACATTCTGTTTTCCATGCTGCCTTACCACATGATGTCATTCTCCTTCCGGCATGCTTTCATTCCAGTCCCATGAGGGACTGAGGTAAAAATGTGTCTTTTTGCTAATGGGTTTTTCTGGTTAGCAAAAAGATGTGGTTTTACCTCGGTCCCCCATGGGACCAGAATGAAAAAACAATGATAGCATGTGGTAAAGCAGTGTGGAATGTACTGTGAATGGACCCTAGATCTCCTGGGCTGGAAGTGACCTACGAATCTGGCAAACATTCTGATGGAATACCAGGAATGTGCTCATATACCGATACATATACAGGGTTGTTAAATAGATGGAAGTTAATACACACATGGGAGAGAGGCATGAAAGGAATGAAAGGAAGAACTCTAGCAGAGGAAGAGGAAGAAGGAGTTGCCATATGACATGTTGTTTGGGATGTTCCAGAGCTGATCCTTCATTGGCCATAATTTCAGATTTATATTGAGTAGGTTAGTCCAAAAGTGTTGAGCATGGGGATAGGATGTATGTGATCAGGTCCCAATACAACACTAGCATCATTCAAGATTAGTGATGTGATGATAATGCTGTAGAGATTTTACAAAAACATAAACATGAAAATCAAAAGAAGGTATTTGGGGATAGAAACAGAAGGTGACCATGGATTGTGAAGACAGTCTGGAAAATGGGTGTATGCATGGGAGGAGATTGGACAAATCCACACGGAATGACACATCCACATTGAATGTCACAATGCACACAACAAATAAGGGCCTATACATTCATTGGAAAGTATTGTTGTTGTTTTTTAAAGTCACTCTTAGGTAGCAATAAAAAAAAGTTTGGGAAAAACATAGAATTTTTCTGATATATGCTGTAATTAGCAAAATTTCATTGAGATCTCAGAAAAAGCATCAGTAAGCTCAGCAATAAAAATGGCATTTTCTCAACACATTAGGCCAACTTGTACGAGCCCTCATATATCATTTACAGTTTTAACACAGTAATTATTATTTTAATGCATCTGATCATTAATTTAACTTAGCCAACCATGAAGCTTGATGGTTTCAGCATAGTGCAAGTCATAATAGAGAATAGACACATTATGCAAACAGTAAGCTATATTCCAAATAAAAAACAGAACATGCATCCTTCCCCCACCAGGTTCTAATCTAGAAATCAAAACCTGACCTATTATGAAGAAGATCATACATTCCCATCAAGAGGGAGAGGAGAGAAACACAATAAATAACAAAGCATTCCTTGAATACCTAAAGCCTTAAATCTGTAGTCTGGTTTCTTACAAAAACATGTATACAGAACAGTCTCATTAATTTCTTCTATTTTTCTATACCTTCCTAATGGGTCTGCTTTCTTGCTTTTGAAAAATAACATGCCAGACATTGAGTATGCAGTCCCAAATGCACTGACATTTTCACGAAATGCTTTTACATTTTTTAACTTTCTGAGGCAGTGATGGAAAGAAGAAAAAAGACATCGGCTGGGAGGGTTGCCCTGCTAATGTTGCTTCTAGAGTACATTGTGCAACCCACTGAGAGGGACAGTAGTCCAGTAGTAGAGCACATATTTTGTACATAGTTATCCCTTGTTCAGTTTCAGGTATCTCCAGGGACGGTTGGGAAAGAAACCCCTCTGAACCACTGGAAAGCTGTTACCAGTGAACATAGACAACACTAAGGGTATGTCCACATTGCAGAGTTATAGCAGTTTGGCACCACTTTAAGTGCTGTAGCTGCATCCTATGGAATTCCAGGACCTGTAGTTTTGCAAGGTCTTTAGCCTTCTCTTCCAGAGTGCTGGTGCCTCACCAAACTACAAATCCCAGGATTCTGTAGGAAGCCATGGCAGTTAAAGTGGTGTCAAACTGTAATAATTCCACAGTGTGGATACACTGTAAGTTAAATGAACTAACAGTCTGACTTTGTACAAGGCACGTTCCTATGTTCCAACTGGGTAAGGATTGGTAGAGGTAATCCACTGCATTACAAAGGCCCCAGATTCAATCCCTGGAGTGGGTAAGTACATTTAGGTCAGGTCACAGGCCGAGAACCTAGGGCATGTGACATATATACAAGAAAGAATGTGTCGAATGGATACAGTGGTTTTGTACACTGCCACAATTTCTGCCTGAGAGCTGGAGACAGACTGTATTTAAATGTAATTCACAGATGGCAATGCAAGATGAAGTGGGACAAGACAGGTGGGTCTTATTTGTGAAAGAGGGAGCAATTAGGAATTATATCCGATATCTGGGGAGGGGTTTTCTGCTTTGGACTTGACTCACTACAGAATTTGTTCCACTGCCTTATGCCAGCAGTTTGCTCCATTATATGGCTCAGGCATTATAAAACCCATCCAAGGAAGGGTTGGGGAGGGGAAGATTGTAGCAGTTCAAGGTCTTCTTTTACAAGCCTTGTGCTGTCTTGCTGGAGAAGCCAGTTGGCATCAACCAGTTTCATAAAAGTGGGCGAGGAGCTGGGTTGTTTTATGAGAGATTAAAATGATTCAATACATCCACTAAGTTGAACCTCCCACTGAAGGGTGTAACTGTCACATTTTAGAACAGTATACCACCACTGAGTCCAGAAAACACATATTATATCTACAAGAAGGGAGTGTGTATATATCATGACTCCAAGACCTGGAAACATTACTTTTTAGGCTACAGTTCCTGGAATGCCCAGCCAGCACAGGCACAGGAAGGAAGGGGATGCTGAGAGTTGTTGTCCAAAAAGTAACTTTTACAAGCTATGCATGATTCCATGAAGATGCAAAGCCACTGAATGAAGCATAAAATGCAGGTTTCAATTTTCCAGGAAGTTTCCAGAAACTTAAGATTCACACTATCATGTTTATTTGTCTCTTGCTGTTTGTTTGTTTTTTAAATACAATTTAAAGATAATGATATAACGAAAACAACAGCCACATTTTGGTTGCTACGGTATTTTAAAATATATGCCCACTAAGAAAAACCTATGAAATTCATAGGGTTGCCATAAGTCGACAGGTGACTTGAAGACCCATACACACACACTGTCAGGTGTAAGGTCAGTATTCCTAAGAGCTGTTCACTAAGGGCTAGTTTTCCGAGTCAAAGTACATATGGGAGATCTGTGACTGTATTTTGTGATGTTTTCTTTACTATTGGAATACTGTCGCTGTGGAAGACAGCCAGTTTTATTGGAGCAGCAGTACTGGAAGTGGGTGTGTGCTTAGTAAATGCTGTTTAGCCGTTTCCTCATTCAAAACCAGTGTCTGGAAGAGCTATACTACAATTCCCAGCATCCAACAGTATCTTGTACAACTGATACAAAATGGTAAGAATCACAAAATACTGACTGATGGTTTTGTACAATGGGCTTTCACCTTTAACGCTGTTCTGTTTTAAATCTTTGCTTATAAATTAATGTTTGATTTTAATTCTTTTAATTCTCAAGAAGTTTTAATATTATTTTAATCTTAACTCTTTGAATATATTTAGTTATATGTGGTTTTACTTTTATCTCTTTTTATTCTTTAAGCCATCCTGAGTCCCACTTTTGGGGAAAGCTGAAAAATGGAAAGTCATATATACATCACAGCTCAGAATACCATCCAAAATATATTCCTAGGGCGAAGGCAAAGGTGATGTACAAACTGCTTCAGGGGATTAGCACAACTTTGGGCTCACCTGAGATATTTTGCTGCCTGGGGTAAAGCAGCAAATACGCTTTCCCAAATCAAGGTGAATAATACCCAAGGCCAGAAATGTTGACACTTGGAGCAGAAAACTCCTCAAGCATTTATTTCCCTTTCTTGAGATAAAAATAAAATATCAACACATTAAATAATGATTTGCTTCTTTTCACAACACTCAGATCTATTGCCTGAACAGCTACCTCATTTAGTTCAATGGCAGGGCTGGCCCTGATAGAGTTTACACAACATCAATTGCCAACTACTTGACTAGGGATGCTGAATCTCCTCCTCCTCCTCCTCCTAACTTTACTTCCTGGAAACTTCTGTGACTCCTGATACCACCCTAACATCTCAATGGCTATACCTGGTATTATGTCTTGTTTCCTATCTTGCTTAGACTTGTTCTCTTGGCTTGCAGTCCTGTCCTAGCTATGGTGCAATCTAATGTCTCAGGCTCCAATCCAGCACACATTCCTTACTCTGATTTTGGATTAATTCTTGGCCCAAATTGCAATTGTGATTCTCTGCACATCCTGGCTCTAGATTATTCAACAACAACATAAAGCAACAAAGCACTTTACCAATATAATACACACACAAAACATTAAAAAAAAACCTCTGGGGAAAAGATATGGCAGATAATGCACAGAGCCCCTAACAGATAATTTTGCACTGGACAAGAAGAATACTGTAGGCAATTTATTTTATGAACTGCATTTTCAAAGGCACACAGATCATTTCCAGATCTTTGACAAAAGGATATAACTGTTGCATCATAAGAATGAGAGTTTTGCTCCAAAATGAGTAGCTAAGTGCACATATTCTCTAAAACTGCTTACACAACCATGGAAAGATACTCAAAACAGATGATAGAAGATGCTGATATAACAGGCTGTAAAAAGCAAAGGAAAAACATCAGAATATATTTGAGTATAAATGTATCATGGGAGTTAGAATCATAGGATCATATGGATGAGAGAGACCACAAGGGACATCCAGTCCAACACCCTGCCATGCAGGAACACACAATCAAAGCAGTCCCAGCAGATGGCCATCCAGCCTCTGTTTAAAAACCTCCAAAAAAGGAGACTCCACCACAATCTGAAGCTGTGTATTCCAATGTTGAACAGCTTTTACCATCAGAAAGTTCTTCCTAATGTTTAGGTGGAATCTTGTTTCCTGTAGTTTGAATCCATCCATTGCTCCGTCCTCTAGTCTCTGGAGCAGCAGAAAACAAGCTTGCTCCCTTTTCAATATGATATCCTTTCAAATATTTAAACATGGCTATCATGTCACCTCTTAAATCTTCTCTTCTCCAGGCTAAACAGACCCAGCTCCCTAAGCCGCTCCTCATAGGTCATGGCTTCCAGACTTTTTACTACTTTGCTGGCCCTCCTCTGGACACAGACACATTCCAGCTTATCAATACTCTTCTTGACTTGTGGTGTCTAGAACTGGACACAGTATTCCAGGTAAGATCAGACTAAAGCAGAAGAATGTGGTACTATTACTTCCTTGATCTAGACACTGTACTCCTATTGATGCAGCCTAGAATTGCATTGGCTTCTTTAGCTGTCACATCACACTGTTTACTCGTGTTCAGCTTGTGGTCTACTAAGATTCCTAGATACCTGTCACATGTACTGTTGTCAAGCTAGGTGTCACCCATTCTAAATCTGGACACTTCATTTTTTTTTCTCCATAAGTGTATTACCTTTACATTTCTCCCTGTTGAAATTCATTTTGTTAGTTTTGGCCCAATGCTCTTTATCTGTTAAGGTCATTTTGAATTATGATCCTGTCCTCTGGGATATTAGCTACCCCTCCTAATATCTGGTGTCATCTGCAAACTTGATAAGCATACCTTCTATTCCATCATCCAAATCATTGATAAAGATGTTGAATAGCAAAGGGCCTGGGACAGGACCCTGTGGCACCCCACTAGTCACTTCACTCCAGGATGAAGATGAGCCATTGATGAGCACCCTTTGGATATGGTCAGTCAACCAACTACAAATCCACCTAACAGTCACATTGCTTACTCCACAATTTACTAGCTTGTTTGCAAGAATATCATGGGATACTTTGTCAAAGGCCTTACTGAAATGAAGATATACTACATCCATAGCATTCCGTTCATCTACCATGCTTATAACTCTGTAAAAAAAAAGGTGATAAGATTAGTGTGGCATGACTTGTTTTTTTTTGGGGGGGGAACCCATGTTGACTTTTAGTGATCATGGTATTCCCTTCCAAGTGCTTACAAACTGTCTGTTTAATGGTTTGTGCTAGAATCTTTACTGATATTGATGTCATGTTGTCTGGGTGGTAATTATTTGGGTCCTCTTTTTTCCCTTTCTGAAAATGAGTACAACATTTACCTTCCTCCAGTCTGCTGGGACTTCTGTTATCCAGAAATTCTCCAAAATTATTGACAGTGGTTCTGAGACAACTTCTGCCAGTTCTTTTAATACCCTTGGGTGTAGTTTATCAGGCCCTGGGCACTTGAATTCATTTAGAGCAGCCAGAGATTCCAGTACTACCTCTTTACCTATTCTGTGCTGAATTTCCCCCAGGGTGGACACTGTTTTCCTTTTGGGAGAAGACTGAGGCAAAGAAGGTGTTGAGTAAGTTCTGCCTTTTCTCTGTCCCATTAGCACTTTGCCATCTTCTTCACACAGAGGCCCTACCATTTCCTTGTTCTTCCTTTTGCCATGGAAATAACAAAAAAAGGACTTTTTATTGTTTTTAACCTCTTCAGCATGCCTGAGCTTCTTCTGCACTTTAGCTTTTCTGACTTTCTCCCTATAATTGCTGACTATTTGTTTGAATTCCTCTTTGGTGATTACTCCCCTTTTCAATTTCTTGTACATATCCCTTTTAAATCTTAGCTCAGCTGTAAGTTTTTTATACATCCATCATGGTTTCTTTAGACACTTCCCATGTTTCATCATTGGAATTTTTGAAATTGTGCCTTCAATATCTAACTTTTAAGAAACTCCAATCCATCATGAACTCCTTTCTCTTTTAGTATTCCTGACCATGGGATCATACCCAATATTTTCCCTAAAAGTTTACTGAAATCAGCCTTCTTAAAGTCTAGAATGGATGTCTGATTACACTTGGCTTCCCCTTTCTGCTGTATAACAAACTCCAGAACATGGTCACTCCCACCTAAGGATCCCACCACTTCCACATTAACCAGGTCATCATTGTTGGTTAGAATCAGATCTAAAATAGCAGATCCCGTTGTTGCTTCTTCCACATTCTGGACAATGAAATTGTCTGCAAGGTAAGTGAGGAATGTGTTGGACCTTGTATTCTTGGCAGAGTTTGACTTCCAACAGATATCAAGATAGTTGAAATCTCCCATTACTACTATATCTCTCCTGTCTGGATGTGTGGTCATCTTTCTAGGAAGGCATCATCCAAGTTCTCAGTCTGGCTTGGGAGTCTGTATAGACCACCAAAATGACATCATTGTTGTTTCTCTTCCAATTAATTTTTACCCAGATACTCTCAACCTGGACTCCAGGATTTAAGTCATGGATCTCTTCACAACTGTAGACAACCTTGACATATAATGTTGCTTCTCCTCCTTTCCTGTTTGGTCTTTTTCTCTGAAATTGGTTACACCCCCTCTATTACTACATTCCAATCACGAGACTCATCTCATCAGGATTCAGTGATGCCTATTATATCATACTTGCTTTGCTATGTTAAGAGTACAAGTTCATCTTGTTTATTTTCCATTCCCTGTGCATTCATGTAGAGACATCTAAGACCATGGGTCATTCCTCCAACTGTTTAAGATTTTTTTTCCTTCCACTGTTGGGTTCTTGTACTATCCACCCAGTTCTCTCAATAACATTTGGGCTATTAGCTCCAGTGCTTGATGAACTCCTGCCCTCAAGAATACTGTCTCACTCCCCCACATAACTCAGTTTAAAGCCCTCCTGATCAGGTTTGTGAGACTCTTAGCAAAAACATTCCTGCCCCTGCTGTGAGGTGCAACCCATCACTTGCCAGAAGTCCATCTTCATGAAACCGCGGATGATAGTCCAAGAAGCCAAATTGTTCCTGGTGGCACCATTTGCAGAGCCAATTGTTCACCTCTCACTGTTGCTCTTGTTGCTGTACCTTGTCATCCCTGACAAGGGACAGAGCTTCAAATTGATTCTGTAGCTCCAAACTCACAGAATGATCCTTGGTCCTTCCACTTCTATGTGTTACATTCCTCCAAATATTTACCACCTGTATTTGGGAGATGAGCTCCTCTGCAGAGACATCCCCTGTATGTTCCTCATCCAGGACAGTCTGCTCCACTCTGTCCAAGAAAACCTCATGCTTTCTAATATACTGAAGAGTAGACACATGGACCTCAAGTTGCTGGACCTACTCTTCCAATAGGGCCACCAACTTGGCACTTGCTGCAGGTGTAGCTACCCACACCCTCTGGCAAAAACACAAATGTACCACAACTGTTGCAGGTGACTGTAGCAGCTCCCTCACCATCCATACTCAGTAGTCTTAAGTAGGCACTGAACAAAACTCTAGGCCTTCCCCTCAAAATTCCCCCACTAAATGCCCATGCAAAATGCCTGTTGGTTTTGCTGCTAGTTATCCAAGCTCCTATTCACCGAGCTCCAGGGACTGGGGCTGCAGCTATATAGAGAACTAGTAGCTGCTACTTCCTCCCCTGCTTTCTCCCCCCTGAGACCATGTGCTCACAATAGAATGCTAAGGAGCACACAAGCAAGCTTCCTCCCACCTCACATAAGCAGCCTTACTGCAACAAACACAACAGCCTTAACCCAACAAACTCTCCCAACAGACTCTCCAGAGCTGGGGAGGTTTAACCCAACAGACAGAAGGTCACTTTATCCTCTCTTCTATTATGCCCATATAAAATGCCTGTTGGCCTTGCTGACTATTAGCTAAGCTCCTGTTTGCCAAGCTCTAGGGAATGGGGCTTCAGCTATAGAGAGAACTAGCTGCTGTTAGTCAATCCCCTTGAATGTATAAGAAATGGTATGAAAAGCCTATGATTGAAAGAAACCAATAACCTGTGCTCCAGTTCTTCACTAGTAAAATACAACCTCTTTCTCCCTTCTACAGTGCCTGTCACATCTAAACCTTTAGCAGTCACAGTGCAGGAATCACAAGCAGAGGAACCGGGGCCACGCAGGGTAATAGAACCAAAAAATATTCGAAACCAGCACAAGCTACAGTCAGCAAAGTTTATTATCTGGTATAGAGAGGCTGGGACCACATATGCACATGCATGCAAACCCAATACTGCAAGTGTAGAATCTCAGGATCACTGGATATGAGGAAGCATAACTTCAACCCCATCCTAACAATCCTGCACACAATCATTAGTAGAAACATCAGCTTCTGGAGAGGCACTAAAGCCTCCAACCAATTCCAGAAACCCTTGTCAGAGTTGCAGATTCCCAATGTCATCATGATTGACATGGAAACAGCAACACTGATTGGCCACAAAGAAGAAGTGGTGGTATAAAATTAGCGGTGTGCACAAATGGCACTGGAGACTCACAGACAGCTTGTGATCTATGCACTCTTGATTTAGAAGTTGCACGTGCAAATTTTTATGTTGCTGCTAGGCAAAAAGAAACAGCCATGTCTCTGCAATTTGGGTTTTTAAAAAGCACAAAAGCAAGTGGGACACCCACAGCTGTTTGATTTGGTGACACACGAACAGTCAAACAAAAATGATAGCTGAGACTCACGTTATTGCTGCAGGTTTTATATCGAATATTCCTGCCTTCACAGCTCCTGGAGGGAAAAAACAAGATCAGAATGCAGTGCCTAACAGAAGTAGCATTAAAGGACTATCCTTCCCCATGAATTATTCTCTTGAATACTGGACACATGTCACTGTTTCTCACACATAATGCTGTTTGGAAGAGCATACATACAGCTTAGCATTACTGTCTGATGGAGCAGTTACAGCTTTTCCTGTTAGCCTTACCTCTGTGTAAAATTCCAACCTACCAAGAAGCAGATGGCTGGAGGACTGCCCCTCCTCCAGGCAGCATGGCAGCTGCCCCTTTTGCCTCTGAAATAAGTGAAGACAGGGAAAAGGTGTTTCTTTTCACTCCTAGCAAAGGCAGAAGCCAATGGCAGACAGGCTGCCTTGCTTCCAGCTGCCCAACTGAGCAAATACATGCATGCACACACCCTCCTGCCTCACAATCCCTCCATCCCATCCCCTGCCTGCCTTCCTGCACAAGCCATTGAGTAAATGCTTGCATGCACCCTCCCTCCTTGCAATCCTTTCATCCCATTCCCTTCCTGCCTGCTGATGTGAGTGAGCAAATGTGCGTAATACCCTCCCTTCTCACAACCCCCCCCGTGCATCCTCTTCCCCCACCCCTATTAGCAAGTGCGCTAGCAAGAGAATGCATGTTCAGCCAGGTCCAGCCACTCTGCCAGTCAGATTTCCTCCCAGCAACATCGGTGTTATCAAAGCGGTAAAAACGGTGTAGTGCAGCAGCAAAGGCAGGGCAAATACTCTGCGAATAATCAATTCTGCCAAGGTAAAATCTGCAAATGTGGAGGGAGGAGTGTAGTTCAAATTACCAGTATCAAGAGAAGGCCTTCTTGGTGGCTGCTCCCAGGCTTTGGGACTCCCCACAAAGGAAGGCTAGGCCAGCCTCCTCCCTGTTGTTTTTCCCCAGCCACCAAACCCCTTTTAATTAGGTGGACTGTTGCAAATTGATGGGATTGCAGAGGAAAATGGCTTTTTAATGAGTGGGAGCTAAACCTTTTAAATCAATGTGTTTTTAAATTGCTAAATTGCTTTTACTTCAAGTGTGTTTTAACATTATAACTTGTTTAATTATGTCCCACCATCCTGACAGGTACATCTGGTAGAAAATCAAGAGAGGGCCTTCTCAGTGGTTGCTTCCAGGCTCTGGGAACTCTCTTCCCAGAGAGGTTGCTTTCCAGAGAGGTTGCTATCCTTCTGCTAGCAGGTTAAGATTTTTTTTTATTATTATTATTTTTAGCAGACTTTTGAAGACTGACAGCCTTGCAGAGCTGAGCTTTACTGTCTGTGTTTTGTTTATTTGTTGTTTTTAATAGCTGTGTATTTTAACCAGTTTTAATTTTATGTCTAGTTTAATGATATTTTTAACATCTGTATTTGGTATATTTTAGCTATGTTCTTTTAGCAGTTGTAAGACACCTTGAATCTCAAACTGGGGGAAAGGGAAGAGGAGGAGGAGGAATTAGTTATTGTTTTACTATTATAATTTATTGCATTTTATATTTGTGCCCATTTTAAATCTTGTTTTGCCCAGTTTCAGGTGGGATAGAAGTCAAATAAATAAATAACATATCTTCTGAACAACCCTCCAGTTTTGCATTATCCAGGATCTCGAGTGTAACATAAATTACCAACCTGCCATTTAAACATCTCCTCAGAGAATAGGATGCGCCTCCCCCACAAGTACGGGAGCAATCGCTCCATGCTCCCCAGGCATCCCAGCCACTTTCTTTATCTTCATCTGAATGGGTACTTCTTGAGACCTGGAAACATGGCAGAAAGAAAAGTAACTAGTAGTCCAGGAAAGCTGCATATTTTTCAAAACCCTTTACCTATTTGATCGTGATTCCTGCATGGCCCTTGTGGTCTCTTCCAACTCTACAATTCTATGATTCTATGATTCTATTTACCCTGAGGAGACTCCTGTCCTGGTGACAATAAAACTGTTACAAAATAATTTTTTATGTCAAAAGAAATGATATCATTAGAGCTGTGAAAAAAAATGGATTTCCAAATGTTTCCCCCCACCCCTTCGAGCCCTTTCTCTGTTACATCATATTCATCTCCTCTGGGGCTTCTAAATCCTGTTAAGAATATTAGACTTTGAAAAACTCTTCCCAGCATCAATCTGCAAAATAAGGTAAGGTAGACTGCTCACTTGAGGATGCTGACTTAGTAAATGTTTAAGGCATTCAAATAAGAGTATCTTTGTTCCAGAACATCCCTGCTGCGCACACACAGTTGAGATTGGCTGCTGTCTGTCTGTATGACTGATTGTTCTGGCGTCCCTATCTTTCCCTTCCAATTTAACTCTACCGCAAGGTTCTTCTGGGATAAATTTAATTCAGTAAGACCCCCTTTATCCACACAATGGCTTTAGGGAGCCCTGGTGGTGCAGTGGTTAAATGCCAGTTCTGCAGCCACAACGTTGCAAGTTCAATCGCAAGGGCTCCAAGGTTCACTCAGCCTTCCATCCTTTTGTAGGTCAGTAAAATGAGTACCTGGCTTGTGGGGACAATTAGCTAACACACATTGGAAACCACTTGGAGAATTCCTAGCATGCTATAAAAGCGGTATAGATGTGTAGGTGCTATTGCTTAACAATTTGTCAGCCTTTCTGAGAACCTTCGTGGCTGAAGAGCGGGGTATAAATACCAAATAAATAAATAAATAAATATTGTTAACCACGGTTTCAGTTACCCACAGTCGCTGCTACCAGAAGCGTTTGTGGGCCTTTCTAGATCCTTAAGTGAAATGCTATGGTATGCTTGGGATGGAAGTTGACCAGAATTTGTTGTGCAAGTGTCTTTAGAGGAAGCGGAAAGGAAAGAGAGGAAAGCTGGGAGTCGATCAGTTCCTTCGTACTCTACAGGGCAGCAGGTGAGCAGCGGTCGGGACTCCTCCCAGCCATGGGAAGCAAAAATATAAGGTTTGAGGTACTTGTGGAATGATAAATGGACAGAGCAACAAAGACCAAGAGAGCTTTTTCAGTACACATGTAGCCTATGGCTTTTATGTGCAAGTGTGTTTCTGTGCAAGTGTGTTTCTGTGTGTGTGTCCAAGCGAGGAATCCGTTCCATAGGCATTTGTGTCTCCTAGATTTTTGTCCCAAATCTGGTGACCTAAAAATATGCTTTTGCAGGCTAGGAACCTTGGCTCTATAGACGCTTGTGTTTCCACTTCTGCCTCAAATCTGGTAACCTGAAAATGCATTAGTGCTGGCCCACCTAATTCAAAATCAGAAGTAAACTTCTTCCTTTAAAGAAGAAGAAGAAGCAACTGTAACTACTTTTCCATAGCACGTCACACTGCTCTGAAGCATAGCCATGGCAAACTTTACTGGATACCTTAATTCTGCTTTTATAAAATAAAGTATATTGACAAAGAGATTTGATCTTGGCCTTAAGTGGTTTGGATTAAGTGGTACTGATGCCGTGAGATGTAGCTGCACATAAAGAACACCTAATCATCTGTATTTTCCACAGGATTATATTTCTGGCCCTTCCAGGCTTTATATAGGTAGCAGGATGTTAGTCCTTCAGATGCATAAACATTGGGCTAAATGAAGTTCTTCATGGTGATAATATTATGCACAACGGCACCATTCTGCCCCCCCCCTCAAAAGATGCAAGTTACATCCAGGCTCTGGACTTGTATTTATCAAACAGAGTAGCTTAGGGATTTCTAAAAAATACTTTTTCTTTATTAATAAGAATATTTATATCTTGGTTCTCCCTCCAACACAGAACTATTCAACACAGCTACCAAAACAAAGCATTAAAATAAACATAAACTAAACCCACATCACTAAATTACAGAAGTCAATAAAATATTAAAACAGAGGGACTTTTTTTTTTGAAATGTTGTTTTCGCTTTGTTTTGTTTCTTATGTTTATTTTTTGTCTGTAGTCCTTTTGTGTTAACTTAAATGTTATATGTTATGATCATTAATAAAGATATTAATCCAGAAAAAAAAACCCACAGAGGGACATTATTTAAAACATTAGTTCTCAAAACAAGCCATGGGGTATATGGAAAATAGCATGGAAGTTGTCACTGTTGACCCTAGGGCACAGTTTGTTATTGGCTCCTACAAAAGTGTTCTTTTTGTTCATTCCAAGTTGCCTTCTTCCAACCTGGGTTCCACCCCCCTCCACAATAGAGTCTCTCTGGCTTTTCTTCACAAATGAAGATTCAGGAAGGACTCATCCCACGCTTTCTGCAAGCGCGCTGATGACTAAAAAGGCCAATCTGAGATAAACAAGTCCGGTTGCAGAAAGCACAGTAGAAGGTCTCCTTGGGTGATGTTTCCGTGTTGCGATTCTTTCTGCGTTGTCGTTTCTCTTCAAGACTTGTTCGGCGTGAGTTCTCAAATAAGGCTGCAGCATTGTGGATAGTGCGTCTCCATGCCTCTCGATGTGAGGCCAGGGCGGACCAATGTTGGTGATCAATTTGGCCAAGCCTGAGATGTTTTTTCAGGGAGTCCTTGTATCTTTTTTTTTTAGCACCCCTCTTATGCTGACCCATGGCGAGTTCGCCGTAGAGTACTATTTTTGGGAGGCAATGGTCCTCCATCCTAGAAACGTGCCCTGCCCAACACAGCTGTGTTCTCAATATCATGGCCTCAGTACTGGTGATCCCTGCTTGCTCAAGGACAGCAACATTCGTCACATACACAATAGAGTACAAACTCCATAATATGGTTGTTGCTGGGGAATGGATGGAATCCAACATGCCTGCTAACTGTCAGGAGGGCAGGGAATGGGACCTCACCTTACAACCTTTTCAATTATGTTTGTCACTAATGCATCTCTGTTTTGTTTTGATCCACACCAATATGTACACTTCACTCACTCTTCCAGTGTCCTGGAAGAATGACAACATTGTGCAGTAAGGCAGCACAAAAGATGGAACCTTCCTGCTGCGCTGCCACTTTACTTCAGTTTGTGGTAAGCCCCTTAAAGGACAATTACAACTGGGAGAGGGAGGAGGAGAGGCTGATCCCACTTGAACATTTAGTGAACACAATTAATGAATATAGCCATGGTCAAACAAACCGAAAGATCAGTGTCCAACTCCTCCTTGCCAGCTGCTAAGAAGCATGACTACCCATTTGTACTCGAAGCAGGCTGAAAAAAAGGCATATATCTTTTTGAGTGTAGCCAGTGGAGTGTGATTCCAGTTTTAATCAAGTGAAACTGTGCCCCAAGTATCAAAAGTTTGAAAACATGGCCTTAAACCAACAAAAGCCTTAAAAAAGCAAATTAGCAAGCGATTCTCAAGCACAGTCCCTAAACAAAATATTACCCTTCTGTGCTTGCTTGCAATTTGTCACTGATTTAATTCCTTACTGTGTACCTCCAGATTCTTCCCAATTCAAGTCATGCCCAATTTGCTGATTTTCCTTCCCCTTATTTGAATTTGGTTTCACATCATAGGCAAATATAATATGTAGATTTGATGAAAGCTGACAGCTAGTAAATCAAATATTATTTTGCTAGTAAATTACTAGGCCAGTTCAAACTACTTTTAACTCTTTTCCCATGAGACAAATGATTTGGACTGGCTGGAGTTTAAGTCAACAGTGTGGGTACTGGTTTAGTCAAATGATTACAAAGAAAGACTTGCCAACATAAATGAGAGCTTTGATCGTCCTATAAGTCAAATTAGGTTTTTGGAACTAGATATCATTCAGAACAATTGGTTCTTATCTACTGAAAATGTAATATTTGAAGAACTGTACATTGTTTAGATGGTTCTAGCAACATTCAATCCAGTGACTGTTAACACACACTTACAAGGGAGTAAGACTTTGTGAATTCAGTATACTTCTGAGTACATGTGTCTAAGTTTCTGCTTTCAATCTGTTGCACTATATGAGAGAGGTAGGTAATCTGGGTCCCTTCCAGATGTTTTGGATTACAACTTCTATACAACCCAATCAGCAATGGGCAAGGGTGGGAATCATGTGGACATCCAACTATAGTTAGACTAAAAGTCCCAGCAGCCTTAGCCAGCATAAACAATGGTAAGGAATGCTGAGAACTGAGATCCAACGGCATCTGGACTGCATGATTTCTATCCCTAAGTCCAAAACACTGAGAACACCAAGCTTATCTGTGAGTTATGCAGGGACCCTTGGTATACTCTGGGGTTTGGTTCCAGGATCCCCTGTGGATATCAAAATCCATGGATGTTCAAGTCCCATTATATACAATGGCATAGTTAAATGGTGTCCCTTATATAAAATGGCAAAATCAAGGTTTCATTTAATTTTTTTTAACATTTTCAAACCATGAATAGTTGAATCCATGGATACAGAGGGCTGACTGTACATTCAGTCTATGCTTATTTTATGAACTGCACAAAGACGACAGCACAAGATTTCACACAACCATGCTATTCCTCCTTTGGAAGCTACAGTAGCAAGAGAAAAGATTTCTTACCCACATAAATGAACTGTAAAGGCACCATCTGATCATGGAAGCAAGGTCAGCCCTGGTTAGTACTTAGATGGGAGACTGCCAGTGAATGTAGGCTATATTTCAGAGGAAGGCAATGACAAAACACCCCTGAGTATCCCTTGTCTAAGAAAACCCCATGAAATTAATGGGGTCACCATAAGTTGACAGGGGACTTGAAGACACACAAAAATGAATGAATGAATGAGCGAGGTATCACTCACCTCAAATACAAAACAGAGCCCATTCACATGTTTAGTGGAGTCATGACCCTTTTAGCAATACAGTGACATACATGTACTGTATGTGAGAACTGGCCCTGAAAGAAAGTTGACTAGCTTGAAGGTCGTGGTGGTATTACAATCTATCACTTCTGCTTTACTGTTGGCCAGTCCCAGGAAACTGGATCTGTATTTAAGAACTGAAGACGAGTTAGGTCAGCAGAATAATGGGAGAGGAGCCAGGGGGCTTACATTGGCTTGTAAAGTTAACCAGCCACCTGTGTGTGTGCCTACAAGTGGCTCTTCAACTTATGGCAACCACATAAAATGTTTGCAAGTCCTAAAAAGTCTCACCTGACATTCAGTGCCACAATGAACCATGTCAAATAAGGCATAGGGCTATGATACAGTGAAAAGATCAGACACTTACTTTCCTTTAACTGCCTTAGTTTATATTATCTTACAGATTTGACCTAAAACACAGTCTGGCCTCGCTCCTTCATGTGAGTAAATTGTTACTTAGGGGTTGTCTAAACGGTCAAAATAATCCTCATGGAATCCGCTTGGCAGGTGACGTGTCTAAACAGACATTTGCATCTATGCATCATATTTGGAAGAGGGGCAGCCAAAATCCACCGTAAACTCTGTAGGGTAAGCCTTCACAGCTTTTCCAGGAGTTTTTAAAAAGCTCCGTATGGAATGCACATACCCACTCATTAAGACAGTCACATTCACATCACTGTGCTTTTCCATAGGAGAGGCAGCACAAGCTGAGGATTTTTGGTTAAGCAAGAGATCAGTAAGATGATAAAACAGATCTTTTCCTCTCTTTTCTCTTTTTTTTAATACACGTGAAATATTGCTTCTGTACACCGTGGTAAACTTAAAAAAAAAATTCAACGGTGGCAAATTTAAAAGCACAAGTAATTCTCTTGCGGCTGGCATCTTGGCTAGGGGGCATGCAAAGTTTAGGGGGGCTCCAAAACCATTAAGACAGCTTGCAGCTGTTGCAAATTGCTACTATTCTAGAACAATCTGTTCCTCCCCCTCTCCTACCGATGAGCCCTTAGCAACAAAAGGAGAATTCTCAAGACTGACAATTCCTGCTTGTTTGCCTTCCACCCTGGTTGACACCACCGACACCCTAATCAGGGCTTGGGGAAAAAATACTTTTGGGAATACAACTCAGAGAATCACTCAGTTGGCCATACTGTCTGGGGGATTGAAGGAGCTACAGCCAAAAAAAAAAAAAAAAGGAGTTATGTGTCCAAGCGCTGGCTGTGACATATTGGAGTCACTAACTGGGGTGACAGAGGGGTAGAGCCACCTTTCCCAGTTCTTTCTGCAAAAACAGAAACATCCATGGGGATTAAAAGCAAAGGAGAAAGAGAAAATCAAGCCCAACCTGTTTCTTTGTTCTTTCCATTTCCCTGTTTTTCTTATTCTCTGCCTGATCTCCAGGCCACACTAGGTCATGGAAAGATATGATTCCACTGATAGTTGATCACATTCTTTACTCCAAGACTAGTTAATGCACCATGTTCATATCCCATAAAAATCTTAAGGTGAAATACCTAGAAGTAAGGACTGCCATGCCCACCATACGTAGCACAATTTATTACTATTTATAGATCGTGTGCATGGTACTTTACAGACAGCAAGTTGACACATCCTGGCCCCAAGGAGTTTATAACCTAAAACTCAACAAATATGAGAAAAAAGAGGAAGATAAAAGTAGGGATACAGAAGGGAATTTAATTCAGGTACAAGTACATGAATAGCTATAATAGGTGATGAGGACTAAGATGTTCTGCCAAAGGCTCTGCAGAACAGAATTACGGGGCAGCAATGGTGTAATTATAAGCCAACCATCAAGGGGCATTTCTATTCCAATAAGCTACATCTGTTAAATGAAAAGTCCAAAATACTATCTAAGCATTTGCAGCCGGAGAGTTTCATTATCAGATATTAAATAAAATAAGGGACATTTTTTGTTTATTAAAAATATCTGTGTATTAAAAGACTGTAAAAATGAGTGGCCAATTTATCCAATTTTCTAAAGAAAATTTTCCAGGATTTCAATGGGCAACATATAAAAGTTCTAAAAATACTCTTGGCAGCTAATTCACTTGGCCAGAATTTACAACTAGCAAAAAACTTATTCCATGATATGATGTCCATATGAATTTTTCTGTAGCAGAAAGGTACAGTTTCTTTTTATAATTTTCTGATAATCCCCTGGTTTCTTGTAAATTAAAGATTTCTCCCCCTATCTACAGGTGATGACATAGTAGTACAAAGATTATAGCACAAGTACGGCAATAAATCAGCCAATAAAGTTGGATTTTGCAGATTAATTTTATTTCTTGATTAATTAAATCCATTTTAGCCAAAATTAAAAGCAGGCAAAGGCTGTTCCACGAAAAGGCAATGGTTCAACTTGTTGTTAAAACTACTAAACCCAGTGGGTCACTGTAAAATAATTATGACACCAAGGTGCTAAAAGAAAGCCAGATACCATAATACATTAAATTACTCATCCAATTTTTCAAAGAGCACTCACCCCTTCTCACATGCAACTGATTGCTTCAGATTTCAATGGACACTCTGGGATGGTTCTTCCACCACTAGACTCTCTTCCCATTTTCCACTTATCCCACCATCACATTTTATCCACTCCTTGATAGCCAAATGCCGTCAAACCCTTCTGGTCCCAGATTTCTGCCTTTGCTTGCTATTCATTCACCAAGACACTTCAGTGCTCGATTTATGTACAAACTGAGTAATAGCATGGGCCTTCAGATTATGTAGGGTCTCTTAAACATCAAGCTTTACACCATTTGTATTTTTACTGTCAGTGAGAGGGGAAAGTATTTGTGAGATTGTGGTAAAATAACTTGTCTGGGTTTAAATAATGTGCACCTTGGCTTAGAGGGAGGGGAAATGTCTTAGACCAGCCCTTGCACAAGCTTTTCATGGAAATTGTGACAAGTTCGGTTCCTGGTATCAGTAGTTAAAAGGATCAGGTGGCAAGTGATCAGGAAAGACCTCTGTCTCAGACATTGAAGAGCAACTGCCAGTCTGAGTAGACAACAGTAGTCCAAAATGACAAACAGTCTGAACTGGCTCAAAAGAGGACCTTACAGAAATGCAACTTGTATAGACAAAGAGCTATTCGACTCCATCAAATCCATTCTTTGCCTCAAGAGACCATGGCCATCACATCTTGTCTTGTTTAGCTAGGTCAAATTAATGCATCTCTGTATGTTCTTCATAACATCCAGGATTTTCCACCTGTAATGGAACTCAGCTGATCTTTTTATTATAAGATGTAGTTTGAAACATAAAAGATTGGAGCAACAAGAAAGGGGATAAGTAATTATATGTGTATATACAAATAAGGGCCTAAATACCCTAAAGGCACCAGATCCTACCTGTTCTTGGATGCTAAATAGGGTCAGCTCTAGTTAGTACTTTGATGGGAGACTGCCAATGAATACCAGGTGCTGTGGGCTATGAACTAAAAACTGGATATATGGAAAACTGAGAGTAATAGAAATCAGCAGATTCATCCCTCTCTAGTGTGCAGTTTTAGCTGCTCAATATATGGATTTTATCATGTCTGATATACTGTCTTCCTTCCTTCCTGTTTGTTTGTCTGCTTCCTGTGGTGCCCATTGTTCCCTTCATGGGGAGGAGAATATCATAGCTCTCAGGCATGGGGTGCAACAAACTTGAATATGGTTTCCAGTTTATCAATAAACTGAACTAATGAAAACTGATTTCTCTCTCTGTGCTGAACGCTTTGGTCACAGTCCTTTCCCACCCTCTGATAAGGCCCACAGGAATGACATAAGTAAGTACTGACAGGATCAGCTCCCCACCATCTATGAGTGGCACCAGGATCATTCCCCCGCTCAAAGGACCTTTACAGTAACTAGTGAGATTAGGTGTCAAGCCCAGCTAAGCACCTGATGGGGCAGGAACAGAGCCCTCAACCAATTGTTTAGCAGTTACTTTGAGATCTCCAGGCTAATGGTGTGCATGTGCTAGGGCCTTCCTCACTTTCCCAATGGCCAACAGTGTCCCAGCTGGGTCTGTCAGGGTCCAGCATTCTGAAGCATGAACTCAGTTAAAGAGGCCTGATCCTGACTTAGCAGTAAGGGTCACTGCTCCTGAACCTCCACCCCAAGGAAGCTATCTAGCTGAGTCATCCTTTGCCTGTAGCTGGCCATTCCCTTCTTGTCTTTTCCCACCTCTCTCTTCTCTACCCTGGGACAGGAAGAGGTCAAAGGTGCTTCTTCCTTATCTCTCCATCTGAGGTATCTTTGAGGCTCTCTCTCTTTCCTCTTGCCCATATCTCCCTTTCCACTGACTGCTGCAAACATGGCCTATTTCCCTGCCTTCCTTCTCCCCATCTGGTCACCACACTGACAATAATAGTTGCTTGGTTGCCTACACAGCACCCTTGCAAGGATACTGCTAGCAGAAACCACTGGTTCTTCACTAGATCTCCTGTAGACTCCAGGATGCAGGACCATAGCACACTGTTCTAAATGCTTTGAACAATTAGAAAAAGCTGGGAAGAAATGTTGAGAATAAACAAATCAAATACATTCTTATGGGTACAATGTTTTGTTTCCCAGGGGTTCAGAAATATTGCTCTTCCCAACCCTGTCTAGTTTAATCTCCAACCGTAGGAATTCTCGTAGATGTCGCCCAACACCTTGTCATACATTCTAATGCTTTCATGGGGACTGAGAACCAAGTCGGTCTCCATAGAAAAGGTTGGATTTAATGTTATGACTTGCTTAACCAGCCAGTAGGAAACTGTGACATCTGAGACAGCAAAGAGACTTGGCCTCTTGCCTGGTCCCATGCATTCTGGTGGGAACTTATGTAGCCAACAGAGGCATGCCAGACATATATGGCAACTTGAATCATATTATCCTTTCAGACATCAACTAAGTGTCATTACTGGGAATTTATGTAGCCAGCAGAGAGACAGAGGATGGATGGATGGATAGATAGAGATGTATGACAACTCTAATCCTATTATTTCAGAAATGAACAATATGTGATTGGAAGGAGTGTTTGTTTCTTCATTTACATTTATGAGAAGACCATTTAACTCACCCCCCAAAAAGTGAGCACACGAATAAATCAGCACAGTGATATCATGAATCAGCCCTGAAGACAGCAATATGAAAACAGAATAATGAATTACACTCAGAGTAGAGACTAAAATAAATAGTCAACATCAACTTTAAAATGAAGGGTAAATACATAATATTGTAAAGATGTCCAAATGTGTGTAAATATGTATTTTTTTTTATGTATTTATTTATTTATACCCCGCTCAGCCACAAGGCTATCAGAGCGGCTTACAAATTGTTCTAAGCAATAGCTATTTACACATCTACACTGCCTTATACAGTTTCCAATGTGTGTTAGCTAATTGCCCCCCACAAGCTGGGTACTCAATTTACCGACCTACGAAAGGATGGAAGGCTGAGTGAACCTTGGAGCCGGCTGGAATCGAACTTGCGACGCGGTGGCTTGCAGTACTGGCATTTAACCACTGCGCCACCAGGGCAGCAGTAATGAATTACTTTTAAAAGAGAACTTTTCAAGCTCTGGCTGTTCTCAACCAGGAGCTTAGTTAGCTGGATGTAAAACCAGAGATTTCAGAAAAGTTAAATTCATCACTCCTTATATTTGTGAAGTAGGATGTCTCTGTGTTAACATCCCAGGTTATGAAAAAGAAATAAGGCAGGTTTGAAAAGGGTATCCATTTTCAAACAAGATGCTTTCCCCTCTCTGAAATATAGTGGGGCATTTTTCTGTCATCAGGACTAGCCAAACACATTTTTCTGCCAGTGGAGAAGATGACTCCTCCCCAGGAATAACTTTTCAAGACCTGAGCAAGGCTATTGAAGACAGGGTATCTTGGAGGTTTCTCATTCATAAGTCAAAGCCAAACTGACAGCAATTAACAATAAGAATAACAAATTGCTAATATAGCTGGCCTAAATACCCTAAAGGTATTAGATCCCATCTGATCTTGGAAGCTAAGGAGGGACAGCTCTGGTTAGTATTTGGATGGGGGACTGCCAATGAATACCAGGTACTGTAGGCTATATTTCAGAGGAAGGAACTGGCAAAACCACCTTTGAGTATTCCTTGCCTAAGAAAACACTATGAAATTCATGGGGTTGCCATAAATCGACAGGCAACTTGAAGGCGCGCGCACACACACAATGTAGCACCCCAAACCACTTTCCTTATCTGAGCAAAAGGATACAGCCACATTCAACCTATTGGGAAGATTGTATAGGGCACACAGAAGTCAACTGATCCTCTAATCTCTACAAAGAACATGTAGATTTTGCTCATTCAAGAAAATATAATGTATTGCATCTGCACTGACTTTTATTGACAGCATAAGGAGACTGGATAATAGTTTGTGAATGGATGGCAAAAAAGACAAATTACTCAGGTATTCAAAACTACCATGAAAGAGTATCCTGTAAAGTACAGTTGATATAATTCTTCCAATGCAATTCCAGTATAAGATTTGTTCTGAAGAAACAGAGGCTCTCATTCCTTGTGGTAACATTGTGGTGGATGCCAGTTTTCTGTCTCTCACAATTATATATTTGAAATATAATGACAGATTACAGGAAATGATCATACAGACAGGGTGATTTATAAACTTATTTAAACAATGTAACTTTTATCAGTTGTGCAACATTAATCACCAGCCTATAAAAAAATATTTTCTTGTATATGATCCTCTCAAGAGTGACTTGCTGAAAAACCCTTTTTAAAAAAACCCAACAGATTTATACACTGCATTTACTTTCTGGAGCAACTTAATGACTCCATGCTGATAAGCAGAATTGTGTGCTTTTCGGGAAAAGCACAGAAATAATGACAACATATCCGTTTATCCTCCAAATCAGGCAAAATGCAGCATAATCTGATATTTAATGGCATATCTTCCAAGTGAAACTACTCTGTTGAAAGCATAGCTGTGTCCAAATAATTCTTATGTTGCAAATTTCTGTTTTTCAGTAGACTTACCCCCAGATTTTCATTATGTTGAAAAGCTTCAAAATTAAAACTCACTTCTTTCTTATTACACAAATTAAGTAGAGTCCTTTCTACTTAGATAATAGCAGATAACAGTAAACCCTATTAAAATAAAGGACTTCCTGTCCAAACATACCATAGAGTTGCATTAGAGGACCTGCTGATTCCTAGAGAGAGGATGCCTCTCTAGGCATTTTCCAGTGCAACTCTGAGGCGTCCTTGCATCCCTCTTTTTTCAACCATGGACAATTGAAACCGCGGATATTGGTTCCATGGATACAGTGGAGTGACCTGTAGTTATATTTTAAGGTAACCATTTACAGTGCTATTTCTTAAGTTACTTTTAAAAAATCTGAATGCTACACAACACGGGTTTATGGTACAAAACACATTCATCTCCCTTCGACCTTAATACCCACCACAGAATGTGAGGCATGAGCAGAAGACATACCATGAGCCAGCATTTGAACAAAGTGAAATTTCTCCTCTACTCTTTTAGTGACAACATACCCTTATAACTATTAAAGGAATTACAATGTTTCAGTGCATAAAGTAGTACAGTTATGCCTTCCTAAATTGCACTTATCATTTAATTTTGTTTAGTAATTTAGTTATACCTTTGTTATTGAGGGAAAGGAATGAATTATAAATAATTACTTAAAAGTAAGTAGTTCCTTCCAAACTCTGGCCCTTTCTTATTCCAAGGCAGGTGAACAAAATTTTTTAAATGCTGATAATGTTGTACCTTACCACCACCTATTAATAACCCATTGATCTGACTGAGAAGGCCCTGCATGGTGCAGTGGTTTGAATGCTGGACTAGGACTCTGGAAGATCAGGGTTCAAATCCCTGCTCATCCACAGAAACCCACTGGAGAACTTTGGGCAAGTCACAGTCTCAGAGGAATGGCAAATTCCCTCTGAACAAATCTTGCCAAGAAATCCCCACAACAGGTTCACCTTAAGATCACCATAAATGAGTTGAAGGTAGATCTTGACCCTACAGAATGGAAATTAGAAGTGGGCCTTGTCTACTTGGCTGCCATCTATAGGTGAAGTATGTCATAAGATTCAGAGAACAAAAATGCAGTAAAGACAAAAAAAAAAAATCTCTTGGTTCTAGTTTAAGAACCCCACTGGGAGTCAATCTTATGTCTAAACTATATCAACCTGTGTGTGTGTGTTGTGTGTGCCTCTAAGTTGCCTGTCAACTTATGGTGAACCCCATGCATTTCTAGTTTTCTTAGAAAAGGAATTCTCATATGTGTTTTTGCCAGTTCCTTCCTCTGGAATATAGTTGGTAGCACCTGGCATTCATTGGCAGTCTCCCATTCAAGTACTAACCAGGGCTGACCCTGCTTAGCTTCCAAAATCAGACAAGATCTCAGAACTTTAGGTTATTTACGTCGTATCAACCAGGCTACTACCAAAATAAAATTCAATTAAATAAACAGAAGGTTTATTTTAATGAATTTCAGTGGTAACAGCTATAGTTATTGGGCTTTTTAATGAAATATGGGACACCTATCTTATACTGGCAATCTTTGTGGGACCAAATGGGATTACAGGGACACCATACCAAGCCTTCCACACACCTTAAAATATAAAGTAGCATGAAAGGATAGCATAGGAATCAATTTCACAGAAAAGTTGTTTCTGTACTATAGCCCCCAGTACACCCCAGCCAGTTTTTTAAAGGAGTGGAAGTCCGAAAAGACTTTTCCAAGCCCTGGTTTGCAGAGTACAACTGAAAGGTCTTTCGGCCAAGGCTTTCAGCCTCACATCTTAACTTTGCTTTTGTTGTGAAAGGTCTTCTATAATTTATTTTAGTTGTGCAACTTCTACAGGCAGCATGTATGAGGAATTTGTACAGTATGATCCTGTATTCATGGGGCATACGTTCCCAAACTTACCATGGAATAGCAAACCCTATTGAAACTAATGACTTCCAGCCCAACTTCCAGTGTAAGCATACCATAGAATCATGCTGGAGGAACTAGAAAATGCCTAGAGAGGACATATTTTTACAGACCCGTGTAACTGAAATCACAGGTGCATATTCCCCCAGATATGGGAGTCATACTGTATGCAGACTTGTGTAGGTATATACAATAGACATCAGCAAAATCTTCCCCTGCAAATCGGTCAAGAGTCAAAGGGAAAATTCTGTTCTGGACCACATGCCAACAAACAACTGATTATGTACCAGTTTTACCGCTAATTTAAGAACAAGGAAGCAATGCACCAGCCAAAGGAGCAGAACAGTGCCAAATCATTGTTCCAGCCATTTATGCCATTAAGCAGAAGGAATGTTACTGTTTCAACATTCAGCATTCAAAAGGCACACAGGCAATTGCTACACAATTAGCTCCCATTAGTCTTGTCAAGGTGGCAGATTATTTTTTAAAAACCTCTGTTGCTTTGAATATGAAGTGATTACTTGCATATGTGAACCAGCCAACAGAGATTATGCATCTCACAGGTTATGTTTATCAAAAGAGCTGAATTCATACATTCAGCTGTTCCGGCTCCAGTTCTATCCCATCCCACCCATGAATCCCCCAGTTCTGATTTTAGCTGCCTAAACCAGCTTATAATTTCTTAAAGACACACACACATACAAAAAGAACCACTGAGCTGTCTGTCCTATGTAGTTTGGCTCTCAGGAAAGGTTAATCACTTTGGCCTCATTTTAAGAAAAGCTGTTTAAGGAAATGTCAAACCCAGTACTTTCCAGTGTTCTTTTAGCTTTCAAGTTCTTGTTTTTATGTCAGCTTTACTTTTCTATTCCTTTTTAAACTGATAGGTGTGTTTTCATACCAATGTCTAGTACAAGGTCTGGCTGTGAATTCATTAATTCTGCCTCCCAAAAAACATAAATACGTTTTTAATTTAATTAACATTGCACTGCCAGAACAGTTTAAAATGTCCTGGCTTTGATTCTAAACAGTTGTTTCTAAAGTTACTATGACACCTCTGAGAAGTCTCTCCTGCTTACAAAGTTTATTTTTTGATTACTTACTGAAATTCACACCCTAATTGTACTTTAGCATATCTAAAGTCTTAAAGGCTATAATAACCCATACCAATTATTAATAAAGTGATAACTTAGTGAAACAAAGACAAAGAACTCTGCCCTCCATCCTGAGCTTAACAGGTAATCTTCATTGTCACCTCTACATACGAATACATATTGCAAAAAATATCAGATAAACTAAAACACATACTATATGCGAGACCAAGGGCTTGGTTACACGGTGAAAAAAAAAACGTGAAGAATTCGCCAAGATTCCTAATTGTTTACATGCATTGCAGCACAAAGTCATCTCTTTCAGAAGGAGGGGGGCATAAAAACCCATTAGTAACGCAGTAAAGGATTTCGGGGCTTTTCCCGACTTTTTTGAAAAGTAGCGCATTTTCGATAGTCTGAACAAGCATTACACTACGTGCTGTGTGAATTACCAGCAATCTTTCGGATACATTCACAGCAGAGCTTTGCCATGATTGGTTGAACTCACCAGGGAGGGGGTTGGACAAGGAGGGGATGGAGGAAAGATGCATGTTGTTTCCAGCCTTGTGTGTGTGTGTGTTTCCTTCTCTCCCTCCCGCCTTGCTACTTTCAGTCTCTGTGTGTGTGAATGATCTAGTCTTCCCTTCTGAGATTGCATCCCTTCTCTTCTCCTTGTGCTTAGCCACGAAAAAGACTGGATTTTTAGCCTTGTGTGTGTGTGTCTTTCCTTCTCTCCCTCCCGCCTTGCTACTTTCCGTCTGTGTGTGTGTGTGTGTGAATGATTCATCTCCTCTCCTGCGATCGCGTCTCTTCCCTTCTCCCTGTCTTGTGCTTAGCCACGAAAAAGACTGGATTTTTAGCCGTGTGTGTGTGTCTTTCCTTCTCTCCCTCCCTCCATGCTATCTTGTGCCCAGCTGCTACGATCTGAAGAATTAAGCAAGCCTTTTCTAGTCTCTCTTGTGTGTGTGTGTGTGTGAATGTTCCTCTCAGGCATTCCTGTGGTAATCAAAGGATGTGCTTGGGATGCCACGCCCTGTCTCAGTCTGTGTGTGAATATCAAAGCGAAACACAGCTGAAAACAAAACCGATAGATCAATTAAGCCATATATCATCTGAACGATGCACTACAGCTGCGAAACAGCGATAAAGCGCAAATTATCGCAATAAAAACTGTCGTGTAACTGAAGTCCAAGAAATGGTCTTAAAGCATGAAAAAAATGGCCGATTCTAGCATCATGTTTGCAACCAGTCATCATCCCTCCCACATCTTTAAATCTCCTGCAAATTTACAGCTTGAGGCCACTGTAATTTTAGCTTTCCCCCATCTTCACCTGCAGTGTTCCTCATTCATCAACTCTTCCTCCCTCTGCTTGGGTTCGGCTTGTGGGGGGGGGGCGTGAATGCGCAGAAAAGCCATGTTTATTTCTGCATTGCCAGTTCACAGTCCATTTAAAGGCATGAGAGACATTTCCAGGTTGCAACCGGCTAGTCTACTCAGATTAGTATTTGTTTTGCTGCAACACTGTTTAATTGTTTATTTTAAAATATAGTCTTTGTTTTTACTTAATATGTTGTACAGTACAGTAGTATCATTGGGCAGAGTGAGGTGACTGTAGTTCACAGCTTGAAAGGTTACTTTTGTGGACTACACAAAAATACCCTATTCCACTAACCATTCTAGCTGGGAGATTTTGAGAATTGTATTCCAAAAAGTAACTTTTCTGTGATTAACTCATTAGATGCCTTTTAATAGTTCTCCGTAAGCTCCCCCTGCCAATCTCAACTCCAGTCCAGTTGCCTTCCATATGTAAAATGGGAAGATGGTGTTGTCTTGTCTTATTTGTAAACAGCAAAATGTCTTGTGCCAGCCCTATTACTTACGGTGTTCGTGTACCATTTCAGGTTACAGGCACTGCTCTGTATGGGATTTAGTTCAGTTGGGATTGCTGGTGTACCTTTTTATTATTATTTTTAGTTAGTTAGTTATACCCCGCTCTTCAGCCACAAGGTTATCAGAGCGGCTTACAAATTGTTTTAAGCGATAGCTATTTACACATCTACACTGCATTAAACAGTTTCCAATGTGTGTTAGCTAATTGCCCCCACAAGCTAGGTACTCAATTTACCAGCCTACAAAAGGATGGAAGGCTGAGTGAACCTTGGAGCCTGCTGGAATCGAACTTGCAACGTGGTGACTTGCAGTACTGGCATTTAACCACTGCGCCACCAGGGCTCACCAGGGCGCCACCTTTTTCCCAGGGAGACCAAAAAGCCTGTTCTGAGAATGGATGTGGTAGGCTGAGTTGGGCTGCTGAAAGGATGGGTCAACAGGCAGGATCTCAAATCCTAGGCAAAGTCACAGACAGCAAGAGTTGAGTTGCAGGACATTCAACACAGGAGACTTTATAGAAGCAAAGCTGGTCAGATAGCTAAGGCAAGTGGCATATGATGCCATGGAGAGCTTCTAGTAGGGCAGAACTGGCAACCAGAGAAACTCAGCTTGTATGCTATTTCAACAAGTGGCAGACTCTGACTAATGCTTACCTAGGATTTGGGCTTCCTCTGAGTATTCCTTGCCCAAGAAAACCCTGTGAAACTAATGGGGTCGCTGTAAGTCAACAGTCAACTTGAAGGCACATATGCACACACATATACAGCTAACTCCTCGCATGCACTGGATGAATGCTCCTCCTGTGGCCTACAGGCAGCTTTGTGATTGTGGCTTTAAAACTGTATTCCTTGGAATCCAAGAACTCTAATGTGACATGATGGGAAGCAATTTTCTGGTGCTGGGACCCTAAGGACAGAGGGACATCAACGGGTGATTCTGCAACCACATCTGGTACTGGTTTTGAGAGGGCTATATCAGAAAATTCCACTCCTGAAGAGTAGGAAGTGGAATTCTGGGTCTGGATATTTGTTACCCTTGCATGAGCTGCTGAGCTGTGGATCACTATGAAGCGTAGCAAGATAAAATTTGATTAAGTAGTGATGACTACTAGACAAGGACAAGACTGACAGCTGAACTCTTGCATTACCCATCTTTCCTCAACATGGGGCCCTATAGAGGTTTCAGATGACAAACCTCATCTTTCCAGCCATACTGGCTGGTTACAAACATCTGGAAAGCACCACACTGGGGAAGAATGATCTATTGGATCTCACGGTTAAAGAGCAAGTAGTGATACATTGTGTGTGTGTGTGTGTGTGTGTATAGATGAAACATGCATATTTTTCCATTAACGTCACACAGGAAAAAGAAAAAGTTTCAGCCATCTATTTTAGGACTGGCAAATGCTTATCTAAGTTTGAATTGTTATTACTGTACAATCGTAGTAGAACCAGTGAAACTGAATGACTTCATCTACAGGGTTGCAGTGAGCCCAACTACCAGCGTCAAGCTCATTCAGAGTTTGGGTTTGTTATTTTAATCCCTGTGACTGAATACTATTTTCATGAAGTCTATCTCTTTTGCTACTGCCTTCTACCTTACAAAGCATTATCATCTTTTCTAGTGAGTCATGTCTTCTCATGATATGGCCAAAGTACAACAGTCTCAGTTTAGTCATCTTGGCTTCTAGGAAGAGTTCAGGCTTGATTTGCTCTAAGACCAATTGATTTGTCTTTTTAGCAGTCCACAGTATCTGTAGAACTCTTCTCCAGCACCACATTTCAAAGGAGTTGATTTTCTTCCTATCAGCCTTCTTCACTGTCCAACTTTCACAACTTCACATAGAAATTGGAAATATAATGGCATGGACCATCCTAATTTTAGTATTCAATTATATATCTTGACACTTCAGGCTGTTGTCTAGTTCCCTTAGCTGCCCTTCCAAGTCCTAGTCTTCTTCTGATTTCTTGACTACAGTACCCATTCAGATGAATGACTGAACCAAGCGAAGGAAAATCTTGAACTATTTCAATATCTTTAAAGTTATATACATCATCAGTGGTCATTATTTTTGTTTCCTTAATGTTCAACTGTAAACCTGCCTTTGCACTTTCTTCCTTGACTTTCTTCAGGAATAGTTCCAAGTCTTTGCTATTTTCTGGTAGTAATATGGTATCATTTGCATATCTTAAATTGTTGAAGTTCCTTCCTCCAAATTTCATGCCTCCTTCCTCCAAGTCGAATCCTGCTTTATGTGTGACGTGTTCAGCACCACACATAAAGAAAGGCAGAATGATAAAATGACAGAGTGATAAAATGCAGCCTTGTCAATTCAAAACCATGCCATTTCTCCATATTCTGTTACACATCAGGACAATCAAATGTTGTGACACACCCATTTCTTTAAGAGTGATCCATAGTTTTTTTGTGATCTACACAATCAAAGACTTTGCTATAATCTATAAAGCACAGGCTGATTTTCTTTTGAAATTCTTTGGTGTGCACCATTATCCAATGTATGTTTGCAATATGATCCCTAGTGCCTCTTCCTTTCCTGAACCCAGCTTGGGCATCCAGCATTTCTGCTCCATATATGGAGTACTGTCTCTATGATGAAACAGTACACCATGCTGGCTCTTTATGTGTGATTTAAATTATAAATTATATATATTCATGTTAGTTATGAAAGACTTGCATCTGTAAGTGAACTAAAAATATACGCACCTTTCTAAGCAGAGCTGCCTGTACAAATGGAAGTACCTAACAATGGCCTTAACTTTCTGTGAAAGTTGAGTTACATACCTCCCCTGTGCAATATTCCCTTCCTACTGAGTTTGTAATAAAGAGCTCAGTATTGCCCTAGAAAAAGTGCTGTGCTTCTGGCAGTGGTATTTATATCTACAGCAGAATTTGTTATACATTCTTATACAAAATGGTCTTTAATAGATAAGGTGTTGACACTAACCACAGGTCCTCTCTAGTGGATTATACAGCTGTTATAACACGATTATTAAATTCCAGTCGCGATTCAAGCACATCTTTCATTTTTAGCCTGAAACTGTTCCTCCGAGTTATGTGTTTAACATTATTAGTAACCAAAAAGGAAAAATGAATGATTCCGCCATATGTTTTAATTTAATTCCCCTAATTTAAACACTGTACAGATAATACACAACTGTATAAGATTCCCACTGCTGTTAATAGTACTGGGTCAGACTTGTGCAAAATCCTTGGATATAGGACAGGTTATAAATATATATTTTAAAAATTACAAATTGGTAAGGAAAAAATCGTCACCCTCTTTCCTAGCTATATTATTTTTAGATAAAGGCCAACTAGAGTTGGAGGTGGGGAAACCTTGTTGTTGTTGTAGTTGTTGTTGTTGTTTTTCTGCAAAAGGCTGTATGTATTATCTCAGGGTAATCTGATATAGATGGAATACCTGCAGGGGCCAGAACCAGTGGTGGACAACGCCAAAAGCAAAGTGGGTGAGGCAATGCCTTTTCCACTCTTTTCCGCTAGCCACTTGAAATCAGGGTAAGAGCTGGATGCAGCCATCCGGCTGTAGGATATCCCCCCCCCCCGTTCCAAAATGAGAGAATCTGCTCCACAGACAACCTATCTCAAAGGATTATTATTATTATCATTTACTGATAAAATGCCATTTATGCATATGGCGCTTTACATTAAAATAAGCAAAACAAAAAACAAAAAACCAAACACAACAAAACATTGGATCCTGCCAAAGGCATACAATCTAAAATAAGTGCGTTCATAAGCACACATAGGAAAGAAGGAAGGAATAATAAACATAAAACTATAAAGTACAATTGCAAAACAAATTATCGAGATACCTATAAACTACCACCACCAACAACAACAACACAGTATGAAACAGCAAGAAAATATAAAAATAAAACAAACTGACCAATACAGGTGATCAAAATATACAAGATTTCAAAATTGTATCAAACTAAAATTCCAAAAGCTTTGGAAAACAGAAAAAAATAAAAATAAAAGGATGTTGAAAGACATTGAAAGCTGCCCAATGCAAGCTCCAGGAACAGAGATTCCACCTCAACATTAGGAGGAACTTTCTGACAGTCAGAGCTGTTCGGCAGTAGAACACACTCCCTCGGAGCGTGGTGGGGTCTCCTTCCTTGAAGGTCTTTCAACAGAGGCTGGATGGCCATCTGTCGGGGATGCTTTGATTGTGTATTTCTTTGTGGCAGGGGGTTGGACTGGATGGCCCTCGTGGTCTCTTCCAACTCTACAATTCTGTGATTCTGTGAAATAGTACAGGAGAATAAGCAGAGTCTAGTCTCTAGTCATCCAGCTTGCACCATAGGTCACCAATCAGGGTTAACAAAGCTTTCTGTCTGTGTGTCTGTGTGTGTGTGTGTGTGTGTGTGTGTAAAAATCAAGCCCCAAAGCAGACAGATATGAATCAGCCACATCCTATCTACTTGAGCCCACATTTAATCTAAATAGTTGTTGGGTTTAAAATAACAATAATAACATCACAATGGGCTGTGAGTGCTATTATACCTGGAGCACCATTTCATGGGCAATCTCTGTATTGTGACTTTAGTAAGTGAGCACATGTACAATTCACTGGACAGAAGCTAAGGAATCATGTGTGCTTCTGTCATTGCTTCATTATTCTTTTTGACTGGATGAGTTATTTTTAAGTTTAGATTTCTAACAGTCACATTCATATTGTCTATGAATATATTACTCGGTGTCCAAAGAGTCTGAACATAAGAGTCTGGTAGCCAGTTGACCTAATGTTGCTCCTTAAAATAATGTTTGGGTTTATGCAGACATGTTGTTATTTTTAAATCTGTCTCATGTAAAAGTATCTCAAGAAGTGAAAGTCACTCCAAGAAAACAACTTGCTGGCAAAAAAAAAAAAAAAAGAGAGAGAGAGAAGTGTTTTAAAGAAGTAACTTGAGCTGCTGTTACCCAGGTGCAAAAGGACAGAGCATTAATGAGTATGCAAAATACTCCAAGGAAAGAGGAGATGAAACAGATCCAGAGAAAAGAAACCCCAAAGCGGGAAAAATAAACATTTGTGCTTAATGTTTTCAGGCTTCTGTCAAGTGCCTACTTGTTAGGAAATGTGAGAGACAGCCCTGGATCTTGTTACCTGCCCTGACACCCCCAACCTTCCAATAACTCATCAATTGGCTATATTTCATAATTGGCTCATTTACTGGTACTTCACAAACATTAGCAGTAGACCAGGTCTTCCCCAGGAATTGTTGCTCAGAACCTAACAAAGAGGTCATTTCAAATTTTCCAAAAAGGACACGCCTGGGTAGCAATTATGTGGATCCCCTCTTGGACACATAGTTGGGGTTGAATGTGCTAATTCTCCTGGACACCCTGGAAGTGAGTAATTCACTAATTCAGTCTTCTACACAATGTCCTTCTTGATGACAACATGGTTGTGTGCACTTTCAACTATAAATATTTTTAGCTGCACATATTTTTCAAGTGTACATATGGTTTTGTCCACATTTTTTTTAAAATTTGTATCACAGTCCTTGGAAATACATGTAATTCTGAGGCAAGAGGAACTCCAATGCCGGTCTTGGAAGCAGCAAAATGAATACATTTGCTGGGAAATGAGAAACCAGCCAATTTCTTTCCTACCTCTAGGAAAAGAAGATCAGGGAATCCCAGTAGTAAATGCCTGGTCGCTATAAGTATGGACAATTATGGAACTGTCAAAACTGATTTGTTTGGAAAGGGTGAGAGAAGGGCAGTGATGATGTCTCATTGATAATGTTTCAGACAGATGGAAAATGTTTGGAATATTGAATTTGAATATTGCCCCACTAAGATAATTAAGTATTATGACAACATACAATAAAATATAAACAATTCATCGTGCAATACATAACTGTGACTTTTGGGAAAGCAACAGAGAGAATCTAAAATGGCATATGGAAATCTGCATGAATAAGTCAATAAATGAGATCCAACTTCCAGATATTTTTAAACATTCTCTTCAAAGTAACAGAATGAGAAGAACCAAAAAAATAAATAAATTCCCAGACATACTAAAATTTCCCAGAAAGATAAGATTATGGATCTATTACAAATATGACTTCACTGTCTATCTTGTAAAGCCTTCAGATCAGTATAAGAGGAAAAACTATATGAGAAGCATAATGATGAAACAGCCACATGGAAAGGGAAGCCTCTGAAAATGATATTTCGGACACCTCAGCACAGATAACTGCACTCACCATATATATGGTCAGTTTTGCTGTCTGTTCCTCTGCTGTAGGCCGACTGCTTGAATACCAATCTTATTAAACTGTAATTTTGAATTTATCCACAATATATAACATTCCAGATGTCATACCAGCTGGGAACAGACCCCTTAGGCCATCTTTGCTTGATCTCTTAGTCACTTTCCAACACTGGCCAGGCAGCTATCCAAAAATGTGAGGGAAAGTGTTAAAAACAGATGTCAGAATTAATGGTCCCCCCCCTTTTTTTTTTTCTGAGTGGTAGGAAATACTGAAAACTTACACCCTACACTTAATACTTCTTTTTTTAAGACTATGAACTACATTGTCAACAAAATGTAAGTTAGTTTAAAATTAAATCAGACCACAATAAACTGTGTTCTGCTGCTTTCCTGATAATAAGTTGGTGTCCATCAACCCAGACATAGGTTTCTGTATTAAATAAAACCTATACAGGGTGCTTTTTAAAAACATTTTCCAAACATTTTTTAAAATCTTTTTTTCAAAGCTTTCAGCTTACACTTCTACCTATGCTGCCTTTAACTAGAGGATATAACTTTACAACTATCTACTTGGCAATGATAAACCTACCCATGTGATTTTTATTTTTATTTTTTATTTTTTGTGGCAGAGTTCACTGTCATACTTCATGGAAAAAAGAAGGCACAGTGCATCCAATCACACAAGATGATGAATAACTTCAAACATCAATAGATTCCAAGTAAGATGGGAACAATATAGAGGCTTTAATGAGCTCCAAACCACAACACAGAGATGCTCACTATTCTTTCTGTGTTGCAGTCAGTAGAATGTCCATTTTTCTTTATTGCAAGAAGAGCAGACTTGATAACAAAATCAGCCATTCCACCAGTTGTCATTGGAATTTCATTTTGCCATTCTTCCCAAATGTGCATTTCAGTAAGTCTAACTCAGGGAAATGTGAATTTTCCAAGCTTTGGTAATGCAAGGGTTTGAATTCCACAAATTTTCAAATAAAGACTGCAGTGCATGAAATGACCTAAGCAATCTGGACTGAGGTTAGCCTCAAATTAGAAGCATGGGAACGTAGAAAGCTGCCTTTTACTAGGCCAAACTATTTGTTCATCCAGCCCAGTACTATCTACTCTGAGTGACAGTAGCTTTCTAGGAGGACAGGCAGAAGTCTTTCACTTCATTAGCTTCCTGAAATTTGTAAATTAGAGGCACCCAGGATTGACTGAATCTGAACTTTTTGCATACAAAGTATGTGCTCTGCCACTGGTTTATGACTAGGGTTGCCAGACTGAAAACTCAAGATTGTTCGTGCTTGTGTAAAAGGGGGGACTGTCATCAGCAACACTTGCAAAATTCCTTCTTCTACACAACCGTTAAAAGCATAGCAGCCTTTTCAAGGGCTCAGCTAGATGGAAGAATTAATTGCAGAAAATAATTCTGCAATTATTTACTCACAATTGCAGCAGCGTTCATTGTATGCACAATGTATTTACAAGATCGCTGGTATGGGGAAAACTATCCATATTTGAAGTTCCCATGGAGCATTCCCGCAAGGAAAGATGGTGGCCATGCATTATTATTCTCCAAAAGCTCCTACAATTTCCCTTTTTTCCTCATTAAATCAGAGATGCGGAAGAGCAATCTTCTGCTTTAAAAAAAGATATTTTTTTGCTTTGCCACTTGAAAATAGCACACAATGGCTTCCCTGAAAATCAACAATGGCGGCTCCAGTCACTTCATTGCCAGCAAGCCCACCCCCACACACATCCGACCAATCACATGTTGACTTCTGGGATGTGCCCCAATTTGGACTGATTGTTCAAATGGGCTGAAATGTGCATTTCCATGTAATTTTTAAAAAACTTTGTGAGAAGTTGTGTGCTTCACTTTGTGAACTTTGTGTGCTTCACCAAACACAAAAAACGAAGGCTGTTGTTGCACAGTACATGGAGGGTTTTTTGCCCCCCTCCTTGCGAATATGTTAAATCCTCTAGGGATCTCATGAGGACAAAAGGTATTCCCCTCACATTTTTTGAGGATTTTTTCACTCTGGCAGTTTTCACTCTGGCAGCCCTAGCTATGCCCTTCTTCACCAAGCACACAAAACGAAGCAGTACTTTCTTCTTATAAACCTCACTCGGACCTTTTATGGGTTAAAGGCACCATGTATGAAATTTATAAAATAAATACACGAATGCCAGTTAGTTTGTGAGATGACATCTACAGTCAATAGTAGTAAGTCTAGTGCAGTACAATGATTCCCATACCAGGAAGCTTGATAAATTAATAATAAAATCCTTTAACTATAATTCCCATTGTTTTGAATGGGACTTATGCCCAGGTAGGTATGTGGAGGTTTGTAGCCTAAACTACTGTATTAATCAGTTTTCATCCAGTTCATGGCAGTTTGTCACATATGTAACTATAAGCCAAAGGATAACTGTATTCAGTATGACAAGTATAAATTAGGTTGGTTTGATCATGAAATGGCAGGGCATGAAGGCAAGATTATTCCCCTGCTGCTGCCCATAGCCTCTCGTATTCAGAGATATATACATCTGAACATGGAGGCTCTACTTTAACAATCTTGATTGAGGTCTTCTGGGGTAGAGGTGCCCTTAAGCAAGTGAGAGTAGTGCTGTATCATGCAAATATGACAGGAAAATTGAATACGCAAATAGCCAAGGGTTCTGGCCTATTATGTGTTCTAAAATCTTGATTTTGCTTAATTGATACTGCATTGATACCCTTCAAACCAGATAATTATTTTCATTTACTTTTTAATATCAAATCAATGTAAAGCTTTTGCTCTTGCCCAATTAAACACTTTGCCATCAGCAATACAAAAAGGGAAGCTTAAAAAGATCTCATATTCCCAACATAAATGCCCCTGTAATTCTGGTGAAATAACTCATGTTCTTTTGCACTGTCCCTATTATCTTGGAATCCAGGAAACTCTTATTAAACCATACATAAAGGCATTCCCTGCATGTTCAGAGGCTTTTTATACTCTCCTATTGCTGTCAGGACAATATACAGGTATGTTACTGACTATGTGACGAATGTTGCTGTCCTTGAGCAAGCAGGGATCACCAGCATTGAGGCCATGATATTGAGAACACAGCTGCGCTGGGCAGGGCACGTTTCTAGGATGGAGGACCATCGCCTCCCAAAAATACTACTCTACGGTGAACTCACCACGGGTCAGCGTAAGAGGGGCGCTCCAAAAAAGCGATACAAAGACTCCCTGAAACAACATCTCAGGCTTGGCCAAATTGATCACCAACAGTGGTCCGCCCTGGCCTCACATCGGGAGGGATGGAGACGCACTATCCACAATGCTGCAGCCTTATTTGAGAACTCACGACGAACAAGTCTTGAAGAGAAACGACAACGCAGAAAGAATCACAACCCAAAAACATCACCCAAGGAGACCTTCTGCTGTGCTTTTTGCAACCGGACTTGTTTATCTCGGATTGGCCTTTTTAGTCATCAGCGCGCTTGCAGAAAGCGCGGGATGAGTCCTTCCTGAATCTTCGTTTGCGAAGAAAAGCCAGAGAGAGTAATAGAATCAAATTCAGACACAAGTATGTTGACCAAGATAGCAAAATTCTGTGCTGCTGCAGTTAAAATTCACAAAAATAAGGTTTTAGTAAAGGCTTAGGTTTAGGTAATTATATGTATATGCATCTATAGTTTGTGTTTTATATTTTAGATTTTATATAATTTACACACACACACACACACACACACACACACATATATATAAATGTCTCTCTCTCTCTGGCTTTTCTTCGCAAACGAAGATTCAGGAAGGACTCATCCCGCGCTTTCTGCAAGTGTGCTGATGACTGAAAAGGCCAATCTGAGATAAACATGTCCGGTTGCAGAAAGCACAGCAGAAGGTCTCCTTGGGTGATGTTTCCGGGTTGTGATTCTTTCTGCATTGTCGTTTCTCTTCAAGACTTGTTCGGCGTGAGTTCTCAAATAAGGCTGCAGCATTGTGGATAGTGCGTCTCCATGCCTCCCGATGTGAGGCCAGGGCGGACCACTGTGGGTGATCATATATAAATGTATGTGTATGTATATTACGTATGTATATGGCTTTTGGAATATGGTCATTGATCACAATAAAAGTATTGTATTGTACTGATTAAATGGTGCACTACATTTTTTCTCCTAATTATTACAATATAAGCACCATGTGGGATCAAACAAAATGCCTACCTAATTGAGAATTTTGTTTCCAACTGTAGCTAAACCAGAATGAATTGTCCTCCCCAAAGAATCCATGTTTTAAGATCTATTTTTTAAAGAAGAAAAAGAAGGAGAAGCAGCCTGTGGCAAGTATGAAAAATTCTGTTTAACTGGGTAGGACTGAACAAAGCAATCTTTTAGTCCTAAAAGGTGGAAGATCACGTCTAATATATGAACAGCTCCACCTTTGCAAAATGGGAGAATTGGGGAAGGGGTTCAAATGTTTTCAATTTTCTGAAGTCCATATGGCCTCCTGTAAACAGAGACTGACCTTAATGTGTTCTTGCCTGAAGCAAGAGGAAAATCAAATTAGTTAGCTATAGAGAAAGAGATGGTTTAGCTCACTAATTTGTTGTAAGTAACTCAATACTGTTATCACACAAGATAGCAATGGGACCGTTTACCATTGGAACCACACTGCCCCTTAAAATAATGCCCCATGAAGCCAATCAGTTTCCAAAGTCCCAAGGATTTTGATGTTCTCTTTGCACCAGCTCATCGAGTAATTTAATCCCTTGCATAATTTTAAAGCTTTATTCCACTTCAGCACACCTTTGCTGAGGCCTACTATTGCAGTTCCTTCAATACTATTTTCATGTATTATTCAGTCTTTTAAGCATGTGTGACAGGATTTAGCTTTACTACCTAATTTTTCTTACTGGTACAGAGTCTTAAATATACAGTGGGTCCTGGACTTGCAACCCTGGCAACGGTCTCCCAAGGTCCTACCTTTATGCCAAAGCAGGCACGTGCATCAACACACAGGAACACACACTGTAATGTGATAAGAGGAGCACATAATTACCTTATTACAACAGCACCACTGGCTGCCAGTCTATTTCTGAGCACTATTCAAAGTACTGGTTATGACCTATAAAGCCCTATGTGGCTTGGGTACAGGCTATCTTACACAGGTCGAGTCACTCTTATCTGAAACGCTTGGGGCCAGAGGTATTTTGGATTTTGGAATATTTTGGATTTTGGAATACAGTAGGACCCCTGTACCCGCTGGTGACTGGTTCGGGGGGGGGCGCAGATAGTGAAAACTGTCGATAATAGCAAACACCATTGAAAATAATGGAACTTCTGGTTTAAAATACCATAGAGTTGCCTTGGAGGACCTAGAAAATGGCTAGAGAGGACACCTTTTCTAGGAAGACTATATGGTAGGTGTGCTGTTTTGTGTCCCATAGATAATTGAATCAGTGGATGATGAATCAGTGGATACAGGTGTCCTACCTTACTTGCATATACATAATGATATATCTTGGAGATGGGACCCAAGTCCAAACACAAAATTCATTTATGTTTCATACACAACGTATACACATAGCCTGAAGCTAATTTTATAGACAATATTTTTAATAATTTTGTGCATGAAACAAACAAAGGGCTCTCTACCTATGGTTCAGTTATCAAGGCTTCTCGGCAAATCAGGGGCTTTCTATTCAAGGTTCACTTATTATTACTTCAACCCAAGACTCTGGCTTGTGTCAGGAGTTAGAGACTGAACTCCATTTTAAAATGGCCAAACAAGTGCAGAATCATGCTGAGTCATAATGGCTGACTGCATGAACTATCAAGTCATGCCTAGTCAGACCACTAGAGGGCAATGTCCTGTAGATATAGATGATAGATATAGATATAGATATAGATATATAGAAGTGAGCTAGGCCAAAGCTCAGTCTCTTCGTCTTGTGAATGCTGATGCATGGTGAAGCAGTTTCTCCTTTGATTGTAAATATGTGTATATATATTGCAACTGTTAGACTTTGAAGATAAAAGTGCCTCCTGCTTTTTTGGATGTCAAACACTCTGTGTGTGAGTATTCTTGGGAATGGGCTGCTACTAAGTCTCCTGAGATAGTTTTTTTGCTTCTGCTGGGGATTGAGTGTCCTATCATCCCCTGACAGCTTGTCTCTCCTATGACAAGGCAAAGAAATACAGGTCGACCCCTGTATCTGTTGGGGATATGTTACAATATGCCCCCCTGGATACCTGAAACCATGGATAATAGGGAACCCTATTATTTTCAATGAGACGAACACCAGAAGTTGACCATAGAATCACATTGGAGGACCTAGAAATGCCTAGAGAGAACAGGGTTTTTTGAGTGGATAAGTACAACCATGGATACCAAATCCACTGATACGGGGAGTCGACCTGTAATTCATGGTTTGCTCCTGTTTTATTTCTCTTGCTTGTCTGAGGAGTGAGGCCATGATAAGCAAACCATGGATGGAAGGTCTATGGTTTATTTAATCATGCCTACTTATATCAGATAAGCCATTCTGCAATAGCATACATAATCCACATTTCCTCTAGAACTGGGTTAATGTGGTTTATCAGATCTAGTCATTGTTTCCAGCTTATTTGCAGAAAATATGAATTGAACAAGACTTACTGTAGCTTCATGTGTTCATTTCCATTAAAGTGGTCATCATGATATATGACAATGATTAAGTTTATTATGGTCATGAGACCAGCCCACAGAAAATACTAAAAATTGAACAATATAAAATGTAATAAAATACAACACCATGTAATAGTAAAAGTCCATCATGACCTATAAAATATGCCCACACATTTACTCTCCACATTTAGGACAGAAAAGATACTTGCAGATGCAAATAAATAAATAAATTATTGAGAATAAGCATAAAATATCTCTTCTACATGATCACTCAAACTTCTCTTACAGCCAAAAAGAAAAGAAAAAACAGTGTTTTGTACAAAAGTGAATTACATCAGAAGACACAGTCATTAGACGATGGTTTCTATAGGGTTTCCGCTTTATTAAGATCTCTCTCCAGAGCCAAAACAAACTGTAACATCATAAGATTTACTTTTACACACAAAGGAGTTGTTTATTCCCTTTACCATCTAAATTTATAGGAAATGTATCTAAACTGCCACAATATTACTTATGTATTACTTCAGATGAAAATAGACTAAGAGCCATTTTATACTCTAACCAGTAATTGCATTTGTAGCAGTTACACTTTGCTATTTCCCCAGCAAAGGTGTAAAAAATGGAGGGCAAGCTCACAAACATGCAGTCAACATCAGCTGGGGCACCTTTGTGGCCAATCAGAGCTCCAAGATGCATGAACGTGGTTTTGGGGAATGTGCGCCTGTCTTTCATACTTCATGCATTTATTGAGGAAAACACTGGTATATGGTCATGGCAAAGACAGTTGCTCCTTAAAATATTCCAGGACCTCTTGCTCCCAGAAGGGTTTCAGCTGGTGCACTAGGCTGACAAAAAAAATGTAGCATTCCTATGGATGGTGCCTAGACTTCAAGTAACCAATTACCTCCAAACTGCAGTCTTAATGCTTTAGGGAAGAGTGCAACCCAATCCAGTACTGTGAGTACTCTGACTTCCAGGTAGGTCAAACAACCCACCACTCAGTTTTCTTGAAACCAGGCTTCAGTTTATTGGCATGGATCCCAGCAATCACTAATACCAGGGCACTGATTCAGCCCAAATGGCAGTTTATCGGCAGTTTATCGCACAGAACTGAAAAATAATCAACCCAATATAGGCACTTAACAAAGCCTCTGATAAAGAAGCTCCTTTTTTACAAAGTCTTTTTATGGGAGCCCTGCCTAGCCCAGCCCCCAAATGGGGAAAGCAAATTAAACTGTCTCGCCAGCTACCTTGGCATGGTGAAAAAGCATAGAACTGTAAGTTTCACCTCCAAAATGGAAATCATAAGAAAAGTGGAGGATGGAATACATTTTGGAAGCTTTCAAATGGCCTCTAGAAAAGTCAAAATATGTTTGTTCTCTTATACAAGGCTCACCTGAACTAGTTGTTTTATTTCACATCAGTGAAACATGAGTTCTGAATAAAAAGTCTGCTGAAACATGTTGAACTGCTGTTCTTTTGTGGTGTAGGAACCTATCCCTGTTCTTTCCATATTATTTCTACCTCTGGTACCAACTTTTATGTTAAAGAAGTAAAGCCCAGGAACACATCTACTTCATCAACTGAGGTATAATTGTTTTGTTTTTTTAAAATCTGAGACCTGTGAAATAATTACATAGCAAAGCACAGACAATGCCCTTTTCCCATCTCCCCAAAGTCCAAGACATTTTGAAAGAGGGGGATCTGAAAGGGACAGAGGAGAGAGCTGATCAAGCAGCTTCCCTGGGTTAGGAATTCCAGGGGGGGGAGGAATCAGCTTCAAATCGCATATTCCTGATCTGCAGTGACCCCGCACACATGTTGTTAATGCCACACACATCTTGTTCAAGCGAAGTGAGAGTGGCATTACCAGCTACACATTGCCCCCAGGCAAGCTCTCTCTCTGGCTTTTCTTTGCAAACGAAGATTCAGGAAGGACTCATTCCCCGCTTTCTGCAAGCGTGCTGATGACTAAAAAGGCCAATCCGAGATAAACAAGTCTGGTTGCAGAAAACGCAGCAGAAGGTCTCCTTGGGTGATGTTTCCAGGTTGCGATTCTTTCTGCGTTGTCGTTTCTCTTCAAGACTTGTTCGGCGTGAATTCTCAAATAAGGCTGCAGCTTCAGTATAAAAGGGTGGTCCTACGATAATCGCATGTCCTATACTTTCTATTATTTTTGGCCACACAGCCATGGCTGCTCCACATTTATTTCTTCCTGTCATGCATGCAAATATGTAAATAGAGGTACACTAATAATGATATACAAGTACAGTAGGAACCCCGTATCCATGGGAGATTGGTTCCGGGGGGTCCTGCGGATACTGAAATCCATGGATAACAGCCAATGCTTGGGACCATGGAGCGCCTGGTGGCACCCCCCTGTTTCCCAGGCTTTCACTATTGAAAAGGAAGGTGGACAGCTCCCGGTACACCATCTTCCTCATTCGTCCTTTTTCAGCTCTCCCGGCTGGGACAATACGCGGGCCACAAACGTGGTGCCTGTCCAATACAACAGCCGCCCTGGTGCTCATGCTACCACTGCCCCTGCTGCATCATCCCGCCCACCCAGCCGCTCCTCAATACCAGCCCTCAGCTGAAGGTGCTGCCATGTTTCAACTCACCACCTCTGCCCCACTGCCTCCGCTTTCCTCCTCTTCCTCCTCAGCCAGCTCCAAGCCTCTGGACAATGAGGCGGCCTCTCAGCGACAATATCGTGGACAGCCGATGCAACATGGCACAGCAGACTGATGGCAACTGCAGCTCCCTGAGCAACCCTTTGAAGTTGGCCTTTTTCTACGGTGCCTCCCCCAACTCCAGCAAGGGGAGCTGCTCACCCAGTCCTTCTGCGCTGGGGTCCCTGGTATCCGATACAGAGCCTTCAGGCAATGACAGTAGTAGTAGCAGCAGCAGCAACAACAACAACGACTTCTCCCTGAGGCATTATTCCTGAAGCAGTTACAGATTACAGCCGCTCCCTGACACCAGCCCTCTGGTGCTCACCTGAGAGAGCCACAGGCTCTTGCTGCCACATCCTCCCGCCTGGTCCTTCGCCCTCCCCTTTTGCCCCTTCATCCTCCTCCTGTCTGCTGATATCACCAACTGCAGATAACTGAAATCAGCAGATATGGGGGTGCTACTGTATCTGCACAAATGCACCTTCAAAAGATAATAGCAACTGCACACCAGCAAAACACAAATACAAACGGAGGAAGTGGCCTTTCCTGGTGGGAATGATCAGGTAACCGAAAACCGGGCCTCCCAGCTCCATGCCAAAGCCAACTCATAGATGGCCACACATATGCTAAACTGTTTTTTCCAGTAAAGTATGGTATAAAAGGTAGTTTTTTAAAAAACCAGATCTAAGCCCTGAGGCACCAAAAAGAACTGTATTTGATTCAAGTCCTCAAGAACGTCATGTGTTCTACCAGCCCCCATTATGATGTGAGTATTGAGTTTTTTGACTGTGTGGACAAGACCTAGGACTTGTTCTGTAGTAACCGCCTCTTCCTGGATGTAGGACTCAGCTCTAGTTCTTTTATGATGAGAATAAAAGGCAGGCAAAGCAGAACCTCATTTGCTTAAGGACTGGAAAGGAGCATTGTGGGCATATACTTGTAATTTCCTGGACCCTGATTACTATCTAAGGCTTTTTAAAAGTAGCCTTTAGGAAAGGTATTCCATGAACTTGATTCTGGCACTTTATCGCTATATTCGAAAACTAGCTTCAGCATTTAATGAGGGAAGACCAGAGCCTGAATGTTGTTGTGAACCAAAACAAAAGCAAGTCAGGTCAACTGATTTGTTACAGAGGATCAAAGACACTGAAATCACTAACATTTCAGGTTGAGGCTCAAAACTAAACAAAACAGGCTGAATGGATTAAATCCATATTTAGTCGTATTGAAGAGGAGATCCACTGAAATCAACAAGGCATATGTTAGTCATGACTAATGCATGTCCCATTGACTTCTATGGCTTAAATCCAATTGCTAGTGCAGCTAGAGAAGACCCATGGAATCAACAGCTGAATAAGTCAACACGTAAGTAAATCCCAATGGGTCTACTTTAGTTAGGACTAGCAATTGGATATAGGCCAGTGGATTTATTCAGGGTTCAGACTAAATCTGGACCTAATACAATGGATGCAGAATCTTTTGTATAAAGATCTTCCCCAAGTCAGCATAATGTAGAAGGGCCCATAATGGGGAAAGGTGCATATACAGTAGAAAAGGAAAAGGGGGTATTTCCCCTCCCAAATTCCATCCCACAGGCATTTTTTTCTCTCACCTGAGCTCATTTGCAGTGCAAAAGCCTGACCATGGAAGCAGATAGAATCATAGAATCATAGAATCATAGAATTGCAGAGTTGGAAGAGACCACGAGGGCCATCCAGTCCAACCCCCCTGCCACACAGGAAATCTTGATCAAAGCATCCCCGTCATGTGGAATAGGTTCTTTTCTAATCTTTTAAAAAAAGTTTATCAGCTAATGTGCAATGTACTTATACTTCTCCGAAAAAGAAATGATAAGCCTTCCAGTCAGTTTGCAGGATCACAGAGTTTGTTGTTGTGTGCCTTCAAGTTGTTTCTATTTTTAGTATTTAAGGTTTAAATGTACAATAAAACTTTCACTAACTAAAAAGAACAAAACGGAAGGAAATACAAAAAAGGTGAAAAAAGAACGGAGAATGAAAGAAAAAGATGACTTCCAATCATACAGTTGTTCGTCACTCTTCTCATAACAGTTATCCTCTTCTTCCAATAGTCTAGTCTCATCAATTAACAACCCCCCAAATCACCAGTTCTTTTCTCTTCCCCCCAAACCTTAAGAAAGCTATCATCAACAACTTTTTTCTAATCAAATCAATTAATATATCCATTTCTACTATATTTGTCAGCTCCAATGTCCATTCCTCTTCTCAGGTAATATTAAATTCTCCCTTCTTATTTAAATCTTCCGTCTACTTCCAGGTCACTTTTCCAGCTATAAAATCTGTATATTTAAATCAAAATGTCTACCCCTTATATGAAAACAGTACTATAAACATTTCCCACAAACATCTAAAATATTTTTATACACTATAAACAATAATTTCTTAATCTATTCTATAATCAAACTCTATGACCTATAATCCACTTCAAAATTATAACATATTCCAAATCTCTGTCTTTTTAATTACCTATATTTCTATTAATTTATCCTTATATTATAACCAGAACATTCTATAATAATGACATCATTTTGTAAAAGTTTGTTTTATAAAAAATTTTCATAAACATTCTCCTTAAAAACACAACATTATCCTAATTTTTATCTTTTTGATCACATATTTCCCCATTAATCTATCAATATGTTATAGCAAGAATTCATAACCCATTTACCATACATTCTGATTGCTTCTTCATTTTATATTTTTTGGCTTCTTCATCTGCCTTACACACTTAAACATTTCCCTTTGTTCAAGTAGTATATCAATTACCAAGACAAACACTATTTGAAATAAAAGCATCACTCTGAGCCAAACGTTACCTCCAGCCCAACTTACCCCCTTGCCAACATCACTCTCCAAAGTAGTATTTTTCCATTCCTCTCCATGCCCCAACACAATTTTCTTGGAACAATAAGACATCCACAATAATTTTAAAATCATCACTGTTTTAAAAATTTTTCTCAACTTCAAAATTTAATCCATACATCAACTCAGGTTGGTCTTCCATATTCATATAAAACCAAGTTACAGTACTCCCTTCACATTTGCGGCCTTCACACTCGCGGTTCTGCATATTCATGGTTTGCCACTCTGGGGAGGCTGGGGGGGGGAGTGGTGATGGGGCCGCTGAAGTTCTGTTGCCACTTTCAGGAGTGCGGGGGGGGGCTGTTATTATTCACGGATTTTTCACATTTGCGGGGTCTTCTGAACCTAACCCCCGCGAATGTGAAGGGATGACTGTAATTGGATCTGTTTCTTCTATTGGATCTGTGTCTTCTGTTCATCTATTATTTCAATTTGACTTTCCAGTCTTTCCACTTCCTCTTCGCTTTATGTTATAACCCCAGTTGCTTGCTTCACAACTTGTTTAAATTCCTTCAATCCTTTCATTTCCACATAATCATTCTCAAGCCTCTAATCTCTTCCTATAGATTCTGTAAAATTTCTGGGGAACACTCCATCTTCCTAGATTTAGCAATTACAGGGTTAAAAACCAGAGAGCAAAATTCAATGCAGTCTCAATAGCTCCAACACTACAGTCTGGTTATTCACAGTGTTCCCAACTTTATCATCTTCCAAAGTAAATAATGCCTCTTTTCCCACAGAGAAATGTTCTCTTTACTCAAAACACATTCAGTGGTAAAATAAAAATCTTTTATCTTTTAAAGTTGTTGTTTCTTCAGTTCCTTATAAAAAGTTCTTAAGGTGTATCTTATTAGATTTTCCCCCCTGGGTTTTCTTTTTAGCTATAAACTTGCAAACAGTCTTTGTCTGATCTTGTCTACAGAAAGAAGGGTACTCACCAGAGCTTTTTGTTTCAACGCCAGTGGGAAGGCTTCTCTTCATATACAAATGAAGCCATTAAAAGGTGATTTAGTGGGAAGGCTTCTCTTCATATACAAATGAAGCCATTAAAAGGTGATTAAGAAAGTCAGTCCAGTTTAAGGCTTGCTTAGCAACCAGGAGTTTGATCTTTCTCCTGTGGTTTCTCATTGCTCAAAACTTGGGCGGGGTGGTGGTGGAGTGGAAAAGAAATAGAAGATCAGCTAGGAGTGACAGCAGATCAGGAGGGACTTAAGGGAGGGGTTTGGAGGGAGAACTGGGTGTGTGTGTGGAAAAGGAGCAGAAGATCAGAGGCTGAAGGATCTCACTGGGTCTCGATCTCACCCAGAAGTGTTCTGGCACGGACCTGCCAATGGCACTGGCACCACACCAGGATGTGCACGTTTTAACGTTTAAAGTTTCCTTTATTCCACAAGGGACCATGTCATTGTATCTCCACTGAACAGCTAGTAATAATAATGAAGGGAGAGAGGTGTTTGAGTGACTCCTAGAACTTAGAACAGTTATTTTTAGGATTCAAACTTCCAGAACGTTCAGCTAGCATGGCTATTTTTCCAAGCTCTATGAACAGACCCTGGGAAACAGGGAACAATAGGCATTCCTATCCAAATATCCCTTTCTCTATAAATTATCCCTCCACTCAAATCCACCAATTCAGGTAAACTCAGATTTAAAACAAATGGGTTCACTTCCTGTTCTTATAGATTGAGCCTTAGCCTTAAACTAAACAAAGTATAACGTAAATTTGCTTAGCAGGACTAGGAATTGTTTAAAATTAAGGTTTCACTCCTCTGGCCAAATCATCATTCACGGGCTTTCAAAGCATTCAATCATGTTGCTTTGATTACCAAAGTGTACGTGAGTCATACTGCCCACAAGTGGTTAATAGAAACATAGCCAACTGAGAAGCCCAAACGCAAAAGCACACCCTAAACTCTACTTTGAACCAAGGTCATCAGACTTGATTTATCCTGTTATCTGCCAATGACACAAGACTGACTTTGCAAGCAAAAACAATGTTTCCAGGCCTTCCTCCTCCAACCGCACCACCACAAATCAAAAACACATTGCAACTGATTAAAGAACTAATCTACTCTGTTCATTTGTCCATATAGCTTTAACATGTCTTTCATAATGCATTGCAAGTAAGCAGATTTGCTTTCTTTTTTCCCAGGGCATTAGGAGACAGGAAGAATTTTCTTTCTTTTTTCTAACGTCTATTCGCAATGATATTTACATAGTTTAGGATGTCACCCAGGCAAAAACTGCATAACAAAGGAAGTATATTCTGGCCCCATCCATCAATTAGAGGTCTACTGCAGGTTTTCCCAACAGGTGGTCTACAAGAAGGGCTGGATCTATGCTAGCTGGAGATGATGGAAATTGTAATCAAATGCATCAGGAGGACACCAGCTTGGAGAACACTCATGTAACATCTACAGGGCTATGTTTGTGCAAATGGTACTGCGTTGCTACTATCTTTTGTAAGCCATAATGTACTGTGAGTAAGCAGCTTGCTTCCCCCCCCCCCCCATTCCCAGGGCATGAGGAGATAGGAAGGTGCTGCTAGAGGAGACTCATGAAATTAAAAGGCTGTATTGGTCAAGTTGCAGGACAGAAATCACCAAAATAAGCATTAAAAGTAATAAGCCTTTGGCTGGATCATGCTGAGAGCTCCCATTTTAGCTCACAAAAATGGAAGCTTTTTACAGAAATGGTATGGAAATTTAGTTCAATGTACATGTCGCAGATCTGTATATCCTATTATTGTGCTTAGCTCACATCCTACTTGCAATCTGTGAGAGGGCATCAGCAATTGCCACCCTGCCATCATCCCCTCCAGCTGCTTGCGCCAAACTGGGAAGGTTGATGGCTACTGTGCTGCTGACCAGCAATTAGGAGATGTGAAGATCAGTCATCTGGCTGCAAAAGGATGCTGTAGATCTGGGGGGCCTAGGGGGGGACGTAGGTATAAAATCTGAGGCACTGTGATGTTCAGGCTAGACCCACTTCAGGAACAGTCTTTCAAGTACAGTTGTCCCTACATATCCTCAGATTTGGTATTCACAGATTTAAGTATTCACGGCTTGAAAATATTCTTTAAAAAATAACAATCCAAAAAGCAAACCTTGATTTTGCCATCTTATATAAGGGACATGATTTTACTATGCCATTGCATATAATGGGACTAGAGTATTCATGGATTTTGTTATCCATGGGGGAACCTGGAACCAAACCCCAGCAAACATGAAGGGACAGCTGTAGTTAACAGTAAAGCTTTATTCCAGGAAGTAGAGCAAAATCCAGTACGAAAACTACAGTTTAGTTCTATTTCAGCTGTATATTAAAGCTCACATTTTTTCCTGTCACACACAGGTGTCCTTACTGATCGGCAAAGCACAAACATTCCAGATCCCCAGCCATAGTTCACCCTTCTGTTAGACTCCAGCCCTCTTAGGAGAAATTACCTTGGATGTCTAATGGTACCACATTCCTGAGCAAATACATCAGCTATCACTAAAGCCTGGTTGCAGGTCCCCCCCCAAAGCAATACACTATACTGTATTACCCATCATCCTAAACTACAAACAATCATGGCAGGACTTGGCTGGGTCAGGCTCCTCATAGGCATTAGCTAGGGCAGATGAGAAGGAACAATGATCAGAGGATAAGGTTGCCAGAGTGAACACTGGAGACGGCTCCTGTACTTTTAATGGTGGATTTCAACTCCTGTTCTACATGGTTCCTAAAGATACAGGAGCAATTCCAGTAACAGGCTGTATTGGTCAAGCTGCAGGACAGAAATCACCAAAATAAGCATTAAAAGCACAAACATTCCAGATCCCCAGCCATAGTTGGCAGGATCATGCCGAGAGCTCCCATTTTAGCTCACAAAAATGGAAGCTTTTTACAGAAATGGTATGGAAATTTAGTTCAATGTACATGTCACAGATCTGTATATCCTATTATTGTGCTTAGCTCACATCCTAATTGCAATCTGTGAGAGGGCACTCCTGTTCTACATGGTTCCTAAAGATACAGGAGCAATTCCAGTATTCATTCTGGAAACCCTACTATCAGAGGAAGAGTTTTCCAGCAGACTCTCACCCAGGGTTTGGCTTCTACTCTCTTCAGCCTCACCTTAGCCAGTTCCTTCATCATCCAGAAGAGTTTGGAAGAGTCAAGAGCCTCTCCTCTGTGCTATAAAGAACCTACTTGCCATACCTATAAAGACTTTACAGTCCAGAAGCCCCTGCTGGGCTAGTCAAGCTATTAGAGAGTGGAACTCTCTGTGGGCTGATTCTGCACCAATCCCCCCACATCCTCAGGCTTGACCACGTGGAGACTTGAGAACAGGGGAGAACCTGATCCTGTCCTTACCCTCCATCTGGCAAGTGATCCTGTGTCACAACCTAAAGATTGCTAATTGCTAGTCTTGTAGGTGGAGGACTTAAATGGCCACACTGCTACCCTGATCCCATAAATGAACAAAGAGGTAGGGAAGTCTGGACTTTTGAGAATTGTGTAATGGTTTGGATTTCCTCATCCAATCTAAACCATTACACAGCTCCCTAAAGTCCAGACTTTTTAAAGATATGCAGATGACACAATATTACTTGGAGAAAACAGCAAAGACTTGAGACGACTACTGATTAAAGTAAGGAAGAAAGGACAAAACCAGGGTTACATATGAGTATTGAGAAGACACAATAACAAGCACAGATGATTTAGGTAACTTTATAGTGGGTAACAAAGACATTGAAATAGTTAAAGATTTTCTGTACCTTGGTTCAGTCATTGATTAAAGTTGAGACTGTAGTCAAGAAATAGAAGAAGACTGAGACTTGGAAGTGTAGTCATGTCGGAACTAGATAAGATGCTCAAGTGCAAAGATATATTGTTAAATACCCAAGTCAGAATAATCCAGGCCATGGTATTTCTGATTTCCATATAAGGGTGTGAAAACTGGACAGGGAAGAGGGGCTGCCAGGAAGAAAAACACTTTATTTGAAATGTAGTGTTGGAAAAGAGATTTACAGATACCAAGTAGAACATAGGATAGCTAAAAAGAGAAACCAATGGGTCTTAAAGCAAATCAAGCCTCAGCTCTCAGGAGAAGCAAAGATGGCTAAATGGAGGCTCTCATACTTTGGACATATCATGAGACAACATAACTCATTAGCAAATAAAATAATGTGAAGTTGAAGGCTTTTACGGCTGGCATCCATAGGTTTTCTGTAGGGGGGTTTCCGGGCTGTGAGGTTGTGTTTTGGAAGAGTTTACTTCTGACATTTCACCTGCATCTGTGGCTGGCATCTTCAGAGAATGGTTGGGTAGGAGTTGGGGGGGGTGTTATATATTGTGAGCCTCTGTTGGAGAGGATATGCAAATTTGTGTATTTGAATGGATAGTTTCTGGGTGTTTTTGTGTGCTTTCAAGTTATTTCTGACTTATGGCAACATTAAGGTGAATCTACCATAGGGTTTTCTGAACAAGATTTTTTCAGAGGGGGTTTGCTACTGCCTTCCTCTGAGGCTAAAAGAATGTGATATGCCCAAGGTCACCCAGTGGCTGAGCAGGGATTCAAACGCTGGCCTCCAGGAGCCCTAATCCAACACTTGAACCTCTATAACACTGCTTGTAGATAACAGACACTTTAGCTATAATTACAACTGGACCCCCATATCCGCAGAACCACTATCCACGATTTCAGTTATCCGTGGGACACAAAATAAGGACACATATCATAGAATTGCACTAGAAAATGCCTAGAGAAGCATCTTCTTTAAACATCTTCTAGGTCCTCCAACACAACTCTATAGTATGTTTTTACCAAAAGTCCTTTATTTTAATAGGGCTTTTAAAATAGTGTTCAGTAGTTATCCGCGCTTTCTGGTATCTACACTAAGTTTGAGAACCGAACCCCCACGGATACAGGGTCCAACTGTATATCCAACTTCTTATAGGAGAGGAACGGAAAGAAGAAAGAAGGACAGTTTGTAAGTGAGGATTGATAAACAGTAAGAAGACAGAACCGCAGTAACTATCTAGCCTTCCCCATTAGAGCTCTCTAGATGCATTGGACTGTAACTCCCATCATCCCAGCCACTGGGCATGCAATTGGAAGATTATGGGAGTTCCAGTACAGTCCATTTGGAACGTATTGCATGGGGGAATGCTGTTCTACATCTGGTAGATCTAAGGAAAAGAAATACCGTAGGTTGAAAGTGGAGCTCTTTTGCAGAGGTCTACCCAACAAGGCGCTCACTGCTGTGTATTGTTGGTGGTCTCTCTTCTGGACTGGTTTTATTACTTGGAGGTGATATTTTGGAGTGTCAACAAAACAAGAGCAATTAAGTTTTCCAGTACTAATAATATCTGCAAAACTAGCTATTTTGTTGTAACAGCTGGAAAGATAGAAATAAGAAATAAAATGATGATGAAGAAAAAATATAAAAAGGAGAGAACAGACTATTTCTTATGACAAAGTATAGTTAACATATTAAGCTATCCAAGAGCCAGTCCAAACATTTGAATAGCCTCTAAGATCACTCAGGATAAGAAAGAAGATGTTTTCTTTCTGGCCACGAATTTCTAAAAGACAAAAGTGCTCAAACACTACAGCAAAATCCATTTTACAGGCAGTTAAATGTGAACTGCAGCAACATCGGTATTAAGCCTATATGAGGCACTATATTTTATGTCTGTACAATTGTCTGTCACACTCAATACACATTCAAAGCAGAATGTACATTACCATCAAAGTGTGTGCACATTCAAGTGAACATCTGTAAAGAAGGTTCACAAAAAAATATTGTAGGAACAAGGGCAGTGCATATCAAACAGTAACTGGCCAACAGTTACTCAGAAAGCTTTGTAGCAGGGTGGGGATGCACACAGAAGTTGGGGAAAGTTACTTTTTTGAGCACAACTCCCAGAATGTTCCAGAATGGTCATGCTGGCTCTGGTACTCTAGGAGTTATAGTGCATCAAAGTATTTTTTCCAAGCTTTGGATATGAAAGCATTTCTCCATGGTTTAAGTCCAATATATCATGGATCTCACCTCGAATACTGTGTCCAGTTCTGGGCACCACAATTCAAGAAGGATGTTGACAAGCTGGACCGTGTCCAGAGGATAGTGACCAAAATGATAAAAGGTCTGGAAGCCATGCCTTATGAGGAGGGGCTTAGAGAGCTGGGTATGATTAGCCTGGAGAAGAGAAGGTTGAGAGGTGACACAATAGCCATGTTTAAATACTTGAAAGGATGCCATATTGAGGATGGAGCAAGCTTGTTTTCTGCTGCTCCAGAGACTAGGACATGGAGCAATGGACTCAAACTATAGGAAAAGTGACTCCACCTAAACATTAGGAAGAACTTCCTGAGGGTAAGAGCTGTTTAACAGTGGAATACACTGCCCTGGAGTGTGGTAGAGTCTCCTTCTTTGGAGGTTTTTAAACAGAGGCTGTATGGCCATCTGCTGGGAATGCTTTGACTGTGTATTCCTGTAAGTCAGGGAGTTGGACTGGATGGCTCTTGTCGTCTCTTCCAACTCTTATGTTTCTGTGATTCTATATCACTGCAACTAGTTTGGTGTTCAGTAGTATCCTCAGCCTTGCAGAGACACTGTCTTCACAAATTGTTGCTCCCTCTTCTCCTTTGGTATCTGATCATTTGTGAGCAAGTGGAACTGCAAACCTTTCTGCCTCTATGCACTGTAAATCCTTAATAGCTACAAAACTGCATATAAAGGAGTCTACACAGCCTTTCTTTAACATATAAGCACACACTTGCCAGATCAAAGCTGAACATAATGAAGTATGAGTGAAGAACATGAATCCATATGCAATGGTGCTACAGTAAAACAAAGTGCAAGTTGTTCCCATTAATATTTTACTTGTCTCCCATTTCAAACTAACACCAAGTCTTTTTAGATAGCAGATGCTCTTTGAAGGATGTGTAAGTAGCAGCATTATTTTAAACAACATTACACACCAGCTCTGGAATGACTGTCCAGATTGTATTATGTAGAGATCACATCCTCTTTTCTTCTACCCTCAAAAGTAATTACTCTCTTCAAAAACATTTTATTGAAAATTGTAGACTAAAGGAAGGCAATGCTGAACTATAAAGTTGACCAAACTACACTGTAAATGGCAGCCAAAGGTACCATTAGCATGAAGGTCCCTTCTCCATTGCAAATCATGTTTATTTTTAATTTTATTCCTCAGTGAAATGCAGCGCCAACCTTATTAGGAGTTCCTCTACAACAGGGAATTGCATAGCCTTCCAGATGCTGTTGAACTGCAACTCCCATCATCCTTAGCAAACATAATCAACAGTGAGGAATGTAGGGAACTGCAGTCCAACACCATTCAGAGACCTACACCATTTCAACCGCTGCTTGACAAGATCAGTTATCTGGAAATAACCAATATCTTCATTCAGATGCACCAGTTGCCTGCTGATATTCTCAGTTTATGCAGAGCAACAAAGACCAAGAGCCAGCACATTATGCAAATCAGAGCTTGGACAGGTACCTTCAATCCTCCAGCCAATATAATAATAATAATGATAATGATGATAATGATAATGATAATGATAATAATAATAATAATAATAATAAATTATTCATTTATAGCCCACCCAATCACAAGGAATCCGGGTGGGTTACAAAAATAAAAACACATAGAACACAATAAAATTCAAAATTAGTCCCTTCCCAACCCTCCCCAATCCAATATTAAATTACAGTACAATTAAATAAACACAGTTTAAAAACAAGAATACAAAAGTTTTAAAAGGGAGATAATTGGTGGACAGAGCAACGTTGATCACCTGTGCAGGGAGAGGAGTTAAGTTGGGAAGAATATGACTGCTGGCCATGCTGAGTGGGGGATTCTGGGCACTGAAGTCCAAAAACAAACTTTTACAAACTCTGATGAAAATGCATTATATGATCTGGACACTCTGCTACATTTCTTGCAGTGCCCCCCCCAAAAAAATGCTGTGAAAAACTAACAACGTTTTCTGAATTATTTATGCCGATTCACCACACTGAGACCCAGAAACTTATAAAGTTTTAAATGATCTCACCACAGCCCTAAATGCAATTTACACCTAAGTCCAATACTCAGCTCCAATTGTGTAGATCTGGGAATTTGGAAACTCAATACATGCTTAAGTTCCATTGATTCAATGCATCTACTTTTGCTGGGACTAAATATTGGATTTAGGCCCAAATATTCCACCTTTCTGTTTTCCACGTATTTTTACATTCTTTGTTTGCATGTACAGTATATCTGATTTTAAGTTTCATATCTCCATAGCTTTCCCTTGATAGAAATATTGAGACCTGAATGAACTAGATATTCATGGCACCATGCTGCCACTGCTTGACAGTCACCTAGTCTCTCTCCCTCTGGCTTTTCTTCGCAAACGAAGATTCAGAATGGACTCATCCCACACTTTCTGCAAGCACGCTGATGACTAAAAAGGCCAATCCGAGTTAAACAAGTCTGGTTGCAGAAAGCACAGCAGAAGCTCTCCTTGGTTCCGGGTTATGATTCTTTCTGCGTTGTTGTTTCTCTTCAAGACTTGTTCGGCGTGAGTTCTCAAATAAGGCTGCAGCATTGTGGATAGTGCGTCTCCATGCCTCCCGATGTGAAGCCACGACGGACCACTGTTGGTGATCAATTTGGCCGAGCCTGAGATGTTGTTTCAGGGAATCCTTGTATCGCTTTTTTGGAGCGCCTCTCTTATGCTGACCCATGGTGAGTTCACCGTAGAGTACTATTTTTGGGAGGCGATGGTCCTCCATCCTAGAAACATGCCCTGCCCAGCTCAGCTGTGTTCTCAATATCATGGCCTCAATGCTGGTGATCCCTGCTTGCTCAAGGACTGTTGCTGTATCACTATGGGCTATTCTGCTCCCTATTCTTTGGGTTCTTCTGCAGGACATGTTACGAGATAGATGCTGGAACCATTAGTTTTACTGCTAATGCATTAACACTGGGACTATAGAGAAAATCCATTAACATTAAAACCAGGGAGGCAGGGTCAATGTTAAGCCTTCTGGGCAGGCAACACGAGGCTCCAAATGAAAACCAAAAGTGGCTAAATGAGTTCTTATTTTCTAAAGTCCCTCTTGGCATATTTTACTGGAAGGGTTGCCAAGTCTCAAGGCCTGGCCCTGAGTCTCCAATTGGTGTGGGTCATCGACAGGCAGGAGATGAAGGTGCAAATTCTCTAGTTTTGAAGGGCTTCGATTCAGGTAAGAGAAAAGGGCTATCTGTAAATCTCCAGTTAGTAGAGCAGCATCTTAATGTACTTTGCAATGATCAATTGATTTATTGTTTCAATTTGCAAACACTGGGTGGGGGGAGGTATGGTATGTATTAATTAGCTTCCTCCTTCCCTGCATGCATGTACACACACATGCATGTGTAGCATGACTTAGAGCATGAAAGTCCCCAAGTGAATTCCATCCATTATGTCCAACGATGCCCGGAGGGCTGCGTGATTATCTAACATACATGAGGAGAAAAATACATTATTTATTGTTAATATCAATTTCTGATCATCTAACCATTAGATGAACAATTAAAAAAACTTTTAAACTAAAAATGGCTAATCTCCAAATACCCCCCAAAGTAATTAATTAAAATAATGTGAAACTAAAAAAAAAACAGCATTAATTTTTAATGATTGCATTTTTAACACCACCATTAAAATGTGTAACAAATTATTTCCAAGACCTATGTTCTACCCATCTGAAAATGGAAAAGAAAAATTACATCATAAAGAGTCTTCTACAATAAAAACAGCTGCACAGAGGTAAAGAAACAAAGAGGAGATGGCAATTTAAGTCAATAAAGAAATGGCCCCGCCCCAATCGTTTTGCTAATGAGCAGCTAGACACATTTTGTGCAGTAGGAAAACAAAATGTGCAGTCACAAAGAGCATTTCGTGCAGCTGACAACATGGGTTTTAATCAGGGATAAGGTTATTTCTAAGAGCCAGTGCAATGAGGACATTTGAGTGTTAGACAGGACTCTGGAGATCAGGCTTTGAATCCGCACATGGAACTCCACTGGGCGATCATGAGCAAGTCATACACTCTCAGCCTCAGAGGAAGGCAATGGCAACTCCCCTCTGAACAAACCTTGCCAAGAAAAAAACATGATAGATTCGCCTTAGGGTCACCATTAGTCAGAAATGGCACAAGAGCACACAACAACAACATTATTTCTTAAAGCAAATAGATGAGAAAAGGGAAAAGAAACAGAAAACTGAAATGAAATAAAATCTGTAGTCAGAAATAGCATTTTGTGCAGTTGACAACATGGGCTTTAATCAAGAAAAAAATGTGTGTTTTTTTAAAGCAAATAGGTAAGGAAACGGAAATTGAAATTACTAGTTTTCGGTCTTCATAATCGTATATTAACAGTATGTAATTGGGACTAACAGAATAGTAAAAAACATTTCTGTTAGCTCATACTAAGTTAACTCATGCTGAATTAAATTATGGTACCAACAGAACAGAAGACTACCGGATTGTGCCATGTGTCATGCACAGTACAGTTGTCCCTCCACATTCATGGATTTGGCATTCACGGATTTAAGTCTTCACAGCTTGAAAATACTCTTTAAAAAATAATAATCCAAAAAGCAAATCTTGATTTTGTCATCTTATATAAGGCACACCATTTTGCTATGCCATTGCTTATAATGGGACTTGAGTATTCATGGATTTGGGTATTCACTGGGGGTCCTGGAACCAAACCCCAGCGAATGTGAAGGAGCAACTGTACTGATCATGTCAAAATTTCTGGGTTTCAAGATAGTAGTGCAGAAGGATAAAAAAAAAAAGCTTTGAATAAATCCTGCCAACCATGGACCAAAGGAACTAAAGAGCTAGACATAGGGTAGCCATGTACCAGTAAGTCTACAGGTGACAGTCTTCTGTCTGAAGGGCTGTTCCCGTCTGGCTTAACAAGAAATAACCATTGAAGGGAAGAGCAATGGCCTAGAAGTTCCCCAAGCCACAGCATTGAGCAATAGGCACATGCAGGCAAGTCTTTCTCACTACGATGAGATGCATTTTATTTCTGACTTACTTTCTTTTTTTTTAAAGTTACATTGATATATAAATTAATACATGCAAATTTGTGTCCTCTTTTGCCTCCACCTTCTGTTATGTACAGTATTTTATCTATCTTGCTTTCGAGATATATAGACAGAAACCAGAACAAAGAGAAACAGACCAGATCCAGATTTTGCATATGAAAGGGAAAGAGACACACTAACAATTTTCTCAAGCTGCCAACAGAGTTTGGAAGAAACCAGTTGCAGGTAGATACTTATCATTAACAAATTTTCTTAATAGCAAAAGTACAATATACTACTTTGCAACAGTAACTTAACAGGTTATAATTTTATTTTTATGAGCATTTGTGGTACAAATGTAACTATTTGGTTACTTCTGAAGTTATGGGATATGGAGTCCCTAAATAGCAAAGGAGAGATAACCCTTGATTCAAAGCCTAGCTCATATGGTGTCCTTTGATGCCAAATGAAAAACGTACATAGTTTTTAAAATAATCTGAAGTAATTATTATAGCCCTTTTGGAAAACAGGAAAAAAAATGTGTTACTTAAAAAAAAACACCTGCAACTATAATGATAGCTAAATGCTTGGGGGCACTGGAACTATGTAACTAATTACTTTTAAGAGCTAACTCCCAAGCTCTGGCTAACAATCCAATACTGCAGTCTGCTACCTTCTCATGCCATGTTTAATATAAAAGATGGTCCTCAATAATAGAATTTGTAGCTACATGGAGCCAGCGTACAGTGGGACTAGAGACCAGAGGAGGAAGAGAAACCTTTTCCACATTTGCACAGGGTTCGCCTATAAATCTCTGCATTATTCACACTGCACTAGCAGTGTGTTGTATCCATGAATGCAATTCCCATCATTTTGAAGTGGAGTTCAATGGATTTTCTGGGGCCCATTGTGTGTTATGACTAAATTTCCACACCAGGCCACACACTTCCTAGATTTACTTTAGATCTTCTGCCAAGATTAACAGTGTGTCTTTCATGTTGATGTCTTTGCTGTTATATCTCTATTCCACGTTTAGCATAATGTATCTATGGCTTCTGAAGTATGCATTGCTGGTCTAATTATAAGGACCATGGCTTGTTATTTTCCAGACTCACTGTTTCATCCATTACTACCCCCTCTTTATTATTTTTTTTAAAAAACCTTCTCTTTCAACAAGTGCAAAATAAAACAAAACTGTGAAAAAATAATATGGAAATATGTATATTTAATGGCTACATTTGTCCAGCGTTAATGGACTACATTCAAGAATAACTTTATTAAGAAAGGGACTCCTTTTTTTCTTTGGCAGTGGTGCCTGAGGAGGAAAAATCCAAACAGTAACTAAGGATTCATGAGAGGTCTGTGCAGATCACATATGGGAGTAAACTAACACAATTCACACCTCCCAAAATAATGTTCAGATCAGAGTACTATTATCATTTTCATTTTGTACATCTCCAAATTTTGTGATGCAGTTTTTGACCTTGAAATGTACCAAAATGCCTATTTTACAGTAAAATTAAAATGAAAATGCATATTATATGGAAAATGCATACAGGTTATCCCTTATCTTAAATGCTTGGGACTGGGGAAGTGTTCCATATTTGGGATTCCCACCCCCGATTTTGGAATCCTTATATTTACAAATACATAATGAGACATAATGAATATTAGTGATTTGGGCAAGACACACTCAACCTTAGAGGAAGGCAATGGCAAACCTCGCCTGAACAAATTGCCAAGAAAACCTTGTGATAGGGTCTCCTTAGGGTCACCATAAGTCAGAAATGGCTTGAAGGCACACAGCAACAACAAGTCATTCTAGTGCAGATCACACAAACTGGCTGGAATTTTGTTGGTGTGTCCTGAGATGGAAGCAGGCTGTGAACACAGCATCTATGAAAGAAGTAAGGTGTTGGACAAAGAAGTGGCAGGGAGCTAGCAGGTTTTGTCTGCCTTTCCTCACCACTGCTTGCATGATCCTAGAAGAAGGCTTCTAGTCAGAAAGGTCTACTTAGATTATTGAAGATACAGAAGAGGCAGATCACTTAACCCAAGCAAAACTACCTAGACTGGCTTGTTCATGCATAATCAACACTGGAAGTAATTCACTGGTGCACTCTAATGAATAAACCTCAGTGCCATGCTTTCAATAATCTTCCACTTGCTTCAGTAGAACTTGCACAGAAGCACTGCCTAACAGATGATGCTTCATAGGCTAGATAGGTCTAGACACTCTTAACTGTGGCTCAGTCAAACATCCCAATGGAGGCAATGGTATATCACAGTAGGGATGAATCTGAGTAGATTGCTATTCTGCTCTCCATAGCAGTCGATTCAACTATCATGCAACATTATGGCCTGGGTCAGATGTAATGCCAAATTATTGGTTTGTGCTTCGTGCACAATATGACCATGGTTTCCAATTTTGATTTCTGCATGAAGGGAGGAAAATTGTGCTCATTCAAGGAGCACCAAACCCAATATTATACCTGAACTCAGCATATGTTATCTTTCAGCCTGCTGCTTGCCATACATGTGTCTTTCCCATTAGCAGAAGTCTTTCTGCAAAACCTTATTTTGAATTTTGGCATTATAGCTGCTGTTTCTTCCATTTGTAATGCTATTGCATTTTTATAGCTTTTGCTTTTTGTAGTGTTGCTCTTCTTGCCTTCTTTTTGGGCACAGAATGAAATTCACATTTTGAAGGAGGGGGTTATAGTAAAAATAAATAAAATTAATAACTATTCATTATGGCCCAGTTCCCTTTAAAAATATGCACCAGACGTTAGAGAATGGTCTGCTTTGGGATCACACATTTCCCAGCGTCTCACTGAAAAGATGAAAGGAACTCCACGACATGATTTTCATATTCAGTAGACAAACCTGATCATCATAGCGGTAGGTAAGGAACTGCTCTCCTGCGGTATCTTCCAAGAAACTTCCTTGTGGAGAGAGTGCAAACTCAGGCAAGAAGTATGCACCTTGGGACTGCTCCGCTCTTGTCTGTAAAAGATTAAATGAGATCAGGTTACAGCTACTGAAAATAAGAAGTAAAAAATATCCGTAATTTCAGAAGCACATTTCGTATTTGCATGTCCATTGGTGTGTGACAGGGTGAAAATAATGCATATTCCCCATTGCATACATTGCGGACTATGTGTGTGCCTTCAAGTCACATTTCAACTTATGGTGACCCCATGCATTTCATAGGGTTTTCTTAGGCAAGGAATACTCCAAGGTGATTTTGCCAGTTCCTTCCTTGGAAATATAGCCAACAGCACTTGGTATTCATTGGTAGTCTCCCATTCAAATACTCACCAGGGCTGACCCTGCTTAGTTTCCAAGATCAAGCAGGATCTGTTGCTTTTGGGTAATTAGGCCCTACCAAATACATTCCAAATATATCCTCAGCTGGTGCACTGCTTGCCTTTAAATTAACTGTGGTTACCAAACTGGTAGCTAGCTGACAGGCCTATATAACCTGAAGGCATTTGATCCAATCTGATCTTGGAACTAATCATGGTCAACCCTGATTAGTACTTATCATCTCTGAGTATTCCTTGCCTAAGAAAGCTAAATGAAATTCGTGGAGTCACCGTAAGTCAATAGGTGACCTGAAAGCACATACAGCTAAGCCTTGGGTAGCTACAGATGAGAATTTCATTTGGTTCATTTTTAAAAATTAAAACCTTACCAATTTTCACAAATCCTTTCATAAATGGGATAGAAAGAACCTGATATTTTAAAAATCCAAAAGTGGGTAAAAGCAAATGGACAGATCCATCCATTCAAGTCTGGTGTTTCGGCTACTTTGCTCTTAAGCTTCTGTGTTTTCAACCATGTTTGTGATGCTCAATTAAGTTGCCAACTCTATCTTCTATTAGATTCCTCATCTTTGACAGCTACATGACAGGCGTGTACGACATGGTCCTGGGAACAGCTAGCTGCATCTATTGTGTTGTTTCAGTGTAAATTGTTCAGAATTTCATTCAGTTCACTTTTGACAAGAATTCAACAAAAATTGAACATTCCTTTATGAATGTAACAAAAAGAACTTTTTATTTTTATTTTAATGAACACAAGGAAACTGACCAATCCTTACCCTTGGAAACATAGATTTCTTCCCTGCAGCATCATCTGTTCTCTTTTCCTTTACCCAAGCTAACATATTTGACATCACCATTAGCCATCACTAAGGCTAACCAATGTTTCCATTTTGACTTAACTGGGTGCTTTGAAGTTTACCATCAGAAGCAGTGCTGTTTAGAAAGGGTCCCTTGCAAAGGAGCTCGTTGGTTTTCATTTTCACAAAAGTAATGAAAGTTACTTTCAGGTACTTTTAAAAATCAGAATGTTACGAACAACTGACCTGACCTGATATGGAAGTGTATAAAACACGTAGTGAGACCATACACTCCAGGTAACTAAACAGCAAAGTTGTGCTACAAAAGGACTGATCTTACTCCTTGCTACTTTATAATCATAATGTAACTTGTTGCTGTTGTTGTTGGTTGTTGTGCACCTTCAAGTCATTTCCAACTTATGGTGACCCCATCATGGGGTTTTCTTGGCACGATTTGTCCAGAGGGGGTTTGTCTTTGCCTTCCTCTGAGGAAGAGAGAGTGTAACTTGCCCATGGTCACCCAGTGGGTTACCATGGCCAAGCAGGGATCCAAACCCTGGTCTCCAGGGTTGTAGCCCAACGCTCAAACCACTATATCACATGGGCTCTTGTAACTTACTTACGCTATAGTTATAGTAAAAGGAATGGAATTGCAAGTAACCTGCTGTTGGTAACTATTTGCTTGCACACTCTGATGCTTCTAGTGTTTGGTCTGCTCTTTCTCATCCAAGGTTATTTATAGATCTTTACATTTGGAGGTGGCATCCAGAAAGTGGGAAATTCCCTACATTGCTTCACTGAATGTGATCCTCTTGGGACAAAACTCTGTGTGTGTGTGTGTGTGTGTGTGTGTGCACGTGCGCATTCAAGTACAGTTTCTTTATAAACCATACTACAAGTAGCCATATTCACTTATGGCAGCATGAAGACAGCCTCAGATATTTGTCAGCTTGCAAGTTTGCAACACTTGGATAAATAATTGCTCTATAATGCTGTGAATAAAGTGAGAAATACCTTACCATGTACGTAACTGCCAACATTGCACAGATGAAAACCCAAGACACATGTGGCCAAGCAATGTCAGAGTGTGGTCAAGATAGCAGAAGTTATTAATGAAGAAGAACACTTTGCTCACCCCTAGTTTAGAGTGGTGTGGTGGTTAATTATTATAAACTGTGTTGAAGTTTAAGGGGGGGGAAAGTGAAGCACTGAAAAGGCTATTGAATTTTACCAACACCGAGGGGCTGTCTAGATGGTGAAAACTCCTCAAGGAAATTAACAAGACTTAACAAGATCCTGCACTGAATCCCCGTATTCAGAAGGAGGGGGGCAAAAACCACAAAAACTATGCCCAAAAAGACTTTGGGACTTTCCTCGAGTATTTAAAAAACTGTGGGAGAAATGCACACTCGCACTTGTTAAGACAGCTGAAATGCATTGCTGCACATTCCCAAAGTAGCTAGCTGATTGGCTGGATGTGTGTGTGTGGGGGGGTGGAGCTTGCCAGCAAGGCAGCACCCGGAACCACTATGTTGGATTTTTGCTGTAGAGATCATGCGCTGATGAAACAGTCTTTTTGTTTATTTAAGTGGAAGGCCCCACTCCCGCAACTTGGATATGCTTTAAAAAAATGTTCAGCAGCAGCAACTTGGGAGAATAAAAATATGAGTAATTCACTTGTGTCTGCCATCTTGATTTGCAGGTATGCCCGGTTAAACAGTAAGTGCGGATAGCTTTGCATACCTGAGATCTTGAAAAAAAAAGTGGAGACAAATGAAAACTGCTGCAGATCAGCATTACTGTGCATCAGTCCAGATTTTATTGTCTCTTATAGACAAGCCCTGAGATGAGAAAAGCTATCTGTAACTAGAAAAAACAGCAACATTGTCCATCCAGATCCCATACCATTCAATCCATATCCCATTGAACCCAATGTGACAGAAAACTAACTTCTGCTAGTTTTAATACCTTTGAATTGCACTCTATTTCAGCAATCTGAATTCAGCCCAGAAGTATGGAAAATTTCAACCCATGAGGTTTAGCTGTTAGGATGGAAAGAGTTTTGCAATCTTTACTGGCCTGAATATTAAGCACCCAATAAAATTTGGAAAGAGAGTGCAAAGATTGATTTTTATAATAGCAGCAGCCTATGAAACACAACTAAGAGTGAAATATTCTCTGAGGCAAGTGCAAAGGCATGGCATCAACATTCATCTGTACAGTTATTTTATCTTATCTTGAGGTTAACTGACCACACTTGTAATTCACATTCAGGAATGCTTGTGTTCTTCTGAATTTTGCAATGCAGTTTGCAATTCCAACATTATGCACAAAGATGAATGAACTAGAGGAAAGTACAGACAAAATACATATACTGGGGGAAATGTCCACAAAAATGATAATTGGGAGAAAGGTTCCTCCCAAAATTGGGGGATTTGGGGGAAACAATGTCAAAGATATGTACAAATGGTCACGCTAAAAGAAGGAAATTGATGTGGAAATGCGACAGAGAAAAAGAGCGAGTGTGAAAAAGAAAATAGAGAAACTGAACAGAGTGCTAGTTCAGGAGTGGGGAAAATGGCAGGGTCACTTCCATGGCCTCCCCTTCCAGGTACTAACCAGGCCTGACCCTGCTTAGCTTCCAAGATCAGATAGGATCTGGTGTCTTCAATGTCCTTGGGCCTTGGGGATGGGGGAGGGGTACCTATTTAAATGTTGACTCTGTCTTCACTCAGAAATCCTGCAATGAGCACAAATGGGAAAGCATTCGGTGAAAAAGCCAATTTTCCCAGTACAGATTTCCACGGATCATGTGACAGTATGAAGCAACAGGAAAAAAAGGCAAAAAAACAGATGTTAATACAGATAGTAGGAACTGGAGAATAGAGCTGATTAGAAGGAAAGTTTATTGGTAGACAGCAGTGTTGGTAGACAAAACTACAGAGAAGGAATCAGTAAAGTTCTTTGAATCCTAGTCCCATTTTATCCTTTGTTAAAAATCAAAAAAATAGTAGTAGCAATTTCCATGTAAAATTTATTTATGTGATAGCGGAAGGAGAACTATGCTGTCAAACGATTTTTGAATTATGGACTATGTCATTCACACAACACAGTTATAGCAACAATTATGATTTAATTTTAACTGCCAGGCCACATCCTATGGAATCCTAGGATTTGTATTTTAGTGTAGTGGTTTGAGCATTGGACTCCAACTCTGGAGACCAGGGTTCAAATCCCTACTCAGTCTGGAAACCTACTGGGTGACCTTGGGCAAGTCACACTCTCTCAGCCTCAGAGCAAAGGCAACCCTCCTCTGACTTGCCATGAAAACCCCGTACTTGTATAGGGTCACTTTAGAATTGTCATATGTCAGAATTGACTCGAAGGCACACAACAACAAGGCACTAGATTTATTTGGCAGAGAATTCTAAATCTATCATGAAACTACAAATCCAAGGTACTGTAAGATGCAGCTGTGGCAGTGAAAGTGGTATGAAAGTGCTATGATTATATAGTGTGAAAAACAGCAATGACAAAGAAACATGGAATAAAATATAAACAGCATGAAGTAGGAGTATCATGCACTATGGAGAGGGGTAAGAATTTAGAATCCTGGACTATTAAACTAGATGTACTTGAGGAATATAATCTCTACCAATGGAACACAGCTGGATGTAAATCATGAATAAGTAGGTACAATCAAAGCAAAAAAAACAAAAACAAATGGACACTCAATACTTCCAGAGACTACTTTTTCCTTTCTGGATGCATCCCAGGACTGTAAACATAATTGATAGGAATTGTGAAAGAAATGCAGCAGAATATTTACACTGCTGGTAAACCACCCAAGACATTTTGCTATCTGAGGCAAAGGACATGGTGGCACACTCCCAGTTGCCACTCCACAAAGAGAGGCCAAATGCATTGGCAATTGGATTTTATTTCAACACAGGTGAAAAAACTGCAACCTCCCACTTCCCCTGAAAGCAGCATGCTAGTTTGCTAAGGGGAAAGTCAGGCTGTATGGCACATCACTCTCTGTCCCCCAACACCCTGCTGCTGCCCCATATCCTCCACCCCACCCCAGCATCTGCCACTCTCTGCTAATCGTAGGGCCAATCCTAGGATGGATCAACCCTGTGATGAAAAAAAAAAATACCGGCTAAATAATTAACAAGATCTGCAATGGGAGTCCCCAAGAGATTCAAAGATAGATTTGTTGACTCATTTGAAAGATGCAGTCCCTAAAGATAATGAAATATTACTTGTTTGCATGATTATAGCAGTAAGATTTTCACATGCCAAGTACTGGAAAAGAAACGATATCCCCCAGCTGCAAGTGTGGCTTATTAAGTCATACAACTTGGCAGTTCTAAGTAAATTAACGTGGTGTCTTTGGGTAAGGCAAAGTAGGTGCAATGTAAACAGACTGGAGCAGGAATGCAATTCTTTTAGAAATTATTTGAATAGTAAGTTTAGTTCTTGGCAATCTCCTTCATATAACGTAAACTGAAATATAGAGGGTTCATATAGTAGATGTGCAAATTTAAAAAAATAGTTCATAGTTAGTTGTATTTTTATGTTTTCATTGCAGATTATAAGTATTTAAGAGTTTTAAAAGTGGATGGGTATTTTTTAAAAGTTTTAAAAGTGGATGGGTATTTTATTCCTTTCTTTATTTCATCTGTATCCCATTTTTCTCCCAACATGGGAACTATGGCAGCTCACAGTATAAACTGAAGTACTGTATAAGTTACATTAGAAGGGTAACTTAAAGAACTTTACTTCTTCTGCAGTGTAACTATAAATATTCAGGTATTTTTACAGTTTCAGAGGTGTGTGGCCTCAGTAAATAGTGAAGGAATACCACTTGGTTTAATTGCTGGCTCATGCTCTATATTATGGGTATTAAGAAGATGAAGGAGATGTTTCTGTGTTTTTTTAGTAGATTAACTGTAATGGGAAATCTGACTTACTTGTTTAAATTGCCACAATAATGTTAACCAACTTACTTTTTGAGGCCTTGGAAATATACATGTTAACCAGAGCTTGGCATAATTACTTTTTGGCCTACAATTCCCAGAATCCCCCAGCCACTATGTAGTGGCCATAAAACTCCCACTCAGTGAGCTACAACCCAAAGAAGTAATTTTTCCTAGCACTGGTGGTAACTAATTACAGTACATTTTAAAATAACTAGCTTTGCTCTGCTAGCTCCTGAACCTCTTCAGACTGCTGCCCAGCATCAACGTTAAAGCAGCTTCTTATATGGCTGTAGTAGATATGTGGCAAAAATGGATCAACAGTTTAAGCCATCTGCATGCTAGGGAAAATCTTGACCTGTTGGTTTCTGTTATACAACTTTGATCCATTTCTCATTGAAAAGAAAAGAAAAGAAAAGAAAAGGGGGAATAAGTTGGCATCCCAGGAGCTAACCCAGTTCTCCACAAAGGATTTGTGGGTACACTACAGATATGTATGAAGCAAGAAAGAATTTAGAGAAAGGACTTTTGAGCAGAGGTGTACAGAATCCAAATCCAGCAGAAAATCTTCAGTTTTGATTTAGCACTTGTTAAACCCATCCCCACCCCTGGGAGGATATTCTGAACATGCAGGGCTTGTGAAAGATCAAGGCTTAAGCTTTGCTCAGCAGCAATATAGCCAACAGGCTCAACCCTAAAATGAATTTGCTCACTCCACCCCCACAGTTCTGCTTGGCTGCACTGCTCACCAACCCCAAATGACCCAGGAGCTTTATATAAAGCCTCCGCTGCAGGCATGAGGCTGCCTGTTCAATGTACAGTAGAGGCAACGCTCTGTTTGAACACTGGGATATTTGCCTTCTTTATTACCTTGAGATTCTGTTGCATTCCTCATACCTCATTCTTGCTATTTCCCCCCTAGGTCTAGCTTCCACTCAGCTACTCCTACTTAAGGGGCTGACTCTAAACACAATCCAGATTCCAACACTCCTATATTCTGCATTATCTTAATGGATGTCCACTGTCTACAAAAATTTTGATTTCAAGACTCAACCACAAGAAGCAACGTTCTTTACAAATCTTACTATCCTGATTTTAAATATTTGCACCAGCTGCATCTTCCATGCATATTATGGCCCAGGGCAAACCATATTGCAGCCATTCAAAAATGTTGTTACTTGTTGTTACACGGGCTTTTATAATTCCTAAGACCTACTCCAAATTCTGTGCTTGGATGCAAGAGCAAAATCCCATACAAGTTAACTGTTAACCATGGACTAGATTTAACTCAGCTGTTTTCCCTGGGCATAGTCCAGGGATAGGGAGTCTGTGGCTTTCAAGATTTTGTAACTTGCTGGCCCTGCTGGCTAGGAAGTCTGTGCCCAACAGCATGGTTCCAACGACCAAAGGTTGTCTACCCTGTTGGAATCAAACCCATACCTCCAACACTTCACAGATGAAACCAGGATACGTGTGACCAAGCAACAGCTGAGTATGACCAAGATGGTAAAAGTTATTAATGAGGAAGAACAGAAAAGCTGGAAGAGGCTGTGGCAGTTTGCTTTTGCCTGCGTCTACTGGGAAAGGCAAAATTCTATGCCCCTCCTCCCCCTTTAGCTGAGCTAATAGAGTACAAACTACATTTCCACTTTGAACTCCGCTTGCAACAACTAAGCTGAGAGAGAAACTGGGACATTTTAAAAGCAGCTGCAAAGTGGGACAGCAACAGGTTAACTGGGACTGTCCTTGGCAAACTGGGACAGAGAGAGAGTATGCAGGCCCTCTCATCATTACTCATTCTTTTTTTAAAAAAATATACCCACTTACATATGTACACTGCTTTATAGTGTGCTAGGCACTCTCTAAGCGGTTTACAATGCGTGTTAGCTAATTGCCCCCACAAGTCGGGTACTCATTTTACCGACCTATGAAAGGATGGAAGGCTGAGTCAACCTTGGAGCCCTTGGGATCAAACTCACAACGTTGTGGCTGCAGTACCGGCATTTAACCACTGCGCCACCAGGGCTCCCTGCATGAGGTGTTGGCTTTGACTTTTACTGCAGTGGGGTGTTGGCTTTGACTTTTACTGCAACCCCAATCATACCATACCATAATAATCCTTACTGTTTATACAGACACTTTCCCCTAACACACTTCACATAAATCACCTCAGTAATTGCACACCATTCTGCAAGGTTACCCAGTGTTTACTATTGCCATATTGCAGTTGTGAGTGTTGAGGCTGAAAGGTTTGCCTAAAGCCACCTAACACATTCATGGATGAGGTAAGATCAGAGCCAAAATTCACACTAAATTACCATTACTACAACCTACCTAATTACATTGACATATATAGCTAAATTTCAGGTTCTTGCCCTAATTCTCACATAAAAGGGGAGTTCCAGAGTTCATCCTTGTTTCACAACATGCCTTCCCCAGGTTTCTTGAAATGACTGGATGGATCATAATTGTGCTATATTTATATGTAAATAACTAGACGATATGTTTTGATCTGAAATTTAAGAGCCAAAACAACAGCTTTAGGATTTAACCCCTTAAAAGATTAAGACTGGGAAATTAACTTGTAGAAATTATTGGAGCAGAACTCACAGAAAACCTGAACTTTGTTCACAGTTGTCAATGAAATGTAGAGGTTTCTGTTCATCCAGAAAACATGGACATGGGGAACTTTCAAAGAAAAGTTGAAGGCAACAAAAGAATTTGGATTAGACTAGCAACATCTTATAATAGGAGGTTTCCCACACTTTTAGTTTGTAGGGCATTCTGGGATGCCCTCAGGGTAAACTAATAAATATTAATAACATTCACCTACTTCAAGCCCATGTGGTGTAGCAATTTCTTTTGGATGTGTGACATTCCAGGACAGGTTCACAGCTCAGAGCATGCACTTTGTATGTAGGAGATCTACAGTTCAATCCCAGACATCTCCAACTAGTGCTGAGAATTACTCTTGTCTGAAGAGCCACTGCCAGACAATGGGTGAGAGTCATATTTAGATTCATACACTTGAGTATGAACCTAAATCTGGTGGAAAGAGAATCCCCCCCACCTCGCAACATCTCCTCTACAGGGTAGCTCTTCTACTATTCTGAAGATGTGGCAGAGCTTCAAGGGAACCCTGATGAATGAGGTGAGCTGTAGTACAGAGTAGAGAGGTAACCACCCAAAAAGCAGAGGCACCTTTCATGAGAGGTATAGTTCTGTCTATAGATAGCAGATACTGAATCCATCCATACCATGTAGTACAAGCAGCACTGACCCAGATAAATCAACTTGTTTGACTCTTTACAAGGCAGTTTCTTATATTTCTTATTCAGCAATGAAGTTCACAGAATGATGTTGGTTTAGTCATTTCCTTATCATCTTACAGTTTTCTTATGAGAATAAAATAGGGAAAACCCAATGATGGTTATCTTCAGCCCCTTGGTGGAAAGATGATGTCTAAATGAAATTTATGGAAATAAATCAACATCGCCAACAAATCTGAAAGCTAAATAAACTCTGTAGCTGTGGGTGAAGTGGCTGTCTGGACATAGCCACTGTCCAAGATAGAATCTGGAAAATTGTTATAGTATAAAATAATTAGTGTATGGCACTTTTCCCAGGAAAGCTGTTAAGATCTAGCCTCAGGTTTTCCAGGGTCCTGTCTTGTTTTGCCTAATTTCTACTCCAGTTCACTGCAGTACAAGGGCGCCAGACACCTCACCCAGAGTCAACCAGCTCAGGCAGAACTGGATCCAGGCCATACTATAGAAACTTGGCTCCTACCACCATTGTTCTATCCAAAAAACCACAAAAGCAGCATTGGTATGTATTGCGGTGAGCACAAATGCAATAAATTGTTGCATAACATTAATTGAGAAAAAGCAGACAAAAGGGGAGCCGAAGAAAACTAATGACCGGATGCTACTAAGAGGCTGAACTGACACAGAAAGGGCTAAGTGATGTCACAATGCAATCATGATTTGTATATGTCACAAACAGTGTGTTTGCATTAGTACAGATCAACATTAATTTCCAGGCAAAAACAGTAAACACAGGTCTATGTCACTAAAGGTCAGGGAGTATCATACTCTGGGAGGAGGCAATTTTAAATCACTATGAAACTAAAGTCTAAATACAAGAATTGTGTTTACGGTCATCCCTACACATTTGCAGGTTTAACCTTCAGAGATGGATTATACCCACCTTCTATCCTTCCACTATTTTTTTTAACCTGAGAGAACACATCTCTAGCCATAAAGAGGGAGGAATTTAATGTGGTTCAAGTTTGGTTCAATGTTGCATCTCATACTTTGGGCTTGACTACACGGGCAGGAAAACCCCGCACCTACCTTGTAGCCGTAGCTGATTTTTTAGATATGCAGTGGCCCCATAAATGACACACTCACCAGGCTTCTCTGATTGTAGATTGGAGCATCCCACCACACACTAACTGCTGTCATACCAACATTGGAGTAAATACGCGGTCCTACACATGTCCTATACGTCATACTATTTTCAGCCACATGGCTAGAGTTGCTCCAGTTTGCGATTTTTTTTTCTGTTCGGTCATGCATATACATGGTCCAAGAGTACTGTATTACTGGATAACCATAGATATGCTTACTCAGATATGTGCCAGAATGTAGTCCCATCCACCAGAAGTCCTGCCCCAGTTTTGCTCCAAAGCCAATCCCCGGGCATCACATGGCCAAAAATGTGGTTTTTCCCCTCAAATCCAGAACAAACTGCTACTCTTACAGCTGTGGGGTTTCCTGAAGAAACCCTGGTAAAAATGTGCATTGTCAAAAATATTGTGTGTCAACTGTGCTGCAAAAGCCCTTTGTTGTGGGTGCTGAAGCAATGAAGGGGGCATGTGGAAAGTTTAGTGTGTACCACATGCCTGCTGCTTGTAGCATTCAGATTTTTTAAAAGTAATTTAAAAGTATATATTTTAAGTAACTAAAATTATTCTCCATAATATCCATGTGGAGAAATGGAGAAGAGTTACTTTTAAAATCTGTGGCCGTAATTCTAGGAACTTTATCAGACTAGCTTCTAAAAATGTTGTAATTCCACTATTGAGGAAAGCAGAAACATAGTGCCACGATTACAGTAATTATCACACGTCACTGTAATCATGTGATACTTCCACCACAGAATGATCACACGACAACAATTAGCAGTTTAAGAATGGGATTTTACTTCTGTGATTTTGTATGGGTGAGATTTCAGTTGTTCTCATAAGAAGATGCGACTTTCTTTAAACACACCAGAAACACATACACAATGAAATAAATTAACAAATAAATACAGTATATAAACCCCACACACACTCCTACCCAACCATTCTCTGAAGATGCCAGCCACAGATGCAGGCAAAACATCAGGAATAAAATCTTCCAGAACATGGCCTCACAGCCCAGAAAAAAACCACAGAAAATCTAACAAATAAACACTTAAACAGAGATAAAAATGTACCAAGAAAAGGTGACAGTTCATTAAAACAGAGTCCTGTGCATCCTGTAGGAAAGGGGAGGGGAAAACGGATTTCCCATTCATGCTGTAATCACACAATTACAGCTGGATGTGATTTCGCACACTCATCAATTAATGGGTGGAACACACATTGACCATGGGAGGGCAACAACGTCATGCTATAATGGGAACCCATTTGCAGTACTATCATGCTTTAATTATAACCCCATCTGATAAAGTCCTTTGTTGGACTGCAAAACTATAACTAACTAATTACACTTGAAAAGTAAGTTTCCAGGCTCTGTAATGGTTATACAGAGGCCCTAAGTTCAGGGTTCTGAAGCAGTACGGTATGCAGGAGTGCACCAATGGGAGAACCAAGTTGCCTTTGCATCATGCTTGTGGACTTTCTCAAAAATCTAACTGATCAGTGCGGGGAAACAAGATGCTGGACTAGACAGACCTAATACAGCAGGCCTCTTATATAGGCACCACATGGAAGAATAGCTAATTAGTTCCTTTAAGCACTATTATATTAACCTTTTTAGATGCAAGAAATTCCTTACAAGGCAAGGCTTGCAACATGACTACTGGGAGCAAGAGGGATGAAACGTAACAGTGGAAATCAAATATATGCATATTAGAAACACTGTCTCTTAGAACTGCCAAAAAAGGGGTGGGAGAATAAAGCAAGAATAGGAAATACATTAAAAGGGGGAAAGTTTTCTTATTTGCTTGCAAATACATGTTTGTCAGATTAATATGTATTGCAAGTCCAGTCAGATACCTCCAAAATGCATGTGTCTTGATGGATTCTTTTACATTTAAAATGCTTGGGGGGGGGCTGATAGATTGCCACAGCACACTTCATGCCTGAAGGGACAAATATAACTGCTGAACAGGTCGGTCTTTGCATTTTTGAGAATTCTAACACAAAGCTGTACAGAGCTGTCACACTTTCAAGGCACCAGGCAGGCAGTGAATCATCAGTGGATTAAGACCTGGATTGCTGGTCATTGTTGTTGTTGTGTGCCTTCAAGTTGTTTCCAACTTATAGCAACCCTAAGGCATTTTCCTAAAAGAAAACCTACCATGGGTTTTCAGAGGGGGGTTGCCATTGCCCTCCTTTGAGGCTAAGAGAGTGTGACTTGTCCAGGATAACCCAGTGGGTTTTCATGTTGCTAAAGAGAGTCAACCAAAAGAGCCCTGGTAAATATATTTCTTAGGACACCTAAGTAGCCTTAAACTACTACTCACTATTCATCTCAGTTTTGGAATACTTTTATATAACCTTTTCTACTTTCATTCACAGGTATGTGTCCGAGTACCAGAGTGCACTGATAGGGATATAGGCAGCCGCTACTGAATTAATGCCCTGCTTATAGGCTTTCCAGAGACCACTGAGAGAAACAGAATGCTTGGCATTGTTTTGATCTGGCGGGGTATTCTTTGCAATCAAAGCCTCTCCTGTTTTTATGTAACTAGCTATACCCAGTGTAACACTACACCATTATCTAAATATATAAAACTCTTTGATATGTTTCCATTCCCACTCTGTTGACTGGCCACTTAGGAAATATGTCAAGAGTACAATCATTTGACGCATTAATATATAAGCTTTCAAATCAACTATTATGGCTAGTTTCATGCTGAGAGCTCCCACCATCGCTGCCATGCAACCACACGCGCGCGCACGCACACACCACGCATGCCAGGACGCGAGAGCCCCTCCTCCGCCATGGAACCACACATACACACCATACTAATTAATTAATTAATTAATTAGGTATTTATACCCTGCTCTTGAGCCATAAAGGCTATCATAGCAGCTTACAAATTGTTTTAAGCAATAGCAATTTACACATCTACACATTACACATTAAGCAGTTTCCAATATGTGTTAGCTGATTGCCCCCACAAGCACACTACACACACCCCATCCCACACACATACACCACCCACACTACACACACACACCCATGCTATACCCCCACACACACACGTGTCAGGATGCAAGAGCCCCTCCACCGCCATGTTTAGAAAGGACTTGAACCTTTTTACATGCTTCCATCCCCAGTGTGCTGACTGGCTGCACAAATGGGAAGCTTTGGTTGGTTGGGAAGTTTCCGACTGTCAGGGTCTGGGGCATGGGTGGCAAGTTCTAGGAGCAGAGATGACGGGGCTGGGTCAGGGACAGAAGAGACCGAGTCCAAAGTCCAGGCAGGGTCAAAGATAAGCAAAAATCCAAAAAGAGTCCAAAGTCAGAGCACATAGCAGATATCCAGGACCCAAGAGCAAGGAGCAGCTAAAGACAACACAGAAAGCATGGAAGACCCCAACCCAAAAGCAAGAAACAGCTATAGAGAGCAAAAAAGACCATGTTATGATAGCCAAGACTGAGGGCTAAGTTCCCTCGGCTGCTTCAGGTGTGCTGCATGATTGCAGCCGGCTGCATTTGATAACTTGGTGCTGGTTCTTCCGAGACTCCCACAGCCAGGGCCTGAGTCTGCAAAGAGGCTATGCCAGCTGCTGCAGCCAAGGGCCTAGTCCTGCAAGGAGAGGCAGATCCTGACACCTAAGCAGCCAATCAGCACACTGAAAACAGTAGCATACTCAAAAGAATTGTATATATATATATATATATATATATATACACAGAGAGAGAGAGAGAGAGATTGATTATTTATTTCATTAAAAAACCCAATAACACAGATTTTACTATTATAATGTTTTTGTTGACAACATACCCTCCAATTGTCCCGATTGTTAGGGGCAGTCCTGATTAATCCTCTGCCACTCCACTTTTTCAGCTGCTTTTAATATGTCCCAATTTTCCTCTCCTCCTCCAACCTTCCCCCTTTGTTGCTGGAAGCTGAGTTCAAAGTGCAAAAATTAGTTTGCACTCAGTTCAGCAGGGGTGAGAGGAGAGGAAGAGACAGAATCTTGCCCTTCCCAGGATGCTCAGGCAAAAGCAAACTGCTGCAATCTCTCCTAGTTTGTGTGTTCTTCCTCATTAATGACATTTGCCATCTTGACCACACTCTGATGTTGCTTAACCACATGTGTACCAATTTTCATCTGTGAAGTGTTAGGAGGGTATTTGACTACCTGGCACCCTCCTCCAGATGTTTTGGACTACAACTCTCAGACCCCACCCCCCGTTAGCATAGCCTATGGTTGATGTTGACAACATACCCTCCAACTGTCCCTATTTGTCAGAGGCAATCTTGATTAATCCCCTGTCATCTCACTTTTCCAGCTGTTTTTAAAATACTTATGGAAAATGCAGCCCGACAGGTTGCCTGAGCAAGCTTCTCACCTTCAGCTTAGCAATAATGAATATTTGTACTTCCTCAAGGGCTGTTGTAAATTTTCTGAATGAATATGAAGATCTTTGAACAAAGAGCAACATACGTAATTGCCAAGCAATGTAACTGACAGATCCACAATTTAAGCAGGCTACCAGACCAAGCAAAAACTCATTATCTAAGAAGTTGCCACTTGCTTTATTAGAAATAGGGCTCCACTAGCCATTCAAGATGCCAAAAAGCTACACTGAAATAATGCAGATGGGAGCGAGAGTGCAACTTCCAAACCACCTAAAATCTTTCAGTTACATTGAGCCAGGAGGTCTTAACAGTAAATGAATTGCATTCCTAAAGGCATTTGTTGTTTGGGCAGCTCTACAGACCTCTTCAATGGGTCCTTTTTTTAATGGAGTGGAGCAAGGATTATGTCCTTTAGAATGGAACTCTTAATCCTACTGAAATCAAGGGCTAATGGGTAAATATATTAGACTTTTTTCTTGGGTTTTTAAAAGGGTTGAGATGACTAAAACCTAAAAACCATTTAGCTTTTTAAAATCCAAAATGTCTATGAGGGTTTTTCTTTAATTACAAAGAAAACCTGCCATTTAGATTCCTAAACTGACACTGAAAAACACCAATGAGCCAATCTATATACAGGTCCATAGATAGACTGAAAAAGAAGAAAAAGAAAAGGATGGTTGTCAAATTGCTTTGAAAATCAAACTGCAAATTTTAAGTATATGGAGAGTATTGTTTTACATGCATGTAATTTTATCTGTTTCAATATATTTTTTCTTAATGATTACATTTTATATGCAAGTTAATAAGGCATACGTGCACATATAGTTTTTTAACCTCTTCAATCAATATCTTGCTTTTAAATATATATATATATATATATAGTATATATACATACACACATTTTACCGCCTCCTTTTCTTCTTCTTTTAACAGCCCCTTAAGAAAGCCATACAAATGTTTTTTGGCCAAAAGGCCAAATTAATTTGTGGAATAAAACCTTTTTTATACATCCTGAGACTCACTCTCTCTTTCATATCATGAATAGGCTGGCCACATTCAAAAACTGGAACAGTATGCTTCAGTCTAATGTATGAGAAGCTAAGCAGTTAACAGAGCTTGGTAGTAACTACTTATTTGTAATTCTTAATTCTTTCTATCCACAACTAAGGTATAACTACATCACATTACAAATATCACTTAATGAGGGATAACTTCACTCCTTTTGTGGTATAACTAACTTTTTTGGCTATTTTTATAACTATGAAGGTGTCAACCCACAGTATCGTAGAAGGGGACTATCACATGGTTCAAGCACTGTGCATTTTAAAGTAACTAAAATTACTAGGCAAAAGGAAAAAGGAATTCATTGCTTTGATGTAACAGTAGAGGTAACTAACTACTTTGGTCTATAGTGTGAAATACTTTTTAAAAGTAACTTTGCAGGCTCTGTTTTAAGAAATAATTATTGACTGTAGTTAATTTTGGTTAATATCTGCAGACAAAGCATGGTGCTGCCTACTTTTTTAAATAAATATATATATATATATATATATATGTTGTATGCCCTTTAGAAAGCTGAGCTGGAATAGCCTCGTATGCCCTATGTGTGTTTGTGTATAAAACATTGAGAGGGAGAAATGGGGAGAGTGTTTTTTTATTATTATTTTTATTTATTTATTTATACCCCACTCTTCAGCCAGAAGGCTATCAGAGCGGCTTACAAATTATTTTAAGCAGCAGCAATTTACACATCTACACTGCATTAAGCAGTTTCCAATGTGTGTCCGCTGGAATTGAACTTGTGACATGGTGACTTGCAGTACTGGCATTTAACCACTGCGCCACCAGGGCTCCTTTGTGCCTCTGTGTGCAAGAGAGAGCTGGGGAGGTATGTGTGCTTGTTTATCTCTGTGTGTAGCACAGGGAGGCCATACACCCCAATATTTCACAGATGAAAACTGGAACCCCTGCGGCCAAATGACATCAGAGTGTGATCAAGATGGCAAAGTTATTAATGAGGAAAAAACACACAAGCGAGGGGAGGCTGCAGCAGTTTGCTCTTTTGCCTGAGCCTGCTGGGAAGAGCAAGATTCAATCCCCCTCTGAGTTGAGTACAAACTGTTTTTGTATTTCAAACTCAGTTTGCAGCTGGGAACATGGGAGGACAGAGGATTAACTGGGACTGTCTCTGCCAAATTGGGACAGTTGTCATGTATAGGAGGAGTGTGCATGTGTGTGTGAAGAGGAGTGTGTTTGTGTATTTCTTTGTAGGGGGAGGTTAGAGTCTGGTTATACTAGAGTAATTTAGAGTAAGGTGATGGACCAGATGGTGGCACTGTAGTGCCAAATGATATTTCTGGATTATATTGATTATCTGAATCCATTTCAATTGGACTGTGGGCTGGGATATGAGACTCAAACTATTGTGATTACTGGGGACTGGCTGAGAAGAGCTTGGTCCTATTAGTCCTCCCAGACCTCTTGACAGTTTTTGGTATTCCCCCTCTCTCCAGTCCTGTTTTCTTTCTCTCATTCCCTAACTCCCAAGTTCTCTCTCCCCTGCCATCTCTCTCATTCTGTTCCTCTACCCCAGTGGTTCTCAACCTGTGGGTCCCCAGATGTTGTTGGACTACAGTTCCCAGGAGCTGTCTGAGGTCTCACCTTGACAGCCAGGTGGTCCTCCCAGTCATTAGTGAGGCTGTAGGATTTAACTTACAGCCTCACTAATGACTGGGAGGACCACCTAACTGTCCAGGTGAGACCTCAGAGGGCTCCTGGGAACTGTAGTACAATAACATCTGGGGACCCACAGGTTGAGAACCGCTGCTCTACCCCTCTCTCCCAACTACCCTACTCATCTTCCTTGTCCTTCCCTGACTGTGTTCCCCAGCCCTCAGACACCATGAAACCATGCCCAGATATCAGTGGGCCCTTTGTATCTGCTGAGGTTTGGTTCCAGGACCCCTCCTGTGGATACCAAAATCCATGGATGCTCAAGTCCCATTATATACCATGACACAGTAAAATGGTGTCCCTGATATAACCTGGCAAAATCAAGGTTTGCTTTTTGCTTTATTTATTTTTTAAAATATTTTCAAGCTATGGGTGGTGGGATCCATGGGTGCAGAATTTGTGGATACAGAAGGCCAACTGTACATTCTCAGCATTTTAAAGTTCTAAAGTAGCATTAAATTCAGTAGGCCTTGCTTCTGAGTAGACATACATAGATTTAGATGAGAAAGAGGACAAGTGAATGAGGAAGAAGATGAATACAGTGTGGAGGGGGAGAAAGAGGGAAAGGAGGGAAGGTGGGGGGAAAGAGAATGAGAAAGAGAAAAAGAAAGAAAAGTTAAATTAAGAATTAAAAGAGACTAAACTGCCTATGAAGAGAAAGATATTCACACCATGCTGTTGGCTAACAATTGTGCAACTCTTGTATGCTTCAAACCAAGAAATGAAATTGTAATGCAGCTTGAGCTTTTTAGGGTAGGGAAAGAAAGCTAGGCATAAACCTGGGAAAATTAACAGTAAGATAGGAAAAGCCACAGAGGAGCAAAGCCATCGAGGAACAATTGTGTATTCAGAAACTTGTAAGGCAGTGACTCCTGAGGCAGCTAAGTATCCCCCCCCCTCCTATAACTCCTCCCTCCTGCCGAGTCCTGTGGTTTGAGAAACTTCTGATAAGTGTATAGGAATTACTTCAAAGCAGCTCCAAGCAGTACACAGTGGTTATAAAAGAATCTTTTCAAAACAGGCCTCTTCTCCCCTAGCTTTGAGGACTAGAGAAAAGGGTCAGGGCCTGAGATCTGGGAATCCTAGCTCTCACCAAACTGCTACACCTGCTTTGAGCTGTGAACTTGAATCCATCTGCAGTACAGCTCCTTTGAATGCACTAATGGCAAACACCCATGTAGAGAAATGCACATGTGGATTTCTGGCTAGACTCTGCAGCTTGTGGAATGCAACAGCAACACACACAATATATGAACACATGGGCTTAAACACAGCTTGAGTAGTTATGATTTTGTCCCAGATCTCTGATGCATGTTCAGGGGTGTTTTGAGAAAGCATGTCACCATTCCTTTTCCTTCTCCTTTGACATATACTGGAATAACGACTGTGATCTTCAGCAAGCACAGCTGATGCATAAAACACAGATATGACCGATTCCAGCTAATACGTGTCAGTTCCGGCTTGATATGAATTCTGGATATGTTATCCAGACAAATGAAAAAGGAGTCAAGTTAAAATAGCAGATGGGAGTTATGGAGTAAGTGACTGAGTGGTGAATGAAGCTGGAATTAACGTTAGCATGGAGATGAACAGAAGGGGAGGCGAGTTCAAGGCACTGCAGTGTGCAAATGTGTAGAAGATAATGGAAAGGACAAAATAAATACTGAAACCAGAGGAGTGATACACTTTCAAGAGTTTGTGCTGAACTAGTTCAAAGCTATACTTACATGCCAACACAATAAATCTAGAATAGATTAAGTTATAAGCTTGTAAGAACCACAATATTTGCTGCTGTTGAGTACAAACAGTTTTTCCTTGTGGCCAGTAAACAATTTCACATCCCTACATTATTTATAAACATAACAAGAGATCTCTTAAATTAAAGTTGATATGTGGGACCTGGGTGTTGCCAGATACCTTGAATCATCAGATGTTGTAGAATCTCTAGCCAGCCTGGCTTTGGAAGTTGTATACCAACAACAACTAGTAACCCAGTCTGGGAACCACTGACTTAGTTGATCCTCCATATACTTACTTGGCAATAACATCCCAACACATTTAAAAAGAAAATATGTAACAGGGCTAGGCACCAAGTGTGCACAGAGTTGCAGCCTTGGAGTATGGTTTCTCTCATTCCCCACTTATTGTTTTGCTTAACATTTAAGCTAAAATCCTTCCTATTCATGACTTGTGGTTTTGTCTATTTGGCTTACGGTGTTTCAAGAGTTTGGCAGGCTAGGAAGAAAGCATGGGGTGGGGGAAGGAGAGATTATATTCTTAAATTTTTATACCTATTCAGGCTAGGAAGGGACAAACCCACAGAGACTCCCCTCAATCTGATCCAGAGTTTTCCCCCAAGTCTCACTGCACCCCATTGTGTGGGGAGAAGAAACTAGAAAACCTCCTTAAGTCAGATGGAGAGCTTGCACCTCCCCACCTTTTGTCCATCCCTCCTACACAACCAGCTAGGGCAGGGGTGTGCATAGTGAGGGTGCACCTGGCCCCTGGACTTTTGTGGCCCCTGAAGCCCACCACCAGTCCTTCAATGCTCCCCAACGCTTCAATTAAAAAAATATTCGGCACAATATTCAGGCAATTTTTGCCCCCATATAATGCAGAAATACCCCAAATGCATGAAAACACATGAATATAGCCCCATAACCACTCCAGAATCCTATACTAATCCCCAAACCCTTCATTTTACTAGGCATCCCCTTTCAAAATGGAGAACGGAAGTAATGCAATGTCACTTCCTGGCACCATTGTGAGAGGGACTACAAAAGAACCAGAGGTATTTAGGCTTGCTATGGGAGGGTGTTGCCCATGGAAGGTGGGGTGAGAGCTACCCCCCCATGCAGTTGCCCACTTCAACCTAAAGAAATCTCTGCCCCCCTCCAAGTCCAACACACCCACTCTTCCTTCCCTCAAAAAAGCCATCTCTATGTGGCAAAGAAGGAAAGGGAATGTTTTCCCCCTCCTACTCCCAACCCTCCACCATCAGTCAAGTTCAGGGTGATGAATAAATCACTACTCCAGCAGGCCCTCCAGACTGCAAGCTCCCATTTCACGATTTCAAGAGACTGCGGATCATCACGTCCTATACATAAAATGGCAGCAATGTGACCATAGACATGCTGAAGTGTCCATGCGCATGTTGCTGCCATTGAATAATATGCAACACAATCATCCACATTTTTTGTCATCCATGGGCAGGGGGGAGTTGTCCTGGAACCAAACCCCTGCAGATCTAGAGGGCCCACTATATTATGTTCCAGTACAAATCTCTCTTCTTGTCCCTAGCTGAGAAGGTGAACAAACTCCTAATTAGCAGCAGACAGTTATAATGGAACAACAGGAGCTAAAACTGGCGGTGAAAGTTTTTTCCAACTCCCATTATCAATGATTCATGGTTATGGGAGGTAGGATCTGTAGTCAGCCAGCATCTGAGGGCCCATAGGTTCCCCACGTGTGCCCAACAGCACCCAGGCCAAAAAACAAGTCATTTTAATTCATATTTCAACATCCCTATCTGCCCTGCTCCTTTAAATCTTCTGTAAGTTTCTTAGAGCACTCATGGGGAAAGGGTACTGCAAGGAGAGTAGAACCTTTTACAATTTAAGCCAAATAGGAGGAGGGGGGAATTCATTTGATTTTTAAAAATATTTTGTCATTGTCCCAGGCTGTTATAAAATCCAGTCCTTGCCCCCCCCCACTTCCCAACTTCTCCTTTTAAATATAAACACATTTTCTTTGGCAACATGTAAGCTGCAGGCTACAGATCAAATAAACCTGAACTCTTATAGCTTTTTTCCCCTTGTGCTTTAAAAGAAAATTATCCCAGTGATTAAGTTTTTTGGATATTTATCAGCAACTAATTGTTCTCTCAAGATACAGTTTGGCTAAAAGATTTTAAAATCACTGCTAAATACTAGAGGGCAGTGCTTAGCCAAAAATACTGTTTAGTTTTTTGAAATCTACCTTAACCCCCTCTCCGATTCACATTTCCAAAAGAAACACAATCCATTTCTAAACATTTTGTTCGGTAGAGTCAGTCTTTTTATTTACACGGCTCTCGTGAAAAACGTATTTCTCAGTTAGGAAGCCTAATACTCCTGCTTGTTGTCATGGAGATTGAATAGCAGCCACCACTAGATTCGGAGACTGAGCTTCTTCACATATACAACTGACCCCTTATCACCCCACCTCAAGGCCATTCTAACTTGATCTAGGATAGGGAAGGGCCTTCCAGCTGTGGTTGTACTGTCCCAGCATCCTGTCCCTCAGCAACGGTCACACTGGCTGGGCTGAAAGGAGTTGCAGTCCAGCTGTGTTTGGCGGACCACACATACTTCAGTCCTGATCTAGGAAGAAAATTCAGAGGGACAATATGCTCCTTTTAAAAAAAAATGCTGATTCCCATGTATTGTTTTAGATTAGGACATCCAAGATATTGCTAGGCTTGCCAAATCTCAGGGCTTGGCCCCAAGTTTCCAGTTTTTGCAAGCCATCTCCAGGAGGATGCAAATTCTCCAGTATTGGGGGCTTTAGCTTCAGGAAAGAGCTGGGCTCAGATCTGCAGCTCAGTTATAGAGCAACAACTTCCTACAATTTCCAAGGATTAATTTGTTGTAGTAAATAACAAAAGATTCTCCAGGGGGGCGGGTAGTCTATGTATTTGCTTAGCTTTCCCCTTCTCTCTTATTTTTTGTGGCACCAGGGCTCGCTATCCATTGTGCTCTACATGCACCTTGTGGCTAGATGCAAGTAGGCTAGATTGAATGTACCTTATGCCACACTACAGATGGATGGACTCAATCAAGGAAGCCACAACCTTGAGTTTACAAGAGTTGAGCAGGGCTGTTGAAGACAGGGTGACTTGGACATCTCTCATTCATAGGGTTGCCATAAGCCAAAGCTGACTTGACAGAAATTAACAACAGCAACAATCCCATCTCCCTAAGTAAGAGAAAAAGGAAAATTCCCCTCACTTCATCTTGCTCTGGGAACAGCTCTTTTAGCTAAGATTTCTGACTGAATTTCCAAAGAGAAACACACATTGTGTGAGTCTGTCTGCTTGAATGCCAAGCTGAGAGCAACTGTGGTTGGCACTCCTAATGACATCACCAAGGGCTGTCCCTAGACCTCAGGTTTTGGCCAAGAAACCTCAGCAATAGCACTTAGCACATTTCTATACTGCTTTATAGTGCTAAGCACTCTCTAAACAGTTTACAATGCAAATTGCCCCCAAGAAGCTGGGTACTCATTTTACCAACCTATGGAAGAATGGAAGGTTGAGTCAACCTGGAGCTCTATAGGATTGAACTCACAATGTTGGGCTGCAGTACCGGCATTTAACCACGGCACCACCAGGGCTTGGGATGATCCTAAGCTGGCAACCCTAGATACTGGTGTGCTCAGGTGTGCCCATTTCACAGTGGAGGCAGGGCAAAAAATATGGGCTGCAATCCTGTATGGCTCGGTGTAGTATGGTTCGTCCAAATGTAGACCCATGGTAGACATATACCACCCCAGCTTATTGAACAGCCTCTGAACCCCCCACCTGCCCCCGCTTTGTTGGGAGCAAGCAGGATCACAGAAGTCTCTAGCCAGATGCAAAATGACTGTGGCATCACTGAGAACTTCAGAGGACCCTGGAAGATCTTGGAGTAAGTTTCATCATTTCGGGTCCAGCTATGAGGAGATGCTTCTGCAATTCTGCCTACTTCCCAGAAAGTAGGGAAATGGCCATGAGAGGGACTTCAGAGGCTTTCAGTAAACGCTGTTTCACACTACAGTTGTCCCTTCATATTCGCTAGGGTTTGGTTCCAGGACCCCCCGTGGATACCAAAATCCATGAATACTCAAGTCCCATTATATCCAATGGCATAGCAAAATGGTGTCCTTTATATAAAATGGCAAACCAAGGTTTGCTTTTTGGTTTATTATTTTTAAAGAATATTTTCAAGCTGTGGATACCAGAGACCTTTGTATCAGGCATGAAGAGGCACAAAACCCCTGAACGCATCCAGGAGCAAAGCAGCTTTTATCAGCAGACTTTTTTGGGGGTAAAGGGATTTGGGAGATGGGTGGCAGGATCCCTAACTATTGGCTAGGCTGGTGGGAGCTGGAGTCCAAAAATAAAATATGGAGGGCCACAAGTTCCACACTTCTTCATATGGTGCTATTCATCTACTCAGAACCTCTTCATTGACGCCCCCTTGTCATGGGAGAGAGGCTTGCGTACCCTAATGATGTTTTGGGCTATGCTGGCGGTGATATAACAGCCACCGGTAGGGTCTCCCATGCCAGACAGGTCAAAACAGAAGGGTCTGACAAAAAGCGTCAAAGGGCAGGATGGGCTCTCTAGCCTTACGGCAACCATCCTAGGAGAAGGAAAACTCTAATCCCAAACCTGGGCAGATGGTGCTCGTCCAACCCTGTAAGGTCAACCATCTAAGAGAAGGAAACTCTAATCAAACCTACGGCCCGAGGACCTCGCTGCCACGTCCATGCTTGCAAGGCCACGGCAGATGAATCTCTGGTTTAAAGGGTGAGGCCAGTTCTGTGCACGCTGCGCTCCACCAGAAAAATCCATTGCACAGGCTCTCGAACTCAGAATGACCCACCTTCACCTTTGGCACCCAGGGCATGAATTGGCCACCCAGTGTTCATCTGTACACATTTGCTTGCTATATTGACAAGTAAGTAGAACTACCAATAAGTGGGTTAGCTATATGATTTTTTTCTCCCCTTTTAGTGGCTTGCTTGGGTCAATATTATAGCATAAGGGAGGAAATCACTCATATAACATCTGGAAATGAGAGAGAAAATGCCATTTCATTAATGCATGTTTTCTCCCCCAAATCTCAGTGAGACACAGACAGAGGTAACTAAAGTCTTCCCAGCACCATATGTTCAGCACTTCTACAAACAGAAACTACTTTTATATTATTTATATAGTAACCTAATAATTGGCAAATTTCTGCTCATAAACCAGGCCTCCTCAGAATTATGAGCAGCATGCTCTTGCAGAAGTCCTTCTATCAATCCAACTCTGAGACAGGACTCTCTTATACTCTCTGGAAGAGAGGAGACATATCCAAAGGAATATATTCTTTAAAATCTGTACTGAAACAATACAGATACCTCAGAGATTTCTGCAAAAGCCTATCTCTCTAATGAACAAGTAAAAATGTCCTTGCTGAATGAAGCCCGAACAGGCCAGCTAGTTAAGTATGACATTCCATCTTCAGCACTGGCGCAGATTTATTTACAAATCTATTACAACAATCTAAAGGAGCATCCATTTTTATCTGTTGCAAAAAACCCAACAAAGAATACTGTTGCACCATAAAAACTAATGCATATATTGTAGCATGAATTTTCACCCACAGACTATGAGAGCACAATGGTGGTATCAATTTCTTGTTAGCCTTTAAGGTGCCACTGAATTCTTCTTAGAAAACCAGCATGGTGTAGTGATTTGACATGGAACTGAGCATTACTTGCAGAAAATACTGGATGAATCTGAGGGCTTGTCTATATGAGCATCCCCAGAAACGGAGTGCCCTGCAGTAGTAATGGCATTTTGCAGCAACAGTGACTTGTCTCAATGGTAGTTTTGCCCCTATAATCTTCGCATGCTAGATGGATGCCATGAGTAATTTACTCGCATTTCTGCCACTGTCGAACTTTTTTATATTAAAAAAAAAGATGTCCAAGTTGCGGTAGAACGACAGAGAGATTTTTCAATTAAACAGCCCAGCAAACAAAAACAAAACCCCAACACCAACACCCCATTTTATCGCTTTAGCAATCGCTTGCTAAGGCAAAAATTCAACACGGCAGCAGCGTGTGCTTGCCCTGTTAGCAAGCCCCGTCCCCACGCTCACACAGCCAATCAGCCTTGTGCGTCCTCTCTTATGGAAAAGCAATTCAAAGCAAATCGTGTGTCCAAACAAGCAAGAATATGCATCCCCTTGCTGTTTTTTTTTTTTTAAACTATGGAAAAAGCCACAAAGGCTTTTCCTGCGTTGTTTCTACCGTGTTGGGCCTCCCTCCTTCTGCATACAGTGGATTGATGAGAGATCCCATTTAGACAGGTGGCATTCCCAGTTAATTCCATGAGGGGTATTTTCACTGTTTAGATAACCCCTAAGATTTGAACAGATCTTTGACTATATAAGAGTGGCTGAGATGGAGAGAAGAGTTCTTGGGAGAGGAACCCTTGAGAGTCAGATTGGGCATTTGAGTGGTCAGTATTTGAGTGATCCTAACCTATGAACATTTCAACAACCCTAAGTTACAGTATTCATTTCCAAAGTATGTATTGGGGAAATGCTGAATCCCTCAGATGTTTATATGGGATCTCAATGAGATCAAGAATGGTGGATAAGCTTCCTTGTAATATAGTTTGTTTATGAGTACCATGCTTTCCTCTTCAGCAAAAACCCAGCTTCAAGAGAATGTTGGCTGTATTCTAGGGCAGTAGATCTGCCAGATATTTTCAACTTGAACTCCCAGTATCATTGGCTATTGGCTTTTCTGGGTGGGGCTTCTGGAAGTTGCAGTCCAAGACATCTGGAGATCCAAAGGTTCTACAGCATGTACTCCATTCACAGCTGACAGCAATGAAGCTTGTACAGGGCAACCAATGTGACCCTGCTGTCAGAAATCCCTCTACCATGTAAGAATTTTCTGTATGGCAGGCATATGGAGATTCCTCAGAAAACAAGTTAATGTGAAGGGAATTATAAACCACTGACTTTGACCATTAAAATGTAGTAAAAGGCAAGTCTTCTCTTTCTTGCATGCTCTCTCATGCACGCTAATACTTCAGTAAAATTGTGCTTACTTATGAGTTGTACAGGACTTAGCTAGTTCATCTGTAGCGACCACTCAATGACTCAATAAAAATGCATACACCTTCCCCCCAAGGAGAGATAATTCAATAGGTTTTTCCAACCCTGTAGCTTGTTTAATAAGAATACTTCACTCTTACATAGCACTATGCATTGGCAGATCTCATATTTCCTTAGTGAGATGATTATCTCTCTAGCCTTTATTTACAGTGAGTAGTCTCAAGAAAGTCTGGTAAAAGGGAATGGTGACTCAGAATTTCCTTTTAATTTAAATTATTGAATGTTGTGTTACTACAATTATTTGTATTCAGTTTCATTCAGAGCGATTCTTACCCACTTGCGCCCCCCATTCCACCCCAGCCTACCTCAAGGGTGATCTAATTCAAACTGACATGGACATCGTAACATGCCTTTCATATGCAAAGATTTAAAATTGGCCTCAGGGCTTAAAATTCTCATCTATAAGCTGTGCACACAGACTCCAGAGCCCTTGCTGCCAAACACCTGCTAGAACCAGACAAGGATCCAGATTTTTAAAGAGGATGCCTATTCCACAATAAAAGTACTGTGTGAAGAGGTGATGCTAGGGAGGAAGGCAATTTTGCATTCAGGAAAGGAAGCCAAGTTCTATCAGTATTCAGAACTTCAACTTCAGGTAACAAAAACCTGTTACAGATATCCCTCAGTTAACAGAGTAGATGTGTTCCTGGCCATTGTTTCATTAACAGAAAATTTGGTACCAGAGGTAGAGATAACATGGAAAGGATATGGATATGTCCCTGCACTACAGAAAAGAAAAGCAGTTCAGTGTGTTTCAGCCAACTTTTTGTCCAAACCTAACAAAATAAAATGCACATGTGAAATGAAACAATCAGGTCAGGTAAGCCTTGCATAAGGAATCAAAAATGTATCAAACCTTCTAAAGACTACTTGAATGCTTCTTCCAACATGAATCCAAGAATAATTCTTTCTTTTGCCAGCTTCCATTTTTATGATTTCCATTTTGGTGAATAAATTTACAGATAGTAACTTTTCCAACTTTGGGGCACAGAAGGGTAACTCAGTGAGAGCTAGCATTGAATTTTCTGGTTGCAAGTCAATTTTCCATCACATTGATTTCTACCCTCTTCTTGAATGAATGCTTCGCATTTTCCACCAGGGACAGATCTGCACAGAGTAAACAATGCAGTTTAACCCTGACTCCAAACCTAGCATACCACATGCCATTCACTCCATTCTGGAGCAGATTTTGATTTCTTTTCTTTTTTTCAATCTTGAAGGTATAAATTTAAATTTTATCCATTAAAAAAATAACTGGTTTATTTCCTAACAAACCTTCTTATTAACTTGTCCTTTGTGGCTCACTGCTCAGTGCAGAATCAGGTTGAATCCAAGGGAGAGAGAGTTGGAGGAGAATGTTGGAAGATGAACGCTTGGAGACCCAGTGTCACTTAGAATCATAGAGTTGGATGAGACCTCAAGGGCTATCCAGTCCAAACCCCTGCCATGCAGGAATACACAATCAAATCATTCCCGACAGATAGCCATCCAGCCTCTGTTTAAAAACCTCCAAAGAAGAAGACTCCACCACACTCCCAGGCAGTGTATTCCACTTCCAAACAGCTCTTACTGTCAGGAAGTTCTTCCTAATGTTTAGGTGGAATATCTTTTCCTGTACAGTAGTTTGAACCCATTGCTCCGTATCCTAGTCTCTGGAGCAGCAGAAAACAGGCTTGGCCCATCCTCAGTATGATATCCCTTCCAATATTTAACCATGGCTATCATGTCACCTCTCAATCTTCTCTTCTCCAGACTAAACATGCCCAGCTCCCTAAACTGCTCCTCATAGGGCATGGCTTCCAGACCTCTCACCATTCTGGTCACCCTCCTCTGGAAAAGTTCCAGCTTCTCAATATCCTTCCTGAATTGTGGTACTCAGAACTGGACACAGTATTCCAGGTGAGGTCTGACCAAAGCAGAATAAAGTGGCGCTATTACTCCCCTTGATCTAGACACTAGATTCCTATTAATGCAGCCTAGAATCGCATTGGCTTTTTCAGTTGCTGCATCACACTGCTGACTCATGTTCAGCTTGTGGCCCACTAAGGCTCCTAGATCCCTTTCGCATGTACTGCCATCAATCCAGGTGTCACCCATCCTATATCTGTGCATTATATTTTTACTGTCCAAGTGTAGTATCCTACATTTCTTCCTGTTGAAATTCATTCTGTAAGTTTTGGCCCAGCTTTCTAATCCGTTAAGGTCATTTTAGATTCTGATCCTGTCCTCTGGGGTATTAGCTACCCCTTCTAATTGGCATCATCTGCAAACTTGATAAGCATGCCCTCTGTTCCTTCATCCAAGTCATTAATAAAGACGTTGAATAGAACTGGGCCCGGGACAGAACTCTGTGGCACTTAGGTCATCTCATTGTTCCCACCAGGTATCTGATTGTTCCCTCTCTCCTTTGGGGCACTCCATAGCCAAAAGCCTCCTGGCTAGTGGAAGGATTCTTGGTTGGAGGCTGCTACCTCTAGATCTGGTTTCCCACAGCACCACTCAAGCCTCAACAGCCCAAATGAAGGCAACTCAAGTCATTGACCGTCCAAATAGGAAGAACTTTAGGGGCCATTTTTCCCCATCCCCTGGGACTCACCAGGGGTTGCAGTACTCCTTCCAGACAAAACTGGAAATGTCCAATTTGCAAAACCCCACAGAAGGGGAACAAAACTGTATGTGACTGTACATAGAAGCTTCTTAGAGAAGCAATTCTGCTTTTGTGCCCCCTAGTTTCTTAGAGGGGAAGTCTGGGAGAGGCATGGAACCCACAAAAAGAAACTGAGAGCTACATAATGGCTTTATTATTAGCAATATATATGAGTACTGGTTGAGGGTGGGAAAATGGCCAAAATTAACTGATATACTTGTTCTGAGAAAAGAGGCAAGTTGCGGAGGGGGGGGGGCAGAATGAAAGTGCACCTCTATCTCAATTGCAAAATTTGTTCTTGTAAGTAAGATCGTGAGGATGGGAGTGGGGAGAAAAAAACCCTGTAGAAGGATGAACAATTGCTTAAATGAAATAATATTTCCCTTTCAATCAAGTTGTAGCATTAGAAGAGTCAGTGTTTTTAGCTTGTATAGTTTTTGCTTTTATTGTGCACTATACAGCTGTTTCAATGCCTTCTTTAAATTACTGCAAAAGAAAAATAAATGTAATCCCCAAGCAATCCCAGAACACTTGGGTTTTTAACCAATTTTTCTAAGCTTTGCGTTTTACAGATTGTTTTTCTTTTCTTTTTCTAAAAATTTTCTAAAAATAAAAATAAACTATGCTGTTTATTTATAAAACAACTATATTAACCAGAATCTGAATAAACTACCTTTTACTGAAGAACCAGGCAGAGTACTGCTTTCATGCTTTCTTTCATACTTCCATAAGGAAAAGTCTTGAGACTTTCCTCTGTTATTCTTTAAATTGTCTTTTCTTTAAAAAAAAAGAGAGAGAGAGAGAGATGGCTAAATTCTAGAGAAGTTTATTTGATTAGGACAGCCAAGTTCATGTTCTTGCAGTGTGAGCTCACAGCACACATGTACAAAGAGTCCTGTGGCCTCTTAAAAGACTAGCACGTTGTTAGCAAAACCCTAGCTAATACAGTTTTTACTGTATAATTTGTTTTTATTTTTAAATATTTCAAATATTTTAAGTCATCTTGGGTAATAAGCCAAATAAAGCAAGTTAGTCTTTAAGGTGGCACAACATTCTTTGTTGTTTTTGCTGCAACTGACTAAGATGGTTAGCCTGCTCAAAATACACATTTTTATGCATACACACACACACACACACCACTCCAGTGCCTAGGAATGAGAAAGTAGTCTTTAACCAGGCAATCCTATACACATTTCCTTGGATGTAAGCATGAGATGTGGATGTTGCATGAGACTTGCTTCCCAATAAATACACTAAGGGCTGCACATTGAGCATCTTTCTGGTAGGAATGGCTATGCCTAGAAAAAGTTAAAGAAATTCTTCCACTGACACTGTAACTTAATCATGGCTGTACCTTCCCAAGAAGGAACCAGTTTAACTTGCTATGGCAACTAAATACTGCTGAGCCAGAGGCCTTCTACCTCTTAAACACCTACTCCCAATGATGTTAAATTTATTTATTTGATTTGGTTTATACTCCACTTTTCTCACAAATGGGACTCAAATAGTATATACCGCAGAAATACACCTACTTCTGAATTATCATAGACCACATATTTATTGTTGTTAGAGGACCATCACCTCCCAAAAATAGTACTCTACAGTGAACTCGCCACGGGTCAGCGTACGAGGGGCGCTCCAAAAAAGCGATACAAGGACTCCCTGAAACAACATCTCAGGCTAGGCCAAATTGATCACCAACAATGGTCCGCCCTGGCCTCACATCGGGAGGCATGGAGATGCACTATCCACAATGCTGCAGCCTTATTTGAGAACTCACACTGAACAAGTCTTGAAGAGAAACAACAATGCAGAAAGAATCACAACCCGGAAACATCACCCAAGGAAACCTTCTGCTGTGCTTTCTGCAACCGGACATGTTTATTTTGGATTGGCCTTTTTATTCATCAGCGCACTTGCAGAAAGTGTGGGATGAGTCCTTCCTGAATCTTCGTTTGCGAAGAAAAGCCAGAGAGAGAGATGTTAACTTCTATCAAGTCAACTTTGACTTAATGGTAACCCTATGAATGAGAGACCTTCAAGGTCACCCTATCATCAACAGCCCTGCTCAGGGTGTCAGTTACATGCCAATTTTTGTAGCGGGACGTACCATGACTTCCTACCGTATTCGTCCCACACTGTTTAGATGATTTTTGTCACTCTTTAGGAAATCCCGGAAGATCCCGTGATGGATATTTACACGACAAAAGTTCCGTTTCTTTTTATTGGTCTCGCACTCTTATATCCCGTGCTTTTGCTGTTTACACATGTTTAGCATACCGGGATAATAATTTTTTTGGCTGTGAATCAAGGATGCGATTACTCATGTTTTCACAACCTCGGTGACGTACTTCCTTTAGAGTTCCGCGCCATGAGCGATGCTATTGGCTGGCTCGGGGGGGGGGGGAGATCAGGAGGCAGAGGCTTGTGTTTGTCCTGTCTCTTTAAAATGTTAACCCTTTAAGCAGGGGCAGCTGTGGAGTGAGGTTTCAAGCCAGTGACACACAAGGCATTTTGAAAGACCCAGACGCTGGCAGTTTTTAATTTTTTACTGTGATGAATGAATGTGTGATCTTTCGCTCAGACGCTGGCACAAAGCTGGAAGGAGGCAGGAACGATCAGGGTTAATCCCTGTGCTTTCCTTTTGAAATCAAGCCGAGTGCAGGGTGGGTGGGTGGGTGGGTGGGTGGGTGGGAAGAGGTTTGTGATTGCCCTTGTCTCTTTAAAATGTTAACCCTTAAAGCAGAGGCAGCTGTGGAGTGAAGGTTTCAAGCCAGTGACACACAAGGCATTTTGAAAGACCCAGATGCTGGCATTTTTTTACTGTGCCTTGGGGGGGGGGGATGAATGATTATCCATTCAGACCAGGGAGGTGATCAAGGGAGGTGGTGGGCGACCCTCTGCCCATCATGATCTCTTTGTAACATGCAGTTGAGGAAGAGGTTAAAGCTGAAGGGTTTGCAGTGTAGAAATCCATTTAAAAAAGGTGATTTAGTACACACTACATACCCAAACCTTCGTGCAGCTGGAAGGGATGCCTTGGTTTTCAGCTGGTGAGACTGAATCTGTTGAACGGGTGACTGACCCCTCCTTTTCTGGTCGCTGATCTCTAAACCCGCCCCCAGTCACCATTTCCGGTCATCCCCTAGTACCGAGATAGCTTGTCCCAGGCTGTTTACATTTCCGATTTTCCGAATCCTCCAGTGACTTTTTTAAAAACCGGCACAAACCGCGGGAGTGGAAGTCCCGCAGGTTGAGGGATAAAAGGTGCCCCCCCTTCCAAAAATCACATGCCCTACCCGATGTACGTGTAAACAACCAGGGTTCGACATGAATTCTTCCCACTACATTTTCATCGTGTAAACGGCACCCTGGTCTTGCAGACCCAAGACCATGGCTTCCTTGATTGAGGAATCCCCACTCTACCATGAAAACCTACTGGGTGACCTTGGGCAAGTCATACACTCTCATTCTCAGAAAACCCTGTGATAGGTTCACCAACTTGAAGGCACACAACAACAATTCTCTGACTCAAAATCTCCCATTCCCATCCGCTTTAGCTCACCCACCCCAAGTATTACAATGTTTAAACATTCCATATCCTGTTTTACTATGTTTAACTTCCCTTGAAGTTAACATTCCATGTTCCTATAATATGTATTGTGCAGCTTCGGACTTTCCATTAGCCTCTGCGCACGTCAACAGTTGAATGTCCTTTCGGCTTGAATCCAACTGCATCATTAGCCACAGTGCTACTCATAGTTGTCCTCGGCTGTAGCCCAGTAGCTTCTGAGTGCCTTCCGACCTGTGAGTGTCATCTTATGGCACTATCTCTTGTTCCACTTTGGACTGTATCATCATAATGTTTTCATGGTAAAATACATTCTCAAGTGGTTTACCATGCCTCCTTCTGCACAGTACTAACAAGTGTTAGCTATTGTGCTACTGCCATTGTCTCTGAGATCCTCCACCAGTTTCACATACACCCCCCACTACTGATGCCGCCCAGTACAGAAGCTATTTGCCACATATTATATGCTTGCAAATAACCAGACAGTCATAGAATCATAGAATCATCTGGGCTTTATTTGTTTGTCCTTCCCCTTTGTTTCTGAAGCAACTCATGACATCATAAATCAATCAGATTTGTGAGCAACAGAAGCCCACATTCTCAGTGTCATTAGGAACTTCTAGTACCAAAAAACAGCAAAAGAGCTTCCTTGCTTCCACATCTTTTGGTTCTCAGCTAAGCAGCTGAGTGCTAAAGTTTCATCACATAGTATGATCACTTCTTAGAGATTATATTTTACAGTAGAGGGAATGACCAATGGCTTCCAGACAACACAAACAAGACCACTTTTTATCAGACAACTACTTGAGAAATAATGGACTCTGAAAGCATTCCTTGACAGATGAAGTATATCACTCCTTTTTGAAGGGCAACCAGGGCTCTTGATTTATTTTTACCTCACTCTTCTGACTGTGGACATGCAAAGTGGCACACAGAATTAAATGTAACAAACACTGAAAAAAATTAAATGATAACAATTAAAAATTAAAAATAGAATTCTAGTTTCCAAAATAAGTAAGTTTAGGGGGGGGAAACCCAGTGTATTTAAAAAATACACTGTCCAAAACAACAAGTTAATGGAAGTCAAGCACCGAAAAATGGTTGAAACTAAGTAAGCCTGCAGAAATGAAACATTTCCAGAAAGTGCCTAAATATTAAATATTAAAAGGAGTTGAGAGAAAGCACTATCGGGTTACCAAAAAGGAGGGAAATTCCACTAGCTAGGCAGCACTAGTGGAAAAATCAGTCTCAACTGCCAAGCAGACTCAGGCTTCTGACACACTGCATAAATAATACAGTTTGACACCGCTTTAACTGCCATGGCTCTGGAATATTGGGATTTGTAGTTCTGTGAGATATTTAGTCTTTTCTATCTGGTGCCACAACAAACTACAAATCTCAGGATTCCCTAGGGTGGAGCCATGATGGAGCATTATTTCTGCAGCATAGCAACAAGCTTAAATGGGAGAAGACAGTCCTTTGTCAGGAACAAGCTGTGTATAGCTCAGAAGACATATACAGTTGTCCCTTCATATTCGCTGGGGTTTGGTTCCAGGACACCCCCCCCCGTGGATACCAAAATCCGTGAATACTCAAGTCCCATTATAGGCATGTTGGCTTTTCTTCTTCGCAAACAAAGATTCAGGAAGGACTCATCACATGCTTTCTGCAAGCGCGCTGATGACTAAAAAGGCCAATCCAAGATAAACAAGTCCAGTTGCAGAAAGCATAGCAGAAGGTCTCTTTGGGTGATGTTTCCGGGTTGTGATTCTTTCTGCATTGTCATTTCTCTTCAAGACTTGTTCAGCGTTGAGTTCTCAAATAAGGCTGCAGCATTGTGGATAGTGCGTCTCCATGCCTCCCGATGTGAAGCCAGGGCGGACCACTGTTGGTGATCAATTTGGCCGAGCCTGAGATGTTGTTTCAGGTAGTCCTTGTATCGCTTTTTTGGAGCGCCCCTCTTATGCTGACCTGTGGTGAGTATAGGCAATGGTATAGCAAAATGGTATCCCTTATATAAGATGGCAAAATCAAGGTTTGCTTTTTGGAGTATTATTTTTTAAAGAATATTTTCAAGCTGTGAATACTTAAATCTGTGAGTACCAAATCCGTGGATGTGGAGGGACAACTGTACTTCTTGAAATGGTTGCTGGTGACAGGGGTCATCCCCATCTGCCCAGGGAGGGCACCCTCTGCCACTTGCTACACATAATTACTTTACTCCAGGTTGATGCTTTATAACATTTATTGGAAGAGTCGTGTTACAGCATAGACTTCTTGTCCAAAACAAACAGAACACATCCCGCCTCTTCATTACTAACACAGAATGCCACTGAGGTCTCCCTGCTCCATTGCTGGACTCGCCACATCATCACAGGGCACATGTGCTAAGTAGGGATGGGGGTGTGATTCCTTGTGGTTCCTTCCACCGTGTTGCTGTTCTGCTATGGCTAGCCCTAAATGAAGATCAGAAAGGCCACACAAAGGTACAATATAATCAGGGATATGCTGATGGGGAGTCAGAGTGCTTGGGAACGGCCATCTTATTTAGACATCATGTCGTAAAGTGCCAGTGTTGAAAAATTGAAATAGGGGCTACTAGACCCAGCATGGAGGGTCTGGAGCAGATATCAGCACTAGCAGAAACCTGCTGAAGCAATGCTTTGCCAGCAACTGCTCTAGAATCCCAGGTGATGATGCCAGGCCAAAGAGGAGCATCTCTTCTCGCCCGTTACAGATGATGATGAAACACAGGTAAATCCACACAGAGATATGTCCTGTAGCTGTGAATGCTTCAGGAATTTCTAAAAAGATTCACCCATTCAATGTTAAGTCAATGCAGCTATTCACATTACTTATCAAAAAAAAGTTCTCTTTGGTCCCACAACAAACAGTCTCTAATCTTTCACATGTCTTTGCAATTGTTTCAGTGCTCTCAAAGTGGGAATGGTTAGAGGCAGAGCAAGCCAGGAAGAAGACGCGAGGCATGGTGTTGTCCATGCCGCCACTTCCCCACCACATGGGAAGGGGTACGGAGAGACCAGCCGGCCCTGCAAACAAGCTGCCGGGGTGAGTGGTGAGTCCAGCAGCTCCCGACATTCAGGGTGCACTTTCCTCAGTAAGTGGAAAGGAAGGGGAACGGAAAGCAAGATTGCTTCAGCTGATTCATTGCTCTGCTTCCCATAGGGGGAAAGGCAGAAATGCTACATGAATTGCAAGCACAACACCACACTAGCTTTCAGTTAGCCTTTCCTGTTTTCCCTGGAGAGCTGGGAGTAGTGGCTCCACCTAACAAAACAATCAAAGGCAAAGACCTCTGTTTTCCTATTCAGAAGAGGCAAGATCCATCATGACAAATTCAGGAATGTCCATAAGGGAAAGAGGAGAAAAGTGAGAGGAAGGTGGGGAGATGAAGCAAGCAAGCAAGGGGGTTATGGTGGGAAGAAACAGGAAATGCTGCTGTGTTTCCACATGACCATTCACATGGAGAGCTGTGGGCGCATATCCATTGCAGACAACATGAAGTCAATGAGAAAATATGGCCAGGGAAATGAGGGAAGGCTGGACTTTGCGGATGAAGCCAGAATGTCATCAATAGGCAAGAGGAACAAAAAGCAACAGGGGACTGCAGGATGGCAAACACATGCCCGAAAGAAACAACTGCAGGCAGAACAAATTTAGATTGTTGTTTCTATCACACAAAGGAAAACATGCTGTTGATGATGCAAGAAAACTGAAATGGTTACCAATAACTTTGAACAGAAAATTTAAACGTGGAAACACCAATACACTATCGGGCATAGTTAGTATAACTTTCACCCCTTTCCTCACTGTAAACAATTATGTTAGGCATCACATGTTTCCTGTTGCAGTTCCCAGGAATGCAGATGGCTTAACATGTGACTTGACTGTTAAAAAAAAATACTCCCCAAGCAAGGTGATTTTATGGAAATTCAAAATGATTTTTCTGTATAAAATTCCAGAATAAGAGGAAGTAAGCCTGTTTTATGGGGAGGCATGAAGTCATCAATAATATTCATAGCAATGCAGTGAACTAATACCCTATTTTTAAAAAGACACATGCATGGACAGACAGACACACATTCAGACACATCACACATCCAGAAGGTTAGTTTTCCTAAAGGGAAGCTGGGGTGGTAAACCTACATTTGGGCAGTACTACTTAAGAATACTCACAGGACTGACCAACCTGCATATGAAAAAGCAATCCCTGCGCTTAGAAATGTATCATGTCAGGGAGATTATCACTTCGCCTTTCCCCTAACATACAAGATTCCTATTTGCAGAAATCTGTTTATCGTTGTATGAAGGAGCATTCAGTCATATGATTACCTAACTCAAGTCCACAGCAGTGCTACCATTAACATCTCTTCTGTTCGTGAGTACTAAGTCTAGGATGACCTAGTTTTCAATCTCCACTATTAGTATTCACACATAAAAGTGATGGCAGCTCACATAGAAGTAACTGAAACTTGAAAGCCAAACCATCTTTATTAGGTGGATTAGTAAAATTCCTTTTATGCAGTTTGAGGAAATACAAAGGCTTTTAATACAGCATTTTTGGTTCACAAACTCCGGCCTCAAGCTAAACACCACTCATTCTTAATAACCACTCTCCTTTCCTTGAATAAGTAGGGTACCAAGGGGCTTTTCCCTTTGCTAACATTCATGAACTTTACATGCAAAAAATCCTATTAGCACTTGAAAGAGCCCTGAACGTACATAAATCTTCGATGCAGTTACGGTCTACAGACACTAAATAATGTGCCACATTAAAATAAATATTCATACACTCGCCTTGCCAACCTTTTGCTGTCATAATTATAAAGCACAGGCAACCACATACCATTATTTGGACTGGTTTTGAAGGAACAGTAAAAAATTATGGTGGTACTTTATTTTCTTTTTTTAAGTTCTAAGTTCAATAGCCCAATCTCAAACCTCAGTTCTAGAAGAAAAAAAAGTTTAAGATATTAAGTTGACAGAGGGAAAAGAAAACTAGCCTTCCCCCACCTGCCCCCCTCCAAAAAGACTCCTTTATAATTTCCTTTGGTAAAAGATAACATATTGGGTTTAAGTCTGTATAAAATATCAAATACATTTTATATACAGAGGATCTATTCATAGCACTTTGTATAGGCAACACATGCAGCAAATTATACTATTAAACACTTAATCCTAATAAAGCTTGAATTTCAGTCTTAACAATAAAGCTTGCATAAAACTTGCTATGGTTGAAACATGATTCTGGAACTAACTTATATAATAAAAAAATAAAATCTTTAAGTAGCTAAAATGGATATATTAATTGGACGTCTGGGATGCAGAATTAGGTAACTAGGCTTTGCAACTGCGACTGATCACTTACTGAAAGGATGCAACTTATTCAAAAGTTACATTTAAAAATTGGGATTTTTAAAAATCACCCCTTTCCCCCCTCATTTAAACAAGATTCTTGGGTGACAGGCTTTAATTTAAAATAAACAGCAATTAGACTGGTATTCTTACAAATAAAAGAAGCAGCCTTATACCAAGTTAGAGCACTGATTGATCTAGCCTACAACTGATGAGACCTAGTGGAAGACCTTTTTGCCATCTAAGGTAGAGAAGCTAATGGTGCATGTCCATCAACATCTAAGTACATGTAGACCCCGAAGTTGTTCATGCTGTTTCATTAAATGAGACAAAGCATCCCACAAGTCATTCTGCCCCTCTCTGGGAGTAAAAAACCAATAATGATTATTTGCTACCCTTCTATGACATTCAAGATCTTCTCACTGAAAGAGTAGCCCAACTCATAGAATCATAGAGTTGGAAGAGATCTCAAGGGCCATCCAGTCCAACCCCCTGCCATGTAAGAATACACAATCAAAGCACCCCTGACAAATGGCCATCCAGCCCTTGTTTAAAAACCTCCAAAGAAGGACACTTCACCACACTCCAAGGCACTGTGTCTAATAGTAGCGCTGGTCATGCTACTTACTATTCTGTGAGTGGCTTTCCAATTTTTTTCAGTGAGCAATCTTATCCAGCCTGCTAGCAGAGAATCTTTGGACTTTTTCAAACGGAGTAAAAAAACCCCGAGGAGGTTGGGAGAAAAATGGGGCTGTCGTGCTTATGGAGTCCCGTTTCAGATGCCGCCATCCTTCTCCGTCCTCCTCTTGACCTTCCCCTGTGCTTCCTCCATGCTCTGGGCAACGCTTTTTATTGACGGAAAACCTTTGTCAATAAAAAGTGGCACCCTCAGCATGGGGGGAGGTCGGGAGGAGGACGGGGCTATCTGAAACAGGTGTCTGTAAGTGCGACAGCCCCGTTCTTCTCCCAACCTCCTTGGTGTTTTTTTACCCCATTTGAAAAAGTCCTTTAAGTAGAGGTCCCAGGTACTGAACCTGGGTGGGACCTTCTGCATAAAAAACACATCTGACCACCAAGTGATACTGTCTCTTTATAGGTATACTCATAGAACTTGAAAAGAATTTGTTGGAAAAAAAGATCAGAATGTCATTTTTAATTGCTTTCTGCAACCGGACTTGTTTATCTTGGACTGGCCTTTTCAGTCATCAGCGCGCTTGCAGAAAGCACGGGATGAGTCCTTCCTGAATCTTCGTTTGCAAAGAAAAACCAGAGAGAGATTCTACAGTAACTGTTAAAACAACAACAGGCTAATAGTTAACATTTGAAGTTATTTTGTCACTTGGGAGATAACTGGAGGGATGGTGACTTGCGGCTAATCTTACTAAATTTCATTGTTTTATCATATTGAAATAATATATGATGATGGTGTTAACATTTCTGACATAATTGTTTTTACAGCTTTCACCAAAACATTTTTTCTTAACAATTTAAGGTTTGACTTAACATTAATGTTATTGAAGTAATATGAATATGAACATTTCTATCCTTTTCAAAACTCTTTTGCATATAAACAGCATATATAAGACATCCTGCATAGAGCTTCTATGGAATCATAATCAGCAGAAAGGATTCTAACAGCTGCACTTCTAAAAGTCCCAACAAATGAGATTAAAGTACCCAAAGGCTGCAAAATCTAACTTTGTGACTAGATTTTATTTAAGAATGTATCCTCATTCAATAGGAATTCAGGATGAGTGGAACACAGGGTAGAGTGGATTCATGGAGGAAATCCTAAACAACACCTAGGAGAATATTACTTGCAAGAATATTGCAAGATTTTAAGTTGCCAGCTAAAGTCTTAGAGATCTGCAATGCCTTTGTGAGGCTACCCACCCATTCTGACTTCAGAGAAGGCGACTATTGCAGGGGCTTTGATTTTCCGGCACACAACCACCTCTCCAAACTCACAGAAAATCAAAGCCCCAGTGGTAGTCGCCTTCTCTGAAGTCAGAATGGGCAGCCCATCCCATCATTGCTAGGCTAACTGCCTGTTCTTACTTCAGAGAGGGTGACTACTGCTGGGGCTTTGATTTCCCCAGAGCTCAGAGTCAAGCGTGAGTAACAGCTTTGAATGGAAGCCAAGTAAAAATCCAAATGCAGATACGGGCACTGGCATGTGTGGCACTTAAATCCAGGCCACAGAAGTCTGAATTTGTGTGGTTCTTGTGAGTGTTTGTTTTGTGTGTTGTGAGTACCCTCCGTGTTATTTTCCAATAAAAACCCAGTTTTACTGTAACTGGAATTCTCTGCAGTGAGCACTGGTATCCAAAGGTGGACAAGGTCCCAGAAGTTACTCAATCTCTCTCTATCATCCATTTGAGCTAATAATAACTGAGATTTTGGCATTAGGGTGGACCACCACAACCTCTTCGGGTAACAGCACATTGAAACATCATCATCACTGTCATTGTTGTAGTTATTCTAAACTTATAGAAGATTAGGTGCTTGATCACCAAGAGGAAAAATTTTCTAACCACAGGCAACCAAGTGAATAGCTATTTGTATACATGATGTAAATATTAATGGAAAGGCATCAAGTTCCCAGCAGGAGGTTTCACTCTGGCATATACAACTAAATATTCATGTTCAAAAGAGCAGGAAAATATTGACATATTTCATAAGCAAGCTGTCCTATCTTCTTACAAAACCTGTTATTGCTCAGTTTGAAGCCACAAATCATAACGAAAACTCAAGACCACCGAACTCTAGCAGCCTGAAGCCTGAGACGTCATTCCAATCATCTCGTTCTTTAAACAGCAGCTGTTTAAACAGGTTGGGACACGTAATTATTATGCCTGTAATGTTATGGGGGGGTGGTTAAGTCTTCAACACGGCTGCATTAAAACCATTAATACACTGAACTTTCTTAGCAGTCCTTCACCTTATCATAGATAAGGATCTACCTCAAAGATATTTCATAGTACAGTACTTATAATTCAGGCAGCTGCTATACACTTTCGTTTATGTAAGCAAAGAGCAGTGCAAGAGAGACTCCTGCTGTACTGTCACTCCTAATTACTGTGGTGTTAGAAACTCCATGTGCAGTGAAACAAAGGTGAAATCAAATGGATTTCAAAGCACTAATTACCACTTGGGAATCTTCCTTTGACCTTCCTTTTTGCCTGCTCCCTACTTCAATTAACACATATCCCCGCATTCTTGCAGCTCAAGGGTAACTGCACACCACCTGTCTGCTTGACTAGCCCAGCTGCTGAGCCATAGTATCCTTGTTGGATGCAAGCCCATAATCTAGTGTGCAATTTGGGACTAAATCCAATATAGCAGTTGCAAAGCAAATGTCTTTCCCTCTCCTTCCCCTAACGTCCCCCTATGCTACCTGAAAAACAGTTGCAGAAAAGTCCCCAGCCCTTTCACACTATACAGTCAAAGCACTATTATTCCACTTTAACTGCTGTGGTTCCATCCTATGGGATCCTGGGATTTCTATTTTGGTGAGGCACTAGAGCGCTCTGGCTGAGAATTCTAAATACCCCCCCCCAAAAAAAATAAACTTGGAAATCCCAGGAATCTATAGGATAAAACCATGGTAGTCACAGTGGAATCATAGTGCTATTATTGTGGAGTGTGAAAGGGCCCAAGGTCTTGAGTACACAGGGGACAGCAGGGAGGGAGAGGCTTTCTCACAGTTACAATGAATTCTTCCATACTGCCAGAGAATACCCCAACTGTGGGTTTTCCACATGATTAACCCTCTCTCTGCCCCTGCCAGAACAAAACACAATGAGAGAGAATTGTATTTCAATTTGCTTCTGATAAGAATTGAAACCATCAGATTTCTTTAGAGTCAAGATGGATAGAATTTGAAGTTTTTTTAAATAAATAAATACGTGAGAAACCAAAACTGATTCATCCACCCAGGCCCAGTATTTTGTTTAATGATCAGAAGTCTGGGTTTGACTTCTTGTCTTTTCAACCAAGTTTGTGGAGCTAAATTCCAACTCTTTTTTTTGGGGGGGGGGGATGCTGCTCATCTTTAAAACATGCATGTAAAGCAGGTATAACATGGTACCCCACACACACCATATCCATTGTATTGATAGCTGTGGTTTCATTTAACTGTGGTCGGAGGGAAAGGTCTCCCTAGGCATTTGGAGAGTCTCTCTAGTCATCTGGAGGTCCTTCAACATGACTCTGTATACACCGGACTGACTATGTGATGAATGTTGCTGTCCTTGAGCAAGCAGGGATCACCAGCATTGAAGCCATGATACTGAGAACACAGCTGCGCTGGGCAGGGCATGTTTCTAGGATGAAGGACCATCGCCTCCCAAAAATAGTACTCTATGGTGAACTCGCCACGGGTCAGCGTAAGAGGGGCGCTCCAAAAAAGTGATACAAGGACACCCTGAAGCAACATCTCAGGCTCGGCCAAATTGATCACCAACAATGGTCCACCCTGGCCTCACATCGGGAGGCATGGACACACACTATCCACAATGCTGCAGCCTTATTTGAGAATTCATGCCGAACAAGTCTTGAAGAGAAACAACAACGCAGAAAGAATCACAACCCAGAGACATCACCCAAGGAGACCTTCTACTGTGCTTTCTGCAACCGGACTTGTTTGTCTCAAATTGGCCTTTTTAGTCATCAGTGCACTTGCAGAACGCGCAGGATGAGTCCTTCCTGAATCTTCATTTGTGAAGAAAAGCCAGAATTGTCAACTTCCACCAGATGTTGACCACAGAGTCATGCTGGATGACCTCTAGATGCCTAGAGAGGCACCCTCTCTAGGCATTTTCTGAGTCCTCCAGCATGTTTCTCCTCTCCATTGACGCCCCCTTGTCGTGGGAGAGAGGCTTGCGTACCCTAATGATGTTTTGAGCTATGCTGGCGGTGGCATAATAGCCACTGGTAGGGTCTCCCATGCCAGACAGGTCAAAACCGAAGGGTCTGACAAAGAGCGTCAAAGGGCAGGATGGGCTCTCTAGCCTTGTGGCAACCGTCCTAGGAGAAGGAAAACTCCAATCCCAAACCCGGGCAGATGGTGCTCGTCCAACCCTGTAAGGTCAACCATCTAAGAGAAGGAAACTCTAATCAAACCTACGGCCCGAGGACCTCACTGCCACGTCCATGCTTGCAAGGCCACGGCAGATGAATCTCTGGTTTAAAGGGTGAGGCCAGTTCTGTGCACGCTGCGCTCCACCAGAAAAATCCATTGCACAGGCTCGAAGGACAAATCCAGTTCCAAAAAAGCCCTGTAGCGACTGGCGAGGGACGAAACCGGCAGGTGTAAAGATGCACTGGAAGCCGCAGCCCCAACCCTGCATGCAGGCGGTTCAGGACATTGGTCGCTCAAGCCTGACCCGGGAGATGACAGTCTTGTTCGGCAGCATTCTGAACGACCAAGCAGCCTTTTTTAAGGAGAGCACTGCTTGCTCCATATGGAGAGGGGCCTAGAAAAGGTGGCCTAAAGAAAGCTCATCCCCAACTACCTGGTTGGCTAGCCGCGGCCAACGGGAATCTTCTGATGCGGTCAAACCAAGGCAAAGAAACAAAGGCACACACCAGCCTCCAAAGGTGTAAATAAACTGACACTTGCATGCTGGAACATCAGAACCATGCAAGACTCTGAAGATAGTGGACGGCCTGAGCGTCGTTCTGCCCTAATAGCCCTTGAACTATCACGGCTTAATATTGACATCGCTGCCCTTAGTGAAGTTCGCTTCCATGAGGAAGGCAGCCTTAAAGAACATGGCGCTGGCTACACACTTTACTGGTCTGGCAAACCCAAAACCGAAAAACATCTGTCAGGAGTAGGCTTTATGATTAAAAACTCCATTGCCTCCAAACTCGAAACCTTGCCAACAGGACACTCTGATCGCATTATTTCCTTACGCCTCCCACATGTTGTTCTCTTTAGTATATATGCCCCAACTATGCAAGCCGACCCTGTAGAGAAAGACAAATTCTACACAGACCTACGCCAACTCATACAAAAAGTCCCTGTAGAAGATAAAATTATTATCCTTGGTGACTTCAATGCCAGAGTAGGAAAGAACTCCGAAGCCTGGAAAGGTGTCTTAGGCAAGCATGGTGTTGGAAATTGCAATGATAACGGACACCTCCTGCTAGAGTTCTGTGCAGAACAACAGCTGACTATTACAAACACAATCTTTCAGCAGAAAGATAGCTTGAAGACAACCTGGATGCATCCCCGATCCAAACATTGGCACCTCATTGACTACGTTCTAGTCCGTCAGAGAGACATTCGTGATGTCCGTCATACCCGAGTGATGCCCAGTGCAGAATGCCAAACAGATCATCGCCTTGTCAGATGTAAACTAAATCTTCATCTTAAGTTCAAACCTAAGAGGGGTGGCATCTTAAAGAAGAGACTCCAAGTCAACAATCTTCAACAAGCTACCATGAGAGACAACTTCCAGGCAAATCTACAAACGAAACTTGAAGACCATCCTACAGATCCTTCTCCTACAGTGCTTTGGCAACATATCAAAAACAGTATCCTCCAGTCTGCAGAAGAATCCCTTGGCTTCTCCCACAAGAAAAATCAAGACTGGTTTGATGAAAACAACCAAGAGATCCAGGAGCTGTTGGCAAGGAAGAGAGCTGCTCACCAGGCATACCTCGCCCAGCCAACCTGTCATGTAAGAAAAGCAGCTTTCCGCCTCACATGTAGCAAACTACAACAAAAACTCCGAGACATGCAGAACAAGTGGTGGATCAATATAGCAGAAAAGACACAACGCTGTGCAGATCTGGGTGATCATAGAGGATTTTATGAAGCTCTTAAAGCAGTGTTTGGACCTACTTATCAGGTCCAGAGCTCCTTATACAGTACAGATGGTCAAACATTAATTACTGATAAAGCCTCCATCCTGAATCGTTGGGCTGAACATTTTCAAAGTCTCTTTAGCGCCAACCGAGTAGTCCAAGCCTCAGCTATCCAATATATGATACAAAAACCAATGAAAAATGAATTGGACATAGCTCCCACTTTGGAAGAGACCCTTAAGGCCATACAGCAGATGAAAAACGGCAAGGCAGCTGGGATTGATGGAATCCCACCTGAAGTTTGGAAACACGGAGGTCATGCACTCCACGAAAAATTCCACGAATTCCTTGTGAATTGCTGGGAAAAAGGGGAACTGCCATCAGACCTCCGAGATGCAGTCATCATCACCCTGTACAAGAAAAAAGGAGCAAAATCCGATTGCTCAAACTATCGAGGCATAACACTGCTCTCTATTGCTGGAAAAATCCTTGCAAGGATACTCCTGAACAGGTTAGTTCCTGCTATTGCAGAAGAACTTCTCCCTGAAAGCCAATGTGGCTTCAGAGCCAATAGGAGCACTACAGACATGGTATTTGCCCTTAGGCAACTGCAAGAAAAATGTAGGGAGCAGAACAAGGGTCTCTATGTAACATTTGTCGACCTCACCAAAGCCTTTGACACTGTAAGTAGAAAAGGTCTGTGGCAGATCCTGGAAAGACTAGGATGTCCCCCCAAATTCCTTAAAATGATTATCTTGCTACACGAGGGCCAGCGTGGTCAAGTCAGATATGGCGATGCTCTTTCAGAGCCCTTTCTAATAACTAATGGAGTGAAGCAAGGTTGTGTTCTTGCACCAACTTTATTTACAATCTTCTTTAGCACGATGCTCCAAAGGGCTATGGCAGAGCTTGAAGAAGACGACGGCATCTATATACGCTACCGTACTGATGGTAGCTTGTTTAACTTAAGCTGGCTGAGGGCTCACACTAAGACTCTAAACTATCTAGTCCGTGAGCTGCTCTTCGCCGATGATGCTGCCCTTGTTGCCCACACAGAAGCAGCTCTGCAGCGCCTAACATCCTGCTTTGCAACAGCTGCAGAGCTGTTTGGGCTAGAAGTCAACCTGAAGAAAACAGAAGTTCTTTACCAGCCTGCACCACAGGATGAACACCACCATCCCCACATTGCCGTCGGCAAATCAGTGCTCAAGTCCGTTCAGCAGTTCACCTACCTGGGAAGCATCATCTCCTCAGATGCCAAGATTGACAAAGAGATCGATCACAGATTAGCAAAGGCATATAGTGCATTTGGAAGACTTCACAAAAGAGTCTGGAGCAATAAACACCTGAGGCAAAGCACAAAAATCAGTGTGTATAGAGCCATCGTACTGTCTATCCTCCTTTATGGATCTGAAACATGGGTCACCTATCGCCACCACCTACGACTCCTCGAGCGCTTTCATCAGCGCTGTCTACGCACAATCCTAAATATACACTGGACTGACTATGTGACGAATGTTGCTGTCCTTGAGCAAGCAGGGATCACCAGCATTGAGGCCATGATATTGAGAACACAGCTGCGCTGGGCAGGGCACGTTTCTAGAATGGAGGACCATCGCCTCCCAAAAATACTACTCTACGGTGAACTCACCACGGGTCAGCGTAAGAGGGGCGCTCCAAAAAAGCGATACAAAGACTCCCTGAAACAACATCTCAGGCTTGGCCAAATTGATCACCAACAGTGGTCCGCCCTGGCCTCACATCGGGAGGCATGGAGACGCACTATCCACAATGCTGCAGCCTTATTTGAGAACTCACGATGAACAAGTCTTGAAGAGAAACGACAACGCAGAAAGAATCACAACCCAAAAACATCACCCAAGGAGACCTTCTGCTGTGCTTTTTGCAACCGGACTTGTTTATCTCGGATTGGCCTTTTTAGTCATCAGCGCGCTTGCAGAAAGCGCGGGATGAGTCCTTCCTGAATCTTCATTTGCGAAGAAAAGCCAGAGAGAGCATGTTTCTATGGTATTTATGAAAATTTGCTATTATCTGCAGTTTCAGTTATAAACAGAAAGTCCCAGAATATATCCCCCGTGGATATGGAGGGTGACCTGGACTGTCCATGCTGGGAAGCGAGAATTTCACTTCAGCATCTTTTAAATTTCTTTTTCTCTGGATTTTGCAATTGACTTAATATGCAGGATGGACAGCAGTTTGGGTGTTTTGTAAAGAAAATAAGCAAAACTGACAGATTTTGTCATCCCTACTGTTAAAATAAATTTCACTGTACACAAGATAAGCAGTCTTCTCAATTACTTTATTAGTATTGAAATATGATTGCACAAATGAGACCTTATTAAACAATTTAAGGCTGAGACATGAAGAGGGAAAGACAAGATTACACATGTCAGAGGTTTTCAGCTACATAATCTGTGGGTAAATAAGGTGCCTACTTATACATGACTGGAAAAGAGGAAATGTATAGCTTAAAAAAAAGGTTGCAGATCTGCATAAAAATGGCATATGGCATACTAACTGGCAAAAATGGCATACTGTTATAGATGCAAATTCAGAAAGAACTGTGTGTTTGTATGAGTCTGCTAAGTCACCTGTCGACTTGTGGCAACCTCATGAATTTGCTAGGGGTTTTTTTAAGGCAAGGAATACTCAGAGGTGGCTTTGCCAGTTCCTCATAGCCTACAGCACCTGATCTCCCATCCAAATACTAACCCAGGGCTGACCCTGTTAAGCTTCCAAGATCAGACAGTATGTGGTGCCTTTAGGGTATTATGAACTACTATCATGTAAACAGAAATGTAAGACCATTATACCAGGGAAACACTGTACTAGCTGCTCAGCCTAGTCTCCTGGTGCAAGGATAGCCAGCTTAGAAGATTTCTACTGTCCCTCTTTGTGGTTGCTTACATTTAAACCAGACTTGGATAGAAGAGAATAGCCCTTCAGATCTCTAGAATAGGGATGCTTCTTTATGTATATGTGTGCATGTATGTGTGTGTGCAGTCTCTCACATCTGCCCAGAGAGTGTATCTGCTGAGTTGGCATGCATACACTTGTGCGATTTTCAGAGAATGAGAATGGCATGGATGGCATTTATTGACTCATGTTATTTATACACTGATTTTCAGGAGCACCTCACTAAGGAAGTTACATAAAAATAATAAAACAAGGAGCATTAAAAATTATATAATGAAACAAGATGAGACAAGCTAACAGGGTTTTTTAAAAGTTCTTGAAAGCATTCCTGAATTCAGTTCTTGCTCTTTCCCTTAAGGCAGAATGGTGATGGTAGTACAAATAGGGACAGGACGCAAGGGATCTTGTAGCACCTTTGAGACTGAGAGAAAGAAGTTGGTAGCATAAGTTTATGCTAACCACTTTTTTCTGTCAGTCTCAACGGTGCTACAAAATCCCTTTGTATACTGATATTCCAGACTAAGGACTTTTACGGGCAAATAAAAAGCAATGCTAGCAGCCTCGCCACGTTGCGAGGCTGCAGTGCTGCAAGGCGTCCGTTTCGCATGACGCCCGTCCCTAGCGGTACTGTTGCAGTACCGCTGGGACATTTGAGCATTATATTTTGGCGATTTTTACTCAACGATCGTACGTAAAAATCGCCAAAATATAACGCTCAAATGTCCCAGTGGTACTGCAACAGTACCGCTAGGGACGGGCGTCATGCGAAATGGACACCCTGCAGCGCTGCAGCCTCGCAACGTGGCGAGGCTGCTAGCGTTGCTTTTCATTTGTCCGAAAAAGTCCTAACACTGCTATGCCCTTGAATTCTGCAGAATAAATAACAATGTAACAACGATAGTCAGCCTTCTGTATGCATGGATTCTGCACCCAAGGATTCCACCATCCATGGCTTGAAAATATTCCCCCCAAAACCCCACAAAAAATTCCCAAAAGCAAATCTTGATTTTGCCATTTTATATAAGGAACACCATTTAACTATGCCATTGTAAATAATGGAACTTGAGCATCCATGGATTTTGGTATCCATGGGGGGCGGGGGTTGTATCTTATTCCAGAAGCCTTCCATCCAGCTAAGGTTTGTTTTTATCTGTTCTGCCTGCATCTAGTATACTTTGTAGATACTGTATTGGCATTTTATGTGGATATTGGGTTGGCTCCAGACTTAGTCATATTACTTACAGTAGAGGAAACCGATTCAGATGCACATCCCTATGACTAATTTTGGATCCAATGCATAGCTTTAATTAATGTAAGCCACAATGAGAAACATACATACATGTTTTTCATTGTGGCTTACATTAATTAAAGCTATGCATTGGATCCAGATAAAGTATCTCTGCAACAACCAATTGATCAGAGTGCAAAATCCCCACCCGTAAATCTTCCCTTACTATATACAGTAATTGTACTATGCAAGTCACTATAAAATTATACTAGTCAAGTATTTTCTTTTTCCCTCTTTTTTTCTCCATTCTCACATATGCCATCATATGTTTGGAACACGTATCTGCCAATGCTGAGATGCAATTTTTGCAAGGAAACATCTGCCAGGTGTATTACCATCCAGTCGCATACTTTGTTCCCCATTCAAAATCACAGACAAAGGGGCACTGCAGATGTAATTCACTGTTGTCCACATTGATTGTGTATTTTCTTAGGCAAGGAATATTCAGAGGTGGTTTTACCAGCTCCTTTCTCTGAAATATAGCCCACAGCACCTGGGATTTGTTGGTGGTCTCCCATCCAAATACTAACCAGGGCTGACCCTGCTTAGATTCCAAAATCAGCCAGGATTTGGTATTTAGGCAGACCCCACATTGTTTACACTATGGTAAATAGGGTAACAGCTTGCCTATCCAGTTGTGTTTTTTTTTTCTATTTCCTTGTTTTTCTTGTTCTGCCCCCAAAATAATATTCTCTGCTTCTGTTTTTATACTGGAAGTAGCTATTCACAGCATCCCTTAAAAAAACAAAAACAAATATTGGAATGCTTGAACAGTTGTCACTGTTTCTGTATTCCATTCAGTTTTTATAATAAAACTGCTTGTTATTTGCTGATTCTACCCCGTTGCCCATCCACGACAAAATACAAAATACTGCTTTGAATGCAAAGATATACTTAAAATGGACAGTTCCTTCTGAAGCATGTGCTCTCCACTAAACAATGCTAACAAAAATAATGACACACTGTCAATCAGCATCCCATCACTGTATTGTCAGTGTCCACACATCTTGACAAAATGCTACATCTAGAACCTTCATACCACCATGCACCTGTATCTTCCTCAGTACAGTACTTATTTTATAGAAGACAGAAATCCATTCAAGCATTCAAAGTGATTTTTAAATACAGTTTACATGGCAAAAAGCCACCTTTTTTAAAGCAAGTTTCCATCTTCTTCATCAATGTGTGCTTTTTTCAAAAAGAAGAAGAAGTGTACATGATATTGGACTGTTTTTTGCTGTTTCCCTCTACAGTATTAGTGCAAGGATATTTCTGCCAAGAGATAGAGTTTGGAACACCTGAGAAAATGCTCTTCAGTGACACACAATAAAAACTGACATTAGCAAATGGAAATCATTTCCAATTTTGCAAGACTTATATGTAGCAGGCAAATGATCTTTCTGGATCTCTCCTTTTTTTCCCCCCTCCAAAAAGGGAGTGTGGGGGGGAACCCAAAAGCAATTTCTCAGAAAAGTTAGCAGAAGTGGAAACAGCTTTAAAATACCATCTGCTTTTTCTCTTGTGCATTACAACAAAGCAGAGATAAAATGATTCATGCCACGTGAAGAGGAAATACAACTGGCTAGTTAGGGCTAAAATAAAAATTCAGCTTGGATTCATCTCCAACAAGCAGGGTGAACAGAACAAACAAGACGTTGATGTCCTCCTCTTGACCCCGATGGTCATCTTTTCTCAACAATAAAAACACATTTTAAATATGAACATCTATCCCAAATATTACAGCATTAGGGTCTAATGTCTTCACGCCTACGCACATTCTCACTGAAGTTCAGAAAGGAGCCAACTCCAGGGCTTGGGAACCACAATCTCTACTCAGTCAAAATTGCCATTGAATTCACTTAAGGAAACTTCTTCAGAGATACACAGATGAACAGGCCATGAATTACCAGGCCTCAACAGCAGCATAAAAAAGTAAATAGAACAGACTGTTCTGAATGGCTCGCAGTTAACACCTTTAAATAATGGAAACCATGCCTGCAAAAACAATAACAACAAAAAACCCCTCTATATTGTTTTGAAGCAAACTGGCAAGGTATGCTAGCTGTGACTTCTGGGAGTTGAAGTCCAAAAACGCAGAAGGCCAATGTCTGAGAACCAGTAATCAGTCAGATCTGCAGAGTTTGTGACCTACCATGCTAAATCCAACCTACCACAAATGTACACTTGTCCTGTATTCAACATCCCTTCCTCATTTTTGCACTTTCAGGTCTGTATGAAAAGCCAATTGAATCTTTAGCTCGCCACCATATGTGGCAGTGGCCCATATTCAGGTTTGAATTTTTTTCAGATTTATTTTTCCTGAAATAATGCCAAACATCTACATATCTGTATAGATCATACCCCACTGCAATATTGAATTTACAAACCCCCAGCCCTTTCTTGGTTCATAGGAAGTTATGGAAGTTCGCATGGCTGCAAGCATTTGTAGTGCCGAGGAAAGCAAGGAGAGAAGAGCCTCCTAAGTGACAGTCCAGAAATGCATAGAGACCAGTGACCAATAGTCATGTGCTATTGCATGGTGTAGTGATTGATGAATTGGATTAGGACTCCAGAAGAAAGGGTCTGAAGCCCTGTGCAGCTATGGAAACTCACTGGGGGCTTATCTACACAGGAAAAATAACCCATACCCGCCTCATTGTTCCTGTGATCAGGACACATGATGTTCCTGATGAGTCATAGGGAATGTGTTTTGGAGGACTGTAGCCTGCTTTTAAAAACCCTCACTTCTTTCCCTGAATTTTTCCAGAAAATCCAGATAGCCCCATGTGTAGCCAGTGTTCAGAGATGACTTCAGTGGAACTGGGAGGAGGAGTTTTTGGTAGTCAGGACCGGTTGGTTCCAGCAAGCATGGTGTGTGTTGCCATGTATTTTTTACTTCAGTGTAGGCATGTATGTTTGTATGCAGATCTCTGCACTAATGAGCAAGCAAGGGAGTGAATGACTATAGGAGCTGTTTAAAAGAAGAACAGCATGAGAAGTGGAATGTACTCTTTTATGGGGAGGTGCTTTAAACAGGTTGGATGTGTATCTAGGCAATCAGATGCGGAGAATGTGATCAGATGAAAGGAGGTGAGTGGGAAAGCAGTCAGATGAAGGGGGCAAGCGGGAAATGTGATCAGGTGAAAGGGACTGAGTGGTTGGCAGAGCTTCCTCCCCTCCCTCCTGAAAGATGCACATCCAACCTGTTTAAAGACCTCCCAAAAAGAGATCCTGGATGACAATGCGCAAACCACACTCACTCAGCCTTAGAGGAAGACAATGACAAACCTCATTAGAATAAATATTGTCAAGAAAACCCTACTATGAGGCCACCATAAGAGTCAACTTAAAGGCACCTAACAACAACAAGGCCAGAGCAAGTCCCAGAGCAAGTGGTGAATTTTCTCCCCCTTCACTGCCACTAATAATACTTTGCTAGGTATTAAGATAGTTTGGGAATCTGACTAATATGTTATATATCAGCTTCTTACTGAAACAAGATTTTGTCCACTCGGTTATTTAATTCTATTTTGGTTGTGGAGAGCTAAAGCATTCTCAAAATGGTCTACCATTGCCATGTCAACTAAATTATTATGTATCAATGCTTTGTTATCACAATGGTGTTGCAGAGAGTGTGGCCAACAAGAATCATTACTACGTATGTAGATCTTATGCCCTAAGGTGTCAATATTTTGGACTGATGGGCTTACTTTTCTACCTAGAATGACCAAAGATCATATAGCTTTCCCATTAAAAACATGCATTACTTTGAAACACACACAATATTTTAACAGTTGTGATTTACAAACAGAGTAAACTAACCGGATGTTTGAAAGACCCGGGAGACTCACAACACTAAACAAAATGCATTTTCCTAGTAATCTAATTGCTCTCTCATTTTCAAGGCTATTCCCACTGGAGATGTAAATACACATTAAAACTAACATGTGGTATTGAAAATGCATTAACAGCTTCCTTTCAGTAAAAGACTATCTACAGCATAACACAAAACCATACATTTAGGTGGCATCTTGGAGAGTTTTGGACATAAATTTCAATGGGCTGATGGGCCACCAAGTCTAATTAGGATGATTAGGAAGAAATAATAAAATAATAATAATATGCAGTACACTTATCATTGGCAGGATGTTTGAAAGTGTTGTGTTCTTCTTTTTTTGAGCAAATGCTGTCAACTCCCTTTCGATATACTTTATTCCTAGAAAAGCCTCCCATAACAAACTTGTGATACCAATTTTCTCTCCAATCTCACGTCAGAGAAGGAGGTGAGTTTCCACTTGCCACCACAGACACAAATGAAACTGAGCCAAAGTCCATGCAACATTGAACAAAAGTAAAAAGATGTGGTTACTGTTGTTTCTCTCTCAATGCATTCAGGCTAACTCCAAAGAAAATATGCTGGACCGTTTGTTTCACTGCATTGTTGTTCTTACTTGCCTTGAAGTCATTTTCTACCATGGAGCTTTCTCGGTTTGCCACTGGCTTTCTTCTGGGACTGAGAATGTGAAACTTGCCCAAGGTCACCCAGATGGATTTTCATGGCCAAGCAGGGATTTGAACCCTGTCTCCCACAGTCCTAGTCCAACACTCAACCCACTACACCACACTAGCTCTCAGTGTTTAGGGCAGAGTAAAAGTATCCTCTAAAATACTAGATTCATCTTCAGAGGCTCTTCCCCCACACTTTCATTTGGGCTGAGATAAATCCTGCTGCATGCTTGTTTTGAAGAGCCCTGTCAGGCTGGTATATATAATCTGTGAAGTCTGAATCAGTAGACAAGATTTAAACCTGAGGTGAACACAGTGTGGACTGCAAGCTACAAGTAGCCCCTGATGGTGTTTTTTGTGGACCCTAGGCCCCTCTAGGGGTCATAAAGTGTTGTTCTGAAATGCACAGAAATGATATCAAGGGTGTGCTTAGAGCCTTTCCACCATGTTTTGATTCCCTGGGCCCACCAGGGATCAAAATGAAATTTTGAAAAAAAAATATTCATTTGCCTCAATATGCCCCAAAATGGGGCCCCAGGAAGGCTCAAAAACATTGCCCCATCTCCCCTAGAGGGCCTCTGGGGACAAAAATGTTTTTGTCCTCAAAGGCCCACACGAGGAAGAACTTCTTGACAGTAAGAGCTGTTCGGAAGTGGAATACACTGCCTTGTAGTGTGGTGGAGTCTCCTTCTTTGGAGGTGTTTAAACAGAGGCTGGAAGGCCATCTGTCAGAAATGCTTTGATTGTGTACTCCTGCATGGCAGGGGGTTGGACTGGATGGCCCTTGTGGTCTCTTCCAACTCTAAGATTCTATAATTCTATGATTCTAAAGCAACAAGCAAAAAATATGTGCTTCATGACATTTAACAACCACATGCCCATGTACGTGCAGAGGCAGAATCTTGTTCTAAAACTGTATTTGTTACGGATATATGAAGTCAATGCATCACACTTAAGCTTCTGCAGCTGCAGTTGAGTGTTACACCAGCAACTGAGTACTATAACTGGAAAAAGAATGAAAAAAAAGACTAGACAAAGTCTGGGAAAATCCATTTCATTGCATCCAAGGTGGGTGTTATTCACATTAGCCTCTCACCTCTGAGCGGCAGGAGCATGACCCGGACAATTCACAACATAAAGCAAAATAACTACTTTGAAAAAATAAATAAAACAAAAATAAACCTAGAACAATAAAGGCCTGTTTGGAAGCCAGCTGATTTCATGTTCAATCAGCCAAACGGGATGAGAGCCAAGACTTCCGCAACCTTATGAAGGCATCTACAAAGCTGCAAGCCAAGAAACATTTACAGTGGAGTAGAGCCCAGAGAGAGGCCCTGTACCTTTGTGTACCTTCATGAGGCATCTCCTTGTAATAGTCTCAATCTCAACCCTGCTCCACTCTGCATCAAAGGAGTAGAAAGAGGGCAACACAGGCACCCTCTGCATAAAAGTCTTTGCCTAGGAAGAAAATGAAATCTCTCTCACACATACTCACTCTCTCACTCACTGGTGCATCCAGATTGATTGAAAAGTCCCAGCTTTCATTCCTGTTCTTTCCAGTTTTGTACTGGGTTAAATTAACCAGCATGGTGTACTGGCTTGAGGGTTGGACTTTGAAGAAGAGTGTTCAAATCCCTGCTGGGGCATGGAAACCCCACTGAGTGACCTTAGGCAAGTCACACTCTCAGCCTCAGAGGAAGGCAATGGCAAACCCCCTCCGAATAAATCTTGCCAAAGAAAACCCCACGATAGATCAGCTTTAGGGTCGCTATAAGTCAGAAATGACTAGAAGGCACATAACAACATAAAATAAACTGACCTGGGGAGCTGCTATAAAACAGCCTTTGATCATATCAGGAGCTGACAGAAAATATTCTGAGATAAACAAAACATTTATGGATCTCCAAAATAAAATTGGAAAGAATGGGAACATCATCTGGGACCTTCTTGTCTTTTTAAATCAGTCTGGATGCACTCCTCTTTCATACATGAGCATACACACATGCACACACGTACACAGTGGCCACTACAGCTGAAATCATGGCCTGTGATGGCTGTTAAAGAAGGCCCCTATTATTTTAAATGTGATTCACAACCAGCCCAAAAAAAAGTGTGTAGAAGTCAAACAGAAAGTGCCTTAATAAATGCATGCATAGGCACCATATGATTCGCCAGTTGGATCAACTTCATCAGTCCATTCTTCTTTCCAGAATGCCTTCACAGCTGTCACTCTTGGCTCATACAGACTGGAGATATGCACCACATCATTTAGTGATGCTCCTTGTGGTCCCAGCATCCAAATGCTGTGCTGTTTTGTTTTGTTTTTTATTAAAAATAAACCTTAGTAAAAGGTAACACATTTCAGTTCACTTTGCTTGTGGTGTGCATTGCAAAGTCAGACATGGGTATGCCTTCCTTTCATTATCTCTGGTTTGTACTCACATATTCCCCACTCTTGAAGGTGGTGGTGGGGAAACTATGTCACACACATCCTGTCCTGGACCCTCTAAACCAGTAGTTCTCAATCTCTGGTCCTCCAAAAATGTTGGACCTCAGCTCCCAGAATACCCAGTCAATATGGCTAATAGTCAGGGATTCTGGGAACTGATGTCCAAAGCATCTAGGGGACCAAAGGTTAAGAACCACTGCTCCAAACTAGCCTGCTATATAAAATTCTCTTGGGTATGTTGCCTTTCCCAGTGTGCTGATAGGCTGCTCAGGAAACACACCCAACCAATCACCACCCACATGCAAATTCTCTCTCCACCTCACAATCCACTCCTGCCACTCAATCTGTGGCCCAGATTGAATCCAAACAGTCAACTGGCAGCGGTGGCGGGTCGCCTGTGATGGGACCCAGGCAGTCAACCGGTGGTGGCAACAGCTGCTGCAGGGAACATATTGAATAACCCTCAGCAACTGAGGGTGGAACACTGAGAAGGAGAAGGAAGAATTTAAAAATCCACCAGCCGACCTTACTGGGTTGTCATGAGGTCTACTGGACATTGTTTTGGGAGTTTTTTAATGGTGTATGTTACGCCAAGTACAACTAGTGTGTGTCTGTGTGTGTGTGAGAGAGAGAGCTCTTGCTTATATCTTATGTATTTATGTACTTCCTTATATCTTATGTACTTCCTTCCTTTTCTCTCTCATTATTTTCTGTTTCTTTTCTTTGTAATCATATTGGGAGGGGGGGGAGGGAATCATTTTAAAAACAGGCAGCTTTCAGATATGGTAGAGGGCCTTATTCTATGAGCAGTGCTGAAGTAAGGTTCAACAGCCAGTCCTGCTGGTTTCTATATATGTAATGTGGGAGCATCATCTTTTCCTTTGTCCCAGGCAGAAAAATATCTTGGGCTGACCTTGTCAGAATGTCTTGCCATTGGCAGAGTCACCTTGAGTCCAGGTTTCTGCCTGCCTCCTATGTGACAGATGCCTTTGTTTACAAACCTGAAGGATTCTGGTCTCAGTGCCACAGAAACGAACACCTTACATAAATGGGAGGTATAAAATAAAGCTCATCTTGACATTAAGGGACCTGGTTCAGGGTGTGCCTCTGCAGTGCAGAACTTTGGCTATTATTGCTCTACAGCTTGCAAGAAGTGTGTATGTAATGATGGGCGGGGGGGAGAACCCCAAATTGCTTCTCCTAACCATCCAAATTTTTGGCACAACAAAAAGTACAGCACAATTTCTGCCCATAAACAAACACTCAACTTAGTCCTATAAAGCAGTGTTATTAAACAATGGGGATCACCCACATTGACAGTAATGGCAACAGTTAACACGTAGCAGCAATGCGGTAATTACAATGCTAAAAGAGCTTCAAATAGTTGTTTTACAGTTCAGCTGGCCTAACAAGCTTTCCGCATGTTTTGGAGCCATCCGGAAGCGTGACAAACTTGACAATTTCTGGAAACCAAATTCTTAAAGTATTGTTTTGCTATTCTCTCTCTAGGAACATTTAATATAATTAAATACAGATATAAGACTGCATCTCAATCTGAATTAGTGTTCTTTTGCAATGATTATTTAAACATTGTTGTTTTAAAATGTGTTTGCATCTGTGTACTATATTGTATTTACACTAATAGACAACTGAACTCAATGGAGCTTGCACCCTAGCCCACAACATACTATGTGAACGGGTTTTACATTGAAATGGATAAGAATTATACTGGACCAGTTTCCTACACATCTGCTTTCAATTCAGTTGTGTTTTTGTGTTATATGCCTCCAGGTTGACTCTGACTTACGATGACCCTCTTATGCGGGGTTTTCTTGGCAAGCTTTCTCCAGGGGAGGTTTGCCATTGCCTTCCTCCGAGACTAAGAGGGTGTAACTTGCTCAAGGTCACCCAATGGGTTTCCACAACCGAACAGGGATTTAAACCCTAGTTTCCTAGAGTCCTAGTCCAACACTCAAACCACTATACCACAATTGCTCAATTCAGTTGTGTTTTACCATTACAAAATAATTTTTAAAATGTTTCTAATCTGTGTCCATTTCAAATCTTGTAGTGAGTTACCTTTACCTTGAGACCAACTTTTGGGAGAAAGAGAGGATATAAATCAAATCAATAAATATTCATCTATTATGTAAGCTGGTTTTAACCCCAAGCCAGAGTGTTACACCTAGAAACCACCTTGTTCTTAAGACGGCAACTTATGTATGTCAGGCAGGCACAAGTGGCACAAACAGCAACCTCTTTTGCAAGAAGGCAGATGAACAAACAATATACACTGCTGAATGTCCTATCCATTGAAACGGTGGTTTTCAGTTCAATTGGCTACAATCATTTTCAGTCTTCTGCTTACAATAAAGTCTGTTGCCATGCTCTTGTCATGCTCAGAATAAAGGCAGATATAATGATGGCACATCCAGGCATTTAAACCCAAAGCTCCTCACAGTCCCATTGTACATGAGTGAATGGAGGGGTCCATGTTTTAACAGCATAAGATTGTGCGGGTGAGGAATGCTGAAAAGAACAGTCCACATGCCAATGCCACTTTTCTGCCAGCGAGGTTCCAATGCTGAACGTGAGCACAGTTGGGAAGTGCTGGGGCAACAGATTTCATAGAATCATAGAGTTGGAAGAGACCACAAGGGCCATCCAGTCCAGCCCCCCACCATGCAGGAATACACAATCAAATCATTCCCGACAGATGGCCATCCAGCCTCTGTTTAAAAACCTCCAAAGGAGGAGACTCCACCACACTCTGAGGCAGTGCATTTCACTGCAGAACAGCTCTTACTTTGAGGAGGGTGAAGAAAAGAAATGTTCAGCACCCCTCCCCAATAGTCCATTGTGACAATTCAGCAATTTTGGGGGCAGGTTTTACAATTTCTTGTTTGTTTGTTTTGGAAATATAGCTCATCGCATTGAACTCTAAAAAAGTATCTTATCAACATATTCAAATAAATAATTTTATTATGGTAAACTTTTCCTGCTGTCACTCATTTTTGTTGGATTAAAAAAAAAAACAAGCACCACCAAAGCAACTAGAAAACGTAAATACACATGTTAACATAAAATAATCGTTTTAAAAGCAGCCCCCTGCCTTTCTGTCAGCCTTTGTTCTTTCCACCCCCATCCTCCCCCCCTCTAGCAAAACTGGGGACAACAGCTGCTTGGATCTCCAGAACACTAATTTTAAAAACTGCCATTAGTCATACAGTAACTGCAGGAACTTGCATAAGTGTTGTGGTGATGCTGTCACTGAACAAGCACATCAAAGATAACACTAAATATTTCACTGAAGAGTATGTTTGACAAATTCATAACTCTCTCTGTTTTGGGGGGGGGTGTAATCTAGCCTTCAAAATCTATGCTTCTGTGCAGCTTTAATACAAACCACCATTTCACCTGAGAATGAATAAATATTTTCATGACCACTGAGATTCTTTTTTCCTTGGTGTTTGTTGGACTGACTGATTTCCTAATAATTATGATAGAAGGAAAAGGATTCACAAGGAAACTAGAAATAGGACCTGAAAGTGATCAGAAGTGTATTAGTTTGGATGGGGGGGGGAGCTAGGAGTGTTTACAGATATGCTGCCCCTCCAGGAGTAGCAATTGACTAAAGGGCAGCCATTTTCCACCTGATTGGTTTTCAATGTGGGGTGGTAATCCTGGAGAGTTTGGGGGCTGCAAAAAAAAAAGGGGGGGAGGGCTACATGTAGACCATGGACCATACTCCCCTTACTTCAGCCCAAAGCAATATTGTTATCAGGGCTAGAGCATTGTGAGACATTAAGGGCTTATCTATCTGTGGGTGGGGGATTTGCATTGATGCGCACTAACACCAATTCGCAGCAGCTTCAATTTGTCTTAACTTTTTGTTTTGCAAATCACAGGCATGCAAAACTATCCACTTTTGCTGTTCCAACAGGCATGCCTGCGAATCAAGATGGTGGGTGTGAGTGAATTACTCACGTTTTTATTGTCACCGGTGGCTGCAGCCAAACAGTATTTTTTAAAAAGCACATCTTAGGTTGAAAGTGCAATATTCTGCTTAAATAGAAAAAAGGGAGGGAAGGCTGTTTTGTTGCCTCAGCACATAATCACTACAGCGAAAATCCAACATGGCGGTTCTGGGCATTTGCCTTGTTAGGAAGCTCCACTCCCACACCCTGTGTACGTCCGGCCAATCAGCTTTCCACTTCACTCTTATTGGGAATGCACATCCAAGTGAATCAGTTGTCCCAACAAGTGGGGCTGCACATTCCCCACTGAACTTTTTTTAAAATATGAGGGGAAATGCAAAAGCTTTTCCTGCTGAGATTTTGACTCCCCTACTTCCGAATATGGTGGATTGTTGCAGGATGCCATTTAGACAAATCATACTCTCCTCAAATTCTATGATGGATACTTTCACCATTTAGACAACCCCTAAGATGGCTGCTAGACAGACCTAGACAACCAGGGTGGGCATTACAACAACAGCCTAGTTAGGGCACTGAGACTGCCAATTTCTTGGTTTTTTAAACCATAGACTTATCCAACAGAGGCGCTGCTTTCTACCTTGTTGAACTATTTGTAGCTCAAAGAAGGGCAACTCTGGAACACTAGGAGGGCACAACTGCCCCCCACTGGACCTTGGAGGGACACATCCCCCCCACACACACCACTCCTACTACCAAAAAAAAAAAACCTTTTTAACCCCAAATGCCCTTAAACAGCCACTCAGGGACATGGAGAATTCTCACCATGTTTGGGGGACCTCCTGGAGAGGCCTTTAAAAAAAAAAAAAAAACAGGAAGCAGGCAGAATTCATTTCCTGTTCCAAAAAAAGGTCTCTCGTGGGCATAAACTGGACTGGGTGTGTGTGTCAAAATGTGATGGAAATACCCCCCATCTGCCCTAGATAGCAATTTAGGGCAAAAAAAATGGAAGAAACTGCAATTATTTTTTATACCTGCAGGGCACAGGGGGCCTCCAAACATGGTGGAAATGCCCTCCCCGCCCTTAAGGTCATTTGGAGGCATTTGGGAGCATTAAAAAGCCACATCTTGCTCTCTCTGATCTAGTTCAAGGTCAGAGAACCTCCAAATTTGACCCTTCTAGGGTCAAATCCAGTGTTCTGGAATTCTCCAGATGGTCACATATTCTTTCCCTGTTATATTATCATATGATGGTTTCCTACCTTTTGCATGGGTTTTTTTCCCCATTCTAAATATTTGAAATGCCTCTCCTGAGGCTTATCTGCAAGCAGTAAAAGCTTTATGCTAAAATATGCTACCGTTTTTGTTCCCTTTCTTTGTCTTTGTTCCAGCCCACCACTAGAATGCTGCCCTAAGCAATAAACAGTAATAAAATAACTTTTATATTTATAGTTTTATTGAAAGTTTTGCATAGTTTTTATCTCTTTTGTTTTAAATATGTTGTTAGACACCTTGAGTCTCATTACTGAGAGTAGAGCAGGATATAAATTCATAAAATAAAATAATAGTAACAGTAACAATCCTTCAAAAATCTTCTGAAACTGAATTCAGTTAGCCCTGTATTAGCTGCTCTGACTACCAAGAGCTCTCCAGAGTGTTAGGAACAGGTCTTTCACATCATCAGCTATCTAAACCTTCTTTTCATTCCAGCTGGAGAGGTATCAATGTTTGATGCTGGAAGCATCAACCTGCAATGAGTGTACTTTGTCACAGGGTTAAGGCCCTTAAACCCAGCCTTGATCATTTGGTCAAGCACTCACAGCTCTTCTGCTTACCTCTTGATGCCACAGACCTAAAAGCTGGGGGAAAGAGAGTACTAAAAGATGGGAGTAAAAATACCTCCACCCCACCTTCAAAAAAACACACAAAACCCTCTTGTCTAAACATCTGTCTTTGATTCTGGAATCAGCAGTAGAGAATAACAGCTATCTCAGCAACTTGTGGGTTTTTCATGCTATTAATCAATCATCTGCTCCCCAAGCAGATGTTGTGCCTGTAGCGTTCTTACCTACCTGTAGATGGGCACAGATGGTGGTGACTGTGAACCAGGTGATCTCCCAAGAGAGCCCTGTTGGTTTGGCATTGGCCATCTTCTTGCACCTTTAAGAGAAGAGAAGAGTGAGAAGGTTTCACAGCTATGAAAGAATGAAGAGGGGAGGAGAGAAGGCGAGTGCACCCTGCCAGAATCTGAATGACTAAAGCAAACTGGGCAGCAAGTGGAAGCTGAGCTTTGGAAAGTGTGCAACCTAAACAGCCGAGGTTTGTGCTGGCCAGGAAAGCAGACTCGCAGAGAACAACATGAGCCCAGCATGAAGGGTGAGGTACTTCCAATTAGGGCAGGAGGGTGGAGGAACTGGCTGGAGGAGCAACAGCTCAGGTTTTTCTCTCGCTCACAAGCCAGTTTATCAAATCAGCAACCTTCTCTGCCGTTCTGCCATTACCATACGACCTACAGGAGAGCCAAGGAGAAATCCAACCTGCTTAGCTATTTCAACACATCTTGCCCTGCTTCCTAAGCAGAGAATGCAACTCCAGGATCCATTTTCCAACGCTTTCAAGCCATGTTGGCTATACAGACACAGGCTACTAAAGCAAAAACTTTGTCATTGTGGAAGCGGGGCTGGGCACTGAATCAAAAGACAATCAACTATTTCTGAGGAAAAGACAAATGATAAATTATCAGGTTTGGATGGCAGCTCTAAGATCTTTAGTTAAAAATTTGCAGAGTGTTTATACACAAAAGACTGCAGCTTTTACTGTTCCTTTATCTGTAGAATGATGATGATGAGCAGCAGCAGCAGCAGCAGCAGCAGCAGAGCACCCCCTCCATCAAGATAATATTGTAATATTATACAGGTTTTAGTCAACTGTCTACCATTCATCTTTATTTGCCATTGGGCAGGAATCCCAGAACTCTTTTAAGATGAAGGGCTCAATACTTGCAGACCAGTTGTTATTAATTTTGCCTCCTTGCAATGGGAGGGCAAATTACTTTTCCCACCCATTATCACTGAAACATATTTAAATACTAAGACTTGTACAAATACAAACACATGCCCTCCATGTATTCATCGTAGCTTACTCCATAGTCTGCAGGCAGCCTAGGAAGGCTCATTGACATCTGCTGTCTTAATATTTCTTATGGCTTGATCATTTAGTACACTTCTGATTGACAGTTCCTAAGGAGGCTCAACTATGTAAGAGTCCAATTTTTTCAGATCATTTCAGGGATGCTCAGCCCTCCTTGCCTAATCTGGAGGGAATTGCTGAAGCCCCTCCTGACTGCTGCCACCCCCATTCTGAGGTCCATGCCTCTGGGCTTTGCAACATCCCTCAAGGTAAGATGAACAAGGTCAGCTCTGGGTTCAAGGAGCTCCTCCGCAAAGTATTCACTGGCCAGCCCCCTCCCCTGTCACCAGACTTTGGTGGGCTTATCTAGAACCATAGAATTATAGAGTTGGAAAAGCCATCCAGTCTAACCCCCTGCCCTGCAGGAATAAACAATCAAAGCATTCCCGACAAATGGCCATCCAGCCTCTGTTTAAAAACCTCCAAAGAAGGAGACTCCACCACACTATGAGGCAGTGTATTCCACTGCTGAACAGCTCTTACTGTCAGGAACATCTTCCTAATGTTTAGGTGGAATCTCTTCTCCTGTAATTTGAGTCCACTACTCCATGTCCTTGTCTCTAGAGCAGCAGAAAACAAGCTTGCTCCATTCTCAGTTTGACATCCTTTCAAATATTTAATAAACATGGCTATCATGTCCCCTCTTAACCTCCTCTTCTCCAAGCTAAACATACCCAGCTCCCTAAGCCGCTCCTCATAGGGCATGGCTTCCAGATCTCCCACCATTTTTGGTCACCCTCCTCTGGACACGTTGTAGCTTGTCAACATCTTGATGATGGTGATAGTAGTCCTGTTGAGAAAGCTGAGTGACTGGGTGACAACAACCATAGGAACTAACTACTTTCTAAGGCCTGTAACCCAAAGCTTGGAAAGGGTGTTTTTTTTTTTTTTTAACCACAATTCCCAAATTCCTGCCTGAGAAAGATTCTGGCTCCTGCAGTAAAAAGGAAAGGAAAGGAGGGGGGTATTTTTCATGTCTTTATTCAGTCCTTTATTTATTTAAGATATTTCTCAAATAAGGGCTCCCAAGGACATGAACAAATAAAAGCAGTTATAACAGTAAGAAGATAAAACATTATTAAAACATACATTAAAATACTCTTTAAAACTTTTTGAAATCTAAAAAATAATCATAAACTATAGTTTTAAAAATAGTAAAAACAGAGTATTTGAAACATGAAAGGCCATGTGGAACAGCACTGTTTTGGCTACCCAACAGAAGGTCAAAAGAATGGAGCCAGCCTAGCTTTCTTGGGTAAGGAGTTCCACAGTCAGGGTGCTGCTACAGGGAAAGCCCAGTTACGTTGGTATATACTACTGTATATGCCAACCTAACTTCACAAGGTGTTGGGACACAGTGGCATCACTAGGCGGTGTGAACCACAATGAGTGACACCCTCAGAGGGGGTGACATCAAAATGACTGTCTATAAAATTATTTTATAAAATTATTTTATAGACAAGTCATTTCATCTTTTGGGACTAATTAATTTCATCCAGATTTTCACACTAACATGTTTTGCCTTCAATTGTTTTACCTAGTTTAAGCTGTCTTATTTCAACTTGTTGGTTTTCTTAATATGCTTTTACCCTGTTTAAATTATTTTTATTGTTTTAAATTGGTTACATTGTTTTTACTGTTTGCTGCCCTGAGATACAATGATATAGGGCAGGATTTGTTATTGTTGCATGCTTTCAAATCGTTTCCAACTTATGGTGACCCTGAGGCAAACATATCACAGGGTTTTATTGGCAAGGTTTGTTCAGAAAAGGTTTGCCAGTGCCTTCTTCTGATGCTGAGAGATTGTGATTTGCCCAAGGTCATCCAGTGGGCTTCCACGGCTGAGTGGGAATTCGAACCCTGGTCTCCAGAGTCTTGCTAGATTTTCAGACAACACTGGTAAAGTGTTACTAGTCCACTTTATTTGCTATGGCTGCCTCCTGTTGAATCCTGGGATTTGCAGTTTAGGGAGGGGCATTTGCAACTCAGCCAGAGAGCTCTTAGGCCTCACTAAACTACAAACCCCAGAATTCCACAGCAGGAAGCCAGAGCAGTTAAAGTGGAATAGTAACACTATAACAGTGTAGTCTGAAAATCTCCATAGTCTAGTGCTCAAACCACTACACCACACTGGCTCTCATAAATACAGCCAGACCCCTGTATCTGCAGGGGTTTGGTTTGCGGACTTACCACAGATACTGGAAATTGTGGGTAACAGAGGGCCAAATTAAAATAATGGGCTTCCGGTAAAAACATACCATAGAGTTGCCTTCATGGACCTAAAAGATGTCTAGATAGGACCTCTCTCTAGGCATTTTCTAGGATGACTCTATGGTATGTGTCACTGTTTTGTGTCTCATGGACAACTGAAACCACAGATATTGATTCCACAGATACAGCGGTCTGACTGTGTTCAATATTAGATATTTAAATATTTTAATATATATTAAATATTTTTTTAAAAAAAATTAAAGATTAAGGGATAGCAGGTAGTAAAGATAGTCCCAAAGAAGATTTCTCCATGATAAGTCTAATTCCATATACATCTGTCCTTCACTCCATCCCTCAAATAAACTAGATAAGATTTGAGATAAGATGGCAATAAAGTTATAAAATTAGAGTTGACTACTATTACTAAAAAGAGTACAAGGCTCCCCTCCCCAAATAAGAAAAGCAACACCTGTTCCTTAAACAGCCACTGCTCTCTCTCATACATACACAAACAGGTTGAGTATCCATTATCTGGAAATCTGAAATCCAAAATATTCCAAAATCCAAAATTGTCCACATTGGTGGCTAAGATAGTGGCACCTTTGCTTTCTGATGGTTCGGTGTACACAAACTTTGTTTCATGCACTGCATTATTAAAAATATTGTGTATTCACAGGCTATGTGTACAAGGTCTATATGAAACATAAATGAATTTCATGTTTAGACTTGGGTCCCATCTCCAACATATCTCACAAAAATATTCCAAAATCTGAAAAAATCCCAAATCCAAAACACTTCTGGTCCCAAGCATTTCAGATATGGGATACTCAATCTGTATTTATGTATATGTGTGTGTGTGTTTATACACACACACCCAGTCCCAATCGTATTCCTATAAGCATCTATGCAAAGGAACAAATATTTCATGTTTAGGTTATTTTGTGTAGTGCGGAACATGCTAATTTTTTTCCAAATAAGGGTCTGGAAATTATGCCCAAACAATGTTTATGTTTGCACTGCTGCTCTAGCCTTCATACCCAATAACTCAGACACTGCTTCTTTGCAAACAATGGCATTCCTGGGAAGAGAGCCTATGTCTCCTTAGGGTCTCTTCCTTTGCATCATTCTTCAGACTCTTTCACACTACCCAATTATAGCACTGTGGTTCCACTTTAAACTGTCATGGTTGCTTCACATGAAATCCTGAGATTTGTAGTTTGGGGAAGCACTACAGCTCTCTGGCTGAGGATTCTAAATACATCCTCCTAAACTGCAAACCCTAGGACTTCACATGATGTTGCCGTGCTGATCAAGGTGGAATTGCAGTGCTATAACTGGGTAGTGTCAAAGTTGCCTTGGAAAGCATCCATCATATCACCCACTAAAAACTTTGAGACAGGGTGAATGTAGGAGTCCCTAGTGCTTAAGCGGGCTTTTGACATGGGAAGACGAGAGGTAGCAATACAGTACGAGCCTTGTATACTCTTGAATTAAATAAAGTTCCTCATCAACATTATTACTAAGTAAACCAGCTGCTTATCACTTCTAGACCCATTCACATTTTCTTGATCCTTAGGACTTTTTTAGATGGTACTTACCACGCTAGGAGGTCTCGCGAGAGTCACAGTGCTGTCATGTGGCAGGGGGTCCATTTCGGACAACGCCGCCCCTCTTCCGAAATCATCTGTTTCACTTCCGTGAAGGATTGGAAGCAGCTGCACCATATTTTAATCACGGGCAACTTCCGTGAATAAAATCTGGCGAAATATGGTGCGGCCGCTTCCAATCCTTCACAGAAGTGAAACAGATTATTTCAGAAGAGGAACAGCGGTGTCTGAAACAGACCCCCTGCCGCGTGACAGCGCCATGCCTCTAGCGAGACCTCCTAGTGCGGTAAGTACCTCTTAGCCACTTTCTGGGCTCCCCATAACCTAGTCTTCTGCCCTCGGGTATGGTGGAAAACACAGTTTCATCACCAGTGCTGAAGTGTATGATTCACCTGCCAATTTAGTTAACTTTATGCAAGGGGCGGGGGGAGATTTTGCTTTTTTTATCTTTGCTTCAGGCACCAAAATGTCTTGGGACAGGCCCAGAGCCCTTCCCAGAAACCCTGTATGAGGGGAGTGGAACATACTGCTGTTGTTGCTCAGAATAGAATGGACTTTCCATATGGTCAGATACCTCTTCCCTATCCTAAGGCACTTGTTCAAAGGCTGCCGTGGACCTGGCGTGGCATACCCACCCAGAGAATAAATGAAGCCTATATCCTTCAACTATCCTGATTTGGTGGGGACAGTTGCAATTAATCTTCTGCTTAGATTTTCCTTGGTTTTTTTCCGGGCTGTGAGACCGTGCTCTGGAATAGTTTCTTCTACTTTCTTGCATTTTTGGCTGCTTTTAAAATGTCCCAGGGGTTGTCTAAATGTGGAAAATACTCCTCATAGAATGCGAGGAGAATCTTACCTGTCTTAATGGCATTCCGCATCATTTCACCATATTGTGAAGGAGGGGGGCCGAAAACGTTTAAAAGCCTTTCTGGCTTTTCCCTGAGGTTTTTCAAAATCGAGGGGTGTGTGCATTCCTGCTAGTTGGGACAAACAATTTGACATAAATTGCTTCCTCGCAGGAGAGGATGTGCAAAGCTGATGGGCTGGATGAGTGCAGGAAGCAGGGCTTACTAAGAAGGCAAGCGCCTGCTGCTGCCATGTTGGATTTTCGCCGTAGTGAAAATGGGGTGAGAAAATGGGGTGGCTTAGGGGGGTAGCTGTTTGTTAAATTGAAAAATTGCTCTATCGCACCTTGGACATTGTTGTTTGTTTTTTAAGTTTGGCAGTGGCAAACTGAGGTAAGTACAAATGCGAATAAATCAGTCGTGGCCACCATCTTGCATGTGAAGCTTACAGGGGTAAAAACACCATTAAGACAAGTCACAGCTGCTGCGAAATACCATTACGGTAAGGTGCTCCAGGGTTTTTTTGCCTCATATAAACAAGCCCCCTGTTTCTCTTTTCTCCCCTCATTTTTCCCCTTTGTCCTCTACAACCTGAGCTCAAACACAACAGTACTTTACACTCAATTAGCTCCTCAGGGAGGAGAGGCAGGGGCAGAATCTGGCCCTTCCCAGTAGGCTCAGGCAAAAGCAAACTGCCACAGCCTTCTCCTAGCATGCCTTTTCTTCTTTATGAATATTTGCCATCTCAACCACACTCAACCACATCTCTGCATCTACACTACCCAAATAATCCACTTTGAAATAGGATTATTTGCCATGGCTCCTTCCTGTGGAATCCTACAATATGTAGTTTGGTGAGGCACCCACACTCTTTGGCAGAGGCTGCTAACAGCCTTGTAAAACTACACATCCCAGGATTCCATAGGAAGGAGCCATGGCAAATAACCCAGTTTCAAACTGGACTATTTGTGCAGTGTGGATTAGAGTTGCTTGGAACCACAAGAGCCCTGCTTCTCATCTACAAGATGCGAGGCAATATGGAAGCCCTGCTTCTCTCTTCTAGGGGAGCCGAACCCCTTGAAACCATAGACATGGAAGGGGGGGGGGAAACGGCGTACCTCATAGTAATGGCAATTTTGCAGCAGCATCGACATGTCTTAACAGTGTTTTTGGCCTCAAAAGCCCCCATAAGTGCAATCGAAGGCTTTCATGGCTGCCATCCATAGATTTTTCTTGGGGTTTTTCTGGGCTGTGAGGCTGTGTTCTAGAATACCGTAGTTTCTTTCTGACATTTCGCCTGCATCTGTGGCTGGCATCTTCTGAAGATGCCAGCCACAGATGCAGGCGAAATGTCAGAAAGAAACTCTTGCAGAACACGGCCTCACAGCCTGGAAAAACCCCAAGGAAAATCTAAAGCCCCCATAAGCCTTGCATTCCTGATGGTGGCTGCGAGTGATTTACTCACGTTAGTTCTTCGCCGCCGCCATTTTTAAAAAAAATCATCTAAGGTGTGCTGGAATGATATAGTGATTTCCCGATTTAACAGGAAAATAAAACAAAAAAAAACCCGTTTTAATCACCTTAGCGAGCAATCGTTAGCAATTGTTAGCAAGCCCTGCCCCCCCCCCACTCACTCGGCCAATCAGCTTTGCGCTTCCTCTCATATGGAGAAGCGATTCAAAGCCAATTGCTTGTCCCAATTAGCAGAAATGTTACATTCCCCTCGCTGTTTTTGTTTTTTTTTAACTCTAGGAAAAGTGGCGAAACCTTTTCTGGCATCGTTTTTCCCATTTTGGGGTCCCCTCCTTCCGAATAGCGTGGCCTGATGCCGGATCCCATTGAGACAAGTTGGATTCCCAGCGAATTCTATGAGAGGTACAGTAGGACCCCCCTTTATTTGCTGGGGATTGGTTCGGGGGGGGGGGCGTGGATAATGAAAACTGTGGATAATAGCGAACGCCATTGAAAATAACAGGACTGCTGGTTTAAAATACCCTAGAGTTGCCTTGGAGGACCTAGAAAATGGCTAGAGAGGACAGGTTTTCTAGGAAGGCTCTATGGTAGGTGTGCGGTTTTGTGTCCCCGTGGATAACTGAATCGGTGGATAATGAATCAGTGGATACGGGGATCCTACTGTATTTTCTGTTTTAGACTGGCCCCTTGCCATGTCGGGTGGCTGGAAGCTGGCGCCCCCTCCTCATCTGCCCCCCAACCCTTCCCGGGGCATGCTGGAAAAGCCCTCCTGCTGGCCCAGAATTGGCAACCTGCCCCACTCCGCTTGACCTCACCCACCTCAGGTGGCAGCGGCGCTTGGCTCCCTTTGCGCTCTGTGGGCACGGGGCTGCTCGCCTTCTGCCGCATAGCGTGGCCTGATGCGGGATCCCATTGAGACAAGTCAGATTCCCAGCACATTCTATGAGAGGTACAGTAGGACCCCCCCCCCTTTATCTGCTGGGGATTGGTACTGAGGGACCCTGTGGATACTGAAAACCGTGGATAATAGCGAACACCATTGAAAATAACGGAACTGCTGGTTTAAAATACCCTAGAGTTGCCTTGGAGGCCTTAGAAAATGGCTAGAGAGGACAGGTTTTCTAGGAAGGCTGTATGCTGTTTTGTGTCCCGTGGACAACTGAATTGGTGGATAATGAATCAGTGGATATTGGGGTCTTACTGTATTTTCTGTTTAGACTGGCCCTTTGCCACAGGCTGGCGCCCCCTCCCAATCCCCCTCCTCATCTGCCCCCCAACCCTTCCCGGGGCTCTGTGGACACGGGGCTGCTCGCCTTCTGCCGAATAGCGTGGCCTGATGTGGGATCCCATTGAGACAAGTCGGATTCCCCGTGCATTCTACAAGGGGTACAGTAGGACCCCCCCCTTTATCTGCTGGGGATTGGTCCTGTGGATACTGAAAACCGTGGATAATAGCGAACGTCGGTGGATAATGAATCAGTGGATATGGGGGTCCAACTGTATTTTCTGTTTAGATTGGCCCCTTGCCACAGGATGGCGCCCCCTCCCAATCCCCCTCCTCATCTGCCCCCCGACCCTTCCCGGGGCATACTGGGAAGCCCCTCCTGCTGGCCCGGAGTTGGCAACCCGCCCCACTCCGCTTGAGCTCACCTACCTCAGGCGGCGGCGGCGGCGGCGGCGCTTGGCTCCCTTGGCGCTCTGTGGGCGCGGGGCTGCTGGCCTTTTGCCGCCTTCCGCGCAGCTCCTCAGCGGCGGCTCCGGAGGGGGAAAAGCGCGGGCGGCGGGGCTCGGCAGCAGCCAGACGAAGCCGCTCCTCCTGTCAAGGCACCAGGGACGGCGCGGCCGCCAAAAGAGCCACCGCCCGCCCTCACTGGCTCGGCTGGCTCGCCCTTCAGGCTCCAGCCCCCCGGCCCCAAAGCAGCCGAGGCCCTCGGAGGCAGCGGCGGGGAGAAAAAGGCCAACGCCCCCGCCGCCTCGTTTTCCCTCAGCATGGAGACGTCTAAGGCAGATTCACGCCATCACCCCCCTCCTCAGTTTGGGTTGCCACATTACGACCTGGACCCGGCTCCTCTGCCTTTCAAGGCCCTTCCAGCCGGTGTGGCTTCTTCCCTGAGAAGCAACCCCGACTGAAATGCCCTCCTCAAAGGTCCCAGAGGCGACGCCTCCGGTTTTCATGCTGGCAACCCCAGTCCTCCACCTGAGGCTTCGAAGAGGGGGGGGGAGAGGATTGGCACGGCCTATTGGAGCACCCATTAGCCTTTATTTTCAGCCACCGTTTAGCAATGGGTGAGCGGGAAGAGACGGCCCCTGAGCATGGGCAAAGCGCCCTGGGTTGCCAGCCTCATACCCGGAGGAGCCTGCTGTGCTTTTGATGGCCCTGTTTGTTGCTGTGAGGCCGACTTCGATTTGGGGCGACCCTATGAAGGAGACACCTCCAAGTGGCCTCAACAGCCCTGCTCAGGTCTTGCAAAGTTGATCGGGTCTATCCATGGACTGAGGCTCTCCACCTGCAATGCGGTGGTCCTCTTTTTTTTTTTTCCTTCGCCTTAGAATCATGACAGTTGGAAGAGATCCCAAAGGTCATCCAGTCCAACCCCATTCTGCCATGCAGGAAGACACAATCAAAGCACTTCTTCCATCCAACCTCTGCTTAAAAACCTCCAAAGAAGGAGACTCCACCACACTCCCAGACAGTGCATTCCACTGCCCAAGAGCTCTTACTCTCAGGAAGTTCTTCCTAATGTTTAGGTGGAATGTCTTTTCCTGTAGTTTGAACCCATTGCTCTGTGTCCTGTCTCTGGAGCAGCAGAAAACAAGCTTGCTCCATTCTCAGTATGACATCCCTTCAAATATTTCATTGAATCATAGAGTTGGAAGAGCCCACAAAAGCCATCTAGTCCAACCCCCTGCCATGCAGGAATACACAATCAAATCATCCCAACAGATGGCCATCCAGCCTCTGTGTAAAAACCTCCAAAGAAGGAGACTCCACCACACTCCAAAGCACTGTATTCCACTTCCAAACAACACTTACTGTCAGGAAGTTCTTCCTAATGTTTAGGTGGAATCTCTTTTCCTGTAGTTTGAACCCATTGCTCCGTGTCCTGGTCTCTACCCGTCTAAACAGGAAGCCTTCTACCCTCCCAAGCAATATTGTCTTTTCCAGTGAGTCAAGACAGACTTTCACCTGGCTGCCTACCACAGCCTGACAAGCAATGGTGGCTGAAATCCCCTCTTCCAGACAACTATTAAAAGTCCACGAGCCCTCCCCAGTTTTCCTTCTGGCAACCCTAAAGGTGCCTTCCCTCCTCTCCATACACAGACTCGAAAACAGTTCAGTGTGATCAGTATTTACAAGTTAGTTCTGCTATGATATTGCTCGCAGGGAGCTAGGGGTTGAGCACAGTGGAAGTGAAAGCAAATAGGCATCAAGTTGATGCCTTTCTCTGTCCTCCTAACTCCGATGTCCATTAACAGGCTCCAGTATCCCAAGAACGCTCCAAAGCTACACAAAGAATCATAGAGTTGGAAGAGACCCCAAGGGCCATCCAGTCCAACCCCATTCTGCCATGCAGGAATACACAATCAAAACATTCCCAACAGATGGCCATCCAGCCTCTGTTTAAAAACCTCCAGAGGAGAGTCCACCACACTTCAAGGCACTGTATTCCACGGTGTCTTAGACACATCTTTACTACAACCTCGAGTTGGTAACACTTGTTCCAATGGGTGCGTGAATACGATCGTTACAGCTTTTCGAAAAGGACTCTCCTACTTTAAATGCAATGCTTCTCCACCTGCGTCTATTCAGTCATCCACCTGCCCGCTTTCAAATATACAGTAACCAGAAATCAAATGAGACACACAGGTTGGTTGCATCCTGCAAAATGAGAAAAGTACGGAGGTACAACATTCCTGTGCAGGTGTTAGATCAAATGTACTTACAAGAGACTCATTGCAAACCACAAGATTTAGCTCCCCAGGTTTCAACAGACGGACTCTAGTTGTAACTTCATCTAGTTCCAAGCCACTGCTTGGCTATCAGCGCAATCCTGTGCACATCTACCCAGTAGTAAGTCCTATCAGCTTCAATAGCACTTACTCTCAGGGCTGTGGATTGCATGACAAACTACACATCCTTTGCAACGACCTCCTCTTATTCCACCTGCCTTTGCGCAGAAGAACTTGGTAGATCAAGAGGAAACCGATGTCACTTTTTGCAGGGACAGGTTTTGCATGGCGTTTATTCAAACCCGCTTTAAAGAAAAGCTGCGATCAAACGCTCAGGTGTGGTGGATACAGATTGCAACTCTGTATTCGTTTGCCCATAATCGCTGCCCTCCTGAGTATGAAAGGTCTTTCTTGGGAAGAAACCAAACGCGGAAAGCAGTTCCTTACCTGCCTCCCTGGACGGGAGTCCTTTAAGGAAAAGTCACCCTTTTTCCCCCCACCCTCCTGTCCGCAGCATCAAAGACCAGAAGGAAGAAACGCCGCAGCCTCTCCAGCCAGACAACTTTGCAACACAACTCTTAAGGCTCAGCCTTCCCTAAGGCAAGGCAAACCCTGCGTGCAACACTTGGCGACCAACCACACACACACACGGGTTTGTTTTTTTCCGCCTTCCAAAGTGCGGTAGGTCTGCGTGCAAACCCCCGGAGGGGGAAAAGAAGCCGAAGCCAAATTGTTGCAAACGCCCCTTCCCTGGGAGTCCAACCCCCACGCGAGCACCTTTTGCTAGCTAGCCCTGGCCCCTGGAAAGAGCCAAGGAAAGCTTGGAAGGGTCCCTGGAGAGGCAGACAGCAGCAACAGCAAAATGCCTGGTTATTCCATAGGTGCCACGCCGGAGCTTAAAATACGCACCGAGGAACTAAACCACCTCGCCAAAAGATTTGTTGAAATGTCTTTGCGCCCTTTCCAACCTGTTGAGCGGCTGCTTGCGGCTCTCGGGTTGCTGGACGCCGAGCGCCCTCTAGTGGAACATCTAAGAGGATGAGCATGGAAGAGGCCAAGAGCCTTTTTAAAAATTGCAGTATTATCCATCTATATACATTCTCTTGGGTATGTTGCCTTTCCCGGTATGCTGATTGGCTGCTCAGGAAACACACCCAACCAATCACCACCCACATGCAAATTCCCTCTTCACCTCACAATCCACTCAATCTGCATAACCACAGCACAAGTGCCCCTCCCTCCTCTCACTCCCTCAGCCACTCATCAGTCATGGGCTGCAATGGGATCCAATCAGTCAACTGATAGTGGCAGGATGTCACTGCTGCCACTGGGCCGGAGCCAGACAGTCAACTGGTGGCGGCTGTGGCAGGGTAACAGAGCTAGTCACCCTCAGCAATTCCAGGAAAAGTGTGGAACACTGAGAAGGGGGAGGAGGAATTTAAATCTCTGGCCTACCTTACAGGGTTGTTGTGAGGTCTACCCGAGTTTTTGGGGAGTTTTTTTAATGGCGTATGGTACACCGGGTCCAGCTAGTATACAGTAATTCTCTTGGGTATGTTCCCTTTCCCAGCATGCTGATTGGCTGTTGAGGAAACACACCCAACCAATCATCACACACATGCAAATTCCCTTACCACCTCACAATCCACTCCTGTCACTCAATCTGTGGCCCAGAGTGGGACCCAGACAGTCTACTGGCCGTGGTGGCAACAAGGCAACAGAGCAAGTTGCCCTCAGCAATTCTTGGGAAAGTGTGGAATGCTGAGAAGGGGGGAAAGGAATTTAAATCCACCCGCCTACCTGACAGGGTTATTGTGTGGTCTACTGGGTGTTTTGCGAGGGGAGTTTTTAAACAACATATGGCACACTGGATCCAGCTAGTTATGGTATATTTCCCTAACATTGGCTGCTGCGGTGCATTTCGTAACCTTCCTGTTGTCCTGATCAAATAACATTTAGGGAGGACAGCCAGCTGGTTAAGAAACCTTAGCTAATTAACTATAGTTGTTTTTGCAGATTAAAGGGTGGGTTTGATTCACCGGATTAAATCTGTGCAAAGATGCAGAGGGGGAAAAAATCACCCTGTATGTTTTAAGTGTATACTCTGAGCAGATTATGAATGGAGACTCTCTAGTTCTCCCATGGCCCCCACAAGGGGGACGGGTTGACAGGGCTTTAGCTCGGGGCCCGGGATTAGGAGAGGGTGCTGGTGTGATATTATTGTAAGTTTTTATTATGTAAATCCATTTAGCTTTTTAAAAAACAAATATAAATATTACTTTGGTGTCATCATTTAAACTGACTAATTTTTATCCTAAATCCTGCAAAGCATCTCGCTGCCTTTAACCTTAGCAGTACGTAGGGGCCCTGCCAAAGATCCTGGCCTGGGGGCCCAGGTCAAGATCTGGGGGGCATGAGTGCTCCAAATGTTAGACTGCATCTTCCATCAATCCAGCCAGCATCCCCATTGATGAAGGGTTATGGGAGCTGCAACCCCACAACATTTGAAGGGCCATATTTTACCCTTCCTTGCTGTAAAAATTGTAACTGATGATCAGTCATCTTTATTTGATCATAAAATCCTCAGATTAAAAGACACATTTGATAGAAGAACATGCAATACACAATAAAATGTCTAAATATTGAAACAAAACTATTCGGTTATACATTAAATATAGTTGTTTTGTCATAGGTGATCTTGTAAGAATTGCCAAATTTAAAAACATAGTTACCTGCTCTGTAGCATGCCCTAAATACCCTAAAGGCACCAGATCCTATCTGATCTTGGAAGCTAAGCAGGGCCAGCTCTGGTTAGTACTTGGATGGGAGACTATCAATGAATACCAGGTGCTGTAGGCTATATTTGAGAGGAAGGAAGTAGCAAAACCACCTCTTTTTGCCTAAGGAAACCCTATGAAATCACCAGGCCACTCGAAGGCACATACACAAACCTGTTCTGTAAACATCTCTTTGGAAACTTTGAGCAAAATTAAGAGACTATATGTAATTATAAAGTGCATATGAAGCACTTTGGATCCATGAGAGTACTATGCCAATGTTTATAGCTGTTGTTGCTATTATCACATAATGAACTAAGAATAACTTTTAAGTCAAATCTGAATAATCATTAAAAGATGCCATCAGGACTTGGAACTGAGCCCCACTGAACTTAATGAGACTTACTTTCATAGAATCATACAGTTGGAAGAGACCACAAGGGCCATCTAGTCCAACCTCCCGCCCTACAAGAATACCCAATCAAAGCATTTCCGACAAATGGCCATCCAGCCTCTGTTTTACTTATATTGCTTTTTAACAGTAAGCTGTCTTGCTTTGCCTTTTTCTCTGAACCCATGCTTGGCATCTCAAGGGAAGTTCCTTTGGAACAGGACTTCCTTCGGTGGCTTTTCTGGAAGTGTAGGCCATAGATCGCAGAGTAGATTTTTTTGCCAGACCGTAGCAGAGAGAGCGATGCTTTCCATCCTCACCCCAAGGCTGTTCAGGCTTCACTTCAGCTCCGCTTTCCAATTTTTTTTTTTTAAAAAAAATAAAAACAGCAAGAGAGGAAAACATCACTCTTGCAGATGGATGCCTCATCTAATTTGGCCCTGTGAGAGAGTACATCCAGCAAGCTCCCAGAGGTGGGACTCAAACTCGGCTCTCCCCAGTTCACCTCTCAGTTTACTGGAAACCCAGCCAGAGAGAAGTGTGCAACAGACATACTAGAAGCATGCAGATCAGTGTATGTGTGTGTGTGTAAGAAGGCCTGATCCTCCACAGGGCTTTCACTCTCTCACCATGTCACTCTGACCGTGGGGAGCTGTGTGGTCAATGAACAGCCACTATACCAACAAGCAGATGTCAATAAGCTTGTTTGGGTCCATTTTGTGCCTTTCAAGTGATAATGAGGGATTATTTATGGCCAGTACAGGGACAGAGGGACTGGGACAACACAACCTCACTCTTCCCTAGTTGGTGACAAGGTATCTGCTTCTTGGGGATGCTAACCCATCCTTCAAAGATGAATTGTAGGTTTGGGATGGAAGGGGAAGATCTAGGGCAGCAGTTCCCAAACTTATCAAAGAAGCATGCATAGGATCGCACTGTTAACACTACAACACACAACTTTAATTTTCAGCCTTTGGGAGGACATTAGTGGCCTCTGAATGTATCTCAAAATAATTTCATTGATTTCCAAAGCACAACAGGGACAGGTGCTGCTATCTATAATACTGATATATGAAGGGAAAGAATGTATTGTCTCTCAGGCCACATTATGCATCACCAGTCCCTCTGCAGGCAGCTTTCTGCATTGCTCCTGATTGATCCACCCACTCATGACCAGCTGTGAATCCAGTCCTTTAGCAACAAGCTAATGATTAAGTCCTAACATTACCAAATGCAACTAACAGGACAAGAGGAGATGCCCACGCAAGGTCTCCTAAGGCAGAGCAGGTGCAAAAACTTGCCCACATCATGTTGAAAACAATAGGACGCCTACAAGTTTTGCCCTCCTTTACAAATGTTGAATGAAAAAGAAGGGTTTGTATTAAAAATAAGCCTTGCATCTGTTTTCTATTGTTAAGGTTTGACAAAACCTCAGCAAGAAACATTCTCCATACAATGGAGAGGGATATCTGTGGCTCTTCCAGTTATTGGACTTGAATACCCACAATCCCTCGCTGCTGGCTAAGGTGACCAGGGCTGATGGAAGCTGCCATCCAACAACAGCTGGAGGGTTGCAATTGCTTGGTAGAGAGGGATGGCTCCTTCCTCCCCTCCTCTACCACTCCTGCCCTTGCTAAAGCTAGTTTACAAATATGTCCACAGAAGCTATTACTCCCTTTTTGTCATTTCACAGAATTTTTTGTCATTTCACAGAATACTGTATTGCCCAGCCTGCCTTCACATTGAAAGTATAGTAGAAATTGCAGAACCACCACTCTAGCAAATAAGCTGAACCAATGGTGGGAAGGAGACACTCTTGGGGCTTATCTAAACAAGGCAATAAAATGTGTATTGGTGTGCAGTAATGCCAATTCGCAGCAGCTTTTATTTGTCTCAACAGGTTGTGGGTTTTTTTGGAGACTGCACGCATGCAAAGCTATCCGATTTGTTGTTCAAACAGGCATACCTGAGATCCAAGATGGCAGGTACGAGTGAATTACTGTTTTTATTTAACTCAAGTTGCCGCTGCCAAACAGTTTTTTAAAAACCATATCTAAGGTGTGAAAATATAACCTTCTGCTTTAACAATGAAGCAAATTTTAAAAGGCTATGTTCTTGCCATAGCAATTGATCGCTACTGTGAAAATCCAAAATGGCAGTTCTGGGTGCTTGCCTTGCCAGCAAACTTGGCTCCCTATGAATGTCTGACCAATCATCTTCTCACTTCCACTCATATCAGGAAAGTGCAACAATTTGCATCACTTGTCCAAATGAACAGGAATGTGCATTTCCTATGCTGTTTTTTAAAAAACCTCAAGGAAAGCTGAATAGGCTTTCCTTGCATAGTATATGACGCTTTTGGCCCCGCTCCTTCCAAATATGGTGAAATGATGCTGGATCTCATCGGAATAAAATGTATTCTCCTTGAAATGTATTCTCACATTGAATTGTACAAGGAGTATTTTCACCATTTAGACAACCCCTTGGTGTTTGACTCCTCTTTTCTTATCCAGATCTATCTGTAGATTGCTACGCTTCTACAGATAGATCTTCTTTTATGATATTTTCCTTTCTTTTCTTCTCTCACAAATGCAGAGGGGGCACAGAATCCCCATAACTACACATATGGATTGGATTCTGTTGGTGGTCCTAACCAGAATAATGAATCAATTGTTGACTAGTGAGTCAAAACTTAGGGAGCTTCACTTATTCAATGGGTCTACTCAAGCTGGGACTGGTCAATGGAAGCTCATGTAACTCCCTCTAGCTGAGAAAAGGAGTCTGTGAAAGTCCCAGGTTTTGTTCTGTAAAAATTAATTTTATTCTGAAGATCCACATGATGTTTTCTTCATCCCAGAGTATTTCCTGGGAACTCTCAGCATTATCAAAGACTTGTCATTCCTACCTGCCAGGTCAGTTTAAATTAACCCAGCATTTTCCAAAATGAAATACATCTACTTGACTGTTTGTTTGTATTATCAAGGGGCCCATCTACACCTTGGGTATCAAGGGGGGGAATCCAAAATACCTCATAGTATTGGCATCTCGCAGCAGCAGTGACATGTCTAAACGTTTTTTCTGGCCTCAGAAGCCCCCATAAGGCTTGCATTCCTGATGGCGGCTGCAAGTAAATTACTCACATTAGTTCTTCACTGCTGCTGGCTTTTTTTAAAAAAGTCATCCCAAGGTGCACTGGTGTGATAGAGCAATTTTCAAGAAAGCAAAACAGAAAATACTGATCCTTTTTATTGCCTTAGCAAGTGGACGCTAAGGCGAAAATCCAACATGGCGGCAGTGGGTACTTGCCCTCATAGCAAGCCCCACCCCCGCTTTTGCCCAGCCAATCAGCTTTGTGCTTCCCATTGAGTTTTTTATTGTTCAATAGTCCAGATGAGCAAAAATGCACACCCACCTCATAGTCTGTGAAAAATACGGGGAAATTTGCAAAGGCTTTTTACCCTGTTGTTTTTGCCGTTTTGGGCCCCCCTCCTTCCGAATAGTGTGGATTGGTGCGGGATCCTGTTTAGACAAGTAGGATTCCCAGCAAATTCTATGAGGTGTATTTTCACCATTTAGACGGGCCCTTGGAATCAACTAAGACGGCCACCTCAAGTAAATGCAGCTTTCGTTTCCAGAATACAAAGCCTTCAGAAAGCAAGAGAGGGAAAGAGAAACATATGCACCAAAACAATATGAGCCTAATGTATATTGCTAAAACCCTTTAGCACTTTGACCATAACGCTTGAATAATAATAAAGAAGGCTCAGTGGAAATTGATGAAAATCAGTTTCTGAAATGTTGCATGAGCGTAGATGTGACACACGGGGGCAGGGAGGAACACAGAGGAGGGAACGAAACCTGGGATATTTCAGGAAAGAGTTTGAATGAAAACCTAGGAATATGCAGGTAAAATTAAAACAAACAGAACTGGAAACTTTCAGTACTTCCAGAGACTCATCCCACCCCCCAGGATGAGCCCCATGTTAGGGACTCTGCTCTGTCATAGATAGATTTCCTAAAATAGTAAAAGTTAGTATTGCCTTAACATTCAAACTACCACACCATACTAGCTCTCATTATGTGTGTGTCTGAGAAAGAGAGAGAGATTAAAATTGGCTGAAATTTGTTAAAATGAATCCATTAAATATTATTAAATTCATCCACCCATCCATTACTTTATTTATATCCTGCCTTTCCAGATTGGGACTTAAGGCAGCTTACAGAAATTAACTATCCCCACTCATTATTAAAAATAAAATAAAATCATCCATTCATACTTTACTCTGATTATGATTAAATTCACATAGATTCTCATCGTACTTACACTGACCTTAATGTAATATTAACTATTGAATACGGTGTATCACAACCAACATCATTCCTTTCTCCAATTGGCCATAGTGTATTTAGTGGTTTGCCCACAAATTTTGGCAGCGAACCACATCATATTTTTATATATATATATAATATATATATATATATATATATATATATATAAACACTCTATGTGTGTGTGTGTGTATATATATATATACCTGTATATATATATATATATATATATATAAATACACACACACACACACATAGCACTGCCTGCCTCCCAAAGGACTGTGGTCACATGAAGCAGACACTTTACCTATGCCTAACTTAAAGCTGGCCAAGTTATTTTGGCACAGCCATATAAATTCTCTTAAGTTCCTTTTCCCACCCCGGCAGGAAAATGTGATTAAAAAATTAAACCACCAATGATCTGTTTCTTTTGTATCACCCCCACCCCCATCTGAATAGGCTGAGACCTATTCAAGAGGCAGGTCATGCTTTTTGAGCCATAAGAACTATGGGTTGGTGTCAATGCCCTCAAAAACAGCTTTGGTGGGGAGTGGCATTTTGCCTGTCCCTGCCATCAGAAGCCTGTGTGGGCTTCTGGATGATGTTGGGACTGCAGCTCCCACCCTGTCCAGCCAGAGCCAATGGCAAGGGATGATGGGAATGGCAGTCCAACAACTTCTGCAAGGCTTCATTTGCACACCTCTGCAGCAGGGCGGGTTTAAGGCACCAGTGGCATCAGCATCTGCAGGGGCGCAGGTGCTCCATCATTGTGGGGGCCTCCGTAGTAACCTTCCTCTTGCAAAAACACTATTAGTAATAATCTGAATATTGTATACTGTGAATAATTTAGGCTGAGTGAGGTTACATTGACCTGAGATAAACATATAGAGCCCCCAAAAATAAAGCATTGCAGGGCCCCCCAAAATTCCTGAAACCGGTCCTGCTCTGCAGCAAGGATTTCTACTCTCCACCCTTCATTCAGCTGCATCCTGCTGGTCTTTGGGGAAGCAATGCATGCTTGTTGTTCCTTGCAGCGAAAGCAAAGGCTCAGCAATCCTGTCCTGAAGGGCCAGTTTCAGGGCCCTGCAGCACCTGCAGCTGCAGGGAGCCCCATCGTGGGGGGGGGTCCTAACCCTCTTCCTGCAAAAACATTATTACTAATAAGCATTATTAAGTAATAAAAATATTATTACTAATAATCTGAATATCCTGCCCTGTGACTAGGTGTGGTTAGGTTCCATTGACCTGAGAGAAACATGTGGGGCTCCCAAAATAAAAGCGTTGCAGGGCCCCCCAAAATTCCTGAAACTGGTCCCAATGAGAGCTTGAAGTTCAGAAGGGGGAGACCATGCATGGTCTTCCAGGAGCTTTCTTCTGCCCTTGGCGTCCGGGCCGGGTCCCCTTAAGACGGCCTCTCCTGCTCCTCCTCTGCAGGGTGGGCGTTCTTTCCCGACTGCAATCGGGGCCGGAGGACTTGTCCTGCAACTGCGCAAACTAAGCACTGACCGCGCACCTTCCTTTCCCCTTCCTTCCCTGGAAGGCAGGCCCACCGGGGCGGAGACTGCTTGGCCGGCTTCTTTCTGGGCTCGCCCAGCCCTTCCCCAGCCCACCCGCGATGGCCTCCTCGGTGGACAGCGGGCTGGCCTTTTCCCCTCCCCTTAGCCGGAGCCGCCTGCAGGAAACCCAGGAGCTGCGGCAGCTCAACGACCGCCTGGCCTCCTACATCCAGCGGGTCCGGGCCCTGGAGGCGGCCAAGAGGGCCCTCCAGCTCCGCCTGGGCCGCTCCGAGGAGGAAGGCAGCCGCGACCTGAGCATCCTCCGCCGCAGCTACGAGGGCGAGCTGGCCGAGGCGCGCCGGGCGCTGGACCACCAAGCCAGCCAGCGAGCCAGCCTCCAGGTGGCGCTCGAGACGCTGCGCGGGGAGCACCGGCAGCTCCTGGCCAGGTGAGGGCGCCCCGGAGCGGGGAGGACGACGCTCCCAGGGGGACTGAGGAGTTCAGCTCTCCCTCCGTATCCGCGGATTTGGTATCCACGGGTTTAAGTATTCACGGCTTGGAAAATAGTCTTTAAAAAATAATAATAATCCGAAAAGCAAACCTTGATTTTGCCATCTCATATAAGAGACACCATTTTTAGATTTTCCTTGGTTTTTTTCCAAGCTGTGAAGCTGTTCTGAAATAGTTTCTTTCTCCTGTAAGCCCTTTCACAAGGTTCCCCATGACTTGCTTGCAAACAAACTTGTAAAATGTGGGCTAGACAAGTTAACTATTAAATGGATTTGTAATTGGTTGACCAGCCAAACCCAAAGGGTGCTCAAGCAGTGGCTCCTCTTCCTCTTGGAAAGAGGTGACCAGTGGGGTGCCATAGGGTTCTGTCCTGAGCCCAGTGCTATTCAACATCTTTATCAATGACTTGGATGACAGAATTAGGGGCATGCTTATCAAATTTGCAAATGACACCAAATTAGGAGGAGCAGCTAATACCCTAGAGGACAGGATCAAAATTCAAAATGACCTGGATAGACTGGAGAGCTGGGCCAAAGCTAACAAAATGAAATTCAATACGGAGAAATGTAAGGTACTGCACTTAGGGCAGAAAAACGAACTACATAGATATAGGATGGGGGAGACCTGGCTGAACGAGACTACATGCGAAAGGGATCTAGGAGTCCTAGTGGACCACAAGTTGAACACGAGTCAACAGTGTGATGCGGCAGCTAAAAAGGCCAATGCAATTTTGGGCTGCATCAATAGAAGTATAGTGTCTAGATCAAGGGAAGTAATAGTGCTGCTCTATTCTGCCTTGGTCAGGCCTCACCTGGAATACTGTGTCCAGTTCTGGGCACCACAATTCAAAAAGGATATTGACAAATTGGAGCGTGTCCAGAGGAGGGCGACTAAAATGGTGAAAGGTCTGGAAACCATGCCTAATGAGGAAAGACTTAGGGAGCTGGGTATGTTTAGCCTGGAAAAAATACAGTAAAGGGGCGATATGATAGCCCTGTTCAAGTATTTGAAGGGGTGTCACATTGAGGATGTAGCAAGCTTGTTTTCTGCTGCTCCAGAGACTAGAACACGGAACAATGGATGCAAGCTCCAGGAACAGAGATTCCACCTCAACATTAGGAGGAACTTTATGACAGTAAGAGCTGTTTGGCAGTGGAACACACTCCTTCGGAGTGTGGTGGGGTCTCCTTCCTTGGAGGTCTTTAAACAGAGGCTGGATGGCCATCTGTCAGGGATGATTTGATTGTGTATTCCTGCATGGCAGGGGGTTGGACTGGATGGCGCTCGTGGTCTCTTCCCACTCTACAATTCTATGATGTTTCGCCTGCATCTGTGGCTGGCATCTTCAGAGAATGGTTGGGTAGGAGTGTGTGTGGTGTTTATATACTGTGATATATACTGGAGTTTTTATACTCCACACACACTCCTACCCAACCATTCTCTGAAGATGCCATCCACAGATGCAGGCGAAATGTCAGAAAGAAAGTCTTCCAGAACACAGCTTCACAGCCCGGAAAAAATCCACAGGAAATCTATGGATGCCGGCCGTGAAAGCCTTTGACTTCACATTGGACATCATTGTGCTATTCCATTGCATATAATGGGACTTGAGTATTCATGGATTTGGGTATCCACGGGGGGTCCTGGAACCAAACCTCAGCATATATGAAGGTACAACTGTATTCCATCCTCCCATTATTTCTCTATTAAAATACAGTTGTCCCTCCATATCCACGGATTTGGTATTCACGGCTTTAAGTATTTGTGGCTTGAAAATATTCTTTAAAAAAATAATAATCCAAAAAGCAAAGCTTGATTTTACCATCTTATATAAGGGACACCATTTTGCTATGCCATTCCATATAATGGGACTTGAGTATTCACAGATTTGGGACAACTGTACAACAATTTTTGTAACAGAGTAACAAAACAAAATCAAACAGTTGGTAAATAATAATAATAATAATAATAATAGTAATAATATTTATTACCTGTCTCTCCCCAAGGCTCCCCAAGGGGTATGACATGAATTAAAATACAATATCTATACAGTATATGTAAAACTCTTAGGTATGTTGCCTTTCCCAGTGTGCTGATTGGCTGCTCAGGAAACACATCCAGCCAATCACCACCCACATGCAAATTCCCTCTCCATCTCACAATCCACTCCTGCCACTCAGTCTGTGGCCCAGGTTCCTGCGACTCCATCAGTATTCCAGATTGGGACCTGGACAGTCAACTGGCAGCAGTGGAGGGCTATCTGAAATGGGACCCAAGCAGTCAACTGGGGCGGCAGGGCAACAGAGCAAGTCTCCCGCAGCAATTCCAGGGAAAGTGTGGAATGATGAGAATGGGGAGGTGGAATTTAAAAATCCACCAGCCTACCTTACAGGGTTGTTGTGAGGTCTACTGGACGTTTTTTGGGGGGGGGGTTAACGGCATATGTTACGCCAGATACAGCTAGTATAACATAAAATCGTTAAAACACATAGGTAAAAACACGTAAGATTAAAATAAACATTACATTAAAATCATCCATACAATTTTAAAATTCATAGATTACAAAATCAACTGGGTAGGTCTATCAGAAGAGATAGGTCTTGAGTAATGTTTTAAATTCCGACAGTGTGTTTAGCTGTTGAATCTCTTCCAGCAGTTCATTCCACAGTCTGGGATGAAAACATCCTCTGGGTAAACAAAATGGTCAGGATATAGGAAGTGGATTATAGCCTATTACTATTTTCCTACTTGACATTGGTTATCAGAAGATGAGAGGAGAAGAAAGAATGGGGCATAAAATCACTCAGGAAAGCTGATAATCAGGGGAATCGAGAAATAGTGTGTCCTTCCAAAGGTCTTTTTGGTCTCTTGGGGGTTGTGGATGATGTGACTGTTCATTAATATATTCAGTAAAAATCAACCAGTCCTCCTGGAAAGTGGTACCTTATTTCTGTCAACTTAGGGCCAGTCCAGACAGTGAAATAAATTCTCTTAGAATTTGGGGGGAATCCCATGTGTCCAAATGGAATCCTGCAGCAGTCTGCCATTTTTGGAGGGAGGGTGACCAAAATTCAGGGAAACGACACGGAAAAAAGCCTTCGTGGCTTTTCCAGACTTTTTTTTTAAAAAAAACCAAGGAAATGTGCACCCCTGCCCATTGGGACAACCAATCTCATCGAATCACATTTCCGGGTAAGAGCACCACAGGAAGAACGTGACAACAGAGGCAGTCAATCATACATGCACAAAGTTGATCGACAGTTTAAAAAAATAGTATGAAGCGCACAGCCTGTCAGTATGGTAAACACAGCACAGTAATTTACCCTTTGACTCCATCTTGATTTGCATCCCACTTTGTTTAGACAAGAAAAAGATGGCTCGTGGGGTTGGACAGGAGGGGGTAAACGAGGAGAGATATGCCAGGGGAAACAGTAACTTATTTGCATGATTGACTTATAGTGCAAGAGCTCTGGGTTGAGAAACAGATTAGCACCTGCCCCTTAACTACTGGGCTGTTTAGTCCATTAACTCTGGGGCTTCCTGCATAATCCTACCATCATCTCCTCAAATGCCAAGATTGACAAAGAGATCAATCACAGATTAGCAAAGGCATTTGGAAGACTTTACAAAAGAGTCTGGAGTAATAAACACCTGAGGTGAAGCACAAAAATTAGTGTGTATAGAGCCATTGTACTGTCTATTCTCCTTTATGGGTCTGAAATGTGGGTCACCTATCACCACCACTTATGACTCCTTGAACGCTTTCATCAGCACTGTATACGCACAATCCTAAATACTGGACTAACTATGTGATGAATGTTGCTGTTCTTGAGCAAGCAGGGATCACCAGCATTGAGGCCATGATATTGAGAACACAGCTGCGCTGGGCAGGGCACGTTTCTAGGATGGAGGACCATCACCTCCCAAAAATAGTACTCTACGGTGAACTCGCCATGGGTCAGCGTAAGAGGGGCGCTCCAAAAAAGTGATACAAGGACTCTCTGAAACAACATCTCAGGCTCGGCCAAATTGATCACCAACAATGGTCCGCCCTGGCCTCACATCGGGAGGCATGGAGACGCACTATCCACAATGCTGCAGCCTTATTTGAGAACTCACGCCAAACAAGTCTTGAAGAGAAACGACAACGCAGAAAGAATCATAACCCGGAAACATCACCCAAGGAGACCTTCTGCTGTCTGTGCTTTCTGCAACCGGACTTGTTTATCTCGGATTGGCCTTTTTAGTCATCAGCGCACTGGCAGAAAGCGCAGGATGAGTCCTTCCTGAATCTTCATTTGCAAAGAAAAGCCAGGGAGAGAGAGAGAGACCTTAAACTTTCATACCATATGGATGACATGTCTCAGGTCAGCATGACCTTTGACTGCCCTGTAATATACCAGGTTTTATCAGCCAATGTGACCTCAAAAAGTGTCCAGTATTTCTGGTTATGAATCGGTTGTCCCAATGAGTGGGAGTGTGCATTCCCCACAGAGCTTTTTAAAAATTACGGGGGAAAACGTGAAGGCTTTTCCTGCTGTGTTTTTTTTTTTTTTTTTTTTTTGGCGGTCCCCTCCCCCACCGCCCCCCCCCCGTTCTGAATATGGCAGATTGATGCAGGATGCCATTTAGACAAATTGTATTCTCCTTGAATTCTATGAGGAGTATTTTTGCCATTTAGACGACCCCTCTGTCTGACATGGGAGACCCTATTAGCAGCACTGCTATTATCAGCATGGCCTCTCCCTCAGAGAAGCCCATTTTGCTTCTTCTTTGCCCTTGACTGGAATAGGAATGTGGCCTTTTTGGGCCTTCCATTCTTTATCCTGCTACAGTTTTACAGTGGGGTTGCTATGGATACAAGTGTTTTCTTGGGCCTCATCCATTGACTTAGCAGATGGAGGCCTAACAGATAGTTAGTAGATAATGTTTGTTCACATCGTTCATACAGTTTTAGGGCCGGCATTTTTTATTTTTTTTTATGGAACTATGGTTTCTAAAGTTGACTGTATCTGTTTAGGCCTGTGAATTTTCCCATTGTTCAGAATTCCTAATACAGTCTCAAACCATTTAAGATTTGTCACAGGTTTTGATGGCAGCCATCCTAGCAAAGGACAAGGAGAAATCTCTTGTTTCAGATACCAGGTAGTTGAAAGTGCTATTTATGGGGTTGTTTATATGAAGCCAAAAGAAATGGATTAGTAACAGTAATTCCTAGCAGCTGCGGACCTGTCTTAATGGTTTTACAGCCCCCATAAACTTTGCATGCCCTCTTGTCAAGATGGCGGCAGTGAGTGAATTATTTGTATTTTTAAGTCAGCTGCCATCAATTTTTTTTAAAAAAAAAACACCTATTTCCATGGTGCATATAAGTGATATTTTGCCTTTACAAAAAAAGAAGAAAGAGAAAAAACCCACCCATTTTATTGCCTTAGCGATTGCTCGCTAAGGCAAAAATCCAACATGGTGGCACTGACCCTTCAGGTTTGTGCTTCCTCTCATATGGGAAAGCAATTTATATTGAATCAGTTGTCCTAACAAGCAGGAATGTGCTTTCCCCTCACTGTTCTTTGAAAACTCCAGAGCCATTTTTGGCCCCCCCTCCTTCACAATATGGCAAAACATCACGGATTGCCATTAGGACAGGGCATCTTCTCCTTGCATTCTGTGAGGAGCATTTTTGCCATTTAGACAACCCCCAAAGATAACGACAGAATATGAAGCTAAATTTCAGAGTGGGGATGGTGGTACATTTTTCTTTAAAAAGGTATATGTGCTTCTAATAATGAAACTTTGTTTATGAGAAAGTTACTAGAAATTTGCTGCATGGACTATTTTCTACTAAAAAAATACACTGAACTGCTTACAGAAAAAGGTGGAGGGGAACATTTATACATTAAATATTAAACATGCAATATTGAAAGCTTGGTTTTTAAAAAAAACACAACAATGTATTTTTTTAAAAAAAAAAATCAGCACAAATCAATGAGTAATGTTTAAGATACTGCACTATGTAGTAATATCTGCAAATCAAGATTGTCTAAGGGACAGACCAATAAAAAAGTTAGTAATTGTCCCATTTATACCTTCCTGTTTTTCCTCTGACTCCATCCTATATGAATATTCCCTAAGATAAAGGCAACACTTAGATCCTGCATTTAAAATCGCTATTTTAGCATGGTTACATCACAGGTTCTAAAATGCTAATATAATGCTTATCACTCAACTGTATTTAAAAACCTTGTCTGTCAGATGCAATACCTTCTTCCTACATTTGCAACTCACTTGTTTTGCAGGAACTCTACAAAAGCAAATGATTTAAGCCTAGCAATTGCTCGTGCGAGGGATCTTGATGCTCAGCTCAACTCCAAAGAGGCCGAATTGGCGACTTCATTGAGTAGACAACAAAGCTTGGAGAACCATCTTCAAGAGTCCAAGGATCAAATCATTTCTGTATGGTTCAGTAAAATCTAAAATGTCCTACTGATGCTTTTGAAGGTCATTCTGGATATTCTAGATTGCAAGTCTCTTCTTGCTTTCTTTTTCTTATGCTCTCTTCTCTGAGCAATGAGAAGTTCCAGGAGAATAGTGCTTACCTTGGTTTGGTGTCCTTTGAAAAGATGTTACTGAAAGCTTAAACCACTTTTCTAATATATTTGTTTATCTACAGGAATGATCATACAGAGGGCTCTTGGTATCTGGTGGGGTTTGGTTCCAAGACCCTCTGTGGATACCAAAATCCGTGGGTGCTCAAATCCCATATATACAATGGCAAAGTAAAACGGTGTCCATTATATAAAATGAAAAAAGCAAGGTTTGTTTTTTGGAATTTTTGTATGTGTGAATATTTTCAAGCTGTGTACGGTTGGATCCATGGATGCAGAATATGTGGATACGGAGGACCAACTGTATTGCACTAATATTAGAATTGTTCCACTGGCTGTCAGTTAATTTTGGGGTGAGGTACAAAGTGTTTGTTGTCACCTTTAAAGCCCTACATGGTTTGGGCCAAAGTTATCTACAAGATTGCTTCCTCCCATGTAATCTTCCCTGTACACTCAGGTCCTCTGGGGGATATTTTGCTCCAGTCTGCCAGAACTAGGCTGGCAACTGTGACCCTGAGGACTTTTAATTCAGCTGCCCCCTGACTGTGGAATGACCTGCCAGAACAGATTCAATGGCTGGATTCGCAGTCTGCATTTAAGACAGCATAAAAGACCAGTCTCTTCAGGAAGGCCTATTCACGTTGTTTTTAAATTATGAATTTTTAAATTATAAATGTTAAAGTGTGGATGGATTGATTTAATATATATTGGTTTTACATGTTCTTTTAACTGATGTTATGTGTTTTTAATTGGTGTATGTGTTTTTTACTGCTGTAATATATTGTACAGTTGGGCCCCCATATCCACAGCACCAGTATCCATGGTTTCAGTTATTCAGTTATAGAGTCATCCTAGAAAATACCTAGAGAGGTATCCTCTCTAGACATATTCTAGTTCCTCCAGTGGAACTCTATGGTATATTTTTACCAGAAGTCCATTATTTTAATAGGGTTCACTGTTATCTTTGGTTTCCGGTATCCATGGTAAGTTTGGAAACCAAACCCCCATGGATTCAGGGGTCCGACTGTATTTTAATCTGTTGTGTTTCCCCACCTTGCTTCATAGGGATAGGTGGGGAAATAACAATAACAACATATATAAAGCTTGAGCATAGTTTAAACATGCAAAAGGAAACAAGCCAAATTCACTGTCCCACATCTGCTCTCCAGTGAGACATATCACAGTATTCCTTGATACTGTTCTTAGAATGTGGATCCCATCCTAAATCTTTAAAGCAGGGGTGGACAGAATGTGGCTTATAGACCACATGTGGCTTTTGGGACCCCTACTTGCAGCCTCTGAAACCCACCAAACTTCCAGACCTCAATTTTTAAAAAATTGGCCAATTTTTGACGTGATTTTTCACCCTAAACCATCCCAAAGTAACCGCAAATGCATCAGTTTGCTTCTCTCCAACCCCCCATTAAAAATACCATAAGTAAAAAACACTTCAAAATTATGGGAGTAAAAATCATTCAAAATTGTCATTCTTCCAGTGTTCTGACATTGCAGTTTCACGGGAGACTGGGGTAAAGTATCTTTTGGGTTTTTCCAGTTAGCAAAAAGACACAGTTTTATCTCGGTCTCCCACAGGACTGGAATGGAAGAATGACGATGTCATGCAGTAAGGCAGTACAGAAGACAGAACCTTCCGGCTGCACTGCTGCTTTACTTTGGCATGCAATAAGCTTGTGTGTACACACACATGTGCACTTGTTGAATTAGCAGGTTTTCCCAGCTTGTTGCTCTCCAAGGCCTAAATCCAACTGTTCATGCCAGCTGGAGTAGACCCACTAAATTAATTGTTGAAAGATAAGTCAACATTTCTGTATAGAGCCCATTGATTCAGTGATAATCCCTGATTTGGATTCTCATGTAGTTTTAGGACCTACAACTCTCATTCCCCCACCAACTAGCATTAGGTTATCTGAATTTGGTTAAAAATATTTTAAACTGCCAGAAGAACAAGACACCGCACAACATAAGTCATACACTTGGTAAAAATAACAGTGCCCTCACCAGAGGAAAGTCAGCTTTGGTTTCTAGTGAAATATTTTGTCTTACCATGGTTTCCTCTTTGGATTTACTATTATCTGTTTAGCTGTACATAAATCTTGCAAACTAGCTCATAGGTGTTGCTTAAGAATAGCATAAATATTTTGTTAATCTGAGGTGGAGTGAAAAGTGTTTCCCCTTTCCTAGCTAAAGGAGATAGTGAATGATTCCAAAAACCAACTTCAGAATGAGAAGTTGAGGAGAACAGATCTGGAAAACCAAACAAAGACTCTCCAAGACCAAGTGAAATTTCTGAAGAACCTCCATGAAAATGTATGTATGTCGTCATCATAAACTCTGTAAATCCCTTTTACTTAAATTGTGTAAATGCATAGCATTCTAGTTAAAGATCACCAACTTAATTTGATTGGTAAAACAGTTTAAGGAGACAGATGTTGATGCCCTATCTGGGTTTAGCAATGGAGCATTTTAACCCATTTCGCTTCTTGAGAAATACAGAAGAACCCCTTATTCTGTGGACTTTGTTGTAGGAGATCTAGGGAGTCACTGACTGAGTGGTTTAAAAAAGCAAAGGTTGTCATTTTGATCATTAAAAAATCCAAAATACAGTGGGCCCTTTGGTTTCTGTTGAGGTTTGGTTCCAGGACCCCCTGTGGAGACCGAAATCTGTGAATGTTCAAGGCCTGTTATATACAATGGCATAGTAAAATGGTGCCCCTTATATAAAATGGAAAAAATCAAGGTTTGCTTCTTTATTTTGGGGGGGGGGGATTCAAGCCATGGATGGTTGAATCAGCGGATGCCAAATCTGTGGATACAGAGAGCTGATTGTATCTTTCTCAGAGCAACCAGCAAGTCAGAAAAACAAGCATTCAAATTCTCATGATGTCTTAATCAAGATACTGTGATTATTAAAAATCCGACTGAAGAGAGAACTGGTTTTCTAATTGGAAAGCAATATCACATGCTCTGTATTCCAGGGTTGTACTCTCCAGTACTAACTGTATCCTTGTTTATTTGTCTGACTGAAATATGCGACTTCTTTTAAAGGACACTTCTGCCAAATTCTTCTTTTACCTTGCATTTTTCTTCTCTTAGGAACTTAGAAGCAAGAAGCAATTCTATGAGAGAAGAATTCAAGAACTAGAGTCTGGTCATAAGCAGGAATTTGAGAGTAAATTGTTGAAGGCTCTCCAAGACCTCAGAAAGGAACATGAAGAACAGATCCAAGAGTACAAATATCAGACAGAGCGAAACTTCCAGGCCAAAGTGAGTGAGCTGGCCTGTTTCTACCTGATCACAGCGATGCTGAAAATATGGATGCCCCCTTCCCTCACTTCCTATGGGAAACTCTTATTCTTGCCATGGGAAAAAGAAGAAAGGGAGTGATCTAAAGGAAGCAGAGGTTGGGGGCCTGTTTGAGTGTAACAATTAAATCTTTGGTTCATTTGTGTAATGCAAAAGGTTTCAGTTTGTGGGGGGTTGAAAGAAAAATGGAGAGGAAAGAAAGAGCATGGACTAACTGGAACCACTAGGAAAAGGTGGCTGTTTTCAGCAGGTCTGGGGGGGGGGGTCAGTTTTCCTTGATCCCCTACAGGCTACACTATCCTTGGAATTGCAAATGGATAGAAGTTCACTTGTAGTTTCCTAAGAGCCTTATTTTGGGTGAAAAATCGGGGCAGGAGGCAAATGGCTTGTTTTAACATCATCATCATCATTATATCATCATCATCCCACCAGGACTCAAGACAGTTTACAAAAGTTAAAATAGGTACAGCATACAAAAGTTTAAAACTATAATTAAACTATTCATAGAATTAAAAGCAGTTAAAAGCATAGCCATTTTAAAAAGAAACAAAATAACAATAAATATTTAAAAGATAGCACTTTATGAAGGACCCTTTCCCCTAAGCAACTGGTCCTCAAAGGCTTGAACCACATTTCCTGGGGGCTTTCAGGAACACAACCCTTTACTTTTATTTTATTTTTTAAAATAGGAGTAGTGTAGTGTGTGGAGTGTGAGAAAGGAGAATGTTAGGATCAGAGCTGTCACCCTGAATTTTTAAACAAAACAAGAAAATTTGAAGTCGAAGGCTTTCATGGCCGGCATCCATGGATTTTCCTTGGGCTTTTTCTGGAACATGATGCTTTCACCAGTTTCTTAATCTTACCTCTTTTGTAAAAAAATAAAAAATAAGATTAACATTCCTGCCCATGCTAGTGAGGTAGTTTGGGTTGCATAGGCTGACAAACCCATAGGTTCTAACATGCATAGATGAAAACTGGGACATGTGTGGCTAAACAATGTCAGAGTGCTTCAAGATGGCAAAATTATGAATGAGGAAGAACACACAAGCTAGGAGAGGCTGCAGCCATTTGCTTTTGCCTGAGCCTATTGGGAATAGCAAGATGTTGCCCTCTCCTCTCTTCTCTCTGCTGAGTTAACGGAATACAAACTGGTTTTGCACTTTGAACTCAGTTTGCAGCAAGTGAAATAAGCTGAGGACAAAGAGGAAAAGTGGAAGAGAAAGAAACTGGAACATTTTAAACACAGTTAAAAATGGGACAGCAAAGGATTAAGCAGGATTGTGCTGCCAAATGGAGACAGTTGGAGGATATGCAAACAGAAGGATTCAAACATAGTAAATGTGCTGCCTGATATGTGTTGGTGAGGATAATGGCAGAAATCACTGGACAGCTTTTTTGTGCTACATTTAATAATTATCCACATTTGTGCGTATGTATGTTCAAATTAAAGTACATGGTGCTAGCTTTATTAACCAATACTTTCACAGATGGAAAATGTCCAGCTTTCTGCAGCAAAGAACACAGATTTTGCCCTGGAGAAGCTCACAGAAACAAAGCAGAGGGTTGATATTCTAATGTCACAGGTAAGAATGTGTAGGAAAACTGGTAAAGCAAGGTATATTTGAGAATGTTCTAGCTCCTCTTAATGTCTATAAAATAGGTCTCAGTGCTGTTATATCACTGTGTTTGGTGTACTTGTTCAAACTGACTTTCCTAACAGTAAAACGTTTCTATGAAATCCAAGAACAGTGCATTGGAAGCCAGGATAAGAGAACTAGAGGACAGAATAATGGAGCTTCAGAAGACAGTTGACCATGAACGTGACTTGTCAAAGAGGCGCATAGCTGAAAAGGATAAGGAGATGGCAGAAATGCAACAGCATATGCAGACTCAGCTGGAAGAGTATGAGCATTTATTGGATGTGAAGCTGGGTCTGGATCTTGAGATCAGTGCTTACCGGGCAATGCTAGAAGGAGAAGAAGAACGGTAAATGTTGGGAATACAGCAAATTTCAGCAGTTTTTAAAGGGGGGTGTAGTTAGAACTGAGAAAGAACTGAAAGGACACCAACTGCTCAGAACTTCAGTTATTTGGTGGGGGGTTGGACTAGATGGCCCTTGTGGTCCCTTCCAACTTTATGATTCTATGAGTTCCAACTCCCAGAAAGCTGCCAACCAGCATGCCCAGTAGTTAGATAACAAAGCTAATTTGATGTAAAAAAGTTTAATAAGGCACACAGTGATATCTTAATCTGCTTAGCCAAAGGATCATTTTCTCCCGTATCATTTCTTATGTCTTGAGAACTGATGAAAAGCCCCTTATTCTGTAGAGCACTAGTGAACATTCTGGCAAAGGCCACTTTCACTCTTCTCTGTTGAGTATGAACAGCATGCCAACCAGTCTTAATTTTGAGCAATGTTCCAAAACATAGCCATCGTAGTCTGTTGCAGCATAAAGGTATCCTGTAGCACCTTTGAGAATAACTAAGAAAAAGGAAATTTATAAACATGGACTCCCAACCACTTTATCAGACACATAGAGTGAAACCTCTGTGGATCAATGGGGTGTGGTAGAAGAAGGGAATGTAAAATGTAATAGACATACAAAACATTGGGTATGGTCATGGAGTGGGTTCACCAAAATTTATGTTAGAAATTTCTTCTCAAGTGCTACATTTACCAGAATCGGTGCCAGTTTAAGGCACTGGGGGCGTCAGCATCCACAGGGGGCCCCATCATTGTGTAACCCTCCTCCTGCCAAAAAAAACAAAAAAAAAAAACATTATAAGTAATAATATGACTATCCTGTACTGTGAATAGCTTAGGTTGAGTTAGGTTACATTGACCTGAGATAAATATATGGGCGCCCCAAAATAAAGCATTGCAGGGGGCCCAAACATTCCTTAACCTGGTCCTGGCCAGAATGTTGGAGAGCCTTTATCTCTCTTTATTTTGAGCAGTCATTATTAGGCTGCATAGTTATGATACAGAGAGAGGACACCTTAATGGCTTCTCTAGGGTAGCCCCATCCGTGTGTGTGTGTTTCGCTCCCTGACTGTGTTTAAATTATCTTTAAAGATCTGGTTGTGCAGGCTGCTTTTGAATTGAATCTAGGTAGGTCCGAGTGCCATACTGTGCTTTCTCTTTTTACTGTTACCTCTATTGCAAAATGTACCACGTTATTTTCATTACTTGTACCTCATATTTTGTTTCACTCTGTTAGTCCATGAACCCACCTTGGGGATGCTTTGCTTTGAAAGGCAATATAGAAGTATTTGAAGTAAATAACTTAACGTATGAAACAAATCAAAGGAGGTGTGAGTGAGTGGCTTGTGTGCAGCTGAAGGGGAACTCTCTCCAAGTGTATTGTAGTCGAGGAGGGTATTTAAGAGTCCCTTGCTTGTGTTGGCTCAGATGGATGAATACGGCTGTAGTGTATAGGAGCGAGAAGTCCATGGGAAACCTATGGGAGCCGGATTGCACCCCCAGGAAACCAGCTGCCTGTCCATAGACTCAGAGCTTGGAAAGTTTAATTTTTAAAGATAAAAACTCTCCGAACCTCCCAGCCAGTGTGTCCAGTGGCCAAATAGCTACTTTTCCAAGTTTTAAACTGTCTTGGTGGAGTCACCCTAAAACAGTGGATCTGACTTAGGCCCTCTAATATTGCTGGGACCCCCAGTAACCCCTTGTGTTCCTCTGTAGTATAGTTGCATTACCGGTGCACCCTATACAGTGGGTCTGCCCTCTCTGTGTGAGCTAGCCACCTAGCTGTGGATTGGAGCTTCTGCAGATCGCCACACCCCATATTATCCAATGGCAGAGCATGGATGCAACTGCACCAGCACGCAGCCATGTGCACATACTGCAATTTATTAAGATGGAGCTTGACCATCTGTGTTTTTTTCCTATTGGGGGGGGCAGAACCAGACCCCCCACAGATGGGAAGGGCTCACTATACCAGCAGCCAGTCATATGGGGTGGGGTCAAAATGAACAATGCCATACTGCAACACAGGAACCTATGTAAAAATCTTGCAGAGGTCAGATTGATAGAGATGTTGAGCATAATGTGCAGTTTGATTCTTTGAATCTTGAACTGTATTTATCTGATTTTATGCTACCTCATAGTCACCATGGCAAAGGGTGAATACTAAATCTTCTCAAGAGAATATTGAAGTGACTGCCAAATCTGACAGATGATCTGTTTTATAGTTTAAAACTATGCAGGCCCTCCTTGGAAGGTGGAGAAAAGCAGACAACGATCAGTCAGGGCCAGCGTGTTTACCTACAAGGAAAGAAAAGGAAACGAGCATTAGCCAAAAAGAGAGTCCACAATGAAATTGTCAAAGTGGTCCAGCGTGCGTCATCTTTAGGAAGTATCTCCATAGAAGATATTGACACAGAGGGGAAATACATTAAAATTAAAAACAACTCTGACAAGGTACATTTAAATTCATTAAGCTTAGACTAATGCATGATCTTGTTTAATGTACTGATAAAGCCATGTTTCTAAAAAAACTTAGCTACCAGTTCTCTGCAAACTAGCCTTGGCAGGGAGTGACTTTCCAATGGAAGACAGAAAGGGCAGGTTACGTAACTCTTCTACCACAGTTCCTGATACTGATGTTCTTTCCTGTAGTCTCAATTTTTAGACTACAGTTTGTAATAAGATTATGGATGTAGAACTTTACTGGACTGGGCGAGAATTACAAAGGAAGACAATGCTGGCTGCTTGTTCCCTCCCTGCACAGTGTGTGCCTTCCTGTCACTTCATTGCAGTATCTGGCTGCCTTGAATTAAAGCAGTAGTAGTGAAGAATAAGTGTCTGCTGAAAGACTGCTGGTTCTCTGTAGCTGATCTTCCTGTAGAATGTACATGTACACAAGGAACATTGGATTACAGGTAATGGACATTATGTCCATTATAACCATGGAGCAAAGGCCAACACCTGTACATGAAAATGGTCCAGAATGCTCTGTACTATGTTAGGTTTCTTGACTAAGTAGTCAGTGTGGAAAGGTCTTGGAAAACACTGCTTTGCTTGCAGGATCAGTTGTTGGCTGGTTGGACAGTAAGAAGGCAGCACAAAAATGAATCTGACATAATGTACCAGTTTCCTGCTCGATTTACTCTTCAGGCTGGTCAAGTTGTTACAGTGAGTGAAAAAATAATCATATATTACACTTTTTGCTACAGCTGTCACCATGTAGAGATATTAGGAGTTTTTTCCTCACTGGGCTAGTGTTGTTTATTAGCTACCATTAAATCTTTCTTTCAATGAGGTCAAGGTCGCATGACTGGTATCTACCTCAGCCCCATGAGTTAAGTCAAGCCGAGAAAGAGTAACCAGTCCAAAGCAACACATACTGTTAATGGCTCTGTGGAGATTAGGGGGTTGTCTAGAGGAAAAATTTAATGCTGATTCTTGCACATTAATGCAAATTTGTAGCAGCGTTCATTTGTCTCCACGGCCCTTTAGCAAAATTGATTGTATGCAAAGCTATCCGTGTTTAAAGTGCAAACACAGCCATGCCTGCGAATCAAGATGCTGGCCAAGCAAATTACAGTGTGGTATTATTCTCCACATGTTGCCACTGCACAGTTTTTTTAAACAGTAAATCAAAGGTGCACAAGTGCAACCTTCTGCTTTAAAAAAGCTATTGGTCGCCTCAGCACAGCAAAGAAGTGCACAATTGATGTGAAACTCCAAAATGGTGCTTCTGGCCACTTCCTTGCCAGCAAGCCTGGCTCCCATGCACATCTGACCAATCCACTCTCCACTTCTGCCCTCACCAAGAATGCGCAGCATCCCAAATCAGGATGTCCAAACAAGTGGTAATGCATATTTCCATGCAGTATTTTAAAAACTTTGGGAAAACCTGCAAAGGGTTTTCCCATGCAGTGGGATGGAGTTTTTGGCCCTCTCCTTCCAAATATAGTGAATCTCGTCCACAGCATGTTGGGACAAAAGGTATTCTCCTTTAATTCTATGAGTATTTTCATCATCTAGACAACCCTTAGAACCGGGTTCTCCCAAGTCTCAGTCCAACGTTCTAAATCACTATGTGACACTGGCTGCATGTGACACTGGCTGCATGGGTTTCTGCTTGTAAGGCGGAGGTTGGCTGCATGTTTGCCTTTCTAAAGATATATTTTCTTTTCTTTTTTACAATTTCAAAATTTTAGTACTCCTAATTGACTTCATTTTTTTCTTTTGAAGATCTGGGGTGCAAGAGAAGATTCAAGCCCAGATCTTGGTGTGCTTGTCTGGAAATCCCAAAAGCCGTGGGGTGTTGGAAAGAACATTAGCATTGCACTCCTTAATGGTGATGGTAAAGTAAGTGCCAGACCAGCCTGTCTTTACTATTATTTGATGCTCTTTAGTTTACATCTTCTGTTCTGTTCCCATGGGCATTCCATTTACTTGCAGGAAACGGCAGAAGGAAAGATCACCTATGTGGATAAAGGGGAAGGTGATGGAGAAGTAGAAGAGACTGCTGCTGAAGAAGAAATGGAGCTTCATGGTCAGGTAGGTTTCTAAACTGTGTTTCTCAAAAGCTGAAAGTAAGAAATGCCAAATACTTACATTATTTCCTGCCTCGTGGAACATTTTCTTTCCCACTAAAAGAGGCCAAGTACATTTCAAATCACAGTTAATATTTGACTGTGATGTTTCTTTCCTTGACATAACAAAAGAGGGGGGGTTATATGGGCTGGGCTTTATTTTATTTTATTTTTTTAAAAAAAGGGGGGGAGAATCAAGTGATCATCCTGATGCTATCTCTGAGATCCAACTAGCTGTACTCTAAAACTGTCTTAGCAAGGCTTTACTCATGAATTGAAGGCTCTTCGCTCATGTGTGAGTCAGATATGATTAAGTAAGGACTTTATCATACCAGGCTCTTCTCCCGCTAAAATCGTGTTCTTTGCAAAAGTGCTATGTAGTTGGGACTACTCTCTTCTTTATTGCACCTTTCTAACCTTTTCAGTATAGCAGCCTTTGTTTGTGCTAATACCTTATCACATAGCATTTGACACTGCCCACCCAGTACTACCCAGTGTGTGCCTAGTTTGGTGCATGCACCCATACACAGATAGCCCTCCTCTGAAACCACCCAAAATCAGGATTAAAGCAAAACTGGTTTATCACACTGATTCACTGTCTTGTGTGATAAAATCCTAAGTCTCTGCTATTCATACCTAAAATAATCAAAATGATAGATGGTTTACAAACTGTAGCTTAAATCCAGTTCCTAACTTCAACTAGACTCCTTCCATCAATTGCTGAATGGTAAGTCACCATTTATATGAATCTCATTGATACAACTGGTCTACTTTCATTGGGACTAGTAATTGGATTTAAGCCTATGTTCCTAGCAAGTTTGGTATTCCTTGTCTCATCTAGTAGGCATACCCAATTTTAAAGACATTCTAATTGTTTAATTAAATGAGTTTTAAATAACTCTGCATAAAGGTATATACCACTTAAATATTTTCCTACGTTTGAATGGTACCTGTATGTATCTTCAGAGGCATTTCCTCCTGTGTGATCAGGGTGAACTGTTTCTTTAAAGATGGCCCCTGCAATGTGTCACATGATTTTGAGAATTCCTGAATTAATCATAGATGCTTTCTTTAAAAACTTTTTTTAAAATAATGTTGTGATGCAGCAAAACATCTTCTCCAATGTGATATCCTTTAGATGTTTTGGACTTCAACTCCCTTCAGTTTTAGCCAGCATGGCCAAGACAGGAATTGTGGAAACTTTAGTGCAAAATAGTTGGAAGGCAGATGTTGGTGAAGACTATATAGACAGCAATGACATCTTTACTATTAAGGAATTCTACAATGAACATCACAAATTATAGGCTGGTATCAGGACAGGCTGATATGTGTGATCGTTTCTGGCAATCCTGTGTCTTGTGTATATTGGAGATTTCTCTAAGCTTGCATCTCGCTAAGGAAAGTACTAATTTTCTATCTTGGGTTAAAGCTCAAGTCAGTTATAGGTGTGCAATGAGTGGAATTGCTGGGAAAGGACTGGGCAGAGCTTTGGAGCAGAAAGTGTACGGTAATACTGGCCAGTATGGGTTTTTTTTTTTTTCTTAGCATTTTCCTCTTGTGCTGCCCAGTGCTGTGTCTTGTTGTTAGACACGTGCCTTTTCATCTTTACGTGCTTTTTACATTTTGTCTTTAAAATACTCAGGTGTTTAATACATTTGTCTTGGTATGAACATTTTTGAGCACTTTGAGGAGGAGTGCAAAACTAAATCCTTAAATCTAGCAATGAATCCTAAATTTAATAACACAGTTGGTTTCCTTAGACTGATTACAGAGCAGAAATGTTGTATTTCAGCCTCTTGTTGTCAAAACACCTTACCTGTTCTTCTCTATCCACAGCAAAATGAAAGCCGCAGCTGTCCCATAATGTAGTCAGGAAAAGATGGTGACTATCTACAGAGGTTTCTTCCACAAAATGGTGTTCTCTGAAATGTGTGTGAACTTTAGGGAGGAACACCATGTTGGAATTTTGTGGAACTCATAGCCTCAAGATGGCAGAAGTTGCCCCGGGCATGCTAGGTCTTTCCTTGAGTGGATCTATTCAAGCTGGAGCATAATGTTAAATAGCCCTAGTAAGGTGTGCTGTTTTATAAGCCTGTTTAAGAATCAGGTGATGTTAACTTAATATAGTGGTAGAATACCTACCCAGCAGAGTCAGTGATGAGAGGTGATGGGGGTTGCAGTCCAACATCATCTAGAGGGCCACATAATTGTGCACTCCTATTGCTCCCCTCTTTCATCACTTGGGGAACACCTCAACATGTGTGTACAATTAAGTCAGGGAGAGTTCTTTAGCTTCCTTAAGATCTAGCAGCAATGTGATGCTACCTTTGTTGTAGTTTTGGCTGCAGTGTAGCATTTTGGTAGCCCGACTCAGCAAGGAAACGGGCTGCCTGTTAAATGAGCCTGTGCTGTTTAGTCAAGAGGAAGAGGTACAGTAAAAAGTTTCTCAGAGTCTAGGAAATTTACTTTTTTGGATTACAGTTCCCAGAATCCATGTGTCAGCATGGGGTTTCTCAGTCTTGTAAAACAACAATATCTTTTCCAAGCTCTGTTATTTCTTCACCCTCTCTATCATCCTAAGCCATCAAAGAAGCCCTTCAATAGGATAAATATTGGAAATAGAAATACCAGGCATGTTCAACCCTCTAGTTTTCCATCACTCTCTACTGTATTGGATGGGGTGAGAAGCTGTTGTGTTTCAAAGATCAGGGTTTAATTAGAGTTACTGTATTTGTTAATCAGAAAGAGAGCACTCATTGCTACAGGCCTCAACAATAGGAAAGGTTTGTTTTAATGACAGGATTTTTTGTCTCCTCTACAAGGATTCCTCCCTTTCAGTTGGATTTCTTGATCACCAAATATTTTAAAGTGTTATTTAATATTAAATTATTACACTAGGCTTTGCCTCTAATGTTTTAGTAGATCTAAATATTTGATTGTAATATTTCCCCACATTTAGGTGGGAATAAGTGCTTTTTTTGTTGTACCCCTTGCTTTCTATTAAGGTATCTTCCATACCTGATGAGATGAATCTTTATGGTGTTTAAAACATTAAACTACTTTTGGTTTTGGCAAACCACAGTGTCTGTATTTGCAATGAGTGAGAGGGCTGCATGTAGAGTTATGGGTTGAACTTAGATGACAGGAAATAAAACATCACACCTGGTAGCCACAAGTCATGAACACAATCATCTATTTATCAAGAAATTTACGGTAGTCAGCTGTAAGGTAGGCCTTCCTATGGGTGTTTTGTATTAACCACAGAGAAGAACAAAGAACATCTTTCACTTATCTGACAAGCAGAGCAGGTGCTATTGAGCTGTCATCAGTTAAGTAGGTTTTAGTTCAACTTCAAGGCAGTTCTTAACTGTCTCACAACATCAGCAACTCCCTTGAAAGCTGAAGTTCTGAACAACTTCAACATTTGGCTTTTTGTACAGCCGAGAAATTCTTTGATGCTAATAACAGAATGTCATGCATTACAAGACACAAGAAATCTGTTTCCCACCACACTGTTTATTAACATTTGGTCAGTGAAGAATCAGAATTTGACAGTGACATTGACTTAGTATACAGGAATACCATAAGAGACCACAACTCTACTCTTTAGCAGAGTCCAGTGCACAACAGGTATGAGCTTTTCACAGTTAAGTTAAAGGTAACAAGGATGGCTCACTGATCATTAGCTTTACCCACAAGCAATATCCACGGCAGGTTTGGAGGGCTGTCTGATATCACTGGAGGAAATAAATGCACTTCTGGGAACAACAGCTGAGCGATCCATAAACACCTCACATTAAGAGATCCTCAAGGCACAAAGCAAAGGAGTAGGCCAAGACATTTTTTCTTTGTATTCTCACTTAACAAAATGGAAGAACTTTGTAGATAATATTTATGTATATATGTACAAACTACAGGAATACAAAATAAATACATTTTTAAAAGATGCGTACAAAAAGTCAGTCGAAAGAAGCAAGGCTTTCATAGAATGCCACACATATGAAAGGTCACTCCAAGTGAAGACACAAGTTCAGTCACAAAAATTGCATCTGCAGCTTGAACAGCAGGGCATGCTCACTGTGGCAACGGCACCACAACTTCAACGTAACTGATGGGAAAGAAGCCTGATTCACCATGTAACATACCTTCATACCAGTTCTCATCAATCTGATTAGTCAACGTGATGAGGTCCCCTTCTTTAAAGCCAAGCTCTCCTTCATTTTCTGGCTCAAAGTCATACAAAGCTTGGCAGCAAGGTTGGTCCATGTGCAATGAAGAACCTGCTCAGAGTCACATGGGAGAGTTATCAGATTTTTAGTCTTGACTTTCCCTGACTTGTATCCTAGGAGATAACGGGGGGGGGGGGCTTTATGGCTAGCCATGATGACCACTAGCCATTGAAAACTTTTCTCTCCCTAGATTATTCTAGTCTCACTTTTACAGATGTCCGTGTTGATTGATTCTATGGGGCCTATTGGAAGAAATATTCAGAAATGTACCGAGGAAAGTTTTGCCCTCTACACTATCAAGTCAAATGCTAACGCTGAGTATATTCAGACATGATCAGGAAGAAGGGAGTGATGGGGCAGTATTTACATCAGAAGGACTATCTACAAGAGGGAAAAGGCAGCACTTAAAATGGATGAGGAAAGTGCAATCCTCTAGTTGTAGAAATGCAAACCCTGGGGCTGCTGGAAGTTGCAGTTCAACAACATCTATCTGGAGGGCTATGTGATTTCCACCTCTAATTTAACAGGAAGGAAGGAGATGTACTTCTTAACCCAGCATGAAGGCAGGGATTAATCTCCACAGGTGTGTCTCCTTAGCGTATTTCAATGTGCTATGAAATTAAATATAGGCCCTGAACTGAGCCTCTTGAAGGAGCTACAGATATCCCTTCATATTCGCTGGAGTTTGGTTCCAGGACCCGCCGTGGATACCAAAATCCATAAATACTCAAGTCTCATTATATGCAACTACATAGCAAAATGGTGCCCCTTAATATATAAGATGGCAAAATCAAGGTTTGCTTTTTGGATTATTATTTTTTAAGAATATTTTTAAGCCGTGAATATGTAAATCTGTGGATACCAAATCAGTGGATACGGAGGGACAACTGTGCTTTCAGAAGCTCATACTCACCTGATGATTTTATTGACGGGCTGAATGAAATCCCATTGTGCTGTTGGTTGCTGCTTACTTCCGCCGGTGTCCTTATTATTGGTCTTGGCTTGAATTCACATCTAGGGCGACTTGATGCTACGTTTATCCTAAAACAGATAGGGTAAAGGTTAGACTCTAATTGTGAAGCTACAAAAAGCTATAGATTCTACACCATTACAAGTGTTTAACAGCACTGAGATGAGCAATTCCATATCATCCCCCTTCCAGAAGGTCTTGCTGATAATTAAACACTAAGACTGAACTCAGTGTGCTCAAGAGATATATGTTTACTCTCTCCCAAAAGGAAGACTAATCTTCTTCCCATGTAACATTTGCAAAAGAAACATGAGGGTGTACCTGAGCCCCTAATGATTTATACCAGTGGTCAGTAAACTGCTGCTCGTCTGCAACAAGTTTCCAGGAAAAAAAGAAACAGTTGTAGCCAATGGGCGCAAATAAAGTGCCAGTCTCTAGCACACTGCAAAAAAACAGTCTGCAACATCAGATAGCTTGTATAACCTAGAAGGTAGGCATGCTCTGGCTGAGATCCTAAAACAACAACAGTCCCATTAGTGAGTTTATTCTGTTAACATTTTGTTGCAGATTCAACTTGTGCTATTTACAAATCCTATTACAGGTTGACTATTCCTTATCCAAAATTGTTAAGTGACCAGAAGTGTTTTGGATTTTGGATTTTTCTGGATTTTGGAATATTTGCATATACATAATGAGGTATCTTGGATTTGGGACCCAAGTCTAAACATGAAATTCATTTATGTTTCATATATACCTTATGCATGTAGCCTGAAGGTAATTTCATACACAATATTTTAAATAATTTTGTGTATCTAACAAGGTTTGCATACACTGAACCATCAGAAAGCAAAGGTGTCAATATCTCAGTCACCCACATGGACAATTTTGGATTTTGGAGTATTTTGGATTTAAGGTTTCCGGATAAGGGATACTCAATCTGTATTTATTACTTATATACTATATTTATCTTTCTATTAAAATGCTCAAGGATGACTTAAAAAAGCAAACATCAAATCCACAAGAGCATCAATAAATGGAATTGTCCATTACCTATTAACTTACTAAAATATATATATTGCGCCCAATAGCGCTATGGTGGGAATCCTGTCAGTTACGGTCAACTAAAATTAGACCTGTTGAATCAACCGCTGAACAATGAGTTAACAGAGAAGTAAACTCAATTGATTCCAAGGGTTTATTCTAGTCATGATTAACAGGATTTAAGCCAGGATCTCCAGATGGCATACAAACAAAATTAATGTAGGCAGTTTAAAACAATAAATAATGATTAGCAGCAGAAATTAGAACACACTAAATCACATCAGGTGGATAGACTCAATCAAAGAAGGCATGGCCCTGAGTCTGCAAGACCTGAGCAAGGCTGTTGATAACAGGGTGACTTGGAGACCTCTGATTCATAGGGTTGCCATAAGTCGATGGCAATTAACCAAATCATATACCAAGCTGGAAATACTTTTCAATGAAACCATAATGAGCAACAGAGACTGGAGCCTCCCTCACCGGGTGGCTGCACACAGCAGGAGACTTTGCTGAGAATTTCTGACTCGTGCCCTATTATATACTAAATGGCACTTCTGACTTTAGATGTCGTGTCTGTCTGAATACAAGCTGATGGAAGGTGGAAGAAGAGGGAACATTAGGAAAAGGCTCTTGGTTTTTTTTATGCACCTGGACAAAGTTCCACACATGGGTTCCATCGACTAGGGCAGAGTGGAAAATGTGTGGCTCTCCAAATATTTTTGGACTTCAGCTCCCATAATTCTTTACCACTGGCTATGTTGTACTACCTTTATATAAGGTCAGTGTAACTGGAGGTAGCACTTCTCAAAGCCTTCTTGTTCAGAAGCAAAAAGTGGCTTGAAACATAGCCAGCCTAGGATTATTCTTACCTGTTTTGCAGCTTGCTTTGCAAGTCTTCTAAAATTTCCGTGGACTGCTTATGATAGTCTAGTGCAGCTTCTATGAAGACCAGCAACTGGCTCACTTGCTCTATCTAAACAGAGGGGAGCAAAAGGGAAATCTATTCAATGGATTTTATATGATATTTCTATCCATGTTGAGTAATCTAAAACCAAGACACACCTGCATTCTACGTTCAGGAGCAAGGAGAAAGTGGGTCCCCGTTCTGTGGATCATGCAAAACCACTACTGTTGCAGAAAATTCTAGGGAAAAGGGAGGCAAGGAGGAAGAACAATCTGAAGAAAGCAACCACTGGAGCCTGACCAGGCCCTGAGATCCTCAGGAGAAGTCCATCTCTCAGTCCCACCACTGTCACAAGCACAGTTGGTGAGGACAGGAGACAGGACCTTCTTAGTGGCTGCCCATTCCATCCCAGAATGCCCCCCTCTTTGCTCTCCTTCTGTCAGATGGGCAAAGACATTTTTATTCCAGCAGCCTTTAAAACAGAGCACCCCTGCCCGCCTGCCCCCCATGGTTAATTAAACTAAGAGACATGATGGATGCAGACAAACTTACAGCAATTTTAAAGGATAGAACTTCAAACCAGACAGAAGAAGAGAGAACCAGTAAGAATGCGTTGGAAAGAGAGATGGAAAAATCTGAGTAATCTAGACCTCTAAAGCAGTGATGAAAGGTCCAACTAGGACTAAGACCATTTGAAAATACATAATTTAAACCAAAGCTTAATTGAGAATAGATGGAACAAGGATAGGTAGAGTACGAATAGACAAGCAATTAATAAGAAATTTAGCAAATCCCAGGTAAATCAGGATGGAAGGAGGAGAAATGTTCAGTGGGAAGTAGTTGTGATGAGGTGGTTAATTTTTCTGATATTTTTTTTACATATATATATATATATATATATATGTAAAAATATGTTTTACACACACACACACATATTTGATATTCTATTTTTCCTGTATGTGTTTCTTTTATAACAAAAGAAAACGTTACACTTGGCAAGCAGAAATTTATTTATTTGTATGCTTATATATTACATTGAAGCATTGTAACTTAATAAAAATTATTTTTAGAAAATCATTTTTTTAAAATATGAGCTTCTAAGAAGGTGCTGTATTGTTTTAAATTGAAATGTTTTTAATCGTTTCATATCATTTTAATTGCTCTTTACCTTTTTAAATATATGTTTCATTTGATACAGGAAGCCCCTGCTTATCTGACAGGTTAGGGACAGCAGCAGTGTCCGAAACCAGAATTAGTCGAAAAGCAGAGCCCAAGTAGGGAACATGAGGGAATTACAGGGACTGGCTTGGTATTGCCTGCACACTATAGTTGTCCCTTCATATTCACTGGGATTTGGTTCCAGGACCCCCCGTGGATACCAAAATCCAGGAATACTCAAGTCCCATTATATGCAATGGCATAGCAAAATGCTGTCCCTTATATAAGATGGCAAAATCAAGGTTTGCTTTTTGGATTATTATTTTTTTTAAGAATATTTTCAAGCCGTGGATACCAAATCCGTGGATACGGAGGGACAAATGTACTTGCCAAGTCTCTCAGTCAGCTTGGTGACTTCCGCCCCCTCTCAGCTCACTTTGCAAGCAGTGCACACATGTGCGGTCAATTCTGAGCAAGCCTCCGTAGGCAAGAACTGTCAAAAGAGTGGATTCCTCATCAAATGAATGGAACTTGTCCTTAATTTGTACGCATCCAAAGAGTGAGTAATCAGATAATGAGCCGTTGAAAGATGGGGTCTTCCTGTATTGTAAAGAGTTTAGTGCCAATTTAATGTTCACTTTTTGAATTTTTTTAGTTGTATTGTTCTTGATTAACCTCTCCTGACCCAGCTGCCCCAAACCTGATGGAAGTGTCTTTCACCTAATGCAATAGATGCCCAATAAAGTAGGTTGGGGGGATTATGACTGTGAAAACAGTGTAACAGTCATAATTCCCCCCCCCACCTACTTTATTGGGCATCAATTGCATGAGGTGAATGACACTTTCAAATTTATGACTGCTACTTAGTCACAACTGTGACAATAAGTAGTACAGTAGTCATGAATTTAGAACAGTTACGGACAAGTAAATCTTGGTAATTCTTCTCTTCACAATTGCTACTTAGTCACAATTGCGATACTACTGCCACAATCGCAACTTCCCCCTCCCCACCTACTTTACATTTAACTAAGTAGCTAATAGAAAATACTGGCCAATAATAACACAACCATGACAGAATTATTATGTAAATTGCCCCATTGCTGCCTTGTACGTAAAACGGTCATCACATTAGCTCTTTTCCCTGCTGCTTCAACATCACAGAGGCGCCGACAAGACCAGTTTCAGGAGGGGATGTCACTCAATGAATGATACAGAGCATTTTATGCATACAAAAGGCCTCAAGTTCAATCTTTGGCATTCTCAGGTGGGGCTGGCTAAGACCCCTTTCTGAAACTCTGAAGAGGTGCTGCCAATTAGTGTAGGCAGTACCAAGCCAGATGGAACAAGGGGTATGACTCAGTATAAGACTGATACATAGGCAGTGGAATAGATGGGGCCTCCACATTATGCTATCTCTAACTAGAGAAGTCCACATTAAATAAACATATTTTACCAAGCAAATATTTTACCTAAACAAGGCCTAATAAGAGTATCACCACAACATGTGCTTTGGACATGAAATGCAGATATACCTTGCAGTCTTAAAGACCTCAAGCAGTCAAAGAGGCTTACGTCATTTTCTAAAAAGTTGAACATGCTCCGTTCTGCCAACTCTTTGGACTCTTCGAACTTTTCTACAGCTTGCTTAACCTCCTCATCTGGTATCTTCCCAAGACGTTTCTTTTTGTAATCGTAATCTAAACGCCGTCCTTCTAGTTTCTTCAGATGGTGCTATTTTAAAAGGCAAGGACAGAAAAAAACAAGAACCCCCCCACCCAGTGGTTAAATCAAACAGTAAGTTTTTAAAATCTAAATGAAGAAGGGAGAGGTTTTTGCAAATATGTTGTAGCTGAGAATGTTCTAACATTGATTTATGTATCTAGGGAAAGTCATGTGGAATTACATCAGCCAAAAAAAAAACAACATAAAAAAAAATACCCCCTTTCCAGCATCTGTGAACACTCTATATGTTGCTCAGGAATAAATCCTTACATGCTGAACACTGGATATGAACAAATCTTTACACTGTCCAACATAGACACAAGACTTTGCCAAAACATGGTTTTCCTTTATATCCTGGCTCCCAATCAGGTTCTGCTTTTCTCTCTCTTTTGTGGAGGGTAAAGCAATGTAGCAGATTGCATGCAAAGGGCTCATACAAACATAATGATTAACCATGGCTGCTGTCTCTTTAGCCATGTGTTAAGTATTCAGACATAACTACCAATATTCTACATTGGCTACTTAGTTTTGTATGTGTAAGTAAAGTGACATCTCCTGGCTCAATCCCTCCCCACCTCCCGCCCCCTGGCTCATTTTAACAGCCCGGAGCTGCATTGGCAGATCAAGATTCTGAACATTGGTTTCTGAATGCAAACTCTTCAGAAACCTCTCTAGCCTTCTGTCAAAGAGTCATATTAAATGCAATGTGAAAACTCCACAACTGGATATCCGGACGTAATTTTTGCCCTTACAATGTCACCATGTACAAGGGTGGGGGCAAGGAAACTGGAGATATACCAGTATGGAGCTACAAAGAGAAATACTGTAAATGAATGCAGCTCTGTGAAATTACTATGCCACGTTCACTTGCAGTGGTTCAGGCATAACCCTGCCTCTTCCACTTTCCTAATCACTTTCCCTGCAGCTGCTTTGGAGGAGGCAATGAAGAAAAACACATCAAGCTATCTAAGCCATATCATCTGCTTCTCATCAAATCTGGTCCTAAATGCAGCCTGTATTCTATTGTCGTGAATTAACAAGACTGGCTACAGACAAAAGGAGCTATAGCTCCCTCTCAGCAAATAGATACTTTCTTTCTTTGTTTTTATCTGCTTGGCTGCCAGGCAGCTGAGGGTAACTTCTGAGAGTGTACACACTCACACGTACATACACAGATTATATCAGTAGCCAGAAATCCTAGCAATCTATCAGCTAGGAGCTCTATCAGTAAATCCTGGTCTACACTCTGCCATCCCAGTCTAACCCACTATGGACGCAAAGACCATCGTTTGAACAACAAGCCCGCTTCATCTTAGAAAATCTATGGATGCCGGCCGTGAAAGCTTTTGACTTCACACTTCACATTATGTTTATCACATAGAAAGGCAGTCTCTTTTGGTTAGGAATTCTGAAGATTTGTCCCCAAATTACAACAGTGGGCCTGGCCTCATAGTTCTTTTGCTACACTACACTCCATCAGTTTACAGAAAAGAAACATGAGTTTGTTAACATCACAGACAACTGGGGGCTGGAGCTTGTAAATTTCATTACTGGCACCTCTACCATCTCCTGTCCCTCCCGGTAATCTGAGCACAGCTAAAGATACCATACCCTCACCCCACCATTTCACAAATGGAAACTGGGATACCTGTGGCCAAGTAACAAGAGTGTGGTCAAGATGGTAAAAGTTATTAATGAGGAAAAACAAGCAAACTAGGAAATGCTGTAGCAGTTGCCTTTGCCTGAGTCTCCTGGGAGAGTCAAGATTCCACCCTCTTCTCTCCTCTCCCCCTGCTGAGTTAATAGAGTGCAAACTATTTTTGCACTCTGAACTCAATTTGCAGTGATAGATTTTCCTTGGGTCTTTACCAGGGTGTGAGGCCATGTTCTAGAATAGTTTCTTTCTGACCTTTCGCCTGCATCTGTGACTGGCATCTTCAGAGTATGGTTGGGTAAGGTGTGTGTGTGGAGTTTATTCTAGACCAGGCCAACAACTATCATGTCAGAATGCACAGAGAAGCTACTGAAATCCACAAACACCTGGACAACTTCAACAGGAAAGAAGAAACCTTAAAAGTAAACAAAATCTGGCTCCCAGTTTTGAAATACATTAGAATCAAAACTCAACACTTAAAAAGAATTCCACCCAGGGACAGGGGGATTCCCAGCAGATAATGGCCCATCAACCAACCATTAGCCAAACAGACACTAACAAGCCTTGCATTTCTATACCCAGAAACTAACCATTCGATTACACAAATTTAAATATTCTCCCCAACAGGGGTTCACAGCATATAAACTCCACACACTCCTACCCAACCATTCTCTGAAGATGCCAGCCACAGATGCAGGCAAAACGTCAGAAAGAAACTATTCCAGAACATGGCCTCACAGCCCGGAAAAAACCAAGGAAAATCTATGGATCCCGGCCGTGAAAGCCTTCAACTTCACACTCAATTTGCAGTAATTGAAGAAAGCTGAGGACAAAGGGGGAAGTGGAAAGAGGAGGAGAAAAACTGGGACAGTTTAAAAGCGGCTGAAAAGTGGGACAATAGAGGATTAATTGGGGCTATCCCTGCTATATCAGGACAGTTGGTGGGTAGGAGATACCTGCCAGACAGAAGCAGTGAAACCTTGTGAGCTTTGAGAAGAGCAAGTGTTTCTGGAGGTTCAGGCATGTTCCTCTACATTTGTTGTTTTCTTCTTCTTTAGAAGCTAATTTTCTCTAATGGTTGGGATGACGAAGGTGGTTTGGCTGCTAAGAACATTCTTCTCTGATACTAAGAGGAAAATTACTCACATTTGCTTCAAAAAAATGTGCTGCATCGGAGAATGATAATATTTTAAAAGGAGGTTTGAGAAATTTCACATTTCTCAAAGGGTTATACCTAGCATCCCTAGACAGTTATGCAAGCTAGAGATAAACTCACTCCAATCTCCTTTAAATCTTTGTCTTGCAACAGCTGTAGAGGATCAATGAAGTTTTGCTTGACACTGATGTCCAAAGAGTCTTTCACTTCGGCCATCTGCTTCATGCTTTCCCCCACATCGATCAGTGCAGTGCCTCGGAGGGAAGAAGCAATGCTTATACATCACACACAGTGTATTGCTTTTACATATCTTTGAATTAACATCTGGAAAACATATAAATTAAATGTGCAACCTCTTTGTTCATTCTTCATTCTCAGAAACATGAACAATTTCAATTTCTGCCACTATCTTTCCATATACTCCTCTAGCCTACATATCATAGCCAGAATCAGCTTACATCCTGAGGAGGCAGCACATTGTAAAGAGAGTTTAACCCCAGCATCCCATGGGACATTACATGCATACCTCGGTTAACAAAGCTTCTGACAAAGCTGCTCCTTTTTACAAAGTCTTTTTACATCTGCCCAGTTACCCTTTTCCTCCCTGTCTTCTGTCTAGCTGGAAGTTTTTTTGTTTTTTTTTTAGAATCACTGGCATTGGGAGGATGCTGCAGGAGAAACAAACTTTCAGTATTGGGTTGTAGCAGTGTGCCTGGAGTAAACAATGCACTAAATCTTGAGCTTCGAAAGAATGGGATTATATTCTAGCTTATCCTACTATACCTGTGTGTGCCTGCCTAAAATATGCAAGGTAAGCAGCAGCTACCTCCAGAATCCCTTATTGAGCATGCATGAACAGCAAAACAGAGAGATACTGGAAAGCAGATTAGCTGGCCTCACCAACTCCTCCCAGCATTTTAAGAAAGCATAGCTCTATTAGCTTGGCCATCAAAATGAAATTCATAACAAAACTGGAGGCTGCTGGGGTGGGGGGACATACATAATCTCTGGATGCATGCTGAAAATAAGTGTTTAGAAGGTTCAAAACATTTTTGTTTACTTCTGCAAGGCTCACCTGACCTAGATGTTTCATTTCACATGTGCATGTTGTGAGTTTGGAATAAACAGTTTGCTGAAACATGTTGAACTACTCTTCTTTTTTGGACTGTAGAAACCTATCCCTATTCTTTCTATTTTATATCTGCTCTGGTATCGATTTTTCTGTTAAAGAAGTACTATACAATTGTCATTTTCTTTAGCTCATTTCACTTTGACCCAACTTTCACAGCTGTGTATATATACCCAAAGTTTGCATAATGTACTTAATATTCATTTGAGGGCTAAAATCATGATAAAATAAAACTATTTGTCTTACAGGTGCTACAAGACTCTTTTTTAATCTGCATGTGTGTAAACTGCATTCTCTCACATTAAGTCCACTCATCATTTTGTTTCCTCCCTTCTTAAGCTCATTTGGGCAGAAATGTGTCTTTTGTGTGTGTGTGGCAGGGTGGAAGCTTATGAAACTCTTTGTCAAGTGTCATGTACATGGGCTGTATAAATAACACGATCACACAGCTGTACATACTCACCAAATGTAGATTCATCTCCAAGTTCTCTCCCATATCTGAGCATGCAATCCCCAAGTAGGCCTTCCGTCTGTGGATAGCCTGTGGTTTTAACTTGTCCTCGAATCTTGGACACTGTATTCAGCATACCCAGCCGAGCTCTGTAGGCTTAAAGAGAGAGAATTTGAGACTGGTATAGAAAGGCATTAAACAACCACTGAAACTAAAACATCTATTCATTTGAAGAAGGATGTATATACTTTTTGTCCTCAGATCTGCAGAACCAGCATAATCTACTATCCTACTTTTGTTATTATGGCCCATAGACCCAATGCACTCAAGTTGATTACGTGTAAAATAAATTAAGCCACAATGCCCATGGTGTCACCCCAGTGCTCAGTATTCCTGAAATCAGTGGGTGTTTTGAGAAGGACAAGTACGCATGATCAAGTTCTGCTCAAGTCAAAGCAGACCTTTCCACCAAATTGAGTATGCAGTGTATGAGATTTAAACAGACCCTGTTAACAAATGTCATTTGTTTTCAATAGTGAAGTCCAACAGATGAGTAATCCCTCCTTTCTCCTCAAAGCATGAATTATGCTGACTAGTTACCATCATCATACCCAGTAAAAAGGATGAAGTGGGTGTGCAAATGGATACATGATGGGATGCAGGAATCTAAGAGATGTAAATTCTTAGTTTTCTGATGCTTTGCATTCATACTATGCTTTGCATTCATGAAGACCTTTGTAAGCTCAAAATTTGGTGCATATAAGGGACAGTCAAAAGTTAGAATTCAAGGATGTGTTATAATAATACTGTCTGCAGCTTGAGGCAAAACACAGTGTGGTAGTGCTTCCCATTCCATACAGAAAAGCTAAGAGGACTTGCAACTGAACCTCCCTTTGAGACTGGTGATGGGGCTTTTTTTCTCCACTGCACCTGAAAGCAATAGCAAGTCAAGGAGGCAATGGATGCCAGAAGGCACACTGTTCTGACATCTTGCTGTTGCCACTTCCCAGCATCTCCTTGTTGTCGTTGTGTGCCTTCAAGTCATTTTCAATTATGGTGACCCTAAGGCGAACCTATCACAGGGTTTTCTGAGGGCTGAGAGTGTGTGACTTGCCAAAAGCCACACAGTGAGTTTTCATGGCCAAGTGGTGATTCGAACCCTGGTCTCCAGAGCTGTAGTCCAACACTCAAACCACTACGCCACACTGGCTTCTACTTGAGGCAATCACCTCTCTCTGCCTAATGGTTGGCTTTTTGACTTTTACTCACAGGCAAGTGTTGCTAGCAGATATGGATGCTCAAGGATTCTATATGGTTTGCATTTCAAAGGAAACTAACCTGATCCCCATTTCTCAGACTAACATATTGAGTGAAATACAGTAATCCTTTGGATTCAGCATTTTACTGAATTTTGAAATACTGCTATTGGCTCACAAAATATGCCAAAATGCATTTAAGAATGTGTATTTTAGGACAGAACATGCATAGAAATTCACACTTTGTGAGAAAATATGTTTTGAAATGCAGATTTTGTGATAAAATACATTCAACAATGTCTATTTTGGTACACATGTAATGATTTTCATGCAGATAATTTTTATCTGCATGAAATAATTTTCATGCAGATAAAACAATGTAGATTACTAATATTCTACTTTGTAGAATTCATGGAGTCGCCTAAGTCAAGAGGTGACCTGAAGGTGTGTGCATGCAAGTTGTGAGTGGGGCTGAAATTCACTCATCCATCCATCTATTTGTAGTTACGTATTTTGGAGCTGCTCATTCCAGCAAAAGCCTCATGTGGAAAAACTCCTAACAGAATAGAAACACTAAATTTCACATGACTGTATCTCTGCCTCACCAAGATAATGCATAATTGCATTTTGAAACAACATATAAAAGATATAGATTATCAATATGCGATAGCAGTGGCACGCACCACCTGCTCCCCTATTAATCTACGTTTGGGGTTTAATATAAAGGAAGAGGCTAGATACCTTAAAAATTTAAATATTCCCAAATTCCGACAGGCTCTCAGTAGAGCAAGATTTAATACCATCCCATCGGCGGTCCTAGAGGGATGTTACCAAAGACAGGCATATAACAAACATGTATGCCCTTGTGGAGAGGAAAAGGTGGAATCAGTACAACACGTCCTTTTCGAATGCCCTTTCTATAAAGATGAGACTAATATACCCCTGATAAAAAAAATACCCTAGAAGATCCTGGGACTGGGTGGCTAATACACCTTTTAGATGATAAAGATAAAAGGGTTACCAAGGAAGTAGCAAAATTCCTCGTGTCAGCAATAAACACCCGCAAAGCCATTCTTCAAAACTTATAATATCACAGCCCTCCAGGACAGGAAGGGTCAGGAAAACATTCCACATAGTAAGGTGTAGTTTAATAATTTTGGGGGAAATTAAGCAACCTGAAGGCCCAAGTGCTGTAACTGATTTAATTATGGACTCACCAATAGGGAGTTTTAAGGTTTAGATTATAATAAAAATATACTGATGAATTTTATACAAACTACCTGAATTTTTCTTTTTAAATAATGTTATAATTTTAAATAATTTTATATATTTTTATACAATTAAATATATAATTATGTCTTACAATGTATTTATAATATCAATGTGTTTTAATGTCTTTTACTTGCCTGATGATTTGTTAAAGGCTGGTGGTGGTGATGATGATAACTGCACGAGTACCAGCTGTACGGACAACGTAATATTAACACTAAATAATTCCCAGTCCATTTCAAATACCAGCCACTCTCAAGGGGAAAAAACTGCTTCACAAACAAAGCTGTTCATCTGCTAGTCCATTCCAAAGAGTAACATTCAGTCATATGTTATTTTTCCTTAGACTCCTCATAAGACAGAAGCTTGCTCCGCTGAATGAGTGAGCCAACCCAATTGTCTTAGTTAGTTATTTATGAAGCAATTTTCTTTTGAGAAGAGGGCTGATGTTCAGAACATGCTGAAAGTTTAAAATAGAGGGGTGAGGTTTTTTCGTCTACACAGCTGGTATTGTTGACCCCCCTCCTCCGTTACATCCTTACAGCTGGTACATGTCTTTTAACTGTTCCCAACTGAGAACTCTGCAACCTCATTCTGTGTCTTTGTGATGTGCCACCATGATATGCCATTATTCAATGGCACATATTTACACAGAGTTTGTGTGTATCAAGCCAAATGAACACAGCCCCAAGCAGTGAGGAATGTACAGTTGTCCCTCCAGATCCACGGATTTAAGTATTCACGGCTTGGAAATATTCTTAAAAAAATAATAATCCATAAAGCAAACCTTGATTTTGCCATCTTATATAAGGGACACCATTTTGCTATGCCATTGCATATAATGGTACTTGAGTATTAATGGACTCCAAGCCTGAAGCAGCCTCTTCTCCCCACTCCACCAGGCTAGAGGGCTGTGGAGGGCCCTGAGGACTTCTTGGAGCAGGGCAGCAGTGGGAGGGGGCGTGGCCAGGAGTGGCTGGCGTTTTAAGCCACTCCCACACCCATCAGGAACACCAGCCAGCCAGCCAGGAAGACCTAAGCTTGCAATTGGAGTCAGCTGAGGCCAGGAATGAAGTGGGGGCGGAAATTGAAGTTGTGCTGGGGAAAGGGAGGTATGGTCGACCAGAGTGAACTGATGTTACGAAAGAAGGCGGGATCACTGTTTGTTAGCTGTCCCACCTTCAGTTCATCCTGTTTCCCAGAATGGATTGGAGAGCATACCCACCATTCCACAGAACCTTACTTTGCTCCTCTGCAATGCCAGGTCAGTTAAGAATAAAACTCACATTATTTACAATCTCTTGGATGAGGATGCCGACCTGGCTTGCTTCACGGAAACCTGGCTAGGAGAGGATAGTGCTGTCACGTGGGCGCAGACCCTCCCAGCCGTGTATTCTGTCAGTGAGCAGGTGAGGGGAAGTGGGCGGGGGGGGGGCGGAGTGGCTTTAGTTTATAAGGACAATCTGACCTTGACCAGGATACCTGTCCAAAACACAGTCCACTTTGAGTGTATGTACCCTAGCCTGAGGACCAGGGATAGTTTGGGGATTCTACTAGTATACCGACCACCCCGTTGTCTAGCAGACTCCCTAACCGAGCTGACACAGCTGGTCTCAGAGTTGCTGTTGGAGTCACCCAGACTTTTAGTTTTGGGCGACTTCAACATTCCACTCGAGACCAGCTTGACAAATCTGACTGGTGCAGCTCAGGAGTTCATGGAAACCATGACAAACATGGGCCTATCCCAAATGGTCGTCGGGCCCACACATTGTGCGGGTCATACCCTCAATGTGGTCTTCAGTACGGAACAGGAATATCCATGGGCAGAGGTTATAAAAACCACCGCATTGTCATGGACGGATCATTTCCTGGTCAAGACTGAACTAAGAGTCTCTTCTCGCCCCACCGGGGGTGGTGGACCCATTAGAATGGTCCGCCCCCGAAGGCTAATGGAACCAATAGGATTCCAGAAAGCCTTGGAGGGTTTAATGGTTGGTAACGCCAGTGACCCTGTCGAAGCTTTGGTTAATACCTGGAACACCGGCCTTACCAAGGCTATCGACACGATCGCTCCCAAGCGTCCTTTCCAACCTGCTTCAAACCGTAAGCCATGGTATACAGCAGAGCTTCGGAAAATGAAGCAAGTTGGACAATGACTAGAGCGCAACTGGCAGAAAACTCGACTCTTATCCGACAGGACTTGTCATAGGAACTTTCTTTGGTCCTATCGAGAGGCAATACGTGCTGCGCAGAGATCCTTCTCTGCACGTATTGCGTCTGCAGAGTCCTGTCCAGCAGAGCTGTTTAGGGTGGTAAGGGAGATGACGCGGGTTAGTCCTGCGCAGAACCTGTTGCTTAACCCAACAACGGCCTGCTGTGATGCGTTTAACAACTTCTTTGCAGATAAAATCTCTCGGATAAGAGCTGACTTAGATGCCAGCAATTTGACAGAAACAATTGATGAGGTGTCCAGCAACTCCACTGATGTAAGTTTACTGGATGAATTTCAATCCGTGAGTACCGAGGACGTGGACAAGCTACTTGGTAGGGTGATGAAGACAACCTGCCCTCTCGATCCTTGCCCTTCATGGCCGGCCATCTGGGGGGGGTGCCTTGATGGTGTTCCTTAAGGACATCATCAATGCATCCCTCAGAGAAGGGTGTGTTCCATCTTGCTTAAAGGAAGCAACCATTAGGCCGCTCCTGAAAAAATCTTCCCTTGACCCCCTGGATATGAACAACTATAGGCCGGTTTCTATGTTACCATTCTTGAGCAAGGTGATCGAGAGGGCAGTTGCGCTTCAACTCCAAGTGATCTTGTATGAAACCGATTATCTAGACCCATTTCAAACTGGCTTTAGGACGGGATTTGGAGTTGAGACTGCCATGGTTGCCTTGACTGACGACCTGCATCTAAGCATTGACAGGGGTAGTGTGACCCTGTTGGTGGGTTTAGACATCTCAGCGGCTTTCGATACGATAGATTATGGCATCCTCTTGGATCGCCTGAGAGGGTTAGGAATCAGAGGCACTGCGCTCCAGTGGTTCCGGTCCTTCCTCTTGGGCAGGTCCCAGAGGGTGTTGCTCGGGGACAGCTGCTCCAGCAGAAAGGAGCTTACTTGTGGCGTTCCGCAGGGTGCCATCCTGTCCCCGGTGCTGTTTAACATCTATATGAAGCCGCTGGGTGAGATTATTCAGAGTTATGGGGCTGGGTGTTATCAGTACATGGATGACACCCAGACCTATTTCTCCTTGTCCCGATCGTTGGTCTCAAATTCTGATGGCGTCTCCCCTCTTAATGATTGTCTTAAAGCAGTAATGGGCTGGATGAGGAAAAACAGATTGAGATTAAATCCAGACAAAACGGAGGTGCTCATGGTAGCAGCCCCAAAAGCAGGAGTTGGGTTGCAACCTTCAGTCCTGGACGGGGTCACGCTCTCCATTAAGGACTGTGTTCGCAGTCTGGGGGTGCTCCTTGATTCATCGCTTCAGATGACTAGTCAGGTGAATGCGACGGTCAGGAGTGCCTGTTATCAGCTTCGGCTGATACGCCAGCTGCGCCCTTTCCTGGAAGTAAGGGACCTCGAGACTGTGGTGCACGTGCTGGTAACCTCTCGTCTAGATTTCTGCAATGCGCTCTACATGGGGCTACCCTCATGCTTGGTCTGGAAACTTCAGTTGGCACAAAATATGGCAGCCAGAGTGGTCTCGGGACCATCTCGGAGAGACCATATAACTCCAGTATTAAAATCTCTCCACTGGCTGCCTATCAGTTTCCGGGCCCAGTATAAGGTGTTGGTTATTACCTTTAAAGCCCTAAATGGCTTGGGTCCAACTTATCTCTGGAACCGCCTCTTCCCCGCGCACTCCAGTACTCTGGGAGGAATTTGCTTCAGCCACAAAAATCTAGGCTGTCTGCAACCTCCCAGAGGGCCTTTTCGGTAATCGCCCCCAAATTGTGGAATGACCTGCCGAACGAGATCTGTCAGATGACAAGCCTGAGTAGCTTTTAAAAAGCACTAAAGACGGATCTCTTTCAGCAGGCCTTTCCTAATTAGATCCTGGCTCAGGGGCTCCTGGCCTCTTTTAGTCTGCTGGCTATTTATTGTATTTATTGTATTTATTGTTTTTAAATGTGATTTTAGATAGTTGCTTTTAATTTATATTTGTTTAATATCTTTTTATGGGGGAGGGTGGGGGTGGGTGGTGTTTTGGGATTTTTATCTGTATTGTATTTTAATTGTTGTAGGCCACTCCGATTGTTTTAACAGAGGGGCGGGGTATAAATAATATTATTATTATTATTATTATTATTATTATTCACGGATTTTGGTATCCACAGGGGGTGGGGGGGTCCTGGAATCAAAGCCCAGCAAATATGAAAGGACAAATGTATACTACAAAATGGATGATGTCAGTCTGTGTTGCTTCCGGGTCTGAGGGAATCCAACAACATACTCTCTGGTGGTATCTCTGCTACACTAGTTGAAGCAATGCTATGTTGAAAGTGTTGTAGGTGATCAAAATGGAAGATAGTTTCCATACCTGGTGAGTATATAGAGGAAGGAGGACAACAGTGTCAGCAGCATCAAACCATGTCAGCAACGACCCCTTCCTGGATGCTGAGATCTTGGTAAGTTCCCAACGATGCCAGATGCATTAATTTAGGTATGTCTAACTTAAGTCACATTGATTTAGGGTCTACTCTGGCACAACCACCTCTGAGTATTCCTTGTCTAAGAAAACTCCATGAAATTCATGGGGTTGTTAAAAACTGAAAGGCAACTTGAAGACACACACACACAAGCTTAAACACCGTAAAGGCACCAGATCCCTTCTGACCTTGGAAGCTAAGCAGAGTCAGCTCTGGTTGGTACTTGGAGGGAAGACCTCCAACAAATACCAGTTACTGTAAGCTACATTTCAGAGGAAGGAACTCGCAAAACCACCTCTGAGGATTCCTTGCCTAAGAAAACCCTCTGAAATTCATGGGTTCACCATAAGTCAACAGGCAACTTGAAGACACGCACCCACACAAGGCACCAGATCCTGTCTGATCTTGGAAGCTAAGCATGGTCAGCCCTGGTTAATGCTTGGATAGGAGACTGTCAATGAATCCCAGGTGCTGTAGGCTATATTTTAGAGGAAGGAACTGGCAAAACCACCTGTGAGTATTCCTTGCCTAAGAAAAAACTATGGAATTTATGGGGTTTCCATAGATCAACAGGAACCTGAAGACACAAACACACACACTAAGCATGACTGAGTCTGGATCCAACTTAATGTCACTATTAGGAAGTGAAGCTAGGCTTACAGATCTGGTAGCTGGGTTCTCAAACAGAAATGTCTGGTGAGCAGTGACATTTGGAAAGAATTACTGAATTATCATTGTTAATGTTGCTGGTTTACCTGGATTGGGTTGGAGGTATTCAGTGGACTTTGACAGAAGTTCTGCCACAGCTTTGTTGGTGACATCAATTTTCTGCAATGAAAAAACATAGGCTCTTTAATGGTGGTTCTATACAAATGACGGCGAGACTTATTGTCCTTCTAATCCTTATAAATGTTGAATAAAAGCTAGTACCAGACATTCCCAACTTGGTGCTCTCTGGATGTTTCAGACTGCAATGGCCATCATCCACAATCATTTCCCATCATGAATGGTGATGGGAGTTGCAGTCTAAAACATCTGGTGGGACATAGGTGGCTGGTCTACAATATCCCGTGGAGATACAACCACAGAAGTTATTCAACCAACTAAGGAAAATTACAGAGAAGGCTGTTAAGCCATATGACTGAGAACAAAATGAGACTGTGGCAAGATAGACACGCAAGTGCTCTATCTCTTACTTATTTTATTTTATACTAAAACTTCTATACTGCCTTTAAAGGCAAAATGTTGTTTCCGAGGAGGCACACAATAAACACATTCACAAGTTTTCCGTGGTTTTTCCCCAGACTGTGAGCGGAAACGTCTTTCTGACGTTTCGCCTGCATCTGTGGCTGGCATCTTCAGAGAATGGTTGGGTAGGACTGTGTGTGGAGTTTATATACTGTGAGACCCTGTTGGAGAGGATATGTAAATTTGTGTATTTGAATGCACACGTGAAATGAAACATCTAGGTCAGGTAAGTCTTGCAGAAGTAAACAAAAATGTTTTGAACCTTCTAAACACTGCTCAAACACATCTTTCAGCATGCATCCAGAGATGTCTGTCCCCCACCCCAGCAGCCTCCAGTTTTGTTATGAATTCCATTTTGATTTTATGAATTCCATTTTAAGAGAGCTGTGCTTTCTTAAAATGCTGGGAGAAGTTGGTGAGGCCAGCTAATCTGCTTTCCAGTATCTCTCTGTTTTGCTGTTCATGCATGCTCAATAAGGGATTCTGGAGGTAGCTGCTGCTTACCTTGCGTATTTTGGCAGGCACACACAGGTATAGTAGGATAAGCTAGAATAGAATCCCATTCTTTCCAACTCAAGATTTAGTGCATTGTTTACTCCAGGCAAACTGATACAACCCAAAACTGAAGTGTGTGTTTTTCCTGCAGCATCCTGCCAATGCCAATGCATCTAAAAAAAACCTAACGCTAACCCTAACCTAATCCTTATATAAAACTATAAACTAAACCCGGAGCTGATCACATTTAGAATATAGTGGGCCCTCCATATCGTCTGTAGGTTCAATATCTGCAGATTCGAGTATCCATGGATCGTCACCACAGACCTAAAACAGCAGCTGCTGCATACCAAAAAGGTGGTTCCCATAACTAAAATGGTGGTACCGCATACACAAAATGGCAGCACCCATAACTAAAGTGGCAGTGCTCATTTATTAATATGGGACTCAACCATCTGCTATCCGCAGGGTGTGTGTGTGTGTTAGAATAAAATCTCTGTAGATACAGAGGGCCTGCTGTAAACATATAATAGAGCCCTTCTAAAATGTAGCATTTTGTATGGAGAGGGGGGGAGAAGATGATGAGAATCAATTTTAAAAATTAGAAATAAACAACATAGAAGTAGCAAAAAGCTTTGATCATTTACACAGAGTCTGCTTACCCTTTCCATCTCTTGAAAATCATCATCTAGTTTTGTTCCTTCAGCTCCACTGATCTTTTCACTGAATAGCTGCAGTAGAAAATAAAAACAATAGTTTTAAAAACTTTGGAGAAAGTCACAAAGGCTGCAAAGTATATGGAGTATTTGCCCCCCACCTCCTTTCAAATATGGTGAAATGATGCAAGATCCCATTGGGACAAAAGGTATTCTCCACAAATTCCGTGAGGAATATTTTCACTGTTTAGACAACACCGCTGACTCATCATTATGCCTACTGGCCCATGCAATTACAGTTGTCCCTTCATATTCGCTGGGGCTTGGTTCCAGGATGCCCCATGGATACCAAAATCCGTGAATACTCAAGTCCCATTATATGCAATGGCATAGCAAAATGGTGTCCCTTATATAAGATGGCAAAACCAAAGTTTGCTTTTTGGATTATGATTTTTTTAAGAACATTTTCAAGCCGTGAATACTTAAATCCATGGATACCAAATCCGTGGATACGGAGGGACAACTGTATACCTAGCCAAATGAGACACTGGGCTCCTCCAGACTGGCAATCTGCCCCATACTATCTTGCACTGATCTCGCCACTTGTTGCTGATTCCTTGTCCAAACACTCCCACCCACCCCCGGGAGAAGGTATTGAAGGAACAAAGTAGGAAGACAGACTGGGAGGTGGGGAGCAGGAGCTGTTGATGCCCCTTCCCTTCAGTAGCTGGGCAAGACTTCTCTGTCACTGGAGAAGTGGGTCTGGGGGAGAGGCAATTGAAATCCTCGTACATTACAAGAGTGGCTAGAAAGAATCCTGTATGGCATAGCACAGGAGCCCTGGTGGCGCAGTGGTTAAATGCCAGTACTGCAAGCCATCACATTGTCAGTTCGATCCCAGAGGGCTCCAAGGTTCACTCAGCCTTCCATCCTTTCGTAGGTCGGTAAAATGAGTACCCGGCTTGTGGGGGCAATTAGCTAACACACATTGGAAACTGCTTAATGCAGTGTAGATGTGTAAATTGCTATTGCTTAAAACAATTTGGAAGCCGCTCTGATAGCCTTGTGGCTGAAGAGCGGGGGTATAAATAAATAAATAAATAAAATAAGCATAGTTCTGCACATGGAACTAGTTCACTATGCTACAACTGTCCATTTAACATCCCTGGACTTGTTGATGTTGTTGTTGTTATATTTATTTCTATCCCACCTTTCTACCAGATCAGGACTCTGTTTTGCTGCTACCCTTCCCCTCCGGCCTTCCATAGCTAGTGGGGTGGAATTGGGAGAGGGGGTAGACTGGAGAAATATCAGGCTATATCCCTGTAGCCAGACATGAGGGTCTGCTGAGGTTGTCTGGAGGTCTCAGTGGATGTAACCATTTTGCATCTAATTAGGGAGACACAGCCAGACACTTCTCTGAAGCCCAACTCCTGCTCTCCACCAACCACAGAATGGTGTGGAGGGCCTGCAGCAATGCTAAGTATGGGAGGGAGGCTTAGGTAACTGCCAAGAGAGGAAGGGAAGTCTGACTTCTGCAATTAGCCAAAAATGGCATATGCAGGTGTAAGGTGTACTTATGTCTATGTATGCCACTAACAGGATGTCAGCCAATATGTCTGCACCCCCCCCCTCCATTAATAAAATACCAAGAGCTCATTGCTTCAGGCTCCTAGAATGGCTACCACAGAGTGCAGAGATGCTGGCTCTATAAATTGGCACCCTGATATATGCACAATCATCATGGTTTGTACAGTCACCGGTGAGCAAGTATCCAAAAGACCACAATCCAGATACGCTTCTGGCTGCTGAATATCCAACCCTTCTATCAACAGTAGCCCTAAGCAGACTAAGACAGCTACTGCAGTTCCAGATTTTGGAACCAACTCATGAACAAATAATGATGTATGTGCGTGTGTGGGGTGTGTGTGCACATGTGCCTTCAATTCACCTGTCCTCTTATGGTGACCCCATGAATTTCACAGGGCTTTCTTAGGGCAAGGAATACTCACGAGATGGTTTTGCCAGTTCCTTCCTCTAAAATAGAGCCTACAGCACCTGGTACTCATTGGTGGTCTCCCATCCAAGTACTTCTAACTAATTCCTATTTGCAAGAATATAGGCATACTTATGAAGGCAACTATAATAACAAAACCAGCTTGTTACCTTGTTGTTGTTGTTGTTTTAAAAAACCTTGAAATTATTGCTTCTTATATTACAACAGCAAAAGGACTGAAGATTGTAACGTCACAAGCAGTAGCATCAATCTTTTTGCAATACCGTTGTCCCTTCATATTTGCTGGGGTTTGGTTCCAGAACCCACCCACCCCCTGTGGATACCAAAATCTGTGAATACTTAAGTCTCATTATATGCAATCTCACAGCAAAATCGTGTCCCTTATATAAGAAGGCAAAATCAAGATTTGCTTTTTTGAGTATTTTTTTAGAAATAATATTTTCAAGCCATGAATACTTAAATCCGTGGATAAGGAGGGACAATTGTATAATTAACTGGTTTTGTTACTTTTATACTTATACAGCCTCACTGCCTAGCTGTGTCTTGTGCCACAGGCCAGTGGCTTGTAGCATTCTGATTTTTAACTGATTAAAATAACCATTTTGTTCCTTTTGAATAATAAATAAAGGGCATTTTTTACATTTTTCAAGTGAGTTACTAACTTGGAGCTGTAAGAGTACTGTAATTACTTTTAAATGTACCTTTCCAATCCCTGTCCAGTACATTCCATCACATGACTGATAAAGTGGTACAGCCTGGACACAGTTTTATTTACAATTAGGCCTCATAGTTAAGCTAATCAAGCAGGACATAAATGCTAATGTTTAAGACAAATGCTGACCCCCTCCCCACACACTTTTTTTTGTTCTGTCTGTCTGTTTTCAAGTTCTCTCTCCCTCATTGCCATGCTATAAAAATAAAGCCTCCTTGCTCTTGCTAAGGCTGCCTCAGTGATGTGTTTATTGATCTGTTATTGTGGCATTCTACCAAAGAAGGCGTCTGGTTTATATTTGCTTGCAATTCCTCTACATATTTCTCTTCTCAGCTATGACCAAAGCCTCCTCCCCAAACTTACCACTGAGCTACTGGATCCCTCCACACCATTCTGTGGTTGGTGGAGTACAGAAAGTGGGAATCTGAAAAGTGTCTGGCTATGTCCCTCTAACAAGATGGAAAATTACTCCACCATCTGCTGGAAGATCCCAGCAGACCTTGGCAGATGCTGTGATCATTTTGTGCTTGGATACAGGGACACAACCATCTCACATCTGGCTTTTCTTCGCAAACGAAGATTCAGGAAGGACTCATCCCGCGCTTTCTGCAAGCGCGCTGATGACTAAAAAGGCCAATCCGAGATAAACAAGTCCGGTTGCAAAAAGCACAGCAGAAGGTCTCCTTGGGTGATGTTTTTGGGTTGTGATTCTTTCTGCGTTGTCGTTTCTCTTCAAGACTTGTTCGGCGTGAGTTCTCAAATAAGGCTGCAGCATTGTGGATAGTGCGTCTCCATGCCTCCCGATGTGAGGCCAGGGCAGACCACTGTTGGTGATCAATTTGGCCGAGCCTGAGATGTTGTTTCAGGGAGTCTTTGTATCGCTTTTTTGGAGCGCCCCTCTTACGCTGACCCGTGGCGAGTTCACCGTAGAGTAGTATTTTTGCGAGGCGATGGTCCTCCATCCTAAAAACGTGCCCTGCCCAGCGCAGCTGTGTTCTCAATATCATGGCCTCAATGCTGGTGATCCCGGCTTGCTCAAGGACAGCACCAAATGCTTAACAAATCCCCTCCCCACTTTTCACCAGCCACGGAATGAGCATGAGGGGGCTGCAGCAACTCAACAATAGGTCTGGGGATGTTGAATGGCCAGCTGCAACACAGTTCTGCATGTGGACCTAGTTGTTGTTGTTGTTAACTGCCTTTGAGTCACCTCCAACTCATGGCAACCCTATGAATAAGACACCCCCAAGACACCCTGTCCTCAACTGCTTTGCTCAGGTCCTGCAGACTCAGGGCAGTGGCCTACTTCATTAAGTCTATCCATCCTCTCTTTCTACTGCCCTTCACCCTTCCTAGCTTGTATTGTCTTTTCTAGTGAGTCCTGCCTTCTCATGATGTGGCCAAACTATGACAGTCTCAATTTAGTTATCTTGATTTCCAAGGAGAGTTCAGGCTTGATTTCTTCTAGGACCCATTTATTGGTCTTTTTGGCAGTCCACAGTATCCATAGAACTCTTCTCCAGCACCACAAATGAGTTGATTTTCTTTCTATCAGCTTTCTTCTCTGTCCCGCTCTCACTTCCATACATGGTGATGGGAAATACAATGGCTTGGACAATCCTGACTTTAGTATTCAGTTTTATATCTTTGCACTTTCGGATCTTGTCTAGTTCTTTCATAGGTGCCCTTCCCAGCCCTAGTCTTCTTCTGATGGCTTGACTGCAGTCTCCGTTCTGATCAATGATTGATCCAAGGTATGGCAAATCTTTAACTATTTCAATTTCCTTGTCATCTCGATTGAATTTATGTAGACCCTCCATTTTTGTTTTCTTAAACTACTGTATTATACTATTTTTTAACCACTGATTCAATCATCCACAGGACACAAAACAGCACACCTAACCATAGAGTCTTCCTAGAAAATGTGTCCTCTTTAGCCATTTTCTAGGTCCTCCAAGACAACTCTTATGTTTTTTTTAAACTGGAAGTCCCATTATGTTCAATTGTGTTTGCCATTATCCACGGTTTTCGGTATTCATGCCCCCCCCCCAAGAACGAATCCCCAGCAGATACGGGGGTCCAACTGTAACTACAAAAGCTATTTTCAAATATAAACCATTTATAGAGTTAAAACCATTAAAATTAAATCACATGCTAAGCTGTATAGGAGTCCTTCTTGCTCTTGTTAAGGCTGCTTGCAATGGTGTGTTTATCGACCTGTCATTGTGGCATTCTATCAAACAAGGAGCTAGGGTTGTATTTGCTTGGAATTCCTTTACCTCAAGACAGGAAAAGAAAAGGAAAGCCGCCACCAGAAAAGCAGCTCTAGCAAAAGCATTCATTACATGTGGGGAGCAGGGAGTTGGATGATATTTTTGAGAAGCAGATAATAAGAGCAGGGGAAAGCAAGACTTACAAGGAAATGTTGTTACTCTCTCATTTTCAAGGCAAAAGCTTGCAATGAATCTTACTTTATACACTGGGAGCATTTCATTCTTTGTCATTGTAACCTTCCTGCCCTTTGATTGTTCAAATATTTTCCCACAGAACCATTGATACATGAACTAGAGGCCTCAACGGACTAACCCCCACTTCTGCTTTGGTGACTATATAAACAATCATAAAATTCATTCTGTGACACTAAAAGCAAAACACAGCTTTGTCTGTACTAAAGCCCTATGAAGCACCAGCCCCTGGAAATGTGGACAGTTGCATGTATGCTTTTGCTATGATCTTGGCTATGGTTGTCAAAACATAACCTCATTTTCTTCCTGCCCTCCTCCCACTGCCAGTAGAAGACTTTTGAAACTATGTACAGTATATCCATGTAAGCACACAAAGAGCCCTTAAAAATAAAATATTATACACTCTTCCTAGAGAGTTTTGGTTGCAAGATTTACCATGGAATAAGGCTCACTGAATTCAGTGTAACTTTCCCCCCCAGCAGATACAAACAGGATTGCATTGTAAACTGATTAGACCAGTTTTCCATCAATTTTAGGCTAATTAACTTCACCATTCCAGTAACCTGTATGACACAAGGTAGGAGAGCATTTACACATATTAAATGGAATGTGAAGCAACTAATTTGTTCCCATTTCCTACTGCAGATTTGTTGTTCAGTTTTGTTTTGTTCTTAGCCAACACAAAAGACCAAACGTTAGGGAGACTAAAATTAAAACCAGTCAATAAGTAATATTCCAATATATTCAAACATCTGCAATACAAATCAATAGCATTCAATTTAATAAATCCATTTGTGATTGCATACCAAATCTAAGAGCCCCAGGTGCGAGATTCTGCGTGTTGTTGCCCCAAAATGCGACTTTTTCCAAGCTCTGGGAGCAAACATGTTTGGCAGAAGCAGAATGGCAAATGCCTATGCAGTAGCTGGAATTGGAACGCATGAAGAGAAGGAATGGAATCAAGGAAGAAAGTGAGTATGGCTGGTTGGCCTAAATGGAAGTGCTCCCCAATATAACATTTTGTTACAGAATCGTGTGTGTGTGTGTTAAACATTATCCCAGCTGTGTGGGAGTTATTTTTCCATGCAATAATTAGGATGATGGCCTTAGGCGATGCACTCGCACATGTCATTCCCTGTATCTGCAGAACCAATATTTTTGGTTTCAGTTAAAAAATAGGGACACATACCATAGAATCATGCTGGAAAATGCCTCAAGAGGTATCCTCTAGGAATTGCTCAGTCCTCCAATGCAACTCTATGGTATGTTTGTACAGGAAGTCCTTTATTTTAATTGGGTTTGCTATTATCCACAGTTTCACTTATAAATGGTAAGTCCAAGAATGTAAACCCTGCAGATACAGAGGTGATGTGTATTTTCCAACGGTCCTGATTTGGCAGGGACAGTCCCAATTAAGTCTCTGTCATTCCACTTTTTCAGCCACTCTCTCTTCCCCTCACTTTCCCCGCATTGACCTCAGCTTACTTCAACTGCTGCAAACTGAGTTCCAAGTAAAAAAGTAATTTGCACTCAACTGATTCAGCAATGGGGAGAGGAGGGGCTGAATCTTGCCCTTCCCAGTAGGCTGAGGCAAAAGCAAACTACTGCAGTGTCTCCCAGCTTGTGTGTTCGTCCTACATTTGTCATTTTGATCACACTGATGTTGCTTGGCCACACATATCCCAGTTTTCATCTGTCAAATCCTGAGGAGTATGGGCCAAGGAGACCTAGGGTTGAACTAACAACCAATGTCTTTCAGCCCAATTTACTGTGAGTATTAAAAGAAAGGGACACATATGCAATCTTGAGCTACTGGGAGAAAGGGTGGGAGAAAGTGCAAAAGATAATAACACATGTTAACTGCAGGCTTGGAGCACTGTAAGAAGTTACAGAAACTGTGCCTTTTAGACAGCTAGAATAAATATCTTTCAATGTATACCAGCCCTAGCTTTAGGGTCTCCTCACAGACCCTGCTCTGACTGCCATAAAGCCATAAAGCATGAATGACAGGGTCTTTTTGGTAGTGGCACTAGCGCTCTAGATTAGAGTAAGTTCCTAATGGAGATCTTTGTTTCTTGGACAAATATTTAAAAACATTTTCAACATGGTTTTTAAGGTGGAATTCCCCAGTCATGTGTAAATGGCTTTTATGGGGATTTCTGTTAGAAATTTTCTATGACAAATTAACATACCTTCTTTATTGTTATTATACAGTCATATCTCCCCAACAAGTAGAACACAACTTAAATATATTTTAAATTCAAATTAAAATACAGTTTTGAATGATTAAGTTTAAGCACAGAAATCCATCACATAGTTCCCTATTTTAGAATCTGCATCCCCCCTGGAGCTTAGAGACCCTAAGGCAACTCTATCAAAAGGTTTTCTTGGCAAGTTTTGTTCAGAGGGGATTTGCCTTTGTCTTCCTCTGAGGCTGAGAGAGTGTGACTTGCCCAAGGTCATCAACTAGGTTTTCATGTCCAAGCAGGGATTTCAACCCTGTTCTCCAGAGTCATAGCCCAATGCTCAAACCACTACACCAGTATTGAAACAGATGGTCTGATTCAGCAATAAGGCTGCTTCCTATCTAAGGTATAAGAGAACCTAGTGATGCTTTGGGGAATAACTTTTATTGCCGCATAATACTCCTCAGTTATGTACTTTTGAGTGTGATAGGTTAACATCTCTTTTCAGAGCCAGGTCTGAACCTTGATCTATAAAGTGGTTGTTGCTGTGTGCCTTTAAGTCTTTTAAGGCACCTAGTAGGTTTCCATGGTCAAGCAAAGAGATGATATCCAGAGTCCGTTGTCCAACACGCAAACCATGACACCACATTAGAGACAAAGAATGAATTCCACGGGCTGCTTCCAGAGGGGTGAGCTACAACTTTCAGAGTCCCACAGCCAGCGTGGCCTGTGTGGATTCCAGGAATTGCAGTCCAAAAAGCCATTCTTCCAAGCTCTGGCCAATCCTTGTGTTTGAGACATTTCAACAGTATCCTAAAAAGCACATGAGACATATGCAGAAAAGTGGTTCAGCTACGATCATGTTTCAAAGGGCCCTTCTTGTGTTCCTGAAAGTCATACCGGATGTCACTTATTTTCACTTAGCTACTAGGACAGCAAGAAGCAGAATCTCAGATTATAAGGGAGGAAAGGAGACAAAGGGCCCTTTTGTCTACAAGTGAATCAAGTAAGATTCTGTGACTATGAGATGATTTTTCACTCTCCCTGGATGGAGTCAGCTTCCACCAGGCAGTGCCACGTCACACCATTGCCTTGCATCTTTTGCAAAACTTGCCTGCTGAAGCCATTCTTCTTGCACAACAAAAAAGCACTTTGTATTTCAGAATTTTCAAGGCATCCCCGACAAACCCGCAAGTGTGCTGCCTCCATGGCCCACTCACTGATTTATCATTCAAAAATATGTGAAATGCCATGGCATTAAAAAAAACACACAGAAGAATGCCTAATATTTCAAGAAGTCATTCGTCAGCCTGTCCCATTTAACCATCAAAACTGATGGCAAGAAATCAGAAGTTCAAATGAATGCATGGTCTTAGAGGGAGATATCAAGCAGTTATCCTGGTAAAAGTAAAGTACAGTTGTCCCTTCATATTCGCTGGGGTTTGGTTCCAGGATCCCCTATGGATACCAAAATCCGTGAATACTCAAGTCCTATTATATGCAGTGGCATAGCAAAATGGTGCCCCTTATATAAGATGGCAAAATCAAGGTTTGCTTTTGGATTATTATTTTTTTAAGAGTATTTTCAAGCTGTGAATACTTATATCTGTGGATACCAAATCCGTGCATACGGAAAGACAACTGTAATTAATTTTAGTCTTGTTTGTGATTCTCTCATCAAGATGTTGAAAGAGAAGTAAAGCAAAGTGTGCTTAAATTTGTGTGACACAGTATTATATACTGTATACGCCCTTGAATGTAGCTCCACGGTTTTGTTTAGCAGCTAAGGCACAGACCTTTGTTCTATGGTTTCCTTAATTTTCGCTGCAAATCGGAGCGATCAAGTAGTATACACTAGCACAATGACTTATGGTATTGTGTTAATGTGCCCATTGTGTCACTTATTGTAGAGCTGGGCAAAATATTGCTTTTCTTGTGGTCTAGTGTGTTGATGGGGTGAGTCCAGAGCAAGAATGTTAGACTTAAAGAAGGAATTATGAAGCATACCTATAACATTTTGCTATCTGATGCAGTGCACATCAAGATGCATAGTAACAGATGCCAGCCAAATTATTTTGGCACATGAGACAGAAAATCTCAGAAGCCCTACCACGGGCCACAAAAAATACAATCATAACAAATGACTACGATTTTTCTGCTTTTTAAGAGTAACTTAAATCAGCTCCTCAAGGGGACCGACCCACACTGCTTCTTTAGCAGTAATTCCAGCAGATTTGAAAACTGGTGGTTCCTGACACCCAGTCAATCAGCTATACCCTAAATCCCTAATTATTGCAAGCCATTTGGATGTGTGAAAGGGAAAGGAAGAACAAGGACACCTCAGTGACACTCTGGATCCCAATCCAAAGGTATACCAGTGATTTTGCAAGGAAGCCAAGGCGGGTGTGATTGAGATTCTACAATTACCCTTCTTTCCCACCTACCAATGCACCCCTGTTCCCCTTTTTCTGTTGTTTCTATTTAAAATTGGGATCTGCAATACTGGTTCTTTGTAAAGAGCTGTACAGATAAATGGCATCATATAAATTAGTAATAGCAATCACATGCCTATTTCAGAAAGCCTTGGGTTACAGAAGCTAAACCATGTACACTTCTCTTCATAAGTTTCCATGCTATAGATGCTTAGTTTGCACTATTTTCAAATCTGTGCATTAATTTAATAACAAGCAAATGCTTTCATCTCATGTTGTTCTTTTCTAGCCTCCGGGTTCTGAATGGCTTTGGAGCACCTTGCCTTTTAATCATGCCTTCCAGTAGGAGCACTATTCCCTTCAGAATTCTCTCACCCATCCCTGGGAACTGGGCCAGCTTCTGTAAGCTTGCAACATGCTCCTGCAGGAAAGAATTAACTCCTTTCTCCTTCCTTTCCTTCATTTGGCAGCCTAGAACCGTCTCTTTCATTGTTAGCCTTGACCAGCTATCAGCACATTCCTTACTCAACAGAGGCAAAATGCCCCTGTCATTCTTGTCGAGGCTCTTCAGCTATTAAGTTACTTTAGGCCATAGCCTCTTTTATGCTTCACATTAGCTCATCTTGTCACTATGACAAAGGCACACTTTTCAATTTTCTGCACCATGGTGGAACCCACAGGCTGGTTTATATATGTAGTAAAATGAGGTGACAGACAGGACTGTACCTCTGTCAACTGCAGGTAGGGGTCGTGTTAAAAAAAAAAAAAACACCCACTCACCCTGCATTATAAAAATTACTGGGGAGATAGTTTCCTTCCAGAACCTTGCCAGTTATGTTTGTTTCCTGTCTTCAGGGAGTTTTTAATAAGAGCATCAATCTAATATGTGGCCTCCATCACCTGCAGCCTGCTGTGGTATAGCCTGTTCTACCACCATTCTGCTGTATGTCTAGATCAAAGCTTCTTAAACTGTGGGCCGGGACCCCATATGGGGTCACATAACTGAATGTTGGGGTCATGAAAAATTTGGCAATTTTAGGAAATCCACACAGTCCCTCTGAGTCTCAGAGTACCATCTGTAACCCTTGCTAACTCACATGTTTATATGTGTCTTCAAATCATCTGCTGACTTATGGGGGCACCATAAATTTCATAGGGTTTTTTTAGGCAAGGAATACTCAGAGGTGGCTTGCCTTTGCCTTCCTCTGAAATATATAGCCTGCAGCATCTGGTATTCCTTGGTGAGCCCCATCCAAGTACTAACCAGGCCTGACCCTCCTTAGCTTCCAAGATCAGACAATTTCTGGGATCTTTATAGTAGAAGTTGCACCCCGTATCCTTGGGGGTATGCTCCTGGACATACTATTTACACGTGAAAGGGCAGATAATAGCTATCTCTATTAAAATATAGGATTTCCAGTACAAACATGCCATAGAGTTATGTTGGAGGACCTAGCGATTCCTAGAGAGGCTATCTCTCTATGCATTTTTCAGCATGACTCGATGGTACGTGTCCCTATTTTTCAGCCATGGATAACTGAATCCACAGACATTGGTTCCGCAGATACGGAGGAGGGTGCAACCTGTATTTAGGCTCTCTGCTAGTTTATAGAGCTGTTCTGAGGATTTTGAATACACTGAGAGATTAACATCCTTCAGTCTTCACCACCATTTATAACATTACTGGTAGCAGTATATTTTCTTTTTATAACACCCTTCAGGTACATGTATAACAGCTGAAAACTAATCATCACCAAAGAAAAGGAGAGCAACTAACAACCAAACCGAACCTTGCATTCAATTCCAGACCCTAATTTGTCAACTAGAACCAGAAGAGGGGGATGGAAGAAACAAAAGCTATGAATGAAGGCATTCATAGATTCATAGAATCATAGAATTATAGAGTTGGAAGAGACCACAAGGGCCATCCAGTCCAACCCCCTGCCACGCAGGAAATCACAATCAAAGCATCCCCAACAGATGGCCATCCAGCCTCTGTTTAAAGACCTCCAAGGAAGGAGACCCCACCATGCTCTGAGGGAGTGTGTTCCATTGCTGAACAGCTCTTACTGTCAAAAAGTTCCTCCTAATGTTGAGGTGGAATCTCTGTTCCTGGAGCCTGCATCCATTGCTCCGAGTTCCAGTCTCTGGAGCAGCAGAAAACAAGCCTGCTCCATCCTCAACGTGACAATGTGACAATACTTCAAACGGGCTATCATATCGCCCCTTTACCGTCTTTTTTCCAGGCTAAACATACCCAGCTCCCTAAGTCTCTCCTCATAAGGCATGGTTTCCAGACCTTTCACCATTTTAGTCGCCCTTCTCTGGACATGCTCCAATTTGTCAATATCCTTTTTGAACTATTATGTGTGGGTTGAGGGGTCACAGAGGTTTAATTTCCCTATCTTTAACAGCAAGATATAGTATAAGGAACAACTTGCAATTTAGTTTTTCACTCTCTAATAGTGAGAATCAGAGCTTGGCTATGTTTTGGGGGATTCTGGGAGTTGTAGTCCAAACTAACTATTTCTCCAAGCTCTGATTAAGAGCAGCTAATACACAAATTGGGAAGCCTCTGGGTCTGAGTAACAACATCCCTTGTGGCATGATAACCAGGATTTCCAAGAAGAGAAAAGAGTAGCACTGATCTTCCAGGTACTGTAATGCTTCTACTTCCCAAACAGGTAATTCGTCCTCCTGATGTGGCATTTTCATAGAGGAAAATCTCTAGCCCCTGGACCTGATCCAGACTATGGAAACTCTTCATCCAGGTTATGGAGGGTCTGGGGAAAGGTCTCTTCAGGCCCCACTCCCTGGTGTGGGAAGATTCCCCCACATCCTACTTGCCTTCCCAATATGGATGACAAGTGGCACATGGAGGAATCTCACTCTTACCTCCTGCCCTGCACTGGCAGGAGGTTGGACCAGATAATCCAACTCTACAGTTTTATCTCTCTCTCTCTCTCTCTCTCTATATATATATATATATATATATATATATATATATATATATATAATTTCTCTTGGGTATGTTGCCATTTTCAGTGTGCTGATTGGCTGCTTAGGTATCAGGATCTGCCTCTCTTCACAGGACTAGGCCCCTGGCTGCACAGCCTCTTTGCAGACTCAGGCCCTGGTTATGGGAGTCTTGGAAGAACCAGGGCCAAGGTATCAGATGCAACTGGCTGCAATTGTGCAGCACACCTGTAGCAGCCAGAGGAACTGCTATTTAATAGCAGCATTCAGCCCTCAGTCTTGTCCACCATAACCTGGTCTTCTGTGCTGTCTGTAGCTGTTCCTTGCTTTTGGGTTGGGGCCTTCTGCACTGTCTGTAGCTACTCCTTGGCCTTGGGGTAGAAACATGTGGAAAGCTTCAGGTCCTTTTTAAACATGGTGGTGGAGGGGCCTTGCATCCTGGTGTGTGTCTGTGGCATAGGTGGGTGTATGTATGTGTGTGGTGTGGGTGTGTGTAGCTTATGGGGTGAGATGTGGGTGTGTAAATGCATTTCTGTGATGGTGGAGGGGCTCTCATGTCCTGGTGTACATGGTGTGTGTGTGGTTGCATGGTGGTGGTGGAGGGGCTCTTGGCATGAAATTAGCCATTATAGTTGATTTGAAAGGGTGTATATTAATGATCATATCCTTCACATGTTTCCTAAGTGCCCAATCAGCAGAGTGGGAACGGAAACATACTGAAGCATTTTATATATGTAGATAATGGTGTATGTTATGCCAGGTATAGCTAGTAGTTCTGTAATTCTATGATCACTGATTTGAGATAAGACTGGAGAAAGAATGCAGGGGGTCCCTATTGGTATCTCTAGTCAATAACTGGAGATATCAGCGGGATCCCCTGCCCGGCTTCAATACCCTTGCCCCATTCTCAGATTAGTATAATATGAAGGAAGGGAAGTCTATTCCCAACTGAGCCAGTTGGGTGGCAAGGAGGCCAGGAGGTATGGAGCAGCTTCAACCTGTGGAGATCTAACCCTTCCCTGTGTAATAGCAACTCTGGTTTTGCTTGTATAGTCATGTAGCCTTGTTTCAGGCTGTTGGTCCTCTTCTGTTTACCAGACTAGCTGTCCCTACCAGTTCCCAACCAAGCACCTTCTTTGTGCCTGCATCCTTACTCCAAGCTCTGTTTCAGATAAGCCTATCACAGTGGCTATCACCTTTTCTTTACCAGGGACCCCCTTTAAATATCTTTTGTTGCTGTGCCCCCCCCAAGATGTAACTCAAGATTTAAAATCCTAACAATAGTAATAGTAAAACCTGATATTATTAATAATAATAATACTGTCACACCATCCATTAACCCTTCCCTCAGAGGCACTGGAGAGAAGACTTTTCTCCTATTTCTTCCTGCAAATTTGTGGCTGGAGCGGATTGAACAGCAATGCCAGCCAGACTTTGCCTTGGCTCTTGCCATGTGGGCTGAGCAGCTGTCAAGCCTTTGCGGACCCCCTGTGAGAACACCGCAGCCCCCTAAAGGTCCCTGGACCACAGGTTAAGAACCACTTGGCTATCAGATTAGACCATGGCCTTCAAATTAAATATGCCTCTTGTAGATCTGACTATCACTGCCTTGTTCAGCTTTAATCCCAAACCTGCCCAGACCTACATTTTACTTCTCTGCTACATGCCTGGCTGTCTACAGTTCCCCAATAAGATGGTTAATACCGCTGAGCTGCATTACAATATTACAGTACATCTGATGTTCTCCACTGCTTGTGGTATAGTTAGTTCTAACTTTGTGAATAATGGCTGTTTTGTTCTCTACATCAGAAGAGAAGGGCAAGCAGCTCCTTCATTCAGATTGCACAGTCTACAGTCGAGCAAGGAGTCTCCTAAAGAGGGGCATGGCAAGTCTGAACAACTTACACCCGAGACTTTGCGGGCAGGCAAAGAACTACTTACTCAAGGAAGTCGGGTATGACTCAACTTGGACTCAACATGGCTTACAATGTAAAAGAACAATACAATTAAGAACATACAAAAAGTGAACTCACAGTATAAAAAATTCAAACCTCCAGTTAAAAGAATAAAATGCAATTTAAAAAGAAAAAAAGCTATTAAAAATAGCCTAGTTTAAAACAATGCAGCACCCTGTAGCTCATTCTTTTAAAACTTTCTGTTTTGTCAGCCTGTCTTGCCTGCCGACAGAAGGACACTAAGGAGGGGGCCATTCCGGCCTTTCTGGGAAGGGAGTTCCAGAGTCTAGGGGCGACCACCAAGAAGGCCGTCTGTTGTATCCCCACCATGGTCGCAACGGTGGTGGGCCTGAGAAAAGGGCCTCTCCTGATGAACTCAGGGCCCAGGCAGGCTCATATCACAGTAGTTATCCGGGGGGGGGGGAGCAGAGAGAATGGATCAAACCATTGAAATTAAAACTGAAATGACTTAATATACTGAAAGTACTTTAAATTAATACAGAGGGAAAGAGAGCACGGGGAAGAGACTGACTGACATCAGACGAGTTTTGCCTGACATCCAACATGACTTGCACTTTCTCTGTCTCCCAAAAAATCCGTCCCTTGGAGACTGTTGGTGATGTCCACCAGATCAGGAACACCAGGGAGAACTTGAATTTTGCTGTGGCTCTTGGTGATGATGGCTGTCTGGTACGCCAGGAGCAACCATTGGACAGGTCTGACATGTAATCTCACCCACGGTAGGCAGTCTATGCTGGAAATCATCAGGCCCTGTAAGTGGGCCAGGAAGTACAGGCCCATCTGCTTGGACATCTTTGTCAGTATGATGGCCTTTGAGATGCTTTGAATCCTTTCTGGTGTAACACTCACTCTGCCTGATCAGAGCCCCAAGATGTAGAATCTCCTGGGATAGGACCAGGTGGCTCCTCCCATATTTGCCAGAAAACCATGGCAATTTAGGGAGTCCAGCACCTGCTGGATTTCCTCTCTGCCCCGATGGAAAGACACTGAGCGTATTAGTGGTAGCTGACAAACTCTGGGACAGCGAGAGGGTTGGACGCACCATCCAATCCCCCCTTGGCCTTCCTCGTCGCTGCTGCGCTGCCAGCTATTCCCATATGCTCCCCATTTGTTAGTTGCATTGGCGGCAGAGGGGAAGCACACTGCAGCCTCACAAAAGACTAAGTCCTTCAGCCAGGCCATTAATTACAAAGGGAAATTCATGCCCGAACAGGGCCCACATTACGGATTCCATCCAATTTTGAAGCAACTGCTTGAAGCTGTGCTTCCAACACTTGCTGGGATGGATATGTGGAACATTTGTCGGCCATGTTGTAGAGGGGTCCTCCCTCACTCATTGGCTCCACAGGCTTCCCATAGCTTCCATCGCCGTCTGGCTGACCCTGCAATTCATTAGGATACGGGGGGGGGTCTGATGGTGCCCGTGTCTTCTCTGGCAGCACCAGGGCTTGCTTCTTCAGCTTGAGCTGTCTGCTGCATTGTGTTCTTCCTTCCACAGGGCCACACAACTGGGGGCCGAGGAGGGAAGGCGTGAGAAGGAGCAGAGCAAAGAGCACAGAGCTAACTACTGAGGAAGGAAATAGGAATCTAATGTTTTGGGGGGCGTTGAGGAGAAGAGAGAGGGGGAAAGAATGGTGACTGGAGTGTAGAGAAGAAAAATGTGTGTGAACAAAGAAAGACAGGAACAAAGACAGGCTTGGTGAGGAGGGTTGCTTCCCCTAGTGGACAGTCTCAAAGGTTTATGCATTGCTGCCTGCAGAGAACTGGAAGACCAACCCTTGTTTAGGATGTTTGCTCCCCATCACAGGGAAACAGTAATCCTCCACCATGAAGGCTCCCTGGGTGAAGCAACTCCAGATATGTGACACAACATCCTAACAATCCCTCCCAGAATAAGGATCAGCAGATCCTCATAGCTAATGGACAAATGATAGTGTCAAACCCCATTTATGAAAAAATCAAAAAGTACCTTCCAGTGTGGTAGCAAGGAAGAATGTTTTTAACAGTGCAACCCTACATGTCTATTTACTCTCCTGGTGTGTGGGTACAAAATTGTATCTTTAGCCTGCAATTCTATGTGTACTTACTTCCTTGGAAATGAGTCCCACGGAGCTAAATGGATCCTACTTTGCACTAAACATGAATGAGATTACCATGTTAGTCTGTTCTACACATCCATAAGACAAGGATGCTAAAGAAGTTGTTTCCACAAATGGTTAGCATTTAGACATAAATCAAATAATATCTGAATATATAATAATCGAGTAAATTGAAGTACAGAACAGGATTCAAATCCTGGTTAGAAGGATGCTGACGCTAATCCTGTGAGTCTGGGCTAACAACACATGCACATTCATTATCTTATGACAGAAGCATGCCCTTTTCACACATGCAACATCCACAATCATCCCACAAGAACTTCCAGCACAGAGCTAGGGTTGGGAAATCAATTTACTAGATTTTGTATTTCTGTATGAAATATTCATTTCACACCTCCCGAGACAGCTAAGAGAACAGAGTTCAGCTTCTCTTGGAAGCATTTGCAAGGTTCATGGTGCACTACATGGAGAAAATTAGCATAAAACCATGTGTAATTTGCAAGACCTGCTAACATACATACATTTGAAAAATGTACCTAGACATACTTCAGTCAAGGCTACACTTTACTCAAGTATAGAAATGCAGATAAAATTCTGTGCTGGATGTGAGCCAAATAATTTCACAACCTGATGCAGGAATAGAATAAGAAAGCTGGTGGGAAACTGAGAAACTCAAACAGATTATCAAATCCTCAGCAACTGTACACACATCGAACCATTAAGTCATCAAGTACTGCATAAACAATGATGGTGATGAAGGGATGGGCATTTACATATAAACTGCCCTTACAACACAGAGAAGACAGCAGCACAAATAAACACAATAAATGTTCCATCTGTTTTGGACAGCACCTTATCAGCAAGGATGAATAGGGACTAGAAACAGGAATGAATATTGAAATGTATCTACATTGTGGTCACATATACAAAATCACATCCTCCTACTTCTCAACAACTCATCTGCAATAAAAACATGAGGAGGTCATCCTGTTTTCATGATATCCATCTCCATTTTCTGATAACTGAAAACTAAAAGCATTGTGCGAAAGGACATATGTTTTGCCATCCAAATAAAGAGTAAATCTTAACTGTAAATCACTGAGATTAAGGGGACGGATCACATCACAGATATGGCCGACCAGTCTGGTAAACAAGCCCAGAAAGGCTACAACCATCAAAACAATGTTAAGAACTTAAGAAGCACCTTGCTGTGTCCCAGATTTAGTAACCAGCAGTTTCAGAGTTAAAACAGAAAACTTTATTGGTACAGTAATCTTGAAAGCGAACCCTACAAGTTCATTGCTCAAAATGAAACTTAACTGACAAACACTACATTAAAAGTATACTCAAATCTGCCCAATCTGGTGAGCTACATATTCATTGGCTATCCATCATCCCGTACCTAGTTCCCACAGTACTAGGGCTCAGCCCCTTTCCCTGTAGAGTTGAAATCCAGATGCAGGGCTTATCAAACCGTCCTAGACACAAAGCACATACAGTAGGAACCCCGTATCCATTCATTCATTATCCACTGATTCAATTATCCACAGGACACAAAACAGCACACCTACCATAGAGTCTTCCTAGAAAATGTGTCCTCTTTAGCCATTTTCTAGGTCCTCAAAGGCAACTCTATGGTATTTTAAACTGAGAGTCCCATTATTTTCAATGGTGTTTGCTATTATCCACGGGGGGCGGGGGGCTAGAACCAATCACCAGCGGATATGGGTGTTCTACTGTACTCCCTTTTTACAGTCAGGCTACATACTTGTTACCTAACACAGAAAGATGCAAATACACTTAGTCACAAGGTTACAGATCCAGACTGAACTTGGCAGGAAAAGGTCACTTCCGGGACCGATCCTGACACTGGTCAGTCCAAAGACCAGCCTAATCAGTGATTAAATGCCAGTACTGCAAGTCACCACGTTGCAAGTTCAGTTCCAGTGGGCTCCAAGGTTCACCAGCCTTCCATCCTTTCATAGGTTGGTAAAATGAGTACCTGGCTTGTGGGGGCAATTAGCTAACACACATAGAAACTGCTTAATGCAGTGTAGATGTGTAAATTGCTATTGCTTAAAAAAAAACAATTTGTAAGCTGCTCTGATAGCCTTGTGGCTGAAGAGCAGGGTATAAATAAATAAATTATATATATATATATATATATATATATATATATATATATAAATCCATCATTGTTTCTACAGTGGCCAACTGTAGGAAGTCCACAAGCAGGACATGAATGCAACAGCATGCTTCTGTTCATATTCCTGAGAAACCTACTTTCAAAGACATACGTTTCACTAGTCCCTCTCTCCACACATGCCAGGCTATCATTTATTTGTGAAATATTCAACCTGAACAGAGAAAGTAGAGAAACAGCTGTTTATCAACACTAAAACACCTCTATTCTGATCTACTGTATTCTTACTCATCACTGGTCAGTGTGATGTGATGGGGAAAATGTCAGACTACGAGTGGGAAGACTCAGGTTCAAACTCTCAGCCAGGTGGGTCAGTCATCACCTCTCAGCCTAAGCTATCTCACAGGACTGTGGTATAGATAATATGGGGAGAGGAAAAGAACAACATATGCCACCTTGGGCAGGGGGAAGTGTGACATCAATGTAATTTTAAAAACAGGTGGCTCATCAGGTATTTACTTACAAGCCTTAGTCTTATAGGTATCCTTACAATATGTCAGCAAGAGAGAAAGTTTTGTACGGCATAGCATACAGAAAGAGGCATTGCTTCTATGCCAAAGAGTAATAAACTGAAACATTTTTTATCTCCAGAGCAGAACAAAAAGCTCCCAAGGATATCATTCTGTTTGGAGATGCAAGAAAAAAGTAATCCAGGCTTTGAAATAAACAAGTGCCAATTTTATGTGGAGATACAGGAAGGGGTAAACATCAAGAAACATACCTAAAAAGAGTGGGGTGGTATGTGTGTCTTCAATTCATCTCTTGACATATGACAACCATACTGATTTAATAGGGCTTCCTTAGGCCAGGAATACTCAGAGGTGGTTTGACATTTCCTTCCTCTGAAATATAGCCTACAGCACCTAATATTTCTTGGCAGTCCCCCTTCAAACTACCAACCCTGCTTGGCTTCCAAGATGAGATGGGATCTGGCGCCTTCAGGGGTTAGGACATTGTCCTCTCATAAAAAGAAGACAATATCCTGAAACAAAATAGGATCAAACAGGTAAAATGGCAGCTAGCCTATAGAGGAGTATGGTTCAAGTAAATTCAGTTTTGGAATAAGCATCATAGAACTGGAAGAGACTACAAGGGCCATCCAGTCCAAACCTCTGCCATGCAGGAATACACAATCAAATCATGACAGGCTATTGAGTTCCAAAACTCAATAGTTATTTTTCTTTCAGAAGTACAGTATATCCATTCACGAGCAAACAGCACAATTTTACCTCCCCTCCCTGCCCCAAACATCAGCAAAAACACACGCCACAGAACCTTTTACAAGCCAGAAATCTTGGTGCTGTGAAAATCTACCATCCTACCTCATCCTCATAACAGGCAAACTGCCAGGCCTTCCAAGGCGTCCTTCATTTCTCCTGCTCTAACCTGATTAAGCACATAAATGGGGGAAACAGACATATCCTTGTTTACTGCCATATAAATGCAGTCTCTAGCACAAGAGCAACTGAGGCCTATAAACAGAAAGGGATTAGAAATAATAACTACAGTTGTTCCTTCATATTTGCTGGGGTTTGGTTCCAGGACTCCCCATGGGTACCAAAATCCATGACTACTCAAATCCCATTATATGCAATGGCATAGCAAAATGGCGTCCCTTATATAAGATGGCAAAATCGAGGTTTGCTTTTTGGATTATTATTTTTGAAATAATATTTTCAAGCTGTGAATACTTAAATCCATGGATACCAAAGCCGTGGATACAGAGGGACAACTGTATTTGCAACCACCCATATACAGAACTTCAGGGCACTGCTTTTCCGTGGTGATGGGATTGCATGCTCCTGCGAGGCAAAAGGCTATGCTGAAGGCAGCAGTACTGCTTGTAGGTTATACCATGTCACACAGGCTTTTGCTGAGGAGCCAGACTAAATGTGCCAGACAGGACCCAGGCAGCAACAGTAGTGGCGGGGAGACACTAGCAGAGGGTCTTTCAGAGACACCACATCTAACACTTGTTAGCTACACAACTCATATTACAGCAACAAGGAATGTGAGAAACATGAATCAGGGGAAGCTAGACAGTAAAACAAGAAATGGAAAATATAAACATTGAAATACTTGGGGTGAGCGAGCTAAAGTGGACAAGAACAGAACATTTTGATTCAGATAATTACACAGTGCTTTACTTGCGAAATGAAAATCTAAGGAGAAATGGGGTAGCAGTGAGGAGAAATGTAGTAAATGCGGTCAAAGGATATCATGCAAAGTATGACCGAATCATGTCAATAAGACTTCAGGGAAAACCCAGGTGATATGGCAGGAGCCAAGGCAAAGACTGGCTGGCTTGGCCTGCGCATTGCCATTCAATCCTCTCCAGCCACAAACTTGCAGGAAGAAGCAGGAGAAAAGTCTTCCCTCCTCCTCCAATGCCTCTGAAGGAAGGTTTCATGGATGGTGTAATAGTATTGTTGTTGTTAGGGTTTTAAATCTTGAGTTTAGTTTTGAAGGTCCACGGCAATAAAAGATATTTAAAGGGGGTCCCTGGTAAAGAAAGGGTTAAGAGCCACTGGGTTAGATATCCCTGCTGAGACAGAGTAGGCAGCCACAAACCCAGGTTTCCTACTGAATAACATGCAATTGGCCCAGAAGATAGTAAATCTCAACCTTTTCGCCCATTCATCCTGTGAAGAGGTCAAGGTCTAAAGGATGCAAAGGAATTTCAATACCTGTACTATTAAAGGAGAAATCTATAAAAAATTTCACTAAAGACTGAAAACCCTGTTTAGACTACATTAGCAAGAAGGAAGAGATAACTATGCTTGGAGAGGAGATTTTGTGATACCTAGAAATATTATTACTATAAGGGTAAGATTTTAAAGACTATGTAACACCAAGGAAGTTTAAAATACTATACAGTGATTTTGGCCAAAAGATTATTTGATTTGCCATGTCATGTTTAATTTGTGTCTGTACTAACATGTAGGTGTTATATATATGTTTAATATGTAATATAATGTTGTATTGTTATGTAAGAATTGCGAAAACCAATAAACCAATAAAAACATTTTTTTAAAAAATGAAGGATGCTCAGGAATTAACAATCCCCTTCTATAAAAACCCCTCGCCATTAACCCTCCTGTAAAAACACAACAGGCTGAATCCACACTACACAAACAATCCAATTTGAAACTGGATTATTTGCCCTGGCTCCTTCCTTCCTATGGAATCCTGGGATCTGCAGTTTGGTGAGCCACCAACACTATTTGACAGAAAAGACTAGAGACCTTGCAAAACTACAAATCCCAGATTAAGAAATTATCTAAAATTTGGGAACCTTTTATGGATTATATTAAATTATTACGAAGAGACCTGGCAATTTGTGGATTTAATTTGTAATAAGAGCCTTTTCGTTTTGTTAGGAAAAGGGAGTTTAAAATGTTAAGAAGAATGACTAATTAAGAGGTATGTGAATAGTATACAGTAATGATACAAAGTAACATCAATATAAGCAAAGGAGAAGTATTACTTCTTTTAAAAAATTCTCTGTCTTTTTTTCTAGTTTATTTTGTAATTCATATTGGGGGGTGGGATAGGAGGGAATCTTTAACCTTAGCTATCTTATGTTGTTTTGTTTTGATGATATGTTTTTCCCTTTTTTCCCTGTTATGTTGATCTTTTCTTTTCTCTTCTATTGTTTGATTGCAGAAAAAATAAAAATATTTAAAAGTAAAAGGGGACTGAGGAATTTCTTTTTAAAAACACACTACAAATCCCAGATTTACAAATGACAAAGCATGTATGGTTTCAAACTGGATTTAGTTGTGCAATGTGGATACAGATACAGACACACTCAAACTACAAATCCCAGATTTACAAATGGCAAAGCATGCATGCAGTTTCAAACTGGATTTATTTGTGCAGTGTGGATACAGATACAGGCACAAACACACAAACTACAAATCCCAGATTTACAAATGGCAAAGCATGCATGCAGTTTCAAACTGGATTTATTTGTGCAGTGTGAATACAGATACAGGCACAAACACACAAACTACAAATCCCAGATTTACAAATGGCAAAGCATGCATGCAGTTTCAAACTGGAGGTATTTGTGCAGTGTGGCTACAGATACAGACACACACAAGATCCCAGATTTACAAATGGCAAAGCATGCATGCAGTTTCAAAAGTATTTGCGCAGTGTGGCTACAGATACACACACACACACATACACACACAAACTACAAATCCCAGATGTACAAATGGCAAAGCATGCATGCAGTTTCAAACGGGATTTATTTGTGCAGTGTGGCTACAGATACAGACACACAAAAACAAACTACAAATCCCAGATTTACAAATGGCAAAGCATGCATGCAGTTTCAAACTGGATTTATTTGTGCAGTGTGGCTACAGATACAGACAGACACACACACAAACTACAAATCCCAGCTTTATGCAGTTTCAAACTGGATTATTTGTGCAGTGTGGATACAAACACACACACACACACGGATCTGCAAAGCCCTCCAAGCTCTACCGGAAGGATTGCAGATTTCACACCCAGCCCCAGATGATTTCCGGCGGAGCTGAGCCTCCTCTTCTTACCTGGCTGGCTTTATGGAACTGTTTCTTCAGCCCCGCCACCGACATGCTGGTTTTTCCTCCCAGCCCAAAGCAACGACGGGCCCGGAGGAGGAGGTTGGAGGCTGCCTTTCTCTTTTGCTTCGCCAAGCCTCCGCAGAGAGCAGATGAAAGAAGAACCCTGGCGTTCCAAACACCCTCCACGCCTGGCTGCCCATTGGCCAGCGACGTGTCGGATGCAAATGAGGGAGGGGCAACTCGCCCAGCTATTGGTCCATCGGAGAGAGTATGTAAAAAAAGAAAGAATCCTCGGGACGCCAACGTTCTATTATGGCTGGAAGGCGGAGGGAAGAATGACTGACTCTAACCTGATTTCCCGGGAACTCCCTTATTCAAGCTAATTTGCGCAGAATGACCGACTCTTAACTTGATTTCCTGGGATCTCCTTTATTCCAGCTAATTTGCGCAGAATGACCAACTCTTAACCTGATTTCCTGGGATCTCCCTTATTCAAGCTAATTTGCGCAGAATGACCGACTCTTAACCTGATTTCCTGGGATCTCCCTTATTCAAGCTGATTTTTTTGAGCTCCCTGATTGACCTTCTACAGTTGTCCTTCCGTATCCACGGATTTAAGTATTCACGGCTTGAAAATATTCTTTGGAAAAAAAATAATAATCCAAAAAGGAAACCTTGATTTTTGCCATCTTATATAAGGGACACCATTTTGCGATGCCATTGCATATAATGGGACTTGATTATTCACGGATTTTGGTATCCACGGGGGTCGTGGAACCAAACCCCAGCGAATATGAAGGGACAACCTGTAATTTGCGAAGAATGACTTACTCTTACCTGTGATTTCCCGAGATCTCCCTTATTCAAGCTGATTTTTTGTGGGCTCCTTGATTGACCTTCTACAGTTGTCCCTCTGTATCCACGGATTTAAATATTCAGGGCTTGAAAATATTATTTTTTAAAAAAATAATAATCCCAAAAGCAAACTTTGATTTTTGCCACCTTATATAAGGGACACCATTTTGCTATGCCATTACATATCATGAGACTTGAGTACAGTATTCACATTTTGGTATCCAAGGATTTAAGTATTTGCGACTTGAAAATATTCTTAAAAAAAATAATAATCCAAAAAGCAAACCTTGATTTTTGCCATCTTATATAAGGGACACCATTTTGATATGCCATTGCATATAATGAGACTTGAATATTCTTATTTTGGTATCCAAGGATTTAAGTATTCAGGGCTTGAAAATACTGTATTCTTTAAAAAAATAATAATCCAAAAAGCAAACCTTGATTTTTACCATCTTATATAAGGCGTACCATTTTGCGATGTCATTGCATATCATGGGACTTGAGTATTCACGGATTTTGGTATCCAAGGATTTAAGTATTCGTGGCTTGAAAATATTCTTTAAAATAATAATAATAATCCAAAAAGCAAACCTTAATTTTGTGATCTTATATAAGGGACACCATTGCTTATAATGGGACTTGAGTATTCATGGATTTTGGTATCCACGGGGATCCTGGAACCAAACACCAGCGAATATTAAGGGACAACTGTAATTTGGAGTGATGACTGAATAAAGGTAAACAAAATGCCCTGAGTAACCATCACAGTGCTGAATGGCTGAAATTGGGTGTGGAAAATTGTGTATCTGTGGGAGAACCACAATCCTGCGGAACCTAACCTACTTCACAGCATCCTTGTGAAGCTAAAAGGCTACTTGGATCTCTTCAGGGAAAGTATGGCTGGGTCAAAGCATTTTGATGCTAGTGACCTAAATACCCCCAAAGGCACCAGATCCTGTCTGATCTTGGAAGCTAAGCAGAGTCAACCCTGGTTAGTACTGTACTTGGATGGGAGATCACCAACAAAGACCAGGTGCTGTAGGCTAGTGTCTTGTCTACAGGAGGGGGGGAAATATGAACATGCCCAAAAAAGCAAGGCATTTGCAATGATCCAACCTGTCTTCACGGCCAAAAGAGCCCCCCTAAACTCCACATGACCCCTAGCCATTACCTGTGAGTGATGTACTCACGATTTTATATCTGCCACCACCAAATTAAAAACAAAAAACAGTTTGCCATGTGCACACAAGAGATAGTTTGTATTTACAAAGAAAGAAAGAAATAGAGTATAAGATCGCTGTGTTATCAATTAACCAGACCCTCACTTAGATGAAAATTTAACATGGCGGACACATGCACTTTTCCTGTTTGCTAGCCCTGACCTCATGCTAGATTATGCTGCCTGTTCATATCTGTGCGAATGCAAATGTTCAAATGATTGCACGTTCACATGTCATACAGAGATTTTTTAAAAATCCACACAAAGCCCCGGATGCAACACACACGGACATTGCAATAGATTTGGCTGCCCCCCTTCCAAATGACACATATTTATACTTATGTCAGTATGAATGTATCGCCATATGTTTGCATGCCATTCATATTATTTTGACCGTATAGACAAGACCTATATTTCAGAGGAAAGAACTTGCAAAACCACGACGGAATTCAGGGGGTTCCCATAAGTTCATCAGGTAACTTGAGGGCACATACACATACTACAGAATAGCAAATCACACACACACACACAAACACCCTGTGTGTGTGGTGTGTGCTAATAGATAGAATACTCAAATCCAGTCAAATTATTTTGGCATAGGAGCCAGTAAATTCTTCAGTTACCTTCCCAAACAATATTAACACATGGACTAACCATTTGGTGCCCTTTCTGTGACACTGAAAATCTGCTGCCTTGGGATAGCTGCCTAACTGCTTAATAGCAGGGCAAACCCTGAGGAAAAGGTTAAGAAATACTCATGCTGACTACAAATATCAACCTGTTTGGTAAGAGATTAAAATGGATCTTTGGTCCCATCTAGTGGCTGAATGTCAAAGGCTATGAATCTGTTGAGTAGCTCAAAGATTGCCAATGATTCATAGCAGTGGTTTTCAAACTCTCATACCAGTGTATTGGTCTACCACACTCAGGGAACACTTTCCATGGCAATCCATCTACCCAAATAAAGTACAGGGGAGGTTTCACTGTGAACAGTGCAAAATGGTAAGGGAGGATATATTACTGTACTACAGACTGTAATATCTAATCCTAGAACTCAATAATAAAGAATACATTTTCTATAAATTTTCAGTGTATACTGTGATTCTTAATAAAGTTTGTTTTAGTGCAATGATTATTATAACATATATACAAAAGTGTCACATGCAAGTAATCTCTCTCTCTGGCTTTTCTTCGCAAATGAAGATTCAGGAAGGACTCATCCCGCGCTTTCTGCAAGCAATGACTGAAAAGGCCAATCTGAGATAAACAAGTCTGGTTGCAGAAAGCACAGCAGAAGGTCTCCTTGGGTGATGTTTCCGGGTTGTGATTCTTTCTGCGTTGTTGTTTCTCTTCAAGACTTGTTTGGGGTGAGTTTTCAAATAAGGCTGCAGCATTGTGGATAGTGCGTCTCCATGCCTGCCGATGTGAGGCCAGGGCGGACCATTGTTGGTGATCAGTTTGGCCGAGCCTGAGGTGTTGTTTCAAGGAGTCCTTGTATCGCTTTTTTGGAGCGCCCCTCTTACACTGACCCGTGGCAAGTTCACTGTAGAGTACTATTTTTGGGAGGTGATGGTCCTCCATCCTGGAAACGTGCCCTGCCCAGCGCAGCTGTGTTCCCAATATCATGGCCTCAATGCTGGTGATCCCTGCTTGCTCAAGGACAGCAACAACACACACATATACACAGAATACACACATATACACAGGATAGATAGATACCGGTAGATGTATTCTGTGTTGTTTCTGAAGATAGATCAGGTAGATTCACCACAGTTTACAGGAAAGCACTGGTTTATCTTTCTGAGTGTTTGTGAATATCAATGTCTCTCATTTTAAGAAATGTTTTATGGCAAAGATATTTCTTTGCTCTCAGTGAAACCCAATAGGCCTTTGGGGAGCTGCCTGCATTGTACATCTGGGAATCATCACACGTTAGGTTGGTTGGTTGGTGAGGCAACAGGAAAAGTATGATGGGTCACAGATGTGAAATGTGGAAATGCTCCACAAAACCTCTGGTTCCCAGAGTTGCACAAAAACAGGTTTCATAAACCTTCACTTGCCAAATCTAATTTACTTTTTAAAGTGAGGATGAGCAGCAGAATGGAGACAGCAAGCCAGAATATATGAAAGCAAGCAACTTAACATTATTTAAATAGTTTTAAATGATAGATAAATGCATACATGCAGCAGTTAGTAAGAGGTTCTGTCTTAAGGAGCAAAGACACCAGTGGTTTTGGAGAAATACATTAAGACTTTTATTTTAGGAACTCCATTCTAAGATAGGAAAGTTACTCAGGGTGCTATCCTAAGCTAACTACATCACTACAGAAGGCAACAGAGGAGGTGGAAAACTTCCTAAGAGTATCAGTTTACATCACAGAGGGAACAGGATAGTAGACCAGCAGAGAGGACTGTCAGTCACTCAAACTATCTAACCCTAAAGCTACTGCCCACTCTGAGGCATTCTTAACACTTTCAGTGCTAAGCATTGTTGTGTTTCCAACATAAAAGTTGTTGATGTTGTTTCTGACATGGAGCACACAACTTGCAAAAGTTACTTTGGGACCATAGTTCCCATAATCCCCCAGGCAGCATGGTTGGGGACATGGATTTACATCTTGGGAAAGCCTGAAAGGTTGCAGGTCCAGTTAAAAAGGTGGCATGCCTCAGCACAATCTAGCCAAAGTGAAGCACTGTTTAACCCTATCAATTTCCGTTTGTAAATGTTTGAAGTGTGCAGAGAAAACCGGACTTGTAACAAAATGTTACAAAAATGGCAAAAATGTTCCTCATAGAATTTGAGGAGAATACAGTTTGTCTTAATAGCATCCTGTATCAATCCGCCATATTTGGAAGGGGGAAGGCAAAACTGCCAAAAACTCCACAGGAAAAGCCTTTGCGGCTTTTCCTGTATTTGTTAAAAAGCTCCGTAGGGAATGCACATTCCCATTCATTGGGACAATCAAAGACAAAGAGAGGAAAGTTGGAGCAGATCAGTTTGCCTTGTCCTTTGCAGGGCAGCAGGTGACTGGCGGCCACAGGAAACAAAAAATATAGGATTTGCTACTATCTGCAAGTTTGGGGATCTGTGGAATGTCTTGGACTGTATCCACTGCAGATAAGGGGGTCTTATTGTACTTCAGGTTAGGTCTGTAGCCAGAAATTTTGAGGTGGTGTGGCCTGAATATAACAAAGGTGACCAGCATAATATTAAATGAACAGTAGGTATGGCATGATACATGTACATTCATTATTACATGGGTTCCACATTCTTTGTCAGAAAATGAATATGTGCACAGGCCAGATAAATGCAGCCCAATGAAATGACTGAAAAATCTGTTCTTGAGTTTAGAGCAGAGGTGGGCAAATTGTGGACCCTGATGCCCCCACACACACCAGTCCCCACAAAGCCCACAACTCCCTCAAATTATTATTATTATTTTTGACAGAAAGCCTTAAATGCATGAAAACAAGTGAAAATACTCTACTCCACCCCTCACAAGCATGCCATACTAATGCCAAATACCTCCATTTTTCTCTCTAGTCCCACTCAAAATGATGATGGTAAGGTCACTTCCTGTCACCATTTTGAGAGAGAGTACAGAGGAAAACAGTGCAGCTTGCAGAGGGGGCAATTGGCCCCTGGCTCCCATACATTTGCAGTGGCTGGGCCTCCTTGCCCCCTTATGTGCACCTCCCTCCCCCAATGCCCCTATTTCAAGTGAAACTTGAAGTCAGCATATTTCCTGCTAGAGTCTTCTCCAAAGTCTGCTGACCCCTCTTCCCTAATTTCATCTCAGGACATCATGCAGATATAATGGCCTCAACATTCAGATTTCCCCACCTCACATTTTTTGAACATTTCGTCTGCTCTTGAGATGTCAAAAGCTCGCACGTGTTTTTGTGCTCTTTTGGTTGGCCTACTAAAAATGTTCCATTGATATGAATTTTGGAGTTAAGATACATGATCCTACTGTTTATAGGGGGCCTATAATGAAATCCTTGTTTCCCATACCTGGGAATTCCCTGCAATTTTAGCCTACTCACAACCCATTCAATCTTTCTTTTCTTTTCTTTTCTTTTCTTTTCTTTTCTTTTCTTTTCTTTTCTGGAGCAAAGCGGACTTGGCCCCATTTAGTTGGAGCACTGCTTTAATAACCTGCACAGTCTGATCCTATTCATGTTTACTCAGTAATGAGTTTCACTGTGGTAAATGGGATTTATTCCTAGGTAAGTATGCAAAGGATTGCAATTTTATTTGCTCAGCTAACTTTTGCTTTGTTGATGATGTATGTTTTCAAGTCATTTCCAAGTTATGGCAACCCCATGGTGAACCCATCCTGTGGTGTTTTTTGTTTGTTTTTTCTTGGCAAGATTTGTTCAGAGCTGATTTGCCTTGGCCTTCCTCTGAGGCTGAGAGACTGTGACTTGCCCAAGGACACCCTGTGGATTTCCATGGTTGAGTGGGGATTCCAAGCCTGGTCTCCAGAGTGTAGTCCAACGCTCAAACCACTACACCACATTGGCTCTCTTTTGCTTTACAGGCATTTATTTATACAAGATTGTGATACTCACACTGGACCACAGGTGGCAGTGACCTCCTGTGATTATAATACTAGAGAAACTTCTCCCAGGTTGAGGGAGCCCAGCATCAAAAAGAGATGTTCAGAACTGCTGTAAAATCAGCCTTCTGTAGTACATTCAGTTCCTTCTAGTGACAAACCATAAAACTCACTGCTGTTACTTTTATTTTCCTCTGCTATGTGAGGAAGTGTCATCCAATTTAAATATCAAGCACAATATTCCATTCTTGTTAGTAACTGCTGTCAAGTCAACTTTGACTTATGGCAACCCCATGAATGAGAAACCTCCAAGTCACCTGGTCAGAACTTGCAGACTCAGGGCAGTGGCTTTCTTGAGTCTATCCATCTGGAATGTGGTCCACCCCATTTCTCCTTAGATTTTCATTTCCTGAGTAAAATACTGTATAATTTATCTGACTCAAAATGTCTCATTCCTATCCACTATAGCTCACCCACCCCCAAGTACTGCAATGTTTATACATTGCACTTCTTGTTTTACTATGTCTAGCTTCCCCTGGTTCATGCTTCTCACATTCCATGTTCCTATGTCTTGTGCAGCTTTGAATTTTCCTTTTGCGTCTGAGCACATCAATAGCTGAATGTCCTTTCAACTTGAGTCCAGCTATGTCACGAGCCACAGTGCTACTCTTAGTTCTCCTCTGTTATATCCCAGTAGCTTGTTGAGTGTCATCCAACCTGGAAGTTTCATCTTCTGGCACTATTGTTTCATTTTGGATTGACTCATCATAGGGTTTTTGTGGTAAAAGATCTTCAAAAGGAGGTATACCGTGCCTCCCTCTGCACAGTACTAACAAGTGTAAGCTATGGTGTCACTGCCATTATCTCTGTATCCCATAGTAATCAATTAATAGTACTGTATGTTCCTTTCTTCTTTCTTTCTTTCTTGCCTTAAAAAAGAAATACTGTATATGCATCTTAAGGTTGCCACTTGAAGAAGTGACACAAGAAAGAGACAAGGAAGTATCAGAACCATCAAGAGTTTATAGCATATGTTATTAAATGGCCATATGGTTAAAAACTGTTTTTATTAAAGTTATTTCCTTGATTGTACCCTGCCCTGAGATATACAGATATAGGATAGGACAGAAATTATTAGATAGATAATATTCAAAGAAGTAGCCATGCTAGCCTGTTTTAGCATTAAAAAAGGGACAATAAAGGAGCAGTAAGATCTTTGAGACCAAATGGGAAGAAGAAATTTCTAGCATTAGCTTTCCTGGACACAGACCACTTCATTAGATGTATGGAGAGAATCCTCTGGTGTGTGTGTGGGGGTGGGGGGGTTAATAGAAAGGCAAAACATGTTGGAGTGCTGTTAAGTATCAATGTAACAAGGTTTATAAACAGTAGTTAAAACACAAAAGTGAAAGGCAGGTTTTGCATACAAACTCAGATAAGCAACTTTAAATTACTTTTAAGGCTAATTAAAAGCTCCCTTTTAAGTACTATTTATGACCACTGTTGAGCTGAGATTTCTCACACACCCCCAACATCTTTTGCATTTCCGTTACTTTTCATGTTCCTCCTCTCCAATTGTAGTCTTCACTCCATGGGTCTGATGGAGTGAACAGTGTCCATGAAGGCTTACAATAGAAATGTCTTCTTCCTAGTTAGCCTCCTGGATTCTTGTATGTCTCTTTACAGACAGCTAAGATAAGATCATTTGCTTCATTGGAAGAGCAGGGTTCAGTAGCCATCTGTCCTACTTAGAGAAGACCATCCTCTCTTTGAAGGCATACTTTGTTTGAAGATCAGTCCATTGTAGGTCTAGTTTAAAGATAAAGAAGTTGAAAGAGTAGAGGCCTTGAAGTTACCCAGGGACACTGAACACTTGGACAGGAGACAGAGCAGCAAGACACCCAGGTCACCTGCTCACAGTCTCCTCTGCTGTGGTGAGATGTCTGTTATCCCTACTTAAACTATACTAATTCTGTATTCTTGTTCTCAAAAATGTAGGCCATGTTAGTCTGTATCAATATGCAAAGACATCTTTTAGCACCTTTGAGACTACAGTTGTCCGCTGGGGTTTTGTTCCAGGACCCCCCGTGAATATTCAAGTCCCATTATATGCAATGGCACAGCAAAATGGTGTCCCTTATATAAGATGGCAAAATCAAGGTTTGCTTTTTGGATTATTATTTTTAAAGAATATTTTCATGCCGTGAATACTTAAATTCATGGATACCAAATCCATGAATATGGAGGGACAACTGTAATTCAGAGCAAGAACTTTGTAGTACAGTACAGTAGTATCTTTCATACTTGATCTACTGCATCAGATGTTTGGTTGCATAATGCTCTGGCCTGGCCCCAGATGAAGGTGCCAGTGTAGACATGCCACTAAATCAACAGTGTGATGCAGCAACATAAAAGGCCAATACAATTCTAAGCTATGTGAACAGAACTATAGCATACAGATCTAAGGGAGTTATAGTACTGCTCTGTTCTGCTTTGGTTAGATCTCACCTGGAGTACAATGTCCCGTTCTGGGCACCAGATTTTAGAAAGGATATTGGCAAACTGTAACCTCTCCAGAGAAGGGTTACCACAATGGTAGTGGTTCTGGAATCCAAGCTGGGTGAGGTGTGTTTGAGAGAGCTTGGTATGTTTAGTCTGAAGAAGAGGAGATTGAGAAGAGATATGATAGCCATCTTTAAATAATGGCAGGTGGAGGAAGTTTATTTTTTGGCTCTCCCGGAGATAGGACTTGAACCAAATTCCAAGAAAGGAGATTCTGATACAAGGTTAGGAAGAACTTCCTGACTGTAAGAGTTGTTCAACAGTGGAACAATCCACTTGGAAAGATGGTGGGTTCTCCTTCATTGGAGGCTTTCAAACAGAAGTTGTATAGCCACCTCTCAGGGATAATTTCACTGTGGATTCTTATATAGGCAAGGGATCTGTGTCTATATTAGTAAAACTGTCAGAAGAAAAAGTGGATTAGAAGCATTTGTAAAGCATTGAGTTTCCTGGTTAATATGATGGTATTGTTTACATTGACATAAGCCAGCGACCTGAGGACTGCTGCTGAAAATCTGTCTGATCATTCAAATTAATAAGCAAACATCAGCTTTGCGTATTCCAGCAGGCCCAGTCATGACAGTACAGTTGCCCCTCCACATTCATGAACTTAGCATTCGCGGTTTTGCATATTCGCAGTTTTGGGAGGGCCCCCCTCCCTCCCAAAACCGCGACAGGGGGCCTCCGGAGGCCCCCGTGAAGGCCCTGAGAGGGAGGGGGAGGGCCGGGGCGGCCTCCACGGAGCCTTCCGAGGCCCCGTGAAGGCCCTGGGTTGGAGGGGGGAGGGATGGGGAGGCCTCCACGGAGCCTTCTGAGGCCCCGTGAAGGCCCTGGGTGGGAGGGGGGAGGGACGGGGAGGCCTCCACGGGGCCTTCGGAGACCCTCCGGAGGCCCTGTGAAGGCCCTGGGGGGAAGGGGGAGGGCCGGGGAGGCCTTCACGGAGCCTTGCGAGGCCCTGTGAAGGTCCTGGGAGGGAGGGGGAGGGCCAGGGAGGCCTCCATGGAGTCTTGCGAGGCCCTGTGAAGGCCCTGGGGGGAGGGGAGGGCCAGGGAGGCCTCCATGGAGCCTTGGAGGCCCTGTGAAGGCCCTGGGAGGGAGGGGGGAGGGACGGGGAGGCCTCCACGGGGCCTTCGGAGACCCTCCGGAGGCCCCGTGAAGGCCCTGGGTGGGAGGGGGAGGGACGGGGAGGCCTCCACGGGGCCTTCGGAGACCCCCCGGAGGCCCCGTGAAGGCCCTGGGTGGGAGGAGGAGGGACGGGGAGGCCTTCACAGAGCCTTCGGAGACCCTCCGGAGGCCCTGTGAAGGCCCTGGGGGGAAGGGGGAGGGCCGGGGAGGCCTTCACGGAGCCTTGCGAGGCCCTGTGAAGGTCCTGGGAGGGAGGGGGAGGGCCAGGGAGGCCTCCATGGAGTCTTGCGAGGCCCTGTGAAGGCCCTGGGGGGAGGGGAGGGCCAGGGAGGCCTCCATGGAGCCTTGGAGGCCCTGTGAAGGCCCTGGGAGGGAGGGGGGAGGGACGGGGAGGCCTCCATGGGGCCTTCGGAGACCCTCCGGAGGCCCCGTGAAGGCCCTGGGTGGGAGGGGGAGGGACGGGGAGGCCTCCACGGGGCCTTCGGAGACCCCCCGGAGGCCCCGTGAAGGCCCTGGGTGGGAGGAGGAGGGACGGGGAGGCCTCCATGGAGCCTTGCAAGGCCCCGTGAAGGCCCTGGGAGGGAGGGGGAGGGATGGGGAGGCCTCCACAGGGCTTTTGGAGACCCTCCAGAGGCCCTGTGAAGGCCCTGGAGGGAGGGGGAGGGCCAGGGAGGCCTCCATGGAGCCTTGCGAGGCCCCGTGAAGGCCCTGGGAGAGAGGGGAAGGGCCGGGGAGGCCTCCACAGAGCCTTGCGAGGCCCCGTGAAGGCCCTGGGAGGGAGGGGGAGGGGCGGGGAGTCCTCCACAGGGCCTCGGGAGGGTCTCTGGAGGCCCCATGAAGGCCTTGGGAGGGAGGGGGAGGCAGGGGGAAAGCGGCTATGTGGCCTCCGGAGGCCCCGTGGTCACTTTGGCAGGGGAGGGGAGGGCAATCATTATTCACATTCACTGGGGTCTGGGGAACCTAAGCCCCGCGAATGTGAAGGGATGACTGTAATGGTTTCTATGGCTTTATTTATTTATTTAAACTGTTAACTGACTTCAGTGCTATTTTTAGTGGAAAATAATATCCCCCTTTCTGCCCATTCTCCATGCTACTTTCTGACTCCTTTCTGACTCCATGCTGTCTCCTTTTCCTGGCATTGTCCTGCAATGTTCCTAACTTCACATACCTAGACTTGGATGGTCTCTTTTCTTTCCTAGTCCTCCTCTGGAATCAGCCCATTGCAGCCAATCACACCTAGAAACCCTTCTGATTGATAAAACAAAATGTTATTAAGTTATTATGCAATTCATTAAAATCCTAAAGTAAAGCATCTGTCATGAAAACATTTTTTTAAAAGCAGACTTTCCAACTGTACCTTTCTAACTCTAACTCCCCATGCTTAAAAAAAAAAAAAAAAAAAGGTCAAATACAAGGCATGCTTTGCTCCTTGCTGACACTTTATATCAGCTTTATATCAGTTTATGGTTTCTCCATAGGAGTTAGTAGTTCTTATCTACTGTACAGCAATGATTCATTTAGGAATCTGCCTTAGTTCAGTAAGAAAATTATCTGTTCCTGCTGACTCATCAAATTTGTGCCAAAATTCATACCTCTCAAACCCTTAAAAAACAGGTTCACAATAAGGTTGCCCGATCTCAAGGCTTAGGCCTGAGAAGATTTTCACACGGGCTATATATCCCATGGCAGGAACAGAACAGCATCAGGAAAGGTTTTCCCTTTCGGACGACGTTGACCCCATTCTGTCCTGCATCCATCCTGCTCTGTGACTGTTCCGGAACAATGTAATAATGATTTTTCATCGTGAATAGACCTCCCGTTCCGTCACTATCACACAATCATGGGTGTGCGAACAGGAGCCCCGTTCCTGTTCCGAAATGACAGCCGTGGAAGGGAGGTCCGTTCCAAGCACTTCCTGATACGATCTGGACATCCAGGTAAGTGGCACCCTTTATTTTACCCTCCCTGTTTTGATTGTGTGATTTAAAGTGTGTTTTTGTGCTTGTTGAACTGATTTTTTATGTTTGGGGGAGTTTTATTTTTTAAATTTACCGCCCGGCTGTTATTACGCGATAACAGCCAGGATTTCAGATGGCCAGTCGTAAAAAGCAGCCTTATGATGGCTGCATTTATGGCTGGCCAGCAAGGGGGAGCCCGTTCCTGCCATGGAATTAAAGTAAGTGTGTGAAAGATTTATGTTATTCCGTGGCAGGAATGGGAGAGGAGGTGGCGGGGCAGTAACGGGGCATTTTGGCCCCATTTGAAAATCTCCTGAGTCTCTAGTTTTTATAGGCCATCTCCAGGTGGAGATGAGGGTGGAAATTCTGTTGTGGGGAGCTCAGCTCCAAGTTGTATGTAAATCTCCAGCTCAGCTAGTAGAGCAGCATCTTGCTACAATTTTCAAGGATTAACTGAATTGTTGTTGCAACTTGCAAAGCCTCTCTATGAGCTTATATATATATTTACTTTAGTCAGCTTCCTCCTTTCCTCCGAGTCACTGCAGCACCAGGATTCACACTTTCTGCCCTGCTTTGCATCCCCGTTTTGGATAGAAGCTAGTAGGCCAGATCAGTGGTTCTTAACCTGTGGTTTGCGGACTGCCAGGGGGCCGTGATGTCCTCCAAGGGGGTCTGTGAAGTCTTGAAGGCTGCTTGGCCCACCTCCTCCCCTCAGTGGAGCTGCCACATGACAGGAGCCAAGCCAAAGGCTGGCTGGCTTGGCCTGCACATTGCCATACAATTTACTCCAGCCACAAACTTGCTGGAATAAGCAGGAGAAAAGTCTTCCCTCCCCCTCCACTGCCTCGGAAGGAAGGTTTCTTGAATTAAGTCTAGGGGGTACGTGACAACAAATATATATATTTATTTATTAGTTATTTATACCCCGCTATCAACCACAAGGCTATCAGAGCGGCTTACAAATTGTTTTAAGCAATAGCAATTTACACATCTACACTGCATTAAGCAGTTTCCAATGTGTGTTAGCTAATTGCCCCCACAAGCAGGGTACTCATTTTACCCACCTGCGAAAGGCTGGAAGGCTGAGTGAACCTTGGAGCCCTCTGGAATCAAACTTGCAACGTGGTAACTTGCAGTACTGGCATTTAACCACTGCGCCACCAGAGCTCCCTTTAAAGACTCTGGTAAAGTAAAGGTTAAGAGCCACTGGGCTACATTAAATATTCTCTCTCAAAGTATTTGAGAAGCAATAGCCACCTCATTTCACTTTGATCTGGGCACAGCCCCTTTAGTTAAGATTTATGTCTTAATTTCCAAACAGGAAATATTCTGTGTGTGTGTGTGTTTGAACAACAAATTGCGAGGAATGGGATTGGTACTTAATTCATAGCACTTCATGATATAACCAGCAGCTATCATCAGGTCTCTCGTTTTGGCCTGGAAACCTCAGGAACTAGGACAACCCCGAACTGGCAACCCAGTTCCAAATAATCCTTTAATCCTTTAGGTTTTGCTGTTATAAATTTCCATTCCAATATGGTCCATGCCATCATATTTCCTATTTCTGTGTATGGTTGTGAAAGCAGGACAGTGAAGAAAACTGATAGGAAGAAAATAAACGCATTTGAGATGTAGTGCTGGAGAAGAGTTCTATGGATACTGTGCACTGCAAAAAGCCAAATAAATGGGTCCTAGAGCAAATGAAGCCTGAACTCTCTCTAGAAGCCAAGATGTCTAAACTGAGGCCGTCATACTTTGGCCATATCATGAGAAGACAGGACTCACTAGAAAAGACAATCATGCTTGGTAATATGGAAGGCAGTAGGGGAAAAGGAAGACCACGTTCCACATTTATGGACTCAATCGGGGAAGCCATAGCACTGAGTTTGAAAGACCAGAACAGAGTTGTTGAGGATAGAGTGAACTGGAGATCTCTGATTCATGGGGTCGCCATACGTTGAAGTCAACTTGAAGTTGCTTATCAACAAATATTGAGAATATTTAGAGAATATTCACACTAAAAACCCATAGAAGAATTTCTGGAAGCAAATCAGTTTCAGCTCTGTAATTATCCCTCCACTCTCTCTCTCTCTCTCTCTCTTTCTCTGGCTTTTCTTCACAAACAAAGATTCAGGAAGGACTCATCTAAAAAAGGCCAATCCGAGATAAACAAGTCCGGTTGCAGAAAGCACAGCAGAAGGTCTCCTTGGGTGATGTTTCCGGGTTGTGATTCTTTCTGCGTTGTCATTTCTCTTCAAGATGTGTTTGGCGTGAGTTCTCAAATAAGGCTGCAGCATTGTGGATAGTGCGTCTCCATGCCTCCTGATGGGAGGCCAGGGCGGACCACTGTTGGTGATCAATTTGGCCGAGCCTGAGATGTTGTTTCAGAGAGTCCTTGTATCATTTTTTTGGAGCGCCCCTCTTATGCTGACCTGTGGCGAGTTCACCGTAGAGTACTATTTTTGGGAGGCGATGGTCCTCCATCCTAGAAATGTGCCCTGCCCAGCGCAGCTGCATTCTCAAAATCATGGCCTCAATGCTGGTGATCCCTGCTTGCTCAAGGACAGCAACATTCGTCACATAGTCAGTCCAGTGTATATTTAGGATTGTGTGTAGACAGCGCTGATGAAAGCATTCAAGGAGTTGTAGGTGGTGGCAATAGGTAACCCATGTTTCAGATCCATAAAGGAGAATAGAAAGTACAATGGCTCTATACACACAGATTTTTGTGCTTCGCCTCAGGTGTTTATTACTCCAGACTCTTTTGTAAAGTCTTCCAAATGCACTATATGCCTTTGCTAATCTGTGATTGATCTCTTTGTCAATCTGGGCATCTGAGGAGATGATGCTTCCCAGGTAGGTGAACTGCTGAACGGACCTGAGCACAGATTTGCCAACGACAATGTGGAGATGGTGGTGTTCGTCCTGTGGTGCAGGCTGGTAAAGAACTTCCATTTTCTTCAGGTTGACTGTCATGGTCAGCCAGGACTCTGAGGACTCAGAAAGCGAGGAGGCTGAACCAGTTGCAGAAAAGCTGGCTGAGTCTGAGTCTAGCCCTGAAGAACCCAGGGCTCAGCAGCCTAGCCCTCCCCCAGCACAGGGTCCAATTCTGGGAGACATAGTGGAGCAACAGCAAGAGGTAGAAGAGCAGGTACCTACCTTTAGCCAAAGAAGAGCAGAGAGGGCATGGCTTCGTCATTCCCGGAGATTAAGAGAAAGACGCTCATCAATCACCCAACAGCTGTGAGTAGGAGCTGGGCCAACATAAGCAGCTGGGGGACCCTGAATTCCTTGTCTCAGGCTATCTATGTTTCTTGGAGGAAGCCTCTGTCTTTGACTCTCCTGGCTCTTGGAACCTTGCTATCTTGAAACTTCAGATATCTTGACCTTGGACTGTCTTCTTTGACCCACCTGCTGGAATCCTTTTGACCTCAGAGTGCCTCTTCATTCTTCACTCTCTCTGGACTCCTGACCCTCTAGGACTGCTACTGACAACACCATGTACTGTGCTTTGCAACTGAGTTCTTGCCAAGCCGGGCCGTCTTATCAGCTATTTGACTTGGCAGCCTTCCCGACATTGACTTCCAGCCTAAACAGCTCTGCAGCTGTTGCGAAGCAGGATGTTAGACGCTGCAGAGCTGCTTCTGTGTGGGCAACAAGGGCAGCATCATCAGCGAAGAGCATCTCATGGACTAGATAGTTTAGAGTCTTAGTGTGAGCCCTCAGACAGCTTAAGTTAAACAAGCTACCATCAGTACGGTAGTGTATATAGATGCCGTCGTCTTCTTTAAGCTCTGCCGTAGCCCTTTGGAGCATCATGCTGAAGAAGATTGTAAATAAAGTTGGAGCAAGAACACAACCTTGCTTCACTCCATTAGTTATTAGAAAGAGCTCTGAAAGAGCATCACCATATCTGACTTGACCGCGCTGGCCCTCGTGTAGCAAGATAATCATTTTAAGGAATTTGGGGGGACATCCTAGTCTTTGCAGGATCTGCCACAGACCTTTTCTACTCACAGTGTTGAAGGCTTTGGTGAGGTCGACAAATGTTACATAGAGACCCTTGTTCTGCTCTCTACATTTTTCTTGCAGTTGTCTAAGGGCAAATACCATATCTGTAGTACTCCTACTAGCTCTGAAGTCACATTGGCTTTCAGGAAGTTCTTCTGCAATAGCAGGAACTAATCTGCTCAGGAGTATGCTTGCAAGGATTGTTCCAGCAATAGAGAGCAGTGTTATGCCTCAATAGTTTGAGCAATCGGATTTTGCTCCTTTTTTTTGTACAGGATGATGATGACTGCATCTCGGAGATCTGATGGCAGTCTCCCTTTTTCCCAGCAGTTCACAAGGAGTTCGTGGAATTTATTGTGAAGTGCATAACCTCCGTGTTTCCAAACTTCAGGTGAGATTCCATCAATCCCAGCAGCCTTGCCATTTTTCATCTGCTGTATGGCCTTAAGGGTCTCTTCCAAAGTGGGAGCTATGTCCAATTCATTTTTCATCGGTTTTTGTATCATATTTTGGATAGCTGAGCTGCTATCCAACATATGGACTACTCGGTTGGCACTAAAGAGACTTTGAAAATGTTCAGCCCATCGATTCAAGATGGAGGCTTTATCAGTAATTAATGTTTGACCATCTGTACTGTATAAGGAGCTTTGGACCTGATAAGTAGGTCCAAACACTGCTTTAAGAGCGTCATAAAATCCTCTATGATCACCCAGATCTGCACAGCGTTGTGTCTTTTCTGCTATATTGATCCACCACTTGTTCTGCATGTCTTGGAGTTTTTGTTGAAGTTTACTACATGTGAGGCGGAAAGCTGCTTTTCTTACATGGCAAGTTGGCTGGGCAAGGTATGCCTGGTGAGCAGTTCTCTTATTTGCCAACAGCACCTGGATCTCTTGGTTGTTTTCATCAAACCAGTCTTCATTTTTCTTGTGGGAGAACCCAAGGGATTCTTCTGCAGACTGGAGGATACTGTTTTTCGATATGTTGCCAAAGCACTGTAGGAGAAGGATCTGTAGGATGGTCTTCAAGTTTTGTTTGCAGATTTGCCTGGAAGTTGTCTCTCATGGTAGCTTGTTGAAGATTGTTGACTTGGAGTCTCTTCTTTAAGATGCCACCCCTCTTAGGTTTGAGCTTAAGATGAAGATTTAGTTTACATCTGACAAGGCGATGATCTGTTTGGTATTCTGCACTGGGCATCACTCGGGTATGACAGACATCATGAATGTTTCTCTGGCGATTTAGAACATAGTCAATGAGGTGCCAATGTTTGGATCAGGGATGCATCCAGGTTGTCTTCAAGCAATCTTTCTGCTGAAAGATAGTGTTTGTAATAGTCAGCTGTTGTTCTGCACAGAACTCTAGCACGAGGCATCTGTTATCATTGCAATTTCCAACACCATGCTTGCCTAAGACACCTTTCCAGGCTTCTGAGTTCTTTCCAACTCTGGCATTGAAGTCCCCAAGGATAATAATTTTATCTTCTACAGGGACTTTTTGTATGAGTTGGCGTAGGTATGTGTAGAATTTGTCTTTCTCTACAGGGTCGGCTTGCATAGTTGGGGCATATATATTAAAGAGAACAACATGTGGGAGGCGTAAAGAAATAATGCGATCAGAGTGTCCTGTTGACAAGGTTTTGAGTTTGGAGGCAATGGAGTTTTTAATCATAAAGCCTACTCCTGAAAGATGTTTTTTGGTTTGGGGTTTGCCAGACCAGTAAAGTGTGTAGCCGGCGCCGTGTTCTTTAAGGCTGCCTTCCTCATGGAGACGAACTTCACTAAGAGCAGCGATGTCAATATTAAGTTGTGATAGTTCACGGGCTATTAGAGCAGAACAACGCTCAGGCCGTCCACTATCTGCAGAGTCTCGCATGGTTCTGATGTTCCAGCATGCAAGCGTCAGTTTATTTACACCTTTGGAGGCCGGTGTGCGCCTTTGTTTCTTTGCCTTGGTTTGACCGCCTCAGAAGAGGCCCGTTGGCTGCGGCTAGCAACCAGGTAGATGGGGATGAGCTTTTGTTAGGCCACCTTTTCTAGTCCCCTCTCCATATGGAGCAAGCAGTGCTCTCCTTAAAAAAGGTTGCTTGGTTGTTCAGGATGCTGCCGAACAAGACTGTCATCTCCTGGGTCAGCCTCAAGTGACCAAAGTCCTGAACCGCCTGCATGCAGGGTTGGGTCTGCGGCTTCCAGTGCATCTTTATACCTGCCGTTTTGTCCCTCGCATATCGCTACAGGGCTTTTTTTGGAACTGGATTTGTCCTTCAAGCCTGTGCAATGGATTTTTCTGGTGGAGCGCAGCGTGCACAGAACTGGCCTCACCCTTTAAACCAAAGGTTCATCTGCTGTGGCTTTGCAAGCATGGACGGTAGCAGCGAGGTCCTCGGGTCATAGGTTTGATTAGAGTTTCCTTCTCTTAGATGGTTGACCTTACAGGGTTGGACGAGCATCATCTCCTGGGTTTGGGATTAGAATTTTCCTTCTCCTAGGATGGTTGCCATAAGGCTAGAGAGCCCATCCTGCTCTTTGACGCTCTTTGTCAGACCCTTCAGTTTTGACCTGTCTGGCATGGGAGACCCTACTGGTGGCTATTATGCAACCACCAGCATAGCTCAAAACATCATTAGGGTATACAAGCCTCTCTCCCACAACAAGGGGGTGTCAATGGAGAAGTCTGTAATTATAATCAAGAGCTAAACAGCCATTTTTTATTCATTCTTGATTTGTTTCAGATTGCATGCTAGGAAATTCATATATATATATATATATATATATCTGAGACTTATTCTTGCCAGTATGGTAAGATTAGCATCTTTTGCCTCTGAAGTCAGAATGCAGCTATCAATATTCATTTTAATGATGCATCTATACAGATTTGCTGTTTTGTCAAATGCAAACTACAGAGGGATCAGTTGACTTTACAACTCACTCTAGAGTGCAAGTTATATGAACTTAAAGGCATTTTTTTTTTAAAAAAAATTAAATTAAGACAAGTCATGTAGGGCAGACTGAGGCTAGAATCCAAGCCAACTCATGTGAATTTCAGGTCAACCAATGTCTAATAGCATCTCTGTAGAGATTAGAAGAATTGCCCGATAGAAAACTGAGCAGCCAGAAATGCAAAACTCACTCATCCATTGAAGTCAAGTTGAACGTTTACTGAAGCATGACTCAAATCAATATATTGAATTCCAGGTAAAGTTTGTGGCAAAAACTTTGTCAGGCAAACGAATGGAGGGTTATGTCAAGCCCACTGTACAATACTGTTGATACTTGCATGGCCAAGCTTGCCTCCTGTTGACTTTTCCCAAAAGTTCATCTCCAGCTGATTGGCTTCTATCAGGGTCACTAGGTATTTACTTATTTATTGGAGATATATATATATATATATATATATATATATATATATATATACATATACACACACACACACACACACACACACACATACCCTGTCTTTCTACCAAAAAAGGGGTTCAGGACAAGAGCTGAAGAAAAGTTCATTTTCTGAATTACAACTCATTGTAGTTCAAAATTAATTTTAGGGGATTCTGGGAACTATAATCCAAATTCTGGAGGATTCTGGGAATTATAATCCAAAAAGGAACTTTCACAAATTCTACCCAGCACAACTCATTGTAGAATGAAAAAAAATGCAGTTAAAACACAAACAATTTTGCATATGAAAACACAAAATTCCTATTTCTATTCCTGACTTGGTAGGAATAGTCCCAATTATTCTTCTCTCATCCAACTTTTTCAGCTGCTTTTAAAATGTTCCCGCTTCTTTCTTTTGTAGTCTTTCTTTTGTAGTCTACAGACTTTCAGAATGTAGTCAAGATGGCAAAAGTCATTAATGAGGAAGAACGTACAAACTAGAAGAGGCTGCAGCTGTTTGCTTTTGCCTGAGTCTACAGGGAAAGTCAAGATTCCATCCTTTCCTCTCCTCCCCCTGCTGAGTTAACTGAGTGCAAACTACTTTCTCTCTTTGTCCTAAGCTTACTTCAGTTGCTGCAAAATGAGTTCAAAGTGCAAAAGTAGTTTGCACCCAGTTAACTCAGCAGGAGGGAGGAGAGGAAAGGATGGAATCTTGCCTTTCCCTGTAGACTCAGGCAAAAGCAAACAGCTGCAGCCTCTTCTAGTTTGTACGTTCTTCCTCATTAATGACTTTTGCCATCTTGACTACATTCTGATGTTGCTTGGCCACATGTGCCCTGGTTTTCATCTTTGAAATGTTGGAGGGTGTGTACTCAGATCCCAAGGTTGTCTGAAAATCATAGAATTATAGAATCAGAAGGTTGGAAGGGTCCCCGTGGATCATCAGGTCCAACGTCCACTCAATGCAGGCTCTCCAGCTAGAACAATCCTAGCAGCCAGCATAGCATAGAGGTTTGACTGTTAGACTAGGACGCTGGAGACCAGGGTTCGAATCCCTACTTGTCCATGAAATCCCACTGGGTGACCTTGGAAAACTGACATACTCTCAGCCTCAGAAAATCCCGTGATAGGTTCACCTTAAGGCTGCCATAAGTTGGAAACAACTTGAAGGCATACAACAAGCTATCTAGTCTCTTTCTCTTATGACATCCAGAGAAGGAAACCTAATCACCTCGCCGGGCAATTGGTTCCATTGCTGAACTGCTCTCACTGTCAAGAAGTTCTTTCTAATGTTCAATTGAAATCTACCATCCTGTAAGTTAAAACCATTAGACTTAGACTGCTGCCACAATGCAGAAACAATGCAGTTTGACATTGCTTTAAGTATCATTACTCCATCCTATGGAATCCTGGGATTTTTTAGTTTGTTGTGGTACCAGAGCTCTCTGACAGAGAAGACTAAATATCTCACAAAACTACAAGTCCCAGAATTCCATAGCATTGACCCATGGCAGTTAAAGCGGTGTCAAACTGCATTATTTCTGCAGTATGTTAGTATGTAGAAAGGTGATTTGCAATATAGTTGATAAATGGGGAGGTGGTTTGATAGACTCTGGTGGATTGCCTTAGCAGAAAAATTAACCCCACATGCCTGGCTGAACAGAGGGGAAATATCAAAGAACTGTCAATAAGTTCTTTCTAATGTTCAGCTGGAATCTGCCCTCCTGTAACATTAGACCTAGGGTCTTACCACACTCCAAAGAAAAGTGGCAAAGCAGCAGGAATAAAATAATTAAAATAGAGTAAACCTTATAAAACTACAAATCCCAGGATTCCATAGGATGGAGCTACAGCACTTAAAGTGGGGTCAAACTGCATTATTTCTACAATGTAGCTATATCCTGGGATAGCCTACAATTGTGAGGAGGATACCTGCTCATCGTTCTGTGAGAAGTGGGACATGCATCAAATATTCTATGGCCACTGAGCATGTTCAGTCCTCATTGGTATGTTATAGCTGTTAACCCTCATAGGATCCTCTCCTCCTGAATATTTGTCCACTTCTACAAAACTTTGACTTTCTCCAAGCCAACAAATACCTCCCTTTGGTGCATGGAGTAAGTGTGGCTACATAAGCAACAATGTTTCCAGTCTGAACATTGCAAATAAGTGGAATTATAGCTGCGTCTTTTTGAGCATAAAAGAACTGTGTGCCTTGATGTTTAATCCAGAGATATCACGAGTTTGGGAAACTGTATGAGATCTAATGGTTAAGAAGGTATGCTTAAAAGTCCATGACTTCTTGCTGGAAAATCTCCAAAGCCAGAAGGAAGATTCTTAATAAGACTTTCAGCAGTCATAGGACAGGATTTCAGCAGTCCATATGAATCTTACCCTTCTGTATGATTAATGGGAAAATGTAGAAAGTCTGGAGGGAAATAGGGGCAAGAGCACTGCAAGAGACATTTGGACAGCAGGGCTCCAACATGGTGGGGGGGAAGCTGGGGTATATTGCCCATCTATACAAGCCCATAGTTTTCTGTAGTTTACACAAGGGCTGAGGAAACTCTGGCCTTCCAAATATTTGGGCCTGCATTACCCACAGTCTCTTATCTATGACCATGTTGGATGGTGCTGATGAAAATGGTAGGCTCAAAGATCTGAAGGGCCAGAGGCTGCCCCTTAGTACAGTTGGCCCTCCATATCCACAGATTTGGTATCCACGGATTCCACCATTCATGGCTTGAAAATGTTTTTTTAAAAAGTCCAAAAAGCAAACCTTGGTGTTTGCCATTTTATATAAGGGATGCCATTTTACTATGCCATTGTATATAATGGGACTTGAGCATCCATGGATTTTGCTATCCATGGGTGGTCCTGGACCAAACCCCAGCGGAAACCAAGGGCCCACTGTACACACATCCATCCCATTTGTGCTTCAGAGCAAACAAATCTGGCAGTTTTTTTAAATAATGTTTTCCAAAATCTGCAAACGACTAAGGATCACAGATAGCAGTAGGATAAAATGAAATTCATGTGTACATCATCAACAGCAATACTATGGATTGCTCACCTAAAAGCTATTGTCTGTCTCTAGCATTAGATAGGCTGCATACCTGGACTTGGAAGTACTGCTTTTTTTGGACTACAGTTCCCAGATTTCCCAGCCAGCATGGGGAATCCAAGCTCTGCTGAATAACCACTTGGTCTGAAGAGAAGTGTTGCCAGAGCAGCATCTGCCTTATTAAACCAAATTCCCCCATGCCTGGAAGTTACATTTCATTTGTATTTTTAATTCCTAAAATGTGGATTCCTTCCAGTGATTCACGTCCTACCCCAAGATGCACGTCTGGAAATGGAAGGAAGTTCTACCTGGGGCTGGGAAGCAAGGAAGATGCCTAGACAATGTGCTTCCCACCCTTCCAGAACAGGTGACCTCTTTAATCACGGTGGACACCTGAAACTCTTTTCACCCCTTTGCCCAGCGTTAACCTATTTCACCCACTCTTGCCTTCAAGCTGTGCACGTCTCTACCAGTCCAGATAGGCATCTGATGTTCTCCAGTTGTTTCCATTTGGAAAGTATAAATATAAAATGTTAATTATTGTGCCCCGAGTTGAGTTGGCTCCTTGCTTTGCTTCCTTCTTGCTGCTGAATCTGCTACTGCCTTCCAGGATATTTAATCCTGTATTTTGGCACAGGCAAAATGAAATGAATGGAACTGATGTCTGTCAGCAGGGGGAATGTATTACAGTCTTCTCTATAAAACTGATCCCCAGCAAAATAATAATTTAGACCCCATATTGTGACCACCAATCCATTGAGGCTGAGCGGGAACAGTTTCCTCAGAATTCTGACAACATGATACAGAAATTAACTCCATTGAGTTTAATGGGACTTATACCCAGGCAAGTGGATATAAGATGGCACCCTAAGGCAGAGCTTGAAAGAAAATTGCTACAAGTCTAGAACCCTCCTGCCAGGATAACCATTGGTTTTTGGCCACTGCTGCCTAGGAGGAGACATTGTTGAGGAACATAGCAACTGAGTTCCTGCAACACACTCTTGTGAAATTAAGTGGTTTAAGGTGCAATCATAGGTACACTGACCTGGGAGCAAGCTCAATGGAAAACACTGTGGGGTAGTCTAATTGGACATGTATAGGGTTATGCTGTAACTGAAGGACTTGGTCTATGGCCTTATCATAATGGATCTTCAGAATTACATGTATTCCTCAACTGAGTACCCAGCTTGTGGGGGCAAGCCTTTAGTGGTGCCCCACTGTGCCCCAGGGCTTGTCTAGATGAGGCAATATAATGTGGATTGGTGCACAGTAATGTTATTTCACAGCAGCATTCTAGGAGGGACCACATTACTCCAGTTCTGAGGTCCCTCCACTGACTGCCTATCAGCTTCCAGGTGGTGGTGGCACTGAGAAAAGGGCCCCTTCCTGAAGATCTCAGGGCCCCGGGCCAGTTTAACGAGGGAGATATGGTCTGCCAGATAACCTGGACCTGAGCCATATAGGGCTTTATCTTGCAGGGTGGATTGTGCCTGTCGGCATTCATTGGGAACATAAATGTACAAAGTTAATTGCTTACAAAACAGTTACAAGAAGGTGAGTGTTTGTGTTTCTGTGTGTGTGAGAGAGAGAGAGAAAAGACTTGGGATACAATACCCTCCCCTTTTCTTCCCAAGCTCATGTATTTCTTTCAAACATGAAATAACTTTTGAAAGAGGGATGGCTGTGATGAAAATCAATATCTTTCCTCTAGCTGAGCATACTTCAGAGAAAAATCAGCGAGTGCCTTGGCCCTCAACTTGCATCTAAAAATTCTCAGTTTCATTCCCCGTGGTGGCTCTCATAACTAACTGTACAGCTACTTCATACAGTATATATTGACTTTGTAAACTGCGGTTGTTCTCTAGCACCCGGATCAGTATTCTGGACCTAGCCTCTGAGTGTGGCAGCGGGAAGAGTCTGACATGTGATTAGATGCTTTCTCACTCATGCTCTTTGTACAATCTCCTGCATGTCCCTAGATACAAAATCAATGGCTATATATGAACTCTTGGTGGTTATCTATTGCAAAAATATAGAGATGCTTCCTGCACTCGTGAAAAGACACTTAAATTTCTTGGGTTTATCTGGGATGTTGGAATACAAGGTGCAATGAAAATTGCAATTGCAGCTTATGAGAAAATAAGAGTGTAAGTTGAAAAATGTTAGTCAAAAAATGTACCCTGAAAACCTAGGTCGACTTATCCATGGGTCAATGTTGGTTTCTAAGGGAGTTGAGGCCAGCCTGCCCAGCTTGGAGAAGGAAGGAAGAAGCTGAGGCTGCTGAAAAGGCCCTAATGCACCTCAAACTGGCAAGAATTTTCTGGGTTTGCTTTGCTGTGGATATCCATTTACAGTAGAATGGTTCCCTTCAACAACTATGGAGATTTTCAGACAGGGACAAAAATAGTGTCCCCGTCTCGCTATATCGTATATCGCCACCCTCCTGTTCCCATCTCGGCATAGAAACAAAAACTTTTCAGACCTACCTTTTCTGCGTCCACCCTCTCCCCTTGGCAGCCCAGGAGTGAATGGAACTCTCACGGAGCTGCAGTCCCTGCCTGGAATGAAAATCCTGGCCATTCTTGAGAGAGGACGATTGTGCAGGAAATTTTAAAAAAAAGGTTAAAAAGTAAATCCAAGCACAAAAACGCACTTTAAAAAAATACAAGTAACCCGGGGAGGGTACAAAAAATGTGTCACTTACCCGATCGCACCTGGAAGTGTTCAGCACAGACTTCCCACTAACACTGGCATTGTGCCAGCATAACAGGGCACAATTGAAGATGCCTGTCATTCCATTACAGAAACGGAACCAGTGATCTATTCATAGCTTAGTCTGTGAATAAAATAGAACAATGGAGGAATGGGACCAGCATGAGAGCATAACCCAAGTGGTTATTAAATGGAAAGGGAATATGACATTCACACTACAAAGGTGGTTACATAGCAGGATAGGAGGTCATTAATGGATTATTTCAAGTGGGAAAAGAATTCATTTCTAAATGACCCAATGTTGGTACAGCATCAGGAGAGCCACAACATCATGCAATAAGCTCCAGGCAAAGATGTGACCAAAGCAGTACAACAGTAGTATAACAGTGTCATGTCATAAGCTCTGTAGATACTGGGTCATGTGATAAGCCATGGTGTTCCAAAATTGGGGCCCCTGCATTTAAAAACTAAAAAGATTCCAAAAGCTATTCCATGTTTCAGATGAAGCCCTACATCTAATAGTTATAACAACCCATTCATATGCTGATTTAACAAAAGGTGTCATACAGATTAAGCCCCTATACAATTGGCAAAGAGACAAGCTCACTTAAGGTATTCTAGGTATAACCAGTTCCATCTTGCAGATGCTAAATGCGCTCACCACGCCAAGTACACACATCCCACGGCATGCAGGTGGCAGTCAGAGCCTATCATTGTTTTGAAAACATGGCCTTAGAAAGACTCAGTGTGACAGTGAAATGGAAGGCGGCCAATATAATCCAATTTTACCTGCTGCCTTGTGCCGCCGCTTCATGCTCTCTTAACATGCTCACAGAAATCCTGGGCTTCGCATTCGCTCCAGGCCTCCAGCGTCAAAGTGTATCAGTTCTTTTGCAAAGGCACCCAGCATTGAGATGACATGTGAAACTAGCCAGTTCTGCAACACTTTACACTTCACATGTTTCTGTGATATGGAGCCTCAACATTGAGAGGGAAGGGAAAAAAGAACAAAAAAATAAATCAAACCCTGACAACCAGACCCTGATCTTTAAACCCTTCGCTGGGGGAATTAAGCTCCTGATGTCACAGACATTTAACAGCAACCCCAGGGTCAGCTTCAGCATTGATGTGCTAATGTCACTGCAATACGGGGGCCCCAACCAAACCAGGACCACTGCTGTCATAGCCTCAGTATACTGTGACTGGGTGTGCATTTTCACCCATTCACAGTGACACTGTTTTGTCTACACCTTTTTTTGGACTATTTGCATCCATTATTTCGGACTTGGGTAAGTGAAACCATGGATACTGAATCTTTGGATACGGCGGTCGACCTGTATTTGGTCAAGCATAGTATGCTATACAGATATATACATCTATGTATTATATACTAGTCCCAGTCAAAATTAATAAAGAACAGGTATAACTAAAGCAATATTATAATAATGCAGTTTTGCCATTTCCAAGCAAATAAGGTGAATTCAGTTTAAAAACATTGTAACACAAGCCCCTCACTTAAAGGGTTTTCTAAAGAATCCTTTGCCCTAGCTCTTACATATAATATAGTGGAAGGCAGAAAAATCAGCTTTGGTTGGAGGTGTGTGTGTGTGTGTAAAATGTAAGCAGGAGAAGGAGAAGATGACAAAGACTTTTGTCCTAAGGGCACTTTGTGAATCCCTTGAATGCACTTTCATGCCTCTTCTACAGAACCTCTCCATTTTTTTCTGAAGGAACCACTGACTGATGCACAAAGGCATTCTAATATATCATGGAGGACCTGAATGGTTTTTCTCAGTCAAGAAATCAAGGCATATCTATGCCTTAATGGCTGAAAAATACTAAAAAGGACACAAGGAAACAAATATCCAAAAGCAAGAGTAAGTGCATATTCCTTTCACTGCCTCGGGGCTCATCTATATCAGGCAATATAATATATGGAAGAATAATTGTTAACAGAGCTGTTCCAAACTATAGAGACAGAACCTACTCAAATTCTAACTAAAATCTAACAAAACGATGATCCATGGATTGGAAACACTGGATATACATTCTAATCCCCCAAGAAATGGAACACCAGGGATTGCAATTACTACAGGACCATTCCATTAATTTTCCATGCAAGCAAAGTGATGTTCTAAATTTTACAGCAAAGACTTTTACCATGTATGGGACAAGAAATGTCAAATGTCCAAGGTGGGTTCAGAAAAGGAAAAGGCACTAGGGATCATATTGCAAGCATATGTTGAATAATATAGCATCAAATAATTTCAGAAGAAAGCCATCCTGTGCTATATAGATTATATAGAGACTTTGATTGGGTTGATCATGAATAACTCTGGGTTGCTCTTAAAAAAATAGGTGAGCCCCAACATTTGATTGTCTTGTCACCTGTACTCAGAATGAGAAGCCACTGTCAGGACTGAATATGGAGAAACAGAATGATTTTCCATAGGCAAGGGATCAAGTAAAGCTGCATTTTATCATCCTGTTGGTTTAATACATTTATTTATTTATACCCTGCTCTTCAGCCACAAGCCTATCAGAATGGCTTACAAATTGTTTTAAGCAATACACTCAAAGCTGAATTAGACTTGGAGGCAGGAGGCATGAAAACTGGAGGAAGGAACATCAACTATTTAGATGACACCATACTACTAGCAGAACACAGCGAAAGACTTAGAACAATTACTGAAGAAAGTCAAGGAAGAAAGAGCAAAGGCAAGTTTACAGCTGAACATTAAGAGAACAAAAATAACAACCACAGATGATTTACATAACTTTAAAGCAGATAATAAAGACATAGAAATAGTTAAAGATTTTCCATAGCTTGGCTCAGTCATAAATCCAAATGGAGACTATAGTCCAGAAATCAGAATCATAGAATCATACAATTGGAAGAGACCACAAGGGCCATCCAGTCCAACCCCCTGCCATGCAGAAATACACAATCAAATCATTTCCGACAGATGGCCATCCAGCCTCTGTTTAAAAATCTCCAAAGAAGGAGGAGACTCCACTACACTCTGAGGCAGCACATTCCACTGTTGAACAGCTCTTACTGTCAGGAAGTTCTTCCTAATGTTTAGGTGGAATCTCTTTTCTTGTAGTTTGAACACATTGCTTTGTGTCCTAGTCTCTGGAACAGCAGAAAACAAGCTAGCTCCATCCTCGGTATGACGGTATGGTTGTGAAAGGTGGACAGTGAAAAGAACTGATAAGAAGAAAATCAACTCATGAAATGTGGTGCTGGAGAAGAGTTGTATGGACACCATAGATGGCCAAACAAACAAAATAAATGGGTCCAAGAGCAAGTGAAGCCTAAACTCTTCCTAGAAGCCAAAATAACTAAACTGAAACTGTCATACTTTGGACATATCACAAGAAAACATGACTCATGAGAAAAGCCAATAATATTTGGTAAGGTAGAAGGCAGTAAGAAAAGAGGGAGACTGTATTCCAGATGGTTAGACTCAATCAAAGAAGCCATAGCCCTGAATTTGCAAGATCTTAGCAGGGCTCTTAATAAAAAGGTGACTTGGAGGTCTCTCATTTGTAGGGTCAACTTACGTTGAAGATGACCTGACAGCAATCAAAAACAGCAGCAAAAAATTATGATTCTCAACTATGACTCTCTAGTGCTTCACCAAACTACAGATCCCAAGATTCCAGAGTAAATTGCCATGACAGTTAAAGTGGAATATCGTATTATAATTGTAATGTGGACAGGCTCTTAATAAACAGGGGTGGAAAGGATGACTAGCAGTTTTTGCATATGGAAAAACAATTTGCTTCCACATCACAAACATAAGAGAAGTGATAATCTACTTGTTTGATCAGCTTTCCCAGAGAAAAACCTATAGTCTTCTTTAAAACTGTGCTTCTTAGTTAAGATTTCTGAGTTTTTTATTGAATTTTGTGCTGAAAGACAGTAACCTAATAAAGACAGAGTGATATAATTCAAGGACTACAGGGATATTGATTGATAACTCTGGCACTGGTTAAACAGTGCATCTAATGTGGGTTACATAAGGAAATTCACAGTTGGACTTTGTAGCTGAATTGATTGCCATTGACTGGACAAAATGCTTACAGGAGTGTATTACTGTAGATGAGGAAGATGAAATATGGTTTCAAAACATGGTTCAACATGTAAATAAAAACTGAAAGTGTATCTAAGGAGATTATCAGACAGGAACGCAAAAAGCATTCCTGTCCCACAATTTCCAATCCTGCCCCTGTCGCAGCACAATAACCCTCCCCATCATACTTACCTTCTCTCCCATCAACAGGCAGCCCAGGAATGAACAAAGCTCTAACAGAGCACCATTCACTTCCTGGATTGATATCCTGCCCGTTCTCCCAAGAGGATGCGAGCATGGGAAATTCAAAAATGAAGAGTAAAAGAACACAAAAAAACGACACCAAGCACAGAAACACACTTTAAAACTTACAAGTAACCCAGGTAGGGTCATAAAAAGTGTGTCACTTACCTGGATGCCCTGATCTCACCTGGAAATGTTCTGGCAAGACCGCCCATTGATGCTGCATTCACGTGAGTTAAATGGCCCGAGGTTCCACACACTGGCAATGCTGACACCAAAACAAGATCGTCAATAAAAAGAACCACCATAATGATTACACAAGAATGCAAAAGGATGATGTCATCTGATATTGGCATCCTTTTGTATTCTGCTGGTGTCATTATGGCACCACATTAGCTGTGTCTGATAATCTCTTAAGTGTATGGTTTCATTCTCAGAGCTAGCACACATATCCTCCAACTGTCCTGATTTGGCAGGGAGATTAATTCTCTGTTATTCAACTTTTACAGCTGCTTTTGAAGTGTGTCCCAGTTTTGATCTGTGAAATGTTGGAGGATATAGAATGGTTCCAAAGTGCCTTCCTTCCCTAGGTCTCAGGTTCTGACACTGAAATCTCTGGCTCTGGGATAGTTCTCACCTGGCAATCCTACATGGGAATGATTCCTTTGAGGGCACATAGCAATGTAACTTACAACCTTTTCCACCCCTTACCTTTGTATCAGGATAATATTGTTTATTTTAGCCCATCCGACTTTTCTTTGGACAGTTCAGAGCAGCTTTCTGTGATCTCCTGTTCACTCTCCTACCAAATAACACACCTACTTAGTTTCAACAGTACTGTAGCCTCAGGTACTCCTAAACCATTTTCTGTTAAAGATGCAAAAATGGGAGGAAACCATAGAATTATTGGTAGGGGGCCTAAAGATCATCTAGTCCAAACTCTTGGCAATGAAATACTGTATATCTGCCATTACAGCATCCCTACTAGCAGCCACCTAATCTCTGCTTGAAATCCTGAACTGAACTGATTCTGCCTCCTCCATGGCTGAGTTAATTGAGTGCAAATTACTTTTGCAAATTGAACTGTACTGTAGTGAAGGAAAGCGTAAGACACCATGGGAGGTATATTGCAGTATCAAACCAATTGTCCCATCAATAATGTTTTGCAAAACACCGGTTTTTCGGTGTCTTTGTTTCTGGAGCCCTGTTCTTAGATTGTAAATTCCAGCAGCCCTAGCTAGCGTAGCCAATGGGAGAGAATGCTGGGAGTTGAAGTCCAACAATATCTGGATGTCCATTTGATTCTCACCCCTTTTCTGGAACAATAAAGAATGAGTTTGTTCCAGTGACAGCCCTTCAGGGCTTTGAAGGTGACCGCCTGGACTGGGCCCTACCATTGTGTAGGGTGAGGCAGTTGCCTTAAACGGCAGTCATGAAAGGGCAAGAAATAAAATGGTTAATTAGTTGATTTCTTATTACTGTATTTTTACAGTAATAACTACATGTTTACAGTAATAACTACAGCCATTGCCCTGGCTGCAGAGGGAGAGAAGCTAAGGCAGGCACAACTGGGAGAGAAGAGAATGCTAGACTTAATTCCTTCCCCTACTGCCATCCCCTTCCCTTTTGTATCATGTCTTCATTAGATTGCAAGCTTGAGGGCAGGGAACTGTTTTGTTCTTCTTTTTCTTGTAAAGCACCATGTATACTGACAAGCTTGTATGATTTCTGGTCCAAAAAACCTGGCACAGAACTTTAGGTAAGGCATGCACTTTGATTGGACGTGGTAGGGAATTGCCTTTTCTCCAGACTCAATGTGTCTTAAGTTCTTCAACTCTTCATCATAAGAATCTGCTCTCCAAGCTCTCCCTTACTGCCTGGCAGCTCTAATTACAGTTAATAAGACAGAGGTAACCATGTGAACCTAGAGTAGGAGCAAACAACCCAAATGCCACAAAAAGTGTGAGCTTTCAGATTCCTCAGAACTCTTCAGCAGGCTAGATGGTACCAAAAAAAAAAAAAAAGGAACTAGCCTGATGAACGGTTCTGGAGCACTTGAAAGCTTGCATAATTTTGTGAACTTTTGAAACCTTTTGTCCTAATAGTGGTATTATTCAACTCTAAGATAATTGCACCATCTCTGAGGAAGATTTTTACCACAGAAGAGTAAATCAGATGCGGCAAAAATCATGGGATTACAATGTCATGGTCGCGTGAACAGGCACGGCTACTGCATGATGCCATTGTCTTCACGTGGTTACTCCATGCCCCAGCCATGAAAAAGGCATTGCTTCTAATTGATGGGACAAGCCATTAATAGATCGTCAATATCTTTTTATTTTGTGGTATTGAGGGCTTACAAAAACACATCCCATTGTAATTGCGAGATTACAGCTTGAATGGGCCGTCCTCAGTGAGAAAACTTCCGAATGTGAATGCGAAAACGAAGCACAGGACGCTCTTTTTATGAACTGTCCCATTTAGTTTGCACATTTTTAGGTTTGTTTCAGTGCTTGTGTGTTCATTTACTTTGTTAGTTAAGGTGTTTTTGGAGTTTTAAGCGTGTTTGCATCTTCTCATGAGAACCGCCGAAATCTCACCCATGCTAAATCACAGAAGTAAACTCCCATTCTTAAAGGACTAGTGGTCATCATGCAATAATTCTGTGGCAGTTCTTTCACGTGATTACAGTGATGTGCAATAGTAAGTGTAATAATTCCATGATGTTTCAGTTTTTCTCGCTCCCAGAATTACACCTTTTTTCATGCTAGTCTGATAATGTCCAAGCACTCACTTTGTGGTATAACTGTGTTATGCAAATATCTAGTCTGTCTTTTAAGAGAAGGGTTAATAACACCCACCACCACCCGGCTCAAGTGTCTTAAATCCTTTCATTCCATCTGACCTGCAAGAACACACATCTGCTGGATGTTTGCCTTCCCCTGCCTTTTGACAGTGGCACACACATTTGAAATCCTCATCATTTTGATTAAAGCCATGGTTTTGTTAGGATGTCATGTACAGTATATCAAAGGAGATCAGTAACCAGTCAGAAAGTCAGATGACAAAGAAAGGAATCAGGCCATGCACAGTTAAGCAGAGTTCCACAAAGAGGCGAACCTAATGTAATGAGATATAATTTGGAAAAGTATCTGTGAGTCAGATGCAGGGCTTGAACCATCCAAATGACATCTGAAGGTCAGAATCAGTTCCTGCCTGGTGAACCAATTACAGATCACAAGGGGGCAGTTCAGCTTAGGGCAGCATTCTAATCAAATACAAATTGGTGATCACAGATAATCGACCAATATAACTTTTCAGATTGAACGTTCTGGTTAAGACACGAGCATATTTCAGAACATTTGGCAATAATTTGCCCATGACGCACAGGGATTTCTCCAGCTGCTCTCTAATAGGTCTCGATCAGGAAATTGTGTTTTTTTTATTTCCTTTAATCAATGTCTAAAATGAAGAGCATTCTTTCCCAATTTGTGCAATTATCCAGAATGTTAATTTTCCACCCCTTTTGTGAAAGATCCCCAATTGCAACTTTTGTTAAAGTCAAAAGATGGGATTCCTACATTCTGCCCTAAGTTTGTTTGCTTATTTATTTATTAAAGTGTTTTTTAAAAAACATAAACAAAAACCCTGCTCTTTGTCATGAGATTTCAGCATGGCATTCTGATCAGACCATGAACAATTGAAAACAATTCAAGAATTAAAAAAAAATTAAAGCAGGATAAAACATATTATTATTATTATTATTATTATTATTATTACTTTCTGTAAATCAGCAGGATAAAACATATTAAATAACAAGTATGGCATACATTTATTGTGTTGGCTTATGAAGAATCATCCCTTCGGTATCTATTTCCGCCCTCCCAAAAAACAGCTGAAATTTGGAAGAAAACCCTTTTTAATGGACAAGCGATTGCCAATTATATTGACTTTGGAGACAAACAAGTTACAGTATATCACAGTGTTGATTCTGCAGCAAAGACAAAAGGAGATTTTTTAAAAAGAGAAGGGGAGAGAGAAAGAGAGAGAGAGAAAGGACAAGAGAAGACAACAAAATGCCCATGACTATTTACACTTCTGTGTATAAGAGCTTACCTGTATCAGTCTTAACACAGAACCTTTATGTACAGTATTGTTATTAAAATGTTAATACAGTAGTACCCCTGTATCCACTGATTTGCCATCTGCTGATTCAGTTATCCATGGATGGCAATGGCGGGGGTGAAGGAGGAAGGGAGGTGTGGAGAGATCTTGCCTCCCTTCTCCCTTCCCCAGGAGGGCTCTGGTAGTGGCGGAGGGGGGGTGGCTCCTCTCCCTTACCTATTATTTGGCAGCGGTGGCAGCGGCGGCGGCATGGCTCAGCCTGGGCGAAAACCCTCTGCCTCTCCCACTTCCTCCACTTCACTGCCCCCCACAGCAGCACTGGCCGCAGCAGTCTCTGCAAGGGAAGGCAAGTGATCCTCACATGGGGGGGGGGCAGCAGTGGCAAAGAGATTGAGCCCAGGCGGAGGGCAGGGATAGTGAGGAAGGGAGAGGAGGAGGAGAGCTCACCTCCCTGCCCCCAGGAGGGCTTCAGCAGCAACGGCGGGGTGGTGGTGGTAGTGGTGGGTGGGGTCCAGCATTCGCTGTTATCTGCGGATTTCAATATCTGCGGGTGGTCCCAAAACCAATCCCCCGGGGATACAGGGGGGTGCTGCTTTACACAGAGAGAGAGAGAATTAAAACAGTTTAAAAGGCTACAAAATTTAGATACATGTACATTTCAAGTAAGCCTAAAAGGCGTTAATAAAAAGCCATAGCTTGTCTTGGCACTGAGAAGAAACCAATGTTAGCAGCAATTGGTCATTCCACAATTGGGATGCAACAACCCAGTAGGCCCTTTCCCACATCCTCCCCATATTGTATTGTCCCCACTGTGGGGGGGACACAGAGGAGATCCCTTCCTGCAGATGTCAGTCCTTGGGCAGATACACTGAATATAGAGGGAGAGGACTCCTTTGAATATCAAGGTCCCCAGCCATTTAGGGCTTTAACTGTCATCACCAGCACCTTGAGTTCAGAATGGAGGCAGATTGGTATACTGATCAGCAGTCTTGCTGCTGCATTTTGCACTAGCTGTAGCTTCTGAGTTGTCTTCAATGGCAGCCCTATGAAGAGTGCATTACAGTAGTCTAACTGGGAAGTTACCAGTCAATGGAGTATTGTAACTAAGTTATCCCTCTCCAGGAAATGCACCAAGCACTCTGAGCCATGGATTCCATTTGGGTTTCTAGTCACTCCCAAGCTACACACTTGCTTCTTCAGGGGAAGTTCAACCCCATATCGTACAACCCAACCCCTGCTGAATTTGAGAATCACAGGGCCTCTGTCTTAATGGAATTCAGCTTCAGTTTTTTATTACAGCATCCAGGCACTGGTCCAACACCTGCACAGCTGCAACTAGTTCCAACAACAAGGAAAAATAGAGCTGAGTTCCAGTAGCATATTGATGGAACCCGATCCCAAAACCTCCCTAGCGTCTTCATATAGGACTTTATCAGACACAGCAAAAATTGCACCATTAGAATGTTTATTTATTTATTTTGTTTATTTGATTTATACCCCGCCTTTCTCCCAAGACGGGACTCAAGGCAGCTATGGGAGTGTGAATGGTTCCTGCTATTGCACAATGCTGTCATGTTTGTGTGGTCAGTCTGGGTTCCAGCTGCAAATAAGGCATTGCTTTTCATTGATGGGACAAGCCGTCAATAGCCCTTAATATCATTCTTTTCGTGGTATTGAAGAGCGTGCGAAAACACGTCCTGCTGTAATCATGATATTACAGCATGAATGGACGGTCCTCTTTCCCCCCTCCCTGTTCCCAGTGAGAAAACCTCCGGGTGAGAACATGAAAGCTATCCACAGGATGCTTTTTTTATGAACTGTCCCAGTTTGTTTGCACATTTTTAGATTTGTTTAAGTGTTTGTGTGTTCGTTCACTTTGCAAATTAAGGGTTTTTTGGTGTTTTTAGGCATGCTCACATCTTCTCGTGAGAACCGCAGAAATCTTTCCCATGCTAAATCACAGAAGTAAAGTCCTGTTTTTAAAGTGGTCATTGTGGTCATGCGATAATTCTGTGGCGGTTCGTGCGATTACAGCTTAATGGCCATCGAGCTGAAAAGGAATCCCCCAGTGCTACTCACTAGCCCCACAAATGGAGCAGAACCACTATAACACAATGCCTCTGCCTGATGGAGCTGGTCCAGTAAGATACCATGACCAATGGTATTAAAAGCCACTAAGAGATCCAGGAATATAACAGAGTAGCACTCTCCCTGTCTTTCAACTGGAATAGATTTTGTCAACCAGAGCAACTAAGGCTGCATCTGCACTGCAGAAATAATCCATTTTGACACTGCTTTAACGATCATGGCCCCATCCTATGGAATCCTGGGATTTGAAGTTTGTTGTGACACTAGATCTCTCTGATGGAGAAGGCTAAATATATCACAAATACTGCAAATCCCAGAACCCCATAGCATTGAGCCATGGCAGTTAAAGCAGTGTCAAACTGGATTATTTCTGCAGTGCAGATGCTGCCTAAGGCTGTTTCGCTACTGTACTCCTGTTAGCTTAACTTACTTTAAGGCCCATTATTTGAAATGGATCCAGCTAATCTGTTTCCTTTAAGAAGTTGCCCAGCCAGCAATACGTTACCTGGTTTCCTTTCTGTCATTCTATTTTGGAATGTGCTTCTAATTGGGGAATGAGTGGTGGGGAGGGGGTAGCCATATTAATCCCTGCAATGTTACAAAAAGAAAAACAAATATTTAACCAAAAGACTTTTCCAGCCCTGCTGAAACTAACTAGGGTTGTCAGGCTTTAATTGGTCCCATTCCACACTAAGAGCAAGTTGGCTTCCAGACATTAGTAGGTAATAATACTTAGATACACATGCTTGAAAACTTCACCAAGGAACTTTGGAAGGGGACTCAGGATCACAGTGGATAAAAATCACTGATATGGGAGGAAATGGGGTGGCAAGTCAGATCAGGACTACGGTATTGAAGGCAGGTGGCTTTAACAGCCCCTGCTGTGGCCTCAATTGGATTTGGATTTTCAGATTATCTGAAAGCCTGTATCTCTCATACAAGCTTGACAAAGCCTGAGTACAATCTTTGGGGGAGGTCTTTCTCTTGGGAGATTATCAGATGCATTAAAAGTGGTGTTACACGAATGCCAGCAGATCCCCAAAGGGCTCCCTTTTCAGACGACGTCATTCCCCCCTCATTATGCACCCATTCTGCTGCCGTTCCACCGGCACTGCTTTTTATTGATAGGAGAAGCCACCAATAGATCCCCCGTTCTGTTTCTGTCACAGATGTTCCTGTGAGTGAAAAGGTGCCCTGTTATGCTGGCAAGAGCCCAGCGTCAATAGGTCAGACCCCAGCCTAGTCTTGGGGGTGGCTTGAGCCCCTGTCCCCCCCCCACTTGCGGTCTATGTAAATAGAGGTTATGCTGTGTTAGCTAGTAGGGCTGGGTGGTTTTCTACCCCCAAACAACAGCTCATCTGCAGTGCAGGTATCAGAACTGATGTGATCTGAAAAAAAACCTTTGCCCTAAGTGATCTGAATTCATTTTTCCAGAGGTCACTTCCATTTACATTTTATCAGCTTCCATTTTCTAAGCTTTTTTTCACCAGAAGCGAGATTTTGTTCTTTACCTGAAGCCTGGTTGAAAATTTGTGGCATGCACTGACAGAACAGGCTGTTGTTCCCATGTGTGTGTTGCTGAGAATGCCATTTAATGTAACAGTGATCTGCACATGCTTAAACAAATGCTTGTTAAATTAAGCCCCCTAACTGTTGAGAGAAGCGTAGATCCCTGTAGGTCACTGTCACCTATTTGGGTTCTTTGCATCTATTTGCTGCCTCTTTCTACAAGCCAGAGGATTGCCTCAGCAGCAAAATTTTACCACCTTAATACCAATCTGATGACCATCTGCAATACTAAATACCACATCTTCTGGCTACCCATTGGGTTCTGTTCTTTTCCTTGATGCTACTTAACATCTGTATTGAGAATCAGTTAAGTTTCTCTGTAAGCAGACCTATACATACACATGCTTCTCTCCTTCCCATACCCTGACATCAGGGCCGGTTTAACCTGTCTGCCAAATCAGCATTGGCAGGGGGCCCCGAGGTCAAGAGGGGGCCCCGAAGTCAAGAGAGGGCCCCGTGTTGGCCTCCTTAATATGAAAATAATGGGATTTCTGGTTTAAAATACCATAGAGTTGCCTTGGAAGGCCTAGAAAAGGGCTAGGGAAGACACATTTTCTAGGAAGACTCTATGGTAGGTGTGCTGTTTTGTGTCCCATGGATAATGAATCCAGGGATACGGGGGTCCTACTATAATCTGAACATCCTGTACGGTGAATAGGTTAGGTTACATTGATCTGAGATAAACATATGGGGGCCCCAAAGTAAAGCATTGCAGGGGGCCCCAAAATTCCTTAAACCGGTCCTGCCTGACATCACTTTCAGCCACTTGCTGTGTCCCTAAAGATCCTATCTAATTTATAAAGTGACCCTACCATGGGGTTTTATTGGCAAAATTTATTCAGAAGGGATTTGCCATTGCCTTCCTCTGAGGATGAGAGAATAGTCACTCAGTGTTATTCTATGGCTGAGTGGCGATTCAAACCCTGATAGACATTAGACATTATCTGCTGGATGTTAGCACAGAACTATGTTATAAGCTCTGCCCCATCACCAATAATACAACAGGGAATAGCCTAAAGAAATCTGTGCAAATTCACACTTATCCATCTGCATGATGGAATACTGAGTGAAGAAATCTTCCCTGGGTGACACATTGTTGGAGTGGGAGAAATGATGTGCTCTGAGGTTGTTTCCCTCAGCCCTTCTCTTGGCTATGAATGATCAATGGCCAAGGATGTCACTAGAAATGCAATATCAGGGACTCTTAATTGCATTTTCAACTTCAGGCAAGTTTTAAAAACCCATACAGATGGAATATCAAAGGGGAAAAACTTTTTAAAACTAAAGTTCTAGGCAAGTTTTTTTTAAAAAAAGATACCGTATATTCCGGCGTATAAGACGACTTTTGAGCACTCAAAAGTGCCCTCCAAAATTGACAGTCGTCCTATATGCCGGATACATTTTGCTTCGCCCACCTGCCTATCTCCTGCCTCTTTGCAAACGGAGCAAAGAGGCAGGAGATGGGGCAGGGGGGTGAAGCAAAGTGTTTTGAAGATCATTCTCCCCCCTCCTCTGCCTTCTCCCCCTTTGGGGAGCAACGGAAGACAGAGGAGGGGGGCGAACATTGCGGTTTGCCACAGCCACCGCTCTATCGCTTCTGCAGCGGCCGAGGCAAACCCACGATTCGCCCCCTCTCCCCACCTTCCTGGAAGGTGGGGAGAAGGGGCGAACGTTCCCCGTTTGGCCGCACAGCCTGCGGATCCCCCTCCTGCGCTCCCTCCTGGAAGGGAGCGCAGGAGGGGGATGTGGAGGCTGCGCGGCCAAACCCGCGATTCTCCCCCTCTCCCCACCTTCCTGGAAGGTGGGGAGAAGGGGCGAACATGCCCTGTTTGGCCGCACAGCCTCCGGATCCCCCTCCTGCGCTCCCTCCTGGAAGGGAGCGCAGGAGGGGGATCCGGAGGCTATGCGGCCAAACCCGCGATTCACCCCTTCTCCCCACCTTCCTGGAAGGTGGGGAGAAGGGGCAAACGTGCCCCGTTTGGCCGCACAGCCTCCGGATCCCCCTCCTGCGCTCCCTCCTGGAAGGGAGCGCAGGAGGGGGATCCAGAGGCTATGCGGCCAAACCCGCGATTTGCCCCTTCTCCCCACCTTCCAGGAAGGTGGGGAGAAGGGGCGAACGTGCCCCTTTTGGGCGCACAGCCTCCGCATCCTCCTCCTGCGCTCCCTCCTGGAAGGGAGCACAGGAGGGGCATGCGGGGGCTATGCGTTGGAAGAGGGGGGTCGTCTTATAGGGCAAATATATCACAAACTCTGCATTTTACCTTAAAAATTGGGGGGTGGTCTTATACACCTGGTTGTCTTATACGCCGGAATATACGGTATACAGTATATATTAAACTGTTCTTCTAGAAAAAGGGGTTGTTTGGAACCTGGCCGGATTTCTTCAATGGAGATGTCATCTAGTGGAGTTATAACTTTCAGAGATCAGCCAAAAAGTATACTTGCCTCCATTTTGTCATCTTATTTCCATATACTGTAATGAAATAGGGAGAAACATCTTGGTAAATGGACCTAAAGTTGAAGTTTTCTGGTTGAGAATTCTAAATGCTTCTCTCTAAATTACATGTCCAAGGATTCCACTGGACAGAACCATGGCAGTTAAAGTGGAATCATAGCACTATAAGTCTGTAGTGTGAATGGGTCCAGAGAGTTTGAAAGAGAGGGCCAAGATCACAAGTTTCATGGCTCCATGGGGACTTGTTGTTGTTGTGTGCCTTCAAGTCATTTCTGAATTATGGTGGCCCTAAATGTCCATATTACAAGGTTTTCTTGTTAAGAGTTGTTCAGAGGGGGTTTGCCTTTGCCTTCCTCTGAAGCTGAGAGTGTGCGACTTTACCCAAGGTCACCCAGCAGATTTCCATGGTGGAGGGGGGGTTTAAACCCTGGTCTCCAGCACTCTAACCATTAGCACCCCACAAGCTGGGGTTGGCACACTAAAAAGGTGAAATCCCAATATAGATTTTGAAATTTGGACCTAAGAGAATTTTCAGCAGATGCCTCTCCAAGCCACAATTCACAGGATTCTTTCAGAGATAAAGGGAGAGACTCATCACAGTCAAATTGGCATAGAACTAATTTAAGCTTGTCAAGCAGATATGTCCTGGCAAATTGATTTATGGCATGAGCTTTCATAGGCTAGAACTACCTTCAGCAGAGGTGTGTGTGTGTATGACTTCTCCTCAGTGTGAAAATGTGCTTTGGGATTGGTAAAGAAAGGTATGCTTTGAAGATAATCATCTTTCCAGAATCTTTTGGCCAGACATACCATCAGACCTCCATGGCAGCAGCTTGATAATTTAGATTGTTCAGTGTTGTAATGTTATTTCTTTTTCTTTTTCCTTTGTGCTTGACATAAAGTGCCTATTCTCCCCATCCCCCCTCAAATGTTAGAGGCTTTTGAGCTTCAAGGCCCCGCATCAACATTAGAAAAGCCAGAGGCAGGTTCCAGATTAATCAGTGCAGAGTATTTAATCTGTGTTCCAAGTCATTTATCATTTGATTAGTGCCATTCAAAGGATTAATAATTTGATTCTGGTAATTAATAAATTGAATGTGGGATAAAAAGGGCAGGCTTTAATTACTGGGTGGGAAAGTTTCAAAGAGGAGGTCAAAAGTGGGATAAGTTAATTATTTGCTTCCAAGTGAAACTGGGGAATACAATTTTGGAAAGAGCGTTGCTGTAGGAAGGAGCAAGCTCAGCCCATATGAGAGGAAGAAGCATGGATGGGAAGGAATCCGAATGATTGTGAGTGGGTGGAACTGAGGGAGAATTGTGACTTCATTTTAGACAATGCTTGAAAAGGGCACTTGTGATCCTAGTATCGCTGGCCGAGAGCGGGGAGACAAAAAGCATCATACAAATCATGTTTTGGAGAGAAAGAGGCTGCAACTTTATTGGATACAGCTGAGGAGTGTTGGCATGGCATGAGGCATAGATCCAGGTATGGAATATCCCCTCCAGCCCAACTGCTGTGGCGGGGGGGGGAGCCATGGAACAACAGCTGAGGATTCCACCTGGTTACATCACCACTGTATGGGGGTTTCTGCCACCTGAGAATGAGGCTAGTCCCCAGTCCCTTAGCTGGGCCTGATCTGACTTGCTTGCACCCAAGTGTGATGTCTTCGAAACTGCCAGCCACTTTTACCTAATTATTCATCCTCGCCACCCACCACTGCTACCTTTCCCTCAGATCCCCCCATAAAGTCCCTTCTCTAGGCTGGGGGGTATGAATCGTTGTAGATAGATTATATGTCAGTGTGGTCTCAGTTGGTTAGCATGCCTAAAACTTTTCAGTGAGTAGAATAAAGCACAATGACTCTGGACTTAGAAACAAACCAAACTATTTGGTTTATTAATTTTGAGGTTATACTAGCAACGGTTCAATACTGTGCATATAACTTTGTTATTTTCTTTAGTGTCACTTTTTATTATTCTGTGGTAACCTCCGTGATTAAAATATGGCTCTGCGGCTTCCGAAGCTTCACGGAAGTGACACGGATGGTTTCGGGAGAGGGACAACGGCGTCCGAAAACGCCCCCCTGCTGCGCAAGATCGCCGTCCCTCTCCCAAAAGTTCCTCCTGCACTAGGCATGCTGAAACGCGGTCTGAAAATCTCCTTTGTCACACAGCTTTCTATTTCCACTCACTCCTCTCAATCATTCAGCCTCATCACTCTCCAACTGCACTCTCCACAGCACAGACTTAACTCACACACTCACTTAACTTAATTGACTCTCTCAACTGACATTCACTCAGTTCATATTCTCTGAAACCCCTCCCATCACAGTTTCCTGCTCTGGGATTGACTCTCACATGCTCTCTTCTCATTTGCTCAGAGGCATTCCAATCACAAGCTCCACACACCAAGGTCCCTTTAGGGGACTTTCAATGGGAACTACAAGGGGCTTGTAGGCTGGGTCTCCCTGCATGCCACCCCACTCCCCAAGTTGTGTATCTTCAGAATTAGAACATGTAACACACAAAGTGCCACAGTAGAGTTGCCAGAGTCAAAACTGGAAATGGCTCCTGCACTGTTAGTGGTTCTGTAGAAGAGGAAAATTCAGTAGGTGTGGCTTGTTACTCAGCCACACCCAATGAAGTCCCCTTTGTTACACAGCTGTTAAAGTTACAAGAGCCCTCTCCAGTTTTCAATCTGGCAGCCTTAGGTGGGAAGACTGCTCAAGCCTAAGTAGCCCCCAACAGACTGTTTTTAAACCCTGCTGCTGGACCTGAGTGAAGCCTTTAGCACACTTGGGTGCAAGCTGAGGGGAGCCCTGGTTGTGCAGTGGTTAAATGCCAGTACTGCAAGTCACCACGTTGCAAGTTTGATTCCAGAGAGCTCCAAGGTTCATTCAGCCTTCCATCCTTTTGTTAGGTCAGTAAAATGAATACCCGGCTTGTGGGGGCAATTGGCTAGCACACATTGGAAACTGCTTAATGCAGTGTAGATGTGTAAATTGCTATTGTGTAAACAATTTGTAAGCTGCTCTGACAGCTTGGTGGCTGAAGAGTGGGGTATAAATAAATAAATAAATAAGCTTCAAAGTCTGGGAGAACAAAGCTCCCATCTCCCTCAGCATGCCATTGGCTGCTCCCCTGGAAGCCTTTGGATATGCACACAGGCTTCTAGGAAGGAGACAAACATTACCAAGACAAAATGGTAGCTCACTTGCCCCTCTGGGTCAATGTCACATGCCTCAGATGGGCTTTACCCATGAGCGAGGGCCTTTGCTTTCAGGGATTACATTCCCAGTGGTTATGCCAACTCAGAACCAGGGGAGCCATTGGGCATACTGGTGGGGGGGGGTGGCTTCCTATGTTTCTACAGATCAGTAAGTTGTCTTACTTACAGTCCTTGAGGAAGCAACTATAGTGGGCCCTCAGTATCCACTGGGGATTGGTTCCTGGAAACCCCACCCCAGATACTAAAATCCAAGGATGCTCATGTCCCATTATATACAATGATGTAGTAAATTGGTGTCCCATATATAAAATGGCAAGATCAAGGTTTGCTTTTGGGATTTTGTTGGGGGGGGGGATAAAGTCAGCCCTTAGTATCCACAGATTCTGCATCCATGGATTCAATGAACCATGGTTTGAAGATATTTTTTAAAAATTAATTCCACAAAAGCAAACCTTGATATAAGGGACACCATTTTACTGTACCATTGCATATAATGAGACTTGAGCATCTTATGGATTTTGGTATCCACAGGGGGTCCTGGAACCAACCCCCAGTGGATACTAAGGGCCCACTGTATTTTCAAACTGTGCATGGTTGAATCTGGATGCAGAATCCATGGAGGGTCGACTGTAATAGCTAGGTGATAGAGCACAGAGCTTAGAAGCATTACATTTTTGACTACAACTCCCACTGACCATGTTAGGGGTGATGGTTCTAGGAGCTGTGGCCAGAAAAGTAACTTTCCAAGCTCTGGTAGGGGATGTGCTTTGCATCCAGAAGGTGCCAATTTAAATCACTAGCATTTCCAGTGAAAGGATTGTGCAGCAGATGATAGGAAACACCTCTCCCAAAGTGGAATATTGGAGAGCAGTTAACAGCTGGAAGAGACAATACTAGGCAAGGTTTGGGCCAAAATTCTCCCCCAGGCCATGCAAAACCTGAAACTGGACTATTTTGTTTCACACATCCCTCCTAAATCAACTGAAAATGGCCAAAGCCAAACTTCACTTCTCGTTTGGCAGAAACACATCCATGTGGCCCACTGGGAGTTCTCAGGAGCAAAAATTGTCTGTCACTGATGGCACCACTGCTCACCCTTGGGGAAGATGGACAAATAGTTTGAGCTGGACAGTTTCGTATTTTCAGTTTTGGACCACCTCCCGGTGCAGTCCCTTTACCAAGAGTTCTATCTGCATTAGTTAACAGGTGGCAGCCAAGTCATGTTTAATTCATGCCAAGGAAACCTTCCCCAGATAATTTCAATTTCTTTGAAAGGCACCAGAACAGACTGGCTGGTCACAATGACAGGAAGGATTACTGGTGTGGTTTTCTGGTGTAGTGTTTATACTTTGTTTGACTTTATTATTATGTTAACAGAAGGAGGGTGCAATATGCACCCAGCTGAGAAATTCAAGGATAGCTTTTTGCAGTAGAGCAGATTTTTAAGGCAAGTGCTCCATACCACCTGGAGCGTCCAAAAAAAAATATTTGCAGGCAGCTCTTTTGCGTGGATTAGGCCTGAATACTCACAGCTTTATATAAGGCCAAAATTATCACCCATCAACCAATTCCACTTTCCAGGTTTGGAAAGAATGTGCCTTCATCTGAAGCAATGTGGCAAAGCAAGCATTGGCACATCAAAGACATGGAAAATAGGGAATCAACAGCACCTCTAAGCTATCATGGATATCATGCAGTGAGATAACCATCAGGAATAATAAGGTTCAACACATGGTGGTTACACAAGCATCAGGTTGGAACAAACCTATTAACAAAATGCACATCTGCTGGACTGGGCTTGCACTCAGCTCCAAGGCCATCAGGCTCCCACAGAATTATCTTAACAGAAAGCTTGCAGCATTTGGAACATTGCACTCAGACACAGTGGAAGAAAAGAAGCAAAAGGGGATCTTTCCCTCACTGTTGCACAAATAGCAGAATGCACAGCATTACAGAGCTGTATTATTTGGACAGAAAAATCAGATTCTAAAGAAAGGCCTTCCATGGATGCCAGAGTGCTGGAGGTAACCTGGATTTCCAAGCCTCCATTTCAGGGTTTCTAGGGGAAGGGTATAGAGGGATGCTTAACAACATTCCACCAATGGAACTTGAGGCCACATTGAAGTGATGTAGGATCTCAGCTGTAGTCCAAGAATGACTGTTAATCCATCTTAAATCTGCAATGTAGATATCACCCTAACCCCTTGAGCACATAATCATTCACTAAGTCATCTGAGAACATTTCTTGGCCTATTAGCCATGGTCCAGTTTCTCTGATGTTCTGGATCCCCTTAAGGCTTTTGTTTCCCCCAGGAATTTGGAGCAAAATGGAGGAATTTGGAGGGAAATGGAGGATAGGAGACAGCTGGGAAGAAGCCTGGGAAAGTGTGAACCTGTGCTGAGCAAGTTGCCATGTCAACACTTAATATTCCACAATTTAATTATCGATTGACTCATGCTCCTTTAGGATATAAGACAGATATTAACTCCACAGTGGGAAGCATGCCATAAAAAGTGCCTTGTCGCCCAGAAGGTGCGGCAGCTTCTTGAAAGAGAACAGAATCCAATATCCACAATTGGGCAATTGTTTTCCTGTAAGGCTGCCAGACTGAATACAGGACTGGGCTCCTATAACTGTAATAGTTAACAGATCTTGGAGGAGCAGGAAGACGTGGTGTAAAAGATCTGCCAGGCAGAAGTACACATATCCTTCAAGATTTCACAGATGAAAACTGGACATGGGTGGCCAAACAACATCAGTGTAAGATTAAGATGGCAAAAGTTATTAATGAGGAAGATCCCTGGTTACAACTCCCCTTCCCCAACAGCTCCACTGGCTGCTGATCCATTTCCAAGCAAAATTCAAAGTACTGATTATGACCTCTAAAGCCCTCTATGGCTTAGGTCCAGGCTATCTGACAGACCCTATCTCCTCCTATGAGGCTGCACAGACTCCTTCTTTCAGTCCTACCACCTTCACAGGCACAACTGGTGGGAACACAAGGTATGGCTGTCCCTGCTCTTTGGAACTCCCTGGTCTTTGGAACTCCCTTTGTAGGGAGGCTAGAATGGCCTCCTCTTTGCTGGGCTTCTGTTAGCAGGCAAAGACTTTCTCTCATCCCACTTTTCCAACTGCTTTTAACATGTCCCTATTTCTCTCTCCTCTTCCGACTTTCCCTCTTTGTCCTCGGCTTCCTTCATTTCCTGCAAACCAAATTAAAAGTGCAAAAGTCGTTTGAACTCAATTAACTCAGCAGGGAGGAAAGGAGATGAGGGGCAGAATCCCACCCTTCCCAAGCAAAAGCAAACCGCTGCAGCATCTCCTAGCTTGTGCATTCTTGCTCATTAATAACTTCTGCCATCTTGATGACACTTTGGTGTTGCCTGGCAACATGTGTCTTGGTTTTCATCTATGAGAAGTTGGAGGGTATGAACTGCACATACAGGTGCAACCTGAATCATTTCACTTCTGCAAGGTGCCTTATAGCAGAGATGGGACTCATGTGGCCCTGCAGATGTTGTTGGACTGCAATTCCTAGCAGTCCTAGTCAGCAGAGCCAATGGTGAAGTATTCTGGGAGCTCTACAGTTCCTACCCCAGCCTTAGAGGAACTCTGTTCCCATTTTCCTAAACCATTTCTCCTTTCAAGAAGCAGTGGCCCAAGACCAGGGCCAACCCAAGACATTTTGCTGCTTGAGGCAGAATAATAAATGACTCATCTGAATCAAGGTGCCTGGTACCCAAATCCAGCCAAGTTATTTTGGCACATAAGGCAGAAAACCCCACAGGACCTTTCTCCATCTGTTGTTTGTTGTTGTGTGCCTTTAAGTCATTTCTAACTTATGGCAGCCCTGTGGCGAAGCTATAATGGGCGCTTCTTGGCAAGATTTGTTCAGAGAGGGTGTGCCTTTGCCCTCCTCTGAGGCTGAAAGTGAGTGGCATGCCCAAGGCTGCCCAGTGGGTTTCCATGGCTGGACAGGGATTTGAACCCTAGTCTCCCTGAACCCTAGTCCAACACACAAATCACTATGCCACACTGGCTCTCTCTTCCCATCTAGGACAGTGAACAGGAAAAATAACAACATAAATAATTAACAGTTTGCTGCCCTTTCCAGACACCCCAAATGCAATCTCCGAGGCAGCCACATCAATCTACCCAATTATTGCTGTTATTTTATTCATTTATATCCCATCTTTCTCCTACCAATGGAACCCAAGGCGGCTAACAACATCTTTAAAACCATAAAAGCAAAAAACAGGACAAGTAAAAATTATATTATAAATATATTTTTAAAAGAATTAAACAATTTATAAGTTAAAAACACCAAACAATAAAAATATTTAAATGCCTTAAAAAGATCCTTAAAATGTTTTAAACCGCACCACACCAGACTTAAAAGCCCATCCTTTGTTAGCTCATAAAAACATGGTGGCATAAAAATGTCTTAACCTGTTGCCGGAAGGAGAGTAAGGATGGGGCCATCCTGGTCTCTCTGGGGAGGGAGTTCCAAAGTCTGGGAGCAGCCACCAAGAAAGCTCTCTCCCTTGTCCCCACCAAACAAGCCTGAGAAGGTGGTGGGGCAGAGGGAAGGGCTTCTCCAGATGATCTGGGCACATACAGGGAGATATGGTTCTTCAAATAACCTGGACCCATGCCGTATAGGGCTTTATAGGTAAAAACCAGCACTTTGAATTATGCCTGGAAACAAACTGGCAGCCAACGGAGCTGTTGCAACAAAGGAGTTGTGTGCTTCTTGTAGTTAGCCCCAGTTAACAACTACAGTTAGCCCCAGTTAACAACTACAGTTGTCCCCCAGTTAACAACTACAGTTGTCACTGGAGTTTGGTTCCAGGACCCCCCGTAGATACCAAAATACGTAAATACTCAAGTCCCATTATATGCAATAGCACAGCAACATGGTGTCCCTTATATAAGATGGCAAAATCAAGGTTTGCTTTTTGGATTATTATTTTTTTAAGAATATTTGGATTATTATTTTTTTAAGAATATTTTAAGAATATTTTCAAGAATATTTAAATCTGTGGATACCAAATCCATGGATATGGAGGGACAACTGTACTACTTAACAAGAAAGCAGTCCTGTCCAAGACTTTCCAAGTGTCTCTCACATCCATCTGCTCTCATGAACTAACATTTTCTAGTATACTTCCCCAGCAACATTGCAAGAGGGGAAAAACTTCATCACAACTCACCTGGGCAAAGAAGGGCAGATGTACCCTCTGCAATGACTTGTGGTTTCATGTCAATTTACTAACCAGGATCTTAAATCAGAGTGTGAAGCTGATTTAAGATGCTATGTTACAAAGCTACACTTTTCCTTTTGGACATAACTCTAAACTGTGGTTTAATCAAACCATGATGTATGAACTGACAAGGGGAAAAGAAAAAAGCATGCACACAGTCTGATTGCTCAATCTCACAGCCAACATGTTGTTTTCCAAGCCAGGAGTTGAATGTTCAAAGCAAGCTGCAGTTACTGACATGAAGATGCCCCATGCGTACTTTATAAATGACTGAACATTGGTCCTTCAAGATGCCTTGAAGTACAGGACTGGCCTTTGACAGGGCTTCTGATAAAATGTTAAGTGATATCACAGGATGGCTCTGTTTCAAGGCAAGTTTAGTATTACCCACCCTAGCTAACAGTAAGGAGCTGTGGAAGCTGTAATCCAAAACATTTGGAGGGTCAAAGGTTCCCCACTCCTGTGTTAAGGCTTTAAGATAAAGAGAAAGAACTATTGGAAGCCAGGCAAGTAGGGACTTTAAAGTTGGCTGCTCATCAACAGCCGGTACTGAGCAGGCATGTAAATCAACTGGTAACAGTCTTCCAACCAGGGTCGGCTTGGAGATCAAGAGGGTCCCAGGTTGCTGTCCCCATAACTATGAGGGGACAGGCTAAAGATGCATCTTAAATTATGCCTGAGGATGTCTACAGAAATATATTTCTTGTTCTCTGAGATTTGTTAGAGCCAAACAGAAGCAGCGTTAGAGCAATCTCAGCACCATATTCCACTACACTGTTATAGCACTATGATTCCACTCCAACTGCTCTGTCAGCCTCCTGTGGAATCCTGGGATTTGCAATTTAGAGAGGGGCATTTAGCATCCTCAGCCAGAAAGCTCTTAGGTTGCACTAAGCTACAACCCCCAGAATTCCACAGAAGGCAGCCATAGCATAGTTAAAGTGGAATAGTAGTGCTATAACAGTGTAATGCAATAAGGCTCTAAGGAGATTATCAGATGGACCATTTGGGTCCGTTTCCATCACGCTACCCCCCCACCTGCCCCTCTCCCATTCCTGGAGCAGAATAAAGGAAAAAGTTTCACACACTTACCTTTATTCCGTGACAGCCATTGCAAGGCTGCTTTTATGACCGGGAACACAAATCCCAGCCATTCTCGCAATAGAACGGCCGGGAGGAAAAAAGAACCCCTCCAGCTGTCAAAAAAGAAAACAACCACAAAAAACACATTTAAAAAAAGAAACAGCTACCCAGAGAGGGGATTTTTTTTTTTTTTACTTGTCATCCCAATTGCACCCGGAAGCGTCCGACAGGGACCTCCCGGTGATGTCACAATCTGTTATCATCCTGGGAGCACAATGGGTCCTCTGTTCCCGCACCCATCATTCCGTTATAATAACAGAACGAGCCTCTTATTCACGGATTTTCCGTGACTAAGAGGAAACAGGGGAAGAACAGGAGCAGAACGGGAGCATCCCATAACAGGGACGACGTTGTGTAAAAGGTAAGCCTTTTAGCGATCTTCTGCCGTCTCTGTTCTGGGATATTTTACCCGTCTGATAATCTCCTAAGAAGCAAGGGTGGGGTGCATTATGAAGTGAGGCAAGGGAAGGAGTTAGAGGCAAGGAGAATGAGTAGTGTGAGTGTTGGTGTGTAAGCGTTAAAGGAGAGAGGAGGCACGGTGAGGACATGAGGGAAGGCAAAGGAAGGAGTAGAGGGAATGGCGAATTAGTGGTGTGGGCAGCATGTAAGATGCAAGGGGGGCACACTGCAAGGGCACAAGGTGTGCTTAGGCAGGAACTAGGAGATGTGTGAGAGAGTGGTGTGGGTAGCAGCCACTGGCACACTGGGAGTGCATGAGGGCAGGGGGAGGTAGTAGGAGGAAAGGCAGAGTAACTTGTGAGAACATCAGACTGTAAGAAGCAAAAGAGAGAGAGAGAGACATTACAAGAGCAACAGGTGAGCCAAGGGAGCAAGAATGAAATGATGTGAGGAGTACAAGAAGCCACCTGTGAGGCAGGTTTTCTGAGAGGCAGTGGTAGCCAAAAATCGCCAGGTAAATTCCATGACCGTGCAGAGATCTCAGTGTGGGTCTCAGATCAGTAAAAAAAGAAAAAGAAAAAAAGATATAAAGCTTGGGAAATAGTGGGAGAAAATAATACAGTTGTCCCTCCACATTCACAGATTTGGCATTCCCGGATTTAAGTATTCACGGCTTGAAAATATTCTTTAAAAAATAATAATCCAAAAAGCAAACCTTGATTTTTCCATCTTATATAAGGGGCACCATTCTGCTATGCCATTGCATATAATGGGACTTGAGTATTCACAGATTTGGGTATTTACAGGGGGGTCCGAACCAAACCAAACCAAACCCCAGCGAATGTGAAGGGACAACTGTATAACAACTAATGTGCTGAACCCGCATAATTTGAACAATCTGCATAATATGCAAATTAGATGCCTGGCTTTGAGGAAGTGGAACATGGCAATCCTATGTGCATAGCTCCACAGATTTTTGTGTACTGTGTACTGGCAGGAACTGAAAGAAATTTCAGCAAGTACATTACAATCAATCATCTTAACTACAGATATCCTCATCTATAAGTCTACTGTCCTTCCCATTAAGACATCACACTAAAGAAAAATTTAAAATGAATAACATTAAATCAAATTAATTTAGGTGTTATATGTTTGCCTGTTTATACTTTTGTTGTTTTGTTGTTGTTTGTTTGTTTTCTTTTAAATGTCTTAATAAAAATTATTTTTAAAAAAGAAATTTCAGCAAGAAAGCAGGCATAATCAAAAACTGCAAGCATTCTACAACAAAGTACTGTAGTTAACAGTTAAGCCACCTACCTGTTGAGTGTGAATTTGCAAAAGAAATGGACTTTGGGAATGCTGATACATGATTTTGTTATGAGAAAGGCAAGGAGAATAAAGTTTATAGTTAACTGGACTGATATTTACAACCATATTGGTCTATTAGAAGAAAAAGATTAAGACATTAATGGAATAATCCATTTTTTCATGATCCAAAAGTTACAAAAATAGTTAGCATATTTGTAGGACTCTTGGGCTTGGCACTATAATTAAACAAAACCAGCAAAGGGGGAATTTATTTATTTTTTTAAAAAAAAGAGAAATGTAGAATATCTAACAGCCATTTCCAAATTTAAACATTTTTTTTTATGGCTTGTGATATTTTATGTCCAGGAGAAAACCCACTGGGTGACCTTGGGGAAGTTACACACTCTCAGCCTCAGAAACCCCTGTGCTAGGTTTGTGTTAGGGTCACCATAAGTCGGAAACGACTTGAAGGCACACAACAACAATGACGGCACGTAGTATCTGTGTACGAATGGAGCCCATGTTGCAAATACATACTGTACTACCCTTTCCAAAATGAGGTTTGAGGCCCATTAAATTAGAACAATTATTATTTCTAAATTTGCACCTATACATACCAATTAGTACATGTAAATTTTATGCAAATCTGTCTACTGTTTTTAGTTAAATACCCCTCCATTGCTTGATCACTTTACCTGACACTTCTTTCTTTCTCTCATTTCTGATCTGGAAATAGTCTCCCTAATCCCAGACAATCCCAACCCCAGTTGGGATTAGACAGTGGTTAGAGGTGCTTTGCACATGATCAGAGATTATGACTTTACATTTCCATGCCTGAGAAATAATTGAAAAGAAAGCAGATTTGGAGGCTAAACTCTAGTGAGCCCTGACTATATATACCAGCTTTACTGTGGTGGCTGAAATAATGAGTTAATTCCCTTTTAGCAAGGGTGGGGGCTAGTTTAATGTTTTTTGTCTTGAGATGCAGAAGATTTGGGTTGGACCTTTGTACAACCAGGAACAAGTGTCCTCCGAGATTACAAAAGTTTTACTACATCTTGTGCAGTTTTGCTTTTTGTTTTTCAGCAATAGGTGCTGCGCTGGGCAGGGCACGTTTCTAGGATGGAGGACCATCGCCTCCCCAAAATACTACTCTACGGTGAACTCGCCACGGGTCAGCGTAAGAGGGGCGCTCCAAAAAAGCGATACAAAGACTCCCTGAAACAACATCTCAGGCTTGGCCAAATTGATCACCAACAGTGGTCCGCCCTGGCCTCACATCGGGAGGCATGGAGACGCAATATCCACAATGCTGCAGCCTTATTTGAGAACTCACGACGAACAAGTCTTGAAGAGAAACGACAACGCAGAAAGAATCACAACCCAAAAACATCACCCAAGGAGACCTTCTGCTGCGCTCTTTGCAACCGGACTTGTTTATCTCGGATTGGCCTTTTTAGTCATCAGCGCGCTTGCAGAAGGCGCGGGATGAGTCCTTCCTGAATCTTCGTTTGCGAAGAAAAGCCAGAGAGAGAGAGAGGGCATAGGTTCCCTTAGAACACACACATACCTGCATGGTTTTTGAAAAAAAAGGAATGAATTATGTACAGTGGGCTCTTGACCTCCCATGGATACCAAAAGCTGTGGATGCTCAAGTCCCATTATATGCAATGGTGTCCCTTATATAAAATGGGAAAATCAAGGCTTGCTTTTTGGGATTAAAAAAAATATATATTGTCAAGACATGGATGGTTGAATCTCTGGATGCTGAATCCTTGGATATGGAGGGACAACTGTATTAAGCATAAATCCAGTTTTTAGTCCCAATGAGAGTAGATTCACTGGCTCAATAGGAACTTTGTAAAAAAAAAACACCCACTAAATGTAAATTTGATTGATTCAATGGATCTATTTTAGTTGGGACTAACAATTAGATTTAGGCCTTACTTTCTAAGAGGAGCTGGGTTTCAACTTTGCCTGCTATGATTTCTCACAGCCTCTCACCTGAAAGCCATCCTCCCTTTTTATAGAATCAGAGAGTTGGAAGAGAACTTCGAGATCATAGAATCATAGAATCATAGAATTGCAGAATTGGAATAGACCACGAGGGCCATCCAGTCCAACCCGCTGCCACGCAGAAAATCCAGTCCAGCCCATTGCTCAATGCCAGGCTCTGCAATGCATACCTGAATACCAGCCAAGGTAGTGGTGTGGGGAAGAACGGGACTTCGGTACATGTTACTTTAAAAAAAATGAACACAAAGCTTGGCTGCAAAGATTTTCCAGTTATTAACTGTCCTGGCCTGACAGCCACCTTTGAGTTTAATGAGTCTGATTCTCCCTGTCTCTGTCACCTTTTCACCTTAGGCATTAATCTCCTGTGAGGACCATTGTTGAGAGTTTGGTGAACCTTTCCAAGTTCCGAACAGCCTGACGTTGGCAGCCTTATCCTTAAAGAGTTCCAAAAGTCAAGTGAAGCATGACTTTCCTATCCCGGGCAATGAAGTCTCTCCCTAATCAGGCCAAGCCATGCTCTTGATGGGTCGCTTCTCCTCCTCCTCTTTCTCTTAATCACTTAGAATACTTTCTAATACCTTCCCTACAGCTAGGAGCGATGCATAATTTCCAGTGCTTAAGCTCTTTATTAAAGCAAGATTGAAAGGGAAAGAAACATAGGATAAGAAGTGCAGGACTATAACTTGTGATGTTCTGAAAAGGCCACTACAACAAACATTGTTACCATTTAAAACACACATACAAAAACTCCAGAATTATTTCAGATAATACCACAATAGTTCAAGTAATGATTTTTATACAGTGCCGTTCGCAGTAGTATGTAGTGTACTATGTAGCGCTGAGTGAACCAAACAAGTCTCTGACCCTCAAGGAACTTACAGTCTAGAGCAATGGTTTTTAACCTGTGGTCTGCGGACCCCCAGGAGGCTGCGAAGTCCTCACAGAGGGTCTGTGAAGGTTTGAAGGCTGCTCAGCCCACATGACAGGAGCCAAGACAGAAAAGCTGGCTGGTTTGGCCTGAACATTGCTGTTCAGTCCGCTCCAGCCACAAATTTGCAGGAAGAAACCCCTCCAGTGCCTCTGAGAGAAGGATTAATGGATGGTGCAATTGTGTTGTTGTTGTTGTTGTTTTAAATCTTAAGTTAGGCCTTAGGGGTCGTGGAATATTTAATATTAATTAAAAAATATTTAATATTTGGGAGCTGTAGATATTTAAAGATATTTCTTTACCTGGTAAAGAAAAGGTTATGAGCCACTGATCTAGAGTCAGCCGTGGGAAGGTCAAAAGCAGGAACATGAAGAACAGGGTTGGCTAAAGATGTTGTGCTGCCTGAAACAAAGGATAAGATAGCAGCTCCCCTTCTGCTCCATATACACAAGCAAACCTCATGCCTGCCGATATGGAAACAGGGGCACCTGTGGCCAAGCAACAGCAGAGCATGACCCAGATGGCAAAAATTATTGATGAGGAAGAATAGACAAAGGGACTTTATCAGACGCAGCCTCTTCAAACTTTCTTTTGCCGGCATACAAAAAAGCATTATTACGCTGGCAAAAGACCGTTCACCCACCCATCCTGCACTTACCTTATGTTTTAAATCCTGAGTTAAGTCTTGGGGGTCCACAGCAACAAACGATATTTAAAGAGGGTCCCTGGTAAAGAAAAGGTTAAGAGCCACTGATCTAGACATAGATGAGTCTTTTTTTTTTCTTCTGATGGAGAAACCTCCCTGACAATATAGGAAACACTCACTTACTGAGTCTTTGGAATCTTTACATAGCCCTGCTATTAGGTTCCAAGTGTGTGTGTCTCAAAGTGATTGGTTCCCCACTTCCTTTTGGAAGGAACTAGTCCACAAAGAGGTCACAGGTGAGAGTCATCTGAGGAGTGGGACTGACTTTACACACCTGTCCCAGAGATGGGACAAACAAGCAGGTGACACTTGGTTTGTCACTTCCCCCTTGCCTTGCTGAAGAAGCACCACACCAGAAGTATTATAAACTTGAAGAGGTATATAGCTTTTCCCTCAAGAGCATGTAAAGTAAGAAGAGTGGTCTCACAGCCAACATTGGAGCCACCAAGTGACCTTCCTATGGCCGTACCAGAGAAGGAGATGGTTGTGAGTACTGTACTTTTCTGACCCCACTTATTCAAGTTCCAGAGTTTAAAGGCCTGTGTGTTTTGGCTTCAGTGCAAAAGTATTAATTTGGGTTTTCCACTGACCCAGGAGATGTTACTAATCTGTGTGAAAAACTTTTCCTTATCAGCTTTTTGCTAACCCTTTGCAATCCCTACACAGCCTCATTCTGATATCAACACTCTCGTGTTGCTTCAGTCATAAATTCTGGACCTGGGAGGGGGAAGGACACACTTTTGGGAGACTTGTCCAAAAAGAAAAGGGAGGGGGGAGGCTTGGTTTCAGACCCGAATTGTTATTTTGAATTTGATCAGGGAGAGGAGCAAAAATATTTTGTGCTGGATGGAGGGGGAAAAAATTAAAAGGTCTTCTCTGGTTCTATTCTTGATTTAGCTGCAAAAAATAAAATAAAATAAAATAACAGCTGGAATCTTGCTGGTTAGTCCCAAATAGAGTAGACCCATTCAGTGAATTGTTGAATGGGAAGTCAACACATAGGTAAATCCCATTAATTCAATGGGTCTACTTTGGGGAGGACTAGCAACAGAATTCAAGCCAATATATTTTGAAAGTGTTGGTGATCACTTACTTCCCATTGTATCTTACAGTAATTAATCTCAGTGTTATCAGTACCAATCAAATGGGTGTGGTATTCATAGCAAAAGCATTTGTACATTTTTTCCACATGCAGATCCATTTAGGTTGCGATCCTAAGACTGGTGCACCTAGCTATAAGTCTTATTTAACATAAGAGGGCTTCCTTTTGAGTGGACATATATTGAACTTCACTTGTAATTTTTGTATAGTTGTGGTCTCATGTCACTGTGTAGAAGAAATGACTTACTTAAGGACAGAGGTACTTCTGAGGATTATTCATAGGGGGTCTTGAGACATGACGACATTCCTCCTTGAAAACATGAGTTCAACATGGTGGCTTCTCTCCTCAGAACTGTGGCGTTGTTTGCTCAGTTGATTTAGCTATTCCGGTGGTGCCTTATACAAACTGTAGTTAGGAAAGAATGCATCAACTCTGCTTCTAAACTGGTCTCTTTATATATCTTTCTGGACTCAATTCAGTCTAGTTTGGCAGTGGAAAACACTCCTCAGAGCATGGTGTGGTCTCCTTCCTTGAAGGTCTTTAAACAGAGGCTGGATGGCCATCTGTCGGGGGTGATTTGATTGTGTATTCCTGCGTGGCAGGGGGTTGGACTGGATGGCCCTCGTGGTCTCTTCCAACTGTACAATTCTATGATTCTAGTGTTAAGACTTCAATGACACCACCACCACCCCCGCTCACATATAGGAGAAAAGACTTGTGGTGTAGTAGAGCCAGGGCTGGCAGTGTTGAAGCACCAGGATTTTTTAAATTATTATTATTATTAGCAGGGACAATCAAATTCTCTGCCACCTCAAAGTTTCCTGGTCCCATCAATTCTTCCCAGTAACTGGGGAAGGAGGAAATGGATTTTCCCAATGGTTATTCCTGTTGTCATGCCAAGTAATATTGAATGGTTTGGTCCAGAGCGGGAAATTAAGACCCATTAGCTTTCCAGATGTTTTTGGACTACACATCCTATCTGTCATGCCCTGCTTTCAGAACTTAGAAATGGACTCTGACTCAGAGATTGAAGCCGTGGACATGTCAGGACCTGCTGAACCAGAGCAGGAGGATGTTCCAGAGCCACAGGCCTCAGACACAGACAATAGTGCCGTACCAGCTCTGGCAGAGGGTCTAGATCCCCTTCAGATACAGAGGACAACTTACCTATACCTACCTCCACAGCATGGAGATAACAAAAGGGGGGCTTGAGGCACTCTCAGCATATTTATAGGAATCAGCAATTAGTTAAGCAGCAGCTGTGTTAGCCGCTGCTCTATAAATATGCAGCACTGCATTCCAGGGGTTGTTGGAGCTTATCTGACTTGCCTGAGTACCTCTCATGTATTTGACCCGGACTGTGTTTGTTTACTCTGGACTCTGTTTTCCTTGACCTGGATTCTGCTGGACTACCCTGAACTCTGTTTGCTAGACCTGGACCTTGTATATTGGACTCTGGATGTGGATTTGTGTTTTGCTAGTAAAGTAAGTGTCTGACTTCACACTGCCTTGATCCCTTTGCCTGTAATTAACTTGATTCTGCTGTGATTCTGCTATCAGCTGTGTAGTAATCAGCCTTTGGCTGGTTGCCCAGACATTGTTTGGACACTATCTGGCTTTGCCAGCATAACCAGTGATAAGTAGTTATGGGAGTTGCAGTCCAGCCATAGACTTGATGCCATACTTGCCCACACCTGCCATAGAGATTGCATGGTTCAGGGTGAAAAATACACAGAGGGTCAGATGTTATTGCCACAAGAGGACCAAATATCTTCTTCAGGAGGGATACTCTGTTCACAAAAATACGGACAATGGTGTGTGTGCGTGCGTGCGTGCAGGCCAGGAGGCTTGGGTTATTTGTTGATTTATTTTCCTTGCCAAAACAATAGACTAAAATGGCTCTTCATAGACATGGTTGTGTAAAAAAGGAAAAGTAATACAGTATTTCAGTCAAGTGGTCTCTGGCTTGCAGAAAGTGTTTTGATCCTGTTTTTCCAGGGCTCTGCTTTTTAGTAGTCTCTTCTTAAGCCCTTTCCTAGAAACTCAAAGCTAAATGACTGTGTGTCTGCTTTCAAAAGAGTGAACTATTTATCTCTAGAAGTGGTTGCCCTAATGGCACACTTTCATTTACTCTGTGCTTGAGTTGGTGACTTTCCTGTTTGCTTTGAAGGTTCTCTTCAATTAGAACAGAAGAGTTTTAAAATCTCACAGTAGGGTTTTAGGTTTTTTAGCATCGCCCTTCTGTTCTTTACCATTAGAAAAACAAAGAAGGTTAGAATTGGCTAGTAATAGACTAACAATCTGGTTTATATTTGTTTCTGGTTAATATGGGGCTTCCAGCTTCCATCTGCCATAGCCCCCATTGCCAAAGAGAAGCTAGTCTCATTACTACCAATGCCTTAGCGTAGGCTTCTGGCCCCGACCACATACATCACATTCATTCTAAGTGAATGTTGTGTGCTGCAGTCATATTTGGGACTGAGTTTGCTGAGTTAAGAATTTAACAGATGTTGGAAAGAAGCTATGGTTCCATTTCAAAGCATGCCTTCTGCAGGAGGAGGGTCTCAGGTTGAACCTTTGGTGGTGGTGGTGGTTGAATGCCTTCAAGTCATTTCCAACTTACAAACTGTTATTATGGGGTTTTATTGGCAAGATTTGTTCAGAGGGGAATCATTGAATCATAGAATCAATCATAGAATTGCAGAGTTGGAAGAAACCACGAGGGCCATCCAGTCCAACCCCCTGCCATGCAGGAAATCACGATCAAAGCATCCCCGACAGATGGCCATCCAGCCTCTGTTTAAAGACCTCCAAGGAAGGAGACCCCACCACGCTCCGAGGGAGTGTGTTCCACTGCCGAACAGCTCTTACTGTCAAAAAGTTCCTCCTAATGTTGAGGTGGAATCTCTGTTCCTGGAGCTTGCATCCATTGCTCCATGTTCCAATCTCTGGAGCAGCAGAAAACAAGCCTGCTCCATCCTCAACGTGACACCCCTTCAAATACTTAAACAGGGCTATCATATCGCCTCTTAACCATCTTTTTTCCAGGCTAAACATACCCAGCTCCCTAAGTCTCTCCTCATAAGGCATGGTTTCCAGACCTTTCACCATTTTAGTCATCCTTCTCTGGACACGCTCCAATTTGTCAATATCCTTTTTGAATTGTGGTGCCCAGAACTGGACACAGTATTCTAGGGGAGGTCTGACCAAGGCAGAATAGAGTGGCACTATTACTTCCCTTGATCTGGACACTATACTTCTATTGATGCAGCCCAAAATCGCATTGGCCTTTTTAGCTGCTGCATCACACTGTTGACTCATGTTCAACTTGTGGTCTACTAGGACTCCTAGATCCCTTTCGCACGTAGTCTCATTCAGCCAGGTCTCCCCCATCCTATATCTATGCATTTCATTTTTTCGCCCTAAGTGCAGTACCTTACATTTCTCCATATTGAATTTCATTTTGTTAGTTTTGGCCCAGCTCTCCAGTTTATCCAGGTCATTTTGAATTTTGATCCTGTCCTCCAGGGTATTAACTACTCCTCCTAATTTGGTGTCATCTGCAAATTTGGTAAGTATGCCCCTAATTCCTTCATCCAAGTCATTGATAAAGATGTTGAATAGCTCTGGGCCCAGGACAGAACCCTGTGGCACCCCACTGGTCACCTCTTTCCAAGACGAAGTGGAGCCACAGAGGAGCGCCCTTTGGGTTTGGCCGGTCAACCAATTACAAATCCATTGAACAGTTAACTTGTCTAATCCACATTTTACAAGCTTGTTTGCAAGAATGTCATGGGGAACCTTGTCAAAGGCCTTACTGAAATCAAGGTATGTGATATCCACAGTGTTCCCTTCATCTACCAAGCTGGTAATTTTATCAAAAAATGGCCATTGCCTTCCTCTGAGAGAATGTGGCTACCATGTGGGCTTCCATGGCTGAGTGGGGATTTGAACCATGGTCACTGGAGTCCAACACTCAACCCACTACACCAAACTTTGTTAACTCCAGTTAAAAGGATCAAGGGATGGGTATTCTTTGGCCCTTCTAGTGGGGTTTTTTAAACTACAGCTCCCATAATTCCTCACCCTAGGCCATGCTGGGTGGAACTGATGGGAGTTGTAGGCCAAAACATCTGGATGGCCAAAGCTTCTCCAGCCCTGACAAAGATAACATGGAGATAGGGCAGACCAGTGGTCTGAAGACACCTTTCTCCAAGGTTCTGGCCTTCCAGCAAACTCAAGGTTTGATGCCACGGTGAGAAAATGAAACATTGATGAAAAAGGCAGTGCGTGAAGTACCATGTTACCTACCTGACAGGAAGAAGAGTTTGCCTTAAGGGAAACAGTTTGTTCTTCGGAATGTAATAATTGTTATATTTTGACATAAAATGGGAACTTTGCAGCTGGAACATTTCAGAAAACCACACATTCTGTTCCTTTGGAAGACTGATGGGATCCTACTGAAAGGGCAGGGCTTTGGTCCCGCTCCCAGCTTCTAAAGAAATGTGTTTATATTCAGGTGGCCAGAAGCAAAAGAGCAGAGAGGGCCTGTGTCTTTAATAGAAGGAGGTATGTGTGCCAAACTTTCCTCTTCCACACAGCTTTTAAAAGTGCAACAGCTCTGTCCTCTCTCGAATATGGTCACCTTACATTCTACTTGGTTTGTATTGTGGATTTTCCTCATACGAACAGGAGAAAGGGTACATTTATGATCCCAAACTTCTGTTTGCGTAGTGATTATGTTTGATTGGGACAGGCAAGCTGGTGCCCTTCCAATGTGTTGGACTGTTGTTGTTGTGTGCCTTCAAGTCATTTCTGACTACTGGAGATCCTAAGGTGAACCTATCATGGGGTTATCTTGGCAAGATTGGTTCAAAGGGGGTCTGTCCTTGCCTTTCTCTGAGGCTGAGAGAGAGTGATTTGTTACCTGAATTGCCTGTGGGTCTGTGGGGACCCTCTAATGTCCAAAATTATTTATGGGGAATGTAAATTAGCTCAATTATGGCAGGGAGAGGTCAGACAACTGAGAGACCTTTTAACCTATGTATACTGGTAATAATGGAGGAGATTCTAAGCCTAGAGGTACCATTAAATGATCTTTATTGGAGGTTAACATCAACAGCAGTCATGCAAACATTCAGGCTTCAGACACTCACACAAGACTATTAAAAGCAGTTGGAAGTATTTGGATAGAGGAAGAGAATAAGGGGATGGTGGGTGATTGACTGGCTACACAGTGTGACGTGGAGTTGAAAGGTGGTGAAATAGTGCATGCTTTTGTGGTGTTTGGGGGTGATATTTGCATGGAATATTCCCCCTGAAGGGAGAGAAGTTTGAGTGAAGTACAATGGCTCTCAGGGGTTCTCAGGCCAAAACAAAGGGTACTCAGGAAGAGTTAACCATTGTTAATGGTTGATGCTTTTAAAACTGAACAGGAACAGGCAAGGTATTTTGTTTGGAGGGGAGTAGGAAAGGAAGAACCCATTTTACAAGCATTAAGGTTTCCTGCTATAGTTGAATGGATTAGTGAATGACTCACCTCCAGATGTTCAGTCCTAATCAGAGTATTTGTTTCTGGGACTCTCCACAAGCCCTTTCCCTTGGTCTTGCATGAATCCCACCTTGGTATTTGGGGATCCCTTGCTTACCTGTAACCACGTGGATGGCCGCCTTAGCTGAATTATTAAATATAGCCAATTATTTGATTTTCCAAGATGGGGGGCTTTCAGGGTATGTAACAGACTTGCCCAAGTGGGCTCTCATAGTCAAGTAGGGGTTTGAACCCTGGTCTCCAGAGTTGTAGTCCAATGCTCAGACCACTAAACCATACTGGCTCTTGGTTTGGACGAACTCTCTTAATTCCCAGTCACCATGGGTTATGGTTTGGAGTGTCAAGAGCTGTATTTTAGAACATCTGGTAGACACCAAAGTTTTTTTACAAGCACTGTAACAACAACAAACACTCTAATGTGGCAACACCTTTTCTTTCCCCTTGGCTTGCATCTGTGTTTTAAACAATATTTGCAAAAATGAAGCAGGTCAGGCTTTTCCAATTGTTTGTTCCTATGCTAAGAAGAAGGAAAAAAAACCTTGCCTGGCTTGTTCCCACTTGCTGCATGCCCTGCAATATTTCACAGATGAAATCCAGGACATATGTGGCCAAGCAGCATCACCATGTAGTCAAGACGACAAAAGTTATTAATGAGGAAGAACACACACATTAGGAGAGGCTGCAGGAGTTTGCAGCTGCCTGAACCTACTCGGAAGAATAAAATTCTGCCCCTCCCCCCCCATTAATTGACTGCAAACTAATTTTCTACTTTGAATGGAGTTTGCAGCAACTGAAGTAAGCTGAAGACAAAGTGGGAAAGCAGCAGGAGGAGAGAGAAACTGGGACATTTTAATTATTATTATTATTATTATTATTATCCCTCCCCTCTGTTAAAAACAATCGGGGCGGCTTACAAAAATTAAAATACCAATACAAATTAAAATCCCCAAACACCACCCACCCCTGCCCTAACACTTTTTAACAACAGCTTAAAAAGTGGAATAATAGGGAATTAATATTGATTGTCCCTGCCAAATCAGGACAGTTGGAAGGTGTGTTGCTGAGCTGCTGCTAAAAGTACAATCTTTGATATAGTGGACCTGGGGTTGCTGGGTCCATGTGCTGGGACTCCTTTATTAGTAAGGACAACAACATCTGCCAGATACCTTAGGCTATTCCTTTTGAATTTAGCAGCAAACTTCACTGTTGGATGAAGGCAGGGAGATGTTTCCTAGGAATAATAATAAATTACTGTGAACTACCCATTGTTATCAGTAGTTTTGGGGGGGTGGCTCCACCCATTACGTGTTCATGTATTAGTATTAGAACTGGTTTATTGATACTATTGACACCACTGCCTGCATTTTTGATGTGACTGTTGCAGTGTGTGCTTGGGCTTCAAGATGTATGACTACACAACTGGGCACAAAGACAGGGCCAGGACAGGAAGGTTGCATGGCAATTACATGCACATGTTCTATTTATATCAGTTCATATCTCACTTCCAGGGCCGTATTGTGAACACAGGGATTCCCACTCTGCCCTCTGAAAGTGCATTTTCTAAACAAATTAAGTTCTGGAAGCAAGCCCAGCTGGCTCAGTTACTAAGGCTTCTGGCTATGGCAGTGTTCTAACAAAGGCAGAGTTTGCTGATTCTGAAGCACAGTATACTATCTTGATCTGAAATAACTGGTGGCTCGTTTTCTAAATGGAGAAGTACCACCAAGGCTGCCTGTGGCACAGATCGTGCCATCACTCTGCCTTTGAAAGGGATGCCCAACACATTATGTTCCATGGTGTTATATCCATCACTGAATTCCAGACTCATTCCAGATTTGTGAAGTGCATAGGGGGTGTGGAGTACAGAATCAGGGAATCATGGAGTTGGAAAAGACCACAGGTGCCATCTAGTCAAACCCCTGGCCATGCAGGAATACACAACTAAGCATTCCTGAAAGACAACCATCCAAACTTGGTTTTAAGGACCTCCAGAGAAGCAAAGCCCACCCACCCCCTGCAGCAGTCCAAGCCACTCTTGAGAAGCTCATACCATCAGGAAGTTCTTCCCAGTGTTTAGATGGAATCTTTTTCCTTGTAACTGGAATCCCTTAGTTCATGTTCTAATCTCTGGAGCAGCAGAAAACAAGTTTGCTCCACCTTCTACATCAGTAGTTCTTAACCTGTGGTCTGGGGATCCCCAGGGGTCTGTGATGTCCTCACAGGGGGTCCACGAAGGCTTGAAGTCTGCTTAGCCCACCTCCTCCCTGCTGTGGAGTGGCCACATGACAGGAGCCAAGGCAAAGGCTGGCTGGCTTGGCCTGTACATTGCCATTCAATCCACTCCAGCCACAAAATTGCAGGAAGAAGCAGAAGAAAAGTCTTCCTTCTCCCTCCAGTGCATCTGAGGGAAGGTTTAATGGATGGTGTAATTGTGTTGTTGTTGTTATCAAGTATTATCAGTTAAGTCTTGGGGGTCCATGGCAACAAAAGATATTTAAAGGGGGTCCCTGGTAAAGAAAAGTTACAAACCAGTGTTCTACGTGGCATCCCTTCAGATATTCAAGGAGCAGCGCAGCCCAGGAAGGCGAGATGAAGCCAGAGTGACAGGGAGCAGCCTTCCTTTCTCCCAGTGGCTGGCCGGGTGGCTCCTCTCGTCCCTTTGGGTTACATCCAGAGTGGGGGGGGGGGAGCGGGGGATGGTGCTGCCAGAATGGGTGAAGGCTTTCTCCTCCTTTTCCTTGCCATAGCTGCCCGCCATGTTATCTCCAGGTGCTACTGGGTCCCCTTCACCTTCCTCGCCCCCCACTGCACAAAAGACATGGCCACCATCTTGCTTTGTGGCCATATAAACATCATGTTGGAGATCTTCGTATAATATAGCTTTGGCCAAAATGCCATGGAGACAAAAGAAAGTTGCTGTGAATTGCCTATAATGCACAGGTATGTGCATTATTATTTTTTTTCCTTTCCGTATAGACAACCCCAGGGATCGTCTGAGAAAAGGAATAGCATTTTAGGCAGGATACTCATCAGGATCGTTTCAGTTCTTCCTAGCATGGATAACATAAGTTTGCTCCATCTCTGAAGATCTAATTTTACCTCTTTCTATGTCTTTTCATAATTATCTTTAAATAAGGCTGAATTTCTATTTGATAGTATAACACCCAGGTACTGTCCCTTATTTACCACTTGTATACCAGTTACAGTTTGAAGCTTCTTCTTTTTTTCTTCATCTCTCATGTTTTTGTTAGTGGCTTTGTCTTTTTATTATTATTATTAATTTTGAAATCCGTCACATTTCCATATTCTTCTACTACATAACCACACTTTTCAGACAGTTTATTTCAATCCCCTATAGAACTTAATTGCCAACTGTCTCTGGCTTTTCTTCGCAAACGAAGATTCAGGAAGGACTCATCCCGTGCTTTCTGCAAGCGCGCTGATGACTAAAAAGGCCAATCCGAGGCATGGAGACGCACTATCCACAATGCCAACTGTGGTGGTCATTTATTAATATTAGCAACCTTCCTTGAGATGGCTTTTAATTTGTATTGCTTTTTTTAAAAAAAAACCAAAAACAAAAACAAAGCCTCATTGTTTTCACAGATTTCAAGACAGCATCTTCGATGATTGCAGAACTTGAAACAGTTACAGGTTGACCCCTGCATCCACAGATTCAGTATCCATGGTTTCACTTATCCATGTCTGAAAGAATATGTGCTCTAGGCATTTCTAGGTCCTCAAATGAGATTTTATGGTCAACTTCTGGCGTTCATCTCATTGAAAATAATAGGATTCTCTATTATCCACAGTTTCAGGTATCCATGGTGGTGGTGGGGTTGTCTTGGAATGTATCCCACGCAGATACGGGTGTGTGTGTGTTGATCTGTACTTTTTAAACTGTGGCTCCCAGAATCTCATGGGCTGGGCTGACTGAGGTATGTGTGTGTGTGTTCTGTGAGCTATAGTCCAAAAGGTAACTTTTCTAAGATCTGGCAGAGCCCTTGGGGATCTCCCAACTAGATTCAAGCTTGCTTACCTTTAGCCTGGTCAAGACCGGTTTAAGGAATTTTGGGGCCCCCTGCAATGCTTTACTTTGGGGCCCCCATATGTTTATCTCAGATCAATGTAACCTAACCTATTCACCGTACAGGATGTTCAGATTATAGTAGGACCCCCGTATCCCTGGATTCATTATCCATGGGACACAAAACAGCACACCTACCATAGAGTCTTCCTAGAAAATGTGTCTTCCCTAGCCCTTTTCTAGGCCTTCCAAGGCAACTCTATGGTATTTTAAACCAGAAATCCCATTATTTTCATATTAAGGAGGCCAACACGGGGCCCTCTCTTGACCTCGGGGCCCCCTCTTGACCTCGGGGCCCCCTGCCAATGCTGATTTGGCAGACAGGTTAAACCGGCCCTGAGCCTGGTTGCCATTTCCTGTGCCCCAGGACCACATTGTTGACGTTGGGCTTCTCATGGAAATCTACACCGATTAGAAACTACAGTTGTCCCTTCATATTCACTGAGGTTTGGTTCCAGGACCCCCAGTGGATACCAAAATCTGTGAATACTCAAGTCCCATGATATGCAACGGCATAGCAAAATGGTGTTCCTTATATAAGATGGCAAAATCAAGGTTTGCTTTTTGGATTATTATTTTTTAAGAATATTTTCAAGCCGTGAATACTGAAATCCATGGATACAGAGGGACAACTGTACCGTTGTTCTTGAAATGGCTTCTCTTCTATTTGGGATTTCCAACTGAGTAATATCGGCAAGTGGCAGTGTTCCAGATGAAAGCTTTTGGGTAGGAGGGGGAGGCATAGCTTGTGTGTCTTTGCCTGATGGTTTCCTTGGTGCACAGGATCATGTCCTTTGTTTATGTGGCTTAGCATACTTGCTAGGAAGTAAGTCTTGCTGTTAGAGCTTGATTCTGTGCATGCTTGCTCTGACAGTAATTACTCCCTAAGTCAGCATGCTTGGCATTGCAGCCCTAATTGCTTTGATTTATGATAGTTTTCCAAAGACTCTGGCCCACATTGCAATAGTCCACCTCAAGGAGATAACAGGGACCTTTAAGTGTTTATCTAGTGTTTTTTAAAAAAAGGAGATCCTACCTATTCAAGAAAGGGTTAATCTCTCAGACCTCTTAGAGACATCTGGCAAAAGTTGTGGGTGTTGGCTGTGGCAGATCCCAGACCTGTACCAGTCTCTGCAAGGGAGCTGTCACAGCTTTGATTTACTCTTCCTCCCACCTCAGTGTCGTGGGGTATGGGATGTTGAAACCAGCCCAGCTCTAGCAAAAAAATATGAAAAGCATGACAATTATGATTGAGTATCTAAGGAGGCCTTGTGGTGCTGGCCAGGAGTGATGAGGAACCTACTGGAAAAGAGTCAATGCCTTTCAGGAGAAAATAATAATAACCTGGATATTTAGAACAGAAAAGGGTGAAGGTGGGGAGGGGCTTGGCAACAACCACAAGCTAACATATGTTTTATGCATGACAGTGGCCGTGGATTCAATCAAGATATGCTCTGATGCTCCAGTATATGGGAAATGTGGGAGCAAAAGTCAATGTTTGTTCATCACAGAACAGAGCCATTCCACATGCTCCAAAGGGGAGGGTAGCCTCAGGCCCTGAGGTCGAATCCAGCTTTTCTGGGGCTCCAATTCAGGCCCTCTGGGGTTGCCCACATGGCCATATCCCTTCTGTATTATGTGTTGTGTGTGTGTGTCTTCAATTATGGTGACACCACGAACCTCATGGTGATACCATGAACACCAAGGAAAACTCATAGGTGGTTTTGCCTGAAATGGAGCCCACAGTATCTTATATTCGTTGGCAGTCTCCCATCTAAGTACTAACCAGGGCTGACACTGCTTATCTTCCAAGTTCTGATAGGATCTGGCGCCTTTAGAGTATTTAGCAAGGCTTTAAAAATCTTACTGCCAGTAACTAAGCTTTAGGAGAGGCATCTTTTTAGAATGGGGGGGGAAACTCATTAAAAAGCTTGGAAACATAGGCGGATGACACACGGCAGAAATAATGTGGTTTGACACTGCTTTACATGCCATGGTTCAATGCTACGGAATTTTGGGGTTTGTAGTTTTGTGAGATGTTTAGCTTTCTCTGTCAGAGAGCTCTGCTGCCACAACAAACTACAAATCCCAAGATTCCATAGAATGGAACCATGATAGTTAAAGAAGTGTCAAATTGCATTATTTCTGCAGTGTGTCAGCAGCCTATGTTTCCTGGCATATCTCAGACCAGACAGCAGCTCTCAGTCTAACCTACCTCATAAGGTGGTGGTTGTTTAAGATCTATTGTATTTTAATTCTTGGAGAATAGACATGACGTATATGTAATTTTAAATTTTTTATAATGTCCTTTGAACAGCAATTTTTTGTTAGTTCAATGCTGTAGCTGCTCCTGCTGCTGCCGCCTCTTCTTCCTCCTCCTCTGCTTCCTCTTCTTTCTATCAGCCACTGATACTTTCTGCATTCATCTTCCCTCTGACCTCAATTCCTACCTTTAACTCTCTATATTGTATATACCTAGCATGTTCGGTAGCAGTCATTTCATCTGAAATGAAATATATCCCATGGAAGCTTAGAAATACAGGCATACCGCAGTTAACAAAGAGCATTATCACGCAAAGGAAGGGAAGCAGAAGCAAACCCTGAGAGTAGCTCATCCCATCTTGCCTTATCGCACAACATTGGCATGTTTCAGCTGTTTTCCCGTTCCAGTACTGGGGGAGATGGTGGTGAACGTGGGTCTGTTTGCTAACGAATTTTTCCGCAGCAGAGTTCATTTCTCCACAGCCCTTTGGCAAAATCTCTGGTATGCAAAGCTATCCATATTTGAAGTGCTCACACAGCCATGCCTGCGAATCAAGATAGAATCATAGAATTGTAGAGTTGGAAGAGACCATGAGGGTCATCCAGTCCAACCCCCTGCCACGCAGGAAATCACGATCAAAGCATCCCTGACAGATGGCCATCCAGCCTCTGTTTAAAGACCTCCAAGGAAGGAGACCCCATCACGATCCGAGGAAATGTGTTCCACTGGCTAAGAGTGAATTACTTGTGTTAGTATTCTCCACAAGTTGTCGCCACCACATGGTATTTTTTATGCTGTAAATCAAAGGTGCACACATGCAACCTTCTGCTTAAAAAAGCTGTTTGGTTGCCTCAATGCAGCAAAAAAGCACACGATTGATAACGTGAAACTCCAAAATGGTGCATTCTGCCACTTCATTGCCCACCCCTCCATGCACACCCAACCAATCAGCTTTCCACTTCTGCTCTCACTGTGATGCAAATTAGATATCTAAACAAGTGGTAATGCACATTTCCATGCATGATTAAAAAAAAAAAAACTCAGGGAAAGCTGCAAAGACTTTTCCCATGCAGTAAGTGTAGTTTGAGGGCGGGGGGCTCCTTCCAAAAACCACAAATCTTGGTCAGATCTCATTGGGACAAAAGGTATTCTCAGTGAATTATATTTGGATTATTTTCACCATCTACACAACCCCCAAGTATTTTTACATTAACTCATCCCCCTTTTCTTTCTTGTCCTCTGTCTAGCTTACTGTTTTTTACCTGCTTTTTCATTGGGATGCATTGGAATGATGAAGCAGGACTGGAGAAACACAAACTTCCTCAAGCCCTCCTAAGTCTGCAATAAACAGTGCAATAAAGCCTAAACTGAGAAAGAATGGGATTATATCCTAGCTATTCTTACTGTAGCTGTTGATGTCGGACTACAACACGCAGGGTAAACAGCAGCTGCCTCCAGATCCCTTACTGTGGATGCATGAACAGCCAAACAGAGAGGAAAAGGGAAAGCAGATAAGGCTGCTTCACCAGCTATCCCCAACACGTTTAAAAAAGCATAGATCTATAAATGTGGCCAACAAAATGGAAATCATAAGAAAAGTGAAGGCTAGTGAAAGAAAAGTTATCCCTGAATGAATTTTGGAAGAAGCTTACAAGTGGACTCTAGAAGGTTCAAAATGTTGTTGTTTATACAAATTGTCTCCCCCCCATATCCATGTGGGAAACATTCCTGGACTTACCATTTATAAATGAAACTGTAGATGATATTGAACCCTATTAAAATAAAGGGCTTCCAGTACAAACATACCATAGCATTGTATTGGAGGACCTAGCGATCCCTAGGGAGGATACCTCGCTAGGCATTTTTCAGCATGACTCTATGGTATATGTCCCTATTTTTTCAGCTGTGGATAACTGAAACCATGAACATTGGTTCTGCAGATATGGGGGAGGGACCTGTATTTATGCAGGGCTTACCTGACTTGGTTGTCAAATTTCATGCGTGCATATTGGTAATTCTGAATAAAAAGTTTGCTGAAACATGTGGAACTGCTTCGTTTTTTGTGTACGGTGTAGAAACCTCTCCCTTTCCTTTCCTTGTTATTTCTTTCCCATGCTACGAATTTTTCCGTTAAAGAAATAATGCCTGGAAACGCATCTACAGTACTTCATTAACTGAAGTTTACCCATATGTTAGCCTTTAAGGTGCTATGGGGCTCTTGGTTGTTTTTGTCACTGCAGACTAACACCGTTGGTAGCACAGCTACAACACAACCCAGCTACAACAGGTACTGTCCCTTTGGAAAATGCATAACGTTGGCACTTCATTCCCAAGTTCCTGTTCTGTGCCTCCTTGCCTGTGGTATGTAAAACATTTTGTACTGTTTTGTAGCAACAACGGTAAGATCCAGCTGCATTTTCATTATAGCAACACCCAAGTGTTAGTTACTGTGGGCATTTTCTTACGAAAGCCCGAAAGCCTGTGTGAGTTGAGACAAGTTGGGGCATTTGAGATTGCTCGGGGCCAAGGCACAGGCTTGGCTCTCTGTGTGTAACCAAAAAGAAAGAGGGGGGAAAAAGAGCAGTATAGTATAGGCACATGAAACAGGAAATTAATAAAGTGATAAAGTATATAAGCTCACAGACCAGCTTGCCAGAAAATAATGTCACCCTACCCTCACTTGCTTGGCGTACTTATTCCTTTTTGTAATCAGAATTTCAAGCTAGACCTAAGTTCTTCCGCATCTCTTCTCGGATTAGATTCCTAAGTACTTAACTATACCAAGCTTGATTCGGAAACTTTGTGTTGGCATCATCAATCTTCTTTTTCTTCTTTCTTCCCTTTCCCCCACTTCTGGTATTTCCTGGTTTTCAAACAGATCAGATGATCTCCCTTCTTCTATAATCATGGTCCAGATGTTTGGAAACAACCAGTCTGTCTCTCTGCCAGTCAGCACCCACTGAACCATTTCACAGCAGTGTGAGATGTATAGGAAAGCCATAGCATGGCTTCTTGATCTGGAATGAGAGCCAGCAAAATGCCACAATCAGCTCCCTGAAGTTGTAGGCATGAAAGTACAGGTTTGCATCACTTAACAAAGTACAAGCGTTCCTGGGCATTACTATTTTAACAGAAAATTTGGTACTAGAGGCAGAAATAACAGGGAAAGAACAGAGATAGGTTCCTACAGCTGAAACAGAAGAGATGTTCAACATGTTTCAAAAATTTTTATTCAAGTGCACATGACCAGATCATGTCAGCCTTGTGTATCAGTAAACAAAAGCATTTGAAACTTGTAGAGACCACTTGAAGGCTTCTTCCAAAATGCATAAAGGAATGACTTTTTCTTTCACCAACCTCATGTGCTGAGGTGACAAAACAGCCCTTATATGTGTGTGTGTGTGTGTAATATGGCACTTTTGCACCTTTGATATGCTTTTTTTAAAAAAAAAATACCGTTTGGCGACAATAAAAATGTGAGTAATTCATGTGCACCTGCCATCTTGATTTGCAGGTGTGCCCATTTGAACAATAAATGCATATGGCTTTGCATGCCTGTGATCTTGGCAAAAAAACAGTTAAGACAAATTGAAGCTGCTTCAAATTGGTGTTAGGGCACATCAATCCATCTTTTACCCCTCGTATAGACAAGCCCAAAGACTAGAAACTTGGGCCAAGAGCCTGTGTCAGCAGATGTGGCTGTGACAATGGAGCTCCATCATAGCTACTTCTGCTCCCTCCCAAAACTACCTCTTAAGCCAGGCAGCACCTCAATTTAAGGGTGTATGAGATGCTGCAGATTGGGGCACTGGGAAATGACTATTGCAGCACTTTCCCAGTCATGGGGTGCAGCTGGAGAGACACCTAGGAGTCCGCCCACAGCTACTTGTCCCAATGAACCCCACGATGGGGAGAGCACTACAGCCCTCATTTTCCGCACCCCAATCTGCCACACCTCAGCACATTGCTCAGCACAGGTTAGCACATTGTCCATCACCAAATGTTTATTCTACACATCTTCTGGATGATACCAGTTGTTTTATCTGAAACACCAGATGCAGCTTGCTAGGAACAATGATGCTTTTACCAAGTAGTTCAAAGCATGAACTGATGGCCCTTCTGATGGTTTGCTTTGACCCCCCACTTTACTCTGTAGCTTCTGTATGAAAGAAGCATGCCTTCTCTTCCAATAGCTACATTTCCCTGTTGTCACACTCATTCATGCAATGTAACAGAGATGTTCTTGCACTCTTATATGTGTGTGGGGGGGTGGGTTGTAGTAAAGAAAATTTACAACACCCATCAGACTGTTAGCTCTGAAACTCCAATCAACCCTACCCAGTATAGCCAATGCTAAGGGAACTGGGGGTTGGGTTGACAGGTTAGGATCATTCGAGGCTCTGAAATGCCCCAGCCAAACTTGAGAGGTAGGTCTTGTCCATACAAAAGCTTCTTAAACTGTGGGTTGTGACCCCATATGGGGTTGCCTAACTGAATGGGAGTCACGAAAAATTTGGCAACACTATATTTGCCAATATATTTGTATACCTATATAACTGGGGTCATGTAAAAATTTCTTGGATGAAAAGGGCTTGAGAGTAGAAAAAAGCTTAAGAAGCCCTGGTCTATATGAGGCAAAAAAAAAACAAACCAGATTTCTCCGCAGTAATGGCAATTCGCTGCAGCTGCTATTTGTCTTAATATGGGGTTTTTGTTTTGTTTTGTTTTGTTTTGTTTTGTTTGCAGATCACAGGCCTGTGAAGCTATTCATATTTGCTGTGCAAACGGGCATGCCTGCGAATCAAGATGGCAGCCACAAGTGAATTACTCGCTTTTTTACTTACTCAATTGCTGCCGCTGAACATTTTAAAAAACCTATATCCAATGTGCACTAGAGCGATATCTTGCCTTGATAAAAAAGCAAAAAAAAAAAAAAAAAATTACAACACCCCGTTTTATCGCCTTAGCGCTCACTCACTAAAGGTGAAACTCCAACATGGCTGTTCTGGATGCTTGCCCTGTTAGCAAGCTCCGCCCCGCGCTCGTCCGACTGATCATATTGGGCTCATATTGGGAAAGTAAATCGATTTGGTCACTTGTCCCAGGAATGTGCATTCCCCTCGCTGCTTTCCAAAAAATACGGGAAAAGCCACGAAGGCTTTTCCCATGGAGTATATGGCGTTTTTTTGGAGGGGGGGGCTCCTATACAATACATTGGAACAATGCAAAATCCTGTTAAGACAGTTTACAGCTTATCATTCAAAGGGGAGGGGGACGGGGAGAGGGAGAACACTTTCCATTTTGGAAGGCAAGGCAGAAATCCTAGCTAAACAGTCTATTATCAGATCAAGGGGAAATGAGCAGATTATTCCTTCTCACTTACACAGGGAGACTGGATAAGAAGCATTTGTTTTAGTAGTAAAAGAAAATCATGCACAAATTGCACCAAATCAAAACTTGACATTTGGAAATTGAAATTAATTGCAGTTTGCAAATTGCAGCAAGCTGTGTGGCTAGCTAGAAGTGCACAGAGCTTATTGTTACAGAGCACAGAAGGAAGCAAGGAAGGAAGGATGGACCAGCCAACAGACAGACACGTGGCTGGCCTGAAGCTCTCCCAGTTTGAGATTTGCACACAACCCTTGTCTTTTGCCCAAAGCTGACTCCATGAAAACTGGAGAATTTGAACCCCTGTGTGGCATAGTGGTTTGAGCGTTGGACTATGACTCTGAGACGAGGTTCGAATCCCCGCTCGGCTATGAACACCCACTGGATTACCTTGGGCCAGTCACACACAGAGAAGACCCTGTGATAGGGTTGCTTTAGGGTTGCCATAAAGTCAGAAACAACTTGAAGGCACACAAAACTCCTGCTCACAGGTGACCCATGAAAACTGGAGACAGGGCCCTGAGATCTGAGAGCTTTAATTGTGGGAGCTGTAAACCTTGTCATCTACTGGCCCCAAAGTGTCCCATCCCTGAGACAGGCCATTGTTGCTGTTTTAGTCTCATTTCTCAAAGCCTTGTGGTGTTATGGTGAAGATGAAGAGGACCTGTGCAAAACCCTCTGAAGATCCAGGTTGGTTTTGCAACTAGAGATTGTTATTCTGTTTTTTGGCCATTTTGTCTGGGAGTTCAAAGCTTGAATTGAATGTGAGGCTTGTTTTATTTATACATTTTTTATTTTAAAACATTTCGATCCCAACTGATCTCCAAAGAATTCTAGGCAGCTCAGAACATGTAAATAATTTAAAACAATAGAAAACATTCCTCCAGTTTATGACATGACATAAAACCCCAACAGGACAGAAGTTACACAATGCAGCATTAATGGAATGTTATTCAAGATATTAAAATATAAAGATGGATTCAAACTTTTTTTAAAAAAATCTTCCTCATTAATGGCTTTTGCCATCTTGACAACACTCTGATGTTGCTTGTCCACATGTGTTCCACTTTTCATCTGTGAAATACTGGATGCTACATATACCAGCATTTGAAATGGGTTCAAATCATAGTTTGTTTAAACTCTGGTTTGGTGTCTGATTGAGCAAACATATGGAAATCACTCTTGTTCCAGACTATAAACCAGGGAGGCAGACAGGTTCCATAGCCAAATAAATAAATAATGAGTTGGGATGGTCTGAGGATGACAGTGCCCAGCTTACTTGAATGAAAAGTGGATGATGCACAATACTTGCAAATGCATTATTACGTTATTAAATCCACTTTCCCCATCAAGATATTAATATGGAGGCATGCAGGACAAGTACAGCCAGTGAAATGAGTGTTAGAGTTGTTTGCACTCTGTGCAGGCAGACTGAAGGGATGTTGGAGGAGAGTTAAGGAGATAGGTAGAGATTTATGGAGCAAACAGTGTTATCATTTCCATGGGGTTGTCAAAACTGCAAAAATACTGTCTGTCTTAATGGGATTCTGCATCATTTCAACATATTGGGAAGTGTGTAGGGGGGACCCAACCGTATGCATTGGGACAAGTGATTCAATTTGATTTGCTTTCCCTATACAAGCAGAAATTGAAAGCTGATTGGTCAGATGGCGGGGGGCAGAGCTTGCTAACAAAGCAAGCACCTGGAGCCACCATGTAAGGCTTACTTGTAATAAAGTGGGTTTTTTTTCCTGTTTGCTTTTTTTGTTAAAGTGAAAGGTCATTCTTTCACACCTTGGATAGAGTTTTTAAAAAATACTGTCCATCGGTGGCAAATTGAAGTAAGTAAAAGCACAAGTAATTCACTCGCGGCTGCCATCTTGATTCGCAGGTATGCCTGTTTGTACAGCAAATGCAGATAGCTTTGCATGCCTGTGATCTGCTTTAAAAAAAACCCTGTTAAGACAAATAGTACCTGCTGCGAATTGCTATTACTGTGGAGCAGTCCACATTTTTTTGCCTCATATAGACAAGCCCCATGTCTACTCAAAAACAAGCCCCATAGGTTCAATGCTATTTACTTCCAGGAAGTGTTGCAACCTATGAGAGTGGAGATGAGAGTGAAGAATGGTTTTCCTCTTGCACATCTTGGAAGCTCAGCCCCTAGGTTGAGGTCTAGACTATGGCTTAATGTCTGAGCTTGTATCAAACCTTTTGGTGAAATGAGCCAGGTAGTGATCTTCCAAACCTTGCCTAATTCATAAAATGACTCCTGCTTTAAAAATGCAACTAGTTCCATACTGAGACTGTATGTAAAAGTGGATGTTGATGTTGTATCCCTATTTTTTGCAGTCCCACTTGCAAAAGTGAGAGTGCCCATGTTGACGCACAGTCCGGAGAGTACAGCCTGCAGTTATTCCATATCCTGCTTAAAAATAACTCCCTGCTCCTGTAAAAGTTAATAATTAGGTGCAGACTGGTTTCAACTGTGTGTAATGAATATAATAAAGTATGCTAAACATAGCTAAAAGGTGGGAAATAGGAATATTTTAATCCAGTGATTGCCATGAAATGCAACTTTCCTCACAGAAGTATAACATGTCCATGCAGCCTTGAGAGGCAGGTGTTGGAGTAGTGTTTCCTGAACTGTGTAAATGTTGAAAGTCTGAGGCATGGTTGCCTTATCCAAAATTCAGACTTTGGAAAAGTTATTTTCAGTGGAAGTACAGTACAGTTCCTAACTAGACCAGGGACGATGCTGGCTGAGGGATTCTGAGAATTGCAGTCCAAAAGTAACTCTTCTAAGCACTGCTTTTAAATCATATATGGGAGCCAGCATGGTGTAGCTGGTTCAAGCTTTGGACTACGACTTGGGAGACGAGGGTTAAAATCCCCACTCAGCCATGGAAACCCACTGGGGGCTTGTCTAGATGCAACATTTTACTTTGAGTGAGTGCACATTTTTGCTCATTCACAGCGAAGTTAATTTGTCTTTACATTTCTGTGCTTATTTGCATCAATTTGCATTCATTTGGATTGAGTGCACACGCATGCTCATAAAGGGCAATTGAGTGAAAATGCACATGATGTGAATTTGGACAGCCCCACATCCAAAAATCTATGTGAATTTTCCAGGAAGCTTTGGGGAAAACCACAAATCCTTTTACTGCACAGTTTGTGGAATTTTTAGCCCCATCCCCTCCGAATACTGTGAATAGCGTTTGGACAGGTTGTATTCTCTGCAAATTCTATGAGGAGTATTTTCATCATGTAGACAAGCCCTGGGTGACCTTGGGTTGCTGTGGCCAAGCAGGGATTCAAACCCCAGGCAAGTCACACTCTCTCAGCCTCAGAGGTAGACAAAGGCAAAGCCACTCTGAAACAAACCTGGTCAAGAAAACCCCGATAGGTTCACCTTAGGATCACCATATGTCAGAAATGACTTGAAGGCACACAACAACCTGGTCTGCTTTTAACTCTTATAAACCAGAGGTAGATAACCTTTAGCCCTCTAGTCCCCACAAACCTTTACCGTTAGTCATCCTAGGTGGGGTTAATGGGATTCATTGACCATAACTTCTGGAGGCTCAAAGAGTCCCTATTTTTTAAAGGTAAGAAATATCCACCTGCTAAAGAGCCCACTTGTTTCTCCAAGGGCGCCATAGCTGAACAAGTCACTTGTGCTATATAGTGTCAAATTATGCAACTGCTTCCAATGGTAAATAATTTTGTGGCATCTGTGCTTGCAGACTGATTGAACAATTCGGTCTCATCCAGTGTAGAGGGATGTCACAGATACCCACCCTTAGCAAAAACTGGGTCTGGAGGAGAAGGAATCATGTGGAGATCCCTTTAAGGCAGCCCTGGTGGCGCAGTGGTTAAATGCCAGTACTGCAAGCCACCAGTTGCAAGTTCAATCCCAGAGGGCTCCAAGGTTCACTCAGCCTTCCATCCTTTCATAGGTTGAGTACCTGGCATGTGGGGGCAGTTAGCTAACACACATTAGAAACTGCTTAATACAGTGTAGATGTGTAAAATGCTATTGCTTAAAACAAAATGTAAGCTGCTCTGATAGCCTTGGTGGCTGAAGAGTGGGGTATAAATACCAAATTAAATTAAAATTAAAACGTGGTTGGCAGCCTCCTCTATGATTGGTTACCTGGTATCACCAACAGTACTGGCACAACCATTTGATGCTGTGAGGTAACTGCTCACATAGCAAATACTGGGGATAAGAGCAGAATAGCAGTGTCGACCCTCAGCCATTCCTCTGAAACACCAGGCAGTTTTCTCTCTTGGAGGCTATTGCTCTGTGCTATGCATGGCTTGTCCTGATGCTATCTGAATGTGGTGGAAGACTCTTGTCCTATCCTTAGACTTGATGAAAGACCCAGCTACCAGTTCATTTGGCTTCTGTACGTGGAATGGAAGACGTGTGCACACTCCTGTCCTTTGCCAGCAAAATGTCCAAGGTGAGCTGTTCTCACCAAGGTTGTTAAATTCTCATTCCACACTAGCAGTTTTTTGTGGTATGTTAGTGTGCCTTGTCCAAGTGCTATTTTTGTGATCCTGATTCACACCATTGGTCTATCTAGCTCAGTATTGCTTATGCTAACTGGTAAAGTCTCTCCAGACCACAGCTAAGAAATGTTAATTTTTTGGACTATTAAATAACAAGACTGATACAATAACCCATCTTTATTTATATGTATTACAATTCTAATGCTTGTTCCCTTCGATATGCTCCTCATTCACACTCACACACCAATGCAGTCTTGTTTTCCACTTGTTGAAGGCGTGGAGCAGATCAGTTTCTGTCAGCTGTGTCAACACATCTGCCATTTTCTTCTTTACTGCATCAGTTGACTCAAAGTGTGTTCCTTTAAGCACCAATTTCACTTTAGGGAAAAGAAAAAAGCTGCAGGGAGCTGAATCTGGTGAATATGGAAGGTGTTCAAGTGTAGTAATGCATTTATCAGCCCAAAACTGCTTCACAGAAAGTGCTGTATGAGCAGGCACATTGTCTTGATGAAGAATGAAACCGTTTTTCCACAGTTCTGGCCTCCCCTGCCCCATCTCTTTCTCTCAGCTTTGTCAAAACTTCCTTATAATAATTCTGCTTCACTGTTCTGCCTTTTGGAACCCATTTTGCCAAAATTACGCCCTTGATGTAAAAAAACCCACCACACAACGAGCATGGTTTTGAATGTGGACTTGCTTTGACATGCTTCTTTCATTCTTGGTGATGATGGTGTTCTCCAGTGCATTGACTGTCGTTTTATCTCAGGGTCATACTGGAAGATGGAGGTTTTGTCACAAGTGATGATTTTTTGAAAAAGGTTTAGGTCCACTTCAAGTTGCTGCAGAATGTCACGTTACTCAACTTTTAAACTTTGTATTTTTCTGGCGCACAACAGACAACACAGCTGCTTTAAATGATGACTGCCAATTAACTGCATGGCCAAGAGTGTTGATGTTTGTCATGCAGGTTCAGACGTGTTCAAGGTCACTACTCAAGCATTCACAATCAGTTCTTCCTGATTTGTCTGAAAGGTAGAAACAGTCTTGTTAATTAATAGACCGACCTCATAACTCTCAGAATTCTTGAGTCATGCTGGCTGGAGGATTTGGGGAGATGTGGTCTGAAAGCTGGGGTTAAGGGTTTCAGACAGTGCATCAGGGTTTGTTTTCCAGTTCTACCGGGAGATACAGAAGATGGCAATGTAGGGGTTACTGCATGCAAAGCAGGTGTATCGCTAAGCCTCTGTTTGTCACCCCTGCTACCCACCACAAAGACTAAAATACATAGCTGTAGCAAAGTAATTATGATGAGTAATAGTTTCTGAGCACAAAGCTTACATGTGGTGCATGGCACATAGGGATCTCTTATCATCTGTAGCTCTCACTGTTTACATGCAACTGTGCACTTTCATAAACCCAAAGCACTGCATGAAGTCGAAGGCTTTCACGGCCGGCATCCATAGATTTTCCCCAGGCCTTCGCGGGGCCTTGCTAGGCCCCGCGGAGGTCTCCCCGGCCCTCCCTCCCTCCCTCCCCAGGCCTTCGCGGGGCCTTGCTAGGCCCCGCGGAGGTCTCCCCGGCCCTTACCCCTCCCTCCCCAGGCCTTCGCGGGGCCTTGCTAGGTCTCCCCGGCCCTCCCTCCCTCCCTCCCTCCCCAGGCCTTCGCGGGGCCTCCGGAGGGCCTCCGGGGGTCCCGCGAAGGCCTCCCCACCCCTCCCCAGGCCTTCGCGGGGCCTCCGAAGGGCCTCCGGGGTCCCTCGAAGGCCTCCCCACCCCTCCCCAGGCCTTCGCGGGGCCTCCGGGGGTCTCGCGAAGGCCTCGCCACCCCTCCCCAAGCCTTCGCGGGGCCTCCGGAGGGCCTCCGGGGGTCCCACGAAGGCCTCGCCACCCCTCCCCAGGCCTTCACGGGGCCTCCGGAGGGCCTCCGGGCGTCCCGCGAAGGCCTCCCCACCCCTCCCCAGACCTTCATGGGGCCTCCGGAGCGCCTCCGGGGGCCCCGTGGAGGCCTCCCCGGGCCTCCCCGCTCCCTCCAGGTCTTTCACGGGGCCTCTGGAGGCCCCGTGTCGCGGTTTTGGGGGGGGCCGGGGGGGCCCTCCCAAAACCACGAATAACCAAAACCGCGAATGTCAAGTTCGCGAATGTGGAGGCACAACTGTAAATATAGTCTAAAACAGTTTGGGAGCTACCATGGTGTAGTGGGTTTGAGCATTGGACTATGACGCTGGAGACTAGGGTTCGAATCCTCACTCAGCCATGGAAACCCACTGGGTGACCTGGGGCAAGTTACACTCTCTCAGCCTCTCAGCAAAGGCAACCCCTCCCTCTGCGCAAATCTTGCCAAGAAAACCCCATTTCCATAAACTGGAAATAACTTGAAAGCTCACAACAACAAAAGAGTTTACACGCATACAAAGTTAGGTATGCTCTTGCATGTTTGCTTTTTGGTTGTAGGTTGTAGGATTCCATTAAGTTCTAGGTTATTGTTGTTTGGTTGTTTTTTTTGTTGTTGTTTTTGGTTTTTTTGTATTCTTGCTCATTTGTTATTGATATTGGCTGTATATATTATTTTCATTATTAATTGCTACTGTATTCTATAACATTATTTGCCATTTTGCTTATATATTTGTGAAGGTCTTTTTTTGGTTTGTGAGTCTTTAAGGTACAAAAGCATGCTATGCAAATTTACTCAGAAGTAGTAAGTACACCTGGGATTAGTGTCATAAGATCTGATAACATGCAATAGCCAGCATGCAATGATAGTTAGCATTTGGCAATATTCTGTTGACTTCTAGAAATGCACAGTGTGTACCTATGTGTGGGTCTAGTGCCTAGTACATGGCCCCCGCATCCTGAAGTGGGCCCCCAGGCCAGGATCTTTGGTGCCCCCCCCCCATCTACTGCTAAGGTTAAGGGCAGAGAGATGCTCTATAGGCTTTAGGATAAAAATTAGAATAAGCCAGTTTCAATGATGACACCAAAGTAATATGTATATTTAAAAAAAAAAAAACCTAAATGGATTTATATAATAAAAACTTACAATAATATCACACTGGGCACCCCTTCTAATCCTGGGCCCCCCTCTTGTGGGGGCCGTGGCCTAGTAGCATTAAGGCATCATGATATGCAGTTGTTTTAAAGCAGAAGTATTTTTTTTTTAAAGAATAAGAGGGCATCTTCCCTTGTTTTCTAACAGAACTTAAGAAAAGGTCCTTATTTGAACTACAGTGCCCAGTATTCTTCAATCGTCATGGGCAATGGAGTCTAGTCCAAAAAACCAAAGTTTCTGAAGCTTGTCTTTCTTTACAAGCTAACAAATATGTGGGTATTATTAAATGTCTTTTAATGGGAGGGGTGAAGATTGTGCTGTTTTTTTAAAAACTGGCAAGTATCCTCCAAGGTGCAGGGGGTGAAGCGATCATGTCTTGAGTCGCAAGGGTCCCTTAGTTATGACTTGTGGTTAAGACTTTTATCATAAATGTTGAATGAAGTAAATTTACCTTTTGTTGCCTCTGGGGCCTAAATGGAGCAGGTGTGCCTTTGTTACAAACAGGAGCTGAAGTGAACCATCTCTGTGGAAAATGGCTATCATTGTCTACCATCAATATTCCTCCCAAGACCTGGATGTTTTTAACAGATAAGGACACTTAGTGAAAGCCCTGCTTTGCCTGAAGTGGATTCCAGATGACGGAAAGGGGAAACATGCCTTTAAAACGGTGTGTGTGTGTTTGTGTCTATACAGCTTGCCCAGCAGAGTTTATTTTTTACATCATATCATTTATGTCCAAACAATGCATTTCTATAGATTTTCCTTAGGTTTTTTCCAGGCTGTGAGGCCGTGTTCTGGAATAGTTTCTTTCTGACATTTCGCCTGCATCTGTGGCTGGCATCTTCAGAGAATGGTTGGGTAGGAGTGTGTGTGGAGTTTATATATTGTGAACTCCTGTTGGGGAGTATATGTAAATTTGTGTAATTGAATGGCTAGTTTCTGGATATGGAAATGCAAGGATGATTAGTGTCTGCTTGGCTAATGGTTGTTGGTGATAGCATTAAAGTGAATCAGAACAGATGCATAGTGGTTTTTTGAGTGCTAAGTACACAACTTTGTATGTGATTTAGAGATTTTAAATACATCTCTTGGCCCTTGTACTACTAGATAAAGAGGACTTAGAAGTTGTGTGTGTGTGTGTGTGTGTGTGTATACATTTCATTGTGAGTATGTGCAGCTGGGAAGCTTTTTGTCTATGAAATGGTTATGAGACAAAGCTGAAAGCTGAAGCAATCGCTAGCTAGCTCCCAAGCAATCGCTAGCTAGCTGGCTCATAGCTCCAGACTCTTCATGACACTGACAGCTCCCATATGGGAGGAAAGGATATCTTCTGTTACACAGTGACTCTACCAAGAACCTAGTGGTACAGGGAAAATAAATGTTCTGTGCAGATATTTATTTTGGAGTTTTGCCCTGCAATCAAGAGGATAAGGAACATCTATGGAACTGGCATCATCACACTGTAAGCATGGGTATGTATGTGTTTCTGTGTGTGTACAGACGGGGAGAGAGGGAGGGAGGGAAAGATGGGGAAGAGAAAGAAAGCAGAAGAAAGAATACTTGATTTTGCTTTGATCCCACCAATAACAAATGCCAGTTTTGAAAGGGGAAAAAAAGTCCAGTTAGCTAGATTGCTGTATCTGAACTGAGAAGGCTTGGGTTCGGAACTCCCCCCCCCCTTAATCTCTAAATGTATTTGTGACTTTGGGCCACCCACATATCACTCAGCCAAGCCTACATCATCACAAAACTTTTGCCTAGATGAACAGCAACAACTATGTGTGCTGCCCTGAGTTCTTTGGAAGACAGATTGGATTCCACCCCTCTCCCCAGAAATGTTATAAATAAATAAAATTAAGACATCACACAGAAGCAAGGCTTGACTTGCTACTGAGTGTACACAGATAGCAAGGATGTCTGCCTAATGGTGGTTCCTTAGTAAGCACAGATCTGTGGTGTCTCTGCTTGGAAACACACATCTGTCCCATTAGCACCTGCAACATTATTTTGAGAAAAGTAATCTATTACTTGCTACATATTGCATTTTAAAAATAAACTCATTGCCCTTACTCCATCGTTGAATAGTAACATAGAATCATAGACTCATAGAGTTGGAAAGGGTTCTCATGGGCCATCATGTCCAACACCTCCCCTCAATTGAAGATCTCTAGCTAAAGCATCCCCAGCAGGTAACTGTCCAGCCTCTTTTTGAAGATGTCCAGAGAGGGAGACCCCACCACGTCTCTGTCTGGTTCATTGCCAAACTGCTCTTACAGACATTCCTTCTAACTAGCTATACCCACTGTAACAGACACCGGGTATACACCCTCCCACACTACAACTTCCATGCTACACACGCTGCCCACCTCCCGCGCCAGATGCATATACAGTACTGCCCCCCTGTGCTGGAGTCATGTGCAGCCCCGTGCCGGAGCCATGCACTGTCGCCCCCACACCCCCTGCCCTGCAGGCACATGCCTCCCCCCCCGTGCCACTCCCCACACTGCCCACACACCATGCTACACGCACACACTGCACACACACACACAACACGCTACATCCCCCCATGCTACTCACACCCACCATGCATGCAACAACGGAAAGCCCCTCTGCCGTCATCATGTTTAGAAAAGACTTAAACTTCCACATGTTTCCTCCCCGAGTGTGCTGATTGGCTGCTCAAGGGAGAGCTTTGATTGGTTGGTAAGTTTCCTAAGCGGCCAATCAGCACACTGGAAACAGCAACATACCCAAGAGGATTATAGATAGATAGATAGATAGATAGATAGATAGATAGATAGATAGATGTTCAATCAAAATCTACCATCCTGTAACTTAAAACCATTTGACCTGGTCCTACCTCTCTGGGGCAGCAGAGAACAGGCCTACCCCCTCCTTTCTGTGACAGCCCTTGGGGTATTTAAAGAGTGCAACCATGTCACTCCATAGTCTTACAATTGCCATAATTCTCCTCCACAAAACTAGGACAAAAGTATATGGGATTGGATTGAGTGGATTATTGAAACACACACCCAAACAAACCACATTTTGACATTTAACATTGTTTTATTGCACATTTCAGTAGTAGTAGTACTACTGGTAGTTATTATCATAATATAATATTTTTATATAGCACCATCAATTTACATGGTGCATTACAAGCACAATAATAAAAAAACAGTGGGTCCTAGAGATACAGTGAGTCCTGATATTGCAGAGCCGGTGTTGCTTGTTCCCTACCAATGTAAGCTTCTGGAAGGTCACAAAGATGGCACAAAGCCAATGTCTCTCCTGTTGTTTGTGCCACAGCTTGGGAAAAAAAATATTTGTTTGGACTGCTAATCTTATTTGTTTGGGATTCCCAATTCTGTCTTTAATATCTTAGCAGGCACTGCTTTTAGCAACACATGGGAGCTGTAGTTCAACCAGGCAATATTTTCAAAGCAAAAATACAGTTTTCCAAACAGTTTTTAAAGAGATCATTCCCATTAACCAATGTCCCTCACTGGCTTCTTTCTTTCTTTCTTTCTTTCTTTCTTTCTCTCTTTCTTTCTTCAGGAGAAATATCTGGGATGGGGGGGGAGAGAGAGAGAAGTGAAACCAATACAGTAATAGAAAGAAAAGCTGAAGATTTAGAATAAAACAAAACCCAAAATCCACAAAAGAGCAATATCTTTATTGGCCAACCAAAATGTGCAAAACACATCATGCAAACTTTGAAGCTCCACTGGCTTCTTCATCAGGCAAAAAATGTTTTTTAAAAAATCATACAGGAGAAAGAAAAAAATGAGGGGAGTGTTGAAGTCACAGGCCTACATTTTGTATCAGATATTGTCTCTGCTGTAGTTCAATTGGTGATGGTGGTGGGGATAACAATGCAAACAGAAGCCACTCCCTTCTTGGTCATGTGGGGACCAAGACAAAGGACATTAAAAAGTGACTTTATTGCTGCTAATGGAGTTTAAATTTTATTGCATTTACTGCCAGCATTGAGGCAGAAGTCCCCTTCTGCAGGTTTCCCCCTTTGCTATTCTTTTTCCAGCCCAGCAGCTTTGCTTTTAGTTTTCAGTCTCGACATCTTTTCATATCCTCCAGCATTTCACAGATGGAAACTGGGACCCATGTGGCCAAACATCAGAGTGTGGACAAGATGGCAAAAGTTTTTAATGAGGAAAAACACACACACTAGGATAGGCTGCAGCAGTTTGCTTTTACCCAAGCCTACTGGGAAGCACAACACTCAGTCCTCTCCTCTCCTCTCCTCTCCTCTCCTCTCCTCTCCTTCCTCTGAATGACTTCCTGTGCTTTGAACTCAGTTTGCATCAATTGAAGTAAGCTGAGGACCAAGGGGGGCGGGAGGTAATTATGAGTGATAGAAAGATGAGCGTATTGCCAGTATCTGAAACTGTATCCCATTATGTTCTTGTGAATACAGCATCAATGGGTGGTCCCCACCAGAACACTTCCTGGTAAGAATGTGAAAACTAGGTACAGGACGCTATTTTTATGAACCTCCCCATTTCACTGACAAGTTTTTAAGTGTGTTTCAGTGCTTGTGTGTTTGTCTTCTTCGTTAAACACGCTCACGTCTTTTCACAAGAACCTCCAAGATCACGCACCCCAGCAAATATTGAGGTAAACAGCACTAGCGGTCGTTCTCCAATAATACTGGGGCTGCTCTTTCTCGTTATTACAGCAGTGTGTGATAAAAAGGGTTATTATGCCAGGACACTTACACTTTTAAATATAGTGGGACAAAACGTTTTTAGATGCTTGTCCGATAATCTCCAGTGACCAGAGCAGAGGGCTCCAGGTGTGTGTGGTGTATGAGTGAGGTTTAAAATGAGATGTTTTGTGTGCAGAGGTTAATAGTTTGTGTAAGAAGATTGACTGAACAAGAGAAAGAGTGTAAGGGATATGGGAGAATATTATAGAGATTTAAGAACTATTAAAGCACAAGATTCCACATTACTGTATGTTTTATTCCCATGAATAAAGTTACCCTATGTTGTTTGTTCAGCTACAGACTCTGGTCTATTCCTTCAAACTATGGATAAGAAAAGGCAGGCTACCATAAAACACAAACTACACATTTAGGGAAAAAGTGTATCCCTTTTTCAGAAAGAAGGAACTAAGGGAACCATAGGAGCTGAGGTGGAAGGACTTAGAGGGTAGCGAGGCAGCCAGGCTGAACCCTGAAGTAAAGTGGGGCTGGCGCTTTGGAGTTTGTTCTCGACCACCTTGTGTTGTGACTTTACATAATATTAATTGGGTGCCATTTGGTGTAAAGTGTCACAATAATAGGAGAAAAAAAAACTGGGACATTTTAGAAGCAGCTGAAAAAATGGGATGAGAGAGGATTAATCAGGGTCCATGGAGACCTTGAACCTAGATCAGACGAGTTGCATTCTAATACTCTAGCCCCTAGCTATTACACCACCCCGGAGTTCATCCCATTATCTTTGCAACAATTTCCAGTCCTTATTATCCTCTTCCAGTAAATATCTCTCACACACACTCTCCTTTAATCTCCCTCTCCCCTACACACACACCTTGGGGCTGTGTCGATGACAGACATACAGGCACACAAAGACTTCCTAGCCAAGGTGAATCAGACTCGCTCTTGCCAGACGACAGCACCAGCAAAATCACCATAGATTTCAGCTTCCAATGTGACAGACAACAATGTGGCGTTTTGTTGCGGGATCTTGGCAGTCTGGATTAGGTCACCGGCTCTTGCTCTTTCACTCTCCCCCCTTCCCTTGTAATGGTTTTCCAACCAGCCCCGACTTGCATGGTGGTGACACACATCTGCTGACTGGATGGATCGACACATTAAGCTCCGGGCTGACTGTGGGCCATGCTTGAAAGACTTCTGGCATGTGCTGGTGCCTGCATTTTTCACCCGTGACTGAAAGCATATGCTCGGCACAATTGAGACAGTGTTAGCATGTGGATCTCAGGATGTCTCCTACACATCTGGCAAAGGTTGGCCTTCCTTCTTCCAGGTGAATCATCTCCTCCCCTCCCCTGTGCCTCCCCGCAGGGTGGCTCGAAGCCCTGTGACATCTGCTCTTTGGAGTGGCAGGAAGTGTCTAGATTCATCAGAGGGTGATCTTTATCTCCGCATGCTTTCCCAATTTCATCAAGGCCCGTGTGCTGCATTCCAAGTGACAGGACGAAACCTGCCAAAGGGAACAACAGACACACATGCACACAAAATCCCCTTGACCCTTCCTCTCAGTCTGTCATAGTTTGAAAATGTAGCAGTATCAATTGATGCAAATAAGAACGTTATGTAATGGGAGTCCCATGGATTCCCTGAGTCCTGATCCTGGCCACGGTTACTCAAACACAAGTCCCGCTTTTATGGGACTTCCTCTGATTTGGTGTAGAACTACAGCCTAGGTGCAGAATCACACATCATGAACGAGCCTGAGTGATCCTCCTCCTCCTCCTCCTCCTCCTTCCCATTTGTTCCAGAAATCAATCTAAGTTCTGTCTGCATTTCAGCCTCCCAACAAGTCTCTGAAGCAGATTAGAGTAAGAGTTAGCAACAGCCTCAAGGTGCACTCTGTGGCCCAATATGGGGTTGCCAGATCTCAGGGCCTTGCCCTGAGTCTCCAGTTTTTGTGGGGCACCTCAAGGCAGGAGATAAGGATGCAGATTCTCCAGTTTTGGGGGCCTCCACTCCAGTGATGAGGAATGGGCTGTGTGTAAATCTTCAGCTCAGCTAGTACAGCAGCAGTTTGCAAGATTTAATTGATGGGTTGATGCAATTTACATGCTCTCCAAGATGGGGTGGAGGATCTATGTATTTATTCAGCTTCCTCCTTCTGTTCCAGTTATTGTGGTGCCAGGGCTCACCTTCCACCTAGAAGCAATTGGGCTAGATTAAATGTCCCTTATCCCATCTCCCTAAGTAAATGAGAAGGCTTAACCCTTTCCTGCTTATACTTTGATCTAGGAACAGCCCAGGTTTTAGCTAAGGGCTTGTCTAGATACAATGGTATACTGTGAGTGGGTGTGCATTTTTGCCTACTTGCAGCAACGCTGTTTTGTCTCTACCATTATTTCGTCTATTTGCATCCGTTTGCATGTATTTTAATGGTGCGGCCGCATGCTCTGATAAAGGGCAATAGAATAGCATAGAACAGAATAGCATAGAATAGAATATGACAGAATAGCAGTTGTTCAATGTTTCAGACAAGGGGTCTTTCCCAGCCCTTACTTACAGATGCTGGAGATTGAACCTGCCATTTTTTGCAAGTAATGCATGTGCTCTGCCACTGAGCTTTGGCCCCATTCTCTCCAGGGGCTTGCATGTTGCTTGCTGTCTGACAAGTCACTATTCGAGTCAGTTGGAGGCAGATGGGCTCTTGACTGGTCCAGTGAAGGCAGTGCTCATGTTACTGTCTGATGGGGATTTCGGTTGCCCTTCTAGGGCTTGTGTGAGAGTGTGTGTGAGTGACTGAGAGAGAGAGAGAGAGAGAGAAGGAATGTATGATGATTGGAGATAGGAAATACATATCAGAACCATTTATTCAGGGGGTAACTCTCCTTCATTAATGAGTCGCTGATAGGATTTGTCATTTCAACAGCTGGGGCGCCCAAAGCTCAGAGGCCTGCCACCTGCAAAGATTAGGCCCTATGACTTGGGTAAGGGAGGCAAAAAGAGACAGAGAAGGAACTGTGTGTAGCCAGCTCCATCTGGACAACAGTGAGCATTTTGTCAAGACGAAACAGCACAGTTGGGCCGACTAATGATACATTGTGATGAGCTGGAAGGGAAGACTGTGTGACATACGCACACCTTGTCCAAACGTGCCCCATCCCCACCCAGTTTGATACAACCATTTTTAAAAAAAAACTTGGAACTGCTGTGTTAGCTAGCACACACAAGAGGCCTTAAGCACACAAAGTAATCAGCACTGTATTTTGTCTCTTGCGCATTGGCTTATGTAATCGGTGGGATCACACGGCTGTGCTTTTCCTGGATTCTACCACTTCATGCCGTGAAAGGTGATGGGGGATGCAGGGGGAAGAACTCATTGCCAGCTTCTTGGCTTCAGAGAGTGGGATGTGGGTGGAGGCAGCTGCTGCAGAGACCAGACTCCACCCTGTTCCATTCAGGTAACAGGGGAGCAACAGGCGAGATCCTCAGGCAGAATATGTTGGTGGGGAGCCAGCATATTCTGCCTGTGTAGATGAGCCCTACAAGACAGTGACTTGCCTAAAAGGGCCACCCAGAAAAGAAGGAAGATTTTCATGCAGCAAGAATCTGGGGTTGAAACATTACAAGAGTTAACAACTGGACAGCAGACTGAACAAGAAAGACATAGGTCACCTAGTCACAGTCTTTCTCCTTCCTATGATGAAATGAATTGTACTTCTAGGATAGCCATTATTTCTAAGATTGCATCTGTACCAAGAGAGGGCAACTGTGGTCCTCTAGACACTTTGGGCCAACAATTTTCATCAGTCCTACCAAGGGTAAGCAATGCTGAGTGGCTTACTAGCAGGAATTGCAGTCCAAAATATCTGGACGGCCATCAATGCCCACCCTGATCTATGCCTACAAATTAGTATGTGCAATTTTTATGTAAATATCTCTTGCTTCTCCTGTTCCTTGGCTGTACATTTCACCTCCTTTGGGAATGTTTCCGAGCTCCTGTTCCCACCTGCCCATGTAACCTCTATCTATCTTCCCAGCATTGTAACCTCTGTCTCCTCCCCCACCTGCACCCTGGCCAGATAATAGTTGGGGGGATTTTGCGTGGTATAGTTCAAAAACATTTCTAAGCTCTGGACCAAACCTAGGGCCTTCTCATGGAGATCTTGTATTCATCCACTGAGCTACATGCCTTTCATGTAAATCCAATCTTGGTTACAACTGCTGAACTTGAGCTCATTGTTACCTATTGGTTACAGTTATAGATTGCCTTTCCTCCAATAAGCTGGAAGCAGTACAATATATCTGTCTTCCTCCCCACTTTATCCTCACAACAGCAATTCTGTAAGGTAGGTGAGGCCCAAGTTACTGTCCTGGGTCACCCACTTAGTCCACAGTCCAAAACTGTAACTACAACACTACACCAAACTGCCCAGTGCAGCTGTGTTCTCAGTATCATGGCCTCAGTGCTGGTGATCCCTGCTTGCTCAAGGACAGCAACATTCGTCACATAGTCAGCTTGCAGAAAGCGTGGGATGAGTCCTTCCTGAATCTTCATTTGCGAAGAAAAACCAGAAAGAGAGAGAGAGAGAGAGACCAAGCTGGTTCTTCCATTAAGATGGGAGACACTCCAGCAGGAAGGCTTTATCATTGGCACTCTAACCAATGGACCATACTGTTTTTATTTTGTTTGTTTTTTTATTTAATTATTTATACCCCACTCTTCAGCCACAAGGCTATCAGAGTGGCTTACAAATTGTATTAAGCAATAGCAATTTACACATCTTCACTGCAATAAGCAGCTTCCAATGTGTGTTAGCTAACTGTTTCTCTGGTAGTAGGCACAGGGAGTGTCCACCTGCCTAGCCAGCAGCAGATTTTGTGATATTAGACCCTGGCCTTTTCATCATACAAACCAATGGAGCAAATACTATAATGAAGTCCTTAGCCAATGAATTCTCTCCTTGCCTCAAGCTTGATGTGAAGAGTGGAAGGAAAGTATATCTCCTTATGCTTCTGCCCAGAAATATAGTTCTGCAATGACTGGAAAGGGATGTGTTCCACCTTGCTGCACATTTCGGTGAGTCTTCTATGCACCCAGCAGAATCAGCTCAGAGGGCACATGCTGAGAGATGGCAGCAAAGAGTCAACAGAGAAAGCTCTGTGCCAGATAATCTCCAACAGCCCTTCACTATCCTGCTGAGGAGGATGCTGTCCAATTGCCAGTTAGTCAGTTTTCATATACAAAATGATACCGAGTGCCATCTTCTCCTTCACTTCAGACAGCAAAAGACCTTGATTGAGCCCTGGTCATGTAAATTGAACATGTACTGTAAAAACATACCCTCCAACATTTCACAGATGAAAAACTGGGAGACATGTGGCCAAGATGGAAAAAAAGTTATTAGTGAGGAAGAACATGTGACCTAGGAGAGGAAGTAGCAGTTTGCTTTTGCCTCAGCCTACTGGGAAGACTTCACCCCCTCCTTTCCTCTTCCACCTGCTAAGTTAACAGAGTACAAAACACTTTTGTGCATTTATCGCAGTTTGCACCAACTGAAGCGGAGGGAAAGGAGAGGAGAAAACTGGGATATTTTAAAACCAGCTGAAAAAGTGGGACAAGAGACAGTCCCTGCCAAAATGGGACAGTTGGAGATTACAGTATGTAAAAAAAATAGTGTTGTTTTATATGATGAACTGGAGAGCTTTCTTCTAAACATTGTGACGTGCTTGTGTTCTAATGAGCAAGCAATAGTCACTTAATAGCTTCTTACTTCCAAGGAACCTACTTACCCTCTGATCTCAAAACTATTAGACTAAATATGGCAATAACCCCTCCTCCCTGCTCCCCATGGGATGGGTTGCAGGGTGGCTTGGGTTGACTCTTACATTATGTCAGTGGGAAAAATCTAATTCAAAGGTGGAACAGCTTGCTTCAAAGCTGCATAGAAAAGGTTCACCTCAAAAATAGGAGGTCTGGTATTCAACAGAGCAGCAGTCCTCTTTTACTTCTTTTTAATTCTTTGAGAATCCACTGAATGCCAAAAGCCCACTCTCCTGCTCTTTGTGTCTCAGGGCCCATTCTCAAAACTACATGAGCATATCATGTCTTGTTTAGCCCTGTCAACAAAACAAATGTATAATACATCTCTACATGTTGGTTCAGAAATATCACAATCTCAACTGTAACACTGAAAAATATTTTTTCAAAAATCATGTTTTTTTAACTGTGGGATTTGTGCCCTACCTTTCAAAAAATTCTGCCCGAGATGGTTAACATTAGTTCCATGAAATTCCACCAGATTTCAAGAACTAGACGAGTCACCTGCCTCCACAGTATATTCAGCTCTTTCGGAGTTAAGAGGTGACTGAGGAAATCACATGTATAGGCCATTTCCCAGATCAGCCCTCTTATGATATCTTGGCTCTGAGGAGCCTAAAATAGTTACAGTAGGACTCCCGTATCCATTGATTCATTATCCACTGATTCAGTTATCCATGGGACACAAAACAGCACATCTACCATAGAGTCTTCCTAGAAAATGTGTCCTCTCTAGCCATTTTCTAGGTCCTCCAAGGCAACTCTGGTATTTTAAACCGGAAATCTCATTATTTTCAATGGTGTTAGCTATTATCCACGGTTTTCAGTATCCATGCCCCCCCCCAAACCAATTCCTAGTGGATACGGGGGACCTACTGAAAACTCACTGGGTGACCTTGGGCAAATCACACTCTCTAAGCCTCTGAGGAAGGCAATGGCAAACCTCCTCTGAACGAATCTTGCCAAGAAACTCCTGTGACAGGGTCGCCGTAAGTCAGAAATTATTATTATTTTGACTACAACTCCCAGAATCCCCCAGTCAGCATGATCTGCTTCTTCTAGGTTAGTCCATGCCTGATAGAAAGTTCACAGACTCAGCAGGACAACCAAGTAGTTCTGAAACATCCATTAATTAGGCCAGAGACTATTGAGCTGTTGCTTTTATTATTTACATATATTGGCTTACTAATAATGGTGTGGAGCTCAACTTTTCTTAAGGAGAAATCATAATAATGCCAATGAATAGTTCTCTGCTGACCCAAAAGGCAAAACTAGGTTTAATAGGCTTAAGCTACTGCAGGGTAGATTTCAGCAGAATGCTAGTAAACAGTACTTTGATGGTATGACCAATTATCAGAGCTTGGGACTAATTGCCAGAGCCTGGGAAAGTTACTTTTTAGACTACAGCTCCCAGATCTCATGGGACATACAGTGCTAAGATTTGTAATCCAGAAAGTAACTCTCAAAAATTCTGACAAATTTACCTACAAGAGGATCTTTCTTTTTCCTTTGTTGGAGATCTTCAAACAGAATCTAACAAGCCATTTGTTGGACTGAGATACCTCTGAATTTAATGCATCAAGCAGTGGCTGCAAGAGCCCCTCCAATTCTGTGTCTGTATGAGTAAGGAAAGTGAATGTCTTTGAGGATAGAAAAGCAAAATACAGTTGTCCTTTCATATTTGCTGGGGTTTGGTTCCAAGACCCCCCTGTGGATACCAAAATCCATGAATACTCAAGTCCCATTATATGCAATGGCATAGCAAAATCGTGTCCCTTATATAAGATGGCAAAATCAAGGGGTTCTTTTTTTGGATTATTATTTGTTTAAGAATATTTTCAAGCCATGAATACTTAAATCCATGGATACCATATCTGTAGATACGGAGGGACAACTGTATAAACCCTTAATTGAAAATGACAACTCTACTTAATAAGTAAAAATACATAAGAAATAGAAGTAGTGACAAAGACACCATGAGGATAAAAAAAATGTATGAAAAATGTCTTTGCATGGTGCTGAAGGGATTATAAGGTTGCCATTGGCTGTATCTCTTTGAGGAATACATTCCATACTGTAGCATCACCACCAAGAATGCCCTCTCCCTGGAAATCAACTGCCTTACCTCAGTGAGGACATGCATGAAAGGCCTTCCACAATGTGCAAGAAGGCACACATAGACACAGATGGTCTACTCATGCTATCACAGAATTGTGTAACTGAAAGAGACTTCAAGGGTCATCCTACAATAGTCCCAATGTGGCAGGGATAGTCCCAATTAATCCCATCCCATCCCATTTTTTCAACTGCTTTTAAAATGCCCCAATTTCTCTCTCCTCCTCCCCATTTGTCTTCAGCTTACTTCACTTGCTGCAAACTGAGTTCAAAGCGCAAAATGAGTTTGCACTCAACTCAGCTCGAGAGGGGTAGAAGAGGAGGCAGAATCTTGCACTTGCCAGTAGTTTCTGATAAAAGCAAACTGCTACAGCATCTCCTAGCTTGAGTGTTCTTCCTTATTCATAACTTCTGCTGTTTTAACCACACCATATTGTTCAGCCATATGTGTCCTGGTTTAGATCTGTGAAATGTTGGAGGGTATGGGCCATCATGTTCAGTCCCCTGTCAATACAGGAAGCTATAGCTAAAGCAGCCATCCTTTCTTCATCTAGTGAAGGAGGACCCACCTCTTGCCCTCCAAGGCATCCCATTCTATTGTCTTTTTATTTTATTTTATTTTATTTTATTTTATTATTTATTTTTATTTAGTTATTTATACCCCGCTCTTCAGCTTTTACCACTGAGAAGTGAAGTTTTCTTAAGGTGTAATTGTTACTGTCCTGAATTAGAGGACTGCCCCCTCTACAGTAATATGGAAACATGAAGTTGTAATACTAACAACACAGGGACTGAGAGAAGTGTGTGTGTGTGTGTGTGTGCACGCACACACACACGTGTGTTTAAAACTGAGGAACCTGCAAGTTGGCCAGACCACACAGTGTCAGAAATACATTGGAGTGGCACGCGCTGCTCCTGGGAATCTCAATTTCTTCTTTAATTCTTTTTAAAAGCATGTTTCTAGCCTCTTGTGCAATGACAGGACATGTGTCTTGACACAGAATCCTGTTGCACAATATTTTTAAAAACCACAACACACACATATCAAGTGTACCCACAACCCTGTACATACATGAGTCATCCTACCTCTTCATTGCAGTAAGTTACAATAAGCTCTCCATTGAGATAAGGGGTTGCTCCCCATCAGGGAGAAAAGCTGCCACATGACAGTCATTATTTTGTTATTAAGCATCAAAGGTAGGAACATTTAATTTTTGGACTATAATTCCTGGACTCCCCAGCCACCACTGCCAGTTGTCTCCTCGGCTAGTGGCCGTGCTGGTTGAGCATTTCAGGGGTTTGTGGTCCAAAAAGTAACTTTTCCAAGCTCTGGCAAATAATGATAGATTTGCAGAGGATAAACTGGCTGCACTCTTCTTTAAACCATTTGCCATATGTGAAAGGAAAGGCTCTGATTCCCCCCCCCCCTCCTAGTTTCTTTGCAACTGACATAATTTATAGTGGAGGCAGACTGAGTCAGGGCATGTTTGCGATTGTAGCTGGCATTTCTGCCAGGCCTCATGGTGACTGCACAGCCTCTCCCTGTATCCCAGGTGTCTGAACGTATTATAGATGTTGCTGGAAGGAGCAGCCTCCCTGCGGAAATCTATGCACAAGAGCACAGGGTGGTGAGGAGAGGAAAGGCATGGGATAGACAACTGCTGGAGTCGTGGGGAACTGTTGAGGCAAGAAGGGAGCTAGTCTGATGAGCTGGGGGTGCCCTCACCTTAAAGGGTGGCAGCGATGCAGCAAATGTCCAGCAGGAGTGTGCATGCGTGTAAAGGAAAAAGAGGATGGGCTAAATCCAAATTTAGCCCCAAGTAGAGTAAATTGGTTGAACTGAATGAGACCTGTTTGTCATCATTTACATAAGTCCCAGTGATTACCAATAGACTGGTACTTGGGCCAAAAATTAATTTTAATCCTATGAGCCCATGCAACCTAAATGCTGTGAAGAGTGGTTTATTTTCCTTTCATGGCCCAAACCTTTAACAGGTGGTCAGTAACATATGAAGATGGATGTACTTTCTGTGATAGTTGGAAAGCCTTGTGAAAATATAGGATGATGTGAAACTGTCTGTAGAATTATTCATGTTGTTAAATATTGTGACAGTTCCCCAGTTTTCCCATTTCCTCCCTGGAACTCCTGCCACCCACCTTATCCCTACTCTAAAGCCCGCTCTGTGTTGTCTTAAGGAGATTCTGAAAAGGGACAAGCACGCATGTCTTCAAGTCTTTGGCAGTGTGTGGTTCAGATTCAGATCTCACTGTACTAATAATGCAAGGTTAACATCCTCCAGTACACCTGAGTAGCAGGTAATTTAGGGAACTTTGGGAAGGACATATAGTAAACACAGCTCTTTCTTTCAACAGACTCAGAAGGGACAGCCTGTAACTGTGAAGGAACTGTTGCCCACCCACCCCTCTGACCCCCACTGGGATCTGTCAGCAAAGGCATTTATCTCACTTTGGGCTTGTCTATACAAGGGGGGAAATGTGGATTGATGGACACTAATGCCAACTTGCAGCAGCTTCCATTTGACTAAATGGGTTTTGGCAAGATCCCAGGCATGCAGAGCTATCCATTTTTGCTGTTCCAGTGGGCATGCCTGTGAATCAAGATGGCTGCCACAAGTGAATTACTCGCAGTTTTTATTGTAAACAGTTGCCACCACCGAACAGTATTTTTTAAAAGCATATCACCTAAATAAATAGAAAAAAGAAAAAAGGCTGTTTCATCACCCCAGCACATGATCACTATGGCAAAAATTCAACATGGCGGTTCCAGGTGCTTGCCTTGTTAGCAAGCTCCGCCCCCTGCGCACATCCAACCAATCAGCTTTCCCTCTTATCAGGAATGTGTGTCAAAGCAAATTGGTTGTCTCAACAAGTGGGAATGAGCATTCCCCATGGAGATTTTTGATGAATATGCAAAGGTAGAGGTGGGCAAGAATGACATGAGATGTGAATTCAGGGCAGGGCACAAGGTAGAACTTTGAAATGTTACCGGAAGGCTGGAGTCCTCTGACTGTAAGTATTTTTCAGAAGTTGCAAAGGAGGTAGCCTGTACCTCCTTGTGCAACACCTGCTAGTGCCTGAGTGTAGCTCCCTTCCTTTGACGCAAATGATTACTGATTGGCTGTGGGCATACACCACCCATCAACTGCTATACAGCCATCTCCAGTATCAGTATGCTGACAGAACTCTGTGCTCTGCCAAGCATCTAACAGGATGTTGGCCTTGGACTACCATTCCTAGGGTTTGTCCAGATGATAAAAATACTCCTCATAGAATTAGCAGAGAATACGATGTGTCCCAACATGATCCTAATGAGATTCACATTATTTGGAAGGAGAGGGGGGGAGCTAAAAACTCCACAAACCACGCAGTAAAAGATTGGCAGTTTCCCCTGAAGTTTCCCAGGAAATGCACATAGATGCACATTTTCTCACATGTGGACTTCCAAATTTGCATCACTGTTCATTTTTGCTCTATTGCCCTTTATCGGAGCATGTGGCCATTCTCTGTTCAAATAGACGTGAACGGATACAAATAGGTGAAAATATGGTGTAGACAAAACGGCGTCGCTGCGAATGGTGAAAACACACACCCACTTGCAGTATACCATCGCATCTAGACAAGCCCCTAGAATCTCCTGAAGAGCACAGCAATTGGCCATGGTATTGAGAGATTCTAGAGGTTGTCATGCAAAAAATCTCTGAGCTTTGCCAAGAAGGGTAGCCCTATTCCATTTTCCAGGCTTTTGTCTATGTCTAGAGGACACTTCTGAAAAAGATTTTTCCTGTGCTCTCGAAAAAGAAGGCATGAAATGCCCTAAATTTGTTGCTGTTTTATTGCATTATTCATGGCTGGGCTGTTTTAATCACACCTTTTCTTTGGGGATCATTTTAATAACTGCACGATTCATTCTGTATGCATGTTTATTTTTAAAAATTATTTTTCCTGTAGTTTTTCCTGTGTGTTTTTAATTACACATGTATGCTGATGCACACAGCCTTTGTCACTCAGGAACAAAAAAGACCTTGTTAAAACCCACATTTTGTGTCTGCTCTTGTGTGAAAGATTCCAGAACTTGTGTATCTAGAGGCAAGTTGGGTCACTTTTTTTTTTCTTTTTCTTTTTTGCCTCTTGTGACCCTTCCTAACCTGTACCAGCCAGCAGGCTAGCACCAATGTCAGTCTTGTTTACTTGGACAAGACTGATGGCATCCAGGTGGAATTTCCAGACACTTTTCATGACTTCTTCTTCTTCTTCTTCTTCTTCTTCTTCTTCTTCTTCTTCTTCAGTAAAGTGGTGGAATTCATGGACCCAACCCAGAAGCCTTCTGCAATAAATAGAAAACTTTGTACATCTCTGTTCCTTATTTTTCAGCCCATACTCCAGGTCTCTAGAACAGTGGCTCTTAACCTTTTCTTTACCAGGGACCCCCTTTAAATATTTTTTTGTTGCCAAGGTTCCCAAAGACTTCACTCAAGATTTAAAACCCTAACAATAATAACAAAAATACCTGATAATAATAATTACACCATCCATTAAATCTTCCCTCAGAGACACTGGAGGGGGAGAGAAGACTTTTCTCCTGCTTCTTCCTGCAAGTTTTTGGCTGGAGTGGATTAGATGGCAATGCACAAGCCAAGCCAGCCAGCCTTTGCCTTTACTCCTGTCATGCAGGCTAAGCAGCCTTCAGTCCTTCGCGGACCCCTGTGAGGACATTGCGGCCCCCTGAAGGTCCACGGACTACAGGTTAAGACCCACTGCTCCAGACCTTAAGTCTCAGTCTTTCTAAACTCTCCTTTCCCCAAACTGGATGTGCTAGACTATGACTTTCATAATCCCTGGTGAACATACTGGATAAGGATAATGGGGGTCATCATCCAATACATTTGGGGAGTACCAGATGGAAGGAAGCCTGTTTGTACTTATAGTTTGCAACTTTCAAGCATGAATGATTCTGCCTCTATAAGCATCTCATCTGCTCTCAAGTAGGTGTTGATGGCCATTAAAAGTGGACTCTGCTTTGCCTTCTTACACCACCCTCTTTTTGTCTGTCTGTCTGTCCATCTCTCTCTCACACACATACACACACTCACGTGCACATACACACATGCTCAGACACGACTATTCACACCACAGTCTGAGCCCTAAATTATTGAGTGCTGTAGTTGGAAGAGGACTGTCATTTTGGTAAAAATACGTTGCACGTGAAGAAAAGGTTTTTTGGGGTGGTGCAAAATTAAAATTACAGTTTGCAAGATTCAAGTTTAACCAAGTATAGGTAGATTTCAAATGACCATTTTAAATTTATTTATTTATTTATTTATTTATTTGCGTTTCCCCCCCCCCCCCGCCCAGCTTCAAGAATATTATGGGCAACACTGGCAGCATGCCATCAGGATTTGGGCCAGTAAGGAATTCTGAAGCTTTACCTCTTCTTTTTAATATTTTTCTATGCAGAGAGGTCAACTGTGCCCCCTCTCACTTGGACAATGTCAAATTAAAATTGCCAAATGAAAAGCAAGCTGGCTGGCTGGCTTATTTATGTTCATATCTGGCCTTTCTCCCAGCATGGGGCCCAAGCTGGCCTCAGGAAGTTGCAATGCTTCTGGGGGTTTTTAAAAGCCCCTCCTAATTATTAGATATGTTGATGTCCCCGAAAACTAATCACAGGTAGGAATTGGTTACAATTGGTGGATTGCAAAGATTTACATCCCATTCTTCATAAATGGTATCCTGAGAAGATGACTTACCCAGGGTTATTGATTCAGCGATTTTCAGCTAAGAGGAGATTTAAGCCCAGATCACTAAGCATGAGGATGGGAGACCACCAATGAAGACCAGGTGCAGTAGGCTAGATTTCAAAGGAAGGAACTAGCAAAGCCACTTCTGAGTATTCCTTGCCCAAGAAAACCCCTAGGAAATTCATGGAGTAGCCATTAGTCGACAGGCGGCTTGAAGGCATACACATACACCCAATTCAGATTTAGTATTCTTGTCTGTTTCATCAAGTTCACACACACTCCAGTTCATTCTGAGGACACAACTGTTTGTTGTGGCCAGGAGGGCACAAACATCTTGGCTACACCAGTCACAAACCCCAAATCCCACCCCCATGAATCCAGCCTGATAATGCCACACAATGTGTGGCCTTTCCCCTGAATATGGTGCTATAGTGACCCATGCTATAGGGTCCTATTTGCACCAAATTTGGGGAATAACTCCTTAATCCGGGTTTTAGAAAACTCACAGTTTTCTCCACAGTTTGGTGGAAACTCTGAAGAAAACTGCCATGTGAACAATCCATATGCACTGAGTTCAGGGGTGGCAGGGGAGAGGAAAAACAAACGCTGCTTGAGATGTTGCCATTCCTCCACCCCCAGTGTCACTTCTCAGTCCAAAGGCATAGGGCCGGTTTAAGGCACCAGCAGCATCAGCTATTGTGAGGGCACCCATAGTAACCCTCCTCCTGCAAAAACATTATTAGTAATAATCTGAATATCCTATACTGTGAATAACTTAGATTGAGTTAGGTTGCACTGACCTGAGATAAACCTATGGGGCCCCCAAAATAAAGCATTGCAGGGGGCCCCCAAATTCCTTAAACTGGTCCTGCAAAGGCAAAGCCCTAGTGGTAGTTGCTCTCTCTGATGTCTGAACACCTGGCAAGCCCTGCCAATGCCAGTAAGCTGCCCAATCTGGCTTCAAAGAGAGTGGCTACCACTGGGAGTTTGCTTTTCCAGTGCATAAATAACCCGGGTAAAGCAATGAACCAGCAGTAATCACCTGCTCTAAAGGCAGAATGAGCACTCGCCTCCCTTCAAAGAGGGTGACTACCAATGGTGCTTTGTTTTCCCCAGGCAATTGTGCACCGGAAAAGCAAAGTGCCAGTGGTAGTTACCCTCTCTGAAGGCAGACCAAGTGCCTGCCCCGCCATCACCAGTAAGCCACCCGTTCCGGCTTCAGAGAGGGTGACTGCCACTGGGGCTTTGCTTTTCCAGTGCACAATCGCCCCTCTCAGCTCCAGGATAAGCAAAGGGCCAGTGGTAGCTGCCCTTTCTGGCTTCAGAGAGGCAACGGCCACTGGTCCTTTGCTTTTCCTCGAGCTCAGAGTCAAGTACAAGTAACAGCTTTAGTAAAAATCCAATGCAGATTCAGGCTTTTGGCAGGTGTGGCACTGAAATCCAAGCCAGAATAGTCCAAATTTCATGTGCCGCAGGTCTGGGCCAAAGTAGTCTGAATCCCATTTGGATTTTTACCCCCTGTGTAGTCAAGCCCAAGGATTTGCTTTCTTCTTTGTAAGGTGAAGGATCAGGTACCTTCCTACCCCAGACACATGGTGATATCCTCCTGTTTGCGCATTTACCCCTCCCTGCTCCACATAATAGGCTGCTGTGAATGTAATTATATAAACCTTCCACATTATCTTGCATACCAATAGATGAATCTGTCAGTATTGCTTTCTCCCATGTTCAGATTTGTCTTAATCTCAAATTCTTTCTGTCCAAAATACATTCCAACAATTCACAGATTAAAAACTGGGGGCCTGTCTAAATGGTGAAAATACCCCTCATGGAATTTGCTGGGGATCCCACCTGTCTAAACACGATCCAGAGCCAATCCACACTATTTGGAAGGAGGGGGGCCACAAATGGCAAAAACAGTGGGGTAAAAGCCTTTGCAGCTTTTCCCATACTTTTGAAAAACTGCGAAGGGGGTGCACATTCCTGCTTGTTTGGAGTATCTAACAAGAAAAAAATTGAAGGGAAGCACAAAGCTGATTGACCAGGCAAGAGCAGGGGCAGGACTTGCTAGCAGGGCAAGTGCCCTCTGCCGCCATATTGGAGTTTCACCTTAGTAATCACTCACTAAGGTGATAAAACAGGATGAATATTTTCTGTTTTGCTGTCCTATAAGATTGGAAAATCGCCCTATTACATCAGTGCACCTTAGGAGGACTTTTTCTTTCTTTTTTTAAGGCAGTGGTGAAGAACTAATGTGAGTAAATCATTTGCAGCCTCCATCAGAAATGCAAGGCTTAGGGGGGCTTCTGAGGCCAGAAAAACCATTTAGACATGTCGCTGCCCAGGAGTGAATGGAACCCTAATGGAGTTCCTTTCACTTACTGGTTTAAAATCTTGTCCGTTCTCACGAGAAGATGAGAGCATGGGAAATTCAAAAATTAATCCCTTTAGCGATCTCCTGGCGTTGTGGTAATGCCATATTTAGAGCATCTGATAATCTCCCATATCATTGTTGGATCCATTTGGTTACTTGAAGGGTTTCACAGAAAATTACAGTGGGATAATAGAATATTAGAAGTACAGCATCCAGTCCTTAGCACAAGCCATTTGGAGCTTTAAAGATAAGTATCCACACCTTCAGTTGGGCTTGGAAGCAAATCAGCAACCGAGGTTGTTTATTCATTTGTTTAAATTGTAATAATATGATTGTATTTGCTCCAGGCCATTAACATTCTAGCAGCCAAGTTATCTTTATTCAACAGGAGATAACTCTTCTTTCCCTTTAGTGTGGTCATCACATACCTACGGTAGATTTTTAAAGCAGATTCACATTTGCTGTCTTGTACTTAGCTGCAGAATTTGGAAGGATCGAATCACAAGCAATGCAGTTACCTGTAACAAGTTACCTCTTTTGTAATGAGGATGCAACAAAGTTCCCTTTCGAAATTAATATCATGAGTGGGAATGAGATACCCTTTATTGGTGCAATGAGTCATGTTTTCCAAATGTACTTAAGACATCTCCACGTGTATTTAAAAGACATTTTGATAGATTTTTTCAAAAGGATTTTTTTTTTTTGCCATTCTCTTGATATCAGTCTTAAGATTATTATTTTTTTGGAAAAATAATGAAAGGGAGGCAGAACAAGTACTGGTAACTTTTCCAACACTGCAATGAGTAACGACAGTACAATAGGATCCCAGTATCCTCTGGGGATTGGTTCTGGGGGCGGTGGTGGATACTGAAAACCATGGACAATAGCAAACACCATTGAAAATAATGGGACTTCTGGTGTAAAATACTAGAGAGTTTCCTTGGTGGACCTACAAAATGGCTAGAGTAGGAAGACTCTATGGTAGGTGTGCTGTTTTGTGTCCCGTGGATAACTGAATCAGTGGATAATGGATCAGTGGATACAGTGGATCATTTTCAAAACACTAGAATGAGTAAAAAGAATTAATTCATTTTCTAAATGACTCCTGCCAAGCTCTATGTGGATGGTAAGCCCTCTGGGGAAGGCCATTTGTCACTGTGTCAGCCTTGGTACAGCAGCTAGTGCTGTATTGAAACTAAACAGCAAACAGGAGTAAGGACTGTAGACAAAAAGGATGGCCTTCTGCTAGATAACCTTTGCTCCATAGTGTTGGAACTCTCCCTCTTGACATCCAACTGCCTCCTTCCATCAGTTTGTTTAAATGGCCATGTAAAAACTAACCAAAACAGCTCTCCATTCTGGTATCCTTACCCTGAATTTCCCCATCTTCCTGTTCCCTTCCTCTCCCTTGTCTATCTCATGCCTTCAATTATAAGCCCATGGGCAGAGCCTGTGCCTTTTTAATTGTGTTTTTTGTATGCTGCCTCTTTTTTCCCCTCTCCCCCTGTGGTTAGTTTCTGAAATTATAAATTACCGTTGCCTACTATGTAGACATGATGGTCATAATCATAACTTGATTAACCACCTCAGTTAACTGCTTGCAGATTATTCAGATTGTCAGAACCTGACAGTCAAACTAGGCATTTGCTTAATATGTATGTTGCATGCAGCCACTTAGCTTGTTTTTCACCAAATAACTAAAAACATATAGGAGGAATAAGGGAGCTAGGCTTGTTCAAGACATTTTTTACTGCTTGAAGTGAAAGAAAAGATGGCAGCTACTTCTTATTTTACAGATAAAAAGCAGTTGGACATCAATTGAATATTACTCCAGTATGGGTGATGGACCCACCAATGGCATTACTTTACCACATTAAACTTCAGTAAAACATACACAGAATATGAATCAATACAAAATAATATTCAGGTTGGATCACCAAATCATTATCAAAAGAGAATATGAAAAACAAAACAAAAATTACATATAAATTAAAATAAATTAAATTATGTTAATAGATTGAGTAAAATAAATTAAAGACATTATGTGGCCAAAAATAAAGAGAGGCCTCAACGGATGGCAGATGAAGCTCTTCAAGCAGTTCAGAACAGATGGGAAGGAAATGCAAAAGGGGACAGAAATAGAATCAGAACCCTGAATGCAACTGTTCAATGACTTGTGCACAGAGACAAATTTCTCAATGCAGAGAAATAGAAGGTGACAAGAAAAAAGGAAGAACAAGAGACTTCCTCCACAAGATCCGAGAAATCAAAGGGAAATTTAAAGCAAGAGTGGGGATGCTCTATGACCAACAGGGAAACACATTGCATGATCAAGTAGAAATAAAAAACGATGGAAACAATACATGGAAGAACTATGAAAAGGTGACAGATTAATTTAGGGAAGAACCATATAAAGATGAACTTCCCATTTTAGATAGTAAAGTAGAGGCTGCACTCAGAACACTTGGGAGAAGGAAATCACCAGGAACAGATGGCATACCAATAGAGCTGCTCCAAGCCACAGAGACAGAAATCTACTCCAGTTCTAACTAAAATCTGTCAACAAATATGGAATACAAAACAATGGCCCACAGATTGGAAGTGCTCCATATACATTCCAATCCCCAAGAAAGGACACCGGGGATTGCAGTAACCACAGGGCGGTTGCATTAATTTCCCATGCAAGCAAACTGCTGCTCAAAAGTCTACAGCAAAGACTTTTACCATATATGGATCAAGAAATGCCGGATGTCCAAACTGTGTTAGGCAAGGAAGAGGCACTAGGGATCATATTGCAAACGTACGTTGGATAATGGAGCGCACCAACGAATTTCAAAATAATATCAGCCTGTACTTTATAGATTATAACAAAGCCTTTGATTGGGTAGATCACAAAAAACTATGGATTGCTCACATTTGATTGTCCTGATGCGTAATCTATACTCAGAACAAGAGTACCTTTAAAAAAAACTACAGCCACAATAATGGATGCAGGGAGGGGAAAACAAATTTTCAGAGAATTTGCAGGTACACATCTGGAAATGATTTCTGTGATTTACATAGGATGGCAAAGCAGCGTAACATATTTGGTGAGATTGTGACCTTGGGCTATATGCTGCCTTGGCTTTCCCTATACACATCTCTGTCTTCCAACAGGTTGCAGCTACTCCCCTCCTGCCAACATCCACACCTTGTAGCAGCTACCTCATTCCAATTGATAGTAGACGTCTCCCCTTTTTTTCCTGAGATTACTGTTATTTTGTTGCCTCATTGCATTTTTCAAACACCGTTTCAAAACCAGCTGAGTGCACAGCCTGTAATACATAGCACAAGGGCCACCAGCTAATTTGACAGGCCTGTGTGCAATTTTCAGTACCTGAGGGGAGTGTAGAATTCCATGATAAACACCTCTTTTAACTTGGACCTCTGCTTATTTGCTGCTGATGTCATCCAGTGTTTGCTGTCTACTGTGCCCTTTTTTTGTCCTAATTGTGACTGGCTAGTCATGATGTAACATTTTAATTGATACGTAAAGCTACCTGCATATTCCATGGCCAGCAGCTCCACTCTGTAGGGTACTTGCTAATTATACTTAAAGCAGAGCCAAATGATAACATTTCCCCCCTCTCAAACAGGGTGTATTGTAGCTTACTTACATGGAACACACATAAAAAGGAAATGTGTACAAGTATCTCCTATCTGTTCTGTCAAACAGAAAAGCTGCATTCAGCAGTGTGATGGAGTTTGTGTAACCAAGCATGAACCAAATAGTCTGCAGGACATTGTTTATATCTTAGTTTGTTTGGTTTTTTAAAATGCACTTAAACATGCACTACATAATTTTTGAAAGAACTGATTTGAAAGATTTTTTGAAAGATTTGTGTAAAACTGTGCCCATTGTTATCTGTGCCACCCTGATAGCCCCCATCTTGAAATATCAAATAATTGGCAATATTTAATAATTTGGCTTACTGTGGCCTTCCACCTCTCTCTCTCTCTCCCTCTCTCTCTCTGGCTTTTCTTCGCAAACAAAGATTCAGGAAGGACTCATCCTGCGCTTTCTGCAAGCGTGCTGATGACTAAAAAGGCCAATCCGAGATAAACAAGTCCGGTTGCAGAAAGCACAGCAGAAGGTCTCCTTGAGTGATGTTTCCAGGTTGTGATTCTTTCTGCATTGTCATTTCTCTTCAAGATTTGTTCGGCTTAGCAGGTAAACCAGGGATCCCCAAATACCAAGGTTGGAGTCATGTATGACCAAAGGAGGGGCCTTTGGAAATTCCCCAAACAAATCCTCAGGTCAGAATTAACACCTGCAGGTGAGTCATTCACTAATCCACTCAACAATAGCAGAACCCTTAATGCTTGTAAAATGGGTCCTTCCTCTCCCCTTCCCCTCTGATAAAAGACCTTGCATACACAAGTAAAGTGCTAAATACATTAACAATTGTTAACTCTTCTGGAGCACCCTTTGTCTAGTCCTGGGAACCTCCGAGAAACATTGTATTCAACTCAAAATCCCATCCCTTCATGGGAGGTATCCCATATAAATATTACCCTAAATCACCACACAAGCTCACACAGTTCCACTTCCTCTCAACTTCATGTCAGACTGTGTAGCCATCCTGTCTTCCATACCCCCTCACTGTCAGATTACTGGCTCCATTGTCAGGACAGAATAAATATTCACAGTTATTTGTCTCCAGATTGAAAAATGGATTTCCCAACAGTTTTGAACAGTTTTCTCCCAGTATTTAAATGTCCTGAAGTGTTGTGATGGAATTATTCTGTGGAGAAAAACACATAAGTACATAGACTTCTCTGCAGAATAATTCCTCTCTCGCACTTCAGTTTGGTTGTATACAGGGAGAATGTTGCAGGAGAAAGCTATACTAATTTTTCATCCTTGCACATGACAACAAAATAGTAAAGGAGTTAACATCCCTGCTTTCAGTGTGCCACTTGTGATGGTGGACAAAATCTCTCAGACAACTTTCCTCCTTTGTCCTCAACTTGCTTCCGTTGCTGCAAAATGAGTTTGAAGTGCAAAAGTAATTTGCAGTCAATAAACTTAATGTATATACAATTGCAGGTGTATGGGCTTCCATTACCTTAGGTGACATAATGTGGAGAGAAGCTTTTAGTGGAAGCAACTTTGTTCTTTCCCCCCCTTTTTTTGCAGTTGTTGCTGTTGTGTGCCTTTAAGTCGTATCCAACATATGGCAACCCTAGGGTGAGCCTATCACGGGGTTTTTTGAGGCTGGGTGTGTGACGTGCCCAAGGTTTTCATGGGCAAACAGGGTCTCAAACCTTGGTTTCCAGAGTTGTAGTACAATGCTCAAACTACTATGTCTCCTTTTTTTGCAGACCCCCCCCCCATTCCTCCTACCCTCATTCATCAGCCTGGAGTCCAATTAGTCTTGGTAAGGCAAGTTGTGAGCCCAGGAGCATTGTGCCCCTTCTTTATCCATATACTGTATAAGTCTAGAAAATGTACATCACATCCTATCAGGGATTTTGTGTCTTGAGCCCTGGCTCAATAGGAGTCTCTGGCACTGACACGGCTTTTTTAAATGGAGCTTCTTCTCCAGCTGGAGCTAGGGAATGTTAGGAATGCAGTTTCCGCATTAGGTGAGATCTTCAAAACTACATGTTATCTCTTCATTTTTTGGCACTAGTGGAAAAACCATGCAAGGCCTAGTGGGTCAGAAACAGGGAATTGAAGAAAGATCTCTCAGGGGATTCTGGGAGTTGCATACCCTCCAGCATTTCACAGATGAAAATCAAGGCACCCACCCAAGCAATGTCAGAATGTAGCCAAAATGGCAAAAGTTCTTATTAAGGAAGAGCAAACAAGCTAGGGGAGGATGCTGCAGTTTGCTTTTGCTGAACATATTAGGAAGGGCAAGATTTCTCCCCTCCTCTTCCTCCCTCTTAAGTTAAGTGAGTGCAAATGACTTTTACACTTTGAACTCAGTTTGAAGCAATTGAAGGATGCATGGGGCATGGTGGGGTAGAGAAGAAATAAAATTTGGACATTCTAAAAGCAGCTGGAAAATAGGACAACAGAGGATAAGTTAGGACTGTCAGATCAGAACAATTGGAGGGCATGATGTTGTAGTCAAACACTACACTGTTATAGTACAATTATTCCACTTTAACGGTTATGGCTGCTCTTGTGGAATTCTGGGGTTTGTAGTTTAGTGAGGCCTAAGAGCTCTGGGGCTGAGTGTTGTAAATGCCCACCCTAAACAGTATTCCACGGGAGGCAACCAGAGCAGTTAAACTGAAATAATAGTGCTATAACAGCGTAGTGTGAAAGCAACCTTTTCAAGCTTTGGAGGCTTATAGCATACAGAATGAAAACAGCAGGGCAGCTGGAAGGTTCTGCTTTCCATACTGCCCTACCATAGGACATAATCGTTCTTCTGTTGTTCTGCCATTCAGGTCCTGTGGGAGACCAAGGTAAAACCGCATCTTTTTGTGGTTTTTAGAACTTTTTTACAACAAACAGTGTCTGTTTTAGCTGCAACACACTAATGCTGCTGTTCATCTGGAAAGTACATTAATATATGCACTTAAGAATGTTTAAATGTGACCCTGTGGAGATCTATTGTTCAAATACCAGCTGAAATTGGAAGTTTTCTGGGTGACACTTGAGGGCTTACCACACTCCAAAGAAAAGCAGCAAAGCAGCAGGAACGTTCTCTCTTCCCTGCTGCCTTAGGGCATGACATCAGTGTTCTTCCAGCATTCTTTCATTCCAGTCCTGTGGGGGACTGAGGTAAAACTACATCTTTTTGCTAATGGGTTTTTCCAGTTAGCAAAAAGACATGACTTTACCTCAGTCTCCCACAGGAACAGAACAGAAGAATGGCAACATCATGTAGTAAGGCAGCACGGAAGACGGAACCTTCTGGCTGCACTTCCATTTTAATTCAGTGTGCAATAAGCCTCTTGGTTTTAAGGATGTGTGAAGGGCCTGCAAGTCTGCAGCACAGGCTGACCCCTCCCATTGTGAGTCCCTGAACCTCAGGCCTTGGACAGACTTGATCCCAGGCTATCTCTGATCTTCCTAGATAAGAACAGGACTTGGAAGAACTAGTTACAAGTAAAATCATGTTTGTAATGATGGTGCTTTATTGAGGAAACATGTCAAGTATGTAAACTCCATATCTTGGAAACATAAGTTTGGGGTCTTTAAAGTTTGGGGTGTTTTTAAAAAGAATTCCTTTCTCCCTGTTTTGTGAGCTTTTTGTACAATGTGTGTTCTATATTAAACTCACACATCTGCATGCATGCACAAACACACACACCACATGGAAGCACACCTGTGCTCTTGGTGGCTCAGGATTGTGGGTGCTGTAGCATTTTTTCCCAAGCTCTGGGTGCTACCACAAATCCCTTCTTGTTTGTAAAGCCATCTCTACAAGCCAGAATCCATGGTTCTCAACCTTAGACTCCCCAGATGTTTTGGACCACAATTCCCATAATCCCTCAAAAGCAGCCTTGCTGGCTGGAGCTTCTGGGTTTTGAAGTCCAAACTGTCTGGACTAGACCCAATGTTTGTGAACCATGGCTCTAAATTATTTTAGGCAGAGAAATGAATCTTGACCACAGTTTCTTAAAATCTTTGATTATTTCTCCAGTCATTCATGGGTAGAAAGACCAAAGCTGACAAAAGGATTCTGGTTGGGGGATTCTGGGAATTTTAGTACCATATTGGAAGAAAGATGGGGTAAGAAGGCAAGCAAGCAAACAAACAAGCTCTGGGCAGTAGACTTTCCTTGTTTGTAATGAATTCCCTTTTGCAATAATTAAGGCTTAACTAAGTTACATTATGACCATAACATAAAAAGAGACATAAAATTTGCACCATAACTGTAGTAGGGAGGAACTATATTTTGGTGTGTTGTATACCACAGGGGAGTGATGTGTTGCATTCTGATGTGTGTGTTGTAAAGTAAGTAAATATTGCAGTTATTTTTGAATAAAGAGAAAGCAAATAGTAAACACTCTAGTTTTTTTTAAAATGTACATATAATACAGATCTTTGGAAGTTCCTTTTTGACTGCAACTCCCAGAATCCCAGGCAGCAGAGTATGAAAGATTATGGGGTTTGCAATCTATAAAAGTAACATTTTCAACATTTGTTATAATGGCAACATACTTCCATGGGGGAGGGGGTTGGAGCTGCAACTGTAATTTTAATTATTGTTTAAAAGTAACTTTCCCAGCACTGGAAAGAAAGAGATTCACATGTATCTCTGAAGTCTTTGAGTGCTATTGTGTATCTATATTGTTTGTTGTTCTTCCACCCTCCCTCCTGTTTTGTCTTTAAATCTGAGAAACAAGTCAGGACTGAAGTACAAACCAACAGTCAAGACCAAAAAGTGAGTCAAGGAGTGTATCCACACTGCAGCATTATAGCAGTTTGACACCACTTTAAGTGCCGTAGCTTCATCCTGTGGAATCCAGGGGTTTGTAGTTTTACATGGTCTTTAGCCTTTTCTGCCAAAGAGTGTTGGTGCCTCACCAAACTACAGATCCCAGGATTCTGTAGGATGGAGCCATGGCAGTTAATGTGGTGTCAAACTGCAATAATTCTACAATATGGATACACTGATACACAGACTTTGACTTGCTCCTCGATCATCTCTCCTAGTTTGTCATCCTTTGGCCCTGGTTTGCACTTTGGGGCTCTGAAGTGAAGCACCAGCATTTTCAACAGTTTTGTACAACCTGCACTGAATTTTCATTAATTTTCTAACCTCTCCAAAGCCTATGGCAAAATGAGGCACAGTGGTGCCTGGCTGTTGCCATTAATTCTGTATTTTGTGCATCTTTCCATCTCTAAGCAACTTGAATCGTAATTGAACTTTGTTGCTATACTGCTAGCTGTTGGCAATGGGACAAGGCAGGTGAGATGTAGAGCAGCAAATACCCTCATCATACAACACTTTGTGCAGTATTATTATTATTACATGAGATCTCAATACAGGAGCATAGGGAAGCTGTCTTATTATCAAAGTCTTTTAGAGTTTGGTGGTTAAAAAAAAAAAACTCCCACAATCCTCCATGGATGCTAACTAGGGGATTGTGGGAGTTGTAGCCTTAAAAATAACTTTTCCAAGCTCTGTTAGCACTAGTCAGTCCATTGATCCTTCTAGCCCAGTATTGTCTACTCCAGGAATTGGACACCTGTGGGCTGGACACCAGATGTGATGGTCGTAGTAGTGGGAGCTGCTTCCATTGTTATTTCTGATCCTTATTTATTCCTTTCTGTCAGAGTTTGGTAAAGTTACCTCATGGACTACAACTGCCAGAATCCTGTGGCCAATAGCTATGGGAGCTGTAGTCCAATCATGTAACTTTCCCAGGTTCTGCTCACTGCCAAATATGCCCCATTTCATCCCAAATTTTCAAGAAATGGAAGAATAGTGGCTTGGGTGGATGTTATGTTTGTGGCTCCAGAACAGATACTGTTTTATCACAGTTCATTTGCAATAACCATCAGGCCCAAGGAAGATTGGTGGGGGGGGGGCAACTACCTAGCATCTTTATAGCCTAACCAGTTTGCTGAACATTGCTTTGAGTTAGAGAACATGGCTCATAACTGCTTGAAATAATTAATTATAACGGTAAAAGAAGACTGCAGAGTGATTGCCATGGGCTGATTTTTAACAGCAGACTTAATTTCAATAAATGTATTATTGTTTACATTCACCCATTAAGATTCATGGATTTTTAAAGGGAATACACAAAAATAGATTGGTCTCTGCCCCAAGGAACTTACGATGTAAATGGCAACATTGAAGACAACAATGAAGAGTAAAGAGAATGTTATGGAGTGACCCTTAGATCCTTTCAGGTCTAAAGCAGGCTTCTTCAGGTGTTGTGTTTGTACCATCAGCCTCTCTAAGGGAGCCAGAGCCAAATCTGCTTCCAAGTTTTATCTATATATACAGTTGTCCCTTCATAGTCACTGGGGTTTGGTTCCAGGACCCCTTCCTTAAAAAAAATAAAACCAGAACCTAGTTTTTGCCTCCAAATGCTCTAGGAGACATGGGGCATTTCCCTGTGTTTTTGGCCCCACCAGGCCATTTTAGGCTGAGGGGAGGCCTTTTTCTGTGGTGGGGGGACAACAGGCAATGATTAGGAAGTCACTTTTTATTCTCTTCCTTATTTTTAAAAAGGCCTCCCTGGGCTTAAAATGGCCTACAGGGGAGCAAAACTGAGTGACTGCATTTTACCCACCCCTCTTTTATGAAAGGGACTGGACTGACAATTGAATTGGCAAGATAAATTTGCCAGTTCAGGATCATCCCAGGCCTTAAGGTGTCTGGACCAAAACCTGAGACCGAGGGAAGGCCCTTGGTGATGTCATTAAGCATTACAAACCACAGCTTATCATTCATATGTGCATGCGCACACACACACACATTCACATGTGAAACAGAGAGTGAAAGAGAGGAGAACTTGTTTTCCTGTTTGGAAATCAATACAGAAATCTTAGCTGAGTGGCTGTTCCCTGATCAAAGTGAAAGGAGGGGATTGTTCCTTCTTACTTCCTTAAGGAAATGGGATAAGGGACATTTAATCTAGGCTACTTGCTGCTAACCAGAAGGTAGATGCAGAGCAGAGCGGAGGGTGATTCCTGACACAACAACAACTGGGAGGGAAGGAAGAAGCTAAATACATAGACAACCACCAGAGAGATTTTGAAAGCTGCAACAAATCAACTGTAGCAAGCTGCTGGTATACTATGTGAGCTGGAGATTCACACATAGCCCTTTCTTCTTGCCTGGAGCTGATCCCACCAAAACAGGAGAATTTGAACCCTTGTCTCCCACCTGGAGATAACCCACAAAAGGTGGTGACTCAGGGCCTTGCCCTGAGACCAGGCAACCTTAATGGTGGAGCATCCTCCAGTGTACCTGAAGATAGTAAACTAGCTTAGTGGGTGTAAGGCAAGCCACCTGGTACATAGGTTTAGCCAAAACCTTGCTGGCATCTCCCAGAAATCTGTCATTTGACCTGAGGCAACTGCCTCAAGTCTTGCCTAAAGGTAATGTCAGTCCTGGACAGGGGAGTAAGCTTCCTCCATTTTAGCTTAGTAATTCTGTGTCAGCTAGAAAGTAGTCGTAAACTGGGTGCATTGTTATATGGTGGGGGGGGGTGCAGGCTAGAGGGAAAACACCGAAAAGGATGTTATAACATGCAAAGACTTTCCAGAACAAGCAGTCTTCTCTTCCATTTTGATCATCTTGCCACTGGTAACACATTTAGTCGCTGTTGAAAAGGTCTTAAAACACTCCCTGGGAAAAGAAAGGGAAAATTGTCACCACACGTTGGTGGGATATTACTCACACCACTAATTGTGCCACAAGGATGAAATAATTTCTACATTTTGGACCAGCAAGGAAAATCATGCAAATCCCAGGGAAATGCCACGGGGTGTGAAAATGAATATGAAACAATGTTACTGCTAGCGACACATCTGCTGTTCTGATATTAAAGTTGGACATGCGCCATTGTTGCTGCGATTGAACTTCCAGTGATATCTTACAAACAATTCACACAATTATCAGGCCCACAGTAGTGAGGATTGCCATCAAAATAGTCTTTTTTGCTGATCCAACCAGTAAGATGATGTTCTAGGTAACCAGTTGCTGTTGCTGTATGCCTTCAAGTTGTTTCTCATTTATGGTGACCTAAGGTGATCCTATCAGGTAACCAGTACTGGTACTGGATTGACTTTGAGGTGTGTAATCAGATTTCAGTATCAGAAATCAATCAGTCAGACAAGTTAATACAGACAAGATCAGTCAGAGTGAGGCCAGTCTGTACAGTACACACTTTACACTGGTTTTGAGGTGCCATATAACCAATCAGATTTCAGTATCAGAAATCAATCCTGAGTGGCAGCAAGAAACATTGTCCTTGTGAATGATGGGTGGAAAGAGACCCATTCTGTGAGACTTTTTTGGTTTGGTCTGAGCTCTCATAAATCTAAATATATTTCTTATAGAGCATGAAAATGCCCCCCCCCAAGGCACCCCTTGTTTCACTGCAGCCCCAGGGAACTTTGTTGTAAGGTATCCTTTTGACCAGTTCACAGGAATGCTGGGTCTGTGTAAGCAGCTATGTCACCGGTCTTGAAATTAGAATGTAATATTGTGAAGTCGAAGGCTTTCACAGTTGGCATCCATAGATTTTCCTTGGGAAGATGCCAGCCACAGATGCAGGTGAAACGTCAGAAAGAAACTATTCCAGAACATGGCCTCACAGCCCGGAAAAAAACCAAGGAAAATCTAAGAATGTAATATTCTTCTACGTTTTGGTTCTTGTTCCCTTTTTGGAGAGAGAAAATCTAAAAGGTAAATACATTTAGGGGGGAATCCTCCCTTGGAAGCATTTTAGATGCCTAAAAGTGAAACAGGATTTGTCCTTCGAGCCTGTGCAATGGATTTTTCTGGTGGAGCGCAGCGTGCACAGAACTGGCCTCACCCTTTAAACCAGAGATTCATCTGCCGTGGCCTTGCAAGCATGGACGTGGCAGCGAGGTCCTCGGGCCGTAGGTTTGATTAGAGTTTCCTTCTCTTAGATGGTTGACCTTACAGGGTTGGACGAGCACCATCTGCCCGGGTTTGGGATTAGAGTTTTCCTTCTCCTAGGACGGTTGCCACAAGGCTGGAGAGCCCATCCTGCCCTTTGACGCTCTTTGTCAGACCCTTCGGTTTTGACCTGTCTGGCATGGGAGACCCTACCAGTGGCTATTATGCCACCGCCAGCATAGCTCAAAACGTGATTAGGGTACACAAGCCTCTCTCCCACGACAAGGGGGCGTCAATGGAGAGGAAACAGGAAAAGTGAAACAGGAAAAGTAACATATAAACATTATTCATACCCCCAACTATGTCATACGCCCTTGCCTCAACTGTCCAAATTTGGCAGGGACAGTCCTGATTAATCCTCAGTCACCCCACTTTTGTTGCCTACTTTTAAATGTCCCAGTTTCCCTTTCTTCCTCCCACTTCCCCCCTTTTATCCTGAACTTAATTCAGTTGCTGCAAACTGAGTTCGAGGTGCAAAAGTAGTTTGCATTCAATTAACTGAGCAACAGGGAGAGGAGAGGAGAAGAGAGGAGAGCATCTTCTCCTTCAATCTTCTTAATGGTAGGGCTTATCCAATGGGATCTTTTTTCAACACTGAGGGTAGACTTCCTGCAGGCAGCAGTCTAACTTAGGTAGTGTAAAGCTTTCTGCTTTGACCATGTCCAGAGGAGGGTGACCAAAATGGTGGGAGGTCTGGAAGCCATACCCTATAATCATAGATGCAAATCTCTGTAATCATAGAATCATAGAGTTGGAAGAGACCTCAAGGGCCATCCAGTCCAACCCCCTGCCATGCAGGAAAACACAATCAAATCATTCCCGACAGATGGCCATCCAGCCTCTGTTTAAAAACCTCCAAAGAAGGAGACTCCACCACACTACGAGGAAATTATTCCACTTCCAAACAGCTCTTACTGCCAGGAAGTTCCTCCTAATGTTTAGGTGGAATCTCTTCTCCTGTATGAGGAGCGGTTTTGGGAACTGGGTATGTTTAGTCTGGAGAAGAGAAGGTTAAGAGGTGACATGATAGCCTTTTTTAAATATTTGACGGGATGTCATACTGAGGATGGAGCAAGCTTGTTTTCTGCTGCTCCAGAAAACAATGGACATGGAGCAATGGATTCAAACTATAGGAAAAAAGATCCCACCTTTAGGAAGAACATCCTGATGATAAAAGCTGTTGAACGGTGGAATGCACTGCCTCAGACTGTGGTGGGGTCTCCTTCCTTGGAGGTTTTTAAACAGAGGCTGGATGGCCATCTGTCAGGAGTGCTTTGATTGTGTATTCCTGCATGGCAGGGGGTTGGACTGGATGGCCCTCGTGGTCTCTTCCAACTCTATGATTCTATGAGCACACATTTCTATCCTGCTCTCCATCTGTGCTGCATCTGCTCCTTCACTCTTCTTAAGTTATCGCAGGCCAAGGCTATGGGCCTCCCACATATTTATTCCTCCAACTGGTGTTGAGAAACACCTCTGAACCTAGACATCATGTGAAGACTAGTAGCCAGTGTGGAATAGTGGATCAAGTGAGGAGTAAGGCTAGGGCCAGGGAAGCCACAGTCCTCCCAGTGGACTGCCACTCCCATCAGGGTAACCAGTGTGGGAGATGCACGGAGTTGCAGTCCAGCAATATCTATGAGGCGCCATATCCCTCATCCCTGATGGAGGGAGGCTAGGCTGAAATGTCCCTTTGGAAATAAGGCTCACTGGGTGGCTTTGGGCCAGGTTTTTGTTTTTTTAAATCTCAGCTTAATCTGTCTTGTGGGACTGTTATGAGAATTAAATGGAGAAAGGCAGAGCAGAGGAACCTGATATGGGAATTCTCATGCATTCATCAACACTATTTCAGTCAGCCATGGATGATCAGAGATGAATAAAATTAGGAATGGACTGCTCTGACAGGCAACTGGGCAAAAGGCTACAGATGGAAAGGTGGACGTTTCGTGCTTATTATTCAACTGTGGAGCAGTGTCATTTTTTATAGATCCCATCCTGCATCATTTTGGACAGTACCGTATGTCATCTAGTGTTTTAGATCATAGGCAAGTTGCTGGGATGTGCCGGTGTTTAATGTGTAAGGGGTTCTGATGTGTTTTTAATGGTTCTAAATTAATGTTTTTAAGTGGCTTGTTGTTTAACACTTTTTTAAAAAATGTATGTTACAGGTTGTTCTAGCTGTATTGTTGTGACGTATTGTTTTAACATTTTAATATGTAAGTCACTTTGGGTCCCATATGGGATAGAAGTGGGATATAAATTTAATAAGTAAATAAATGTAAATTATATTTTCCAAGTGTTTTCTTTATTGCTAGTGTCTAGGGCTGCTGCCACACTGCAGCTCTAATGCAGTTTGACACCACTTTAACTGCCTTGGCTCGATGCTATGGCATTCTGGGATTTGTAGTTTTGTGAGATATTTAGTGTTCTCTGTTAGAGAGCTCTGATGCCACGACAAACTACAAATCCCAGAATTCAATAGGACGGAGCCGTGATAATTAAAGCAGTGTTAAACTGCATTATTTCTGCAGTGTCAGCAGCCTAGGATTGCCAGTTTGCAATCCCAAGAATGGATGGGAGAAACGAGGCAGTTGAGTCTCCCAACAGCCAGCCCAAAATATTTTGCAGTTTTGGCAAACATTTTGTAGTTTTAAGCATAGAACATGATGGTACATGTGCACACAAACAGATATGCACCATGAATACAGGTGAATTGCACTGACCATTGACAGTGCAGTTCAGTGTTTGCCTTGATACTGGTAATGGGAGAGCATCCTCCACTTCATCTGAAGGCAGCAGGCTAGGAGGATGCCTAGAATACATAGGCAAGTAGCTCTTTCACGTCCATCTTTGGGGTATGTTCTTTGCCTCTCCTTCTGTGCAAGCAAAGGCACTTGAAGGTCTTCTTTGTTCTGTTGGGGTCCGTCCCTAATTTTATGCCTCCCTTCTCTTCCTCTGTTTATTTTTTAAAATAGGATATTGTTGGTTCTTTTCTTTTTGCTAGCTGCAATCTTCATCTTGCATCTGAGGCCAAATCTACACTACACACACAAAAAAAATCCAGTTTGAAACTGGATTATTTGCCCTGACTCCTTCCTACGGAATCCTGGGATTTGTCATTTTACAAGATCTTTAGCTTTTTTTGCCAAAGAGTGCTGGTGCCTCACCAAACTACAAATCCTAGGATTCCATAGGAAGGAAAGAAGGAGCCATAGCAAACAATCCAGTTTCAAACTGAATTATTTGTGTATTGTGGATTTGGCTATCAGTGGAATTGTTCTGCTTGCAAAGTTGTCAATGTGGCCAACCCAGCTGCAGCCTTGGAGGGAGCAGTGGAAATATCAGGTTCCTTTTCATAGGTGATAAGCTCTTTGGAGCAAGATCAGCATTGTTTTGGTCAGTATTGTTTTACTTTTTTAAAAATAACAGTGCTTGATGGCTTATGATTAGTACAGTGGGCCCTCAGTATCTGCTCGGTTTTAGTCCCAATACCCCTTTGGATACTAAAATCTGTGGATTCAAGTCCCATTATATACAGTGGCATAGTAAAATGGCATCCCTTATATAAAATGGTGAACAGTAAAATTTGCTCCCTCCACCACAAATGTTTTCAAGCCATGGTTGATCGAATCCAGGGATGAAGAACCTGTGGACACAGAGAGCTGACTGTATTGGCTAATTTTGTTGTGCAGTGCCTTCAAATCATTTCAGACTTATGGTGCCCTAGGGCAACCGTGGGGGTAGGGAGGTTGGCAGAATTTGTTCAGAAGGGGGTTTCCCTTGCCTTCCTTTGAGGCTGAATAACAGCGCTATAACAGTGTAGTGTGATGTTATACTCTGTACTGTTATAGCGCTGTTATTCCACTTTAAGTGTTATGGCTGCCTCCTGTGGAATTCTGGGGTTTGTAGTTTAGTGAGGCCCAAGAGCTCTCTGGCTGAGAATTCTAAATGCCCCTCTCTAAACTACAAATCCCAGGATTCCACAGGAGGCAACCATAGCAGTTAAAGTGGAATGATAGCTCTATAACAGTATATTGTGATAGTAAAGACCCAGTGGTTTTCCATAGCCAAGTGGGGATTCAAACCCTGGTCTCCCAGTTTCTTAGTCCAACACTCAAACTGCTACATCACGCATGGGCTCTTATGGCTTATTGGCTAATGGCTTATGATGATTATTGTGGTGGTTTTAGTTGTTCTAAAATTTACTTTGTACATACCTATGATAAATCATTCTTAATAATACTGAATCATTAAATATAAAGTGTAGTGTGGACAAAGCTTCCGCTATCTTTAAGATTATCAGGTGTCTTCTCCCCCAAAAAGTCTCTGTTTTCTTCTTTTGGAGTTACAACTATCATTATTGACCGGTCTTCTTGCCCTTAGGTGCTCATATAAAATTCTTGTTGAGTACAGTAGGAGTTCTCCATCTCTATCTTAAGGCAAAATTTGGCCCCAAGACAGAAAAAAGTTGGAGCAGTGAAAAGTTGAAAGCTACAGACCATATTTTTGCTCTCCTCATTCTCCTGCCATCAAAGTATGTTTAGGGTCATTTATTAATTTTATTAATTCTTTCTGTGAAATCCCAGCTAATCACCTGGGTGGAGATGTGTAGTGCTCCAAATGCAAATAGTACTTAATCCAGCTTCAGGGAAATCAGTGAAGTTTTACTGTTGAATTGGGTATGAGGATGACTATAGCCTTTAAGAGGCAACCTGTTGTTGTTTGCCATCAAGCCAAATAAGAAAGCTAGCATGGTGTAGTACAGTAGTTTGAGTGTTTGGAGCTTACCACCCTCCAAAGTAAAGCGGCAGGGGGGCAGGAAGTCTCCATCTTTGCATGACATCATCGTTCTTCCAGTGTTCTTTCATTCTGGTCCCATGGGGGACTAAGGTAAAACCACGTCTCTTTTGCTAATGGTTTTTTCCTTCAAATATTTAAACATGGCTATCATGTCACCTCTTAACCTTCTCTTCCCCAGGCTAAACATACCCAGCTCCCTAATCCGCTCCTCATAGGGCATGGCTTCCAGAACTCCCACCATTTTGGTTGTCCTCCTCTGGACACGTTCCAGCTTGTCCAGATCCTTCTTGGATTGTGGTGCCCAGAACTGGACACAGTATTCCAACTGAGGTTTGAATAAAACAAAATAGAGTGGCACTATTACTTCCCTTGATCTAGACACTATACTCCTATTGATGCAGCCTAGCATCGCATTGACTATTTTAGCTGTTGCATTACACTGGTGTCTCATGTTCAGCTTGTGGTCCACTAAGACTCCTAGATCCCTTTTGCATCTACTGCCATCAAGCCAGGTGTCCCCCATCCTATATCTGTGCCTTTCATTTTTACTGCCCAAGTGTACCATCCTACATTTCATAGAATCATAGAATCATAGAGTTGGAAGAGACCACAAGGGCCATCCAGTCCAACCCCCTGCCCTGCGGGAATACACAATCAAATTATTCCTGACAGATGACCATCCAGCCTCTGTTTAAAAACCTACAAAGAAGGAGACTCCACCACACTCCCAGGCAGTGCATTCCACTTCCAAACAGCTCTTACTGTCAAGAAGTTCTTCCTAATGTTTCAGTGGAATCTCTTTTCCTGCAGTTTGAACCCATTGCTCTGTGTCCTCAGGGCCGGTTTAACCTGTCTGCCAAATCAGCATTGGCAGGGGGCCCCGAGGTCAAGAGGGCCCCCTGCTGGCCTCCTTATCTGACGAAGGAGACAGCCAGGAGGAGCCGCTACTTTGTAGCCCCCTTCTACCATCCTTCTCCAAAAACCTCCTGCTGGCTTTTTTTAAAAAACAAAAAAACCAGCGTCTCCCAAACTAAAGAGAAAGAGAAAGAAGAAGCAGCCCTCCGTGGCAGAAGCTGGAGGGAGTTTGCTGCTGCAAAATGCAAGCCAGCCAGGCACATAGGAGAGGGGCAAGTGTTTGTGTGTGAGAGAGAAATGGAATGAGGGTTGTCTCTTTCCCTCGGCAAGGGCTTCTTTCTTCCTTCCCTTCCCTTCCCTTCCCTTCCTTCCACATAGATCCCCTCCAGCCCATCTTTCCAGCTGCTTTTAACTTGTCTTGGTTCCTCTCCCCTCCCTTTCCCCCTTGGTCTTCTTCAGCTTCCTCCCCTTGCTGCCGACTGAGTTCAGCCTGCAAAAGGAATTTGTGTGTGTTTGCCCATGTGCCTTCAAGTCATTTCTGACTAAGGCAAACCTACCATGGGGTTTTCTAGGCAAGCTTTGTTCAAAGGGGGTGTGCCTTTGCCTTCCTTTGAGGCTGAGAGAGTGTGACTTGCCCAAGGTCACCCGGTGGGTATTCATGGCTGAGTAGGGATTCAAACCCTGGTCTCCACAGTCATAGTGCAATGCTGAAACTTCTACAACACTCTAGCTCTTTTAACAGAAGAATATAAAGAATATAAATTAAAATTCGGAGTAATACTACTGGGAACAATGGTTTTATTGTTGTCACTAAAACACCAGTATCCCATTAGTGTTATGTGAGAGGCATTGGCCTAGAGCAGTGGTTCTTAACCTTTTCTTTACCAGGGACCCCCTTTAAATATTTTTTGTTGCCCCAAGACTTAACTCAAGATTTAAAACCCTAATAATAGCTAACAACAACAACAATACAATTACACCATCCATTAAACTTTCCCTCAGAGGCACTCTTGCTTCTTCTGCAAGTTTGTGGCTGGAGTGGATTGAATGGCAATGTGCAGGCCAAGCCAACCCGATTTTGCCTTGGTTCCTGTCACGTGGCTACTCCACTACAGGGAGGAGGTGGATCAAGCAGCCTTCAAGCCTTTGTGGACCCCCTATGAGGACATTGCGGACCCCAAGTTAAGAACCACTGGGCTAGAGAATGCTGGAAAAAGAACAATGCAACCAGACCTTGAGAAGGGTGCTGGCAGGGGGATTCTGGGAGGTGTAATCCAAGAGTAACTTTCCCAGGCTCTGAATACAGCCTAGAATCAAAGGGCTGGAAGGGACCCCAACAGCCATCCCATCCGATTGGCTTCTGCTCTGCAGGAACACACAATCCAAGCATTCCTGACAGATGGCCATCCAACCTATGTTTAAAAAAACCCAAAGAAAGAGACTCTACCACACTCCAAGGCAGTGTATTCCACTTCCGAACAGTTCTTACTGTCAGGACATTCTTCCTAATATTCAGGTGGAACCTCTTTTCCTGTAGTTTGAACCCATGGCTCCATGTCCTAGGACATTTTCAGACGCGGCTTGCAGCGCAAGAATCCAGCGGAAGAGCTTCGCAGGTAAGGTGCAGCAGGGGGTCAATTTCGGACGATGCTGTCCCTGCAGCGAAATCGTCCGTGTCTCTTCCGTTTAGGGTTGGAGCCTGCCACGCCATATTCCGCCAGATTTTATTCACGGAGGTTGTCCGTGAATAAAATCTGGCGGAATATGGCGCGGCAGGCTCCAACCCTAAACGAAGAGACACGGATGATTTCACCGCAGGGATGGCATCATCCAAAACGGAACCCTTGCTGCGCTGCAGCTGCGAAGCTCTTCCACTGGATTATTGCAATGCAAGCCACATCTGAAAATGTCTCTAGTCTCTGGAGCAGCAGAAAACAAGCTTGCTCCTTCCTCAGTATGACATCCCTTCAAATATTTAAACATGGCTATCATGTCACCTCTCAACCTTCTCTTCTCCAGGCTAAGCATACCCAGCTCCCTAAGCCATTCCTCATAGGGCATAATGGCACCTCTCAACCTTCTCTTCTCCAGGCTAAGCATACCCAGCTCCCTAAGCCATTCCTCATAGGGCATAATGGCTTCCAGACCTCCCACCATCCTTCTCAGTATCTTTCTTGAATTGTTGTGCCCAGAACTGGAAACAGTATTCCAGGTGAGGTCTGACCAAAACAGAATGGAGTGATACTATTACTTCCCTTGATCTAGACACTACTCCTATTAATGCAGCCTAGAATCGCATTGGCATTTTTTGCTGCTGCATCACACTGCTAACTCATGTTTAGCTTGTAGTCCACTCTTTCTTTTCTTTGAGGAAATCTACGCCATTACGTTAATTGCTAATAAACAAAAAATATTATTTTAGTGCCTATAATATAGTTTTAAAACTAAATTATTGGCGGCAAATTGTGTAATACAGTAGGCCCCTCTTATCCACTGGGGATTGGTTCTGGGGGGGGGCGTGGATTCTGAAAACCATGAATAATAGTGAACACCATTGAAAATAATGGGGCTTCTGGTTTAAAATACCATAGAGTTGCCTTGGAGGGCCTAGAAAATGGCTAGGGAGGACACATTTTCTAGGAAGACTCTATGGTAGGTGTGCTGTTTTGTGTCCCATGGATAATGAATCCATGGATATGGGGGTCCTACTGTAATCTGAACATCCTGTACGGTGAATAGGTTAGGTTACATTGACCTGAGATAAACATATGGGGCCCCCAAAATAAAGCATTGCAGGGGCCCCCAAATTCCTTAAATCGGCCCTGTGTGTCCTAGTCCCTGGAGCAGCAGAAAACAAGCTTGCTCCATCCTCAGTATGACATCCCTTCAAATATTTAAACATGGCTATCAAATCCCCTCTCAATCATGTCCCCAATGCTCAAAAAATAGGGACACATATCATAGAGCTCCCTTAAAGAGAGCTCCTTTAAAGTTTAGTTTAAAGTTTAGACTCCAATATCTGGAAGACCACAGGTATCCCACTTCTGTTAAAATGCTATCAAATTACTATACAGGTCGCATGCCCCCCCCCCATATCTGCAAGTGATACATTCCCAGACTTACTGTTTATAACTGAAACTAGATAATAGTGAAACTCTCCCTGTTGAAATTCATTTTCTTAGTTTTGGCCCAGCTTTCTAATCTGTTCAGGTCATTTTGCATTCTGCTCCTGTCCTCTGGGGTATTAGCTACCCCTCCTAATTTGGTGTCATTCTTCAATCTTTAAAAAACAAAAACAACTTTCCATTCTAACTTCACATTTTGGAAAACCTCGGGATACCCTTGGGGAGCTCTAGAAAGGACCCAGGTACCAAAACCTCAGGGCTTTAATTTGCAAGTCCTTGCTGGATATTCTTGGAAATGACCAAAGGGGCAGAGGTGGGGGTTGAAATGGTAATCATATAGGCCTTAGGTTAGTTGCATTGATTTAATGCCTTCTTGGCAGCTGCAGCAGAGGTGTAGCCTCTCTCTCTGCCCATGCCGCGTTAGGAGAGCCTCGGGTCCCCCTGGCTTCCTTTTGATCAAGCCTGTGTGAAAGATGAGTGTCATGCCCTCTTTCCAGCCAGCTGTGAGAGGGTCTGCCCTGGGACTGGAAGGGGCATGCAGAAACCCTCCCCTCTGGAGCACAGAGGTGGGAGCATCCTGGAGAGGTGAGACAGAGAGAAAGAGAAAGAGGCAGGCGCACAACTTAGGGCTGGAGGATCGTGGAGGAGCTCTGATTTCACTCCCCTGTGCTCAATGGTGAGTGCGCATCAGGCGTGGAGGTGCTCTGTTGCCGCTTCAGAGGAGGGTGAAAGGAAGAAGGGGGAAAAAAAGACCAAGGCGTGTGATGATTCTGCCTTTCCCTACTACTTGTACAGACAGGCATGTTTCCTGGTTCTTCTTTGTACAACTCTCGGCAGCAGAGGGGATGGGAAACGGTTTTATAGCTCACCAAACCCATGCTCTCTAAGAAGACATGTCGGAGGTAAGGAAAAAAAGTTCTTTTGCAGCCTGGGAATGTTTTCTGGGACTGTTACAGGCTGCCCTCTCCTTTATTTTTATTTTATTTTTTTCTCTGTAGAAAGGGGTTTTGGTTGGGTGGTTTGGATTGTCCTGGGTGGTTTTCATGCAGATTCTTGCTCTGCGAGCTGGAGTTTGTCTTGAACAGTCACGGTGCGTTTTTTACGAATGAGTTGCCAGGTTAGCAGTTTGAGCCTGACCTTGTTTGTTCCAAATAAACCCTCCATCGAGCTTACTTCCAAATAGGTGTGCTTTGGACTGCCAGCCCTACTTACCAAAAGCTCGCCCTTCTGAACGAAAGGCGCCCTGAAACTGTGAAATGATCTTGCAATGAAAAGTGCTGAAATCTCAGAAAAATTGTTGATCAGAGTCAGGCCACCGGCTTACTTACCTCGTTTCAAGCAGGAGCCTCTATAAATCACAAAGGCCTGGCAATGTTTAATTGCACAGGTTCTGGATGTACATTAATAACTATAAAATCCATGATTTGTGACTTCAACATGTTCTGAGTCGAGTGCTCTTAAGCAAATACATTATCATTATCATGACATAAGAAATGCACAGGAGACAATGTAGTTTTGCAAACGATGCTTCTTGGGAATAGGATCTGTCTTCCAGTTTCACTTCCTTAACAGACATCCTTTCACTTGCTGGCCTTTATGTGTCCTGCAAAAATTAGCCCCCTGTACCCAAATTTGGGAGATTCCCCTTGTCTTGGAGTTGTAATTTTGTTATGCATACTTTAAAATGCAAGAAAAATGGACAAGCTATAAGTACCAGTAATCATTAGTAACATGAATACAACACAGCATGACAAACACAGATATATGCCTTTGAATTTGCTATCCTTTATAATTTCGTCCCATAAAGCCACAAACCCAAATGGTCAGTTCTGCATTATTTTGTTGGCATCATTAAAGAGTTAATTACTCTACTGCTCAATTAATAGATCAAGTCTCTTCTCACCACTCCCATTCCTCTATTTCAAAAAATGCCTAAGTAGTTTATTTCTTTTTCAAAAATAAGAGGAACTGACAGATTGCTAGCGGATTGAAGAAGCTTATTTTAAAAAAAAAAGGTAACTTTTTCTTAATGCTATAAAGATACTGTGGCGAGAAAACTGGTATTTTCTTAAATAAAAACATGCCATGCCAAACAGCTTGAGCCGTTAGCTATTCAATTGCTTCTACTTATGAGTAAGAAAATGGAAGGTTTCTGCTTAAGAGTATTCAAATTAAGTCCCAACAATTAAAATAGGTAGAGTAAGTTTTTATGCATGGAGAAAGATGTTTTCTTTCTTTCTCTTTTTAATTGCACCAGTGTTTTTGAAAAATTGTGCCTACCAAAGCAGGCTGCCTTGAATGAGCCTGCTGCTGAAGAATTTTAGAAAGAGTTTTTTGATCCTGCAACTCCTTGGCTCCTTGAACCTTGGGAGGTGATTGTTTGTCTTATCTTCTGGTGAGCTAACTCTGTGCTATGTTGCAAAACCTGGAGGCATGTTATGCTCCCTTTTTACTGTTCCAGAGTCAGCTTCATTAGTTTCACTGATGGCACATCAGTGCGCGACTGGTGTTGCCGTTTCCTCCCAGCTAGTCCCCGCAAGCATGACTGGGGCTGCCTTGGTTTGGATAAGCTTGTAAGGATTTGTCAGCCAGATGTGACAAGATTGTCAAGAGGCGAGTAAAGGAGGAGATCTGATATTAATCAGTGCATAGCTCCGAGCCAAACTTTCTCAAAATGCAGTGTAGTAACATGTTCTTCTCATTTACTGCACCTCTTTTGTGGCTACGGATCTGCCACTGTGTGCCTTTGACGGTTAAAGGGAATGCCAGCTAATCGTCTTTAATTGTCAAGACAAAGGTTGTAGGTGGGGTGGAGAAAATGAGTGTACCTTGCTATCCATTCGTTTTGTTGTGTGTGGGTTTTTTTTTTAAAAGAAACAGAAAATTAGAGTACAGGTTGCTGTTATTGAAACAAGGAGATTATGGTGCAACGAAAGTCCTGAAATCTCAGTTATGGCAAAGAATGGAAATATGAGGATTCATAGTTTTGCTGTAATTTGGGGTGGGTGGGTGTCACAGGACAGATTGCAGGAAATGGTTTACATCTTTTGTTAGCTGAAGTTTGATTTTTAGGGGACAGGACCTCTAGACCGTTCTCCCTCTCTATGCTTGGGAAGCAGAGATAGTTCATTTAGCTTGATTATTATGGTTATAATTGTAGAGTGGTTTATATTTCTTCTTCTGCATGAACCCTGGAACAGGGAAGGCTTGAGAACCTGTAAGACTAGGCAGGGTAGTTAACCACCACCCCACCCAAAATGATCTGGCAAAATTGGACCACCAAGCCTCCTATATGGCTGGGCCTCCTCAGTAATCAGAAGTGTACTAAACCATCCAGCACTAAGAAATGTTAAGACAGTGATTGACATAGAGACTCTCCCGGGAATAATAAAGGCTGCCTGAAGTCTATCCTATGCACATTGGCTTGGGAGTAAGTGACACCAGCGTGGGGTAGTGGTTTGAGCATTGCACTATGACTCTGGAGAAAAGAGTCTGAATCCTCACTCGGCCATGGGAACCTAACGGCTAACCTTGGGCAAGTCACACACTCTCAGCCTCAGAGGAAGGCAAAGGCAACCCCTCCTCTGAACAAATAAATCATGCCATGAAAACCCTGTGATGGGGTCTAAATGACTTTGAAGGTACACAATAACAACAACAACAAAGCTACACCAAACACATGGAGGGAACTCTAAGAACACATTCTGTTCACAAGTGTCTTCTTGTATAAGGATACTTCAGTAATAATGGATGGGGAAGGTAATATGCCCCTCTCCTGCAAGTAGGCAAAATTGATCACAACTTGCCTGTAAATGTTGAGCCCTCACCACCACCTTAAAAACAGTTTCTGGGGGCCCTGCTTTTCTGCAAGTGTACCTGTTCCCCTACTTCCACTATGATAGGATATAGGTAGCCTTGCTTTTTCTAAATTCAGCTGGGCTTCCCGCCCCCCATTTAGAGTTTGTGGTCTTTAATGTATTTCTTAATAGATGCTTTATTTTGAGATTCATGGTGGTAAAGAGGCAGGGCTAACCAAAGATATTTTGCTGCCTGAGGTTGAGCAGAAAGTGGTGTTGGAGTCCAGAGGCATAGTACCCAAAGCCAGCCAGGTTATTTTGGCACATGAGAGAGAAGATTCCACAAGCACTGCTCCTGCTCCCTGAAAGAAAAATAACAAATTAAATAACTATTTGCTGACTTCTCATGACACTCAGAATCAGTTGCCTGAAGCACCTGCCTCATTCTGCCTAGTGGCAGAGCTGGCCTGGTAAATAAGTAACACTTTATAAACTTTTAGGTTCTAAAATTATTTTTGTAAAAACAAAACAACTGCAGCACAGTATAAAATTTCATAATATAAAATTCCAGAGAATTCTAGCGAACTCAGGCTAGAGTTGTGTCAATAGCTGGATCTATCCCTAGTGGGGGAATAAGCCAGTGGTTAGTAATTGTAACACCTAAATGGAACCTCAGTATGCAGGAACAGCATATCCAGAATACCTGTTACTGGTGGCAAAACAACAAAATCACTATCCTCCTCCTGCCATTCTTGCATTCTTCATGCATTCTTCTAGAAGTGTTTATTTGGCTGCTATGAAAAAGCAGAATGTTGGGCTGAAAGAAGGATAAAATGACTACCATGAGCAACTGAGCGATGAGTAATCCATACTAACAACTGCAGTGTATCTTGTTTTTGTTTCTTATGAAGGTTCTAAATCAGAGGAAAGGGAGCTTTGGTCACTTAAATGTGTTTGACTTCAATCCATGAAGTGTCAAACAGCATGGCCAATGGTAAAGGATTATGAGAACTGTAACCTAAAACATCTGGAAGGCCAAAGGATTCCTGTTCCAGTTCTAAATATAATATATCAGTGCTCCTCAGACTATCTGGTATGGGAGACTGGTAGTTCCCCCCACCCCCAATGTGCCAGAGATCAGTACTGTATTTGTGCTTATTGGCCCATTCCTGGAAATTCACAATGGACTGGCAACTGATAGCTTGCAAGCTGGCACCAGTCCACAGATCACCACTGCTATAGATTTCCCACAGCTATTTGCCCACTTTGTGTTCAAGCCAGTTCCATTTATGCAGCAGCCGAAGTCAATGCACACCTGCACCTGCAACAAGGTCAGAGCAGAAAACAATGAGCTCTCAGACCCTTCTTACTGCTGATCCATCAGTCAGTGGATGCATTGCCTTAATCTACAGGTAGACCCAGGGCAGCAGCATCCTTGGTCAGAGTGAGGCAGCCATCTTAAATGGTAGATGCCAAGGGAGGGGAGAGACAGAGAGCTTTGGGAAAAGAGAGGGCCAAGTGGCATGCCCCTCACAAACACACTCTGCAAGTCTGCTGCCTTAAAATCTGTCGGAAGATTAATTATATTTTATTTTATTTACTATATTTCTCCCTACCCCATATTTAAAGGAAGAGCCAGCTGTCAGTCTGCTCCTATTCTGCAGATGGAAGGGCATGATCTTGTGCTTTGGCTCAGGTGGCGAAAAGTCTTGGAGCAGCTCTGGAAAGATTTTAGTGGGACAACTGTCAAATTCTGAACATTTTTAGAACAGAGTTGGGCATTTTGCAGCACTCCAGAAATTGCAGCTCCCAGCAATCCTAGCCAGCACAGCCACTGTTGAGGAATGTTGCAGTCCAACAATATCTTGTGGTTGTTAATTGCTCTCAGGTTCACTTTGGCTTATAATGACACTACAAATAAGAGACCTCAAAGTCCCTGTATTATCAATAGACCCGCGAGCTCAGGGCTGTGGTTTCCTTGATTGAGTCTATCCACTTATAATGCAGTCTTCCTCTTCTCTTACTGCCTTTCACCGTAACAAGCGTTATTGCCTTTTCTAATGAGTCATGTCTTCTCATGATATGGCCAAAATACGACAGTCTTAGCTTAGTCATCTTGGCTTCTAGGGAGCATTCAGGGTTCATTTGCTCCAGGGCCTATTTATTTGTCTTTTTAGCAGCCCATGGTATCCATAGAATTCTTCTCTAGCACCACATTTCAAATAACTTGATTTTCTTCCTGTCCGCTTTCTTCACTGTCCAGTTTTCACTACTATATATCTCAACTGTGATATCAAAATGTTAACTAGTTGCCATCTTAGCAGTTGGCTCATGCATATCCTCTTATTTATTTAAAGTCATTTTCCTGAATATACTAATATTTAGATTTGGATTGCAACTCGAGTATGAATATTGGAAATTCTAGGCAAATGTTATGAACACTCAGAAACATAAGAAATAACAGAACAGAGATGCTGACATCTGATCATTTCTAGGTGATTGGTCAACACAGTCAGTATTCATGTGTGTACATCTAAAAAGATCTCTGTTTGGAGGCATTCACAAATGTAGGCTATGATTGTTGAATGTTAATACTGATCAAATTTTGGACACTCACTGTAAATAGACATGATGTTAGAGAGAGAGGGAGAGAAAGAGAGAATGAGAATTTAAAATGTATCAATGAAGTAGTCTCTAGATATTCAGCAGTTAATATTTAGTGGGATTCACTCCTCAGGTAAGTCTCTGAGTTCATTCATTAATGACACTTAAAGTGCTCTTGAGCCTATGTTAATATCTGCTTGCTATAATACAGAAAACAAAGCAGGAGACAGAAAGGCAGGTCTTTCCAATGTAAGTGAGCATAAGCCGAGCCATTTCAAATCTGAAATGGACCAAAAAACCCAACCTCAGTTAAGGTGGTCATTCACACATTAGCAAAACAAGTACGGAAGTGCATCACCAAACCAGAGAACATGCATTTGCATATGGTAATGGAGTCATAGCTGCAAAATTTGAAATAATGACTATAATTTAACTTGAAACACAAGACCTTTCCTCATAGTGGGAGAAACTGAGCAGGTGACCTGTGCATCTGCGGCTCTGTCTGCTACCCAGGTACTAATGGCGGGCGGATGGGCCATTTCAAGGCCCTTGTTCTGACTTCTTTGCAGTTCTATTTTAAACTAGACGTGGACATAAGCAGCACTAGCCATGATGTCTCTTGATGTCACACACTCTCTCAATGTCTTATGTACTTCTCCAGCAAGACTATCCTCAAAATTTTCCTAAATAACTTGGTTCTTTCTCTCCTGATTTCATTGGACAGGGTTAAGATTTCTGTTTCTTATTATTTCCATATTCTCTCAATGATCCTGAAGGGTAAGGGGTTAGGTTTGATACTTGTGCTTTGTTTCTTAGTTTTCTGTTTTCAGTTAGCCATATAACATATTAGCTGGAATGAGTCTAGAACAGTGGTTCTTAACCTGTTGTCCAGGGATCCCCAGGGATCCCCAGTGTCCTCACAGGGGGTCCGCAAAGGCTTGAAGGCTGCTTGACCCACCTCCTCCCTGCAGTAGAGAGGCCACATGACAGGAGCCAAGGGATAGACTGGCTTGGCCTGCACATTGCTGTTCAATCCACTCTGGCCACAAACTTGAAGGAAGAAGCAGGAGAAAAGTCTTCCCTCCACCTCCAGTGCCTCTGAAAGAAGGTTTATTGGATGGTGCAATTGTATTATTATTATCAAGTATTATTATTATTAGGGTTTTAAACCTTGAGTTAAGTCTTGGGGGACCACAGCAACAAACAATATTTAAAGGGGGTCTCTGGTAAAGAAAAGATTAAGAGCCACTGGTCTAGAACATGTTCAACTTATGATTTTCAAAAATATTTTATCTGAATTAACCTCTGTGTGTCACAGAATGAATAGCACAGTGCATTGAAGGAGAAATAGAGCAATTTCCCCCAATTCCATCAAGTAGGGATGTAAAAATTCCTCCCCCTAGATTGAGGCCATGTTTAATGTAACTGTTCACTCTTCCCAAAATTTCTAGTCCTCAGAAAGGAATGCTAACAGCTTGAAAATCAGGGTAACATTTCATTATGAAATGTAATTATTCAAATCTGTCCTGTTAATCCCCAACAGAAGATGTTTTTCAATTCTGTTTTAAATTGTGTAATTGCCTTTGGTGGTGTGAAATTGCATAAAACTATTGTGCAAGTCTCTAACACTCTAGATAATATCTTGCCGTATGTATTCTGTTCACCTGAGTTGAGAATTTATGGAATTGCACAAACTACAGTTATGTGTTCCACATCAGATTAGGGTTTTGGTTTTCTGTATTTTTTTTCTCCTTATACTTTAATTTGAGGGAAGAGCTGCTTTGCATCTGCTTTGTGTATAAAAAGCCCCAGATTCAGCCGTGGTTATCTGTGGCCAGAGCTGAGAAAGACTTTTATCTCAAACCCAGCTGAATTGTTGCACATTAGGATAGACTGTTGTTGTTATGTGCCTTCAAGGCAACTCTGATTTATGGTGACCCTGCCATGTGGTTTACTTGGCAAGATTTATTCAGAGGAGGTTTGCCATTGCTTTCTTCTGAGTTTGAGAGAGTATGACCTGCCCAAAGTCACCCTGTGGTTTTCTGTGGCCAAGCAGAGATTTGAACCCTGGTGTCTAGAGTCCTAGTCCAACACTGAAACCACTACACCATGCTGGCCTGCTCTCTCTCTCAGGGTAGACAATGCTGAACTAAATTGCCCATCGGTATAAAAGTATAAGGTAGCTTCCTAAATTCCTAGTTTCAAAAGCCCCAAGTATGGTTAGAGGACAATCTAGTCTGTCTGGGATAGGAACTGTGTGGCTTGCCAAGTGATGTGAACTATAACTCCCATCAACCTCAGTGGTGAGGAATCATATGGACTGCAGTCCTGCAACACGTGTCACAAGTTGCCCATATCTGATATACAGACTTACCTGGGAGTACATCTCATTGGACTGAATGGGTCTTACTTCTGAGTAGGCAAATGGAGGACTATAACACATAGGACCACTAGCAAGGAAGTTAAAAGGGAGAATCATGTGGGCCATGCCTCTCCAAAATGGGAAGGGGGTTACTCAATATTGCAGTAATCAAAGCTCAGCTAAAAGGGATATCAGGAATCAGGAAAAGTAGTTAAAAGTCCAAGAGGTCACCAACAGCCAGCAGGGCTGACCCAAGATATTTTTTGAGTCAGATGCCCCATCACCACCATCCTACATACTGAAGTGGAGTGGAGTGGAATGGCAATTGAATTTTACTTCAGTACTAATGATTGGTTAGCTTTCTCCACTACTCCTAAGGGAAGCAGTTTATTTAAGAAGATGCAGGACAAGCTGTGTCCTTCAATATAGTGCTATTATTCCACACTTTAACTACCATGGTTCCATCCTATGGCATCCTGGGATTAGCAATTTAGGGAGGAGTATTTTGAATTTGCAGCCAGAATTCACTAATGCCTCACTAAACTACAAACCCCAGGAATCCATAGGACAGAACCATGGCCATTAAAGTAAAATAACAGTGTTTTAATTGTATAGGGTGAATGGACCCAAGGAGAAGAGAATGATTTAGGGAACTCCGAGTCCCTCCCGCAGAACTGCCACTTGAAGCAGTTGCCTCACTCTGCCTAAGGACAGACTAACCCTTACCAGGAAAGTTAACAAACAATCTTAAGGAAACTGTCAAAGAACTTCTGTTAGAAAATGGAAGTGTTGTCCAAATGAGTAAGAAAAAACGACCACAACTTTCCATAAAAGAACTGAAAGCAGGCAGTAAGTGAGGCAAAAGGGGATTTTGAGGGCTGTTAAACTAACAAGATCAAGGAATAATTCTTGAAATACAGCAAGGGCAGAAAACACTAGGAAGACAGTTGGATTGTTGGATGATAATGGAGTTAAAGGATTACTAAAGGAAGATAAAGAGATTGTTGAGGAGCAGAATGGTTTCTGTCTTCACCATAGAAGACATAGGGTAGATACCCATGCCTGAAATGAGATTTTCGGGAAGAATTCTAAGGGTCTGAGGCAAATAATGATTCAAGAGATGACAAGCAATTCACTTACTGACAAATTAAAATGTACTTTACTTTGAGAGTAAAAGCTGTGAACTGTATAATCTAATACAGTGGGACCTTGGTATCCACTGAGGTTTGGTTCCAGGACCCCCCCTGGATACCAAAATCTGTGGATGCTCAAGTCCCATTATATACAACGGCACAGTAAAATGGTGTCCCATATTTAAAATGGCAAAATCAAGGTTTGCTTCTTGGAATTTTGTTTTATGGAATATTTTCAACCTGTAGATGGTTGAGTCCATGGATGCAGAATCCGTGGATGTGGAGGGCTGACTGTACACCTCGTTTACTTTCTTCTTCAAAATGTCTCTCTCTGGCTTTTCTTCGCAAACGAAGATTTAGGAAGGATTCATCCCACACTTTCTGCAAGCATGCTGATGACTAAAAGGCCAATCTGAGATAAACAAGTCTGGTTGCAGAAAGCACAGCAGAAGGTCTCCTTGGGTGATGTTTCTGGGTTATGATTCTTTCTGCATTGTTATTTCTCTTCATGACTTGTTTGGCGTGAGTTCTCAAATAAGGCTGCAGCATTGTGGATAGTGTGTCTCCATGCCTCCCAATGTGAGGCCAGGGCATACCATTGTCCTCAAAATGTACAAAATCCCTTATCAAAAGACTCCTAAGCAATGGACATTAAAACGACATGTGGTTGAGTGTTACTAACTATAAAGTGATGCACTTCATGTTTTTTAAAAAATAATTGAACTCACACATACATATATTGATGGGATCTGAGATGGCAGTGACTGAACAAGAAAGAGATTGTGAGGTTGTGGTATATCTCATCAATGAAAATGTTGATGGTGTAGGTTTTAAAAAGGTGCAGAAAAGTACATGCAAAATGTTCAGGTACTTAAGCAATTGACAATGAAGGATGATCACAACATTTGGAGCTATTTATCAGAAGGAAAATGGGCAAATAGATGGATACGTGTTTGATGTATTGTACAGGGAACATGTTTAGGAAAGTTTTTCTCTCTCAAAGTCAGCCAGTGAAGATGAATTGTGGGAGATTAGGAGAGATGAAAAATGTAGTTCTATACTACACACTTTGTGATTTTTTTTTTACTCCCAGGTATAGTGATGGCTATGAACTGAGATGGCCTAAAGGGGAATTCAGCAAATTCACAGATGAAAAAAATGATGTGGCTACAAACCATAATAACAATATCTCCCATAAAAGATGCAATGTATCTCTGTATCTGAATCAGAAGGGGCCATCCTACAGGCCACATACTGTCCCCCATCTCATTTTATGTCCCCCATGAGAAACTCTGTCTTCACACTGTTTCCGCTGCTTTTTAAATATCCCGATTTCTGTCTCTTCCTCCTACTTTCCTTCCTTTGTCCTCAGCTTCCTTCAGTTGCTGCAAACTGAATTCAAAGTGCCAAAGTAGTTTACACTCAACTCAGGAGGGGAGAAAGGAGAGGACTGGATGAAATCTTGTCCTTCCCTGTAGACTCTGGCAAAAACAAACTGCAACATATTCTCCTAGCTTGTATGTTCTTCCTCATTAATGACTTCTGCCATCTTAAACACACTCTGATGTTGCTTGGTCATGTGTGTTTTCATCTGGTTTTCATCTGTGAAATGTTGGAAAGTGTGGGTAACCATATTGCACGTACCTGTACTGTACTTCCAAACTCTGTTTGTAAAATAGTTTGAGAGTAAGGAAAGGAAAGGAGGTTCTGAATTTTTAAAAAGACCAAGTTTTCAAAGTAGCTGGAGGAAACATTTTAAATCCAAAAAGAAAGAAAAAGATTCCTGAGCTGGGAGGAAGGAAAAAAAAACACCTCTTGTTTACAGCGTGGCAGGTACCAACCTCGGCAGTGTGTTAGCACAAGCTGTAAATCACTCCTCTGTTCCCATCATGTACACAAAGTAGAGAATTTGGCATTTGGATGTTCTAATGACCTAAATTGCACTTGGGGAAGAATGTCTTCCTTAATCTAGAAGCTGATGAGATCCTGATAATGGTCTGTTTTCCATTGCACCTCCCACAAATCTGCCAATGCTCCTCTTGGTCAGGCCTGACTCTGGGCCTGATCTACCTCTTTGCTGCCTTTGAACATTAACTACAAAGTGGTCTCTGTTTAAATTTGAGTTGGCCAGGCCCAGAGCAAAACTATAATGAATTGAGCCTGTATCAAAGTATCTGTTCCAAGCTGTAACAAGAGGCTCCCCAAATGATGAACTCTGTGAGCCAGGAAACTTCTGGTTCAAAGTAGAGCTGAGATAGAAACTGGGCAAAAGCCCTTGTGTCTGTATTTGAGAGCCAGTGGGGGGTGGTGGTTTGAATTCAGGACTCTGGGACACCAGAATTCAAATCCCTGTTTGGAAACCTCCTGTGTGACACTGGGCAAGCTACATTCTCTCATCCTCAGAGGTGAGCAGTGGCAACGCCCCCCCCTGAACAAATCTTGCCAAGAAAATCCCGTAATAGGTTCACCACAAGTCAGAAACAATTTGCAGGCATGCAACAACCATGTGTTTGTTCATGCTTCTGATGCCATCAGAGCACCTGGCTCTTTACAAAGAAAAGGAGGAGGACAGGGCTATGCCCCAAAGAGCTTAGTCTAAAAAGTGAGTGACAGGAGATGATGAGGATAAGCAGGGAAAGAGCGTGCCATTATTTCCAGTGTGGAGATGCTCTAGTGGGACTGGCCTACCTTACAAGGCTATTGAGATGATTACCAAAGTAATGTATACTAAAAGTAAAGTAAGTAATGCTCAGAGCACTTTAAAAATCATTATTTTAAAAGCCCCATGTATTACCATGTTACTAGCAAGTTGACATCATTATGATGGGTGAGGTGTGGACATGCAGCTTTGTTGTGCACAGAGCTGTTATTGTAAAGATCCCTATATGGGAAAGGCATAGCCTCCCAAGTCCCAGTTTGGTCAGCACAATCCTGATTAATCCGTTGTCATTTTCACTTTTTCAGCAGCTTTTAACATGTCTCAGTTTTTCTGTCCTCCTCCCATGTTTCTGCTTTTTCTTCAGCTTATTTCAATTGCTCCAGATTGAGTACAAAGCACAAAAGTAGTTTTTACTCAATTAGGGTGCATCCACACTACACAAACAAACCAGTTTGAAACTGGATGATTTGCCTACAGAATCCTACGATGTGTAGTTTGGTGAGGCACCAGCACTCCTTGGCAGAGAAGGCTAAAGACTTTGTAAAACTACAAATTTCAGGATTCAATAGGAAGGAACCAGAGCAAATCATCCAGTTTCAAACTAGATTATTTGTATAGTATGATTAGGCCTCAGCTGGGGGAGAGGAGAGACAGAATCTTGCTCTTCCCAGTAGGCTCAAACAAAAGCAAACTGCTGCAGCCTTCCCTAGTTTGTGCCTTCTTCTTCATTAGTAACTTTTGCCATCTTGACCACACTCTGATGTTCTTTGGCCACACATATCCCAGTTTTCATCTGTGACGTCTTGGAGACTATGATATAATAAATGCATCTTCCTGACGTTTTTCTAAAAATAATTGCTTGAAGTCAGGTTGGTACATTAGTAAAAGACTCCAAAGCAGTGTAAAATCTTTATTAGAACCAAGTTATCAGATATCCATCTGTGAGATACCTTAAAGGCTGTTGTCTTATGTACTACAGGATTTGTACACTTAGATTTTTAAAAAAATCCTAAGAATTTCTATAATAACAGCAAATATTGTATGTGTGTTTGTGGGTGTGGTTCTGAATATTTAAGGAGTGGCGAAAAAAGGTGTAGTTCATCTTTTCAGGGCCAACTAAAAACAATGGCAGGTAATTGTGTTGGGGGGGAGGGAGTCTCCAGAAACAGCAGAACTCTTCTTTAGGTGGGAAGTTAAGGAGAGGGAATGCCCCCCCCCATTTTTGCTTAACAAACAAACTGAAGAAAAATTCTTTGTTATTATTGTGTTCCTTCAAGCCATTTTTTTACTTATGGTGATGCTATTATGGGGTTTTCCTGGCAAGATTTGTTCAGAGGGTTTCCTCTGAGGCTGAGAGAGTGTGACTTGCCCAAGGTTACCCAGTGGTTTTCCATGGCTGAGCAGGGGTTCGACCCCTGGTCTCCAAAGTTCTACTGAATTCAAAAAAGCTTGCTCACTGCTTTGTGACTTTTAGTTCATCCCAAGAAAGGCTTTTCTGCCCTGTTATTTTTAGGAAGTTTCAAAGTAACTAAAAGTAATGGTCTGGGTTACTTTTGAGAACAGGGAAAGTAAAAAAATTGTAACTAAGTGCTAACTGTAAATAATTGTTTTTTAAAAGTATGTTTTCAAGTGCTGTAAGGCAGGTGTGTGTGTGTGTGTGTGTGTGTGTCTCCTTCCACTGTGGAAGAAGTCCTTGCGTGGAAGCTCACTTGCAAATCCCACTCAGAGATGATTTTGTTATAAATTATTCCTTTCAAAAATTCAGGCATTCTCTGATGATTTGAGAGATACAACTGACTGGTGAATACTCCAAGTTCATAAAACAAAGCAAAGGAGTTCAGTAAATTGAACATTGGTTTTCAATCTGTCTGAGGGAAAGGAGATGCTTCTCCATGTCAGTCATACCAATCCTGTTCTGTCAATCCCTATCAGTCAGTCAAGGAAGCTTTATAAAATCACTGAGCTAAAGGGGTGCTTGTAGGCTGGCTAGTTTTAGCATGTTTTATGGAGGAAATCTAGGGCTAGAGCACCCCAAAAGAGGGTCCCATGGTGACAATGGACCTGTTTATATAGCTGATTGCCATAGCTTGCTTCCCTTCTCTTTGCAGCTGCTGTTTTTTTAACCACTTTTGATTCAGTTGTGGTTTGAAATTACGATTTTAGTAATTTCGTAATTTCTAAATTTTAAAAATTTAGTTGGGGTTTGAAATTACGATTTTAGTGTTTATAGTTAATAATGTTTCTGGTTGTGAGCCACTGTGAGGCCCAGCTTTGGACAAAGATAGATGGTTGGATAGATAGATAGATAGATAGATAGATAGATAGATAGATAGGGCTATTTTTCTAAGTGCAATATTTATTCACATGTTATGGAATAGGGGTGGGGAATATGTACCCCAGTCCACCATTTTCAGCCACAAGTTCCTCCATGTCCCTAAAGCCTCCTGAGTAACACGTCCTCCATAAAATCCCCTCCTCAAACATCATCTGGAATGGCATTATGCATTAAAACATTCCTCAACCCCCAAAACATATTTAAAGCACTGAAAATACACGCTCATGTACACACAGAGCTCTCTTCCGAATCGTATTTTTGGTCTATTTTCAGCTGAATATATTAGTGCAGTCTGCTTTGGGGGTAAAAACTGGCCCCTAGCACAGTTGCCTGTCCTTGAGGTAAAGTAGTAATGAATTTTAATGGGCCCTCTCAGTGCACACCCTCCGGGTATATACTCAGTGTATACCCTTAGACATGCTAGCATAATCTTCTATGGTATACAGGATGGACATACAAGATGGTCAAGTTAGTATAGAAAAGAATCTGTGAAAAGACCCCCCCAAAAAGCCACCAGGTTCAAATAAAGCATCAGAAGTCTAGAAACAGAAGAGTGAAGTCTTCTAATGCTGTGGTTTCCAAATGTTACTGTGCGAGTGCTAGGTTATATAACAGCTGTGTAACCAAATGAAGGGTGCTAACAAACAAGAGGGGTGGGATCAACGTGCTTAGGGGATCTTCGAGGTTTTAGAAATAGGATGTGGTTTGAATTAATCCAGGACTTTCTAAAATGAAATGAGTCTGTGTATATTCCTACTGTCTCGGAAGCAGTAAAAAGGGTCACAAGCAAGTAAACATAGGTCTTGTTTCCAGCTTTGACAAAGATCAAGTGAGGGAAAGAGGAATGTTAGCACTAAAACAAAATTATCCTAATGCTTGAGGAGTATAGTTGTCCCTTCACATTTGCTGGGGTTTGGTTCCAGGACCCCTTGTGAATACCCAAATCTGTGAATACTCAAGTCCCATTATATGCAATGGCATAGCAAAATGGTGTTCCTTGCCAAAATGGCAAAATCAAGGTTTGATTTTAGGATTATTATTTTTTTAAGACAATTTTCAGGCCATGAATACTTAAATCCATGAATGTCAAATCCGTGAATATGGAAGGACCACTGTACAAGCAGACCTCTGTTAACAAAGTCTCTGACAAATAAGCTCCTTTTTACAAAGTCTTTTTACACCTGCCCATTCCCTCTTTTCTTCTCATCCTCTGTATAGCTAGATGATCTTTTAGCAGCATCAGCACTGGAAGAATGTTGAGGTTTCAGGGTCAGGATGCAGCAGCATGTCTGAAGCAAAGAATGCAATAAAATTTGAGCTGGGAAAGAATAGGAATCTACTCTACCTGATACTACTATAGCTGTGTGTGCCTGTCTCCAACAGGCAAGGTAAACAGCAGCTGCTTCCAGAATCCCTGACTTAGGCATGTGTGATCTGCAAAATGGAAAGAAAAGGAGAGAGCAGAGAAGCCTGCCTCACCAGTTACATCCAGCATGTTAAAAAAACACACACACACAGATGTATAAGTTTGGCCATCAAAATGGAAATCATAAGGAAATTGGAGACTGGTGAAAAGAAAATGGTCATTCCCAGATGCATTTTGGAAGAATCTTTCAAATGGTCTCTAGAAGGTTCGGAATGTTTGTGTTTATTTCTGCAAAGCTTACCTGACCTTTCAACATATATAACAGATTGCTTTGACTGTATCAATTGCTGAAATATGTTGAACTGCTCTTCTTTTTTATGGTTGTAGGAACCTGTCCTTATTCTTTCCATGGCATTTCTGCCTCTGGTAGCAAAGTTTCTGTCAAAGAAGTAATGCCCAGGAACACATCTACTGTATTTTGTTAGCTGAGGTATACCTGTATATTATTGCTAAAGCACTTTAGAACTTTTGACTATAAGTCCTGAATGTGAAAGTCCCAGTTTGGGGGAAAGGTGGGGTATAAATAAATTTAAGCAGGGAGGGATGGAACATGCTATAAAAGAATAAAATTATCAGATGTATAGTATTGCAAGTCCTGTTGAAAAAGTATTAGCATTGCTGACCATGTGACTTACCTGCATGCTCAGCCTTGAGTCTAAGTGTGAATTGTGGATGAGCAGCTTCAAAGCTCAGCTCACCTAGTTTCTTAGGGTTCTCTGTCATTTGGATTGGACTTGGGACTTGTCTACATTAGTGAAAAACACGCACACACACCTGTCCAAACCTGGGCCAATAAGGCCACGTGACGTATGGCCTTATCCCCGATCTGGTGTGATAAGGCCACATGATGCATGGCCCTATCCGCACCAAACTCAGGTTATGTCACCTTAATCCAGGTTTTAAAAATCACTTGTGTAGTCAAGACCAGTGATGAGTGGTGCAGATTTGGGCTTTGGCCAGGTAAGGTGTGGTGCTTAACTTGGGGCCAGAGTAGTCCAAATGTCATTCAAATTTCATGAGGCGCAGCTCTGGGCTAGAATTTCATCCAGATTTTTACCCCCATTGTGGATAAACCCTTGGATGGAGTAGCCCTTTGAACTGAGGAATAGTCTTCCTATGTAACATGTAACATATATAGCCACCTAGTCAGGATGTATGCTAACATTGCTTATGGTGGTAAAAAGGAACTAAGGGGTCTTAAAGTGACATCGGAAAAATGAATTGGGTATAGCTGAAATATTTTATCACACTGCGTATCAAAACAAAAGAGGGTATTCATGGCTGTTGATGGATTGGGGGGGGGGAGAGACATAAAAATCCATGGAATAAGTGAAAGTATATTTACCATAACACTCACTTGTGTCTAAATGTATCTGCTTTTACAACTGCTTTCAAACTCCTCCTTGCAATCTTTGCTTAGATGTTGTAATAGTCTCTTTATGGACTCTCCTTTATTTCTGGAATTCTGAACTAACTGATCTTATACAGGCTGAACACAATTCTGTCTGAGGAATCTACAACATCTCATAGTGTGTGGTGAGGTAATATAATTGAATCCCAGTTATATTTGACATCTCATGAAGTCAAAGAGGCCTTGGCTCAACACAACAGGCTTTTTGGCTCCCACTTAAATGAACCTTATAAAGTAAATTTATGACTTTCTGTAGCTCTATTAGAGCATGCCAGCTGTTAAGCTAACCTGCTATCTACATTAAAGCAAAATAATCCCCGTAGCTTGATTTCCAGTGTGCAATTGATATGTGTTCTATAACTTCATAGGCAGCTTGTAGCTTTTCCTCAAGAATGTGTGTATGTACAGTATGTGCCTTCAAGTTGCCTGTTGACTTAGGGTGACACCATGAATTTCATAGGGTTTTATTAGGCAAAGAATACTCAGAGGTGGTTTTGCCAGGTCCTTCCTCTGAAATATAGCCTACAGCATCTGGTATTCATTGACAGTCTCCCATCCAAGAACTAACCAGGGCTGACCCTGCTTAGCTTCCAAGATCAGACATGATCTGGCACCTTTTAGGGTATTTAGGCTCCCTCAAGAATGTATCTTTATCTCTTTGCAGTGGTTCTCAGATCCATAATATTGTTCCCCCTTCCTGCCCTCAAGTTTACTCTAAATTCTAATTTGTAACATGGAATCTGTGGTTAGAATCTGGTTGGGGTACAGTACAGTACTATGTTGTTTTGTGCCTTCAGGTCGACTCTGACATGGTGATCCTATCTTTGGGTTTTCTTGGCAAGATTTATTCCAGTTAGGTTTGCCGTTGCCTTCCTCTGAATAGAGCCTACAGCACCCCCGATGGTCTCCCTTCCAAGTCCTAACCAGGCCTGATCCCATTTAGCTTCCAAGATCAGACAGAATTTGATGCCTTCAGGATATTTAGACTTGGGATACTGTGCTAGTGTAAAAGAAAAAAAAGCTGTGCAAACAGTTGCAAAAGTGCAATCCCTAGTAATTCCACAACCACAGACACAGCCCTCTCTCACACCTTGACTTAGTGGGCAGGAAGCTAACAACCATCGTTCAGTGGGTGATCAAAAGATCTTGGTGCCTCTTGCACAGCTTCACAACTATGGGATCTAGGATAACTATGCTTTGTCTACTTGGACACTGTGCTAAAACTGCATAAGATCTTGGTCTATGCCGACTTTAGCATCACTGATAGCAACTAAGCAAACTAGTATTTTCTAGATGCTTTAGACTCCTGTGCTCATCTGCACTTGCAGATTATGGCCATTTTAGTCCAAGATATCTGGAGGGCTCCTGGTTGCCTGTCCCTGGCACTAAATAAAAAAGAGTGATGGGATGCTCTTACTGTTCCTGGTACAATGATAAGATTTCCTGCTTCCTCAAATAACTGATAGCAATGTTTAGCTGAAGAAAATCACTTTCTGCCCTTTGATATTATATATTATTTTATTCTGTGTCTTAACTGCAATGGTGAATGAATTTAAATACCTGCCACTGCTGTTATCATTTAAAAGGGAGGAAGGCTTGGACAGATACAGCCTCCATGTGTAAAGAACAGCTGCACTTATTTAACTTCCCTCCTCTCTGCCATGATACACAAATACAGAGTGATGAGGGCTGGCTCTACCTTTGGATGGAGTTAAGCAGTGACCTCAGGCATCAGATGTTAAAAGAGGGCATCTGTGTTTGGAGAGAGGACTTTGTGCCCTCTAAACTAGGCTACTGCCTTTAGGTGTGTTGTAGCATGGTGTCCCATTACATGTGCTTGAGAGTGATTCAGCTAGCGTTCCATCTGGCTAGATGAGAGGAGATCCTATTTTCCTCTTTGCCTCTGGCAGCAGACTGACATGAGCTGGCCCTGAGAAGGATGGCTGTCTTAGTGATGCAGTGGAGTTTCTCATTTACAGTAAAGTTGGAGACTGGTATTAAACAGAAAAAAGGGTTCCTGTTATCTTCTGCAACTGGTCGTCCTTTTCTACCCCTTTCAGGAAGGGAATGTGTTCGTAGAAGTCAATTACTGTTGCAGTAAGACTGAGGAGAGCCAGGTTCAAATCCTTACTCAGCCATGAATAGACTGGCCCAAGGATTGTCTGTCTCAGGAGACTTCTAAACTATGTCAATTCGGTATGCTTATCTTCCCTGGATCTTAGATTGTCCCACCCTCCCACCTTCCACTTTCTCTCCAGCTTTTTCCTTTCTCCTTCTTTTTTCTTTAGGATGTTTCTACTTATGTATTTATCCCTTTTGACAATCTTTGTGCATACAAACATAAATGGTGGCTGGATATATATAAAGAGCTCTTTTAAAAAAAACAGTTTGTAAAATGTAAGAGGAATTTTTTATAGTGGATTTGAAATTGAATGGGAGAAGGGAAGTTGAGAAATGCAGTGGAACTAAAAATATTTATTATCTGAGGTTTAAAAATAATTTGTATTGATTGGCAAGTATGTATTAAAATTAATGAGTGTATATTTTTAAAAACTGGGGCTGCAAAGCATAGTCAATTTATCAGATTAAGATTTTTGATTTAAAAATTAAAGTTATGTTTCACCAAAAAGGAACCAAGGGATCATCTAAAAAGAGGAAGCAGATATCTACTGTATAAACAAATTTAGTAACAACTGCTATCATTTTAATAGCATTGCAGACACTGAAAACCATTAATACCTAGAGCTCTTATATTTGTTGTGTTTTGTGTTCCTTTGAAAACTGTGCTGGTCCCTTTTCTTAGGATGCCCAAACTGTGCTTTCAAATGCTTAACTGAAGTTTTAAGTTACTGCAGTGCTAGAAATTTGGGAACTGAATGAAAATTTAATGGGGGGGGGGGCAGAATTCATGTTTGGGAAGAGCAACACCCTCATTTTGTACATGCATACACCCATAGCTATAAACCTGACCATGCTGGGCAAGACTGTGACTAGAGAAGAGGTGTGCTTGCTTGACTCTTCAGTCAAGGTGCTAACTGTTGATGACCAGATTCAAGCCCTCTGTTCTCCTGGCTTTTTTTTGATTCTTTAACATTAACATGGACTTGAACTGGCCATATTTAATCTTTTCACTGGGCCAGTGTGGTGTAGTGGTTTGTGCATTGGACAATGACTCTGGAGACCAGGGCTTGAATCCCCACTCAACCATGGAAACCACTAAGTGGCCTTGGGCAAGTCACATACTCTCACCCTCAGAGGAAGTCAAAGGCAAACCCTCTTTGAACAAGCCCTGCCAAGAAAACCCCATGATAGCTTTGCTTTAGGGTCGCCATAAGTCAGAAGCGACTTGAAGGCACGCAACCAAAACAACAACAAAGTATCTTGTCCCCACACCACCTTTTTCTGTCCTGCATGCTGTAAATCACAAATAGGGAACATGTTTCCCTCGCTACATATTGTTGGACTGCAACTCCCATCCTCCCTCACCATTTGGGCTACCAGGACTAGGAATGATGAGAGTTGCACTCCAACAATATCTGGAGGAGCTCATGTTCCCCAGCCCAAGTAGAGATGCTAAAAATTTCTTAATGTTTTCATCTGTTTCTTGATCTTTCAGGCTATCCAATGCTCTCTGGTGAACTGTAGCTGTCAACGCTTTAAACCAGGGAAAATAAACCAGCGACAGTGTGATCAGTGTCGGCATGGATGGGTAGCACATGGTAATAAACCACAATTTAATGGAATCTTTCTCTAATCACAAACTGGTTATGCAGCACAAACTGGCTAAATCAATGTCTGAATACCACTCTCAGGGGCTTACTGCACTTGGAAGTAAAATGGCAGTGCAACAGGAAGGTTCCATCTTCTGTGCTGCTTTAGTACATGATGTCATCATTCTTCCAGTGTTCTTTCATTCCAATCCGGTGGAAGACTGAGGTAAAACCGCATCTTTTTGCTAACAGGTTTTTCCAGTTAGCAAAAAGATACAATTTTACCTTGGTCTCCAACGGGACTGGAATGGAAGAATAACTTCATGAAGTAAGGCAGCTTTACTTTGTAGTGCAGTAAGCTTCTCAGTTTATTAAATATTTGCTCAATGCAGGTTCAAATGCATAAAAAATGCCAGATATCTTTCAGTGACAGTCTTCTTCAGTATAGCCTGTGTACTTTGTTTTGCAATTCAATATGTTCAGACCAAAGTATATGAAATATATGTTACAAATGAACACAAGTAAGAGTTTAGGACCTTTGGGGAGTGGGGAGGATGGCTGGAAAAGGGAAATTGACTTGGAGAAGACATACCCTCCAATGTTTCACAGATGAAAACTGGGGAACATGAGGCCAAGCAACATTTGTACTGATTTACCAGGGACAGTCTAGGTTAAGCCTCTGTTTTCCCACTTTTTTCAGCTGCTTTTAAAATGTCCCAGTTTCTTTCTCCTTCTCCAGCTTCCCCCACTTTGTCCTGTATCTGGGTTTTCATCTCGGAGTGTGGTGGGTTCTCCTTCTTTGGAGGTTTTTAAACAGAGACTGGATGGCCATCTGTCAAGAATGCTTTGATTATTTATTCCTGCATGGCAGAGGGTTGGACTGGATGGCCCTTGTGGTCTCTTCCAACTCTATGATTCTATGATCTGTGAAATGTTGGAGAGTATGGATGAAGCATAAACAAGCAGTTAATCTAAGCACCCTCTGCCCTCAAGCCATCCAGGTTGTCTCCATCACATGCTTTTTCTTAATAAACTATGGTCTGGATCCTACGGTTAATCCCTACTAGAAGAGACCTATTGATTCCTTTGTTGAATAATGAGTCAACATGTACATAAATGCCACTGAGTGAATGAGTCAACTCTAATTGGGAGTAGCAATAGGATTTATGTCTATGTAATTTGTCATTTCTGTTTCCGAGACTTATAGAGAAAGAAAATCACTGGCATGGGAACAACTCTTAATGCTGCTCTCTGTTTTTAAAAGTTGCTTAGATTATGATATGATTGGCGGTATTCCCTAACACCTCAATGGTTTTCATCTTCTTCACTTTTCTTACTTCTGCATATCCAACAATGTACCAGTTTGTCATTCACATTTGTCTTCATTTTTTTCAGCTCTAAGTAAACTAAGGATCCCAAATCTCTATCCAACGAGCCAAGTGGAAATAGTCCAGTCTAATGTGGTCTTTGATATCAGCAGCCTCATGCTGTATGGAACGCAAGCGGTTCCTGTCCGCCTCAAAATCCTCTTAGATCGTCTTTTCAGTGTCCTGAAGCAAGAAGAAGTAATACACATCCTCCATGCTCTGGACTGGACACTTCAAGACTACATTCGGGGATATGTCTTACAGGTAAGTTCTTCATCAGTCACATTTATTCCTAGTTTGGGTCTGTGGTTACTTCTAGGCTGGAGCAAGGAGGTACCATGTGGTCCCAGTGGGCTCAATGCCTCACATTAATCCTTGGGCTCATTTTACATGTTGTCTTAGCCACGTGTCATGTGCTATTGGTTCCCCAGAACTCCCACAGGGAAGGAAGGGAAAGGATAGCTTGCAGTTGGGGCAAGGCCAAATGGTATCTTTCAGGGAGAACAGTGGTGCTGGTAGCGTCCATGTGAGTGGGGTAGTGAATCCATTCCAGGTTTTGGTTAGCCTGAAAGGAGCTCTTCAGTGTGCTGACCTTGTTTGAGTGATAGATTTCAGCACCTTGGAGAGATCCTTTAAAGCTTTGGTTGAAATCTGGGCTAGACCAACTGTCCCACTGACTTGGGAGCCACTACTGAAAGGGATGGCTGATTCAGTTCCACAGCCATTCGTTTGTGACCCCAGTTGGGGATAGTATATAGAACTGGAAACCTCTTTCTCTGCAGACCCTACAAGTACGACCACTGAAATTGTTCCTTTTTGCAAAAGTGTCTTTCTTTTTTTATTATTATTATTTTTAAAATTCCACAAAATGAAAAGTTTACAAGTTTTCTTTAAATCATACATTTTCCATTTCATTCAATTCATTTGCATCCCATCAAACATTTCCCATCCCATACCTTCCTTCTTCCATTTTCTCTTCCTCCCCCTTTCTTTCTTTCTATCTTCCATCCCCCACCCGCTTCCACATTCATTCTTTTCCAAAACTCTTCCATCCTCCCTTCTGACTTCCGTTCTCCCATCCCCTGTATAGAGTGTTTTAGATCTCTCCTCTTTCCTTTACCCTCCCTTAACCATATTCCCTTGATTCTTGTCCCAACCTTCTGTTTTCTTTCTGTTACCTATTCCTTTCCTCTTTCCTGTTTACCTAGTAATTTATGCTTTCTTATTCGGTTCCTCTACATATATAGGGCAAAAGTGTCTTTCGACCCCCAAGAGGGATAGAAATATTATGGTGCAAAATATTTCAACATATTTTGATCAAGAAGCGTATTCAACCAGTTTCCTTGAAAGCCTTATTCTCCCTTACAAAGCTGCCTAAGTTTTGAGATCTTCTGGGGAGGTCCTTCTCTCTTTCCCACCACCCTCACAAGTACATCCAGTGGGAACACAGGAGAGGGCCCTTTCAGTGGCTGCCCCAGGCTCTGTAATTCCCTTCCCAGAGAAGTTAGATTGCCCTTGCTCCCGACTCTCTTCTGTAGACAGGGGAAGACCTTTCTGTTTTGACAGGTCTTTGAGGACTGATTGTACAAGGTCCATCCTGGCTAAACAACATACTGGATTTTTATTTGTTATTTCTGTTGTGTTGTTGTTGTTTTTTAGTAATGTGTTTAATATGTCATAAACTATCTTGAGCCCCAAACTGGAAAAAATGTGGGATAACAACAACAACCTAGCTAGTTAATCTCAACCAGACTGATGACATCTCCTGCCTTCACAGTAACTGGAAAGATTATGATAATTTAAGTTTCCCAAGCAGTTGAAATACTTACAGTTAATCCAATAGCCCCATAGCAGGTCAGTCATTTGTGGCAAAGGGTTTGCAATATGTGTGTACCTTCAAGTCACCTGTTGACTTATGGTGACCCCATGAATTCCACAGGGTTTCCTTGGGCAAGGAATACTCAGAGGTGGCTTTACCAGTTCCTTCCTCTGAAATATAGCCTACAGCACTTGGCATTCATTGGTGTTCTCCCATCCAAGTACTAACCAGGGCTGACCCTGCTCAGCTTCCAAGATCAGACAGCACCTGGTACCTTCAACAAACGTAATACTATATAGAAGCTCACAATGCATTTATCTGTTGGAGTGATGTCATTTTGAACTTTGCCAGAATCAAGGGCAGAAGTTAGCTTCCCTGCCTCTCAGCCAGTGCTCTCCTTTTAATGTAAAGCAACATTATGATTTACATTATGACACAAATAAATATTTAATGGCAGTTGATAATTTTACTTTTTAGTGTTAGGATTAAAAAAATATGGCCTCAATTACCTTGAACCTCTTTTGCATGAAAAATTGATGATGATACATTCTTCATCATCTTATAAAAGTCTTGCATGCCCAGTGAAAACTCTCAGTAGGCCATCAAATACATGTTCTGTGATAAAATATTTATTGTAGTTATTGGGAAAAGTTCGGTATGGCTAGAGTTTGAAAGAACTCCAACACTCCAGTGTAATTACAGCTGTGGTTTGTGAACACTGGTGAAGGATCGATGCAGGTTCATTTGTTCTCTGATCTCAGTCACTCGGAAGATTATTAAACTTGCAGCAAAAGAATGCTTGACTTAAATGCAGAGCTAAATCTTCTGATTGTCCCAGCTCTTCACATTGTACTTGCATCTGGCACATATTTTAACTTTTTGTGGGACAATTGCAAAATGCTTTCTACTCCTCTATTAGTGCTCTGTTGGAGGGAAATAAAAATGATAGGGTGACTGAAAGCAACAATACACTGTAAGATTACCCTCTCAACAGTAGCAACTGTGGTTGGATTTGGCAACATAAACACCACAGATCTCTCAGAAAGCTGTCTATTGTAGGGGGCAAAAGTGGTTGCCACCAAGCATGATGTGGAGAGAACAGAATGGGGAGATTTTTCCTCCTCTCTCATCATGCTCAGGGGTTGCATCCACACTGCATAATTTTAGAAGTTTGATACCACTTTTTAACTGCCATGGCTCCTTCCTGTGGAAGCCTGGAATTTGTAGTTTGTAGCCTCTAGTGCACTTCCCTCAACTACATCTCTGGAGCAATCTGGCACTGCATTCTACGTCTCTCACTGAACTACCATTCCCAGAATTCCATAGGACTGAGTCATGGCAGTTAAAGTGGCATCAGATCATGATAATTATGTAGTGAGGACACATTTACAGTTGCCCATTGAACTGGGATGATTCCAGACAGGTAAAAGTACTTCTTGTCACAAAGCATAATTAAAATGTGGAATTTGCTCCCCCAGGATGTAATGATGGCCACCAACTTGATCTGGAGATTAGAAACATTATTTGAGGGGGGATATTAGTGGCTACTAGTCAGGATAGCTATATATTACTTCTGTTATCATAGTATGTCTTTGCATTCCAAGTGCTTAGAGAATGTGAGCAGGATGGGTCCCACCCTGTAGGTCACAGATAGGGAGCATCATGTGGCCCTTCATATATTGTTGGACTGCAACTCCCATCATCCCTAGCCAGCATAGCCAGTGGTTAGAAATGATGGTGTTATACACATTTCCACTGCAGAGCCTCAGTTATAGGCCATGTGTGAACTAGGTAAAGGTAAAGTAAATTTGGTTCTGCTGGTAGATTTGTAAATAATCTGCAGTACATTGGTGTGGAGTTCTGACTCCAGGTGTTTAATAGTAGAAGCAGAATAATAACTCTTCCTTCCAGTCACTGCTCTATTTTAATGTGTGTGTGTGTGTGTGTGTGTGTGTGTGTTTTAGAACCAAGAGCCTTTGAGTAAGGGTAACTTGCACCTGTGTATGCAACTGTGTATGCAACTAACAGTGCCAGCCTCACTGTGTCACATAGCTGGTGAGGAAGAGGGTGGCTGACAGAATGCCAGGTCAAATGGGTAAGAGAAGCTATGGCTCTCTGTCTCTCATTTTACACTGAGACCAAAAGGACAATGCCTAGAAGCAGCTCCGGTGCAAGTTGAATATAAGCCATTAAGCAGCAGTTCTTAAGTCTGGATCTGCAGATGTTCTTGGACTTCCAAGAATCTTTGAATATTAGCAATTCAACAGTGATGTAGACTTGAGTCAATTGACTTGGGACTCAAGTTAGACTCAAGTTGCTTCAGTGACTCGACTTGGACTTGACTTGACAATACATGATGCACTGACTTGACTCTATTCACATCTTGAATTAGCAGCCAACTTGCTGGCCTTGGTTCAGTAACACAACACATTCGTCCAGAAATGTTACAGAATGGAAAAGGGTTTTCCTCCTTTGAACAATGCTTCCATGATCTCACTCTGCTTTTTGCCTACCGGTCACGTGATAGAAGGGTAACAGCAAATGTGTTAGGCAATGGGCTTGAGGCAGAAGGATCCTTCTAAAGCTCTTCATAAGCTTTAGAAGGCTCTTCTGATGTGCAACAGGGAAAGCTGCTGAGCAGGCCTCAAGACCTGCCTCAAGCCCATTGCCTAACACATTTGCTGATAATTTATTTATTTATTACCTAACTTCTTGAATTTCTAGTTACTGAAGCTCCAACCCTACACACACACATACACACACACACACACCACCACCACCACCACCACCACCTTCTTTATTTCTGTTCTAGTTGGCTCCCAGACTTGAGACTTGACTTGAGACCTGACTTGAAAGTGTCTTGCAAGGACTTGAGATTTGACTTGAGACTTGAAGGTAGAGACTTAACATGAGACTTAGAGTCAAAGACTTGAATACATGACTGCAATTCAGGTTGGGGTTTCTGGGAGCTGAAGTTCAATCATTTCTGGCGGGGAGTTGGAAATTATTGCATGAAAGCATACATATCAATTATATGCCCGTGTCACTCTTCTAAGTGTAGTGTTGCTCTTGTTTTTTGTCTTTGTAAGGATGCTTCTGGAAAGGTCCTTGATCACTGGAGTATCATGACCAATGAAGAGGAGTTGGCTACTTTGCAGCAGTTTCTACGTTTTGGTGAAACAAAGTCCATCGTTGAGCTCATGGCAATTCAGGAGAAAGAGGGGCAATCTGTCATCATCCCTACAACATCCGCTAACATGGATATACGGGCATTCATTGAAAGCTGCAATCAGAGGAATGCAAACTTTTCCACCACTTTAGACAAAATTAACCCTGTGAACATCCATCACTTTGAGAACATTGTGCACAACATGGCTTTCATGCTACCTTTTCAGTTTTTTAGTCCTGTTCCTCCACCCCTGATAGGTTCCCCCCCTGAAAGACTTCTGATAGAGCAAGCTCAGGACAATAACAATGAACTGAAACAAGATGTCTGTACACAGTTTACAGAAAACACTTTCTTAATGTCCAGTTCTTCATTTCAAGCTGAAAGAGAGAAGACTGCAACAAGCCCAGATATCACTTTGAAACCAGAGCAGGATGTTTCCCCGAGGGACCTGAACTCACCAAATGCAGACACAAAGCTTGAAGTGGGCCAGGGGTCCCCAGAAAGTAAAATAAAATCTGTTGAGAAAAATGGGACTGGAACAAGGAAAGGGCGTGTTTTTTGCACCGCGTGTGAAAAGACGTTTTATGACAAAGGCACTCTGAAGATCCACTATAATGCTGTCCACCTGAAAATTAAACACAAGTGCACCATTGAAGGCTGCAATATGGTGTTTAGCTCCCTACGGAGCCGAAATCGCCACAGTGCCAATCCCAACCCGAGACTCCACATGCCCATGAACCGAAACAATCGTGACAAAGATTTGAGGAATGGGTTGACTATCACCGGACTGGAAGAGAACAAAAGGACAGACTTTTCCTTATTGCCTCCAGATAACAGAGCCATTCCCAGCTATGGAAGTTCTTGTAGTGAATCAAAAGTGCCGCCAAGTTTTCATAGTACCGGACAAAATGGCATTCTCTTTCCAAACCTGAAGACAGTGCAACCAGTTCTTCCCTTCTATCGCAGTCCGGTCACTCCAGCTGAGCTTGCCAACACACCAGGTACCCTTCCTTCTCTCCCTCTGCTTTCCTCCTCAGTACCTGAACCGCTGGTTTCTAACGAATCACCTTTTGATGTGCTGCCCAAGAAAAAATCTCGGAAGTCTAGCATGCCCATCAAGATAGAAAAAGGAGCTGTTGAAACAACAAGTGCAACAAATGATGTTGCCAGCTCAGAAGATGACATGCCTCCACAGGTAGTAAGTGAAGGGCATGTTGAGATTCCCAAGTTTATGGTACAACACAATTTGAACTACTCAGTGGAAAAACAGCCCCATTCAGATATATCATGGAAATCCCTTTCTGAGGTCAGAGAAACAAAATCTTTTAAACCTTTGGAGTCGAATGACCTGAGCATCAAAGTGGATGAATTGCATCGCTCTGAGAAAAAGGATAAGCCAGAACTAAGCAAATTATTACAAACAGTTTCTAGTGAAAATGTGCATGAAGATCCAAACCAGCAAAGTGATGGCATCAAAGCAGCCACTGAATCCAGTGACTATATTAAGGGGCAGTTGAATTACAGGATTCCTATGAACGACTTCTCTGAATTGCAACACCACTTGCTGAGTGGGGGTGGGTTCAGCGCTCTCTCTAGTAGGAGCATGACCATTCCTGGTTCTGAAGCTTTTAAAGATATGGATCATGTCCATCAACGTCCACTAGAGCTTCCAAAGGGAGACAGTCGCTTCCACTGTGACATCTGTAAGAAGACTTTTAAAAACCCTTACAGTGTAAAAATGCATTTCAAAAATGTACACCTAAAAGAAATGCATATTTGCACAGTGCAGGGTTGTAATGCTGCTTTTCCTTCTCGTAGAAGTCGAGACAGGTAAGAAAATGATTAACAAACTATAGCTGTGGGTGGGTGTTTTATTTTATTTTATTTTTAAAAAAATACCAAAATGTATAATTAAGCCAAAGTTCAAATCCAAATTTGATTTGAAAATTGCTATTGCATTTTTCCCCCCTGTGTATCCTCATCTGATGTGTCCCATACTTTACACAGCAGTAATGGAAATCCATTGAACGAAACCTTACTTTTACCCTCAACTAGAAAGTATTCAATGACGCCCTAATAATCTCATTTTGGGGAGGCTATGGTGGGTTAAAAAAGAATCTGTTGCTATTTTTCTAAGGAGACTTATTTTTTTTCTCCCTGCACATACAGACATGTTTCTGCATTTAATATGTATTTACATGTATCTCATATTTTTCAACCAAAACATGGAGTTCTTTCACAAATGCACAATTATATTGCTGTGATTCCACTTCAGCTACCATAGTTTCATCCAATGGAGTCCTGGGGCTTGTCATTTGGTGAGATGCTAGAACTGAGTGTTCTAAGTGCCCCTCCTTAAACTGCAAGTCCCAGGATCCCATAGGGTGACACCATGGCAATTTAAGTGGAATCATCTCTATATATAATTCTCTTGTGTATGTTGCCTTTCTCAGTGTGCTGGTTGGCTGTTCAGAAAACACACCCAACCAATCACTACCCACATGCAAATTCCCTCTCCACCTCACAATGCACTCCTGTCACTCAGTCTGTGGTCCAGATTTTTGCCACTCAATCTGTGGCCCTGATTGGGACCCAGGCAGTCAACTAGTACCGGCAGCAGCTCCTGCTGCAACGGGATCCAGGCAGTCAACTTGTGGTGGTGGCAGCAGCAGAGCAACAGAACAAGTCTGGGGAAAATGTGGAACTCTGAGAAGGGGGAGGAGGAATTTAAATCCACCGGCCTACCTTATAGGGTTGTTGTGAGGTCTACCGGGCATTTTGGGGGGAGTTTTTTTTAATGGTATATGGTACGCCGGTCCAGCTAGTAGTACCATAATTCTATAGTGTGAAGGTGTAATGTCCTCTCTTTACCCAACTCAACGAAAGGACTTTATGGATAGATCCAGAAAAGTTTTATTGAAGATCAGGTTCAGCAGACTAGCATAGCTTTTGCCAGAACTCAGGATATAACATAGGTTTCCATTTTAAGAGTCCTTCACTCTCCCTCCTTGAAGTTTGCACACACATACTTTCCCACACAACACCAGGCAGTCCCAAGTATCTGTGATGTCCTTGGGTCCCACCAAACTGCAGTCTGTACCCCTCCCAACACACAAGACTCATCCCAATATGGCAACTGAGTGGCTAAGCAAACTAAATAAGATGGCAGAGAAGCATAACTTAAATGCTTCCCTGACAGAAGGGGTTCCTGGAAGAACAAAACTAGATTATTATATTTCCTACTGATTAAGTGGATTTTCTCTTTTTATTATAAGGCACAGGGCCTCAGACTAAGAACCCTGACAACCAGATCCAATGGTCCTACTTTTTACCTAGAATAATGCTGCCCTAACCAGTTATGGGCAATGGTGAGGGATGGTGGGAGCTACAGTTACACAAATCTGGTGGGTCACAGGTTGCCTCCTCCCCACCACAACATGCTGGGCTCTTGTTAGTCACTACCGCTACAAGGTTAAAGAATGACAGTGCTGGTTACTTCAGCTGGTCTCAGATCAGGGTTGCATCTTACCCTAGAAAACTGATGGCTGATTCCTCACCCGATCAACTAATTCTTCTTATTTAAGATTTTTTTTATTTTTTATCAAAAGCATGTTTTTAAAAAAATTAATTAGGTATTTATACCCCACTCTTCAGCCACAAGGCTCTCAGAACGGCTTACAAATTGTTTATGCAATAGCAATTTACACATCTACACTGCATTAAGCAGTATTCAATGTGTGTTAGCTAATTGCCCCATAAGCCAGGTACTCATTTTACCGACCTATGAAGGGATGGAAGGCTGAGTGAACCTTGGAGCCCTCCGGAATCGAACTTGCAATGTGGTGACTTGCAGTACTGGCATTTAACCACTGCGCCACCACTGCGCCACCAGACCTACTTTCCCCATGCTTCACCTACTCTATACCTTTTATAGTGCAATCATTCTGTGTTTAGTTAGAAATAACCAGAGATGGAAATGTTAGTGAGAAAGGGTTAAAATGTAGAGTTAGGACTTGTCTACACTGGGGGGGGGGGGAGAGTCCAAATGGCCTCCCCAACCTGTTCTGCTATGAACCTGCCCTGGACCCACCCCACTACCTATTTCTTCACAGGTACATTGGGTAGATGAATACACATGTCCCTGCATCCAGATGTTGCTTTCGTCTGCTGCCAGTGCCTTTCCTCTGTCAGCTTCCTGGCAGAGCCAGGACAGATTTCTGCCTGGCAGGCACCACCATTTACCTCAGTGGGTCCAAAATGGTCATAGAAAGGTTTTTCTCTTCTCTCCTGTCATGTAGTTGCTTGCTCTGAGGCAAATGAGGTACCAAGCCATGTGATCTGGGTGACTTATTTAATTAGTAAAAGGTGCATCCATATGGATTAAAAAAGACCAAAGTCCCAGATTTTCTTCCTGTTCTTTCCAATTTTATTTTGGAGATCTGTACACATTTTGTTTATCTGTCCCAGAACGTTTTGTGTTGGCTTCTGATACAATTGGACACTTTTTATACCAGCTCCCCAGTTGGGCTTATTTTAACCCAGTATAAAATCAGAAAGAACAGGAACAAAATCTGGGACTTTTCCATCCGTCTGAATGTGTTCTTAATAACTTAATTATTTTTTTAATGTGGAAGAAATGTTGATGCCAAATTTCTAACTTAACACAACCATCGTTGTTTTTAAAAAATTAATTCAACTAAGGTGTCCCTTTTCATTCATAAATCTCCAACTTAATACATAACTTAATTGATTTTAATTTGTTGTTTTTTTCTCACCAGAAGTAAGACACACTTGGTTCAGTGGAGCTCACCTCTCTAGCAAGCATGCTTAAGATTGCAGCCTTGGTGGGATTTTGTAGCTTTTTTTTGCATCCCTGTTATTTCAAGTTAGAGGAATACAGTGGGCCCTCTGTATCCATGGCAGTTTGGTTTTGGATCCCCCCACAGATAGCAAAACTCTCGGATGGCTAAGTTGATGGGCAACACCATTTTAAGTATGGGTGCTGCCATTTTAAGTATATGGAAACAAACCGCAGATGCTGGAATCCATGGATACCGAACCTGCTGATATGGAGGGCCCCACTGTATATAGATTTCCAAGATTAGGTATTTGGTGTTCCTCCAGTCAAGCCTCTGGCCCACAGGTAACCCCAAGGCCATTTTTATAGCTCCTCATGGCCCTTCTGCCTCCCAAAGATTTGGGGTCCAAAAATGCATACCTACCTCCAACATTTCACAGATAAGAACTGGGATATGTGTGGCCAAGCAAGAGTAAGCTTATGCACAGCTGTGTACAATTCATTTTCTTCTCAGGTGACAACAGCATTGACTTTACACAACATCCCTGATCCTCATTTTTATTTCCCTAGACACAGCTCCAATCTAAACCTTCACCATAAGCTTTTAACCAAAGATCCCTTGGAAATCAAGAAGAACCATTTCAATGAAACATATCTCTTGAAGGACATGGCAAAGGAGGCTAGCCCAGATGACTCCTTGAAAAGAGACCTTGGACAACAGACATCTGTCATCTTTAAAGGAATGAACAGAACTGGCAGCCTGGTTTTCCCAATGAGCAAGGTGGGAGAGCCTTCTCCCAAGAGCTATGGGTATGACTCCATGAACGATGGAGCTGTTCTAGATTTAAGCACTACATCAAGCGTCAAGTCAGAGAGCAGTGCTCATTCTTCCTGGGATTCGGATGGTGGCGGTGACGATGATCCCGGAGCTTTGGAGGACAGTGCCGAAAGCTGTGAAAGTACATGTTTAATGCCAAATGAAGAACTCTATCAAGACTATTCTCTGATGGACAACTCAGATCCAAGCTTCTCAAATCTACCTTCCAGTTTGTCAATTACCTGTGACATATGCCAAAAAAGTTACAGTAACAAAGGAACTTTCAGGGCCCATTACAAAACTGTGCATCTCCGTCAGCTCCACAAATGCAAAGTCCCAGGTTGCAACACAATGTTTTCTTCTGTTCGCAGCAGAAACAGACACAGTCAAAATCCCAATTTACACAAGAGCTTGATCAGGTCAACACACAGTCTACAGTAACATCTCACAGTTCCATAACAACGTACCTTCTATGGTCAAGCGTTTCAGCTTTTTTCTTTTTTAAAAGGTATTCTAATAAGATCTCTCTTATTTGCTGTGCTTCCGATATGCTTTACATGGAGCCCACTTGGAAACATAAGGCAAGATTCTGCTTCTGTGTACACACAAGTTATTAAACTTTTTCACTGAATAAAAAAAAAAGTGCACCATTTAGTTAAAAAAAAAGTATGGCTTTTATACTTAGATGTAGATGTTAAGAATACAAACATGTTGAAATGAGGATGGTGATGTTGTAAGCTAAATGTGCTCCTCTTCTTTTTTTGCAGTGTGAGATGCAGTGAAGATATTTTCTCAATGTTTTGTTTACATGTTAAATGCAGAGGGTATATTCCCAGACTTACCGTGGTCACCTGAAACCACAGATAGTAGTGAATGGCCATAGAATTGCATTGGAGGACCTAGAAAATGCCTAGAAAGGATGCCTCTGGTGTCTAGCTGAAGTTGACCATAGAGTTGCACTGGAGGACCTCCTGATGCCTAGAGAGACTACCTCTAGTGCAACTCTATGGTCTTCTAGACACCTAGAGAGACCTTTTATTCCCATCTGCAGTTAGGTGAAACTGCGGGTACCAATACCACACAAACGAGGGGCAACCTGTAGAAGAAACAGAAAGCTGCCATCCAAAAATGACATCCCTGTGACACGTTTTCCCCTTTTCTCTCTCTAATATGTAGTAAAACTTAAACACACATCCTGATGTCATCAGGTTGTATTTTGTTCCATCTCTACAAATTGTAGCCATGCAATGGGACAAAGAGGGAGCTGAAATCTTGCACATGGATGCAGTTATCAGCAGGAGCACCAGGTTTTTTGTAACATGTAGTTCTGTCTCCATGTTGACTTTATAGTATTACAGTATACATTGTGTTTCCCTGTGTCATCAGTTATCGAATGCCGGAAACCAAAGCCACTAATTTTGGAAGACCAGGCATCCAATTGTGGAGTTCATGACAAGAATTCTTGATAGAGATTTTATTTGATCACAAATTATTCTAGGGTTCTATTCCACTGTGGGTGATTTTTCATCATTTTTAACTACACTTGAAAAATACAGGGTCTCATTTCTTTTTCTTTTAAAAAAGGAAAGCATGTAAATGTTTATGTCTCAGCGAATGATGGAGCTGGCTTCGAGATGGATCTGTGAACTGCCCGACACCAGAGCCACTCAGCAGTTCGTGGGTCTGTCTTGGAACTCGCTTCTGAGCCATCCTGTATCTTTAAAATATAATGAGAGGACCAGTCCCAAAGAGCAGTCTACAAAGAACAGAAAACATTTTCTTTGATAATTCTTTAAAAGGTCTCTCAGTTAACTTTAGGGGTCTTAGAACTGCATCAGTATCTAATACATAAAAGCTAATAAGATGCTTCCAAAGATTTTTGAACCACATGCAGGACATTTTTTTTTAAAAAAAAATGCAATCTGTACTGTATTGCACTGCTTAATTGCTATCTTAAAAACAACTGACATGCTGAAGAAGATTACTGCAGCGTTTGTCAGCATTGGGACAGGAAGCAACATGAGATCAGTGAGTGGGGTGAAAGGATGATTATATATATATATATATATATATATGGTTTGCTTTGTCTCTCTTTATTACTAAGGAAGAAATGCCAGTCTTTGTTGTGACATTAAAAAAGAGAGTTGGTTTTGTTAACACTCTATTTTAAATTAAAAGCGTTGGTTGGTAAAAATACAATTGTAATGTTCAGTATCCTTGTCACTGTACGCACCAGTATTCTGCATTATGTTCTATGCACTTAATGAGATTGGTCTTAGGTTGTATTTTTTTTTAAAAAAAACCACTTTTATAGTATTTAATTAGTAATCATGTCAGCATTACTGTATTTGTGTACATGTACTATGTGGTGTGCCAGTGTCCTTGATGAAAATTTATTTTGAATAGCTGAAACAAAACCACTTCTTTCCATTCACTCAACTGTTATATTTTATTATTTTTATTCAAAGTTTTCATCCATTGTGATAGCCAAGCATGATAGTAATTGCACATTTTGTACATAGGAGGCCAAAGTGTTGAGAGTACTTCATGGATTCTAGGATTCCCTCCCCCACCCCACAAGTATGTTGCAATTTAGCTCAGTTTTAGTTTTCTCAGAACTTTCTTTGTCATATGATGGTGACTGAATAGTTAGATTTAAATCCTGGACCTGGCAGGTAGCATATATAAGGAAAGCAATCCACAGATCTCTGTGTTTAATTTCTTCTGTATGAAGTTTTGTAACCCAATGTCATATCACAGAGATTACTGAGATGAGTTGTATGTTTGCTGCTGTGATGTGTTGATGCAATAGAATTGAGGCCAAGGAAAAACCCACATTTATTTTTATACGTGGCAAATCCACTGTCTGGTTTATACTGGTTGCTGATCTTCCACTAATGGCCATACTACTATGTCCTTAGACGTCAGAATTCTGAACTTTCTATGCCACAGCCTGGCTGGCGATCAAAATGAGAGCTTGGGAAAGGCACTACAACTCCCAGATAGCCATTAGCCATCCAGGCTGGGGGATCTTGGGTCTTGGGAACTATAGTCCTAAAAACTACCTTTTCCAAAACTCTAATCTAATCAACAGCAGGCATCTTGTAGACCTCCAGATGTTGCTAAACTGCTACTCCCAGCAACCTAATCAGCATAGCCAGTAGTGAGGAAGAATGAGAGTTGTAGTCCAATAAGAGCCAGGTGGCCATAAGTTGCCCACCTCTGATCTAGACACACAAAGAAGGGACCATTCAGACAACAGTTTACCCCATCATCAGGAGAACTGGGGTTAATTATTATGTTGATTGTGCCATACCAAAATGAGCTGGCACATTGAACACTATGTTTGTGTGGGATGCAAACACATATAAGAAGGTTTGTACCAGGTTTACACAAGGGCACACACAGCAGGTTATGAGACAAGTGAAATCATGGATCAGCATGAGGAATGAGTGGCCCTCCAGATGTTGTTGGACTGTAGCTCCCATCAACTCTAGCCACCATAGCTACTTGGATTAACAGAGTTGTAGGTCAACAGCATCTGGAAGGCCAGAAATGACCAGCCCTGGTCATGGAGATAGACAAAAGTGGCAAAGGAAATGGAAGTGGAAATGAGACTTGTGACAGTGACTTGCTACTTGATTCTGGACCATTTGTTGATGTAATTATGATTAAACCAAACAAATCAGAAAACACACCTCTGAATGCAAGTCCAAATTCCCTCTGTGAGGCTAGAAAACATGGAGTTCTACTGCACAGGAAAGCTATAGTGATGGACATCTGACACAGAGTGTAGACAGGTTAGCTTTTTTTATACAACTCCCAGAATCACCCTGGTAGCATGGCTGGGGATTTGGGCAGTTGTAGTCCAAAAAAGTAGCTCTTCCAAGTGGTGGGTGCAGATGTAATGACAATTCAGAGAGGGTTTTTGGTGTGGGAGCGGGAGACAACTGATGAGTCTCGCTTGAGGTTGTTTCCAAATGCTCTCTGGTTAAAAGCTCACCCAAAGAGCACTTTATTTAGTTCAGCTTCACAGTGCAAGAATTGGGTTTAAATGGAAAAGTGGCTAGCAGTGGCTCAAAGTTTTCCTACAGGGTGAATGCAGGCTGCAGCAACCAGTTTGGAGATTCCACAAAAGTATTCCCAGTCATGAAAATCACCAATTCACCCAGCCTACCTGCCATGTTTTGGCAATCCTTTGGGGACTCAATAGGTCTGTTTTGGCCATTTGCTGGGGCTGTGAAAGCGTTTTTTAAAAACCCACAGACTATTCTGGAGCCAGATGTAATAAAGTACTCTCCTGTGGCTACAGCAGGCCTGCCCCATCTGTTCAAATGTTCTCCATGGTGATTTGGGGGGGGGCAGCAGATTTGCTTACTTGGCCCCCCAGCCCCCAGATCTAGACATATATGGCAGGAACAGCTTGGTCTAGGAGGCTACCGCAATGTCCCAGAGTGAGACCGCTGCTGCTAGAGTAGCCCACGTTTAGGGAAGCTGGTGGACCAAGCTCCAATGGACCATGCTAGGTCACTCTAAAATGTCTGGTGCTAATGCTGAGCCTGGGCAATGAGCCCTCCCCAAACAGAGGTGAACTGCATTGTGTGTCACTGTGTGCATGAAAATCACATTAGCTATGAGTGGAAGGCAGAGGAGCATTGGGAAATCCTTTTTTTCAGGGTATGAGGGGACCTGGAACCATTGGTGAATCACATTCCAATCTTCAGTTGGGCAGATTAGGCCTCCTTGCCAGAGATCACCATTGCTACCACCTTAGCAGCAGATATTTGGCACTTGGCACATCCATGACATTTCACAGTGATATGGTCTTGTGATCTGACCCAAGGGAAGATAGGAAGCATTGATGGAAAGGATGGCAGTATTGATCATGCTTGGAGCCATGGAAATTGATTGGACAAATTTGGTATATAAAACATGATCTAGTATCTTCTTCAGGATAGGTGAGGCAATGAAACAGTTACGCCCAAAACATTTTGGTTTGAGGCTTATTTTTAATTTTATTTTTTTTTTTGCAGGGCAAATATGAACAGCTTTGTTTTTTCTGCAACTGAATCATGCTGTTAGCTTCAGTATTAGAATTAATCTCCAAGTGTAATTTGTGGATGAAAAGACTGCTGGAACAATCTAAACCCTGGTTTGTGGTAAAAAGTAAAACTGATGCAGAGTTTGGAAAGAATACTGTACTTTGAGGAATTACAACTCCTAGAATACTTCACATGGACTCTAGAGTCATAGTCCTACAAAGTAACTTTTCTAGCCTGTGAACAAATAGGTTTCAGTCATTGCTCAGTTACATTTGTGACATCCTATTGATGTCAATGTAGCAGGTCAAAGAACTGCAGTCCTTGATATTTTCTTCCATTTGTTTCAAGTTCTTTTTTTTTTAATTGTAATAGTAATAGTATAAATGTGGTTGCTCAATTTTTAAGATTTACTTTAACGTGAAAGAAACATGTGTTGCAAATGAAAGTTGTTAATGCCCAGCTCCTTTGGGTTTTGTTTTCATTGTTCCCCCAAAGTAATATTTTGTATTTCTTCAGAATTTTCTATGTGTTAATAAAAATATGCTATTAACATCTTTGAATTGATCTCTGCTAAGTACCCCTTGAAATAAATCTGTTTACAGAATTAGCATTCTATGAGAACCAGCACATGGTGTAGTGGTTTGAGCATTGGGCTATGATGCTGGAGACCAAGGTTTGAATTCCTGCTCGGACAAGGAAACCTACTGGGTGACCTTGGGCAAGTCACACACTCTCAGCCTCAAAGCAAAACTCTCTCAGCCTCAAAGCAAAACTGAACAAATCTTTTCATAAAAGAAAAGAAAACCATAATAGGTTCATCTTGGGATCACCATAACTCAGAAACAACTTGAAGGTACACAACAACGAAGCTCTCCAATATTCCACAGATGAAAACTGGGACGAACAGACAAGTTAGTAGAGGCTAAACCCGTTTGCTTTTACCCAAAGCTACAGGGAAGTACAAGACTCCATCCCATCCCTCCTCTCCTCTCCTCCCTGCTGAGTTAACTTGAGTGCAGACTAGTTTTCTACTTTGAATTCAGTTTGCAATAATTGAAGGAAGACAAAAGGAGAAAGTAGGAGGAGGAGAGAGAAAGGGGGGGGTGTTGGGATGGGAGAATTCATTGCAGAAAAGAATGCATTACCTCACTATTACAGCAGTGTTCATTTCTCCCCACAATCCACTCGCAAGATCACTGGCATGGAAAGCTCTGAGAGTTTGAAGTTCACATGGAGCATGCCTGCAAGAAAAGATGGTGGCTGTGAGTGAATTACCTTCCTTATTATTCAACCCAAAGCTCCCTCCATTTCCCCCTCTTTTGCTTTGCTAAATGAGAGATATGGAAGAGCGATCGTCTGTGTAAAAACATTTTTTCCTTGTTCTGCCACTCAAAAAAAGTGCTGGATCGTCCCCTCGGGGGGAAAATGGCAGCTCTGGCCACTTCATCACCAGCAAGGGTCACCCCACACATGTCTGACCAATCACATTTGACTTCCAGGAAGAGCCCCATTTCAAATTGGTTGTTCAGATGGGTGTTTATGTACATTTTCACGTAGTTTTTGGAAAAGATTGTGAGAAACAGCAAAGGCTGTAATTGTGAACTACTTGGAGTTTTCAGCCCTCCTTCTTCCCAATATAGTGAATCCCAGCAGGAGCTCATGTGGACAAAAGGTATTCTGCCCACATTCTTTGGGGATTTTTTTCATCGTCTAAACAACCCCTGGAACATTTTTAAAGCAGCTGAAAAAGTGGGGTGTCAGAGGATTAATCAGGGCCGCCCCTGCCAAATCTGGACAGTTGGAGGGTATACAGTACCCAGGAGGGAACTGCACTGATCATGCAGTATGCTCTGCCTTCAGGTGGTATCCGAACTTGGCCTTTGTTTTTTAAATGCATCATGCTAACTCTTCTACTCTGCTGAAATGTAATACACTTGGATACATGAATGTAACAACAACTCTGTACTGTAATATATTTTGTCACCTATTTCACCCAACTCTGTTCTCCTTGTTAATGACAGTAGTGAACCCATTGATAGTTCTTGAATGGAAGTGAGAAGCTGAACGGGTTGATCATGAGAAATGGTGTTCCACTTTTTGCCTTCACATCAAAGGAGGAATCCCAAGGCATTCAGATAAAAGCGTCTAGTTTGAGATAGGAGAAGTATCTGCAAGAGAAGCCATGCCAAAAAGAGAGAACCCCCCCCCCATTTATTTTTTTTAGTTCTCTGCTTATTTAAGGGTGTATGTATCGAGTATCAAAATGAGGGCATCACACAGCCCCAATGAAATTTTCCTTCAGTCATCAAATCTCTAGGATTGCAAAGAGTGAGACACTGAAAACCATTCACACCTAGAACTGTTCTATTTTGCTGTGTACGCATTCCCTAGATCACTTTGCCTGCCCCCTTTTCTTTGGATGCCTAAACTGTATTTCTATATGTTCAACCGAAGTGTTGCATTATGACAATGCTAGAAAATGGGGGATAGAATGAACATGGGGGGGGGGCAGAATTTTTAATTCGGGGTGGTAATAACTTCATTTTCCTCCCTCCCCTTAGATATACACAGGTGGGAATTTACAGATACAGTAGGATCCCTGTATCCACTGGAGATAGGTTCTGTGCCCCACTGTGGATAATGAAATCCATGGATAATAGTGAACGCCATTGAAAATAATGGGACTTATTTGCCAAGGGGTTTTCTTGGCAAGTTTTGTTCCAAGAGGGGTTGCCTTTGCCTTCCTCTGAGGCTGAAAGAATGTGACTTGCCCAAGGTCATTCAGTGAGTTTCCATGGCTGAGCAGGAATTCAAACCCTGGTCTCCAAAGTTGTACACTAGTGTTCAAATCACTACAACATGCTGGCTCTCAGCCATCCTAAATTGGCTGTGCTATCTGGGAATGATGGAAGTTATAGTTCAGTAGACTAGGAGATTACCAGATCAGAGAAGGACTAATGTTGCCAGTCTTCTACCCTATTTCTACCGAACTCTGGATTTCCAATGCAGTAACACAGTTCTTTCTCTTTGAGATATGCTGGTCTCTCCGACTTTCTTTCCAATTTAATCTTGAATATGTCCAAAAACAGGCCTTCAAAACTGCACTCTTCCTGCTCTACAAAACCTGTCAAAGTACACTCCTAATTGGATTGCAGCCCAAATGTCTGTTGTGTGGATAATACATGAGAAATGTGTATGATGTGGATTCTCCATTTGTTCCCAGTAACCTTTCACTCAAGTTATGGTCTGTTAAGCTGTTCCTGCTGTCATGCTCATGCCTCAGATTAACATGCAACCAAATGCTTATGTGGGCGCATTATTTCTTCTCTCCACAACCCCAGGCCCACTTGTCCATTTCAACACTTGCCATTTCAACAGGATATTTGTTGCTTTACAATGTGGAGGTGAAGTAAGGGTTACATAGGAGAGATAAATGATTTTAATTTCTCAAGCAGGGTTCACAAATGCATCACAAGCCATTGCATCCAGCCTTTCTGCTTAACATATATGCTGCCTGCGTTAATTAAACTGTTTCAGTTTAATTATGTTTTGAATTAAGTTAATTTTATGTTTCTACAGGTTTTTTTTTACAATTTTACAGTTAGAGTAGGGGTGAAGTCGGACTTCAAGTCCCATCAGCTCTAACCAGCAAAGCCAAGGTTGGGGAATGATAGAAGCTGTAGTTAAAAAAAAAATCTTGAAGGGTCAGAGGTGGGCCTCCACAGTGACAATTGATGGCTCCTATGTCCCTCAGGTAAGGAAATCCATTCTAGGTTTTGGCTAGCTGCAGAGGAGCTATCCAAAGTTCTGACCTTATTTAGGAATAAGGTTCAGTACGTTGGAAAGCTTTCTTAAACACTAGATTTAAACCCCAGGGACTAGTCTATACGAGGCAATAAAATGTGGATTGGTACGCAGTACTGCCAATTCGCAGCAGCATTTGTTTGTCTCCGTGGTTTTTTGGCAAGATTGCACGCATGTGAAGCTATCCGCATTTTCTATTCAAATGGGCATACCTGCGAATCAAGATGGCAGGCACAAGTGAATTACTCGCATTTTTATTCTCCCCAAGTTGCCGCTGCCAAACAGTATTTTTTTTAAAAAAACTAAATCTAGGGTGTGAAAGTGTGATCTTCTGCTTAAATAAACAAAAAAGACGGTTTCATCGCCTAAGTGCATGAGTGCACAAGTACCATGGTGGTTCCAAGCGCTACCTTGCCAACAAGCTTTGCCCCCGCACACATCCAACCAATCAGCTATCCACTTTGGGAATATGCCATGATGCAATTCAGTTGTCCTAATGAGCAGGAGTTTTTGCAGTTTTTGACCCCACCCCTTCCAAATACGTTGGATCTCATTAGGATCAATGGAATTCTCCTCAAATACTATGAGGAGAATTTTTGCCATTTAGAAAAGCCCCTGGAGTAGAATCACTTCCTCAGTGGCTGTTGCCACACTGCAGAAATAATGCAGTTTGACACTGCTTTAACTGCCATGGCTCAATGCTATGGATTTCTGGGATTTGTAATTATGTGAGATATTTAGCTTTCTCTGACAGTGAGCTCTGGTGCCACAACAAACTACAAATTCCAGGATTCCATAGGATGGAGCCATGATAGTTAAAGTGGTATCATGCTACATTATTTCTGCAGTGTGGCAGCAGCGACTGACAGGGGAACCACCAACCACCACAGCAGGGGGCCACGTATACCCTGACCGTTAGCTGTTACACTTTCTGTGAAGAGAAATGCAAAAAGGTATTGGTTTAACACTCTGTGTGTGTGTGTGTGTGTGTGTGTAGGGCTCAAATCCAACTTTTTAAAATGACAGCTGCTGACGTATTTATTTATTTATCCATCCATTCAATATATATCCTGCCTTTCTTCAACCAAGGGACACAAGGCAGCTTTCAAAATTTAAAATAAAAGTTTAGCTAAAAATATACTATTACAAAAGTTTAAAAAACAATGAGACATACAATTTATTAAAAATATATACTGTAGTTCAAAACAGTTTTAAAATATATTTAAGGTATGATTAAAGACAAACAAAATAAAAACAGAAGCATGCCTTTTCGAACACTGTTCTGCCACAGGATTAATATCAGTCAAAGGCCTGCCTAAATAAAAAGGTCTTAACCTACCGGCAGAAAGGGAGGTGGAAGGGGGCTAACCAAACTTCTCATGGGAGGGAGTTCCACAGCCTAGCAGCAGCCATTGAGAAGGCTGACTCCTGTATCCTTACCAACAGCACCTGTGAAAAGTAAGCAAGTTAACCACATACCTACCTGACTATGTGACGAATGTTGCTGTCCTTGAGCGAGCAGGGATCAGCAGCATTGAGGCCATGATATTGAGAACACTGCTGCACTGGGCAGGGCACGTTTCTAGGATGGAGGACCATCGCCTCCCAAAAATAGTACTCTATGGTGTCCTTGCCACGGGTCAGTGTAAGAGGGGCGCTCCAAAAAAGCGATACAAGGACTCCCTGAAACAACATCTCAGGCTTGGCCAAATTGATCACCAACAATGGTCCACCCTGGCCTCACATCGGGAGGCATGGAGACGCACTATCCACAATGCTGCAGCCTTATTTAAGAACTCACGCCGAACAAGTCTTGAAGAGAAACAACAACACAGAAAGAATCACAACCTGGAAATATCACTCAAGGAGACCTTCTGTTGTGCTTTCTGCAACCGGATTTATTTATCTCGGACTGGCCTTTTTAGTCATCAGCGCGCTTGCATAAAGCACGGGATGAGTCCTTCCTGAATCTTCATTTGCAAAGAAAAGCCAGAGAGAGAGAGAGAGAGAGAGAGACCTGTTTTCACTCTCACTGAGGCCAAATCCACACTACACAAATAATCCAGCTTGAAACTGGATTATTTGCCATGGCTCCTTCCTATGGAATCCTGGGATTTGTAGTTTTACAAGGTCTTTAGCCTTCCCTGCTAAAGAGTGCTGGTATCTCACCAAACTACCAAACCCAGGATTCCATAGGAACGAGCCATGGCAAATAATCCAGTTTCAAACTGGCTTTTTTTGTGTAGTGTGGATGCACCCTGAGTCAAGCCAGTGAAGTCATAACTTTAGTTGAATTTGCCTTTTATTACTGTTCACCAGAATCTTGCATGGAAGTTACGTCTTTGTAAGTGGGTGTATGTCTGCAGAGATTAGAACTGGCCTGTTTCATAGCATCTGTATCCAGTGGAGGGCTGCTGTTATTTTACTATGTAGTACAGCTGACAAAATGATCATTGGAGCAATGGGGCCAATGCACAATGGGACCAATGTACCATGGGTACCAAGGCACCTCAGTCCCATTGGGATACTCTTGCCTGTGCCCCATTACACATCTTTACAATTCACTAACCAGGTTTCTTAGTGCCTACTTAGCTAAGTACAGGTTGTAGTATGTGGGGAAATAATTATTGTAATGTAATACAATCTTGTGTACTCCATTCACATTTCTAAGTTAAGTCTAGGAATTTACCCTGCATGCTTTTCAGTTCTCCCAACTTCCCCTTCTCTTATTTCACTAGGCAATTTCAGCCAGCTGGAGCATTTATTCACATGACCTAATTTAAATATTATGATCCTTTGTTCAAGCCCTTTTAAGTTAAAGTCTCCATGCGGCTGAAGCCATGCCATGATGTTGTTCCTTGCCATGATGTTGTTGCTGTGGTTATTATTGTTGCTTTTCAAGTCACCATGCAGCCCCCTCCGCTAAAGGCTGGGTGAGTCTCATTCTACCCTAAATCCTCTTAGTTAGTTAGGAACCCTTTTTAAGTTTGTTTTAGTATGTAGATTAAGATTGATATACCTTCAGTAAACTTTTGATATGCATTTTTAAACTGACTTCTTTGTTTTTAATAAGTCTAATTGATTGGGTGATCAGACCACACATTTAAATGTTAATTGAGCTGTCTCGGCATTCCTAATGCATCACTCCAAGTCATGAATTTGAAAGAAAATGTTTTTACTTTTTAAAGAAGATATTTTTATTCTTTTAAAAAGGGCTAGATCCCTGGAATTTTTTAATACATTTTTATTTTTAGACTCATACCTCCTACATAGGTTGCCCCCATATCCACTGATTTGGTAGCCATGGTTTCACTTGTCCATGTTCCCAAAATATGTTCTCTCTAGGCATTTCTAGGTCCTCCACTGTGATTCTATGGTCAACGTCTGGTGTTCATCTCATTAACAATAAAAGGGTTCCCTATTATCTACAGTTTCAGGTATCCATGGGGGGTCTTGGAACATATCCCCCACGGATAAAGGGGTTGACCTGTATACATAACGTTACATTAAGTAAAAGTTGACAGGATTCTGGGGTGCATTATTCATTTTAATGGCCCTTTGGGGGTGTTGAAGGTGAGTGGGTATAAAGCAGCTATGCATGCTACATTGGGAAAAAAACAGTCTTCTCTTTGTAGGGCAGGCCAATCCCCATCTGATTAAAGATCAACAACCATAAAAGAGAGTGTCCCTCAACAGAACAAACTGAACAGGCACGCAACTCGACACCACCATAAGAAAACACCTATGAGGGCAAATGGACCCACAATGGTGGAGGAAATGTGGAGAAACTAGATAGATTTGGGAACAGAATGGAATATCTTGGAAGACAAGACAGATAGAATGCCAAACCAAAGGATTATACCAAATTTTGCTGCATGTAAATACAAAATTTAAAAAAGAATTAAACAGTTTATAAGTTTACAAGGAGCTCTGGTAGTGCAGTCGTTAAATGCCAGTACTGCAAAGTCACCAAGTTGCAAGTTCAATTCCAGAGGGCTCCTTTTGTAGGTCGGTAAAATTAGTACCCGGCTTGTGGGGGCAATTAGCTAATACACATTGGAAACTGCTTAATGCAGTGTAGATGTGTAAATTGCTATTGCTTAAAACAATTTGTAAGCCGCTCTGATAGCCTTGTGGCTGAAGAGTGGGGTATAAATAAATAAATAAATAAAATAAAAAATTATTATTTACTGTTTCATTGATTTTATTGTTTTATTACTTGATTTTGATTTTACTGTATTATTGCGGTGTGGAGAGGATACACTATAATATCACAAGCAACGTTGGAGTTTTTAAGAAATGAAAATCAGTATTAAAATATCTTAAATAGGTAGATACTAAAGTAATACCAAAATCCATCTATATAAACAGAAAAAAATCCACCATCAAAAGCTAGCAAGCTTCTAGTTGAACTATATGAATTACATGGAAAACTGACAGTGTCTGCTGGAATATGGTACCATCAAAGCATGCTGGAAAGTATGAGTTATACACCTGCATGCTCCTTAATTAATCACGCTCATAGTTTGCAAAACAGTGTTGTGGTTAAAAGGTTAGAGGGCACTGCAGGGGTATGACAGGTGTGATGCATATGGCTCATTATGAATCCTGGGGAAAAAATGAAAATGTTTTTTCATATGCATGACTCTATGACTGGAATGATATTCCCCTATTCCCACCCTCTCTCCTTATGGCCTTTCCACTTTCTCAACATATTTTAACACAGTTTTAGCACAAATTACCTTCTCCTTTTCCGATAGTTAGGAAGGCTGCTTGGTGGTCACCAGCAACAAAGAAGTACATCCCCCAAAAGAGAAAACAAAGGAGAATGAAGATTTGCATGATGATTGCATATGGTATTCACCAATATAAACATACAGTTAAAAATAGTGACCGGAATCTTGTTGGGGACTGACATGTACAGGAATTAGAACTGCACAGCTGCATAATGTCCATATCCGGTAGAGGGCTGCTGTTACATTACTACATAGCAGAGCTTGCAAAGTGCCTGATGCCCCAATCCCTGCATATATATATATATATATATATATATATATAAAATGGCATTATTTTCAGATTTTTTTTGCTCCCAAATCATGCAGAAAGCCTCCTGTCATGGCCCAGGACTCAGACTCAGAGTATGAGGACAATGCTGCAGCTCACCCTGTGGAATGGCAGCCTCAAAAGAGAGCAGAAGGAGAAGCTCTCTTAATCAAGGTCAGCTGGCTGCAGCCAATTTAAGAAACAGCTCTTACCCACATTCTCTGTGGGAAATAACCTATTGTTCTCCAGTTTTGGCATGTGTTCTTGTGATTCTGCTTCAGAACCTTGACCTTGGACTGGATGATGACCCTGTTTGACTCTCAGACTCTTGAACTAGTTTGTGCTTCTCTCCTGCTTATTCAGGGACAAGACATCCTTAAAGGAAAGTTTGTCTCTAGTAACTTTGTTTAATTTACTGCCCTGCCTTATCTGTAAGAAATCTGAGTGAATTGCTTCCTTCCTTTCTTAAATTATAATATTTTTACTGTTAAAAAACCATTAACAACTGCATACCTTAATCAAATTCACACCACCAACAAACACATATCAAACACTACACATATAATAACATTACAAACATTATAATTTCCTAATCTAAAATACAAACACACATTATGTTATTTCCTACCATCTAGTTATTATTCAACTATTATCTTACTTTCTCCTAATTGTATTTTCTTTCATCATTCTACTGTATACATGTATCTCATTTATAAATGAATCATTACACATCAATATCTTAACCTAATCAAAGATCTATAAAAACAAATTAAGATCACACTTAATATAATTTCCCCGTTTTTGCATCAAATGTTTTTCAATCACTGCCCAGTCTTTCTTGAATTTTGATAAAGAATTCTCATTTAATAAAATAGTTAGTTTATCCATTTCTGCTAGTTCATAAAGCTTCATAAGCCAATCTTCTTGTGTCGATATAGAGCAGTCTTTCCATTTCTGTGCGTATAGAAGTCTAGCTGCAGTCAACATATATTGCAATATATTTCCATGTCCCTTCTCCATTTCTCCTTCTGTTAAGCCCCAACAGATAAAATTCAGGTTTCAGCTGGAATTCAATTTTTAGAATTTCTTCTTTCATTTTATGCATTGATGTCTAAAATTTCTTAGCCTATTATGAATTGCTTCCTTCCTAACAACCAACTGTGGGAGTGCTAAAGCCTGAATATGTAAAAACACCTACAACCCACCAAAAAAGCCCCAAGCGTCACCAAGCACCCCCAAACACCTCTATACCTCTGAACTACATACCACCCTCCTGAACCTCCAGACATGGCAATATGCTGCCAGATGGTGCCTGGGCACCTCTTACCCTCCCCCAGCCACAAAATGACCATGACAGCACTTTTCAGAGCTTGGACGCTGCCCTCCAGCAGGAGAGGGGATACTTGTCTGAGGAGGTAGTGAATGCTTCCTTCTGCAACATCCAAAAAAGGACATACACTCCCATCACTCCAAGTTACCCAAGTGCATGCCACAGACAAGCTTCCAGCCTGAACCTCGCAAGCCCACAATTCAGTACAGTAGGACCCCTATATCTGCGGGGAACTGGTTCCATAGGGGAGCGTGGATAATGAAATCCATGGATAATAGTGAACACCCGTCACTGCCATGGGAGTGATCCTGAGGGGCGATCCTGGGGGCGAAGGGAGAGAGGAGGTGAAATCTATTTCTCCCCTCCCTTCGCCATCATCGCCATTCCTGCCACGGGAGCAATCCTGAGGGGTGATCCCATGGTTGAAGGGAAAAGGGAGGTGAGATCTCTCCTCCTCACCTCCTTCCCCCATTCACACCCCCTGCTGTCACCATCCACAGATAATTGAATCAGCGGATGGTGAATCAGCAGATATGGGGGTGCTACTTGTTTCTCTGAGCATTGTGGGAAACTGGAGAGATTTACATGGTTGCTCCAATGAAGTAGTAATGATTGACAACCCCCCCCCTTTGTTTCCAAAGATAGACCCATTGCAGGCATTGGCAATAGACCCCCTGAAGGCGTTGAGATTAAGGTTGCAAATTCAGGATTGCCCCAGGCTTGAGGTTTCCAGACCAAAACCTGATGTCCAAGGGTGGCCCTTGGTGATGTCATAAAGCATTATGCCTTAAGTACCAACCACCTTTGCTCACAGCTTTTGCTGTTCAAACACAGACACGCACAGAACCTATTTTTTTTCCCTATTTGGAAATTAAAATAGAAGGTTTACCTAAAGCAGCTGTTCCTAGATCAAGGTGAAACAATGAGAGTATTCCTTCTCACCTTCTTAAGGATAATGAACATTTAATACTTGCAGAGCAAATGCACAGCAGAGTGGATGGTGAGCCCTGGCACCACAACGACTAGGAGGGGAGAAGAAGCTAACTAAGTAAACACAGAGAATCCCCTGGAAATTTTTTAGCAAGCTGCAGCAACAAATCAATTAACCCTTGGAAATTGTAGCCAGCTGCTCTGGTTGCTGAGCTGGAAATTTGCACCCAGTCCTTTCCTCTTGAAAAGTGCTGAGTCTAGCAAAACTGGAGAATTTTCAGCCTTGTCTCCCACCTGAGAATGACCCATGAAAACTGGAGACTCAAGGCCAGGCCTGGAGATCTGGCAACCCTGATTGGGATGCTGGTAGCTGCCTGAGGATGCTTTTTGTTGGTGCTTGGCTTGCTTTTCTCATAATCAGGAGTTGCCTTGCTATGAATGAATGTTTTTCAACATGCCTGAAATCCATGCCTGGGCAGGAAGAAGTGTCAAATCTGTTTCCAGATGCTGTATTTACAACAACATGATTGTGCACAAAGCACACCCATTCTCTGGTGATCTTTTTTTAAAATGCTTTTGGATCCACTAGGCAAGATCTTGAAACTACCCAAACACACTCCCTGAAGGTATTAAGCAAAGTGCTTCCTTTTGTCAGAAAGAGAAAGAATGAAAAAAAAAAATCCCTCTTCTTTGTTTCTGGAAACAGAAGCAAAATCCCCACCTGGGAGTGGACATAGTTGTTGTAAAAGAAGCAGGCTTAGAGGAGGTTTGTACTTAACAGTTGTACCTGTTAGACAAAAGCTTCAGAAATTACAAAACAGCTGATCAGCTACATCTGTCTCCATAGGCTCCCCTTTTAAGCCTCGCCTGCCACAGAAGCCTTTACATGAATGAAGAGGTCATTTATCTAATGGAGTGGCCTTTGGCTCATGGCCAAAATAGAAGAAATACCTCAGAAGACAAGACAAACAGAGAATGGGGTTGGGGGAGAGAGAAAATTGCGAACAAAAATAGGTGGCTCTCAGCTACCACTACTTACCCTCCCCACACATAATATGGCAGGATTTTGATTTGTTGGGAAGGACAGGCAATTTTTGATGTTCCTGGAGAAGCCCCTTGGCAGATTTGAGTGGGTCAGGACATCGGGTTAATAGGCCATACTCTCCAACTGCCCCAATTTGACAGGGACAGTCCTGGTTAATTCTATGCCATCCCATTTTTTTGACTGCTTTTTAAATGTCCTGGTTTCTCTCTCCTCCTTTTCACTTTCCTCCTTTGTCCCCAGCTTACTTCAATGGTTGCAAACTGAGTTCAAAGGGCAAAAGCAGTTCACTCTCAGTAACTCAGCCGGGAGGGGAGGAGAAGAGAGGGCAAACTCTTGCCCTTGTTATCTGCAGATTCAGGCAAAAGCAAACTGCTGCAACCTCCCCTAGTTTGTCTGTGTTAGCTGCCTTGACACCCCCCCTCTTTTAATATTTCATAAATTTGCTTATTATTGACACTCCACATAGTTGGTAGTAGACCAGTGACTCCGAAGTACAAGGAATCAAGGTTTGCTCAGGAAACCTAAGGACGTAGCCTACTAAAATTCCTAAGAGGTACACCTGAGTAAGGATTAAGCAAACCCGCCATTGAATTGGTGAGTTAGGGAGGAGATGGGATAATTCTTCTGGACATACATAGACATGAATCATTCAATAATCCCATCAAGGTAGCTGGACACTCTTTGCTTGAAAAACTGGTCTTTCCTCTTGCCCATCCTAAAACAATAGAGGTTTGCCTGAGACCCATCAGTTTTAATGTTTCCACCATTAGTGGTTGTTAACCTATCTGGAGAATCCATTGTTTAACCTTGGGAAACTCTGGCAGATGTTGTATTCCACTCATAATACCCCTTCAGGGGGAATATTGGGTATACATATCACCCTAAAACACCACCAAAGTGGGCTCAGTTTCCCAGAGGCTATTACTCTGTTGGGTTGCTGGGTCACCCAGTGCTTCCAGCTGTTCTTCTTCTCTACACAAATTTCTGCTCGTCAGACAGGTATAGTATAACCCGTCATCCTGAACTCTATTCCTGTATCCCAATACTTACTACTTCCTTTGATAACTTTGTGTGAGTGCTTGAAGCCTGAGGGTATGTATGCATGCGTTCCCCTGATTATTTTCCAATAAAAAAAATATTTTATCCCCTGGCTTTGGGTCTCATCAGTGAGTACCAGTATACACAGGTCAAAAGATCCCACCATTACCTGACCTCTTGCAGCCACTATTTCAGCTAACTGAAATTCCCCATCTTAATTCAGACACTAGTGGGTTCCCCCACACAAACTGTGTAACATCTGTTCTACCTCAGTAATACTTTTTTCCATCTTGACCACACTCTGAGGTTGCTTGGCCACACATGTTCCAGTTTTCATCTGTGATGTTGAAAGGTATGACAGGTTTGTCATGAATTGCCATCGAGCTGGCTTTGACTTAAGGCAACCCTATGAATGAGAGACCTCCAAGACACCCTGTCATCAATAGCCCTGCTCAGGGCCTGCAGACTCAGATCTGCGGCTTTCCTTGGTTTGAGTAATTCCACCTGCAGTGCAGTCTTTTCCTACTTTCTCCCATTTTACCATCATTATCATCTTTTCTAATGAGTCATTTTATTTCCAAAGCACAATAGCATCCATTTTGTCATTTTTGGCTTCTAGACAGAGTTCAGGCTTGATTTGCTCTAGGACTTATTTATTGATCACTTTGGCAGTCCATGGTATCCATAGAACTCTGCTCCAGCACCCATTTCAAATGAATGTTAATTGGGATGAAGAAGGAGAGTAATTTTGCTTTACACTACTTTTGTTGCATACCTTGCACCAAATCATCCAGTATGAACCCAAGTCAAAGCAAAGCAAAACAAAAAAAGAAACATGCTATTTGCAAGACTGAAACTTCAGCAAGAAGTGACTCTAAGGACTTTATCAGACAAGTCAAATATGGCGTCATAAGAACGCCTAATGATCCCAAAAGGGCGCATGTACCAGACAATGTTGCCCTTTCGCGATCATATATCATTTAAAATCATCCTATTTTATTGATGGGTACAATCCGTCAATTGATCTCTGGCAGCGATTTGTTGCCGGCATAGCTGGGCATTTGAATCCGTGTGCCATTGTACTCACGTGAATGCAGCATCAATGGACAAACACTTCTGGGTGAGATTGGGACAGCCAGGTAGGGTACGCTCATTTTATCACACACACACACACACACACACACACGTGTACTTGGAACTTTTTAAGTGCATTTTTGTGCTTTCCTTAACTTTTTGTGTCTTTCTTTTGTTTGTTTTTTTGAAATTCCTGCGTGAGGGTCTTCTCGTGAGAATCCAGGTGATTTCAAACCTGGAAATAAATGGAGCTCCATTTGAGCTCCCTTAGTGCCTGGGCTGCCTCTTTAACACCAGTATAGGTCTGGTGCAGGGGTGTGGGTGTGTGTTTGGCAGCATAAAAACGCCACAATTTATGCCAGCAAAAGAACATTAAAGTGTGGTGGTCTGATAAAATCCTAGGGCTGTAGCAAGCTTTACCTTTCTTATTCCCAGTTGTATCTCCTGCTTCAAAGGATTTATAAGAAACATGTGGCCCACTTTTATAAAGTCATGGGTTTTACTTTCTCCCTGGAAAGTTGCTTAAGCTGTTGGCAGAAGGGAAACTGGAACACTGAAAACTTCTCTTCCAAAGGTTGCCATGATCAAAATATGATATTCTTGTAGGTAGACAGAGCCCTCTGCTGCAAAAAGGTCAGTACTGCAAGAGAGAGAGAAATAATTTAGTGATTTAGTGATAATTTAGTAATTATATTTAAAATCTTCTTGAAGGCTTAAGAGAAAGCTAATTGGAAAAAACAAGATGAACTGTCTTCACTTTCTCTTTTCTGGTCTATAAACTGTGGGGGAGGGAGGGTTGTCCAGTTTGCCATGAACTGAAACATCATCATCATCTTCATCTCAGTTTCTTAGTATATTATATGTCACCAACCAGAACCTTAGAACAGCAATGATTCAGATACTATTCAAGAATCTGGGAATCAGTGAAATATTATCAGATAATGTGGCATGTTCCAAGTACTGTAGTGTCATTTTTTTTTATGTAATTGGGCTCTTGTGATGCTATCTAGAACAATTTCATTTAGATTTTTTTCCAGTCCATTTGGGATTGCTTCCAGAGCACCAATCACCACTGGGACCACAGTTGTTTCCTTTTCCCAGAAGTGCTGAATCTCAGTTTGGAGGAGGAGCAGGAGGAAGAAGAAGATTTAGCCAAGACCATTCTGTAACTGCAGCAGGCTGGCAAGTGACCTTCATATCCTGTTCTATTTTTATGCATAGTGCTCTTTTACCACAGCCCTACTTAACAGGGGAGAGTCCTCTTTGAAGGGTTCTTGAAAGGCTTTTATTTGAAGGTGTCTTCTGTTTGGAGGGCTATCCACTCCATGTCCAGTTTAAAATAGACAGCCCTAAAAAGAGAGGGCAGCAGTCCTGAAGTTACTTATACAGTTGGACCCCTGTATCCACTGGGTTCGATTCCTGGACTTACCATGGATACCAGAAACTGCAGAAATACAGTGTCCAAATCAAAGGAAGTAGTAGTACCCCTCTATTCTCTTTTGACCAGACCTTAGCTGGAATAGTGTGGACAGTTTTGAGCAGTACAATTTAAGAATATTAATGAGCCAGAAAACATGGTGGCTAAAGAATCAAGGAACTGAGCCATACAAAGAATGGTTGAGGAAGGTGGGTATGTTTATCCTGGAGAAGAGAAGACTATGGGATGATGGAGCAAGCTTGTTTTCAGCTGTTCCAGAACACAGGACCAAAACCAATACAGATTCAAATTACAAGAAATGGGATTTTGACTAAACATTAGAAAGACCTCCCTGACATTAAGAGCTGTTTGTCATCAGAAACGTAGTGGACAGAAATTGGACAGCCATTTGTCAGAGATGCTTTATCTTGACAAGCCGCTTAGGGTGTCTGCTTGGGAGAAAGGCAGTATATAAATCAAATACATAAATATAATGCAGCAGCATGAAGCTGGACTAGATGATCTTTGAAGTCCCTTCGAACTGTAGAGTTCTTTAGGCAGGATCCTACTGAGAGCCAAAGGAGTGGGAAACTCTGCTGGAGTATGGGGCCGGGGAGGTCTCCATGGAGCCTCTGAAGGCTCCGTGAAGGCCCTGGGTGGGAGGGGGAAGGCCCTGGGAGGGAGGGGGAGAGCCGGGGAGGCCTCCACGGAGCCTTCGAAGGCTCCATGAAGGCCATGGGAGGGAGGGGGAGGGCCGGGGAGGCCCTGAGAGGGAGAGGGGAGGGCCGGGGAGGCCATCACGGTGCCTTTGAAGGCTCCATGAAGGCCATGGGAGGGAGGGGGAGGGCTGGGGAAGCCTCCACAGAGCCTTCGAAGCCTCCGTGAAGGCTGTGAGAGGGAGGGGGAGGGCTGGGGAGGCCTCCACAGAGCCTTCGAAGGCTCCATGAAGGGCCTAGGAGGGAGAGGGGAGGGCTGGGGAGGCCTCCACAGAGGCTTCAAAGGCTCCATGAAGGCTGTGGGAGAGAGGGGGGAGGGCTGGGGAAGCCTCCACGGAGCCTTCGAAGCCTCTGTGAAGGCTGTGAGAGGGAGGGGGAGGGCTGGGGAGGCCTCCACGGAGGCTTCAAAGGCTCCGTGAAGGCCGTGGGAGGGAGAGGGGAGGGCTGAGGAAGCCTCCACGGAGCCTTCGAAGCCTCCGTGAAGGCTGTGAGAGGGAGGGGGAGGGCCGGGGAGGCCTCCACGGAGGCTTCGAATGCTCCATGAAGGCCATGGGAGGCAGGGGGAGGGCTGCGGAGGCCTCCACGCAGCCTCCGAAGGCTCTGTGAAGGCCCTGGGAGGGAGGGGGAGGGCCAGGGAGGCCTCCACGGGGCCTCAGGAGGGTCTCCGGAGGCCCCGTGAAGGCCTTGGGAGGGAGGAGGGAGACAGGGGAAAGCGACTATGGGGCCTCCAGAGGCCCCATGGTCGCTTTGGCCAGGGAGGGGAAGGCAGTCATTGTTCACGGAATTTTCACATTCGTGGGGGTCTGGGGAACCTATCCCCCACGAATGTGAAGGGTTGACTGTATATGCAATGCACTAGGTGAGCATGACAGAAAGGATTTAGCCCGCAAATTGCAAAAGGTAATGTCCTGATGTCTTTGTTTAACCGTTTTCAAGGCTGTGCCATAACCCAGCTTTAGAAGGAAGGATGGTGAAAACCCAATTGTTAACCACCTCTACCACTATCACACATCACACTCTCTGACGCCAGGAAGGAGGCTCTCAGCAAGTGATCAGGTTGGTCACATGCAGGTGGCCTGATGACATGCTGGGGGTTTCCTTCCGAGCTGCAGAGCAACATCAGTGGCAAAGGCATCAAGCGATACAGCCTGGTATGCGGGTACAGACTCCTGTGTTCCCATGCCAGACCCAACCAGGTTTTCCTGAATAATGCAGGTTTTCCCAGCAGTTATTTTGAAACTCAGATGTCATCAGGACTGTCCAGAGGTGAATCGGGGCAAGAGCTCTACATTGTTTAGACTGCTGGCTTCAACATAGGGGGGAAGCCAGGGTAAATTACCCCTCTAGACGAGTCCTAAGACACCGATTCATAAGAAGGAGTTATGCAAATCATCCAGTTTCAACCTGGATTGTTCCTCTAGTGTGGATGCCCTAACTTTAATTATTCTTATTAGAAGGGCCATTATGTTTCTTTCACCAGCTACCCACCAAACAGCTGGCTGCATGAGATTGGCAGGGCCCTAGTGCTGGAGAGGATGGGCTGCCTTCTCTCCTTCAGGTTGGAGCAGTCATTTTGTCCTTCAAAATAATAAAAGACTGTCAAAATAAGTTTGTAGTTTCATGAGGCACCAGCACTCTTTGGCAGGGGAGGTTAAAGACTGGGGGGGGAATCCCTAGGACACAAATAATCCAGTTTGAAATTGTTTTAGATTCCCTTTAGCCTTCTGTGACAAAGAGTACTGGTGCCTCATCAAACTACCAATCCCAGGATTCTGGAGGAAGGGGCTATGCAAATCATCCAGTTTCAACCTGGATTGTTTCTCTAGTGTGGATGCCCTGCTTCTTGTAAAACTTGAAATGGCAAGATTCCATAGGAGGGAGCAATGGCCAACAATCCAGTCTCAAACAGGATTATTTGTCTAATGTGGAACTGTGTCACCCTAACATTAATTATTATTATTAGAAGGGCCGTTGTGTTTCTTCCTCCAACTACCCACCTCACAGGCAGTTAGGTTAGATTGGCAGGCTCCTGGTGCTGGAGAGAATTGGCTGCCTTGTCTTGCTGATGGAGGAGCAGCCATTTTGTCCTTTCAATGATTATCTTTCAGAGACTGTCAAAATAAGTGTGTAGTTTGGTGAGGCACCAGCACTGTTTGGCAGGGAAGGGTAAAAACCAGTGGGGGGATCCATAGGATACAAATAATCCAATTTGAAATTGTTTTATTATTTATTTATTTTTTTATTTATACCCCGCTCGTCAGCCACAAGGCTATCAGAGCGGCTTACTAATTGTTTTAAGCAATAGCAGTTTACACATCTACACTGCATTAAGCAGTTTCCAATGTTTTCATCAAAATACCAATCACCCTACTCAGATCCTGCAAACGCAGGGCAGTGATTTCCTTGGTTGAGTGCCCACCTGTAAAGCAGTCATAATCCAATGAGGGGTCCAAAACACAATACCCTCAGTTTGATCAGTTTGGCTTTTAGAGAGAATTCGGGCTTGATCTGTTCTAGGACTCATTTTGGTAGCCCATGGTATCTGAAAAACTCTTATCCAGCACATTTCAAATGAGTTGATTCTCTTCCCATCAGCTTTCTTCCCTGTCCCGCTTTCACACCCATACACAAACACTGGAAATGTGATAGCATACATGATCATAACTTTGGCATTCAATGGTAGATCTTTTCACTTGAGGATCTTGCCTAGTTCCTTCATAGCTGCCCTTTCAAATCCTAGAGGTCAGCTAGACAGGATAATTAATTGTGTAAAATAGCACATTGCCTCACTATTGCAGCAGTGTTTAGTTGTCCCCATGATCCATTCGCAAGGTCACTGGCATGGAAAGCTGCAGTTCACACAGAGCATGCCTGTGAGAAAAGATGGTGGCCACAAGTGAATTACATGTGTTATTATTCAAGCAAAATCTCCATCCATTTCTCCCTCTCTCTTTTTTTTTGCCTTCCTAAATTAGAGAAGTGGAAGAGTGATCCTCTACTTAAAACCATTTTTTTTCTTGCTCTTCTGCTCCCCAAAACACTGGATCATTTCCCCCAGGAAAAAAAACCAATGGCAGCTCCAGCCGCTTCGTTGCTTGCAATCCTGCCTCCGTGCAGGTCTGACCAATCACGTTTGACTTCCAGGATGTGCCCCATTTTGAATTGGTTGTCCAGACAGGCGGTTATGCACATTTTTGCATACTTTTTGAAAAAGATTGCAAGAAACAGCAAAAGCTGTTATTGCAAGCTACTTGGAGTTTTCAGCCCCCCTCCTTCCCAATATGGTGAATCCCAGCAGGAGCTCATCTGGACAAAAGGTATTCTGCCCACATTCTGTGAGGACTTTTTTTCATTGTCTAAGCAAATCCCCTAGTCTTCTGATTGCTTGACTACAGTCTGCACTTTGATATATGACTGAGCCAAGGTATACAAAGTCTTTGATTGTTTTGATGTCTTCAGTATCCACTTTAAAGTTTTAAAAAAATCTGTTATCCAAAAACAGTAGGGCCCCCGTATCCACTGATTCATTATCCACTGATTCAGTTATCCATGGGACACAAAACAACACATCTACCATAGAGTCTTCCTAGAAAATGTGTCCTCTCTAACCATTTTCTAGGTCCTCCAAGGCAACTCTGTGCTATTTTAAACCAGAGCCCATGATTTTCAATTGTGTTTGCTATTATCCATGGTTTTCAGTAGGGGGGGAACCAATCCCCAGTGGATATGAGGGTCCTACTGTACATCTGGTAAAAGCATATATTTTAGCTGTGGGGAAATGTTGGCCTTCAGATGTTTTGAACCCTAACTCCCATAAACGCTTACCAGTGACCATGCTAAGTGTGGCTGATGGGAACTATAGTCTAAACCACCTGTAGGTCTAAAGGTTCCCTCATTCCTGCAGTACATTATAAACCCAATACAGGTTGCCTCCTCCCGCCATATCCGTAGATCCAATATCCCGGCCCGAAGATTCAGCTGTCTTTTTCCCCTTGAGCTGCCATTGGATTTTTTTTAAATCTCTATTTTAATCTTTTTAAATTCAATATTATTTTAAGGGGTGGGCGGGTTAGGGTATCGATGGCAGGGAAGGGTGTAATTATGGAGTTTTATATGCTGTCCCGATTGTGTTGCAGAGGGGTGGGATAGAAATAAATGTTATTATTGTTATTATTATTAATTTCAGTTATCCACGGCTGAAAAAAGGGGGACAGATACCATAGAATCATGCTGGGAAATGCCTATAGAAGTGTCCTCCAATGCAACTCTATGGTATGTTTGTACAGGAAGTCCTTAATTTTAATAGAGTTTGCGATGATCTGTGATTTCATTAATAAATGGTAAGTACAGAAACATATCTCCTGCAGATATTGGAGAGGGGAGAGACCTATATAACGTCTGAATGACAGGTTAAGGCTGGGCAGCTTGGAGCCTCATAAAGTGCCAAAACAAAACAGATAAAACATGGATAATTTTGCACCTAGTCTCAGATACTCTCTAGCACAGGGTTTCTCAACCAGGGTTCCCTGGAACCCTAGGGTTCCATAAGAGGTTGCTAGGGGTTCCATGAGATATTAAGATTGAAAAAAATAAACTTTTTTTTTTTTTTTTTAGCTGTAGATATAATAATTTTTAGGCAGGGCTTCCCTGAGACCTGAACATTGTTTCAAGGGTTCCACCAGGGCAAAAAAGTTGAGGAAGGCTGCTCTAGCAAGATCTCTAGCATAAGAAAAGAGCTACAATGTGTCTTCTTCCCTCTTTTCCTGATATTAGACCTTATTAAATGCTATTTCAAAAGGCATTTTGATGGATGCACAACTGGGCACTTGTCAGCAATCCAGCATTCATGAAAGAAAAGCATGATGGCAAGAAGTCATAAATCTTGCTTAGATATTTCAGTTTATTTTTTTTTAACTCTCCCCAAATTTCTCATGCAACATATACTTGTGGCTGCTAGTGACACATTATGAAATATGAATATTACACCAAAGACAATAACATACATTTTTGATGCACTCTACTTTTTTGGCAAGCACAGGGATTATTTTTTAAAATCTATTTATTTCACATAAGTATGCATGAGTACTCAGTGCCATATACAATTTAGATAAAATTGCAATAAAAATAAGACACAGTAAATACATTAAAATAATAAGCTAAAATAACTAAATAAAATAAAAACTGAAGCAGAAGTCTTATTTGGGATTAAAAAAAAGACATAATCACCATTATTGTTATTATTATTGTCATCATCCCACCTTTTTTCCAGTTTGAGAATCAAAGCAGCTCACAAATGTTAAAATAAAAATGGTTACCAAAGTTGTAAATAATAGTTACAAAAAATTGTTACAAAAATTGTTACAAAAAAAGTTTTAAAATATTTGCAAAAGTCTGATCTCCTGCTAACATTCTGCTGCTAAGATTATCTTTTTGACCCATCATTTTGATCATGTTACCACACTTTTGATATCTCTTAATTCCTTCTATACCCATTCCTTCTAGGATTCAGTATAAGCTTCTTGTTTTAACTTTCAAAGCCCATACAACCTAACTCCCCCCACCCCTACCTTTCAGCCCTCATTTCTTTTTACTGGCAGATATCTGTGTTCCAGGAACTCCGGAGGGCATCCACACTAGAGGAATAATCCAGGTTGAAACTGGATTATTTGCATAGCTCCTTCCTACGAAATCCTGGGATTGGTAGTTTTACAAGGTCTTTAGCCTTCTCTGACGAAGCGTGCTGGTGCCTTATCAAACTGCCAATCCCAGTATTCCATAGGAAGGGGTTATGCAAATAATCCAATTTCAGCCTGGATTATTTCTCTGTTGTGGGTGCCCTTCTCACTAATCAAGGGTTTCTTCTTCCCTGGCTCATATTTGTAAGCCTTTCTCACTCGCTGCCCCATATTTTTGGAATTCCCTCCCAGAACATTTGCAGACTGCTCCTTCTCTCAGTGTTTTTAACTCTCAATTTAAAACGTTTCTGTTTTCCAAAGCTTTTGGAATTTTAGTTTGATACTGTTTTGTGATCTTGTATATTTTGATCACATGTATTGGTCAGTTTGTTTTATTCTTATATTTTCTTGTTGTTTCAGACTATATTCAGACTTTCAGATATCCTGGCCCTAAGCTGTTTATAGGACTTTATAGCACACTTTGTACTACCGATGACATATGCTCCAACATTTCACAGATGAAAACTGGGACACATGCAGCCAAGCAACATCAGAGTGGAGTCAAGATAGCAAATGTTATTAATGAGGAGGAACACACCAACTGCAGCAGTTTGTTTTTGCCTATGCCTACTGGGAAGGGCAAGACTCTGCCCCTACTTCTTCTCTCTCCCCCACCACTGAATTAACAGAGTGGGCCCTACTTTTGGACTTTGAACTTTCTACCAATTGAAGTAGACTGAGGGTCAAGGGGGAAAGGAGGAGAAAGAGAGAGAAACTGGGACATTTTAAAAACAGATGTACAGGTGGGATGACAGAGGATTAATTGGGACTCTCCCTGCCAAATCAGGACCACTGGGAGGTATATGATGGATAATATATAGACTGTGGCCAACATACAGCTCCCTGGCTGTATTTTGTGGCCATTACTGCCCCCCGCCCCAACCTTTATCACCACTCTGGTGAAACCAGCAAGGCAAAAAAAAGGATGTCTTCCCTTTCAGAAGGAGACACTCTATCCACCTGTTGGTGGGACTCTATGGTGCAGGAGAGCACTCTAACACAGTGACTCTTAACATTTTCTTTACCAGAGACACCCCCCCCCCTTTAAATATATTTTGCTGCCAAAAACCTCCAAGACTTGAATCAAGATTTGAAACTGTAATAATAATACCTGATAAAATAATATAGTTACACCATCCATTAAACCTTCCCTCTGAGGCACTGGAGGGGAGGGAAGATTTTTCTCCTGCATCTTCCTTCAAGTTTGTAGCTGAAGCAATTTGGATGCCAATGTGCAGGCCAAGCCAGCCAGCCTTTGCCTTGGATCCTGTCACATGGCTGCTCCACTGCAGGGAGGAGGTTGGCTGAGCATCCTTCAAGCCTTCGCAGACCCTTCGCAGATCCCATTATTTTAATAGGGTTCACTGTTATCTGTGGTTTCTGGTATCCATGGTAAGTCCAGGAACCAAACCCCCACAGATACGGCAGTGTGACTGTATATCTCTCACAAATGTTTTTATAGGTTATACTGCACTCCATTATTTTGTATGTGCTCCACATAAGGAAACTGTAATTCCCTAAAAATCAACAATGTATGTGCCTTTCACTTGCCTTAATTTGACTGCTACAGAGATTGGGGAAAACCTTTGTGAGTTTCATCACAGCAGACTGCAAGGAAAGAGCACTGGGACTGGGGAGGAAAGATTACACTCTATCACTAACAACTTCAAATCAAATATAGAAATGGTAAGTTAAAAATGCATAGTCCACCAGCCCTTGGGAGCATATCTAGTGCACAGATTTACAGGACCTTGTTAAACATGCTTGCTCAGAAGAATGTTCTGCTGCAAGCAGTGGGACTCTAATGCAACCATCCTTACCACATGATAATTCCCAGGATTTATTATTTTTTTTAAGGAAAACTTCAACAGTTAAAAGACTCACATCCACGCATCAGCAGCAGCATTAATGCTGAGCTTGGAAGTTATTTTTTGGACTGCAGCTCCCAGACTGCTATGGCTATGGTCACTGGCCATTTTGGCTGAAGACTGCTGGAAGTTATAGTCCAAAAAAAGTAAGCTTGCAAGCTCTGCCTTGTGTGCAGGCAAGCCCAAGGCACAGTAAAGTGCTAGTCCTGGGCAGCAAATTTTGGATGCCATGCAAGGGAAGCAATATTTTTAGTTTTTTTTTTAATTGAATCTTTAGATTTGCCTACACAGGCAGGAAACACGGCACCTACCTCGTAGCTCTGCAGGAGCCCTGGAAACACCACACGCACCAGGCTTCTTCAATTGTAGACTGGAGTATCTCACCACAATGTTAGTTGCAGTGGAGTAAAAGGGCAGGCCTATGCTGATCATGTGTCCTATATATTGTACTGTTTCCCGCCACACAGCTGGGGCTGCTCCAGTGTTGTTGTTGTTTTCTGTTTGCTCATGCATGTGTATAAACAAATATACATGGTCCCAGAGTTGCCCCTCCACATTCGCGAACTTAACATTCGCGGTTTCGAATATTTGCAGGTTTTGGGACGGCCCCCGCCCTCCCAAAAGCAGCAACACAGGGTCTCTGGAGGCCCCGTTAAGGCCTTGGGCGGGAGGGAGGAGGGCCGGGGAGGCCTTCACAGGGTCCCCAGAGACGCTCCGGAGGCCCCATGAAGGCCTTGGGTGGGAGGGGGGAGGGCTGGGGAGGCATCCACAGGGTCTTCAGAGGGTCTCCAGAAGCCCCGTGAAGGCCTTGGGAGGGAGGGGGAGGCAGGGAAAAGCGACTAATGGGGCTTCCGGAGGCCCCATGGTTGCTTTGGCGGGGCAGGGGGAGGGCAGTTGTTATTCGTGGAATTTTCACATTCGCGGGGGTCTGGAGAACCTAACCCCTGCGAATGTGAAGGGACGACTGTATTACCAAATAAGTTGTAATACGCTTATCCAGATATGTGCACAATTGGGGGGGAATTTTTTTTTTTAAAGTGCCAGAATGGAGTCCCATCCACCAGAAGTTGCACTCCGGCTTTGCTCCAAGGCCAGTCCTTAGCCTCTACACAGCCAAGAATCCAGGAACCTGTCTATATGAGGGGGTGGGTAGATTGATGTGCACTAATGCCAATTCAAAGCAGCTTCTATTTGTCTTAATGGTTTTCTGACAAAATTGCAGGCACATAAAGCTATCTGCTTTCGCTGTCCCAACAGGCATACCTGCAAATCAAGATGGCGGGCACAAGTGAATTACTCACATTTTTACTGTCACCAGTTGCTGCTGCTGAACAGTATTTTTTAAAAAAGTATATCTAATGTGCAAAAGTGCAATATTCTGCCTAAATAAATTTTAAAAAGAAAAGAAAAAGGCTGTTTCATTGCCTGACCACATGATCACTAAAGCAAACATCCAAGATGGCAGTTCCGGGCACTTGCCTTGTTAGCAAGCTCCACCCTCTGCCCATGTCTGACCAATCAGCTTCCACTTCCGCTCTTATCGGAAATGAGAATGAATGCAAGTCTGATTGTCCAAACAAGTGACAATGCCCATTCTCTACAGAGCTTTTTAAAAATTTCAGGGAAAGCCACGAAAGCTTTGCCAGCAGAGTTTACAGTGGATTTGGACCCCTCCTTCCAAATACTGCGATCCGATGCAGAATGCCATTAGCACAGGCAGGATTCCCAGCAAATTATTTTGACCATTAAGACAACCTCAGATCTGAAGCAAACTGTAAATCATACAGGACCAGGGGTTTCCTGCAGAAACCTCGGTGAAAATGCACACAGTCGAAAATGTTATGTGTCTACTGTGCCACAAATACAGGTGAGTATGGGTTTTATTGCCCATGTAGGCAAGCCCCAAAATGCCAGCACTGGAGGGGAGTGTCTGTTAGATTTTTATGGTATTGTAATAGCTTCACTGGCTTTGGTCAATATACAGGGGTGTAGGTACAGAGAGGACAAAATGAAGGTGTTCCCCCATAATAATTCTGCCCCTCCAATTAAATTTTCCCTCAGTCCCCAAATTTATAGAATTAGAGAGAGGGAAACACTTAATTGTTTAGATCTATTGCTGTTGTTGTTGATTTATATAGCACCATCAATTTACATAGTGCTTTCCAAGTACAACAACCAAAAATGGAGAGTGGCTCCTACCAGAGGCGTACTATCTAAAACAAGATCTAAAATTCATCTATTTGCTGTGCTCACATTCCCTTGCTCACTTTGCCTGTCCTTTTCTTTGGATGCCTAAATGCTATCTCTAAATGCTCCATTGACATTTTAAGTTACTGAAATTCTAGAAATTTGAGGACTGAAAGAAAATGTCATAGGGGTAGGGGAACAGAATTCTTACAGGGGCAACTTGCATCTTGACCTCTGTGTGTATGTGCATGCCTTCAAGTGTACATGTCGACTTATGGTGACCCCAGGAAGTACTATTCTTTTTGGAATCCCTGCAGGTGATTTTAAAGTTGCATTGTAAGTTACATTTTGTTTTTGTATAAGTTTATCTGAGCTAATGAGTGTTTTAAATGAAACATTTTAAATACATTCAGATATAAGATATATGTACATAGAACTGATATAGTAAATTGCAATTTGTCTCTTGTTAAGTTCTTGATATTAATGTATTGTTTCCTTCTCTTTCTTTTATATCTTATCAGTCCCTGAAGAAGGCCATTAAATATTACAGTAGGATCCCCTTATCCACTGGGGATTGGTTTGGGGGGGGTGGATACCGAAAACCATGGATAATAGCAAACACCATTGAAATAATGGGACTTCCAGTTTAAAATACCATAGAGTTGCCTTGGAGGACCTAGAAAACATCTAGAGAGGACACATTTTCTAGGAAGACTCTATGGTAGTTGTGCTGTTTTGTGTCCCGTGGATAATTAAATCAGTGGATAATGAATCAGTGAATACAGGGGTCCTACTGCACCAGGTCAAAATATGTTAGGCTAATTAGAAGAACTATAAAGTCGACCCACGTATCCATAGATTCAGTATCCACGGTTTCATGTATCCATGTCCGAAAAAAATGTTCTCTCTAGGCATTTCTAGGTCTTCTAATGCAATTCTATGGTCAACTTCCTATGCGATTCATTGAAAATAACAGGGTTCTTTATTATCCATGGTTTCAGGTATCCACAGCGGGTCTTGCAGCATATCCCCAGTGGATACAGGGGTGAACCTGTATGGGTTATTTTTTAACCTCCTGAGACTTTGCTGCTTCTTCACATCCTTTTTATTGAGCATTACCAATCCTTGGTGCTTTATTGCTCTTGATCAGGCAGCAAAATGTCTTTGGTCTAAACCTGAAAATTATTACACCGAGAAAGGCTTCCTCAGCTTGTTGCATATTCTGAATCTGGCCCTTGATAATGGGCCTGTCTATAGTTCCTGGTTTCTTGAGGTTAGTACCTAATAATTTCCCCCAGACTTGGAGGCAGTAAAACATATTGTTTTTAAGGAGACCTTTGGAGGGAGATGTTTCTGAACATGTGCAGAGTGCTTTTCCATTATGAAGAAAACTAATTCTCTTTTCAAGAATGGATGAAAGGACATGGTGTCCATAAGCATATACAGAGTAGCCCTTCCTTTGGAAACAGAAAACTCCCATGGAAAGTTTTCCATGAGTCTGTGGAAAACAGATGACCACTGAAGGCACAATTCGTTTATTAATGAGTTTTACAGAATAAAAATAAGCAAGCATTTGCTAGCATTTCCCAACTGGACTCTGCTGCTACAGATTTGCTTCTCTTCAAATACTCTGCCAGCCGCCCCATGGTAAATTTTAAAAGGCAAAACTGAAGTATGTATGAAGTGTTGCAATTGAAGAAACATCAATGCTTGTTTACAGTTCTCTGTGTGTGTTACTGATCTTTGTTTTGAAGATTTTACTTCCTACTTGCATGCAGAGTTTACTTTCCCCCCTTGCTCTAAGACGTTTTAGGAGATTATCAGACGTGTCCAAAAGGTACCTTACAGGAACACCCGGACATTCCTGTCCAGCAAACAAGACCCAGTTTCACATGTCCTTGTGCTTGTCACGTTCTGCTCCTGCGCTTCAGCAGTTAGTAAGATGTTCATTTAAAAGTGCCACCTTACTAACCGCTGAAGCACAGGAGCAGAACATGATGAGCACAAAATTGTGTGTAACCGGGTCCCCTTTGCAGGACAGGAATGTTGTCCTGGCCTTCTTGTAAGGTACTTTTTGCTGTGTCTGATAATTTCCATAGTGTTTTACAACTCTTGTCATAGAAGCCTAAAGTTAGAAGCTATCATAGAATCATAGAATTGTAGAGTTGGAAGAGACCACGAGGGCCATCCAGTCCAACCCCCTGCCATGCAGGAAATCTTGATCAAAGCATCCCCTACAGATGGCCATCCAACCTGTTTAAAGACCTCCAAGGAAGGAGACCCCACCACGTTCCGAGGGAGTGTGTTCCACTGCCGAACAGCTCTTACTGTCAAAAAGTTCCTCCTAATGTTGAGGTGGAATCTCTGTTCCTGGAGCTTGCACCCATTGCTCCGTGTTCCAGTCTCTGGAGCAGCAGCAAACAAGCCTGCTCCATCCTCAACATGACACCCCTTCAAATACTTAAACAGGGCTATCATATCGCCTCTTAACCGTCTTTTTTCCAGGCTAAACATACCCAGCTCCCTAAGTCTCTCCTAATAAGGCATGGTTTCCAGACCTTTCACCATTTTAGTTGCCCTTCTCTGGACACGCTCCAATTTGTCAATATCCTTTTTGAATTGTGGTGCCCAGAACTGGACACAGTATTCTAGGTGCCTCAATCTGCCCTACAAGCACTCATGAGAGTCACCCTTACAGACTCTTCTACTCGTTAGATAACTATCTTCTATCTATTTTTCCTATCTAAAATATATTATCTGTCACAATATATGTACGGTAAGTTTTATCTTTTTAACCTTACTGGAGCATCCTGCATGTTTTTATCCTGTTTTATACCAGAAGTTCATATTGCACTGGGGCTACGCTGCATTCTGCTTAATATAAATACTAATAATTCCCCTACATGAAGGAAGTCCTGCCTGCAACAAAAGATGCTGCTTGCAAGGACCTGCATACTCTCCAACATTTCACAGATGAAAGTTGGGACTTGTGTGCCCAAGCAATGTCAAACTGTGGACAAGATCATAACAGTTATTAATGAAGAAGTACACACAAGCCAGCAGAGGCTGCAGCAGTTTGCTTTTGCCCGAGTCCCCTGGGAAGAGCAAAATTCTGCCCCTCTTCTCCTCCTCCCTGCTGAGTTCGAGTCCAAAACCACTTTTGCACTTTGAACTCAAGTTTGCAGCCACTAAAGTAAAGCTGAGAACAAAGAGAAGAAGTGAGAGGAGAGAGAAATTGGAACATTTCAAAAGCAGCTGAAAAAATGGCACAACAGAGGATTAATCCAGGCTGTCTCTGACAAACTGGGATAGTTGTGGGGTATGAACCTTTGTTTTACTTCTTAAATACAGTACTTTTTCAAATGGCCATCCAGGAGAATTCTGCCCAATGCTTTGTATCCTTTTCTTCTTGGCTAAGAGGATGACATTCTCTCTCCAGGCCAAAGAAAGAAAGAAAGAAAGAAAGAAAGGAGCCCCATCACCCAGGTTTTATTATTTTTATTTTCTGGTAGTGGAGGGATATGTTTGCTGCATTTCTCTCCTTCATTCTCAGCCCAACAAGATTCCCAAAGGAAGGATTTTATGGGGCCTTGGCACAGCCTGTAGAAAACAATACCCTCTCTTGCACAAGCGAGGCCTCACACCATTCCCATTTTGGAACGTTAACAATGGCCAATTTCTGCCAATATTCAGACACACACACTCACACACCCTCCTCCCTGCCCCTTCCACCACCCGGCCTGTTAGGTCTATGGCTTTACTCTGTGTATCTAAGAACAAAGCGGGCCCTTTTGTATTTTATTTGTGTGTGTGTGTGTGTGTGTGTGTGTGTGAGAGAGAGAGAGAGAGAGAGAGAGAGAGAGAGAGAGAGACTATTGCCTGCAAAGCATGAAAATGGCAGGGTTCCACCAGGTTCCATCCAGGGCTTCTGCCTTCTCCCATCTCAGCCTCTATCTCCAAAGCATTGGGAATTTTAAAAAAAAAGGGGGGGGACTGTGTGTGTGTGCCGCCTGTTCTTTCTCTGCACACAGCCGTGTGCTTGAGTGTGTAAAAAAAAGAGAGAGAGAGAGAGAGCTAGAGAGCAAGCCTTCTCTTCTCCTTGAGCTCTTTCTGTTTTCATAGAAACCATCCGTGCGCCTAGAAGAGGGGGAAAAAAAAACAGGAAGGCAAAAGGAGGCAGAGGAGGAGGGAGCCCTTGCAAAGACCGAAAAGAAAGAAGGGGAGGAAGTGTTTTTTTAATATATATATATATATATATATATATATAGGATTATAAGCGATCTATATTTTTAAAGATCCTGTTTTTGGTCGCTGCCCAAGGACTCCTTCTGGAAGAAGAGGCCTCCATATTCCTCCTGCTGCTGCTGCTGGAACAACGGGGGTTGAGGATGGCAATGGCCATGTAGCTCAAGCTCGGCGGCGGGTGCATTTTTCTTTTCTTATTGGCAACACTGGGACCAAGCCAGGGAAGGAAGGAGGGGGTCTACGCCTGGCGCCCCCCCCCCAATCCAACCCACCCCAGACCCCCCTCTCCTTTTGCGCCCCCAACCTTTTGCTAGCCGAGGAGCCTTTGCACGCTTGCTGGATCCAAGTCTTGGAGGCTGGTGGTGAGTCCAGGGCCTCCCTTCCTCCTCCCCCTGCTTTTGCACGCGCGCACACACACAACACACACACACCCCAGTGCCCCTCTTGTTCTTCGCCGCCGCCGCCGCTCCTCTGCCCGGGGCCTTCCCTTTCCCCTCCGGAGCCTCTTTTCCTTTTATTCTTCGCCTCCTTCGCCTTTTCTTCCCCCCCCCCTTTTTTTTTTTTGGAAGGAGGAAAGGGAAAGGGGGGCTTCGTTCGGCGGCGGCATCTTTCTCCCTCCCTGCCTCCCAGTCTGGAGTTTTAGGGAGCTCGAGGGGGGCGTCCAAGGAGAAGAAGGCCTCGCCGCCGCGGTGCTGGGGGTTGCTTCGGACTTGGAGACGGGGCGGGGAGGGCAAGAAGATCCGATGGCTCGCCCGAGGCCCCGAGAATATAAAGCCGGAGATCTGGTCTTCGCCAAAATGAAAGGCTACCCGCACTGGCCGGCCAGGGTGAGTAAAAAGAAAGGGGGGGGCAGAAAGAGAAAGAAAGAAAGAAAGGAGAAAAAGCCCCATCGGTGGGGAGGGTGTGGAACGGGGGGAGACAAGAGTCCGGGGCCCCGATCCCTACCCCTTCCCTTCTCCCTCCCCTCCCTGCAAGGCTGGTCACTACTGCTTGGGCTTTGGGCTGCCTCTCCAGGGGCGTGATGGAGCCATTGCAACAAGGGAGGGGACACAACACACACACGCACACAACCCACCCCCACGCGCATCGGCTCCATCCTTGCCATTCCACACCCCCACACACAAACAAGAGTCTTGGGGGGAAGGGGGTGCCCCTCTTCTAGCCCCCCTTCTCCAATCGGAGCCCTGCCCTCCGCCCCTCATTATCCTCCCTGCTCTTCATTTTGATCAGCCACCCCCACCCACCCCTGGGTTGCCAGATCGGACGGAGAAAGATGGTGGGAAAGAGCCAGGCCTCTTGTACCTGAGCTATTGTTATTCAGGGGAGGGGGGAGGAAGAGGAGGCGGCAGAGACCCTTTCTCCAGGACAATGAGGCTGGTGGATCGGACCCCCTTCTCCTGGACACCCCCCCTCTTTCCCGCCCCCCCCCTCCCCAGCCTGGCTCTCTCTCCTCTTAAAACTCCCGAGTGAAAGCAAATCTTGCCACCCCGCCCCCTTGCAGGCAGCAGAAAGCCTGGGAAGAGGCCATGGGGGGCTGCGAAGAGGCAGCTGCTTCCCCTTGATCAATGAAACCCAGTAGGCAACTGTGGCCCAAGGAAGAAAGAAAAAGGGGGAGTGGACGAGCATCTCTTCAAAAGCCAGTTTGTGAACCTGCCTTGTTGTTGTTGTTTTTTTTAAAAAGGCCCAGTTAGTCTCACCCTTGGGATACTGTTCTGCATGCCTAGAAAGGGCCATGCAGGCATACACACAGGAACTGGTCTGTTCTTAGGAGCTAGGTCAGACCTAGTTAGGCCTGGACTAGGATGGGAGACCATCAGCAAATACCAGGTGCTGTAGGCTCTATTTCAGAGGAAGGAACTGGCCAAACCACCTCTGAGGAGTCCTTGCCCAAGAAAACCCTATGGCAGTGGCTCCTAATCTTTTCTTTACCAGGGAAACCCTTTAAATAATAACAATAATATCTATGATAATAATAATATAGCTACACCATTCATTAACCCATCCCTCAGAGGCACTGGAGGGCAAGGGAAGACTTTTCTCCTGCTTCTTCCAGCAAGTTTTATTTATTTATTTATACCCCACTCTTCAGCTACAAGGCTATCAGAGTGGCTTACAAATTGTTTTAAGCAATAGCAGTTTACACATCTACACTGCATTAAGCAGTTTCCAATGTGTGTTAGCTAATGTGTTAGCTAACAAACTAATGTGTGTTAGTTTGTGGTTGGAGTGGATTGAATGGCAATGCACAGGCCAAGCCAGCCAGGCTTTGCCTTGGCTCCTGTCACGTGGCCACTCCACTGCAGGGAGGAGGTGAGTTGAGCGGGCTTCAAGTCTTCATGGACCCCTTGTTGAGGACATTGTGGCCCCCTGGGGGTCCCTGGACCACAGGGTAAGAACCACTGCCCTATGAAATTCATAGGGTCTCCATAAACTGACAGGGGACTTGAAGGCACAGAGAGAGAGAGAGAGAGAAACACAGTGTGGAAATAAGACACACCTACACAGCTAGATGTGTGTGCATGGGGATTCTGGCTGTGCTTAAATTATAGAGGAGGGGGTGAAAAGGATGCTGAGTGCCACCTTACCTTTTGCAATTCCCTCTCCCTTGGTGGTTTGAAGTGCCTGTGATAGCAAAGAGGCAATGATTTGATATCAGGATTGGGCTTTGTGTGGATCATGAAGTGTCCTGTTACACACACACCCCTTCTACATCATACAATCACTTGTTTTTGATGCATTGGAAGCTGACTTTATGTTTTCCTTCTCTGAACTTAATGTTGGTTTCTTTCCTCTATATAAATGAGGGTGGGAGAGGCTATGGGGTTGCCAACTTTTCAACCAATCCTGATAGCTGTACCTTTTAATATCTAGCAATCCAGGGTATGAAAAGCTACGCTGCAGATCATGATGCAGTTACAGGTGAAAGAGAAGCTCAGGCATTCTGAGAAGCAGTGTGTGTGTTTGACCAGTTGATTGAAAGATGTTCAGATGTGCTTATCTGAGCTTTGAGTGTAAGAGAAAAATCACTAAATAGCTGCATATTTGGAATACACATTTCATCCTCATAGGCTCACAATATACAGTGCTAGCAAATGAAATCACATCTGCATTCAACATCCACAAAAAAAAAGCCCCACAGTAATGGAGAGTCCATTTTTATTTCTCCAAACCTATCTTTCTCCCAAAGCTGTTTTTTTTCTTCAGGAGAGTTGTGCCTATAAAATGATGAATCAAAATTGATTATATGTTATCATTTGGGGAAAGAAAAACCTGGAGCACCATCCATCCAGTTACAAATCCCTTTGCTGAAATTGCAGGGTGCATCCCTCTTATACATTGCAAAGAGGGAGAGAGACAAGACATATCCCTAATTTCAGAATTCTGTCACACCACCCAAAAGATGCCCAGTCTTTCATCCCCAAATGTTAAGCAATAGAAAAGTCCTATATAGCACAAAGAGAGTCCAGATCAAGACAGGTTTCTGTTGAGGGGATGGGACCATAGCTGACTGACAAAGCATGTTATTTGCATTTGGAAGACCCTGGGTTAAAGGAATATATAGCAAGTGATGGGGAAAATAATCTCTCTGCCTCAGGCAGGAAAGCTCAGGGGTGTGGGCAAGCTGTGACACTCCAGATGTTGTACTGCAGCTCCCATAATCTTTCAGCATTGGATAAGTGGGCCAAGGCTGATGGGAATTGCAATAAAAAAAATCTGGGCTGTATCCAAGTTGTCTGTCCCACAAGTTGATGATAAGTAGGTTACATGGACAAATCATCTGACCTGATATAAGGCAAGTGTCTTGTGTGCTGTCTGAATTTTATTGCATCACACGTACATACTCATTTTGATGTCCTGCGTAGGTGGCCCCAAGGGCTCCCTGAATTCGGTACCCTCAGCTGAATTAGAATTTTTCACCCAGAGTATCTCAAACCAAACTCATCCATAGAACAGGGGAATGTGGCCATCTAGACAGATACATACTAGACAGTAACCCTGGTAGCTCAGTCCGTAGAGCATCAGGGTCCAGGGTCTAAGTCCCTGCTCAGGTGAAAAACGATTTGTAGAGCCAGCATGATGTAGTGGTTTGAGCATTGGACTGTGACTCTGGAAACCAGGGTTTGAATCCCTGGTCAGCCATGGCAGCCCACAGGGTGACCCTGGGTAAGTCACACTCCTTAGCCTCAAAGGAAAGCAATGTCAAACCTCTGAACAGATCTTGCAAAAAAAAAAAAACCCAAAAAACAAAACACCCATGTTAGTTTCGCTTTAGGGTAGCTGTAAGTCAGAAACAACTTGAAGGTGCACAGCAAAATCAGCTCTCCACATCCTTTCTGCTACATGTTGAGGAAAACTTCTCAAGGTGTGGGGAGATGTGTTGACTTCCATAAATTAAACATGGGTTGAAAATTATCCACTCTTAAGACCCAAAGTAGGGGACGAACATCTATCTATACATTAAAGCTCCAGAGAGAAATTTTATTTAGCATGTTGCTATCTATACACCATGTCTAATAGCATCTCAGCTCAAGGAGTGGCCATGCTTGGTGCCATTGAGAAAGGGTGAGGCCCTACAGATATTATATCCAATCATTCTTGACCTTTAGTTATGCTGGGTAGAATTGATGGGAGCTTGCATCCAATATGAAGAGCTAAAAGTTCCCCATTGCTGCAACAGAGGGAAAGGAGAAAATCCCACCATCGCCTTAGGTCAGGGGCACCGACTTTGTGCTGCTCATGTCATGACATTGTGGTTTGAAGTCAACATACACAGACAGAATTCATTATGCAATACTGTATTCTTCATAATTTGTACCTCATTCCTTTCAAAAAGTTATTTGTTCATAGGAGATCAGAAAATTTGATTTAAACAACATTGAGTTCAGACCTACCAATAACCCAGGGAGCATACAATCCAGCCCAAACTGGTATCTTTTCAGGTCTCACTGAATTGAGGGAAAGAGAAACTCATAATCCTATGCCTTCTTATAAGATATAGGGTACACACCTAACCACCCTCCATAGACTGACATGTGTACATGACTTATTGTTGTTGACATAAAATTTTAAGAGCAATGGGGTGAAATTAACTAAATTCCAGAAGTTTAGTGGTTGGTTACCAGTGTTCCAATGACACTGGCAAGAAGATAAAAGGATTTTGTCCTTAAGGAATCATTGAGGGAGCTCTGAGCAAACAACATAGTTGTCTGAGTGCATCTCCTTAATTAAAATTATCACTAAGTATAGAAGCCATCAGTGTCTCCTGAGTATTGAACCTGGGACTCTCCAAAAGTTGGCAAACCCCAGTTCTCAGTACCCACAGATAGAATGGACAGTGGTTAAAGACTCAGGTTGTAATTCAACAGCATGTGGGGACCTACAGGTTCCACAAACCTGATCCTCTCTGGAGCTCCACCTCAGTTGTTCTGATTATTTCTGTTTTTCTGATTTACATTTTGGCAACTTGTTATGTCAACCTCCAATTGGGAGATCTTGAAATAAATCCTCCCTAGGTGCTTCCTTGATTTCCAGTAATATCAGCCAGTGAGTCAGATGTATTCTTTATGACCAGCACTCATTACAAAACCAGGCATTGTTTTGAGCACAAGGAAGATATGTGCTGCATTAAAAATACCCATCAGATGAATATAACCATTCACTAGGATTAAAATGACCAAAAGGGTGTTATCTAGAACAGGAAATAATTCTGCTATCCCTTTGTACTGAGGGAAATGGGAATTAAAACTTGTCTAACACGCTTCCAGATCTTTTAAGAAACTGCTAAAACTAGTCATAGCTAGACCACAGTCATTCTTGGTGTGATAAATAATAAGTAATATTCAAAAGAAATAAATAAATTGAAATGCAAGTTGAAGGTGTCTCATACATCTGTAGCATTTGTTATCATAGCATTCAGAAAGATACCCACGAGCCAGTTGTGGTCTTAAGAGCTAGTGTGCTATAGTGCTTCAAGTGTCAGACTTGGATTTAAAAGAGGCCAATTCTAGTCCCCACTGAGCCATAAAAGTCACAGTATGGTTTTGGTTGTGTCATTCTCTCTGAGCCTGAACTACCTCACAGGAGATCAAGTTGGGGATAGATACTTTGAGCTCACTGGAGAAAAGTCAGAGTGCACACATAATTAACTAATAAAGTTGTAGTATTAAACAATTTTTACCCAGTTACAGTGAATTTGACAGGTGCAATGCAGCCTAATGTGTATTGAAGTTGGGGTATAAATATATATAAGCAACATAGGACACATACTAATCTTATTTAAATAGGTCTGGTTGTAGGGCACAGCCTGACAATATAGCCATCTTGCTCTCAGGACACAGAGATTTTGGGTGGGGGCGTCTGTCTGCAAACCCCCTTACCATACAGATGAGGGGTTGGAATTATGGCTAAACTTTAGATCTTGGCTGAAGGTAGAAAAGCCCCAGTGTGGAACATATTATTGTATTGTTTTAAATTCATTATTCGCTGCCTTGAGTCCCTATGTTGAGAGAAAGGTGGGATGATGATGATGATATTTCAGAAATTAGAGAATTTCTTTTCTTTCCTATAAGATTGCGTGTATGGGATGGGATTGTGATAGATATGTGATCCCTTGTTGCAAGTTTTCACTGGGCTCAGAAAAATGCCTTGCTTGTTGAATTTAAATGGATTGAAAGCTGGTCACTGCATGACTACTGTAATGGAAAGTAGTTGGGCTATCAATGCACTTTTAAACATACAGTAAGTAATTTTTATCTCTTGCTGTTCCTCCAACTAAGTTACAGTAAGCCTTCCTTAGCCTAAATTAGTGCATCTCAGACCTTCTGATGTTGGAGACCAGAACTTATTTTTCCCACTGTGCCAGGGACCAATACCATGTGTGTCTCCGTTGGCTACAGTTGTATCTTTCTTTGCTGGAAGTTCACCAGGGAACAGCAGCTGGTGGTATGTGGACTGATACTGGTCCTTGAACCACCACTTTTAGCAGCACTGACATAAATAACATTAAATGCCTTGGAGTCATTCATAGGAAAGAGGACCATGTCTGCAATTTTATCCTCTCAACAGTCCTGTGAGGCTAGGCCTAAGACGTCATGGCTTGGTAGGGATGTGAGACTCCAAACAGATAGCTCTTTATTACAGCTTTTCAATGGGACATGACTTGTGGACTATATTTAGTTGTCCTACTCATATGCAAGCTTGAAATGGACCTAGATGCTGATGTGACTCCATTGTTCATTATGGACTTCCAAATTCGAAGTTGAACTATTTTTCTACAATACAGTTGCCCTTCTTTGACATATACATTTATCTTGCCCTTGTTTGACATACTGTATACATTTATCTTGTATGGTAATATGTTGTATTGTATTGTACTGTGTGATATTCAGCTAGATAGTACAGGTTGAGTATCCCTTATCCAGGATTCTGAAATACTCCAAAATCCAAAATTGCCCACATGGGTGGCTGAGATAGTGACATTTTTGCTTTCTGGTTGTTTAATGTACACAAACTTTGTTTCATGCATAAAATTACTAAAAATATTGTATATAAAATTACCTTCAGGCTAAAGGTATATATGAAACATAAATGCAATTCGTGTTTCTACTTGGGTCCCATCTCCAAGATATTGCATTATGTATATGAAATATTCCAAATCCCCCCCCCCCCAAAATCCAAAACACTTCTGGTCCCAAGCAGTTTGAATAAGGGATACTCAACTTGTATTGCCTGTAGGCTTCAGCTGGTCTGTGTCCTTTGTGTTAGCTACTCTTGTATATTGTTTTGCATTATTCTGTATTGTATTATATGGTTTTATACCGGTTGTACTGTATTGCCTATAGGCTTTTGTTGTTCTGTGTCCTTTATGTTTCTCACAGCATTATATATTATCATATTCACGCTTGTTTTGATTTTCTGTTTAGAGTTTTTTTCCCCCTTCTGGTTTCCAGTTGGTGCTTTGTTTGTTTTGGGATCCTCTCTAGGTTCCTGTTGGGTAGGGATTTGAACATTAGTCTCCCCAGACCCCCTCCACCACTGCTCTACATCAACCTGCTTTGTGTGTGCATGCATGTGTGTTTGTGTGCGTGTGTGTGCCTTCAAGTCACCTGTCAACTTATGGCAACCCCATGAATTTCATAGGATTTATTTAGGCAAGGAATACTCAGAGGTGGTTTTGCCAGTACCTTCCTCTGAAATATAACCTACAGCACCAGGTATTTGTTGGTGGTCTCCCATCCAAGTACTAACCAAGGCTGACCCTGCTAAGCTTCCAAGATCAGATGGGATCCGCCTACCAGCTTCTTATACCACCTTTAACTGCACTTTGCAAATAACTTCAGGAAAGTCACTAGCCCACACAATTTTTATTGGCCCACTTTCTCACACATATGCTACTGTTTGTTATTTTGGCACATGTACCGCCTCAGGGCGAGGAGAGCCCAAATGCTCATGTTGTTATAAAAACCTCCCTGTCTGGCTGTCTAAAAGTGCTACTTGCTAGAGCTGATACTAAATACTGAGCTAGAGCTCAGGCCTGCTTAAGGCTGAACAATGGTTACTTCCTTCAGGACCTTTTTGGAAAGAAAGAGCCATGTTTGGAATTTAGTAGCGTGTCTTCACATAAAACACTGGGAATGCCTTTTAGTCGGTGTTGTGAATACTGTTAATGAATGTCAGAAAGTAGCTAATTTTTAGTCAGTCTAGTCAGTATATATTTTACTTTTGAGGGACAAGCTTTGAGAGTGGGGGAGGAGAAAATGCAAGGGGACAGAGGAGAGAGGGAGGGTTAAATCAGTTTAGGTATAATTTCTGTCAAAACATGGCCTTAAGCTACATAGTCCAATCCGGCAAAGGTATACTTGCCAGTATTTGAGGCTTCAGCAGGAACAAGGGACTTGATACTCCTCGAGCCACATTCCTGAGAGATGCAGCCTTTACCACATGAAATAGGATGGACCACAAGCTGTCACCTTCATAATGGCAGGCTTACTAGACATCACAAAGATGTTACCCAACTGGCTGTTTTATGTTGCTACTACCTGAAGTGTATTTGGTGTTGGCTGGATCCTTGGCTAATACCTCGGAAAGAGTATTTGAATCTTTCTCCTAACCTCCTTTTTTGTAACCTCAGGAATCTTATAGCCATACCTCAAAGTGTTTCCCATTTTCCCATCCTTTTTAAACCTTAGGAATCTTAGCAGTACTGACTTAAGCATCTCCCCTCACCTTTTTTCTGCCTCAGATCTCTACCAGCACTGCCTCACAATGCCTTTTCTTTTTTCTTTTTCTCGCTGAATTGTACCTGGTGTTCCCAGGTTTGTATGTAATATCCCAAAAGGGGTCCATGGATGTCCTGTTCTCCCACCCTTTTGTTTTCATCTGCCCAAGAATCTTCCTAATAGCACCTCAGAGAGTCCTCTCCTGTTTCACCACTCTTTTTTAACCCCAGGAATCCTAGCAGTAGTTAGTGCCTTAGCCCTCTCCTGTTTTCCCGCCTTTTTTCCTGCTTCAGAAATCTTAGCAGCAGTGCCTTAGCAAGCCATCTTCAGTTTGCTAGTCCCTAAAAGTATTATTTCCTGATGACTTTTGTCATCCCCCATGTTTTGGTTTTAGGAGACCCCTCATTTTGGAATGTCAACTTCAAACTTGTGGCTGCGACTTGGATGACAATCAAAAATACTGCCAAATTTGTAGGTGTCTGCCACAATTTCTGGATGGTTGACCACTCTTTTCCCCTTCTGTCAAGTTCCCTGTTTCGAATTTAGACTTGGACAAAACATAAAAACACTCTGACAAATGTTGAGGTGGGTACCAGGTACTGTAGGCTATATTTCAGAGGAAGGAACTGAGAAGAAAAACATATCTTGCCTAAGAAAACCCTGTGAAATTCATGGGGTTGCCATAAGTCAATAGATAACTTGAAGGCACATACACACATGGAGGACAAAAGGCCACCCATTAGAATCTGTAAAAGCCCTGAAGCCTGGTGTAGTGATATGACCAAGTGCCTCAGTACAGGGACCCTTTCATACTAAATAATTACAGTCAGCCCTCCGTATCCACAGATACTTTATCCATGGATTCCACCAAACACGGCTTGAAAATATTCCACCCCGAAAAAAAATCCAAAAAGCAAACCTTGATTTTGCCGTTTTATATAAGGGACACCATTTCACTATGCCATTACAGTAAATATAATATAAGTATCCACGGATTTTGGTGTCCTGACACCATACCCCTGCAGATATCAAGGGTACACTGTATAGCAATATGATTCCAATTTAGCTGCCATGGCAACATCCTATGGAATCCTGGGGTTTGTAGTTTGGTGAGGTACTAGAGACCCCTGGCTGAGAATTCTAAATGTCCCTCCCTAAACTGCAGATCCCAGGATTCAATAGGATGGATTCATGGCAGTTAACGTGGGATCATAGTGCTTTATTTGTGTAGTGTCCCAGTTAAAGCTTATTGTGACAAAGGCCCAGTGAAGCAATGGAGTTCTACCACCAACTCTGCCTTCACCATTTTACCCTTAGAACAACTCTGTGAGATGTGATTGTCCAAGGACCAATCATAGAATCATAGAATTGCAGAGTTGGAAGAGACCACGAGGGCCATCCAGTCCAACCCCCTGCCACACAGGAAATCTTGATCAAAGCATCCCCGACAGATGGCAATCCAGCCTCTGTTTAAAGACCTCCAAGGAAGGAGACCCCACCACGCTCCGAGGGAGTGTGTTCCACTGCCGAACAGCTCTTACTGTCAAAAAGTTCCTCCTAATGTTGAGGTGGAATCTCTGTTCCTGGAGCTTGCACCCATTGCTCCGTGTTCCAGTCTCTGGAGCAGCAGAAAACAAGACTGCTCCATCCTCAGCGTGACATCCCTTCAAATACTTAAACAGGGCTATCATATCACCTCTTAACCGTCTTTTTTCCAGGCTAAACATACCCAGCTCCCTAAGTCTCTCCTCATAAGGCATCATTTCCAGACCTTTCACCATTTTAGTTGCCCTTCTCTGGACACGCTCCAATTTGTCAATATCCTTTTTGAATTGTGGTGCCCAGAACTGGACACAGTATTCTAAGTGAGGTCTGACCAAGGCAGAATAGAGTGGCACTATTACTTTCCTTGATCTAGACACTATACTTCTATTGATACAGCCCAAAATCGCATTGGCCTTTTTAGCTGCCGCATCACATTGTTGACTCATGTTCAACTTGTGGTCTACTAGGACTCCTTTCGCACGTAGTCTCGTTCAGCCAGGTCTCTCCCATCCTATATCTATGCATTTCATTTTTCCGCCCTAAATGCAGTACTTTACATTTCTCCGTATTGAATTTCATTTTGTTAGCTTTGGCCCAGCTCTCCAGTCTATCCAGGTCATTCTGAATGTTGATCCTGTCCTCTAGGGTATTAGCTACTCCTCCTAATTTGGTGTCATCTGCAAATTTGATAAGTATGCCCCTAATTCCCTCATCCAAGTCATTGATAAAGATGTTGAATAGCACTGGGCCCAGGACAGAACCCTGTGGCACCCCACTGGTCACATCTTTCCAAGACGAAGAGGAGCCACTGCTGAGCACCCTTTGGGTTCGGCCAGTCAACCAATTACAAATCCATTGAACAGTTAACTTGTCTAGCCTACATTTTACAAGCTTGTTTGCAAGAATGTCATGGGGAACCTTGTCAAAGGCCTTACTGAAATCAAGGTATGCGATGTCCACAGCGTTCCCTTCATCTACCAAGCTGGTAACTTTATAAAAAAAAAGAGATCAGATTAGTCTGGCATGACTTGTTTCTCTGAAACCCATGTTGACTTTTTGTGATTATGGCATTGCCTTCTAAATGTTCACAGACTCTCTGTTTCATGATCTGCTCTAGAATCTTCCCTGGTATTGATGTCCGACTAACTGGACGATAATTGTTGGGATCCTCATTTTTCCCCTTTTTGAAGATGGGGACAACGTTTGCCCTCCTCCAGTCTCCAATGACTAGCCTCAGGCTGGGAGTTCGTAAGGACTTGGGCCTTCCAGCTCCCTTATCATTGGCCATTTTAGGTGGGCTTCTGGGAATTAAACTCCATAACATCTGAAGGGTAGTGGTTTCTCCACTCTGGACTAACCCATGGCTAAGCTTCATAGTTCAATGGATTTTGAAGCTGGATTGGGAGTTGGTACATTTTTACTGACTCTGAGTCTACCCAAAATTGACTCTTGACTCCACAGTCCCACTTAGAACGGTGCTGAGGAACACATCATTAGCCAGTGGGATGACTAACTTAAGCTGAGTTGGGGCCAAGAACTTCATATGTCTATGAAGCCATTTTACTGTGAGTCACTTTATTGTTCCACCTAGGCCAGTATTGTCTACACTGGCTAACAACCATTTTCCACAATCTCTCACAGAGTCCTTTCTGTGCTGTTATCTGAGATCCCTAAAATGGAGATGCCAGAGACAGAACCTGGAATTTCTTTATATGAAACATGTGCTTCCCACTGAGCTATGGGCCTGTCTTCTGTCCCCCAAATGCAGGAACTAGCTGGCCCAGTTGTGTGCCTCCAAGTCATTTTCTGACTTATGGTGACCCTAACATGAATCTATCACAGGGTGTTCTTGGCAGGATTTGACAAGGGTGGGGGGGTGGCCTTTGCCACCCTCTGAGGCTGAAAGAGTGGGACTTACCCAAGGTTAACCAGTGCATTTTCTTGACTGAGCAGGGATTTGAACCCTGGTCTCCAGAGTCAGTCCAACGCTCAAACCACTACACCATGCTTGTTCTCCTCTTACTGTTAAACAGAGTGAAATTCCCACATGAGGGTAGCAGTTTATTCTGAATGTCATGAAAGGGCTCCAGACACTTAATTATTTCAGTTGTTTATTGTATCTTTACTGTCAGGGAGTGGGATAGATGTTTGTGGGATTTCTGCCAAAATAATGTGACCAACTTCGGATACTATGTACCTTGATTTGTTGTAGTCCAAATGTCATTTGCTGATCAGGCAGCAAAATACATTGGGCTGGCCCTGGCTATTAGCCATGATAGATTATGTGGATCTGCTGCGTTCAGAATTGCGTCTTATCCTAGTGTTTTACCACAGTGGTTCTTAACCTGTGATCCATGGACCTCCGGGGGGGGGGCGTGATGTCCTCACAGGGAGTCCACAAAAGCTTGAAGGCTGCTCAGCTCACATGGTAAAGAGCCAAGGCAAAGGCTGGCTGGCTTGGCCTACACATTGCTCTTCAATCTGCTCTAGCCACAAGTTTGCAGGACCAAGCAGGATAAAAGTCTTCCCTCCCCTCCAGTGCCTGTGAGGGGAAGGGTTAAAGGATGGTGTAATTGTATTATTATTATTATTATTATTATTATTAGGTGTTGTTGTTGTTAGGGTTTTAAATCTTGAATTAAGTCTTGGGGGTCTGGGGTCTGCAGCAACAAAAGATATTTAAATGGGGTCCCTGGTAAAGAAAAGGTGAAGAGCCACTGTTTTACCATAATATTTATAATGTGTATCTGGATTTTCTTGTATTCCTTTCCTTCCCCCAGCCCTTTCCCCTTTTCTGTTGTGCCTTTGTCTTTTCCATTGATATGTAAGCTGTGCTGAAACCATTTTCAGCTGCAGAGTGCAATATAAATGCTATGAACTACAGTACTTCCAAATGTGTAGGAAGCAAGGACAAGTAGGGGTTCTCCTTCAGATTGTCATTCCCTTCAAAAAGTAGAAAAATAAATTCTGCAGGGTTTAAGCTTCTTACGCTATGAAAATGTTAGGAAAATTGGGGTTCTTTTTTTATACAGACAGCCTACACAAGTTGGGAGAAGCTCTGTGCTTCAGAAGTTAGCTCTCCAACCTATGGAAAGCGATGGGGATTTATTTATTTATTCAATTTATATCCCATTTTTGTTCCAGTGTGGCTTACTGTGTAATCTAAAAGAAAATAACTAAAACAAATATGTGGTACAAAGGGATGTTGAGCAGGGTTGGGGAGCAATGATAAGAACACTTGCTGTTCTAATCTCCCCACAGCCATGTTGATCCTAGACTAGTGGTTGTCAACCCTGTGGGTCCCCAGATGTTGTTGGACTACAGTTCCCAGGAGCCCTCTGAGGCCTCACCTTGACAGCCAGGTGGTCCTCCCAGTCATTAGTGAGGCTGTGAGTTCAGTCCTACAGCCTCACTAATGACTGGGAGGACCACCTGGCTGTCAAGGTGAGACCTCAGAAACTCCTGGGAACTCTAGTCCAACAACATCTGGGGACCCACAGGTTGAGAATCGCTGTCCTAGACAGACATACAATAGAATGCCTGAACAGGGTTTTAATATACCTCTAAATTGTGTGTGTGTTTGTGTAGGATTTCAGCTGTTGTTAGTCTACAGACCTTCTCACTATGGTCTGTACTGTCTATGACTGACTGTAGTTAAAAGTACAGCAATATCAGGAGGGCCACATGTTCCCCACTGGTGCTCTAAATACCAGGTACTGCGGACAAATGACAGAGGAAGGTTGCTTCTTTCATGCCCTTCCTCCAAGCTTCCTGAAGGCTTGGTAAGATAATTTTGGACTATTGACATTTGCTCTGGTCAGCTAGGCTCTTCTTACATTCTTAAAATGCTGCAATCCATAAAGTCCATCTTGAAGTCTCAGTTCAGCCAAGCACTAGGTGGTGGTTGTTGCTGTTATTTGCCATCAAGTCAACAAGAGACCTCCAAATTACCCTGTCCTCAACAACCTTGCTCAGGTCTTGCAGACTTAGGGCTATGGCTTCCTTAATTGAGTTTATCCATCTGGAATGTACAGTGATCTTATCTTACCAAGCTTTATTGCCTTTTCTAGTCAGTCACATCTTCTCATGACATGTCCAAAGTTCAACAGTCTAAGTTGGGTCATCTTGGCTTCTAGGGGAGAGTTCAGCCTTGATTTGCTCTAGGACCCATTGATTTGCCTTTTTTAACAGTACATGGTGTCCATTAACTCTTCTTCAGTACCACATTTCAAATGAGTTGATTTTCTTCCTGTCATCTTTCTCCACTCTCCAGCTTTCATGCCCATACAGAGAAATTCTATGATTCTAAGTTGGAAATACTTGGTAGATTACCTTAGGGATACAACTCACACATCACCACTAGTATGTTCAAAGCAGTTTGCAAGGTCCCAAGCTAGCATGGTCATTGACTGTGCTGGCAGGGGTAGCTGGGGTTGTAGTACACATTTAGTGGGCATCAAATTAGGGGAAGCTGGTGAAAAGAATTCTAAGCTAGGCAGTTCAGTACTCTGAATTGGCATAAGGCAACTTACTGTGTTTGCTTCAGCCACAATCTACTGTCAGTGACATATAATAAAATTCAATTGAAGTCAACATCTCTTAAGACCTTACAACTCTTTTCTAGAGATGGACCTTTAGCTGAAAGTTTAAGATAATGGTTTTCAAATTTTGGCTCTTGTGATGTTTTGGAGTTCAAATTCCAGACCCTCCAACTACCAGGGCCAGTCCTCAAGGAATCTGGGAGTTTTGACCTTCAAAACATTTGGAGGTCCAAAGTTTGAGAATCACTGGCCTAGTCTATAGAGGTAGAGAAAATATCCTCACAACTGGAGAGGTTGGAAGGCTTTTTATTTTTATTTCTAAATGCAAGTGATCATTCAAATGAGCAGGCAAGCTGCTTTTCCATTTAAAAGCATCTTACCTATTAATCCAAGTATCATCTATGCATCTGAGAAGGCAAACCAAGTCTACGTGTGGCTTATGCTATAACTTCTTTCTTTCAGTCTCAAAAGTGCTACAAGATCTGTTTGCGTACCAAGTGTCATCAGTTACACTAAAAGCTTTCCAGACTAATTTGTTTGCATTGTGTGCTTCCCTTTCCCAAACCTGGGATTGTGACCCACATATTCTTAACAACCTTGATGGGTCCAAAAATTCAAGAGGTTTCTCATTCACCAAGTTTTAAATATAAATTTTGCTTTATTGTCATGATCACAGATGTTTTATACAAAATCTTTTTCCTTTCTCCTTACAATTTTCCAATTCAAAAATATTTTTCCAGGCAAAGCGTTGTGGCTTTTTGTGGGGGCTTTCATTAGGGTAGGTCCTGTCCATTTTTTCAAATATGCAACTTTAAAGTCAAGGGGGAGAGGGGAGAGAGAATTTAAAAAGTAAAAGTTGAGGGTTGTGGGATTTTTTAAGTGTATCTGGATGGTTGGGGAGAAAGCTGGTTTTAAAGAACACGTTAAGATATTGCCTGGTCTGAGATTTAACTATAGAAGTTGCCAACATTGCCTTTGAAAATGATGTGAGCCAGCTATGACTTTGAAAGACTTCCTGGGAAATTGGCAAGCAAATAAGGATCCTCTTGTCATTTCCATATTTAATATTACTACAATAATGCAAAACAGAGTTTTGCTTTCTTGGCCATAGCAGAGCTGACATGATTCTAGAAACATGTTTTTCTTAAATTGTGGTATACAACAAAGTTGTACCCTATAGTCAACTTTTTTGTTTGAGTTTATACAGTATGTTTCAGAGTTGCCAGGCAAAATAGACAGGTCTCTGTTCTTGAAGATCTTGTAGTATAAATAAAATAGAGAATGCCTTCGTAGTGAGGTCTGTCATTTCTCATATAGGTGCACTCAGTTTATGGCATGGAGCTTTTATGGACAGGTTGTGACCCAGTGATTCTCCCTATCCCTTTAGAATGTGGTGAAGAACCATTTCCCCCATTGCTAAGGGCCACGTTCTCTTGAGGGTAATTTGCCAAGAGATGTATGCCAGTGGTGGATGAGTCCACCCACTTTTCTTTACCTCTTTCTGTCATTTCCTCATCTCTCATTCTCCCTTTCTCTCGCTCTCTGCACCACCCCTTCTTCCCAGGTCTTGGAAAGTTCCCAGAATTCCCACTGGCTATATTTCCATTCTGGGATTTGTAGTTCAAAAAAATAATTTTCCAGATATTGCTTTGTTTCCCCACTCCATCCCACCAACATTCTGATAGGGAAGGGAGAAATTGCCAGAGGTCTGGACTGAATGCTTGCAAAGGGCTTTTGAAACAAGACCAAGGCATTCAGGCTGCCCATTCCTTCTTTAAAACTACCAATTTAAGTGACCAATGCAGAGGCCATTCTCTCCTCCCCCCTCTAACTCTGGCTTTCTCTTGATTTTTTTCTCATTCTCTTCTTGCCCCTGCTCTAAGCGAGCAGGGCTTCCAGGCTGCAGTCTGACATCCCCTCAGCATAGCGTAAATATCCACACACTGAGATATTCTTCATGAGCGCTATACATCTCTTATGAAGAATAAAGAAACATTGTGCAACTCATCGCAATGACTAGATGCTGTTGTGCAATGTGCTGTGGACAATATAGGATGTGAAAGTACAATGCACAGTTTACAGTGTGCAACTGCAGTACACCATTTATAATATGCAACTGCGAGTGCAACTACATGGCACAGAGGAACAGGCTTCTGCCACAATCAGCAGAATATGTTCATTGCACAACGGAGACTCTTTGCCCTGATGATGCCTATGTCCCTAGCTGGATGTGAGCCTCAGCAGGTCAGACATTAGGCAGCTGAGCTGAGTGGACAAAAGAACTGAGGAGAGGGGCAGTTAATACTGACTGCAATTGCTTCATCTTCTGTTTAACTAGTTGTTAAAAGGGGGCCTCAGAAGTTGGGAATAGACCCACTTTCAATCTTCCTAGAACAAGGGCGGGCAACATGCAGGCTACATTTTGAGACCTCTGGAACTCCCCAATTGTTCCCTAATGTTTCACTTTAAAAAAAAAAAAGCATACTTGCTCTTGTGGGAGCATCCAGCAAGCATGGTTTTAATTTAAAACATTGTGTACCCATTCACCCTACTTTATCTTCTTTCACTTAAAAAAAAGGGGGGGGGAAGGGGGTTAAGAAACTGGAAGTAGACTTCTAATTGTTTCCAGTTTCATTTTTGAAGTTGTGGTCAGCTTGTGACAGTTCCCAGGAAAGGACCCATGGAACCTTTTCTCTCTTATTCTAAGAGAGATGCTCTTAATATACTGCCAGATCTTTTATGCCTTATTTTCCCAATTGCATTCTTCTAGCTCACCAAGACAAATAGGAGAGGAAAGGGTCCAATGAAATGGAAATGGAATGGTCCAAGAAACATCAGCACGAAATCATTTAAATCCAACTCTGCTTCTCAGCAGAGAGCGAGCAGCAAAGGGCTTGGCTAGAGTTTGTGAACACAGATGTAAGGCTTCTCACTGGCCTGCCTCATAGAGACAATCAGCTAAGTGCTCTGGGCAACCAGGACAAGGCACAGGAAAGCCACCTTCCTATGATTTCAGTTCAGTGCTGCAACACTAAAGCAATAGAAATGACAGTTTCCAAGGAAATGCATGTAATTTTCCTCACTTTGAGATCAGATACAGTGGACACACTTCTTGCCTCACCCTTCCTTCTGGTAAGAGAAGAGGGAAGGCAGCGGACTAAGCTTGAGGAGGAACACTGGATATATTCGAGATGTGGCGGTTATGTTCACATTGGCTTTGCATCATCATATAAGCACATGAAGTTGCCTTATCTCTTGAAGCAGACAACTGGTTCATCTTGCCAAATTGCAGCTTCTCAGATGGATAGATGTTCTGTAGCAAAGGTCTTGCTTGAGATCCTTTAACCTGGAAATGCCCAAGACTGAACTTGGGACTTTCCATGTGCTCTACCGCTAAGCTATGGCCTGCTAGGTCAGGTACATGCAACAGAAATTGTATAAAACGTTAATACACATGGGCAGCTTTGGTAATCTTATCTTGTTCCCATTAGATATCATGCCAGAGCTTCACATAGACTGTTTTACTGCTGTTGCAATCCTATACTCCTCTCCCTCTCAGCACTCCTCACCTTTGACTATGCTGACTAGGGCTGGTATAGTCCAAAAGTGTTGCCCACTCCTGCTAATACATACTTACCTAGTTATATGTCAAGGATTTATCTATCTGGGCTAAATACACCGGCTTGTCCCCATTCCAGAGCTCTGCAGTCCAGATGACACAGGGCATTTACCCCAATCTGCCCTGGGCAGTTCTCACCACCCCTGGGGCAGATATGGGGCTGGAACAGGTGCCAATTGGGATGGTATCTGACAAGCCATTCTATTATAATACCCAGTTTAATACAGAGCCACCAGATCGGACCCCGCATGTATGCGGGAAGCCATTCCAGCATGCTATCCCTCACTGACCCTGCCAGCTCCCTGGCTCTCCCAGAATCCAGGCAGGGGTCCCTCAGCATGTGACCAAGACTGGTCACATGTGGGACGCCTTCACTCACATGTTGCGGGCTCCTTTCCTGGCTTCCACATCAGCAAGGAAAACGGCTGCAGTGCCTACAATGGCAATAACAATAGCAATAGCATTGATATTTATATACCACTTATCAGTGCCTAAGCACTCCTTAAGCAGTTTACAGTGTGTGTTAGCTAATTGCCCCCAACAAGCTGAGTACTCATTTTACTGACCTACAGAAAAATGGAAGGCTGAGTCAACCTTGGAGCCCTCTGGGATTTAACTCATAATGTGGCTTGCTGTACTGGCGTTTAACCATTGTGCTACTAGGGCCTGCAGCAACAGGCTGTCATTCTGTTTGGACTCCAGCCCATTTTCTCCAGGTAATGGGACAGAACAGGCCAGATCTGGAGGCAGGATATGCTGGCAGGGAGCCACTGTATCCTGGCTAGTGTAGATAAGCCTCCAATGAACTTGATGTGTCATACTTCCGGCATGTAGAGGGTTGCATTCTAGATACAATAAAGTTACAGTATTTTGTTTGTCCCATTCTGGTCTTCATGGTTGCATGATATATGCGTGGTGTTCTGTACCATTTGTGTACAGCAAGAGTTGGATTGTACTTGCACTGTGTCATATAAATAAAGCTATTTTATTTTTCTCCAGTTTATTATAGTGCAGGAGTTCAGTGCAATTGCTTAAAGGAATAAAGTGGAATTGTGATCTTGAAAAGTGTTTTCTGGACTCAGGCCCAGAAAAGCAATGCATTTTGCATTAACTGGCCAAACAATCCATCTCTGCAAATCTGAGAAACCCTTCTCTCCATTCTCCACAGTACAACATCTCTAGGGATCATGAATCCTGGCTACCCTCCTTCTTGATCACTATTTCAAAAAGTTTTCCAACCTTTGATAAATAGTAACTCTTCTCAGTTGTTTTCAACATATTCATCCCCCCTTGCCATTCAGTTTACTGTTATTCTTTGTAGCATCTTTCTACCTTGTTTTTCTTGTTCCTAGTGCACTAGCATTGCATGCAACATTTTCTCATAGTAGTGCTGCATGTGAGCAAAATTGAAGCTCCTGTATATGTTGGGAAATGCAATTTCCATTATAGATGCCACCATACTAGGTTCTCTTACATGCTGCCTGATGAGGATGAGCCATCAAAGGTCTCACAATACCATGGTAGCTAAACATAAAACATTCCTGTCACTTGTATACGGTACAGAATACTGTATTATATAGACCTTTGGCTTGATCCAGCAGGAAAACTTTTTGTATTCTTAATAAAGCCCCCCCCCCATTTACACGGGACTGGTACCCCTGGTTTCACATACCCACGGTGCAAGGGGAGTCTCTCTAGGCATCAGGAGGAGCATAGAGTTGTGCTGGAGGTGGTCTCTCAGTATCAGGAGGTCACACTCGAGAAGTTGACCATAGAGTCACTCCAGATGACTAGAGAGGCACCCTCTCTAGACATTTTCTAGGTCCTTCAGCACAATTCTATGGTGTTCTTTGGTGGTTTGTTATCGTACGTGGTTTTGTGCATCTGCAGTAACTCTGGGAATGCATCCCCTGTGGATATTGCAGCAGGGGGGGACTTGTATTTTCTCTGTGAAAAGACCTGAAAATTTGAAGGGGTAGAATCCAGGTTACTTTTTTTCAATACAACAGGCATTGAAAAAGATCCTTCATATGTAAGTGAGATCCTCTATTACTATAATGTGTAGAAGCATTCCCCACACATTTTTCTCATTCTTTCTAAAAGAATCCTGTGACACCTTGAAGGGTAACAAATTTATTCAATCTTTGGTGGCCAAACCACTGCTTGTCAGTTTAGGATAGCACTTTATGTATCTGAAAGACACGAGGCAATGTTCTAGTAGTTAAGAGCAGAGCTTAGAACATTTACTTTTGTGAGGAGATTACAACTCAGAGAATTCTTCAGCCTCCATACTGGGAGTTATAGTTCAAAAAATTAACTTTTCCATCCTCTGAGAATATGACCTGTGATGTTGACAACAATGAATTTGGTAAGTGTCCTTTCTTAAACAGGTCTCTCAGCCTTAGAGTCTGCTGTATCTCAGTGTTTGAAAAATGTGTAGAATATTGCTGATTTTGCCTTACAGATTGTTGTAAGGAGTAGTAGATTAAGATAATGTATGTGGACATAGATGTTGCCTTGACGTCATTGCCTCCTCAGGCCCTCAGGTACACAGGAAAGTTTGGGAAAGAGATTGTCTTGGTTTCTGCTTATAGGATGTACAGTTGTCCCTTCATGTTCACTGGGGTTTGGTTCCATTACCACCACCACCACCCCGTGGATACCAAAATCCATGAATACTCAAGTCCCATTATATGTATAGCAAAATGGTGTTCCTTTTATAAGATGGCAAAATCAAGGTTTGCTTTTTGGATTATTATTTTTTAAAGAATATTTTCAAGCTGTGAATACCTAAATCCATGGATACCAAATCCGTGGATATGAGGGGACAACTGTATGGAGAAAGTAAGAAACAGATATGATCAGAGATCTGGAAACCAAGCCAAAATGAAGAGCAACTTAAGGAGCTGGTCATATTTAACCTGGAGAAGAGGAGAAGTGATATGTTAGCCATCCTGAACTATCTAAAAGGATGTGGTGTAGAAGATGGCACAAGCTTGTTTTCTGATGGTCCAGGGACTAGGACATGAACCAATTATCCAAATTATAAGAGAAGAGATTCCACCTAAACATTAGAAAAAACTTCCTTATGGCAAGAGTTATTTAACAGTGGCAAGTGGTGGACTCTCCTTTTTTGGAGGTTTTAAAACAGAGGATGGATGAGCATCTTTCAGGAGCTGCAAATTCCTGCATGGCAAGAGGCAGGGCTAGTTGGCCCATGTGGTTCCATTCAATGCTGTGATTCTGTCATCTGTCCTATTTCTTAGAAATGATTCCTGCTAATTTTTTTTTTACTTGCTTAAAAACTGCAGATGAAATGAAACCTTCAGGGTAGGCATCTGTGTGGTCCTGCGTGTTTTGCTTGCCAGGGCTGTATGCACTCACCAGTAGTGAGCAGGTGAGTGGATTCATGGATGTTTGCATGTCAATTTCTTTGAACATGTTAAGGCTGCAAACCTGTAGCCACTTAGCTGGAAATAAGTCCCACTGAAGAAAGTGAGACTTGCGTCAGCATAGGATTGTGCTTTAAGAGTGTTACGTTAAATGCCAATAATTATTAACTCCTGTTTTAACTTGAAAAGGGTTCCTTCTTTTTCTCCTTCCTTCACCTCTCCTTTAATTAACAGTTTTTAAAAATTTACTTTTTTTTATGCTGTATAAAAGCATAAAAGATGTATATCTTCCTACAATGAGCTGTAAGAATATTGTGAAGATAAACTTTAAATGGGTGGAAGTTGTTGGAATAAAGATTACAGAACTCCCATTCATTTTGGAGAAGACATATTCTCATCAATAAACTTTGTATTTAATTATCTTCTACAAATATTGATAGAGGTTTAGGATTTGGTATTGGTTTTTTTGTTTTTTAAAAATTCCCTTTCACTGGAATAGGAATGGCATGCATATTACAAAAGAAAACTTGGCTTTCATTCTGGTAGGGTTAAAGCAGCAAAAATTAACATGGGTTTGTTCAATTAATTTTTTAATTTGCCTAACACAATGGGGGAATGGCCTGATATGAACCCATTGGATAATCTAGTCATACATATAATGATTTTAAAAGTGGATTTAAACCTGCCCACAAAAAAACACTGTCCCCTCTAGAACCAGGACTGGTGCTTGAGATTAGCATGGTTAGATATCTGCCAAGGCTCATAGCTTGCTGGGGGTGGGGTTACTGGATCATTAATACATTTTCTAAAATCGCCAAGTAGCAATGAAGGAAATATGGCACAGCAAATTACACCTGTACTCCATCTGCTATCAATGAACACTCCTTTGGAAAATGAGAGACCATCCTAGGGCATATGGTTCCTCAGAGGTTTTATGCTGAGTGTGAATACCATACCAAAATAAAGTTTCTCTCAAATAAAGCCTTCCCATCACTACTGATCTTCCCCTTTAACAAAGATTAGGGAAGTTACTTTTTGGACTACAGTCCCCAGAATCCCCCAGTGCCCAGATTCTGGGAACTGTTGTTTAAAAAAGTAATTACCGTAGTCCAAGCTCTGCCATAGAATAGGAAGCCCCAAAGGGGTGGGAAATATTACAGGTCAATGATTCTCAACCTTTTGCCCTCCAGATGTTTTAGATTTCTATTCTCAGATTCCTTGGCTATTGGCCATGCATGCTCATAGTTAAAATGGTGTCAAACTGCATTATTTCTGCAGTGTGTCAGCAGCCAATAGATTCTTCATCTCATTAAACTAGCAGGCCTAAGTTTCCTTTAATACAGGTTTATAACAAGAAATACATAGAGGAAGGAGTCCTTATTTGATGCCCACTGAAGAACTACAACATGGGAGTGCATTGTGTGTGCATTCTTGTATAGTTTTCTTTGGGGGGGGGATTTTGTGTCCCGCTTTTCTTTTTAAAAATTCAAGGTTTCTTATCAAAAATTATCAGCAAGGGGGGTTGGAATCAATAAATGGCAAGCATCAGTCAATCCATTCATCAAATAGTAGATGCCAGAAAATGCTGTCCATACAACAGCAGCAGAAAAAGAATAGGGACACACATGATGATGTCCCTCAGGTTCTCTGAAACACCACCTTGAGCAACCACATTTTCATCTGATGGTGAAATGAATGTAGGAAAAGAGGCAGATGCCCATAGAGCAATTTGCTCAAAGGGTAGGACAAACATAGTAGTGAACCCTCCTGAGGGTTGCTGACAGGCAGACTTGAGCTAACTGGCAGAATTAAGCACAGGACAAATAGGAACACATTTGCATTGAGAAATTGCTAAATGTGTGTGTGTGTGGAGACCTCTTGGGGCTTGAGTCTTTGCAGTATTTGTGGAGACTGTGTTCCATCCTGTTGTATTTCTTGATCCATGAGAGGGTGCTGTCCAAGAGAGTTCTAAAGGTATCTAGTAAGGGTTGCCATGTTGCTCAAGAATTTGGGAATTTTCCAGAGGAGAAGCAGTCCATTCTGGGCCTGCTTATTCCATTTTGTGAGCAGCGTTCTTAGCTTTCACAAAGAAACAAAAACAGTTGTAAGCCTGAGGCTGGGGACTCTCTATTAATACTTGTTGTAAACCATCTTGTGAGTCTTTTTCAGCTGAAGCATAGGATAAAAATACTTTTTAACAACAGATAAGAATACATAAGAAAGAAGGCACACACACCCTTGGGCTAAGAGGTTAAACAGGGGAGCATTATGGAGTCTGCGGGTGCATAAAGGTTGTTTCTTGCTTTCCTCCCTTTTTTTAGATGGGAGGGGTCCATGTCCCATTACTAACCATGCTGATTTTCTTGTCTGCTGGCCAGAGCTTTATATCAGGCAGAAACTCAAATATTTGTTTCTAATGCTGCTGCTGGGCTGTTTTTCTTGCTGGACAACGATTCCACGTCAGACAATGTCTGTGTGCCCTTTGAATTAAATACATTCCTATCTGTCATTCTGTCTGTCCACCCCTTCATCTTGGAAAATATTATATTGGATTCCCCACTTTCAACTTCAAGGAGTGTAGCCCAGCAACGGATACATTATGTATCACCTTGACATGATTTGTTTTGCGTGTTTTTGGACCTGTATACATACCCAAGAAGTCCTGTTTGGTGTGACTGTGCTTGCTTTCTTCAACGTGGAATCAAAGAATGAGTTTGTGCCCCATTGCCTTGCCCCCTGGCATTACAAGAGGCCTACAGCAAAGGTGTTTGCAAAGCATAATCGTTATGTGTACGTCTCCTCTGTGCAAGCCCAGGGGCCTTACTACACTCCAAAGAAAAGTGGCAAGGGAGTGTCTTTCCTGCTGCCTTACCACATGGCATTGTTTTTTTCACTGTTAGCAAAAAGAAACGGTTTTTCTTTTCTTCAGAGTGCAGTAAGGTTCCAGACCTGTTTTGATCACTCATAGGACTCACATTTGCAGAGGGACACATGACTATCAGGAAACATCATTCCACAGTCTGGGGGCAGCTGATGAAAAGGTTCTCTGGGTGACAGTTGCCAGTCTAGTCCTGGCTGGTTGAAGTAAATGTCCCCCAGAGGACCAGAGTTTACAGGGCAGATTGTATGGGAGGAGGTGATCCTCAAGGTAACCTGGACCCAAACCATGTAGGGCATTAAAGGTAATACAGTTGTCTCACCACATTCACGGATTTGGCATTCACAGATTTAAGTATTCACGGCTTGAAAATATTCTTAAAAAAATAATAATCTAAAAAGCAAATCTTGATTTTGCCATCTTATATAAGGGACACCATTTTGCTATACCATTGCATATAATGGGGCTTGAGTATTCACGGATTTGGGTATTCATGGGGGGGGGGCTGGAACCAAACCCCAGCGAATGTGAAGGGACAACAGTAATCAACACTTTGTACTTTGCCTGGAAGCTAATTGGCAGCTAGTGGAGTGATTTTAATATTGGTGTCATATGCTCAGTTCCTTGGAAAGAACAATCTGTATGACTACTGTACAGTTGTCCCTTCACATTCGCTGGGGTTTGGTTCCAGGACCCCCCGTGAATACCCAAATCCGTGAATACTCAAGTCCCATTATATGCAATGGCAGAGCAAAATGGTGTCCCTTATATAAGATGGCAAAATCAAGGTTTGCTATTAGGATTGTTATTTTTTTAAGAATATTTTTCAAGCCGTGAATACTCAAATCCGTGAATGTCAAATCCGTGAATGTGGAGGGACAACTGTATTTCTAAGGATGGGAGCAGAAAACTTCTTCTCTATTCCCTCCCCAGTAACTCTGATGCAAGAACTCTTTTCTTCCTGCTAGGAGGAAAAGAGCAGCATGCAGCCAATTGGAAAGGAAATGAAAATAGCAATAGTGGCAAGGAAGGTGTGGCACTTCTGTGGGGTGCATTTAAAAGTCTTGGGAGTGGTGATGAAGAGTGTGCCACCCTGTTCAAAACAAAAGGGCTGGGAGGAAATGTGCATGCATCAGCAGTCTTAATGCAGGTGAATAGATCTGAAGAAACCCTGTATTTTAGGTAGATGAAAATAATGCAATTGATTAACCCTAATTTAAGAATATTGTGTGCAGTTTGCAACATGCCACATTGTTGCTGCTGTAGCAGTAGTAGTAGTTGTTGTTTTAAACCTTCCCTCAGAGGCACTGGGGAGGGGGGAGGGAAGACTTTTCTCTTGCTTCTTCCTGCACGTTTCTGGCTGGCGTGGATTGAATGGCAATGTGCAGACCCAGCCAGCCAGCCTTTGCCTTGGCTTCGGTCATGTGTATTGAGCAGCCTTCAAGCCTTTGTGGACTCCCTGTGAGGACATCATGGAACCCTGGGAGTCCCTGGACCACAGGTTAAGAAGTACTGCTCTAGAAATTGCCATTTTGTCTAAGAGCTTAAAATACTGAAACTATTCTAAAACTGTAGATCATATATGTTCCACCAGAAGCGAGGGTTGTGAGATAATTGCATGAGCATTGCTAGTGCTCAGACACTATGGGATTGATCACTTACTGGCAGGAGATAAGCAAAAAACTTATCTATCTGTCTATCTATCTTATCTGTCTATGTATGCCACAGGTCTCAGATCTAGGGATTCAAAAGCATGCTAACATTCAATCTGAAATTATCAACCTTCTGAAAATGTCTAATTTGAATGCTTGTATAAGTCTATCAGCCTTGCTGTAATTTCAAACTTGAAGTGCAAGGGGGCCATCTGAAAACTGGCAGTGTTACTTTGACACTCTAGGAATTGTTGAAATACACATAAATATATTTTTTCTCCTCATAAATGAAAAGAAAGGGAAGTTTCAAAAATCCAGTCATACTGAACTTCCAGAACTGGTGAGATTCTGTGGCCTATGGATGAAAGAACAACAGAGAAATCCAGGATTTCAGGGTGGCTATGGCAGCATCAGCACAAGTACTCCAAAGGAAAAGATAATGGTGCTATCTGAATCCAGGCTTATTTTCAATGGAAAGAATAATAATTTTACTTTTTACGAGTGGTTTGTAAGAACTCTACAATGCAATCTACTTTATCCTTCCAGATTAGAAGTAGGACTTTTAGAAGGGGGGGGGGGTCACTGGAGTCAGATGTTAGCCAGACTATGCATGTCTAGCAGTTAAGTCTACAGCTGAGGGATGGAATGTCACATCTTTTGGTTCAGAAAGGAACATGCAATTGAAGAAAAGCAGGCATTGATTTATTTGATCTTCTAGCAGCATTTGTTGGGGAGTTGTACACTATGGGAATAAAAAAACCTCTCCCACCACACTACATCCCCCTGCAAAAAAAATCTCCAGTGAGTACCTATAGTAATAAAGGGCTTGGTTTCAGGGGGCCTTTCACTCTATAAAATTATAGCACCATTATCCAACTTTAACTGCCATGGCTGCATCCTGTGGGATCTGGGGTTTGTAGTTTGGTGAGGTGCTGGAGCTCTGGCTGAGAATTCTAAGTGCCCCTGCCTAAACTACAAACCTGCAAGAGCCATGGCAGTTAAAGTGGAATCATAGTGCTATAACTGTGTAGTGTGAAAGGGTCCATGGGCCAGCAGCTAGCCTTTTAGTACTGGGTTGCAGAATGAGAGATGGGTTCAGAAGAGGGTGGAGTAACTGGTGCTCTCTGTAAGCCCCAAGCATTTTACAAATGGGCTGGAGCTCTGAACACAGACAGAGAAAGAGTCCCCTTTTAGGGGGGAGGAGGGGGCAGAAGTCTAGAAGGAATAGACCCAGGCTGCAGTCCCCATAACTGTGGGGGGGGGGAATCAGGATAAATGGTAAGTAAGGACAGTAAGGAAGGAGTGAGTTCTGCTTCTTCTCATAGGATTCATAGATGCCTCAGTAACTGTCTAATTCACTCACTGTCAGTTTCAGGGTAACTTTAAACAATGTCATCTGAAAGTCAGAGCACAAACACATGACAACCAATTTGTTTTTTATTCCATTTAGTCCTAAAATATATACCATTAGCACTGAAAGAAGTTTCTAAATGTCTGTATCACAAGTATCCCATCTTTTTTGATGTAAATTGTTGCACTTGAAAAAAAAATCTTCAAGTCTACTTTTGGGGGGGGAAACAATGAATACTCCCATTTTTATTACTAAATATGATTTACAAGAAACAACTGCAATTAATTTTCAGTAAGTGTGTAGGGCTATACAGATGTTTTGCATACGCTAACACTCATTAAAAAATGGTAGATATCCTACAATGAGACAAGAACAGCTGAGCCACCAAGCCATTTGTTCACTGAATGTGAATTTAGAAATGCAAGTCTTTTTGGGGTGGGGGCTAAATCATAAGTTTGTAGTGAAAGAGCATACACATGCTAATTGGCCTAATGTCAACTCCACTGTGATGCCAGAAAAAGCATCTAGAAAAGATAATTAAACTGTCAAACTGTGAGTACTTATAGAGGAATACTATGATTACTAAGAGCCAATATGGGTTTATCAAAAACAAGTCACATGAGACTAATCTTATCAGATAGATAAGTAGATAGATAGATAGATTAAAAAGCTTGGTAGATCGGGGGAATGCTGTGGATGTAGTATATATTGATTTTAGTGATTATTTTGGCAACATTCCCCCATGAGATTCTCACAAACAAGTTTGTAAAATATGGGCAGGCAATACTATTGCTAGGATTTGCAGCTAGTTGACAGAGCAAACCCAGAAAATGTTCACAGTGATTCACCATCATCCTGGAAGAAGTGACAAGTAAGGTGCCTCAGATGTCGAGGGTTTAGTTTTGTTCAACATCTTTATAAATGATTGGGTGATGGGTGGGTTTGATCATCACATCTGCAGATAACACCAAATTGGAAGGAAAGTTAACGCTGCAGAAGTCAGAATCAAAATTCTTGATGGCTTGAACAAATTGTGGATCTGGTTGAAAACTAACAAAATGAAATTCAACAGAAATAAAGGTGAAATACTACAGTTGGGTAGGAAAAATCAGATGCACAAGTATAAAATGAAGGACACCTGGCTTTGCAGCAGTATATGCGAAAAGGATGTACAGATCTTGACAGGCTACAAGCATAACATGATTCAACAGTATGATGTTGCAGCCAAAAAAAAAAAAAAAGCTATGTAATTGTAGGGTACATCAACTGGAATATAGTGTCCAGACTGAGGGAAGTAATACTACCATTCTATTCTGCTTTGGTCAGAGTCCACCTGGAATACTCTGTACAGTCCTGGGCAGAACAGTTCAAGAAAGGTATTAGCGAGCTGGAATGTGTCCAGAAGTAGTAAGCCAAGATGGTAAAAGGTCAGGAAACCAATCCTTATGAGGAATGGCTTAGGGAGCTGGGTATGTTTATCTTGTAGAATAAAATATTTGAGAGGTGACATGAAAGCCATTGTTGAATGTCTGGAGGGCTGTTATACAGAAGACAGGGCAAGTTCATTTTCTGCTTCTCCAGAGGGTAGGGCCTGAAACAATGGATTCAAATTACAAGAAGAGATTCTGACATAACTTTATAATGAACCTCCTGATGGTAGGAGTTCTTTGACAATGGAACAGCCTCTCTAATTTAGGAGATTATCACACTATACTGTTATAGCACTATTATTCTACTTTAACTGCTTCGACTGCCTCCTGTGGAATCCTGGGATTTGCAGTTTAGGGAAGGGCATTTAGAACTCTTGGCCAGAGAGTTCTTAAGCCTCACTAAACTACAAATCCCAGAATTCCACATGAGGCAGCCACAGCCGTTAAAGAGAAATAATAGCACTATAACAATATAGTGTGATAAAGTCCTAAAAAGGCAGTTACTCTCCTTCATTGGAGGTTTTTAAATGGGGCACTTTAGCAGTGAATTCCTGCATGGAAGTGAGTTGACCTTCCATTAGAATAATCATTGACAGGATAATCTCTTTATTAATGACCAAAAAGTTACAAAATAGCAAAGTTGTAGGAGTCTCAGATTGTGTGTTGCTATTAAACAAAAGTAGCAAAGAAAGACATTGTTCAGAAATGTAGACTATGTAACTGTAATTTCAGAATTAAAATGTTTTACCGTATTTGTTTATAAGATTGTATGAGGCATTGTGATGTTGATGTGGAAAGAAGGTTCTGTTACAATTTTATACTGGGTCTCAAAAATGATGCTTGGGCCGTTTTGAACTTTTAAGGTGATCTGATTGAGCATTTGGCAGCCTGCACAGAATCTGATACTGTACTGCCATTTTTCTTTTCTGTCTGGCAGAGTAGAAGACATCTGAGGTTAATACCTTGTCACTCCATTTCTTCAGTAACCCACAGTGATTCCTCCCTTTTCATTCCAGGTCTTCTGTAGGGATCCTCTTTCACAAATCTGGCTTCACCAGGTCCAATTTTATGTCAACCAAGTCCAATATTTCCTAGATTTTTACTGGTTGAAGGAAATGTCTCTCTGTTTTCATTTTGTCCTCTGCCCTCCTCCCGCCACCATTTTAAAACTGCCTGACTAGCATTTAGTCTACTGTTGTTGTTGTTGTTGTTATTTTATTCATTTCTATCCCACCTTTCTCCCACCAATGGGACTCAAGGCGGCTAACAACATCATTATAAAAACAATACTAGCTAAAAACAGTACAAAGTTAAAATCACATTGTAAATATAAAATTTAAAAAAGAATTAAACAGTTTACAAGTTTACAAGGAGCCCTGGTGGCGCAGTGGTTAAATGCCAGTCCTGCAAATCACCACATTGCAAGTTCGATTCCAGCGGGCTCCAAGGTTTGCTCAGCCTTCCATCCTTTCGTAGGTCGGTAAAATGAGTACCCGGCTTGTGGGGGCAATTAGCTAACACACTTTGGAAACTGCTTATTGAAGTGTAGATATGTAAATTGCTATTGCTTAAAACAATTTGTAAGCCGCTCTGATAGCCTTGTGGTTGAAGAGTGGGGTATAAATAAATAAATACAAGTTAAAAACATTACAGTAAAAATTAAAACACCTTTTTAAAAACCCTTAATTTTTTTAAAAAAGCACACCACACAGCCTCACCCTTGTTGGTTCATAAAAACCTGGCAGCATAAAAATATTGTGATATTGGAACAATTTTTAGGAAGACTTTTGGGGCATCTGTTTAACCTCGTACTCCAGATCATTAAATGCACCAGGTTTTTTTCTTGTAGAGTCACATTTGCACTACTGTAATCCCTTTACAAATTACCTGAAGTTGGAGCATTTCTTTTTTTTGCGGGGGTGGGGGAATAATTACAAACCAATAATCAACAATTCATACAATGAAATAAACTGTATATTGGGGGGTTTTTAGACCGGAGAGTGTGAAGTTGGAAAAAAATGGACTAGTAATGTGACTGTTACTTTGCCCCAAATATATTGGTTTGCACTAGGGTTGCCAAGTTAGTTTCGGGATCCTGTAACTTTAATACAGATTGTGGAGTAGGATGAGATACTGGGGGGAGCGCCTCCCAGGAGTGCCCAGCTCTGTTTTTGTCACTGGTGCCTCTGCCTCCCTTCCTGTATCTTGTCCTGCTTCACGATCTATTCAAGATTAAAGTTACAGCAGCCCTATACCATATCCAGCCTGGCCACCCAGTTTGTACTTTTACATAAAAATGCTTTTTAAGAAAGATACAGTGTTCATGGGGCAAAATGTTATAAGATTCTCAGTGCCATATGTTTATTGTATTAATTGACTGTTTAGATCTTACCACAAGATGTATGTCAATATTCTTGTGATTAGCATATGCTTATCTGGGACATTTAGAAGTCAGACCGGCAAGTATTCTGTCTGAGGCCTGGAACACAGCTAGGAAAGATATAGCCTCCTAGATGTTGTGGAATTTTATCTTCCATCATTCCTCATCTTTGGGTGTGTTGGCAAGTAGTTGCGGTCCCACAACTTCCGGAGGACTGCATATAAGACCAAGTGTGACAAAAACACACATAGGAAACTTCTCCCCTCATGCCTGGACCTACCTCACTAACATTTAGTTCTTCTTCATGGTCTCTGTGCCTCACCCAAATGGGGTCTTATGCAAGACCGCATTTGTGTGAGTGCAGAGATGACCATTCAAAGAACCAGAGTTACAGGTCCCATGGATACAGGGGCCATATTGTATAATTCAGTTCGGGCGTTTTTCTTTTTCTCGTCTTCATTAGAAATTTTCTTGTTCAAGGACTGCAACCTGTCAGTTACTTACTGTGTGTCCAGGAAGGTTGAAATGTTCTGCAACTGGTTTCCAATCCTTTAGCAGAAGTATGAACAAAGACAATGGCTTCACTGCTGCACATACCATATATTAATACAAGAGTCCTTACTACTGCACATATAACAAAAGGAATCTTCTCAGAGTTTTGAGCCCTGGGAAACTGACTTTTGGTAAGCAGATGTATTGCTTTCATACATCAACACTGACCACTATAAAAGTCTGAAAGACCTTATCTTCTTATGCAGCCCTTTGAAAATTTAGGTCAAGGGTCATGATTTGCATCTTTTTGGATCTTGTTACATTCCATACCACTCCCACAACTGTGTAAATATCCTTTATACCTGAGCATTTTTTTATCACTCTGTACTGCAGCCGAAAAAGTGGATTTACAGTATATCCACGAAAGCTGATGCAAAAATGAAAACCAGTTATTCTTAAAGGTGCTGCCACATTTCTTTTCTTTTTTATTTCCCCTCCCTCTTCCTTCCTCCTTTTTATTCCCCTGGATAGGTTGTGTTTTTAAGTAACATTTTTAGCAGTCCTTGTGGTATCTGCTTTTAGCCTCTGCTGTTTTTAACTGAGCGCTGCTCCCAATAGATTGTTTTTATTATGCTGTTACTGTTTGTTAGGTGGATTTTATTTTCATTTTATTTGTGTGGTGGTTTTTTTTTATTGTCCTGTGAGCTGTTTGTGACAGAGTGACCAATCACTTTTAGAAAGAAACAAGGTCTACCTTGTCATTGGGCACAGAGAGGTGTGCCATTTCAAGTGCAAAAATATATACGGTTTATAGGATTAGACTTCCAGTAGAAAATCTGAGCATCAGTAAACACCAACAGTTTTCCACTTAATTATATTATACACCAGAGGGCTTCATGTGTGTGTGTTTTTGCTTCAGGCATCAAAACGTCTTGCTGTGAAGTGGCAGAATGATTGGAACCGAGTTCTGTTTGTGTTGAAGATTTAATAGGGCGGATTTGCCTTTCCGCCTTCTTCTTGCTCCTTTTCCAACCCCCCTCCATGTGGGGGCTGGGCAGCTGCTGAACTGCTGGGTTCTGGTTTCTTCACAGCTTTCTGCATCTGGTTAGATAGCCATCATGGAAATGGCCGTCTGCTGTGTTGTCAACGTAGATATTATATTCACACACAGTGGGTTGATGTGCAGCAGGAGAGAGGAGTGGGGGGGGGACCATGGCAATTGTAGCGCTTAGTATAAAACCTCCGGGCTAATTATGGGTTATTATTGTAGGCTGCACTTCAGAATCGGGTTGTTTCTTTCCAAAAGCAACCCAAAAAGAGCAGTGTGGGCTGTCTTGAGGGAGCATGTCAGGAATGGGGTGGTTCTGTCATTAAATATGAGATACAGAAACTAACAGAAGCTGCTGCTCTCTCTTCACTCTTTTGTTCTTGGATCCAAGCATTGGTGGTGATGGAGTGTGTGTGTGTGTGTTTCTTTTTACTTTCTGTGAAGAAATAGCCAATCCAGCCCGGGGAATGAGAGTCTCAACAAAAGCTTTGGGTAGAGGCTGGGAGATGGGGGGAGGCACGGTTGATGCTGATTTGCCACTGATGCCAGCAGTCAGGGAAATGGGGGTGTGTGCCATCATGGCCGCTCTCCTTCTAGCTGGTTCAGAGGAGAAAATGACAGCAGGTTTCTCTGTTGGTGCTGAGGTGATTCAGCTGGTGAGATAACAAGCTGTTATGGGTGTCAGTGCTCAGATAAGACAAGGCCCTGGGTTTTTTTGTTTAGAGCTTGCATTGTGTGTGCTCTGCAGCACCCCTCCCTCTGCAATTTTCTCAACAAAAGGCAGAGCCGCACATACACACAGAGGGGAGACATCAGGTCTGACCAGTAGGTCTTCCTCATACATCTTAACAATCTCAAGAGGGGGAGAGCAAGGCCATCCATACCTGCTGGCCTTGCATCCACAATTGTGTCTCCCTCAGCTCTGCCCCTTCCCCTAATATTCATGCATTAGTCAGAAGAGGTCTGTAGAAAGCGCATGGCCTCCACAAGGAGGGGATCTGAAACTGATTTTTTTTAATTATCCTAAATCTGGTAGAGCATCTCACTACTCTTAACCTTAGCAGTAAGTAGGAGGTCCGCCAAAGATCCTGAACTGGGGGCCCACTTCAGGTGTTGGGGGCCATGGAAAAGGGACCTGGCTCTATGCCCAGGGGTGTGTGGGGGCAAAATGAGGAAATTGCCCATCCAAATAAGATGTCCCCTTCCCATTAAAATTTTCATTCTGTCCCCAATTTCTAACATTGCAGAGAGTTGGAGAGTGAAAATTCTTCACACTTAAAACTCTTCTATTTGCGTTCATATTCTCTTGGTCTCTTTGCTTGCCCCCTTTTCTATGGATGGCTCAACTCTATTTGTAAATGCTCAATTGAAGTTTTAAATTATTGCAATGCTAGAAATTTGGAGACTGAAAGAAAATACAATTTGGGATATCTTCTTGCCACCCAAATATATTCTTATTGTGAAGGGGCAGTGCTCCCCCCATAGCTACACCTCTCCTCTGTGCAGAGAAATTATCTCACTGTGGTTTAGATGCCCCAGTAAGGCCTGACTGTGCTCAGTGGACACAGAATGTGGAGTATGAATTGGAAGATAAAATTAGAAAACTGGGGGCCCATCTATATGAGGGGGGTAATGGAGTGCCTTGCAGTAATGGCATTTTGCAGCAACAGCAACATGTCTTAATGGTGTTTTTGGCCCCAGAAGCTTGGCGTGCCAGATGGCGCCACGAATGATTTACTCGTATTAGTTCTTTGCTGCTGCTGAACTTTAAAAAAAAAAACATTGTCTAGGGTGCGCTGGAACGATAGAACGATTTTTTTGAATTAAAATGATGGCAAAAACAAAAACAAAAAAACCCACCCTGTTTATCACCTTAGTGATCGCTTGCTAAGGCAAGAATCCAACATGGCGGCAGCAGGGACTTGCCCTGTTAGCAAGCCCAACTCCTGCGCTCACCAGGCCAATTAGCTTTGGGGTTCCTCTTGTATGGGGAAGCAATTCAAAGTGAATCACTTGTCCCAATGAGCAGTATTGCGCACTCCCCTCGCTGTTTTTAAAAACTATGGGGAACGCTGCAAAAGCTTTTCCTGCATTGTTTTTGCCGTTTTGGGCCCCCCTATTTCCGAATAGTGTGGATGGGTGCAGGATCCCACTTAGACGGGTAGGATTCCCAGCGAATTCTATGAGGGTTATTTTGACTTTTTAGACAACCCTTGGGTGAGAGGAGGGGAAAGATGGGCTCTTCTGCTTGGAAAGAATAGCTGACTGGAGCCATAAATAGGAGCCATCCACTGTAACATTTTGCTGCAGGTTCCACTTATATGATTCCTCACCTCCAAATTTGTTTCTTTACAAGAAACGGAGACAATAGCAAATCTGGGGAAAATATTCAATATTCTGTACAACTTCAAACTAACTACAACCCCATTAAAATATGCAAATTAAGTATATTTTAGGACTATCAACTAAGTACAGTTGATCTGACGAGATCCGTCAGATAACAACCCTGAGTAGCTTTAAAAAAGCACTAAAGACGGATCTCTTTCGGCAGGCCTTTCCTAATTAGATCCCGGCCTCAGGGGATCCTGGCTTCTTTTAGTCCGCTGGCCATTTATAGTATTTTATTGTATTTATTGTTTTTAATTGTAATTTTAGATTAGTTGGTTTTAATTTATAATTGTTTAATATTTTTTTATGGGGGAGGGTACGGTGGGGGGTGTTTGGGGATTTTATCTGTATTGTATTTTAATTTTTGTAAGCCGCCCCGATTGTTTTAACAGAGGGGCGGGGTATAAATACATTTTATTATTATTATTATTATTATTATTATTACAGTTTTTTTTTAAAGGCTTAATTTGTTGGTTTTTAAATGATCTGCTAATTTTCTAATCAATTGAATGTGATTGTATTTGTTATGAAAACCTCAGCATTGGTATCTTTTGAGCAACAATGTCATAAACAAAAGTAACCACTTATTGTTAGGCATAGAGGTAACCTTGAGTGTGGCTGTATGTGCCTTCAAGTCACCTGTAGACTTATGGAGACCCCATGAGTTTCATAGGGTTTTCTTAGGCAAGGAATTCTCAGAGGTAGTTTTGTCAGTTCTTTCCTCTGAAATGTAGCCTACAGCACTTGGTAGTCATTGGTGGTCTCCCATCCAAGTACTAACCAGGGCTGATCCTGCTTAGCTTCTAAGATCAGATGGAATCTGGTGCCTTTAAGATATTTAGTCCACTTCTTTTAAACCCGTTACTATTGATCTATCTGTCTGTTTAGACTGATATCACACATTAGTCCTGAATGGGACTTTGAGTCGCTTACAATGTGTATACTACAGTAACACACTATGAACAAAGTAGCCTAAAACAAGTGTATACTTAACTCACAACCTTATTACTTAAAAGTGAGTCATACCAGTTCATGAACTACAGGTGTGCAGTCTGTTGTTAGGCATCCTTACTCAGAAGTAAGTCCCATGGCCATCACATAAATAGGCATACTGAGGCAGTAAGCATAGAATCATAGAGTTGGAAGAGACCACAAAGGCCATCCAGTCCAACCCAGTGCCATTCAGGAATACACAATCAAAGCATTCCCAACAGATGGCCATCCAGCCTCTGTTTAAAAACCTCCAAAGAAGGAGACTCCACCACACTACAAGGCAGTGCATTCCACTTCCGAACTGCTCTTACTGTCAGGAAGTTCTTCCTAATGTTTAGGCAGAATCTCTGTTCCTGTCGTTTGAACCCATTGTTCCATGTCCCTGTCTCTGGAGCAGCAGAAAACAAGCTTGCTCCATCCTCAGTATGACATCCCTTCAAATATTTAAACATGGCTATCATGTCCCCTCTCAACCTTCTCTTCTCCAGTCTAAACATACCCTAAGCCACTCCTCATAGGGCGTGGCTTCCAGGCCTCCCACCATTTTGGTTGCCCTCCTCTGGACATGGTCCAGCTTCTCAATATCCTTCTTGAACTGCGGTGCCCAGAACTGGACACAGTATTCTAGGTGAGGTCTGACCAAAGCAGAATACAGTGGCACTATTGCTTCCCTTGATCTAGACACTATACTCCTGTTAATGCAGCCTAGAATCGCATTGGCTTTTTTTAGCTGCTGCATCACATTGCTGACTTATGTTCAGCTTGTGGTCCACTAAGACTCCTAGATCCCTTTCACATGTACTGCCCTCAAGCCAGGTGTCACCCATCCTATATCTGTCCGTTTCATTTTTACTGTTCAAGTGTAGTATCCTCCATTTCTCCCTGTTGAAATTCATTTTGTTAGTTTTGGCTCAGCTTTCTAATCTCTTCAGGTCATTTTGGATTCTGATCCTGTCCTCTGCAGTATTAGCTACCCCTCCTAATTTGGTGTCATCTGCAAACCTGATAAGCATGCCCTCTGTCCAAGTCATTGATAAAAATGTTGAATAGCACTGGGCCCAGGGCAGAACCCTGTGGCACCCCACTAGTCACTTCTTTCTGTGATGAAGAGGAGCCATTGGTGACTACCCTTTGGGTTCACTCAGTCAACCAATTACAAATCCACCTAACAGTTGCATTGTCTAGTCCACAGGTTATTAACTTTTTTGCAAGAATATCATGGGCGACCTTGTCAAAAGCTTTACTGAAATCAAGATACACTACATTCACAGCATTCCCTTCATCTATCAAGTTTGTAACTTTATCAAAAATAGAGACAAGATTAGTCTGGCACAACGTATTTTTGAGAAATCCATGTTGACCTTTAGTATATTTACTAACGAGAAAGCCCTGTTGACCTAAGAGGGACTTTCTTCCCAGAAAACATATATACAACTATCCTGTTGATGGATCATTCTGCCAATGAAAGCAGAACTTGTATATATGCATATAACTGCATATATTCATGTGATTTTGCCAATGGATTTCAGATGCCTAGTTGCCTTTTTGTAACACAGGATTTCCTTAAAATAATGAACAGAATTTCTTCCTCCCTGATAATGGTATTTCTTAATGTATGTTTTGTAAGTAACTGTATGTGTGATAACCGCTACATTCCTGTTGCTAACTGTTATCACTTATCAGCAACCATATGCTACACTGGTAAGCAGAAGCAGTAAAGATACAGCTAATTACTGTTTGCTATTTGTTAACAAAGAGTAAAGTGCCAGGTCATGGTAATTCCCCACCACCACCTCTTTAACTGCTTCAAGTGTAAGCAACCCAGTCAGCTTTCCAAATAAGTACTAAACTACAAACATTTTACTAGTTCCTTGTCTTTCCCTGTTCTATTTTTATTCTATTCTTCTATAAACTCAGGATGGTGTATAGAAGTTATCCATCTTTACCATCACAATGACCCAGTGAGGTGGGTTAGGATGAGACAGTGGCCCCAGATCACCTAGTAAGGTTTATACCTGAATTGGGAGGTGGGTTAGGATGAGACAGTGGCCCCAGATCACCTAGTAAGGTTTATACCTGAATTGGGAAGGGGGAGTTGAACTATGTCTCCCTATTCCTAGTATAATATTCAAAAGAGATAGCCATGACAATGTATTTTGACATTAAAAGGCAAACAGGAATCTGTTAGTACCTTTGAGACTGTTTTATTCTATCATAACCTTTAGTAGATTCCAGTCCACTTCATCAGATGCCTTTTAATACTCTAAACGTTATACCATAGTGGCTTTGGGAGATTGTGAGGAGGTTATACTATTTTTGTCATCGTATAGCCAGCTAGTGTGGCAATAAGTTTAGGATGCTGGACTTTGCCCCAGAATATCTAAATTCCAGTTTCTACTCATTAGTAAAGCTCACTGAGTACAGAGAGACCAGTTGATCTCCCTTCATGCAAGCTACCTCACAGGATTGTTGTGATGATAAAATAGGGAAGACCTGCTATAACACTGCCTTGAGATTTTCAGAGAAAGGGTCAGATAAATATATATGACTAGTATTTTTCAACACATATGTCTAGCTTGCAAATAAACTACTCACCTAATTACCCTCTTGGTGATCTTTGAACAAGGCAGGATATATATACACACACACACACACAGTTGTCCCTCCATATCCATAGATTTGGTATTCACAGATTTAAGTATTCACGGCTTGAAAATATTCTTTAAAAAAAAAACCATCCAAAAAGCAAACCTTGTTTTTGCCATCTTATATAAGAGACACCATTTTGCTATGCCATTGCATATAATGGGACTTGAGTATTCACGGATTTGGGTATCCACAGGGGAGCCTTGGAACCAAACCCCAGCAAATATGAAGAGACAACACTCTCTCTCTCTCTCTCTCTCTTTCTCTCTCTGTATGTGTGTGTGTGTGTGTGTGGAGTCAACTGTTTTTGTCCTTAAGCAGGACAATACAAAAAAAATCTGGAGGGCAGGAGCAGTATCTAGTGCTGGAATTTTGCTGGTGAAATAATGAAATGCAGCAAAAATGGGTGATCTCTCTGTCTCTCTCTGCTATAGCCTCTTTGCAGTCCAAAACTGACCCTAGAAGGCTAAGGTTTTTTTTCGGGGGGGGGGTAATGTGGAGAGCAGTGGGTTGAAGAAAAGAGAAGGACGTTCTGCGATTGGCAATGTTGGATTTAGGCAAAGGCAGCTTTATAGGGAGGTCTAGAATTTTTGGATGGTTTAGCTAGCCAAACCAGAAACTGACCACCACATTCTGGTTGCTCCTGTTTCCCCTCTGCTGGAAAAGGATTTGAAAGTTTATACAGTATTTCCCTCTATGAACTTGCCTGTCTTTTCAAATCTTCATGGCAGGGCTTCCTCTCCTTCCCACCACCATGACAAGTGCATTTGGTGAGGATGCTGAAGAGAGTCTTCTTGGTGGCTGCTCCTCAGTTGATCCTCATCTTCTTTTTCTCCCACTAGGAGGTCTTAACTTACTGTGGCAAAAGAGTCTTTTAATGTGGAGGGGTGTTACAGTTTTATCCTTTTTTACTTATGTTTTAATGTGTTTTAAAATTGTTTTAATTTTGTTTCATTATTTTTTAAACTGTTATATTAAATAGGTTTTATATGTGCTTTGTTATAATATGTTGTAAACCACTTTGGGTCCTGTACTGAGAAAAAAAAATAGGGGCCTAAATACTCTAAATGCACCAGATCTCCTCTTCCCAGTGGTTGTGTGGAAGAGGGGATTTCAGCCACCATTGCTTGTCACCTCCAAAATTTCGTCTTCTGAACAGCCATTAAAGGTTCAAACTGCCCAGCCAACCTCTTCCCTGCAGTGGAGCAGCCATGTAAGAGGGGCAAAGGCTGGCTGGCTTGGCCTGCACATTGCCATTCAGTCCGTTCCTGCCACAAACTTACTGGAAGAAGCAGGGAAAAAAAGCCTTCCCTCCCCTCAAGTGGCTCTGAGGGAAGGGTTAATAAATGGTTAATTCCGTTGTTGTTGTTGTTGTTGTTGTTGTTGTTGTGTTAAATCTTGAGTTTAGTCTTAGGGGTCCGCAGCAACAAAAGATATTTAAAGGGGGTCCCTGGTAAAGAAAAGGTTAAGAGCCAGTGGTCTAGAATTTAAATATTTATGGATTGCCTCTCAATCAAATTCTGGCCAGCCAAACACTATATCCTTTGGAAGGCTGGCCAAATACCTTTGTCTCAATGTGTCTTATGGTGAATTTATCTCACAAATATTGTTCACAAATATATATTAATTCTCCTAAAATGAAAGCTGGATTCTTCAGGATCCTAATACACCCCAGTTACATAGATGTCTGTGTTATGGCCTAACAAAATTCAGGCAACAAAGGTCACCAATTGTATTGTCTACTACACCTTGCTTGTTGAATGTTGTGGCTAGTGCATTTTAATGTCGGACTCACTGGACATTTGGTGATGGGCCAACATCTGTTTCTATCCAACAGATCGATGAACTCCCTGAGGGAGCTGTGAAGCCTCCAGCCAATAAGTACCCTATCTTCTTTTTTGGGACTCATGAAACGTAAGTGAAGAAAAAGAGTATATTCTTCTAAAACAGATAAGCTTGATGCTTCATTCTTTGAAACTAGTGTTAAACTTGAGTTGATACACCAGGTTCTTATGTTCATGATGGCTTCTCCTCTGTTGGGATCTGGAATGGGCCACCTGACAAGAATGGCTGCCTGGGAAGAAAACCATGGATATGGAGCCCAGAAAGATTTCCGTTCAAGCAGCTCACTACTCAGATATTTATTTGCTAAATTCCAGTTCCATCACCCCTTCAAGAAACTGAAGACAGTGCTCATGGTTCTTTCTATTTAATCCTCACAACAACTGTGTGAGGTGCGCTAAGCTGTAAGACTGTGACTGGCTCAAATATCACCCAGTGAGTGTCAGGGCTGAATTGGGATTAGAACCTGGATTTCCCCAGTCCTAGTCCAAAACTCACTGTAGCGTGTTTGTTGTTGCTATGTGCCTTCAAGTTGACTCCAGTTTATGGTAACTCTATCATTGAGTTTTGTTGACAAGATTCATTCAATTTGCTATTGCCTTCCTCTAGAGTGGAACTTGCCCAAGGTCACTCAGTGGATTTCTGTAGCTGAAAAGAGATTTGAACTCTGAGCTCCCAGATTCCTAATCTGACACTCAGGCCTAATCTACACTATACAAATAATCCTGTTTGAAACTGAATTATTTGCTATGGCTCCTTCCTATTGAATACTGGGATCCGTGGTTTTAACAAGGTCTTTAGCCTTCTTTGCCAAAGAGTGCTGGTGCCTCACCAAACTACAAATCTCAGGATTCCATAGGAAGGAGCCATGACAAATAATCCAGTTTCAAACTGGATTATTTATGTAATGTGGATGCACCCTCAGATCACTACAGCATGCTGGCTCTCTTGTTGCATTAGCACCAGCTATTTTACTACTTGCTATTGAGCATGAGTAGGGGTATACATGATGAGTAACTTAATTGTTTTGGGGGCCTTTCACATTATACAATTATGCTACTATGATTCCACATTATTATTACAGTATTATTATCATCTTTCACTTCTATAGCGCCATCAATGTATGTGGTGCTTTACAAGAAAAAGAACAACAAAATAGTTCCCTGCCGTGGTTCTGTCCTATAGAATCCTGGGATTTGCAGTTTAGGGAGAGGTATAGAGAATTTTCAGCCAGAGAGCTCTAGTATCTCCCCAAACTACAAATCTCAGGATTCCTTAGGATGTAACCATGGCTGTTGAAGAGGAATCATATTGCTATAATTGTGTAGCTTGATAGGACTCTCAGTGTGAGTTCTGTTCCAATACAGAGTGAGGTTTTAGCTACTGGTTTCCTCTCATAATTATTGTTTGTTTTGTTTTTCATTTTTTAATAGTTACATGGTGCTATTCTTTAATAATGAAAATCATAAACAATGTAAGAATTTAATCAGTGATTCTCAACCAGTAAGGGCATATCTTGGTTTCAAGGGAGGAGTGTGTTATTTGAAAGTGGGGGAAAGGATATTCAATATTGTAATATAATTTTTATTGGGAAAATGAGGAGAAGCAATTATACTTCATTAGTACACAACTTTATGCTGTCATGTGTAGTAATGTCCTTATTAATGTTCCTTTGTCTCTCTTTATCTCTGAGTTATGCTGTAGCCAAGAGTTCATTGTGTGTGAATCCTAGTGCCAAAAATTACCTTCCCCCAAAATATGTTCTAGGTTTCCAAATCCTTCCATTTACGGCCTTTTGTGCTACACAGTTATAGCACTATGAGTCTGCTTTAACTGCCATGGTTCTATCCTATGGAATCCTGGGATTTGCAGTTTAGGGAGGGGTTCTTAGAATTCTCAGCCAGAGAGGACCAGTGCTTCACCAGACTACAAACCCCAGGATTCCATAGGATGTAGCAAAGGCACTTAAAGTGGAATCATAGCACAATAAATGTGTGTTGTGAAAGGACCCTCAGTCATAAAATGTTATCAAAGGGACACATGAGTTAAAAATAAGAAGAAACACTAAAGTACAGTTGAACCCCCGTATCCATGGTGGTTTGGTTCCCAGACTTACCGTGGATACTGGGAAACCATGGATAACAGTGAACCCTATTAAAATAAAGGACTTCTGGGGGAAATGTACCATAGGGTTGCATTGGAGGACCTAGAAGATGCCTAGAGAGGATGCCTCTATACATTTTTCAGTGCTACTCTATGGTGTGTGTCGCCTATTTTGGGTCCGCAGATAACTGAAACTGTGGATATTGGTTCCGCAGATACAGGGGTCCAGCTGTATTTCTGCTTACCTCTCCCATGGAAACAGAAGGTGACATTGGGGCATGGCATTGTTCAAAGAGCAATGAACATGGTCATTCACCACTGGTCCCCATCAGTGATTACTGTGAAATGATCAAATGTATAAGATTTGCAAATGCAGGAAACTTTTAATTAATGCTGGGGGAGGCTTTTGTTGAATGGGACTTAGGGTGTTTCAAATAAGTTTTTTTGTCATGTACTCACCCATGACTCTTTCACACTATGCAATTTTAACACTACACAGCATTGGGATATTGCTATGACAGTTAAAGTGGAATCATAGTGCTATAAATATAGAGTGTGAAAGGGCTCCCAGTCTAATTAATTTGATGGGAGCAGGTGATCCAAACAACATTGTATCCAACTTGGGACTCCCTTATGTGCTCCCAGTGCTGCTTCTGTTATTTTTTTCTTTCCATAAAAATTGTTTAAGGAAGAAGACACAATGGCTAGCCTCCTGTTGGTAATCCCATCTAGAGTAGACTTAATCAATCAGTTGTTCAGTGATGAGTGAACCCATAGATAAATCGGATGAATTAAAATGGATGTACTCTAGTCAGGGCTAAACAAGAATTTAGGCCTATGTCTTTTTATTGGGTAGTACCACTAGCTAAGGGATAAATACCTTAAAGGCACCAGACCCTGCCTGATCTTGGAATCTAAGCAGGGTCTACCCTGGTTAATACTTGGATGGGAGACCACCAATGAATAGCAGGTGCTGTAGGCTATGTGTTAGAGGAAGAAATATGCAAAACTACCTCTTGAGTATTCCTTCTCTATTGGGTCATGATGGCTGCATCTGCACTACAGAAATAATCCAATATGACACCACTTTAACTGCCATGGCTCAATGCCATGGAATCCTGGGATTTGTAGTAATCAGCACTTTCTGACAGAGAAGGCTAAATATTTCACAAAACTACATATCCCAGAATTCAGTAGCAATGAGCCATGGCAGCTAAAGCAGTGTCACACCGGATTATTTCTTCAGTGCAGATGCAGCCCATAAATCAACAAGCAACGTGAACACACACACACACCACTAGCTAATTTCCATTTGGAAATACCACAACTTGTAATAAACGATATAGAACAGCAGTAAGCAGGATGTGGCCCATTGGCACCATGCAGACCTTGGAAGTCCTAAATGTGGCTACCAGAGTCCCCCCCACCCTGAAAATGTGTTCTAAATCAGCTGAAAATAGGCCAAAATGGCTGCCAAAAGTGACAAAATGTTATTGAAGGACATTTGCAATGGGAAAGGGCAGTGCCAGAGAATATAATGCACACTGAATGCTGTGTAGAACCTCTGTTTTTATTGCTTTTCCATTAATCACAGAAAAGCATTGCCTCCCCAGCATGAAGGAATTCTAGTATAGAAACAATCCCGGTTAGTTTACATTAAGATAATCTTAAAAAGTGGAAGAGGGTCTTCAGAACTGGCATTAGACATCTCTTTATGGCATGGCTGACCTTGGAACAGCTGCTGTTTCTGTAGCAACTGCTGCAATCTTTCTATTTTCAGTTTCTATTTTGCTTCATTTCCACAAATCTCACCTACTTTTTTCCCCATTCTTGTTTCATGTTCCATTGTTTTACTTGTTTTATGTATATTTTTCATCAGGAAATTTGTACCCATGTTGATAGACACTTTTCTTAACGATTCTACCTTTTTAGTAAGGTGTGTGTTTTTCTCATTGACTAATGCATGTTTGCCTGCATTTTCAAATATATACATTTTGAGTTGTGTTTATTTGTGCATCATTCAAAAAGGATTTTTTTTTAAAAAAAGAATCTGCCACCCACAGTTTTCATTCCAGTCCAGTGATTGCAAATGGAAATAACAACAACAACAACAACAATAATTAAAAGCTGTACAGAAAAGGCTGATACCATTTTGGGAATAGGATTCAACACCTTTGGTTTAAAACTCAGAGTAGATTTGCTGTCGCAGTAATATGGAAGCCACCACCTTCTGGGGAAAGGTTGGTAAATCAGGATTGGGGTCAGTTCCCACTTGGCTCCTCTCACTCACATAAGTGTCTATACAAACCAGAAATGGGGAAAGAAAGGAAATAAACCAATTTTGGAAAGATACTTGTTTGGACAATAACTTCCAGAATTCCTCCTTCCAGCATGACCAGGAAACATGTTATCCCACTATTCCCGCACGATCCAACACGATCCCCCAATGAGTCCCCAAACTACAGCTAATCAGCAACTTGTAATCTGTGATTTCACCACAGGAGGGCAGATTCACCCTAATATTTTACAAAATTACTGCAGATCATCCTAATCATAGAGATAAAAAGAGTGTAGAGTACCACGATATTTTATGGTACCAGGTACCATGACGTTTTGGGGGAAGAAGTCCACTGAACTACACAATAGCAGCCTTCAGTTCAGTGAATGGAGAACAGTGAACATAGTATTTTTGTAACCCATACAGAATGTAAATGGAACATAAATGGAACTCCCATTTGATTTTTGCCTCTGTTAACAACACAGTGCATTTTTGGGGCCGAAAGACCTCTTCCCCTACAAAGAATACAAGGACAAGTTCGGGAAGTCAAACAAACGAAAAGGATTTAATGAAGGCCTCTGGGAAATAGAAAACAACCCTGGTGTCAAGTTTACTGGATATCAGGTGAGAATAGCTTCTTTTTCTTCCTTGTGTCATTTACCATTCTTCCAGAGTTAGCCTGAGAAAGTGCACGTGATTCAACAGATAAGTTGATACCTCAAAGGGATTCAGAATGAGCATGAAACATTGTATGGCAGCACTGTCCCTTGGTCATTCAGATATCATATGTCTAATCCATGACAATCAGTCTAAAGAATCATTTTACCATGTTCTCTGTTTGGGATTTGGAACTAACTACTTAGTCCTTATACTGGTAAACCTTTTGTTGGGGGAACGTATAGTTCTGGGGTTTGTCTAGGTATACTGAGAATGGGTGCGCATTTCCACCCATTTGTAGCGACAGTTTTGTCTCCACCATTTTTTTGCCTATTCACATCCGTTTGCATCTATTCAAATGGAGTGTCCACATGCTCTGATAAAGGGCAATAGAGTGAAAATGCGCAGTGATGCGAATTCAGATGTCCACACGTGCAAAAATGCACATCTACATGCCATTTTCCAGGAAACATTGGGGGAAACTGTGAAACTTTTTACTGTGCTGTTTGTGGCATTATTAGCCCCCCTCCTTTCGAATACTGCAAATCTCATTTGGATTGTGTTGGGACACATTGTATTCTCTGCAAATTCTATGAGGAGTATTTTCATCATCTGGACAACCCCTGCACCAAACTTATTCACTGATGTGCAATTAATGGGAGTAGTAGTTTATCAGCATCTAGAAGGCCACAAGTTCCTCAGCCCTAGCTGCTTATAAGCTGGAAATGACCCCAGAGGTAATCTAGTCCAGTGGTACTCAAAAGTGGTGGTCTATAGACCAGTGGTGGTATGGGAGCTGTTGGCTACCAGTCTGTGGCAATTTCCAGGAAAGAAAGTAACAGTTGTAGTTGATGGGCACAAACATGGTGCTGGTCTGTGGCCCATTGGGATGCCAGTCCCCCACATCCTCTTAAGCCCGCAATAGCTTAAGAAGCATTGATCTAGTCCAACTCATGGTTGAGGCAGGAAATCCACAGTTAATGCATTCCTGTCCATTCAACCTCTGCTTAAAAACCTCCAGTGAGGGAGAGTCCCCCAACTTCTGAAGCAATTTGTTCCACTGACAAAAAGGTCTTGCCTGACAGGAGGTTCTTCCTCATGTTCAGTTGATGGTGGCCTTTCATGTAATTCTGAACTCATTGTTTCAAATTTCTGCTGGAGCAGCACAAAATATATTTACTTCCTCTTCTATGTGGCAGTATTTCAAATACTTAGAGATGGCTATCATGTCATTTCTCAGTCAACTCTTCTCCAGGCTGTTATCCCAAAGCTGTACAAAAAAGGCTGATACACATCTGGGTAAGAATGGAAGGACTGTTAAGCACTGCTTATCAGTTTCTCACTCTGAAATATAGGATGTTGCAGAACCTATGGGGAGTCTTGTTTGTTTTATTCCAAAGGCAATTCAGCAGCAGAGCTCATCAGAAACTGAGGGCGAAGGAGGAAATACGGCAGATGCCAGCAGCGAGGAGGAAGGTGATCGGGTAGAAGAGGATGGAAAAGGCAAAAGAAAGAATGAAAAAGGGGGCTCAAAACGGAAAAAATCCTACACTTCAAAGGTACAGTATGAGGTTATCCACTTTTCACACTAACCTCCTGTAACATAAATATTATTTACAATAGGAATGGGCAATTGTGGAAGGCTGGAGGGGGCCACATTAACTCGCCCAGAAGACCTTGGAGGGCCACATCCTCCGGCTGACTCACACCTGCAAAAAGTCAATGTTTTTGCCCCCATATACCATCTAGAGGCATGGAGGCATTTTCACCATGGTTTGGGGCCTTCATGTGCCATTTTAGACCCAGGAGAGGCCTTTTTCAACAACAGGAAATGAGTGAAAGTCACTTCCTGTTTTAAAAAGGCCTGTCCTTGGACCTAAATTGGCCCAGGGCGGCCCAAAACATGGTATAAATGTACCCCACCCCACCCCTAGAGAGCACATTGGGACAAAAACGTGTTTTGAAAAAAATTGCAAAAATATTTTTTAACTTTGAGGGAAAGGGGGGGTTCAAGTGTGATGGAAATGCCTTCAATGCTCTCTAGAGGGCATTTTGAAATAAAACAATTGAAAACAATTTTGACCCCTGGGAGCCTCAAAAATGGCCCCTGGAAAACACACTTTGCTCACCCCTAATTTACCACTAATCCTAGTAGTTTACCACTAGTCCAAAGTCTTGACAATTCCAGAATGGAATTGATCAATTATGTCACTAGTGCTGGAACCCAGTCACATCATTGCTTTAACATGGCAGGTTGATCTACCCATGCAGATGTTTAGGTTCAGGATGGAGAAAGTTGCAGCCTCTTACACACTGGAATAACAGTGCAAGGAAGTTAAACTAAGGCTGGGTTGCATATGGCCCTTGAGATGTCATTCAACTACAGATCCCATTTTCCCTTACCATTTGTTCTGCTGGTTAGGCCTATAGAAATTGTAGTTCAACAGCATGTGGAGGGTCGTACATCACCCACACTGCAAGAAAAGACAAGGAAAGGCCCCACTTGGTTCCTTCACACTTAATTCTAGTTGCCATGCTCAGATGTTAATCTCCAGTGCAACAGGCAGAAGCAAGATCCCCTGTTGCAATTCTGCCTCATGCCGGATATTGCTTGCACAAGAGGGGGAAACAGACCCCTGTCACTAGCAGTAGCTGTTGCCAGGATCAGGATGGGATTCACTGCATAGCACCGTAACTACAGTGCTTATGTACTGTATTCTTAACTCTCCAACAGGATCCTGGTCATAGTATGGAAACCGGCAGCATTAAAATTATGTTCCATAATCCCTGTATTCTAGAGCAGCAGTACTCAAAGGAGCCCTGATGGCACAGTGGTTAAATGCCAGTACTGCAAGCCACAACGTTATGAGTTCGATCCCAGAGGGCTCCAAGGCTGACTCAGCCTTCCATCCTTCCGTAGGTTAGTAAAATGTGTACCCAGCTTGTTGGGGGCAATTAGCCAAAAACATTGTAAACCACTTAGGGAGTGTGGTATATAAAATCAATGCTATTGCTATTCTGTGGACCAGTACCTGTTCGCAAATTATTGGCTGCTGTTCCACAGCATGTTTCCATGAAAGAAACAGTTGTAATCAGTGAACATAGATGGTGTAGATCCCTGGCAACTTTGGCCAGGGGTGGGGGACCCTGCTGGTCCTCCACCTCGGATAGCTTAAAAAGCGCTGGTCTAGAGTTGGTCTTTAGTACAGCTCTGAAATAAATGGTGATGCATTTCAGATTGTCTTTTTGCTCAGTGTGTATTTTTTCAAATAAAAAAATAGCACAGTTAATCCTGTTCCCAGACTGCTATTTAGCAATTCCTTTCTCTGTTTGTTTGTGTGTTTGGATCAAAGTGGAATCATCTGATTTGTTAATAAACAAAGCTACAGGTGACCCAGCACTAATTTCCTTCTACTGCTATATGAACAAGCACCGTTAGATTGCCCATCTATTTTCAGTAGCTAGTTTTTGCCTCGGGTTTTGTCTGTTGCTGAAATTCTGAAATTCTACTCTGCTTCAACCCTGAAATCATTACCTTGAAGTGGGGAAAGGCAACGCAAAGTAGGTTCATTGATAGCATCATCACATGATTCTATGATTCTATGAAATCTTAAGAAAAAAATGATCCAGCACAATCATGTAAGCCTTGTAAAGCATGTGACTTCTTTAGGCAGTGTACACATTTTCTCACAGCAAGACTCATGAGATACAAAAAGACTACGCCTTAAATCCTCTGTTGGGAGTTGTATACATGGTACATAGCTATGTCTCCAATAGCTACGTCTCCCAATGCTAACTGCCCCAATAAAACCTACCTTTCAAGCAACATAGCCCTCATAACACTGCCATTTCTGCATTGTTGGAAAGTGGGCGGGGGGGGGGGCAAGCAGAGGAGACACATATAGCTAGGTTCCTGTGGCTCAATACCTCCAGGGGTCCGTAGGTGGTCCTGGTAGATGACAACCTTGCAGCAAGTCCAGCCAAAGGAATGTAGCTGGAAACATCTCTGCTGCTCCTCCTGATCTCAAGTCACCCAGAAATTGCCCTCTTGCAAGGACTGCATTCTTTGAAAGGCAGCTTTTTGAGCGGGAATTTTGGTCCTTGAGTGGATGGTAAAGAATTCCATGCCCACAATGACCAAACAAGTAAGATGTAATGGTCAAAGTCCAACTTAAGTCATTGTAATTCACCCACAGGATTCTGGCCCACTTTTCTTGAGCGTGTTGAGCCCAAAAACATTTCTTTTCATCTTTAATCATATCCCATGAGAAGAACCACTATCATTCAGTATCAGTATTCCCCAAAGGAAGGACTAAGTTCTGCCATCTACTTCCAATCACTGAAACACCGTAAAGAACTAGTGTCCACAGCAGGGACCAAATTCTCTTAAGTTTCTACAATTATTATTACCATCATCATTCGTTATTTACATAGCACCATCACTGTACGTGGCACTTTATAAGTCAAAGAACAGCAAAACAGTTCCCTGCCCTCAGGCTTACAATCTAATGAAGAGATGACACCAAAGGAAAAAGGGATGGCTGTGTGGAAGGGGATTAAATCCGTCAGAGATTGTTTCTCCTTCTCTCCCTCTGAGGCTATAGCAGTGGCAGTTGGGATGGAGGGAAAACCTTTCATCTGCTTCTGGGCCTAGGCATGATGGAGCTGTGCCTGCTTTTTTCTCTCTCTCTGAGGCCAAAGCAGTGACAGTTCGGATCATATTCAAACAATCATATTCCACATGATTATTCTTACATATACAAAGGCCTTGTATTCTGTTGTTGTACTGGGGATCAACAGTGGGAGGGTGCTTTTGCACCCATGTATTACTTGTGGCCATCCCAAACATGCTTAGTTGACCACCATGGCAACAGAATGCTTGGACAAAATAGAAATTTGGGCCTGATCTAGCATAGCCCTACTTATATTCCCATAGTGGGAGAAAAGCAACTGTAATTCTAGGGGAAAGTAGGCATTGATAAATAGTTTTTTTAAAAGCTTGAAACTTAATACCACTGACCCCTCCAGAACAGTAGTGATCAAAAAAATAATGTAAGACAAGAAGTTTGGGGGCCAGAATCCTGCTGAAGAATTGCAATAGTGCAAGCCAAATTTATGCTATCATAAAAATTATTTTGATTATTTCACAGATCTTAGTATTCAACAGATTGTGCCCCAACCCACCTTTTCAGTCTTGTAGCCCCTCCAACACAGCCATGGCTATATCAGAGGAGGTTGGGGGATCTGTAACAACCTGTGCAGCTACTTTGCTTTAGCTGGAGGTGCTAGAAGGAATCATGTACAGAGACCTTTCAAGGACACCCAAGAGGTCCCCTGTGTATGCCTGTCACAGTGCATCCAGCTAAAGGGAAGTAGCTGCGCATGTCACCACTGATCCTCATAGTTGTGTTGCGGGACTGAAAAGGTGGGGTTGCTTCCTTGATACAAGATCCTTGATACAAGATACCTTGTTGGAATCCACAGTTTGTCTCACACCTGTATGCCCGCCCTTTGAAAGCATTTGCTTTTGTTTTGTCTCTCCTGTTCTTCCCTTGGTGGGATATACTTAGAAATCTTCTAAGCAGTCACGGAAATCTCCCGGAGATGAAGATGACAAAGATTGCAAAGAGGAAGAAAATAAGAGCAGCTCTGATGCTGGGGAAGCCGGCAACGACACGAGAAACACCTCTTCAGACTCGCAGAAAACTAGTGAAGGGGTAAGGCTCCCTTTAGTAATGGTCTGCTTTCACCAGATATACAGGGATGGCTCTGTATAAAGAATTGAAGGTAGCAGGTGCTGTTAGCCTAGGAGTTTCAGATCCACCTGTAAAGCTCTTGTATTGTAAGCTGCTTGCAAACCTTTGGGGGAAACCTGGACTACAACTCACACCTCCTCTTATTATTGGCCATGCTGGGTGCCGCAATAGCTTGGGAAAGCTATTTTTAGGGCTACAAGGAGATAGCCATGTTAATCTTTTTTAGCATAAGAAGGAAAGGGGGTGAGGGAGGGACCTAGCTGCACCTTTGAGACAGATATATTTTAGCATAAGCTTTTGTGAACTCCAGTCCACTGCAACAGATGCATGGAGTGAAGCCTCTGTGAAGAGAAGTATGTGCACACAACATACACACATACCAAAAGGGGAAAGGTGAGTGTGAAATGTAATGGAGATGCAAAAAAATGTTGATCAAGTGACTGGGTGACATTATTAAGATGATATTTTTATCCCATCACCACGCCAACTTGTTTTGGATTTCCATTATATTTTCACACTGCCCTTAACCCCCTCCCCCTGGTTTGTATATATGTCTGTCCACAGAGGTTTCAAGCATCTAATAAAATGTATGGGGAGTCCATGAAAAATTACATTGAAAGATATCAGTCTCCAAGGTACTGCAGCTAGGTCTTTCCTCCTGCTCCCATTTTCCTTCTTTTTAGGATTACAACCTCCTGTAATTTCCCCAAACTAGCTGTGACCACCATGAGTTGTTCAAACAAATGAATTTCTCAAGGTCTGTACTGTGGGCCTGATCAAGAATTGTAGATCAAACTATCTGGGAGATGTTATCTGCCCTTGGAGAACCCAGGTTCTTGTTCCCCATAAACCATGAAACTAATTGAGCCTAACCTACCTCACAGGGTTTTGGGGATGAAAGCCGTGTCTGCACCTTGAGCTCACTGAAGGAATTTAAATAATACATAAATAAATAGGAGCGAAAAAACCTAGGCTGGAGTGCTTCATCCATTCCTTGTAATCTTCGGGGGACAAGAAGTGTTTTGGGTAGAAATGCACTGCAGGTGGAAATGCAAGATGGTGGGTTTCTTTTCCAAACATGTGTTATATAGTGAGGGGCTACATCCAGCCTCTGCTTCCTGCTCTTGATTCATGAAAGGATCCTTTTGCAGATCTTGTTTAGGGGGTCACAATGGTGCGGGGGAGGGTTGTTTTGTTGTTTTTTAAGGGCTTGTATAATGTGCTGGACTTTTATTTGCTGTTAATTGTTTTTTAAATTGTTTGTGCGTTTAACTAGTTTTAATTTTATGATGGTTTAATTGCATTTTAACCTTTGTATGCTGTGATTTTTTCACTATGGGGCTTACTGCACTCCAAAGTAAAGTGGCAGGGGAGCAAGAAGGTTCCATCTTCCATGTTGCCCTACCACACGATGTTGTTCTTCTAGTATTCTTTCATTCTGGTCCCATGGGGGACCAAGGTAAAACCGTGTCTTTTTGCTAATGGGTTTTTCTGGTTAGCAAAAAGACATGGTCCCCCATGGGACCGGAAAGAAAGAATAACTACGTCATGTGGTAATGTAGCACAGAAGACGGAACATCAAGTCTTCACACAGTACTAAAATATTCCTATACTAAGACGAAGATAGTACATGAACAATTAAATATCTATGACCTGAATTCTGTTGCCAGGCCTACCTACAGTAGATATATTGAATCAGTGGGTTTTACCTATGTATTTATTTACCATTCAGCAATTCATTACGTGGGGCTACTCTAGTTGGGACTAACCAACAGGAGTTCAGGCTTCAGTTGGAACCAGCGGGGTGCTTAGCTGGCTGGCTGATGCCCACACTTCAGAAAAGATTTTACTTGATTGATGATGTAATGTTGACTGAATCCCTTGAAACTTTTCTAAAAGGCTTTTCATATTTCCCCCTCCCCTGTTTCTCCCCAGACTTAACCAACATATTGACTGCTGCGTATTAAGGGAAGACACAAGAAGGTTACATGTTTGGTTGTCTAATATTCCTGGATTTGATAGAAGTCAGCACATCTGTTCATCATCAGCATATCTGTTTGTATGCACATTTAGTCACATTCATACACATTCTGTTCTCAGTAATAACTTTCAGCTTCATTGTTATCCCTCCCTGACCCTCCAGGTTTTTTTCCTGAATATCATTTTACTTAATCACACAAAAATGTTTTTTTCTTACAAGTGTGACATGCAACCACATTGCCAATGCACCATCTTTAGATACCATTTTTCCTGAAGAAAAGGCAAAAATTTCAATTTTTTAAATGGTTCTTGAGATTTGCCTTTCTTTTTAAAAGAATAAAGATACAATGCTTGGAAAGAAGTGCCCTCATAACAAGTCACAAGAATCTCTATTCCACTTATAAACCATGACTTTTAAATTACAGGTCACCCACTGTATTTGCAGTATCGGTAACCATGGTTTCATTAACCATGGTGGTCAGGAAAAGAGGTCTCTCTGGGTATCTGGAGGGTCTCTCTAGGCATTCTGTCGGACATTGACCATAGAGTTGTGCTGGAGGACCTCCAGCTGTCTAGAGAGGCATCCTCTCCAGGCATTTTCTAGGTCCTCTAGTGTGATTGTATGGTAATCCTGTGGCACTTCACTATTATCCGCAGCTTCACTTATAAACAGTAAGTCCAAGAACATATCCCATGGATACAGAGGGGCAACCTGTACTCTTTATCCATTCTTTCTTATGTATTTTTTTTAATTGGTTTGAAAACAGGATGGCCAACTGGCAGCCATCAAGCCAGATCTGGTCCCTCTCACAATTTCATGTGGTCCCTCATGCTCTTTCCTCCTCCAATTGCAGATAAGGTGTGGTAAAAAGATTTGTTTGCCATTTAATTTTAGGGGGGAAACTATTTTCAGGTTGTAAGAAGTGGAAGATATTCCCCATCTCTTTTTGGATTTTTGTATGCAACATGTAAATGTACATATTTGTATGTAACTCAATGCCTGAGCTCCATAATTGTAAAGCCCCCAAATCAAGTTGGTGCGTTCTTTTTAAATGGAGGCTGTCCATTCATAAGAAGGTCAAATTTCTGTGTAGGAAAATACCCCACCCACATCCATTCACTCTTAACAAATGTCTGGAGATTAAAATTACTCCCTGACTGGAATACTGAAAGTTGGCCATCTTTGGTTTTAAAACCTGACAAAATGTATTTGAGTTGCAATCATACTAAAAAAAAGTCAATATTGTAAGAAAGTACCTTTCCTTATTAGAAATTACCTAGCTAGCTATACTCTTTAATATTTCTCAAGATCATGATGTAATGTAAATTTCTCTGACTTAGTTCCTATATGTGGAGTTAGTGAAAGTCTTTTGTGTTTCTTTAGATGAATACAAGGAGCTTTTTTCAAACACCAATACAAAATTTGAGGTTAACATGTTTTTTGGATGCCTTCCATTTTTAAGCTTAATTGGGATACAAAAGCCCTATGGGAAACAAAACCAAACATCCAATTAAAAAAACAAAACCCTGAAAGGCTTAAAAAGAAGGGGATAAAAAAAGATCCTGTCATCAGTTTTTTTTCTGTTCTTTTCTACTTGCAAAACTAGATCTAGACTAGTAAGTAAGCATTCCAAAACCCATTATTCTGTGTACATTATTGTTGCTATTGTGAGAATAGAGAATTTTATTTATTTTTTAATGCCAGCTTTTATTGTGAAAACATATGGGTTTAGTCTGGTTTTATCAATCCTTGTTATGCTTGTCCTTGGAACATCTTTCGCGTACTCAAGGTTTGTAGTTGAAAAGTTTACTGTACAAAAAACAGGAAAAAAACAAAAAAACTATTGTTTTTACAGAATAAATTTATTGGAATGTGTATCAGGAGTAAGGTTTGAGGTTGTAAGCAGCTAAGTTAGCGTCGTATTTGGCTTCATATGTGTAATAATGTGAGGTATTCATGTAACTCGAGTATTAAAGCAAAGCATTCTGTTAACACTGAGTTGGTTATAATAGAACACCAATGCAGGGAAAATCTTTGTGGTTTATGTCCCATTGTTATTTATTATTCATGGCTCTCTGGTTGCATCCAAAGTTCTTCAGACCCAGGTCCAGCTAAGGGCAGACATTTTAAAATAAATCTTGTTTGTCCCATAATCACCTGAATGCCACCAGTATTCCAAGTGGGATTCTTACAGGTACGTACAGGTAGCCTCAAAATTTTATCGTAGCCACTTAGCTCTATTGCTGCCACCCTCCCATTTTTGATGTGCACCTTCTTTAAAGAAATAAGACTGGGTCAGCAAGGATTGATTTTCCACAGCTGCTGGATTGACTTTGCATGCCTTAATATTCTGGCTCCATAACCCATAGAGTTTGCAGTGGATTCTGTGTGGGGTACATCCTAAGATGCATAATCAGCTTATGCCAGGAAATGGCCATCTCTCTTGGGCTTCATTGTCATGTTGTCTGAACTCAGCATGCCCTTGCAAACACATCCATACTCATGCCCTGTGGTTGCATCTTGGAGGGGAAGTCTGGTGACACTGGGCACATTGCCCATCAGTGAAGTTTGCCACCCCCTGTTACTGGTCTTCTCCTGAAGAGCCTTTGACATATTTCTACACTATCCTGCAGTTCCCTGGAACAGTTGGAAAAGCACTCTTAAAAATGAGTAACTGTCCAAGAGCCCTGGACGATCCATTATTTCTGAAGTTGAACTTACGCAAATTTGTGATCAAGAGAGGAAACCATTGGGAGCCTTCATAAGAGAAGAATGTGAAACAGAAACTATCTTTAAGGGAATGTTTTTTTCTGAACATGTCCAGAGTGTGTTTGCTCACGTGTACACCCCTCTCAGTAAGTGCAGGTCACCCTCCATATGTGTGGGACTCATACCCATGGTTTCAATTATCCATCGTCCAAAAAAATGATCTCTCTAGGCATTTCCTAGGTCCTCCAGCATGACTAAGTTACCATAGAGTCAGGCTGGCAGTGCCTAGAATTTCCTAGGTCCTCAAGCACGATTCTATGGAGTTTGCTGTTACCCAGAGTTTCACATATTTGCGGTAAGTTTGGGAACGTATCCCCTGCACATATGGTGGGCAACCTGTACAGGTAGACCTCAGCTAATGAAGTAGATGTGTTTCTGGGCATTATTACTTTAACAGAACTAGAGGTGAGAATAACAGGAATAACAGACGAGTTCCTACATCACAATAAAGAGCATTTGAACTTGTTTCAGCAAGCTTTTTATTCAGAACTAACAATATGCCCTTGTGAAATGAAACAACAAGGTTGGGCAAGCCTTGCATAAGTAAACAAAAACATTTTGAACCTTCTAGAGACCATTTAAAGCCTTCTTCCAAAATGTATCCTGGGATGACTTTTTCTTTCACTAGCTTCCACTTTTCTTATGATTTCCATTTTAGCGGCCAGATAGATAGATCTTTGCTATTTAACATGCTGAGGTAGCTGATGAGGCAGACTTACCTTCTTTCTCCTTTCTCTGCTTTGTTGTCCATGCATACTCAGTAAGGGATTCTGGAGGTAGCTGAAGTTTAACTGGCCTGTTGTAAACAGGCACACACGTGACTACAGTGCATTTAGCTAGAGATGAATCCTGCTCTTTCCCAGCTCAAACGCTGTTTATAATGCTATCTACTGCAGACACACTGCTGTAACTGGATACCAAAGTCTGTGTTTCTCCAGACCTCATTCACTATCCTCCCGATGCCTTAGACAGAGCATAAGAAAGAAAAAAGAGGTGGGGCTGAGCAGGAATAAAAACTCCTTCTTAAAAAAAAGCTTCACTGTCAGAGGTTAACTGCAATATACCTCTGTATTTGGCATTATGAAGCAGGCCTTGTTTGTAGAATACATGGAATTTCCTTAACAGATGTTAAGTCCAGTCTACATAGGTCAAGAAGCAATAGAACCACTGTGGTAACATATTTTTCCACCATCATACGTGTTTGGTGGAGAAAGGCACTTGCTACTGCTTCACCAGATGCACAACAGCCTCCAGGTGGTGCCTAGATGCACCCCTGCAGCCAAATCTGGCCAAGAGGGGCGGTGGGACGGCATCTAGGCTTTTCCAGTTGACCCTTGATGCAGTTGGGGCAAAGATGTTGCAGGAGGTATGGGTTACCACTTTGTTCAGTGCCTTTAAAAATATTTACATTTGTTTATGCTTGGGCTATGCCAATATGACCCACCCACAGGACTCTGGCCATGATTGTAATTGTCTGCAATTGGAATTGTTTGCCCATCTGACCCAATATTGTTGACTATATCTGGGATTGGCTCTCTAAGGTCTTTCTCATCACCGGCTAACCTGATCCTTTGAATTAGAAATGGCAGGGACCTTCTAAACCTTTTGACAACACCTAAAAAAACAACACACACACACATACACAATTCAATGTAGTTTTTGTTGTGTATATGAATTGTTTGCAGAAGAGCAGGAGGACTTTAAAAGCTTACACTGAACCACTCAAAACTTTACACTCAAACCACTAAAGTTTATGCTGATACCTTACCTGCTTCATTTCATCACTGATCTCTTTCAAGCCACAATACAATATTTCTCAGATTTTGTTTTGGAAAAATGAAACATTTTGGGACGTAAGGTGGGCTAATCTTTCTTGTTGAGTGCCTTCAAATTGTTTCCAACTTAAAGTGAGTGATCTTATGGCAAACTTATTGCAGTGTTTTCTTGGCAAGATTTGTTCAGAGCAGGTTTGCCATTGCCTTCCCAGCGAGTGTGACTTGCCCAAGGTCACCCAGTGGGTTTCCATGGCTGAGCAGGGATTTGAACCCTGGTCTCCAGAGTCCTAGTCCAACTCAAACACTGATTCTCGGGACTCTCTTACAGAAATTACATGTTTTAGGCACAGTATCAGGCATGGTATATTGAACTGAAAAACCAACACACAAAAACCCATATTTTGCAATTCTGGAAATAAAAAGGACAACTTTCTGTCACTAGGGGGCATTCTAATTAGCCCTTGGATCACAAGACAGGGAAATTAAGTTCAGCTTCTATGAATGCTGGAAAATAGCAAAAGGAAACTAGTGATGGCAGAAAGAATGTTCCCGTTGCCACCAAATACAGTGGGAGAAAATTTGTTTCCTTTAAAATGCAGGCTTGGTTTTGTGACAAAGAATGCTACCTGCTGTTTGCCCCACTGCAGCTATTTTTCTTCCTTTCCCTCAGCCAAACTTGGTTTCTTTTGTACCCCATTGACAACAGTTGTGGGTTGGTGTGTGCTCGTGTGTACTGCTTCCAGGTGGTTTCTTACATGCTTCACCAATGCACGACCTCAGTTCCACTCCACCAGTCACACGGTACTGGCTGCTGTGACATTATGTGACATTCACATAACGTCATCTGTTTACATGGTACGTTAAAGAATAACATGAGCAAAAAGAGACGGGACCCTGCCCCAGTTAGCTTGGTATCTATTTCAGCTTGGGAGCAGGTCACAAAGGGAGAGAAGGAGGAAGAGGAGCCATCAGATAGCCATTTCCTTCATGAATTTCTCTCATCCTTGATTAAGTTGATGGCTATCACTGACTAGTCCAGCATCTGTTTCACATAGTCACATGCCTGAACAGTACCCTTCTCTGGCTGCTGTTCCACCTCATCGTAACAATGGATATTCACCACATGTTGTGGCAGAGAGTTCCACAAGCTAAGGGTTTGTTGCGTTGAAAAGTGCTGAAAAACTTGCCTTGGATTCACTTTTTAATCAGTCCCCTTGTGTGAGCTGAGTTCTGGAAGAGGGAGGAATGCATCGCCCCCCGTATTAGAAGTAATATGCCTTTCATATCAGTTGATGAATCAGAAGAAGAGTTCGACTGCACCCATGCTCTGCTGGTGGGCTTTCCCATGGGCAATAGGTTGGCTACTGAATGTACAGAAAAAGCTGGACTGATGCCTGGTCCAGCATGACTCATTTAAAGTATATACCGGTCGACCCCCATATCCACAGATTTGGTATTAATGGTTTCACTTATCCACGTGCAAAAATGTATGTTCTCTCTAGGCATTTCTAGGTCCTCCAATGTGATTCTATGGTCAAATTCCAGCATTCTTCTCATTGAAAATAATAAGGTTCCCTATTATCCACATTTTCAGGTATCTACAGTGTGTGTGTGTGTGTGTGTTTGTATGTATAATGTTCTAATCATCTGTAGTGAACCCCAGAGCTTGGAAGCAGTTAGTTACCAAGAAATTATCTGCATGAGTCTGAAACATGGGTCACCTATCGCCACCACTTGCGACTCCTCGAACGTTTTCATCAGCGCTGTATACGCACAATCCTGAATATACACTGGACTATGTGACGAATGTTGCTGTCCTTGAGCAAGCAGGGATCACCAGCATTGAGGCCATGATATTGAGAACACAGCTGCGCTGGGCAGGGCACGTTTCTAGGATGGAGGACCATCGCCTCCCAAAAATAGTACTCTACGGTGAATTCGCCACGGGTCAGCGTAAGAGGGGCGCTCCAAAAAAACAATACAAGGGCTCCCTGAAACAACATTTCAGGCTTGGCCAAATTGATCACCAACAGTGGTCTGCCCTGGCCTCACATCGGGAGGCATGGAGACGCACTATCCACAATGCTGCAGCCTTATTTGAGAACTCGCACCGAACAAGTCTTGAAGAGAAATGACAACGCAGAAAGAATGACAACCTGGAAACATCACCCAAGGAGCCCTTCTGCTGTGCTTTCTGCAACCGGACATGTTTATCTTGGATTGGCCTTTTTAGTCATCAGTGCGCTTGCAGAAAGCGCGGGATAAGTCCTTCCTGAATCTTCGTTTTTGCAAAGAAAAGCCAAAGAGATCTGCATGTAATTCCTTTTTCCAGTAACTAAGTCACAAGTACTGTAAGTTATGTTAAATGTAACAGGAAATAACTTCACTCTTTTTGCAATGAGCATTTAGTTACTTGAAGTCACAAGGGTGTGGCCTCACTAAGGTGTGTTTTGTACCACAGGCTTGAAGAACTGATGTGTGGTTTTTTTTAGTAGTAACTGAAATGATCTATTTTTGTTGCTTTTGAACAAAGAGAAAGCAACAACTAGCAAACTAGCAAACCTGCTAGTTAAAAAACTGATACAAAAAATTGTATCAATTGATACTTATCAAAGAACTAAGGAGTAGATGTCAACAGAGGCTATTATGTGCATGTTCAAGTTTCTATTCAATCAAGGATGAGAAAGCAGACCAGACTCTCCACGTGTAAGGGTTCAGGTCACTGCTTAACTCACATTAAAGTTGGTCTGGTAGATGGAGGATCATTTAAAGCTGCCTAAAGCTGTTTAAATCTGCCTTCTGGTGAATTTGCAATTGGCTTGTGTGGCCAAAGCAGCTTTGCAAAGCAATCCATATGCTGCAGTTTTATGTCTTCTATGTACTTGTGCTTCTGCCTTTGTACCATTTCGTGGGGAAAAGGAAACAGTCCAGAAAAACTGATAAAATAAATTATTCCTCAAAGGGTGGGGGAACACTGTATAGACAGGCCACATGAAATGCCTCCCCCCCCCCCCGCTCCCATGTCCAGCAGTCTGGTTGATGCAGGGTTTGGGGCCCATTTCTAGTCTGAGCTGTCCAGATGATGTCCGGGCAATTCTGACAAGAATCTAGGGCAAATGCCCCTTAAAACCAAGCAGACACATTAAAAAAAACACTCACTGTTTGCTGCAGTTGTTATCATCATCATCATCATCTACTGCAATGAGGGGGGTGTCTGCACAGGTGGTGCCCAGAGCAGCCATTTCCTGACCAGAGTGCGTGCACTGCATCTGCTGAGGTCACCGCAAGGTGGCTATTAGCCAGGCATGTTGTTCCCGGCTTTGGAAGACGTGACCAGCACGGGGAAGAGAAGTGCCAATTCGTGCACAGGCTGCAAGTATAGGACTCCCCTCCACCGCCGCAATGGAAGGGTAGGTAATGGGGAGGGCACCATGAGCCTGGGGCTGGGATACTCCAGCTGGAATGTGGAGTATTCTGGCCAGTGTAGACCTAAGCCCAGGGAGAGAGGGAGAGTCTTGAGACTGACTTGACTGTTAAGGAGAGATTACCTCCACACCGCCACCACCTGAATTTTACTCTTAGTGGAGTTTTGACACCAGAAGTATCTCTTCTTGGAGTAATATACTGATGCATGAGGATGCAGAATGGAAACATATGTAACTTCATCTTTGATATGGGGTGAAGAAGTATAAAAAATAGGCAATCAACAAAATACAATTTTCAGAATGTGTCAGCTTTTGCACCCTGGCTATGCTGAAGTAAAGAAATGCATATAACTGCAATCTGGGGCCTTTTCACACCATGTAGTTATAATTCCACTTTAACTGCCAAGTGGAATCCTTGTGTTTGTACTTTATGTAAGGCACTAGAGTTCTCTGGCCGAGAATTTAAATGCCCCTCCATAAACTGTAAATCTCAGGCTTCCATAGGATGGAACTACGACACTGCTATAATTGTGTAATGGGAAAGGATCCGTATAACAATTTTCATGGCAACAATTGGTTTCCACCTGGCCAATAATAATAATACAGGTCAACCCCTGTATCCACAGGTTCGGTATCCACAGTTTCACTTACCCACATTCACACATATATGTTCTCTCTAGGCAGTTCTAGGTCCTCCAATCTGATTCTATGGTCAACCTCTGCTCATTGAAAAAAAATAGGGTTCCCTATTATCCACAGTTTTAGGTATCCATGTGGGGTCTTGGAATGTATCCCCCATGGATATGGGGGTCAACCTGTACATATGCTGCACAACAGTTCTGGACTGAAGGGATTTGAAAGGTAACCTACAAACAGGCAGGGTTATATTAGCTTCACCTTTGTAATGTGCTAAACCACTGGTGAAGAAAGCAAACTTTTAAGAATGTAACTTACTACCAAAACAATGAAAGCTATGTACTTACAGTTCATTGCAATGCGACAAAGTCAAGGTCTTGAGGAGAGCTATGAAAGACAGAAGTCTTTATTTTCAGCAGTGATACAGGAAACAGTAACTTCTGCAATAACATCTTCCAGGATGAACCACACAGAGTTTTTACAGATAGTCCAGTTACATAAATATAAACATGGAGCTCCAGGCTTCCTACTCAGCCTTCTCTTCTGCCTTTGCTTTCAGGAAAAACTCTGGGCTCTGAATACACCTATATGCCAACAGCTGGGGAAAGACTCCATATGTTATGTTGATTATTAGAAACCACATCTTTGCTTCTTCAGGGACTCTGTAGATGTAGGGTGTTCTAGCATGTAAAGAAGCACCAATGTGTGAAAACTGAGCCTATACAGGAGAAAGAAACGTGTAAGTGTGAAATATTGCTCTGAAATATCACACCTATTGCCAGGTCTCGCTTCCACTCTCACTAACACATGCTGTATTTTCATGTCATATTAAGCCATGGTCTATGTTAGCCATGGTTTAGTGACAAATTGTCTCCTAGACAATAAAACAAACCATAGTTGGTTTTCCCCATTTCAGGTCTGCTTCTCTCCCGCCCTTTGCATTACCTCCCATTTCAGAATGGGGAAACCCCCAAAAGTTCAGGATCAGCCATAGTTTAAATAAGACAAAGTTCATATACCAACAAGAAACAATAGCTTCTTATTGTGGTTTGCTTAGCTGGCTAAGAAAGCATAGTTTACTTTCAGGATTTGTAGGCAATTAATAAACCATGGTTTGTTTGCAAATTTGTAGCTGACTAACAAACAATGGTTTGTGGAGATGGGTTCAGAAACAACAGGCCTCAAGAATCCAAAGAACAGTTTTTTGTTATGTGCAAAGCCAGCCAGTATGTGACAGAAAAAAGAGGATTGTGTAAGGCAGTGTCCACTGCCTATGATTTTTCTATGTATAATATTAAAAATCAGCATTTTTAACAAATGCTACATGATTAAGGAAGATCACATTACTACACAACAGTTTTAAATTGAACTTTGTACCCCTAAGTCTGAACATATCCCTTTCCTATATCACTTTCCTATATCACAATTTCTATCTCTCTGCCAGGCATGAGAAAGCTGTGGTCCTCCAAAGGTTCCTTGGTTTCAACTCCCATTTGGAATATGATCAAACAAACCACTGCTGAGAGTTGTAGTCCAACAAAAAACAGAGGGGGAAAGGTTCCTCATATGTGCAGTAGGATAATTACAGTAGGGGAAAACTTCACTTTTTCATGTGTTATGTAAGGCAGACTCAAGATTTATAATAAAAACACCGAGACATGGTATAAAATCAATCTATCAGTCAAAAGTCAAGGCTGCATTTATTTATTCTGCAGATGTGTAACTGCAATTCTCAGCCACAGAATCTGCCATGGGATAAAGATTTTCCTTTTTTTTTTAAAAAAAAAAGACTAACTCTCCAGGCTGTGGAGGAAGGGTTGAAACTTGGGCCTAATAGGAGGGAAATGAAAGACAAAGGCAGACCACCCAAGGCGGTGGGGAAGTGGCTGCGAGTGCAGGGCTTTATATACTTTCCTGTCTCCTTTTAGAGCTAGCAAAACTAGAATGATTTTTTTAAAATAGAATAACAACATGTAGATTATGTAGGTAAACACAGGTGTGCTTGATTGATTAAAACTCGAGGGATTTGACTTTTCTTCAGTCAGAATCTTGAATACCTTAAATCTTTCTTTATCAAGATGCTTGTTTAGATGGGCTATTTATCCTGTCTTCCCCCCATCATGGAGACCTGCAGTCCAAACAACACAGGGCTCTTATACTGTTTTGCCTCTGGGCAGTCCTGATGACGCCCTAGGCAAAGCCAGGGGGAAGCTGGGGTAAAGCCCTTTAAAACATTTTAAATAAATACCAGGGAAAACCCACTTCCAGCCGGAAAACTCAGATCAGGCCAGCATGGGAACACAGGGTCCATAGCTGCACGCCGTCCTGTATCACTGGTTGCCGCCACTGCCATAGTGGACCTCCTCTGCAGCCAGGAAGGAGGCCCCCAGCAGAAGATGAAGGCCCCCTGTATATGACCATCCTTGATCACTTGCTGAGGGCCTCCTTCCTGGTTTCAGAGAGTGTGATGAGCAGCAGTGGCAGACTAGCACATGCGGACTTCATCTCATTTCATCTAGGTAACGGGGGGAGGGGGGGCAGATCTGGGGCCAGAATACACCAGCCAAAAGGGAGCGTATTCTGGCAGGTCTAGACAAGCCCAAGGTCTGTACATGATAGATACTTGTTGCAACGTCCTATCACACTACTCAGGGGGCCAAAACATTGGAATTATTCTGATGTTCTGATAGCATCTTCCTGACCAGAGCTTGGAAATGCTATGTTTTGTGATTACACCTCCCAATATCCCCCAGCCAGCATGGCCGTTTTGTAGTCCAAATAGGTAACAGTTCTCTCTCTCTCTCTTTCTCTCTCTGACATACTATTAGAGCTTCTAGCCTAAGCACACTGTTGTATAATAGCTCCAGAGTACCTTCAATCTGGCCTACTGATCTTTAAAATATGAATATGAAGTGGTGAATTAACTTCTTTCTTTAAAGGACAAGATTGCAGATATTTGCTTCATAGAAGGTAGGTAGATGGGTGCACTATCATCCCCTGGGACTGTTCTGGTGTGCAGAACAAATTTACATCTAAGGTTATGTACAGAGAGGAGACTCTGGAGCCAAAGAATATTTTTAGCATAAACAAGCATTTAAAGATAGAAGCAATAGCAGAGCACTCAGGATTGTGCCTTGTCTTTTTGTCTCCAGTCTGTTATCCTCTGTTTCAAGTGACAGTTCCATTTGCATTTAACCATCTTGTGCCCAAAGTACCTATCTCAGACTTGTGTCTACAGGATGAGGGAGGGATGTCATTTATCAGTCTCACCACCAGTTCCTTTACAGCTAAGTAAAAGATGTGGCAGTTCTGTTGGAGGGGGCAGGATTTTGCTAAATGTTGGTAAATGTATCTTGCTTATTCATGGGGACAGATATCAGAGAGGTAAAGCAATCGACGAAAGATATTACAAAGTTTAGATGTTTGCTATTGAGGTAATCTGAGGGGTGGGTGGGAACCAGAGCTCAAAACGGTTTCTTTTTTGGACTACAACACTCAGAATCCCCTGAATATGACCATGCCTAGGGGATTCTGGGAGTTGTCCAAAACAAGAAACTGTTTCAAGCTCTATGAAAAACAATTTCCTTCCATATCATCCTATTCCACATTTAAGATCAGAGGTCTTATTGGCAAAGCTGTTAGACTGAAAGGGAGCTGAATCAGGTGTTTTGTACTATCGATGATGATGATGATGATGATGATGAAAGACACTGTATGACTACATTATGGGTTTTGTTCAGGATTTTTGTGTGTGTGGCTGGTTTAATTACTGTTTTCTTTGTGCTTTGGTTTTGCAGGCTACCAGGGAGGGAAATGATCTTTTAATGTTAGGATAAAATGATTCTAATAGTAATAAGTAAAATGTCATATTGGGGCCTCCAAATTAGCCTGCGACTTCAATACAATTGGCCCTCCATATATACGGATTCTGCAGCCACAGATTCAACCATCCACAGCTTTGAAAATATTTTTAAAAAAATCCAAAAAGGGACACCATTTGCCATTGTATATAATGGGACTTGAGCAGCCACAGATTTTGGTATTCACGGGGGGTCCTGGAACCAAACCCCAGCGGATACCAAGGGCCCACTGTACAATGGTGGATGAAAGCACATCACCAGTGTTATGGTTAGATTAAGTTGCCACTCCAGTGGGCTTCTGTATATGGAATAGGGAGGGGTGTTCTTAGCTGTCTTGTCTTTTTTTTCAGACACGGAAACCGCTCAGGCCAATCCTGATCAAGTATCAATTGTAGGGTGAGTGCCATTGTGGTATAGTGATTTGAGAGTTGGACTAGAGGGCTAGGACCCCAGAGTCCAAACCCACACTAAACCATGAAAACCCACTGAGTGATCTTGGGCAAGTCCTACTCCCTCAGCCTAAGAGGAAGGCAATGACTAACCTCTTCTGAATAACCCTCATTATGAAAATTCTGTATCAGGGTTGACTTAAGTTGGAGCCAACCTGAAGGCATGTGAGAACAATTGTGGAAGAAAAGGGTAGCGGTAGTGATGGAAAAGTGATGTAATAAAAATAATAAAATAAAATAAATAGCCTGCTGGTGGGAGGTCTGGAAGCCATGCCCTATGAGGATTGGCTTAGGGAGCTGGGTATGTTTAGCCTGGAGAAGAGAAAGTTAAGAGGTGACATGATAACAGTGTTCAAGTATTTGAAGGGATGTCATACTGAGGATGGAGCAGGCTTGTTTTCTGCTGCTCCAGAGACTAGGACACGGAGCAATGGGTTCAAATTACAGGAAAAGAGATTCCGCCTAAACATTAGGAAGAACTTCCTGATAGTAAGAGCTCTTTGGCAGTGGAATACCCTGCCTCGTAGTGTGGTGAAGTCTCCTTCTTTGGAGGTTTTTAAACAGAGGCTGGATGGCCATCTGTCAGGAATGATTTGGTTGTGTATTCCTGCATGGCAGGGGGTTGGACTGGATGGCCCTTGAGGTCTCTTCCAATTCTATGATTCTAATGTATTCCCCCCTCCTCCTGCAAAGGATGGCAGAATCTAGACTGTAATGCAGGGCAGTCAACCCATTAGTTCCTACACTGACTTCCTGATGGAACTCACACACCCCAAGTAGCTATTAACCACTGAAGGGAAAACACACAGCCACCTCCCCAGTCTCCCAAAATTGTGTGCGTGTGATTACCCCTTTTGCAGTGTAGAATCCATGCACAGGAAAAGTTTAAAACCTAGCTATACTCATGGAGACACCATGATAAATAAAGATACTTCAATAATACCTGAGCTAGTCCTCCAGCATGTATAAGGGTTAAATCAGGCATCCAGGAGCATCCCGGCACAAGCAGACCGTAGAGTGAGATTATGTAGTATGGTACCGAATAGAACATGTACGTCAGCATCTACACATCAGAAAAGAAGTTAGCTAAGAATCCGTGCTTTCCATATGCATGGGATATCGATGGAAGGGGGATTCGGACTGTGTTTCCCAGCACCACTGCCTTGGCACCTGCAACAACTGCCCCCAATTTCCACACATACTTGAAACAATCCCAAAGAAGACTTGAATTACGCATTTAGCTAGTGAAAGCACAGAAAACATGGAGACAACTGTGTCCTTATAAGTTCCTCCTCTCCCTGTTTTTATATCAGGTGTTGCTCAAGTCAAAACATTCAACTCCTTGCTCTGCTTACCTGAAGTTTGGGATAGGCAGAAGGATCTTTGATATATGGCTCATGAAGCTGGCTGTAAAGTCGGCACAATTCAGCTGGGCAGTCCAAGGCAATCTAAAGCGAAATCAGGTTGCATTTAGACTGAAAGCTGATGTAGCAAAAACATCTAATGGACTGAGCTGAGATGCTGATGATGATCAGGAAGCCACTGGTTCAAACCATCACTACAAAGTCCCTTATGTAAATTAAGGCTGCTGCCGCACTGCAGAAATAATGCAGTTTGACACCACTTTAACTATCATGGCTCCATCCTATGGAATCTTGAGATTTGTAGTTTGTTATAGCACCAGAGCTCTGACGGCAAAGGCTAAATATCGCATAAAACTACAAATCCCAGAATTCCATAGCACTGAGCCAGGGCAGTTAAAGCAGTGTCAAACTGCATTACTTCTGCAGTGTAGCAGCAGCCTAAGACAGTCTTGCACACACAGACACCAGTAAGGAGAAGAAAAAAGGTGGCATCTGTTTCCTTAAATTGTACCATCATCCAGACATGTGCCTGGATATGGCTATGACTCCTGTAACTCCTGTCATATAATAAATATATCAGGTTAGTGGTTCTTAACCTGTGTTCCAGGGTCCACAATGTCCTCACAGCGGGTCAATGAAGACTTGAAGGCTGCTTGGCCCACCTCCTCCCTGCAGTGGAGTGGCCACGTGACAGGAGCCAAGGCAAAGGCTGGCTTGGCCTGTGCATTGCCATTCAATCCACTCCAGCCACAAACTTGCAGGAAGAAGCAGGAGAAAAAGCTTCCCTTCCCCTCCAGTGCCTCTGAGGGAAGAGTTAATGGATGGTATAATTGTGTTGTTGTTGTTAAGGTTTTAAATCCTGAGTTAAGTCTTGGGGGACTGCAGCAACAAAAGATATTTAAGAGCCACTGTATTAGGTTTTTAAGGTATAGCATGACGTTGTGCTATTTGTTCCTCCCCAGACTAATGTGACAACCTCTCTAGAAGAGTGTAACATCTGCCATGTTTTACATTGCAAGGATTCCTGGGTTTGATAGGGAAGCAAATGAACCCATTCTCCCAGACGATAGGGAGAAAGGCTAGGGACCTGTGGACTCCCTGTTTTCCATGTATGTAGCCCAGGCCTGGGAACCTGTGGCCCTCCAGATGTTTTATGACTGCAACCCCCATTGCACTAGATGAGAGGTAGTGAGAGTTAAAATCCAAAAGAAACTGGAAGGCCACAAGTTACCCACACCTGCTATCTTTCCCCTATATGTTACATGTTTTCTAATACACACACTCCTCTTTTAAACTAAACATTTGATATCATTAGGGTCTATTTTAAAAAAACTTACCATACCCCTAAACAGGCAAAAACCAGTTGCAAAGACGAAGTATACTGCCAGCAGTAGGTCTACAGGTCTTCTCCAAAGTATCTTTTGCTGCACTTTTTGAATATCCTGAAATATAATTTCCAGAGGGGCAGCTGGGTTAGTCTGCTGCTGACCAAGAGTCTTACAGCACTTTAAATTTTTATGGCTTAAAATCCAGTTCTGTAATAACAAAAATCTGTGCAACAATAACTTTGTACATCTTTCAAGGTGTCACGAGGCTCTTTGGTTTTTTTGTGCAATACAATGTTTTTGTTTAGAATGTTAAAAACATCACATTGAGAAAACAATTGTGAAACCACCAAGAAAAAACAAATACTGTAATACAGTAGTGAATTTTGAAGTGCAGGCACTTATCTTTATAGTCCTCGTTCCCACACCTACAAAGAGAGCCCAGCAATGTGGACAGATGTGTTGACTCACATCAACAAGCCGATTTTTAGCAGTAGGAGTTGCAAGTGGCTGGTGAGTCTGGAAGCTGGAATACTTCTGGAAGCTGAAGAATTTTTTTTTAAGTTCCCACATTGCAGTTAAGATTGCATTGCTCATTAGCACTGTAGCAAATTAAAATGGCATGTTCAAGATTTCCACTGGAAGTGCTTTCTGGAATTCCTGCTGTCATGACCACCTAAGAATACTATGGTGAAACATACTGGAGGACACTGTGCCAAGACCCCCGCCACACACACACACCTGGAGCTGGTCCTGTCAAACATACTTGTGAAAGGCCTGGCAGGCTGAGTATACAGAATACCATCTAGCATAACAAGGTGGGTCCTCAGTCTATGAGGCCCCTCAATTAAGCCCCTGAAAAGGGAGAGTTTCCATTCTCTGTTTCCTCAGTATATTTACAAAGGAACATTGGTATACAGGCCAATGTGAATCTTGCCCTTGTATGTTTATATGTGCCTTCAAGTTGCCTGTTGATTTACAACTACATGAATTTCACAAGGTTTTCTTAGGCAAGGGATACTCAGAGCTGGTTTGCCATGTCCTTGCTCTGAAATATAGACTACAGCACCTGGTGGAATTCACTGGCAGTCTCCCATCTTACTATACATTTAAAAGGTGTCCTCTGGAAAGCTACACTTTTAGGCTCAAGAAAGTACATACAATAGGGCACTGACCTACCTTACAAGTTTGTTGTTCAGACTGTAACAAGATTAATGGTGGTGACATGCTCTGAACCACTCAATTAAGCGTTATACTATAAATGTTGTTAACATCAATAATAATACTGTTGATGTACAGACATTTCACATTTCAGAAAGTAAACTCAAGCTGCTCGAGAATGGGACTATTCTGACCTGCTTTTATAATTTCCAAAAAGTGCTTGCCTCTTGATAAACAGGAAATAGTTACCTGATTGGGGTCTGGTGAACAGAATGGCTGGAGTCTAACCAAGTCATTTCACTGCCAGGATATTAAGGCTCTATCAACAATAGGACACAAAAACTATGCCAAATGAAAACTGTTATTATAAACATGTACCTCCTCCCATCATAACTTTTTCGCATCAACTGATAACTCAGTTTTAAGAAATGCTCCATAATACCAGCAGCAGTACACAGAAAAGTTATGTGTAGAAAACAGACAAATGAGTGGGTCTTAAGAGTATATTCAAGCTTGAACTCAAGAAGCCAAGATGACTAAACTGAGACTGTTGTACTCTGGACATATCATGAGAAGATGTGACTCGTTAGAAAAAACAATTATGCTTGGTAAGATAGAAGGCACTAGGAAAAGAGGAAGACCTCATTACAAGTTGATTGATTCAATTACAGAAGCAACGGCCCTGAATTTGCAAGACCTGAGCACGATGGGAGTTCTCATAATCACAGGGTTGCCATAAGTTGAAGTTGACTTAATGGCAGTTAACAGCAACAAAAGACTTTACATAATTTAGGAATATTATTTTATAATGAACACATCTCAAACTTATAGGGCACATGGTACTAGTAACATATTGAACACAATACTTGTAGTAAATTGCCACGGTAAATAATACTAGCTTCTACCATATTTATAATACATAAGCATAATACATCTCATGTGCCATCTGCTGAGGACTTCTCTGACAAGCATCCACATTCTTGTCAATGTTTTGTAGCATTTCAGGACTTTGGTTACATTGTATAGTTGGCCCTCTGCATCCATGGATCCTTTATCCACAGATTCAACCATCCACAGCTTGGAAATATTTTTAAAAAATAGTAATTCCAAGAAGCAAACCTTGATTTTGCCATTTTATAGAAGGGATGACATTTTACTATGCCATTGTATATAATGGGTCTTGAGCAACCACGGATTTTGGTATCCACAGTAAAATCCGATTTCCTTTCCCTGGGTTTTTCACTAGTTTGGTTATTATGTGGCTGATACATCAAAATTTCCATGAGGTTTGAACAACTGAACTACTTCCCACAAGATTTAAAGTGGGGGGAAGGTCCCTGTGGATTGAAAAAGGACAGGAATGTAAAATGACTGTGAGACAAGGAAGTGGAAGGGGGAGAGAGAAAATGTCCATGGGGTGCGGGGTGGCGGTGGCATTTTTGGCACTGGACAGCAGACTGCTAGGTAAACACCGAGTCTGCTTATAACTTGGAATTTGTTACCCCATGCCAGTGACCCAAAACTATTATGAAATACACTCTTTGTATAAACACTCTTTGTATAAACAGTCCTGCAAGTCACCGCATTGCAAGTTCGATTCCAGCGGGCTCCAAGGTTCACTCAGCCTTCCATCCTTTTGTACGTCGGATAAATTGAGTACCCAGCTTGTGGGGACAATTAGCTAACACACATTGGAAACTGTTTAATGCTGTGTAGATGTGTATAATAGCGATTGCTTAACAATTTGTAAGCCGCTCTGATAGCCTTGTGGCTGAAGAGCAGGGTATAAATAACTAAAATAAAAAAAATAAACACATTCAAAATGAAGAAAGTGAAATGTGATTGTTATAAACACAGAAAGAAATCCTCCTTTATGGGAGAAGGCTTCTCCTTGACAAGAAATGGAAGAATTGTATTCTCCCCATATTCCACACTCACACACCCGCCATGATTAGGTAGGAGAGCCTTCAGCCTTCCAGATGTTTTTGAACTCCAGGCTCCCATCCATGCTAGTTTAAAGGATGGTCAGAAGATCTTACTTTATAGAAGAAATCAGATTATGGTACATCTCTCTGAGCAACTCTCCTCTGTTTCTCTGAGATTTCATACAAATGGTTCTCTTGTTACTATGCCCTACACCCCCTCCCTATAATATCTCATAATTGGCAATATTAGACACTTCAAGTCCCAGGATAGACCAAAAGGTGAGGTCAATTGGAGGCCACAAGGACCTAGAAAGATGTCTTGGAAATATTCTAGCAAACATACCCAAGACAGGATTATGTGAAGCCCCTAGAAAACAACACCATTACGGAAGTATGTGCTAATCCCCTCTTCGGCTCCCTTGGCTATGAGTCATGAACAAACAACTCGTAAACAACTCCTATCCCCAGGAAATATCCCTCATCACCCTATAATAAGAGGTTGTCATAAACCCATCAATTCCTGTCTCTCAGCCATAAACAGAAATCAGCAGAGTTTTGGTTTCTTTTGTTTATTCCGTGGGAAACCCATCTAAACTTTGTCCTTTTAAAAAAATAATTTTTATTCAAATAAAACAAAAATACAAATAAATGAATAAAACAATCAAACTGACAATCTTATTTACATATATACAAAGCATACCCGATACTCACCCTCTCATACATTCATATACTATATTCCTAAACTGCTTATTACTGATAGCCATATTTTCATCATTCATCTTCAGTCTTACATTTGTGTATACTTCCCATTAAGTTCTTGCAGCTTGATATTTATCATGATGTCCAACTGTCCTAACGTAATATAATTATTTAAACTATTGCAACAACTAATATTAAAACCTAACTGGAACAGAGATTCTCACAATCTTTTATGCTGGAATTTATTTAAGAAATCCTAGATTAGCCCAATTGCCCCAGGTCTCACTAAGGTATACCTTTAGAATACAGTAGGACCCCCGTATCCACTGATTCATTATCTACTGATTCAATTATCCAGGGATACCAACCATAGAGTCTTCCTAGAAAATGTGTCCTTTCTAGCCATTTTCTAGGTCCTCCAAGGCAACTCTATGGTATTTTAAACCGGAAGTCCCATTATTTTCAATGGTGTTCGTCATTATCCACAATTTTCGGTATCCACAGGGTCCTCCAGAACCAATCCCCAGCAGATATGGTCTTACTGTATTCCAATCTTTCAAAAGTATTCAAACTATTTTCCTTGATTATTTGTGTTAATTTGTCTAATCTAAACTTTGTTCTAAGCCCAAATAGCCCTTCAGGACACAAAATCCAGTATAAATTTTGGTCCCAAACAATAGCAAGGTGCCACTATGGACGAGACCCTACCACTCTCTCTGTAGATGTGCCCCCCCCCATCAAAGCTTCCAGTGCCACCCTCAGACTTCTGTCTGAGTTCTTCTCTACTCTCAAGGCTGGTAAGTATAGTTCCATTTCCTGAACCTATTCTTCTATCCAACCTTCCCGCCTGAAACTCTTTGTGAGCTTTATGTGGTCCTTGTGAAAATGTGTTGCATATGTGAATGCTTTTTGTGTTATTTTCCAATAAAAACCATTTATTTTATTTCAACCTGGAGTCCTCTGCAGCAAGTACTGGTATACACAGCTGAAAAGATCCTGAAGTTACCTTCATAGCCTTCTATTTGAGCTAATAATAATTCCCAAAAATATTAATATATTTCTGAGATCACAGGTGGGCTCTCCACAAATCCCCCCACCTCTTCAGGTAACACACTACCCCCTACCTTTAGATCTTCTGAGGAAGCCATGTATGAGTGCTTCTGCCATTAGAAGATGGTGCATGATCTACACCCCTTTTTGTTGTGACTTAATAAAGTTTGCACCAGATCCTGTCTGATCTTGGATGCAGGGTCAGTCCTGGTTAGTACATGGATGGGAGACTGCCAATGAATACCAGGTACTGTAAGCTATATTTCAGAGGAAGGAACGTGCAAAACCACCTCTAAGTATTCCTTGCCTAAGAAAACCCTATGAAATTCATGGGGTCACCATAAGTTGACAAGCGACTTGAAGGCACATGCAGAGAGAGAGAGAGAGAGAGAGAGAGAGAGAGAGAGAGAGAGGATAGTTAGTTAGTTAGTTAACGGAATCCTTTGCTCCAAGAGCACAGAGCACAATGAGCCACCATTAGCTCATTTCTCATTTTTCTTTAAAGAAAGTTACTGTAAGTCCATTTTTTAAAAGGATGTGTTTGCTTCTTATTAGATACCCACAACTTATTTGGATACTGCTGACTATTCTTTTTAATGACAGTCCTCCCCCACACTTATGGAATTGTCAGTTTCAAAAAATGTAACTGCTCTCACGAAATCGGTTTGTTGAATCTACTTTCTTGGTTGATTTTGTTGCTAATGATTTTGCACTCAATACAACTACACATTTCAGCCAATTAGCAACATAATTTAGAATTATTAACATGGAAGGATTCTAAATATAGAATCCTTCCATTGATTCTACAGAATTTTATTTTTTACCCAAACGATGAAACTGCCTTTGCTACGGGAAAGAGGAACAGGAACATTTTTTTTCCTTGTCATTATAAATTATTACTTCTGGGGAAGACAAGAATAGCCACAATCTCAGACGGGGCATTAAACTGTCAGGCAAATTACCAGACAAGATGTATTAGCCATGCATAGTCTGCAAATAAAGTTTGTGTGGAACAGTGGTCAATGTAGGTTAGGTCAGTGAAAACACAGAAGTATACAAGTTTGTGCAATACATCAGGGTGAGCTTGGGCAGCTGCTAGGCTTGCACAGTCTTGCCTTTTCTTGAACCAGATCCATGAGATCCACCAGCTGGATCCAAGTGTTTCCATAGTGATTCCTTGCAATCAAAGAAGGTGAAAGGATTCCACTGAGCAGTTCTCAGTACCAGGACTGAAGAGAAGCAATGTGTGTAGCAGTTTAAGTGTTGGACTAGGATACCAGGAGATCAGGGTTCACATCCATGCTTAGCCATAGAAACCCACTGGGTGATCTTGGGCAAGTTACACTCTCTCAGCCTCAAACAAAAATTATGGCAAACCTCCTCTGAATAAACCTTACCAAGAAAAGCCCTATGATAGGGTCACCATAAATTGGAGTCAACTTGAAGGCACATAAACAACAACAACAAGAGTGTTGTGCCTCGGAGTGCAGTGGAGTCTCCTTCTTTGGAGGTTTTTAAACAGAGGCTGGATAGCCATCTGTTGGGAATGCTTTGATTATGTATTCCTGCACAGGGCAGGGGGTTGGACTGGATGTCCCTTGTGGACCCTATGACAAATTTAAAAGAAGTGTGGAAAAAGGACAAGAAACACAATTAGGAACCAGGGAAGCTCTATTCTGTAGACATATAATTGGGTGGAAATTCTAGGCATGAACAAGTATGCGTACGCCTCCTTTATTGACTATGAGAACGTTTTTTACAAATAAAAAGCACATTAATGGAACTGTTGGTAAACAAAGGTCTTGACTGAAGAAATATCAGTATAATTTTTGCTGCTTGCAGGAATCTCTAAAAGCAGGTTATTGCAACTCCTCTGACAGCATTAACAATTCTGCAGTAGCTTTCAAAACACTTTCCATTAGCATTTACTAAACTCTTCCCCACCCCTCCATTTACTTGGCTGTTATGGCACAAAGACTCTATCAGCATCTTCTTGCCAAGAATCCCTATGAGAGGATTGCTGTAAGTCAGAGTTGACTTGAAAATACTAATCTCTTCGTCTCAAGCTTTCTAGATCTAAATCTGCTTCTATTCTTCCCCTATGGGAGATCAGGGTTTGTATCACCACTTGGCCATGGAAATCCATTGGGTGGCCTTGGGCACGCCAGTCCCTCGCATGTCAGTCCCTCTCAATCTCAAAAGAAGGCTATGGCAACCCCCCCTCTGCACAAATCTTGCCAAGAAGGTTCACCTTAGGGTCACCATGAGACGAAAATGACTTGAAAGCACACAACAACAATTCTTCCCCTAGCTTTTCTTTCCGAATGCCTAACTTAACAAGGCAGCATAAACATGTTGTTTAAAATTATCATTAATGCTAAACATTTGGCAGTCATAAATTCTACCCCATCTACTCCACAAATCACCTGGAGGTCTACCAGTAGATCAGGAGTGGGCAAAGTGTGGGCTGTGGGCCACACGTGGCCCCTAAGACCCTTTTGGAGTCCTCCAAAAGCCTCTAGCTCCCTTTTTTTTCAATGAACTAAAAATGGGCCCCAGATATTCTACGGGTCATGGGAACAATTTCATGTGTTTTGGGGAGTCTCCTGAGCTGGAAACTGGAAGGAACTACAGTCGTCCCTTCACATTCGCGGGGGTTAGGTTCCCCAGATGCCCGCGAATGTGAAAATTCCGCGAATAATGACTGCCCTCCCCGCCCCCTGCCAAAGCGACCATGGGGCCTCCGGAGGCCCCATAGTCGCTTTCCCCGGACTCCCTGCTCCCTTCCAAGGCCTTCACAGGGCCTCCGGAGACCCTCCCCGGGCCTCCCCCCTCCCACCCCGGGCCTTCACAGGGCCTTCCAAGGCTCCGTGAAGGCCTCCCCTGGCCTCCCACCTCTCACTCCGGGCCTTCACGGGGCCTTCTAAGGCTCCGTGAAGGCCTCCATGACCCTTCCCCCTCCCACCTTGGGCTTTCATGGAGCCTTCTAATGCTTCGTGAAGGCCTCCCCGGGCCTCCCCCCTCCCACCCCAGGCCTTCACGGGGCCTTCTAATGCTCCGTGAAGGCCTCCCCGGGCCTCCCCCCTCCCACCCCGGGCCTTCACAGGGCCTCCAGCAGGCCCCTTGTTGCAGTTTTGGGAGGGCAGGGGGGCCCTCCCAAAACCGCAAATAATCAAAACCGCAAATGCTAAGTTTGCGAATGTGGAGGGGCAACTGTAGATGTATTTTTAGTATGTACTTATGGATGTAGGCGCTAGTATGATGTAGTGCTTTGAGTGTTGGACTACAAATTTTGAGACCAGGGTTCGAATCTCTGCTCGGACATGAAAACCCACTATGTGATCTTGGGCAAGTCACACATTCTCAGCCTCAGAAAACTCTGTGATAGGTTCACTTTAGGGTCACCATAAGTCGAAAACGACTTGAAGGCACACAACAACAGCAACAATTTATGTATGTATGAATGAATAAATGTTTAAAGTTTGGAGGAGGAGGTAGGGGTGCAGATCTCTGAGGTCCTACTAGGTACCAATGTCCTGTCCCCCCTGTCCCAGCTCTGGCAGCTGCCTACCCTGGCAGCAGCTCCAAATCTATCTTTTGCCTCATTGAAAATAAGCCAAGACATCTCCTGTTGTTTGGGAAAACGGCCCTCAGCCAATCTGATGTGAATGCAAGACAGGAGGTGAGGAGCAACAAAGGAGAGAATGACTCATCGCAGTTTCCATCAAATTCTTTTCCAGCCTTGTGATAGCTATTACATTACCATTCTCATTTTTCCTCAGCATTTTCTTAACGTATAATTAGAGTAAGACTGAATAAAGATAGTACCTTGGCTGTAGAGTCCTCAGTCGCTGAAGGCTGATTATAGATTTTGAATCCTGCCAATACTGGGAGACAAATGTATGGTATACTTAACAAAGATGCGGCACAAACTCTCGTCCCATATTTTCCTGTTTGGCGACAAAACATATTAATAGCAAGGTGGTCTGCAGAATAAAGGAGTCACAGCAAAATCTGTGCATGTTTACTCAGAAGTTACCTGCTCTCCCATTTACTCAGAAGTTACCTGCTCTCCCATTCCCAATGTATGTTTTTTTTTAATTTTAAAAATTAATAAAGTTATAAAGTTATTATATATTTAAAAAAAAACACTTGCTTGGAATCGAACCCCTATTGAGTTTAATAGGATGTATTTCTGAATAGACTTGCCCGGGACCTATTCATACTACAGAATTATAGCACTATTATTCCATTTTGATTGCCACAGTTCCATCCTATGGAATCCTGAAGTTTACAGTTTGGTAAGGCAATGGAGCACTCTGGCTGAGAATTCTAAAAACTCTTACCTAAACTGCAAATCCCAAGATTCCATGGGACACAGCCACGACAGATAAAGTGGAATAATCTGTATCTCTCTCTATATATAATTAGCTTGGGTATGTTTCCCTTCCCAGTGTGCTGATTGGCTGCTTAGGAAACATACCCAACCAGTCCCCTCCCGCCTCTCACTCCCTCAGCCAATCACCACCCACATGCAAATTCCCTCTCCACTTCACAATCCACTCCTGGCACTCAATCTGCATCTATACCCACAGTCTCACAAGGGCCCCTCCCTCCTCTGACTCCCTTAGCTACTCACCACCCAGATGTAAAACAATGCAATATTATTTTCCTAAAATAGTAGTATGTAGCTGAACTGTGTGAAAGGAATGCTGCTACTCCAAGCTCCACACTGCAACCACCACTTGAAACCCCAGCAGGGCACATAACAGCGTATGTTGCGCTGGGTACAGCTATACTAGTAGTGCTTTAATTCCATAGTGCAAATGGACTTTAGGACTGTGCTCTCACCTGGCCACTCATCTTTTAATCCAGGAGTGAACAGTTGTGGCCCTCCAAAATATGTTTTTGCCCTACAATTCCAGCACCCCTAGCCAGCATAGCTAATGGTGAGGAATTATGGAAGCTGAAATCCAATAACACCTTGAAGTCTATAACTGCCTGCCCTCCTTTAATCAATTAGATTTAAATAACTTTGCCTGTTGTCAAATTCTCAATGTAAGTGACTTGCTGAGATATTGATTGGTCTGTGAGATAGTTTGCCACTTAATAAACTGAAGGTGGTGCATTTAAAATTACGGGATTTTAAAAGTTTTCATTGTAGATTAAAAAAATATATAAGTGGAATCTATTAGTAGTTTTGAAAAAAATCTGCATAATTCTTTTTAATAATTTAGGCTTAATCTCATTTCTATAATTCGAGGAAAGGAAACCATGTGATATGAAGTGAAATGAAACTGACAGTAAGAGCTGTTTAGCAGTGAAACACACTCCCTCGGAGCGTGGTGGAGTCTCCTTCCTTGGAGGTCTTTAAACAGAGGCTGGATTGCCATCTGTCGGGGATGCTTTGATCAAGATTTCCTGCATGGCAGGGTGTTGGACTGGATGGCCCTCGTGGTCTCTTCCAACTCTACAATTCTATGATTCTATGATTCTATGTGATAATGTAAAAATTTGCATATTTTAGTTTCATATTTAGCTAATTTAAGTTGATGCATCAAGTCTAGCATCTATGTTGTATGTTCCCTGGCATGACTCTTCTTCCACTTGTTACACACTAAAGGGTCACACACAAACTGCTGCTTCTAACTATGAATGATAGCGGGTAGGCATTACGTCTGTCCAGGGACTATGTTTCCAAAATTGCAAGTTACTCCCTATGGAGCAACCTGCAAACAGCTGAACCATCCTTTAACAAATGTTGTTTCAAGGGTTAAGTGCTAATGGAAATAACAAATGTTGTTCTTCCTTGGAGGCACAGGGTAGAAATCCACATGCATTTCAGGCATAAGATAAAAATCCATGGTATAAGCTTGGTTTTGTTTTCATTTACAGTCAGACCACCATATCTATGGAGTTTCAGTTTTTGAACTTAACACAGATACCAGAAACCATGGATAATAGTGAACCCTATTAAAATAAAGGACTTCCAGTACAAGCATACCATAGAGTTGCATTGGAGAACCTAATGATTCCTAGAGAAGACACCTCTCTAGCTATTTTCCAACATGATTCTATGGTATGTATCCCTATTTTTTCAGCTGCGGATAACTGAAACTGGAGATATTAGTTACACGGATACAGGGTCTGACAGTACTGTATTTTGAAGAAGGTATATGCAACCATGTACTACTGTACTGCATTTAAGCTATAACCAAAGACATCTCCATTGCCACATCTGTGGCAAAATTCTGAAAATGAGACCACTAAGCAAAGTCAATTAAGTAGTGTTCCCTTACCCACAATATTTCCTGGCACAAAGACAATGACACTCATCATGATGGATCCCAGCCAATAGAGGCCAATAGTCCGGTAACTCTGCCTGCAATGGAAACAGCCGAATTTCATATGTGAAGTCAAACACAGATGCTCCTGCCAAAGACACTGGACAAAAGACATTGGGAATCACTGCTTTAGTTTGAATTAGGAGTGGGCAAAACATCAGTTTTTCAAACTTCCAACCAAATTGAGGTAGACAGTGAACGGGATGGGGGAGAAACCACTTACACTGTTTTGCTTTTCTTTTAAGCATTAGCCCCTTCCCCTGAAATGCCAACTAGGATGATGTTAGGTGACCATGTAGCACTACTTGGAGGGTCACAGAAAATGGTGTCCACCATCTGTTGCCTCACCTTTATTTTATAATTCTACTTTGACAACTGCTTGAAACTAACATTATGCTCTAACTAAAAAATGGTTGTGACCGTTACACTCCCAATACAAGAATTTTATTTGTGTTGCCAAAGCCATTACAAAAAACATTCAAATAAAAAAAATGATCAAATACATTACAGATACATAAAATTATATTACAAAACTAAAACCATCCAAAAGCATCATTCTATAAACTCTATTCAATCACAGCTTATAACTGGATCATCATCATTACAAAATTTCCTCCTTAAAATTGATGCTTTAAAAGCAAAACAGGCTACTTTTTCAGAAATTACACTCCCAGTGTGTTGTCAAAAATGACTGAAATTTCAGTTAGTTTATCCATGGCAGGGGGAATTTCTGCATGGCAAGAGGGCTAGAATAGACAGCCCTCTGGTTATTTCCATTTCCATGGTTCTGGTTATAAGTTTTTTTTTCTTCCACTACAAACAATCTCCTGGAAGACAAAAATGGGAAACATCTGAAAAAGCTGATGTGGCTGCACAGTAAACTCAAGGAGGAAGTGAAAAGAAAAAAGAGCATGTATAAAGAATGGAAGGAAGGATGAGTCAACAAGGAGGAGTACAAGTGTGAAGTCCAAGTTTGTAGGAACAGTGTTAAGTAAAGCTAAAGCTCAGAATGAGCTGAAATGGGTTAGAGAAGCAGGGAGCAACAAAAAGGGATTTTTCAGGTACATTCAGACCAAAAGAATGATGAAGGAAATGGTGGAACTGCTGCTCAGTAAGGATGGTAAAATGCTAACGGATCACAGCGGAAAGGCAGAAGTGCTCAACACCTATTTTGCTTCAGTTCCCCACCCCAAAAAAAGAACTGTGTGCATCCATATATCAGCAGAGACCTTGGTAAGGGATCTGAATTGCAAATCAAGATTGATAAGGGGATGGTCAAGAATCACGTAGGGCTCATCTACACAAGCCAGGATATGCCGGGTATCTGGACACGGATCAGGCATGTTCCTCCACCATTACTGCCTCCAAATGGGCCAGAGTCTGGACAGAAATGCCAGCCAGGTGCTGCAGATAATGAACTGACCTTTGCTTTTCTAGTGACTAGGCCATCATCTCCCTGGCTCTCCCAGAAGCAAGGAAGGCGGCCTGCAACATGTGACCAAGGCTCCCTGAATGTGATCAGCCTTGGTCATATGCTATAGGACCCTTTCCTGGATTTGGAAGAGCACGGCAAACTGGCAGCTGCAGCGACTGGCTGCCCTGCTGGGAGAGGCTCCTGTGGACATGCAGGGCCCAAACCATTTCTTTCTTCCTGGTGGGAATGGATTTTCCTAGGTATTATCTCAGAATTGTTTATCAGGCCCTATCCCATCTTAGCCCTATCTGAGCCCCATATCTGCCCCAGGGGTGGTGAAGACTGCCCGGAGACAGACGGGGCAAAAGCCCTGCATTGTCAGGACTGCAGGGCTCTAAAATGGGGACAAGACGAGGTATACTGCCCATGTCGACAAGCCCCTGGTTAACCTAAATGAGTTCAAATCTGCATAACATGACAAATTCCATCCCAGAGTACTGAAGGAACTTGCTGATGTACTCTCTGAACCACTTACTGTCATTTTTATTTGCAGTATCTTTTTCTGGATGTCTTCAAAAAGAGGCTGGACAGCTACCCCCACCCCACAAGGAATGATCTAGTTGGAGTTCCTGCATTGAGCAGGGGGCTAGACTTTCCTATGAGGCCCCTTCCAACTCTATGGTTATATGTATCTATGATCACTGCATTGCAGAGTACTCCTGACCAACCTAGTGGTTTTGTGCCTATATCTTTATAATAGACAACCCCTGTGTTCCCTCTGAAGTTAGAGAAAGAAGAAAACACACTTAGCTATTGCTAGGAAACTCAAAATGTGTTCTAGGATGGTGTTGCCAATGCATGAAATTGAGGATCCTTTTACCAGGGGCCACCACCTACTAATACAAAAAGGACCTATTCATCTAAAGCCTACAGCCAAACAAAAACACCACCACTAAAAGAAATGGCTGAGGGTGATACATAATGGAATCTGACCTTTGCTTTTCTAGTGACTAGGCCAGATTATTTTTGCTCTTTTAAACCAGTTTTTAAGTTTACTATTTGCAGTTCTTCATTATTATCTTTTTAGTGTTATAATGCAATTTGATTTGTAGCTGCAAGCTGGTTTATTTTCCTAAAAAGTAAGGTACTGAGATTTTTTCTATAATAAAAACAAACAAGTAATCAAAACAAAACAAAAAAGCAGTGTAAGTTTATTTTCCTTCAGTTGGTAAGCCTATTTTGAGATGATTTTTGAAAGCATGAAAAATAAACCAATAGTACCAAAGGAGCAGAAAGAGAAGGAAAAGAAAACCAGCTTACTCCCATGCAATAGCTGCCACCATCAAGAGATACATCAGATAATGAACTGAGCCATCCCAAAAGCAGATCATGTGGCCATAAGCAGTGTTCAGATAAGGTTCACCCTGTGGAAAATAAGCATAACCAAGTGACAAATAAGATTACTTCAGAGATGGAAGACTGGAATGAAAACAACCTTTAAAGGAAAAAACCCTGATAACATCCATTCAATACAAAGATAAGGGTCCATTCTGAAGGTCACACCTCAAGTTTCAGCTAGCCAAAAACCTTGCTATCGGAGATCAACCATCATCATTAACACCACCACCATCATGATCATCAAGTATTAGATGCCATTTAAAAAAAAAAAAACAACCTTTAGGACATCTAAGGTCAATTCAAATATACACAACTTAAGAGCATGAACAAAACAACTGAAACAGTAAATAAGATAAAACTACACCTCCCCCCATCAATATCAACTCATCAGGATAATAAATTAGCATAATACCAGTCTTTTAAAACAGAAACATCTCACCTCAAAGCTCAAAAGATCATAGAGTTGGAAGAGACCACAAGGGCCATCCAATCCAACCCCCTGCCCTGCAGGAAATCATGATCAAAGCCTTCCCAACAGATGGCCATCCAGCCTCCGTTTAAGAGCCTCCAAAGAAAGAGACTCCACCATACTCTCGGCAGTGTATTCCACTGCCAAACAGCTATTACTGCCAGGAAGTTCTTCCTAATGTTTAGGTGGAATCTCTGTTCCTGTAGTTTGAGTCCACTGATCCATGCCCTAGTCTCTGGAGCAGTAGAAAACAAGCTTGTTCCATCCTCATTATGACACCCCTTCAAATACTTGAACATCGCTATAATGTCACCTCTTAACTTTCTCTTCTCCAAGCTAAACATACCCAGCTCCCTAAGCCTCTCCTCATAGGGCATGGTTTTCAGACCTTTTACCATTTTGGTGGCCCTCCTCTGGACATGTTCCAGCTTGTCAATATCCTTCTTGAATTGTGGTGCTCAGACCTGGACACAGTATTCCAGGTGAGGTCGAACCAAAGCATAACAGGTTGGCACTATTACAATACAATGTCAGGGCCAGGCAGGCCTCACTAGGGAAAATATTCGATAGATAGGGGGCAGGCAAACAAAGCCGCACACATTTGTAATCATTCTCCTTGAAAGCTGGTGCCATATATACTTGGGTACTCTAAAAAGCATCACCAGACTCCTAAACATTCATATTTATTATCTTGGATTGTCTGACCTTGAAAGCTTAGCAGGGTCAGCCCTGTTTAGTACTAGGATGGGAGACTGCCAATGAATACCAGGTGCTATAGGCTGTGAGGAAGGAACTCGCAAAACCACCTCTGAGGATTCCTTGCCTAAGAAAACCCTATGAAATCCATGAAGTCCCCCTAAGTCGAGAGGCAGCATGAAGACACATACCGTACACACACACTATTATGTTGGGGCTTTCTGTTTGTTTGCTTGGTTGCTTGCAAATGTAAAATCCATTACATTCAGGGTTTTTTTGCTCTCAGCAAGATCCAAATTTACCTCGTTGTTCTTGTGTGCTTTCCAGTCCCTTCCAACTTATGGCAACCCTAAGGGTTTTCCTGGCAAGATTTGTTTATAGGGGGTTTGCCACTGCCTTTTTCTGAGGCTGAGAGAGTGGGATTTGCCCAGGGTCACCCAGTGGGGTTTCATGGCTGAGCAGGGATTTGAACCCTGGTCTTCCTAATTTACTTTAGCTCTAAACAAATCAATTTGGAACAACACATCTGCACGAAAATGCAGGAAGTATTCCACGACCTCAAAGGACTGGCCCTTCTTGCTTGCATCAATAAATGGTCTGAGAATTGCTTTAATAGGTTTAGGATCCTATCCAAAAAAAATTGTTTAGATGCATAACTATACTGTTACTTTAAAGCTTGCTACAAGGAAAGGCTAAATCACAAAGGTCAATGCACTTCACAACTTTACTTTATGGAAGCCAATTGCATTATCAAACACTCGGCATCAACACAAAAGATACACACCCTACCTTCCCTTAGAGGAGGCCTGGAAAATCAGAATGGGGACTGGCTACCACACCACACACCCTATGCAGGCCAGCTGACTTCATGGGAGCACAGCAACATGCCAAGTGTCACCAGTAACCACCCCCTCCAACATCATAGGGTTGCTGGTTAAGGCCCTAGGTGGAGCTTTGCCACTTAGCACTTCTGTCTAATTTTGCCCCACCAACTTTCTCCATACACCAGGAGGAGGGCAATGAAGCAAAACCCTCTTAGCCAGCAGTCTCAGAGGCCTCCTGGAAGCACTAGTTTCATTTTGTTCTCCCATCCCCTTCTTCACCCAGGGAGGATGAAGTGAAAAAGAACACTTCCAAATGGTTTCTTAGAAGCACCTGATGGATTGTTTCCCTTTTTCCTTTCTTACATAAGGAAAGAGAAGACTTAAGACTGCCACTGTCTCCCACAAGCTCTCTCTAACAGCAGGACAAGAGTCCCTCCTATCTCTAATCAAAGAGGTAACGGGCTGGAATCCAGCATCAGGAGACATATGCATGGCATGGAGCTATGCCTTCTAAGGCTATCCCTCCCACCAAACCCATCTTTCAAGTAATCCAGCCCCTGCAGCACAGCCATTTCTATGCTGTTGGGAGAGTAGCAGGGAACAGCGGGGATGCATACAGCTATTTTCCTATAATTTGGCTTCCTGCAGCAGGCATCCACAGGGACCTCAAGAAGTCCCTGTGGATGATGTCTTAGCAACACATCTAGATATAGGAACGGAGCTAGATGTGTCTCCACTGCTCCCCCTGCTCTCCAACGACACAGAAATGGACATGATGTAGTGATTGTATAACATGAAAGGTGAGTTCTTGGGGAGGGGTTGATCATTGTACAGTCAGTAAAGAATTCTGACCTCCATAGTGATAAAAAATGGAAGTTGTAATGGCATAAGTCCAACTTATGTGATTACAATTCACCAACAGGATTCCAGCCAGGGACTCTGTGGAGCGGTCAATGGGCAGCATTTGGGAAGCCTAATTCCAACACTTGATGGGCTAAATTAGGCTTGTGGGCTGTAGATTCTACTCCTCTGGCTGACAATTCCAGAGCCTCTTTGTTATTCATATTTGGCCAAGGAACAGTTCCTGCAATCCACCTATAACCCCCTTCCCTAAGCATTAAAAGATGCATGGTCATTTACCTCTTTCAAGTAATGTGTCATGAATCCATCTATTATTCCTTCATGTTCAAGCCCAATGATCAGGTTCACAATGCTGGTGAAAGCAAACACAGCATAGACTGTGGCAATATGGAAAGAAAAGATGGAATGAATGCACGTATTAGCTACACATTTAATTATCAGTGCTTTTTAAAAGCTTTACATTTCCAAAAGCCTACTCAGTTAGAAAGCCAACATAACAATGGGCCACAAGGAACATGCCACAACAATCCTGTGGCTTGTGTGTTCTCCATTTTGTTCCCGTACAGACAAGGAGAAAACATTTTCAGTCTAAAACTAATCACAGTTCTCTTTGACATCTGCATTCAAGGAACTTTGGTTTCATATATTATGATGGGAAACCAAGCCAGGATCTGAAGCCACAGCTTGTTCGTAACTTTTTCTTATATACCATAGTTTAATCTAACCACAGTTTCCGAAAGCTAGCATGTTACAGGTAACTGTAGTTAATTTAAACCAAGTGCAGCCAACTTGAGAAGATCTGAGAATTCATCCCCTTCCTGAAACCTGCCACAAGTTTCACCCCTCCAGTAATACAAAAAGTGCTGATAATCAAAAGTCACCTCATGTTGTTCAGTTGTTGTTTTTTTTTTTTTAAAAAAAAAAACACCCTACTTCAAGGAAGGGACCCCCACCCCGCCGCAAAAGTGTCTTGTTTTATAGGTTCTTTAAGCATGGTTCTCCTGGTATCGCTTTTATTTAAATTATTTCTGAGTGGAGGTGGAGAGGGCAGCTAGGGACCATTAAAACAAATGCAAGGCCACATATAGCCTATAGCTCATGTGTTGCCTACTCCTGATTTTAAAAAACCTAAACCAGAATCTTGTTATCTTATATTACCTGAAAGAGAAGCCAGGAAACCATGGCCTGAATCTTACTGGTTAGTCCACTAGAGTAGGCCTACTGAATCAATCGTTGATGGGTGAATCAACAAATAGGTAAATCTCATTGATTCAATTAGTCTACTCTAGTGGGGAGGCTAACAATAGGATGCAGTCTCATGTTTTTCCATTAAGTTAAGTCACAGTATTTTACTCTCATACAATAGCTCTATATGAGATGCTCCCATTTCACTCATCTCCAACATACATACCATAAAATAATGGGTCTCGTGGTGGTTTTCTTTTCACCAAAAACCGAGCTGCTACACCCACTAAGAGCAGAATCAACAATCCAACTGTTACAATCAGCCAGGAGCTGCAGTGAATAAAACCAGAAGGGGAAGAGAAATTTTAAAAAGGAAAAAAAAAAGATTTCTCAGGTTCCACAAACCAGAAAACAAGCTTCTGCTAGTACTGAGTGTTGTTTTCAGACTGCATTGCATCAAATTCTGGTGTCTGTTGGAAGACTATTGATGTTTCCCCTGTAAAAAGATCAGTAGCAGTGATGTGAACAAATTCCCCTGAAAGACAACTTGGTCCTTGTTACCAATTTTTTCTGGTGCAATATGCAAAGAAAAAGAAACCATGCATGTACAATATGACCACCTTATCCACAAGGGATTGGTTCTGGAGGAGGGTGTGGATACCAAAAACCGTGGATAATAGCAAACGACATTGAAAATAATGGGACTTCCAATTTAAAATGCCATAGTTGCCTTGGAGGACCTAGAAAATGGCTAGAGAGGACACACTTTCTAAGAAGACTCTATGGTAGGTATGCTGTTCTGTGTCCTATGGATAACTGAACCAGTGGATACGGGGATCCTACTATATACACAATCTGCACTACTGCCCAGAGAGAAGAAGAAAGGTAAATGGAGACTGCTGTAGTATTCTTCCTGTCAATGCTGGTAAGACTGGAGGGGGTGCGTGTGAACAAAGCGGAAGAGAAACAGGATTGGGGAGAGGCATTCAGATCAGCCATGGGCCCCTGAGTAGGGTACAGGTCCTGGAAGGTGCCCTATGATGCCCACCCTTGACAGAAGCCTGCCAACCAACTCCCTCCTACCTTGGGTTAAGGGATATAGGTTTCCAGGTCAGAAGGCATTTGCCTTCTAAACAAGTCAAGGCCCTGGCACTTGTCTTTGATAAATAAATGCCCTGGCACTTCCTCTGGAGAAAGCAGCTGTGAGCTATTGTTGTTCTTCTTACCACACAATGTCCCTTGCAGGCAGCAGAGAACAGCTTCTAAAAATACTACCACAACTTATGCAAGCGACCCAAAGGATTGTGCCTTCTCTCTCTCTCCACTGCCTGCTCACTGGGCACTCCCCAGGGCAGTTTCCGCACATGGCATTGAAATGGACTGTTCGGCATTTCCCACATCTATAGAATGCAAAATGCAATACTCAACAAGGGCATTGCATTCACACACACACACACACAAATAAAAGAGCAAGAGAGGTCACAGAGCTGCAGAAAACGTGCAAGGAAAAAACATTGGTTTCCAGAAGAGGTTTATTAATTATTGATTTTATTTAGATACCATATTCTTCATCCCTGATATGTTTCACTTACACTGTGTGGATTGTGTTTAATGGGGATAATCCTGCATAGAAGGCTGTAATCTTATACCCTACTTATCCGAGAGTAAATTCCAATGGGATTTATGCCTAAGTAGACAGATAATAGGTTGCACTCTTAGTATGCTTAGGATTTCAGTTGGAGAACACAATCCCATACGCATTTACTCAGTAGTAAGTCCCACTCTGTTCAATGGAGCAATTCCCAACTAAGTCCACAACTGCACAGACTACGAGTAACACACCTAATAAGACTTCAGCCTTAATCTTCTAAAGTATGGTTATAAATAGGTCTCAACAACTCAGCCTTGCACAGAGATTTTTTTCTGGTTAAGTTGATAAGGAGACAAAGATGATGAACAGATCCACCTTCCTTTATTTTAACTGTAAAGACAACATGCCTGGAGAAAGTTATTTCTCAATATGTTTTGGAAATAAACAATATTGTCTCATCTTACCCACATCCTTTCCACTGTTTTGATGCATGATCCCCCAAATCACCTTTGACCATTCTTATGCAATTTTCAGATGTTATCAATATGGGGCAAAAAGCAGATAATATGTACAGTATTTTCAAAGAAAATGGCTAATGGCAGGTTTTTATGTTGACTCTGAAAACTCAGCAAATATATTTTGGGAACATTTTTTTACCTGAGATGATAGGAATGTTTTAACTATTTGTCAGGAATCTTTGATGACTGGTATAAGCTAGTATATTAATAGCTAAGCATGGCCCTAATTGCACAGCAATTATTCAGAAGTGTCATTCTGTTTTGCTGCCTTGCCTCACTAAAGAGTCGCTAATGTGTTCACAGTTGATTTGAAAGTTGTAACTTCCTTACTTGCTTTTTAAGGAAGCAATGTTAACTGTTAGGAAGTCAAAACTTTCAGTCTAGCAAACTTGTTCAACCTTGTCAAGTAACTCTTAATAAGCCAAAACAACATACAGCATATGGTATCTTAAAGACTTAACACATCCTGTACATTACAGCATGTATTTCATGAACTGTAGCCACTTCTTCTCAGTCCCAGTGGATTGTAATGATAAGAGTTATTTTTATGTATACAGTATATAAAAAACATTTTTGAAAACCAAAAAAGCACACACATATCATGATGTCTGTTGACAAGATCTGGAGTCTTAACAGGAAACTGCTAAGACTGCCCACTTAATGCAGAAGGGAAACTGTGGCACTCCAGAGCTTTCTGGAATTCAAGTCCCATGAGGGTTGGTCAGCATGATAATGGATAATGGGACTTGAAGTCCTGAAACATTTGAAGGGCCAAAAGCATTTCCCAACCCTGACTTTAATGCAAGTCCATGTGCTCTTTTGCCACCACCACCCCAGTTGAAAGTTAAGAAACTCAATGGGTTTGGAACCAGACCTAGGCACGCTTAGAGAAGGCTCAGCTGAAAGCAATGGGACTAAAATTAACATGGATTTGTCCTATTGTTCTCAGCGTGTCTGTCCTAAGCATGACCACATGAGGGCCAACCCTGAAGCAGTAACACACTTCCAAGAGTAGACCAATCCACATGGACTATTGCGTATCAGTTTACCCCTTCTACTGTGATTCTGCTATTCTTCTGCTGTGCCTTCAAGTCATTTCTGACTTATGGCAACTATCACAGGTTGTTGGTTTTTGACAAGATTTGTTCAGAGGACCATTGCCTTCCTCTGAGGCTGAGAAAGTGTGACTTGCCCAAGGTTACCCAGTGGGGTTCAATGGCTGGGTGGGGATTTGAAACCTGGTTGCCAGAGTCCTAGTCCAACAGTCAAACCACACTGGCTCCTCTACAAGGTCTCAATGTTAGTTTAAAACTGTACTCTGTGCATGTTAAACTGCAATCTCTCTCTCTCTCTCTCTCTCTCTCTCTCTCCATATATATATATATATATATATATACATTAGCCCATACCTGTTAAACTCTCCCAAAAAATGCCCAGTAGACCTCACAACAACCCTGTAAGGTAGGCTGGTGGATTTAAATTCTTCCTCTCCCTTCCCAGCATTCCACACTTTTCCTGGAATAGCTGAGAGTGACTTGCTCTGTTGTCCAGCCACCACCGCCGCCACCACCACCAGTTGACTGTCTGGGTCCCAATCTGGGCCACAGATTGAGTGACAAGAGTGCATTGTGAGGTAGAGAGGGAATTTGCATGTGGTTGGTGATTGGTTGGGTGTGAGATGAGTGTGTTTCCTAAGCAGCCTATCAGCACACTGGGAAAGGCAACATACCCAAGAGAATTACAGTAGGGCCCCTGTGTCTGCAGGGGATTGGTTCCAAGAGCCCCTTGTGGATACTGAAAACCATGTATAACAGTGAATGTAATTGAAAATAACAGGACTTCCGGTTTAAAATACCATAGTGGTTGCCTTGGAGGACCTAGAAAACATCTAGAGAGGATGCCCCGTAGGCATTTTCTAGGAAGACTCTATGGTAGGTGTGTTGTTTTGTGTTCCGTAGATAACTGAATCAGTGGATAATGAATCAGTGGATATGGGGCCCTACTGTATATAGATAGATAGACAGATAGATAGATAGACCCCCCTTATCCACAGATTCGGTATCCACAGTTTCACTTATCCATGTAAAAAAAAATATACTGTACCTCTGTAGGCACTTCTATGTCATCAATACGATTTTATAGTCAACTTCCAGCATTCATCTCATTAAAAATAACAGGGTTCCCTATTATCCACAGTTTCAGATATCCACAGGGAGTCTTGGAACATAATCCCCACAGATATGGGAGTCAACTGTATCCACTCACTAAAAGATACCACTGAATTCAATGTACAGTACTTTATTCCTGCACATGCATGCATAAGGCACCACCAAATAACTCTATCCTATATTTCCTAGTCATACTGATTCAGGAGTCAAGGTATATACAGTAGGTCCTTAGTATCTGTTGGGGTTTGGTTCCAAGACCTCCCATGGATACGAAAATCTATGGTTCCTCAAGTCCAATTATACACCCCCCCCCCTCTCTCTCTGGCTTTTCTTCGCAAACGAAGATTCAGGAAGGACTCATCCCATGCTTTCTGCAAGCGCGCTGATGACTAAAAAGGCCAATCCGAGATAAACAAGTCCGGTTGCAAAAAGCACAGCAGAAGGTCTCCTTGGGTGATGTTTTTGGGTTGTGATTCTTTCTGCGTTGTCATTTCTCTTCAAGACTTGTTCGTCGTGAGTTCTCAAATAAGGCTGCAGCACTGTGGATAGTGCGTCTCCATGCCTCTCGATGTGAGGCCAGGGCGGACCACTGTTGGTGATCAATTTGGCCAAGCCTGAGATGTTGTTTCAGGGAGTCTTTGTATCGCTTTTTTGGAGCGCCCCTCTTACGCTGACCCGTGGTGAGTTCACCGTAGAGTAGTATTTTTGGGAGGCGATGGTCCTCCATCCTAGAAACATGCCCTGCCCAGCGCAGCTGTGTTCTCAATATCATGGCCTCAATGCTGGTGATCCCTGCTTATACACAATGGTGTAGTAAAATGGTGTCCATTCTATAAAATGGCAAAATCAAGATTTGGGGTTTTTTTGGGGGGGGGATCCAAACCGGGGATGGTGGAATCCGTGGAGACAGAATCCATGGATACAGAGGGCCAGGTGTATTTGAGGAAGAACCTGAAGCCCAAAGGGTCCAAAGGATCATACACAGGATTTCAGCATGAGAAAAAGCACACAGTGTCAACAACCTCCCACTATTTCGGCAAGCTCTCCTCCCAAGACAAGTCCCAGTATTTTTCCAACAATCAGGGCTGCCAGGTTGGAAACTGGAGACAGTTCTTGTACCTTTAATAATTGTGTAGAAGAGGGGATTTCACCAGGTGTGGCTTTTCATGCTACTAGGTAACAAGCAATTGTCATTGCTGTTGTTGTGTTCCTTCAAGACGTTTCTGATTTATGGAGGTTTTCTTGGCAGGGGATTTGCCTTTGCCTTCCTCTGAGGCTGAGAGGCTGTGACTTGCCCAAGGTCACCCAGTGGGTTTCCATGGATGAGCGGCATTCAAACCCAAGTCTTCCAGTGTCCTAGTGCAGTGGTTCTTAAGCTGTGGTCTGCAGACCCCCCAGGGGGCTACAATGTCCTCACAGGGGGGTCTGCAAAGGCTTGAAGGCTGCTCAGCCCATCTGACAGGAGCCAAGAAAAAGACTGGCTGGCTTGGCCTGCACATTGCCATTCAATCCACTCCAGCCACACATTTGCAGAAAGAAGCAGAAGACAAGTCTTCCCTACCTCTCCAGTGCCTCTGAGGGAAGGGTTAATGGATGATGCAATTGTGGTATTATTGTCATCATCAGGTGTTGTTGTTGTTGTTAGAGTTTTAAATCTTGAGTTAAGTCTTGGGGGGTCTGCAGCAACAAAAGATATTTAAAGAGGATCCCTGATAAAGAAAAGGTGAAGAGCCATTGTCTTAGTGTAACAATTAAACCACTTGTTTATTTACAGTAGGACCCACCATCCTGCTGGGGATTGGGGGGAGCGTGGATACTGAAAACTGTGGATAATAGCGAATGCTATTGAAAATAATGGGACTTCCAGTTTAAAATACCATAGCGTTGCCTTGGAAGACCTAGAAAATGGCTAGAGAGGACACATCTATGGTTGGTATGCTGTTTTGTGTCCCATAGATAATTAAATCAATGGATAATGAATCAGTGGATACAGGAGTCCTACCGTATTTGTTGGATTTATATCCCACCTTTCTCCCATCTTTGTTAAAATGGTTAAACAAACAACTCCAGCTGTCCCTGCATATCCACGGATTTAACTATTCACGGCTTGAAAATTTCTTAAAAAAATATTAATCCAAAAAGCAAACCTTGATTTTGCCATACACCATTTTGCTGCTATGCCATTTCATATCATGGGACTTGAGTATCCTGGAACCAAACCCCAACAAATATGAAGGGAGAACTGTACAATCTTAAAAATTAGAAAAGTCATGCTGGCTCCTCGCCCTCTCTGCCATACTTACTTAGTTTCCTTTTTTCTTACAGGTACAGGAGCCCTCTCCAGTTTTCAGTCTGACAACCCTACCAACAATACCCGCCTCCCTCCATTATTTATTATTTCTTCCTTCCTTCCTTCGAAGAACCTGAGACACAAAACTGTCACTCCTTCCCCCGAAAAAAAAACCCTTGGCCACTTCTGTGCCCAAAGCTTCTTTAGGAAGCGCGGCTCGCCACAAGCGCGCATAAGCGTTCACACGTGCGCGCTTTCCCCGGCCCAGCCCGCCAGCGCTCGGAACCCGTGGCTGGCTGCACGTGGGAAAGCGCGCCCTCGTCTGCGCCAGCCTTCCCTTCCTGGCTCACCTGCCGGTGGCGGCCAAGGCGTTGAAGAGATACGTGACGGGGATGGCCGAGAGGGACAAGACGAAGACCCCGGTGGCCGCCGAGGCGCTCATGCTGGCCGGCTCTCCCTCGGCTTGGTTGGCAGAGAGGGCTTCAGGGAGGCTCCCAGGTCGGCATGTCTTTCCCCCGCCGGGCTCGGCTCGCCCTTCACAGCTCCTCCTCCTCCTCCTCCATAGGCGCCCCAGCGGGGAGACCACCCAAGAGCCGCGCCCCGGAGGCTGCACTCCGCCGGCCCAGGCGAAGGAGAAGCCGCCCCCCGGAGCTGCCTGCCGCCTCTTAAGCGAGCCGAGCCTGGCCGCGTTCGCCTTGCTTCGCCCGCTGCCCTCCTCCGCCTCCGCCTCCTGCGCGCCAAAAAGGCTCCCCAGGAGACGCCCCGCTCTCCGCCTCAGGAGGCCCGCCGGCCGACGCCTCAGGCAAAGCCCAGCCGGGGAGGAACGGGAGCCTGGCCCGCTGCTGGCTTCCTTGAATAATAATAGTAATAATAATAATAGTAATACAGTTACACCAGTGGCTCTTCACCTTTTCCTTAACTCAAGATTTAAGACCCTAACAACAACAACAACAATAATACAGTACTGTACAATTACACTAGTGGCTCTTCACCTTTACCTTCCCAAGGACCCCCGTTCAATAGATTTTGTTGCTGCTGTCCCCCAAGACTTAACTCAAGATTTAAGACCCTAACAACAACAATAATAATACAATTATACTAGTGGCTCTTCACCTTTTCCTCCCCAAGGAACCCCTTTCAATTGCTTTTGTTGACACCAACCCCCAAGACTTAACTCAAGATTTAAGACCCTAACAACAACAACAACAACACAATTACACTAGTGGCTCTTCACCTTTTCCTCCCCAAGGACCCCCTTTCAATAGATTTTGTTGCTGCAGAATCTGTTTCTTGCTGCATACAGCATGTTTTAGCATGTGTTTCCCCGTGGTATACTCCTCTTATGTGTCCGTGGATACCAAATCCGTGGATTCAGAGGGGCAACTATAGTAATTTTCTTGTTGGCATATTCAATGAAGTGAAACCACATCTGTTCAAAATTGTCCTTTGTCTTTAGATCTCTGACTCAATTTAAATTATAAGTAAGTTTATCAGCCATTGCGATTGACCAGACTCTGTCCAGCCAAAAACACATGGATAAGTTGTTGAGCATCTTCCAATGTTGGGCTATTTCGATATGTGCTGGCAGGAGCAAAAAAGATATTGGTTCTCCCTGATGTAAATTTGCATTGTCACCTCAGAAAATGGATAAGGGAAACTAGACACTACACCACTTAACATTCTGGTTGGTTACATCTACAATTAGCTGCACAACCTTGCTCCACAGGATTTGTTAACTTTAGGGCATTCAAGCCAAAGGTGTTTTAAGGTGCCCCTGTTGCCACATCCTCTCCAGCACAAAGGACAGACATCAGGAGTTATTTTTGCCAGCTTATCTGGAGTCCAGTGCAACCTATAGACTAATTTTAATGTGCCCTCCTTGCTGCTGGAAAAAAATTGAGTAGTAGAGGAGTGAGGACCAGATTCTGCACCATTGCTTGTCCATGACTGTGAAAGCTGGGCAGTGAAAAAGGCTGATAGGAGAATCAACTCATTTGAAATGTGATGCTGGACTCTGGAGAAAAGTTCTAGAGATACCATGGACTGCTCAAACAAACAAACAGCTCCTAGAGCAAATCACGTGTGAGCTGTCCCTGGAAGCCAAGTTGACTAAATGGAGACTGGTGTACAGTACTTCAGACATATAATGAGAAGATAAGACTTACTAGAAAATACAATACTGTAATGGTCTCTCTCTCTCTCTCTCTCTCTGGCTTTTCTTCGCAAACAAAGATTCAGGAAGGACTCATCCTGCACTTTCTGCAAGCGCGCTGATAACTAAAAAGGCCAATCCGAGATAAACACGTCCGGTTGCAGAAAGCACAGCAGAGGGTCTCCTTGGGTGATGTTTCCAGGTTCTGATTCTTTCTGTGTTGTTCTTTCTCTTCAAGACTTGTTTGGCATGAGTTCTCAAATAAGGCTGCAGCATTGTGGATAGTGCGTCTCCACACCTCCCAATGTGAGGCCAGGGCGGACCATTGTTGGTGATCAATTTGGCCAAGCCTGAAATGTTGTTTCAGGGAGTCCTTGTATTGCTTTTTTGGAGCGCCCCTCTTACACTGACCCATGGCAAGTTCACCGTAGAGTACTATTTTTGGGAGGTGATGGTCCTCCATCCTAGAAACATGCCCTGCCCAGCGCAGCTGTGTTCTCAATATTGTGGCCTCAATGCTGGTGATCCCTGCTTGCTCAAGGATAGCAACATTTGTCAACAGTAGGAAAAGAGGAAGACCGTATTGCAGATGGGTAGAACTCAGTCAAGGAAGCCAAGCTCTGAGCCAGGTTGACTTGGAGGTCTGTCATTCATAGAGTTGCCCTAAATTGAAGTCTACTTGACAGCAGTTAACAATGACAGGACAGTCCCCTAAGGCTTACAATCATTCTTGGGGGAGGGGGGACATTTCTTTTTCTGTATGATTTTTAACATCTTTGCCTGATGAAGAAGCCAGTGAAGCTTCAAAATTATGCGTGGTGTATTTTGTCCTTTTTCAGTTGGCCGGATAAAGTTACCACTGTTTTTTGGCTTTCCTATTTTGTTGAATCATTCTAAAGAGACATGATCCAACAGGAAAAGGGACTTCGAAATACTACAGTTGTCCCTTCATATTTGCTAGGATTTGGTTCCAGGACTCCCATGGATACCAAAGTCCATGAATAGTCAAGTCCCATTATATGCAATGACATAGCAAAATGGTGTCCCTTATATAAGATGGCAAAATCAAGTTTTGCTTTTTGGATTATTTTTTAAGAGTATTTTCAAGCCGTGAATACTTAAATCCATGGATACCAAATCCGTGGATACAGAGGGACAACTGTAATCAGAAGTTCAGACTATAAGAATCTAATTTTGCTTGCTTTGATGCAGTTCTCCCTTCTGTTTGGGTGGGAAGGATTTTTTTTAATTGCTTTTTAATTCAAAGAATACCCTAATTATGTCAGGAAATAACTCTTCTATTTATTTATTTATATTTAATTTATATGCCTCCTTTCTCCCAGAATGGGACCCAAAGCGGTTCACAACATATAAAATACAATTGAAAATACAACAATTAAAATCATGATAATTTAAAACATATAATATAAAACATAAAAGTTAAAAGACTAACAATAGAAAACCCACCCCAATAAAAAGCCTCTGTGTCCACAGCTACAAATTAAATGCCTGCTAAAATAAAAACGTGCTTGCCTGCTGGCGAAAGGAAAGTACAGTAGGACCCCCGTATCCACTGAGGATTGCTTCTGGAAGGGCCTGTGGATACTGAAAACCAAGGATAATGCCGAATGCCGTTGAACATAATGGGACTTCCAGTTTAAAAATACCATAGAGTTGCGTTGGAGGATCTAGAAAATGGCTGGAGGGGGCAACATTTTCTAGGAAGACCATGGTAAGTGTGTTTTGTGTCCAGTGGATAACTGAATCAGTAGATAATAAATCAGTGGATACGGGGGTCCTACTGTAGGGAGAAAAGGAAAATTCTATAATTTTTTTATATCTGTTGTCAAAATGCTTCTTAATTCAAAGAAAACCCTAATAATGACAGGAAAAAACTCTTCCAAACGTTTTATATTATCTGTGGTCAAAATGCTTCTTAATTCAAAGACAACACTAGTAATGACAGGAAAAAAAACCTTCCAAACGTTTTTATATCTGTGGTCAAAATGCTTAATTCAAAGAAAACACTAGTCATGATAGGGAAAAAATCTTCTATAGGGTTTTATATCTGTGGTCAAAATGCTTATCAATTTAAACAAACACTAGTCATGACAGGAAAAAAAACCCTCTTCTATACGTTTTTATATCTGTGGTCATGGGCAGGACTCGACTCTCCAAAGCCTGTACTGTACTATCTTCACTGGAGGCGAGGAAAGAGGAGGGCTGTGTGAAAGTGCCTGAGGTATTGGTGCGCCTGCGCAGAAGCAGTCTGCGGGAAGTGCCCGCCCATTGCGAGTTTAAGAGGCGGCGAGTGCGCCTGCGCAGCAGCTTGAGAGAGGGTGGGAGGGACGGACATCTCTGGAGGCGAGGAAGGAGGAGGGGTGTGTGAAAGTGCCTGAGGTATTGGTGCGCCTGCGCAGAAGCAGCCTGCGGGAAGCGCCCGCCCATTGTGAGTCAAGAGGCAGCGAGTGCGCCTGCGCCGAACCTGAGGGAGGGCGGGAGGGACATCTCTGGAGGCGAGGAAGGAGGAGGGGGGGTGTTAAAGTGTCTGAGGTATTGGTGCGCCTGCGCAGAAGCAGCCTGCGGGAAGCGCCCGCCCATTGTGAGTCAAGAGGCGGCGAGTGCGCCTGCGCAGCAGCTGGAGGGAGGGTGGGAGGGAAAGGGAAAATGGCGGCCGCGGGCGGCCCTGAGGCGACGGCTGTGACCACGACGGCGGGGACTGAGGGGGTGGCTGGAGCGGCGGCCCCGGTGGTAGCGGCGGCGGCGGCGGCGGCGGCGGCGGCTTCGGCCCCTGTGGTCGTCCAACGCGAGCCGGTGTACAATTGGCAGGCCACGAAGCGGTCTCTGCGGGAGCGCTTCGCCTTCCTCTTCGCCAACGAGCTGCTGAGCGACGTGCGCTTCGTGGTGGGCAAAGGAGGTCCCCGAGGAGGAGGAGGCGGAGGAGCGCCGGGCCCCGGCCAGCAGCGCATCCCCGCCCACCGCTTCGTCCTGGCCGCCGGCAGCGCCGTCTTCGACGCCATGTTCAACGGAGGCATGGCCACCACCTCGGCCGAGATCGAGCTGCCCGATGTGGAGCCCGCCGCCTTCCTGGCCCTGCTCAGGTCCGTCGGTGGGGGGGAAGTTGGGTTAGGCCGCAAGGGTGGGGCAGGGGACCTTTGGCCCTCGAGGTGCTTTGGACTTCAACGCCCACAAGTCATAGCTAGCATGGCCAGGGGTGTGGGGTGATGGGAATTGTAGTCCAAAATATCAAGAAGGCCAAAGGTTCCCCACGCCTGGGTTTAGGGGGTGGGAGGCAAGGCAAAGGATGGGTGGCAGGCTTGGCCTGCACATTGCCATTCAGTCCCCTCCAGCCACAAGCTGGCAGAAAGGAGTAGGAGAAAAGTCTTCCCTGGCCCTCCAGTGCCTCTGAGGGAAGATTTAATGGATGGTGTAAATTGTTTCATCATCCTCATCTGGTATTATTGTTTTTGTTGTTAATTGTGTTATCATCATCATCATCATTGCCATTCAGTCCACTTCAGCCACAAACTGGCAGAAAGAAGCAGGAGAAAAGTCTTCCCTGGCCCTCCAGTGCCTCTGAGGGGAGCCTTAATGGATGGTGTAAATTGTATCATCATAGAATCATAGAATTGTAGAGTTGGAAGAGACCCATCATCATCATCTGGTATTATTGTTGTTGTTGCTAATTGTATTATTGTCATCATCATCATTGCCATTTAGTCCACTTCAGCTACAAACTGGCAGAAAGAAGCAGGAGAAAAGTCTTCCCTTGCCCTCCAGTTGCTCTGAGGGGAGGCTTAATGCGGTGGTTCTCAACGTGTGGGTTCTCGGATGTTGTTGAACTACAGTTCCTAGGAGCCCTCTTGAAGTTTCACCTTGACAGCCAGGTGGTCCTCCCAGTCATTAGTGAGGCTGTGGGATTGAACTCACTGCCTCACTAATGACTGGGAGGACCACCTGGCTGTCAAGGTGAGACCTCTGAGGGCTCCTGGGAACTGTAGTCCTAACAACATCTGGGGACCCACAGGTTGAGAACCACTGCCTAGATGCTTTGGACTTCCATACCCACAAGTCATAGCTAGCATGGCCAAGGGTGTGGGGTGATGGGAATTGTAGTCCAAAGGTGCCCCATGCCTGGGTTGGGGGGTGGGAGGCAAGGCAAAGGCTGGCTGGCTGGCTGGCTTGGCCTGCGCATTACAATTCAATCTCGTCCAACCACAAATTGGCAGGAAGAAGCAGGAGAAAAATCTTCCCTGGCCCTCCAGTGCCTGTGAGGGAATGTTTAATGGATGGGGTAATGGTATTATAATCATCATCTGGTATTATTGTTGTTATTAGGGTTTTAAATCTTGAGCTAAGTCTTGGGTGGCCACGGCAACAAAAGTTATTTAAAGGAGGTCCCTGGTAAAGAAAAGCTTAAGAACCACTGTCCTAAAATGTTATGCATTTCTAGCTTTGCTAAGGTTCCTGTGCGGGGAAGGGTTAGGGGGTGGGAGCCAAGGCAAAGCCTGGCTGGCTGGCTTAGCTTGCGTATTGCCATTCAGTCCACTCCAGCCACAAACTGGCAGAAAGACGCAGGAGAAAAGTCTTCCCTCCCCCTCCAGTGCCTCTGAGGGAAGGTTTAATGGATGGTGTAATTGTATTATCATCATCATCATCTGGTATTGTTGTTGTTGTTCTTATGGTTTTAAATCTTGAGCTAAGTCTTGGGTGGCCACAGCAACAAAAGATATTTAAAGGAGGTCTCTGGTAAAGAAAAGGTTAAGAACCACTGTCCTAAAACATTATGCATTCCTACAAGCCTTTGCAGACCTCTTGGGGGTCCCTTGACCACCAGTTAAGAAGCACTGATCTAGCTATTTGCTTCTAGCCAGAATGTATATGCAGAGCAGAGTGGAGGGAGAGTCCTGGGATTGCAAGGACTGGAAGGGGAGGAGGAAGCTTAGTAAGTAAATACAAAGACAGTTTTTGCACATTGTAGGAACAAATTAATGTACTTTTGCAGACTATAACAACCTGCAGCTCTACTAGGTGAGCTTCCTCTTACTCAGAGCTGAGTAAAAAATGTGGAATTTTCACCCTTGTGTCCTGCCTAGTGATGACCCACAAAAACTGGAGTCTCAAGATCAGGTCTTGAAATTTGGCAACCCTATCCCCGCCTTTCCTCCAGGAGCTCAAGGTGGTATTCATGGCTCTTTTCCTCCCACTTTGATCTTCACAACAACACTGTGAGGTAGGTCAGACAGAGACAGAATGGTTGGCCCAGGGTCACACAGTATAGCTCAGTGTAGACTTGAATATGGATCTCCCAAGCTCCAGTTCAACAGTAACCTAGGGCTCGGGCAGCAGTGGCCCTTCAGTTGTTGTTGAAATACTGCTCGTATCAGCCCTCAACATCATAGGCAGTGGCAAGGAATCACAGGAGCTGCAGTCCAGCTTCCTGTGCAGAGGTGTTTCCCACCCCTACTCTAAAACTAATTTCATTCTGCTCGTTCCTAAAATATGGGATACGTATAATGATGATCTAACACTGTATCAAAGCTGCAGTGAATTTCTGTCTGTGTTTAGCTTTCCCTAACCTTTTATTTATTTATTAAAATATTTATATCCCATCCTTTATCCAAAAATCTTAGGGTGGCTTACAATAAAATCAACTTAAAACAACACCCTCCAGATGTTATAGATGATAGTTCCCATGATCACCATTGATGCTGGCTAGAGGGACTGGCATTGGGTCTACGATATCTGGAGGGCACCAGGTCAGTGGAAGTCGTATCATATAAATAATTGCAAATAAGTGACATGTACATATACAAATCATGATCTGGGAAATTCAGTGTTAGAATCTGTAGTTAAAATTTTGAATCAGTTTATATAATTGAGCTACAGAATCACCAGCTTCCCTGGCAAAGCTAAAATATAGAAGAATACATTACATCATAGTTGTCATATTTTCTTGATACAGGGCCTTTCCAGTATGTGTGCGAAGTAGCTTATGACAACAGTGAAACAGTAATATCCTACAAAATCAAAAGTGACTACAAAAAGTAATAGCTATAAAATGTATTAGCCAGCCAGAAGAGTTGCACTAAGGAGAAATTCCTTTGAGAAATCCCAGATGAAAAAGAAGTTATGACAGCCTCCAAAATGAAAGCAAAGAGGAACACTTCTTCAGTTTCAGAAGCAATGTCATTGTAGTCCAGTTAGTTGATGATCTAATGCCATGATTTCCAAACTTTGGTCCTCCAAGTATTTTGGACTTCATCTCCCAGTAGTCCTAGCTGGCTTGGCCAACAGTCAGGAATTCTGGGAGCTGAAGTCTAAAACATCTGGAGGACCAAAGTTGGGGAACCACTGATCTAATGCTGTGCAGGTTTTCTCAGAAGTCAGTTCAGTTGTGTCCAAGAGGGCATAGTTATAGGTTGGTAGCTTGAGTTGGAAGTGCAGGATTCAAATTTGCATTCAGTTGTAAAGACACTAATTTAGGGTCATGGTTTCTCCGCCTCACCTACCCACAAAGGATAACTCTCTCCTTCCAGTGTGCAGTGCGTTTGCACTCTCCCAAGGAAGGACAGAATACAAATGTCTTAATTCTCTAATCATCATGACAACATTTTAATATGAGTATGGAAAATTTGGGAGCTGTGGCAAAGAGATTGTTACTTGCTTAAAGCCACCTTATTGAGTTCATTACTTTGGAGAGATTTGAACCATGGGTGGTGTCCTGGATCACAGTGAGGCTCTGAATAGTGTTGCAATGATGCAGTGAAAAAACATCTGAAATGGAAATTTTTCAGTACTTTCTTATTCCCCAGAGAATTTTCCATTTTCAAAAAAAGTTTTTTTTTTAACTAAAAGTCATTGGCAAATGAATTAGCACCAATGAATGCTAATACAGTATTAGGTAGCCTTGACAGTTTCAGAATTAGAATAAATTTTAAGATAATTATTTCCAAGAAGCATGTAAGAGAGTGCATATGTTTTGACTCAGAAACGATACTGCAAGCCACCACATTGCAAGTTTTATCCCAAAGGGCTCCAAGGTTAACTCGGCCTTCCATCCTTTTGTCGGTCAGTAAAATGAGTACCCAGTTTGTTGGGGCAGTTAGCTAACACACATTGGAAACTGCTTAATGCAGTGTAGATACGTAACTTGCTGTTCCTTAAAAACAATTTGTAAGCTACTCTGGGAGCCTTTGTTGCTCAAGAGCAGGGTATAAATACATAAATAAATAAATAAATAAACAGAGGGGGGGAAATGACCCTTTTAGTACTTGTGATTAATTTGAAATAGCCATAATTTGTGGGGCAGGTTTTGTGCAGCATCAAAAAAAGGGGGAAATTGATAAACATGGACATTGTGGAAGGAGGTATGTTAACAACACGGTAAGTTAAGTAAGCATGCTAAATCAGGTCATGCTCTTAAAGCATCAGAAAGATTTCTGGAAAATTTTCTAAATCAAATTTTTGGTACTACATTTAGATAGGAGAGCACATTTGTGTTGCTCTTTCTGAGGGACATGGTAATGTGCAGGTTAACATACGTCAGCTCTTGTATCTGCAGGGGATATGTTCCAAGAAACACACACACCCGTGGATACCTGAAACCGTGGCTAATAAGGAATCCTGTTATTTTCAATGAGATGAATGCCAGACGTTGACCATAAAATCACATTGGAAGACCTAGGAATGCCTAGAGTGAACATGCTTTTTGATGTGGATAATTGAAACTGTGGATACCGAATCTATGGATACAGGGGTCAACCTGTATTATGTTATATAACATAGTTATGTATTATGTTAAGTAGGGAGCATGTGGCCCTTCAGATGTTGGATTGTGACTCCTAGCAGCCCTAGCCAGTATGGTCATTGATGAGGGATGATTGTAGTTGGAAGTACCACAGCATCTGAAGTTATTACAAGTTCCCTGTTTTAACAGCCTCACACAAATTAGTGTAGCTCAAATCTTGTTAATAATGTTATACAGTGCTTGTTGTAAAGATGACGCAGTATACACACAGAGTTACACATTTTAAATGTAACTATTCATATAGCATGCAGTGTAATTGCAGTTGTCAGAGCAATGGTATGGGTTACAACCTTCCAGTTCCTCTTAGTCTACTCAGTCCTAGGATTTTTCTTTCTGATTACTGCATGGAAGCCATGTTTGGTTTATGATTTGGTCAATGTGGATCCTTGGATGGACCTGTTGATGAAGTGTCTTTTCCTATTGGGCAGACTTTGGTAGAGACTTCAGTGTCAAGGAGCTGGCAGAGCTTGGTCTCTGTCTTGAGCTCTCCCCTGTGCAAAGATGGAAGTGCAATCTTGAAATCTTCTGTGGCAAACAGAGGGAATTGTCTAAGTGCAGTGCTTGGAGTGTCCTTCAAGCCAGTTACTGCAGAATAAAGTACTGTAGTTTGTTAGAGATTTTAAATAGAGCAGCTTTAGCTTATACAGTTTTGAGAAATGCTACTTTGGAGCCTGAGGTGAATATTATTGAAGTCGAAATGCAGGCATACTACAGTTAACAAAGCTTCTGACAAAAAAAAGTTCCTTTTTACAAAGTCTCCCCCCCCCCTTTTTTTTTTTTTTTTTTTGTCTTGTCTAGTCCCCCTTTTCCTCCTTGTCTTCTGTCATGGTGGCAGTTTTTTGGCAGCATTGGCATGGGGAGGGTATTGAAGTTGCTCTGAAGAAACACAGACTTTTGGTGTTGGATTGCAGCAGTGTGTTTGCTGCAGTAAAGTTTGAACTGGGAAAGAATGGTATTCTACTCTAGCCAGTCCTGCGGTAGCTGTGTGTGCCTTGCTGCAACAGGCATAGTAAACAGCAGTTGCCTCCAAATCCCTTACTAAACATTCATGAACAGCAACACTGAGAGAAAAGAGGAGAGCAGATAAACCTGTCTCACCAGCTACATAGATCTAAGTTTGGCCGTCAGCATGTAAATCATAAGAAAAGTGGAGGCTGGTGAAAGAAAAATCGTACCTGGATGCATTTTGGAAGAAGCCTTCAAGTGGTCTTTAGAAGGTTCAGAATATTTTTGTTTTCTTTTTCAAGGTTTACCTGACCGGGTTGTTTCATTTCACATGTGCAGATTGTTAGTTTGGGATAAAAAGTTTGCTCAGACATGTTGAACTGCCATCCTTTTTTGTGGTGTAGGAACCTATCCCTATTGTTTTCATGTTGTTTCTGCCTCTAGTGCTGCATTTTCTGTTAAAGTGAACACATCCTGCACTAGTAAAGTTGCTTTGAACAATATTTGGAAGAATGTAGCATTTCTTGTTTTGTTTTGTTGTTCTGCACTTGAAAGCAGTGTGTGACCTTTCATGTTTGCAAAACATGTCTTTTTGCACACACTCAAACTTGCCTTTAATATCTGAAGTAGGCTTGTCTTCCATGCACTGCAGAATGAGCATTTCTCAAGAACAAAAGGTAACAGGATCTTGAAGCTGAGTGCTATTTGTGTTTAATCAAAAGGAGTTTAGTGGGGCTTGTTCTCAGGAACTGTGTATACTCTACACAAAGCTTGGGTTGACTTGCTGCTTCTGCAGAGGTTTCACAAATGGCAGGTGCTTACCAGAAGGAACCTAAAGCTCCTTGTGGGTTGTTGACTTAAATGAGACTCCTCTTTGTGGGAAGGGTGTGCTCAGCTCACCCGGTTTTGCTGTTTTAATTGAAAACAGCATTAATTGGCATGGATAAGATAGCTCTTCTAACCTTATCTTTTTTGATTTCTAGGTTTTTGTACTCAGATGAAGTTCAGATTGGTCCCGAAACAGTGATGACTACACTCTATACTGCCAAGAAGTATGCTGTCCCAGCTCTAGAAGCCCATTGTGTAGAATTTCTCACTAAGCACCTTCGGGCAGATAATGCTTTTATGCTACTTACTCAGGTAATTGTCCTTACTCAGGTAATTGTCCTACCTTGCTGTGGAGATAGAGATGTACTTGGTCATCTAATAAAGTACTGTCTGCCTTAGTTTAATGCAAAGGTATAACAGAGCAATTGTTGATAATGCCAGAAAAATTGAAAATACAATATGACCTTTAAAATTAAATTGACCTCTTTGTTTTTTGTTGTTTTGTTTGTTTGTTTGTTTGTTTTTTGAATTGATGATTCTGGTCAAACTTGGACTATTGCATTTAGGGGAGCACCCCCTCCCAAAACAAAGAACTTTCAACTTGCTGTAAACTTGCTAATAGTATTAGCTTTTGCGGGGGAAGAATTTTTCTACATGGCTGAATTCAAGCTGTGGGTTGTATTGGAGAGTTGGGAATGAACCATTGGCTTCACACTTTCCTGCTGACTGTACATGTGTGGCTTAATCAGTTGGCTTCATTTTGATCATACCATACTGTATTTGTATTACAAATTTGTATAGTCCCCTTGCGTTCGCTGGGGTTTGGTTCCAGGACCCCCCGTGAACACCCGAATCCGTGAATATTCAAGTCCCATTATATGAAATGGCATAGCAAAATGGCAAAATCAAGGTTTGCTTTTTGGATTTTTTTTTAAAGAATATTTTCAAGCCGTGAATACTTAAATTCGTGAATGCCAAATCCATGAATATGGAGGGACAACTGCATTTTAAACTTCTAGCTTGTTTAGAACTTTACATTAGTTAGAATAATGTACTAGCTGGTTATCTGAAAGTAAGGCTGCATCTGTATGCACAGTAAAGCTCCTTTAGACTTGATGGGATCTTGTTCTAAGGAAACATGCATACATTCCAGTAAGTGCAGATGTACTCCTTACTTCAGTGAACAGACTGGAAACGTATTGTAGGATTTTGTGATCTTTCCCTTCTTAGGAGCAACACCCCTCCCGCAAAGGCTCCCTGAGATAACCACCTACCAAGTTTTTTGGCAGCAGCTTGTAACTCCAGATTCAGGGCTTGGGTTAAATGGGAACCTTGAATAGCAGTGCTGCCAACATGACTAAGATTGGGAAGGATTAGTGGATTAGCTGTCAGGTCTCCCCTGCAATACTGAATTGGCCAAATAAATAACAAAATCTTTTTTTTATAGGCTCGTTTATTTGATGAACCACAGCTGGCTAGTCTCTGTCTTGACACAATAGACAAAAGTACAATGGATGCAATAAGTGCAGAAGGCTTCACAGATATAGATATAGGTAAGTGTCCCTGAAACATTATTTTTGAGGGATTGGTCCTGGGGTTGGAAGCTGTGGCCTCCCGGATGTTGCTAGTCTATAACTCCCTCTTTCCTGAACATTGGATGTACTGGCTGTCAGGGATGGAAGCTGGAGTCAGACAATCTCTAGAGAACTATGCATTCCCCACCCTGGATTACACTGAGAATTTGAGTAATATTATTTCTTTTGGTTGTCCTTGTACATTCAAAATGGTCCACATTTTTCATATATAAATTCCGTTTATCAGAATTGTGCTCAGAGTCAAGTTTTTTTAAAAATTCATATGTTAGCCTTAGACATTTTAGAAGTTACTAATAGATTTTGCAGTTGGTCAGTGGCAATTGCTTTCATTTGATTTTACACTAGCTAAGTGTGTGTGTGTGTGTGCGCGCGCGCGCGCATAGAACTGCAGCAAATGTCAAACGCAGTGAAGGGTAGTTACTTGGCAAGTAATACCAGTGAGTATTGTTTTACTGATAGATGGTTCATATGCTGCCTTTATAACGGAAGAAAGGGAAGTTAACACCAGTTCATCTAGAATCTAGCCACCCTTCTTCAGGTCAAACAGTGTCCAATAAACGTGTGTAACCTACGCAGAAGTTAAAAATTCCTTTAAGCTTGCAAGTTACTTTATGGAGGGTTTTTTTCCCTTCAGATACATTGTGTGCAGTATTGGAAAGAGACACACTCAGTATACGTGAGAGCAGACTTTTTGGAGCTGTTGTTCGCTGGGCTGAAGCAGAATGCCAAAGGCAACAGTTACCGGTCACGTCTACAAATAAGCAGAAAGTACTTGGCAAAGCCTTGTCCTTAATCCGGTTTCCACTGATGACAATTGAAGAATTTGCAGCAGGTAATCTGATGATTTGCTTTATTGATGTTTCAAAAAAATGAAAGTTTGCATAACACCCTCAAACCTTATTGCAGATAAGACATGAGTTGCCAATAAGGAGAAGTATCCTCATCCTTTTACAGACACTTATCCTTTCTAACTCATGCCTTGTTAACTGTCTGTTTGCTTCCAAAAACAAGGAGTTGGTTTGTTTTATGATTGGTAACAAGAAAAGTGTCAATAACTATTGAGAAGTTGTTAGATAACTTGCAATAGAAAACATAAGCCATTATCTGGGGGTGGGATATTTAACTCAATAAGATGTAGTCATACACTTAAGTTCCATTTAAATCTGGTTTACTTCTGAGTGGACAATGTATAGAATAGCACTGAAGAATTTAGTCACACCACAGATTAAAAACTAGACAAAGAAAGAAAAGTAGCTGACTTAAAGTTTACTGTTATACTGACTTAGGATATTTTTCTTAAATAATAGTGCTTAGGAATATAGCTTTTAAATGTGTGGGAATTTTAAAAATAAAACTTGTATTTTATTATATGTTAATTGTATGTTCATTTCATTTTGTATGTTGTAATATCTCTTGACAGCTCACGTTCAACTTGCTGCTCTAGTTGAAAACCACATATAAAAATCTATAAAGCTGAACCAGGTTAACCTATTTCATAGCTCACACTGTTAAATGGTACTGCGTGTCTGTGGCTGCATTATGCAAGCCAGTTCAACCAGTTTAATTGAATTTTTATCTTGTTTAATCCTCTTGCAGTGGTAAACTTGGTAGCGTATACTTTTATTTATGGACCATGTAGTATGAAAAAGAGTCCATCACAAAAGATAAAATCCTAGTTGCCAGTAGTCCCCAAATCTAATCTATGTGGTCTGTATGAAATCTATTTAGCAAATCTGTAGACAACCCATTATTTTCAGGCTGTCATTGAAACCTGTTGGTTTCAATGTTTATCTTCCTTATCTTAAAGAATATTGCATGTTTATGTTAACAAGCAGTCAGTGTAATTCACAAACTACTTCTCTTAGAGTATTGAAGTGTATATCCCTTTAATACCTGTGACATAGTTCCATAACTGTTTTCTCTTGGAAATTGTAGGGTTTTTCCTCTTTTATTGCCCAAATTAATTAATTGAACAACCACAGTCTAGCAGTGATTTGAATGTATATGAGTAGGCTTGTAACTAACAGTTACTTCAGAAACATTTCCCAGTTGGCTGCATAGTATAGAATATTCTCAGCTCAGTTACACTACCTTTCTTTCCAGGTCCTGCTCAGTCTGGAATTTTGTCAGATCGGGAAGTAGTAAATCTCTTTCTGCATTTTACAGTCAACCCTAAACCTAGAGTTGACTATATTGATCGACCAAGGTGCTGTCTTAGAGGAAAGGAATGCAGCATAAATAGATTTCAACAAGTGGAGAGTCGCTGGGGTTACAGTGGAACAAGTGACCGGATCAGGTATTGGTCACTCATTTTCAGGGGAAATCTTGTGATTTGCCTGGCACAGACAGGACAATCTTTTCAGAATTCTGCCTAGTTAGCCATTTAATAGTCGACCGTAATGTTTGCTTATTCTGTTTTTAAAAGTTTTAATAAACTGGCCCTTCATCTTCATGAATTCTAGGGCAGAATACAATGAAAAAACAAGATAACACAAACAGCACAACATAATCAACCTTCAGCATCAACCTGCAAAAACTAAATGGCAGTGCGGCTATAAATCTAACAGGGAAAAAAGAAGCAGTAAAACTGTGTGGGTGTGTTAAACCATGGAGCCTTTTCAGCTACAAAGAAGCTCTTGCCCTCCCATCCATGATGTGTTGAAGAAGAAAGCATATCATGCTTGTTCTGTAATGGCCACAGGTCATGCAGGGTAGCAAAACAGGGTAGGAATTTGCTTGGCATCAAACTGATAGTTGATCACAATATCCCTTTAGCTAAGGAATCAGGGGCTTTTCCTGTGACTGGAACAGAAGGAAGACAGGGAAAGATGCTCTGTCTTCCCATAGAAAAGGTTCTTCTATTGGGGGTTGACATTTTCTAGTAGATTTGGGACTGAATTTATAAAGACTGTTTGCATGTAATTTTGTTAGCTCTAGTCCTGTTGCAGAGATTCTGATTTGACTGTCTTAGTTCTAAATGCTGATCGTCTATCTATTCAATAGATATAAGCTGGGATCCAAAGAACAGTATTGGGCATAGCCAACAGATTGCTTCACTTTGAGCAATAGAAACCCACACCCTTTATTATATCACAAACTACTTTGAAGGTATCCCATATAGGTGGTAGCTGTTCAGAGATCCTGTTGGTTGCATGGGACTAGTACAGCTACTTGTATTCTGACCTAAGTATATTATAGATCAGGGATGGTTTCTCTTTTAGAGATAGCTGCTTGAAATACAATATTTGGCGCAAGACAACCTAGGTGCTGTTACACCATAAAGACTCTCTTTAACTTATAACATACATACATTTGAAGCATTCATGCTAAAGACAGTGGAGAACAGTTAATCTATAATTTAAAGGATTGGTCTGACTTTTGTGCTATACAACTCCACCTGCTTTATCAGTCACCAAATTTAGTGTGGTTTATATTATGACAAAAAAAAAAAAGACTGTAGTAAGGTTTAGTTTGAATTTGTCAACTACTTTGATTTTGGATTTCTGTGTTTTATTTTCTTTTGCTCTGTTTGTTATAAAATGTACATTTTGCAAACAGCTTTTGATCACTCTTACACTTAAGACTGGCACCCAAAACACTTTCGTTCAAGGTCAGGAACAACTGGCAAACTTCAACTTTTTTTGAAGAAATTGCTGGTCCATCTTGTATGGAAAATAGTTTATTTTGCATGAGACTAAGGGTGAAACAAATTTTAAAGATTATAGATACTACAGATCAAAAAGTTTGCTCCATTGAAATCCTAAGCAAAATCATTGCATCAACCAAGGCAATGCTGGATATGTTTTCAAGTATAAAATAACCAAGAGGTCTTGGTTGTCAAACTTCTAATGTGAACTAACCTGAGTTTTGCTGGTGGGAGGGGATTCGTAATGGGCGGTGGTGCTGAGGGGGTTACAAGTTAGAGCACAGCTCTCTTCTAGAAAGCTTAAATATTACACCTGGTTAGAAAATACTCCTTGGATAAATACCACATGACAATAGTTTGGCACATATTTTTATATGAATGTAGAGAAACACATTTGTACTTCTAAACCTATTTCTGTGGAAAATCCATTTTGGTAAAGCCCACCTTAGAGGTTCAAAAAGATTGGTTTCTTTTCTAGAAAATCATTTACCTTTTTCTCTTTTGAGAGAACTTATTTAGTTCTTTTCTCTCCTACCCCCCCCCCCCCGCTTATTTCAAGGTTCACAGTCAATAGAAGAATTTCAATTGTGGGATTTGGATTATATGGATCTATTCATGGACCCACCGATTACCAAGTTAATATACAGGTACCATTGTTTTCTAACAATTTAATGAGAGACACATTCCCTTTGATATCAAAATGTATATACAGGTCCCCCCCCCACCGTATCCATGGGGTGTATGTTCCCAGACATACCATTTATAAGTGAAACCACAGATAATAGTGAACCACCATAGAATTGCACTGGAGGACCTAGAAAATGCCTAGAGAGGATGCCTCTCTAGGCAACTGGAGGTCCAGCATGACTATGGCCAACTTGTGGAGGTTGACCATAGGGTCGTGCTGGAGGACCTCCAGATGCCTAGAGAGATCCTCCAGATGCCTAGATTCCTTTTCCCCCTCTGACTGTGGTTAAATGAAACTGTATTTACCGATACTGCAGATATAGGAAGAACTACCTCCTGTAGTTAATTAACTTAACTGACTTGGCCAAGGATGTTCAGCTCAGTGTGCGTCACTTAGAAATAATATAACAGTGGCATGCTGAGGCACATATCCCTCCATTATGGTTCTGTGGGACGGGTGTTTCACTCAGGTTGCTTCAGTTTTCTATCACATTTTAAGCATTTCATAGAATACTGTGAGGCTTCTGCCTCTTTATTCCATTACTTTCCCACTAGATGGGAAGTTCTGCCTAAACCTCCACTGCCTCTAAATAGGAGGACTTTCACAAGCCTCACTGCAGTCACCAGGAGTAAGATATCCCCACTTCAGCCACCAATGTAAGGACTTCCTCCTGTCCCACCTGAGCAACCACTAACTATGGGGACCTCCTAGATGCTCTCAAGGTTCGTGTGCAGGATATTATGCAACTTCTATCCCCACTGGACAACAAGTCTCTCTCTTTGCTGCCACCACAGCGTCTGAACACAGTCTTATATATCTAGCGTCCCTGGAGGCCAAAAGTGTGTGATACAAAAACAGTGTTAACAGAAGTTTAACATAACAAAACATATTCATAATTTAATACATTTAAAACAAACATTTGACTCTCACACTCTTCTTCTAGCTAAATCAGACTCTTAAATACCACTCATTAAGTCCTAAACCTGACTGACTGATTCTCTCAACGCAAATCCTCATTCATTAACTCTACATTCCACTGTTTTACTATACCAACTGTAATTCACTAGCCCTATTCAAGCTTCCTCATACATTCCACCAATCACCACTCACTTCCAACATTCCATTCTCGTCGTCCCTTCACATTCGCGGGGGTTACGTTCCACGGACCCCCGCAAATGTGAAAAATCCGCGAATAACGACTGCCCTCCCCCTCCCCCACCATAGCGACCATGGGGCCTCCAGAGGCCCCATAGTCGCTTTCCCCAGCCTCCCCACTCCCTTCCTAGGCCTTCCCGGGCCTCCGGAGACCCTCCTGAGGCCCCGTGGATGCCTCCCCAGCCCTCCCCCCTCCCGCTCAAGCCCTCAACGGGGCCTCCGGAGAGTCTCCGGAGGCCCTGCGGAGGCCTCCCCGGTCCTCCCCCCTCCCTCCCAAGGCCTTGGCGGGGCCTGGCGGAGGCCTCTCCCGGCCCTCCCCACCCCCTCCCTGGGCCTTCATGGGGCCTCCGGAGCGTCTCCGGAGGCCCCATGGAGGCTTCCCTGGCCCTCCCCGCTCCCTCCCAGGCCTTCATGGGGCCTCTGGAGCATCTCCGGAGGCCCCATGGAGGCCTCCCCGCCCCTCCCCAGCCCTTCCCCAGGCCTTCATGGGGCCTCCGGAGCGTCTCCGGAGGCCCCATGATCGCCTCCGCAGCCCTCCCCACCCCCTCCCCGGGCCTTCATGGGGCCTCCAGAGCGTCTCCGGGCCCCCGTGAAGGCCTCCCCGGCCCTCCCCCCTCCTTTCCAAGGCCTTTGCGGGGCCTCCGGAGGGTCTCCGAAGGCCCCGTGGAGGCCTCCCCAGCCCTCCCCCCTCCCTTCCAAGACCTTCGCGGGGCCTCCGGAGGGTCTCCGAAGGCCCCGTGGAGGCCTCCCCGCTCCCTCCCAGGGCTTTCACGGGGCCTCCGGAGGCCCCGTGTCGCGGTTTTGGGGGGGCCCAGGGGGGCCCTCCCAAAACCGAGAATAATCAAAACCGCGAATGTCAGGTTCGCGAATGTGGAGGGGTGACTGTACATAAAACAACATTTTTCATTAAAAGTCCACAATCTCCCAAAGACCACATATCTTCACCACTCCTGCCCCCAAAACCCAGTAAATTAAAAGTTATTGCTTTGGTATTTCTGGAATCTTTTGAGTCAGAGAGAAATACCTAAGCCATGGAAACAGAATTGCATGTCTGAAATATGTTTTCAAGTCTGAGTGTTAAAGCATCGCACAAGTTCTAAATAAAGAAAGTGACATTGTGATGGTGGGGAAGAGTAAAGCTTGATATTGAGTACTTTGAGTTGTACTCTGCAAAAAAAAAAAAAAAATACAGCCAGCATAAATCTTTCTAAACTAGTAAGAGATGACATGTTAATCACATGAGCTAATTAAACCTCTTAGCTTTATATGTTGGACAGTGAAAGTTCTGCGCTTTGGAGCCTTGGGGTAGGGTTTATGTATCAGTCAGGAACTAAAAGAGTTGAATAGGTTGTCAGTGGTAAAAGTAAGTCTGTGATCCTCTTAATAAAATATTTAGGAAATAGTTTCTTAAAGAAAAATCAGAGGTGTCTTGCTGTGCTTTTGTCTTTTGCTACAGATCATTGAATATGAGAAAAACCAGACACTAGGACAAAATGACACTGGATTTAGCTGTGATGGTACACCCAATACCTTCAGAGTTATGTTCAAAGAACCTATAGAGATTCTGCCAACTGTGTGCTATACTGCTTGTGCAACTTTAAAAGTGAGACATTTTGATTTGACGACTACCTAGGATAGGAGTACTGTGTAAATATGTACTTACAATTCAGCAGCTGTAATAGTAATACCGAGATATGTGTGCTGTAGTATATACAGTCGTCCCTCCACATTCGCGGGGGTTACGTTCTTGAGACCCCCGTGAATGTGGAAAAACCGCGAATAACAACTGCTCCCGCAACCCCCCCCCAGGGAGGGAGGTGGTGGGAGGGTGTCTGGCCAGCCTGGCTGGCCTCTCCGCAAGCCTTCCTGAGGGGACTCCGGGCCTTAGAATACCCGGAGCCCGCTTAGGAAGGCCAGGGACGGCAGCGGGCGGGCGGGTGGGGAGGAGGCTGCGCTGCCTCTCTCCGGCCTTCTAAAGGAAGACAGGAGAGGAAGGCCGGGGAGAGGAAGACAGCCGCCCGCCCGCTGCCTTCCCTGGCCTTTTTAAGCGGGCTCCGGGGCTCCAAAGCCCCGGCGCTCGCTTCGGAAGGCCGGAGAGAGGCAGCGCAGCCTCCTCCCCGCCCACCCGCTCACCCGCCTGCTGCCGTCCCCGGCCTTCCGAAGCGGGCGCTGGGGCTTTGGAGCTCCGGCGCCCGCTTCGGAAGCCCGGGGATGGCAGCAGGTGGGGAGGAGGCTGCACTGCCTTTCCCCGGCCTTCCGAAGGGGGGGGGACTTTGGAGCCCCGGAGCCCGCTTAAAAAGGCCGGGGAAGGCAGCGGGCGGGCGGCTGTGTTCCTCTCCCCGGCCTTCCTGAGTGGACTCTGGAGTTTAGAAGCCTTGGAGTCCCCTCAGGAAGGCCGGGGAAGGCAGTGGGCGGGCGGGGAGAAGGTTTTCTGAGCGGACTCCGGGGCTTTGGAGCCCCGGAGCCCACTTAGGAAGGCTGGGGAAGGCAGCAGGTGGGCGGGAGGGAAGCTGCCCGGCCTCTCCCCGGCCTTCCTGAGGGGACTCCGGGTCTTAGAAGCCTCGGAGTCCCTTTAGGAAGGCTGGGAAAGGTGGGGGGAGGGAGGCTGCCCCCTCCCCCAGCCTTCCTGAGCAGACTCTGGGGCTTTAAAGTCCCGGAGCCGCCTCTGGAAGGCCGGAGAAGGTGCAGGCAGGAGGTTGCCCTGCCTCTCGGCAGCCTTCCCTAAGGGGCTGGGGCTAAACGGCGAATAATCAAAACCGCGAGTGTGAAAGCCGCGAATGTCGAGGGGCAACTGTACAGTATTTCTTACTGTAATAATTCTTTGCTGTAAATGTACTACAGTTCAGAGGGCGTTCCAGGTTTGCTAATTAATGTGGAAAGTAATTGGAAATATGTGTTCCACATTTTTATTGTTTTCTACCAGTTTCACTTGGGTTTTATAATCTGCTCCTTCTATCATTGTTTAAATCTGTGGCTGTGTTTTTAGTTTTCATTTTTAAAATGTATTTTAAATAGGTTGTGTACAAGTGCAGTCAATCAATCAAAATATCTATTCTCTGTTGTTTGCATTTAGGGCCCAGATTCTCATTATGGCACCAAAGGATTGAAGAAAGTAATCCATGAATCTCCTGCTTCAAGCAAAACTTGCTTTTTCTTTTTTAGTTCACCAGGTAACAACAATGGTACATCAATAGAAGATGGACAAATACCAGAAATCATATTTTATACGTAACTTCAAATAAACTAAAATAAAGGAAAAAATGGATTGACGTTGATAAGAAAGGACCAAAGGGAGATATGGAATGCTGTGAACCTTGTAAAGACATGATCTCAGATGTGTTATTGAAACTGAAGTATTGTACATGGAAGGTACTAAAAATAGTATTCGCTATTCCAGTAGCAGTATGCAGCCTGAACTAAGATATTCTTTTCTGTACATAAATATTTAACTTGATCACTTTAAATGTACTACCTGTAACTTGGAAGCTGGAGCAGAGTACTGTATTTGTTCTTTCCTCCCTGAAATATTCTTGCTGCAGATGGTATATCATGTGTGGATTAGGATGACTGTATATTTGTAAACTGAACTTGCATTTTTAAAAAACACTAAAATTTACAATGAAATTATGAAGAAAAGCAGAATTAAGACCGATACAAATTGCACCTGTAATTGTACTTGATACAGTGTACATAAACGTAATAAGTTTTCTTGTGTACTGGAAAAAAAGTTACTCAGAAATCAGTTGTATAAAGCAATTCTTTAAACTGAAGAGTGGAAGAAATATTACCTAGTTCTGGGTTCTGTAGCCAAAAAAATCTTAAATACTGTAATTCAAAGATGGACCAAAGGAGGGGCCCGTTTTCTTGGGGGGGGGGGCAGGGAGTGTGCATTTTTTGGTCAAAAGAAGCAGCTGAAAATTGCGACCAGAAGCTACAGTAGGACCCCTGTATCCACTGATTCATTATCCACTGATTCAATTATCCACAGGACACAAAACAGTACACCTACCATAGATACCTACCATAGAGTCTTCCTAGAAAATGTCCTCTAGCCATTTTCTAGGTCCTCCAAGGCAACTCTATGGTATTTTAAACCAGAAATCAAATTATTTTCAATGGTGTTCACTATTACCCACGGTTTTCTGTATCCATGCCCCCCCAAACCAATACCCAGCGGATACAGGGTTCTTACTGTACTTCCAGTTGTGACTTCCAGGTTTGGCAGCAGGTTTTGGGGGTACTTGAAGTAAATCTGTCACTGGAAGCCTTCAGAAGAGGGGCGCAGCCATTTGAAGAGTGAAAAAGGAACCCAGGTTTATAGAAGTTTGAGGTGGAAGTCAAGGATTTGGGGAGGGGTGCAAAAACCCAGGGCCTCATGCAGCCCACAGGACACATAATTCCCACCCTTGTCTTAGATTTACCTGGACACACTGTTCATGAATACAGTATACAGTTTCACTGTACTGTAATGAGCATGGGAAGATGTTACAGTAGGACCCCCGTATCCACTGATTCAATTATACATGGGACACAAAACACCACACTTACCATAGAGTCTTCCTAGAAAATGTGTCCTAGGTCCTCCAAGGCAACTTACGGTATTTTAAACCAGAAGTCCTGTTCTTTTCAGTGCTGTTCGCTATTATCCATGGTTTTTGGTATCCACATGGCCCCCCCCAGAACCAATCCCCAGCGGATACAGGGGTCCTACTTTAGTTAGGATTGTTTAGAGTAGCCTATGATTATGATCATGATCAAGTTCCAATGTATAATGGGCTGAACAAGACTTGGGTTCCTCCCATGGCAAATTATCATTGCCTTTATTAGGAATATCCTAAGTCCCTTTGCACTTGAATGAGCAACATGAGGATATTAATATTGATTTAACTACTTTATAAGGTAATTGCCAGGGATCTCAGCCAGATAATGTATCTGCAGTGCTTTGAAGATACCAAAGTACTATACCCATTGTTAAACAGGTAAGTTTCAAAAGCAAGTTTTGCTAAAGCTTGGGAATATGGAATTTTGCTCATTGTCAAATAACATTGGGTACATGGAATGCTGCTCATCATCAAATATACAAGAGAAAGCCTGTTTAATGATACTGATTAACTTTCTGGATCCTAGCCATTCTGTAGACTAGCCTTTTCCAGGATTCTGCCCTCCAGAGGAGCTCAGTGCAACTTGTGTCAGTCCTAGCCAGCATGGCCAATGATGGGATAGTGGTGGGACTTGTATCCCACACACCTGGAAGGACATCAAATTGGAAAAATTATTTGTAGGAGCATTTTGATTAATGTTACAATGCTTTAATATGAACAGTGCTGCAATGCTGGAATCCTGATTCTAAACACTTGCTGATGTATCTACTTATAACCTATGATCAGTTTGTAAGTTTTCCCAGATGCAGCTGTTTGTGGCAGGCTGCTCTAAAAGGAACTGATAACCCCACACCTGGTGCTAACCTATTTCTTTAGAATGCTAGTAGACACAGAATCAGAAAAAAATACATTGACTTGAGGAACCAGGAAACATTAAGATTAAGACATTGAAGGAATTATTGTTCCTGATGTTGCAGCAGGTGTATAACTTAAAGAATACAGTCAAAGACATGTTGCCATGATAAAAATATTTGGGGTGAGGGTAATATGAAGAAAAGATAGATGTCTTCAACCTCCTGTTTGTAAATTGGAATACAATTTTGCATCTTGCCCATAGGCATCTAGTTCTCACTGAGGTGCTGAATGATTTCAGACTGAAAAGAGAATGCTGACTGACTTCCCCATCGCATAACTCACCATCCCAAAAATATTCCTGTACATGAACTATATATATTGAAGGGTTCTAGACTAGCCTTTTCACTAGTCTATCATCAGTAACAACCCATGGCTTTTTTGTTGTATACTTTTAATTAGTAGTGATGGTAAGGTGAACCTGTCATGGTGGGGTTTTTTTGTGTGTTTTTTTTTTGTTTGTTTTTTTTGGTAAGAGTTGTTCAGAGGGGCTTTGCCATTGCCTTCCTCTGAGGCTGAGAGAGTGTGACTTACCCAAGATCACCAGATGGATTTCTATGGCCAAGCAGGGATTCAAACCCTGATCTTGGTGTTCAAGTCCAAATAAGTGCTCCTCAGTTTATTTTTTATGAAGTTGAGGGGAGGGATTGGCCTCCATTTGTTCATGTGTTAAAATCACAACTAAATTGCTAAGGCAGAAAAGCTAATACTCTTATGAACTCTTACGAACTTTGGGGAGGAATCACAACTTGTTGAAAAAAATAGTATTAACATGGCGGGGTCTAAAAATACAGCTTTTATTTAATAGTATTCAAAAACAGCCATGTTAATTTGGATCAGTCTAGAAAGGAATCTTATAGCACCAGAGTAACTGACAGAAGGTTGTGGCTTAAGCTTTCCTAGGCTGAGGTACATGCATCTGATGAAGCAGACAGGCTGCTGGCACACAGCAGAAATCATGCTATTTCTCACTGCTTTAACTAGCATGGCTCCATCTTATGGAATTCTGGGATTTGTAGTTTGTTGTGGCACCAGTAAAAGCAGTAAAAAAATTATAGTACATGGACGGCAATTTTTAAAAAATATCACAGGATACTGAAAACAGGCACAGGTTGCAACTGATAAAAACAATAGGCTGGAGGGAGGGGGGGAGAGCTATAGTCCCACATTATCTCCGCAGAACGTGGGGAAGACTACTCTACAACGTTTCCTACCTCTATGTTTCAGCCAACATTGAAGCCGGAAGGGTAAGACCGCGAGAGCAGCCATGCTGAGTTTGGCCCTTCCTGCTTCCCGTCGTATTTTGCCTTTGCGCGGCCCCCTCTGGGCGGCTGCGGCGAGGGGAGCCGAGGGCGGCGGGGCCATGCCCAGGAAGGTCAGTCTTGGCCGGGTGGGGAAGGGCTGGGCTTCCATGCAAATGCTTGCTTGGGGAGTGAACTACCCACATGACGTATCATCTAAATTTAAAGCTCATTTATTTAAAGCAGTGGCTCTTAGCCCTTTCTTGACCAAGGAATCCCTTTAAATATCTTTTGTTGCCATGGCCCCCCCAAGACTTAAGATTTAAAACCCTAATAATACCTAATTGTGATGACGATGATGATGATGATGATAGAATTACACCACCCATTAAACTAGTGGCTTTTAGCCCTTTCTTGATCAAGGAACCCCTTTAAATATTTTTTGTTGCCACCGTCCCCCAAGACTTAAGATTTAAAACAACAACAACAACAACAACAATAATAATAATACAATTACAGCAGTGGCTCTTCACCTTTTCTTTACCAAGGACTCCCTTTAAATATCTTTTGTTGCCATGGACTCCCAAGACTTAACTCAAGATTTAAAACCCTAATAATGATGATGATGATGATACAGTAATAATAATAATACATGCTAATAATACAATTACAGTAGTGGCTCTTCACCTTTTCTTTACCAGGAACCCTCTTTAAATATCTTTTGTTGCCATGGGCCCCCAAGACTTAAGATTTAAAACAACAACAACAACAATACCTGATAACAATAATACAATTACAGCAGTGGCTCTTCACCTTTTCTTTACTAGGGACCCCCTTTAAATATCTTAAAATTTAAAACAACAACAACAATACCTGATAATAATAATACAATTACAGCAGTGGCTCTTCACCTTTCCTTTACTAGGAACCCCCTTTAAATATTTTTTTGTTGCCATGGGCCCCCAAGACTTAACTCAAGATTTAAAACAACAACAACAATACCATCACCTGATGATAATAATAATACAGTAGGACCCCCATATCCACTGATTCATTATCCACTGATTCAGTTATCCACAGAACACAAAACAGCACACCTACCATAGAGTCTTCCTAGAAATGTGTCCTCTCTAGCCATTTTCTAGGTCCTCCAAGGCAATTCTATGGTATTTTAAACCAGACGTCGCATTATTTTCAATGGCGTCTGCTATTATCCATGGTTTTCGGTATCCACGGGCCCTCTCAGAACCAATCCCCAGCAGATATGGGGGTACTACTATAATACAGTTACACCATCCATTAAACCTTCCCTTAGAGGCACTGGAGTGGGAGGGAAGACTTTTCTTCTGCTTCTTCCTGCAAGTTTGTGGCTGGAGTGGGTTGAATGGCAATATGCAGGCCTTGGCTCCTATCATGTGGCCACTCCACTGCAGGAAGGAGGTAGGCCAAGCAGCCTTCATGCCTTCACGGACCCCCTGTGAAGACATCAAGGACCCCTGGGGATCCCCGAGCCACAGGTTAAGAACCACTGGTCTAGAGAAAGGCCTCTAGAGGCATTTAGTGATCTGGCTATATAGTACTAAAACAGTGTCAAATCAAGCTCTTGTATCTTATCCTTTTTTACTCAGTAAGTCCCACTGTACTCACCCTTCCCAGGTTAGTCTGTTTAGGACTGCAACCTTTCGGCCCAAATCAATGCATATTTACTCAAAGGAAGCTCCATTTTATTTCATGGAAAATTCTCCAATTATGTGAATTAACTACTGTACAGTATGTTGGGTAGGAGAGACTGAGATGTGACCTTGTAAGCTTCTAGTTCATATCTCATCTCTTCTGAGTGGACTCAGTCACTCACTCTTTCAGCTTCAGGCACCCTCCATATGTTTTTCATTTTACATGAAATTTATCAGTTACATTTGAGAAATAAATTATTTTGAAACATTTTTTAAAGTCTTTTGAACCAGCAATCAGTAATATACCCTTTTAAAGCTTTTGTGCTGTTGTCTCTACTTTTGGAGTGATAATACTGATTTCTGTTTTCCTTTAAGGGAAAAGCACAGAATAAGGACATAATAAAGTCGTCTGTTCCTTCAGGCCCTGTGGCAATTGATAAAAGTGGTTCTGTTACTATCTCTGTTCATGCCAAACCTGGATCTAAACAAAATGGTGTAACAGGTATGTTGGAAATATTCAGCACAAAGTTCAAGTGTGTTTGTTTAAAACATGGGGGGGTTTTCCAGTAGAGGCAGGTAACTCTAGGTTTTTAGAGTTCTTTGCCTCTTCTGGACTTGAGTTGGGTCAAAAAAAACAGTACAGCCTTTTATTTAACCACTCAACTGGTAGCCACAGGCAGCCAGGAGGAATTCCATGTAGGTGAATGAATGGAGTGGCAGGGAGAAGAGAGGGATCTCTCTTTTCTTGGGTAGTAATTTTGAGGGCTTATTTAAAAAGCTAGTAAGGTGATTGCCAGTATGGGTCCATCTGTTACACTCAGCCCTTCTGTTGTGTAATAAGGCCTGTAGCCCTGAGATGCTGGTGGCGGGGAATCTAGAGTTGCACTGTGCAGAGATATAGAAGTGCTGTGCAAATTCTTCTGAAATTTTTACATTAATGTGCATTAAAACAATAGATCCATAAAAGCAGTAAAAAAATACAGTACATGCACCAAAATTTAAAAATTAACATAACTTAAGCATGATGAGAAGATCTTTGCATGCTACCAAAGTGACATTAAAGATCTCTTCTCAGTAGGCACTGTACTTGATGGGAGGTCCCAAAGCAGAGCCTTTGCTGAGAGTGTCACTTCAAGCTCCAGCATCTGTAGAGGCAGGTTACGAGAGCATGCTCTTGAGCATGAGTAAGTGACAACAGGCTTTAGATACTGTTGTTCCAAGCTATAAATAGGTTTAAAGGTCAAAAACAGCACTCTGAACTGGCCTGGGGAATGGGACCAGCAGCCAGATATATTTGTAACATCCAGTCCAAATTAGTAATCTAGTAGCCATAATCTGAAGTGACTGTGGGTTTCCTTACTAGCTGCAGAGGTAGCCTCTGGTACACCACAATGCAGTAGTCCCATCCCAGGGTTGCCAGAGCATGGATAACTGAAGCCAGGCAGTAGGGACAAAGTTGACTCACCAGCCCAGGGAGGGGGGGGGGGAAACAGAGGTGGTTCATGGAGTACCCCAAGATTGCAAACCTATTTCTTTAGAAGGAACACAGTCCCATCCTAAACAGGATAAACCTCACTATACTAGACAGATGAATCACCACCAAACCACACCTTTATTTTATCTGGCTTGAACTTCAGTTCATAAGAAGTCAACTAGTCCATTACTATGGTCATGCTACTCCACTCAAATTAGATGGAAAAAAAGAGGTAGACTGTTATGGCAGCTTTACAGATATTCTCACTCAGCAGTTTCATGTAAATTAGGGGTGGGCAGCTTGTGCCTCTCCAGATGTTGCAACTCCTATGATTTCTATTGGCTTCTGTTTGGGGGTGATCGAAGTTGCAGCCCAACGTCTGGAGTGCCTATCCTTTTTGTAAATATTATGTATGTATACAGAAGTCTTAAATAGCATTTTAGTCTTTATGGTTTGAGCTTAATAAAAAACATCAGGGATACTTGAAATACTGTACTGTATGTGTCATTCCAAAACATTTGTTACATTTGTTACAGATCTGAGCGCAGAGGCAGTGGGCGTAGCCATTGCTGCTCCTCCGTCTGATGGAGAAGCCAATGCAGAGCTGTGTCGCTACCTCTCCAAGGTCCTGGAAGTGAAGAAGAGTGAGGTTGTATTAGAGAAGGTATAGCATTGGTAACCTGCTTTGTTGGTAAAGTCCGTTATGGGGTCTTGCATCTTTTCTGCTGATCACTGGAGAGGCGTCAGTTTGCCAACTTCCAGTGTACCAGCATGAGTAGTAGCAGTATACATTTTAACCCAACTGGAGTTAATTAGAAGTGGAAGATTCTTATTCATCTGCCTTATGAACAGTTTTTATAATGATTTGACTTGATTTCTATTCCACCCTTCTCCCAATGTGGGACCCAAAGCGGGACTAGAAATGGCTGTCTAACCAAAGCCTTGGGAACAGAAGGAGAGTGTCAGCAAGAGAGTTAATCTCTACATTGGGGGGAGTTTAATGGGAAGTTATAGGTAGATCCTTTTGAACTGCAAAGAGATAAATTTATATTTTTATATAATATAATTTTTATTTCATTCTTCTAGTACCCATGCACCACTCAGGGATATATACAGCAACTTAAAATGACAGTGTAATATGAACAATAATTTTCATAGAATTGTAGAGTTGGAAGAGACCACAAGGGCCATTCAGTCCAACCCCCTGCCACTACAACAGTCAGGGACCATAGATAAAGCTGTAGGCCTTAAATAAAGCACAAAGTATTCTGTAGTGAAAAAACCGGCTGACATAAAAAATGTTGTCGCCCACCAGTGAAAAATCAGTTGGGGCCATCAGAGCTTCTGGGGCCATAATGTTTCATATTGCCAGTGGCCCAGTTTGCACAACATGGTCAGTCAGAGGTCTACAGGAACTTTGATTTGACATGGATAAGCAAGCCATGGAGTTTGCTTTATGGGTTTTATCACAGGGTTTTCTTTGGCAAGATTTATTCAGAGGGATGTTGCCATTGCCTTCCTCTAGGCTGAGAGAGTATAACTTGGCCAAAGTGACCCATTGGGTTTCCATGGCCAAGTGGGAATTTGAACTCTGGTTTCTTGGAGTCCTAGACCAACATTTAAACCACTTCACTCCACTGGCTCTTCTGGTTTGTTGGAAAGAACAAACTAGGACATGATTGCCACTGAAGTGAACAAAAGATGGAGCCAAGCTCCTTGCTTTGTACAGCCGTTCTCACTGCAGACAGGAGCAATCAATCACAGTACATCAGAACACTGGACTTAGCTGCTCATTCACAACAGGTCAAAGTCCTTGCCACCATTTGCTGTGCCTCTGCTATTGGTGAGACTTGGGCAGTACCCACTCCCTTATTTAAATGTGTCTATTTATTATTACAGTACATAGCAATACTCTAGGATTAGTCTTTGTTCAACTCAGACAATAATCTATTAAGTTCTAGGCTACTGTGGCCAGGTATAAAGATTCACAGTCACTTCTCTGCATCTTCAGAATCTAAACCTTTTCAGATGTGATACAGAATGTTCTTTCTTCCAGCTGGCATGGCTGTATATTATAGCCATATAGCATTGACTTTCCTGAAGTGTTTTTCTTTGTATATTCCAGAGCAGGCATTCTCAATCATGATTAGCCAGATGTTTTTGATCAATTTCCATTTTGCATGTCAAATGGTTAGGGATTCTGACTGGAGTCAAAAACACCTGGGGGACCAAGATTGAGAAGCACTGTTATGAAGGATAATAATCCTTGGTATAAAACATAATTCTGTTGGTTATTCTCATTCTAATGTTGTTGTTGATGTTCATAGAATCATAGAATTGCAGAGTTGGAAGAGACTACAAGGGCCATCCAGTCCAACCCCCTGCCACACAGGAAATCACGATCAAAGCATCCCTGACAGATGGCCATCCAGCCTCTGTTTAAAGACCTCCAAGGAAGGAGACCCCACCACGCTCCGAGGGAGTGTGTTCCACTGCTGAACGGCTCTGACTGTCAAAAAGTTCCTCCTAATGTTGAAGTGGAATTTCTGTTCCTGGAGCTTGCATCCATTGCTCTGTGTTCCAGTCTCTGGAGCAGCAGAAAACAAGCTTGCTCCATCCCCAACGTGACACCCCTTCAAATACTTAAACAGGGCTATCATATCGCCTCATAACCATCTTTTTTCCAGGCTAAACATACCCAGCTCCCTAAGTCTCTCCTCATAAGGCATGGTTTCCAGACCTTTCACCATTTTAGTCGCCCTTCTCCGGATACGCTCCAATTTGTCCATATCTTTTTTTAATTGTGGTGTCCAGAACTGGACACAGTATTCTAGGTGAGGTCTGACCAAGGCAGAATAGAGTGGCACTCTTACTTCCCTTGATCTAGACACTATACTTCTATTGATGCAACCCAAAATCGTATTGGCTTTTTTAGCTGCCGCATCACACTGTTGACTCATGTTCAACTTGTGGTCTACTAGGACTCCTAGATCCCTTTCGCATGTAGTCTCATTCAGCCAGGTCTTCCCCATCCTATATCTATATATTTCATTCTTTCGCCCTAAGTGCAGTACCTTATATTTCTCCGTATTGAATGCATTTTGTTAGCTTTGGCCCAGCTCTCCAGTCTATCCAGGTCATTTTGAATTTTGATCCTGTCCTCCAGGGTATTAGCTACTCCTCCTAATTTGGTGTCATCTGCAAATTTGATAAGTATGCCCCTAATTCCCTCATCCAAGTAATTGATAAAGATGTTGAATAGCACTGGGCCCAGGACAGAACCCTGTGGCACCTCTCATAGTGTTTCAGAGTGAGTTTGTCCTTGCCCTTCCTCTGAAGCTGAAAGAGTGTGACTTGCCTAAGGTCACCCAGTGGGTTTCTGTGGCTGAGCAGGGATTCGAACCCTGTTCTCCCAGAGTTCTAGGCCATTTAGACAACCCCTGGGTCTCCTCAGTCCTATGCCAACATTTTAAACACTACAGCATGCTCTTTCTCAATGCTTTTTAAAAGCCTGCTCAAATTACAACCCTACCTTAGCTTCACAAATAATATGTTTTCAGAATTCACAGGTATCAGGACATTTTGATGTGAGAAGTCCTCTTTGCTTTTCTGTTGAAACAGGGTGGCAAATCTCGAGAAAAAGTAGTGAAGATTTTGGCACCATTGACACCTGAGGAAGTTTTAGAAAAGCTGAGAAAAGAAGCTGCCAGATGAAGTAATAAATGAGCAAAGTCTTAGCAAGTTTGTTCACTGGAAGTGAAGAGAATTGAAGACATTACACAAGAATATATAAAAATAGACTGCAGAGACCCTAACTGTGTTTCTGCAGACAGCTGCAAGGATTCATTTAATGCACATGAAGATGTGGGTTCAGGAATATCAAAAGGCAAGGTATAAATACCATAATGTCATTTGAGATATCTTCAAAAGAGATTGAGACTCAAAGATTGCTTTCATCTGTAGAAATAAAAATTCTTTTATAACTTGGATCATTTTTTGAGATCCCCCATGTAGCATTTAAAAAAATTTCTTAGCAAGGCTAGAAAGAAGCAGTCCAGTGCATGGATTCAAATCCAGCCCATGATGCCAAAAGAAATGTTGACTGCTACAGAGCCACAAACCAATTGGAATCTGAGAAGAATTCAAGACCACCTCAACCACCTACATGCAAACAGTTTTTAATGATAATAAAATTGGTTCAATATATATATATCCGTTTCATAATGCTGAATTCTTCCATATACAGTCAGCCCTCCATAGCCATGGGTTTGGATCTTCAGAGGTAATCAACTATAGAGCAAAAATATTTTTTTGAAAAGCCATGTGGGGTGTCTCATCTCTCCCCTGCCCCGCAGCCTCATGAGAGGACTGTGGCAGAAGCTGTTCTGCGGCATTCCCCTGCTGAGGGTGAAGAAGCTGCTGGGGTGAGGAAGAGAGGAAGGGGGAGTTAAGAGGGGGAACTGATTGTCTGTGGTGGGGAGGGGAAGCTGGGGCTCACGTGGGGCAGTTGCCTTCGGAGTGCGCATGCAGGGTGGTGATTGAGCTCACTTCTTATTTTAGAGCTCCATTGCTGTATGCCAGTGGTTCTTAATCTGTTCACATGGCTACACCCCTTGCCATAATTCTATACATATTTAGGGGGCTTACTGCACTCCAAAGTAAAGTGGCCGTGCAGCAGGAAGGTTCCGTGTTCTGTGCTGCCTTACCGCATGATGTTCTTCCGGTGTTGTTCTATTCCAGTCCTGTGGGAGACCGAATTCCATAGGAAGGAGTTATGGCAAAGAATCTCACAGAAGAAGAAACTCACAGGGGGTCCCACAAAGGTTTGAAGGCTGCTCAGCCCACATAATAATAATAATAATAATAATAATAATAATATTTATTTATACCCCGCCCCTCTGTTAAAACAATCGGGGCGGCTTACAAAATTTAAAATACAATACAAATAAAATCCCTAAACACCCCCACTCCCACCCTCCCCCATAAAAAAACATTAAACAAATATAAATTAAAAACAACTAATCTAAAATCACATTTAAAAACAATAAATACTATAAAATACAATAAATGGCCAGCGGACTAAAAGAAGCCAGGATCCCCTGAGGCTGGGATCTAATTAGGAAAGGCCTGCCGAAAGAGATCCGTCTTTAGTGCTTTTTTAAAGCCACTCAGGCTTGTTATCTGACGGATCTCATTCGGATCTCATGACAGGAACCCAAGCAAAGACTAGCTGGCTGGGTCTGGGCATTGCTGTTCAATCCGTTCCAGCCACAAACTTGCAGAAAGAAGCAGGAGAAAAGTCTTCCCTCCCCCTCCAGTGCCTCTGAAGGAAGGTTTAATGGATGGTGTAATTGTATTGTTTTTGTTGCTGTTTTAAATCTTTCAGTTAAGTCTTGGGGCTCCATGGCAACAAAAGATATTTAAAGAGGGTCCCTGATAAAAGATTAAAAGCCACTGCTGTATGCGAATGGCTGTGCTGGTCCTTGAGAAATAGGCAGGCGAGGAGTCGTTGGGGGGGGGGGAATCTTCCCAGTGTTGGCCCAGTAATTGTTAACTTAGAAAGGGGGTGAATAACACCCCACCCCAATGTGCACTACACTGAATCCACATGAACAGAGTCTCTTTACGTAAGGGATCTGAGCATCTGCAGATTTTGGTAACTGCAGTTGGTCTTGGGGCCAATACTCTGTGGATACAGAGGGCCAACTGTGTGTATGTATGTATATATGTATATATGTATATATATATATATATATATATATATATATATATATATGGTGCACTGCTGACACTCTCAACCTTTTTACTGATGTCCTTTATGATGCTGTGATGTTGCCCAGGTGAGATGATGCTGAGATAATGTTTCCCTGCTGACCCTTTGGGCTCCTGGCTGTCACCTCCCCTCCACCTTACAGCCATTCTGCCACTTACTGCTTGGTTGTGCTGGAGTGCCTCAAGATTCCTCTGATGTTCCCCTGCCTTATCCCCATGTTCCATTTCACTAAATGAATGAATAGTCCTTTTTAGAATGTCGGAAACCATGTACAAGAGCCATCATTATCTGTGGAGTATACACTCGTCCCACTGGCATCTGCAATATATGGGTCTTGCAGGGTTTTGTTCCAATAACCCTGTAAACCCTGTTTAGCCAAAGAAAACTGTGGTTTGGGAGGGGGAGATATGCATGTGGCCACTAGGGTGCATATTTCAGTTTCTCAAACTTGCCATTCCCACTGTCTGGACAACACTTTAAAGATCTGTTTTGCTTTCATGTTGGTAATACTCCTTTTTACTGTGTTAAGATTGGAGCTTGTTGTGAGTGGTACAGTGTATGTATTAATACTTTACATCTGCATATGAGCAATCATGGTTGCTCTCCATGAGGAAGCCCCTGGGGTTTCCCAAGATTTCCACATCCCCCTCATCGCCCCACCTAAACCTCTCTAAGATACTCGAAATTCTGATTTTACTACTATTTTCTGTTCCAGAGCTCCCCAGCTCTTTGGAATTAATGTTTTCTGATTGCATGTTTCAGACGTGGGATGTCTTGAGCTCTGCTTTCTCATCATATTGCATTTGCTATCTTGATCATGGCCAGGGGGCCTTAGGTACTGCACCACCCATTGTAAAATAAAGTAAGCCTGACATACTGTCAGATTAATGACTTGTGTCTATCAGAGATTTTTCTTTACTCCATATCCAATCCATGGTTTATCAAGCGCATCCACAGTAGCCGTGAGCTGCCAGTGGGACATTCTGCAAGACTGCTGAACTGGAGCGTAGTCAGTCCTTGGATGTATATGGGAAAGGGTATATAATTTTAGGGGGGGGTAAATTGTTTTAAGTTATTACTATTGTTATGGATTTGTTTTTATATACAATTGTTGTGAGCCACCTTGATTGCCTAATAGGCAAAAGGCGGTGTACAAAAATAAAGTTGTTGTTATTATTATTATTATTATCGGGTAGGGGGCTTCATTTAAGGAAATGTTTACAGCTGCAAACGCCCACTTCTGAGAAAATGAGCTTCAAATGAGTGAGCACCTCATTGTACAGGTACTTTGATTTATTGGCTGCAGTTGAGAGAGTAATGTTACTCTCTTACCAGATTGTAATGACCTGTGGTTAAGTGCAATAAGACTAGCTTGGCAGTTGTAGAAGAAGCATTCCCCTTTCTTCTCTCCCACTTGTGAGGGAATGCCTTGTTTCTGCATTTTATAAGCAGATGTTTCAAGAGGTTTTTTTTTAAAAGCTGCTGTTCAATTAAATGAAATGGGTCCTTTTTTTCATCAAAATATTTAATTGGCCAGTCAAGCCTTGCCAGCCCTAAATATGTAATTTCACCCTTTTGAATAATTATTTTGTAGGCAACGAGCTAAACGGAGCAGTGAAACCCTATCCTGTGATCACTGGAAATATTACATGGGAATAATTTACTGGCTTTTCAAATTCATAAAGTATTTGCTATATACTCTCAAGCTTATCATCATAAAGCAGGTCGGGGCAAACGGTGGTCCCGAACCTCAAATTTGTAGACTACTAATATTTTTTATTTTAAAAAATGGACACAAGTTATCACCCATGAAATGCCTTCAAGTTACCCACGTAGGGACTTTAGGCTTCAGGACACCCTGAATCCTCCATCAACCCCAAAATGGGTTGGCGGGGAGGAGATTACCAGAAAAAAAACCAATGAACACAGAAATGTGTACTGGAAGTAGATTTCTGGTCACTTCTGCAGCATATTTTCAACAAGGTTTCAGCCAAAAATGCAATCACAACCTATAGCCAGGATGAAAATTGGTACCACATTTGCCCATCCCTTTGAAAAGGCCTAGAAAATCATCCTTTTGAAAAAGAGGAAAGAAAACATGGGGTGTGTAGGCACCTCATTTCTGCAGCCAGTGCAACATTACTTCACCTTTTCTTCTTTTCCTTGAAGTTGGAATCATAATACATAGTCCATTGGTATTGTAATTCTGGGTTTTTCACATTGTTCAAGGGCAAGCGGCTTTGGTGGTCTTGGGGACCAGAGTTCCCCCATACCCATAGGCTGCACCAAGCTTGAAAATGCCCAAAATTGGCCAGTAGTGTTTTTTAAATCACAACTGGAAATGACCAGATGTTCTAGTTTGGGGGGGGGGGGTTGGGAGGACCTTATCACCCTAAATGGAAAAGCAGCTGCTCATGGAGTTCTCTTAAGAGTGAAAAAAAAAACCACTTTTGTGGGTTAAAAAAATGAACCCAAGGAGGCTGCATAAATGGCCTGGGGAGCACATAGTCCACATTTTGCCTACCCTCGGTTTTGGTGGTCATTTTTAACCCTGTAGCTCTGCTGAAATGTCTGTACTCCTGTTGCTCTTCATGCCTAATTAAAGGGCTTGTTATTCCCTCTGCCTCTCTGATTCAATCCCTCATCTGTTATCTCTTTCCTCCCAACCCACATTTGACTCAAAACACACCCACGGGCTCTCCTGCACATTCTCAGTGCTCTCCCTCATCAATCTAAATAAGCATTGGCAATTGACAGCCCTTTCAGTGATTTGTGGCAGCAACTTGACTGGGAAGTAGTAGCGAGGCCCTCTGTCTTCATTACTAGACCTTACCCTCATTATTTCCTCTATTATGTGCATCTAAAATAGCCCTGACCAGCTGAGCTCTGGTTTATTTCAGTTCCCTATGCTTTTGCATTGTAATGCCTTTCTCTTCAAGAACAGTGATTTCCCCCCCTCTGTTAGCACTTTGAGTCTAGCTTTTTAGTCCCTCTTTGAGTGTTTTGATTCAAAAGGCTGCAGTCTAGCTACTGCAGTGCCCTTTTCACATTCACCAGGGGGTAACCCAGGATCTTTGAGGTGCAGATTTGTTTCAAAATGCTGGCAGAGTGGAAGTTGGAACACTGATCAATAACAATAACAATATTTATTTCTATCCTGCCCCTCTACAACGCAATCGGGGCGGCTTATAGTATAAAAACTCCATAATTACCTCAATACCCTAACCTACCCACCCCTTAAAATAATATTAAACTAGAAAAGATTAAAAACATACAATAATTAAAAAAAAAAACAGGACACATGGGCAATGAGGAACCTGGTTTGCCAGCTTGCCTTTGACAAAGCCTGTGCATCTCTAGGAGGAGCTGGCATAGTAGAATAAGAACATGGGATTGGTGTTCCCCCAAGAGCTATGAAATTTGCTTGGGGTTTGGGGCCAGTCTGCCTTACCTCCCAGGAAGTGGTATTCAAAGACACAGTCGTGATAGTGTGGCTCATTATGCGAAGGGATCTTGCAGCACCTTTGAGACTAACTAAGAGGAAGAAGTTTGTAGCATAAGCTTTTGTAGACTGGGTCTGCTGGGTGTTGTGTCTGATGAAGTAGACCCAGCCTACAAACATCTTTCTCTCTCAGAGTGCATCTACACTGTAGAAATAATGTGGTTTGACATCACTTTAACTCCCATGGCTCCTTCCAACAGAATCCTGGGATTTGTAGTTTTGTGAGGCACCAGGACTCTTTGGCAGAAAAGGCTAAAGATCTTGTAAATCTACAAATCCCAGGGTTCCATAGGATGGAGCTACATCACTTAAAGTGGTGTCAAACAGCACTATTTCTACCATGTAAATGCACCCTGCTGCAAGATCCCTCTGCATAACTCACAACATGAATAGCGTGAATAGCGTTTGGGGTGGGATGGGAGGCAGAGCCTTGTGTGCTACCTCACGGTCATATCAGGAATGGCCAAATATAAATAATAACCAATAAGGAAAGAGGAGGGGACACATCTGAAGATCCTTTGCTGCTTGCCTCTCCCAACAACTCCATCTTGTTTGCCTGGTGGCCTCCTGTAAGCTTCCTTTCATTGAAGAGTCTCCTGGCAATGTGCATATTTAGGAAGGCCCTCTGCCATATGCCTTATAATCAGAAGCCTGGCTTGTCTTGCTGGGCTTTTATGATTCCCTGCTAGCATTTGCCCTTTAACAAAGTGCACCTCTTGCTGCTTCTAATGCTTCTGACAGCTCCACTCCAGAGTATATTTCAGCTCTTGGCAGCTGAAGAAGAGATGTCCTGCTACAAGGGTGGGGGAGATTGTAAGGGACCAGAAGGCATTTCTTTCCCAAAGAGAATTGTCATACAGCCTCTTGGCTATTCCCTGACAGTCCTTGATGTAAAAACAAGAAAAGTACAAGTCTGACCCTAATAACTTGCAGCTCTTCCATTTTCCTCTCAAAATCCATTACTGTGCTTGCTGCCCACAAAAAGGCATCAGCAGTTGTGTATCGCATGGGGCTTGTTCGGTAAATTTGATTCAGCTAATTTCTGCCTTTAATCAGGGTGCTTCATTTTAGGCCAGTCACCTTGCTGCTCAAATTGGGTTACTACCCCTGTGAAACTATTTAAAGCTCAAGGTCACCTAAAAAGTTTAGACTCTGCTCTTGCAAACCATTCTTTTACTTAGCTGATGGTTTGCAGGTCATGATTATTTTGCTTTGCAAGCCAAGGGTCTTCAGGTTACATGTGGCCCCTGCAATACATTTTTCTGAGCCTGTGCCCAAATTTTAAGGAGAGGGAGCAGTTACAGTTTTCAGATTGTAATCAGGGGTTGCCATGTTACATCTTTCCTTTTATGGGGGGGGGGGGTTATGCGTGTAAGGCCCTAACCTGGCCTGAATGCATTAAACTCTCTAACAACAAAAATATAAAGTAAAATTTAAAGTCAGCTCCCCAAATCTCCCAGCCAGAATAGCCAATGGCTATGCTAACTGGGAATCCTGGGAGCTGTAGTCCGAAGCAGTAACTTTGCCAAGCTCCTCCTAGTTCCTTCTCACTTGCCTATCACTAAAATCATTATATTTGACACTAAAGAGAAGGGCCTATGTCCTATTCTTATTCCCAACAATGAGTATACCCATTGACTCAATGGGATTTGCCTACATGTTGAATCAACATTCAATAATTGATTCAATAAATCTACAAAAGAGCTTTATAAAAGAGATGAAAGGATGGAAGACAGGTGGGAAGAAGTACCCCCAAATTATGGCAAGCGAAATGAAGGTGGCATTCAAATCAGAAAGAATAAATCACCAGGAACAGATGACATTCCAACAGAGATGCTACAATCCAGAGAAGAGAACTCGACCATAGTCCTAACAGCAATCTGTTGGCAAATGCGGAAAACAAAACAGTGGCCCAGTGACTGGAAATGATCAGTATACATCCCCATTCCCAAAAAAGGAGATACAAAAGAGTGCAGCAACTATAGGAACATTGTTTGAATTTCCCATGCAAGCAAAATCATGCTGAAAATACTGCAGCAATGACTCTTACCATACAGAGAAAGAGAAATTTGAGAGGTGCACGCTGGGTTCAGAAAAGGTAGGGGCACTAAGGATCACATAGCAAACATTCATTGGATAATGGAGTGCAGCAGGGAATTTCAGAAGAAAATCAGCATGTGCTTTCTAGACCCATTTGTTTGTCTTAGATCCTCAGCACTCTTCCCCAACACCGTATCTCAAATGAGTTTATTTTCTTCCTATCAGCTTTCTTCACTCTCCAGCTCTCACATCCATATGTGGTGATGGGAAATACAATGGTTTGAATAACCCTGACTTTAGTGCACAGTTTTATATCTTTTCATGTTATGATTTTATCTAGTTCTTTCATAGCTTCCCTTCCCAGACCCAGTCTTCTTCTGATTTCCTGGCTGCAGTCTCCATTCTGGGCTATGATTGATCCAAGCAATGGGATTCTTTCACTATTTCAATTTCCTTGTTGTGTATTTTGAATTTGTGTAGAACCTCTGTGGCCATTATTTTGGTTTTCTTAATGTTTAGCATTGAGCCTGCTTTTGTGCTTTCTTCTTTGACTTTCCTTAGTAGTTGCTCTAAGTCTTTGTTGTTTTCTGCTAGAAGTATAGTCTGCATATCTTACATTGTTGGTGTTCTTTCCTCCAATCCTCCGAATCTAAGTCTTCTGTATGTATGATATATTCTGCGTACAAGTTGAACAAGTAGGGTGACAGAAAGCAGTCTTGTCTGACTCCCTTTCTTACCGGGAACCATACTGTTTATCCATATTCTGTTCTTACAGTGACCTCCTGTCCTAAGTACAAGTTACACATCAGGACAATCTAGTGTGTTGGTACACCTGTTTCTTTAAGAGTGATCCACAGTTTCTCATGATCTATGCTGTCAAATGCTTTGCTGTAGAATAGATCAAGCCTGAACAATCATTGGAAGCCAAGGTGACCCAAGCTGTTGTACTTCAGACACATCCTGAGAAGGAATGGCTCACTAGAAAGGACAATAATGCTAGGAAAGGTGGAGGGAAAAAGAAAGAGAGGAAGACCACACACTAGGTGGATAGACTCAATCAAGGAAGACACAGGCCTGAACCTGCAGAACCTAAGTAGGGTGGTTGAGGACAGGGGGTCTTGGAGATGTTTCATCCATGGGGCTGACAAGTTGGGACTACCCAATTGGATTGTAGCCCAAGACTTCCTTGGTGGTGACCCCATCCTATAGCAATTACTTAAAAAAAAAATCCAACTAGCTCCATCTCTGGCTGCTTTTAAAAGGGCTTCAAAATATCCTTAATTTCTCCAACGTTTAATTTAGAAAAATATTGTATTTGCTGCTGTTACTGGATTTTATTTTACCTAGCTAATTTTAGAGTTGTTTACACTGAAAATGCTTTTTTAAAACTGGTATTAAATGTTACTGTGTTCATATTGTGAGCCTTGTTGAGAAGACCACCATGTTGAAAAGGGTCTCAGAGCTATTTTAGGGAAAGATAAGTGGGGGGGGGGAGCTCTATACTGCTATAATGGCCAATAAAATGGTCTGACTATCTGTGATGGAAATCGATTTTTGCAACAATAAAGTTACGCCTTCAACCCTAAATCACTGCCTGGAGACTAGAGCAGTCCTGGAGAATACACAAGTATTCCTCTATCTGGCTGTTGGGAGATGATGGGAATGTTTCAGCTTTGGGCAATTTCCCCAAGGTCATTGCTGGCTGCTTCTCATTGTAACTTTATAATGGTTTTCCCATTAAGGCAGTTGCTTTGCAGAATTGCTCTTGAAGATAATGAGTCTTCAGTGTGAAATTAAAGTGTTCTGTGCCAGTCTCGTTTGGACTGCTTGTTACCAGTGCAGTGCTCTTAGGGAAAACAGCACTTTCCCAATATGACAAACGTCATCATGGCATGCTTTATGCAATAGAAGGGTATATTGAGGGTTTTCTTTGGGTTTTTTTCTGTGCAGAAATGATCTCTGTTTCAGGCAGCCTTGTAAATAAACTTGCAGAAATTACTAGTCTGCAGTCTGTTTATTTATTTTGCTATAGTGCTAAGAGACTAGAGAGAGCCCTTGTGGAGTACTGCTTTGAGAGTTGGAGTCCGATTCTGGAGACAAGGGTTTGAATCCCCTCTGAGACACAGAAACTCACTGGGTGACCTTGGGCAAGTTACATTTTCTCAGCCTCAGAGGAAGACAATGGCAAACCTCTTCTGAAGAATCTACCTCCTAGCAGCTCCTGGCCATACTAGGCAGGAACTAAGCCATTAGAAGCAAGTGCTGGACCACTACTATCACTCCAAAAGAGTGCTGCATCCTTCACGTGTTCATGGCACTCTAAACATTTAGGGCTCTTCCAAGAAGTGGAAGCAGCTGCTACCACTGCTGAGACTGGCACTCCATCATTCAGATAGTGTGCCTTCTTTTAGAGGCCTGGTCATTCAGAAGGCTGATCACCATGGTGACCTATCTGCAGCTCTGAAGGGCATCCCTGTATAGCATTTTGTGTGGTATTCAATGTTCAGAGTTACCAAATCTGTGAGCCAAAGCTGAGAACAGAGACGGGGTTGCCATCATTCCATAGAAACATGGGGAAGCTGCTGGAATGGAAACACCATCTGACTTCCTAACATCTCTGTATGTTTGTTTTGTTTTAAAGGTGCCTGTATGGTTGTAAGCAGAACTTAGCAGTGTTCCTTTTTGGACGACAGCACCCAGAATTCTACCTATCAGTGTGACCATGCTTACTATAATTCTGGGGGTTGCACCCCACCCCACCCCAAAACATTGCTAAGCTTTGGCTAAAAACAGACTAAGAACTGTTGGCAATGCCTTGTGCTATCTCAGAAGACAGAGAGAAGGTAGAACAGGTTTTTGAGCAGTCAGGAAGCAAAGCTTTAGGGCAGATCTGGTGTCCCTACCTGACATCTTTGGGAAGCTGCCAAAACCTCAGCATGCCCCCTGTCCCGATTTGGCAGTCGAGTCTGCAAGCTGCTTGCCATTTCATATGCCCACAAAATGCCCAGTGTAGTGCTTCTGTACTGGAAATTAAAATGACATACCAATTTAAATGTCTTAAAATACCCCAGAAAAATGCTATATGAAGGGCTTTGCAGATTGGTGCCATAGTAGGCCCCTCAAAAGTTGTAGATAAAGACCAGAAACCTGCTTAAGACCTTTGCTGGTATAACCCTCAGTTATAATACTTTCGGGGGCATTGCGTAAGGAGGTATCCAGAACCTCCTTCCACAATACCATATGCTGGTTGTAGAAGGGCAACCAAACAGCTTCATGGAGCAATGCCATCTCAACAAGGGTGCACCTGAATGCTGTCAAGCTGCAGTTGCACAGTCAAGAAAGAGGGACATACACTCCAACATTTGGCAGGGGCAGTCTCAGTTAATCCCCTGTGGCCCCACCTTTTCACCTGTCTCCTTTTCTCTCTCCTCTTTTCACTTTCCTCCTATGTCCTCAGCTTACTTCAATTGCTGCAAACCGAGTTCAGACTACAATAGCAGTTGGCATTCAATTAACTCAGCAGGAGGGAGAGGAGAAGACGGGGCAGAATCTTGCCCTTCTCAGTAGTCTGAGCAAAAGCAAACTGCTGCAGCCTCCCCTAGGTTGTGATGCCATCAGTTTGCATACAATTTACACATGCTAATTTATATGCAAGGAGGCAACTTTGACCATCTTGACCACATGTGTCCTAGTTTTCATCTGTGATATGTTGGATGGTATTGAAGGAGCAAGCTGTACCTGTGTCTGGGTGTTGTGTGTGAAGGCTGCTCCTTTCCCAGCTGTGTGATGGCAGCCAGATAACACCTGATCCACCCTTGCAGCCAAACAGTGGTCAAGAGATGGAGCCATCCAGCAATCCCCACCTACTAGTTTAAGTACCTTGACAGAGTTTAAACTCTGCCAACAAATAGGATCTTGGCCAAGGTCCCTAGACAAGGGGGCACATACTATATAGAAAGGAGCAGCCAGAAGGTAGTTTGTCAGTAAACCCCTCAGAGCTCTGTGTAGCTGCCAACCTCTTCCAATGACCACAGCTGCATCTGCACTGCAGAAATAATGCAGTTTGACACCACTTTAATTGCCATGGCTCAATGCTATGGCATTCCAGGATTTGAAGTTTTGTGAGATATTTAGCCTTCTTTGTCAGAGAACTCTGGTCCCACAACAAACGACAAAACCCAGGATTCAATAGTATTGAGCCATGGCATTTAAAGCAGTGTCAAACTGCATTATTTCTGCAGTGCAGATGCTGCCCAAGTTTTACTAATCTTTTGGAATGGAAGTCTGGGAAGTGTGCCTTTCAAGGCATTTACCACTAGGTGGCAGACTAGTAAGCTGCTGTTTACCTTTTTTTCTGGGAATTTACTTGCCTCAAAGGATAGTTTTGAGCATCATAGAGACAAAAACAGTAACAATGCTTTGTAAAGTAAAAAGTAAAAAATAACAGAGGCCAGCCTTCAGTAAGGCTTCTGGAGTGGGGGGCCTGTTGAAGGAATGAATAAATGATCACACAAATACAGAAAGAGGTTCTGCCTTTGGGTAAGAAAGTTCAGGTTCACACGGCTCCTTAATTCAATGTTGCAAGTTAGTTTGGATGGGCCTCTTAGTCCAAATAAGTATGGCATTGTTGGCTCAAAACCCCTGTCCAGAAAATGTTGAAGCAACATCTGTAATTGAAACAGAAATATAATAATCTCATCTCATGGGGAGAAGACTGCAACCAGGTGATTGGCTTATGTGCTCAGGAGCTCACTGTGGATGGCTAGCTTCACAGACATTGTCCTCTCGCTTCTTGAAGAGCCCTTGAAATGGAGGGCATCTTCAAATGCTGGGGCCCATTTACACTACAGAATTATAGTGTGTCTATTTCCCCTTAATTGCCATGGTTCTGTTCTACAGAATCCTGGGACTGTCACTTTAGGAAAAGGCATTTTGCGCTCTCAGCCAGAGGACTCTGGTGCCTCACCAAACTGTGAAACCCAGGAGTCCATACAGTGGAACCATGGCAGTTAAAGGGGAACAATAGCACTATAATTGTGTAGTAGGAATGGGCTCCAAGTATATTACCAGTATTTCCAATGAAAAAAATGCTAAGTGGATCTCTGCACCTCTCAAATGTATCCTTATTCCTGAATGCATGCAAAGCCTCCCCAAAGAGTTTCCCCAAAGGGGCAGATTATAATGCAAGATTATAGCCCAGTACTTCTTAAACTATCTGATATAGAGGATTGGCAACTCCCCCTGCCCCCATATGTCAGAAAACAATACAGGTTCAGTCTCCCTTCTCAAGAATTCCAAAATCTGAAATATTCCAAAATCTGTAACTTTTTTGAGCGCCGACATGACAGGGCATTTTATTTTATTTTGTGTGTGTGTGTGTTTTCCAATGGTTCAAGTGTACACAAACTTTGTGTCATGCACAAAATTACTAAAAATATTGTGTATAATATTGCCTTTGGGTTATGTGTATCAAATGTATATGACACTGATACCCATCTCCAAGATATCTCATTATGTATGTATATGCAAGTATTCCAAAATCCGAAACATTCCAAAATCCAAAATTTTCCACAATCCCAAGCATGTTCGGCAGTGGAACGAACTCTCTCGGAGCATGGTGGGGTCTCCTTCCTTGGAGGTCTTTAAACAGAGGCTGGGTGGCCATCTGTTGGGGATGCTTTGATCGTGATTTCCTGCGTGGCAGGGGTTGGACTGGATGGCCCTTGGGGTCTCTTCCAACTCTACAATTCTATGATTCTATGATTTTGGATAAGGGACACTCAACCTATACTATACATGTGCCCATTAGTTGCACAATACCCACTGTTTCCTGTTTTTCCTGGGAATTCTTTGGGGTTCATTAGGTGATAGCTCATGGACTACCACTTTGAGTAGCACTGTTTTAACCCAACATTTTCCATGTAAGGTGTAACATTTCCTCCTGAATTAAAACTGGAGGCCCTTTTCACTTTTACACATGAGATTGGCTTTCACGCCTTAGAAAAGCCCATCTTCTGTGCCATTGAATGGCACTTCTGGTAGGGTATAACTCAGTTCTGTCTCTATATCCATGAGTGATTGAATCATACTTGCTGCAGAAAAGGGATGGAAGGCCAGAGCAATGGATCATGCAGAGATGTCCCGTCTTTGGCAGGCTCCTTTGAGGGTGAATGATTTGGCTCCCTTTCTTCTTCAGCAGTGAGGGAATGATCTAGTCAAACCTGTTAGAAAGATGCAAGAGAATTACCTTCTCTTTGCAAAGGCTGTCTGCACGGTGTCAAGCCTAAAGCAAGTTACTCATGCAGGGATACATTAGAAAGCCTCTGCTCTGGGCATCTGCTTTTAGCTCTCTAAGACTTATTTTGTTTGACTTGATTTATTTCTTCTGGAGCCCATTTAGTAACAACTGCCTTAACTTCTAAAAGAATAAAAGCATTTTTTTAAACTGATCACCATTCAGAATATCTTCCATGGAAGTAGGACATATCCTTCATGGGTTAAATTTCTTCAGCCTGATGAGAAGAGCAAGGTAGCTGTTTTGAGTCCCCTATAGAGACAGGTATTTAGAGCAGCAAGATATGTGAATTTATCTGTAACCTTAAAAAAAAAACAGGCCATGAAAACCCTGCTGAGTTTAAATTAGGTTCTACAGAATCCTCCATAGCTCTCAGTTCACTGAGCTCTTAGCAATTCTGGTTGGCTCACTGGAAGTAATTTCACAGCATTTGCAACATCGTCACTGTGTCTGTGTCCTACCAAGGGGATATTTGCAAAGTACATGATCGGAGCACATTGAAATGCCTCCTGGCAGCTGGCTTTCAGCTCAAAGACTTATGTCAGAACAGGAAAGAGAGAATCTATGATGGGCGATAATATTATCTTTGGATTTTCATTGACCATGTTACATTCAGATATTCATAGAAATGTACAACAGATGTACAGCTTTTCTTTTTTACTTTTCGATTTCTGGAGAGCCATAGCCCCAACTGCTCCCTTTTGCTAAACTAGAAAGATTCTGCAAATCATCTGAATGAACAGGTGGTTAGCAAATATTTTATTTTATTGATTTGATTTATATCTTGCTTTTCTCCCAAACAGGACTCAAAGTCGAATATTGGTGGAATGTTGTTGTGTTTTTCTCCTAGTGAGTAGGCCATGCTGATGGTAGTGCCATATTTTAATTTAAAGAACAAGCAAGCCACAATGCCTGTTAAGACCATAAGAGTTTTGTACATATGGAGACACAGTTTGTGGGATGGAAGATCCTATTAGAGTATATTGGAGAACATAAGCATCTAATCCCTTCTGGACACCCAAAGAGACATCTGTCTCTTTTGGGGGTGGGGGAGATCCTGAGCAATCCTCCAGTTAGAGTGTGTATAATGGTTACACATGGATCAGAGGAAGAAGATGTGAAATATGGAAAAAAAAAAAAACAATACAAGGTGGCTTCCCTGCTTTAAAGTCCAGAAGGAAACGAAGGCTAAGATGCTAGCTCTATTCAAGTACAAGTCCTACCTAGGTTGAACTTTCAACAGGTTCTGAACATCTGTTGTTATTTTGAGAAAAAGTGAGTGCATTTCGCAGCATTATGATATTGTCTACAATGTGATTGTAGGCTGCATTGATAGGAGTATAGTGTCTAGATCAAGGAAATTAATAGTGCCACTCTATTCTGCTTTCATCAGACCTCACCTGGAATACTGTGTCCAGTTCTGGGCACCACAATTCAAGAATATTTGACAAGCTGGAACGTGTCCAGAGGAGGGCGACCAGGATGGTGGGAGGTCTGGAAGCCATGCCCTATGGAGGAGCAGCTTAGGGAGCTAGGCATGTTTCGTCTGGAGAAGAGAAGGTTAAGAGGTGACATGATAGCCATATTTAACTATTTGAAGAGATGTCATACTAAGGATGGTGGAAGCTTGTTTTCTGCTGCTCCAGAGACTAGGACACGGAGCAATGGACTCAAAACTACAGAAAGAGATTCCATCTAAATATTAGGATGAACTTCCTGACAGTAAGAGCTGTTTGGAAGTGGAATACACTGCCTCAGAGTGTGGTGAAGTCTCCTTCTTTGGAGGTTTTTAACGGAGGCTGGATGGCCATCTGTTGGGAATACTTTGATTGTGTATTCCTGCAGGGCAGGGGTTGGACTAGAGGGCCCTTGTGGTCTCTTCCAGTTCTAGGATTCTATGATATTACCTATGCTCCTCACAACCTTTGAACACCAGGCTTTTTAAAAAGAAAACTTTAGAACATACATTGGTCTGTGAATTCTTGCGCATAGAGACTACCATTATAACGCACCTTTGCCTTTTTCTCCTGTGTGTGCACAAGCTTTGTTGTTTACAATCACATCCCATGACATGCAGAAACACAGAGTAGGAGGCAATAATCCTCTGAACTGGGATCTGACTATATTGATGCAGAGCAATGCTACATTCAAGCCTCATGCAACAGACATGATGACTCCAAGAAAACTTTATTTGGAGTGAGAGATCTGAAAAAAAATTAGGAATACTGGAGAGAGAAACAGAGAACTGCAATCCTCAGCTAACATCCTTTCTTTATTTTATTTTATTTTATTTTATTTTATAATCATAGAATTGTAGAGTTGGAAGAGACCACAAGGGCCATCCAGTCCAACCTCCTGCCACGCAGGATTTTATTTATTTATACCCCGCTCTTCAGCCACAAGGCTATCAGAGCGGCTTACAAATTGTTTTAAGCAATAGCAGTTTACACATCTACACTGCATTAAGCAGTTTCCAATGTATGTTAGCTAATTGCCCCCACAAGCCGGGTACTCATTTTACCGACCTACGAAAGGATGGAAGGCTGAGTGAACCTTGGAGCCCTCTGGGATTGAATTTACAATGTGATGGCTTGCAGTACTGGCATTTAACCACTGCACCACCAGGGCTCCTGTGTCTTCTTTATGTCTCCTGCACTTTCTTCACACTTCTGGTAAATACTTGCTGTTGTTTGTTATATGCCTTCAAGTTGACTCCAATATATGGTGACTATATCACAGGGTTTTCTTGGTAAGATTTGTTCAAAGGAGGTTTGCTGTTGCCTTCTTCTAAGGCTGAGAGAGTGTGACTTGCCCAAGGTCACACAGTGATCAGTTGAGCAGGCATTTGAACCCAGGTGTCCAAGAGTTTTAGTCCAGTGTTCAAACCACTGCACAATGCTAGCTCTTGGATATTCGACTGTTTATTTTTAAGAAAACCTAAGACAGTTTTTTAAGGCTATCATTCTGTAGTCTGCACAGACTTTGGCATTTTCCTTTTTGGACAATGTAATGAATATTGACTGACATTCTGTTTGGGACTTATGACTTCATGTGGGCAAAACTGAATTGAGTAGTTTCACCACATCTCAATTCACCTGGGGGCTGCTCTTACCCAAATTGCGTGGGGTCCGTGGAGATACTCCAATGTACAGATATTAAAATTAGGAATATTAATTAGCTCAGTTATGGCAGTAAGAGGACAGGCAACAGCGGGACCTTTTAACCTATGTATACCAGTACTGAGGAGGAGACAAAAGTACAATTAATTGATCTTTATTGGAAAATAATATCATAGCACTCATGCAAACACTCAGTCTTCAAGCACTCACACAAGACTAACGAAAATAGTAGGAAGTATTTGGATAGAGGGATAGCATCAGGGGATGATGGGTGATATGACACCTGTCCTATAGAACAGATTCCTGCAGCAACGGGGTCTCAGAGTTGTGTTCTGAGGGCACACAGCAAGCCGATAACATGGAGGGAAGAAGTGGAACTGTGAGCTATTTGGTGGTGTTTTGGGGTGTTATTTATACGAAATAGTTCCCCTACAGGGATAAGAGTTGTATGTGAAAATACAATGGTTCTTGGAAGTTCCCAGGCCAAAACGAAGGGTACTCTGGAAGAGTAAACAACCGTTAATGATCAATACTTTGGAACTGAATAGGAAACAGAGAAGGTCTATTGTTGGAGGGGAGCAGGAGAGGAAATCCCATTTCCAGGTGTTGAGTCTTACTTCAGAGAGTTTGTTTTGGGTAATCTCCACAGGCCCTTCCCTTGGTTTTGCATGAATCCCAGCTTGGTGTTAGGGGTCCTTGGTTTTCCTGTAACCATGTGGATGGCCACCTCAGCCGAATTATTAAATCTAGCCAATTATTTGATATCCCAAGATGGGGGCTGTCAGGGTAGGTAACAATGTGACATCGTAACATACCGGCACCATCGCACAAAAGTAGCCAGTGGAGTGCCCAATGTGCCACCGCCCTGGCTAGAAAGTGCTGGAGCACAATGGGAGTGCCTGATGCCCAATTCACATTATTCATGAACAGGGTTTCATTGCATTTCTGCAGCATAGCAGATTCACAAAATTACAAAATGTAGACTGTGATAGAAAATCATGGCCATTACCCTTAGCCCAATTGCAAGGATGATCCCAATTAGATCTGAATTTTCCTGTATTAATACATCTGCCAAATATATATATATATATATATATATATATATATATATATATATATATATATATATAAAGTCTAGGAGCTTTGCTATTTTTTAAAAATTTACAATATTGCATTTTGAATTTCAGTTCTTTGTCTTACCAGTCCAATATTGACTTCTAGTACAATAAATTCTGATCTATTACCTTCAAGCAGTTCTTTTCATGTAATCAAGGCACACTGCAATTTCCCCCTTGACGTGGGAGTGAGTATGGGAGAATCATTCCTATTCATCAGTAGTGGGCATTTTCATCTTCATTTTTTGGTGCATAATAAATGACCTAGGTGCAGGTATCTCAAAATCACTTCACACTTTATGCTGCAATTGTGTTTATTCTGGATTAATTGGTCCTACACCACTGTTCACATGCCAAAGCTATACTGTGTGTGTGTATTGCAATTTAGGACCTGTCTGTGCACAGTGTATGTTTGCTGAAGGGAACATTGTGGTATCTGCGGGGTGGGGCAGGAGGCGAGAACTTTCTGAAGTGGTTTGTGCTCATTTAAATTACATTTACAAAAATGTCTACCTGGAAATTGCTTTCTATACTGGTGGCTTGGAATGGCCACAGATTTCCCCATGTAATATTTTAAACTGATGCTTCCCTATAATCTTTTGTTGCTTCATTATGTTTACCAGAAATCTTTCTCTTGGAAAAAGAGTTTTTCCCAGCATTTCTCCATCCCCAGAGTCTCCTTCCTAGCAACAAAGCAGGGGAGATGGTCTCATGAGGCAATTTCAGATGAGGTAAATGCAAATTCATAAATAAAGTGGGGGAATGAAGAAAAGCTGAATCCAACATGTGAATAAGTCTGTAAGCTGATTCAGATCTCACCTCACCTCTCAAAAACATCACTGAAAAGCTTTATCCTATTATAAACAGAACTCTGAAAAGTCTCTTTTTTGGATGACAACTTACGAAATGCTTCAACTGGCATGGCATTTTCGATACTGACTTTCTGGAGATTGTTTTAAAAAAGGGAACTTTTCCAAGGTTTGATTAGGATAATCTGTGTGAAACACTTGAAATGTCCTACACAAAGTGAATTATTATCCTTGACTATGGCAATACTGTGTTGTGAGGAGTACCTTTGACTTCCGAATCATGAATTCTGTGAGAAGACTCTGATCACCCTCAAGAACATTTATGACAAACACCATGCAATCTGGACAGGCTTTTGTGCCAAGTTTTTTTTTTTTAAAGATGCCAATGCTTTCCCCCTTCCAACTCTCATCAACCATTTTGGCATTGAAAAATGGGGCTTGATTTTGACTTAATTTGCCTTATTACTCATGCCACTTTGTTTGCTTGGGAGCAAGCTCATGAAAATAGATTGTTGCATATTGTTCCTGGCTAGGGTTGCCATGTGCTCCTTATTATAAGGGATGCTCTTTATTTGGGGGCCGCAACACTTGTACCTTATAGGACTGGCAAATGTCCCTTATTATAAGGGATGTCCCCTATTTGGGGGATGGAAAGCATTTCCTCTTACATAGACTGAACAAAAAGTTTTTTAAAATCCTGTATGCTTGGGTGTGGGCCCCTTTTAAAGGTAGAAATGTTTCCATCATGTAATTTTTATAAATGTGGACAATATCTTAATTTCACAGAAAAATACGTGGCCAAGTTAGCCATAATCAACATTTTTGGTTGGTGATTAGGCAGAAAACAAGCTTGTTAGGAGTTACTGATCATCAATCCTGCATGTTAATTTTGATTATCCCTTATTGCTATTATGAAAACCTGGCAACACTATTCCTGATAAAAGGCATTCTTTTTTCTCACTTGAACACTAGTTGCCAGTTCTACCCCCTAACCAATCTACCTTGAATGGTATCTTGTCTCACTGAACTGTTCCCACTCCTTCCCAAGGAAATACCATAAACAATGGCTAGCTATTATCCACTATGGTCTCCTATGGATTACACACAACCAGTGATGTAAACTCGGATTGACTTGGACTCAAGTTGCTTCAATGACTTGACCTGACCATAAATGAACACTGACTTGACTCGACATGCAACTTGTATACTTTTAGTGACCAACTTGCTGTCCTTGGTTCAGTAATATAAGGCATTCATCCAGAAATGTTACAGAACAGAAAACAATTTCCCTGAATTGAACAACGCTTCCATGATCTCACTGCTTTTTACTTACCAGTCATGTAACAGAAGTGGCAAATGCATTAGGCAATGGGCTTGAGTTGGAAGGATCCTTCTAAAGCTTTTCCTAAGAGCAGCAGGCAAGCCTTACCCCTAGAGCATGGGACATGTTTCTTGTAGGGGAACAGCAAATGCATCAGGCCCCGCAGAGCACAGGGATCATGTCATTTGCTGTTCCTCTCTGAGAAACGTGCTCTCCACTCTTGGGGGTGAGTCTTTCCTGCCAGTTGAAGTGAATGACACCCATGGACTTTACTCCCGATGGTGGGGTTGGCCATCAAGATATAAACAACTTTCTGCACTGACATGTTGCTCACCTCAGCACCCCCCTCCACTACCACCTCCTTTTTTTCCCTATTAAAATTGGTTCCCAGAGTTGGAGGAAAAGACTTGAATACATCACTGCCCATAACATGTTGCTTTTATATCTGGCAGCCTGCTTTTTCTGATGCTCTCATATTAGCAACTTCATTTATGGTTTGCAGATCATGGGGTCAGTCTGGAATGATGGGCTTCTGCCATCCTTTAGACTGATTTTGGGCCTCATTCCAAACCTTTTCTCTCAGATATACAGAAGTAAAGTGTCTTCCTTGGTTTTGAAGTTTTACCAAATTTCTTGCCTTTTAGAGCCCTACAAAATTTATATAAATTATAAGGAAATAAAATCCATAAGTCAAGCTTGCATGCCTGCCATGTGAGTTTTGGGATTTGGGGAGTGTTAATAGATAGAGAATTCAGCATCTTATGGTTTGTTTTTTTATTTTTTAGACTGGTGTTCCGAATCATCAACAAAAGACCATCTTCAGGAAAGAGAAAAAAATGTTAATTAGAGAATTATACTTAGGATGAGAGAGATTTCAACTTTCAGATTGCATTTGTGGAGAACTTTACTTATTTATGTATTGTGTGTAGAGGCCAGGCCGCCTGTCAAAGTTTATTATTTTAAAAACAGTTAAGAGGAAAGTGGAAAAACCTGAAACAATGGATGAAGATGTTTCATTTCCTGGATTGTTGCTCTTCTTTTGGCAAGTGAAAACTTTCCTGTTCCAACAGGCTTTTAGGAATTGATTGTAATGGGACTTTTAAAGATGTGCTCTTTGTTTGTTTTTCCAAATAACTTTTAGATAACTTTACTGATGCTTTCGTATGGTTTTAATCTGTATTTGTGTTAATATTTTGTTAGCCATTCTAGTATTGGCAAAAGGCAGGATCTTAATGGATGAATTAATGAATCTATGCACGTATATGAACAGGAAGCAGTTTAGTCTTCTAACTGATATGATTTGGGGGACAACAGTGCTGTCTTATTCTGAGATGTTGGTGTGCACAAAATTATTAGCAGAAAACAGCCAAGGCAAGCAGGTTAGATGCTGGTGAATTTCATATTGTTGCATCTTTCTAAAAGTGCAGCATGTGAAGACCTAATTTAGCACTCATTTACATATATATTTCCAACAGGCAGAGTCAATTCCTGGTATTGTTTCTCCCATAAGGCCCTAGTATGTCTCCTTCTATTCTATTTTTTTTAAACAAACCCTCATAATAGTCCATGTCATATAGTGTAACACTAAGACTGTTGGATTTAAAATGGGTGGGCATGAAGGAGACTGGAGTATAAATTCACATCCAGACATTAAGCTCACTGGGCCAGTCACCATTTCTTTGTCCAGCCTGCCTCTTAGGTCTACTGTGGGAATAAAAGGGGATTAATCTATGTACTGAGGAAGGCCAATATATACAGCTATCTAATAATCTTTTATTTTGCTTTTAAAATAATCTGCCACCTGAGTAAAATATTAGGACACTTTGCATAAGTATATGCTTCATTATATGCTTCATGTGTCAAGCTTCCTTTTATCCAACATTAGAATTTTTTAGAAGGCCCAGCAGGTAGCACAAGTACTGTAGATCCACTGTTCTTTTGAAAGTTGTTTCAAGAAAACACCAGTAAAACAAGGTTATAAGAAAAACTTTGCCAGATCTCAACACACTATTAACTTGACAAATATAATAATAATAATAATAATAATAATAATAATAAAAATTTATTTATACCCCGCCCCTCTGTTAAAACAATATAAATGAAAGACATCTTAGGGTTCATCTACATGGGCCAAAATATGCCGGCTCCCTGCCCAGGGATCAGGCCTGTTCCTTCCACATTACTGGCATGAAATGGGATGGAGTTCAGACCACCACACTGTCCTGTCCCTACAGCTGCTGCTGTCCACATCCTATTCCCTGGATCCAGGAAGCTAGCCCACAGCACGTGAACAAGGCCCACTGCATACAACTAGCCTGTTAACTAATTACAAGAAAAGAGATTTCACCTCAACATTAGGAAGAACTTTTTTTACTGTAAGAACAGACTGCCCCAGAAGGTATTGGACTCTCCATCTTTGGAGGTCTTTAAGCAGAGGCTGGATGGACATCTCTTAGGAGTGCTGCAATGGTGTATTCCTGCATGGCAGGAGGCTGGACTAGATGGGCCTTGTGGCCTCTTCCAACTCTAAAATTCTATTCTTTGTGAATGACTGAGTGCTGTTGTGCACTGTGAAAAGCACAAGCAGAATGTGCAGTTGTAATGCACAACTGCAATGCACAGTATTGCTGTATCCACAACTCTGCTTCCACTGCTCTCAGCAGAGCTCATTTGTTGTGCTTTGGTGAATGCTTCACCTCGCCTGTGTAGCATGACTTGCACATTTGTAAATCACTAGCAGGGTGCCTGGGGAGTGAAGGAGGAGATGCTCTACTGTTCTAGGGGCCACTCACTACACAATTAAAGCACTATGGTTCCACTTTAATTGCCACAGCTACACCCTATGGATTAATGGGGTTTGTAGTTTGGTGAGCCACTAGAGCTCCCTTGCTGAGAATTCCAAGTACCCCTCTACAAACCAAAAATCCCTAGATTCCATAGGATGGAGCCATGCCAATTAAAAGTGGAATCATAGGGGTGTAACTGGGTGGTGTGAAAGGGTCTCAGACACTGGAGACAGCACCTCCCTCAGGCCCAGAGTGTCTTTCCCTCATGCTACCTGCCTTTCTTCCCTTGAGGAGAACAAAAATTCACAGCCAGGGCCAGTATTTCACTCACTCTCTGGATTTTATCCCACACTGTACAACAGTCAAAACAGCAAGCACCCTGAGAAACAAAGGGAGCAGGAAAAACAAACTTAAAAGGACACCATGAAATGATGATTGAATAAAAAAAAAACAAAATGGAATACTTTTCTTTCACAATGATTTCCCCCTTAATTTGACACTTTTGCTCATCAGCTGTCTGCAAATTAAACTGAAACTTAAACCAACTGTGTGCCATGGGGATTAACACTTCAGAATAATCAGACTGAAAAACTGCAAGCCAGATTATCAGCAATAGCAAGAAAGGGCAACAAGAATGCAACCTGTACATTTCTCTTATTATGATATGTCACTGATGTTAATCACTCTTCCCACAAAATGTGTACGTCAGACTTTCAGGAAGAAGGGCCCCTTTGTGCTGAGAGTTCCTGACAAATACTGTACTTCTGACGCAAAGCAAATCCCCTCTAACCATTAAGTATTTACACACACATAATATATTGGGGTGACAAGGGAAGCAAGGTAGCAAGTTCACAGTAGTTTTTTTTTTAATATCAGTTTCACATTCTCTGCCTCCTTTCCTAAAATAGAATGCAGGAATATATCAACATTTTTTTAAAAGAAAAACTCCTGCCCCGCTACATAACAAACAAAAACCTAAAATAGAATAAAATTGACAGAACCAAAGAAACTACTTGTTGTACTAGACAGTCAATGTTAATCGCTATATTAGTAATAGCCATATGGAGGCCCCTGTGAATATGAACCATAACCACTCTGGGACTGTCGTCCATGGCGAGGATAGGAAGTTTGTCCTTGGCTGTGTTGTGAATAGTAGTTCCCCCAACCTCTTTCTTGCCACTGGTTGGATCTATAGCCTCCTTGGCGATCATATCTGTCTTCTCTGCCTTTAAACTGTCTGTTGCCTCTGAATCTGTATGAGGAGAGAATAACACATGTTTAATGATATTTACATTCAAAGCACCATGCATACATTCTTGCATAGGGTAAATAAACACCATTGATTTCTGTAAAAAATAAACTAAGTTTTATATTAGACATGTTTTAAAAATGCAAATTGTAAAGTTCTGTCAAAGAAAAACTTGTTAAATATTAATTAAGAAGCTCTTTACTAAATACTGTACACCAAGTCAAAGGAAGCGTGTGTGTGTGTGTGTGTGTGAGAGAGAGAGAGAGAGAGAGAGAGAGAGAGAGAGAGAGAGAGGATTCAATTTGATAATTTCTTAAATAGGAAAGTTTACATTTTGCCTGCTTTGCAGATATGGATTTGCACTAAAATCTATGCTTTGGAAATAGTACAATAATGGAAAAGTTAAAGTCAGACCCTTTCTCCTGCTAATTTAAAAAACAATCTAAAATTCTAAACTAGTGGCTCTTAACTTTTTTTTTACCAGGGACCCCCTTTAAATATATTTTGTTGCCATGGACCCCCAGGACTTAACTCAAGATTTAAAACTCTAACAACAACAACACAATTACACCATCCATTAAACTTTTCCTCAGAGACATTGGAGGGGGAAGGAAGACATTTCTTCTGCTTCTTCCTGCAAGTTTGTGGCTGGAGTAGACTGAATGGCAATGCGCAGGCCAAGCCTGGTCCAACAGTTTGTATTTTCCCCCATTTTGTGTATTTTGTTTTTGCCTTTTTAGCAAAATCGCTGGAGGTGGTAGATGGCCTGCTAGCCTCCATGTTTATTAGCCTGCTGCTCAGGCAGAATTAGAAATTAACTATATCTTCTAGCCAAAGAGTGGTGCTCTCCAAGAGCTTGAGGCTACTCTGTTTAATACAGCAGGCTCTTGGTATCTGCTGTGGTTTGGTTCTAGAACCTCCTGTGGATACCAAAGTCTGTGGATGCTCAAGTTCCATTATATACAATAGCATACTAAAATGGTGTCCCTTATATAAAACGGAAAAATTAAGGTTTTCATTTTGGCATTTTTTGAAGGGGGGGAATATTTTCAAGTCGTGGATAGTTGAATCAGTGGATACAAAGGGCCGAGTGTATTCTCCTTTCAGCAATTTAACCTGCGGGACAGCAAAATGCTGTTGTTGATTCTGCCTTTTCTAAACCTGGACATTTTACAGACTAGAGAAAGAAACCTGATGAAACACCAATGCCCACAAGGACTCTGTATCACAAACTTAAGACAATTAACGGTTCCAGAGGGAACCTTTTCATCTTATTCATCTGGGGCCTGTTCCTATTTACACTTAAAAGAAAAAGAAATTTCTTTAAAAAGAAAAACAAACATGGGGGGGGGATTTTCAGCAACATCCCAGGGCTCACTAGAAATGCTAAGGAATGAATATATCAACTGGACAAGTATCCTCTCCCATTCAAAGGATTTTGCAAGGGTAACTAATTTCCTAAATATCCTTGAAAAGGTTGAAAACTGAGATGTCAATGGTAAGCAGAAAATCTGAGTCCAACATTTCTGCCAGAAGAATCTGTAGTATCTGGGCCTCAACTCCAGGGAGCCTCTGCCAGAGTAAACAGTACCAATATAGATAGATTACAGATCTGACTGCTTGTAAAGCACGTCCACAGGTTCCAAACTTTTGATTTCAAAATGGCACATTGACGTTAAAGCTAAGCATATCTATAAACCACCCACGCAGCCTAAATCCTGTGCAAGCCAGCACAAACAACACCAAAAGCAATCTAATGCACAATGTCCTTTTCTGTTTCCCAAGTGCCAGCAGCTAAGATTAAATTCAAACTAAGGAAGGGCAGTATGTACAGCCTGGAGTAAAGGAAGAAGGAAAAAAAATCCTCTTTTGGATGACTCAGAATATTTGCAGTAGGCATAAGATCCCAAGTGCTTAATAGTGGGGAGATGATGTATATTCAACAGTCGCAAGGAATCACAAGAAACGCATATCAAGCTACACAGAATACGTCAAACATTATCCAAGGATTCAAATGAAATTCTTTTTAGACAACTCAGAATATATATATATATATATATATATATATATTTAGTCTGCTGCTAAGCACAGTAGTTCTTCTGTTAATAACTAAGAAGACAGGCTATTTGGCTTATTAGGAAAAGCCTGGCCTCTTTTTTTGATGCTCCAAGGAAAAATCATTTCATGACCAAGCAAGCAACAGATAGACCCCAAAGGGTAATTTTTTCAAGAGTTTCTTTTCATTCCTTTTGCTAGGAACAGCACTTTGCCTCAGCTTTATACAAAATGCAAAGCTACCATCATCATCACTTAACAAGAGAAGCATGCCATTTTCTTTACTACCCACTAACACGGAGGGGAAAAATCCTCTGGAAACTCATTCAAATAGTCACAACCAGAGGTCCCATAAATAATACTATTTCACATTCAATAATGAATACTATTCCACTGGCCACCGCACTTTTAACTTTGGATTGGCAACTAACAGTTAAAAGTACGGTGGCCAGTGATCTAACCAACAATCCATTCTGCAAGGATGACAAGGCCTGTCACTTGCTAACTGCTCCACAAAATGGCCCTACAATGAAAGTAGCCACTGTTTAAGAGCTACACACTGAATAAACAGTCCTATAGTGCTAAACTGTTGATTTCCTCTCAATGAAACCTAACTTTCAAAACAAAAGCAAAATACAGTACCGATCTCGGTATCGCTGGTTACCACCAGATCTGCTTCTCCAGTCTTCTATTATAGGAGGTGGGTCTGCAGGACGTTGGACATATTTCTGATACTCTTCGTCTTTTAATGTAAACCGATATGCAAACATCTTTTCATAATTCTGGAGAATCTCAGATATGTTGGGTGTGCTGGATTCTCTGAAGGTACAAAAAAACCCTATTAAGTTAAAAAGTTGTTGAATTAAAGTTATTGAAAAACTAGATTTGCAATATGAACTGAACTGTGCAACATATAAAAAGGTTTTGTTTTATGGGTCAGCTACTAAGCTTCAAGAACAAAAGCAGTAATCACGAAGTTGTGCACTTAACCATCTGCAACTTTTAGCAATGACAAAGAAGAATTTCGGCAATTATGCGCAAACAATTCAGATATCCACCAAGAGGATTCTTTCTAGGCACAAATATGCTTTATATAAGGACTATCCAATCATCACAGATTGGATAGTCCTTATATAAAGCGTATTTGTGCCTGGTTCATCAAGACCAACGCAGCTTCAATCAAACATGTACTGTAACCTGCCAGGTTTTCTTGACAATTTTTCTACAGCTGGAGTCAAGACCTTGAAGATTGCTGAAAATGGTTTGAGGCATCATTCCCCATGGTGTACATATTTCTTTTCCTTACCTTCACCTCACATCAATCAGGTCTGTAGGATTTTGAAACAATACAAACACCTGCAAAGCTGTTTCTCAGACACAAAATCAGTATGTGTACCCCCAACTGCCTTCAGCTTTGGGGTGGGGGGGATGTTTCTGTCTCTTGTCTAGTTGTGGTATATGTGTATATTGCTGCTAGGTTTTTACTGCTGTTTCAAGGCAGGCAACAACCACAAAAAGAATCACAGAGCCTCTTGACAGGCTGCCATATATGAATAAAAAATTGTGTCCATCTTTTAGTTCACAAGTTGTATGTTCTCTCAATGATCTTGAAGTTAGTCCTAGTCCCAGAACAGATTACTTACTGTTTCTGCATGTTTTCTGAGGGAATTCTCAATATGTCCTTCAATATACACATTCTCTGGCTGGCCATTAGAAAATCAAGGTTTCCATGTGCTTTAAAGTTCAACTGAATAAAAATGTTGTGTTAAATGGATTAGAGAAAATTAAGCTCTCTATTTTGAGAAGCTTCTTCACTGTGTTGAAAGAATCATATGCTCAATATATTCACTTATGGGGAAAGGCATAATATTTCTAAGGCCTACAGCTCCAATGGCTGCTATACAACTGGTTGGAACAGCAAAACTTTTAGGAAGTCATTCAGCCTAGGCCAATGAGTCTCAAAACTGTAGCAGAGGGAACTCCATAGTGAGCCACAGACCTTTGCAAGAGACTGCCTCTGTCAGGAAGAGCTTTGAGCAGGGCAGGACACAATTTCAATATATTCAGACAAAACAAAACCCCAAAACATTAAACAGTTGACCCTTAACTTTTGCAAGGAATCAGAGGACCTCTGCAAAAGTGGAAAAACCACAAATATAGGCCCGCTATTTTATTTTATTTTTATCTGGGAGAACACTTCTCTTGGCATTTGTAAGTCCTCCAGCATGATTCTATGGTAGGCTTCTGCTGGAAGCTGACTACAGAATTGCTCTGGAGGACCTACAAATGCCTAGAGAAGTGTTCTCTCTAGGAATCTCTAGGTCCTCCAGCACGACTCCGTGAACCTCCAACAGAAGCATACCATAGAATCACACTGGAGGAGCTAGAAAATGCCTAGACAGAACATATTTAGTAATCTATGAATAATCAAATCCACAAATGCTTAACCCACAAACGGGGAGGGACAACTGTAATATAATTACAATGCAAGATCTGATCGCTATAATGGTAATTTGTGTTTATACAGTACTTTAAACTGTACAAAGTGTCATGTTTATTTACTTTAGTTATGTCCGCAATAACTAACATTATAGTGTCCCCAAAGCAGCTTAAAATCAGGATGATTAAAAAAAATACAATAAAAGCACAACATGCAGGGACTAAAAAGGGAAAAAAATCAATTTAGTAACCATTAAAACAATCCTGTCAGGTAGGCCAGTGTTTTTCATAGTACAGCTCAAAACTTAATTACTTAATTACTAAAGTAAGCCTTCTGTTCCGTAGAATTCTCCCTCAGGGACTTGAACATAAAACTTTAGTCTGATACAAATAAAACAAAAATGGAGGAAGAATTATGGTACCTTAGCTGAGGAAATAAACAAGATGGAGAATCTTTACAATTTCTCATTGTATCGGAAAACCAGTGACCTAGGCTGTAATGATACAGGCACAGATGCCCCTCCGCCCAAGTTTTATTGATTTTGAACAGATCTGGTTCCATTTTGCCTCTGTGTCTTCACATGCTCATCTGTCAGATTTCCGTTTGCACATTCTGTTCTTAACCATAATGCCTAATAATGATGTCTAATTAAAACAGATGGACACTAATAATTATAGTCACATGATTAAAACTAATTCATGAATAGGTTGTCTAATTATTTGTATTGCAGGTTTTTATCATTTTGCACTGGCTTACGGTACTTCCATAATGAACTCTTTCAACTACCCCATAGTGACCAAACAAGCAAACCTTATTATAAGGGGAATGGTTTCACCAGACCTGTTTAGCTCATCTTCTGGTATAGGAGGTGGATCTTCAGATTTCTGGCATTCCTCATCTTCTGAAGTATATCGATGAGTGTCTGTTGTGGAAGCCATTCTGAAATCTCTGCTAATATATATAAAGCTATTATGATAATCTTTTAATGTCAACTATCTATGTAAATCATTGGGCTGAAATGGGTGACAGCTTGAATATAAAAAATTATTAAACATTACAATATAAAAAAGGTTTACCTTTTTCCCACCCCAAATATGATGTCTGCTATTTAGCTTGTAAAGGGCCTAAATGCACCAGATCCCATCTGATTGTGCAAGCTAAGCAGAGCCAGCTCTGGTTAGTACTTGGATGGGAGACCACCAACAACAATTAGGTGCTGGAGACTATTGTTCAGAGGAAGGACCTAGCAAAACCACCTCTCAGTATTCCTTGCCTAAGAAAACCCCATGAAATGCATGGGGTCACTGTAAGTTAACAGGTGACTTGAAGGTGCACGCACACACACATTCGCCCTGTGAGTCTTATGCATGCATGCAAGTACAGGCCCTTTCACACTACACACTCATGGTGCTATGATTCCACTTTAACTGCTATGGTAATATCCTATAGAATCCTAAGTTTTATAGTCTGGTGAGGAACTAGAGCTCTCTGGCTGAGCAGTCTAAAATACCCTTCCCTCACCTGCAAATCTCAGGATTCTATAGGATGTTGCTATGGCAGCTAAACTGGAATGATAGTGCTATAACTGCGTACTGTGAAAAGGGCCACATTGACTCCTTTTCAGTACAAATTCCTGGACCTGACACACTGCAGAAATAATGCAGTTTGACACTGCTTTAATGATCATGGCTCCATCCTATGGAATCCTGGGATCTGTAGTTTGTTGTGGCACTAGAGCTCTCTGACACAGAAGGCTAAATCTCTCACAAAACTACAAATCCCAGAATCCCATAGCATTGAGCCATGGCAGTTAAAGCAATGTCAAACTGCATTATTTCTGCAGTATTTAACATCAGCCTGAGAATTTGTCCATTTGTAAGCACGCTAATTGAAGCACGTTCTGTCTTTGAATCTTATTGGTAGATCACAGGGATCTATTAAAAAAACACAAACAAAAACAAACCCAGCCACTCAGAAGAAAGGCCTCTACGCTTTCAATGACTATTCATTTGCACCAAGCAATGTTTGGAAGAGGTTAGGTAACCAACGGTCCTCAAAACTCTGGTCTTTCAGATGTTTTGGACTTCAGCTCCCACAGGTCCCTGCCACTATGACCAACGTTCATGAAGTCTGGGAGCTGAAGTCCCAAGCATTTGGAGATCAAAGTTTGAGAACTATTGCTCTAGATCAGGGGTTCATAACCTGTGGTCCATGGAGCCCCAGTCCATGATAATAATAATAATAATAATAATAATAAAATTTATTTCTATCCTGCCCCTCTGCAACGAAATCGGGGCGGCTTACAGCATAAAACCCTGTAATTACATTAGTCCCCACCCCTTAAAACAATATTAAATTAAAAAGATTAAAAACATACAATAATTAAAAGAGATGTCCTCACAGGGGGACACTGTGAAGGCAGGGGAGCAGCTATGTGCCAGGAGCCAAGGCAAAGCCTGGCTGGCATGGCCTGCACACTGCCATTCAATTTGCTCCCGCTACAAACTTGCAGGAAGAAGCAGGAGAAAATTCTTCCCCCTCCATTGCCTCTGAGGAAAGGTTTAATGGATGGTTATAACTGTATTATCATGATTATTTTTGATCATGAGTTAAGTCTTACGGGACCCCAGGCATTACTCCCAATGCCACCCCTTATTGACCAGGCTGGTAAGGGCTGATAGGAATGCAATTGATGGCTGTGGGGAGTCTGTCAAATTCTGTACGGCTTTAGAAAGATGGGAACCACCTTTCCAGAAGAATTCCAGAAGAATATTGACAAGGGGGAACGTGTCTGGTTGTGGGCGACCAGGATGGTGGGAGGTCTGGAAGCCATGCCCTATGAAGAGCGGCTTAAGGAGCTGGGTATGTTTACCTGGAGAAGAGAAGGCTAAGAGGTGATATGACAACCATGTTTAAATATTTGAAGGGATGTCATACTGAGGATGGAGCAAGCTTGCTTTCTTCTGCAAACGGAGCAATGGACTCAAACTACAGGAAAAGAGATTCCATCTAAACATTAGGAAGAACTTCCTGACAGTAAGAGCTGTTCGGAAGTGGAATACACTGCCTCGGAGTGTGGTGGAGTCTCTTTCTTTGGAGGTTTTTAAACAGAGGCTGGATAGGTTGGGGGTGCTTTGATTGTGTATTCCTGCATAGCTGGGGGTTGGACTAGATGGCCCTTGTGGTCTTTTCCAACTCTATGATTCTATGCTTCTGTGATATATTCATTCTTATCCAAAAGCCAAGCTACAAAATACAATGGGGTGGGGTTGAGGAGAAAATCATGGGTCCCCTTTTTCTTTTTTACTGAAGAATTAAAACATCCTGTCGGGACTAGAGCTCCTCCTTCTCATAATTCCTCCTCTCCATGAAACCATAATAATAATAATAGTAATAATAATAATACAATTACACCATCCATGAAACCATAAAATAATAATAATACAGTAGGAACCCCTTATCTGCTGGGGATTGGTTCTGGGGGTGTGTGGATACCAAAAACTGTGGATAACAGCGAACAGCATTGAAAAGAATGGGACTTCCAGTTTAAAAATACCATAGAGTTGCCTTTGAGGACCTAGAAAATGGCTACAGGACACATTTTTTAAGAAGGCTCTATGGTAGGTGTGCTGTTTTGTGTCCCGTGGATAACTGAATCAGTGGATATGGGGTCCTACAGTAATAATAATAATAATAATAATAATAGTGGTAGTTACACCATCCATGAAACCATAATAATAATGCAATTACACCATCCATGAAACCATAATAATAATACAGTTGTCCCTTCACATTCACTGGAGTTTGGTTCCAGGACCCCCTGTGAATACCCAAATCCATGAATACTCAAGTCCCATTATATGCAATGGCATAGCAAAATGGTGCCCCTTAATATATAAGATGGTAAAATCAAGGTTTGCTTTTTGGATTATTATTTTTTAAAGAATATTTTCAAGCCGTGAATACTTAAATCCGTGAATGCCAAATCCGTGAATGTGGAGGGACAACTGTAGTAATAATAATAATAATACAATTACACCATCCATGAAACCATAATAATAATAATAATAATGATAATGATAATACAGTGGGAACCCCTTATCCACTGGAGATTGGTTCTGGGGGGGGGCATGATTGCTGAAAACCATGGATAACAACAAATGCCATTGAAAATAATGGGACTTCCGGTTTAAAGTACCATAGAGTTGCCTTAGAAGACCTAGAAAATGGCTAGAGAGGACATGTTTTCTAGGAGGACTCTACGGTAGGTGTGCTGTTTTGTTCCGTGGATAATTGAATCAGTGGATAATGAATCAGTGGATACGGGGGTGTTTTACTGTAATCATCATCCAATTACACCATCCATGAAGCCCTCCCTCAGGGGCAACTTTCAAGCTTTGGTGGGCCCCCTGTGAGGACACTGTGCTCCCTCCGGACCCTAGGTTAAGAACCCCTGCCCTAGACGAAAACCTCAAGGCCCCACAGGTTGCAGAAAGGGGTGAGGTTTACCACGGCATCTGCCTCTGCTACACCCCGGAACCCTCAAGGGAGAGGGGAGAAGAAGAAGCCGAAAAGCCCCTCACCCTCAATCCAACCAAGAGCAGGCTTGGCTTCTCCCTCCGCGAGTCCTTTCTATCTACTTCCGGCTCGTCGTTCTCTCTTCGGAGGGCGGATGAGGAAGCGAGGCTTGAAAGGCCCCGTTAGCGCCATCTAGGGGCGGAGGGTCAGCTTTTAATTCAATTCATACCAATGGCACCAAAAGGAGGAATGGAAGGAGGAGGTTGGGGAGGAAAAGAAAAGTGGCAGCACCTTTAAGGCTAACTGGGTTTATTTTATTTTATTTTATTTTGTTTTTTAGTTTTTCATGAGATTTTGCAAATATAAACCGACTTCTTCGGTTTATATTTATATTTATATTCGGTTTATATCGACGACAACAACAAATTTATTCATACAGTCCAGAGACTTATCAAACATTGAACAAGTTATATATTTAATACCGTTTATATTTATTTATAGTTATATTTATATTTGGTTTATATCGACGACAACAACAAATTTATTCATACAGTCCAGAGACTTATCAAACATTGAACAAATTATATATTTAATACAGTTTATATTTATTTATTTATATGTATATTTATATTTGGTTTATAGCGACAACAACAACAAAAACAACAAATTTATTCATACAGTCCAGAGACTTATCAAACTTTGAACAAGTTATACATTTAATACAGTTTATATTTATTTATTTATATTTATATTTGTATTTGGCTTATATCGACGACAACAACAACAAATTTATTCATACAGTCCAGAGACCTGTCAAACCTTGAACAAGTTATACATTTAATACAGTTTATATTTAGATTTATTTATTTATATTTATATTTATATTCGGTTTATATCGACAACAACAGATTTATTCATACAGTCCAGAGACCTGTCAAACCTTGAACAAGTTATACATTTAATACAGTTTATATTTAGATTTATTTATTTATTTATATTTATATTGATATTGATATTCGGTTTATATCAACAACAACAACAGATTTATTCGTATAGTCCAGAAACCTATCAAACATTGAACAATTTATACATTTAATACAGTTTATATTTATTTATTTATATTTATATTTATATTTGGTTTATATCAACGACAACAACAGCAAATTTATTTATACAGTCTAGAGACCTATCAAACATTGAACAAGTTATAGATTATCCTTGGGGTTTTTCCGGGCGGTGTTCTGGAATAGTTTCTTTTCTGACGTTTCGCCTGAATCTGTGGCTGGCATCTTCAGAGAACAAGTTATACATTTAATAAAGTAGGACCCCTGTATCCACTGATTCAATTATCCACAGGACACAAAACAGCACACCTACTATAGAGTCTTCCTAGAAAATGTGTCCTCTCTAGCCATTTTCTAGGTCCTTCCTCTAAGGCAACAATACGGTATTTTAAACTGGAAGTCCCTTTATTTTCAATGGCGTTTGTTATTATCCACGGTTTTTGGTATCCACGCCCCCCCCCGAACCAATCTCCAGCTAATAAGGGGGTCCTACTGTACCTAAAACCAGGTTGACCTCCATATATACAAAAATTAATAACATTTGGATACTTATTTTTGGAGCTCAGGCCAGCTTTTCACCTTTTAACTTCCTTCTTATTGGTCTTAATGATCACAGACAAGAACTTAGAAACTGACAAGGTAACATTAGGATATCTGCCCTCTAATAAGAATCTGACATAGAACATTTCCAAACAGCCATTGAGATGGCTTAAAAATCAGTTTTTTTACGACTCTGAGAATGAAGAACACAGGATAGTAGAATATGAGACATGGTTTCCACCTCCTGTGGCAGCCCGGCATATCTGCCAAGATGTGGTACAGAGTGATAATAATTGATCGTCTACAAGATGGAGAAAAAATCCATTTGGGGTGTAAAAAATCCAAAAAGGCAGCTGTTCGTATGCATATGATCTGCCTACACGATTTTTTTACTTCCCCTAAACTCTGTATGACCCCCCCTTGCCCAGCTGGCTGGAGCGAGTGAGCCAAGCGGTGGTTTTAAATCTCCCGCCACTTTTTAAAAAAATTTAAAAGGTGCCTGTTATGCAGACAGTCGGTTTTCTGTATTTACAATATAAAATAAAAATGAATAAATGTTTAAAAATCTCAATTTCATGGCCTTACCGGACTCTCGCTTAGCTGGGAATGCAACATGGCGGCCACTCCCAATTCCCCTCTTTCCTAGCCCTGCCCCCTCTGCTTGGCCAGCCAATCAGATTACACTGCCTGTTCGTATGTGTGTGAACGGGATGTACAGATGATCAAGAGTTCGAACGGTTGTACGGATTTTTGGCATAGATCCGCTAATCCTCCTGAACACCGAATCCATGTAGTTTACAGGGGATTCACTAGCCCCCCCTTCCAAAAGACACGAATGCATCCGAACGGCCGTGTGTACACATTATCAATCTTTCGAACGCTGAACAGATTTTTTTCATCGTGCAGACATGACCTGAGTGCAAAGGTAGTTGAAACTCAGGTAACTGAGAAAAGGAGAAGGCAAATCTTGCCCTTCCCAGTAGGCACAGGCAAAAGCAAACCACTGCAGCCTCTCCTAGCTTGTCTGTTCTTATTCATTAATAACTTTTGTCATCTTGGCCACACTCTAAAGTCGCTTGGGAACATGAATCTCTATTATTATCTATGAAGTATTGGAGGGTATAAAATCACAGAGGTCTGATTTTGCCTGACCAGTGCCAAACTGGGCATATTGTACAATAGTCTGGCTACACTTGACCTTGCTGCTTACAAATCTGAAAATTCCTCCAAAGAGGCTGGAAAAAGCGGGGAGGAGACACTCTACAAACAGTATCATCCAATTCTCACTGTTGTTGCCATTCATTTACCTATGCTGCCTATGAAAATGGCATTTAATTTCTTTTTAGGATCAAGGGATAGAGATAGGAATGCAATAATAGGATTCTACCAGACTATTTTTTTTAAGGTTAATCCACTAATTCATTTTCTCCTAGCCTGACAGGAGCAGGAGTCTAACAAAACCCAAGCCAGATTCCTGTGGAGTAAACTTCTGTATTCACAGACCAACTTTCATTAACTATCCTATTCTTGCAAGCCATTCCTCCAGACTGTTTAGCTAGCAATCACTAGGGGAGTCTGACAAGATCAGGACATTCTCAGGTCTTAAATCCTTCCAGCACAGCAGGAAGTGTTGTGTTGTAGACATTAATTATATCCTCAGAGAAACTGAAAGCAATACATCTAGTTTACAAATATTTGTTGGAAAGTATTAAATTTGATGTTAATTAAGTTAGAACTGAGTGAAACAAAGAGAGAGATTTTCCTACTCAAACCAACAAATGCAACCCCCACAAGCTTTTGCTTCATTGGTATGGAGCTGTTTGGGCTAGAAGTCAACCTGAAGAAAACAGAAGTTCTTTACCAGCCTGCACCACAGGACGAACACCACCATCCCCACATTGCCGTTGGCAAATCTGTGCTCAAGTCCGTTCAGCAGTTCACCTACCTGGGAAGCATCATCTCCTCAGATGCCAAGTTTGACAAAGAGATCGATCACAGATTAGCAAAGGCATATAGTGCATTTGGAAGACTTCACAAAAGAGTTTGGAGCAATAAACACCTGAGGCAAAGCACAAAAATCAGTGTGTATAGAGCCATCGTACTGTCTATCCTCCTTTATGGATCTGAAACATGGGTCACCTATCGCCACCACCTACGACTCCTCGAGCGCTTTCATCAGCTCTGTCTACGCACAACCCTAAATATACACTGGACTGACTATGTGACGAATGTTGCTGTCCTTGAGCAAGCAGGGATCACCAGCATTGAGGCCATGATATTGAGAACACAGCTGCGCTGAGCAGGGCACGTTTCTAGGATGGAGGACCATCACCTCCCAAAAATACTACTCTACGGTGAACTCGCCACGGGTCAGCGTAAGAGGGGCGCTCCAAAAAAGCGATACAAAGACTCCCTGAAACAACATCTCAGGCTTGGCCAAATTGATCACCAACAGTGGTCCGCCCTGGCCTCACATCGGGAGGCATGGAGACGCACTATCCACAATGCTGCAGCCTTATTTGAGAACTCACGACGAACAAGTCTTGAAGAGAAACGACAACGCAGAAAGAATCACAACCCAAAAACATCACCCAAGGAGACCTTCTGCTGTGCTTTTTGCAACCAGACTTGTTTATCTCGGATTGGCCTTTTTAGTCATCAGCGCGCTTGCAGAAAGCGCGGGATGAGTCCTTCCTGAATCTTCGTTTGTGAAGAAAAGCCAGAGATGTATGTGTATATATATATATATATATATATATATATATAAAATAGAATCATATAGTTGGAAGAGACCACAAGGGCCATCCAGTCCAACCCCCAGCCATCATTTCATTACAACAACAGTTAGCAACAGAGAGGTGCTGATTTGGTTGGTTCATATATATATATATATATATATATATTCGGTTTATATTGACGACAACAACAACAACCACCTTATTCATACAGTTCAGAGACCTATCAAACATTGACCAAGTTATACATTTAATACAGTAGGACCCCTGTATCCACTGATTCAGTTATCCACAGGACATAAAACAGCACACCTACCATAGAGCCTTCCTAGAAAACATGTCCTCTCTAGCCATTTTCTAGGTCCTCCAAGGCAACTCTATGGTATTTTAAACTGGAAGTCCCATTATTTTCAATGGCGTTTGCTATTATCTACAGTTTTCGGTATCCATGGGCCCCCCAGAACCAATCCCCAGTGGATAAGGGGTCCTACTGTACCTAAAACCAGGTTGACCTCCATATATACAAAAATTAATAACATTTGGATACTTATTTGGAGCTCAGGCCAGCTTTTTACCTTTTTAACTTCCCTCTCACTGGTCTTAATGACCAAACAAATTGCATAAAAAGGAGAAATGAAAGAAGTGAGGTGGGGAGAAAAAGAAAAGTGGCAGCACCTTTAAGGCTAACTGGTTTTTTTAAAAAAAATTGCATGAACTTTTGCAAATACAGTATAAACCGACTTCTTTGGATTCAGTACAACAACCACAAATTTATTCATACAGTCCAGAGACTCATCAAACAAGTTATACATTAACACATAAATCCTGGTTGACCTCCATATATACAAAAATTAGTAACATTTGGATACTTATTGGTAGACTTCAGTTTGTAAAACCTCTTTAGTTTGTAAAACCTCTTTAGACCTGCAACTATTCCTGAGCCAGCAAAAATTGATGTTGCATGTCCAGGGGTGAGTTCCACTCCACATGAAATAAAAACACCAACACACATGGTATAAGAAAAGTGGAAGAAGTAGGCCACAACTTTTATTGGTTACAGCTGTAGATATTGTCCACTCACTGCTGGTCCACTGAGAGATACCTGGCACAGCCTGGGGACAAACTAACCCTGTTGTAGCCAAACAGCAGTACTGCGCAGCAGAATGGGCAAAAAAAGTAACTCAGGAATGCCCCCAAAAGTATTATACAGTTGTCCCTCCGTATCCACGGATTTGGTATCCATGGATTTAAGTATTCACGGCTTGAAAATGTTCTTTAAAAAAATAATAATCCAAAAATAAAACCTTGATTTTGCCATTTTATATTAGGGACACCATTTTGCTATGCCATGGCATATAATGGGACTTGAGTATTCACGGATTTTTTTGGGGTGGTGGTGGTGGTGGTCCTGAAACCAAACCCCAGCAAATGTGAAGGGACAACTGTAACTGAAAAAACGCCCTAGGACATACTCTAGATGGTTCTGAATTTTTTTGTTTACTTATGTACGGCTTACCTGAGTTAGTGGCTTCCTTTCACATGTGCATATTGTTAATTTTGAATAAAGAATTTGCTGAAGCATGCTCAACTGCTCTTCATTTTTGCAGTGTAAGAACCTATCCCTATACTTTACATGTTATTTTTGTCTCTGGTCTCAGATTTTCTGAAGTAATGCCCAAGAACACATCTGCTTTTCTTAGTAAGGTATACTTGTACACAATACTGTTCAAGAGAAAGGGAAAGGAAACTCTCATTTGGACTCAGAGGGGATGACACTCCAAGCAGTTAATAAATCTATGAATATTTATTTACAAGTACAGTGTTGTTGCTGCCAGATGTGGTGTGATGTGAAGAAACTGCTGCTTTCACTCAGCTGAGCTTGCACACCTGAATGTTTAATAAATATAAAAATACATTGCTACTGCTCCTACCTGAAGCAAAGGCCCTTCCACTTAAATAATACTGATGTGCTTAAAGGGAAAATGATGGGGAGAACATCTCAGCTTGCATTAGGGAGGCAGTGTCTGGAAGAAATAAATATCAAAACATCATGTTGCTGCTTCCTAAGGAAAAGTGGTCTGCACCTGAACACCAAGTAAAATCTCAAAATGCAGCATTGTCGCTATGGGCACAAGAGTACATGAAGATTTCTACTCAAGTCAGGTTAACACTGAAACAGCAAAAAACAGCACAGTGTGTTAACTTACTTCTAAGGCCCATTGAGTCCAGTGGTTTTTTTCAACAGGTAAATGTGCACAGGAGTGCAGTCTAAGCCTCAGAATATTGATGTTGCTGCTGCTGCCTGAAGCATACACACCAACATTTCATGGATGAAAATCAGGACACACATGGCCAAGCAACAACAGAGTATAGCTGAGATGGCAAAAGATATTAATGAGGAAGGACACATAAACTAGGAGTGGTGCAGCAGTTTGCTTTTGCCAGAGCCTGCTGGGGAAAGCAAGACCTTGCCCCCACCTCTCCTCTCCCTCCTACTCAGTTAACTGAGTACAAATTACTTTTGCACTTTGAAATCAGTTTGCAGCAGTTGAAGTAACCTGAGGACAAAGGGGGAAAATAGGAGGGGAAGAGAAAAACTGGGACATTTTAAAAGCAGCTGAAAAAAGTGATAGAGGATTTAATCAGGATTGTCCCTGCTAAATCAGCACAGTTGGTGCTCTGGCAAGAATGCTTCTCTAGGCATCTGGCACAACTCTATGGTCAACCTCTGACAGAAATTGACCATCGAGTTGCACTGGAGGACCTTCTGATGCCTAAAGAGACCACCTCTAGCATGACTCTATGGTCCTCCAGATGCCTAGAGACCTCCCCCCTAGCAGTGGGTTAGTGAAACTGCAGGTACCGATCCTGCATAAACTGGAAGGTGATCTGTATACACTGGTTATACATTAGTATCACTCTTTTAATCCTCGGTGCAATAGTTAAGCATTAGCATTACTCTTTTAGGCCCTGTCTACATGACAAAAAAAAAAATCCGTTTGGGGGGTAAAAAATTTGAAAAGGCAGCCATTCAAATGCGTATGATCTGCCTACACGATTTTTACCCCCCCTAAACTCCATATGACCCCCCCTTGCCAGCTGGCTGGAGCGAGCGATCCAAGCAGCGGTTTTAAATCTCCCACCACTTTTTTTTTAATTTAAAAAGGTGCCTGTTTTGCAGACAGTCGTTTTTCCATATTTACAAAATGAAATAAAAATGAATAAATGTAAAAATCTCCATTTCATGGATTTACCAGACTCTCGCTTAGCCAGGAATCCAATATGGCAGCTGCTCCCAATTCCCCTCTTTGCTAGCCCCGCCCCCTCTGTTTGGCTAGCCAATCAGATTACACTGCCTGTTCATATGTGTGCGAACAGGTGTGTACAAATGATCACAAATTCAAACGCTTGTATGATTTTTTTGCGGAGATCCACTATTTCTCCTGAACTCCAAATTCACGGACTTTACGGGGGATTTGCTGGCCCCCCTTCCAAAAGACATGAATCTATCTGAACGGCCACATTATCGATCTTTCAAACACCATATGGATTTTTTTCATTGTGTAGATGGGGCCTTAATCCTCGATGCAATCTGTATACATAGTTAAACCTAAGTATCACTCCGTTTTAATCCTAACGTTCCTCTTTCCTGCACTTGATCTCTGTTGAATCTGTGTCCTGGAAATAATATCTATGTTCACTGGGTTGCCATCTTTACTACTTCTGAGACAGTAGAATACACAGGAAAGTAATTGATCCATTTTATTTTGGAATATACAGGATTAAAAAATAAACCCACTGGGGAGTGAGAATAAAACATTTTCAATAATACCAGGAGTTCACTGGAAATATATCAGAAGAAGCAGAACATCAATGGGATATCAGAAATAAAACTGGTTTGTACAGGAACAAAACCTGGCATTTCCTGAGATTTTTCCACCCATATGAAGGCACATGGTTTCAATGTGCTGGCTTTAAAATCTTGTAAGCTGCCTTGCAGTACTGACCACACCCTGTATCTGTTGAACCAATATCTGCGGTTTCACTTATCCACGTCTGAAAAAAGCTTTGCATGCTTGCCAGTCAAGATGGTGGCTGTGAGTGAATTACTTGCGTTTTAACTTACCTGAATTTGCCGCTGTCAAAATTTAATTTTTTCCCCTATGTGTGATAGAGTGATATTTTGCCTTTACTTAAAAGGAAAAAAACCAACAACTCCTTATTTTATCACCTTAGTGATCACTCACTAAGGCAAAAATCCAACACGGCGACTGCAGGTGCTTGCCTTGTTAGCAAATCCCCCTCACCGTCCCGTGCTTGTCTGGCCAATCAGGTTTGCACTTCCTCTCGTATGGGAAAGCGATTCGTATCAAATTGCTTGTCCCAACGAGCATGAATCCCCTCACTGTTTTTGACGTTTTTGGCCCCACTGCTTCCGAATACGGCATAATGATGAGGATGTCATTAAGACAGGTAGGATTCTCCTCACATTCTGTGAGGAATATTTTCACCATTTAGACAGCCCCGTAGACTGGAAGTCTGAAGAAGTAGACCAAGTCTTTGAGAGCTGATGCTACAATTTCTTTATCTAGTCTCCAAGGTGCTACAAGATCCCTTTGCAACTGTTCTTTTTTTAGACTCTGAAAAAGCCAAGGCAAGCCTCAACTTAGTAGCTCATTCAGAGATGCAATGGATAATTTCCCAAGGGGCAGAGAATAATTTGCTGCTGCATCTTTACAGTGGGAATGTTTGAATGATCTGGTCACAGCTGGCACAGTGTAGGAAACAATGGGTAACCTCCCTCTGTAGATGCAACAAAGAATCTTGTGGCACAAGACTAACAAGTTTTATTTGGCATCAACTTTTGTAGGCTACACCTGATTATGAAAGCTTATGCTCAAGCAGCAAATTATTATACGAATATCAAAATGTAATATTGTTGTTGCTGCTTGATATCTGATGTGGTTAGAAACAACTATTCACTTTTAACAAATAAAACTTGCTGTTCTTTAGATGCTGCAAAACTCTTGCCAGTTCAACACACTAACATGGTTCCCTACTCCCAACCTTCTCTAAATGGGTACTTTGGGATCACAGAAGCCTGGAAGAATTTATTTCTTGCAGTTATCCCTATTGTGCAGGTAAAGTGGCTTGATACCACTTTAACTGCTATGGATCTACCCTAAGGAACTGTGGGGTTTGTCATTTGGTGAAGGAATTAGAATTCTCTCCTAGAGAGCTGTAGTGCTGTAGAGCTTCTTGTGAGAAGACACGAGCATGGGAAAATCAAAAATCAAAATCAAAATCAATACAAAAAAGAGACATCAAGCACCTAAACACACTAAAAATGTTACAAATGACCCAGGAAAGGTACAAAAAGAGGGTAGCTTACTTGGATGTCTCGGATCTCACCCAGAAGTGTTCTGGCAGGTACCTCCCATTGACGCTGGGATCTCGCCAGCATAACAGGCACCTTTTCACTCGCAGGAACATCCGTGACAGGAACAAAGCAGCACCAGCAGAACAGCAGCAGAATGGGTGCATAATGAGAGGGGAACTACTCTCTGAAAAGGGAGCCCTTTTGCGATCTCCTGGCATTCGTGTAACACCACTTTTAACGCGTCTGATAATCTCTGTGGTCTATTGGCCAGCAACCCCCAAACTATGGATTGTAAACATGGCAATCTCCAAGGTAAGCAGCCCCCTGCCATAGCCCTTTGATTGGACTGTATTTCAGAGAGACAAAGCACCTGTTCCGGCCCCTTTGGCATGTTTGGCATGTTTAACTGTAGAGAACTTTCTCATAGATTATCAATGGAGTGCAGTGACCCAGCCACACTTGGGGATATGGTGGTTTTATTTGCTATGGCAGATGGCCTTTATTTGCTATAAAGCATCTGCTGCAACCATAAAACACAAATGAAGGTCATTATTTACCACTAGCCTTGTCTCATCTTGATTCCCCCCTCCCTTCAAGTTCATTTTGGTGGGTGGTCCTGATCAAGCCCCTATCACAACAAAGCCTCCTACATTGGCATGATGCATCAGTTGTCGTGCCCATGCTGAAGCATGATTTAATTACCAATCCAGCATATCCTCCAACTGTCCTGATTGGCAGGAATAGTTCTGATTAATCCTTTGCTGTCCCACTTTTTCAACTGTTTTTAAAGTGTTCTAGTTTGTCTCCGTATTCCACTTTCCCCTATTATCCTCAGCTTATTTCAGTTGCTACAAACTGAGTTCAAAGTACAAAAGTGATTTGTACTCAATTAACCTGGGGTAGGAAGAGGAAGAGGAAAGGAGGGGTAGAATGTTGCTCTTCCCAGTAGGCTCAGGCAAAAGCAAACAGCTGCAGCCTCTCCTAGCTTGTGTGTTCTTCCTCATTAATAATTTTTGCCATCTTGACAACACTCTGATGTTGCTCGGCCACACACGTCTCCGCTTTCATTTGTGAAATGTTGGAGGGTCTGGTCCAGTCAGCCTATTTCTGTAGACAGAAGAGGAGGTGCAGTCTTGATCTTTGCAGTTAAATGTCTTGGGATGGTCCTGCTACCATTTATATTTTCTCCAATGTCAGAAATTACAATGTTTCAAAGGCTACCCACTGTGGCCACCGAATGAAAGATAGGGTGATAAAAAGGACACTTTGCAAAGGATCCATACAGACCAAGAACTGGCTCTGGCTATTGGGATATCTTCAGATTATATGAAAGATTTGACTAGTCTTTGTCATATTTGTGTGTGTTGGGGTGGTAATCATGTGGCATTTTGGACGTAAATTTAAAACAGATGGACAAAGCAACAGGAAGGATGAGCCAGGCACATACCAGATGGACATGAACAGATTTAAAGACTTGGGTGAAGGTTAGTCTCCTGCTGGGGAACAAAAATCGATATAGTTCACCCTAAACTGTAGGGCCTAAAGCCATTTCTAATGAAATTAAAGCCGTTATTTTCCTTATGAGCAATATAGTGAAAAACACAATATGGGCATGTAACCCCCTAGTTTGTGCCTGTTTATTAAGGGGTAATTTAAGTGATGTTGTTTGGTTTTGTTTATATTAAAAACTACATGTACAGTTTTATTTAAGCAAGTCAGTTAAGTAGCAAGTTTACTTTTTGCCGGCGTTTGAAACCTCGCACCATTGTGCTCATGTGAATACAGTGTCAATGGGCAGAACACGTCTGGGTGAGATCATGAAAACCAGATAATGGGATGCTCTTTAAATGAATATCCCTGGTTCACTTTTTAGTTTTAAAGTGTGTGTCTGTACTTGTGTGTATGTTTTGTGTCTGTATTTTTCTTTATTTTTTGAATTTACCACGTTTGCGTCTTCTCGTGAGAATCGCCAAGATCTTGAACTCAGAAGTAAATGGAGCTCTGTTTGTGCTCCGTTTATGCTGGGGCTGCCTTTTTAACGCTGCTCAAGGTAGATCTGATAGGAAGGGTTCTTTTGCCAGCATAAAAACGCCACTAAATATGCTGGCAAAAGAACACTTATGGAGATTAGTCTGATAAAGTCCTTAATGTAATCTTTGTTTATTTACAAATGTTATTGAGCAGGGCAGACAGGCAAGCAACCATACAGTCTATTTAAAGCACCATCAACCCTGCCCTCTGCAAAGCAACACACTTAATCTACAGCCCTCACCATTTTACTAACATCCGAATTGCAAATGCTGAAAGCTAAGCTATATGTTATGGGTTTTTTAAAAGTATGTTTAAACTGCCCAGTTTCATTTTGAATAAAAAGTAGCAGTTGGCCTCTACTTCAGAATTCGATCCTAATCCTAGGTCCCCTAACAACTTCCAGTTGAAAATCTCACCCTGCACTCTGTTTACCTCCTAAGATCACAGTACAGTTGGACCCCCATATCCATGGAATCAATATCCACGGTTTCAGTTATCCATGGGACACAAAATAGGGACACATACCATAGAGTCATGTTGGAAAATGCCTACATCCTCTCTAGGCATCTTCTAGGTCCTCCAACACACCTCTGTGGTCTGTCTACCCTTTATTATTGTAAGTCCTTTATTTTAATAAGGCTCACTGTTATCTGCTGTTTCTGTTATCTGCAGTAAGTTCAGGAACTGAACGCCCATTGATATGGAGGTCTGACTATACTATAAAAACAGCATCTTCAGGGGCAAATAGCAGCCAAGTCAGGAGTAGGTGAGATTCCAATGGATTGGGACCCTATAGATGCATTTTTTGTAAAAGTGCCAGGTTAAAGCACACTTTTTGGAAAAAAACAAACAAACAGATACACCATAATGTGTACTTTGGTCCTCAGCTTAGGTCCCTCTCTATTCAACTTTAAAACAGCTAACTTCATTCCCTTAAATACCCACCCAAGAAACGGTATGCACCCACTAGCTATCAGCCATCAGAAGCCACCATCAAGTAAACTGACAAATTGTATGTAAAGTCTTCATGTTATATCTTCACATGGTCATTTTCCAACCAGAGCATTATTTTACTTTGTCGTTTACACAAGACACATGGAAGAAGATGTCCTCTGGAGTTTAAAAAGGCAGGATTTAAAACTGCAATCTGTCTTTGGTTGCTTTGAAATATAACCCCACTTTTATTAAATGAGCTTGGATTATGAATCTCTCATGCCACAGAAGAGATGAATATTTTAAACAGATGTCTGCAATTTCTTTAAGCCATGGGGATTTGAATTACAGATGGTGACAAGAGACTGAGATTTCAAAACACCCAAACGACATGCAAATTGATATGTGAGAAAAATATTTTGCAGAACAAAATGATTTTGTGGTTTAATTAGGTTGAAAATGATGCTGGTTTTCTCCCAAACTGCACAGCATTGCCTTTCCTTTCTATACTTTGCCTTGTTGTCCTGCCAGTTATTGTCCAGGCTATCAACCCATTATGCTTCATTCATAGATCTGTGAGACTGAAAAACCATCCACTCCAAGGGCATTATCCATAACTCTGCTGATGCAACATACCCACTTAGCATCATTCAGACTGGCAAAAGCCCAGGTCTGCCCCTAGTGAAAGGCATGGATAAGCAGACTTGAAGCCTGTGGGATTTAAATTGTATGTGTTTTTGTTGGCATCCCATAATCTAGCCAAAGCCAGGGCCAAAACAGTGATTCAGGACTTTATCACACAAGCCTTCTGTCTTGCTGCAATAGCGTTAGTTCAAGGAATGGAAACATACAGGTTTGGGAACATTCCTTATCACAACCTTCTTGAATCATACAATTGCACTGCTTTGGTGGTCTATAGTCATGCAATCTGTCTTCTGTACTGGCACCATAACTCTGCCTTTCTGATCTATGCCCTATCCAGTATGCCTTTCAGTATTGTTTTTCTTTTTCTTTTTGCTGGAATTCTGCAGTTATAGCAATATGATGGGAAGGTTTTTTTTTTAAAGGAAAGAAAATAAAAGAGCCTGCTTTGGGATGGGGAGGGGGAGTGAGAGAGGAGAGAATCATGCCTATTGATAGCACGGGACTGCCAGCATCTCACTACTGCAGTGGAAGGGACCTATTGCCCAGAGTGCTGTCATGGAAAGGTAGTGAGATTGAGAGCCATTGACAGGTTTTCCCCCATCAATGAAAAGGTGCACTCCAACAATGAGTCAAATACAAACTGGCAACAGGATGGAGACAACATCATGTGATAAGGTACAGCCATAGACATTATTATACAGTTGCAATTGTGCTGTCCAAGCCTTCTTGCGATAAAGTCCTTAGGAAAGAGTGAGCAGAGGCCCACATTTAAAATTAAGGAATAAAGACATTTCTGAGGCATCAACAGCCAGGAAACAGTTTTTTGTACCAGGACTGAATTCTGTCCTCTCATCCAAATCCACTCTAGGAGCCTTATCACTCTACACTGTTATAGCACTATTATTCCACTAACTGCTATGGTTGCCTCCTGTTGAATCCTGGGATTTGCAATTTAGAGAGGGGCACCTAGCATTCTCAGCCAGAGAGGCCTCACTAAACTACAAACCCCAGAATTCCACAGGAGGCAGCCATAGTAGTTAAATGGAATAATAGTGCTATTACAGTGTAGTGTGATAGGGCTCTATGTCTCTCCTCTTTTTGTTTTCAAAAGCTTGGAACTGTTGTGAACCCCCCTGCCGAGGACTCAGAGGAGGAGGAAGCAGGAAACACAGACAAGGCAGCGAGGGAAAGTGTGGCTCATCCTGAAGAAGCAGAAAGGGAAAGGATGGCTCAGTCTGCAGGAACTATCTAGGCATCCTCTGAGAAGGCAGCTGAAGCAGATAAGAAAAACATACCTACTATAAAGAACAAACAGTCTGCCAGCCAGTGATAGATGATCTAGATGAACAGCTGCCTCCCTACTCTGAACACCTGAGAGAGAAACGCCATGCTCAGCATTGTTTAAATGCCAAATGCTGACCTACATCCTCATTAATGAGCTCCACCCGGCCTGGAAACTGGCTATAAATCTGGAAGCAGTGTTCCTTTGAGTTTCAGGGCTGACAACTGCAATTCTTACCTACTGCAATCCTCCTTTGTTCCAGCTTGCCTTGACTTCAGACGGACTTCTGGACTGTTGCAGTCATCCCTTGCTGACTACGGACTTGGGCCTTGGACCTTTCTCTATTGAACTCTGGAGTGGCTATTGGTTTCCCTGGCATCTGGTATGGACACACAGCAACTGAATTCTGGACTGGCTTTAGAATACTCTTGCACCTTGTATGGAGTATTGGTGACTGACTTCTGGACTGGCTCTTGACTTCCCTTGCTTCTATTACAGACAATTGGCAACAGGCTAGATCTGCACCCTGCTCCTGTTGCTCCTCAGGCACTTGCCACTGTGAGTTCAGGACAGGAACTATTTTCCAAAACGATTCTTCTGTCAGAAAACTCTTGTTGACCTAATGCAAAGCACCCTGAGATCTACTAGCATATCCCAGTCTATCTTCTGTTCACTCTTGGGGGTCGTTTACATGGCAAAAATAATCCTCAAAGAATCCATCAAGAAGCCTTATAGTTCCCACATGTTCCGCATCTCCAGCAACCTTTTCAGAAGGAGGGGGTCTGAAAAACCCCTAAGTGGCGCATTTAATGACACCGCTGATTTTCCGACTTTTTTTAAAAAGTGCTGCATATTTGCGCATTAACGCATTTGTGAACTATCCAGATACATACCCCTTTCAGCCATGCAAAAGCCATTGAAGCTAGTGTGATATGTGACCACTGCAAGTTAGCAGCCAAGCAAACTGTTAAGAGGAAGACTAAGCTGAAGAACTATTTTTAACATAAATATCTTTAGACAGCTTTTACACCATAGCACTCTGCTATGTTGGTGCTGGTTTTACGTGCTATAGTGTTTGTACTCTTTGCTTCTGCTTTTATCTTGGTTTTACTACGTGCTATCTCTAATTATTATTGCATACTTTGTTTTTGATATTTCAATGTACCATCTACCACCCACAGAATGCATGAAGATGTCTAACAATGCAATAACTAAATAAATAAAATTAAGCCCAATTAAAAACGAATATTTCTGTATTATAATGAGATTTTCAGGTGTATCTTGGATTTCATGAGATCTGCTGGATCTGCCTCTTCTTGTCCTTTTGTTAAGAATCTGACCATCACAATAACACCATCACTGGTAGAACACATTAATTTGATAATCAGTAACTACCCATTAAGGATTATTGTGGATTTTTAAAAAAAGTAGATAGGTTTACAGAAAACACCCTCAAAACCATTTCTGATAAAAGAGGAACAAGTATAAGGCTATATCTAGTTTGTTGTTTTGTGCCTTTGATTCATTTCTAACTTACGGTGAACCTAAGGCAAACCTACCATGAGGATGTCTTGACCGGATTTGCCATTGCCTTCCTTAGAGGTTGAGAGAATGTGACTTGCCTGCAGTCACTCAGTGGGTTTCCATGGCCAAGTGGGGATTCAAACCCTGGGCCTCACTGAGTCCTAGCCCAACACCCAAACCATTATACCACACTGGCATTTACCTGGGAATAAGTCCCATGGAATGCAATATGGACTGATTTTTGTATAGACATAAATAGGATCAGGGAAGAGAATGGTATGATTCACCAAATGTAGCTCCCAGTATTCCTCACCATTGGCTAGAGCTGCAGGGACTTGCAGTTAACAACATCTGGAGGGCTGTATAAGTACCATCCCTGCATAGGATTGTGTTGCAAGTCTGTTAAGGGGCTTTCTTGTTAGAAGCAAGCCTTTGAAAAACTGCTGAATCAGCAGCACCTCATTGGCTACAAACAAATATGGCTTGAGGATCATGATCTTCAAATCTCCTTCAGATAGGCTTAATGGCAAGTGCTTGAAATATAATGGCTAAGTGGCAAGTGTTTAAAATATACATTTAAATCTATGGAAATACCTTAGTCTGTGATGGTCTAACAAGTCTAACAAGCGCTCATATATATAAAATGGACCACATTCGTCTCGAATGTCAGAATAGCGCAGCTGCTTATCTTGGAAAGCTTTTCAAAATTTGCACTAGATATTTCAGAAAGCCTGTCTCACTGTTACAGTAATGCTTGAAGCGTCTTAGCACGAAGCATAACAGGACAGATGTAATTCCATCTCAGGGCTCTGGTGACATTAAACTGCTAGAGCTCCTCTTGAGTGGTCTGTGATATCACTACCTAGATGGAATTTCAGCCTTATTCTGCACAGTTGGCAGGTTCTTGACATTAAAAAAAATTATGAAGCTGGATTAAACTCCAGGAAGATGGGGCAATCAATACAACAACTCAGCTGCAGAGCACTTGCTGTGCATGGAAAAGGTTCCCTTCCAAGTACAGTACCTTGTCAAAGAGTTAACATGGCAGGGCTGAGTAGCTTAGACATCCAGTGTTCTGATCACAGTTTCACATTGTACTGTAGCAACTGTTGTTGTGTGCTTTCAAGTCATTTCTGATTTAAGGCTACCATATCATGCGGCTTTCTTGGCAAGATTTGTTCAGAGGGTTTGCCATTGCCTTCCTCTGAGGCTGAGAGTATGTGACTTGCCCAAGGTCACCCAGTGAGTTTCCATGACCAAGCAGGGATTCAATATCTGGTCTCCAGAGTTCTGGTCCAACACTCAAACCACTACACCATGCTGGTCTTGTGGCAAGGAAATACCAAATATTAAATCTTAGGCTATTCCAGCACTAAGTTCTAGCACCAAGGCCCTCTGCATTCAGCATGAGTATGTGGTGGTGGTGGGGAGATACCTCCCTCCACTATTCTGAGGTGCTTGTACCCTTTTGCTTGAACCATGAGGCATCACTGGCATTCACTTTCCCAAGATGTGGGCACGATGGGGGTAGAAACTTCCTTGCTCTTGCTACAATCAACTAACAGTAAGATGCATCCAGATGAGGCTTTTTAATGCTCAGTCCCACTGCCTTATTCATGAAAATTTGATGGGAGGATGACAATATATCTTCCCATTAAGCTTTCTGTCTTTTGTTGCTGTTGTTTTTGTTAACCAGATTTTAAAAAAAATTAAGAAAAGCATGATGGAATAGCTGCAGAATGTCTTGTGAATTGTAGGAATTCTCAGTATGAAAGCACCCAAAGTGTTACCGTGATTTCAATTTTACTAGAGAAAAGATCACATCTGACAGAGCTCTTTCCTATCCTTTCATGGGCCTGTGAAGACTTTTAAAAAATATTTATTTATTTATTTGTATCAACAGGCTTTTGAGGGCTGATTGGTTAGGGAGAAAGGGCCTTTCCGTTCCGAACATTGTTGTTGCTGTGTGCCTTCAAATTGTTTCTAACTTATGGTGATCTTAAGGGGAACCTATCAGAGAGTTTTCTTGGTAAGATTTGTCCAGAGGGAGTTTGCCATTGTCTTCCTTTGAGGCTGAGAGAGTGTCACCCAGTGGGTTTCCATGGCCAAGAGGGGATTCGTAGTCCAATGCGCAAACCACTACACGCTAGCTCGTTCAGAATGTGCTGTACTGCTCATTGTTTTCTCTAATGGTCATACCTTTAACTGTTTTTCATTCTATTGATTGTTGCTATTTTAAACTTTTTGTATGATGTGAATTTTTAAAGTTCTATCTGTTTTAACTGTTGTAAGTCATCTTGAGTCTCAGACTAGGAAGAAGACAGGATATAAATAAATATTAATAATAATGATTCAGGTTAGAATCATATCTCAGCCTCAGGAAGGCAATGGTAAGCTTCCTCTGAACAAATTTTGCCAAGAAAAACCCATGATAGGTTTGCTTTAGGGTTGCCATAAGTTGGAAATAACTTGAAGGCACACAACATCTGTGGCTGGCATCCTCAGAGAATGGTTGGGTAGGAGTGAGTGTGGGGTTTATATACTGTGAGCCCCTGTTGGAAAGGGTATGTAAATTTGTGACAGGGTCGTCGTGACAGGGACAGGGTGATTTCCAGCAGACAATGGACCACTAGCCAAATAGACACTAATCCTCCTTGCATATCTCCACCCAGAAACTAGCCATTCAAATACACAAATGTACTTATTCTCCTCAACAGGGGTTCACAGTATATACCCCCCCACACACACACGCTCCTACCCAGCCGTTCTCTGAAGATGCCAGCCACAGATGCAGGCTAAATGTCAGAAATAAACTCTTTCAGAACACGGCCTCCCATCCCAGAAAAAAACCAAGGAAAACAGATGTATTCATTATTTGTGTGTTTATGTTTTTATTTGCTTTCCTTTTGTTATCTGTTATAACAGAAAACCAATAAAAAGTTAATATTTTTTTAAAAAATGAGTACCCAGCTCAGCTTGTTGTGCGGGGGGGGGGGAATTAGCTAAAAATAATGGAAAAATCATTGTAAACTGCATAGGGATAAGTGGTACAGAAAGAATATAAACTAGCTGGACCTGGCATACCATCCGCCGTTGAAAAACTCCCCCCAAAACCACCCATTAGACCTCATGACAACCCTGTAAGGTAGGCCAGTGCATTTTTAAATCCCCCCCCCTCAGTGTCCCACACTTTCCCCAAAATTGCTGAGGGTGACTTGGTCAGTTGCCCCGCCGCTACCGCTGCCACTTGACCGCGTAGGTCCTATTGCAGGCAGCCCATCACTACTGATACTGCCAGTTGACTGTTTGGGTCCCAATCTGGGCCACAGACAGAATGGCAGGAATGGATTGTGAGGTAGAGAGAGGAATTTGCATGTGGATGGTGATTGGTTGGGCGTGTTTCCTCAGCAGCCAATCAGCACACTGGGAAAGGCAATATACCCAAGAGAATTATACACACACACACACACACTAGCTGTCCCCAAACATACTGTAGTCAACAAACAAATTCGAGTTACTTCACCAGCAGTATATTTATTTCAAATCACAATGCCTAAATTTAGGAGAGCCTTTTCCTTGGCCCGATTCAATGCCCTGCCTACAGCAGTCTTGGAAGGTAGGATCAAGAAAGTGCCCTACGAATCCCGCCTTTGTCCTTGTGATGCGGGTGCAATTGAAACCATTGAACATGTCTTTTTGTATTGTCAATTCTATAGAGACATCCGTCACCAGCTGATTACCCCCCTCCTAGAGAAATACCCTGGTCACCCCGACGCCTTTTATATCTACAATCTTCTAAATAATGAGGTTCCTGAGGTTGTATTTAAGGTAGCAAAGTTTTGCTATATTGTATGTAAACTGCGACCTCAAATGGTTAATGGGAATTAATGCAGGCAAGTTGTGTGTCTGTAAGACTGAGGCAGTTAACGATGGAACCAAGGAAGTCGCGTCGTCTGGCCTCGGGCACGTCTGAGCTTTAAGCTCTCGACGTCAAAGATTGTGATTGTAATTTCTCAGAATATGGCTGGAACTCACAGTTTTCTATCATGGCTTCAGTTTGATTATGCTGGCCGTATATGGCTCTATATGAGGTACCAACTCAGCTATAGTGTTGATATAACCTCTTCATTTGGCTATTGGGAAATAATAAAGTTAACTTGGTAAAGACTGAAGGGGAAGTATCGAATCTTAGGAGAAATGGATATGCCTGAATTTTTATTCTGAAGTGTGTATGATATTAATGTTTAATAACTGTGTTTAATAACTGTGTTTAGAAATTTTTTAATTTTTATTTTAATTGCTTTGTATTGGACCTATAATTTTGATTTTGCTGGTCAATGACTGAATAAATTTATACTTACTACTACACACTAGCTGGACTCAGTGTACCATACACTATTTAAAAACTCCCCTAAAAATGTCCGGTAGACCTCATGACAACCTTGTAAGGTAGGCCAGTGTATTTAAATTCCTCCTTTCCCTTCTCAGCATTGCACACTTTTCCCGGAACTGCTGAGGTTGACTCACTCTGCTGCCCTGCCACTGCTGCTACTGCTGCCACCACCATTTGATTGCCTGGGTTTTGTTGCAGCGGCAGCAGTGTCATCCCGCCGCTACCACAGTTGACTGCCTGGGTCCCAATCTGGGCCACAGATTGAGTGATAGGAGTGCATGGTGAGGTGGAAAGGGAATTTGCATGTGGGTGGTGATTGGTTGGGTGTGTTTCCTAAGCAGCCAATCAGCACACTGGGAAAGGCAACATACCCAAGAGAATTATATATATATACATATATATATATATATGCCCTGATTGAGTGACAGGAGTGCATTGTGAAGTGGAGAGGAAATTTGCATGTGGGTGGTGATTGGTTGGGTGTGTTTCCTAAGCAGCCAATCAGCACACTGGGAAAGGGAACATACCCAAGAGAATTATATATATAGATAAATGAGATTTTCAGATTACACTGTTATAGTGTTACTATTCCACGTTAACTGCTCTGGCTTCCTGCTGTGGAATTCTGGGGTTTATAGTTTAGTGAGGCCTAAGAGCATTCTGGCTAAGAGTTGCAAATGCCCCTCCCTAAACTGCAAATCCCAGGATTCAACAGGAGGCAGCCATAGCAAATATAGTGGAATAGTAACACTATAACAGTGTTGTCTGAAAATCTCAGACTGAGTGACAGAAGTGCATTGTGAAGTGGAGAGGGAATTTGCATGTGGGTGATGATTGGTTGCGTGTGTTTCCAAGGCAGCCAATCAGCACACTGGGAAAGGCAACATACCCAAGAGAATTATATAGCTAGATAGAAGATGCTAGGATGACAGCCCCAGAAGCTGCTGCCGCAGCGTTGTGGATTGAATACCTCCTTTGGGGGTCTCTTTTCTTAGCCAAAGAACCCCACGCCGTGGCCACCGCGTGCGACTCGCTTCTCCACCCCGCGAGTGGGAGGCGACGGCGGCGGCTGCGAGGAGGAGGAGAAGAAGAGCAGGTGGAACTCTAAGCCGCCGCCTCCTCCTCCTCTTCTTCCTCCGGCCGCCCTTTCCAAGCTGGGACGAGAAGGAGAGCGAAGCGCGCCTGTGTCTCCAGGGAGCTCCGGGTCGGTCCTCCTCCTCCTCGCTTATGTAAAAGAACAAAAGGCAATTAAGGCACCTCAGCGGAGAGCCACAAGGAGCAGAAGGGCGAAAAAGGACACCACCATTACTACCACCTCCCTGAGACCACCCGGACCCGGAGGACTTCCTTGTGGTCACCACCGCCTTCGCCTCCTTCCCCTCAGGAAAGACTTCTTCTCTCCCAGACTCACCACCGCCACCGCTGCCGCCGCCTCATGTGCGAAGTGGGGACGCGCCCTCCTTTCCCTGCCGCCGAGCGAGGCGGTGGAGGAGAGACCCCGCCGGCCAGCGCGCTCTCTCCGCCGGCGCTGCTCCTACAGTCGGGTTGCGCGGCCGGCGAGAAGTGCCGGGAGATGGGGTGAGTGAGTGGTTGGCGGGAGTGGGGTGGGGAGGAGGGAGCGGATAAGGGGAGACTGGTTTGAGGGTCGTGGTTTGAGGGGGGCGGTTCTCTGTTTCTCCACACACCCCAACTCTTGGGTCGCTTTCTGAGGGGGGTGTGTGGAGTAAGGCCGGTTGTTGGAGAGGGTTCTTCAACTTGGGCGCGCTTTCCCGCCTTCCTCAGCCCTCTTTCTCGGGGCTCCCCTGAGGGGAGCCCCGAGAAAGAGGGCTGGGGAAGGCGGGAAAGCGCGCCCAAGTTGGAGAACCCTCTCCACAACCTCGGAAAAATGGCTTGCTAAGTTGCGCCAAGGCTGAACACCGCTTTCCCTCCGAAACGAGTCCGCCTGAGGGAACAAGGAGAACCCGACCTGGACCCCACACCTTCTTCTCTTCCCTTAAGTTGGCCTTTAAAAAGAGCTGTAGTGCTTTGAGCCTGGGACCAAGGTTCGAATCCTCCCCCCCCCTTCAGCCATGGAAACCCACAGTGGCTCTTTGACCTTTACTTTATCAGTCTGGTTGAGGGAAGAAGGAGAACCAGACCTGGACCCAGGCTGCCTCTTCACCCCAACCCACACCTTCTTCTCCTGCCTTAAGTTGGCCTTAAAAAAAGAGCTGTAGTGTTTTGAGCCTGGGATCAAGGTTCGAATCCTCCCCCCCCCTTCAGCCATGGAAACCCACAGTGGCTCTTGACCTTTTCCTTACCAGTTTGGCTGAGGGAAGGGAGAACCAGACCTGGACCCTGGCTGCCTCTTCGCCCCAACCCACACCTTCTTCTCTTGCCTTAAGTTGGCCTTTAAAAAGAGCTATAGTGCTTTGAGCCTGGGACCAAGGTTCAAATCCCTCCCTGCCTCAGCCATGGAAATCCACTGGCTCAGTGGCTCTTGACCTTTTCTTTACCAGTCTGGTTGAAGGAATGGAGAACCAGACCTGGACCCACACCTTTTTCTCTTCCCTTAAATTGGCCTTTAAAAAAAGAGCTGTAGTGCTTTGAGCCTGGGACCCAGGTTCAAATCCCTCCCCGCCTCAGCCATGGAAACCCACTGGCTCAGTGGCTCTTGACCTTTTCTTTTACCAGTCTGGCTGAGAGAAGAAGGAGAACCAGACCTGGACCCTGGCTGCCTCTTCACCTCAACCCACACCTTCTTTTCTTCCCTTAACTTGGCCTTTAAAAAGAGCTGCAGTGCTTTGAGCCTGGGACCAAGGTTTGAATCCCTCCCCCCAGCCATGGAAACCCACTGGCTCAGTGGCTCTTGACCTTTTCTTTACCAAGGATCCCCCTTTAAATATATTTTTCCCCTCATATAATTTTTATTTTCCATACAGTCCGTACAATAGATCTAAAACCTAAAACATAAATCGTACAACATTCCACATAAAACATACAACATAAAACATATATGACTTCCTATTTTTTCTCACTGAGTGATTACAACATATTAAATTATACCTCGCTTGCTTAAGAAACTAATATTATACTCCACTGTCAATTTCACTTTCTCCCCCTTTAAATATCTTTTGTTGCTGCAGTTGTAGTCCCCCAAGACTTAACTAAAGATTTAAAACCCTAATAATAATAATAATAATAATAATACTGGATAATAAAAATAATAATACAGTTACACCACCCATGAAACCTTCCCTCAGAGGTACTGGAGGGGGAGGGAAGACTTCTGCTTCTTCTTGCAAATTTGTGGCTGGAGTGGATTGAATGGCAATGTGCAAGCCAAGCCAGCCAGCCAGCCTTTGCCTTGGCTCTTGTCACGTGGCTGCACCACTGCAGGGAGGAGGTGGGCCGATCAACTTTCAAGCCTCCTGTGAGGACATCATGGACTCCTGGGGGTCCATAAACCCCAGATTAAGAACCACCAAATGAGACCTGAGTCGCAGCCTGGTCCTGTGCGTCTTCGCACCAACATAAACCTTCTCGTTTTGCTAAAATTAAGTTGGCCTTAAGAAGAGCTGTTGTGGGTTCAAGCATTGGACTACGACTCGGGAGACCGGGGTTTGAATTCCCTACTTAGCCGTGGAAACCCGCTGGGTGATCTTAGGCAAATCATGTTCTCTCAGCCTCAGAGGAAGGCAAAGGCAAACCCCCTCTGAATAAATCTTGCCAAGAAAACCCCACGATAGGGTCGCCATAAGTTGGAAACAACCTGAAGTCACACAACAACAAATGTGCAAAAGTGTGCACCTGCGGCTGGGCACCTTTTGAGATTAAGTTCCCTTCCAGGAGCGGATAAATTTCTGTCTCCAGAAGTTGCCAGGCACTGATTCCCATCAGCCAGCCCAAAATGACGGAAGTTGTGGTCCAGCACTATTAGCAAGATCACAGGTTCCTCTTGTGTTAAGTTGGCCAACTTCTGCGAGAAGTGTGTCTGGGCATATATTGAGATTAAGCTCCCTTCCAGGAACAGGACAACCTCTGTTCCTCTATAAGTTTCCAGATACCGATTCCCATCATGCCAGAGTATTTCTGGTCTGTGACTGAAATAAATGGATTCATTCATTCATCAACCCAATCAAAGATGATGGGAGTTGTAGTCCAGCATCATCAGAGAAGTCACAGGTTTCCTACCTCTGCTATAGTCAGGGTCCCTCAGGGAGACTGAGGTGGATTTAGATACACTTACTAAGGAGTAAACCCCATTGAGCATTGCTTCTGAGTAAACATGTATAGACCCACAGTCTGAAGCACCTTTTCTGGATGAAGTCTGAGTGAATTGAGGAGGCTTGCTTACTGGAATGTGTTTGTAGAGGCATTAAGCCTTACTTTGTTTGGCAGCTTGAACTGTCTGTCAGCCAGATCTGATTATCTTGACTTAGAAGTAATATTCATAGAGACTTTCAGAAAGGTCTACTTTCAAGTCTGTGTGCTTTAAGACTGAGGGTTATGGAGTACTGGGAAGAAAACTGGTACCTTCCTTGGTGTTGGAGGTGGAAGGTGCGAGGGAGGACTGTGTCACCCAAGACAAAGGGCTGGGGTATACTTTTAGATTGAGCACCAGTGTGGTGTAGTGGTCTGGATGCTAGAGAAGAGAAGGTTAAGAGGTGATATGATAGCCATGTTTAAATATTTGAAGAGATGTCATACTGAGGATGGAGCAAGCTTGTTTTCTGCTGCTCCAAAAATTAGGATATGGAGCAATGGACTCAAACTACAAGAGAAGAGATTCCACCTAAACATTAGGAAGAACTTCCTGACAGTGGAATGCGCTGCCTGGGAGTATGGTGGAGTCTCCTTCTTTGGAGATTTTTAAACAGAGGCTGGATGGCCATCTGTCAGGAATGCTTTGATTGGGTATTTCTGCATGGCATGGGGTTGGACTAGATGGCCCTTATGGTCCTTTCCAGCTCTATGATTCTATGACTAGAACCAGGGTTCAAATCCCTGCTCAGACACGGAAACCCGCTGAGTGATCTTGGGCAAGTCATACTCTGTCAGCAAAGGCAATGCCAAACTCCCACTGAACAAATCTTGCTAAGAAAACCCTGTGATAGGTTTGCCTTACGGTCTCTGTAAATTGGAAACATTTGAAGGCACACAACAATAACAATACTTTGGGATGGATGCCTGCACAGTTGACACTATCAGGCTCAGATCCTCCAGTGGTCAAGCCACATAAAGGGACCATATTTTGGAAGTGGCTAAAATCAACTAAGCATTTTGGAAAGGTAAAAATTGGAGACAGGCCCTTCCCTTAGGGATGGAAACTTAATAAGATACAAACAGGAGTGAAACAAGCCCAAACAGCATATTTGTTTGGCAAGATTGACACAGGTGGCAGCTCCTAGATTTTTTTAAAAAATCATTTGTATATTGTCTGTTCTCCAGTAAAGGCAAGATGGCATACATAGACCTTTGCCGCCCCCATTTCACCCTTACAGCAACCTTGTGGGCAAATCCACACTTCACAAATAATCCAATTTGAAACTGGATTATTTGCTATGGCTCCTTCCTATGGAACCCTGGGATTTATAGTTTGGTGAGGCACCAGCACTCTGGCATGGAAGGCTAAAGACCTTGTAAAACTACAAATCCAAGGATTCCATAGGAAGGAGCCATGACAAATAATCCAGTTTCAAAGTAGATTACTTGTGTAGTATGATTTTGTCAGTGTAATAGCTTGAGTTGAGAGTTAATGACTAGCTGCTGGGTCATCTTGTGTGCTTTGTAGGACCATGGGAATTTGAACCACAGCCTCCTCAATACTCACGGAATATTTTAACCCTAGCACCACACTGAATCTTCCTATTAGCATCTTCCTGCAATATCTTCTCATCCCACCCCCACCCAGGCTTTCAATTTAGTGCTATAACACTACAGCTGCAATTTCATACTAGCTTCCCTAGCAGTCAAGTCCTCAGAATTCTGTGGGCCTTACTTCTGAGGAGATGCATAGGATTCTGCTGTGAGCTTACAATTCTGTGCACGTTTACTTGGAATGAGCCATTATGGAGCACAGTTCAGTATGCTTCCAAATACACACCCCTAGGATCAGGCTGCAACTCACTGGGAGAGGTGGGGAGGTGCCCCCCTTATCTGAATCTGTTGAACTGGTAAGGTCAAGCTTGGCCTCTAAGTGGCTGTATTGCATAATACAGATCCACTTCCAGAACCATTTGCTCCAGGCTGAAAAAGATGCTACTGCTGCTCATGTAAGGAAGCCAAGAAAGGCAGCCTGAGAGGCATGTCAGAGGGTCCATTCCCCAAGGTTCTCTTGTGCTGTGTAGCAACAGGCTCTGAACGCCACACATACCTCACACATTACATGCTACTTTGTTGCCCTGTCCCCATCCCTCTTATACAAATGTTTGCTCTGGAGCACTGTACTATTTTCAACAAGTTTTGCTACTAAGAAAAGTTAGTAGCTCACAGGAATCTCAGTCAGCCTTCCACTTTGTGCACGTCTGTTTGTGTGTCACACTGAATGCTGAGAGATGGGAGGTGATGAAAACGAAACATCCTACAGAAGATTTTCTAGTAGTTGCCAGGGGGTGGTTTTTGCTCATAATAGATAACTAGATGAGTGGCTTCCCCACCCCAGCCTGAAAAAGGTGTTCTGTGTACAGTGTTCTGTTTGACTATTGTGTTGAATTTGATTTTGTATCCACTGTTGTGATGTGTGCTGGATCTCTGTCCAGGAAAACCTGCCTATGAAATAGTAACAAGTTTGATTGGCACCAAATGATCTGAAGTATAGCTTGATCAGATTCTTATTCACCCTACTGTCCTTTCAAGTAACTGTAAAACAACTGCTTTCCATGGTAACTGGCTCTCTTGACAGACCTAGAATGCTAAATGTTTCATTACTGGGGAGTAAGATGTGTTGTGACTATGGGAGAAAAGCACCAGCCTGCAGTAGAATGTTTGACCCCCTAAATATGAGAATTGAATGTGCCATTTGCATTGGTAGTGTTGCTAACTTTTTAGCAGTCCACCACAGCTCCGTCTATAAAAGCAACTTTGCGTACAGACTTCAGCAAAGGATGAGGAGCATGTTGTCCTCCAGGTGTTGTTGGGCTGCAGTGTGTATCATCCCTCTCCAGTGGTTATGCTGGCTAAAGGTGACGGGAGTTGCAATCCAACAAAGTTTGGAGGAGCACATGTTCCACAACTCTGCATTAGCAGTTGAAATTTTCTATGGCATAGAGATAGATGTGTTAGTCATACCCAGATGCTCTTTAAGTGCATAGAATTCACCTGTGGGAGTGTGATCAAACTGCAAGTGGGTAGGCTCTGTAAATAAAGGAGTTGTTGTGAAGTGCCAGGGAAGAATATAGTAATTTAAGAAATCCTGAATAGAGCTGGTTACCACTTGCTACTGACTACTGTTAATGGGACAATTGCCAAGGCAGTCAGGATCAAGATCTAACTACCCGTATTTTGCCCAAGACTATCGTGTAAGTAGGTGGTCTTCCTGCAGGTAAATACAGGTCAACCCCTGTATCCACAGATTCAGTATCCACAGTTTCACTTATCAACATCTGAAAAAGTATGTACTGTACTCTCTAGGCATATCTAGGTCCTCCAGTGTGATTCTGTGGTCAACTTTTGGTGTTCATCTCATTGAAAATAACAGTGTTCCCTATTATCCACGGTTTCAGGTATCCATGGAGGGTCTTGGAACGTATCCCCCATGGATACAGAAGTTGACCTGTAGTTTGCAAGTTGTAACCATGAGCAAGCATGGTGTAGTGGTTTGAGCCTTGGACTATGATTCTGGAAGAGCAGGGTTTGAATCCCTGCTCAATCATGGAAACCTATTGGGTGACCTTGGGCAGGTCATACTTTCTCAGCCTCACAGGAGGGCAATGGCAACCCCTGTCTGAACAAATCTTTCCAAGAAAACCCTGTGATAGGTTTGCCTTAGGGTTGCCATAAGTTGGAAATGACTTGAAGGCACACAACAGCAAAGTAGAAATGTCTAGTTTATGCCTACAGTATAGAGTAATAGTATATCCACAATAGGTAGTTACCAGTATATATGTGTGTGTTTTACTGACTTTTGATTCTAGGCCTTCTGCTGCTACTTGAGCTGCAGGCACTTCTTGTCAATGCTTATCTGCATGGCATGAAGTTTTATAAACTGGCATGTGTAAACTGAAATGCTTCTTAACTGCACGGAAAGCCCAAATTGCCTTCTTGGCCAGTGGCAGCCTTGAGGCTTCTTTTGCTTGACATCAAGAAAAAGTATGGAATCGTGCTATTTTATGAGCAATTATGTAGCTAGGGTTGATCAGTAGAGCCCTCTGCCCTTGGCACAACCTGGATGGTGCACAAAACAGGCATCGAAAGCCAGGTAGTGTCATGACATGTATTAAAATTACACAATGTTTTTTTCCACTTTGAAATAACTAGAAATGTTTTCAAGGTAGTAAATAAAAAAAAAAACCTAGCATAGGGTTGCTTAGAGACTTGGTGACAGCTAGAAGCCAGACAGAGTGGAATTATTACATATCTTCATTGTCTCTGTGTTTATCATCCAACACAGTCAAGCACATTCAGTAGCTAGATGTGACTTTCCCCACAAGTAAACTGGGAAGAGGAAATCAGAGTATATGTGACTGACTAGTGAGAGGTTCTGATGTTAGCAGGAGTATCAACTACCCTTAAAGGCCTGGTGGTCTTTTGCTATTAAATACTGAACTGGTATCCTATCTTTCCTCCAAGAAGCTGAAGATGGCATTTATGGTTTTTCCTAAAATTTTACTCTCATAACAGCCCTGTGAGGCTGAGAGATAGTGACTGCTCCAAGGTCACCACTGAGATTCATGACTGAATGATGATTTGAGCCAAGATCTATGGAGCCATACTAACCTGTCTATTCACTACACCAGTGGTTCTTAACCTGTGGTCCAGGAACCCCCAAGAGTCCACAATATCCTCACAGGGGGTCCATGAAGACTATTTGGCCTACTTCCTCCCTGCAATGGAATGGCCACATGATAGGAACCAAGGCAAAGGCTGGCTGGCTTGGCCTGCACATTGCCATTCCATCCGCTCCAGCCACAAATTTAGAATCATAGAATCATAGAGTTGGAAGAGACCACAAGGGCCATCCAGTCCAACCCCCTGCCATGCAGGAATACACAATCTAATCATTCCCGACAGATGGCCATCTAGCCTCTGTTTAAAAACCTCCAAAGAAGGAAACTCCACCACACTCTGAGACAGGAAGAAGCAAGAGAATAATCCCCCTTTCCTGCTTCAAGTGCCTCTTAAGGAAGATTTAATGGATAGTATTGTGTTGCTGCTGTTGTTGTTGTTATGGTTTTAAATCTTGAGTTAAGTCTTGGGGGTCCACACCAACAAAAGATATTTAAAGGGGGTCCCTGGTAAAGAAAGGTTAAGAGCCACAGCACTATACCATATTGGTTCTTAAGTGAATAATTTTCAATACTTCTCTATAGGGATTAGGTCAGGGGTAGTTTTTGTTCTAATTTGTTTACCTGTTTAAATATCCATGCATTTTGGGGACCAGCGGAGGGGGGGGTCATTACTGAGACTCTGACTCAGACATCAAAGTGGCTGCTTAGAAGGTTAATTTAAAGGGCACAAACCAAGGACAACAGGCCATGCAAGAACAGGCAGAACAGGCAGTTGAGGTATTTCCATGTTCTCTCAGATAAAGAGGAGATATTAGGGCCATTATCTTTCATAGGAGTTGTGTAAAGGAAGGTGTGAACTGAAGTGAGCGACTAGTTAATGCCATAGTTTTATTAAACACAAATACTGTACACACATAGCACCATCTGACAAAAGAAAAAAACCACTCATATTGTCCTTGCCTAGAGGGACTGGTAATAATTTTCATGTAGTTCCATTTGTGTGGATATCTAGTACCTGGAGGAAGCCAGCATGGTGTAGTGGCTTGGGTGTTGGACTAGGACCCTGGAGACCAGGATTCGAATTGCTGCTAGGTATGGAAACCCATGATCTAAGTCATGTTGGGCTTATTATTATTAATATTAGTCATAAGTAGCACTTTGAATTGTGTCCAGATATGGACTGTTAGCCCATGGAGCTGTTTCAACAAGGGAATAACCAGCTCCCCATAATCAGACACAGAACCATGGCATCATCCACCAAGACCTCCAGAGCAGAAGTCTCAGTAGATGATGCCGTTGTTTTACCTCTGGCTGTAAGAACATAGCCCAAATGCTTCATTTATGCCTCCTTCTCTCCACCAGTCACTAAATGGGCACGGATGAGGGACTCCTGCAGCTAAAAGGTGGGGTTTGGATGAGTGAGAGGACAGATGAGTCAAAAGTGTGACTTGGCAGCTAAAAAGGCAATTCTAGGCTGCATCAATAGGAGGGGTATGGTGTTTAGACTGAGGGAAGTAATAGTACCACTCTATTCTGCTTTGGTCAGACCTCACCTGGAATATTCTGACCAGTTCTGGGTACCACAGTTCAAGAGAGATAGTGACAAGCTGGAACGTGTCAAGAGGAGGAAGACCAAAATGGTGAAAGGTCTGGAAACCATGCCCTATGAGGAGCAGCTTAGGGAGCTGGGGATGTTTAGCCTGGAGAAGAGAAGGTTAAGAGGTGACATGATGGCCATATTTAAATATTTGAAAGGATCTCATACGTTTTGAAGATGGAGCATGCATGTTTTCTGCTGCTACAGAGACTAGGACAAAAAGTGATGGATTCAAACTACAGGAAAAAAGATTCCACCTTTAGGAAGAAGTTCCTGACAGTAAGAGCTGTTTGGAAGTGGAATACACTGCCTCATAGTGAAGTGGACTCTCCTTCTTTGGAGGGTTTTAAACAGAGGTTGGATGACCATCTGTCAGGAGTGCTTTGATTGTGTATTCTTGCATGGCAGGGGGTTGGACTGGATGTCCCTTGTGGTCTCTTCCAGTTCTATGATTCTAACCCAGAATCCAGGCTAGCTGTGAACCAAGTTGAATGCAGACCAAGGTCTGGCACCAGTCTACACCTGCAGACCCAGCTTCAGATATTGTTTACAACAACAGCCCAGCCTCAAGCTGAAGCTTTTAAAATAGAAGATGTCAGAGCCTCACCCAAAGTCCAGCTGCAATGTATTAAAACCTTCTAGAAGAAATCTTCCTTGGGAGAAGACCAAGGAATTTACCCCTGAAGAGTCCTCAGCTGCAGGCAGGGACTTGTTTTAGTTGTGAAGGTCCTGCCTGATCTCTTTAGAGCAAAGGTGGACAACTGTTGGGAGTTAGGAGGGTTGCCTTGGCCTTTAGAAGGCTGTACCCCTCCACCACAAAAAATCTAATTTTTGCCCTCTAGGGGACATGGAGGCAATTTTTGCCATGTTTTTGTTCCTTCCAGCATGGGAGAGGCCTAAAACAATTTAGGAGATTTTCAGACTACACTGTTACAGTGTTACTATTCCACTTTAATTGCTCTGGCTTCCTGCTGTGGAATTCTGGGGTTTGTAGTTTAGTGAGGCCTAAGATCTCTCTGGCTGAGAGTTGTAAATGCCCCTCCCTAAACTGCAAATCCCAGGATTCAACAGGAGGCAGCCATAGCAAATAAAGTGGAATAGTAACACTATCACAGTGTTGTCTGAAAATCTAGTTAGTTTAGGTGCTGGTGTTTGCAGAAGCTTGAGGGTAGCTGGGACTTTCCTCCCATCATCTGAAAGGGGTGGACCTTCAGTCTTCTCTCCTAGGACTTTTTCGGATGAGCTTTTATACCGCTAGCAGCCTCGTCCCCGTTGCGAGGCTGCAGCGCTGCAGGGCGTCCCTTTCGGATGACGCCCTGCCCTGCCCTGCCGATCCTCTTCCGAGACTGTTGCGTAACCTCTGTGACACTGCTGCGTTATATTCGGCGGTTTTCTAATCACGATCAACTTTCGTGATTAGAAAACCGCCGAATATAACGCAGCAGCGTCACAGAGGTTACGCAACAGTCTCGGAAGAGGATCGGCAGGGCAGGGCGTCATCCGAAAGGGATGCCCTGCAGCGCTGCAGCCTCGCAACGGGGACGAGGCTGCTAGCGGTATAAAAGCTCATCCGAAAAAGTCCCTAGGGTCTCATGCTACTCCTGAATGCTAGACTCAGGCAGTTCCTGATGGCTGTTGTTATTATTATGTTTATTTATATAGCGCCATAGGCTTTACATAGCACTTTTCAAAGGAGAAAAATGACAATACAAAATAAACACAAAAACCTGCCTACGGCGCACAATCTAAAACCACAAATAAGATTATAAAATTAAAAAAATATTACTGTAACAGGATTAAAACAATGCTATAAAATGTAAATGAATACAAATAATATGGACATAAAATCAAGATGAAAGTTGGAAGGCTTCCCTGAATAGAATAGTCTTTAATTTAGATGGTCACTACTTGTTGAAGGCTCTGGATCTTCTTCTGAAGAGGACTCCTCCAAGGGGCATGACTATTAAGCTGAATGGATAGTAATTTGAATAGCTATATCTGTGGTAGGAAGATAGTTTTAAAACTATTATTTATTTACCCTTGCCCATGAGATGAATTCCTGAAAATTGCTTGACAAAATAGTTAGGAAGTGACTAATCCTTTCAAGCATTTACAATGACTTTAAAGCTAAGGATTAATTTCTAGCACCTTTCTGCTTTCATTAACCAAATCACATTGGTTTTTGCGTTTAGGCTGCTTATGAATGATTCTGTATTTGCATTAAGTGACCAGATTTAGTCTTTGCATCTCTCTCATGGTCACACAGTGTTTTTAGCCTGAGTTCTTTAAAAATGATATGAATAATCTCACTTACTTGGAAGGAAGTTCTATTTAAATCAGTAGAACTTGCTTTCAAATCAATATGCTGTTGATGAATTTCCTGTTCAGTCTTTGGGCCCATCTACAGGAGGGGAAAAAATCCCAAATACCTCCTACTATTGGCAGCTTGCAGCAGCAGCAGCGACCAGACCAAATGGTTTTTCTGCCTTGGAAGCCCCCATAAACCTCACATTCCTGATGGTGGCCACAAGTGATTAATTACGTTAGTTCTTAGTTCTTCACTGCTGCCGCCGGTTTTTTTTTTAAAATCATCCCAGGGTGCACTGGTGCGATAGAGCGATTCTCCAGTGCAAAACAGAAAATATTGATCCTTTTTATATCACTGTAGTAAGTGATTGCTAAGGCGAAAATCCAACATGGCAGCGTCAGGCACTTGCCCTCCTAGCAAGCCCTGCCCCCGCTTTTGCCCAGCCAATCAGCTTTGTGCTTCCCTTAACATTTTTTATTGTTCAATAGTCCAAAAGAGCAAAAATGTGCATGAGCCTCACAGTTTGTGAAAAAGTATGGGGAAATCTGTGAAGGCTTTTATCCCATTGTATTTGCTGTTTTGGGCTCCCCTCCTTCCGAATAGCATGGATTGGCATTGGATGCTGTTTAGATAGGTAGGATTCCCAGCAAATTCCATGAGGGGTATTTTCACTGTTTAGACAGGCCCCAAGTTTGTTGACTGTGGGCTTAGAAATGATTTTTTTTAAAATACAGGTCAACCCCCCTCTGTTTACGTGGGATTGGTACACATGCATCAGGAGGTCTTCCAGTGAGACTTTATGGTCAACGTCTGCTAGACGTTGACTATAGAGTCACACCAGATGCCTAGAGAGGCATCCTCTCTAGGCATTTTCTAGGACCTCCAGTGTAATTCTATGGTAATCTATGGTGGGTCGCTACCATACATGGTTTTGCAGAGCTGTGGTAAGTCCAAGAATGTTTCCCCGGTGGGTATGGGGGAGCGACCTGTATGTATTTATCTTTATTTAATTTATATTATGCCTTTCTCCCAGAACAGAATCCAAACTGGCTTAAAACAATTTAAAATAAAGTTCAGCTAAACACTTATTTTACAGAAGTTAAAAAATAATTAAAACAACCAACTCTGTTTAAAAAAGCAGATACAGTAGTAAAAACAATTTAAAGCATAATCAAAAGAATAAAGGATAAAAGCACAGCATACTGCATTTAAAAACCTGTTTACCACATGATTTAAAAACCCAAAGGCCTGCCTAAATAAAAAGTAAAATATGAATATGACTAACAGATATGGAAACACACTTAACATTTAATAGCACTTATCAGAGGAATGTGGTTGTCTCTGTTTTCTTTTCCTGAGCACTATGACCTGAAGCATTATGGAATGCAAAACTGGTTTTATCATTTAATCAGCCATTCTTTTGACTTACTAGGCTGAGTCTCTTGCACCTGATTTACTCCTTATTTAGCTTTCTGAGTAACCCTTTTTTCCGTTTCACACTTCTGTTTATTCATTTCTCTAACTATAGATGCAAGGTAGCTTAAAAGTATCCTGAATAGATAAACCAAAGTGGTTTGCATGGTGGGGGAGGGGAGCACAAACTCAGAGCTACCTACATTGGAGCACATGAAATTGGTTGTCTGGCTCTTTGAATGGTGGCAAAGTATCTACAAGTAGATTAAATCAAAGGGATATTTTTTTTTAAAAAAACCCTTCTATTGATATTGATGGCTGAACAAACAAAAGGCCTTCATCCTTAAAATGATAAGCGTTAACACTTTAATCTTTGGCAGCAAGGAAGTGTTGATCCACTCAGAAGCCTGCTTAGTGTTTCAGAGATTATGGTCCTGACAGAATCTACCTGAATGCTGTATCCCAGCTCCACTGCGAAGTATCCATGCCTCCGTTTGACCTCTTTACTGCCACGCACACCTGTTTTAATCCAAACTGAAATGAGAGCTGGGCACCACAATTCAAAAAGGATATTGACAAATTGGAACGTGTCCAGAGAAGGGCAACTAAAATGGTGAAAGGTCTGGAAACCATGCCTTATGAGGAAAGACTTAGGGAGCTGGGTATGTTTAGCCTGGAAAAAAGATGGTTAAGAGGCGATATGATAGCCCTGTTTAAGTATTTGAAGGGGTGTCACGTTGAGGATGGAGCAGGCTTGTTTTCTGCTGCTCCAGAGACTGGAACACGGAGCAATGGATGCAAGCTCCAGGAACAGAGATTCCACCTCAACATGAGGAGGAACTTTTTGACAGTAAGAGCTGTTCGGCAATGGAACACACTCCCTCAGAGCATGGTGGGGTCTCCTTCCTTGGAGGTCTTTAAACAGAGGCTGGATGGCCATCTGTCGGGGATGCTTTGATTGTGTATTCCTGCATGGCAGGGGGGTTGGACTGGATGGCCTTCGTGGTCTCTTCCAACTCTGCAATTCTATGATTCTATGATTCCCCTGATCTCTGTTGATTTTGATATCTGCCCCTCTTTTTTTACATTTTAAAATAACATGGAAAATCACTGCAATATTTGAAATAGGTTCTCTGTGCCTTGAAATGATTTTTCTGTCATTCCACCCATTTAGAAGCAGCTGCTGTTATGAGTGTTGTAAGGCAAAAGGTATTTGCTGGATGTGCACGTTGTGTGGGCAGGTTCAGTTTTAGAAGATTTCTACATAAACTAATGAAATCTATTTTTCACTCCACCCAGAGTATGGATGTCTGCGTTTGAGCACATTGTTCTTCCCCACCTGCCGCTCTTCTGTATAAATACAGCCAGCAACTTCCCTTAAATAGCATGTTGGAATTACTTTGTTGGATTGTAATTGTGCTTAGGGTGGAGGTGGGGGGAAACTTATAATTTGCATCTCTCAAATAGTCGAACACTATTACCCTAAAATAGTTCAGCCTGTGTGTAATTAAATTTCTGAATGTGGCAGGACAAAGTGGCATTGACCTCCAACCAGGACAGGAAGCTTTTAGCTCAGAGTGAAAGGAAAAAAGAATTCTTAATGCACAAGCAATGAGAGAAGCCATTAATGCTAGGGAAGGTTACGGAGGCACTGTAACATGGTATTTGGGAACTGGTTAGATGGAGAAGGAAAAGGCCCAATGTGATACCAGGATAAAACTGGATGACTTAAGTAGCATTTTGATGTTTTCTCCCATGAACTATTCCCCCCTCTCCTTTTTTCCTATATCTGGAATTATGGCCCATTGATTTCAGTGGATTCAGTTTCTGTAGAAGTGAGAGGATTTTAGTCCAAGGCAGTGGTTCTTAACTTGTGGTCTGGGGACCCCCAGGGGTCTGTGATGTCTTCACAGGGGGTCCGCAAAGGGTTGAAGGCTGCTTTGCCCACCTCTTCCCTCCAGTGCAGCGGCCATATGACAGGAGCCAAGGAAAAGGCTGGCCGGCTGACTTGGCCTGTGCGTTGCCACTCAATCCATTCCAGCCATAAACTTGCAGGAAGAAAAGTCGTCCCTCCCCATCCAGTGCCTCTTAGGGAATACGTAATGGATAGTGCAATAATATTATTATCAGGCGTTGTTGTTGTTGTTGTTGTTATTATTATTATTATTACAGATCTTAAGTCTTGGGGGTCCACGGCAACAAAAGGTATTTAAAGCGGGCCCATGGTAAAGAAAAGGTGAAGAGCCACTGGTCTAAGGCATCCCCTCTCTTATTCTCCCTCCCCCCGATGTTCCTTGGGGTGGTGCCCAGGCTCTTGCAGGTTGGTGAGTCTATGTGTGTGTGAGGGTTGCCAGTGGTCCCTTAATATAAGAGGTATCCCTTCATTGAGGGTCAGAATGGTTGCCCTTGGTAGGGCTGGCAGGTGTCCTTTATTATTAGGAATGCTCTGTTGGAAAACCTATATATATATATATATATATATATATAGACTTAATGATGCCCACTCAATCCCTTATTTCGAGGTGTGGACCCTTCATAAAGACAGAAATGTGTGCATCATGAACATTACAATTGTGGACAATAAGTTGATTTTACAGATAAAGACATGGCTAAGTTAACTGATATCAGTACAGTACTTTCATTTGGTATGTAGGAGAACACAGACTTGTTAATAGCTACTTCCTGATTGTCAACCCTGCTTGTCAAAAATTTTGGCTATCCCTTATTGCTGTTTTGAAAGCCCGGCAACACTGGGTGTGGGTGTGTGACTGAGTGAGAGGTACACAGATTGGGTGGAATACACTACCTCGGAGTGTGGTGGAGTCTCCTTCTTTGGAGGTTTTTAAACAGAGGCTGGATGGCCATCTGTCAGGAATGATTTGATTGTGTATTCCTGCATGGCAGAATGGGGTTGGACTAGATGGCCCTTGTGTTCTCTTCCAACTCTATGATTCTGTGATTGGCAGACTGACAAATCAACTGACTCTGTAAAGTTGCTAGCGTAGCATTGAGCTTGTCTACACTGGCCAAATAAAATATTATCTCACCTCATTTTCACAGCAAGCTGTCCAGACAATGTATGGCTCAAATCCAGGTCTTTTCAGCACTTCAGGGCTTTAATCCAGACCAAAAAGAGTTGGGATTTAATCTGTATTTGATTAGAAAATCTGGATGTTAGTGTGTGTCTGTGTGTATTACGCTCTATAGCAATGTTGGTGTGGGGCTTCGGGGAGGAGTTTTGGCAGGTGGGTGGAAGAGTTTGCTTAGCCCAGGGAGCCTCCTCCCAATCTTTCCCCCTGTTTCAATTTCACTTTTTAGCATTTCCTTCATCACTATTTATTTTGTAAATGGGGTAGTTGTTTGGAGACGTGCATACCAGCTGTGCATATCTTTGCTTAATAGCTTGTCCGAAGCCCCTCCAATCTCTGGAAAAAAACATAAATACATTTGCATGCATGTGCGGAGGGGAAAAATACTGGAGTGGCCATGGCCATGTGACTGCACACACTGCAGTTTATCGGAACAGGGTGAGTTTGAAAGGGAGAATTGTGTGTGGATGGTGCTCCTGAACTCACCTTGATGGGTATGGCAATCACGTGGTCAAGCCCATAGTCGCTGCGGACCAGGGAAACCCAAAAGGAAGCTGGACTTCCCTGTCAGGGTAGATGAGACCCTAATGGCTAAGTATATACTCTGTGTAGGGTCAACCTTACCATCAGGCTGATTTGGGCCATTATGAAAAGGCTGTAAATTGTTAAATATTTAATTGACCTTGATCTTTTACTGCCAGGAATGGAGGGAGGCTCCTATGGGATTCTCTGTCCTAGGTGTCAAAACAGTTTGACTCTCCTAGGCTATTTTAAGTCTTAATTTTGCAGGTGGCAGTGGTTGTCATTTGCTACTTTGTCTTAGGCAGCAAAATGTCTCTAGTTGTCCTTGGATCTTTGAAGTCCACCCTTCAAACCTTGCCTTCAGTGTGCCGCTATTCTTTCTGCATCAGCCTCTCAACAGTACTATGTGGATAATAAAAGCAGGCTCATACACAATTGATGTAGTGATTATTGTTAAGTTTATAGCTCATTTTCATTTTCTATACTTACTGCATGTATATCAATGTTTTCAGAGTAAATCCTCACAAAACAGCATGCAAAGAAGACAGTGTGGTAAAAAAATGATTTCAGTAACAGTGAAAAGTAAAAGTAGCAATGAAAATACCTTTCCCAATCTGGTTCCAGCTGGATGTGTTGGATTACAATTCCCATGGTTATGCAGTGACAATGGGTACTATAGTCCAATTACGGACATGCAGTGGTTTGAGCATTGGACCACGACTCTGGAGGCCAGGGTTCAAATCTCTGCTCAGCCATGGAATCTCAACACACCCAGCCTCAGAAAACCCCGTGATAGGTTCATCTTAGAGTCAACATAAGTCAGAAATGACTTGAAGGCACACAACAACAATAAAGTGACAATGGTCATTATAGTCCAACACATCTATAGGGCAACAGGTAAGGAGAGGTGAAGCTAAAACAACATACAAGTATAAAAAACAATTGAGTAAAGCGTTAAATAGAACAAAAAAGATTTTAAGAGCTGTTTAAAGCTCCCAGATGAGGAGCTCATATGTTTTTCACAGAGGAGGAGATTTAAAAAATGTAAAGCCTGCAAGAAAAATACCTTGTCTCTGGTGCCTTCAGATTATGTTGTTTTTTCAGCACTCTAAATCCCTGTGTATTGGCAATATATTATTTTCACTACTATGTGCTATGAAATGTTCCTACATTTCTTCTTCGTGTGAGGTTTCAGTGGGTTATACCTAGCTGCAAAACGAAGTACTTCTGTTTGTATCAATCTCAGGTCTTCATAGATTTAAAAGAAAATGTTAATTCAGGAGCAATATATTAAACAAATGGTTAAAACAAATGGTTAACTTAATTGAAGATATAGAAATTGTTGAGGTCCTCTTGGATTTGCCAAAATTCTACATGCTTGGTATTAGAAAAGAAAATACTTCAAGTTATTGTTCTTAGGAATCTGATTTTAGAGGTTTATATAAGATATATTGCCGGATCACTTCAGTGCATGTATGACTCAGAGAAGAAACGGAAAGCGACACTGTGTAGGTGGGAAGAGGACTGTTAGGGATTGGTGGGAAATGTCTTATTTAAAAATAGTGGGAGTAGGGAAAGGCTAGCTGTGTTGTACCAATCTGAACGTTTGTGAAGAAAAGTTACTAGCCCACAGCGTATCTGGCTGCCCACCAACATCTGTGTTAGCTATTTTTGGAACAATGCTAGTTTGAGAAACAAAGAATGGAGGAGAACAAGCACTATTCCTAATCTGTAAAAACTGCCAGTAGCAGTTGCTACTCACCATAGGTGACTAGGCAGATATGTGTTTCTGAGCCTGACATTACAAACGGGAAGAAACTTGCACAGGAAAAGACTGCAAAACACTCAACAAAACTGTAATGAACAGGAATTAAGGTATATTCTGCTTAGCATTTGCATCTATTCCAAACTACCTTCTGTTCTCCCATCATTCTGTTAAACAAATACAGTTGTCCCTTTATATTTGCTGGGGTTTGGTTCCAGGAACTCCTGTGGATACCAATATCCGTGAATACTCAAGTCCCATTATATGCAACAGCATAGCAAAATGGTGTCCCTTATATAAAATGGCAAAATCAAGGTTTGCTTTTGGGATTACAGTTGTCCCTTCATATTTGCTGGGGTTTGGTTCCAGGAACCCCCGTGGATACCAAAATCCGTGAAAATTTAAGTCCCATTATATGCAATGGCACAGCAAAATGGTGTCCCTTATATAAGATGGCAAAATCAAGGTTTGCTTTTTGGATTATTATTTTTTTAAGAATATTTTCAAGTTGTGAATAATTAAATCCGTGGATACGAAATCCGTGGATACGGAGGGACAACTGTATTTTTATCTGGTTCCCACATCATGATAAATTGTGGTTTATCATGACAAGAATGAGTTGCAACAAATTTCTGGCTCATGTTCTCCCTGCTTTCTTCTTCTTCTCTAGCATGGACATGATCAGAAGCCCTTGCTTCTGTTTTGCATTAACCAGAGTTGAGTGTTGTGCCTGAACCTGACAAACTGTTGTCTATGGGACTTGTTTGAAATAAAAGTGCTCCATGACCAAGCCAAACAACCTCATGCTTTTAACACTGTCTTTTGACCTTTATATGTTTTGAACCTTGTTATGTTTTGAACTCTGCTCAGTGGATGTTCTCAGCATTGCCAGTTTGGTCATGAAGAGAAACAGCCCAGCTAATGTGCTTATCAAACAGTTTAGCTAAAGTGCAGATTTTTGTGCCAATTGAAAGTGGCAGGATGAGAAGTAGAGACACTGTATGACATTTCCCTTTGGCAGTTGGATTAGATTCCCCTTCTGGTATTCCAAGAAGGAAACCTTCTCTTACAATTTGAGAGGTATAAATGGGTGTATAATTTGAAGGTGCCACTCTCCCCGTTTCAGCTAACACATCTTGAGTGTTTATTTGCCTTTCAGATAAGGCCCTTTTGCAATCCAGGGTTTCTTTCACATATGGTAAGCAGACTGAATCCACTGTGGAAACTTGCATTTCGGAGGCATTTAAAAAGCTTGTTCTTTTATCATTGTGGTAAGGAGGAAGGAAACAGGGGTGCCTTAGGATGGATTTGCTGGAGTATCTCTTGGCTCTAGTTGAGTCACATGGGGTAATGTTTGGTACCCACTTGTAAAGCTGAGAATTGGGTTTTTATTTTAATTGTTTTGAGTAGGAGTATATTGGAATGGCTGCCAGGTTTGATTAAGCCTATGCTTCATACACTGAACACTTTGGGTTTCATTTAAGGATTTCCTGAGACTTAAACTCAGGAATTGTGGAACTCCACATATATTTGTGAGTTTTATGTTTTCTGAGCCTTATAATCATCTTTGCATATTTCTAGTTTTTATTTGTGTGTCCTTTCCCCAGCCTTTTTTCCCCATAATCAGCCACCCTTCCACTTTTGATGGTTTTAACAGAAGATTATTGAGCAGGAATGGGGGCCATATGGCCCTCCAGATGTTGTTGGACTGCAACTCCCAAATCCTCCCATTGGTTCTGCTAGCAGCTTATGATGGGAGTTGCAATCCAGGGCACCTGGAGAGTCTTGGACTTGGGGGGGGGGTATAATAGGAAGCACCAGATCCCATCTGATCTTGGAAATTAAGCAGGGTCAGCGCTGTTTAGTACCTGGGTGGGAGACTGCCAATAAATACCAGATGCTGTAGGGTATATTTCAGAGGAAGGAACTTGCAAAAACACCTCTGAGTATTCCTTGCCTAAGAAAACTCTATGAAATTCATGGTGTCACCATAAGCCGACAGTTGACTTGAAGGCACACACATACACACACAATGGAAGGAATCATAGATTCATAGAACTGGAAGAGACCACAAGCGCCATCCAGTCCAACCCGCTGCCATGCAGGAATACACAATCAAATCATTCCCGACAGATGGCTATCCAGCCTCTGCTTAAAAACCTCCAAAGAAGGAGACTCCACCACACTAGGAGACAGTGTATTCCACTTCTGAACAGCTCTTACCATCAGGAAGTTCCTCCTAATGTTTAGGTGGAATCAGTTTTCCTGTAGTTTGAATCCATTGCTCCATGTCCTTGTCTCTGGAGCAGCAGAGAACAAGCTTGCTCCATCCTCAGTATGACATCCCTTGCAATATTTAAACATGGCAATCATGTCGCATCTCAACCTTCTCTTCTCTAGACTAAACATGCCCAGCTCCCTAAGCTGCTCCTCTTAGGGCATGGCTTCCAGACCTGACCTCCCACCATCCTGGTCACTCTCCTCTGGACACGTTCCAGCTTCTCAATATCCTTCTTGAATTGTGGTGCCCATAACTGGACACTGTATTTCAGGTGAGGCCTGATTAAAGCAGAATAGAGTTGCACTATTACTTCCCTTGATCTAGACACTATACTCCTATTAATGTGGCATAGAATTGCATTGGCTTTTTTAGCTGCTGCATCACACTACTGACTCATGTTCAGCTTGTGGTCCACAAAGACTCCTAGATCCCTTTCGTATGTACTGCCATCAAGCCAAGTGTCACCCATCCTATATCTGTGCATTTCATTTTTACTGCCCAAGTGTAGTAGCCTATATTTCTCCCTGTAGAAATTCATTTTGTTAGTTTTGGCCCAGCTTCCTAATCTGTTCAGGTAATTTTGGATTCTGATCCTGTCCTCTGGGTTATTAGGTACCCCTCCTAATTTGGTGTCATCTGCAAACCTAATAAGCATGCCCTCTATTCCCTCATCCAAGTCATTGATAAAGATGTTGAATAGCAGTGGGCCCAGGACAGAACCCTGTGGCACTCCACTGGTCACTTCTTTCCAGGATGAAGAGGAGCCATTGGTGAGCACCCTTTGGGTTCGGTTGGTCAACCTGCACCTTAGAAGATAGTGTATTTACCAAAGGATACCCAGTGACCTAATGGATGAGGAGAGATCTCTACAATTGCTCTTCCTTATTCACACCTTATTCTCTCAACCACTTCTGTGAACCATCATCTAGCAATGGACCAGGGGGTAGTAAAATAACCAGATCTCAATCCTGTGAGCTCTCTGTTTTAATGTTCTTTTTAAATTTATGGCCTTTAAATTGGATTTTATGACCCAACATTTGATGAAAATATTGGCTGTATGATACCCCATCCCCATTAGCATGTCCTATAATTAATATTCCAAGTGAAATATAAAATAGCATTCCCCTTGTTATACTGAAAGAGAACTGAAAGGAGAAAACTGCAGTATTTTGTACCTATGTAGGGAAGGCAGTGGGGTGGGAGAATAGAAGGCACATCTTTTTAACAAGCAGCTTTAAACAGAACAATGTTCATATCAAGAATTTGCCAGTAATGTAGACTTTTCATCTCTGCCCCTCCTAATGAGTTTTCCCCTTGCTGTGTTGCATCTCAGCAATGGTTGATGTCATACTGTGTGAAGTGGAATTCGTATTAAGTGGTTTTGTATTAAGTATTGGCTCTGTCAAGGACTGTAAGAGGCTTCCCCTGTGAATTATAAATATTCTATTGCAGTACTCTTGCCTACCCTGCATATGCTCTGACATGGCCATTATTGCAGCATAGATCTAGAGTGGGACGTGGGATTCTGGCAGCCTGAGCGAACTTGCTGTGTTGTTGCTCTGGCCTCTTTTGACCCCTCTGTGTTGTGTTTAACAGAAGAAAAGGAACAAGTATAGAAATGCATTGAAGCAAACAAGTTGTGTATGCCTAAGATTAAAGTTCATGTATTGTCCCTTTTTTCTTGTGAATATAAACTTGTATTAAATTGACAAATGATCTGAAACAGTAATATCTACAGTAAGTTGTAACTGATTCAGAGATCAGATATATCACATAGATTTGTATATCCTCTCTTGTTCCTTCCACTTGAATTTCCTCTCCCTTCCATGGTTTACTTTACCCAGATTACAGCATTACATCTGTCATAGGTGCACAGGATATAACTTTATACCAAGTTGGCATACCCTTCATCTTTCCAAAGACAAAAGTAGGACCCATGTGGCCAAGCAACATTAGAGTGTGGCCAAGATGGCAAAAAGAAGAGCAGGCAAGCTAGGAAAGACTGTAACAGTTTGTGTTTGCTCATATCAGGAAGGGCAAGATTCTTCTGGTTTTCTCCTGGCTGAGCTAATTGAGTGCAAATTACTTTATAACTTTGAAGTCAGTTTTGTAGCATTTGAAGTAAACTGGGGACAAAGGGGAAAAGTGGGGGCAAGAGGAGAGAGAAACTGGGACTTTCTTATTTTAATTTTTTTACTCAATACTTTTAATATCAATAAAACAAATATACCAAAACATATACATATATGTATACAAAAGAAAAAAGAATACAAAATTATTAATTTGTTATATTAAAAAAACACAAATAAGACATATTAACTAACAATCCTAAATCCTTACATATTCCACACTCACCCTCTTACCTTCCCTATCTTCACCTTTCATCTTCATTCATACTTCTTTCTAAACTTCTCATTAAGTATTATTCACTTAAGTTTATTCTTAATATCTTAATGTCTTTACTTACTTCAGTTATCTTAGCTATAAAAATCAGTGCATATGGAGCCATTGTACTGTCTATTCTCCTTTATGGGTCTGAAACATGGGTCACCTATCGCCAATACTTGGGACTCCTCAAACGCTTTCATCAGCGCTGTATACGCACAATCCTAAATATACACTGGACTATGTGACGAATGTTGCTGTCCTTGAGCAAGCAGGGATCACCAGCACTGAGGCCATGATACTGAGAACACAGCTGCGCTGGGCAGGGCACGTTTCTTGGATGGAGGACCATCGCCTCCCCAAAATAGTACTCTACGGTGAACTCGCCATGGGTCAGCATAAGAGGGGTGCTCCAAAAAAGTGATACAAGGACTCCCTGAAACAACATCTCAGGCTTGGCCAAATTGATCACCAATAATGATCTGCCCTGGCCTCACGTTGGGAGGCATAGAGATGCACTATCCACAATGCTGCAGTCTTATTTGAGAACTCACGCCGAACAAGTCTTGAAGAAGAGAAGTGACAACGCAGAAAGAATCACAACCCGGAAACATCACACAAAGAGACCTTCTGCTGTGCTTTCTGCAACCGGACTTGTTTTTCTCGGATTGGCCTTTTTAGTCATCAGCGTGCTTGCAGAAAACGCGGGATGAGTCTTTCCTGAATCTTCGTTTGCGAAGAAAAGCCAGAGAGTATCTTAGCTATTGCAATAGCTAGTGAGATAAACTCTTTTGGAACAGATATATTTGTCAATTATATATTGATCTTCATATAAGAACTACCAGATTTACCCAAAGAAACTGGTACATTTTAAAAGCAGCTGAAAAAGTGGAGTGTCAGAGGATGAATTGGGATTGTCCTTGCCTAATTGGGACAATTGGAGGACACGAGTCAGACCACTGGCACATCTAGGGCTGCTTAGAAGTGGCACAGTGCAGGAGAAAGATACTGGATCAGTAAATTTAGTAACAGATATTATAGCCACTCTCTGGTCTGTTGTGAGACCAACATTTGTTATGTGGTGTATGGTTTGTTTTTCTGTTGTCCGGGCCCACACAGGTCTGGGCTCTTGGGGTATCATTCCTGCCCCCCTGCCCCTCCCTCCTCAGCCCTGGATGCATCTAGCTCAATATTGCCTACATTGAAAACTCTTTCTCAGCCAGACCTGGAGATGCAGGGAATTGAGCCTATAATCTTTTACATTCAAAGCATGTGTTCTTCCATTCCCCTAAATAACCAGAGCAAGGGTGGTGTAGGCTCTCTTTTCATAGCCAAGGTTTACAGACACATTTCATATTCTGATTATGAGAGCAGACCTGGTCAGGGTTGACTGTACCACCTGTGCAGAAGCAATGCTTCATCATGCTTAAATCAAATGATGAAAGTATTTGTTCTATTTAATGTTCCTTCCTCCTCCTGCATTTTTAAAAGATTTTAAATCAGAGCTTTAAAAATTCAGAATTACTCTGCAATGGAAGAGGAAACGGCTTTGCAGTGTAACAGGGAACTAACCAATCGTGTGTTTTTGGCTGAGGAGTAGGATAGATGTACTCTAAATAAATAAATAAATAAATAAAATTTTAAAATCCTGGTTCTTGAGGATTAAAATGAGGCTGCATGGGGTTCTTCTACAACTTATACATCAGACTTCAGAATTGGTTGGGGAAATAGGGTTCATGATTTCACACAGTTCCTTCTCTCCTTGCAGTGGCTTTTGAAAGCCAGTGAAGGGGAGATATATATCACTCACCTTGCCCTGAGGGTAAAATCCCAAATCCCAGATCATAATTCTGAGCCCTTAAGTGACACAGAACAAAGAACAGTTGAACAGAAATATCCTTTCCCCCTACTTAGGGCAAAAATAACATTTTAAAAAGCTTGAGATTTATTTACAGGACAGTGGCAACATTTGTCACATAATTATTAGTCAGAATTCCTGGCTAACTGTAAACAAGTTGTATAGTGTGCTTGCTCTCTCCAAATGTATTAGCAGTGAACAAACCAGAAATGACTTACTTTGCATTGCATCCAAACCTAGGATCCTGGTGCACTGCTTGCAAACAAACCAGGATCCATAAGCTAAGTAGAAACCCTGGTTTACTCTACTGGTTTCTGGGTTTAGATGTAATACAGAGGAAACAATTTCTGGTTTTATTTGGCAAAAGTGTCCATAGACTACTTCATTGGGTGCATCTGGGGCCCCTTTCACACTACAGAATTATAGTGCTATTATTCTACTTTAACAGCTGTGATTCCATCGTATGAAATGCTAGGATTTGTAGATTAGGGAGGGGCATTTAGACTTCTCAGCCAGAGTGCTCCAGTGCTTGACCAAACTACAAACCCCAGGATTCCATAGATGGAACCTTGGCAGTTAAATTGGAATCATAGCACTATAATTGTGTAGTGCGAATGGACCTGACAGAGAGGATGGCGGCCTATGAAAGCTTATGCCAAATGATATTTAAGATGACACAAGAACTGTGTTTTGGTTTTGTTCACAAGAACTAAAGCAGGTGTGAAATGGGGTACGTAGTGTATACCAAATTATTTACAGGAAGATTGGCTTCCTGTTATGCGTGATGAATTTCAAAAAGAAATACTGTAGTAACAAGCCTTTGGGGGTGGGGATGTATTCCTTCTCCATTTTTTCAAAAAGAAAATATTTTCAAGGCTTCCCTTCTCTGTGCTGTTTAACTAAATAAATGATGGTGATATTAAAAGGAAAGAGCTTGTTCACACTGGAAAATTCACCAGAATCAGCAGTATATCTCTCTGGTGTGCACATTTTCCTTGTCCTGCTATCCTCTCTGTTCAAACAGGTTTTGCAAGTTGATTTTTTAAAAAGCACTAAACCTGCTTAAGCAGATATGACTGTAGAGTGAATGTTTGTACAGTTGTCCCTCCATATCCACGGATTTGGTATCCACAGATTTAAGTATTCACAGCTTGAAAATATTCTTTAAAAAATAATAATCCAAAAAGCAAACGTTGATTTTGCCATCGTATACTGTATAAGGGACACCATTTTGCTATACGATTGCATATAATGGGACTTGAGTATTCACAGATTTTGGTATCTATGGGGGGTCCTGGAACCAAACCCCAGCAAATATAAAGGGATAACTGTACAAGTGATGATGCTTCCACTATCCTAGCCCCAGGCTTACAAGCAATAGAAACACATAATAAGTGCAAAAGTATACAGTTTTGTTTGGGTTCACATTTGTTGAGGTTAGGGGCACAGAGCCCTTGCAGAAGTGGAAAAAATGCGAACATTTCTAATCTCCCCAAACAATATTTAACACACACAAAAAGTATGCCCCACAGATTCAACCCACTGTAGATGCCTTTGAGGTGGTAAGGTTGCTTTGCAAGGTGGAAGCAGGTGGCTGGTGGGGCATGCCGCTGCTGCCTCTGCTGCCCTCTGCCAATTTTATTAGGGACTAACAAGCCTTACGCACCTTCACAGTTTCTCTCAATCTCATAAGGCTTGAAGTCCCTATTAAAAATGGCATAAGGCAGTAGTGGAGGCAGCAGCAAATAACCCACAAAGAATCAAATCCGCAAAAGTTAAACCCGTGACTGTGGAGGGCTGACTGTATTGGCAAGCTCTTAACATATTTTTAAAAATCAAAAGCTGCTCCATTTTAAGAAGGGGAATCATAGAATCATAGAACTGTAGAGTTGGAAGAGACCACGAGGGCCATCCAGTCCAACCCCCCTGCTACGCAGGAATTCACGATCAAAGCATTCCTCAAAACATGAGGAAGGCATAGGGATTCCTGGCATGTCTGCCAGCAGAGGCCATCTGCCAAGGGGTCGTCATCTTCTGAGCTGCACCCTGGGACAGTGCAGGCAGGGGGACGCACCCAGCCTCAGCCACAAAATGGCAGTTTCCTCAGGGCTTGATCCTTTCCGCATTGCCTACTTTCCTATTTAAACTACTTTCTGGCTCTGTATTTTCCCTTCTTTCAATGTTCTCAGGCATGTGCTAATCCTCACAACACCCTCATAGCTTCATGTACCATGGTATTTCACCATGTGTAATGAAAAGCCTGGCTTATAATGGACTTGCAATTGCAGTTGGTATGAGGTTCTTTCAAACCATTGCTAGGTACCTGTCTTGTTGTGGATTTGTATCATCAAGCAAATGAGTAGGCAGTTTCTGTGTAGCTGTGCTCTGAGACCTTCTCTCTTTCCTGTAACAATTTGTATGCTGTTGGAGTGACCCATCACGTGGTCAGATGGATCGATGCAGTGTTTCTCCCTCAGGCAACAGGATTTGTACTGAGCTAGGATTCTGAAGAAAATGTGCCATACTCAGTTTGTTGATCAGTACTTGATTGTTCCACATTCTCTTGATTCTACCTCTCTTATTATTCTTTTTTTAAAACCCTCTATTTGAGGATGGCAAGTGTTAAATGTTATTTCAAACACAGTGGAAATAATCACCATATGGTTTTGTGATTTGCAAGCTGTCCAAAGAGACTAAAATACAATTGGTCTATCTGTTCCATTTGTCAATCCATAAGTGACATAATTCACATCCCTCACAGTCCTGGAAGCTGGCAGCAGTATAAAAGGCTCGATTGGCCTACCTGTCTTTTCCTATTAGGATCAATATTTAAATGGGATGGAACAACAACAACAACAACAAAGAGCAAGTCTTCATCTTTTTGTTCTAGCCTCAAGAAAAAGACATACTGTATGTATATATGGAAGCTCGGGATACACTTAATATCAGTGCTGTCACTTTCATGTCATGCCTTTTTTTGGCTGTTGGGACTCAAGAAATGCAAACCTTGGTTTTGTGTATGTGATATTTTTAGTTTCATAGAATCATAGAATTGTAGAGTTGGAAGAGACCACAGGGGCCATCCAGTCCAACCTCCTGCCACACAGGAAATCTTAATCAAAGCATCCCCGACAGATGCGAATCCAGCCTCTGTTTAAAGACCTCCAAGGAAGGAGACCCCACCACACTTGTGGTCTACTAGGTCTGAAGTAAGACCTGCTGAAAGGGATTGTGTGCAATTTTAGAATAATCCTAACATCTTCTCCATTGCTGTGTGCAAGGGTAAGGCTGTAGCTCAGTGGTAGAGCATATTCTTTGTTAGCAGAGCCTCCTGGTTTATTCTCTGATCTCTTCAAGTAGGGTGGAGAAAGACAACTGTGAAATCTGGCTTGAAGAGCTATTGCTGCTCAGGGCTTGTCTATACAAAGCAAAAAACAAAACAAACAAACAAACAAAACTTGGTGCACCTCATAGTAATGGCATTTCGCAGGAACTGCGACTTGTCTTAATGGTGCTTTTGCCCACATAAGCTTTGCATGTTAGATGGTGGCCGCAAATTATTTATTCGCATTTGTACTTACCTCAATTTGCTGCCGCCAAACTTTCTTTAAAAAAAAAATGCCCAAGGTGTAATAGAGCAATTTTTCGATTTAACAGAGAAGCAAAAAACAAACTCACCACCCCGTTTTCTCGTGTTAGCGCTCACTCCCTAAGGCAAAAATCCAACATGGCGCTTGCAGGTGCTTGCCTTGTTAGCAAGGCCTGCCCCCTGTGCTGCCCGGCCAATAAGCTTTGTGCTTCCTCTCTTATGGGAAAGTGATTCATATTGAATTGCTTGTCCCAAGGAGCAGGAATGCACATTCCTCTAACGGTTTTAAAAAAATTCCAGGAAAAGCTGCGAAGGTTTTCCTGTAGAGTTTTTGATGTTTTGGGCCCCCCTCCAAAACATCCACATTGTTTTGGGCAAAGCAATGTGAAATGCCATTAAGACAGGTAGGATTCTCTTTGTATTCTGTGAGGAGTACTTTCACCATTTAGACAATTCCTCAGAGTTTGTAGACTACAGAGCTAGAAGGACCAGAGATCTGACCCAGTTGAAGACAGCATTGCTCTATCTTCTATGTGACTTTCCTTCAGATATTTGAAGATGGCTTTCATTATCACCTCTCACCTTTACTTCTGCAAGCTAAACATACCCAGCTTCCTAAATTGTTCCTCATAGAATTTGATTTCCGGAGCAAGCTGAAACAGAGTTGAAGAAAAATCAGATCAATATAAAGCTAGTTAGATTGAATTCAGACTTAAAAATCAAATTGTAAGACAAATCCTGCTGCTTGGTGATCAAAGGTTGTCCTATCCTGTCCTATTATATCTCCCTCTCTCTCATCTCCTGCCCTGTATCATGGAACCTTAGGACAGCACACATGTAAAATCAATTTAACACAATTTAAAATCTAAAATCTAAAGTCTCAAAGCATATTATCTATTAATAAATATTTAGATGTATTTAACATCTAAAAACAGCTTAAAAGGTTAAAACAGTTTAAAACTGTGTACATATACATTTTGAAAGACATCAGGCCTCAAAGGCTTTAATTTTGTTTAAGATTTTGTTTCTGGCCAAATGCCTTAGGGATGTTGTTAACATTTGACATTGCCAGACATACTATCCCTGAACATGCAGTTTTTGTGTAGTTTTCATGGTTGGCTTGTCTGGTTTTTAGACAACTTTTGGAGGTAACCCCATGTTTCTTGAAAACTCATTTTTTGACAAGGAGTATGTACTGTCCATGTGTGTATTGTGCATTCTGTGGAGCAATATGCCATACTCTTATATTTAAGGCAAATTATGCCACAGTGGGTTTTTTTTGCATGATTTACCATCATAGGATAAATTATGATGACTTATTAGCCTCATGTTAGCTTCTTGATCATTTATCTCTCTCTTGCTGAGAAGTTAGGGATGGTATTATTTATTATTACTATGTGCTGTTTAAATCTTGACCTCTTCATTTTAAAATTACTAATGTTTTTATTTAAGATGACTGCTGATCACCAGTATGCTGTCAGGGAACTTTATGTTTGTGTGTAACATAAATACATACATACATACATCTATTAAAACATGTCTGTCCTACTCATTATCATGGGATCTCACTGAGCAGCATCCATTATGATCAGTTTAAAAACACTTTAAGATTAAAACAATAATTTAAACAATATAAAAACATATTAAACCTACAAAAGTTAAAACCACTTCAAAAGCTTACATCAATTTAAAACTGTGTACATGTGTATACTGAAAGTATCTGAAGGCTTTTATAAAAAGCCATGTTTGGACTTGGTACGAGAAAGAAACCTCTGTTGGCACCAGCTGGACCTCTAAAGGGAGAGCATTCCACAATTGGGACACCACGGCTGAGAATGCCCTCTCCAATTTATGTTTATTTATTTATTTATTTATACTCCACTCTTCAGCCACAAGGCTATCAGAATGGCTTACAAATTGTTTTAAGCAATAGCAATTTACACATCTACACTGCATTAAGCAGTTTCCAATGTGTGTTAGCTAATTGCCCCCACAAGCCGGGTACTCATTTTACCGACCTACAAAAGGATGGAAGGCTGAGTGAACCTTGGAGCCCTCTGGAATTGAACTTGCAACATGGTGACTTGCAGTACTGGCACTTAACCACTGCGCCACCAGGGCTCCTATGATATCTCACTTTGTATTGCCCCCACTGGTGGGACAAAGAGGAGGGCCCCTCTTGCAAACCTCAGTTCCAGGGCTCATATACGTAAGGGAGAGGCCCTCCTTCAAGTATTGAGATTCCAACTGTTTAGGGCTTTAAATGTCATCACCAGCACCTTGAATTCAGACTGGAAGCAAATTGACAGCCTGTGCTACTCCTTTAAGACTTGTGTTATGTGTTGTCTATGTGGTACTTCAGCCAGCATTCTTGCTGCTAAATTTTTCACTTGTTTGTACCACTTGAAGTTCCTGAAACATCACTCAAGGAGACCTTCTGCTGTGCTTTCTGCAACTGGACTTGTTTATCTCAGATTGGCCTTTTTAGTCATCAGCGCGCTTGCAGAAAGCGCGGGATGAGTCCTTCCTGAATCTTCCTTTGCGAAGAAAAGCCAGAGTTCCTGAGATGTCTATGTAGAGAGCATTGTAATAGTCTTAATGGGAAGTTACTAGTTACAAAGAGATCTTGTAGCACCTTTGAGACTAGATAAGAGAAGGAAGTTGTAGCATAAGCTTTCCTAGACTTGGTCTACTTCCTCAGATGCATACGAAGAAATAGACCAAGTCTATGAAAGCTTATGCTACAACCTCTTTCTCTCAGTCTTAAAAGTGCTACAAGACCCCTTTAAAACTGATATTTCAGACTAACATGGCTATGTCTTTGAGTTCTTCCCCCATGGGAAGTTACCAGTGGGTGGACTACTGTGGCTAAGTTATCTCTGTCTGTGAAAGGGCATAAGTGGTGTACCAGTTGAAGCTGGTGCCAGTCTTTCTGAGTCACAGAGTCCACTTGAATCTCCAGTGATAAAGATGGGTCTAGGAGAATACCGAAGTTATGTACCTGCTTCTTAAGGAGAAGTACAACCCATCCAAGGTAAATTGCTTACCTAGTTCCCAGATTTGAGAGCCACCAGTCCACAAAAAATCCATATTATCAGGATCCAGCTTTAGTTTATTGGCCCTCATCCAGCTCATTACAGCGTCTGGTCATTCATCCAGCACCTGCACTGCCTCTGCTGACTCAAGTGAGTAGAAGTAGCATTGGGTGTCATCAGCATACATTGACATCCTACCTCAAAACCCCTTATGACCTACTCCGGTGGCTTCGTATAAATGTTGAACAGAATCAGGGACAAGATGGAGCCCCATTGCACCCTACAGCTTAATGATTATAAGCCTGAACAGGAATGCCCTGATGCTACTTTCTGGAGCTGTCCCCACAGGTATGAATGGGACCACTGCAACAGTGCTTTGAAATGTTACTTTTTGGACTAAAGTTTCCAGTGTCTTCCAGTCACTATGACTGCTGGCTGGTGATGGATTCTCAGAGCAGTAGTTCAAGTTCTGCTCTTAAGGATCTCTCTTTTGAGGGTTGATGCCAGCCACAGTTGACCAAAACAGAGATGGACCAGTCTGTTAGTTCAATACAATGTTCAATTCACAATTCAATGTTCAATTCACATAGAAATGTGAATAGCACAGAAATAATAAAGAAGTGGAAGATGTTGAGCACTAGATAGATTTTACCCTTTACCTTAGTACTGTTTGTGAATTCATAATCAGTGTTTGATATTCTCAAATTGTCTAAGTTACTTTAAGTGATTTTGGGGGAGGTGGGTCTCATGCAAAATCAAAATGTTTCATTCAGTGTTGGACAAGCACACTTCTTTACACCACAGAACTTAGTTGTCTGTTCCTCCCTCTGTAGCCCCCTCCAAACTCTCCCCAAACTTGCTTTGGAGGGTTTTCCTCCTTGTAGAGCAAGTGTATGGCAGGCAGTGGGAAGCACAAGTGATTATCCTCATTCCCATTCTGCTGGAGCAATGCTAGTTGAAGGATTTCATCCAAAGCATACTCTTGTCTGTAGTATCACTTCTGTGCTCAATCCAGGGCCAAAAGAAGAAAAAAGATTTGCATATAGCTGTAATCATAATTAGGTTTTTCAGTTTGGCCTTTAGGCACAAGATCAAATGAAAACATGTAGTTTTTTTCTCTCTCAATTTTTCTTCTTTCCCAAGCATGAATATAAAAGATAGGCTGATAAACTTCAGGCTCATTATTAATTGCATAGATGAATTAAGACTCTGAAGTGCACTTTTCTCCTGTCCGATATTTTCCCTTTTGCAAGATTTAAAGAAATAGGTGGTTGTAAATGATAATGTTTTAGTTGGGAGTACTGTATAGTTTATTTCTTAAGTACCGTATGTATAAAACAGAGGCCTCTGTGCAAGGCTGGATATAAATCCATAATTCAAATCAATGGAACATTCTGCCTATTTTTAAAAAGCTTTAATGTAAAGGAATTGAATAAAATGTCCCTCTGTGTTATCATGTTGTTGACAGACAAGCTTTATGTATGTGCATTTGTTTATTTTCGAGATGTCTCTTCCACCTTTCAAAAAAACTTTCCTAGGGCAGGTTAGATAATACAATAAACAAAATTACATTAAATAAAGTGGATTTAAATGCTTTTAATTCAATCGTGGTTTTATATTATTAAAAGAATGTGGCTGTGGAAAGTACAGTTTGGCCCTCTGTATCCACGGGGTCTGCATCCACAGATTCAACCAACTATGGTTCGAAAATATATGGAAAAGATTTCCAAAAAGCAAACCTTGCTGTTTACCATTTTGTATAGGGGATGTCATTTTGCTATGCCACTGTATATAATGGAACTTGAATATCCACGGATTTTAGTATCCATGGGGGTCCTTGAACCAAACCCCAGCGGATACTGAGGGCCCACTGTACATCATTCTAATAATAAATATTTGACATATTTATCTCACTACCACTACAAGGAGCACAGGGTCCCATTTTATTGTAACAACCAATCTCTGAGGTAGGTTATGTTGGCTGTGATCACCTCCATGTTTGAGTAGAGATTTGAACCCAAGTTTCCCCAATCTTAGTCAACACTTAAGCCATCACATCACACTTGTGTATGTCTCATTGGAATGAGGTATAATTTCCTTTTTCATATTGGACATTTGTTATCTGTGTTTGCTGATTCTCCATACAGATTCATAAACCTGAAGTCATGCATTGGATCCTCATGGAGTACTGTGTCTTGTCTGATGAGTTGGGACAGTACCTTATAGGCTGTGTTTGAGGATCTTCGAGACTTCTATGAGAAGACAGGCTGATTGGCAAACTACCAGTCTGCCCATGCATCAGAAGGGACCAGCAGGTCTAGTGATGACTTGCATGAATTTTGTGCTTTAATCATTTCAGAAAGCTCTTTGTATTAGACAAGAAATTAGTGATAGGTGTCTGCAGGAGAGCCTCAGCAGATGAATTAGTTCTCAAAAGACTGAAAGTTTGAAAACTTCTGAGGAGGTTTACTTGGGATAGTAATAGCCAAGATGGGAGGAAAAAGTACAGTACAGGCATACCTTAGTTCACAAACAAGTTGCTTTTTACAAAGTCTATTTATGTCCACACAGTTCCCTTTCCTCCTTTTCCTCTGTCTATCTGGAGGGTTTATTTTTAGTAGCATTGGCATTGAGAGGATGGTGAAGGAGGGCTGGAGAAATAGACTTTTGGTGTAGGGTTGCTGCAGCGTTTGCATTAAGCAATGAAATAAAGCTTGAATTGAGAGAGAGCAGGATTCCACTGTAGCCAATTCTACTGTAGCTGTGTATGCCTGTCTGCAATAGGCTAGGTAAAGAGCAGCTGCCTCCAGAATCTCTGGATGCAATTTGGAAGATGCCTTCAAGTGTGTTAAACTTAGACAAGGCTTACCTGACCTTGTTGTTTCATACCACACATGCATATTGTAAGTTTTAAATAAAATATTCACCAAACTATTCATCTTTTTTCTGGTGTAGGAACATGTACCTGCCCTTTCCATATTTTTTTCTGCATCTAGTACCATATTTTCTGTTAAAGAAGTAATGCCCAGAAACACATCGACTCTGTTAACAGAGGTATACCTTTTATTTGAAATTAGAAGAGTGATGCAGGCAAGAGTAAGAAATTGACTTCTTAAACTAAAGTGTTTGGCTTCTCTGTAACATCATGAAACAGAAAAAGCAAACTCACTCTGTAGCAGCAATTTTGGGCAGGTCCCAGGGCCTTTGGCTAGAAGGAGCCAAAATAGCAGATGACAAGGACCAGAATAGGTACAAGAGGACAGACTCAGGAGACAGGCTGCTTTTGCTTTCCTGCTTTGGAATTTGAGAGTTCTCATCTTGAATGTGTTTTGAGCATTGGGCTTCACTTGATCAACATTCCTTGATCAAGGGCAGAACTGCACAACATTTCCATCTTTCACATACTCATGATGCATTCCATTTCTCCTGTCCCTCCCTATTCCAGAGAACAGCCCATCTTCACCACCAGAGCGCATGTCTTCCAAATTGACCCCAACACCAAGAAGAACTGGGTTCCTGCAAGCAAGCAGGCTGTAACTGTTTCCTACTTCTATGACAGCACAAGAAACAGCTATCGAATTATCAGTGTGGATGGAGCCAAGGTAGGATGTATCCCTTTTCTAGGGAAGCTTGTATGAGTGGGTCCCATGTACACTTTTGTTTTAAAACCCCATCAATAGGTTTGTCCATATTCCATGAACTTATAGGGAAATAAGGCTGTATCTTTAATAGTTAAAAGCATACCTGTATTTGATAAGGAGCTACCCAAAAGAAGAAGAATGGGATGAGTAGGAGATGCCTGGATGGGTGACCACTGGGTATTTTGTATAAGCTGTACTGAAGAAGAGTGTGATATAAGAATACATAATAATGAAAATACTGTATATGGTTTGGGGTGACAGATAACGATGATTTACTATTGGTTATTATTTGACAGATATATTTTAATGGTGTCCAAGTTGAGCATAATGATCATTTGTGGTATCCTACTTAAACTTCTGTTCAAGGTTAAATAGAAAGAAGAAAGACCACAATGAGATTTTGTGGGTTTGGGGGCTTTTCCTCTTTCTGTTCTCTTTCCTCTGTAGAAGCTAATTTACTTTGGGATGGAGATCTGGTTTCATTATGCAATTATTTTTATTGTTTTGCAGTTCAAGAGCCTGTGAACTGCATATAAAAGAATATACCTTCAGCATGTAAGCGTAGGAACTTACTTGAAAGAGATTTTATTTTAGTGCAGTACTTAATGTTGCTGTGATTTATACTTCCTAAGTTTGAAGTAACTTACAAAAGCTGGGTATTAAAGTTGCCTCTTCTTACCAGGGATGGGAACCATGTGATCCATAGGTCATAGTCAACCCCTACAGCGGTTTTTGTGGTCCTCAGTCCCAGCCTTCCCCCAGGTGTGCAGAACTGGAGGTGGATGCCTAGATACTTCAGATTCCATTTTTTGGGACTAATGTAGCCAACAGTGGATGCTGGGATCTGAAACATGTCCCCTGGATCTCTGTCACTTACCCACTCCATCTTATGATAATAGTAACATTCACTGTAATCCTGTATTTAGGTAAAATGGCAAACTGTGTTTTGGCAATGTATAAATGAGTCTTGTGCCTGCATGCTCTTTCTCCTTTTGTGCCAGCTAGTTGCTTTCTATGTTTCTGACTTCTTGACAAATTATAGTTGGTGCTTTCCCTCAAACTTGACAACTATGGTTTGAACAACCCATAGTCTGTCCACAAGCCACCTTCAAAAAAGCTCATTGACATAGCACCAAACTGTGGTTTGCCATTCTATTAGAATGTGGTCTCTGTTACTAACAACATTTCAAAGGACCAAGGATAATGATAAATATAACTTGATTTAAATCATACCTGAGAGCTGTGGGATCTCATGCAAATGCACTTATAGAAAACATGAGGAGTGTGTGTGTGTGTGTGTGCGCGCCGATGTGTTGAACACACTTCAAACTAGGTGCTTTTCTTAATTAGTAATAGGACTGATGGAGTAGTAGAGTAGAGTCATACTGTGTCATACTCTACTAAATATCACATTGTGTTCACATGTGATATCTACTCTATTGTTATCAGGCTTGTGAAATTCAGTCCCCAGGTTATATTTTGCTAACAATTGGAGGGTAAGTCCCATTGCAAATAAGCATTCCGTACATTCTCAGGTAACGTGCGTAGTAAGAAAATAGGGAACAGAGCTATTATACCTGAAATGTATGTGAATGGGAAGTGTGGTGTATGCTAACAGAGAGGTTTTCATTCATGCTGTTCTCTGCCAGTCATAAGAGGGTTTGTATATAGTAATGGAAGGTAAATGTTTTATGTTAGGTCTTAGTCACACGAAGTCACTTAATTTTTTTTAAAAAGTCATAATGTTTACAGAGTAAGTTTCTAGAGTACTATTGCTGAGAAATTCATTTCATTCTCTTCTTGATGAGCATCCTTGTTGTCTCAACAGGAGGATGCTCAAAACCAGAGGAGAGCATATGAAACAGGGCTGGATCATGGCATTTTGCAGGCTGAGGGAAGGAATTGTATGAGGCACAAAGACCTTCCCATTCCCTGTATTGAAACAAACTGGCTGTTGTATCTTAATGTCCACACCAGCGGTGGAATAGGATCCTCCATTGCTATGTAAAGGGAAGCTTTTTTATAGGGTGTAGGTATAAGACAAGCCATATGGTGTATGCATAGCTCTGTCCTCCAAGGGAATGGCCCAGGAACCTGGAAGTATAGTTTGGTGGGTCTCCACTTCTGCCCTCTGGCGCCTGCCCTCTGAATAGGTTGCCTTAGTCTACTCAATGATAGGGTGGCCCTGATTGGGAAAGGTGTGATGATGGAAGCTGGAGTCTGTCATCATCACAAGGGTAAAGCCTGGTGTGTATGTGTATAATGAAACAACAGAGGTTGAAAATAGATGTAATATTTATAAAGGAATCAAGGCTTTGAAAGCACCCTCCATACAGTGCACACACACACACACACACACACACACTCAGGAAAAACTCTTGAGGGTCCAGGTGACTGCTATCCTAAATGTGTCATTAGAAAACATGTCTCTTTTAAAAATAATAACCATGCCCTCTCTTTTCAATGGGACCATATTGCTCAAATGAAAACCTCTTTATTCCCACCCATACTATTAACCTTTGTAGTATTTTTCCTAGAGCAGTTTATACAGTTGTAATGTCAATTGCAGTGTTACACTTGGACAGCAAGTGAAGAAACTACTGTGAGAATTCTTGCAGTCTTACCCATGTTTTCATCCTAAGATGGTACTCTACCTTGTGAATAAAAAAGTAGAGTACAGATATACTTCAGTTAACAAAGTACATGTGTCCGTGGACATTACAGTATATTCCAGTGTATAAGACGACCTTTTCAGCTGAAAAGTCAGGGGCCGATGGAGGTGGCTGGCTGGGGTGGGGGGGAGCTTGGTAGCCACCTTATACCCCCCACCCAGTGCAGCTGCACGGGGGAGCCTTGCTGGGGGGTAGGGGGTCTTCTCCGTGACTCTGAGTCATGGAGAGGATCCCCTCCCAGCCAGCGAGGCTGCACGGAGGGGGGAAGCCTTGCTGGGCGGGAGGGGCTGAGCCTCTCCCAAACCGGCCAGCGATCCCCCTCGATTCCCCAATTCACAAGGAGGCTCTGGCCAGCCTCCTCGTGGGTTTGGGAATTGCGGGAGGTGGCTGAGCCTCTCCCCAGCCAGCCAGCCAGCCAGCCAGCCATCCCCTGCGATTCCTCAGCCAGCTTCGGGAACGTTTCAGGAAGGGTGGTTGGAGGGGGGGAAGCTTTCCAGCCACCACCCACCCTCCCCGAAGCCACGAATGGGAGCCCGGTCGTGGCTTCGGGGAGGGCGGGTGATGGGGGGGGGTCGTCTTATATGGTGAGTATACCCTAAAGTCTATATTTTGACTTAAAAATGGGGGGGGGTCATCTTATATGCCCAGTTGTCTTATACACCAGAATATATGGTACTTCTTTAACAGAAAATTTGGTACCACAGGCAGAAATAGTGCCAAATTAGTAGGGGTAAGTTCTTCCACCACAATAACTAAGAGCAATTCAACAGGTTTCAGGAAACTTTTTATTCAAAACTAACCATATGCATGTGTGGAAAAAAAATAATCATATCAGATAAGCTGTGCATAAGTAAACAAAAGCATTTTGAGCCTTCTCCAGGCCACATTAAGGCTTCTTCCAAAATGCAAAGATGTCTGCCTTGCCTTCTTTCTTTCTTTTATTACACTGGATCTTACTGTAGGGTTACAGTGTACCTTAATGAGGTGTGGGTAGGGGGCTTTGAGAAGCCTCTATAGCAGGATTTGGCTACCTCAGACCCCCAGGAGACATTGGAGGGTTGCATCCTACATCTGCTTCTATGAAAAAAGCAAAATAATTTTTGCCCCTAAATCCTTCCAAACACAGCTAGGAGACATGAGATGCAGCCTCAGCATTTTTGGTCCTTCCTGGGCCATTGGAGGCCCTGTCTACACGATGGAAAAAAATCCGTTTCGGGGGTAAAAAGTCTGAAAAGGCAGCCGTTCGAATGCGTATGATCTGCCTACGTGATTTTTTACCCCCCAAACTCCATATGACCCCCCGCTTGCCCAGCTGGCTGGAGCCAGTGATCCAAGCGGAGGTTTTAAATCTCCCGCTACTTTTTTATTCTATTTTAAAAGGTACCTCTTTTGTGGACAGTTAGTTTTCCCTATTTATAATGTAAAATAAAAATGAATATACAGTATGTAAAAATCTTCATTTCATCGACTTACCAGACTCTTGCTTAGGGGGGAATCAAACATGGCAGCCACTCCCAATTCCCCTCCTTGCTAGCCTTGCCCCCTCTGCTCAGCCAGCCAATCAAATTACACTGCCTGCTCGTATGTGTGTGAACGGGGTGTACAGACCGTCAACAATATGAACAGCTAGCTGTATGGATTTTAGCTCGAGATTTGCTAATCCTCCCAAACACCGAATCCACGTAGTTTACGGGTGATTAGCTAGCCCCTCTTCAGAAAGACACGTATACATCCGAATGGCTGTGTGTACACATGATCGATCTTCCAAACGCCATACATATTTTTTTTTTACCGTGTAGATGGCCCCTGAGGCCTAGCAGATGCCTTTTAAACAACAGGCAGTGAGCCGAAGTCACTTCCTGTTCACTTCCTATTTCAAAAAAAGTCTCTCCTGGATAGAAATTGCCCTGCCCCTCATGTGATGGCAATGCCTTCCCACCTCTAGAGGGCATTTTGGAGCAAAACAATTTTTTGAAAAATTTTGAAAAATTCTTTGATCCCTGTGGGGACCGGGACTTATTGGGAAGGGTGCAAGGGCTCAGGAAAATAACTGTGCAGTGTATGGAGGAAGCCACATACCAGGCAGCTATTAAAACTGACCTACATTATTATGCCTTCAGAACAAGAGTAACCCAAAAGAATGTAGATTGGGAAAAGCACAAGCAGTTACCTCCCTTTCCCTTTGGGAGAGGTGCTAAGGACAGGACTGCCTGAACTCCTTTTTTGTTGTTGAATTTAAGTTATCTATTGAAACAAGCAACAATGGACTTGAATAGCTGGGCTCAGACAGATTAACTTCTGAGAATCCAAGAGAACAAACCACTGTTTTGTTTTCATGTGAGAGTATAAAAGTTATTTTGAATTTATGACACTGAGAAAGTAGAGGCTTCTTTCTGTCTGTCTGTCTGTCTGTCTGTCTGTCTGTCTTGTAACTCAACAGAGCTTTCTTACTAAGAGGTTAGCCTGTCCCAGCTGCTATGTAAAGGGGTACAGATGACAAAGTAATCAGGGCTGCTTGAATCTCCCTGCCCCATCAAGGGCCACTGCATGCTATCAACTACCCTGTGATAAGGGTTTTAGGAGAGAGGAAGAGAATCAAGGAAAACATGGGGGCCAGTCCTAGATAGATTCCTATTTCCACCATCTTCCCTGTGGTAAAGATTTCAGAAGACAGGGAATAGCACAGAAGATAACACCAAGGCTTGCTCCAGTTCCAACTAAACTTGGGTGAACTCCATCTATCCTGTGGGAAGGGCATACTTTTTACACTTTAATGTCATACCCTCCAATATTTCACAGATGAAAACTGGAATATGTGTGGCCAAGGAATATCAGACTGTGGTCAAGAGGGCAAAATTTATTGATGAGGAAGAACACACAGATTAGAAGACATTGCAGCAGTTTGCTTTTGCCTGAGCCAACTGGGAAGGACAAGATTTTGTTCCTCTGTCACCTGCTGAATATATTGAGTGCAAACTACTTTTATACTTTGAGCTGGGTTTGCAGCAATTGAAGTAAGCTGAGGACAAAAGGGGGAAAGTGAGAGAAGAAGAGAGAAAGCAGCTGAAAATATAGAACAGTAGAGGATTTATCAGGACTATCCTTGCCTAACTGGGACAGGTAGAGGGTATGTAATATTGTTTCTTATGGGGATGCCTGGTTGAGGGAGGAAAGAAAGGGGAAAAAATGGAAAGCAGGGGCTACCAATGCAGAAAGAATCACAACCTGGAAACATCACCCAAGGAGACCTTCTGCTGTGCTTTCTGCAATTGGACTTGTTTATCTCGGATTGGCGTTTTCAGTCATCAGTGCGCTTGCAGAAAGTGTGGGATGAGTCCTTCTTGAATCTTCGTATGCGAAGAAATGCCAGAGAGAGAGTGTGTGTGCGTGCATGTGCGCGCACACACACCTTCAAATTACCTGTTGACTTATTGTGACCCCCTCATTAATTTCACAGGCTTTTCTTAGGCAAGGAATCTTCAGAGGTGGTTTTGCTAGTTCCTTCCTCTGAAATAAAGCCTATAGCACCTAGTATTTATTGGTGGTCTCCCATCCAAGGACTGACCAGAGCTAACCCTGCTTAACTTCCAAGATCAATCACAGAATCATAGAGTTGGAAGAGACCTCAAGGGCCATCCAGTCCAACCCCCTGCCCTGCAGGAATACACAATCAAATCATTCCCGACAGATGGTCAGATCAGATGGGATCTGGTGCTTTTAGGGTATTTAGACCTACCACCTAGTTAGTCAGGCAGTAAAAAAACATTAAAACTGAATGGTAACAATTACTACATCAACATCAATTAATAGAAGTAACAGGAATTAAAAAAAATATTTTTAAAAAATATCCGAAGATATGTTTACTCATATTTCCTTGGGAATGGAGTACCATAACTGTAGGGCAGCTATAGAAAAGGCCCTGATGCTGTTAGCTGTGAGAAATGTCTCTTATCCTGATAAGCCAAAAAACAAGGCCTCTGTGGTTAATTGCAACCCTAGGAAATCTCATGTGAGTACAGGTAATCTTTCCAACAACCCAATCCCAAACTGGCATGGAAGGCTAAACCCAAAACTTTGAATTTAGCCTGGAAATGCACATATATTCATATAGTGTGGTTGGTACAGAACTGATGTACAGTTGGCCCTCAGTATCCATGGATTCTGTATCCATGGATTCAACCATCCACAGCTTGAAAATATTCCAGTTTAAAAAAAAAATCCCAAAAGCAAACCTTGATTTTGCCATTTTATATAAAGGGTACCACTTTACTGCACCATTGTATATAATGGGACTTGAGCATCCATGGATTTTGGTATCCACATGGGTCTTGAAACCAAACCCCAGCGGATACCAAGGGCCCACTGTAATATGTCCTGAACTCTGACAGTGACACAACCACTCACCCCTGGTCATTGTAAGAGCTTAACTGGCTGCCTTTCCATTTTTGGGCACAATTCAAAGTACAGTACTGGTTTTTACCTTTAAGGCCTTTCCAGCCTTTCACTGTCCAGGTGCTAATTAAGCTGTGTCAGTTCAGTGTTGTTTAATTCCCTTTGTCTCAGCTGAATCTAATCTCATTAATTTCAGTGAGTGACCCTGAACTCTAATGTAGAGCAAGTTCTTTCTTCACATCATGCATAATTATATGAATCATGTGTCTTCTCTTAGTCCGCTGATCTTCTGAATGAAAAGGGCATGAATTCTTCCTCCATTCCTTATGGTAGAAGTGCCTCATCCGTTTGCTGTTTCTTCCTGCCTCTCCCAGCATTATGATTTGCCCCCACTTGAGATGAGAGAATCAGATTAATATGCAGGCTTTCAGTGCTGGAGATGAACATGGCTAACTCTTAAGCAGGATTTGTTCTTGTGAATTTTACCCCCCTTCTGCCATTTACTCACTCCATTTTTAATGGAAGCCTGGTTTGTTGCTGGTTTTTCTTAAGACATACGAGATTTTCACACAGGCTATATATCCTGTGGTAGGAACAGAACAGGGTCGGGAAAGGTTTTCCCTTTCGGACAACGTTGACCCCATTCTCTCCTGCATCCATCCTGCTCCCATGACTGTTCCGAAACAATGTAATCACAATTTTTCATCGTGAATAGACCTCCCGTTCCATCACTATCACGCAATCATGAGTGTGCGAACAGGAGCCCCGTTCCTGTTCCGAAATGACAGCTGTGGAGGGGAGGTCCATTCCGAGCACTTCCTGGTATGATCTGGACATCCAGGTAAGTGGCACCCTTTATTTTACCCTCCCTGTTTTGATTGTGTGATTTAAAGTGTGGTTTTGTGCTTGGTGAACTGATTTTATGTTTGGGGGAGTTTTATTTTTTAAAATTACCGCCCGGCCGTTATCACGCAATAACGTGATAACATTTCAGACGGCTGGTCATAAAAGCAGCTTTAAGATGGCTGCACTTACAGCCAGCCAGCGTAGGGAGGGGGAGCCCGTTCCTGCCACAGAATTAAGGTAAGTGTCTGAAAGATTTACATTATTCCGTGGCAGGAATGGGAGAGGAGGTGGTGAGGCAGTAATGGGGCATTTTGGCCCTGTGTGAAAATCTCCCCAGAATAACACTTTTGTGATTTTATTTCCTTATGAGAGGGAACATCATACTGTTACATCTTTTGCCGTGGCCCTCCACAAAATCACCTGACTTCGAATAGATTGACGTAACTCACCGGATTCCAGCTCACTAATCATAGAGCATAGTATTCTATTCAGCAGCAAACTGCTAGGTCTGGCTTGTGGCAGATACAATGAAAGATCATGGGAGGGGTATTTCCCATGTTTCTAATGGAATACATATGGTTATCCAGCTTAAGAAAAGTGTACTGCAGTTATATATATTATAACTTAATCTGTTTGAAAAGATTTCTAATGTATTTTCCTTGCTGCTCTGGTTGTGTAATTAGAAACATGCATGAAGTCTAAGGTTTCCATGGCTTTTTATGACTTCACAGCACTTATCTACATTATGAACAGATTGCTTGGGAGTACATGGTTTCCGAGTACATGGTTTCCGTTCTTTTGCTGCTACTGACTTAGAGGCTCCAAGGGTCTTGCTGCAGTTGCATGCTCTATGCCCACAGTAGATTTTTTGAAATTATTTATCTGCTTTACACCAGATTCAGACCTGCAATGCATTGTGTTAACTAACACAATAATAACAGCTGAGATAGCATTTCTTCATATGCAGCAGATTTATAGACAACAGGTAAAGAGTTTATTTCTAAGCCAGACAGCATATACCAGGGGCATGCAAATGTCAGGCTTTTTGGAATTACATACTGTGTCCCCTCTGCATTGTAATAACTAATTTTAGATGACAAGTTACTGTATTTGTAATTCATTTTTTTTCAATAACTAAAGTGTAACAAAGTCATGTTGTGATTATAAAACAATGAGGGATAACCACTTTGTGGCATGAATGTACGGTTTAGTTAGTTTTATACTTTCTTCCTATGAATGTAGAGCTGGAATAAGAGAATATACTTGCAAAGACTGTTTTTGTATTGCTGTATTGGTCACAATCATCATCACCACTACCATCATTTGGTGACCATCACTCTTATCTTCTGTCTTAACTACTTCAGGCCTCAACACTGCTGTGTTGTACGTAGCTGTTTGGAACTCTGCTGTGCTGCAAGACTGCATTTTTCTTTGTTTGTTTTACTGTTTCCTAGTTTTGTTGTAAACAATATGGTGATTTGTTCAGTTGATGATTGGTATTACAGTATTTTCTTAAAATTATATTTAGACTAAATAATTAAATGCTGGCAAAACTCTGCAATAAAAGGGTTGTAGATAAGTAGGTGTAGACAGGAGGAAGAATGCTGGATATTTTGCCTCCCTAGGCTTGCACAGGATGTTCCTTTTAAGAGTTGTGACATAACCTGCCGTTTGCATTACAAGAGCTGAAGTGACAACATAAGTTTGGGCTGCCCAGTGGTGTCGTTCACATTTCTATTCCTGCTTAGTATGTCCAACTGAATTTCTGGAGAGCCATTGCATCAGTCTGTTGCAGCAAAAATGAGGATCTGATCGTGCTTTTAAGTGGCCATGGATGCTTATGCCACAATACATTTGCTAGTTGTTACACAGCTATAGGAGTCTTTTCAGATCTAATTCATGTCTCCCCCCTGCCCTACAAGCAAGCATACAGTACAACATTTTTTCTAACATGCTAAACAGAATGGGGGAGATTTTTATTGGTGGTTGTTGTATCAAAACTAAGGAAATATTTGAATCTCAAAGTTAGTAGCAGTTTTGGAAGAACAAACAAGGAAAAATAATCTTCACTCCCCCCCCCCCACCATATTAAAAAAATCTGCATGTTGAGACTTAGAACTGTGATTTTAAATATCTCTTTTGGATGTTCCCATTTTAACATCTTTCCATCCTGCTTCTGCGCTTTTCTTCTGCCAGCTGCTCATCTAAATAAGATCTCTTACCATTCCTTGAACAACCAGGGAGAAATTCAGCTTCTCTCACCACAGTGCTATAGTAACAGGAGAAGTTTCACCTGCAGTTTTTAGAGACAAAATGATCGGCCCTTAAATAGCCAGGAATTCATCAGGGCTGCTTTAAGACATGTTGCTTTCAGAGGCAAAGAACAAGATTTGCCACTTCCATTCTAGATATATAAGTTGACTGACTGGGCTTGAAGCTGAACCTTACTTCAAAACGGGCAAAGAAATAAAATCCTCTACCACAACTGATGGTAGCAGGTCCATTTAGTGGGTGCAGAACAGGCTGTTTTCCAAGATAGGGGACTGGCTAGGGGTCTCAGAAGGAATGCCTATGGGGTGGTCCACTGCTGCCCTCTACTACCTGCTACCAGAAGTAGTTAGAATCATAGAATTGGAAGGGACTGCAAGGGCTATCTAGTCTCAAACTCTCTGCCATGCAGGAATACACAAGCAAAGCACTCCTGAAAGATGGCCATCCAGCCGCTGCTTAAAGACCACCAAAGAAGTAGAGTCTACCACCCTCAGTCTATTAAATTTGTTGTGTAAGTCTGTCAAATAATAGGGACAGGTCTGCCTTCCAGTGGACCATCTTTAAAGGGGACTGTAGGCAACTGAAGTGAATAGAGTCTTATGATATTTGAAGGTGTTTGAATCTTTCCTTACATTACATAAGTGCTGTTGTCATTATTGTTGTTTGTTGTTCTGTGCCTTCAAGTCAACTCCAGCTTAAGGTGACCCTGTATTAGGGCAGGATTTACTCAGTGGAAGTTTGCCATTGCCTTCCTCTAAGGCTGAGAGTGTGATTTCCGCAAGGTCAAGTGTCTTTCTATGTGGCTGAGCAGGGTCCTGTCTAAATGGTCAAAATAATCCTCAAAAAATTCGCTGGGAAATCGATCAGTCTTAACGGGAATCCACATTGATGCATTGTATTCAGAAGGGGAGCAGCTAAAAACTCCAAAAGCTACACCTGGAGAGCCTTCGTGGCTTTTCTCAGAGTTTTAAAAAAGCTCTGTAAGGGATGCGTATTCCCACTCGTTAAGACAGTCACATTTGCATTGCTGCGCTTTTCTATAGGAGAGGCAGTGCATGCTGATTGGATAGATGAGCAGTGGGGTGGGACTTGCAAACAGGGCAAGCCCCCACAGCTACCATGTTGGATATTCGGCTTAGCGAGTGATCGGTAAGGTGATAAAACAGTAACCTTTCTCTCACTTTTTTTTGTAAACATGAAATATCGCTTGTTCACATCATGGTAAACCTTTTTTAAACAAAATTCATCAACGGCAGATCTAAAAATGTGAGTAATTCACTTGCAGCAGCCATCTTGGCTAGAGGTTATACAGAGCTTATAGGGTCTGTAAAATCATTAAGACAGTTTGCAGCTGCAGTTTGCAGTTTCCTCCCATCCTATAGACGACCCCCTGGTGTCCCAAAAGCCTAGTCCAATATTCAACTACTTCATGCTGGGTCTCTTTGATTATAGTAATAGGGCTAACCATCGTAGCCACCAGATACTATACATTCAAGATCATTGTGGAAAACAAGGAGGATATAAAAACAACCAAGAGTCTAGTGGAATAGTAAACACTTACCAACTTATTATGGCATCGATTTTCATCAAGAGAACTGTGGTTCATGAATTCTGGTTCACACCACACTAGCTCAACCATAGAAGCATATTTTCCAACTATTAGAATAAAGTAAGTGAAACAACTGCCATTTATTTAGTATCATTTGTGTTGTAGCATTTCCTACGGCACCACACAAACACATCTTTGTTTACATTTTTAGAAAATTGTTACTAAATGTAGACTCTGTTGTTACCATAGCCAGACCCTTTTTGGTGCACGCCACTAGCAGCTGTACTTTTTTCAGGGTTTTGTCATATTGGAAAGGCAGACAAATTTGGCCAGCAATAATAAATAGATTAAATAGAAATATTGTTTATTTAACTTTCCTGTACATAATATTTAATAATAATTAATGTGAAATTAAGGATTTCATATACCATGTTTTTTAATAAAAATATTTGGGGGGGGGGGAAACTTGTCCTGTCTATTTGCATCCAGAATTGGAGGCCGCCACCACCAGGATGGATGAAGGATGGGGGCTCAATCTCTCTCTTTCTCGCAGTGTCTGCCCTCCTCATTGTCTCCAGGCGCTGCCAGGTTCTCTTTGCCTTCCTGCAAGTATCTCCCCGATTATCCCCCATGCAAAAAATTAACATGGCCGCCATCTTGATTTGCAGCCATGTGAAATTCAAGAGTGGAGAGCTTTGCAGCCTGTCATTTTTGAGAAAACACCGTGGAGACAAAACGATGCTGCTGCAAATTGGCTATATGTGCAGACATGAGCATTATTTCTTTTCTTCTAGACAAGCCTCTAATGTTATTGTCTTAGGTTAGAACAAGATTACACCCATGGCCTCTCTGCTTGCAAGAAAACAGGCTCTGCACACCTCCTGCGGAACTTAGAACAGTGTGGATCATGAAACCAGCATGTCTTCTCTTAAAGGTTTTATGCTAAAGTTTGTATTGTAACAGCTCTTTTATGGTTCAACTGTTTTAAAGACACTTGGGGTTTTGGTCCTTGTTTCTACTTGCAGGCTGTTTTTTAGGGATAACATGATAGAACTATGTGTGATGTACATTTAAATTCTGTAATGTTTAAGTCTTCTTCCAAATATCCAAATAGATCAAGGGAAGTGATAGTGCCGCTCTATTCTGCCTTGGTCAGACCTCACCTAGAATACTGTGTCCAGTTCTGGGCACCACAATTCAAAAAGGATATTGACAAATTGGAGCGTGTCCAGAGAAGGGCAACTAAAATGGTGAAAGGTCTAGAAACCATGCCTTATGAGGAGAGACTTAGGGAGCTGGGTATGTTTGGCCTGGAAAAAAGATGGTTAAGAGGTGATATGATAGCTCTGTTTAAGTATTTGAAGGGGTGTCATGTTGAGGATAGAGCAGGCTTGTTTGCTGCTGCTCTAGAGACTGGAACACGGAGCAATGGATGCAAGCTCCAGGAATAGAGATTCCACCTCAACATTAGGAGGAACGTTTTGACAGTAAGAGCTGTTCGGCAGTGGAACACACTCCCTTGGAGTGTGGTGGGGTCTCCTTCCTTGGAGTTCTTTAAACAGAGGCTGGATGGCCATCTGTTGGGGATGCTTTGATCGTGATTTCCTGCGTGGCAGAGGGTTGAACTGGATGGCCCTCGTGGTCTCTTCCAACTCTACAATTCTGTGATTCTATGATATATCCTCTTTGGTAACATAGTGGGTCCTCAATATCCACTGGGGTTTGGTTCCAGGACCCCCATGGATACCAAATTCCGTAGATGCTCAAGTCCCATTATATACAATGGATAGGGTAGTAAAATTACATTCCTTATATAAAATGGCAAATGGCAAGTTTTGCTTTTTGGAATTGTTTTCTAAAAAGTTTCAAACTGTGGTTGGTTGAATGCATGGAAGCAGAACCTATGGATACGAAGGATCAACTGTAACTCCTTATATGATATTTTGAATGTTCAAAGGGTTTCACATGCACATTCTTTCTAAACTGTTGACAACAGAGGGCTGAGGTTTCAGATCCTGTATTGGGCCCCAAGCATGATTGTGGACTATATTGCTGCCTAAATTCAGTGACATTTGGCAGCGGCTACAATGACTCTTCATCATGCAGGTGGTGTCAGAGTAATCACCAAAGAGACTTGCTAGTGTACAGAGTCTCCATACCTTAGGGAAGGAAAGATGGTGCTTTTTTCGCCTGTGGCAGTCCCATCACTGATTCTCACCAGCACCATTGATTATGGGGCAGTGATTACTGCAAATACACATCCAAGGGCCTGCTTGGGGGCCATATAGTGTATACCCCCCCCCTTTAGCATAAACATGCAGGGTAAGTTAGTGGCATTCACCTACTGCAGATACCCCTATTGAGAACAGTGCCTTGCCTGAGGCCTCTCAGTGAATTCATGGCCAGAGCTTGACAAAGCTAGGGTTTGGGGGTTTTTTTGGACTTCAGTTTCCAGAATCCTCCAGAGTTTTTAAAGAGTACAGCTTTGCTCTGTTTGTGGCTTAAGTGAAGTGTGAATTGGGAATTTCCTATCTCTTGCTTACACTGAGCACTTTGCAACAACATCTGAAGAATGACTAATTGTTTTTGGAGGCCTATGAAGCATCACACTGCATGCAGATGAACTAAAAATGATAGGGGGTGAGATTTTCTGCCTGTGCATTAATTTTGCTATTCCTGTTTGTAATAGATGCCAATGCAAAAACTGAGGGGAAAAACAACACTGAGCAAATCTTGCCAGCCATTTCCCTACAATTGGTACTCTAGTGGGCATAGAGCTCTCAGAGCAACAGCATAATTGATGATGAATTCAAGGAACAAGCAGAGGAAGTAAAATCCAATAAGCACCTTACCAAACAATGCCCTCATTTATCAACTGTATTAAGCTCCTGAGTGGGTGTGCAGTAAAGGGATTCTACTTCACTGTCTTTTACAGTGTGGGTTTGCAAACAACTCAAGCTTCCTGGAATACTTCCCTACACTTTATTCTAAAGGAGACCTATTCATGCCTTGCCTGCTTGAGCAGTCAAAATAATAATAATAATAATAATAATAATAATAATATACAGCTGCATATCCATATTAATAGTCTTGATCTAGGACCCATAGTTAGCCAATACAGTTTATTAGGATATCAGACTGGATGCAAAGCAGTCTTGAGGGTGAGGGAAAAGATGGTTTGAAAACTGCCAAGACTCCTGGGATTTGTAGTTTGTTGTGCCACCAGAGCTCTCTGGCTATCTTGCAAAACTACAAATCGCAGTATTCCATAGCATTTGAACCACATCAGTGAAAGTGGTTCAGACTGCATTATTTCTTCAGTGTGGCAAAAGTCCTAGTCTGAGAGACAAGAGGGAAAGGTGAGGCTTCCCTGGGCTTTTGGGGGACAGTGTACTGTTAATTCCCTGAGCTTGGATGCAACAAGGGATCTCACTCTGGATAAAGCATCCTTTTTATTCTAAATATAACTCAAGTTGGCATCTTTTCCAGATCAAGAAACAAACACTATTTTAATTGCACATGGAACTGGCAAACTCTTGGCAAGCTATTAAGGGGGCAGACTCGGCATCTTTATTGGCAAAACTGTATAGTCCAGGGTTCCTGTTTGCTGAACTTTTAATTGCCATAAAACAGATTCTGTGAGACCCTTGAGTGGCGGCATTAACCAACTGATATGGGATGGCTAAACTAAGTACGGTACTCTGTATTATACAGGCATCCCTAAACTAATTTAGCTCCTTTCTGTTCCACTGCTGCAAGCTTCTGTTGCTTTTCCTGTGGCAGAAGTGGAAGCTCCTTTATTAAGCACATGATTGGCAGAACTGCGTCTGCCTCCATTCAGGTTCAAGCTGAGTCCCCAGCAGTTTGCCTCAATTGCGGCTTTCTATAAATCATTCAGACTTGTCAGTCTTCTTTTTCTGGCACAGTGTATTCCTCTTTTTAAATCCTCTGCAAAAAGAAACTCTTTCAAATGTACTTAGCAAACATCTACTACCATCACAGCTCCTTACTAGCCATGCTTGCCTAAACTGATGCTATTAAATAAACAGCTTTCCCTGAGAGTCCAGATGTGTTGGACTACTACTTTTGTAGCCACAGCTATGCTGGTTTGGAGATTATAGCCTGAATCCTGTCGTTAGTCCCAAGTAGAGTAGACCTATTAAATTAGTGGGATTCACCATTCAACAATTAATTTAGTGAGTTTACTCTGGTTAGGACTAACTAACACGATTAAGCCCTGTGAGACTTGTAGTCCTGTATCTTGAGAGCACTGAGTTAGAGGATGCCATTTTAGACTGTACTTAGTGGCCAAATTGATCACCAACAATGGTCCACCCTGGGCTCACATTGGGAGGCATGGAGATGCACTATCCACAATGCTGCAGCCTTATTTGAGAACTCACGCCGAACAAGTCTTGAAGAGAAACAACAACGCAGAAAGAATCACAACCCGGTAACATCACCCGAGGAGACCTTCTGCTGTGCTTTCTGCAACCGGACTTGTTTATCTCGGATTGGCCTTTTTAGTCATCAGCACGCTTGCAGTAAGCATGGGAAGAGTCCTTCCTGAATCTTCGTTTGCGAAGAAAAGCCATAGAGAGAGAGTGAGTCATTTGTGAAATGTCTTCTCATAGGAACCAGGCACCTACCCTGGAAAGAAAGTGTCTATGGAAAATTAGGAAAGCAAGAGAGACTTGTGTTTCATAGCTGTTAAGCACTACCATCCTGCTCATATTTGCTACTGGAGCATGCCAACCTGAGAATAATTGCTTAAACGCATTTGAGGGCAGCAAAATACGGAAGGAAGATGGCTAGATTTCTTTCCTGGCTTGCTACATTTGGTGTAGAGCAGGGATCCCCAACTTTTGGATACATGGGAAGCACATTAGAGGGTCCAACAAGAGGGCCACACTTATGAATCAGAATGTGAAGAAACATGACCAGTTAATTAAAGTCAAAGTCAAGGGTCACCGAAGAACTTTAAGTTGAATTCCATTCAATCATGGACTTAAAAAGAAAAGAACAGTTACTATCCATCTATCTAGTTCTAACCTACATTATCATTGCTTAGCTTTACTGTTCCTACTCTGCCTGATATTGCTCTTGGATGTTTATTTATTGCCAGCCTCTTCAGTTTGGACCTAATATGTCAAGCCTTGCAGCGTGGGAACAGTGGTGTGAGAGGAGGCGGGAATTATTTCTTCCTTTTCACAATGTGTTTCCAATTAAAACCACTTCCACTTTAGCTGTTGTTCTCAAAAAAGCAGCAGAAGGATTTCATTGGAACCATGGCAAAAAAGAGACCCTTGCCTCCCTATGTACTGCAGTCATCAGCAGTACTGAACCTGTTCACAGTTTAGGAAGAATTAAAAGCTGGCTTAAATGTCTGTGCTCTCAGATGTGATAGAGCAGAGTTGCAGTCCTACACACATTGAATATCATGGGCTTTCAGGTGTGGGGAGAGAAATGAAGAATTGAAGTTTAAATCTACACATGGCTACAATTCATTAATTTTTTTAAAAAAGGAGTACCCTCCAGGGGGTGGCAGAAACAGGTGAGAAAATGAAGAGACAGAAAGAGTAGCACCCCATTTGGGGCAAAAAGGTATGTTATTGGTCCAAAAAGTTGGTCCAAAACTATAGATGCAGGGTGCACATATATGTCACTGTCAGCCAGCCAAGACTCAGTGATGGGATGAAGAGTAAAATGGTTGCTGGTGGGGTAAAGGGAGCTGAATGGAGGAAGATGGGAGAAGAGGGATCCCAGAAGCTTCCCTGCAGAGAAAATCCTTCCTTCCCTTTCAACCTGAAGGGCCCCTCATGGGCTCCTGCAATCACAAATGTTATCAAAAGACTCTGAGAGGGGAGGAAGAAGCCAACAAGGCAAAAAGCAAGGGCAAGAAGGTCTTGTGGGTGAAGGTGGAGGGAACTTTTCCTGCTGGCAGCAACAACTGTCCACCAATAACCATACCCACCCCTTTCCTGTCTTTCCCCCTACCCATTATTAATTTATAACACTAAAATATAAAGTAACACATTTAGGAAAACTTATAAAACATTAGACAAAACAAAACGAATACACACACTAAAATTGTTTATACATAGACTAACAAAATAAACCAAAACACAAAAATACAGACATTGAGCTTCCCACATGATGGGGAGATGGCTAATAGCAAATAAATATAATCATTTACATAATTTCAACCTTTCTCATATATAAACTAAATTTCTATCATATGAGAATTCATAGGATTTTATGGCAAAGTAACCTATTTCTTCTTGAAATGGAGTAAAGGTTGTAAATAAAATACATAATTTTTAAAGATCTGTGGATGGTTTTCAAACTATCTATAGCTCCTTTTTCATTCTAAACAATAATTCACATTATTCATCAATATGTCAAATTTGTTCAGTCTTTCAACCCAGATATGTTTAGGTTTCAAAACTTCTTTTGTGAGTAATTTATAAATGGTTCCCAGTCTTTTACCCACCCACGCATTTTTAGTGTGCAAAAATACACCAGTCTTATCTAAACTTTTTGCAAAAACATGCCTGTCCATTTTCTCTCCCTTTCCTGCTCATTTTTTTCTGTTATTTTAGCAAAAACATGCCAGCTATCTTCTCATCCCTCCTAGCAAAAATACACCTGGAGTGCTGTTGCTTCTGCTTTCAGAGGAGCTATATATATTTTTTGCTTCTGTCAGCCCACCCTTTTGTTTCTCTACCAAGCTAGAACTTTTCCTATAAATCATAAATACCCATTCACTAACCTGCTTTGCTCCCCCTCTGAAAGCCTCTGAAGGGGTGAGTGTGAAACCAAATAAATCAATTGGTATTTGGGCTTGGCTTGAAAGGCAAAAAGACTCATTCACACAACTGCTTTGTAGGTGTTTTTTTTTAACACAAAAAAAGCCCTCACTCAATATGGTATTGCAAACTAGGGTGTGTCTGAGTGTGAGTGAATGGGTCTCTGAGCTTTGCTGGTTGGCAAAGCACCTGGGGCTCAGTTACACGGCAGTTTTTATCCTGGGGAGAAGCAAGATCTGGAGATCTTGAATCTGTCCCATACTGTTCCCACGATTTGTCATTGGTAGCAGAAGCCGTTTTTTGGATTTGTTGTTTACACGTACCTCCATCCCGGGAAAGGGACACACAGTAGAGCTGTATCTCGATAGGTCGAACTTTGGAGCAGACTGGCTTGCAAGGGAAGCCTGGCAATTCTGGAGCTGCCATTTTTGGTATGGTCAGACTCGAAGAACCCCCACCTGCTACAGCTACCCTCGCCTCTATGGAGTACACCTGCCTGCACTGCATGGCTTCTCCCTCCTGCCCTCGCTGCTGCGCAAGGCGGGGAGGGCTTCTCCGTAATTGAAAGTCACGGAGAAGCACCCCTCACCCTACGTGGCTACTCCCTCCCGTTCTTGCCTTTGCGCGAGGTGGGGGTGGCTTCTCCATGACTGACAGTCACAGAGAAGCTCCCCCGCCCCCCGTGCAGGGCCGGTTTAAGGAATTTTGGGGCCCCCTGCAGTGCTTTATTTTGGGGCCCCCAAATGTTTATCTCAGGTCAATGTAACCTAACCTATTCACCGTACAGGATGTTCAGATCACAGTAGGGCCCCCGTATCCATGGATTCATTATCCATGGGACACAAAACAGCACACCTACCCTAGAGTCTTCCTAGTAAATGTGTCCTCCCTAGTGGTTTTCTAGGCCCTCCAAGGCAACTCTATGGTATTTTAAACCAGAAGTCCCATTTTTATTCATGGTTTTCAGAATCCACCCCCCCGAACCAATCCCCAGTGGATAAGAGGGGGCTACTGTATTACATAATTTGACACCAATAATTTAGTTTAAAAACTATATTATAGGCACTAACATAATATTTTTAGTTTATTAGCAATTAATGTAATGATGTAGATTTTCTCAAAGAAAAGAAAGAGTAGACTACAAGCTAAACATGAGTTAGCAGTGTGATGCAGCAGCAAAAAATGCTAATGCGATTCTAGGCTGCATTAATAGTGTCTAGATCAAGGGAAGTAGTAGTATCACTCCATTCTGCTTTGGTCAGACCTCACCTGGAATATTGTTTCCAGTTCTGGGCACAACAATTCAAGAAAGATACCGAGAAGGATGTTGGGAGGTCTGGAAGCCAGTATGCCCTATGAGGAACGGCTTAGGGAGCTGGGCATGTTTAGCCCAGAGAAGAGAAAGTTAAGAGGGGACATGATAGCCATGTTTAAATATTTGAAGGGGTGTCATACTGAGGACGGAGCAAGCTTGTTTTCTGCTGCTCCAGAGACTAGGACACGGAGCAATGGACTCAAACTATAGGAAAAGAGATTCTACCTAAACATTAGGAAGAAGTTCCTGACAGTAAGAGCTGTAAGGCAATGGAATACTCTGCTGCCTGGGAGTGTGGTGCACTCACCTTCTTTGGAGGTTTTTAAGGAGAGGCTGGATGGGCATTTGTCAGGAATGCTTGGATTGTGTGTTCCTGCAGGGCAGAAGCCAATCGGATGGGATGGCTGTTGGGGTCCCTTCCAGCCCTATGATTCTAGGCTGCATTCAGAGCCTGGGAAAGTTACTCTTGGATTACACCTCCCAGAATCCCCCTGCCAGCACCCTTCTCAAGATCTGGTTGCATTGTTCCTTTTCCAGCATTCTCTAGCCCAGTGGTTCTTAACTTGGGGTCCGCAATGTCCTCACAAGGGGTCCACAAAGGCTTGAAGACTGCTTGGCCCACCTCCTCCCTGTAGTGGAGTAGCCATGTGACAGGAACCAAGGCAAAGGCTGGCTGGCTTGGCCTGCACATTGCCATTCAATCCACTCCAGCCACAAACTTGCAGGAAGAAGCAAGAGTGCCTCTGAGGGAAAGTTTAATGGATGGTGTAATTGTTGTTGTTGTTAGCTATTATTATTAGGGTTTTAAATCTTGAGTTAAGTCTTGGGGCAACAAAAGATATTTAAAGGGGGTCCCTGGTAAAGAAAAGGTTAAGAATCGCTGCTCTAGGCCAGTGCCTCTCACATAGCACTAATGGGATACTGGTGTTTTAGTGACAACAATAAAACCATTGTTCCCAGTAATATTACTCCAAATTTTAATTTATATTCTTTATACAGTATTCTTCTGTTAAAAGAGTTAAGAGTGTTGTAAAAGTTTCAGCATTGCACTATGACTATGGAGACCAGGGTTTGAATCCTTACTCAGCCATGAATACCCCACTGGCTGACCTTAGGCAAGTCACACTCTCTCAGCCTCAAAGGAAGGCAAAGGCACACACCCTTTGAACAAACCTTGCCTAGAAAACCCCATGGTAGGTTTGCCTTAGTCAGAAATGACTTGAAGGCACATGGGCAAACACACACAAATGCAGGCTGAACTCAGTTGGCAAGGCAAGGCAAGGCAAGGCAAGGGAAGGGAAGGGAAGGGAAGGGAAAGAAAGAAAGAAAGAAAGAAGCCCTTTCCGAGCTCAAATTCCCTGTCTCTCTCATAAACACACACTCACCGCCTCCGCGGTAGCAGCAAACTCCCTCCAGCTTCTGCCACGGAGGGCTGCTGTTTCTTTCTCTTTAGTTTTGGAGACATTTTTTTTTAAAAAAAGCTAGCCGGTTTTTGGAGGAGGAGGGCGGGAATGTGGTGGAGTCTCCTTTTTTAGAGGTTTTTAAACAGAGGCTGGATAGCCATCTGTCTTGACTCCAGCAACAAGTTAAAAAGTAAAATAACCACCCCATTGTGCATGGCAGCCCCCCCCCCCAAGATCCCCGTGGCCCCCTGAAAGCAGTCACTCACTCACTCACTCACAGGACCAGCTGCTCTGCCTTTCCTCCTTCACAGCAATGCAGCCAGGGACTGTCTCCAAATTACAACTTCCCAAGAGCAAACCCTTTATCTCCCGCACGAGCTCAGTGCTACTACCACGCCCTGCCTGAAGAGGGAGGGGGAAGGGGCTCCAAAGGAGCGGAGGAGCCGGCTGCTGTCTCCTGGCTGTCTCCTTCATCAGATAAGGTCAGCACTCACCAGGGGGCCCCCTTCACCCCGAGGCCCCCCGCCAATGCGGATCTGGCAGACAGGTTAAACCGGCCCTGCCCCCGTGGCTCTGTGCAAGGTGGGGGGTGGCTTCTCTGTGACTGTCAGTCACAGAGAAGCCCCCCACCTCATGCAGCGGTGAGTGAGGGTGGGTGGGAGTAGCTGTGCGAGGCGGGGGGCTTCTCTATGACTGTCAGTTACAGAAAGCCACCCCCCCGCCTTGTGCAGTGGCAAGGGCTGGAGGGAGAAGCCACACCCTGCCTCGTGCAGCAGCGAGGGTGGGAAGGAGTAGCCACTTGGGGAGGGGAGCTTCTCTGTAGCCGCGTGGGTGGTGGCTGGCCCGTGCGGCACTCACCCACCTCACCACTGACTACGACAACTGGTCCCTCAGTGGAAGAAGCCTCTACAGCCAGCGGTGAGCCAGGAGAAAGGGCCAGGGAGGGGAGACACCTCACCTGGCTCTCAGCTGGCTTCTTTGGAGCCAGCGGAGGACCCTACGGAGGGTCATTCCAAAATGGCAGATGAAGAATTGTAAGGCTTCCCTTGCAGGCCCGCCCCCTCCAATGTCCGACCAATCCGAAATCATCCCATTTCCCAGGATGATTCCAGATTGTTCAGACAACCAATAGCACGGGTTGCCTCGGACTATCCAAAAAAGTTCCTGAAAAATAGAGGGATGGAAAGTCATGGGTTAACTGGGCTTTTTGTTGCCCCTCCTTCTGAATAGCCCGTGATGTGTGTGAACTACTAGGGTTCGGCACAAATTCTTGTTGTTTGTTTGTTTTTTGCTGTGTAAACGGGCCCCTGGAATTGCCAAAAATGCTTGTTTGGAAAAAAAAGACTGGGGGGCCGTCTAAATGGCGAAAATACCCCTCATGGAATTCACAGGAAATCCTACCAGTCTAAACAGGATCCAGCACCAATCCACGCTATTTGGAAGGAGTGGTGGTCAAAACGGCAAAAACAACAGGGTAAAGCCTTCACAGATTTCCCTGTACTTTTTCACAAACTGTGAGGCTGCTGTGCATTTTTGCTCATTTGAATTATAGAACAACTCAAAAAAACTCAAAGGGAAGCACAAAGCTGATTGGCTTGGTGAGAGTGGGGGTGGGGCTTGCTCAGAGAGCAAGCACCCACTGCCACCATGTTGGATTTTCGCCTTCATGATCGCTCGCTAAGGCGATAAAAAGGATTGGTATTTTCTGTTTTGCTTTGGAGAATCGCAACTCCTGCGGTGGTAAAGAACTAACATGAGTAAATCACTCATAAGTGCCATCAGGAATTTGAGGCTTATGGGGGCTCCCAAGGCCAACCCCCCCCCCCGCTTAGACATGTCACTGCTGCTGCGAGATGCCAATACTACAAGGTATTTGGAATTTTCCCCCCTCGTGTAGATGGGCCCTAAGAGGACGCTGACAAAAAGCGGCCCTTGAGCTGCTTAGAGATCAGAAGAATACATGTAAGCTTTGCAAGAAAGGTCAGGGAAAGAAAGAGAGGAAAACACCAAGAGATGTTGCTGCTTGAGACAACCTGAGGGAAAAAACCAGGAGGATGTGTGATTCCTTCCCTGCTTTGTAGATGAACTGAGCAAATGTGTGTTTGACATCCATATAGTTGTGCCACATACAGTTCACCTGAAAGACTGCTTGCTGCCCACAGCTGTTGGAATGTGTTTTCTCAATAATCATCATGCCTTGTAGTGTCAGAGATTACTACTATTACTAGTATGTCTACTATCCTGTCACAGCCCACTACCAGACTACTGCTATGGGTTGTTTATATGACTGAGACAACCTGAGTTTGTTTCTATGTTTTTGCAATTTAGGTGTACCCTACATTAATCTTCCTCTAACCAGGTGCTTTCTGGTGCGTTGAACTACTACCCTGATCATCTCCCATCAATGGGACTTTTTGAAAGCTGACTGGGAATGATGAGAGCTGTACTCCAACACATTTGAAGGGCACCCTGTATGAGAATACTTCCTCTACACCTTTGTGCTGGTTACCGTTTCCTAACCAACTTGACTGCTATTATTGACTGCTAGATCTAAAAGGCTGTCACAGACAGGAAGGGGCAGGCCTGTTCGCCGCTGCCCCTGAGGGTGGGGCCAGGTCTAATGGTTTTAAATTACAGGAGGGTAGATTTTGATGATTAGAAAGAACTTCTTGATGGTAAGAGTAGTTTGACAATGAAACCAATTACCTAGAGAAGTGGTGGGGTCTCTTTCTCTGGACATATTCAAAAATAGGCTGGACAGCTACCTGCTGGAGATGCAAGCTTAGCTGGAATTCCTGCACTGAGCCCCGGGTGTGTCTGGACTTGATTGGCCTATGGCAATGCTTCCCAAACTTGGCCAACAGTGAGGAATTCTGGGAGCTGAAGCCCAAAGCAGCTGGAGGACCAAAGTTTGGGAATCACTGGCCTATGAGACCCCTTCCAACTCTATGATTCTATTGTTTATTTCCATGAAGTCCACAACATATATCTTGAATCCAGTTTTTCCTAGTTAAGGCCATCTCTGGCCCCACACTGTGTATTATAAAGTTAAGCTTATTATTGTTTGGGAGGCTTTGCCTTGTAGTTCTTTTTCAGTTCAAGGCTGGAAGATTGCTCCACCACAATCAGATTTAGATTCAGCATCTGGTAATCAGTCTGAATAATTCTGATATGCAGCTAACTATTTTCTAAGTTGCTGTTTGTTCTACATTCCTTTTTTAAAAACATTCAGTATTTGTGTTCTTTTTCAGGTGATTATAAATAGCACTATCACACCTAATATGACCTTCACCAAAACATCACAGAAATTTGGCCAGTGGGCTGATAGCAGAGCAAATACTGTGTTTGGCCTGGGTTTTTCTTCTGAACAGCAGCTAACCAAGGTAACCAAATTTCAGTGTATTTGTTGTTGTCGCTTTTGTGTAAAATCTGTATATATTTCTCTTGGGTATATTGCCATTTCCAGTATGCTGATTGGCTGCTTAGGAAACTGACCAACCAATCAAAGCTTGGTTGGGCACCAATCAGCACACTGGGGGCAGGAACATGTGGACTTTTAAGTCCTTTCTAAACATGGCCACTGGCAAGGAGGTGTGAGTAGCATGGGGGGGGGGATATGGCATGGTGTGTGTGAAGGTGGCGGGGGGCACAGGGAGGGTGGCAGGGGGTGGCGGGGTGGCAGTGAGGGGTGCGGTGGCACAGGGGGCGGCGAGGTGCCACGGGGGGGCAGCAGGGAGTGTGGGGAGGGGGCGGCAAGGGGGGCAGTGGCATGGCAGGGAGATGAGGGGTGAGGTGCTGCGGGGCGGCGGGGTGCTGTGGAAGGGTGAGAAGGGGACAGCGGGGAGGGCAAAGTGCTGCAGGAGGTGGGTGGGGAGGAAGGTTGCGGGGAGGGCACCAAGGGCTACAGTGGCATGGCGGGGGGGTGAAGGGTGAGGTGCCACGGGGGGGTGGCAGGGGGTAAGGCGGGAGGCGCCGGGGGGGGGGGGGACAGCGCGGGACCCGTGTGTGTACCATCGTGTGTGTGTGTGTGTGTCTAGCATGTGGTGTATGTTACACTGGGTATGCAATAATCTCAGTGTACTAAAATTACGAAGATGTGGATCTAGTGGGAGTCATATATAGACTACAGTAGATTTGTTCCTGGTCATTACTTCTTTGACACAAAGTATGGTTACCTGAGACAGAAATATCATGGAAAGAATAAGGGTGGGTTGCTATACTGCAAAAAAGAAGAGCAGTTCAACATGTTCCAGCAAACTTTTTCTTTGAAATGCACAATATGTGCTTGTGAAATGAAACAGCCAGGTCAGGTAAGCCTTGCATAAGTAAACAAAAACATTTTGAACCTTCTTGAGACCACTTGAAGGCTTCTCCTTAAGTGCATCCACGGATGGCTTTCTCTTTCCCCAATCTCCACTTTTATAATTTCCAATTTGGTGGCCAAACTTAATAGAACTATGCTTTTTTAACATGTTGAGGGAGCTAAATGAGACAGACTTATCTTCTCTCCGCTTTTCCCGTCTGTTTTGCCGTACACACATGCTCAGTCAGGGATTCTGGAGGCAGCTGCAGTTAACTTCAGGGTTGTCTAAATGGTGAAAATACTTCTCACAGAGAGTAAGGAGAATACCATCTGTCTTAATGGGATTCCACATCGCTCCACCATATTCAGAAGGAGGGAGGGGCAAAAACACCAAAAAGTACGCTGGAAAAGCCTTCACGGCATTTCATGAAGTTTTTAAAAAACAACGGGGGGAATGCACATTCCTGCTCGTTGGGACAAGTGACCAAATTGATTTGCTTTCCCCATACGAGTGGAAGTTGAAAGCTGATTGGTTGGATGTGTACAGGGGGTGGGGCTTGCTAACTGTGCAAGCGCCCAGAGCCGCCATTTTGGATTTTCGCCTGAGCAAATGACCACTAAGGTGATACAATGGGGGAGCTGTTTGCTTTTTTGTTAAAGCGAAAGGTTGCTCTTTCGCACCTTAGATACTGACAGGCAGCGGCAATTTGAGGCAAGTAAAAACATGAGTAATTCACTTATGGCCGCAATCTTGATTCACAGGTGTGCTCGTTTGATAGCAAACATGGATAGTTTTGCATGCCTGCCATCTGCCCAAAAAAACATTAATACAAATAGCAGCTGTTGCAAATCGCCATTACTGAGGAGCAATCCACATTTTTTGCCTCGTATAGACAAGCCCTTGGACTGTTGGATGCAGGCACACATATCTACAATGGGCTTGGTGAGAGTAGGATCCTGCTGTTTTCTAGCTCAAACTTTGTTTATGGAATTGTGTACTCTGGACATGCAGCTGTAACTGAAAATCTGTATTTCTCCAACCCATATCAATGCTGATGTTGCTAAAAAAAAATCCATCTAAATAGAGGAAGGAAGGAAGGAAGGACTGGGTGGGTATAAAAAGACTTGGTAAAAAGAAGCTTCACAGTGAGATGCTTTGTTAATTGAGGTATGCCTGTCTATAAACTGAATTTATTCTACTTAATTAATACCAACTTGTCATTGTGTGGGCGATTATTTTCTCTTAATTAACCAGTGGACCAAAGGTTGAAAGAGAGTTCAAACTAGAAAACTGTGGAATGATCATGTGGGGGATAACCTAGCTTTCTTTCGCTGCCTCATAGCCAAACTAGATAGGAACTTTGGAAGTTGTCTAAGTGGCTATCTACACAAGGCAAAAAGAAGCAGATTGCTCTGCAGTAAAGGGAACTTGTAGCAGCTGCGATTCGTCTGAATGGTTTTTTGGGGTTTTTTAAAGGTAGATTGCAGGCATGCAAAGCTATCTGCATCTGCTGTGCAAATGGGCATGCCTGCAAATTATGATGGCTGCCACAAGTGAATTAATCACATTTTTACTTACGAATTTGCTGCTGCAAAACAGCATATTTTTTTTGGAAAAACTATTCCAAAGGTGTGATAGAGCAATATTTCACCTTAACAGAAAAGCAAAAACATAACCAACCCCAACCAAAAAAACCCAAACCCCCAAACCACTGTTTAATCGCATTAGTGCTCACTAGCTAAGGTGGGGAAAAAATGGCAGTTCTGGGCACTTGCCTTGTTAGCAAGCCCCACCCACTGCGCTTGTCCGGCCAACCAGCTTTCAGCTTCTGCTCCTTTGGGAAAGTGAATCAATTTGTGTTGCTTGTCCCAACGAGCAGGAATGTGCACTCCCCCTGCTGTTTTTTAAATAATGCTGGGAAAAGCCATGAAGGCTTTTCCTGCAGAGTATATGGGCCTGTCTAAACTGTAGAATCTTGTAGTTCGAATCCATTGCTTTGTGTATAGTTTCTGGAGCAGCAGAAAACAAGCTTGCTCCATCTTCAATATGACATCCTTTCAAATATTTAAACATGGCTATCATGTCACCTCCTAACCTTCTCTTCTCCAGGCTAAACATACCCAGCTCCCTAAGCCTCTCCTCATAAGGCATGGCTTCTAGACCACCCACCCATTCTTCTTCCACAAGCAAAACTCCATTACTGACAAAATGTTATAAAAATATGGTAGATGTAATTCTCTTCATTTTTTTCCCCAAGTTACTGTCCTATACATCCCTAATAACTTGCAAGAAGGAATGCAATGCATTTCCAAAAAACTATAACACAAGCTAGGGAATCAATACCCAGTTTCATGGTTAAAGGAGAGGCAGGATCCTCATAAGTGCCAAGTGCTAAAATAATGCAGTTTGATACCACTTTAACTACCATGGCTCCATCCTATGAAATCCTGGGATTTGTAGGTTTTGTGGCACCAGAGCTTTCTGACATTCTACAGCATTGAGCCATGGCAGTTAAAGCGGTGTCAAACTGTATTATTTCTGTAGTGTGGCAGCAGCCTATGTCTCCTGAAATGAGGAATGAAGGACAAGGGAGGCACTGGCTTTGCTTGGATTTCATTTTACACCGTGATTTTTCATGATCAGAACAAACACTTTCCCCCTACTTGCTCACCCTCTCTCCTTGGCTTTCAGTGTAGCCACAAGGAGAATGGATGCATATGGTTTGTTTCAAGATTAATCACAGTTAAGGCTGTTGTCTGAATATTATAGTTGTAGACAATGTTAACAGTTAAAACAAGCCAGCTTCTTAAACTGAGGTTTGAAGTCACATTGTTTCAAACTAGCAGTTGTTCAGCTTTACTGTACTTTGTGACATTTGAATGACACAACAAGCTTCAAGTAATCACAAATCGGAAAGGAAATGTTTGTATTCTTTCTGGTGCCTGTGCCTACAAGAAGAATGGAGGAGCCTGGAAGGGGCATTATACTCACTTCTGTTAGGATTAATTGTTGTTTACTGCAACATTTGAACACAGCTGGTCAGTAAGTGTTAGCAAGTCTGAAAGAATTAGGTATTGATAGAAATGATTTACTACTTTTGGAAGCTCCCTGTTAGGAAACAGTAAGAGAGATAGTTTGGTAATGAATAACCAATAGTTAACGCAGTGTATTCTCTATGTGTTGAGATAATAGTAATTCCAGCATCCATTATGTTTGTTCATGATATAAAAGAAGCACTTATCTTGACACATAGTTGATTTTCTTTCTTAACACAAACCACTTAGCTGTCAATGGCTCCAGATGGCATTAACTCACTAAATATAATGTCCTTGAACATTCTGTAAATTCCCTGTTAATCTTGCTACTCATAATCTTGGAAAGCTAGTGGGCCGTGAGGTAGCAGAGGCCACATTACAAAACTCTCAGCTACTGTCTGAAATGGTTAAAATGCTTGCTGTTTCTGCCAGTTGACTGGAAACTTGTTATAAAATCCTTTTAATATAGAATGCTCCTTATACGAATTATGTGAGATTTCCATTAGACTGCAGTTTCTGAAATATTTTTGACTGAGTCCAGTGCTTGCTCATGCAGCCAGCACAAACTATAGATGATGGCAATTAGCATTTGTATTCTGTTTTCAGATGTTGAAAACACTTTGCATACATTCTTATTCATAGCCCTTACAACCCTGTAGGATACAGGTGAGCAGGCTACAGACTTATGGAATTTTTTGTTGTTGTTAACTGCCATCAAGTTGACTTTGACTTATGGCAACCCTGTGAATGAGAGGCCTTCAAGTCACCCTATCATCAACAGCTCTGCTCATGTCTTGCAGACTCAGGGCTGTGGCTTCCTTGAATAAAGCTATCCATCTGTAATGAGGTCTTCCTCTTTTTCCTGCTGCCCTCTAACTTACCAAGCATGATTGTATTTTCTAGTGAGTCATGTCTTCTCATATCTCCAAAGTATGACAGTCTGAGTTTAGTCATCTTGGCTTCTAAGGAGAGTTCAGGCCTGATTTACTCTAGGACCCATTCATTGGTCTTTTTAGCAGTCCACGGTATCTGCAGAACTCTTCTCCAGGACCACATTTCAAATGAGTTGATTTTCTTCCTATCAGCTTTCTTCACTGTCCAGCTTTTACAACCATACATAGAAAATGGAAATATGATGGGATGGACAGTCCTAACTTCAGTATTCAATGATATATCTTTACACTTCAGGATGTTGTCTAGTTCCTTCATAGCTGCTCTTCCAAGCCCTAGTCTTCTTCTGATTTCTTGACTGCAGTCCCCATTCTGATTAATGACTGAGCCAAGATATGAAAAATCTTGTACTACTTCAGTTTCTTCATTGTGTGCTTTAAGGTTATGGAAATCATCTATGGTATTTATTTTGTGTTTTCTTTTTTTTAATTAATATTTTTAATTAAGTTACACATTTATATCACAACTTTTCCATATTGACTATATTCACAATCAATACATGTAACTTTTGCATGTGACATGTAACTTTTACATTATAACCCTAAAAAAGAGAAAACATATCTTTAAGAGATTCCTGGATTTTTATCTCATCCAACTTATTGTATGATTTCTACTAACTCAAACATCTACATATTCTTCTTATCTTTCTTTTAACTATTTTCATTGTACAGAATTTCCAGTATTATCCCCGATTCGCCAGGACTGAAGCTTACAACAAATTATAATGATTACCATACCCTATCATTTTTCCTCCATGTTTCTCCTAAAAATTACCCAGTCTTCGTTGTTAATTTGATCCCTTCTCCATACTCATAAATAACTTAAATGTTTCTTAAAACCAGCTTTAAAGGTCAAACTTACTAAGATTACTGTATTTGTGTTTTCTTAATGTTCAACTGTAAACCTGCATTTGAACTTTCTGCCTTGACTTTTTTCAGTAATCATTCCAAGTCTTTGCTATTTTCTGCTAGTACTATCGTGTCATCTGGATAACTTAAACTGTTGATGTTCCTCCCTCCAATTTTCACACCTCCTTCCTTTGAGTCTTATTCTGCTTTACATATAATATTTTCAGCATACAAGTTAAACAGATAGGATGATAGAATGCAGCTTTGCCTGACCCCCTTGCCAATTGGAAATAATTCTGTGTTTCTGTATCCTATCCTGACTGTAACCTCTTGTCCTGAGTACAGGTTATGCATCAGGAGAATCAAATGTTGTGGCACACTCATTTCTTTAAGAGCAATCATAATTTTTCATGATCTACACAATCAAAGGCTTTGCTATAATGTATAAAGCACAGGCTGATTTTAAATTCTTTGGTGTGCTGCATTATCCAAAGTATGCTTGCAATATGATCCCTCGTGCCTCTTCCTTTCCTGATCCCAGCTTGGACATCTGGCATTTCTCATTCCATATATGGTAAAAGTCGTATAGAATTTTGAGCATCACTTTGCTTGCATTGGAAATGAATACAATGGTTTTGTAGTTACTACAATCCCTGGAAACACTTTGCTTAGTATAGATGCACCTCATAGAGAGCACATGTACTGTGCAGTCTGGCACTGCTATGGACTCCACCCACCTCTTGCCCATGGCTGTGGTCCCCAGTTGACTTTTCTCATGTGTCAAGGGCCTTTGTAGGAAAGAGGTTTTCTATATATGTCTCAGATATTGATAGTAAAAGAAGGAATGGTCCATTCTGCATCTCTGTGCAGATCTTTTATCTCCGTGGAACAAGCAAACATGTGAGCAGAGTCATTTTAAAAAGTATTTTCTGCAGAATAATTCAGTAGAATATCTTCAAAAAAATGCTGTGTTGTTCCATCCCCCCCCCCCTTCCTTCCTTCCTTCCTTCCTTCCTTCCTGTGCCTCCTTTCTCCTTGCAAAGGACCCAACACAGCATAGCATTTAGCTGCTTGGAAAGATCATTATTATTAGTACAAGGATAGGGTCACCATATATTGAAAAACAAAAAGAGGATACATTTACTGAGGTTTGATTACTTCAAACCACCAATTGCTAAGACAGCTCTCACTTTAAATACTCCTGCTATGTAAGATAATTGCTAATATTCCTAACTTTGTTTGTATCTAAATATCAACAATTTGCCTTCCCTGTCTCCCTTCCTCTCCTCTTCTGACAGATGTCTTAGCTGCTCCACCAGCTGCCTTGCTTGGCTAAGCTCACTTTCGTCCTCTGGTTTTCTTGCCGTTGCTATTTCTCTCTCTCTCTCTCTTTGTGAGTGTTTTGTTAGGCTAGCTTCCATCCCTTCTCATCACACTACACTGTTACAGCGCTACTATTCTACTGCCTCTTGTGGAATTCTGGGGTTTGTAGTTTAGTAAAGCCTAAGAGCTCTTTGGCTAAGGATGCTAAATGCCCCTCCCTAAACTGCAAATCCCAGGATTGCACAGGAGGCAGCCAGAGTGGTTAAAGTGGAATAATAGTGCTATAGCAATGTAGTGTGCCAATGAGACAGTGATGAGGAACTGGCTTCAGCAGGCAGGAGGTGACGCAGCAGTGAGCATTTTAAAAATCTGCCCAGACAGAAATTTTAGCTCTGAAAAAGAGGACAGGTCTGGGAAAAGGAGGACATATGGTACTCTATACTAGAAGCAATAATGGTAGTTTTAAGCAGTAGGTAGAATAATAATTGACTAGGAATGTGTCTTGTGATACACTTTCCCAAATTTTGTAGTCTGCTATTTCCCGAATGCTGCTTATTAGTCCAGTAGTAACAGAAGAGATGCTTCACAATCCATAAATGACACATTTTTGAAAATGTAGGTTGCTGTGAACTAATTATGACAGAAATTTCCAGTTGCATACAATTTTTTAAACAAAGGGACCGATTGCTGAAATGGGTATTTTGGTGTCATGTTGATCTCACCAACAGAGCTAGGAGCAATTCTTTCTTGTCACCACTCACACTTGCTGCCAGCAACCGAGGAAGCTCCCATGCTCTCCTGTTGAGTCTTGGCTTATCCTTTCGGAATAACTGAATCACAGTGGTAATGACATACTGGTCCCCAGGAATGAGAATTTGTAGCAATAACTCTTAATTGGACCTATTGCTGTGCATGAACATCCGTAAATGGGACTGCAATGGTGTTCAAAGCTTTTGCAAACTGTTTCCTATAAAGACTCATTTCTAAAAGTGATAACTCTACCTATCTGGTTTGCATCGTTTAATTCCCATACAAAACAGAAATCATAAACATTTCATGCAGGCTAAATGTCAAGATCTGGCAGATTTATAAAATATGTAGGGGGTGGGTTGTGATTTTATTGCAGTTTAGTAAATAAGGAGAGAAGATCCTTTCTCTAGAAATCAGGTATTTGACATCCTATGTGTTACAGGTTTAAGAGTAGCTACAGTGATGTATAAAATCTGCAAAGAGTGATACTTTTATTGGTCGACCAATATGCACAAAACACATCATGCAAGCTTTCGAAGCTCCACTGGCTTCTTCATCAGCAAAAGATATTAAAAGTCATACAGGAGAAGAAAGGTGACAATGGCAGAGTCACAGGCCTACATTTTGTATCAGATGCTGTTGTTCGGTTGGCCTGGAGGGGTCTCAGTGCAGACAGAGGCCACTCCCCTCTTGGCTATGTGGGGACTGAGACAAGGGACAGTAAAATTTAAATTCCATTAGCAGCAGTAAAGTATGTGCTCTTGGCATCCAGGATTCAGGGGACTTTTATCTTTTGTGAAGCCACAGGCCCCTTTCTGAACAACAACAGAAACAACATCTGATATAAAATGTAGGCCTGTGACTCCAATACCATCACTTTTCTTTTCTTCCCCTGTATGATTTTTAAAACATTTTTTGCCTGATGAAGAAGCCAGTGGAGCTTCAAAAGCTTGCATGATGTGTTTTGCACATTTTGGTTGGCCAATAAAGATATCACTATTTTTTGGATTTTGGATTTTATTTTGATATATGACCAACACAGCTACCCTGAATATGTTTACAATGATATATATTATTTAATATGTGATGTGTGTGTCTTTATGATCACTCATATAATAGGACATCCATTGGTTAGGTTTCTATAAGATCTCATTAAGGAAATAGCTCATTTGCATGCTTGTCACTTCCTAAATCCAGAAATAAGTGTCCAATGTTTGAAAGCAACAAATCCATTACTTTAATGCAGTCTTGAGTTCATAGGTTACCATAAAACTGACAGACAAATTATATTCATGGCCAGTTGTGGGAATATATTAGTGCTTCCTCCCCTAGGAATGTGCTCTCAAATGAATATTTGTCATTACTTGTGCCTCTTGCTTTCACATGTCTCTGTCACAGTTATTTTGCTTTGAGTAGATTGATGCTTCGATAGAGAAATAGTGGAGGAGCAGACACCACAAGATAACTTCTCCAAGCTCTGGGATGGTGGTGAGTTAGGTTAGGTTCATAAGGGCTGCTTTTATCCAGAATTGTGGCAATGGTAAAATGTAGAGTCCTCTGAATCTCATTTTTTTTAAAGTAAGGAGGTCAGCTGACAGATCTTCTGCATCCTGATGGTGATAGTGATTGTTACGTGTCTTCAAATTGACTCTGACTTATGGTGACCCTATTGGAGGGTTTTGCTGGCAAGATTTATTTAGACGAGGTTTACCACTGCAGAAATAATGCAGTTTGACACTGCTTTTAACTGCCATGGCTCCATGTTATGGAATTCTGGGATTTGTAGTTTTATGAGATATTTAGCCTTCTATGTCAGAACGCTCTGGTGCCACAACAAACTACATATCCCAGGATTCCATATGATGGAGCCATGATAGTTGAAGCGGTATCAGACTGCATTATTTCTGCATTGTTTCAGCAGCCTGAGAGAGTGTGATTTGCCTATGATCAGTCAATGAGTTTCCATGGTTGAGTGGGGATTTGAACCCTAGTCTCCAGAAATCCTTGTCTAACATTCAAATCACTACACCACATTGGCTCTCATCCTGTTGGTTGCTTCCTTTAAAAGATAGTTAGAATTAGAATGTGCTATGTTTGCAGCTAAACTGTGAGAAAAGGAGACAAACTTGAATATACAATGGGAGATCTGGCTTACGGGCTTTGTTTCCAGATGAACCCATTTTTTTCTGCATTCATCTCGATACAACTCTTCACCCTACAATTTCTCTTTCTTTTCAAAGTTAGTGCTTAGGTGTAGAACTGTATTGTGTATGAGTCAGTGGCTTCTAGTCAGAATGGCTACCTGTTGCTTTCCATATTAGAGGCAGTATGCCTCTCTATAGTATATCAGTTCGAGGAGAGCACAAGCAAGAAAGGACTATTGTTGTCATGGCCTTCCCATTGGCGTGACTGGTTGGCCACTGTGAAAACAAAATGCTGGGCTAGATCCTACACACAGGCATATGACATTTATTGTCCGTATAATTTGTAATTCTTGTGGGGTGGTGACATTTTACATTACAGTTATGTTGTTTTTATTATTTTAACAGTATATTATAATTGTTTTAAGATGCCTTGAGTCTGTTTTTAAAGGAACATGTGTCTAATGAATCGAAGGAATGGTGGCAGTTATTCTGTTGTAAAAGATTGTGGGTTGAAAAGATTTTTGCAGAAGGAGCTAAAGTTTGGCAGAGACTTCTAGAAAGAGAGTGGAATAGAAGCTGATTTGATTGATTCCCCTGTAACACTTCCTCCGTGGTTCCCGTTGTCTAGCCTTCCTCCAGATTTGAATGAGGGATGCAAAGGGAAGTGCAACAGGGACTCAAAAGCACTCCATACCATAGCTGGAACTCCCTGTGGAATCTGAGCTCCAGTCCAAAGAGTATTCCCATGTGTCTAGATGTCCATATTACAATAGAGAGACAGAGCTTTCATTTTTCTCCCACCCTCAATTTCTAGTTGTTTTGGATACCAATAATCACAGCATTATTTTCTCCAGGACTTCATAGTTATGTAAGTTGATATAAAAATAATTTGGAGTAAACTACTACTTGAGCCCAGGCTAACATAACACTTTGCTTGTGTACGTATTTAGTTTGCTGAGAAATTTCAAGAAGTAAAAGAAGCTGCCAGACTAGCCAGAGAGAGATCACAGGAAAAAATAGAGACTTCCAGCAATCATTCCCAAGTAAGTCAGTTGTATACAGTGAGATAAGTGATTTTAAGAGTTGTGTTTGTCTTTTTTAAGAAACGAAAAAGAGGAGTTTCTGAGAGTAAGATGTTTGAATTATTGGGGGGGTTCATATGAGTGTTAGCAAATAAATCATTATTTCATAAATGTACTTTTCTTACTCTTTGTAATTGCCTTTAGAGAAGCAATGTCCACACAAAATGGTAAGCTAGGATTTTCGTCAAATCCTAGCATACCGTGAGGAAGTTTCATGCAGAAGTATGCAGCTCATTTATCTTTCTTTTATTCTTTGTGCAAGTGAGAAACAAAGCAGGTTTAGAAAAGAGAAGATTTAGCATCACACAGAGAAGAATTTTAGCTTAGCCTTTTCCCATCCTGCCTCATTAATATTTTGTGGAATTTCCCCAGTAATCGAAGTCAAAACAATACAACCTAGGACTAGTTTTGGTAAATTATCAGTTTGTTTAGACCAGGGCTGGACAAAGTGTAGCTGCTGAGCTACATACTGCCCCAGGGCCATTTTGTGGCCTCCTGGGGTCAAGTTTTTTGCCCCCAAGTGCCCTCTAAGAGTGGGGGAATCTAGGCCTTTTTTTGAAACATGAAGTAAATAGGAAGTAGCTTCTGTGTACTTCCTGTTGTTCAAAAAGGCTTTTCCTAGGCCTAAAATGGCCTGAGGGCGGGGCTAAAAAGATGGCAAAAATGTCACCAACACCCTCTAGAGGCAACAGTGTTTAATTTTTTTGTGAAGGATGGAATGTGGGAATGTGGTGCTCCAAGAGGTCCTAGTGTGCAAATCCATCCCCCTAGTTTTCCGCTGTTGCCCACACTTGGTTTATACTTACTCCTGAACTACAAACATGATTGTGTAGAACCTAGGTAGAGAGCCTTATTTCAGGAGGCATGGGAGATGCTTCCTGGAACCTCCGTGGGCAAGGTGATATCAAAGAATGTGGTCCATGGCCCCAAACATCATTAATCCATGGGGAGCTGGCTTTTCTCTGAACTGGCTTTCCCTGCCTGACTACTAGCTAGAGGAGCAGTCCTGGATCAAGTTAGCTTTGAATGACCTGAAGCTTCCCAGGTTGTGGAGGATGCAGTGTGGGCAAAGCATATCCATATTCTTCAATTCCAATGAGGAAAAGCAGAAACATGCATGGTACTCTTCTCACATCAGTGGATGTGGCTTGTGGGAGGAACTAGTTGGAGAATCTCTGGGGGCCAGGTTGGACTGAAGGTTCCAGATGTTCTTTTATTTTCCTAGAAAAGAAGTTCTCTTTGGGATCAGCTGGATGTTGGCAGGCACATTAGCTGTTCTGTAGTGTACTACAGCATGTCAAATTATGACAGACTTTGTCATGACGATTTCCCCCCTTGTTTTGTGCAGGAATCAGGTCGCGAAACTCCATGTTCCACTCGGGCATCAAGTGTGAATGGAACAGATGATGAAAAGGCATCTCATGGTGGTCCTTCTGATGCACAGCTGAAAACAGAGAATGATAGACTGAAACTTGCTCTAGCCCAAAGGTGAATTTGCTGTACTTACTGACTACAAATGACATCTACAACAGTACCTGTTAATCTTTATTTGCTGAAGACTAAAAGCCATACCCAAGACTGCCAAGAGCAGATTCAGGCCTTTGTGAAGATTCTTTTTTCAGGTGCCCCTCCCAGCTGTTTGACAGCAGCAAGTTTGTGCAATGGTGGGAACTGCTGGTGGGGGACTGGGAATGCCCACCTGGGTAGGTAAGCATAGCTGGGCTGGAGTGGGTGTTCTGAGCTGAGTGGTAAAGGGTTCCTGGCTGTGGATGAAGGGGCAGGATGTGAGGAAGGGGTTCTTCTCACACTCCCGTCTTTCCTAACTTCTTGCAGTCTAGGAAGAATTTCTGGAGACATGCTGCTGGTGAGGGAAACTCTTAATGGTCACACCTGCATCATTCCTAGCAGCAAGGAAAGCAAATGGGACAATGAACTAATTTAAGCTCATCAGACCATTAATAAACCCACTGCATTCCAGTGGAACAAGCTGGGGAATGTGAAAATGTTGGGGTGGGGCACTCCCCAACTCTGGACTCAAGCCAACTATGCTCCAATCCTAGATCTATTTACCCAGAAATAAGTTTCACTGTGTTCAATGTGGCTTACTTCTCAATGGACATATAAAATTGCACTGTTAAGCATGCTGTTTTTTTAAAATAAGTGATTATTCTCAAACCTGTGAATATTACCTCCAAAAGTGATTCTTCAAGTTTTGCTTGTGTTCTGTTCTTCCAAATCTGGTTTTTCATGCTGGGTAGTCAAAAGGCCTGTCTACATGGGCTATATACTCTGGCTTGCCCCTGTCTCAGAGCCCTGCAGTCCAGATGACACAGAGCTTTTGCCCCTTTCTGCCCCCGGGGCAGTCCTCACCACCCCTGATGCAGAAATGGGGCTGAGACAGAGGTAAGCCAGGGTAGGGCCTGATAAAGTGTTTTATAAAAACACCCCATGTCGCTGGGCGGAAACAGATCAGACCCTGTGTTGCGGGAGCCTGCCCCTACAGGCTGGCCCATTGATCTTGCTGTTAGTCTACCTTACTCTTTCAGGTCTGGGCAGCAGGCCTGCAGCTTGTGACCAATGCTGGTTACATGTAGGGGGGCTTGTCACATGGTGCAGGTTGTTTTCCTGGACCCAGCAGACAAGTGAAAATGACGGCAGTTTGGATTCCAGCCTGTTTTGATGAGGAAATGGGGGCAGAAAGGGCCAGCTCCACATCCAGGATACTCCAGTGGAAAGCCAGTATATCCTGGTTCATGTAGATGATCCCAAAGCTAAAAGTGGGGTGGCAGCAGAAACAGTGCTTCAGCATCTAGCTTGGCTGAAGACAGGAGGACTTTGCTCCCATGGTCAGGCCTCTTAACTTGTTGGCAGCAACATTTATTTATTTATTTATTTATACCCCGCTCTTCAGCCTCAAGGCTATCAGAGCAGCTTACAAATTGTTTTTAAGCAATAGCTATTTACACATCTACACTGCATTAAACAGTTTCCAATGTGTGTTAGCTAACTGCCCCCACAAACTGGGTACTCAATTTACCGACCTACGAAAGGAAGGAAGGCTGAGTGAACCTTGGAGCCCGCTGGAATCGAACTTGCAATGTGGTGATTTGCAGGACTGGGTCCAACTTCCTTTCCAGACCCAACCAGGTACAGTTTTGAGGCTCTGACAGACCAGCTAAAATCTTTTCCTAGGATTTCAAATTTTGTATATCACTCTAATTTCTCTTTGAGATTCACTAATTTTTGCAGTAGATGTCAAAAATAATTTAAAAATGTGATAGTACTGAGAAGGGCAAAAATATATGTAACATAATCGGGACCTGGCCCTTTCTAGACCACCAAGCTCTGGTAATATGCACCAGCGTGCCCCATCCCCCCGCCCCAGCCTTGGCCATCGCAAAACAGAAGTAAAGATAAACTTATAAAAGACAGGCCAACTCCACCAGAAGCAAATTTGTCTAATTTTAAATGTAGCCTTTGAAGATAAAGAAACTTAACAGATAATTTATTTGTTTTGATCGGCCAAAAGCATATTCATTTTCTCAAATTCTCACATTTCAGGCAAGAAAGAAAACTGGATAAAAATCTGTAGGCACCTTGTACTAAAGGGGCAGTATGACAAATACAGGGAAACATTCAGGGCATGAACATATGTGAGGGTTGGGGTTTTTTTGGATTACAATTCTTCTTATCTGATTCCCCCAGCACACTGGCTTGCGGGCATGCTCACTGCGGCCTGTGGCATTGTTGTGGTCCAAAGTGGAAAATAACACTTTCCTAAGCTCTGGAATGACCCACAACAGATTTTAGAAAATGTTCTTTCAAGATAAGCAGTGGGCATATTTGGAAAATGCAGTGAAACAGTTTTCTCAGTAAGGGGAATGTATTATCACATAAATACTTTTAAAATGATCCACTTCTATATATCTATACCACAAATAAGATCTAGTTTTGATTAAACTTTCCATGTCCATGTACAATATTTGTTACACAGTTTATCCTTTATCAGTTTTTCTAATCTTTCAGTCAGTTGTCTGTCATAGCTGAACAGTGATAAGCCTCCAACAATACTTCACATCTTTCTCTCCAATGTTTTGGATGTAGTTCTTCCTGAAAGTGTAAATTTGGTAGCCTGTATTCAAGCATTTTCTTCATCTTTAAATAGCACACAGTAAGCATCTTATGCATTCTAGTCTTAATATAAGGTAGACTATCTTGAGTTCAGAGCATTGCAGCTGAAATGCTCTGGGGCAAACTCAGTGATCTTTCCAAGAATTAATGTAGTATTACTTCCAAGGATCTCAAATTACCCTGTCCCCACAGCTCTGCACTGTATAACATCTGGGGGCATGACTTTTCCTACAAATATTTTAATCGATCAGACTACCAGTTGATCATCTTTACTACAGGCAAAATTCTGATCTGTTTTATCTATTTTTAATGTAAGCAAAGCCTCATGCTTATTGCATGTCCTAGGTTCATGCAACAGAATCCTCAGGTAACTAGAATTCCTACACTGTTTGATATCATGGTTAATGATGTCTATTGGGCTCTTCTCAAAAACATTAATTTTAGTTTTACTATAATAAACTATCAGATGGCCCGTCTGGCTCAAAGTTTCAAATTCTTTCAGCAACCAATGGGATAGAATGACACAGGGGCCTTAGAATATTGTAGGAGAAAAAGCATGATCCTTTAAAGAACCTAACAACACAAGCAGAGGCCAAGGGCAAACCCTCCTCTCAACAAATTCTGCCAAGAAAACCCCATGATAGGTTCACCTTAGGGTTGCCATAAGTCAGAAATGACTTGAAGGCACACAACAACAATGCAATTTTTTCAACAGGAAGTTCTTAAAATGGTTTACATAGTACAAGGCAATTTACAAACAGACTTGAATAAAGCTGTGTCACAATCTTACTGTGCCAACACCATGATTTAAGTGTAGGTGTACAAATATTCAAGTCTGAGTTTAACTGAAGATTATCTGGGGTTAACATCTGAGTGTTGGTTGATTTCAGGAACAATAAAAATAAATTGATGATAAACTGAAGTCTGGGGTGAATGAGATTGCAACTAATAATCTCCTAAATTGATTTCCATTAAGCTAATCCTTTCTTCCTTGCTCCAACTGTCAACTAACATAATTCCAACAACCAATCTCCAACCGTCACTCGATGCTTTGATAATTTCCCTCACCATCATACTTAATATTCCTTATCTCCAAGCTATCTCCAAACTATTCCCCTGCTTTCCAAATGCAGATGCTTTAGAGCCATTACTTACATGTTTGTTAGTACATCTGTTTTGCATGCTCAGCATGGCTGGGCTTCCACACCCAGATCTGCTGTTGTTGAGCAAGCTCTGGAATGCCAGACCCCACTGGCTTCTGTTTTGGAACGTGGTGTTGTCATTGGGCCCTGAATCAGCCAAGAAAGGTATCCAATACAGTACTCTAATTACCTTTGATCAAAAGGGTCCTCCTCAACTCAAGAGAAGAACCGCCATGCCAGCACTTGTCGTGAGCAAGAAGAACAACTTTATTGGTTCAAGAAATACAGTACTTTTATAAATTTGCTTTAGTATGCTCTCGTGTCATTTAACAGTGCATGTGCAAAGTAATGTTTTTACTTCTCATGATTAATAAGTGAACAAGTTACAAAGACCATCTCGGCTAGTAGCTAGGTGTTCCCCTAAGAGGTGGGGGAATATGTTTGAGTCCCATCTGTGATGCCAACATCTATTTTAATATTTTGAGTAATTATTAGCTCAAATAGAAGGCCTAGGACAGGAGGGTAACCTCGGGGATCTTTCCACTTATCTCTCTCTCTCTCTCTGGCTTTTCTTCGCAAACAAAGATTCAGGAAGGACTCATCCCGTACTTTCTGCAAGCGCGCTGATGACTAAAAAGGCCAATCTGAGATAAACAAGTCTGGTTGCAGAAAGCACAGCAGAAGGTCTCCTTGGGTGATGTTTCCGGGTTGTGATTCTTTCTGCATTGTCGTTTCTCTTCAAGACTTGTTCAGCGTGATCTTGAAGAGAATAAGGCTGCAGCATTGTGGATAGTGTGTCTCCATGCCTCCCAATGTGAAGCCAGGGTGGACCATTGTTGGTGATCAATTTGGCTGAGCCTGAGATGTTGTTTCAGGGAGTCCTTGCATCTTTTTTTGGAGCACCCCTCTTACGCTGACCTGTGGCGAGTTGACCGTAGAGTACTATTTTTGGGAGACGATGGTCCTCCATCCTAGAAACATGGCCTGCCCAGCACAGCTGTGTTCTCAATATCATGGCCTCAATGCTGGTGATCCCTGCTTGCTCAAGGACAGCAACATTAGTCACATAGTCAGTCCAGTGTATATTTAGGATTGTGCATATACAGCGCTGATGAAAGCGTTCGAGGAGTCGTAAGTGGTGGCGATGCACAACACTGTTTCCACTTATGTATACCAGTACTAACTGTATAGGAGGCTCTAGTTGAAGTAAAATTAATTATTTTATTGGAATAATATAGACTAACACACAAGAATATGCACTCTTACGAACCATACAAGGCTATTAAAAGAGAAGGCAGGAAGGGCTGAGGAGAGAGGTCCAGGAAGAGGGTGATAGTTACCAGTCTGAAAGAGAAGAGAGTTCCGTGTAGTGAAGAAACTCAGGCAGCACCTGAGGGTGGTACAGGGGGTTCTGATCTGCAACGCATCAAGAAAGAGAGTGGCCGGCCCTTCTGCAGCACTACACTTTGGCATAGTTGGTGTTGTGATATTTATAACCCATTTCATGCCCTGGAGATGTGTACATGCTAGAACAAAGGCTAGATAGGTCTCCCACGGGAGAGACAAAGGGAACTGAAACGCAACTGGTTGCTTTCATTCCAGAATGCTAACACACTGATGGTTTTGCGGCAACCTCGTAAGGTTGGACAGGAGGGGGTATGAGGAGAGATTTCCTTAGGATATGGAATTGGGAAATGTCACCTATTTGCATGATTGAATTATTGTTTGGAATGCCTGGGGCTGGGAGATAGGATTAATATATAACCCTTAACTACTGGATCGTTAGCATAACCCATTACTTTTGGGGGCTTTCCACATAATCCTAATTTGGCTTTCCCACCATTATATTTCTAGACATGTCTCAGGTCATTGTGACCTTTGACTGCCCTTCCGTCTGCCTAACCTTACATTCAACATGATCCTGAAAGTGCCTAATATGTTTAGTTATGAAACCTCGTGGGGAGTGGTAGTACGGCACTTTGCAGACATAGTTACTGGGCAGGCTAGAATTGTTGCAAGTGGGAACAAAGAAAGTTTTGAGAAGGAGACCTTGAGAAATTGGCCAACTATACAGGGATATCAGCAACATTGAAACATAGGATTTGTTTCCCAGCTAGAGGCTGTAGCACATTCTCTTTGTCTATTTTGGTAGAGTGGAGTGTGTGTGTGTGTGTGTGTGTGGTGAATAGAGAAATAAAGCCAAGATGGCTGTGCAGTGGTTCACTAGAGAAAATCCTCTAGGCCCCGAGTCACAAGCCTTTGTAAAAGCGGGTAAGTTAAAACTGGTTTGTACATTCACTGTCCAGGGTTCTGATTATTTTCCATTACATGGGAGAGAACCAACCAAATTCTCTTCTTACTCTTCCCAGACAGGCCAACTGAATTTCCGCCTTCACTGTTTTAGAACAAGTATAAGCCCTCTCACCCTAAGACTAAAGGCTATCCAAGTTAGTGCTGTCTTGGCCTTGGCAATAGGACCAAGAGTGCCCCTAACTGAAGGAACACCTTCCCTCAAAAAAACCCAAATCCAGGAGAAGAACAAATCTATCTGGGTCAAGAGGTCAGGGCTCCTTCTGCCACTCTGCAGTTCTTCCCACACACAGCTGTCTTACACTAATCCTGAAATAAAAATCAGCCTGAGGCTGGAACTGCTTCTGACTGCAAGTAATGCATTATGTGTTTGAATGTTGCCGTTAATACTAAAAGGGTGAAAAGAACCTGCCTATACATATCAAGGAAAGGGCTAAGCTAGAACTCTCCTTCCTGAACTGCTAGATTTCTCTGTGCTGGGAATTGTTTATAGCAGATCACTCAAATACACAATTCATTCATTTGCACACAGAGCATTCTTGCTGGACAATTGGCTGCTTTCTATAGGCCGGTCCTATGGTGCAAGTTCAGTTATTTTATTAAAATGTTTATAACGTGTCCTATATCATAAGATCTTAGGGTGGTGTACAAATAAAATTAGTTTAAATAATTTGAAACAATTTAAAATTTAAAGCAGGAAAAGATACTTTTAAAATACTAAAAGCATATTGAATAATTTAGGAAGTTAGTTGAAAGTCATGTACATGCATAGATTTGGACAAACTCAGTAGCCTCCATGATGCTTTACTCAAAGCCATTTTTTAAATTAGTGTCAGAATGAAGCTAGTATTTGCGTTGGTTGGGTTGCCCAAGTTGTGTTTGTGTCAACAGTCCTTAACTGAAAGTTAAACTTTAAAGATATGATGAAGAAAATGAAATAGTGAAAAGGCTTTCTATACCTTGGCTCAGTCATTAATAAAACTGGAGACTGTAAGTCTAGGACTTGGAAAAGCAGCTCTGAAGGAACTAGATAAGATCCTGATGTATAAAGATAGATCAGTAGATACCAAAGTCAGAATCATCCATGCCATAGTACAGGTATTTCCAATTTCTATGTATGAGTGTGAAAGCTGGTCAGTGAAGAAAGCTGGCGGGAAGAAAATCAACACATTTGAAATGTTGTCCTGGAGGAGAGTTTTATGGACACCACAGGCTGCCTAAATGACCAATAAATGGGTTCGAGAGCAAGTCAGGCCTTGAACTTTCACTAGAAGTCAAAATGATTAAACTGAGGCTGGCAAACTTTGGATATATCGGCAACATGTATCACTGCAAGAGTTGCTTAGTAAAGTGGAAAGCAGCAGGAAAAGAGGAAGAGCTCATTACAGGAAGCCACAAAGACCTGAATGGGGCAGTCGATGACAGGGTATTTTGGAGGTCTCTCATACATAGGGTTGCAATATGAGCTGAAGTCAGATTGATAGCAAACAATAACAGTTGAAAGGCATGCTATATACAAAACTGAATAAGAGTAATTGATATGCATATCAGAATAATAATATGCAACTAGAGTGTTCTACATTGATTGTGTGAGCAACTTTCATTAGCAAACTGTTTTTAAACCATCAAATTGTCCATTTTGGAAGTCTAAATCAAAGACACAGTAGCCTGTTGCAAATCACAAGTGAATCTTTATTACAGCCTTTGCTAGCCTGGGGTCATAGAATCATAGAATTGCAGAGTTGGAAGAGACCACGAGGGCCATCCAGTCCAACCCCCTGCCATGCTTTGAGCTTTTTGGGGGGGGGGTGAGGGGGTTACAATTATGTTGCTGTCCAAGACATCCAGAAAGCCCAGGTTGGGGAAAACTGCTCTAGACCAGTACAAATGGGTTTTGTGTGTGTGTGTGTGTGTGTGTGTGTGTGTAGAAGGCTATCAGATCACTCTTTTACGATATGTATGTGTTTTGCTAAGAGACTTCTGTCCTGAAATTGTTTGAAGTGGATAGATGTTCTACTACATAACAAGTTTTTCACTTGAAAAACTTAGAACAGTGCAGCCATTGTTCATGGACAGTAATTTGTTATCAAAGATTTCTTTATGATGTCAGGAGGAAAAGATATTTAACTGTCAGTCACCTAAGAAACAGGTTTTGTCATGCTAAGAAAGAAAAATGGTCCCATTGTCTCCAACCAAATACTTCCATAAGTATAACAGCTTGGGTAAAGCTACTTTTTTGGACTACATTGCCCAGCATCCCTCTGCCACCATGTACTGACTGGGGAATTTGGGAAGTTGCAATATAAAAAGTGACTTTTCAAAACTGAAGTAAACATATAAGCTGCTTCTCAACAATACTGCTTCAAATATTTGAAGGTAGTTCTGCAGGCCAGAACTTACTTTAACAAAAACTGAGAACTAGAAACTTGATCAACTTCCGAAGTATCAATAATGCATACATTATTCACACTATCAACAATTTTTTTTACAAAATTTTGAAATATGCTTGTGTTATTTTGAGAAAATAATACACAAAGATATGCATAACCAGGAATGTTTACATTCTAATTATTAATAAATGAACTTATTTTTTCTATAGAAACATATTCAGGGGTAGCCGTGTTGGTCATGCAGCAAGATACAACAGAATCCAAAATCCTCGCAATACCATTTTTGGCCCAGTTAAAAAGCACAAAATGTGGCAGGCAAGCTTTTATAGCTCCACTGGCTTCTTTATGAGGCAAAAGATGTTTTTTTTAAAAAAAACCACCAAAGAGTAGAAGAAAAGTGACAATGTTAGAGTCACAGGCCTTCATTGTGTATCAGATATTGTTTCTGGTGTAGTTTTGTTGGTCTGGAGGGATCTCAATGCAGTCAGAGGCCACTCCCCTTCTTGGCCATGTGGGGACAAAGGGCAGTAAAATTTAAAATCCATTAGCAGCAGTAAAATAATTCTTCTTGGGATCCAAGCTATCTCTGTCCTTTATGAAGCCATAGTCTTGCATGATGTATTTTGTGCTTTTTAGTTGGCTTTTCAGTTGGCCCCCCAAAAAAGGTATCACTGTTTTGTGGATTTTGTTTCATTTTTTTTCTGTGAATCCATTAGGTGTATTGCTTTCTTTAACCAATTTATAGTTTGTAAGTTTAATTAAATATGACATGGCCCATATCCAGCTCCACCAGTGCAGAATAAATGCTAACTCTTTGTAAAGTTCTGTACAGTAGGGGAGCCCTGGCACAATAAAAGGTGTTTGCAATTGTAGATCTATTACTATAAATTTATCTCCCCAACTGATTTTTTGGGGATGGGTGCAAGGAGCTACATTGGGAAGGAGGCAGGGAAAGTCCTAAATGCACAAGTCGAACTTTGCCTGGGAAGCTGTAACCTGGATCCAGATCAAGTCCTTGTAATTTTCCTAAACAGCAGTTTTTAGCAATGGTGAACTCTAGGGCAGGGCTTTGCAAAGTGCAGTCCTCCAAATGTTGCTGGACTGCAACTCCCAGCATTCTTCACCATGGGCTATGCTGGCTAGGATTCTTGATAGTCTCTGTCCATCAGTCTGGAGGGCTGCACTCCGCCCACCAAGATTCTAGTGGTTGTAGGATTTTCAAAGGCACATTGTGGTTGGTGTGACTATCTGTACCGACTACCCATGTCATTTATACAGTCAGACTCCCATATCTACATGGGTTCAGTTCCCAGACTTATCGCAGATACAGAAAACCATGGATAACAGTGAACACCATGTCAGGGAAAATTAAATGTTGAGATTAAGAATTTTTACCCCCCTTTGGGTAATTTTAGCCACCAGGCAAATGAGAGGCCAGTTTGTCTAGTTGAAGATCATAAATCTGTCTTTTGATGTTTTGGTTTCTTGTGTCCTTCAGAGTAGGCAAGGCAGAAACGAAACTAAGTCTTTGGGTTCTGTTTCTTCTCAGAAGGGTTGGATATTTTGAGAAAAGAAATATATAAGTAGGGAGGGATTTTGGTGCTTTTGCTTAGAACTCCATTTTCCCCTCCTCTTAGTTCTTGAGAAGCCTTGGAGCATACAGAAGCATGGATGAATGCTTTCTGTCCTTTATTTTGATTTTATAATTCTTTTCTTTGCAATAAAAGCTATGAAGAAAATCAATGAGCTCTTTATTGAAATCCTGCGCACAGAGGTATACATGGTTTTGCTCAAAAGCCCACGTTTTTCGCTGCATGTGTTGAAATGAACCTCTGCTTGGCTAAGCAGAGAGGGAACAGACTCTGCATTTTTACAACACACCATTGAAATAACGGCGCTTCCAGTTACAAATACCATAGAGTTGCCTCAGAGGACCTAGAAAATGTCTAGAGAGGATACCTCTTTTGGCATTTTCTAGGAAGACTCATGGTAGGTGTGCTGTTTTGTGTCCTGCCAATAACTGAAACCACAGATACTGGTTCTGCAGATCTGGGGGATCCAGCTGTACTGGAGGGGCTTTGGATGGTCTGAAGCTTCTATTCTGTTTCTCAGCACAATGCTTCACCCAAGCCTGTTCATTAGCACTATATGTATATTAAAACCCTGTCATCATCCCCAGCTTATTTCATGATACAGTTGCAGAACTACAGTATTCAGTTTCTATACTACAAATCTTGATATATATTTTTCCCAGAGGCAGAAGGAGTCATCTATGAACATTATGATTTGGTGTACTGTATTACTTTTATTTTGTATATAGAAATATCACAGACTAGTGTTTAGAAATCTCAAGGTTTTTCCCCTCTCTGTTTTAGTTCCTCTAATGTAAAGAAATGGGAAATAGAATTGCAAGCTCTTCGGGAGAGCAATGCCAGACTGACTTCTGCACTCCAGGAATCGGCAGCCAGCATAGAACACTGGAAAAAACAGTTTTCCATTTGCAAAGAAGAGAACGATCAACTTAGGAGTAAGGTACAGGATGCAACAAGACTTTTGCTGCCATGTTAATAGAAAGAAAGCATACTGGTTGTAAATGCTAAACCTCGGTGGATATCTTGACTCCCAGTGAGAAATGTATGGGAAAAGAATGGTGCCTTGGTTTTATATACAGTATTTCTCCAAGAATTATACAAAAATCAGTGGGAAATGGCAAAAAAAGTAATTGAAAGGTTGGCATCCTACACAATCTAAATCCCAAAGTGTAAAAGCAGGCTTCGTAAATTTGAAACAAATATGCCTGCCAAGTATCAGTGATGTGTGTATAATTACAACCGAGATGCTGCAGCTTACCTACTTCATTATTGATAAATTACACTCATTTGTTTGTTTGAATGCATTGTTGGGGGGAATACACTGTATTTTTCCAAAGACCCAGTGCAGTGGTTTTATAGCTCAGACAATGCCATACTTGTTGTTGTGTGCCTTCAAGTCGTTTCTGACTTACATTGACCCTATCATAGGGCTTTCTTGTCAAGATGTGTTCAGAGGGGGTTGGTCATTGCCTTCTTCTGAGGCTGAGAGTGTGTGACTTGCCAAAGGTCACCCAGTTGGTTTCCATGGTTGAGCATGGATTCGAACCCTGTTCTCCAATGCTCAAACCACTGTGCCATGCTGGCTTACAATGCCATATCTTTCCTATTAATTTTTAGAAATGTTATCTGGACACAAGACCTACAGATAGGCACATTGTACATGGCTATTTGACATCTCAAAAAAAAGAAAAGAAAAGAAAAGAGTTCTGTAACTTGGTATGAAAATAGCTTGATGGCAGAAGGCATACTCTCTGATGTTTTACAGTTGAAATGTGGGACGTGTGGCCAAGCAATATCAGAATACTCCTCAAAGAATATGCAGAGAATGTGATCTGTCCGAATGAGATCTGAAGGGGATTTGCAGTATTTGGAGGGATGGGAGCTAAAAACTCCAGAAACTGCACAGTAAAAGGATTCACGGTTTTCCCTGAAGCATCCTGGAAAATGCGTGCAGATACGCATTTTCGGATGTGTGGCTGTTCAAATTTGCATCACTGCACATTTTTGCTCAATTGCTGTTTATGAGCATGTGTATCTGGTCAATTCAAATGAATGCAAATGGATGTGAAAAGGCACAGAAATGGTGGAGACAAATCAACTTCGCTGTGAATGGGTGAAAATGTGCACCCAGTCACAGTAAACCATCGCGTCTAGGCAAGCCCAATAACAATAACATAGTTTGTGATACAGGAGAAAAAAAATGAAAATAATTAAATGGATAGACTTGAAGCCTTCTGATGCCATATGTTTCCCTTCTGGTCCTATATGCAAGAAGCAGGGTGTAGATAATTTCACTGGCAGTGAGATCTTCCCTGCTGATTTGTTGGTTTGGTTTATTCAGCCACAGATTCATGCAAACACACAAACAGTGACGCCTTTCTCCCAGCTATCAGCATGGTTTATTTCATTTTATTTATGATATACTACATTTATGCAGAGATTGCAAAAGTTACTTTTGGGGATTGGCCAGGACTCCAGCCAGCCTGAGGAAGTCTATACAATTCTAGGAGCTGTAATGCAAAGATATGTTTTCCCCCCCAAGTTCTGCATTTATTTGACAATTTTCTGCCAAAACATTCAAGGCTGTTTTACACTGAAAACATAAACTAAGGCTGTATCCTGTTGGTTAATCCCAATTTACATTAGACCCATTCAGTCAATTGTTGAATGCTGAGTTGACACATTGGTAAGTTGTGTTGACCCTATAGGTTTACTCTATTCAAGATTAACAACAGGATTAAGACTGTTAATCTCAATTAGAGTAGACCCATAAAATCTGTGGGATTTACCTATGTATTGACTTACCATTCAACAGTTGATTCAATGGGTCTACTCTAGATGGGACTAACAATTAGTTTGGGGCCAAAATTATGAAAACATTGTGTTAAGCTCTTAGTTGCCTCTTCAGGAGTTGTTGACTTGGACTTCTTCCCTTTGGCTTGGCCATCTTGACATAATCAGCTCAAGTTTCACCAAGAGACTGAGGTTGCTTCATCACCCATCGCTTTCCCTCCTGATAACACTTGGATCACCAGCATTGAGGCCATGATATTGAGAACACAGCTGCGCTGGGCAGGGCACGTTTCTAGGATGGAGGACCATCGCCTCCCAAAAATACTACTCTATGGTGAACTTGCCACGGGTCAGCGTAAGAGGGGCGCTCCAAAAAAGTGATACAAAGACTCCCTGAAACAACATCTCAGGCTTGGCCAAATTGATCACCAACAGTGGTCCGCCCTGGCCTCACATCGGGAGGCATGGAGACACACTATCCACAATGCTGCTGCCTTATTTGAGAATTCAACCCGAACAAGTCTTGAAGAGAAACAACAACGCAGAAAGAATCACAACCCGAAAACATCACCCAAGGAGACCTTCTGCTGTGCTTTTTGCAACCGGACTTGTTTATCTCGGATTGGCCTTTTTAGTCATCAGCGCGCTTGCAGAAAGCGTGGGATGAGTCCTTCCTGAATCTTCGTTTGCGAAGAAAAGCCAGAGAGAGACCAGCAAGCACCCAGCATTGTTTTATAGGAAGCCTACCTTACTTCCTAATTTAGAGGCATTCATTGAGTAAAGAATGAGGACCAGAGTTGTCTCAAGCCATTTTGCTACCTCAGGCCAAGCAGTAAATGTCATCTGTTGATTTATGGTGACCCCATGAATTTCATAGGGTTTTCTTAGGCAAGGAATACTCAGTGGTGGTTTTGCCAGTTCCTTCCTCTGACATATAGACTGGTCTTTGTTGGCAGTCTCCCATCCAAGTACTAACCAGGGCTGACCCTGCTTCACTTCCAAACTCAGACAGGAACTGGTACCTTTATGGCATTTAGGCCTATGTAGTACCTGTACTCAAGGCCAACCAAGATATTTTGGCAACTGAGGCAGAAGCCCACACACACACACACCATCAAGCCCATCTCTCTGGTGATAAAAATAGAAGAGTAATAAATTAAGAGCTAACAATGAGTTGTTATTTCATGATATCCCAATTTACCTGATGAGGCGGCTTCCTTGTTCTACCTACTGGTAGACAGCATATAACCCACCTCTTTGCTTACTCTGCAGCTGAGAAATGCTACCAATTTTAGGGAAGGGGAAGAGAAGAGAAATGAAAACCTCCACTCTCCATAATGGGAGGGGAAAGCTGTGGGAAAGAGGTTTCCTCCACTGTTTCTTTCCTTTTGTATAATCATATAATCAATTAGACACCCTATAAGACAAGTCCTCAGAGCAGCTTACAAAAATAAAGTAGAGCAGTGGCTCTTAACCATTTCTTTACTAGGGACCCCCTTTAAATACGGGTATCTTTTGTTGCCACAGATCCCCAAGACTTAACTCAAGATTTAAAACTCTAACAATACTAATACTACTGCTAATAATATTACCAGATGATGATAATACAGTTACACCATCCATTAAACCTTCCCTCAGAGGCACTGAAAGGGGAGGGAAGACGTCTCCTGCTTCTTCCTGCAAATTTGTGACTGGAGGAGATTGAACAGAAATGCCAGGCCAAGTCAACTAGCCTTTGCCCCTGTCACGTGGCCACACCACTGTGGGCTGAGCAGCCTTCAAGCCTTCGCATGCCCCCTGTGAGGACATCCCAGCCCCCTGGGGGTCCATGGACCACAGGTTCAGAACCACTGAAATAGAGGAAACCTCAATCCAGACAAGTTATAATAAAACAACAAACCTGCAGCTCATACCAGTGTCCTTATCTTGACCCAAAGCAGTTTAATGCTTTGGGTTTATTTAGTGCTGTCAATACTTCAAAACTACTGGAGGTCAAAGCACAACTCATGCCTGCCCAGCTAAGAAGCGGTGTCTTTCCTTCCCATATTCGATGTGTTGAGTGTAAATGTCAGTGGAGAATAACCAAGAGGTGTAAACTTATATAATTTAAAGCTGCAGTCCAAGAATAGTAATATGTACTGTCACTAAAAAAAAATATGGTGTGATCTGTCAGAAGCTTTTAATTGGCCCATACACTCTTGGTAGAGATTTCCTGACAGCAATTGAATTTAGTTTCCCTTAGTGCTACTGGTAACAATAATCCCACTGAATTGAACTTGATTTCAGGACAAATGTAGCACTGCTCTACACTGGAATAGCCATATAATGTTGATGGTTTCATTTTTATTTTTTTTGAAGGAGGTCTGCATCTTGAACACAGTTACTGTGTTTGAACAAACCTTTTGACTGTACATATTTGCTGCTTTGCTGGAGCAAACAAACCAAAATGTCTTCCCTTAGCTATAAATTAAAGTTTCTTCCATCAAATCCAAAAAGCTCATATTTTATAGTATTTGGAACAAGCCAACATTAAGTAAATGTCAGATCATTGCATAGTATCTGGGCTTGTTCCACAACTTGTTGGAAAGAAATATGATTTTTAAAAAAAAGTCTAGTGGCAATTAACAAATGACTAACAAGTTTATTTGACATTAACTTCTGTGGGCTACAGCCCATTTCATCAGATGCATGGACTATGGCCTCATCTGACAGGTATAACCAGCTGGCAAGGGCATGAAAACACAACAGGAACCAGCAAGTGAAGACCTGAAGAGAGGTTGTTTAACAGTCATTGTGAGTGGTGACAAAGAAATCCTAATATATGAAACTATGGTTAATGGAAGACTCCTGTCTGGTTTGCTTTCAAAAGAGAGGAGCAATGGGGTTGTGGGCACAGCCAAAGCACGTGTTTATACTTTTGATTTACTGAAGTGAAACATGACAATCTGATCATGATTGGTGTTTCTCAAACTTCTGAGGCACACTTTAATTTTCTGTATGGATTAAAATGGAAGGCATATTTCAGTCTTGTAAGTAAAAAAGAACATCAAGATTAAAAATGAGCTGTGGAGATTAAAGCTACACCACACCATTCTAGTAGTTCAATCCCACTTTAACTGTCATGGGTGTTTCCTCCTGCAGAATCCTGGGATTTGTAGTTTTCGAATGCTCAGCAAGCCACCGCCAGTGCTGTAGCTCAGGAGAGTAGAACTACAACTCCCAAGATTCCATAGGATGGAACCATGACATTTAAAGTGGCATCAGAGTGCTGTAACTCTGTAGTGTACATACACTCCACATTGGAACAAATGAACCGAGAGCAGTAACCCAGTTCAGACATGCAACAGGCAGCCTCCTCCAAGGAGTGGTAATTTTGCAGAGTGTTTACATCAGGAGAAAATGAATGAGCTAAATAAAGTTTCAGTAACTATTCCACATCACAGATATCTTTCCCTGGATGGTCATCAGGGAGACGACTTCTCTCCTCTCCCCTCTGCCTGTGAAGAGAAGAGATCTTCGAACTGGCAAATGAGTTACCTCCATGTAACTCGAAAGTACAGTTGCCTTACAACTTTTTCACAGAAAGGGGAGTGCTCTCTGTCTCTCTCCTCAGAGGGGTACAGTATAGCCAATGGGTGAGAATCATATGGCCTTTCAGGTGTTGGACTGAAATTCCCAGCACTCCTATCCATCAGAGCCAATGATGCTGGGACTTGTAGTCCAATGTTAGGAGGGCCACATGGTCCTTCCCACCCACTTACCTAAACAAAAATACTTAAAAGCAATAACAAAGACTCTTTGTTAATTTTTTTTGTTATTGTTTTAGCATATTATTGTTGATAAGTTTTATTTGGCATACATTTTCATGTACTGTGGGCCACTTCATCAGATTTATGGAGGGTTTCCTCAGCAAAATCTGCCAACATGGGGCACACTCCCTTCTTCTGAAGAAGTGGGCTGCAGTATGCAAAAGTTTAAACTAAATAAAACATGGGCTCCTCCAGATGTGACAAATATGTCAGGAGGTTGCAGTATTTGTTGCTGTAGGGCTCAGTTTTTTTTAAAAAAATACATAAACAGCATTTCTGTTGTCCCGGAATATTATCTGGCAATTTCCAGTTCCAGCTGCAACATTTTATTCCAGCCCTTGAATGTATTTCTTTTTAATTCGGAGACATGTCACAACAAAAAAGGCATCCTTGGCTCTTTTCTCTTAAAAATAATTCTCTCCTTTTTCTTTTCTTTCTTTCTTTCTTTTTTTTAAAGACCACCTCAACAAACCACGATTAAAAAAAAACTTTGGAAGTCCCCTAGTTCAGTCCCAAGTAATCACTACAAACAGACCCCCAAAAGAATGGAAGACGTGGAGGTGAAAACAACTGGTCAAACCTGGCCATAGCCAAAGAGCTGTATTGTGAGAAGCCACACTTTATTAGAGCAGTCTGGAAGAGCCCTATGTTAGTCTTTAAGGGGTCATTCAGTGCTTTGTTGTTGTTTTTGCTGCCACAGACGAATGTTGGTGCCTATATGTCTTCAAATTGCCTGTTGACTTATGACAACTCAACGAATTTTCATAGGGCTTTCTTAGGTAAGGAATACTCAGAAGTGGTTTTGCCAGTTCCTTCCTCTGAAATAGAACCTAAAGCACCTGCTATTTGTTGGCAGCCTCTCATCCAAGTACTAACCAGGGCTGACCCTGCTTAGCTTCCAAGATCAGCCAGGATCTGGTGCTTTAATGTTTATTCCCTTCTGAAAAAATAAAAATGATGTTGTGGGGGAGAGAACCCTCTTAGTATAGTTTGCTCTCTAGCTTTCCTGTATACTCTCTCCTGTTCACCCTCACTTACCTATAGCTTAGTACAAGCCACAGTGTTAAAAGTGCTAGGCAACAGAGCTAGACATGCAATAAAGGTGATGGTTATGTACTAGACAGCTTAAGACACAGTGCAGGGCTGCATGAAGCATGGCCCTCTAATGCTGTTGGACTGAAGTCCCTATTAGCTTTGGCTAAGAGAGGCAATTATGAGGAATGTTGGGACAATTTCTGGAGGCCCACACTTTGCTCCAGCCCTGACATAAGTGAATCTTAGTAGAAGGTACTGCTGAGGCCCCTAAACTGGCCTACAAAGAGCTTGGACCAGAAGGATTTGGGTCCTGGCTTGCCCTTTCGCAACTGTCTCATCCCAGAATGTGTAAGGGAATCCTTGCTGTCTCCAATCGTTGACTATAGACAGTCAATAGATTGACTGTAGGAGTTCCCTTTTCCAGCTCTCAGAATGCACTCCCAGAAGCCAGGTAAGTCCCATATGGAACTCGGCCAGCTCCTGGAAGTTTCAACTGAGGGGCCAGTTTATGTGGGAACACTTTGCATGTGTCAGGGTTGGGGAAGGGGGAAGAGGAGAGAAGCCACTCTCAGCTGGCAACTGCAGGCCTGAGCCCCTTGAAAGGAAAGTGCAGGGAGAGGATGAATGGAAGCTTTGCTTCCATCCAAAGCCCTGGTGGCAAAGCTACAGGAACTCCAGAACTGTTAAGCAATTGGACATTTCTTTTGATAATGGCAATGTAACAGAACAACACTGAAGTTAGGCCTGTCATTTGTTACAGTTCAGGCACCCAGTGGCATTCACTCCTGCCTTATTTCAGTCCTTCAGCCAGTATTGTTATAAGCATTACCTTCTCACCGTGTTTTCTATTTTTATTTAAAGTCAAATGTTAAGTGGAGAAATGGGGACTTAAAGTGGTTGTCTTTTCCTCCCTTAAGATTGAGGAACTGGAAGAACAATGTGATGAAATAAATAAGGAAAGAGAAAGAAATGTGCAGTTGAGCAGGCGCCTTCAGGAATTGGAAACAGAGCTTCAAGACAAGGAGTTGGTATGTAAAACAAAGCCATGGTAATGAATAGCTTTCAAAGCAATATACATAGTCACCACACCTTTGGGGATATAGTTCTCTCCCACAATACTTTTTAAATGCTGATATAGATCACTTTAGGAGTTGAGCAAGCCTCTAGGGCTCTCAATACTGTACATTAAAAGGCCATTGCTTGCTAGCCAAAAAATATGCTGCATGCTTTTGCGCCTTTAAAAACATCTTGAGGCCTTCTCTCTTTTTTAAGATGCATGAATAAAAGTTGAACAGAAGTCTGTTTCTCATTTTTCAAAGTGAGCAGGTTGAGTCACCCAGGTATCTGGTATTTTTGTAGAAATGAAACAGTGATATCAGTGCTCCCCAACCTGGCACTGTGCAGGTGCGTTAAACTACACCTTGCATGAGTAAAGCATCCACATGTGGCTGGAGGGTGCCAAGTTGGAAGTGAGGACCAATCAATCACTGGGCTAGGTAGAAGTGGTGGTTTGTGCAGTTTCTATAAAATCTAAAGGTGAACAGGCTTCCATCAAGGAATTCTGGAAATTTATCATTTGAGAAGAATGCAGAGAAGTAAATGCTAGAGATCCCCGGAAACCAAGGATTTCTATGAGGGGGAGAAGGAAAACCAAACTCTCAGTATTATAGATATACCACAAGATTGACAGTTCAATGGCATGGGAAGGTATTCTTGCTAGAATGCTAGCACATACCTACACAACTGACCTAAGCTAGATTAATTATCATGATTTCTTCTAAAAAGTTCTTGGAACCTAAAAAGTTCTGTGGGGGGATTGCAGATCCATATCAGAACTCCCAGGGAACTTTGAGAAATACTGTGCTCTCCTATCATGCAATCCAACATCCTTGCTGTAGCATAAATATCCACATACAGAGATATGCTATACCAGTGCAATGCAACCCCCATGCAGCATAGCAGCTGTGCAACACATCAATGGCTGAGTGCCGTTGTGCAGTGCACATTGTGGTTATGCAGTATGCATTGTGCATTGCATATTGTTCAGTTGCAGAGCACAACTGCAATTCACAATGCATGGCCATAACACACAGTGTTGCTGTATGCACTTCTCCCACTGCCAGCAGAATACATCTTTTGTGCTCTGATAAATAACTCACTCCTCCTGTGTAGCATGATGAATGCATGCATACAGTATTGTCACTAACAGGTTGCTGGCTCTAGTGTGTTACTTATACCATGAGAGACATGCTGTTATACTTTGCTAAGTTACAGTCATAATACAAGTAGCTAGTTACTTTCAAGCTCTGGAATTAACCATAGTTTGTCCCACTTTGAGTGATATGACAAACTGAGTTAGTTTAAATGAATGTTGGTGCTTCCTCCTCCCTGTAGTCATGCGGGAGTGGGGTGGGAGGATACACCAATACAGGGCTTATGTGTGTGACAGAAGAGGTTAAATCTAGCTGTAGTCCTCACTAGAGTAAACTCATTGCTCTAGTGGGTCTAATAAATCCCAATACATTGGATTTAGGTCTAAGTATTGACTTAGTATTGACTTAGGTCTCCTTCATTTAATGGATCTCGTGACTAGAATCATAGAGTTGGACGAGACCTCAAGGGCCATTCAGTCCAACTCGCTGCCATGCAGGAATACACTATCAAATCATTCCCAACAGCTCAATTTTCATTTTCATCAAGTGGAAGATCACTTTTCCTGTAGGAGTAATGAGTCTAAAAATAAAATTGTATTAAAAATTCCAGGATCCAGTCCTTTTAAAAAGCAACAAAAATTATCTTCTTTAAAAAAGAGTTAAAAATCATTTACTTTTAAATTCATGCAGAGTGCAACTTAGGAATGCAGACTGACAAAGTTCAATGAACATTTAAAAGTGTATTCAGAGGTCTGTGGTCTCTGAGATCACCCAGTTAAATTAGACTCATTACAAAACAAAGGAGTCAGTTTAAAAATGCAAATCAAAAGTTTACTGAAGATATATCAATCTCAATCTACATACTAAAACAAACTTTAAAAAGAGTTCCTAACTAACTAAGAGGATTTAGGGTAGAAAGACTCACCCAGCCTATAGCGGTAAAAGGCTGCATGGTGAACATCATGGCATGGTTTCAGGACAGATGGCTAAACAAAGATAATGTGGCTTAAGATGGCTACAGCCTCATAGAGACTCTAACTTAAAAGAGAACTTACACAGAGCAATAAAATTTAAATTAGGTCATGTGTTGAATGACCCAGCACTCCAGTTGGCTGGAAGTGCCCAGTGAAATAAGAGAAAGGGAATTTGGGAGAACAGAAGCATGCAGGGAAAAAAACTAGACTTATCTTAGGATGTGAATGAGGTAGACAAGATTGCTTTTACATTACAATGATTATTTCCTCACATACTACATTTCCTCCCCGCTTTGCCCAGGCTGCCTCCTGTCTCACTCATTGCTGTTGCTGCATCCGCTGCAACCACCCCTCCAGGACAGGCAGAGCCCTGCGCTTCTTACGCTCTGGTGGCGGCACACTCCTCTCCTCCAGCTCCCAGGTGGCAGGATGGCCATAGCCGGCCCAAGTGGCAGTAGCCATGTAGCATAGCAGCAGTAGTGGCTGAGGAGCAGCACTGGCCACCATTGCTGCTCCCACAGGCAGGAACCAGCTGCCCTGATCGCACTTCATGGCCGGGAAGACCAAAGTGCCCAGGGGACGCCTGGGCTGGGATCTGATCTGGTTGGGATGAACAATTGGATTTAAACCAAAACCAGTCAAGTGGGGCAGAGTACAGAAAGTATGTAGCCCCCAAGGACTGTTTTTGAGGGCTTTTCAAGCCACCCCTCTTGATTTTTTTTTTAAAAAATACTAAACTTCTGGTTTACTTCTTGGTTAAATAAAGTCCTCTCCTGGACCTAAAATAAGTGGAGGGAGTGAACATGGCAGAATTGTCCCTGCACACCCCCTATGGGTGTGTGAGATATTTCTAGTTTTTTTTTTTTTTAAGGCGTGGGGGTGTTAAAAGTAAAAAATACTGAGGGGTGGTGAAGAACCCTCCCAGCTCCGGCAAAGTGCAATGCAGCTCTATATCTTCTGGCAGTTGCCTACCCTGCTATAAGTTAAAGGTTAACCTAGCATTCTTAACCATTGCCATCCTACAATGTCTGTGGTAGAGACTACATACTTAAGGTGTATGTTAATATTATTGCAATATGTAAGCAAAGCTGATAACCCTATTCCAGTACATTTTAACCAAGCTCAGTGACAGACAGACATTCAAGCTGTAAATCATACAGCTCTCTTGTGACTATGTTTGCTTTGTCTTCTTAAATCTACACACCATAGTCTCCTATTTGGTCTCAGCTCCATGTACTTTATGAAAAAGAAAGGGGGGGGGTGATACTAATAGTGTACTGACTAAATAGCTCTCTGAAAAATTGCTAGCAATGTTTCAAATTTCTTTCCTTCCTTCCTAATTCTTCACCCACGTCTTCCTGCTGTCAATAGTTATAGCTAGGATGAAGATAGATGTCTGAGAATAATGGTGACAATGCTGTCAAAACCTGTTGCTGTAGCATGGAATGTATTCATTGAATTAGAAAAAGTGGTACAGATGACTTGGTGGGGAGAAGGTGGAGGCTTACGGTATTTTTCAGATCCTTCTCCAAACATCACTGCCAAGTGAGGTTTAGTGAATGGCTATTAGAAGAGGGTCCAATTTATTAGTTACACGTGTATCCTGTCTTTACTGCAGTGAGCTCAAGGCAGTCTTTATATCTCTCCTTCTTCCCACTTTAACCAGCACAACAGCCCTGTGAGGCAGGTCAGGCTAAAAGAGAGCAACTGATTCAAGGCCACCTAATGAATTTCATGGTTTAGTGGAGACTGGAATCTGAATCTCCCAAGTCCCAACGCTCCAGGAATTATACCACACTGGCCTTCACAGTGATGGCACCCTGGTTGTAGAATGCTCTCTAAAAAGGCTCACTTAGTACCTATTTCTATTCTTGTTGCCATCAATTGAATATTTTTTGTGAGAAAAATTATCCCAACATTTTTGTGGGGTGCTTTTGGGTGCTTTTAATGGATTATGTGTTTTTTTAAGCTGTCCATTTTATGTGTATGTGCTGTGCTAGTTTTTGCTGTAATTGCATGTATTCTTATAAATTTTATGTATGCCACCCAGAGATCTATTCTTCATTTCAGCTGTCATGGCAAAATCTTGGCTTAAAGGAGAACTTGGAAAAGTTACTTTTGGACTGCAGGTCCCCAAACCCCATGCTGGCTAGAGAATTTTAGGAGTTGTTGACCAAAAATGTAACTTCTCTGTGCTCTGGTTGAAACACAGTTTGCCTGAGTTACATGTTATAATGAACCGTTGTGGTTGCAACCAGGGACCCTTATAACCTACATAATTATAGCACTATGACTCTGCTTTAACTGCCATGGCTCCATCCTGTGGAATCCTGGTTTTTTTTTTCCAGTTTGGCGAGGGGTGTTTAAAATTCTTAGCCAGAATGCATTAGTGCCTTGTCTACAAACTACAGATCCCAGAATTCTATAGGATTGAACTGCACTATAATTGTGTAGTCTGAAAGGACCCCATGGTGGGGGAAAAGGAAGTACTGTATTTGAAATTATCCACTTCGGGCCATGACATCCTTATCAGGCTCATACCTCTTGGAGATTAAAAGGGACTTCTTCTTCTTCTGTTTTTTTATCTCTGGGGCTGCAGAAGGAATTGTGTGTGTGTACAAACAGTGTCTGTCAGATTTTGCCTTTAATGCTCTGTGTTCGCTTGAGCTGATGCTAATAACTCTTTTAAAGCCAGAACTAATGCTCTTTAACAACCAGGCCTGTTAAAAGCGCTTCAAGTGCATAGATATAGTTCAGGGTGATGGATTTTGATGCACAGTTTCAAACATCTATCAGCAGTGTGCCTCAAAGAGAAATGTCATGCTTTCTTCTCAGCCCTTTCCATGGGTAATAGCATTCCTAATGAGCCATATTTTGTAACTTTCAAGACACCCACTCAGCCAGAAAATGGACTCATGAATATTACAGGCTTCATTTCCACTTGCTTTGGAGTGCTGCCCAAGCTTGCTTTCAGGCTGTGCCTCTTACATTAGCAGACCCCCTGATTAGCACAAAATAACAGTGACATAAACTATGCCTGGCTTTGCAAGACAAGCCCAGCAGGTGACACCATGAAAGGAATACCTTTGAAATCGTCATATTTTGAGGAATACTGAAAAGCCAGGAGACCATGGTAGAGCAGCAAGGCAGATGTAAATATTTCAGCATCCAGTTGCACTGCTCCTCAACCCAGAGGTCTTTGCATGCTGCAGCAGGAGGTAACCCAACCTTCCCCACCACACATATACATTGCATAGCAGAATTTTACCCTACCAAACAGATGGTTAGTGTTGTCTGTTTGGATGGTGCTGATTGAGTGTTTGGGAGGAAAGGGATTTCTGGAATCAGTCCATATGTCTCTAAACAGGTGGTGGACACTGTCAGAACACTGATGGTTTCTCTTTGATGGTGCACATTGATGCTCCTAGAGCATGTATGCACACTAGGGTGCTGCATACAGAGAATTCCCTCTTCCCCACTTCAGCAGTTCCATTTTGCTTGTTCAAGGTTTGTGTAGACACGTAGATTGTCCATACATGCATGGGTCATCCTTTGTTTTTTCGAGTCCAGAGGCCTTCACTTAACTGTAGGTATTTCTGTTATTATTCTGGCACATGTTCCACTTGTGTATCAGAATATTTTTATGTGCAAGAATAGCTATGTGTGTTTTAATGCTTTAATAAAGCACAAAATAGCACTGCTTCCCAGAATTAGTTAATGCCAAGATTGTGATAAAGCACCAAATATGATTTGGGTCTAACTTTGAAACATGATACCTTCACACATGCGCGCGCACACACACACACACACACACTTGGTTTGTTTCCTTTCCCAGTGTGCTGATTGGCTGCTTAGGAAACATACCCAACCAATCCCCTCCCTCCTCTCACTCCGTCAGCCACTCACCACCCACATGTAAAACCCTGAAATATTTCCCCCCACAATAATAGCATGTAGCTGAACTGTGTGAACCTTTCAAATCTACTTTAACGGCATATACTAATGCTGAGTACAGCTAGTTTAATATATTAACTCATCATTTCCTTCAGTAGTTCAAATCTTTTCTGTATTTCACCTCCTCACATGCTAATCTAACAAGGCCACTATGCTTAAAGTCTAATCTTTTTAATATACAGAATGTCCAAGAATTACGTTTACAATTTCAGTCATATATAGAATTGAAATTGTAAAAATAATTTTTGGACACCTTGTATGTTTCCAAAGATTGGCCTGTGTGTTTGTATGTATAGGTGTGTTCTTTCATCAGTTTTTCCCCCTTTCTGTTTCTTTCTTTAGGAACTAGAGGATCTTCGGAAACAGGGTGAAATCATACCACAGCTGATGACAGAATGTGAAACGGTATCTCAGAAATTGCAGGTATGCGTATTTAGTATATGTTTTCAGTTTTAAAAATGATGCTCTGCCTCAGGCTTATAACCAGATTTTTTTAAACAAATGTTATTGTTCATGCTACATGATTTTTGGCACAGGAAACAACAGCGCAAGTTGCTCACAAAAACTGCCAAAGAAAGGAGAGAATAGCTAAGTTTTCCTTCCATTTTGTAATGAAACTCACATTCATGCTGCTGAAAGTCATGCCTGTTGATATAATCATTATAAACAAGGAAAGCCTTAAGACTCCAAGACTCTTTAGGCCTACTCACAGGAAAGCAGGAATTGTACAAGAATAACTTGGTATACTGTTGTCCATGCGTGGAGCCAGTCCTATTATACAGTATAGCAAAATGAAGCAGTCACTGCAGATACCATAGGGAATTTTAGACATGGCTACACTTTCGTTCAGACAGGCCATGCCAGAAGCCTTAACAAATAAGCAAACACTGCAAGAACAAAAGGAATTTAGCTGTTACAGCACATTTTGCAACCCTGCCGTTTATTCTCACTGTTGGCTTTCTGATAAAAGAGAACTGGATAAAGACAGAGCATGGGAAAGGAATGTGTTGCTGGCTTGCTTAACAGTTACAGATAGCCTTGAGTGACAAATATGCAATGTATGTGACTTTGTAACTTTTAGGAAAACTATATTAGAATGTATGAGCCAGGAGTTCAGCACTGTCATTCTGCTCAGCAAATGGTCTTGTAGGACAGAAATGCATTTCTTACAGTAAAGATGAATCTTCGTTCACCAGTATGGCTTCCCAATCCATTCCAAAATAGCCACGGGAACTCTCCTCCAGTTGTCAACATTGATGTACCATTACAAGACAGCAAAAAGGGTCTCTTTGTTTCCTCTCAGTTGGTGACTTCTGCCAATACTGTAGTCAAAACAGGGCCCCTGCAAAACAGGTGGGAAGTACTGGTGTGCTTTGCAGGAGGCCAACATTATCAAGAGTGCAGAAGATCTTTATCAGTGAAACTTAAAGAAATAAAAACAAAAACACATCTCAATGAGGTCTGAGCATGTTTGGTAACCATGGAATGTAGGAGATTACCACATAAGGCTAGTATCTCAGGGCAATCGTGTTATGAAAGAAACCAGGAACATACTGCTTTGAAAACATTTGTTATCATACCTCTTTTCTTTCTCATGAATGTGCCGCTTTGAAAATCCCTCTGGTTTGATAAGTCTCTTCACTGCAATTCTGACGTTAAGGTAGTCAGTGCTATGAAGGGGGCTGAATCACCTCTTCTGCTCTCTTTCCCTCAGCCTCACAGTGGAGAAGATTCAGAGCAGTCATTGGCCTGAGGAGGCCAGAGAGTAATTGCTGAATAACCATAACATAAATACTTTATTTTTTAAATTCCTTAGTGAGCAATCAGATGGAATGTTGCCTCCACAGTTTTACTTCTATGACTACAGATAAAAGAGAATTATTTTTCTCAGTAAAACTGTACATTCAGTGAGCAGCTTAACATATTCCAGAGGGAGATAAGTACTCCTAGATTTTACCTGTGTTAGCACTCATCTTCTGAATTATCCAGACTTGGCTACAAACAGGGATGATTCAACAACAACTTCTTTTTCTCCTCTTCCTCCTCCTCCTTTTTCTTCTTCTTCTGTCTGGGATGTTTACGCACATCTTGAAGACACACCTAATTTTACAATGGGGAATCGGCTTCATAAGTAGATTATTATTAAAGTATTTCTTTTGCTGAACATTTATTCATGTTCCCTTACCCAGTGAAACTCCAGACTTTCTTTCTTTTTTAAAATAGGCCTTGAGTTCGGTGTAAAAAAAAGGGGATTATTTCCCAGGCAGATAGTTTTTGGCTGTATCCACACTACACAGTTATACCACTTGGGTATCACTTTAGCAGCCATAGCAGCATCCTATGGAATCCTGAGTTTTGTAGTTTGGAGAATTATTTCAGATTCTCTTGGCCACTCCCTTGAAGTACAGCACTATAGCTCTCTAGGAGGGAACTCTATGTGCCTCCCTAAACTACAAATCCCAGTATTCCATATGGTGAAGCCTGGCATTTAAATTGGTATTGAAGCATTAAAATTGTGTGGTGTGGGTACGCTCTGGGCCAGGCTGTATTTGGAGATGGAGGAGTGAGGGAGTAGGAGGGAGTGAGATTGTGAACCACCTCAGATTATGTTGAGAACAAATTGTGGAAATGCTATGTAATGTGCGAACAGCAGAGTGTATATATATACACACATACACACACACACACATTCTAGCCATCTGTAAAGTCCTGCCAAAACTGATAGGATTCAGTGGAAATAATTTCTTCCCCTAAATCTACATCTTCCGGCACACTAGTCAGATTAAAATAATAGCATTTTCCCAGACCGAATTTGCTTGTAGATGTGTTTGTAATGGACACAGTAATAGAGATTTCATGAGAGGTGGGCTTGGGTTTGTTCATGTCACTTGGTAACTCTTTTCTGCAACCTTTTTTTATAAGGCTGCTGAGAAGAGAAATAAAGACCTCGAGGAGAAGGTCAGAGCCCTGAAGACAGAGGTTGAAGAGAGCAAACACAGACAAAATCATCTTAAGACTGAGTTACAGACTTTTTTAGATGTACTCGATGGAAAGATCGATGAATTGCATGATTTCCGGCAAGGACTGTCGAAACTGGGAGTTGACAACTAGAGAATAGCAACATTTTCTGCACATAAATGTAACATTGGGATGGGAGGGGGGTGAACGTGGGTGGGGATGTGTTTTAAATCCTAACCGTTTCTTTCACAAAAACGACAACAAATGATTAGTTCTTCCTGTTTGCAACGTGATTTGTACATAGATTTAAAGATTTAGTTCCCCCACTTCCCTTTTTCTTTCCAAAAATTGCTGTTCACTCTTTCTTTTTTTTGAGAGAGAGAGAGAGAAGAGAGAGAAGAGAAGAGAAATGTTTATCTTATTGCTCTGGCCCTTTGAGAGTTTGTGAACAGGAGAGAGGTCTTGCCTCAGTAAAACTAGAACTTAGACCTACTTTTAAAATGAACATGCAGTTAGATGTTGCAGGACATTTTCTGTCTTTAAGGGCTGCTGCAACCATAGAAACAGGAATGAAGTTTTTTCCTAATTTTGGTTATTAAGCCACATGCAGTTATGTTCCTCTCTTTTTTTATGTGGAGGAGACAGCAGGGAAGATGAGACAAGATTCCTGTAGTGTGTCAGCAGGCTTAATAGTAAAGTGTACTGGGGAGAAGCCCTCAACCAGTCTGGAAGAACTCCAGCGGTACTTTGCCCTGAGCCTTAGGAACAAATCAGCAAAGCCTCATTTGAAGACACCTGTGGTGGTCCTTTTGTACTTGTGAGGCCTTTTTCATATAAAATTTGCCATTTTCCATTATGTGCACTTAAAATTCAGTATCCAGACTGCAGTGTGTTTGGCTGTGGCGCCTTGCAGTCCAGACAGAAGGGGTACTTTGTGTTTTATGCAATAAGGTAGTTTTGAATTTCCTAGCCTTGGTGGGTTTCAAAATAGGGTATATATGAGCCATTGAACTGTCTAGAAAATGGGCCATTCTCTTCAGGATCTTGGGTCAATTCACCTGGAGAGGCAATAGGACACATAAGTCTCTTTCAGACTGCGTATTTATAACACTATGATTCCACTTTAGCTGCCATAGAGCCATCCTATGGAAACCTGGGATTTGTGGTTTTAGGAGAGACACTTAGAGGGATAAAGAACCATCATGGTGTAATATTTTGGGTGTTGTTCTAGGAGACTCTGGAGACTAGGGTTTGAATCCCCACTCACTCATAGAAACCCACTGGGTGACCTTGGGCAAGTCACACTCTCTCAACCTCTGAGAAAGGCAATTGCAACCCCCCCCCCGAACAAATTTTGCCAAGAAAACCTCTTGGTAGGGTCACCTTAGGTTCGTCATAAGTAAGAAATGGCTTGAATGCATACAACAACAACAACTTATTTGCAGTTTAGGAAGGGATACTTAGAATTCTCAGCCAGAGGATTCTAGTGCTTCACCAAATTACAAACCCCAAGTGCAGCCATGGCAGGTAAAGTAGAATCATAGTGCTATAGCTGTGTAGTGTGAACGGGCCCATAGTGACACTGGAAGGTCTGTCCGGTAACTTCTGTCACAAGTGGATGGAGTGCAATTTTTATGTACAGGATAAATGCATTTTTAAAAAAACAGTTGTGTTAACTAATGAGTTGGTCTCTTTTTCTTCCAAAAATGTGGGTCTTTGCTAGTCGTAGAGTGAAGATTTCAGTGTGGCTATTACTGATATTTTCTCCCGTGGGGTGATTCTAAACTAGAACAGCCATAACCAATTACTGCTAAAGGGTGTACTGTACCAGACTATATAGTTCAGTGGCATACCACATGCTTTGCATAAGAAAGGTCCAGGTTCAGTTCTTGACATCTTTAGTGTTAAAACTTGGGTAGCAAGTGATGAGAAAAACTCTGCCCGAGACCTTAAACAGTGATTACTAGTAAGAGTAGACATTAATGAACTAGAGAAGCCAATAAATTAAACTCAAAGAGGAGTTACTACATCTCGCACACTGTAACATACAAGATATGCCCCCAAACCAATTATATGCAGCTGCTTGTAGTTTCTCCACCATATTTGAATCAAGGTTTCAATTTAAAAATTTGTCCACATTTTTAAAAAATACCCAAGACAGTGTCCATATACTAATGTTTGGTGAAGAGAAGACTGAAGAGTGACATGATTGGTGCTTGTTAACTACGTCAAGGGCTGTCACAGAGAGGAGGGAACAGGTCTGTTCTCTGCTGCCCCAGAGGGTAGAACTAAGTCTAAAGGTTTTAAGTTACAGAAAAGTAGATTTCAATTGAACATTAGAAGGAACTTCTTGACAGTAAGAGCAGTTTGGCAATAGAACCAGCCACCTAGAGAGGTGGTGGGGTCTTCTTCTCTAGATGTCTTCAGAAAGAGCTACCTGCTGGGGATGGTTTAGCTGGAGATCCTGCATTGAGCAGGGGGTTGGACTTGATGGTCCATGAGGCCACTTCCAATTCTGTGATTCTATGCTGCATCTCTCCATGGACTTCATATGTCATACCCCAGATTTGTATGAGTTAATATGCTGGTTAAAGTTGTTAAACCCCTTTTTCTTTTTCTTTTTTTAAAAAAACCCACTCGTCATATTTCTTCATATTTTTCAGCAGCACTCAACAGCAACCAAAGATTTATTTTTTTAAAGACAATCCAACACACTCAGTGAAGCAACTCTTATCAAGATGCATCTTAGAAGTTTCAGCCTGAGCCCATTCACACTGCAGAATTATAGTGCAATGACTCCACCTTAACTGCTATGGTTCTGTCATGTAGAATCCTAGGATTGGCAGTTTAGGAAGGGGTATTTAGAATTGTCAGCCACAGTGCTCTAGTGCCTCACCAAAATACAGGAGTTGTGTATGTAAGAGTATATTAACAATAGTAAATGGGTTTGATTGTCACCTTAAGATGTTGGGTGGATAATAGTTTGATGAATTAATAGAACTTAAACCTAGACTTGTAAATTGTCAGCTGCCACAAGGTAAAAATATTCTCCAAGTGTCTGTCTATCTGCAGAAACTTTAGAAAAGTTGGCAGTTTTGTCCTACTTATGTATATTTATTTGTTTGAGTGGTTTATGTGGCAGGATAGGAAACAGGCTAGCTAAATCTGCTCTTTGCTTGCAATTTTGAGAAACTTATTGATAAGGTTTTCTTAAGTACTGTATGCTACATTCAACTATATTCAATAGTAATAAGATTCCATGAGTGAAAAACGGTACAAGGCATGTATTATAGGTTGTTAAGAAAGTGCTTACCATAATCTGTATATGTTCTGTCAGTGGAAGGAGATAATAGCATCCATCTTGCTCAATTAAATATTTTCATAGATAAACTGGGGAATTTAAAGCTAATCTAACCAGTCTGACATTTTACTGTGATCAAACAAGGTGGGGAAAAAGCAGTTCAAAAACATCATGGTGCCTATACATCAAAAAATGCTTATATTCATAAATCATTTCTTTTTTCCCTCTCTTCTTTATGGGATTGGTTGCTTATATTCCTTTGGTCACTTACACCCCTAGTCTTAAGGAGTTTGAGCCAGTCTGTCTACACAGCAGATATTGTGCATGGTTCTGAATTTCTGAGAATGTACCATTTCAGACTGCGAGTGTGTGGAGGGTCTGTATTTTAAAAAAAACTAAGCAAATTTGTAAACACTCCAAATTAGCACATTGCACAGAAAATGGGATTAGTTCTGTGCATGCTGATATTATATGGGAAGGATCATTTTTCATATGGGAGTGGACCCATCAGCTTAGTTGTGGTTTGAAGTGGCATTGTCCAGGAGCTATGTACCAAGTGATTTTTTCAATGTGTGCTGATTTTCCCATTTGCTTAGATGCAATTCCCCAGTGATTCAGTGGTGCTTTCATATGCATGTGCTTAGGATTTTAGCCTGATGGCCATGCTATGTAAATAGCTGTGCAAGAGCAAGACATAAATTCTGGGACCTCTCAACAGCCCGCTAGTGCAGTAACTGACCATGTGGTCAGAATTTCCCCACAGAAACTTTTAGGAGCTGGGGAGATTTCTTGTGGGGAATCAATGCATTGTGAACTCTTCAGATGGCAATAATCATGTGAATAATGCAGCTAACTGCAATGCTGCAATCTATATGAATTGGGGGAAGCTGGGTTGGATGCGTGTAGTTTGTTGTCGTATGACTTCAAGGTGTTTCCGACTTATGGCAACAGTAAGGTGAATCGATCATGAGGAAGGCTATTTTAGATGGAAAACTGTGGTGACCTTGCTTAAGATTATCTGTGTTTGAATCTAGGGGCTGTCCCAGTCACCAAATTCATACCTGGTGAGAGCCAGCATGGTGTAGTAGTTTGAGCATTGCAGTATGACTCTGGAGTTCAGGGTTCAAATACCTGCTCAGCTGTGGAAACCCACTAGGTGACCTTGCTCAAGTCACACTCTCTCGGCCTCAGAGGAAGGCAAAGGCAACCCTCTTCTGAACAAATCTTCCCAAGAAAACCAGATGATAGGTTTGCCTTAGGGTCACTATAAGTTGGAAATCACTTGAAGGCACACAAAAGCAAGCTTTTTCACTAGAGGCAACACATTGACAGTATGCAAAGTATTTTTTTTAAACTTGGGGGCCATTTATAATGTGAATATAAACCAGAGCTGGGGAAAGTTACCATTTTGGACTACTGCTGTTGATGGGAGGATTCTGGGAACTATGAAGTCCCAAATAGTGACTTCTTCAAGCTCTCAAAGAAGTAGCCATGTTAGTCTCGTGCAGTGTCTTTTGTAGTGAGGACTCATGTATTTGTCAACAATGGCTTCATGGTACACTAAATGTATTGATACAAGAGACTTCACTACTGTACATGTAGCAAAAGGAATCTTCTCAGAGAAGGTTCTGAAACCAACTTTTGGTAAGCAGATTTATTGCTTTCACACATCAACACTAACTGACCACTGTAAAGATCTGAAAGACCTGTAGCAAGGGTCATGATCTGCATCTTTCTAGATGCTATCACATTCTATCCAACTCCCGCAACTGTATGAACATGCTTTATACCCAAGGCCGGGATATGACTCAGTACTGCATCTGAAAAAGTGGGTTTTTATCCACGAAAGCTCATGCTAAAATAAAAACCAGTTAGTCTTAAGGGTGCTGCTACGTTCCTTCTTTTTTCCCTCCTGCTGCCTTCCTCCTTTTTATTCTTCAAGCTCTGTTACAGATAGGTGATGTATGCGAATGGATTCCTTCCAGTGAGGGAAGACTTACACCTCAGAGGTAAAACGTGATTTTCAGGTAACTCCACCTTTGAGTTAATCTGTTGAAATAGGCATTCAGTGGGCCACCTCCTATTACGATGGGGCTGAAGGGCACTCTGGCAAAATTGTACACAGCTAACAGCTGTTTCTCACAATGCCCTGGGCATCGTAAAGGAAATGACTTCCATCACAAATTCATGGGGGCTTTATGGAAAGCCTCAGCACCAATTTCCTGACAACAGGTTTTAGAAAGACTTGTCTGGATTTTCAGCGGAGTTGTTGGCCAGTTATCGTAAACTGCATTCAGTGTTGTAAGTACATACAATCACTTATCAAGTACTGAACTAATCTCAGTAGTAGCATCAGCCTGCTGAGGAGTTAGACTAGATGGCCTATGGGATCCCTTCCACTGCTGTGATTCTATATTACAGAAGTTCTTACCTTAAAGGAGTTGGGCAGAGACCTATGATCCTAAGCACAATATCTTAGAAACGGACTACATTTTGAAGCCAATGGGAATTGCATATGGCCACAATCCAACAAAGTGTTGGACATGCTTTGGGTGTTAACTTGGATTTTCTGTTTTATAATATTGGTTAGCAATAATTTTATTTTAGCCATATGCCAACAGAAAAGAAAGATTGTCAAGAAGAAGAAAAGTTACTAACCGATTTTCCTAAGTCCTTTGTCTTTGTGTGTGTATGTGTGTGTGTGTGTGAAGGGTGAGGGAGAGAGTCAACAATGTTGAAAAAGCACCAGTTCGAACTAATTTTTCTCCTTTTATGATATATTCGAAAACGTTGGTGTAGAGCACATCATTATAAGAAACTGAAATAATATATTCCTCCCTTGTACTCCAAAAAGAAAGCATATTTTAACATGATATGCTATACCAAAATGTTTTGAAACTACAACAAGCCTTTAGTAATACATTTGCAAGATGTTTTTACTGTTCCAAATAAGGTTTAGTGAATAATGAATTAACTGTTTATAATGGGGAGGGGGACTGCAGTTATTAAAATGTATATTTTTATCCAGATATAAAAGAAGGTTAATCACCTGAAGAAATTATTGCAGGTTGATTGCTGTGAAACTGTCTCTTACCTCGTTACTTGTCTTCTGTGAACAAGTATTTCTAAATATATATCTTTTTCCTCCTATATGTCATTGAATGTTGCACAAACATTAATATTTGGAATCTCTTCTAATAGCAGTAAATGATGGATTTTATATATTTGAAAATACAAAACATTTCTTTGTTACACTTTAATCTTTTGTGATTTTTATCTGATTTTATTGTATTATGGAGCCATTTATGTAAAACAATAGATATATATATATAGTTTAAGTTAAAAACAAACCTGTCTTAATTCTGTCCTAGCTTGATAAACTTCCTATTTTCCGAATTAACAAATTCCTGTTGCTTTTTGTTAAACATGAGGTTTTTTTTCTCCTTTTAAAACAAAAGCTCAAATTGGATTTTAATACAGGTTGCCCCCCCCCTACATATCCACGAAACCAATATCTGCAGTTTCAGTTATCCACAGCTGAAGAAATAGGGATACATACTATAGAGTCACATTGGAAAATGCCTAGAGAGGTGTTGCTAGGTCCTACTGGAATCGGTAGGTCCTCCAACACAACTCTATGGTACATTATTACTGGAAGTTCTTTATTTTAATAGGGTTCACTATTATTTGCAGTTTCCAGTATCCACGGTAAGTCTCGGAACCAAAGTCCTGTGGATACCGGGGGAGTGGGGGGAGACCTGTATTTGACTTGATGCAGAGCAATGTAATAAGGTGAAACTGCTGTAATTTGCCCCATAGAAGTTGTTTACAATAAACAACATCTTTGGAGAAAATAGCAAACTAGGGAGGGGTATGATTTGGGGAGAGGAGGCTTTGTAAGAGGGTCTTGAGGACCAGGTCATGGGAAGCTGCCTCTCATTTCTTTTATAAGCCCTCAAAGTAAAAAGGACAGTTAGTAGCATCTACATCCTTCTTTCAGAGCAGGGATGGGCAACTGTGTAAAGAACAGGGGCCATTTTTTTTTTACCCTGTGCCCACCTGGCCGGCTGCACTGGCACATTTGGTGTGGCTAAAGTAACATGATGTCATGTCAGGCCACTATTTGGGCCAGTTTTGCAGTGATTTCTTTCCATTTTTTCAGTGCTTTTGGGAGATTTGGAGGGTATTTGGAGGGTCAGAGGAAGCAAACAACTGGTTTGGGTACATCTGGGCTGGTTTTGAGTGGAAAAACTGCCTGAAAATTTACCTCCAATTTAAGAAAAATAGTCTGGGGGGCTTCTGGGGACAGACTTAGTGATCTTTGCCCACCCCTGTTCTACCTCTAGATTTACCTTTGCAAGTCTGTTTCTGTAAAACACAGGAGATCTTGTAGCACCATAAAGAGTAACAAACTTATATTGTAAGCCCAGGGGGGACTCTGCAGATGTGGTTGGACTTCATCTCCCAGCTAGGGTGATTAATTGCTGAGGGTGGTTGTCCAGCAACATCTGGATCACCAGAGGTTACCTGTTTCTGGTGTGAAGGAGAATTTATGGACCACTGTTTGCTTCAAAGAAAGCTATGCAATGATAAGTTGCGAAGTCTTTAAGATTCCACTAGGCTGGGATGGGTAAAATCCAGCCCATGGGCTGTCTGCAGCCCTTGGGACCCCCAAATGCAGCATTGGGATTCCCAAGAAGACCCCTCCATCCCCACAATTTTTTTAAAAATTTGGGGACTGTTTTTCAGATGTTTTGTCCCCACATGGGACAAAACTGCCTAAAATGCAGCATTTTTTCTTCCTGTAACCCTGCACAGCCCCCCAAATATTCCAAAAACACATCCCCAAAAGAGTGAAAATTGGTGGGAGGTTAGCCAAAATGGTGGCCAGAAGTGACATTATGTCACTTTGGGTGTGTTGAAACTCACTGGTGTGGCCTGCCAGACAGGTGTTGAAAGGTAAAATACCCACCCCACCCCTGTGCAGTTGTCCACTCTTGCACTAGACTGTTTATTGTCCTTGGTTTCTTCTTATTTTCCATGATGACCTGCTTGAATGCATTGTATATGGAGGATAAATTGGTATTTTCAGCCCTATTACTAGAATACAAAGCAGAGCACTGTGGTTTGAGTATTGTCCTAGGACACTGGGAGACCAGGATTTAAATTGTGCTCAGCCATGGAAACCCACTGGGTGACCATGGGCAAGTCACACTCTCTCTGTCTTAAAGGAAGGCCATGGCAAACCTCCTCTAAATAAATCTTGCCAAGAAAACCATTGAATCGGGTCACCATAAATTGCAGTTGACTTGAAGGCACATAACAACAACAATGGCAATATTTAGTAGAATCAGTCCATCTATTTCCCTGCTCTGGAGCAGTCTCATCTCTTCCAGATGAGCATGAAGACAAATGTCTACAGGTCCAGTTCCCAGCAGCTCCAAGTAGAGCTAGGAAAGAAATGCTTGACAATATAGCCGAGGGTGGAATTACTATGGTTCTTCAGATTTTCTTGGCTTCCAACTACCAGTAATTGCAGTCAGCATAGCCAGTGGTGAGGGACTATGGCAATTGCAGTCCAGACACACATGGTCATAGTTGCCCACCTGTCATTGTGGGTGGCCCAATCAGCTGATTTGGTATAAAGCAGCTTCTAATGATGGGGACTATTAAGCAGGAACATACAAGTGCTCTAGTAGGAAGAGCTATGAAAACATTCATATTAGTTTGAACATAGATCAGAGATGGGAAGCATGCTGCCGGTTAAAGTAGAAGGTACTTAGCTAGATGGATTAGTGGTCAGACTAGTAGAATCAGCTAACTTTATGTATCCATTTAGGACAGTTAAGGCTACATTTTGTCAAGCTCATACCCATGAATATTTCACAGATGAAAACTAGAATATGTGTGGCCAAGCAATATCAGAGTGTGGTCAAGATGACAAAAGTGATTAACAAGGAAGGAGACACAAGGTAAGAGAAGCTGCAGCAGTTTGTTTTTGTCTGAACCTACTGGGAAGGCAAAGCTTCTGTTCTCTTCCCTTCCTCGTGAGTTAACTGAGTGCAAGCAGCTTTTGCACATTGACCTCAGTTTGTTGCAATTGAAGTAAACTAAGGACAGATGGGGGAAAGTGGTAGGAGGAAAGAAACTGGGACATTTTAAAAGCAGCTGAAAAAGTAGGACAACAGAGGATTAATCTGGATGATCCCTGCCAAACTGGGACAGTTTTTTAATTAGAGTGTTTATACATCACTCTTCAGCCACAAAAGCTCTCAGTGCGGCTTACAAATTGTTAAGCAATAGTACTTACACATCTACATTGCTTTATAGCATGCTAGACAGTTTCCAAGCTAATTGCCCCCACAAGCTGGGTCCTCATTTTACCGACCTACGAAAGGATGGAAGGCTGAGTCAACCTTGGAGCCCTGTATGATTGACTCACAACATTATGGCTGCAGTACTGGCAGTTGAAGTATATGCAAGCTCTCTCATACATTCATACTCGCTCCCTTACTTTCTCTCTCTCATTGGGCCACAGTTGATCTCCTCCTTGTTGTTTCCTCTCCTTTCATGGATCCCTGCCAAATTCTCTTTTATGAGCAGCTACTGAGGAATGCCTAAGCTTGGTTTGGAATGGTGTTGCTCACAGTGAACTCTCACAGGTGCCGAGAAGGAGGGAAAGTGCTATTTTACCTTGTCAGTTGCCAACTGTTCTTTCCATCCAATGCCCTCACGTTGCTGTCTTGGAGCCAGGAAGTGTCTTTGGGGGGGAATGTGAATGGCAACGTCAGAGAGAAAGAGAGTCCTAAATCGGATAGCTTTGCCGGAGGAACGGAGGCAACCACTGTTGCTATGGAAACAGTAGCGTTCAGTGATGGTGGGTATACAGGAACATTTCTGAAAACAGGCTCCTAATTATAGTGTGCCAGATCACCTACCAAAAACAAAAAACAGCTCTGGCAAGTTTGACAAAATGCTATACTTTTAAATACAACTTGGAGAGCAAGGCAGAAGATAACACACTTTACAAACAGGCTCTCAAATACATACTGTATCTGTTTTTCATTAATTGTATAGGTCAAAGCCCTGTATCCAAAGGGAATATGTTCCAAGATCTACTGTGGATATCTGAAACTGTAGAAAATAGGGAACCCTATTATTTTCAATGAGACGCATGCTGAAAGTTGACCATAGAATCACATTGGAGGACCTAGAAATGCCTAGAGAGAACATATTTTTTGGATGTGGCTAAGTGAATAATAATAAGTGAAACTGTGGATACCAAATCCGTGGATACAGGGATCAACCTGTATCTGTACTTTTATCAGGCATTACTGCCCCATAGCTAAACACACATTTTGGAAGTTACCTATATGCCTACATTTTTCCATCTAGACCAGCTACTCAGTTACAGAGAAGTCACTAAGGAGATTAGCAGACAAGTGTCTAAAAACATTTTTGTCCCACTATATTTAAAAGGGTAAGTATTCTGGCGTAATAACACTACTTATCACACGTTGCTGTAATAACGAGAAAGAGCCGCTCCTGAATTATCGCAGCATGACCACTAGCGCTGTTTACTTTTCCGTTTTCACATGTGTGAGACTTCAGGAGTTCTCGTGAGAAGACCCGAGTATGCTTCAAAGTCTAAAAACACCAGAATTAACAAAGAAGATGAACAGACAAGCACTGAGATACACTTTAAAACTTGCCAGCAAAACAGGGAGGTTCATAAAAAGAGCGTCCCTGGTGGCGCAGTGGTTAAATGCCAGTAGTGCAAACCACAATGTTATGAGTTCAATCCCAGAGGGCTCCAAGTTTGACTCAGCCTTCCATCCTTCCATATAATTAGTACCCAGCTTTTGGGGGGCAATTAGCTAAAAACATTGCAAACTGCTTAGGGAGTGTTTTGGCACTGATAAGTGGTATATAAATATCAATGCTAATACTATTGCTAGTTTTCATGTTCTCACCCAGAACTGTTCATGTGGGGACCGCCCATTGACACTATGTTCACGAGAGCAGAATGGGACGCAGTTTCGCATGCAGGCAATACCGTGGGGGAAAAACGCTATTGACGATCAATTGACGGCTTGGCCTGTTAATAAAAAAAGAATGCCTTGTTCATGGCAGCGGAACGCTTGGAGAATCCAAGGATGACAAAGTCATGCAATAGGGGCACCCTTTCACTGTAACCTGTTGTCGTCATGCCATATTTGCCATGTCTGATAATCTCCTAGGTAAAAGTTTCCTGGCCCAATGCCCTCCAAGCCCACCTTAAGAGTCAACAACCAGATCAGGCAAAGGAGGTCTGTTCAGCTTCCAATCAGTGAGCAAGGAGAATGTTTCCACCCCCTCCTGCCCCCAAGCAAAGTTCTGACAAGGACTTATGACAGGGGTCCTGCTTCTGATGGTTGCAGCCTCGCTTGCTGGTAGGAAGAAAGTAGGGGGAAAAATCCTCCTCCTTGTGCCCTGATCAAAAGCGGAATATGACCTCCTTCACCAAGTCCAACTGCTGGTTGTTAAAGTGGACTGAGGTTGGTTTCTAGTAAGACCAAGTAGCTTTGCTGAGTACAGACCAGTTATGGACCCGTAACTATGAATCCATAACTGCACTACTGAATACCAGCCCTCATTCTTAGGGATGATAAACATGTGCCCTGCCAGCTGTTGGACTATATGTCCCCTCATCCCTTGCCATTGGTCATTCTGGCTCAGGCTAATTGGAGGTGCCTATCTTGAGGGCCACATATTTTAAATGGGCACATTTTTAAGGCTTTATGGCTGCAGGCATTCTGGTGTGCTCTTATCCTACAAAATGCAGGGGGATTGTGGGCAACAAGATATCTAAGCATGCAGGTGTATTTTGTTTAACTAAGTTTTCAAACAAGTAAATGTAATCCGTTAAAAGAGCAGAAGTTCACTGGTAGAGCTTTGCACATTCAATTCCCAGTAGCTTCAAGCTGGGCTGCAAAAGAACATAGTCTGAATCCCCGGACAGCCACTGCTAGCAGTCAACTTAAACAATGATTCTTAATCTTTGGGGGGGGGGTCATGGTCCCCCTTGAAAATATTCCAACATCCTGCAATGGGAACGCAACACTTTGCTCATGTAGTTCTGTTTCCCCCCACTCCATTTCTGCAAGGCAGCTTCCAAGTGCTCTTATATAAATTTATTGAGCGGGGGTGGAGGGTCATGAGGCACCCAAGCAACACCCAGCTACAATTTTGGAGGAAGGAGAAGAAACCTAACATTGGCCTCCAGGTCAACAGTGAGTCTCTGGAGATATAGGAAGGTGACATTGCCTTTCTTTTCCTGGCTGCAAAAATACAACTGGGTACTGTCAGAGTGCCTCTCACCAGGAAATCTCCATGACAGCATACAGATCACTGTGGGACTTGTGTCTGTATGAACATGTAGAGTATTACTGTATGGATCTCCTTCCCTTACAGCAAGAGTAGGCAACTGCATGGGGAGCCAGGGCTAACTCCCTCCAGATCCCTCCAGACCACATCCTCATCTGACCAAGCCCAAATACCTCAACCGCCCCCCTCAAAACGGTGACATTTACTGTTGTATTACTTCTTTTCACCATTTTGAGAGGGACTGCAAAAGGAAATAGATGTATCTGGGAGGTCATACAGGATTCTGTGGTGCTTGTTGGGAGTATTCTCACTTGTTTTATCCTGTTTGGGTGTCTTTCTGCATGGTTTGGGGACAAAAATTGTCCCAAAATACCACTGGATTTTTTTTTTAAAAAAAATGGGGTTGGGGGGTGTTAGGGGACTAGTAAGGAGCTTCAGGGCCTGCAAAAGTGGGATCCAGGGGCTATGTGTGACCCACAGACTATACAACAGTAGCCATAACAACAGCTTATGTCTTAAGTGCCTCTTCCTATAAACCGAGGCAGGGAACAAAAAGGATTAAAATACAACAGATTAAGCACATAACACCACTTTAAAAACCCATAACAATCAAAACAGCACATAAAACCAATACATATTAAAGAACAATCAATTCATACTTTAAAACTCACAATTTTAAAAATTATCTGGATAAGTCTGCCAGACTACAATCACTCCCATCTTACAAACTCTTTAAAAGAATCAAGGCAATCACAAATACAGTTAAAACTTTTAAAGACAGCTTATGGTCAGATGCTACAACTCTGCTGGGTCCTTTTTTCTCTCTTTCTCTCTGCCCGAAATCCCACCTGAGTGTATATAATAACCTGTTAAAAAACAACACCTGAGTGGCTCTGTGGCACTAGATCCATTTGTAGCCCTTTAGGAAACATTTCTCTCCGCATGCACTGATGCTAATTTTAATTGGCTTATCAGGAGACCGCTGGGGAAAGGTTTTGTGTGGGTAAGAAGAGCAGAAGGGCACATAATTGCTGTCGCCACCTCTGCTGCTCTTGGGACACTGGCTGCTAGAGACTGGGCTGGAGGAGGAGGCTGCTGGTGACTCATGCTTGAACAATATTGATTGGAATAAGCTCCCAGCAGTATTGTTCCAACGAACAGCAAGAAGGGTTAGTTGCCTACTGCCAGACTCACCATCTTTTTTTTCCTTCTCTTGGAGCTGAGATGCTCAATCGCCTGTAGCCAACTTGTTGGCTTGGTTGATTTTAGTTTCTGTTTGTATCCACACTACACAATTTACAGCCACTGGGTAGCAATTTAATTGTCATGGCTCATTACTGTGGAATGCTGGGATTTGTAGTTTGGTGAGGCACATAGAACCCTCTGTGACAGAGATCTAGTACATTCACTTGAATGGCATCAGACGACTCTACATCCTTCATTGTTTTTGTGTGCCTTCAAGTCATTTTTTACTTATGGAGAACCTAAGGGGAACCTATCACATGGTTTCCTTGGCAGAATTTGTTCAGAGGGGGTGTGCCCTTGCCCTTCTCTGACGCTGAGAGAGTGTGAATTGCCCAAGGTCACTCACTGATCTGAAATGCAAATCCCAGGATTCCATAGTATGTTGCCATGACAGTTACCCAGTGGGTTTCCATGACAGAGCAGGGATTTGAACCCTAGTCTCCTAGTGTCTTAGTCCAACATTCAAACCACTACGTCACACAGGCTCTCACCAAACTAAACATCCCAAGATTCCATAGTGTGGAGTCATGACTGTTAAAGTGCTATCAAGCTGGCATAATCATATTGTGTGGGCACATTTTTGAGTCTTGCAGATGCAAGAATTACTCTCACCTCTTGCTTACCTTTCTCTGTGGTGATGTTCTTGTTATTGTCTACATGGACTGTATTTGTTCACAAAGTGAACAAATTTGTCAACAAAGTGAACCAAATACCTCCCAAGGCAATCTCTTTCCCTGTAAAATGGCTTAACTGTAAGCAAGTTATTTCTAATGTTTAGTCATAATATGCTTCCTGACATTTTCCACCCTGCCCTCTAGAGTAGCAGAGACCATGCTGTCTGACCATGCATATTTTTTAAAATTTAGATCGGGGTGGGAATACATATCCACTCAGTATAGGCTCAATGAGAGGGACCTTGTACAGCCTGGGGATAAACTAATCCAGGGGTAGCCAAACAGCAGAACTGTGCAGCAGAAAGGGCACAAAAATAAAGGCTTCAGCTAACAGCCATTTCACTGCTCTGACCCAGTTTCACACACAAGAAAGACTTACAGACAGCAAGGCTCATCCAAAGATGCCTGGAGGTCTTTATCTTCAATTTCAGTATAAACAAACACAGTATATACACAGCAAACCTCATTAACAAACTCAACAGCAATTTCACCAACACTCCACAACACCAACCCACACACAAGGCATCTTGTGCTTTGTCTATATAGGAGTGTTTGATTGTCAGCCTTCTGCCTAGTCACAGCTGTAATCAAACCCACTTCAGCTGTGCTAGTCTGTGGTCTGTTGCTCCAACATTTTTTCCTTTTGCACTTAAAGCAGTATTACCCTGACAATATGTAGAAGGTCAGGAGGTCTTTTTTTTTGGTCCTTCCAATTCTGTGCAGGAGAGATGTTCCACTCATGTCTGAGCACTTTGGGTGGCAGTATTTGGCTATTTTGGGGGTGAGTTCCATTCAACAGCAAAACCATACCATAGTCATTTTTAGCTGGCAATTGCAGAAGCCATTTCTAAATAAATGTGAGGTTGTTGGGAGTCCATGAGCCTCATGATTCCCTCCTCTTAATGGTACTTTCCAAAGTTGTATAAACAAGCGGGGTACAAAGGAGAGGCCCCCACAACTATGTCACATGAAGAAGATCATGCTGGGCCTACGGCTGGTGGGTGGGGAAGGAACAAGCAAAGGTAGGCCTGAATCCTATTGTTATTCCCAATTACAGTAGAGTAATTGAATCAGTTAAACTTACTTATGTGTCGACTCACTGTTCAACATTTGAGTCAATGGGTTTGCTCTAGCTGTAGGTAATCAAAAGGATGCTAGCCATTTATAGTCAGCTCAAAGAGGGCTCTGAACACATGCAAAGGTATCCACCGCAGAGATATACATATCTCTGCAGTGTATGGCCAAGTTATTTTTTGTAGAATATGGAAACATTCCTTTTTTAGGGGAGGGCAAGGAATGACACTTCTCAGAAGTGTAGAGTTCTGGGAGTTGAAACTCCCCCAAAGCCTTGATTTTTCAAAGTAGGGGAGACTCGTGTATGCAACAGAGTTTGAATGGGTTCAAGAAATTGCCAAATTGGAGGAAGGGATTTAAAAAGGAAGGTAGAAATTCATGAAAAAAAAATTAAAACAGTAGCAACCCAAATGTTGGTGCTTGTGTGTCCTTAAACTGTGCTGATCTGTTTAAGCCCAGGATATGTATCTTATGGCCATTTCTCTTATTTTATTATAATGTAACCTTCAGTTTAATCACTTGTCCTGGCTCAGTGTTCCCACCAGGGAAATGTTGGGGCTGAACAGTGGAACCCAGTGCTTTTTCTAAAGGTACAGAACACAACATTACCTTTTTGTTTTTTGATCCACCACTTAAATTAAATTCCCTTTTTATGTCTTTGCTCTGTCAGTTATCTCATCTATTATTAATGTGGTCCCAGCAGTTGGTGTTTGCTAGTGGTAGGTACTGAGATGATTCGTTCTGTGCCTTCCCAGCTCATTTCGCTGTTATGGGTTTCTGTGAAACAATATGACCCTTTTCCTCTTAGCAATATATCATTGTGTGATACACCCAGGGTGCCACTGTTTGTTCTTTGATGCGATAAAGAGTGGGCAGAGAAAGAACAACAACGACAACAAAAGAGAGCAAATTTTAAGGTGACAAATCTGGAAACCTCAGCATCCCTTTCCCTGAGTCTCACATTGTATCCCTTCAGAATTATTTTTGTTTCTGCTCAAGCTGTTCTTCAAGGAAACTGTGGTAAGTCCCTGTTTCATTTTGAATTTGTTTGTTTGTTTGTTTGAAGCACTTCTGAAGAAAATAAAAGTGGATGTCTTGGGGGAAGCAACAGACCAAATTTGGATGTGAAGGTTTATGTGAGAATGTTTCCTTGTTTGTTTAATTTATATTCAGACTTTCTCCTTGTATAGGGTTCCAAGGCAACTTACAACCCATTAAAAACACTCTACGGGCTAAAAAATTGTTTGTACAAAAGTTTAAAAACAATTAAACAACAATTCTGTTAAAAACACAATGTTTAAACAATATAAAACACAATCAAAACACTAAAAAAAAGATAACAGCACAAGCTCATTAAAAGCCCTTTCTTCTTGTTGTTGTTAACTGCCTTGAGTTGACTTTGACTCATAGCGACCCTGTGAATGAAACACCTCCAAGACCCCCTGTCCTCAACTGCTTTGCTCAGGTCCTAAAGGCTCAGGGCCATGGCCTCCTTGATTGAGTCTATCCATCTGATGTGTGGTCTTCCTTCCTTTCTTTTCCTCTCCACCTTTCCTAGCATTATTGACTTTTCCAGTGAGCCATGTCTTCTCATGATGTGACCAAAGTACAACAGCCTCAATTTAGTCATCTTGGCTTCTAGTGAGAGCTTTGGCTTGATCTGTTCTAAGATCCATTTGTTTGTCTTCTTGACTATCCATAGTATTCTCAGCACTCTTCACCACCACCACATTTCAAATGAGTTGATTCTTCCTCTATCAGCTTTCTTCACTGTCCGGCTCTCACATCCATACATGGTGAAGCCCTTTCTGCAACATGACTTATAAGCCACAGGCCTGCTTTTTGTTCAAAGCTTGCCTGACCTATGTTGCTTGAGACTAATTGCCATTCCTCAGAAACATCATGCTTCCATGTCTTGAAATACCTCTCTTGATGTACTTCTTAATATAAACCAAATGAAAGCGTGGAGAAGAAATATGGTAGGATGATATTCTGTATTATAATTGCAGCTAGAGTCACCTACATGAAGACTTGGAAGGAAGAGAGGATCCCAGAAGTGACAGACTAGATTCTTAAGGTATAAGAGTACATGGAAATGGATAAAACTTACATGCTTAATTAGAAATCAAACAACAGACTCTTATAAGAGAGATTGGAAAGAATTGATAGAATATCTCAAAAGTACCTGTGGTGACTTGGTTACCAAAGGAGTAGAGTTCTTAGACAATAATTAAATAATAAATAAACATTATATAATGACAATTTTAAAAAAAGAACAATAGAGTTGGTAGAATAAATACATGTAAAGATGGAGAGAAGGAAAGATAGATGATATTCAAACCTAGATAGAGACTGGAAGTCATTTTAGTTTGTCTCATTGTAGTTTGTTTTTATGTATTTTTGTATTGTGATTTTATAATGATAAGTTATAGATAAATGTTTGATATGGTGTAGTATATGTTATGCTATGTGGTTTATCATTATATTGTTTGGGTTTTTTCTTTTGTTCTTCTGTGTTTTTTTTTACTTTTCTGTAAGGTTCATGTTATTATTAATAAAAATAATATTTTTTTTTTAAAAAGAAACATCTCTCTTGGAAGATTCTAGGATCAGCAATTCACCTTTTAAATAGATCACAAACCCTCCCCCTTTATACATGTCAATGTCTTTTCCAAACCAGAAGCCACATCTGCTTTTGTTGATGTTCAGGAGCATTTGGGACAACTGTGTGGCCTTTGGAAGGTCCCAGGAGCAAAAATCGGTGCCCAGGCGCATCCAAGTTCTCCATCTCTGCCCTAAGCAGCACTGCTTGATCCTCCTGTTTGAAGCTGGCAAGAACCCTGCAGAAGCCATATCACTTGGGTAATGTACATGCAAAATCACTGCAACATTTAGTTGCAGTTGCATCCCACCTGCATCTCCTCGTTTTGAAACAAGTCAAGTAGACTTCCAACCATTAGTATTATTGCTGCTTTTTGTGATGGCATCTTCTCCTCTGCCACACCCTACTTCAGATGAATCACTGCTTTGCACTTGCTCTTAATATCAAACATTTCAAACAGCTTTAGACCATCTTAGATATTTCAGAGACAAGATGTGCACACACACACACACAACCCTACACAACAGTTGCACCCAGACTTGAAAAGCAGAGAAGCAACAAGGCAGAACTGCAAACCAAGATCACATCATCACTGTGACCCTTCTAAATAAATGTAAATTCTCCTCTCCTCAAAAAGAGAAATGACTGGGGTAGGTGAACTGCAACAGAACCATTTATGGCTGCTTTCCCTGTCCTATAGATACTCTGCTAGCCCTACCATAAGTTGGAAAGGACTTAAAGGCACACAACAAAAGCAGATGATGCAAAACGGGGTTAGGATTTTGGGCTGTATCAATAGAAGTACTGTATAGTGTCTAGATCAAGGGAAGTAATAGTGCCAGTCTATTCTGCCTTGGTCAGACCTCACCTAGAATACTGTGTCCAGTTCTGGGCACCACAATTCAAAAAGGATATTGACAAATTGGAGCATGTCCAGAGAAGGGCGACTAAAATGGTGAAAGGTCTGGAAACCATGCCTTATGAGGAGAGACTTAAGGAGCTGGGTATGTTTAGCCTGGAAAAAAGATGGTTAAGAGGTGATATGATAGCCCTGTTTAACTATTTGAAGGGATGTCACGCTGAGGATGCAGCAGGCTTGTTTTCTGCTGCTCCATAGACTGGAACACGGAGCAATGGATGCAAGCTCCAGGAACAGAGATTCCACCTCAACATTAGGAGGAACGTTTTGACAGTAAGAGCTGTTCGGCAGTGGAACGCACTCCCTCGGAGGTCTTTAAACAGAGGCTGGATGGCCATCTGCCGGGGATGCTTTGATCAAGATTTCCTGTGTGGCAGGGGGTTGGACTGGATGGCCCTTGTGGTCTCTCCCAACTCTATTCTATGATTCTATGATTCTAGGAGATTGGTAGGGGTGCAGAGACAGCCCTGAATGGCAAAGATAAGGAGCTGAGTATTCAGGACCTGTCCAAGTACAGTATCTCACTCTCTCTAAACATGTTACACCTTCCTGCTGAGCCAGGGAAAGTTTTCTCTGCATTATACTGGTTGGTCATATGATTTTTCTTTCTGAAATATAAACAGTAACATTCCAGTCATAACAGGCAAAGTTGTGGTGATGAAGAACTTTCGCACAGTGGCACTGGAAACAAAAGAGAGAGAAGTTAATGTGTAGTTCTGATGATGACTAGTTTAAGAAAAATGCTTTCAGAAATTGGCTTCAAAAAGTCAACATTGTTACAGCGGAATGCATGCTATGCTGTCAAGGGTTTTTAGTACACCATGTACAGAAGTGAGAGCTGAACGGTGAAGAAAGCTGATAGAAAGAAAACCAACTCATTTGAGATGTAGTGCTGAAGAAGAGTTCTACAGATATTGTGCTGCCAAAAAGACCGCGCTCGGAAGTAAAGCAGCAGTGCAGCAGGAAGGTTCTGTCTTCTGAGTTGCCTTACTGCATTATGCCATTGTTCCTCCGTTCTGGTCCAGTCCAGTGGGAGACTGAGATAAAGCCACATCTTTTTGCTAACTGGAAAAATCCATTTGCCACAAGATGCGTTTTTACCTCAGTCTCTCACAGGACCCAAACAGCAGAACATTGGAAGAACAACAATGTCATGTGAGCAGCCTCCTCCCACCAGTGAGCAATGGTGTGATGAGGAGTTGAAACAGGATCCTGCCTCTGCTCCTTACACCATGGCTTGCTAGTGGGAGGGGGCTGGTCACATCACCCTGCACAGGAAGTAACACATCCAGGGGACACCTGAATGCTGAAATCGACATATCGTACTTCTTGTAGAAGGATGACCTTTCCTTCTAGAGCATATCCTTGCACAAGCATTTCAGAACAGCAGTGATGATTTCATTCTACCCAGTTATATGAATTTATCCCTATTGAATACAAGCCATCCAGTTAAGTAGTAGTATATACAGGGATACCTCAGTTAACAAAGCCTCTGACAAAGAAACTCCTTTTTACAAAGTCTTTTTATGTTTGCCCAGCCCCCAGTTTTTCCTCCTTGTCCTCTGTCTAGGGCCAAATCCACACTACACAAATAATCCAATCTGAAATGGACTTATTTGCTATGGGTCTTTCCTTTGGAATCCTGGGATTTGTAGTTTTGCAAGGTCTTTAGCCTTCTCTGCCAAAGAGTTCTGGTGCGTCACCAAACTACAGATCCTAGGATTCCATAGGAAGGAGCTACGGCAAATAATCCAGTTTCAAACTGGATTATTTGTGTAGTGTGGATCTGGCTTTACTCAAGAGGGTTTTTCAGTATTTTAAAAATTAGCAGTCATTGAGAGGATGGTGAAAGAGGGGGAGAAACAGTTTTAGTGTTGTGTTGCAACAGGATACCTGCAGTAAACAATGCAGTAAGACATGAACTAGGAAAGAATGGGATTCTACTCTAGGTGAGCATACTATAGCTCTGCCTGCCTGCCTACAATAGGCAAGCTATAGCAGCTGCCTCCAGAATCCCTTACTGAGCACATATGAACAATAACAAAAGAAGAAAGCAGCTAAGTCTCCCTCCCTAGCATATTAAAAAACAACAACATAGATCTGTAAGTTTGACCACCAAAATGGAAATTGTAAGAAAAGTGGAGGTTGATGCGAGAAAGAAAAAATCCCTGGATGCATTTTGGTAGAAGATTTCAATAGTGTCTAGAAGGCTCAAAGTATGTTTATTTATGCAACGCTTACCTGACCTGGATATTTCATTTTACATGTGTATATTGTTAGTTTTGGATAAAAAGTTTGATGAAACATGCTGAACTGTTCTTTTTGATGGTTGTAGGAACCTATCCTTATTTTTTCCATGTAATTTCTGCCTTTGGTCCCAAATTTTCTGTTTTTAAAGAAGTAATGCCCATGAACACATCTATTTTGTTAACTGATAGTTGTACTGAGCCAGGATGAGTTTGTGAAGAATAACTAACTGGATCTGCTTTTAGTATACAAACAAAAAAAACCCTTAAAAATAGTTACCTGGGAATAAGGCCCAGTGGAGCTTATGTCTGAGTTGACCAATATAGGATTGCACAGCAAAAGCATCATCTTTAAATATAATAAATGATCTCTGGATGACATCTGAATATGACACAGACCACTTTTTTTAAAAGTCACAGCCAAATGGCACAGCATACAATGATAAAAGAGTAAATCAGAGACCAAGGTTTTCACAGTATCTTCAAATAGGTCACTTTATTGTGGAGAATGTAAGAAAGCATACAATGATAGGTGTTTGTCTATACAGTATTTGGCTTTTAAAAAATAAAAGTGCTTTTCTAGATATTTTGTTATTTGTTAAGTTTGGAAACGAGACTTGTGCAGCGTTAAGAGTCTTAAATTGGAGAAAGATTTGCATCCACTTCTGGAGCTGGAAGGATATTTTCTCTCAAGACAAACTTCTAGCATTGGTTAGTTGATCACAAAAGAAATTCATTAAGAGATGCCATTCAAGCCCCTTAGGAACAAGGATGGAGAACTGCTTGCCCCCCAACTCCAAATGTTGCTGGACTCTAATACCCATTAGCCCCAACCACCATAGCCAACTGTCAAGGTGATAGGGAGTCAAGTCCAACATCATCTGATTTGGCATCATGCAGGTGCTGTAGGCTATATTTCACAGGAAGGAACTGGGAAAACCACCTCTGAGTATTCCATGCCTAAGAAAATCCTATTAAATTCATTGGGTCGCCATAAGTCAACAGGTAAGGCATGTGTTGAAGGCATGTGTACACACACATCGAATACCCAGTGACAGCCGATAGAAATGTAGGAGGCAATATGTAGTTGGTGTTATGTTAGCTGGTATTTTGGTGAAAAGCAGTTAAAAAACCCCCACAGTATCATGGGATATAACTTACACTTGAACCCTTTAACTAAAGGATTAGGGTTAGATTTAAAATACTGCTAATTAAAACATACTGAGAATTAGTGGTAAGCCTTCAGATAACCACTAAAATTGAAACTGTGAGCAGATGGAAAAAGCACAGCTATTACAGGAAGGGCTAGATGTGAACAGTTTGGAATACTAAGAAAAATATGTTCAGGGATAGGCTTAAGAAAAAAATGGAAGAGATATTTTGGCACACTTGATATGGTAGCAACTTTCTGCTTCAGAGTGTAAGTCTGATGAGGTGAAATGATGAATATAGCCTTGGAAAGAAAGTTATGTCAGTATCCTAGCTCAGCTACTTTGCTATGCCTCCTGGTCCTACCCTCCCATCCCTAGAGCCGCCAGAACGGGTGGAGGTCCGTTACTTTTCTGATGGAGGCACAAAGATGATGTTTCCATCCCACCAGCAAGTGAGACTGCGGCAAGGAGTTGTGACAGGGGTCCTGATTTTGATTGTCACAGCCTTGCTCGCTGGTGAGAAGGGGGTGAAAACGTCACCCTCCTTGTCACCCAAAGGAAGAAGCTGAACAGACCTCCTTTGCCCAATCCAGCGCTTGCTCTTAAGGTAGACTCGGGTGGCATTTACATAGGCTTACAGTAGGACTGCACAGCCTTGCTGAATATAGAGCAGTTACGAATCCGTAACAGCAATACTTAATACCAGTCTCAGTTTTTTAAAGCCCCCGATTCATTTCTCTGTGCAACACTGAAAACAATGGCAACAGCCAATTTTTTTTCCAGCTTCACCTGTCTTGCTGTGTGGATGCTTACAATATAAGCACGAGACAAAAACTAGCACCTGTTTAAGTGTTATGAACACATAAATAGACGGGCAATTCTCTCACAGTCAACTGATTATGGCATTATTAAAAGTAAGTATGTGTGCATAAAAATTAACACCAGTTAGCAACATAGATTCTACTAAAGACTGCATGAAATATCTTCAAATTACTTTCTGAGCCAACAACAGTGACACACACATCAGAACTGTTTCGGTTTATACAGTGTTATTGAAAGAAACAATTTCAATTTAAGCAGCAATATATATATATATATATATTTACTGATAGTCAGCAAAGTATTCATGAAAACAGCAGCAATCTTCACTGCATGGTTTAGCCCAGCCCAACTTAGGACTCTTTAGTGGTGTTGGACTACATTTCCCATATTCCCCATCCAGTATGGCAGTGGTGGCCATGCTTTCTGAGGGTGATGGAGTTATCTCATTTATCTGGAGGGTGCTGGCTTTGGGAAGACAAATATTTTACTGTTGTAATGTCTAGTATTATTATAAGGTACTGTGTAATAAAATCCAAAAGGCAACTTTCCAGTTTCTGTTGAAAGGACTCCTGTTAGTCCTTCCTGTGTTTTTATGCACACACTGAGGTAATCTCCCTGAATTCCTGTGTAGCTGTCCATCTTTGAGGGGGCATACATTATCCTTGGACTGTCTTAAGTGGATGACGTTTGACAAACTCACAAAGTGCGGTTTGATTAGTATTTCACTGAGTATAAGGACAGAATAATTATCTTTGGAAAAGAACCAGGACGACACTTTTAACAGTACTGAACTGTTGGTGATGTGGAATCGCCAGAATATAGCTCTCCATTTCCTAAAACAGACTAATCCTTTTCCTTTAAAAAATGTGCAAAATTCAAGAAAGGCATTTCAGTAAACAGGCTGACCTGAATCTCATCAAATTCAGTAGTTTTCAACCTTCCTACATTTGAGGGAGCCCTTTCCATGTTTCCCCCCAGAACTCTAGAGCACTGCAAAGGATTCTGGGTCACTTCATCCATGAAAGACACTCGCCAGGTTTGCTGGGCCTCAGGGCTGCCCTGAATATACTGTGCTTCTTAGCCATGACTCTTCTCACTGTGAAGTCCTTGATAAGCTTCTAAGAAGATCCAGAGCACAGTCTGCCAACCACAGTGTTAACTATTCCATTCACCACTGTTGTGATCATTATTTTCATCTTCTTCTGAGTCGGCTGACACTTTCTTAATTCTCTGGATGGCCGCTTTTATGCTTCGCTCCAGTTCACTGCTGGAACCTTTCTCCATGTCCGTCTTGGGCTCCTGACTGACTTTCCTCAGCTTCACACCCTGTCTTATGGCAGCAAGGATGCTGTCATTGAGGGAGGCGCCAGAAGCAGCTGCTTGATGGTGTGGCTCCACTTTACGGAGAAGGATTTCGCCACGCTTTAGCGAAGCCAACACTTCATCCATGGATCCTGTGGTAGGGAGGGGAGCAAATAAAATGGTGATTCTCAGGCACACAGTTCCAGAAGGGAAAGAGAACAAATGGGAGAACTGAGGTAAATCTAGAGAATTCGTTTCAGCCATAAATACTCAGTTGCCAGATGCTTACTTACAGTTGCCAAAGGCAAACAAGTGAGATTACATTAGGACCCCTGAATCCACTGGTTCAATTATCCATGGGATACAAAACAGCACACCTACCATAGAGTCTTCCTAGAAAATGTGTCCTCTTTAGCCATTTTCCAGGTCCTCCAAGGCAACTCTATGGTATTTTAAACCAGAAGTCCCATTATTTTCAATGGCGGTCGCTATTATCCATGGTTTTTGGTATCCACACCCCGCCCCCAGTACCAATCCCCAGTGGAGACAAGGGTCCTACTGTATTTTTAAAAAAAAAACCTAAATGAAAATGACATAATGGTTTATAATTTTCCAGGAATCATTTCACACTACACAGTGTTAGCACTATGATACTACTTTAATGGCTATGGCTACATCCTGTGGAATCATGGGGGTTAAAGTTTGGTGAGACACTGGAGCTATCTGGCTGAGAATTCTAAATGCCTTTCCCTAAACTACAAATCTCACAATTCCAAAGAATGGAACTCAGGCAGTTAAAGTGGAATCATAGTGCAGTAACAGTGTCATGGAAAAGGGCCCCAGATTACATGGACAGTAAAGGGAAGTCCACCCTTCCAGCCTGCATCCCAGTAAGATCTTACCTCCTCTTTTAGACACGATGATGCAAGGCATCCTAAATTACCTTGAGAAACTTACTCTTTCCTGTCATTCGGAACACGGTCCAGTGAAAGGGAAGCACCTGGCCAAGACATCATTGTGCCCACCCCATCACCATAGCCAGTATCGTCCACTGACCACTGCTTTCCCCAACCCTGCCTCTTCCTGATGGAGGAAGAGATGTGAAGGCCTGGGAAAAAAAGGGGGGAAATTCTGGAAATAAAGCACTAGGACACAACAGTGGACTCAAACTACAGGAAAAGAGATTCCACCTAAATATTAGGAAGAACTTCCTGACAGTAAGAACTGTTTAGCAGTGGAATGCGCTGCCTCCGAGTGTGGTGGAGTCTCCTTCTTTGGAGATTTTTAAGCAGAGGCTGGATGGCCATGTGTCAGGAATGCTTTGATTGTGTATTCCTGCAGGGCAGGGGATTGGACTAGATGGCCCTTGTGGTTTCTTCCAACTCTATGATTCTATGGCTTATCCATGTGACTGAAATTTAAAGTCCTTCTTAAATAAAAAGTTTTTAACCAAGCAGTGGAAAGAGACCAGAGAGGGGGCTACTCAGACCTACTGAGGAAGGGAGTTCCATAGCCTGGGAGCAGCCACTAAGAAGGCTCTCTCCCATGTCCTCACCAGATGGGTCTGTAATGGTGGTGAGATCAAGAGAAAGCCCTCCCTCAAAGATCTTAAAACTCAGGCTGGCTCATATAGAGAGACAGTCTGATAACAAGTCATATTGAGAATTGAACCTGGGCCCTTCTATAGACCAAGCATGCGCTGTACCACTAGGCTGTGATGTCTCCCCTAATGGAGAAACCATAGCCTCCCAGCCACTCTTGTACTAACTTATCTTTCTGCAGACTTCTATCCATGCTCCCTCCTCCCCAACAACCAACTTTATCTAATCCCAAATGTTTCAGGTCTAATTAAAAAAGCACTCCAACTCAAAACTGAAGAAGAAAACATACTGATGATTTCCTTCCATATATAAAGGAAAGTTTTAACTTAGCAATAATTATTTACATAAAGAAAACAAGTACATGGTTTTAAGAGCTCATTTATTCAAAACCACCATATGTACCACCTACAAATTTAGAAGCACACCGCCTGCACCTTCCTCCTCCTGAGTATACTTCACATGTCTGAGGAATGGCATGTGAGAGATGCCAGAAGAGCAATTACTTTTGGAACTTGTGGTAGCAAATAAGGTGGTGTGTGTGTGTTTTTTAATGGATAGAAGAAAATCATCACTGCATACTTCTCCCAGGGCCAAAACGGGGGCAGAAAGGAGTTTCAAAGGGCAGCTGTCCAATTTTCCACGGCTGGTATCAAGTGAGCATACAGCAAGGATGCCAACTGGGTGGAAGAGAAACCAACTGTGAAACAGCAAGAAAAAAGCTAATGCAATTCTAAGCTGCATCAACAGGAGTACAGTGTCCAGTTCAAAGGAATTAACAGTGTCACTTGAATCTGTTTTGATCAGATATCATCTGGAATATCGTGTCCAGTTCTGGGCACCACAGTTCAAGAAAGATATTGTCAAGCTTAGAAAGAGTCCAGAGGAAGGTGTCCAAGATGGTGAAAAATTTGGAAACAACTTCCCATGAGGAGCGGCTTAGGGTGCTGTGTAACTTGGAGAAGAGAAGACAGAGAGGTGAAATGACAGCCATCTTTCAATATCTGAAGGCACGTCATGAAGAAGATGGAGCAAGCTTGTTTTCTGCTGCTCCAGAGATTAGGATATGAATCAAGGGGTTCAAACTACAAGAAAAGGGAGTCTACCTAAACATTAAGAACTTCCTGATGGTTAAGATCTGTTTGACAGCAGAATAGACTACCTCTAAAGGCAGTGGGCTTTCCTGCAGTGAAGCCTCAAAACCTTGCATAATGTACTTTATCGCTTTGGAGTTGGCCCAAGGTATCACTGCTTGTGGATTTTGCTGTATTTTTCTGCATGGCCAACATGGCTACTGCTCCTGAATATATTTTTTCCTGGATTTCAAAATACTAAATTTAGCAGCAACAGGAGAATCCTAAACAAGAGGGAACAAAAAGACTGGGACTTAACTCTTTGATGTTTTTTTAAAAAAATTCCAACAAAGGTAAAACTTTCACTGGACTACAATTTGGCATACAGCGCCAGAGATTTTTCCAGAGACCTAAGAAAAGAGCAGTTAGGATTGCACAGGATAGGAACATTTGGATCTCAAGAGAAGTTATTTTTCTGTTGTTGTTGTGTGCCTTCAAGTTGTTTCCAACTTGTGGCAACCCTAAGGCAAACCTATCATGGGGATTTCTGAGTCTGAGAGTGTGTGACTTGCCCAAGGCCACCCAGGTCATGGCTGCACGGGGATTTGAATCCTAGTCTCCAGTTGTAGTCCAACACTCAAACCACTACAACCTGTCTTTTATTACTGTTTGCCCCTAATCCTCACATGACCAATAAGGGGAGTGGCTTCTGCCTGCACTGAAATCCCTCAATGCCATCTCAAGACAGAAAGTTTACTCAGAGAGCGCAGTGTTTGGCCCCGCTGGAGAGGAGAAAAGAATGGACAAATTTTGTCATACCAGCCGTAATCCAGCATACAAACCCCCAGCATTTGGGATATTATCAGCAGTGTCCTGACAGTAAGAGCTGTTTGGCAGTGGACTACACTGCTGCCTGGGAGTGTGGTGGAGTCTCCTTCTTTGGAGGTTTTTAAACAGAGGCTAGATAGCCATCTGTTGGGCATGCTTTGATTGGGTATTCCTGCATAGCAGGGGGTTAGACTAGATGGCCCTTCTGGTCTCTTCCAACTACGATTTCACAATTGTATGAAATGCTGGGAGCCAGTTTGTTGTGAACATGGCTGGTGTTCACTGTCACCAGACTAAGAGATACAGGATTTGGGGATATCCTGTATCACCTCTATACAGGACCAGATTTTAAGCTCCTAAATACAAAATGGAATATCTGGGAATCCTTCCAGGAGGAGCAGAAGCAAGCAAAGGACCTGTGTTTTTTCCTGATGCTATTCAGTCATTCTGTACAGCACCATGTATGGCAACGGTACTATAAAAACACAGATATTTACAGTGGTTTACCTGTATAATTATTACCTGTGCACCGGGACAAGCTGTTTCCCTCCTTAGTGGGAACACTTGCTGTAGGTGAGTCTTCACACCTGAGGGGTAGTGGTGTCTCTTGTGGTGTCCTTAGGCAAATGGGCTGGATGTTTGGCAGGGGTGGAGGGGGTGGAGGCAGAGGGGGTGGAGGTGGAGGCAGTGGTAACAGGGATGGTGCCCCCTCACTCTTCTTGGGTTGCTCCGGGCCATGAGGTGGTACAAAAATCTGGACGGAAATCTCTTTCGGAGGCTTCTGACACAGAGCTTTGGAACCTCTGGCTTCCCGTGCCAGGCGAGAGGCCCGTGCCTGCTTAGTGGCAGGTGCTTTGCTTGTTGGCAAAGGTTGAGGGGATGCAACTGGAGTTCGGCGGGACACAACCTGAGGCTGCTTGACGTTCAGAGGCTGGGACCGGGACGTCTTCAGCACAAACTGAGCAGGACATTTCTGTAAGGTAGAAAAAAAATTATGTTTCAAAATTATAGGACTGACACTGAAAGAATCATCAGCAACAATTAACAAGTACAAAGGAGGATTACGAAGGCAAAAGAAGTTAAGGGGTAGCTTGCAGCTTGTACATCCATAACAGATTTGTTGTGGCATAAGCTCTTTGTACACTTGAGATGAGGGGTCATGTCCCCTGTAACTACTCCAATTCCCATTAGCCATAGACAGCCATTGAGAGGTGAGGGAGTTGCACTCCAAATTCATCTAGGGTGTCAAACACTCCCCATCTCGGCTTTAAGCTATGGAAGCTTATGACAAATGAGTTCTGTTAGTTTTGAAGGTATTATCTTACACCCTCTTGAGGGTTTGGTTAAAAAGCTGGCAGGCATCATAGCTGTATCACACCCTATCTCCAAGTAACTCACAGTGGTGTATGTTTATGTACTGTGCATGTATATATATATATATATATATATATATATATATACACACATAAACATACACAGAGTCATGCAAAAAAGAAAGTACTCGTATATATAAATATATATCAGCCTGTTCCCTTTGTATCCTCAACTACAGCCAGCCCTCCATATCCACAGATTCAGCATCCAGAGATTCGAGCATCCATGGCTTGAAAATACCACACACATACCCTCTTACAAAATCCAACAAGTAAACCTTGATTTGGACATTTTATATAAGGGACACTATTTTACTATACTTTTGTACACAATGGGGCTTGAACATCCATGGATTTTGGTGTCCACAGGGGTGGGGGTGGTCCTGGAACTAAACCCCACTGGATACTGAGGGCCCAATGTACAATCTTATGAAGTGTGTAATGGCAAAGGCTCCTGCCTGGTGACCATCATGGCTGAGTGCACACTTGAATCCAGGTCTCTCTTGCCCACTTTGCAGACCAGATTCTTAATTTACAGAGGGTCAGGTCTGCTGCTCCCCTGTAGCATTCTACTGTTCCCTCAATGTCTCTGGCACTGCTGGTCCTACCTAGCAAATCTGCTGCAGGTTAATACATACATCTTGCTAACTCCTGTCTCTAAATTACCATAGCTTCCATCTTCTTGCAGGTCTCTCTGTCTAAATAAGAACCTTTCATGCAAACCAAGTCATCATTCCACAAGGCTGAGCGCAGGGCCAGTTTAAGACACCGGCGGCGTCAGCATCCGCAGGAGGCCCCATCATTGTGGGGGGCCCCCATAGTAACCCTCCTCATGCAAAAACATTATTAGTAATAATCTGAATATCCTGTACTGTGAATAGCTTAGGTTGAGTTAGGTTACACTGACCTGAGATAAAACATATGGGGCCCCCAAAATAAAGCATTGCAGGGCCCCCCAAAATTCCTTAAACTGGTCCTGGCTGAGCGGAAGAAAGAAGGGAAACAGGGGGAGAAGGAAAGCAAACCCACCAACAGCCCTCCTTTGAAGCCAGCTCTATTGGGCTTTGCCCTCCATAGCTGCTGCTACCCATCAGCCAAGCTGAGGAACATGAAGAACTTGGCTCCTGAGTCTTTTCGTTTTCCTTTTGTGTTACATCCTTGTAGTCTGTAAACCTGAGGGCAATGACTGTCTTGTATTTTTTTTAAAAAATTCTAAGTAAGTTGCTCTTTCCATTTGTACCGTAAGGTATGAAAGCTACAAATAAAGAAAAACCAATGCCTCCAACTGCACCCCATTGTTAAGGTTTCCTGTTGCTGCTGCTTATTCTGTTTTTAAGATGGGATTAGACAAAACCATGTGCGAGTAAAGGTCTATCCATGGCTTTTCGCCATGACCCTCCACATTCAGAGGTAGCTTGCTAGCTGTGGTGCTACTTGTGAACTTCCCAGAATCATATTCTTAGCTGCTGTAGAAAATAGGATTCTGGATTGGGTAGACCCCTGGGTCTGATCCAGAAGGTCTTCTGTGTCTTTCAGTCCCCCACTCTGCAATGGAATTTTCTCATCATCAGCCCCAAACAAGGATGTGCGGAAAGATATACTGTAACACTTTGCTGCAGACCACATTTCCAACAGCTAAACAGCATCTTCACTGAAGGGTACAATACCACTGGAAATCAGATTCTGTAATTAATGGCTAAGCATTACTGGAAACAGGATACTAGAGCTTACATCTGATTTGACAGGCCTCTTCCTTAAGTTCTACCCAGAGGGCCCGAAGACCAAGGGAAATGGATCAGCCAGCAACCAATTGTGCTTTATTGATAGCTCTTGATAACTGACCACCTAATTTTTCCCATTCCTCAGAAATGAAGAAGAGCCGAGTATTGGATCAGATCAAAGGCCTGTATCCTGTTCAGCATTCTGTTCACATAGCAGCCAACCAATTGCTCATGGGAAGCCAGTGAGAATGATGGCTGTAACAGTAGCTTCTCATTGCTGCTTCCCAGAAATTCTTGTAGAGTAACAATTGGGGAAAAAATGTAAGGCATCAAGCATACACCTCACTGACTCTCCATACTATTGCCTCCTTTCTGATGCTTTTATCTGCCTCCTACATCAGGCAAGCTTATGTCAAGGTGACATTAATTTAAAAACATGCCAAACTGTTTGCTAACTCATTCCTCGTGGTTCCTAAAATTGAAGTATCCACCTTTATTAATTACCATGACTAGACACTGCAGGCTGATGCACCAAGCTTAGCATCTTTACAATTTCCCTTCTCCAGAAAGGAAGCGTAATCATTGCTGAAAACAACTCAAGCTGTGATACTCACCTCTTTGAATGTTTTTAGCCTCTCCAGAGTTTTCTGTCGCTCCTGTTTGATCCAGGTTTTCTTCTTTTTTTCATCTTCTTTCCTCTTGTCTCTCTTCTGAATACAAACATCAGGAAAAGTTAATATGTGCATACATAGAGTTGCTATCACCATCCCCAGTACAACTAAATTCTCCTATGTTCTTGACTGGAAATAAAGCATTGGAGCCTGGATTCAAGTCCAGATTTACCATATGCCTTCACATAGCCATGCTCTGAGCTTCATTTTATTGTCTTTCAAAGCTTTTCCTTTTCCTTCAACTGGCAAAATGCAAAGTAAATCAATCTATGTAAAGTCAATTTCACCCAGGGACCTGACAGCTGTTTTTGGAAAAGTTACTAGTTGCTGACCTGGGCAAGAATCCTAATGGATTCCATCATGCCTGGGCCCAGAAGCAGATGAAAGGCCCTTCTGCCATCCCAACTGCCATTGCCCTGGCCTTGGCAGGAAAGAAGAAGAGGCAGGCGCAGCTCCATCATGCCTGGGCCTAGAAGTAGATGGATGGCCTTCCCTCCATCCCAAATGCCATTGCCCTGGCCTCAGAGCGAAAGAAGAAGAGGCAGGCACAGCTCCATCATGCCTGGGCCCAGAAGCAGATGAAAGGCCCTACCTCCATCCCAACTGCCACTGCCCTGGCCTCAGAGGGAGAGGAAGAATCAGCTGGACTTAATTCCCTCCCACACTGCCCTCCCCGTTTCCTTACGTGTTATGTCTTAGTCAGATTATAAACCTAAGGGCAGGAACTATGGGTTTTTTATTCGTCTTTTACTTGTAAAGCATCATGTACAGTGATGGCACTAAATAAATAAATGGATGATGATGATTGATGATGATGATGATATAATCATAACAGTATAACTAAGCCAGTGTACGTAGTGGAAATGGGTGGGATTGGGGGAAGGCCTTGGGTTCAGCAGCTATGAAGGGATTTAAGCACTCTGGTCTGCTATAGTCAGACCTCTCCTGGAATACTGTATCTAGTTCTCGGAACCACAATTCAAGAAGGACATTGACAAACTAGAACATGACCAGAGGAGGGCAGCCAAGATGGTAAAAGCCCTATGAGGAATGGCTTAGGAAGCTGGGTATGTTTAACTTGGAGAAGAGAACCATATGAGAGGATGTGATAGCCATCTTTAAATATTTGAAGGTGTGGTACATAGAAGATGGAGAAAGCTTGCCCGAGAGACTAGAACATGAACCAAAGGATTCAAATTTCAAGAAAAGAGATTCCACCTAAACTTTAAGGAGAACATCTTGACAGAGCAATTCAACAATGGAATTGACTGCCTCAGAGGGTGGTGGACTTTCCTTCTTTGGCAGTCCTTAGAGGCTGGATGGTTTGTCTTTCAGAGGTGCTTTAGCTGTGTATTCCTCTGTAGTGGGACTAGATGGGAGTGGGACTAGATGGCCTATGGGGTTATTTCCAGTTCTACAATTGGAGGCATAGGGTGCCTGAAGCTGGCAGATTTTGTCTGCCTTCTCTCACCCCTGCTCCAAAATCCTGGAAAAGGATTGTAGTAGTGCACTGAAATGATTCCTGCCCTGATGTCCTATCATACAGCCTGTAAAATGAGCCAAGTACTAACAGCGATATGTGGTGGGAAATATTGAAGGGCATTACTTATGTCAGCCTTGTAAATAAGTCCATAAAAGTTGCCAGCATGGAAAAAAATTGACTAGCCTGCTAAGAGAGTGTGTGTGTGTGATTACCTCCTGCAGCAGTCAGTTGAGTTTCTACGGTTAGTGCAGATGAGGGATAGAAGCCCCTGTCTCTCTTCTGCCATTCTGCTCACGTACCTGCAAGTAGCTATGAGGCATCTGTGGCTATGAGGCTAGTGCTTAAGTACAAAGTGACACTAAAGGCATAATACCATCTGCCTGTAGCTAAGCAGGACCAGGGCTAGCATGTGCAGAGCATGAAAATGTTGCTTTTTTGGAATACAACTCCCAGACTTCCAAAACCAGCATAGCCTCTGCCCCCTACCATTTGTGGAATTCTGGGACACACACACACACATATAAAAAGGTCATTTTTTCCCCCAATTCCTGGGTTTCTGTTAAAATCAGAGGCTGCCTAGGAACTGTATAAACTCTGCCTTGAGTTCTGCAGTAAACTGAAAGGAGGATATGTGTGTAATGATTTAAAAAAGTAAAATCTCAATGTGTAGAAATCCAGATTCGTCATCTAGAAAATGGAAATTCTACAACCTGAACAAATTATGCAAATGGAGCAAATGTGCACATCTCATTTGGCATAATTCATCACATTCTCTAGAACCAAAATTATTCCAATTTTGCTAGACTTGGGGAAGGGGCCCAATGGTCCTGTCCAACTAACAGAAATCTAATTTAGTCACCATTACTACCCCTGTGTTTAGAACTTGGAAAGCAAATTGCCCACATATTTCCAAATGTATTTTTCCCATTGAAAGAGCTATGAACGTCTCTTTGGGCAAAACATCTTCAGCAAGTTGAGTTCTGCATTTGGGATTGCATGGAACGTGGCTTATACATGCTGCACTGGAATCTAAATAATCCCATATGAAATGCTTCGCACCCACTCACCCCTGCATGTTCTTAATACTCACAATCTGGATGCTGTGATGTTGCTGGAAATGCCGAACACTCTCCTCTGTCTGCTGGAGCCTGAGACGCCGACTGTCTTCACACTGATCCTAGCAGAAAAGAAACCAAAACATATTTGCAGCAGTAAGGACTAGTAACTTACTTTTTAAAAATAAAGTAACAGCATAGTTTCTGGGCACCACAATTCAAGAAGGATATGGACAAGCTGGAATGTGTCCAGAGGAGGGGTGATCAAAATGGTGGGAGGTCTGGAAGCCATGCCCTATGAGGAGCGGCTTAGGGAGCTGGGCATGTTTAGCCTGGAGAAGAGAAGGTTAAGAGGCGATATGACAGCCATGTGCAAATATTCGAAGGGATGTCATACTGAGAATGGAGCAAGCTTGTTTTCTCCTGCTCCAGAGACTCGGACACAGAGCAATGGACTCAAATTACAGGAAAAGAGTCCCATCTAAGCATTAGGAAGAACTTCCTGACAGTAAGAGCTGTTCAGCAGTGGAATACACAGCCTCATAGCATGGTGGAGTCTCCATCTTTGGAGGTTTTTAAACAGAGGCTGGATGGCCATCTGTTGGGGGTGCTTTGACTGGGTATTCCTGCATGGCAGAGGGTTGGACTGGATGGCCCCTGTGGTCTCTTCCAACTCTATGATTCTATGAACTAACAGAAAAGACCCACTGAAATTCTTGGTACCTGAGCTTTGCACCTCATGCACCTTCCTCATGTTTGCTTGGGAGGCACACTTACATGCTACATCAACAGCCACACTTGAATTTATTTATTTATTTTTTGGATCATTTACCTTTTTGTTCCTGAGATAAGCTCTCCTTGAGCAGATAATCCCTCGTTTTGTTTCCAGCTGCTGGGTTTCCTGTCTCAACTGAGCCATTTCAGAGGAAGGCAAGTGAGTTTCCTTCAGGGCTAGCTCAGTAGCTTCTAACTCATCAGGAGTTTCACATGTGTCATAATAAATTACTTCATCTTGAATCTCTAAGGAAGGAAGGGGGTAAAATTTAGGTAGATGAAGTATACAGTTTATTTATTTGTTGTGAGGTAGTGAGAATGTGACCAAGGTATTTAAAAAGAGAACCAATGTTCTTGAGGGGGAAGTACAAGATGTCAATGGGAAATTCCTTTTAAGTTAAATCTGTTAATGGGAACTAAGGGGATATTAGCACCATCAATGAAGCCAGGCAGTTCCTGAAACAACTAAGACCTAATTAACATGCAGTAACTACAACCTAATTAAGTCTTAGTTAAAGGAAACAGCAAAGAAAAACAACAATAAGAAAATGTAGAATAACATTCTAGCATGTCATTGTATTTTTAATTTTCTTCTATTTTCCCTCTTCCATTTCTTTTTTCACCCTGTTGCACTCTTCCTTCCTTCACAACTGCAGTCATACAACATCATAACAAACATAGGGACAAAAAAGATTTTTTTACATTTAAATGTTAAGGAATTTAATTCCCTTAAAAAGAAAGTGAAAATTTGAAAGACAATCAAAAACAGGGGGTGGATGGGTTTAAAATCAGACTACGTGTTACAAGAAACTTAAAAAAAAATGGAAAAAGTAAAATGCTTTATTTACAGCTGAGTAAAAAAGTATACAGCTTGTTCAGAAGAAAAGTAACTTTAATTACCAATCATTTAATTCGCTTGGTATTTTCAGCATGGATACAACAGTCACAAAGGTGCTTTTGAAAAAAAATACAGTATGTTTATGCCTTAAGCATAAATAAATAAATAAATAAATAAATAAATAAATAAAACAGTTGAGTGGAAGGATGAAATGGCAAATGATTTTCTGAACAATCCCCCCACCAACATGTCTGGATTATGTAATCATCCCCAACGTGAAGAGGTATCAGGATCCCATAGCTAATATGGCCAAATGTGTCTAAGCCCCACACTTGGGGAGCTCATGTTACAGCAGACTGAAAACATGGGCAAGTGCCCGTTTGCAAACCAAGTATCCACCCAGTGAGCCTGGGCCAATGAAGATAAAAAGAACCCTGCATGATTAGACAACTCATCTATCCACTCCTGCATCCCCAGTTAGCCAAAGAGATGTCTCTCGGAAACCCACGTCAGCACAAAAATGATGTCTGGTCCTGTCCCACTGTTTTCCTAAGCAGCCGTTATTCAGGGGTATACTCCTCCTCTATCTGGAGGTTCCATCCCGACCTATATTTGAAGCAGAGGGCTCCATCAACATGTAGCAGGGTGGCAATCTGCAACTTTTGGTCAAATTTCAGGCCATTTCTGCATGAGCTGAATTCAGCCCGTTTGTGCAACTGAGCAGTTCAGATCTCTGGGAAGAGCAACCTGTCCTTTGCCTGAGCCTGGGTGGCAGACATAGAGGTGGGCGGGTGGCAAACAACTGGAAGAGAGGGAAAGAGAAAGGCATGAGAGAAAAATCAGGAAAGGGGGGGGTGGCCCTTCCTACTGCTAGATTCAGCCCTGCTCACTTCCACCATGCAATGCTTGATTGATTACCATGCAAAGGTAACAGTTGTGGGGAAAGGATCCCCATCACTTGAATAAAGAAATGGGCCATCCTGTCCCTGGCTCGAGTCACTTTCTACCTCCCTACCTTTCATCCGCCTCCTTAATGTCTCCAACTGAGCAATAAGCAGCAACTCTTCATTCCTCAGGATCTCAAACTGCACCTCATACAACTCCAGCTGGGTTTCGTAGTATTCTATTTCCAGCTCCTCAACTCGAACCATGTCATTTTCTTGCTCATCCAGGTTCTCCATCTGTGGATTATCCAATGAGATAGGAAGCCTTATTAAGGACACAAACCCTGGATGTGCAAAAGTGTGCCTTGGACTCTTTGGCTGAGATGCTACATATTGTCAAGCATAGCACAAGAGTTTCATGTGTGGAACTATGCTACACTACCTCCAGGAGTCACTATTTGGGCTATGGTAGCCCCCCATTGGCCATGAGGGAAGACCAGAGGAGTGTCTGGCTATGTCCCCATAGCCAGACCCAGACCCAGTACATCTTCTCTGGAGAGCTCAGTGGATTATGTCATCAGTTTGTGTCTGCTGAGGAGGACAAAGCCAGATGATTCATCAATCCCCTCTGCTCTCCACCAGCCATGGGATGGCTAGGGGTGGGAGGTATTGTAGTGCAACAGTGAGACCTGGGGACTTTGAACTTTGTTGTGGAGGGAGGAACAGAATACCAGCCTCTGCAATGACCAAAACATAAATAAATACATACATACATACATACATACATACACATATGCAAGCATAAGGTGGACTTGCATATGTCACTAAAAGGATGCTGTCCTTTGCCAACTTATTATTATCCTTCTCTCAAATGCCTGCCCTGCGCCCTCCAAAGCCTGCTAACATCGAGCTCTTATATGCTCAGCCTTCCTCCCATCATCATCATCATCATTTGTATTATCCAGTGATGGGAAACCATAATAATAAAGTTTTCAAGTTCCTCAGAATTCCATCAAGTGGTCCAATAACTTCAACTTTTTTAAAGCAGTGACTCCCAAACTCTAAGCCTCCAAGTGTTTCAGACTTCAACTCCCAGAAGCCTCAGTCACCTTGGCCAATGATCAAGGATTCTTGGAGCTGAAGTCCAAAACACCTGGAAGTCCAGAGTTTGGGAAACACTGAGCTTAACTGGTGATGAGTTCTAGAGAACTCAAAAGGTCACACTCTTTTGTTGCATCTGGGTCAGTCCTAGTAAATGTATCACCTTCCTGTGGTTTCTATTAGATCTAGTTACGCTGGTGAAAATCTGGGGCAAACTCTACCACGTTTATTACCTGATCTTCTGCATGTTTTATTTCACACTAAGTACACCAAGGACTGCAGCCACATAGCCGGATCCCTTTTTATGTGTTTGCAGTAGTTCTCACTGAATTTAAGAGGGCCTAGGAACCACCTCAATTTAGGAGTTAAGCCTTTTTGAACTCAATGGGACTTATTTCCAGTTTATGATGGGAACAGAAACATACTGTTAGATTCCAATCCAGCACAGCACTCAGCAGCATCTCTAAGGGCACTCCTAGACTGAGGCTGAGGATCTATGCCCATTACAGTGAATTGCTACAGCATTGTTTATGCTCACTGGCATTTGGACGGAACAAAACTCCCACCTATGCAGCATAATTAGGAAAGAACATAGGGAGCTCTAGTAGAAAATTCCTTACTTGCTTCCGGATGTCGGCTCTTTTGTGCTTCAGGCATAGCTCTTTGGCTCTCATGTGTTGGAGAGTCTCTTTTGCTAACAGGTACTTCAGGTTTTCTAATCTTGGAGAAGCTGATGCCCAGGCAGCTTGGCCAAAGCGCTTCTGGTCTTGCACCATCTGCTTCTGCATCGCTGTCAGATAAACCAGTAAAAATAAAAAACAACAACCAAGACAAACAAAATGGGAGCAGAAAGATGAAATTCCATGTTGCTAAGAATGGATTTCAGTCTTCTCCTCACCAATAATGACAACACCAGAAATGTATCAAAACTAGAGTTGGGAAGAGTTACCTTTTTGGACTGCAACTCCCAGAATCCCCCAGCTAGCAAGGCTACTGGTCTATTTAGTCCAAACTCCTGCCATGAAGGAATACAATAGGACCCACATATCCACTGATTCATTATCCACTGATTCAATTATCCACGGGACACAAAACAGCACACCTATCATAAAGTCTTCCTAGAAAATGCATCCTCTCTAGGATTTTTTAGGTTCTCCAAGTATTTTAAACCAGAAGTCCCATTATTTCCAATGGAGTTCACTATTATCCATGGTTTTCAGTCTCCACGGAGCCACCCATAACCAATTCCCAGTGGATACAGGGGTCCTACTGTACTGTACTCAGAAAATATGGCTATCTAACCTCTGAAGACCTCCAAAGAATGAGAGTCCACCACCCACCAAGGTGTTCCACTCTTGAACAGCTCTTACACTCAAGAGGTTCTCTCTAACATTTAGGGGGAATTTCTTTTCTTGTATTTTGAATCCATGGTTGGTGTTCTGGTCTCTGGAGCAGAAGAAAACAAGCTCCCTCCAACTTCTACATGACATTCCTTCAGATATTTAAAGATGGCTATCATGTCACTTCTCAGTCTTATATAAACATACCCAGCTGTCCAAGCCATGCCTCATAAGGCTCAGTTTCCAGACCTTTTACCATCCTGGCCACTTTCCTCTGACTACATTCCAGCTTCTCAATACCCTTCGTGAAAAGGATATTGGAAAGCCAGGGTGGGAGACAATGACTGTCCTAGTGATCTTCATAATTCAGGGGGATTTGAGTACCTGGATGTAACAAGACCCAGTTTAACACCTTCTGCTACATTGCTCACAAAACAGCCAAATCAGCTAACATGGGATACCGAACAGTATAATATTCTGAACTGAAACAGAACTCGCATCCAAGGAAAAGAAGATCAAGTCCCCCAGGTTACAGTTGTCTCCTTCCCTCAACCAGAATTCCCTAAAATCAGCCACATGAGCCAGTTGCCTCAATTTCCCACAAGAGAAGGCCTTTTCTGCCTGCCACTGCTCACCTGCTAGTGCTGTCACAGTTTCCTTGAAGTAGCTGACGGTGATGTCTTGGATGGAGCGAACAGCTTCTTTGGCCTGATTCATCCACTCCTCCGCTTCCTTTCGCAAGGATTCTAATCTTTTGGGGCCTAGCCGGTTGGCCTGCAGGGATTTCTGCAAAGAGAACCCACTTAAGAGCCAAGTAAAAATGGGCATTCTGGCCACAGCACAAAAAGTTCACCATCTTCATCGCATGCAGAGCCAACACTCTCAAGAGAAAATGTCAGTGGTGCTTCAATGGGGGAATGGATGTCTCTAAGATTGCAGCTATTCACTGCACCTTGTCCTATCCAAAGTATGGAAAAGCTATTTTTTTGTGATTGCAACTAAGTTAACAAACAAACAAACCCCAAAACCAAATGTCCAAGTTCTGGTTCTATTCCCAGGGCTACAGAGTTTCAGAGTTTCCCAGAGTAATTTCAATAAACAGCCAGCTGATGGGCAAAGAATCTTGATTGAAATAGCAAAATGGGTTCCATGCAAGGACTGTACAGTATTAGAAATGTATTTTCCAGGATAGAGTTCAAAACTCATTCAATCGAGTACTCTGAAATATTGACACAATTCAAACAACAGGTGAACTACCAATTTTTATAATTTCATAAACAGAACATTTTATTAACATTAATAAACATAACATTAACATGCATTTTGTGTCTTCCTGATGGAATCCATTTTTCTTCTCTAATTGAATTTTGCAACTATGATTACAGAGAAAAATTTTAAAAGGAGGAAGGAAAAAAAAACAAAAGGGAAGGAGCAGTACATAGGACATAAGCACAGGCTAAACCTACACATGAATATAATCTGGCCATATTTACAAAAAATAGATTTTCTTAAAGTTGTTATCTCTTGTGATTTTTGTAAAGGTTAATCAAAGGTCTGCTCTTTGGAGAAACTATGACCATTTGAACTCTGGTGGAAACCAGCATGTATGCCAAGACGTTAGAATATCTGGACCTTTACGATTCCTGCTAGGGACCCACAGAACTACTGCTAGGTTCTACTATAAAGCTAGGTCTTGCTTTTCAATTCAGTTGTCCTCAAAACTCTTACCTTATCTACTTAAGCCTACTGTGACTTATTGCCCTTGTTATGGTGGTCTTGAGGTCCATGCTTTTGTAACATCTTTAGGATTAGGTTATCCAGCTTTCTTATTTCTGTCTGATGTATATAGTTGTCCCTCTGTATCCACGGATTTAAGTATTCACAGCTTGAAAATATTCTTTAAAAAATAATAATCCAAAAAGCAAACCTTGATTTTGCCATCTTATATAAGGGACCCCATTTTGCTATGCCATTGCATATAAAGGGACTTGATTTGTTATCTATGGGAGGTCCTGGAACCAAACCCCAGCGAATATGAAGGGACAACTGTATTCCTAAATGGTTCTCTGTATATCCTATTCCTCTCTTCCTATTCCTGTAACTAAACCAGCTTCCTTACAGCTTGTATGTGTGCATTATTAGCAAGACCCTCTAGTTTTAAACCCAGCAACTAACTGCGAAATTAGGGTGGGTATAGTGCAGGCAGCATGTGGCTCCTGGACCTCACTTTTGCAGCCCCTGAAATCCCTCATCAGTCCCCAAATGTGCCCCCATTCCCTTTTTTAAAAAAATCAGCATGATGTTCAGTCAATTTTGCCTGAAAACCACACAGAAAATCCCCCAAACATGTGAAAGTACTCCATCTCACCCACACAAACCCCACTACCCCTGAAATACCTCATTTTTTCCTATGTAGTGTTTCTCAAAATGGCAATAGGAAAGGATGTGACATCATTTCCAGTTGTCATTTTGAGAGAGAGTACAGAAGAAAAAGGATTTATTTGGGTTTGCTGAGGGAGGGTGTGGGTGATGCATGGCAGTGTCTGAGAAGAATATCGACAGAAGCCACCTCTGTGCTAAATATTGCGTATTGGTTTCTGGCCCGAAACTGTAAGAACAGAAGATGTGGGGTTTTATCCTTTGTTGCTTTAGCTGTCCTGTAAGATCTAGGAGTCTTCTGGCCTTGTGTGAATTGGGATTTTTTTTTTTTAATAGGGAATTTTTTATTGGAGTAAGACCATTCTACTAAAAAATACACCTGACCACAAAAGGCCATAACAATAATACAAAAATAATACTAATTATTTTCCTCTTTTCTTACTAATACAAAAATAAATCTATCGTAACACTAATGTATTTTTCCCTTTAATCTAAAGACACTATAATCACATTATATTTACACATTATAATTATACCTACTTGGAAATGAAAAAAAACCCCAATAAAATATTAATTAAAAATAATAATACAAAATAATACAAAAATAGTAAAATATTTATTTAAAATATAATTTTATGTTATTGCTGGGGTCGTCTCACTAAACCATGGCCAAAACTTTTTCCAACGATGGTTTGGCAATTTCTCTTTTTCACTCAGAGCTAAATTTTCAATTACATTCAAAGGTATGCTGGTAGTCTACCTAGCAGGGCAGTTATATTTAATTCTGGCTCTATTAATTAAGCCCCAGGCACTGGACAAAGACTTACCAGGATCTCTAGTCTGTATAATGTTGCAAGTTCTCGCATATCTCTAAATGGCTGCAATAAATACTGGTAGAATTCAGTCGCTACAGTCACCAGCTCCAAATAAGCTTCATCCTCCTCTTTATAGAGTTCCATCAAGGCTACCAACTTGTCAGCGTCTTTGTGCTGATGGAGAATCTACAAAGGCAATAAAGACCTGACATTAACAACAGGGCCAAACTCTTTGCAAGCGGGTTGAAAAACATAGTGTAGCATGGAGAGAATACGAAATGGAGTCTCCTGAAAAGAGAGGCATAGGTTTCTATAGACAGAAAAAAAAAACTTTGTTTTGACAGGAGTTTGAGAGCAAGTACTGATAAAGAAAGGGCTTTTAATAAGGGCCTGTAATGTCTCTGAGAGCAGCATGGGGTAGTGGTTTGAGCATTAGACTACAACTCTGGAAATGAGGGTTTGAATCCCTGCTAGGCCAGGGAAACCCCTGGGTGACCAAGGGCAAATCACACTCTCTCAGCCTTTGAGGGAGGCAAAGGCAAAACCCCTCTTAAGAAATCTCATCAAGAAAACCCCGTGATAGAGTCACCATAAGTTGGAAACAACTCAAAGACACACAACAACACACTCTATGTGGGGTTGCCTTTGGAAACTGTTCAGGAACTCCAGTGGGTCCAAAATGCTGCAGTCAGGTTGCTGCAGGTTATATATAGGGATCATATGACCCCCTTGCTAAAACAACTCCACTAGCTGCCAATCCGTTTCTGGGCAGAATTCAAAGTGCTAGGTATGATCTTTAAAGCCCTACACGGCTTGGGTCAATATTTGACAAACCATACATATCTCCCTATATCTGCTCTTAGATATGCAGGGGAAGCTTTCTCTCAGTCCTACCATCATCCCAAGCATGTCTGGTGAAGACACCAGAGAGAGCCTTCGCCATGGACGCTCCCAAGTTATGGAACTCCTGTTGGCCCCCTCCCTGCTGTATTTCTGTTGGCAGGAAAAGACTTTTTTTATTTAAGGAACTTTTGGAGTTTTAATATATGAGGCAAAATAAAGCTATCACAGGGTTTTGTGTGTGTTTTTTTTTTACAAGATTTGTTCAGGTGGGGGGTTGCCTTTGCCTTTCTCTGAGGCTGAGTGTGCAACTTGCCCAAGATCACCCACGAGTTTCCACAGGGCCGATTTAAGGCACTGGCGGTGTCAGCATCCACAGGTGGCCCCATCATTATGGGGGCCCCCATAGTAACCCTCCTCCTGCAAAAACTTTATTAGTAATAATCTGAATATCCTGTATTATGAATAGCTTAGGTTGAGTTAGGTTACATTGACCTGAGATAAACATACGGGCCCCCCAAAATAAAGCAAAATGGTCCTGGGTTTCTGTGGTCCGGCGGAGATTCGAACCCTGGTCTCAAGAGTCAAATATTTTCACACTACAGTGCTCTTATATTATAATAGTGCTATTATTCCATTTTAACTGCTATGGCTGCCTCCTATGGAATACTGGGGTTTGTAGCTTAGCAAGGCCTAAGAGCCCTCTGACTGAGAATGTGAAATGCCCTCCCTAAACTGCAAATCCCAGGATTCCACCGGAGGCAGCCAGAGCAGTTAAAGGGGAATCATAGCACTATAACAGTGTATGTAGTGTGATAAATGCTCTTAAGTTTTCAAAACGTCCCAGTTTCTCTCTCACTTCCCCCTTTGTCGTCAGCTTCCTGCCATTGCTACAAATGGAATTCAAAGTGAAAAAGCTTGTTTGCACTTCGGAAGAATCCATGCTAGAGAAATAATCCAGGTTGAAATGGGATGATTTGCACTGGGCTCCTTCCTATGGAATCCTGGGGGTGTGTAGTTTTACAAGGCCTTTTGCTTTCTCTGCCCGAGAGGGCTAGTGCCTCTCCAAACTACAAATCCCAGGATTCCATAGGAAGGGGCCATGGCAAACACAGTAGGACCCCTGTATCCACTGATTCATTATCCACTGGTTCAATTATCCACAGGACACCAAACAGCACACCTACCATAGAGTCTTCCCGGAAAAGATGTAATCTCTAGCCATTTCTAGGTCCTCCAAGGCAACTCTATGGTATTTTAAACTGGAAGTCCTATTATTTTCAACAACGTTTGCTATTATTCATGGTTTTCAGTATCCATCCACCAGAACCATTCTCCAGTAGATACGGGGGGGGTGTGTTTCCTACTGTAACCCAGTTTCAACCTAGATTATTTCTCTAGTGCAGATGCCCTCAGTGGAGAGGATGGGGGTCCTTGATGATGTCATCTGATGAGCTTTTGTGGAGGTGGTATTTTAGGAGATTTTCACACTACACTGTTATAGTGTTACTATTCCACTTTATTTGCTCTGGCTGCCTCCTGTGGAATCCTGGGATTTGCAGTTTAGGGAGGGGTATTTACAACTCTCAGCCAGAGAGCTCTTAGGCCTCCCTAAACTACAAACCCCAGAATTCCCCAGGAGGCAGCCAGAGCAGTTAAAGTGGAATAATAACACTATAACAGTGTGTGTGAAAAGACCCTTCCTTGCAATTAACCCTTTCCTTACCTGCCCCCCATGTTGACAAGGCAATACTGGAGATTTTCAGACTACACTGTTATAGTGTTACTATTCCACTTTAACTGCTCTGGTTTCCTCCTGTGGAATTCTGGGGTTGGTAGTTTAGTGAGGCCTAAGAGCTCTCTGGCTGAGAGTTGTAAATGCCCCTCCCTAAACTGCAAATCCCAGAATTCAGCAGGAGGCAGCCAGAGCAAATAAAGTGGAATAGTAACACTATAACCATGTAGTGTGAAAATAAATAAATAAATAAATAAAGTGGAATTATAACACTATAACACTAAAGTGGAATAGTAATACTATAACAGTGTTGCCTGAAAATAAATAAATAAAGTGGAATAGTAACACTATAACAGTGTTGCCTGAAAATAAATAAATAAAGTGGAATAGTAATGCTATAACACTAAACTATAATGCTATAACACTAAAGTGGAATAGTAACACTATTACAGTGTTGTCTGAAAATAAATAAATAAATGGAATAGTAACACTATAACACTAAACTATAACGCTATAACACTAAAGTGGAATAGTAACACTATAACAGTGTTGTCTGAAAATAAATAAATAAATAAATAAAGTGGAATAGTAACACTATAACAGTGTTGCCTGAAAATAAATAAATAAATAAAGTGGAATAGTAACACTATAACACTAAACTATAATGCTATAACACTAAAGTGGAATAGTAACACTATTACAATGTTGTCGGAGGAGATTTTCAGACAGGCAAAAATCGCCCCTTGCCGCGCGAGCAGCCTCCCGAAACTGCTGCGCGGCAAGGGTCTTTTTCGGACGACGCTGTGCCTCTAGCGAAGCCGTCCGTGTCACTTCCGTGAAGCTTGGGACGGCTCCGCGCCATATTTCAAGCACGTGATTGAAATATGACGCGGAGCCGTCCCAAGCTTCACGGAAGTGACACGGACGGCTTAGCAAGAGGCACAGCGTCGTCCGAAAAAGACCCTTGCCGCGCAGCAGTTTCGGGAGGCTGCTCGCGCGGCAAGGGGCGATTTTTGCCTGTCTGAAAATCTCCTGAAAATAAATAAATAAAGTGGAATAGTAACACTATAAGAGTGTTGCCTGAAAATAAATAAATAAATAAAGTGGAATAGTAACACTATAACAGTGTTGCCTGAAAATAAATAAATAAATAAATAAAGTGGAATAGTAACACTATAACAGTGTTGTCTGAAAATCTCCACTGTTTGTAAATCAAGAGAAATGTTCTCTGGCAGAACGCTGGGAGTTGCAATCCACCTCGAGGCAGCATGATGGGAACTCCATCCTGACAAGGGGTCTCCACCAAAGCTTGGGGGCTATGCTTCTAACCCTGGCCCCCCAGCCCAGCCCAGCCCACCCCCCCAAGGCAGACCCCCTCTGTACCCTCCTCAAGGCCTCCTTGGCGTCGGCCAGCCGGCCCTTGAGGGCTTTCCTCCGGAACTCCTGCAAGTTCTCGAAATACTGGTCCTCCTGGTCCTGGTCGTGGGCGAAGAGGAGCTCGAGGAGGACTTTCCGGCCGCAGCGCTCCAAGGCCCAGCCCAGGTAGCGCTCGAGGCGGCGGCAGAGGGCCTCCAGCTCGGCCTCGGCCAGCAGCGGGCAGCCCGGGAAGAGCAAGGCCCAGAGGCCCTGGGGGCTACCGGTCAAGGCCGAGGGCAAGGCGGGGAAGCAGGGCTCCAGCTGCGGGTCCAAGGCGGCCAGTTGCTGGTGGAGGCCCCGGAGGGCTTGCGGGGAGAACAAGCCGGCCCAGCTCCTCTCCTCCTCGGCTGCCTCTGCCGCCGCCTCCTCCTCCTGCAGGGTCCGGTTGTGGCAGGTCAGGGCGAACTTGCTCTCCACCCCGTTCCAGGCCACCAAGAAGCGGAGCTTGTGGGCCGGCTCCGGCTGCCCGAAGGCGTCCGCCTTGACCGCCACCCAGCCCTCCAGGCTGTCCGGCTGCGGCGCCTCCGCCTCCGGCTCCATAACCTCCCAACGGGGCCACTCTTTCTCCAGCCGCCCAGGATCGAACGAGGAAAGGAAAAAAGAAACAAGAATTCCGGGCCACGCCCCCCGCCACGCCCCCTCCCTTTGATCTTCAAAGAGGCCTCCCGACGTTCTAGAACTCTCAGGCGCAACTTTGTAGCCTTTCCCGCGAAAGGGAAACCAGGAAAGTGCCAGGGAGAGAGGGGGAGGGGGAGGGGGAGCAACCTCCTCTCGGCCCTTCTGCTGACGACGTCTTCTGGGCCTGGGCGCCGCCCCCTTTTTCAGATTGGCTGATTGGATGGAAAGGGGAGGAGACACAGAAGGTGTTTTGTTTTTATTAAAATGACCCTACTACCGTTGTCTCCGTCGGTATCCGCGGATTCTATACCCGCGGGTTTAAGTATTCACGGCTTGAAAATACCAGTTGTCCCTCCGTATCCACGGATCTGGTATCCATGGATTTAAGTATTCACGGCTTGAAAATACCAGTTGTCCCTTCGTATCCACGGTTTTGGTATCCACGGATTTACGTAATCACAGCTTGAAAATACCAGTTGTCCCTCCGTATCCATGGATCTGGTATCCGTGGATTTAAGTATTCACGGCTTGAAAATACCAGTTGTCCCTTCGTATCCACGATTTTGGTATCCACGGATTTAAGTATCCACGGCTTGAAAATACCAGTTGTCCCTCCGTATCCACAAATTTGGTATCCACGGATTTACATATTCACAGCTTGAAAATACCAGTTGTCCCTCCGTATCCATGCATTTGGTATCCACGGATTTAAGTATTCACAGCTTGAAAATACCAGTTGTCCCTCCATATCCATGGATCTGGTATCCACGGATGTAAGTATTCACGGCTTGAAAATACAAATTGTCCCTCTGTATCCACAGTTTTGGTATCCACGGATTTAAGTATTCACGGCTTGAAAATACAAGTTGGCCCTCCGTATCCACGGATTTGGTATCCACGGATTTAAGTATTTGCGGCTTGAAAATATTCTTTAAAAAATAATAATCCAAAAAGCAAACCTTGATTTTGCCATCTTATATAAGGGACCCCATTTTGCTCTGCCATTGCATAAAATGGGACTTGAATATTCACAGATTTTGGTATCCACGGGGGGCCCTGGAACCAAACCCCAGCAAATATGTATTCTTTAAAAAAAAAATAATCCAAAAAGCAAACCTTGATTTTCCCATCATATATAAGGTAGCTAAGTAAGAGGTAACAGTGTATTCATTCTACTGTCTAGATCCAATAAAGAGTACTATGAGTATCTTCTATGATTTTACAATAAATATTTATTTAACACTAAGTCCCTAGTCTGTGCCTGCTTGTTGTGATTAAATTATCTATAAACCATCACAATTATTTTATAACTCTGAATATATAAAGTGCTGTGATACAGAAAAGTAAAGTGCCTACAACTATTACACATACCGTAAATTCTCTGAAGATGCCAGCCACAGATGCAGGCGAAACGTCAGAAAGAAACTCTTCCAGAACAGGGCCTCACAGCCCAGAAAAAAACTCAAGGAAAATCTATGGATGCTGGCTGTGAAAGCCTTCAACTTCACATATTACACATAAAGTGCATACAACTATTACAAATTCCCTTATTTTAGTTGTATGCATTAAATAGGCACTTTACTTTTCCGTATCACAGCACTTTGTATATTCAGAGTTATAATATACTTGTGATGGTTTATTGATAATGGACTCTAAACTATCTAGTCCGTGAGCTGCTCTTCACAGATGATGCTGCGCTTGTTGCCCACACAGAAGCAGCTCTGCAGCGCCTAACGTCCTGCTTTGCAACAGCTGCAGAGCTGTTTGGGCTAGAAGTCAACCTGAAGAAAACAGAAGTTCTTTACCAGCCTGCACCACAGGACGAACACCACCATCCCCACATTGCCGTCGGCAAATCTGTGCTCAAGTCCGTTCAGCAGTTCACCTACCTGGGAAGCATCATCTCCTCAGATGCCAAGATTGACAAAGAGATCGATCACAGATTAGCAAAGGCATATAGTGCATTTGGAAGACTTCACAAAAGAGTCTGGAGCAATAAACACCTGAGGCAAAGCACAAAAGTCAGTGTGTATAGAGCCATCGTACTGTCTATCCTCCTTTATGGATCTGAAACATGGGTCACCTATCGCCACCACCTACGACTCCTCGAGCGCTTTCATCAGCGCTGTCTACGCAGAATCCTAAATATACACTGGACTGACTATGGGACGAATGTTGCTGTCCTTGAGCAAGCAGGGATCACCAGCATTGAGGCCATGATATTGAGAACACAGCTGCGCTGGGCAGGCCACGTTTCTAGGATGGAGGACCATCGCCTCCCAAAAATACTACTCTACGGTGAACTCGCCACGGGTCAGCGTAAGACGGGTGCTCCAAAAAAGTGATACAAAGACTCTCTGAAACAACATCTCAGGCTCGGCCAAATTGATCACCAACAATGGTCCGCCCTGGCCTCACATTGGGAGGCATGGAGACGCACTATCCACAATGCTGCAGCCTTATTTAAGAACTCACGCCGAACAAGTCTTGAAGAGAAATGACAACACAGAAAGAATCACAACCCAGAAACATCACCCAAGGAGACCTTCTGCTGTGCTCTCTGCAACCGGTCTTGTTTATCTCGGATTGGCCTTTTTAGTCATCAGCGCGCTTGCAGAAAGCGCGGGTTGAGTCCTTCTTGAATCTTCATTTGTGAAGAAAAGCCAGAGAGAGAGAGAGAGAAATTCACAACAAGCGGACACAGACTAGGGACTTAGTGTTAAATAAATATTTATCGTAAAATCATACAAGATATTTATAGTAGTCCTTATTGGATCTAGACAGTAGAATTAATACAGTTACCTCTTACTTAGCTGTTTTGTGTATTTAGTGAAGCCTTCCTTGTTGTTTAGTATCTTATATAAAGGACACCATTTTGCTATGCCATTGCATATAATGGGACTTGAGTATTCATGGATTTTGGTATCCACGGGGTGGGGTGGGGTCCTGGAACCAAACCCCAGCAAATATGAAGGGACAACTGTACATTGTTATATATGGTAAGGCCCCCTCTTATCCATGGGGATTGGCTCCTTGTCCCACCGTGGATAACAAAATCCATGGATAATAACGAACACCATTGAAAATAATGGGACTTCTGGTTTAAAATACCATAGGGTTACTTGGAGGACCTAGAAAATGGCTAGAGAGGATGCATGTTCTAGAAAGACTCTATGGCAGCTGTGCTGAAACTGAAACCATGGATAACTGAATCAGTGGATAATGAATCAGTGGATATGGGCTCCTACTGTTACTATTACTGTATCTTAAAACTTCAGTTGAGCATTTAGAAACACTGTACAGTACAAGTTTGTGTGTCTGAAGAGAAGGGGCAGACGGAGTTTCCAAGGGAATGCAAAAACAGCAAATATCAGAGTTCTAGGCATGGGCCATTTTCATTTTCTGCAATGCTGTAAATTTTGGAAGCAAAAGAAAAAAAGTGGCAGACAGAATTCTTCTTTGCCCCCCATATCTATACACTTGAGTAGACCCATTTAATCAATTGCAAAATTGCAAATTGCATTTATGTAAATCCCACTGATTCAATGGGCCAACTGTTGCTGGGACTAGCAACTGGATTTGGACCTCTCTGTTCCTTTTCCCCATATGCCCCTTTAAACTACAGTTGGACCCTGTATCCACAGAACCAATACCTGCAGTTTCAGTTATCCATGGGACACAAAAAGAGGAACACACAGTCTTCCTTAAAAAATGCCTAGAGATGCAGCCTCTCTAGACTATGTCTGGTCCTCCAAGGCAATTCTATGGTATTTTAAACCTTGAAGTGCCATTATTTTAAATGGCATTTGCTGTGACCCACAGTTCCAGTATCCGCAGTAAATATGGGAACCAAACCCCCCTAGATATGGGGGTCTGACTTAACACCACACCGACTGGATCAATTACTAATTTAAGCCTTTAATCTGATCTATATTCTAGAAATAATAGAATAATAGACAATTATTCCAAAACTTGTAGCTCAAACACCAGCATTTGATATTTCCACATTTTCAGAGAATGTGTAGTTTTCAATGTCCTCAGAATGTCAGTTGTTAATTAATTCTAAGGTCTGTCCTCTCCCCGTCTTTAATTCAAAGGAGATGTGTTGTCAAAGGATCTTGCAAGATTTCAAGCTTTTAAACCCCAACTTTTCTCAGGAGCTTCTTGGATCTGACATTCTCTTCCATGACACTCAAGAAGTCGTCGATTGAAGGACAGCTGGTGCCAGGCTATATTCGTTGCTCTTGCTCATCACAGGCATGCCACGGAAAAAGCAGCTGTCTAGAGTTACAGCTATAAGGCTTCGGTTGCAGTAGTAGAAAGCTGGCAGGGAATGGCTGTCATATGAAAAATCAAGGTTTGATAGGAAAAATAGACAGGAAGTTTGCTACCGTTAAGCTATAAGAAGAATTATGGATCCTTAACACATACGGCAAGTTTTTGAATAGCAATATTATCTCTTTTTCAATTGAATCTAGAATGCTCAAACTCCATTATGTGTCAGGGTTTGTAAAGCTGGGCATATATCATTTAATCTAAACTGTTTTTACAAATCCTTCCTTAAGGTATAAATGCCTGATGATTTTTAGTCCAATGAACTGCAGTTTGAAAGAAAGAAAAAAGATTAAAGCACTTCCACGCGCATTGTAACAGGTATTTTGAAATCCACATTTTGTAATACAAAAATTCATCTATGTTGAATAAATAGAATGTACATGTTCTAACATACAATTTGTCTCTTTATACTTGCAATGCTTTTTAATGTTTCTTAGACTCTTGATTTTAAAAAAGCTAGTTTTACTGGAAGGCCACTTTGTGGTCTTCTAAACGGAAGGTCCCTAGTGCTGCAGTTTTTAAAAATTGCTAATTGCTTCACCTATCTTTGCAGTCCTATTTCTAGCTCCAAGTTAAGCCCTGGCTTCAACAATCTGGAACCTTTGCTACTTGAGGCTGGGCCTTTGCCTTCTCTATTCCTCTCTGAGCAGTAAGATCAGTCCAAAACGCAATGCTTTGTATTCTCTCCTTTGCAGTGATGAGCTCTGGTACAGTAAGTATAATGACAGCCGCCTAATGGGACTCTCCACAAAAGAAGATACACTTGCTTACTGGCTTATATCCTTTTCAACTGCAGTGTGTGTGTGGTGGGGGAGTATTTTTGTACAACACCACGTACTTTGATGGAGCTATGTCATCAGCAATCTACTAGGCTTTATTGAGTTTGTAATCTGAACTGCTGGTTTTTTGGATATTTTTATGGCTTTGGTTATAGGGTTGCCAGGTCAGCAGTACAGTTGGACCCCTGCATCCTTGGGGGTTCGGTTCCTGGACTTATCACAGATACAAGAAACCATAGTTAATAACAAACCCTATTAAAATAAAGGACTTCCAGTACAACCATACCATAGAATTGCACTGGAGTACCTTGAAGATGCCTAGAAAGGACACCTCTCTAGGCATTTTCCAGCATGACTCTATAGTATGTGTCCCTATTTTTTCAGCTGCAGATATTGAAACTGCAGATATTGGTTCTATGGATACAGGGGTCTGACTATATTCCATTGCCTGAGATTTCAGGGCCAAAAGTTGAGACTAGGGAGGTAGATCCTTGTGATGTCATGGTGTCAGCCTTTATGATATCATCGTGGGTAGGTCCTTGTGGTGTCACAGATGTGGGGCATGCAACGATTGGTAGGCAGTCTGAAACTTCTTCTGGGTCAACTCTTTATGGAAATAGGCATGAGGACAATGGGCCCAGAATTTGGTTAAAACCCAGCTAAACAGATAATATGGAGTCCCAGAGTTGGACAGGGAGAGTTTTGACTGACAGGCAGGTGGCATAATGCATCCAGTCGCTTCAGCGGTTTTTGTTATCCCCATTAGGGCTCAATCCCATTTGACTTTCCCTTACAGCACTAAGGGTATAACTCTTCATAAAGTGTGTTCTTCCAGGCAAAAATAAATAATGTTACAAATTTTCTCTTTGCTCTTAGAAAACCATTGAAAATTGTGCACTTTTTAAAAACAATTTGCAATTCAGGACTTATTCTGTGCAAAATAATGCGCGTGTGTGTGTTGGGGAGGGGCAGGTTACATAGAAACTAAGTTCAGAAAACAGATTTCCTGCTCTCAAAGACATCTTTTCTATGCAAAAAACAAGAAAATGCTGTCTTCCATGCAAAGAAATAGTTTTCTGTGCAGAAAGGTTTCCGCACAGAAAATGCTATTTTCTCAGCAGGAAACATGTTTTTTGCACGACTCTCCCCACATGCATTCTTTGTGCAGAATGAGTCCCAAACTGCAAAGATGCTCACTCATCTAGGATTCTTCTCATCAGGGTTCCCCAAAACTCAAAGAACACATTTTCCCAACCATTAAAAAAATTATATTTTTGAATATTTTTTCCATCCCTGTAGAGGATACATGACATGTGGGGAATTTTTCCAGGCTCTACACAGCTGCTTGGGGCTGTGGAAAGTTCACTGCCAACCCCAGGTGAGCTGCCAGGCTTGCAAAACAAGAAGGTTCATGGCTTTGTTCTAGATGTTACAATGGACCCAAGTGATTCTCTTCCCATTTGTCTTCCTTCGTTCCTGGCTTTTTTGTGCATTATTCTTGCACAAGTACAACATACATGCAAACACCTTTGTGCTAAGCCAGTGAGCCCTGGTTGCTTGTGGGAATGGATAGGCTTTAAAGTTGCCTAGTGAACAAAAATTGTATGATCTTCTGTTCCAGCGCAACTCACTTTGAGATTTGTTTCCCCATCTGGAGATCCAGAGAAGCACAACAGTTCCCCGAGACTTCAGTTGACACCTTGAGACTTGGCAACCCTACTTTTGAATCAGTTTTGCTTTTTCTCTCTCCCATTCTTGAGCTTGGGATAATATTGTTATTATTGTTATTATTCTAATATCAGATAGGGAAATAGATTGGATCGCACTTCCTTTTTTTTAAGATGCCCCCATGCTCGGTTTTTGATCTACTAAACCAGATGGGCTACCCTTCTGCTTACTAAAGTCTTTCTATTCCTTTTTTCTTCTTCTTGTGACCATATCCGTATAGTTTTCCTTTGACCTGTCCTGAAGATCTTGTAGCATATGGTGTCTCTCCTGCTCTTAATCCAAGAAGCCTTACTGCGTGCCAGATCGGCAACCAGTATTCCAGTTACCCCAATGGAGTCACAGCCCAAAGACGAAGAGCCAGAAAGCCCTAGATTTTATCATCTGGAACTTTATGACTCAACTGAAGATTTAGAAATGTTTTCAGAACCCTTTCAAAGACGAGATCTGGCTGTGCAGGAAGACAGGAAGGCTCAAAACACAGAGAAGCCAGCCATCTCTAGTGGTGCTTCTTGGGATCAACACTCAGACAATGAAACAGCAAGCAATGAAAATGATCGTGATGCTGTTAAATACGTCACTGGTTACAACACAGAAAACAAACAGCCCTTCAAAGACATGGATACATACTGTATTACTTGCTGTGTTCCAGTCAGAGCCCTTGACAAACAGTGTAGTGAACACAATGAGCATGAGGTCATTCCTCTCGTCAGCGTGGTTCAAATCGCAAAGGTAAGAGTGATAGTGCAAAATAATCTGGTCTGGAAGAGGGAAAACGTTCTCTTTCAACAATAATCCAGTAGGCTAAACTTTTCATATCTTGACAGGACGAGCTTCAGAAAAACATATGCAAACTGGAAAACCAGATCATTCACTTGGAGAGGTTTTCAAGCCATTTGGAAGAAATTTTCATTACAGTAGAGGTAAAACATATCCTACAGTTAATGAACAGAACAATTTTGGGTGGAGGGAAGAGCTGCTGGGAATGGAAGACCCAAGATGTCTAGATGGCCACATTTGACCATCCCTGCTTTAGATTAGATTGGCCGGTTAACTCCATCTTATTCACCTCCTCAAGTTTATGACACCTAAACATTAGGAAGAACTTCCTGACAGTAAGAGCTGTTCGGAAGTGGAATACACTGGCTCAGAGTGTGGTGGAATCTCCTTCTTTGGAGGCTTTTAAACAGAGGCTGGATGGCCATCTGTCGGGAATGATTTGATTGTGAATTCCTGCATGGCAGGGGGTTGGACTGGATGGCCCTTGTGGTCTCTTCCAACTATATGATTCTATGGCCCTTGCGGTCTCTTCCAACTCTGCAATTCTATGATTCTATGATTCTATGATTCTATGCTTAGTATACTAGCCTAGGGACCAAGTTTTTCTTCATAAGGGTTGGTTTCCAGCCAGGGGCATCACTGGGGGTGTGTGAAGGGGGTGCGGGCCACACTAGACTTCACCCTAGTTACACCACTGGTGCAGATGCCAGCCTGGTCCTCTCAGGGGAAGGGGAAGAAAGAAGATGTTGCTGTGCTCAGCGCTGATTCTCCTCCTAGCTTGAGCCATGCAGAGAGGGTCATGCCCCTTTCCCCTCCGCCTCCCGGGACAGAACTGTGTCTGTGCCAATCTGGTGGGTTACACCCCCCTGCACCCCCCTAGTGATGCCCCTGGCTGGAAACCCACCCTTATGAGGAAAACCTTGGGGATCTGGGGATCTTTAGCTTGGAGAAGAGAAGACCAAGAGGTGACATAATAGCCATCTTTAAATATCTGAAGGGATGTAAAGGATGGAGCAAGCTTGTTTTTTGCTGGTCCCTAGACTAGTGCCAGACAGGCCAACCACAAAGTCGCCCGACTGAATCTGGCAGGAGTTTTCTGGCCATCAAGAGAGAGCATTGGAGATGGGACCTCTGGTTGGGGGAGGAAGCAGATCATCAAAACACAAGCCAGGAACTCCTGGCAGATTCAGCTGCAGAGAAGCTAAGTTTGCCCTGCTCACTTCTGCATGGATGAATCCAGCAGGAGTTTCCTGGTTTGGGTTTTCATGGCCTACCCTAGAGTGAAATTCCAAATAATTTTCTGTTGCCCCACTTTTTCAGCTGCTTTTAAAATGTCCCGGTTTCTCTCTCCTCCTCCCTCTTTGTCCTCTGCTTACTTCAGTTACTGCAGACTGAATTTAAAGCACAAAAGTAGTTTGCCCTCAATTAACTCCGCGGCAGGAGAGGAGAGGAGGGGACAGAATTTTGCCCTTGCCAGTAGGCTCAAGCAAAAGCAAACTCCTGCAGCCTCTCCTAGCCTGTGTGTTTTTCTCCATTAATAACTTGTGCCATCTTGACCAAATTTTGATGTTGCTTGACCACATGTGACTTGGATTTCATCATGATGTTTTTGGAGGGTATGCTGTTGAGGGATGACTTCAAGGTCCCTGCTTTCCCAGGCTCTTATAGTTCTTTTTCTATAAGCCAGACTTGGATCGGAAGCCCTTCAACAAAAGAAGAAGCCAACACTTTTAACAAAGAATTGTCTTTTGTAGAGGAAGCTATATTCAACCCCCACTGAATGATGACACTTTAATATTGCTCAAAGCCTATATCACTAGTATAGATTTGGTTATTGGTCTATTTTATGCAGTGTAATCATAAAATAAAATGAGAGGTCACTGAGTGGCATATGAAATGAAACTGCAGGAAAGGAGCATGTTCTGTAAATGTGACATTTGCAATGAATTTGGTCATAAAGAAACTAATCCTAAGCATGGGTATAAGCATGGAAAATCACCCTGGGTGTATCCACACTACACAAATGATCCAGTTTGAAACTGAATTATTTGCCATGGCTCCTTCCTATGGAATCATGGGATTTGCATTTGGAGAGGCACCAGCACTCTTTGGCAAAGAAGGCTAAAGACCTTGTAAAACTACAAATACCAGAATTCAGTAGGCAGAACCCATGGCAAATAGTCCAGTTTCAAATTGGATTATTTGTGTTGTATGGATTAGGCACTAGTCTTACTATTGTTGCTTTGCTATTTCCAATATCTGGATGAGAGATATGGCATGTTCGCCAAAGTATCAGAGCCTGGAAACATCCCTTTCTGTTTTAACTGCAACCTCCAGAATTCCCTAGGCAGCGTGGCCAGTGGTCAAGTTGCCTGAGGAATTCAGAGCATTGTAATTTTTAAAAATAATGGCTGGAATTCACAATCACAGTTATAAAAGTGCAGCGTAGAGTTACACATTCATAACTGGTTCGTGTTCATGATCACTACATATTAGATAGTGTAGAGAATATATAGGGATTGTGCAAGTATTCCAATCTGGATTTATCGGGCAGCAACCACTGCAGGTGACAGAGGTATGTTCTGTTGATTGGGATGTAGCTGACTGACATTTCCACTCCTCTCCCACAAGCGATCTCTGGTGTGAGGGGGAATTAGGACAGGGAATCCTGCTTCTGACTATCACACTGGAGATCGCTGGTGGGACGGGGTAGAAATGTCAAGTCAACTGTGTCCTGACTGACAGGAGAACAGACCCTGGTCAGTTGCCATGGCTTCAGATGTTGTGGGGAGGAGTTGGGCCTACTTAGCTATTTAACTAAGGTACTTAGCTATGTTACTAAGGTAGTTACGTAGCTAAGCAGCTGATCTAGAATTGCAGCCAACCTTTCCAAACTCAACACAGGACATTTCCCAAGATTCATTGAGGTGGGAGCCATGATGATTAATATAGGGTAGTAGTATACAGATACCACGTAAGAGACTTCCATAGAGCTTTGGTGATAAACTTTACCCAAGCTCAAAATCCAACCCAAAAAATGCTTTCCAGGAGAATTTTGCCAGAGAGGAGCAAAAATTTGAGAGGCGTTATGACGACATGATGCAGACCCTTGAGCAAAGATATGAAGAAATGATGCAGGCTTTAGGGGAAGAAAAGAAAGAGAAGCTGGAAGCCTTGTATGAGCAGTTGGTCAGCTGTGGAGAAAACCTGGACACCTGCAAAGAGCTGATGGAAACAATAGAGGACCTAGGCCAGGGTGCTAATAAAGTGGATACCATAAAGGTAAGGGAATTTGTGTGGTAGACTGCAATCTTGTGCATTTATTTATTTATTTATTTTGTAAACATGATTAGCAGCTCTAATTGTTTTACAGTAGAATGCTCTCTCTTTCTCTCTATCCATACCTGCAACATAATCTCTTCCTCTCTCTTTCTCTTTTTCTTTCCTCCCCTCTTCCTCTCCAGACTGCTGTAACTACAATGAACAGGTAATATTGAGTGTTGAATTTTTAATATTTTTCCTGTTGTATATTCAAGACTAATATGTTGAATACCTTTATTATCTTGGGAGCCTTGCACTAATTTCTAATATTGTTATTTCTAAACATTTTTATACTGCCTTTCTACCCAAGAGTCTGGGGTGGCAAATGTGGTTCTTACTACCCCACCACTGTTATCCTTCCAACAACTCTGTAAAATAGGTTTCGCTGAAAGAAGTACATACCTGCAAACTGTCCTGATTTGGCAGGGAGTGTCCCAACTAATCTTCTGTTGTTCCACTTTTTCAGCTGCTTTTAAAATATCCCAGTTTCTCTCTCCTCTTGCCGCTTTCCCCCTTTGTCCTCAGCTTCCTTCAATTGCTGCAAACTGAGTTCAAAGTATGAAAGTGGTTTGCAGAAAATGAACTCAGCAGGGGTGAGAGGAGAGGAGAGGAGGGGAGGAATCTTGTCCTTCCCAGTAGGTTCAGGCAAAGGCAAACTGCTGCAACCCCTCCTAGCTTGTGTGTTCTTCTTCATTAACAACCTTTGGCCCTTTTGGCCACACTCTGATGTTGCTTGCCCACACGTGGCCCAGTTTCCATCTGTGAAACGTTGGAGGATATGGAGGTAGTGAATTAGCCAAACTCACCCATTTTCTAAGAATTTCAATTGGGGCTTTAAAAATACCCACAGTCCTTGATTAAGGAGATTATCAGATGGGCCCCTTGTAGCCCGTTTCTGTCCCGCTACCCCCCACCCTCCCCACTCCCATTCCTGCCGGGGAATAAATAAAAAGGTTTCAGACACCTACCTTCGTTCCGCGGCAGCAATGGGCTCCCCCTCCCTTCACTGTCCGGTCGTAAATGCAGCCATTGTAAGGCTGCTTTTATGACCGGGAACTGAAATCCCAGCCGTTCTTGCAAGAGAATAGCCAGGCGTCAAATTTAAATAGACCCCCCCCCCAATGTCAAAACAAGTAACCAAAGCACAAAACCCCATTTAAAAACATACTAGCTACCTCGGGAGGGGAAAAAAGTTTTTAACTTACCTTATTGTCCCAATCGCACCCAGAAGTGTCCGGCATGGACCTCCCCCTGTGGCTGGCATCATTATGCCCGCATAATGAAACAGGAACAGGGCATTGTTCAGACCACCTGGAATTCCATTACAGAAACGGAACGGGTGGTCTATTAATGATGTTTCCTCGTTTTTGTAATATCGCTGGAGCAGAAAGGGAGCAACACAGGAACAGAACGACGTTGTGAGAAAGGGAAAGTCTTTCTTGATCATGTTCCGTTTCTGCCACAGAATTTTGGGTCCATCTGATAATCTCCTAAGCCTTGGGCTGCTGACACATTGCAGAAATAGTGCAGTTTGACATCACTTTAATTGTCATGGCTCCATCCTATGGAATCCTGGGATTTGTAGGTTGTCGTGGCACCAGAGTTCTCTGACAGAAAAAGCTAAATATCCCACAAAACTACAAATCCCAGAATTCCATAGCATTGAGCCATAGCAGTTAAGGCGGTGCCAAAATGTATTGTTTCTGGACTGCGTCAGCAGCCTACATAATACACATTTACCAATGTGAAACAGTGCCATGTCTAATAAGTATAGACCCCACTGATATGAAGGCTCTACTATTAGGTTTTGAGTCAGCTTGCCTTTGAAGGTGGGTTAAGGAAACTAGGTATCAGCTGAAGGAGACTAGCAAGCCACCCATCATCATTCCCTCTATTTGTGACCTTCTGACTGTGAGTGCTGTTATATATGACCAAATAGTATCACAGACAGTCAGACAGACACACACACGAAAGGTATCAGTAGGCTTGGGAGAACCAAAAGTTTAACAGTACAAATAAATTTAGCTTCCTCCCTGTTTTCTGTTAGATAGAATGTAAAAATAAAACAACCCCCCCCAAAATCCTACATGCTTTTAAAGTTTAGTACTTCTGCTTCTATTTTTAAATGATTTTGATCATTATAATGAGTGCTGCTTTCATGACTGTGTTTAATTTGTAGTTTTAATATTGCTTGATTATGTTGCCACTTGTTTCATAAGTTGCTCAGTGTTAACTCAACAGAAACGTGGGGTATGAGGTTGTAACAACAGAATAGCATGCAGTATATTTAATAGAATACACCACAGCATGAAAGTTCACAGCTTTTGGTTGCTGCCTATTTTTGTGTTTATTACAGACTGGAGAAATTTTTGAAAAAAGATGTCAATGTAGACCTCTCAACACCAATCGATTATGAAGCCAGAGTAATAGATTTCTCTGATGTTCAACAACTATTGGATTCTGTTGCATCGCTCCCAGGTATGGTCATATATTTACCCTGCTTTCAAGTGCAGTGTCATGGGACTAACTAGAAGCCCATTATTCCACTTAGGAGGGATTTACTTCTGGGTAGACATACTTGGAATAATGGAATGTGTTTGCCATTTCCTCAAGCAAGCAAGAATTCCTAAGGGGAGTGTGACAGGTTGAAGGAGCAGGAGATCTAGGGCTTGTCTAGATGAGCAAGTTACCCTGGCTTTCTCCCATGTTGGAGCCCTGCAGTCCAAACAACACAGGACTCTTGCCCTGATTCACCTCTGGACAGTCCTGAGAATGTTTGAGCAAAACCAGGGTGGAGCTGGGGTAAATCCTTTAAAAATATTTCACAATAACCCCTGCATCATGCAGGAAAACCCAGACAGATGGGTCCAGTGCAGGCACATAGGAGTCTATACCTGCATGTCAGGCTGTATTGCCGGATGCCTCCACCACTGCCACTGGTGTAACTCTAAAGTCAGGAAGGAGTCCCACAGCATGTGATCAAGACTCCCTTCATGTGACCACCCTTGATCACATGCTAAGGACCTCCTTCCTGGCTTCAGAGGGTGCAATGCACAACAGCGGTGGAGGCGCACACCAATACCGGCCAATGTGTGAGTGCAGACTTCTGCCCATTTTGTCACAGTAACAGGGGGGATCCAGACCAGTACCACAGTTAGAATACTTCGGTCAGAAAGTGGAGTATTCTGGCCAGTGTAGACAAGCCCCTAGTTACACGAGAATACCATGGGAACATCATAGGATCAATTCTCCTTTTTTCTGATGTTCATGTTGAGTATGCTGTTGCCCAAGTAGACAAAACATCACCACTGATGTACAGGAGGGAAGTATCGGTAGGCTTGAGAGAAGATCATACTTTACATAAGTATAGAATCTAAGATTGGGAATTCTAAAACCAACTCAGTAGGAATTAAAGATTCAGACAGGGGAAAATGTTTTCTTGCCCTTGCTGGGCTAGGTGGATGAATTTATTTGAGATGGAATAAATCAGCCTCTTATGTTCCTATGTTAAGTGGACTAAAGAATGGAAATGTCCTGATCTTTGGTGCCCACCATGTGAAATCTATATACAGATTATCCCTTCCTTATTCCAGCTCCTTTGCCTCCATGTGCACCAGTCATGAACCCTCAGGATCCCAACTCGGCCACAGGTACCTCTGTGCGAGTCTGCTGGAGTTTCTTTTCAGAAGATCTTGTTGAAAGCTACCAGCTGTACTACAAACGAGTAAGCAATGATACATCAAAAGAGGAGCAAGCCGGTAAGGAAGTAGATTAGCAGTAGCAACATCTGTTTTCAGGTACATTTAGGTATTGTGTTGGTCTGTGATCATTACAACTGCTGGAACTGAAAACCTCAGGATTCCATAGGATGAAACCATGGCATTTACATACCCTCCTGGCTGCAGATGAGGCCCATTCCTCCCCCATTACTGCTTCCAAATGGGAGGAAGTCCAGATAAGCATGCCGGCCTGTCTCAGCAGCCACCACTGCCACCACAACTGTCTCCCTCGCCCTCCTGGAAGCTAGGAAGCTGGCCCACAACATGTGACTGAGGTCCCCTGCATGTAACCAGCCTTGGTCACATGCTGCAGGACTCCTTTCTGCTTCAGAGAGAGCAAGGCAGATCGGCAACTGCAGCCACCGGCCTGCCTGCTGGGATGGGCTTCTGAGGCCTCGTGGAGTCTGATCCATTTCTTCCTGGTGGAAATGCATTAAAGCAAGTATTTTAATATAATGGTTTATGGGCCCTACCCCATCCTCCTCCCCATCTTAGCCCCGTATTTGCCCCAGGGGACATGGGAACTGCCTGGGAGTAGAACTGGGGCAAAACCCCTGGGTATTCAGGACTGCAAGACTCTAAGAGCCTTATCACACTCCAAGGACAAGTGGCAAAACAGCAGGGATGTTCCGTCTTTCCTGCTGCCTTTCTGCATGATGTTGGCATCCTTCTGGCATCCTTTCATTCAGGCACTAGGTTAGTAAGGGCATTGATCATCTACAGCTGTTTGTTGTGGTAATTGTGTGTCCAAGGGTGAAAACACAACACATCAGGCTTAAGTGGAAGAACAATTGGCCACAACTTTATTGATTACAGTTGTAGCTGGTTTGGCCTAAGCATGGGTCAGGATCCAGGCATCGACCAACCCAAGTGTTGATCAATGAGCCCATCCCTCCAGGTGGAGCGGGACCATTGTGATGAAAGAAGGAGGACCACAATGGCGGGAGCTCTGTGTAATCCCCCTTTCACCAGGGATTCCAGATAGACATCCCAGGTGCCCCTGCTTGGCCAACACCATATCTTCCCCACACCCCAAGTCCCAGAAGAGGCCTCCCATATATTAGCAATGACTGGTGAACAATGCCAGATCCAGGGCTCATGCCAACTGCCCTTACCAAAGTTGTGACAAAAGAAACAAAGATGTACAACATGATTCCCATGCAATATACATGTGAAACAAACAACGAGCGCAAGACTGCTGTCCCATCAGCCAGGAAGAAGAGGGAGGGTTGGTTCTTGATGAGGAATTGACTGGCAGTCAAGGGAATAGCTGAAATAAATACCTGACAATCCGACTGGAGTGAAAACTGCAGGCAGTTCACTCCAACTGAATTCTTCAGCCAGTGAGATCAAGCCATAGTCTGAACTCATTGACTAAAATTTCCCACTTCCTCCCAGAAGGCCAGTGAATGCGCACTGCCTCCTGGGAAGAAGAAGCCAGCAAAAATGCCACAGAGGACCTGCCAGTGCACCACTCCCACCCCGGACCACAACCTCTCCATAAGTCGCACAAGTTAATTATCTACAGGGCGTTGCCACTTTCTCACTTGACAAATGATGGGCAGTCCTCAGAATGGGTGGGAGAAAGTGGGCATGCTCTCTGGGCTCAATGCAGTCACAGACATAAACCTGGCTGCCAAATAGCATTGTTTAATTTAAATAATTAAATACCAAACTGGAACCAAACCACTTCTTTGTTGTGTTAATGATGCCCCTTGTTATCTTTCAGAGCAATGTAAGCGATGGTGATGAGAACTATGCATTAACTTTTCACAAAACAACTTATCCCACATCAGATAGCTTAAGCACTGTTTTAAATGATCCCAAAACAGTGCTTAAGATATCTGATGTGGGGGACCAGCAGGGTTCCCTCCTCTCACCTGCCAAGGACAAGCACCATGTTTGTGTCCACTGGCTAGGACTATGGTATTTCTTTCTTTCCTGGAAACTCATCAGGGACCAGCAGCCTAAAGCTCCTGTACCAGTACTGGTCCACAGACCACCGCTTTGTGTACGACTGCTTTAAAACACACACACTACAAAAACCAAATCAGATAATTATTTCTCTGCAATATTTATAATTTCTAATCAAGCTACTTATTCCAGTCTGTTCCCAGATGAAACAGGTCCAGATGCTCATTTGTAGGTAAAGATGCAAATTTAGAAATAATTACTTTCATTTAAACAGAAGTGCAAAACATTTTATCATAGCCAGGAAGGCTGAAACTAGGCAAGCTGCATGCTTGCTCACTCTGTTGTCCAAGAATTAACTGCTGATGCGCCTGTAGTTTAAAGCCTGTTTCTCATTAAACTGGACTTGGGCTGGACAGCCCTTTAGACAGAGGAGTGTCCTCTGTAAAGTAGGATACACCACTGTCCTTTCAGGTATGTATCAAAATGTAAGAATGGAGAGACAACCAAGGCAGGAGGATGGATTGCTCTGAAGGTAAGAAGGTTTCAGCTAAGTCTGGTTCAAGGATAGGAGCAGTACTTTTATGAATAATCACTTTTTTAAAAAGCAATTTACATAGGACCACCTAATTCCTTATTTCTACTGTTTGCTAACCAAGATGCTTGAATACAAGAACATCAGTGTAAATCCAGAAACCCTGGCATAAAATATTTCACTACATGTGAATAACTTTACCAAGGTACAGATTAGCAGTGGTGGCACTAGGATGGTGTGGAGAGGCCAAACCGCACTAGGTGACACCATCAGAGGGAGGGGTTATATCAGCCTTAGTAATGCCACAGCAGATTAGCAATCTGGGTTCAGTGCATATGTCTTGGAGATTATGTGTGAGAAACTACCTGGGTACAGATCAACAATCTGCCCACATGTATACAGGCTGCACCTGTGTTGTATGTAACCTGTGAACATGTCTTTCAACTTTTGTTTAGAAAAAAGAAGAACCTTGCTCACCATCACACAGTGTGGAAAAATAGTCCCAACCAAATTTTAAAATATTCTAAAGACCAATGAAAATATTGTGGTTTTTTGGTTTTGGCAAAGGAATATCTTCAATCTTGCTGTGGCTTTCCCATCAGCAAAATGCAAACTAGTGCACCTGGTTCTGTATAATTATTACGCTTTAAGAAGATGCTTCAGAAAGTGCCCATGTAAAATAACTGCCTGCCTCTTGGACATTCCCACTGCAGAGTTTATGCTAAATGTGAAAGAAACGTATTGCACAGTTTCAAATCTGGCACCGAATACACAGTATGAATTTTGGGTGAAAGCACTCAACAGAGCTGGGGTCAGTTCAGCAAGTGAAAGAGCTGTTTACATGACAGGTAAAGGAATTTCAGACTTTAATTTTGTAAAACATTTTGTTTTGAATTGTGTGAAATATATAGAAATGGGGCTCAGTTCATTCAAAACTAAGCACCAGGGCCACCCCAAGACATCTTCACTGCTCAAAATGAAGGACCAGATAGCACCTGTTGTATTATTGTACATTCTGAAGGTTATTGGAGTGGCAATTTAATTTTATCTCCACAGTGGTAACGGTGGAAGGGAGATAGGATCAGGAGTGCTGGCCAGTTGATGGGCTATAAGACAGGCTGGGTAATATTTTTGTCCACAGAGAGAGAAGAGAAGAGGATAGCTAGAAGCTCAGAAGAAGTGTCACTATTGAACCCTAGTACCTGCTACCTGAGATAGCTGCTCCACTGAGCCTTAATTAATTAATTAAATGAGTTAAAGATAGGTCTGACCACACTAATCACGCTGTAAGTTGCAGTCTTAAAAGGACCTCAGCATGCAATGAATCAGATGTCTTATTTATGTTTTCAGCTCCTCTGCCACCTGTTATCAACAATAAGACGATTCAGAGCTGTGAACACGCAGCACTCTTGCGCTGGGACTGTGGAAACACAAATCCTGTTGACTCCTACACGGTTGAATTGTCCAGGCTGACAGATGGAGGGGGGGTTGAGAATCTTATTACAGAGTGAGTAGTGTCATGTTTGATGAGCGTGTACCTTGTTTGAGAACTTGTCACATTTTTTAAAAAGCCCCAGCATTCAAGAGAGCATGTGTGCCTTTGGCCAGAAACTGAAGACACATTATCCAACCAGATTTTAACACCTATTTTTATTGCACGTACTTTTAATATTTAATTGCTGGCATCCTGTTAGTTACAATGTTGTAAGTTAGATTTAGGATACTGTGGCCAGAATTCAGGTTGGGACATCTGCATGCATACATGTCCCTTACATATGTGGATCAGATTTTTCAGGCATGCGTGTGGGATGGGTGGGGGTATTTCTATCCTCTCAATGCAATGTGCAAAGCTCGCCTCCTGAGTTGCTTTAAAACCCTGAAGCATGCAGGCATTCTATGCTTCAATGTGACCATGCAGGATTGGAGAAGGGCCAGGCATCCCCCCTCCCCACAATGATTACAGAAGTGCTAAGACCTCGGTCATCATTGTGTGTCTGATTCTCAGATTCCTTTCTGTTTTTTTCCAGGTCCATTGTTGGAATTCCAAACTGTGAAACTCTGATTCAACTGGAGCCGCAGCAGAATTACCTTGTCTCTGTGAAAGCCCTCAATACAGGTGGTTCTAGTGACAGGAGTGAGCCGGTCTCCATCCTTAGCACAGGTCACAAGAACAATAAACCATAACTACTACAGTAGGACCCCTGTATCCACTGATTCATTATCCACTGACTCAATTATCTACGGGACACAAAACAGCACACCTACCATAGAGTCTTCCTAGAAAATGTGTCCTCTCTAGCCATTTTCTAGGTCCTCCAAGTATGATATTTTAAACCGGAAGTCTCATTATTTTCAATGGCATTCGCTATTATCCATGGTTTTCGGTATCCATCCCACCCCGAACCAATCCCCAGCCGATACGGGGGTCCTACTGTATTTATACTTTCAAAATGTGTGGTATAGTATTTTTGGTTATGAATTAGAATAATCCTGTCACGTAGCATGTAGCCAGCTGAGTATGGTATCATTGGAGTGGGGGGAACTTTGGCCTTCTGTATTGTTTAGTTTTCCCTTTCTATCATTTCTACCCAGGATGGTCAATTTGAAGGGAATCATGTGGAGGGCCAAAAGTTCTCTACACCACCTCTCAAACTGGCACTTAAGAAAACTACTTTTTTAGACTACAGGTCCCAAAATCCACCAGCCACACTGGCTGGGAGGGAGTTGTAGTCTAAAAGCTCGGTGGAAGGGAGGGTTATATGGGTGGGTGAGAAAAATACACTGCAGGCATCAACAACGCTATTCTAATATTCAGAGGCAGCCTCATGGGAACATATAACAGAGAAACGATTCCCACAGCACTGCAGGTTTGTAGCCAAAGGGAGCCATTTTACAAGGATGCTTACAAGAATTTGGAGCCCTTTCACGCTACACAATTATAGAGCTATTATTCCAGTTTTGCTGCCATGGCTGCATCCTATGGAATCCTAGGATTTGCAGTTTGGTGAGGCATTAGAGCTCTCTGGCAGAAGATGCTAAGTACTGCTCCCTAAACTACAAACCCCATAATTCCATAGGATGGAACCGTGGCAATTGAAGTGGAATCATAGTACTATTACTGCTTAGTGTGGAAGGATACTTAGTGATCACTGCCAATGATGGTATTCCCATTCTCTTACAGGTACTTTCTTTACTCTGAATGAGGAGACAGCACATCCCTTACTGTCTGTCCTAGAAGATGGGCTGACCATTTTGTGCTGCAAAACTGAGAGTCCAAGAAGTAATTTGTCTTTCTGTGAAAATAGTTTTACAAGGTATAGAATCTATAGGCAATGTTATTTCACCATTTCCTTTTTAAACAGGTATCTATATCCTCTTCAGGGGCAGGGACCGTTATTGGAAGTGTAAAATGGCTGTCCCTTGCCTAGAGTTGGAGGAATAAAGCAGGATCAAAAAGCACTACTGGTAGCATTTTAACGTTTGAAATCTGGACTGTTTTGTTATATGGTATTGCTTTTTTATTCTATTGTTGCATGTATCCTAATCTCTATACATGAGAGGCAGTATAAAATAGCCTAAATAAAGGATAGCAATATTAATTATTGTAGTTGTAGCTAATACTATTTGAGACATAATTATTATAATCAGCCAGAATCCTGTATCAGCTTAACTAAGGGTGTATCTACACCATAGAAATAATGCAGTTCGACACCACTTTAAGTGCTGTAGCTCCATCTTTTGGAATCTTGGGATTTGTAGTTTTACAAGGTCCTTAGCCTTCTCTGTTGAAAGAGTACTGGTGCCTCACCAAATGACAAATCCCAGGATTCTGTAGGATGGAGCTATGGCAGTTAATATGGTGTCAAACTGTATTATTTCTACAGTGTAGATGCACCCTGAGTAATCCCTCCTGGCCTGACCCTTCCAGACCTTGATGGTAATGTCATTCACCTATGCTCCAGTCGTTGGCAGAATGGATCTCCTTCTCCCCATACAGCCGATGTAGGTTTTTTGGGTGTGAGAGAGAGTTACAATCCTGGCTATACAATCATGACTAAGGGGCTGACTGCATGGTGAAGAATAGCAGCAGTGCAGCCGGAAGGTTGCGTCTTCTGTACTGCTTTACTGCACAGCATCAGCGTCTTTCTATTCCGGTCTGGTGGGAGATCAAGGTAAAACGGTGCCTTTTTGCAATCTAGAAAAACCCATTAACAAAAAGATGCTGTTTTACCTCAGTTTCCCACAGGACCAGAACAGCAGAACACCGGAAGAATGACGGCATTGTGCAGTAAGGCAGCACGGAAGATGGAACCTTGCTGCTGCATTGCCACTTTTCTTTGTCATGTGGTAAGCCCCTAAGTAGCAATCATGACTATGAAACAGTTACCTACTGTAGATTTAACTGTTTTGTATTCATAATCACTGCTTATTCGTGATTGTGACACTATTGCTGCAATCGTAGCTCCCCCTCAAACCTACTTTATCAGGCATCAGCTGCATGGGGAGAAGGAGGCCCCTTCTGGTGACTGGAGCATAGGTGACGTTTCTGTCAGGTTTGGGCCAAGAGAGATTACTTCATTAAGAATACAGTTGTCCCTTCATATAGGCTGGGGTTTGGTTCCAGGACCCCCCGTGGATACCAAAATCCATGAATATTCAAGTCCCATTATGTGCAATGGCATAGCAAAATGGGGTCCCTTATATAAGATGGCAAAATCAAGGTTTTTGGATTATTATTTTTTAAAGAATATTTTCAAGCTGTGAATACTTAAATCCGTGGATACCAAATCCATGAATACGGAGGGACAACTGTACTTAACTAAGTAGTGGATACAGGATTCTGGTCCTCATTATTATGTACTGTCACTGTCTTGGCAAGTGAACTATAAAATAATTGGCTCTTGCTAATTCAGTCCACGTTCAAGAACAGCCATTCCAGAACTCCTAATATAGTGCAAAATGCCTTTGCTTTGAAGGGTACTTTCAGAAACTAGAAAAATGAGCTAGATTTAAGGTTCATGTCCTGACCCAGATTAAAAATTCTTAGTGTAGCTGTATGGACTCCTTGAAAAGATAGGCAAAGACAGGCATACTTTAACCATATTCTTTATATTAGTCTGATGTTTTGAGTATACATTATTAAGGGATATTGATGATTTGCCGGTAGAGCACTGTAACATACTTGCTAGGGAGACATTACCTTCTCCAGCTTTGAGGGATATATTATTCAAACAGAGTAGAAAACTATTTTCTAAAAATTAGATCCTTTTGAAGAGACACCAGCTGACCATTCTAAACTATTAATCAGCCCAATGAAAATGTCAACCCAGTGTGAAACTGCTGTGAAAAGAGCAAATTCCATATTTGAATCTTAAGGAAAGCAATCTGCCAATATCAGAAAGCTCTTTATAGAAATTTATGGTCTGACCACACTAGTTGGCATAGTGCCTACAGTTCTGGTCACTGCACCTCAAAAAGGCTTGGAAGTGACTAGTTACAAAATTCCTTTGCCCAATACCAAAGATACAATCATGGGCTTATCTACATGGGCTAAATAACCTGGCTTGCCCCTGTCTCAGAGCCCTGAAATCCATATGACAATTTGCAGTCCATGTGCAAACTGGCACTTCTCTTCTCCATACTGGTTGCATCTTCCAAGGCCAGGAATGACGCATCCAGCTGTGGTCACTTGGCTGGGCACCTCATAGTGACCTCAACAGACATGATACATGTGACCCGGCCAGGAAATGTCTGTACCAGGCACTGCATAGGCCACATGGGTGGACGCCCCCACCTCCATTGTGATAATGGAACTCACAATTTTCTCCGGAAAACCAGAGCAAACTGTGAGTTTTTTAAGCATGTGTCTGCTCCATTTTAAGGGGTATTTGCCCCAGATTCTTGCCAGAACTGCCTGGACATAGTCTGGACAGTTCAGACTAGAATTGGGGAAAACCTCTGCATCATCCAGACTGTTGGGCACAGGAGGAGGAGAGAGAAACCAGGACATTTTAAAAGCAGTTGAAAAAGTGGGATGACAGAAGATTAATTAGGTCTGTCTGTATCAAATTGGAACAGTTGGAGGGTATGTGCTTGTGTGGTCTCCAGATCTCCAGTTGCTACCACAGCCTTGGAGGCCAAAGGGGGTCAGAAAGGTTGTGCTTTTCTGAGCTAACAGGTGAGTCACCTCTCCTGCTTCCTCGCCTTATTTTAGAACTGCACAAGACTTTTTTTTTTATATAAGCAGGGGAGAACTAGTTTGTTAACTAGACAATTACACCATGGACATCTTGCCAAGAGGAGCAGGCTTGCTGTTCCTATATCATTTTTTTATTCCAATTTCCTCTTCCATCAATTCCTTTTTGGTTCCATAACATATAAAACTCCCTCCTGCTCCGATCTCAATGACCTTCTGAGAGTCTGAAGTACAAGAAAGGGGATCATCATTAGATGCAGTCAGAACTCTGGTCTCCTAATTCTGACCCTGTGGGGGTGAGCGTCATTACACAATGCTGCCTAGTAGCAATCTGTCATTTTACACAAGTCCTTCTCGAGGTGTGTGAGTGGGTGGGTGTTTCCCAGTTCCTTCCCACTTAATTCTAAAAATCGCTGCGATTGCTATAGCAACACTAGCTTACACGTCATCGGCCATGCATGTATGCCAAAAATTCTTTCCTTTTTACAGCACACAGCTGACAATCGGGAGCAATGTTTATAGAGAGCTAATGAATCAATTCCACTTAAAAGTGATAGAGAACACGGTCAGCTTAGGTGAGGATGCTATTTGCCTAAGAGAGAGCAGAACGATCACATTCATAGAGAGGGCTAAATCTGAGTGTCCGGAGAATAGGAAATTGCCCAGCTACTGGATAAGCAGGTGGAGAAAATCTTAATGTGAAGTCGAAGGCTTTCATGGCTGGCATCCACAGGTTTTCCATGGTTTTTTTCCAGGCTGTGAGGCCATGTTCTGGAAGAGTTTATTCCTGACGTTTCACCTGCATCTGTGGCTGGCACGAAGTTATTGACATACTTTCTCTCTCTCAGGAATGAAGAATGTGTTGCTTTCCAGATGTTGTGGGACTGCAACCCCTATTATTTCTCACTGAAGTGAGCTGGCCTTCTGCCACTAGGCAGATAGCTTTTAGAGTCCTTATTGGCATCATAGCCAGACTTCTGCTTTTGTTTTTATCCTGTCCAGATATTAACAGCTGTCCAGTAGCCTGAAAGGGTTAAATTGTATTTGTGATTTTATTTCTGAAGATGCCAGCCACAGATACAGATAAAACGTCAGGAATAACTCTTCCAGAACATGGCCTCACTGCCTGGGAAAAACCCTACAGAAAACCTATAAGATCCTTAATGTCCATTTGCCTTCAGACTTTGAGAAGCTACATTTTGAAGGCAATTCCTTATATAACTTGTTGCAAGGCATGAAGAAGTAATACTTGTTAACATTGCAAAATAGGATCAGAATCTAGTGTATGTCAAGTAACTTTATGTATACAGCTTGCCCCCTGTATCCATGGGGAATACATTCCCAGACGTACCACAGATAACGGACATCTTTCGGGAGTGCTTTAGCTGTGTATTCCTGACTGGCAAGGGGTTGGACTGGATGACCCTTGTGGTTTCTTTCAACTCTATGATTCCATGATTATTTGATTCTATGATTTCCTTTTGTCAGATCCATTGCAATATTGGGACACCTGATACCATTCCGAGGAAAACATTACTGGGAGGTAGATGTCGATGAAAATATTGAATATTGTGTTGGTGTGGCTTTTGAAAATGCGCCGAGGGACAACTACTTGGGCATGAGCCATTCCTCCTGGTGCATGAGGCACACAGTCACTGATTCCAGGTAAAACCCCCACCCCAGTCCTTTCACTACTGCGATTGTCCAGTGATGTATGTAGCAGGCAAGTTATTGTCATGCTTTCTCTCCATCAGGAATGGAGAATTTGTTGCTTTCCAGATGTTGTTGGACTGCAACCCCCATTATCTCTCACTGAAGTGAGCAGGCCTTCTGCCAGTAGGCAGATGGCTTCTACAGTCCTTGGCATCGTAGCCAGACATCTGCTTTTGTTTTTATCCTGTCCAGATGTTAACATCTGTCCAGTGGCCTGAAAGGGTTAATTTGTATTTGTGATTTTATTTCATCCCTTTTCTTATACAAGTATAGTAATTTGAAGCTAGGAAAAGATACAAAGGTTGCGAATAGACTGGAGAGGTGAGCTTTCCTCTGTTACTGCCCTGCTTGCACAGTTCTCATAGCTATGGGAGAAAGATGATTCGTATCTTCACATTTTGATTTTATTTATTTGCTTCTGCACTGTAGAACCCTTTGAAGTCCACCTTTCTTTGTCCTTCTTGTGTATGTGTGTGTGTGTATGTGGGGTCCACTCAGCCCAGACTCCCTGTATAACCAGTGATAGGGAATTTGATCAATGGCCAGGGATATTCCAGCCAGTATTATTTTGGGCACCCAAATCTACCATTGGCTGTGAGGTGATGCTGGACCCACCAGCAAAAGGATGGAATGCTGCCCTGCTGCGTAGCATCTGTTGCATCATTGACGACCAGTACAGCTTTTTGTATTGCAGTCATGTATGTCTGTGTGCCGCACCAAACAAAGACTTGGAGAGGCCTGGAACTACATGCAGTTCCAGCACAGAAGTCTCAACATTGACTGTGTGGCTAGGTATGACTGGAGTTGCAGTCCTACAACATCTGGAGGGATGCATGATTCCCATGAGTGATCCACAGAGATCCTTTCCCATTCCCGAACAGCTTAGGTCAGGAGATGGAGAGGCATCTATAATTGTGCGACAGGAAAACACTGGCTGTGTGCTTGTAATCAACAGGGATCATTTAAGAGTTGTTTCCAGTGCTGTCTTAGGGCTCATCCACACAGGCCAGAATATGCTGCCCGCCCCCTGCTGGCGCATTCCATCCATGGATCTGGCCCTCATTACTCATTATTCCCTCATTACTGGCATGAAACTGGCTGGAGTCCAGATAAGCATGCCGTCCCGTCCCTGCAGCTATTGTTGCTGCCCTCCGTGTCACACTTTCTGACCTCAGGAAGGGCTCCTAGCACACGAGCAAGGCCCCCTGCATGTGATCAACCTTGGATACTGAAGAGTGAGGCAGCCGACACCTGAAGCTATGGGCCAGCGTGCCAGAACAGGTTCCTGTGGTCACGTGGGAACCGATCTGTTTATTTTGGCTGAAACACCTTTAAGCAGGTATTTTTCTAAAACATTTTATCGCATCTCCCATTTGAGCCCCTTCTTTGCCCTGGGGGTTATGAGGAAAGCCCAGGGGCAAAATGGAGGCCTGCAGGGCTCCAAAACAGGGGCAAAATGGGGTAAATTGCCCATCTAGACAAGCCCTTTGATGCTGTCACGTATCTTCATAGATTTCACTGCCAGGTTAGTTGGGGACAGAGTCTGATGCCCTTATGTGTGAAAAAAGTGGACACCCTATCCCAAAGATGAACACTCAGAGAGGCTCTGGGGCAGGAATGTGCCCTCAAACCCCACTTCCCAAAGCCCCTCTGGAGGTTTCCAAAGCCCCCCATTATTTTTTTTAAGAATTGGACCAATGTTTGGGCCATCCACAAGGCATTTCAGTCCAGACTGCAGTCTCTGTAGCTGCATTTTGTAAATAAATTAAGTGTTGAGGGAAGACACACAGCTGAGCACCACATGTCCCTTGCTTCTAAGACCACATCAGAGAGAACATTCAGTTCTTGCCCAAAGATACCAATGCTTCCTTGTGGTATCTGATGTGGACATGTCCTATGGTGGTTCCTTTCTGACTAGATACATTACACCATCTTAATTTTCTACTAGCAAAATCTTTTATATTTTTACACTCTTAGATACTTCTAAATTGTATTCCTGTGACTTGGAATTTAACTGGTGGTTAGCATCTGGATCTTGCACATCCTTATTGCAGTAAAAAGACTTACATCCCTAGCTTGGGACAATAAATACTCAGCATCCATAGTTCAATGGCCAAAAGCTTTTAACTGCTTCATCTCTACAAATGTGTATTTTATACATATTTGGTTTAGAATTTTAACCACATTATAAAAATACACATGTCTAACCAATGACTATGTTCTGTGCATTAAAAAAAAAAAACCTTCCCCCATTCCTTTCCCATTTTATCTTCTTTTCAATTTTTTAAAAAAATTTATTTTTTTCCCAGTTACATTCAATTCTAATGCAGGTAAACAGGTTTACATATACATCCTTATGTATCATTTCTCTTCTTTATGTTTTTATCCATATCCATACAAAAAATGAGCAAGTGGAAGAAGTAAGTGGGAAGGGGAAACAATTCTAAGAGCTTGTCTGCACTGGCGATTTACCCTGTTATGGAGCCCTGCAGAACAGATGTCTCAGGGCTTTTGCCCTGCTTTGCCCATGGGCAGTCCTCTCAACCCCCAGAGCAAAGACGACTAAGATGGGGAAAGACTGGGGAGGGCCTGATAAAATAGAATTATAGAATTATAGAATTATAGAATCATAGAATTGTAGAGTTGGAAGAGAGCACGAGGGCCATCCAGTCCAACCCCCTGCCATGCAGGAGTACACAATCAAACCATCCCTGATAAGATAGCCATCCAGCCTCTGTTCAAAGACCTCCAGGGAAGGAGACCCCACCACGCTCCAAGGGAGTATGCTCCACCGCCGAACAGCTCCTGTTTTTTAAAAAATACCCAGGAAAAACTACTCCCACTGGCCAAAAATGGATCGGGCCCTGCGTGACCGCAGGAGCCTGTTCTGGCATGCCGGCACGCTATTTCAGCTGCCCTCTGCTGTCTTCTGCAAGGCTAGTCACATGCAGGGGGCCTTGGCCACATGTTGTGGGATGGCTTCCTGGCTTCAGAGGAAGTGAAGAAGATGGTGGTGGTGACTGCAGTGGCGGAATGGTGTTCATGTCTGGACTTCCTTCCATTCTGTGCAGGTAATGAATGGGTGGGAGGGCCTGATCCATAGGCAGGATACATTGGAAGGGAGCCAGCGTATCCTGGCCCATGTATATGAGCCCCAAGACTGCTGTTTCAAGGACTTCTCTCTCTCCCTCCCTCCCTCCCTCCCTCTCTCTCTCAGACATACCTATGAATTTCTGAACAATGGGATGACACCAGACATCAGGATTACAATCCCACCTCAGAGAATTGGCCTTCTCCTGGATTATGACAAAGGGACTCTCTCGTTTTTTAACACGGATATTAAGCAGCACTTGTATACTTTCCATAGCCTCTTCCAAGATTTTGTGTGCCCCTGTTTTGCTGTGGAAGAACCTGGTATGCTCAGGCTTCAAAATGGCATTGTGATGCCCGCATATGCTCTTTCATGAAGGAGGCTACGATCCAGTACCCACTGTCCTGAAAGTAAGCTACATTGAGCTCAATGAGATTTGTTTCTGAGTAGACACAACTTGCATTCTGCCTTTCAGCCTGACTTTATGTGTAACTAGTAAACTTTCCGCTCGCTATTTACAACCATACTCTCTCTTCGACTTTTACTTGTAAAAATTACGTTCTGCTTTTCTTTATGTCAATAATGAATAATGAAATAATAAATAAGAAACAATGCAGATTAGCTTACAACTAAAAAGCTGGTAACGTGTTAAGCAGTTATGAATGCGTAAGCTAGACATATACATTCATAACTGTTTTGTATCCATGTTTGGTCAGACCTCACCTGGAATACTGTGTCCAGTTCTGGGCACCACAATTCAAGAAGGATATTGAGAAGCTGGAACGAGTCTAAAGGAGGGCAACCCAAATGGTGGGAGGTCTGGAAGCCATGCCCTATGAGGAGTGGCTTAGGGAGCTGGGCATGTTTAGCCTGGAGAAGAGAAGGTTGAAAGGGGACATGATAGCTATGTTCAAATATTTGAAGGGATGTCATACTGAGGATGGAGCAAGCTTGTTTTCTCCAGAGACTTGGACACAGAGCAATGGACTTAAACTACAGGAAAAGAGATTCCACCTAAACATTAGGAAGAACTTCCTGACAGTAATAGCTGTTTGGCAGTGGAATACACTGCCTCAAAGTGTTGTGGAGTCCCCTCCTTCTTTGGAAGTTTTTAAACAGAGACTGGATGGCCATCTGTCGGGAATACTTTGATTGTGTATTCCTGCATGGCAGGGGGTTGGACTAGATGGCCCTTGTGGTCTCTTCCAACTGTATCATTCTATGATTCTATGATAATTATGGCACTACTGCCACAATTGCAAATTACCCCACTCCAGCCTACCATAACAGCCATCAGCCACACCAAGAAATGGAAGTCTGTTCTGCCAGCGATCAGGGTAGTGCAGGATGATGTTTCCAGCCCCTTCCCACCAGTGAGCTGCTATGCAATAACCAGGAGAACCCGTGGTGCAATTCTTTGCCAGACCTCAGCTGGTACTACGGGGCTGGAAATGTCATCCTGCTGCACCCTGATCGCCAACAGAACAGACCTCTGTGTCTCAGTGCAGCTGCAGGCTGCTAATGTACATTTGGGGAATTGGTTCAGGAAGTACGTCCATAACTATGCCTGTCATGTAGGATCTTGGCCAATATTTAAAACAAAGCCAATATAACATCAGGTTACAAAATCCCCAAAGAATAAAATATAGCATCAGAATCCCTCTCCACTGGAATGGTCATTGACACTGTAGTGTTACAATATCAAATCCCTACCCTAGGCATTCCCTTGCTCCAGACACTGGGAAACTCATGGATCTTCTCACATGCTTCCTGGGATCCACAACCTTTCTAAAGCAGGAGATGAATGTAAACATAGGCCAAGATGCTACACCACTAAGACATACCCTCCAATTGCTGCAAACTGAGTTCAAAGTGCAAAAGTAGTTTGTACTCAACTCAGCAGGAGGGAGAAGAGAAGAGGGCATTCAATCTTGCTCTTTTTTCAAATAAGCTCAGGCAAAAGCAAACTGCTGCAGCCTTTCCTAGCTTGTGTGTTCTTCCTCATTAACAACTTTTGTCATCTTGAACTAATTCTGATGTCGGTTGGTCACATGTATCCTAGTTTTCATCTGTGAAATGTTAAGAGGGATCCAGTATGGTACAATGGTTTTGAGTGTTGGACTACAACTCTGGAGACCAGGGTTCAAATGCCCTCTTGGCCATCAAAACCCACTGGGTGACCTTGGGCAAGTCACATACTCTCAGCCCTCTGAAAACACCTCAGGGTTGCTATAAGTCAGAAATGACTTGAAGGCACACAACCTTAGGGTCCCCATAAGTCGGAAACTACTTGAAGGCACACAACAAGAAATGCTGAGATATTAAAGGGAGGTGTTGGCATGCAGCAGGAGAGATTTGAAGTTTTTGCAAGTACAGTTGTCCCTTCATATTCACTGGGGTTTGGTTCCAGGACCTCCGTGGATACCAAAATCCATGAATACTCAAGTCCCATTATATACAATGGCATAGCAAAATGGCGTCCTTTATATAACATGGCAAAATCAATGTTCGTTTTTTGGATTATTATTTTTAAAAGAATATTTTCAAGCTGTGAATACTTAAATCTGTGGATACCAAATCTGTGGATACAGAGGGACAACTTTTTTTAAAAATTAAAACCATGAAATACTGGCTGTCATTTGGAAAGAGAGAAATATGGGCACACTTATTGGTGTCTCTTGCTTAAAGCCCTTATTGTTAGGGGCTCAGGACTGGCCCCCAAGAACATCTGGAAAAAAAGGGTATGACAGGCAATTATGATTCCATGTAAGAGGCACGGAAAAAAAAAACAGCTGCAACATTTTATTTTATTTTTTTGCTTAGCCAGTTATTTGCTAGTTTGCTAAATAAGCGATTCTGCAAGCAATTCAAAGCTTATTACTGCTTATAAATATTTATAGAGTAAAGAGGGAGGCACTGAGTCACCTGTATTAAAAATAAAACCCAGATGTCACCATGAGTGTTCTTTATGGATGCTCCTTCACAATTAGTATCTAGTTCCGTTATAGCATATCTTATTTCAAATTCAGCTGCCCAGGGGGTCTCCATGAACATTTAACCAACTACCCAATCCTTTTCTGTTGGACTTCATTAACCCTACACGATGAAAGTCATACTTTACCTTGTGCATGGGGAACCTCTGGCCCATGGACCAAATGTGGCTCCCCCAGGCATTCCAAAAGGCCCCTCTGCCTTGCCAAAGCCCACTCCAGTACAAGAGAGGAGAGCAAAATGGTACTTCCAAACTTGGTTTCAGCACAAAGGGGTACGTCTGTCTGTCTGTCTCTCTGCTTACTTATGAGTAGTGTGTATATGTTGGAGAAGCTGTATGCCACTATTGGCCTCACCCAATTTGCCAGGAACAGCGCTGATTAATCCTCTACCTTCCCACTTTATTGGCTGCTTTTAAAACACCCCAGTTTCTCTCCCCTTCTCCTACTTCTGTCCTCAGCTTAACTTCAGTTGCTGCCAACTGAGTTCAAGGTGCAAAAGTAGTTTGCACTCAGATAACTTAGCAGGGGGAGAGGAAAGAAGGCCGAATCCTGCTCTTCCCAGTAGGCTCAGGCAAAAGCAAACTGCTCAGCTTCTCCTAGCTTGGGTGTGCATTTTTTTCCCTCATTAATAACTTTTGCCATCTTGACTACACTCTGATGTTGTTTGGCCACATGTCTCCCAGTTTTCATCTACAAAATGTTGGAGGTCTGACTTTGAGCACTTTCCGTGCTGCCTTATTGCATGACATCATTGTTCTCCCATTGTTCGTCTATTCCAGTCCCATGGGAGATGGAGGTAAAACCGTGTCTTTTTACTAGTGGGTTTTTGTTGTTGTTGTTAGCAAAAAGACATGGTTTTACCTCTGTCTCCCATGGGACCGGAATGTAAGAACAGCAATTTCATGCAGTAAGGTAGCATGGAAGACAGAACCTTCTGGCTGCACTGCCGTTTTACTTCGGCGTGCAATAAGCCTCTTAGTAAAGAATGTGTTACTAATGAGTAATGCAATTAATAAAGCAAAAGAAGTAAGATGTTCAATGACTTTTCACACACTGTAACCAGGGATGGAAATGAATGTCTTTCTTTCCTTTTTTAAACAAAATGTCTAAGCTAGTGCTTCTCCCACTCTGGTGCTCTGGATGTTTCAAACTTCAACTCCCAGAAGTCCCAGCTGGTATGGCCAATGCTCAGGCATGTTAGGAGCTAAAGTCTTAGACATCTGGAAAACCAGCATTTGAGAACTACCCATCTAAGCATTGCTCAACAAGTTTCCAATATTTTGCAGGATTTTGTGACACCAGATGCTGAGGCCTCTGCTTCCAGTGGAAATGCTGAGACTAAGAATCCCCACTAGAGGGCAGTTGTTAGAGTTGAAGGAAGAGACTGCATCTTGCCACAGCAGGAGAAATCCAACAGTCATAAAGCTACTGAATATGAAAGGGTCAGCAAAGCAGGCTCAAATGAGGGATACTTCACTCCCCAAAACGGTTTCAAAATTAAAGAATTGGAGATGAAGGACTTTATCACACGAGTGTGTAAAAACTCTGTAATTCCACAATTGAGGATAGTGAAAGCATTGTGGCATTATTACATTAATTATTGCACTTTGCCACAATTGTGCAATGCTACTACTAATGAATGGAACATCGCACAACCACCTACTAGTGCTTTTTGAACTGGATTGAAGCTTGTGTTGTTGTAACACTTGTTTTCGCATTGTGTTGGAATAGCGCTGCATTGCCACTTCGAGATGGCCTGCACATGTGCCTTTAAAAATTTTTTTCTCTTCCTTCCACAATTTCGCAAGAACACAGTTCTGACTATTATTGCGAGAAGATGACACTTCAATTAAACAGACAACAAACACATAAACAAAGAAATTAACAAATTTAAAAATTAACAATTAAACAAACAAAAAAACATACTGAGAAAAGATGACCGTTCCTCCTCTTTGTGCTCGCCACCAGAATTTAAATTATGTGTTCTTGTTGGGAATGGGGAGGGGAAAAGAGTGAGGAATGCCCACTCACACCACAGTATTGGAACTACAGCAGTAATGAGTTATCACACACTTGTCAATACTGGAAAAGTAGTGATAATGACAGCTATTCAAGGGTTTTGCCCATGAATGCAAAGGTGCCCCACAGTAATGGTTGGAGCATTCACCAACCACGGTATAAAGATGATGTCGTGCGATAACGAGAAGCCATTACCACTACTATCCCAGTGTAATTCCGTTATTTTGGCTTCACGTGATAAAGTCCTAAGCTTGAGCCAAGAAAGAGTGGCAGGATAGGGGAACTGAGTAGTTTAATTCTTTTCTTGCCTGCCCATACTCCACAACATTTTACAAAATGAAAACGACATATATGACCAAGCTGCACCAGCGGGTGGTCAAGATGGCAGAAGCTATGCATTAGGAAGAGAAGATGAGCTAGAGGGAGGCTGCAGCAGTTTCCTTTTGCCTGACCCTGCTGGGAAGGGCAGGATTCTGCCCTCCCTGTCCTCTCCTCCCCCCGAGTTATTTGAATGCAAACTGCTTTTACACTTTGAATTCAGCAGCTGGGAAAGTAGGATGGCAGAGGATTAATTGGTACCGTCCCTGCCCAACTGGGGCAGTTGGATGGTATTCCCCCTCAATAATTTTCTTCTTGAAGAGGAAAAGATCTGGATTTCTTGCTAGGAATGTCAGATTGGATTCAAGATGGGGGCTCCTATGTTTTTAATCCTTATAGATCTTGGAGCAGGATGAGGTACCATTCCTCTGCGCAGTGAGCCATGTTGGGAGGAGATGGCTGCAGCTGAACGTTTGGTTTTGTATGGTGAGGGAAGGAACTGTCTACACTGCAGAAATACAGCAGTTTAACACCAGTTTATCCACCATAGTTCTATCCTATGGAATCCTGGCATTTGTAGTTTGGTGAGGCACCAGACTTCTTTGATAGAAAAGGCTAAACACCTCAACAGGATTCCATAGGTAGAGCCCACTAGGAAGGGCAAGCTTCTCCGCTTCTCCAGCTGAATTAACTGGGTGCCTCTACTTTTGCACTTTTATTTATTTATTTTATTTTTTATTTAGTTATTTATACCCCGCTCTTCAGCCACAAGGCTATCAGAGCAGCTTACAAATTGTTTTAAGCAATAGCTATTTACACATCTACACTGCATTAAACAGTTTCCAATGTGTGTTAGCTAATTGCCCCAACAGGCTGGGTATTCAATTTACCGACCTATGAAAGGATGGAAGGCTGAGTGAACCTTGGAGCCCGCTGGAATCGAACTTGCAACATGGTGGCTTGCAGTACTGGCATTTAACCACTGCGCCACCAGGGCTCTTTGAAGGCACCACTTTGCCTTCAACTTGCAGCAATTGATGTAAGCTGAAGACAAGGGGCAGAGGGGGAAGAGGAGAGAGAAACTGGGACATTTTAAAAGCAGCTGAAAAAGTAGGATGTGCTTGTCTATACAAAGCAATAAAATGTTGATCAGTAATGCCACTTCGCAGCAGCTTCTCATGTGTCTCAACAGGTTTTAAATATTGCAGGTATGCAAAGCTATCAGCTTTCACTGTTCCAATGTGCATGCCTTCGAATCAAGATGGCGGGCATGACTGAATTACTTGCATTTTTATATATTATATATATATATATATATATATATATATATTTTATAATTGCTGCTGCAGAACAGATTTTTTTTTTAAACATATCCAAGGTGCAAAAAATACAACCTTCCATTTTAAGAAAGAAGCAAACAAACAAAAAGGCTATTTTCTCACCATAGCTATGATTGCTATGGCGAAAATCCCAAATATGATGGTTCCGGATGCTTGCCTTGCCAGCAAGCTCCGCCCCTGTGCAGTCCAACCAATCATCTTCCCACTTCTGCTTGTATCAGGAAAGTGCATCAATTTGCGTCGCTTGTCCCAATGAGCAGGAATGTGCATTTCCTGTGCTTTTAAAATTTTTTTCAGTATATGGTGAAGTATATGGTGTTTTTGACCCCCTCTTTCACAATATGTGAAATGATGTGGGATCCTATTGGGACAAAAGGTATTCTCCTCAAATTCTGTGAGGGGTATTTTCACCGTTTAGACAATCCCTTGGGATGACAGAAGAGTAATCAGGACTCTGCTGCCAAATTAGGACAATTGGAGGGTATGTGGTTCTCATTTAAGGTCAAGCAATGTGACCACATTTGTAGAAGAGATGCCATAAGTGTGGATACCACCGTTCATTCAACACAATATAGTCTCCATATTGTTTTCCTATGAAAACATATGGGAAGGGTATCTCCAACGCATCTTGAAGATCCAACTGGAACAGGGACAACATTCTGCCTTGAGTGAATCTGTGCAATGAAACCCAGTTATGAGCCAGTACTTAATCCAAGCCAAGCAAAGATTTTTATTTTTATTTTTTACCATAGCAACAAATGTTATAGCCAGGCTAGGCCTTGTTAACACACAAGAGGGTGCTATCTGCTGCCTTCAAAGGCAAAGGAGTGCACCCAAAAGGAAGGGAAATAGTTGTAGTAATTTGGGAGGGGTGGAGAGGATTATGCTACAGTAGGCCTTTATCAGATGTGGCAAATATGGCGTCATAAGGCTGCCTAATGATTGTGAAAGGGCACACTTACCAGTTATACTTTCAATATCATGTGTAGGGAATAAGGCATACTTTTTTATTGATGGCCCAAGCCATCAATAGGTCTGCCTTGGTGCTTTGTTGCTGGCATTGCCAGCTTTTGAATCCCCGTGCCATTGTGCTCATGTGAATGCAGTGCCAATGGGCAAACACTTCCACTTGAGATCTCGACATCCAGGTAGGGGACACTCTTTTTATGACCCCTCCCATGTATTTGGGACTTATAAAGTGTGTTTTTGTATTTGTGTGAACCTTTTATGTCTTTGTTTTGTTTTTCAAATTTGCAGTGCTAGCATCTTCTTGCGAGAATCACTGAGAACAGGAACCAGAAGTAAATGGAGCTCCATTCATGCTCCATTACTGCCGGGGAAGCCTCATTGATGCTGGTTAAGTAGGTCTGGTTGTGGTAATTTTCTTTTTCTGGTATAAAAATGCAGCAAAATATGCCGGCAAAAGAATTTTTATGGAGGGTGGTCTGATAAAGTCTGTAGTCTACAAATTTGGGGAAGACTAAATTACAGATTGGTTGCAAAGACATCTGGCTGAGCTGTCAAGTGGCACTTTCTTCCATGGATGTGGATGCAATGTTTTAACCCTGTTCATACATTATACTGGCATAGATGGAAGAGAGACCATCTTGGCCAGCTTGAGATATTTTGCTGCCTGAGGCAGAAAGCAAATTACACTTCTCATCCATCCAAACCAAGGTGCATTGTGCTTAAAACTAGACAAGTTATTTGGGCACCTGAAGCACAGACACATCCCACACACATCTTCTCTTCCTTGGCAGCAAACGTACAACAATAACAAATTAAGTAACCAAGAATTTATTCCTTTTTCATGACAACCTAAACCTGTCATCTGAGGCAGCTGCCTCACTAATGGCATGGTCATATATGTCAGTTCATAGGCTAATCTATAGCCTGTTTATAGCTAGGTATGTTTAGCTCAGAGGAAAGAAGACTTATAGGTGATAGGATACCCATATTTAAATATGTGAAGGCATGTCGTATAGAAGATGGAGCAAACTTGTTTGCCAGAATCGGAGGCTGCAAAGGGACGGTAGGTGCCTCAGCCACTCACTGGGAGAAGGAAGAGGTGGGCGGTTCTTCGCCACTCTGGTGGAAGGTGAGATGAAGGTTTGACCAGACCCTGAGTGGCATGCAAAAATCCAGGTAAACCCCAACCAGACAGGTGCTATGGTTCACCTTAGTTTAATCTGTCTGTTTGATACAAGAAGTCCAGGTTTGATCCCCAGGAGATCACTGTCCAGTCTTTGTTCAAAGAGCTCCAGTGAGGAAGACACTACCAATCTCACTATAACCATGGTCAATACACCTGATCTTGTCTGATTTGGGAAGCTAAGCAGGATTGAGCCCGATTAGTCCTTCAGGGATTCTGTGGGTGAAATACATTGGCCTAACTCCCAATTTCACCAGCATATGTTTCCCCTTTCTCATGTTTTCAAATCATTGTGGAATAAGGTATACAGTACATCCTTGCACAATGGCTTCCTAATGCAACCTCAGCTTGAGATTCTAGGGCTCAACCCCATAGCCAATCAGAGTCCCAGAAGGAGGTGAGGGCTCCCATGCACTGTCTGAATGCAGTTTTGCTGCAAGGAAAAAGAAGATGTTGTCATCCTCCTAGATCTTCAGAGCCTTACCGCACTCCGAGGAAAAGCGGCAGAGTCACAGGAACATTCCATCTTTCCTGCTGCCTTCTTGCATGGCATTGTGTTTTTTTATTCTGGTAACGTAAGGAACCAAGGTAAAACTGTGCCTTGTTGCTAACCAGAAAAACCCATTTGCAAAAAGCTGCGGTTTTAGCTCGGTCCCCCACAGGACTGGAATGAAAGGATGCTGAAAGGACACTGAGGACATGTGGGAAGGCAGCAGGAAAGACGGAACATTCCTGCTGCTTTGCCGCTTTTCCTTGGAGTGCGGTAAGGCTCTCAGTATACTTGCTAGAACTCTAGAAAAATGATGGATCTTTCTTTCCCTGCCAGTACCAGGAAACCCAGAAGTTCCCCACATTCCTAACTAAGCTACTGGGAGGCTGTGGGGGTTTGCCTCAAGCTCAAATAATGGGCTTAAGTAGAAGGGAAAGCCTGGCAAAAGTGTGCTGGTGACGTTTTACACACTGACACTGAAAAGAATCTCAGCCAAGCCAAGGACTGAGTTTGATGCAGCCTCGTCCTGCTAGAGCTTTGTTCTTGGAAACACACCCTCACTTGTACAGAGGAAAAGGCTGCTGATTTCCCATTCCCATACATGGAAGGACTTGGCCCAAGAGGGACAACGGTGTGATCCAGTTTTGCTAAGCTCCTCTCGATTAATCATCGGAGTATTTGCAGAAACATTGTAGGTTGAAAAGGCTTCTGAAGAAAGGCCAAGTTTGTGCTCTCTTGGCTCGTCATCACATAACAAAAGCCACATGTTTGTGGGCTGCCCTGTCTTACAGCACAGCACTCACCCAATCTTCCAGATTTGGGGTTTCCAAATTTGAACAGCATATGGAGACTCACAGGTCACTTTTCCTGGGTTTTCACCCCCTCACACACATCATTAAACCTACATTAGATTCAATCCTAAAATAACTGCTATAGTGCTATTACTCCACTTTCACTGCTACGGCTGCCTCCTGTGGAATCCTGGGGTTTGTAGTTTAGCGAGACCTAAGAGTTCCAAATGCTCCTCCCTAAACTGCAAACCCCAGGATTCCACAGGAAGCAACCATAGCAGTTAAAGTGGAATAATAGAGCTATACCAGTGCAGTGTGATAATCTCACTCTCTACAGTTATAGCACTATGATTTCACTTTAACTGCCATGGCAACATCCTACGTAATCCCAGGGTTTATAGTTTGGTGAGTCTATAGCTTTTTGGCAGAAAATTCTATATAACCCACCCCAAACTGCAAATCCCAGTATTCCACAGGAGGCTGCCATGGCAGTTAAAAGCTACAATTCTGCATGGCTGTGTCCCATAGTAGTTCCACATCCAGAATTAGGCTACAGTGAACTGTTTACTATCTCCTGTAGAGGCACTGAAGCCCCTTCTCAGCCATCCCGTGACTTGCGGAGGGAAGGGGGATGGCAGAAGCATCTGGCTATGTCCTGTTGCCAGTTGTGAGGTGATTACATCATCCAACCACTAAGGTCCCCCTCTTCATGGCTGATGTCTTCATCCCCACGCTCCCTCATGCCTGCATATGCCACTAAAAAGATGCCAGCCAAAGTGGAATATCACACTAAAACGGTGTAGTATGAATGGGCCACTGCACGGCTGTTGGATGGACAAACCAAACACGTTCAATGTTACAAATGTAAAATAAAGGAGCTAAAATTTATAAATAGCTCAGCAGTCTGCAGATTTTCTATTTCAGCAAACACTTTCCATACAGACAGGTTTCCTGAGAGTCCAAACGTGTCTCATCTATATGGTTTGTAGTGGTGTCAAGACACCAGATTAGCAAAGGCATATAGTGCATTTGGAAGACTTCACAAAAGAGTCTGGAGCAATAAACACCTGAGGTGAAACACAAAAATCAGTGTGTATAGAGCCATTGTACTGTCTATCCTCCTTTATGGATCTGAAACATGGGTCACCTATCGCCACCACCTACGACTCCTCGAACACTTTCATCAGCGCTGTCTAAGCACAATCCTAAATATACACTGGACTGACTATGTGACGAATGTTGCTGTTCTTGAGCAAGCAGGGATCACCAGCATTAAGGCCATGATACTGAGAACGCAGCTGCACTGGGCAGGGCACATTTCTAGGATGGAGGACCATCGCCTCCCAAAAATACTACTCTACAGTGAACTTGCCACAGGTCAGCGTAAGAGGGGCACTCCAAAAAAAGCGATACAAAGACTCCTTGAAACAACATCTCAGGCTCGGCCAAATTGATCACCAACAGTGGTCCATCCTGGCCTCACATCGGGAGGCATGGAGACGCACTATCCACAATGCTGCAGCCTTATTTGAGAACTCACGCCGAACAAGTCTTGAAGAGAAATGACAACGCAGAAAGAATCACAACCCAAAAACATCACCCAAGGAGACCTTCTGCTATGCTTTTTACAACCAGACTTGTTTATCTCGGATTGGCCTTTTTAGTCATCAGCGCGCTTGCAGAAAGCGCGGGATGAGTCCTTCCTGAATCTTCGTTTGCAAAGAAAAGCCAGAGAGAGAGAGAGAGGTGTCAAGACAGAACTACAAGCACTTATTCTCTGGCATGACATGAACAAAGAAGCTAGCTTTCCATGTTGTAAGCAATGGAAATGGCATTTCAAGAACCAATGGTGTCATGTTCATCATGTGCTGCTTCAAAATCTTATTGAATAATCTGGCTGAGTGAACAGAAGACATCTGACTCAGAACTGGTAGCCTTATCATGCAAGTGCATGGCTCACTCAGTTTAAGGCAGACGGTTTCTTTGTGCCACTTTCAAAAATGATCCTTTGTCCAGATGACTCTCTGAAATTGGTCCTTGGGGAAATGAAAATGAACTTCATTTTGCTCTGACATTTGCAACCTCAGGAACTCAGGATGGAAACGGCAGATTCTGCATCTCTGTCTTTGGAAACAAAGTGCCCTTTTGTACTACACAACCGTAGCACTTTGATTCCACTCTAACTGCCACTGATGCATCCTGGGGATTGTAGTTTGGGGAGACATTGGAGTTCCATAGCAGAAAATTGAAAATACAGTTGTCCCTCCATATCCATGGATTTGGTATCCACAGATTTAAGTATTCACGGTTTAAAAATTTATTCTTTAAAAAATAATAATCCAAAAAGCAAACCGTGATTTTGCCATTTTATATAAGAGACATCATTTTGCTATGCCATTGCATATAATGGGACTTTAATATTCATGGATTTTGGTATCCACGGGGGACCCGGAACCAAACCCCAGCGAAAATGAAGGGACAACTGTACTTCTTGAAACTACAGATCTACAGGATTCCATAAGATGGAGCTGTGGCAGTGGAAGTGGTATCAAAGTGGTATAGAAGTATACCTCAGTTGGCAATGACTTATTTCTTTATTTTCTATTTACTTTTTTAACGGAATATTTGGTACCAGAGGCAGAAATAACATGAAAAGAATAAGGATAGGTTCATGCAAATAGGGAAATGAGGACAAATGGGGAAAGTTGGAGAAGGAGAGACAAACTGGGACATTTTAAAAGCAGCTGGGAAAAAGGGGGGACAACAGAGGATTAATTGGTACTGTCCCTGCCAAATTGGAGGGTTAGAAGGTATGTGACCGGTTGCTATCCACACGAGGCAGCAGTACATAGGGTTTTGGTGTATAAGTCTGGCAAAGGCAGGCAAGTTCAGATATGATGCCTTTTCAGTCAGCTCAGAGTCATTTGAGTCATAAAATTCATATTCATGTAACAACTAGCCTTGAAATGAATATTCTGTATGGGATAGTTTGCAGTCTAAGTAGTCCATGAATGGGGTTTTAAAAAATCGTTTCAGTTATCCTGTAAAATAGCACGCATATGTTTTGCCCTGCAAATGTATACGAAGTTGGTATTAAGAATGACAGAGATGTTTAATTAGTTTAGACTTCTCCCCTGATGTGGTTCAAAGTATATTTTGTATTACACAGCTCAGCTTGGACTCATCCTCTTCCACCCACACAAGACGATGAATCAGTAGGGATTATTCAATATTTGTTTCAACATGCCCTTCAATCATATCCTTTCCCTGTCCTCTTTCTTTCCTGAGTCCTTTTTGCTTCAACAAGATCCCACTATTCATTGGAAAGGGTCAGTTCTGGGAATCAATCATCATCATCATCAACAACAACAACAATGTTAACATGCTCCCATGCTCATCTGGCCAATCAGCTTATGCCGCCTCATCACAGCAATGTGAATGCAACTGTCCTAACAATCGCACATTTGCGTGCCCTACGGAGCTTTTTAAAAACTCTGAGAAAAGCTCTGAAGGCTTCCCTTCGGAGCTTTACGGTGAATTTGGTTGCCCCCCTTCTGAATGAGACGTATTGATGCAAATGTCCATTTAGACAGATCACCTCAAATGCAATTGCCATTTGGATTATTTTCACTATTTGGATGGGGCCTTAGATTGTTAAAATTTGATCTCATTAAGTGTGTGCAATAATCTTTGTGATTTTTTTTTTTACATCATTCGTTTTTGTTTTTCTAAGGTTAGAGGATCAGTTTTTTTGGGGTGTGCAGACTGCACAAACTAATATTTTAAAAGGAATGTATTTATCCCTGTTATTCCTTAATTAATTAATTTCCTTATATGACATTTTGTAGTATTTTTGCTGTGTGTTGAGAGGGGCAGCAAACTCAGGGATTGCCCTGGGCGGCAAAAGCTCCAGCTACGCCACTGGAGGCAGGCTGAATTAACACAGATGATGGGTCATTCCAAGTGGTTATCAAGACGCCTGTGTATTAGCACTGCTCCAAATCATATCAGTAGTGTGGGTTGGTCAGCGAGTTTGTATAAATTTCACAGAATGCATTATATCCACCCTACCTTTCCTGTGTAAATATATCATTAGTGCATATTGTGAAACTGAATACATTTACTTCCTCTTTGCCATCCTTTACAACTCAGCCTGTTAGGGGACACATATAAAGAAATAAAACATTGATCCTTTGACATTAAAATATTAGCTGCCCCCACATTATTACTCTTATATGTGTCACTTCCTTCCTATACAGTATTTTTGGATGCATAAGAAATAATTTTGCTAATGTTGCAATGACAGATTTTTTTTCCTTCTGTAACCCAAATAGGTTCATGCAGCACAAAAAGATTCTAATTAGATTAATTTGCTCAGGGAAATGATGTCACATTGCCTGGAAAACAAGTAATCTGAAAGGTTTTTTTAGGCAACTTGTCTCCAGGGGCAGCTGGCTCCAAATGTCAGCAAAGGATCATCTTTAGGAATGGGTGAGAAGATCATTTCAGTTCATTTTTTGATCAGAATTAACTAAAATGAGTGAAATTCAAATATGGGAGAAAGCAGGGATAGATTCATACAACAACCCCTCAGCAGCCCAATTTTTTTATTGCTACATGCTTTCAAGTCAACTCTGAGTTATGGTGACCCTATCCAAGGGCTTTCTTGGCTAGATTTCTTCAGAGGAGGTTTACCTTTGCCTTCTTTGGAGGCTGAGAGAGTGCGACTTGTCCATGTTCACCCAGTGATTTCCCATGGCTGTGTGGGGATTCAAACACTGGTTTCCCTAGTTCAACACTCCAACAACTACAGTTTTAACCAGGAAAGAGTTTGAAGGGAGTACAGTTGTCCCCCTGTATCCACAGATTTGGTATCCACGGATGTAAGTATTCACGGCTTGAAAATATTCTTTAAAAAATAATAATCCAAAAAGCAAACCTTGATTTTGCCATCTTATATAAGGGACACTATTTTGCTATGCCACTGCAAATAATGGGACTTGAGTATTTACAGATTTTGGTATCCACGGGGGGTCCTGGAACCAAACCCCAGAGAATATGAAGGGACAACTGTACAGTGCCTTTTAACAGCAAAGGGCTCAAACTGAACACTACAAGTTAGGCTTGTCCAAGCCATCATATTTCCCATCACCGTTTATGGATGTGAGAGCTGGACAGTGAAGAATATTACATAGAAAGAAAGTCAACTCATTTGAGATGTGGTGCTAGAGAAGAGCTCCATGGATACCATCGACTGCAAAAAAGACCAATAAATGTGTCCTAGAACAAATCAAGCCTGAACTCTCCCTGGAAGCCAAGATGACTAAACTGAGACTCTCATACTTCGGTCACATCATGAGAAGGCAGGACTCACTAGAAAAGACAATAATGTTTGGTAAGGCAGAAGGCAGTAGGAAAAGAGGAAAACCGCATACCCGATAGATAGACTCAATCAAGGAAGCCATGGCCCTGAGCCTGCAGGACCTGAGCAGAGCAGTTGAGGGCAGGGGGTCTTGGGGGTGTCTCATTCATGGGGTTGCCATGACTCGAAGTTGACTCAAGGGCAGTTAACAACAACAACAACAAACCAACAACTCCTTAGCACAAGATTGAGTACCTAAGGCTGATTTTTTGGCCTCAAACTGCCCTTATTCTGGCCAAAAAAAAAAAAAAAAGGCAAATTGTGTCCCCTAGCCACCTCTGGAATATCAATTCACCTTTTAAGTAGATTAGAGGGTCCCTTACATTGCTTACCATTTAAAAAATCTTTATTTTTCAAAACCAGAAATGAACATCTAGCAATGGCTTTGTCCACCTCCAGCCTCCTAGAAATTATGCCTCAGGGAACACTGTTCAGATCAGTTATGTTCTCTACCCCAGAAATAGGACCTGGCATCATGTTCAGCAATTATGATGTTGCAAGTCTGACTTATGACATCACAATTCACTTTTGAATTGTGTTGCAAGTCTGACTTATGACATCACAATTTATGGTCATTGCACCGTCACAATGACCAAGGGGTTGTCTAAATGGTGAAAACATCCCTCATGGAATTCACTAGGAATCCTACCTGTCTAAATGGGATCCTGCACCAATTCACACTATTTGGAAGGCGAAGGGGGAAACCCAGCAAAAATGATGCAGGAATCTTAGCCAGGGTATACGTTTTCATTATTCCACTTGTTGGATACTTTGACTAGAATCCTATTGGTGGTAAATACCCTTTTGCCAGTAGTGTTTTTAGGATGTGGCACAAGGATCCTATGCTGATGATGGCTGCACAAGAGGAATTCTGCTACCACAACTGTTGTGGGAACCATTACACTTTCTAAGGTGTTGATTCAGTATGCCCACTCATGCATTTTGACTAGAGGCCCATTGACTACTCCACATTGGAAGCATGCATTAATATAATGCCTACAACCTATCGTACCATTGGGTGCACAAGGACGGTGTGGTGCATAACTTACACAACACAACCCCTGTGTTGGATCTGGCCCTTTGCCTCCCAAAGTGAAACATGGTTGCAGTTGTGGTGAGAGGACAGTAGAAGGGAGGTGGCAGATGTAGGAGCAGAAAGGGTACATGTCAGTTTAAGAGCTCAGTTTCTCTGCATCTGTGAGAATATGTGCATTTCAGTGCTATTAATATACATGGACGTCTAAGAGAGATGGGAAGCTTTGGGGTTTCTCACAACATGCCCAAGCGCAACAAGCATCCGACATCACCCAGCTGTATTTCCTGTGTCGTTTTGGTTGAGGAATGAGAATTAAGAAGAAATAAACATTAATAAAAAGCTAAGCTGGGTCAGAGATCAGGGGACACTGACATTTGAGTACAAAGAAACAAGAGAGCTTCCATAGTTTATTTTTTTTTAAAAAAGAAAAGCCTTAATTCCTGATGTCTATGGAATAGTGAGAGAATTTAAAAATAAATAAAGGGAAAAGCTTGAAAGGAATTGGCTAAAACGTCTTTGACGCTTCTTAAAATATACATTCCTTTTTTATATAAATACAATTTTTTTCCATGCTGCTTTTTACAGTTCCCAACCTTGGGTTCCCAGATGCTATTGAACTACAGCTTCCAGAATCCCTGAACAATGGTTGTGTTGGCTAGGCTTTCTGGGAGTTGAAGTCCAGCAGCATCTGGAGCCACAAGAACATAACCTTTTCTTGGAGTCTTTTTCATTGCATTTTTTTTCTTTTCATGATCAACATACAGAGAAGGAAAAAATGTATATTAAAGCACAATCCACACAGGAATATCCTATAGAAACCCTGCTGAAATTAAGGATAAGTTGTTGTTAGGTCTGAAACATACACGGCAGCTACTTTAAATTACATGTGATTGGAACAAGCCAGGATCCAGAATTATCTTGGCTAGCTTCAGTAAACCATCATTTAAAGAAGGGGTAGGCAATCAGAGAGGAGTGGAAGGCAATTTTCATCCCTGAAAACCCTTGGCAGGCTACACCAGCATGCAAAAGCTCCCAGATCCCTTGAAAAATTGGAGGGGGGTATTCCTAGGCAATTTTTTTTACCCCCTCTAAAATGGTTCAAAGCCACTGCAAAATGCCAAAAGAGCAAATTGCAATGGTTGTGTTCCTCCAATCTCCCAGGTCTCCCACATACATTAAACCCTTTCCAGATCTCCCCTCCTAATTAGTTGAAAATTGGCCAAAACTAAACCAGGAAGTGGTTTCCAGTTTCTATTTTAGCTGATTTTGGGGAGTTCTAGCAGGTTTTTAACATATGTGAGGGATTTGGGGAGCAAAACTACAGCAGGACCCTCGTATCTGCTGGGGATTGGTTCTGGGCACCCCCATGGATACCGAAAACTGTGGATAATAGCGAATGCCATTGAAAATAATGGGACTTCCGGTTTAAAACACCATAGAATTGCTTTGGAGGACCTAGAAAATGGCTAGAGAGGACAAATTTTCTAGGAAGACTCTATGGTAGGTGTGTTGTTTTGTGTCCTGTGGATAATTGAATCAGTGGATATGGGGGGCCCTACTGTACTGCATTTTGCAGAGGTTTTGAGCTGTTTGTAGTTTTGGGGTGTGTGTGAAAAATCTCTGGGGGGCTTCAGGGATCACACTTAGGGGCTGCAAGGGCCACATTTTGCCCACCCCTCATTGAACAACAAGAGTAGGGAAACCTTTAGATTCCCGATTCCTATTATATACATATGATAGAACCCGCCTGTGCTTTGAGATCTGCTGGGGAGTCCCTTTTCTTTGTCCCATCACCCTCACAGGTACATCTGGTGGGAATATGGGAATGCATGGAGAGGACTTCTCAGGGCCTGCCCCCATGCTCTGGAATTCCCTTCCCAGATAAGTTAGACTGTCACCCACCCTACTTTCTTTTTGAAGACAAGTAAAGACTTTTCTGTTTAGACAGGCGCTTGATGATTGAATATACAAGGCCTGTCCCACCAAAATAATGTGCTGGACCTTGCTAATGGTTTTGTTGGGGTGTTGTGCATTTTAATGATATATAATTGAACCTGGTTTCAATTATTATTTAATCTCATTTTAACTTTTGTATCTTGTGGATTTTTACAAATATTTTTAAAATTTGTAGTAAGCTGCTTTGAGTCCTGAACTAGGGAACTGGGGAAAAGGTTGGGATAGAAATCATCATCCTCATCATCATCCCTATCCTGGTGACAGTGGGGGGGGGGATGGACAGGGGAGGAAGCTTCTGTGACAGCAATAGTGATGATGGGGGGGATGAAGGGAGAGGAGGAGAGTTCTCGCCTCCCTTCTCCCTCCGGATGGCTCCTGTGGTGGCAATGGTGATGCGGGGGGGGCATTGTCAGGGAAAATAGATATTGTGATTAGACGTTTATCCCTCTCCCCTTTGGGTAATTTTATTCACCAAGGCATTGAAGACACCAGCTTGTCTACTAGAACTCATAAATCTGTCTCTTGTTGTTATGTTTTCTCTGTCCTTCAGAGTTGGAAAGCGAGAAACGAAACCAAAGGCTTCAGGTTTCTTGTTGCTTCTCAGAAGGATTGAATGTTTTGGAAAAGTATATAACTGGGAGGGGATTTTGGAGCTAGTTAGTGCCACCTGCATTTTGGGGGCTCCTTTTCTTTTCTCTTAGCTCCTGAGGAACTTTGGAGCATACAGAAGCATGGATGAATGCCTTCTGTTGTTTATTTCTTTTCTGTTTTACTTTTAATAAAACCATAAAAGAAAAACAGTCTATCTTTCTTCTACACCAGAGGTGTGCATGGCCTTGCCCAAAAGCCCACACTATTTCACTGCATGCATCTCTGCTCAGATGGGCAGAGAGTGAATGCGCTATGCATATTTTACAACAGGCATTTGCTATTATCTGCACAATTCATTGTTCGTGGGGCCCCATGGAACCAATCTACCATGGATACAGGGGTCCTACTGTAGTTATATATTTTTTGTTAGACATAATGACAAACTTGGTTTAGTTTAAACCTGAAAGCAGATACAGTAGGACCCCCTTATCTGCTGGTGATTGATTCTGCGGGGGCCCTGTGGATACCAAAAACCATGGACAATAGTGAACGTCATTGAAAATAATGGGACTTCCACTTTAAAATAGATGTGCTGTTTTTTGTCCCATGGATAACTGAATCAGTGGATACAGGGGTGCTACTGTACTTCTAAACTCTTCTTCATGGTTGTACAAGAGCAGAGAGAACTATTTGTGCACCATTAGGTTCAGATACAACCAAAATCTCTTCTTAGGTACAAGACACACCCTTCACATAGCACTGCATACAACATTATATTTAGACAAGACCTATAAGTCAGATAGTTAGTTGGTCCATCTAGTCCTCTATTCTGACAGTCCTCTATTCTCCCAGGGTGTCAGGCAAGGATCTCACTGGACCTGCTACTTCAAATGCACTGTAGATGCAAGAAATAGAACATTGGGCTTAACAAAACAAAACATTTACTCTAACACTGATCTACAGGCCCTTCCCTAAAGTTGGACATTGCCACTACATTGGAAGATTTTTCTAATAACTTGATACTGAACACACTGGCTGTAATACTTATGAACCTCATTTTGTGCAATGTAGTTCTCATGAACTAATTGGTTTGGTCGAATGGTCAGGGAACACTTAAGGAAGGAGCTGTGTGGGTAATGTTTTGTTTTAGAAAGAGAAATGATGGAGCTACTGTCCCCCACAAAACTGGAACTGAGGCTCTTATCACCTTGATTTAGGCCAGTGGTTCTCAACCTGTGGGTCCCCAGATGCTGTTGGACTACAGTTCCCAGGAGCCCTCTGAGGATTGAACTCACAGCCTCACTAATGACTGGGAGGACCACCTGGCTGTCAAGGTGAGACCTCAGAGGGCTCCTGGGAACTGTAGTCCAACAACATCTGGAGACCCACAGGTTGAGAACCACTGAATGGAATGCCAATTTATGTGTGCAAGGGAGAATGAAAAAAGTCAAGTATTTGCAGTGCTATCTTTTTATGTTATTTCAGGGTTGTAACATTTTACCATGGTTGTAAAAACTGGACACTGAAGAAAACCGATAGGAAGAAAATCAATTCATTTGAAATGTGACTAGGGGAAGAATTCTACAGACACTATCAACTGCCAAAGAGGCAAATTAATGAGTTTAAGAGCAAATCAGGCCTGAACTCTCATTAGAAGTGAAGATGGTTAAACTGAGGCTGTTGTACACGAGAAGACATATGTATGTGTCTGCCTTCAAGTCGCCTCTCAAATTATGATGACCCCATAAATTTTGTAGAATTTTCTTAGTCAAGGAATCCTCAGAGGTGGTTTCACCAGTTAATTCCTCTGAAATATACCCTATAGCATCTGGTATTTGTTGGTGGTCTCCCATCCTGGGCTAACCCTCCATGATCAGATGGGATCTGGTACCTTTAGGGTATTTAGGCCATGGGAAGACATGACTCATTAGAAAAGATAATAATGTTTGGTAAGGTGGAAGGCAGTAGGAAAAGAGGAAGACCACATTACAGGTGGATAGACTCGATCAAAGAAGCCACTGCCCTGAATTTGCAAGACCTGAGCATGGCTGTTGATAACAGGGTGAACTGGAGGTCTCTCATTCATAGTGTCTCCATAAGTCAAAGTTCACTTGACAGCAATTAACAACAACAAACATTTTACCAGTTGCAACCGTGAACACTATGTGCATTGGATTTTACAACACAAAGCTTTGGAACACAGGAATGTTGCAATTTGTGATCTCTTAGGGACTCTTTGGAGGACATTTTCTCAGCTTCTGTAATGGTGCCTTACTGATGCACAGAACTCAGGGGAGATAACATATTTCCCCCTATTATCCAATTTGGAATACGTGGTTACCTGTTTGAAAAAAATGCAATACCTTGCAAAGATTTTAATTGTGTTTTCAATAGTCATTTAACACTTAGCCCTAAAAATTTAAAAGGATTTAAAAGGAGTGATACTCATTTTGAAGCATAGTCATGCAGGAGGATGTTTTTCCCCCTTCCCATTTTACTACTCTGTCATCTTGAACTGCAAGTTACTCTCAGGCATCAACCTGTAGGTTCCGAATATGTATACTGCTGTAAGCCATGAAACTTTGCATTACTGGTCAACTCTGGAACAAGACACACATGTTATTTCTCTTCCCAGGGCTCCAATGAGAGCTTTGATAAAAACTTATTTTAATTAACATAAAATTGAACAATATTTCAACATACACATCTATCTTTACAGTGCAATAAAAATGTGTCCTCATTGTACGGCATTTTGCATTATGAAAATAAAATGCATAACGAGTATGAATCATGTAAATCTGTAATGCATCTAAAGTTGGCTTTGGCTTTTAAAGTCTTTATAAATTCATAGAAAATATTGGACATCTAACAAAATAAATAAAACATATTTTAATCAGAGACGCCTAACGATCAACTTCAAAAAATCTGCAGGTTGGTTTTGTTTTGTTTTCCATTTGCTACTAAATTTATTTTAAAGAGAACTTGCTCTCAGTAGTGCTCAAAAGTGAATGATTGCACCTTCTGTGATATGAAAAAATAGAACTACGTCCATTTTGCAGAAGATCAGAAAAAAAAGTCCTCCTTCATAAAGGGTTTGCAAGTCAAACATTTAATTGTTCAATGTAACTGTTCTTCTTTTTTAAGTGCTTATTAAAAAGCATCCTCATAATCCTCATGGGTTATTACTGCTGATAGGGTTTTTCACCTCCGTAGGCAAATTGGATGATCAGTGTGCTAAAATCTTTTCTTTTAAGTGGAGGCTATCTTCAACCTTCATATTTTGGCATGAAGATAATGCCAAACCCAAAAGACATCATTTTTAATAAGGTTCACCCTTAAACCTTCTTCACTACAGGCAATGCAGCAATCCAGTGTTAATTCAGTTTGAGAGGCTTACTAGATATCGCTTGCCCTCTACAGCAGGTAGCCAAGGCTTCACAACCGCTAACGTCAAGGCTCTCCTGAATGTTCAAGACTCCCCAAGGCTGTGTGCAGGAAGGCATGACAGTAATACTGAAAAGACCAAAAGAAATCTGAAAATGCATCGTTCAAAGGCAAGCTTGAAGGAATGCGTTTCCAGATGGGATGGCCTATAAACCAAGAGGCCCCATCGCTATTCGGTCGGAGGCCGGAGTGTCCGGAGTTTCCTGTCATCCAGGCCTTTCCAGTATTTGAAGTTGTTGTCCAGGTGTTGCATCAGATTTGGCAGGTCTGCAAATGCTGGAGAAGAAACAAAGTGTTTATGCTCTCAGAAAGTGGCCAAACAAGGAGTGTGCCCAATGACTATGAAAGCTGGGGGTTGCACGCTGTTTAGACAAAGTTTTACCTGTTGCCTTCTGAACTTTGAGGTGCCACATAACCTCCAGATAAAATGATTTGGCAGTGACGGATATGATAAGGAAATGATTAATCTATTTGACAGATGGGTGATAGCCATGGAAAAATCTATCATCTACACTATTGATTAAACTGATAAACTATTAAATATCACATGACACAAATTAGCAACTACGGATTAATTTACAATGCCCCCTATTGTAGATATTTGAAAAATACAGGAAAGGGATTATCAAAATGATGGTGTGCGCCCTTCCTATGAGGAAAAGGCTAAAGCATTTGGAGATGTTCAGTTTAGAAGAATAAAATCTTGTTGACTGTGCCACCGATGGCAGCTACCATTCCCACACTCAATGGAGCATTTTGGGAAGTCTAAAATGGTGGCTACCCACTCAATAGAGCTTTAAAGAACTCTCCCTTAGAAGTTTCACTCTTCTCTGTGAAAACTGTACCTCAGCCTCTAAAAATATAAAAGAGGGATGGTCATAAGCTCCTGCCTTCAGTTACAGTACAACCTCCTGTCCATGGGATTGATTACGGTGGATTCACTTACCTGTGTCCAAAAAAAAATATGGTCACTCTAGACATCTTCTTTCCAGTGTGACTATTATATGCTTCCACCAGAAGCTGTCCATAGAGTTGTGCTGGAGGACCTAGAAGATTCCTAGAGAGGTGTTATCTCTATGCATCTTCTAGGTTCTCCAGTGTGACTCTATGGTATGATTGAGCTGCAAGTTGTTCATTTTAATAGGGTTTACTATTATCCCTGGTTTCCATTATCAACAATAAATCTGGGAATGTATCCCCCATGGATTCGGGGGTCATACTGAACTTTGCAGTCAAACACACTAAGCTCAATAAGGCTTACTTCTGAGCAGTCATGCATAAGACTGCACCATAACAGGGGCTTGATAAAGGTTTTGTAAAGTTATGCGTAGTGTGGAGAAAAGAGCTTTTTCTTTCTCTCCCACAATCCCAGAACTGGGAAAAATGGGGAAACAATAAAATTGATTGGATGGCTAAAGAACAGACAAAAGAAAGCACTTCTTCACATAAAATGTTAATTAGTTAATGGAATTCACTGTTGCAGATCATGGTGTTGGCTACTAGCACAGATCTCTTTTAAAAAGGATTGGACCATCCTTCCCTGACCTAGGGCCCTTTTAACACATGTATAGTACTGTGTTTCCACTTTAACTGTCATGGTTCCATCACATGGAATGCTGTGATTTGCAGTTTAGGGAAGGGTATTAAGAATTCTCAGCCAGAGTGCTGTTGTGCCCCATCAGACTACAAACCCCAGAATTACATAGGATGCAGCCATGACAGTTAAAGTGGAATCACAATGCTATAACTGTGGGGTTGTCTAAACAGCAAAAATACTCCTCATGGAATGCAAAGAAAATACGACCTGTCTTAATGGCACCCCGCATCGCTAAATATGCTATATACTACACAGGAAAGGCATCGCAGCTTTTCCCGGAGTTTTTAAAAAACAGCAGGGGGAATGTGCATTCCTGCTCGTTGGGACAAGCAACGAGAATTGATTCACTTTCCCAAAGGACCAGAAACTGAAAGCTGATTGGCTGGATGAGTGCAGGGGGCAGGGCTTGCTAACAAGGTAAGCACTTGGAACAGCCATGTTTTTTCCTTCGCCTTAGCAAGGGAGTGCTAATGCGATAAAGTGGGGGCTTGGAGTTTTTTTGCTTTTCTGTTAAGGCAAAATATTGCTCTATCACGCCTTGGGAATCGGTTTTTTTAAAATACTATTTGGCGGTGGCAAACTGGTAAATAAAAATGCAAGTAAGTCACTCTCGGCCACCATTTTGATTCTCAGGCATGCCCGTTTGCACAGCAAATGCAGATAGCTTTGCGCGCCTGTGTTCTAACTCCCCCCTCCCCCCAAAAAAACATTAAGACAAATCGCAGCTGCTGTGAGTTGCCTTTACTGTGGAGCAATCTGGTTCTTTTTGCCTTGTATAGACAACCCCTGTGTAGCGTAAAAGGGCTGCTGGTACCCTCCAGATGTGTTGAACTATGAGACAGAGTGAGCCGCTGTCTGTCCTCTCCTGGGTTCAGTCTATCATAGCCCACAAAATATTGTGAAAGGATGTGGGTAGATCAGGAAGGACTGGAAAAAGTTTGGCAGTTAAACATGCAACGAGTGTGAGTTCTGGCCAGCTAAGGAGACCATCAAATGATTGCCACCAAGTGGGACAGCTTTCAAAGGGAATTAGACAAATTCATGGAGACTAAGGCTATCAATGGAGAATAGGTGGCTACTAAGCATGGTGGCTTTATGCTATTCCCAAGGTCAGAAGTAGCATGCCTCTGAATAATAGCTGCTCGGAGACATTAGCACAAGCATGTGTGGGCTTTTTAGAGGTATCTGGTTGGCTGCTGAGGGAAACACCAACACAGTATCGGTATCTTCCAACACAGGGAATGGCTGGGAGGGATTAAGAGATATGGTCAGGATCCTGCTACTGTTGTCCTCCCCCTGCACCCAGCATCTGCCAATCAAGGCAGTTGCCCCACCCTGACTAATGGTGTATTCCAGCCATAAGTAGATGAAGAGAGAGCTTACCATCCCAAGCATCGAACATGTCAGTGATGAAATAATCAATGAATGATATTTGCGACTTGGGGATACTACAAGTATTTCTGTCGAAAACAGGCATCACGACTGGCAAGCCTTGTCTTTTCTCTTCATCTGTCTGCAAAAAATAAAAATAAAAATAAAAAAATTCAAAGTCACTTTGATGAAGATATGATGATATTATTGTTGTTGCCTGGAATTCAGTATTGCAGTTAAAGATTCATAACCTAGAGTTATGGATCCATAACTGTATGCAAAAAGATCTTTTGCATTCTGATATTTCAGGCTAACATGGCAATGTCTCTGGTTCTCTAACTGATTCGTATTCACAAAGCTGACATATTCATGAATGTAGCACTATTGCCACAATTGTAAAAGTCTCCTAATCCTGTTTCATCAGGCATCAGCTGCTGCAAGTGACAGAGGTCTTTTCTCCTGTCAATCGGGTCACAGCAGACTAATGTTTCCACTCCACTCCTGCCAGTGATCTCCAGGGAGGAGGAATTGTGACAGGAATCCTGCTTCTGATTGTCACACCAGAGATCATTGGTGGGAGGGGATGGAAATGTCAGTATGCTACACCCCGATTGAAAAGAGAAGAGACCTCCACCACTCACAGCAGCTGCTGCCCAGGACTGGGGGATCAGGTCAGGAGACAACACATGGGTTATATATACTTAACTAAGCAGCCAATGTAGGACCTCGGACCTCGGCATTATTATTATTTTATTTAAAATGTCTCAGTCCCATCCTTTATCATGAGATCTCAGGGCAACAAAATTAGTTTAAACAGTTTAAAACAAATTATTCTAAATGTGGGCTCCTATATGCTTCTACTTATTTATCTATTTAGCAAGCTGCACTCTCAAACTGACACTTTGAGAGTGGTATACAAAAGCAGTCTAAAATCAAATAACCATGATTCGTAAAATGGATACCATTCAGAACAACATATCATTAAAGCAACCAATCTTTAAAACACAGGCAGAATAATAGTTTAAAAAACACACCCACAGAGAATTCCATTGATGTTTGCAACTGATTGCTAAAAAGGACGTGGGGAAACCACCTTTACCCCAAGATCTCCTGAATATGTTCAGATTAAAATGGATGCAAAAGAATGCCACCCAATTTATATATCTTTGTTCTTCACATGTAGACTGGATAGATTTACTTTCTAAATATTTGTGACTCCCATAGAACTAAATGGTCCCCTACTTTTTCACCCAGATGTGTTCATAGAATCATAGAATTATAGTGTTATAAAAGGAGCCCAAAAGCCATCTAGTTCAATCTCCTATTTTGTACAACAGGAAGGGAGTGGAAACAACTTCCCGTTTCAAAAAAGTCCCCTCTTGGGCCTAAATTGGTCCTGTGTATGGCGAAACATAGTGAAAATGCCCTTCCCATAAACTAGATAGCATTTGGGACCATCTGAAGGCAATCTTTTTTTACTCCAGAAGGTCCCGGAGGCTACAAAAATGACCCCGGGGGTTGTCCTTTGCCCATCCCTGCTCTACAGCAACACCACAAGAAAGAGTCCAAAACTGCAGGTGGCTATATTGGTCTAAAACAATTTCTAGCCATTTCCTTCTCCAACAGGAAGGGGTCTTTTCTAAAACCACCCTCAAATATTTAAATTACAACCAGGATTTTTGCTTAAAATATCATTCCAGGGAAAATCTATTGTCTCTCCAGTTACTGTGGGAATTGTAGCTAAATTCCATGGGAACAAGTGGTTCCAAAGGGAGTGGTAGATGATACCATAGTCCCTGCTGATCAAAAAAGTTCAGTCCTGGTGCCTTTAAGCCTCTGTTCTTTTCTCTTACCCACCTGTGCAAAATATTCCTCGGAGATGCGACCTGCCCACTCAACGCATTGTTCCAGAGGCCGACATGGGTTGGAGACATCAGCGCACTTAATTAGCATCCGCTTGATCAGGATTCGATTTTCCGGAGACGTGAGGACATTTTTTAAGGAATCGCTGTCTCCATTTGCACCCTCATGAAATTAAATTAGAATTTACAAACGTAAATCATTATCATCATCATCTGTGAAGAACTGCATATCATGCATACAAAAAATATTTTGTGACACCTAAACCATTACAACAATCTTAATGATTTTAATGGATTAATGGACTTATTAGATTCCATCTAGAGTACTGTGTCTAGTTCTGGGCATCACACTTCAGAAAGGATGCAAGCAAAGTATAGTGGGAAGTGAGAGGGTGATGAAGATAGGAATACAGGATGGAAGTCTAATGAAGAAAGACTGAAGGAACTGGGTACGTTTAACCTAGAGAAAAGCAGGCAAAGAGTGGGCATCAGACAGGCCACAATAACATTCTTCAACTACCTGAATGGTTAACACACACACAGAGGGCACAGTTTTGTTCTCTGCCATTGCAGAATTAAATCACACTGGCATAAGTTATAGTACAGTAGATTTCAGCTAAATGTCAGGAGAAACGCCTTGACAGTAGTATCACTTCAACAATGGAGCCAAACACAGTGTCCTCCAAGAAGTCCTCCAAGAAAGGCTGGGCAGCCATTTTGGGGGGATGCTCTAGCTCTGAATGTTCTTCTGTGAATGTGTGTGCTTGTGTTGGATGGGACAGTCTACAAAGCTGATTCCAGTTCTCTAATTCAATGACTAGAGCCTATTTACTTTGGATGCATGAACTATTCTTTTCAATTGGTAGGTGTCTGTGTGTGTATAATCACAGAATAATAGAGTTGAAAACAACCGTAATGACCATCTAGTTCAATCTTCAGCCACATAGGAATCCATACCTAAGCCACTCTTGACAGATGGCCATCCAATCTCTATTTAAGAATCTCAAAAGAAGGAGAATCCATATCTGAGACAGTCCATTCCACAGTAAAACAGCTCTTATTGTCAAGACGTTCTTGCTAATGTTTAGGTGGACTCACTTGTAATTTGAATCCACTGATTTATGTCCTATGTCTCTTGAGTAGCACAAAACAAACTTGTTCCATCTTCTACATGACCTCCCTTCAAATATTTAAAGATGGCTATCATGTTACCTCTCAGTTTTCTTTTCTCCCCACTAAACATACCCAGCTCCCCAAGTTGTTCCTTACAGGGGTGGGTTTCCATCCAGATCTTTTACCATCTTGGTTGCTCTCCTCTGGACACTGACCAGATTGTCAATATCTTTCTTCAGCTATGGTGCCCCAAACTGGACAGTATTCCAGGTGAAGTCTGACCAAAGCAGAATAGAGCGGTATTATTACTTCCCTCAGTCTGGGTGTTGTACTTCTGTGATGTGGCCTAGAATTGCCTTGTTTTGTGTGTGTGTGTGTGTGTGTGTGTGTGTGTATAGAATGTCACACTATTCATTCATGTTTAGCTTGTGGCCTATTTCAACCCCTCAATCTATGTCACATATCCTCCTTTCAAGCCAGACATCATCTATCCTATGTTTGTGCATTTCATTTCTCCTGCCTAACTGCAGTATTTTACATTTATCTCTATTGAAATTCATTTTGTTAGATTCAGCCCAACTCTACAATCCATTAAGACAATTTTGAATCCTGCTTCAATATTAGCAGGGTTTTGCTAGTTAGGGTATTAGCTACAGCTGCTAATGTGGTGTCATCTGTAAATTTGAACCACATGCCCTCTGTGCCACCATCCAAGTTCTTTATAAAGATGTTGAGCCATACCACACTCAGCTGGAATCCCGAGTCTCTCCACTGATAGCTTCTCTCCAGGATGAAGAGGAACCACAGGTGAGCATTCCTTGGAAACCACTTAAAACCCATATTTTCTCACCTTATCTGCACAAATATCATCAGGGATCTTGCTAAAAATCCCACTGAAATCAAGATATATTATCTTCACAGTATTCCCTTGATCAGATATAAGGTTAGACTGGCATGATTTGTTTATGAGAAGCCTATGCTGACTTTCAATAGTCACAGCACTCACAGACTGTTTAATGATCTGTTCTGCAACCTTTCCTGGTACTGGTGCCAAGTTTATTTACTTTTATTTATTTAGGTATTTATACCCCGCCCTTCAGCCACAAAGGCTCTCAGATCAGCTTACAAATTATTAAGCAATAGCACTTACATATCTACATCGCTTGATAGCATGCAAGGCACTCTCTAAGCGGTTTCCAATGTATGTTAGCCAAGTTCTTGTTATTAGTTAGATGGGTTCCCCCCCCCTTTTTTTTTTGGAAGATGGGGGCAAATCCTTTTGAAAGTGCAGACCTTCACACATACATGGATACAAGACTTGCAAACAGTGGTAGCAAATGTAATTAAATGCAAGACACATACCCAACAGTTACAGATAGTGCCTCTCACATTTCAGAGTACTTTGGTCCCACTGCTTGGTCCCACTGTATTCCCCCATGCTGTATGTGTATATCTGTATGCATTTATGCTGTAGCATTTATCTGTGCTGAGATGAATCTCAGCCTTTAAAGATGCCACAATACATTGGCTCAGATCCTGCACTGAGGAGATGGAGTGTGGCTTTACACTCATGAAGTTAATACAGTGTTTGTGCAATGCTGCCTCACTAGTGAATTGTGATGTTGTACAACCAAATGGCCAACTAAATGGTCACATGCAACGTCCATCTGTGTGCAATGAACAACATGCACAGGTAACATTGTGCATCCATGCTCAATGTGCAATTGTGAGCAAATCTGCTTCTGCAACCTTGAACTAAATATGGATGTTCCAAAATGGAAAAAAAAATGTTTAACTGCTTCCAGAGGGAAACTTACAAATGTTCAGAGTTCAAAAGGACTTCTTCCATTTTCTTCTGCAAGTGCTACAGTACAATTCAAGATTGCCAAGAGAAGCTAACAATCTCTTCCACTGCTTTCCCTACACATTATTTTAAACCCGTAAAATGAATGCTTGTAGGATGGAGGGTTTTTCTCTCTCCTCTTTCTCATGTATACTTATGGGGGTGGGTGTGATTTCAAACAGCACTAATGACTAGGGAAGGCAGCTGTTCTTGATTAATTAAGCTATCATACAAAGCTTTGATGCTGCATGGCAGAACCCAGACATTCAGTCTGGTATCCAAATTTCCATCCCATGCTCAGCTTCCCCATTTGATCATATTTTCAAATGGTGCCTCAATGGGATTCCCATTGATCATCAAGGACCAACCGCTGGGCTGGCTAAAGGAACTGATGCTTCAGCTCTTGTTTCACTGACTTCGAAATACTTGGAGTCATTCCAATTTGGAGCTGAATAAATGGAAAGATCTCAAGGGAAACTCAAAGACGCCCTTTGTGAGCATATAAAAACAGCCACCTCCTGCACCGAGTCATACAAAGGACTACAAACTACTTCCGTTCACTACACAAAACATATTAAGGGACAAACGCAGTAGCTGGGACTTCAGTTTCCAGCAATATAGTTTTGTATGTGTGTGTGAGATCATTCAGTAGCATCCATTTCTTTGTAATCACAAGGAGAGAAAGTGTCTCCCTCCTAGGATGTTCAGTGATCAAACCAGCACAAAACCAATTGGAATTTGGCAAGGTATTTGTTGAGGGATGCCAAATCTCTGCTCCCAGCAACCTGAAATGTTGAAATGATTTCCTCAGCCACTTGTGAGGGGGGAATGAATGGACATGTAGAAGAAGGAAAGATACAATATTTCACATCCTTCCATCCAATGCAATGCAGAGGAGGAGCAATTAAAGGAATGAAAATAACGACTCAGAAGCAAATGTGGTTCAATTACCACTCAACTCTTGGCCAAGCTCTGCTTCACACACTGACATTTTCATGTGCACAGGTAAAACATGCTTGACCTATGCAAGTTTTATGTGTGTTCAGAAAATGGTAATATATTAGCTTTAAATGTGCCACTAACCACTACTAAGGTGGAAAAGAGAGGAGTGGCTGAGACAGAGTGATGATGCTGTGAAGGTCCAAAACTGCTGACACCATGTGAAACTCTGGTGGTCTCCTATGTGCATGCACACGCACACTGAGAACTCCAGAGTTCACCTAGAACTTTTCTGCCGTCACCCATTGAATGTCCAATGTCCAAGGGGACATTGCCTGGATTTCCTTTGCACTTTCCACTCTGACTCTGCAGAGCTTCACCTCCCCCATCTCCTGTGGGAAGAGAGCCTGTGAGGCATGTGAAGACAGAGTGCTAAGAAAGGAGAGCTTTCAAGGAAGTTTATTCTAAGCAGACTACATAGTATAATAAAGATAACTCTTTTGTGAAAGGCATCTTCCCTTCAGGCACACTTAGGAGTTAAAATGTTATAGCTAAGTCTAGTCATTCCAGCCAAGTTTATAAAATAAACATAAGCTCTGATGTGACTAAGCTATACAATTCCCTAATCCAGTGGCTCTTAACCTTTTCTTTACCAGGGACCCCCTTTAAATATCTTTTGTTGCTGCGGACCCCCAAGATTTAACTCAAGATTTAAAACCCTAACAATAATAATACCTGATGATGATAATAATACATACACACCATCCATTAACCTTTCCCTCAGAGACACTGGAGGGGGAGGGAAGACTTTTCTCCTGCTTCTTCCTGCAAGTTTGTGGCTGGAGTGGATTGAATGGCAATGTGCCAGCCAAGCCAGCCAGCCTTTGCCTTGGCTCCTGTCATGTGGCTACTCATCTACGTGGAGGGAGATGAGCCAAGCAGCCTTCAAGCCTTTGTGGACCCCCTATGAGGACACTGTGGACCCCTGGAGGTCCACAGATCACAGGTTAAGAACCACTGCCCTAATCTACTCAAGAGAACTACAGTCCAGATGCACTGGATGTTCATGGGGGTTGGGGGGCTAGGCCTTTAGGTCCAGCCTCTGCAAAGTGCCCCCCCAAGTTGGGACAAGAGAACTGGCTCAGGTCTCTCTTTATTCTTCTCCCTGCTTCATAGCCCGAGACAGTATTTATCACCTTTTCACAGGAGCCTCTGGAAGCTCCCTCCAGGTGGTCATCTCATTGGTCAGCTATCTCCTGATGTGACCCCCATTTGTTTATCTATTTGCCTGTGTGGCCCAGATAATGGGAGAGTCCATTATCACAGGTGCAAACAGGTAATTTTCCATATACATTCTGACTGTTTTGAAGGGTATCTTACTAATGGGTAGAAGGCCTATTGCTCAGTGTTAGAGAACACCCTTTACAGGCAGAAGATCCCAGATTTAATACCTGAAACCCTCGATAGGCCCTACCAGCCAATGCAAGGCAATTAATTCCAAGATAAGTAATTAACCTACACCAGTTGGTGTTTCTGCTTCTTCAAAGGGACTCTTACCCCATTTTCTTCAAGAGCGGCCAATGGTTTGTTGATGCTGTTGACAAACTTGTTGACATGCTCAAAGTGCTTGGTCATTTCTGTGGCCAGGACCATGTCAATAATGGCTTGTCGGAGGGTTCGATATTCGTTCCTGTGTAAAGAAGGAGGGACTGCTCAGGAGGATGCACTCAAGGTTATTTAGCCCAACTGACTGTCTCTTTAAACTCTGTGGCAAATTTTTAAAAATGGGTGATTTTTATTTTATTTGTTTATTTTTTACTTTGCTGCCAACCAATCAATTATTCCGCCTCTTACTCCCATCAACCAATTGATTTGACTTTAAAAGAATGTATCTTTTAAACTTCCAGTTTATTATTTTTGGAGATAATGGCAGAAATGTGAGAAATAAATAAATGCTGCTAGTCTTAGAAAAGAAGAAGAAGAAAAGGCCATCCTTAATACAGGAGGATGCCCATATCCACTTATTTATTATCCTCTTATTCAATTATCCACAGGATACAAAGCAGCGCACCTACCATAGAGTCTTCCTAGAAAACTCTATGTCCTTTCTAGCCTTTTCTAGGTCCTCCAAGGCAACTCTATGGTATTATAAACTGGAAGTTCCATTATTTTCAATATTTGCTATTATCCACAGTTTTCAGCATCCACGCCCCCCCCCCAACCAATCCCCAGTGGATATGGGGGCCCTACTCTATTTCCTTCTCCCACCCTTTCACAATTACAATAGCACTGTAGAAACAAACAAACAAACAAAAGATTTAAGACAACAAACACAACACAGCACGTCCAATTAAAATGTGTCCTCAGCTCTTAAAATTGACCCCTTCTGATTAAGTACAGTTTTAACAGATTCATTTCCTGCAATTTTTTTTCTTTGCTTTTGGAACTCAGCTGTTATAACAACTTTAGGCTTGTGGGCAAATTATTTATCTCTTAGCTTTAACATTTTGCCTTCTGGAAGATAAGCATTTTCTAAAAGGTCATAGAATCCTGAAATCCTAGCGTTGGAAGGGACCACCAGGGCCATCTAGTCCAACCCCCTGCCATACACAGTTAAAACACTCCTGAGAAGGCGAAAGCATCTAACCTCTTTTTAACAACCAGGGCAACATGGCAGCCACCCAGCTGTTTTGTCAGAACATCCAAAACACTTGATCAAAGTTCCAAATGTATCCCCCGCAACCTGAAAAGTGGTAAACTCCACAGATTATAAAGATCATTTGTTTTTGCTATATTTCCTTGCATGGCAAAGCATTTAACCACTATTTTTTTTAAAAAAACTCACCGCTCCATGTTTTTAAAAATATTGCACTTATCATCTCGTATGGTGATCTGGAAAGCCAAAGCTGCATGATGACTTTCCAGCACTGCAGTATCATTATATAAAATGGCAAGCTCACTGCCTGCATTGCACAGGAAAGAATTTGTTCGACCCGGATGATCCACATCATGTACGGTGGCAGCAATCAATGCAGCAACTTCATCAATGGGATCCAGCGTTTGCTGGGAGGGGGGAGAAGAGGTGGATATTTAAGTATCTGGGGAACAGCTAAAACACTGTTGTACACTTGTCCGAGCTCTAGAATGAATGTGATTATACATATGCTTCAATGCAACCTATGCAAAGCCCTCCCAGCATGTCAAAACTAACACATCAAGAGAAAGACACTTTCTTGGTAACATCCTAGCTTTCTACGTGCAAGGAGTTTTCAAATATCTATATGCTGGTTGCTGGTGAATATGTGTGAAAGTATCCAATTAAACCCACATCCTACTTGTGGGCTTCTAACTGGAGCATCCAGTTGGCCAGTATGGGAACTAAATGCTGGACTACCTAAGTCTTTGTTCTGATTCAGCAAGATTAGTCTTAGGGGTTGTCTAGATGAGAAGATATAATGCTGATTGTTGCATAGTAACACAAATTTGCAGCAGTGTTCATTTGTCTCCACTTTTTTCTGGCAAAATTGGTTGTACGTGAAGCTATCTATGTTTGAAGTGCACACACAGTGCACTATGTTTGAAGTGCCCATGAATCAAAATGGTGGCTGAATAAATTATAGTGTGTTATCATTCTCAACACATTGCCACCACTGCGCAGTATTTTTTTTTAAAAAAAACTGTAAATCAAAAGTGCTCAGGTATGACCTTTCACTTAAAAAAGCAATTTGGTTGCCTTAGCACAGCAAAAAAGTGCACAATCGATAATGTGAAAATTCAAAATGGCACTTCCGGCCGCTTTCTTGCTGGCAAGCCCACCCCCTCACGCCCATCCGACCAATCTGCTGTCCACTTCTGCCCTCTCTGAGAATGCGCAGTGTCCCAAATCGGATGTCCAAACAAGTGGCAATGTGCATCTCCACGCATTATTTAAAAAATTTCGGAGATAGAGTTTTTAGCCCTCCTCCTTCCGGGACAAAAGGTATTCTCCTTGAATTCTGTGAGGAGTATTTTCATCATCTAGACCACCACTTACACTCTTAGATAGGAGGGCATTTTTAAACCAATAATTCCAACTCATGCTCCAAGAGATGGTAACAGTATTTTTTTTTAAGATCTGCTTAATTTATAGACTTTTTACATTTGTATCCTGCTTTTTAATGCCTTTTTCAGGCTGGAAGAGGGGTTCAGAGTTCCTTTCCCAAGTACACTCATTTCCTCCTTAAAAGCTGACAACTGGATGGGGATTCTGGGAATTGTAATTATTTTGTAAGGTATTTATTCAATTAATGTATATCCTGCCTTTTTCACAATATGGAACCGTAGGTGACTTATAGGGCAAATTAGAACAAAAATACAGCTAAAACCATTTGTAGTACAAAAGTTCAAAAACAATTTAAAAAGCAACCATATTAAAAACACAAATTAAAAACAATATGAAGGAATTTTTAAAAGATAATAATGGAGATTAAAATACAGGAACTCTGTTTGGGGGAAAAAAAAAACCCTTCCTGCAACAGCCAATCTTTGACTGCTGGCAGAAAGGTGGCCAACTTAGCATCCTAGGGGAGGGATTTCCATAGCTTGGGTGCACCCACCTAGAAGGCCTTCTCCTGTATTCTCACTAGGGTTGCCAGGTGTCCCTTTTTATAAGGGATGTCCCTTATCTGAGGGTTGGAAAGTTTGACCTTTATAGGCAGGTATCGCTTATTATAAGGGATATCCCATATTTGAAGGCTGGAAAGTGTTTCCTTTTATGTAAGAAGAACAAGAAGATGTCCCGTCTCCCCACCAAATCCCCCCCCCCTATTTCAGAGTGAGTGCCTTTCATAAAGTCAGAAATGAGCACCATCATGTAATTTATGAATGTCAACAATATGTTAATTTTAAAGAGAACCCCATGGCTAAGTTAACTGAAATCAATATTTTCATTGTGTATTTAGCCAGAACACCTGCTTGTTCACAGTTACATCCTGACTGTCAACCTTTTGTGACATAGGACTTTATCATATGAGGCCACTAAAGCCAAATTTCAGCAGGATAGTAATGAATTTGGCCAGTACTTATCACACAATGATGTGGCTATCCTGATGCTGTTTTGCATTCTAGTTGTTACTGTTGCACCCCTTTCAATAGATGGGAAAATCCTGTCAATGCCTGCCAATGTCGCCATTGTTCCGCTGCTACCCCTGGTGCAATAGGTTCCCTTCACTTCAGTTCTGGGATGACTGCAAGTCAAGTGGCATGAGGGGGCCTGATTCTCTTCCTTTCCTCCTCTCTTTCCCCCTCCTCATTACTCCAGAGTAGCATGGAATCAGCCTGCTTTGGAATAGCTAGGAGAAGCGGGGAGAGGAGGAGAATCAGACCCCTTCTTGCCACATAACTGCAGTCATCCAGAAGTGAAGCAAAGGGACCTATTGCACCAGGGGACTGCCAAAGGAGCACAGTCATGCAAATGAAGAGAGGTGTGATAATAAACATTTTTACAACGGGTACATTCCTGTTTCCTTTAATAACATGATTGCTGCAAGACACAAGGCTGGTGTGGTAATGCCCATGAATTTCAATTGTCTCATGGATATTTTGAAGATCTGGCAACACTGGTCCCCACCAAAGTGTCAATAATAGAGATGAGACCAAGAGTTGATGCCTGTATGAGCAAATGTTCCCATCTCTGGTGGGCAATGCTTCTTATAGTCCCTTTCTTCCATCCCTCTTTGGTGGAAGTGCACTTACTTTTACCCTCTCTTTAGAAAGGAAATAGGCGGTGGCGTGTAGGACATCAGCAGAGTGGGTTGAGTTATGATAGGAGTTGGATGAGTGATAATTAGCTTCAATGATTTGCAGCCACGACCGCAGAGTCGACTCTGAGCAATTGAGGAATTCGCAGAGCCGGAAACGGGCAAACATTTTGAGACCGAGGTAAACTAAAGGCCTGGAGAGAAATTAAAAAAAAAAAAAAAAGCAGTTCATTTCCTCCTTTCCCAAATCAATAGCAGTGGAAGCAAAATCAGTAATAATAAAAATAACAACATGCAAATGACACCAATCTCTGTCATGTTGGTAGTTGCAAATACATACATAGGGGCTCATCTACATGAACTGGGATACTCCGGCTTCTCTTATCCTGGCCGCGGATCAGGCCCATCTCTCTCCTGTTACCTTGATCAAATGGGCCAGAGTCCAGAGAGTCCAGACAGGAACACCAGCCCATTGCTGCAGCCACCACCGCCGCCATCTTCCTTGCCCTCCTGGCATCGAGGAAGCTGGCTGCAACATGCGACTAAAGGCCCTTTGCGTGTGACTAGCCTTGGACACATACTGCGGAAACCCTTCCTGGACCCGGAAGGCTAAGGGCAACCAGCAACTGGAGTGATGGGCTGTCCTGCCAGGATGGGCAGACACGTGGAGCCCACTTTTGTTTTTTCCTGGCGACAGCGGACTAAAGTGGGTATTATTTTAGAATGCTGTATTGGCGTCTTACCCCAGCTTGCCCCCACCTGAGCCCCATTTCTTCCCTGGGGGTCATAAGGACTGCCCAGGGGCAGAATGGGGTAAAAGCCCTGTGTCATATGAACTTCAGGGCTCTCAGATGGGGGCAAGCCAGGGTAAACCGCCCATGTAGATAAGGCCATAGTTACTGATTTACATTGGATTGGATCCCAATTTTAACATGTGTAGCCCCTAGCAAATGCTACAAAGAAGGTCAGGGAACTATACAGAATAGAGTGAATGGTGCTATGTTGGATGGGGAGAGGCTCCCTGAGAATCTGATGAAGACATCTTCTGCCAATGGAAGTCAGATCAGGATCCAGCTCATCATTTCCATGTTGCTTTTTAGAGCTACACACTCACAAAGCAATGTAAGACAAGATACAAAGGACAGATTACTTCTTCAAAGCTGTTCTGACACACAAGTAATTTAGTGTCTCTGTCAAAAGCAACAGTGAAGAGGAACTTCATTACGGCCTGTCTAAATGCCTGTACTGACAAATTAAAATAAAAATCAACTGGAAGGGAATTCCACAGTTTTGGGGCCGCCACACAGAAGGCCTTGTTTCCCGTGCATATCCCATTTGATCTCAGCTTAACCTGAGAGGGCTTCCTGAAGCAGGTCTTAACTTAGTGTATGGGCAAGAGTGCATGAGTGGAAGGGTCTTTCAAACAACCTGGTCCCAAATAATTTTGGTTTAGAAATGACAAGGTGATTTCTATTCCCTTAATTGCAATAACATTTTTTGAAAAAAAGATGAAAGCTTTCATTGTACTATAGTGGGTAAAGTGAAAATTTAGTAAGACCATACTATAAAGTTATGGCAGCCTGTGGACAAAACCTGGCATTTGGATGGCCCAAGGCCTACTGGACCAAGTCCTACACTATCATTCAGCTGGGTGCGGTTGCCAGTCTCAGACAGCAAGTGGCAACACACTATTAATTACTGAGATCAGTATTACATTTTAACCTCCAAGATGAGGTGGAGATGAGAAACACCAGTGAAATTTTCTGCCTGGAGCATGAGATTGGACTGCTTGCCAATTTTGTTGTGGAAGCCCTCAAAATATCCCTCTTTTTTGTTTCAGATTACTTATTTATATTCAGTAATGCAGATTAGAATGACACCTTCTGTGTTTAGGATTTTATCACAAAATGGCTGTTCAAGTATGTTGTTGACCTCTGATCACTCACCCTTATGTCTCAGAGGAAAAGCAAGGAAAAAAAGAGGGGGAAGCAATATACAACCCTGAGCTTTTTGGAAGATGGTATAAAAATGGAAAACAACTCTCCACAGCTTCACTCTACGTTGTTTGTTTTCTTTCTAACAAACCTTTTATGGGTCGCTGCTTCCAATTCGAAAATGTTAAAGTCCCAATGTTCTTCATTCTCCATTGCTTGTGCTATCCTTGGCGGTATGTCATTAAGGGAGATTGGTGAGATTAAACTGCCTGGAACCTGATGAGTTTCTATAAGATACAACAGACATTGAGGGGGGTGGGATGAGAAGTATACTCTAACCTAAATACACTAAAGGCATCAGATCCCATCTGATCTTGTAAGCTAAGCAGGGTCAGCCCTGGTTAATATTCAAATGGGAGACCATCAATGAATACCAGGTGTTGTAGGCTATATTTCAGAGGAATACTTCTGAACACCTGGCAAAAACACCTCTGAATATTCCTTGCATAGGAAAACCCTGTGCAATTCATGGGGTCGCTGTAAGTCAACAGGTGACTTGAAGGCACATAAACACACACACATATACACACACACTCCTCTGTTCTCGAAGGGACTGAGAGCCATTGGGAGCCTGAATTGTGTGCCTTCCAGCAAGCAGAGCTCAGAAGGAACATGTTACATATAATTTAGTTACCTGCAACAAGTTAGCCTCCTCTTGTTGATTTAAGGTGCAACCAAGTTGCATTTCAAAAGTGCTACTTTACTAGTGTAAAGTAATGCTTTGCTAGTGTAGCAAGTACGGTAATGCTTTCTAGTTACTATTTAAGTTATTTTGAAAAGGGTATCATTAGACACATTTTTTCCAAGCTTTATGCCATTCTTTTATCATGAAGGTTTTCTTTAATGAGTTATGAAAAAACAAAAACAAAAAATAAAGTGCAACACAATGGGTAACACAATGAATTACTTTTTAAGTATCACAATGTGTGGCAGCAATACATGCTGCAACATGTCATGGAAACAGATTCCTTTTCAAAACTCACATTCCAAGCTCTGCCAGAAAGACCAACTTAATCCCATCCATTGGCCAGAGAAGCAGCAACTAGAATAGGGGTGGGCAACTGCAGAGAGGCCAGGGCTAATTCCCTTCTTTGACCTGCTTGTGGGCCACCCCCCCACACACAGTACGCCCCAAAATCTTCATCTGAGTCCTTCCCAAAATGGCAACTTGAAGTGACATCGTGTAACTTCCAGTTGCCATTTTGAGAAGGACTCTGAAAAAAAATAGAGGCATTTGGGAGGTCTGGGGAGGTTTCTATGTGAGGCTGGGGATGGTTTTACATGCTACGGGTGCTCCCTGCACACTTTTCTGGTGGAAAATGCCCCCAAATGGCACTTTTTAAAAGGGGGGGCTGTGGGGTACTGTTGGGAGGCTTCTGGGGCCACAGAAGTGGGGTCTAGGGGACACATGCAATCTGTTGGAGGCACTTTGTCCACCCCTAAGCTAGAGGGGCCTTGACTTCCCTGTTTCCTAAAGGAATCCCCAGCCCATGCTGTCCCTTGCCCAGGACTGGGATGGAGAAGGGAAGCATGGATGCTCTGGCCCCAGGCATCAGCTGAAGGTGTCTGGATTGCATAGCTACAACATGGAGGACAATTCATGGCTTTCCATCAACTATTGTAGTTGGACAATTATATATTACACGTGACCCCCCCCCTTCATGTGGGGCATAAATGATACATTCCTGGACTTATCGCTGATATGTGAAATTGTGCATAATAGTGAACCATCATAGAATTGTGCTGGAGGACCTAGAAAATATCTAAAGAGGACACCTCTATCTGGCATGACTCTATGGTCAACCTCTGGCAGAAGTTAACCACAGAGCCGTGTTGGAGGACCTCCTGGTGCTGAGAGACCACCTGCAGCATGACTCTATGGTCCGCCAGATGCATAGAGAGTCCTTCTCCCCCAATTGTGGGTAAGTGAAACCATGGGTGCTGATCCTGTGTAATCAGGGACATGGGGTGACCTGTATATAGATTTCAGAGAGCCAGTATGGTGGGAGACCAGGATTCTCAATGCTGTTCAGCCAGGGAAATTCATTGGGTGACTTTAGACAAGTCACATTCTTTTAAACTTACAGGAAAATAAAGGCAAACCTTCCTAAGAAAATCGTGTGATGGGGTTCCCATAAGTCTGAGTCAGCTTGAAGGCACAACAATAAACAACTGATTTATATCCCACTTTTCGACTATCAGATCTCCCAAGCAGTTTATAACATTTTACATTGCTAAAAGAAAACAAAACCCAAACAATATTCTAATTCAACATCAGCTCTGAGTACTTAAAATGGGAGTAGAGAACATGTAGCCATTCAGATATTGCTGGACTCAAACTCCCATCTGCCCTAGCCAGTATAGCCAATTATGAAGTATGATGGGGCTTGCAATCTAGCAACAGCTGGAATGCTCTACTTTAGCCACTCTGGTTTATATGTACCAAAAAGCTGAGAGAGCTATTTATCAAGTTCTGATGATATTGTGAAGAGCATGGAGCTTCAAGAACTGGTACCTGCAGTAGCATGGTGTTCATTCCCAGTAAACCGAGCTAAACCAAGAACCCTTGCTTGTCATTCTGTGCCAGCATGACTACTGTATCTTGGTTTTAGTTTTATGTAAAATTGAACTTGAAGTAGCTGTATCATGGGGTTATAGCGAATGGAAGAATGGCAAAGTTTTTAAAGTCTTTTGAAGTAATTTGTCAACAATAGAAAGAATTTACACAAAATAAAATATAAAAATATGTTTTTTTCTGCATGGCAGGGGGTTGGACTAGATGGCCCTTGTGGTCTCTTCCAACTCTACAATTCTATGATTCTATGATTCTATGATATATCCTTTTCCTTTTTTATCATGCCTCTTAGATTGTCAGCCTCCAAGCAATGACTATCTTATCTTTTACTACAATAATGTAATATTTATTAAATAACCTAATACATTTTTAAGCATTTGAACAAGCAAGAATATATTCTGACATGCTATTAAAAGTATACATACACATTGGTAGGGTTTTTTTTATACTCAGCTTGTCACTTGTATGACGGCTTCACCACTGCTACATGTTGTAATTGCATGAAATTATACATATATCCTTTAAGAGCCATCTTTGCTTGCACTTTCTCCAAAATCAAGCAGCAGACAGTGACTAACTGTAGTACAGGTAAAAAAACCTTACACTTACGTTTTGCTGCTAATATATATTCATTCCCCGATAATCTTCGTAGGCCATCCTGTTTAAGGATGAAAATAACAAAGAGATAATAGCTGAGATCCTCTTTTTGTTCATTGTTCCAGATGAACAAGAAAAATTATTATTATTGTTTGCTTATACTGTATAACCCTATCAAAGTACATGGCACTTTACAAGTAAAGCAACCAAAAACAATGGGTCCTGCCAAAAGCGTCTAATATACAGTGGGCCCTTGGTATCTGCTAGGGTTTGGTTCAAGGACCCTATGGATATCAAAATCCATGTATGCTAAAATCCTATTTTATACCCTGGCATAGCAAAATGGTGTCCCTTATGTAAAATGGCAAAAACAAAGTTTGCTTTTCAGTTATGGTTTTGGTTTTTTGTTTTAGAATATTTTCAAGCCATGGTTGGTTGAATCCGTCAGCCCTACATATCCACAGATTCTGCATCCACAGATTCAACCAACCACAGCTTGAAAAAATAAACACAGGGGGAAGGAAGGAATGATAAAAAATGTAAAAGTATACCATATAATTGTAAAACAAATTATTCAGATAATATATATATATAAAACAATATAATATAAAGCAAACTGACAGTCATAAATAATCAAAATATACAACATTCTAAACCAAAAGTAAACTAAAATTCCAAAAGCTTTGGAAAATTTTAATTGAAATTTTAAAATAACGAGGGAAGGATCAGTCTGCAAATGTGCAGGGAGGCAATTCCGAGAGTACAGAGCAGCGAGTGAAAAAGGACGTGAAAAAATGGTTGCACAAGAAAGCTACAAAAACAGTTAGTGACTTACATTTTGACTAGACTAAAACAGCCAGAGTTCAAACTGGGTTGACTGACTGAACCACAGTTCACTGGTCCCCAAAGAGCTTTGGTGATTATGAGCTGATTTATGGGTACAACTGACTGGGATGATTTTACCCATTAAAACTTCAAATGGTCTGGGCTCAGTTTAGTCCTGTCCTCCCATGTTTAAAATACTAAGTGGGTATTTCATTTACTAGGGATGGCCCCAAAATTTAGGGCAGACTCTCCCAACTTGGTACCCTCTGGATTTCATTGATGATAATGTCCATCGGTTGCAGACAATGTGGCTATTTCCTGTAGGAGTCATGCTGGCCAGTGGCCATGCTGGTCTATATACCTAGGAACTGATGGGCATTATAGCCTAGAACATCTGGAGAGCATCTGTTTGGGAAAGATTGATCTAGAACAAAGGTGGGCAACTGTGGCAGATCTGGGGGCCAATTTTCTGCCCCAGGGACCCTCAGGGGCCTGCACAGACTGCCAAAACTGGCTCCCATAAATAAAAAATGGAAGTGACCAGAAGCCCACTTCTGGTTTTGAAAAGCTGCTTTTTAAATGCTAAGCAGTGAAGGGAGTGAGCTGTAGCCTACTTAAAAATGAACAGCCACTCTTAGAGCTTCCAGGAAAACCCACCCTTTTTTGGGCTTGGTAAAAGGGTGTTCTGGGGATTCTGGTGGAGTCAATGGCCACTCTAACAGCCATGGCTAAAACCACACTTTGCCCATTCCTGATCAAGAACCCATTCTGGGTGGTGGCTCTCCAGTTGTTCAGTCTTTTGACCAGAGACATTTACAAGGCCGGTTCTTTGTTTCAGCTATTTGAGAGAATACAGGTAAAAACAGCTTTGTTTCTTCCTTCCTTCCTTCTTCCTTCTTCAGGCTTTTCTTTGCAAATGAAGATTCAGGAAGGACACATCCCACACTTTCTGCAAGCGCCGAGATAAACAAGTCCGGTTGCAGAAAGCACAGCAGAAGGCCTCCTTGGGTGATGTTTTTGGGTTGTGATTCTTTCTGCGTTGTCGTTTCTCTTCAAGACTTGTTCGGCGTGAGTTCTCAAATAAGGCTGCAGCAGTGTGGATAGTGTGTCTCCATGCCTCCCGATGTGAGGCCAGGGCGGACCATTGTGGGTGATCAATTTGGCCGAGCCTGAGATGTTGTTTCAGGGAGTCCTTGTATCACTTTTTTGGAGCGCCCCTCTTACGCTGACCCGTGGCGAGTTCACCATAAAGTACTATTTTGGGGAGGCAATGGTCCTCCATCCTAGAAACGTGCCCTGCCCAGCGCAGCTGTGTTCTCAATATCATGGCCTCAATGCTGGTGATCCCCGCTTGCTCAAGGACAGCAACATTCGTCACATAGTGTTCTAGGGACACAATTATCTACTTCCCAATGGTGTAATGCAGCTCTCAGCTCAAAATACGTTATCAGTTGGTTAAGTCTTAGGAGAAACTTCTTAAATGTAAGAGATGTTTGAGACTAGAACAAACTGCCTCAGTCTGTTCGCTAGGGATATTTAAGGAAAGGTTGGGTGGCCAGTTGTCAGGGGATGCTGTAATTGCATGATTCCTGCACTGAGGATGGACCTGGACTAAACGCAGGAATACTGTTAAGGGTTAAGAAGGATATTGACAAGTTGGAACATATTCAGAGGAAGGCAACCAAACTGGCCAAGGCCCTGGAAACCAAGCCCTATGCAATATCTATGAAAGCTCACGCTAAAATAAATCATATAGTCCCAATAGTACTGCTTAATTCCTTCATTCTCCTTTGCTTTCCATTTTGTGCTGAAACTGATGAATGTGGCTATCTCTTTGAAAACAACTCCTATGAGGAATAGTTGCAGCAGTTGGGTACATTTAGCCTGGAGAAGACTAACGGCTAAGTATCCAAAGAGCTGTCATGCAGATGCACGAATGAACTTGTTTGCTGCTGCTATAGAGGGTAGAATCCAAAGCATTGGCTTCAGTTTACAAGAAAAGATATTAGGGAAAACCCCTTGAGTGTAAAAGCTGTTCAGCAGTACAGTCTTTCATGGATATTGGGACATGCAGTTAAAGTAGATTTATTCTGTAAAGAGCTGAGATGTAACAATCTGCAGAGTGCAGCAGTGTGAGCTAGTAGTTTGCACAAGCTAGCTGATGTATAATCTTTGATGAGCAAACAGCTCTGGTGCCAAATTGTCTGAGAAGGCTGCTGTTAACTCTGCTGAGCTGGGCATTTAGCTATCCCATGTAACTGTGCTTCAGATCCTGAATCTGAGCAGTTCTGTTTTGGATCTTGCTGTGTGAAGATGTTTTTCTACTGGATGTTGTAAATTACTGTAAATATTCTTTATTATATTACAGTAAAGAGAAGTTGATTTTTAGACACAAGCCTGTGTCTGTGTGATTATTCTTATGCCTGGAGGAACAATACCCTGCTACAACTTTTTGCTGCCTGGACCTCTTGTCTTGTTCAGAGGTACCCAGTGCTTGCTAACTTGACACAGTCTACCTTAGAAGGTGATGGACTCTACTTCACTTGAGGGTTTTAAAACAGGGCTTAGATGGCCATTTCTCAGGGGTACTTTAACAGCAAACTGCTGCATGCCAGAGGGTTTGGTCTAGATGGTCCTTGTGGTCCCTTCCAACTCTATGATTCTACAGGACCTTTCCAGCTCTAACACTGTATGATTCTACTTACCGTCATCAAACCTCCAACAAGGTCACTTGTATGCGGGTCTTCATCTTTTGTCCCAAGCTGGGGAGAGTACAACTCGGTGGTCCTCAGAATCTCAAGGACTCGATCTAAAGCTTCAGCGACTGGCATGGGACTACTTTCTTGTGCAGCATTGATAATATTTATCACCTAGGATGAGGGGGAAATGTTAACCTGCATATTCCAGTCATTTTCCGCTTCCATGAATGCTCCTGGGAACAGTGTCATATCATTCTTTAGCATTCTCAGGGGGCCTCCTGACCACATTTTCAAACAGAATGATAGCTGTGCTCCTGAGTGTGGTTGAGCCATCTCTTCGAGCAACACTTTGGCCCTCTTATTAAAACAAAGTTTAAGAATCACCACCATGCTGAAATATAAATACAGCCCACCCCAAAAGTGCTATGACTTTTTGCCCACCATTAATATTCTCCCCATTGTCATCTTCACAGGAGATTTATGGTCCCATGAAGGCGGACAAATAGAGAAAATTACAGCTAGCACTAATGAATTCCAAGGAGTAAGAGGAATTCAAGTACTGCAGGTTCTATTTACTATTACCAACACAGGAATACAGTATGACCCTCGTATCTGCATGGATACGTTCCCAGACTTTCCGTGAAAACGTGAATAATAGTGAACCCTATTAAAATGAATAACTTCTGGCCTAAGCATACCATAGAGTCATGCTGGAAAACCTGGAGATTCCTAGAAAGAACATCTGTCTTGGAATTTCTATGTCCTCCAGTGTGTCTCTATGGTTAGCTTCTGGTGGAAGCATATCATAAAATCATGCTGGAGGACATAGAAAATGCCTAGAGAGGCCATATTATTTTGGGTGCAGGTAAGTGAACCTGTGGATACTGGTCCTGCAGATATGGAGGCCGAGTAGGAAGTTGCATTATACAGAATAAACCCACAGGTCCACCCAGCTCAGTACTTTCTACACTGGCTTAATTTGAGCACAATGCTAAGTAATGGTTTAGCATAACCTGAATAAGCCTCAAGTATGTGGGCTCTTCCCTCCCTTGCTTTGGCATGGCCACAAGGAAATCAGACATTTTCACATCCATTTATCCATTAGCCTTGGTTTAATACTATTTCCAAACAAGATAAAGCTAACTTTAAAGGCGCTATCCAAGGTGCTGAAGCAATTTCGGGATAGAGTTCAACACCTTGGATTGTTCCTTTAAAATCTAAAACCTGGAATGGATTCACCTCCTCACTGACATGGGAGTTACCAGTCACCACTGAGCCTGAAGTTCATGGAGTACACATAGCAGGAAACCATGGCTTCTCATTATGCATGAACTAGACCAAAGCCTACAGGATATGAATCATGAAGTAGTGACACCTTGGGCTGAAAAACAAGCCAACAGGTATACAAAACAGGCTGTCCTCCAGTATAGGTCCATGCAAATGAGTGGAAACAGTGTAGAAGCATGACAACTGAACAAGAGGGAAAATCAATTTCCAATTTTATTATTAGGTAACCAAACATAAGCTATGGTCAAATGAAAAATCAATAAGAATCAATCAAACAGTACAGTAAAAGATAAAAAGAGAAAGTTTAAAAATATTAACGAATGTCTCAAAATATCAAGAAAACAATAAACAAATATAAAACCTGCAAATACATTTTTGTGTCCATTTTTCCTATGAAAAACAATCACAGGTTGATTCTCCCATATCCAAAATGCTTGGGACCAGAGGGATTTTGGAATATTTTGGATTTCAGATCTCTGGATAAGAGAGACTCAAACTGTAATTTTATTTATTTTCATGAAATTTCTAAATTCTTAGAAATTAATAGCCATTGGATCAAAACAAAGTGAAACCAAGGCAACTTACCTTAGTAATAGGTGCTTCAATTGTCATGGAATGTATTCTGGCCATAGATGAGTGCCTTCTTTGTGAACTGCCTATGCAGAAAAAAATGGAATAAAACCAGTCAACAGATAGCTGTAGTCTAAATTCTCCTCTCCCTCCTCCTCTATCATCATTAGCACCAACATCTCCTCCTCCTTCCACTTTTCAACTGTTAGGTCTCCCAGAAAGCTCACAACATTTTAAACTACTAAACGCTGGATTGCCATCTGTCGGGGATGCTTTGATCAAGATTTCCTGCGTGGCAGGGGGGTTGGACTGGATGGCCCTCGTGGTCTCTTCCAACTCTGCAATTCTATGATTCTATGATTCTAAACAAAAGCCAACAAATAATAGCAACATTCTGCTCCCAACTTTTAGCGCTTATACATGTAAAAATTGCAAATCTTTGCTTATTTTGTTTTCATATAAAATAAGAACTGGTTATCTTCTCTATATAGATCAATTTCCACCCTCTCTAAGGAAATTGTTATAAAATCTGCACACAGATAGCATTTCTATCCACTTAAACTGCACCATAACAATAAAGCTTTGTTTGATAGATGTTGAAGTGGTTGTGGGGGGAAAGGGTCACTAGAACAAAAAATAAGTCAGGAAACCCTCAGAAAGGAAGAGTACATCAGTATTCTTTTATACTTTAGATGTTTTCTTTTCCTTCTCCCAACAAATCAATGTGAAAGGGTAGGACATGTGTACAGTATGACAAGAGCTGTATGCATGGATTCACTTTACTGGTGTCTGAAGAAATATGGTCTCTCTAGGTATCTTCTAGGTCCTCCAGTGCAACTCTATGGTATGCTTCCACCAGAAGCTGGCCATAGAGTTGCACTGGAGGATCTTGAAGATGCCTAGAGAGGTGTCTCTTTAGACATTGTCTAGGTCGTCCAGCGCAAATCTATGGTATGCTTGGGCTGGAAGTCATTTATTTTAATAAGAGTTCACTTTTACCTACAGTTTCCATTATCTACGGTAAGTCCAGGAACGTATACCCCATGGATACAACAGTCATGCTATTTTTTAACCACTTGCATGTTCCACTCATATATAAAGTGGGGATGGGGGTATACTCTTTGATCTATGCTTGTTTGACCTGGCACCCTCCAGATGTTAACACAGTTACAGTTATCTCCTGCCAGTATGGATTACATTGGTTTGGGATTATGGGACAGCACATCTCCCAGCTGGGGGTGGGTGTACCAGGATGGGACAAGTGCTGTCAATTAAAAGGAGCACGTGGGAAGGAAGAGGAGCAAAAGTGACCGCATCCTTAACTCTGTACTTCACTGTTTTAAAAGGTTTGTTTCAGCCTGGTTCACTTCCAGCCGTGGAGCTAGGCTGGAGTATACCTGCTTTACAATAAGAGAAGACACAGGAGGGGAATGTGTGCCTTCTTGTATGCTCTCTAGACCCCATCACCTCCTTCTGGTATGTGAGCAGACCAGCCATATGTATAGTGACCCATTGGCATCCATTTTGGTCTTAAATAATACAGCTAGATCCGCCAAATGAAGCATGCAACTTTCCAATCGTCATTATACATTTTGCAAAATGAGATAAGAGCCTTTTATACAGTTTGGAGAAATGGAGTCAGGATCAGGGAAGGGAGACAGAACTTCAACCTTCAAAGAGAATGCTTGCTTTGGTTCCAAGGTGCCAAATACGGGGGAAAAATGTTTTTTAAATAATGAAACAACATACCATCGCTGCCCCGAGAAGTGGTTGATCGGACATCCAAGGATCCTTTCCTCCGGTCTTTATGCTTGCAGCTTTGGATATCTGTACAGACAAGGACATTGCATTGTTCTTATGGTGAGAAAGGACATTCTTATTTTCAGAGGAAAGAGAGCCATATTGACAGCTTTGCTCTTGGGCAACACCTAGCCACATCTCTGATGACCTTCTCCGGACCGGCCTTTTTTACTGATACAAGTCTTTGGCCCATTAAATGACTGTTCTAGCCACTCTATTTAACCTAGGGATAGAATTCTTTGCTATTTTTCTTCTCAAAGCAAGGGATGAGTCACTCCAGCAGTTCTCTTCCTGCTGCAAGAAAGTATTTGAAAACAATGCCATTTTGAAAGACTACTTGCAGCTTGGGATTTATTCTGTGAAAGATTAAACAGCATTTTCTGCACAGGAAACAGTGTTTTCTACATAGAAGATAATATTTCTGTGTAGAAAATGATTTTTCTGCACAGAAAATGCTATTTTCTGTGCAAAGCAATCACATGAGAATTTGGGGCAGAATAAATCCTCAGCTACAGAATGTTCTGTGTGCGAAATGGCATTTTCTACACAGCATGATGTCCAGATAAGTCAGGACAGCCCCAGATATACAGACAATTATTATTATTATTATTATTATTATTATTACAGATTTCACTTCCTATGTTTATTATTGCCATCACCCTGGAATGCCAGAAAAGTAGGATATGAATCTAAGATATAAATTAATAACAAATCAATGCCTTCTATTTAAGAACTGATGACTGAGTTTGCTTTTTATTAGTCCTGCACATTTTCTCTTTGGTTGTGTCTTTTAGATAATAAGCCTCTTGTCAGAGGCTATACAGATCAACCCCCATATCTGCGGGGGATACATTCTAAGACCACCACCCCAGGTGGATATCTGAAACTGTGGATAACAGAGATCCCTATTATTTTCAATGAAATGAATGCTGGACGTTGACCATAAAATCACATTGCAGGACCTAGAAATGTGTAGAGAGAACATATTTTTTCAGATGTGGATAAGTGAAATCATGGATCCCAAATCTGTGGATATGGAGGTCGACCTATATTGTTTTTATTGACTGAATGTAAGTCACTAAGACTCTAAACATCTTTCAGATAAATAATTAAGTCTAGCAAGGTAGTCAGGACCAGTACTGAGAACAGGAGACTTGAATTTAAGATCCCTGTATTTGAATAGCACTTCAGCCCTTTTCTCAGGAAAAGTGGCTTATAGAAGCAGCAAATAATCAGATGCTAATGAAGGTGATGCATTTCCAGGAGTTAACATTAAAAAAATGAGGGCTCAAGAGGATGCAGCAATGGACAGGAGTTGCATGGATAGGTGAGCTGTTGCAGAAGAAGCCAAGGAAACATACCCTTCATCAGTTCCCTCTCAGCCAAGATAAATCTCAGGCTATGGCCTTGACATATGAAATCTAGATTTTGAGGAAGCCATATCAGCAACTCCTCCTTAGCAGAAAGCCAGCTTGGAAGCTCTTTCTCCTATGTACCAATTAAGTAGTCAAGGTTGCTCTGACTCCTTCCAGTTTTGAAACACAGCTGCCCAGGGCTAATAGTTCTTTTCTCCCCTTTTATTTAGTCTCCTTCCCACAATCCCACTTCATTGGCTATGCAAATATTATTGCTTTCCTTTGAGTTGTATAATCTGAACTGGAGTCTTTCCACTGTTGTCCTGTCTTCATTTCTTTCTGCCTATGAGAGATATTGCAGGAGATGAACAATAGGGAGGGCTGCCCCATTGTCCTGTACTCCAAAGTCAGACGCACCACCTGGTTCCTCCTGTAGGTGCCCATGCATTCTCCAGGCCACCCACAGCCCAGAAGCCCTTGTGGAAGCAGATGCCCAGGCATGGACACCTTTACTGCAGACTTATGGGCATCTAGAGGAACACACCCAGTGCTAAGGCCACTCTCCCACTTCCCTATAACCCCCCATCCATGCAAGTAAAAAGATCAAGCAGGTTTGAGTATTGAACTAGAACTCTGAAAGACCAGGATTCGAAGCCCCACTCAGCCATGGAAACCCACTGGGTGATCAAGGTACACTCTCTCAGCCTCAGAGGAAAGTGATGGTAAACTCCATCTGAACAAATCTTCCCAAGAAAACCCCATGATAGGGTTGCCTTAGGGTCGCCATAAGTCAGAAATGACTTGAAGGCACACAACAACAATGGAAGTATCATATGAAGTGAGCTGTAGTGTAGCATCTGGAACAAGTTTGGGGAACTTTTGGCCCTCCAGATGTTTTGATCTACAGCTCCCATCAACCCCAGCCAGAATGGCCAGTGAGGGATTGTGGGGGTTGTGGTCCAAAATATCTGGAACACCATAGGCTTCCCTCTTCTACGTAATCCCACCAACATAGAAAGGTAATGCCAGGGTCCAATTTTTATTTCATGTTGTTATTTTCCTGCAGGTCATTTCTGACTGATGAAGACTCTATCCTATCCTCGGTTTTCTTGATAAGATCTATTCAGAGGTGGCTTGCTGTTGCCTTCCTCTGAGGCTGAGAGAGGGTGAGTTGTCCATGGTCCAGAGCAGGGATTCAAACCCTCATCTCCCGGAGATCTAGTACAAGTATATACATGCAACAACAGGCTGAATTGTTATGAACATGTGACAAATTATCCTTTTACAAATTTGCAAAACCATACCTGTCTGGGACTCCGCTTGAACGCGTTCACAGACTCTTTCAGCCTGCAAATCATGAGAGAAAAATACAAAATACACAAAATCAGCCAGGATGCTAAAACTGGAAGAACTTTCCCCTTCTATCTATTAATTCTTGACACTTTTTCGGCTTACCTTGTTGTTGTCATTGCATGGTCTACTAAGTGACACATAGTGTCTAATTTTTCTGTAGGGGAAAAAGTGGACAATAACATATTTTTGCCACATCAGTTTCTCTTAGACTTGAATCTTTTAAAATTAAATGTACCAAACACCCCCCAAAAAAGTTCATATTCCTTCAATAGATTACACCAGAGCTTAAAAAACAACAGCTTTGTGTGAACACATTAACATTAAATCATTAAACTAAATCAATTTCTTACCAATAAAACATTAAGAGAAAACATAACATTTATTGGTTACATTAATCATTATTAAAGCACAATTAATGTAATAATTTTAAGTTGAAAGCCTGATTAAAAATACTAAAAAAGAGCCAACAATATCCTCATCCAATTTCAAAATTACTCTGCAAAGTAACAAAATGATTTAATGAAAAATGTCATTTGTTACAAAAAGAATTAACATTGTTGGTATTTAGTCACTGAAATAACATATTTTGAATGAAATTAAGGGAAACAAATTAATTTTTAAACAAGTTATTTCCAAGCTCTGGATTATGATGAACCTTCTCCAAAAGTGTATGTCTCAGTATTTTGGATTACAATCTGCAATACCCTACATGTCATAGCTAATGATGGGAAATAAATGGGATAGTAATCTAGTATATCTGGAGGACACATGTTTGAAGAAAATGGGTTGCATAAACATTGCCGTTGAACTGTAAAGACTAAAATCTTTCCTCTTCCAGCCCCTACCAAAATGGTTATTTCTGATGTGACTGTCTCCACATCCTTCTTTTAAAAGAAAATACAGCTTGGCAAAAGATTCCAACAGTGTGTCTTCAAAAAGGTTGAGTTTCCCTTATCCAAAATGCTTGGGACCAGAGATATTTTGGATTTTGGAATATTTCAGATTTTTGGAATACTTGCATATTGGAGATGGGACCCAAGTCTAAACACGAAATTCATTTATGTTCGATATATACCTTATACACATAGCTTGAAGGTAACTTTACACACAATATTATAAACAATTTTGTGCATAAAACAAATCTTGCATACATTGAACCATCAGAAAGCAAAGGCTGGTCACTATCTCAGCCATCCATGTGGACATTTTGGATTTTGGAATATTTTGGAATTTGGAATTCCCGATAAGGGAGGCTCAACCTGTATTAGATATGGAAGGGTTATAAAATAAGCTCAAAGGGCAATGACTTCAGGTGGAATCAGAGGACCCAATCTTCCCAGGAAATAACATTTCCTAGCTAGCATTTTTTCTTTAGCTTCATCCCTCAAAAGTAGCTCTTTATATCTTGCATGATGTAGCAAAGGCTGTGGACTATTAACAAGATTAATACTGAAATACAGTATTTATTTCTGGAGGTAACTGAGAGGCAGTCATGAATGGGCCAAATAATTCATTTTTTCACCTCTACTATAATAGAGTGGTACAACACATGCTTTATGTATAAAAGCTGCACAGTTTGACCCCTAGTCAAAAGAGCATAGGAAGACTTCCGGTGTGATGGTGTCTCATTAGGCTGTTTAGTCAAGAGGTGTGGTTGGTAAGTATATAAAAAATGTGGCAGGTTTGTAGAAAAGCTGTGGGTTGTCAAAAGAAAAATAAAATCCCACACCAAAGAAATGGTGGTTATTCACAGAATCCGGTTCACTAAGAAAAAATTGGATCTGTAACAAAACGATACAGCAGGGACTGCTTCTGCTCAGGATTCCAGACAGTCCATTCTGTTTCTCTTCTCCTTCAGTTTTCTGTTCTCTTTCCCAATCAGCATTCTGTCCTGCTCAGCATAGCATGCTCAGTTCTCATTGGATGGATTCTCACCCTCCGGGGGAAATATCTTCCCTAAAGAAAAGTTGTATTTCTGCAAACCTTGGGTTTCTTGCGAACTCTGGGCTGGTTTGGTTACATAAAGACTTTCTCTTGGAGAATTAAGATCACTACTGGTACACACATTATGCTTTAACAATTTATAAGATTTTTCCCCCCTGAGGCTATGATTTGATTGGAAAGGGAACAAAGGGAGAGAAGAGCATGGAGATCAAGAAAAGATGAGGAGACAGGGCAAAAACAAAAAACAAAAAACCCAAAACAGATGCCAAACCTTTCAGAAGGAGAGAAGCAATCCCCGCTTAAATCAGTGGAAATCTCATTCTAGTGTACACACTTCTGCAATGAGATCTAAACATTCCCTCTTATTTATTATTTCTTTAAGTGGAGTTGTCCCTTCACATTCGCTGGGGTTTGGTTCCAGGACCCCCATGAATACCCAAATCCATGAATACTCGAGTCCCGTTATATGCAATGGCATAGCAAAATGGTGTTCCTTGTATAAGATGGCAAAATCAAGGTTTGTTTTTTGGATTATTATTTTTTAAAGAATATTTTCAAGCCGTGAATACTTAAATCCATGAATGCCAAATCCGTGAATGTGGAGGGACAACTGTAGTTGAATTCCTCCAGATTCCTGAGCTGGCATTTAATAACAAGTTATTCCCCATAAATAGGTCTAGGTTTCATTGTTATTTTTTAATGTACAATTCCTTGCTAGGTCTTATATTAATACTACATTTTGATTTTCAGCTTACCCTCCCTGTCCAATTACAGGTATTATCTTCACATTTTGTTGTATGCTCTCTCCATTTTTCTTTTTGGTGTAGTATGTTCCTTGCCATTCCTGTAAATGGGATTCAAGGTCAGGTAAGAACAATGCTCAGTGAATAGAGCAAGCAGGCCATTCTTAAAGCATACTCCTTTTCTCAGTTGAACCAATAAAGTTTTCTGTTTTTAACTCTGAATCTGATAGTTACCAAGTCTGGAAATGCCAGTACATGGCATTTTTGGCCTGGAAAAGAGTCCATTTTGGGGGGAAGGATAAATTGATGGTCTGGGGGGGGCGGTTGTGGGGATGTTCCAGAGGTCACCAGAGGTGGTAAAAAAAAGGGTTAGGGCACAGCATGTGTCTCATGGGCTTCACTTACTCCAACCCTGTCTTAATGCATGCTGCTTAGCACTCATGGAGCGCTTTTGTGTGTTCATGGCTGTTTGCATATATGAGCACACCAACACAGGCCACCCTCAATGGCATGCTATCTGTACATAATACAGAGGCTGAGTCATGTGGGAAGCACTTTGGTATGCAGCAGGATGCACATGGAATTATAGGCAAGCAGTACATACACTGCAGTGGCCACAATTTGAGCCCCCAAAGAGAAAGATGCCTCTTGGAGGAGAGTAGGTCCATTAGTGGCTACTAATCTTCAAGATGGCTATATGCTACCACCAGGACTGCAGGCAGTATTGGTTTTATATCATTAGGTAGGCAGGCAGTTATTTAACACATGAGTCACTCTATAGCTATACTAGAGCCTGGAGAAGTTACCTTTTGAACCACAACTCCCAGACTCCTCCAGCCAGCAAGACTAGTGCCCATGTGGGCTGGGGGATTCTGGTAACCCCAAAAAAGTTTCAAGTTCTAAGCTGTATATAACCAAATAGACAAATGCCACAGAACCAATGATTAAAAACCAGTTAACATCAATGAGACTTTCCCAATAGTGCAAAACCATCATTATTTTAACCTTTGCTCCCCAACGTATTCAAACACAACTCCTGGGAACAGTGTGACACTTATGTTCATGGCCAGGCACAAATGGCAACCAAAGCATTTCCTTTCCAGATCATGGCTTTGATACACACACTCCATGAGTCATTCCTCCTTTGTGGTGTTTTCTGCATGCATTAGAAGCCTAGAAGTGCATAGTCCCTGTGATTAATTGTAGCATCTTCAACAAATGTAGCATCAACATCTTTGTGCTTCTTAACGTGGCACCCATCTCCACACCTGACTCATACAAGGCCACATGTATGCTGTGACGTATGCCTACCTTTGAAGTGGCAACCCTCTCTCTTACTCTTTCTGCCAGCACTACAATGACTACTTTCTTCTTCTAAGACTACAGCAATGATCTTTTGTGGTCCAAGGCACAATAAAGCTACCCCACCCCACCCACAGAAAACATGCCATAAACTGGCATTGTCTCCTTTCAGGGGGGAAGCAGCGATGTTGAAAGCATTTGGAAAGCTTGGCCCTTTTTTGAGCATGGCTGAGTCTCTTGTGTCTTGTAGTCCTGTGTAGTTCTCTAGCTTGCCTGTAAAGCAGGGATGACCCTGCCCTCCATTAATGGCTATGATACACTTTGGGCAACATTCAAAGCACCAACTGCTGAGTGGCCAAAATTACAGATGGGCAATGGAATTTATGGAATTTCCATATCAACACCTCAGAGATTATCACACTGTTAATGTTAAAGTAGATGGAAAATTAGAAAGGTGCGTACTTACCTTTTCTATCTTGATACAAGAATTAATAGTGTCAAGGAAATCAGCTTTTTTTTCATTTGTAGGCACTTCTGTTAGTTCCTTTCCTATTAATTCTCCTTTTTGATAGCCCATCATTGTTTCAAATGCAGGATTTACATACTGTGAAATTTGAAAAAGGCATTCCGTGAAACCAAAATGATAGCAGAAAACTGTAGATTCACCTGGCCATTCATCCAATTTTAAATCTTGCCATGCATTTCTGAAGTTCATACAAAAGCACTTTCTCTGTTCTATTCCTAACAACTAAGGCTGCTAGTCTTTTAAAAAAAATGATCCCCACCCAAAAATACAGAATAAAATATATTAGGAAATCTGAAGAAACGTATATGTGCAAATTTCTCAAGTATCACAGGTTGTTGTTATGTCCCTTCAAGTTGTTTCAAATTTATAGTGCCCTTAAGGCAAATGTATCCTATGGTTTCCTTGGCAAGATTTGTTCAGAGGGGATTTACCATTGTCTTTGTCTGAGGCTGAGAGAGTGTGATATGCCCAGGGTCACCCAGTGGGTTTCCATGGCCAGGCAAAGATTTGAACCCTGGTCTCCCAGTATCACAGGAGTGAAATGAAGTTTTAGTGCATATCTATCTGGGTTTACTCAGAAGTCTTGGTTGGTGTGTCCAACAGAGCTTACTTCCTAGTAAGTGTGTTCATAGCTGGAACACTATTGTTAATCCCAGCTAGAGTAGACCAATTGAAGCAATTCAGTTTCCCAGAATCATAGAGTTGTAAAGGACCACAAGGGCCATCTAGTCCAATCCCCTGCCTTGCAGGAATACACAATCAAAGCATTCCCGACAGATGGCCACCCAAGTCTCTGCTTAAAAACCTCCGAAGGAGACACCACCACACTCCGGGGCAGAGTATTCCACTTCCAAACAGCTCTTACTGTCAGGAAGTTCTTCCTAATGTTTAGGTGGAATCTCTTTTGTTGTAGTTTGAGTCCATTGCTCCATGTCCTAGTCTCTGGAGCAGAAGAAAACAAGCTTCCTCCACCCTCAGTATGATATCCCTTCAAATATTTAAACATGGCTATCATGGTGTGTACTGACTCACTTAATAATTGCTTCAGTGAGTCTACTCTAGTTAAGACTAACCAATAGGATTTAGGCCCAGGGCTGTTGCCTTTGTTAGACCATTTCCTTGATCAGATCAATCATGGAACATCAACGTAAAATGCAATAGCATAAAATAACAGCGTAACCAAGGGACAGCAACATCTTGTTTTGCTCCCTAACAGTAATGCTAAAATAAGACCATGCCGCTTCCAACAGATCATAACTCATTGATGGCGCACTGCATTCAGTCTGCTGAGCTATGATTATGCAAGGATAAATCTATGGATTTCAGTTTCACTGAATTTCTCACTATCTGTAATTTTGTTTTACGCCACATTCATATCAGTTTGCAAACATGGCAAAACTCAGGCCAGAAGCGGCCATGCAAAAAATTCACAGGCATTTTTTGTTTGTTTGTTTGTAGTGTATATTTTTGGACATACTTGGCTGCTTTGGGTTGTGCACCAGGAGAAAGGCAGGATCTAAATTAAACTGAATGAATAATTAAATGAACATTTCCCTCATGATGTGCACCTTTGCATTTAATTCCTTCATATATACTTTTTAGTATGTTTCTGAATCATGATCTGGATTGCACAGTTCTGAAAAGTACACATTTTGGGATGCAAGTATTTTCCGAATTGTGCTTAGTAACGTGAAACCGACGTTTGGATCTGACAAATTTCTCTTGCACCCTAATCACAACCCAATGCAGAGGCACTTTAAAGCCTTCCAAGTCTCTGCACTCCAAAGTTTAATAAAATATTAGCATTTGAGAGACATCATTTTTACAACTCACTGATATTCTGCCTCCCTTTTCAAAAACCTTATGCCTGATCTTCAATGCAGCAAAAATAAACAAAGCCAGTGCCTACATAACTTTGAGCTAAATACAAAAAGCCATAAAGTTTTGTAGGTAAGCAAGTTTCACTATGAACACAAATACTATGCCAATTACTGTTCACTTATTTAAATCAGAACGTGCTTAAGATGAGTTTTTTTCCCTACAGGTTAGCAGTGGAAAATATGCATAGATCAAGAAAACCAAGATTCCATTATAGATACACACAGACACAAATACATAATGGTCAAATAACACTGTGAACTGGAACTAAGTTATACAAACCCATAGAAAAACAACCGACACTCATAAAAATAAGCAGAACAAACCTGTATTACATGGTCTTCGCTTGTAATCTCAATGGCTTCTTGACTTTTCTCCAGTGCTGTAAATATTGAATGACAAGCCCTGAAAATAAAAGGGAAACAAGACGCAGACTCATGAGGTTTGCACTGCATGACCTGTCATTCTGTAGAAGTAGAAACAAAACTGGCAATGGTAACAAAATGGTTCGTTGGGGAATGGCCCCTGTTCAGGCCATGGCCTCCTCCTGAGCTATGGCCCTCTTGGGGATTTCCAGGGGATTGGAAAGGGTTTCTGATTCTCTAGTACAGTAGGCCCTCCTGATCCGCAGGCTCCGGATCCGCAATTTCGAGCAACCGCAGATCATCATGTCCTTTACTTAAAATGGTGGTGACGTGAACGAGGACACACCGAAGTATCTGTGTGCACGTTGCCACCATTTAATAATATGGCGCATGATCATCCACATTTTTTGTCACCTGCAGGGGGTCTCAGAACCAAACCCCCACAGATTCAGAACCCCCACTGTATTTAACAAAGGCACCAAGTCCTGTCTGATGTTGGAGGTTCAGCAGAGTCAGCCCTGGTTAGTACTTGGATGGGAGACTGCCAATGAATACCAGGTACTGCAGGCTATATTTCAGGGGAAGGCAATGGCAAACCACCTCTGAGTATTCTTCACTTAAGAAAACCCTATGAAATTCATGGGGTTGCCATAAATCAACTGGCAACTTGAAGACACATACACACACAGACAAAAGCACCAACCAACAAAATGATTCCATTCCTACTCTAGCTTATGCTGCTGAAATGCAAGCAAGCATGGAGTATTGTACAGGACTGTTAACAAATGATTAGTTCTGGTATTTGTAACCAATTCCTGAACTCAGAATTCTTTAATGTTAAGTTATGCTGGTGGATCTCAATATTCTAGTAAAAAAACCAAAGTTGATCCCAGGACCTTCAAGTTGATTTGTCCCTCATCTACACAGAAGCAATCAGGCAACCAGTGCAATTCTAGGAGAACAAAGCCAAGATCCTGTATCACGCTGGTGGATCATAAAGTACTTTCAAGTGTAGTTAAGTCTTGTCCCCTACTCTCCGAAAGACTGATCTACCTGTGGGTTTGTTTGTTTTTTTTTTTTGGCTGGGTGCTCCTCTCCATGGCCATTCAGTGCCCAGGGGAATCTGGGAAGAACAGGAGTATAGCTACAGGGGGCCAAAATGAGGGCATTGCTCCCCCAATAAAAATTCTGCCTCACCCCATGAAATTTTTCTGAGCATCATTTTCAACTAGAACTCTATTTGCTGTGTTCACATTCCCTTGGTGATTTTGCCTACTACTTTTCTTGGCATGCCTAAACTGCATTTCTGGATGCTCAATTAAAATTTTTAAGTTACTGCAATACTAGAAAGCTTGGGGACTGAAAGAAATTTCATGGGGGTGGGAGCACAGAATTCTTGGTTGGCATGCCATTCAGGATTTATTGTTGCTGTTGTTGTGGTGTTCCTTCAAGTCATTTCTGACTTATGGAGACTCTAAGGTGAACCTATCATGGGCTTTCCTTGGCAAGATTTGTTCAGAGAGGGTTTTGCTATTGCCATCCTCTGAGGCTGAGAACGTATGACTTGTCCAAGGTCACTCAGTGGGTTTCTATGGCTGAATAGAGATTCAAACCCCAGTCTCCAGAGTAATAGTCCAACACACAAACCACTACACTGCGCTGGTTCTAGTTCAGTATTTACAGGGTTGAGCCCACATAACAACATAACATTTTAGATAACTTTATTTTAAACTATTATAAGCTGCCTTGGGTCTTATAGTGGGAGAAAGGCAGGGTATAAATAAAACAAATAAATATAAATAATAAACTAAATAACCGAATGCCAGCCCATGTATTCTTCTTTCCCTCTGCAGTTTCTGGTTCAAAATCTTGGGGGCTTACCACACTCCAAAGTAAAGAAGCAACGCAGCAGGAAGGTTCTGTCTTCCACGCTGCCTTATTGCACAACATCATCGTTCTTACGTTCTGGTCCAGAGGAAGACCAAGGTGAAACCATATCTTTTTGCTAACCAGAAAAACCTGTTAGCAAAAAGATGTGATTTTACCTTGGTCTCCCATGCAACCGGAATGGCAGAACACTGGAAGAATTATGACGTTATGCAGTAAGGCAGTACAGAAGACGGAAACTTCCTGAGGCATTGTCGCTTTTCTTCAGAATGGGGTAAGCCCCTAACTGCTTCATTCTGGACCCCCTGAAATTTCCAAACACACTTCTAAGTCACTACCTTCAGCTGTCCACTGGAGCAAAGGGACATATCACAGCACCAGGACGTGTATCCTATACTGGTGGGGGCTGGCGTCTTTAATAGCAATGATATTTAGTTGAGATAGAATTACCTTAGTTTAAATTGTGTCTGCACTTCTCCAAATTCCAGCTGAATGAGTTCGTTGTAACAGGCCATAATATTGGAATTTTCTACGTATCTCTGTAAAACACACACACACACACACACACAAATAAAAAAGTCAGAATGACTCCCTTGCCTGTTCATATATCAACAACAGTAGGACTCAAAAAATAATACTTATTTCCTATGTGTAAAGAAATTCTTCCCAAAATTCCATTTAAGCCACAAACAGTTATGTGACAAAGATAGACAGATAAACCTTACTGAATATGGCATGCAATGTCACTATGACTCTGGAGACCAGGGTCTGAATCCCCCTCGGCCATGGATACCCACTGGGTGACCTTGGGCAAGTCAACTCTTTGCCTCAGAGGAAGGCAAAGGCAAACCTCCTGTGAACAAATCTTGACAAGAAAACCCCATGATAGGTTTGACTTAGGGTCACCGTAAGTCAGAAATGACTTGAAGGCACATAACCACAAATGTATTCTGAGGAGTTTTGCCACTGCCTTCTTCTGAGGCTGAGAGAGTGTGACTTTTCCAAGGTCACCTTGTGCGTTTTCATGGCTCCGCGGGATTCAAACCCTGGTGTCTTAGTCCAACACTCAAACCATTATACCATGCTGGCTCTTACATTTTAAGAGACAACAGTCTAAATTCTATTGTTAGTCCCAGCTAGAATAGACCCATTGAATCAATAGGATTTAGCTATCTGTTGACTCACCATTCAGTCATTATTACTCAGTGGGTCTACTCCTTTTGAGACTAACCAATAGGATTCCAGCTTGCTTCCACCTATCCATGTGTGATTCATTCCCAAGTTTACTTCAGATATGCAAAGCCATGTATAATAATGAACTGCCATAGAATACCATAGAATTGTGCTGGAGGACCTAGAAATGGTGCAACTCCATGGTCAACTTCCAGCATGACTCTATGGTCCTCCAGATGCTGAGAGAGACCTTTTCCCTCAACCGTGGATAAGTGAAACTGTGGGTACCAATCCGTGTAAATGGGGGGCAACATGTATATAGATTTAAGAGAGCAAGCATGGTGACTTGTATACACAAATGTGTGTTTGTGGGAAGAAATACTGTATGCTCAAAATAAATGTGAATTTTCATGCATGTGTATTTTTAAATTGTCAACTGATGAGGAAAGAAACACAATTTGATGAAGCGGAAATAAAATGACGAGCAAACACACATAAAATTGACATTGATCTGCAACAGAGGGATCTATCCAGTCCTAGCTGCCATTCATCACATAAATATGATTGTCAGCATTCATATACCTGTCAAAAAAGTGGGGAAATGCATCAGTTTCCAGGCATTTACAAAATCAATCCAGGATTGTCACACCTTAGTACAAAAGCTGGAAAATTTATTTTTTTGGACTACAACTGCCAGAACCTAGTCCCAACCAGCATGGCCACTGGGATTCTGGGAGTTTTAGTCTGAAAAAGTAGATTTTCCATGCTTTTTAATGACACTATTTATTTGACAGATAATCAGATCAACAGCTGGCTGTCTCCCAGACTATGGGACTGAATAGGCTAAGTGATCAAAATAAATAAATATGCTTACTCTTGTGAAGCCAGCAGAAAGGAAGGGTAATATTGAGGATTCTTCACGATCTGCATGTCTTAAAAACAGAAGAATAGTAAGACGGCATACACCATCATTATCCCCATCACAATCAAAAATACATCTATACAACTCCTTTGCACAAACCCAATGTGGCTTACACCGCCAACACCATAAAACAAGTATAATCCAACAATACCACAATAGTATAACAGATCAGATGAAAAATGTTTCTCCTCCAGTTAGTCATACTGACATTCATTAGGGATGGAAAATATTCATTAGGGATTTGAACACATTCAAAAAAAAAATGTTGAGTGTTGTTTCTCAAGTGCCAAAAAACTCTGATAAGAAGAATCCTGGACTGTTCTTCGCAGAATCTTTGCAGTTTAGGACTTATTCTATGTAAAATTTGCAAGTGGTGGTTTTGCACAGAAAACGATTTCCTGCAGGGGGGAAAATGCTATTTTCTGCACAAAAAGAACCACATGCAAATGTTGCATAGAACAAGTCTTAAAGTGCAAATAGGTTGTAAAAACAACACTGTTCTCTAATACTTTCTCACAGTGGGAAGATGGTTGCTAAAGTTCCTCATTGCTTCCTTCGAGAAGAAAATCAGTGAAGAATGACATCTCTAACATCCACCACCTATAATGGCACTGCTGGATTTGCTCTCTCGTGACACTTTCTACCTGGAGATACTTGTCATGGCAATTATCCAGCAATGGTCACACAGCAATAAACCCTGCGTAAAAAGCACATCCTACACCTCCTGCTTCCCAGCTGCAGTAGCCAATGATGTCTAAGATAAAAAAATATTGCAAACACAGCCATAAATCCTCATATTACACAATAAATATCATCAGCCTTCCACATATCAACAGGCCAGGAGCAAGAAAGCCTAAGGCCTAGGTAAGCAAGAATGTTCAGGGAGGGAGGCTGCCTTCCAGCAGCTAAACTGGACTGTGTGTTATACCATGCTCAACTGGTTGTGCATGCATGCACATGTGCAGCCCCAAGTCTCCACATCTGAAAACGACCACTGTATATTAGTACACAAATGGTGTACCATTATGAAAAATTGCAACATTGCAATGAGTCACTGGGCAGCATCCTGTTCATGACACACATGCGTAAATGTGGGTTGCACACATGCATGCCTCTTTTTGGATGGGGCACAGGGAGCTATTCTCTAGGGGCTCATCTACATGAGCCAGAATATGCCAGCTCCCTGCCGGCATATTCTGGTTGCGGATCTGGCCTGTCCCCCCACCCATTACTTGACGAAATGGGATGGAGCCCATACTGGCACACTGGCCAGTCTCTGCAGCCACCGCTGCTTTCATCCACGTTGCTGTCTCCAAAGCCAGGAAGCTGGCCCAAAGCATGGGATCAAGGCCCCCTGTATGTGACCACATGCTGCAGGATTCTTTCACAATTTCAGAAAGAGCAACATAGATGGTGGCTACCACAATGGGCCACATACCAGTATGGGTTCCTGCAGCCAGAGGGGGACCAATCCATTGTTTTTCAATTGCGGTGGTCTTTCTTGGGTATTTTAATATAATGGTTTAACAGGCTTTACTCCGCCTTCCCCCATCTTTGCTCCGGGGCTGTGAGAACTGTCTGGGGCAAAACAGAGCAGCAACCCTGCATTGTTAGGACTGCAGGGCTCCAAGATGGGGACAAGACAGGAGAAATAGTCCATCTAGACAAGGCCTAGGCCTCTGTGATGCATCCAAACTCTTTCCCCATAAGCTGTAAAGTTCATAACAGGTGCCACTGCTGCTGCTGCTTACTGATGATGAAGGTAAAAAGAGGGGAGGCAATTCAGGAAACAATGCGCCTGGTCTGGGCTCCAAGGGGAAGGAATAGGAGTGAGGGTGCACTCCATTTGTGAGCTTTCTCTTGTTTCTTCACCCCTGTGAGCTGAGACCAGCTGCTCATGTGTAGGCAGAAGAAACATTCAGAGCTCACCTCTCCACTTGTATTTTCTGCTCTTGAAAATAACCCCTGTCCTATCCAAAAACCATCATGTCCTATCCAAAAACCTGTTGCCATCAAGTGTGGCTCCATCCACAATTGTGCAGACATCACAAAAATGAGGCATCTGTTTAAGATCTCCAATAAACTGAAATGTTAAATTGTATATGTAGCAGCCCACAGCCTCCAAATCTGGAAATTCACTTAGTAGCTACACTGCCAACTAACAATCGTTATTTTTTTTAAAAAAAACAAAACATAAGCCATTATTTCAGGATTACAGGCTTGTTGCAATCATGGACTTTGCATTCATTTATTATTTTACTTGGGGACATTCTGATATTTCTCATTTACCTCCGCACGACACCGATAATAACAGTGTTCTCGGACGGCTTTGTTGTTCTAATGGACCTATAAAGAAAAAAAGAAATGAAAATAAGTTAATAGGTTCAGCAATGCCTTTTAAAATAAAGATGATAGCATGTATTTATTTTATGTTCATTCATAGAATGCTTTAAAGAAAAACAGAATATGACTCCTAACAATTGATTAAGTCAAGAGCATGGCCCCCACAAAGCAGGGGGGCTAACAGGGCTCTAACCTGGGGGCCCGGGATTAGGAGGGGGCCCCAGCGTGATATTATTGTAAGTTTTTATTATGTAAATCCAGTATCCAGTTACTTTTTAAAAAATAAATATAAATATTACTTTGGTGTCATCAATTAAACTGACTTATTTTGATTTTTATCCTAAATCCTGTAGAGCATCTTGCTGCCCTTAACCTTAGCAGTAGGTAGGCGGCCCACCAAAGATCCTGGCCTGGGGGCCAGCTTCAGGATGTGGGGGCCATGATCAAGAGCATAGACACAGCAGATTAGAAATACAGGTTGACTTCCCATCTACGGATTTGGTATCCATGGTCCAAAAAAAAAGATGTTTTCTCTAGGCATTTCTAGGTCCTCAAATGTGATTCTATGGTCAACTTCTGGTATTCATCTCATAGAAAATAATAAAGTTCCCTATTATCCACAGTTTCAGGTACCCTTCGGGTGTGTGTGTGTCTTGGAATGTATCCCCCGCAGATACAGGGGTCAACCTGTATTGGCAGAATGTTATACCACTTGTTTTGATCAAGAATGGTGGTGGTGGGGGTTTCCTAAAAGCAGAGATCAACAAACTCTTCACCATGGTGAGAGGATTCTGAGAGCTGCAGTCCAAAAGACTAACTTTTCCAAACAATGGTTTTAGCTCTTCGCCTGCTGGGCATAAGGCAAGAGTCAGAGCAGGTCCCGGCCTCTCCTCTCTCTTGTTCTGAGCTGGAGTGGGATTGTGCTTATGTGAAAGCTTGCATTTACAACTGCTGGGAAACTAGACTTCTAACCATTCAGTAAGCAGAAAGATGCAGAGAGAGGGGGAATGCCTCCACTGCCTCCAATCTCCAAGCGTGGAGGGACAGGTGGGGAAACATGAAGCCCTTCTCTTATGGAGCTCAAACTGCCAGAAGGTGCCAAGGCAAGAAAATGTCAGCAACACCTTTGCTGACTTAGAGCCAGGTTTGAGTGTTGGACTATGACTCTGGAGACCAGGGTCCAAATCCCCACCCCGCCATGGAAACCCACTGGGTGTCCTTGGGAAAGTCACACTTTCTCAGCCTCAGAGGAAGGCAAGGACCTCTGAGCAAATCTTGCCAAAAAAAACCCATGTTACTGTTAGCAAGCCCTACTACCTCCTCCCTATAATATAAATTGAAAATATTTGATACTTCAAAGGGGTCTCAGTTGTCCAGAGTGATCCAAAAAGAAGTCAGGTGGAAGTCACAAGGACCTGGGAAAGTGTCTTAGAAATATTTTAAGAAGCAAGCTCAATCTAGGATTGAGCAGAAACCCTTTAGTAAACAAAACCATTAAGAAGGTATGTGCTCATTCCTTCTTGGGCCCATCAATAGTGAGTCACACATCCTCTAAAGAATCAAAATGGCCTATACAATCCAAATCCCCAGAAAATATTCGTAGGAACCCACTCCTATCCTACAATGTGAGCTTGTCATAAACTGTTAAGGAAAATGCAACATGGGACATACAGTTAAAGAAATAAAATATGTATGTGAAAGTCACAATGACTAAGCAAGAGCAATTATGAAGCTACACAGGTGAAACTGCTAATGTAATCTAGAAGGCCTGAGAGCCAAGGACAGAGGTACTGAATGCAGATTGGAAACACCTGAGAATCATTAAGTGTACAAGGTGAAATGTTGAAATACATGGGTTGGTCTTAGGCATGGGTGGAACTATGTGGACCAATCAGAATGGAAGTACACACCCACTGGGTGGAAACTAATTAGTGGGTGGTGATAAACAATGGCTATAAAATTGCAATGTTTGCCAATGTATTTGTGTGGCTGAATAGAGGTGCAGTAGTTTGGAGATATTGTGGAGTAGTGTGTAGAGATTGTGATTTGTTGACCATATAGTATATTTATATAGAAGAATAAAGTAGGTTTTATATAAAACTACTGAGTTGCCTGAGTGAATCCTGGAGACGTTTTGGAGACACCTGGAGAAGAGTGAGAAGGCTTGGAGAGTCTGTCAGGATCTTCAGCCTATTCTCTGAAACTCTGCTGCTTTGGAGGAAAGCATTAACCACTGATCTAAGCTGGTTGGCTCTGCTGCTTAACAAGGTGGTGAGTTTGAGCCAGAGGTGAAGAGCTACAACTCCCATCATCCCTGACAAGGGTTATGGGCCCAGTTACTAGAGCACCCAGCATCCACAGAAGCTGAAAGTTCCAGAGAGTGGAAGAAAGCTTTGTGGACGATAGATCAGAGCAAGCTGTTTGTGCTGCACTGATAAGCCTCGTGAGTAAATCATTTTGTGTTTTGCTTAAGCCCAGACGGGTCGGCTGTGCATACTCAGAAGGACTGTGTCAAATTGAGTCACTGCACAAATCAAGATGGAAATTCTAAAGTTTAGTAAATTAAATAGAAACAACTACTCTACCTGGAAGATTTATGCCCAATCTCTACTAGTAAAGGAAGGTCTGTGGTCAACAGTTGAAACAGGGCTGGCAGCCGATGCTAATGAAGCCACTAAAGAGAGAGATAGTAAAGCAAAAGCCTGTCTTTATCTCATGCTTGAAGAAGACTTGATTAATGACGTCAGAGATAAAACGTCCGCCAAGGATGTGTGGGATACCTTGCAGAGATTACACACTCCTTCAACTGCTTTTGCAAAAATGCTATGGTCTAAAAGAATATACAGGCAAAAGATGGCTAAAGGGCAGTGTGTGATAGAACATTTAAAAATAATGCAAGATTTGTTTGTGCAAGCTGAACTGAGGGGAGTGCAAATTAGCAAAGAGCAGCAATGCTACATTTTAATAGAATCGCTAGACTCTTCGTGGGACAACATAACGAACAGCTTGCAGAACCTGCAGGAAACTGAGCTTAATAGAGACTTAATTGTGGCCAGAATACTGGAAGAGAACCAGAGAAGAATGTCTGAGCAGGGTGACTCAGCAAGTTTAAAGACTGTGCCAAAACAACAAACAACTCCTGACTGGCGAACGCAGGAGGAAGCAGCTTCTACAAGGGAGCAACGGAGGTGCTTTTATTGTAAGAAGATTGGTCATCTGCAGAGACATTGTAAACATTTTGCAGCTGAGAGACGCAAGCAAGCAGAGAGCAGATGGCAGCCGCGGCAGTATCAAAAACAGTCCAGACCTCCATTTTTAAGGGACAGTAGTAATAAAAAGGGGGTTGCAACCATGATTAAGGAAAAACAAAATGCAAATTCTAAATGGCTAGTTGATTCAGGAGCCACATCTTTGATGTGTAATGATATAAATTTAATAAGTAATAGAAAATCAGCTAATGTAAATGCTGTAGTTTTGGCTGATGGGAAAGAGCTAAGTACTGTAAATCAAATGGGTACAGTTTACATTCCAGGGCTAAAAGAGAATTTTAATGATGTCTTACATGTAAAGGAGTTAGAAAATAATTTGTTATCAGTAAGCAGATTAACAGAAAGAGACTACACAGTCATCTTTGAAAAGAACATGTGTAAGATAAAACTGAATGGGGAATTGCGTGGCATAGGTTTGAAAAAAGACAAACTTTATTATTTGGAGGACAATATTGATAGCTACAGGGTTGAAGAAGCTAATAACATAGAAAATATTCCAATCCACAAAGACTGCATACACGAGCTTCACAGAAAATTCGGCCATGCGAGCTTCAAATGTTTAAAGAATTTAATCAGTATGTGTCCAGATTTAAAAGTTACTGAATGCAAAAACCACTTAGATTGTACAGTGTGTCAACAGGTAAAGGTCAGAGCTTTTCCAGTAGCTAAGAAAACAAAAAGAATTGCTCAAAGACCATTTCAGTATGTACATGCAGATGTCGCCCAAGCTAATTGCTTGTCCTTAGGGGGAAGCAAGTATTTCCTAGTAATTGTTGATAGGTATACAAGGTTTGCATTTGTGAGAATAATGAAAAACAAATCTGACGCTGGGCAAAGTTTAAAAGCATGGGTAAGAATGGTGGAAAGACAATTTGATAGCAGAGTAGGCACCATCATTACTGATAGAGGAGGAGAATTTTTAAATAATCAATTGTTTAACTGGTTTCAAAAGGTGGGAATAAGGCATGAAACTACAAACCCTGCTTGTCCTAGTGAGGATGGGTTAGCAGAGAAGAAAATACAAGATATAAAAAGAATTACTGCTTGTATGATGGCAGATGCAGGGGTGAAAGATAGTTTTTGGGCAGAAGCAACTTTGACTGCAATACATATCAGTAACAGATTGTATCATTCAGAAATTGAAGACATTCCCTACAGGGTATTGTATGGGAGAATGCCAAATTACAAGTACTTAAGGGTTTTTGGACAATTTGCTCATGTTTACACACCTGCTTGTTTCAGGAGGAAAGGAGAACCCAAAAGCAAAAGGCTTAGGTTTTTGGGGTATTCTGGAAATAGCTACAAGTTTCATTTGGGAGGAAAACAAGTGCAGTATTCTAGGTCTGCAAATTTTGAGAGACATGTTGGTTGGGACAAACTGCATGCCAATAAAGAAGTGTTTTTGAGGTTAGGGAGTTCAAATGAGCCAAAAGCACAAACTGAACCAACCTCAGGAAACGGAGGGGTTTCAGTTAAGCAGGAAGCATCACCTAGCAGCAGTGGTAGTTCTTCTGATGATGAGATAGCATCTAGGCCTACTACTACTCGAATGACTGAAGACAAGAGATTTAGTCATAGAACTACAACTCCCAGTAGAGAAAGTGAGGATGAAAGAGACAGAACAGCAGATTTTATTCCCAGGCGTAGTCATAGAGTTAGAAAGCCTCCAGATAGGTTTGTTGTGACAAAGGCAAGAGCTTGTTTAGCAGTAGAGGAGCCTGAAAGTTTTGAAGAGTTGGAAAGTTTTTCTAGAGAAGAACAGGAAAGATGGTTTGATGCAATGGATAATGAGTTTGGTTGCCTGGTAAATAAAGATGTTTTTGAAATTGTTGACAGACCCAAAGACAAGAAAGTAATTGGTTGTAAATGGGTATACAAAAGGAAAGAAATGCCAGATGGAAGTATCAAATATAAAGCTAGGTTAGTGGCTAAGGGTTTTGCACAACAGCAGTATGAGAACTATGATAAGACATATTCTCCAACTGCAAAGCCAGAAAGTCTGAGAATGGTTCTAGCTGTAGCAGCAAAAAGGAATCTAGTTGTAGAGCATTTTGATTTTGAGACAGCTTACTTGAATGCGGTTCTGGATGAAGAAATATTTATGGAACAGCCACAAGGTTTCGAAGAAAATGGTAGTCAGAGAGTATATAAATTAAAGAAAGCGTTGTATGGTTTAAAACAAAGTGCCAGAGCGTGGAATCTGTGCATCAATGATGAGCTAGTTAAGCTAGGTTACAAGAGGAGCATTGCAGATGCTTGTGTTTATACAAAAGGAGACATAGTATTAGTGATTTATGTAGATGATTTGTGCGTAGCAGCAAAGTCAAAACAGGAAATTGAGTCAGTAAAAACAGAATTGTCTAAGAAGTTTGTTTTGAAGGACTTAGGTGTATTGAAGTCTTATTTAGGTATTTGCGTTGAATGGACAGAAGAAGGACATTGTTTATTAAGTCAGAGAAATAAAATTGAAAGACTGATTGAAAAGTGTGGATTACAGAATGCAAAAATAGTAAGAGCTCCAATGACAACTGGTTTTGTGTCTGAGGAAACAACTAGAGTGTTTGAGGACAAGAGTCTCTTCAGAAGTATAATAGGATCTTTACAATTCATATCTTGCCACACCAGACCAGACATTTCTTATGCTGTAAATGTATTGTCTAGAAGGGTTAATGATCCAAAAATTGAAGACTGGACAGCGGTAAAACATTTATTGAGATATTTGAAAGGAACCTTAGATAGGAAATTGATAATAAGAAACAATAGTTCAGATCTAGATTGTTATGTAGACAGTTCATTTGCATCAGAATTAGGAGACAAGAAGTCAGTTACAGGAATGATAATTAAATATAGTGAAAGTCCAATAGTTTGGAGAAGTAGAAAACAAACTAATGTAGCGTTAAGCACAACGGAAGCAGAATTCGCTGCTTTGAATGAGATAGTAAATGAGGTACAGTGGATTAAGCAATTGCTAAATGATTTAAATGAAAGTTACAAGATACCAGTGGAAATTCTGGAAGATTCACAGTCATGCATAGCGATGGCTGAAACTGAAAGTTTGAAGAACAGAACAAAATATGTTGGTGTAAGATATCAAAATGTGCGAGACATGGTTCAGAAGGGTGAAATAGAATTGAGATATATAGAAACACAACACAACATAGCAGATTTGTTCACAAAAGCGTTGACAGCAGAAAAACATGAAAGGCTGACAGAAATGGTTGGAATGACATTGTAAGACACATACAATATTTTATTTCGGAGGGGATTGTTAAGGAAAATGCAACATGGGACATACAGTTAAAGAAATAAAATATGTATGTGAAAGTCACAATGACTAAGCAAGAGCAATTATGAAGCTACACAGGTGAAACTGCTAATGTAATCTAGAAGGCCTGAGAGCCAAGGACAGAGGTACTGAATGCAGATTGGAAACACCTGAGAATCATTAAGTGTACAAGGTGAAATGTTGAAATACATGGGTTGGTCTTAGGCATGGGTGGAACTATGTGGACCAATCAGAATGGAAGTACACACCCACTGGGTGGAAACTAATTAGTGGGTGGTGATAAACAATGGCTATAAAATTGCAATGTTTGCCAATGTATTTGTGTGGCTGAATAGAGGTGCAGTAGTTTGGAGATATTGTGGAGTAGTGTGTAGAGATTGTGATTTGTTGACCATATAGTATATTTATATAGAAGAATAAAGTAGGTTTTATATAAAACTACTGAGTTGCCTGAGTGAATCCTGGAGACGTTTTGGAGACACCTGGAGAAGAGTGAGAAGGCTTGGAGAGTCTGTCAGGATCTTCAGCCTATTCTCTGAAACTCTGCTGCTTTGGAGGAAAGCATTAACCACTGATCTAAGCTGGTTGGCTCTGCTGCTTAACAAGGTGGTGAGTTTGAGCCAGAGGTGAAGAGCTACAACTCCCATCATCCCTGACATAAACCAATCATTTCCTATCTCCCAGCCATTAATAGCAATCAGCTAAGTTTTGGTTTCCTTTCTTTATACAGTGGGAAACCCATCTAAGCTTTGTTCTAACCAAAGTATCCCCTTCAGGATACAAATCAGGGTATAAATATTAGCCCCAAACTATAGCAATATGTTCTGGTGTGGACAAGACCCAGCCACCTTCTTATTGGTGCACCCCCGGCTTGGGATTTCCAGTGCCACCCTTAGGCTTCGGTCTGGGTACTTCACTACTCTTCAAGACTAGTAATTATCACCCTGTTTCCTGAAATTTATTCCTCTATCCAACCTTTTTGCCATAAACTCTCCAATAGCCTTGTGTGGCTCCTGTGAGCATGTGTTCCATGTGTGAATGCATTTTGAACTATTTCCCATTTAAAAAGCATTGCACCTTAACTTGGAGTTCTCTGCAGTTAGTATCAGTATACATAGGTGAAAATATCCTGATGTTACCCTCCTCTTGTTGGCCAGCCATTTTGAGCTAATAATTCCCCCAAATAATAAAAAAGATTTTGGCTACATGGGTGGGGCTCTAAAAAAACACCACCTCTTAGGGTAACAATATGGTCACCTTAGGGTCACCATAAGTCAGAAATGACTTGAAGGCACACAACAACAAACCTTTGCTGCAGAACTTGGGGAAATTACATTTTTTGGACAATAATAATAATAATAATAATAATTTATTTCTATCCCGCTCCTCTGCAACGCAATCAGGGCGGCTTACAATATAAAAACTCCATAGTCCAAGTACCCTAGCCCACCCACCCCTTAAAATATTAAATTATAAAAGATTAAAAACATACAGTAATTAAAAATATATAAATTAAAAAGAAAAAAATTAAAACATACAATAGTTAAAAAAAAAATCTGATTACAGCTCAGAAAGGACAGCCAAGTCTTGGGCCAGGATACTTATTCAGGAAAGGCCTGCCGGAAAAGATCCGTCTTGACAGCTTTTTTAAAGCTGTCTAAGGTGGTAATAAGACAGATCTCGTCCGGCAGGCCATTCCATAATCTGGGAGCGGCAGCAGAGAAGGCCCTCTGGGAGGTCACCGACAGCCTTGTTTTCATAGGCTGTAACAGATTCCTCCCAGAGGACCGAAGTGCGCGGGGAGGGTTGTACGGAAGGAGGCGGTCCCGGAGATAAGTTGGACCCAAGCCATGTAGGGCTTTAAAGGTTATAACCAACACCTTGTACTGTGCCCGGAAACTAATAGGCAGCCAGTGGAGAGCTTTTAGCACAGGTGTTATATGCTCTCTTCTGGAAACACCAGAAATCAACGTGGCTGCCATATTCTGAACTAGTTGAAGTTTCTGAGTCAAGCACAAGGGTAGCCCCATGTAGAGCGCATTACAGAAATCCAGATGGGAGGTTACCAGTGCATGTACCACAGTTTCGAGGTCCTTGGTTTCCAGGAAAGGGCGCAGCTGGTGTATCAGCCGAAGTTGATAACAGGCACTCCTGACTGTCGCATTTACCTGATTAGACATCTGGAGCGTTTTTTGGACTACAGAGTCAAGAATCCCTAAGTCAGCACAGTCAGGGCCCATGCTGGCTGGTGGACTCTGGGAGCTGTAGTCCCCCCCCCAATAACTTCCCTAAGCTCTACTTTGCTGTGCTGTGTCAACTCTGAGCAGAGAGAGGTATGCGGGAATATAAGAGCTGACTGCTGGATCAGACCAAAAGCCTCTTGAGTCCAACATGGTAGGGACCTTCCACACTACAAAATTATAGCACTATGATCCTACTTTACCTCCTATGGTTCCACCTTGTGGAATCCTGGAAATTGCTGTTTAGGGAGGGTTTCTCAGAATTCTCAGCCAGTGAGCTTCCACAAACTGTAAGTCCCAGGATTTCATAGGAAGTAGCCATAGTAGTGAAAGGGGAAATGTGATGCTATAACTGTGTGGTGTGAAAGAGTCTCAGATGGCTATTGGACATGAGAAAGACATTAGTGCCTCAGTTGTCTCCTGATCCTGTTCCCCAGAACGTAGGACTGAGAGCCATACTGCCCTGATATTGGAGGATGTACATAACAACCAACATTAGTAGCCATCAACAACCCTCCTCCTCCATAAAGTGTTAACTACACACTGTGTAAAGAAGTACTTCCTTGTACCTGGCCTGAATCTGTCACTGTTGAGTTTTGCTGCCATTTAACAAGGCAATTTAAATAAGCTGAGACAAAACCTTTGGACTGTTGCCTCTTGATTTGGACTCTAACCCTCCCAAATGCTGGGCAGCACAGAAAAATTACATGCTTTCACATTTAAACCCTCACTGGATAGAGTGGCAGCCAAGTTTCTCTTTCCTTCATGGCTCAAATCCTTTTTTTAAAATATATATATATTGCTTGGACAAAACAGGAAGGTAGAAAACTGCCCCATAACAGGACAGACCACTGGTCCTGGCTCTGCACTGTCCACACCAATAGTTTCTAGTTCTGGGCCTAAATCCAATTGTTAAAGCAAACTACAGTAGACCCAGTGAATCAACGGCAACTTGGTAAGCCAACACTGATACAAGTTTCATGAATTCAATGGCTCTACTCTAGTTAGGACTAAAAATTTGATTTAAGCCTTAGCTCACCAGATGTTGTTGAACTTCCAGAATACATGACCACTGGCCATACTGGCTAGCACTTCTGGGAACTGAAGTCCAATAATAGATGGGGATCCAATTTTCCAAGCCACTGGCTGAAATGACTGGCCACAGTTCTCTTGTGTTTCAGGTAAAGATCTTTCCTAGCCATATCTAAAGGTACCAGGGATAGAGAGCATATTGCTAGGCTATGGTCTTTCTCCCAGCATCTGCAGTGCTGGGCTTTAAATACCCATGACCATCTCAGTTGAAAAACATCACCCACTGCAGACACATTAAATTTGCACTTAAAAGTGCTTCACAGACTTTGTGTCCACACTAGGTACCCTCAACGTTGCTGTTCAGCACTATGAATCCCAGAAAAGCCCAACACTGATGTTTAGAGGCGCTCAGCCTTTCAAAGTGAGCAATTGGGAGTCATCCACCATTAAAAAAAAAAAGCCTTACAATTTGGGTGTGGACAAACCTATGTTCTCCAGATGTTTTGGACTACAACTCTCAATCTTAGCTACTACCAACCTGTGAATGGCTAGTGAATGTTGTTGTCCAGAACATCTGGAGGGCAGGTGGGTTGCTTTCCTGTGCCCTTGGTCAAAGACGACTCACCTGCATAGTGCTTCTGCATCAAAGTATTTTGAATGTCGGTGATCAATAATGATGATTTCATGGTGTTTCTCCAGAAAACATTCTAGAGCGGATTCAGGTGTCCTGGCAATGTTACACCGAAATCCTGCTTTCTCACATGCCCAGCAGAATCCATTGCTCTGGTTGTCTTCTTTGGCAAAGACTAAAAGTACCTGGTTCAAGGAAAAGACGAAACAAAAACACATTATTCTTTTTTAAAAAGAATATGTTCCAAATTTTATAAATCAAATTAAGAGGTGGACAAAGACATACAGGTTTTACTGAGACACTCACAATTTTAAGTACTTTGCAGGACTCTATCATTAAGCTATGTGCAGGCCTAAATATCCTAAAGGCACCAGATCCTGGCTGGTCTTGGAAGCTAAGCAGAACCAGCCCTGGTTAGCACTTGGATGGGAGACCAACTAATACCAGGTGCTGTAGGCTATATTCAGAGGAAGGAACTGGCAAAACTACCTCTGAGTATTTCTTGCCTAAGAAAACCCTGTGAAATTCATGGGGTTGCCATAAGTCGACAGGCAACTTGAAGGCACGCGCAGATAGACAGGCACCATGGTTGCAAGTCTAATGAAATGCTAGGCTCTTCTAGAGTACCAGGCACCTTCAAAGTGCCCTGTTTACTCGAAATTCCAGGCTATTGTGACACACCTGGTTTCTCATCTAAGACATCCTTGGATGCATGTACCCCTCCATTTCTGTTTTTCTTATCTACCACACTGGCTTTCTGTTCTACAACAACATTCTGGTCAGGGTACACTCTCTTCCACCCAGCATGGATTTCAAAACTAGCGCTGCTTAAATACAAAATCCTATTCCCATCCATCAGGAACCTGTACTTGTTCCCCTCATAGCCCACAAAACGCAACCTTTGGCTTTTGGGCTGATTCTTTTTCCTGAACTGAGGAGGAATGCACACTGATGCAAATTGTCCAAACATTCTTAAGTACTTTAGGTTTGGTGCTTTTCCATACAATAAGTAGTATGGTGTTTGGTTTATCGCACTGCACCATGACCTATTTACAATATGACAAGCGGTTCTTGTTGCTTCTCCCCACAAATTAGCTGGCGCTCCAGAATCCTCTAACATACAATCCCTTATTTGGTTTATCATCCCAATTCTACGTTCAGCCAAACCATCCTCAGCGGGACATCTGGGATTTGTAGTTTTTATGTTGGATCCCTTTCCATCCAAACCACTGCTGCAAATTACTACTTAAGAATTCCCCACCTCTGTCAGTCACAACAGTGCCAACCTTGTAGGGAAACTCCCTTTCAACAGAATTGACCCATTTTTTAATCATATCAGCAGCCTTGCTTTTGGTTTTGAGCACTGCCACATAGGTAAATCTGGTATGCCTATCTACTATCAGTAGGGTAAACCTGCTACCCCCTATACTCTTTACTTGATGTGGCCCTGATAAATCCGCATGTACAACCTGACAAGGCTTCTGGGTTATGCATTTGCTCACCTTCGCTACAGGGTAATCCTTGACCTTTACCTTTTGCAAATAGCACAGTCCAGGTAACTTTTACAGTTCTCTACCTTGAACTCTGGGCAAACCTTCTCTAGGTTTCTCAAACCTTTGAAACTTATATGGCCCATAACTCTATGAAGGTAATGAGCACACCCATCATGCAGTGGCTTATTTGTTACTTTCCCACACTGCACCTGTGCTACCATTTGATAAATGTGATTTTTCTTTATGGCTTTACCACATACTACTCCCTCCTTGGACACAATTCCCTCATCTCATTTGAAAAGGATTTCATATCCATCACTGGTTAGGGATGCCACACTTACGAGGCTATTTTGTAGTTTTGCTGCACACAGTACATTATGAAATACCTTGTTTAAACCAGGGATTAATACAGACCCTTGAATCTCTACACTGCCAGATTCACCATCTGCAAATACCACAGTGTCCACTGGTGCTGGCTTTGAGTTCTGTAGTTTTTCCCTATCAGGGGTCATATGGTGAGAACACCCACTGTCCAAAATCCAGACAGACTGGTCCTTTTTCTCATTTACAACTCCCTCTACAGTAGTAGCAAACCCCCTCCCATCTTGGGGCTTGTCTTTTCTTTTTCTTTGTGAGTTCTGTCCTTTCTTTGCTGCAGAGACCTTAGGACAGTTCTTTATCAAATGTCCAGTCTCTCCACAGGAAAAACATCTCCGTGTTCTGCAGACAGCAGCACTCCCTTCCTCAGACAAGAACGTTGATTGGTTGGTTGGTTGTCTCCTCCTGCTGGTCACTCCCTTGAAGCTCTCCTCTGAGTCTCTCCTCTGTGCCTCTTCCAATGTTCTGGATGCCACGAGGTCGACATTTAAATCAGCTTCAGTTACTCCTTGGAGATTGTACATTAGAAACTCCCATTCACTGTTTAAACTACTCAGGAGTATAAAAGCTTTTTGGGTTTCTTCTATTTGGATGCCACGCTCGCTGCACTCTGCGAAATTATCCTGCATCCTTTTTAAATGCACAAGAATGGATTCACCTTCCTGCTGTTTACAATACATCTTTCTGCTGCACAGCCTTTTTGACAAGGCTCCAGCTGGTTGGTTGACATTCTCAAGAGCTTTCCAGACTTCAAACGCTGACCTCTTATCTCTGATATTATTCAGCTGATTCGGTTCTACAGCTAGAATAATGGAAGCTCTAGCTTTTTCATCACCTATTAATTCATCCTCATTAGCAGGGCCAGGTTGCTTCTTTACATATTCCCATAAGTCCTGCTTTATTAGCAAAGCCTGCATGTAAATTTTCCAGGAAGCATAGTTCTTCTCAGACAGCTTTTCAAACCTGACTGCTGTTTCCATGTTTGCACTGAATCTGCGACTTAAACAGATGCAAACAAACACACTGATAACAGTCCGGGCAGGCTGCCAAAAACAATTAGCTTCCAAAGCAAACAGATAAGAGCAGAGTCCGTGAGTAGACATACTTAACTCACTTCTTTCCAGGACTTTTCTCTTCAGCCCTCCAGGAATACAAAACAGCTCACCAATTGCAGAACTATATCTCCCACAGCTTCTCAAGTGTTGTCCACACGGACGCTGGGCCCATAACCCTTGTTGGGGTGTAGAAAGACACGCCGTGTCCACCATGACCACCTGCAGAGTTGTTCCATGTCGACAGGACGCCAAGGAGAAGGTTTTCTGGAGAGTCTTCTGCAAAAGACTTCAGGTTGAGAAGGAAAAATTCCTTCACCCCAGCACACTGCCTTGAGCTCTGGCTTGCCAAATAAAGATAGCAACAAGGCCAGCCTTCACTCAACTTGAGGGCTTTAATCTTTGTTCACAGTATATTTACAATAAATATACAGAGTATAGGACAGCCGTCTCTAATACTCATAAATCTCTCTCAAACCAACAAACTGCTTTGCCAACCCCCATCCACAACAAACCCACACTGGAGATAATTCCCATCTCCTATTTATAGGCAGTTACACAATGCCTGTTACATCAGGCATCTCAGATGTGCATACTCTCAAGTGTTGACTCACACACACACCTGCCACTGAAGCTTAACTACTTTCATTACTAAGCTTACAGCTCCATCTTGTGGTCACATCCATGTCATTTCCTGACAAGAAACCAGGATCGAGAGACCAGGAGTCAAGAGACCTTGGGGGAATCCACACTACACAAACAATCCAGTTTGAAACTGGATTATTTTCTATTGCTCCTTCCTATAGCATCCCGGGATTTGTAGTTTTATAAGGTCTTTAGCCTTCTCTGCCAAAGAGTGCTGGTGCCTCACCAGACTACAAACACCAGGATTCCATAAGAAGGAGCCATGGCAAATAATCCACTTTCAACCTGGATTATTTCTCTAGTGTGGATGCTCCCCAGGAATATGAAGAGTTGTACAGAGCTTGCTGTCATCCCATATAAAAATCGATGTTGGGTTACCCCAAACTTTGTCCATTTCAGCAGTAAAGTTTAGGGTTTGCAATGGGGAAAAACCATTTGTTGCTGTCATTGTTAAATAACCAGGAGACAGAAATCTTTTGATAAGCTACACTAAGTCAGCTGGGGAGCTACCAGTAGACCTTTATCTATTCTCCTCTCTCTCCCGAGAGTGAGTGTATTGGTCAGAGTGTAGGAATAGGAGTCTGGAGACCAGGGTTTGCATCTCTGCTCAAGCATGTAAAAACCCACGGGGTGAACTTGAGAAAGTCACACTCTTTCAGACTTAGAGGAAGGCAACAGCAAACCTCCTCTGAACAAATCTTGCCAAGAAAACACCATGATATGTTTGCCCCAGGGTTGTCATAGGTCAGAAGTGACTTGAAGGCACACTGCAACACCAGGCTCTCTCCTGAATTGGAGAATACTATTTTCTTTTGTTATTATTACCTACTTGGCTTGGCTGACTTCGTACACAGTGCTATAAAGTTGTTACTGTTATTTTAAGGGAGAATTAACTACATTGTTCCTTACCTAGTGTACCTTGGACAAAATTCAATTCCCATGCAGTTATTCTCTTATAAGGTTAACTGTTTACACAGCAACAATCAAAGGCTCATTCATACTACAGAATTATAGCACTATAATTCCAGTCTAACTGCCATGTTTCCCATGGAATCCAGGGATTGGCAGTATGTGTGTGTGTGTGTGTTTGTGTGCCTTCAAGTCACCTGTCAATATACGGTGAGTTATGGCCACTCTGAGAGCCTTTTCACCTGCACAGCAGTATGGATGTGTCATAACTTAGGCTGCTGACACACTGCAGAAATAATGCAGTTTAACACCACTTTAACTATCGTGGCACCATCCTATTAAATCCTGGGATTGGTAGTTTGTTGTGGCACCAACAACTCTGACAGAGGAGGCGAATTCTCTCACAAAACTACAGATCCCAGAATTCCATAGCACTGAGCCATGGCAGTTAAAGTGATGTCATACTGCATTATTTCTGCAGTGTGTTAGAAAGCTGAGTAAATAAATAAGAAGGTGCCATGCTCAATTCTTGGCATCTCTGGTTAAAGATGATAGCAGAGGATGTATAAGACTTCTGCCTAGGGCTCTCCTGCATACCATATTTTTTTGTGCTAGCTCAAGAGTGTTATTGGGCTATCTAGCCACTACCCACATCTCTGCCTTCCACTGACCACGTTTCCCCACCTTATTGTAGCAGTGGCTGCTGCTTTGGCCAGTTACCACCACACAGTCCTGCTGCCAGCTGCAATGTGCTGGAGCAGGAAACAGAAGAGTGGCTTTCTGGAGTGCCCATCAGGCCCAAGGGCTCACTCTTAGGGATCCTTCCTCACTGCAAGGCCCTGTGGGTGAAACAGCCTTGGAGATCCCTTATGAGAGTTTATTGGTGTTAACTAAGGGAAGTTCCCAGCTTGGTGGCCACTGCTTTCCTCTCTGATAGTGAGATCTCCTGTCTGCTTGGATTGATATGAGCAGAACCTATAGCAGGACTGGGGAACATGTGGCCCTCCAGATGTTTCTGGACTGTATCTCACCATTGGTTATTTTGGCTAAGGCTGATGGGAGTTGCAGTCCAACAACATCTGGTGGGCCAAAGATTCCTGAGCTACAATTTCATTTAATAATTGAAAGCCCCTTGGTTATGGTTGGTGTGGTGGCATACAAAACTCTTGTGAATATCAAAGCAAATTAGTTCATGATTTGAAATGTGGCCGAAAGAAGGGCAAGCTACCATTGTGCTATCACTGCTTTCCTGCAATGACAGCAATTATTTTAAAATTCTGATCTGATGGCCCCTGTTGGATAAAGTTTTGGATGGCTACACAGGTATAAGTGGTAGGTGGTTGCTTTGTGATTGTGGAAGGCAGGAAAGGCTAAAACCTCCTCCTAATAACATTGATCCACATGGCAATGCAATAGCAGTGGTACTGGATGCTTCATAGTCATGGAGGGTATTTAGCCCCCCTCCACAAGTGCTTCCTTCCAAAATACCTTTACTCTGCTATGATGTCAGCCATAACATCCAATTGTCCTGATCAATCCTCTACTGTCTCATCTTTTCAGCTGCTTTTAAAATGTCCCAGCTTCTCTCTCCTCCCCCACTTCCCCCTTTGTCCTCAGCTTACTTCAATTGCTGCAAACTAAGTTCACACCACAAACATAGCCTTCTCTACACAGGACAAATGAAATCCCCCCCCCTCCATCCCTGTGCCTGGCTCAGACAACGGCCCTGTTCCTAATCCAAACTGTCCAGATGCCATCTAGGCAGCTCCAACAAGAATCTGGAGCCAATACCCCTTAAAACAGAGCAAACAAATGGTTAAAAAAAACTACCAAAGGAGTTTATGAATACCTGAGAACCCATCTCTAAAACAACTAGTAAAAAACAAACACAAACACTGTGGGCTAATAATAATAATAATAATAATAATAATAATAATAATAATAAATAATAATAATAATAATAAAATTTATTTATACCCCGCCTCTCTGCTAAAACAATCGGGGCGGCTTACAAAAATTAAAATACAATACAGATAAAATCCCCAAACACCCCCTACCGCACCCTCCCCCATAAAAAATATTAAACAATTATAAATTAAAACCAACTAATCTAAAATCACAATTAAAAACAATAAATACAATAAAATACTATAAATGGCCAGCGGACTAAAAGAAGCCAGGATCCCCTGAGGCCGGGATCTAATTAGGAAAGGCCTGCCGAAAGAGATCCGTCTTTAGTGCTTTTTAAAAGCTACTCAGGGTTGTTATCTGACGGATCTCGTTCGGCAGGTCATTCCACAATTTGGGGGCGATTACCGAAAAGGCCCTCTGGGAGATTGCAGACAGCCTAGATTTTTGTGGCTGAAGCAAATTCCTCCCAGAGGACCGGAGTGCGTGGGGAGGATTGTATGGGAGGCGGCGGTTCCGGAGATAAGTTGGACCCAAGCCAACTTATCCAAAGCTATAGTGGTATAATGTGTAAACACAAGATGTATAGGAACACAGCAATAGAAGTAACCTGAAATGAACAATGAGAAAGAAATTATAACTTAATGACAATGATACCACATCAAGGATCTAACTAAATATCCTCAAAAAGATTACTCTAAAGTCCATTAGACGTTAACCAACTCCCAAGGTTGCTTGTAGTCAGCTTCCCAGCTAGTAGAGCTCTAGAATGTCCATTTGAAACTATAGAACAATACAGTAGCACCCCCATATCTGTGGGGAATTGGTTCCAGCCCCCCCCAGATAATGAATTTCAGGCCCCCCCACAAATAATGAATAGTGAATGCCCCCATCACCACTGCAGCCACAGAGGCCACCCAAGAGCGAAGTGAAGCGAGACCTCCCTTCCCCTTTCTCCGGATCACCATTACAGCCACTGGAGCTATGCCAGGGGGTGAAGGGAGAAAGGAAGTGAGACCTCCCTTCTCCCTGCCCCTGTTGCCATTGCAGCCACTGGACCCCTCCCAGGGGGCAAAGAAAGCAAGACCTCCCCTCCACTCTGTCACCATTTTAGCCACTGGAGCCATCCAGAAACCTCCTCGCCTCCCTCCCTCCCCCCACTGTTGCCAACCACAAATAATTGAATTAATGGTTAGCAAATCAGAAGATACGGGGCGGGGGGATGCTACTGTATAGCCATAGGAAACTATAGAATAATATATTCCCAAATGCCCTGTGGTAACCTTCTCTAACTGTAGTTGTCAATGAAGTCTTGTATAGAAAGATTTCCCAAAGCGGTCTGGTGTTATCAGGAATTGTTATACAGTTGCCTCTCCACATTCACGAACTCAGCATTCGCGGTTTTGGATATTTGAGGTTTTGGGAGGGGGCCCCCCGCCCTCCCAAAACTGCAACACGGGGCCTCCAGAGGCCCCGTGAAGGCCCGGGGAGGGAAGGGGAAGAGCCAGGGAGGCCTTCACGGGGCCTTCGGGGACCCTCCGAAGGCTCCGTGAAGGCCCTGGGAGGGAGGGGGGAGGGCCGGGGAGGCCTCCACGGGGCCTCGGGAGGGTCTCCTGAGGCCCCGTGAAGGCCTAGGAAGGGACTGGGGAATCCAGAGAAAGTGACTATGGGGCCTCTGGAGGCCCCATTGTCACTTTGGAGGGGGAGGGGGAAGGAAATCATTATTCGCAGATTTTTCACATTCGCGGGAGTCTGGGGAACCTAACCCCTGCGAATGTGAAAGGACAACTGTACATCCAGCCCTGTAACAACATTTAAACTTTTGTTAACTGGATGCCATTAACAGTATATGTTTGTATATCTATGGAAAGTAAATACATTATTACCAACTATATCTTATAAGAGTATACCAGAACAATTGATAACATGTATAATAAATAGAGAACATACAGTCAAGAAGATGAATTCCATACATTGTATCAGCTAGTAAGCAAATGCAACTTAAATAGCCCCAAAACAGAGATGGTTTGGCAGAGGAAATTCACAAGTAACAGCTGAGGTTTAATTTCTCATTAAGCCCATGTGGACCTGTGGTTCTCAACAAAAAAGACCAAATTGCCTCTCTTCTTAAAAGAACAGTGTTGAATTCAAGCCCAGATTGTATTTGGGGGAGGGGGTTTCCACACACGTAGCCTGCATAGTGTCCGGCGCCACCATTTTCTGGCTGGGTCACACGCATCATGTCTGCTGAGGCCACCATGAGGTGCCCAGCCATGTGACCATGGCCTGACACCTTGTTGATGCCTCATAAGAAGTGAACAGCACAAGGAAGAGAAGCACCAGTTCACATGCAGGCTGAGGGTACGTGGACACCTCTCTGTTGCCACAACAGAAGGGCATGTAAAGGGGGGGCGATGCCATAGGTCCGGGGCTGGAATATTCTGGCCAGAATGTGGAGTATTCTGGCCAGTGTAGACAAGCCCATAGTTTGTATTCAATTAACTCACAGTGTGTGGTGGAGTCTCCCTCTTTGGAGGTTTTTAAACAGAGGCTGGAAGGCCATCTGTCAGGAATGATTTGATTATGTATTTTTGCATGGCTGGGGGTTGGACTGGATGGCCCTTGAGGTCTCTTCCCACTCAATGATTCTATGATTCTAACTCAGCAATAGCAATAGCACTTACATTTCTATACTGCTTTATAGTGCTAAGTAAGCACTTTCTAAGTGGTTTACAATGTGTTAGCTAATTGCCTGCAATAAGCTGGGTACTCATTTTACCGACCTATAGAAGGATGGAAGGCTGAGTCAACCTGGAGCCCTGCAGGATCAAACTCACAACGTTGTAGCTTGCAATACTGGCATTTAACCACTGTACCAGCAGAGGGGAGAGGAGAAGAGGGGGTGGGAACTTGCCCTTCCCAGCAAACTCAGGCAAAAGCACTCAGCTGTAGCCTCTTCTAGCTTGTGTGTTTTTCTTCATTAATAACTTTTGCCACTTTGCCCCACCCCAAAGTTGTACATCTTGGTTTTCACCTATGAAATGTTGGAGGGCATGCATCAGCTGCTTCAGGATTGCTGGAAGGTGGGCTGGGTGTTTTTGCTCCTTCCCAGTATTCCCAACAAGCCTTGCTGTTTCTGTGCTGTCCTCAGCAGTACAGAAGCAGAGCCTCTGAGTGTCATGGGGAAAAGGCAATCAGTGGCAGCGGAGGGTAGCCACAGTACAGGGGACAGTACAGTCCCTTTGTAGCCACCTCCTGCCTGCATTGGCATGCCGTGCTCCTTTGCTGTCAGGATCTGCCTCTCCCTGCAGGACTGGGCCCCTGGCTGCTAAAGCTGGCTCTGCCTCTCTGTGCAGGACTAGGCCCTGGTTGTGGAAGTCTTGAAGGAACCAGGGCCAAGGTGTCAGGCACAGCTGGCTGCACTCATATGGCACACCTGAGGCAGCCAAGAGAACTGCTATTTAAGAGCAGCATTCTCCCTTTAGCCTTTGCCACAGAATTATGTTCTTCTGTGCTGTTTGTAGTGGGGCTGCAGACTTGTGTTTGGATCTTCACTTGGTTCTTGAACCTGCCTTTGCCTCAGGCCCCTGGATGACTGGTATGTGTTTGACCTTGACTTGCATTTGGACTCTGGCTTCTTTGGATTCTTGTCTCCAATGTACCTGACCCAGTACTCCTTTTCTGGATCTACCTTTGCCTGTGGCCCCCTGGACTCCTGATACATGTTTGACCTTGGCTTGTTTGTGGACTTTGGCTTGTCACTGATCCTATCTGGACTTTGGCTTCTTGTGTTCTGTGCCCCTGACCCAGCCTTCTGGGCCTGTCTTGCCTCTGACCCTTGGGTTCTGGTTCTCCATCTCCCTTCCTGCCTGAGCCCTGGTGTCTTTGCTCCAAGAACCTGCTGCCCACACCCAGGATCCTTACACTTCTGGGATGTAAGTCTTTGCTATTTTTCTTCTTGAAGGAAGCAATGAGTACAGTTGTCCCTTCACATTTGCTGGGGTTTGGTTCCAAGACCCCCTGTGAATACACAAATCTGTGAATACTTAAGTCCCATTATATTCAATGGCATAGCAAAATAGTGTCCCTTATATAAGATGGCAAAATCAAGGTTTGCTTTTTGGATTATTATTTGTTTAAGAATATTTTCAAGCTGTGAATATTTAAATCCATGAATGCCAAATCTGTGAATGTGGAGGAACAGCTGTAATTCTAGCAATTTTCTTCCCACTTTAAAAATAAGTAATTGAAAAGTGTGCAGTTTTCAAAGACTATTTGCAGTTTGGGACTTATTCTGTGCAAAACTCACATCTGGGATTTTTGTGTGTATAGAAACATAACTTTCTGCACAAGTAACAACATTTTCTGTACAGAAATATGTTCTGTGCAGAACATACTGTTTTATGTTCACAAGATGCTGTTTTCTGTGCAAAATAACTACCACGTGTGATTTTTTTTTGCACAGAATATAAATCCGCAACTGCAGCATTTTCTGTTCCTTGCACAAAAAAATAATAATGCTGTTTTCTATACAGAACAACTACAGGCACATTCTGTCTAGAGTCCCAAACTGCAAAGATTCTTGTTAGTCCAGAATTCTTCTCAACATCTGAGAAACACTTTTATCAACCATTTTTCAATTTTTTAAAAAAATTCTTCCTGTCCCTAGCTCCTGGGATGTACTTTAATGCAGTTAGCTGGGACTATACGTATGGCCCCTTTGTCTTGCCTGATGTGTTCCTATTTGTTAATTCCCTGCACAAAATACAGTGCCTGCTGTGAGAGAGGGAAAGTAAAAGAGGAGGGGGCTGAACCAGAGTCATAAATGCTCACTTCTGTATGTTCTGTACCCTCTAAGGTACCTCACCATTGCACCTTCCCTCCATGCCTAGAATATGGGTAGCAATCAGGTATGATTCCTAATGATTACTATTAAAATATAGCTCCTTTCAGGAACAAATAAACATTATTAAACAAGTTTGCAATGCAAATACAGTAAATCTGCAACAATTGATAATTTTCAGTTGCAAGTATGTAATAATATTATACAATACCAATGTTAGTCTACAATTAATTAACGAACATGTTGCCAATATAATAGTCTCAAATCAAACCAATAATCATCTTAATATCTCAAAAACCATCAATATGGTGCCAAGATATATCAGAACAACTTCATCATGAAGATAGTGGGTAAGATGAGATGTCTGGACAACACTTCAATGGAGGAGCAAACTGATTAAGTATATAAACAGTAAATGGATTGTATCAAGAAGCAAGAAGATTAAGATTAGTTTCTCCCGGGTAATGTAAAACTGTTTCATTTCAGGAGTGATTTTTTTAGCTTATGGCTAAAGTCTATGTTGCTTCAGCAAGGATCTGTGAAATTCCTAACTGTAATCTTATTTTTCTTCTTGCCTTCCCTCCCTTCCTTCACCGAAGCATCTCTTTTAACAATGAGTTTTGGAGATGGGAAGGAGGGTGGAACATTCCATGGATATCCTTCCCCCCCTGATGCTGGAGCTAGGGTATAATACAAGTTGGACCCCCATATCTGTGGGGGTTTGGTTCCCAGACTTACTGTGGATACAGGAAATCGTAGATAACAACAAACCCTATTAAAGTAATGGACTTATGGTAAAAATGTATGATAGACTTGCCTTGGAGGACCTAGAAGATGTCTAGAGAGGATGCCTCTCTAGGCATTTTCTAGGATGACTTTGTGGTCTGTGTCCTTGTTTTGTGTTCCGCAGATAACTGAAACCATGAATATTGGTTCCACAGATACGGTGGCCAACTGTATTGAAACCACTGGGGCTAACCCATAGTGATTTGGGTCCAAATGAGTCTTGGGTGTCAAGAAGATTTTTAAGTCTGAGTCTGGTCTTTTGCATAAGAAATTACAGTAGGAAAAAATGAGAGAAAGAACTTTAAGTAAGTGTGCACCGAAATTACAGTCTCTATTGTGGTCTCACAGCCACATTTCTATTGCAGTGTAATTGAAATCATTTTGCAATTTCATTATTTATTCATGGACAAAATAGGGAAGGACCCACAAAGTGTAGACAGGCAAGATTGCCCGCAGTGATGTCACTAATGCTGTGGCAAACAAGAAAGCCTGATAAGCAGGAGATGGAATTTCCCATCTCAGGGAACACACAGGTACCTCAGAATTCTTTTTAAGGTGGTGGCAGCAGTGGGGGGCGGGGAAGGGAGTGCCAAATTGGCAAGCAGGTTTTTATTCATTTCTGCCTAGTCGCAAGTACTTGCAGGCAAAGGATAAATTACCCGTCCATGATTAATACGAAAACTCTTACATGCACAGTATGTACTTAGAAGTGTCCTCCATGTGTTTGATGTAGTTTACTCCCAAGTAAGTGCATGCAGGATAGATTGCTAACAGCTTTTACTGTTCCTGAGAGGGCTCAATGACAATCATTGACTTAATATTTTTTTAGTGCTTGATTATTTGGTACACTTTTGTTTGATAATGCCTGAACAGGCTCAACTACGTAGGAGTCCTAGAGGTACAATTTTACCAGATTATTTCAGGGGGACTCAGCCTCCCTACCTTTTCTTTTGTGGGGGGCTTAAGCCCCTCTGCCCTCCTGCATTCTGTGGTGTATGGAAGTGGGACATCTTATGCCTGTGATGGAAACCCAGTTAGAACAGCTGCCACAATACTGGGTTAGATAACAAGATGGACAAACGTCCCAATAAAATAAGGCACTGCCTTCTATTCCTGAAGCAGTTGGCATAGCAATAAATATGGCTCTACCTCCCTGTAGAAACCTTCCACATCTAGCCACAATAATTCACTTCCTTGCGACACTTCACTTTAGTTAATACTTCTAGGTGATTCCAGACATTCCAACAGTGCTTACACTTTGGATTAGGGTTGTTGGAATGTATGTCAATAAATTTCACCATTTGCACCTAGTGCATATTTTTATGAGAGAGAGGAGAAAGACTTTGGGCTCACTGAAAGCTTGGCTTTCATTTACAGCCACTGATAGCCAAGAGGACAAAGCTCTTGGTTAAAGGCAAAAGTATCCCTCACCCACACTCTGAACCTGTGCTGTACTTTTAAGCTATATTTCAGAGGCTCTTAACCTTTTCTTTACCAGGCATCCCCTTTAAAAGTCTCTTGATGCAATGGACCCCCAAGACTTAACTCAAGATTTAAAACCCTAAATAATAATAATACCTAACAATAATAATACAATTACACCATTCATTAAATATTCCCTCAGAGGCACTGGAGGTGGAGGGAAAACTTTTCTTCTGCTTCTTCCTGCAAGTTTGTGGCTGGAGTGTATTGAATGGCAATGCACAGGCCAAGCCAGCCAGCCTTTGCCTTGTCTCCTGTCACATGGCTGCTCCACTATGGGGAGAAGGGGGGCTGAGCAGCCTTCAAGCCTTTGCAGGACACCGTCACCCTCTGAGGGACTGTGGACCCCAGGTTAAGAACCACTGCTATATTTAATTAGGTTACTTGATGACAATTCATGTGCAAGAAGAGTAATCTTGTAACAGACCAACACTCCCTCCCACAACAAACAGAAACATGGAAACTTGGTTGGGGGCAGTTCCTACTTCACAGGCGGACATATTGAGGACAATGCCCCCCTCAGAATTTTACCCCATAAAATTTTCAAATACTGTAAAACCTGACTTGAGTTGTGCCCCACCCCATGAATTTTTTCCTTCAGTTGCCGAATTTCTCAGATTGCAGAGAGTGAGATAGTGAAAATTGCTCAGTCCTAGGACTCTTATATTTGCTGTGTTCTCATTTCCTTGGACACTTTGCCTGCCCCTTTTCTTTCATGGGGGGTGGAATTCTTATTGGAGGCAGTATTCTCAGTTTGCCCCACACCCCATAGCTACACCCTTCTCCGTTTTCTTTGCAAAATTACTGCAATGCTAGAAGTTTGGGAACAACAATATAGGAAAAAAATATGGGGGGGATTCTTATTGAGAGCAATACCTTCATTTTGCCTCACCCATCCCCACCGCTTTGCAACAATCTTATTCTGCATACCTTCTGAGTAAAGCATGGAAAACAGAAGGAAGTCAAATTTGTGAACAGGGAGTGGCAGAGGGGGGAAATGGCAAAGAGAATAAATGGAGAAATGAGAAGTGCTCATGTGTTCAATGTGTTTTCTTTGAAGAAAAATGATGTATATTCTTGCTCAGAACATGTTTTCTGCACAGTAAAATCACATGTAATTCTGCATAAATAAAGATTTCCTAAAGCATGAATAGTGATTAGCAACTATGCAGAAATCTTCATGCTCTCATCCGGTGGATAGACTACTGCAGGAATTATTTGTTCTTGCATCTCAGGAGAAAAAACACAAAGATTTACATCCCTAGATGTAAATTTACATCCTTCAATGTCCAACGTAGCTTACCTGGAGTTGATCTTGGTGGAGTCTCATAGGGCCAAACTGCACATCTGTTCCCATAGCCTAGAAACAAGAACAGGGCAATTTTAAGTATTCTGTGTAGTATCAGGTATGTGGGAACTATTACCTCCTGGCCACACACAAAAGTGTTTTATTTATTCACACTTTAGAGATATGCACAACATAGCACCGAAAAGGAGACAAATTAAGTGACTGTTTTCTGACTGATTTTCAAAATCAGAAGAGGTATTAGTCACAAAATGTGCTTGATAGCTACATGCATTTTCATGCACTATTTGGAAAAAAAGCTTTTTAAATATTGGCATTTAAAGCAATGACAACCAGACAGCATAAACAAAGCATTTGATTGACAATTTGGATGAGCTCTTTGTTTCTGTAGCGGAGGAGGTAACAGGTGTGGATGAATGAAATCTGCCAACTCAGACAACCAAAGGAATTGCAAAGGCTTTGAAAAGTATTAGATAAACAATGGAGGTGAACAAACCTGTGAGTTAAGTGGAACTTCCACGGTTAAAGATACTTTACCGCTAAGTGGGCAACTGTTGCTGTTATGTGCCTTTAAGTTTACGCCAGCTTATGGCAATGCTGTCTCAGGTTTTTCTTGGCAAGATTTATTCATAGGAGGTTTGCCATTGCCTGCCTCTGAGGCTGAGAGAGTGAGACTTGCCCAAGGTCACCCAGTGGGTTCCCAGGGCTGAGCAGGGATTCGAACCCTGGTCTCCCTGACATCTAGTCCTACACTCAAACTACTGTACCGTGCTGGCTCTTGTGTGTGAGGGGTGCCGATACGCCTCTCTTCTCAGTTTCCCCAAAGCACTGGACTGGCTGCTAGTGGACAGAGAAATCAAGACTAAATGCACTGTAGCTCTGATGCTACAAAGGTAACTAATGTTCACATCCTATTGTCATGATGCAAATCACATGTGCTAGGAACACACACTAATGGCTGAAGTATATGCTACATTAAATAATTAGCATGTGGTTTAGGATCATTTAGGTTTTAAAAAATTCTCTCAGCATGATGTGCTGCTGTTGGTGTCCATAAACTGGCATTGTATACACACACTCTCAGTTAATGTTCTGCATGCTGATCATTTTACACTATAATCCTGCCAATGCCATCCACCACCCAATAAAGAATAATAATTGAAATGGTCTAATTAGGGACAATCCCCCCTTTCCCCTGTTTTAAAATAAAATTGTCAGCAAGTATTTTGATGGGGCAAGGAGCAGAAGATTTTACAGACACACTCACACAACCATAAGCTGCTCAGTAACAAGCAGATTCTGATGACGATGAAAGTGGAGTTTTAACAATGTTATTCTTCGCAGTAAAACCACAGTTTATGATCCCATGTAATCCTCTCCTGTCCAGAATTTCTTCCAATGAGTAATTTTAAAGAGCCAGCAGCTGATCCCACATGCCACATAAAGGCCTTTTGGAAATTACATGGTTTCTCCATGGCTCTCTTGCTTGAAATGCAGTCCTTAAGATTCCTCAGATGCCCTTTCATTTATTACGCTGGAAATTACCCATTTAATTTTAAATTTAAACTCATGCCAAACAAGAGAAAGAGGAGCAGGGAAACAAGCGGGAGGGGAAGGAAGTTGGGGTAAGTTGAGTCCTTATCCAGAGTGGTGTATTCGAGGCAGTTCAAATTGACATTCTCCAACAAGGCAACACCAATTCTACTACAAAAGGGGGAGAATGGTGGATTCTGTTCCTTGTATAAATTAAGTTTGTGCAATTGTCTTTATTTCTGCTATCTGAAACATTCCCCCATTAACCAGGGGTTTACATGGCCTCTAAGATCTATTCCAACACTAATATTCTACACAGGTTGACACCGAGCCCCCTCCCCTATATTCACATGGTATATGTTCCAAGACCTCCTGTGGATACCTGAAACTGGATAATAGAGAATGCTTTTATTTTCAATGAGACACATGCTGGAAGTTGACCATAGCATTGCACTGGAGGACCTAGAAATGCCTAGAGAGAACAAATGTTTTTGGACACAGATAAGTGAAACTGTGGATACTGAATCCATGGATATGGGGTTGATCTGTAATTTGCAGGTGATCTGCAGCAAAGCCCCACCATTAGCAGGTATTTTCAACATATGCAGGTTGCCAATTGGACCAAACTACCTAGCCTGGTCTGTTTCTGTGACATTAGCAGCAATTAATGCTTTTCTTGACCTAGAAGTAAACATAATCATATCTACTCATCAGTACAGATCAGTTTTCTGGCTAAGGTACAGCTTCAAAGACTAGCGCAAAAGCTGGCAAAATGGAGAACAACAGCTACCCTCTATAGTATCCTTACAGTAGGACCAGATATTGGGAAAGTTACTTTTTAAGATTACAAACTCCAGAATCATCCCACCAGCATACTCACTAACCATACTTGCTAATGAATTTTGGGAGCTGTAGTCTAAAAGAGAGAACCTTCCTAAGCTCTTAACAGGACTGTTTTGAGGTGCCCTGCTGCATCGCATCTTAGGCCTTTTTAGTTAAACACCTTGTCTCCCATGTTAGCTAGTAAGTCCTTGCACAGTGCATGAAGACAAGACCATCTTGGACATGTGCAGCCAAGCTATATTAGAATGTGGTCAAGATGGTAAAAGTTATTAATGAGGAAGGACACACAAGCTAGGGGACTTACTGCATGCTGAAGGAAAGTGGCAGTGCAGCAGGAAGGTTCCTTCTTCCATGCTGCCTTACTGCATGATGATGTTCTTCCAGTGTTCTGCTGTTCCAGTCCTGTGGGAAACCGAGGTAAAACTGTGTCTTTTTGCTAACCGTTTTTTTCAGTTAGCAAAAAGATGCGGTTTTAACTTGGCCTCCCAAGGGACTAGAATGGAACAATGACGTCATTGTGCAGTAAGGTAGGATGGAAAACAGAACCTTCCAGCTGCACTGCCGCTTTACTTTGGCATGCAGTAAGCCCCTAGAAGAGGCTGCAGCAGTCTACTTTTGCCTGAGCATACTGGGGAGGGCAAGATCCTTCCCCTCTGCTGAGTTAATGCAAACTCCTTTTGCAGCTTGAACTCAGTTTGCTACAGTGGAAGTAAGATGACAATATGGAAAACTGGGAGGAGGTGGGAGAAGCTGGAAGATTTAAAAAGCGTCTTAAAAAGTGGGATGGCAGAGGATTCATTGCTGTCCTTGCCAAACTGGGACAGCCTGATGGTATGAAGGAATAGCCTTCCTTCCTTCGGCAATGGTTAGTCAGTGATATACTGCTCCTGGACATAGGGGCTCTATTTAGCTACTGTGATCACTAGTCCCAGGGGCTGTCTAAATGGTGAAAATACTCCTTGTGGAATTTGAGGAGAAGACGACATGTCTTAATGGGGTCCACAAGCGTTATGCAGTATTCAGAAGTGTGTGTGTGTGGGGAGGGAGAGAATTGCTGAAACTCTGGAGGAAAAATCTTTGCAGCTTTTCCTGGAATTCTTCAAAAGCAGCATGGGAATGTGTATTCCCCCTCATTAGGACAGTGATTTGGTATGATTCTGGTAGTACAGGAAGTGTGAAACTGATTGGCCAGACAAGCATGGGGGCGGGGCTTGCTAACAAGGCGGGTACCTGGAGCTGCCTTTTTTTTTCTTTTCTTAGCGAGTGATCACTAAAGTGATAAAGTGGGGTGTTTCTAGTTTGTTTTGTTGCCCTATTAAATCAAAAAAGCACTCTGTGGCTGTAGTGCATCTTGGACATTTAAAAAAATCAGTTTGGTGGAAGCTAAGTACTTATACGAGTAAATCACTTGTGGCAGCCATCTTGGATGCAAAGCTTATGGGGGCTTCTCTGGGCAAAAACACCAGTAAGACAAGTCGCTGTGACTTGCTATTACTGTGGGGCACTAGGTTTTTTTTTGGGGGGGGGACTTGTATAGATGAGCCCCCAGACAGACCAACAGAAGGTGAGAGCAAGGGGCCTTGAAGTTTCCTGTCCATAGTTAACACTTGGATATCACGCTGGGACCGACATTAATATTCTGAGCAAAGATAACACTAAATCTGCTGTAAAAGGATGGTGGGGAGAGCCCCCTGCCACCCTTTTACAGCAGAATTACTATTAGCTTTTTTCATAATATTAACATCTATAAATCCACACCAGGTTTTTTGTTTAGCAACTCAAAACAAATTTTATACATGCAGGAAGATGAGTGTGTTGATTTCAAGGATGTGAAATGTATCTTTTACCGTCAGTGTCTGACATCACCATGGTGCCAAGTCAGTCAATAATTTTGTGTGTACCCCACTTGAAAACAGCAAAGCATGCCTCAATGACCTCAGTGATGGTGGCTTTGCAAGGCTTAGAGAAACAAAAATGGAACAACTTGGTTAACAAATTGGCAAAATCAGCAGAAAAAGAAAAAAAGCACAGAAGGCATAGATTGCATAACAGATGCCATTTTTTCCTCAACAACAACAACCACACAATGTAATTCAGTTCCAGAGAAATCTTTGTTCCTCTAAGGCAATGTTCCCACTTGCAGATGAGGGCTACCTGAACTTTTCAGTCGCCTGGAGCCTGCCCATTGCATATTCACACCCAAATGTATGCCTATCCAAGTCTTGGTTTAGTCTGGCATAACATGTTCAGTCCTCACCAAACCAGAGAGGTACTCTGGGTTTGCATTGTGGTTTGTTTCTTATCACTCACCAAAGGGCCATTCATACTATACAATTATAGTCCTGTGATTCTATTTTAACTGCCATGATTCCATCCTATGAAATCCTGGGAGTTGTCTAAACCAGTGGCTCTTAACCTTTTCTTTACCAGGGACCCCCTTTAAATATATTTTGTTGCTGTGGACCCCCCAAGACTTAACCCAAGAGTAAAATCCTAATAAAAATAACAATACCTAACAACACAATTACACCATCCATGAAACCTTCCCTCAGAGGCATTGGAGGGGGGAGGGAAGACTTTTCTTCTTCCTTCATGTTTGTGGCTGGAGGGACCTGAATGGCAATGCACAGGCCCAGCCAGCCAGCCAGCCTTGGCTCCTGCCATGTGGCTGCTCCACTGCAGGGAGGAGGGGGGATGAGCAGCCTTCAAGCCTTCGTGGACCCCACGAAGGGGGGGGGTCTGTGGACTACAGGTTAAGAATCACTGATCTAGATGGTGAAAATACTTCTCATAGAATGCAAATAGAATACAATCTGTCCCAACACACTGCAAATGAGATTTGCGATATTCAGAAGGAGGAGGGCTAAAAGCTCCACTAACTATGCAGTAAAAGAGTTCATGGTTTTCCCTGAGGTTTTCTGGAAAATTCTCATAGATGTGCATTTTTGCATATGTGGACATCAAAATGTGTCATGATGTGCACTTTTGCTCTGTTGCCCTTTAGTGGAGTATGTGAACAATCCATTCAAATAGATGCATATGCATGCAAATTGGCCAAAAAAAAAATGGTGGAGACAAAGCACCGTTGCTGTGGATGGGCAAAAATGTGCACTCACTTGCACTATACCATCACATCTAGACTGACCCCTGGCATTTGTAGTTTGGTCAGAGGCACTGGAGCACTCTGGCTGAGGAATGCCACTCCCAGGATTCCACAGGATGTAACAATAGCTGTTAAAGTGGAATTGTAGTGCTATAATTCTGTAGTGTGAATGGGTCTCTTTTCAGGGTTGGCCCAATGATTACCTGCACAAAGGCCCTTCGTTGGGCAGCACAAGCACTACAGAAAACTACTGCAGGAAAACTGAGTGCTCTGTCACCAGTAATGTAATGGAGCCAGATCCTACAGGGTCAACGCACAAGGATTTTTTTTCATTAGCAGAAATGATGACGTTATCTGGGTTTTCTCACTGATGGTATACTGTTGTCAGTCTTCCCTGTTGCAATGCAAAGTAAATGATGATAGCTTTGGCGATAATGGGCAAGTTTTGGAGTTTTATAAAAGGCCTGCTTCTGGCTAAGGCAAAAACTGTTCAATCTACTTTGTTGAGTTGGATCAACACAACTGTCTACAATTTTTGGTACAGGTTGACACCCCCCCCCCATCTGTGTACCACATCTCTTAGATGGTAATTCTGAGGGCAGAAACTGTAATGGTTCCTTTAAATTTCTGTACAGTCCCTAGAAAACTTCAGATTCTTAACAACAAGGACAGCAGGAATTAATGTGGTAACTAACCAATACCTATACCACACTTTCGCAATGCTATCTCCCTTCCCCCAGGATCAAATACCTGGAGATAGGTTATTTGCTAAGTTAAACAACAACAACATTGGAAAGAATCCTAAAATAGACAAGGCCAAAGACATGTGACTGGTGAGAATCAAAGGGCAAACAAACTAGACACTGACCTGGCATAACCCATAAAAGCACTTCAGGTTTCTCCTTCTTTGCCATGAGTCATCCCATGTCAGTCTGCCAGAGCAAAAGCTACAGGGGGGAGGCGGGGAAGCCAACTAATGGGTTCTCTTCCCACAGAGTTAAAAAGATTTCTGTGAGCTTGCTTTGCAAGAATACTTTGCAAGTACAGTGGAGGAGTGTTTGGGGGAGGATAGAAAAGTCAATTTCATCACATTTGGGGTGATAGGAAGGTAAAGAACATTCACCTATTTACTCATCCTTGATGATACATGATGTTCATTCTTGAACAAGAAGGAAAAGACAATAGTTTTCTTTAATTTCTGCTGGAGTTTCTGCAAAAGCATTACTGCTTGCATTTTTTTAAAACAACAATAACAACAACAGTATTTTTGCACAGAAAGGTATTTCATGCAAAAGCATTGGTTTTGTGAGCAAAAAATATAGGATTTTGCACACATACACCCAGCAGGATTGTGGACGAAGTTCTATCAAAGCCCATCTTCCAGAGCAAATCAGCTTGGTTTGGTCCAATCCAGAATGATCCACGATTAAATTGTGGCAGGCCAAAGTAACGGATTAGACAGTGCTGCTCCTAAGCACGCTGTCAGGTTACTGGGCATTTCAGTATGGGTGAAAAAAAAGGCATGGAAATTGCTTCCCTGTGTCCCCTCTCCTTTGCCATTTGAGATACATCATGGTGTGACTGGAAGGTTTTGAAACAGGTTGGAATGACTGCTATAGCTTCCAAAATCCATGACAAAAGTCTCATGGGCATTTCATAGAATCATAGAGTTGGAGAAGACCACAAGGGCCATCCAGTCCATCCCCCTGCCATGCAGGAATATACAATCAAAGCATTCCCGACAGATGGCTATCCAGACTCTGTTTAAAAACCTCCAGAGGCAGCACATTCCACTGCCTAACAGCACTTACTGTCAGGAAGTTCTTCCTAATGTTTAGGTGGAATCTCTTTTCCTGTAGCTTGAACCCATTGCTCCGTGTCCTAGTCTCTGGAGAAGCAGAAAACAAGCTTGCTCTATCATCAGCATGACATCCCTTCAAATATTTAAGCATGGCTATCATGTCACCTCTTAACTTTCTCTTCTCTGGGCTAAACATACCCAGTTCCCTAAACAGCTCCTCATAGCGCATGGCTTTTCTGACCCTTCAAATTGCAGCAGGTGCTGGGAGAGCGCATGGGTGAGATCGCTGGAGTTATACTGTATTTCTCTGTTTCCCACCTTTCCTATTGCACTCTTTAAATTAGGATCCGCTCTGCATTAGGTAAAGGGCCGAGAAGACCTGAGGGTGGTGCACATGTACGCTTTGGTTTGTTCTTAGTTTGAGATGGCATTCTTCTGTTCTGGAACTGCTTCTCTGCGTGTATTCATGAGACTTAGCTTACAAGAGGTTTGGTTAAATTCTCTTCTCAGGGTTAAATTGAATGTAACTCTTCATGAGCTATATGTGTCGATGTTTTGTGGGACAGAAGCGGCTTTTTATTCATTCATCACAGGCTTAAATTCAACTATTCTGGTGCAATAACCATCTGTTTTTGATGAAGCAAGGCTCCCATGTAAAGGAGATACTTTTTAAAAACCACACATTTTACTCATTCTTCACTAGCACCAATGCATTGTTTCTTTGTTTGGGCCTCAGAGAGGCCCTACTAACCATTGTAAACTCTCCTATGCTATGTTGGAATCTGTTTCTCTTCATTCAAAAATTTAATCACTAATTTTTTAGAAGTATCACAAAATAATTTTTTATTGATTGATTGATTTTGTTTTCTTTATATCCTGCCTTTCTCCTGGGATGGGACAAATTAAAAAGATTTTTTTAAAAAAATACTTATCAACCTGGATAATCCCAGCAACAATCCCAACACTTTGTGAAGTTAGGTTGAGAGGTACATGTAATAGCACCTGGACTTTCTCTGTAGCAGCACCTGGACTGCAGAACTCCCTACCCAAGAAAGTTACGCTGGCCTCATCTCTTTTATGTTTCTGGCAGGTAGCAGAAACAGTGCTGTTCTGCCTGGTATTCAGTGTTTGAAAGTGCTGTCTTAAGTCTTTCAAAACTGGGTTCTAGGATTGGTTTTAGATTGCTTTCATGAGTTTTTAAGGAGTGTTTTAATATGATTTTAAAATGTGTTTATCTTTGTATTGTTTTCATTGGCTTTGGTGCTATTGTTCATCACCATGGGAGCCCTTCTGGGCTAGGAGATGAATACAGAAATACAGTCAGATCAACGTATCCGTGGGTTCCTGGACTTACCACAGATACTGGAAACTGTGGATAACAGAGGACCCTATTAAAACAATAGGACTTCTGGTTATCAATACTGTAGAGTTGCATTGGAGGACCTAGATGTCTAGAGAGGGTGCCTCTGTTCCTGTTTTGTGTCCCGCGGATAACTGAAACCGTGGATATTGGTTCCACGGACACAAGGGTCCAACTGTACTAAAAATGAATGAATGAATCCATCCAGAAAGACACACAGACATACCCTTGTTTGGTGTACATACTGGTAACAGTTTTCATAAAGAGTGATTAGCAAAGGCATATAGTGCATTTGGAAGACTTTACAAAAGAGTCTGGAGTAATAAACACCAGAGGCGAAGCATAAAAATCAGTGTGTATAGAGCCATTGTATTGTCTATTCTCCTTTATGGGTCTGAAACATGGGTCACCTATCGCCACCACTTATGACTCCTCGAACACTTTCATCAGCGCTGTATATGCAGAATCCTAAATACACACTGGACTGTCTATGTGATGAATGAGCAAGCAGGAATCACCAGCATTGAGGCCATGATACTGGGAACACAGCTGCGCTGGGCAGGGCATGTGACTAGGATGGAGGACCATCGCCTCCCCAAAATAGTACTCTATGGTGAACTCGCCACAGGTCAGCGTAAGAGGGGCGCTCCAAAAAAGTGATACAAGGGCTCCCTGAAACAACATCTCAGGCTCGGCCAAATTGATCACCAACAATGGTCCGCCCTGGCCTCACATCGGGAGGCATGGAGACGCACTATCCACAATGCTGCAGCCTTATTTGAGAACTCATGCTGACAAGTCTTGAAGAAAGAATCACAACCCGGAAACATCACCCAAGGAGACTTTCTGCCTGCTGTGCTTTCTGCAATTGGACTTGTTTATCTCGATTGGCCTTTTTAGCGCGCTTGCAGAAAGCGCGGGATGAGTCCTTCATGAATCTTCGTTTGCGAAGAAAAGCCAGAGAGAGAATTTTTTTCAATAAAAACAACAAGACTTTAAAGGAAAAGGGTCAGATCTTTCAAGCGGCCTAATCAAATTGGAGGGCTCTGCACAATCTTAAGAAATGGTGGTGTGCATCATGTGTATGCACATGCATGCACACACACAGAGATAACATCCCCTGAGTCTGGGCTGGCAGTTCTCATTTGTTGTAGTTATATGCCCATCAAGTCAACTTCGACCCTATGAATGAGAGACATCTAAGACCTCTGGTCACCAGCTGCCTTCCTCAGGTCTTGCAGACTCAGGGCTGTGGCTTCCTCAATTGAATCAAACCACCTGTAGTATCCTCTCCTTCTTTTCCAATTGTCTTCCACTTTGCCAAGCATTATTGTCTTTTCTAGATCTTCCTCCTGTCAGCTTTCTTCACTGTCTAGCTTTCACACCCATACATAGAAATCATAAATACAATGTTCTTGTAAGAGAACTTTATGCCTCTGATTTGTCTCCAGAGACTCTTTTGTAGGGAATGATTAAACTGGGGTGGAGTAAGTCCCTGCTCAATAACCAACTTTTTGAATACTGTAAGGAACTGTGCTAAACTTTCTCTACCCACCAAAACAGTTGAAATGCAAACACACATACACACAGTGACACAACCTTCTGCTGTTGACTGGAGCTCAATTTGATTACAATGCTAGTTTTGCAACACAAGCTGGCAATGAGTATAGAACTGGCAACCTGTGAGATATCAGAAGGCACATCAACTTTGTGTGCCATCGCAACCCAGCTCTGGTTGAAGGGGAGTCTCTCAAAGCCAATAAACCAGAGCAGGTTGGGTAGAACTCCCTGAGCCCCTATTAAGCCTTCAAAGCTTGCTTCTCAATCTGAGCAACTATGAGTCTCTCCCCTTGCTGGCTATGGATGACCTCTGCCTTGTTTTGCCTTGCCTCCAGTGTGACATAGGTCTGACGCTCACAAAAACAGCTCTCCTGTCAAGCTATGCTCCTGAAAGAAGATCCTCTTAATCCTCTTGTACTAAAATAAAACACTTATGTTGCTTGAATTGTGGGGCAGTTTTGGACTGGGATGAGAATTCTAGTATAACAAATGCTGCATCACTGTTTCCAGAATCAAGCACACTATACCTAAACACCCAGAGCTGGCAAACACAAGGTGGAATAAAAACAAACATATACTACACTTAATATACACATACAGGCATACTTCGGTTAAGAAAGGGCTTGTCTACATGGGCAATTTACCCTGGCTTGTCCCCACTGGAGAGCCCTGCAGTCCAAATGGAGTGGGTGTGGCAGTGCTGGAGTGGGCAACTGCAAACTGTTTAAAAGGTGATTTTGTATAATAGAGGAAAGGAAATTCACCCCTGCTTTTTTTTTGGCCAGAAGAAGGCAGTCTGGGGACTCTAGAAGGATCAAGGGATGTAAAAACAGCCTGGGGGATGGTGGATGTGACCCCAGGACTGCACCTTGTCCACCCTTGCACTACAGCGAGACATTTTAGGGCCCCAGATTTGCGTTTGTTACAGACCATCTACAGCTTTAGATCTACAGTTTAGGCATTTGGCAACATTGGCACCTGCACAGGTGTAAAGATGTTCCCAGTTTTCAGCAACTTGCCACGTGGTTTTTACCTCCCTACAAAAAATACAGCTGGAATTTTAAAAGGACCAACAAAGAATTATTTAATTTTTTGCCATTGGGGTATTCCCCCCCCCCTCATTCTTTGTAATGTGTTGGGACAAAATATCCCATGCTGGTTTTTGGCAAATTATGGTACACCAAATGAGAAGTGATGTGCTTTGCTCATCAGCAAGTTAGCCCCATCTGGGAAAAACAGAAGTTCCTTCCTTTCTGTTTAAATACATTATGGTCAGGCAATATAGAGAAGTATAGTATAGAAGCAGTGTGTGATTTTATTTTATTTTATTTATTTTATTTTATCTGTACAGTTAACAAAGTAGATGTGTACCTGGGTTTTACTTTTTTAACAGATACTTTGGTACCAGAGGTAGAAATAACACGGAACAAATAAGGATAGGTTCCTACGCCACGAAAAAGAATGTTTCAGCAAACTTTTGATTCAAAACTAACATTATATTATGCACATGCAAAATGAAACAACTAGGTCAGGTAAGCATTGCTTAAGTAAACAAAGACATTTTGAATCCTCCAGAGACCACTTGAAAGCTTTTTTCAAAATGCACCCCAGGATGATTGTTTTTTTTTTCAACAGCCTCTACTTTTCTTATGATTTTTATTCTGGTGGTGAAACCTATAGGGCTATGCTTTTCCAACATGCCCCTTTTCCTTCTGTTTTTCTCTTAATATATGCTCAGTAAGTGTTCACCTTGCCTCTGGAAGGTTTACCTTGCCTCATGCAGCTACAGTAGATCACTTAGAGTAGACTCCCATTCTTTCCCAGCTCAAGCTTTATTACATTGTTTGCTGCAAACATGCTGTTGCAACCCCACACCGAGGCCTTGTGGCATTTCCCCCATTACCTGCCCTTCCGTTGTGCCCTTCTGCACACCCGCAGCCCATGTGCAAACCATCACTACTTTTCCCCGCGCCCGTTGCATCTTCTGAGGCCAGGAATGAGGTGCTCGGCCGTGGTTACATGGTGACACCAGCAGACGCGATGTGTGTGACCTGGCTGGGAAATGGCTGTGCCAGGCACTGCACAGATCACATGTGCGGACACCCACCTGTTGTGGTAATGGAACTCAACATCTTCTCTAGAAGAACTGCAGCAACTGTGGGTTTCTTTATCACATGACTGCTCCCTCTGAAGGGTTATTTGCCCCAGATTCTCATCAGAAGTGCCCGGATGTTGTCTGGACAGTTCGGACTAGAAATGGGGCCAAAAGCCTGTGTCGTTTGGACAGCCAGGCGCAGGAATTGGGGAGGCATTTCTTAAATGCCTAGTTTGTTGCATATTTACTTCTATAGAAATTTAGGAAAGTTTTCTTGTTCAGTATTTTTCACCAAATAAATATATTTCATGCTCTATAAATCTGATGATAGATTCCCGAGGTCGTCGTATGCTACGAGTTTGCGCCAGTAAATTTATTATTACAGTTGTCCCTTCATATTTGCTGGGGTTTGGTTCCAGGATCCCCTGTGGATACCAAAATCCGTGAATACTCAAGTCCCATTATATGCAATGTCATAGCAAAATGGTGTCCCTTATATAAGATGGCAAAATCAAGGTTTGCTTTTTGGATTATATTTTTAAGAATATTTTCAAGCCGTGAATACTTAAATCCATGGATACCAAATCCCTGGATATGGAGGGACAACTGTACTTATCATTATATATTTGCCATTTACGAAAGAGTCTGAGCTGGATAGTAGAAAAATAGAGGAGTTGGGAATCAGAGATGGAGTCGAAGGTTCGGCATGCTGACTTCACAGCCCTGGTTTTAACAGTACAGCCGGGCCCCCATATCCATGGGGGTTCAGTTCCCAGACTTACAGCAGATACCAGAAACCATGGATAACAGTGAACGCCATAGAAATAATGGAATTTCCAGTTACAAATACCAGAGTTTCCTAGGAGGACAAAGAAAATGTCTAGAGATGATGCCTCTCTAGACATTTTCTAGGAAGACTCTATGGTAGGTGTGCTGTTTTGTTTCCTGCCGCTAACTGAAACTGCAAATACTGGTTCCGTGGATAGAGGGGTCAACTGTACTGTTTTTGAAACTGTTTTTTTTTTTTAATCATTTACATTTGTTTTAAATGGTATGTTTTCAATGTCATTAATAGTTTGGCTTTATTTTAATGTCGATCTTATGTATGTTGTAACTGTACTGTATTTATTTTATTTTGTAAGGGCCTTTGAATCCCAAGTCAGGGAAAAGGCAGGTATAAATAGATGATCTGTTGTCGCCACCCTCACCCATCACCCTTGAGAGTACCTATTTCTATTGATTTTATAAGCACTCATCAAGTATCAAAGTAACATACTTTTTCTGGTTTGCTATCAAACATCTGTCTAAATACGCTGAAGGCACCAGGCCCCATCTGATCTTGGAAGCTAAGCAGGATCAGCCCTAGTTAATACTTGGATGGGAGGCTGCCAATGAATGAATACCAGGTGCTGTAGGTTATATTTCAGAGGAAGGAACTGGCAAAACCGGAATGAAAATTTCATGGTTTAACTGTATACAGTTAGAACAATGGATTAAAAATTGGAAAAAGAATCATAAAGAAATAAGGGAATTTACAAAATTTGAAAATTTGGTGAAAAAAGGTGAAAAGAGGGATGATAATGAAAGTATGAAAGGTATTACAAGTGAATTATATAAAATATTGATAAAAAATAAGGATAAAAAACAAAGGGAAATATTTAAGGAGAATATGGGAGGAAGATTTGAAACAAAAAAATGGAAATCATAAATGGGATAAGATATGGAAACAAAGACATCTAAAAAATATGTCGATACGGATAAAAGAAAATTATTATAAAATAATATGGAGATGGTATTTGACACCAGCAAGATTGCATAATATAGATAAGAATAACTCTAAATATTGTTGGAGAGGTTGTCAAGAAATAGGTACATATATGCATATGTGGTGGAATTGTAAATTTGTACAGCAGTTTTGGGAAATGGTTTTTATAGAAATACAGAATATTTTGAATAGAAATATAGAAAGGAAACCGAGCATAGCATTGATGTCAATTTATAATGGAGAGAATGGGAACCAAGCAGAAAAGGATTTAATAACAAATTTATTAACGGCAGCAAGATTAATTATTGCAAGACATTTGAAAATGCAAATAAATGTACGAGTGGAGGAGTGGTATAAAGAAGTTTGGAAGATGGCAATAAATGATAAGTTAACATGTAGAATTAAAGTAAGAAGAGGAAGTTGGAAAGAAAGTGATTTTGATAAAATTTGGAAAGTATTTGTTAAAAAAGTATTACAGACAAAAGATGGGAGGTTACCTCCACGAAAAGAAATGAGATTCTGGAAAGATTAGGTAAGGGATAATGGCTCCGGTGAAGGGGAGCACTGAGGTGGGGGGGGTAGGGGAATTAATATTTTTGAATAGAATTATAGTAAAGAATCTATGTTAACTTTTGAAATTAGTTAATAGAAAAATTGCAATGTTTATAGTAATCTTATGTGTTATACTAACTAAGTATTGATTGGATAATATAATGTATGATTATAAAATTAATAAAAAATTTTTTTAAAAAAAAAGGAACTGGCAAAACCACCTCTGAGCATTCCTTGCCTAAGAAAACCCCATGAAATTCATAGATTTGCCATAAGTTGACAGGTGACACAGACATGCACACATCAGAAATCAGTGTTGCAAAATGTGAGCAGCACTCCACAAACTTTATAGCTCTGGGACTGGCTTCTCACCTTATTTACAATGGCAGGGAAGCCACAGAGGCACAAATAATGCTGATGGGTTTATAACTTCCCCCTTGATACATAGTGGTGTAAAAGAATGGTAGGGTACACTACAAACACTCCTCTCTCATGCTTCTTTGGTAATTTAGAATGGGCAATCAGACATTGGAACAATCAGGGAACAAGGAGTCCCAACACTGTTTTGCTTTTTGCTTGCCAGATTAAAAAGGGACAAAGGTAAGACGTCTTGAAGAGATACTGAACCCTGTCAGTTATTAGTTAAAGATGGGCCTCTGAACACATCATTCTGATTTACAGATAGAATTCTTCCAGCATTCCATACATGATGCACACACACACACTGCACTTAGCTACATTTTTTTTGGTCTTCACAATGCAAAAAATCAGAAGGAGCGAGGAGGCTTTGTAAACAATTTCTCCAAGTATCATGAGAGCCAGCATGGTGTAGTGATTTGACTGTAAGGCTACGACTCTGGAGACCAGGTTTCAAATCCCCACTCAGCCACAAAAACCCACTGGGTGACCTTGGGCAAGTCACATTCTCTCGGCCTCAGAGGATGGCAAATCCTGCCATGAAAACCCCAGGGTTGCCATATGTTGGAAATGACTTGAAGGCACAGAACAACAACATGAAGATATCCTAGCATGAATCCTTCCATGCAAGATTAAAAGAGATAGCAGTGAGTACACTGGGGAAACATGCTCAAACTCATCTACCCACACAGGGGCTGAGATCTAAATTCAGATGGGAGACTCCGAGAACTCTCCATTTTGGACCACAGGCCCTGAGCCATGTGCCCGTTGTAGTGTGGCCCCCAGCCCCTCAAAGAAGCATCTGAGGTCACTACTACCTCCTGAGGTCCCAAATCAGATTGCCCTGAAACATCCACCAACTACCATTTGAGAAAGTGTCTCACACTGGGAGACAGATGAACAGACATCTGGCACTTTCGAGCAATGAGATCTTGAAGGGGCAAGAGAGACCAGTGAAGCTGTCTCAGATGGAACCTGGCCCAAGGGACAGTGTCTATGGAAGCCACCATTAACCCCATCATGAGATCGATTCGGTCCAAACTTAGTACCGTTCGGACCAGAGATTGCAGTTTGGACCTCCAGTCCAATGGGAGAAACACTTGAAACACGTGCATGCGTAGTTCTGTGTCTGTCTCAGGTTGCTTGGGGGAAGAAATTAGCATGCATTATCAAATGAACTGCACACATCTTCCCCCCTCCAAGCCCAGAGCAGCAGGATCTGCTATTAGATAGATTTGATGATTTCCTATATTAGTCATCAGTGCGCTTGCAGAAAGCGCAGGATGAGTCCTTCCTGAATCTTCATTTGCGAAGAAAAGCCAGAGAGAGAGAGAGAGAGAGAGAGAGAGTTAAGATTTCATTTTTGTAGTATGGTCATTTGGAACTTCAAAAATTACTTTAAAAATAATTAGTTACAGCTTCAGTAGCTGCAGCTAGTAATTGGTTGCTATCACAGGTTTAAGTAACTCTTACTTCCCATTCCTCAAATTAGCTAATTACTTTTAGTTACTACATTTAAAATTTGAATGTTTTTCGTTCATCTTTCACAGGCACAGTTAAGTCTAGCACTGGAACCCGCTGATATTCTTCCTCTACCATTTAGTGAGGCCACAACCCCAAAACAATATAAGTTATAAAAAGGTTAAAAGGTTAGTTATGCCACAAAATGAGAAAAGAGGTCACTTTTATAGTTACAATTGCAATGTACAGCAGTTATGCCTTTGCTGTTGGAAAAAAGGCATTAATGGCAAACAAGTAATTGGCTGTAATTAGTTACTTCCAACCAAGCTCTGGCCACCATAGGGGCAGACAGTGATATTTTGCCCGGTTCTTCTGACTCCTAGATTCTTTTCAGACAAAGTTCCAGAGATTTAATTTTGTTATGCAAACATTTCCTTCTTTGCCAGTCCATTTCTGCAACATTCACATCTGGAGTACAGGGGTTTTTAAAAAAGAAAAAGGAGCACAAAAGCAGCAGCACTGTGGTAGGCCAGATGGTTGCCAGTAGGCCAGACAGATACGTGTAGCATTTGTTCCATTATGAGAAAGCTGTCCTTGTCTAGAGAGCAAGCAATGACTTTCACACCCACATGTATATGCATATAGACCGAGGCCCTGACTTTCAAAGCCACCACGTAACTGTAACACATTCTGAGGTCAATGGCAGCACCTGAGCATAAATATGGGCAAAAGTCACACCAGTGGTATGCTAAAGGGAGGACGGCCCATCTATACAAGGGAATAAAATGTGGATTGGTGCACAATAATGCCAATTTGCAACGGCTTTCATTTGTCTCCACAATTTGTTTCAAGGTCACTGGTGTATAAAGCTATCTGTGTTTGCTGTTCAAACAGGCGTACCAGCGAATCAAGATGGCAGGTATGAGTGACTTACCTGTGGTTTTATTCTCCCAAAGTTGCCACCACCAAAACAGTATTAAAAAAAAAAAAAAAAAAAACTAAATCCAAGGTGCAGAAGAGCAATCTTCTGCTTAAACTAAAAAAGGGTGGAAGAAAGGCCATTTCATTGCCTTAGCACACGGTCGTTACGGCGAAAAACCAACATGGTGGTTCTGGACGCTGCCTTGTTAACAATCTCTGCCCCACACACATGTTCGACCAATCAGCTATCCGCTTTGGGAATGCACAGCGATGCGATTCGGTTGTCCTAATGAGTGGGAGTGCACATTTTCCCCGCAGTTTTTAAAAATCTACAGAAAAAAACCAGTCTTTTCTGGCATAGTTTTTGTGGGGTTTGGGCCCCCCGTGTTTTCTAGGGCAGTGGTTCTCAACCCTTAATCCTCCAAAGGTCTTGGACTTCAACTCCCAGAAGACCCTGACAGTATGGAGCTGAAGTCCAGAACATCTAGAAGGCCAAAGGTTGAGCACCACTATTCTCTGTGTGGGTATGTGCCTTCAAGTTGCTTGTCAACTTATGATAATCCTGTGAATTTCCTAGGGTTTTCTTAGGCACCAAATACTCAGAGGTGATTTTGTCATTTCCTTCCTTTGACATATAGCCTACCGCACCTGGTATTTGTTGGCAGTCTCCTATGCAAGTACCGTTGGCTCTCTGCATTTGCTGGGGCTAGGGGTGCAGGAGCCACCCATAAAAGTGGAAAAACCATTAATATCTAGCCCCCACAAAACCATACTTAACACACAAAAAAGTACACTTTGCAGGTTCAGCCCACCATGGATGCCTTCGAGGCAGCAGGGTTTCCTTTCCAAGGCAGAAACAGGTGGCTGGTGGGGCTTGCCGGTGCCTCTGCTGCCACCCTACACCATTTTTATTAGGGACTTACAAGCCTCGCCGCACGTTTCCAGTCTCTTTCTCAGTCTCGCAAGGTTTGCAGTCCCTATTGAAAATGGCATAGCACAGCAGGGGAGACAGCAGCAGCAAATAATCTATGAATAATCAAACCACAAAAGTTAAACCACATATGTGGAAGGGAAAGTGGTACTAACCAGGGATGACCCTGCTTAGCTTCCAAGATCAGATGGGATCTAATACCTTTAAGGTATTTAGGCAGACCATTGCTCCAATGGGATAAAGTCTCCCAGGACCTCTGGAATCTCCTCCACTCCTCAAGGACTAAGTGAAAGAGGTCAGGCGTTGTTTCAGATCAACCATTTTAGGATTGTCAGGGCTTAGCCCAAATAATTGGCTGTCTGAAGCAGCCAGCTCTCATGATTCCCAGCTCAAGGTACTAGGATCAGTTCTAATAGGACACCATAAGCAACTGAAACAGTTGCTTGGGGGCAGCAATGGTTTTGAAGGGTACAAATGAAGCTGTGTGATGCCTCAGAATGCAGAGAATCCAAGAGCAATGCATCATCAGCATTCTGTATGTCACAGCTAGAAGGCAAATTTTAATAAGCAAGGGCAGAAAGTTGAAGGACATGTGGATTTATGTTTTGAAGGCCATTTTGAATCTTGTGTCAACCTAACAGGGAAGCATAAAAGAGAGGATAAAGACAATATTAAATATTAACATATGAAAGATGGGCTGTTTAAAACAAATGTTAGGATTTAGCTCTTAATTTGTATATTACCTCCCAAAAGGAATGTTGAGAACCTGGATAGAGAGCGCAAGCTGATGTATTAAGGAGTTAATACCTATTTCTCAAAAACAGAAACATGCCCTTAGCTGTATGCTACCATTCTTAGGGGGGACAAAGCCTCACAGAAGCACCAGCATCTATGGCAACTAAAATCTCAGAAGATCTGCTTCCTCCTGGGAGTTCTCTTTTTGCATAAACAAACCATGAGCAAGGAAAACATTTCAGTATAAGAAGGCTGACAGCTACATTGCTGCTTAATACCTTCCTCCCTCCCCCGAAGTCTGAAAAATCTCTTTGTTGCCCCTAACCATGCTAGGTGGGGATGATGGGGAGTGTAGTCCAGCACATCTGGAAAGCTAGGAAAGATTGGGAAAGACTGCTCTACAAGAGGGGTGGGCCTTTGCGACCCCCATGTATGACCTTTGAAGCTGCTCCTGATTCCTCCCAAAAAGTTTTTAAAATTTGGGGTGATTTTTGGGTGATTTTTCACCTTAAACTGACCCCAAACCACCCACAAGCACAGTGGTTTGGTTTCCACAACCACACAGAGACCCCCAACCCCTGAAATACAGTCAGACCCCTGGATCCATGGGGGTTTGGTCCCTGGATTTACTGTGGCTACTGGAAACTGCGGATAACAGTGAACTCTATTAAAATAATGGGTCTTCTGGTTTAAAGTACCATAGAGTTGCATTGGAGGATCTAGAAGTTATCTAGAGGGGATGTCTCTCTAGGCATTTTCTAGGAAAACTCTATGGTATGTGTCCCTCTTCATGTGTTCCACAGATAACTGAAACCACAGATAATGGTTCCACAGATACAGGGGTCTGATTGTATTGAAAAAAAGTGAACATTGGCCAAAATGGCAGCCAGAGTGAAGTTATATCATTTCTGATACACTGAAGCACACTTATGCAGCCTCCTGGGTGAGCATGGGGGGATTATGGCCCTGCTCCCCCTCTGCAGATGTGCACCAGTGCTTTATATGTTGGGTGTGTGGGAATGTTTTTATGTCTCAAAGCTGTTTATCTCGATAATCCACAGCATCAGTTAGAGCAGTAACTCCCAAACTTTGGTCCTCCAGATGTGTTGGACATCACCTCCCAGAATTCCTGACTGTTGGCCAAGGTGGCTAGGGCTTCTGGGAGATGAAGTCCTGAACACCTGGAGGACCAAAGTTTGGGAATCACTGAGTTAGAGCATCTTACACCCTCTTTATATGAGATAGCAGCTTTTCAACATTGGTCCCCTCCAGCAACATCCACCACTCGGATGGAAACACCCCCATGTATCACAAAGATACACTTTTACCATCAGTGCCATGTGCGTATTGTCACATGCAAGCCTGGCTGTAAGGAGCCCATGTGGGGAAAGCCCTTGGGCTCCAGCCCGAAGTTTCACATGCGTTTAAAGAATATTCAATCATGTGCATCCACATCCAAGACACCTTTGCATGAAAACTGTGCGAGCCTAGGTGCTGCCGTGACTACAGAAGTAGTCTTTCGATTTAACTATAAAAAGTGTTAACCATTTGGCCACTCAGCTGATAACACAAGCACTGCACAACAGAGATCGTGCAAGGGGAAAGAAGCTGTGAAAAAAGAATTCTGTTAACAGCAAGAGATAAAACGACAGCTTTTGTCTCTCTGTAATATGGAGAGATTTCGGTTGAAATTATGTTCTTGTCTCCACTGACTTCTTCAGCAGAGCCTTGAGAATGACACCAAAGGACAGTGTGGACCACTGGTTATATGGTGTATAATATGGACTTCATAGATCCACATTTAGGTCCCACTGAGCCAGGTAACTCTGGAAAAGTCACTCTTCTCAGCACAGGGGTGTTGTGAGGATAAAAGTGGAGCAGAAGAGAACCATGCATGCTTATTAGAGGAAATATAACTAACAACAACAATAATGACACAAAGGTTAAGTTGGCAGCCAAGAACACAAAAGACAATCCCCCTCTTTCTGGGCTTGTCTGCTCTGGCTGGCCCTGGAGCTGGTCTGGATCCATCCAGTTACCATGATGAAAAGGGCAGAAATCTCCATGCATATGCCGGCTGGTATTGGTGGGCATTTCCCCCACTGTTGCATGTCTCAATTTCTGAAGCCAAGAAGGAGGTCCTCAACATGTGATCAAGGATAGTCACATGCTGGGGGCCTCTTTTCCGTTTTCAGAGTGATGGCAGTGGCAGCAGCCAGAGATGCAATCTGGCATGCAGGTACGGACCCTGTGTTCCCATGCCAGTCCCACCTGAGTTTTCCTGCATAAATGCGGGTTTTCCTGGTGTTTTTTTTTTTTTAAAGTTTTAAATGGGTTTACACCAGCTTCCCCCTGGCTTTGCCTCAGACTTGGTCAGGACTGTCCAGAGGTGAATCAGGACAAGAGCCCTGCATCATTTGGACTTCAGGGCTCCAAGATGGGGGGAGTGGAATTGGGGTAAATTGCCCATCTAGTCAAGCCCTTTGTTCCAGCTGCCATCGCTCTGGCTTCTGAGTAAGAGAAGTGCAAGCAGGCACAGCTCCATTGTGCCTTTGCCCAGTGGCTGGTGAGAGGCTCTCCATGTTCCAAGTGCCACTGCTCTGCTGGGACTGCTCCATTTTTTGCCCCCCGTTTGCTCATGCACTCTTCCTACCGCTTTGACAGGCAAGATTTTTGTTCAACATAAAGAGAAGTTTCAACATAAGATGTTACCATAGCTACTCCTGAGCGGGGCAGAAAAAAAAACAATCGTGTTTTGGTTAATAAAGCTTTTTATCAAATCAAGAACAAATTTCTTTTCTTCTTCTTCATGGGATTGTACATCTTGCTCAGCTAGGACAAATGTTCTCCCCACATTCACAATTACGTGGTTAGCTGTTTCGCTCTGCTTGTTCTGTCCTCTTCTTTCAGAGACCAAACAAATGCAGGCCTGCTTAGGTGTGTTTTAGTTTCTTTTTCTGGCATTTCATTGCTGCAGTAACAATAATAATAATCTATTTTGACTAACTCTTTGAACAAGTTGCATGTACAGTCTACATCTGTTCTCAAAGAACAGATGTGCAAGGATTTGAGATGAAAGTATTCTCTGCATCTGACTTCAATGTATTTCAACTCTCTTTCTTCAAGAATAATAGAGTCCTGTGCCTCCTTAAAGACCAACACATTTATTGTGGCATAAGCCTTTCTCCGCTACAGTCCACTTCATCAGATGCACGAAGCGTTATCCAGGAACTTATGCATACACACACATAATATATATATGCATGCTTAGGGAAGGGGGATATTAAATAGTGAGGTCAAAGATCTATCTAGTAGCTATCACTACTACCACCACCATTACCATTAACTCTTCCACCTCCGTATTTACTTTCAGATATTATGGGTGAAATATTCTCTCTCTCTCTCTTTATGTATACAGGTCACCCCATGTATCCACAGAACCAATATCCACAGTTTTAATTACAGCATTTGAAGCTGAAAAAAAGGGACGCATGCATAGAGTCATGCTGGAAAATGCCCAGAGATGTCCTCTCTAGGAATTGCTAGGTCCTCCAAAGCAACTCTATAGTATGTTTGTACCAGAAGTCCTTTATTTTAATAGGTTTTGCTATTATCCATGGTTTCATTTATAAACAGCAAGTCTGGGAATATATCCGCTGTGGATACGTGTGTGGGGGGGAGAGAATTTTCTAACCACAGTCAGGTGGGCATGCATAAAGTTTCCCTTCAGACTTTCATGCCTCAACATGCATAAATCAGAGTGGATGACGCAAAGCCAGAGCACATCAGGAGCCAGCATGCCTAACCCTGAACTCCTTCCTCTACCCCAGTTTGTGCCTATGTGTGTGACTTGTACAGTTGTCCCTTCATATTCGATGGGGTTTGCTTCCAGGACCCCCCGTGGATACCAAAATCCGTGAATACTCAAGTGCCATTATATGCAATGGCATAGCAAAATGGTGTCTCTTATATAAGATGACAAAATCAAGGTTTGCTTTCTGGATTATTATTTTTAAAATAATATTTTCAAGCTGTGAATACTTAAATCCATGGATACCAAGTCCGTGAATACGGAGGGACAACTGTATATGAATACAGATCTATCTTATTCCAACATTTCACAAATGAAAACTGGGACGTGTGTGGCCAAGCAATGTCTGAGTATGCTCAAGATGACAAAGTTTATTAAAGAAGAAGGATATACAAGCTAGGAGAGGCTGCAACAGTTTGATTTTCCCTGGGCCTACTAGGAAAAGCAAGATTCCTCCACCTCCTCTCCTTTCTCCCCTGCTGAGTTAATTCAGTACAAACTACTTTTGTGCTCTGAACTCAGTTTGCAACAATGGAAGTAAGCAGAGGAAAAGGGGGGAAAGTGGCAAGAGGAGAGAGAAGGTGAGACATTTTAAAAGTAGATGAAAAAGTGGGACAGCAGAGGATTAACTAGGACTGTCCATGCCCAAATCAGGACCATTGGAATGTATGCTATCTCTATCTATCTATCTATCTATCTGATGAATATCTTGCCTATCTATCAGCTGATCTATCTACATATTAAGCTCCTATATTTCTCTCAAAACTGGAAGTCAAGGCTGCCCAGAACAAGATTAAAAAGAGGGACAGATTTTAAAAATCATTTAAAAAACCTGCTGAATTAAAAGCAATCAAAAACACGTCATTCATTTCTTTTAAAAGCACCTACCCAGCCCAGCTGAATACAAATACCTTTGCCTGTCAGTGAAAAGAGAGTAGAGAAGAACTAGTCTTGTCTCCCTTGGAAGGAAGTTCCACAGTCTTGGCCATATAAGCCATGAGCAAGGTAACAACTTACATACCAGAAGCTTTCTGGTCACTTTTTAAAATTTTGATTATTATTTTTATTAAATCTTAATATATTAAAACCAAAAAAAGACTAAACAAGAAAACAAAAAGAATTTACAACATAAAACATATTACAACAGATACACACACAACTCACTTACAAACCTAACAATCTACTTGCAAACTTATCATACTTAATCACTACAGTGCATAAAACATACTAAAATGTCTTCCAATCTCTGTCTGAATTCAATATAATCTTTTGTCTACCTCTCTCTCCTTACTTATGTAAATTCAATTAACTCTACTGTTTTATTTTGTTTTACTTTCTCCTTATAATTATGCATTCATTTGTAGTTATGTATTATTTGTTTGTTGTTAACCTGTTTTCTAAAACTACACTTTTATTAGCCGAAACACAGCAGATATTTTTGAGGTATTCTATCATCTCTTTCCAGTCTTCCCTATAAGCATCTATTGTTCAATTTCTAATTAAGCATGTAAGCTTGTCCATTTCCTGTAGTTTAAGGACTCAATCTGTTACTTCTGGAATACTGTTTTCTTTCCACATCTTCGCATAAGTGACTCTTGCCGCCATTATTGTATAAAACAATATCTTGCCGTGTTTTCTTTCCAAGTTTTTGTTTGTTTGTTTGTTTCTGGTCACTTTCAAGATGGCTGACCCACATCTCAACCCCTCCTGTCTAATGCCAAAGTGCCATTTGTGGACAGATTCTTTTTAACAGCAAAATGGCACAGTGAAGTCCTGATCCAAATTGTCATGCACACACTGTGGCTCTCTGATTTTGGTGGCATTGTTTTTGTTTTTTAAGAGATGAGAGATCTAGTTCCTCTGTTATCTCAGATGCTGGGGCATTGTGAAAATTGCATCTCTAGTAATGCTTTGCACATACAGATCATTGACTGAGGCTGCACTCCATAAAGCACTACATGTGGGAATCAGTCCAGTGCACAAAAATTCGTGCTGGACTGGTGACAGTCTTTGATCCATAGGCTGTCAGTCTCTGGCAAGTTTCCATGACAGAAAGAAAAATTGTACCCAATGGGCATAAATAAAAAATTGTACCCAATGGGCATAAAAAACATTGGTCCCTGACACAATGGGGTGGGGTGGGGAATCAATGTCAGTCTGCCATTTCAGATGGCCCAAGAAGCACTGTGCTAAATCATTGAGCAGCAAGGTAATCCACATACTCATCCACAAGGTTCTGCTCAAGTTCAGATTAATTCTTCTCAAATCCTCTGAATCCAGAGCCTTTTCAAATCTACTGGGGTCACCCCCATCCATCTTCTCCCCGGTCCCATCAACTCCACTTACTTGTGGTACTGTCCATGCAGCAAACCACACGGAAAGAGAAAGGGTGGTCTCTGCGCCATCCCTTTCTTGTGCCTGGTGAGGCTTAAGCAGCCCCTGGGAAATGTAGTGCAGCTGTCTTTGGGGGAAAGTTTTTTCACACCCTGTGGCAGTAGAAAGGAAGTGAAGTGACGAAGGATTTGGTGCATCAGGGTGAGTGGGAAGATGATAGGATGAAATGAATTAAAATTGCTTTGGAAAGAAGCCAAGATATTTCACAATTTGTGTAGCGGGGGGCATAGCTGCTTATTTTCAACTGAACTCTTGAAAGCTTGAGGGCTCACTGATGACCATTTGCAAGTTTGTTCCCATGTGCAATTTGCTACTGGATATACACACTGATTAAAGCAAAATAATATAGACTGGTGCTGCTAAATTTATTTAGCCTTGCACTACTGATACTGTTTTAATGCCTTTACTTGGCTTTTCCCCCTTCTTTCCCATCAAATAGCTCTTTAAAGCTACTCTAAACCTGTAGCAGGTTCGTTGCCCAACTGACATAGGAGTCAACAGCCACCACTGCTCCTTACACCTTTTAAAAATAAGGAATTTGTTGTCTCTGTTCATCATAATCTTAAAATCCTGTAACTTGGTCCACTGCTTGTTATGTTGTTAGCTTTTTTATAAAAGAAAATATGATGGAGAGCAGAATGGCATAAAACTTGAAAAATCCCACTAAAAATCCCTCTTAACAATGACCCAAAAAGCAAAAATGTACTTGTCCCTTGAAATATGGTTCTTCTCATCCATTATGTTACTTTTGAAATGTAACATCTTCATGTTCTCATGCGTCCCACTAAAGGTAATTTAATCTAGGTAACTATTTTATTTGTAACTCATTGATTCCAAGCTATACTTAAGCCCAAACTATACTAAGCCTGGATCCAGTTTATCAGCTAATACATTTATTTAGTACTTCTCCATTCTTTTATTTGTTATTCACTCCAAAAAATAAAATACAGGATAACATTAGATCTCGCTTAATGCCCATGTATTAGCAGAGTTTAAGATAGTGGGACTATCTAGAAAGTTATTCATTTATTATTGAATAGAGACTGTATTTAATTCTTCCTTACAAAAAAATAAAACAACATATTCTTGCCCTTTGTTTTATATTTGCACAATATTTGAAAGATGGTTGAACCACATTAAATAATAAAAATTGCAAGAGAAATGCAGGACGAGCATTTTGAGAATATTTTCCATGGGTTCAAACAGTCTGTTGAGGGAGAGGCGTCATTGCCTTATTTCTCAGTGAAAAAAGAAACCCCAGGAAATGATGACAAAATGTCGTGTTTAGAAACAAAACCAAATCACACACACACACACACACTAACCAGAGAAAGAGAAAGAAATAGAGAGAGAAAGAACTCTATTCGGTGTTCAAAACTGTCAGTTTAACCCCCCTGGTGAGCAGACAGCTCACAGTTCGGTACTGAACACCTACTATATTTATTTAACTATGCTGCATTTAACCACATAGCCTGTCTTCTGCATGCATCCAGCATAGCAGACCTCCATGCAATGAAACCTTAGCGGAGGGTGGAGGATACCCCCCCCAAAAAAACAGGAAATCTGATGACATTGTTCAGTGAGCAGATGTTAGCATAGAGTAATAGCAAGAGTAAACAGCCTCCTGACAGCAATAGACCGGAACTACCATTACAAATGGGGCTGATCTTTGCATGGAAATCAGACTCTGCACCAGCCTTCCCCAAACCTGGTGCCCACCAGATGTGGAGGCTATGATGTCTGGGAATTTATTGTAGACCAATACATCTGGAGGGCACTAGGTTGGGGCAGGTCACAGATCAATTTTCCTAGCATGGCAAAATGACATCATTTAGTCAGAAGACAAGGAGACCTAGACTTGTCTAACAAGGTGGAAAACCCAACACACACACACCCTAAATGTGGTGCAATAAGGCCACACAACGTATGGCCCTACCTGCACCAAACTCAGGTATACCACTTTTAACCTGGATTTTAAAAACTCAAATGTTGTCCTGTAGTTTCCTGGAAACTCCAGTGTTTCCTGTAGTGTGAATAATAGATCCACACTGCTCAAGACTTCATTAGGGTCCTCAGGTGCCCTCCTCAGATGCCAAGATTGACAAAAAGATCGATCACAGATTAGCAAAGGCATATAGCGCATTTGGAAGACTTTACAAAAGAGTCTGGAGTAACAAACACCTGAGGAGAAGCAAAAAAAGCCCAAAACAAAACAAAACACAATGTGTATGGAGCCATTGTACTGTCTATTCTCCTTCACGGGTCTGAAACATGGGTCACCGATCGCCAACACTTACGACTGACTCCTCAAACGCTTTCATCAGCACTGCATACGCACAATCCTAAATATACACTGGACTGACTATGTGACGAATGTTGCTGTCCTTGAGCAAGCAGGGATCACCAGCATTGAGGCCACAATATTGAGAACACAGCTGCGCTGGGCAGGGCACATTTCTAGGATGGAGGACCATCGCCTCCCCAAAATAGTACTTTACGGTGAACTTGCCATGGGTCAGCGTAAGAGGGGCGCTCCAAAAAAGCGATACAAAGACTCCCTGAAACAACATCTCAGGCTCGGCCAAATTGATCACAACAATGGTCCGCTCTGGCCTCACATCGGGAGGCATGGAGACGCACTATCCACAATGCTGCAGCCTTATTTGAGAACTCACGCCGAACAAGTCTTGAAGAGAAACGACAGCACAGAAAGAATCATGACCCAGAAACATTACCCAAGGAGACCTTCTGTTGTGCTTTCTGCAACCGGACTTGTTTATCTCGGATTGGCCTTTTTAGTCATCAGCGTGCTTGCAGAAAGCACGGGATGAGTCCTTCCTGAATCTTCGTTTGTGAAGAAAAGCCAGAGAGAGAGAGGTCCACACTGGATTGGGTGTGATGTGGTGGGAAGTAGGACAAATCACTACATGGCAGGCACCCCCATTTTCCTCAATGTCTGGGCCAGTTCCCAGCCCGGAACAGTGAAGAAAGGTTTTCCCCTTCTCAGTGGTGCCACTGCTGGCACACAACTGCTTGCTCTTAGGCAAACAAGGCAGCCTGCCCTGTGGTCTGGGCATCTTGTTTGCCTGAGAGCAAGTGACTGTACGCCAGTGGCGGCAGCGCCAAGGAAGGCAAAACCTTACTGTCAGCACCTGCCAGGCAGCAATCTGTCCTGGCTCTGACAGGGAGCTTATAGAGAAAGACAAAAGTGGCAGACCAGAGCAACATGCAAATATGAAGACACATGTAGACAATCTACCCGATGTCTCTGCAGAGTAACAGGGAGCAGGGCAGCTCTGGGGCAAAACATTTGGGGAATCCATTCAGAGTTTTGCCCCTGGTGTAGACAAGCCCCTGAACAGCTTTACCCAAGGCTACTCCTTAAAATGCAAGATTTTATATGCGTTCCAAATGATGCTGGGATAATCTGGAAGAACTATCATGGCATGTTAACAACTGCTAGATTAATATTAATAACAAAAGCCTGTAGTAGAAGGGCGCAGTTTCCTTTCCTGTTTCTAGACCATCTGTATGACAGATAAAAGCAACAGACACTTTTAACAGACACTCTGTTTTTTTAAAATAATAACATCACCAACCAGTATTTAGGTAGCACACTTCCAGTATCCAAACATTCTAAGCATATTCTCACAAACCCTTACAACCACCCTATAACGAAGGCCAAAATGATCCCCATATTACAGATTTGGATCAAGAGGGAAGGCGTACTAATTTCCAAATGCCAAGAGCTCATAACCGAGCAGGGGGCAGAATGAACTTGGGGCTGTCTGGCTCATGTAGTTATCTACTGCGCTACAGCAGTTGCCAGGCATATTTTGTGAAGGCTTACATTTTGAAAAACAGAACATAAAGAGGTAGATATATAAATCATCCATTTTTAATAGTCTTAAAGAAAGATGCTGTAGGCAAAGGTTCAGGCTACACACTCTACCAGTACGTCACAGTGCCAGTATTCAAGTAAGATTCAACTCAGTCCAGTCGACTTCAACCTGTCTCTCTGTCATATACTGGCATTTCCAGACTCAGTAACCATCAGTTTCAGAGTTAAAACAGAAAACTTTATTGGTACAGTAATCTAGAATTCTAACCCTACAACTTTGTTGCTCAGAATGAAACCTAACTAACAAGCAGTACAGTAAAAGCATTTACAAAATCTAGCAGGCTATACAGTCGTTGGTTATCCATCATCCCCACTCTCAGTTCCCACGGTCCCCAGGCTCAACCCATTTTTCCCAGAGCTGATTCCAGGTGTTGGTCTTATCAAACAGTTCCAGACATAGAGTACATACTCCTTTCCACAGCTAGACAACATACTGGTGAACAAGTACAGAGGAATGCAAATACAATTAGCTACAAAGTGATACATCAGAACTGAACTTGGCAGGAAAAGGTCAAATGTGGGACCGATCCTGACACACTCCCTCTGTGTTATATGTGTGTGTTCTTGTATTTTACCTCTGGCAGAAAAATTTGGGGCTGGGCCTCCAACCTAGGAGTTTAGCTCATGCATTTTAGAAGTAACGTCCTATCTTGCAAAGAAATGCTTTTCCCCTATGAAAAGAGCTTGTCTGGAGTGTAGCAAGCGGGCAGAGGGAGAGCTCAAAATCCCAGGATTAGTTGCACCTACCATGCATCCCTCTACAAAGAGGAGTGTGTTGCTTCGGCAATTTCATCACAGTGGCAATCTTTGTTTCCACAGAGATTGTGACATATGGCCAAAGCTAGGCCTTAAATTAGAAGACTCCTTAAAAAAAAAAATTCAGCACTGATCTTTTCGTGGAAATGAATAGTGTATTCAGTGGGAAGAAAGGTCCTGCTATGATCCTGTCCATTTTTTATCTATCTATGTCATTTCCTTTTGTTGCTTTTGTATAATATTAAGAAGGAACAAGGTCATTGAGTGGGAATGCATGCCTTTAACAACTCATCTCTGTGCCATGCTAGAAACTATTGGGGAAGTGTTCAATTTTTATTCTTTAAAAAGCAGATCTTTCATTAAAAGATATTAAGATATTAGCCTAAATCCTGCTGTTAGTCCTGACTACAGTAAACACATTTAAATCAATGGGATATACCTATGTGTTGAGTCACCATTCAACAATTGACTGAATGGGTCTACTCTAGTTGGGACTAACTAGCCATTGTTCTTAGTATTATCTACCAATCTGATAAATAATAGTAGTATCAGCAGCAACAGCTATTATTATTATTTCTCAAACTGACAAACCATGAGAACATATTATGCCTGGCCTCACTGAGGCTGAGAAAAAGAAACCTTGTATTATAAATATGGCAATCCCAGGGGGACAGCAGAATCGAAGACAAAAAGAAGGGAAAGATTATGAAATATTGAGACCTAGAAATTGAGATTTACTACCTCTGGGAAAAGAGAACAACAGTGGTTCAAGTAGTTGATTGGTGGTCTGAGAGCAATTCCAAATGGACTGGCAAAACGTCTGAATGACATTGCCATAGACAGGATCACTATAGCACAATTAAAAAAGACAACACTGCTTGGAACATTCCTGAATTCTTAGAGCTGTACCACACTCCAAAGAAAAGTGGCAACACAGCAGGAAGGTTTCATCATCTGTGCTGCTTTCATAGTTCTTCCATCGTTCTTTCGTTCTGGTCCCGTAGGGGACCGAAGTAAAACCGCGTCTTTTTGCTAACAGGGTTTTTTTTTTTTGGTTAGCAAAAAGATGCAGTTTTACCTCAGTCCCTCATGAGACCGGAACAAAAGAATGTTGATGTCAGGTGGTAAGGCAGCGTGGAAGACTGAACATTTCTGCTGCATAGCTGTTTTTCTTTGGAGTGCAGTAGGGTCCTTAGAAAGAATCCAAATCAGCAATGATCCAAAACTCCAGTCAGTAACACATAGTAAAATTGTGAAGCTGACGATAATATAAAATGGATTTATATCCCATCCTTTCCTCTAGGCAGCTAATGGCGTGCATAAAAACTCAGGCTCCTGTAGACAGGAGCTTGAGTTTTTATGCATGCAATTAACTGCCTAGAGGAAAGGATGGGATATAAATTCATTGTGTAGATGATGAAAGTTCAGCAGCTAGTGCTTGCTATGACAGAGGTTTGAATCTTGGCCTAAGACACTGGGAGAACAGGGTTTGAATCCCTGCTCAGCCATGGAAACTCACTAGGTGACCTTGGGCAAGTCACATTTTCTCAGCCTCAGAGGAAAGCAAACACAAACTCCACTCTGAACATATTTGGACAAGAAAACCCCATGATATGTTGATCGATGCTCTGAGAGCAATTCCAAATGGACTGGCAAAACATCTGAATGGCATTGATCAGACAGGATCACTATAGCACAATTAAAAAAGACAACACTGCTTGGAACATTCCTAAATTCTTAGGGCTGTACCACATTCCAAAGAAAACTGGCAACACAGCAGGAAGGTTTCATCTTCTGTGCTGCCTTACCACATGACATCATAGTTCTTCCATCGTTCTTTTGGTCTGGTCCCATGGGGGACCGAGGTAAAACCGCGTCTTTTTGCTAACAGGTTTTTTATTTTGGTTAGCAAAAAGATGCAGTTTTACCTCAGTCCCTCACAAGACCGGAACAAAAGAATGGTGATGTCAGGCGGTAAGGCAGCGTGGAAGACTGAACATTTCTGCTGCATAGCTGTTTTTCTTTGAAGTGCAGTAAGGTCCTTAGAAAGAATCCAAATCAGCAATGATCCAAAATTTCAGTCGGTAACACATAGTAAAATTGTGAATCTGACAATAATATAAAATGGATTTATATCCCATCCTTTCCTCTAGGCAGCTAGTGGCGTGCATAAAAACTCGGGCTCCTGTAGAAAGCTACAGGAGCCCGAGTTTTTATGCACGCCATTAGCTGCCTAGAGGAAAAGATGGGATATAAATCCATTGTGTAGATGATGGATGTTCAGCAGCTAGTGCTTGCTATGACAGAGGTTTGAATCTTGGCCTAATACACTGGAAGAACAGGGTTTGAATCCCCGTTCAGCCATGGAAACTCACTGGGTGACCTTGGGCAAGTCACATTTTCTCAGCCTCAAAGTAAAGCAAACACAAACCCCACTCTGAACATATTTGGACAAGAAAACCCCATGATATGTCCACCTTAGGGCGCAATAAGTTGGAAATTAACTGAAGACACATAACAACAAATTGCTTGTTGTGCAACCAGGTAACAAGGAACACTTGCTGAAATTCCCTCTTCTATACAACCTTTAAATGTACAGGTATCACCTCCAGTTTTCACTCTGGCAACCCTAACAAAGAACCGTAAATGGAAAATCTCTAAATCACACACTCCAAATGTTTGATACAACGCAACATAACAATAATCCTATGGCCAGGGTCTGATATTGTACTTCAGCTGGATCCTGCTGCTTCCACCATGGCTAGTTATTCTCCTTCCTTCTGGCAGAACCTTCTGGATAATAAGAAGGGAAATAAAATGAAAGAGAAATACCTGTTCAAAGACAGGATATACCTGTTCAAGTTCAAAGATCCTTACCACACTCCGAAGAAAAGTGGCAGGGGAGCAGGAACATTCTGTCTTCTGCACTGCCTTACTGCATGACATCAATGTTTTTACGTTCCAGTCCCATGACGGACCAAGGTAAAGCTTTCTTTTTACTAACCAGAAAAACCCATTAGCAAAAAAATGCAGTTTTACATCGGTCCCCCACGGGACCAGAACAAAAGAATGCCAGAAGAAGGACACTGACATGTGTTAAGGCAGTGTGGAGGACAGAACATTCCTGCTGCGTTGCCGCTTTTCTTCGGAGTGCAGTAAGCCTCATAGTTGTGTCAGTCTATTTCAGCATAAAAAGATACAAGGGCATCCTGTACCATCTTTGAAACTAACTGGGAAAATGAAATTTGTACCATAGGTTTTCATGGACTCTAGTCCATTTGCATCTGATGAAGTAGACTGGAGTCCACAAAAGATTATGCTAGAAATTTCTCATTGTGGCGTACACCACACAAGGTTTGTTTCTGTGATTATTTCGCTTTCATTTTGCTTGTGATTTCCGCGGCCCACACAACACCGTTGCTAATCAGTTTACCCTCTGTTTGAGTTTGGCTGCTATCACGCAAGAACTCATTGACGGCTTCTCCCCATCAATTAACCTCTGTTGCACGATGATATGCCCGCCATAGGTGGTGCGGTGTGAAAATGTGTTACTGTTCCATTCCAATGCATTCATGTGATTTTGAGTGGGCATTCCTACCCAACAGCGCAGAATCACAACCCATGGCAACAGGAAAAATCATTGCAACTCCAGGACTTAATACAGACTGGAACAGGACGTACATTAGTAATATATTAAACAAATCAATTTTTAAAACAAAGGAAGTTACGGAGCAGCATGGCAATAATAAAAAAAGGGAAGATTAAACAAAATAACTACATACTCGGCTTGAGACCATAAGCGAGTGAAGGTGGAATATATGTAGGCTTGGATAATACCGCAGTAAGAATATCTATGTCTATGCCAACATTTTGGCCACATTTTGGTGCATGCGCAATGAGAAACATAGGGATTCCTGGCTCAGCTCGCGATATTGCGTAAAGTGTTGGCTGGAAGGTTGCGCATGCATAAACGCAGGAGAGGATTACAACAGATAAGGGGTGGAGTATGCCTGCTGAGAAGTGTAATGTGGTGCGCCAAATAGCGCAATAACGCCAACTTAATGAGTTGCAGGAGCGCTAAGGGAGAAGGTGTGTTGGGCGAAACATTCATATATTTGTTATCTACATGGCAAAATAATTCCAGGATAGGGCATAATGTGGTATACACCTTAGTCTCAAAAGTGCTACAAGATTCCTTTATAGGATATACCATTTTAGGGATAGACAAATCTGTCTGTTATGGTTTCTATACCTGTTGAACATTTTGAAGTGCAGGTTTGTTCCATCTTGTTTCCCTATCTGTTTGTGATTTTGTTTTTTGCCAGAATATCTGCATGCATTTCTCCTAATCTATTCATTTTTGAACACTGCTTGTCTCCCAATCAATACATTTTTGGCTGAAGAACTGCGTCACAAAATTCAGAAAAGTCCCAAAAACTTTAGAATACATTTGTCCCTTCATATTTGCTGGGGTTTGGTTCCAGGACCCCCTGTGGATATCAAAATCCGTAAATACTCAAGTCCCATTACTGTATATGCAATGGCATAGCAAAATGGTGTCCCTTATATAAGATGGCAAAATCAAGGTTTGCTTTTTGGACTGTTATTTTTTTAAAGAATATTTTCAAACCATGAATACTTAAATCCAAATCCGTGGAGACAGAGGGACAACTGTAGTTCCATTAGTTACCTATAACATGTTACTTTGGGTGGGAATGAGATTCCTTTTGAGAAATGACTAGTAGCCTGACTACCTTCTTCTCATTTAACAAAGGAGACTGAAACAACAGAAAATTAACATAATGAGTAATGTAACAACTAACTTGGGTGGGGGAGGGATTGCGTAACAGTAGCAATTACTTTAGAAAGTACTGTAATTTCCAAAGCTCTACTTTACATTTTAAAGACATACATGCACTTCCACCACCACCCCCAATGGCTGCCCAGAAATAGACTGATCTTCATTCACTACTTATGCTCATTAAGTTCATATATTGGCAGAGAAAAGAAGGATTGATGCTAAAAAGGACCTCTTGGCTTTGAGCAACAAAGGAGGGGAGCTGCATTTTAAAAGCTTGGCATAAATTGTTTACTGTGGTATACAGTTTAAGAATGCTTAATGTAAATTAAGCAGCAATGAAGTAACATTCTTGCTTTGCTTCTCATTTCTATGTACAGTTGTCCCTTCATATTTGCTGGGGTTTGGTTCCAGGACCCACACACACCCCTGTGGATACCAAAAACCGGGAATACTCAAATCCCATTATATGCAGTGGCATAGCAAAACAGTGCTCCTTATATAGAAGATGGCAAAATCAAGGTTTGCTTTTTGGATTATTATTTTTTAAAGAATATTTTCAAGCCGTGAATACTTAAAACAGTGATACCAAATCTGTGGCTACAGAGGGACAACTGTGCTTCTTTAATTAGGAGTAAGCCTCCATTTTCTTTATTTGAAGAGTGTTTACACGGTCCTTACCATAGCTAAAGGTATTACTCATGTGCTTTTGGTACTCAAGTATTTACTTCCAAGGACAAAACAGCACTGAACAAAGAAGGCCAGTAACCTGAGATGGCAGCCAAGACTGTAGATTTTCAAAATTTGCCCCCAGACATCTCGTAATCAGATGACAGGCCTTTAACAATCATCTCGAAGATTCCCAGTACCACAGTTGAGGGTCGAACAGTATTAAAATGGCATCTAAAATGAACAAGGCTAAATGCAAACAATACATTTCATTTTAAAATGGAGCGTCAAGGTTTCTGTAGCACACTTCACTACTTAAACATTACATTCATGAGTGTGCAAACACACATAGAGAGAGAGGCTTATTGTGGATCTATTCACATAATCTTTTTATAGTGGATTCGGGGGCTAATTTATTTCTCCTGAATTGACGTCATCCAGTGAGAAAAGCTCTTATACCAAAAATGCACTATACGCAATACTGGAATTTCTTTCTCAGGGAGACAAATCTCAAGGACATCATAGAACTGAGTGGAAAGAGCTAAGTGCAGTATTAGCACAGCAAACTGGTTCACCAAATCAAAATGCCTTTAGTATAGGGTGAACAATTGATGGTGTTTGCTTGAATTTTAAAAGTCCTGTAGAAGCAATGGTTTCAGATCTCTCTCTCTCCCATGGAAGAGAGTGGGTGGGAAGGTAGGGCTAACCAGAAGTGGGGTGGGTGCAATCTCACCCAGAGCTCTGCTAGAAAGAGGTCCTTGCCTTGGCTCTGGTACCTGCTGTTGGACCCTGCCCTAATCCTGCCTCCTTGGTCCCCAGAGCCTCTCACACATTCAGGGGTAGCCATGTTGGCCATGCAGCAAAATACAAAAAAATCCCAAATCCACAAAACAGTGATACTTTATTAGGCAACCAAAACGGAGAAAATACACTATGCAAGCTGTCAAAGCTTCCCTGGCTTCTTTATCAGGCAAAGAGAATTAAAATAATACAGGAGAAGAGAAGGGATGATGTCAGAGTCACAAGTAGAAGTAAAAAGCTGATTGGCTGGACAGGAGCAGGGGGCAGGGCTTGCTTAGAAGGCAAGCGTCCCACAACCATCATCTTGGATTTTTGCTTTAGCGAGGGAGCAATCATACGACAAAAGAGCCTTTTCCTTTTCTTTTTAAAATGTATTTAGGCAGAATAACACACTATTGCACTTTTGCACCTTCAGTATGCCTTTTTTAAAAATACAGTCCTCCCTCCACATTCGCGGACTCCAAACTCGCGGTTCCGCATATTCACAGTTTTCTGCGAGGGGAATCCAGGGAAAGTGGCGATGGGGCCTCTGAGGCCCCATCGCCACTTTTGGGAGGGAGGCAAGGGGAGCGACAACGGGGCATCTGGAGGCCTTGGGGTCGCTTGGGGAGGGCGGGCGGAGGCCGGGTAGAGCGACTACGAGGCCTCCAGAGGCCTCGGGGGTCACTTGGGGAGGGCGGGGGGCGGCCAGGAACAGCGACCACGAGGCCTCCAGAGGCCTCGGGGTCGCTTGGGGAGGGCGGGGGGCGGCCAGGTAGAGCGACCTCGAGGCCTCCGGAGGCCTCAAGGTCGCTTGGGGAAGGCGGGCAGAGGCCAGGTAGAGCGACCACGAGGCCTCCGGGGGCCTCGGGGTCGCTTGGGGAGGGCGGGGGGAGGGCTGCCATTATTTGCGGAATTTTCACATTCGCAGGGGTCTATGGAACCTAACCCCTGCGAATGTGAAGGGACAACTGTACCATTCGGCAGCTGCGACTCTGCAAAAAGAAAAACGTGAGTTATGGCTGCCATCTTGAATTGCAGGCATGCCCATTAGGACAGCAAAAATGGGCCTCGCATGCCTGCAATTTTGCCAAACCACCATTAAGACAGGCCAGTCCTGCTTTGAATATGTGTGAGTTCACATGAATCCACATTTCCCCCCCTCATATAGACAGGCCCTGTGATAGGCTGAGCTTGCATGCCCATTGCTCAATCTGCTGTCTAAATGCTATCGGTGGACAACTTCAAGGACTGGACAGTCCATCAAATCGAAGACTATCTAAATTAACCCTTATCCCAAAATCTTACCCCTAAATTTCATCAAGGGGGATGGGAGAATCAAAGGTAGCAAGAGGTGACTGTGAAAGTGAAGTAACAAATATTTTACATTTAATTTTGATTGAGTATTAAGGGCTTATGACAAAGGTTTCATTGAAAAGTGATGTTCTTTAGAATCTGATGAAAGAATTTGCTGACAGCTTTCTTCTATTCTTTCCCGCAAACACACAACAGACAAATCAGAATTAAACACATCATTTTCTTCTGCAGTTTCACAATGTCTTATCACTATTACTCATTTCGCACACTTGCTTTTATTTTGTAATTGCCATAGTAATGAACAAAACAGTGGGGGAAAACCACATGAAATAAATCTGAAAGTGATATAAACAACAACAAAAAAGAAAGGAAACAGTTTGAAGCTGTGGCAGGGAGGGAGAGCTGAACACATCTTTTAAAAATAGTAGTAGTAAAAGCTAAAAACTAAAAGGATACTGGCTATATCGACACATTTTTTAAAAGATCAATGTATAGGGAACAACCTAAACCAAATGGGTTATTGTAAAATATCTTTGTACAGAACACTGATCATGCACAGTACCATAAACTGAAAAATTTCATATGGGCCCTCAAGTTTGGTTAATTCCAGTGTACTGTAAATCCCAAACTTCGAAGACAAGACACTGATGCACTAACAGCTGAAAATACTTCCCTTTAGCATGTGAAATATTAAAAATTCCCCATACTAACAAGCAGTTCTAGCCCGAGATATTTTGCTGTCTGAGGAGAGGCATAACAGCCTCCTCTCCCTCATTCCACACACCGAAGTCAACAAGAGAAATACCATATATGTGTGTTGTTGTTGTGTGCCTTCCAAGTGGTTTCTGACTTAGGGCGACCCTAAGGTGAACCTATCATAGGGCTTTCTGAGGGCTGAGAATGTGTGACTTGCCCAAGATCACCCAGTGGGTCTTCATGGCCGAGTAGGGATTCCGTATACACCGTACAGTATATATTCAACTATGAGTTGATCTTGTGGGTAGGTCGAGGCCACGTTTGGGAATTAAAATTACGGAATTTGCTATGACCCACTGGATAAGGTGAAGGTAAAACTTAGTGGCATGTAGCAAAGGATATAAAGGCTGAAGTTTTGTGAGATATTTCACCTTCTCTGTCAGAGAGCTCTGGTGCCACAACAAACTACAAGTCCCAGGATTCTATAGCATTGAGTCATGGCATTTAAAGTGGTGTCAAAGTGGATTATGTCTGCTGTGCAGATGCAGCCGGAGCAGAATGGTTATTATGCCCCCACACACACACTCTCTGACTGAAAGGGAGCAAGGTTAGAATACCGAATCAGGCAGAGACACAGTGAACAGCCTCCTCATGTTTGAGTACTCAGGCCTTTCAGGAGCCTTTAATGGTTCCATGTTTCTTTTGGCACACTCAGAGTAAGTGACCTAAGCCACTGGCTGCTAAAATATGCCATCATGTGCTGAGACGGAAACGTTAATATGTGCTTTCTGTAGAAAGGGTTTCCCCTCTTTAATATATGTTTTATTTGTTTGCCACAATTACCAGAAATAATTAACTGGGGCAAGAAAATTAACCCTAGAGAAATAATAAGACTAATGCTACAATCCCATTTATCTGCAAGTACGCTTCACTGACCACAATGGGACTTACTTCTCAGCAAGCATTATCAGATTACGCGATAAAGTATGCTCTGTTGCAGGAGTGGGAATTGTGTGGCTTTCCTCATGTTGACTTGCAGCTCCCAGCAGTTCTAGCTAATGATGAGGGATTTGTTGTTGTTTGTGTTGTGCACCTTCAAGTTGTTTTCGATTTATGGCAACCCTAAGGTGAACCTATTACAGGGTCTTGGCAAGATTTGTTTGGGGACTGGGGCTGCCAATGCCTTCCACTGAGGCTGAGAGAGTATGATTTTCCCCTCCTTCTCATGAGGGAAGGGAAGCAGCAGTAAAGCCCAAGAATAGCGCATCCCGCCTTGTCTTACCCCATGATGTCTGTGTACTTCAACTGTTCTTCCATTCTGGTCGCATGGGAGACAATGGTAAACATGAATCTTTTTCCTAGCTGGAAAAACCCATTAGCAAAAAGACTCACATTTACCACTGTCTCCCATGGGATCAGAACAGGAGAACAGCTGAAGCATGGGACATGCTACTCTCGGGCTTTACATTTGCTTCCCTTCCCTCATGTGATAAGTCAATAGGTTACTATGGGCAAGCAGGGATTCAAATTCCTGGTCTTCCAGAGTACTTGTCCAGCTCTCAAATTACTAACCATTCTGGCTCTCTAATGTTGCCGGATGCCTGGAATAAAAGTCCAACAGCTTCCAGAGGACCCTTCACTTCCTACACTTGTTCTATTATAAGTCTTATAACTGAGACCCTGACTCAGAAGGAAGTATGGGACAGGGAGCAAGGAATTAGGTTGGTGTTTGGAGCTATCCTGGGGATTTCTTGGCAAGATATGTTCAAAGGAGATTGGCCCTTGCCTTTCTCTGAGGTTGTAAGAGTGTGGCTTGCCCAAGGTCCTTCAGTGGGTTTCTGTGGCTGACTGGGGATTCGAACCTTGGTCTCCCAGAAACCTAGTCCAACACTCAAAGCACTGAACTATAGGGTTGTCTAGACGGCGAAAATACTCCTCACAGAATGCGAGGAGAATATGATCAGTCTAAATGGCATCCTGCATCATTTTGATGTTCATGCTCATTTGCACAGCAAACATGATCTGCCAAAAGAAACACATTAAGACAAACAGCAGCTGCTGCGAATTGCCATCCACATCTTTTTTTGCCTTGTAGAGACAAGCCCTATGCTGGTTCCACACCTGCAAGCCCAAAATCGGGGATGTAAGCTCTCACCAGGGCTGTTGAAAGTGGTTTGGGGCCTTGGTGAAAAAAAATGGGGGAGCAGGCCAGCTGCTCTCCCCAGGAGATCTGTCCAACAAGCAGAAACAGCTGGTGGGTGAGCACAGGTTAGTCAGTCCGCCAGGTAAGTGTCTCTGGGCAGGGGTGGTGGCTTTGGGCTAAACAGGAAAGAGGCTCCCGGCTGTCCATGAAGAGGAAGAATTGGAGGAAGGGCTTCTTCTACTGCTCCTTTCCTCCCTGACTTCCTGCTGCCGAAAGGACCTCGTAATGGCCATGCCTGCAGTGTTCACAGAGGCAGGCAGGAAGGCAAATGAGGTGTCTGTGAGAGCAAAGTACCAGTTTGGTGTGTTGGGTGAGGAGGAGGGTCTCCCATTCCTGGAATAGCCTGGAGCCTGGCTTAGCTGGAGGATTTTTCACTTTCGCTCCCATGGTCAGGCCCCTTTGCTGGGTGGGTTTGGGAGAAGCTCCTAAGGAGCCTGACTTCCTTTCCAGTCCTGCCTGGTGGCAGTTTTGAACCCCTGGCAGACCTTCTACAAATTGTTATATGGGATTCTAGATATTGCTTATGATGACTATTTGCTTTCAAATTCACCAGTTTTACAATAGATGTCAGAAAAAATCACCAAACAATGATACTATTGAGAAAGCAAAAACATATGCTATATAGCCCGGCCCCAACCCCCTTCTTAACCACCAGACCCCAGAAATATGTACACACCCTCCCCACTTTAGCCTGGGCATTTGCTAGAGTAAAACCAAATGCAACAATGATAGGTTTCTTAGTTGGAATTAACTCTTCCCCTGTGTAGGGTGACTAACTCCCTGGCTCCATGCTCACCAAATCTCTGATAAAGCTTGCTGAGATCCTTTTCCAACCAGATGTGCACCCCATGTGGTAGAATTTCCATGCATCACAGCTAGGAATGGTGGAAGTTGTAGTCCAAAATATTGCAAAAGGGGGTGTCAGAATGGGGAAGGTCATATGAGACGATCTCAAAGCTCTGTGTTCAATGCTCTTAATACCAGTTTTTTTCAGACTGAGGACGGGAGGAGAACCTCCAAAACTGAACATTCAGGAAAACAAAGGGCAAGTGAAACAGATGGTTAATTATTATAATACACAAAGGCCTTTTTATAATGTGTACTCCACATTGTTTGGGGTTTTTGTTTTAGGCAACAGCTTAAGTTGTTGGTTTGCCCTAGATATAAAAATGTTGCTCCCACTCACCTTTAACATGATTTGCTTGTGTTATTAAGAGGGCTCATTATCTCAATTATAAAATGACTAAGAAAACGAAGCAGTTGGCTCTGCCAAGCATTTTCTTGCAGGCAGCACTTTGCTCTGCTCTATGGTTAAAATGTGGTCCTCACTGAACAAATGGAAGACTGGGGACCTGTAACTATGTATTTGCGGGGCGGGGGGGACATAATAGAAATGGAACACGACAAGAGTAAAAAATTCTATAACTCATAAGAGAATAAGGTCAAGGATAATTGTCGAGAGGATATGGAAATGTAAGAGTATAAAACTTATAAGCTGTAAACTAACCAAGGCAAATAAGTTGCATTTTAAGATCCTGTGAAGTCAAGGAGATATATGGGAAATTTAAACAAAACGTAAATGATAAAGAAAGGCGTATGTAGAGTTGTAGAGATGTAACATTTAGAGGGAGATGAGAATCAGAAATCTGATATACAACCTATATACTTTGTTTACACCTAAGAAGCTACTTATGTATTTTGTTTTATTTTATATTTATGTTATGGAAAAACTAAGCAGCTTAACGCACTCTGGAAAGAAGTGGCGAGGTGGCAGGAATGTTCAGTTGTGCCTTACTGCATGAAGTTACCATTCTTCCAGTGTTCTTTCATTCTGACCCTGTGGTGGACTGAGATAAATCTATGTCTTTTTGTTAATGGGTTTTTCTGGTTATCAAAAAGACACAGTTTTACCTCAGTCCCTCAAGGGACAGGAACGAAAAAAGGATGACACCATGCAGTAAGGCAGCACAGAAGATGGAACATTCCTGCTGCCTTGCCACTTTTCTTTGGAGTGCGGTAAGTCCCCAAATGTGGAAGAGAGTAGATTGTTAAACTTACTGTTTATCTTTTTAAAAGGTTTTTCTTGTTTTAAATATAATAAATAAATAAATATGGTCCTCCCTCAGCAGTTCATTGCAGAAGAGCTCTCTTATTGAACTAATTAATTTCTCAACAATAATGGAAACAGTTTGCTTTGACCAAGCAAAGATTATGCTAAAATCTTAAGCACACACTAAGTTGAGGCACTAAAGAGGTAGCTTTCATTTTGCAAAGGTTTGGGAGTGGGAGGCGAGCCTGGATTTGTAAGCAGAAGTCAGAGAAGCTAGATAAATTCTCTGTCACAGCACTCAGATTAGTGAACAACAAAGAGCAAGGATAGAGATGTGAAGAATATTTTTAAATTTTCTTGTTACTGACAAGAGAAGTTGTTCAACCTACTGAGAAGAGTTCTCGCAGTTGCCCCCCAGCATGAGAGGGAAGCAAGAGCTAGAATCCTGTTGGTTAGTCCCAGCTAGAGTAAACCCACCAAATCAATTATTGAGTAGGGAGTCAATATATAGGTAAATCCTGCTGATTCAGTTAGTGGCCTCCATTCAAGATTAACAAAAGAATATAGGCCTTATATAGAGCATATCATATGGAAAGGTTATTAGACTCAGAGGAAGGTTTAGATTCAGAGGAAAATGGAGGAACATCTACAGTTTCAGATACGCAGATGATATCATACTACTAGCAGACTTGGAATGACTATGGAGGAATGTCACACAAGAAAGTGCAAAAACAGGTTGAACATTATTACAGTAGAATATTAAGAAAACAAAAATAATGACCACAGATGATTCACACAACTTTAAAGTAGATGATGAAGACACCAAAATAATCAAAGACTTGCAGTACCTTGGGTCAGTCATGAATCAAAATGGAGGCTGTAGTCAAGAAATCAGAAGAAGACAAAGACATGGAAGAGCCACTACAAAAGAATTTGATAAGATCCTCAAGTATAAAGACATATTGTTGAATATTACAGTCAGGATTGTCCATGTCATTGCATTTCCAAATTTATATATAATTATGAAAAACAATGAAGAAAGCTGATGGGAAGAAAATCAACTCATTTGAAATGTGGTGCTGGAAGATAGTTCTAAAGACACCATGAATTGCCAAAAAGGCAGATAAATGGTTCCTAGAGCAAATCAGGCCTGAACTCTCCATCTTGATGTAGCACAATGGCAAAAGAGTGTGGCAAAATGAGTACATAAGGTTAAACTGGGATACCTGACTTAACAAAACATGATATAAACAGTGTCCTTGTTCTGACTTTCTTTACATAAGTAAGTAAACAAACTATGGATAGTTTATTGAAACATCTGAACCCATGATCACACTTATGTGCAGCCCAAAGAAACCAAGATTCATAAATTTTAAAAATGAACCTTGGTGTTTGGGAACAATTACTCATGATCATGGATTTGGACATAAGATGAAATTAGACATTTTGGATATTTTTTTAAACATAAATCAGAAATGTTGAGGGAGTGGTGGTGAAAGCAACCAGGATGCAGGTAGCAGTACACTTCTTCTTAACCCTGTGGTTTATTAGGCCTGGTTTCCTGGCTTAAAGTGATGTCTGAATGCAGTCAAAAAATTAGAAGTGACTTTATATTAAAAACAAAAACCCCCACTATTTTTAGTTTGCTGAACTTCTGTTAGGTCGTATGTGTTTGCTGATTATCAGGTTCTGTTAGACGTGGGAATCAAGATTGGAAATTTTATGCCACAAACTTTTTTGAAATTACATTTTGTCATTTTATCCTGTAAGCCCACTCAGAAGTATGTACAATTGGAGGCTTTACATAAATATTGGGTGGGGGAGAGAAATAAGAGTCAGCTCTGTATCACAAGGAACTACAAAGGAGAGAAAAGAATTACGGTAAGCCAAAGGCACACTCCACATTTCCAGACTCCCACCAACATCAAATTAGGCACAAGAATCTGGCAAGAGATCTGCTGAATAAGCAACTTAGAATAACACCCGATCTCATTCTGCCAGGGCAACTTTCATGGCCTTTTAATAGTAGTAGTAATAATAATAATAATAATAGGCAAAGTATAACAGTTGGATGTTGGGGCACTTGGCTAAATTTGTTGGTGTTTTTCTTCGTTCTGCTTCATTTGTTAACTGGAGTTGATCTACGGCCAGTTTAATACCATTGCAATATAGAGTAAAGGGGAAATGTGTGCTAAGAAAGCAAAGTCTGGTCCACTGCAATGGGACACAGCCAACTAAAAGTCTCCCAGTCACTTTTTAAATTCTAACCACAGCTCCAGCAAAATGTTGCCAGGTACAATTGCACACAGAAAGCAAACAGCAGAGAACAGAAGGAACTTGATTACATGGGTCTAATTTGAGGTTTCTTATTGCCCCAGAAATAGGGTTGTCTGCCTATCAACCTATGGCAACCCTATGAATTTCATAGTTTTTTCTCAGATAAGGAGTACTCAAGAGGTGGTTTGCCATTGCTTTCCTTTGAAATGGAGCCTGCAGCACCTGTACCCCTTGGTGATCCCCCACCCAAGTATTAACCAGGCCTGACCCCACTTAGCTTATAAGATCAGACCAGTGCCTCTAGGCCTCTTAGAAGTAGAGTTAAAGATTATAATTCTGGTCTGGCTGAACACAGTTCTCCAGATGTCCTCAAATCAGTTCAGTGATTGTTTTAGAAGCCATTGCATAGAGCAAAACAAAGAAGCTTTACTTTCATGTCACCAAGTGAATGCAACTTAATAATGGCCTACAACCTAAATACCCTAAAGGCACCAGATCATGTCTGATTTGGGAAGCAGGGTCAGCCCTGGTTAGTACTTGGATGGGAGGCTGCCAGTAAATACTAGGTGCTGTAAGCTGTATTTCAGAGGAAGAAGCTAGCAAAACCACCTCTGAGTATTCCTTGCCTAAGAAAACCCTATGAAATCATTCATGGGGTCACCGTAAGTCGACAGACACCTTGAAGGCACACACACATCTCCAAAAATGAACACAGCATAGTGACATCTGTCCTCACCTCATGATCCATTTCAAAGGCCTGTAATGGTGAAAGAAGAAATACCCCAGTCTTTCACACAGGGAAGTTTTAATGTAATGTTAATGTACTGCCTGGACTGGAGCCCAGAGTTCAGCCTGAACCAAGACCTAAGAAAGTGATCTAACTTGCATGCCACCACTACCTCCTCTCATCAAAGGGGGAGTTCACAAGGAGATTGGCTACATCACAAAGGTAATCTCTTAACAAAAAGCCAGAACTGATCAACAACCAAACACAGCAGGGCATCTTAAGTTATCTGAGGTGGAGAGCTGGCATGTTTGTTTTCCCAATGTGCCAGGGACTGCCACCACATTTGTGTCTACTAGCTACACAATTGTTTGTTTCCTGCCATAGACCATCTGCCAATGGCTCAAGGACTGGCACTGGTCTACAGCGACCCCTTTGAGTAGTAGCGCTATAGACTGTTTCTAGGCCAGGCTTATTTTCTAATCTGTACAGACCATGTTCTTGCATCTCCTTGATGCCTACAATCTTCCTAGGGTATTTGTTACTCCTACTTTATGGAAGATAGTCCTCTGTGTGGCTGGATGGGCCCTCCTCTATGTCTTATTAGGGCAATATACTGTCAAAGGACATAGGAGAAGGCCTTTTCTGCTGTGGCACCCCATTTGTAGAATACTCTCCCTTTAGAGGTTCAAGGGGTGCCTATGTTGTTGTCATTCCAGCACCCAGTTGGAAAAACACAGTTATTCACAAAAGCCCTTAAGGCCTAACTGGTTTTATACAGATCTACACATAGCATGGTTTTAACGTATTTTAACTGGTTTTAATCTGTCTTCTCTTAACTTGTTAAATTGTTTAATATATGTTTAGCCATTTTAAACCATTTTATCATTTACAGGCTATTAAGACAGTCAAGCTGATTTTACTGTATGCTGCACTGAGATCTTTATGAGGTCTATCTATTAAATAACAAGACTGTGTTTTTACTTTTCAGATGAATCATGGAGAACTGATTGTGAATGCTTGAACATGTCTGAAGCTGCATGACAAACATCAGCACTCTTGGCAGTTCAGTTAATTGTCAGTTGTCATTTAAAGCAGCTGTGTTGTCTGTTGTATGCTGGAAAAATGCTAAGTTTAAAAGTCGAGCAACATGACATTCTGCAGCAACTTGAGACAGACCCAAACGTTTTTCAAAAAACTTTCACTCATGATGAAACCTAGATCTTCCAGTATGATCCTGAGATAAAACGATAGTCAATGCACTGGAAAACACCATCATCACCAAGAATGAAAAAAAAATGTCAAAGCAAGTCCACATTCAAAGCCATGTTCATTGGTTGTTGTTGTTTTTTTTTATATATATATATATATATATATATATATATATATATATGTATGTATATATATCAAGGACACAATTTTGGCAGAATGGGTTCCAGAAGGCAGAACAGTCAACCAGCATTATTATAAGGAAGTTCTGACAAAACTGAGAAAAAGAGTCGGAGGGAAGAGTCCAGAACTGTGGGAAAATGGTTTCATTCTTTATCAAGACAATGCACCTGCTCACACAACACTTTCTGTGAAGCAATTTTTGGCTGATAAACTCATTACTACATTTGAACATCCTCCATATTTGCCAGATTTGGCACCATGTGACTTTTTTCTTCTCCGTAACATGAAATCAGTGCTCAAAGGAACATGTTTTGAGTCAATTGATGCAGTAGAGAAGAAAACGGCAGATGTATTGACACAGCTGACAGAATCTGATCTGTCAATTCCCCTTCAACCAGTGGAAAACAAGACTGCATCGTGTGCGAGTGTGAACAAGGAGTATATTGAAGGGGACAAGCATTAGAATTGTAATACATATAAATAAAAATGGGTTGTTGTATCAGTCTCATTATTTAATACACAGACCTCATACATAGAGCATTCTAAAATTATTTTTACTGTTGACATTGTTTTAAATTGATCATGTTGATTTTATTGTTCACCATCCTGAGGGTGGAAATAGGAAAATAAATATTTGAACAGCTTATTGGAGATCTGCTTGAAGGCATCTTCTATTTGAAGGGCTCTCCAACAGAAGTCAGGTTTAAATACTGTGTAACGTATTCTTGTATCTTTCACCATGGTAAACGACTTATTAGGACTATGAACGTGTACAGTTGATAAGTGGAAGTTCAGTTGTGTCTCTGGTTACCAATAACAAAAGCAGTCCCAGGAGAAACTGAGCATCTAGAAGATGCTGCTGAGAAGTCATGCCACCTACCCTCTGAAGGCCTAGAGCATCAGCTGAGGCCATGGGATTAATCTCTCCCAGAAGCTCTCTTGTACTCCTTGCAGCAACAACCACTATTAACTCCTTAGTGGAAGGAAATTACATTGTTAAGGGAAACAATTGTCATTGGGAAGACAGTGGGTACTCATTATAGTTTTTAATCTCACATTCTCCAAATTCCCAGCAGACCCACCCAGTAAGGTTGGCCCAAGGCATGTTCCTGCTGGCTTTATTTATTGATATACTAATTTGCTTGTTTGCAAATATTTATGTACCGCTTGTATTCCAAAATGTCAAATTGGAATACATCAATAAAAGTTAAAGTATACAGAGTACACTAATACAGAGAAAACAAAACACATATTCTTTAAGTCTAAGAAACCAGGATCAGCAAAGGACTAGACAGTCTCCTCTCCCCATACTGTTTATTGAAACCAACTGAACTGGCAATTGAAGGTGTTCATTCACCACATGTAACGGGGGTAGGGGTGGGGGTGGAATCCTCCATTGCACCCGAGGTCACAGGTTGGTTGGTTGGTCGGTTGGTTGGTTGGCTTATTTATTTACTATCCCACTTTTCTCCCAGCATAGGACTTAAATGGCTTACAAAATGCTTAAACAGGAAAAAGCTAAAACCTGATAATAGAAAAAGTTAAAACACAAGTTAAAATAAGTTAACATATTAAAACGCCATTATATTTTACAAAGTGAAAAATCATTTTAGGTTAGTCTAGGGATCCAACAACAGGTCTTGTAGCATACACAGACCAGCATCCCATTAGAGACATACCCAGGTATCAATTGTGCTACATATGCACAGGGATGTTTTTGGACAGTGCACAACAGTGGCACCCAGCTGACAGTGGCAGAAGCAGAATTGTGCATGTGGGACCACTGTGTATGTGGTAGCACATTAAAGTATACACAGTAGCATGTGAAGATACATTGTCTTTGCGCATTGAACACTGCAATTGCACAATGGGTTGTCAGCCATGTGCATTGACCACTGATCCACATACGTTACATTACGTTTGTATTCAGTGTAGGGGTTGTGTAGCAAAACTCCACCAGTGGATATTTATGTAACCCTGAAGTGATGTGGGATTTCAGTCATTTATGTCAACAGAGAGGAATGTCTGGGAGACTCTTGGAGGAACAGACAGAGGGATGGTACTGCTCTCCCCCAATATCTACCACCTGAGATGATCACCTCACTTTGTCTAATATTAGGGTTGGCCCTGCCACCTGGATACTTTTGGACTTCTTCTGCTGAACACAAGACAGGCATACTATTCAGGAGCTGCTGAGGAAACTTTTTTTTTTACCTCTTCCCTCCATGTCTTCAAAAAAAGAAAACAAAAATCAGACCATGAGTTTCCATTAGCAAGGAGAATTTTTTTCACCTTCTATCTAAATTATCATGAATTCAGGGGGAGAAAAACAATGGGAAATGGCAGTGGTACTTGATCATAATGTCTGGTGGATAAAAGTATCAGAACACAGCAAAGCCAAAGGAACTCCTGCATTCACATTAAGTCTGCATAATCTCCAACTCTCATTTCAAGTCCGTTTCGTGTTTTTAGAAAAGACTGTGGGTTCTGTGCTTCTGGTGATATTTCCAGCGGACACAGCTCTTCCTGTGGTATTACAGCTGGCACTGCCACAAGAACATTGCCCAATTGTTTCGACAAAAACATCACCCATTAAAAAAAAAAAAGAGGAATCCTTTCCATGATGTATGGAAAAACAATCTGCAGTGTTAAAGAGCAGAGGGGGTGAGGGGAAGAGAAGGCTGGAGAGAAATAAAACATTGGCTCTTTTGAGCAACAAAAAAAGAGTAGTAACATACGTAAGAACACGGAACGAGTTTTGGTGATAGGAAAGTTACGTTGCTCCTTGGCTTTCCATCCTTATTCCTTTTTAGCTAGTTGCTTTGTGGCAAAAATAAAAGGGCTGTAAACTTTCATTGGTCAACTGATCAAGGGAAGTAACATCTGGGAGTGCTCTTAATTGTGGGAGCTGCTTTTGCATCATCCAGATCCCCTGCTCTTGAATCACACAAGCCACACAACATGTGTGAAAGCAGGAAAGGACAATATGACAGATGTGGTGAGTTACAGTAAGTGAAGAGTGGGGATAGATACAGGGGGTGGGAGGCAAAATGAAGGTATTCTCCCCCACTAAAAACAATAAGAATTCTGCTCCCCAAATGGCATTTTCCTTCAGCCTCCAAATTTCTAGCACTGTTGTAACTTAAAATGTAAGTTGAGCATTTAAGAAATACAGTTTAGAAAAGGGGCAGGCAAAGTGATTTCTGGAATATGAACATAGCAAATATATTAGGTGTGAAGCCAGCCAGGATGGTGTAGCGGGAGTGTTGGGCTATGACTCTGGAGAGCAGGATTTGAACCCCTGCTCAGCCGTGGGAAGCCACTGGGTGGCCTTGGGCAAGTCACATTCTCTCAGCCTCAGAGGAAGACAAAGGCAAACACGCACACCCCGAACGAATCTTGCCAAGAAAATCTTATGGTAGGTTAATTTTAGGATTGTCATAAGCCAGAAATGACTTGAAGGCATGCCTCAACAACAACAACAACAACGTGTGAAGGATTTTCAGTGTCTCACTCTTTGTAATGCTAGAAATGTAGGGACTGAGGGGAAATTTCACTGTGGGGCAGAATTTTTTATTGGGGGAGGCCAATGCCCTCATTTTGCCCCTTCCTAGCTACACCATACTCCCATCCATTCCTCACCAAGTAGAAATGGAGACATTCTGGGACATAACTGGATGACAGAAGAAAACAGGGATTCTTCCAGGTATCGAGAGCAATTAAATTTAGTCTGAAAATTATAGGCACCAAACACTTTGCTATTTGGTGTTAAGTAATCTAACAGTTTAAATTTCCTTGGTGAAATTAAGTAGCATTCTTTTTCTTTTTGGACTGGTCCAATCTGACTCTTTCATGGGAAGAATCTCATAGATTTTGTTCTCCTTGACAGGGTCAGATATCTCATCCTATGCATACATCCTGTGGAGAAAAACACCAATTTGGGATGTTTTGCAAACAAACAAACAAACAAACAAAAACATCATTTGTGCAAAATCCATATCTTTGCAAAGTATTTTTTCTGCACAAAAATCTTGGTTTGGTTTTCTGCAAACACATCTCTCTCTCAAAAAAGTTTCAAATTCCAAATTAAAAAAACAACCCTTAAAATGTGCAAAAAATCTCATAAACTGACTCAGAGGGGTATATTCAAGTTTGTTCTTCAACTGAAGTAGGAAATAAATGATTTATGACCTTACTTAGCATACCAAACTCTTCCAATTGTGGAGAAGACAGATGAGTAACAGGGAGGAGAGAATAAACAGAGAAATGAGTGAGCCTATGGTCTTTTTAGATTAATTGGTATTAATACCTACAGTGGCGGCACTAGCGGGTTGGGATGCAGAGAGGCCGAATCGTATCAGGTGACACCATCAGAGGGAGGGGTGACACCGGCCTTAATAACACCACAGTATTAATATTTGACTTACTTCTAATAGGTTTAAAGTGTTACTTTTGGCTTTACCTGGACACATGTTTTCTATACAATAGACGAGTTGTATGCTGATTCTTACCACTTTTGGTTAAGACAACGATGAGCAACCTGTGGCCCTCCAGAAATGGTTGGACTCTAATTCCCAACAGCCCTAGCCAACAACAGTGAAGGATGACGGCAGCTGTTGTCCAACAACATTGTATGGTCATCTGTACGTTTAGGACTGTAGCCTTGGCTTGTTTACAAGGCCACATGAAGCTATCTCGGTTTTTCCAGCTCTACCTTTGAAAGCATGAAGGAATTAAGCCAAGATTAATATGGCTAAATCATAAACAGCTGAGTTTTGATTTACCAATTTGAAAGTAGAAAGCCCAACAGCACAGGGAAATGTTGCATATTCTCTCCCTCTTTTTATTAAGTTCATTTCACAGTTGCTTTCCAAGAGAGGCCAAAACGTACCTTTGCTCATAACAAACAAACACAAAGCAAGAAGTTGTGGTGTGCATTCCCTCAATGCTGCCTTGACAACATTGTTCTTTCCTGCTCCAGGGAGAATCACCTTGAGGAATATTTTTGACAGCAACTCTGGCCTCAGCAAAATAGAAATTGTCGCTAAGGTATGATAAGAAACTAGGCTATGAATGGTTAGAAATGGCTGGCTTATTATTTCACATTTAGTTGCATGATTTAGCTGAAAGGAAAGGCTCCAGAAATTTCCAGTATGGGCCACTAGATGACCATCTCCTGTGAAATAAAGTTCATAAGAGCCACAGAATATGTGCTCTGCTTCTCCCACATCTTCCTGGTGCAACATTCCAAAATGTAATGAAAAGAATATACACCCCACCCTCAGAGAAGCTAAAATCAAAATGGCAGATTTTCCTTGGTTTTTTTTCCGGGCTGTGAGGCCGTGTTCTGGAATAGTTTCTTTCTGATGTTTCACCTGCATCTGTGTCTGGCATCTCCAGAGAATGGTTGGGTGGGAGTGAGTGTGGGGTTTATATGTTGTGAACCCCTGTTGGTGAGTATATGTAAATTTGTGTAATTGAATGGTTAGTTTCTGGGTATAGAAATGCAAGGATGATTAGGATCTGTTTGGCTAATGGTTGGTTGATGAGCCATTATCTGCTGGAAAACCCCTTGTCACTGGGTGTTATTTCAAAATTCTGGACCAGGCCAACAACTATCATGTCAGAATGGACAGAGAAGCTATTGAAATCCACAAACACCTGGACAACTTCAACAGGAAAGAAGAAACCCTAAAAGTAAACAAAATCTGGCTCCCAGTTTTGAAAAACAGTAGAATCAAAACTCAACACTTACAAAGGAATTCCACCCAGGGACAACGGGATTTCCAGCAGAAGTTTGTTTGCAATTGGAGACTTATTCTGCACAAAATCCATATGGGTTAATATTTCTGTATACAAATATTATTTCTGTCACAGACAATGCTGTACAGAAAATGTTTTCTATGCAAGTCAAGCACACAAAATAAATCTCCAGTGATAGCATTTTCTGGGCAGGAAATAGTATTATTGCAGAGGACTATGCAAAAACAAAAAAAACCTGTTCTCTGTGCAAAAAGCAATAATAATGATATTTTCTTTGCCAAACAACCAAATGCGATTTTTGTGCAAAATAAATCCTGAACTGCAAAGATTTTCATCAATCCAGAATTCTGCTTGTCAGAATTTTTCAGCATTTGAAAACACACACAAACACACACACATGTTTTTCAACCATTTCCTGAATATGAATATCCTTTTCATTTGCTTTGGAAACAAACAGCACACACTAACAACAATTGCAATTCTTCAGCTATGGACCCTTATACAGCTAGCGTAGCCCCATCCACATACAAGAAAGAGGTCTCAGCAGATTTGGAGAAGGCCCATAATTTGCAGAAGTACAAAATCAAAAGGGAGGGTGGAAAGAATACAAAACAATCCAAAGAGGAGTTGGCAGGCACAGCTGGTTGTCTCTCTAAACAGGAGCCCTTCAGTTCACACTCATAGAATCATAGAAACATAGAGTTGGAAGAGACCTGAAGGGCCACCTAGTCCAACCCTATGCCATGCAGGAATAAACAATCAAAGCACTCCTGAGAGATCCAGCCTCTATTTAAAAACCTCCAAAGAAGGAGACTCCACCACACCCTGAGGCAATCCATTCCACTGCTGAACAGCTCTTACTGTCAGGAAGTGCTTCCTAATGTTTAGATGGAATAGATTTTCCTTGGGGTTTTTTTGGGGCTGTGAGGCCGTGTTCTGGAATAGTTTCTTTCTGACATTTCGCCTGCATCTGTGGCTGGCATCTTCAGAGAATATACTGTGAACCCCTGTAGGGGAGTATTTAGGTGGAATCTCTTTTCCTGTAGCTTGAATTCATTGTTCCGTGTCCCTGTCTCTGGAGCAGCAGAAAACAAGCTTGCTCCATCCTCAGTATGACATCCCTTCAAATATTTAAACATGGCTATCATGTCCCCCTTATCCTCTCTTCTCCAGACTAAACATACCCAGCTCCCTAAGGCGTTCCTCATAGGGCATGGCTTCCAGACCTTTGACCATTTTTGTTGCCCTCCTCTGTACATGTTACAGCTTGTCAACATCCATCTGGAATTATGGTGCCTAGAACGGGACACAATATTTCAGGTGAGGTCTGACCAAAGCAGAATAGAGTGGCACTATTATTCCCTTGATCTAGACACTATACTCCTATTGATGCAACCTAGAATTGCATTGGCTTTTTCAGCTACCGCTTCTCAACATTTTGTTGCCCATTTCATTTTCCATTATGTTTCCCAGTTAAACAATTTTTTAAAAGTACAAGCAATTCTGCAGCAAAAATATAACACCTTCAAGCTTGACAGATTTATTACAGCTGAGCTTTCATGAACTACAATTAACATCTAATGACTGTTGAGCCAAACTGGGAAAGCACAAATTCTTTATGGAAAACAAAATACAATCCTTGTCCTAAATAGCTTTCTTGCAGATGATACAATATAATCTTTGTCCTAAGTATCTTTATCATTTTAAAGATGAAAAAGAGCTTGTCATGGTTTGTTAGTTTGTTTGGCTATCAGTTGAACCAAAGCATCATTGATTGCACTAAGCCATTTGTGGCAACACAAGTTGAAGAGCACGGATCTGCTAATCCAGCACACATAAAACTTCAGATCTCTAAAATATGACAGCCTTAATCCAGTGTTTACTTCTAATCATCCACACATCATAAGATAACCTAGTAAATACAACAAGGCGTGATTAGATCCAGCCAAACACTTTGGTCAACATCATATGATACAGGAAAATTAGGGCAACTGTTACAAAAAACAAACCTAAACAATGTTTTCATATGGGTATAATGAGCTGAACAGTCTTCATTTTTGAGAGGACCATTCATTCCCTGGGAAAGTGAGGGGGGATATTTAGGAACTTGGAAAAGGGGATCCTTAAAATTTGGGGGGGGGGGTAGGGGTGTTGCTCGCTATTCCAAATGAGATGGATGAGCATTTCTTCTATTCATTTTCATTTATCCATCATCTATCATTTGGACTGGTAAACTCACTGTGTCCCCAGCCCCCAAATTTTAAGGGGCCCCTTTAAGCCACCTAAATACCCTAAAGCAGTGTTTCCCAGACTCTGGTCTTCCAGGTGTTTTGGACTTCAGCTCCAAGAATCCTTGATCATTGGCCAAGTTGGCTAAGGCTTCTGGGAGTTGGAGTCCCAAACACCTGGAGGACTAGAGTTTGAGAATCACTACCCTAAAGGCACCAGATCCCACCACCTGATCGTGGAAGCTAAGCAGGATCACAGTTCGTGGATGGGAGATCACCAACGAATACCAGGTGCTGTAGTCTATATTTCAGAGTAAGGGACTGTCAAAACCACCTCTGAGTATTCTTGTCAAATTCATGGGGTCGCCATAAGTCAACAGTCAACTTGAAGGCACACACACACACACGTTAGTTACATTTACACTTGCTTTTCCTCCAATGAGCTCAAGACATCATCTATGGCCCTTCTTGGCTCCACTTAATCTGCACAACAGCTCTGTGAGGCAGGCTAAGCAAAAAGACAATTGCTGGCTCAGATCGCCCTCTGAGTTTGACAGCTCAGTTTCCTCCAACTCAGAACTTGAGCCTCTCAAGTTCCAGCCAAACACAGTAACCACTTTGTTAACTGCTGTCAAGTTGACAACATCAGACCTCCAAGACACCCTGTTAGCAATAACCCTGTTCATGACTCACAAAGTTGGGACTGTGGCTTCCTTGAGTGAGCCTTTCCTACCTGTAATACCATCTTCCATATTTCCTACTGCCTTACCAAACGTTATTGTATTTTCTAATGAGTCATGTCTTCTTATGATACGTCCAAAATATGATAGTCTCAGTTTAATCATTTTAGCTTCTAGTGAGAGTTCAGGCTTGATTTGCTCTTGGACCCTTTCCTTTACACTAACCACTATGCCAGTGCTTCTCAGGCTAACTGATGTGGGGAGCTGCCTATTTTTGGTTTCTAGTGTGCAAGGTACCAGCATTCTATTGTGCCCACTGGCTACAACTGTTTCTTATTTAGTTATCTATCTATTTATTTATACCCGCTCTTCAGCCACAAAGGCTCTCAGAGCGGCTTACAAATTATTAAGCAACAGTCTTTTACACATCTACATCACTTTATAGAGTGCTAGGCACTAAGCGGTTTCCAATGTGTGTTAGTTGCCCCACAAGCTGGGTACCCATTTTACCAAACTACGAAAGGATGGAAAGCTGAGTGAACTTTGGAGCCCCTTGGGATTGAAATTGCAACGTTTCTTGGAAACTCTGGGGACTAGCAGCGGATGCTCACAGGCAGCTCTGGTGCATGATCACCACTGTAGAGTAGTGCTATACCACACCACTGTGTAAGCCACATTCTAAACACTAACACACAAACAAAAACAATGTTGCCCTTTGAAGGAAAAGCAGACATATCTGAACATACCAATGGCATTTCATAACTTTCTTTTTTCCCCAATGCCCCAATGGGAACAACACTTTCCATCTATATTACAGGAATTATGCTGGCCTACCTTATAGGATTGTTGTAAAATAACCAAAATATTACCCAGGAAGCCTTCTGAATATATTTATGCAGGTGGGGGTATGGAGAACCACCAATGATGCACTTCTTGCAGACTGAGTTGGAGTAAGTCCCTCTGAATGCAGGCAGAATTATTTCCCATAAAACATGCTTAAGATTGCAATCCTGTGTAAAATTACCAATAAACAAAACCTGCTGGGTGCAAGGTAGGAGCACCTGTGCAATAAATATATTCCGAAGTGCACAGCCAAGTCTTATTGTCAATACTGTGACCCTGGTAAGAAAATGGCAATAATTTTTGCTACTCATTGGCAGTTCACAAATCCATTTGGGAAACACTCTTCTAAATATTTTATTAGTCCTAGGTCTCACCGACATGGGCCAGAATACGTTGGCTCCCCGCCAGCATATTCTGCCTGTGGATCTGACCCATTGCTCCCTTTTTACTTGCATGGAATGGAATGGAATGGAGTCAGGACCATCATGTTGGCTGGTCTCTGCAGTCACTGCCACCGTCCACATCACATTCTCTGAAGCCAAGAGGCCAGCCCACAGCACATGATTAAGGCCCCCTGCATGTGACCAGCTTTGGTCACATACTGTGGGACTCCTTCCTGGCTAGGCAAGAATGAGGCAGATGATGAACCGGCATGGTGGTCTAGGCTCCTGTGGTCATACGGGGGCCAATCCATTTTATTTTGGCTGGGGTGGAGTTTACTAGGTATCTTTATAAAATGGTATAATGGGCCTTACCCTGTCTTCCTCCTATCTTTGCCCCAGGGGTCATGAGGGTAAAATGGGGCAAAAGCTCTGTGCCATTAGGATTGCAGGGCTCCAAGACGGTGGCAAGATGGGGTAAACAGCCCATCTAGATAACCCCTTAGAATCAAATTGAAAGTAGGCTCTTCAGGATCCTGTGCACTTTGAAATTGGGTTAACACTGCAATTGTTGGGTGTGTGTGTGTCACTGATCTAATGAATGAGTAGCAGATGTGGGTGAAACATGGCCATGACTTCAAATACAAAAATCTTGCTCACAAGCTAAGTCAGAATACAAGAAAGGCTTAGACAAATATTCTCAACAACCAACAGGGAACACTAATTACTCAGAGGTCAAGTTCACCTCTAATTGTAGATCTCTGTGTTCAACAGGAAATTATCGGATGCAGTTTCTCCCGAAACTTTTATGAATTACAGTATCCTTTACAAAATCTCTTCGTAAGTCAGCCAAATATGAAAAAAATACGTCTGAAACAATCTCTATATGATTACATTTTAAACTTTAAGTGCAGTTCTTCTATTATTTTTTTTTCTTTGTCTATGAAGAGGGTTCACAGAATGCTCTATAGGGAAAGAGAATAAAACTGTGGACTGAAATAACAAGAATAAAAAGACCATTATTAAGTTTTCAACCTGTGTTCCCAGTGATTCAGGGATTCCTTCACAGTTTATCCTCAATGAAAAAAATTGATAACAGCAAATAAAATTCTCAAAAAGACAGTTTTTCACCAGCCTCTCCACCACTGGTGTTTTGAATGTACAGTTGGACCCCTGTATCTGTGGGGGTTCGGTTTCCAGTCTTACCGCAGATACTGGAAACCATGGATAACAGTGAATGACATTGAAATAATGGGACTTCCCATTACAAATGTCATAGAGTTGCCTCGGAGGACTCCTCTCTAGGCATTTTCTAGGAAGAATCTATGGTAGGTTTGCTAGTTTGTGTCCTGTGAATAACTGAAATTGTGGAAATTGGTTCCGCAGATACAGGGGTCCGACTGTATTCTGAATGAATTAAGGACTGACATAGGGAGACAGCACAGTTTGGGGAACTCATCTTTGGACTGCAGCTCCCATAATTCCATACCAGCATGGCCAGTAGAAGGGATTTTGGTGCTTGTACTCCAAAAAAGGTAACATTTCCAAGCTCTGGGATACAGTGAGTCTCAAAAGACATCATTAGTATTCATGGTCCAGCCAGAACCAAGTGGAACACATTCCTCTGGAGCACACAAGATAGATGTTGAGCAGAACCATTGATGCAGAAAAGCTTTTCTGAAAATCAAAAACTCGAAAGCCACAGGAGCAGACCAGTGAATTTCAGAAAGCGAGAAGCCATCTCCTAATTCTCAAAATGGTCTTAATAATTCTAATTCCCCATACATTCTAACAAAAGGTTTCATTCATATGACTTAAAGGGAACTTCCAGTATGATTAAATCTGCACCAGCTACCAGTTCATTCCTGGCCACAGTTTAAAAGGACTGGTTTTAATCTACAGTATAAAGCCCTAAGCAACAATGTGCAAAGCATATTTAAAACAGTGGTTCCCAGGCCTTTGGTCTTTCAGATGGTTTAGACTTGTAAACTCCCCAAATCTCTCCTGGCTGGGACTTCTTCGAGTTGAAGTCCAAAACATCTTGAGGACAAAAGATGGAGAGCCACAGGTTTAAGAGACAGCCTTCTTTAATACGAGCTTGCCAGTTCACTACAATCAATACCATGAGCCTTCCCTCTACATTCCACCACCACTGGTGGCTCAGTCACCTAGGATACAGAACAGGGTAATTTGGGTTGCAGCACTCATCTTGGGTAACAGCCTACCTCCTAAGACTTCACTGGACCCTCTCCAAATTCCTCTCTGGTGCTCTCTAAAACTTTTTAATTCCCCACCACCTCTTGTAACAAGTGCTTTGATCACCAATTCTGTTTTCTTTCTTTCTTTCTTTCTTTCTTTCTTTCTTTCTCTGTTTTTAAATTTTTATTTGATTATTTATATATTCATTCATTCATGATTTTTTTCATTTTCTCTATTTCCCAGTAACAAAGCACATGCTGTAGTGGTTTGCGTGTTGGACTACAACTCTGGAAACCAGGGTTTGAATCCCTGCTTGGACATGAAAACCCACTGGGTGACCTTGGGCAAGCCACACTCTCTCAGCCTCAGAGGAAGGCAATGGCAAACCTCCTCTGAACAAATCTTGTCAAGAAAACCCTATGATAGGGTCACAACAAGTCAGAAATGTTGTGTTGAAAGGACACAACAACAACCACAACCACAAGTACAGTAAAAATAAAATATAAATACAAGTACAATTTAAGATAAGGCAAGAAGTAGAGAATTCAGACAACTGGATCACATCAAAAAGAGAAATTAAGAGATTAAAAGATTGCAACACTGATAAATTGGAACAAATATTTGGAGGGTGGACAGAAAATTCAGAGAGCTAAGTAGTGGTACTAAAACTACTGTATCATATAAAGTTAAACATTGTATGCTGTTATAGTGCTATTATTCCATTTTAACTGCAATAGCTACCTCCTGTGGAATCCTGGGATTTGCAGTATTTGCATGAGGGGTTTTAGCATTCTCAGCCAGAGACCTCTTAGGCCTTACTAAACTACAAACCCCTGAAATCCACAGGAGGCAGCCATAGCAGTTAAAGTGGAATAACACCACTATAACAGTGTAGTGTGATAAAGTCCATATAGATTGCTTTTATTTACACTTGTGTCTTTGCAATGATCTTTGGACTAAGCAATAAACATTTCATTATTTATACTTGTGAGCCACTCAGAAGGAGAGAGTGAGATATGAAGGGCTGAAAGGTGAAATATAAATATTTTATTTTTTTAAAAAAATTGAAAAAGCACAATATAAGCTTGTGAGCAGGGGAGTGGGACTTTCCTAGGCTCTCCATATACAGTACTTTTATATGTTGAGTAGAAAAGCAAATGCTGCTTTTCCAAGCACAAGCACATATAACAATTCCTTGGGTCCTTTCACACTACGCAATTAGAGTGCTTATGATTCTACTTTAATTGCCATAGCTGCATCCTATGGAATCTTGGAGTTTGTAGTCTGATGAAGCACTGTAAGGTGCAAATCACAGTATTCTATAGGATAGGACAACAGCAGTTAAAGTGGGATCATAGTGCTATAATTATTTAGCGGGAAAGGCGTCCCTGCCCAATTGCACTAAAGTCCCATCTAGTTTAGCATCCGGCTTTCCACACTGAATTCCAAAAGTTTTCAGGAAGTCCAAAAGCCAGACTGGAAAGCCATAGCCCTCTCCTGTCATTGGATTCCAGCAAGATGTACAACACCTCTCAGTTGTTGCATAAACAAGCTGGAACTGTTGAAATCTCATCTCTATCAAATTATAAAAGGCTTCTCCTTTTTACATGTCTGTGTCCTAATCCAAGACAAGATGATTGTAAAACACAAAATGACCCAGTATAGACTCTTCCATCTCATTTGCAAAAGTGATCTAGAGACCAAGAGTTTACAAATACCAGGAAAACATTTATTTCATCCCTGCATATCCCCGGGCCTTAAAGTACCAGAAAAACATGCAATCTGCATTCATCACTGTTTGATCTCATCCACTAGATCTTTTATAGAGAAACAAACCAAAGCCATGAAATAGGAAATTCTTGGAAATATTACTGGAACACACTGGACATTCATAATGCTTACTTAGAACAGGCTCACCTAGCATTTGAATTATCAACAGAGATGTGAGAAATCCATTACCATATCAGGCTCCTGTTGCTCATATTAATAATTTACTACCTGATCTTTAAAAGCTTCTGTACATCTATAAACAACAGCTCATGGAGACTCTACATATTCGAGCACTTGCTTTTTTTCCTTTCCAACCAAAAACACTATGCTCACCCCAAATCTGGCTCTGTACTCACCCCAAATCTGGCTCAGGGAAGGATCTTCACTTTCTGGCCCCTAATCTGACTTTGTCCCGCACTGCACAAAGTCAGGGAAAAGTCTGGTGTTTGCCAGATACCCTAGAGTGGCACCAGCATCAGTTGGCATGCAGACCGCTGGATTAGGCTGGAGCCGGAGCAACCCAGCTGTCTGCACAGCCAGCCACCCAGTGCATTGGTCCCTCTGAGCCTGGCATCTCCTCTTTTCACTGGAGAGGTAAGTAGAGGGTGCCATGTCACATGCTCAACAAGGAGGGGATCACTGCCCCCCTCCTCACTGATCCCATGGGCACCCCCTGTTTAGCTCACCAGCAGTGATGGGAGATGCCAGGCTCTTGGACAGAGCTGCTGGGCTGACAGGCGAGGCAGTGGCAGCGACAGGATTGGCACCAAGAGCAATGGGCCAGCGGGGCTGATGCGGTGTTGGCCCAGCTGGCCCATGAGAAGAAGAACATGCTCTCGCACTGGTCTGTGCAGACACCATCATGGTCTTCCCGGGGCCAGTCCAGAGCATAATGGATCACTGGCCCTGGATTAAGCGGCCAGTGCAGACAAGGCCTTAGACATCAGATACAGAAACTCTACAGCATTTAAGAAAATCTAGCAGGAATTAAAATTCAAGATGATATGAAATGAATTGCACGACATTGGTGTGTTTCAGCTGTTCTCCCGTTCCAGTCCCATGGGAGGCAGTGTTAAACGGGAGTCTTTTTTTGCTAACTGGAAAAATCCATTAGGGTTTTCAGAAAGCCCCAAAACCAGACTGGAAAGCTATAGCCCTCTCTTGCCACTGCTCTCTAGCAATGGGCACAGTGTCTTTCAACTGCTGCATAAACAAGCTGAATCTGCTGAAATTTCATATACAATATAACTGTATTTCTAAATTAAAAAAAAATCCACACAGAGGAGAAATAAAGGAGGACAAGTTTGTAGCAACTCTGTATCCATTTTTGATATGTTTTCTAGAAATGAATATTGAAGATGGACCTCCAACTAATCACTTGGATTTTGGGTGCAGCAGCTATGAATACAGAAGGCTAGTGTAGTGTAGTGGTTTGCATGTTGGATTAGACTCCCAGAGACACAGTTTGAATTCCTGCTTGACCACAGAAATCCATTGGGTGATCTTGAGAAAGTCACACTCTCTCATCTTCAGAGGAAGGCAATGGCAAGTCCCCTCTGAACCAATCTTGCCAAGAAAACCCCATGATAGGTTCAACTTTGGGTCACCATAAGTTAGAATTGCCTTGAAGGCACACAACTACAACAGAGATGAATATATTACAGCAGTAGAGTAACTAGTAACTGACATTATGTATGGGTAGATGGAGAGATAAATATATCCTTGATAGGTGATTTAATAATATATTTGCATGACTGCATCTGACATATTGTTATATATAGGTGATTAAAAAGTAAACCAACAGCACCTCTCCCATTTTCCACATGTGTACTCAGCTTTAAGGGACCTTTCACACTATACAATTATAGCACTATGATTCCACATTAACTGCCATGGCTTAATCCTGAGATGTGCAGTTTAGGGTAGTATATTTAGTCCTCTTTGCCAGACAGCTCTAATGCCTCACCAATCTACAAACACCAGGATTTTATAAGATGATGCCATGGCAGTTAAAATGGAATCATAGTGCTGTAACTATATAGTGTGAAAAGGCCCCTAAACCTTATTCAGGTACACATATATCTCAGTTAGCAAAGTCAATGCATTCCTGGGAATTAGTTGTTTAACAGAAATGTTGGTACCAGCCATAGAAATAACAGAAGTGTTTTTGTCAGAGGTTTTGTTAACTGAGGTATGCTTGTATTGTACCTGAATAAGCTGTAAATGACATGCATGAAAGGAAAAACGGTTGTGTACACTATCCATGCCACCAACATGCTGAACGTACTGTAGGAATTGATAAATCCACTGATTTTAGTTTCTCCCGGCTTCTCATTTTGCAGTCTTAAGTTTATTTTGTCATGGACATCAAGAATTTTTATTGTTTTTTTTTTAATTGGTATGCATTTTTGTATTCAAAAATTGAATCACAACCCAGAAACATCACCCAAGGAGACTTTCTGCTGTGCTTTCTGCAACCGGACTTGTTTATCTCGGATTGGCCTTTTTAGTCATCAGCGCGCTTGCAGAAAGCGCGGGATTAGTCCTTCCTGAATCTTCGTTTGTGAAGAAAAGCCAGAGAGAGAGTATACATATTTCCTTTATACACACAATTTTCCTAATATGCAGCACTCTGGAATTTTATTTTCACTAATTTATGCAGTTTGGTGAGCTCTGACTGTCTATATTTTTGACTGGAAAACCACACCGCAAAATCCAGAGAAGTGAAAATTTCAAAGGACAATAATTTCAATTTGTAATATCAGTTATAAAATAAAAAATTGTTATCCAAAAAACAAAATGGAACTACAGAACAGAGTAGCTGCACTGATATTAATGTGACTGAAAAGGCATTCTTGTCTAGGAAGAAAGACCAACTTTGAAATGTTCCCCCCACCACCAAAAAAACACAATTTTTTCCAGTTGTGGGTTAGATCTTCCCTGAATGATCATCAGGAAACATCTCATTTGCAAAACATTGTGCAAATATCTCTATAGGGTTGAAGTGGGGGAACTTTCCCTTAAACATATTTTAAAACTCACCTTTTTCTCAAGGAAAGAGGCACAGACCATATGTCTGATCATATCACTGGTTAATAAACTGAGATGAATACATTAATTTTGCCTCTGTACGCATAGTTTCTTTGCTTCATTCCTTGTTTGTGCTGGGAAACAAACCACAAAGTCTTCCATTAATTTTTTCCCCAGATATGGAAATGCCAATTGAGAACTTCAGAACAAGCCAGGATATTAAACCACTTTCAAACCTCAGTTTCATAGTATGGCTTGTTCTGAAACCATTAACTAGAATTTATCATTTCTGATGAAATGCAAGGAATGGGAAACTATAGTTAATTAAAGTAGCTACATGTAGGACCATATTAAACTCCTAACTATCATTTTAAAATATGATCATCCTATATTTTCCATAGCCATTTCACACAGGACAGAACAACATATCTGAAGGGCTAATCTCCCCCTTTAGGAACCTCCCTATTCAGCAAGATTAGCATCTGAGGGTCTGTTCCTGGGGGTCTCACATTTATAGGTTAAGCACTGCAGAGGGCAACTGAGGACTGACCCTTCTTTGTAGGGTAACCTGCCAACACTCTTCCTCTGAAATATTCATTTGGCATCAGCTTCACTATCTGTTAGGTGACATATTAAATTTAATGAAAATGTAATTTTTTTCCTTACTTTCCAATTTACTTTTGAAGTTTTCTCAAACTGGGGATGGGACAATATCTCTCTACATTATAAATATATGTAGAGGGCCTCTCCATGCACGTAAAATGGTACACACCAATGGCAACCTCTCTGTGACTGGAAAGGGACCCAATGATGCAGAAATACAGGTCAACCCCTGTATCCATGAATTCGGTATCCATGGTTTCACTTATCCACATCCAAAAAATTATGTTCTCTCTAGGCATTTCTAGGTCCTCCTGGTGTTTGTCTCATTGAACATAATAGGGTTCCCTATTTTCCATGGTTTCAGGTATCCGAGGGGGGGGGTGTCTTGGAAAGTATCCCCATGGACACAGGGGTCACCCTATACTCTGTCAGTATGTATGATTGTAGCTAAGCAGGCCAGCCCTGGTTAGTACTTGGATAGGAGATCATCAACCAAGTGCTGTAGGCTATATTTCAGACAAGGCAATGGCAAACCACCTCTGAGTACTCCCTGCCTAAGAAAACCCTATAAAATTCATGAGGTCACCACCAGCTGACGGACAAATTGAAGGCACACGTGCACACACACACACACACACACTTGCAAGGGGGATAAAGAAGAGAATCTCTCTAGACAATAAAATGAATGCAAGGGGCAAAAGGCAGAGCCTGCTACTGAAATTCATTTGGCCTCCATGCACACTCATGAGAAGATCTTCAAGGTGGTCTGTTAGGTTCCTACATGATTTTTTTAAAAAAAAAACTTTTAGTAAAAGATTTAGTAAAAGCCTAGTGGTGGCGGAGAACCTGAAAATGCAAAATTCAAATCTGTGCATGGTCCTCATCTGCTACAGAAAGTCTGTGTCCTGCTGAAGAGTTGGTATCAGTGTCTGTACTCTTTGGTTATGCAGAGTGCTAAAATGCACCCAACGTAAACCTACTGTGCCTCTGTGAATGCACATTTAGAGACAGACCTCCGCAATCTGATATCCTCCAACCATTTCAGACTATAATTCCCCGCATTCCTGATTGGTCATTACTGGCAGGTCCCTATGGCTGGGGCTGATGGGAATACAAATCCAAAACCTCTGGAAGGCATCAGGTTGGGAAAGGTGGTTTTAGGGCAGCGGTGGGCAAACTGAGGCCCTCCAGTTGTTATTGGACTATAACTTCCATCAGCCCTAGGCTGCACAGCCTATAGTGAGAGACTATAGGAGCTGCAACTCAGCAATGCCTGAAGGGCCACAGTTGTCCACTCTAGTGTTGGTGGAAGGACAATGGTGGGAAAACTGTTTCTCAGGGGAGCTTGTCCACCATTATTAATAGGAATCCCTGAAAATCCACAGCATCGTGGTTACATAAAGTGAATTCACCTGGCTCACTCTCAAACAGAACAGAGTTAAGTGAAGTAGGCTCGTTTTCATAAGAGAAAAATGGAAACAGATATTATTAATCAATGGTGCAGTAACATTGTGTACCTATGGTGAGATAGTAAGAGAAGAGATCTTGTACTAGACATTACAATTCACAAAAAATATGCTACTAGACCCTTTCCCAAGGGCATACAAAAGATGTCATGGATTGCAGTAGAAATTTACTCTGCTAACTTTCATAAACAGAGATCAGATAAGCCATGGAAACCCCCAGCATACATCCAGGGACTATGTTTCCTCCTCTTTTCCAAGAACAAGCTCTGTATCTGTCAACTGAAAATGACTCTTCAGAGAGCTTTAATTCAAAGAACTTTATACCAGGTGGGCATCATGCAGCCCTCCAGGTGTTGTTATAGACTAAATCTCCCAGAATTCCTCACCACTGGCCAGGGCTGCTGGGAGTTGGAGTCCCCCAGGAAGTAAAAATGCAGAAAGCCATAGAATCAGTTTTTGACATATGCTGACAAAAGGAATTGCAGGATTTCCAGGTGAGCTTTTTACTGACAATGTTGAGGACAGTCGGACCCCATATCTGCAGAACCAATATCTGCAGTTTCAGTTATCTGCAGGACACAAAATGACACATACCATAGAGTCACAGTGGAAAATGTCTAGAGAGGCATCCTTTCTAGGCATCTTCTAAGTCCTCCAACACTAGGGTTGCCATAATTCCCTGCCACAAAACTGGGACAGAGCACCCATGTGGGGGAGGAGGGAGCCCTCTTCTCTCCCCCTCCCTGCAAGGAGGGCACCCGAAGCACCTGCGGAGGGGAGGAGGAAGCCCTCTTCTCTCCCCCCCCCCTCACAGTGAGGAGGGTACCCAGAGCACCTACAGGGGGAGGAAGGCACCCAAAGACTCACCTCAACTCCATGTGGGAAGCAAGCAAGTAGGCAGGAGCATGCAGGCACATGGGGAAGGAAGTGGGTAGCCGGGGGAGTGAGGAAGGAGGGAGTGTCACCCAAAAAAACCCTGCCGCCCAGGGAGGACCACCCCGTGCCCTCCCTCCCACCCATCCTCCCATAGTCGCTATGCCCACCCATTGGGCTGGGCTGCTTGAAGCAGCAGACAGATCCTGGATTCCTCCAGCTCCAGGCAGAAGAGAGACTCTCTTCCCTCCAGAGGTGGAGGAATCCGTGTTCTGCTGCTTCAAGCAGCCCAACCAGACGGGACAATTTTTAGTCCCTTTAATCAGGGATTTCCCCGAATTTCCAGGATGTATAGCAATTCTATCCAACACATCTCTATGGTATGTTTTTCCTGGAAGTCCTGTACTTTAATAGGGTTTGCTGTTATCTGTGGTTTCTGGTATCCGTGGTAAATCCACGAACCGAACCCCCACAGATATGGGGTTCCGACTGTACTTATTCCTTTGGGGGATTGTTGGTTGTCAATATATTTGGCTCCTGTTGATAAGGCCATAGAGAGTCTGTCAGTAGACTGGCAAGCAGTATGCCCTTCCCTCCTTCACTCCTTCAGAGTGTCTTTACAATATTGCCACATCCTGATGGCTGAAAAGAAGTACAGTACAGTACAGTGAAAAAGAAAAGTTAGAAAGCACTGCTACTACCAGGAGAGATCCTGTGAAACGTTTTAGAAAATGCTTTACCCTTCCCCATCTCTCCACTCCCAATAAATAAATAAATTTATATATTGAGAGCCAGTGTAGTGTAGTGGTTTGAGCACTGGACTAAGACTCCAAGAGATCAGGGTTTGAATCGTTACTCAGCCATGGAAACTCACCGAGCCATGGGCGAACTTGGGCAAATTCCAGTCTCTTAGCCTCAAAAGAAGGCAATGAATAAACCTCCTCTGAACAAATCTTACCAAAAAAGCCTATGATGTGATCACCATAAGTCACAATTGATCTGAAGGCCCATAGAAACACAAAATATATGATGAGCCAAATATTCAAAGCTTAATACTTTCGACTTAGGCCTAGTTTTTTTCTTACAAGAGACTAATATGGCTCACTCTCTGGAAGTCTACACAAGTTTGACATCTCTCTCTCTCACACACACACATACATACATGCACATGCATGCATGAATACACACACACTTTAAAGAGACTACTAAAATTTAGGAAGGTATAAAGCATTAGTTTAAAAAAAAAACACAGCAAAAGGACAGGAACAAGAGATCCAGAAAGATGTAAGATGTTATTTGAGTGGAGTATTATCACTATGTAGGGTGTCCATATGTCCTATGTTACAGATGGCAGTCTTCTGTTTGAAGGCACTGTTGGATCTTCATATGTATTTTATATAGAGGAATCAATCAGTCTGCTTATTCCAAGAGCAAAGGAAGCTGCCAGAAAAACAAACTATGATGAAAGAAAACCACAGCTTTGATTCCTGCCTTTCTGCCTGCTTGAGAAATTATCTGAAATATGCTGGAATAGAAGCTTCCTTCAGTCCTGGTACAAGAGTGGCCATATGTCCTAATTTACAAAGGATAGTCCTCTCTTTGAAGAATTATCCAAGGGCAGGCTTCTCTTTGAAGGTGTGTGTTTGTATGTCTGTGTGTGTGTGTTTAATTTGCTGGGCTGCCTAGTACAATTCTGCTTTGAAACCATAAGAACACATTGGAAACTGCTTAATGCAGTGTAGATGTGTAAATTGCTATTGCTTGAAACAATTTGTAAGCCGCTCTGATAGCCTTGTGGCTGAACAGCGGGGTATAAATAACCAATAAATTAAAAAAAAAGGAAGTTGCTCATCAACAGCACTTACAGAACACCTAGGGGTTGTTTACACGGCAAAAATAATCCTCAAAGAATTCGCCAAGAAGCCTTATAGTTCCCACGTGTTCCGCATCTCCAGCGACCTTTTCAGAAGGAGGGGGTCTGAAAAACGCCTAAGTGGCGCATTTAATGACACCGCTGATTTTCTGACTTTTTAAAAAAGTGCCGCATATTTGCGCATTAACGCATTTGTGACTATCCGACACTTTGAAGTTCGGAAGATCCAGCATCCACAGAAGTGGGCGGTTCGGTAATGTGACGCCACAGAAACCCGCCCACACATCTGTTGCATCTTTCCGGTAAACATCTGCTTTGAAGCATCCTCTTAAAACATCTTTCGTTCTCCTAATGGAGGCAGTTCAGAGAACAAAGAAGGGTGGCAGGGGAATAGCTTGGAGCCATGGCGAGATTCTTGATTTACTGGATCTTCGGGGGGAAGAGAAAGTACAAGAGCAGTTACGTTTATGTCACTGGAGTATTGATGTGTTTGAAAAAATTGCCACAGGAATCTAGCGTAGCTAACACCTCCATGGCCGCTACGATAAATAAATAAAAATAAATAAATGCTTATTTATTTTTATTTTATATTGTAAATAGGGAAAACTGACTGTCTGCAAAGCAGGAACCTTAAAAAAAAAAGCAGTGGGAGATTTTAAACCGCCGCTTGGCTTGCTCGCTCCAGCCAGCTTGGGGAAGAGGGAGTCATACGGAGTTTAGGGGGATAAAAAATCATGTGGGCAGTTCGTATGCATACGAACGATAGCCTATTCATATTTTTTACCCCCAAATGGATTTTTTTATGATCCTTTGCCCCCCCCCAAAGTTGAGTTACCACTATTGAAAGAACAAAGACCATAAATGATGACAAGAAGCCCAATCAGAACTCAATGAGGGGGGGAAACAGCTGACCAATGGGAGAACAAGTGGCAGGAATTCCTGAAGGAAGTATGTTGGAAAGGAATGACGTACTTCGTTGATTGACAGGTAAGATCATTAAAATAAGCAGAATATCGATGTCGTGGGAACTAAAATAGTTGGAGGTGAAGAACCTCGCATCTTATTTAAATGCACATTATAATCACATCTGAACTACATCGTGGAACTAAGTAGGATCCGAAATAATATCATGGGAACTTTGCGACGCTAAATCGAAACTGCGCTAATGCGATAAATACTGCAACAAAAATAGCCGTGGAACCGGCCCCCTAGTGAACACCTTGCCCACTATGGTGAGGTGCACTGTCTTCTCTTTTAGATTTTAATAAATATTTCTTCATTTGCATTTAGACAAATCCATGTTCTTTTTAGGAGATGTATCGTGTGCGTGGTGTGTATAAAGGGCCACCCTACCTGGTGTTCAGTTGAAGGCACCTTGAACATTTCACAAGCTATCTTAGAAGAGGACAATTGTACTAGGCTGAAGTGGTTCATGGAGGAAAGGTGCTGGAACCATCTGTGGGCTCATGAGCCTGCCAATCATTCACAGAGCACCATTTGTATGACTTCAGGGTGCAAACAGGTGGTTTATGCTATTGCTGCAGCTTAAAGAAGGACTACATGGGATTGCACAAATCACAGGGTGTGTGTGTATCTACCCACCCCATGGCAAGCCATGATACTACCATACTACCATAATTCTTACTATCATAATATCTCCAGCAGGCCTATCCAGATGATTTTCAAATGGTGAATTTTAACTATGAATTTTAAATATAGATTTATTGTTTTAATGGGTATTCGTCTTATTTGTTCTTTTAAATTGATGTTATGTATTTTAACTAATGTTGTGTGTGTTTTAACTGATGGTGTATGTTGATCTATTGTTGTTCCCTGCCTTGATCCATGGGGGCAAGAAAAGATATAGATACAGATGGAACACACTGCCTCGTAGTGTGGTGGTATCTCCTTCCTTGGAGATTTTTAAGCAGAGGCTGGAGGGCCATCTGTTGGGTGTGCTTTGATTGTGTGTTCCTGCACGGCAGTGGGTTGGACTAGATGACCCTTGTGGTCTCTTCCAATTACATATATATATGGTTGTTCTTATTTCAACATAAATCCAACAGTGGCCTTCTAGACATTTCATTCTGTAACCACTGCTGCATACATAAACCAATCCAAAATTAGTTCACTCCAGTGCACAGCATATATTATGTTTTTCTTCATTATCCAAAATTTCAAAACTAATGACACTGAGTCCCAGTAAATGATTCCGCCTGGAACCATCCATTTTGTATGCATATAAGTCAAATATTATTTACATGTATAAAACTGATTCCCCCCCCCCTTCCTGTGAAAATATCTGGTCACCGGGGATGGAGGTGTGGGCAGAGAACACTATGTTGCAACATATTATACCTCCTTCAGGGACAGTGAGAGCAAGTCTGGCAAAACCTCTCTCCTTTGCTTAGGGTAGGCTTAGAAGGCAGAACAATTTGCCCTCATTGTTTGCCTTAAGCTCCCAGAAGGGAATAAGAAAGTTGTGGGCAGTGGGGGTGGTGGTTCTGGAGTTCATGTCCAGCAGCAGTTTTGTGCCAGTTAGTTGTCAAACTGGATTGCACGGTCAGAGCTGCCTAATCCAACACAACACCGCTAACTTGGAGATTAATTATTTCAATTATCGTTGACTATTTTATACAAGGGGAAAGGAAGATTGCAACAGAATGCAGAACCATATCAACAGAACAGTAACAACTAGGACTGTGGAGTTGCATGCTGGGGGCAGCTTTTCTCATTATCTTTGGGGTTAGGAAAGCTGCTGTGGCAAAGCTCTTTCTCAAACTACGAGATTAACATTGAAAAAGACAGTTTCTTGTAGGCTGCAGGGAAGTATAATTTTGTCAGAAGCAAAGCTCCCAGCGTGCCTTGTTTCACCTTTTTTTTCCCTGGCAGAAACGCCAGCAGTGTTAGAAATTCAGTAGTGGTAGGGAGTAGCCGCCACAGGTTTCAGTGTGCAGGAGGGCAAGCCTAGGGAATTGTCCTTTCCTACTATGGCCAATAACTAGACAAGATGGACCAATGATCTGATTCCCTACCATCCAACCTTTCACAGATGAAAACCAGACCCATGTGGCCGAGCAATATCTGAGCATAATCAAGGTGGCAAAAGTGAGCAAGACCACACAAGCTAGGAGAGGCTGCAGCAGTTTGCTTTTGTCTGAACCTACTAGGAAGGGCAAGACGCTGTCCACTTCCTCCAAATATCAAATATTTTTGCACTTTGAACTCAGTTTGCAGCAACTGAAGTAAGCAGAGGACAAAGGGGAAAAGTGAGATGAGAAGAGAGAAACAGAGACATTTTAAATGCAGCTGGAAAAGTCAACTGGAAGGGATTAATAGGAACTGTCCCTAACAAACTGGGGCAGTATGTGATTCACATAGGGCAACTTTCTATGTTCCTACAACAAAAACTACTGCTTTACTTTAAAAATGATTAAGAATACAGTTGTTACCCCTTATCTGCAGAACCAATATCTGTGGTTTCCATTACCCATGGCTGAAAAAATAGGGACACTACCATAGAGTTGTGCTGGAAAATGCCTAGAGAGGAGTCCTCTCTAGGCATCTCCTAGGTTGTGCAATGCAACTCTATGGTATGTTTGTACTGGAAAACCTTTATTTTAATAGGGTTAGCTAGTAGCCACAGTTTCCAGTATCCACAGTAAGTCCAGGCACCAAACCGCTGTGGATATGGGGGTCCGACTGTTAATATTATTGTTTCAAAGCAGTTAGCTTGCTTCTCTTGCAATTAGTCTCTCCATCGTGGCATAACCTAGAACAGTGGTTCTTAACTGTGGTCCGAGGACCCCCAGGGGGCCACAATGTCCTCACAGGGGGTCTGTGAAGGCTTGAAGGTTGCTCAGCCCACTTCCTGCCCACAGTGGAGCGGCTACATGACAGGAGCCAAGGCAAAGGCTAACTGGCTGGCTGGGCCTGTGCATTACTGTTCAATCCACTCCAGCCGCCAACTTCTTCCCTCTCCCTCCAGCAGCTCTGAGGGAAGTTTTAATGGATGGTGTAATTGTTAATGGATGATTATTATTGATGTTGTTGTTGTTTTAAATCTTGAGTTAAGTCTTGGGGGTCTGTAGCAACAAAAGATATTTGAAAGGGGTCCCTCGTAAAGAAAAGGTTAAGAACTACTGGCCTAGAATACAACGCACATGCAAAACTCAAACCTGTCTCCTTTTGGTGCAAACCTCAAATGCCCTTTTATATGGAAAAGTGTTCAACATGGTGGGGTTGTCAGTGTCAATGTCTGAGTACATCTGTGTATTTTCAAACAGGGGGGGAAATTGTTTGCCTTTTATCGCTTTGCTTGTTCCCAGCAATCCCAGGGCCATTGGGCATATGGTCTGATGGGCTTAAATAAGCTCAAGAGTCTTTCTTTCACCCTATCTCAAGATAACATGACTGCATGGAGAGCCAGCATGCAAAAGACATTCAAAAGGGATTTACCATACCTCCTGCCACGCAGTACTAAAAAGTGTTAGCTATGGTGCCACTGCCATTGTCTCTGAGAGATCCTTTGCCAGTGCCCACCCCCACTACCACTGCTGCCCAGTAGCTGTTTGGCATATTTAGTCTGGCTCCTCAGCAAATGCCTGTCTGACATGGGACTGTTAGCATCAGTGTAGCCTCTTGCCACACAGGATACTTGAAGCGATGTCATACTGAATATGGAGCAAGTTTGTTTTCTGTGGCTCCAGAGATTAGGATACGGAGCAATGGGTTCAAACTACAGGAATAGAGATTCCACCTAAACATTAGGAAGAACTTCCTGAAAGTAAGAGCTGTTCAGAAGTGGGATACACTGCCTTGGAGTGTGGTGGAGTCTCCTTCTTTGGAGGTTTTTAAACAGAGGCTGGATGACCATCTGTCAGGAATGATTTGATTGTGTATTCCTGCATGGCAGGGGGTTGGACTGAATGGCCCTTGTGGTCTCTTCCAACTCTATGATTCTAGGAGCACGCAATTACACCACCATGGAAAGGCAGTGCCATGGTGAGCTCTCGTCAACATTGGGTTAATATTACATATATAATAGCAGCTTTTTTTGTGCTTGTTTTATTCCAGCTCCTCTAATGTTAATCTTACACAAACAGACTCAATGATGTCAAACCCGCCCCCCCCCCATCATAGCCAATACCAGTGTGCATCCATGGGATAGCTCCTGGAGCAGTGTGCTTAGACACATACCCATGAGAACACATGGTATTGCCCAAAGGGGTCCTTCCCTTAATTTATTCCTCTAAGATCTCATGAGCTGGACCAGATGCAGTTCATGTGACTTGCCTGCAAGCAAGTTGCCCGAATGATCTGTTGGAAGCCAAGAAACAAATGCTCTCCTATGTGGGTATTCATAGAAGTCAACCTTTCAGGGAGTGGTGAAGCACATGCTTTCCATGAAGAATGTCCCAAATTCAATACCTGGCATCTCTAGTCAGAAGGAATAGGTAGCTGATGAAGCAGCAGATCTTGGCCTGAATGCTTGGAGAGCTTCTGCCACTCCAAGCAGACCAATGGTGGAAAGCCGCTTCCTAGGTTCTTAAACCAGAGTTTAGCAAAATTACTTTTTGGACTACCACTCTCAGAATCATGGCCCCTCACAACAGGGGGTGGGGAGGGCTGACAGGGCTATAGCCTGAGGGCCCGGGCTTAGGAGGGGGGCCTGGCATGATATTATTGTAAGTTTTTATTATGTAAATCCATTTAGGTTTTTTAAAATAAATATACATATTACTTTGGTATCATCATTTAAACTGACTTATTTTAATTTTTATCCTAATTCCTGTAGAGCACCGTGCTGCCCTTAACCTGAGCAGTAGGTAGGGGGTCCGCCAAAGCTCCTGGCCTGGGGTCCTGCTTCAGGATGTGGGCGTCATGCTCAGAATCCCCCAGATAAGGTAACTGGCCATCCTGGATGAACAATTCTGGGAGTGACAGTCCAAAAAATAAATATCCCAAGCTCTGTACCTAACCTGTATGTGCAAATGGATACTGTTAGAAGATCACCTCCACCTGTTACCAGGGCTGGACATAAGCCAAGATTTCATGCAAAGAAAGTACAGATTGCAGTAATGAGTCGAGTCCAGCTTCCTGGGAACAAACTGTGTTCAAATGCAATGGCAAACAATGTTTTGCCATAATATGCATAGCACCAGTATCTCCTCCCTCTTTTTGCTTCTTCCATGTGTGCCACAAGAGGAGATTCAAACTTCTCCCCTACTCTGAATTCCTGGTTTATGGAAAATGGAAACTAGGCTGTTAGTACCAGAGGCTTCAAGTTTACCAGCATGCAAAGGAGGTGCTCTATACTACTTCTGCACTTATCAGCAAACTGATCAGCTTTCTTCAGACATAACAGCAACAAATAGTGTTCTCTTATGTAGCTTTATGTTGTTGCTTTTTCCAAAGCAAGTTTCTAGTTCTCATGGAGATATGCTTGAACGTATGTGGGCGATGCCTACTGAAAACCTCAATAGCTTTTGCTTTTGAGAATTGCTGAATAAAATCTTCACTTGTTTTCAGGAGGGCCCCATTCTGTGTGTCAATTTCAAGTCACCTGTCAACTTATAGCAACCCCATGAATTTCCTAGGGTTTTCTTAAGCAAGGAACACTCAGAGGTGTTCTGGCAATTCCTTCCTCTGAAATATCACACCTGGTATTCATTGGCAGTCTCCCATCCAAGCCTGTAAAGCAGCCTCAAAATCCTGAGTCAGCAATGTCTTACCCTATGGCTAATAAGAGCTGAGTAAGGCTACACTCCTATACTGTACATAGTTACCTAAATGTACCGTAAGTCCTGTAGAATTCAATGGGAGTTACATCCGAGTAGATGTGTATAGGATTGCCTTGTCAATTGTGCAAAAGAGCAACATTCCCAAATAAATTGTGCAAATGAAGAAAATCATCAAGTTAAACAAATCTGCATACATTTATTAGAAATTGCAGAATTCCCTTCTGCTTGGATTTCCAAACACAACAGAAGCATTTCAGCGAAAGTACATTGCTGACGAAAGAACATTTTAAAAGGCATCAAGACTGAAATGCAAGGAGACAGATTATACGAAGCATTGGGTCATACTCTTCCCCATGAGTACCACCTCCCCTCTCAGCATAGGTCAGTCTGCCAGCGAACTAAGATCTAAAACCCTTCCAGGACTTGGACAGCTTTCAAAACCTCAAATATTTTCAGCTGGACATAACCCAGAGCAAGGGTTCTATTCATCTGCAAGTTGATACTATGTGTTTCCACAGCCTGGCATTTACAGCAAGTAATTCTATTTGATTTTTTTTTTCAAAAGCCCTATGTTTATCTAGCTAGCATCCTTCATAATGACTAAAACATTGGAGTTGACATTTTGAAAAAGGATTTTTCATTTTTAAAAAAAAATTAATCATGTATGAAAGTAAAGTCTCACCATGTATGTGGGTTCAAACCAAGATCAGTTTGTATTTAGAGCAGACCCACTCAAATATACAAGATTTAAATTAGACATGGCAAATTTGTGTACTACCGACTGAATAGGTGTAGATTAAGCATGATTCAATCTGGCTCCAATTCGATGACATGTTCATGTCTGAATTCAAAGACATCGCCCTGTTAGTATGGAATATCAGTAAGCAAGGAAACCTTGTAGCACCTTTGAAACTGAGAGAGAGAAAACTGTAGCATAAGCTTGTGTAGACTTAGTCTACGAAAGCTTATGATACAATTTTGGAAGTAGACTTAAGTCTACGAAAACTTACAATTTTCTCTCTCTCCGTTAGTCCCAAAGGTGCTACAAGATCCCCTTGTTTAATGTTTATATTTGAGTTAATCTGGATTTTATGTTAGGGCTACATTTCTTAATCACAGCACAGTTTATATGGACTGGACTGGAGGCAAAAGAGCATGATTCTTCTTTTTTCTAAGAGAAAAATGCTATTTTAATCATTTTGCTATTGTTATAGAGAAAGAAAAATAATCCACTGAACAGTCTGAAGCTGCAATGGCGTCACCTTACAATTTGTTTTACAGACCTTGCCAATTACCTTCTTCCTACTTTCTTACCATTTGTTTTGTATTTTGCTATTTCTTCAGTGCACAATTGCCTTGCAAATCCAAAAGACAGATCTACTATACAGAGAGGCAGACAGAGAAAACCAGAGTCAAACCAACATCTGACACACAAATAGCCCAGGTGCAAAAACTACTGACCAGTTGTGTTCCCATTACTCTGACTGCCCTGCTAATTATGGCTGGATACATTTCTAAAGCTGCAAAAAAGAAACTATCAATGTGTGTGATGTGAGAGGATATACGAATTAATGCCCTAAAATTTATTTAATAGCTTGATTCTCAAACAGCACCTAACCAACACGTTTCATTGCTTATACATTCATAAATTTTTAACCTGAAGAAGCTGTCTTTGCTATGAGAGAGGAAAAAAAGCATCCTTAGAAGTGGGACACATTTCTCTCACAGTTCAGGGTCTAAAGAATAACTGGCTTATGGAAAGGAGGCACCTCATTAGCATTAAACCTTACTCTGTTTAAGGCCAAGAAACTAGGGATTGCACCGCATCTTTATACAAAGTCTCCCAAATTGCAACACTTACTGTACATTGAGGGAAAGATCCTTCCTTTTGCCACAAAATAGTTGTGGCTTTTCATGTTGCTGAAGGGTACATATCTTGGCTTTCCACTCAGCCAAGTGACTCATCAGAAACCAGGGTCTGGCTACAGAATGCCATTTTTTGTTAGATCTGCACGAGATTGACACAAAACACACAATCTTGAGGTAGACGGGCTCCTGCTAAAATCAGCCATATAGCCAAACAAGCACATTCAGTCTGAGACCATTTTACTTGTTTCACAAGAGACAGACACCGTCCTAGGGTGTTGAACTGCAAAGAGCAGCCATTATTTCACCTTGTGAAAGGAATGAGGAGCCCTGTTTGAATTCCCCTGCTTACTAACATGAAGGAAGCTTTCGGTTAACTAAACCAACATTTTAAATGCCTAGCAGCCATCAAAAAAACAAAAACCAACAACTCCTGAAGTTGCTACCTTGGAATTGAGCTGAAAATGAAGTTAAATGGCTTTGTCATCTTTCGTCACCTGAAGAATACAAACTTCCAGGAACAGATGTGACACATGGACTATGTTTGCAGTCTGCCTCAGTCTTTGTGGTTTCCGCAAAGGTGTTTTTTTTTTTAAATGGCGCATTACCAGTCATCTGAATGACTGATTCGTAGCGCTGCACATTCTGAATCCGGAGGAAGTCGAAAGGTGATTGGTCCATCATGGAAGCAGGGGCGAACTTTCCTCTTACTCAGTCAGGAAGTGCTATTTTGGCCTTCCAGAGGAATGAGAGTTTGCCTAGAGAGACCTTGAGTGTGCACTGTATCACAGCATACAAGCGATGGGGGGGAATATTTTTTACAAGCGGGAGGTCTCCCTTCCACCCCTTTAACGAAAGAGTAATTTTAAAATGTGCAGCAATGATTATTTAGAAGAGGAATAATGGCCCATGCTCATGGCCGCCATCTTGATTCATGGGAAGGAATCTGTCTGAACTTCGCCATGCATTGCTTTGCAGGCAACTTTTTTTGTTGAGAAAATCATGGAGACAACAGGGAGCTGCTTTGAATGTCCAGTAACACACCTCTACACACTTTATTCCCTTTCGTGTAGTCAACCTCTCCACCCCCCAGTCACTCTGTGGGTGTCAATGACTGAGTGCAGATATGAACCCTGGTCTCCCAACAACCTAGTACAACATTCAAACCACACTGGCTCTTATTTGGGTTATTTTGCTGGTGTCTCTCCTCTATTGATTATTGGAAACCAATAATGTCACATAGAATTTTTTAATTCTGGGCCAAAATTAATCCTGCAGGGCAATGTCTCTTGCTAGAGGTAATTCACCAGGGTTAAAAGGAGAATGGGGGAAACTGAGGCTTCAAAAACAGCCTTGTTGGGCACATGTTGCACCAAGGTTGCCCTTTGCTCATCTCTGTATTTTAAAGGTATAGATGCTCTATTCATTACAAGCTGGCAACCAAACCTAATTTGGAAACTTGCAGGCAGGACAGACATAGTCTTCTGTATCTTAAAACTCTGAAGCTATTTATATTTGAAAGCCAAATAAATTGCCACCTGAGCTTCAGGTAATTGATTCCCTCCTCCTCCTCCTCTTTAAAAATCACCTCAGGACTCAAAACGTGTCTCTCCTGCAAGTTCCTAATGAGATAGGAGATCTTTCAGATACCCAGGCCCTAAGCTATTTAAAACTTGAAAGGTTAAATCTCAACACCTTGAATTGACCTCGGAAAACCACTGGCAAGCAGTACAAATCTTTCAAAAAAAAAGGGTGGACAAGACTACAAAAGCGTGCACTGATTAGCAGACAAGGTGCTGCTAATTTTACACTAACTGAAGCTTGGGGACAGTCTTCCAGGGTAGTCCTCATTTAAAATTGCTGCAATAATCTAACTATAGTTGGCCTTCCACATTCACAGGTTTCACTTTTACGGATTTGATTAGTCAATGATTATTTGCTACTGCCTCCACGGCTGCCCTATGGCATTTTAAATAGGACTGCAAATTTTGTGAGACTGAGAGAGGCTGCGAAAGTGTGATGAGACTTGTAAGTACCAAATAAAAATGGTGCAGGGCAGCAGTGGAGGCAGCAGCAAGCAACACCAGCAACCCCCTTCTGCCTTGCGAAGGAACCCTGCCTTGCGAAGGAACCCTGCCTTGCGAAGGAACCCTGCCTTGCGAAGGAACCCTGCCACTTCAAAGGCATCTGTGGTAGGTTGAAACTGCAGGTCATACTTTTTGTGTGTGTGAAATGTGGTTTGTGGGGGGGAGGCAAGAGATATGTATTTGTGGTTTTTCCACTTTTGCGGGGGTCCTGTGTCCCTAACCCCAGCGAATGTAGAGAGCCAACTGTACAATCTGATCAAGACATGGCAGATCACATCATTATTGATTGCATAAGGATATGCCTCCCCTGCTTTTAATATGTACTGGTTTTATAGTTCTTTTAGTAGGTGTTGCATGTTTTACTGGTGTTATGTGTTTTAACTGATGTTAGGTGACTAGTCTGTAGATGTGGTTAATTTGCTGTTGTCATTCCTGAGCATGCACTCTTGATTTCTACATTTAAATACAGCTGGCCCTCTGTAGCCACAGATTCTGCATCCACGGATTCCACCATCCACAGATTGAAAATATTCCCTCCCCCTCTTAAAAAAAAAATCCAAACAGCAAACTTTGATTTTGCCATTTTATATATGGAACTCCATTTTACTACACCATTGTATATAATGGGACTTGAGCATCCATGGATTTTGGTATCCATGGTGTGTCCTGGAACCATACCGCAGTGGGTACAAAGGACCCACTATATTTATCTGTAGGCTATGAACATGACATGTTTAAAATGGGGTAGGGAACATTGGTCTTCCAAAACTGAAGGTAGGGCATCCGTACTGCAATTCAAGCCAGCATTAGAATCACATTGCATCCTAGGTATGACTATCTGCCTAAACCCACCAAGAGAGTTTGTGCCAAGAGAGTTTACAGTGGGTTTGGTCACATGTACCAGTGGTGGAGGGACTACCACCAAAACATTTACATAATAATCTAGAAGGTTCCAAACAATGCACAGCACAGGCGTAGATAACCCCATTTATATGGGTCACAGAACATGAAGAATTTGCGGTAATGGTGGGTTTTGAACCCAGGTCCTCTTACACACAGCTCACTCTTGACTGCAATCCTATATACATTTAACTGTGAGCTGGGGTAGACAAAGCTCTCTGTTGCACTTTCTATAATACCGTATTTACACTATTCCCAAGCATACATTCACTCCATCTCATTTCCACATCAGTTTGTGATCTTTCTTGAAAACTCCCCCTAAGAGGTTATATGTATTTCCCACTCACCTACGCATTTTTGCAAGCAATTTTCTCTAATATATTTTTAATACACAAGATTCCTAGCATATTGCTTTCTTTATGCATTTTCCCCTAATATATTCTTATTTTTTGTATTCTCTGACTAGAGAGCTGTATCACAAAATTACAAGAGAGTGAAAACTAATGGATGTTTTGATTTGCATAATACTTTCGGGGGGGGGGCAAATTAAGCCAGGTCTTATTAAAATTTGAACCAAGCACATTTTTTCTCCCTATAGGTAAGGCCTACTGATCCAAATGAGGCCAGTGGTGTAGCTAGAGCTTTTGCCGCCCCTCTCAATACACAGCAAAAATATTACAAAAAGTCAAAATGACATACAGTTGTCCCTCCACATTCATGGATTTGGCGTTAATGGATTTAAATATTCATGGCTTGAAAATATTATTTTAAAAATAACAATCCAAAAAGCAAACCTTGATTTTGCCATTTTATATAAGGGATGCCATTTTGCTATCTCTCTCTCTCTCTCTCTCTCTCTCTCTGGCTTTTCTTCGCAAACGAAGATTCAGGAAGGACTCATCCCGCGCCTTCTGCAAGCGCGCTGATGACTAAAAAGGCCAATCCGAGATAAACAAGTCCGGTTGCAAAAAGTGCAGCAGAAGGTCTCCTTGGGTGATGTTTTTGGGTTATGATTCTTTCTGCGTTGTCGTTTCTCTTCAAGACTTGTTCGTCGTGAGTTCTCAAATAAGGCTGCAGCATTGTGGATAGTGCGTCTCCATGCCTCCCGATGTGAGGCCAGGGCGGACCACCGTTGGTGATCAATCTGGCCAAGCCTGAGATGTTCATATAATGGGACTTGAGTATTCATGGAGTTGGGTATTCACAGGGGGTCCTGGAATCAAACCTCAGCAAATGTGAAGGGACAACTGTACAGGGAAATTAATAAAATAAATAAATAAGGAATAACAGGGATAAGTAAATCCCTTTTAAAATGTTAGTTTGTGTAGTCTGCATGCCTAAAAAACTGTGATACTCTAACTCACTTCAGAAAAACAAAAGAACGATGTAAGAAAATCACAAAGATATTACACGCACTTAACAAGATCAAATTATAACAATCTAAGGCTTAGTCACCATTACCACTCATCAGACTGGCAGGTGTTTTCACCATGGCTCCCTGATCACCGTAAACGTCACAAATGTGCAGCAAATAAATGAAAGGTTTATTTAAAACATCAAAAAATAAAATTGTGTCTCACATGAAAAGTGCTGCCCCCCAAAAAGTGCCACCTGGGGCAGACCACCGCCTCTGCCCCCCACCCAGCTATGCCGCGGAATGAGGCTTGCTTCTGAGGAGACATGTCCAAGATTGCTCTGTTAGCAAAAAACACAAAAACCTGCTCAGTAAATATCCAAGGCAAAGTTCTCCTTTAAATTTAGACTAAACTAGCTGTGGAGATGCAAACAAATCCACAGAGACCTTGCACTTGTGGCTTGTTATCTTTTACCAAGCAGACAACCCATCAAGCGGCCTTGACTATTATAACATCACTCAAAAGCTCACATTCTTGTATTTTATGTTATGTTCTTTCCTCAGTGCTGCTGGCCCACAGAGAACTAATAAGAACAGCATGATGATTTCTAGAGACAAAGTGTTTCTGCAAACATAAAGCACAATTAACAGAGTTATTCTGAAAGACAAACGATTCCCCAGAGGAAATCAACTCCCGTTGAAATATTAAACTTGCTCCATGGATTTCATGACTATCTGCGCTGGAACACAATGTTTGAGGAGTGACTCTATTCTCCTCTTCCAAAATTTCCATCCAAATATTATGGTGGCAATCCTATCCTCACTTACCTAGAAATAAGCCCTGCTGAACTCAGTGGTATTCACTTTCAAGCAGACTTATAAAGAATAACATGTAAATCTGTGTTTCCTCTGTCCAGAATCTAAACAGTATCCTTTTACCTGTCTGTTATTCCTCCATTCCCTATACAGCCCAAATGTATAGCTATGGCTTGTTTCTTCATAACCTAGTTAAGCATTTCCTTTCATTATCCCCACCCTGCCCCATTATTTATTTATTACCGTAAGTTTAACACAAATTATATAATTATACATATAAAGAATACATGCATGAAACTAGAACTAAGACTAAACTAAAACTAATACACTATACGGAAACACTAAATACTGAGGCTGCATCTGCGCTGCAAAAATAATCCAGCATGACACCGCTTTAACTGCCATGGCTCAATGCGATGGATTTCTGCCATTTGTAGTTTCGTGAAATATTTAACTTTCTCTGTCAGATAGCTCTGGTGCCACAACAAGCTACAAATCCCAGGATTCCATAACAATGAGCCATGGCAGTTAAAGTGGTATCAAACTGGATTATTTCTGCAGTGCAGATGCGGCCTTGGACACTAAATACTAACTGACCAAAACACAAAAGGGTTCTGACCCACCAGTTCAAACTGGAATTAAATGGGGGGTGGGGGTTAAAAAGAGAAATGTGTGTTATTCCACCATTACAGATACAGTACAACTAAATAATCCTATTAGAGTTACTGTAACCACAAATTATTGCTTTGTTAGATTTCTTATTGCTCATAAAGTCCATAAACAGTTTCCAGTCTTCCCAAACGTATTCGATTGGTTTGTCCTTTAAAACCCACGTTAGCTGGGCTAACTCAGCAACCTTAACAATTCATTCTTCCATAGTCGTAGGTGCTTCATGGAAACAGACTGAAGCACTGAAAACGACAAAAGAATGGATTGTTAAGGTAGACTTCAGATAGGCTATCTGAAGTTGTACGTGCTCAACACCTCCTTCCCATATATGATGAGATGCACTGAAATCCACTCAAAGCAATTGCACTAAAACACACCCAGGTCTGCATAAGCTCAGGCTTTAAACCTCTGAATTGTGTTTAGTTTTAGTTTTATGTCTGTGTTAGTCTCCCTAGTAAGAAGAGAATATTCAAGCCAAGTCCTTAATACCAGCTTGGAAAACATATATATGGGTTGAATATCCCTCACCCGGAAATCCAAAATCCTCCAAAATGCAAAATTGTCCACATGGGTAGCTGAGATAGTGACACCTTTGCTTTCTGACAGCTAAATATACACAAAGCACAACATTATTACAATTATTGCATATAAAATTACCTTCATGCTATGTGTATAAGGTGTATGTGAAACATAAATGAATTTTGTGTTTAGACTTGGGTTCCATCTCCAAGGTATCTCGTTATGTATATCCAAATATCTGAAATCCCCCCCCCCCAAAAAAATCAAAATCCAAAACACTTCTGGTCCAAAGAATTTCAGATAAGGGATACACAACCTGTATATATGTGTGTGTATATATGTATGTGTATGCACAGTACAGAATATGATCCTTTTGTGTATCCTAAGCAGCTTTGGTAAATTCAGACACCATAGCACCAAGTAAGTGTGCTCCCAGTGACTCATGAACATCAGAATGCAGACTGTAGTGTTTTGTAGCGCCTGAATCTTCCTACGGTATCATCATTTACATAGGTCCCTCTTTGTTCTTCCTCCATGTTTACCATGCACGTATTTCCAGTGCTATCACTTCCATGGAAGGGAAAACAGACCCTGGCAAAGAGGGAGCACATAACACATGCAAAATATTAAAGCATGCTTTTAATTAAACACAGACATGAGGTATGTGATTCTTAGGGGATGAATCATATCATTCACAAATTATGCACTGCGTGTAGATTTGAAGACCTGCTGAAGTGTCTATGCAACAATATACAACTATGCTATCAGAAGGCTATAAATTACATTAAGCTGCACATTATTAGCTCCAGGAAAAGAAAAGGGTACACATAAATATATTATCCAGCATAGCAGACATCCATCCCATTCTATTGTCATCTAAGTGGCAGTAAAAAAAAAATAGAAGAGAAAGGAGTGCTGTAAACATTCATTAAACTATCTTTATGAAACCTGTCAAAAGTAGTCTAATACAAAACAAAAGTCATGTTTAACAGCACTTAGCCTACATCAAAAGAAAGGAGTGTGTGTATATGACACACAAATTGCTATAGGGGTAAATCTAACCTCCAGACTAGTTGGCTTTCATCCAAATTTTTTTAAAAAAACAACAGCACCCAAATAACTTCTGTTCCTTTTTCAAGTTGGAGACATGAGACAAGAAAGTACTTCTGCATGCAAACTAGTGGAATTCACAACCAACTGCTATGATGGTAGCCAAAGGCTTAGATACCTTTAAGAGGGAGTCAGACAATTTCGGACACAAAACACAAATTGGGCAAAAGGAGATGAGTTAAACATTAGGAGGAACCTTCTAATGGTAAGACCTGATGAGACAAACTATCCGAAAGTAGTGGACTTTCCTGATTCAAATGGCGGTATTTAAAGAGAGGCTGAATGGCCATCTTTCAATTGTATTCCTCACTGAGCAGGAGACCAGACTATATATCTACCAACAAATCTATAAAACATGTAGATAATTTTACCAATGACTGTTGTTCATTTCTTAGTTACGTTTCCTTCAAAGACCTCAAGGTGACATACACAGCAATCTTCCTCTATCCTTTATCCTCACAGCAACCCTGTGAGGTAGGTCACACTGAGGGTGTGTGACTGGCCCATGATCATTCAGTAGATTTCACAGCTCAGTGAGGATTTCAATGTGCATTTCCCAAGTCCTACTGCAGCGCACTCTAACCACTACACCACCATGATGTCCTTATCAGGGTGGCATTGCCCTTCATACCTTGGTGGCCTGGTTAGAAACACATTATGCTGCCTTATACAAAATTAAACTACTGGTCCAACTAGCTCAATACACTCTGCATACTGAATTACACGTCCCACGCCCCAGGCAGCCTACCCAAGTGTCAAGGATTGTGGAAGACCACGACCCCAGTCTACACTGACTCCAAGGGATTAGCAAGTGATCTCTCCCAGAACTACCTGGAAAATGCCAGGGAATTAAGGTTGCCAGAATGAACACTAGAGATGGTTCCCATACGTTTAAAAGTTCTGCAGAGAAAGGAATTTCAGCAGGAGCTGTTTGTTATCTGGTTGTAAGGCCAGCAACACCCGCTGAAATTCCCTCTTCTATACAACCATGAAAAAGTACAGGAGCTTTCTCCACTTTTCAGACTGGCAACCTTACCAGAGATTGGGCCTTCTGTATTTGAAGGGGATGCTTTACTACTATCAGGAACAGGTGCCACTGTACACAAAGGGGGTGCTTTACTTTCCCCCACAGGTCTCCCTAGGGTCGGAGTAGGAAAGTGCAGCCCTGAAAACACCCTTTTTGTGGACTCTCAGGCCCTTCTTCATCCCCCCCAGACCTCCCCAATTCTCCCTGATTGATTGGGGGGGGTGATTTTTCAGGCAATTTTTACCAGAAAACCACACCAAAAGACCCTCAAAATGCACAGAAACAACAGAAAAAGCTTTCCTACACCCAGCCACCCCCCCAAAAAAACCCTTTCTTTGGCTGTATATTGACCAGAAGTGACACCACATTGCTTTCAGTCACCATGCTGACTGACACACAGCCCAAGAAAGAGGACAGTTCAGACTAGAAACAGGGCCAACACCCTGCATCATCTGGTCAGCTGGGCACAGAAATGGGGGGAGAGTGTCTCATTTGCCCCGTGTAGACAAGGCCTGGCTTTGGCTTTGTGAGATGGCTCTTGTCTTGTCCTGACCCATGGTGACACTGGGAACAGATCTAGTGCGTACATCCACACACCTACCATATGTTGTTGTTTCCCATTCAGGTACACTGCCTCAGCAAGGTTTCTGTCCCAGGGAATTCTTTGAAATACAATAGGACCCCTTATCCACTGGGTACTGGTTCTGTGGGGTCCTGTGGATACCGAAAACTGTGGATAACAGTGAACGCTTTTGAAAATAATGGGACTTCCAGTTTAAAATACCATAGAGTTGCCTTGGAGGACCTAGAAAATGGCTAGAGAGGACACATTTTCTAGCAAGACTCTATGGTAGGTGTGCTGTTTTGTGTCCCATGGATAACTGAATCAGTGGATAATGAATCAGTGGATACGGGGGTCCTACTGTACAGAAGCTACAACAGAGTAGAGAATCCTCATGACAAGATCAAAATCACACTCACAGAAAGTACAACTGTACTATACAGTATAATTACAAGTTCTAAAGACATCTCAAGATCCTCTGTGTGTGACAGAGAAAGAACACCAACAATTAACTATGTTTAAGGGTATATTCACACCAGAACTTCCCTCATAACATTTTTTATTCCCATTTGGTCCTGGAACCATCCTTTTTTAAATACTTTCTCATTTACAACCAGATGCCTCTTAAATGTGACATCACTTAAGGCCTCAGCATGTCTTAATCCAGCTTAATTCAGCTCCTGGGACAATGGCTACTACACAGCTGATAGGAGAGGCCCTGCACAGTCAAGCTAATTACAGGCAAAGGAATCAAGGCAGCCTGAAGTCAGACACTTATTTTACTAGCAAGCAAATACAAGTTTATAAGCAAAATGGAAATAACTAGGCATGGGTCTGGCAGATAGAGTTCAGAGTAGTCCAGCAGAATCCAAGTCAGGCAAACAGAGTTCAGAGTAAGAAACACAGTCCAGATTAAACACAGCAAGCAGGAACATGACAGATCACCAGGTAGGTCAGATAATCTCCGACAATGCCAGAGTGCTTAACTCATTGCTGCTTTCTATAAATATGCTGAGACCACCTCAAGCCCTCCTTTTGTTTTCTCTGTGATGTGGAGGTAGGTATAGGTATGTTGTCCCCTGTATCTGAAGGGGCAGGACCCTCTGCCAGAGATGGTACTGCACTATTGAGGTCTGTATTATCAAATATGTCTGGCAGCAACTCTCTAGGGTTTTACATTGGAGCTTTTCTAAGATGCTATGCAGATACCAGAAAAGGAAAGTGGAACTTTTGCTTGCAAAACAGGTGCTCTACAGCTGAGCTACAGGAAGGTGTAAATATAAACCTCCACAGAAATCACGGATTCTATAGGATTGCTGCTTATACACTGAAGAAAAGATTGCAGCTATTTCTTCCCAGCCTGCAGCTAAAGGCACTACACTTATACTGGCCACCTCTTCAGAAGGAAATAAGCACTTACCCAAACACACACACACATATGCAAAAAGAGAACCAGAGTGCACCATACTGTACTTAACTTCAAAAGCCCATTTAGAGGGCACACAGGCATCAGATGATTAACTTCTGCAATCTTGCTTCAGTTACAGGCTTCAGTTACACATTGCTAAGGACAGGAAAGAGATGCATCAATTGCAGTAGAACAGAAGGGTAAAGGAGAACAGCTGTAAAATAAAAAGTTGGCTAGATAAACAGGGAAGCTTCCGTTTGTGCTTCTTCAACAGGTGTCCAGCTTCCGGGGGGGGGGATATTTTACAAAATTGCTTTTAAAATACAATAAGGGCAAGCTTGTGATGATAAATTGCAACAGATAGAATCAGCTGAGATGAGTTCTGTTTCTGTGTGTGTATGTGTGTGTGTTTGTGTGTGTGTGTGCGTACGTGTGCGCCTTCCATTTGCTTGTTGACTTATGGAGACCCCATGAATTTCCTAGGGTTTTCTTAGGCAAAATAATAATAATAATACTCAGAGGTGGTTTTGCCAATTTCTTCCTCTGAAATATAGCTTACAGCACCCAGTATTGGTTGGCGGTCTCCCACCCAGGTACTAACCAGGGCTGACCCTGCTTAGCTTCTAAGATCAGACGGGATCTGGTGCCTTTAGGGTATTTAGACCCTCTACTTCAGTAGTAGTTGTAGTTGTAGTTATTGTGAGCCTTCAAGTCAACCCTAAGGTAGACCCATCACAGGATTTTCTTGGCAGAATTCGTTCAAAACGGGTTAACCCTTGACTTCCTGAGAGAGTGTGACTTGCCCAAGGCCACCCAGTAGGTTTGCATGGCCAAGCAGGGATTCGAACCCTGGTCTCCCAGTGTCCTAGTCCAGAACTCAAACCACTACACCATCCTGGCTTTCTCTGTTCCAGTAGGTGCCTGCAAAATTCCCCTGCCTTCACTATACGGAAACTCAGCTTTGCTAAATTGAACCTCAGGCCAGCTCAATTCTCACATAGAAAGCAGGCACAAGAACCATTACTATCGGCTCATCACATTGTCTTTCATTTCAGACATGAAATACAAAACAACCATATAGACACACAGGTGAATACAAACATGGGCTGTAAAAGGAGAATAAATACTACAAAACCCATGCTACAGATTGATGAGGGGGGGGAACAGTCGACCCTCCATATCCACAGATTCTGCTTACATCAAATTATAACTTGACTTATGGCAACCCCATGAATTTCATAGGATTTTCTTAGGCAAGAAATACTCAAGGGATGGTTTTGTCAGTTCCTTCCTCTGAAATATAGCCTAGAGCGCCTGGTATTCCTTGGCAGTCTCCCATCCAAGTACTAACCAGAGTTGACCCTGCTTAGCTTCCAAGATCAGACAGGATCTGGCGCCTTTTAGGGTATTTAGTCCCACTTTACTGTACCGTATTTTAAATGTTTTCATAAAATTTGACACAGAAGACTAGATTTTAAAAGGACCTACCAATTTATTGTTAACTTATATTGAATATTATCAATACAATTACATTTTTAAAAACATCTACAAATGTTCTTCTTGCCTTCTCTGAGTCTCTTTTTGCTTATCTAAAGAGATGTCATTATAACTGATCACAGTACAGGAGCATGAGACAAAACTCTCAGCTGTGGTCAAATACTGTACATATAAACTGGGGAAAGGCAGCTTCTGGAAGCAACACAATGACGCTTATGATGGCTCTGTTTCATCCCAGGAGGGAGTGAAAGGTCAACATTAAAGTGGGTGTTTAAAAAAAAAAAAAGATGTACAGGAAGTCATTCATTTTTATTTGCTCAGAGAATCTGCACTTTTCCTTGCATGGATTGGATCCGGAAACTGCAAGATCTAATTTAAAAACGAAGCCGTCTCAAGGCTGAAGACACTGCATGTTCTTTTCACAGTAGACGTTGCTTCGTGATCCTCTTATGAATAATTATTGAGAAGTGTACAGTACACACATACTGCTTTAGGGATGGGTAAGGATGTGGTCATTGGCGTGGTGACACTGGAGGCCATTGTTGGAGCTCGGCCAGGAATGTGGGTTGCTGTACCTGAATCTAGTCTGGGAAGCCCTCCAGCTCAGGATCTCTAAGGACAGTGGTTTGGACTGCAAGCTTGAGCCTGAGGTGCCACAGACAAAAGATACTGTTCTGTTCAGCCAAAGCAGAACGCCAAGCTCCTTATATTTATACAGAGCCTGGCCAATCCCAAGGCTTTTTACTGCTTGCCAATCACAGGGGCCAACGTTGCATATTTATTTCTCTCTGTGTCCATGGAGATTTTTCAGACGGGGACAAAAATAGCATCCTTGTTTTGCTATCTCCTCTCCCGCTACCCTCTTGACCCTGTCCCGGCATAAGAACGGACGGTTTTGCACTTACTTTAATTGCGTGCCTTCCCTCCCCCTTAGCAGCCACGGAAAGAATGCAGCTCGCATGGAGCTGCACTCACTTCCTAGTTGAAATCCCGGGCCGTTCTCATGAGAGGAAGCGCACGCAGGAAATTCAAAAGTAAAAAAGAAAACACACTTTTAAAAATGACAGCTAGAACAAAAACACACTTAAAAAAAAAAGTAACCCAGGGAGGGTACAAAAAAGGGTGCCACTTACCTCTTTGTCCCGATTGCACCCAGACATGTTCTGCATGGACCTCCCAGCGACGCTGTCATCGCACCAGCATAACGGGGCACCTTTTCACTCACCCATTGTTCTGTTACAGAAACGGAACTACAGATCAATTCATGGCTTAGCCCATGAATAAAAAGAAGTGGCGGGGGAATGGAAGGGGTACCGGAGCATGACGAACTGTTAATGACATCATCTGAAGGGGAAGTCCTTTCACGATCTCCTGGTGTCCCTGTGCTGCTATATTTACGGCATCTGATAATCTCCTAAGAACCAAGCGCACTCAGTTCTAACTAGAACCATGCACAAATGGCTTCACCAACTTCTCCACTCTTATCCGTGGGCAAAATAACTTGAGGGGACAAAACGAACTTATAATTTTTAGGGATGGAGCTCAGGTTCAAGCAGTGGCTGTATCACTAGCACAGTTTCTTATTCTATTTTTATTTATTTAGTCCTGGAAGTGATAAGAGCAACAACCTTGTGGGCAGGCATTTTGCATCTTCCATAATGCCCCAAGGAATGGGGGTGGGGGAAATGACCAACACATACACACACACAGTATAGTGGACGATATTCAGAGACAATCTGCCAGGTGTCTTTTCCCCTCTAGTGGAGGAGCAAGAGAAAGAAATACAATCAACAATTTCCATCAGAATAATATCTTCTGTGGGCTTGTCTATATGATGAAAATACTCCTCGTGGAGTTCAAGGAGAATTCCATTTGTCCTAATGAGAGCCCATGTTGAATCGCGGTATTCGGAAGGAGGGTGGCCAAAAACTGCAAAAGCGATGCTAGAAAAGACTTTGGAACTTCCCCTGAGTTTTTTCAAGCTGCAGGTGAAAGGTGCACTCCCACTCGTTAGGACAACTGAATCACATCATTGCACATTCCCAAAGTTGATAGCTGATTGGTCGGATGTACGCGGGGGTGGAGCTCGCCTACAAGGCAGCACCTGAAACTGCCATGTTGGATTTTTGCTGTAGCAATCGTGCGCTAAGGCAACAAAACAGTCTTTTGGGGGGGGGCTGTTTATTTAAGTGGAAGATCACATTTCTGCACCTTGGATTTAGGGGTTTTTTTTAATACTATTTGGCAGTGGCAACTTGGGGAGAATAAAAATGCAAGTAATTCACTCACACCTGCGATCTTGATTTGTATGTATACCTGTTTGATAGCTTCATATGCCTGCAATCTTACCAAAAAACTGTAGAGACAAATGGATGGTGCTGCGAATTGGCGTTACTGCGCACCAATCCACATATTATTGCCTCGTATAGACAAGCCCTGTGAAACCTTTGACTGAGTTTTAATTCTAACTAGATTTTTAGCCTCAAACCACAGATGTATGGTTCTTGGGTTCCTTGCCATCGATATCCATGATGTATCTGGTCTACTTCATAGGAGCAAGCAAATATCAGGACTACCTAAATGCTATGTGCCTTCAAGTCACTTCCACCTTTTCTTGCCAAGATGTGATCAAAGTGGATTTGCCTTTGCCTTCTTCTGAGGCTGAGAAAATGTGACTTGCACCCTGTGGGTTTCCATGGCTGAGCAGGGATTCGAACCCTGGTCTCCAGCATTGTAGTCTAACACTAAGCCACTACACCACAATGGCTGTATAGGTGCATTAAACAGATTCATGGCTGCAATTTAGTTCTGTAGAACTTTCATTGCTGGTGAAAACAGATAATCAATATATGCCAGTAGCATATATTGGAGAATGCAGCTTTATACAAACCGACGCCTGCCACATCCTTGGAATGATAAATACATTTAACTGCAAGACAGCCAAAATACACACACTAACTATAATCCCAAGCTAATGTTTGCCCAATGTGGCTTTGATAGTGATCATGCCGCTTCTCTGCCAACTTGAATACCATCAGTTATCTTTAGAATAGAGAAGTTTTAGTAAACAAAGATAGTTTTCACTGGTTATTTGAATCTCTACTTCTTCCACACTCTTCCCCTATAGATGCCTTAGATGGAAACTTCAGCCACAGCCCAGCACAGAATACTAGTTCATATACATGGCCAAGAAAAGTAATTTTGTGAGAAAAGAGGTGGGAAGGAAAAGTATGGTATGACAGCTTCTCCCCAAGGTAAAAAAGGAGAAGAGGAAAGGAGTGTGTAACTTGGACCGCCATACATAAAGGGTGTGTATGTGAAGAGCCAGACTGACACACTGCTTTCCATGCTAAATGGGGAGGAACATATAAGATCTTAGTGAAGCTGAAGGCCTTCACGGCCAGCATCCATAGATTTTCCTTGGGTTTCCAGAACATGGCCTCACAACCCAGAAAAAAACCAAGGAAAATCTATATAAGATCTTAGTCTGGTAAGAGTATGAGAATCAGCAGAAAGTTACTGCTTTTGCACCCTATATGGAAAAAAAATAGTGCACACCAAGTATGCTATAATCTCTTGTGTATTAACTGAGTGACTTTATAAATATAGTCGGCCCTCAACTTTCAGGGGGATTAGTGGGGGAGGAAACGTGAATATAGGTCCATTTTTTCCTTTTTTCTTTACCTGAGAGAACACTTCTCTAGGCATTTCTAGGGACTTGTCTATACAAGGCTATAAAATGTGGATTGATGCGCACTAACATCAAGTCGCAAGCAGCTTTCATTTGTCTCCACGGGGTTTTTTTTCCAAGATCGCAGGCATGCAAAGCCATATGCGTTTGAACAACAAACAGGTATGCCTGCGAATCAAGATGGTGGGCATGAGTGAATTACTCGTGTATTTATTTTCACCAGTTGCTGCTGCCAAACAGTGTTTGTTTAAATGCATATCTAAGGTGCAGAACTGTAATATTCCACTTAAATAAACAGAAAAAAAAGAGGGGAGGAGCTATTTTGTCACCTTAGCACACAATCACTACAGGAGAGGAGAAAATCCAACATGGTGGTTCTGGGCACTTGCCATGCCAGCAAGCTCTACCCCATGTGCATGTCTGACCAATCAGCTTTCCACTTCTGCTGTTATCGGGAATGTGCAGCAATGTGATATGAGTTCTCCCAACGAGCGGGAATGTGCATTTCTTCTGGAGTTTTTTTCAAAAAGTTGTGGAAAGTTACAAAGGCTTTTCTTGCATAGTTTTTGGAGTTTTCTGACCCGCTCCTTCTGAATACAGCAGATTGATGCAGGATCCCATTTAGACAAAACAAATTCTCCTCGAATTCTATGAGGAGTATTATTGCCGTTTAGATAAGCCCTGGGTTTTCCAGAAAGTTCCACAGTCAACTTCCAGTGGAAATTGCTGCAAACTGAGTTCAAAGTGCAAAAGTAGCTTTCACTCAGTTAACTCTGCAGGGGACAGAGAACAGAAGGGGGCAAAATCTTGCACTTCCCAGATGGCACAGGGAAAGGCAAACTGCTGCAGCCTCTCTCCTAGCTTATCTGTTCTTCCTCATTAATAACTTCACCCATGTTGACCACACTCTGAGGGTGCCTGTCCACATGTATCCCGGTTTTCATCTGTGAAATGTTGAAGGATATGGTTAAGTTGTACCATTCTATCTCTATTTCTTATTACAGTCGTCCCTTCACATTCGCGGGGGTTACGTTCCACGGACCCCCGTGAATGTGAAAAATCCACAAATGTTGTTTGTCCCCCCTCCCCTGCCATAGCGACCATGTGGCCTCCAGAAGCCCCATAGTCGCTTTCCCCCGCCTCCCCACTCCCTTCCTAGGCCTTCCCGGGGCCTCCAGAGACCCTCCCGAGGCCCCGTGGATGACTCCCCAGCCCTCCCCCCTCCCGCCCAAGCCCTCAACAGGGCCTCCGGAGAGTCTCCGGGGGCCCCACAGAGGCCTTCCCGGCCCTCCTCCCTCCCCCCAAGGCCTTCGTGGGGCCTCCGGAGGGTCTCCGAAGGCCCCGCGGAGGCCTTCCCGGCCCTCCCCACTCCCCCCAAGGCCTTTGCGGGGCCCCGCGGAGGCCTTCCTGGCCCTCCCCACTCCCCACAAAGGCCTTTGCGGGGCCTCGCCAGGCCCTGCGGAGGCCTCCCCGGTCCACCCCAAGGCCTTCGCGGGGCCTCTGGAGGGTCTCCAAAGGCCCCGCGGAGGCCTTCCTAGCCCTCCCCCCTCCCCCCCAAGGCCTTCGCGGGGCCCCGTGGAGGCCTCCCCGGTCCTCCCCAAGGCCTTTGTGGGGCCTCACAAGGCCCCGCGGAGGCCTCCCCGGGCCTTCCCCCTCCCTCCCAAGGCCTTCGCAGGGCCTCCGGAGGGTCTCCGAAGGCCCCGCGGAGGCCTTCCCAGCCCTCTCCCCTCCCTCCCAAGGCCTTCAGGGGGCCTCCGGAGGGTCTCTGAAGGCCCCGTGGAGGCCTCCCCAGCCCTCCCCTCTCTGTCCCAGGGCTTTCACGGGGCCTCCGGAGGCCCCGTGTCACAGTTTTGGGGGGGGCGGAGGGGCCCTCCCAAAACCACGAATAATCAAAACCGCAAATGTCAAGTTCGCGAATGTGGAGGGACAACTGTATAAGCACTTGCTGCTTCCAGCCATCTCCCATGATGGAACACAAAGCATAGGCTTCCCAGGAGCACGTACAATAGCACTCCCGCATCTGCAAAGTCACCATCCGTGGAGTCAATTATCCACAGTTTCAGTTTCAGCACAGCTATCAGAGAGTCTTCCTAGAAAATGTGTCCTCTCTAGTCATTTTCTAAGTCTTCCAAGGCAACTCTATGGTATTTTAAACCAGAAATCCCATTATTTTCAAAAGCGTTGGCTATTATCCACAGATTTCGTTATCCGCAGTGGGGCTCGGAAGTTCCCCAATGGATACAGGGGTTCTACTGTACTTCCAAAGGGCATTTTGTAACTTGAGGTTATATGGTTGCCATCTTAAGAAAAGAACTAGAATAATTCTATTTCAAGTTTTTAAAGAGCGGCTCACCTATGGTGAGTTCAGAATTGCCTTCAGGGTCCCAACGAATTCTATGCAAACTGGCTGACTTTCCTTTCAAGGCTACAAAATGAGTTCAGATATTTCGGCAGCCAAGCTAAGAAAAAAAAATGACAGACAACTAAGTTGTGTGAACTCATCTGCAAGGCTGCTTAGTTCTTTGTTATTTTCAAAATAGAACTAAAGCTAAATTTAAAGGCTTTTATCAGTCAAAGAAAGCAGGAAAAAATGCTTTTAAAAATAACAAGGTGCACACATGGAAGCCAAAGGTTGTGATTTAGAAAAATAAGCTTTCCAATAATGGAGAGTGGCACATAGATTTTTACAAGGAGAGAGAGACAGAGAGAGACTAAGCATTTAATTTAAGATCAGAAATTCAGTCCACAGCAGAAATTAAAGATCTAAGGGACACATATATTTCAAATTTTGCTAGTCAATTTTGCTAGTGTCTGACTTAGTAAAATGTCATATTAGCCATAATTTATGAAATGCTGACTCTAATTTTAATTCTCCCAAACTGAACATGGAAATTACTGTTTTAAGCATCCATGCAGTTCTTTTCTCCAATTATACAGTCACACCCCTGTATCCGTGGAACCAATGTCCATAGGACACATAACAGCATACCTACTACCATAGAGTCTTCTTAGAAAATGCCTAGAGAGGCATCCTCTCTAGACATTTTCTAGGTCCTCCAAGGCAACTCTATGGTATTTGTAACTGGCAGTCCCATTATTTCAATTACATTTGCTGTTATCTGTGGTTTCCGGTAACCACGGTAAGCCTGGGAACTGAACCCCTGCAGATATGGGGGTCTAACTGTGTACAATGGTGTAGTAAAATGGTGTCCCTTATATAAAATAACAAAATCAAGGTTTGCTTTTTGCATTATTATTTTTTATGGGGGGGAATATTTTCAACCTATGGATGGTTGAAGCTGTGGATGCAGAATCCATGGATATGGAGGGCCAACTGTATTTTGTCCCTAGTCAATCTGTAGCATGGGTTTGGTAGTACAGTATTTAATCTCCCTTTACAGCCCATGTTTGTATTCGCCTGTGTGTCTATATGGTTGTTTTGTATTTCGTGTCTGAAACGAAAGACAATTTGATATGAGACTGCCGATAGTAATGGTTCTTGCATCTGCTTCCTATGTGAGAATTGAGCTGGCCTGAGTTTCAATTTAGCAAAGCTGAGTTTCAGTATAGTGAAGGCAGGGGAATTTTGCAGGCACCTACTGAAACAGAGAAAGCCAGGGTGGTGTAGTAGTAAATCCGAGAACTGAACCCCTGTGGATACGGTGGTCCAACTGTACTGGCTTCCAAAACTAATCCACATGTTATAGTACCCAATCTGCAGTTACATGCAGGCTAGGGATGGAATTAATATTTGAAAAATGGTTGAAATTTTTATTTCTAAGTGTTGGGAAACCTAAGGAGGAGAATCTTAGAGTGTCTAGAATCTTTACAGTTTGGGACTTACTCTTTGCAAAATTCACAAAAAAAAATTTTTGGGGGTGTGTGTGCACAGAAACATCATTTTCTGTGCAGAAAATAAAATGCTCTTTTCTGTGCGAAAAAGTGTGAATTTTGTTTGTGCAGAACACATCTCCAACTACAGAATTTCTGCAGAGGAAACAGCATCATTTTCTGTGCACAAAATCCTGTTTTCTGAGCAAAAAACAATGTAAACATGGTGCAGCATAAATCCTAAACTATGGATAGTTTTCAAAAACTGCCAAAATGACTTGTTACTTATTTCAAGAACAAAATGAGCAAACAATTACATCCGTAACCCAAATATTATTCTAACGTGCAGCTAGACGCATTTTATACTGTAGGAAAATAAAACGTATAGGAGGAAGTAAGATTTTGTTGACAATATGGGCTTTGATCAAGAACAAGGTTATTTCTTTTTTAAAAGATGAGAAAAAAGATGAAGAAACTGAAAAGTGAAATGAACAATGTTACCTTTCAGTCTTCATAACCTTATATCAGTGGTTTTTAACCTGTGGTCCAGGGACCCCCAGGGGTCCATGATGTCCTCACAGGGGCTCCACAAAGGCTTGAAGGCTGCTTGGCCCACCTCCTCCTATCATGTGGAATGGCCACGTGAGAGGAGCCAAGGCAAAGACCGGCTGGCTGGCTTGGCCTGCGCATTGCCATTCAATCTGCTCCAGCCACAAACTTGCAGTAAGAAGCAGAAAAAAAGACTTCCCTCCACCTTTAGTTCTTCTGAAGGAAGGTTTAATGGATGGTGTAATTGTATTATTATTATTATGATTATGATTATTAAGTATTGTTGTTGTTGTTTTAAATCTTAAGTTAAGTTTGTGGGGCCCACAGCAACAAAAGTTATTTAAAGAGTAAAGAAAAGGTTAAGAGCCACTGCCTGATATTAACAGTTTATTATTGGGACTAGCTTGCCTAACTAGTAAAAAAAAAAACCCAACAACTCAGGTTAACTCATACTGAACTCAGCAAACATAAGGTTTATGTGAGCATACAACAATTACAGGCAGTGTCAACACAGAACAGAAGACCACACGATCATGCCACATGTCCTAACATGATAATGATCATGAAAAAAATTTCTTTGTTGCAAGGTGGTTGTGCAACTGGACAAAAAGCTTAGACTAAACCTGGTTACATGCTACTTTAGCCAATCTCACATGGCAGCCATCCTCCACCTGAAACCACACAACAATTTCGAGCGCTGGTGATAATGCAACTCATCCCTGTTGTGGTGGTTTTGAGCTTTGCAGCCAAGAGCAGAAGGGCACAAATAAGCCTTCCATGTGAGTAAGGACTGTAGCTCAGTGGCAAAGTACATGCACAAAGAAGGCCCCAGGTTCAATCCCTAGCAGTGTCTCCAATAATAATAATAATAATAATAATTATTATTATTATTATTTATACCCCACCCCTCTGTTAAAACAATCGGGGCGGCTTACAAAAATTAAAATACAATACAGATAAAAATCCCTAAACACCCCCACCCCCACCTTCCCCCATAAAAAAATATTAAACAAATATAAATTAAAAAGCAATTGATCTAAAATCACATTTAAAAACAATAAATACAATAAATAGCCAGCGGACTAAACGAGGCCAGGATCCCCTGAGGCTGGGATCTAATTAGGAAAGGCCTGCCGAAAGAGATCCATCTTTAGTGCTTTTTTAAAGCTACTCAGGCTTGTCATCTGACGGATCTCGTTCGGATCTCCTGTTTTAATTTATTTAAAGTATCAATATACCAACGGTTGTTTCGTAGCTGCTATTACCTGTTGTAATACCCTGTTGACTGACTCTCATATGGAAATTCCCAAACCATGATACTGACTACATTATTATTGTTACATCCTACATATTTTACTACAATTTATATGCTTTATATGCTGTTCCTTGATCACAATAAATTTTGCATTATATTACTTCCTTTGTTGGTATTAGTTCCAGGGAGCATTATACAATTAAACTATCAAAACAATAACAGTACAGTCAGACCCCCGTATCCACAGAACCAATATCCACCATTTCACTTATCCATAGCTGAAAAAATAAGGACACATACTATACAGTCGCACTGGAAAATGCCTAGAGAAGTGCCCACTCTGGATAATGTCTAGGTCCTCCAATGCAACTCTATGGTATGCTTGTACCAGAAGTCTTTTATTTTAATAGGGTGCACTATTACCCATGGTTTTCTGTTTCCACAGTAAGTCCTGGAACCAAACCCCTTCAGCTACAGACATCCAGCGGTACAAAATGATCAGAACTTGAAAATAACATGTTACGGATCAGATTTTATGTCCACTTATTGAATAATCAAGGATGAATAATGATATCACATTCTTTTTAACTTAACAAGGCCCTTACTTGTTAAGTGTTTAGCATAACAAACAGGGAGTTTTCACTCATTTTGTATTATTCATCTATCATTATCAACAACCACTGATTGGAAATAAGAGATAAGACTGAGAAGCTTTCATTGTGTAATGAGGTGTGGTGTGCAGCCCTCAAGGTTTTTAAATGAAACAGGAATACTGGTGTGCAGATTGGCCGTGTTTTCTTTGAAATACATAGCATGGTATCCTGTTAATAACATACTGTAGGTGCGCATAACGTGTAACATATACATGCATAGGTCTCTTTTTGGACAGAGTGCAAGGCAGGGCCAGTTTAAGGTACCAGCAGCATCAACATCCGCAGGGGCCCCATCATTGTGGAGGGGGGCGTAGTAACCCTCCTCCTGCAAAAACATTATCAGTAATTATCTGAATATCCTGTACTGTGAATCACTTAGGTTGAGTTAGATTACATTGACCTGAGATAAAAATATGGGCCCCCCAAAATAAAGCATTGCAGGGGGGGGTTAAAATTCCTTAAACCGGTCCTGGTGCAAGGTATCATTCTGTAGTGCTTTTGCCCCCACTCCTGGTATCACATCCTGGGAGGGATCATTCTGCTGCTTATCGGTGGAAAGGAAAAGACAGCAGACAGGCAATTCAACTGATGTCGCTCCCAGGAGAATGGACACACAGGTACACTTTGTCTGTGAGCACACTCTCATTTCCTTTCCCCTCCAAGCCGAGACAAGCCGGATTGTCAACATCTGAATTACCACTGCACTCTCTCCCCTACAGATTGATAAGTGACAGCAGCAACAGCCTCCACCCCTCCCGGGACCTGTTCTATCAGATGCTAAGATAGGTTCAGGTCCCACCTAGGAGTTTCCTAAGAGGTGCTGGGATGCAGAAACTAATATACATACACACAAATAGTGACTGATTCCTACAACATTCAAAAGAAGTAAGAAAGGGATTATTTCACACTCCTTGGAAAAGGCAGGGCTAACTTTTACTTCTCTGTTTTGTGTGTGCCTTCAAGTTGCCTGTCGACTTATAGCAACTCCATGAATTTCATACTATACATTTATTTGCAAAGGGATCCTGTAGCACCTTTGAGACTGAGAGAAATAAGTTGGGAGCATAAACTTCTGTAGATTAAGGCTGCATCTACACTGTAGAAATAATGCAGTTTGACACCACTATAACTCCCATGGTTCCATCCTACAGAATCTTGGGATTTGTAGTTTTGTGAGGCACCAGAACTCTTTGGCAGAGAAGGCTAACGGGGGTGGAATCTGGCCCTTCCCAGGTGGCTCAGGCAAAAAGCAAGCAACAGCCTCCCCTAGCCAGGACCGGTTTAAGGAATTTGGGGGGCCCATGCAATGCTTTATTTTGGGGGGCCCATATGTTTATCTCAGGTCAGTGAAACCTAACTCAACCTAAGCTATTCACAGTACAGGATATTCAGATTATTACTGATAATGTTTTTGTAGGAGGATTACTACGCCCCCCCCCCACAATGATGGGGCCCCCTGCAGATGCTGACACTGCTGGTGCCTTAAACTGGCCCTGCCCCTAGCTTATATATTCTTCTTCATTAATAACTTTTTCCATCTTGACCACACTCAGATGTTGCTTGGTCACATGTGTCCTAGGGGCTTGTCTATACGAGGCAATAAAATGTGGATTAGTGTGCAGTAATGCCAATTTGCAACAACTTTCATTTATCTCCACAGGTTTTTTTTCCAGATCACAAGCACATAAAGCTATCTGCGTTTGACGTTCAAACGGACATGCCTGAGAATCAAGATGGCAGGCGCAAGTGAATAACTCACATTTTTATTCTCATCAGTTGCTGCCGTCAAACAGTATTTTTTTAAAAAAAAAATCCAAGGTGCAGAAGAGCAAACTTCTGCTTAAATAAACAGGACAAAAAGGGACTGTTTTGTCACCTCAGTGCATGATCACTATGGCAAAAATCCAACATGGCAGTTCTGGGTACTGCTTTGCCAGCAAACTCCACCAGCTGCGCATGTCCAACCAATCGCTTTCCACTTCCACTCTTATCACAACAAAGCAAATTGGTTGTCCCAATGAGCAGAAATGCACATTTCCATCACAGGTTTTTTTTAAGTTTGGGAAAAACCACTAAGGCTTTTCCTGCATAGTAAATGCCAATTCTAGGGCCCCCTCTTTCCAAATACGGCAAAATGATGCGGGATCCCATTGGGACAAAAGGTATTCTGCTCAAATTCTATGAGGAGTATTTTCACTGCCTAGGCAACCTCCAAGTTTTCATCTGTGAATTTTTGAAGATAATGCGTCCTTTCCCATTGAAGTCATTAAGCCACACTGATTAAAACCATAGATAGTACTGTATTTGCTTTCACTTTTAAGGGGAAAAAATCAAAGATGCTTTTAGAAATTCTTTACCAAGTACATTTTATTACACTGTATAACACACTCACATGCACGCACACATACCCACAAAGTAGATTGGTGATGTCACAAGGCGAAGTCTTTGCTAGAACAGTCCAACAGAGTTAATAGATAGTTTAGGTCTCCCAAGAACTGAAGGCAATTCATTCAGGAAACTTTACCATGCAATCATAACTGACACATTTTCTACACAGCTTACATTTCAGGAGGGGGAAAGCGCAGCTCTATATAATGTGCATCTATACGTGAAAATTATAGCAGTACACACCGTTTGACAGTCAAACTGATGCCTTGTTTTCTTTTCAGGATTTTAAATATCATTCTGTTTGACTGATATATTTGCATTCCAGAAGATATGGAAAGCCAAACCCAAACTTATTTTTCTAACCATCCCCCCTGTCACAGCACCCCTGAACAAATCTTAGCAAGAAAACCCCATGATAGGTTCTCCTTAGGGTTGCTGTAAGTTGGAAACTACTTGAAAGCACACAACAACAGTTTGTTTACTTCTCGAAAACCAAGTCCAACATTAACTAGAGCATTTGGGCCTTTTTTAAGATTAAAGATACAGTGCTTGCTCTTTTATTAGCATTGTTGCAAACAGATCCAGTCCTTTTAGTATGCATTCACTGCATTAGCTCAATTAAAGCAAAGAAAATCTTGTAAAATCCAAATTCCTCACTTTAAATAGGGCTGTGAAACAAGCATTTAAGTTAATTTGTGGATAACTGGAATTCAGTGCAATGGTACTTGGTGACAAGATCTTTCTTTCCCTCCATACCCTCATTCATCCTGGATTATTGGGGTAGTGAGGGATCTGATAAATGGTAAATCACAGATAAGCTTCACTGCATTCAGTAGGACAATCCCAAGTGAACATATTACATAAATACAATTCTACTTGGACAAAAAAATTGGGGGACAAGTTGTGGAGCAAATTGCTTGATAGGTACTGTACGCATCCTAAGTATGTTGTGTGTGTGTGTTTTTTCCAGAAGCAGAATATATTGGGTTCAATAGGTGTTACCCCTCTCCATACAGTGTGTTTAAGATTCCAGCTTCTACAATATTTCCACAGAAGTAAATGTTCAATTTTCAGATCTGTGGTTTCAATGCAAACTGAAATCTTGCTATACGTCCCTGATTCCACACTCAAAAATTGTATCATTCTGCATTTGAAGATGCATGTAATAGAAGAAAAGGGTGTGCTTAAGTAAGCTTTAGAAAAGAAGTAAGCAACTCTGCTAGGTGGGAAGAACTGCATTGGAAACCCACCCACAAACACACCGGGAGTATAGCTACAACACGGCAGGGGTGGAGTGAGAGCATTGCTTCCCCCCAAATAAGAATTCTGCCCTCCAAATAAGCTCCAATTTTCCTTCAGTCCCCAAATTTCTAGCAATGCAGTAACTTAAAACTTCAACTGGGCATTAAGAAATGTAGTTTAGGCATTCAAAGAAAACAGACAGGTAAAGTTAGCAAGGCAATGTGAGGAAAGCAAATATAAATTTGCTAGGTGGGAAACAAAAGAGTCTGGAGCAATAAACACCCGAGGCAAAGCACAAAAACCAGTGTGTATAGAGCCATTGTACTATCTATCCTCCTTTATGGGTCTGAAACATGGGTCACCTATCGCCACCACCTACGACTCCTCGAGCGCTTTCATCAGCGCTGTCTACGCACAATCCTAAATATACACTGGACTATGTGACGAATGTTGCTGTCCTTGAGCAAGCAGGGATCACCAGCATTGAGGCCATGATATTGAGAACACAGCTGCGCTGGGCAGGGCACGTTTCTAGGATGGAGGACCATCGCCTCCCAAAAATACTACTCTACGGTGAACTCGCCACAGGTCAGCGTAAGAGGGGCGCTCCAAAAAAGCGATACAAAGACTCCCTGAAACAACATCTCAGGCTCGACCAAACTGATCACCAACAATGGTCCACCCTGGCCTCACATCGGGAGGCATGGAGACGCACTATCCACAATGCTGCAGCCTTATTTGAGAACTCACGCTGAACAAGGCTTGAAGAGAAATGACAATGCAGAAAGAATCACAACCCGGAAACATTACCCAAGGAGACCTTCTGCTGTGCTTTTTGCAACCGGACTTGTCTATCTCGGATTGGCCTTTTTAGTCATCAGCGCGCTTGCAGAAAGCGCGGGATGAGTCCTTCCTGAATCTTCGTTTGCGAAGAAAAGCCAGAGAGAGAGAGGTGGGAAAGATTTTCAATGTCGCTCTCTGCAATGCTAGAAATTTGGGACTAAAGGAGTCTTATTGGTGGGCAATGCACTCATCGTCCCCACCTCCTCGCATAGCTACACTCCTGGAGTGCAGTACCACTGAGGTTCTCACTGCTGCTAGATTTCTGGAACATCAAGCTCTGTCAATCTGTGCAACTGGGCATCTCTTTTCATTCCGGAAAAGAAAACTGCCAACACCACTAACTGTTGTGTGTGGCACTGCCACCACCAACTCAGAGTGCAGTTCTCTTGGTCAGTGCATCAGGGCCACCAATTGCAACATCATATTATTTGTCATCATCATCATCATCATCATCATCATCACCACCACCTAGCCCTTAACCCAAGACTGGCTTACAATTTAAAATGATCACAGTATACTTAAAAACATAGAAAAAGTCAAAATTCAAATAGAATTAAAGTACAGGTCGACCCCCGTATTCACTGATTCTGTGTCCACATCTGAAAAAAATATGTTCTCTCTAGGCATTTCTAGGACCTCCAATGTGATTCTATGGTCAACTTCCGGCATTTGTCTCATTGAAAATAATAGGGTTCCCTATTATCCATGATTCCTTAGGACGCAGCCATGACATTTCAAGTGGCATGAATCTATCTAAGTGCGTAACATAGACGAACCTTTAGGGGCCAACCTGCCTGGGTGGATATGTTAGGAGCCTATAAAAAATTCCCGTATACTGCGAGAAGACCCCTTGCAGCAACTACTTTAAGAATTGCAGTTTCAGGTATCCACGGGGGGTCTTGGAACATATCCTCCATGGATATGGGGGTCAGCCTGTACTAACCATATTAAAGCCACTTAAAACATACCGTATATTCTGGCGTATAAGACGACTGGGTGTATAAGACACAAACACCCCAATTTTTAAGTTAAAACATAGAGTATGGGATATACTCGTCATATAAGACCACCCACCACCACCCACCCTCCCTGAAGCCCTGAAGTCTCCCCCTCCCCTCCAGCCAGCCACCCTTCCACCCTCCCCGAAGCCTCCCTGAAGCTGACTGGGGAATCACTTCCCGCGATTCCCCAACCCACGAGGAGTCTGGCCAGCCTCCTTGCGAGTTGGGGAATCGCAGGAGATGGCTGGCTGGCTGGGGAGATTCCCCAGTCCCGCGATTCCCTAGTCTGCCAGCCTCCCGCACCTCCCCAACCCGTAATGGACCCACTGCAAGTTGGAGAAGCGCGAACCGGCATATAAGATGACCTTTTAAGAAGATTTTTTGGGGGTTAAAAGTCATCTTATACACCAGAATACAGTACACTTTAAATGAAATAAAAAGTGGTCAAAGCAGTATAGTTTAAAACAATACAATACCCTCGTACAAGCTCTTTCCTTTAAAAAATTCAGTTCTCAAAGCCTGTCTGAAAATTTAAGAAAACCCTTCCTCTGTTGATAGGACAGTAAGGAGACAGCCACTCTGGCCTCCCTAGGGAAGGAGTTCCAAAGCCCTGGAGCAAACACCGAGAAAGCCTATCTTGTGTTCCCACCAACCATACCTGTGAAGGTAGTGGGCCTAAATGAAGGGCCTCTCATGAGAGCCTCAGAGTATAGGCAAGGCCATCCAGTCTGACAAGTATCCTGGACCTAAGCTGTATCAGGCTTTATAGGGAACCACCTGGGAACTACAGGGTCTGCTATAGCAGCCTTCGAGGACATGCACAGCGCATACACTGCTGCTTTAAAGAAAATACTTCTTTGTATTTCAATAACATTCGCATACTGTCCTGTATACAGTATGCAACCAATGTCTAATTCAGGCTGCAATGATACCCACACATACCTAAAGAATAGTCATACTAAACTCTGCAGTAAATAAGCAGAGGACTGCACTGTCCATGAGTCTGGTTATCTGGCTTCAAGTCATTTCTGACTTACGGCAGCCCTAAAGCAAACCTATCATGAAGTTTTCTTGGCAAGATTTGTTTGGGGGAGGTTGCCTTTGCCTTCCTCTGAGCCTGAGAGAGTGTGACTTGCCCATGGTCACCCAGTGGGTTTCCATGGCTGAGTGGGGGTTTGAACCCTGGTCTCCCAATAGTCAAACCACTATATCATGCTCAAAGAAAAAGAAAATGAACCAAAATAAAATGAAGGTGGTTCAATGTCATGCACATTGCTTTGTGGGTGTACACTAAACTTGCAGCGAATCCCATTACTCCACATATAGTTTGTGAATGTTTCCCAGGGGAATTTATTTTCTTTTTGTAATATAATGTGATAGACTTTGATTTTGCAGTTTGGTGCAATCTCTTGAACCAAAATACATTGTTTGGGATTTCATTGGCTTTCCTGGTTTGCAGAACAATACACTTGGGCATTAGAGTGGGCTTACTGAATGATATGGAAACTACACATTGCTAAAAACAGAATACTTCCCACAGAAAAATATAGTAACAGTAAAAAAGAAAAATCTGGCACACAGCAGCACTGACCCTCCAAAAAGAAGATGGTTACAAGCTTTCAAGCCTCCAGTACTTAAACACACACTGGGTGAGTACAGACAATTATATATTGGCTTAATAAATCAAGATATGAGTGAACATTCTGGCCATACAAGCAACTCCCTTGTTTGTTCCTTCCTTTGCACAAGCAAATAAAACTAAGCAACTATGGTTAGCTACTTCCAAACAAACCCAAGATCTTATATTATGTCCTGAAATCAGCTTAGTAACCTTGCTTTTTTCCAAAGGTCTTAGCCAAAGTTTTCCAAACGTGTACAAAACAGAAAACTAGATTACCAGAAGATTTAGTTCAGGGAAGGGACCACACGTGCAGTCACAATGCTAATTTACATCTCAGTTTGATTAGTCAAAATTAGACTGATATACCAACAAACAAACCCAAAGGGAGATTTGAGGAGTATTTGCACTACACTGTTGAACCGGCTTCACACCACTTGAGTCGTGGGGGGGGGGGTTTCCATCCTACAGAATCCTGGAATTTGTAGTTTGGTAAGATATTTAGAATTCTTTGCTAGAGAGCTCCAATGCATCCTGCTGCTCTACAGTTCCCAAAGCACCCTCAGTGGTATCTACACTGCAGAACTAAACTGATTTAAACCTCTGTCCCTCTTCTCAGAGTACCATAGTAATTTCTCCGTATTTCAACAAACTACAAATCCCAGGATTCCTTAGGATGCAGCCATGCCATTTCAAGTAGAATTAAACTAGGTGTGTAACATAGATAAACCTTTAGGGGCCATCCTGCCTGGTGGACACATTTTGAGCCTAGAAAAACTTCCCACATATTGCAAGAAGACCTCTTGCAGCACCTACTTGGAGAATTGCAGTCTTGATGTAACTTACAAACATGCTAGCAAAAGCTGCCGTTACATATTCCTTGGTCACTTAAAAAAAAAAGAAAAAGAAATGTTTACTTCATTTCAATAAAGTGGGGGAGACCTCTGTGCCATGGTCAACCAAAAATGCAATAAAAAGCAGCCACCTCTTGCAGCAAAACATCTTGCCCTCAGAATGAGGCAACAGTAACGCATGGAGAAAATTTAGAATGTCTCATTGTGGGAAGCCAAATCTTTGTGCAAGAAGGATTGACGTCACTGGAAACAGGAGGGAAAGGGCAAGGAGGGTTCAGAGCAACTACTCTAGACAGCAGAGCAAAAGCACAATAAAGAAAAGGATGAATAGACTGTGTGGAAATAGAAAACATGCTTGTGAGAATGCGCTGAGGGAAGAGATTCTCTGTCCCAAAATTTCAAAGAGGAGCTTTGGCTGTTCAACGGAACAAATCCTGCATTCCCAACACACACTGCCATAAGGGATCTATTTCCATTGCTATATATATAATCTGCAGTGAATGTAAACCAGTTTGTGGGGGGGGGGACAGACTTCCTAGGCCCATATCTTTGTTCTGGGTTCTGCAGGTATGGGAGGAGCAGCCACAAATCCATTCACCAGGCGTTGTTGATATGGAAAGCTCAAAGATATATTTGGGGTACAACCACATGAGAGAGCCATGTGGTGCAAAGCAGTGTGGTGTAGAGGTTCAGGTGTTGGACTAGGATTCTGAAGACCAGGGATCACATCCCTGCTTGGCTATGGAAACTTGCTGGGTGACCTTGGGCAAGTCATGCTCTCTACCATTGCTACCGTCTGAGGCAAACTCCCTCTGAACAAATCTTGCCAAGAAAACCTTGTGATACATTTGCCTTAGGGCCGCCATAAGTCAGAAATGATTTGAAGGCAGGCAACCACAACAAACCACATGGTTTTGTGGAAGGAGCCGTATCCTTCAGTGAACGGAAGAGGAGTCTCAGACCATAGGCCAGTTGTAGAGACAGCAAACATGCATTCCTGTTAGGATAGCAGTCTTCTGAGTTAGTCCAATTCAGCTTCAAGGGAAGGGATCAACCATGGAAGTCCGTTGCAGAGAAAACGACAAAAAGTCTTGTGGTACTTCAAAGACTAATACGTTTTTTAATGGTGTAAGATTTTGCAGACTACACCTAACTCCAACAGACCATGAAACCTTATGCCATAAAGGGCCTTAGTATTTAAGGCACTTTAAGCCATCCACCATTTTAATATCCTCATGCACAGTGGGAAAATTAGTGCACATCAATCCACATTTCCCCCTTGTACAGATAACACCAAAGATAACATTAGAAATACAGTACAATAATGTCACAAAAGGAAAGAAGTTATCCCTCATGAGTTGCTTGTAACTAGCTACTCCCAAGCCCTGCTCACTCAGACATTCTTGCTAACCAGGCATTCCACAAAAGCTTCATCCCAAAGGCAGACATGTCCAGAGGGCAGTTGATTCACATGTTTTTTTTTAAAAAAAGCCCTAAAACTGGACCAACACCCATTCACCATTATATAACAATGTTTGCTCCCCAGATCAGGACAAATACAGTCATCATCACCCCTTCTCTCCTGTTGCATTTCTAGCTGTAAATTTGCAAATACAAAAAAACACCACCTTAGCTCACTGGAAGGCTACTTATGGCACTCCAGATATTATTGAACTGTAACTCCCAACATTCATTCCCTATTGGTTGTGCTGGCTAGGACTGATAGAAATTGCAGTCCTATAACTGATGTAGGGCTGTCAGCTGCCCACCACTGTCTCAGCTGGTCTACTGCTCATTTTGCCAGCTCATTCGAGTATTCAGTGTAATGTTTCTCCTACACTGAAAAAAAAAATAGCTCTATGTGCATGTGCCTTCAAGTCACCTGTTAACTTATGGAAACCCCATGAATTTCATAGGGTTTTCTTAGGCAAGGAATTCTCAGAGGTGGTTTGCCAGTTCCCTACTCTGCAATATAGCCTACAGCACCTGATATTCGTTGGTGGTCTCCCATCCAAGTACTAATCCTGCTTAGCTCCAAAGATCAGACAGGATCTGGTGCCTTTAGGGTATTTAGGTCCTAGTAGCTCTGTGCCTACCATGGCCAAAATTGTACAATGCTTCAATACAAACAAAACCTCAAACAAAACGGGAGGCAAGTTTATTGGGACTGCATCTGAACGTACCATAGAACTGGCATTGTGACATGACTTCAGAGGTCCCCATATACAGTAGCCCCCATATCCACTGATTCATTACCCACTTATTCAGTTATCCACGGGACACAAAATAGCACACCTATCATAGAGTCTTCCTAGAAATGTGTCCCCTCTAGCCATTTTCTAGGTCCTCCAAGGCAACTCTATGGCATTTTAAACTGGAAGTCCCGTTATTTTCAATGGTGTTCACTATTATCCACAGTTTTTGGTATCCACACCCCCTCAAGAACCAATCCCCAGTGGATACGGGGGTCCTACTGTATTCAGACAGAAAATTATACTACCTGTCCCACTACTGTCTAGTCCGGCAGTCAGCAGATCAACAGAGTCTCAGGTACACCCCCCTGATTAACATCCTTTTAACCAGTTTTGAATCTAGGCCCTTGTGCATAAAAAGCAGATGACCTTCCCTTTAGTTACACTCCCTTCTTCACTGCCTTTTAAATACAGTTTACAGACATACTTGCCAGAGGTTCACATACTGATTCAGCTGTCAGCCGTACCTGTCCCACATAGTTCAGGTAGGCTGTCCACCTTTAAAAACAGATCTAGTGTCTTTTGTAGTTATGCAACATTTACCTGCTGCGTTATTTGTTTATGTGTGACACCAACACTAGCCCCTGCTTGTAACAGCAATTTTCCAATTACAAGCAAGGGTAAGTGTTGGTGTTACACGCACTAGTCCATCAGTGCTGCGCACAGCTTCCTTCCGCTACAAGCTTATAAAATTAGTTTTCTCAAACATAACCCAGGAGAGTAACTGTTAGTTCACACAAACCATAATCACTGCACCTGCAAAGCAGCCCACTTCTCAACTGATAATTTATTTTGCGTACAAAAACTTTTCCAGAACTATGATAACCTGATTAATCTACCACATTCTCTCTGGTTATTGTATTTTGTGTACATATTGTTTAATCATAATTATATTGTTTGCAATGCTGTTGTGAATCAATTTTCTTTAAGAGTGTTATGGCCTTTCATTTTGGAATACAGTATAAGAAGAATTTTGCTGGATTAATTTTTTTTAAAAATCCATCTCATTCAGCACCCAATAGCAGCTGGTCAAGATACCTTCTAGAAGCAAAATCAGGGGGCTCATTCACACTACACAATTGTAGCAGTATATTCCCTTTTAACATCCCATGGACTCCTGGGATATGCAGTTTACAGAGGGACATTTAGAATTCTCAGCCAAAAAGCTCTAGCGTCGCACCAAACTACAAAGCCTATGATTCCATGGTAGGTTGCCATGGCAATTAAAGTGGAATACACGCTATGATTGCTCAATGTGAATGGGTCCCTGGAAGACATAAGGCAAGTGGGCCAGGATGGGGGGAAATCTTCTTTGCTTTCTTTCTCTAGTATCTGACACTGAAATCTAAACTGCTTAGGAACATGGCTCTATTTAGTTAACTATTACAGCCAGTAATTTTTGTGACATCTATTTTCTTTCTGTTTGTTTGTCTAATCCTAAACATAGTGACCACTACCACATTATCTTGTAGAGAATTCTATACATTGATAATGTATTCTTCAAGGTAGCACATTCCCTTGACTAATAGATCATAACCAAGTAAGTTGCTCCCTAGTAGTCGTCACAGGAAATCTTTCTAAAGAACAGGCCTTGTTAAAGCAGTTAATGTTCTAATAACATTTAGAAATAACTATAATTTTAGCAGAAATGTAATACATCTCACTATAGAGGTTTTAGAAAAGGGATATTGGGCTACATGAAACATTGGACTTATCTACATGGGTAATTTACCGTTTTGCCCCTGGCTTAGAACCTTGCAGTCCTGACGGTGCAGGGGTGTCCGTCCCCAGGCAATCCTTACCACCCCTGGAGCAGATATGGGACTCAGATGGGGTACAGCCCTTTACTGCATTTTTAAAAAAATATCTGGTTTAATCTGTTCCTTCTTAATCTGTTGCTGCAGGTTGCTGCCTTGCTCTTCTGGATCCAGGAAGGGATCCCACAGCGGCTTCCTCACTTCCAGTAGAGCCAGGGAGATGGTAGCAGAGGCTGCAGCGACAGTCTGGACTCCAGCCCAATTTGTTAAGGTAACAGGGGAGGAATGGGCCTTATCCATGGCCAGGATATGCCGCGTGGAGCCGTCATATCCTGGTTTGTGTAGATGAACTCATGGTCTGAGAGCAATGACATTACACCTTTTAAGTGTGCACGCATACACGCTCCTCTAGTCAAGGAAGGACTACCTAATAACACAAAAGTAACAATACATATACCATAAGCCTCAGTGGCTGGTTCATAATATGTAGGTATTCTTCCTATTTTACGGCTACGGTTATTGTGGCACTTTGTTGTTTTTAAGCTGCATGTCTCCTTTAAAGCAGAAACGGTGTGTATTTCCTCCTTTGCCTTTGTGTTTTGTCAGCTCTTGATGTCAAGTCATGGTGATTTTATATGTTAACAGCCTTAACTGCACTCCTTCATATATGCTGCATGTGTCAAAATCCAACCAAACCCAGTGGGACAACCACATGTATAAAATGTGTAAAGCAACCTAGTTCTTGGCATGTTGAAAAGTGAGTTGTCCTGTATTAATGCTATCCGCTTATCAGGTATGTTTTCTAAAGCCGGGTATTTTATTCACACTTGTGCTGACTGTAATGATGAAAGGAAATACAGCATTCTGTCAATAGCATTCTGGTTTAAATTGTACCGTGGTACAGAAGAAAGATATCAAGATTGGGCAGGTAGCTATCACACACGCACACCTCCACCTGCAACTACAGTGTTCTTCCCATACATCTTTTGTATCAAATACATTAGCTCAAAGCACAGCATTTCTTTTACCCCTACTAACCCTTGACTTAAGGGAAACAGCAAGAGATAATTATAACTAACTCAGGTCAGAGTCAACAAAACTGTTAGAACATGAGAACAGAGCGCAGCCAAAGGTTGAAGAGGGTGGCACTAGATAGGTGGAGCTAAAGAGACATCCCAGGGTTGCCCTCTAGTTATTTGCAGTGGAGGGAAAACACAAAAACAAAGGCGGAAATACACACCGTTTCTGCTTTAAAGGAGACATACAGCTTAAAAACAACAGCAGCAACAGAGTACTGTAGACCACTGTTTCTTAACCTGTGGTCCATGGACCCCCAGGGGACCGCGATGTCCTCACAGGAGATCCTCAAAGGCTTGAAGGCTGCTTGACCCACCTCCTCCCCACAGTGGAGCTGTGGCTGGCTTGGCCTGTGCATTGCCATTCAATTTGCTCCAGCCATAAACTGGCAGGAAGATGCAGAAGAAAAGTCTTCCCTCCCCCTCCAGTGCCTCTGAGGGAAGGTTTAATGGATGGTGTATTATTATTATCATTAGCATTAGCATTCTTCTATTTAAAATAGGAGAAGTCTCAGCAGACGAAGGAGGGCAAAAGAGAAACGACAACGCAGAAAGAACCACAACCCAGAAACATCACCCAAGGAGACCTTCTGCTGTGCTTTCTGCAACCGGACTTGTTTATCTCGAATTGGCCTTTTTAGTCATCAGCACGCTTGCAGAAAGCACGGACTGAGTCCTTCCTGAATCTTCATTTGCAAAGAAAAGCCAGAGAGAGGGAGAGAGAGAGAGATCATTATCATCATCATTTTAAATCTTAAGTGTTAGGAGGCCTCAGCAACAAAAGATATTTAAAGGGGGTCCCTGGTAAAGAAAAGGTTAAGACGCACTGGGTAGACAGCAAGGGGGGGTTCCACATTCTGGAAGCCAAAACTAAAAAGGCCCTGTAGCTGATGTCAACCAATTCAACAGTGCTTATGGGTGAATCTACAACCAGGGCCTCCCAGGCAGAGATTAATGTCCAGACAGCTTCACAGGTGTATAAATAACATCAAGTCACTTCAAATAATATCATTCCAAATCATATAAAAGAGAAGTTACAAAGATGGTCACAGTAGGAAGAGACGCACGTAATGTAAGGCCTTCAGTCCCAACTGAACACTTAGACCTGTGGACTTTGTCCCAGGGAACTCAGTGGAATGTAGCTAGTTTATACCAATGCACTTGGGCTGAACTCAGGTTGAACTGGTTATATCTGCTGCATATCTCCGTTTTCCCCTTTCTGCCATCAGATTTTAATTTTCATTGTTTCTTGTACTGCTAATGACAGGAGATACCATTGTGCTACACCCATATCTCTCTCAATACACTAAAATGTTAACACAATACAAATGCAACTTTTCACTTTATTCTGTACTGAATATTAACTTGTTTTATGGGCCATAAAATTTTAAAAGAAAGAAATCCAACCACCACACCACTTTCAGATTTAGTTCATGAGTAAAACCAATATTGCTTTCGGGGAGAAAAAGGCACATATACCTGCTTAATCTTGTTGAAAGAGTAAAGATCCAATAAAATGTTTTACACCTTGGCTGGGGATCCTTTGACCCTCCAGATGCTATTAGACTACAGCTCTCATCATCCCGGGCTACTGACCGTTCCAGCTTGGGGTGAATAAGAGTTGGAGCTGACAACTAGAGACCCACAAGAACTTCTGGAGGGCCATGGGTTTCCCATGGCCAAGATACAGGTCCTGGCGTTGCAATATTAGTTCAGTTAGGATGTACTCCTATACAGACCAAGGGTGGGAATCATGTTCCGGATGTTACTCAACTGGATCTTCTGGCAGCCCTAACCAGCATAGCCTGTAGTGAGGAAAGCCAAGAATTTGAGACCAACTCCATCTGGAGGGTCAAAGTCATACAATATTGCAGAGCTAGAATGGTGTGGTGATTTGAGCAATGGACTATGATTCTGGAAACCAGGCTTCAAATCCCCACTCAGCCATGGAAACCCACTGGGTGACCTTGACAGGGCCAGTTTAGGGAATTTTGGGGAGCCCTGCAATGTTTTATTTTGGGGGGGCCATATGTTCCTAACTCAACCTAAGCTATTCACAGTATAGGGTATTCAGATTATTACTAATAATGTTTTTGCAGGAGGAGGGTTACTATTGGGGCCCCCACAATGATGGGGCCCCCTGCGGATGCTGATGCCGCTGGTGCCTTAAACCGTCCCTGGACCTTGAGCAAGTCATACTCTCTCAGCCTCAGAGGAAGGCAAGCCTCCTCTGAAGAAATCTTGCCAAGAAAACCCTGTGATTGGTTCTTTTTAGGGTTGCCATAAGTTGGAAACAACTTGAAGGCATACAACAACAACACAGTCTTGGAAGCTATGTAGGGTCAGCCCTAGTTAGCACTTGGATATGAGACCACCAATGAATACCAGGTGCTGTAGGCTATATGTCAGAGGAAAGAACTGGCAAAGCCACCTCTGAGTACTCCTTGCCTAAGAAAACCCTATGAAACTCATGGAGTCACCAGAAGTCAACAGATGATTAGAAAATACATACACACACACACACACACACACACACATACAGAGGGAGGGAGGGAGAAAGCTAACTGGAAGCATTACTGAACTCCCAACATACATTTTTTTTCTATGTGAAGTTACTTATTTGGCTACAGAGGAAGATTGCATCATACTCATCCACCCTGTGTAGTAGACACACAGATTTACTACATCGCTGAGATACTAGTACTAGATGGTGCATTCTGGAGGGCATCATCTGAGAAGATATTTCTAAATTTAAAAAAAAACATGTATTTTAGTCATCTGCAAACATATGGGTTTTAACGAAATTTAAAAATGTACAGTTTCCATGTTTAGAGAGCATAATTAGTAAGCTGGAATGCTACACTATGGGTGGAATCCTGTTATCGTCTTATGCATGTGCAAGCTCCCCTATGGAAGTGGTTGGACATTTTTGGTCGATGCAGAATATCGGACGTCCAGTTCAACCATGCAGAAGTGAAGCTGCACATACAGTGCCATTGGACATGGATGCATACTGGATTGTGCACATTCAGTTGCACATTTGGTGTCTTAGTTAATAATAATAATAATAATAAAATTTATTTATACCCCGCCCCTCTGCTAAAAACAATCGGGGCGGCTTCCAACAATTAAAACATTACAATAATGACTAAAAACACCACCCACCCCCACCCTCCCACATAAAAAGACATTAAACACAATAAGATTAAAACCTTCTAGCTAAAAAAACACATTAAAAACAAATATATACATAACTTAAAAAGCCAGGAGACTGAGTTCCTGAGTCCGGGATCTAATCAGGAAAGGCCTGCCGAAAGAGATCCATCTTTAGTGCTTTTTTAAAGCTACTCAAGCTCGTCAGCTGACGGGATCTCATTCGGCAGGCCATTCCACAATTTGGGGGCGATTACTGAAAAGGCCCTCTGGGAGGTTGCAGACAGCCTAGATTTTTGTGGCTGAAGCAGATTCCTCCCAGAGGACCGGAGTATGCGGGGAGGATTGTATGGGAGGAGGCGGTTCCGGAGATAAGTTGGACCCAAGCCATTTAGGGCTTTAAAGGTAATAACCAACACCTTATACTGGGCCCGGAAACTGATAGCAGCCAGTGGAGAGATTTTAGTATTGGAGTTATATGATCTCTCCGAGATGTTCCTGAGACCACTCTAGCTGCCATATTTTGTACCAACTGAAGTTTCCGGACCAAGCACGAGGGTAGCCCCATGTAGAGCGCATTGCAGAAATCTAGACGAGAGGTTACCAGCGCGTGCACCACAGTCTCAAGGTCCCTTACTTCCAGGAAAGGGCACAGCTGGCGTATCAGCCGAAGCTGATAACAAGCGCTCCTGACCGTCGCATTCACTTGACTCGTCATCTGAAGCGATGAATCAAGGAGCACCCCCAGACTGCGAACACAGTCCTTAACGGAGAGCGTGACACCGTCCAGGACTGGAGGTTGCAACTCAACTCCTGGTTTCGGGGCCGCTACCTTGAGCACCTCCGTTTTGTCTGGATTTAATCTCAATCTGTTTTTCCTCATCCAGCCCATTACAGCTTTAAGACAGTCATTAAGAGGAGAGATGCCATTGGGATTCGAGGCCGATGATCGGGACAAGGAGAAATAGATCTGGGTGTCATCAGCGTACTGATAACACGCAGCCCCATAACCCCGAATAATCTCACCCAGCGGCTTCATATAGATGTTAAACAGCATCGGGGACAGGATGGCGCCCTGTGGAACACCACAAGTAAGCTCCTTTCTGCTGGAGCAGCTGTCCCCAAGCCGCACCCTCTGGGACCTGCCCGAGAGGAAGGACCGGAACCACTGGAGCGCAGTGCCTCCAATTCCTAACCCTCTCAGGCGATCCAGGAGAATGCCATGATCTATCGTATCGAAAGCCGCTGAGAGGTCCAGAAGCACCAACAGGGACACATTACCCCTGTCGATGCTTAGATGCAGATCATCGGTCAAGGCAACCATGGCAGTCTCAACTCCAAATCCCGTCCTGAAGCCAGTTTGAAATGGGTCTAGATAATCAGTTTCATCCAAGACCACTTGGAGTTGAAGAGCAACTGCCCTCTCGATCACTTTGCTCAAGAATGGTAACATAGAAACCGGCCTATAGTTATTCATGTCCAGGGGGTCTAGAGAAGGTTTTTTCGGGAGCGGCCTAACCACTGCTTCCTTTAAACAAGATGGAACACACCCTTCCCTGAGGGATGCATTGATGATGTCCTTAAGGAACACCATCAAGGCAGTCCCCCCCTGGATGGCCAGCCATGAAGGGCAAGGATCAAGAGGGCAGGTCGTCTTCCTCACTCTACCAAGTAGCTTGTCCACGTCCTTGGTACTCACAGATTGAAATTGATTCAGTAAACTTACATCAACGGAGTTGCTGGACACCTCGTCAATTGTTTCTGTCAAAATGCTGGCATCTAAGTCGGCTCTTATCCGAGAGATTTTATCTGCAAAGTAGTTGTTAAATGCATCACAGCAGGCTGTTGTTGGGTTAAGCAATGGGTTCTGTGCAGGTATAACCTGCGTCATCTCCCTTACCACCCTAAACAGCTCTGCTGGACGGGACTCTGCAGACGCAATACGTGCAGAGGAGAAGGATCTCTGCGCTGCACGTATTGCCTCTCGATAGGACCGAAGAAAATTCCTATGTCGAATCCTGTCGGATAAGAGTCGAGTTTTCCGCCAGTTGCGCTCTAGTCGTTGTCCAACCCGCTTCATTTTCCTAAGCTCTGAAGTATACCATGGCTTACGGTTAGAGGCGGGTTGGAAAGGACGCTTGGGAGCGATCGTGTCAATAGCCTTGGTAAGATCGGTGTTCCAGGTATTAACCAAAGCTTCGACAGGGTCACCGGCGTTACCAACCATTAAACCCTCCAAGGCTTTCTGGAATCCTATTGGTTCCATTAGCCTTCGGGGGCGGACCATTCTAATGGGTCCACCACCCCCGGTGGGGCGGGAAGAGACTCTTATTTCAGTCTTGACCAGGAAATGATCCGTCCATGACAATGCGGCGGTTTTAATAACCGCCGCCCACGGATATTCCTGTTCTGTACTAAAGACCGCATCGAGAGTATGACCCGCACAATGTGTGGGCCCAATGACCAATTGGGATAGGCCCATGCTTGTCATGGTTTCCATGAACTCCCGAGCTGCACCAGTCAGATTTGTCAAGCTGGTCTCGAGTGGAATGTTAAAGTCGCCCAGAACTAAAAGTCTGGGCGACTCCAACAGCAACTCTGAGACCAGCTGTGTCAGCTCAGTTAGGGAGTCTGCTAGACAACGGGGTGGTCGGTATACTAGCAGAATCCCCAAACTATCCCTGGTCCTTAGGCTAAGGTACATACACTCAAAGTGGACTGTGTTTCGGACAGGTTGAGTTGAGTTGCACAACCTTGCTATTCAACACAAGGGTTGCTTGGGACAGTTGATACATTACAGTAGGACCCCCATCTCTGCTGGGGATTGGTTCTCGGGGGGGAGGCATGGATACTGAAAACTGTGGACAATAGCGAATGCCACTGAAAATAATGGGACTTCCAGTTTAAAATACCATAGAGTTGCCTTGGAGAACCTAGAAAATGGCTAGAGAGGACACATTTTCTAGGAAGACTCTATGGTAGATGTGCTTTTTTGTGTCCTGTGGATAACTGAATCAGTGAATAATGAATCAGTGGATATGGGGTCCTACTGTACTCTGCAGGCAGAGTTACACTAAGTAACCCTGTCATAGCATCTCAGCCAAAGGATCCGAAAACAGTTCAGATTAGGATGGCCCTGTCCCCTATTCTTCAAGGCTGGCAGTCCTCTGTCTGAAATCATCCTCTATTTGATGGGCTACACTTAGTTCCAAGAAAAAGCACCCTGAGAAGGGACAGCACAGGGGGCTTGGAATAGCCCATTAACAGCTTGCACCATCTGTACAGCAAGCAGAGCAGCAAGCACACCTGGGGCCCATTCACACTACAGAACTATAGCGCTATAATTCCACTATAACTGTCATGGTCCCATCCTATGGGCCAGGGCAACAAAATATATTTAAAGGGGGTCCCTGGTAAAGAAAAGGTTAAGAACCACTGTTCTGTAGGATGGAACCATGGCAATTAAAGTGGATAATAATGCTATAACTTTGCAGTGTAAATAGGGCCCTGGTCAGTTTTCCTCATTGTGGTGAGATCTTTATTATATTTCTGTTTAAATTATAATTACTTCTAAATTTACATATATACAGCATAAGTTAGCATAAGCACATTTTATTCATATCTCTAGACCAATGACTCTTAACCTTTTCTTTACTAGGGACCCCTTTAAATATCTTTTGTTGTCGTGGATCCCCAAGACTTAATTCAAGATTTTAAACAATAACAACAACAATACAGTTACACAATCCATTAAACCTTCCCTTGGAGGCACTGGAGGGGGAAGGAAGATTTATCTCCTGCTCCTTCCTGCAAGTCTGTGGCTGGAGCAGACTGAATGGCAATATGCAGGCCAAGGCAGCCAACCAGCCTTTGCCTTGGCTCCTGTCCCATGGCCACTCAACTGCAGAGTGGAGGTGGGTCAAGCATCCTTCAAGCTTTCGCGGACCCCTTGTAAGAACATCATGGACCACCTGGGAGTCCATGGACCACAGGTTAAGAACCACCGTTCTAGGCCACTCCAAGGAAACTACTCTAAAGAAACCGTACTATGATCACATTTCAGAACAGCTGAGGATGGTTGTGTTTCGTGCTGGATTTCAAGTCAGACTGAAATTAGCCAGCAGTTTTCTTCCACCTTTCACCACAGGATTCTCATATGGCCTGGCCTTCATTCAAGAGACACAAAGGCTTTCAGGCATTTTAGTTCGATCTTCATAAGTTTAATTTTTAAAGCTGTGTGAATGTTTCAATACCACCCCTTGCCAAACTTAACTACGCAAAACACATTTCAGAACGGTAACAGGTCTAGATTGCTTTTCTTCACTGTGGTGATTCGGATTTCACCAGCTGACATCAAGATGAGTACAGATAAAATCATTTCTCTTCAGAGTATCTAGTGATCATCATTTCAGCAACATCCCAGGATTTTTTTCTTTAAAGGTGAAAAGGCATTACACAAAATATTGCTAACCTTGTAGCAAGCCTATTGTAAATCCCATATTTAATAATGTAGAGAGCCAGCATGGCATAGTGATTTGAACATTGGACTAGGACTCTGGAGACCAGGGTTTGAATCCTTACTGGGCCATGGAAATCCACTGGGTGACTTTGGGCAGGTCACACTCTCTCAGCCTCAGAGGAAGACAAGGGCCACCCTCCTCTGAAAAATTATGCCAAGCAAATCCCATGATAGGTTCACAGAAACGACTTGAGGGCACACAACAACAACAAAAAATTAATAAACAAAATAGGCTCTTGCTGTTTGCAACAACATCAAACTTAGGCTAAGTTCTGACTAGTCATGTTAGCATCCCTACACAAAACACACATGCAGCCCACTCCTATACAGACATACCTCAGTTAACAAAGCCTCTGACAAAGAAGCTCTTTTCTATAAAGTCTCTTTAGTCTGCCTAGTCCCTCTTTTTTCCTCATCTATTTCTAGCTGTAAGGTTTTTAGAAGCATCGGCGCTGGGAGCATGGTGAAGGAGGGCTGGAAACACAGATTTCCAATGTCAGGTTGCAGCCAGCATGTCTGTAGTAAACAATGCAGAGAAGCTTAAAGTGGGAGGAAAGTGGGATTTTACACTAGTTAACCCTACTGAATTTCTGTGTGCTTGCCTACAACAGGGAAAGTAAACAGCAGCTCCCTCCAGAATCCCTTTGATCATGCATGAAATCCAAAAGGGGAAAAACAAATAAGCTTGCCTTACTATCTGCCCACCCCTAGTATGTTTTTAAAAAATGGAGTATAGATCTAAGTTTGGCCACCAAAACAGAAATCATAAGAAAGGTAGAAGCTGGTGAAAGAAAAGAAAAAACTGCCCCTGAGTGCATTTTGGAAGAAGCTTTCACATGGTCTCTAGAAGGCTGAAAATGGTTTATGTTTACTTATGCAAGGCTTATCTGACCTGGGTGTTTCATTTCACATGCGGATATTATTAGTTTTGGGTTTTAAAAAATTGCTGAAACATATTGAACTCTGTGTGTGTGTGGTGTAAGAACCTATCCCTATTTTTTCCATGTTATTTCTGCCTGTGGTATCAAAGTTTCTGCCCAGGAACACATCTGCTTCGTTGCAACATACAGACTTTGGTTTAATGGCACTTTATTCCCTGGGAAGGAGGGTAGGCCCAAGAAACCCTTGTAGTGATCTCCCTATGTTTGTTTGCCTTGTTTTAAAATGGGGCGGGGGCAGTTGTAGCTAGGATCAAAGCAATTTATGAGAACCTTTTCACACACACGCCCCAATCTAACACACACAACACTGGCTCAATGAAAAAAGTACACACAAACAGATGAAGTTATTGTAACAAGACAAGTAAAAGACAGACCGCCCCATCCCCCCACCAAAAAAAAATATCCAGGTGCTATATTTAGGCCTCAGAATGTAAACACACCACCTACTTCTTTGCTTGCTAGTTGGTAGCTTTGAATTCCTACATTGGCAGAGTGTTAGACTAAGTGACCACTTGAGTTCCCTTCCAGCTCTACAATTCAATGTGCATTTAGCATTATAATCAGCCCCTGATTCCTATATGTTCCTAACCCTTACTGTTGTTACTCATTTTAGCACTTTGCTCATTTTTGTTTAAAAATAAACCAAAAAAAGATTTGTTAAAAATAAACAAAAACAAGAAGCAATCATGGAGACCCCCCCCCTTCAAATGTTATGGGTGACTTTGGTCTGGCTTCTGTATCTCAGTTTAACCTACCACCCAAGACTGTTGCAAGAATAAAAACTGGGGAGGTGGTAGAGGGACTGGTATGTGCCAGCTGTGAAACCAGAGTGAAATATAAGTGAAGCAAAAAATAAATCACGAGTAATGAAATTCACTGAATATTTTAAGACTGTCCTACAATTCATTTTATTTTTCTACCACTTCAGTTCAACTGGGTGGTATATCCCTGAACGGAAACTGTATCGCCAAGTAAATCCTTTTTTTCTGTAAGATTTCCTTAAACCCTTAGTGGTTTATCTTTCAGCTTTTGGTTGGGATTGGGTAGGGAAATGACCTTCCTTCACATTTTTTAAATCTCACCCTAAACATATTTCCTTGGAAATTATACGCAGTCATTTACCTGGAGCATCTTATGAAAGAAGCGTGCAAATTGACAGCGATACCAATTTGATTTTTCCCCCCCCCTTTATTTTTCACCCTCTACAAACTGCTTAGGATGCATTCCCACACTCCCATTTCTGGTAAATTTCCTTCCCTTTGGCCTTCCACTTGCAAGTGTTATTTCTCAAACTGTACAAGAACAACCCAACAATCCTTTAAGTCGCCCTGAAGACCGATCCCATGTGCGGGCATGTGCATGCATCAAATCAGAGGCACATTAATCCCTTTGGTTTCTGATTAGAAAGGGGGGGGGTTTTCAAATAAACTTTTGCTTATACAGTACAAATAAAAGTTGGTAATCTCAGAAAGCAGAGGGGCACTGGTGGGGGGGCTGAAATCACAGAGCTGCCTTGGCTTTGCCACTGGGAGTTTACACCGGTCAGTTGTATCCCTGCCGATATAACTGGGCTAAACATGCAAAGGCCCCAAAGCAATAGAAGGCATCAACAACATACAGTACATGCAAAACTTCTATTCCTTTTCCCTTTAAAGATCTAGGCAAAGAGGAAGAGGGAAAGATGAAGAAGGGAAAATCCACAAAATCCAAATTTCAATGCAGAAAAGACACTGGGGGAAGGGGAGGAGTAACCTTTCAAGGCAAGTTGCTGCTTCCAGGTAAATGGATCACCAAAGCAGGCAGACTAAAAAAATAAAATAAATCAACTGCCCCAGAAGCCACTGTCCTGTTTGGCAGGTCAATAGGGCAAAACCCCAGTTACACCATCCCAGGACAAACTCTCTTTTCTCTCCCTCCCATCAGGGAACATTCCCCCCATTACCTTCATGCTGGTTCTGTTGGTCCGAGACTCTCCCTCCAGCTTGTCCCGCGTGCCTTTTTTGGAGGGGTTAGTCCTCAACTTGTAGGTGGAGGTGTTGGAAGATTTAATGAATAATCCCTGGACGGGGTTGCCTTGGGCTGGCTGCGACGAGTTCGAGTCCTCAGTGTCTTTGTTGCTGTGATAAACCACCCTGCTGTCAGAGATATGGATGCTAGGAGCACAGCCCATGGTGGCTGCTGTGGTGGTGTGGGGTGTTTTTTTTCCCTTTCACTCAAGCCACTAGTCCTCAAGGTGAATATTTCTTCTTTTTCTTCTCCTTGGGAAAACTGACTCCTGAGGGGGGTCTTTTTCTTAATAGATGGGATCAGCATCCACACACTGTTAGCTCTTCCTCAGGATTAACCCCCCAAGCCAAAGAAGCATCATGTGCTGGAGCATAGAGGAGAGAGGGGGTCCCTGCCTTTAATTTTGCAGGGCCCCCTTCAAAGGTTTCACTCCAGTCTTGCAAAGGGGGTTCACAAATCTTGGGGGGTAATAGGGAAGTAGGGCTTTGGGGGGAAAATAATGCAGGTACAGGCCTGGAAAATGCAATTTAAGGGGGGGGGGTAGAGAAAGAAAAATCAACTTCGCCCCCCACCCACCCCAGGCTTAAGAAAATATGGGACCCATAAGACTTTGCTTGTAAAATTGGGCTTTTTAGCTTGCAATCTAGCTCCAAACTGGAGGGGGGGAGCAAATATTGGCTTCCACGTGCCTTTCCTAGTACAAATTAATAGTAGGCGGGGTGTCCCCACGGAACCCCCCCCCCACAAGTTCCCACCCCACCCCCGCCTTCTTCACCCCCCCCCAACTCCTCCTCGTCCTCCCCCAACAAGTCCGGGAGAGGGGGGGACCAGGAGCCCCTCCAAAATATCACAACGCCACCCCCCTCCTCAAGCTCCAATTCATTCCCCTGGCCAAGGCCTTCCTCCCCAGCTGCAGCTGACAACCCGGGAGTGGGGCGACGCGCATTCACACGTTACGCCCGCTCTTTGGGGAGCCGAGCTTGGGCAAAAGCTTCCTTATGGCTTTTTGGTGGAATGGAGGGGGTCTCTTTCTTTAGCAACAGGCCTCCCATTCAATGGGCACCTATTTTTCTCCCCCCCTCCCCAAAAGAGAGGCGGGATGGGGGGGGGAAGCAGAGAAAGCGTTCAAGCCAAGCACTAACAGAGATGTCCAAGGAGAGCCTGGGGGGGGGTGTAAAAAGGGGGGCCAGGGGGGAAGACCCCCTTCAGAAAACCATTCCTGGGGGGGGGCGATCTAAGGCGATCTTCCTCCTTCCTCCTCCTCTCTCCAAAGGGCAGAAAATCCGGGGAAGTTTAAAGGGCTCTTTCTCCAGCCCCGTAAGGATGATTTTTTTTTCAAGTGTGGGGGGGTTGATTTTGCAAAGAGGCGATGCCCAATTGGAAAAGAAAAAAGGGGGGACGGGGGGTGGAATTGGGGAAGGGATGTCCCGATCTTGGGGGGGGGGCGATGAAAATGGCGAGTGGAGGGAAGGAGAAAGGTGCTGGAAGCAAAAAAAAAAGAGAAAAGAGAAAAAAAAAGAGAAGGGGGGGGCACAACCACCCCTCCCTGACTCTGCCAGGCTTTTTGGTGCTGGTCGCCACCTCTTTCCTCCGGCTCGAGCTTTGCGGTTGCGGGAGGCAAACGGTACCGCAGCAGAGCCGCTCGCCTCTTCTACCTCCTTCTCCGCCGCCGCCTTTGCTTTGCCTTTGCCTTCCCCAGGAGTAAAAGCCAGCCTTCCTCCCCGGACTCTTCTTTTCCTCTCGCCCCCTTCCACGCATCCAAAGGGGTGGAGGGCGGAGGGTCTCCCCCGGAGTTTGACAGCAGCCCCGGCAAAGGAAGGCAGCAGCGGCGGCAGCAGCTCCAGCCAACCAGCCAGCCAGCCAAGCCCCCGCCAGCGCTGACCTCCAGCCTTTGGTGGCGTCAATGCGAAGCCTCGCCAGCAGCCAATCTCAAGCGCGGGCGGCCCCGGAGTCAACTTCAAACCGGCTGCGCTGCCGCTTCGCCAGCGCTGGCTGAATAGGCTGACCTACTCACCCTCTGTTTCCCGGGATCACCCTTATTCAAGCTAATTTTATTTTTTTTAAATATTTTTTTAAGATCTTCCGGGCTCCCTGATTGACTTTCTGTTTCTCCCCTATATTTATAAACGTCTGATATTTTCTCATTTTCTCATTTTTTTTCTAATTTAATATATTTTTAATTATTGTATGTTTTTAATTTCTTCTAATTTAATATTATTTTAAGGGGTGGGTGGGCTAGGGTACAGCAATTACGGAGTTTTTATATTGTAAACAGCCCTGATTGCATTGCAGAGGGGCGGGATAGAAATAAATTTTATTATTATTATTATTATTATTAAGGAAGCCACACTGCTGCAAATAATACAGTTTGAAACCAGGTTCCAAGATGTCTCTCCATATCCACAGATTTGGTATCCATGGATTTAAGTGGTCATGGCTTGAAAATAGTCTTTAAAAAAATAATACAAGTTGCCCCTTCATATTCGCTGGGTTTTGGTTCCAGGACCCCTGTGGATACCAAAATCCATGAATACTCAAGTCCCATTATATGCAATGGCATAGCAAAATGGTGTCCCTGATATAAGATGGCAAAATCGAGGTTAGCTTTTTGGGTTATTAATTTTTTAAGAATATTTTCAAACCGTGAATACTTAAATCCGTGAATATCAAATCCGTGGATACGGAGGGACAACTGTAATCCCCCCCCCCAAAAAAAACAGTGTGGGGGATGCACATCCCTGCTTGTTGGGACAAGCGAAGGACAAGCAATTAGAAGGGAAACACAAAGCTGATTGGCCGGGCGAGAGCTGGAGCAGGGATTACTAACAGGGCAAGCGCCTATTGCCGCCATGTTGGATTTATGCCCTTTTTTGTTTTGCTTTCTTGTTAAATCAGAAAATCGCTATATTGCTCCAGCACACCTTAGACTATTTTAAAAAAAAAATCAGTGACGCAAGTGAATCATTCATGGATGCCATCTGGAATGTGAGGATTATGGGGGCTTCTGAGGCCAAAAACACCGTTAAGACATAGACTTTCCTTGGGTTTTTTCTGGCCTATGAGGCTGTGTTCTGGAATAATTTCTTTCTGATGTTTCACCTGCATCTGTTGCTGGCATCTTCAGAGAATTGTTGGGTAGGTGTGTGTGTGGAGTTTATATGCTGTGAACCCCTGTTGGGGAGTATATATAAATTTGTGTAATTGAATGGTTAGTTTCTGAGTATAGAAATGCAAGGCTCGTTAGTGTCTGTTTGGCTGATGGTTGGTTGATGGGCCATTATCTGCTGGGAATCCCCCTGTCCCTGGGTGGAATTCTTTTGTAAGTGTTGAGTTTTGATTCTATTGTATTTCAAAACTGGGAGCCAGATGTTTGTGGATTTCAATAGCTTCTCTGTGCATTGAAATTGAAATCCACAAACACCTGGACAACTTCAACAGGAAAGAAGAAACCTTAAAAGTAAACGAAATCTGGCTCCCAGTTTTGAAATACAATAGAATCAAAACTCAACACTTACACAATAATTCCACCCAGGGACAGGAGGATTCCCAGCAGATAATGGCCCATCAACCAACCATTAGCCAGACACTAACGAGCCTTGCATTTCTATACCCAGAAACTAACCATTCAATTACACAAATTTACATATACTCCCCAACAGGGGTTCACAGCATATAAACTACACACACACACCTACCCAACCATTCTCTGAGGATACCAGCCACAGATGCAGGGGAAACATCAGAAAGAAACTATTCCAGAACACGGCCTCACAGCCTGGAAAAAAACCAAGGAAAATCTATGGATGCTGTCCGGGAAAGCCTTCGACTTCACACCGTTAAGACATCTTGCTGCTGCTGCAAGATGCCATTACTACAAAGTACTCTGTTCCCTCCCCCACTCATGTAGATGGGCCCCAACTCTTCCTTATTTCCTGGGATCTCCCTTATTCAAACTATTTTTTTTTTATCCTCCTGATTCCTTTATTGACCTCCTATTTCTCCCATATATTTAGGAAGATCTGACATTCAGATGTCAAGGACAAGCAAGAGGAAACCCGAGAAGACTGGATGTCTGTGTGTGTGATGTGATGTGGTGTGTGAGTGAGGATCATCAAAAAGCAAGCCAGGAAGCTCCTGCCAACTTGAGGCATGCAAAAGTGACTGTAGGGCATTTTAAAGCAGTGTCTCCTTCCTTCTCCACCTAGCAGGGCAAGCTGGCCTCTCTGTGGCTCAAGCTGGGAGGAGTTTGCTGCAAACCAATTTGCTGTGTGTTTGCATTTATGTCAGAGAAGGAGGAGTGTGTGTGTGTGTGTAAGAGAGAGAGATGTGTGTATTGTTGCATCTGTGTGCATGTGAGAAAGGGAAGGGTATGTTGGCATGTCCCTGTAAGAAGGGGGAATGGAGTATATGTGCGCTTTTGCATCTCTGTATATAAAAGAAGGTTTTTTATTTGTTTGGGGGTAAATGTGTGTCTTTGTGTGTCTGTTTTGATCAGATATCTGTAATGGTTTGTGGTGCTTGGGATCTTTTTAGAATAGTTTTGGTTGTATTTGTTGTTGCTGTTTAAGTTCCCTGGATAGTGCAGACAGACACAAACATACAAAGCCAATCAAAATATGAAACAATATGGCCTGCCCATTAAAGATGTAATCCTGTACCAATGAACATTGGCTGGAGTGACACCATGCTGCTAAAAATGCGCAAAATTGGTCACGACTAAATCTCCCCTAAATTCATGGCCAAAAATTGGTCACCCCAGCAGGCACGCACACATGTATGGGCAGAAAGGAAGCTCAGCTTCGGAAGAGTCGTACCCTTGGAGGTGTTGCTCCTGTGTGAGGTTGATAGAGTGAGGTGGTTGCCTCAGCCAGTAAATGGGTTGCCAAGTGAAAGAAGAAGGGCAGCTGTTGTGTGATTTCAAGTCGTTTCCAACCTAGAGCCAAACCTTTTTGGCAAGGTTTGTTCAGAGAGAGGTTTGTCCTTGCCTTCCTCTGAAGGCTGAGAGAGTGTGACTTGCCAAGGTCACCCAGTGGGTTTCCAAAGTGGAGCGCGGATCAAGGCTCTCCAACACTCTCCAATGCTCTCCAGTGCTCAAAACACTACACTACACTGCCTGGTGACAAGAGCTATGCTTCTTCTGTGTCTATTTTCAGACTACGCTGTTATAGTGTTCCACTTTAACTGCTCTGGCTTCCTGCTGTGGAATTCTGGGATTTGTAGTTTAGTGAGGCCTAAGATCTCTCTGGCTGAGAGTTGTAAATGCCCCTCCCTAAACTGCAAATCCCAGGATTCAACAGGAGGCAGCCATAGCAAATAAAGTGGAACAGTAACACTATAACAGTGTTGTCTGAAAATCTAGTATGTGTCCTCAAGTCTCCTGTTGAGTTATGGCAATAACAGGGTTATCTTAGGTAAGGAATCCTCAGAGGTGGTTTTGCCAGTCCCTTCTTCTGAAATGTAGCCTATAGCACCTGGTATTGGTTAGTGGTCTCCCATTCAAGTATTAACCAGGGCTCACCCTGCTTTGTTTCCAAGATCAAATGGGATCTGGTGGCTTTAGGGTATTTACAGTATTGTAAACTGCCCTGAGTGCCTGAGTGGGGAAAAAGCAGGATATAAATGTTGTTATGGTGGCAGCGGGCACTTGCCCTGTTAGCAAGCCCCATCCTCCTGGGCTTGTCCAGCAAATCAGGTTTGCAGTTCCTCTCGTATGGGAAAGCGGTTCAAATCGAATCGCTTGTCCCAATGAGCGGGAATGTGCATTCCCAGAGAGCTTTTTAAAAACTCCGGGAAAAGCCGTAAAGGCTTTCCCAGCATAGTTTTTTGGAGTTTTTTGCTGCCCCCTTTCCAAATATGGTGCATTGATGCAGGTTTCCTTTAAGACAGATTCTGTTCCCAGCAAATTCCATTAGGATTATTTTGACTGTTTAAACGACCCCTCAATATTTAGAAACTTCACTGCAGAATTTTTACTTGAGCACTAACTCAACACACAAGAGCCTTGCAATTTTAAAGAAATGGCAATCTTCTAAAGCGTTTAGAAATGTCCTTTAAATGTTAACCTTTCTGAGCTTACAGAACTCTACTGGGAATAATTGCCACCTACCTTCATGTTTTGATTAGTGATAGGTAATCATGGTTATGTTTCCTGGGAAATCTTGCATAATTATAGTATACACAAGCACTAACAAAGTTGTGTTTGGGGTGAGCAGGATGGTCTATTAAATCAAAAGAAACAATAGCATACATTTAAGGAAAAGAAAGGTGAAACAAATCATGACCAAAAAAGTAAGCCAGTGGTATTCTTTGGGGTAAAACAACACAACACATATTTAAACCCAATTGCTAGTCTGAACTCTGTGAGACCCAATGAATCAACAAAACTTACATAAATGTTTATTTACTATCAGCCCATGGATTTATTCTGTTTGGGACTACCAATCAGATTCAGGTGTTAAGTCCAGAGCAGTGAAATCAAGATAAAAGTTAATGTGTTACAGGCATGTAACAATCTCAGTAGACCTGGCGCCTATTCACACTGCACAATTATAGCACTATATTCCACTTTAACTGTCATGGCAACATCCCATGGAATCCTGGAATTGGCAATTTAGGGAGGGGTTTGTAAAGTTCTCAGCCATAGCACTCTAGCGCCTCGCTAAACTACAGATCCCAGGATTCCATAGGATGTTGCCATGGCAGTTGAACTGGAACACAGCTCTCTATATTTGTGTAGTGTGAATGCCCCCCTGTTTTTCAACTACAGTAATAGTATGTATCATGTTCACTAGTTACCAATACACTTTTAAAAGGTCTTGAAAGGCTCATTGAGGGCACTTTTACAAGTGACCTGTACATCATTTGAGTTATCCTAAGAACGTGAGAAGAGACCTATCAGATCAAAGTCCTATGCAGCTCAGCATTTTCTTCCCAAGGTGACTAGTCAGATGCCTCTGAGCACAACATTAATGTAATAGCACAATGTAGCATTGTGTAATGTAATAGCACAATGTAGACTAGCGTGATGTAGCATTAATGTAAAAGCACAACATTAGTGTAATAGCACCCTCCAGCTGGTATTTGTCACTAGCTAGCATACAGAGCCATGCTGCCTCTATATACTGGAAAGAGTCGGTGTTTATATCTTCCAACTATCCCAATTTGGCAGGGATTGCCCCAATTAATCCTTTGTTGTCCCACTTGCTCATCTGCTTTTAAAGGGCTCGTCTATACGAAGCTATAAAATGTGGATTGATGCCCACTAATGCCAATTCCCAGCAGCTTTCATTTGTCTCCACGATTTTTTGGCAAGACTGCAGACATGTGAAGCTATCCATGTTCATTGTTCCAACGGGCATGCCTGTAAATCAAGATGGCAGGCGTGAATGAATTACTTGCATTTTTATTCCCACCAGTTGCCACCGCTGGAAAGTATATTTTTTTAAAAGCATCCCCAAGGTGGGGAAGTGCGATATTTTGCTTAAATAAAAAGAAGGGAAGGGGGAAAGGCTGTTTCATCACCTCAGTGCACAATCACTGTGGCGAAAATTCAACATGGCAGTTCGGGACACTTGCTTTGCCAGCAATCTCTGCCTCCTGCTCCCGTCTGACCAATCTGCTTTCCACTTCTGCGCTTAACAGTTAACAAACTTATTTGATTTATTATATTGGTGAGGTTACAAATTCAAAACTGTATGATAATTCTGTATATAATGAATTGTTCTGTCATTTAGCTTTCTTTTGGGGAATATGCATCAAAGTGAATCAATTGTCCCGATGAGCAGGAATACACATTTTCTTTGGAGTTGTTTAGAAATACGTGGAAAGCTGTGAAGGCTTTTCCCATGGAGTATTTAGCGTTTTGGCCCCCTTCCTTCCGAATATGGCAGATTGATGTGGGATCTCATTTAGACAAATCATATTCTCCTTGAATTCTATGAGGAGTATTTTCAGCATATAGACAACCCCCAAATGTCCAAGTTTCTCTCCTCTTACTTTTCTTTTTCCTCAGCATACTTTAATTGCTGCAAACTGAGTCAAAATGCAAAAGTAGTTTGCACTAAGTAAGGGTCATAGGAGAGGAAGGGGCAGAATCCTGCCATTCCTGGTAGGCTCAGGCAAAGGCGACCTGTTGCAGCCTCTTGTAGCTTGTCTAGTCTTTCTCATTAATGACTTTTAGCATCTTGATAAGGCCACACTTGTCCCTGTTTTCATCTGTGAAATGTTGGAGGGTATGAGTATGCCTAGTAGCCACTGTTAGTTCCATCCTTTCTGATTCTAATTTCCTTTTAAAGCAAGAGAACTTGGCAGCCATTTTTGGTAGCAAATGCCACAGTTTGATGATGTACTGTGTGAAGCAATAAATGCTACTTTTTGTCTGTCCAAATTTTTTTGCCATTCAACTCAGATGACCCCAAGATGTAGTATTATGACAGGGAGAGGTTCTCATTTTTCATATTCTTCTTAAAGAAGGATAGAAGGATAGAATCATAGAGTTGGAAGAAACCACGAGGGCCATCCAGTCCAACTCCCTGCCTTGCAGGAACACACAATCAAAGCTCCCCAATAGATAGCCATAGGATATATAGCACACACACAAAAACCCCACCCTGTTTGTTTCAACTCTGAAAAATTGAGTGTCTTCTTGCACTCATTCTTATTATACATGGGGATTTCTTTTTAAATTAGTATTTTTATTAGCAATGAACTCATAAGATTTCCTTCAAGGGATTCATAGAATCACAGGATTGGAAGAGATTACAAAGGCCATCTAGTCCAACCTGCTACACCATTTTATGCCCTTCTATCATGGTGCTGCTTTCTCACTTTGGTGTGTATGTTATAGCAATCCAGGCAGATGACTATGCGGAAACCCACATGGAGTGCATGAGTGCAGTGGCTAGGGGGCTTGTGTACACTGGCAGGAAACCCCAAACCCACCTTGTAGCTGCCGTAGATGTTTCTGATCTGCAGCAACCCCATAAATGCCACACTCACCGGGGCTTGTCTGATGGGAGATCGGAGTATCCCTCCACATTGTAATCATAGGTGAACCTGCATCAGTGTAAAAGGGCAGTCCTACGCTGAACACGTGTCCTATACATCACATTATTTCCATGCAGACAGCCCGAGCTGTTCTGTCCCCCACTCCCCCCCCCCACAGTTCGCTTGTGTATGTAAATGTACATTTTCCCGGAGTAATGTATTACTGGATAAGTGGAGATATGCTTATACAGATATATGCACAATTGAAATTATTTTAAAAATAAAATAAAATGCCTCCATGTTGGCAGAATGTAGTCCCGTCCATCAGAAGACCTGCCTCCATCTTCGTACTGAAGCCAATCCATGGCTGCAACCCAGCCAATAATCCAGGCTTTCCCCTGAAATGCGGAGCAAACCATGAATCTTTCAGACCTATATTTTCCTGCAAACCCCCAATGAAGCTGAGAATCATCAGGAACATCATGTGGCAACTGTGCAGTGAACACAAGGTGAATACATGGTTTTTTTTGCCAGTGTAGACAAGCCCTAGATCATATGCCATCATAGCCTGTTATGAAACCAAATTGACAAGTATCACCTCAAAGAGAAGAGACAGAAGACAGACAAATATAATTTTTCTCATCACTGATGAGAAATGTAGACTCCGGATTTAAAAGTGTCATAAAGTACTGCTATAATCTACTCTGCAAGGCTGTTGCAAGTATAGTAAATGGCTGTTTAATTATATTTCACACTGAACTTTAGGGAAGAGCAATATAAAAGCATAGAAAGTACACAGCTCTAAAGTAACACAGTGCTTTAAGCAGAATAACCTTTGTTCATGGATATCTCCCAATGACTGTGAAGACAGAAAAATAAATGTAACTCTTACATAGCCTTCAATCAGAGAAGCAGGACTTGAAACAAAATGTTGCAGTGTGGAGTGTTCCTCTTACAGTTTAAAGCAAGCTAGCCATGCCCTCTTCCAAGATACTCCACTCCATTTCCTGTTGGAGCCTCTTGTAGGCCAATGAGCATGTTGATTACTCTTCAAAATGTTTTGACAAATGTTTCCTTTCCTACCCCAAGTTTTATGGGATAATTCCTAAGTCTGGGGTTTTCCCCAACTTTAGCTGATAACTCAAGGTAATATCAATTGGATAGTGCCACTTTGGCAACATAGTAGAGGCACACGGAGAACTTAGTTAATTTTTGGTACCTAATTATTATGACACACAGAACAGTGCAAGGAAGACTAAAGTGCATTATGCTCATGTCTATCCCTGATGTTTCCATAGAAGATAAACTCTAAACCAGTGGCTCTTAACCATTTCTTTACCAGGGACCCCCTTTAAATACCTTTTGTTGCCGTGGACCCCCAAGACTTAACTCCAGATTTAAAACCCTAATAATAATAATACACTGGAGGGGAAGGCAAGACTTTTCTTCTGCTTCTTCCTACAAGTTTGTGGCTGGAGCAGATTGAATGGCAGTGTGCAGGCCAAGCCAGCCAGCTGGCCTTTGCCTTGGATTCTGTCACATGGCCACTCCACGGCAGGGAGGAGGTGGGCCAAGCAGCCTTCAAGCCTTCACAGAACCCCTGTGAGGATATTGCAGACCCCTGGGGGTCCCCAGACCATAGGTTAAGAAGCACTGCTCTAAACAGCCCCACTTAACAACCCTTCACACTCCCTATCTTCACACACACACACACACACACACACCATATTTACTGTCCTATAACACCAGTCCATGATGGTTTTCACCAACCCACTTGACTACTCTATAAAAGAAAAGTTTACAAGAACCTTGGCCTCTCAAGTACCATGGCGTAGCATGCACAGATCCAAAGTCTTGTAAATTTTATAGCGGTCAAGGACATGATGCAATAGCAGAAGTAAGAATCGTGTGATCTACAAAAGATAGCAGCCCAGTTTTTAAGGAGGAAGCTCAAATTGTCACATCATTTCATTTTCTGGGACAGTTTGACTTCAAGCAGTGGAGCAGTAGCATGGCTACATGTTGAGTAACTACCCCAATGTCAGGATCAGGTTGTAAAGCAACCTTTTCCTGCCATTAACTCTTATCTGATGGTTTGCATTCCTTTGAAATGGTAACAAATTGATGTGCTGAGAATAGCCAGGAGAAGATGGATTCTGGTGGAACAAATTTTTGGGAGGATAGTACTGCAGCAGAAGGGGGAGTGTGGATATTTGGGTAACCAATGAATTAGTTGCCCACCAGATTTGGCTGATTGTAAATACAGTAGGACCCCCGCATCCACTGATTCATTATCCACTGATTCAATTATCCATGGGACACAAAACAGCACACCTACCATAGAGTCTTCCTAGAAAATGTGTCCCCTTTAGCCATTTTCTAGGTCCTCCAGGGCAACTCTATGGTATTTTAAACCGGAAGTCCCATTATTTTCAATGGTGTTCACTATTATCCACAGTTTTCGGTATCCACAGGGGGCCCCAGAACCAATCCCCAGCAGATACAAGGGTCCTACTGTAATTTTTTTATACTGATTTTCCTTTGACCTTCATTCGAAGCAACAGTATTGTATACTATGTTTCTGTTTCTTCTGTGACAATAAAGCTTACTTTTTAACCCTGAAGCTACTATCTACTGACTCGGAAGACATGGTTACATGACAACCAAGAGGTGTGAGGAAATATATGCTTTTTTAAAATAAAATTAGTATGTCAGGGAGAAGACTTTGCCCTAACCTTAAAACTGGCACGGGGGTAGAGTAAAGGAAGACATCTAAAACAGGTAAATCTCCCCCTAGCCATGGAGTAATTACAAGAGTGTGCTGTCTGGGAATCATGGGGGTTGTACTTCAATGTATTTGGAGGATACCAGATTGGGAAAGACAGGAGTAAATGTTTGACTAACCCTCAAACCTCCACTCCCTAGGTGAGTTTGGACCTGTCACTACCTTGCAGGGTTGATTTGTGAAAATATACTAGATAGAGATCTGTATATACCAACCTGATGCTCTGAAGTTTTTGAAACAAGGGTAGGCTGTAAATGCAAATGTTTGTGACAGGATATAACTGTATTTGAAGCTTGGACTTTAACAGGATCATCTTTTCATGGAGACTCACAGAGCCAGTTCTATGGGGAAGGGCCATTGCTCAATTGGTGGAGAACATGCTTTGCATGCAAAAGGTTCAGTTGCCATTATTTCCAGATAGGTTTGGGAAAGACTACTGTCTGAAACACTGGATTCTCATGGTTCAAGTTCCCCATAAATCCTTTGGTTCATACCAGCATGCTGGCCCCTCTAATACCATCTGCTCGCAGTAAACATGGGTCCCCTTGATAATTCCATTGCTTTAAATTGTTTACACCAGGGATGTGAAAACTGTGGCTTCCCAAACTGTAATTCCCATCAGCTCCAGATAGCACAGACAATATAAGAAAATAATGGGAGTTGCACTCCAACAACATGCAGGATTCCCACTTCTGAACTGTACCAGTGAGGGATGATGGCAGTCCAGCATTGGGGGGCAGATGTGGGGAGGGGTCCAACACCAGCTATAGATGCAGAATTTACAGCACAGACCTTTACTCACATAAATATCCCAGTGTGTGCAATGAAGTTTATTCTTTATCTAATGTAGATTACTTATAAAGGCCACAGAAGTTATATTACTCCATTTGTAGAAGACAAGAATGAATGGCCATCCTATGAACACTAACAGCCATCCCTCTGCATCCACAGATTCAATCTTCAATGGTTTGAAAATATTTGTTTAAAATCCAAAAAGCAAACCTCTATTTTGCCATTTTATATAATGGACACCATTTTACTATGCCATTGTCTATAATGAGGCTTGAGCATCCACAGGGGGTCCTGGAACCAAACCCTAGCGCATTACCAAGGGTTCACTTATAAGGGAATAAACCTCAATGAACTTAGTGGGGCTTACTTTCAAAAAGACCTGTCTAGGATCCCGCTATAACTCATCCAAAGCCTCAGATGGTACCAACCACATACAAAAAGTAAAATAAAATAAATCCATTTTAGGGCTTTCAGTGATGCCAGAAATGTTTTCTTATTCATAGACCTCTTCCCTAAGGATAGTTTTTAAAAAGTTGTTTTTCTCTACACAGTTAAGAAGCCTAAGGAGCTGAGTCAGCTTTTTCTGGGGACAAAGTACAGGTATTCAAGAACACAACAAAGGGAGAGGAGGAGGGAAAGGAAAGAAACAACATAGATGTCAGTCAAGACAGAACAAATGTTGTTATGTGCCATTAAATTGACTCTGACCCCTTATGGTGACCCTATCACAGGGATCTTCTTGGTAAGATTTACGCAGAGGCCTTTTGTCATTTCTTTCCTCTGAGGTTGAGAGAGTGTGAATGCCCAAGGTCACCCAACAGGTTTCCATGACTGGGTGGGGATTTGAACCCTGGTCTCCTTGATCCTTGGTCCAATACTCAAACTATAACACACTGGTTCTCCGTAGAGCGAACAGAAACTGTAAAAACAGCAGTGACACACAAGACGTTACACCTGACCTTTCTATACCTTTAAAGCTGTAAATAATATATAGTGGAAGGAAATGAATGCCTTCCAACTTTATTATATAGAGCTCCTTGACTCTAGAGCAGGAGTGGGCACAGGAATTTTTTAATTAGAATTCTGAATGGCTATCAGCATAGTCAATGAAAGGGAGTGTAGGAGTTGTAGTCCAGCCTCAGAAATGATAGAGGTGCTGGGTTACTATCTTGGTTGTAGAGTGTTGTTTATTGCACGGAGGGGGGTACATGCAGCCTTCCAAAATTGCTGGCTCCATCGTCACTCACCATTGGCTCTGCTAGCTGCAACTGATGGGATGTGGCCTAACAATAGCTGGAGGTTACATCTTCCCCACCACTGATTTATTTCTATTCCATCTTCAGATCCAGGTAGCATGTATTTTTGAAAACATGCATTTTTATATAGAATATTTTATATATATATATATATATTGATACCAATGCTAAGCACATCTTCTATACTTTCAATGTCTGGTAAATACAAGCAGGTCTTCAACAAATTCCTGTGCCTTTGTTATAATTCATGCATCTGATGAAGGAGATTTAGGGCTTGTCTACACCAGCCAGTTACTCCGGCTTGCCCCCATTCCAGAGTCCTGCAATCCAGATGGCATACGGCATTTACCCCGATGTGCCTCCAGGCAGTCCTTACGACCCCCGGAGCAGATACAGAGCTGGAATGGGGGCAAGCCAGGATAGGGCTCTTTATAATGTTTTAAGACAATACCCAATTTGATCCAATACTGCCAGATGGAGCTCTGCATGTCCGTGGGAGCTCATGCTAGAACACCATCTCTCATTCCTGCCACCAGCTCCCTACCTCTCGTGGAAGCCAGGCAGGGGGCCTGTAACATGTGACCAAGGCCAGTCACATGCAGGGGCCTGCAGTCAAAGGTTGGGGGCCCCATTCTTAGCTTCCGCATCAGCTGAGAAAATGGTGTCAGAGCCATAGGCCTCAGACACAGACAACACTGTAGTACCAGCTCTGGCAGAGGATCCTGCCCCTTCAGATACAGGGGAAAATCTACCTATACCCTCACTGCACAGAGGCAACAAAAAGATGGCTTGAGGTGGTCTCAGTGTGTTTATAGGAAGCAGCAATTAGTTAAGCAGCTGCTGCGTTAGCTGCTGCTCTATAAATACACAGCACTGCTCTCCAGGGGTGGTCAGAGATAGAATCATAAAATTGGAAGAGACCACAAGGGCCATCTGGTCCAGCCCCCTGTCATGCAGCAACACACATCTGGCCTATCTGATTACCTGTCACGTTCCTGCTTCCTGTGTTTGACCTGGACTATGTTTGTTTACTCTGGACTTGCTTTGCCTGATCTTTGCCTGCAATTCTGCTGGACTACCCTGAACTCTTGTTGCTGGACCTGAACCTTGTATATTGGACTTTGCTTGTGGACTTGTGCTTTGCTTGCTAGTAAAGTAGTAACTGACTTCACGTTGCCTTGATTCCTTTGCTTGTAATTAGCTTGACCGTGCTGTGCCTCTGCTATCAGCTGTGTAGTAATCATCCTTTGGTTGGTTGCCCAGACATTGTTTGGACACTCAGGCTGCATCTGCACTGCAGAAATAATCCAGTTTGACACTGCTTTAACTGTCATGAATGGCTCAATGCTATGGAATCCTGGGATTTGTAGTTTGTTGTGGCACCAGAGTGCTCTGACAGAGAAGGCTACATATCTCACAAAACTACAGGTCCCAGAATTGCATAGCATTGAGCCATGGCAGTTCAAGTTGTGTCAAACTGAATTATTTCTGCAGTGCAGATGCAGCCTCAGTTTCAAAGGTGCTACAAGATCCCTTTGCATATCAGGCTAACAGGACTATGTGTTTGAATTCTGCCTTACAATCCACAGATAAAGATCTTATCCATTTAAGCCTCCCATACAGTCCTGGTTCCCTTTTTCACAATGCATATACTGAGCACCTTTGCCAATAATAATAATAATAATAATTATTATTATTATTATTATTATTATTATTTATACCCCGCCCCTCTGCTAAAAACAATCGGGGCGGCTTCCAACAATTAAAACATTATAATAATGACTAAAAACACCACCCAGCCATGAGCGCGTAGGTTTTCAGTAACCACAGCACACCAACCTGGGTTACTGATGGCTGGAATGCCAGTGTCAAAAATGCACAGAGACCAGCACATGTACTGTAGTTGTGTGTTTTAAAACAGAACAAAGCACATATGGAAAGCTTTTGTAGGCAAGTACTTTCTCCATGATCTGTATAATTAAGGCTCAGTTTGAAAGGGAATGATGGGAGAGGCTGATTTTGTGGTATGTGGAGGGATACCCAGGGGCTATTAGTTTCCTAACCCTGAGATGTTTAGTCATTTATATGGGGTGTGGAGTGGTGCTGCAGATCTTATTTGTAGCGTGGCTGCTTATACATTGCCAAAAAAGAAAAAGGGAGGGAAAATAAATTTTTTTTAAAAGAGGACAGAAAGCTGTATATAAAATTTACATCTGCTAATAGGGTCAGTGGTAAATGGGTGTGGAAGGATTTGGTTGGACATCTGAGACATTCTTGATCTTCACTTTGATTTTTGCAAATCAAGATGCTTTTTAATTCTGTAAGCTTTATCCTCATCAATGCAGCCAAGTTCGTGCTTCTGTAGCAAAGCTAAACTTTGTGATTTTCTTGGGGTTTAACTGTACAGTCTTCCTGATCCATGTGCTTAGCGTGTTTACATTTCAACAAAGAGTACAGAGAATGACCATTTTTGGCAATAGATACTACACACGGGGAGAAACGAAAATGTAAAATATATACACAAGTGTGCCAGAAGAGGAAACCAAGGCCCAGAATAAGACATTTACTCAAACCCTTCACAACAAACACAGATCTTTTTTTTAGTGATGTCTCATCCATGGTGAAACAGGACGGGGGGGGGGACCCAAAGCCACTGCATATTTTACAGTATTAGTTGGCAAAGTCCAGAACAAATTGGACAGGCTGCAAAAGCTGCACCTGTTCCATTTCCTGCCTGTAATACAGCCATTAAAGATACAGAATCTTTCTAAGGCAAAAGAATTCCTGCATGGCAGGGGGCTGGACTGGATGACCCTCGTGGTATCTTCCAACTCTGTGATTCTATGAAAATGTAAATACCAACAACCAAAAATGGCAATGGCCGGAATCCTGTTGAGGTCTTATGTCTTCGTAAGTAGAGAGCCAGCGTGGTGTAGTGGTCAGAGTGTTGGATTATGACTCTGGAGACCAGGGTTTGAGTCCCCACTCAGCCATGAAAACACACTGGGTGGCTTTGGGCAAGTCACACTCTCTCAGCCTCAGAGGCAGGCAAGGGCAAACCCCCTCTGAACAAATCTTGCCAAGAATACCCTGTGACAGGTTCATCTTAGGGCTTGAAGGCCCACAACAGCCTTCAAGTGGATTTATGTCTGCAGGAATTAGAACGGAGGAGTTCTGTCACATCTGTATCCAGTAGAGGGCGGCTGTTATGTTACTATGTAGCAGAGGCAGCAAACTGACTGATGTGCCGTGGGACTGATGCACAATGGGATGCGCATCACATCTATCCTGATATGCATTGCATAAGTCCCCATGGGCACCAATGCACATCGGACGCTCTTGCTGAGGTCCTGTTACTCATCTTCGCAGTTCAGTAAAGGGTTTTCTTAGCATCTCTACTACGTAGGTCAGTATACATAAAGTTATGTAATAAGTCCTATAGGATTCTGGCATCCAATTTCAAGAGGTCTTGGGAAGTGAGATGTTCCACTGGTGCAGCTTCTCATAAGAACGGAGATTAAGGGTCAGACCAAGAGCCTATCTAGTTCAGCCTTCTGTGGCCAATTGGATGCTCACAAGTAAGACTTAAGGGCAATACAACTCTGTACCATCACAATTTGCTCCTTATCACCATGCTACAATAACTGGGAATGCTGCACCTGGGGAGTACTATGCTTGAAGTATAGATCTTGTCAACAGTAGAGGTGTCAACATAGTACATAAGTACACAAGATCAATCTCTCTCTCTGGCTTTTCTTCGCAAACGAAGATTCAGGAAGGACTCATCCCGCGCTTTCTGCAAGCGCGCTGATGACTAAAAAGGCCAATCCGAGATAAACAAGTCCGGTTGCAAAAAGCACAGCAGAAGGTCTCCTTGGGTGATGTTTTTGGGTTGTGATTCTTTCTGCGTTGTCGTTTCTCTTCAAGACTTGTTCGTCGTGAGTTCTCAAATAAGGCTGCAGCATTGTGGATAGTGCGTCTCCATGCCTCCCGATGTGAGGCCAGGGCGGACCACTGTTGGTGATCAATTTGGCCGAGCCTGAGATGTTGTTTCAGGGAGTCTTTGTATTGCTTTTTTGGAGCGCCCCTCTTACGCTGACCCGTGGCGAGTTCACCGTAGAGTAGTATTTTTGGGAGGCGATGGTCCTCCATCCTAGAAACGTGCCCTGCCCAGTGCAGCTGTGTTCTCAATATCATGGCCTCAATGCTGGTGATCCCTGCTTGCTCAAGGACAGCAACATTCGTCACATAGTCAGTCCAGTGTATATTTAGGATTGTGCATAGACAGCGCTGATGAAAGCGCTCGAGGAGTCGTAGGTGGTGGCGATAGGTGACCCATGTTTCAGATCCATAAAGGAGGATAGACAGTTAGTAGATATGTAATTGGAGCTTTTACTGGCCATCACTTTTTAGCTCAAGCCCTGTTCACTGCTTGCATGTGTGTGTATGTGCTTTCAATTTGCCTCTCAACATATGGTAAATTTGATCTTTGAAGTTAAGTAGGGTCAGGCCTGGTTAGTATCTGGATGGGAGACAGCCAATGAAGGCTAGGTACTGTGGGCTATATTTCAAAGGAAGGAACTGGCAAAACCACCTCTTCCTTGCCTAAGAAAACCCTATGAAATTTATGGGGTTGCCCTAAGTCACAGGCAACTTGAAGGCACATAACATATACAAACTGATTCATTAGAAGCCCCTCCCTCAGCAGGTAATCAGCCATTCAAAGCCATCCTGAATAGAAAGGTGTTTTCATATTCAGCAAGAGTAACATGCAGCGGAAAGTTCCACAGCCTGGAAACAGCCACAGAAAAGGCATTCTCTCCCATTCCCATAAAACGTGTCTCTGAGGGTGGCATGATAGAGAAAAGAATCTCCCTTGAAGATCTTGGAGTCTGGGCATTGACCTTCAGGGTCAAACTAAAGGTGTTGTCAATTGCATTAATGCAATTAACCCATATGGCTGCCCCCCTCACTTTCAGTGTAAAGAACAGCACCAGGACTACGGAGAGTTAGGGAGGAAGAGTTGCTCTTTCTCCACTCCTCGAAGTCACTTCCTCCAAAGTTGATCTTTACTTCAAAAGGAAAACTTCAGTAGTAAGGCCCCAGTGAGAATCCCATGGGCCTCCAGAAGTTCTTGGACCTTAACTTCTCTCAGGCCTAGCCAATATAGCCAATGGTCAAGCACTATGAGTATTGTGGTTCACCAATATCGGGAGGGTCTGACATTTCAGCCCTCCATTCATTGCTCAACGGGTTAATTTCCTAGACATGTTAAATTTGCTGCCAGGCTCAGAACATGCGAAGACTGAAAGAAGAAGGGCAAGTCAACAATCATGTGCTTTCCCTAGATTTGTTTATAATTTACCTCCTTAGCAGGGTGTGACATGACCTTAGCTGACTGTGGACAAAAGCTGCTATTATACAGTCCAGAGAAGGAAAGCATGCTCTGTGGGTTTTTTATTTCTTTCTTCTGCTGCGGGGGGGTGGGGTGTTAACAGAATCCTGAGAGCAAACCCACACATGATGCTGCACCATGTGTAGTATTTTTCCTTTCTGTTTGTTTAATTACAGCCTAAAAACCCTAAAGGCACCAGATCTTGGAAGCTAAGCAGAATCAGCCCTGGTTAGTACCTGGATGGGAGACCGCCAACAAATACCAGGTGCTGTCGGCTATATTTCTGAGGAAGGTACTGGCAAAACCACCTCTGAGGACTCCTTGCCTAAGAAAACCCTATGAAATCAATGAGATTGTAATAAGTCAACAGGTGACTAGTTATTTAATTAACCACAGCAACCACAGCGGCTTCATAACCTTCTGGAGGCAGAGAAGTTTTCTGCCAAAAATTTGCCACCTTACAAAACATCAGGTGACTGTCAAGCAAAGCACACGTATATAGGGTTGCCAGATCTCTTGAGTCTTCAGTTTTGGGGGAGGTCATCTCCAGGCAGGAGACAAAGGTACAAGCTCTCCAGTTTTTTTGTGTGTGGGGGGGTTCCATTCTGAGCAAGAGGAAAGTTTTTTGTGCATATCTCCAACTTAGCTAGTAGAACAGAAGCTTGCTACAGTTTTACAAGGCTTAACTGATTTGTTGCTGCAGTTTGCAAAAACTTTCCAGGGGAACTATGTAATTCCTTAGTTAGCTTCCTCTTTCCCTCCCTTTCCTTGTGGCATCAGGGCTCACCCTCTGCTCTGCATCCATCTTCTGGCTTGAAGCAAGTAAGCTAAAATAAATGTACCTTATTTTGTCTCTGTCAGAATCCTCTCGCTTCATCTTCATCTGGAAACAGTCCCTTTACTTAAGATTTCTGTGTTAATTTCCAAACAAGAAAAGATCTCTCTCTCTCTCTCTCTCTCTCTCTCTCTCTCTCTCATTTTCTCTGTCTGTTTGTGTTTGAATGACATCCTCTGAGCAACTGTGGATGGTCCTTAATACATAACACTTAAAAGTGGCAGTGCAGCAGGAAGGTTCCATCTTCCGTGCTGCCTTACTATACAATGTCATTGTTCTTTTGTTCCAGTCCTGTAGGAGACTGAGGTAAAACCATGTATTTTTGCTAACTGGAAAAACACATTAGCAAAAAGATGAGGTTTTACCTTGGTCCCCCATGGGACTGGAACAGCAGAACACTGGAAGAATGACAACGTTGTACAGTGAGGCAGCATGGAAGACAGAACCTTTCTGCTGTACTGCTGCTTTTCTTCAACGTGTGGTAAGCCCCTAAGTCTCAGGTCTAAGTCTAGAAATGACAGGGCCTGGGATGATCTTGAATTTGCAACCTACAAATACAATGATACATAGGAAGTGGGGAGAGAAAAAGATAGTAGGTATGAAGGAAGAGTCCCCAATCTGTGGTTTGGTGCTGAGTAGGGGTAGATAATTACATTCAGGCCTACTCATTTGTAGTGGCAGCACTAGGGGGAGAGGCTGGACTGCACCAGGTGACACCATTGGAGAGGTGTGACACCGGTAATGCTACACAGCCCATTAGACCAAATGGTGAAAAGCATCTAAAAAGCTACGTGCAGAAAGTAGACTCTCTTTGGAAATATATGGGTAAAAGTATGCATAAAGCATTATGAGCAACTGGAATGGTGGTACTCCAAAGACAGCTCTAATCTGTGATTTTATATTTCCTATAGTGCCTTGAAGCTGTGTCATTTTGGAGCATAATGGGAAATTAAAATGGAGGCTTGTAGGCCCACATGGGAGAGCCTGGAGTGAATGTCAGTATTGCTGGTAGACTAATAACTGTCATCAGCCTTGATCCTAGCAAGAACCAAACTTTAAAAAAAAAATTCCTAATAACTTTTAAAAATGACAAAAGCAGGGCTAGTAGTAATTTACAAGGGAGGTGTACCATTAAATAAGGGGATTGTGCCTGACAAATGGAGACAATTGGAGTATACTTTTACATAAACATACCCTGCTGTCCACTTTCCTTGTACCAGAACATGGTTCAGTACAACAGCAGTCTTATTTTGTCAGCAAAAGCAAAATGACAGTTTGGGTTATGTCTTCTAAATCCAAGAGGGTTATGCAACTTAACGTGGCAGGCTTGCGACAGGCTTCCCAAAAGCCACAGAGCACAGAGCTCTCTGCAGCCTAATAATCTACCCCCCCCCAAAAGAGAGAAAATGGCCAGTGTGGACGCAGTTCATTTTGTTCCACACTTCAAGGGGCTCCTGTGGTTGAGCACAGGGCTTGGGCTGTTGCATTGGGATACCTCCTCCTCTCCCATTCTGTTATGAAGCATATGCAAAAAGCAACAATCTGGTTCTAAATAGAGCTGAAAAAGTTGCTCCTACATTTACTTGGGGGGGAGAGAGACGCTCCTCCCTACCCCCACCCCAAAAGTGGGTTAATGTATGACTATGCAATCTGGGTCAAAAAAATCAACTTTCCTAAATCTTCTTAATGTTAATGAATAAGGCTTTGTCTCAGGGCCATCTAAATGGTGAAAATACCCCTCATGGAATTCGTTGAGAATCCTACCTGTCTAAATGGGATCCAGCACCAATCCACACTATTCGGAAGGAGGGGGGGGCAAAACAGCAAAAACAACATACTAAAAGCTTTCGCAGATTTCCCCCGTACTTTTTCAAAAACCGCAAGGAGGGTGCGCATTCCTGTTCATTTGGACTATCAAACGACAGGAAACCCGAAGGGAAGCACAAAGCTGATTGGCTGGGTGAGAACAGGTGTTGGGCCTGCTAGCAGAGCAAGTGCCTACTGCCGCCATGTTGGATTTTCACCTTAACACTCGCTTGTGAAGGCAATAAAACAGGATCAATATTCTGTTTTGCTTTTCTATAAAATTGGAAAATTGCACCAGCTCACCTTTGACAGCTTTTTTTTTAAATGGTGGTGGTGAAGAACTAACGTGAGTAAATCACTCATGGCCGCCATCAGGAATGCGAGGCTTATGGGGGCTCCTGAGGGCAGAAAAATTGCTTGGACGTGTCGCTTCTGCTGCAAGATGCCAATACTATGAGGTACTTTGGGTTTTTTTCCCCTTGTGTAGATGGGCCCTCAGTACCTTCATATCCTTCATAACTCCCACATGTGGGGAGGCTAACAAAGCTCTAGCATGGGGGCCTGGAATTAGGAGGGGGCCCGGCGTTATATTATTGTAAGTTTTTATTATGTAAATCCATCTAGTTTTTTTTTAATAAATATAAATATACTTTGGTGTCATCAATAAAACTGACTTATTTTAATTTTTATCCTAAATCCTGTAGAGCATCTCTCTGCCCTTAACCTTAGCAGTAGGTGGGGGGGGGGCAAAGATCTTGGCCTGGGAGCTCTCTTCAGGATGTGGGGACCATTATATCCTCCACCTCTCATAATCTGGCAGGGATAGGCTTGATTAAACCTCTGGAGTCCCATTTGTTTCAGCTGCTTTTAAAATGTCCAGTTTCTCTTTCCATTTCCCCTTCTTTGTCCTCAGCATACTTCAACTGCTGCAAACTGAGTTCAAAGTGCAAAAGTAGTTTGCACTCAATCAACTCAGCATGAGAGAAGGGAGGGGGCAGTATTTTGCTCTTCCCCGTAGGCTCAGGCAAAAGCAAACTGCTGCAGCAAACTCACCTAGCGTGGGTGTTCTTCCTCAGTAATAAGTTTTGCCATCTTGGCCACACTCTGATATTGCTTGGCCATGTGTGTCTCAGTTTTCATCTATGAAACGTGAGAGAGTAAGTATCTTGGATATTCAACCATGTGGGGTTGATATCATCACCTAGCATCCTTGGGCAGCTACCAGAGTTCAAGAATCCTGGCAATGTTCAGCACTATCTCTTTAAAATAACAAACCTACATAAGAGCTCCAGGCAATCGCCATCTTGTTTTCAGCAATGTCCTGGAAATTGAATCCATTTGTGGGCAGGGTGAAAAATACCCACTGACAATATTTTTATGGTAGTGGTTCAGGTTTTTTCCCACCACAATACCTCAAAGACCAACAAATTTATTCTAGCATTTAGTTCACTTCTTCAGATACAGGAAAGCTTATTCCATAATGAAATTGTTAGCCTCGATGGGCCTACAATACCCACTAGAGGTGGCCAGCCCAAGGCATTCTGCTGTCTGAGGAAAAGACAAAGAGGCGTACTGCACTTTGAAGTAAAACAGCATGGCAGCAGAAAGGTTCCATCTTCCGGGCTGCCTTAAGTGCATGATGCCATCCTTCTTCCGGCATTCTTTTGTCCCAGTCACATGGGAGACTGTGGGCTTCACCACACTCCAAAGAAAAGCAGCAACGCAGCAGGAACATGCCATCTTCCACGCTGTCTTACCATGTGCTGTCGTCCTTCTTCTGGTGTTCTTTCATTCCAGTCCCATGAGGGACCAAGACAAAATCGCATCTTTTTGCTAATGGGTTTTTCTGGTTAGCAAAAAGATGTGGTTTTACCTCAGTCCCTCACGGGACCAACCAGAACAAAAGAACGTTGACTTCATGTGGTAAGGCAGTGTGGAAGATGGCATGTTCCTGCTCCCCTGCCATTTTTCTTTGGAATGTAGTAAGGCCCCACGGTAAAACTGTGGTTTTTTGCTAACAGGTTTTTCTGGTTAGCAAAAGGACATAGTCTTACCTCTGTCTCTTTTGGGACAGGAACAGAAAAACAACGATGTTGTGATGTAAGGCAGCACAGAAGACAGAACCTTCCTGCTGACCTTCCGCTTTACTTCGGAGTGTGATAAGCCCCCCCATTTCAAACCAACAAGTGTGGCAACTTAGTCTTCTGTCATGGTAGCAGGACAGGATCCTCAATTATATCCTAGGAAAGAAAAATAGCTGAGGCTACACAGAAGAAAATGTAGAATACATACTTTCCTGGCCCCTGATCCCTCTCCCGAGAATCTGATGACTGAGGCAGCTGCCTCACTCTTTTTAATGGCATGGCCGCTCCTGTCAATAGCCCTGTCAGAGTGGCTACTCATGAAGCATATATAATTTTATATAAGGAACACCATTTTACTACTCCATTGTATATAAAGGGACTTGAGCACCAACAGATTTTGGTGTGTGTGTGTGTGTGTGTGTGTGTCCTGAAACCAAACCCCAACGGATACCAAGGGCCCACTGTATATTTTAATACTTGTAGTAAATGACTTGATTACCCAAGCCCACAGTCCACCTAGTTGAAGAGACCTTGTTCGGTATGCTAAATGCAGTCTCGTACAGCATGTGACACAACAATTTCTGCTGTTGCTCAAGATTTAGGGAACACATTAGCAAATTAACAAATTGGAACAACAATGGTTATGTAACTAATAATGTACAAGCTTGGATAGACTTTGCAGAAAATGTTGCAAGCTTTAAAATAGAAGTGAAAGTACAGTACTTTGAAGTTAATCCAAGAAATGACCTACCCCTGTTTGTCCGTTATTCTCTCCTACTAGATTTAAAACCTAAGTCATCAAATTGGTTTAACTTCAGTTTATTAATTGATTTAGTTTTTGGTTGACTACTTTCTTCTGCATGCAAATTTCACAGGTATGCAGCAAGTGAGGCATAGGTTTGACCTGAACAAGTGAAGATATGTGGCTAACCAAAGGCTCATCTCTTGGCAGTTTGTGCCTACAGGTAGACTTCTGTATCCATGGATTCAGTATCCACAGTTTCATTTATCCATGTCTGAAAAATATGTTCTCTCTAGGCATCTCTAGGCTTCCGGCATTCATCTCATTGAAAATAATAGGGTTCCCTATTTTCCATGGTTTCGGGTATGCATGGGTGGGTCTTGGACTGTATTTATATTGTATTTATAAACCTGTATTTATATTGATCCATTTAACGTTGCTTTTTTGTCACTTTCCTGTCCCCAAATCCTCCTGAGTGGAGTTGCCAGACTGAAAACTGGAGAGGGCTCTTATGCTTTAATTGTCGGACAGAAGAGAGAATTTCAGCATGTGTTACTTGTTACCTGGTTTCATGACTAGCAACCCTGGCTGAAATTCCCTCTTGACTTAAAAAAAGAAGAATCATAAATCACTTGGTTCATTTGTGGGCCTCTTGCTTGTAATGTAGATTGTAATGTTAGATGGAGGTGTGTTCAATCTCCTTAAAAATCCCCCAGGTACCTTTTCAGATTGTTACAATCCTCACATGGTCTACTTCTCTTACAGACTTACCGGACCCTCGCTTAGCCAAAAATCCAACATGGTGGCAGCAGGCGCTTTCCCTCTTTTGAAGCCCCACCCCCATGCTCATCCAGCCAATCAGATTACACTGCCTGTTTGTACCAACATGAATGTGAGTGTCCAAATAATCACACATTTGCATGTCGTACAGACCTTTTTAAAAAATCCTGGAGAAGCCCTGGAGGCTACCCACACGGAGTTTGTGGTGGATTTGGCTGCCCCCCCCCCTTCCAAATGACATGTATTTTTGTGAATGTCCGTTTGTACAGATCACCTTCCATTCGCATCCCATTAAGATTATTTTCACCATTTAGACAAGCCCATAGAATCATAGAATCATAGAGTTGGAAGAGACCACAAGGGTCATCTAGTCCCACCCCCTGCCACGGAGGAACACACAATCAAAGCATTACTGACAGATGGCCATCCAGCCTTGATTGGTTTGTTGATGCAACTTGCAAATAAAGACTCTTGGGAGAGATCTGCATATTTATTTATTTAGCTTCATTCTTCCTCACAGTTCCTGTGGCACTGGGGCTCACCTCCCTTCCCACTTGGCTCTGCATCCACCTTCTGGCAAGAAGCAAGAAAGCTAGGTTAAGATTAGGCTAGATTAAATGTTCAAGTGAGAAGAAAGAATACCTTCATTTTGCCTTGATCTCGGAACAGACCCTTTAGCTATGTTTTTTCTCTTAATTTCGAAACAGGAAAATGTGGGTGGGTGGGTGGGTGGGTGGGTGGGGATGTTTGAATGACAGTTGTGAGCAACTGTGGTTGATGTTTCATGCATAACACTTAATGGCATCACCAGGGGCCATCCCTAGATATTGGGGTTTGGCCCAAAAACCTCAGGGACTGGGAGGATCTTGAACTAGCAAGGTGAGTCACAATTCACATGACACCCAAATGAATCATTTTTTAAAAAAACGCCTTGCCTTTCTGGTAAACAGAAGGTAAACAAATACAGGTCACACACACACACCCATATCCATGGGAGAATACATTCCCAAACTTACCACGGTTACATGAAACCTTATATAGTAGTGAACAGCCATAGAATTACACTGGAGGACCTAGAAAAGGTCTCTCTAGGCATCTGGAGGACCATAGAGGCAAGCTGGAGGATGCCTCTCTTGGCATCTGGATCAACTCTATGGTCAACTTCTGGCAGAAGTTGACTCAGAGTCTCACTGGAGAACCTCCAGATGCCTAGAGAGACCATCTCCAAAATGACTCTATGGTCCTCCGGATGCCTAGAGAGGCCTCCCCCCCAACTGCGGTTAAGTGAAACCGCAAGTCCCAATCCCGCATAAACGGGGGTGGGCAACCTGTACATCTTTTCTGTTATGATAACCCCATTTTTTAGGCATCACATATCAGAGTTCACAATCAGTTGACTGCAAATACTACATAGCAGTGACAGATTGCGTGTTGTAATGGTCAGAGCTGAACTGGGACTAGTGAGAACCCTTTTCAAATCACCAGTCAGCCATAAAGCTCACTGGGTGAACCTCAGCCAGTCGCTATGCTATCTCTCATCCCAAAACTACTTTACAAGGTTGTTTTTATGAAAAAAGGGAAGGGGAACCTTATATAATACCCCAACTCCTCAGATGAGGAAAGAGAAGTTAACCACATAACAAATAATATCATCAACTCTCAGCTACAGATGATTAAACATTGCTGCTTGGTAGGGTGACCGTGTGCCCTACTTTGCAGAAGACAATTCTCTATTGAAAGCATCCCCTGTATGAAGACTGTCCAGCCCAAGTCCACTTGAAAAATAAAGTATTATTGTCAGCAAAAGCTTTGTTCATTTCCTTTATGCAATATTAAACATAGGGTTTTGTTAACTGATGTTATTTAAAAAAAATAAAATAAAGTACTATCAAAAGAGAAATCATCAAGAATTCTCACCTAGATGACAGATTGAGCAGGAGAGACACAGATCATCTGTCACAGTCTTCTCCACTATTGACTATTTTATTTATAGTCAGTTATAGTAAACAAAGGGTCTAAATAGCCTAAAGCTACCAGATCCCATCTGATCTTGGAAGCTAAGCAGGGTCAGCCCTGGTTAGTACTTGAATGGCCAATGAAGACCAGGTGCTGTAGGCTGTATGTCAGAGGAAGGAACTTGCAAAACCACCTCTTGAGTATTCCTTGCCTAAAAGAACCCTAGGAAATTCATTGGGTTGCTATAGACGGGTGACCTGATGGCACGCACACAGACACACAGACACAGTAAATGAACATCATTATTTCCAAATCTGCATCCCTGTCCATAAATTAGCATGTGTAATTTTTAAAAACTGAAACAATCTGTTTTCTCTTTTGCCTTCTTTTTGGTGATGCTTAAGTGGCCATCCTACTACTTGCTAACCATCAGTTCCTATCAAATATGGAATACAACATTAGAAGTTATCAAATATTATAAGATGTCAAATAGCCAAGTCTTCAAGAAACTCCGATGATGTTTAAATAATAAATCAGACATCACCATTCCCAAAGAGGAAGTTGTGTGTGTGTGTGTGTGTGTGTTTCAATTGTATATGTAACATACATGGTGATAATTGTTATAAAATGCACATTTGTTTTGAGAAACCATGCTAGAATTGGTAGAATAACTACCAGCTAGACAAGCTGGAATGCCAGACAAAATCCAGGAGACCACTTCGATTGTTGGCTTAGATCCTGGAGAAAGAGAACATTTGCACAATCCATTTCTGGACGGACTTCTCTAGTGTTTGGACTTTGCTGTTTAGCTCTCAGTCTCTACTGTGTGACCACTACTGGGTTTTGTTTGGCAGATGGAGGGTGTTATTCTTTTGTTTTGTTTTTAATTGGAACTTTCCATGCTTGGTCTAAAGCCAGCTGACATTCTTGGACTTTTTTTTAAAGCCCCCAAATCCAAATCTGTCCAGCTGACCATGTGGTGGTGGTGGGGAGCTTGGCATGTTGTTTTTATTGAAACACATTCTCTATGTACTAATTATGGCTTTGGAGCTTTCAAGTAACCCTAAAGGCAGAAAACTTTTCTTCTTCTACCCGTCATGAGATCTAGAGAACATTCAGAGAAAAATAGAGGGGTTTGTTTCCCGAGTGGTATAAACCAACTTAGACTATTTAAGTGTTTATTTGTTAATTTATTTCGTTATTTATGTGTTCTTGGTGTGTTTAATCAAAGTTGTGTCTTCTCATGAGAACAGCCGAAATCTCACACATACAAAATCACGGAAGTAAAATCCCATCCTTAAACTGCTAGTGGTGGTCATACAATGATTCCGTGGTGGTAGTATTATGTGACTATGGCGACGTGCAATACTGTAATCATGCCACTATATTTCCATTTTCTTCAATAGTGGAATTACAGTTATCCCTCCACATTCACGGACTTGACATTCACGGATGTGAGTATTCACGGCTTGAAAATATTCTCAAAAAAATAATAATCCTAATAGCAAACCTTGATTTTGCCATCTTATATAAGGGACACCATTTTGCTATGCCATTGCATATAATGGGACTTGAGTATTCACGGATTTGGATATTCACAGGGGGTCCTGGAACCAAACCCCAGCGAATGTGAAGGGACAACTGTACAGCATTTTTAGATGCTAGTCTGTTAAAGTCCAAGAATCTAGGACTTAGTGAGGTATTGACATGGCACATTCCAAGTGGTGTCACTTTTTGTAATGGTGCTGTAGCGATCCTATCTGTGGCAATTCCTTTTAGATGTTTTGTCAGTCCATTTGGAATTCCTCCCAGAGCACTTATCCCAGTGGGACTACCAGCTGTTTTGTTTTCTCAGAGGCACTGAATTTAATTTGTAGGGCTCGTATTTTTATCATCATCATCATTTTTATTTCTAACCTGCCTTTTCCGTAAAAGTGGGATTCCAAGTGGCTTACAACTTTAAATAAATACAGTTGCCCCTTCACTTTCAGGAGGGTTAGAGGCAGAGGGACTCTCGGAAGCGGAAAAACTGTAAATGTAGGCCTGCTTTTTTTTTTTTTTTTTTTACGTGAAAGAACACTTCTCTAGGCATTTGTGGATCCTCCAGTGTGATTCTATGGTCAACTTCCAGCAGAAGCATAACAAAGAACAGCCCTGGAGGACTTAGAAAATGCCCAGAAAGAACATATTTAGTAATCCGCAAATAATCAAATCCATGAATGTTTAACCTGCAAATGTTGAGGGATGACTGTACAATATAGAGCTAAAAAAGTGTGAAAGATCAACATTATTCTAGAAATTAAACTATTAGCAATACTAAAACAAAGAAAATGAAAACAAAGACGAAGTTGTTGTTGTTGCTGCTGCTGTTGTTCTTTAGGAACAATGTTTAAAACAACACAGACCCCTTTTAAAAGTCCTTTGCAGTCGGCTTCTGCTTGTGGGGTAGGGAGGTGGTACCAACTTGTACTTCATCGCAGGTAGCAAACTGTCTTTTGCTGGTCCTTGGTCGAACTGTTGTAGCTCTGCTTCTAGGCAGCTTAGAGCCTTCCATCCAAACCCCAATGTGGCATCATTCTGAGGCAGTGTGGCAAACTTAGGAGCTTACGACACACTCCAAAGAAAAGCAGCAGTTCAGCAGGAAGGTTCTGTCTTCCCTACTGCCTTATCGAATGGTGTCATTATTCTTCTGGTATTCTTTCATTTCAGTCCCATGGGAGACTGAGCTAAAACCACATATTTTTGCTAACGGGTTTTTCTGGTTAGCAAAAAGGCACGTTTTTACCTCGGCCCTCCACGGACTGAAATGAACAAAAGATGACGTCATGCGGTAAAGCAGCATGGAACATTCCTGCAGTACTGCCACTTTTGGGGGGGAGTGTGGTAAGCCCCTTAAATTTCCCATCCCAAGCCAGGCATCAGTGCAGAGAGGGCGCTGTGCCAGAGGAACTAACAAAGCTGCCCAAGGATGCTAGGTGTTGGTACTTCAAATCCCTAACAATAGACTCCATTATGTTTCATAAGGCTGGGGTGTTTCTGGTTTTTTTTAGAGGCACTCTGTTTTACAATAAGACAAGTCACTTCAAATGGAGGAGCATATGCCAAATCTGACATTAAAAAACATGTTGACATTTCAGCCTCTGTGTGTACTAAAGAGGCAACAAGAGAAAAGGTGAGTAATCAAATCCTCACATGAGTCTGCCGCAGAGCATGGAATGCACTAAATACAGCAAGAACGTTCAAGAGTTACAGTGGAGAAAGAGAATGGGCAACCAGAATCTGAACCTGTCTCTTAACAAGTACACTTCTTCATTACTACTACTACTGCTGCAATGACAAAGCTATAGCTTCACAAAGACCAGGACATTTCTATCACTTCTGTTAACCAGGTATCCTTGCAGTAATAAATGACACAGCTTAAATAAAACAGATTAAGTACTGTATTTATATACACAAGGAAACAATGATAAAGGAATCCTGAGAGGAATTACATTTTGCAAGAGATCATTAAAGTGTGGTGTAGGGGTTTGAGCACTGGACTAGGACTCTGAGAGAGCAGGTTTGACTCCCCGCTCAGCCAGGGAAATCCACTGGGTGACCTTGGACAAGTCACAGTCTCTCAGCCTCAGAGGAAAACAAAGGCAAACCCACTTTGAACAAATCTTGCCAAGAAAACCCTGAGATAAGTCCACATTAAGGTCGTCATAATCCCCCACCAGCACAACCGTTGGAGAATTCGGGGAGGAGTAGTCCAAAAAAGTAACATTTTCCCAAGCTCTGGCTCTATTGGTCCTGTGTTGAACAGGTGTAGAAAGGGACAACCCAAATGATCAAGGGCTGGACCAATGTCCAGTGTGGAAAAGGTACAGCACTGAGAGTTTTTCCATGTAGGAAAAAAGAGATGTAGGTGGTGCCATGACAGAGATGCATAAATGTATGCTTGGCCTGTAGAAAGTAGTTAGGGAAAAGTCCTCCCCCCTCCGCCCCACCTATTACACTAAAAGTGCATCCTATGATAAAAGAAACTAGGCAGATAAAAGAAACTAGTTAAACACTATTGAGTTTGTTACCACACAAGGTAATGAGAGCCACTCATCTGAACATCTTTGTGGAGCAATTAGTCAAATTCATGGAAGATAAGGATATCAAGGACTACTTGCCAAGATGGCTATATATTAACTCCAGGATCAGGGCAACATGCCTGTCGATATCAGGCAAACACAAGTGGGAGGGTGTCAGTACATTCATGTCCTGTATGCATGCTTCCCAGAGGCAATGGCTCACTACTGTGGCCACAGAATGCTTGACCAGATAGGCTTTTGGTCTATTCCAGCAAGGCTGTTCTGATGTTTCTTTGTTTTATAGGTTCTAATTATCATACCATTCCTCCTCCAGCATTGTGGATTGCTGATTTCGGGATCCAAAGCTCCCTCATATGTCTGGTAGTGGGAGTGGGGAGTAAATGTGCCTCCTTGGTAAGCACCTTTGAGACTAACTGAGAGAAAGAAATTGTAGCATAAGCTTTCATAGACTGGGACTTTATCAGATGCAGCAAATCTGGCATCATAACAATGCCTAATGAATGTGAAATGGCACACATACCAAACAACATTGTCCTTTAATGATTTTGTCCTGTTAAAAAGCAGTTGCTTTGTACTGACGGGCCAAACCATCAATTGATCTCCCATGGCACTTCGTTGCTGGCATTGACAGCATTTGAAACTGTGTGCCATCGTGCTCATGTGAATACAGCGTCTATGACAGAATACTTCTGGGTGAGATTGCAACAGCCAGGTAGGGGACGCTGTTTTTATTAATCTCTCCAATTCACTTTGAACTTTTAAAGTGTGTTTTTGTGCTTTTGTGTACGTTTTGTGACTTTGTTTTACTCCCCCTCCCCAAATTTACCGCACTTGTGTCTTCTCATGAGAATCAGCGAGATTTGGAACCCAGAAGTAAACAGAGCTCCATTCATGCTCTGTTACTGCCAGGACTGCCTTTTCATGCTAGTTAAGGTAGGTCTGATGGGGGCGGTTCTTTTGCTGGGACAGGTTCATTTTTAGTTTTGGTGGGACAGAAATGTTAACGGAGATTAGGTCTGATAAAGTCCTGTGTCTGCTTCCTCAGATGCATGGAGGAAGTAGACCAGGGGGTTGTCTAAACGGCGAAAATGCTCCTCACAGAATGCAAGAAGAATTCTATCTGTCTTAATGGCATTCCACATCGTTTAACCCTATTGGGAAGGAGCGGGGCCCAAAACGTCAAAAACTCCACAGGAAAAGCCTTCATGGCTTTTCCCAGAGTTTTTAAAAAATATTCCTGCTCGTTGGGCCAAATGATTTGATATGCATTGCTTTCCCATAGGAGAAGAAGTGCAAAGTTGATTGGCTGGATGAGCATGGGGGGGAGGCCTTGCTAACAAGTCAAGTGCCCACTGCTGCCATGTTGGATTTTCATCTTGGCGAGCAAGTGCTAAGGCAATAAAACGAGGTAGGGTTTTTTGCTTTTTCGTTAAAGTGAAAAATTGCTCTATCGCACTTTGGACATTGTGGTTTTTTTAAAAAAATTGGCAGCAGCAAATTGAGGTAAGTACAAACTCGAGTAAATCGCTTGTGGCCACCATCTTGCATGTGAAGCTTATAGGGGAAAAACACCATTAAGACAGGTCGCAGCTGCTGCAAAATGCCATTACTGTGAGGCACTCTGGTTTTTTTGTGTTTTTTTCCCCATATAGACAAGCCCCAAGTCTATGAAACTAGACCAAGAGGCTTACCGCATGCTCGAGCAAAGCAGCAGTGCAACATAATCATTCTTCCATTCCAGCCCTGAGGGAGACTGAGGTAAAGCCATGTCTTTTTGCTGACCGGAAAAATCCATTAGCAAAAAGACATGGTTTTACCTTGGTCTCCCATGGGACTGGAATGGCATGACACTGGAAGAAAAATGATATCATGCAGTAAGGCAGCATGGAAAGTGGAACCTTATGGCTGCCCTGCTACTTTACTTCGGTGTGTGGTAAGCCTCCAAGTTTATGAAAGCTTATGCTACAATTTCTTTCTCTCAATCTCAAAGGTACTACAGGATCCCATTGCTTACTGTTATTCCAGACTAATACAGCTGCGTCTTTGAATTCTGTGCCTCCTTGGGTGCACATCTTTTCCTCAACAAAGCTGTCATGTGGATGAGCTCAAAGTAATGCATCTGACTTACGCTTTCAGAATCTGCCAAAGAGTTGTTAGATTAGTTAACACTCTAAAAAGGGAAAGCCACGCACAATTACATCAGAACAACAGAGCAAATGCACAATTGCTTCCTGTAATTGTTTGCAGAACCTTCCAGCTGAGGCAATCAACATATGATAAAAGTTTGCAGTCCTTTCACCATCATTAATCTAACTGTCAGGTTCAATTAGATGCAGGGCTGTGTGTTTAACAACCACAAAAAGATGGCTCACTCCGCTTACTCCAAAGTCCAGAGAATGGAAACAGCTTCTCTCAATGATCTGTTGCTGCCATCCGCAGCCACTCAAGGAATGAACCATTTCACGCGTATATAAGGATTGCTTCCCAAAAATCCAGTCAGCAAAACTGCAAAATATGAAAAGGAAAGTTGAGGGAAAGGAATCTAATGGCACCTTTAAGATTAGCTCATTTATGTAAGCATGGACTTTTATCCATCTCAATCCATGGGCCCATCTATACAAGGGGAGAGGAATCCAAAGTGCCTCATAGTATTGGCATCTCGCAGCAACAGCGACATGTCTAAATGGTTTTTCTGGCCTTGGAAGTCCCCATAAGCCTCGCATCCTGATGGCAGCTGCAAGTGATTTACTCATGTTAGTTCTTCGTTGCCGACAGTTTTTTTAAAAAAAGCCATCCCGAGGTGCACTGGTGCGATAGAGCGATTTTCCAATTTGATAGGAAAGCAAAACTGAAAATATTCATCCTGTTTTATCGAGTGAATGATTGCTAAGACAAAATCCAACATGGCAGCAGTGGGCATTTGCCCTGCTTGCAAGCTCCGTCCCCGCTCTCACCCAGCTTTGTGCTTCCCTTCGGATTTCCTGTCATTCGATAGTCCAAATGAGCAGGAATACGCAGCCCCCTTGTGGTTTTTGAAAAAGTACGGGAAAATCTGTGAAGGCTTTTACTGCATTGTTTTTGTCATTTTGGGCCCCCCTCCTTCTGAAAAGTACAGATTGGCGCTGGATCCCATTTAGACAGGTAGGATTCCCAGCGAATTCCATGAGGGGTATTTTCACCATTTAGACGGGCTCCTGGATACTCAAGAGGTGGGGGAAAACCAATTGCTTCTAGTACTGTAGTCAGGAAACAGTAGTTTCAGTTCCTACAAGTATTATTAGTTCACATAAACTCCCACCGCAAGTATTATTCCAGCTGAAATACTTCAAGGATTAATTTACACAGTAAAATGTGATTTTTTCCCCCCTTGCATAACTGCCAGATTTATGCAATGATTTTCACAACACTAAAAATCAATTTTTAAAAACAGGGAAACCAAAAAAAGATCGAGATCATGTGCTCAGCTCTCGAAAGCTTAATCTTTTTAATTTGGGTAACAGGATGAGATTAATATAAACACTTGAACCTGTCCAAATTGGCAATTTGTCAGTTTTCTCACTCATAGGAAACAATTTGGGAGGGGTTCTCTTCCCTTACCCCCCCCCTTTGTTTCTTTTTTTAAATTAGCTGTCAAAATTGCCACTGTACTAATAGGTGAACCAAGGACAAGGTCATTATAAGCAGTCAGATTAGATTAGAAGCACAACCAAACATAGCAAAGAATCCGGCAGGCAATGCTTGAATGCAGGGCTCACTCCTTTTCCCAGAGAGGCAGGCAGAAGTGACTCACAACTTCATTTAGAAATATACTGCAAAATCACATAACCGTAAAGTGACTTCAAACATCGCTCCTTGTTTTAGCATGGGAAACCTTATGGCCACTTTTACAACTAGCCAGATGGCAATTCTGAACTATACTGCAACACACACACACACACACACAATGCCCACGAACAAACAGCAGACACGATCATCTACCTGCCAATGAAGGCAGTGGCCAAACCCCACCTGATAGTCCCTTAATCCAGTGTCTCTGAACTCCACATGCGGGAGTAGTCATCTTGACGTCATTGGGATTTAGGTTTGCAGATACAGTATATTGCTCACTTTGCTGTCACGGTGCTCCCTGTCCAAAAGCCTGTCAGTGCTCAGTGCTACTCAAAGTTCTTCAAGCAATGATTTAATGGCACCTTAAAGTCAAAAGGTCTGATTACAGAGTTACAGTTCTGGTTTAACATAACATAAGATGGCCACATGTGGGGTGGGGAGGAAGCAGTAGCATCAAAGCCCCCAAAGAAAAACCTACTTTTGATAGAATAATGGCTCTTAACCTTTTCTTTACCAGGGACCCCCTTTAAATATCAAGATTTAGAACCCTAACAACAACAACGCCTGAAAATAATACAATTACACTATCCATTAAACCTTTCCTAAGAGTTACTGGAGGGGGAAGGAAGACTTTTCTTCCTGCAAATTTGTGGTTGGAGCGGATTGAATGGCAATGCGCAGGCCAAGCCAGCCAGCCAGCCTTTGCCTTCGATCCTGTCACGTGACCACTCCACTGCAGAGAGGAGGTAGGCAAGCAACCTTCAAGCCTTTGGGGACCCCTTTTGAGGACATCGTGGACCCCTTGGGGATCCCTGGACCAAAGATAAAGAACCATTGGGATAGAGCACTGCTTAAAATGTGACAGCATAAAGTCTCTTTAAAAGTTCTGTCATGTTCTTAGGATTTCATGCTCTAGAAATAAAAACCCCTAATTTAAAGTTGTGTATCAACAGCCTCATGACAAAGTACTAGCCGACTGACTGGCCCATGTCAAAGTACTAGAGTACAAGAAAGAGACAGCTTGTCCTTGTGTTGTTTTACTTTAACACATAGCAGAAAAATCAAGCAATAAACAAATTCTCTCTTCACTAGATCTCTCCAAGTCAGAGCATTATAATATCTGCTCTGTCCCCAGAATTTAAGCACAATTCATCCTCCTGGTATAAAATTCAAAAAAAGAAGAGAGATGAGGGTTTCGCCCTACCTTGAGCCAAGGGCCATTGAGAAGGTGCCTGGTTTCCACAGCTTCTGTGCTGTCCTTTTCTTCCATGCTTTCTTGACTTCAAAAGCATGGATTTCCAGGGTAAACATCAAAAAAACATGCTCGAGAAGCAAGCAATACCACGACCCTCTCCAGAAGAGTAGGACGGATAAGCTGAGCTGCTCCTGCTAAGTCGCTCGCAGGGTTGTTGTAGGTTTTATTTGTCTGTTTGTTTTGTCTTTTAAGTCCTCTTGATGTTATCCTCGATTTTCAAACCATGCTCCACAGATTTGCTAAGGAGTACACCACATGGTTGGTGTTTGTGTGTGTTTGTTTTTCCTCCTCTCCTCAAGACGTACAGATCTTCTGTGATCTTATATTGCAAACCAGTGACTTTTAACAACATATACATAAGTCCGCCTATTCTTGCTCGTTTCCCTCATTATAAGAAAACAGACAGTTCAGGGGGGCAAAGTCCCAAGTCAGAGGTAGTTCAATAGGTCAGCCACACCTCTCTGTTCTCAGCATGATTCTAAGTTATATATTTATACATGTATATATATATATATATATATATAAATATTTTTTTTAAAAAAAACACTAGACTGCAAGGTTGCCCGGCAACAGATCCTCTCACGTCACTAAAGGTAATAAAGTCAACTTACATTTGAGCTTAGTATCTGGCTGAGTAAATATTGTTGTTGGATGAGAAGAACTTTGGAAAGGAAAAGAGATATTTATTTATTTATTTATTTATTTGGCAGATTTATGCACCACCCATCATCTAATACATTCCAGAGTGGTAAACAGCAAATATACCATAAAGTAACCAATATAGGAGCAGTGTAGGCTCTCAAATTCTGTCAATGGCGCTGATATATCTTGACACTACAGGATCTTGCCTAGTTCCTTCATAGATGCCCTTCCAAGTCCTACTCTTCTGATTTCTTGGACTGCAGTCTCCATTTTGATTAATGACTGAATACAGTTGTTCCTTCATATTCACTGGGGTTTGGTTCCAGGCCTCCCTGTGGATACCAAAATCCGTGAATACTCAAATCCCATTATATGCAATGACATAGCAAAATGGTGTCCCTTATATAAAATGGCAAAATAATGGTTAGCTTTTGTGATTATTATTTTTTTAAGAATATTTTCAAGTCATGAATACTTAAATTCATGGATACCAAATCCGTGGATACAGAGGGACAACTGTACAACCATTTTGTCACAGCTGAAAAACACAGCCACATGAGGAAGCAAATTTACAGGTACTGTATGTATGATTCATGTATTCCAGGATTCCAGTTAACTGACAGGATTCCATCTCATTGACAACAGTTTGGAAAAGTTGCTTTCAGGACTATAGCTCCCAGACTCCTCCTGCCAGCATGGCCATTAACCATGCCAGCTGGGGGTTCTGGGAGCTTTAGTCCAAAAAAGTAACTTTCCCAAGCTCTATCAAATTAACGTACCCTGTCAGGGTTGAACCACAGCTCTCTCAACTTCTTTTTCGAAATGCTCTAATATTTTTGTCTCCAGAGGAGGAGGTTGTTTTGGCTGATGTGGGATAGCACCAGTAACACAATGTACCATCTTTTTTCCCCCTCGTCCCTTCCCTCCCTTCTTTTCCACCAAGCTCACTCTTCAGTGTTGCTACTTCTCTTATCTCCACAGCTACTCTTGAACTTTTTTCACAGTAGGCAGGTGCAAGAGGAACGAGTCCCTTTATCCTCATTTATACCTGGTTAACAAGCCAAAGAAAGCAAAGAATGGAGCAGACTTGACCTGGGTTCATTTTATCTTTTGATTAGGCAAGCCTGTCACTGCCAGTCTGTCACATGGCACAGTGGAGCAGAGACAATCTAACACAGCAAGGGGCTGACCTCTTCGTCAGAAAGTTCATTTACTCCTCACAAACAGGTAGAGCTTGTGGGAGTGGAGTCCAACCAAGGTGCTTTTTAGATCTTCTCCAACCATCTCTTGCAGCAGAAAAATGCCAGTCAGCTCCCCTGCTCCAGGAATGAAGTGCATCGTGTTCTGTCAGTTAAGCTATCTGAAGCATCACAGAAAAGTCAGGGTTGAAGACTGAGGTAGCCTTTGAAGTGTGGAGGAGGCACTTGTGCGTTTCAGACCTCCTCTCAAAACAGGAGAACGTCTGAGACTTCTGAATCGTGTACAAAGCCCACCTGAGACAGAGGACTTTATCAGACAAGCGTCTAAAAATGCTGTAATTCCGTTGTTGAGGAAAGTGGAAACATAGTTGCATGGTCATAGTAATTATGGTACATTGCCATAATCGTGCAATACTACCGCCATGGAATTATCACATGCCCACCACTAGCGGTTTAAGAATGGGATTTCAGCTCGTGCTATAGTAACACTTCTCTTTGCGTTGCCTTCTAATGCCAGAGTAGTAACACTTCATGCACGTGCACTTTTAAGAATTTTTTTCTCTAACTTCCATGATTTTGCAGGGGTAAGATTTCGGCTATTGTCGCGAGAAGATGTGGCTTTGGTTAAAAACACCAAAAACAAATGTGTAATGAAAGAATTTCACAAATAAACACTTAAGCAAACATAAAACGTACCAAGCAAAGGTGACAGTTCATTAAAGTGGCATACTGTTGGTCCTCTTCACATTCTCTCCTGCAAGTTTAATTATGTGTTCTCATTGGGAAAGAGGAACAGAGGACTGCCCATTAATGCTGTAATTGCGTGATTACTGTGGGATGTGATTTTCGCACACCCATCAATGCTGCAAAAAGAGTGATATTGAGGGCAATTTTCATGGGTTTTGCCTGTCAATGAAAAGTTACAATTAATTAATGGGTGGAGCACACACGAACCATGGGAGGACGATGACATTGTGCAATAACAGGAACCCATTCTTGCTACCATTCCATTGTAATTGCATGGTTTTAGGCGCGTGTGATAAAATTCATAGCCACAAGGTCTCCTAGCTAGCAGGCCTAACAGAAGGGAATGCTTTCAGGTTGCGGCAGAAATGAATGTTCGAATTATCAGACTTTCTGTGCATGTACCCACTAACTACAAGTTTGCATGTCACTCTCTAGAAGTTTAGGTATGGCATATATTTATGGTAACTAGGACATTTCACAAATTAAAACTGGGGTACATGTGGGCAAGCTATATCAGAGTGTGGGCAAGATGGCCAAGGTTATTAATGAGAAACAACACGTAGGCTTAGGAGGGGCTGCAGCAGTTTACTTTTGCCTGTATCTACTGGGAAGGGCAGGATTCCATCCCCTCCTCTCTTCTCTCCACTGGTTATGAGAGAGAGCAAGAGAGAAATTTTAAAAGCAACTGAAAAAGTGGGAGGATGAACTGGTACTGTTCCCATCAAATCAGGACAGTTGGAAGGTATGATAGATTCTTCAAAAAGCTAAAATAAGGAAGGCAGTATAAAAGTGATGGAGATCAAGAAATAGATACAGTGCCTGGCCTGGCAAATACAGAAAACAAGGAATGTTTGAGGCCTGCTATGGTCCTTTGCAGAAAAAAAACAAATAACTCAGCAGGGGGCTGTAGTATTAGCAGGATGGGGCCTTAAATGATGATGATGATGATACAAAATGTATACCCTCCCCCAAGCATAGGCACTTCTCTTTTCTGGTCACCCCACACTGATGTTAGCTGAACCACTAATATCTGTTTTCTTCCACTCCTTATAAAGAGCTTGGGATTTGCTTTTTAAACTTGCTCGCAAATTCCCTACTGAGTTCATTCATCCTGGGAAGGAAGGAGGCAGCCAGCCAACCTGAAATTTCAAATTGCTTTGTGTTGTTGATAACTGGTTTATTTTGGTTCTTTTTCAAGGTCAGCTGCAATGCTAGCAGCTCGCTTTATGAATCAATTTGAAATCTTTCCTCTTTCTAAAATAAAGCAAGTCCAGCCACTTGTACTTTGGTTGTACTTGCCTGCATAGTACTACCAGCCCACGTTTTACAAATTTAATTTATTTAAGGCCACAGTTCTGTTTACAACTAAGGCTTATTTCTCAGTGAAGAAGTTAAACGTGGCCTGGATTGTATCACTTTGTAATGGCAAGTGTGGGCTCTTGTAAGTTAGACAACATTCCCTTCACATAGAAAAATAGCATTTAGAGAAAAGTATTCTAGCCCTGGCATGCTAGATTTCTATATGCGAGGAAATTGGCCAGTCCTCCACCTGCTGTCTGAAATGATACAGCCCTAACAAAGATTTACCATATCAATGAGCATCAGTTTGTACTTGGGGTGCTACCCACATGAGTTTTTTACTGTGCAGTTATACTGCCTTATTTGTGGAAGTTTACAGGAGCATCCGATGCTGTCTTCACTTTGCAGCTCTCTCACTTTTCCTGCTGTTTTGTCTGTCTTAAAAACTCTGGTTAGGAAAAAATAAAGTAAAATAAACAATGACTTTCCAGTGAGAGTAGTGGAAGTCCTCTATCCAGAAGCAAGCTTGATCACGCTTTTGCAACCTAGGAAACAGGCAATGAACTATCACAACAGCAAAAGACCCTATTAATTGTCTTTAAAAGCTGCTGGTAATTTTTAAGAATCATTCCATACAGGAACTAAAGGGCTGTCTATACGAGGGGGAAAGAAGCGGATTGCTCTGCAGTAAAGGCTACTCGCAGCTGCTGCAATTTGTCTTAATATTTTTTTGGTGGGAGTTTGGCAGATTGCAGGCATGCAAAGCTATCCGCGGTTGCTATGCAAACAGGCATGCCTGCGAATCAAGATGGCAGCCATGAGTGAATTACTCATGTTTTTATTCTTACCAGTTGCTGCTGGTGAACAGTATTTTTTTTTAAAGGCATACCTAAGGTGCAAAGGTGCAAGCTCCAGGAACAGAGATTCCACCTCAACATGAGGAGGAACTTTTTGACAGTAAGAGCTGTTTGGCAGTGGAACACACTCCCTCGGAGCATGGTGGGGTCTCCTTCCTTGGAGGTCTTTAAACAGAGGCTGGATTGCCATCTGTCGGGGATGCTTTGATCAAGATTTCCTGCATGGCAGGGGGTTGGTCTGGATGGCCCTCGTGGTCTCTTCCAACTCTACAATTCTATGATTCTATGATTCTATATTTCACCTTAACAGAAAAGCAAAAAAAAAAAAAAAAACCACCCAAACCCCAGTTTTAGCGTGTTGGCGCTCAGTTGCTAAGGCAAAAAAAAAAAAAAAAGTGGTTCCAGGTGTTTGCTTAACAGCAAGCTCCACCCCGTGTTCATCCAGCCAATCAGCTTTCTGCTTCTTTTGGAAAGTGAATCAATTTGGTCACTTGTCCCAACGAGTAGGAATGCACACACACACACAATCCACTGTTTTTAAAAAACTCTGGGTGTTTTTGACGGTTTTGCCCCCCCTCCTTCCGAATATGGTGAAACAATGCGGGATACCATTAAGACAGCTAGGATTCTCCTCACGTTCCATGAGGAGTATTTAGACAACCCCTTATTTTATGATACGCTTCATAAAGATCAAGTAACCGAGGACAGGGAGCAGAGGTGCATTTTTATGTTTCAATTGTATTTGTTTTTATTGGAATATAATTTTGAGTTACCTTAAGTGCCATTTTGAGCAGAAAGGCAGGATAGAAATGTGAGAAATTTATCAATTAATAAATAGGGGGTTCTCAGCCTTTAGAGTAGACGCATTTTAATCCATCACTCCCCTGGGCCTTTCTGTCAAATTTTCTCAGCATCTTCACTGAAAGTTTACTTGCTGTTATCAATCAGGAGCACAATGTTCCCGGGAGCACGCAAACAGACTTACCAGAACAGGTTAATCTGCAATGTTAATGCCATGAGCAAATAGCAAAGTGAGATCTGAATATTTTCCCCCAAGATAAGCTCCAAGGCAGAGACCTGGGTTTGTGTGGGGAAACACAGCGTCTTAACTGAGCAAGGTGCAAGCATGTACGTGCTTGTGCAGGCCGGTTGATGCTTCTTAAGAAAGGTTTGTGAGCTGAGAGAATTCCCCATGGAAAAATGAGCTTTGTTTCCAATAGAGGAAGGTTGTCCAATTGCAAGAGAGGACTTTATTGTCCTGAAGTAATGATGAGTAAAAGCATCACTTCTGCTATCAGTGGCACACTATAGATTCACACTACAGAATTGCAGGGCTATTATTCCACTTAAATTGACTATGGGCTTATCTATACGAGGCAAAAAAAAACCTGGAATGCTTTGCAGTAATGGCGTTTCATAGCAGCTGAGATTTGTCTTAATGATGTTTTTGCCCCCATAAGCTTCGCATGCAAGATGGTGGCCGTGATTGATTTATTCACGTTTATATTTATCTCAATTTGCTGCTGCTGAATTTTAAAAAAAAATCCAAGGTGCAATAGGGCGATTTTTTCAAATTAACAGAGAAGCAAAAACCCCACCACCACCACGCTGTTTTCTTGCCTTGGTGCTCACTCATTAAAGCAAAAATCCAACATTGTGGCAGTGGGTGCTTGCCTTTTTAGCATGCCCCTCACCCTGCACTTACCTGGCCAATCAGCTTTGCGCTTCCTCTCCTATGGGAAAGCATTATCAAAGTGAATTGCTTGTCCCAATGAGCAAGAATGCACATTCCCCTCACTGTACCCGGCTTGTGGGGGCAATTCGCTAACACACATTGGAAACTGCTTAATGCAGCGTAGATGTGTAAATTGCTATTGCTTAAAACAAATTGTAAGCCACTCTGATAGCCTTTGCGGCTGAAGAGCGGGGTATAAATACCTAATTTAAAAAAAAAACTCTGGGAAAAGCCACAAAGGCTTTTCCTTAATTTTTGACGTTTTTGCACCCGCCTTCTGAATATGGCATAACGATGTGGGATCCCATAAAGACAGGCAGGATTCTCCTTGTGTTCCATGAGGAGTATTTTCACCGTTTAAATAGCACCTATGAGGCTTATCACATGAGGGAAGGAAAACGGCAGTGCAGCCTGATAATAGCATCTCCTGCTTTGCCTTATCGCATGACACTGGCGTTCAATAACCGTTCTTCCATTCTGGTCCCATGGGAGACAGTGGTAAACACGAGCGTTTTTTCTAGCTCATGTTTTTCACCATCTCCCACAGGACCGGAACGAAAGAACAGCTGTTGAATGCCGATGTCATGCAACAAGGCAAGGCGGGAGGCTGCACTACTGCTTCCCTTCCCTCATGTGATAAGCCTCATAGTTCTGTCCTATGGAATCCTGGGATTGGCGGGTTAGGGAGGGGCACTTAGAATGCTCAGCTCCAGTAACTCCACAGACTACAAGCCCCAGGATTCCATGGGATGGAACCATGACAGTTAAAGTGGAATCATAATGCTATAATTCTGTAGTGTGAATAGCTCCCAAGTCACATATGGAATGATGGCCCGGACTTTGGATATCTCCTACATCAGTTTTACAGCTCAGTTCAAAATGCCAGTGTTAATCTTTTACAGTTCTTAAAAGGTCTGGCCAGCCTTTCCCAAACTGGTGCCCTCCAAATGCCTCAGACTAGAACTTCAGTAGTTCCCCAGCCAGCATGATGGGAGTTGTAATCCCAAATCTCTGGAAGGCATCAGATGGCAGAAGACTAGCCTAGATCAGGAATGCTTAAGAACCATTTCCTCACCATGAAGCTATTTCCCCCTCAGGTTAGCTTCAGAGACTCTGCTGTGTAGCCCATCATTGTTAACAATATAGAGAGTAGCCACAAAGGATAAAGCCTTTATTTATTTTTTTACATTGGTATCAACATTATGGCATGCACTTACTGGAAAGATCTATTTGGCTCCCCTTTTTTCTGCACTTACACTTACAAAACACATCAAGCAATCTTCTAGAGGTAATATAGTATGTGTGTATGTATGTTTCTTTAAGTCACCTGTCGATTTATGGCAACCCCATTAATTCCATAGGGTTTTCTTAGGCAAGGAAAACTCAGAGATGGTTTGCCAGTTAGACATCTTCAAATATCTGAAAGGTTGCCATGTGGAAGATGGAGTAAGCTTGTTTGCTGCTGCTTCAGAAAACAGCATCCAAACCAATGGATTAAAATTATAAGAAAGGTGATGCTGACCAGAGATGTGGGCTGGTACATTTTCTGTAGGAAATTTTCCTATGTTATATTTTTCCATAGAAAATTTTCCACCTATGTATATACATACATTCTCACACACACATTTATCCATAGTTGTCTGGGCAGTTGCACTGCAATTAATCATGTTAAATGGGCTAAATATAGGATATGTAGTTCTATTTGTTCTTCTAAGGAGACAAGCACTGGAAAACTCCAGTGCTTGGAGGAAGAGACTAACAAATGGATGCACTGCTAAGCTTGTTTCTGTTTCACAAAATCTCTTGCTTCTCAGTCACTAGTACGGGTAGTCGAGATAAAATGCCTATGTCCATAGACTCATACCTATCCTTTAGAGAACTAGAATGCTCAACTAGTTGTCCTTAACCAAAGTTTTCTCAGCTTGAAATGGAACTGGTAAGTGGTGCAGTGTAAATAGCTATTGCTTAAAACAATTTGTAAGCCGCTCTGATAGCCTTGTGGCTGAAGAGTGGGGTATAAAAAAAATGTCATTCTGCAGTGCTCCGCTCGCCATTGCTGCAAAACTCCTTCAGTTGGTGTGGCTGCTGGCTTTTAATTAGGGGGCATCTCTGGTTGTGGCAATGGTACAACGAACATAAATGTGAATACCAAAATTTTCCCGGTCATGCTTACAACACCATAAATATTGAACAGGATGCCAGCCATCAAATTTTTGAAACTTCTTTAAATATGGGATTAACGACTAGATGCTACCACAGCACCCTCTAGTGTTGCTGTCTGCTGAGTCCCACCACTCTTCTCGTATCCGCATCAATATGAACAAGAAATATGAACAATATCCTTCAGATATGAACAAGAAATGTATGTGTCCCCAGAAATAGATGTGAAGAACAGCTAGCTTTGTTAACAAGAGTGTTTGGGGTTAGAGGGTTTTTGCCTCTCACCAGTTCCCAAGCTTATATTAAGCTGTATATCACTGGTTCATATCACTCTGTATTCTTTACACCAACGGTCTGGATAAGGCTTTAGGGTGGTTTTTTTATAGGCCTTACCTGAGACTTGCTGCATGCAAAACATGGGTTCTTTGCCATTGAGCTATAGGGAAATGTTAGCAAGGCTTCCTGCCTGGGAAGTCCAAATAAATTAAGACCAAAACTGTCCACAGTACACTCCCTTCTGACATGCAAAATGAGTTAACACTGAAACTTGATAAATGCAAACATGTTTTATTGGCATTAAAAAAAATACATATCGAAATCGGTTTTTAAAAATGTAATTTACAGCAACAGTGGGTATTACTAGATTTCTGTCATTTGTGTTCCTGCCTATTGTTATTATCATCATTATTAAGACACTTTTATGTAAACAAGTTTACCAAATGAAATGTGTTGTGTTGGTGTGCATTGGAGGAAAAATATCAAAGGGGAAAAAGCAAATACTGTAATATATGTGTATCAAATACTCACTGATACATTGGGATAGAATTATTTCACCATAAACTACTTCTCAAACAAGGGCTCTGTATTCAAAGCTTGGGGAACAAGGAAGGAAAATGTAAGGATGAGTACTATTTCTCTACAGCAGGGGTATATATGTGATACTGGCTTAGGAACTGGGCACTGCACAAGAGTTGCCAGGACAAAATAATGGTTGTGTAGAAGAGGGAATTTCAACAGGCACTTGTATGACCAGCAACCCCTGCTGAAATTCCCTCTTCTATAGAACCATTAAAGGTATAGGAGCTCTGTCCCTTATTCCACCTGGCAATGCTACACTGCATATACATGCATATGCATATGAGCACACATCTTCACCAGAGTTGGAAAAGTTACTTTTGGACTACAGTTCTCAAGAATACCACAGCTAGCATGGCCATGTAGTCTGAAAAGCCACCTTTTCCAAGTCCTGACTCTAGCAATCCTGGTAGAGATAGCTTTTTCCTAACTGGAGATAAAAAAAACTCTATATAAGGGATACAGGTCCCTCTGGGAAGGGGGCTGGAGAGCCTTTATACAGGCCGGAGGTTTGACAGTTGGGGTTAAAGAACTGAGCACCCCTGGAGGCTGCAGTTAAGGCTTAAGGGTTGTGCAACCCTGATCCATAGCATGGTGTGGAGGGGATCATGCAGGTGGAGCGGAGGAAGGAAGAGAAGAGAATGCATGTTGTGGGAGGGGTGGCCTCCATAATTCTCTCCCAGCATGCTTACTCCATCTCCAGACCCATATGATGGCCATCCATTGTTGGGATGTGGGGCTATGTGCATGAATTCTAGCAATGTATCATCCCCCTCCTCCTATACTCTGTACTCCCATCCAAAGTGTAGATGTGAATTTCCAGAAGTGGATCAGGAATCATAGGATCATAGAGTTGGAAGAGATCACAAGGGCCATCTAGTCCAACCCCTTGCCATGCAGGAATACACAATCAAAGCATTCCTGACAGATGCCTCTGCTTAAAAACCTCCAAAGATGGAGACTCCACCACACTCCGAGGCAGTGCATTCCACTGCCGAACAGCTCTTACTGTCAGGAAGTTCCTCCTAATGTTTAGGTGGAATTTCTTTTCCTGTAGTTAGTAGGAGGTGGTGTGATCTCTCTGCCTCCCTCCCGTCCTCCTCCCTCCTCCTGCCATACGGGTAAGCAATTCTTGACTCTCCAACTCCTACCAGCCCCAGCCAACATGGCATGTGGTCAGGGGTGATGGGGACCATAAGAGGGCCATGGGATGCCCACCCCCTGCATAATTACAGCAGGCACTAGACTTCTAATATTTTTTAAAAGGTGAAACTAATTTAAACAACATTCCCTATAAAATTAGTTTTAAAAAAAACAGGTCCATGTAAAATATGCATTTTAAATCTTGTCTTAATATTTAGGAAGTGTGGCTCTACACCCAACAACATATAAACAAATACAAATTATCAACTGGCAAGAAAATATTCATGTTAAACTCAGGTCTAACATTTCTAGCTGCCTTTTTGATAGAATTTCAAACAGAGGTAGATGTGTAGTATATCACTTGTTGTACTCAAAAGAGACAAGTATTGTCAAGTTTGGTATATCCTGAGACTGATAGTAAAAGGGATTTCCAGATGGAGAGGAAGTCTTTCAAAAAGCCAGCCAGAAGACCTGTGCTTACTGCTGATGACAAGTTACAAATTTAGCCTGATTGGGCTAAAGGTCCTTTCACATATTATGGTGGTTGGGAGAATGCCTAAGATATTTTAGCATTGCAGTATTTATACAGAAAGAGCCTGAATGCAGACAAGGATTCATTTGAACGACTACTTTAGTCGGAGCCCAGTTGGCAGTATATACCCAATATAGATTTTGGAAATGTTACTTTTTTGGACTGTAGCTCCCAGAGAATCCCATCAGCATAGTCATGACAGCTTGGGGATTCTGGGAGTTGTAGTCCCAAAAGAACTTTTCCAAGCTCAGGTCCCAAAATAAGGGGGGGGACTGTTTATAAATGTAGGCAAGTGATAAAATAGCATTTAAAACACAAGTGAATTTTCTGAATAAGGCTGCAATCCTGTTGTACATTTCCCTGACAGCAAGCCACATTGAACTCAGTGGGGCTTACTTCTGAATAAAGGCACTGGATCCAAATGTATGTATATACACCAGGGGTGGACAAAGTGCAACTGTAGGCTGCGTGCAGCCCTGGGACCATTTTTGTACCCCCCACAAGAGTAAAAAAAATCCCATTCACCCCTAAGGAAAACATTTAAAAGCCCTCTGGACCTCCAGGGGTAAAGAAAAATGCAATTTTTTCCCCAAAAAGAATTTGTAAAAAAATTTCAAAAACCTTCTCTTGCCCCCACAAAATGCCTTCTAGGGACTTGGTGACATTTCCACCATATTTTGGGCCTTTCCTGGGCCAATTTATGCCAGGAGAGGCCTTCTTTGAAACAGGAAGTGCCTTTTGCTCACTTCCTATTGTTAAAAAGGGTTTCTCCTGGGCTCCCAGGAAGGCCCCAAACCTGGTGAGAATGGGTTTGGGGGGCATTTGAGGGCAAAAAACAAATGTGTTTGGCGGCACTTGTGGGGGATTTGATTTTTTGGTGAAAAAGGTGCAGTGGGGAGTGCAACCCATCAAGGCATGCTAGGGCGCCCCGTAGCCATCCACAGTTGCCCACCCTTGGTATACACCCATGAACATTTTTTTTTAAGTAAGATTGCAGCATCAGAATACTCATGGGCATCATACAGATCAGCTCATCAGGGAACTCTTGCTGATTCTGTGGCTCGTCTGTGTGCAATCTGTGAAAGGGCTCTTGGGAGAAACTGTGGTACTTTCACTGGAGGATATGGAGAGGGGCATGGTTCCAAGCACTACAGCTCATGCAATCACATTCTGTTTTTAAGCAGAAACATGAAATCAATCTCTTCTTCATTGTCCTACACCTATATAATGCAACCTGAACGGCACACAGGCCCTGCCTAATCGAAGTAAGACTTCAGGGTGCCACGGCGGCGGACGTCACAGGTCCAGCAATGGAAGCCACCTCCCAAGGAATTGGCATGGCGGATGTTGACTTTGATTGTTGAAATGCCTGCCAAATAGAAGAAGATGCTTTTGAGAGAAATGAGGTTACCACTGCTTGTACCACAGCTTAGCTCATATCCAGGTGTGTAATATGGCTGTGTGTCATAGTGATGGTGTTGGTCTAGATCAGGGGTGAGCACAGTGCATTGTGTAGCCGCTATTGCCATCTTTTTTGTAATTTGCATATTGCATTGTATTTTATGTCTGTTTTAATTCTCCACTAGTTTAATTTAGTTTTAAGGGGTGGGAGGGTTAGGATTGGGAAGGATTGTTTTAATCTTGTACACCGTCCCGGTTGCCGAGCCGAGGGGGCGGGTTAAAAATACAAATTTATTATTATTATATTATTATTATAGATTGCATGTAGCCCCTGAAGCCCTCACCAGCCTTCAACAGTCCCCAATCTCCCATTTAAAAAAAAATCAGAGGTTTCCAAGCAATTTTTGTCCCTAAATCATGCAGAAAGCCCATGTGTGAAAATACATGAAAGCACTCCCACCTCACCCACACAAACACCTCAGAACACTGTATTAATCCCAAACAGCTCTCCTTTCCATTGCATTTCCTCTCAAACTGTTGACAGGAAGTGATGCAATGTTACTTCCTGCCACCATTTTGAGCAGTTTGAGACCACTTTAATTGCCATGGCTTCACCCCAGTGGGATTTGTAGCTTGGGGTGACCCTTTTCTGCTAGAGGTTTCTAGTCCACTCCCCTGTGCTAACAGAGACTATTAGTCCCAGGATTCCATAGGATGGAGTCATGGCTGTTAAAAGTGGTATTAAACTGTTATAAGTTTGCAATGTGGATACACCCTTTGTTTTTAGAATGGATTTTTAAAAAAACATTCATTTAAACAGATTTTCCTTTGATCATTCTTAACACTTTTATTGAACAATGCTGCAAATTTGACCACTAAAATAAGTTAATTTAAAACTCAATAGAGCAATGTACACTTAGAAGGGTATCCTATGCGTAACTTTTAAATAACTTTCTTCTTACTGAAAATTAGCTAACACACATTGGAAACTGCTTAATGCTGTGTAAATGTGTAAATTGCTATTGCTTAAAACAAACTGTAAGCCCCTCTGATAGCCTTTGTGGCTGAAGAGTGGGGTATAAATACCTAATTAAATTAATTAAAAAGAGGCACTGGAAATTGAGGAAACTAGGAAACGATGTCCGCAGCATGCTTCTGATCGTGGGTTGCCTTGGGACAAGCAGTTGTGGTAGGACTCTGAGAGACCAGTTCTCAAAGCACCCCATAACTGGGAGGGCACTGCAGATGTCATTTACCAGCACACCAATCTCCAGTGCCTTTGAAACACTGGTCAAGCAACTGCTAGGCTGCAAAAATGGGTCTCGGGGAGAGCATCCTCAGTCATAACTACAATGATAGAACTCTAACATCACAGTTACGATAGAAATGTATAATCTCAGCAATAATTTATTTCCCTCCAAGTTTGTTTCCAGTGCCTTCCACTCTTTTCTCCCTTAGGAGTCAAAGTCTAACAACACCTGGAGGGCCAGGTGCTCTACACACCTGTTCTTGAACCAGGAAGAAGTGGGTTCAAATAGCCATCCAGCCATGACACCTATTGCATGACCTTGAACCAGTGGGGGAAAGCACTCCCTGGTTGCTTCCTTATCATGTGACTACAAGCCTGACGGTAACTGCTCCTTTAATGTTTTCTCTATGTTGAAGCATTGGTCCTACCTAGACTTTCAAAGAGCTTCTGGATCGGAGTCTCGTTGGCATCCACCATCACACGTTTCTCATCCAGCATGAGGACATTCATGGACAACCATTTAGAGGACATCCACAATGGGTGATCTGGATGCAACAAGACAGAACAGTAAAGTGCTCAGAGTTGCTTGTTGAAACAATTAAAAAGTGGATTTCTGCTTCACAAGACTGGTCTTCAAAGGAAAACAAAACTAAAACATACTGTCAGGGATGAGTGGCAATGGAGGGTGAACCACTGTCCAGCCTGCCTTCTTGAAGAGATCAATCTGAGAGGGAGAGGGAGAGGAAGAGAGAGAGAGAGAGATTTTCAAATGGGGAAATTTTAAAATAATTTAAAACTTTAACATTGGAAAACTGGGATTTTCCAGTTTAAAATTGGAATTTTAAAATTAATATGTTTAAAGAAAATCTTAGGATGGAGTTTTAGGCAGTAGTTTTAAAAACCAAAGGGTCACATCCCCACTTGCTGCAATTTTCATTTTTAAAAACGTGCGTGTTAAATGCAAAGAAATACTTTAATAAGTGTATTTAACTAGATAAATCTATTGTGACCCCTCCCCAAGTTCTTACTTATAGCCAAGTCCATTTGTCTGTTTTAAATGCTCTTATGCACTGTTAAGAGGTTTTGCCTTGTTCAGTTTTCATCACAAGAGGGTGCTGTCTTTTTCTGTATCGGCAAAAGACGCTAAACATTATCACACTCTCTCCAGAGCCTAAAGCACAGTGCTGCTGCTGCAGATTACAACTCTCACAAGCCCCAAGCAGCATGGCCAAAGGTCATGGAGCATGGTAGTTGTAGGCAAAATCTGGAGTCTGGAGGACACTAGATTGTTCATCTGTGGCCCATGTTTTCTTCTGGCTGGCATCCTGTTAAGGGCATACCCACATGCAAGTTAACCCTGCACCAGCATATGTTTACTTTAGGTCACTGTGGAGATCTGTACTTCCTTCCTTTGCCTACAGCCCCCCACCAACCGTAGAGCTGCTGAAACCCCTGCTCTCCAGTCATTTGGGTCTAGAGAAGAGGGGTATTACAGAAGGATGTGGCTATGCTCCCATAGCCAGACGCAAAATGGTTGGTGGTACCTCTGCAGATGATGTAATTGCTTCACATCTGGCTACAGGGACACAACCAGATGCTTTTACAATCCTCACCTCACTCTCTTCCAGACACAGAATGACCATGGGAGGGCCTTCAGTGGCAATATAGTAGGTCCAGGGTATAGTAAAAAGGAACAGATGTGTGTAGTTCTGCATGTGGAATTACTACACTACATGCAGGATTGCGGCCTGAGTGCATGTTATCACATAGACCCCTTTTCCTTCCTCTTGTTATCTGGAGATTTGTTACCTCGTTACACGGACGATCTGGGTTGGAAAGCACGAGGCCTGGTCCGATGATGTTAAATGTGGCATCAATGTGCATTGGATTGGGGTCTTTGAAGGAGATGGTGTGCACTCTGTAATCTGGTGCAAGATGCCTTCGCATCCACTCAATACCCAAGTAGTTAGTAACCTGGGGCAGGAGAGAGAGGGGAGACTGATCAAAAGCTTTAATAGCCAGCTTTTTCCACAATCGTCTACAACAAAATCTGAATTTGGGTGCTGAGCTTAAGAGGAATATATTTTGAACGGTACAAGAAAAGGAGGAGGGAACCAGACAACAAAAGGTGTGGCTTGCTGTCTGCTCCTAGTAGATATCAACAGTGACCAACTAAGACTGATGCAAGATGGACGTGGTCACAGTGCAGTTAGCTTTGTTAGCAGAGACAGGAAGGTGTGGACAGCAGAGGTTACTTACCTAGCCTTTGCCCTTTAGCAACTGTGCAGATTAAGCACAGCTTGGGGAAATCCTTTTGTGAATTAGAACTCCCAGAATCTTCCAGCCAGCATAGCAACTGGCAACATGACAAAACGAGGCAAAAAAAGTCAATGGCCTAGATCAGTGGTGTCCAACCTGTGGCTCTCCAAGTGTTTTGGACTACAGCTCTCAGAATCCAGCTGGCTCAGGCTTCTGGGAGTTGGAGTCAAAAACACCTGGAGGACCACAGGTTGGACACCACTGGCCTAGATCCTACATCGCCTGCTTAGTCATGAATGCATAACATCTTTTGGCCTGATCCTCCAACTCATCTTGACAGACAGCAGCTTCACCAAGCAAAGGATATCTGTTCTATTGCCAAGCAGGGAGCAGCAGGGTGATGTTTCCATCTTGCTCCCACCACAGAGCTATTGGTACAACCATCAGAAGCCGGACCTCTGTTACAACTCCTTCTTGCACAATAGCTCACTCGTGGGAACAGGCTGAAAACATTATCCTACTATGCCTTGATTGGCAGCAGAACAGAGCTCCATCATTCAGTGCAGCTACTGGCTATTAAGGTAGGTTTGGGGGGACATTAACTATCAGGGAAAATAAGTGTTGTGATTAGAAATCTATGCAGAGTTGGAAGAGACCACGAGGGCCATCCAGTCCAACCCCCTGCCATGCAGGAAATCACGATCAAAGCATCCCCGACAGATGGCCATCCAGCCTCTGTTTAAAGACCTCCAAGGAAGGAGACCCCACCACGCTCCGAGGGAGTGTGTTCCACTGCCGAACAGATCTTACTATCAAAAAGTTCCTCCTAATGTTGAGGTAGAATCTCTGTTCCTGGAGCTTGCATCCATTGTTCCATGTTCCAATTTCTGAAGCAGCAGAAAACAAGTATAAAATATGTTTTATACAATGTTTGAACATGGATGTAAAAAATGTTCAGTATGTTCCTAGTTTTAAAATGTGCTTGCTTTCTGTTGTCAAGTTGACACAGCAGGGCTGTGAGGTACAGTTTAAAGGGAACAAATGTTTTGTTTTGAAAGGTGGTGCCATTTTGGCTGAAGATGTTTTCCATGACCAACTGTATTACATGTATGATTGTGTACAGGAACCTCAAACTAGTACTGTGATGGCAAATTCTCCCATGCATGACAATTGTGTGCACTTGATGCATCAGAGATTTAGCCATGCTAGCTTTAAAGTTTTTAAGCAGGTGCCTGAAATGGTAGATAGGTGGAATTTGAGGGGATGTCAGAGGTACCTGGATTGTCAAATTTGTAAGGGATCGAAATTGAAGGTCCTTCCTTTTCCCAAGCATAGTGACAGAAAGTCTGAAAGAATCCTTGAGTTGATCCATATGGACCTGACTGGCCCCTGTCCAACATCCTTGGGAGGAGCCAAGTATGTCCTCGTTTTGGTTGATGATTTCAGTCATTTTTCCTTTGTGTTCTTACTCAAGTGTAAGGATGAGACTTTTCAGACTTTCAAAAATTGGATGGGTTATGTTGAGAGACATTTCTCTCAGAAATTGTCATCACTCCAGTCAGATAGGGGAGGGGAATTCATGTCAAATGAGTTCCAGAGGTGGCTGAAGCAGAAGGGAATTTTCCACAGGCTGACGGCCCCTTTTCCCCCCAGTCAGAATGGAGTGGCAGAGAGAAAAATTGGCGTCTTGCAGACAATCAAAGATAGGCTGATGTTTGATGCAAACATTAAACAGAAGTACTGGGGAGAAGCCATGTTGACAGCGAATTATCTGAGTAACCGCATGCCAAGTTTCGTGGTCTCAAATACCCCTTTTTATGTTTTATGGCAAAAAGCCATCTGTAAAGCACATTAGGACCTTTGGATCCTATGCATGGGTAAATATCCCCAAAGTAATCAGAAAAAAAGGGGAGCCTAAAGTTAGGAGGCTGAGATTCCTAGGCTACGAACAGGCTAGCAGAGCCTGGCATTTCGTCTTGCCAGATGGGAAGGTTTTGATTTCCAGAAGTGCTGAGTTTGAGGAACATGCTAACTGGAATCATGTTCACTCTAACCCAGAAGTAATTCTACCGTCACTCGTGGATGAGACACAGCCTAACCAGCAGCAACAGCAGGCTGCTGGATCAGGCATTGACAGTTCCCCAAAATTGGGAGGGGGAAGTTGAAAGCAGGGGTCCTCTGATACAGAAAATGAATCAAATGCAGATTCTGACAGTGATCAAGCTGAGCCTGTCATTCCCCGACGCTCTAACAGAGAGACAAGGGGAGTGCCTCCTCTGAGATTCACTGTGCAAAATGTAAAAGTGTGTCAAGTGACTTTTGAACCTGACAGTTTTGCTGATGTCCTGAAGTTGCCTCAAGAACAGCAAAAAAAGTGGAAACAGGCAATGGAAAGTGAAATGCAAGCCATTAAAAATCATCAGGTTTATGATATTATGCCATTGCCAGCAGGGCAGAAAGCTATAGATTGTCGCTGGGTGTACAACCCCCCCCCCACAAATGCATGATGGCAATGTTAAGTACAAAGCATGTTTGGTGACAAAAGGATATTCACAGATAAGGTATCTGAATTATGATCAAGTTTTTGCCCCCACTGCCAGAGCACAAAGTATTAAAATTGCTTTGTCTGTTGCAAGCCTGCATAAACTCCAAGTTAATCACTTTTATATAGAGACTGCCTATTTGAATGCCCCACTGGATGAGTGCATATATGTTGAACAGGCTCCTGGATTTCACAGTGGGGGACCAGATCATGTGTACAAACTTAAAAAGGCTTTATATGGATTAAAGCAAAGTGGGAGGTGTTGGTACCTATGTTTGGATGAACAGCTGAAAAATGTTGGTTTTCAAAACAGCATTGCTGATCCATGTTTGTACACAAGAGGTGTCAACCAGAATTATGAAATCCTTATCGCATTCGTAGATGATTTATGCCTAATTACCCAAACTGACATTCAAGTACAGAAGTTTAAAGAAGAACTAGGTTCAAGGCTCAAACTTGAAGACCTTGGTCAAATTAAAAACTATTTGGGAGTGGATTTTCAAAGGCTTGAAAATGGTGATTTTAAGATGAGCCAAGGTCAGAAAATTGAAAAGGTCCTAGATCTTTGTAACATGTCTCAATGTAAACCTGCACGAACTCCTATGTGTTCAGATTTCATAAGTATTACAGATAATAGACTGTTTAAGCATCCTGATCTTTTTCATTCTGTAATTGGAAGTTTGTTGTACATTGCAAAATGGTCTCGCCCTGATATTGAATATGCTGTTAATATTCTGTCCAGGAAAGTGTCAAAGCCAACCCAACATGATTGGCAAGGTTTGAAGAGGTTGCTCAGATATTTATGTGGAAGCATAAATCATGGTGTAATAATTAGTTCAAAAGGTTGTCATGAGCTAAGAGCTTTTCTAGATGCCAATTTCACCAACGAAATTTCCGATACAAAATCTAATTCAGGAATGATTATTTTTTTATGCTGACACTGCCATTCATTGGAGATCAAAAAAACAGTCAACTATTGCTTTAAGTTCTGCAGAGGCAGAATTTGCAGCTCTGTTGAGCCTGGTCATTGGACTGATTTTTTTGAAGCAGATTTTTAGTGATTTGGGTATCCCAATTCCAGGGGCTATTAAAGTTTTTGAAGATTCTCAAGCTTGTATAACAATGGCAACTGCACAGGGGGTGAAAAACAGGACTAAACATGTTGCTGTAAAATTTCAAAATGTAAGAGAAGCTGTTCAAAGTGGTTTAATTGGTTTGGTTTATTGTCCTAGTGAAGAGAATGTGGCAGATTTGTTTACCAAAGCATGGGTCAAATCATGCATAACTATTTGTGCAACAAGTTGGGTATAATGTCTGAAGTGTGAAATATATTTGCCTGGATGAAAAATTAGAGGGGTGTCGGGGAAAATAAGTGTTATGATTAGAAATCTATGCCCCCCTTTGGGTAATTTTGGTCACCAGACAAAGTGGCGCCCACTAGTCTGGTTGGGGGCCATAAATCTGTCTATTGATGTTTTGGTTTCTGTTTTGCTTCCAAGGCCAGAAAAGCAGAAACAAAACTTTTGTTTCTCCTCATGAGGTTGGATCCTTGAGAGGAATTTAAAAATATATAAGTAGGGAGGGATTTTGGTGCCAGTTGCTTAAGAACTCAATTTTCCCTCGATTTAGTTCTCAAGAAGTTTTGGACCATACAGAAGCAGAGATGAATGCTTTCTGTACTTTGTTTTGACTTTGTTATCGTTTACTTTTCTTTGTAATAAAAGCTATGAAAGGAATCTTAAGCTTTCATGAGAATTCTTTACCAGAGGTATGCAAGTTTTGCTTAAAACGCACGTTTTTGCTGCAAATACTAAAACAAATCTCACTGCTTGGCTAAGCAGAGAGAGAACGGACTTTGCATTTTCCGCAACATTAACAATCATGGCAGTGATGCCACTATCTTGAATCTGTAGTTATTACTGAACACAGAACAGTTACAGATCTGTAACTCTAGCTTATGAATCCATAACTGCCAATGTTCTTATTTATATATATAAAAAAAAGACACATTTAAAAACTGGAATGGCAAAACCATATTGAGCCTATGAGCTCATCTTGAGAGCTTCAGTAATCCTTCTGTTCTTCCTGATTCATTAGTCCCAGAGCGTGGAATGTTACTTTTTCAGGCAACAGTTCTCACAATCTCCCATCCAGCATGACCAGTAATTTTTCTAAACTCTGATAAAGATCTTGGTGATTATCAGCTTAGACAAATCTTGAATTCTGTTTTTTTGGCCACTCTAGAGAGAAACTTGAAGGGTAATGTAGTAACCAGAGCAGGGATGGAGAACGTGTGACCCTCCAGATGTAGATGGACAGCAACTCCCATCATTGGCTAGGATGGATAATGGGAGCTGCTGTCCAACAACATCATCCCTGGTGGTGCAGTGGTTAAATGCCAGTCCTGCAAGCCACTACGTTGCAAGTTCGATTCCAGCGGGCTCCAAGGTTCACTCAGCCTTCCATCCTTTCGTAGGTCGGTAAAATGAGTACCAGCCTTGTGGGGGCAATTAGCTAACACACATTGGAAACTGTTTAATGCAGTGTAGATGTGTAAATAGCTATTGCTTAAAACAATTTGTAAGCCGCTCTGATAGCCATTGTGGCTGAAGGGCAGGGTATAAATACCTAAATAATTTTTTTAAAAAAATCCACACCTTGGGTTAGAGTGTCCAGACAAAAGATCCAGATTCAAATCCCCACTTGGCCATAGACATCACTGGATGATATTGGGCTAAACATTATCTTTCTGTCTACTCTACCTTAAAGGGCTGTTGTGAATAGAGAATAGAAGGAGAATTGTGCCACCCGGATCTTTTCGGGAGAAGAGCAAGATAAAAATGTCACCATTCAATCAAAACCAAATAACTGACTTACTTAAACATAGGGAATTTAAGACTTAAGGGGAAAGAAGCAGAAAAATCTCTTTACCTGACTCCTTTGCACGAAGATATCCCTTCCAGCTCTTATGAAGTCAGCAGCATCAAAACATGGTTCAAATTCAGTTGTGACAAATTTGCCTTGAGCAGCCAGCTTGTGCCTGTCTTCCACAGTGCGGATGGGATAATCCTGGTTTAAGGAAGATAGAATGCACACTGAATGGTGAAAAATAGGGTCTCAGCTGTTGCTGAAACAGGTCTGAAATCTGGAGAAACAGAGTGGAATATTTGGGAAGAGTGTTGTCCTTTGGTTTTATAGAGACCCAAGCCTGAATACATGCTCAGCTGTGAACTCAAAACTACCAGATTAATGTATAACTATAAACCTCAGCTAGCTCCATGCATCATCTGTATAATGGGAACATCAGTTGCTGAGCCTGTTAAAATGTAGTTAGTAAAGTAGGGATGCAGTCAGATCCAAATAACTGATTACATCCATTCATATTTTTTATAGATTAGAAACCACAATTCACCCATAAAGGTTCTCAGAGATGTTATCATTCAGCATTAAAAGAAGACAAATACTCTATAACAGTAACAATAACATTACCATATAAGAGGCATAAAAACTATCCAACCAACCAACCAACCAACAAAATGGTTGTTTAAAAACAACATTTAAAATGCCTGGGAGGGAAAGGAATATTATGATTTGGTACCAAAAATAAAGCAATTTTGTGCCAATGGAGCCTACCAAAACCTGTCAACCTGATGCTCAGAGGCACCTTGGCCATAGAGGTGGCACAGTGGTTAAATGCCAGTCCTGCAAGCCACCACATTGCAAGTTCGATTCCAGCGGGCTCCAAGGTTCACTCAGCCTTCCATCCTTTCGTAGGTCGGTAAAATGAGTACCCAGCTTGTGGGGGCAATTAGCTAACACACATTGGAAACTGTTTAATGCAGTGCAGATGTGTAAATAGCTATTGCTTAAAACAATTTGTAAGCCACTCTGATAGCCTTGTGGCTGAAGAGCGGGGTATAAATAACTAAATAAAAAAAAAATAGAGCAGGTTCCAGGTCTGAGGAGGCACTGCCAGATTATCCTCTGATGGACCCCCTCTTCTGTCAGCAGGCACTGAAGTGACCTGGCAATGACAAATAACATCACTGCTAGGAGTGAGCAGCAGGTGGTAGAGAACTGCCTTCTGGTAGCATTGCCTTGGGACATCACTGGATATTAAAATGGCTCCCAGTCCCTGTTGGTTGCTATGGCCTTACACTATCAGTGGGCCTTGTTCAAGCCCCAGCAGATACCTAAGGATGCCATCTGCATGGCCCAACAGCTGTCCATGTTTTCTATTGTGGCTGGCTATTGCAAGGGCAAAAAAAAGACTGTGACAGGCTTTATATCCTCATGATGACTGCTCCCAATCACTGGCAGGCAATAAATAGGACAGGCTGTATATTGCAGACCATACCTTATGTGTATAAGCAGGAGGTACAAAATGTCTCCTATTTCCAACTCTGGAGAACCAGGGGGACTAAGGCCAAATCCACAGTACACATATAATCCAGTTTGAAACTGGGTTACTTGCCATGGCTCCTTCCTATGGAATCCTGGGGTTTGGAGTTTTACAAGGTCTTTATCCTTCTCTGTCCTGGAATTTGTAATTTTACAAAGTCTTTAGCCTCCTCTGTCAAAGTATGCTGATACCTCATCAAACTACAAATCCCAGGATTCCATAGGAAGGAGCCATGGCAAATAATCCAGTTTCAAACTGGATTATTCTTGTAGTGCATCCCTACATGGACCAATAGTTTGACTTAAGAGCAGAAGATCACTGCTGATCACAACTGTGCCCACAGCTATTTCCCAGAAATCAGACTGCTATATCTCAGATACAACTAAAGGTTTTCTAGGGCTGTTTGGACAAGATGGAGAGAGTCATCAGTGCAGAAGTCATCTGGAAAGCCAACAGATAATACCTGGTCATAAAGTTCATCAGCCATTGTGGGCTTTGGTGCTGTGGTCCATTTGGCACCTTGGCGAAAGTATTCTTTAATTATTGGCCTGTATGCTCTGTACTCAAAGAAGCGGGCACGCCAGGCCATTGGAGCTTCAATGATTTCATTTCCAACAACCAGCAAAATGTCTCTGGGCATGGCTGCATACATACCTGCCAAAGAGAACACACACACCTACACATGACAATCCTATTTATTCTATTTTGTGCAGCAATGCTCATTACTAATATATTAGATAGATCATGTTCACATGCTACAACAAACTGTACTGCAGTTCATTGGAATCCAACTTGTTCTAATTTGTGAATCTGTCTCAGAGGATTAACAATCCTCTGTTAATCAGCCACAAAGTACTATTAGAATTCATAGTTTATTGTTAATGTATGAACTGTAGCTTATTTAAACAATGGTTTCCCATAACATCTGAACCTGCAATCATGGCTTATTCCTTGGATTCTGCCCCCAGCAGCTTACCCTGAAACAAGAGATGATAAAAGCAATGGAATTAAAAAAAAAAAAAAACAGAAATGGGGATGACAAGCCATGCTTTGTGTAATTATCTGTCATGCAAAAATATTGTACAAACATAATAATAGTTAACACAAACCATGGCTTAATACAACATGCAAATATAAGCAGTATATTAATGGCAGCGTAACAGTGAAAGTCCAAAAAAATGTTAGTGAATTTTTAATTTTGGCAAATGTCGATAAATTCTGTTAACACCCTTCAAAGTACACAATAAATGTGATAGGCAGCATTATTGGGTGTATGCCTTTTCAGGCACTGATGAAATCTGTAAATCCCAGGATTCCATAGGAAGGAGCCATGGCAAATAATCCATTTTCAAATTGGAATATTTGAGTAGTGTGGATTTGGCCTCTTTGTGTGTGTATAAGACAGTGAGCGAGAGAATATGGCTTTTTCTGAAATATTATGTACTACGTTCAGGTGACTAAAGCACATGCAACACTCGTACAAATACCATTTCACTAAGGTACTGAGCCCCAGTACCAGCTAGCAGTGGGGAGGAGATGAGCGTCCAGGCTTTAAAGCTATCTCATGCACCAAAACCCCCAAAGTTCTCCTCCCCAGCACCCCACCTAGGGAAACAGAGCAATTTCCGTGAGATGTCAGCCAGCATCCTGCAATTTGGCATCTATACATGTAAAGGCCAAGCCATGTGTTACATTAATCATGTGATTAGTGGCCACAGTAGGAGGCATGCTTCATCCATTCTTAGGTATAGGAAAGAACATTCCTTGTCCTCTCAATTCCTGTCTTTCTTGTCTGGTCGTCCAAGGAGGAGATGCAGTTAGATTTCAGCTGCAACGTATTATTCATGAATTTCTTAGGGAGGGAAGTTTTCCATCTTGTTTAAAAGAAGCAGTGTTACACCCGCTTCTAAAAAAATCCCTCCTTGGACTCCCTGGACTTTAACAACTATAGACCAGTATCAAATCTCCCTTTTTGGGGGCAAGGTGATTGAGAAGGCAGTTGCCACCCAACTGCAGGCAGTCTTAGATGATATGGGTTTTCCAGACTCATTTCAAACAGGCATCAGAGCAGGATATGGAGCTGAGACTGCTATGGTCACCTTAGTGAATGATCTTTGCCTGAGCATTGACAGAGGGAGTGTGCCCCTGCTGGTGCTTTCGAACCTCTCAGTGGTGTTCGATGCCATCAACCATGGTATCCTTCTGGAACTCCTGAGGGGTTGGTAATCAGGGGCACTGTGCTTCAGTGGTTATGGTCCTATCTCTCAGGCAGGTTTCAGGCAGTGGTGCTTAGGGATAGCTATTCCTCAAAAAAAGAGCTGCTATATGGCATACCACAAGGTGCCATCCTATCCCCAATACTCTTGAACATCTACATGAAACTGCTGGGAGAGATCATCTGGAGGCATGGGGCAGGGTGCTATCAGTATGCTGATGACACCCAAATAAATTTCTCCATAGCTTCAAAAATAGCATCAGCTAAGGATAGTGTGTCTCCTCTGAATGAATGCCTGGAGGAAGTAATGGGATGGATGAGGGGGGGGGAAACTGAAACTGAATCCAGACAAGATGGAGTGCTTACTGTCAAGAGTCCTAACCTGGGGTTGGAAGTGTGTCGACCAGTCCTGGACCTGTATTTTTAATTCTGTTTTTTTCAACCCGCTGTTCCTGCTCCTTGCCTGTTCTCTTCCCCCAACTACTTTTCCTCTCACATTTTCATTTCCTTTCTCATTTTTGTTTCTTAAAACGAAAGGTTTATAATTAAATGTTTGTACTTTATGCATCCTGTGAGCCACTTTGAGTACCCAAAAGTAAAAGAAAGGGGGACCAGTACAGATCTAATGGCTAAGGAAAGGAATTCATGATAATAACAAAGACATAGAAGCAAATGCTATGTCAGCTTCTCAAGTTACAAGCCATTCAACATCAACAAATAGTACCGGTGGATTCAAAGTCAGGTGTTTTATACTTGGTTGACCAGTCAAGGGGTTCAGGCCTCTTCACAACCACTCCTTCCATTTTTAAAATATTGCACATCTCTTCAATTTCAGCAATTGCTTTTTTTACGTGATCTTCAGGGAAGCTCTGGCCTCCATGCATCTGGTAAAAACTCCAGTACTTCTCGTAGGTGTTGGCCTAGTGATCAATAATAAAAAAAAGGGGGGGAGGCAAATGTAAAGCATGTCTGCTGCTTGAAGTTGCAGAGAATTAACTTCCTATTCCTTTACCAATAGCTTAATAATAAAAGGTAGGGAAACTTCATTCAGTCTTGATGTACAGATAGCAATCATATGGCACGCAGGAGAAATTTGCATAAGAGAAGGTGGGATGCTAGCTGGCTGGGGAATTCTGGGACTTGTAGTCCCTAAAAGTAACTTTTCCAAACTATGCATGAAATTCAGTGCAGCATAGTGGATACAGTGCTAAGTATCAACTGGGAAGCTTCGCTTCAAGTCCTTGCTGAACTACCAAATATCCTAGATAGTCTTGGTCCAGTTCGTATCTGTCTTACCTCTTTTGTAGGATTCTTGCAAAGATTACAAAGGAGAGAGGCATATTTTTGGAAGAACTGCAAGGTAACAATTAAAACCCTTGGTCAGGCATCAGGCAGGCCATCTCCAGCTAGGGTTCCCAGATTTCATGGCCTGGCCTTTCTGCTCCAGTCCTCCAGGCAAGGGGAGGAATCTCAGGGCAAACGCACTGCCTTGAAAAGTGTGTGAACAAGTATATTTGCCTCATTTGTTAGACTTGGTGTTTTTTATGTGAATGGCATACTCTGAACAATTGTCTTTGATGCTTACTGTATCCTGCTTCATGACATCACCAGGGCCCACTCCCTATGAGAACACCCTTGTAACCTTACCAGGGTCCACTTCCTATGACATCACAAGGGGTCATTTGTATGTCTCCTGACCTGATAATCTTCACTCCAGACCAAGGAGCCTTTAGTAGAATATAGTATCACCCCCCCGTATCTGCGGATTCGCCATCTGCTGATTGTTATCTGCAGATGGCGACAGTGAGGGGTGGATGGAGGAGGGAGGGAAGGAGGAGAGCTCGTATCCTTCCTCCCTTCTCCATGGGGGAGCTTCCGGCAGCATGGCGGAGCTGGCAAAGGGTGAATGGGGAATGGAGGGACGAGGCGATCTCCCCTTCCTCCCTTCTCCACAGGGCGTGGCTGGGGTCTGGTGATGAAGGAACCAGCATTCGCTATTATCGGCGGATTTTGTTATCTGTGGTGGGGCCCAGAACCAATCCTCTGTGGATACAGGGGTCCTACTATACTTTCAAATGCATCCTTCAACCAGATACTCACAGTGTTCTGATCAGTACCAGACGGTAAGTTACTACAGTTGACCCTCCACATTCACGGCTTTCACACTCGCGGTTTTGATTACTCGTGGTTTAGCCCCAAGCCCCCTCGGGAAGGCTGGCGAGAGATGGGGCAACCTCCTGCCTGCGCCTTCCCCGGCCTCCCACAGGTGGCTCCGAGGCTTCTAAGCCACTGAGTCTGCTCAGGAAGGCCGGGGAGAGACCGGGCAGCTCCCCTCCCACCCACCCGCTGCCTTCCCTGGCCTTCCTGAGGGGGCTCCGGGGCTTCTGAGGCCCAGAGTCCCCTCAGGAAGGCCGTGGAGAGGCAGGGCAGCGTCCCGCCCGCCTGCCCGCTGCCTTCCCCCGCCTTCCTAAGGGGGCTCCGGGGCTTCTAAGGCCCGGAGTCCCCTCAGGAAGGCCGCGGAGAGGCAGGACAGCTTCCCACCCGCTGCCTTCCCCAGCCTTCCTAAGGGGGCTCCTGGGCTTCTAAGTCCTGGAGTCCCCTCAGGAAGGCTGGGGAGAGGCCAGCCAGGCTGGCCAGACTCCCTCCCGCCGCCTCCCTCCCTCTGGGGGAGGTCGCAGGAGGAGCTTTTGTTATTCGTGGTTTTTCCACATTCACGGGGGTCTCAAGACCCTAACCTCCGCGAATGTGGAGGGACAACTATATTTTAATTTTCCACAGTATAACAGAGCAGGAGCGAAGAACTTTTCTTCCTGATGTGCCAACACAACTTGCCTGGCCTTTGAGTACTACACAGCTTGATTTGACTTGGGTGAGTGGGGATGCCATTTGCTGTTCTGCCCCAGGCAGCAAAATGTTTTCATCCAGCCCCCATCCGTGGAATGCATGCACAAACACATCTCACATATGTGTCGTATGTGCCTGCCACGTATTAAGGCTTTAAATGAGCCAATCAATAAGTTAATACGGCTGTTAAAAAAAAACAACCACCACCATCCAAGCTGTTAAAAAAAAATCCACAAGGCAGTTTGCCCAGACAGCACTGAACATCTGTAACTGTATTTAGGTTTAAGTAGGGAAATGCTAAGAAGGACATAGACAACTGGAAGATGAATGACTTCAGTAGCAGATGCAGCCAAATATACAGTATGAGGCCCAAGATAAGAGAACTTCTGCCAGCAAGACAGAATCCTGTAGCCTTAGAAACAGTCTGGGGTGAAACTCTGTAACATGACCTACACATGCTGCCTGCTCAGCAATTCACAGATTATATTTAGAAACATTTGTTTTAAGCTATCATATATATACATACATATATACTCACACACACACACACACACTTGTTTTAAAAAGACCACCTTCACTTGTTACTCTCTCAACTGCATTTCAGTGGTTAAACAGACCTCTATGTAGGGTTGTCAGAGTGAAAACTGGAAAGAGCTCCTGTCCCTTTAAAAAATCATAGAACTGGAAGGGACCATAAGGACCATCCAGTGGAATACACAATCAAAGGAACTTCAGCAACTGTTGCTTGTCACACAACCAGGTAAAAGCAACACCTGCTGAAATCCTCCCTTCTACGCAACGTTTAAGGGGACAGGAGCTATTTCCAGTTTTCACTCTGGCAAACCTATGCCTATGGGAAGTCCAAAAAAAGCAGGACATTCGTGCAAGAGCACCTAAGAACAAGTCCTGCCTGGAAACTGCTACAAAGAATTCATGGCTGTAATGTGGGAGGTGATTTATAGCCAGTCATGCTGAGCAGAGGTTGATCTGATCATTTTCAAGTGCCATTTGATTGTTATCAGTTTGCTAAAGAGAATATTTTCCTCCACATAAAATCACACACACCTGCAAAATCAACAAAGACTTTCCTTCCACCTGCTCTCCCAAACAAAATGTGTGCCAATAAATGAACAAACCATCTGCCTTAATGAAAGCTCCAGCCTGAACTGTCCATGCAGCTATACACATTTGAAATTCTCCAAACACGTTTCAACTTAGCATCTGTTTCCATTTAAAATCTTGCATTGACATGCACAGCATATTCACTAATGGAACAAATATGTCGCTAAGGTTTACTGCTTCGCTTGCAGACACCATGGCATTTTGTTGTTGTGATACACGCTGATGGAACAATAGGGCCACTCAAGAGTAAAAATCCCACCCCCTGCCCCAAAGCTTTCCAAAAGTAAGATTTGGAAAACTAACATTGGACTGACAATGTATTTGTATATATTCTGCCTGTGGGATTCTAGGAGCTGTACTCCAAACATTAACTTTTCCAAGATATGCAACACGTCTCCTCAAAAATAATTCCTATTTTGTTCATTGGGGTGAGAACCAGGATAGCGTAGTGGTATGAGTGCTAGGCGAAGACCCTCGGAGACCAGGTTTTGAAAAAAACAACCCCACCCAACCAGGGAAACCCGCTGGGTGACCATGGGCAAGCCACACTCTCTCAAGCCTCAGAGGAAAGCAATGGCAAACCCCCTCTGATGAAAACTTGACAAGAAAACCCCCAGTAGGGTTGCCATATGTTAGAAATGACTTGAAGGCTCACAATAGCAAATCAGTAGGGTGGGAATTATGTAAAGCTGTCGATCCTGTTGGGTTGTAACTTCTAGCAGCCCAACTCAGTATAACCCCTGGTGACAAATGCAGGGAACTATAGTCTAACACCTTCTTGAGAACTGCATGATTGTCACCACCACCTCAGCTTATGCCCTTGTATGTGTATTTTGGATGGTAGCCTCATTAAATGCAGAAGCAAGAGGTATTTAATTTATAGTGGGATGATCCACTAAAAGCCCTGGTCTCCAAGGCAATCTTATTTGACTCCTGGCAACCCTGAGAAGTTCCTGTTGGACACATCGGAAACCTTCAAGTTGGGCAAGAGAGAGATTCCAACACTTTAACCTTCTCCCTGTTTGAGAATGTAAATGTAACATGATGTAATGAGCACACTTAGAATTGGACTCCATGTATGTTTAAAGTCAGGCATATGGAACACAGCATCCTCCAGATGTTGATAGACATCCCTCACCAGTGGCTATGCTACCTATGACTGATGAGAGTTATCATTCAACAACATATGGAGAGCCACATATTCTCAACCCTTGTTCTATGCTTAAAGCCTTACTGTTACAAGTCACTGGCCTTTACAGTGGGGTTCCAGGTGAAAGACTGCTGTCTAAAGAAGAGAGTAGAAAGATTTTCCTTGGGTTTTTTCCGGGCTGTGAGGCCGTGTTCTGGAATAGTTTCTTTCTGACGTTTCGCCTGCATCTGTGGCTGGCATCTTCTGAAGATGCCAGCCACAGATGCAGGCAAAACATCAGAAAGACTCTTCCAGAACACGGCCTCACAGCCCCCCAAAAAACCCCAAGGAAAATCTATGGATGCCGGCCGTGAAAGCCTTCGACTTCACAGAGTAGAGAGAATCCAACAGAGAACACAGAATCTGGCTAGAACTTGCAATTCTATTAAGAAGGGAGACAGGTGCAGCTTAAATACCCTAAAGGCACCAATTCCTGTCTAATCTTGGAAGCTAAGCAGGGTCAGCCCTGGTTAGTACTTGGATGGGTGTCCACCAATGAATAACAGATGCTGTAGGCTATATTTCATAGGAAGCAACTGGGAAAACCACCTCGGAGTATTTCTTGAGGTCGCCATATGTCAACAGGCAACTTGAAAGCACATACACACATGAGGGAGAAATAAAAGGATCAAGTCATTTTTCAGTCATGAAATAATATCTGTTTGTGTGGATGTATGCAAAATTTCAAGCTAACACCTCAACACAATTCTTCATTTGCATAAGAAGAAAGTTATGGATGCAGATTAGTAGCTAACCTAACAGCATGCACATCTTGCATAACTGAAAAGTATAATTAAAAATCTGGTTATCTCTACCCTAAACTTGATGTTGTTGGGTTTTTTTAAAAAAAAATAGTGCTTTTAATTGATTCTAAATAAATAAGCAAACCAATGAAATGTGAACAACAGAAGGTGTTCTGTCAGAACACCTCAGTCCTTTCCATGTACAAAAATTTCTTTAAAAGAAAGCTATTATACCAGAAATTTAACCAGACTGCAAAGCATGACAGTGTTGCTGTCAACAGTAAGCCTGCTGTGGAGAAGTCACTTCTGTCAGGAGCCCTGAGAGGTAGCATTTTTGGCAGGTGAGCCTCCTTGTCCATCAGAAGGGAGATTTGGGGACAGACACTATTGGATGCTGGCCCCTAGAAAAAGAGACAGGGACCATCACAGGAAATAGGTCCTATTGTGTCAAATGAAGAGCTAACTACCTTTAGTGGCTTGCTTGTTTGTTTATTGTACTTAAGAACTAAAGAGGTTTCTTAAATGGGCAGTGATAGCTACAGACACTTCCTTCCATGAACATCAATTATCGGTGATGGCTACCAGCTACCACACACACCTCCTAGGCATGGCATGCAGATGTATATTTTAGAAGTTTTATATGTGAATATAAACCAGCAAAGGAGAAAAACATCTGGATTTTGTAGGTCAGCTTGTACACCCATGAATTCACAAACATTATTTGCCTATTTTAAACAGTATTCTCATAAAGACACTGGTACTGTAAGAGGTTGCTTTTCCTGAAACTTCCTCAGTACTCAGAGAAGTGGGTAATTGCTCAAATGAGCAGAAAGCCTGTTAGCCCACCTAATAAATATTTACCTTGACCTCAACGGAAAAAGGAGGCACACAGGCGTTTTCAGCTCTCCCCACAATGACTTCCTCAAGCGGATCCCACTCGTTGTACGAGCAGACGGGGCAATCTTCGGGAACAGGATCATGGGCTTTGTCATCAACAACAGCACAGGTAGTCTGGGAGGCTGCAGTAGCAGCAGCAGCTTGGGTGCTCTGGTAAGTTCGCTGCACCCATCCTGTGAAGACGTGGCAAAGCTTTAGTTGGAAAAACAGAGAGAGGGAAGAGTTACACTCATGTTATGTTAGCCTGCTTAGAATAGATGTTACCAGTCCTTTGAACTTTCATGGCGTTATCATTCAACTAAGTTAGGAATCAAGGGACTAGTCCTCATGGTCTTAGCTATGTAGCCACGTAGTTATAGAGCAACACCCCAGAAGAGCAAGCCATCCTTGTAGTTTGCCTGGAATAATTGAAAGGCACAATGTCTTCTTTTAAAGTTAATTTATATGTGGGCTTTTTTTAACTTGTTGTAAGCTTCTTTGAGTCCCAAGCTGGGGGGGGGGGAAAGTGGGGTAGAAACAACAACAACAATAACAATCCATATAATCTGCTTGTACTAGCAAGCCCATAAATGAATGGGCAACTTGTGGGCCTCCAGAGATTGTTGGATTGCAACTTCCATAACTGCTAGCTCATGCTGGTGGTCAGGAGGCATGAGAGTTACAATCCAACAAAATTAGGAGGACCATAAGTTGTCCACCTCTGCCATCACCCCTTCAACAGGAGAGGCTTTTCTAAGGGCTTGTCTAGATGGGCATTGGGCAATATACCCAGTCTTGCCACCATCTCAGAGCCTTGCAGTCCTGAGAACACAGGGTATTTGCCCTGTTCTGGCCCCAGGCAGTCCTCATAATGACCAGGGCAGAGACAGGGCTACTACAGGGAGACAGTGGGATACAGCCGATAACCCATTTTTAAATAATACCTGTTTTACTCCATTTCTGCCAGGAGGAAATGTATCAGGCCCCACAAGACTGCAAGAACCCATCCCTGCAGGCCAGCCCTTGCCAGCTGCCTTGCTCTCCTGGAAGGCAGGCAGGCAGGAATCCCACAGCACTGGACCAAGAGTGGTCACATGCAGGGGCCCTTGCTCACATATTGTGGGCCAGCTTCCTGCCTTCCGAGACAGCGAGGGAGAGGGTGGTGGCAGCTGCAGTGATGGATTGGCATGCCCATTTGGATTCCGCTCCATTTGGAGGCAGTAAGGGAGAACAACAGGCCTGATCTGTAGCCAGGATACATCTGCAGGGTGTGGATGAGCCCTAACTGTCAAATCCTGATCTCCCAGAAGCAAATGGAACAGATCGCCTCCTGAAGCTGAATGAGAAAGACTATTTGCAGATGGAGGAAGGAGAAAGCAGAGGTGCTTGGGAGAAGAGCCATGTCAACAGGGAGCATTCCATGGACCAAGTCCAAAAGAACTTGCAATGCTGCTCAACAAGACAGAAAAATTCCAAATCTGGCACCCAGGGCAATCCACAAGCACTATAAACATATCTACTCCAAGATGTACACTTGGCAACTGAAATATTTTTTTTCAAGATGTCTCTCCTCTACTCCATACTGAAATATGAAGGGCGGGGGGAACATGCCAAGCAGAAAATAAATTAGTCTAATGGTCAGCAGGAAAGCAAGAAAAATTGCTTGACAAAGCTTAGCTGCCCACTGCCCAGGTTTTCACCACTAAGGGTGAGGAGATTTCCTAGTACAGTACTTCATACATGAATGGGAACTGATTTTATGCCCATGAGAATCTACAAGGACTGCAGGGACCACAAAAAATGGGGTGGGGGGAGTGGCTGAAAGCCTATTTCTGGTTTTGGAAAACTGGCCATTTTTTTTTTTTTAAATGTTAAACAGTATTGACATTGCAAGCAATTTGTGATTTGTGGTTCTTCCTCTTTTTCTTCTTGGGCCAAAAAATGATCAGTCCATAGAATCTGGAGGATTCAAGAACCATAAAAACAGCTGGGGAGGAGGGGCTCCATGTGGCTCCAGGACTGCACTGTGCACAATACTGTACTTAACAATACTTAGAATGGAAGAATGTTGCAATATTAAAATGGACGTATGTTGCTAAATTAGATTGTGTTTGATTGAAGTGGTAAATTCCCTGGGCAGTTTCCTCAGCAGATCCTTCCCCCTGCTGTGAGAATGACTGCTTTGTCTTTGAAGTGTTGATTGCCCTCCATTTAGGGGTTGTATTTTGGTAAACTTGCCAGGAAGATTTCTATTTGCATAGTTTTGGGGATTTCCTCTCCAGGAGTTTGCAAGTCTGCCAATGTGGCTCTGAAATCATTAATGTGCTCATTCAGAAATTTGGGATTTGATAGCTTCAAATTAAGCAACTTCATTATTAATGAAACCGTACTTTCCAAAGACTGAACACCACAGAGATTTTTCAAAGTACCCCATGCTTTTTTAGCTGTTCTCAGTCCTTTAAATTCACAGACTATTCCATCATCTACAGCCACTGAGCTGGCTGGCTGGTAGGGGGCAGGCTTTCCAGCCAGGTGGCTGGCTAGAGCGGGGGCAAAGTCTATATTTTAACTTAAAAATTGGGGGGTCGTCTTATGCACCCAGTCATCTTATACGCCGGAATATACGGTATATTTCTAATTCATTGTCTGGGGTTTGTTTCTCCCGGAAGCCAGGCAAGTGTCCCTCAGTGCGTGACCAAGGCCGGACACATGCAGGGGTCCTTCAGTGACATGTTGTAGGCCCCCTTCCTGGCTTCTGCATTAGCAGGGGAAATGGTGGCAGCTGCAGCAACGAGCCAGTGTTCTGTTTGGATGCCAGACAGTTTTCTCCAGATAACAGAGGCAGAACAGGCCAGATTTGGAGCCAGGATATGCCAGCAGGGAGCCGGCATATCCTGGCTAGTGTAAATGAGCCCGGTGTCTGCCATATGGCCTGCCCTGCTTGCTGCTTTCAGCTATGGTGTCATACCCTGTCCACTGCCTATACTGAAGTCAAATTCAGCTATCATTATAGCCCACTCTGCTGCAGAATCAGTGAGTTAGTGGGGTGGGAGCATCTTGTCTTTTGTCTCAGATGAGAAATTTTCATGGGCCACATTTAGTTTTCTTGGGCCCATGTGAGCAGCACTTGTAGTGCAGCCTAGCTTTGTCCAAAGGCCTCACCATGTATTTTTTTAATTAATATTTTATTTGTTCCATATGTCTGTATATTTCTGGTGTATGGTCAGCAGCCTGGCAGCAGCTCTTTGCCACACTGCAAATATATGAGCGCATACCCAATTTGGCAGGGACGGTCCTGATTAATCCTCTGTCATCCCAGTTTTTAAAATGTCCCAGTTTCTCTCTCCTTTTCCCAGTTTCCCCCTTTGTCCTGGCTTGCAAACTCAGTTCAAAAGTACTTTACACTCAATTAAGTCAGCAGGGTGGAAAGGAGAGGAGGGGGAGAATCTTTCCATTGGCTCAGGCAAAAGCAAACTGCTGCAACCTCTCCTAGCTTATCTGTTGTTCCTCGTTAATAACTTTTGGTATGTTGACCACACTCTGATGTTGCTTGGCCACAGGTGTCCCAGTTTTTGTCTGTGAAATGTTGGAGGGTGTATGAGTACTTGGGAAAGTTCCCTTTCAGACTCCCAGAATCTCCTAACCAGGCAGACAGTGGAAACCACAATGTTGAACCCGAGGAGTCTTCCTAGGATAAAGCTCCCCATTGTGTTTCATTGACCATCTTCAGTCCGAGTTAACTGCAACAGTGGTCCAGGCTTTCAGACCTTTTACCCTCTTCTGCAGAGCTAAACATTCCAATCCCAGCCACTTAACAGAAGGCGCTGCAGTTGTTCCGCACCAGCTGCTGGGAACGGCTAGACAGCAAAGGTGCCTCCAAGCAAATATGCCCCTCTCCCCTTGCAGAGGGTTAATGATCAACATTCCCAACCCAATATGGGAGGGGTATGCAGGCCTGCTGGCTCAGCAAAAGAGAGCCAGTCATGGGTTTGGCGGGAGGCGGGAGAGGGAATCTTTCCCTACAAGAGGCATTTTGGAGGATGGAAAGGGAATACTTGGCAGAAGGTTAGTCCAGCTCAAGGCCATTAACCAGGTCGATCAGTGTAAAGGTGCTAGCTCAGAGATGAGAGGCCTTCGGAGTGTCTGTAGCAAGGCTGGTCTCTCAGGGCAAGAACAGAGCCAATCCTAACAGGAAAGCAGTCAGCTACTTGGAGAAAAATGACCAGGGTACCTTGGCAGCCTCTTCCTGGACAGAAAGTGCCTTAAGAAAGGAACAGATGTAGTCGGCTCACAGCTGCTGTCATTGTTGTTTAGTTTCAAACAGTATGGGATCAGTCTCTCATAGCTCTTAACTCTGCCCTAAATCCAATTTTTAATCATACATAGTCCCATTCAATCAAGAGAAACAAAGGGGCTTACTGCACTCCAAAGTAAAGCGGCAATGCAGCAGGAAGGTTCCGTTTTCCATGCTGCCTTACTGAACAATGTTGATGTTCTTCCAGTGTTCTGCCATTCCGGTCCCATGGGAGACCAAGGTAAAATGGTTAGCATAGAATCATAGAATTGCAGAGTTGGAAGAGACCACGAGGGCCATCCAGTCCAACCCCCTGCCACACAGGAAATCACAATCAAAGCATTCCCGACAGATGGCCATCCAGCCTCTGTTTAAAGTCCTCCAAGGAAGGAGATCCCACCATGCTCCGAGGGAGTGCGTTCCACTGCCGAACAGCTCTTACTGTCAAAAAGTTCCTCCTAATGTTGAGGTGGAATCTCTGTTCCTGGAGCTTGCATCCATTGCTCTGTGTTCCAGTCTCTGGAGCAGCAGAAAAAAAAAGCCTGCTCCATCCTCAGCGTGACATCCCTTCAAATACTTAAACAGGGCTATCATATCGCCTCCTAACCGTCCTTTTTCCGGGCTAAACATACCCAGCTCCCTAAGTCTCTCCTCATAAGGCATCATTTCCAGACCTTTCACCATTTTAGTTGCCCTTCTCTGGACACACTCCAATTTGTCAATATCCTTTTTGAATTGTGGTGCCCAGAACTGGACACAGTATTCTAGGTTAGGTCTGACCAAGGCAGAATAGAGCGGCACTATTACTTCCCTTGATCTAGACACTATACTTCTATTGATACAGCCCAAAATCGCACTGGCCTTTTTAGCTGCCGCATCACATTGTTGACTCATGTTCAACTTGTGGTCTACTAGGACTCCTAGATCCCTTTCGCACGTAGTCTTGTTCAGCCAGCAAAAAGATACAGTTTTACTCCAGTCTCCCATGCGACCGGAATGGCAGAATGCCAATGTCATGCAGTAAGGTAGTACAGAAGATGAACCTTCCTGCTGCACTGCCGTTTTACTTTGGAGTGTTAAGCCCCTTAATCAAATACCTTTGAATGTTTCATTGATTCAATTGGTTACTCTACTTAGGATTAACAACTGGATTGAGGCCACAGAGGTTCCCTACATGTCAATCTAAGAAAAAAATGAGATGTCTAAGTTCAAGAGACCTAGAAGCTCAAAGTCTAGGGAGTAGCTTTAGTAGCCAGTGAGAAAAGAGTACACTTTGCAAATTCTCCAAGACATTCCCTGCTGCTATTTTGCCCAGTGTTAAACATGACAATGTCTCCATCCATAAGCCTCAGGATGACTTGCCTATAACAAATACATTTTACACAAACACACATATACACAAACATAAACAGTTGAGTATGTTCCCATCATCTAGTGCACATTCACAAACAAATCAGACAAAACAAATCTCGCTGTAATTTTAACTGGCATATTATATATATATATATGTCTTCCCACCAAATGTCTTCAAGGCATTCTACAAAGATGTTAAAGACTCAAGAACTAGCACTGGGATGGGAATTATGTAGTCCTCCAAATGCTGTAGGATGGCACAAGCCCTAGATTGAGGGAAGTAATAGTACCACTCTATTCTATTTTGGTCAGACTTCACCTGAAATACGTGTCCAGTTCTGGACACCACAGTTCAAGAAGGATATTGACAAGCTGGAACATGTCCAGAGAAGGGTAACCAAAATGGTAAAAGGTCTGGAAGCCATACCCTGTGAGGAGGGGCTTAGGGAGCTGGGGATGTTTAGCCTGGAGAAGAGAAGGTTCAGAGGTGACATGAAGCCATGTTTAAATATTTGAAAGGATGTCATATAGAAGACGGAGCAAGCTTGTTTTTTTGCTGCTCAAGAAATGAGCAATGGACTCAAACTACAGGAAAAGAAATTCCACCTAAACATTAGGAAGAACTGATGTTCAACAGTGGAATACGCTGCCTTGGAGTGTGCTGGAGTCTCCTTCTTTGGAGGTTTTTAAAACAGAGGCTGCATGGATGGCCATCTGTCGTGAGTGCTTTAATTGTGTATTCTTGCATGGTAGAGTGTTGGACTGGATGGCCCTTGTGGTTTCTTCCAACTCTATGATTCTGTGATTCCATCCCCAAAACTAGAATGGCAAGAGAAAGAGAGAAAGAAGGAAAATACCTCTTCATGACCTTTATATTACTTATTCTCAGAATGGCTTTCTTCCATCTTCTTTTCACATATGCTCCCCATGTATTATATCCCTTATCTTAAGACCTCCACTTAACCGATGTTATTAATCCCAAAATAAGATTCTTCCCTTTTGTCTGTGGAAATAAAAACTTATTCCCCAGTATCCACACTACCCATGTGTTTAAATAGCCATGTGACAGACTCGTAAAATGACAGGTGAGCTACATGGCAAATAGTATGGGGATAATACTAAAATTATATTGTTTTGGTTAATGCCATGCATGATGTTCATTTGCTGTGACTGCACTGGAAGTCCAATGAACAATCATTGGAAAGATCAAGATTTCTCCAATTACTATTTTTTTTCATCTTCCATTTCCCTCCCTGAGCATGTTAAAGGTAATGTCTTAACTAATCTGTATATCTGTATAGATAAAATACCATTGTACTTTCATTGCATGGAGTCATGCATTCATACACACACACACACACAAACCTCCCCAGATTTAGCAATAAAGAAGACAACTCAGCTTTGGGGAGAATCATTCCATGCCATTGTGTAAAACAGCCTTCTCCAAGATAGGGCCCTCCAGAAATTTTGGACTACAACTCCCATACCCCCCCTCCACCCACATGAAAAACTTAGAGATGTATATGAGGTAGGAGGGCTAAGTAAACAGCAGAGTTTGCAGGGGAAATTACTGTTTTGGACAGCATCTCCTAGAGCCCTCCAGGTAGCATGGCCATGCCAGTAGTCATGCTGGTTGGATGATTCTGGGAACTGTAGTCCAAAAACTAACTTTCCCAGTCCATAGGAAACAATGAGGCCTGAAAGAACTGGGCCCATATCCACACTACACAAATAATCCAGTTTGAAACTGGATTATATGCCATGGCTCCTTTCTATGGAATCCTGGAATTTGTAGTTTGGTGAGGCACCAGCACTCTTTGGCAGAGTAGGCTAAATACCTTGCAAAACTACAAATCCCAGGATTCAATAGGAAGGAGCCACGGCAAATAATCCGGTTTCAAATTGGATTGTTCGTGAAGTGTGGATTTGGCTTGAAATGCAGACAGTAAGCAGGATGGAATAACTCACGTGCAGTGCATAATTTTGTCAAAGCAGTCCAGTATGCAACAAATACTTCTCAAGGAAGGTCTAATGTCTCTCTGCCCCATGTCCAACATTAAGCACATCTGTGGAACCAACCCCTCTTGGCATCACCCGACACGCACCCAACTCCACAGAACGGATGGAATGACCAGTGCCGTGAACTTTTGTAACAGGCGAAGCCTCTGCCCAAAATCGCAGCATAAATAAAGGCTGGTGAGGAAAACTAGGGCTGCTGCCACACTGCAGAGATAGTGCAGTTTGACACCGCTTTAACTGTCATGGCTCAATACTATGGGAATTCTGGAATGTGTAGTTTTATGAGATATTGAGTCTTCTCTGCCAGAGAGCTCTGGTGCCACAACAAACTCCAAACTCCAGGATTCCATAGGATGGAGCCATGATAGTTAAACTGCATTATTTCTGCAGTGTGGCGGCAGCCTAGGGGAGCGGGTGTGTGTTAAGGGGGCATCCACACTAGAGAAATAATCCAGGTTGATGCTGGATTATTTGCATGGCTCTTTCCTATGGATTCCTGGGATTTGTAGTTTGGTGAGGCACCAGCACTTTTTGGCAGAGAAGGCTAAAGACCTTGTGAAACAACAAATCCCAGGATTCCATAGGAAGGAGCTATGCAAATAATCCGGTTTTAAACTGGATTATTTGTGTAGTGTGGATAGATGCGGGTCACAGCGGTGCACATCGGAAGGTCTTTTCGCGGCTGGGCTCCTTTCTCTGAATTGCAAGACACGCGCAGAAGAAGAAGGTGATGGTGGTGGCCTTGATCCTCGTCCAGGACAAGTCTTGCTCCTCGGTCGCCCACCCCAAATTCCCCCTCTGATTTTTCCAGCTTGCTCCATCCCGCAGCCTCTGTGCCTCCCCTACTACCCTGTGGTACCAGCACACCTACCCGGGACCCGATATAATGCACGGCTTCGGCTCCCCGGCTCCCTCCGCGCAGGCACCGTACGCGCAGCATCCCGCTCTCGCCCGGAGTTCTGGCAACAGGAATGATCCACGCTCCGGTCCGCGCAAGCCGAGACCACGCTGGCCGGGAGCCTTTATAGGCGCCTCCGCTGCCCGGCTCCGTGGATTGGCCGCGGCTCGGGTGGGAGGCGGAGGCGAGGGACCCGGAGCCCCAAATTAGCAAGAAGCCGCCCCCCTGGGCACTCCGTTGCCTTTTTTGGCCTCTAGGTGGGCCTTTGGCACGGATCCGGATTGATTGAGGAAGGGTCCTGAGCAGTTTCCCTTTCCCACCCCTTTCCCCCCAAGAAAGCCAGCATGGAAGGAGAAGAGAGGGAAAACGACTTGCAGCTCTCCCTGCAGGACCGGTTTAAGGAATTGGGGGGGGGGTGTCAGCAATGCTTTATTGGGGGGGGGGATATGTTTATCTCAGGTCAATGTCACCTAACTGAACCTAAGCTATTCACAGTAGAGGATATTCAGATTATTACTAAGTTTTTGCAGGAGGAGGGTTACTATGGGGGCTCCCACAATGAAGGGCCCCCCTGCAATGCTTTATTTTGGGGGGCCCATATGTTTATCTCAGGTCAGTGTAACCTAACTCAACCTAAGCTATTCACAGTACACAATATTCTGATTATTACTAATAATGTCTTTGCAGGAGGAGAGTTACTACAGGCTCCCCACAATGATGCCCCCCCTGCAATGCTTTATTTGGGGGGGGGCATATGTTTATCTCAGGTCAATGTCATCTAACTCAACCTAAGCTATTCAGAGTACACGATATTCTGATTATTACTAATAATGTTTTTGCAGGAGGAGGGTTACTATGGGCCCCCCACAATGATGGGGCCCTGCAATGCTTTATTTGGGGGGGGCATATCTTTATCTCAGGTCAGTGTAACCTAACTCAACGTAAGCTATTCACAGTACAGGATATTCAGATTATTACTAATAAGTTTTTGCAGGAGGAGGGTTACTATGGGCCCCCCCACAATGATGGAGCCCCCTGCAATGCTTTATTTTGGGGGGCCCATATGTTTGTCTCAGGTCAATATCACCTAACTCAATCTAAGCTATTCACAGTACAGGATATTCAGATTATTACTAATAATGTTTTTGCAAGAGGAGGCTTACTACTATGGGGCCCCCACAAGGATGGGGCCCCCTGCAGATGTTGACACCGCTGGTGCCTTAAACCAGCCGTCTCCCTGGCCTCCTCCACAGAACCTTTCGGAATAACCTCGTGGTAGAGTCCTCTTGTGTGGACTGTACCACTTTGGAGAGCAGCACCTGGAGCGTGCAGTTCTTTGGCGTGTTTTGCTATTTCAACGCAGGTGATGCGGCAGCTAAAAAAGCCAATGCGATTCTAGGCTGCATTAATAGGAGGATAGTGTCTAGATCAGTGTTTCTCAACCTGGATTCCCTGGAACCCTAGGGTTCCCCAAGAGGTTGCTAGGGGTTCCTCAAGAAATTGTGACTGTTGGGGGGGGGGGAAACAATAGCAGTATATAGAATAATGTTTATTGAGGGGTTCCCTGAGACTTGAAAATTATTTCAAGGGCTCCTCCAGGATAAAAAGGTTGAGAAGGCTGGTCAATGGAAGTAATAGTGCCACTCTATACTGCCACTCTATACTCACTTTGAATACTGTGTCCAGTTCTGGGCACCACAATTCAGGAAGGATGCTGAGAAGCTGGAATGTGTCCAGAGGAGGGCAACCAGGATGGTGAGAGGTCTGGAAGCCATGTGCTATGAGGAGCAGCTTAGGGACCTGGGTATGTTTACCCTGGAGAAGAGAAGGTGAAGAGGTGACATGATAGCCATGTTTAAATCTTTGAAGGGATGTCAAACTGAGGATGGAGCAAGCTTGTTTTCTGCTGCTCCAGAGACTAGGACACGGAGCAATGGGTTCAAACTACAGGAAAAGAGATTCCACCTAAACATTAGGAAGAACTTCCTGACAGTACGAGCTGTTCAGAAGTGGAATACACTGCCTCAGAGTGTGGTGGAGTCTCCTTCTTTGGAGATTTTTAAATAGAGGCTGGATGGCCATCTGTCAGGAATGATTTGATTGTGTATTCCTGCATGGCAGGGGTTTGGACTAGATGGCCATTGTGGTCTCCATGATTCTATGATTCTATGATCCTGTTGGTCACTCCTAATGGGAATGGAATCAATTACAAGGTCTGTCTATTAAATAACAAGACTGGAGCAGATCAGTTTCTGTCAGTTGTGTCAACACATCTGCCGTTTTCTTCTTTACTGCATCAGTTAACTCAAAACGTGTTCCTTTAGGCACTGATTTCACTTTAGAGAAAAGAAAAAAGTCACATGGTGCTATGTGAGCAGGCACATTGTCTTGATGAAGAAACCATTTCCCCACTCTTCTGGACTTTTTTTTTTTCCTGACTCTTTCAGCTTTGTCAAAACTTCCTCATAATAATGCTGGTTCACTGTTCTGCCTTCTGGAACCCATTTTGCCAGAATTACATCCTTGATGTTAAAAAAAAAAATCCCAATGAGCATGGCTTTCAATGTGGACTTGCTTTGATGTGCTTTTTTCATTCTTGGTGATGATGATGTTTTCCACTGCATTGACTGTCGTATCTCAGGATTATACTGGAAGATCCGGGTTTCATCACATGTGATGATTTTTTTTGAAAAAGGTTTGTGTCCACCTCAATTTGCTGCAGAATGTCATGTTGCTTGACTTTTAACTTAGCATTTTTCTGGCACACAACAGAAAACACAGCTGCTTTAAACAACAACTGACAATTAACTGATGATCCATTCCACTTAGTACAGTCGGACCCCCATATCTGTGGAAGCAATATCCATGGTTTCAGTTATTGGTGGACACAGAACAGAGAAACATACCAGAGAGTTGCACTAGAAAAATGCCTAGAGAGGTGATCTTTCTAGGCATCTTCTAGGTCCTCCAAAGCAACCCTATGGTATGTTTTTACTGGAAGTCCTTTATTTTAATAGGGTTTTCTGCTATCTATGCTTTCTGGTATCTGTGGTAAGTCCGGGAACCAAACACCCACGGTTAATGGGGTCTAACTGTACTGATTATATAAGGCTGTGTGCTATTTCTCATTGCTTCTCTCTCTCCTTTCTCAAGAAGGTGAGCACCTAGCAAGGTCAGTAACTGAACCTATAGACACAAATCAGTATAAAATGTCAGCTGGTTTGAAAAGATTAAATATCTTTCTCCTCCAAAACAAACTTTTCTCCCTTGACCACCTACCAGTTGGAATGTTCTGAGGGCAGTATTAAAAAACTGGTGGAGGGACATTTTTTTCAGCGCTTCCAAAAGAACATTGTTGCTGATCTGAAGATTGCCGTGTTTGAATGAAGCAACAGCAAAGGGAGACTGGAATGAGAAATTACTGAATGACAATTCATCAAGAGGATGAATACTATATTCAATGGCTTGAATTAGGATAATGTTTTTTTTTTCCCTCGCACATCAGGCTAGTAGGATATTTTGCTTCTGCTAGAGGGAGGAACTGGCAAAACCATCTCTGAGTATTCCTTGCCTAAGAAAGTGAAACCATGGATAATAACAAAGCCTATTAAAATCAAGGACTTCCTGTACAAACATGCCATAGAGTTGCATTGGAGGACCTAGCATAGAATCATAGAATCATAGAATTGCAGAGTTGGAAGAGACCATGAGGGCCATCCAGTCCAACCCCCTGCCACGCAGGAAATCACGATCAAAGCATCCCCGACAGATGGCCATCCAGCCTCTGTTTAAAGACCTCCAAGGGAAGAGACCCCACCATGCTCTGAGGGAGTGCGTTCCACTGCCGAACAACTCTTACTGTCAAAAAGTTCCTCCTCATGTTGAAGTGGAATCTCTGTTCCTGGAGCTTGCATCCATTGCTCCGTGTTCCAGTCTCTGGAGCAGCAGAAAACAAGCTTGCTCCATCCTCAATGTGACACCCCTTCAAATACTTAAACAGGGCTATCATATCACCCCTTAACCGTCTTTTTTCCAGGTTAAACATACCCAGCTCCCTAAGTCTCTCCTCATAAGGCATGGTTTCCAGACCTTTCACATTTTAGTTGCCCTTCTCTGGACATGCTCCAATTTGTCCATATCCTATTTGAATTGTGGTGCCCAGAACTGGACACAGTATTCTAGGTTAGGTCTGACCAAGGCAGAATAGAGTGGCACTATTACTTCCCTTGATCTAGACACTATACTTCTATTGATACAGCCCAAAATCGCATTGGTCTTTTTAGCTGCCGCATCACACTGTTGACTCATGTTCAACTTGTGGTCTACTAGGACTCCTAGATCCCTTTCGCACGTAGTCTCGTTCAGCCAGGTCTCCCCCATCCTATATCTATGCATTTCATTTTTTCGCCCTAAGTGCAGTACCTTACATTTCTCCGTATTGAATTTCATTTTGTTAGCTTTGGCCCAGCTCTCCAGTTTATCCAGGTCATTTTGAATTTTGATCCTGTCCTCTAGGGTATTAGCTACTCCTCCTAATTTGGTGTCATCTGCAAATTTGATAAGTATGCCCCTAATTCCCTCATCCTAGAGAGGATGCTTCTCTAGGCATTTTCCAGCATGGCTCTATGGTATGTGTCCCTCGTTTTCCAGCCATGGATAATGGAAACCACAAATACTGGTTCTGTGGATATGGGTGTGTGCGTGTGAGACCTGTATATCCACAGCATTATCTTGATCCACCAAGCTTGTGTTGCTATCACAGAGAGAGTGAGAGACTGAGAGGAAGGGAAGGAGAAGTATCTGCATGATTTGTTTTTGAGACATCCATGCTGGCTCTTAGTAATCACACTGTCCTTTTCCAAGTGTTTACAGACCAATTGTTTAATGATCTGTCCTACAGCCTTTCCTGGTATCTGCATAAAGCTGACCAGTCAGTAGTTGCCCAAGTCCTATATTTTCCCCCTCCTTTCTGCAGAGGGGGGCAATATTTACCTGCTTCTGAGTCCTCAGGGATCTCGCCTGTTCTCCATGAATTTTCAAATACTGTATTATAGGAAACAGCTCTGATATTTCCACCTCTTTACCTATTTTGGGCTTCCAAGCCCTCATTGCATCATTTATTCTATTTCCACTGTGCTAAGCACTATTTTCCATTTTAGAAAAAGACAGAGGCAAAGTAAGTGTTGGACAATTCCATGTTGTCTGCATCATCCATTAGCATTTCATCATCTCCCTGCAGTGGACTTCCTTGTTCTTTCTCATGCCCTGATCATAGCTGACAACTCTCTTTTTGTTATTTTTAAACTCTTTTGCAAGCCTAAGGGCTTATTTACACCAGCCTGGATACACCGGCTGCCCGGAGATTCCTGGTCCTTCCTCCGTTACCTCAATGAAATGGGCCAGAGACCATCCCTGCAGCCACCGCCATTTTCTTTGCTGTCTTGAAGCCAGGAAGGGGCCCCGCAACATGTGACTTAAGGCCCCCTGCATGCAGGGCCGGTTTAAGGAATTTTGGGGCCCCCTGCAATGCTTTATTTTGGGGCCCCCATATGTTTATCTCAGGTCAATGTAACCTAACCTATTCACACACAATACAGGATGCTCAGATTACAGTAGGACCCCCGTATCCATGGATTCATTATCCATGGGACACAAAACAGCACACCTACCATAGAGTCTTCCTAGAAAACCTTTGTCAGATAAGGAGGTCAGCAGGGGGCCCCCCTTGACCTTGGGGCCCCCTGACAATGCTGATTTGGCAGACTGGTTAAACCGGCCCTGCCTGCATGTGACCAGTCTTGGTCATGCGCTGAGGGACCCCTGCCTGGCTTCCGGGAGAGCCAGGGAGATGGTGGTGGCAGCAGGGGCCGACATGCCGGACAGGCTTCTGCAGATACATAGGGCCCGATCTGTTTTTGGCCACTGGTACTAGAGTAAACTGGGTATTTTCCTATAGCTGTTATCAGACCCTACCTGCTTGCCCCCCCCCCATCTCAGCCCTGTTTCTGCCCCAGGGATAGTGAAGACTGCCTATACAAACATGCCATAGGGCAGAATGGGACAAAAGCCCTGCGTCATATGGACTGCAGGGCTCTGGGATGGGGGCAAGCCAGTGTATTTAGCCCATGTAGCTAAGGCCTAAGCTCACTCTGAGCTTCAGCTTTCCTAACCTTAAATACTGGTTTCTGAGCAGTTGAGAAAACACTAGAACAAATATGAAAACCAAGGTGTCTCTGACCAGAGAGAGTTAGGACTGGAAGACATGTAAAAGCTTGCAAAGGCACCACTTTATGAATGGTATGCCCACAACAACTGGCTTTATAAGCATAATGCCCATGTAAACTCACTCATGATTGCTGAAGGATCTTTAAGCAACGACTGAGAAAAAGAAGCTCTAGCATGATGCTTAAGTGGAGTCTTGTTAACTTTGCTCATCTGATTTTCACCACCATCATGAGTTGGATACATAGGTGGTCAGAAGGTTATGACAAAACTCCAGACAGAATCCAGATTAAGTGGCAAAGGACCCTCAATCCTTCAGTCTAAAGAGTTGGAATGAGAAACCTCGCCTGTTTCCTCCATACAGACATTGGCTAATTGTTTGGAAAGCAGACAGCTAAAGAATACATGGGAAGTCTTTTAAGTTTCTCTTTATTAGAAACTCCCTCTGAACACCCCATGGTAGGTTCACCTTAGGATCTATGTAAGTCAGAAATGACTTGAAGGCACACAACAACAACAAAATATCACAAAAGTATATAAGATTTAGAGTTCTCCAGAACTCTTCATCAGGCTAGGTAGTAGAAAAAGCATTAGTAAGTGGGTTGCTATAGTCATTAGCTCTGTAGTTAAACTCAATTCCAAAGTGGAGGCTGCCAGCTGTGCGGAATCCCTAGCCAGTATCAGATGATAGGTTATACTGGGATAGACAGGAAATGGTGGGTCTCCATTTCTCAAAACACATTGCTGTCTGCAAGAGATCTACCTTTTGCTCCAGAGGCAGCACAAGGCAGAAACACAGAGAAACATCATAGCTTAGGTAAAGCACTACATAATTTTTGCTTAGGTCATTCTCTGCTGAAAGCCCTTACTTAGGTAATTAATGATTGGCTTGAAGTTGACTTCAAAGGTCCCCCTTTGCACTGGTGTCTGCTTGACTTATCAGCTGGTTTTGAAACTTTGGATCCCCACTTAGCAACCTGACCTATTTAGTTTTCCTGACTCTGCATATATCTGGGGGTTGTGTATATTTGTACTTTTAAAAACCCACAGAAATCAGAATTTTGCATCAAGAAATGCTGAATTTGTGCAATCTGTGTCAATCGCCAGTTGCTTATTTTTCATCATTTATGGTGTATTCATAATGCAAAGCTTTCAAATGCAGCTTTTGTAGACTATACTACAAATGTCTTTCTCAGGACTTTTTCAGACTGCCTATATAGTCCGTGGCAGGCACAGAACAGGGTCACTGAAAGATTTCACTTTCAGATGACATCACCCCCTTCCATGCTGTTCCTGTGCTGCTCCTGTGCTGGTGCAGTAGTTTTTCATTCATGACAAAAAGTCGTGAATAGACCACCTGTTCCGTGTCTGTCACAGAATCATGGGTGGTCCGAAGGGTGCCCCATTAGTCTCCCATTATGCTGGCGCGATGCCAGCCACAGGGGGGAGGTCCATGCTGGATACTTCCGGCGAAGATCGGGATGAGGAGGTAAGTGACACACTTTCCCTCCCCCTCCCCAGGTTACTTTTTTAAAATTTGTTTTGGGGCTTGGTTTTTTATTTTGATGTTTTGTTTTACTTTTATTTTTAAATTTCCTGCGCCACTGTTCTCTCGCGAGAATGAGCGGGATTTCATTTCCGGGTCATAAATGCAGCCTTACAACGGCTGTATGTACTCCCGGCCAGCGAGGGGATGGGGAGGATGTTCCTGCCGCAGAATCAAGATAAGTGAAGATCTTCTTTGATTCTGTGGCAGGAATGGGAATGGGGGTAGCGAGGCAGGAATGGGGCATTTTGGACCAGTCTGAAAAAGATACTACAATATCCCTTTGCATACTATCCAGACTAACACAGCAATGCCTTTGAATTTTTCTTCACAATAATGTCACGAATGTAAGGTTTTCCTAGTCATGGTGACGGGGCAAACAGCTTTGCAGTGTCAGTAAAGCCATGCAGCCAAACAACAAAATGACATGCAAATACTTCTGGATTCCAGTGCAGCTGCCCTGAGCATGGGGACCCCAAAAAGTGATAAGTGGTAATAATCAAGACCAAAGAGCAAACAGCAGCTAGACTGCAGACTAGAACACCATGCAGAAACAATGTAAGACTGTATTTAAAAGAACTGCACTGTTTGCCAATATGCTTCCAGTCTTATTTCAAGATGCTAGCAATAACATTAAAGTCCTAAATAGCTTGGGATCTCAATAGTTGAAAGAGCACCTCACCATAGAGAAGTCCTCCTCTGTGTCCCATCAGTCTCAGCTATGGAATTCCTTCCCCTTAGAGGCCTGCTTGACACCAATACTTCTGTTATCCTGGCACCAAGCAAAAACATGGTTGTTTACTAACGTCTTTGGGTCTAATTGGTTTTATATAAATCTGCACACGTGCATAGTTTTACATCATTTTAAACTATTTTAACTTGTTTCAATCTGTCTTCTCTTAACTTCTTAAGTTGTTTAATTTAGCCTTTCTTGTTTCTTCTTTTTAATTTTATTTTTTTTCCTTTTCAAATCATTAGCCTTTTGAAACCATTTTATTGTTTACATGGTTTTAAGCTGATTTCATTGTATGCCACCTTGATATCATTAGATAAACAGGTGAATATAAGTACAGGTCAATACCCATATCCACAGGGGATATGTTCCAAGACCCACGCATGTGGATACCTGAAACCATGGATAATAGGGAACCCTATTTTTTTCAATGAGACGAATGCTGGAAGTTGACCACAGAAGTTGTCAGCACAGAATGCTGGAAGTTGACCATAGCTAACACACATTGGAAACTGTTTAATGCAGTGTAGATGCGTAAATTGCTATTGCTTAAAAAGAAAATTTGTAAGCCGCTCTGATAGCCTTGTGGCTGAAGAGTGGGGTATAAATAAATAAATAAATAATCACATTGGAGGATCTAGAAATGCCCAGAGAGAACATTTTTAGGACATGAATAAGTGAAACTGTGGATACCAAATTCGTGGATAGCAGGGTTGACCTTAAATAAATAAATGCTACCTAGTATCATTTCCCCTTCAACTGGGTTAGTATTAAACCACAACCAGCTGTCCAGAAGAGGAACTTGGAGCCAAGAAACTAGAGCCAGGAGGACTTCAAAGTCAAGGGCTGGACCAAGAGTCAGAGCCAAAAAACCAATCATGCATCAGAGCCAAGAGATAGTGCCAACAAGCAAACAGAAATCGAAGCCAAGCCCAGGAGTCAGATCAGGATAGCAGCACAAGCCAAAAATCAGGAGCAAAGAGCAGACTAGACAGCAGAACTGAGGAATGCACAAGATCTTAGGAAGAAGTCACTGTGGCATGGGCAATGGTGTCATTCAGCTGGTTTGCACCGGTTCACCTGAATCAGTGGTTAAAATTTGTCAGGTTCATTGAACCATATGCTGTGGGGACAGGGGAAAAAATCACTGCATCCTCTCCCTCTCACTGGCACACACTTTGATTCATTCCCAGCCACCCTCTTCAGCAACAGCAGCAGCCAGCAAGCCCAAAGTTTTCCTGGCCAGCCCTGGCTCTGCTGCAGTGGTGCATGCCACTGGGGAAGACTAAGAACCTGTCTACACTGCAGAAATACACCACTTTATCCACCATAGTTCTACCCTATGGAATCCTGGTATTTGTAGTTTAGTGAGGCACCAGAGTTCTCTGCCAGAAAAGACTAAATACCTCACAAAACTACAAATACCAGGATTTCATAGGATAGAACTATAGATGATAAAATGGTGTCAAACTGCTCTATTTCTGCAGTGTAGACAGGCCCTAAGGGTGCATCTAACTGTAGAACTCATGCAGTTTGACACCTCTTTAACTGCTATCACTCCATCCTACAGAATCCTGGGGTTTGTAGTTTTGTGAGGCATCACCAGCACTTTTTAGCAGAGAAGGCTAAAGACCTTGTAAATCTACAAATCCCAGGATACCGTAGGATGGAGCTACATCACTTAAAGTGGTGTCATTATTTCTTCAGTATAGATGTGTCCTATGAAAGAGGAGAAAAGAGAGTCACTCACTGTCATGACTCTGGCTATTAGCTATTTAGTTAGGTATTGTCTGCTGTTGTATTAGTTAGATATCATTAGGCCTGCTTGTTAAGCCAAAATCTGGACATGAGTGGAGTACATTGTGAAAAAGGTTGGTTGGGGGGTGGAATGTGATGGGTACTATCTACAGACAGCTCAAGGACATTTAGAGCCTGGAAAAGGAATTAGGGAGTTGAAGCTTAAAACAGTCAGATTCCAATTAGCCAGGTGGATGGGGGAGAACGAAACCTACGTTAGATACTAGTTCTGTGCTTTTGGCGCGCTTGCCTCAGATCGGTCAATGACCTGATGCAGTTCACTTTGATTCCTTGCAATAAAGCTATTTATACTAATGCCTGTTGTTGGAGTGATTGAAGTTTGACTGGGTACATCACACTCCCTGCCTCGCAGGCAGCCCCCATTGGGGAAGGAAAGGCAGGCCAGAAAGAAAAAAGACAGGAGGGGTGGGAGAATGACAGAAACACAGGGAGGGAGAGTTATCCAGAGAGTGTCCAGCCTTGATCCCTCCCTTCTCCTCTGCTGCGAACAAACATGCACCCACATACATTTCTCCAATGATGAATCATACAACCATTGAAAGGTTGGAGTTAACATATACCCATTTTGGAAAACAAATAGGTTGTTAATTATCTTGAATGACACCACTGGGCACAGGCAACTCAAACAGGAAGTTCCTTTATGTTTGGAAGGGTCTAATGTTTGGGGTGCTTCACTGCTTGGCCTGATACTCCAACTCACAATTTTATGGCTTACTACAACCAGTCTGAGTCCTCAGAATTCCACCACACATGAAAGGACCAACAGCCATGAAAGGACCATTTAAAAAAGGGTGGGGGAGAGATCATCTTCATCCTCTTTCGCATGCTCCAACTCAAGGCAGCTTGTTGTTGTGTACCTTCAAGTCGCTTCAAACTTATAGCAACCCTAAGGCAAATATATCACAGGTTTTCTTGGCAAGATTGGTTCAGAGGGAGTTAGCCTTTTCCTCCTTCTGAGGCTAAGAGAGTGTGACTTGCCCATGGTCACCCAGTGGATTTGCATGGCTGAGCAGAGATTTGAACCCTGGTCTCCAGAGTCCTAGTTCAATGCGCAAACCACTATACCACACTTTGGTGAGGTGGCTTACAAAAGTAAAAACAGATTGAGCTTAAATAATTTGTGTGTGTATATGTGTGTGTATGTATATATATATATATATATATATACACACACACACACACACACACACACACACACATATATATAGGCTAGCATCCTGTAAGTGACAATGGCATGAATCAGACTCACACCATTGCAATTCATCTTTTGATTTTGGTCATTGAAATCACTGTTCAGACCATGCAGTGACCAAACCTCTCCCCCACAAGCCCACCTTAAAAACTATGCAGCCGCTCCCACCAATATGGCCATTTTCAAGTTGACAGAGAGTGAGGGGCTCAGTGGTGATGCCTCTAGCTATTTTCCTTTAGCTGGACCCACTGCAAGGACATCGCTGGCAGGGATGTCCCAAAAATACACACACCCAGGGTACCTATCACAGCATGACCACCTAAAGGAAAATAGCAAGAAGTGTCACCATGCACGAGAACAGAACTTCTGTGCTTCGGAGCAGTATACCACTAAGTAGCTAGGATGGGGCTACTTTATGTCTCCAAAGTTGGATTCCATCCTAAACTTGACTGATGATGAAATGGGAAAGCAGATAAGCTTCAAGGCAAAGAATTGGCAGAAAGCTCCAAGGTAAAATCAAGGAGAAAGCTGCAATAGTAGTTGACTCTGCACACAGCAGAGAGGAGGAGAGAGAAATTGAGATTTGCAATCGAATAACAAGTTGCTTGCCTCCCGAGGTCATGCATTTTATTTGCTTAACTAGTCATTGAGACATTCACATATGGCCTCACATTCCCTGAGCATACATAACAGTTCACATTGATGTGATGTGTGCAGCCACAGAACTGACCTATGTGATGAACCAATCTAACCTATCTCTTTCCAGAAATTGTTGAGCAATAGAGCTTGAAGTTAAATTCTCTCTGCTCTGCTGACCATTATTGCTACTGGCTTTCATTAGTTATTTAATCTGAGTTATGTTTCAGGAATACCTTGGAGAGAAATCATTTCTGAGGAAGAGCTTAGAAGTGCACTTTTGAACAAATACAGATAGATAGCGGTTGCTGAATCTGGGGGTGGGGAAAATAGGGGGGGCTTAATGGAGAACCAACAGTTAGCGCACTGGACTGGAACTTATGAGGTGGAGGTTCTACTCCCCACTGAACCACAAAACACATTGGCTGGCCAGTCACACTCACTGAAGCAGACCTACCTTACAGGCTAGTTGTCACAATACATGAGGGAGTGAAGTGTTCATTAAAGACAAAACAGAGGGCTCATCTACACAAGGGGGGGTGGGAAACAGAGTACCGCATAGTATTGGCATCTCGCAGCAGCAGCAACATGTCTTAACGGTTTTTCTGGCCTTGGGGACCCCCATAAACCCTGCATTCCAGATGGCGGCCGCAAGTGATTTACTCACATTAGTTCTCCGTCATCCAAGCTGCACTGGAGCAATAGAGCAATTTTTTTATTTTATAAAGAGAGTAAAACAAAAAATAACCATCCTATTTTATTGCCTTAATAAGCGATTGCTAAGGCAAAAATCCAACATGGCAGCAGCGGCCACTTGCCCTGCTAGCAAGCCACACCCCCGCTCTTTCCCGGCCAATCAGCGTTGTGCTTCCCTTCGAATTTCCTGTCATTCAGTAGTCAAAATGAGCAGGAATGTGCACCCCCCAGAGGTTTGGGTTTTTTTTAAGGATAGGAAAAGCCATGAAGGCCTTTACCATGTTGTTTTTGCCATTTTGGGGCCCCCTCCTTGCGAATAGCATGGATTGATGCAGGAACTCATTTAGACAGGTAGGATTCCAGTGAGTTCTATGAGGGGTATTTTCACCGTCTAGACAACCCCAGATTCAGGGGTGTGGGGTGTAGAATGAGGACATGCTTCCCCAATAAGAATTCTGCCTCCCTGAATGAAATAATTTTCCTTTAGTCCTAAATTTCTAGCATTGCAGAAAGTGAGACAATGAAAATCATTCACAACTAGGAATCTTAGGTTTGCTGTAACAAAACAAAACAAAACAAAACCAAAAAACCCCCACACTGCAGTGATACATTTGCAAGTATTATGCCAAACAAAAGGAGCAAAATGAAGCCTACTAAAAGTATCAGTGCAATATTTTTGTTTGTTTGGATTTTGCTATATTTTGCTTCCTGGCCAACACAGTTTTGTTGCTCTTGTTAACTGCTGTCAAGTTGACTTCGACTTAAGGCAACTAAATGAGTGAGAGACCGCCAAGTCATCTTTTCATCAACAACCCTGCCCATGTTTTGCAGACTCAAGGCCATGGCTTCCTTGACTGAGTCCATCCGTCTGGAATGTGGTCTTCTTCTTTTCCTAGGACCCATCTACATGAGGGGGGAAATCCCAAATACCTCATACCATTGGCATCTGGCAGCAGCAGCAACATGTCCAAATGGTTTTTCTGGCCTCAGAATGGTTTTTCTATTCCTGCATGGCAGGGGGTTGGACTGGATGGCCTTCGTGGTCTCTTCCAACTCTACAATTCTATGATTCTATGATTCAGAAACCCCGATAAGCCTTGCATTCCTGATGGCAGCCATGAGTGATTTATTCACGTTAGTTCTTCACCATTTTTGTTCACCGGGTTTTGTTCTTTTTTAGTCATCCCAAGGTGTGCTCTTGCAATAGAGTGATTCTCCAAAGCAAAAGAGAAAATATTGATCATTTTTATCACCTTAGCAAGCGATCGTTAAGGCGAAAATCCAACATGGCAGCAGCAGGTGCTTGCCCTGCTAGCAAGCCCCACCCTCTCTCTCTCCTGGCCAATCAGCTTTGTGCTTCTCTTTGAGTTTTTTATTGTTCCATAATCCAAATCAGCAAAAGTGCACACCTGCCTTGCAGTTTGTGAAAAAGTACGGGAGAATCTGCAAAAGCTTTTACCCCATTGTTTTTGACGTTTGGGGCCCCCTCCTTCTGAATAGTGTGGATTGGTGCTGGATCCTATTTAGCCTGGTAGGATTCCCAGCAAATTCCACGAGGACTGTTTAGACAATCCCAATCCACCATGCTGGCTCCCAAGGATAATGTTGACCCGGGGCCCATCTACACAATCTTTGTGCTTTCTTTTGAGATTTTTTATTGTTCTGTAGTCCGAATGAGCAAAACTGCTCACCCACCTCACGGTTTGTGAAAAAGTACGGGGAAATCTGTGAAGGCTTTTACCCCATTGTTTTTGCCATTTTGGCACACCCTCCTTCCGAACAGTGTGGATTGGCACTGGATCCTGTTTAGACAGGTAGGATTCCCAGCAAATTCCATGAGGGGTATTTTCACCATTTGGACAGGCCCCTACTGTCTTCTACTTTACAAAGCATTATTGTCTTTTCTACTGAATCATGTCTCCGCATGATATGGCCAAAGTATAACAGTCTCAGTTTAGTCATCTTGGCTTTTAGGGAGAGTTCAGGCTTGATTTGATCTACAACCCATGTATTGATTGTTGCCAGTCCTAGCAGAAGCTGCAGAATACAAGCACTGCAGAGAATGGTCAAGACCAAATAGAAATGTGTAGTTAGTGTGACCCCTGTCTCATCATTATGCATTAATAGAACTAAAAGACACACTGGCTGAGATTGAGAAGCTGGAACGTGTCCAGAGAAGGGTGACCAGGATGGTGATAGGTCTGGAAGCCATGCCCTGTGAGGAGAGGCTTAGGGAGCTGGGTATGTTTACCCTGGAGAAGGCTGAGAGGTGACATGATAGCCATGTTTAAATATTTGAAGGGATGCCATACTGAGGATACAGCAAGCTTGTTTTCTGCTGGTCCAGAAACTAGGACACAGAGCAATGGGTTCAAACTGCAGGAAGAGATTCCACCTAAACATGAGGAAGAACTTCCTGACAATAAGAGCTCTTCGGAAGTGGAATACAGTGCCTGGGAGTGTGACGGAGTCTCCTTCTTTGGAGGTTTTTAAACAGAGGCTGGATGGCCATCAGTCAGGAATGATTTGATTGTGTATTCCTGCATGGCAGGGGGCAAGACTGGATGACTCTTGTGGTCTCTTCCAACTCTATTATTCTATGAGATCCTGCATCAGGAGGTGTGACTACGATGATGGTGCTCCGTTGCTGTAGCTACATCTATTGATGCAACCCCCCCAAAAAAACACACCTTAGAATCTAAGCAACACTACCAACATAGGGATTTCCAAGGCACTGGAATTTAAGGGGTTAGGAATTTTTTATTGGAATAAGACCATTCTACTGAAAAATACACCTGACCGCAAAAGGCCATAACAATACCAAGGCACTGGAGGCAGGGCAGTGAGCAAAGAAGCATCAACCCCTCTCCCAGCAGGGAAGCACTTTTCAGTAGGCAGCTGCAGAAACTCCACAGGGTCATGCCGCAACTGTTTGTCACACAGACTTTGCTGCTGATAGAAGTGTGGGTGCTTCTTCATTTACCACCATGCTCCCCAGTGCCTCAGAAATCCCTATGTTGATGGCACTGCCTGGCTTCTAAGGTGAGTTTGGGTTCTCGGCTGTCGCCCCCAAATTGTGGAACGGCCTGCCGGATGAGATCCGCCTATTGACATCATTAGACAGCTTTAAAAAGGCTGTCAAGACGGTTCTCTTCAGGCAGGCTTTTCCGGAATAGCTAACCCCGGCCTCAGGAACCCCCTCTGGAGGTTGCTTCTGGAGCTCCAAACTGATGCTGCTCGCTCGGAAGGGTTTTTAATAAATTGCATTATATACTGATTTTAATTTGTATTAATTTAATAATGTTTTAAGTGAGGGAAGGGATTTTGAGTTGTTTTATACTGTGCACTATTTTATTGTTGTAAGCCGCCCCGATTGCTCGCAGAGGGGCGGGATATAAATAAATTTTATTATTATTATTATTATTATTATTAGTTGTTGTTGTTGTTGCACTGGCAATGACCATAAACATGAATTTAGAAAGTTACGCTGTCATAAGACCAGCTGATGCCATCGTAAATATTGAGTAGGATACTAGCCAATATTAATTAATTTTTGCTGTTACTGAATAAAACTGTATGTGAGCAAGTCAGAAAAATGAACAAAGGGAATAACAAGATTAGCCAGAAGATTCAGCATGCATTCTCATTAAACTGAGTAAAATTTAGAAAGATGGGTGTGTCTGTCTTTCAGCAAATCAGATTATTGATGCATCTAGATTAGTACTGTCTGCACTATGAGTAGGGAGCCTTCAAATCTTGTTGGACTGCAACTCCCATTCCACTTGCCAGTATAGTCAATGATGAGTGGTGGGGGAAGTTGCAATCCAACAACACGTGGAAGGCCCCAGTTCTCCCATCTCTAATGCAAACTGAGAGCCAGAGTGGTATAGAGGTTTGATTACTGGACTATGATTCTGGAGACCAGGGTTTGAATTCCCATTCAGCCATGGAAACCCACTGGGTGACCTTGGGCAAGTCACACTCTCTCAGCCTCAGAGGAAGGCAAAAGCAAACCTTCTCTGAGCAACTCTTGCCAAGAAGCCCCCCCCCCCTTTGGATTGCCATTAATTCAGAAATGACTTGGAGGCACACAACAACAACGACGACAACAATGTAAGCTGACTAACAGTGGCTCTCTTAGATTACAGACAGAAGTGCTTCTCAGTCCTTTTCTGGAGGTGTGAAGGACTGAGCCCGCGTTATTCTCCGTGCAAAGCATGTACTCTTCCACTGAGCTATGGCTTTTGACATGTCTACTTCTGGAGCATTATTACTTTTGAGCAGTGGTGTAGTGGTAATTTTTGAAGTGCAGGCCTTCATCAAGACAGTCTCTATAGCAACACCCCCACGAAGAGTCCAAAAGTACAAATGGCTGTGTTGATGTAAAACAATTTCTAGCAGTTTTCATCTCTAGCAGGAAAAGGCCTTTTAGAAAACCACTCTGCTTACTTTGAATTGTAACAGAGGTAGTTCATAATAATACACCAATGCTGGGAAAATCTATTTTCCCCTCCATTTATTGTGGGAATTGCAACTAAGCTCAGAGGGAACAGGGGAGTGCAAAGCAAGTGGCAGATGATAGTATACATAGTCCCTGGTAATCAAGTCCTGTGTCTTCAACCCTGTAACTTCTGTGGCTCCGCTACACCACTGCTTCTGTGTAAAGTTACTTCTGGTTGTACTGCCAGCAATTTTAATATAGGATACTCTACACACGTCTGTTTCTAAATGCAGGAGTACAGTGCTGACCTTTGAATAGCCCAGCAGTTCAGGAAGCCAGTAGGCAGGATATATTTCATTCATACCAACATTCCCTTGAAAGTTTGCTACACACTGCTTGGTAACAAGAGGAGGCAGCCAGGTGTAGTTTCTAGTGGCCTGCATTGAAGGGGCAGTATCAGAGAATAGGCAGAATAGCTCTGGAGATGTTTAAATGAAAGATGTCAAGAGTGCCAGGCCAAGAAGCTGAGTGTTTCTTTGTTCACTACTGAATATAACATTGAAAAGCAGTACATAAAACAGAAGAGATTTTTGCTCTCACTCATGATGGGGGGAAAACCAGCAGCATTGATTCAGAATCACAACGGAGTTGCTAGTGTCACACTGCCATGTATGCATATTGGATTTTATGAGAAATGCTCCATGTTCCCTGAAAAATAAAAGAAGGATCTTTGGCATCATTAAGGATTGACAGTGTCATCCTATGCAAGGTTTCTTAAAAATACATCCAATTCTATTCACTGGGGCTTATGTAGCCATTCTGCTCTCTAGTTTGATTGTTCAGTTCCATTGTTACTGATGTTTTTGTTTTCTATTGGTTTACAGATAAAATCAATATAGATTAAAAACTATACAAAAACATCAGTAGAAATGTGTGTGTGTGCATGTGTGAGTGAGTGTGTGTGCATGCATGTGTGTGTGATATGCATGTTATTTTAAAAAACAATTAATTTATAGAATTAAAACTCATTAAAAGACGCTATTTAAAAATCAACAAAACATTACACCATTAAAAGCCCATCATAGTAAAAAAAAATTCCTGTTCTTTTTTTAAAAAAATGCTTAAGAGTTAGAGGGGAAAAGTGACATTCCATTGATGCACTATATAACTCTAAGGGAAAAAAATTAAAGGAAAGGGGATATGTGAAGGAGGTTCTTTTGTTCCAATATATCTTGAAATTAAAAAGAAACCCACTTGAGCGTATCATAGAATCATAGAATCATAGAATTGCAGAGTTGGAAGAGACCACGAGGGCCATCCAGTCCAACCCCCTGCCACGCAGGAAATCTTGATCAAAGCATCCCCGACAGATGGCCATCCAGCCTCTGTTTAAAGACCTCCAAGGAAGGAGACCCCACCACGCATTAGGTGAGAATTACAATGCTCACCTGTTGCCAGCGGTTCTCAGAAAATAGTCTGGGGCAACTGAAATATTGTTTGGATATTTTAATAAACCCAAGAACTGCATGAACAAAATACTTCTCATAGAATCTGGAGAGAATACAATGTAATGTATCTGAACATGATTTGTTCAGAGGGAGGGGGGGCTAAAAACTCCACAAACAGCATGGTAAAAGGATTCACGGTTTCCCCCAAAGTCTCCTGCAAAATGCACATTTTCACTCAATTGCTGTTTATGAATGAGTGTGCCTGATCAATCCAACTAAATGAGAATCATGCAGAAATGTGAAGATACGTAAATCAACTTAGCTGAGAATGGGCAAAAATGCACACCCACTTGCAGTTAACCTCCGCGCCTAGACTAGCCCCAGGTCACATTATAACTATAGCATAATGAAGGACAACTTTACTTCTTTTATAGTGTAACTGTTAGCTGTTTTTAGTTACTGTACTTGTGTAATTACAGCGTATGTGTAGCCTCTCTGTGTACTGAGTGTTTTGTATCACAAGCCAATAGCTTATAGCATTCTGTTTGTTTGTTTGTTTTTAAATAAGACCACTAAAAATTAACCATTGTAGTTTATTTTCAAAAATCAGCAAATATTATAAAAATGCTTGTAACTGTAATAACTACTTTGGTGCATTGAAACAATAGCTATATTACTTTTAAAGATAAAACTTTGGTGCCTCCGAACAATAACTGTATTACTTTTAAAGAGAACTTTATTTTTAAATTAATTGCTTTTAAAGATAACTCCCGAGACAGCTTCCCCTCACTACCTAATGCACTGCCATACATTCTAGTTTCATCTTCTTGAATAAAGAGCAGGGTACCTAGATAGAAAATAAACCTGTTTTATGGTTTTTTTAAAAGCAGGTTAAATGTGCTCGTACAATACAATGGTAATGTAAGCAGAAATAGAAATCCCTATGTCCTAAATGCCAAGATGTGTCTCCCATTCCCCACTCCAATCACTTTTTTTTTGTCTTGTTGCTGCTTGTATTCAGACCATCACCTTCTAAGTGAAGGATGTCTCTGAGATTCCCCATTTGGAAACTGTCAACACTGATACTATACTAACCAATAGGGATAATGCTTTGGCTTTGCTGTATGCCCGTAAATGCTATCAATTTTCTGCAGCAAACTCCTCCAAGATATAAGAAGGTCCAGGCCAGGAATCCAGCCCAAGACCATATCATGTGGCAGGCATGTATGTTTCACATGGCACCAGAAAAATGCTGTCGTGGGGTTGCAGAGGGAACTGGATTGGGAAGAGAACATAACTCTAAAGTTTCTACAACAGATCATCTGTATTCTAACCTGCTTTCTTCTAGGAAATGTTTGTGTGGCTATAAATCATTTGAAATCCAATGCAAAATTGCACCTTAAAAATAACATGGAATATTTTTAGCCTTCCATGATCTCTAAGACATACAATATGGCAAAGACCTCCCAATCAAACCAATTAAGGAATAGAAGAAAAATAAGACAAGCTGATGGATGTTGGAGAATATCTATAGACTCTTTAATATATCCCAGTAATATGGGATAGGCACACCATACTTTCCAGAGTAATAAGAAGTTCTGAAGTAGTTCAACAAGATGTTATTTTATTTTATTTTATTTTATTGGATGAGATTTACAGTGTCTTTTATAGTATTGGTTCATTTACAAATATACTGTAGGTAAAGCAGATGTGTTCCTGGTCATTACTTCTCTAACGGAATACAGTTGCCCCTCGACATTCGCGGCTTTCACACTCGCGGTTTTGATTATTCGCAGTTTAGCCCCAGCCCCTTAGGGAAGACTGCCGAAGAGGCGGGGCAACCTCCTGCCTGCACCTTCTCTGGCCTTCCAGAGGCGGCTCTGGGACTTCAAAGCCCCGGAGTCTGCTCAGGAAGGCCGGGGGGTGGGTGGGGCGGGCGGCCTCCCTCCCTCCGACTCTTCTGGCCTTCCTAAAGGGACTCCGAGGCTTCTAAGACCCGGAGTCCCCTCAGGAAGGCCAGGGAGAGGCCGGGCAGCTTCCCTCCTGCCCACCTGCTGCCTTCCCTGGCCTTCCTAAGCCCCGGAGTCCGCTCAGAAAGCCTCCTCCCCGCCCGCCCGCTGCCTTCCCCGGCCTTCCTGAGGGGACTCCAAGGCTTCTAAGCCCTGGAGTCCACTCAGGAAGGCCGGGAAGAGGAAGACAGCCACCCGCCCGCTGCCTTCCCGGCCTTTTTAAGCGGGCTCCGGGGCTCCAAAGCTCCAAAGGGTTGTTATTCGCAGTTTTTCCACATTCGTGGGGGTCTCAAGAACGTAACCCCCGCGAATGTGGAGGGACGACTGTAGAGGCAAAAATAACATGGAAAGAATGGGATAGGTTCCTGCATTACATTTAAGAAAAAAAATTCAATACGTTTCAACAAATGTTTTATCCAAAACTTACAACTGCACACATGAAATGAAGTATTACCCCTCTCTAACCTGCATATTACAGCCCTCCCCAATCTGCATTTTTTAAAAAGAAGTCATTAAAAATTATGATGCTTCTTTTAAAATCTGAAAACTGGTCAGAATGCGCCTACACCACCCTCAAATGCAGTGGCTGAGGATGCCTATTCCTTAGAATCTCTAAATAACATTGCCAAAAATCAGCCAAAATAACAACTGGAAGTAACATAGTATCACTTCCTTTGCACCTGAACACAGGAATGGGTACAAAAATGAACATTGGCTCCTGTGCCCACGCAGTTGGTCACTCCTGATATATGGCTTCCAAGCATGGTTCTTAAAAAAGGACCCAATTTAAGAATGCTCTAATAGGTCCCCCAACAGCAGATGGGATGCATTGCAATAACATCTCCAACCAGAAGATGGCAGCAAGAGACGCAGGGCTTCAAAGCATTGTAACTTTTTCTTTTACAGCAGGGGGCAGCAGTAGATAGGATGCATTTTAACCTATAGTTAGCAACAGGAGGACTTCTGGAATTCCTTCTTGGCCAAATCCACACAACACAAATATTCCAGTTTGAAACTGGATTATTTTCCATGGCTCCATCCTATGGAATCCTGGGACTTGTAGTTTGGTGAGGCACCCTCTTTGGCAACAGAAGCTAAAGACCTTGTAAAACTGCAAATCCCAGGATTCCATAGGAAGGAGCCATGGCAAATAACCCAGTTTCAAACTGGATTATTTATATAGTGTAGATGTCTATGTCTCTGTTCTTCTATCCATTAGTAATTCCTTTTAGAAGCTAGTTTGGATTTCAGTCCAAGAAAACAAGCCACACTAGCAGAAATGTCTTGCCAGTACAGATTCATCATAGAATCTCTATAGCAAGCTCAACAATTCCCTGTTCCAAACATAAGAATAGTTCAGCTTCACAATCTTGTTTTAACAAAGAGGAAGGAGTAGTGCCTAGTTTTCTTTGTTTCAGCTAGACTTTAATTTCAAAGTTATCTCACCTGTTTCACTTGTTTCAGTCTCTTCCTGCTGAGATCTACAACTCCTGTTCTTCAAGGACCACCTGAGTTCAGGACTACCTGTCACAGAGCAACATGTAGCACTCTTAATGAGGACGGCTGACAACAAAGCTCAAGCATCCCCAAACCTTTTTATTCTTTTAACTTATTACAACAATGACAGAAAGCACATGGTCCAGCTCTATCCAATGTACAAAGGAGGGTTGCAAGTTGGGATGCCCCTTCTCCCCAGACACAATCTGTACTATCTGCTTCCTCCACCTGCTGGAGTATGTTGCATTCTCTACTGTTTTATACAAATTCTAACTACCGGTAGTCAGCCAGGGCAAATCAGTATACAGTATAGTCCTTCCTTATGTGGTAACAAAAGATGGCGGAGATCTCCATCTCTTATGAATTTTAGACATCTGTTAAGAGGCTTGTCTAATTCAAATATGTCTTTCATGTATAAATTTACTTGGTTCATTATTGTGTACCTTCAAGTTGTTCCTGGCATATGGCCATCCTAAGATGCCCCTATCATAGGGTTTTCTTGGCAAAATAGGTTCAGAGGGAGTTTGCCTTCCTCTGAGGCTAAGAGAGTGTGACTTGCCAAAAGTCACCCAATGGGTTTCCATGGCTGAGTGGTCTCCAAAGTCACCCTGGTCTCCAAAGATGCTCAGACCACTACATGATGCTTGATCTGCTGTATGCTACTCTTAATTTGACTACTGTTGTAAGGATTTTATTATTATGGGTACAGTACATTTTGTATTGTTTGTCCATATAACTTTTAATTTTGTTTCACATTTTGTGTGTGTAGATTAAACAGCAGGGTGGAAATTAGGCACACAAATAATAGAGCCTTTTACTTGTTTTGGAATACGGTGCCTTGAAATGGGAGGTTCTTGGAGTTGTACCCTTTAAAAATTGACTTCTCCAAGCTATGAATTAAATAGATACAGGGTTAGCAATTAAGAGACCTGATATTACTATCTTCAGTCCAGTGGTTCCCTATAACCCAGCCGTGACTGATGTTCTGAAATGCCAAAGTTCCTGAGCTTCTCTTCCTAAGCATGGTTCAGGATCAGGTTCTATTGACACCAGCAAGCTAGTGCTCATATCAGCTTCCTAGCCAAGGCTGCTGCAACACAAATGGCATACTTGAGACTGTACATAATTTTGCTCTCTGGGCCAAAACAGACATGATGCAGGAGCTCTGTGACCAAGTCTTCTGTTTTTGTTTTTGCATTTTAACTTTACAACAAATGCAGGAACCTGTACTTAGTAGTACTGCCTAGAAGGTTGGCCTAAATACCTAAAAAACACTAGATCCCATCTGATCTTGAAAGCTAAGCAGGGTCAGCCCTGGTTAGTACTTGGATGGGAGACTGCCATAAATACCTGGAGCTATAGGCTATATTTCAGAGGAAGGAACTGGCAAAACCACCTCTGGGTCAGCCCTGGTTAGTAATTCGATGGGAGACCACCAATAAATACCCGGTGCTATAGGCTTTATTTCAGAGGAAGGAACTGGCAAAACCACCTCTGGGTATTCCTTGCCTAAGAAAACCCTATGAAATTCATGGGCTCATCATAATTCAACAAATGACTTGAAGGCACATACATACAGTATTCACTGCCTAGAGTATAGGCAACGCAACCAATCAATCAGCAGAGCTGGCCCTATATTTAAGCAGAGTGAGACAAATGTAGTAGTAGTAGTGTAATCATACAGTCTGCAATGCTAGAAATTTAGGGACTGGAGGAAAATTTCATTTGGAGGGGGATGAGGAGGGCAATGCCCTTATTTTGCCCACATCCTGTAGCTACACCCCTGGCTTCAGCCTTCATTCTGGATTATTTAGAAAGACAGAGCACCACATGACACTGCTTGTTTAAAGGGGGGAAATTATGATGTGGGCCCTCCAAGAGGGTGAACTGCAGCAATGAGTCTTAGTCCAAGAGAAGTTGGGGAGGAGCTAAAATACAGTAGGACCCCCTTATCTGCTGGGGATTAGTTCGGGGGGCATGGATAATAGAGAACATCACTGAAAATAATGGGACTTGCGGTTTAAAAAACCATAGAGTTGCCTTGGAGGACCTAGAAAATGGCTAGAGGGGATACATTTTCTAGGAAGACTCTATGGTAGGTGTGATAATGAATCAGTGGATACAGGGGTTCCTACTGTACCACACTGCTCAAAGCAATCACTCTCTTTGCTTTTCCATCTTAATAGCAAACTAGCTTGGGTTAATGTAGTGCTGTACTTCCTGGGCTTTAGTTTTCATATTTTAACCCAGCAAATGGAAAGTGTAGGTTTCAGGAGCTGGAAAAATGGGTGGAGGTGTATGCAATCCAGAAGCTTTGTTTCACCCAACCTTGACTTAGGTAGATGCTGCAACTTACAGTTTAGTTGCCACATTAGGCTAGAGCAGCACACAGTCCTAATTCTCCCCAACAGCTCCCATGAAACTGTTCTGGCTGATACTGGCATCTGTTGCAGAAAACAACCCAAGACATTTTATTGGTTATGTCAAACTAGAGAAAGGAACATCCTCCACCTAGTGGTAGAAGCAGATAGTCCAAAGTGTTGGGGGAAAGCCGTATGCAAATCTGATTTTCCTATTGGATAGAACTGTAGTGTATAATTTCTATAACTGTTGGAATAAGTCTGAGGAACACAAGGGTCTATTTAGCTAGCCACCCTCAGTTAGAATGCTGCTTGCTAAGTTGCACTGCCCAAAAGTGGCTCTTGGAAAACTAAAGTTGTAGATCTGGAAAGGAGGAAACTAAGACAATTGTGGTGCTGATGGTAGTAGGCTTTGCCATGAAGGTGCAGCAAGGGAAACACAGAAAAGTGGAAACTACTTTCACAACATTTTAAAATAATGTTTTACTGGGTGTCCATTTTCCCCTTCAAAAGGTTTCTGTGAGGAATCTTCTCTGCTACATACTATCCCAGTGATGGGCAACCTTTTGAGCTGTGTCAAACTTCGCCAAAAAACTGAGCAAAACTTGGGTGGTGTGTCACTTAGAGGAAAAAACATTATTTCGCAATATTTATTGTTTAAATAACATAAATGTATACAGTTGCACCTCCACATTCGTGACTTTCACATTCACGGTTTCGACTAATCGCGGAAAGCCTCCAATCCACACACTTTGCCCGCTGCCTTGGCAAGGGGAGGGTGGAACGCCTCCCATCTGCACACTTCCCCCCTACCTTCTCAAGGCACCAACGGGCTTCCAAGGCTCCTGCCCACCCGCCCGCTGCCTTCCCCAGCGTTTCCAAGGCAGCTCCAGGGCTTCGAAGCCCCGGAGCCCCCTCAGGAAGGCCAGGGAGAGGCTGGGCAGACTCCCTTCTGCCTGCCCGCCCACTAGCCCACCTGCCGCCTTCCCCGGACTTTCTGAGGTGGCTCCGGAACTTCGAAGCCCTGGAGCCCTTCGGGAAGGCCGGGGAGAGGCCACGCAGTCTCCCGCCCACCCGCCCGCTGCCATAGCCAGCCTTTCCGAGGCGGCTCCAGGGAAGCAGGCAGGCCTCAGGGGGGGTGGTGGCGATCGGGGCTTCGTAGCCCCGCCTGCCACTTTCCTCCACCCTCTCATCCTCCCTAAAGTGGTGATTGGGGCTTTGAAGCCCCGCCCACCACTTTAGGGAGGGTGGTGAGGTTGGGGGGGGGGAAGGGGGAGGAGGCCTAGCTGCATGTAGATAGCTACGCATGTCAGTGGTGACACACGTGTCATAGGTTCGCCATCACCGTACTATCCTGACATTCGGATTGTGTTAGCTGTGATTATTTAATAAAAGGAGGAAGTAAATAGAGAGCTGCAAATACTGTATATTTACACACATATTCTAGCAATTTTATTCTGTTCAGCACCAGAATACACCTGAACTTAAAAGAAGAAAAATCCCTGAAACTCTTATCAAAGGTTAGAAAAATTGGTCTAAAATGCAATGGATCTGGGATTGCAAAAGATATACAGATTGTCTCCCATAACCACAGGTAATACGTTCCCAGACATAGCATTTATACATGAAACTATGGCTAATAGTGGACCCTATTAAATAGTGGGACTTGTGGTACAAACATACCAAAGAGGTCCTAATGATTCCTAGAGAGGACACCTCTCTAGGCATTTTTCCAGTGCAACTTTATGGGATGTGTCCCTATTTTTTTAGCCATGAATTACTGAAACTGCGGATATCCATTCTGCAGATGTGGGGGGGAGGTATATATTTGGAGATTATTTTTTTCATTTTGGTTTGCAGTAACTTGAAGAAGGCATTAAAAGAGAGTTAAGAATCATGAGGGCCACTGCTTAAAATCTATATGTCTATTTGTCTCCACTGGGTGTCCAAAAGGTAGGACTGGGTGTCTAGACATACAACTATTAGTTCTAGAAATGCCGTGACAACTTTTTCCCCTTGTGGCTAATTCCATTGTCTGGACCATTAACTAACCATTAATCCTCCTTGCATATCTCCACCCTCCTTGCGTACCTCCTTGAATATCTCCACCCAGAAACTAGCCATTCAAATACACAAATGTACATATCCTCTCCAACAGGGCTCACAGTATATAAACCCCCCACACCCTACCCAACCATTCTTTGAAGATGGCAGCCACAGATGCAGGCAAATCATCAGGAATAAACTCTTCCAGAACACGGCCTCACAGCCCGGAAAAACCCCAAGGAAAACCTATGGATGCCAGCCGTGAAAGCCTTCAACTTCACATTGTTGCCCCTTTCTCCACCTCTCTCTTGCATCTGGGTTAATAACTAGAAGATTCCACAGGAGACCAGAATTCAAATCCCCGCTAAGTTGTGGAAGCCCACTGGGTGATCTTAGGCAAGGTCTGTCAGCCTAAGAGGAAGGCAAGGACAAACCTCCTTCAAATAATTCCTGTCAAGAAAGCATAGGATAGGGTTGCATAAAGAAGATGAGAACTAGATCTCTGAAGATATTTTGGTCTATGACCATAAATAAAATGATGATGATGATCTCTGAAGGTACAAAATTTGGCCTTGGGAGACCATAGGTTCTGGCCTCTACTTAATTTTTATCAGTCCATAATAATATACAATCGTCCCTTCACATTCGCGGGGGTTAGGTTCCCCAGACCCCCGTGAATGTGGAAATTCCACGAATAATGACTGCCTACCCCCTCCCCCGCCAAAGCGACTATGGGGCCTCCGGAGGCCCCAGCGTCACTTTCCCCCCTTCGCCCTCCCTTCCAAGGCCTTCATGGGGCCTCCAGAGGCCCCTTGTTGTGGTTTTGGGAGGGTGGGGGGGCTCCCAAAACTGCAAATAATCAAAACTGCGAATGCTAAGTTTGCGAATGTGGAGGGGCAACTGTACATACAATGAACAATAAACAGGAAAAGAATGAGATGTGGACATTTGGAACTCCTGACAGCAATATTAAATAGTTTATTTATATTTTAAACTTTTTAAATATACAGTTTTTTAAAAAAATAGCAGTCTTCTGAAACTAATAATATACTTATTATTTAAGATATATATATATATAGAATGGAGCCATAGATTACATTACGTATTGCATGAGAATGGGCAGACTTTGGTTTTCAGTTTCTTGTCAAAGGCTAAGGCATCCTAGACAATGGCTTGTAGTGGGCAGCATGGCAACTGGAGGCCGCATTGTATGGTACATTCTGGGAAACTGGGGACACTGTAAAATTTCAGGTGTTTCTTGAGGTTGCTTTTCTTCAGCATCAGCATTTCTTTGGGCAACTTTGAAAGGAATTTTGCACCGGTACACGATCCCCTCTTCCCAGAGCCATCTAAGACCGTCACCTTGGGATGGCTTGGCTCCCCACAGTCAGCCATTGGCACACTGAAGGAGCGGACTGCCTTTTTCTTGTTTTGGACAGGTAAGCTTGAGGAGAGCTTGGGATCGGTTGCATTTGGGATGTCTTCTGTAAAGCAGCTATCCAAGTTTGGATCCTCAGGCACTGGTATATCTTCATTAGAGAGCCAAGGTGGAGAACTGAGAGATGCTCTTTGAGGCTGCACAGTTATTCTGCTTAGAGTCATTTTGCGTTCTTCTTTCTCTGAGAAAAAAGGGGGAAAGGAACCCGTTGATTTGGGACTGAGGATGGTTATCATGTTGAGAACCTGGTCATCTTCCTCTGAAATGCCAACAGTCCTTGGCATATGTTGCAGGCTAACAACGTTCACTGCAGCCTGTTGGATGAGGGACCAGTCTTTCCGGATGTCCTCTTGGGTTGTAAACTGTGACGTTACAGTGAAGCGAATGATTAACTTCTCTCCAAGCATTGCTGGAATAACAAAGAGCTTCCCTGACTTGTTTAAATCTTTTAAGACTTTTTCTGTCATCCAGTTGGGACCCTGTTTTTAAAAAGAACCATATTTTATACAAATTGATGCTTATAAGGGGCAAACACTTATTGACCCAGGTCCCTCCCACAGTATGTCTTTGCTGGTCTAAGAATCTGTACCAGTCCTGCCTACTAAATCATAATGGCACACAAAATAGGGGACACATACCATAAAGTTGCGCTGGAAAATGCATCCTCTCTAAGCATTTTCTAGATTCTTCAGTGTAACTCTATGGTATTTTTTTCCAGAAGTCCTTTATTTTAATAGGGTCCACTGTTATCTACGGTTTTCAGTATCCACAGTAAGTCTGGGACCCAAACTCTCACGGATACGGGGGTCCAATTGTATATAGATAAACTGTTAAATATTAGAGAAACCTTTTAGCTTTACCTTTAAACGAAACACAACCAGTCCCAGGTGTCTCTTGGCAGGAATCTCAAACAGAGGGTCACTTCTAACCAGTGACTCAAAATATTTGGCCATCTCTGTACCCTGTAGTTTAAAAACAAAAATGAAAAAACATAACCAGTGATGTTTCCAGTAGAGTATTACAAAAATCATAGCTTGCCAAATTAGAAAACCATAGTCCTGCTGTCTGAAATGAAAGAGCTCCCCATACAATCTTCAGAGCATGACATATTTAGCTTTAAAATAGTGGTGGGTGAACTGCAGTCTGTGGGTCTCATGTAGCCACTCAGGACTCCCAGAAGTATTTTTTTTTTTTTTGAGAACAAACATTTTGGAAGGAAATTGCCTCAAAATGCCCCCCAACCACCTTCTAGGGGCTGGGATCACCTATGCTGCCAATTTGGGTCCCCCTGGGCCATTTTAGGCATGGCAGAGAACTTTTTTTAAGGGACAATACAGTAGGACCCCTGTATCTGCTGGGGATTGGTTCTGGGAGGCACCGTGGATACCGAAAACCATGGATCATAGCAAACGCCATTGAAAATAATGGGACTTTTGGTTTAAAATACCATAGAGTTGCCTTGGAGGACCTAGAAAATGGCTAGAGAGAATGCATTTTCTAGGAGAACTCTATGGTAGGTGTGCTGTTTTGTGTCCCATGGATAATTGAATCAGTAGATAATGAATCAGTGGATATGGGGCCCTACTATATCCTTCATTGTCAGATGTAGCTATGTTGTCGTAGCTAGTTCTGCACATACCCCCCCACCCCCAAAAACCCTCCCTTTTAAGCCAGGCAGCACCCCAACCGTATCTGAGCCACTACAGATTGGGGCACTGGGAAATGGTAACTACAATACTTTCCTGGTTACAGTGGTAGCTGAGACAGGCAGCTGGGGAGGCCCTTCAGGGTCCTGCTGCAACCGTTTGTTTCAATGTGTCATGCCTCAAACTGCAGCTCCTCAGAAACCCTTTGGTTAAGGCGCTACTTGGCTGAAGAGGTAGTTTTTTGTGGTCACATTTGGTCATTAATGGCTGTAAGCACGAACCCCCAAAATGAAGAAATTGTAAGACTAGCTTATGACGCACCCACCACAAAACATGGCCAAAAAAAAAAAAATTGCCTTCTAGAAGATGTTTGGGATATTCAGGAGCAAAAAAAAAAATATTATTTTGAAGGGTGCAGTATTCCCTGGTTTCTTGGGTGGCTAATATGACCCCCTAGCCTTCAAGATTTGCCCACCTTTGCTTTAGGGTATACAGTAGTGGTATAAATATCTTGGGGACTTACTAGACTTTGGCATGTAAAATGTTAGGCTTCAGTGACTGGCAGTTAAGGTGCCTGAAGAAGCGAGGAAGCACGTTTGCCTTCCCTATGTGCGTGTATATGCCTTCAAGTCGCCTGTTGACTTATGGCAATCTCTTCAATTTCATAGGGTTCTCTTAGGCAAAGCATACTGAGAGGTGGCTTTGCCATTTCCTTCCTCTGAAATATAGCCTACAGCACCTGGTATTGGTTGGCAGTCTCTCATCCAAAGACTAACCAGAGCTGACCCTACTTAGCTTCTACAATCAGATGGGATCTGGTGCCTTTGTGGTATTTAGGTCTTATCTTTTTTGTTTAGTAGCAAAAGGTTTATACCTTTCCATGAAACAATTTAAACTCACTGTGAGCTATTTTCTTTTTGTGAGCCACCTTGGGTCCCACTCTGGGAGAAAGGCAGCATATAAATAAAATGAAATAAACTTTTACCTGGCTACAAAAGCACATGGAAAAGCTACTTTTTGGCAAGTCCTCCCACAATCTCCCAGCCAGCATGGCTCCTAGCCATATGGTTGAGGGCGGCTGGAAATTGTAGTTCAAAAAGTCAATCCTTCCAAACTCTGATCTAGGACAACATTGATCTACACATATATAGGTATTTACAATAATGTGCTCAGTCGTGTTGTGTACTTTAGTTTCTTTTAGAGCTGAGCAATGAGCCACTATATTCACATTTGTAATCTAAATTCACCTACATGTCTGACATGGTCTTGGAGCTTTTTCACACCAAACGAACGAATCACAAACCAGAGTTTCAGAGAGCGAAACCTTCGACTCAGTGGGATTTGCCAGTGCTGTAAAATCAAAATCATAGATGGGTTAGTCCAAAGCTACACGCTGCAACCTGCCAGAAGGGTTGCAGAATCAATCCCTGGCATTGCCTGTCAAAAGGATGTGAAAAACCTCTCTGCCTTAGATACAAGACAGCTGCCATCAAAGTACCGTATAGATAATACTGGGCTTATGCTTTAAAAAATCAGCATGGGCATAGAGAGTTATAAGGAACGTAGTTACTAAACTAAGATCTATGTATCGATCGATTGCTCTGTCAGAATGAGGTCACATTTTAAAAGTAACATCAGGAACAGGATCAAAAGCACTTTGCTGGTATAATGAGAAAGGACGAATGGTTGGACAGATGGACAGAAGGACGGACAGACAGACAGATAGATGTTACTTTTTTTTTAAAAAAATGACATTTTTAGAAGCATTTTGACAGGAATTTTTTAAAATGTTACGCTGATGTCTTATCAATCCTAAGGTACGCCCCTCCACCAGCAAAACAAAAAAAATCTTTCCCAGTCCTAACTGGAGATCTCTAGTATTCCTTCATGGTCTCCTCTCCAAGTACAAACCAGGTCAAAGCCTGCTTAGCTTCTGAAGTCAAAGGAAGTCAGGTGTGTTCATGGTGGTATGGGGACCAAATTCTTTAATGGGGAAGGCTTCTTGTTTAACCTTACAGGTAGTGACCTCCCTGGTAATTGAATCATGGGGAGGTGTTACAACATTTACAATTTTAAATAGTTCCAGTGGAGAAGTGACTTTCAGAGAAAGTTGGGAAACCCCTTCTTCACTGGAACTATTTAAAGTAATGTCTGGATGCCCGTCTATCAAGGTTCAAACTCCTTTAAATTTTTGTAAACTAATGTTTTAGCTGTATCTTTTAAAATTGTTGTTAAACTGTCTTGAATCCCATTTTGGGGAGAAAGGCGGGATATAAATCCAGTAAATAAATAAATAAGTGGAATTTCACAGTGAAGTGGAATACACTGCCTGGGAGTGTGGTGGAGTCTCCTTCTTTGGAGGTTTTTAAACAGAGGCTGGATGGCCATCTGTCAGGAATGATTTGATTGCGTATTCCTGCATGGCAGGGGGTTGGACTGGATGGCCCTTGTGGTCTCTTCCAACTCTATGATTCTATGATTCCATGAAATAAAAAAGGTTGCTGCAATTTCAGGATCCCTAGGTTGGATCAGCTGATCTCCAAGGTCTTTTCTAAGTTCCAAACTTGAAATTATATATTTATTCAGGGTTTAATGGTGTGCTATCTTAATCCAATTGCTGGTGTGTGTTTTTCCTAACAGCAAAACATGTTTTCATGGAGAGGACATGATGTCACAGCTAAACCCAGAGCTTGAAAGAGTTACTTTTTGCACTACAGATAGGATTGCCAAGTGTGCCTTATCATAAGGCATGTCCCTTATTTGAGGTCTGGAAACCTCGTCTCTTATTGGACTAGCAGGTGTCCCTCATTATAAAGGGTGTCTCCTATAGGTTTGGGGGGGGGGTTCCAGGTTGTGAGGCCATGTTCTGGAAGAGTTTATTCCTGACATTTCACCTGCATCCGTGGCTGGCATCTTCAGAGATGGCGTAGGGGGCGTGGGGGATTTATATACTGTGAGTCCATGTTGGAGAAGATATGTACTTTTGTGTATTTGGATGGCTACTTCCTGGGTGGGGGGAGATACGCAAGGAGGATTAGTGTCTATTTAGCTATTTAGATAGGTGTCTCCTATCTGAGGGTTGGGAGGCTTTTCATTTTATATAGACTCAAGAAGTTTCCAAAAATCCTGGATTTGGGGTGCAGTTCCTTCATGAAGACAGAAGTGTGTGCATCATGTAATGTACAAATGTGAACAATATATTAATTTTACAGAGAAATATATGGCTAAGTTAACTGAAATCAATACGTTCATTTAGTATTTAGGCAGAACACATCCTTGTTCATAGCTGCCTCCTTATTATCAACCCTGCGTATCATGAGTTTCAACTGTCCCTTATTGCTACCTTGAAAATCAGGCAATGCTAACTACAAAATACAGGTAAGCCCCAAAAAGTAACTAGCTATGCCATCGAGAATTCTGGAAATTTTAGACGACAAAATGGAATTTTTCCAAATTCTTGTTATACCACCATTGCCACCAGCCTTGTGTTTCCATTTGGATCACACACACACCCCATCATAATCCCACTGCTAAGTCTTGACTTAGCACCTGACTCACCATGAAATCAGTAGCTGAACCTGAATTGGGATGTCTGAGGTAGACAGGATTAACACTGAAGGTTTGCTGTAGCTTGTATTTGTCCTTGACCCTATAAAAATGGGAAGAAATTATAGGAAGAATTCCACAGGGGTAAAACACCATATGTGTAAATGGCCATGTGATCTTTTGTATCACGCTTACCAGAAAGCTGTGCAATCAAAGTGAACCATCATCCATTTGGAAGGGTTGAAAGTGAAAGAATCAGCATGTTCAATGCCGTTCAGAAATACTCTGAATTCTGGGCAGAGAAATGCTGTTGCAGCGTATGCAGCATCAACATGCAACCAGAGTCCTTCTTTAGTACCTGGAGAGGAATCAAGAATTGTGTTTATGAAGATAAACTGGCACAGGCCAAAATCTGTGAGCTATTCACAGCAGATAGGATTGACCCCAGGTTTACATTAGCCTCAGGCAGCAGGGTTTGTTGTTGTTGTTGTGTTTCCAACTTATAGCAAGGTGAAGTTGTCACAGGGTTTTCTTGGCAAGATTTGTTCAAAGGGTGTTTTTTGCCTTCCTCTGAGGCTGAGCAAGTGTGACTTGCCCAAGGTCACCCAGTGAGTTTCCATGGCAAAGCAGGGATTTGAACCCAGATCTCCAGAGTCTTAATCCAACATCCAAACCATTGCACTACACTGGCTCTTTATTAATGATATCAAATATTGTTTGTGGGAGGAGGGGCCTTGATCAACACCTAGATTTTCTAGGGAAATCTCTTTCGAGAAGCAGTGCAATTACTTACATATTGGACCCAGCTCCGAAAGGCTATCAAAGGCACAGACACCAGTTGTACCCAGAGTTGCACAAACCTAGACAAAACCAGAGACTTGTCAAGAAAGTACAGTAGAACCTCAAAATGGAGATACAAAAGTATTGGTTAGCAAAATGGCCAAGGTGTTGATAAAAGACAGATGAAGGTTTTACAGAAAGTTGCAGTTATTATAGTTTATATAAGCTATAGAAGAATGGTGGGCAGACAGGTTTCTTTTGACCCACTTGTGTCTATGATCAAAGCAGATTATCAGATGGCTCAAATATCCCAGGATAGGGACGACCAGAGATCTCTAAAAGGCTTTCCTTTTAGACGATGTTGTCCCTGTCTTGTGATGATTCCATTCTGCTCCTGTTCCCCCCCCCCCGCTTCCTCTTAGTAATGATTTTAATTGTTAATAAGGCACCCATTCCATCTCTGTGGTGGAATCACGGGTATATGAAAAGATGCCCTGTTATGCCAGCCACGGTGGGAGGTCCCTCCTGAACACTTCCGGGTGTAATCGGGATGAGGAGGTAAGCGTCACCCTTTTTTCCCCCCTCCCTGCGTTACTTGTGTTTTTTTTAATTTTATTTTTGTGCTTGCTGTCACTTTTATTTCTTTCCTTCACTTTATTTTTTTTAATTTCCTGAATGCTTGTTCTCTTGCGAAAATGGCCCAAGATTTCAAATAAGGAAGCGAATACAGCTCCGCGCAATCTGTATTCAATTCCTTGACTGCCAGAGGGAGGGGGAACCATTTCTGTCACAGCTCCAAGGTAGGTTTGAATTTTTTAAAAAAAAAAAATAGTGGTACAGGGACAGGAGTGGGGCAGGATTGGCGGTACTGGGACAGGGTTGGGTTTTAGGACCCTTTGTGATAATCTCCTTATAGTCTCAATATCTTAAAAACAATAATTTGAAGTAGATCCCATGCTGACACCTAGTCATTCTGCATGCAGAACTTACAAAGATTGGCACCAGGCCACGGCTTCGGTCCTCTTCAATGGCTTTTTTCAGGGTTTCACCTCTCAAAGAAAAATTTTCATCTACAGGCAGAAATCTCATCTTCACAAGGGAAATCAACCCTGCCTTTTCGACTGAGGAGTGGGCCTGCACAGAAAGAAGAGCCACAGATTCCAGACACTCAACAGTAGCCAAAAAGATTCAGTATTAGCAAAGGCGTAGTCCAGCTTTCCCCAAACTGGTGCCCACCAGATGTGTTGTATTAGAAACCCACCCACCCTCATCATCCCAGCTATCATAGCATCATATTGGCAGAAATGATAACGGTTGTAGTCCAACATCTCTGGGGATTAAAACCCTGATCTAGTATACCACAGATAAAATCTTACTGATATAGAAAATTACTTCACACATATACACAGTTAAACACACACAACAGTAATTTACCTGATCTGAAGCATAAGCAATAAAACAAGAGTTCAGAGTAGAGTCATCTGTATCTGGCTCAGATCCCTTCATTTCTAGAATTTTATTCTTTCTTGCTGCCAGAAGAGCAATCAAGGTTGATTCACTAACAGTACTCTGGACAGAGGGAGGGAGGGAGGAAAGGCAATTATTAATAGCAACGTACAGATATATCTCTGTTAAGAAAGTAGATGTGTTCCTAGGCATGACCTCTTTAACAGAAAACATGGAACCAGAGGAGAAATAACACGAAGAATAGGGATAGGTTCCTATGCCACAAAAAAGAAGAGCATGTTTCAGGCATTTTTAAATTCAAAACTAACAGTATACACCTGTGAAATGAAAACACCAGATCAGATAAGCATCAGACTAGAAAACAAATGTTATTTTGAATCTTCCAGAGGTGACTAGATGGCTTCTTTCAAAATGCATCCAGCAGTGATTTTCTTTCATCAGCCTCTACTCTTCTCATGAATTCCATTTTGGTGACCAAGTCTACAAATCTATATTGGCAGGGTTTTTTTTAACATGCTGGAGGGAGCTGATAAGGCAATCTTATCTGCTCATCCCCTTTTCTCTATTTTTCTATTCACGCATGCTCCATAAGGGCATCTGGAGGCAACTGCTCTTTACCTTGCCTGTTGCAGGTAAGCACACACAGCTACAACAGGATCAGCTAGAGCAGAATCTCATTCTTTCCCAGCTCAGAGTTTATTGCATTGCTTACTGCAGACATTCTGCAACATGAAAGTCTATGTTTCTCTTGCTTTCCTCACCAGTGACAATGCTGCTAAAAAAAACAACTTTCAGCTAGATAGAGAATGAGGAGAAAAAAGTAGGTTGGGCAGCCCTAAAAAGACTTTGTAAAAAGGAGCTTCTTTGACAGAGGTTTTGTTGACCAAAGTATGCCTGTACAGTACTGGCACTGTTTAGCCAACTGATGGTGGTGCTTCTGTATCTCAAACAGAGGTCTTTCTGTAACTAGAAATGTCAAGGGCTGAACCTGAGACTTTCTACATCACAGCTGGGCACTTCGTTGCTTTGTGAATTGAACTAAGCCCTTTTTAAAACCTTCTGGAGGCAGCCAGTGATAGGTTTCAATAGTTTAAGTGACCCAAAATCTCCTTATCTCCTATCCATTTATCCTGATCAAAATCTCATTATCTCCTATCCATTTATCCTCCGATCCATTTATCCTCTGTGATATAAACTGATACTCCTCTGGATTTTTCCACCTCTTCCCACTTTTATTCTCTCAGTCAAAATAAATTCCTTAAGTCAAAATAAGTTGTTGTTGTTGAGTGCTTTCAAGTTATTTCTGACTTATGGCAAACCTATCACGGGGCTTTCTTGGCAAGATTTGCTCGGAGAGGGGGGTACCTTTGCTTCCTTCTGAGGCTGAGAGAATATGACTTACTCAAGGTCACCTGGTGGGTTTCCCTGGCCAAGCAGAGATTTGAACCCTGTTCTCCAGCATTGTAGTCCAATGGTCAAACCACTTCATATTTTCTTGGGATTCCTAGGTAAGTTTCATGTCTTAAATGGAGTTTCTGCAACACAGCTGTTAGTTTCTTTCCTCAACCCACTGGTGTCTTTGTTCCGTACTCATGATCTCTAGCCACTATATGCACTCTCCATTACAAAGAAAACACTAGGTAGAAGACCGGAGCATTCAAATACCCCCTCTCCCCATGACTGCCACTTACCTGCAATATGCCTCCACCTCTGCTGTCTGGGTGATAGTGCAAGAATGTATGTGGGAGACCCAACATTTGGGCCAACCAGTCCATCACATTCATTTCCAGTTCTGTGCAGGCTGGGCTGGATGCCTGCAAGTGACAAGATAAAGAAGGGAATCCCTTTTTGGTGGACCAAATTCTGTTCATGGGAGAACACATAAACATTTCACGTTCTTCATGTCTAGTAGCGTTGTTCTTGTCCTAGTTAATATACTTTGCATTCAGTTCTTCCCATGAAACTTTCATTTGTCCAGAGGTCTTGCCAACTCCTTGGACACTCTCTGTTCCAAGTGAATGGCTTTGCCAAAGGTACTGAGTTAGTTACTGCTGGCAACCAAAAAGAGAAGGAAAAAAAAAACACCACAAACCCAACAACTCAGGGAGCAGCCAATGAAATTCACAAGAGAAAAAGGAAATACTACACATCTCAAGGTGCTGGAAAGATGGTCTTTTATTAGCTAAAGAGCCCGATACATTTGTGTCTGTGGATATTTATAGGCATAGCTTCTGATTTGGCAGGGACATATGCTATTAGAATAATCATAGAGTTAGAAGAGACCACAAGGGCCATCTAGTCCAACCCCCTGCCATGCAGGAATACACAATCAAAGGATTCCTGACAGATGGCCATCCAGCCTCTGTTTAAAAGCCTCCAAAGAAGGAGACTTTACCACACTCCCAGGCAGTGCATTCCACTTCCGAACAGCTCTTACTTCAGGAAGTTCTTCCTAACGTTTAGGTGGAATCTCTTTTTCTGTAGTTTGAGTCCATTGCTCCATGTCACAATTCAAGAAGGATACTGACAAGCTGGAACATGTCCAGAGAAGGGCGACCAAAATGGTGGGAGGTCTGGAAGCCATGCCCTATGAGGAGTGGCCCTTGTGGTCTCTTCTAACTCTGATTCTATGTATTTATGGTCTGTCCTTTTATGATTTTATATAGTTCTGGAAGAAGGCCTTAAGCGTACAGACAGGCCAAAAATTCATAGGGCTTTTCTTTTAATTAAACCATCTTTTGAGCATCTAGAGATGCGTCTTCCACATAGTATTTACAGCCATCCATCTTATTTTGGTCAATGAAAAGGGCCAGATTAAGACATCCTGAGGCACCAGAACATTACTAAAATGGCTATTAGTTAAAATTTGAAATTTAATTTAAGAATGTATTTAGAAGTCCCTCATAATTTCTAAGATGTCATTAAATTTGCTTGTGCATAAATCCAGCACCACCTGTGAGGCAGAAATATCCACAGGTTTCATTCCCCTTCCATTACAGCAAACAAATGAACAATTTGTTGTCCTTTCATGGCACACAAAATCTGATGCCTGAGGGGGCCCTCCTCAAATATAGGCTCATGGAAATCCAAAGTTTGCAAAAATACTTGCAATCTTGGTTTGCGGGGGGGGGGTATTTGAGCCTCACGGGAGCTGGTCGGGGTGCACGCTGCCCATTGCCCCAACTCAGCCCAGCCCAGAGGTGGACATGCTGCCTGATGTTGATGAAGCCAACATGCCAGGATGGCAAAAGGAGGAAGAACCTGGTTGGAGGAGGAGCATCATCAGGGCAGGGGAGGGGCAGGGGAGGGAGAAGGAGGCATGGTGTTGAGTGAGAGCAGGAAATTTAAGGAAGGAACTGAGAGTGGGAAGGGAGAGACACTGGAGAGAGAGAAAGGGAGTGGTGGGCGGTACAGGAGGGAGAGGACGAGAAAGCGGCAAGAGGAAAAGGAGTGGACGTGGCAGCTCCGGGAAGAGAAGCATTTTTTCAGTCCACCATCTTTATGGATGCGCAGGCACAAGTTGGCCCGTCCCTTCTGCCAGGAGTGGGCAGGACCACAGGGGGGAATAAAGGTGCAAAATAAACGATAATAAAAATGTTGTTAGGGCTGTAATTCTATGTACTATTTACTCAAGAGTATATCCATGAAGACATACTCCTAAGTAGACATGCATAGGGCTACTGTGAAAATGGCAGAGAATTTATCAGCTACAGCTTCTTTCGCTAGCTGACAACCCTTTGCCAGTTGATCTCCCTGCCCCCCAACATTTGTTGTTATGGTGTACCTTCAAGTCATTTCCAACTTGTGGAAACCCTAAGGCAAAGCTACCATGGGCTTTCCTTGGCAAGACTGGTTCTGAGGGAGATTGCTATTATCTTCCCTTGAGACAATGGGACTTGACTAAGATCACCCAGTGGGTTTCCATAGCTGAGCAGGTATTTGAACCCTGGTTTCCCCGCATTATAGTTCAGCACTCAAAATGACTACATCACACTCAGCCAGGTAAAATTAGCACCTCCAGTTCTTTTGAGAAAATGGTGTCATTTACCCAAGTAAATCCCAGGCAATTAATGGCATCGGCCAACATGTCCCCCAAGAGTGAAGGCCAGGAGTTGAGCGCTGGGAAGTAGGCATGCATGTGTGGACTCTGCCAGTGGACAACCTAAGTGGAAGCAAAAGGCAGGAGAAAAAATAAGAAATAAAAGATAGCAAACAGAAAGTGACCCTCCCTTTTTTTGTCATAATTTGCTGTGTCATCACCTGCCACCAAAGGCAGCTGCCTCACTCCATTTGATAGTAGGGTCAGTCTTATGCAAAGATGAGAAAAATATTATTATTATAGTTATTCTTGTTGGTTTCACATTCTCCTTTGTTATTCCTTTGTATCATCAATAATTTGGATTCTATCCAAGAATCTAGAATCTATACAGAAGGAGGGGGGCCCAAAATGGCAAAAACAATGCAGGAAAAGGCTTCGCAGGTTTTCCCGTAGTTTTTTAAAAACAGCAAATGGAATGCACATTCCTACTTATTAGGACAAGCAATTTGCTTTGAATCACTTTCCCATACAAGATGAAGTGCAAAGCTGATTGGCTGGGCGAGCACAGGGACAGGGCTTGCTATCAGGCCAGCACCCGCTGCCGCCATGTTGGATTTTTGCCTTAGTGAGCAATCACTAAGGCAATAAATGGGATGTGGGGTTTTTGTTTTGTTTTGTTTTGCTATCCTTTTAATTTGAAAAATTGCTTTATTGCTCCAGCGCACCTTAGATGACATTTTTTTAAAAAAGTTTGGCAGCGGTGAACAACCAACATGAGTAAATCACTCGCGGCCACCATCTGGCAAGCAAAACTTATAGAGGCTACTGAGACAAAAAACACCACAGTATGGATGTGAAAGCTGGACAATGAAGAAAGCTGAGAGGAAGAAAATCAACTCAATTGAGATGTGGTGCTGGAGAAGAGTTCTGCGAATACTGTGGACTCCTAAAAAGACAACTAAATGGATCCGAGAGCAAATCAAGCGTGAACTCTCCCTAGAAACCAAGATTACAAAACTGAGACTGTCATACTTTGGACATATCATGAGCAGACATGACTTAAAAACTTTGAAGACTAAGGAGATTTTCACACGGGCCCAAAATGCCCCGTTACTGCCCTGCTACCTCCTCTCCTGTTCCTGCCACAGAATAACATAAATCTTTCACACACTCACCTTAATTCTGCAGCAGGAACGGGCTCCCCCTCCCCTTGCTGGCTGGCTGTAAATGCAGCCATCGTAAGGCTGCTTTTACAACCGGCCATCTGAAACGTTATCACGTTATCACGTGATAACGCCGGACTGTAAATTTAAAAAATAAAACTCCCCCAAACATAAAATCAGTTCACCGTGCACAAAAACACTCTTTAAATCACATAATCAAAACAGGGAGGGTAAAATAAAGGGTGCCACTTACCTGGATGTCCAGATCGTACCAGGAAGTGCTCAGAACGGACCTCCCCGCCACGGCTGTCATTTTGGAACAGGAACGGGGCTCCTGTTCGCACACCCATGATTGCGTGATAGTGACAGAATGTGAGGTCTATTCACGATGAAAAATCGTGATTACATTGTTCTGGAACAGTCACGGGAGTAGGATGGATGCTGGACAGAACGGGGTCAACGTCGTCCGAAAGGGAAAACCTTTCCCAACCCTGTTCTGTTCCTGCCACGGGATATATAGCCCATGTGAAAATCTCCTAAGGGGCTTACCTCACTCCAAAGAAAAGCGGCAAAGCAGCAGGAACGCTCTGTCTTTCCTGCTGCCTTATCGCATGGTGTCAGCATTCTTCTGGCATTCTTTTGTTCCGGTCCCATGGGGGACCGAGGTAAAACCATGTATTTTTGAAAACAGATTCATAGGGTTGCCATAAAGCCAAAGTGGACTTGATGGCGGTTAACAACAACAAATCTCTGGGAAAAGAAAACAATTGTCATTTCAATGAAGCTAGTGGCAGTTCCAAACAGACTGTGACAAAATTTCTGAATGAATTCACCACAGGGAGATCACAGCAGTGCAATGAAAAAAGGGACACTAATTGCAACGTGCCACATTATCAGACGGTTCCTCACTGATTCCTTAGATTATTGGATAGAATCTGCATTGTTGGTGGTCCAAAACTCTAGTCAGTAATACCTGATAGGTTGTGACTCTGAGAAGAATAAGAATAATAGATTATCCAGACCCCCCCCTTCACAACTGAAAATGCCTTCACAACTGAAAATTGTTGTTTGTTCAGACGCCCCTCCTTCTACACAACCATTAAAGTCAAGGGATCCTTTGCCCCTGTTTATTTTACAGGGAAGGAGAGGACTATACTCCTTAATGCATCTGTCTTAGATTTGATAACAGTAGTGTTGTATTCTTAGACAAAGACAAAGGAAATATAGTTGTGTGTGGTACACAGATTAAATGCTTCTGATTTGGTGTGAAATTTATCTCAATGGAACACACTTATGATATACATGATACATACATGATATACAAAAAGGAAGCAGCAATCAGTCCCTATTTATATCTTTAAAAGGCATAAAAAGGACCTTCAGAGATGAGCCAAATAAGTTTGTTAGGTTTTTTAATAATAAAAAAAACTAGTGCAGCATAGCATAGAAGATATATCATCATTTCACATATATATCAGATATATTATCTTGGTAACCCTTGTAACAGCTCTTTGAAGTTGCTAGATGCTTGGAAAAGGAAAAAGTAATTATCAAACTCAGGGGTAAGTAACTTATAGACTGCCTAGCATTACTGGGCTATAGCTCCCATCATCTCTCCACCATTGAATCATAGAAACATAGAGTTGGAAGAGACCACAAGAGCCATCCAGTCCAACTCCCTGCCATGCAGGAATACACAAATCATTCCTGACAGATGGCCATACAGCCTCTGTTTAAAAGCCTCCAAAGAAGGAGACTCCACCACACTCCCAGGCAGTGTATTCCACTTCCAAACAGCTCTTACTGTTAGAAAGTTCTTCCTAATGTTTAGGTGGAATCTCTTTTCCTGTAGTTTGAACCCATTGCTCCATGTCCTAGTCTCTGGAGCAGCAGAAGACAAGCTTGCCCCAACCTCAGTATGACATCCCTTCAAATATTTAAACATGGCTATCATGTCACCTCTTAACCTTCTCTTCTCCAGACTAAACATGCCCACCTCCCTAAGCCGCTCCTTATAGGGCATTTTTGGTGTTGCCTTCGCACACCTGTCACACAGCAATCATTCCACTAGGGTGAGGAGCCTCATAATATTAAAAAAACATGTGCCTGAATTTGGTTGTTTTCCTTTTCCCTCTCCTTGTTCCTTTCCTTCTAAAATCATAACCTAGAGCAGAGACTGGCTTGTCTGATCTAATTTATGCATAAGCTGCTTTGAGAGCCTTTCCAGCTGCAAGAGAATATAAATACTATGGATGGATGGATGGATGGATGGATGATCAATCTACAGTTGATACTGTGAACATATTCTGGATCTCCCATTCTAGGTTCACTGCTTGCCCATTACAGACCATAGTATGCTCTTACCCCAGGCATAATGATTTTCTCTATGTCTTTGAAGATGGTGTCCCAGCTTTCTGGTTCAAAAGGGGCTTGATCAGGCAACTGGTCTTTCATGTAGCCTGGCTGGACATCAGGAGATACCTGCCTCTCCCTCACACTGGTCAGGTACTGGCAGATGTAATCCACCATCTCTTTCCCTGGAAAAAGCAAGAGGCATAAATTCAGAGGCAACAGTTCCTACCAATCTGGTGATGATTCTTGCATGTTTCTCCCCAGCGTTTCAAAGTGTTGGCTTCCATATGGGAGTGTGTCACCTCCAATTTAATCACTATCATAGAATATCATTCACTTTCAACCCTAAATGCATCACTTTTCAATAAAGGCACTTCACCTGTTTGCTGTTCTCAGTGCCAAAAGACATAGAGAGGTGAAGGATGAAATCCTTAAAACAAACGGGAAAGCCCCTACTGACCACAGAAGGATTGATTCCTGAATGAACAGAAATTTGCATATTAAAGGCTGAAAGCCAACACGTCTTTACCTATGAAAAAGCCTGTGGTCCTCTACTTACAGGATAGCAAGTCTCACTGCTCACAATTTGGCTTGCTTCTGAGTAGACATGTATAGGAATGCAGCTGCTGGATTGTACTTCCAACCTGAACTACATAGGCTTGGGCTGCAATTGCCCTTGGTCTGATCCATTAGGGTCCTCTTACATTCACACAAAGGGAATCCTTTACTGTTTCTTTCACGTTGGTTCATTTGCAGTCAGTCCTTTTCACTTCTTATTTCTCCTTCCTTTTGTTGGTGCCAGGGCTGACCCATGATATTTTGTTCCCTCCAGCAGCAAATGGTCTCTCTCCCTGCTGCCACACTGCAGAAATAATGTAGCTTGACACTGCTTTAATTGCCATGGTGCAATGCTATGGAATTCTGGGATGTGTAGCTTTGTGAGATATTTAGCCTTTTCAGGTCAAAGAGTTCTGGTGCCCAACAAATGACAAATCCCAAGATTCTGTAGGCTGGAACCATGGCAGTTAAAGCGGTGTCGACCTGGGTTATTACTGCAGTGCAGATGCGGCCTTAGGGTACATCTACACTGTAGAAATGATGTGGTTTGACACCACTTTAACTGCCACGGCTCCATCTTACAGAATCCTGGGATTTGTAGTTTTGTGCAACACCAGTACTCTTTGGCTGAGAAGGCTAAAGACCTTGTAAAGCTTCAAATTCCAGGGTTCTATAGAACAGAGATACGGCACTTAAAGTGGTGTCAAACTGCATTATTTCTACAGTGATGCACCCGTCTCTGCTTTGCGTCTGATACTTCACACTATACTCCCTCTGAACACAGATGCTCCACTTAGCAATTTTGAGGGACAGTAAGCAATTGTTCTCCAGGGACTTGGGGTTTTTTTAAGAATATTTTTATTAGTTTAACATGCAATAAAAACATTGAATACATTAAGACAGTTACATAGCCACTACAGTCTATATATCTATATATCTACACCTAAACACACACACATATATGTACCTACATAAATACCTACCTACATACATGCATACAAACATGCTAAAATAGACTTCCAACCTTCCCGCCATATACTTTCTAACATAGTTTCTATAGTTTTGTATTTGTTTCCTCTACCTATAGCCTATTACTATATCTTATTTCTTATTATCATCAGCAAAAAACAAAAACAAAATAATTTCTAACTGTTAGTTCATATCCCCGTCAACAATCTACAAAAGTCATCTAATGAATCCTTAATTTATTCAATCTACAGTCTAGTATTTGTTGCTAATTTTATCGTATCTTACTCATTAAATCCTTCCACATATATATTACCCCATAATTGTTTTAAGTAGATTATAAAAGGTTCCAATTATTTATAATCTCATCTATTGAATTTCCTTTAACAAAATTTGTCAATTTGTCCATTTGTGCCGATTCTGATACTTTCTCTATCCAATCCATCGCTGTTGTAATGTTCTTGGTTTTCCATTGTCTCGCGAAGACCAACCTTGCTGCTGTAACCAAATAATTTATTAGCTTTCTATGTTGTATTTCTTTCTTATTCTCTAAATCAATCATATTTAATAAATATAGCTCCAGTCACACAAAAAGGTTAAATCATAAAATTTTGACACTTTTCTATTAATTTTGAACCAATAATTTTGAATTTTCTTAGAATTCCACCATATGTGATAAAAAAGTACCTATCTGAGTTCCACATTTCCAGCACAGTTTCGAGGAGTTTTTATACATTTTGGCCAGCCTATCCAGAGACAAATACCAGTGATACATCATTTTGTAGAAATTTTCTTTCAAGTTAGAAGAGCAAGTAAATCTTAAACCTCTATTCCAAATATCCTCCCATTGATTCATATAAATAGTATGTCCTACAATTACCACCCATGTTATCATACATTGTTTTACCTGTTCCTTTTTGGTGCTAAATTTTAGTAGTAATTATAAATTTTACTACAGGGACTTGTTCATTTTAAGAGCTCAGAGAACCACCAAAGCTCAGGAACTGCAGCAAAATGTACAGTCTCCCTCCAAACCCATCCATCTACTCACCTCTCTGCCTGTATTCCTCAGGGTCCATGCTGTTGCTTTCAATAGGTGTTGCTTTTTCCAAAGTTGTTTGTAATGAAGGAGAATAGACAGCTTGGTCTTTTCTCTGCTGACACCCCTCCATCCTGCTGCCTTTTTTATACTCTTTTATATCTGCCAAGCTTGGCAGACTCTACGTCAGAAGATTATTAGGAAATAGATTTTTGATGGCTCCTCCCTCATTTTACTTCTCCTTTCTCAGCTTGTTCAGGATTCCTTTGAAGTCTAGGAAATTGGAATCCCTATTCATCTTTTCATCATGACAGGAAGCATGGTACAACTCATGTATCAGTGCCTGCCTATAAAGAGGAGAGTGGCAACAGCATGGAAACACATAGTTCACACATAGAGGGCAGATGTTAAGGGGGATTTAAATTGTATTTGGCTAAATCTGTGCCCATTTAGAATTGTATGGTTCTTTTAATGCAAGATAATGTTCTGTTGTTTTTAATTGAACAAAAGCTCAGAGATCGATCAGCTCCTGGGACGGGTTTTTGTGGTGGCTAGGGATGCATTTGCACAGTTAAAGCATCGACTGCACTCATTCCTGGACATGTCAGGTTTGGAAGATTATCAGAGGGACCCTAAAGTCCGTTTCAGGAATCGAACAGGATGGAGAAAGGATTTCCCTTTCTGACGACATCATTCTGTTCCTGTGTTGTTCCTGTTCTGACCCCGTTCTGCCCCCGTGATACCTTATTCACAGGGAAACATCGTTAATAGAACACCCGTTCCATTTCTGTAGCGGAATCCCAGGTGGTCTGAACAATGCTCCGTTCCTATTTTGTTATGCTGGCATTATGCCAGCCGCAGGGGGGAGGTTTGTGCCGGACACTTCCGGGCACAATCGGGATGGCAAGGTAAGTAAAACACTTTTCCCTCCCACCCCAGGTAGCTTGTATGTTTTTAAATGTGTTTTTGTGCTTTGGTTACTGTTTTGACGTGGGGGGGGGTCGTTTTAAATTTGCCACCCGGCCATTCTCTTGCGAGAACGGCCGGGATTTCAGTTCCCGGTCATAAAAGCAGTCTTACAACAGCTGCATTTACGACTGGGCAGTGAAGGGAGGGGGAGCCCATTCCTGACGCGGAACAAAGGTAGGTGTCTGAAACCTTTTTATTTATTCCACAGCAGGGATGGGATTGGAGTGGGTGGGTGGGGTAGTGGGACAGAAAGGGGCTATAAGGGCCCATCTGATAATCTCCCTGGACACTTTCACACTGCAGCCAGATTGCTAACTGGGGCAGGCTACAGGGATTCATTGTTGCCACAGCTCCATCAGCTGCCAATCTGTTTCTGGGAACAATTCAAAGTGCTGCTTATGACTGACAAAGCCCTATACTGTTTGAGTCCGGCTATCTGAAAGATGATATTTTTCTATACCGTAACTTATAGATTTATAGAACCATAGAGTTGGAAGAGGCACAAAGGGTCACCTAGTCCAACCCCACTGCCCTGAAGGAATACAAAGCATTTCTGACAGATGGCCATCCAGCCTCTGTTTAAAAACTTCCAAAGAAGGAGACTCCACCACATTCTGAGGTTTATTCCACTGCCAAACAGCTCTTATCCTCAAGAAGTTCTTCCTAATGTTTAGGTGGAATCTCTTTCCCTGTAGTTTGAGTCCATTGCTCCGTATCCTAGACTCTGGAGCAGCAGAAGACAAGCTTGCTCGCTGTTCAATATGATATTTCAAATATTTAAACATGGCCATCACATCACCACTTAACCTTCTCTTCTCCAGGCTAAACATACCCAGCTTTCTCATGGCCTCCAGACCTTTCACAATCTTGGTCACCTTCCTTTGGACATGTTCCAGAGGAACTTGAACCTCCCCAGACTCCAAAATCTTCAGGGGAGGACTTTTTTTTTTAAGCCCCAACACCTTCCTACACATGTTTGGTGGGAACAAGAGAGAGGCCTTCTTGGTGGCTGCTCCGAAGCTATGGAACTCCCTTGCTAAAGCCTTTTCACACTACACAATTATAGCACTTTGATTCCACTTTAACTGTCATGGTTATACCCTATGGAATCCTATGGAATTTGTAGCTTGGGGAGGACACTGGAGCCCTCTGGATGAGAATTCTAGGTATCCCACTCCCCAAACTCCAAATCCCAGGATTCCACAGGATGTAGTCATGCCAATTGAAGTGGAATCATAGTGTTATAGTTGTGTTGTGTGAAATGACCCCTATTCTGCCAGCTAGAGCTTTTCCGGGACAGTTATAACCTGGTTATAGTTACAGCCCATAATATCCCAGCTAGACTAGTGCAATACATGGGGCTGTCCTTGAAGATGCTACAAAGGCTGTAGCTAGTGCAATATGCAGCAGCTAGATTGCTGGCAAGAACACCTTATGTAAAGAACATTACACCAATTTAAAAAAAATAGCACTAGCTGCCAGTAAGCTTCTGATCCAAGTGCAATGCACTGGTGATGATATTGGCTTGGGACCTAGATGCTTGAAAGATCCCTTCTACCTATATATGTGTACCACCTGTAAGAGAAATACACTACGTGGAGACATGGGAGAGGGCTTACTCTGCTGTGATACTCTGGTTGTAAAATGCCTTCCTATTGGAGACTCAGCTGGTGCAGATGTTGGTTCATTGTTTCATTGTCAACATCAAATGCGGCTCTTGGTTAAAGCTTGTAGGGGGGACTAGTGGTCAGGTTTGACCTGTTTGCTTTGTTTCAGTGTTCATGGTTTTGAATGGTTTCAAATTGCTTTAAATAATAGTAAGCTATCTTTTAACTTTGTTACCTGCTGTCATTCTATTTAAATCAGGGCAAGAATAATCCGTCCTACAGAAGCTATTGAGCTGCAAGTTTCAGCAGCCCCAGCCAGTATAGCTAATAATGGGGAATGCTGGAAGATTCTGTTCAACAATATCTGGAGTGCTGCACAATTCCCACCCTTGGTTTAGATAGATAGGTAGATAACTCTCCAGCTGCCCCAGTTTGGCAAGAACAGTCCCCATAAATCCTCTGTTGTCCCACTTTTTCAGCTGCTTTTAATATGTCCTAGTTTTTCACTTTTCCTCCCACTGTACGCCTTTGTCCTCAGCTTACATCAGTTTGTGCAAACTGAGTTCAAAGGGAAAGTAGTTTCCACTCAATTAACTCAGCAGGGAGGAGAGGAGGGGGGAATCAGAATTTTGCATGGGCAAAATCAAACTACTGCAACCTCTTCTAGCTGGTGTGTTCTTCCTCATTAATAACTTTTGCCTTCTTGTTGCTTGGCCACGTGTTTCCCAGTGTTCAACTGTGAAATGTCAGAGGGTAAGAGGGGAGAGGGAAGAGAGAGATGGTGCCCTGGACTCCTTGAAAGAACAGAACAATTGTCATCATCACATTAATTCTACAGACTAAGAGGCTTATCACACACTGAAGTAAAGTGGCAGGGCAGCCGGAAGGTTTCACTTTCCGTGCTGCCTTACCACACAACTTCATCATTTTTCTGCCGTTCTGGTCCCACGAGAGATGGAGGTAAAACTGTCATTTTACTAATGAGTAAAATCCACTAGTAAAAAGACATAGTTTTACTTCTGTCTCCCATGGGACCAGAACAGCAGCACATGGGAAGAGTGATGACGCCGTGTGATAAGGCAGCACAGAAAGCGCAACCTTCCTGTTGCCCTGCCACTTTACTTCAGCATGCGATAAGCCTCTAAGAGCCTCATCACATGAGGCAGGTAAATTGGAATTGCATCAGGATAATGGCACTTTTGGTTGGCGCTTATCTTGTGACGTCACCCCTGTTCTGTTGTTATCGTGGGAGACCATTTTAGAAGCGTTTCTGCTTATTAACACAAAAATCCATTCATTACCTCCTTTCCTGCTTCTGTGGTGCTATGATGTATTGTGTGAAAGTTTAACTGTACTTTTATGCCAATTTTGGATGGTCAGGGGACGGTCTAGTGAGCATGATTTGGGCGGGGAAACAGAATAGTGATTAGGGGCGAAGGAGTCTCTTTTTTCAGCATTCAACTCAGTTCGTTGTTCCTAGGCACAGCATACATTGCAGGGTATGTAAAACTAGATAGTCTTGGTGACAGTATAAAACTTCTTGGTTTTGCTGCAATAGATTAATAAGATCACTTTCTGGAAACAAAAAAGACATTTAAGATAGCACATTGAATATTGCACATCATATCCTTAGTTCTGGCCTCCAGCACTTCACTGCAGGACTAGCAATAGCATCTGCACTATCAACTATGGTCATAGACTATCTCAGAAGTGCACAAGTTTTATCAGTAATGAAGCTTCTAACATCCAAAACATTTATCATACATTGTGGCACAGTTGAGTTTGCATAAGGATGGATGGGTGAACAGGGTTTCTTTGGTCTTTATTAAGGGTGTATTTTCCCCCCACACTTGCTATCTATCACCAAATATCACATAACAAGTAGTGTCTGTATGGTTTTCTTTCCATTTCAAATGAGGCAGTCACAAAGCTCGCAAATCTATCCACATCCAACTCTGGACAATTGTGGTGTGTGTTGTTTCTACTTTTCAGTTGTGAATTGAAAGTGAGCTCTTTCCAACCTGCCTTGGTTGTTTGGATTCACTTTCAAACAACTGGAACCTCAGCAAACATCTGGAAGGAGTTCCAAATCATGGTCAGATCTTTCTCTACATGCCCAGCCCTCATTTGTTTGTTTGTTTGTTTGTTTGTTGTATGCCTTCAAGTTGTTTCTGACTTGTGGCAACCCTAAGGTGAACCTATCACAGGGTTTTCTGAAGGCTGAGAGTGTGTGACATGCCCAAGGTCACACAGTGGGTTTTCATGGCCAAGTGGGAATTTGAACCCTGGTCTCCAGAGTTATAGTCCAACACTCAAATCACTATGCCCCACTGGCTCCTTTCTTTAGTTTTATCATATTTTCTTTCCAATAAGCTCAAGAATGGTTTACATGGCTCTTCCCCTGATTTTGTCCTCACAACAGCTCTGCCAGTTAAGAAAGTATGATTAGCCAAAGATCACCCAATAAGTTCCATAGCTCAATGGAAACCTGAACCTGGCTCTCCCAAATCCTAATGCAACACTATAACAACTCCACTAGACCAGCTCTCTCTTCCAATTGACGATAGAAGCTTTGTCCATACATTTCAAGCCTGGAGTAAATTCAGGCAGGTTCAACTTGAGCCCAGATTGTTCCAAAATGCTCAGTCCAGGGTCATAGACACAGAGAGGTTTATGAGAGCTGACCTGCTAGTGTACCACTCCCTTGGGTTCTGTGGAGCCACATTATAAATCAGGAGCGGCAAAATTGCATGATTACAACATCACAGTAGGTTCCCGTTATTACATGACATTGTCATATTCGTGTGGTTAAACTGTGCTCCAGCCACGAAGAAGGCGTTGCTTTTAACTGACAGGACAATCCATCAATACCTCTCAATATCACTTTTTTCGTGGTATTGAAGAGTGTGTGAAAACACATCCCGCTGTAATTGTGAGATTACAGAGTGAATGGGTGGTCCTCTTCCCCCCCTTCCCGTTCCTGGTAAGAAAACATCCAGGTGAGAACATGGAAACAATCCACAGGACACTCTTTTTATGAACTGTCCAAGTTTGTTTACACATTTTTAGGTTTGTTTAAGTGTTTGTGTGTTTGTTTACTTTGCAAAGGAAGGGTTTGTGTGTTTTTGGGTGTTTTTAAGCATGCTTGCATCTTCTCACAAGAACCGCCGAAATCTCACCCATGCTAAATCATGGAAGTAAAGTCCTGTTCTTAAAGTTCTAGTGGTGGTCATGCAATAATTCTGTGGTGGTTCTTTTGTGTGATTACAGCAACATGTGATATTAAGTGTAATAATGCCACTATGTTTCCACTTTCCTCATTTGGGGAATTACAGTGTTTTTAGTTGCTAGTCTGATAAAGTCCACAGTTGCAAAAGTGTAAATCATTTTCAAATTTATGAAAATTTAAAAAACGATACCACTTATTTTTATACAGAAGGCAGCACACATACAGTCTCCAAAAGTTTCATGCACACCATGGCATACCAGTGCAGGCCTTGCTTACAGAAATCTTACTGCTCAACAGTTATTGGACGCAACCTCAAGGCCCTAAATAAAAATATAAAACAGATAGATACATAATAAAAATTCCACTATAGTGAATTTACAGCCCCCCCCCGTATCTGTGGGGGATAGGTTCCCAGACTTACCATGGATATGTGAAACTGTGGATAATAGTGAACCCTATTGAAATGAATTACTTCTGGACCAACTTCCAATGGAAGCATATCATAGAATTGTGCTGGAGGACCTAGAAAATGCCTAGAAAGGACATATTTTTGGATGTGGATAAGTGATACTATGGACACTTGTCCCATGGATATGGGGGTTGGCCTGTACCCTTACAATCCTTCCAAAATCTACACGTTAAAATCATATTACCTAAGCCAAGGTATTACCTAAGCCAAGGTAATAAGGGTTTAATGTCTTCTCCCTGACAAACATGGCTTCTCTCTACTCCATCTCTGTGGACCTGTCTACACTGCAGAAATGCAGCAGTTTGGCATCACTTTATCCACCATAGTTCTATCCTGTGAAATCCTGGTATTTGTCGATTGGGGAGGTATTTAACCTTTTCTATCAGAGAACTCTAGTGCCTTACAAAACTACAAATACCAGAGCTTGGGAACGGTACTTGGGGCATTATCGGACTACCCTGTTATAGCGCTATTATTCCACTTTAATTGCTCTGGCTATCTCCTGTGGAAGTTTAGGGAGGGCCATTTATAATTCTCAGCCAGCGAGCTCTTAGACTTCACTAAACTACAAATCCCAGAATTTCACAGCAGCCAGCCATAGCAGTTAAAGTCGAACAATAGTGTTATAACAGTGTAGTGTGATAAGGCTATTGCTACAACACCCAGAAATCCCCAACCCAGTATGGACATTAACTGTGCTGGTAGGGGTATTCTGGGAGTTGTAGTCCAAAAATGTTGTTTTACCACGTCTTTCACAGCTATGACTATAACTTGAGCTGCCTAGGGTACCATGCTCTTCAGGCAGCAAACTGTCTTGGGCCCACTTACTGCAAGATACACAATTTAGGCAGATGGAGGGCTTAAGATGAGGGTTACCCAGTTAAAACGTGTGTGGTTTTTCTACACATCTACAGCTAATATTCTTGGTTATTAAACTGCTTTTTTAAAATACCTGTATAGGTATTATTGGGGTGAGGGTATAATGGAAAGGAGGGAGGGAGTTAAAATAGAAGTCTGAAACCAGGAAATTCTCAGTATGTATCACAATTCCCTTCTGTTTCCTTCAGAATCTGAAGCTTAGATACCTTATGTGGGACAGCTGATAGGTCTCCGCTACTTAGATATGGAAAAATATCATATGACATAATCATGATATTGTGATACAAGGAAGGAGGAAATGTCGATAAGAAAGGCACTGCAAACAGAAAGCTGAGAGGAAAGCACAAGAAGGCAAGGACTGTCAGTGAAACGTGTATTTTTCCATTTCATGTTTGGATTGGGTTTATGGGGGAAAGAGGATTGTGTAAAAAAACAAACAAACACCAAAAGTGGAACATTACAAGAAAAATATATTGGAGTCCATCTGCTAAATTACTGAAACAAGTGGGACATATTCCCTGATGAGTAAGCATGAGCCATAAACCTTACTTGACACAAGGGTCTTTTTAACACTATGCTCTGCTTTTAACTGGAATCATTTTATCTAGACAGAGATTTAGGATGTAGTTAAACATGGCTGAGCACTTCTAAGGCTGGCTGTTTCTTTAAATTAGGTAGGCTTGTCTAGATGGTGAAAATAATGCTAATATAATTTTGCAGAGAATACCTTTTGTCCCAATGAGATCCTGCCCAAATTTGCAGTTTTTAGAAGGAGGGGGCCCCAAACTCCATTTACTGCATGGGGAAAGCCTTGGCTTTTCCCAAGGTTTTTTGAATAATGCATGGAAATGGGCATTTGATTCGCATCACACCACATTCTCAGTGAGCCCAAAAATGGAAAGCTGTATTCTAATTAATTGAAATACATAGTAAAGCTGCCAGAACATGTTCCCATATCATGATTTCCCCCACCCCATAGATCTTACAAAGTTTTCTTTAAACTAAACTCCCAGAATCTCCCAATAAGCATGATAAGCATACACCTCAACTGTCCTGATTTGGCAGGGGCAGTCCCAAATAATCTGCTTTTTTCAGATACTTTTAAAATGTCCCAGTTTCTCTCTTCTCTTCCTTATTTCACTTGCTGCAAACAGAGCTCAAAGTGCCAAAGTAATTTGTACTCCATTAACTCAGCAAGGGGGAAGAAGAGAGGAGAGGGAGCAAAAATCATGCCCTTCCCAGTAGGCTCAGGCAAAAGCAAACTGCTGCAGCATCTCCAAGCTTGTATGTCCTTCCAAATTAATCACTTTTGCTATCCTGGCTACACTCTGTTGTTGCTTGGCCATGTGTCCCCATTTTCATCTGGAAAATTTTGGAAGGTATGAAGGCACCAGATCTTGTCTGATCTTTAAAGCTAAGCAGGCACAGCCCTGGATAATATTTGGATGGGAGACTGCCAATGAACGCCAGGTGCAATGGACTATATTTCAGAGGAAGGTAATGGCAAAACCACCTCTGAGTCTTCCTTGCCTAAGAAAACCTTGTGAAATTCATGGGGTTGCCATAAGTTGATAGGCGACTTGGAGGAACACACACACATATGAGGATGTGTAAGCAGAGTATGGTTTTATGATAATAACTTTTTAGAAAGAAAGTGGGAGAAGTGAGCAACCAGGGCATTTTAACAGCAGCTAAGATAATGGGATGGCAGAGAATTAATCAGGACTGTCCTTGCCAAATCAGTACAGTTAGAAGGTATGTATCCTTGGTACATTTTCCTGAGCCTTTTAAGAATCTTACAAGGAGAACCAGAACAAGACCCAGACCCAAGTTCTCCACATAACACTAACTCATGGCTACTTAATGTATTACTCCAAAGAGGAAATGGTAGATTGTATACCTAAGTGTTACGGAGCCACGGAAAAGGTCATTGATCGTAATTATGATTTCATTTTGGAAGAACAAATAAAAGACAATAGGAGTGAACAAATATGGCCAGGTCTTGTTCATGAAGGGAACAAATGAAGAGAACAAGAGGAGATAGAGGAGATCAAAATGGGCCATTAGCAAATATTGCTTGATGCAAACAACCGTTGTGTTTTAGTTACCTTGCATTTGGACTGAGTGGGTTGGAAGCTAAACTGGGGTGACATATTTGCTCACTGCCTGCCATATGAATAGAAATAGTATTCTTGTTTTAATTGCTAAGAAGATCTATGCAGCCAAAGCCTTGGGAAACATCCATATGGTCATGAATGAATCCAGCTCTTTAGACAAATATAATAGATGTGTCTTGTTAGTGTAAAACGTCATTGATGGAGTCCTCCCATTTCTTATATTCTTTATGCATTTTGTGGCTGTTTCAAAAAGGATAGTGACTGATCAGTCATGCTGGAAGAATCCATAGCAAAGAGTGAGGACATCACAATCCAGACAACCAAAAAGCAATGGGCTGTAGTTGAAGAGTAAAGAGGACCAAGGCTAAACAGTTAGGCTGTTTTGTTTTGAGAAGCAGTCCAGCTACCCGTCTCCCCAAAAGCTGCAGTGATTTGATCCATATAATCCACCCTGTATAATCCGTATATTCTGCCCCGTACATTAGGTCCTCTGGGGGACATTTGCTCCAGTCAGCCAAAATTAGGCTGGCAACTGTCACCTGGAGGACTTTTTCTTCAGCCGCCCTTAGACTTTGGAAAGGCCTGCCGGCAGAGATATAACAACTGAATACACTGTCTGAATTCAGAGCAGCATTAAAGACCAGCCTCTTCTGGCAGACCTACCCAGATGATTTTAAAATATGAATTTTAAATCATGTATTGATTCATAGAATCATAGAGTTGGAAGAGACCACAAGGGCCATCCAGTCCAACCCCCTGCCATGCAAGATTTTTTTAAAATGTCATGGTTGTACTTGTTCTTTTAAATGGATACTTGTATGTTTTTAACTGATATATGTATGTATGTTTTTAACTGATGTGTGTTTTTAACCGATGTTATGCTTATGCGTTAATTTGTTGTTCCCCACCTTGATCCATAGGGAGAGGCAGGTAAGAAATTATCATCATCATCGTTGTCCCCATCTTCAAAAAGGGGAAAAAAGAAGATCCCAACAATTATCATCCAGTTAGTCTGACATCAATACCAGGGAAGATACTAGAGCAGATCATTAAACAGAGAGTCTGTGAACATTTAGAAGGCAATGCCATAATCACAAAATGTCAACATGGGTTTCAGAGTAACAAGTCATGCCAGACTAATTTGATCTCTTTTTTTGATAAAATTACCAGCTTGGTAGATGAAGGGAACACTGTGGATATTGCATACCTTGATTTCAGTAAGGCCTTTGACAAGGTTCCCCATGACATTCTTGCAAACAAGCTTGTAAAATGTGGGCTAGACAAGTTAACTGTTCAATGGATTTGTAATTGGTTGACCGGCCGAACCCAAAGGGTGCTCAGCAATGGCTCCTCTTCATCTTGGAAAGATGTGACCAGTGGGTGCCACAGGGTTCTGTCCTGGGCCCAGTGCCATTCAACATCTTTATCAATGACTTGGATGAGGGAATTAGGGGCATACTTACCAAATTTGCAGATGACACCAAATTAGGAGGAGTAGCTAATACCCTGGAGGACAGGATCAAAATTCAAAATGACCTGGATAAACTGGAGAGCTGGGCCAAAGCTAACAAAATGAAATTCAATATGGAGAAATGTAAGGTACTGCACTTAGGGCAAAAAAATGAAATGCATAGATATAGAATGGGGGAGACCTGGCTGAATGAGACTACGTGCGAAAGGGATCTAGGAGTCCTAGTAGACCACAAGTTGAACATGAGTCAACAGTGTGATGCGGCAGCTAAAAAGGCCAATGCGATTTTGGGCTGCATCAATAGAAGTATTGTGTCCAGATCAAGGGAAGTAATAGTGCTGCTCTATTCTGCCTTGGTCAGACCTCACCTAGAATACTGTGTCCAGTTCTGGGCACCACAATTCAAAAAGGATATGGACAAATTGGAGCATGTCCAGAGAAGGGTGACTAAAATGGTGAAAGGTCTAGAAACGATGCCTTATGAGGAGAGATTTAGGGAGCTAGGTATGTTTAGCCTGGAAAAAAGACGGTTAAGAGGCAATATGATAGCCCTGTATTTGAAGGGATGTCACGTTGAGGATGGAGCGAGCTTGTTTTCTGCTGCTCCAGAGATTGGAACACGGAGCAATGTATGCAAGCTCCAGGAACAGAGATTCCACCTCAACATTAGGAGGAACTTTTTGACAGTAAGAGCTGTTCGGCAGTGGAACACACTCCCTCGGAGCGTGGTGGGGTCTCCTTCCTTGGAGGTCTTTAAACAGAGGTTGGATGGCCATCTGTCGGGGATGCTTTGATTGTGATTTCCTGCATGGCAGGGGGTTGGACTGGATGGCCCTCATGGTCTCTTCCAACTCTGCAATTCTACGATTCTATGATTCTATGACCATCATCATCATCATCATTTTGAGCCAGTAGGGGGAAAAATTAGACTGATAAAAAGACAGATGAGTTAGTCTTAGAGCAAATCAAGCTTGAACTCTGCCCAGAAGGCAACTTGACTAAACTGAGTCTATCGTACTTTGGACATGTCATAAGCAGATGTGACTCCTTAGAAAAGACAAGAATGCTTGGTAAGGTGGAAGACAGTAGGAAAAAAGGAAGACCGCATTAAAGGTGGATTGATCAAGTAGGTCTGTCTGAGAAAGCAGCTAATTGCCGGCAAAGTATATACAAACAGCAAGAATCTGGGAAGGTGGCCAACTGGTAATTAGCACAAAGGAATGGAAACACAGTCTTGCAAAGATCAGTCTAGCAAAACAATGCAAAGCGTTGGGGCTTACAGAATTCATCGTGGGTCCAAACAAGTCCGTGGGTCAACAGGATCAGGCAGCAGAGTAGTCAGGAACAGTACATCAGGAATCAAGGCAACAGGAATCAAGGTAACAAGAACACAGAGTCAGAGATAGCAGACACGAAGCTTTCTCCAGGAAGATCAGTTGATCTCTGACAAAGGAGATTTTCACATGAGGAAATTATTCCCCGGAGAGATCGGGACAGAAATGGGGCTGTTCTGGAAGCAGCACCGCATTTCGCACGCCCCCTTCCCTCTCCTGATCTTCCGTCGTCCTCACGCTGTGCTCGTTCTATTTCTATTTATTAATGATGAACTCATGTTAATAAAAAAATCACCACCAAAATCTATCAGTTCTGTTGGGAAGCATGTAGCACTGGGAGTATGTGCCTCATTTGCCAGCAGACTCATGTTCCTGCCAGCCTGCTGGTGGCACAGTTCTGTTGGGAAACAAGATACAGACACCCTATTCCAGGGGTGAGCAAAGTGCAGCCCACAGGCCATTTTTGCACCCTCCGGGGTCCCCCCCCCCGAGCAATCAATTTTCTTCAAATTTTTATTTCCATTAATTTTGCACCATAAGGCCCCTAAATGCACTCTCTGAGGTGTGGAGGGCATTTCTACCATGTTTGAAACCCCCAGGGGGTCTAAAACAGCATGCAGTGGGTTTGAGCATTGGACTACGACTCTGGAGACCAGGGTTAAAATCTCTGCTCAGCCATGAAAACCCACTGGATGATCTTGGGCAAGCCACACTCTCTCATGCTCAGATGAAGGCAAAGGCAAACCCCCTCTCAACAAATCTTGCCAAAAAAAAAAGCCATGATAGAATCCGCCTTAGGGTTGCCATAAGCTGGAAATGACTTGAAGGCACACAAAGGCAATAGTTTGTTTTGTTTTTAACCTGACCAATTGAAATCCTTTATGTCCTTACCCAGTCTGAAAAGGTAATACACAGGATTATAACTTAAGTTAGTTTTGCCATCTCAGCATGTTTTACAGTGTTTTACTGATTATATTTCTATTAGCTGTTCTGGAAGTTTTCCCCCTAGAATTTACACTAAATTCTATTTAGCTCTAGGACACTCACTTTTAAGTGTCTTCATTACTTCATAATGGCTAATGGAATGAGTTTGCATTGCACAATTGATTCTGGAAAAGAAAGGGAAGTGAAAAACCCATTTCTTAGCCACTAAATTTAAATAGATTTCCTTTTACAAGATCCTGGAACTCATGATGTCACCCCCGCAAACACAAACATTGACCTCCCCGCATACCAGACCAGTAATCTTTTTTGTATTAATGTTACTTGTGTATCATAATTCCCATATATCACTGAATGTAAAGGCAATACTGTAGTTATAACATAAATAACTAGCAAAACTGAACACTGATGAGCAGTATCTTTTGATGTACCCTGGCCATCATCTGGTGTTTTGACATATTGCAACCTGGATCCAGCTAGTGTTTTAAGTGATCCATTTCATGCCTTTTTTTGCTTTCCTTTGATGGCATCTACTTTCCACTGTTCTAAATTATACCTAGAACCCATTAATTTGATAAGTGTTCAAAAGAGTGGACCACATGTCAAATACCTCGTATATAGATTCTGGTATCCTTTTTGAACTGTGGTGTTTAGAACTGGACACAGGATCCCAGGTGAGGTGTGACCAAATCAGAATAGCACTACTACTTCCTCAATCTGGTTGCTATGCTCCTATTGATGCAGCCCAGAATTGCATTGGGGTTTTTTACTACCGCATCACACTCGTGACTCATTCATGGGAGTAGAATTCAAAGACATACCGTAGCTGTGTTAGTCTGGAATATTAGTATGCAGAAAGATGTTGTAGCACTTTTGGGACAAACTGAGAGAAAGAATTTGTAGCATAAACTTTGGTAGACTTAATCTCCTTCCTCAGATGCTGGAGTGAACTGGTGCCTAGGAAAAGACCTTATAAGCAGGCTGTTGAATCATAGAAATGCAAGGCTTGCGGGTATGCAAAACCAGTGGATCCCCACTGAGGTCATCTTAGGTCAGTCGCACACTCTTTCCCAGCCTCACATGCTTCACAGAGTTGTTGTGAGGAGAAAAACAGTGACATGAGATACACATGTAAATATAAACCACTTTCACTTGAGCCAGTGTGGTATAGTGGTTTGAATGCTGGACTAGGTCCCTGCTTGGCCATGGAAGCTGAGAATGTGTGACTTGCCCAAGGTTGCCCAAGGCACACTCTTTCAGCTTCCAAGCAAGGTTAAAGGTACCCCCCCCAAAAAAAAACTTGCCAAGAAACCCCTTAGATAGTGTTGCCTAGGGTCACCCTAAGTCGGGAAGAACTTGAAGGCACACAACCACTACCACCACTGTTTCACTTTAAGACGTGTCTTTTTTGAACAAAGGAGATGATGCATTATTGTCCTTTTTAGTGACTCCTGCCTTCTCATTATATGGCCAAAACAGGATAACTTCAGATTAGTCAGCTTGGCTTTTAGGAAGAGTTCAGGATTGATTTGCTCTTGGGCCCACTTCTTTGTCTTTTCAGTAGTCATAGAACTATCTCCCAGCACCACGTTCCAAATCAGTTTATATTATAACTGTATAATCTATTTTAAATTTTATCTTTTTGTCCCTGTGCATGATGCAAAATGGCTTTTGGATAAAATACAAGTAAGTATTCCTGCCTTCCTTAATAATAATGGGATCACAGAATCTTGGAGAGCCAGGGTGGTGTAGTGGTTTGAGTGTTGGATTATGACTCTGGAGACAAGGGTTTGAATCCCTGCTTGGCCATGGAAACCCACTGTATGACCCTGGTCAAGTCACACACTCTCAGACTCCAAGGAAGGCAAAGGCAAAACTCCTCTGAACAAATCACAGCAAGAAAACGTTGTTAATAGGTTTGCCTTAATGTCACCATAAGTCAAAAATTATTTGAAGGCAGATAAGTACATAGAATCTTAGAGCAGGAAGGGACCTCAAGGACCACCTAGTTCAACTCCCTGCCATGCAGGAAGACAGAACTATAGCACACCCAAATGATGCTCATCCAACTTCTGTTTAAAGACCTCTGATGAGTCCCCTCTCCCAAAGTAATGCATGCATTCATATTAATTAACACTCACACACCCTGGGATGGTGATGGGGAAGGAGCACAAAGATAACTGGTTACTGGGTGTTTCCAAAGGGATGAGGAGGGAAGAGAGAAAAACCTTTGCAAAGGTGCAATTCTAATGACAAGCACGCTTGGATTGGGAGTCAGTTAGGTCTGACAATTTCCACCAGATCCCATCTGATCTTGGAAGCTAAGCAAGGTCAGCCCTGGTTAGTACTTGGATGAGAGACTGCCAAGAAATCCCAGATATTGTAGGCTGTGTTTTAGAGGAACTGGCAAAATCACTCTGAGGATTCCTTGCCTAAGAAAATCCTGTGAAATTCATGGGGTCACCATAAGTTGACAGATGACTTGAAGGCACACACAAAGGGCCCCACTGCAACAACACGCCACACTTCTGGGAAAGAAACCTGGGCATCCTGAGTCGCCTAGAAGTGGGGATATGTGCACACACACAGGCACGCACACACATGGAGTCTTTTGCCTCCTTCTGCAATACCCAGATAAAATTTGTTTCCTAGGTTGCATTGTCAGCACCTGAGGACACACACGGCAAGTGGCTGTGAGGGAATTACTGCAGGAAAGGAAACTGCACCCCAGGAAAATGTGAGGCCATGTGTTGCATGTTTTCAATTGCAACAGAGGCTCTTGCTCACTCTTTCCCTGCCTCCCTCAAAGCACGTCGCCTAGCAAGGAGTTCCTCTTATTTTTCCTCCGGTGTTTTTCTTGGGCACTGAGCAGGCTGGGCAGAGGGAGGAGGAAATCACTGTGGGAGGCGACACTAACCAGCACATTGTTAATGGTTGGTGGATGGCTGGCTTTTGCACAGTGGACTATTTCACTGTGTTGAGGATCTGCAGCAACAGCAGGAGTAGAAGTGAAAAGCTATGGAGTCTGGCCCAGGCGAGGGGGCAAACAAGGATTGCCGCAGCCACCAGGCAAGCATGAACTTGCTCCTCCTGCTGCTGCTCTGGTGTCACCCCTTTGATTTTCTCATCCAGTGTGGCCTGCACTCACCACACTCCCATAGTGATGCCACTGCTGGAAATGGACGCTGGCTAGAACTCTGTAGAAAAGAACTACTGTTCCTTGGTTTATTTATTTATCTACTCTCAATAGGTGAAAATCTTCAGACGCACAAAACCTAAAAAGCATAAAAACACTAAAAAGTTAAAAACAACAGTAGAATAAATGTGGTAGAAAGCCAAGTAAATCAGCAGCAAGATCTGTGAGGCACTAATAGGTTGCTTGGGTTTTTAAATGATTAACAAATCACCTGGGAGAATAACAAAGGATTTCATCTCCCAGCAAAGAAAGAGGACAAATTCAGCATCTCTTTGGGGAGGGCATTCCACAAAAAGGGTGCCACCAGTGGAAAGGCCCTCCTTAATAGTCACTGAGCATCACTTTGCAGGGAGGGGAAGGTGGCATAGCTTAACAACAGCTTCTGAGGATGATCTTAGGGTCAGGACAGGCATAAATGGGAAGAGAGTTCCTTTTGGCAGCTGGCCCCAAATTGTTTAAAGGTTAATATAGGTTGACCCCCTATATCCACAAGACCAGCATCCACAGTTTCACTTATCCACATCCCAAAAAAACTGTCCTCTCTAGGTATTTTCTAGGTCCTCCAGCACGATTCCATGGTATCCTTCCACTGGATGTTGGGCCAGAAGTCATTCATTTTCAAAAGGGTTCACTATTATCCAACGTTTCACAGTAAGTCCGGGAACGGATCCCTTGTGAATATGGTGGGTGACCTGTCCTAGCACTTACGAATTGGGCCAAGGAAACAGACTCAATGCCAGTGCAGCTAATGAAACATGGCGATAAGATGATCAAATAAGAAGGCAGGACACACTCCAAATGTTTCATATCAGACCTCACACCTACTAATATACATCAGAACCACACAGCTCTAACCATGTTGAGGGGAAAAAGTTAAGACAACACTGCATTTTTGGAAAAGATATTTAATTGTAAATAGAAAAAGTAGAGCAGAATACAGTTTTAAGGGTAATTATTTTTTATAGGTAATCTAGATGATTTATAAAGTTACACATTTTCATAAAAGCAGTGAAACCAAGACACAGCAAAGCACAAATCAAATGCAAGATATACTTTGAAATGTAAGAGCTGCACAGTAGTTTGAAGTATAATGCCGTGTAGCACTCAGGAATCTTTAAGGCAGTATGGTCTAAGTGAATATCTAAAAGCCACACTTTTCTGTATGTTTCTCTTGGTTCTGTGCCACTATGGCTGGCTCAGCACATGCAAAAGGATGACGGGACAGAACGGACTGTACCACTTGGGAACACAAGTTACAAAATAAAGAATATTTATTTGTGCAAAAATGCCTCCTTGCAAGTAGAAAACTAGCACATCAGGGAGAAGGCTTGGCTAGAGCCATATACTAGTTTTCTTCTTGCATTCACGAAGTGGCAGCTCCCATCTACAATGTGAAGTGGTACAGTCCAATCAACACTCATCCTTCAGCATGTGTACATAAAGCACACCTGAGCTGTCAGGTCCTTGGTACATTGTGTAACATTTATTTGCCCTTTAATGTGAATTTGGGACCAAGTGCTTATCTACCCACTTCCTATGGGTGTATTAAAGATTAGGGTCCCAATCCTAAAACACTTATATTTATCAACCAGAAACTTGTCTTGAGTATTTAGGATCACCCTCCTGTTTATGAAAATTACTGTAAATGCTTTAAAGACCTAAAGCACTAGACACTGGAAAATTCTAGGGATAATATTTTTGATGATGCATAAATCCAAACATAATTATAAATGTCAGAAATTACTGTAAGTGAAAACAATATCAGCCCAGTAAAATGGAATGAAAGATCAGGGCAATTTTAGTTTTTGGTTTCTTGCGTGGATAATATAATGAAAAAAAAAAATTCCAGTTGCACTACCGGGGCTGGGCAAAACATCACCAGAAGGCTTGGAAATGTCACCTGTGCAGCACCTGTCTAAAATGGCTCAAGAGCCCACCTTTTATATTATTCCTGTTCATTTGGAGCACAGGGAGAAGGGGTGTGCAGAAAAAAAAAGTTCTAAGCAACTCCACCAAACTTCCATGTATGTTATACTGCTGGTACATGAAAATCACCATCTTAAAAGAGAATAGTATGCATGAGAAAAGCAATTCAAACAAGTTGGCTTCTGCTTAATCTCATTTTCTCCACCATCTCTCTGTCCCACACAACAGTGACTTGCACTCACTTTGAGTCAAGGTCCTTTCATGCCTTGTGTTATATCCAGAGAAGTAGATTCTTAAATGTTTCTGGATTCTTTCTTGCCAAACAGTTCTTTCTTCCACCCTCCTCAATCATCGGCACAGCTCATGTGATATAAACTTTGTCCCATACCTGCTTGCATGAATAGACATTGCCATTTGTTTTGTGAGCTCAGCTCATTCATGTCTGCTTTTGGTCTATAACAATGATACATAGCTTATAATGTAGATTTCTTAAAGGGGAACTCCTCCTTAACCAGCCATGTAATGGTTTATTTTCCCGTGGGGCTCCTTGCATCCACCTTGTTTCTAGTGCTGTAAAATGAAGCTCTGTCAAAAGACAGCCCATCCAGCAGTGGGCAGCACAGTAAGGGAGGGCAAGAGCCTGACAGGTATCATGTGTTTGGCGTCCACCTGCAGAAATGTGGCCCAGATTTGTTAGACACACTGGAAATGTGATTTCATGCTCCAGCTGTAATAATTCCAAATAATTCGTATATTACATAAATACTGGTTTTGGTTTTCTTTTTCTTCTCTCAAGTTACATTCCTTTAAGAAATGCCAGTTCCAATTAAAACAAAACACAAAGCCAAGAACTATCCATCAGTTTGTTTCCCTCCCCCTGTTGACCTATAGGTTAAACATTTTTTCTCATAATTTTCCCTCCTCTTTCCTGAAAAATACATATGTAAGATGAATATAGAAATTATAAAAAACAACAACAACATGCAGCATATGTACAAACGGAAAAGTTTAAAAAATATCAGCTTCATATACATGTCAATCTAATTGAATATATCAGAAATTAAATATAAAAAATTACACTTTTTTGTTCTAAAAAAAGGGTTCAGAGACTCTGGACAACTACTTAAAACTGTACAAATGATTTCCATCTGGAAATGTATTTACTCAGAATTTTTAAGTTGCTAGCTTTCAGGGTTGGTTCCGACACATAATTAATTTTTACACTGTCAGTTTAAATCAACAATTATCACCCTTAAAACTGTTCTGTATTTCTGCAGTTTTGTACTAAAATTAAAAAGGTCACAAAAACATTGGCTTTGCATGTTTGCGGATCCCTTCAAAAAGAGTAAGCAACTAATTTTGGAACTGTAAAAAAACAATTATTTACAGTATTTCTTTTTAAATATTTTTGCACAGAATGTCTAGATTCTGAGTTTGTTTTTGTTTTTTTATGATACAAGAAATTCACCAGAACTCATGGCTTAAGTCCAGTTTCAAACCTGTAGTATCTTCTCTAGTATGTAATCCCAGGTTTGCGCCCATGTGATACACAGGTCCACATTGTATAGCAGTTTTCTTAAGTGGCTTTATAGAATGCCTGCTTCGACCATTCAAACAGCTTCTTTGTTAGTCTGCAGGCGATTCATTGCCTCCAGCTTCTGCCTGTAGGCTTCAGCCTCTTGCTCTTTCTTCAAAAGTTGCTGGCGGTACTTTTGTGCTTCTCGATTGGCCTCATCTAGCTGTTTCTGCAGAGTTTCTCTTTCCTATTAAAATAAAATAAAACCCTTGTCAAATACACATCATGTGGGAAAAAATACTTAATTTCCATTTTTAAAAACCACATTAATTTGTCATTTAGAAATTGAAGGAGAAATATACAGGAACTCCAGAACACATAAAGAGGCATGTTCTTTGAGGTTATACTTATTCTGTGCAAAAAACCCAAAGTTGCTGTATTTGGACACTTACATCTTATTTTAATAAGACTTGTGTCCTTGCATGCAGCCATTTCAGTCTTCCTGTTGCATGAACAAGTAGACAAACCAGGAAAACTATCAGCTATGGTTCTCCATTGCATGTGAGCCATGAAATTACAGTCAACCATTGTCAAGCCAAGATGTGAAACCATGGTTTGTGAAGTTGCCTGTTCCCAAAACTTAGCCAAATCTTCCTTTTCTTGACATAACAGGGACAATTATTAGGTCTTTTTGCCCCTGCCTTTTCCAAAGGAAGAAGCGAAGTGACCGAATGAGAGGACACAAGGTTTATTCACATCTCAGAATATTTAATCATGAGTTCTCAGACATGAGCAATGTCACAAGAAGACATACCAAAGACATTTCTTAAAGATAATCCTTTGGTGTTTAAGATGGTTTGCTCATGGGATGCATTTTCAACTAACTGATGTGTTTTAACTATGCTTTTAAACTATTTGAAGTTTTTAATTGCATTTTATCTGTTGTTTTACTGTATTGTATTTTAACTGTATTAATTTGTATGGTTTTTCTCTGATGACTATTGTTAGTTTCCTTGAATGCCATTTTTGGCAGAAAGTAGGTGAATAAATGTAAGAAAAACAATATATGCATTTTGATGTGTACTGTACAAAATATCAGAGCATTTCATTGTATACATTTTAGCAAAAGGAGAAAAAAAATAATCACATTCTTTATTTAATAATTTAACAAATGTAATACTTCTACTACAAGTTCTGTGTCTTAAACGCATTCAACTTGAGTTACTTACAAAACACATTTACTTACTGATTTGTGTATCCTATCCTTCCTCAGAAAAACTCAAAACTCCATACAATGGAAGGCCCACTGTACATGGCTCTGCAATGTATATCTTCTCAACAATGCTGGGAGATGGTCATGTGGTAATAGGAGATTGAATGTGTGGGTATTTAGAGGATGAAAAGGCAATAGATTTTCCTGTGTATCTCTAATTCTTAGTTAAAACTGTGAGTCCTTTAGAAATGGCCTACTGATGCTTTTAAATAAAAATGACTGCTACCCAGTTTTCCTGATCTCCTAAGGATGAAGAAGAGCTATCAACCAATTTAACATATCGTAATTATTTTGAATGTTAATGGCTACCAATCATGGGTTTGGGTATTTGCATTGCACTATGCATAGCTCCAGAGAAAATTATTACTGTTCACCGCTTTCAATTCTATTCTTAGAAATACAAGGACCGTCTTTAGAACTTAGTTTGTATTTTGGACTAGGGTGGAATATTGCTGTCTACAAACCTTAGACCTGAATGCTTGCACTTGGCTCAATAAACAATTACACCAGTAGCCAACCTAAGATCTAAGCTACTATGTCAATGACAGTCAGAGGACTCACATAGTTCTTCTGACTGAGTCTTCATTGCAATCTCAGATACGTAGATGCTTGCCAGATTATTCTCTCCATAAACTGTTGCTAAGGAAAATACACCATTCTCTCAGTTCATATTGCAGCCAGTTTGAAATCATGCATTTATTTAGTTACCTATTCAAGGTATACTGCCCTTGAAACAAATATATATCAAGTAGCTGGATTTAGGCCAGAGCTTGGAAGAGTTACTTATAATTTGGATTACAATTCCCAAAATTCCCCAGATAGCATGGCAAAAACTGGAGGATTCATGTGGGCTCGCATATCAGAACAAATCTACAGATTGTTAGAAATTATAACTAGATCAGTTGAAGGCATCACTACTATGGCCCTCATGGAAGTGAAAGGGTCCAGTGGAGCTGGTTCCTTTGGAACCAAGTGTCCTTCACTTGCAAGGTCAATGGTATCATGGTAATCTCAGGCATAGTGTTCAGTCTGAGCCAAGCCAAGCGGCTTCAAATTCAGTGTCATATCTTCTGCATGGTTTGAAGCTAGTTTCAGTGTTAAATAAGATGGTCTTGCTCTAAAAGTAACAGAACAGACATGGTGTTCTTGAGGTCTGCATGAGACAGAAATGTCTGATGGGCCATATTTCATCCATTCGTTCTCCTTGTTCCTCACAGTGTGATTGCTGTGGTGGAGACAGAGACTTTAGATAGATGGGAACTTAGTATCCATGCACACCAGGAGTGGGCATATTTCCCAATGAAGGCTCACTCAGATCTAGAAGGTTCCAAATGTTCACTGCACAGGCAAACTACATGTTTGACTCACAGAGACCAAAAAGAAGAAACATTTGTCCCAAGGCCATTGCTCTTTAAATGTTGTCTTGATTTCTAATTTTACAAGTCATATAAGAGGTCAACTGCTGATTCAACCCACCTGCTCTCTTACTGTGATGACAGAAAACAGCTTCAGGATGAAAAAGGATGCTTGAGTTCAAAGCAAGAGGCATTTTCTCCATCCTATAAAACATCTCAGATTGCATTTTTGGTGAAGGCAAATTATCTGTCTGAGATGCTACCATACTGCACGATACAAAAGGCAGCAAGCATTCCTGCTGTATTAAAAATAATTGCCTAGGAAATGGCTTTGTTCTGGCCCTTGCACAAGCTTTTTTTTTTTAAAAAAGTACTCCATGCTTTCATAAATAAGCTAATTTTAGCCATGACTTCCACTTTAATCACTATGTAGTACTATAATAAAAGGAACTGCTCATCTCTCAGCTGTGCTTTGCTGAAATGAAACGAAAGATTAAAAAAATAAGAACCTCCTGCCCCTTCCACCTATATCCATTTTCTTCACTGATCTTTACAAAATTTACTTTCAGAGAAGTATCTTTAAGCCTCCAGCCTACTTCCACATTGCACAGAATTTTAGAAATTCTGTTTGTTTCAGTTTTTCTATTATCCAACTAAACTGTGCACTAGCATTCAAAAGTTCAGCAATTTAAGCAGTCTATAACTACTGGCCAAAATTTTTTGGCTACTTAATGGTTTCCTGTTTCATAACAATCTTGTCCATTCTCCCTTGCCTAGAACTCTATTCTGTTCTGCTTTAGTCAGACCTCACCTAAAATACTGTGTCCAGTTCTGGGCACCACAGTTCAAGAAGGATATCGATAAGCTATCCAGAGAAGGGCCACCAAAATGACCAGAGGTCTGGAAACCAAGCCTTATCAGGAATGGCTTATCGAGCTGGGTATGTTTAGCTTGGAGAAGAGAAGACTGAAGGCTTGTCTATACAAGCTAAACAAAAAAAACCCCAAGGATTGCTCTGCAGTAATGTCAAATCACAGCAGCTGCGACTTGTCTTAATGGTTTTTTGGCAGACGTAAGCTTCGCATGCCTGCAAGTCAAGATGGTGGCTGCGAGTGATTTCCCCCCTTTTTTACCTACCTTAATTTGCTGCCATCGAACTTTTATTTTTTAAAAAGCTATTTCTAATGTGTTGTGGAGTGATATTTTGCCTTTACCAAAAAAGAAAAAACAACATCACCCCATTTTCTCGCCTTAGTGCTTGCTCACTAAGGTGAAAATCCAACATGGTGCCGCCGGGCACTTGTCCTGTTAGCAACCCCCACCCCCGCACTCATCCAGCCAATCATCTTTGCACTTCCTCTTGTATGGGAAAATGATTTATATCAACTCGCTTGTCCCAACAAGGGGAAATGCATATTTCCCCCTACTGTTTAAAAAAAATAATAACTTGCAAGGGCTTTTCCTGCATAGCTTCTGGCGTTTGGGGGGCCCCCTTCTTCACAATACAGCAGAATGACACAGAATGCCATTAAGACAGGTAGGATTCTACCTCCATTCCGTAAGGAGTATTTTTGCCATTTAGACAACCCCTGAGAGGTGATATGATAAGTTATCTTTAAATATCTGAAGGGACATCACGTAGAGGGTGAAGCAAACTTGCCTTCTGCTGCTCTAAAGATCAGAACGAATGGGGAATGGGTTCAAATTAGAAGACAAGAGATTCCACCTCAACATGAGAAGAAATTTTACTTTCACTGTAAGAGCTATTCAGCAGTGGAATAGATTGCCTCAGAGGGTGGTGGGCTCTCCAGCAGAACAGAAGTTGGATGGGCATCTTTCAAAGAGTGGTTTAGTTGTGTATCCCTGCATGGCAGGGGATTGGACTAGATGGCCCTTGTAGTCCCTTCCAACTCTAAGATTCTATGATTCTTGCCTCAGGGAAATCTAGTGCTACCCTTTTTCTCAGCCTCTAAAAATCCCTCTTCAAAACATATCTTCTCTGGTAAGTGTGTGGCTTAATCTCTTTTCCCACCCTAGAATGAAGCCTTAACATTAGCTCTTATTATCCCTAGCTAACTTTGTCCTATCATCCTTTACCTTTTTTGCCTTCACCATGGCCAAAATATAGTTTGCAAGATTCATGAGGGAGGGGCCTGTCTTGCTTGCTTCTCTTCTCTGAACAGGAGCATGTATACTTATGATGGTGTATAACTCCATCAATAAACAGTACTAATGAGCATATGTAAAACCAACAGGTCACATATCTAAAGATGCGTAATTCAATTCAAAAAGCAACAAGCATATTAACCACAGTGTTGTCCTTGAATGTTGGCATCACCTCCTCTGACAGTGCTCAGCATCACACAGGTAAGGGCTACCCTGCTAATTTCTGAGCCTGAGAATGCGCAATATTTATGAAACATTCAAAGTGCAAGTTTCAAACAAAATTTAAATAGACAATTTTTGATATATAATTCTGACAATACAGTGACTTAACATTATCATCACATTTGCGGTGTGGGTAGACTTTTGATCAAAATAAAGGTGAAACATGAAAGTATAGTACCTTATTTTAACAAATCACAATTCAAGAATATTTTGATTTTATACAAATCATAAACAAGAAGCCTTTTAGACAAAATATCTGTTACACATTTTTTGTGCACCACATTGTTATTGTGTTGTGCATAGTAAATTGACATGTTTCACTTTGGGGGGGGGGGAAATATAGCATGAAAATTAGCTTTTCCATAATCCCTTTGCTTGGCCAATTACACCAACTTGTGGTATTACTGAAGAAATGAGAATTACATTTTCAACCATCCTCACATGTGTGAAAATGTACATATTAAATCTATTAGAGAGGAACATTTAACAACACTATGAAATTCTTATTTTGTGTATCACAAAAAACTATAGCTATAAGCAAGAAGAGAATAAACATTCAGTTTAGAAAATCTGAACAAAAAAAATCTCAACCAACAGATTCCTTACTTCTATTTCTGCTGAATCCACCCGATTTTCAACTATCTCAATACATTGTCTCTTAAGTGGAGGCTCTTCACTGATCACTGTTTCTTCAGCAATGTCTGTTGCCGGTACTGTAAGGACTTGAAGTAAAACAGGTTTGCATCAAAAATATGAAGACTGTAAGGCTGTAGTCGGATGTTGTGATAAACCATGGTTTATTGCAAAGTTTGGAAAAGTTACTTTTTTGGATTACAACTCCCAGAATCCTCTTCTCAGCATGGCCACTATTTATGCTGACTGAGGGATCTGAGGAATTGGAATCCAAACACTGATTTTCCAAGCTCTAGTTTATTGTGATAGGAATGGGTTGTAAAAGCATTGCAATCTCCTGCTCACTCTCGCCTAGGGTTGCCAGATTGGATCTGGGACAGAGATCCTCTAATTTTAATCCTTAATAGATCCTGCAGGAGGGAAAGGTACCATAAAGCAAGAAAAAAGTTACTCTATTCTTGTCACTAGATGCACACTGCTCCTCCATGCCCAATCCTCCTGCTCTCCACCAGCAAGGCAATAGCCATGTTGGGAGGGAACAACAGCAGCTGAAAGTTGGAATTTGGAAGGTGAGGGAGGACAAGTACCTTCGTCCTGCTTCATGGAGTTTTGTGGTATCATCTCCTGATCAAAGATCTGTTATGGATTAAAGTTACAGGAGCCGCATTCCAGATTCAACCTGACAACCCTATCTCCCCCTATCTCCTTTCCCAGCACAGTTGCAAGGAAATCAGGGGGTTGTCTATACAAGGAAAATACTCCTCATAGAATTCAAGGAGAATATGATTCATCTAAATGGGATCCCGCATCAATCTGCCATATTCAAAAGGAGGGGGGCCAAAAATGCCAAATACTCCACGGGAAAAGCGTTCATGGCTTTTCCCATATTTTTTTTAAAACTCAGAAGGAAATGTGCATTCCCGCTCGTTAGGACAACCAATTCGTTTTGATGCACATTCCCCATAAGAGCGGAAGTGGAAAGCTGATTGATTGGACGTATGCAGGGGGCAGAGCTTGCTGGCAAGGCAAGTGCCCCGAACCGCCACATTGGATTTTCACCATGGCAATCATGCACTGAGGCAACAAAACAGCCTTTTTTTCCTGTCTTCTGTTTATTTAAGTGGAACATTGCATGCACCTGGATTGTGCTTTTTAAAAAAACTGTTCCACGGAGGCAACTGATGGGAATAAAAACACAAGTAATTCACTTGCACCCACCATCTTGATTCAAACATGCCCGTTTCAACAACGAACATGGATAGCTTCAAATGAAAGCTGCTGCAAATTAGCATTCATGCACATCAATCCACATTTTATAGCCTCGTACACAGGAGCCCTAGGCTTTCACTGTTGATTAATCAAATTTTAAATATGTGTCTCAAACAATGGTTAACCTCAACTGTAATCTGCTGAAGCAAGGCAGCTTCGTAACTCATGGTCTGAATCTGACTTGTTTTGCATAAACTATTGTTAAGACTAGCAACTATTTGTCAGGTTCTGATGATAAAAGAGGCGGTGCTTTCTCAAAATGGGAGCCCAAAGCTTATGAACCCTTTCTCATAGCTGCATCAGAGGAAGAGAAGGGAGTGGGGAAGACTATTTTTCAGGAATGAATTTAATTTGCATGGATAATGTCTTCAAATTTTTCTCCTTTTCAATTGAATCCCTTTCAAAAGGAAACAGTGAAGTTGATATCCACTCATATTACACTAATCCATCTAAAAAAAATGCTGAGATAGTTGCAGAATTAGTAGCTGCAAACTAGGAAAAAGCTAATGATAAACCCCCACCCTTGTACCCATATTATTACTGTACTTGCTGCAAGAAAAGAGCAGGGAAAGCACCAGTGTATTTCTGGGGAACAATGGCCTGCCACAATGGCCTGTTTCTGCTATGTAGGGTCACCTAGAGCAGATGATGACTGGCATGAACAGGCAGGTTCATACATGGAAAAATTCAGACATGGGAGTGTATAGTCAGGGAACATGCATTTCCCTAGTTCCTTGACTAGGGTTACACCTCCACATGGTCAAGTTGCTGCCTGTATGAAGCATCAGAAACATGTTGGAAGCTATAACTGTCAGTTATATATCACTATTTTAACAAACTTCATGGGCTTATCTATACAAGCCCATAAAAAAAGGAATATCTCACACTAATGACATTTTGCAGCAAATGTGACCTGTCCTAATGGTTTTTCTTCCTCCTTAAGTTCTGCATGCCTGCTAGGAAACATGGCAGGTGCAAGTGATTTACTCGCGTTTGAAAAATTTGCCGCCACTGACCTTATAGTTTTTTTTTAAATGACATCTAAGGTATGATTGAGCAATTTTTCACTTTAACACAAAAGCAAAAAAACAAAAAAAAAAACCCAACACCCTGTTTTCTCACCTTAGCACTTGCCCGCTAAGGTGGAAATCTAATATGGTGGCAGTGGGCACTTGCCTTCTTAGCAAGCCCTGCCCCCTGTGCTCATTCAGCCAATCAGATTTGCACTTCTTCTCGCTTGTCCTAACGAGCAGAGATGTGCACCCTCTCATTGTTTTGTTTTGTTCTGAAAAGACAGGAAAAGCCACAAAGGCTTTTCTGGTGAGGTTTTTGGCCTTTTTTTGCCCCCCTCCTTCACAATATGGTAAAATCACACGGAATGCCATTAAGACAGGTAGGATTCTCCTTGCATTCCATGAGAAGTTTTTTCTCCATTTGGACAACCCCCTGCATTCCTGTTCGTATTTACCCTGCCCAGATTTAGAAGAGGAAGCATCCACAGAGAAGGAGCAGGGCAAGCAAGATACTCTAGTCTAGTGACTCCTTTGTTTCTGGTTATTCTGATGCCCCTTTAGACCCATGCATTTCAGCTACAGGCCACAGATCTCCACTCCAATTTCCTGTACCCTGCAATCCAACTTTCATCAGTAGGACTTATACAAATCAACATCCAGAGGTAGTCAGGACTTTTTATCCTGAGATGACAGCCTCTAACTGCACAAACAAGGGATTCCAGGGTGCTTCAATCGCATTCATTAATTTGGATCAATCATAAGTGACAGTGAGATGATATTCAAATACGTACCTGCGATAGCAGCCCTGTCCATTTTTTCTAGATTAAGGTTATCAGTCAGAAGTGCACAATGCATACAAGCTACTTCAATCTCTGATTTACTCCTTGAATATATAAAGGAACTAAAGGTAGAAATGTGTTCAAATAATGCTATACTTGGGTAACAGCCAAAAGACCCTAGCTTAGTTAAGGAGATTGTCAGACGTGGGGGGACGCGCCAAAAAATCATGTTTGCAACCACATCAGAAGAATGGGAGGAGAACAGGAAGGGCGACCTTACCAGACACCCACGTCCTTCAGCCGTTCTGGGGGTGTAACACTGCTGTGGACGAGGCTCCACTTTCCTATTGACGGGGACATGCTGCTAATAGAAAAAGCTGCGCAACATCCCTGGGACGCTGAAGGACGTCGTCTGATAATTTTGCCCCTTCCTGTTCTTCTAGCGATCTTTTGCCATGGTTTTTGCTGCGTCTGATAATCTCCTAAATCAGGGTTTTGGGTAATCAACATGCAACTGCATGGTGTGGATTTTCTTTTTAAAAAATATTTGCTTCTTGGTCTCTTTTTTCCCTAACCAACCTGTAACCTTCTTTGCCATCATCACTCCCTCCCCCTGGCCCCCATGCAAGACTAGTGAGTTGACATCAATACACCAAATGTTTATATGCATTTTGAAAAGAGGGCCCTAAGTTTTTACTTCTATACCTCCTGTTTTTAACTTACCTTGCTGTCCATCTGGCATGGTCACAATAATGGGCTGACCCATTCCACTGGTTGGAATTGAATGGAGGTTTCCAAGCTGAATGCCATCAGTTACTATGGTAATCACCTGCTGGCCTCCAGAACTCACAACCTGCTGAATAGCACCATCCACAGATTCTGCAGTCACTACTTCCTCTGTAGCCACAACTGTTGAACAATTTTTTAAAAATTACAATCAATAAGTACATTTATCAACTGGGTTGCTTTTAGAAATTACCAGTGGGACTAAGGCCAAATCCACAGCACACATATAATCCAGTTTGAAACTGGGTTACTTGCCATGGCTCCTTCCTACAGAATCCTGGGGTTTGGAGTTTTACAAGGTCTTTAGCCTTCGCTGTCCTGGAATCTGTAGTTTTACAAGGTCTTTAGCCTCCTCTGTCAAAGCATGCTGATACCTCACCAAACTACAAATCCCAGGATTCCGTAGAAAAGAGCCATGGCAAAGAATCCAGCTTCAAACTGGATTGTTTGTGTCATATGGATTTTGCCGTAAATACAATGTAGCAACACTCAGCAACGCTCTATTCCTTTTTTTTCAGTCAGCTATGCACTTTTCCAGGATACTATTCCACACCCAATCCCAGCTGACCCATCTCCTCCATCAAAAAGCTATCAATATCTTGTGGCCACTGAGCATAATCAGTTGTCACTGGGCTATTTTGAGGTTTTATTGGTCACTTAGATATTTTCCTAAAGTTTTGTTTTGTTTTGTTTTGTTTTGGTACATTTGCAAACTTTGGCTCTCCCACAAGCCCAGTGACATCTCAGGCTTTTGCACAGATGTTGGTATTCTGGCTACATAAACCATTGGGCTCAAGCCTGAACACTGGCAATAGAAGGAATGGTGCACCTAGCACTTTCAGAAATTAAACTGCTTGCCTTCAAAGCCTATTGATCTTCCTACAAATCATAAACAGTGTGTACAACACTTGTACTCAAAAGAAAACTCAGGAATAGTTACACTTCTCTAGGCATTTGTAGGTCCTCCAATGTCAACCTCTGGTAGAAGCATATCATAGAATCATACTGGAGGACTTAGAAAATGCCTAGAGAGAACATACTAAGTAATCTGCAAATAATCAAATTTGCAAATGCTTAACTCACAAATGAGGAGGGGCAACTGTAGTTTGGGAAGCAAATTAAAATAGCTTTCTACTTCTAAATTAGAATGTCTGGGACTTCCACAGCCCAGCTTTCCATCTAGCAACACAATAAACTCATTCCTAGCTTTCATGGACATGCCTGAAATAAAGCAAAATGGTTTTACATGGATAGAGAAGATACTCCACTCGCTGACTAATGAAGGATATTTAATTGTTGAACTACTTCCTCAATAGATATGAATTTGATTGTTTCCTCTTCCTTCCACATTCCTTTTCCTTTTGGGCTGTTTGGGCTCTTAAGTTGTAAGTCTGTAGGTAGGAACTGTCTCTTTTCTGACATTTCTTGAGCCCCTCTAGGAGACATTTTTGGATGAAGAGCAAGGTAAAAAAAATGTGGAAATAAATAAATAAATAAATTTGATACACACATAGTTCAAGGCATTTTTATTGATAATAAAGCCTGCAGCTGAAATATTTTGACTCCTCCCTTTCTTTGCATTCTAGATATAGGGTGTATCCACACTGCAGAGTTATAGCAGTTTGACACCACTTTAAGTGCCATAGCTCCATCCTATGGAATCCTGGGGTTTGTAGTTTACAAGGTCTTTAGTCTTCTCTGCCAAAGATTGTTGGCACTTCACCAAAATAAGACTTCTGTATGATGGAGCCATGGCAGTTAAAGTGGTGTCAAACTGCAATAATTCTACAGTGTGGATACACTGATAATCTCTCTCATAAGAAATGTTATCATGCCAACACAGAGCAGAGCAAAGTAAGGAAGTTCCATTTTCACATAAGCCTCAGATTGAGGGATGTGAAATCTGTAGTAGGGATGGAATGAGAATTTGTAAATTTCCTGACTTGGGTGGGACTTGGGTGAGTTCCCCACCCTGCAAGAAATTTGCATGGAAAGAAAAATAGCATGTTGAAAGTTCCAGAAACTTGCAGGATTTTTTTTTGTTGTTGTTCCTAGCACAACATCAACTTCAGAGTTTTTGAAAACTGCACTGAGGTTTGAGAAACTGCGCAGTTTTGCTGTAAAAACCTACACTCATAATCTCTTCATGCACTGCCTTTGCCAATTTGAATGCTGTGCAAACCAAATTTTGCATGGCAGGAAAGAGAGACTCAAACTGACTGAAGTTACAGCCTTTGCCAGTTTGAATGTTACACAATCTCCTTTCCAGGAAGGAATCTATGTGATTTGCCATTTCTGTGTTGAAAGCTGCAGTTTCCATAAAACTACACCATTCTCTGGGCAAGTTGCACAACTTTTGTAGAAAAGGTGCAGTTTCCCATCAGTGCAAGAGTGAGGGGATTCCTGAGTGTCTTGAAGCTATGGGATAAAAAACACTTTCACTGTTCTCAACATTTATCAGGAATCAGAAAAACAGACTTATAACTAATAATTTGCAGCAGCAAGCTTGAACATATCTGTGCTATTAAGCTTCACTTACTTGTTGTTGTTATTGTCTACCTTCAAGTCATTTCCGACTTACAGCAACTCTGAGGCAAATGTATCACAGGGTTTTCTTTGCAAGATTTGTTCAGAGGTTGGTTTGCCTTTACCTTCCTCTGAGGCTGAGAGAGTGTGACTTGTCCAAGGTCACCCAGTGGGTTTCCATGGCTGAGTGGGCATTCAAACCCTGGTCTCCAGAACTGTAGTCCAACACTTAAACCACTACACCATGCTGGCTTCACTTACTAGTACAGTACATACATATTCATGCATGTTTACACATACCCAACATTTAAAAAGAATGATTACTTAGAGTTTACAAAGAGGCCATCATGTGTAGTTCTTTTAAAGTCCTTTTTTCTTCCTTGCAGGAGGACTGTTGAAATGCTGAGCCTGCTCAGGAATACTGCCACTAATCTCAGTGATGTTAAGATTTCACCTGAAGTTTTCTATATTTAAGTAGCTTCTGCTTGAGATGATGATATTTTAAGTCTTCATTGTGCTGATTCTGTGCTATTCAAATGCTATTTGACCTTTAGAAATGGTGTTAACACCAAGCAATATTCTTCCAGTACCTAGGTATTAGAGGCTCCCCTAGGAGGTTTCATCTATACTGCCGCTTTTAAATTTTAATATAAAAAAAGTCAAAATGATAAGATACCTTTTACATTTATATTCAAGCAAGGTTGTATTCAAATCAGGACCTTTGAAGTTTATAGAAAATGGGATGGCCACCAGAAGGCTTGCTTTCTAAAACTATAGCATATGATTTATGTCAGACATCATAGAACTCAGGAGCTTTCATCTTTTCCATTAATTACATTCCTATTTACAATGATATTTTGATTAAAACAATGATTGTAAGTATTGCCTTCTAAGTATTTTTGGCATTATTATGAGAAAAATTTCAATTTTTTTTTTTTTTTTAGGATTTTGTAGAGGAGAAGCAAATTATGTCATGAGATGCAAGAAGCATACTAAAGCTCTTTTTTAAAAACTGAAAAATAAGTATGTACAGTATACTCTTGAGCAGCCAGGGGGTTTTATCCATTTTTTTAATTGCTGCTATATGTCTAGATAGTTGTTTCAGTGATGGGGCGCAGAAATTGACAGTTAAGAATGAATAGTGGAGGATGCAAAAACACAAATAAAGGCTGTCTCTCTTGCATTTATGTACCCTCTCTCTCTCTCTCTCTCTGGCTTTTCTTCGCAAACGAAGATTCAGGAAGGACTCATCCCGCGCTTTCTGCAAGCGCGCTGATGACTAAAAAGGCCAATCCGAGATAAGCAGGTCCAGTTGCAAAAAGCACAGCAGAAGGTCTCCTTGGGTGATGTTTTTGGGTTGTGATTCTTTCTGCGTTGTCGTTTCTCTTCAAGACTTGTTCGTCGTGAGTTCTCAAATAAGGCTGCAGCATTGTGGATAGTGCGTCTCCATGCCTCCCGATGTGAGGCCAGGGCGGACCACTGTTGGTGATCAATTTGGCCAAGCCTGAGATGTTGTTTCAGGGAGTCTTTGTATCGCTTTTTTGGAGCGCCCCTCTTACGCTGACCCGTGGCGAGTTCACCGTAGAGTAGTATTTTTGGGAGGCGATGGTCCTCCATCCTAGAAACATGCCCTGCCCAGCGCAGCTGTGTTCTCAATATCATGGCCTCAATGCTGGTGATCCCTGCTTGCTCAAGGACAGCAACATTCGTCACATAGTCAGTCCAGTGTATATTTAGGATTGTACGTAGACAGCGCTGATGAAAGCGCTCGAGGAGTCGTAGGTGGTGGCGATAGGTGACCCATGTTTCAGATCCATAAAGGAGGATAGACAGTACGATGGCTCTATACACACTGATTTTTGTGCTTTGCCTCAGGTGTTTATTGCTCCAGACTCTTTTGTGAAGTCTTCCAAATGCACTATATGCCTTTGCTAATCTGTGATCGATCTCTTTGTCAATCTTGGCATCTGAGGAGATGATGCTTCCCAGGTAGGTGAACTGCTGAACTCAGGTAGGTGAACTGCTGCCTCTCCATTGACGCCCCCTTGTCGTGGGAGAGAGGCTTGCGTACCCTAATGATGTTTTGAGCTATGCTGGCGGTGGCATAATAGCCACTGGTAGGGTCTCCCATGCCAGACAGGTCAAAACCGAAGGGTCTGACAAAGAGCGTCAAAGGGCAGGATGCATTTATGTACACTATCCAACATAATAATTGCATGTCACCAAACAAATCACTGCTGCAAGAAGGAAAAACCATTATAGTAAATTTCTGGCATAAGTACAAGCCACATTTTCATTCTCAGAGGAGTTATTGAGAACAGGGTGGGAATTCCAAATAAGAATTCTCCCTTCCCCATGAAATGTTCCATTTGTCCCCAAAATGACCAAGGGAATGCAAACCTAGCAACTCTAAGAGTTCTAGGTGCAAGTGATTTTCAACGCCTCACTCTTTGAAATGCTAGAAATTTGGAGACTGAAGGAAAATTTCATTGGGGGAGGAACAAATTTTGTATTTAGGAGGTCAATGGCCTAATTTTGGCCTCCCTCTACCTACACCCCTGGATGGGAATTATGCAACCTTCCAGATGCTGTCATTTCCTCACCACTGGCTATTTTGGCTTGGGATGCTGGCAACTGCAGCCCAACAACTTCTAGATGGTCACACAGTTCCTACACCTGCTTTAGAACGTCTTTGCATTTAAGCCCAGCATTTCTTTATATGTAAACTCATGGGACAAAGAGTACTCGTATACAGACTTGTAAGATTATTTCATAATACATTCCAGAGGGTGAGCAGCATTAGTCTTGCTGAAACATACACAAGTAAAAACACACTTGTATACATCATGGATGGGAAACCTGTTTTGGGGGAAGGGTCCCACTGAAAGCTGGGTAATCATTTGGAGGCTATACTTGCGGACAAAGCTACACACTTATGCTTCCTCCTTCCCTCTGACTACTCCTCCCTATATGCTGAGATCCTTCTAGACTTCATCCCTGCAGCTCACTGGCACTGGAAAAAGCTTTCCCCAGCACCCATCAGCTGGTTCTGTGAAGGAGACATGCAATTTCAATGTGAGTGCCAAGGCACAGAGATGGTTTTCTTTGGGCACAATCTTGCCCATTTAAATTGCACTTCTACCCTCAATTGCCCCAGAGTAAACATCTGAGGGCAGCATGAGGATTTTTTCCTGCCTACAGCCTCACTAATGACTGGGAGGACCACCTGGCTGTCAAGGTGAGACCTCAGAGGGCTCCTGGGAACTGTAGTCCAACAACATCTGAGGACCCACAGGTTGAGAACCACTGTTCTATGGCTTGCAGGGGGAAGAGCACAAAGTGAGTTGCTGATTTAATCATTAGCAGAAGCTAATGAGACAGCATAGTGCAGAGGTCTGGATGTTGTATCAGGACTCCCGTTCAGGGTTCGAATCCCCACTCACCCATGGAAATCCAATGGGTGACCTTGGAAAAGTCACATTCTCTCAGCCTTAGAGGAAGGCAATCGCAAACTTGCTCCAAATAAAACTTGCCAAGAAAACCCTTTGATAGGGTTGCTATAAGATTAGAGTCAACTTGAAGGGATGTAACAACAAAATGAGACAAACTGAAGCTGTAGCCAATTACTATTTTATTTATGGATATAATCCCCTTGTACAGGATGTACAATGAGACAAAGAGAAGTCCTTGTTGGAGGCACAACCACACAACTTGAGTGCAGCACTAGTTACCTTGGAAGAAACTTTAGGTACTCATCATTCACTGGTGCTCCAAATGGAAAGTGGAAAAAACAACAACTTTGGGGCTTAATTCTCTGTCTTCCAGGTCAGTTCAGCAAATGTATTTTTAAAAATAGTACTCACGTTCCTCAAAGTTGGCATAAGGTCCCAGTTCAAGAAATTACAAAGCTTACAAAACTAATTGGTAACTAAATATGGGATTACATGAATGCTAAAAACTGAATGTGCCCACTGTTTTATTTCTTTCCCTGAAATATCAATGTGAATACATTTCTAACAGGCAAATATTATTGATCACCTGGTGTTTCTGATGAGTTGGACAGTGGAGCTGAAGCTTCTGCCAAAGCTGCCAAAGTTGCAAGTACTGAAGTTGAGGAATTACCAAACTGGACAGCAGACACTCCTGTATCATCTACCAAGAGAATATACAAAGTTAATCCAAAGTCTCTTCAAGAGGTTCCATAAATATTGCTTTCAAATTGAATGTGACAGAATATCATCTTCTCTCCAAATCCAGGACATGGCATGTGCTCCAAAAGAATTCCCATCTGTATGCATCTTGCCAACAATGGGTAAAGTATAAATTCCAGTGAAATGAATGGGAAAATGCTAACAGTTATACCTTCACTGATATCAGCTGAATCTACAAGGAATCAATGGGTAGGGATAATATCATCAAATCAAAATTGCAACTCCAATACCAAGCTTTAAGTAACTTTAAAATTATTTCCCACAGCCTGAGCTGCTATTTCAAAAACATGGAGTTTAAGAAATAATAACAATAAAATAAATAATACACATGATTTCCTAACAGCTTTATTGAATTTGGTATGCTAGTTTACAAACTCCTGTATATCTGAATACCTGCTATATATGAGGTATTTGCAGAAGATACTAGACCTGTTAGATTCACCACCCCGCCAGGTCCAATGATGAACTGCGGTGTTGCTGCATGTATTGTCACAGTGTCAGGACTTTCTGGGTTTGTGTTGATTTGGTTCTGCATTGCAATCTGTGGCAAAAAAAAAAAAGGAAAAAAACGGTAGCAAGGTATTTCCACATACACTAGGATACATTATATTAAGCTGGCAGTATGGTTCACATTCATAAGAGAGGCTGATACTTAATATCAGGATTATTCAAGGGACTTTAAGAGGAGTGGGAATAGAGGGCAAGTACCTAGCTAAAGCTAGGTAGTTCAGAACACCAATAAAGACAAGATGATCTAGAAGGAGACATTGGCTTATGTAGGCCTTGACTGTAACCAAGTCGGTCCTCACCAGAACCACTCTCCCTTCTACTATCCGCTAGAATGCTAAGAGAGCCAGCCTGATGGCCCTGAGTTTCAACCAGCTGATGCTGTGCTTGGCTTCAACTTTCTGCCAGATGAGACCCACAGTGACCCCCCCAGCATCCATCATAATTTGTATCTTCTCTCCCTCCCAAAACTGCCTCCCTATGAATTCTGCAGAGAAAGGAACACCTGAGGTCAAGTTATGAGCCCTAGGGAGCCACTCCCCACTACACTGAGGTAAATCCCACTACACTGAGGTAAATCAAGGTCCTGACATTCAGGAGCCCGATCCAACATACAAATGTCCAGAGTCTTAATGGCTCTCCTTAACAGCACATTGAAATCCTCCAGCTGAAAAAGTCTAACAGAGGAAGCTTGGGTGGAACCCTCCTGATTCTCATCGGAAGACAATTCCCCCTCCTCTGACTCAGAGTGGACACCCACCAGGTCCTGTAGTCCTCATCCATTATTTGGATTGCAATCTATGGCTTCATGTAAATCATCACTCATAAACAACTATTACTATTCACTGACATATATTTAGCACCAAGGGAATCTACCTAACATGATACATTATGCAGAATAAAAGAGTGGTATGTTCCATACCCAAGAAACTTATAGTAAAATCAGATATAGGCAAAAGAGGAAGGGAGAATGTTGGATGATAAAGCAGCAGTAAGAACAGAAGTGTGGATAATTAACACATAGCAAACAGAGTAGAAAAGGTGAGGGTGCGGACGACCAGAAACAACTTTATGGAAGAACATTCTGTGTTACCTGTAGTATTTCTGCTAGGTCTTCATATCCATTGTCTATAGCTATGTCAAAAGCTGTTTTGCAAAATTTACTTTGTGTATGGACATCTGCTCCATACTTTATTAAGAGTTCCACTACTTCTTGATGATTGTGTTCTGTAGCCCAATGAAGAGCAGTCATCTTCAGCATGTCCTTTGCATTTACATCAGCACCATGCTACAGTTAAAACAAAACCCCAAATTTGATCAAATTTATGTCACGATTCAAAAATGTGAAAAACACAGTCAATGTAATAGTTACCTTTTTTTTTCGGCTACCTTATTATTGCCATTTCACTGATCACACAACAATCGAGTAAAGATTTCGCAAAACTGTGGGCTTGTCGATATGAGGGGGGAAAATGTGGACTGATGCACACTAATGCCAATTCGCAGCAACTTCTATCTGTGTTAATGGTCTTTTGGCTTTCTCAGTCGTCCACCATCACACAATTGGTGAGGACAGGTAGAGAAGCTTCTCAGTGGCTATCCCCAGGCTATGGAAATCCTTCCCATGAGAAAATAGGTTAACTTCATCAGCAATCTTTCTGCTGGCAGGCAAAGGCTTTCTTGTTTACATAGGCCTTTGACTGTTAACTGGCTACTGCAGAAGGTCTTTTAATTGCGGTGTGCTAGTCTTATAGCTAGGGAAAAGGTGGGATATAAAATAAAAAATAAAATAAATCTGCTTTAAGCGCCATGTCAATGTGCAAGCAAGTTATAGTGCAGGTTTTGTACAAAACTGAGACATTTTGTTACCTTGAGTAAAACTTCTACTATGCTTGCATGGCCTTCGGAAGCTGCCATATGCAACGGAGTCCTGTCTACTTTGGTCCTGGCATCCCGACTTACACCTGCTCTAAGTAACACTTCAGTGGTTGAATAGTGCCCATACTGTGCTGCTAGATGAAGTGGAGATGTTCCCAACTGTAACATAAGAAGAAAACAGTTAACAACAACAACAACAACAACATAAGGCTTTTCTTTAAACTTTGGCTACCTTCTACCCTTGAATATTCAAATTACTTGTATGTTATCATAATAATAATGCCATGTTTACTTTGAAGTGTCATTAAATAACAGAAAGCAAAATGAAAAACAACACAGAAATTGTTTAAAGTGAACGTTTTTATGAATTCCTGTGATTGCATAGAAATTCTAGTGCAAAAGATGTTTTCCAATCTTCCCAGTTTTGGGCTTTGAAATTCCAAATAACTATACTACTGACCTTTCCTTCATTGTTCACCAGAACAGAACCTGTCTTTACTAACATAACTTCTACTTAATTGAACGTTAGCTTCAATTTAAACAAAGTAGGAAGACTATATTTTCTAATTATTTTTCTGCTCTCTGCATTGAATTGATGACACAGATGTTCTTTAAAATTACCATCCAGGAAAGCCTTTAACATCTAATTAAATGTGGTGTTGTGGTCAGACTGATAATATAACCTGAGGCTGAAATTTCCAGCAATGTTGAAGATTTCACATTCCATCACGTACATTTACAGATTTATACAAAACAGTAAGTCAGAATTCCAAAGCACCTTGTCTTACCACTCATGAACAAATGTCAGTGCTGAAAAACACTGGGGTCCTCCAGGAGCCTCAGTGCCACTGGGATCATTGTACATCTGGCTACATGGACATAGTCAGACACTTTTCCAATCCTGCCTGCTTGCCATGAAGCACAGAATGGCCATGTGGGGTGGCTTCAGGGGCTTCACAATAAGTTAGGGGCAGGGACACATGGCTCAATGTAGCATAGGTCCCCATGCAGATATTTACACTAGGCTGAGATAATGCTAGACTGAGGCCAGTGTCTGATAAAATCTCAGGAGCCAGAGAAGAGACTGAACAGGATCTCTTCTTGTCACAGAAGTTCCATTCACAACATTATTAATGATAATATGATCTCCAAGACAGACATGCAAAAGCAAATAGTACCAATACAAAACCAAGAATGTGATTGAAAAATATTTTCATTACCCAGTCTGTAGTAAAAGGTGCACCATTGGCCATCAAAATACGAACTTCATCATCTTGTCCTGCTCGTGCAGCCTCTAAAAGCTTCTTTCCCAAATCTACCAGGGACATCTAGTAAAATATTTTTGATGGGAAAAATTAGGTTTACACCATTCTGAAATGATCTCTCTCTCTCCCCCTCTCCCTCTCTTTCTATATAGCATTTGTCAACCTTGCAGCAACTTTCTTAACAAACAAAGCATATTAGTACTGTACTTATTAATAAACACATACTTATCAATATGGGACTTTGGACAAGATACAACAGCCAAGGCCTATCTGAGGTCAAGAGGAGGCACTACCAACTGAACCATCTGGTAAATTAGGGAGGAGAACATTTGGCCCTACTTTTGGATTTCACTTCTCAGAAGCCACATCCAGTATGGCCTAAAATAAGACATTATGAGAGTTGTAAGCAAAATTATCTGGAAGGCCAGAGGTTCCCCTTCTTTGTGGTAAGTCTTCAGCAAATGGGCCTGTCATAAGTCTTTCATGTCCTGGTGGATGTTGAACTCCGTTAATACTACTCAAATCTATTTAAAACCTTTCAGCAGGACAGAGAGTTGTTTGTAATGCCATTATAGAATGCCCAGAGAGAAGAGACTACTTCATGAAGGAACACCTTAAATAGGTGTGATACATAATAGACTGTGCTCAAGAGTAAAGTAACAGTTGTAGCTTGTGATCTCACAGATGCCATATCTGTTTTTTAAAATCTGCATTCAAAGCCTCTATCAATAATATATTGACAATATGGTATGGGTAGCCCTCTAACACCACTGCAGTCTGCAGCAAATATTGCATAATGTCATTGTGTTCATACTTTCCATGGCCAATTCACCATCTGGTTGTCAACCTTCTTAAGTAACACACTCACTTGATACTTAGCTACTTTGGACAGCAGATATACTGGGTCATGGTTAAAGGCTTGGTAGAACCTACCAGAGCTTACCCTCCATTGGCATGGCTTTTGAAAGCCCAGCTTTACCTCTGTGCCATAATGAGGTGATAAAGCAGGACTTTGTAGAAGATTCACAGCTTACAGTAGTGATAATTTCTTTGATAAGAAGGTAGACGGATTTAAATGCTGCTTAAGCATAAATTCCCGGTGGTAGTTGGGAGACCAGGCTCTGCACTGCTGGCCTTCATTTGCCTTCTTTTGGTTAGACACATCTAGGAGCAGAGCCTTGATCACTGTAGCCCCTTGCTGCTTGGAATACTTTCCCTATTGAAGTAAGAGTGTCTCTGTTTAACCGTCATGATGAACTGTTGACTGCTTTCAGTTACTGGCTGTATGTGTGCTTTAGTCTGGATTTGTCCTATGGTCTTTTTATTCTTTTTAAGCTGTTCTGAGTATTTTTCAAAAGTTTAAAATGGTTAAGATTTTTAAAAATAATGTAGAGACCCATGTACAATGTTTAACTGTGCGAGGAAAACATCTGGTTTATTGTTCTCGAGAGATAAATTTGATCATGATCATAAAGGTTCAGTTCAAAGGGTACACAGCTGTTCTGGCTTTTCCTACAACTCTTGCCACTGTACTATCAGTTTAGATGCAAAAATAAGGGTAAAATTACTGCATGAGTAATCACAAGTCGAGCTACCATCCCAGCAGCTCTGTCAGTCAGTTGGAGATCTGGAGTGTGTCCTTTGGCAAGTCAGACTTAGCCTCAGCTCTCCATATATCAAATGGCTACAATAATGACTCAGGGCTGAATGCAGTAATCTCTCAGGACTGTTACACAGATAAATGAGCAGAGAGTCAAAAACTAGCTTACTTAATAAGAGGTCAGCCAGGTCCACTAAACTCAGCAAGAATAATTTCCAATTAAATAAGTACAGGATTCAGTTACCTATGTCATATATAATCAACCCTCCATATCCACAGGTTATGCATCCATGGATTCAACCAACCACAGCTTGAAAATATTTGGGGGGCGGGTGAGAATCCTTTAACTGACTTTATTTATGATTGGAGCTTCTTACTGACAATCAAAAGTAACAGTCATAGGGCCACCTAGTGGAGAAATACCCTCCCAAATTATTCTACAGCAATGCAGTACAGTATTAACACCATAGAAACCAATTACCGGTACTGAATTTTTCTTTTCCCTGTGATGACTGCCAAATTTAATTTTGAATGATTTCCCCCCTGTTTTATTTATGGAAGATGTATAATAATACTCTATTTTGTTTGGTATCTTTGTCAAACTTGTCATAATCATGGTTAGAATAGGGTCGTCATTCCTTTTACATAAACCACTTTAATTTATGAATTGTGTTTTTATATTTGCTATTTACTAGAGGGTCACTCAATTTACTAAGCATAATTGCTTGTAGTATCCATGGTTATTAGGAGAACAAAAGAATGGAAGAAATCCTTTCCATAAATTGCTTCTGAAGAGATTATATAGAACCCCATTTGAATTTCCATTGGGAAATTCCACTGAATTTCCTGTTGTCCTTAACATATTCCGTACATATCACACACACACACACACAAAACCACAAGCAGAATTCTTACCTATGACAACCATTTCAAACACTTAATACTTTGAAGAGATAAAATAAGACAAAACTAAATTTGACAAAAGGAAGACAGAAGATTGTTACCCGTGACCAGAAGAGCACAGAAGACAGTTTAGTTCTTGAAAGTTTAGGTATAAATCCAATTGTTAATACCAACCAGAGTAGATCCACTGAATCAAAGGGAACTTGGTAAGACAAATTTATGTAAGTGCAATTGATCCAATGAGTCTACTCTGGTTGAGACTAGCAATTGGATTTACATCAGGGTGGAAATTATGCAGTCCACCAGCTATTATCAAACTGCAACTCCTATCAGCTCTCACCAGCATTGGCAATGATAAGGAATACTGGAAACAAGGATAAAAACTATCTAGTTCAAAATCAATTAAATTGGAAATGTTCTAAGGAAATGAGCAATTTTAATTAAATTTACTTTCAAGTGTATCAGGATAAATTGGAAACTCATCATTAATTTAATTCCAGAGTTGAATTATTGTTACTTGAGAAACTGTGCTAACGAACAATACTCTTTACTGAGTACCTGGCTTGTGGGGGCAATTAGCTAACACACATTGGAAACTGCTTAATGCAGTGTAGATGTCAAAATTGCTACTGCTTAAAACAATTTGTAAGCCGCTCTGATAGCCTTGTGGCTGAAGAGCGGGGTATAAATAAATAAATAAATAAAAATAAAAAATACTATGGTTTAGTTAATTCCAAGGTTAAAAGCTTTTGCACAAGCAAGTAGTAAGGGCAGCTCAGAAATAGTCATCTTTGCATCCAGATGGTCTCATACCAGACTCTGCATAGAGGTTCCTTATCCAGCCTAGAAAAGTGCATTTTGAAGCTCAAAACACTATAACTTTTGCTAGGATGCATGTGGGATTAAGTAACAGAATACACAATCAGTAATAATCATGGATTATATCTCTGAGCTTCTTTTTGGTAAGGTGTTTAGAAAAGGCATTTAACTTAAATAGAAATAATTTAACATAGTTTAATCATTAAATTTCTCCCTTCTGATGTGAATTCCACTGAATTATATTTTTAGCTTATTACCCATTAATCATCAACCCTTTTCTAATAACCTCCTATCTTCAGCTAGACAAGGTTGCACTGTAAATAGCTGGTAGCATGATTCCCACCCATGGTTCTGGTCACAATCTCCACTTCTGAAACTATAAAAGCATACTTATGTTCAACTTATGATGAGAGCTATAATTGAAGTCCCCCATAACTACTAATTCTTGCAACTCTGAGATTTTTGAGATCTGCTTCCGAAAAGCATCATCCACCACCTCTTGGTTTGGTGGCCTGTAGTAAACATCTACACCAATGTAGCATTTATTTTATTTCTCTATTTATTTTTACCCAAATGCTCCCAACTGGTCCACTCTGATCACTCATGGATTTCTGTACAGCTGAATTTGTCTTTAACGTATAATGCTACTCCCCCTCCTTTTCTGCCATATCTATTACTTTTGAATAGGTTATACCCCTCAATTGGAATATTCCAATCATGGGGGTCATCCCATCAAGTCTCCATTATGCCTATAAAGTCATATTTACCTTCCTGAACTAGGGCTGCTGCCACACTGCAGAAATAGTGCAGTCTGACATCATTTTAACTGCCATGGCTCAATGGTATGGAATTTTGGGATTTGTAGTTTTGTGATATTTGGCCTTCTATCAGAGCTCTGGTGCCACAACAAACTACAAACCCCAGTATTCCATAGGATGGAGCAGCCTAGGACTTCAAGCTCATCTTGTTTCCCAAACCCTGTGCATTGGTGTATAGGCATCTGAAGTGTTGTTTGTTCTCGCCTATTAATTTACTATCAGTTTTTCTGTGCATTCCATTCTCCCCCTCAACTTTTCCTCTAGAATTCACATCCTTGTGTTTAGCGCTTGCCTTTGGGCTAATGTTTGTGCTATCATCTCCAACCCCCTAAGAGTTTAGTTTAAAGCCTTCTTGATCAGACTTGCCATAGCAAATACATTCTTCCCAGTCTTTGTGAAGTACAGTCCATCTGTAGCCAGTACTCCTCTGTCTACACCATTTACATAGCCAGTCATTCACTTTTAGTATCTTCCTGTCCCCGCGTAGTCTTCTGTCCTTCACTGCCAGAACTGAGAAGAATACCACCTGTGCCTCAAACCCCTTTAGCTTCCTGCACACAGCTTCATATTCAGACATAATCTGCTCAAAGGTGTTCTTGGTCACGTCATCCGTACCCACATGAATAAGGAAAAAAGGGTACTGATCTGTGTTCTTGATGAGTTTTGGCAAGTTGTCAGTGGCATCTTGGATACTTGCGCCAAGAAGACAGTACACTTCCTGATTCATCTTATCAGGCTGGCACACAGGTGCCTGTATACCCCTGAGCAACAAGTCTGCAACCACCATAATCTTTCTTTTCTTCTTGTCGTGGTTGGCGGTTACCTTGACTCCTTCCTTAGCATGTGACATCCCTTCTTGCTGGTTTCCTGTTTGACACACAGAAGCTTCCCAAACACAGGCTCTGAAATTTATCAGTCATTTAGAATCTTTTACATTTTTCCTGAACAAGTACAAATGAACTTGGAGCACTGGGCCTTCGGCCTAGTTCTGTATAACTGCCATTAGTATTGGATTTTCTAATATGTTTATCAGCCATACTGCTGATACCTTTCATCTGGTAATGCTAATCTGTATGTAACGTATGAGCTCTAACATTGAGTTAAAGCTGCTCCCCTAAAATAGGAACACCCTCTAGGTCAGAGGTTGGCAAAATGCCATCTTCTTGAAGCTTTGGACCATAGCTGTCATAAGCACCAGCCAACATGGCCAATTGTTGAAAATTATAGGAATCAGTCCAAAATATCTGGGTGGCACATGATTGTCTACCCTTGTTCTAAAAGGTAGTAATTTTATGTGCATCAGCAAATAAATGCCTAGCCCAGTGGTTCTTAACCTGTGGTCCGTGGACCCCCAGGGGGTCTCAATGTCCTCACAGGGGCTTGAAGGTTGCTTGGGCCACCTCCTTTCCACAGGTGGAGCAGCAACGTAACAGGAGCAAAGGCTGGCTGGCTCCTGTTCAATTTGCTCCTGGCACAAACTTGCAGGAAGAAGCAGAAGAAAAGTCTTCCCTCCCCCTCCAGTGCCTCTGAGGAAAGGTTTAATGGAAGGTGTAATAGCATTGTTGTTGTTGTTGTTGTTGTTTTAAACATTGAGTTAAGCCTTGGGGGTCCGCAGCAAGATATTTAAAGGGGGGCCCTGGTAAAGAAAAGGTTAAAAGCCACTGGCCTAGCCCTTGTGTCTACAGCATATCAAGGATGACATTACACCAGTAGATGTCTTCCTGGTAAGGGATGGAGAAAGTTCTCCTATCCCTCTAAAACACAACAATGCTAAAGTGCTCATGTTCTGGAAAGGTAAGGAATCATATTTTACTGGGGGAGATGCTGAATATGTAAAAGTTCCCATTAAACTTGGGAGGAGGGTATGTTTCAAAATTAAATAACTAATGTCCCTCAGTCCCAGGGCAGCAGAAGAGACAGCAGCAAGCCCCAGGTGTGCATTCTTGGGCTTGCAAAGCAAGTAGCTGGTGGGCTCTCCAGAGGAGAGACATGAGTCCCTATGGTTTAGAGCAGCAGCAAGGCCTGAGTACCAGGTGCACATTCTACCTGCTTTAGTTGTGACTCATCTGTACTTTCCATTTCAAAGGCAGAACTAGTGGCTGGTGTGCTTCCTGGAAGTGGCGGAGCAAGAAGAATGTGTGCCTGGCACCCAGGGCTTCCACTGCTGCCCCCCCCCCCGTTTGGTGTCTGCATGTAGATGTAAAGGGGGACACAGATGTAAAAAGTTTGGCAACCACTGTCTTAACCTGTTAAGAGTTCTGCCCCCTTGAGGGAGATTAATTCAGATCAGAGGAACCATTTAATTTTTTATCTTTATTAATCTCCCAGGGCCATTTAAGCTGCAAAGAATGTATACCCCACTTCAGTTTCCTTCCCTACATAAGGCTGAAGTGAAATAACCTAGCCACAAGATAAAATAAGGGCTTGTGCATACCCTTCGCAGCATGGGGACATTTTAAGTGTACCATCTTCTACTACATAATTTGGAAGAGTATTGCCACCTTTCCAGGGTAAAGGGAGAAAAGTATTTTTCTGTAAACTGAGGAATGCAGAGTTCCCCTCTGTTTGTGAATGAATCTATTCTGTCACCTTACTGATAGGCACAGAGACATCTACTTAGGCCCTAAGTTTTGGCATATAGTAATCAGGAGGTACTATGCTACACACATGCTTATTGATACAAACATTTTAAATTACAGTTTTCAAATCAGTTTTTCTTTCAGCAATACATAAAGTATAAAACAAAACTTGAAAAACAGAGTCATATTTAATTTGTTTGTAACCGTGTGTGTGTGTGTGACATATGGCAAGCCCATGAATTGCGTAGGGTTCTTTTTAGCAAGGAATACTCAAAAGTGGTTTTGCCAGTTCCTTCCTCCGAAATACAGCCTACAACACCTGGCATTAATTGACAGTCTCCCATCCAAATACTAACTAGAGCTGACCCTGCTTAGCTTCCAAGATCAGACATGATTGGGTACCTTTAGGGCATACTGGAAAGCATTCTCTTTGTGGGTAGCTAAGTGTTAGGGACTGATAGGAAGGAATGACTGCATGACAAAATTCTGACCTCAGAAGAGGAGATCCAATGTGAGAGGGGTAAAAAGATGAATTGGGGAGGCAACAGAAATGGGCAAAGAAGATCCACAGCTAGCATAAGATAATGTTATCGTGACTTTTAAAAAAGAAAGACAAAGGGATAAGGGGTTAGTTATGTGTTTCTGGGAAAATAAATTAAATGTAGACCACAAATAGCTCTGCACTATTTATTTTGCACTAGCTCTGCTTTGAGAGCTTGCAAGCTTTTCAGGAACTGCTCTTTTCATAATCTCTTAGGCTGCAATATTAAAGTGTGGTGGTGGTAAAGGAAAGAACACTCCAACCCTGGAGCCTCCAATATGTCCAAAAACTTCTTGTGGACTGACTTCTGTGTAAACACACACAGTACTTTTAGTGAATACACACAGAATAGATTTGAGAACACAGAGAAGAACATGAAGTTGTTCAACAAATAAAAATAAGAAAAACGTAACATACTCATTATTAATTTGTCCAAAAAATCAGCTATTTCTGATTTTCTTCCATTGGCACACTTTGCCAACTCCAAACTTTCCACTATAAAAACATTTTTAAAAAACTATATTTCAATTTTTATAATTTTAAAATGTATGATATTATCTGGCTGTAAATAATAGGGTGGGAGCCATCATGGTGTAGTAGCTTCATTGTTGGACTAGGATTCTGGAGATCAGAGTTCAAATTCTACTTTACTACAGAAACCCACTGAGTGGTTTTGGGCAAGTCACACTCTCTTAGCCTCCAAGGAAGGCCATGGCACCCCATCAGAACAAATCTTGCCAAGAAAACCATGTGACAGGGTTGTGTTAAGTCAGAAAAGACTTTAAGGCACATGACAACAATATATCAGGGTATGCTGCCAATGAACACCAAAAGACAAGAACCTATTTTCTTCACCACTTCCTTTTGCAGGTGCTGCTGTCAATGCTGTTACCCTGTTACAACTATCAGTAGCTCTCACTTCATCACCCAAAAGCATCCAAGAGAACTAGACCTGAGATCAGGCAGAAATTCATATTCTATGGCTGATCAGAATTTGAGCCATATGTTAAAAGATGTCAACCAAAAAAAAATGATCAGATTGGGTAGTTTGAGCAGTATTTCAACGTCTGTCTATTCACGTCAATTCTGGGGGAAAGGAGGGGAATATTTAATGCCATCAGGTTAACACCATTTCCTCCACACACACTTACGGATCGTATCATAAGCCAGCCCTGATCCAATACAGTATTTATTTAGTATTCTGTCTCTGGCTTTTCTTCGCAAACGAAGATTGAGGAAGGACTCATCCCGCGCTTTCTGCAAGTGCGCTGATGACTGAAAAGGCCAATCCGAGATAAACAAGACCGGTTGCAAAAAGCACAGCAGAAAGTCTCCTTGGGTGATGTTTCCGGGTTGTGATTCTTTCTGCGTTGTCGTTTCTCTTCAAGACTTGTTCGGCGTGAGTTCTCAAATAAGGCTGCAGCATTGTAGATAGTGCATCTCCATGCCTCCCGATGTGAGGCCAGGGCGGACCATTGTTGATGATCAATTTGGCCGAGCCTGAGGTGTTGTTTCAAGGAGTCCTTGTATCGCTTTTTTAGAGCACCCCTCTTACACTGACCCGTGGCAAGTTCACTGTAGAGTACTATTTTTGGGAGGTGATGGTCCTCCATCCTGGAAACGTGCCCTGCCCAGCGCAGCTGTGTTCTCAATATCATGGCCTCAATGCTGGTGATCCCTGCTTGCTCAAGGACAGCAACATTCGTCACAGTCAGTCCAGTGTATATTTAGGATTGTGCGTAAACAGCGCTGATGAAAGCATTCAAGGAGTCATAAATGGTGGCGATAGGTCACCCATGTTTCAGACCCATAAAGGAGAATAGACAGTACAATGGCTCTATACACACTGATTTTTGTGCTTCGCCTCAGGTGTTTATTATTCCAGACTCTTTTGTAAAGTCTTCCAAATGCGCTATATGCCTTTGCTAATCTGTGATCGATCTCTTTGTCAATCTTGGCATCTGAGGAGATGATGCTTCCCAGGTAGGTGAACTGCTGAACGGACTTAAGCACAGAGTTGCCGACGGCAATATGGGGATGATGGTGTTCGTCCTGTGATGCAGGCTGGTAAAGAACTTCCGTTTTCTTCAGGTTGACTTCCAGCCCAAACAGCTCTGCAGCTGCTGCAAAGCAGGATGTTAGGCGCTGCAGAGCCGCTTCTGTGTGGGCAACAAGGGCAGCAGAATCAGCGAAGAGCAGCTCATGGACTAGAAAGTTTAGAGTCTTCGTGCGCGCCCTCAGACAGCTTAAGTTAAACAGGCTACCATCAGTACAGTAACATATATAGTTGTCGTCTTCTTCTTCAAGCTCTGCCGGTAGTATTAGTCTTTAGTATTAGTGTTTAGTATTATGCAACAGGCTATTAGCATTATGACAACCCAGTGATGGAAGAGTTAAAAAAGAACAGGTGAGGGAGTAGTTTCTATGCACTTTAAAAAATGCTTCCAAACAGCTCTGTGTTAAGAGATACATTCCAATATTTTGTTGTGGTCCCTCATTAATGCACATCTTGGCTAGATCTAATGAACCACAGCATTAGTTCTATGCACCTGGGGTGATGAGGAGGAGTGTCTTTCTCTTGAACTACAGCCCTGTTTTTTATCAACTACTTCGGGAATTGAGAGTTTTAAACACAAGAAGGCCAGCTGCTCAAAGCAAGCCTTGAGCATATGAAGTTCCTCTGGATCCCAGCCCTTGTCTCCCACACCCCAAGTTATGTTATGACATGTCCATGAAAATCTTTTGGCAGTGATTATTTTCAAGATAATTAGAAAACAGATTGAAGTTCCTGTTTTCATCAACAAGTCTGCTGCTTAAATGCTATAATCAATGTATGCAACATTTTTGAAGATTTTAAAACAATGGATGTGTCACATTTCAGCACTGTCTTAAAACAAAGTGGTAACTGATAGAAATAATTACAAGTACTCATTGATTGTACTGTACTAGTCATAGTTTATCAGAAAATATTGGTCAGAGCGGGGCAGATGGACTGCTTTGATTCCCTATTATCATTAATAAGAACAGACAATAGCTTCAGTAAAACTTAACAACTTTATTTTAAAGTCTGCAAGTACTATGCCAACATTGGCTCAACTCCAGATACATACATCAAGGTTTAAATATCATTACCTATATATAAACACTGGCTAAACAAGCCTATGGCTCAAAGATACCCCACCCCACCCATTCCTACAGTACAGTACTGTGAAAAGTATTGAAGCTTTTGTTTCTACCTTTCCTTAAACATAGTTTGTTCTTTTGGCCAAACCAAAAAATTGCTCCTGGTGTTAACTACAGTTTCTTTGAAACAAGTCAATATGAGTTTCAAGTTAACTTGTTTTAAGTAAACCACAGACAATATTAACTACAGCAAGTCATTTTGGATGAAATGGCACTGTGGTTACATAGAAACTTTTAAATGCTTAACTCCTCTAAAGAGCAGCAAGCCTAAGGAGAAGCTGCAAAGCGTCCACTTAGGCTCAATCACATCATGTTAACCTATGGTTTAGCACATGGGAGAATGCAGTCATTATTTTCATAACAGTGGTCAACACAATTAGAATACAGTTGTCCCTTCATATTCACTGGGGTTTGGTTCTAGGATCCCCGTGGATACCAAAACCCATGAATACTCAAGTCCCATTATATGCAATGGCATAGCAAAATGGTGTCCCTTATATAAGATGGGAAAATCAAGGTTTGCTTTTTGGATTATTATTTTTAAAAAATATTTTCAAGCCATGAATACTTAAATCCGTGGATACGGAGGGACAACTGTACACATATTTGATCAAAGATATGGAAATAAACACATGACTTCAGAACTTGAGTTTTTTAAAAAATTTCTATAAAGTTATCAGAAGGATCCAACCTTACTAATTTGGAATGCTTTTTCATAGCAAAGACTAGTACATCACAATATTACCGATTCTGCATACCTGCAATTTTTTTAAAGCTCAGTTCTATATATGGTACTGTATTCATTCTTCAAAATAAGTACAGTGGGTATCCATGGGTTCGGCATCCACAGATTTGAGCAACCGCAGATTGAAATGAAAAAACTTTTTATTTTTTAACCTGCGATGAAACGCAGCCAGGGCAAGAAGCAGTCACAGGGCAGTAGCAACCGCTGGCATGAATGAAGCAAGAAGAATGCGAGGCTGGCCCTCGGAGATTGCTGACGCTGTCTCCCCCACTGAATGATGGAAGTCAGTCCCAGGAAGAGATTTACCAAAAAGTAGGGAAAGGCATAGGCATGGAAAAATAAGTTTTTATTCAGATAGTACAACTGCTCATCCATTGCCACATCGTGGGAATTTTTTGGGGGGGGGGGCTAATGTCCCTTAAAACAAGACACATAGATTAAGTTGCAGTTTGCTAGGGGCCATGGAAAACTCATTTTAGCTTGGGAAGCCCCTTCATCAAAATTGATTAAGATTTCCTTTATTTAAATCTGGGAGAGTGAATATCATTGTCTCTCCGTAGGGAATTGGTGTCCTTAATACCTTCCCATTTGTCAGCCATAGGTTGCAGATGCCTCTTCTGGGGATAGTCCACTTTGCTACACCATGCAGTCCACGGCCAGCTGCCAGCGAAGGAGATGTGAGTTCTTCCTCTCCCTCACTTTCCTGGGAGCGAACTTGTATTGGCAATCCAATTAACAAACTCCAATCCGATCCCCTATGCATCTTGTTTCAAGGGACATTATGACTGTCCCAACTTTCCTCTTCAGTAAACCCCTTCCTGGGATTAACTTCCATCAGCCAAGGTGGCAGGTAGAGTCAGTGATCTCCAAGGGCCAGGAGCTTGATGCTTCTGCATCCCCTGCTAACTAACCCCTTACTGGGACTGTCTTCTATCAGATGGGGGGTGGTGAGGCAGAGGCAATCTCTGAGGACCAGGTGCACAGTCTTCCTGCTCCCTGCATGCCAGCCTCACTACTGCCCTGGGACCACTTCTTGCCATGGCTTCAGTCAATTGCAAGTACAGTACAGTCATTTTAAAGACCTGTACTGACATGAGCATCTGCTTTTTTTTGGTATCCACGGGGTGGGAGGGCTGGAACCAAACTCCCATGGATACCAGAAGCCCACTGTACTATTGAATTCAGAGGGATTTACTTCCAAGTAAGCATGAGTCAGTGTGGCATAGTGGTTTGAGTGTTGGAGTACAACTCTGGAGATCAGGGTTTGAATCCCCGTTCAACCAAGAAAACCCACTAGGTGACCTTGGTCAACTCACACACTCTCATGACTTTATCACAGCAGCCTGTTGTCTCGCAGCATTCTCGTTACTGAAAAAAACAGGAACCTACCAGTTTGAAAACAATCACTAGCACACTCTTCTGCAATCACGCTGTTATGCTGCTTTGGCAGTCCATGGTCCCGTGCCCACTCTTCCTCCCTGCCTCACTAACCCAGCCTTCCTCCCCGTGTGTGCCCTACCCAGTACATGTGTGCCTTTTACTTTTTTATTTTTGCCACAATTGCACAAATATGGCAAAATGATAAAATTAAAAAAATCAAAGAAAAGAAATGGAAAAGGAAAGGGAAATGAAGTCAAAGCAACCTAAACTTGCTTGGGAATAGCAAGGGGAAGGAGAGAGGAGAATCACACCTATTCGTGCCATGTGACTGCTGGGATATTAGAACTGCAGCAGAAGAGACCTATTGCACCAGAGGCAGTAGTGGAAAAGCAGTGATATTGGGAGTCATTGACAGGTGTTTCCACCAACAACTGAAAAGCAAAGCAGCAATAGGAGACACATGTCATTTGACAAGTACTGTACCAGCCAAAGATGCTATTATCAGGCTGCAATTGCGATTAACCAGCTTCATGTGATAAAGTCCTTAGCCTCAAAAAACCCCATGATAGGGTCGCCTTAGGGTCGTTGTAAGTCAGAAACAACTTGAAGACACACAAGAACAAACATGATATAAGAGTTCAGGCTTAAGAGATTATCAGACACATCAAAAGTGGCATTACAGCAACGCCAGGAGACCATAAAAGGGCTCCCTTACCAGATGACATCGTCCCCCATCGTTATGCACCTGTTCTGCCAGCGCTGCTTTTTATTGATGGGAGAAGCCGTCAATAGATCCCCCCATTCTGTTTCTGCCATGGATTTGACAGTGTGCAACAAGGTGCCCCATTTCACTGGCAAGATCCCAACGTCAATGGGACATCCCTGTCAAAACACTTCCGGGTGAGATCAGGACATCCAGGTAAGTGACACACTTTTTATGACCCTCCCCAGGTTACTTGAACATTTTAAAGTGTGTTTTTGTGCTTGCTGTCACTTTTGTTGTTGTTGTTGTTATTATTATTATTATTATTTAATTTTCCACACTCGCATCTTCTCGCAAGAATCCACAGGATTTTGATCCAGGAAGTGAACAGAGCTCTGTTACAGCTCCATTCACTCCTTGGCTGCTAGAACAAGGGTGGGTAAGTGTGATAGGGAGGGTGATTGTGGTGGTTCAGGGACGGGACAGGGGCAGGAGTGGAGATTCTGGGACAGGAACACTTATTGCGTTCCTGCCTGATCATCTCCTTAGATTTACATGTTTAAAGTGGAAAAAAATAACATTTAGTTTATGAGATCATCTCTGAGAAATCTGTATGAACAAAATATTCTGAAGAAATGCTGTCATGGGTAGCCAACAATTCCAAAGGTGAACATGTATACACAAAATTTAAGAAGAAACTTCCCCTAGATGCCCATGATCTGACAGGTTTCAAAGCCAAGGAAAACTCTCAACCATTACTTATGGCAAGAATCTTGCTGAAAGCAGGGGGCTATAGACAGTATAAAATTATTATTTGTACTGGTATTTGTAAGATATTTGTATACAAACACTAAAATTCAGCTCTACATTCATGTTGCACCATTAAAAAACATTATCTTGCTGACTATAATGTTCAGATGAACATATTAGTGACCTAAGCCATACGTACAAACCAGGGGGGAAATACATGCCCAAAGCACAATCAAAACTGAAATGTGACATAGCTGATATATTTTGACCTCTAATTATGAATGTGTACTAAAACACTAGGGATTCCAGAACAAAATGTCCTAGAGAGAATAAACACAGCATTCTGAAACTGAAAATTCCACATAGATAGGTGTTACCATGAAATTACCGAAGGTTGTTCCATTACAAGGCCTTGCCACAAGGCTGCATTGTTTAAGTGACTTTGAGATTTCACTACCAAAGGAAAAAAGCAAACCGACCCTATACCAGGTCAGATTATTTTTTCCTCTAACAGAGAATTGTCTACTGTCTCTGAAAGCAATTCTCCTGGATCTCAGAGACAGGTTTTTTTCCCCACCTCATGCCTCCTGAGCCTTCAAAATGCAGGTGCCAGGTCTGAATATGGACTCACATACAGGCAATAAAGTGTAGTGAAGTCCAGGAGAGGAAGAATTCTGGAGAAAAACACCAAATGCCCCCCCCCGCTTCTTTCCCCAGGGACCCTCCCCCTCCCCATTTTTCCACCCCTGCCCCATTTTCAGATCACTGAGCTCAGGTCATCCTTTCAAAGAAAGAGTAAAGGAAAACTTTTAAAGCAGAGTTGTGTTACAGTGGATACACGGATGTCAATACTTTCATTAGTACAGTTAAAAAGAGAGAAATCATACTAAACGGAAGAGAAAGAATGTCAAACTCAGGCAAACACATCACACCAACACCACACACCCCATGGAACAGAGGCTTATTTATTCCAAGGGGCACCATGGAACCAAAGAGTGTCTAATCAACACAACTCCAAGGAGACCAGAAGTTGGTTACGGCTGACTGCAGCTCAAGTCAGCTGTTCCCCCAAAGAAGCAGTCTAAGGCAGCCTTTCTCAACAGTTTTACCCTGGTAGAACCCTTGAAACAATTTCCAGGTCTCAGGGAACCCCTGCCTACAAATTATTATATCTACAGCTCAAAAAAAAAAAAAAAAGTTTATTTTTTCCCAATCTCAATATCCCGAGGAACCCCTAGCAACCTCTTGGGGAACCCTGGTCTAAAGGGAGGTTTTCATTTCCTCCCTACGCATGCACTGGAAGGGCTGAATGGGGACAGTTTAAACACGTCAAAAAAATTCAAAAGCTGCAGGGGGGGGGTTGAACAACAGGTAACCTGTTTGTTCCAGAGGCTGGGTGACCACAGCATGCAAAAAAAAGGGGGGGAGGGGTTGGAAACCAATCATTTCACTGGCAAAGTGACCACCCCTTTAGACCCTTTAGTAGCCTGATTTCTTTGAATTTCAGCCAGCCTTATAGTGCAATCTTAGGCATGGTTACTCTGAAACAAGGTGAAGCAGTACATTCAGAATCGCCACCTTCCTCTCAAGGAAACCTGCTCCTTGATCCTTCGCACCATTACTCATTAGTAAGCCTTCCAGGAGTGGTGGTGGTGGTGAATTCCCCAAAAAGCATGAATGGGCCAACACAGGGCACAAGGGAACTCAGAAGGGAATGCCAAAGGATAATAATAATAATAAAAATAATAAAATTTATTCATATCCCGCCCCTCTGCAAGCAAGGCTTACAATAAAATAGTACACAGTATAAAACAACTCAAAATCCCTTCCCCCCCCTTAAAACATTATTAAATTAATACAAATTAAAATCAGTATATAATACAAATTATTAAAAACCCTTCCGAGCGAGCAGCATCAGTCTGGAGCTACAGAAGCAACCTCCAGAGGGGGTTCCTGAGCAGCCATGCAAGTTAAACTGGAGTGATAGCGCTATAATTGTGAAGTGTATGAATGAGCCTTTGGAAGCTGGAGATTCAACCAGGGACCTCATGCAATCAAAGCCACGCTTTACCTCCCACTCACCCCAATGTACCAGCTTCTGTTCTCAGGCTGACAGCCTCTCAAATCCCACCACTACCCATGGCCTTTCCTTTTAACACCTAGCCATTATAATGCTCATTAGGAAAGCAACAACAAACCCCCATGGACGCGGGCTGAGGAGGTACCGTACAGCTGTCCCTTCATATTCACTGGGGCTTGGTTCCAGGCACCCCCTCCCCCGTGGATACCAAAATCCGTGAATACTCAAGTCCCATTATATGCAATGGCATAGCAAAATGGTGTCCCTTATATAAGATGGCAAATTCAAGATTTGCTTTTTGGATTATTATTTTTTTTTTAAGAATATTTTCAAGCCATGAATACTTAAATCCATGGATACCAAATCCATAGATATGGAGGGACAACTGTATAGCCTATCCTGTGGAGTGAAGAATCTCTGCCACAAACACATGATGAGTATGCTAACACAGGAAGACGTCCATTCTCACGTGCTGGACCCCGCTGTCCTCAAATAAGCCACCTTCCTCTTCTCCACCCTTCCTGCTTAGCTTCACAAAACACCCCCTCCACCCATTAAAAGCAACGACAGGGACAAGGGTGGCCTTTCCTAGTCGTTATAGTTAGGAAAGCAACGACAAGCCCCCACCAACGTGGGCTGAGGAGGTACAGTATAGCCTATCTTGCTGAGTGAAGAATCTTCAATCGCGTTGGAGGAAACACGTGAAGAGCATGCTAACAGGGGATGGGGCCCATTCTCACCTGCCAGACCCCCCTCTCCCCAAATAAGCCACCTTTCTCTTCTCCACCCTTCCTGCTCAGCTTCACAAAACACCCCCTCCACCCATTAAAAAGGACGAGGGCGGCCTTTCCTTTTACAGTAATGCTTAGTCGTTTCTTAAGAAAAGCAACAAGATTCCCGCCCATTCAAGAAAGGAGGTGTGTGTGTGTGTGTGTGTGTGTGTGCATATATATATATATATATATATATATAGCCTATGCTGTGGAGTGAAGAAGCTCGAATTGCGTTGGGGGAACACACGCGAGTATGAAACACGTATGCTAACACGGGAAAGGGACCCATTCTCACGTGTCGGGCCCCCTCTCCCCAAACAAACCACCTTTCTCTCCTCCACCCTGCCTGCTCAGCTTCACTACAAAAAACAACCCACCCATTAAAAAGCAACGCCACGGACGAGGGCGGCCTTTTCCTTTTAACGCCTCGTCGTTTGTAACGCTCGTTAGGAAAGCAACGACAAGCCCCCCCCCTCAGTAAAGAAGGGATGCGTCTACGTATGTATGTGTATATATATGTATGTCTGTATGTATATATACACACACACATACATATGCATATATACATACACACACACAAACACATATACACACACATATACATACATATATATATATATACACACATTTATATATGTGGGGTGTGTGTGTATATATATATATATATATATATATATAAAATAGCCGATTCTGTGGAGTGAAGACGCTCGAGTCGCGTTGGGGGAACACACGGGAGGAGTATGAAACACGTATGCTGACACGTGAAGGGACCCATTCTCACGTGCCGGACCTCCCTCCTCCCGCTCTTCCCCAAATAACCCCTCAGCTTCTCCCCTCACAGACAAGTGTGGGGCGGAGAGAGAACGAGAGCAGGAAGAGGGGACCCCATTTCCCTCAGGCGGGAGGCCTGGGAGCGTCCAAGATGCCAGGAAAGGCCTCTCTTCTTCTTCCTCCTCCTCTTCCTCCCGTCCCCGCTTTTTTTCCCCCTGACAGGAAATCCTGGCTTGGGTTGGGCGCAACAGACAGAGAGAGAGAGAAAAAAAGAGCGGAGGGAGCCGCGGTAAAAGCGCCGGGTTCCGGGGGAAGTGGAATTATTTTTTACCAGCGAAGAAGAGATCAACTTCCACATCCGGTAACACAGGGGCCCTTCTCGACAAAAAGGCGCTGACTGACCTGGAAAAGCTTGGCCGGGGCTGAGGGCCATTGGAGGGGGCTGAGGGGAAGAGGAAGAGGAGAAGAGAAAGGGAGCAGGCCTTCCTTACCGTGTGGCCCGCGTCCGGCTGCGGCTTCTCCTACTACTACCGCCGCCCAGGGAGAACGACGAGCTTCTCATCGGCGCCCAAAAAGCCCCGCGAAAAAGTCCCCCACCCCTGGCGGAAGGACACGCGGGGCTCGGTTTAGTGGGTGTGAGGAGCGCGCTCGTGAGGCGAGGAGGGAGGGAGGCTCTACGATTTGCTTATGGGGGGGAACGGACTGAGGTCTTCGTTCCGGTATCCTTTCGCCTCAGGGAACGCCGAAGCTACCAAGCTGAGAGGAAAGGGGGGGGGGAACCGTCATCGTTTATTTTTATTTGACAAAAGAAAGGATGGGGGGGGAAGAGAGAGAAACACGGCGGAGGGATATCAGTATGTTGTGAAAAGCGCATGCGCGGAAGGAGGGGGAAGCGGAAAAAAAAGGGAGACGCCATGTTGGAGGGTTGCTGCTTCTTTTTTTTCCCGCCTAAAAAGGAGGGAGGGGGGAGAGAGGAGCGGCTGTAAAGGTGCGTTTCGTGCCTCAGGTGGTTAGTTGGTTGATCAGTCAACGTCCGTGGTGTGTGTGGGTGTGTTTTTTAATGCTGGGAATTGTGTTAACAAATGTTGCAGTAACATAGGTTTTGTAGTGTATAGAGTAGTCCTCGATTCTTTTGACAGAATTACAGTCGTCCCTCTGTATCCACGGATTTAAGTATTCACGGCTTGAAAAGTTTTCCCTCCTTATCCACGGATTTGGTATCCACAGCTTTAAGTACAGTATTCACGACTTGAAAATACAGTTGTCCCTCCTTATCCACAGATTTGGTGTCTACAGCTTTAAGTACTGTATTCACGGCTTGAAAATACTGTACAGTTGTCTCTCCGTATCCACGGATTTAAGTTTTCATGGCTTGAAAATACAGTTGTACCTCTGTATCCACCGATTTGGTGTCCACAGCTTTAAGTATTCAGGGCTTGAAAATACAGTTGTCCCTCTGTATCCACGGATTTGGTATCCACAGCTTTAAGTATTCACAGCTTGAAAATACAGTTGTCTTTCTGTATCCACGGATTTGGTATCCACGGATTTAAGTATTCATGGCTTGAAAATACAGTTCTCCCTCCGTATCCACAGATTTGGTAACCATGGATTTAAGTACTCACGGCTTGAAACTACAGTTGTCCCTCCATATCCACGGATTTAAGTATTCACAGCTTGAAAATACAGTTCTCCCTCCACAGATTTGGCATCCATGGATTTAAGTATTTGTGGCTTGAAAACATTATTTAAAAAAATGATAATCCAAAAAGCAAACCTTGGTTTTGCCATCTTGTATAAGGGACACCATTTTGCTATGCCATTGCATATAATGGGACTTGAGTATTAACGGATTTTGTTATCCACGGGGGGGGGGGGGTCCTGGAACCAAACCCTAGCGAATATGAAGGGACGACTGTAGTCCTCAATTCTTTTGACAGAATTACAGTTGTCCCTCCGTAGCCACAGGTTTGGTATCCACGGATTTAAGTATCCACGGCTTAAAAATATTCTTTTAAAAAAATAATTAAACGGGTATAAGGGACACCATTTTGCTATGCCATTGCATATCATGGGACTTGAGTATTCACGGATTTTGGTATCCACAGGAGGTGTTGGTCCTGGAACCAAACCCCAGCGAATATGAAGAATATGACAACTGTATATTTTTTAAGAGTTTATATGTAACGATGATACCATTATGTTTTGGAACATTGCTGAGACATAAATACAATGCATGCTTTTCATGGTAAGTCCCCATTTGCAAACAAAGAAAAGTGTTAAATAGAGTGGGGGTATTTCATGTTATTCAGAACTATTTTGAGGTTTACCTTTTAAAAAAAAAATTAGTGTGGTTCTGTTTTAAAGCATAAGCGGAAATTTGTACAAACTCTAAACATTAATGTTCAAACACTGATAGAAATTCTAACATGAATAAAAAATAGTATAACTTATTGTTTATGTAAAAAAAGAGACTTTTAACAGATGTTGCAGTAATATGGGTTTCATGGACACCAATGAGATGCCTGAAATGTTAGCTGACAGGTTCGAAAAGACCAGCTGGGCCAAATCCACGCTACACAAATAATCCAGGATTATTTACTTGTCATGGCTCCTTCCTTCCTTTGGAATCCTGGGATTTGTAGTTTTGCAAGGTCTTTAGCCTTCTCTGCCCAAGAATGCTGGTGCCTCACCAAACTACAAGTCCTAGGATTCTATACCAAGGAAGGAAGAAAGGAGTCATGGCAAATCCAGTTTCAGACTGGATTGTTTGTGTAGTGTAGATTTGGCCCAGCTCTTCCTCAGCTCTGAGGTGTTAGAAATCTCTTAAGAAGCGGAAAATGCTATCTAGAAATAGTAGAATTAGATTTACTGTCGTTGTGCTATAACCTGAAAAGTAAGCCTTATTGAACGTAGTTGGGTTTTTCATGAAGCTGAAGGAGAGGGGGCTTGATAACATTTGGCTTGGACTTTTCTTAATGGAATATGTAATCCATTAAACGATGTAGTTGCTACATTCCCTGTGGCTTACAGAAAGCTTTTGAAATTACTAAATGCAATGCAAAGGGACAACTATAGCAGGTAAAACCAGTTTAGAAATAAGTAACAAAGACTTATTTCTTTTCAGGAGTTAAGTTTTCTGCCTAACATTCAGGCTGTTGTGAGTTGTCTTTGCAAAGTTGTTCACTTAGTAAATCTTTCATTTGCTCCAAAACAGATCCTGCCTTGCTGCTGGTTTCAATTTTTCGTACATTACTATTGAATTCAAAGCTGTCAATAACATCATTCGGAAACTGTATAGAAAGTGATTTTGTGCACTTACAGGAAATCCCAAGGAGTAGCAGAGTAAAAGATCTCAGCTTTCTTGCTTCTTTGTGTTCATCAAAATGCATTATCAGGTAGAGATCAAGCAAGTGTCCTACTTTAATGTTCACCTTTATTTTTTATAATAATTCTTACAAGAATACAGTTTCATGCTGTTTTAAAAAAGTGAGTTAATTGTATAGCATTGTGAGTGTTTAAGCAAAAATACATAATTAATGGAAGCACTAGTTCCATAGTCCTTGTTACAACCTGTAAAGTAGGTCACTACTATCATCTCCAATATTGGAGGTTTGGGAGGGAAAGATATTTGAATCTGAAATAAAATGTCTTGCCTGTGGGTGCAAAAGGTTATGAATAAGTTCCAATAAACATCACATAGTCCTTGAGCCATGCCCCAAATTTGTGTCCTCTGTAAGAATGTTTTTGTTTGACAAGTCCCATAGCTCAATAGATGATAAAAACAGGACAGATTGGCATTTGTTACTGGGTTTTTGTATGTAACCATAATTTATATAACTTTTGTTGTTATGTGCCTTCAAGTTATTCCCTAAAGCAAACCTATAATGGGATTTTCTTACAAGATTAGGGGGGTTGTGGTTGCCTTCCTCTGGCAGAGACCAAGCCCACCTTGGGCTTGCCCAAGGTGGATTTCCATGGCTGAGCAGGGATTCAGACCCTGGTCTTCCAAAGTTCTAGTCCAGCACTCAACCCATTTACCCCGCACCGGTTCTCTTTAGCTTCACCTCTATCAAAAGCCACCCTCTGTAAATTTCTTTCCCAGAGTGCTTTAAAGGGTCACATGGTAGGTACCAATTTGATATGTAACTAAACTGGAATTATCTGCAGGGCTAACTAACAATGTTTGCTGGCTGCAAACCAAGCAAAGACAGATGCTTGGAGATAATGTACCCAAGGGCTCCTTATGTGAGATTGTGGAGAGGTAGGGTGTATTTGTCCAAACCGTGATGCCAGGCATAGCATGGCAAACAATCCCTGTATGCTCATAAGCAACGTATTATTTCACTGTTTTATCAGCTGAGGTTTGGCCTTATATGGGAAGAGATAGAAGCGATACCTGCACCATCACGTCTTGGTCCTGTATCACCCTGCAGCTACCCATTACCTATTGATGACTTTGGCCTCATCTTTTTCTCCATCCTTTATCCATCTGGTCTTCCCCTCCCCATTTCTACAGTATTTGCAGACTTAGTGCCCTTTCCCCATGTGCAGTTACTGCACTATGATTCACTTGTACTTCAATTATTTGGGTAATAATGAGAATATCTGTAACAATTTGGGATATACAATCTAAGAAATGCAGCTGTACTTCTATATAATTACAGTTGTCCCTTCATATTCGCTGGGGTTTGGTTCAAGGACTCCCCCCCCCCCCCCGTGGATACCAGAATCTGTGAATACTCAAGTCCCGTTATGTGTAATGGCATACCAAAATGGTCAAGGTTTGCTTTTAAAGAATATTTTCAAGCCGTGAATACTTAAATCCGTGGATACCAAGTCAATGGATATGGAGGGACAACTGTATAATAAAATCCTAACATATATTCTTGTAAGCTGCTATTAGCTATTTTTTGTTTAATTTTCTGTTTCAGGTGACCTGTTTAGGGAGTGACAAAACAGAACAATTTGAAGATCATGGGAAGGTTCATTATTCAGTGGATCGTCAGGGATGCAGTCTGTAGGCTACCTAATCGGGGAAGTTAGAGCTATGACTCACAACTAACTTAGCATGAAGCTACTCCAGAGAGAATGTAACTCAGTATTTAATGCATATTCCTGATTACAAAGTTTATAGGGCTACGTTCATTAACAGATTAACACGGAAGGTAGAGAAGAGCTTGAGTCAAGAGACGGAAGCAGTGACTGTTCCAAAAAGAATATATATGAGACAACTGTCTGATAGAAGAGTTTATGAAACTGTGTGTTGTCTGTCAAGAAAAATGGAACATTAAAAGTTTATCGAGGCTGTACAAGTGAGAGCTGACCTAAATTGTATTGTATTGTATGTATTAAAGAAAGATGTGAACAGCCTGGCAATTTCCAGTTGGAACATTGCATTATTATGAGTCCCCCTACAAGAATTATACAAATGTTGAAAAAAGACAGTGAAGTGGATAACAGATTGCTCAGTAACCCAGTTGACAGATGCTGAGCTGTTCAGGTATATCAGAACTGCTTTAATTTCCAACAGATTGCTTGTTAGTGTGCCTTGTCTGGCTGCAAAGCTTGAATCTGCAATGGATTTAAGAGGTGCTAGACTCCACTAAGTCACTCTGAAGAAAACTAGAAGCAAAGGTAGGTGATTCCAGATTCCCTTGTTTTATCTAATATGTCAATGAGAGATTAGTAACAATGTGGCAGTGCAAGTTGCAGTTTTCAACCAGTGTGATAATGCACGTTGTTGAAAAACAGTAGCTGAAAACATAACGTGGGGGTGGAAAATAATGATATCTGAAAAATCAGAATCTTGGAATTAAAAGGACCCCCAAGGGCCATTTAATCCAACCCTTTGCCAGTGTAGGAATCTATTGCTAAAAAATTCCTGACAAGTGGACATCTAACCTCTTTAAAAACACCCATGTCATGATAAAAGGAGCTGAAAGTTGATGGGGCCAAGTAGTTGTTGGTTTCTTGCATGGAGAATTATGCAAGGTCATTCGTGTTTGATTCATTAGTTTGTACAAAGAGGTGCTAAAACGTTTTTGGTTTTTTTAATATTCATATCCGCTAATGTGTCAAAAGTTCAAATTTTGGAAACCTGAGTTCAGATAGTTTTCTGATTCAGAGAATAAAGGGAGTACAGCTGAGAAAGTGGTGGGTGATTATAATACCTGATTCAAAGATGAATATATAAAATCAACATGCTTACATAACATTTCTCTCTGGCTTTTCTTCGCAAACGAAGATTCAGGAAGGACTCATCCCGCGCTTTCTGTAAGCGTGCTGATGACTAAAAAGGCCAATGCGAGATAAACAAGTCCGGTTGCAGAAAGCACAGCAGAAGGTCCCTTTGGGTGATGTTTTTGGGTTGTGATTCTTTCTGCGTTGTCGTTTCTCTTCAAGACTTGTTCGGCGGGAGTTCTCAAATAAGGCTGCAGCATTGTAGATAGTGCATCTCCATGCCTCCCGATGTGATGCCAGGGCGGGCCACTGTTGGTGATCAATTTGGCCGAGCCTGAGATGTTGTTTCAGAGAGCCCTTGTATCGCTTTTTTGGAGCGCCCCTCTTATGCTGACCCGTGGCAAATTCACCATAGAGTAGTATTTTTGGGAGGCGATGGTCCTTCATCCTAGAAATGTGCCCTGCCCGGCGCAGCTATGTTCTCAATATCATGGCCTCAATGCTGGTGATCCCTGCTTGCTCAAGGACAGCAACATTCGTCACATAGTCAGTCCAGTGTATATTTAGGATTGTGCGTAGACAGCGCTGATGAAAGCGCTCGAGGAGTCGTAGGTGGTGGCGATAGGTGACCCATGTTTCAGATCCATAAAGGAGGATGGACAATACAATGGCTGTATACACACTGATTTTTGTGCTTTGCCTCGGGTGTTTATTGCTCCAGACTCTTTTGTGAAGTCTTCCAAATGCGCTATATGCCTTTGCTAAACTGTGATCGATCTCTTTGTCAATCTTGGCATCTGAGGAGATGATGTTTCCCAGGTAGGCGAACTGCTGAACGAACTTGAGCACAGATTTGCCGACGGCAATGTGGGGATGGTGTTCGTCCTGTGGTGCAGGCTGGTAAAGAACTTCTGTTTTCTTCAGGTTGACTTCCAGCCCAAACAGCTCTGCAGCTGTTGCAAAGCAGGATGTTAGGCGCTGCAGAGCTGCTTCTGTGTGGGCAACAAGGGCAGCAGCATCAGCGAAGAGCAGCTCACAAACTAGATAGTTTAGAGTCTTAGTGTGAGCCCTCAGACAGCTTAAGTTAAACAAGCTACCATCAGTACGGTAACGTATATATATGCCGTCGTCTTCTTCAAGCTCTGCCATAGCCCTTTGGAGCATCATGCTAAAGAAGATTGTAAATAAAGTTGGAGCAAGAACACAACCTTGCTTCACTCCATTAGTTATTAGAAAGGGCTCTGAAAGAGCATCGCTGTATCTGACTTGACCACGCTGGCCCTCGTGTAGCAAGATAATCATTTTAAGGAATTTGGGGAAAGAATCCTAGTCTTTCCAGGATCTGCCACATACCTTTTCTACTCACAGTGTCGAAGGTTTGGTGAGGTCGACAAATGTTACATAGAGACCCTTGTTCTGCTCCCTACATTTTTCTTGCAGTTGTCTCAGGGCAAATACCATGTCTGTAGTACTCCTATTGGCTCTGAAGCCACATTGGCTTTCAGGGAGAAGTTCTTCTGCAATAGCAGGAACTAATCTGTTCAGGAGTATCCTTGCAAGGATTTTTCCAGCAATAGAGAGCAGTGTTATGCCTCGATAGTTTGAGCAATCAGATTTTGCTCCTTTTTTCTTGTACAGGGTGATGATGACTGCATCTCGGAGGTCTGATGGCAGTTCCCCTTTTTCCCAGCAATTCACAAGTGCTATGTTCCTTCTCATGATATCTCTCTGGCTTTTCTTCGCAAACAAAGATTCAGGAAGGACTCATCTCGCGCTTTCTGCAGGCGCACTGATGACTAAAAAGGCCAATCCGAGATAAACAAGTCCGGTTGCAAAAAGCACAGCAGAAGGTCTCCTTGGGTGATGTTTTTGGGTTGTGATTCTTTCTGCGTTGTCGTTTCTCTTCAAGACTTGTTCGTCCTGAGTTCTCAAATAATAACTAAATGGAAACATACCTAAAATACTTCCATTTAGCATCTTAATGAATTGGAGAAAAGTGTCATAAATACAATATGTATTTGCTTTCTGGAAGAATTATAAGTAGCCAGGTGGGAGGAAGATGAAGCCTATTACACATCACTATAGATAACTTGATCCCATGGTGAGTGGGATTGTCCTTGGGAACAGAGTGGATGGAGCCTTCCCTTAAAACTCCTGTGGCTGGAGTTCAGAGCAACACTTAAAATCAATAAAAATAAGTTACAACATTTTTGTGGTCTGGATTCTCTTTTCCTGATTATATGGTCTAGTTAACCCTTACATTGACTGGGTCATCAACTTGTGCTGGTGTTTAGGTTTTAAAAATGTGCTATGTTACAATGCAGTTGCCTTAGGATCAAAGGCTTTTTCTACTTAAGCCTGTTTAGCTATAGTGCTGTTATGCTGGTGCTTTATAATACTCACTGTTGACTGGTGGTGATACTCATGTCGAATATTTATTTAAGTTGTATCCCGCCTTTCTCCTTACATGGGACCCAAGGTAGCTTACAAGGTTAAAACAAAATACAGCTAAAAACATGACACAAACATTAACAAAACAAATTAGTAATCACTTATAAAGCAGTATAAAATAATTTTAAAATTGTTTTGAGTACTGAAAACCTTCATGCAATAAGTGCACATTTTCTCAATCTTAAGATTGTACTGGACTTTTGGTGAATCCAACTGCATTTCTTCTAGAAAACTGCTGTAGTCATGACAGATGGAAAAATGCAGTGCATCAGTTTTGAATGTGACCCTCAGGAAGTTGCAGTCATTTTTCCAGAAAACTTGGGTTAGACATAATTCTTCCTACTCCAGTGTGCTCCTGAAAGTACTCAGAAAGAATGTGTACTGACCTTGGATAACTAGTATACCTATTTTCAAAGGGTACAGAAGTATTTCATCAGTGTATAGAAGCAGGTATTGATGGGTCTCACATCGTTCATATACAGAAGATCTGGGTGGTGTGTTCTGTGGGTGGCCAAGGTAGTGAGGGTTTGTGACATGCCTAAACAGGAAACATTGCAAGCCTGTTTGCATCGTCAAATCTGCACTTCTGTGAGCTTCCTTGCTACATTTTTGCTTTTTCCCCAAAAGGTAAGCCACACCAGAGGACTTACACATGCTTAACATGGGGTGCTGTTTATGTTATCATTTTTTAAGAGACGTTCTGCTTCAGAAAATATTACTAAAAGTGGTGGCTTGTAGACAAGTGATCTACAAGCCATTGGCTGCCAGGCCAAATTTCCAGGAAACTGCTAACAAATTATATGCCAGAAATGGTGTAGTGTTCTCTGGCGTGTGGGAGGGGGCGCGGAGTGCTGGTCTGTCACATCAGATAGCTTGAGAAGCATTCCTGTAGAAAATTTTGCCTTAAAGCTACTAGTAAAAGGGTGGTGAAAATATGGTCTGCATGGCATATATGGCCCCTGTGGCCATATTTTAGATCCCCAGGGACCTCACAGCACCCCTAGATTTTTATTAAAAGTGTTATCTATTTCTCTGGGAAAGGGCAATTTTGCTGTTTTGGAGGCCCCTTGGAGCATGTGGCCCTCCCAGGATTACCTCAAAGACAATGGGTATATAAAGGACAATATGTAATGGATATATAGATCCTATTGTCATTACTGTGGGGTATGCACACCTAGTTTCATAGAAAAATCTACCTCCAAGCCCTACAGTAACTTATACACAACATGGGTCTGAAGCCCCACTTGATATATAGCAACTTGCACAGTTCTTTCCACCTTTTAAGATTTATACACCCAACTTGTTTACATTCTCCATTTCAGCAGAAATCCAGCCCATTCAAGTAAAAGAATACAGTGGGCCCTCTGGACCCATGGGGGGTTGGTTCCAGAATCCCTCCTTCCCCATGGATGCCAAAACTGCCAATGCTCATATCCAATTACTAAATGGTGGTGACATGCATGTGGATGCTTCAGTTTGGCCACGTACACATTGCCACCATTTTAGGTATGTGAGACATGACAATCCATGATTACGGTAGTTGAATCTGCAGGTCTGGAGGGTCCACTGTGTATGTATGTATGGAGGGCAAGTCAGTCAACGTGTGAATTTTGAGTGCCTGCTTCAGAAGAAACTATTGAATGTAAATGAAAGCTTTAATTTGCTCTAGAGATTTCATTAGACTTCAGATATTATAAAGCATACAAATGAATGGAAGAAGAAGTTTTAAGTGATTGGGGCTTTAAGTTTTGCACAGCAAATCCACTTTTCGAAAGGGTTCGTAATTGATTGAACTATAGTTATTAACTCCTCCAGTTTCCACATTTTTGTCTGTTGAATCTCCATTCCTACAAATTACGTTTGTAAGGTAAGACTTGTTCTTTATCTGGCCTTAATTTTTCTCTGAATTACTTCACAATCTCAGGATATTTTTCTAAGGAAGGAGTAAAGCATTCCCCCCTCAGCTTGTTCTCACTTCATTTCTCTTTGTTTTTACTATTTGGTGTTTTAGTTTTTTAATCAAATGAACAAAAAGCAAGAATTGACTCAATGTATTTAAGATCACCATTGAAATATACTGCTGTCTGAAATGATACCCTATATTCCACATGTTGTGTGCCGTTAAGTTGTTTCTGACTTAAGGCAACCCTAAGGTTTTCTTTGCAAGATTAGAATCACATTAGAGGGCCTAGAAATGCTTAGAAAGAACATATCATTTCCGGATGTGGCTAAGTGAAACCATGAATACCAAATCCATGGATGTGGGGGGTTGACCCGTAAATTTAACAATTTAGTAGAATTTGAACCCGAATGCCCTAGGTTTGTCCAAAGTTATCCAGTATTGTGTGCCTTCAAGTCATTTCTGATTTATGGTGACCCTAAGGTAAACCTATCACAGCGTTTTCTTGACAAGATTTGTTGGGGGGTGCCTTTACCTTCTTCTGAGGATGAGTTACTTATCCAAGGCCACCCAATGAGTTTCCATGGCTGGGTGGGAATTTGAACCATGGTCTCCCAATGTCCTAACCACTATGTCACGGTGGCTCTTAGTGGTAAAAAGAAGTAAAGGGGAGGGGTGGTGCCACCTAAATGCTGATGGCTGCAGATTTCTTCTGAAAGTCATCCATCTACGTCGTATGTCCAGTAAACCCAAAAGGATTTCAAATGCAAATGTGTCATGGATAAACCACAGGGCCTGAAGAATAATTTGTTCCATGGAGCATTGCTGGCAAGAAAGAAAAGTGTGCTCTTCATAAGATGAAATCCGTCTTCCTAGTGTGATGTAGATCACTGCAGAAACCTGCCAGATTTTGAAGCTGTGTGGCTGATGTATCTTGTGTATCTTCATTGGTCCTGCAGGTGTACTGCTCTAAACATCTACAAAATGGACCTCAGGAATTTCAGCAGAGATGAGGATGCAGGTGTTTGTCAAGTTGGTCTTATACTCTATTCATAATAGGACAACATGTCTGCTCTTGGAGCTGAAAGCTTTTGCTGATGCTCCTTCTAACCTGACCAAATGAAGCATTATAAGATGCTTCTGTTTGATAATTCCGTTTGACAGTTTCCCCACTTTTTAACACAATCACTGAACTACCACTCCAATGCTACATTGGTGGTTGTGACTGGAATTGCAGCTACTGAATGTAAGAACTACAGTATATGTTTTTTATAAAAAAGAAAACATCAAAACTTGCCCTTTCTCAGAACTATTTTGCCACCTCTCCAGTATTGTATTTTTCTATAACCAATCAGAAATATATTCTTAAATGGCTGTAAAAATACAGTTTGTTCTTGCAAATTTGTGTGCAACTGTGTCATTTTTAGTCACTGGACTATAATTGCTTGTTATTAATTTGTTTACAGTATGCATATGTCCAGAGCATTTAAAGTAGATTTATCTCCTTATAATTTGCCAAATCCAGATGTGATCACCAGTTCTCTAAACTGTGTAACAGAATTCCACTTATGTTAATGACACAATGTGTGTATCATTACAGTGGTACAGTCAGGCTCAGAAGGTGGAGGACAGGCTCTCTTCTTTGTTGGAGGATTTTAAACAGGTCAGATGGCTACCTGTCAAGAATGCTTTAGCTATGCACTCCTACACTGGCAGGGGGTTGGACTACATGACCTTTGGGGTTTCAACTTCTTGTTTAAAAGTCATTTAATTTTAAATTAATTCAAATGTAAGATTATTCAAATGTTACCACCTGGCCACTATCTTCTAACAAGCCACAATGGCCTCTAATATTCCATGGGGTAATACTTAATAAGGAGGCCCTAGACAAAGAATTATATAACATCAGTTACTTCTGGCTCTGTAAAGCAGGACTGAATGATATTGTTTTTCCTTATAAAGCCTGAGTATTTCTCTGTATTTCATATTTTACTTATATGAATAACTGTGGTGATAATTTTACAAAGGTGTTATAAGGTACAGCAATATTTATTTCTTAAAAGAGAAAGATAAACCTGTTAGAACAAACTGGGCCAACAGCTTGCTTTACCCCAAATACTTAATTTGCACTTAGCAATCTAAAACACTGGGAGAGAAAGATCTCTATTCCACATCTATTCTGACTTCTAACACTGCCCTTTTATCTTTATTTGGGGTTAAATTATGGCCTTTGCTTATGCAGTCCTGTAAGGACACTTGGCCTTCCACTGCAGTATAGAAGATAAGGCTGAAACCTAGACCCCTCCAATCAAAATAACACAAAGCTTGAATATCCAGTTAAAAATTCCACTACAGGCAATCGTCTGTTCTCTCTGAAATGTATTGTATTAAAAATTGCTTTGTGATGTATTGTATTGTATTGTTTACTGTATACTGTACTGTGTGATGTTGTACCCCGCCCCAATTCTGAGGAGAGAGGCGGGTAATAAATAAGTATTATTATTATTATTATTAGTCTCTTATTGACTCCATCTCTCCCTCCAATTTCATCACTGACTTTGCAATTGAGGGCTACCCTACCTTGCATATTAGACAGGGCAAACCTGAGTTTGCAGTCATACAGGTTCACAGCCAAATGTCATTCTCTGGGTATAATTGCAAACATATTTGTTTTATTCACATTTGAATGTCATTAATCCTTAAATCCAGAATGGTGATTTAAACCATCAGATCAAATATTTTTCTGGAAAAATGTATTTTGAATGCCAAGAGAATATACAACCCATTTGTCAGCAATTGAAAGATGAATTAGATTACTGTGATAGATATATATTTAGGCTTATTAACAGAGTGGTGGATGGGAGGAAGGGGAAGAGGGATTTAGCATTATATCTGTAAGTTAACGAATATAAATGTAAATCAAATTTTACAAAATGTCATCAGTCCTAATTATATTAATTATTCCTAATAATAATCCTTTAATGACAATAATAATTGTAGTCCCAGTGCTTTCAGTACCAAGTGCTATGTTTTAAGACAAGCCTTTTTTTAAAAAGTCTTTATTTTGTTTATGCACTCCCACCATCTTCATAGGTGGTAGGTCACCAGTGAATTTTCTGGGCAGGCTTCCAGAACATCTGGGGCATAAAAATTGGGATGCGTTCAGTGGTTCCCTTCAAGCAGTTCAAATATCCTCTGGTTGTTTTCTAACTATGGAAAGAGAAACCAACTCATTTGCCATCTCAGAAACATGTACAGCATGGACATTCAGCTACTCACCATATCAGTGGGCCACTGCAAATGTTTATCTTTGCCAGTATGTTTCGGGATGTTTAATGTTGTTTTCTTAATATACTTTAGATATGTTTTACATTTCAATTATATGTTACTGATTTTGTAATTATATTGCTTTAAAAATATAAATACTAGTTTAAACTGTGGTGGAAACTGCTTGGGAAAAGGATATAAACAGAAAACCAAAAGCTTTATTGCTGTGATTGTATCATCACAGGTACTTAGTTATATAAGTAATACCATGGGTCTCTTTCAGGAGGGGACAATACAATGCTATGTATTCACATGTCTCACACAGCAACAGTAAAGGAAGAAAAAATAAAAGGCAATATAAATCATGTTAGATGCTCTTTACTGCTTGAAGAAATTCTGCTTAAGTATGCAGTTTAAAAACTAGGTGGCAGCTGTGATTGACGTTTCTGTGAACTTGCAATTCCCCAACAGCCTGGTGGCACCTGAAACCCTAAATTTAATTGTTACTCACTGTTTGCCATCATCCTATGCACCTCCATGGGCTGGCCAGATGTTTTGCACTACAACTCTCACAATCCTTTACCATTGCCACACAGGCTGGGGCCCAAAACATCTTGAGGGCTAGGCATTCCCCCTTGCTGTTGTACATTTTCCTCTAATGTAGTAGGAATTCCTTTTAAAAGTAAACACACATAGGGCTCCAGGCAAATTGTAGCATAAAGCTTGCCCAATACCAGAGACTACCATATTACAAAAAATATAAGCCATTTGTAGAATGCCTGAACATGATAAGATTGCCATCTTGAAAACTGGAGCTGGCCCCTTTACCTGTAATGTCTGTGTAGGACAAAAAATGTCATCAAGTGTTGCTAGCCATGCAACCAGCTAATAAATACCTGCTTAATGGTGTTAACCTGGTTGCCTGAAAAGCAACACCTGCTAAAATGCCCTTTTCTACACAACCATTCAAGATACAGGAGCCAGGTCCACTTTCCCCTCTAGCAATCTTTAAAGTAAAAGACCCCAGACAATAGCCCCCACAACTGGGGGAGGGGGCTGACAGGGCTCGAGCCTGGGGGCCCTGGGCACCCAGGATTAGGAGGGCCCCCAGCCGTGATATAATTCTATGTTTTTATTATGTAAATCCATTCAATTTTTTTTAAAAAATTAAATATAAATATTACTTTGGTGTCATCATTTAAACTGACTTAATTTTTATCCTAAATCCTGTAGAGCAAGGGTTCTTAATCTGGGGTCTGGGGACTCCCGGAGTCTGCAGTGTTCTCACAGGAGGTCCACAAAGGCTTGGAAGTTGCTTGGCCCACGTCATCCCTGCAGTGGAGTGGCCATGTGAGCCAAGGCAGAGGCTGGCTGGCTGGCTGGCTGGCTTGGCCTGTGCATTGCCATTCAATCTGCTCCAGCCACAAACTTGCAGCAAGAAGCAGAAGCAGAAGAGAAGGCTTCCCTCCCCCTCCAGTGCCTCTGGGGGAAGGTTTCATGAATGGTGTATTATTATTATTATTATTATTATTATTATTAGGTATTGTTGTTATTAGGGTTTTAAATCATGAGTTAAGTCTTGGGGGTCCATGGGAAAAAAAGATATTTAAAGGGGGTCCCTTGTAAAGAAAAGATGAAGAGCCACTGGTGTTATTGTATTACCATATTATATTCAGGTGCCATTGTTGTTAGGGTTTTAAATCTTGAGTTAAGTCTTGTGGTATATATTTAAAGTAAAGAAAAGGTAAAGAGCTACTGGTGTTATTGTATTATTATTATCAAGTGTTGTTATTGTTATTGTTAGGGTTTTAAATCTTGAGTTAAGTCTTGGGGGCCCATGGCAAGAAAAGATATGTAAAGGGGGTCCCTGGTAAAAAAAAAAGGTGAAGAGCCACTGGTGTTATTGTATTATGAGGTGTTGTTGTTGTTATTGCTACGGTTTTAAATCTTGAATTAAGTCTTTGGGGCCCATGGCAAGAAAAGATATGTAAAGGGGGTCCCTGGTAAAGAATAGGTGAAGAGCCACTGGTGTTATTATATTATTATTATCAGGTGTTGTTGTTATTAGGGTTTTAAATCTTGACTTAAGTCTTAGGGCCCCATGGCAAGAACAGATATTTAAAGGGGATCCCTAGTAAAGAAAAGCTGGAGAGCCACTGGTGTTATTGTATTGTTATTATCAGTTGTTGTTGGATGGTGATGTTGTTATCATTATTATTATTATTATTATTATTATAAATCTTAAGTCTTGGGTGTCCAGGGCAACAAAAGATATTTAAAGGGGGTCCCTAGTAAAGAAAAGCTGAAGAGCCACTGGTGTTATTGTATTGTTAGTATTATCAGTTGGTGGTGGTGGTGGTGATGTTGTTGTTGTTGTTATTATTAGGGTTTTAAATCTTAAGTCTTGGGGGTCCAGGGCAATAAAAGATATTTAAAGGGGGTCCCTCGTAAAGAAAAGGTGAAGCGCCACTGGTGTCGTAGGACAAAGAAGGTCAGCAAGTGTTGCTACCCATGCAACCCGGTAATAAACACCCCCTTGGTGTTGTTGTTGTTAACCTGGTTGCCTGAAAAAGCAACACCTGCTGAAACCCCAACTTCTACACAAACCAGTCGAGGCACAGGAGCCAGTAAGGTAAAAGACACCCCACCACCACCAAGACGTCCTGAAACCACCACCACCCTTTTGCGGCAAACCCCACGACCAGTTCAAACCCCCCCCCCAAAAAAAGGGGAGAAAATCCCGCTGAGGGAACCGCCGGCCTCGAAGCCGCCCTGTGGCAAGGGAAGGCGAGCTCCATCCCCGCCGCCAGGCCCCTTTCCGAGGGCGCTTGCTGGAGCCCAGCCCCTTTCCGAGGAAGGCCCAGCCCGGCCGCGGAGGAAACGTCTCTCCGCCCCTCTGGCAGCCGCTTTTACCTCAGCCCAGTTCCGCCTGGCAAGAAAGGATGGCTGCTGGTGGTGCTTCTTAGGCCGCCTCTCCTCCCTCAGCCGCCTCGTCGCCGGGAGATGGGCCTACCTGGGCTCGGAGGAGGCGGTGAGTGCGCGCAAGGAAAGCCCCGGGGAAAGAAAGGGCCCGGAGGCCGCGGCGGCGGCGGGAGAAGAGGCCTCGCCTGTCATCGTCGTCTCCCCGCAAGTGGGCGGCTGGGCTGGTGGGGAGAAGTTCCCCTCAGGAGGATGAATGAGGGCCAGCCATTTCCAGGGTTTCCACATCGTAGTAGTAGTAAAGTGTGTGAGCCTGTGAGGGGAGGCGGGTGTTGACGACGGAGGTTGTGAAGAGGGGGAGAAATGGGGAGCAGCCATGGGGCGGTGGGGGGACAGGCGACATGGGGCGGGGAAGCGAAGGGCTAAAACGAAGGCAGTTTTGGGCAGAGAAGGGGGAAAGGAGAACAGTAGTCTGTGGGGTGTGTGGGGGGGTGTAGTAGTCTGTGTGTGTAGTAGTCTGTGTGGTGTGTGTGTGTGTAGTAGTCTGTGGGGGGTGTAGTAGTCTGTGGGGGGGTGTAGTCTCTGGAGTGTGTGTGTAGTAGTCTGTGGGGGGTATAGTAGTCTGTGGGGGTGTAGTAATCTGGTGTGTGTAGTAGTTGTGGGGGGGTGTAGTAGTCTGGGGTGTGTGTAGTAGTCTGGTGTGGGGTGGGTGGGTGTAGTAGTCTGTGTGTGTAGTAGTCTGTGTGGTGTGTGTGTGTAGTAGTTGTCAGGGGGTGTAGTAGTCTGTGGGGTGTGTGTAGTAGTCGTGTGGGGTGGGTGGGTGTAGTAGTCTGTGTGTGGTGTGTGTGTGTGTAGTAGTTGTGGGGGGTGTAGTAGTCTGTGGGGTATGTGTAGTAGTCTGGTGTGGGGTGGGTGGGTGTAGTTGTCTGTGCGTGTAGCAGTCTGTGGGGTGTGTGTATAGTCTGTGGGGGGGTAATTGTGTGTGTATGCAGTAGTCTGTGTGGTGTGTGGGTGTGTGTAGTAGTCTGTGTGTGTAGTAGTCTGGTGTGTGTGTGTGTGTTGTAGGGTGTGTGTCTTTTCTTTTTCTTTTTTTCCCCCTTTTTTTTTTTTTGGCCGCTCAGCAATGTTAAAATATGACCTTGGCTAGTTCCCCCCCCCCCCCGCAGTTTTCCCACCTTACCTATCAAATACAGTTTTTAACAGGCCAGGGTATACCCTCACTAGGGAGCCACATTTTGGCTGAGTCCACACCATACGAATAATCCAGGCCTAGGTGTGACACATTACGACCAGCACATACAGTTGGAAGCCAGTGTACTCACCAAAGTCTGGAGCTGAACCTAGGCTACAGTCTGAAACTGGATTATTTGCCCTGGCTCCTTCCTAGGGAGTCCTGGGATTTATAGCTTTTACAAGATCTCTAGCCTTCTCTGCCCGAGAGTGGCTGGTGCCTCACCAAACTACAAATCCCAGGATCCCACTGGAAGGAAGGAAGGCGTCATGGTAAAGAATCTGTAGTTTCAAACTGGATTATTTGTGTAGCTCAGGTTCAGCTTCAGACACTAGCTAGACGACTTATCACACTGACATGGGTTTGAAATGCAGGTGTTTTTTTTTAAAGTACTGTACACCTTAACAGCCCGTGTGAAAAAGATGTAGGAAGGTGGCTGCTTTGACGTCTTTGGAGCCATTTTGCACATGGTGAAATTAGTAAGAGGATACCTTCTCAGTGGGAATCCCTGTGCAGATGGGCATGTGTTATATGCCCAGATTTAAGCACATCTATGTATTGAGTTGCTTCCAGTTGTTGGTGCTTGTAGTAATGTGTTACATCTAGAATCTTAACTTACAACAGCCTACATATAGGAGAGCTATGGAAATTCAAAGTTGGAAGTGATTGATGGAGAGGAAGAGCGAGAGAACAGACATCATTTGAACTTGTACTGTATATTGTGTTTTTCATTAAGTTTCTCTCCTAAGGTTTCATACTGTACAATCTAGATGCGTTTTGGAGGAAGATGTGCGACGAGTTAAATTATGCCATGAGATATTCAAGAGAGTCGTTCTAGATTGTTCATACAGAGTTTTGAGAGAGAATGGGTTTTAGTGCTGTGTTTCCACCCAGCAGAGATGTGGTTGGTGAAGTTGTAGAAATATCCTGGATTTTAAACCAAAGCTGGAAAACCTTTAGTCTTCCAAGTATTTTTGCTTGTGACTCCCATCAGCCCCAATCAAGATGGCTAATGATAAGGAATTGTGGAAGTTGTAGTTGTAAAATCTGCACAGCCAACCACTGCTTTAAATCATAACTACTTATACCTGTATAAGGAATAAGTAGCCAGAAGAAAAGATAGGTGATGGGTTGGTGACCCCTATTCTCTAAGATAGTACAGTAATTTAGTGACTGTTGGTCTGTATATGTGGGCCTATAATACTGATATGACATTTGCCAACACCCGTACTCTCAATCATGTGATTGTAGAAGCTGTAGTACTTACAAGGAGTATATAAACTGTTTCTCTGTGTTCCTTGTGTGTTAATCCGAGTCCTTATATCAACACAACTGGGTGGAAAATGATAAGAGCCTTATGCTCAGTATTTTAACATCAGTGTCTGCTCCAGTATGGCCTTCCATAGCTGTTCTTACTGCTTAACAAAAACAGAAGGTGATTACCAAGTATAGCAATTCACTGTTGTATGGCATGTCCACTATTTAATATTAAAAATATCTGTTTTTCAAACCTAAAAGTAGACTCATAGTCACGTCTGGGTGGGGCATTTTAGCAGTCCATGTGGACCCTGGAGGGTCCCAAGAGCAGAAAATTGGCTCCGAGAATGTCCAAGGTTGACTACATTGTACTATCAATCTTGAGTAATATCATCAAAGTAGAAGTAGATGTTGAACTCTGCCTCTGTGGTTGTCTAAAATATTCACAGTCTGTATGACATAGAAGTAACTACTGTATTTGGACCAAAACAACTGTATGCTTACTATATTTTTGTGAACTCCTGAGAATTCTTTTGACAGTACAGTACATTGGGTGAAATGGCATTCAGTTTAATTAATTAGGCAATAAGCCTGCCAAGAGAGAGACTATTTTGTATTCTTTGTACAGTACCTAGAAAACTTTATCTGCTTTATTAATACATCAGTAGCACTAGGTTGTTAGGATCTCTGTAGTAGCTTATCATAAAATGGGAAGTATTGGGATTGGTGGTTTTGAATGATGGATAATTGTGTTTTTTCAGATCTGTGGAGATCATAGTAGGCAGAAGTATATTTTAACAAGTACCTGTATAGCAGTTGGTAAGCACTTTAAAATATTGAGACCTGTATCTGTATAGATACTTGAGATAAAAAGGACAGTGAATATTCCACCAAAGGCAGTTGCAAAAGTCCTATTGATTTTGGATCAGGGCTGTTCAGTTGTCTCCTATGTTCTTTATCCATTGCATGGCCTGGGTTGAGATGTTCTCCAGGAATAAGTGCATTTTCAAGATAATGTGCAAATCTACTCAAGAAAAAATGTTTTAAGAACATTGAAGAAGTCTTTTCAGAGGGGATTTTTAAAAATGAAGAACCATGTACTTCTCTCAGTACATGGGAAGAAATGTATTTTTCTTCAGTTGACTGAATCTAGATAAAAAATAAAGTTTTATGTTCTCTATATTGCATAGATTCCATTGTTTTCATGGAATTTTTTGTACTTGATCTTCTTTTTAAAATCCTGTTTATTTTGTGCTCTGGTACCTATTGTGAAAGGCTCATAATGCTCTTGTACAATATTTATCTTTTCATCTTATGTGAGCAGGACAGAGATACTTAAGGGACAGGTAGGATGGTAGAATGTATATTTGCGTAGCTCTTATGGTCATAGCAGGAATATATACTGTACAGACAAACTAGACTCAGAGAAAAGCTTTTTGGCCTAAACACAGTTGTTATTTTCAGCTAGAGTAGCTCCATTGAATGGTACTTAAGTTTTGATTTGTGGGACGAGCAATTGGATTTAGCTCCTTGTTTATTTGTGAAAAATTTTGTTGCAAATAGAAATAAGTTACATAGCAGTGGATAAAAAAGTTTGTAGGGAAAGGGGAATGCACTGATTACATTTTCTGTTTATCTCATGGCTGGAGTATATTGTGCTTTGTGTATAAGCAATATAGCTGACACAAATACATTAAGAATGCAGACAGCAATAGAATGAGCCAAACATTGCTTACTCATATCCGTAATAAACATGGAAGCCTATAATTGAGAAATAGATGAGCTAATTAAATAATCAGTTATGTTTCAAGAGGTGCAGTGTTAGCCAATTTGTAAAAATCTTATGTTACTAAGTATCAAGATCTTAAGACTTGTACAGTATATCTACCCTGTGGAAGAAAATCTGATTAGATTTAATGTTTGATCCACAAGATTAAGTGAATATCTGTTGAAAGAAATGAAAGGTGTAGAAGTAAAGGTATTGTTGGGAGTCAGCCTCCAGCCATCTTAAATGGGAAAGTTTGCAGCCATTATACTTGGAATATCCATTAAAGTATTTGCCTTACTTGACAACTTACTTACTTGGGAATTCAGGTTGGAAGTTTCCTGTTGAGTAAAGGAGACAAGTAATTATGTAAAAATAGTGTTGTTTACAGAAGTCAGCTTTACTGGGACTGATTACTGTGTAGTGACATCTAAATGTCTACATTGGTGTGTAATCTGGGGAAAGCAACTGTATATGCAAGTTTTCCCATTAAACAGTCAGTTTACTTCATATGATGGGAATTGCTAAATTAGTTATTTAGAGAAGCTTTCACATTACAACAACTTTAGTTTAAACTGTGCTGGTTATCTGAGACATTTTCATCAGTGCTTCTCAAACTGGTGGTCCCTGAATTAGTGCTGGTGCATGGGGGTCCTGTGCTGGAACCGGGTGTAGTTCCAGCCCTCCCCAAAAGTTCACCTGATGCCAACCACTGACGCATGTTATAGCTGTAAGATCAGCTTTATTGGTAGCAAATGATGCATCAGATTGTATATGCAGAGAAGAATTTCAGCCCCTTTCACTGATGGGATCCAGCGTCCCCTGACAGCCAGTGGCAGAATTGGCCCCCTAAATCCAGACTGACCCAGTGATCAAATTCAATCCCCATTGCTGACTAAATAGGGCCCGTGGAGAGGGAGTGCACCCCTCCAGGGTGAGGAAAATGGAAGCTGGACTCCCAAAGTTTAAATGGTACATAAGCAAACAAAGTGTGCAAGCATGACCCATCTCCCCCTCATTGGTAATTATACAGTAATTGTATAAGCAAGTTAGCAACATTGTAAAATTCACTCCCTCAGTCCTAACCTGCATATCTTTTTCCAGTCTCAAACTGCCCAGCTAATGCAAAAAGTATCTTACAAGGTCACTGGTACAAATTAACTCTTTCATGTCACTGAACAGTTGTTAACATTTGGCCATGATGTCAACAATTACTCCAAAACCCATCTGTTTAGTGACGAAGGCCCAACTCACTACAACAAGTCACCAGCTGCTAATCCCTGAAGAGTTTCCAGGAAAGAAAGTACAGTTGCCCCTCCACATTCGCGAACTCAGCATTCGCGGTTTTGATTATTTGTGGTTTTGGGAGGGCCCCCCTGCACTCCCAAAACCCCTTGAAGGCCCTGGGAGGGAGCGGGGAGGGCCGCGAAGGCCTCCACGGGGCCTTCGGAGACCCTCCGGAGGCCCCGTGAAGGACTTGGGGGGGAGTGGGGAGGGCTGCGGAGGCCTCCACAGGGCCTCGCGAGGCCCCGTGAAGGTCTTGGGGAGTGGGGAGGGCCGTGAAGGCCCTGGGAGGGAGGGGGAGGGCCGGGGAGGCATCCACGGGACCTCGGGAGGGTATCCGGAGGCCCCGTGAAGGCCTTGGGAGGGAGTGGGGAGTCCGGGGAAAGCGACCATGGGGCCTCCGGAGGCCCCGTGGTCACTTTGGCGGGGGAGGGGGGCAATCAATATTCGCGTTTTTTTCACATTCGCAGGGGTCTGTAGAACCTAACCCCTGCGAATGTGAAGGGATGACTGTAGTAATTGTTGCAAATAGGCACAAATATGATATCAGTCTCTGGCATTCAGGAAAACAATAACTTCTGGTCTTCCATATCAGAAAGCATGTTCCATCAATGTCACTGTTGCTACTTTTATATGTAGCCAAAACATGTGACGGCAGCAAAGAGGTGTTATGGTGACTACCAAATTTGAATTGGCCATCAGTAATTCATTTATATTCACAAAATGGGTTATAACAAGTTAGAAAAACGTGAGGTCATACCAAAAATAAATCCCACATGAAAAGATACTCTCTATTATTTTCCATTTACTATAAATCTCATCATAATTTAATACTGTCTTAAAATAAGCCTCTTCCCATAACCACTAAATGCATGGTGGCTATGGGGAAAACTATCATAGTTCTCTGCCCATAGTAACTTGTGGGCAACTACTCATTGATACCTTCAGTTATTGGTAGCTCTTAGTAACATCTCATCTTATAAACCCAGTACTTATAAACAATGCCCTTTTATGTTCAAATCAGTACTGATATTCTGATTATATTAGTACTCCATTTTAATGTCAAGCAAAAGCAAATTGCTAAGTGCTGTCAAGGTAGTGAAGAATAAAAATTACATAACATGTTGAACCTTGAAGATATATTTATAAAAGGCTTAAAGTTTCTAGGATACAGTGGCTTTTTTCACTAGTAATCCATGGTATGGGAGAAAACAGCTACAAGAGACAAAATGAACAAGAAACACATGTATATTAGTGGGTGGAGTAATATGGAATATGTCTTCATGCTGAGACTTGTAGGAAACATTGTATTAGTAGTACAAGAGGAGTCAGTGTGCCATAGTGGTTTGAGTGTTAGACTACAACTCTGGAGACCAGGATTCGAATCCCCACTTGGCCATGAAAACCCACTGGGTGACCTTGGACAAGTCACACTCTCTCAGCCTCAGAAAACTCTGTCATATATTTAGCTTAGGGTCGCAATAAGTCAGAAACAACTTGAAGGTACACTCCAGCAACAAATTTTCTGCTAATCCATCTTTTTCACACTTCACTACTTAAATGGTCATTATTACAACACACATAACAGTCTGTGCCTAGAAACTAAAAATGACAGATTTGAGAAGGAGAATTGAACTCAGCTCCGCTTGCATTTTGTACTACATTAAGTAATGTGGCTTTTTGATTATTTACAGTGTTGGATTTCCATACTCACGTTAATGTTTGTGTGATCAAACATTTTAAAAAATGGTGAAGATGTGTCCTATGTTGGTTCTTTTAACACCTTTTTTAAATCTTTTCTGTTTCAGAAAACCAACAGTGTTGAACAATAATTTAAAGACTTTCAGAATCCTTTTGAGGAGACATATCTCTATATTAACATGCCTGCTGTGGCATCTGTACCTAAAGACCTATACCTCTGCACTTCATTGAAAGATCTTAACAAAAAGACAGAAATAAAACCTGAGAAAACCAGTACTAAGAGGTATGTGTAGTTGCTAAGTTAATGTAGCCACCATCTTGTTTCCTAGAAACAATTCAGAGGATGGTGAATGTCCTCATAGAAACTGCCATGAGTAGCTAAAACAATCCTCATGTTTCTTAAAAGATACAATGTTACTATATTTCTGGTACATAGATTCCAATAGTAATCAGCATTCTTTTGATCATACAGTCCCTCCTCATTTGCAGGTTAAGCATTCGTGGATTTGATTATTCGCAGATGATTGTATTTGCTGCCACCCCACATCATTTTTAACAGCAGCTTTGACAACACCAGTATAGCTAGGAGAAAATCAAATTGGTGGGCTGGCTGGGCCTCGGTAGGAAGCAGATGGAATGTGGGCATGAGGAGAGAGGGTGCATGCATTCACTCACACAGGTGGGGGGAAGGGGGCAGGATGGGGGCAGCCCTAGGAGGAAGGGCATGGGCATTCACTTGCTTGCTCACTCACATGGGCAGGACGGGATGGGATTGGGGAGTGCAAGGCGGAAGGGTGCACACATTCGCTTGTGTGGGAGGGAGGGAGGGGGGATGGGATGAGTGTCCCATTTCTTGTTTCTCCTGCTCCCTCCTCTGCCCCATCCCATTCCCCCTGCCTGAGCGAGTGAGGGAACACACCCATGGCCAAGCTAGCCACTCCACCAGTATAGGTACTTTTTTTGTGTTAAATTTGATTGGGGATGTGCAGGGATATTCACTGTCTTTTGCACTTTCGTGGGAGGGCTACGTCCCTAACCCCCACAAATCTGAGGGCTGACTAATATATTTTCACCAAGTACTATTTCATGGATAGTACTGTCCAGCTAAGTAAAATGTGTTCATTATTTCACTGTCAAATGTAGCTACATCCCAATATAAATATGATGCCTGTTGATCTTTTACAAGTAGCTTTGAGCTTCTTTGAGAGGAGCTGTATTCAGCATATGTTATATCATGTGGAGAATAATGTATCCTTCATGCAATTTCCAGAATAGTTTTTAGCATTCATATTGCTCAAGCAGAAATAATGCAGTTTGACGCCACTTTAACAGCCATGGCTCAATGCTATGAAATTCTGGGATTTGTAGTTTTGTGAGATATTTAGTGTTCTCTGTCAGAGAGCTTTGGTGCCACAGCAAGCTACAAACGCAGGATTCCATAGGATGGAGCCATGATAGTTAAAGTGGTGTCAAATTGCATTATTTCTGCAGTGTGGCAGCAGCCTTAGACTACAACCCTATACATACCTACTTGAACACCACTGAATTCAGTAAGAACTTCTGTGTCTAGCATAGAAAGCATATTTTTCAAATAGATGGAAAATCTTTTTTATGCAACATGTATTTGTTTATTTGAATAAATGAACTTATGTGATTTTTAATTCTTTGCCTCAATTTCAAGTTATGTACAGAGTGCCCTTAAGATCTTCAAAGCAGCTGAGGAGTGCCGGTTGGATAGAGATGAAGAGAAGGCCTATGTACTTTACATGAAGTATGTGACCGTGTATAATCTTATTAAAAAGAGGCCCGATTTCAAACAGCAACAAGTATGTATCCAGTTACCAATGGCTTTATCTATTTTTACATTCTTAATACACACTTTAAGGTTTGAAGTGGAATTGAAAGAATTAAATGAAGTGCAAGTAAGGTGAACAGTGTTTGCACTTTGTAAAAATCTCCAATACAGAAAATCTCCTCCTTCCCTTTTAAATTCCCTTTTTGATCATACATTTGCCAAATGTACTTGGGCAAATAGTCAGTGTACATGATAATAATTATCTTGATAACCACTTTTTGTTACTCCTTGTTCTACCACCCTGTTGCTGGGTGTTTATACATGTACCAGGCATTTCTTGATCACCTTGCTCTGTGTTCTGGAGATGGGCAGGGCAGTGGTTTCTGGGCAGCTGTTGCCAGCCTTCCTCAAGGGTATTGTCATGGCTGAGAGAGAAAAGCAAGAAGGTTGCATTTGGAGAGGATTTGTGCACCTCTCTAAGTTTAGCAAAATGTGAGGAAGCTAACGTATTTATTACTTCTCTATCGCTATCTCTTCTTCCATCCCCATGTTTGTATGTAAACAGCAATTGGTAAATGGAAAAGTCAAATTCTGCATCACATTCATTGTCACATAACAATTTGTCCTCTCATGCACAACTTGTAACTTTCTGCCACAGAAGTAAATGGAGCCAGTTCCCATCTATACAAAAGATAAACCTACTTGCTCAAGGGAAACCATTGTGTGAAGACTTGAACCCAATACTATGCAACCTGGATCATGACAATAATGCATTATTAGTGGTGATGCCAGTGGAGTTGCTGTTGTCTCTGTTCCTGCACTACAGGAAAGATTTGAGAGCAAGTTGAAAATAAGGTTCTAATGCAATGTTTCTCAACCATGGTTCCTTGGAACCCTGTTGTTCCCCAAGAGGTTGCTAGGGGTTCCTCAAGAGATTGTGAATGTTAGGGGAAAGCAATAGTATATAGAATAATGTTTATGCAGGGGTTCCCTGAGCCCTGAAAACTGTTTCAAGGGTTCCTCCAGGATAAAAAGGTTGAGAAAAGCTGCTCTAATGTCAGAAATCAGTCAGTTCTTAATTCCTTATAACTTCAGAAAGAAGAGCTCATGTGAGCAGACACTTCAAAATTAGGCTGCAGCTTTCATTGATACATCTACAAAGCAGTGCCAGAGTAGTAATGATACTAATGAATGTTTCTTGTATACAGTGGAACCACAGTACTTAAATGGTTTGATGCTTTTTGTAATTTCAGGATTACTTTCATTCAATACTTGGGCCTACCAACATTAAAAAGGCTATTGAAGAAGCCGAAAGGCTTTCAGAAAGTCTTAAACTCAGGTATGTTTAACAAGCATTAAATGCTAATAAGTGCACTTGGAATTTTTTTATATCTTCTACCATATATTTCCTTATTAGCCACAGGAAAGCCATTCTTTCTGCAATAGCTTCAGTTAATTGAGAAACTCAGAATTAACACCTGTGGTTTCACAGTGTTGGTGCCACAACTAAAAAATGAGGATAGCTTCTGTGTTGGCAATAGTATAGTATGTCTCTTTAAAAAATTGTTTGATTTTGGTAATATTAGCAGAACTTGAAAGTAACTAGTTAATATCTTCACTCATTTCCCCCTTTCCCCAGTAAAGCTTTATAAGCAAATAATGTTGGCTAACAGCACTGACTATTCCTTCGTTATAGGAAGAGGGGAGTAAAGATGAATATATGAACATCTGAAGAATACCCTGTAATCCACCAGAATTTAGACTAAAATAAATTGGCTAGTTTTAAGTATTGCACAAGACTCTCCCCCCTTTCTTCTTTTTATACTGAAACAGACTATCATAGAATCATAGAATTGCAGAGTTGGAAGAGACCACGAGGGCCATCCAGTCCAACCCCCTGCCACGCAGGAAATCTTGATCAAATCATCCCCGACAGATGGCAATCCAGCCTCTGTTTAAAGACCTCCAAGAAAGGAGACCCCACCACGCTATGAGGGAGTGTGTTCCACTGCCGAACAGCTCTTACTGTCAAAAAGTTCCTCCTCATGTTGAGGTGGAATCTCTGTTCCTGGAGCTTGCATCCATTGCTCCGTGTTCCAGTCTCTGGAGCAGCAGAAAACAAGCCTGCTCCATCCTCAGCGTGACACCCCTTCATATACTTAAACAGGGCTATCATATCGCCTCTTAACCGTCTTTTTTCCAGGCTAAACATACCCAGCTCCCTAAGTCTCTCCTCATAAGGTATCGTTTCCAGACCTTTCACCATTTTAGTTGCCCTTCTCTGGACACGCTCCAATTTGTCAATATCCTTTTTGAATTGTGGTGCCCTATGTCTTTGAATATTTTCCTGTGGTGTAATAAATAGAAGACTTTGATTTATAATTAATTGCTAGAGGGGTTTCAAGAGAATGGGGATGGTTGGGGAGTATTGGGGTTGTTAGAAACTAGAGGAGGTAGGGAATGAAATTGGGACCACTGGCCCTTGAATGTACATGTGTTTTTAACATTTATCTTTAAGACCACACTTACTGATTCTAGGTGACTGGGTTGCCATAAGTCAGAAACAACTTGAAGGCACACAACAAAAACTAATTCCTCTCACTAGTTTTTGTGTTCTTTATTGCTATTCAATTTAATAACACTTGGGCATTGTTTTGTACAGCCACCAGTTTAGGAATGAGATAGATTGTACATTTGCTTGTTTATATTTTAAAAGCCACAGTTAACAAAGCCCTGCAATGCTTCTAGTTTCTTGCAGTGAGTAAGTAAATTCACTTCTAAAACTGAAATATATATATATATATTTTAACAAGATATGAAGAGGCAGAAGTGCGGAAGAAACTGGAAGAAAAGGAAAGGCAAGAAGAACAACAGATGAAAAAGCAAGAATCAAAAGATGATGCAAAGGTTTTGTCCAAAACGTCTTCAGAAATTTCAGATCCCAAAGGAAAAAATCAAGTGGTAATTGAGGCATCTTGTCTTATACAGTTTTTCGTTAAAAATACTTTATAGAATTCTACTTTAGTTTTTAAAAACTTTTCCCCTGTTGAGACTTTAAAATAGTTAGTTTGGCATTGTGATAAGAAATGTACTAGTTACTTAACTTTAACTACCTAGCTTGTGTTTATTCAAGTCTATCAGAACACTTGATATGGCAATCTGTCAAGGCTAGACAGTATAACCAGATGTATTATGTTCTTGAATAATTCTGAAGGTTGTCTGCTTTAAATCCTGCTTCTCATTCTCCAAAAGATCACCACAGATCTAGCTTGTGCTTACTATGCTGAGCAGTCTGATGTGAGACTTTTTGTCACATTGTAAGCACATATATTGTTGGCCCATCTTGAACCTGTGAATTTGCTGTTGACCTTAGTATTGAATGTGTTTAGATTGAGTACAGTATTTCTTTGTATTATGTTGCCATAAAGTTGTGATGTTGGAAAAGACTGCACAATCAGGCACCAAATCTTGTCATCATTAAAGTGGAACTCTCCTTTGTCTGTGTCATGAATTTAGTAGTTAATTCAGACAATGGAGTTCTGAAGCAGTACAAAGACATGCTCGGAGACCAGATGCCTCTGTACAGTATAGCTAAAAAAAAAGACTGCTAAAAGTCATAGACAGGTGAAAGAAGAAATCCACAATCTGAACTCAGAATAGTTTTTTGTCAGACTTGGAATATGCTGTAAGTTGCCTTGTGTTGCGTTACCTCAAAGAGCCGCAGTTTCATCAATATGGTAGTTTCTCCACTGCTGCAGACTGCAACTGCTGCACACTTTTGTTGTGCTCATAGTTGCTGCAGCTACTTGCAACTTCATGGTTAGCCTTTCTGTAGTTAGCTTACTCTGACACTGGATGACAGACATGTAATCTGCTATGGGGCTTTTCTCAAAGTTGATGCTTTACTGGTAGAGCCTTGGGTCACCTGCAAGCCATGATGAGGCAGCAAAGTAGAACTTTGTGGAGGATTGCTCTGTGCAGGAAGTTCATTTTTTGTTTAGAAGATTATTTCCTTATTCAGATTATTAAGTGCAGTGATTTACCCATAGTATTTGAACATCACGATTAAGAAGAAATTGCTCTAAGTCCACTTTTCTATTTTCTTAAATGTTTTGGTGTCTATCAGTACAGTCAGACCCCGCCCCCGTATCCATGGAACCAATATCTGTGGTTTCAGTTATCCATGGCTGAAAAAATAGGAACATATAGCATAGATTGGCGCTGGAGAATGCCTAGAAAGGCATCATCTCTAGGCATCTTCTAGGTCCTCCAATGCAACTCTATGGTATGTTTGTTCAGAAGTCTTTTATTTTAGTAGGGTTTGCTGTTATCTGCAGTTTCTAGTATCTACGGTAGGTCCAGGAACCAAACCCCCACAGGTACAGGGGTCTGGCCATAATAGAATATCTGTTTCATTTAGCTGCCCATGCTTAACAGCCAACTTCTGTTCCTTCAGTTCTCTGATTCTGTGTTGGCAATAGCAGCTATTTTAGAAAAACCCAATTGATGGTCAGTCTTTATATGTAAATGCTTCTAATGCTTCCTGAAATACTAAAAAAAAAACCACCTTTCCAATGTTAAAATATTATAGATCAATGGCGAGAGGAAGAGTTCAAGTGAAAAAAAAGATCTTCCTGAAACTGGTAAGTTAACATCTCTCCATTATCTACCACTCCCATCTCAGTAGTTAAGGCACAAACAGAAGGCATCAGCAGATTACTCCAAGTACTCAGACAAGTGAATTTATTGGAAAGGTACAGGAGAAGGCAACCATTACCCCAGCCCCATACAACATGAACACATCATGATGGTGAGCTATCATTCCTGTCCTAATTAGGGAACTCAGCCATATCTTATGATCAAAATCTATTATTACCCAGCAAAATATCAGTGGCCTATGCATCCTTTCATCTAATAGTCTCCTTCAATCAATCGATCAATTGCTTTATTTATATGCCACCTATTTTCCCAAGGCAGTTTACAGACTAAAAAGAGATACAAGTAAAACCACACATAGCTAAAAACATACCAAAAGTTAAGATTAAAATGGTATTGAACTATCTATAAAATTAAAGCCTTATAAAACATTCATTTAAAGGCATAGATTAAAAACAGTGCACTACAGTCAGAATATCCAAGTGACTTCTTGATTGGTAGTAGGTGCCCTAAATAAAAAATCTGGACGTATGGTGGAGTGTTCTATTCAGCATGTAAGACATTTTTGTCCAGAATGACAATGGTAGAAATGTACTTATGAATTGAACAAGGGGCTATAATGGATGTTTGGTCCTAAGCATCCATTGTGTAAGCTGCAAGCAGCTCCACATAAATGTATGTACATTAATCTTATTCCTTTGAGAGACCTTTCCTCTCACTCTTAACGTTTTCTTCTGTTTGAAGTCAGTGATTGCATCAAAATAATGTTGCATCACACGTCATACTTGTTTGTAAGTTTATTTCAGTGAGGCACTTGAGAATCTGTTGTAAGATGTTGGGTGTAGATATTTTCAAAGACTTTTACTGAAAATGTGTGTTTCTGTTTATTACCTTTTGTAAAGTAATTTCTGTCTCTCAAGGAGCAATTACAGCAGAGAAATTGTTTACAATGATGATGGACAAAAGCATCAAGTTGATGATAATGGATGCACGATGCTTGAAGGATTACCAGGAGTCCTGCATTGTAAACTCTGTCTGCGTTCCAGAAGAAGCTATCAGTCCAGGGTATGGAATAAACTTTCCTGGTAGAATCCTAAGACTACATACTGATTAAGTGTTTACCATTTATCAGGAGGAGAATGGGGAAGAGGTGGAATTCCTGTTTGTCCAGCCACAATAAAAGGTTGAAAGTACACATAGTTGTCTTTAATGCTTTTTTTCTGGAGTGCTTAATTGTTTTGTGGAACTTTTGTGCACGGGATGTGGTGATGGCCAGACATAGTATAAACAGATTTTTAAAAGGCCTATACTTACATAAATTACATAGTCCTGGCCAGTACTTACATAAATGATAGTGAAGCAGTGCTCAAGCTTAGACTAGGAATCTTTGTACATAGTTATAAACAATAGTGGGTGAAATATTTTCTTAATGCAAGAATATATAGGACTATGTCTCTGGATCCCTTCATATAGCTTCTGCTTCAGCTCAACCATGGTAATGAGCAAGGAACTATCAACTGATTTCTGGAATCTGCTGTGTGTATCTTCTGGGTGTGTTCTTGGATGTACACACAGTTAATGGGAGAAGCCAGACTTAGGGACAGCTAAACATTGCTTCTAGCATTAAAAAGAGTCAGCCCCTAGAGCAGGCTTTACTTGCTCTCATGATGTAGTGGGTTGTATGGTGAAGCCTAGATACTCTCAGGGGTCTACTCTGTGCTATATTGCATGGCTGCCTATGCAGTTCAGAGGCCATACTAGAGGGTAATTGATAGCTGGTAAACTATACCCTCTGAGTTGAATTTTCCCCCTTTTGTTACGACACTGTTCCAAACTTCAGAGTCACTGCTAACTGGATTGAAGCTAAACTCCCTGATGCTTCTAAAGAGCCATGGAAAGAGAGGGGGCAAGCCAGTTACGTTGTTCTGCTTGACTGGTTTAGTTCAGCAAAAGATTTGCAGTTGGGAACACCTCTACGAAGCCTCAAAGATGCACTTTTCAAGGTGAGCCAGTTCTGGTTTATGGTAGTCTAGTTATCTTGGTAAATGAGAAATGCAGTAGTTACTATTGTCTTGTTTAGAAGGCAGTGTTATGATAGCTTTATCAACACACTTAGTCTTCTAGTGGTTAATTAGTTGCTTAAAAGTCTGTTGAAATTTCCATATCAGTGGTGGACCCATGTGGACATAAGACAAGATTCTGTTCAGTCCTGGCAAAGCAGGAAACCATACTGGCTTAGTTAGGGGAGCAACTCTTCTCCATTATTGGATAGAGAAGAGGGAGAGGGAGTAGGAGAAGGTAGCACTTGCAGCACCAGCACTGCACATGCCACAGGAGGAATAGGAGAAGGCAGTGCACAGTGGCAGATGGCAACTATTTTAGAGATCTGTAGTAGAACTTATACATGGATAGAATAACAACAGGATATGTAAGTGAGAAAGGACCAGGAAACTTCATTGGATATTCTACTGAACCCAAACTGTTGTCCAGCTCCTGTCCCCAGGTGTTCAGCATAAAGGTTGTAGTGCCACCTTTTTATATATCACGTCAGCAGTCTGGTCCTGTCCTAGTTCCAGCAGAGCCCATCCCTTTTTTACATGCCTGGCTTGGCCCAGAATGTTCCACCATACTTAACAAATATAGAAGACCCACTCCTTACAATATTACTTTTAACTCCCTTCCTAACAACCTGAATTTGGCTTCCAGGATATCATATCTACATTTCCCCAGCTACATGTCAGCATGTACCACAACAGCTGAGTCATCCCAAAGATTATCAAACAAACTATCTAGGCAACGTGTGAAGTCCTCAACTAGGCAGCCATCTATATGGCCATCACAGACCCATCTGTGTACATTTCTAATGATCAAATCATTACTGGCTTCATCCAGTAATCTGTATGCTTCAGTCATCTTCTCCAGGTCACCTGCCTTTAAGGAAACAAATCTGCTCCCTGAGGGCCAGAAGCTCACATCCTTTTCAACACGCAGATAGTTGTACATGTTGTACTCAGTGCAGAACATTGAGTAGCCATTGCACCCCTACTGGATTTCTGCCCTCTTAGCTGTTCCTATATTTATTTATATCATATTATTTATGATGTCTGGTGAGCTCAGTTATCTACTAGCAGATTCCTTGCCCTGTTACTAAACTTACATGGGTGTCTAACTCACATGAATGCTTACTTCCCCTTCACTTGATATTTTATCTCTAGTGTCCTCTCCATGCTCATAGGCAGTTTCCCAGCCATCCCTCCTAGAGCATTTTGGCTCCAAGGACCTCCAGAGCTTGGCACTGGAGAAATAACTGGCTCTGAACCAGCTTCTGGATGGCATCAGGTGACCTCTTCCTTACCCCCTTTGCCTCTATCCTTCCTGTTGTGTAAAGAGGTCTTGGATACCTGCCTCTGCAAATACAGAGATTATCAAACCAGTCATGCTGCACTCTTATTACACAAACAGTTTGACACCATAGGTTACTGGCCATAGTATTTGAGCTAGGTTTGTTTTATTTAAACATGGGTAAGTGCTATGCCTGAATACATGATTGAGGGTTGACTACAATTTAGAATGAGAGTCCTTGGCTTAAAGTGAGTTTGTATTAGCCATGGCTCAATACAAATGAACCATCTATTCCTTAAGAGAGTACCCCTGCCTCTTTGCTTGACAGTATGACAGGATGCTCTTGCTGCTGCCTCCTAGCAAGGAAATGCTTTGGGACTTACTTCAACTTTTATTATTTATTTTATAGTTTTATATAGTTGTAAACCACCCTAAGTATTGTAACTATAGTAGAATGGCAAGAGAAGGATTTCCTTAAAACAGTGACATGAACTGTAGTTTCAATATTCAGTATTATTTGGGATTGTAACCCTAACTCATGGCACCAAACCATTGCGAAGTGTTATATCACACCAGACCATTAAATGAGGAGACCCTAGCATTCTTATGAATGTGACCTAAACAATTGCAGTTTCAAAAGATCACTAAGAGAGCACTTTCCAAATAACAAAATAAACTTTAGGGGAAAGTGGGCAGAAAACATTCGTAACATGGTGTCTAAACCTGTATCATGATTTTTGAAGTGTTTAGCCAATACTGTATTTCTAAATATTTAGAATAAATCTTTGCAGAATAATTACTTTGTAAATAAGCAAGCAGTCTTTCTCATTTAAACTGAACGCTTAATGTAGTTTTATTATCTGATTTAGTAGTATAAGCTGTAATCCGATAGTTCTGTTTCTTCATGTAAACCATGTTTGTCTTCCCCTTCCAGTGGGAGAGTAAAGCTGTGCTACAGAATGAGCCCTTGGTCTTAGATGGAGGTTATGAGAACTGGCTTCTTTGCTATCCCCAGTATACGACAAATGCCAAAGTAACTCCACCCCAACGCACCAGGAGTGAAGCGATTTCTGTTTCTTGTACGTATAAAAGACCTCCATCAAATCGATTTTGAGGAATCTTTCCTAATGCTGCAGCACTGTACACAAGTTTCTGTGGAGTAAGCCATTGAAACCAACAGCCTGATTTCTGTTGGTAGTCCTAACTAGAGTAGATCTATTGAATCAGTTGTTGAATAGTGAGTCAACACTTATGCACCTCCAGTTCATGTAAATGTAGCTACTCTAGTTGGGGAGAGCCAGTGTGGTGTAGTGGTTTGAGAGTTGGATTAGGACTCTGAGACCAGAGTTTGAATCCCCAGTCAGCCATGGAAACCCACTGGGTGACCTTAGGCAAGTCACAGTTTCTCAGGCTCAGAAGAAAGGAAATGCAAAACCCCCTCTAAACAAATCTTAACAAGAAAAACCCATGATAGAACCTATCACAGGCGCCTTAGGGTCACCATAAGTCAGAAACAACTTGAAGGTACATAACAACAACTCTAGTTAGGACTATCAACAGTAGTCTGACCGGTGTGGCATGCTTTCAAGTAAGGAGATATATAATTGGGCTGCACAGGTTGCACACTTAAGCATATGTATATAGTGTGTGTGTGCGTGTGCGCACGCGTGAATTAAACTGTTTGCAATATTTAAATCATTAAAAAATAATTGGAAATAAATAAATAAATGGGAAAATAAAATTAAAAATAATAAAAAGCAGTTGGAAACAGTATGATTGAAACAATTAAAAGCCCTGTCTTTAAAAACCTTCAGTTGTTTAAAAAAAAGTATTTGCATACCAATGGAAGAACAGGCAGGAAGAGGGCATCTGGGAAGAGAGTTCTAGAGCCTGGGGCAGCCATAGAGGAAGCCCTATCTTATGTCCCATCAGCCATGTTTGAGAAGGTGGTGGAACTGGGAGAAGGACCTCTCTTGAAGATCTCGAAACTTGGGCAGACTCATACAGGGAGACGGGCCTGCTAGATAGCATGGGTGTGAGATGTATAAGGCTTTATAGGTCAAAACCAGCACTTTGAATTATGCCCAAAAACAGACCAGCAATCAATGGAACTGTTGTAGCAAGAGATTTGTATGGTGTGGAGAGCATGTGATAAGTGTCTGATGGAATGTTGATGAGCAAATGGAAAGAGAGCATGAGGAGCCAATCCTGTGGCAGGAAACTGGTATGAGAGGTTCCTCCTAGAGTGAAAGGAGGTGGATGACAGTTGGAAGGGAGAGTTGAAGATGTGATAAGGAGAGGACTGGAATGTGGGTATGGTGGTGAGTGCACCTGAGGGACTGTATGTGCAGTGGGAATATTGTTAAGAAAAATAGAGGCTAATTGGAACACAGAGTCAGAGGAAAGAAAGAACCTAGTAACTTGTTATTGAGTCTGGCAGATTCTGGAATTATATGGTCACCACAGAGTGGGACTATCAAACAGTTTAAAGTTAACTAACAAAGCATGTCTGTTATACTGTTTACCCAATCAACCAATCTTTATGTTTTGTTTATCAAATCCAGCCTCCTGATGAATTATATCCCTTACTAGTATTTATTAGGCATGCTAATGCTGTAAGTAAACACACACCAATACAAGTACTGTCCATCCCAAGTCAAATCCCAGTCTGAGGAAGGGATAAGGGGAAGTTTGACATAAAGGTGGCAACTGTGGAACTGCAGTCTCCACATATGGTCCCTATAATTTTTCTTAAGACTCAAGCTTGAAAATTTGGTCTTTCATTTTGGTAGCCTGCAAATGTGCAGCCTGCAAATGTGACATTGGTTACTTACCAAAAAATAAAATTAAAAAAAATGTGTCTCTTAACTCTCCCCCACCCCACCCACTTTTCAGTGGATTTTACATACCCATCTTTGGAAGAACCAGTTCCCTCTCCACTGCCTGTTGTTCATGTAAAACCTTCTGTGGTGGAAGTGACAGAGAGACCAGAAACTGTGAATGACCAGGAAAAGAAATTAGAGACATTTAAACCACCAGCTCCTAGTGGATCACTTGCAGCTGCTCTTAAGGGTGACAATTCATCATCCATTGTCCAGCCAATATCTGCCATGAAGATTATTCCTCAGGTAAGTGGATTTTGACAGGAAATACTTGCTTAGACTACAACCATAATTATACAGGGTTTTGTCTGTTGTGTTTCATTACTATTGATTAGATGAGTCTGCTTTTTCTGACATTGTAAGGGTGGAGAAAAGTTATATATTGTAGTACAATAAATGCTATCCTGGGATCACTTGAGCCACACAGTAAACCACCTTGGAAGGTATTCAAAACTGGTTTTTGATTTTTTAAAATGTTGTCTGTTCTAAGATGTTCTGTGCCACCCTTTAGCATCACTACTCATAGAGCAACTTTAAAACAGTAAAATGGCTACTGAGTTAAAGTATAACTTAACTGAGATTGTACAAGGCCTGGAATATGAAAAGACTTAAGGATAGGTGCCAGGTGAGCATCTGTGAGAAGAGATTTCCAAAGACACTGTGGCTTAGGAGAGGATAGCTATTGTGAAGAACCAGAATGTAAAGCGTGCTTGAGAGGGGGCCAATCCCAGCACAGGAAGCGGCGATGGGAGGAGCCTCTGTGAGAGTGTCCTGAGAGAATGACAGTTCAGATTGTCAGTTGAAAGAAAGTGGTTGGATGAATCAGATGTATGAGAGCCAGTGGGAGTGCCTGTATGAAAGTCAGTTGTCGTATGAAGCAGTTGAGAGACTGAAAATATAAAGTGTATATCTAAAGGTTGCCTGTCACTAAAAGGAATACTAAGAGGAACTAAGTGAGAGAACCATGTGTTATATTTAGTTATCATATAGTTCTGAAGTTGGAACCTCTTTGTTTAATAAACCAAAACAGTTTGATTGTTTAAAGTTACACAGATTCATTGTGCTTTATTTTCCTCATATTAAAGGGGAAAGGGCAATACACACTAGAAAATAAATGTATCCACAAAGAAAGGGTCACCTGGAGACTCAGGCCCCAGCCCAGTTAAGGGGTTAATGAAGGGGGACCTGGAATAGGGTGGCAGTGACAAGCTGCCAGGGCTGAGGGTTGAGGGCAGCCTGGTGTCAAGACATCACAGCTATCTACTGAGACTTAGTAATTATATGTACCATATTCTTTGTGGGGTCTCATATGTACAAAGGCATTAAAACATGAAAACAGTGTGTATGCCTCCCATGCATATAATAAGAAGGCATAGTCTGGAAACATAATTCTGTGAATTTTTCTCAGGACAGCATAGATCAATTAAAACAATCAGAGAGAAACCCCTTTCACAGGATAGTACCATATCCTAAACCTCGTTCACTGAAAAACTTCCATATCTATATTAGCATCATATAAATATAGCTAGTCTCTAAATCTGACTTTTTATTCATGTAAGTAGAAAAAAATCCAGTGAAAGGCAAGGGGAGAGAACAAGAAAATGAACACAAATACCCTTCCTTCTCTGCTTAAGATAGCAAAACCGATCATATCAGCCTCACCAAATAAAAGAAAATTGCTTTGTTTGCTATAACAGAAATTGATGGTAATCCCAGTTCTACACAAAGAAGAGCAGCTAATATAGGAGGGGGAAGAAATTGTATATTTGTACTGGATAGCAACCAGATCCTTTATTATACCTAAACCCCAAATCTTTGCACATAAACAATTTGTGCCTGGATTTTTCTGGTATTTTCAGTGTTATATGCACTAGCTGGCTCTCTAAGAACATATAACAAGTTTTCCATAGTCTAGGCACTGAAGTTTCATGCCCTGTTTTATAAACCTTCCAGGGCTAATGTAAACCCACAGAATTTTAAGAAAAAATATTGTGAAACTGAGTGTTTATCCCAGATCCATTTATGTCAGAGGCTGCTAGATAGTGACTTTCCAGATGTTATTGGACTGCAGGTCCCATAATCCATTGGTTAAGCTAGATAGTGCTGATGGGAATTGCAGTTCAGCAAGGCCTGGAGGACCACAAATTGTCAACCCTTGTTTTCAGTCTTTTTTTTTAACAAGCACTATAAGTTAAGAGTTTAGTTCCACACTAATTTCTCAACTATTTCAATAATGTATCTATCCCTATCCAGGGAATAGAGTGTAAAAGCTTCCTTCATGGAGAATGGCGACAGAGGGAGGTTGAACAAAAGAATAACAACATCCCAATAAGCCCTGAATGAGCATAGCTTGTTTTACATGTCAAAGTGAGTTCATGTCATGGCCAAAGTATGTCCTTTAGTTGGGGTGCAATGTTTCAGTAAAACTAAGACACGTTCACAAACATTATAGGGAGCAAATCTTTCAAAATATTTTAATTTTTTTTAATTGATCCAGGTTGATCGTACAAAAAAGCCTTCAACAAAAATTCCAGATGATGATGATAAGCCAAAAGCTGACAGCCCAGTCATTAATAAGCAACTTATTTCAAATGGAAAAGTGGTTCCAGATCGCTCCACAAAGCCAGCATTAGATGCAAAGGTCAACCTGACAGAAGAAGAGAAAATCCACGTCCCTGCAGAAAAAACTCATCTGGAAAAAAACAAACAAGAAAAAGAACTACAGGAGAAGCAACAGGAAGAAGAGAAGGAGAAGCTGAAATGGGCGAAGCAAGATCAGGAACAAAAAACAAATGAGGAACAGGAAAAAAGGGAAGGCAGAGAAACTCTTCAGAGTGAAAGAGAAGAACAGGCCAGGAGAGGAAAAGATGAAAAACAAGAGGTGGAAAAGACACCAAAAGAATTAACGGACTTTAAAAAGACAAGTAAAATTGTGAGTGAAACCCCTGAAGTGAAAAAAGATGACAGTGACAAAATTTCTGCTGGTGAAAAAGAAAAGGTTACCTGGACACCAGAAATACAAAGGCACAAATTTACTGAGGAGTCCCGTGCATTTGTGAAGGGGGATTCTGTCTCTAGCAAGGTGAGCTGTACAGTTAATGCAAAAGGCCATCAGCCTCTATAGCAAAACACTGCGGCCAAAGCCAGAGAGAGGATTGTACTGTGTTCCAGACCCAGCTGTATCAAAAAGCAGAATGTGGCCTCATGGCAGTGTATTATGAATTGAATGCAACATGTAGGGAACTTGTACAAACATCCCTCACAGTCCCTGACAAGGAGAGAAGGAAATGTCACAGTATTCATATCCTCATTGGCTGGAGGGGGATAACAAAACCTTCCTGATATGATCTGCTTACCTGTATAGACACCTTCTTTGGGCACTTTGCACAAGTAAGCCGAGATAGGAACTGTCCTTTTGACAGATTTATTTTCAATATAAGTAAGAGAAAAGATTTTTTCTTTTTGTTTCTAGTTTCGGAGTTCTTCAAGGACTATCATTTGCTGGAAGCTTTGGATTATGATCACTCCTTGCCTGTGGGCAGTTTTGTCTACATGCAAGTGAGTGGCCAGTCTGATTTAGAGAAATGGCTTGGGTTTTTTTACACACAAAACAACGTTCATGTCATTAATACATATCCTTTAAACAGACTATTAATAAACTCAACAAAAATGTACCCCAGTAATAGAAACAAACAAAAATGCTGCTTTTATAAGGTCCTTTTGTATTCATTTTATCATTACACTAACATGAGACAATTAAGCTTACTAAATTAATACATAAACACTGAAAGTTTCTCTTTCAAAATCTTTTACAGCAGAATGGGGTTAAACACCAAGCAGAATCTCAAAAGCCAGGAGATATTAGAGAAGATATTGAACAACAGTCTGAAAAAAATAAAGTAAATGCATTGTGAGGTGTTCTACATGTAGCTGCTGAAACCTAGAGCAATTGTCATAACATCACCTCATTTTATATTTCTTGCTATTTAAGGGCATTCATGGAACCATTTGTGTTACTTTTCATAAAATACTGCTATTTGTCAGCAAATTCAGTAGATGTGTCAATGTCATTCCATGGTATTTCTATAGTTGCCTGTGTGTGATGACATGTGGGGGGGGACGGTTTGGTCTGTGAAGTAAAGAAATCATTTGTAAAGTAAATTAAGAGTCGCAGAACGTAAGCTGGTGCATTTAAGTGCATTGGCTTCAGCAGGACTGATTTAAGCATAGTCCTGGCAAAAGTAGAGTGTTTGTGGCTCGTAAAAGATTTTGTCTTTCACTACCCCACCCTCCATGCAGTCGGCATGAAAAACAGAGAAGTAAATCATATGCATGTGTGTCCCCCCCCCCCAGGATATCAACAGCTTCTTCATACTGTGTTGTTTTAAAAAACCCAACAACTATAGAGTTACAGAGAGTCCCAATTTGTTGGCTCGTCTTATTGTTCTGAACATCTGGCCCTAAGGCTCACTTCAAGCTACTTTAGTGGGAAAATCAACACCATTTCATTGCTTTGTGCAACTAAGGGGTTAATTGCTGATTTTTAATATAAGCTTGCAAATTACAGTATGTGTTGAAATTAATGGTAAATTAAAGTAGGCATGACATATGTTTTGGGTCTTATTCTTGATCTCTCTGTTGTATTTAGTCCCCACGGGAGCCATTAACGAGAGCACGGAGTGAGGAGATGGGGAGAATTATACCAGGATTGCCTGCTGGCTGGGCTAAAGTAAGCGTAATGTCTTAACATTCTGGACTGTTTGTGCTTTGGTACTCATTTTATCTCCCTTTATTATTCTTTGAGAATCACAGTTCATGCTGAGAAATATATAGCAAATGGTAGTATGCCCAGGTATCTATTTAAGATTAAGAAGAGAGATGGACTTTAATAATTATATGCATTAACAATAGTCATTTTGACTATTTACTTATTTACTGTACCAAAATAAGTACCTTCTACCTTCTGAACCTCTAAAGCCTGTTACTCTCAGGGTTCTGTCTCTCTAGGCCCTGTTTCTGGTATCCATTACCTTTGCCAGAAGGTAGCTTTTTCTGTAAATAGATTTTTGTGCAGATTCAAAAGTAACTCAGTCATGCATCAGTTGGGCCTGCATTTTCTCCTAAAGGTTAGCTTGGCATTCTATTTGCCTCAAGCAATATCTTTGCCCTCCTTTGTTTTCAGTCCCTTCCTTCTGAGAGATAGTGACAAAAGTTCAATATCAGGAGAGCAATATACATGTATATCAAGGGAACAAAGTCACTTAGGTGTTCAGAGGCATTATTTATCTTTCTTACGTATTATATTGGATAAGAAAGTTTCCTTTAACACTTTGGTCAGGTGGCTGAAAGCCTGTCCCTTCATGGCATACCAGTTTCTTGGCTTATTCAAACCTCCTTGTGTCATACACAGTCTACTTGCTTTGCTGCCACAGAGCAAGTAGATTTCACCGAGGCCTTTTCTACAAATGCTCTTCTGGAGGTGTAAGCTACCTGGTTGAGCCCCTCTACCTATGCTAGGCATAACTCATCAAAAGATGCCTTTGGTAGTAGGGCACTACAGCATGTTGTTCCTTCTTAAATTAGAGGTTACCAATTCCCCCTTCCCTAGTTGTTTCCTATCTCAGCTAAATCCCATACATCGGGGGGGGGGATCATTTATGCAGCCCTCCAGATGTTGTTGGACTGCAGCTCCCAGCAGCCCCTATCCAGCATATCCAGCGCTAAAGAGTGTTGGGAGTTCCAGTCCAGCAACATCTTGAGACAAGAGACAGTTCCCATTCTGTCATACACGGATGACTCCTTTAGGGTAGACAAAAAGTGACATATAGGAAACTTACTGTGAATGTCAATTCATGTTTGGTGGAGACATCCAAACCCACTGTACTATAGTGGTGTTAACAGATTGGTCATGGTATCATCTACCTTGTGCCATGTGCCTGTTTCCTTTCACTTTACCTTTTCTATTATTTTATCTCTCTAATAACTGTGCTTTGGCTTTGGTTTTCTGTGGTTGTTTGAAATAAAAATTAGAAGAGGAGATAAAAGATAAATACTATGAATGAATTTTTTGATACATGACACTTGTCTAGCTTAAGTCACATTATGGGTTAACTCATGAATGAATGTCTACTTCTCAGGCAAAAATTGAAATTCTCAGTAAATTCCTAGCATTTCACTTCTAGACAGTTTTCAAACGCAGCTGTATACCTAATACATTGCAGTATTCCAAATCAAGTTTTTTGAGGTTATATTTAACTCTTCCCCTTTTCTCCCCCCCCCCTTTTTTTAAAAAAATGCACGTGTCATTTGAAGTTTCTTGATCCAGTTACTGGGACCTTCCGTTACTACCACTCTCCAACCAATACAGTTCACATGTATCCACCAGAAATGACTCCATCAGCCACTCCACCTTCTACCCCACCAACTCATAAACCAAAACCTCAGGTTGTGGATCAGCGGGACAGGGAACCCTCCAAACTGAAGCGTTCTTACTCCTCACCAGATATAACCCAGACCATTCAGGAGGAAGAGAAGAAGAAAGTCACCATCACTCCTACCGTTAATCGTGAGAATAAGTATGTCACCTACAGCACGTCTTTTGCAAACTCCACATGTTTTTGGTTTGGTTTCTTTTGGTTTTGGATTTGGTTTTATAGGCCTCAGTCCTGTAAGTTCACTGTTGAAATCCTTTGGAAGATGTGAAGGAGTATAGAAATACAGATGTTTGCCATGTGTGCTTTAAAGCTTCTTTAAGCCACAGATGCAGGTGAAACATCAGAAAGAAACTATTCCAGAACACTGCCTCACAGCCCGGAAAAAAACCCAAGGAAAATCTACTTCTTGGAATACATAGAAACTATGAGCTGCTGACGTAGGCTGCTGCCTCACTGCAGCAATAATGCAATTTGACATTGCTTTAACTGCCATAGCTCAATGCTGTGGAATTCTGGGATTCGTAGTTTTGTAAGATATTTGGCCTTCTCTGTCAGAAGGCCACAATAAGCTAAAAATCCCAGGATTCCATATGATGGAACCATGATAGTTAAAGTGGTGTCAAACTGCATTATTTCTGCAGTCTGCCTTCTGCCATAGTCTAAACCAGCTATGTAATCATGAAATGTTGAATGTACATATTCCTGTTCATTTAACATGTTTGCTAATTGCGGGAAATGTTCTTCTGAAATTTCAGATTGAGAGAAGAGAGTTTTGAAAAATAATAACTTTTTTTGAAACCCCTGGATTTTTTTTGCCACATATCATATATATGCTTTGTTTTACCTTGCAAAGAAAGATTTAATTCATTTTGCTTTACCATAATATCACACAACAATGCAGTGTTTCTGCAGAATTCATCATCTAGTAATTCACATTGCTGTTGTGCCTCATAAAATCTCACAGTTTGTTTTTCCAAAGATAAAACTTTGACTAAAACTTGTCCTCTTGCTAGCCAGCACACTTGGAATGATACAGTAAATCTACACTGTATGTCTCATCATCTGAAATAAGCATGTTTCAAAATTGGCGATGCCATGTTGTATTTGCTTGAATAAAGTTAACTATTACAATAATTGTTTCTAAAGTATTGTTTAAAGTAGCGGATTTGGCACAAAGATTTTGCTGGTACAATATACAATGAAACGAAATTAAATTTTCTAAATTTGAATTGTCTTTTTTAACAATGAAATAAATCTTTCTTGTTTTCCTTTCATGGAAGGTGCTCCATCAGTGCACACACTCAGCAGGGTATCACAGGTTTAGTCCTGTTTCATGACATTTTTCTTTAAATTTGTCAAAGATAACAATTCTGCAAGTTCTTCCAGTAAGCATGCCCAAAGCAAGTAGTTCCTTATAACAATAAAAATTTTCAGTTATAGCACAAATAAAAAATAATACCTGAGCCAAGTCAGCTTTATCAGGGGATCCATCTAATGCTTTTGAAAATTATAAAGTTACTGATTGCACAGTTTTTCTGTGTCATATTCCACTGCTCATACATGTTTATTCCCATGAAAGTATCATAGAACAAATTGGACAACCCATGTATGTATGTGTCCATGTGTATATAACACTATTTACTCATGAATTTAATTTCATTATTTTAATACCTTTGATTGAGGCATTTATATAACCTTACATTTTTTAAAACTTGTAACTTGCAAATGTAAGTATGCTTCATTATCTGGAAGAACAAGAAGCACCCATGAACATGATCCATCCAAAAATTAAGTACATTCAGGCCCCAGTATCTGCAGAACCAATATCTATGGTTTCAGTTATCTGTGGGACACAAAATAGGGACATGTACCATAGAGCTGCACTGGAAAATGCCCAGAGAGGTGTCCTCTCTAGGCATCTTCTAGGTCCTCCAATGAAACTCTATGGAATTTTTTTATCAGAACTTCTGTATTTTAATAGGGTTCGCTATTATCCGTGGTTCCCAGTATCCATGGTAAGTTCAGGAACCGAACCCTCACGCATATGGGGGTCCGACTGTACTTTGATGTCTCTATAGCACAATAAAGCAGGTAAAGTGCATTTTCATTTTGACTGGATCGCAATCCCACTCTGAATTAAAATTTTGTGGGGTGCATTACCAAAAAACAAAAAAAGACTTTATTTTTTTGAACTCACCAGTACCACTTCCCTAAAATAATAAAAACTGTATTTAAAATTATATAGAGCATACATGGTTTGTATCTACTGATTTCTGGAAGCTCAGTCACCTTCTTTCCAGTAATTCTGAGAGACATGTCAAAGAACAGAACACCCTGGAAAACAAACCATAAACTCACCCTAAACTTAAAAAAAATTAAACACCAAAAGATGTTTCATTCTAATATTACTGCTTTCCTTGCAGACCAGTAAGCTATCCTAAAGCTGAAATCTCAAGGCTTTCTGCCACTCAAATTCGTAATCTCAACCCTGTATTTGGGGGAATGGGACCAGCTCTCACAGGCCTTCGTAATTTAGGAAATACTTGCTATATGAACTCTGTGTTACAATGCCTGTGTAATGCACCACATCTAGCGGATTACTTCAACAGAAACTACTATCAAGATGATATCAACCGGTAAGTATCTTTTATTTTATTTTTTATTGTACTAGGTTGTTTTCATTATATAGCAACATTTCTATAAAGGTGGGTCTTTAGTGAATTTTTTTTTAGAACCCTTGCATCCCACCTTTCTTTCATACTGGAATTTAAGTGTGTGTCTGTGTATGCATACGTGTATGCGTACAAACACACATATTATTCCTAGTGAGCCTCCTCTCCTGGAGGTGTTCTATAGCACCTAAGGCAGCATATCTCATCATGAATATTAAAAAAAAACTCTGTATAAAGCAAATATTTAAAAAATCAAACAGAACATAGTAGGTATAAGGATATCATAGAAGTTTATAAAAATTATGATCAATGTAAAAATGGTGAACTGAGCAGATTTTGGGGGGCAGCGAGTCCTATATCTTGGGACAGCTATGGTGAATTTCCTCCTGTGTGTTATGATTCTAAGCTCTGGGACACACATACAGAAGAGCCTGCCCTGAATATTTAAGTAAACAGTTTCAAGGTCTCAGCATTAAGTGGTGGAAGATTCAGTTTTAGAGAGCTTCCCCTGAACAGCTAAATCAGTATTCTCCAGGAATAGTCAACATAGAAGTGGCAGAGTTACATCAAAATCACTTGTTTCAGATTGCTTCTTTTTAAAAACATCAACCACCCAATTCTTGTGTTAATTGCAGGTCAAATTTCTTGGGGCACAAAGGTGAAGTGGCAGAGGAGTTTGGCATAATCATGAAAGCCCTCTGGGCTGGACAATACAGATATATCAGTCCAAAAGACTTCAAAATTACCATTGGGAAGATCAATGACCAATTTGCAGGGTACAGTCAGCAAGACTCTCAAGAATTGCTTTTGTTTTTAATGGATGGTCTCCATGAAGACTTGAATAAAGTAAGTTTCATTTTTGGCAAAAATTACTCAATTCATGTAGAAGGGTACAAAGTAACAGCATAAAATTTCACACATTGCCCAAAATCCTACATCAAGCAGGCGGAGCACCACTCTCTGCCCATACAGTTCCATATTCTCTCCATGCCCTGGTAGGTGTCAGACTTCAGGAAGGGCTGCTTCTGTAGCTGCTTACCAAGAGGAGGATGGAATTCAACAGTGAAGAAGCAGCTGGTGTCAGCTTGGAGGATAGAAGAAATGAAGTCTCCCTTTTTCTTCCCCTGGAAGCCCAGAACAGCTGCATCTTCATTGTTTGAATTGCCTTTATTCTTCATGGTTAAGCCCCCTCTCTCTCTCTGGCTTTTCTTCACAAACGAAGATTCAGGAAGGACTCATCCCACGCTTTCTGCAAGCGCGCTGATGACTAAAAAGGCCAATCCGAGATAAACAAGTCTGGTTGCAAAAAGCACAGGAGAAGATCTCCTTGGGTGATGTTTTTGGGTTGTGATTCTTTCTGCGTTGTCGTTTCTCTTCAAGACTTGTTCGGCGTGAGTTCTCAAATAAGGCTGCAGCATTGTGAATAGTGTGTCTCCATGCCTCCCGATGTGAGGCCAGGATGGACCACTGTTGGTGATCAATTTGGCCGAGCCTGAGATGTTGTTTCAGGGAATCCTTGTATCGCTTTTTTGTTAATAGGTGCCAGGGAGGCATTTTGGATACTCCATGCAAAAAGTGATGTGCGCATGTATACCATTAGCAGGATGGCACTCATTGTCTTTCCCATACACAAACACACAAAACATTCTGTATTTACATAATTGTTACACTTTTGGTTGTGAGAAGTTTTTCCATTCTTTTAAAAAGTTACATTTTAAGGTAGGACAGACAGGTATGAGTAGAAAGCAGTGTGGAAAATAAAGCTTTCTCATTGCTGTCAGCCAAACCATTGGCAGTAAGTTTAAATGAGAAAAATGCAACACATCATGCATTCTAATTAGAATTCTTTGCCATGGGATGGCCATTAGCATAGATAAATGGGACCTGCGAACAGTGTCACAATGTGGGAGTACTCCTATATGGTGGACTTGCCTGTCATTTCCAGGTCGCTCCTCTTCTTCCCAACAGATAGTTGGATTTTGTGGCTGTTGAAAATACTCAGTCATGGTTGGGCTGTTCTGGAAGCGTAGTGTTTATCTCTCTCTCCCCTAGTTCTCCCCCTTTTTGGGGGGGTCTTCTCCAAAGCTTGGGGTACCTCCAGCATGGTGATACCTCCCTCTGGTTTCTCAATGGCTGTATTTGGGGTACTATTCTGTTAGAACTCAACAACTGAGTTCACTGTTAGGAGTAACGGGTTTTGAAAGGATTAGACGAAGTCATGAAGGCTATGGGGTCCTAGAGATTGTTAACTATGTTGGCTAAAAATGAAATCTTCATAAAACCAGACACTGCAGACATACTGTGGAGGATGCTTTTTTCATGAGCTTATGTTGGCTATCTGGCTAGCTGCAACTGAAAAAGGCTGAATTAGATGAGCCAAAGTCAAAGAACAATGTATATGTTCTTTAAGCAACTCTGAAAATAAAATTTGAAATATGCCACAAATGCATCAGATGATTCTGAAACATCTTTTAACATTTTGTAGAGATGAGGAATTGTGCTGATTAAACTTAGTAAGTTAAAAGGCATCTTTTTAAAAAATTGACAGTTTTATATGCTGATGAGATCAACTTCCAGGAACTTGAGTTGAAATGGCTATAGAGTGCTTACAAGAAAGATTACTGTTCTGCTTTCCCAAACATGTGCTAGCCCTGGAACCATTATGGTCAGCAGAATATTGACCATTCTTCCTATTAAGTCCCTCATTAGGGTTTTTACTGACAAAAAAATCATACAGAGAATGGGAGACTATGCAGAAGCAGCAATGTACAGCTCAAAGTATTTCTGTCCTTGATTGCTTTAGGAAAAAGTAGCGGTGAATATAGCCAAGATCTGAGCAATCCAGGGATGGGATAGGGTGGGATGGAGTGCAGTGGGGTGATGGAAGGTGGAAAAGCCTCCATACTGAAAACCTTGCCAGACTCACATCAACAGGTAAGAAGCTTGCCAGTGATACAATAGACATAGAATTATTTTCAGTGGCTGGGAGGGTGTTTATGAGATCAAATATTCCCCCTCCAAGAATAGATTTCTCACTCTGCCCTCACAGAAAGAGATCCAAAGTCTCTCATGCCCATTGGATGCCTTCCAGGAGTCATCAGGATTGCAGCTTAACTGTGACTGTAAATTATTTCTCGAGTTGTTTTTGGTCATGTCTATTTACACATCCAGTTAGTAATGATCAGGTTATGGGGCACAATCTGTCAGAAACATCCACATGATTTTTCTTTTGAACTTTTAGGATTCCTTTCTCATTTACTGAGTTCAGTATGAAAAATAATGTGTACATCAATTAGAAAAGCTTTTTCATTTTTTTCTTTCTGTTTTTAACAAATACTATGATGTCTACTTAGAGAGTAAGTAAACTAATGCTTAATTATTATTCATTGTGTCTGGTGCATAGATGTATATTTCGGTCATGTCATCAGTGTGGTAGAAAAATTTACTCTTCATTTCACTCTTAAATACCAATGTAACAATTCAGGCTTCTGTATCTATCAAGCAAAGTTTAGCACAAAGGACATTCTAAATCTCATCCATGTGCGTCTGTCTCCCAGATCCATTGTAACTACTATGGTATATCTTGGGTTGTTGAGTATAATGTACTAATTCCAACTGCTGATTGCTACCTCTTTTGAAGCCTCTCCCATATAAAAATAAATCCCTGAAAATAGAAAGTTTGACGTATCCAGGAATGGGGTGTTGCCCAGCCTTTTGCTTTCTGTGATTTCTAACCAGAAGCAAAGTGGTACAGTTCATTCTGATCCACATTTCTTTTGAGTTTGACCTTCCTTTGCAGATAAGCTAAAGGAGAAAGAAGATATTGCTGACCTAACAACAAAACATTTTCCATTTTACTTAGTTCATTAAATTGATTTGGCAAACCTGTTTGTACACAGTTTGTTTACTACTTTTGCAAATAACACTGTGTAGTAGCTAATCAAACAAGCACTCTCTCATGCACACACACACGTATTCCTACTTGCTGGTCATACATGGATTGATAATATTGCTCTGTCTTGCAGGTTTATTACAACAGTTGGAGCAAGATAATGTATTTTGACTACTCAAAAAACCTTTACATACACCTGAAGTTCTATCTGTTTTTATTACAAAATGCCAAGGCTCTTGAAATTCAGGCCAAGTTTGTTGCTTCAAAACCTGCTTTAGAGTTTGTTTTTTTAACTGTACATATTTGGACTTGAATCACAGAAGTCTCTATCATTTCACAGAACTGGATGCTGTGTACCAAGGTGGTGGTGAACTTGTAGCCCATCACTGGCTCAGCATTGCCAGTGGTCAGGGATTAAGAGAGCTATAGTTGAACAACATCCGGAAGGCAGATGCACCATTTAGTCAAGCTGTTGACACCAAAGATTTATAAATGTTGTCGTACAGGCATATATAAACCATAGGCTGTTTTGTAAATTATGATTGAACAGAACTGATAAATCTCCAATCCTGAATTTCCATTAGAAAATGAAGAGGGTGACTTTGCTTCTGCTCTGGGAGCTTGCTTCCTCTGATTTACATGGAAAGGAGAGGGTGGCTGCTGTGACTTGCAGCTATAGAAAAAAGTCCCTGCAGCATGCTTCTGAGCTGTGTGCTCTTTCTAATTCTCTTTTCCTAGCCTTCCACAATACTTGTATTATACTTGAGATGGGGTGGGGGGGAAGCCTTTTAGAAGAAAACGTTACAAAATAGTCAGGGTGCTCCAGAGTCTGTAGAATATGTTTTAGAAATGTGCACATATGTGGTGTTACCACTTTCCTCCTGTCTTTCTGTAGCAGCATGCAGTGTTTGTAAACAATATCTTCACCTGGCTTTGGTTAAACCATTTCAATTTCCCAACTTTCCAGGCTGACAACAGAAAACGTTATAAAGAAGAAAATAACGATCATCTCGATGACTCCAAAGCAGCTGATCTTGCCTGGCACAAGCACAAACAGTTGAACGAGTCGATCATTGTTGCACTCTTCCAAGGCCAGTTCAAATCCACTGTGCAATGTCTTACCTGTCATAAAAAGTCTCGGACCTTTGAGGCTTTTATGTATTTGTCCTTGCCACTTGCATCCACTAGTAAATGCACATTGCAGGTTAGTTGTATGAATGAGTTTAACTTAATAGTAAACAATGCTTACTGCTCTTTCTTTAACACAGTGTTTTCTCACCAACTGTTCTTTCATTAAAGAAGATTGGTTAAGAGGCTCCTGTTACCCCCAGAATTGTCTGTACAGAGGTATTAGGCACAAGCCTTGGACTCGTAACAAGCTAATGCACAACAGTGGGGAAAGTTAGATGGCCAAACCAACAGAGGTGTGTGAATATCAGTCCTCCCCATCCCCTTAGAGAGAGTAAAATCCTTGAAGAAGCTGTTCTTCCCATGTTGACAGAAGGAATGGAGAAAATCCAAGGATCTATTCCTGATATTCTCTCCTCTCCCCCCACTCTGCCATTTAGTGAGAGCAAGAGCTGTGCTTGTTTTATATCCCTTGCACTTTATGTGGTGTTCCTTATAAATTAAAAATAGAATGTCTCTCCCACACATGAGCACAGTCTGGAAAGTGGTGAGACACAATTAAGGGTGTCGAGTGGTGGGTTGTGTGTTTATTCTATATTTGTAATAAATCAGAATTCTGTTTGAAGAGGAAAAGATTAACTAGCCTGTCTGTGTAAATTATGCAAGTGTGCTTATTTTGCTGATTGTTTCTGCTGCTTCTCTTCATGGGGAGGGACAAAAATGTGGATGCCTGCTCACTCAAAATTCCTATATAGTTCCCTTTCTGACTTAAGTGATTTCACCAGACATTGGTCACATACTGGCAAATGGATCTTCATAACATTCAGACAGCTGCCTTTTTTAAAAAGAGGGAAAGAGACCCAAGTTTCACAGGCTGTTGTGGGAAATGTCTGTTTTTTTACTTTGGCGAAACCATATTGTACAGCCCTTATTTTGAATCCAATATTTTGAATTCTCAGATTGTCTTTATCATGAAAGTTTGGAACGACTTTTAAAAAAATTAAGGTTTTCTTTGCTGCTTGTGCAGCCTGAGACTGGCTCGTAGGAGGCTACCACTTTTCTGAAAATACCCGCAAAAGGTGTTAGGCCCCACAAATGTTTGTCCCTACTTTAGATATTTCAATTCAGGTTGTGTGTTTTTATATTTCTCTAGGAATGCCTTAGATTATTCTCCAAAGAAGAAAAACTGACGGATAACAATAGATTTTACTGTAGTCATTGCAAAACTCGAAGAGATTCTTTGAAAAAAATAGAAATCTGGAAGCTGCCTCCTGTTCTTTTAGTGCACTTGAAAAGGTAAGGCTCAAGAGTGGTATTGTTCCTAGCCACACAGGTAATTTAATCTTCCTGAAAACACTAAGGTATATATTTTTTTTAAAAGCTGAAACAAAGTAGGAAGCAGCATTGTACAGATTCAGATTATGCTAAACTTGGCATTGAGTTCCCAGCGTTTTAAGAGAAGAGTCTTCCCCATCTCTGCCAGAAGCCGGAACCTTTCTTACGCAAAGCATGGTGCTCTGTTGCTGAGCTACTACTGCCTTTCCCAACTCTTTGTCTCTCAGATTCCACTCCTTAAAAACTTAATATGTAAATTATGTAGGAAGTGACAGATCCATATATATTTCAGTTGTTGAATATAATTTGTTCTGGGCCCATTGTACACCTGCTTTGTTAGGCTGGCATGGCAGCTGATGTGATCACAGACGATGTTTGTGTTCTTCCGGGCAGGTGTTCATCTATACAGGTAGTTTCTTGGAGTTAAAACTGAGAACCCCCTGAAAATGATAGGTTTTCTGGATGTGGCATGTTCAGCCCAGGACATTTCTGTTCTCTGTTCACACAGGCAGCAGACTGTAATGACTTGACACTTTGGTGACACCATAGCAACTGTGACCCATAATCTTGTGGCTTTGAAATTGTTTATCATTTTAGCAGCATTCTTGGTAGAGCCCAAGATATCTAATTCTTAATGCATTTCAACTCATGCCTAGGTTTTCCTATGATGGACGATGGAAGCAAAAACTTCAAACATCAGTGGATTTCCCTCTGGAGAGCCTTGACTTATCACAATATGTTATTGGCCCAAAGAGTAACTCAAGAAGATATAACCTGTTTGCTGTATCTGTAAGTAACTGTAGGTTTGAACCTTATCTGTTATTTTGTCCATGTCAAATGTCACCAGCTAGGAACAATGTGCATAGGAGAGTCTCTCTTATCACCATCTACTACCAAATCATTAATTTATTTTTTGTGGAACCTGGAGCCATTGATCCTTTCTTTCAGTGCTCGAAAAGATTAGGCCAAAAAGAGAGAGAATGTATTATGGTTTGCTAATGTCATTCCTCTCCTCTGTAGAATCATTACGGAGGGCTGGATGGAGGACACTACACAGCCTATTGCAAAAATGCTGCAAAACAGCGATGGTATAAGTTTGATGATCATGAAGTCTCCGAGATCTCTGCATCATCTGTGAAATCTTCAGCTGCCTATATCCTCTTTTACACATCTTTTGAACAACGGGCCCCTGATACAGCTACATAAAAGAAATGTTTCAAGAATATTGGCCTCCTTTTATAAATGCACCGTAACAAGCTGAGCTGTGATTAATATGGTCACTGGCTGAGTCAGGAGACGGCTCCAGCAGTTTCTCATCTAAGATGTCTACTAGTGTTACTCCTTAAATCTGAAAACCAAATGGTTAACTCTGCTGCTTACTGAACAATTTGGTTTAAAAAATAACTTATTTTAGTGATGCTCCAAAAGTATAAATCTAGCTTAGTCCTTTTAAAGCTATTAATATATGGGTTTAAAATGTCTTAAAGCCCAAAGCATATCTTTATTTTCCTCCCACATTTATGGCCTTTTCACACTAACCTTAAGCTTGATTCTACTGTGAATATCTTAGAACGATGTCAACAGGTAGGAATGTATGTGTACATATTGATTGCAGACTTGCACATCCAAACTCTGTATATAATAAAGATATGTGGTCCTCTGAGAACTGCTAGAATGGAGAGGGTTGCGTTGTCTGAATACTTTCATTCTTTTATGTAGGAAAGAGCAGAGTAGTATTTTTCTGGTTTGAGCAATTATCTATCTGCACACCTTAAAATGTGGTCTAGAGGACAAGAGATTTTCCTTTTTAATTTTTTAATATAAGAGTTTCATGTACGCCTGTATTTAAAAAAAATCTTATTGAAACAACTAATTATTTGAAATACAATGGCCTATGAAAACATTTGTTTGTCTGTTTTGGACTTAAATAAATCCAAAAGCCAGATTTGTCTGTTCAGAGAAACAAGGAATAAAAGAGTGCTACTACACATCCCAGCTTTGTCTGAAAGAGCTTAGCCTGAGGAAGGCTGGGAAGTGTACTCATGCCTATAATCTTTCCAATGGGCAAAACCCCAGGATTGCCAGATACAGGTCAGTCCCCATTTCCACAGGGGATACGTTCCAAGACCACCCTTCATGGATACCTGTACCATGGATAATAGAGAACCTATTATTTTCAATGAGACGAATGCTGGACATTGACCGTAGAATCACATTTGGAGGACCTAGAAATGTCTAGAGATAATATATTTTTTTGGATGTGGATAAGTGAAACTATGGCTACTGAATCTGTGGATATGGAAGTCGACCTGTGCTTCAGGAGTCCCAAACTAGAGCTGCAAGCTCTCAGGTTCTACTTTCTTTCCACAGCAAGTTAGGCAGAGTGTGGGCTTCAGAGGGTGCCGTCATGACTACTGCCTGTGTTACCTGACCAAGGTGGCCACTTTCTAGCCACTACGACCTGTAGAACTCAACCCTTAAGTTGCATCTCAGTCTCTTGTAGGAAGACTCTGCCTCCCTAAAAAGTGCCTTTGTTTTCTCTCCTCAGTTGTTGGTGTGGAGTTCAACCTCTCTGGGTTTGATACTTCACTTGCTTCTTCCCCTTCTATTCCTTGGTTGCTACTTTGGATCCTGCCCTTTGTGCAATCAATTCATACTACATGAATAAAAGTCTGCTCCTCACACAAATCTCTGAGTTGATGAGGCTCTTCTAAATATGCAACATTTCACTTTTAACCCACAACAATTGCTGGGTCAAAGGAAGCCTCCAGCCCTCACAGTCCAAAGAGGAAATCTCATTTGAACATAGCCATTTATTAGCTATTCACTCTAGTTTTATGTAAAGCACTTATATGCAACATACTTAGAAATGCACATACAGTATACCTACATGGACCAGAATCCTATGTGATGCACTGCATCAGGGTTAGCTACACTGCTGTAGGAGTTAGTGGTAGGATGAAAAAAGGCTGCAATTGCAGCAATACACATCTATGGATGTCTCTATACCCATGCATACATACAAATACTCCTATGCCTACATAGTAGATACCACCACCGCCTTATATCTGCATACATAAAACAGTGACACAGAAAGATACATGCAAATGCTCTGCTGCCTTTTCAGTTTTTGCTACCCTGTAGCCCTGGTCAACAGTGTTTACTCCACATAAAATTAAACTCAGAAGGAATAATCATCTTGATTATCTTGGATTTTTGTAATATTTTTTTTAAAAACCAACACCACTTCACTTCTAGCTGCCCAGGAAGAATTTATTTAGCTTGAGGTGTACTACTACATGCTGCGAACGCTTACCGAAAAGATGTTCACAGTCAGCACCCATCTTTTCCATGCAGAAAGAAGTGATGAGAAAGCCAACGTCTAAATCACTAAGGATAGTCCAAACACACACACTGGAGGAAATGCATCTGTTCTCCTTTGATGGCAAACTAAAGCTTGGCCAGGTTGGTGAGTATTTGCCAAAGTGTCAGCGGATCGTATTTAACAAAAGTTTCTCCATGTTTCCTAGCCATTTTGGTTTTTGACGGGCACAGAGAAAGTTTGGCTGCTGTAAAACAGGAGATAAGCCGCAGATGTTTGTACTGTAGACTCTGGAATCTCAGTGATCTGAGAGTCATCAAAGTTGTACCAGCTTTGGGTCAGCGTGTGCTTACAGAATGCTGTATAATGGCCACCATCCAGATCTCCAAAATGATTCTGCAACAACAGCAATACATGAAAGCTCATCAAGAGCATGCTTTACTTATTTTCATTCTACTGTTATCCTTCAAGGAGCCAAGAGAGGCCTACTTAGCTCCCCCCTCACACATTTATTCTGATTACAAACTTGTAATATAGGTGAAATTGAGAAATAGTAACTGGCCTAGGTGAGCTTTGGCTCCAAGGACCAATTTTTATCTCAATCACTTTAGGCTGACCTAAACCACTGCATAACACTGGTTGTTACTAATCTGTAGGAGAGCAAAATTAGTTTTCCCTGTGTGAAAGAAGAGAATTCAGTGGTTAAAAACTGTGCAGATTAAGCACAGTAAGTTTAGCATTCAGTTAGTGACACGCACGTCATGCTACACCTGTGGGGTGAATTATTCACCATAATACGACAGACACTGTATTCTGGCAGCAGTGGAAGCAGAGCTGCACATACACAATGTTGCAATTGCACCCTGCGTTGCACAACAGCGCCAAGGCTGCTGCCATACTGCAGTTTGGCACCACTTTAACTATCATGCCTCCACCCTATGGAATCCTGGGATTTGTAATTTGTTGTGGCACCAGCACGCTCTGGCAGAGAAGACCAAATACTATATCTCATAAAACTACAAATCCCAGAATTCCATAGCATTGAGCGATGGCAGTTAAAACAGTATCAAACTGCATTGTTTCTACAGTGTGGCAGCAGCCCAAGTCATTCACATGTGTGGTTCAATATTGGTATTCTGCATAGGAATTCTATAGTGTTAGCCTAATATATATCTCCACGTGCTGAAATGTACATTATGCTGAGGGTATGTTGGATTGCAGCCTAGGCACCACACCTTATTTTGTAGGACAGCAACGGGTAACTGTAAGAGTGCAGGGGCAAAAAATTTTTTGTCCCTGGCACCCTGTGGGAGCGTCATGGACTGCCAAAACATGCAAACAGCAACAAAATATGGGATGATAATTTGCCATATTAGATTTGTCCTTACTTTCTTTAGGTATCAAAATAATGTTTGCGATTTGCCAGGAGTTTGGAATTCCTTCTTCTGGGGTTTTATTCGTAACTTGTTGGAGAGGTGGGATCAGTTCCTCATGAATTTTTTTATAAAACTGCCGTAAATCCATCAGGCCAAAGTTCTGCATATAAATCTCCAACAGCCTACTTATGCTGGAAGACAGATGGCAGCACTTCCTTCCTTGGGTGCCCAGTGACTCTAGATATTTCCCAGGTGCTGCTCTGCCACTTATTGATGGGGGTGCACCTGAGCACCATCTGGGACTGCCATCATCCTCCAAGTGTAAGACTGCTCCATCATCTCCACTGTGAAGGGGCACCTGAATTGCACCAAGATGCACTTTCACAGCAAATCAGTGGTCAGGACGGAACAGTCCTTGAGTGCCATCTGGCTGCCTTTGCATACTCAGAACAGATGGGTTACTCAGGGAGGTAAAAGATACCTCCTTCTGCAATGCTTTTTAAAAAGTACTTTTGGAGACAACTGCGGGTTATGCCAGCAAAAGTACTTTTTTAAGTGTTGCAGAAGGAGGTATGCTGTACCTCGCATCATAAGTCACCAACAGATGGTATAAGCCACCAACAGAATTTTGGCCTCACATTGAAACAGTTTTGGATGTCACTTACCACCACAGCAAACAAGCTATATTTTGGATTTTTCCGAAACAGTGGATATATGTAAGGAGACAAATCTAAGTTATTCAGTGGATAGTAGATGTCTGTTTTCAGTTTCTTTTTGTAACTTCCTTGGCAGTCAAACCTGAAAATAGATTAAGAACTTTAGAAATTATTCCGTACAAATACATTTTGTGGGTGGTCTTATGTTGTGAATATCTGGTTTTGTAGGGGAAGAAGGGAATGAAAACACCTTTCTTTGACATACAAACATGCTGGTACACTGATGAGCATTTTATATAACATTGGCATCAGCTGATTTTTTTACTCAATATTCTTCATCTCAGTTTGCAAAAAAAAATTGTACTGTATGTTGTGTAACAAAGAGAAGCACAGATGGTTTATTGTACAAATATACAATCTATGTCTAGTTTTTCAAAAAGTTGACAAAAAGATAGCCTATAAACAAATCCTTAGAACTAAATGCAATAGAGACTTGAGCTACGCTGTGTGGTAAACAGAACTTTGTTGTTGTTGTTCTTGTTGTTGTGTGCCTTCAAGTTGTTTCTGACTTATAGTGACTCTAAGGCAAACCCATCACAAGCTTTCTTGGCAAGATTTGTTCAGAGGGGGTTTGCCTTTACTTTCCTCTGAGGCTGGGAGAGTGTCGTTTGCCCAATGTCACACAATGGGTTTCCATGGCTGAGTGGTGATTCGAACTCTGGTCTTCAGAGTCATAGTCCAACGCTCAAAGAGAATTATCTAGGTCAAATATTACCACTGAAATATGTCTTTCATCTTTCTGCAGAATAGCTGCGACCCAGAATTCATTGCTTGATAACAATATTCATATTGTCTACCTTATGCCTGTGTATGTCTTTTTTGTAGTTGTTGCAGAGGTCGGTATTCTCTTCCACCCTTCGCAATGATCAAAGAAACTACCACCACCCAGACTCATGGTTCTGCCGCAGTAGCTCCCTTGAGTGGTCATTCTACAGCCGGTAGAGAATGCAGGGGATCAGAGAAGCATCTAGCTCATAGGATGACATTATCTGTTAAGACTCCAGAAGAATTCAAATGTTATCAGCCTGCAGTGGCTATTGGCCAGAGGCTTCTCTGATTCCCCATCCCCACCAGTCCCCACTAGCCAAGGGGACTATTGCAGCAAAACCATAAATCCAAGGAGCAGTGAATAGGGAGCCCTCACAGAATCCCACCTGTGGAACTGTTATGCCACATAAGGCAATATGTAGGATTTCACCCCTTGTCAGAAATACCTTTTTAAAAGTGTTTATCTAAAAAAGCCCTGGTGGCGCAGTGGTTAAATGCCAGTTCTGCAAGTCACCACGTTGCAAGTTCGATTCCAGCGGGCTCCAAGGTTCACTCAGCCTTCCATCCTTTCGTAGGTCAGTAAAATGAGTACCCAGCTTGTTTTGGGCAATTAGCTAACACACATTGGAAACTGTTTAATGCAGTTAGATGTGTAAATAGCTATTGCTTAAGACAGTTTGTAAGCCGCTCTGATAGCCTTGTGGCTGAAGAGCGGGGTATAAATAAATAAATAAATAAATAGTTTTGGAAATTATTCTCTCTAGCTTAAAAAACAACACCACCATTTATCTAGGGCTGCTGCCACACTGCAGAAATAATGCAGTTTGATACCACTTTAACTATCATGGCTCTGTCTGATGGAATCCTGGGAGTTGTAGTTTGTTGTGGCACCAGAGCTCTCTGACAGAGGTGGCTAACTATCTCACAAAATGACAAATCACAGAATTCCATAGCCCTGAGCCATGGCAGTTAAAGTGGTGTCACACTGCATTATTTCTGTGGTTTATCAGCCGACTCCCCCCCCCCCCCGAGCACATTACAACTTTTAAATGTGGACAAGGACAAGCTGTACCTTTTCAGGTGGAAGATAACCATCTTGGGTGCCTTAGCAATGCTTGCTTTCACTGCAGCATCTGTCTTTGTCCCACAGCAAGAACAGTTAATTTGGTTGTTCCACGTCAGCATGTCTTGCTGGAAGAAGCATTCAAGACATTCCTGGAAAGAGGGTGGTGGTGGTTGTTGTTGTTGTTTTTAAAGAGTTGGCAATTACTGCTGATAGCAACTGACCTACTAAACTAGCTCTCTGCAGTTCACCGAGGTGCCATCAAAAGGACGATCTTTACTTGGGTGTGCAGTGCTAGAACTCTTTAGATAATTCCATCTCATGACCTTGCTGTGAAAAGGAGCCCTTTCACACTAAACAATTCTAGCACTATGATTCCACTTTAACTGCCACAGCAACATCCTGTGGAACCCTGGCTTGCGTGTATAACTAAGAGCATATATGAAATATCAGAAATGCTGGGCTCTGTCCCCAGTTTAGAAGAAGGAGGACTGAAATATGACCACAAACATAATGGGTGATAGCCAAATTGATAAGCAAGAAATCTGTCCACATAGGCACAGAAGATTGTTTCTCTACATAGCTCTTTCTGGCTTGATTGGGGCTTTTTTCTGAGTGGCGGGCACCCATATGGTGAGATCTGACAATTTAATGTACTCTGTAAGACCTTGGGGAATTTCAGCACTTACAGAAGCGGACAGCTCTTAGATTTCATTAAGTAGTGGTCCTGCAAGAGAAACATTCACCAGGCATAAGGTGATGTGAAAAACAGAAATGGATTGATTCCTCTGCGATTGTTTTAGAATGGGCTTGTTACTTTAGAGGTCTTTTAAAAATAAGATTCACAGAAAAATATTTTAAATAATATTCACAGATTGATTCCTCTAAGTGTGTTTTAGAATGGGCTTGTTATTTTAGAGTTGTTTTTTAAAAAATATTCACAGGAAAAGTTCTCTAAAAGAATAAGTTCATTCTGAATACAGATGAGCATCAGTTTGCCTTCCCACAATTTAAAACATTTCAAATTTACATTTCCAAGGAAGAAAATTAAAGTCTCACCAACAATGTACAGTGGGAGAAAGGAGAGGTCTCTTGCCAGCTTAGTAAGGGGGGAGCTTAGAAGGAGAGAAGGGAGAAACTTGAATCTTGCTGTTGTTCAGAAGCAGGGTTTTGCTTTGTCTACTTAGAAGGGAGGAATGAGGGTGATGAAGAAACTGAAATCTTGGAGTTTTGGTGCAGCTGGGATTTCTTTTGCTTGCTTAATTGTGGGGTGAGCAACTAGAGTCTTACCCTCTCAAAGAGAGGGGTTCTCTAGCCTGAAAAAGCTAAACTTCAGTGTTTTACACTTAAACCTCTTAAAATTGGTGGTGGGTTGAGTAAAACTGCTAACTCTTGTGGCTACTTCACATCTCTCAGAATGCACCCCTGGTCTCCAGTGATTCCCTATGGTATTGTCTCTCCCCCATTTGTGTCAGTCTCAATTTACACTGCAAGTCCAGAAAAACAACTGCAATGTAAATCAAACCTTGCCTGCCCAGCCAGCCCTATACCAGACCACAGGATTTGCTACAGGCACTTTCCCTCTTCCCCATAACTACATTCCAGCAATGTCAGAGATGGGTTGCAAAAAAGTTTTTTCAAGGGTATTTTTTCAGCCGCTAGGATCTCTGGGAACTGTAGTTCCCCACTGAAGGCTGTCCTAAGCTGCACACAGTCCCATCCGTCTCTGCTGCTGGAAGGCAAAGCTGGCGACAGAGACCATTTGGAACAGTTTGAGCCAGTGAGGGTGGGGGGGTTGCCATTTCATAGGCAAGGTGACTCTGCTTTGGGTTTTAGTCCAGATTTAAAGGAGCTATCCAAGGTTTTGAACCCTGTTCCCAGAATAGTTTCAGTACCTTGGATGGTTTAAAAAATGCACTAAGACCCAGAGCAGATTCATCACACCACTGACACGGCAGCCACAGGCTCTGCCACTGGCTCAAACCATTTCAAACTGTCTGAAGGTATTTATGAGCCTTACTGAAATTCAAAGCTGCTTGAGCTCTGCTCCCCCAAACCATATTATTTCTGAATTATTCAGGGTCTCAGTCCAAAGCCCACTCAAACGGCTTGTCTACACAAGCAAAACAAACCCGTACTCAACCTGTAGTCACAGCACAGTTGCCACATGACGTTTTTGATGCTTTGAATCATAGAATCATAGAGTTGGAAGACATCTCAAGGGCCATCCAGTCCAACCCCCTGCCATGCAGGAATACACAATCAAATCATTCCCGACAGATGGCCATCCAGCCTCTGTTTAAAAACCTCCAAAGAAGGAGACTTCACCACACTACAAGGCAGTGTATTCCACTTCCGAACAGCTCTTACTGTCAGGAAGTTCTTCCTAATGTTTAGGTGGAATCTTTTCCTGTAATTTGAACCCATTGCTCCGTGTGCTAGTCTCTGGAGCAACAGAAAACAAGCTTGCCCCATCCTCAGTATGGCATCCCTTCAACTATTTAAACATGGCTATCATGTCCCCTCTCAACCTTCTGTTCTCCAGACTAAACATGCCCAGCTCCTTAAGCTTTGCATCATCACCAGGGTTTCTGCAGGAAACTCCGGGTTTGAAAGAGTCACGGTTTGCTCCATGGAAAACCTGGATTACTGGCTATATGGCAGCTGTGGATTGGCTTCCATGTATCTCCACTTATCCAGTAATACAGTACTCTGGGAAAACATATATTTGCATGCATGAGCAAACGCGGAGAAAAAAATGGAGCAGTCCTGGCTGTGTGGCCAGAAATAATACTGTATAGGACACGTGATCAGTGTAGGACTGCCCGTTTACTCCAAAGATTACAGTGTGGCAGGATACTCCGATCTACCGTCGGACAAAGCCCAGTGACTGTGGCATTTACAGGGCTGCTGTGCATCAAGAACATCCGCCGCGGCTATGAGGTATAAGCCTACAATATAGGGAGCACTGGTGGCACAGTTGTTAAATGCCAGTACTGCAAGCCACAAGGTTATGAGTTTGATCCCAGAGGGCTCCAAGGTTGACTCAGCCTTCCATCCTTGACCGTAGGTTGGTAAAAAGAGTACCCAGCTTGTTTTGGGCAATTAGCTAAAAATAATTGTAGACCGTTTAGGGAGTACTTCAGCACTGATAAGCAGTATATAAATATCAGTGCTATTGCTATTGTTATTGTTATCGTTATAAGCGGCAAGAGAGAGCTGAAAGGAGTTTTCTTCAGCAGGGAAAAAAGCCCCTACCTCTAGTGAGCATTCCGTTTCATAGGGGATGGGAAGCGATAACACAGTGAAGATCTCATTTTTGTAGGTGGTGGTTTGACACTCCAGGCACATGATGTCATAGCTGAGATGTCCTTCAAAAAGTCGGGTGATAATTGAGGACTCACTGACATAACTTCTAGAGTCCCAAGTAGTAGATGAGGTCCCTTGGGTCCTTCGCTTACTTGTCTACAAAGAAAGAGAAGAAGCACATTATAGATACAGAAGGCATGCAGTGAGCCAGAAAGATGTGCTAGGCTTGAAACACAGCAGAGAATGTGGAAGAAGGAAAAGAGAAGGGGGGCATGGAAGAAATATTGTGAAAAGTAGTACTGAAAGCAGCAGAGAAGGAAAACTTAGATGGTTTGTGGAAGGGAGAGGTGATCATTCATCAGCTGACCATCATAATGCACACACTGGTAACTTTCTGATTAGACTAGAGTCGGACCCCCATATCCGCAAGGGTTTGGTTCCCAGACTTATTACAGATACCAGAAACTGTGGATAACAGGGAACCCTATTAAAATAAAGGATTTCCGATAAAAACATACCATAGAGTTGTATTGGAGGACCTAGAAGATGCTTAGAGAGGACACCTCTCTGGGCATTTTCCAGCATGATTCTATGGTATGTGTCTCTACTTTGTGTCCCACAAATAACTGAAACCATGAATATTGGTTCCATGGATATGATTTTCCAACTGGACTGCAATGTGCTCTATGCAGGGCTGCCCTCGAAGGTGACTCAAAAATGTCAATTAGTGCAATATGCAGCAGCAAGATTGCTGACTGGAACACCATGCAGAAACCACATAATGTCTGTTTTACAGGAATTGCACTAGCTGCCACTATGCCTCCAATCTAAATTCAAGGTGCTAGTGCACAGCTGTGCAGGACAGGGCACGTTTCTAGGATGGAGGACCATCGCCTCCCAAAAATAGTACTCTACAGTGAACTTGCCACGGGTCAGCGTAAGAGGGGCGCTCCAAAAAAGCGATACAAGGACTCCCTGAAACAACATCTCAGGCCTGGCCAAATTGATCACCAACAATGGTCTGCCCTGGCCTCACATCGGGAGGCATGGAGACACACTATCCACAATGCTGCAGCCTTATTTGACAGCTCACGCTGAACAAGTCTTGAAGAGAAACAACAACGCAGAAAGAATCACAACCCAGAAACATCACCCAAGGAGACCTTCTGCTGTGCTTTCTGCAACCAGACTTATCACGGATTGGCCTTTTTAGTCATCAGCGCACTTGCAGAAAGCGCGGGATGGGCCCTTCCTGAACCTTCATTTGCGAAGAAAAGCCAGAGAGAGAGTGATGACATGTAAAGCTCAAAGTGGTCTGGATACTGGAAGACATGCTCCCCCTACATCCCCGAAACCTGTATGAATGAATGAATATTGTATTGCTCAAAGCTATTAGCTATCACAATTCATTCCTGCGTGAGAATGTAGTTCTGCTGGAGAATGTAGTTCTTTGTGTCCCACCAGTGGGAATGACACACTGTGCAGGGATGTGGGAGAGACCCTTCTATGCTGTGGCACCCTGGTCACGGATTGGTGCCAATGCTGAATTCATCACAGCACCCAATTAAAACCAAGGGCTTGTCTAAATGGTGAAAATAATCCTCATTGAATTAACTGGCAATATAATCTCTCTAAATCAAAACTCAAATCAGTTTGCTATGCAGGGAAAGCTTTTGCAGCTTTTCCTGAAGTTTTTAAAAAGCTCCATGGGGAATGAGCATTCCCGCTCGTTGGGACAACCTAATTCACATTCATTCACACTCCCAATAAGAGCAGAAGTGGAAGCTGATTGGTCAGATGTGGGCAGGAGGCGGAGCTTGCTAACAAGTGCCTGAAACTGCCATGTTGGATTTTCACCTTCGTGCTTGTGCACTCAGGTGATGAAACAGTCTTTTTCTTTTCTTTTTAAAACTTTATTTAGGTGGAATATTGTGCTTTCACATATTAGATATGCTTTGTTTTTAAAAAATACTGTTTGGCGGTGGCAACTGGCAATAATAAAAACACGACCAATTCACTTGTGCCTGCCATCTTGATTTGCAGGTATGCCTGTTGGGACAGCAAAAGTGGATAGCTTTGCATGCCTGTGATTTTGCCATAAAAACCATTAAGGCAAATCGGAGCTGCTTCAAATTGGTGTTAGTGCGCATCAATCCACATTGTCCCGCTCATATAGACAGGCCCATAGCTTTTTATAAAGGCCATCTGTAGGGTCACCTGTACAGGAACATGGTCACACATCCCTTCAAGACCCAGCAGCCCTAGACAGCATAGCCAATGGTGAGGAATGCTGCAAAATTTAACTCCAACAACATCTGGAGAGACACATAATTCCCAGCCTCGTTTTCATTATTACATTGTTTAGTATGATCTTAGACTCTTACATTGTTTCTTTCTGCTCTGTATTTTCAAATCTTCCAAATTTTTTTAGATTTGTTTTATCCATCCACTGCCCTGGGATCTTGAGATTAATAAACCAACCCTGATGGTGGAAGGAAATGGGGGGTGCACTTATATACACATATGCCATTCACAGGATGTAAACCCAGAGTTCAATACATAAAATGATAGAAGAAATTCTAAAAGTTGAATTCCAGATGAAACCAGAACCAGAAAATTTTATTGCATCATAGCATCCAGCCATTGTGCAAAAAAACAGATGAAACCTGAATTTTATTTGCTGGGACTAACGAAAGGAGAACTGAAGAGACATAGAAGAATATTGCAATACATGTTGACTGCAGTTAGACTTCAGTGTGCACAGAAATGGAAAGACTGCTCTATACCGCCACAAGAAGATGGGCTTATGAAGCTTTATGAACTAGCAGAAATAGATAAACTATTTTATTAAATGAGAATTCTTTATCAAACATTCAAGAAACCGGACAGTGATTGAAAAATGTCTGATGCAAAAATGGGGAAATTATGTTAAGTTTGATCTTAATTAGTTTTTATAGAACTTTTATTGGGTTAAGATATCAATGTATAATGATACATTTATAAATGAGATATGCTGATACAGTAGATTGATGGAAGAAAATACAATTAGGAGAAAGTAAGATAATAGTTCAATAATAATTCCCTTCTTTGTGTACACATATATGTGTGCGCACAGTCAGCATGTGCAGTCCAGCCCTTAAGGAAGCACAGTACAAGCTGCTTAAAGAGAAATACAGTAGGACCCCCATATCTGCTGGGGATTGGTTCTGGGGGGGTGGGGGCGTGGATACCAGAAACTGTGGATAAAGTGAACACCATTGATAATAATGAGACTTCTGGTTTAAAATACCATAGAGTTTCCTTGGAGGACCTAGAAAATGGCTAGAGAGGACACATTTCCTGGAAGACTCTATGGTAGGTGTGCTGTTTTGTGTCCCGTGGATAATGAATCAGTGGATACAGGGGTCCTACTGTATTCCTCCCACCCTCTGGCTCAATCTGATTGTAGAATTTTCTGCCTCCAGATGTTACAAAAAGCAAGAACATTGGTTCCATTCAAAGACAGGCTTGAATGGACAGGTATGAGGATAAGTGCTCACCTTCTTGAGTGCTTCATGCAGTTCATTCAACACATAGATCAGAAACTCTTGAGCATCCTGCTGCGTTTTCTTGATGAAAGCAGGGTATCGTTCACCAATTACCAGTCTAAACACCTCTGGGGATACGCAGTCAAAGTCCCCGAGCCACATGTCATTCATCAGATAAGCAAAAGCCGTTGCAATCTCCCCATTCTCCCTTAGAGATTAAAAGGATGGTGCAGAATTACTTTGAACAAGCAAAAAAAGAAACAAAAAAAATAATAATCCAAGATAGCTAGTTTGAGCACACTGGAAAAATGCATGATCCATTGGTCTAGAATGGGAGTTGCATAGTGCAGCACTTCAGCCTTTGGACCTCACTTTCTGGGGCTCTGAAACTCCTATTATTTCCCTGAATGCCTCAAAAAAAAAAACCCTTTAAAAAAACTTCATGCAATTTGGGGGCAATTTTTGCCCCCCGCCACACAGAAAGCACCCCATTTCATCCAAGCACCCCAGAACCACATAGAACCCCCAAAGACCACTCTCCACTTCAGACCCTCTTGATGTCAGTTCCTGTCACCATTTTGGGAGCGGCTGCAGAGGAAAATTGGGGTATTAGAACTTGCTCTTTGGGATACAGCCTTCTAGGCAGGGGCTAGGAGTAAAACTGGCCCCTGGCCCCAGTGCACTAGCCCACCCTTGGCCTAGAATGAAATGGCTAGCTCCGCTGAACTGAATCTGGATCTGTGTATTCCTGCAGGGCAGGGGGTTGGACAAGATGACCCTTGTGGTCTCTTCCAACTTTATGATTCTATGTACAGTCTATTGGATGAAGTCCAAAGTCATTCTGAGTAGCAGTTGCCTTTGTTCAAGAACCTAATCATACTTGTCCATCAACTCTTTATCTGGGTTGGAAAAGCCTCTGGTTTTGCATTATCTTTTTGAGTTCTTAAAGCTGTGCTTCCCCCCCTCCTCCACATTTTGCATTTAAAGTGTCCGATTAAAACATCTTCACTGTAAAAGAAGTGTGGGCAACTTTGTGGCCCTGGGTGCTGTTGGACTGCAATTCCCGTCAATTCTAGCTAGCACATCCAGTGGTGAGGTGGTAGTTGCAGTCAACAACATCTGGAAGGCCCTACCCCTCTTGGAAAAGATTTGTTCATTAGCCCTAAGTCCTTTTCAAAATTAATTGCCTTTGGAAATTAGAGCATTGTATTCTTGCACAACTAGGCCATTGACTTACTTGTCCAGTGATGCTATGTATCTTCCAGACAGGAAATATTCTACCAGCGGGGATATGCTGCAGAGGCATTGTATCACGGCATTCATATAACAAGTATTGCCCAGGTTTCGTAGGCCGGTTAGTCCTTGGTACTGTGGGTTTGTCTCATCTCTGGGTTCATCCATAGGCTCCTCTGAAGTCCCCAAGGGCAGGACACCCTTGCTGTATTACCAAAGTCAAACTGTTGTCAAACATGCCTAGGTTTCCCCCCTCCCCAATATGAACAAAACGTTTATATGATAAAGTGCTAGTTTTCAAAAGTTGCTTTCCATATGTACCCATTTACACCTTTCCAAAAGAGCCCCAGCACTTTGCTTGAATTTCACCTTAACTAGGGTTGCCAGGTCTCCGTGCCTGGCCCTGAGTCTCTGTGCCTGAACCCCATTCATTAGTCCTGAGGGTGAGGAATCTCAGCATGAGAATATTACCTTGGAATGACAAAGACAGATAGATAGATAGATATGGTAGATAGATAGATAGATAGATAGATGATAAACAGATGCATTTGGGTTCTTTGTGGCTGTTGGTTGTTCAAAGCAGAGCTCGGAAAAGCTTTCTTTGTTTTGTACTACAATTACTGTGTATTCTTAAAAACAGTGCATGCAATTGTGCGGGGAAAAGAGAGAGCTGGGGAAAGTGTGTGAAAATGGCAGGCTTGGAAAACTGAAGTGTGTTTTGTTGTTGTATAGTACAGAGCTTGGAAAACTTCCAACCAGAGTTTCTCATTTGTACTAGATTTGATGCTTATTATTCAAATGACATGAGCTGAGCAACCATAGTTGATGCTTAATATATCATGCTCAATGACACCACCGGGGCCTACCCCCATGACATCAGCAGCAGATGACTTGAGATCTCAGGTTTTAGCCCTGAAATCTAGGGACTGGCAACCTTAACCGTAACTGTCTCCAGAATCTTTGCAATCCTCTGTAGTTTTCCTGCCAGCCTCTTTCTGAAATGCATCCTAAAACAGCTGCCATACCCTTGTGGCACTATATGCAAAGTAAACCATCTCCACTAGGAAGGGTTTTGTCCAGGAAAATATCTTATAGAGCTTTGAACTTACCAACTCTTTTTGGGCTCCCAGAAAACCAAAAACACAGTTTTAAATCCACTGCTTGGTTGCTCGTTGCACTTGCCTTACAGAATTTATTGTTGTGCTATGAAAGGCTTCAGGCAGCTGTTTGCAACAGAACCTGTCAGCCGGTTCATATGACATTTGCAATTGAGAAGAGCAATTCTCATGTGGGAACTGAGCAGTATGAAATAGCCCACACAGGAAAGTCAGGCTTGTAAGTGAAAACATGTGATAGCCATGTTTAAATATTTGAAGGGATGTCATATTGAGGATGAAGCAAGCTTGTTTTTTTGCTGCTCCAGAGACTAGGACACGGAGCAATGGATCTTTTTTATTTTATTTATTTATACCCCGCTCTTCAACCACAAGGCTATCAGAGTGGCTTACAAATTGTTTTAAGCAATAGCAATTTACACATCTACACTGCATTAAGCAATTTCCAATGTGTGTTCCAATGTGTTCAATCTACAGGAAAAGAGATTCTACCTAAACATTAGGAAGAATTTCCTGACAGTAAGAACTGTTTGGCAGTAGACTGCACTGCCTCAGAGTGTGGTGGAGTCTCCATCATTGGAGGTTTTTAAACAGAGGCTGGATGGCCATCTGTCAGGGATGCTTTGATTGTGTGTTCCTGCATGGCAGGGGGTTGGACTGGATGGCCCTTGTGGTCTCTTTCAGCTCTATGATTCTAGAGCTGATGTTTGGTAGCTTATTATAGCATGAGGAGGAGGAAGGGGATGGTGATGGTGGTGATTTCAACTGATTATATCAACTGGACCCATATATACCCTTTTCCTAGAGTTATACCATAGACCTGTGAAACCCATCCATTATGCTAAACAAAGTTAGGACTGAGAAAGTACTAACAAGCACCCAGAACTGCCATGTTGGATTTTCACCAGAGTGATCGTGCACTGAGGCAACAAAGCATCCTTTCTTCTTCTTCTTTTCTGTTAGTTTAAGTGGAAGTTCACATTTCCGCACCTTGGATTTACTTTAAAAAGAATACTGTTCAGTGGTGGCAACTGGTGACAATAAAAACATGAGTAATTCGTCCATGCCTGCCATCTTGATTCACAGCCATGTCCATTTGAACAACCAACATGGATAGCTTCGCATGCCTGCGATCTTTATATCTATATCTATATCTATATCTATATCTATCTATCTATATATATCGTAGAGACAAATGAAAGCTCCTGCAAATTGGCATTAGTGCTCATCAATCCACATTTTATAGCCTCATATAGACAAGCCTCATATCTTCAGACACATGTACAGGAAAAAGAAGTTTTATCTATAGATGTTGAGGCCAGTTCCCCTCACAGTTTTATATAAGAGATTGAGTAAAATGCTGATTTTAAATTTATCAGTGCTGATTTTAAAAAAACCTTTGTGTGGGGTGTTTTTTTGGGAGGGGGTATATTTATCAATAAGATGGTTCAAAACCAAGCACTGATCTATAGTTATCTACCCTGCCTGAATCCTGCTTGTTCTTCTGACAAAATATGCTCCTCATCTAGCCAGTCTATTAACTTACTGTAGAGAAGTTTGCATACAGTTAATTAATTGATTATACAGTTGGACCCCTGTATCCACAAACCTAAATTTCTCACCTTGTCTAGGCTGACAAAATACTTTTGAGTTAATGCAAGGTATCTGAGGTCTAGCTTCTGTTGGTATGTGTCTTCAAGTCAACTCCAACTTATGGCAACCCTATCATAGGGTTTTCTTGGCAAGATTTTTTTTTCAGAGGAGATTTGCCATTGTCTTCTCTTTAGGCTTAGAGAGTATGACCTGCCCAAGGTCATCCAGTGGGTTTCCATGGCTGATTGGGGATTCAAAACCTGGTCTCCCAAACCTAGTCCAACATTCAAAGCACTACACCACACTGGAGGGTTGTCTAGATGGCGAAAATAATTTTAATAGAATTCACTGAGAATACCTTTTGCCCAGATGAGCAGCGCAGGAGATTCATGGTATTTGGAAGGAGGGGCAAAAAACACCATGTGCTGTGTGACAAGAGACTTTGCGGTTTTCCATGAAGCTTTTTAAATACTTTGTGGGGATGCACACTACAGGCTGTTTGAACAACCGATTTGCAGCACTGCACATTCTCGGCAAAAGTGGAAGTTGACAGCTGGTTGGTCCATCGTGCAAGTGAGGGTGGTATTTCCAATGATGGAGTCCAGTAGAGCCATTTTGGGATTTCGGATGAGCGCGTGTGCATATTTTTGCCATGTTGGGGTGAAAAAAACTATTTTTTTTACAAGCAGAAGGTCTCCCACCCATTAATAAAAGTTTTTTAAAAGACTGCGATTGATGAGAGCACTGAGGAAAATAATAGCGCTCCGTACTCTTGGTCACCACCTTGCTTCATGGCATGGCTCCATCTAAACCTCAACATGAATAGCTTCTCAGACAATTTTTGGTGCCAGAAAATCATGGAGACAAAAGAGAGCTGCTGTGAATTGCTGGTAATACACGTCCCCGCACAGTATTTCCTCCCATCTAGCTAAGCCCTGGCTATCTCAGATTTAGCTGCTTGCTGCCAAATAATATTCATGTACATGAGTATGCCACAGATTAACTTAACATAATAAACCAGACCTCCAAAAATCAATGAACAATTAGTTCACCTAATAAGGCTGTCCACATGATAGAAAGCCCTGGAAAAGTCAAATCAGAGACCTAGGGATTGTCTAGGAATGCATTTTAGGGAATCTGCAAGAGAGAGATCAAATACAATTCTTGACAGCATTCTTCTGTTTGAGAGATCAATGCCATTATGCTTGTTATACCAACTGAACCACAACGTTGTGATTTAATTGTAAAATAATTGTGTTCCATCACCATCCCTCACCATACTTCAACCTATAAATGGTAAGTAATTTAAAACAGAAACTCACAGAAGATAATATATATTGAAGTCATCTGGCATCTTTGTTGACCTGGAAGCCATCAGTTGGCTCACAAAGAGACAAAATGGCCCTCTAGCTGGAGTTTGGAGAGGAGCCAGCTTACCATCTCCTCTTCATTTTGAGGTTTATTTTTTCTCCTTTCTTGTGCAATTGCATTGTTTCACCATATGCACAGAAGGCCCCAAATGCATTGGCTTGTCTCTATGGTTCTTTCTGCTGTTTACCATGGTGCTCCAATATGGATTCATCTGGCATCATAAATGCACTCTACCTTGTTGCTAGGCAATGGTGTTGGGATTTTTCTAACAAGATGGAAGGCCAAGCAGTTCCAGAACCTAACCTCTTTGGAGAAGATTCTGCTCAGTTGCCTTCCAAAGATGTCTCATGGTTCAACAGCACCAGCGGCTGCCGAGTCCTGCTTACTTTCTAGCCAGAGGTGGTCTTCTGTGTATTTGTGCCCATAAGCAAACTGCAAGGTAAAGGAAAGGAGGCACACGGCAAATCTTGGGAACTGTAAGCTATTCCCTCATTATTGCTAAATCAATGGCAACCCTACCATCCTTCCCAGATGTCTTTAAGAGCAACATGATCAGCAGTAATTGGGTGGTTTTACAGTGCATGGAGATCATAATTAGGATCTGCTGATGTCTGCAAATCAAATCAATGTTAAAGGCACTGAAGTAGATTTCAAAAGCTGGCACGTTTACAGGCGGCAAGGAATGAACATTCAATATTCACCCACGGACTGAATCAAGATAAGAGGCTTGTTTTTAAAAAATCACAGGACAAGTGTTAATTAGTTTACTGCTACGAATTGTGTACCTCTCTCCAACAGCTGTGTACGGAGGGAAGGGGATGAACACATGTACACCCAAACACACCCACACAGCTAATGTAGGATGACGTTTCATGCATCTAAATGAAGTGAATTCTAACCCTCAAAAGCTTATTTTATAATCTGTTCTACAGATTATTTGCTTTTATTTCAGTCCACGCTATTGTTGACAATATTATAGGAAGCCCCCGCTTATCTGACAGGTTAGGGACTGGAGGACTGTCAGAATGTAAAATCAGTTGAAAAATGGAATCTAGGGGGTTTTTTGGGCTTGTAAATGCATTTTGGCCACCAAAACACATAAATAGCACACTATATATCACTTTTGAATGCATATAAAGGCTAAATTAATACTCTATCTATCTATCTATCTATCCATCCACATACAAAAGTGCATGCAAGCAGTCCCAAGCAAGGCTCATAGGCAAGAAGGACAGATTACTTACTTGTAACTGTAGTTCAAGTGGTCATCTGTGAAATCACGCAATTGGGTATTCTGCGCTTGTGCAGAGCAGTCTTCAGAACATAGATTTTCCTTGGGTTTTTTTCCAGGCTGTGAGGCCGTGTTCTGGAAGTTTCTTTCTGACGTTTCTCCTGCATCTGTGGCTGGCATCTGCAGAGAATGGTTGGGTGGGAGTGTGTGTGGAGTTTATATGCTGTGAACCCCTGTTGGGGAGTATATGTAAATTTGTGTAATTGAATGGTTAGTTTCCAGGTATAGAAATGCAAGGCTCGTTAGTGTCTGTTTGGCCAATGGTTGGTTGATGGGCCATTATCTGCTGGGAATCCCCCTGTCCCTGGGTGGAATTCTTTTGTAAGTGCTGAGTTTTGATTCTATTGTTTTTCAAAACTGGGAGCCAGATTTTGTTTATTTTTAAGGTTTCTTCTTTCCTGTTGAAGTTGTCCAGGGGGTTGTGGCTTTCAATAGCTTCTCTGTGCATTCTGATATGACAGTCTTCGGAACATTCCAGAGCAGTTATGTAAGGTAGGAAACCCACCTACCTCCAAGCACTATAGAATAGCCTTCCTGCCAAAATCAGCTCAGTTCCATGCTAAGCATCATCAATGGGACCAAGATGTGGCAGGACATGAGAGGTTGGGCGGGTTTGTGTGATTTCACAGATGGCCACTCAGAGAACTAGTTACAGGTAAGTAATCTGCCCTTCTTCATTGTGGTCTCTGTAAATCACACAATTGGGTGTTTAGCAACCTATGCCCTGAAGGAACCAGGAGAGTCATGCAGATACACAAATCAGAATCAATAAAATAAAGAACGCACTACATTGTACACTTGTATTGAAAACATACCCATGTATGTGGAAAAAAGGAGCAATCTTTGTCACAAACAATAAAGTAATCATAATGATAGAATCATAGAAAAGACCACAAGGGCCATCTAGTTCAACCCTCTGCCCTGCAGGAATATACAATGAAAGCATTCCTGACAGATGGCCTTCCAGCCTCTGTTTAAAAACCTCCAAAGGAGACTCCACCACACTCCAGGCAGCACATTCCACTGTCGAACAGCTCTTACTGTCAGCAAGTTCTTCCTAATGTTTAGGTGGAATCTCTTTTCCTGTAGTTTAGAGTCCATTGCTCCATGTCCTAATCTCTGGAGCAGCAGAATGCAAGCTTGCTCCATCCTCAGTATGACATCCCTTCAAATATTTAAACATGGCTATCATGTCACATCTCAACCTTCTCTTCTCCAGACTAAACATACCCAGCTCCCTCAGCCGCTCCTCTTAGGGCATGGGTTCCAGATCTCCCACCATTTTGGTCGCCCTCCTCTGGACATGCTCCAGCTTGTTCAGATCCTTCTTGAATTCTGGTGGAAGCATACCATAGAATTGCACTGGAGGACATAGAAGGTGCCTAGAAAGAGATCACTTTTTTCCAGACGCAGGTAAGTGAATCTATGGATATGTGACTCTTACTGTAATCAAGACCTGTATCATCGGGGGTCCCAGGGATAAATCCAACCAACATGGCCCAGCCCACAAATCCAGTCCACATGGAAATGCCACATGTTTAGATAGTTTGAGACACACAAAAGATGAGTGGATGGAACAGTGGAATTCATAGAATCATAGAATCATAGAACTGTAGAGTTGGAAGAGGTGGAGAATGCCTAATTTGTAACATTATTTGCTGTGACTAGGACCAAAGAACTTTTTGCATTTAAAACCATACTACAATTTCCATAAATTCATTAAACATCTGGTGGAAGCAGGTATGGATGCCCCTGCTGGTGGGCTATTGTTGACACCCGACGTTGGAATCCAAATGAGTCTTTGTTTGTCCCCGCCATCTATTTTTACACCCAATCAAATCAAGTCAGAAAGGAGCTCAGCAGTCTAAACAAGAATAAATTTATTTGGGATTGTTTAAAGATTTATTGATATACAAAATGTATACATTTTAATATCTTAAATACACTATACCTTTCCTCCCCCTGCGACATAAACCACCATTTAAACAGCTATTGTGTTCGTGCCTTAATGTCTGTATCTATAAGATACACTACGGATTTTTTTAAAAAAAGAATTACTGGGCGTTTATGATGCCTTTCAATTAAAAATTACAATTCGTACCTATGTAACAAAAAAAAAGTTGCAGCATGAAAACTTCAGTTGGACAACAGGTTCTTCTTGTTCAACATATTTGGGACAGGTAACATACATTTTATTGGCATAAAGTTGCATTGCAATCTCCCATATTTTACATAAAAGTAAAGCCAACCCTATTTTATATTCTTTTAAATAAGTTCCACATATTACATTAAAGGTGTAAATACAACTCAGGGCCCCCTTCTGATGTTACTTTGGGTGGCGTGGAAGCCACAGCAGGGCAATTCCTAACAGCAGTGAAAAGGCTGTTAGAAGGCACTGGTCACAGGGGAGCGGTCCACACCCTAGCTCCTATCTAAGCCAGGAATGCTCTGATTGGAAACTGTGGCAATGGTGGCCTAGCAAGGAGCCTGGACAAAGACCCGTCCCATGTGGCCTGGAGCTTCTGATATTACCTGAGCAGCACGGGAAAGGACCATTCTACAACACTGCCCATACTGCAGGGGTAACACAGGAAAGGGCCCTAAAAGGTTCACATGTACATTCAGCATTCATATACTGGTTTTAGGAGATCTTTGGAAGGCAACACCTCTGAAGCAGCCACTACACAACAAATAGCACTTCCCTAACACCTGTTCATTTCGCAAGGCAACTCCTTTCAAGATCAGCTTCTATGCTATTTCATTCCGTCACACACATGTGAATAGTCCTGCCCCATCCCCCAATCTCTGTGGCTTTACTACTCTAGTTGACAGTGACTTGAAATGAAGTGAAATGTATGGTTTTATTTTTATTTTTTTAAGGAAGGGGGAGCTTATTATGCACAATCCATCCCACAAAAACTGGTTCTACATTTTTGAGGGTGAATCCTGATGCAGGAGACAAGCCATCGCTTCTTGATTGGAACCAGTAGTTCCTGCTCCCTGCAGCTCAGCTTACTGGCACTAAAGACAGACTGATCCTTAAGAGCAGGAAAGTTCCACCGAGCCACATAAAAACATACATGGCACTGAGCAGAGAGCGTTATCTACAACACCCTGAGAAGAGGCAAAGAATCCTTCGGTATCTGTGGGACTAGGTGCGGAGAGGGGTCTCTTTCCTATTTCTTAGCCAGATGACAGAAACCAGCTGCCAAAAAGCCCAACATAATCTGCCATAAAACCATCAAAACCAAAAACGTCATTTGGTAAGGGCAAACAGGATGTAAGGGCATATTGCACTACAGGTGAAGGAAGGGGGAGAAATCCCCTCCATGGACCAAGATAAAATGTAAAGGTATCCTTCTGCTAAAATGCTTCTTTTTTAAAAAGCTATTTCATAAATACGTAATTCCATTCAACCTTTTAAAAAGGAAAAACAAAAATCACCTGCTGCCAGTTACTCCCCACCACCCCGGCGACTCCCACATTCTGCTGTGTCCACTTAGCATGGGTCACTTTACTGTACTGGAGCCATCAAAACTCTGCGGTCCTTATTCATTGTCCTTTGCTTGTTTTGATGAAGCATTCTGCCAGGCGGCAGTGCAGGAGAGAGAAGGTAGGGAGAACCCTGTGGCTTTTGCAAACATTTGGTTAAAGCCAGAGAGCTTTCTGTAACATTACAGCATCAAGTGACTGGAACTGGCTGAGTCAGATTCTTTGGTGCAGCTCCCAGGCTGAATAGTCAGTTCTGGAGAATCATCTTGAGGCAGCAGGATTTTATCAGGTGTGTAGTCATTTCTCTTCAGATCTACAAACAAACAAAAACACCCACAGAAAGGGATGTGGGGCAGACAAGAAATATATATTAACTTGTTGCAAGTTCGATTCCAGAGGGCTCCAAGCTTCACTCAGCCTTCCATCCTTTCGTAGGTCGGTAAAATGAGTATCCAGTTTGTGGGGGCAATTAGCTAACACACATTGGAAACTGTTTAATGCAGTATAGATGTGTAAACTGCTATTGCTTAAAACAATTTGTAAGCCGCTCTGATAGCCTTGTGGCTGAAGAGCGGGGTATAAATAAATAAATAAATAAACAAAATATTAATACACTAGCGGGGAATGGATGTACAGCCCATGCTGTATGTGGAACTCCTTCCAGACAGCTACTCTAACCAATTCTACTTCGTTAGCAAGGTTTGCAGTGCAGACTGCATTTTCACAACCTGGCATCAGTTTTTGGTTTTGACATACACTCATTTGGTTTGGCAATTACGTTGGTGAGTCTTTTCAAAGGACTGTCATCTAATTTGTCTGCATGCTCCTCTGTCCAGTAAAACTGAAGCTGAGAGAAATGTGTATATGTGTGTGTGTGTGCATGGGTGTGTTTGCTGCAGGAAAAAAAAACATCTTTCCCTACTTCTGTATTCCTGAGATTTATGCACAGTTAAAGTTAGATAACCTTTAGAGTGCCCACGGGCTTTCAATGGCCAAGTGTAAATAAAACAGAACAAACAACATTGTTACTGGGAAATTAAATTTTCATTCGGTAAATGGTTAGGTGTGAAGTGAGAAGCTAGGCAAGCCTGTCAAAGGGTTAGACTGGGCCAGTTTGAAACAGAGCCAGTTAGGAAGAGGGGAATGGAGGAGATCTGAATAGGGCTTGATGGGAGGGGAGAATGGGTTGATAGAGAAGTGTCCCCTTCACACACTGTACACACATTGGAAACTGTTTAATGCAGTGTAGATGTGTAAATTGCTATTGCTTAAAACAATTTGGAAGCCACTCTGATAGCCTTGTGGCTGAAGAGCGGGGTATAAATAACTAAATAATTTTAAAAAACTGAGGTGTTAGTGCCTACAGTGCGTGGAGCCAGCCTCAAGCTAGATGTTTATTTGTTACATAATAAATCTTTATTGCTTTATTACAGTAGGACCCCTGTATCCGCTGGGGATTGGTTCGGGGTGTGTGTGTGGATACCAAAACCAGTGGATAATAGCAAACACCATTGAAAATAATGGGACTTTCAGTTTAAAATACCATAGAGTTGCCTTGAAGGACCTAGAAAATGGCTAGAGAGGACACATTTTCAAGACTCTATGGTAGGTGCGCTGTTGTGGATAATTGACTCAGTGGATAATGAATCAGTGGATACGGGGGCCCTACTGTACACTGAATCAACTGATCAACACAGCCTCACTTTGAGGCCCAAGTATCAGATCAAGGGAGGGATCCTGAGGGTTAAAAGGGCCAGGTGAGGGATAGCAGCCCAAGAGTTGGAACTGCAGGGGCAAACTGGAGAGGGGTTCTGCCACAGTAGGTGAATGGAATCAAAAACCCTGGCCCACAACTCTTTGGTAGGCATGACAGGGAAGGTGAGTTAGAACACAGTGTCAGTGTAGACATGAAAGGTCTGAACTGGCATGGCCATATCTGCCAACAGACTTCATTTTTGTACAGCAGGCTATTTTGTGCCTGGCAGGTCCAGGCCAGGAGACCAGACCCTGTGCCTGGAGAGCATATGAAGGATTTTCAACATGGTTGAAAGAAAAGGGAAGCGGGGCGGGGGGCAAGTAGGCCAAAATATTTTGCTTGCTTTTTTTGCACACGTTCTCTTGAAAAGTGTTTGTCAGATCACTAGGCTGGCAAATTAATTTTTAGAGCTGATAATCAGTGAATTAAGGAAGATCACTGACACTTTCTAGTTGCCAGGATGATCTTTCCCTATATTCTCTTCCTAAGGTATCAGGAAGAATATCGTGGCACAAACAATCCATAATAAGCAATCTGAAATAAGAAATATTTAAGGCAGAACAAGTATGAAAGTGACAAAGAGCAAAAGTGAACCTAAGAAAGAGTGGCGGTGGTGGTGAAGTACAAGATGTTTTTTTAAGTCTAGATGTATTCTTTTGGAGGTTCTATTTAATCACAAGGAGAAGCTATAAGAGAGAAATTGTCTCCCATAAATGAGAACCATTGTTACCTGGAAGCTTCAGCTTCCTGCAGCAGGAGTTGCAGTGGTGCTTAGCTCTGAAGTTTTTGATGGCATCTTCTCCTAGATTTGCAGGACCAAATACCATATCACTTGACCTTTAAAATAAGAAAGTACAATTACATGCCTGCAGTCAAGCATGTACAATTCCTCGTGTGAACATGGCATACTGCTAAATATGGGTGAGCTTCTGGAAAGAACATTTTATACCGGTTAACAAGGAAGTGGTATCCCAATGTGCCTTAGTAAGGTCCGATGGTTCCCATGGTAGGACTGTCATGACTGTTTTAAATATTAGGGTGGTGAGCCAACACAATCACAAACCTGTTGCCTAATGAACAGGCAGGGCTAAAATTGAACAGTAAACCATCATTTCTGCCATGTTTGCCATGCTTAATTTTTTTTTTTTAAAGAAACTTTGTACTGCATACCTTTTTTCTTCAGCTTTTATCACAGAGGGATCTGTCAAATTTTCTCCAACACCTTCACAAGAAACAGAGGAAGGTTTAAGCTCCCATGTTAATAGTCAAAAATAGATATACAAAGCCAGTACTTTCCAAATCAAGAGCCATGACAGCAAATCTAACATAAAAAACAATGAAAGTATATGTATCATTAAGGCCTTTCTCATTCCCCTACTACAGAATTTATCATTTTTTTATTTGCCTAGAAGGAACAAGATAGACAAAGTAAAATGATGAGTTAGGCCACCTTTCCAGGTTGTGTGATTGACAGGGAAGAATCTTATTGTCTAAACATTAACAGAATGTTCCATCAGCCTATGGCAGTTCGATCACTGCTGGGAAACATATGTTCACACAATTGGCTCTGAAAGGGTTTGTGAATTCACCAGTCCTCCTTGCCCCCTACATACACTTGTACTGGAATACTCACCACCAAATTGGCAGCAATTTCCTGCATTTGTATATTCTACACACAACCCAAGAGATGCTGCTATTTGTTTAAAATACACAAGAACTGGGATTGGAGAATAAATGTAATAAGAAACATTAAAATGCTCTTTTCTACTGTAACAAGAAGTCAACTCTGTCAATTATTAATTTTGTGAAAGTTGTAACCTCTTTGCACCCAAAATTGCTACAAAGCATATGCAAACACATGCACAGAGACACATCTGTGTCTTGTCATCACCCATTAAGATAGGAATGAGGAAAATATTGCCCTCCAGTTATTGTTGGATTACAATGTTCATCAGTCCTAGCCATCACAGCCAGCATTGAGGGCTACTGGAAGGAGCAGTATTACAGCATCTGAAGGACCACATCTTCCTCATCTCTATAATAAAGCCTCCATTTACCTTGCAAATCAAGGACCAACAGTTCTCCTCGAGTATATTCATAGGTCCAGTGGCTGAAGGCTAACATGACCTCCTCTAGCATGTTGGTTGGAATTATTTCATCTCCATTGTTGTTATTGTATTTTCTGAACTCTCCTGTCATGCACTCCTCAACTGCAAACCATTGCCCAGCTGAGTGGCAGTATAAGAGGAAGACTTCTAAGAACCTTATGAGAGAACACATCAGAACAAGGTGAGGGATAAGAAACTGATCCATGAAAAAGAATTGTACGATCTTTGTCTCACAATTTCATGTCCTTAAAAAAATGGCCAGAGAACTGTACTTATTCAAGTCTGAGAACAAATAAAAATTCCACATGTCTTTGAGAGCAGCCCAATCCAATACTGGCTGTAAGTCTAACAGTTTGCCATATTTTTTTAAAAAAAATGCATTTTCTGAGAACCTTGTGATTTGTGTATACACAAAAAACTATATACACAACAGAGAGTATCTACATCCTACGGTGTTCTCTGTGGAAAAGAAAAACAGAATTCTATATCCAGATAATCCACATTTTGCATCATAAAGCAAAAAAAAAAAAGAATTCTATAACTAATATAAATCATGCAATTTAAATAAATTTGGATATGAACTTTCTAGATAATTTATTCTACAATTTTACTGTTTGGGAAAGTTTAGTCTGATATGTAAAATATCACAGCTTAAAGTGAACCCATACTACAAAAGGCTGAGTATTGGTAAACACTGATGTTAAAGGCCTCTTGGTATGAACCTCAAGTTTCATAAGAATGGCTTCCATCCAGAGCAACAAATCACTCCCACACAACTGGAACCCCTTTCATGCCGTTCCAACATGCTCACATACACCTCAGCCATGTGGAAGAGCAGCACTGAGAAGCAAATCTCAAGTCTGGGTGAGAGAGGATAGCGCAATAGCAATTGCATTGATATTTATACACCCCTTATCAGTGCCAAAGCACTCCCTAAGCAGTTTTACAATGTGTTAGCTAATTGTCCCCAACAAGCTGGTACTCATTTTACTGACCCAAGGAAGGATGGAAGGCTGAGTCAACCTTGGAGCCCCCTGGGATCAAACTCATAACATTGAGGCTTGCAGTACTGGCATTTAACCACTGCGCCACCAGGCCTCCCTTTGTGGCACAGCTGAAGCATCTATCTCTGGATACATATAAGTCTGGTCCAGCACTGGTGTGGCACAACACTTTAAAGATTTTGTAATACAGTCAGCCCTCCTGTGAATTTCACAGATTTGATTATTCATGGATTATTTGCACTGCCTCCAGGGCTGCCCTATGCCATTGTTAACAGGGATTTATAAGTCTCACCTCACATTCCCAGTCTGTCTGCAAACCTCATGAGACTGGGAACATGAGGTGAGGCTTATTAAAATGGTGTTGGGACTGCTGGCATGTGTGCACACTGTTTACAAAGCAAGCTAAGGAGGGAAACTGTGCCAAGCCCAGATCAAGCCGCGGGGGCACATTGCCTAAAAGCAACCCAGCAAACTCCTCCCAGCTTGAGGCCAGCCTGCCCTGCTTGAGGAAGAAGGAAAGAAGAAGAGGCTGCTTGAAAAGGACCTGCAGCTGCTTCTCAGTGGCTCGAGTTTGCTGTGTGGCCCAATTTGGGGCGATTGCTCCAGATGGTTTTACTGTATGCCTCACTCCCCCTCCCTAGCAGCATGGGCTCTCTAGAAAACCATCCAGAGCGATCACCCGAGATCAGGCCACCAAGTGGGGAATGAGAGAGCAAAGAATCCCAGCAAACTCCTCCCAGCTTGAGCTGCACAGAGGTCAGCCTGCCCAACTTGGGGGAGAAGTAAGGAGGAAGAAGAAGCTGCTTGAAGAGGTCCTACAGCCACTCCCTTGTCCCCTTCCCAGCAGCCTGATCTCGGGAAATTGCTCTGGATGGTTTTCCAGGGAGCCCGTACTGCTTGGGGGCAGGGGTAGAGAGGTGCACAGGAAAATCCTCCAGAGCAACCACCCCAAATTGGGCCACCAAGGGCGGTGGGCAGGGAGTGGATCATCCAAAAGCAACCCAGCAAACTCCTCACAGCTCAGAAGTGGTTGCAGGTCCTTTTCAAGCAGTCTCTTCTTCCTCCTTCCTTCTCCCCTGAGCCAAGCTCAAGCCAAGAGGAGTTTGCTGGGTTGCTTTTGGACAATGCGCTCCCTCACTCTCCCACTCCCAGCAGCATGGGCTCCCTGGAAACCATCCAGAGGGCTCACATGAGGCTGGACCACTGGGGGGGGGCATATTTGGGCTTGGTGCCGCCTCCTCCTCCCCCCAGTTTGCTTTGCAAGGAGCTCATATGTGCGAAAGCAGTTCAAAATGAGGCAAGAACTGAGAAAGCCTGCTGTTTTGACCCTTGCAAATTATAGTACTGTACTGTATTTTATGTGTGTTAAATATGGTTTGGAGGAGAACTTAAGATATTTGCCATTTTTCCACTTATGTGGAGGTCCTGTGCGCCTAACTCCCGTGAATGTGGAGGGGCAACTGTACTTACCTTGGAGAGTATGGAATAGATTTGGGTTTCATTTGATTGAAGGCAAATGTGAGCTTCTGTGCAGCCCGCTGCTGCTGAATTTCCTATTGGTGGGGTGCAAACAAAAGGTTCTGTAGTCAAGATAAATACTTGACAAGGAGAAGGAGTACCAGTAACTGTACAGAAGGACCCTTGTATCCACTGGGGACTGGTTCGGGGGGGGGGCCTGGATACCGAAAACCATGGATAATAGCAAACACCATTGAAAATAATGGGACTTCCAGTTTAAAATACCAGAGTTGCTTTGGAGGACCTAGAAAATGGCTAGAGAGGACACATTTTCTAGGAACTCTATGGTAAGTGTGCTGTTTTGTGTCCCATAGATAATTGAATCAGTGGATAATGAATCAGTGGATACAGGGGTCCTACTGTATTAGAATATTTATATACAGTAGCTACATTTTTGTTTCTCTGTCTTCATATATACAGAACCCATTATGACAATACAGAAAAGATCTGACTTTATAAGTCAGATTAGTATATAATATCAACAGCTGCTACTGCAACATAAGGCCATCCTCGTACATGTTGGTTTGCAAAGAAAGAGAAGCAAGGCCTCTTGCAGTTTAGAAATCAACTGCTATTATTGAAAGCTGGCATCTGTGTTGGATTCCATTCACTTGGCAAAATAGGCTTCTATTACTGTCCTGGCTCAGCTAACACACACACACACACACAGGCCAGGCAGAGAAAACAATTAGTGGAGACTTAAAATAGTTCAGGCAATAAATCAGCAGCACCCAGCGACTGTCCTTGAAACTTGCAGTGCAGAAACTGTGTTTATCACAGCCAGTCCATGTTCAGGAATTCAGGAAGCATCCAAGGGTCAAACAGTAAAAGCCTTGAAAACAGGAAGGCTGGCCAGAAAGAAGACACATTGCTTTCTGCACCCATTCTAAGCAGATCCATCTCTGAAATGGGCTGGCATCAGCTGCCTCTAATCACAGCCTCTCCTCTGCTGGTTGGCAAGGAGCCTGCCTGAGCTCTGTACTGACTCCCCAGCTGTGTCCTCTGCCACATCAGCAGCAGGTGAGTCCTGCCTTTGATTCACCCTGACTAAGGCTGCTCTTCAACAGGGAGAGAGCTGCCTGACGCAGCTCTTCAGGCTGCTCTTTGCCTGGGTAAGCTGCCCAAGTCTCTTCTCCAGCCTCCTCAGCCAGGTCCAGATCCTTGCCCATGATAATTACCACTTCACTGAGCCAGTCTGGATGTCACAATAAGACAATGTAACACAGAAAACAGGCTTGCTAAGATTAAAGGATGTGCTTGTGGCTCCTGCCTGCCTGTGTTCTCTTGGTGCTCCCTACATGTGGGAAGCAGCAAAAAAAAGCATGGGCCCTTTGTTCATGGTTTGTTATGTCTGAACTATGCAATCTAGATTATTTCTATCCAACAGGCCAGACTCCAAAGCCAACAATGAACTGGGGCTTACAGTTCTGGTTTATTTGAGCGAAGACACGCCAGAATCTCTTGTTTGGAGTTTATCACAGAAAGTCCATAGTTTGTTAAGAGTTTGTTGTGCTCTTGCTGGTAGGCGGAGCTTAGCTAAAATGACTGCACCACCTTGTCTGCAACTCTGGACATATTGTGAGGACTCAATCGGCCTCTTAAACAGTTGTCTAAAATAGTGGTGGACAACTGTGGCCTCCCAAATGTTTTTGAACTTCAGTTCCCACAATCCCTCATTATTAACTCTGATGTTACTACTGGGCTACTGAGACTTGCAGACCAAGAACATATAAAGGGCCTCTGCTGTTTATCCAGTGTCTATAAAATACAATGCCCTCACTAACATATATACACTGTATTTAACAGAGTAATAGCAATCAGGGAGACTATCATCAGAAAATAAACCAGTGAGAATGTAGAAATGTCAGAATACGAAGAATAAAAAATGAAACCAAACACAAATACATTTTGTTTTGCTGTGACAATATTCTACTATGAAAAGTATCTAAGCATCTGGTGGATATTCAGTATTGATGTGTGTGTGTGTGTGTGTGTCCCTCCCATTAGCAAAAATGTAACTTACTCTTAAACAGAGATGTAATACTGTGTCTTCTTTGTAAATACTTGACCAAGTATTGACAACTTCAGGGAGAAAAGATTTGATGATATAAAGGTGGCCTGATTTTAGGATATCATACTCTGACCAGGTACAGACCACCTTAAGGGCTCGCCGCAAGCCACCTCCCATCTCCTCTTTGCTTAAGAACTCAATTTTGGCACAAAGACCTAACTGAGACCAGGAAGACATGCTGTTGTTCAAGATGTTGGGAGAGCTTTCTTCAAGACGATACACAGTGACTGGTTCACCTGTAATATCACAACAGAAAAATGAAAAGCATTTAACACTAGGTGAAACAGATTTTATATTGGTGAGCCTCATGTAACCTCCCTTTCATCTCATCAATAAACACCAAGGGTAAATAATCAATTCCTTGAGTTTGATTGATAACCTTTGAATACAATGGAGTGCTTTTTGTAGGTGCAATGATCTCCATTTATCCCTTCAAAACTACCAATGAAGTTCCATAGAATGATCTATCATTCTATAATTTTCTGACTGAAATTTTGCAAGAATTTAATTGGTATGATAAAATATAGTGAAACTCCTGTATTTTATCCTGTATTGTGGTTAGAATCTAACCACAATTTGGGGTTGGAGTGTGGGGGAGTCTCCTTCTTTGGAGGTTTTTAAACAGAGGCTGGATGGCCATCTGTTGGGCGTGCTTTGATTGCTGTTCCTGCATGGCAGAGGGTTGGACTAGATGGCCCTTGTGGTCTCTTCCAGCTCTATGATTCTATGATACAGTTGACATTTCTACCCTAAAACCCAAATTCTCAGATCAAACTTACACAATCTTTTTTTTAAAACTATTTTGACAATGTGATGGATATAAGTGAGCTACTGGTAGAGTCACCATCATGTTTGCTTCCCTCCAGAGCCCTTTCTTTAATCTCAGGTGAAATTTGACGTATCAATAGGCAGTTCAGCTTTCAGAATGTGGAAATGAAAGAAATAAACACTCCATCCCACACACAAATAAATATGCACAGGCATGCATATTTGCGAATGTCCCCTGTCAAAATACTACAGTTGTCCCTCCGTATCCATGGATTTAAGTATTCACGGCTTGGAAATATACTTAAAAAAAATAATCCAAAAAGCAAACCTTGATTTTGTCATCTTATATAAAGGACACCATTTTGCTATGCCATTGCATATAATGGGACTTGGGTATTTGCGGATTTTGGTATCCATGGGAGGTCCTATTTACTCCAAAACCAAAGGTTGGCAAGAGCTACAATGCCAGGAGTAGCTGGCCAGGGATTCTGGGAGTTGTAGTCCCCAAAAGTAACTTTCTCAAGCTCTGTCTAGAGCTGCTGCAAAAAGCCTTCCTCCAGGTGCAATTCAACAGGTTCCTCCTTGCCACTTCACTACCTCAAGCAGCTTTAGCAATGAAAACAGCTCATTCTTCAGTCCCCTCGAGCTGAGTGTGGTGGGGTGGGATGGCACCCTTCAGTGCAGAAAACTGGAAGTCCAGCACAGCCTGCCTCAAAGTTCAAGTGCCCGCCCACCCATAGAAAGGAGGAAGGGAGGGGGAAGGACTTCAGACCGTATCTCCTCACTCCAGCCCCTCCCTTCTGATTAGAACTCTCCAATTCAAGATGACGACCAGAAGGCTCCTCCCTCTGAGGAGACTGAACCAGTAAGCGCTTTGCCTTCGCTTTAGCTTTAATTTTGTCTGTTTTAACTTTCTTAGACTCCAGTGTTTTAGGTCTTACTGCTACCACTTTCTTACCAGAGCACTGATGAGGGGACCTTCCCTCTATGTCACTCTCACACAATGCCATAAAAAGAAGCCTGTGAATGAACTTGTGCCTGAGCCTTTTCTCCTGCTTGAGTATCAGTCAGCATGTTCCTCAAGTAATTCAGAAAAGAAGGGTGACTTTCAGCTGTTTTCTATTGCTCCAATGCTTTCATTTTTTTTTTCTTAAGACCTGGCTGTCAAATTGTGTACCTGTGTTCCACCTTCCTCTTGTTCCTTGGCTACATTGCATGATTCAGCGCCCCCGTTGCGGAACATCCATTCCCAATATGGCAGCCTAAAGTGATAGTTGGCGATTTATCTGGCTGTTTCTGCAGAGTTCCAGACCCCTTTTGAAGAGGTAACTCTGTGGTTTACCCGAGTTTTGTTTTTCTTTATCTTACTTAATGCAACTGCCGCTTGGTCTGCTTTCTTCTGTTTCAATAGTTGAGGCTTTGGCTGTTTAAAGGAACTTGAGAGGAACCCTGAGACGCTCTCACTCGCTGTTATAAATATTCTCATTAACATTGTTTAAAATTATTGACCCCATTTTGTTATAATGGCTGCAGGTATGCAGCCATTTTGTGTGTTTTTTGGGGGGGCATCTGCATTTTCGTCAGCTGCAATCTGCTGGGAAGCAGTCAGTTAAGCCGATTCTTTTGCTCCGTCCTCCATTTTTTGCTTCTTTTTCTCTTCTATCTGAGGAGACTCATCCACATTAACAGCTTCCTCCTCAGGAGGTTTTGTCTCTTTTTGTGTGTGTAGTCTCCATAAATCAAGCTTTTTAAAGTAGTCCATCAGATTGCTAAAGACAAAAACTATATCTAGCTGGATAGGCAGGAAATTTAAAAACTGAGGTGAAGGCACAGGAGTCAACAGTATTAATGGGAAAGAATCTTGGACTTTGGAACTCCTGTTATGTATGCTGGCAGTTGTGGGGAAACCCAAATGTGTGGATTTCTCCTCCATCCAGAGAAGTAATGCCTTCTGTTAAGCAATACACCTAGTGTTTACTATTTTTTCTATGTCAGGTTAACCTGTTTCTATATACTTGGACATTTCAATTTACCTACTCCCTTGCTGTCTTCTACTATGTTTTCTGAAGTTAACATCATAGTGTACTGTATTCAGTGATAAATAATTTATGATCTATATTGTTGTCCACTGTCCTGGAATATCATCAGGTGGGGATGGCAGAAGAGAGAGAGAGACTAACAGAAATAGAGAGACAGAGAGATTCTTACCTCTTGGAGGCACGGGGGTGAATGGTATGCTCTGGGACAGCCTCATCAAATTATTTCTTTCAACAGCTGCAAAGAAAAGACAGAGAAATTAGTTGTGGTCAAGAATACTATACATTTTGTTATGATTCACAGCTTTCGGAAACTGACCTGAGTAGTAGTAGGTGGTATCCATGATGGGCTTAAAAGGAGAAGCAATACCTTAAAAGAAATTGAGGCATCATTATTATTATTATTATTATTATTATTACACCAGTCCCATGTTTAAATCCATAAATATATAATGCTATAAAATGAAATAGCACTTTACATTTAGTCTGATTACATATTAACTGGTAGTTTCACAAGGGATTACTTTCTCTGTGTACAACAACTTATTTTAGATGAAAAAATGGTCTGCTGATGTGATGCTCAAAACACTAGAAAACAGAAGCACCAATGAAATGGTATAAATTTAGTTAGGCTTGTCCTAAATTTAAAAGCAAGGATTACATATCCTCACAACCCTGAAATTGTTACTAATAGACTATTTTGCCAACAGCTTACCATTCAATGCATCTTCCTCAGAAGACCTGTAAGAGACAGACATCCCATCAAGAACCGATTGTTACTTCCACTCTTTATATCTCATTATGCTATTTCATAAGAACATAAAAGGAGGATCTTCTGAATCAGACCAACAGTCTATCTAGTTCAGCATTCTGATCCCAACAGTGGCCAATCAGGTGCCCTCAGGAAACCCACAAGCAGGATGTCAAGTGTGATACCACTGCTTAAATTGCCCAGCAAATGCTACTGAGCCTCTGATACTGGATGTCACATACAGCCATCATGACTATTTGTTCTGGTTGTTTTACTCTGCTTTTAATACAAATTTGTGCAAACACTTTCTTTTTCAAATACTAAAATTGAACACCTTTGTTTTTTAAAAAACAAAAACAAAATTAATAGCAATGTATGTTTTCCACAGCCCTGCTTCAGAGCATTTCTCTTACGAATCCCCTGCCATACTGAATTAGCAGGGGTGAACGTTACTTTGGGGTCAGTTATCTTGTGTGTTTAAACACTTTCATCTTGCCAAGTATTTTAGGATACACTCATTACAGTAAACAATAAGGATGCAAAACAGTAAACTTCACTTTCCCCAGAAAACTGTCACATTTTCATATAAGTAACTTTTGCTGGTTTCCCCACCACCACTATTTTCTGTTGGTGACATATATAAATTAATTATAGCCTATAATACCCCATGTTTACAGCTTTCTTCCACCTCAATTCAAACATTAGTTTTGTAGTTTTCAAAACAGAGGTTAATTATCCCTTGTACCCTCAGTGAAGATGTCTGGGTTTGGATTCACCAAACCTAGAAAGCACTACAGCCAATTAAGAATTTGTGTTCTGCCAGTAGTATTCTCTATTAGCTAATTGTGTTATTGCCAATTCACACTGTAAAAACACACATTATACCAGAACTGACTGTACAATACAAGACAACTGTAAAGAGATTTTACAAAACCTGGAATTTTCTAATATCTAATACTTTATTGTATATACAGTTTATCAAAGAAAGTCAGCAAGAAGCTCTGGCTCTATAATACTTGGAACGGTAGTATGTAATTACTATCAATATTCAACAGACCTGTTACTCAGGTTGAAGTAAAACCACCAGGATTAATCATATATTTCAGCTTCCCCCAAAGTGGTGCTCTGGAGATGACATGGACTAAAACTCCTATCATTCCCAACCAGCATGACCATCACAGAGCACTCAGCTGCCAAAGGGCAATATGAACAACAATTTCAGTTCTGAGTGCTGGTCTTCAGATCAGCACTATCCACCACATATTAGCAGGCTAAAATGGAGTCTCAAAAGTTTGCAGAACTACAAGTATATGTATGCACCAGAAAAATTAGTCCTTGATATGGTAGCCAAAGTCAGAGTTAATAACAGTATGTGATTCAATAGATTCAATGGGTTCACCCTAGCTGGGGGTTAACAATAGGATTCAGGCGCCTAACAGGTTCAGTACTGATAGAGACTTTACTTACATTTGATTGCTATATGAAGGTAACCAATCCTACAAGGAAAAAAATAAGAGTACATATCCTTACTATGTAGTACACAGCTTAACTGAAAGATTTAGAGGCAAGGTGTTACACCTTTTTGAGAGCAAGAAGTCTGTCAAGGATTTTAAAAGTGATAGGCTTTCTAGCCTCAGAATGATTTTCTGTTGATAAAAATCAATCAGTCAATTAACCAAACACCCAATTTGCTCACCCCAGGTTGATAATGGAGAGTCCAGCTGGTTCCTTCAATATATACCTGCACCACAGAATGACAGTGACTACAAACATCTCATTCTGTTAGCATGCAATAAGATGCAATGAAGGTGCAAACAGCTACCATATAGAGATGAAGTAATGATGTTCTTCTTGAAGACCTTTGACAATTTGCACTTGCCCTGACCTGCACCCATCCTTCTATTTAGTATGGCAAGGACAAATATGTCCAGCAGGTTTTTAAAGGAATTCAAGAGAAGCAATAGCTGCCAGTTTGAAAACTATCACTAGAGTAGGACACAGTTTGCAATGAACTCCAGTGGGTACTGATATATGCCCTGTCTTTGAACTACTACTGTGGTTCAAGCATAGTCCTTTTAACAATCAAAAGAAGCAATGAAAAATCAGCACTATATTTTACTCACTGTGAGTAAGGCTGCCTTGGAATCTACCTGATGAGATTCTTCAACAGACGTTCTTCTGCTCTTATTGTGCACTAAAAATGGAGTTACAGTATACAGTATCAAGTTACTTTATATAATACAGTATATTTCTGCCAATGAATTAATGACAGTATACATGGCTCTTCTCCCCCAAACCCTGTAAGGCAGGTCAAGCTAAAAGAGAATGATAGACACAAGATTATCCCATGACTTTCCTGGCTTAGTGGGGACTTAAGCTCAGATCTCCCAGTTTCCAGGTTAGGCCAACAATCTAACCACTACACCCCACCGGTCCTCATTCGGGTAAGCTTGTTGAATGGATTGCTCAGCTACATTTTGACCAAATGCTATTAAATGAATTTGTACATTACCATGCTGCAATAAATGTATCTTTAATAGACTGATTCAAAAGTGAGATAATTGAACAATTTAATAAACAAATAAGGCTTTGGTTACAAACAGCCATGTGATTAAGCTTAACAACACAACGCAAGTATTATAGACGTGGCAAAATTTCTTTGAAACTGAGGAAGCCTTCAACAGTTTGCTTGCGTCAGCGTGACACTGGTAGTCTACCATTTCAAATAAAGAAAGGGTGAAAATCTACTTTGCACATCCAAAGTCATGGGCATACTTAAAGAAGCTTTTTGGGTATCAATTGAAAGCTATAAGTGAACAGAATACTACAGTGGGCCCCCTGGTATCCACTGGGGTTTGGTTCCAGGACCCCCCCCCCCACAGATACCAAAATCCGTGGATGCTCAAGTCCCATTATATACAATGGTGTAGTAAATGGTGTAGCTTTTTGGAATTTTTTTTGGGGGGGGGACATTTTCAAGCTGTGATTGGTTGAATCCGTGGATGCAGAACCCATGGATACGGAGGGCCGACTATACTTATATTAAAACAAGAGACCACACTTATTATTTTGGATCTTTGGTCTGATTCAAAAAAGTATTTCATAAACAAAGAATGGTGCTGCTTCCTTCTCAGCCTCACCAATTCATACTGGTCCCAAGCTTTAGTTGACAGATAACTACAATGCCCTGTACTACAAATCTTAACCAAGGAGCATTTATTTTATGAACTGTTTTGTGCTAATACCACTTTATAGAATTCAGAGGTTACAATCTAAAGTGCTTATGATACTTACTTTGCTCTGAGCGTGCTGCTAATGAACTTCCACGATCATCAGTAAAGCTACCACATGAACTAATAGGCCTCAGGTTGCCTTCTGTATTACTGTTGCCCTATGTATTAAACAGGTAACCATGTTATCAATGATTATTCTACTACAACATGTGCTTTGTGTTACCAATGTGTTATGCAATACTTTAAAAGGGATTCATGCAGATACCCTTGCTTTTAGAAGTGACATGTAAATATTAGTCTCTATGGTATTTCATGCAAGGATGAAAAGCGGGAATAAAACAACTCTAAATTTTACCTGATCCTTAGTTGTTTCCATACTTTCCAAAATTGCTTTTCTGAAGTCTTCTTGTTGCTCCTACAAAAGTTAGGGATAAAGATATTTTTTTAAAAATTAAGTGGCATATTTTCAATTTTAAAAAATATTAAGTCTGAATTACACCACTTATTTGTAGCTCAGAAATTGTCTGTGGTTCCAGTTTCCCCCTGAGTGATACACTTGAGCTCTTACATTAAGCTGAAATACTTTAAAATTGCTTTTGCAGATTTTAGCTCTTGTCTAGAGGTCCTTGCTTTATGTTCTGGTGTGCCTGTGGAATGCTATCAAGAGAAACAGCTCCTTCCCACAAACCTAGTTTGGGCCATCCTGCACATATGTTTTGTACAAAACATCATTTCAGAAAACAGAGCAAGAAAGGGGAAATACCAGAAACACAACATTGGAAATTCTTGAGTGCGTATGGGATTGCTCCTAAACTTCCAGGACTGCTTCTGTCCTGAAATTAAAATTGCTTGCATATGGATGTCTTCTTGGTGTGTGCTTCTTTCACAGAATGTTAAAACAAAGAAAGAGGACTTACACCATGGTCAAAAAATTTGGCCACCTAGCCCAGTGTTGCTTATTTCTGACTGGCAACTGCTTTCCAAACAGCTGCTACCTGAAGATGCAGATAAATGAACCTCCAGCCTTCTGCATGCAAAGCATGTGCTCTTCTATTGTGTTGTGTCTCCTCCCCAAACTCTCAACAAATCTCTGAACCTGGAACTTTCTAACTTACAGCCAAACTACTATGCTTACATAGGATCCTGCTACTTAATAAAGCAGTTGACCGTTACTCCAACATGACAATGAATGCACATCTACTTGTAGTGCAAGCCAACTCCCATATCAGCTTATCCCATCATTGAATGTTCATAGTGGTTACTCTCTTACCTTAATACTATCACTTTTTTCTTTATTTTTAACCACTGTCTCTTTATGTCGTTGCAATTCCATGCTATCTCTGTGACCTGTGGTACCACCACCATGTAGAGAAATAAAAGTACAGATTTAGAGAAAAGCACCAAACAGATGTAAATTCTTATTAAAATGCTGCTGGAATCCCAAAACAAATAGAATTATATTTTAATGGCAGGTTAATTTAGGAACTATTCCTTTTCCTACATAAAACTACATCACCATCGCAGTGAGGATGACCTAGAAAAATCTCTCTCTCTAAAATGCAGAATTAAGTGTTGATATTTTTTCTAAACGTAACTATGAGTAGAAAAAGCAAGTTCAGTATTATAGATTTTCTAAATATAAACTTCATCCTCAAAGGATAAGGAAAAAAACAATTATAGGTATATTGTATGTTCTTCATCTTAACTCATGAACACCATTCAGAATACATAGTGCCTCTCTAAAAAAACATCCAGAATGTCAATGCAGTAGCAAATTGGTATTGTGTTGAATTGCCCTTGTACTACCTGCCGTTCATGTACTGAATGTGATATTTGCAAAGAACCACACATGCACAGAGGCTAAGGCATATTTGCCTGAATCATGAAATCTGTATGTGATTTACAGATCACATGATTCAGGTTAATGCACATGGGATTTTCAAATTTATGCAAATGAGAAAATGACAGCATGAAGAGTGACTGAGGTCTTCCCCCTTTCGAGTCATTATAAATATGTCCACAAGGCTACTTTCCTCCATCCAACATTCTACAAAGCCAAATGATAAGGATGAAGATTATATTATGAACAAGACAGACTAGCCCAGCACCAAAGCGTTTGTTCTAGAAAAATTAGTGCAATTATACAGCTTGCTAGTTGGTGAATTAAATTTAGACTTTTTATAAACCTTCTGTGTCATTAGCTTTGTTAAAATTCATTGTATGTTTCAAAAATAAAGCATACATTGGATTACAGTTATCATTAACGTTCAAAAATGTGGGGGCGGGAGGGAGAGAGAATCACCAGTTAAAACACATAAATGTGACTAGACATACATTTGCTCAGAGAGAAGAACTGAAAAGTATCATTTTAAAAGCCTTAACAAGGTTTAGTTAAACACCCACCAATATTACAAGTGTCTATTCAAGACTGTTCTAGACTCTATGTGAACACAGCTCATACTGTGCAGGGTGCATATGCTGTGTGAGACTGGGATCACATTCATGAGCCATCTCCAGACCTGCCTAACATTCTTGTGTTAGATGTCATATCTGAAGGCAGTCTCCACATTTAAATCCTACTCGTGCATGTCAGATGTTCCCATGTTTAAGCTCCTATTTGAAAGAGACATCTAGCATCATGTAATGGGGCCAGATATTATTTTGATCTATCATGGCCAGCGGTTATGCTGGCTGGGAGATTCTGGCATTTACACTTGAATTTTTTCTCAGGTTCTCTTTATCACAACACACTGTCCACTGTAGCTTTTTCCCAGGCTTTGTCTTCCACAATATGTTAGCTATACAAAGTTAGAGACACATCGGCACAGGGGCCAGGACTATCCTGACAGAACTTTCCTGTTAGTAGTGGTGCATCTAACCCAAATGTGACGAGGACGTAAGTTAGTAGGACAACAAAAAACACCCCCTAGAAAATGTTTATTCTACACACACAAAAACACCCTCTAGAAAATGTTTATTCTACAAAAATATTCAAAATTAACTAAACATTGTCTTGACCATAATAAAAATTCCAAAACTGCTGTGGATGTAAAATCTTTCTTAAACCAACCAAAAAGGGACACAAAAATGTGTGAAACTTTCATGATATTAAGCTTTTTTCATTAGCCAAGATACTTAAAAGCATTTCATTAGTACATATTTCTTCCCAGTGTTTTAACAAACAAATCTATCACTGTTTTGAGCAGTTTTAAAGTCAAAACTTAAAACACAACTTGCATAACCAGCAAACTCAGAACATTTTTACTATTAAAGAGAATATACAAAATGCTGAAGGTTTTTATTTACTTGAGCGCTCTATTTTAGAAACTATATTCAAAAAACACAAAGCTTGCCAAAACAGTGGTAGATAATAGACCAAGCAGAATGTAGTAGAATTATAGCACAGCAGAACCCTTGAGTTACACAAGCAAGTGTCACAAATACATTGTCTGATAACAATTTGAGGAAGAGACAATATTTTTATGCAGACTACAATATTCAAAAGAAACATTTTCAAAATCAGTTGCTGAAGTCGGACTCCTCTAAATTCAAGCACTGATCTGCAACATTTATAGCTAGAATTAAAATCTTTTAATCCTGAATTACTTTATGTCTGAAAAATATTGTCTACAGCTCAGATTTATGAAGAACTTTCACTTTTACACTTTTATAAAGAAAGAACCACTTGAAGAGCTTGAGAAAATTAAAAGCAAAGTGCAACCTGCAACCAAATTCCACCAAAGCATACCATACAAGTCTTGATATTCAAACCTTGCAATTTCTGAAGATGTGCAATGCCGTTGGAAGCACTATAGCTCTTTCTTGATGTTTCTGGAACACTTCTAGGAAATCCTTCAATATTCAGTGTCCTGTTCAAACCACTACTTGGGTCAACTCTGACCTCAATAGTAGATGATAACTGTAATTTATTTTTGTCATCATTCTTCACCAACTTGGAAGAGGAATGGTGATTCCATTTGTCCGAGCAGCTTCCGCTATGAGTATCACTTTCATCACAAACAAATCCACGGTTAACATATCCTCCAACTTCAACACAGGATTGAGAGGTGGTGACACAAGGAACAGAACCAGAAGTCATGGAATCACAGCAATTAATAGCTACTTTTGGAAGCACACAGTTTAGCTTGTTATACTTACCCACAAATGCGCCAAATTCAACAGCATTCTCTCCATCACCAGCCTTCAGGACTATAACTTCATTATTCCTTGTGGCATGTTCTAACTGATTTTTACAACTTGGCTGAGAAGGAGTGCTAACAAAAAATTTAGCTGTTGCAGATGCTAGATGTGGCATACTGTTTAAAGAATTGCCTGTCTTTTTATTTTTATTACTGCACTTTGATAAGTCTGTACCCTGTACTCTTTGACGAAGTTCTGGGGGAGAAAGAGCTCTTGGAACTAAGGCACTACCCAAGGAACCTGCCCCTGGAAAGTTGAATTCATCCCCCTTGGGGAGACCAATAATCTTATGTCCAGAATCTCTTTCATCTTGCATAGAAATGTTGCACAGTACAGCATTATTACTCTCAAGGCCGCCTTGGGGAAAAGAAGATCCAAACACATTGCCAATACTGTGCTTTCTCCACACAGAAGATCGTAGTGGACCATCATCAATGAGGTTCTGTGTCAAATGTTTCGAAATACTTAATTCCCGTGTAATTTCATTGTGAACCTTGCTAGCCTCTGAAGCCTTCTGCGCAGTTAATGTCTTTAAGGTATCCACAGTAAGAGCAGACAGGTCCTGTAAGTGGCCTATTTGGGTATCTAGAGACTGCAATGAACGTTTGATATAGTTGACTCTGTCTCCAACCTCCTTGATTTGGATGCACATTTGCTCAACACTGGAGAGGAAGAAGAAAAGACAGCCAAATATGTTTTCACTGTAAGCTAGAAATCTGCAAACTGTGCTGCAACAGGACTGCAAGTATATCATAAGAAATAATTAAGGTCTTGAGGGCTAAAGCAATCACGACAGAAAGTAACCAGAAATCACTTCCTGCTTGTTTGTTTTTAAAGGCGTCTCCTGGGGCTAAATTGGCCTGGGGTGTCCAAAATCATAGCAAAAATGCCCCTCATATCCCTCCACAAAAAATATGACAGATTTTTTAAAATCGCTGTAGGCTCTGGGGTTCACAAAAATGGTCCTTGGGCTGTATGCAAACATGTGTGCCTGACCCTGATATAGTGGGACATCCACTCAAATGACTGAAGAAGTCAAGATGGCTCATAGATCATTAATGAGATTTTACCACCACCACCCAAAAAAACCTGCATAAACTATGGCCTATCAAGGTGGATTTAGCCCTTCAATATCTTACAGAGGCTAAGATAAGCAATTAAAAAAAAGGTTGTTTATCAAGTTGGGCCACATTCAACTTGGAGTGCAACAATGATCTACAACAGTGCTACTCAATGTGGTAGGCCCTACAGGAGTGCTGGTCTCTGAGCCACTGACTGATGGTACCTAAAGAGATTTCAGCAAAGAAAAGAAAATACCTATAGCTAATGGCACAAATATGGTGCCAGTCCCTGGCACATTGGGAAAGAAAAACAGTTGATGGCTCTTCACATCAAGTACCTGAGAAACAATGGTATACAATTTTCCAGCTATCTAGATAATCTTAAAAGGTAGGCTTGTAACACCTATAAATCCTTTAGGTTTACACAGCTTAACATTTCTGGACTAGAGCACACCTGATCAGATGTATGGATTGTCCTCTGTCCTGGCAGAAGATATATGCTATAGCTTACAAACACCATAGACTGAAATTCAGAGTGACTGAATTAATTAATCACATAAGGTCTTATACCAGGACCTTTGACTTTTCTCCCATTATATACAATAATCAAAGGTGATAATAATAAGTTATCAACTTTAAGAACTATTTTAAATGAGTCATTTTTCTTTTATCTTGTATACATGTAAAAGTCACAAAGATATGCTACAGACCAACTTGGCTTCTTGCATTTAGTAATCATTTGACCTCACATTTAGTATGAGGTCAATCATTTGTCCCCCACCCCTCCACCCCAACGATTTTTTACATACATGTACATGACAGACTTGTGAACTTCACATGCCTGACAAAGCATGCTTTAGTTCTTAGTCTAAAGAACCATGTGCTATGAGACTCCAGTTGAGTTCAGATAATTTCTGGCTTCTTTGCAGGCTGCTTCTATACTAACCCTCCTTCTTTTTTTCTTTTTTTTCTTTTTTTTTGGCAAACAAACATAAAATAGCTAAGTAGTTTAAAATACTGTAATTTTAGTGGACCATGGCAAGCAAAGGTTTGCATGTTCATACTGGCAGCAATAAACTGGCTAACAACATCCTCTATATTTCTACTAACTATGCTGCTATTTGCATCTATGCTATTTACTCTTGGGTAAAAGAAGAGATTTAAAATAAAATGTGCAGTGGGGTGCCACAGGGTTCTGTCCTGGGCCCAGTGCTATTCAACATCTTTATCAATGACTTGGATGAGGGAATTAGGGGCATACTTATCAAATTTGCAGATGACACCAAATTAGGAGGAGTAGCTAATACCCTAGAGGACAGGATCAAAATTCAGAATGACCTGGATAGACTGGAGAGCTGGGCCAAAGCTAACAAAATGAAATTCAATACAGAGAAATGTAAGGTACTGCACTTAGGGCGAAAGAATGAAATGCATAGATATAGGATGGGGGAGACCTGGCTGAACGAGACTACGTGCGAAAGGGATCTATGAGTCCTAGTAGACCACAAGTTGAACAGGAGCCAACAGTGTGATGCGGCAGCTAAAAAGACCAATGCGATTTTGGGCTGTATCAATAGAAGTATACTGTCTAGATCAAGGGAAGTAATAGTGCCGCTCTATTCTGCCTTGGTCAGACCTCACCTAGAATACTGTGTCCAGTTCTGGGCACCACAATTCAAAAAGGATATTGACAAATTGGAGCGTGTCCAGAGAAGGGCAACTAAAATGGTGAAAGATCTGGAAACCATGCCTTATGAGGAGAGACTTAGGGAGCTGGGTATGTTTAGCCTGGAAAAAAGACGGTTAAGAGGCGATATAATAGCCCTGTTTAAGTATTTGAAGGGGTGTTACGCTGAGGATGGAGCAGGCTTGTTTTCTGCTGCTCCAGAGACTGGATGCAAGCTCCAGGAACAGAGATTCCACCTCAACATTAGGAGGAACTTTTTGACAGTAAGAACTGTTCAGCAGTGGAACACACTCCCTCGGAGAGTGGTGGGGTCTCCTTCCTTGGAGGTCTTTAAACAGAGGCTGGATTGCCATCTGTCGGGGATGCTTTGATCAAGATTTCCTGTGTGGCAGGGGGGTTGGACTGGATGGCCCTCGTGGTCTCTTCCAACTCTACAATTCTATGATTCTATGATTGCCTGATAAAAATATGCAAAATCTAATCAATTAAACATTTCCATCATTGTCAAATAGCTGAAATGGAACTAGTGCCCTTTTATAAGTTGGCTACCCTGAATAAAAATGCAATGTTTAATGTTAATTCATAACATTACTACCGTTCAGAGGTTACTCTAATTCTCTCTTCACTTCCAGAATGGAATTTATCATCCTTTTCATTGAAATACATCTCAACACATAACTCTTCAAAATCATGAAGTTTCTTTTGATCTTCTTCTGTTAGAAACAGTTCTGGAGAATGAAACAAAATCTGTTTTAGAACCCTGCCAAAAAGACAGGGTAAGGGTAATAGTATGAAGACAAGCTTTACCATGAAAGTGACTGGCACAGATTAAGTCCAAGTAAAAAGATAACACAATCCTATATAGGCATATTAAAAAAGAAAGAAAGAAACATATACATACATAAACTTTATACCAAGATTAAGTGCCTTGATACAGAAAATCCAAATGGCACCCCATGGTGGTGAAGATAAATAATAATCAAATTTAATTCTTATATAATGAATAAAACTGGATGGAATGTTTAGTTAAGATCTAGTAAGATTTACAACCCAAGAGATTATGACAATAGGTGGCACACCTGTACCAATCATGAAGTCTTGGTTAGTGATCAATTTTATAATAATCTTCCCCAGGACATATCTTACTATGAAGAAAAGCAAAGCAATTTGCCTGAGGCAGCACCAGTAGCAGGAAGTACGGGTAGAGACTGGGGTGTGGGGAACTGATGTTTGCAGCACTCTTCTGGTCACAGGGTGCATTAGGAACAGGCCGATGGAGAGACCCCTCAGGATCCTCCCACAACTGCTTTTCTCAAGACATCCCATGACCAGGAGAACACTGCAGATATCATTTTCCAGCACTCCAATCTCCAGCATTTCAAAATTGCTTCAGACAGGGTGCTGCTAATCTGCAAAGGTAGTTTTTGAGGATCATGTCTAGTCATTAATGACCATAAACATGAATCCTCAGCAGCTACACGTTTGTAAGTCCATCTTACAATCTCATAACTGCTAAACAGGATGCCAGTCACATTAAGTCATCTTCAGCATATCCTCCTTTGATTTGGGCGCAATCCACACTACACAAACAATCCAGTTTGAAACTGGATTATTTGCCATAGCTCCTTCCTATGGATTCTGGGATTTGTAGTTCAGTGATGCACCAGCACTCTTTGGCAGAGAACGTTAAAGACTTTATAAAACTACAAATCCCAGGGTTCCATAGGAAGGAGCCATGGAAAATAATTCCATTTCAAACTGGCTTATATGTTTGAAATGTGTGGATTTGGCCTCATAAATAAGGTAAAATATTAGTTCCCGTACTCCCAAAATAACTGAAACATCACTCCTAATCTGTTATAGGAACTGGAGAGGGGCATTTTTTATTAAGCTCGAGGAGAGCTAGCATGATGTAGTGCTTTGAGTTTTGAACTATGACTCTGGAAACCAGGTTTTGAGTCCCGCCCCAGCCATGGAAACCCACTGGGTGATCTTGGACATGTCACACTCTCTCAGCCTCAGAGGAAGGCAAAGGCAATCCCCCTTGAACAAGTCTTGCCAAGAAAACTCTGTGACAGGTTCACCTTAGGGTTGCCATAAGTTGGCAACGACTTGAAGGCACACAACAACAACAACAACAACAACACATAGCCAGACTTCTCATACAACAACCAATCCCTGTATTTTACATAACAGAAAGAATGGACAACATTGCATATTTTTTATAAGATCTTACTTGGCCCATCTGAAGTTTTGTCTTTCTTTCTTTGCTTGCATATACAACAGAACAGGGATGCCATATGACTCAGAATAATGAGAGGAGGGGGGAGGATAGGTTTCTCATGATAAGCCATAACGAAATGATAACGCTGGTATTTCCATACAATGTTGGAAATAGCTTTCACTTGTAAATATACGTTGCTAAAAAAGAAGAAAAAGTTCAAGTGTTTTAATACGAAAAATGGTCTTTGAACCTACTAACAGTCATTTTGTATTCTCATCTATACAATACTGGAAAATGGTACAGAAAAGCTACCATTAGTGGATCTTCTTCACATGATACTACAAGCATCAATTTACTGATCAAACTATCATATAAAATGGGTACTTACTTGAAAAAGGCGATGAGCAGATTGACCATGATAATGTACTGTACAAAAAGGTAGACAGACTGAAGAAATGGTGTCAGCCATGATCCTGTCACACACAGTCCTTTCACTTCAGAATTATTTGCGCATACTTTGTGGATAAAAATTAAAATGTTTATTAGATTGTTGCAGTTTTCTTGAAGATGCAAATATGAAACAAGTTTTTTAAAAATAGCATTCCAAATATGTTGCTGCACAAAATTACTGAAATTCAGTGTTTTGGGATATTAACATTTCAGTGCATACGCATGTCAAACACATATAATCTCAGCCCTAACTAGAGTCAATTCAATGAAATGAATATGACTTGTTACTCATCACAACTGTCATTGACTTCACTAAGTCTACTATAGTTGGAACTGAAATTGGATTATGCCCATAATCCTAAAACTCTGGTCACTGAGAAGTTTGTTTAATTAAAATATTTATAAGCTGCTTTCACAGCAAGTCTGCCCAAAGGCTCATCTACACAAGCCAGGATACGACGGCTCCCCTTAGTGTATCCTAGCTGCAGGCCCATTGCTCCCCCACTACCATCTCCAAATGGTACAGAGTCCAGACAGACACGCCAGCCCAATGCTACAGGTGCCATCTCCTGCGCTCTCCCAGAAGCAAGGAAGCTGCTCCGCAATAGGTGACCAAGGCCCCCTGCATGTGCCAAGCCTTGGTCACATGCTGTGGAACCCCTTCCTGCTTTAGAAGAGTAAGACAGACCAGCACCTGCAGCAACCTGCCGGCCTGCCAGGACGGGCTCCTGCAAACACGCGGGGCCCAATCTGTTCCTTCCTGGTGGGAACAGATGAAAGCAGGTTTTTTTTTATATAATGCAGTAAAGGGCCCTATCCTGTCTTCCCCCGTCTGAGCCCCATATTTGCCCTGGGGGTGGTAAGGACTGCCCAGGAGCAGAATGGGGCAAAATCTCTGCATTATCAGGATTGCAGGGCTCTAAGACAGGGGCAAGACAGGGTATATTACCCTTGTAGACAAGCCCCAAGATGACATACAATGGCTGCAATCCAGCATCCTTTAGTATAGTGTAAATATCTGCATGTGGCCTTATGCTACACTGAGTCACCCCGCATGGCCATTCTATGCTTCATGGCAAGCAGACAGGATCAGAAAAGTGTCTGGCTATGGCTGCGCAGGGTGGTTTCTGGGGCTTTTCATTAAGTTGGAGGGGGCTCTGGCTACCTCAGAAGGGGGTAGGGAATATCAGCCCCCGCAGCACCTGAAAAAAGACATCCACACATGTAAGGAAAGCTTATGTGTATGTATGTCCCTATATACACTACATAAAGGCACCAGATCCTGTTTGAGCTTGGATGCTAAGCAGGGTTAGACCTTGGATGGGAGACTACCAATGAATACCAGGTGCTGTAGGCTATATTTCAGAGGAAGGAACTGGCAAAACCAACTTGGATTATTCCTTGCCTAAGAAAACCCTATGAAATATGAAAGGCGACTTGAAGGCACACACAAACACATCCTTAACAGAATGCCTGCCAATAAAAGAATGCAAAACTTTTATTTAAAAACGAAATCACAGCATATTTATTTATTAAATTTATACTCTGCATTCCCACAATTTAGCACAGTAGTTGATAGCAAAACATTTTTGCCTCAAACATGTCTGAAGGATGAAGGATTTTTAAAAATGGATTTTAAAGAAGTTTTATATCAGATATTAAGCATGTTCAAACATTTCATTTATATTTTTATTAAAAAAATCAATCACCTGGTTTCAAAGACTATCTGAATGTAAGACATGTATTGAAGTCTGCCAAGATAATCTATTAAAAATGAAACTTTGACAATCAAACGAAAACCTGGTTTCTACATAAGAGATAAAGCAAGAAGGGAGAAAAAAAACATACCATCAATTTCATAGGCATAAACTTCACCAAAGATCATCCAATAGGGCTGAAACACTATATCTTTTGCTAGAATCCAGGATGGTTCTTCGTTAGGATAAAGTATTGCCTTCCTGGGGACTCCAAAACTGAGCAGAACAAGTGCCATAATCACTACAATGTAAAACATGTTGGCGACCTGTTAAAAAGAGAATTTAGAGTGAGGGAAAATGAAAGAATTAATTCCCCCCTACACTTTACTTGTTTTATTGTTTGTTTGTTTTCAAATCATATATGAAGCTTTTCGTCATTCAGTCCTTCAAGAAACCAAAAGACCAGGGCCCGCATCCTGTCCACAAGATTGTAAGCTGTATTTAAGATTTTGCAACTTTTGTTTACAGTTATTTATGACTGAACATGACCCCAAAAACCTACCCCTTAACCCAGGCAACACCCCAACCAAAGGGTTTCATAGGCACTGCGGATCAGGGCCCAGAGAAATGACAACTGCAGCACTCTCCCAATCACAGGGCCTTTAAGTGGTTGTGGTGGACCTCAAGGGATCTTTCCAGCTGCCTGAATCAATGTATCCCAAGATCAGAACAGCACTGCAGTCATCATTCTCCAGCACCCAAATATGCAGTGCCTCGGAAACCCTTTGATTGGGGTGCGGCCCAGCTTAAGAGGTAGTTTTTTGGGAGGTAGCTATGACAACGTTCATGTCTATGTCTAGACATGATTTCACAATTGATGCAGGATCTGGGCTAAAATCTTTACTGTATCATTCAAATACAATGAGAACAACTAGGGTGGGGGGGGGGTTTCACCTGTCTGCTATGAATAGCTTATGGTCATAGGATGTTGACTTCCAAAGCAATATATGGGATCTGATTGACCTAGAATCCCAAGACAAGATACAATATTATATTTTACTTCTAAGCTGGAAGTAAGGGACTTCGAGACTGTGGTGCACGCGCTGGTAACCTCTCGTCTAGATTTCTGCAATGCGCTCTACATGGGGCTACCCTCGTGCTTGGTCCGGAAACTTCAGTTGGTACAAAATATGGCAGCCAGAGCATCAGGAACATCTCGGAGAGATCATATAACTCCAATATTAAAATCTCTCCACTGGCTGCCTATCAGTTTCCGGGCCCAGTACAAGGTGTTGGTTATTACCTTTAGAGCCCTAAATGGCTTGGGTCCAACTTATGTCCGGAACCGCCTCCTCCCATACAATCCTCCCCACGCACTCCGGTCCTCTGGGAGGAATCTGCTTCAGCCACAAAAATCTAGGCTGTCTGCAACCTCCCAGAGGGCCTTTTCGGTAATCGCCCCCAACTTATGGAATGGCCTGCCGAATGAGATCCGTCAGTTGACAAGCTTGAGTAGCTTTAAAAAAGCACTAAAGACGGATCTCTTTCGCCAGGCCTTTCCTGATTAGATCCCGGCCTCAGGAGCTCAGTCTCCTGGCTTTTTAAAATTATGTATATATTTGTTTTTAATGTGTTTTTAGTTAGAAGGTTTTAATCTTATTATGTTTAATGTCTTTTTATGGGGGAGGGTGGGGGTGGGTGGTGTTTTTAGTCATTATTATAATGTTTTAATTGTTGGAAGCCGCCCCGATTGTTTTTAGCAGAGGGGCGGGGTATAAATAAATATTATTATTATTATTATTATTAAGCTGAGCTGTCAAATTGGGCTCCCCACTTTGATCTCTAGATCCCTCTCTCCCTCTCTCTCTCTCTCTTTCACACACACACACACACACACACACACAAAAGTAACTTTTCCCAGCTCAGCATTTCAGTGAGCATTTGTGCTCACTGAAACACACAGATGGAAAATTTTACTTTTTTAGATTACAGTTTCCAGAATCTCCCAGCCAGCATGGCAAATGGCCATGGCTATGCTGGCAGGGATGTGGGGGTGCGGAGGTTCTAGGAATCGAGGTGCAGATAAGTAACTCTTTTGAGCTTTCCTAACATGAACAAAAAGCTGTGCATATTTGAATGTTTGTACAACTCCTATTCAATTTAACCAATCATGAAGAGGAAAACAAAAGTCTCAGAGCTTGTCTATACAAGGGGTGTGTGTGTGGACTGATGTGCACTAACACCAATTCAAAGCAGCTTCTATTTGTCTCAACTGTTTTTTGGCAAGATTGCAGGCATGCAAAACTATCTGTGTTCGTTATTCCAATACGCATGCCTGTGAATCACAATGGTGGGCATGAGTGAATTACTCATGTTTTTATTGTCATCAGTTGGTGCCGCCAAACAGTTTTTTTAAGCATATTTACATTGTGAAAGTGGGATATTCTGCCTAAATAAATAGAAAAAGGGGGGGAAGGCTGTTTTGTCAGCACACAACTGCTATGGCGAAAATCTAACATGGCGGTTCTGGGCGCTTGCCTTGTTAGCAAACTCCGCCCCCTATGCACATCTGACCAATCAGCTTTCCACTTCTGCACTTATTGGGAATGTGCACCAAAGCAAATTGGTTGTCCCAATGAGCAAGAATGCACACTTGCAGCAGAGTTTTTAAAAAAAACTTCAGGAAAAACCAAAGGCTTTTCCTGCAGAGCTTTTGGTGGATTTTGTCCCCTCCTTCTGAATATGGCAGACTGATGCAGGATGGCATTTAGACAAATCGTATTCTCCTCAAATTCTATGAGGAGCATTTTTGCTGTTTAGACAACCCCTCAAATGTACTCATGTTCACATTAAGGAGACCCACAAAGGCATCTGCAATATATATATAGTAGAAGATCACAACTGTTCCCATCTCTTCTTTGTGTTCTACATATCACTTTTCAGAAGAGCTTACATACATATGCCTAAATATATTTGATTCACATCTGTATCTGTATCTGCTTGAGAAACAAAAGGTGGGAACTGGGTAGACTTAATTTTGGCACTGCTCCATACTCAGCATCTTCCCAGCAATATAATGCCTCATACATTGAAAGTAAAGTCTGAACTACTCCCAAAAGTTGTGAAATGTGCAACCTCAGCTATACTAACAAATGGCAAACTAACACTACATAGGTAGCCAGCAGCCAAAGGGGGAAAAATAACTTTGTTGCTATTTGTGGATGTGCTTCATGCTCAGTTTGCATTTAAAATACAATTAATATCATACAAGTTTGAACTTTAAATACAAATAAAAACACATCACAACTTTATTTGTATTGAAAAAAAGAACTTACCATTTTCCCAATCATCATGACGTAAGGTCCAGCATGTTGGTTTACAGCCAGAAAATCCAGTAGTCGCACATACCAAAAGATTATATTCAGGCAATAAGTTAGTCTTCCAGCAACAAAAACATAATTTACTTCGTACGTTTTTTCATTGAAGTTCCCTTTTGCTCCAAATCTTAGTATAAAACCAATGAAGAAGGTGATAATGGCTATTGTATCACTGACGTTGAAGTAATCACTGAACCACACTTTAATCTTCTGACTAATCTTCCCAGCCTCAGACATAAAGATCTGTGTTAAAAAATAATAAGAAATTGAGCACAGTCAGCTTTGTCCTATATCAAGGACATTAATGACCAGATCACATAGTTATACAGTGGGCCCTTGGTAGTTGCTGGGGTTTGGTTCCAGCTGCCCCCCCCCCAGTGGATGTTCAATTCTCATTATATACAATGGCATAGTAAAATGGTGTCCCTTATATAAAATGGCAAAATCAAGGTTTGGAATTTTGGGGCAGGGGGAATATTTTCAAGCTGTGGGTGGTTGAACCTATGGATACAGAATCCATGGATACAAAGGGCCGATTGTATATACAAGCCATGTTTAATGCAAAAAAGGTAGTGAAGCCACAATCCGAAGTTCTTCTACAAAGTAGTTATAAATGATATTGGTTCGCACTCACTATAGTTTGAATTGGCACACATATAACACAAAGCCATGGTTAAATCTAGCAAAGGAAGGGAGAAAGGAATTTGAACCAGGAAAGGGTGGGAGGAATGCTCATGTTTCCCTACAGCAGACTCTTGATTGATAAACTATAGTTTTAAAGCAATCATTAACACTTCAATACACTTCAATATCCTTATTGTAAGCTGCCTTGACTCCCATCTTGGGAGAAAGGGATAGAAATCCAACAAATAAATAAATAAATAAATAAATCCTTCAGTAATTAAGCCAAAGTACCTATCATTGAAATAACTGCATATTCCTTTGGCTATCCCTGTCTCACTTTTCATTTCTCATATTCTGTTGCCTTCTCTGTGTGAACCCCTTGGGCCTAGTCAAAGCCTGTTCTTTATAAAGCATTACGTACCAATTGGTGCTATAGAAATTAATAAAACAATAACAAAATCATCATTTATCATCTGGACAGGTCCACAGAAGTAGCAAAATTAGAGAAATGTAAGCACTAGTCCTAGCCCTATGCTTCATATCAGAAAAACTCTCATCACTAAGTTTGGGAACTATGGTTGGCCTTCTGTTAGTGGCGTATACAGGTGTAAGTCAACCTTACACCTGCATATGTCTCTTTCTGGTCAATGCGAAGGTCAGTATTCCACTCCTTCCTCCAATGTCCTCCAGACCTACCGCAAAGTCACTGCAAGCCCACCCTTCGTCATTCCATTCCTGGTGAAAGGGGAGGGGGATCAGAGAAGTGTCTGATTATAGCTCCATAGCTTGACCTGAAACGATTACATCATCCCCTGAGACCTTCAGAAGACCTCCGTGGGAGACATAATCATTTCACGTCTGGCTACAGAGACACACACACATATGCTTTTCCAATTCCCCACCACTTTCAACAGGCATGGAATGGCCTTGGTGGTGGTGATGGTGAGGACTGGAAGGACTCTATAGCAGGTTCAGGGATCAGTGATGCACCAGCTGTTGCATAGTTCCACATGTGGAACTATTACACTATGCTGGACCATACAGGATTGAGATCTATATGTGAGGGATAATTCTCAGTAATATATCAATATAACTGGCTTCTTATATCTATTAGTCCATATTAGACTTCAGTGACTTCACCACAATGTAGACACACAGATAGTAACAATGCAAGTGTAGAAGATGCAACATGTTTTAATACTAGCCATGAATGGATAAACTTCATAAGGAGGTAGAAGCAAAGCACAAGATAGAATCAGTGTGTGCTTTCCTATGTAGCTCACTGGATATGCCTAGTTCACTTTGGGACCTCTAAAATGCTGACACCTCTCATACAGGGCTTCAATATGCATGAATAGCATGCACAGGCAAATTGCACACCTGACTCTTACACTGTATAGGGGATATCAATAGTGTGGTTTCAGCCCTTGCACACTGTATTTTAGATGCACATCCCAGTGCAAAATGAAAACCTACCTCACGGATTTTCTCAATAGCCAATGTGAAAATGTATGAAATGACAATCCATTCTTGAACTGAAGGTAGTTCTTCCATTTTCACAAGAACTACAAAGGTGTAAAGCATCAGAAATCCTAAGTAGGCCAACTACAAAAACAAAGAAAATGTAGGTAAAGGTTATGTCCATACATTCTATGAAAAAGTGGGTTCTCCAAAAGCAAAACAAAAATGAAACTCACTGTGTTAAACCAGAACTTCACTATTGGCGCATGATAGAAGGCATAAAATTTCCGTGTTATGGGTAGCCTCTTCGGTTTTATAGTGTCATGCTTCCCTTCAGTACTGTCCATGACACGTACTTCTCTAAATACTTCCTAACAGAAAAACAATATATTTTAAAATCATGTATGAAGAATACAATTCATTTTTGCTGCTAAAAAATACTAAATTGGACTGAGATTTAGTCATCCTTAAAGAAGACCCACTAAAGTCAATGGACGTTAAAGGCAGTCATGACTAAATTGTCTCACTGATTTCAATGGGTGCTTTCAAAGGATAGCTCAGTCTGGATCCAATCCACTATGTGTAAGCATGCTCATGTGCATGGAGTTACCATTGGTATCTCTTCTGCTATGTTCTGGAAGTTGTTTTCACTGTCTTCCATTGTCATCTGATGTGCATCTTGAGACTGAGGAATATGGGACATTTCTGCCTTGGTTTTGTATTCCAGCATTAGTATGGTAGGGGGAAGCAAGATGCTCAGTATCACCTGGAAGATTTATTCATTGTGTTAATTAATAGTAAATCCCAACTCAGAGGTATGATTAAAGAAACTAACAGAACCACCCAGCACACAGAAGTCTCTGCACCCCGCCTTTCAGCAAAATCTGTCAGGTAGCAAGTAAAATATGTAGAAGAATGATGAATTTTTATTTATTTATTTTAGTTACAAACATACACAGGATGCCCCATACTATTCTTAAGAAGAAAATAGTTGCAATACCCAATATTTTAACGTGTGCTTGCTGTCTTCTGCAGCCAATGTACAAAGTTAACCAAGATAGTCATCCTACTTCTATTAAGTATATACACATACACATAAATTCTGGAGCACACCCATCTTCATTTAGGAAAATGGGTATTACTCTTAGTGGATTAGCAAAGCAAATGAGAGGTGACAAACTGGAAACCAAAACAGACGACTGTACATCATATTTTTGAAATGATGTGTAAGGTTGTTTTTGTAACAATTCTGTACTTGTTAGAGAATTTCAACACAGTCTGACATGGTGGAGTAAATTTTCAGTATGGTACTCAGAGAGAAATGCAGCTCTACTACTGTTAATCCAGGCTATATAGTTTCCTTGACATAACACCATTCTGACAACTTACACCCCATTCACATCCCAGTGATTTATCTGTATTCATTTGGCCCTCTCATTTGCTCAGCTTAGGCTTTGAAAATATAAATGTGAACAGTTTCTACATCACATTTTACTTTACTACCTGTAGAAAGCTTAATGACATTTCAAATTTTACAAAGGGGTTTCAGTCTGTTAATGTTTCACCACTAAATTTTTAGTAGTATATTAGTTCTCATGATGATCTAGATATCCATCTCTGGTTAAGAGCTACTTGCCTGATTTCTGCCTTCTACCTTTCTGTACCTTTTTAAAAAAAAAATAAAGCATCAAAAGAAAAGTTATTGTTCATTCAAATACCACCTACAGCTTTGATTTTATGTAAGCCTAAATAGAGATTACACCAAGGAAGACTTTGCATGACTGCATGTTCAATGTGTTTCCTCTTTCTTTTAAGCATTACTACAGTGATAATAAAAAAATGGATTCCACTAAACACAAATCTGAAAACTAATTACCTTGTACCATGAGTTCTTCCTCATGTTCAGTCTTCCCATCCACATATCAGACAACAACATTTGTGTACAAGTATGAGCTACAAAAGGGCGAAGACGTGAAGACACTGCTAGTTTAAGGCAGGTGGCATTACTCCAGTTTTTTAGTTCATATGTTAGCAACTTCATAGCCATAGTTTCATCTTGCCGAAATGACTGCTCTAGTAGCTCCACTGCCAACTGACCAAATTCACTGGAGAGGGGGGAAATCACAAGATATATCCATGTTGAAGATGCTCATACGCCATCTAAATGCAAATTTCACAACCTGGGTTATACAGGTCGACCCCTGTATCCACAGATTCAGTATCCACAGTTTCAATTATCCATGTAAAAAAAAATGTTCTCTCTAGGCATTTCTGGGTCCTCCAATGTGATTTTATGGTCAATTTCCAGCATTCGTCTCATTGAAAATAATAGAGATCCCTATTAACCACAGTTTCAGGTATCCATGGGGGGGGGGGTCTTGGACTATATCCCCCATGGATACAGGGGTTGACCTATACTTCAAACAGTGAACTGAAAGAATATACCTATTTTAAAGTTCATTTGTGTGAGGGATACCTGAGGATGGTGCTCTACAATTATATATTTGACAGATGAGCACAGAAGGAAAACCTGATCAGAAAGTATTCTCAGGGCCTGCATAACAGGCAGAAAATTGGGCTTCTCCTATCTCATTCCATACATCCCCCTCTCTTATTTTGAGCAGCAAGTCCAATCTGATTCAGCTTAAAGTCGCACTCATCTCCACCGAAGACATTTCTAGATACATTATCTGTTGTTGGATTTCAGGAAATGATCTCTTATTGGATCAAAAAGTACTAAATTAAAAACACATAGCACACTAATTTCAATGTCATAACCAGTAATAGCTCCACCTTGTCTTTTCGGACCCCTGCACTTGAATTCTAAGTTATTTTTTCCAAAACAACCAGTAAGCAACAAAAAGCTTGATTTTTTTTTCCTTAAAAGATTATTTATCTACCAAACTGCACTCATGATTGTGGATAACTAGAGCTGGAAAGCATGTAACAAAAAAGGACTCAGGGAACCAATCCCAACACAGGAAGCTGTGATGGGAGGGTCCTCTAAGCGAATGAGATGAGAGAATGTGGGAGCCAATCCCAGCACAGGAAACTGTGATGAGAGGGAGTTTTGAGACTATGATCTGAATGAATGTCAGTTAAGAGAGTCAGTTGGGAGTAAAGAGAGTGACAGTTGAAGTTGACAGCTGTGAGAGAAAGTGTGGATGAGTCTGTTGTCTGAGATATAATGAGAGTGTCATGTATGAAGGCAAAAGACTAAAGTATTAAAATATATGGTTATAAAAATAGTCTGTCACTAAAAAGTACCAATAAGTGAAACTAAGCAAAGAAACAATATTATATACAGAGTAGTCAACCGCTGAAATTTGTAACCTTGAAGATAATAAACCAACCAGTTTGTTTTGTTACTTGTTCACAGACTCATTGTGCTTGATTACACTCACTAGAAAAGTAACGGCCACACTACCCAAAGGGAATCACACAATGATAACTAAGCCACTTTGAGCTCCTCAGATAAAATGCAGACTTAAGTGTAATAAATGGTGGGGGGGAACCAATTTGAAACCAGAATAAAATGTATAGTTCTGAAGTTCACTCACAACTTGCAAATTTTACCCAGTAGCTTCTAGAATATTTAATATGATTGAATATTTACTTGGAATACTGTTTGAGTTCCTCTGAGGTATCATCGACAAGGTCACTTTGTTTGGATTCATGGGCCATTGAACGATAGAGCTTGCATGCTACCAAGGCTTTCGCCATGGACTCTTCACCATGCTGCCAGAAGAAGAGGGCCATTTTTTGCCTCTTCATTAGTACTGCCCATAGCAACAACTCATTAAGAGGATAAGGAAAGCGTCTTGTTTCTGGATCATCAATGTCTACTATGTCATCTTTGGTTTTCTTCTTTTTTCCTTCATCTATAGTAGTATCAGCCTTTTTTAAAAGAGAGAGAGAGAGAGAAAAGAAAGTAGTACAATTTTAAACATTTTATGGCAGGAGTTCAATCCTCACCAGTTTTATGGCAAATGGACAGCTATATTATAAAAGAGTGTCCATAATCTGAAGAAAGAAGATAATACAACAGTATAATTTAATGAATCTCATATCAAACTAAACACACGCAGACAGGCACATCCCCAAACAGAAGTTTTTTAAAAAAAAAATTAGAAACCTATCAACGCATTTAAATATATTCAACAGATGTTAAAATATTCCTTAGTAGTCCTTTACTGTTATGAAGGCTTAACATTGTTAAAGATAGCTTAGATTATATGTGTCGCTGTCCTATTTATGTGTATTACAGATTGGACTTTCAGTTACAGGATGATTAAAACGTTTGGTCAAATCTGTAGAAATTGTACTGTTGTACCAGTAACAGAGACAAGAAGCCAAGTTCTGCTAAAGGAAAGAATATAAATCTTTCTAATAAATAAGATTAAACTAAAAGGCCCTCACACCCAAGGTAACCCAGGTAAATGTATCACAGAGAGTGGCGGGTGGGGGGAAGGAAACCCAGGTTCTGAGCATTTAAGGAGGAAAGCTTGTGTGCTCACAGTATGCGACTGTGCTTTTCTTTCGGCCAGCAAGAAGCTTTCCTCCTTAAATGCTCAGAGGCTGGGTTGCTGGGAGATGCCACCCGTGCCTTCCCTGTGTGTGAATGTGCATAGGAAAAGTTCAAAAATGTGAGTTTTAAATTCAGTTTGTTGAGACACAGAGAGGAGGTGGCAAGCATGCAGCTGTGCTTTTCTTTGGGCCATGAGGACATGGGGCGAAATGTGAGTTTTAAAGAAGCAATTCAGTTTGTTAAGACACAGAGAGGGGAGTGGCAAAACCCTCAGAGACTGCTTTTGTTCCCATTTTTTCACTTTTGCGGGGGTCTTGTTCCCGTAACTCCCGCGAATGTGAAGGGACGACTGTACTTTAGCCAGAATAAGTTGATACAATTTGACACCTTACTACAAGGAAATACAGGGCAGGGGGTTGAACTAGATGGCCTTTGTGGTCTCTTCCAGCTTTATGATTCTACAATTCTAAATACCTCATGCAAAGCAAGAAAACAAATACATCCTCTAAATCCTTCTCTGTAAGAAGAAAAAAACATAGCAATGTTCCATGGCCACAAACAGGGAGCCTTCAGTTAAGTTAACTGGGGGAAGAAAATGCCAGTTCTCAAATTTCTCAGCTCATTTGCACATGCCAAAAGGAGCTGCTACTGTCTCAACTGTCTATCACTTGTACAACTCAAGTTTCAATGACTGTAAACCTGCTCTTCAAAATGTTATTGGTTAAAAGTACAGTATACTATTTACATGCATCTTGGTACAAGCCACATTCAATCCAAGAAAGGCAAGACTCTTGTTCTCTCTGCTTTGTATTTACCTATTCCAGCTGGCTAATACTGTTTATTCCTCATACCTTTGGTTTGTAAGGCTGTGCAGTTTTGATGAAGTGATTATGTCGCATTTTCTCTTTCTTATCCACCCTGTTTCCAAAAGGTTCATGGCTTTTACGCAATTGAGGGGTGCTTCCTGAAGCATTTCGCCCAGAACGCTGAAAATTGAAAGTGAACAAAAAGGTACATCTGATTCTTTCAATGTAGTACACTACCTGAATTACGTGAAATCATAGAGATGTTCCTAAAATGGATTACAAAGCCAAACTGGTTTGTAATGGGTTAATAAGATAATAGTGTACTAATGAGAATATCTGTTTGTTTTCTAGCTGCTCACCAGGAGCCTTTGAAAAGTTTCAGGTTTCTCAGCACAAACTTCACCTGCAGTGCTGGAATAATACAGGCCTCTTTGAAAGATTACAGTGGGCCCCTGGTATCTGCTGGGGTTTGGTTCCAGGACCCCCGTGGATACCAAAATCCATGGGTGCACAAGTCCCATTATATACAATGGTGTAGAAAAATGAAATTCCTTATAAATTAGCAAAATCAAGCTTTTTGGGTTGTTTTTTTTTAATATTTTCAAACTGTGGTTGGTTGAATCCATGGATGCAGAATCTGTGACTACAGAGAACCAACTGTATAAGGTTGCTGAGATAATGTTAGCAAAGTGCCTTGGATACTTGAAAACACAACAACCCAGTCATAGTTGAAAATTTACATCCCAAAAGTCATAGTTGAAAATTTACATCCCATTACTGCAATTGGACAGGAGGACAGTTAAAATCTCAATATGGCCCTTAAAGTTGGAAAGGTCTTAGGAGAAGCACCCTTCCAACTCCAGTCATTATATGCAAAGTAGATGCTTTGAATTCATTTAATATTTCATTTCGAAGCAACCACATACCCGATTGCTGCCACTGAGACTGTTGTATATCACTCTGAAGCGTTTTCGTGTGTAAGTGCACCTGTATGTTCCTCCCATTAAATATTCAACAACAAGTCCCACATCAATCAAAGTAAGTTTATATCCTGGAGGAAGGTTTCCCTGGGGACAAGGTGACATTAGTTCAGAATACTTAAAACACATTGTGATCTCTTTATAGCATATCATTCTAAACAAAGACAGTTAAGGAAAGAGCCAGGTCCCAATGATAAAGCACATGCACTTTGTGCAAGTAGGTCTGTGTCCAAACTTAGGTGCTTCCAGTAAAAAAAAATCAAATAGCAGGCTTAGGAAAGATGTATGGCTTAAAACTTGGGAGGGCCCTCTACTAACTGGGCAACTGGGATCAATGATTCAGCATTCCAAATTAGATGTAACATCAAATAATTGTTTGGTTTGGCCAATCTATCTGTGGGAGCATGCTACCGAGTTATAAACCTTCCCCTCCACACTTGCACATTGTCTATTTCCCTCAAATTCATTTCAAAATGTGTTTTGGAAGCAAGGTGTTAAGTCTGTTAATTCAGACAATATTTCAAATTGTGTTTAGCAAAAAGAAAAGCACAGGAAGTCAAGCATGAGACAGAGAGAATGAAAGATGCACAGTGCCTGAATTGTGCCCATATAAAATAGCTCCATATATTTATAAAACTATGTCAAAAGTGTATTACATTTTTGGAGCTATTAGTTTGTGTACAAAAATATAAATTATTCTATACATATATTTTTTGTTTATAATTTCAGATTTAAAATGATGATAACAAAACAATAATACATTTAAGATAGGGAGATATTTTTTATCTGGATTTGTCTTATTTTCATTGCAGCAACACAAAATTTAGCAACTATGCATGTAATATAAGGATTTAAATCCCGGGAGTAAATGATTTTGTGTATCCAGTGTCACTGTAGAAACTCAAGGCATATTTTACTTAAAAATCTGCTATTTCTTGGTCTCCTTTGGGGTGAAAGTAACAACTGTGCACAGAACATGGAGATGGTGTAAAAATTCAAAAATGGTATGTTTTCATACCAAATAGAATAAACTCCTTTCGTTGCTCCTGTCTTTTGTTTCTGGGTAGGAAAAAATCATAATTAGGCTAACATCCATGACTTCCCCCTGTCAATTTCTACACACACACCTTGCTTCTGCTATTGGGGGAGAGGGGAATCAATGCCATAAGCAACCAAGAATTCCACTCTCTAAAATGATGTACCATGGTTCTAGTCCAGGGGTGAGGAACCCTTTTCCTATGAACAAGTACTGACTCATGGGGGCGGGGAGGAATCTTGTGCCTGAAACTGGTGATGGGTAGAACCAGAACCAAAAGCGAAAATTGTGGACTTTATTGTTTTGCCCATATAGCACTGCAGAATTGCATGCCTCACTCACTTTCTGTACCATCTCATCTCTACAGGCCATGTGAGACAGGGATATTGGTATTAACATAACATAGCCCTCTCTGGGAGCATCTACACTGTAGAAATAATGCAGTTTGACACCACTTTAATTGCCATGGCTCCATCCTACAGAATCCTGGGATTTATAGTTTTGTGAAGCACCAGCACTCTGGCAGAGAAAGCTAAAGACCTTGTAAAACTACAAATCCCAAGATCCTATAGGATGGAGCTACAGCACTTAAAGTGGTGTCAAACTGCATTATTTCTACAGTGTACACCCTCTTTGTATATTGATATTTATATAATGAGTTAATAGGGCTCACATGAAGTAAGAAGAAAATGCTATTTAGTTCATCATTTATGTAAATCCTGGAAGTATTTTATTAATTAAAATCTCTACCTGTTTGACATCTCGGACAAGGTGAAATAGCGCTGGATTTGTTGGGCCTTGTTTCTTTAAGTGGAATAGAAGAATGCAGAATTTCAGATAAATTCAGGCATGTTACAAAATACCAATACAATGACAAATTCAAACTGTGGTATTCAAAGTATCCAGACTGTCGTCAGCAATATCTTTTATTAAAACAGAAACACTCTCAAACCACATGTTTAGCTTTACCTATAGAGCAGTTTTGCTTACTGAAAGCTTTTACCAGGCACAAAGTAATGATACAATTCTCTGAAAAACTGAAAACACTAACTGTTCTTTTAGAAGTTTCTTGTTCATACATCCTTCTTCCAGTACAGCGGTGAGCAATCTGTGGCCCTCACAATGTTGCTGAACTACAGTTCCCATCATCCTTCATAATTGGCTATGCTGATAGGGCTAATATAATTTGCAATCCTATATTGTGCTCCTACATTGAAGACAAGTTGCCTTGCAGATAACCAGTGTTGTGTAGTGGTTTGAGTGCTGGACTACAACTCTGGAGACAGGGTTCAAATCCTCACTCGGCCATGGAAATCCACTGGATGACGTTGGGCAAGTCACACACTCTCAGCCTCGGAAGAAGGCAAAAGCAAACCCCCTCTGAACAAATCTTGCCAAGAAAACCCTGTGATAGATTCGCCTTAGGGTCGCCCTAAGTTGGAAAAAAATTGAAGCACACAACAAGAAGTTGCTCACAGCTGCTTAGCAGAATCCTGTCACTAAGGGGTTTCCATTTTTCTGAAATATCAGTCATTCAAAACAAGAAAGGAACTTCTAGCAACTAAAGACGTCTCTGGTAGTTTTCTCCTCAAAGCCCTTTTCCGCAACAATTTGAGAAGTCATATTCTGAAATGTGGGTAGGATTTGCAGGTCCCAATTCCTTCCTTCTTAAATTTATCCAGCATAACTTAAATCTAATTACTCAGCCCTTTAATGTTTGAAATAATGGAAGACACCAAAAAACTGTGGGGCAAAATTATTAATTTTTATTACCTCCCTCCCCCCACCCTTATTTAAGAAATTATCTTCAACAAAAGCAATCCTTTGCTCTTCAGTCTTGCATCATGCAGACTCTTCTGAGTCATTTCCACAAGGACATTAGAAAGTTATTTCTATACACATGTTCAAGATTAGTTCTTGAATGGAAGTTAAAAATACAGGCCTTTAATCACTGTGCCGTCAGAACAGCAGCTCACATTTTGCATTTCAGGTTCTGTACTATTCAAGTTATTTGTATGAAAAGAACAACCCACAATTAAAACTGTTTTTCCAAATACCGTTGTCCCTCCATATTCACGGCTTTGATTTTCGTGGTTCCATTTATTCACGGAAGTTTCTCCCCTCCCCCCCAGGAACGTGTGGCTTTCATCGGCCTTTGTTCCGGGGGGGAAGCCGAAGCCCACAAAAGCCACCGCTGTCGCTGCCCAGAAGCCTCGTTTTAAACGCACTTGCCTCGCCACCCCCAACCAAGGCCCACACCAGCCGCCGCTGTTTTCGCCGAAAATCCAGGCACGGGGTGGCGAGGCAAGTGCGTTTAAAACGAGGCTTCTTGGCAACGATGCCCGGGCCTTGCCTGGACCTCCAATTCCCCGCCTCCATGGGGGGCTTAAACCAGAGCCATCTAGAAGGCGGCAGCAAGGCCTGGGCATTACCACCGAGAAGCATCGCTTTAAACACACTCACCTCGCCGCCCCTGCCTCTGCCGAAAATCCAGGGATGGGGTGGCGAGGTGAGTGCGTTTAAAGCAAGGCTTCTCAGCGGCGATGCCAAGGCCTTGCTGCCGCCTTCTATATGGCTCTGGTTTAAGCCCCCCACAAAGGGGGGGGAATCAGAGGGCCAGGCAAGGCCCAGGCATTGCCACCAAGAAGCCTCGTTTTAAACGCACTTGCCTCTCCACCCCATCCCTCGATTTTCAGTGGCGGCAGCGGCAGCTGGCATGGGCATTGGGTGCCCCCCCAACCTTGGGGGTGGTGAGGTGAGTGTGTTTGAAATGAGTTTTCTCAGCAGTAACAGTGGTGGCTTCCGTGGACTTCATCTCCCCCCCATAGGGGGGAAGGGGGAAGAGTTTATTTGCTTTTTTTCAAATTTGTGGAGGGCTTGCGCCCCAACCCCAGCAAATATGGAAGGACAACTGTAATTAGTGCATGAGACATTCTGAAATAGTATTCAACACTGAATGCAAAGGGCTTTCACACACACACCCAAACAGAACTATAACGTCCACTTTCACATTAGATTTTTTTTTTAATCACAGTGTTGAAGAATCTTGGAAAAGAACTGCCATCAACTTACCGTGTTATAAAGTTCTTCAAGCCTTGGAATTGTGAGAAATTTGTGCATGCTTACTCCATTTTCAATAAGAAGTTTCACAAAGGCAACTCTGTCCATCACAAGGGCATCTAACATTGCCTGCTCCAAAGATCCAACCTGAAGATGTAAAGCAATTCTTATGATGGAATTAAATAGTGTATGGTAATATGAAACTTGAAAAGAAAAGCAATGAGCCCAAATCTTATGCTTTCTCTGAACTTGAAATAAGTTCTGTTGAAGCAGCAGTTACTTACTGATGTAAAATTTAAAAAGCCAGGCCTAATGAATGTAAAAGCCAACATGATATAGTGGTTTGAGCATTGGATTACAACTCTGGAGACCAGGGTTTGAATCTCTGCTCAGACATGGAAATCCAATGGTTGACTCTGGGTAATTTACACCCTTTTAGCCTCAGAGGAAGGCAAAGGCAAATCCCTCTGAACAAATCTTGCCAAGGAAACCCCTGTGATAGGGTTGCCTTAGGGTCACCATAAGTCAGAAATGACTTGAGGGCACACAACAACAACAATATGAATGTAAGCTGAGAAATAACCAAATGAAAATCTGCCACAATAATATGCTGATTGCTGCCAAAGTAAGAGTACTGTATATTGAAGCCAAATGCAGACATAATGTTCCTGGTTTCTTAAAAAGTAAGAATTAGGCTTCCTCCTTCCTTCCATCCTGGTCAGTGTAGAGCTGGGGTAAGCACATGCTGGGGGGGGGAGGGTAGTGGGCCTATTTCCAGTCCACCAAGGGCAACAGTGCGCCACACTGTTACCTTTGGCAGCTGGAAGTAATGTTCCAGCCAACCAGAACTCACTTCTGGTCACCTTTCAGCTGTTTCTGGGGCAATTTCTTGGCTATTTCAAGTAGGGGGCGGGGGGGAGCTGAAACAGACTTGAGAGCAAAAGCCACTCCCCTGAGAGATTTTCAAAGACGTAGCCGTGTTAGTCTCTTGTGGCATAAAAAGAAGGAAGTGGTGGGGAGAAGGTGGTACCATTTTTACAACTAACTAGTTTTTATTTTAGCACAAGCTTTTGTGGACATAAACCCACTTCTTCAGATGCAGTACAAAGTACGGATGCATGTGCATAAGTGGGTTTATATCCACAAAAGCTCATGCTACAATAAAAACGAGTTAACCTTAAAGATGTTGCCACATTCCTTCTTCCCCTCCTAAAAAATTATTTTCAGTGGGGTGAGAGCCAAGGAGAGGGGGCCAAGGACCACATGGGACCTGCCCCCCAGGGCCACATGCAGTCCACAGGCTGCCTAACTCCCATCCCTGGCATAGTTACATCTCCATTGCCTCTGATCACATCTATGGGTAGTTTTAACTACAGTTTGCAAACAACACCTGTGACAGGGACAGCAAGAGGCACACATTTCATCCAAATTTTTAAGTCTTTGCTTAACTACAATCAAGTTGCCAGGCCTGATGCAAGGTGCCAGTACAAGTGTAGAAAACCCTAAGTTGCCCAGAATCCAAATATTGAAGAATTGCATTCCCCAATATGAACCCAACTAAGATTTCAGATTGGCCAAGGACGCTCTCCTTGTGGTGTCCGTGATATGTGTTCCAACAGGTAAGAACAAGAAAAAATGGCTATGGAACTCCCTACTAATGAAGATCAGGCAGCTCTCATCACTACTGTTATTTAGGTGCCAATTGAAAATGCTTTTATTTGTGCAAGCAACTGTTTCATTAAGTTGCTGATTGTTGCTGATTATTTTACTGTACTTTATTATACAATAATGTTGCCTAAAGATGTTTATACATTATACAGTAAGTATTGTATAATTATATGTCTGTGACTTTAGAATTATAGTTGTAATAGTTTTTTACTAGCTGTACATGGTGTAACATACGCTGTTATCTTATCCCACCCCTCCAGCACGCTTCATGGGGGGGAGAGAGACCAAGTTCTGCCACTTCCTCGGGAAAGGAAGCCCAGTTGGGCTTTACTCTTGAGTAAACCCACCCAGGATTGTAGCGTGGGCCCCCAAGGCAGCTGCGAGAAACCCTGTCCAGCGGCGTGTGCAGGGTTCGGCTGAACAGCCCAGGAGGGGGAGAAACCCTTTACTCACAAGTAAACCCCCAAGGGTTGCCTGGCAGCGTGCTTGGGACCTGCAGTGAGTGGAAGCATTCCACATGTTTCCACTCCCAGTGTGCTGATTGGCCGGCCAATGGAAAGCTTTGATTGGTTGGGAAGTTTTCTAAGCGGCCAGTCAGCATACTGGGAACGGCAACATACCAAGACAATTAGATAGATAGATAGATAGATAAATAGATGTTATATTATGTAGCTTGTCAGCCACCCTGGGTTCTTTGTAATGTAAGTGGGGGGAGCATGGTTAGCCTTAACTTCAGCACAGACATAATGCTGCATCGTGATTAATGCTGGCAAGAAATGAGATAGAAGCAGCTCAGGACCCATTCCCAAGCTCTCAAATCTGAAGCTGTTGAGCATTTTGCATTTTAGACAGCTTCAAACAGGTTGGTCTCTCTCACCTCCCATAGGAGTTGTGCGTTTAATAATGTTGATTTACTTTACAACCACCCTATTGACTAAAAATAGTATTCTTACTGTGTGCTCAGCAATCCCACAGCAATATCCATGCAAAATGCTTTGAGCACTTAAAATACATACAGCACCATACCCACACATTTTTTATTAAAAAACTGGAGGCACAGTTAGGCAGGATGTTGAATACCTTTACTTTTAACCAATATGTACACACACTTATTCACAAACAACTTGTGTGCAGAAGTATTAAAATATTTATATCCTGTTTTGCCAGTCCAGCAACTTGCAAATAATTTAAAGCAATAAAAGAGAAGGTCTGAAGGATCAAATAGGCCTAGACATATAAAAGGTCTTTATTTGGTAATAAAGAGGACATCAGACTTGGAACTCAGCAAGCTTCACTAGGGAGGGAATCTCCTTCTGGACAATGCAACTGAAAAGAAGGCCCAATCTCAGTCATCACTTATCTCACCAAAGGCGACTGGATGCAAAGAAGTGTCTCCGAAGATTATCTTAATATTCAGGCGTGTCCATATGGGAGAAGGTGGTCTTTGAAAGATACATGGACCCCAACCAGTGTAGTTGTTTCAGGGCTGGTATCTGGTCTCCATATGCATAATCCTAATCAGTAATATGCTGATGTTGTATTGTTAAGGAAAATGCAACATGGGACATACAGTGAAAGAAATAAAATATGTATGTGAAAGTCACAATGACTAAGCAAGAGCAATTATGAAGCTACACAGGTGAAACTGCTAATGTAATCTAGAAGCCTGAGAGCCAAGGACAGAGGTACTGAATGCAGATTGGAAACACCTGAGAATCATTAAGTGTACAAGGTGAAATGTTGAAATACATGGGTTGGTCTTAAGTATGGGTGGAACTATGTGGACCAATCAGAATGGAAGTACACACCCACTGGGTGGAAACTAGCTAGTGGGTGGTGATAAACAATGGCTATAAAATTGCAATGTTTGCCAATGTATTGTTGTGGAGTAGAGTTGGAGTAGTTTGGAGATATTGTGGAGTAGTGTGTAGAGATTGTGATTTGTTGACCATATAGTATATTTATATAGAAGAATAAAGTAGGTTTTATATAAAACTACTGAGTTGCCTGAGTGAATCCTGGAGACATTTTGGAGACACCTGGAGAAGAGTGAGAAGGCTTGGAGAGTTTGTCAGGATCTTCAGCCTATTCTCTGAAACTCTGCTGCTTTGGAGAAAAGCATTAACCACTGATCTAAGCTGGTTGGCTCTGCTGTATAAAAAGGTGGTGAGTTTGAGCCAGAGGTGAAGAGCTACAACTCCCATCATCCCTGACAAGGGTTATGGGCCCAGTTACTAGAGCACCCAGCATCCACAGAAGCTGAAAGTTCCAGAGAGTGGAAGAAAGCTTTGTGGACGACAGATCAGAGCAAGTTGTTTGTGCTGCACTGATAAGCCTCGTGAGTAAATCATTTTGTGTTTTGCTTAAGCCCAGACGGGTCGGCTGTGCATATTCAGAAGGACTGTGTCAAATTGAGTCACTGCACAAATCAAGATGGAATTTCTAAAGTTTAGTAAATTGAATAGAAACAACTACTCTACCTGGAAGATTTATGCCCAATCTCTACTAGTAAAGGAAGGTCTGTGGTCAACAGTTGAAACAGGGCTGGCAGCTGATGCTAATGAAGCCACTCAAGAGAGAGATAGTAAAGCAAAAGCCTGTCTTTATCTCATGCTTGAAGAAGACTTAATTAATGACGTCAGAGATAAAACGTCTGCCAAGGATGTGTGGGATACCTTGCAGAGATTACACACTCCTTCAACTGCTTTTGCAAAAATGCTATGGTCTAAAAGAATATACAGGCAAAAGATGGCTAAAGGGCAGTGTGTGATAGAACATTTAAAAATAATGCAAGATTTGTTTGTGCAAGCTGAACTGAGGGGAGTGCAAATTAGCAAAGAGCAGCAATGCTACATTTTAGTAGAATCACTAGACTCTTCGTGGGACAACGTTATGAACAGCCTGCAAAACCTGCCAGAAGCTGAGCTTAATAGAGACTTAGTTGTGGCCAGAATACTGGAAGAGAACCAGAGAAGAATGTCTGAGCAGGGTGACTCAGCAAGTTTAAAGACTGTGCCAAAACAACACACAACTCCTGACTGGCGAACGCAGGAGGAAGCAGCCTCTACAAGGGAGCAACGGAGGTGCTTTTATTGTAAGAAGATTGGTCATCTGCAGAGACATTGTAAACATTTTGCAGCTGAGAGACGCAAGCAAGCAGAGAGTAGATGGCAGCCACAGCGGTATCAAAAACAGTCCAGACCTCCATTTTTGAGGGACAGTGGTAATAAAAAGGGGTTTGCAACCATGATTAAGGAAAAACAAAATGCAAATTCTAAATGGCTAGTTGATTCAGGAGCCACATCTTTGATGTGTAATGACATAAATTTAATAAGTAACAGAAAATCAGCTAATGTAAATGCTGTAGTTTTGGCTGACGGGAAAGAGCTAAGTACTGTAAATCAAATGGGTACTGTGTACATTCCAGGGCTAAAAGAGAATTTTAATGATGTCTTACATGTAAAGGAGTTAGAAAATAATTTGTTATCAGTAAGCAGATTAACAGAAAGAGACTACACAGTCATCTTTGAAAAGAACATGTGTAAGATAAAACTGAATGGGGAATTGCGTGGCATAGGTTTGAAAAAGGACAAACTTTATTATTTGGAGGACAATATTGATAGCTACAGGGTTGAAGAAGCTAATAACATAGAAAATATTCCAATCCACAAAGACTGCATACACGAGCTTCACAGAAAATTTGGCCATGCGAGCTTCAAATGTTTAAAGAATTTAATCAGTATGTGTCCAGATTTAAAAGTTACTGAATGCAAAAACCACTTAGATTGTACGGTATGTCAACAGGTAAAGGTCAGAGCTTTTCCAGTAGCTAAGAAAACAAAAAGAATTGCTCAAAGACCATTTCAGTATGTACATGCAGATGTCGCCCAAGCTAATTGCTTGTCCTTAGGGGGAAGCAAGTATTTCCTAGTAATTGTTGATAGGTATACAAGGTTTGCATTTGTGAGAATAATGAAAAACAAATCTGACGCTGGGCAAAGTTTAAAAGCATGGGTAAGAATGGTGGAAAGACAATTTGATAGCAGAGTAGGCACCATCATTACTGATAGAGGAGGAGAATTTTTAAATAATCAATTGTTTAACTGGTTTCAAAAGGTGGGAATAAGGCATGAAACTACAAACCCTGCTTGTCCTAGTGAGGATGGGTTAGCAGAGAAGAAAATACAAGATATAAAAAGAATTACTGCTTGTATGATGGCAGATGCAGGGGTGAAAGATAGTTTTTGGGCAGAAGCAACTTTGACTGCAATACATATCAGTAACAGATTGTATCATTCAGAAATTGAAGACATTCCCTACAGGGTATTGTATGGGAGAATGCCAAATTACAAGTACTTAAGGGTTTTTGGACAATTTGCTCATGTTTACACACCTGCTTGTTTCAGGAGGAAAGGAGAACCCAAAAGCAAAAGGCTTAGGTTTTTGGGGTATTCTGGAAATAGCTACAAGTTTCATTTGGGAGGAAAACAAGTGCAGTATTCTAGGTCTGCAAATTTTGAGAGACATGCTGGTTGGGACAAACTGCATGCCAATAAAGAAGTGTTTTTGAGATTAGGGAGTTCAAATGAGCCAGAAGCACAAACTGAACCAACCTCAGGAAACGGAGGGGTTTCAGTTAAGCAGGAAGCATCACCTAGCAGCAGTGGTAGTTCTTCTGATGATGAGATAGCATCTAGGCCTACTACTACTCGAATGACTGAAGACAAGAGATTTAGTCATAGAACTACAACTCCCAGTAGAGAAAGTGAGGATGAAAGAGACAGAACAGCAGATTTTATTCCCAGGCGTAGTCATAGAGTTAGAAAGCCTCCAGATAGGTTTGTTGTGACAAAGGCAAGAGCTTGTTTAGCAGTAGAAGAGCCTGAAAGTTTTGAAGAATTGGAAAGTTATTCTAGTGAAGAACAGGAAAGATGGTTTGATGCAATGGATAATGAGTTTGGTTGCCTGGTAAATAAAGATGTTTTTGAAATTGTTGACAGACCCAAAGACAAGAAAGTAATTGGTTGTAAATGGGTATACAAAAGGAAAGAAATGCCAGATGGAAGTATCAAATATAAAGCTAGGTTAGTGGCTAAGGGTTTTGCACAACAGCAGTATGAGAACTATGATAAGACATATTCTCCAACTGCAAAGCCAGAAAGTCTGAGAATGGTTCTAGCTGTAGCAGTAAAAAGGAATTTAGTTGTAGAACATTTTGATTTTGAGACAGCTTACTTGAATGCGGTTTTGGATGAAGAAATATTTATGGAACAGCCACAAGGTTTCGAAGAAAATGGTAGTCAGAGAGTATATAAATTAAAGAAAGCGTTGTATGGTTTAAAACAAAGTGCCAGAGCGTGGAATCTGTGCATCAATGATGAGCTAGTTAAGCTAGGTTACAAGAGGAGCATTGCAGATGCTTGTGTTTATACAAAAGGAGACATAGTATTAGTGATTTATGTAGATGATTTGTGCGTAGCAGCAAAGTCAAAACAGGAAATTGAGTCAGTAAAAAGAGAATTGTCTGAGAAGTTTGTTTTGAAGGACTTAGGTGTATTGAAGTCTTATTTAGGTATTTGCGTTGAATGGACAGAAGAAGGACATTGTTTGTTAAGTCAGAGAAATAAAATTGAAAGATTGATTGAAAAGTGTGGATTACAGAATGCAAAAATAGTAAGAGCTCCAATGACAACTGGTTTTGTGTCTGAGGAAACAACTAGAGCGTTTGAGGACAAGACTTTCTTCAGAAGTATAATAGGATCTTTACAATTCATAACTTGCCACACCAGACCAGACATTTCTTATGCTGTAAATGTATTGTCTAGAAGGGTTAATGATCCAAAAATTGAAGACTGGACAGCGGTAAAACATTTATTGAGATATTTGAAAGGAACCTTAGATAAGAAATTGATTATAAGAAGCAGTAGTTCAGATCTAGATTGTTATGTAGACAGTTCATTTGCATCAGAATTAGGAGACAAGAAGTCAGTTACAGGAATGATAATTAAATATAGTGAAAGTCCAATAGTTTGGAGAAGTAGAAAACAAACTAATGTAGCGTTAAGCACAACGGAAGCAGAATTCGCTGCTTTGAATGAGATAGTAAATGAGGTACAGTGGATTAAGCAATTGCTAAATGATTTAAATGAAAGTTACAAGATACCAGTGGAAATTCTGGAAGATTCACAGTCATGCATAGTGATGGCTGAAACTGAAAGTTTGAAGAACAGAACAAAATATGTTGGTGTAAGATATCAAAATGTGCGAGACATGGTTCAGAAGGGTGAAATAGAATTGAGATATATAGAAACACAACACAACATAGCAGATTTGTTCACAAAAGCATTGACAGCAGAAAAACATGAAAGGCTGACACAAATGGTTGGAATGACATTGTAAGACACATACAATATTTTATTTCGGAGGGGATTGTTAAGGAAAATGCAACATGGGACATACAGTGAAAGAAATAAAATATGTATGTGAAAGTCACAATGACTAAGCAAGAGCAATTATGAAGCTACACAGGTGAAACTGCTAATGTAATCTAGAAGCCTGAGAGCCAAGGACAGAGGTACTGAATGCAGATTGGAAACACCTGAGAATCATTAAGTGTACAAGGTGAAATGTTGAAATACATGGGTTGGTCTTAAGTATGGGTGGAACTATGTGGACCAATCAGAATGGAAGTACACACCCACTGGGTGGAAACTAGCTAGTGGGTGGTGATAAACAATGGCTATAAAATTGCAATGTTTGCCAATGTATTGTTGTGGAGTAGAGTTGGAGTAGTTTGGAGATATTGTGGAGTAGTGTGTAGAGATTGTGATTTGTTGACCATATAGTATATTTATATAGAAGAATAAAGTAGGTTTTATATAAAACTACTGAGTTGCCTGAGTGAATCCTGGAGACATTTTGGAGACACCTGGAGAAGAGTGAGAAGGCTTGGAGAGTTTGTCAGGATCTTCAGCCTATTCTCTGAAACTGCTGCTTTGGAGAAAAGCATTAACCACTGATCTAAGCTGGTTGGCTCTGCTGTATAAAAAGGTGGTGAGTTTGAGCCAGAGGTGAAGAGCTACAACTCCCATCATCCCTGACAGTATTGTAAACCAACTGGAGTTTCAAAGCACTTTCAAAGACAATCTCACATCAGTGTGGTACAGGAGTCCAAACCAGATGTTATCAGAACACAGTTCACTTCGGCCAGGCTCTCTCTGACTAGATGACATAGCAGCTGTGTCATTAGCCTATACTGATGAAAAGTGCTTTGTGACTCCACTGGGGGCTTTAAAAACATGGCCAGATTTCGTAAAGCACCAGACTGTGATCCTGGTGCTTTGGGGAAAGAGCAAACCTATTGAGAACAGGGTGAAAACCACCTTCCAAGTCTGATGAACCACCCACCAACAGTACCTTTGTCTTCAGACTTCAGCCTGTTGGACTTCATCTAGTCCATTAGCAATATGAAGCAATGATCCACAGCTTCTCCTGAATCTGACGAAAAGTTGGGCGCTATTGGTATACTGACGACATCTCATGCTAAATCCCATACTCCTCCTTTCCTTCTCCCTGATGTAGATCATCTATCAGGGTGACGAAAGTAGCGTCAGTGCTAAACAGAGGCTGGAAACCAGGTTGAAATGGATCTAGACAACGGGTGTTGTCCAGTAGTGTCTGGAGTTGCACAGCAACCACCTGTGCAAGCACCTTGCCCCAAAACAGTATATCTGCAAGTTGACCGGAAGCATTCCGGAGGTTTACACTACATTGCTGTAACTAACAATGGTTAGCATCACATGTGTGATGCTAACTGTACTTAGCTGCAAACAGAATCTGCTCCAGAAAGAAAAGGAGGAGGGAATTTGCCTTGTGAGGCAGGAGCAAAGAGTGTACATGGTTAGAAGATCAGACTGCATTCTGTCTGCACTGGACCACTATGCTTGTGACAGATTTTCTTTTTAATAATTCAAACCAGCAAGTTCTCATGTAACACTAAACCATAACTTGGTGTTTCCTGCTTGTGCATATGTACCGCCAAGAAAAGTGCTGAGCTCAAGTACTTCGTCTTCCTGAATGTTCAGGAAAAAGAATAAACCAGAATTCACTTTCCCTTGGAAAATTCCTACGTTGTCATTATACATGAATAAAAAATTACGGCTTAAGACAAACTATGATCAGTTGCTTAAAAAATCAATTTCAAACACTGGATTGTTTCTGTGGTTTGTTTAGTAATTGTGGTACAGTGGGCCCTTGGTATCCATTGGGGTTTGGTTCCAGGACCTCCCATGGATACCAAAATCTGTGGATGCTCAAGTCCAATTATATGCAATGGCCCATAATATGGTGTCCCTTACATAAAATGGCAAAATTAAGGTTTGCTTCTTAGAATTTTTTTTTTAATATTGTATTTTCAAGCCATGGATGGTGGAATCCATGAATGCCTAATCCGTGGATACAGAGGACTGACTGTATTTTAAACCACAATTCCTGGGAAATCTAGGAATCTGCTAAAGCAAAATTGGAGTTTCTTTTATTTCTTCTGCTGGTTATATAGGAGGATATGAGGAAGGAAAGCACACAGACTTATCCCTACACTGAGACTGGCTCATATCTCTTTGTCCACTATGGTTTTATGTTGCATTTGAGCATGATCAGCCTCCTATTAAAGAGTTCACTACTCCAATTATGATTTTTACGTACCAGCCACTGTTGTCCATAAACAAAAACATGATTTTTGGCAATGTCAACTCTATCCCATGCAAGGGTAAGGACAAGCTGGTCAAATGCAGAAGCATTTGTACCTAAAAAACAAACAAAAAAGAAACCATAAAAACAGACTTCAACTGGTTCATCATGGAAATCTATTTTCACAAGGGATCATATTTGACAGTGATGCAAACTAAAACCAACTGATTAAATGGTTTTGCTTAAGTTACGAAAATAACACAAAACATCCATTTCATGAGATAAAATACCGTATATTCTGGCGTATAAGACGACCGGGCGTATAAGACCACCCCCCCAATTTCCAGCCAAAAATCTAGGCCTAGGCATATATTCGCCAGATAAGACCACCCCCCCAATTTGGCTGGCTGGGGGAGCCTTGCCAGCTGATCCTCTTTGTTTCCCAACTCATGAGGATCTCCTCGTGAGTTGGGAAAGCAAACAGGATCAGCTGGCAGGGCAACATTCGCCCCTCTCTTCAACCTTCCAGTCAAACTGGACTCGAAGGTGGAGGAAAGGGGCGAAAATGCCCAGTTTGCCTCAGCAGCCCCCTTCCCTCCGTCTTGGCTCTTCCGAAGGGGACCAAGGCGGGGGAAGCGGGGGCGGCTGTGGCAAACCCCTAGATTAGCCCCCTCTCCCCACCTTCAAGGAAGGTGGGGAGAAGGGGCAAACATGCCCCGTTTGGCTCCATAGGGAGGACGCGGGGCCATGGAGCCAAACCCCGGGATTCGCCCCCTCTCCCCACCGTTAAGGGAGAGGGAGCGAATCTAGGGATTTAACTCCACAGCCCCGATCCCTCCTTCTGGGCTCCCTCCTCCCGCGATTCCCCAACCCACAGGAGGCTGCCCAGTCTCCTGGTGGGTTGGGGAATGCAGGATGGCCAGCTGGCTGGGGGGATGGAGGGAGGGGGCTTCGCAGCCACCCCCCTCTCCAAAACGCAGCTTTGGAGAAGGGGGGAGGGTAGGCGGAGGGTGAATAGGTGGATGGGCGGAGGGGGCTTCGCAGCCACCCCCCCTCTCCAAAGCGTGGCTTTGGGGAAGGGGGGTGGCTGGGCGGAGGGTGGATGGGTGGATGGGCGGAGGGGGCTTCGCAGCCACCCCCCTCTCCAAAGCGCAGCTTTGGGGAAGGGGGGTGGATGGGCAGAGGGTGGATGGGTGGATGGGCGGAAGGGGCTTCGCAGCCACCCCCCCTCTCCAAAGCGCGGCTTTGGGGAAGGGGGTGGCTGGGCGGAGGGTGGCGGGGTGGCTGGGGGGAGGGGGCTTCGCAGCCACCCCCCCCACTCCAAAGCGAGGCTTTGGGCAAGGGGGATGGCTGGGCTGAGGGTGGGCGGGGGGGCAGGGAGGAGGGGGCTTCCCAGCCACCCCCCCTCCCGAAAGCCGCGGTTCCGCAGCTTACGGCAGGGGGGGTGGATGTCCGGGGGGTGGGCAGGTGGCAGGGAGGGGAGGGCTTCCCAGCCACCCCCCCTGCCGAAAGCCGCGGTTCCGCAGCTTACGGCAGGGGGGGTGGATGTCCGGGGGGTGGGCGGGGGGCAGGGAGGAGAGGGCTTCCCAGCCACACACACCCCTGCTGAAAGCCGCAGTTCCGCGGCTTACGGCAGGGGGGGTGGATGTCCGGGGGATGGGCGGGTGGCAGGGAGGGGAGGGCTTCCCAGCCCCCCCTGCCGAAAGCCGCAGTTCCGCGGCTTACGGCAGGGGGGGTGGATGTCCAGGGGGTGGGCGGGTGGCAGGGAGGGGAGGACTTCCCAGCCCCCCCTGCCGAAAGCCGCGGTTCCGCGGCTTACGGCAGGGGGGGTGGATGTCCGGGGGGTGGGCGGGGGGCAGGGAGGAGAGGGCTTCCCAGCCACACCCCCCGCCGAAAGCCGCGGTTCCGCGGCTTACGGCAGGGGGGGTGGATGTCTGGGGGGTGCGCGGGTGGCAGGGAGGGGAGGGCTTCCCAGCCACCTCCCCCTGCCGAAAGCCTTGGTTCTGCGGCTTACGGCAGGGGGGTAGATGTGCGGGGGGTGGGCGGGTGGCAGGGAGGGGGGGCTTCCCAGCCACCACCACCCTGCCGAAAGCCGCGGTTCCGCGGCTTTCGTGGGGGGGGTGGATGCGCGGAGGGCGGGCGGGAGGCAGGGAGGAGCACTTTGCTTCACCCCCCTGCCCCATCTCCTGCCTCTTCGCTCCATTTGTGAAGAGGCAGGAGATAGGCAGGCAGGTGAAGCAAAGTATATCCGGCGTATAAGACGACTGTGGATTTTGGAGGGCACTTTTGAGTGCTCAAAAGTCATCTTATACGCCGGAATATACGGTATATTAAAATTATAATGTTGTGGAAATACTTTTTAAATTGAAATGATTAAAAGCCAAATGCATGATATACATTTCCCCTTCTCCAATGTGCTACAGATTACAGTGCATTGTTAAGGCTGTTCTGAAAGGGGGAGTATTTGTGACAACTTCTGTCACCAGCAACCTTCCCAACAATATTTTGGAGAGCACTGTGAAAAGGTACAAAAACTTTTGTTCTCATGGCAAGTTCCAGGAAACACTACCCTCACTTGGAAGTAGCCTTGTAAAGGTGTCACATGGCTATATCTGATCAGCCATGTTCTATCTGCTGACACCACATATTGAAAGTCAGCCCTCGCAGATGATATCCATTTTACTGGAACTACTATTGGAAGGATATGTACTTAAAAAAGGGAGAACTTCCAAAACAGTTGCCTATCTGTGAATAAGAAGGCAGAGACCAATTGTGGAGAAAAGTGAGGAAGGGCATATTTTTCCAGTGGTATTCAGGAAAAACCCGCCCACCCCAAATGTTTTCAAAGCCAAAAACTTACCTTTTAGTAGTGCTGTAAGGATTGCAACATCAATATCTTGATGCTCATCAGACCCAATATGGAATACAGTGATCTGTTTTTAAAATTACATTAGAAATGAAGTTTTCCATCTCTTGTAGCATTATGAACTGTTCATTTGTCTTTGCATAAAAAGCAACAAAACTAAAAAAAATCAGCTTCAGCCTACACAAAATTCCAGATCCATACAACTGAATAACAATTAAATGAAACAACTATGCTAATATTTTACTATTTTACAGGTGCTTCAAATATCAGCATTTACAGCCAAGAAACTAAAATTAGGAGTGTGAACTATGCCCCATTTCAATTAAAATCCCTGGGACACCAGTGAGAAGAAAGCTCATGAGATAAGAGCTTTCAATAATTTCAGTGATAAATCATTGAGACAGTTTATACTTCTCTCCATTTTGGAATGGCTCAAAACCGAATGAGACTCTAGTGAGACCTGGCTTCCCAGTGATTACTCTCCTCATTTTTGGATCTGAGGCAAACTGTTTTTCTGTTTTAGCTTATCCAACCCTGGTTTTCAATACTGGTTTGCAAAGGAAGCACAAACCATGGTTTGCTAGTTCAGATTGCAAAACAATCAATAGCTTGCTACAAATCAGAAGGGACAGAGAAAATTACAGTACATGAAACAAGAAGGAAGCCCAATTCTTACTCCAGGCTCAAACAGGAATCGCCAATTAATATTATTCTGGGGCAAATTTTGAAATGCCTGAACCCAACACATTACTCTGGGGGAAAATTCTGGGGGAAATTTCGGGGGGGGGGAGGAATTTCCTGCTGTGAAAATGCAGCACACAGGTGCAGAACATACTAAATAGATCTTTGGAAAGGGAAATGAAGAAAAAAAGTCAAATAATTAAGTACAAATTAACATGAAAATGAACGCAACTGAAAAAGAAGTACAACATATATAGAGAAAAAAACAGGTATATTTTGAGGCATAGGCTCTATGCCAGACCAAAGACTGGTGTTACGCAAACAAGCTTGGATGTAATTTTGGACTTGCATATAGGCTCCTCTCCTCATTCTTGCTCTTACAAGCTGTAATTCCCTCCTGTCAAGGCTTGGAGTAAACATGGCTTGTTGTTGTACCTCAACTGCCAATGACAGCTTGTGCTTGTCCTGCAATCAAGGATCAAGCCCTGATTTGCAAGGGGAATGGAAACTATCACCGGTAATTTGTCAGGGAATATTTCAAAGGCGTATGATGTAGCAACCTTGCAGAACACAAAGCAGTATTATGTCTGATCAATGCATGGATGGAAGATTACTTGGAATTTCATGCATGCCGTCTTCAGCTTCATCAAGAAATAACAGAGGCCTCCAAATCCCATCAGTAAAATATAAATAGGAGGAGGAGGAGGAGGAGGAGTATATGATACAGAGGTTTCTTCCAGACCCAATTCTATTGGGCCACTGTGGTTTGATTGAACCAAGCATGGGCAGGAAAAGGTTACAGGCCTAGAAATAATGGAAGTAAACTGCAGTGCCAGGATTGGGTAATTTTAACTGTTCATAGATTCAAACACTCATAAATGTATCCAATACAGAACAGTGTTGTGAAAATAACGATCCTGTTATTGTACACTATGCAGAGATTCACTTACAAGCTCTCTTTTTTTCATGCACTCCAGCAACGTCTGGAACAAATGAATTGCTTCACTCTGGCCAAAATTAAATGTCTTTTTGATGGTTGAAATGATTTCGGGTTCTGCTCCATCAGGAATATTTCTGATTTTTTTCAACAACAAAAAAAGGCAAGAAAGAAATGTAATATCATTAGGATAAATACAGAATAAGAGGCACCACTTCTTTTGTTCAAAGCAGCCTCATAGCAAACTCCTCACCTTCAAAGGACAGGACTCTTATCTAAACATTGTTTCTTATGGAAATGCTCTTCAGTTTCAAGGTACAGCCATGTGAAATATTCCTCACATGACAAAGAACTAAAGATCAGAGGTAAACCAGATATTTTTGGCATGCAGAAAGTTGCAAGGGCATAGAATCAAAGTCTGAAGAGACCTTAGAAAAAGAAACATCTGGTCCAGTCCTTGTTCAATACAACTTCTGCAATGGAGGATGCAGCTATATTCCTGACAGATGGCCATCAAGCCCGTTTAAATCAGGGATGGGCAACTGCAGCTGGTCCAGGAGCCAGCTTTCTGCTCTGGGACCCTCTGAGGGATGCACAGATTATCACCAATAGGATGGGAGGGGCCAAAACCTAGAAGTCACTGAAAAGTCACTTCATCTTTTTAGCAGTAGCAGCAGTGTTTATTGTGATCACAGACCAAAAGATATACTACAGAAGTTAAAAAGGAACAGACAGCAAAAAGATAATCCATTTATACTGGAAATCCACTTCATATTTTGAAAAATGGGTATTGGGGAGGAGGGATTCAAACAGTACAGTACAGGGGACACTGCAACCTACTTAAAAGGTAAATTACCATCATGAAAGGCTTCCAGGATTCAACTTCTTTTTTGGGTCAAAAAAAGGACAGTCCTAGGAATCTAGAAGGGTTGCAAAAAGAAGCCATGGGGGGCCACATGCAGCCACAGGGCCACACTTTGCCCACTTTACCCTGGCCTTTGAAACCTGAACCCATTTAAAGTACCTTGGTGCTTTCTGCAGTCTTTAGGTGTGGACAATATAGGGCTAGATGGACAAATGGTCTGACACAGTAGAAGGCAGTTTTGCATGTTCACACTGATGATTAAAAGGCTTACCCTCCCTCTTCTGTTTGTTTATACACGTAAGCCAAGATGTCTGCAGCTCTGCCCGTCCCCTCACAGACTACCACTGGCACCGGAGGACTTTCCTGCAGGTATTCCAAAACTGTAAGGATAACATTGGGACCACCTTCAAATATGAGTGCCACCACAGGGACGCCTTGGCCAATTCCTACACAAAGCAAGAGGGTGGGTGGGGGGAAGAAAAATGCCACTGGTTACTCTTTTTCTTCTTCTCTAAATAAAGCACGGTACACTCCATTTAAAAGCTAACTGTACTGTACTAAAAGCCGCTTTGTAGTCAAAAGTTGAAAGAACCAGAAATTACCACAAGGGCTTTGTATATCAGACACAATTATAATTTTTAAAGAACTAAGTGAAGTCCTCTATCCTGTATCAATCAAGCAGATTTGTTATTCTGACCAATTTAATGTACACTTTTACCAATCTGTATAGTTTATTCTATTCTTGCTAGTTAGTGCAATCTGTAAAACTTCTTTCTGACCATGCAGAAATCTTATTCAGCCAACTCCTCTAGTTTCCAAGACTTCATCAGGCAGTGCCTACACCTCATCAAGCATATGTTCAGCATATGCCCAGGGCAAAGGTTTTAAGACACATGATGCACTAACCTTGCTAAGTAGGTCTGGTTATGGCTAGTATTTAGACAGAAGACAAGCTAGGAACCCCGTGTACCTTGCCTCAAGCTCCACAGAAGGAAGCTGGGACATAAATGCAATAAAAAAAAAATAAGGGCTAGAAGTATGCTCTTTGGGAACTCTCTCTCTCTCTCTCTCTCTCTCTCTCTCTCTCTCTCTTTGTTGGCCAAAGTCAGGGTCTCGGGCTGTGGCCATACTGCAGACTTATAGCAATTTGACACCACTTCAACAGCCATGTCTCCACCATATGGAATCTTGGGATTTGTAGTTATGTGTGGTATTGAGCCTTCTCTCGCAACTCTAGTGTCTTGCCAAACTATAAATCCCAGGGTTCTGCAAGATGGAGCCATGGCAGTTAAAGCAGTGTCAAACTGCTATCATTCTGCAATGTAGAAACACCTTCTTAAAAATTGTTTCAGATAAAAAGGCATGATTGCTATATCGGGTTTTTTGAACAGCTGAAAAGGTTCTGCTCCAGGTCCGATTTTTCTAGAACCAATATTGGTTTTTACCAGGAACAGGGTCTTTTTGGTTGCCACTCTATCATTCTCCATTGTTAATTTATGGCTTATAGTAGATTGCAACAACAAATACAGAGACGTACAAATTCTAGCTGAGGCCAGAAGGTACTTCCTAGAGGGTACAATGTACCAGTGGCCCTCAAAAGCTAGAATGTACTTCTTTGCTACCCTTTAAAAAGTGCATGGTTCTCTTTTATCCTTTTGGGGATAACATTTTTATTCCATTGGGCAGCTGAGAACCAACTGTTCACATTTTGTTTCTTGCTCTGTATTTGAACTAGTTTTACAATGTATCACTGTTTTATTGTGATTTTGAAAAAAACTTTATAACATTTGCCCTGGGACTTTTTAATTAATTTATTTTATTTTATTTTTTTGCTAAACTGTAATATATGGATGCTGGGAACAAAGGAATTGTAGCAACTTAAGGACTAAAAATTGGAGATAAGCATTCATGGACATGAGTCCATTTTGTCCAATGCATTTTTCTTTTGTATTACAAGATTATTCATTGTTACTGCAATAGACTAGCACAGCTACTTCTCTAGACATTGTGAACAATCAATGGGTTTTAAAGCTGATTATTTTGATCAACATTTCAGAGGCCTTTGAATGCTATTTTGGAACCAGAACAATATAGTAAGTGTCAGCACAGACAGTGAGAAAATGGCTTGAAATTTGGAAGTTACACCAAAGGAATGGATTTGGAATGGCCTTTGTGGGAAATAATGAAATAATGAGATGAAATATAAAAACACACAGTTCTTTTCAGTTCACGGTTAGTGTTTTTAATTCAGACTGTACACACTAATGTTCACTGAATATTTTAACCATACCCTCTTACTTATACAGGTAAATACCAGTTAGAAAGCTAATATTCCTAACATAATGCTAGATCTAACATATCCCTTCTAGTCTAAAAGCAAGTTAAAATGCTGAGTTGCACACATTTTAAATACAGTTAATCATACACAAGCTCTAAAGTGTGGCTTACACATGCTGAAGACATAATTAAACTGCAGGCAAATAAGTCAGCACAAACACAAATGAAACACAGGAAAACTGTAAACATATAATAACTTTACACAGTAAAAGTTAGCCCACAGCTACATCCTCTACGGAACACATAAGCACTGTAAAGGCTCCTGTTTGGCAGCTGCTAGGCAAAACAGATTCACTGGTTTTTAAAAAAAACATCTTGATATAGACATACAATACATTGCTGGCCAACAACAGATGTACGAATTACACTTTAAAACTGATCTTCTACGAAGAAGAAGATTAGCAGAGAAAGGTCAGGGTTTCCTTCCAGTATTCAGGTGCAGATTAAAGGAATAAGATGTCCAAAATTACTTCTACCCCTAATGAAAGAGGGACTCCTGGAAACAGTAAGAGAGGGACTCTTTGAACAGTGCAAGAACTGGAAGTACACATCACGCGCACTTCTTATTCTCTGTACATATTCAAAGGTTGAAACAAAAAATCTCAAATCCAAGATAGAGAGATTGAATATAGATGTGACTGCAGTCACATTCTGTAGAAGAGATGGCACTGACTATATCATAAGGTAGGGATGGGGAATTTTTTAGAGACCACCCCATTAAGCTCACCCCAGCACAGCCAAGGAAATGGAAAAACCAAAGGTTCTCCACCCTGTCCTAAAGTAGAGATCAGGCAGCCTGAGGCTGTCCAGATGCAGTAGTTGAATGGCAACTTACATCAGCTCTGGTCAGCATAGCCAATGGTACAATAGATCCAGTACAACAACACCCCCCCTACACACAATTGTTTACCTCTACTCCAAGGATCAACTTCACAGCTTGGAAATGTTGTTAGATCTTGCTCCATTTCTTGATGCCCATAGGCATCTGCAAAATCACTCCTAGACAGAGATAGCTTTGGCACTGTGACCTATTATCTGGAAACACCAAGACTGGGCTATGGAAAGGCTAATACTGTACAGAAGACTGCCTCTGAGAACTTGAAAATTTCTGTTGGTCAAAATACTGCTGCTAGAGCAGTTGCCAAAATCAGATGGAAAGGACATAACTTTGCCAGTTCTTAAAAACTTTCTGAAGCTACCAATCCACTTCCAAGCATAACAAAAATGATATTTCTTTTTAAAGGCCCAGACATCTAAAAGATCATCTACTTCTTTTTTCTGGATGTCTCTACCTTTGGACTGATTGTTTTGGGCTCCTATGTCTTTCTAGCACCAAAGAACTTTGTAGGTCTTTAGTTGCAATCTTATTGCTGTGTGTTTACACTGCTTTGCTCTTTAGCTACTTCTGACTCAGTAACACTGAAGGCAAGATAGAAATCTTCGTCTTCTTCCTATTATAACAATATATTCAGTTGAAGTTGTAATACTTTCCCTGGACTGTACAGCTTACCTGGCTACAGGGAGTGTTGCCTCTAAATTATCCACAATTCTGTAAATCCCTGCAAAAAGAAACCCAACACTTCTCCCTGACTTGCTTTTTATCTGAATGCTGGCAACTTTTTAGGGTGTAAATACCCTAAAGGCACCAGATCCCATCTGATCTTGGAAGCTAAGCAGGGTCAGCCCTGGCTAGTACTTGGATGGGAGACTGCCAGAGGAAGGAACTGGCGAAACCACCTCTGAATATTCCTTGCCTAATAAAATCCCTAAGAAATCCATAGGGTAGCCATAAGTCAACAGGTGACTTGAAGGTGCACACACACACACACACACACAGAGGCAGCATTCTAAATGAGGAAGCTTACCATTCCAGTTCCCTTGCCAGGAAAAGTCTTATCACTTTAACATGCATTCCCTAGGTTAAAGTTTTTTATGTTTCCTGATAAATGAAAAGTCTACATGCCACATAATTTACAAATCATAGCTCACACATACTTGCATGGATCCTTTGCAAGTTGATTGTTTTTTCCAGTTCTCGTCGCAGCTTTACTTCTGCTCCATATTTGCCAACTGTTCCATCATCCACCAGTATGAAATGGGAATGAAGATTATTTAGGACATTTAGTTTACTTAAAGGATTTAGAAGGGTTTGATATGGAGCAACTACCTAAACATAGACAAAAACAAAACACTCTCTTCAGATGGATATAAATCAAAAGTATTTTTCAAAACCACTTGGCAACTTGCATTTGTCTAATGATCTGTTTTTCAATCAGCTGTAAACTTCTGATTCAGTCTTGCAAAAAATAAGCTCTAATAAAAGGAGAAAGCTGCATGTGGATTTCCAGTTAGACCATAATTAAAAACACAACAATGAAGAAAATTTCCAACCAATGGAAATATTTTTTAAAAATTATGGGTTTTATATTAAAATATTCCTTTGGATATTCTGGTATAGTTATACCCAATTTTGAGACAGACAAATGGCAGAGTGGGATCTAGCACTGAAGGAAGACTACCTCATACTACCTGAGGCTTCATTCTATGAGGGTGCATCCCTTTCAGCTGCAAGGTAAAGCTATCCAATTTGGCTCTCAAGATCCCCAACGATGGATCAGTTCTGAGAATACTGCTGAATTTTATATTTTCCAAAAATTGGAAGTCTACTACTGTTTAATTACTTCTCTTTCTGAGTAGCCCTTGGGTGGGTCCCAGTTCTAAGTTAAAACTATCGCAGTTCCCTAAATCAGTCCAATCTAAATGACACCTCTCTCCCACTTTCCACCTTAACACTGCAATCAGTGTTTGAGCATCAGTCCCCTTTTCACCTCCTCCCCTCCTTTCCTTTGTTTATCATCTAGCCTGATGAATAATTCTAAAGTACCCAAAAGCATGCATAGTATTCTGTGACTTTTTGAGCTGGCCGGCCTAATAAAAGTATCATGCCAACACAGATATTAGCCTTTTTCTTTAGGAAGTACAAGCATTCTGAAAGTGGAGGGCATCCTTTCAGGAGAAAAGTCCTTCTATTTCCTTCACAATTGGACTTTGGCTCAACGCCTTAAAGTAATTATGTCAGTTACAAGCAGAAGTGCAAAACTGGGCAAACTTACATCTCTCCCAACGAGGTCATTTCTGTTTTCAATCACTCCCCATGGAGCTATTCCAATAGTGCAAATCTTTCGAGATGATCGAGAAGCATGTTCCTTAAGAGCATCACCAACATGTTTTGCAACTCCTGTTCAGGAACAAGGAATATATCATTCTGTTACTAAAATTATGTTCTATTTGTAGCATATAGCCCCATGACACAACAGTCAAGTTGAAACATCATAGCCAACTGCTGCTTAGCCTACCACTGAAACTGAAGCAGAGTTAAGAATCCTCTCACTGCCCATCTAAACACCACTAGTCTCACCTCCTTGGCTGGGTACTCAATAATCGATATACTATAAGACAGGAAAAACCCTGGACTTATGCTCCCTCCAATTGAGGCCTTGCCTAGAAGGGCTATTTACGTCATCCTGGCCCTGTCTTGGAGCCCCACAATCATAACAATGCAGGGTTTTTGGCCTGTTTTGCCCCTGGACCGTCCTCACAATCCTGGGGGAAAGATGGAGCTAACCTGATAAAAGGTTTTAGCAAAATACCTAGAAGAAAACGCTTCTTTTTGGAAGAAATGGTTCGGGCCCTGTGTGACCACAGGAGCCCATACTGGCATGGCGGCCTGTCACTGCAGCTGCCACCCATGTCGCTCTCTCCGTAGCCAGGAAGCAGGCCTGCAGCATGTGACCAGGGCTGGTCACACACAGGGGGCCTTGAACACACACTGCAGGCCTCCTGCCTGATGTCAAAGAGCGTGACGCAGACGGCAGCAGCAGGGATGGGCTAGCATGCCTGTCTGGACTCCATCCTGTTTCATTCAAGTAATGGGAAGGAATGGGCCAGATCTGCAGCCAGAATATGACAGAGAGGAGCCAGAACATTCTGGCCAGTATAGATGAGACCGGAATCTCTTCTGATGGTGAAACATAGGACTGGACCTGAATTAATTATTTAGCTTGTACAACAAAAAGCATGCTTTCATCATTACATTTGGACTGGGCCAGTATGTTATCACTACTACCTTGCTCGCTTAAAAAGAAAAAAAACATTTAAACTATCTGCAAAAGACTGATGTCCAGCATTTCATTACAGCCTTTCTAAGATTATATAATCCTTTGAACAGCTTGTTCTAGGCTTATTTTCCTTTACCATTCAGAAGCTTTTGCAAATGTTTTTTGTTTGGTAGTTTTCTATAATTTAATTTCATTGCTTCCTGTCCTATCCTCCCTATAAATGACACACCACTGCTTTCTCTTTTCCTACTTTCTTTTAAGAGGCCTGAAAATCTGTTAACCTTTATTTGCTTAATTATGTACCATATAGCTTCAGCTTCTTTTGAAGAAGCCTTCCTAGAGCTCAGCTGAAACGTCAGGTCACTATAGAATATAATGGAGGCATTAGGTAATATTCTTAGTAAGAAATATACCAGAATTTTCTGCTAAATATTTTACATTGTACTTCAGCTCACAATAAAGAAAGAAAAGAACAACTATATCTGCTCAATTTAAAAAACTAAGCACTGGTATTGGTAATGCTGGAAGTCATTTAAAAACAACGAGCAAGTCCAAAGGTGAACTTCCACTGGAGGAATGGCCAAATCCAGCAGAACCAGGTGGGAGGGAAGTATCTCCTTTCCCAATTTCAGCATCCCACAAAACAAATTCTAGTGGCTGGGACTCCCTCCAGAGCTGGTTTTAGGGTGGCACAGAATATTTAAAAGGGAAAAGAAAGGAAGTTCTATTGTGACTGTCAATGCAACACTGGCTTTAGCTCCATGCAATACTTTTTAATTGATTTTTGATATATGACTGAAATAACAGTGTTCATGTTGAAAATAAAGGTGGTAATACTACATTTAAAGCCTTTGAACTTGCAAATAATTCTCAATGAGATGAATGGAATCTCTAACTTAAGACTAGAAATGTGTATTTACGAAATCAGTCTATGCAGTTGGAGGGCTTCAATAACTACACTCTGGAAGGAAGGAAACATTTCACATTATTAACACTGCCTCTATTAGGGAATCTGAAATGTTCTCATTTTACTGACAGAAAACCAAAGCAGATAGGGTTATCACAGGACAGGACACATAGTTATCACAGGACAGTTTAATTATGATAAATTCTTTCTTGGATAAGTTATCATGAAGGGAAATTTCTGGGCACTTACAATTTCAAACATTCTATCTTAAATTATAGTTTGGAGACACTTATGTGCGTGTATGTATCTAACTCAGTACTGTTTATACTGTCTGGCAACAGCTCTCCAGGGTACCAGATGGGTGTTTCCTGGGTGTTACTTAGAGATTCCAGGAATAAACTTGTGACCTTTCGGATACAAAGCAAGTATATTATTGCTGAGCTAAGATCCTTCGGAAATGTATCTTCTGAACATACCATGAATAGCACCACTCTAATTTAGGTAGATATGGCATATTTTTGGGGACTATGGATTGTATCTCTAGCCACAGTGTCTCTGTCATAACACCTATAGGTTCCAAATCTGCTGTCTCCATGGCCCTGTTGAATGCCATCATATAGATGTCATTTCGATATCAAATAATCACAGAAAAAAGGATCAAATTTTCTCAAGTGCCTGTGAATTGGACAATATCTGAGGCTTCACCTGTATTTACTCCTCCAGTTATAATCCAGGCTCCTGTTGTTACTGCAGCTTTAATAAGTCCTTTACCGAGCAACTGTTTGATTCGTGGATGAAGCTCAAATTTCTGCATCCCTCCATGAACAGAAACAACAAGTTTTGGCAATTCCATCTGCCATTCTTTAAGCATCAGTTGTAGGATGGCTTCAGGTTTGGTGTCATATGACAATCGTACATACTAACAAGAAAAAGTCAGAAAGAACTAACATTTTTTTAAAATAATACAGTCAGGAAAATATATCCCACACTTGCATAAAGGACAATTGATATCTGGTATGAATACAGATTTCAGGTATCGATTTTGAATCTGCTATAATTTCTAATGAGAATTTGGGACAGCCATAGGATATTGAATGACATGATGTCTTTTTCAAACTGGTCAGTGTTACACACTTTATTTTATTTGAATTTCAGACACTGATAATCCAGTGTACACTTAAGATGAAATCTTCATACTGTTGCTGCAATTACAACACACATATTTATGGATTCCAGGCCCAGTTCTGAGATCACTGTTACCAGCACCCTGCTGTGGGTTACCTGTTTCCTCTCCAACCTTCCTGATTTTCAAGTTATAATTTGCTGTGATGTCCTAATCAGAGTCAGTCTATGGTTAGTAATAGCCATAGGTCACCCCAACTGCAATTAGAAACCTACTGCATTTTTAAAAAAATTCTAGTATGAAGACAAACTATTATTAACAGTAATCACAGCTTGCCCAATTTGAACACTACAGAAAATTATGGTTACTGGAAACCAGAAATGGGCTAGGGAATAGCTACATGTAAAGAAAGGAAAGAGGGCAGTGCATACACTCATAGTACACTAAAAATCTTGGAAAAGCTATTTTTCCAAGTTCTGTACATTCCAAAAGTCAAAATATGGTTTGGATATGATGTCTTAAATGAATTATTGTCTACCAATTCCTTTTTCTTGCAACATAAAGGGGGGAAATATTTGATAGAAAACGTAGCACAACAAATCAACACTGACAAATATAACTATCAAAGAGATTATTCCTTAAGGTAAAAAGTGCTGAGTAGGGGTGAGGCTTCATTCAACCTAGTGAGCTGAGGAACAGATGCCCACATCACAACAAACATTAACTGATCTCATATAACTTTCTAATAAGCAGTTTTAGGAGTAACATTATACAGTAAGAAACATATTGTAGAAAGGGCATTTCCTTCAATTACACTATACGCTACATTATCAATGCCAACAAAATACAAAGAAGAAACTATTCCAGAACACGGCCTCACAGCCCAGAAAAAAAACAAGGAAAATGGATCCCTTGTTACGTACCTTAGCTCGGTAGGAATGAGAACCTCCTTGAAAGTTAATGATACCATACGCATCTGTTGAACTCTGCTCAGTATGTTTTTCTACTGACCATTCTTCTATTTCTTGATTAAAATTTTCACCCAGTTTCACATCTGAATATTTCATGGCAAGACTTGCAGTAAAGCAAGCATGTTGCCGGACTAAGCGACCACAGCAGCACCTGCAGATAATTATCACAATTCAGGAAATCAGGAAGATACACCAGGATAACTGCATAAGTCTTGGCTCATTCTCATATTACTAGATATGCATCGCTGAATTATGAAAATACTGGCTAGCTTCTGACAAAATCTTTGAATCAGTTACAGCCTTTTTTAAAAAAAATAATGGTAAAGTAACTGCAGTTCCATACTCTGATGGGTTCTGACATTACAGTAGCTCTTGCTTCAAAGGCCACAAAAAGGAAAATCAAAGGACCCATATACAGAGGATTTATAATGATCATTTGGAGCAAGAATACGCCTAAGATCTAGAATGTTGTAATGGGGGCAAGCTGTTGAGGTCAATGCATTTATTTATTTATTTACTATTCATGATACTAAAGGTCTAAATAATTTCAGTTTTCCTACTCACTTCATGCAAGCATTTATGCATTAATCAAATCTTCTATAATATTTTCACTTACTTCCAAATTATTTTGAAATACATTACACAATTCAGTATCTTCTTTTTATGTAAGGTATCAATTAATTTAATCTTTTTTTAAAAAAAAATAAAGCTATAGTTGCTTCATTTGGAAAGAAGTCTACCTACCTGACAAGTTGCTGACAAATCTGACATCCTGGAAGGCATCTATGATTAAAAACACAAAAAAAGTAGCTTGATATTTTCCCAGTTCTAATATCAAATGCAATGTTATGTCTTAATTTGACTGAGTTCATTCTTAAAACATTTTCATAGTAACTTCTCTGTAGTTCACACTACAAAATATTTGCTGCCCTAGCCAGCATTTTGAGACACACCTGTAGTATGTTGGTTGACATAATTTTGTTTGGATGAAGGTAGTGCAGACAGTATTACTACTGGACCACCTTGTAGGTGGCAAAAAGCTAATAAATCATTTGGCTATTTGAGAGTGGATTTAATACCAGTAGTGTGTGTGTGTGTGTGTGTGTGTTCCTTTAGATTGGTTCACCCAGTGACATACTGGGGTGTGACAGTAAAGACTCTGAAGACGCCATGGGGACAAAAACCTATGCCAGTGTTTGTCATAGACACACATGACAAGCTATTTCCAAGAATAAAGGAAACAGTTCAATGGCATGTTGAGATCTAAGAGCTTGTCTAGATGGGCAATTTACCCATTCTTGCCCCACTTTAGAGCCCTGCCCCATTTTAGAGCCCACAGGCAGTCGTTATGATCCCCAGGATAAAGATGGGGCCAAGACGGGGTAAGGCCCAGTACACCATTTTTTTAAAGTACCTGGTAAAATCCTCTCTGGCCAAAATAAAACAGATCAGGTCCCGGATTACCAAAGAGCCCATTCCAGCATGCCAACCTATTGCTGCAGCCGCCATCTGCCTCACTCTTCCACAGCCAGGAAGGAGTCCTGCAGCATGTGACCAAGGCTGGTCACATGCGAGGGGGCCTTGCTCACATGCTGCGGGCCAGCTTCCTGGCTACGGAGAGAGGGACGTGGATGCTGGCAGCTGCACAGACCAGCCAATGTGCCAGTCTGGATGCCATCCCATTCTGTGCAGGTAACAGGGGAGCAACAGGCCAGATCCACCAGCAGAATATGCCAGTGGGAAGCCAGCATATTCTGGCTCGTGTAAAATGAGGACTAAGTCTTTGTCTATAATGTTCTTGAATTTGCTCCAAAGTCTTATTTGCTTTATTAGTTTAGTTCTCAATAGATCAAATTGTTCTTTTCCTGCATAAAGCTTCCTCAAATTTAATTTGGCTAACCAGTAGACCCAACAGAATCCCCATTTTGTTGGCTTTCAGACCTCTGACACCCATAGAAAGAACAATTTTTGCAATGTTTAATATAAAGCCGGGAGTATCTAGTTTGGTGATACAATAAAAGAGATACTGCAGCCAGTATCAAAGACAGGAGTAACATTTTCAAAAGATTGGATTAACTTTTCACAGTAATACTTTGAATTACATTTTTAGAAAACTTGTGTTCAACTCACTTCTTTATGTGTGGATCAATCACAACACTGAAATAGTCTCTATGTATGGGGGGGTGCACGCGTGTACGTAGAAGTGTGCAGACAACTGAGTACAAAACATGGCAATGGTTTACATGCTCCATATGAGCTAAACAAAGTGGGGAGATCTAAACTGTTTTATTCTTTGAGAAGTGCTCACAAATCAATAGTTCTCAATTTATCCCATTCATATTTGCAAATTTTCCAGGTATTTCAACCTGATCATAGTAAAACTTTTTCAGAATCTAATTTCAAGGAAAGCATATTTCACAAACTAGAGCAACTGCTGACTACCTCCTGTTCAACTGTAACAAATCTCTGAAAAGAAAATGTTCATTTTTACCAGTTATTTCTGCAACTGTTTTTCCCATGTATGGTTTGTATCCAATGGAATGGGAACTCAAGGGCAAATCACAACTCTTCCTCCGCATTTTCATCCCTATGCACACTCTGAAAACCTTCTCCAGGTCTCTAATTATTCCCTTCTGCCTGGTTTACTTCTCCCATAGCATCCCTATTGTTCCATAGCTCAGCTCTTTCATTTTCATAAGATGCTCCACAAAATCCCCACAATCCTTCCAGACCGCTAGGCCACATCTCGATCCTATCTTGAATGTCTACCAACCTTCAGAAAAGGCTTGGGAAATATAGAAGTCTTTACTGGCCAGAGGAGGTCAGGGAATTCCCATTTATATCAATTGATGCGGCACTGTCTATGCTTAAAAGGGGGCGGGGTGAAGTATCTCTTTATATTTACCTGTGAGGATCCTTTGAACTTGGTATAATGTACACGCATTCCCGTTTGGTGAAAGTATTTTCTATCCAAGATTTCTGGGACTGTAAGATAAGATATTTTCAGAGTTGTACAAAAAACAATGTCAGTACTACAGATGTACCACACTGCAAAGAGTTATTTCTCCTGGGTTCAATCATCCATATTTTACAGTAACTTGTTAAATCAACCTTTTATTGTTCCTTCACCTCCAAGAAATCTTTTAGGGATACACATATGTTACCCATCACAGTGGCCTTTATTTTTTCTTTTGGCTGTTTATGATGAAGTAGCTGGATCTGATTTTCAACAAATCATTTCTAATTTTTTTAAAATCACCTCTAAACAGCAGTTTAACCAGTTCACTGTGAAGCAATGGATGCCAAGTTTAAAAGATTTAAAGAATTAATTTGTTTCCTATACTAGTTTGCTAACATTTCTACAACAATTTGAACCTTGTTTAATAAGGAAAACAACAATCGTTACTGTAGTTACAGCAATACAATACAGTACAATCATTAGGATTTTGTTATAGAAAACAATGGGTCCCATTCTGGGATAAAGGCAGCATATACATTAAATCAATTAAAAAATATAGAAAGCAGAAAATCCAATTGCATAGCTCTCAACAAATATATTTATTAAGTATAGTTGAAAATATTATTCAATCTGAATTTAAGATTCAAACTTTTAAATAATACAGTGCATTATACTATATTAGGACAATGAACATAACAGGGTAGCATATATCCAACTGTTAACTACTGTATATTCCCTATATTGCTGTCTGTCGACATAAGGCAACCCCAGGAATTTCATAGGGTTTTCGTAGGCAAGGAATACTCAGATGTAGTTTGCCAGTTCCTTCCTCTGAAATATAGCCTACAGCACCTGGTATATGTTGATGGTCTCCCATCCAAGTACTAACCAGGGCTGACCCTACTTAACTGCCAAGATCAGACAGGATATGGTGCTGTTACGGCATTTAGGCCTCAGATACAAGACAGTGTTCAAGTATTTGAGCAAATAAGAAGCTTCTTACTGTATTTACTTACTATACTATATGTGGAAAATGATTATTGGTTGAATTGGGCCTTTTTTCTTTCTCTCTCCCATGGCAAACCATCCTCAGCATCCAAATCCTGCTCCAGACTACCCAGAGTAAATTTTTAGAGTGCACAGGGGACTGCAGGAGCGAGAGGGAATTACCAATCTAGGAGAAGCAGTTTCATCTAGGAGAAGCAGTTTCATCCAGCAGAAACAGACTGTTGGAGCCTGGTCAGAGGCCCATAAATATACCATTTAAGCTTGCTACCAAGGAAACATGGATGCCAGTCCATATTTTAAGACACCTAGGCTTAGAGTTAACATCTAAGCTTAACCTCAGAGTGGATAACAACAGCCCTGAAAATCAAAGCCTAGAATTGAAGGTGAGCACATAATGAACAGTTGCAAGGCCAACAGGGTGGGGGTGGGCAGAGGAGAAAGGTGCTGGGCATAAAAAAAGGTAGAAGAAGGAAAGTAGTTGTGCCTGCTGTTCTGCAAATACTTGCCCAAGAATTTATGCAATGCTACCATAAGCAGATTCTATAACAGTTCTCATGGTTCTGTAGAATAAATTATTTGGACTCAGCTTCACATTTCTCACACAATAATCAAGTACAAGGTGGAAAAAAGAACCACACCAAAAAAAAAAAAAAAAAACCACTGCCATGAATGTTGAGATATATTTTGATCCAATATATGGTATGGGTTAGTTTCAAACCACTCTGACATATAATTAACGATCTTACTTTGTTTCTCACATCAGTGATCAAAACGACATATAGAAAGGTACAGTTGTCCCTTCATATTTGCTGGGGTTTGGTTCCAGGACCCGCTGTGGGTACCAAAATCCGTGAATACTCAAGTCCCATTATATGCAATGGCATATCAAAATGGTGTCCCTTATATAAGATGGCAAAATCAAGGTTTGCTTTTTGGATTATTATTTTTTAAAGAATATTTTCAAGCCGTGAATACTTAAAATCTGTGGATACCAAATCCATGGATACGGAGGGATAATTGTACTGTATTTTATTCTCACACTTTACTCAGTAGACCACCTTTTCTTTCAGGGAAGCCATCCAATGTCAGTTTCACCGCCATTCCATCAGCAATGGACTAAAAAAGGCTAGCACAAGCTAAAAGCAAATAATCAGTTCAATAACATGAAATTGTATCATGCTTATAGGGCCCATGCTTCCACTTGCCATTCAGAAATGACGTTGATTAATAGACATTTCTTTTTGACACCTATTCTAGAAAAGTTAATTCCTCTTCCATCAAACTTTCCCCACAAGAACACATGAAAAATGAAGCACTACAAGAGATGCATATTTTAACTATGTGATATATGATTACAAGAGATATTTTTGTACCTTGCCGTTTTTTCAGTTTTTAATAGCAGATGGCAAGTACCATTTTCTCAGCCTCAGAGGAAGGCAAAGGCAAACCCCCTCTGAACAAAATTTGCCGAGAAAACCCCATGATAGGTTCACTTTAGGGTCACCACAAGTCAGAAACAACTTGAAGGCACACAACAACAACAGCAACAACAACAACGGTTTCTTCTAATGTATCTCCAAATTCTGCTTCAATGAGACAACTTGCCATTTTGAGATGGAAGACAAACACTTAAGTTCTAAATGGACCTCAGCATCTTACAGTAATGTAAGAGATTAAAAAATCATTTAAAACACACATTTCTGAACTGAAAGACTGTTCATACCAGACTTCCAAAGCAGTTAATCTGAGATGCCTAAGAAATTATTTTCTATAAGTCTACCATTCAGTATGAAATGTAAAACAAATTACCCTATTAAGAAATATACAAGATAGTCTATACTTTAATCTCAAGAGAAAACTTAACAAAAGTCTATAAAACTCTCTAAGATCTAGACACTACGTACTTTACTTTTTCAGATGTTCTATGCACTTTAGATTTATACTGTATTAAGTAACAAGATTTAAAACCCTATAACTAGCAAGACAATTCTTTTTAAAATACCTGCTCAGGATATAAGGTCCATCTTATTTTTTCTCTGCAGAAATCCATGCTGAACAACTACTAGCAGTCTCCTTTGTGGATCATTCTTATACCACTGAATTTACTCTAATTTAAGGTTTTGGAGATGACAGGTTATAACAATCGGCTGCCGCTAAAATGAAGGATGAGATCAGACCTTAAAATAATTTAACATTTTATTACAAGGACCATCCTATTGTCACATTTCAATAAACTGAGTATTTGCAGGAGGTTTCTCTCTCAGGAAATATTCTATTTTCTAACTGTAGTACTAACAATTTTAAATCTGCCATAAAAAAAATAAGTGTGTCTCATAACTGATGAAAATATGTGCATTCTACCATATAAATATGTAACTAAGGCATACGGTTTTGATGATCAGTGGTCAAATATCAATATATGACAGAAAATTTTCACTTTCTATTAACCATGAGATGGTCTTCAGCTGTTAACAAGGCAACAAGTTGGCTACCAAGAACTGCAACTGAAGATTCACCACAGATGGCTCATCTTCTGGAGCTCACCCACAAAGCAGCACTATGTAAATGAACCATGCAATGTATGAGGGTGTTTGGTCCAGAAGCACTGAGGTGAGGCTACTCCTACATTTTCATATCCTCCTTTACTTTCAGTAATACAGTTGTCCCTTCATATTCACTGGGGTTAGGTTCCAGGACCCCCTGTGGATACCAAAATCCATGAATACTCAAGTCCCATTATATGCAATGGCACAGGAAAACAGTGTCCCTTATATAAGATGGCAAAATCAATGTTTGCTTTTTGGATTATTATTTTTTTAAGAATATTTTCAAGCCATGAATACTTAAATCTGTGGATACCAAATCCGTGGATATGCAGGGACAACTATACTCACATTTGAGTAACAAGTCTATCATGCCAAAGCATTGACAGCTCTACTACTAGTATGCTGTGGAATGAATCCATTGTTGTTGTTAACTGCCGTCAAGATGATTTTGACAAATGGAATCCCATGAATGAAAGACCTCCAAGTTACCCTATCATCAATCGTCCTGTTCAGGTTTTGCAGACTCAGGGACATGGCTTCCTTGGTTGAGTCTGTCCATCTTGAATGTGTTCTTCCTCTTTTCTTACTGCCTTCTACTTTACCAAGCATTACTGTCTTTTTTAGTATGTGATGTTTTCTTGTGCTATGTCCAAGGTATGATAGTCTTAGTTTAGTCATCTTGGCTTCTAGGTAGACTTCATGCTTGATTTGCTCTAGGACCATTTATTTGTCTTTTCAGCAGTCCACAGTATCCATAGAACTTTCCTCCAGGATCACATTTCAAATGAGTTGGTTTTCATCCTATCAGCTTTCTTCTCTTTCCAGCTTTCACAAGAATACATAGAAATGGGAAATACAATGGCATGGACAATCCTAACTAGTATTCAACTATCTATCTTTACACTTCAGGATTTTGTCTAGTTCCTTCATAGCTGCCCTTCCAAGTCATAGTCTTCTTCTGATTTCTTGACTGCTGTCTCCATTCTGATTAATGACTAAGCCAAGGTATGGAAAATCTTGAATTATTTCAACGTCTTCATAATCTACAGTAATTTGAAGTGATGTAAATTATCTGTGGTCATTATCTTTGTTTTCTTAATGTTCAACTGTAAACCTGCCTTTACACTTTCTTCCTTGACTTTCTTCAGGAATCATTCCAAGTCTTTGCTATTATCTGCTAGTAGTAGGTGTCATCTGCATATCTTAAATTGTTGATGTTACTTCCTCCAATTTTCACACCTCCTAATCCAGTTTTATGTATGACATTTTCAGAATATGACAGGTTAAACAGATAGGGTGCCAGTTGGAAACCATTTCACTTCTCCATATTCTCTCCTAACAGTAGCTTCTTGTTGTGAGTACAGGTTATGCATCAGGATAACCAAATGTTGTGGCACATCCATTTCTTTTAAGAGCAATCCATAGTTTTTCATGATTTACACAATCAAAGGCTTTGCTATAATATACAAAGTGCAGGCTGGTTTTCTTTTTCAATTCTTTGGTGCACTCCATCATCCAACGTATGTTTGCAATATGATCTCTAGAGCCTCTTTCTTTCCTGAACCCAGCTTGGACATCTGGCATTTCTCACTCCATATACGGTAAAAGTCTTTGTTGTAGAATTTGGAGTAGCACTTTGCTTGCATGGAAAATTGATGTAAGGGTCCTGTGGTTACTGTAATCTCTGTTGTCCCCTTTCTTGAGGACTGTAATATATACTGACCATTTCCAATCCGTGGGCTATGGTTATGTTTTCCATATTTGTTGACAGATTTTAGAACTAGAGTAGACTCTGTCTCTGTAGATCAAAGCAGCTCTATTGGCATGCCATCTGTTCCTGGTGATTTATTATGAATCTATGCCCATGAATAAATGTCTCACAAAGAAGTTTACTGAGGTGACTGTACACAGTATTTTATAGCACTACTCAGTATCATGTAAATTGCTCAGGTAGAAATTCAGGGTGTCATACCCGATTCCCCATAAGTTCAACGTAAATTCTAGGAGTCACCAACTATTGTTGAATATGCCAGTCTCCGTTATGACCAAGGGAGAATAAAACTGATTTTTCTGAAGGGCTTGATTTTAATAATTTAAAACACAGCTTAAATCACTAGTGAGAAAGATTTTTACTTAATCATCATGTTTAACAGAAGTACATTATTATGTAATACAACCTCAATAAATATTCAGAGACACAAAATCCATTACTTATTTATAGCATTTATCTATCCCCATCTCAATTCCCAATATGATGTATGATGGATAAAAACATTTAAAACATTAAATATATGTGCGCACACGCACACACACACACACACACACACACAATGTAACAGACTAAAAGGTCTCCTTTAAACTAGTTTAAAAACTACAGACAGCTAAAACATTCAGAGCAGCTACCTCTGCTTTTAGAGGCAGAAGGCTATGCAAAAATACAGCTGTATTAGCTGTGGGAAGGTACACACTAAGTAATTATTTTGAATAGTTTTCAGATTAATTTGCAGTTCATCAAAAATCAGATCCCTTGCAATTGTATCAAGACTCCTCCTGCTATTTCAGATCTGCTCCATCTCTCCTCTATTCTCTATTCATTGTCCTTCTTTATCTTCATAATTAAGAAAGGGGCAAAGTCTAAAGCGACACTGCAAATGTTATATACACCACCTGCAGAATAATGAGTATTTGCAATATTTTTGGTCTAGTCTCTTTTTAAACGAGTTGTTAAAAAAATGTTGAAACCTATTTTTAACCAAATTGTTAAAAAAACATTTATTATTTTGTGCACCATAGACAGAGTCTCTTTGTGTACAATATGTTTGAACTTGTCAGAAGAACTAAAGGATGGAAGACTATTTCTTGATGTCTAGAAGCTTTCTTCTATTTCCTTATATAACCAGAATTATCATTATGACAAAAATCCTATATGGTATTGGGATAAATAATCAATCAACCCCATCCCTTAAGTAATGGAGATGATGCAATGGCACATACTGCCTTTCCATTGTCACCTTATGCTTCCAAACTGTGTTAGCACAGCAGAAGTTGCTTCTGTACATTATTATATACCTAGAACATGCACATCCAGGAAAGCAATAGCTAGGTCAATAACAGGAGAAGTATTAGAAATAGGCTTATAATAGTCAAATGATGCTCAAGTCAAGAACAGAAAACAAATAGGTAACACACAGAAAAGTGTGTTGCCCTTTACTGTACTACCCTTCGTCCTGAGTGCTCCTCTAATCCTGTGCATGGAAAACTGTGCTCTCAGGAAAAGAAGCACCACAGACTGAAACAGAAATATGACCATTGTCTAGACCAAAGAGCCTCGAGCTATCTGATGTGAGGAACCAGCAATTATTATTTTTTTCAACATGCCAGGGATTTGCACTACATTTGTGCTCACTGGAAGCAACTGTTTCTTTCATTCCTGGAAACTTACTAGGGACTTCCAACCAATGGTTCAAGGACTGGCACCCAGTCCAGGGATCACCACTTTGAGTAGCACTGGTCAAGACTTCCCTTTCTTACCAGCAATGCAAAGCAGGCCTAGTTCAGACACAACTTCCCACCTCCCTATGTCCTCACTCAAACCTTTAGGGAAGGCACGCAAGAGAATGGGGCTCAAGCCCACTTTCTGCCTTCCCTGTTCTCTACCATGGATAGAAGATAATGGGTTTACTGGAAGAGAATCTACATTTATGGGAATATAGGTATCTTTGACCTTGCAATAAAGGATCTGCAATGCCATGTATTACCATATCAGTAGCACAAGTCCTTCTAAATGCAAAATGCAATAGCTCCATGAGTATGGCTATTACAGTTCTGCCTCTGTTTTTTCCCATCATCCCAAAAAACTAGCTGATAGCACTATGACCTTATGGGTGTTGGGAAAGCCAGATGAAAAAAAGACTTGGGGTGATACAGGACTTAAAACTGAACTACCATAAAAGCTTTTTTGCAGCACTAAGGAATATCAAACCACAATGTATTTCAAACACAAATTTTATTTCATTTACCTTTACAATGGGCCCTTTGGATCCACAGGGCTTGGGTTCCTGGACCCCACACGGATACCAAAAAATGCAGATGATCCCACCTCATATTATTATATGGCAGCAATGCAAACACATACGCTTCAATGTGTCCATGTTCACATAGCCACCAGTTAATAATATAAGTCATAACAATCCTCAGTCAGTTGAATTTGCAGACCCGGAGCCTGCAAATCCACAGGCACACCATATATCCTGCTTTCTCCCAAGCAGCTCAAAGTAACACACATTCCTCTCCCCCATTTTATCCTCACAATAAGCCTACAAGGGAGGTTAGGTTGAGAATTTGTTATTTGGTTAAGGTTACTCTGTGAGTTTTACAGCTCATCAAGGATATGAACATGGCTCTCCCCATCCCTAGCCCCAACATGGTAACCACTACATCTCCACAACAACTTGTAACTTTCAAAGTAACGTTGTGAATGCAAAAACCTCATGTATGCAATATTTCCCCTACATAAAATAATTTTCCCAGTCTAGTCTGATTGAACACATAGTGTGACATACACAAAAACACCTGTTCAAAACTCAGTTCCTAACTGAACTTCAGGCACAAACGTACACTCCACCACCACTAATGAGCAGAACTACAACAAAAGCTTTCAAATAAGAAATACTCTTACACATATGACACTTTTCATTAATTAAATCACTTAATTTAAAACTTAATATGGAAAACCAGTATGTATCAGCTCTACATGTAGTGTTGTAAAGAAAATTCAGAACTTATCTTGAAAAGTAGATCTTCTCAATTGAGACACTTATTTATAAATCCACTTAATTCCACTATTTACGAGAAGCAGTAAAATTAAAAAGAGAAAAATTTATTAACCAAACACATGGTGATCATGGGACTAAGCTGTGACCCATGTCTAGCTGACTGTAACACCTCACCCTACAAAAGGCTCCAAAAGCAATCGCTGGAAGGCAAAAATTCCGCACATAAACCTCTTTATCTTACTATCATCACATAGAGTCAATGAATCTCATTTTAGAAACTGAGCACCTGAGGTGGAAATTATAGCACGAGTTCACACATACAAAGTAGTTTGTTAATAATACCATTACTTCCCTTCTTTTGGCTCTCTTATATATACAAATATACAATAGAAATTACAAGTTTTTTTACTAAAATATGCTTTAGTAATATTTTTTACTAAAATATTACTTTATTTTAGTAAAATATGTTTTACTAAAAGATGATTCTGCAAGGAATTTCTTCAAAACAAATGCAAATAACTCCTAGAATAAAACTTCTACCTTGGAGCAACTTCTAGATAGACATGTCTAAGGCTCCCTCTAGGACACCATTATGCACTCTGCCCCATCAGGCATTTTTCCCCTTCTGAAGTAAGCAGTCAAAGGGTACCTTCCTTGGGAATATTACTGTTCTGAAAATGTCATACATCATCCAGGTTGTTAAAAGCAAAATTACTGCAGCCATTAACAGATCATGATTGAAGGCATGATGGAGGGGTGATTTCATGTCTGAGAACGTGTGTCTGCATAACTTGTGTACTCTCAGTCCCTTAACCACAGTTTGCTATTAACCAGAGTTCTTAAACAAGCTTGAAGCTCTGCTAAATAGGGACACCCTAGCTAGAATTAAGTCTGGCTGACAATAACCCTGGTTAAAAGTCAGTGCTAAGATAAGACTGACAGGGAAAGCAGAGAAACTGACTCCCAAAATGGAGGACAAAAGGAGAGGAACTGTGTGGCTTGCAACCATTGCTAAGGAACTGAGAAAGGGACAGACAGATATAGGAAAATCCAGATAACCTACACATTTATATGTCACTTTTCCAGGGTGATACACAGATTTACTTCAGCTATCAAAGTAGATGTGTTCTTGAGCATTACTTCTTTAACAGAAAATTTGGTACCGGAAACAGAAATAGCATGGAAAGAATAGGGATAGTTCCCTATATCACACACACAAAGAGCAGTTCATAGAATCATAGAATCATAGAATCATAGAATTGCAGAGTTGGAAGAGACCACGAGGGCCATCCAGTCCAACCCCCCTGCCACGCAGGAAATCACAATCAAAGCATCCCCGACAGATGGCCATCCAGCCTCTGTTTAAAGACCTCCAAGGAAGGAGACCCCACCACGCTCCGAGGGAGTGTGTTCCACTGCCGAACAGCTCTTACTGTCAAAAAGTTCCTCCTAATGTTGAGGTGGAATCTCTGTTCCTGGAGCTTGCACCCATTGCTCCGTGTTCCAGTCTCTGGAGCAGCAGAAAACAAGCCTGCTCCATCTTCAGCGTGACATCCCTTCAAATACTTAAACAGGGCTATCATATCGCCTCTAAACCGTCTTTTTTCCAGGCTAAACATACCCAGCTCCCTAAGTCTCTCCTCATAAGGCATTGTTTCCAGACCTTTCACCATTTTAGTTGCCCTTCTCTGGACACGCTCCAATTTGTCAATACCCTTTCTGAATTGTGGTGCCCAGAACTGGACACAGTATTCTAAGTGAGGTCTGACCAAGGCAGAATAGAGCGGCACTATTACTTCCCTTGATCTAGACACTATACTTCTATTGATACAGCCCAAAATTGCATTGGCCTTTTTAGCTGCCGCATCACACTGTTGGCTCATGTTCAACTTGTGGTCTACTAGGACTCCTAGATCCCTTTCGCATGTAGTCTCATTCAGCCAGGTCTCTCCCATCCTATATTTATGCATTTCAGTTTTCAACACATTTCAGCAAATTTTTTATTCAAAACTAACAGGAGGTACAAGTGAAATGCAGCAATCAGGTCAGGGTAAGCCTTATTTAAGTAATCAAAAACATTTTGAACTGTCTAGAGATCACTTGAAGGCTTCTTCCAAAATGTATACAGGGATGACTTTTTCTCTCACCATCTGCAACTCTTGTTATGATCTCCATTTTGGTGGCCACACGTCTAGATCTATGCTTTAAAAAAAACATGCTGGGGGTAGCTGGTAGGGTAGGTCATGTTGTTCACACATGTTTAGTGTAGGATTCTGGAGCAGCTGCTGTTTACCTTGCCTGTAGTAGGCAGGCACACACAGCTACGGTAGAATTGGCTAGAGCAGAATCCTAGCCTTTCCCAGCTCAAGCTTTGTTTATTGCATTGTTTACTGCTGAAACCTGGCATCAAAAGGCTGTGTTTCTCTTCACCCTGCTTCACCCTTCTCCCAATGTCAATACTGCTAAAAAAATATCTTCCAGATAGACGAAGGACAAGGAGAAAAAGGTAGAGTTGGGTGGGTGCAAAAATGAGCTTCCTTGTCAGAGGCTTTGTTAACTGAGGTATGACTATATATACAAAAAAAAGGCTAACATAAACAGTGTGTGCTCAACAAAACTCATCCAATAGGAAAATGTATTATAATAATTCATTTATATTTTTCAAATAGGTATCAACTGTAACACAACACTCATGTAAACCCAAAATTTTCTTAAAATGGCTACTGAAAATAATTAGATCTGTTCATATACTTCTGTGTATATGAAGCTATATACACTTCAACCATCAGCACTGTATGTGTGACAACTGAAACCTAACAATAATTGAGTACACCTTGGGAAGCTTTTCTAGCACAGAGAGCAGTCAATGTAGAATAGTCTCATTCTAATGTCCATAAATGGGCATATATATCCAGTAGACATTTCTTCACATACACATACACACACACCCTGAAGAAAATATGATTATAACAGCTTTGGTCTATCTAGTACCTTTCAGATATGCAGGAGTACAACTCCCAGGATTCTAAGCCAGCAGGGAGCATGGATCATGCTAGTTGGGATAGAGGAGAAGGAAGAAGAGGGGCAGTGTGTGTGCTTCTGTGTGAAAGAAAGAGACTGAGAAACAAGTCTGATACCATCCTTTGTGGAACTGCCTCCTATTTATATAGGAGTACCTTTGAATACAAATAAATGTTTCTTCATGGTTATTTTACATCACCAGAATACCAAATGTTCTGGTTTTAAATAATCAGTAAATTATTTATAATACAAATCCAATAGTAAAGAGTGCTAATATAGAAACAAGTTCATTTTTAGATATCCTTTAATCCAGGTGTAATTATTTGGGACGTTATTTTTTTAAAAAGTTGAATGGACAAGCTTCCCATAGGGAGTTCAAGCATTTTCGGAACAGTTTACAAAGAAATTCCATTTTTATGTAAAATCAAAGCTCCTTAAACCAGTCTTTTAAAAATATATATTTCAGATTGGTCGTGTTGTCAAAACACTTTTATTCATTTTAGAATACAGAAAATAATGGAAGCATAAAGGTAAAGATATATATTTTCCTAGAGCTGTTTAAACATCTAGGCTCCAAAAACCCACACAGACATCTCCCTTCTTTGCCCGCCTTGCAATTTTAACACTACCAATTTCTGTAATTGCTAAGCTTTAAACAAGACAAGAAGGACTTACTAGCTAGCTCATGTGGAAAGCTATATTTAAAGAACTTTTTTTCCCAAACATAAAGATCCAGAAAGTTGCCAAGTACCACACAAAATATACACTAGGGGGAAAAAATTCAGTTAGCTTTATTCGAAAGTGCTTAATACAATCAGATACAAAATCACTGACAAATAGGTCAGCTTTCTTTAAAAACAAAAAAAATCCACACAGAAAAGCAATAATAACAAGTTTGACTAATATGCCCTTCATTACGATAATTGGTAATTATCTTATTACCAAAGAAGGGCTACTATTGGAAATAATAGTTGAAAGGACACAATGGACCACTAACACACAATTAAACCAGGGATTCACGTGCTCCATGGCTTTTCATTTGCAAGTACAGTACCATACCAATATATGTTGCCCAATCACTCCCACTTGCAAGAGCAGTGGTTTTACTCCATGATTTATTGTTTTTCTGAAAACAAGCACTTCTCTGGTTTGTTTCTTTCCCAACAAACTAGAGAAATAATTCAGGGATTGTTCTTTACACACCACAGTGAGTCCATAAAAAAGTTGGATCATCACTCTGTCTACAACCTTACACTTGCTTTCCCAAACAAGCTAAAGTTCACAGCTATGCCCCTTTAGTTACTTGAATTATTTGGAACATGAGAATAAGCTCCAAATGCATGACCAGACAGTGTTCCCATTGTTAATTTGATTTTCCTTTTTTTTCCTCCTGGAAACTTTACAAGATATTCCATGTTGGGGTTTACAGTAGGACCCACATATCCGCTGGGGATTGGTTCTGGGGAGGCCCAAGGATACAAAAAACCATGGATAATAGCGAATGCAGTTGAAAATAATGGGGCTTCCAGATTAAAATACCATAGAGTTCCCTTGGAGGACCGAGAAAATGGCTAGAGAAGACACTATGGTGTGCTGTTTTGTGTCCAGTGGATATTTAATCAGTGGCTACGGGGGTCCTACTGTATAATGCAGCCCCCTAGTACAGAGATCAAATACCAATTACTGTACTGTATTGAATTCTTGGTTCTTGAAGATTTTCTTAGGTGTATGAATATTGTCTAAACCTGATGTAGTGCATTCATTGAGAAATCAGTTTTATTGGCGTGAAACAAAAATTGTAAGAACCCAATAAATAGTCTACTAAATAAAGTACTCAACGCCCTTCTCGCGTGTAAGTCGGGGGAGGGTTGTCAAAACATTGGCCCAAAAAACCTGGACTGACTCTCCGTGGCCCTTTGTAATGCCTGCTTGAAAAAGGGCAGTGCTGACAGCTCTTTTGGGGCTTCCCTGGTGTGCCAGAAAGAGCAGAGGGGGTGATTCTTTTAGGCTCTCTCGGCATGGACTAAGCCCTGAGGGTTTGAGAGCTTAGTCCATGCTGGGAGAGTCTGAAGGAAGCAAGACTCCCCTCTGCTCTCCCTCTGGCAGCTGTTTTGGGGCTTCCCCACTATGGCAGAGTAGTTCCTCCTTGGAACTGAAGACCAGGTTAAGAAAGGATGGGGTGGGAAGCATTTATTTCTGTCCTAGGCAAATGAATGTTTAGGGAAGGTGTCACTGCCTCTGCTTCCTCATTCTCCTCCTTGGGAATTTTCTGAGGGAAGGCAGAAGATAAAAAAAAACTAAAGAGAGAGCTGTTCAAGGCAGTGGCTGGTGTTCCACAAGCCAGCCATGGGAATGCAGGCTTTGGAGTCGAATCTTAGCGAGGGTCACTAAGGGGTGCATTTGGACTGGGCGTGCATGGCCACACATAAGTGAGTGGGCACACACCATGGTGGACTCAGAGCAGCACAGGGTTTGGGGAGGCAGCAGCTTGACTGAAGCTCAGCCAGAAGAAGCAAAGAAAGAGACAGGAGGACATGCTGAAAGGTTGAGGTGCTGTCACCTCTTCCTTGAGTGACCGCCAGAGCCCTGCTGCTGTTCTCCTGGAAGGGACTAAGCTACTGCCTTGAACAACGCATTGCTCTCTCTTCGGTCTATCTTTTATTCTGCCTTCCGTCAACAAGTTCCCAAGGAGGAAGCAGTGGTGCCTTCCCTAACATTCATTTACTCAGCACAGGAGAAAACACTTCCCAACCCACCCTTTCACAGCCTGGTCTTCCATTCCGAGGAGCAACTACTCCACTGAGGCAGAGACGCCCCAAAAGATCTGCTGGAGAGAGAGAAGAGGGGGCTGTTGCTTCCTTTAGGCTCTCCTAGCACAGGCTAAGCTCTTAAGACTCTTGGAGCTTAGTCTGTGCCAAGAGAGTCTGGAAGAAGCACCCGCCCCCTCTGCTCGCTCTCTCTCTCTCTCGCTCTCTCTCTCTCTCTGCTGTGCAGGGGAAGCCCCAAAAAAGCTGCCAGAAAGAATGGCTCTCCTAGCATGGTCTTCAGGAGACCTTCAGGGTCTCCTGGCATGGTCTTCAGTTCCTGAAAGTACCGAGGAGCAACTACTCTGTTGCAGTGGGGAAGGACCAAACAGCTGCCACTGTTTTCCCACCCAGGCAATACAAAAGGCTGCCAGAGAGAACAGAGGGGGTTGGTATTTCTTTTAGGTTCTCCTGAGATGGACTAAGCTCTGATCGAACTTAAAAGAAGCACTGACTCCCTCTACTCTCTCTGCCACAGTGCTAAAGAGACAACGCTGGCACCATTTTTCTGCCCAGGCATTCCAAGAGCACTGACCCCCGCCTCTACTCTCTCCAGTGGCCTTTTGGAATGCCTGGACAGAAAAATTGTGGTGGCGGTGGCTCTTTAGTGCTTCCCCACTATGGCAAAGAGAGTAGAGTTTTGATATGACCCTGACTTATCCACCACAGGTCATTTCAAAATCCATAATTTGGGCCCAAAACCTTCCCTCGACTTATACATGAGGTCAAATTATGCATGAGCATTCATGTATAACATTCTTATACTGTATAACAAGAGCAAAATATTTCAGCTTCTGCATTCTTCAGTTGCCAAAGATGAAACTGAGCTATACTGTAGGTGGCAGTTTAGAACACTATGATATCAGCATTCTTAGTGGATGATAGTATTATCCTCTTCTAAGCTGAAGCCATGTGGTGTTAGTTTTTATAAATAAAACTAAAATTTGGACTATAAATCCAAATACACACACATACAGGGTACAAACTGTACTCCACACGTTCAGAATACAGCATCTTCCAGCAAAGCAATTAAAAACACTAGGGCCCACATCTGATGGTGTATTTGTGCTCATACACTTCAAAGCCTGCTACAAGGGACTGTAAGGGTAGAGAAGACTAAAAGTTGTTGGTGCTGGCATAAGAAGCTTTAGAAACTCTGCTGTTTTAACATATATTTAACTAGTATTTTTGAGCAGCAAGCCACAAGCACTCCTTCATCTGCAGAAGTGCTGTGGAAACACATTGAAAAAAAGTACTACATATTTATCTTTTTACTATTTAAATCTAGATTCAATCAGTTCTAATTTACCGTACCTTTAAGCAAACTAATCTCCACTATTACCCCTTTTAGGTAACATTTGGTTTTTGCAACTATTACAGGAACTGTAAAAATGACCATGCCAAGTATTGAATCCTGAGAGCACAAATCTCTTTTCTGAGGCTTAACAGCCATGTTTTGAAATCTCCTGACTCATCAGAGGAACCATGAGTAAGTTTAAAGACTGAGTCATTCCTTCACTTCCTCTCATCTGAATTATTTTATCCAACAGGGGATTATAATCATTGTGAATCCAATTAAACAACAGACATGTAAATGCAGTAGCTTTTTAATGCACTCTTTTTAACTGAAACAAGTCAGCTGTACACAAAGCTGTGTGTTCATTTGCTGAAGTAGCTCAAGTATTTGTCTGTAGTTTACCTTTCAGCTTTCATTCTACGCTATGTGTTCCAAGATAAGACTTATCATTCAGCTAAACAGGCAACAAGAGAAGCTTCAGATAGTTCTGCACATATCACAGATTACAACAGTCATGCCCCTATCTTGGCAGATGCCCAGCCGAGAACAAGCTACGGGTAGCAACGGTAAAAACATTTACCGGTATTTTCCCTTTCTCTGGATAGTTTGAACTGTTCCTTGTACATCTCTTGTCTACAATGAATTAAATTAAGTCAGTGTATGAGACAGTATTGTGAGTTATTATCAAAATAAAGATTCTAGCATTTCAATACATGTGGTTAAAATATCAGGTGATAATCAGAGAGCCCTGGGTTCAAATCCATAGCTCACTGAGTGATTTTCTACTATTAACTATTAACTTGCTAACTTGTTTGTAATAAATAAATACAAACAACAAATAACTCAAGACAAATAGACACCCTTACAATATAAAAATTGTTACCATGAAACCCCTGCAAAATTACATTCCATAGGTTTCTAAGAGCAAGCAAATTACTTGTTATTACATATTGAACCACAAGCTGAAATACTCTTGTAGTAATAAAAAGGGGGGAACAATGGGTTTGATCTTTCATCAAGCCGTACCTGACAGTACTGCTACATACAGTATATGACTGTTTAAAATTATGTGAAAACTGCTTATGCTTAATCAAGGAGGAAAGTATGGGAAAGTATCAACATTAATATTGAAAGGAGAAAAAACTTTATGAACATTTGTGAAGAGGATAAGAATAACTGGGTTCCAACTATAGGACAGTAGGTGTAAATTAAATATTACAGGGGAAAACTAACAATAATTGAAAAATGGAACAATCTACCAAGGGAGAGCGTGAGGCATCCATTCTTCAGTTAAAAGGAAAAGCTAGATAAGCCTCACTTGGTTTCAATTATATGATCCACTGTATTTTTGTAACTTGCCTCAAACATACTTTTCCTAAAAGAGTAAAACTACATCATAACTATTTATCTTTTCAATTCATAGCTCATTTTTCAACTCTGTATTTCCGAAAGCAGCCATCACAATAAAATTAATAAAATACCAGCAGTAACAAACAATTACAAAATATAAACTTAGGTGACCCTCCTGACCTCCCTGCTTTTGATTATCATTTTTGTCCCTTCAAAAATGTGAAAAATGACATCCTCCCAGCTTCATTCACAGACTGTTATAGAAGGCAAGAACTTCTGGAAGAGAACTCCCCCTCCCATCAAAAGAGTATTGACCCCTTAAACCAGCAAAAGGAAAGAGGCAGTCCTATGACACTAGTGTCCACAACCTCTGGTCATATTAGCTTGGTTGAGTTTCTGTGGATAGCAGTCCTTAGAAAAAATAGCCTGGTAGTATGAAATTCAATGCTTTTCCATCTTGGATTATTCACTTTACCTCGGGGGCGGGGGTCTGCCTTCTTGAAGGACTTAATTCTAATGCCATTGTTTCTGACACATGAGCCTGACTGAGCAAGTGACAGCAGTGTATGTGATACACCAGTACAGCTTCAGGGACTTAAAAAAACCTTCTACCTAGTTTTAGGACTTCTTTGCCCTAGTTGATAAGTCATACCAGAATAAAAAAGGTATGATTCTGCTCATTATTTTGGGCCTCTCAACACCATTATTGTTACTGTTATTCTTTGCTGAATTATTTGTAACTGTTGTTCAAGATAATATTATATTCCCAAGATGATATACAGCTTGCAGTAAAATAACATAATAACACTACACTATTGTTAAAATATGAAGGACCATGACATTATTCAGGATCATTGAGGAAAAGGGAGATGAAGATGGAGAATAGGTGACAGAGGTCTCCAGAGTCATAGTCAACACTCAAATCACTACACATGTTTACTATGAAGGAAATCAACTGGACTTGCTACTGGTAAAGATGCATAGTATGGTGGTGTTAGATTACTTCATCACTTAAGATTTGCAAGTTCTCCAAAATAAATATGTTACATAGCATTTAAACATCTAGGCTGGAGTGTTACAGAAACTGAAATTATTAAAAACTAAAATTATTTAGCCACTTATCATCTTGAGGTACAATAGTGCAGTTGACAGGATAAGCAGGGATTTTATGGACTATACACGTTCCCCAAGTCCACTGTTCGTAGGATTAGGTATGGGTGCAGAAATCTGTTCCAGTAGATTTTTTGGCAGATTTCCTTGATGCCACCACTTCAAAATGGATGTGGATTAGAAACAGTTTGCATTCCGAAATCTGCACATTTCAGGAACTGGAAAACTATGTCCAATAAAATGTCCACATTTTAAAAATGCTCGTAAGAAAATGTGCATGTTTTAAAAATTATTACAATTTTTTAGCCAATGGGTGCATAAATTCAAACAGTATTTACCAGTCTATCAGCAGAGGTTTGAATCAGGACAATGGTTCCTTCTCATACTACATGTGTTAAATGGCTTACCTAGCATCAGGTAGGTGACCTGTGTGTCAGCAACAGTTTTGTGAATGGTGACTGTTACCAATGTAAATATCACTGTTAGTTCCTTCTGGATTGAATTGCCTTTTGAACTCATGGTCTATAAACAAACCATTTGTACTCCATATATATCTTAAACTTTGAACAATACTTCTGCACTTAATGAAATGAGATACACTCCACAAAAGTTCATTTTATACTAAATGTGTCAGTCTTTGCTGTTTTTAATTAATTACATGGAAATTTGAAAGCATGTCCCCAGCATACCTAGAGTGCATCCAAACTGTGAGGGAACAGAGAAATTAGAGAAGTACAAAGGCTTTGTTATACGTTTATCAATATGTACAGCTGTGCACTGGGAATTTTTTTTACCAGGAAATGGAATTGGAAAAATGTTAGAAAACTTATGTTAAATAAGATGCTTTTAAAAAAAACACTCAATAGTTCCTTACTGAAAGGGTTTGGCTATAAGTAATAAAACTAGAGAAAGGATTACAGCCGTCAGATATGAAATGAGCAAGGAATTTGGTAATATTTGCTGAAAGGAAATACTGTTCGTGGTATTACACGAAAGACTGGTTGCACAAAACTGCCAGTAAACGTAAGTGATCAGTATAACATTAAGAGAAGGAAGCATATTAGTCCAGACAGCCTTGATTACTTGATGATTGAAAATGTAATAAATAAATAAAATATACAATAGAGAATTAGAAAAACAAACAGGAACTAAACAGGAATATAATCTGCCCGGTATAGACTCAGAAAGAGACATTAAGGGTGGGATGAAGGTAGGATGGTCTAGAGAATTCTCCCTCCTTTTGTTTTAACTCCAGCTCTGAATCAGAATGCAGGATTAGGTAATCCAATATAAACCAAAGCCTATTTTGAGGTATTCACTACCTAGCACTTAATGTTAAAACCAAGAGAGGCAGCAGAAGCACTTATTAAACATTGTGAAATTACTTATAAATAATGAAAACCAAGCAACAATGTAAGGCTTAGAAAGCCTCAGTTCATACATTTTTAGAGACTTGAGACAATAAATCAGAAGAATGTTAAGAAAATTATTTTATCAAGAACACAGAAATATAAGTCCTGTATGGAACTACATGTGGAATAAAAAAATATATAAATGCAAGCTACACTAAAATTTAGTTTAACATCGCTCATAAAAGCCCTGGCAAAGAATGTGGGCCCTGTGATAGAAGGGAGTGTCAATCACTTGAAGAGGACATAGCAATTTCCCAAAGAAGCTAGCTCAGCTTGCACAATGATAACTGGTGACAAACCAGCCAATCAAGTCAGAGACATGAGCCAGCCACCCCCTTAGTTTAAAAAAAAACAAACCACAGACAAGAATGCAAGGTGAGGGATGCTTGAAATTTCCAGGCAGTCCCTGCTAATTAGCTATGCAAATTAGCTGCATAAATCAGTTATGTGCATTATTAAAATATGCAAGCCTGGAAATTACTTTCCTTTAGAAACTTAAGAGTGAATTACATTTATATACACACACACACACACACACACACATATATATATATACACACACACACATATACATATATATACACACACACACACATACATATATATATATATATATATATTAAAAAAACAAAGATATAAAAAAGGAATTTAGGAGGCTACTCTCCCTGGAAAGCTAAATTGTCAGTAAAATTAGCATCATGATGGAGATTTGAAGTTCATGTGCCATCAAGGGGACCACTGTTTTTCTAGAAAACCAAGAGAGAAGAGAGGTTAACTGGATTATGAATTCACATATTTCTTAAAGTCAGGAATGGTTTAAGGAATGGGCTGGGCTTACAACGCTTTATTTTGGGGAGCCCATATGTTTATCTCAGAACCTAATCTAACCTATTCACGGTACAGGATATTGTGATTATTACTAATAATGTTTTTGGAGGAGGAGGGTTACTACGGGGCACCCAAAATGATGGGCCTCCCTGCAGCTGCAGGTGCTTCAGGGCCCTTAAAATGGCCCTGCTTAAAGTTAGCTGATTTCCTCTGTTACCTTTGCTTGAACTAAACAAATTGGAGCATATCAAACTAATAAAATTGTATAGTTCTTGTGAATACACATATTTAGGATTGCTTCATATCCATCTTTCATCTGCCTCTGGGTATGCCTGCATGGGAACTCTTCCTGCTCATCAACTGCCATACCAGAAATGCAAAACTAATCACTCAGATAACAAGAACATACGTTAAAGTACAAGAGAACATAGTGCCAAGAATTCACCTTGGGTTATTTGAATAATTCAAATCTGTGCTTACTCCAGCTTTATTTCTATCTAAGCTGCAAGCAGGGAGGATATGAAAGTAGACTCAGTGATAACGGACCTGCTATAGATGTAACATTAGCATGGTCGAGATTATCTGGAGAGTAATTTTGGCTTCCTCTCCTATAATTTCTCCTCTTTCCTAGTTTACTACAGTACTATATTGCCACTACTCACAGAACCAAAACCACCACCACCACCATCATCATCTCTTCTTCTTCTTACCCACCTCTCCCCAAGGCTCAAGGCGGGGTACAACATTAGTTAAAATACACAACTAAAGCACTACTGAAAGATAACCATCCAACCACTGTTTAAAGACCTCCAAAGAAGGAGAGTCCACCACCTTCTGAGGCAGTCTATTCCACTGCTGAACACTTCTAACATTTACATAGAATCTCTTTTCTTGCAATTTGAATCAATTGGTTCGTGTGCTAGTTTCCAGAAGAGATGAAAACTAACTTGTTACATCTTCTGCAGGACATCCCTTCAGATATTTAAATAAGCTATCATATCACCTCTTCATCTTTTCTTCTCCAAGCTAAACATACGCAGCTCCCTAGGTCATTCCCCATAGGATTGTTTTCTCAATGCTCTAACACCCTCATCTGAACATGTTCCAGTTTCTCAATATCCTTCTAGAATTTTCATGCCCAGAACAGGACACCATATTCCAGGTGACCAAAGCAGAACAGAGTGGTAATATTACTTCCCTTGATCTGGACACTATACTTCTGTTGATGCAGTCTAGAACTGTACTGTTGCTGTTTTTTTGGCCACTGTATCACACTGTTTACTCATTTCATTTGTGGTCCCTCCATCCATTCATGGATGGATGGTTTACTAAGACCTCTAGATACTTTTTCACATGTACTGTTATCAAGCCAGATGTCACTACGCCTACATTTGTGCATTTCCTCTTTCCTGCCTAGATAGAATACACTTATCCCTGTTGAAATTCATTTTGTTAGTGTTGGCCCAGCAATCCAACATGTCAAAGTCTGGGGTATTAGCTACCCCTCCTAATCTGGTGTCATCTGCAAAGTATCCCTTCTATTCCATCATTTAAGTAATTTATAAACATATTGAACAACACTAGGCCCAGGACAAAACCCTGTGGTCCCCCACTAGTCAGTTCTTTTCAGGATGAAGAGGAATCATTTCTGAATATTCTTTGGATTCAGTCCATCAACCAGTTACAAATTCAGCTAACCGTAGCACTGTCTAGTCCAGATTTTACTAGTTTGGCTGCTAGAATATCATGGAGGATCTTGTCAAAAGCCTGACTGAAACCAAGATGTCGGATCTACCAAGCTTGTAATTCTATCATAAAAGAGATATCAGTCTGGCATGACTAGTTGTTGAGAAACCCAGGAATGAGCATAACTTAATTCAGAAAAAAAAATCTACTGCAAATGTACTCATTGAACAGTTCTAAAATCAGAAACACAGCTTTGTGATAGGAAGCACTATTTTCTTTGTGCAGTATACCAATCATATATATAAATACTAATTTCACCTCCATTAGGATGATATCTTAGCTTCACTCATGAGTCTTCCAATTGACCATGAAATCAAATGCTATTATATTTGTTTCCAATGAAGGAAGAACAATATCAGAGAGATCACTGTATCCAAAACAACTCTTCATAACAAGTCTGCCCAACACATCCCTCCAGAATCTGTACATATTAACAATTATGTATTACACCTTAAGATAATATAATATTTAAATAACATTGAGTATGGGAGATGATGTACAGCTATCCTGACTAGTAACCACTGATGGGTCTAATCTCCATGAACTCCTATAAGAACTCTATTGTAAATTCTTCTCAGTCCACAACCACAACTGCAGGAGGAAAGGGAATACAGCCCCACAATAAATCCTGGCATTGTATTTATGAACACAGTGTTCATGAGGTATCAGAAAAGTACAGTACTAGGACTTATGAAGACAAGGTTTACAAACCTCTCATATAACAGTTTCTCAGACTCAGGGTGAAAAATTACAGTGGAATATCATACTTCTGCTGGGTGTGAAAAGTGTTGCAGAAACTGTCAGGTAGAATTCTCTGGCCATGTCATTTACCTAGAATGGGTGTGGTATTGAATGAATTACTGGAACATTCTGAAGAGTTTTAAGAGACAGCAAAGTGAACTTGCTAACCTACGTTGAGATAAGAGGAAGAGAGCATTAGAGCTTACCGGTATTGTCTTTTAGGGAGGGTTCAACTCATTAAGAATCCTGGATGGCATTATGTATTTGTGTATGTATGCATGTGTGTGGTGTGTGTGTGTGTGTGCGTGTGTGTCAAATAGTCTGTTGCCCATTTTATAAATACTTAAAAGGTCCAAGCTGAAGCAGTTTCTGCAGCAAACTATTTTTGTCAGATTTTGTCACAGAAGGTATCACTTTCTGGGAAACAAGATGTTTTAACCATGTGCAACAAAATATTTTATTCCAGACTGTTTAGCTCTAGTATGCACCCTCATTCTTGCCATGGGTGAAAGCCAATCAAAGAAAAAAAGGCGAAAACTTGGATTGTAAGAGCATGCTTACAGAAAACAAGAAGCAAAGAAACCAATGAAAAACAAAGGGATGCATTACTGACCCTAACACTGTAATAAGGAAGCAGGGGAAAGGAAAAATATGACAAAGGCAACTGGCCCTCAGAGACTGTAAGGGAAGGATGTTGTTGATTTTCAGTGATGGCGCTCATAACAATTTCTGCAGGGCAAGCTCCTTTCCATGGGTTACATCTATCCACATGAAGAAAGGGTTGCTTAAAAAAAAAACTTGTTAATTTCTGCATAGCTGAATCTGCTCACAGTTATTCAAAGGCAGACTGTTCACTGTAGTTATGTTCTCAGTAAATTCACCAAAAAAGACATGGCTTCATTTTTATACCGTTGTCCAAAAAGAAAGAAAGAAAAAGAATGCCACATAAATGGCATGTCTATATCAGAAAGCTAAAAGACTGCATTTTCCCCCCTAACTTATTTCCACAGCATGGAAGGTACACACAACAAACAACTGCCAAATAACAGAACAAGTTGAATGCTGTACATTTCTTGCAAATTGAGAAAAGCTATAAGTGAATTAAAGAAGTGTGGTTAATAAAAAGTTACAAGTTGTTTTATCTACACTGAGCACATTTTAAAAATGTTTTGAACACCCACTATGAAAACACTCAGAAGCATACTACCAGAGACAGTAAAACTATAAGAAATTACAAGAAACGTACAATTGTTTTAAGCCCATATTGTCCCTCTACAGTTGTCCCTCTATGTTTGTAGTTAAGCATTCGTGGATTTGATTATTTGCAGATTTGATTAATATGATCTCTCTAGGCATTTGTAGGCCCTCCAGCATGATTCTATGGTCCATTTCCACCAGACGTTGACCACAGAATCACATTGGAGTAAAAAAAAAAAAGTGGGTCTATATCTGCGGTTTCTCCACTTTCTCAGGGCTGCTGTGCCCCCTAAGCCCTGCAAAAGTTGAGGGTCAACAGTATAATCTCAAACACAATTATGTAGTTGCATGAAGATATAACTTTGAGCATGGAATGGATGTACTGAGAGCAGTGGCGGCACTAGGGAGGTGTACCAGGTAACACTGTTGGGGAGGGGGGGAGGAAGGGTGACACCACAGACTGAGATAGCTAACCCCACAGAACTCACTGATACTATTCTAAAGTTTGCAGAGTAACACCTAACATTCTTTTTTTCTGTAATTAATTAAAGATACATATCCAACTAATAAAATTCATACAGAAATACGTACTTATATTCCAGTGTCTTACTGCTCACAAATATGTTGTAAGTGACTAGTAGACTGAAAATGTTTAAGACTCATTTCACACAACAATCTGAAACATTTCAAATTCATCCTAACTATATCCCTAAACAACATTTTCAATTAGCAAAGCTTGTTCTGCTGAAATGCCAAGTAAAACTTGTAAACTCCAGTACTTAGTACAACTCACATACAGTGCCAAAACATTTTGAGAAAAAATATTTCTAATGTCCTGTTTTTTCTTGGGCCCTTAAGCTTCCTGGCAACAGAAAGACATTAATTAGTATTTAAATAGCTTAAGGGTCTGTTTTGTAACGTAAGAGTCCAATTATATACATATAATTGTACCTAAAAAAAACGGAAGCAAATGAATTAAATATACTTTTAAAAGCTATACCTTGAAATATATCTACAAATATATAAAATAGAACTTAAATAAAATGTAAAATATAACTAAAAATATGTAAATATAAAACTATATCAAGGTGTTTTACTTTAATCAGCAATTTGAATTAAGGATGGCGATAAGCTGCAATTCCTCTTTATGCAATCACTTGCCCCGGAATAACAACCTCTAAATTAAGTGATGTTAGAACTACAATCTGCTAGAACCAAATCCACGCTACACAAATAATGCAGTTTGAAACATGATTATTTTGCCATGGCTCCTTCCTATTGAATCCTGGGATTTGTAGTTTTACAAGGTCTTTAGCCTTCTCTGCCAAAGAGTGCTGGTGTCTTACCAAACCATAAATCCCACAATTCCATAGGAAGACGCTATGACCAATAATCCAAGTTTCAAACTGCATTATTTGTGGAGTGTGAATTTAGTTTTGTGGAAGCAGTGTTACCCTATTTAGGCCTATATGAACACACAGCAGATTAAGCTGTAAATCAAGCATTTGAGAATACAACACCCCTTGTAAAATCATGGGCTCTCCATATTTCTTTTCATGATAGTTGATCATGACAGCAATAGTAGGGTTGTTTCCAACAGTGGGTGGAGTAACAGCTTCATAGAGATGGACAATGGCCTATAATTGACCTGGGAGAAGGGGTGTGTGGCTGAAATACACTTTCTGCTGACAGTCCTGAGACAACTCATCCACTTCTGAATTTTAACTGTGTAAACATGCCCTTGGCAAGTATAAAAGAGGATTGAAATTAACAAAGGGTGAAACCTCCAAAACAACTTCCAAAGCCATTTACAATAACTATTTACAAAATACTTCAAATAATTACTGCCTAAATCTTTTAGGCAGTTTTAGCATAAAGTATTATATCTACAATCATGAAACAACCTGCTGAGTTAGAAACAACACAAGAAACATAGTCTAACCTCTGGCTTGGGGATAAACTCATAGACACAAAACTCATATGCCTGTGACATTGTTCAATCAGAAGAGAATGAACATGCACACTAGCAGGATTTTTGCTTATCATGGAGAAATATAGGTTCAAGTACCTTATGCAGCCCTAAGGAAATACTGATTGCTCCCCATTTACATGGGAGATACATTCCCAGACTTACTGCAGATATACGAAACCACCTATAATAGCAAACCACCATATTATACCATAGAATCATGTCAGAGGACCAAGAAAATGGAACAACTCTATGGTCAATTTCTAGTGGAAGCTGACCATAGAGTCCTGCTGGAGGACCGCCCAATGCCTAGAGAGACCACTTCCAGGGTGACTCTATGGTCCTCCAGATGCCTAGAGAGACCTCACCACCCCCGATCTTGGGTAACTGAAACCGAGGGTACTGATCCCACATAAACAGAGGGGGGAGCTTGTATATACATTTGAACAATTTTAAGTAATTGAACAACAGAGAAAGATCAAAAGAGTGTTTCTTAATTCTGTCCTGCATAATTTTATGCAGGCCAAGAATCAACCATTTGTCTCCAAATAAATATGTAAAGGATACAACCAAAAGCATTTTCTTCTCCAATCTGATGCACTCCAGATATTTTGGACTTTAGCTCTTACCTTGTCCCACACCCATTAGCTGAGGCTGTTTGGAATTGCAGCCCAAAACATCCAAAGCCTATGGAACACTGACAGAAGGCATGCCATGGAAATGCATTATTGCTTCCATGAAAAGCAACTGAAGTTAATGGGTCTTTAAGCAGCCTTTGTTTAGTACCAAGGGCAACATTTATAACATAAAAGCATTCCTACATGGAAAACTAACAGGCAGCCATACATAAGAATGTATTATCCTTGGAAGTAAACTACAATGAAATAAGTAGGCAATTTAGCAGTAAAAATGTCTTGGACCAAAGCAAGAGAGATAAAATTTTCTCACACTTTCATCTCTCATGAACCAGTATGTGGCATCTTTGCTCTACATACGTAAAAATCTTAAAGCTCCTAGACAAAGTTTTCAAAATTAAAGGAGAGGCACAAGAATCTATATTAAAGGGCTTCTGTCCCAATGGCTCTATGAAGCTGAATTTAAAAAAAAAAAATCAGCACTTGAGTACAACAAACAGAACATGTAGGTGAAACTTACAGAATTAGGGAATATCTTCCCTAGAGAACTGATAGAAATGTTTCTTTTTGTGGATGCAATAAGAATATGCAAATTTTATCTGGAGACTGCTTTCCGTGAAGAGGAAAGCATGCAGTACTTCAAGACTCAGAAGTAACAGCAAATCTCTCTCATATGCTACCTATTTTTATAAAAACTACAAGAATTCTGCAATGTCAGAGGATGCTACAGAGCTGTCAACAGTTCGCAAATTTGAGGTGCTATACATACATCTGCAAGACAACCCATTATGTAGTGTGTTACAGAATTGTATGTGTTAGAACACAAGGAAGTCAAAGGATCCTCCCTACTTTGATACAAATGAAACTGAAGAAAACATCTGTTTAAATGGGAAAGGGGGATTCTACTGAATCAATAGATTCTTTGATGAGGATGCCTACAATAGTGTGGTGCTGTAAACAAATTAAAATCTATACAGGGATTATAAGAGCACTGCCCTCATCACAGTACCACAGCAAAAACTGATTATGTGGAGAAATATGTAAGAGGGAAACTACAGGGAGTGCATCATGGAGTATAAAATAGATGCCTCCTTTATGGATCTCTCTGTTTCAGAGATCTATGGCCAGCAGTAAGAAAATGTTTGTCATTCACACCCATCACTCCTTATGATAGCTTTAAAGTTAGAGCTACTGATAATATTACATGCAAGTATTAAATCTGATTTCTCCTCTACAGGAACAGGGCATTACAGAATGGTTCACAAATCTTATAAATTGCTCCTTACCTACAGGTAGGTAGGTATCTGAATAGGTAAACCCTGGATCCAGCAGTCATAGTAATGAAGACGGAAATATACTTGTGGGAGGGGCGGCAGTGGAAAACCCACAGCCTAGATTCAGCCTATTACTTAATTTATCCAGTTGACAGACTGCCTGATCAGCATTTTCAAAGCTCTCTTCAAGCAACTGACTATCTCAGTGGGCAGGGGCACCTTTGAATGTTCTGACAGCTGGCCTAATCTGCAAGCTCTCCTCAGGTATAACACTTTTGAAAATGGAAATTGGTCTGATTTTCAAAAGTGTGGATGAAATCAACCAAACTGTGATCAACCCCTGGATCTCTGAAGTTCTAGATGAAAGTGGTAGTGTCAGGACCAACCCAATCCCTTCCATCACATGTGGGAGGTATGCCCAAGGACAGCTTTGAAGATGCTAATTCAGCCAGCTGATAGCCAAAGGCCTCTCTTGCTGTGTGTGACCCACAACTGGTTTCCTTTTCCCCCTGTGGTTCCATAGCATCTGGCAGAACAGGGTTTGACATCCTCATTTAGTATTAACAAGAAAGGTTGTATTGCCCTCCTCTACCTAATTTCTTAAGACATCTCAGATTGCCACCCCCATGAAGAAAGACAGGAGGGAAACTGAATCTTTCTGAACTGCCAAAAAAGATTTCACTTCTACAAACTGACCACTTAAAATACACTCCTAGCAGTGTTTTTTTTTAAGTATTTTTTTAAAAAGTAACCCAGGGCTCAAATGATATAAGGACTGAGGCCTCAAGACTAAGAGAAAAAGGTGTCCCTGTTCTCTCTTTTATATGGAGTACTCACGTTGGGAAACAAAGGGTTTCTTAGGTGGGGGTGAGGAAGGTTCTTGTTAACATAAGCAAACTCCCTGCCAGATAGGACCAAAGTCCAACTCTGAACATCTAATCCAACACAGATGGCAATCAATTTACCTCCTAGAAGCCAACACAACAGGAACGAAGGCCATACCCTCCACCTCTCCAGTGACATACAGAAACCAGCATTTGGTGGATTACCTCTGATCCCAAAGCCTGCACCTTTTACTGTGGTACCATTTTTATAGGGGCATGAATAGGTTAAAATATGGGGTGGGGGCTTATGGATTTCATCAAAGCTCCCTTGTCTTTTCTCCTGTAATTTCAGGACCAGTCTGCCCATCAGGCTAAGTCTTCCCCAGCTTAGCACCTTCCAATATGTTTGGACAATACAAGTTGACCGCCCCCCCATATCCATGGGGGATTCGTTCCAAGACACACACACCCTCTGTGGATACTGGAAACCATGGATAATAGGGAAACCATGGATAATAGGGAACCCTATTACTTTCAATGAGATGAATGCCGGAAACTGACCACAGAATTGCACTGGAGGACCAAGAAATACCTAAAGATAAATGCCTTGCACCCCTGGCTACTTACTTTATGGGGAGGCAAGCCCTACTTTCTCTTAGCATTTAGCAATAGCATTTATATTTCTACACTGCTTAGCAGTGGAAAGCACTCCCTAAGCGGCTTACAATGTGTTAGCTAATTGCCCCCAACAAGCTGGGTACTTCCTCTTCACAACAATCCACACTACAAAAATAAACCAGTTTGAAACTGAATGATTTGCCATGGCGCCTTCCTTCCTATAGAATCCTGGGATGTATAGTTTTACCAGGCCTTCAAGCCTTCTTTGCCACTCTGCAGGTGCCTCACCAAAGTACAAATCCCCAGAATCCATAGGAAGGAAGGAAGGAAGGAAGGAAGAAGCCATGGCAAATCACCCAGTTTCAAACTGGATTATTTGTGTGGTGTGGATTTGGGCTCTTGTGGGCATTTGACATGACACAGAAGAGCAAAAGAGGCCCTCAGCAAGGAAACCAGCTACTGGAGCCCCCTGTTCAGATGGTACCTGACCCTCCCTATAGCTCCACACACAAACACACACATAGAGCTCTCTTTTTTCCCCTGCCCCTCTCCATTCTCACAAACACACACACATACAGAGCCATCTGCCCCCCATCTCCTCACCATTCTCACAAACACACACACAACCCTCTTTCTCCCTCACCATTCTCACAAACACACACACAAACACACAGAGCCTTCTTCCCCCACCCCCTCACCATTTTCACAAACATACACACAAAACACACAGCCAGCCCTCATTCCCCCCCACCATCCTCACAAACACACACAAAGCCATCTTCCCCCCCACCCCGTCACCATTCTCACAAACTCACACACACACAAAACACACACACACAGCTCTCTTTCCCCCTCACCATTCTCACAAACACACACAGCCATCTTCCCCCACCCCCTCACCATTCTCACAAACACACACACAACCAGCCCTCTTCCCCCCATCCTCACAAACACAGCCCTCTTTCCCCCTCACCATTCTCACAAACACACACACCACCAGCCCTCTTTCCCCCCTCACCATTCTCACAAACACACACACACAACCAGCCCTCTTTCCCCTCAACATCCTCACAAACACACACACACAGCCCTCTTTCCCCCTCACCATTCTCACAAACACATACACACACAACCAGCCCTCTTTCCCCCCAACATCCTCACAAACACACACACACACAACCAGTCCTCTTTCCCCCCACCATCCTCAAAAACACACACCCAGAGAGAGCCCTCCTTCGCCCCCTGACGCCCGCCCGCCGCCCTCACCATCCTCCTCAGGGGCGGCCGGCGGGGTCTGGGCGCCGGCGGCAGCTCGGGCTCTCCCGCTCCTCAGGCCAGGCGGTCTTGGCTCCGGCGGCGGCGGCGGCGGCGGCGGCTCCTGCTCGTGGCTCGGCTTCGGCGGTGGCGGGGCCTGTCTCCATCTATCGGCGCGGAGCTCGGCAGCTGCACGGGGCCGGGCGGGGACGAGGAGAAGGAAAGGCCGGGCGAGGCGGCCACCAGCAGCAACAGCAGCGGCAATCGCTCTGCCTCTGCCGCCTCTGCCTCCTCTCCAGAAGCCTGAGAGGAGCTCTGGAAGCCCAAGCGGCTCCAAGCAGGCTCCGTCGGGGGATCCAGAGCTGGTGGCGGGGCCGGCGACGAGGCGGCTGCTGCTGGCGGCGGTGGGGAGAGAAGCAGCGGCAGAGGCAGGAGAGGAGGCCCGGCGGCTCCTTCTCATAATTGTGCGACTGGGCCCAAGACGCGAAGGCGGCGGGCGGGCGGGCGGCGTGGTCGCGCGTCACCTCGGCCTGCCCCGCCTCGGCCTCGCCTCGCCTCCTCGCCCGCCTCCTTCTTCCCTGACTGGCTGGCTGGCTGGCTGACTTTACCCGTGTCGACCCCTCCTCACGTTATTTGGGCGGCCCAGCAGCGCTGCAAGGGGGGGATGTCGTGTCAACCCCTTCTCACGCTGCTTGGGAGGGATGTGTGAGGGAAAACTGGAATTTTTGTTATTATTGAAATAAAACCATTCTACTGAAAAATATACCCGACCACAAAAGGCCTAAGCGACTGACTTTCCCCGTGTCGACCCCTCCTCACGTTACTTGGGCGGCCCAGCAGCGCTGCAAGAGGGGTGATGTGTGAGGGAAAACTGGATTTTGTTATTATTTAAATAAAACCATTCTACTGAAAAATACACCCGACTGCAAAAGGACTGAGCGACTGCCTATCCTCGTGTCGACTTCTCCTCACGTTACTTGGGCTGTCCAGCAGCGCTGCAAGGGGGGGGGTGTGAGGGAAAACTGGATTATTATTTTTTTTTATTTAAATAAAACCATTCTACTGAATAATACATCCGACCACAAAAGGCTGTGACAATAACGCAATTTCCCCCCGTCTTTTCTTACTACTATAGAAATAAAAGTACCAGTTGTCCCTCTGTATCCACGGATTTGGTATCCACGGATTTAAGTATTCACGGCTTTAAAATAGTCTTTAAAAATACAGTTGTCCCTTCATATGCGCTGGGGTTTGGTTCCAGGACCCACCCACCCCAGATACCAAAATCCGTGAATACACAAGTCCCATTATATGCAATGGCAGTCCAGATGACTCAGGGCATTTGTCCCATTTTGCCCCCGGGTGGTCCTCACAACTCCCAGGACAAAGATGGGGGAAGAGAGGGTAAGGACTGTTACATCATTTAAAAATAATATCTGGTAAAATCTGCTCCAGATGGCAAAAAAACAGATTGGGCCCTGTGTGACCACAGGAGCCATGCCAGCATGCTAGCCCATCACTGCAGCTGCTGCCTGCCATTGCTCTTCTGGATCCAGGAAGCAGGCCCACAGCATGTGACCAAGGTGGTCACATGCAGGGGACCTTGCTCACATGCTATGGGCCAGCTTTCTGGCTTTCGACAGTGGAACATGGGCAGCAGTTGGCTGCAGCAGCAGACCAGCATGGTGGTCTGTACTTCCTCCCATTTCATGCTGGTGACGGGAGAAACGGGCCTGATCTTCAGACAGAATATGCTGGCAGGGAGCCAGTGTATTCTGGCCATGTTGATAATCCCTAAGCCTGCCTCCTAGACATCCTTGTTAGAAAGCACCATGAAGCTAGTAAAATTGACTCTGATCTGGTTTTTCCCTGCGTTGCCTATAAAGAGATCAGATTTCAGATTCCATGTCCAAGAATTGAAATGAACTAGGAGTCTTATATTAGCCACATATTCAGTTCTTCAGGACACAAACTATCTTGCATAAGTGTTTAGTAATTTGTTCCTGCTAGTTTTTTTTGGGGGGGGGTAGTCATATTCGTTTGCTTGCAATTTTGATAACTGAATATGGTGCAAAAACATGGATTCACATTAATCCATGTTGTAGGCTTCTCCTCGAATTTAACAAGGAGTATTTCCAACATGTAGAAGGCCCCCTGCTTAACTAGAATACAGTCGTCCCTTCACATTCGTGGGGGTTAGGCTCCACGGACCCCCGCGAATGTGAAAAATCCGCGAATATTGATAGCCCCCTTCCACCGCCAAAGTGACCACGGGGCCTCCGGAGGCCCCATAGTCTCTTTCCCCAGACTCCCCACTCCCTCCCAAGGCCTTCACGGGGCCTCCGGAGACCCTCCCGAGGCCCCGCGGATGCCTCCCCGGCCCTTCCCCCTCCCACCCAGGGCCTTCATGGGGCCTAGGAGACGCTCCGTAAGCCCCATGGAGGCCTCCCCGGCCCTCCTCCCTCCCACCCAGGGCCTTCACGGGGCCTACGCAGCCCTCCCCACTCCCCCACAAGGCCTTCACGGGGCCTCCGAAGGGTCTCCGAAGGCCCCGTGTCACGGTTTTGGGAGGGCGGAGGGCCCCTCCCAAAACTGCGAATAATCAAAACCACAAATGCCGAGTTCGCAAATGTGGAGGGGAAACTGTACTTTCAATCAAATTCACTTAAAGAATAGCATGCATCTCTATTCTCGCTTTTGAAAAAGAACTCTGCTGTTACTTTAATTAATCTAAAAGGCCTTAATTTCTGTTTTCATCAGTTCCTCTTAGCACATGCTACCTAGCAAACTGCATTTTGAATGTGGAGTGTTTAAAACACTTTACCACACTGCAGTGGGGTCAGTTGTTTTTAGACATTACTCCACTAGTTAAGTGCAAGCTTCTCATAAAAGCCTTTCAGAGCTGTTTGGATTCCAGCCATGGTAAAATGCTTCTTTAAAATCTGGATTATGTTGCCAATGTTTTGCCCATGATAAAGCTTTTGACCAGTGCCTTATTGTTCAGCCCACTTTTGGAGGTTTGCAAGTCTTTGTTCACTTGTTATCTAAGCTTGTGCCAGAAGCCTTATATTATCACCAGGCTAAATGCAGTGAAACTGGAACGGGGGGGTGGGGGGGACTAAGCGTTCTAGCCCCAGTAAATTGATCACATGAATCAATCAGTCTCTCTGATTATTGTCATAGCTTGTCAGTTGCAGATATTTTCACTTAAGACTTGTGGCTTAAGACCATTTGTGTATAAATTGATAATTGTTCTTAATGTACAGTCTACATTGGCAAGAACAGGGATTCTTTTTGTCTTTTGTAGTTTTTCATGAACAAACAATGCAAGAGAGATTCAAACATTCTGCTTGATACAGAAAATACCAAGGACAGAATCATTAAGACCTCTCTCTGGCTTTTCTTCGCAAACGAAGATTCAGGAAGGACTCATCCTGCACTTTCTGCAAGTGCGCTGATGACTAAAAAGGCCAATCCAAGATAAACAAATCCGGTTGCAGAAAGCACAGCAGAAGGTCTCCTTGGGTGATGGTTCCGGGTTGTGATTCTTTCTGCGTTGTCGTTTCTCTTCAAGACTTGTTCGGCGTGAGTTCTCAAATAAGGCTGCAGCATTGTGGATAGTGTGTCTCCATGCCTCCCGATGTGAGGCCAGGGCGGACCATTGTTGGTGATCAATTTGGCCGAGCCTGAGATGTTGTTTCAGGGAGTCCTTGTATCACTTTTTTGGCGCACCCCTCTTACGCTGACCTGTGGCGAGTTCACCGTAGAGTAGTATTTTTGGGAGGCGATGGTCCTCCATCCTAGAAACGTGCCCTGCCCAGCACAGCTGTGTTCTCAATATCATGGCCTCAATGCTGGTGATCTCTACTTGCTAAAGGACAGCAACATAGTACAGTAGTAACCCCATATCCACTGATTTGCCAACCAGAAGGAAGCTTCCATGACAACAATGGTGACGGGGGAGGGTGAAGAGTGCTGGAGTGCTCTCCTCCCCTAGGAGAGGTCTCGCCTACCTTTGCCCCTGACATGGCTCCGGTGACAGCAATGGCAACGGGGACAATCTCCCGTAGATACCAATCCCTGGAACCAGTGCCCCGCAGATACGTGGGTCCTACTGTATTATCAATTCCTGTGTATGATTGTGAACGTGAAGAAAGCTGACAGGAAGAAAGTCAACTCATTTGAAATGCTGGAGAAGAGTTCTACAGATACCGTGGGCTACTAAAAAGTAAAATGAATGGTTCTTTAGAGCAAATGAAGCCTGCACTTTAATTAGAAGCAAAGATGACTAAACTGAAGTTGTCATACTTTGGCTATCATGAGATGTGACTCATTGGAAAGGACAATAATGTTTGGTAAAGTGGGAGGCAATAGGAAAAGAGGGAGTCTGCACTACAGGTGGATTGATTCACTCAAGGAAACCACAACTCTGAATTTGCAAGACCTAGCAGGGCATCTGATGACTGGGGATCTTGGAGGTCTCTCATTTATAGGGTCACCATAACTTGAAGTCAACTTGATGGCAGATAACAACAACTCTTGACAGTGTCTACATTTACACATAATAAACGTTCTTCACAAGTGGAGCACTGGTGCATGCTGCCTGATTGCTTTTTCATATTTTTACTTGTGAACAGTAAGTAGAAAGATTTAAAATCTTGGCTTATTACACGTATGTAAACATTGCAATCGGCTCCAATGTTAGAAGGTCAAGAAACCCCTACGTATTGATTTTTGAAACAGTGGGCAGCTGTCACAGGTTATAGGACTAGAGGGTCCCATCAGAGATCTTGGACCCTCTCTCAAAAATTGAAAAGCTTTTTTTTTTTATCCCAATTTCTGTTGAGGGCATGGGGGCAATTTCTTGCTGTGCAGTTTCATAGTGTGCATGTAATCCTTTACTGCATTTTAAAACATTTGTCTTTTAAATAACTTTTGGGGGCTCATATAGACAAGTCCTGTGAGTGCATGGGAGGTGCGGGCAAACTGCCTTGCCAATCTGGCTGCTCAAAACAATGGAACAGGGTGCACACTTGTACTGGCTGGGTGGATGTGAGCTATGAGGCAGAATTTAGAGAGCTGGACTGTTTCTCTGCATGTCTGTGGCTGGCTCAGGCATAAGATTTGGAACAAGTTGTTGGGCAGAGAGACACACATGCCAGAAATCATGCTTGATGAACTTTCTGCATCCTGTGCCAAACTAATGAGGCAGTCTAATCCCATCTTCAATTAGATTGTGTTGGGGTTTGTAGTCCAAGACATCTGTACAGGGGGAAAGTGCTAGGAAAGTATTGCTTGTACTGTAATGTCTTTTGCATTTTTTAAAATTAATTTCCAGGGGACTATATCAGAATTGTCCACTTGGGTGAACCAGAGAGTATTTTCCAATAGCACAATAAGAATAGTAACCTATTAGTAACAAGTAACTCTGCAAGTAACAGGAAATGACTTGCTTGGTGAAGAGGGTATCTACAGTATTTCCTTTTAAAAAGAAACATTCTATCATCATATAATCCTACAACCCTTTTTTGAAAGTAACATTCCAACCTTTGAATCCTGCAAATTGTATACAAACTACAAATAGTGCTCTATTGTTTGTTTCAGCTAACAAATAGATATACTGTATTTGTATTACAGAATGCCAGCTGCTCACATTTAAAATAAATTACTCCAGAAGTGCCTTTCCAGAGAATGTGAACAAGGGGTAAAGTGATAATAAGTGGGGTAGACCAATATCCTTTTCAGTCATTTGTTACCAGTGAATTGATTTCTGAAGATGAACAGAGATTTTTAAAACTTCTTTTTTATACGTTGATATGAAAACTGTTTAAAAAAATACATAATCCTTCAGAATACCATATATGTTTTATATACATTTGTACCAACAGCTTCCCTGCTGTTATGAGCCTTTTGTTTAAATTATCAAAGTTACCTTTGGCAGAGAGTAAAGGGACTACCAAACTTGGGGTTTGTCTAGATGAGAGGATATAATGCTGATTCCTGCACATTATGCAAATTCGCAGCAGCATTCTTTTGTCTCCATGGTCTTTTGGTGAAATGGGCCCTTGGGCTCATATAAGCCTATTTTAATTTACTTTTTTCTCACAGCAATGTTGTTGGCATATGCCTTCAAGTCAGCTCCAATTTATGCAATCTTATAATGTTTTTGGTTTTTGGCAGGGGCAAGATGCATTTAAAAGAGGTTTGCCATTGTCTTCCTCTGAGAGAGTATGACGTGCCAAGATCACCCAGTGGATTTCCATAGCAGAACAGGGATTTGAACCCTAGTCTCCTAGAATCCTAGTCCAGCATTCAAACAACTCGACTGGCCTTCTCTTCTCATAGCATAATAGCAGTTGCCTCACTAGTACCCAGTGTGGGACCGGCTAGCCTAATGTCAGAATATTACCGCTCTGGTAATTCTGGAATAAATGCAGTTTTAGGGAGGAGAAATGCCCCCCCCCCATTTCAACTACCCCTTCAGAAAGCAATTTCAATGTTCTCCTTCCAATGTGTGGATACAACAGGAAGTGTACTGGTGTATCAGCAATGCAAAATGTACAGCTCACTTTTACCCAACCCACACAATCTGTGCCTTTGAAAATAAATTGTGCATGATGGTGCAGAGGGACCAAACATTCTGTTGTGCCAATTCCTGGTGATTAATGCTTCCAAACCAACAGATGTTCTGGAGGAGTAATTAGATACACAGTGTAAGTATGGGAACTTAAATGTGAAAGTGGAGGAGGGGAAATTGCATGCACAATGCAGCACAAACACCTTTTGCTGGAATTTTCCCAGGCGATAGGCCATCAGGTACACTGTAGCTGATCTGCTGATTAGAGGAAATGTAAGTTCACACAGCACAGGCACTAAAATGATAGTCACCCCACCCCGACCACTGTACTGGGTTGCACTAATATAATACAACAGCATTGTTGTGACTAATTCTCATGATGGAGACAAGAGTCATCCCTTTTTAAAAATATGAATGGCACAATGTGCTAGAATTAGCATCTTATTTATTTTCTTTCCATTTCCTAGGCTAGGTACAGTATGGATTCAAAGAGAACTAACAATACCTTTTGTGATCCTGATCCTACTCTGTGAAGCCATTTTACAAACGACTCCTATATGCCAGCATACCACATTATGCTGAATAAATGATCATGTACTCAAATAAGGGATTGTCTATATGAGGCAAAAAGAAGCTGATTGCTCCGCAGTAAAGGCAACTTGCAGCAGCTGCAATTTGTCTTGATGGTGTTTTTTTGGGGGGGGGGTAGGTAGATCACAGGCATGCAAAGCTTTCTGCATTTGCCATGCAAACAGGAATACCTGTGAATCAAGATGGTGGCTGCAAGTGAATTACTAGTGTTTTTATTCTCACCAGTTTCCACCACCAAACAGTGTTTTTTTTTAAAAAACGACATATCTAAGATGCAAAAGTGCAACATTTTTCCTTAACAAAAAAGCAACAAACCCCAAACCCCGCTTTTATTGCATTTGCTCACTAAGGTGGGGGAAAAAAAAAACCATGGTGGTTCTGTGCACTTGCACTGTTAGCAAGCCCCCCCCCAGCTCATTCAGCCAATCAGCTTTCAGCTTCTGCTCCTTTGGGAAAGCAAATCAATTCCTGTCAGTTTTCTCAATGAGCAGGAAAGCACATTTCCCCCACTGTTTTTTAAAAACTCTGGGAAAAGCCACAAAGGCTTTTTCTGCGGTATACGGCATATTTAGCCCCCTCCTTTTGAATACAGCAATATGACACAGGAAGCCATTAAGACAGGTCGTATTTTCTTTGTGTTCCATGAGGAGTATTTTTACTGTTAGGACAACCCCTAACTGTTGTGACTATGAAAAAGGGTATGCTCAAATCTGTGTGTCCATGCTCCAGTCACAAACAGGTATGGTAAATATCACAGGTGATGGAAGAGGACTGGGTCATATTTTTTTTACAAGTTACAGTTTCAGATAAAATATTGTATGCTAAGTGGTACAGTAAAACCGCAGGCATTTATGTTTAATTTCATTGCTTTGTGAACACTAGAAACTAGATTATGGCTCGTAAGAACCTTAAAAAGCAATATAAGGTCTGCAGTCAGAGTATGATTTACTCCATCCTTGCAGCTTTTTTCTTCTGTCTTGCACACCTTTCAGAACTCAGTGTTCAAATGCTTGTACTTGTAAAGACCTTCTGGATTTATTCCAGGATTAAGGAGTTTGAAATGAAACTGAAATGACAGGCTGTTGACATTGTGCTATTTATTTCAAGCTAATTGTTTTGGGGATCTGTCATGCACAAAATCCAAGCCTTTGATTGTATACAACATAGGTTTGCCACTTACCCATTGCCAAAAGCAGGAAATGCATCACCATTTATATATGCTGATATATAGGTATGGGCACATGTTTAGAAATTATGGTTAAAATTGACATAGAAATACAACACTGTAGTTGGAAAGGCTCTGAGCAGACCATCTCTGTGGCTGCTGCTCAGCCTGCCCTCCAGGTGCTAATTGTGGGTACTATTAAAAAAAAATACTTGTGGAGTACTAGAACCAACTATATATGGGTAACATGTCCTTAATTGTTATACATTACTGCACATTTAATGTACAAATCTACAGTCTTATTTCAAACAAATCTAGAGTCTTACATGTACCATATGAAGTGTACTTTTGGAGAACTCTGGAAAGTCGTTTTGTATTAGTACTTGTACATGATATTTTCCCATAACAAAAAAACCCCCAAAACTCTTCAACCCCATTTTATCGCCTTAGCGCTTGCTCGCCAAGGCGAAAATCCAACATGGCAGTTCCAGGCACTTGTCTTGTTAGCAAGCCCCACTCCCTGCGCTTGTACAGCCAACCAGCTTTCAGCTTCTGCTCATATGGGAAAATGAATCAATTAATGTCGCTTGTCCCTATGAGCAGAAATTTGCATTCCCCCTGCTGTTTTTTAAAAACTCTGGGGAAAGCCTTTGCAGCTTTTCCTGCAGAGTATATGGTGTTTTGGCCCCCCTCCTTCTGAATATGGTAAAACAATATAGGGTCCCATTTAGACACATTATATTCTGCTCACATTCCGTGAGGAGTATTTTCACCATTTAGACAACTCCTGTGTTTCTCAGAAGCCTTAATGAGATAATGAATTGTTTTCATGCTATTTGCAGGTGTCCATACCTATAGAAGGCCAGAAAAGTTTTTTTTTTTTTTAACAAACAGCCAATCACCTCCAGTTTTTAAAAAAGATAGACCTGGGTAACAAAATTATATAAAAATGGCAAATTTCATACCCCCCCCCGCAAGCTTCTGCGAGTATCATTTTGTAATTTTTACAGCCACTACTACCAAATTGGAGCTTTAGAAGCCCTGAGAAATACACATGCAGCTTGTGGGTTGCATTTTGCCTACCCCCAAAATAGTGAGTGCCTGTCCTCTGTGAAGGTGGGCACGTGGTCCAGATTATGTGTGTGTATAAAGTGGGCCCTTGGTGTCCGCTGGGGTTTGGTTCCAGGACTTCCCATAGATACCAAAATTTGTGGATGCTCAAGTCCCATTATATACAATGGCATGGTAAAATGGTGGCCCTTATATAAAATTGGAAAATCAATATTTGCTTTTTGGATTATGTATGTGCTGCATGTATGTATGCATGCATGCATGCATGCATCTATTTATCCAGAATAATTCCAAGCCATGGATATGGAGGGCCAACTGCATATGCCTTCAGGTCGCCAGTTGACTTATGGTGACCCCATTAATTTCATAGGGTTTTCTTAGACAAAAAATATTCAGAGGTGATTTTGCCATTTCCTTCCTCTGACATATAGCCTACAATACCTGATACTAATTAATGGTTTCTCATCCAAGTACTAGACTATCCATAGAGGTATTAATCATTAGTGTATGTATATATAACAGTTGAGAGGAAGAGTGGAAGCCATCTTTTTCCTTCAATTTTTCTTTGCCTACTTTGTTCTTTGCTTTTTTATATATCTTTGAGTGTACTATTATAAACTGTAATAATTTTTTTTTAAAAAAAGAATAATTTACAGCACACTTAATTTCCATAGCAGATAGTCATGGAGTCCCCATGAAAAGGGTTTCCTTAAACTAGAACATTTGAAGACCACTGTATATTTAGAGATGTCCTCCCAACCTTCCTCTTTTCTTTAGTTCATTTGCATTAAATGTCAGCGTCACCACCTCAACTTTTAACCCAAAGCAATATTTTACTTGTACTTTTGTCATAATTACTTTTGACTTGGCATATTGCTTTTGTAAACACATTAATCGTAAAATTCCATCTCCTCCCTTTTTTACATTGTGTGTGACTGTAGGTTAACATTTCTAGTTACTAAACTATCCCATCAAATTGTGGGTATAACAAGAGCTGGGTCAAACTGTCCTTCATACACTGCTTCCCTGGAGAGTGTTCGTTTGCTTTCTAAAATATTACTGATTTCTGTGCCGTTTGCTCTTCATAGGGTTTATAAGTTTCTAAATCTGCAATTCCTTGGATACATAACTTGGCCATTAAAACCACTGAATTGTATACCTCAGCATTAATCCCCCTGCATGCGTAGCCTGTTCAAGTGTCATTCCTCTCAAAACAGACCTTTTCAGCCTGTCAGTGCCTCATTCAAAGGGTTTCCAAGGCACTGCAGATTGGGATGCTGGGAAAATAATGTCTGCAGTGCTCACCCAGGAGATTATCGCATGTGCCAAGTATCCCAGCACAGGGATGACAGGAGATCAATAAAAGGCTTCCTTTTCAGACGATATCATCCCCATTGTGTTATGCTCCCATTCTGCTCCCTACCTTTGGTTGCCACTTCTATATTGCAACAGGCACGAGGAATTATGTCCAGTGAAGAGCCTGACAATGTTTCATCCTTGTCCTTAACCCCAAATATCTTCACATGACAAGAATTAGCCTAGGAATCAAGCTGGGTAAAAGTTTGTGATGGTGGTAGTAGGCCCAAGGGAGAAACATAAAATAAATAATTCCCATGTTGTTGTGTGCCTTCAAGTCATTTCTGACTTATGGCATCCTTGGCAAGATTTGTTCAGAGCAAGATTTGTTTGCTGCCTTCTGAGGCTGAGAGTGTGTGCCTTGCCTAAGGTCACCCAGTGGGTTTCCATGCCTGGTTCTTTACCATTCCGGAGAGCAATTATATCATATGGATACTTGACAGAATTCACATTAAGCCCACAACAAAAAATATTTGTCCAGCCTACTGTCCCAGTATCTCCCCCCCCACCACCACCACCACTTTTGTAGGTAGATCAGCAATGGGAATTCAGGCACTGAATAAGTTCAGAACTCCTATAGCTGTCCTTTAAATATTTACCAGCTATCATTAGTGTTAATGGCTGGCTAAATATGTTGCACTCTTGATCTTTTTGCTTCAAGATGTGACATCTCTCAGCTCTGAATCCAGAGGAAGGAAGCATGCTTTTTATAGCACAGTTAATATGTTCCATTGGATTGTGCATTAGCTTTTCACTTTAAATGTATTTATTATTCATTTCTCATGTTTCCTCCTAGGAGCTTGGTTGGCCATACATGATTATTTCCCCTTATTTCATTCTTTCAGCAACTTGTTTAAGCTGGGACAGGTTGATTAAACTAATAACTAGCTCAAGTGCACAGTAGTGTCTTTGATAATTAGTATCCAGTAGGTTAAATGATAGAAATCACATATAATCTGTCAATCCCTATTAAATTCATGGGGTCGCCATAAATCAACAGATGACTTGAAGGCACATACATACACAAATCTGACATTTCATCTATACTCCTCATCTGTGCACCATCCCAAGAAAGAAGACTGCATGGTGCAGACGTTAATTGACTTTTATGTGTTGTTGTTGTTGTTGTTGTTGTTATTTACCTAATCAATCCAACTTGTGGAGACTCTAAGGCAAACCTATAATGGGGTTTTCTTGGCAAGGTTTGTTCAGAGGGGGGTTGCCTTTGCCTTTCTTTGATCTCAGAGTGTGTGACTTGTCCATGGCCGAGCGGGGATTCAAACCATGGTTGCCAGAGTCATAGTCCAACGCTCAAGCCACTACACCATACTGACTTTTATTTTACCTCTGCCCTATATACTAAAGCAGGTTATGCTACTATGTCAATTTCAAGGATGTGTTCCTAGAAATAGACAGTCAAATCTCATGCAAGGCATTTTCAGTTGGAATTGGCAGAACATTTCATCTTCTGCCAGGAGGACAAAGAGATGTTTGATTTTTAACTTAAGTGTACTGTTTTGGACAAAGCTTCTTCCATATACACAATCCACCTGTTTAATATGTCTGCCAGGGCCAAGTAGTAAAAGTCAGAGCCAACATTTTCTCTGTTAATGCTCTGACTGAATTCCTGTGTTATTTGCGTTTGTTAATGATCCTAAGTGAGTGCTGAATTCTGATCAGTCACATCACATTCAATCTTTCTGCCTTATTCTCACATTTAAATTATAAATTATACAGCTCCTCTAGACCAAAATATAGAAAAGGTAAGTTATTGAAAAATAATACCGTATATTCCGGCGTATAAGACGACCCGGCGTATAAGACGACCCCCCCAATTTTTAAAGTAAAATGCAGAGTTTGTGATATATTCGCCCTATAAGACGACCCCCCTCTTCCAACGCATAGCCCCCGCATGCCCCTCCTGGGCTCACTTCCAGGAGGTAGCGCAGGAGGAGGATGCGGAGGCTGTGCGCCCAAAAGGGGCACGTTCGCCCCTTCTCCCCACCTTCCAGGAAGGTGGGAAGAAGGGGCGAATCGCGGTTTGGCCACGCAGCCTCCGCATGCCCCTCCTGCGCTCCCTTCCAGGAGGGAGCGCAGGAGGGGGATCCGCAGGCTGTGCGGCCAAACGGGGCTTTGGGGAAGGGGGGAGGCTGGGCGGAGGGTGGCAGGGGGGAAGGGGCTTCGCAGCCACCCCCCCTCTCCAAAGCGAGCCTTTGGGGAAGGGGGGTGGCTGGGTGGAGGGTGGGAGGGTGGCAGGGAGTAGGGGGCTTCTAAGCCCCCCTCCCTTTCGGGAGGGGGGTGGATGCGCGGGGGATGGGTGGGGGGAAGGGACGAGGGGGCTTCTCCGCCACCCCCCTCCCTGAAAGCGCGTTTCTGCGGCTTTCAGGGAGGGGGGTGGATGCATGGGGAGTGGGCAGCCGGAAGAGAGGAGGGGGCTTCTCCGCCACCCCCCCTCCCTGAAAGCGCGTTTCTGCGGCTTTCAGGGAGGGGGGTGGATGCATGGGGAGTGGGCAGGGGGAAGGGAGGAGGGGGCTTCTCCGCCACCCCCCCTCCCTGAAAGCAGCGGTTCCGCTGCTTTCAGGGACAGGGGTGGATGAGCGGGGGGTGGGCGGGGGGAAGGGAGGAGGGGGCTTCTCCGCCCCCCCACTCCCTGAAAGCAGCGGTTCCGCTGCTTTCAGGGACGGGGGTGGATGAGCGGGGGGGGGGTGGGGGGAAGGGAGGAGGGGGATTCTCCGCCCTCCCACTCCCTGAAAGCAGCAGTTCCGCTGCTTTCAGGGAGGGGGGTGGATGAGCAGGGGGTGGGCGGGGGGAAGGGAGGAGGGGGATTCTCCGCCCCCCCACTCCCTGAAAGCAGCGGTGCCGCTGCTTTCAGGGACGGGGTGGATGAACGGGGGGTGGGCGGGGGGAAGGGAGGAGGGGGATTCTCTGCCCCCCCACTCCCTGAAAGCAGCGGTTCCGCTGCTTTCAGGGAGGGGGGTGGATGAGCAGGGGGTGGGCGGGGGAAGGGAGGAGGGGGATTCTCCGCCCCCCCACTCCCTGAAAGCAGCGGATCCGCTGCTTTCAGGGACGGGGTGGATGAACGGGGGGTGGGCGGGGGGAAGGGAGGAGGGGGATTCTCCGCCCCCCCACTCCCTGAAAGCAGCGGTTCCGCTGCTTTCAGGGACGGGGTGGATGAACGGGGGGTGGGCGGGGGGAAGGGAGGAGGGGGATTCTCCGCCCCCCCACTCCCTGAAAGCAGCGGTGCCGCTGCTTTCAGGGACGGGGTGGATGAACGGGGGGTGGGCGGGGGGAAGGGAGGAGGGGGATTCTCTGCCCCCCCACTCCCTGAAAGCAGCGGTTCCGCTGCTTTCAGGGAGGGGGGTGGATGAGCAGGGGGTGGGCGGGGGAAGGGAGGAGGGGGATTCTCCGCCCCCCCACTCCCTGAAAGCAGCGGATCCGCTGCTTTCAGGGACGGGGTGGATGAACGGGGGGTGGGCGGGGGGAAGGGAGGAGGGGGATTCTCCGCCCCCCCACTCCCTGAAAGCAGCGGATCCGCTGCTTTCAGGGACGGGGTGGATGAACGGGGGGTGGGCGGGGGGAAGGGAGGAGGGGGATTCTCCGCCCCCCCACTCCCTGAAAGCAGCGGTTCCGCTGCTTTCAGGGACGGGGTGGATGAACGGGGGGTGGGCGGGGGGAAGGGAGGAGGGGGATTCTCCGCCCCCCCACTCCCTGAAAGCAGCGGTGCCGCTGCTTTCAGGGACGGGGTGGATGAACGGGGGGTGGGCGGGGGGAAGGGAGGAGGGGGATTCTCTGCCCCCCCACTCCCTGAAAGCAGCGGTTCCGCTGCTTTCAGGGAGGGGGGTGGATGAGCAGGGGGTGGGCGGGGGAAGGGAGGAGGGGGATTCTCCGCCCCCCCACTCCCTGAAAGCAGCGGATCCGCTGCTTTCAGGGACGGGGTGGATGAACGGGGGGTGGGCGGGGGGAAGGGAGGAGGGGGATTCTCCGCCCCCCCACTCCCTGAAAGCAGCGGTTCCGCTGCTTTCAGGGACGGGGTGGATGAACGGGGGGTGGGCGGGGGGAAGGGAGGAGGGGGATTCTCCGCCCCCCCACTCCCTGAAAGCAGCGGTTCCGCTGCTTTCAGGGACGGGGTGGATGAACGGGGGGTGGGCGGGGGGAAGGGAGGAGGGGGATTCTCCGCCCCCCCACTCCCTGAAAGCAGCGGTGCCGCTGCTTTCAGGGAGGGGGTTGGATGCACGGGGAGTGGGCAGGGGAAAGGAGGAGGGGGCTTCCTAGCCACCCCCCCAAAGCCGCGGTTCCGCGACTTTCGGGAGGGAGGGTGGAAGCGCGGGGGGGGCGGGTGGCAGGGAGGAGCACTTTGCTTCACCCCCTGCCCGATCTCCTGCCTCTTCGCTCCGTTTGCGAAGAGGCAGGAGATAGGCAGGCAGGTGAAGCAAAGTGTATCCGGCGTATAAGACGACTGTCAATTTTGGAGGGCACTTTTGAGTGCTCAAAAGTCGTCTTATACGCCGGAATATACGGTAGTTGGATATAGAATGGAAGCTGACCAGATGTAATGTTGTTCTGCTTAATGCACACATACACTACTACTGTTTGAGTAAGGAATAGTAGCTACTGATTCACTGGGATATTTATGTGTAATCCCCATCATAAAGTATTAGTAACTGTCCACCCATCTAATTTGGCTTACTAGGTGATCTCCTGGCATGCCATAAGCTCCCAAGGGGCATCACAGTCAGGTAGTGTGTGTTTTTGGCTGTGTAGCTTAGGTCTGCCTTGTTTTAATTCAAGGGAGAAGGCCTTTTTAGCGGTGGCTCCCTGGTTGTAGAATGTCCTCCATGGTAATGTACAAAAGCACTGTGAAAGACCCACAATTAGCCTCTAACTAACTGTAATAGCCAACACAACACAGGTAACTCAGTAATCTATGTATAAGATTATATGATAAAACATAAAACAGATTTCAAATTGCTTTTAATAAACCATTATACACATGAATAATAAATACTTATATCAAAGTTGGCTAATGAAAATTATACTAATAATAACAGGCTTCAAATTGCCTTGTAGAAATCTCATACATGGATGCTTGGCTGGTAAATATTCAACTGTAGAGACAGAAATCCAGCAGAAAGATTTGAGAAATAATGTGCCAGTCTTAAGTAACATGTAGGCATGAATCCATGGGTAATTCCAGTAGAAAAGCAGGAGCAGAACTTCACTGATCAGCTACAAAATAGTCAGTAGCAGAATGGAAGATCCAGGAATTATTCTTTCCATTTCACCAATTGAAGCTTCCTCAGCTTATTACATGCTAAATAACATACATATATTGTGAATCTGCCAGAAACCATAATATTGAAACATACAGTCAAAATAAAGCATACTTACATACTGCAGGCCTTTCCAGATTAGATTAGATGCCCAGCTGTCACTTTCCGGTTTATTATTCTGTCATTTAAAAAATTGCTTTATGTCTTTTCTTAAGTTATTTTAATAGTGTCTTTATAGGTAAAATTTGAATAGTGGTTTTAATGATGTTATTTTAATGTTTGTAGATTATGAATAATGTTTTAAATGATGTTTGCTGCCCCGATCCTCATGGGGAGAGGCGGGATATAAATAATACATCATCATCATCATCATCATCATTGTTGTTGGTGGTGTTGTAAAGGCAAAATACAAATTCTAAGGAGCCTGTGCCTTCATTACTGGCTAGTACAGTAGAATCTCGACTTTTGCGGGTTTAACTTTTGCAGATTTGATTATTTGAGAGTTTGCCATCAATAATTAAATGGGATTGGGTGGAGGGAGTTTTGCAGACTACGCACTCTGTTTGGGGATGCCACACTGTTTGGCGCCATTTACACGATGAAAATGTAGTGAGATGAATTTGTGTTAATCCTTGGTAGTTCACACGTCCTGTGTGATGGTCTCAAGCTTTTTGGAAGGGGGGGCACCTTTTATCCCTCAACCTGCGGGACTTTCCATCCCGCGGTTTGTCCTGTGTTTTTTAAAAAGTCACGGGAGGATGCAGAAAATTGGATATGTGAACAGGTTGGGACAAAATATCTCAGGAGTAGGTGGTGGCTGGAAATTGAGGTGGGCAGGGGTGGGCACATAGTCCTGAGAAGGGGTCAGTCACTGTCCCTGTCCCCTGCTTTTTTTAAAAAAAATGGATTCTCTCACTGGCAATCTCGGCCGAGGCGTGTGCTTTTCTTAAAGGCTTGTGTCTCTGTTCCAGCAATCTCCGTTTAAAGGGACATGTTCTCTTTAAATGGATTCTTTCACTGGCTTTTCTTAAAGGCTTGTGTCCCTGTGCCAGCAATCTCCATTTAAAGGGACATGTTTTCTTTAAATGGATTCTCTTCCCTGCACCAATGAGGCTTGTGTCCCTGTTCTTTTCTCCTCCCCATCTTCCCTCTAGGCTGGAAGCAAAGAATGCGCCGTATGCCAGCCCCAGTAGATTACCAACCACTCCGCTTCTGGCTGAAAGCAAAACAGGGGCATGTGCTCGTGTGTATCTTCAAGCTGCCTAGGTGGCTTTGCAAGTTCCTTCATTTGAAATATAGCCTACAGCTCCTGGTATTCAAGAGTGATTATTGTGGGTTTTTTAAAAACAAAAGTTTTATTTTGCAGTGACCTCTGTGGATTTACAGCCAAGGCAAGCCCATCAGTTGTTGTTTTTTTTTAAACAGGAATTGTGCAGAGGGGGTTGCCTTTGCCCTCCTTCTCTGACCAATGCAGACACTTGAGCACACATATGTGGCACCCAATAGTATCGGTCATGGTGGGAAACTCCACAGGAAATACGTCACCAAGGTTGTGAAAAAAACGAATAATTGCATCCTTGATTGACAGCTAATATATTATCCCGGAACCTTTCCCCATGTAAATAAAAAAAAATAAAAAATAAAAAACCCACGGGATACTATGTCTCGGGATCTTGCTTTTGTCACAGAAAAGGTTGTCATGTAAACAGCTATCCCAGGATATTGCTCATCCAGGGACAAATTGTTTAAGCAACAAGGGATGAACTCGGGATCAGGAAATCCCATTTCTCCCTGTGATAAAAACTGTCATGTAACTGGCACCTTTGTCTCAGTACTAGCCAGCCTCACTCATGTGTTTCAACCCTCAGTCTGCAGTGTGTTTTGCATTTCTCACAACTTTTTGCATCTGTAACAATTGTAAGAGTTAAGTTTTTTTTGGGGGGGGGTAGAGATATTTGTGGTTTTCCCACTTTCGTGGGGGTCCTGTGTCTCTAACCCCCATGAATGTGGAGGGCTGACTGTATTGTCAGTTGTGATTTTGAAGGGGGGTTATTATTGCTAAACTGCCACTCCTAGAGCTCTACAGAAGCAGCAATTGACTGTTTGGGAGCATTTTTCATGATTTTGTTTGTTTGTTTTAGCTGCAGGAGTGGGTGGGGAGTGGAGCAGACCAGTCCATGTGGTCAAAAAAAGCCCACATGGATAGCTTCAAAGCCCCTCCTCTCCCTTCTTATGATTCCTTCTCTTTGAGCCAAGCTTAGAACAGACAGCACTTCAGACAAGAATGTTCTCTGACAGCTTTTCAAATCAAGGACTGTCCTCTATAAAGTAGGAGGTATAGTCAACCCAGGGGCTAAATACCCCAAAGACAGTAGATCCTGTCTGGTCTTGGAAGCTTAGCAGGGTCAGCCCTGGTTAGTACTTGGATGGGAAACCACCAACAGATACCAGTTGCTGTAGGCTATATTTCAGAGGAAGGAACAGGCAAAACCACCTTTGAGAATGTGAAGTTGGAGGCTTTCACGGCTGGCATGCATAGATTTTCCTCGTTTTTTTTTGCGGGCTGTGAGGCTGTGTTCTGGAAGTGTTTATTTCTGACGTTTGGCCTGCATCTGTGGTTGGCATCTTCAGAGAATGGTTGGGTAGGAGTGTGAGAATTTCTTGCCTAAGAGAACCCTGTGAAATTCATGGAGTCTCCATCAGTTGACAAGTAACTTGAAGGCACATACACGCACAGTCACCCTACATTAGCTTTCTACTGTATGTAACATTTTTGGAATTTTAGAAAACCAAGGAAAATCTATTTTTAAAATTCCTTGAGAGAAGATCTTGGGAGATTTGAAACACTGTGGTCTTTTAAGGACTGAAATACTTAAAATCCATGAAAATATTAACTGCAGGAGACTCCAGGGCAAAAGAGTATCTGTGAAAGGGGCAAAGAATTTCCACAGCAGAAAAATCAGTGGGGAAAGGATTCCCTGAAGGCAGAAAATTCAAAAAACCAGGCTGATTGGGGTGCATAATCTCAGCTAATAATATATACTGCTTTATTCCTGTGAAGCTGATAGGCAGTATCAGTTTGATCTCAGCCAAATTAGCCCAGGCTACCTCTTATCTTGTGGGTTGATAGCTTGCTAAACTGGTTGTAACCTGATCTCACTGTAATAAAACTACGGCAGACAGCTAACAGCTTCTAAAATAAACATGTTACAGGGACAAGTGGTGATCTGGCCAGAAATACAAGGATTTTCTTTTAAAAAATAGAGGAAAGGGTTTTTCTTTTTTGCACAGCTGCTGATAAAACAGATGAACACTTCAAAGAGACATCAGCTATTATTCTGTGTGACAAAAGTAACACATTTAACACTGATTGTATTTCCAGGTATGAATGACCTTGTTATACATAGATACAAGAGTATATACAGTTGTCCCTTCATATTTGCTGGGGTTTGGTTCCAGGACCCCTGCAGATACCAAAATCCATGAATACTCAAGTCCTATTATATACAATGGCAGAGCAAAATGGTGTCCCTGATATAAGATGGCAAAATCAAGGTTTGCTTTCTGGATTATTAAATTCGTGGATACCAAATCTGTGGATATGGAGGGACAGCTGTAATGTTAAGAGGGTGGAAAAGCTATGCTCTTAAGCTTTGGGTTCCAGTAGTGATAGGAGTTGTTGTGGTGAAGAATATAGCCCATCATAGGAGATTATCGCACAATCTCCACTCCTGCCCCTGTCCTGTCCCTGGCCCGCCTCAATCACCCTCCCCACCACACTTACCTTGTCTCATGTCAGCAGGGCAGATTAGGAGTGAATGGAGCTCTAATGAAGCTCCCTTCACTTCCTGGATCGAAATCCTGCAGATTCTCACGAGAAGATGCAAGCACGGGAAATTCAAAAAGAAAAAGAAAAAGAAAAATACACAAGGAAAAAAGTGACAGCAAGCAGAAAAACACACTTTAAAGGTAGAAGTAACCTGGGGAGGGTCATAAAAGTGTGTCACTTACCTGGATGTCCCAATCTCACCCGGAAGTGTTCTGGCAGGCACCTCCCATTGATGCTGGGATCTCGCCAGCTTAACGGGCCACCTTTTCACTCGCTGGAACATATGTGACAGAAACAGAACGGGAGATCTATTGATGGCTTCTCGCATCAATAAAAAGCAGTGCCGGTGGAATGGCAGCAGAACAGGTGCATAACAAGGGGGAACGATCTTCCCTTTTGCGATCTTCTGGCATTCGTATAACGCCACTCTTAACACATCTGATAATCTCCATAGTCATCAGGAAGATAATACAAGGAATCACATTCATGTTAATTTACTCTTGCATCAAACTTATCTTCATATTAAACATTGACCTGCAGGCAACCTAATCCTTAAGGCATTGTCAAGCTGTTGCCCTATGGATGTTTCCACACAAATTCCTCAGTAGCACAAACATTCCTCTTCTATTTGTAAGTGTTGCTCCAGCCTTCTCCAAGTGGTTTTGTAAGATTATATAATTCAGAGTAGTCCTCATTCACGATGTTTTCAAAACTTTGTGAGAACTATTTATTTTGGCTGAGTTTGAGGGAGGGCATATTTATTCATGAGGGAACAGAAAATGTAATTTGTTTCTCACCGTCTGTTCCCCCCAATTCCCTCCCCATTTAAGTTTCCAGCCTCAGATCTTTGCAGCAGGGCTGGATATACATTTAAATACTAATGCTAAAATTAGAAGGAATAGAATTACGGTAGATAAAACAGAATTAGATGTACTGCTACAAGGAGAAAAGAAAAATGCTTTCTAAAATATATAAGATTCTAATAAAAAATAATTTAGAGCAAGAAAGAATCAAAAGCTATATGGTAAAATGGGCCCAAAATATCAGACATATGATCCAACTAGATCAATGGGAGAAAGCCTAGAATAAAAATTTGTCATTTACTAATAGTTACAACATAAAAGAAAACTTTTATAAAATAATCTTTAGACAACATTTAACACCAGAAAAATTAGCAAAAATCTACAAGAATTAATCAGACAAGTGTTGGAAATGTGGGGAATCACCTGGAACATTTTTTTCATGTTTGGTGGATGTGCAAGAAAACAAAGAAATTGGGGGGAGGGGAAATCATACTTTAATTACTAAAACTTTAAATATAGATTAGCCATATGAACCGGAAATATATCTGTTAAATATAGAGCCATTGTACTGTCTATTCTCCTTTATGAGTCTGAAACATGGGTCACCTATCGCCAACACTTACAACTCCTCGAACACTTTCATCAGGGCTGTATACGCACAATCCTAACTATACACTGGACTGACTATGTGACGAATGTTTCTGTCCTTGAGCAAGCAGGGATCACCAGCATTGAGGCCATGATATTGAGAACACAGCTGCGCTGGGCAGGGCACATTTCTAGGATGGAGGACCATCGCCTCCCCAAAATAATACTCTACGGTGAACTTGCCATGGGTCAGCGTAAGAGGGGCGCTCCAAAAAAATGATACAAGGACTCCCTGAAGCAACATCTCAGACTCGGCCAAATTGATCACCAACAATGGTCCGCCCTGGCCTCACATCGGGAGGCATGGAGACACACTATCCACAATGCTGCAGCCTTATTTGAGAACTCACGCCAAACAAGTCTTGAAGAGAAACGACAACGCTGAAAGAATTACAACCCAAGGAGACCTTCTGCTGTGCTCTCTGCAACCGGACTTGTTTATCTCGGATTGGCCTTTTTAGTCATCAGCGCGCTTACAGGAAGCATGGAATGAGTCCTTCCTGAATCTTCGTTTGTGAAGGAAAGCCAGAGAGAGATAATATAAATATACAAATCCAGAAAAAATATTGGAAAATCCTTCTCTATATTATATTAGCAGTGAGAATAACTTACACACAAAAATGGAAAAGTCAAGGAATAACATGAATTGGGATTGGATTATAAAATTATATGACATGTATGAAATGGACAGATTAACTATAATCTCTCTCTCTCTTTCTCTGGCTTTTCTTCACAAACGAATAACTCCCCTATGGAAAGAGAATTGGCAATTATAAATATAGATATATAAGATAAAATAAAAATGTGTAAAGGAAAAGATAGAGTAAACAGTACCTACAATAAAGAATATTTATTACTCTATAGTAAATAGTACCTTGTAGTGTTATTAAGCTGATGCATGCATAGAATCCTCACTTAATAGCTATGCAAACATAGGATAACAAGTTCATTGAAACCAATTTGTTGACTCTTTATTTTGAGCTGTTACACAGTGTTGCTAAAAGGTAGAATGTTTAAAGTACTAGTCAGAGGACATAACAAATTATTCCAAGTCAAATGCTCCTACATCCATTTCACCTTACAGAACTGTTTCAGATTTCAAGACTGAAGAAGCCATTCAAATTATGGCACTGATTGTGCCACTGCAAAATCCAGTTTATGTATATATAGGAAGTTATTTGTTAGGAAAGCATTCAGCTATTAAATTTCCAACTTACAGTCTAAAGTGGTGTAGTCCAGAAACAGTTCTACAATGTAATCTTCTATTCAGTTTTATTACTTTTACCCCCCACCACTTTTCTACACAAACAAGTGACATGAAAAAAAGAATATATACTGTATATACTTGTGTATAAGTCAGCTTCGTGTATAAGTCGAGGGCAGATTTTGGGGCCCAAATTATGGATTTTGAGATGACCAGTGGATACGTCGAGGGTCATTCTGTAGAGAGGGGAAAGTGCCAGCACCTGCTCAGGGAGCCAGATGCTCCTGGCCACCATCATTTTTCTGCCCAGGCATTCAAAAAGGCCTTTTGCCAGAGGTACAATATTAACTCTTATATATATATATATAAAAAAAAAACCATCCCCTTCTCTGAGTAGAGTTGTGAAAGGCGAGAGCTTAGTCTGTCCTGGGAGAAAAGTAGCACTGACCCCGCTCTACTCTCTCAGCACTCCTTTGAGGGGAAAGTGCTAATGAGCCACTGCTCCTGCCATTTTCCCAACCAGGCATTCAAGAAGTCCAGAAGCAGCACCACAATGGAGTGGAGTGTGTGTGTTGGTCCTTCCTTTAGCTCTCACCTTTCACCACTCTACTCAGAGTTCCTTTTTTGATAAGAGTTAAGGTACAGTACTTACATTGACCCGTGGATAAGTGAACCCAGGTTTCTTGGGGAAATTTTTGACTACAATTTCTACACATATACATAAGTATATGCAGTAAATCTATTACATAAATATAAGAAAATAGTTAACACACAACTAGGATACAGAACCAGGCATTTATAAAGGCAAAACAAATACAATAAAAATTAATAGCCTAAAGAACATTAAATGATACAGGTTGACCCTCGTATCCGTGTCGGATGTATTCCAAGACCCCCTGTGGATACCCGAAACAGCAGATAATAGGGAACCCTTTTAGTATTTTCAATGAGACGAACATTGGAAGAGTTCCCACTGGAGGACCCAGAGATGCCTACAGAGAACATATTTTTTTCACACGTGGATAATGAAACTGTGGATACTGAATGTGGATATGGGGGCCAATCTGTATTTTAAAAGCTGGTAAACAGAAAGGTCAGATAGGCAACGTGCAGCCGACAGATGATAGACTGTAACTGCCATCAGCCTTAACCAGTACTAACAATGGTGAGGAATGCTGGGAACTGAAGTCATAGAATCATAGAATTGCAGAGTTGGAAGAGACCACGAGGGCCATCCAGTCCAACCCCCTGCCATGCAGGAAATCACGATCAAAGCATCCCCGACAGATGGCCATCCAGCCTCTGTTTAAAGACCTCCAAGGAAGGAGACCCCACCACACTCCGAGGGAGTGCGTTCCACTGCTGAACAGCTCTTACTGTCAAAAAGTTCCTCCTAATGTTGAGGTGGAATCTCTGTTCCTGGAGCTTGTATCCAGTCTCTGGAGCAGCAGAAAACAAGCCTGCTCCATCCTCAGCGTGACACCCCTTCAAATACTTAAACAGGGCTATCATATCGCCTCTAAACCGTCTTTTTTCCAGGCTAAACATACCCAGCTCCCTAAGTCTCTCCTCATAAGGCATAATTTCCAGACCTTTCACCATTTTAGTTGCCCTTCTCTGGACACTCTCCAATTTGTCAATATCCTTTTTGAATTGTGGTGCCCAGAACTGGACACAGTATTCTAAGTGAGGTCTGACCAAGGCAGAATAGAGTGGCACTATTACTTCCCTTGATCTAGACACTATACTTCTATTGATACAGCCCAAAATCGCATTAGCCTTTTTAGCTGCTGCATCGCACTGTTGGCTCATGTTCAACTTGTGGTCTACTAGGACTCCTAGATCCCTTTCGCACGTAATCTCATTCAGCCAGGTCTCTCCCATCCTATATTTATGCATTTCATTTTTCCGCCCTAAATGCAGTACTTTACATTTCTCTGTATTGAATTTCATTTTGTTAGCTTTGGCCCAGCTCTCCAGTCTATCCAGGTCATTCTGAATTTTGATCCTGTTCTCTAGGGTATTAGCTACTCCTCCTAATGTCTGCCAACATAAGATGGGCAACACATTGCCTACCTCTTTCTTAAACTATTTTTAGTTATGGTCTAAAAAACCAAGTTCTCCACAATCTCAGTCTTTCCCCCAGCAAGTGCTATGCTGAGCTATGACAATAGGAATTGTAGGCCAATGCATCTGGAGGATACTAGGTTGGGAAACGCTAGTTCATGTGAACTAGACTTTAACATTTAAACAAGAGAAGGAAGAAAATCAAGGATAGCATTCCAATTATTATTAAACAATTTATTAAATACCAAATATTGTTCTAAATTATAACATTTTTAGAAAACAAATATACAGTGTTTTCGAGGTAAAGTGGAAAAGAAGGTAGTTATCAGAATCACTGCCATAACAGCATTATGATTAATGTTATTATTATAATTATTATCATTAAGGCTCTTAAAATGAAGAAGACCAACTGGATTTTAAAAACATTTAATGCTTCTAGTAAACGTTCTCAATGTCAATTCTATTCAGCTATATTAATAACATGCTATTCAGCAGCCAACTGCCAAACTATCCAACTCTTAACTTTTTAAAAAATATTCCATGCACATACTGTTAATTTAACTTTTAACTTTACAGAATCAACTACAGCACACAACAATCCCTGGAAGTTGGTCATAATTTGACCAGTAGAAGCTAGGATCCAGTGGTTTACTTCTGCTGAGTCCTATTTCTTCCAGCAAAATCAGCAATGCCCTCCCATCCAGCAAGCATACTGTCAAATAATTCTTCTACTATATCCCTTGCAAATAAAATCTGGTAAAGTTTAGCAGTTTACAATTAAATATGACATTCCTCTACAGATCAGACTGGAGACTTAAAAACAGATCTTCAAATATAAAAAGTGTAATGTAAAAAGAGACCATTACATATATTCCCAGTTTCTCAAGACTGGTTAAGAAAACTCCTCTTCATTTTCATTGCAGACGATTCCAAAGAAACAGAATTTTACATGACAGCTACATTATAGCTTCTACCATCCTTATCAAAAGCAGTTCTCCACCACCACCCCCAAACCACAATCTAACTGCATTATTCAGGTTTTGTTTGATTTTTTAACCGCAGTCATTGTAGGACCTAAAGCCTGCCAGTGTTTTAATTAGTTAATGTTTACTATGGAATAACCTAAGTGGCTCGTATTAGGGTACAGGATGAGACCACTTGGTGGCTATCACTTCAAGTTTCTCAGGCTTGTAAACCTTGTTGGTTAATCACCTATCCAAAAACTATTTGGTGGCCTTGGCTATTTCAAATGCATCTCCCATATCTTCTAGCACAAAAATCTTTTGATAAGGGCATCATTCTACATGGAAAGCCTAAGAGAAATAAGAAGATAACAAAGGTGGTTCTGTGAAGCTTCCATTCATTTAAATGGAGCTTATACAGGAGGTGGTCTTGGTAGATTGTGCTTGCAGGTCAAAGAGATTGTAGATGTATGCCTTCCAACTGAAGGTTTCTCGTGTACTAATCCAGGAAAGGACCTGAACAACATTGCTGATAATATAACCTAGTATCTCAATTAAGGTATTATGTGACACTTAAATTGTGCTTTCACTGTCACTATCCACACACTCAGTAAGGGGGAAGACTGAAGGGGAGCTTGTTCTATGTGCATAGATTCTCCCCAAGATTTAGAAGCCTGAATGATCAGACTTTTTACTCACTGAGGGACCCAGATATACAAAGCAGCCACTCCTTCACAGACATTTTCCCATCTCACAACATATGGACAAACATTTGGATTATGTCCATGTGCAGGAAAGCATCTGAAGGAGATCTCTAAATAAAACATAATTTTTAAAAGTGTAGAGAGTGCAGTTAAAATGCTTTCTAGAACAAGGCCCGGTTCAGATGAAACCATACATTTGTGCTCTGTGAATGGACTAGAGTGAGCTTTGGCCTTGCACATTATAGCCTCTCCTCTCCTTCACTTTCACAGCTTGACAGATATTTTTGACACCAATTTCAAATAAGCTAGTTTTCCATGATATCCAAACTTAGGAACCTGGGGGTCAGTTCAAACAATGGGGAAAATAACTTGTGATCAATTCATGTTTTAGATCTTGGCTTATTTTACTGATAAATATTTAAACACACTACAGTTCAAACACCACGGGACACTGTAGTTAGTTTACGATCAGAAGCTTCCCTTCTCCTCATTGTAAGAAAGAGGATGAGAAATTTCCTGTTATGTTAAATTTTCCTAAACCAGGTCTAAGGCAGTGGTTTGCAGATTCTTCCAAGTATCTTTGGTGTTAAAATGCTGCTGCTCAAACTTTGAGCTTTTTCTTCATTATTCTTTCCAAAAGAAAGATGATGAAAATGTGGTCACAGGCAGAAATCTGTGAAATCCTTTCAAATTCAAAGTGACATTTAATGCATTCTCAAATGCTTAAAATGCAAAATAGAAGCAAAAACTGATACAAAAAGGGCATAGCCTTAACCTCCATAGGAATAAATACCACATCTGCAATGCACAGAATATCATTTATATTATGCAATTAAAATTATGACAGGATAACCTTTTATGAACAAGTGCTATTGGGAACCAAACTGTATTTTTATAGGACCCAACTGCACATTATATTATGTTGCAGCAGCTTCCATCGTAGGTGCAAGGGTCTTAAATTTCCATTGAAACTACACTTTCCACTCCTTCACACCTATGATTACATTTTTAAAATTCCTCAATACTGATGCAAGTGAGGCAATTAACATACATAGTTAGGCCCTGAATGACAAAAAAAAAAAAAAAGATTCTAGAATCCTTGGGATATCTTTTCAACATTAATTTGTGTTTAAAAGGAAAGAAAAATATGTTTTCTTGGTTCTTATATATTGTGTTATTTTTAAACTGATCATGCAACTAGTCAGAGAAAATAAACTGGCTTGAAAAAGTATTAACTGGCCCAAAAGAGTTGTGGTAGATGCTGGAACAACTATATAGGGGGTTATTATGAAATGATCTCAGATTAATTGTAACACATCCCTACCTCACACTGTGAGATCACTGCCTAATTATATTTGCCTGGTTATCTATGGTCCAACCAAAACATAATTCTGCATTTACTGCTAGCCAAACAATCTGTGCAATATATTTCTAGTTTATCCCATGCTGCAGCTAAACACCTGTATTAAGTATTAGTCAGAAAGCCTTATACACAGCAGCAAGTTGGACAATATTTTAAAATACTATCCATCTCATAGGCAACACCCTTCTGAAGTAAAGCAAGGCACAGGTTTATTGAATATAGTTTGGCACTTTAAAAATATGAATTTAAAGCATTCTGATATGCATCAACAGTAAACTTTTCACAAAAATATATGTGCAAGTGTAAAAAAGACAATTCTTCTCATAATAAACTGTAAGAAATTTTCCAGTTTAAAAATTTAGACCAGTCTCTATTATTTTAGTAGTAAATCATAACACATTATTTTAGATGTCATGCTATTGTCCTTCCTGTTGTTCGTTGGCTCTTGTAGAGTTTTCTTCATTAGCAGCAAAATCCATGGGATCCATCACCTGAATGGAAAAGATACGCATTCTTAGTAATCAAATATCTGTTTGCCAAGTGGAATACTGGGAAGATCGTATCGAAGATATTATGGATAGTGATCTTCAACTAAACTAAGGTTAAACAGCCTACCAAAAAAATAATTTAAGAATATCTTAAATAAATAATCAAAGTGATGAGCTGCATTTCAGCAGCATGACATACACATATTGGAGATTTTCTTATTGATATTTCAAACCTGTACATTAAGAGATGACCACTCAACTACAATTTCAAAAATAGAAAGGAGACCTGAATTATATCTTTTGAATATGGTAAACTTAAGATAAAACAGAAAAAATATACAGAAATTTAATTAGTTACTTAGTGACTGCTGCAAAATTGGTCTATGCAAGGAAATGGAAAACCAATGAACCACCAACATACATGGAATGTATGGGAAAAGTTATGGAGTTAGCAACACTGGATAAACTCTCAGATTTAATGAAAAATAAGTCAAATGATATTTTCATAAAGAATTGGGAACCATTTATAGAATATACCAGACAAAAAAGTGGGGATATTAGTACTTTGGGTTTTGTTGTATAATTATTGGAAATGCATTAGATAATGAGATGCGTGAGAAATGTTTATGACTATTGATAATACATACAAAGTGAATGAACTCATACGGTATTTGATAAGGAATGGAGTTATTAATTTAATCTGTATAGAAAGACAATTAGAAAGGAGCGGGAAGTCCATTTTAATGGGGTGGGGAGGGAGGGGTGGGATAATGTTGGTATGTTTTTGATGTTATCTGTCTTTTATTTATGTTTTTCGTGTTTGCTTAATTTGTCTGATTTAATAATTATATTGAATAAAAAATATATAAAAATAAAAAACTACAGTTACAGGTAAGCTCCAGTCCTTACATTATGCAGAAAAACTTAAGTGGAGAACTGTGTAAGTGAGAGAAATGTGATGTTACTTTTTTGTTTTGCCAAACAACTGTTAATTATACATAACATTAAGTATTTCTTATATCACCTAAGCTATACAGTCTGTGAAATTCATGAACTACACCACTATGCTAATAACTCTTACTCTTCGAGATAAATACAGAAGAGAGAAAGCTATCTAGTTCACAAAATCAGCAGCCACTAATTTAGATCTGGAGGGAAAAAAACTTAGAACTAAAAACCCATGAAATGACTCTCCAGAAAGTAAACAGTCAGCATGGGTCATTATTTTTCTTGCAGTGGGCAAATGTCTGTTAAACACCAACAGAAAAACAAAAACTAAGAATGATTTCATTAAAAGGTTCTTAAAAAACAAATCTATTAATATATCTGTCAGGAAGCCTACAGCAAAAAAGAAAGAACACATTTGAGCCAAATTAGTAGTGTGTATTAATATAAAATAAAAAAAAAAAGGTTTGCTACATTTGTGAGACATGAGTGACCTAGGTAGCCATTCATATTAAAAAGAAAGGCAGTGAAGCTTCAGCCAGTATCCCCATGCCTTGCTTACTTTTGCAAGCAAAGTATGTGTTTTTAATGAGTCATCTGTTTTCCTATGTGCTGTAATTCATACCACTTTTTTAAAGGTACGGAAGCAGAGCAGACTGGGGTTGTGTGCCATATTCAAAGCCAGGATAGATTACTTACCTTTTGGTGGATCAATACCAAATGTGCAACAATTTAACCTGCAGCAATAACATCTGGGTATAGAACAGGATTCCACTAGGAGGGAATATTACTGTTTATCCTGGATCATACATTTACCTCTTAACAAAGAATCAGGTAAGAAAGAAGCCTCCCATTGGCTGTTGGTTCCAAAGCACGAAAGAGGCAGCCCTATGTACCTCAAGACCATCTCCCCAGCCATAATCTGTTTTTCTTGTTGCCTCTGGCAAAAAAAAGCAGCATTACTGTGAAGATGAGTAAACAACCTTTCTCTTTGCTTGAAGCATGGGGCAAGGAGTGAGGCTGGTCCCGTCTACACGATTTAAATAATACATACAGCGTGCGGAAGTTCGCACTTCGGTACACACGACCGTTCGGATTCACACACATCCAAAAGAGGGGGGCCCTGGTTTTCCACCCTGAAATATGCACACGCGGCGTTCGGGAGGGAAAGCGGATCGCGATGAGAAATCTGTACGCCATTCGGATGGCTGATGGGTCTGTACGGTCTGTTCGCACACATACGAACAGGCTGTGTAATCTGATTGGCTGGCTGAGTAGAGGGGGCGGGGCTAGCACGGAGGGGAATTGGGAGAGGCCGCCATGTTGGATTCCCGGCTAGCGAGAGTCCAGTAAGTCCATGAATTATACATTTATTTATTTTTATTTTATATTGTAAATAGGGAAAACCGACTGTCCGCAAAGCAGGAACCTTTAAAAAAAAAGTGGCGGGAGATTTTAAACCGCTGCTTGGCTTGCTTGCTCCAGCCAGCTTGGGGAAGAGGGAGTCATACGGAGTTTAGGGGGGTAAAAAATCATGTGGGTGGTTCGTATGCATACGAACGACAGCTTATTCGTATTTTTTACCCCCCAAACGGATTTTTTTTTATGATAATATAGATGCACCCTCTGTATGGGGATACAAAATCACTGCTCCTTGTAGCTACTTTGGCATCTGGAGGCTGGTTTCTACATGATGTCTTGTTAGGAAGCAAAGTATGAATGGTGACTTTCTTGCCAGGACTTAATGCTTATTTGTGTGGTGATGCAAAGCCCACATTAAGACCACACCTAGCTTACCACATGTGGACTAAGTTTTTCCTTGTCTCCTTTTCCCTCAAACTTCAACTAAAACTATAAACCACTACCTGTTCCCAGTTTCACTTGGACATTTTTATTTGGCCCTGTTTGAAGGAGGAAAAAGGCAATACATTTTCACTGAAGTCAAAGGAGCATGAAATATCTGCAAACAACAATGGGTTGGGAATGAAAGCAGGTTTAGGGACAAATTAACTAGAATTTCCTTTAAAGGATCAAACTAGGGCTAGTGATCATGTGGCCCTTCAGATGTTGTTGGACTGCAACTCCCAGCACTCCTCACCACTGGGTATGTGGATTAGGGCTGCTAGGAGAACTGAAGGACTGAGCAGGAACCATGCTAGTCACATGTAACAGTGGAGGAGGGGCTGCTGCCAAAACGCTTATATAACTGTAGAAGATTCTGAATTATGTCTGTGCAGGCGCATTTAACCTATTTGTGCGAGTCACAGAAAACACAAAGAAAAATATTAAATCTGCAAAATTTATATAGATTTCCTTGGGGGGTTTTTTCGGGATGTGAGGCCATGTTCTGGAATAGTTTCTTTCTGACATTTTGCCTGCATCTGTGGCTGCATCCTCAGAGAATAGTTGGGTAGGTGTGTGTGTGTTTATATGTTGTGAACTCCTGTTGGGGAATATATGTAAATTTGTGTAGTTGAATAGTTTCCAGGTATAGAAATGTAAGGCTCGTTAGTGTCTGTTTGGCTAATGGTTGGTTGATGGGCCATTATCTGCTGGGAATCCCCCTGTCCCTGGGTGGAATTCTTTTGTAAGTGTTGAGTTTTGATTCTATTGTTTTTCAAAACTGGGAGCCAGATTTTGTTTACTTTTAGGGTTTCTCCTTTCCTGTTGAAGTTGTCCAGGTGTCTGTGGATTTCAATAGCTTCTCTGTGCATTCTGACATGATAGTTGTTGGCCTGGTCCAGAATTTCTGTGTTTTTAAATAGCATTTTGTGTCCAGGTTGGTTTATAACATGTTCTGCTACTGCTGATTTTTTTTTGGCTGGCCCAGTCCGCAGTATCTCTTATGTTCCTTGATTCGTGTTTGCACACTGCGTTTATAAACTCCACACACACACATACCCAACCATTCTCTGAAGATGCCAGACACAGATGCAGGCGAAACGTCAGAAAGAAACTATTCCAGAACACGGCCTCACAGCCTGGAAAAAGCCCAAGGAAAATCTATGGATGCTGGCCATGAAAGCCTTCGACTTCACAAAATTTATATACACTGCACAACTAAACTAAGCACTAAATTTAATGTATGATGACAGTACAGCATTTCTACTTTAATTTCAGGATATAAACCCAATAAAAAATATATCATTTACCCAAGGAATAATCACATGGCTGCCTGGGCTGCTTATGGTTTGCTATCCTGGTAAAGCTGGACTAGACTCATGCATGAGTTTATGCACACAAGTGTAGAAAAACAGCTGTCACCTTCAAAGGAATGCTGGACTAGCTTAAACTATGTGGCAGCTTCAAAGATCTGTACAACAGGTTTAGACAAACCACACAAAGGCCAAAAGTCAAAGGTAATTAAGGCCACAGTCAAGATTTATTTCTATACCCATTCAACAAAGACAAGTGAGTTTCAGGCATCCACACCTTTGCCCTACCCAGTCTGATCAGAGGCAAGGAAAAAATGAAATTTACAATGTTCTAGTGGCAACTAACTGGTTGTTGTTGTTGTTGTTGTGTACCTTCAAGTCATTTCTGAATTCTGAATCACCTTAAGGTGAATCTATCACAGGGTTTTCTGAGACTGAGTGTGACTTCTCCAGGGTCACACAGTGGGTTTTCATGGCCCAGTGGGGATTCAAACCCTGTCTCCAGGGTCGTAGTCCAGCACTGAAACCACTATGCCATGATGTACGCCAGTTCAAATACCAAGGGTTTCCTGAGGGAATGTGTTACCTACTTCTCTTTATAATGTGAGAGTGAACATGGTTGTGAAAAAGATGTGGAAAGCAGGTTTATTCAGAAATAGCATGAGACAATAATAAATGTTATTTGTTTTTTGTTTTTGTGAATTTGCTTTATCTAGTGTATATATTAATGTATATACTCTTTCTTTAATTGATTAAAAAAAGAACTAGCAGGAGACAACTGCTTATAATGCCTAGTTAAAAAAAGTGCATCCTTTAGGATTCAAATGCCTTGCTGAGACTCATTTGTCTTTGTTTTAATAGGCACTGTACAAAACAAGTAAGGAGAGCTGTCTCTACAAAGCTGCTGTGTCACATGAGTATTAATTCATATTTTACACAGCACATTTGGGATATGATCCAGCGCTAAGGAGAACACGCAAAGGAACTTTAATTTGAGGCTCAGCTGTGCTGCTGCCAGGGAGTGTGAAATGGCACAAAAAGTTAACAGCAGATTAAGATTCAGTGTCATGTAGCCACCTCATTCTGGGAATTGTTTCCATATCCCACTTTTAAAGCAAGAATCCTTAAGGTGGCTGACAAATTTGAAATACATATAACTGAAAAAACTAACATGGTAATATATGTGTGTGTGTAGAGAGAGATGTCTTAAAGTTTCATAAAGTAGTGCAAGTAGGTTTATGGCATGCCACACAGTCAAAGCATACACTTCACAACAAAGTTCAGGGTACATGGCATAAAGTTAAAGAGGAAAATAATTGTTGAAGCTGTGTGCATCAGACCAAAGTAAAGATTTCATTCATCTATATACTGTACAATATTTGAACTGCATAGGCCCAAATTCTAAGTTTGAATTTTCATTCCAAACCAAGTCAAGCTGACACAAATGTTCAAAGTTCAGAGCAAATTTAATCCTTTGAAAAAGAGCTAGCCAAGAAAAGCATATGAAACAATTACTATGGCAACGTAAGTACTTCTTCTAAATAATGAACCTTGTTATTTGAGTTATGAGTGGTCTTTTGTTAGTGAAGAATTGGGATTGAAGTATTTAGAGCAAACTTCCATACAAAGCAAAGAAAAGGCAAAAACATTATTCAGAACCAAAATATTTCAAGCTTGAATACTTGCTGAAAAAGGGATTAGCCAGCACTTCCATGCCTCATAGAGTCTGGGAATTTGAGCTCATACAAAATGCCACAGAAGGCAAAGAGAGGGTAGAAATTGTACTTTGTTGGTTGCCACACTTAGCTACAGAAAGCAGATCAACCAGGACTCATGCCGCAAGCAGACAGATCTGTATTATTTGCCTAGATCAAGAGCCACTAACAAATCAAAGACACACTTTCTGTTATTGCTAAATTAAGACTTTCAGGTCTGATGAACATGAAAAGGTTAATTTAAATATTACTTTGTGCCCAGATGGAATGGAAATTTAAAATAAAGGTGGGCACCTCACTTAGAATCATAGAATCATAGAGCAGGAAGAGACCACAAAGGCCATCCAGTCCAACCCTCTGCCATGCAGGAATAAACAATCAAAGCATTCCCGACAGATGGCCATCCAACCTATGTTTAAAACCCTCCAAAGAAGATGCTCTACCTCTTCCACGTGTATCAGCTGGCTCAGTGAAAAAGTGTCTATATGATAACACTGCAGCCAGATCACCTCCAAGATTTATATACTGAATGCAATTCCACTATTTTGGCTTAACTAGGAGCCAACATGGCATAGTGGTTTGGGTGTTAGACTACAATTCTTGAGACCAGGATTTGAGTCCCTGGGTGACCTTGGGCAAGTCACACTCTCTCAACTTCAGGAAAAACTCAAAAACAACTTGAAAGCACACAACAACAACACAACAACAACAACGGGTCAGCAAAGAGTCAAGAAGAACAAACAAAATGAAGAAAAGATAAGGCATGTTTGACAGGCAAATGGGTAGTGATGGGAAAAAGAGAGAGGTATAGGATATGGAGCTTAATCTTCTGAGCATTTTCCTTAAGACAAACCATGTACTGAAACAAAGAACAAACTAAGTTCTGGATTTAAATAGTGAAGGAGAAACACAGGGCCTACAACACTGTGAAACTAGGCTTTTGCTCTTTTCAGCAGAGATGTTGTGGACACTAACACCCTAGCTAATGTTTGCATGAGTCAGATATTTAGAAAAAGGTTTTGGCAGCAGAAATGGACTCTTAACTCCTAACCATACACTGAGTTTTAAAGGAAGATTGTAGTAGTTTTCTTCCCATCTCAGTTTAGTTGCTCTGTGTGTTCATTCAGTTGGGTGAGATTATAAGGTTTATGTATGTACTAGAAATTATCCATTTTTAGCAGGTATTGAGGACTGTGTGTTTTAAACATACACAATAAAACTTCCTAATGTGTTTCAAAGCATAACCACATTGAGGAGGAGGGAGATGTTGCTTGGATCTTTTCTTGGTTGTCCTCTCATTCTCAGTGAACATGGCAAATCTGTATCTGGACTATACCGTGGGACTGAATCGTGTGAAAGGGGCTCATGTGATTAGATAAGCTCTGAAAGCTAAGTGTCAGAGTGGTGCAATTGTTTTTCTCCTACTTACAGGACCTTCCCCAAAGGCATTAACAGGGAATATTTCTTTGGCTCCATGGTATTTAGAAGATGGCATGTCATTAAGTTCCATCTGGTCCTTCATGCTTTTTTATATTTATATAAAGCTGTTAAGAGATGTCACTGAAAGATTTGAAGTGAGATATCATCATTATGCTGATGACACCTACTTCCATTTCTTTTTATCTTCTCAGTCAGGTGAGGATGTAGAAGTGATGAACTGGTGGCTGAATTTGATAAGACATTAGCTTTGAAGTGGGGAGCAGTTGGAATTCCAGAGATTATACAACTAGTGTAGCCAATGTTGAGGGATGATGGAATCTGCAGTCCAACTACAGCTGGGGAAGCCACGTTTCCCATAATGACACTAGATGCAGACTAATAAACTGAAGCTTAATCTCAAGAAGACTGTGTACAGAAAGAGCTGTGTACAGATACTTCAGGAAGATGGTATTTTAATTACTATAGAAATATATTAAATAACTAAAAATAAAACCTTTGTCCATAAAAAATGCATTCCACATAGAAAACATAGCCTGATCCCTGGCATATCGGCTTTGTATCTAAAGAGTATTTCTGTGTGAAGGAGTGTTCAGTCATGTGTGGCTCTGCCCCATTCTCTGTAATGGTACAGACAAGACAAAATTTCAATTCATTGCTAGTATCACTTCCGGTCAGTGACGGAGTTGTGAGCGGCTGCAAGCAGCTCAGCGGGAGAGCTTGTAGTCACCAACCAGGGAAATTTTCTGTTAGTTTTTACAGCAGAACCAGAAAGAGTTTCTTCTTGTATAAGAGTGACCTGAGTGGGCTTGCGTGGACCAAGAAACGAGGTTCGTTCCACTTTCCCTCTCCCTTTTTGGGGGTGAGATAGAGGGCGGCTCGGAGCAGGTCATAAGCCTTCAACGCCCCTGGATGGGAGCCCCTTGAGTTTGCTCTGGAAGGAGAAAAACAACTCCACTGACTTTTTTAAATAATTTATGTTAGCGTTTGGTAAGCAACTTGCTGGAGATGGATCTGAGAAGACCTTTCACAACTACTTCTTTACAGTTTGGGGAAACCGAGGACTGATTGTATACCCCCTGAAGAACAAACAACGGAAGAGAACTTATCTAACCTGATAACCTGTGTAATATTGTGGGGGGACAAACGGACCAAGTTGTTAAACTACTGGAGGGTCTGGCACCTGGGAGCGAGTGTATATGCTACAACCTAGGGTCAAATCGAAGAGCTGGAGTGGAGGAGAGTGGAGCGGAAGAGATCAGAGTAGAGAGTTGAGAGCAGAGAGCCGATTGGAAAGAAACAGAGCAACGAGGTTAGACTTTGGAGGAGCGGATTGTGAGTGACGAAGCAGAACAGAGAGCGTGGGCACAGCCCAGGAATAGGGGACTAAAGGAGGTGAGCATGGGTGTAGAAAGAGCGAAGCAAGCTGATTGAAACGGAGAACGAAGGCGTGGTGGAGGAGAGTAGAAGGAGATTGGAAGGAGAACAGAAAATGTGGAGTGGAGTAGAATGGAAGAGAGTGGGCTGTACCTAATAGGACTTGCCTGGACTGGAGTGAAGGCAGGGATCAAAGTGGACAGAGAGCGCCGGAGGAAAACAAAGAAAACGGAGGAACGCCGTTATTGCCCGGGGAGGAACGGAGGGAGAGCGGAAGAGAGTGATCTTAAGGACTGGAGTGGAACGAATCAGTAAAGCGGGCAGAAAACAGACGGGAGAACGACAACGAACAGAGGCAGGAGTAGGAGTGGAGGAGGTGACCAGAAGGAGACTAGAAAGAGAACAGAAAGCGTGGAGTGAAGTAGAACGGAGTAGAGCAAGCTGAAGGGTTGGATTGGACTGGACTGGAACAAAGGTGGGGAGTTAAGGGAAGTTGTAGTGTTGGAACTCTAAAAATTTAAAAAGTGAGGAAGTCAAAGGAGGGAGGTAAAGGGATATGTGAAAAGGATAGAAATGGAGGGAAATTGAGGGATTTTGAGTAAAGCTGAGGACTGTTCTAGAAAGTGCTAAAGAAGAAGAAGGATTAAAATAGAGTTTTGGCTGAACAGATAGACTGGAGGGGACACCTGGAATGGAGTATTAGTTTAGACTGAAAGATATAGAAATAAAAAAATAAAATAAAAATAACAACAATAATACAAATAAAAATTAAAGGAGGGGAGAAGATTGGTTTTTGCAGCTGTTGTTAGGTTCATAATAAGCTGCTAGGTTCCTATATAAGCTTATATTATACCGTGCTTTTTAAATTCTAAAAGGGAACCACAACAGCAATAACATAAAAAAAAAAAGTTCTGGTTGTTCACAGGTATTAAGCTGGTGGTTGGATAACATATTATACTAGTGGGGGAGGAGACATTATCTGTTGCAGAATTATACTAGTGGGAAACTAGTGGCATAGAATAAAGTTTGGAATTTGGAATCTATCAAGATATTTGATTATACTTCTTATCACTGAAATATAATTTACATCTTGTTAAAATAATATTGTAAAGATTCAGAGGGTTAGTAATTAATATACTGGGATTACTTAGATTGCTGTCCTGAAAGTGGTAATACTGTAAAATAATTTGAGTTTGGTGGTTATAGCTGGAAATTGCTTAATATAATTTAAGAGAGAGAGAGTTATCAGATACAAAATACAGAGGATATAAACAACCAGAAGCAAAATGCCAGTTAAGAGAAATACACAAATTCATACGATCACAACTAGAAGGCAATCGACAGAAATTACGGACACACAACAATTACCATTACAAGAACTGAGGAAATTTAGAGAGGAGATGTCTATGGAAATGAAAGAGATAAGAAAGGATATTAAGAGAAATTTAGATGACTTTGGAAAAAAATTAAATAAAATAATGGAAGATGTAAGACAGTTGTATGAGAAAGTTGATAATCTAGTTACTAAAACAAAAAGTTTAGAAAAAAACGACAGTGCAATTAAGAGACGATCAAGAACAAGGGGGACTGAGGGATCGAGAAATACAAATGAGATTAAGAGAGAAGTGTTTAAAATTGAGGGGGCTGATGGAGATGGAGATGGAGGAGGATTTATATGACAGGTTAATACCAAGTTTAGGAGACTATATCGATTTGCCCCTAACAAGGATGGAAATGGAAATTGACAGAATTTTCAGAATAAATTCAAGGGTTGTCACACAAAAAAGACTACCAAGAGATATCGTAATATATTTTGCAAGAGCAAAAATTAGAGATAAAATATTGGAAAAAAATTATGAAAAAAAATTAATTATTGAAGAAAACGAAATTGCAATTTATAAAGCTATCCCGGTGCAAATATTAAAAAAAAGGAAAGACTATCAATTTATTACAGTTAAACTACAGAAAAAGGGAATACAATATCATTGGGGAAAAATGTTGGGGAAAAAATTAAAGGAATCTCCTTTAATTATCAACAGTGGAGATACAGATTGAACACGATTAAGAAAGCGAAAGACTTCTTGAGTAAATATGGGAAAGATCTGGGTAGTAAAGAGAAAGAGAAAGGGAAAAATGGAAAAGATCGGACAGAATCTAGGGAAACATTAAGGAAGATAAGGAAAAACCAAACAAGGAACAGCAAAGAGATGATGAAGAACAAGATGAACAGGAGGAAGAAACTGAAGAAATGAGAAGCTGTAGAGAGGAGGTGTCATTTAAACATAAGGATATTAAAAGTGAAAAAGAAGAGGGAGAAGATTCTGAATCAGAGGAAGAGCTAGAAGATGAAGTGGAGGAAAAAGCTGAATTTTCAGGAACAGAGGGAGAAGATGAAAAGGAAAAGGAAATAGAAAAAGAAGGAGGAATAGAGTCGATAGTGATAAATATAACTAAAAATTAATAAATATAACTAAAACATTAAGACCTAATAAATAATGGCGGTTAAAATAGTATCATGGAATGTGAGAGGAATGAATTCACAATACAAAAGGAAACAAGTATTCCACCATCTAGAAAGAACCAAAGCAGATTTAATATGCATTTAAGAGACGCATGTAAGAGAAAAAAATAAAACCTGCTAAGAAATAAAAAATTAGGCCAAGAGTTCATTAATTCAATTGAAAAGAAAAAAGAGGGATTGTGATCTATGTGAAAAGAGAACTGAATGCGAAAGAAACAATAAAAGATTTTCAAGGAAGGTATCTCGGGGTTGAACTGAATATTATGATTATGGATAAAAAAAACTTTGGTTCTGGAAATATATGCTCCTTCAAAGAACAGAGACAGATTCTACAAAGATCTATTGAAGGTAATATTAGAGAAGGAGTATGATAATGTAATTTGTCTTGGGGATTGGAATGGAGTTTTAGATCCACTTAAAGATAGAGCTTCGGGAAAGGGCATAAAGGATAAACAAGGAAAGTTGCCTAGTTCCTTCTTTGAATTAATGGGAAATCTTTCTATGTTAGATGTATGGAATACCTATATAATGACAGTAGAGTATATACATTCTTTTCTGATAGGCATAATTCTTTATCACAGATTGATATGTTTATAATATCAAGAAATATGATGAGGCATGTAGAATCAATGGAAATTCTCCCAAGATCAATATCTGATCATAATAAGATAAGTCTAAAGATGATGAACAAGAGAAGAAGCTATAACTGGAGACTTAAAGAAACTTTATTATAAGATGAGAGCACGCTGGAAAGAGTAAGGGTAGCATTAAGGAATTATTTCAACAAAAATAAAGAGGGAGAAGTAACAATTCAGAGCGTGTGGGATGCGAGCAAGATTGTGATTAGAGGAGTACTAATGCAGATAAACTGTGATAGAAATAAGAGAATAAGGGAAAAATGCAAAACTTACAAGATATTGCAAGACAGAAAGAAGTAGAACTAAGGAATGACCCAGCAAATATAAAGCTGATTAATGAATTAAAAATCTTACAGAATCAGATGAAAATGGAAACGTCACAGGAAACAGAGAAGAAGATTAGATTCATGAAGCAAAGATACTATGAGCAAAGTAATAAAATGGGAAGATGGTTAGCTTACAGACTGAGGAAGGCCCAGGAGAAACAACTAATTTTGAAAATAAAAGAGAAGAATAATATGTTGACAAAGGATGAAGAAATTAGAAGATGTTTTGGAGAATATTATACTGCCCTGTTTAAAGGAGCACAGCTGGAACACATAAAGAAAGAAAGGATAGAAGAATATATAGAAGAACAAAATATCCCCAAAATAAGCCTACAACAGAGAGAAGAGTTAAATAAAACGATTACAATCACTGAGGTTGAACAAGCAATTAAATCAATGAAGACTGGCAAGACCCTGGGCCCTGATGGTTTCTCATCTAATTACTATAAGACTTTTCGAGACCAGTTAAAGGTACCATTGTGCAACTTGTTTAATAGAATTATGACAGGAGGAGATATTCCCTCCTCTTGGATTAATGCGAATATAGTCCTGAATTTGAAGGAAAATAAAGACCCAGAGGAGGTGAGAAACTATAGATCAATCTCCCTGCTGAACATGGATTACAAACTATTTGTGACAATTTTGGTGGAGAGGCTAAAGAAGATTTTTAATGTTTGGGCACAAAAATCAGTGTGTATAGAGCCATCGTACTGTCTATCCTCCTTTATGGATCTGAAACATGGGTCACCTATCGCCACCACCTACGACTCCTCGAGCGCTTTCATCAGCGCTGTCTACGCACAATCCTAAATATACACTGGACTGACTATGTGACGAATGTTGCTGTCCTTGAGCAAGCAGGGATCACCAGCATTGAGGCCATGATATTGAGAACACAGCTGCGCTGGGCAGGGCATGTTTCTAGGATGGAGGACCATCGCCTCCCAAAAATACTACTCTACAGTGAACTCGCCACGGGTCAGCGTAAGAGGGGCGCTCCAAAAAAGCGATACAAAGACTCCCTGAAACAACATCTCAGGCTTGGCCAAATTGATCACCAACAGTGGTCCGCCCTAGCCTCACATCGGGAGGCATGGAGACGCACTATCCACAATGCTGCAGCCTTATTTGAGAACTCACGACGAACAAGTCTTGAAGAGAAACGACAACGCAGAAAGAATCACAACCCAAAAACATCACCCAAGGAGACCTTCTGCTGTGCTTTTTGCAACCGGACTTGTTTATCTCGGATTGGCCTTTTTAGTCATCAGCGCGCTTGCAGAAAGCGCGGGATGAGTCCTTCCTGAATCTTCGTTTGCAAAGAAAAGCCAGAGAGAGAAATCAAGATCAAACGGGGTTCCTGCCAGGTAGGCATATGAGGAATAACATTAGAAGAATACTAAATATCATTGAATATGGGGAAATGCACCCCGAGAAAAAATTGGCCATGTTATTCTTGGACGCCGAAAAGGCATTTGATACTGTGAGTTGGCAAAATATGATGGCAGGAATGGAGAGAGTTAAGTTAGGGGAGAATTTTATACAAGGAGTAAAAGCAATTTACAAGAAGCAAACTGCTCAAATCATAATTAACGGATACAAGACCTCAGAGATAAAAATAGAAAAGGGAGTAAGACAAGGGTGTCCCTTATCGCCTTTACTCTTTATAATGTGCCTGGAGCTATTATGCAGGAACATAAGAGAGGAAAAAGCAATAGTTGGAGTACAAATAAAGAAAGAAGAATATAAAATATCAGCTTTTGCAGATGACATCTCTTTAACATTAGCGGATCCAGTAAAATCAATTGGTAAATTGCAGGAAAAACTGTGGGAATTTGGGGAGATATCAGGTATAATAATAAACAAAGAAAAGACAATAATCTTAACAAAGAACGTATCAAAAAAGGATGAAGAGCTAACTAGTCTAACAAACTATAAGCTACAAAGGAGAACAATATACTTAGGAGTAACGATAACAAATAATAACCTTGACTTATAGAAAATAATTACAATAGAATATGGAAAGAGATAAAGAAAGATCTAGAGAGATGGGAAACATTAGGTTTGTCAATCATGGGGAGAATCTCGGCTGTGAAGATGATGATACTGCCAAAGATGCTGTTCCTATTTCAAAATGTACCAGTGTTATATAATAAAAAGCTATGGGACAGAGACATATGAAAGTTCATATGGGCAAATAGAAAGCCGAGGATTAGATGGAAGGTGTTACAGGATGAGAAGAATAAGGGGGGCCTCAGGCTATCGAATTTAAGACAATATTATAACTCGGCAGCATTAGTTTGGTTATATGAATGGTTTGTACTAAATGATGATAATATATTAACGTTAGAAGAAGTGGATATAAAGTTTGGTTTTCATGCCTATCTATGGTATGGGAAAGATAAGATAGATAAAAAAATTTAAAATCACATCATCAGGAAATCTATGCTCTATGTCTGGAATGAGATAAAAAAGAAAATATACTTTAAATTACCATTGTGGGTCTCACCCCAAGAAGCTTTCAGGAGAACGGAGATGATAAATAAAGGAAAATGGTTAACATATAAAGACTTGACTAAAATGCAAGCTGGTAGGATATGATTTAAAACAACAGAAGAATTAAAGGAAGAACAGATAGATTCTAGCTGGTTCCAATATAGACAGCTAGTGGAGAGATTTAAGATGGATAATAAGTGAATTGGAATAGATTATCAGTACATGGAATTAGACAAGGCCTTATTAGAACACAAAGAAATAAAAATCTCAAAATTATACAAGATTTTATTGAATTTGGAACTAGAATCAGAACCTACCAAAGAATACATGAAGAAATGGGCCCAGAATGTTGGGCATAATATCTCATTAGAGGACTGGACAGAGTTGTGGAAAAGAAATATTAAATTCACATTAAGCATGGAATTAAGAGAAAACTGTTATAAAACGATGTTCCGATGGTACATGACACCACAAAAGCTTGCAAAAATTTATAAAGAAAAAGATTCAAAATGCTGGAAATGCAAAGATCAAGAAGGATCTTATTACCATATGTGGTGGTCATGCAGAATAGTGAAAAAATATTGGTTAAATATCTACAATTGGATTAAGAAAATACTGAAAATTGAATGTAAGTTTATACCAGAGATCTTTTTACTAAATTTAACAAATAATGAAATACCAAAAGAATTAAAAAACTTGTTATTCTTTATGACCACAACTGCAAGGATAGTACTGGCAAGATACTGGAAGCGAAAAGAAGTACCACAAATAGAGGAATGGGTATTAAAAATGGAGAAAACCGCGAGAATGGAAGAACTCACCTCGTGGATTAAATATAAAACAAAAAATAAATTTAGGAAAGAGTGGGAGAGATGGATTGAGTTTTTGAAGCTGGAATGGAATGATATAGTAGTAACTTGGCTTTCTGACTAATATGAAAAAAAATGAAATGATTAATATATTATAAATATATATTATAAAATGCTAATTAAAATTAAAGGTCCACGGAAATTAGAAATAAGGGGTTATGTTGGTAGAAATATTTATAGATTGTTAGATCTGTTTTCATATGACAGAGGGTATGCTTGTTCCTTGGAGAACGAAATACAGGCTTCTTGGTTAGATTCTGGAAAGCTTAAACAGAAATAAGGCCAGTAATTACATAATTGCTGTATTGAAACAGAGATACGAAGGAAATTAAGCCCTAATGGTTAAGAAAGGTTATAAAGAGAGGAAAGAGCAAGTCACTGCCCCAGCAAGATAGGAAGTTATTTAATGTTTTTTTGTGATGTAATCTATGTATTTTATTATTAGTATGTATGTTTGTTTGTTGTCACTTTATGTAGGTATCTGTGGGAACGGTTTGTCGGGTGGATTGTTGGAATATCTGTGTGAAAAATTTTAATAAAGAGATTTTTTTTAAAAAAACCCAATTCATTGCTAGTATCATCAAATGGAAGGAAAACCCTTCCCAATTTGGGCACAAAACAGTTATATGAGAACAAGAAAATGCAAGATAAATAAGATGCTATTTTTGTTTAGAGTACCAAGTGCTGAGATTTATACAAAATAAAAAACAGCAACCTAGAAATCTCCTATTTTCTGTCTTTCATTGTGCAAAAGCCATGTTCTTCTGAGAACAGCCATTTGTTTCAAATATCCAGCTATCACAAGACTTAGTTTAAACTCTTCCTGCCTCTTCTCTGGCTGGTGGTAGAGATAACCCAAGTGTGATGATTTCTACATTCCTCCTCTCACCAACCCAGAGAATATGCATGTCACAAATATTCATGTGACCTCAGTAGCCATTTCACAGATTTTCTGGACAAACTATATAGTCATAATGACCCAAATGCATTCTGCATACCTGATAGCTGTTGCCATTCCAGAACTTTTTCATCTCTTTGCGATACCAAGCAACTAGTGCACTGGTAATAAGCGTGCATGGTACTAAATAGAGGAGTGCTGGTTGTGCCTTCTTCATTAGTGCAAGACCCAAAAATGTAATCAACATGCCAGCAGCATAAGCTGTAAATAAAGACAAACATTTTAAAAAGAGCTGTTGGACTAGTATACATTTTCATGGTGTCACTGCAGGCATATCCATGTATCACTTTACTTATACCAACCTTTCCCTCAATGCTGCGACTCAAATATGGAACAGAGAAAATTACAAATATCAGCTACAACTATTAAAAGACAAGTTTATTCATTTTACATGGTGCCTTTCTCACAATACTGGGATTCAAGTGGCTCATGACATATTTCAAAACAGGTACAACTATAAACATGATAAGTTATAATTTTAAAACCACAGCTAAGAAATCATATTAAAACAACAAAATTAAATATACTTTAAATACATATCAAAGGGGGAAACAAAAAGTAAAAGTCCCTTCCTTCAGAACCACTCAGTTAACAAAACCCTGCATTCACAAAAGGGCTTTAAGTCTGTTGCAAGAAGGAGCCCCTGCACTGGAATGGACTTTCACAATCTGGGAGCAGTGGCAAAGAAGGCCCCCTTTCTTGTCCTCTCAAAACATGCCTGTGAAGGTGGGGAGACCAAGAGAAAGATCTCCTGAAAGTTCTTAAAACCCAAGCAGACTCATATGGGGAGATGTGGTCTTTTAGATACACATTAAATATGTGTTCTCAACATATTGTATTAAAAAGTCATTTACCTATAGTACAGGAAATGAAATACACAGAGGAAGAGCTGGTCTGGACATCAAACCTGTGACAATAAGCAATCAGGAGACCTAAAAAAGTCAAAAAGATAGATCAGAAACAACTTTTGATAGGAACAGAATATAGACACCAGAAATTATTTACACGAGCTCACATTCATGAGAAGTAAGCAGTGCTTAAATTTCTGGCTGAGGGGAAAGCAAGTTGCGGGGGAGGACTTGCTGCCTAAGTTTATGCAGGATCTTTCATCTTTTGTTTTAAAACGCTACAGAAAGGACACCACGGGCCTGCAGATAGGATCTTTCTTTAGCTTGTTGCCTTGCCTAACCCCTACACCCAAGGTATAGCCTTGAACATCAACAGCAGACTGAGCAGAAAAGGGATGGGATGCAAAGTCCAATTTGAATGGCCATTACAACACAGAAGAAAGCTGGATTCTAGTCTGTTTGGGTCAGTAGCCGTGTTTCAGTGTGAGAACACTGAAAGCAAATTATTCTGAAGTCAGCTGCATAGAAATGGCAGCAAATCTTAATATCTAAGCATATTTACTTGGAATTAAGTCCCACAGAGATCAAGGGTACAATAAATAGCAGGGTGCAAGGGTACAACAGCAATAACTCAGTGATAGAGCACACAGTTAGCATTAAGAAGCTTCCATATTTAATCCCCAACATCTCCATGTAAGGTTTAAAAAGAATCATGTCCGAAACTCTAGGGAGCTGTTCAGTATAGACACCCAAGGTCTAAGCTAGACACTGAAGGTCTGACTCCTAATAACAGCCTGGTGAGGGGGTGGGGGAATCTGGGACGCAGGAATACAGCATATTATTTTTGAAAAAAAACCCTGTGATTAGTCACACAATTGTTAAGAAACTTAAAGTTGGCCATAATCAGAATGAAAATAAAACTGTTAATATCATACTACCCTTGTACAACTCCATGGTGCAGCCACATTTAAAATATGATGCATAATTCTCACCATCATACTTTTAAAAATGATACTGCAGAGCTGGAAAAGTGCAGAGAAGGGCAACGCAAATGATCAGGGGACTTGAACAACTGTACTCTGGGGAAAGATAACACTGTTTGGGGCTTTCTAGCTTAGAAAAAAATACAAGTAAGGGGAGACATGATAAGGTTGAATGAAATTATGCTAGAACCTAATTCAGAAGGGTAGGAAGGTGCATTTAGCACCTCAGGAGACCTGGGGGGGCTGCACCCCCCCACTACATCGCTCCAGTAACCCCCCCCCCAATAATTGTGGGCTTCCCCCCCCCCCTCTAAATGCCCTCTAGGGAACATTTTTGCTATGTTTTGGGGCCCTCCTGGGCCATTTTAGGCCCAGGAAAAGTCTTTTTTTTAACAACAGAAAGTGAACTAAGCTGGCCCAGGGAGGCAGAATCTCAAAATGCAGCAAAAAATGCCCCAACAGCCTCAGAGGGCATTTGAAGCCCCCCCCCAGTTTTTTTTATTTTTTTTTAACTCCATAGGCCATACTTTGCCCACCCATCCCCAGCTTAGGTTCATCTACAGAAGCTAAACAGTGGGAAATTCAAGGCATATAAAAGTACCTTTTCACACATCATATAGTTAATCTGTGCCTCAGGATGTAGTACTGTAATAGCTGCTAACTTGGATGTCTTTAAAAAGGGACTGGATACGTTCATGGAGGATGGGACCATCAATGATTACTAGTCAAGATGATTGTATATTTCCAATATTATCATAAGCAGCAGGCCTCTGTACTCGCGGTACTGTGTTTCAGCTGCCAAAGAGTGTAAGATTGAGGGTGCCGATGCACATATGTTGTGCTGGTGGACTTCCCATAAGGAACCAGTTGGTTATCCTGTAAACAGAATGTTTGACTAAACAGGCCTTTGGCCTGATCCAACATGGCTCCTATTATGTTCCTAATAATTATAATTCATTGCTACAAAGCAGTACCTAAGTGAAGTGTCTCACCCAGCAAAAACTAGTGTTGTTACGAACTCATTTTGCTCATCATTTTTTAAAAAAGGATTATAAGCAACAACTTTAGTGATAAGACTTTTGTCCTTTGGTGATCATGAATTACAAGCATTCCAGATTTGGAAGGAAAACAGATTCCAGACTCCTCTCCTCCCACAACAAGACCAGAGGCTATGCTGGCATGGGGGAATACTAGGAATCCAAGTGCAAAAAGGAACATTTTAAAGCTACAGAACCTTAAATAACCTTAACTACTGAACAACACAACTTACCTGGCACAACAATATCTCCAAATCCCAGTAATGAAAATGGCAAAAAACATAGCATTGCTGCAGAGAATTCCAGCCTAGGCACTTTGATCACCACTGGCAACTGCAAAACAGTATTTTCAGATCCCCATGTAAGTCCAACCCAAAGAATAATTAAGAAAGAAAGAGGTAATTTTTTATCAGAACTATTTACTCATCTAGTTTATGCAGAAGTTTAGATTCATGAAGGACCTGAATTAAGGAAACAGGAACCAAGATGCTAAGTAAAGTATGAACAAGCATAAAAGTAAAGAGAACAATGCATGTATATGACAGACAGGACACTATGCACACCATTTAAATAAATGCATCATGTGAAGTGAGAAAATCAGACTGGATTTTAGACTGTTTAAAAGTGACTGGGCTAACACTGAGGTCCAGGTTTGGAAGAAATCAATTTGGAGAGAGGGAGAGTCAGAACTTTCCCCAAAGGGAACTCTTTTTCAGAGGATGCTATTCAAAATCCAGCGAACGTATCTTAAATGCAGTCCTTACTTTCTCATGAGGAGCTGACCGCTCAGCAGACGCTTCCACCAAGTTTCCATCATTCTAGGATCAAACCCAAGTCAACAAGCATTTAATACTTGAAAGTAAAGGAAAGGAAAAAAAAAAGACTGCTATATTCTGTGTGTGCAATTATACCAAAAAAATTTAAAATGTTGAGCATAATCCAGGCAAAGTGCAGCATTCTGAAATTAAACATTTCCTTAGCATTTCCTCATTAAAAGTAAAAGGATTTCAAAGTACTGCACTTTGTTTGAATTATGGCTTAATGTAAGCTAATTGCAACAGCAGCTATGAAAATCCAGCATTATTCATATATTAAGAACACAACATTACATATTTTTCACGATGCCTACCTTTTCACTGTTTTCAAATGGACCAGCTGCAACTTCAACCATTATACTTTCTCCACTCTGAAATGATTAAAAAAAAATACTTTAACACTGCAGCATTAATTTAGCAAGGCCATGTTTTCAACATGCATGTATAAAATCTGATGTAATCCTTTTACAATACTGGATAGTCACTGGAAACTCCATGTAAAATAGAATAAATGAAAAATGAAATAGAATCCCTTTTATCATTCAACAAGTATAAATATAAATATGAGGATTTTTAAGAACTCAGAAGCAGACCAAGCTTGACTGCTGTAACTTTATTTTATAACCACTAGAACCTGGGGGTGGGGGGATCCTCTTTCTAGATTTGTTAGAGAAAAGCTCCAAATTTCATAAGATTCAAAAGAATTAAAGAAAAACAGAACTGGAAAGGAACTTTAAGCAAATTAGCAATGCAAAGCTCAATGTTGAAGAAACAGCAAGGAAAAACAGTTTGAAAATTGTGTCTATTGCCTATGTTTTCAAATGTTATTCCCTGTATTTTGATAATTAGGTTTTCGCAATAATTTGGCTGTTCTTTTAAAAGCACTGGAATTAAAGGTTCCTTAAAAGATGAGGCAGGAGCTGTTACTAGTATACATACTAGTACTGTCATTCTGATTTTATGGGATCACACTGCCACTCAAAGGACTGACATTGCATTGAGCAATAGTCAAAGCTCCGCTGTTTCGGATTTTTTAGAATGATAGAAAGAAAGACAATATACCAATATTATTTATTCCCTTTACTTGGAAAACTTGCTGTGGCATTTCTGTTTTGCAGCATACAAGAAGCATTATTATCTCTCCCCTTGCTTCCTTTTCCCCTAAAATTTTACATGTTTATTCTTTTAAAACCCTGTTTTGTTGTTGCTGTTGTCTGTTAACTACCCTCGAGTCGGCTTTGACATATGGTGACCCCATGGATGAGACATCTCCAAGACCCCCTGTCCTCAACCACCCTATTTAGGTCCTGCAGGTTCAGGCCTGTCTCTTCCTTGATTGAATCTATCTACCTCGTGTGTGGTCTTCCTCTCCTTCTTTTCCCCTCCACCTTTCCTAGCATTATTGACTTTTCTAGTGAGCCATTCCTTCTCATAATGTGTCCAAAGCATGACAGCCTCAATTTGGTCATCTTGGCTTCTAATGAGAGCTCAGGGTTGATCTATTCTAAGACCCATTTGTTTGTCTTTTTGGCCATCCATGGGATCATCAGCACTCTTCTCCAACAGCAGAGTTGATTTTCTTCTTATCAGCTTTTTTCACTGTCTAGCTATCATATCCGTACATGGTGAAGGGAAATATGGTTTGAACAATCCTGACTTTAGCGCTCAGTTTTATATCTCTGCATTTTATTATCTTAACCAGTTCTTTCATAGAGCTATTTGCTCCCATATAATTCATTGATTATTTCTCTGTGTTTATTTTTTTTAAAGATGCATTTGTTGTAATTCCCTCATGCACTAGGGAGTTATTATTTTTGCATCGTGCAATTTGTGGGGCATTTTCAGAACCCAAGATGAATTCCAATGGACTGCAGGGTTTAAAAATGCTCCATGTCCAATGAAATGTTTGTAACTGCAGAATGAAGAATGTTCCATCAAAATACTCAGAACCTCAAAACACAAGGTAGAATATAAGTAAAAGTAAATTATGTAAGTTAAAATACCATGTACATTTTCTTGTATTGTGAAGTTATTTCCTGATCCCAATAAACTACAATGTCCTTAAGCGGAATACATTTCATTTCCCACCCAGGGGCTAACCCACTGCCAACCAGAGCACATTGATTCTGCTTTGCTACATCATGGTTTGCCAATAAATATTAAAAAATCAACAGGTTTCAGCCATATTTTTGATTGCATGAAAAAATGAACATGGCAAGTGGCTAAAATCAGGGGTCATTTTTACTGCTATGCAGGTGACAATAACATAGAATGCCCACCTTGCATGTCAAATTCTGTGTGGATTCTGCCATAAAATTTGACTGTTGGGGACAAAAATATCCTATCCTGGTATATGAGGGTTAATAATTTCTAGTGTATTACTCTATGTATCATTCCGCAAATACCTTCATACCATGTCCTGAAGCATGTTATGTGGATCGAAATTTGCCTTCTACTAAATAATACCATGGTCACCTGAAAATCCAAACCTAGATCTTGTGTGCTTGCACTGTACACTTCAGTAAAATTCTTCATTTAAACATGACATTTGTAAAGAATAGCTAGAAGCTTGTGTACTTACTTTTGTAAGATATGGTGTGATGAAGACAAAAAATACATCATATAAAAGGAGAAGGCCTAGGAGAATCACACATGACTAGGGAACAAATAATCACCATATTAGTTTTATAAATTGTATGAGTAGCCTCTATACATATCATATTTTAATAACATTATAATATTGTAAGGGATTAGTTTCATTTTGGGGCTCAGTCTTCTGCTCATGGTCTTTTCCCACTTCCGTATCATTTTGTTTTCCTGTGTTTTGGTTTTCTATACTGCTTCAGTAAAACATACAAAGAATACAAATCAATATCAATACAAAATAATATTCTGGTTTGATCACTAATTCATTATCAAAAGATAATATGAAAATCAGAACAATTATATATAAACTAAAATAAATTAGACTGATTAAAATAAATTAAAATAAAAACTAAACAATTTCCAAAAGGATAAAACATTCACTTTTCAAAATCATCTTTAGGACTACAGCCTAGAACTAGAAACTGACTTTTGTAAAGGAAGCTAGTGCCCCTGCATTAGATGTCTTTCAGCCATGTCTTTAAGTGCATGTCCCACCAATTGTGCTACCTTTCCATGGTGATGGGATTGCTTGTTCCTGGAGGCAAAGGGCTATGCTCACTGCAGCAGTGCTGCTGGTAGGGTCTCCCATGTCAGACAGGCTTTTGCTGAAGAGCTGTTTGACTAATGTTTAAACAGCTACTGGGCAGCAGCAGTAGTAGAGGGTGACACTGGCAGAGGGTCTCTCAGAGATAATGGCAGTGGCTCCATAACTAATGCTTGTTAGTGCCTTGCAAAGGGGGGCATGGTAAACCCTCTTTTGAAGCCAGAAACACTATGATGAGACAATCCAAAATGAAAAAAGAGATCGTGTCAGAAGATGAGATTCCCAGGTTAGATGACACTCAACAAGCTACTGGGATACAGTGGATGACAACTATGAATAGTGCTGTGGCTAATGATGCAACTGGACTCAAGACGAAAGGACATTCAGCAGTTGATGTGCTCAGAGGTGAAAGGAAGGTCCAAAGCAGCACATCACGTATTACAGGAACATATGGAGTGTGAAAAGCAAGAATCAGGGGAAGCCAGACATAGTGAACATATAAACATTGCAATACTTGGGGTGAGTGAATTAAAGTGGACAGGAATGGGACATTTTAAGTCAGATAATTACACAGTGCTTTACTCAGGAAATGAAAATATAAGAAGAAATGGATTGATATTTTATAGTGCGGAGAGGTGTAGCAAAAGCGGTCAATGAATATAATGCAAAGTCTGACCGAATCATGTCAATAGGTGTTCAGGGAAAACCCATCTATATAACTTTAATCCAACATTATGCTCCAGGTGCAGAGGCAGAAGAGGAAGAAATTGAAAGATTCTATGCTGGAGTCCAGGAGGAAATGGATTGCACACCACATCAGGACCTCTTGTTAATCACAGGTGATTGTAATGCAAAAATAGGAAATAAAGCAGAATAAAAGATTGTAGGAAAATCTGGCCTAGAATCAAGAAAAAAAGTAGGAGACTGACTGACTGAATTTTCCAAGGCCAACAGTATGTTCACCGCAAACACATTCTTCAAGCAACCCCAGAAGCAACTGTGTACTTGGACATCACTTGATGGCCAATATAGAAATCAAATCGACTACATAATTGAAGGCAGAAGATGGAGAAGTTCCATACTCTTTGCAAAAACAAGACCAGAGGCAGGTTATGGCACAGACCAAGTGAACTCCTAAAATCAAAAGCTAGAGAAGAACACAAAACCAACTATCGTGCTAAAATAAAACCTGAAGAACATCATAGTGCTGATGATGGGACTTTCCCTCTGTGTTGCTCTCACTTGAAACCATAAAAAGAAGCATGAGAATGAACTTGCGCAAAAGCTTCTCCCCCTGCTTGATTATCAGTCAGCATGTTCCTTAAGTAATTCAGAAAAGAAGGGTGACTTTCAGCTGTTTTCTGTTGCTCTGACACTATTATTATTCTCTTTTATTTCTATAGCGTCACCAATGTACACGGTGCTTTACAAGAAAAAGAACAACAAAACAGTTCCCTGCCCTCAAACTTACAATTTAATGAAGACATGATACAAAAGGAAAGGGGATGGCAGTAGGGGAAGGGATTAAGTCTAGCATTCTCTTTTCTCCCTCCTTGGCCAGGGCAATGGCATTTGAGATGGAGGGAGAGCTGTTCTGCTTCCGGGCTGAGGTAAGATGGAGCAATGCCTAAGTTTCCTTCTCTCCCTCTGCAGCCAGGGTAATGGCAATTGGGATGGCGGGAAGGCCATTCTGCTTCCACGTTTCATAGGACCCGTCTGTCCAATTATGTGCCTGCGCTCCAGCTTCCTCTTGTTCCCTGGCTATGCTGCACAATTCAGCCCCACCCCATTGTGGAATGTCCATTTCCAACATGGTGGTCTGAAGTGACAAGTGGTGATTCTCTGGCTGTTTCTGCAGAGTTCCAGACCCCTTTTGAAGAGGTAACTCCACTTTCTTTACTTTCATCCCACATTTATTTTTTTTACCTTACTGAATGCAAACACTGCTTGGTCTGTTTTTTTTTCTGTTTCATTAGTTGCAGCTTTGGCTGCTTTAAAGGAATTTAAGAGGAACCCTCAGAGTCACTTGTCAGCAAGCTGTACTGTATACTCTTCCTGGCCAATTTTAATGGGGTTCTTTTTTTCCAGTGTATTCCAATGTATTGGACCAATGTTGGGCTCTTTGGGATTCATTTACATTCTCTTTTTGGGGGACCAGTTTCTAATAGAATCTGATAGACCTCTTGCTCATTCATGTAGAGTGGTGAAACATTCTCAGCCAAATACAACATCCTGTTTTTTATATTGATTTGCAGTATGTCATGAAATGTTCTCAGCTTCCTCTGAAATAATGGAAAGGCTGTTTTCTACAAATAGACCAACCTACTCCAAGGATGGGCAATGCGTCTCACTCCAGATGTTGTTGGATGGCAGCTCCCATTAACTCACATATTATTGGATTGCAACTCCCACCAGTGTGTCATGTCACTGTCTGGGTGCTCTTATGCACCTGGGGAGGAAAAAGCCCCCTTCCCATAGCAGTATAAGTACATAGATTTATGCCTCTCCAGTGGGTCAATAAGGTTTTGGTCATAGGCTGCAATGTGCTCACTTACCTGGGAACAAATCCCATTAAACTCAGTGAAACTTACTTCAAGTTGACAAGTATAGGCTTGAACATAGCTTTTTGTTTTGTATAAGAAGATATCATTCCTAAACATGCTAGTATAGAGTTCTATGGTACTTGTGTACATTAAATACTAAGGAACAATGTGAGTACTGTATAATTCTTTTTTTTACAACAACAAGAGACTATCCCCAAAACACATATCATTTTGTTTGTATTAAACTAGTTTTAATTGATTTTGGCCTCCTTTCTGTATTTTTACTCTGAACGTTAACTAGGCTGCCATCCTACTCATCATCCACCTGGGATTTAAGTTGGGTTGAATTCAGTGGGACTTGTTTTTGTGTTGAAATGCATGGAATGTGCTACTCACGCCAAACAAGTCTTGAAGAGAAACGACAACGCAAAAAGAATCACAACCCAAAAACATCACCCAGGGAGACCTTCTGCTGTGCTTTTTGCAACCAGACTTGTTTATCTCGGATTGGCCTTTTTAGTCATCAGTGCGCTTGCAGAAAGCGCGGGATGAGTCCTTCCTGAATCTTCGTTTGCAAAGAAAAGCCAGAGATGGGCTACCATACCACCCTGAACACACTTTCACTTGTCATTGTAAATATTCTCTTCAGCATTTTACATACCAAAACAGGACTTCTTGTTAATCATAGGTGACTGAAATGCAAAAATAGGAAATACAGCAGAATCAAAGTAGGAAAATTTGGCCTAGGATCAATACAGCAGAATCAAAGTAGGAAAATTTGGCCTAGGATCAATACATAAAGCAGGAGACCAACTGACTAAATTTTGCAAGGCCAACAGTTTGGTCATCGCAAACACGTTCTTCAAGCAGTCCAAGAAGCAACTGTAAACATCAATGTCACCTGATAGCCAAAGCAGAAATCAAATAGACTACATAATTGGCAGCAGAAGCTGGAGAACCTCCATTCTTTCTGCAAAAACAAGGCTAGGAGCAAATTGTGGTACAGACCATGAACTCCTAATAGAGTCGGTCCTTCATATCCATGGATTCTTTATCCACAGATTCACCCAACCATGACTTGAAATATTTTTTAAAAAATTCAAAAAGCAAACCTTGCTATTCATCATTTTATATAAGGTGAATTACTATATTACTATGCCACGGTATATAATGGGACTTGAGCATCCACAGATTTTGTTATCAACAGGTGGTCCTGGAACCAAACCCCAGAGGATACCAAGGGTCCACTCTATCAAAAATTGGAGTAAAGCTACAGAAGAACACTAAACCAACCATTATACCAAAATACAACCTGAAGAACATCCCTGAGGAATTTTAAAATAATGTGAAAAACAGATTTGTACTATTAAGCCCAATTGACCAGGAGACAGAAGGACTGAACCCAGGGACTTTGTCAGGAATGAATGCAAAAAGACAGTATCTGTACCCAAAAAGAAAGAGAAGCCTCAATGGCTGACAGATGAAACTCTCCAAGCAGTTAAGATGAAAACAAAAGTGAAACGTAACAGAAATAGAGTCAGAACCATGAAGGCAACTGTTCAACGACTTGTGTGCCGGGACAAGGAGAACTACTATAATAACTACTATAATAATCAATGCAAAAGAAATAGAAGATGATGACAAAAGAAGGAAGAACAAGGGCCCTCTTCCACAAGATCCGAGAAATCAAAGGGACATTTAAACCAAGAGTGGGGATGCTCTACGACCAGCAGGGGAACACATTACATGACCAAACAGAAATAAAAAGATGATAGAAACAATATACAGAAGAACTATATAAAAGAGATGAAAGGGGACAGATTCATTCTATGTATGGTTGTGAAAGCTAGACAGCAAAGAAAGGTGATAGAAAGAAAGTCAACTCATTTGAAATGTACTGGAGAAGAGTTCCAGGACAACGCAGACTGCTAAAGAGACAAATAAATGGGTCCTAGAGCAAATCAAGGCTGAACTCTTCCTAGAAGCAAGATGACTAAACTGAGATTGTTGTACTTTGGCCATATCATGAGAAAACATGACTCATTAGAAAAGACAATCATACTTGGTAAGGTAGAAGGCAGCAGGAAAAGAGGAAGACCACATTTCAAATGGACAGGCTCGATCAAGGAAGCCACAACCCTGAGTCTGCAAGACCTGAGCAGGGCTGCTGATGACAGGGTGACTTGGAGGTCTCTCAATCATATAGTCGCCATAAGTCGAAGTTAACTTGATGGCAGTTAACAACAACTACTACAATATGTAGCCAGGAAGATCAGAATCTAGCTTCAGGCTCATGTGTCTTTCCCCCAGCTCCCTTTGCATTACTTCACATTAAGTTTCCTCTTTAATAATAATGAAAGTTTTCCATGATGGTTTGGAGGGCAAGAACAAGACATACTTGGCCAATCTGGACATCACAGTTAGGAATAAAAGAAAAGTAAAAATGAAGCCAGGAGAAAGGGGGGGGGGATACGAACCTAAAGCTTATTTATGATCTTCTAAACCATTTGGAGGATAGTTTCAACTGAGCCAGAAAGGTTAAATGACGTTTTCAACAAATGTGTATGACTTAGAAGCTTTGCTTGCTGAGTGTCAACTTCACAAGATATCCTTGCAAACAACAGCCTGCACTTCAAACATTGTGACAATTTTTCCTGCAGCTGATCAATGTAATTCTCTGGAATTTATCAAGTTAATGCATTTTAGCTAAAACGATAGGTTACTATACCTTGAAGTTGGGCATTTTGAGTGTTTTGATGAAGTTCACACAGAAAGAAATTCCCAAGATATCTTGTAAAATCCAAGCCCAGCTAAAATAAAAATGAAATTGTTGGAATTACACACAATGTAACTTCTTACACCAAAGCCTGAATCCTACTAGATTAGACTCCTCAAATTAGTTACTGGATGGTGAGCCAATACTTACGTGCATTCTATTAATTTAGTAGGTCTACTCTACTTGGGACTAACAATAGGATTGAGGCTGAACACACTTCTTCAGGAATAAACCCTAATGTACTAGAAGTTACTTCTGGAAATACACACGTAAGACTGCAGTTTAAGACTGGGAGTCACACAGATTCATGCAGTAGCAAGTGTCTAGAGCAAGATTCCCCAACCCAGTTTCCCCCCCCCCCGCCCACAACTACAACTTCTATCACACCATCCAGGATGGCCAGTGGTAAGTTCTAGTCCAATTCATATGGAAGGGACAGGGTTGGTGAATTGGAATGCTACACCAAAGCACTCCCAGATCTCTTGGAGCAGTATTTAGAGAGGCAAAAGGAAAAACAGAAAGTGTGTAACAGAAAGCAGGGGAAGAATTTTTTTTAATAGATTTATTTATACAGGAGTAAGCAGACAGTTTGAACTGTTATTGCCACTAGCTCCAGCCAGCACAACCACTAGTCTGGGATTATGAGAGCTGTCTTAAACATATGGAGAACCCCAGGTTGTCAACCTCTGATTCAGTACATGGATACACCACTTTTCTTCCATCATGGAACTCAATATAGCAGACACAGGGTTCCCAGGCGCCAGAACACCAGGCACAGAACAAATCAATTATCTGGATAAACATATTTTAAAGGAATGAAATTCTGAATTGTTCACTTACCGGTTTTCATTCCGAAACACAGCCCAAACAACAGATATTGCTATGCAAAATGCAGCAAGAAAAATGAGTCGTACTTCAAAGGATTTGTTCAAGCATGGAAGTCTAAAAATAAAGTTGTAAAATAAATATTTGTAGACTCAGTAACAAGCATGGTGTTTATGCATAGTAAAAAGAGTTATAAGTGTAATTTAAGAGAACAGAACGCTTGCTGATGACCTATCTGTTTTAGATTCAAAGGCTCCATCTATGCATCTGAAGTGGACTATGACAGCTGATTCAAAGTTATTAAAATATCTGAACTAAAATGGTTAGTTTGTACATATGTGTCCTACTCTAAATCCTTAATTTTGTGCACTAACACTGTATAGTAATTCTGAGGCTTACACAATTACACTATAGTATTCTCATGTGTGTATAATGAATGCATTAAAAATACATTAGGCTAGCCTTTTCAGGCTTGGCTTAATATTAATCAGGCTGGTAGCTCAGTAACCAGAGCTCACCACAGGTTCAATCTCTAGCTTCTCCAGGTAGGAATAGAAAAACCTCTGGAATTCTAGAGAGCTGGAGTCAGTCGGGGTTGACAAAACTGTCCTAGACTGACCAGTGATCTGAGTCAGTATGAGGTGACTTCCTATGTTCCTAAGGTATATGAATAATAAAAACCCTCTTGGATTAGACTAGTTCTTGAACATTTGAGAACTACTCTTGCAGTCAATATCTACTCATGAACAGAATTCACTGAACTTCAATGTAACTGCAAGAAGCCTCAACTAGATAATATTTTGAGCTTCGGATTGAATCAAGACCTTCTCAGTACAAAAAATTAAATTCAACATTAGTTCTACCTAGAACAGATCCAGTGAAATCAATAGGACTTGTTATGACCAATACATTCTATCAATTTCAAAGGTGTACCTTAGGTTGGACTACAGTTGAATTTAGCCCAAGGCATGCACTCTTACTACTGAACTACAGTGCTTTCCTTGCAACTCCCCATCCCATGGAATAAAACAATCCACACATCCCATAATGCCATCAAGCAATGTAGCAGACAGTTGATTCATTCTTGCCTGTAAGATTTTAGGAGTAACAGAAAATGCATGGGGCTTCAATTAGTTTATTAGGCATGTTGCAAGCTTCTATCTGGCACTGATAATGGGAACTGATTTTGGAAGAATTACTAGAAAGTGTTTATCAGGTGAAGAAAAGATGAAATAAAACAAGATGGTTCCCTTTTCACAGGGCCGGTTTAAGGAATTTTGCCCCCCTCCCCAGCAACACTTTATTTATCTCAGGTCAATCTAAGCTAACCTAAGCTAATTTATTCACAGTATAGGATATTCAGATTATTACTAATAATCTTTTGTAGGAGGAGGGTTACAACAGGGCCCCAACAATGACGGGAGGGCCTGTGGCTGCAGGTGCTGCAGGGCCTTTTCATGTAACAGATTCAAATACAGTTGTCTCTTCACATTCGCTGGGGTTTGGTTCTAGGACTCCCCGTGAATACCCAAATCAGTGAATACTCAAGTCCCATTATATGCAATGGTATAGCAAAATGGTGCCCCTTAATATATATGATGGCAAAATCAAGGTTTGCTTTTTGGATTATAATTTTTTAAAGAATATTTTCAAGCCATGAATACTTAAATCCATAAATGCCAAATATGTGAATATGGAGGGGCAACTGTATTTAGCAAATTATGTAGGACAGAAAACCCGTTTTATTATGTTCTTTCCAGTCCATAAAATAACCTTTAAGACAGCTATGCTGTAATTTGAGGGAAAACTAATACACAGTAAATGTAATAAAATGAAATGAACAGTACAAATAATACTGTTTAGCAGCACAGCAAAACATTTAATTTCCCAAACTAGAAGTCCAATAAAATACTACCAGTTTCATAAGTAAAAACTATTTTTAAAGGCATCATGTGGAATAATTAACCATACCTACAGCGCCCATAAGGTATTTTTCCAACTAGGGCAGAAAGACAGTTGTATAGGCTCATTGCAGATGCCAAGCAGAAAACTGCAATAACGACATATACTAGACATGAAGGAAAAAATAGGAGAAATAACTTATTAAGACCTAGGGTATCCAAAGCATGTAACCACACATCATTCAGTGAAGAAAACAAATATTCAGCCAAGACTGATATTTCAGAATCCACAAACAACCATCCTGATGCATTGTTCATTCAGATAAAGTCTCACCAAGTCAACGGGGTTCAATTCCTAGCTATCAAGTCTGGGACTGCAGCCACTATTGCATTTATGCATTTTTCTGAGGAAATACAGGCTTTTTTCAGACAGAAAGCAAAACTATTTTATTTTTAATTTTTAGGTATATATACCCTGCTCTTCAGCCACAAAGACTCTCAGAGTGGCTTACAAATTGTTAAGCAACAGCTTTTTACACATCCACACTGCTTTATAGCATGCTAAGCACTAAGCAATTTCCAACGTGTTAGCTAATTGCCCCCACAAGCCAGGTACTCATTTACCGACCTACAAAAGGATAGAAGGCTGAGTGAACCTTGGAGCTCTTTGGACTTGCAACATTGTGGCCACAGTACTGGCATTTAACCACTGCACAATCAGGGCTCCCTTATAGCATAACAGTAGGACAGTGTAATAGTTACTTTAGTAAGTCTGCAGGATCTCTGGGCTCACACATCCCCTTTTCCCTCATGTGCCAATCCTCTTCCATCCATACAATTTTGAATTCCACTGACAACATTATCTCATTTGATGGCTGTGGCATCATCCAAGCATCATTTTTAAGCTCATTACAAACTTGTAATGTGGCCCCCTTCCCATGCTGCCACCAAAATCCCTCATCCTATAAACACAACCCCATGAGCTGTGGAAAAATGTTTAATTCTGAAAGTATGGGTACATTCTGAAAAGCATTCATCTTCTCTACAAATGTTTAACAACAACATTTAAGCCTGATAATCCTACAAATTGGCTAACAACTCCATATTTTTTGCTCACTAATAAATGGATTATCCTATCAATGTCTTGATTTTTTTTAACTTTAGCTGGCCAATAATGCTACAAACATAAGCTCAACTTTAAAGCTTTATTTGTCTGGCCTTTTCAGTGCAAAATCATGAATTATTACACCCCAAACTGTCCCAGTCAAATTTCTTTTGTAGGTTAACACTCTATAGAGAAGATGACTAGATAGCTTGGACATTCTTTTTCTATTATAGAACACCTGCAGGTTTTGGCAGCTACTGGTTTGCTGAAACTTCTTTCAACTTCTGCCACACTCAATGGCAGTATGCAAAAGACCCATAGGGCTATACACATTTTACTAAAAATTAGTTGTAGTTGTCTCTTGTAAATCTCATTTAATAGTATATGTGTGAATAGTTAATATTATTTCAAATAACTAGACTTGGAAGATTCTCACAATCTTACACAACATTCCACTTAGAAAATTCTCAGAAAGATGTCTGGGATACTTGTGAACTGGACATTTAGAAGCCACAGGTATCATCTAATAATAATGACCACTCTTACAGGCTGTATCATGTACTACTACAAGTTAGTGCATGTGAAGAACTTAGGATCCAAAGTACTACATAAAGGTTAACTATTACTCTTATGCTTAAATGGATGGATCTTTTTGCCTTAAAAGTGAAGCAAAGTCTTTCTAGATCTCTTGCTTCCTTGCTCTCTCTTGTTTTGAAGTGAACCAACTCAGAGAAATGAGGAAATGCAAGCAGAATCACCTCTCTAAAGAGCAGTATGCAACATAACTTGGCAAGAGGATATTAAGAAGATAATAAGCTGCTTGGTAAGAGAATAATTAAGAAGAAAGTCTGAACTCTTTCCTTGATAGCTCACGTCTCCAATCCAGACAAACATGTACCATGTTAGTGAGAATGTCTACCCCATAAATACAAGCATCTTCTTACCTAGCCATTTGTAGAAGTAGTACATCAAGACTAACATAATACAACAGATGGCAACAAAGATAACAACTGACAGAGGAGTTAAAGTCACATTTTCCTCATTCTTTGATGTATCATGGCTTCCAGAGTTTGGGACCACCTTCAGATTCTCACTGTGAAAGTAAATATAAGCAGTTAGAAACCAATACAACTACACGTACAGTTTTATCAAGTGTCTGCAAAACTACTGGGGTCCACAAAATGTAATTATTGCTTAAAACTCTTCTCTTTTGTGTCTTGCCTATGCATGATTAGAGATGAACACAACAAAGACATGAATCTTAGCATCTTGCTAAGATGATACTTTCAATGTAGTCTTATCAATGTGTACTCAGAAATATGACACACTTTATGCAGGCATATTCATGGACAAAATATAAATGTGCCTCAAAAATTGATAACTGATAACTGAAAAGAAACTTATTTTTTAACGTTCACTCCACTTTTGACACAAGATGTGGAAAATACTGTCAGAAACTGAAACAATCAAATGGTCTTTTCAGGAATAATCTATTTTTCAGGATTTCCTAGAAAATCTGTGTTTTCCCAGGCTTCATGTTTTTTTATGGGCATTCCTCCACCAGCACATTATGTTGAAAGAGCCACGAATTATTAAAATTGTTATGCCTAGAAAATGAGATACAAATTTTTGCCTTGAATTGTATGCAATGCTAACATCTTTGGAATATTTATTATCCCACATCAAAATAGACAAAACCAGAAGAGCATTTTTCTGACCACTCTTGCCTACCGGGTGCCCACTACCTAGTAACTGTGAATTTTAATCAGTTAGTAAATGAGCAAACAAAACATACTAAACTGGCTGAGAGTTCTGTTGCCAGCACAGGGGCCACGCCAAGGATCACTCAATGGGAATCCTTCATCCAACATGAAGTCAATACTTCAACCATGGGAGTAGAGGACAATGTTTGATTCCCCAATGTGAAAATGCTTGTCCAAGCACATAGAAGTAAGGGACATTATGGAACATCCTATTTTATGCACAGCTTTCACATCTTGTCCATTTTAAATACCTGCATAAAACCTACTTGACTATTCAACCTTGCAAAGTTCCTTCTGTCTGACCATTGAAACCCAGTGGTCTTTTCAGATGCAGAAAAAGCTTTTTGACAACATATATTGGCCATTTATGTTTGCACTTTTGGAAAGGATGAAATTTGGGAAACACTCTGTACACTGGATAACATTGATATAGGATACACAATATGTTCAGATATTCATAAATGGTGATTTGACTAAATCTCGTATGGTTCAGAGAGGGACCATGCAAGGATGCTCATATCACCATCGCTTTTTATATTAGTCTTAGAAGTTTTAAACAGAGCTATAATACAAGGAAAAACAATTAAAGATAAAGAAATTAAAGCTCAAAGTTTTAAGCTGATGGCCTTTGTTGATGATTTAGTGATATTTTCTAGAAGATCCATTGGAGAACACTGGGATACAGTATTTAATACAGTTTTTAGTGACTATGGAGATTTGGATGGATTTGAAGTAAATAAATACAAAACAGTTATTCTGACAAAAATGACATAAGACTATACAAATGCTTTTGGCAGAAAGATCGGGGTACAGGATTGACAAAAAGGTCAAATTTTGGGGTGTTAATATTTCAACTAAGAATTTGAATTAATTTTATGATGATTACATTAAGACATTAATTTGGAATGAAATTAAGCAAGACTTATAGAAATTGACAAAATTGAAATTGTCATTATTGGGTTAAGAGCACAGTTGTTAAAATTAATGTTTTGCCTAAAATGTTGTTTTTGTTTCAACTTTACCAATTTTGTCAGCTGATGAACCATTTAAACAGTGGCAGAAAAATATCTCAGCAAGGCAATGGAGGAGGTTTGGGCCAGCCAGACTGAAAGATGTACAGTTGTCTCTTCACATTCGCTGGAGTTTGGTTCCAGGAGCCCCCGTGAATACCCAAATACGTGAATACTCAAGTCCCATGATATGCAATGGCATAGCAAAATGGTGTCCCTTATATAAGGTGGCAAAATCAAGGTTTGCTTTTTGGATTGTTATTTTTTAAAGAATATTTTCAAGCCGTGAATACTTAAATCCATGAATGCCAAATCTGTGAATGTGGAGGGACAACTGTATTATTATGCCTGTTTGTTATGGTTGAAAGACTGGGTTACACTGAATGAAAGATTGTTGCAATTGGAAGACTTTGATTTGAAATTTGGTTGACGTATGAGAAGATCATTGTTAAAGGTCTAGAATAAGTGCAAACAAACCATTTTTTTTTCTAAATTGCCAATTTGGAGCTCACTCCACAAAACTCTATACAATAGAGAATTTCTTTCAAAGAAAACATGGGGTACATATGAGAATTTATTATCATTGGAGAATGCTGCTGTGTGTGGAAATAGAAGACAAAAAAGTTAAAGAATGTATGATAAAGTGGGCACAGAATATTGATACTCACTTACATATGGATCAATGGGAAAGGGTATGGACAAAGTCTTTGAAATTTACTTGGAGTTATGATTTGAGACATAATTTTTTATAAAATGATGTATAGATGGTATTTGACTCTGGAAAGATTAGCCAAGATGTACAAAAGTGTTACAAATAAATGTTGGAAATGTGAGCAGAAGGAAGCGACATTTTATTACATGTGGTGGGTTATGCTTTGGACTCAGACCCATCAGTTAATAGAGGACATTTTAAAAATAAAATTTCAGAAGAGACCTGAATTCTACTTATTGGAAACGACAGAAGATCAACTTGATAGGAGAAATGGAAGAATTCTTCAATATGTGATTACGGCTGCCAGACTTCTATATGCTCAAAGATGAAGAATACATCTATTCCAACACAAGAAGACCAGTTGCTGAAGTTACAAGAATTTGCTGAAATTGATAAACTGATAATGCTGATCAAGGAAAAATCCCTAGTAAATCTTAAGAAAGATTGGGGTGCATTTATTAATTTTTTGAAACAACAATAGGAAGATGTGATAGAATTGGGTTATTTGAAATAGTAGATACATTTACTTAGTAGAAGGATTAATGCGACAACACTTATTAGAAGTACAAGCAGTGATCGTTAGTTTTAACTTTCAGTTAAGGGGAGAAGTAATGTAGTGGATAGGAAATGTGTGTTTTGTAGTGCTGTGATTGTTGATGTTTTGTTTTGTAACATTATTTTATATGTATAATCTTTGTATAGTTAGTTTTAAAAAATTAAAAAAGAAAAGAAAAAAGATTGAACATTGGCTACCCTTGGTTCACACATAAATAAAAATCTACACAATAAGATTGCAGCTGCACCTTCCCAACCTTTGCCTCAAGGTGTCTCTACACTCTGCTTCTCTATAATTTCTTTTTTCTGAACAGATGCCAATCTCTTGTTGTTGAATGTATTCATGCTGAAGTAGGAAAAAATGGAGTGCAAAGAAAACTTGCAAATAAAACAGAACTGAAGAAGTGTGTAATTATACCTGTAAGAGGAATTTAAAGTAAAGTGAAAACTTACAGCTCTGCCATTCCACTCCAGTAGCCTCCCAGTGACACACAGAGCACTGCAATTGCAAAGATTATGGCCATGCTGTAGTCAAATGTTGGTATAGGTGGTGAATACAGTGTCACATTAACATTTTCCCCAAGAGCCTGGAAATTGTAAATGTTTCTGTTAGAAACATCTAGTCAAATAGCAGAAAGTAAAATAGCAGAAAGTTCCCACCCTTCCCACCTGAATGCCAGACCTTGCTACCTTGTCTCTGGCAGTGAATTTAAACAAACTCATACTGATGCATCTGAACAAGGAAGAAAATCTTGGCATTGCATTACTGGCCTGTGATTCTGAAAAATAGTACTGTATCAGACACTTTTGCTTATTAACCCATCTGCTTACACACAGGTAAATTAGGTAGTTTTTGCATATGAACCAGCCTGAAAAGAAAAAAGAGAGAGGATGGTATAGCTTAAAAGTATGGGCTTCTAGTTATCCAGAGCTCCCCTTTGACATCTTCAGTTATCTGGTGGTAAATCTTCCTTCTATCAAGCCCCATACCCACCATGGGCTCCCTGAAAACATCAGGAATGACCAGTCTGGCTGGGCAAAGGTGGGACACAAATGCTAAAAGTGGAAGCTTCCTCTCCAGTCTACCTAGGGAGCATATATGTTCTCCCTGAGACACAGACCAGTCTTCCTTTGGCAGCCTCCCCACCTTCCCTCTCTTAGGTTTAGCAACACAGTATATGCAGATTCCAACATAGTTACACTACAATGGTTCCTAATTTTGATATGCTAATGTTTTATGCATGTCAAAACTTTTGGGGTGACAGTTTAGCTAGTGGGAGAAAGTGAAACCTGCAAGCCTGTTTCTTTACTTTGGGGATCTCCTTGAGGGATCTTGGGGTTGTGGATTTCTGGGCAGGCCTAACTTGGGGGTCTATCACCACTGCCTCACTCCCAGATGGGGAATGGAAAACACACAGTGGCTTCTGCCCCAGTGGATCCTGGTTACTACCATCCTGTGGATTTCCACCCAGAAAACAGGCTGGGTTATCCTTAGGCAAGGCATCTGATATCTGGATCCATGTTCCATGTTGCACCTAAGCAATAACAAAATAAAACTGTGGCAATTTCAACTCCAGCATTGCCTCCTGTATGTGTTAATGGAGGTCCTGTCACCAGAGCCCTCCCCATTATAGCATCCTAGGAAATGTTAGATTAGGACAGGGCAGAAATGGATTTAATGCCCATTCAAACAAAAAACTCACTAGACAGCTTCGGACCACTCACTGGCAGCTATCACAGAACATTTACTGAAGAAGCCAACTTTAAGCCACAAGTTCAGAAGACAGCTTATTAACTAACCACCATTTGGTTTAAACCAGGATCCTGTGTATGAACTAAGCCAGATTTCTTTAAAATTGACACTAAACTCTGCCACAGTACTTGTGGTTGCCTGGGAAGAGGCAGAAAGCCAGCCAGCCACTTTGTTGGGACCTGTTCAGACTCATCCACACAGTGTTTAAAGCTGTGGTTTAGTGTCACATCCTAATGTAACAGTACAGTCTCTGTGTTTAAGCTACATTAGAGGGTTGCAAAAAGAATACAAATTGATGTGAAAATCCTGCCTGGATTCTGTCTACAGATCCAGAGAAAGAGTGGAATAAACATACAATGACTTTTTTTGTTTTTGTTTTTTTAAAGAGACCATATACAAAAACTTACTTTCTTGGCCACCTAGATACAATTCTCACTAAACATGAAAGTGGCCATTTACAATTCTGAAACAATGTTAAAAATAACCAATTTTCATTTTCTGTGTTCCTCTAAGAAATTATCACTTTTTCTTTTCTTTGGGGATTCCATTTTCCCCTCTCTCTTCCCCACTCTTTTTTGCCATTTCCCCCTCACCTTTATTTTCTCTTGCTACTCTACAAAAATGTAAATGATTTGTTTGCTATGAAATCAGGCAACAATTATTGCAGTTAGATGGGAAAATGTGTTTTACTGAAAGATGTAGTATTACAAACCCAAATTCTAAGAAATGTTATACTGTTGTATGAAAACAGCAAGGAAGACTGAATAAAAATAAGAAGCAATAAAAAGGCTCTTAATTGCAAATACAATCTGCCATGGTTGTTCAATGACCTAAGTAAATTACAACCCTTCCATTCGGACCACACACAGTCTGCAAGAAAATGAGCAAATTATACTTTTAGCATGTGTAAATATTGTTCTTTTGGTTGCCTTCTGCTGTATTATGCCAATCTTGATGTACTACTGTAATTAATTTCCATACTATAAAGCTCTCAATTAAGGAGATCACATGCTGCTTGTTTCTTAGAAAGCTATTTCATACAAAATCTCTTTTCCTTTTTCTACTGTGAAACATACTAGAGTGGATGAAAAACAAATTTATTAATGGAAAGGCAAGGAATACCCTAACAGGATATTTTGAAGACTGATTTTAAAATATTCTGTTCCTTGCAATAAAACTGAAAATAAAACCATTTGGACTCAACAAAACATCAGAATTCCAAAAAATGATATCTTAAACATTCTACAGAATTCAGGTTTATCAGGACGGAGGCCACATGCTTATGACTCTAGCTCACTGAGAGAGAGACAAAACAGAGAAGCAGGTTCAGACACTACAATAAACAAATCACAGTAAGAAAGTATATCATTTGTTTAGCCATTCCACTTGCAGCAGGAATGGTCCAGTAACAGGCACCAACATGTTCAGTGCTCCCCAACCTAAAGAATTTGAGCTTATCTTTGTAAATTAACTCTCTCACTGCCTTGGGTGAAAATTAGATGTATCTTACTGAATAAAATATAAAAATATGAGATGATAGGTGGAAAAAGTCTTATTTGTAAAACCAAAATCACAAAATCCATTTAATTAAAAAAAACCACAAATAGTAGTGAAGATTACTTACCTTATTCAAATCAATTATATTCTCATTTCTTATAAGTACAATTGGGATAGTGAGATTTTGTGTCTTGTTACCATATGGAATAGTCTACAAAAAGGAAACATATAATGTAAATGTTTACTGAACTCTCTACCTAAATGTCTAAACAAGGAAAAACACACACATACACTGTCAGACGCAAAGTGTTCATTAGAAAGAGACATGGAAGTGTTGTCAACTGGCGTCCCCGCCTCCCAATACATCTTCTTGATAACTGAAGAAAAGCATGTTACTAACATGATGGTATCACATCATTGGATTTTTTTTCAACTACAGTACACTTTACCAAGGAACAAAACGGAGGAGACACAGGTCACTGACTATGCATTCCTCATAAAATGTAGTCAAAGTGTCATCTACTGCTTTTAAAAACTGCTGTATTCTGATTTCCTTGATTGGACTACTGCCAGTAGCTTTTCTAAAAAACCCTTCCACTTAGATCTACTGAGGCAGGATTTAGTATTTTTTCAAAAGCATTATTTAACAAAGCTAAAAAGTATGCAATGTTCTTATGTAGCATGTATGGTTATCTCAATAGCCAAGTGAACTTCAAATGAAACAGTTGCCAGGTTTTAAAAATATTTTGTTTGTGTGTGTGTTAATATGCAGTTCTTCTTGCATGTACCGGTAAGCACCACACAGAGTCTCAGGTGTGTGCAAACCTCTCTTCTCTCACTTCCTCTTTTGCGCCTAAGAAGAAAAGCTTCTGCTTTTAATATTAACCTAACCATAGCTTCCTGGTTTGTTATCAAATAATTATTTAAATAAACTGAAGTTTTTTTGTGACATGAGGCAGGGCAGTTAAAAACAGGGATAAGAGTTAAACAGAAAAGAACAAAGGAAAGAAGCAGCATATTTTCTTGGTGTTTCAAGGCAGCACTATCCTCAAAAACCCATTGTTTCATGGTTATAATAACCAGTAAGTACACATATTAATTTTTTAAAAGTACCTACACACTGAATGGAAAACTAACTGGAAGTCTGAATTGAGCACTGAAGAAATCTGATACCCTTCCAAATGAAGTAAAATTTTCAGGAAAATTGGTTGGGCCCTGTACTACAAATACCACTCCTATCTAACACCATCTAGAAAAGGGTTGGCCAACATCTGATTTCTCTGTCCCCCGGATATCCACAGAATTATAGAGGTGGAAGTGACCACAAGGGCCCTCTAGTCCAAGCCCTTGCCATGGAGGAACGCACTACTAAAGCACTCGTAAAAGATGCCCATCCAACCTCTAAAGACCTCCTAAGATACAGAGTCCACACCCTCTGAGACACTCAGTTCCACTGCTGAAGAACTTTTACACTCAAGAAATTCTTCCTAAAGTTTCGGTGAAATCTCTTTTCTTGTAATTTGAGTCCACTGGTTCTAGTTTGCGTTCTACTGTCTGGAGCAGCAGAAAACAAACTCAATCTATCTTCTACATGACATCCCTTCAGGTATTTAAATATGGCTATCATGTCACCTCTTGGTCTTACAATCTCCAAGCTAAATACAGCCAGCTCACTATGCCATTCCTCACAGAGCTTGATTTCCAAATGTTTTATCATCTTGGTCACCATCCCTGAACATGTTCCAAATTATCCTTCTTGCCTTCTTGAATTGTGGTACCCAGAACTGCACACAATATTCCAAGTAAGGATTATTCTGATTAAAGCAGAACAGAGTGGTACTATTAATTCCCTCAATCTAAACAGTATATTCCTGTTGATGCAGTCCAATATTGTATTGGCCTTTTTGGCTGCCACATCACACTGCTGACTCCTGATTAGCTTGTGACCTACTAAGACCTCTAGATCCTTTTCACATGTACTGCTATCAAGTCAGGTGTCATCCAGCCTTCATTTATCCCTGCTGAAATTCATTTTCTTCCTTTTGGCCCAGCCCTATAGTCCACTAAGGTGATTTTAAATCCTGATCCTGTCCTCTGGGGTATTTGTTACCCCAGCAAACTTGGGGAGTCACATGCAAATTTGATAAACATATCCTTTGTTCCATCACCCAATATACCCATCTGGGAACCAGGAAAGTATTTGGTCCTAAGGCTGGCTCGAAAATATATAATGTAACAACCTTATAGTAGCTAACCAGGTGTGGGTTTCATTATTGCTTGGAAACCTCATGAACTCTAACAGGATGAAAGGTTAGATAAACTAAAGAAAAGTTTTGCCACACAAATTGATTTTCTTGAGCATAGTAAAGAACCATATAAAACTGGGACTATTTGACATTAAAGTCTTCTTTAATGTAATAAATTTCTTCTTGGTTATGTAATAAATGTGCTGAGGGATAACACCATATTAAAGATCAAAAAGTATAATGTAACAATAGAGTTGAATTTCTCAACTCCTTACAGCTTTCTTCTTCCATATGATGGCAGCACAGAAAGAGATGAAACCACAGGGCCACCCCATTGGCTCTATTGACAGACCAGCCCTATTTGTCTTCTCCTCTTTCTGAACTGTTTTCACTGAAGCTGACCATTATAAGAAATTTGGAACATTAAGTACTGTTCCAAAGTACTCATGGCTCATGTTTTTTTTTATTTTCCTCTTCCCTCCTCATACCCTTTTCCTTTTAGACTGTATCTTTTACACTCTAACTATAAGAACAGACAGAGATTGCCATGTTTACTACAGATCTTCCATATGCTGCAGAGGAAACTTTTTTGGATGATGACTGGGAGGGTCAAGTGCTTAACAAAAAATAAGGAACATTTTCCACAAGTAAAACTGTAGGTAAACATTCCACCATACTTGTGGTCCCAGATAAAATCACACACATTAGAACTTACCAGACTATTTTCACTGGCAATCAGCAGAATTTTAGCACCCAGACTTTGAGCAATTTCTGCCTTTTCCAGAAAAGTACATTTTCCCCGCATTGCTACAACTGCTTTGTCCTTGATGTCACTGACAACATCAGACCGACTGCAAAGTAATTTGGGGGTCAAAATTTCCAGTCTTCTATAAGTCTAAAAGACAAAAACCAACCCTGTAATATTTAAAAAGTGGAAGTACAAGAAAACTCAGCAATATATCTTAACAGTAATTTTAAACATTATACAGGTTGAGCATCCCTAATCTGGAAATCTGAAAACCTCCAAAACCTGAAACTTTTCGCTGACAGTGGCCACTAATTCTCTGCTCTCAAAGAACTTATTTTAAGTAGAGGGACATTCACAACGGTGAAATGCTGGTCAGAGTCTAAAGCCATTCTACCATTTCTAGATTTAAACTACCTTAGTCATTTTGCTTCAATGTGTGGATCTACCTTTATTCGAGGTTTTTTTTCCTGGCACAACCTTATCTTGTACTGGCAAAGTACTACAAGTTAAAACGCACCATCAAGAAGCCAAACACCTCTGAGAGAATTGCATAAATCCTATTATTAGTCCTTACTAGAGCAGATCTGCTGAATCAATAGGATTTACCTATGTGTTGACTCAACATTCAACAACCGAATGAATGAATCTACTCTAGTTGGAACTAACCAACAGGATGCCAGTCAATATTTTCCCATATCAAATTTATCACATTAAATCTTAGGAAAATGAGATTATAATTACTTACAATATCATTTAACGTACTGGGAAGGGATGTCCAATTTTGATTATAATATATACAGTAGTCCCTTGTTGATTGAGGATCATCGTTGTTAATTGCATGCAAGACTCCTTCTTGGGCACTCACCTATAATTATGAAATGTTTTTTTCTCCATTAAACACTGTTTAAATCATGAATTAAGAATTTTTACTTAAGTCTTAAACAATCTAGTTCCATTTCAAAAGGGTGTAAGTGTAGCCAAAGACACCAGGCATTCTCCAACATATCATTGCTTACATAAACTTATTCAGTACCGGAATGCAAAAACTGCTTTCAAATAAGTATCATAGACAGAATGAAAAGAAAAAAGTGCTAATAACATTAAAGGATATAGCTTTTGATTGATTTATTTGAAATTTCCTTGTTGTTATATGCCTTCCTGTCAATCCCAACTTATGGCAACCTATCATAAGGTTTTCTTGGCAAGATTTTTTCACAGTGGGTTTGCCATTGCCTTCCTTTAAGGCTGAGAGAATGTTATTCCAATCCTGGTCTCACAGAGTCCAAGTCCAACACTCAAACCACTTTGCCATGCTGGCTCAAAATATCTAACCCATGGCCCCATGGTCTCCAGGGCAGCATGCAACCATGTAATAACAATACCCCAACCTACAACAAAGAAGCAACAAGACCACAGAATTCCCAAGCGGAACAAAGGTAATAAAAACCAATATAAATGCCTGGACAAATACAGATCAGATGCACAAAAGACTGTAATGCTAATGCCAGTTGAACTTTCTTAGGAAGTCTGCTTCTGAGCTGAGATGTCACCACAGAAATGGCCCTTCCTCTATCCATACATAAACAGACCTTAACAAATGAGAAGGCTCTCCCCTGAAGGTCTTAACAGCACAGGTAGGAGGATATGGGAAGAGGCACTTGTTGGCACCTAGGTTGTTCAAGTCTTTAAAGTGAGCAACAAATACCATACTTTGACTGGGCTCAGAAGTTAATAGGCAACCAATGTAATTCTATACAAATTGGTGTAATATGGCTCCACTTAGCTAAATTCTAAACAGTAAATTCTGAACTAAGCAGTTTCTGAATCATCTTTGAGAGCAGCCCCATGGTTAACAAAGAGAAACCTATGGCCCTCCAGATCACATTGGCCCCAGTCAGTCTTGCCAACAATCAGGGATTACAAAAGTAGAAGTCCAAAAAGCCATAAATTCTTCATCCTAATACAGGTTGTCCCTCCTCCCCATATCCACAGGGGATATCTTCCCAGACTTACCACACATATGCAAAACCGTATAATAGCAAACCACCATAGAATACCACAGAATTGCACTGGTAGACCTAGAAAATGCGTAGAGAGAACACTTTTCTAAGTATCTGGCACAACTCTATCGTCTACATCCAGCACAAGTTGGTCATAGTCACACTGGAGGAGCTATGTGGAAAGAGCTCCTGCTTTTTTCCAACGAAAACGCTGAATAAATCACTTAAATGTGAGTATGCTGCAACCCCAATATTAGGGGTAGGCAGGGGAAGCCCTCAGGCTTGGGGGGAAAGAAAAAGGGACCCTCAAAATTCAACTCTTGAGGGAGAACTGAGGAAGGAAAAACAGCTTCCCGATCAGCATGAAGGATGGAAAATGGCTCCGAGCCAACAGAGTGAAAAAGAAAGTGAAAGAGAGGCCTGGCTAACTGTGAGTACCACTTGTAAACAGCAAGGGGGGGAAAGGCAATATGGAAAGTTTAATAGAAAGTTTAGAGAGTGTGGAGGAAAAACAGCCCTGGGGACTGATTTCCTCTGTGTGGATAAGACTGCAGTGGATACTGCTGTTGTAACTGAGGAATCAGACAAAAGTCAGACTGAAACCAATTTATTGGAATTAAGAGAAGTAAATGCATTAGAAGAAAAGTGTGTCTTTAAGATGAAAGTTTCAGAAAGGAAAAAAGGATTGGCTGCTCCACTAGATTTGCAAACAGAGAAGGCTGCAAAACATGGACACTTTTGCAGAAAGGCTTTTTTACCCCAGAACAGAACCTGAGGAAAGTAAAACAAATGGGGATTTGAGGAATGATTTTTCTCAACCTGAGCAGTTTAAAATCCAAATAGAAAAAGGGGCAAATACCACATTAATCCCACAAGAGGAAAAGACCATTTATGTAGAGAATTTTAACAATGATGAAAGCAATAAGAAAGATTGTTTTCCCTCAGAGTTTCCCTCCCAGTTTGCAGGTCAACTAGGAGAGGCTGAGGAGATTTCACCTACAGAAGCGATTGTTATGAAAAAAAGTCAGGAAAAATATTCAGGTGGGAGTGTTTTTTTAGAACATTAGAAGAAAAATAAAAAAAACAGAAGGAAAACCCGTGACCGATCCACCAAGCTCTAAAGATATTAGATCACTTGGCCTAAAGAATACAGCCAGGTTAGAAAAAGAATTTTTTGCCCATGAGAAGATAAAACTAATGGGGAAAACAGGTTTGGCACAGAAATGTTTTTCTAAAAGAATAGAAAATATTGGCTTTAAACACAGACAAAAGAAAAATCACAATGCGAATTTGGGCTGTTGGGAGGTATGAAGGGGAATGCCCAGACTGGACAAGAAGATGTAAACCTCTCACAAAGTGTGCAGGAAAGCCAAGAACAGGAAAGAGCTGAAGGAAATGAAGACGTTTCTCCAATAATAGATGTATAAGAATTTTTGCTTAGGGTTTTTCTTTTTGATGAAAATATTGGATCCTTTATTATGAAAAAAGAGGAAACACAAGAATTCTTTAATTTTTGAGACAAAGTGCTGGAAAAAACATATTCCCTTTTGCGGTTAGATGAAAATGAATCTGATGAAGAGAGCCAAGATTTAAATTTATGTGCGGAAAAAAACAAATTATTCATTAGTATAGAATACTTTTCTGAATTGTTCCAAGAATTGGAGGAACAAGGCAAGGCATTCTTCAACACACTCCCTCAGGAGAGAAGTGAAGCTAATTATGATGAATTAGTTAGAAAGGTAAAACTTACAGTGGAAAGCACCGAGGCTTTGCATGAGCTAACAGAAAACGTGCAAGAACAACAGGAATTTCTTTGGCAAAGAACCCATGAACAGAAAGCAACGAGGAAAAGAGATGGAAAAAGGAAAGAGGAGCAGGCCACTCCTATGGACCTGGACAAGCATTCTGGAAAGCAGGAACAGAATGATCCTGACTAAGCACCGTCAAAAAGGAGGAAGGAAGATGGAAAAGAGGAGAATTGTGGGATTGAGGAAGAGGCAGAAGTGGAAGAAAGTGAAGGCTCGTCGTCTGATTCCTCGAATGAGGAAAATGACGGTGGTGAACAGAGGAGAAGAACCAAATCAGAAAGAACAACAAAAGGCCAGTTTGAAGAAGTATCAGCCCAGTATCTTTTATTGGCCTATGATACAGATTTCCAGAGCATAGATGATGGCAAGGGGAGTGACGAAGACTCCATGTGTTCAGATTCCACATCCGGGAGACAGTAGCGAGAGACGTGTGAGAGGACAATTAATAGGATATGGACTGAAACTTTACATACTCCTTTTATGAAAGTGGTAAATATTATTTTACCAAAACAGTTTGAACAACATGATATGTTAAGGCTGTGGGTTTTTGTTGTAGCCCATATAAATTTACCATTGCCTAAAAAGAGACTCCCAGATTTGCGGAAATTTAGTCAGGACAAGATATGGGCCTGCCTGGAAATAGCTTCAAGAATGCTGGAGAAAATCCTGTCTGGTCTAAAGGTACCCGACTCTGAAGAACAACAAGCTTTTGCAAAGGCTTTGGCCTTAGGAGCTATACACAGGTTGCTCCTGAGGAAAAAACCGAGAACATCGACCAGAGGGTTTCCTGATTGGTTAAGAGAACTTCAGTTGATTAAAAGGTTTCAAAAGATCCGCAGAGTATGGGAAGTCTTGCCAGATGGACAGCAACCCATGATCGTGGAGAAGATAGAGAATACAAAAAAGGAAGTATCCAAGGAAACTGTTTTGGAATGGTTTTCTATGATTATCTCAGACCTGCGGCACAGACTCAAGATTATGAAGCAGAAGGAGGAGTCTCGACTGCCTGGGAGGGCTTTGGCAGTGGAAGGGGAGGCCGATCCAGTGGTGCATCCAAAGAAGACCACACCCAGGGCAAGGAGAGAGAAGATCGGGAAAGATGTCCCTGACCATCTGGAAGGATGTTCGGCTCTGTCTGCTGTGTCGGGGGTGAGCGCTACGGTGCCACCCCCGTCAACTGGTGAGGCCCAAAGAAGGGGAGAACAAACTAAAAAGGGGGAGGAGGGAATGGAAAATGGAATGATTGGGAAAGAAAGATCAGAAACCTTAAGTAATATAAGCAGTTCTGATCTAGAAAGAGAGGCTCCCAACACTGTAAAGAAAAGACCGAGGGGAGAGGTCTCTCGGTGGGGTGACTTGGTGGGGATGGATGCTGATGAAAGGGTGGAGGGGCAGTTGCGGGACAAGGAATCAGGAGGGGCAAGAGGAGGGGATTATTTGCTTCCAGAAGGAGATACTGCTTTTTCTGGTTCTTCTTATTTATTAAGGCAACAGCGAGCATTTGCATCGAGGATGGGAGTGATCTCCTCCAACCTGAAAAAAAAGACAGGAGAAACTTGTAAGGGACTTGAAGGAGGATCAGTGACTGAGACTGGTGATGAGTGAAGATGTGGCCTCCTCCTATGGACATCCATTGAAACATCCGTTGGAGAAGGAAAAGCAAAATACGAATCAGACTTAAGCAGGGGTGACGAAGGAGGGAAGCTCAGCAGGGCGATCGTTTTTGGGAGGGGAGAGGGATTGGAGGGCTGGGAGGGAAGAAGAGGAGGAGGAAGCTTACCTCAATAGGATTTTTGAAAACTTGTCCAATGAAAGAGATCCCAGACAGTGATACGTGGCCTGGTTCAGGTATAAGGGAGAGGATCCTAAAAGGGAGGCTAGTCGATACATCTCAGAAAAAGTGCTCAGGGATGCGTTAGGCTACAGAGGGGAGGAGGCAGAAGACGTGGTGGCTGTTATACAGTTACTGGGGTCAAAAGAGACAGATATCTGTTTAGCTTTGGAACTAGCGTATCACAATTTTTGGGCCAATTGCAAACGAGTAAAACAGCAGGACCCTAACTTGTTGAAAGCCTTTGAGATAGTCCCTTTGTTCCGAAGTGATACCAAAGTTCTTACCATTAGTTTTAGAACAACCACAATACCCAAAGAGAATGTGGCTCAGTGGGTCTCAAAATATGCCACCATCTTTTTAGGACCTGAAAAGATAAGAGATACTGCTGGTTTCTGGAATGGAGAGTACCGCTGTATTGTATCTTTCAAGAATGAGGACCCTCAGTTCAGGAAAGGTAAAATCCCCAAATATTTTTTCCTAGGGGCTGACCGAGGAATCACCAGATACAGCAGGCAGCCGGCCGCCTGCTTTCAATGTGGCTCTTATGAGCACCAGAGGTGTACTTGTCACACCCACTTATGTTCCCGCTGCGGAGGAAGAGGTCACCCCTCTGCCACCTGTCGGGCAAGCATTCGATGCAATTTTTGTGAAGAATTTGGGCACACCTACTTTTGGTGTCCCAAGGCCTTTTATAATTGTCAAGATGCACAGCGTCTGGAAAAGGCAAACCAGGTGGCTAGGTCTGATAGAGAAAAAGCTTGGGAGAAGGAAGTGAAAACTCAGTCCCGGGAGAGAGGAGGTCAGTTTCAAGAACCTGATCGAGAAAGGGAAAAGAGGAAGGAAGAAGGTAACAAACCAAGAATTCAAAGATCGACAGGGATTGGAGGGGAACCCGAAGAAAGGGAGCAGACGGGGAGGGGAGAATGGAGTACAGTGGACAAAAGGAAAAAAGGGAAAGTGGGGAGGAAATCACCACAGAAGGGGGAGTTGCATCTCATAGGTGAGGTGACTCAGAAAAACAGGTTTGAATTGTTGATAAAAAGGGAAGAGAAAGACGCTACTGGGGATGGTGATCCAAGTTCCAGAGAGGAAGGAAGAGAAGCAGGCTGCTATGGGTGTAGGAGAAAGTACAGAAAGAGAAATGACTGATCAGGAATTGCTTCAGGAGTCTACAGTCATGGAAATGGAACATCAGGAGAGCTTGGAGAAAAAGGAAAAAGAAGGGGAGGCCTTTGCAAAGGAATTGGGGGAGGAAACGAGTGAAAGAGTAGAAGAGATGGATACAAGTGAACAAGGTTGTTCTCTGACTCCAAAAGTTGGCTCTCAAGACTCCTTTATCCCAGAGCAGCTTTTGACTCCTGAACTCCCTAAACCTCCAGACCCTGGCCCCTTGGCTCCTGACCCTTCTTTTTCATCCCAACCCCCTTTCACCCCATCCTCACCTCCCTCAATCTCCAACACTTGTGAGGCTACGCCTCAGGAAAATTCTGAGGAGGTAGAGGTCATGCATTCAGAGGAACAAGAGATACAGTCACCAGAGCTGTGTTGAGAAAGAGTGTGTTTAAAAAAAAGAGTTTTAATAAGTTAGACTGTAAGCTAGATTTCAGTTAAGTTAGACTTTAAGTTAGATTTTTAGTAGAAAAATAATTATTTCAATCGGTATGGCCAATATACTTCTGTTAGTTTTTTGGTTATTTATAACGGAGGCCTTAATAAATTTTTGGGTACATAAAACAACGGGTTCATTAAAAATTGCCATGTGGAATGTCCATGGCTTATGAACTGAGGACAGGTGCAATGAGATTTTGCCCTGCCTTGGCAGCCTGCGTTATGACATCATTGTATTGCAGGAAACTCATATCTGTAACGAACAACAGCGGAGCTGGTGTCAGAGATTGTGGACACAAGGACCTTCTGTATGGTCATATGGGGAGTGTGGCGGTTGGGGAGTAGGGGTCCTGTTTAGGGCCAGGAACAATTTGACCATGGATTTCATGGTAGAAGTAGTTTTGGGGAGGTTGGTGGTGGTGGATTTTAGTATGGAGGAAAAGCAGAAAGATGGAAGAGTAGAAAAGAAGCCTTTCAGGCTGTGTGGGCTTTATGCTCCTGTAAAATATGCTGAATGGAAAAAGTTTTGGGGGTATTTAAAAGATCAGTGTAACACTCGGCGGCATCTTATTATCGTAGGAGATTTCAATAACAGGGCAAGGATGATGGACAGGAGTGCTTACGCAGACCAGAAAGAGCGGACAAAGTTGTCCCTGCCCAAACCCCTGACAGCAGAGGAAAGAGAGCTGGAGTTTTTTCTAGAGAAGCAAGGTCTTAAGGATGCAGCTCTTGACGTGGTGAATAAGTTAGAATTTTTTCCTGTTTATTGCAGAAATGCTTTTGGTTCGGACTTCCCCCCAATGGAAGGAGTTCAGTTTACTCGTTATCACAAAACCTCAGCCAGCAGAATAGACCGTGTGAGGACAGTGAAGGAAATGAAGGTGGAAAAGTGCACTGTTATGATCACTCCTTGGTCGGATCATGGGCTCTTGGCTGTAGAGTTCAGTATAGGTCAGGTTTACCCCAAAGGGAGACCTCTCTGGAGGTTGCGCCCTAAATTTTTGGAAGATGTGTAAAGAGCGCATCGCCTCAGCACTAGCCCACAGCCTAACTCTCGCTGACATGTACAAGGATGATTTGTGCAGGTGGTGGGAATGTGTGAAGCGTGCAGTTCGGGCCACTAGCCAGGCTTACGAGACCAACATTAATGGGAGACAGATTCAGGAGTATCATTTGGGCATTTATCATTTTTTGAAGTATCATTATCGATTGAACCAAGGTGTTCCTTTTTCAGAACAAGAGCTTAACTGGGCGAAGGGGGTGATAGCAAGATTTTGTCAAAAACAAAGACAAAACGGAAAAAGGAGTAAAAATTTCAGGACTCGAGGTGGTGTGGTCAATGTGGATGAGTGGGCAGGTGCCCGGAGTCCAAAGGCTCCTATCGAATTAAATGGCTTGAGGGCCTCTGAGACAGACCCTATTGCATTTAGACCAAGTGAGATGCTGGATATCATGGAGGGATATTACAGGCAGTTATATGCTCAGAAGAACATATAGAAGAGATTAAGGTTTTTTTCCAAGCTTTTTCAGAGGACCAGATGGGCACCCTCTATAAGGGTTTGAGTCCAGAGGACAGGAGGAGGTTGATCTCTCCTATAGAAGAACAAGAAGTTCATGAGGTCATAGTTCAGGGGAACGGTAAGTCGGCCCCTGGCCCAGATGGCCTCAGTTGGAATTTTTATAAAGTTTACAGGAAGTGGATTGTTCCCCCTTTAACCACTTTGTTTAATTTTTTGTGGGATAATAATGATCTCCCTGAGACATTTTATCAAGGGGTCCAGATTTTTTCCCCAAAGGAGGGCGATCCTACCCTCCCAAAAAACTGGTGCCCCATAGCTCTGACCAACGTAGACTATGGTGACAAAAATACTGAACAATCAGCTGGCTAAGGTGGCTGATAAGATCGTGATGGAAGCACAGTCCAGTGCTGTGCCAGGTAGGACTATGGTAGACTCTCTTTGTTTCGGGAAGTGTTCCGACTCAGCAAGGAGGGAGCTTGAAAGCTTTTGACAATGTAGATCATACATTCCTATGGGAAGTTCTCAAGTGGAAAGGAGTGCCAGAGAGATTTATTGCTTTAGTTAAATTGTTTTATAGGGATGCAGAGGTGGTTTTGCAAGTCAATGGTCATAGAGGAAAGAGGATTAAGTTAAATTCTGGGGTGAGGCAAGGTTGTCCACTGAGCCCTCTCTTGTATGTTATTGCTTTGGATGCTATCCTGTGTAAGATTAGTTTAGACAAGAGCATCTCGGGGATCCGAATCCCACGTCCATTGGACAGTTCGTGGTTAGTTCGGTGTGAATCTGTTAAACTTGTTGCCCATGCTGATGATGTGTCCCTCTTGGTTAAGGACAGGATGGAAGTTAGAAAGATTAAAGATGCTTTTGAGGCCTACGGCCGAGTTTCTAGTGTTCGACTTAACATGGAAAAGAGTGTTTTGATCAGGATTTTTGCTGCAGAGGACAAGATGGCAGCTATTCCTCTAAAGGACATAGTTGAAGAAAAGGAAGGGTGGCAAGCAGAGCAAGAGGCAAAGTTGGATAGGGTGAAGATCCTGGGGCTGAATTTTGCAGTGGCTCCTGAGGGATGGAAAGAAAATTGATATCGCTGGTTGGAAAAAGTGAAGGAGAGGGTGGCCCTCAGGCAGAGATGGAAGCTGACCATTTACCAGAGAGCCGCTTTTGTAAATACCTACCTGCTTCCGGTGACAGCCAACTTGGCGGCTGTTTTCCCACCTCCAGATTCAGTGATTAAAGAAGCTGATCAAGTTCTCTTCAAGTTCCTTTGGGAAATGGCCACATTCCCGCTGGCAAGAGCAGTGGCTTATGGGCAGGTAGAGCAAGGGGGCCTGGACTTCCCAGCCCTGGGACCTAAGTTCATTGCCATCTTTTCTGCCCAAAATTTTGGGAAAGTTTCTCTGTTTCAAAAGAGTCAGATTCAACCTCAGGCTTGGCTAGTTTTGTTTTGTGAGTGCTGGATGGGGACTAGATGGGGAAAGACTTGGTGGGAGGAAGGCTCATTAAGTTTTAGGTTTTCTTTGCCTGAATAATTGAAAGCACCAGGGTATTTGAGAGACTTTGTTTTTTACCTAAAGAAATATAGAATTCATGCTGAGGAGTTGAAGGGGGAAGACAGGTCAGGTCAGAGCATCAAGAGAGTTTTGTACAGGAAAATACTAGAGGAAATTTATGTTAATCCATGGTTGCAAAAACGTCAGGCCAAACCAGATTTGTCAGATTACCTAAAACACCAGACTAGCCCAACTGAGTATTTCATGGACAAAAGGGTCCCCAAAAAGTTGTGGGACTTGAGGTGGAGGCTCTACCATCAGGTTCTTAATCTGAGGGGAAGGAGACCGTGGACCGCAGAGGATGAGCAGACTTGTCCTCGTCTGAAATGTAAAAAGGCTGAGATTTTGAGTGGTGTGGCACAAAAGGAGTCAATCAGACATTTTGTCCAGGACTGCCCGAGTGCCCGGGAAACATGGGAGGAGGTGGCCCAGGTCCTGGATTGGCCAGATTTGGCACAGAAGGCTTGGGAGACAGTGCTTTCGGGAACTGAACCTCCAGAGGGTGTCAGGGGACCCAGAAAGTCAGTGGGCCAAAAGAGGAAGAGGAAGGAATCTGGTTCCGTGGCTGAGAGTTTTTGGAAAGTGCCCTGGTCCACGGTGCGCCTGATAAACCTCTATGTGATGTTAGAGTTACGTAGTTTTCCAAAGACAAAGGGAGGTGAAAAGTCAAAATCTGCAGGATATAAAAGGCACTGCTTATTATATGAAGAATGTAATTGAAAATTTAGCTCTGTGTGAAAAAGATAAATTGCCAAACCATCGTTGGAAAAAGTTTTGGCCGTGGTTTAGTGAGACAACTCCAGCAATAACTTAAAAGGATATTTTAAATAAATATTTTATTATTATTATTGTATTTTTGGTATAATTTTATATTTTTTTTAATTAATCTTTTATTAATTTTTTTCTTTTCCAAATAGGTATAATTGTATTGTGTAAATATAATGTGATTATACTGCATTTAGTTTAAGAGGAAAAATGTATTAGTGTTAGGATAGATTTATTTTTGTATTAGTAAGAAAAGAGGAAAACAATTAATATTATTTTTGTGTTATTGTTATGGCCTTTTGCAGTCGGGTGTATTTTCAGTAGAATGGTCTTATTCCAATAAAAAATTCCTAACCCCTTAAAAATTCCAGCAAGACTCTATTGTCCTTCAGATGCCTAGAGACCCTTCCCCCTCCAACCACTTGAAAGTTAAACTGCAGGTACCATTCCCACATAAACAGGGGGCAACCTGAAGATGCCAGTCACAGATGCAGGCGAAATGTCGGCAAGAAACTATTCCAGAACACGGCCTCACAGCCCGGAAAAAAACCAAGGAAAATATATAAAAACCTGTACAGCCTTTCCTATTTTCTTACAGGTTGCTATCCATGGTTGATGTAATAGATATTGATTTAAATCAGGATTTAAATTGCTTATTGGAAAGACTTTATTTTAATTGTTTTAAGCACAGTTCAAATCTCCAATGAGGAGGACTCTATATAATTATCATTTTTTTGGCATAAGTTCATTATTGTCTAATATAACCTTATTATAGATATTCAGAGAAAAAGGTTTCCTTAGAAAGTTGTTACATACTGAGCTGTGGAATTGTTTTCAGATTAATTTTTTATTCATCAAAAATGGGATCCCTTGCATTTATATCCAGACTTTTCCTCCTTGTTCAGATCTACTCTGTTTCCTCTAATTCTCTATTCACTGGCCTTCTCTATGTTTATGCTTAGAGGTAAAGCTGCAGGAGGGGACACAGAGTGTTTGCTTTATGTTCACTGCTGGCAGAACAGGATTTTTCAAATTACAGTCGTCCCTTCACATTCGCGGGGGTTACGTTCCATGGACCCCCTCGAATATGAAAAAACCGCGAATAACTACTGCCCTCCCCGTCCCCCACCATAGCAACCATGGGGCCTCCGGAGGCCCCATAGTCGCTTTCCCCAGCCTCCCCACTCCCTTCCTAGGCCTTCCCGGGGCCTCTGGAGACCCTCCCGAGGCCCCGTGGATGCCTTCCCAGCCCTCCCCCCTCCCGCCCAAGCCCTCAATGGGGCCTCCAGAGAGTCTCCGGAGGCCCCAAGGAGACCTCCCCGGCCCTCCCCACTACCCCCAAAGGCCTTCGCGGGGCCCGGCGGAGGTCTCCCCGGCCCTCCCCCCTCACTCCCAAGGCCTTCACGGGGCCCCGCGGAGGCCTCTCCCGGCCCTCCCCCCTCACTCCCCGGGCCTTCATGGGGCCTCCGGAGTGTCTCCAGAGGCCCCATGGAGGCCTCCCCGGCCCTCCCCACCCTCTCCCCGGGCCTTCATGGGGCCTCCGGAGCGTCTCCGGAGGCCCCATGGAGGCCTCCCCGGCCCTCCCCACCCCCTCCCCAGGCCTTCATGGGGCCTCCGGAGCGTCTCCGGAGGCCCCATGGAGGCCTCCCTGGCACTCCCCGCACCCTCCCCAGGCCTTCGTGGGGCCTCCGGAGCATCTCCGGAGGCCCCATGGAGGCCTCCCCAGCCCTCCCCCAGGCCTTCATGGGGCGTCCGGAGCGTCTCCGGAGGCCCCATGGAGGCCTCTCCCGGCCTTCCCTCCTCCCTCCCTGGGCCTTCGTGGGGCCTAGCCAGGCCCTGCGGAAGCCTCTCCCGGCCCTCCCCCTCCCTCCCCGGGCCTTCATGGGGCCTCCGGAGCGTCTCCGGAGGCCCCATGGAGGCCTCCCCGGCCCTCCCCACCCCCTCCCCAGGCCTTCATGGGGCCTCCGGAGCGTCTCCGGAGGCCCCATGGAGGCCTCCCTGGCACTCCCCGCACCCTCCCCGGGCCTTTGTGGGGCCTCCGGAGCATCTCCGGAGGCCCCATGGAGGCCTCCCCGGCCCTCCCCACCCCCTTCCCGGGCCTTCATGGGGCCTCCGGAGCGTCTCCGGAGGCCCCATGGAGGCCTCCCCGGCACTCCCCGCTCCCTCCCCAGGCCTTCATGGGGCCTCCGGAGCATCTCCGGAGGCCCCATGGAGGCCTCCCCAGCCCTCCCGCAGGCCTTCATGGGGTGTCCGGAGCGTCTCCGGAGGCCCCATGGAGGCCTCTCCCGGCCTTCCCTCCTCCCTCCCTGGGCCTTCGTGGGGCCTAGCCAGGCCCTGCGGAGGCCTCTCCCGGCCCTCCCCCTCCCTCCCCGGGCCTTCGTGGGGCCTAGCCAGGCCCCGCGGAGGCCTTTCCCGGCCCTCCCCCCTCCCTCCCTGGGCCTTCGTGGGGCCTAGCCAGGCCCTGCGGAGGCCTCTCCCGGCCCTCCCCCTCCCTCCCCGGGCCTTCGTGGGGCCTAGCCAGGCCCCGCGGAGGTCTCTCCCAGCCTTCCCCCTCCCTCCCCGGGCCTTCGTGGGGCCTATCCAGGCCCCGCGTCGGCCTCTCCCGGCCCTCCCCCTCCCTCCCCGGGCCTTCGTGGGGCCTATTCAGGCCCCGCGTCGGCCTCTCCCGGCCTTCCCCCTCCCTCCCCGGGCCTTCGTGGGGCCTAGGAAGGCCCCGCGGAGGCCTCTCCCGGCCTTCCCCCCTCCCTCCCCAGGCCTTCGTGGGGCCTCCGGAGCATCTCCGGGGCCCCCGTTAAGGCCTCCCCGGCCCTCCCCCCTCCTTCCCAAGGCCTTCGCGGGGCCTCCGGAGGGTCTCCGAAGGCCCCGTGGAGGCCTCCCCAGCCCTTCCCCCTCCCTTCCAAGGCCTTCGCGGGGCCTCCGGAGGGTCTCCGAAGGCCCCGTGGAGGTCTCCCCGGCCCTCCCCGCTCCCTCCCAGGGCTTTCACGGGGCCTCCGGAGGCCCCTTGTCGCGGTTTTGGGGGGTCCGGGGGGGCCCTCCCAAAACCGCGAACAATCAAAACTGTGAATGTCAAGTTTGCGAATGTGGAGGGGAGACTGTATCTCCCATCTCCGTAAACTGCAGTTATCCATTTCACTGAAGACTTTACAAGAGAGTCTGGAGTAATAAACACCTGAGGCGGAACACAAAAATCAGTGCGTATAGAGCCATTATGGGTCTGAAACATGGGTCACCTATCGCCAACACTTACGACTCCACGAATGCTTTCATCAGCGCTCTATATGCACAATCCTAAATATACACTGGACTGACTATGTTGCTGTCCTTGAGCAAGCAGGGATCACCAGCATTGAGGCTATGATACTGAGAACACAGCCGCACTGGGCAGGGCACGTTTCTAGGATGGAGGACCATAGCCTCCCAAAAATAGTACTCTACGTTGAACTCGCCATGGGTCAGTGTAAGTGGGGAGCTCCAAAAAAGAGATACAAGGACTCCCTGAAACAACATCTCAGGCACGGCCAAATTGATCACCAACAATGGTCTGCCATGGCCTCACATTGGGAGGCATGGAGACACACTATCCACAATGCTGCAGCTTTATTTGAGAACTCACACCGAACAAGACTTGAAGAGAAACGACAACGCAGAAAGAATCACAACCCAGAAACATCACCCAAGGAGACCTTCTGCTGTGCTTTCTGCAACCGGACTTGTCTATCTCGGATTGGCCTTTTTAGTCATCAGCGCACTTGCAGAAACCGCGGGATGAGTCCTTCCTGAATCTTTGTTTGCGAAGAAAAGCCAGAGAGAGAGAGATTTCACTGAATATAATTACAACTTGTATCATTAATATTATTATATATTTGACATAGGTTCTTTAAAATTATACTAATTGTTTTAAGAAAAATTTGAAATCTCATTTAAATTTTAAAAATCTAATTTGATTTTTTAAAAATCCAATTTAAAATTTTACATTTTATTCTTTGTTTGCTTGTTTTTAAACACGTCAATCCTGCTAGTATTCTATATCCAGTTCTTTCAACTTTCATAAAAAACATGTATAGATAGGATTGTGCTGAAAACTAAGTAAGAAGTGGAAAGCGGATATAGAAATGATAAATAAGTATCATATTCTTGGCTATTTAAAAAAAATCCTAGTCGAAGAAATTGTTGAACAATATGACCCAACAGAGACTGTTGTACTTTGGACATATCATGATACAAACATGATTCATTGGGAAAAGATTATAATGCTCAGTAAAGTAGTAGGCAGTAGGAAAAGAAGAAGATCACATTACAGATGGATTGACTCAATGAAAGCAGCCACTGCCCTGAGTCTGCAAAACCTGAGCAGGGCTGTTGATGACTGGGACTCTTGGAACTCTCTTATTCATAGGGTCACCATAAATCAAAGCTGACCTGACAGCAAACAATAACCATGACCCAACTGAACCCAAAAATCGGGAAAGTTTTAAAAAGTCATCTTAAATTTAGAACAGCCCCAATAATCTATGTCAGTTTTGTTCACTTAGGAAAGTAAGATTTCACGCCTAAAAACTGTTACAATCAGACTGTATGATACAGAAGCAATGCTTTCTCTTCTACAGCCAACTAAAATGAATTAGATTATTATACTGTACAATGAAAACACTTGAATGGAGGAGGATGGAAGGTAGGGAACATCCTGTTTCTATTTTGTCATTACTGTACTTGCTACACAGCACTTTTACTCATGCCAGTTAACACCCTATGATCTTTTCCCCTATCAGTATCACCACCCAGATATAAAACAACAGTTCAATCAGACTGGTTCAGAATAAAATAAATATCTGCAAAGGACAGCTAAATTTCAGAGATCAAATTAAGAAAGGGTGCATCTACACTGCAGAAATAATGAAGTTTGATACCCCTTTAACTGTCATGGCTCCATCCTACAGAATCCTGGGATTTGTAGTTTTACGAAGCACCAGCACTCTTTGGCAGAGGCTAAAGACCGTGTAAAACTACAAATCCCAGGATTTCATAGGACGGCACTACACTACTTAAAGTGGTATCTAACTGCATTACAGTATTTCTACAGTGTAGATGCACCCTTAGAAAGAACCTGAAAGTTCAGTAATTATTTTAACTCCTGAATGGCTGTGCTTAGATTAAAACTGCAAGACATAACTTCAGGTAAAGATATAAGAATTATCAATGAATAACAATCAATTTGGACATGGCAGGCCTGATCTGACTGGATAGGGATAAAAAAAAATACAAATGTACACACACCACACACACACACACACACACACACACACACGTTTAACAACCATGTCCCACAAATTCCACGAAAGCACCCTCGAGATCAATGCTGGTTAGAATGGGAAAGAAAGAAAGGTACAGAAGGCATTAGGGGACCACATCTACTCACTCTATACATTTCCAAACAATACTATCTGCTATGAACTGCACTTAACCCATTTCCCCAACCTTTGAGCTACCCGTTTAAGGCAACCAAGTCTATCCTGATTCTTAATGTCTGAAGTCACCAATAGCAAGAAGAAAGCTCAACCCCCAAGCCCAGTGATATCCTTGAAGGACAGCCCCTTTACTCTCACCCATATAATTAAATGACAGTGAAACTGCTATTTTTAAAGCAAGCAAAAGCCACTTCCGTACCAAGGCATGAGATCCCGTGACAAGTGTGTCAGTGCAGTACATACAATGAGCAAAGAGGTCAGCCTACCTGTCAAAATGACATTTTGCTAACTCATAAGAATAGCAAGGTAAAAGATTCATCTCTAATCCCCACGTTCTGTCCCCACAGCCAAAGGCGGACGTCCCTGGAGACCAAACTGGGCATGCTAACTTAACAATGGCCATTCCTTGTGGGTCTGTTGTTCCCCATTACCAAACATGTTGTTAAATAATGGAGGCTTCATTCCCCCCACCCCATCTGACAGTCACAAGTTCATGAGTCCAAGAGTACATACACTCTCTTGTGTACGTGGCAGGCAATCTTCCGAGGCACTGGTTCTTAACCTGCAGCCTGGTCCGCAACATCCTCACATGGGGTCCACAAAAACTTGAAGGCTGCTTGGCCCACCTCCTCCCTGCAGAGGAGTGGCCGTAGGACAGAAGACAAGGCAAAGGCTGGCTGGCTTGGCCTGCACATTGCCATTCAATCCATTTCATCCACAAACGTGCAGGAAGAAGCAGGAGAAAAGTCTTCCCTCTCTCTCCAGTGCCTCTGAGGGAATGTTTTATGGTGTAATTGTATTATTTAGGGTTTTAAATCCTGAGTTAAGTCTTGAGGGTCCAACCCAAGAAATCTGTTTTTAATTCATGTGTTTTTAACTATATTTTAATAATGGTAATTTAATTTAATTTAATTTAATTCTTTTTAAACTTTTGTAACCTGATGTTTTAGCTGTATCTTTTTTTTTTTAATCATTGTAAGCCGCCTTGAATCCCATCTTGGGAGAAAGGCAGGATAGAAATCTAATAAATAAATAAATAAATAAATGGGGTCACTGGTAAAGAAAAGGTGAAGAGCCCCTGTTCTAGAACATCTTCCACTTAGATCTACTGAGGCAGGATTTGGGGGTTCCCGGCCCTCCCCCTCCCTCCCAGGGCCTTCACGGAGCCTCCGAAGGCTCCGTGGAGGCCTCCCTGGCACTCCCCCCTCCTCCCAGGGCCTTCACAGAGCCTTCGAAGGCTCTGTGGAGGCCTCCCCGGCCCTAACCCCTCCCTCCCAGGGCCTTCCCAGGGCCTCCGGAGGGTCTCCAAAGGCCCCGTGGAGGCCTCCCCAGTTCTCCCCCCTCCCTCCCTGGTCCTTCACGGGGCCTCCGGAGGCCCCGTGTCACAGTTTTGGGAGGGCAGGAGGGGCCCTCCCAAAACCGCGAATACCCAAAACCACGAATGCTGAGTTCGCGAATGTGGAGGGGCAACTGTATTAGTAATAATCTGAATATCATATACTGTGAATAGGTTAGGTTAGATTGCCTTGAGATAAACATATGGGCCCCCCAAAGTTGTCCCTTCATATTCCCTGGGGTTTGGTTCCAGGACCCCCGTGGATAACAAAATCCGTGAATACGCAAGTCCCATTATATGCAATGACATAACAAAATGGTGCCCCTTATATATAAGATGGCAAAATCAAAATTTGCTTTTTGGATTATTATTTCTTAAAGAATATTTTCAAGCCGTGAATACTTAAGTCCACAGATACCACATCCGTGAATACTCAAGTCCCATTATTTGCAACGGCATAGCAAAATGGTGTCCCCTTATATAAGATGGCAAAATCAAGGTTTGGTTTTTGGATTATTATTTCTTAAATAATATTTTCAAGCCGTGAATACCTAAATTAATGGGTACCAAAGCTGTGGATATAGAGGGACAACTGGTAAAGCGTTGCAGCCCCCCCCCCCATTTTTTCCTTAAACTGGTCCTGGCTAAAGAAAAGGCGAGACACCCCCGTACCCTAAAAACCTAAGCCTCCTGGGTCACGAAGACTGGCCTGCTTTACTACTAGGGGGAAAGTCCTCAGCGGGGTGTGTGTGAGAGAGAAGCAGCACCAGCACCAGCAGCAACAACAACAACAACCAGGGCCAGTTTAAGGAATTTGGGGGGGCCCTGCAACACTTTATTTTGGGGGGCCCATATGTTTATCTCAAGTCAATGTAACCTAACTCAAGCTAAGCTATTCCCAGTACACAATATTCAGATTATTACTAATAAGGTGGTTGCAAGAAGAGGGTTACTATGGGCCCCCACAATGATGCCCCCCCTGCAATGCTTTATTTTGGGGGGCCCATATGTTTATCTCAGGTCAATGTAACCTAACTCAACCTAAGCTATTCACAGTACAGGATATTCAGAATATTACTAATAATGTTTTCGCAGGAGGAGGGTTACTATGGGCCCCCACAATAATGGGGGCCCCTGCAATGCTTTATTTTGGGGGGGGCATATGTTTATCTCAGGTCAATGTAACCTCACTCAACCTAAACTATTCACAATACAGGATATTCAGATTATTACCAATAATGCTTTTGCAGGAGGGGGGTTACTATAGGCCCCCCACAATACTTTATTTTGGGTGCCCCATATCTTTATCTCAGGTCAATGTAGCCTAACTCAACCTAAACTATTCCCAGTACACAATATTCAGATTATTACTAATAATATTTTTGCAGGAGGAGGGTTACTATGGGTACCCCCACAATTATGGGCCCCCCTGCAATGCTTTATTTTGGGGGGCCCATATGTTTATCTCAGGTCAATGTCACCTAACTCAACCTAAGCTATTCCCAGTACAGGATATTCAGATTATTACTAATAATGTTTTTGCAGGAGGAGGGTTACTACAGGACCCCACAATGATGGGGCCCCCTGCGGATGATGATGGCAGCTGGTGCCATAAACCGGCCCTGACAACAACAACACCACCCACAACCCCGTCGCCAGGGCCAGGAGTCCCTCTTTTCCCCTCATGAGGCCGCCCCGACCTTCCACACACACACACACACACACCCCTCACACACACGACGGGAGGGCCTGCGGCCCACTTCCGGCCCAATCCAGCCCCCTTACCAGCGGTACGAGCAGGCCCCAAAGGAGGGCCAGGACCGCCCGGGGGCCCCCCATTCCTCTTCTTCCCTCAGGCGCCGTCGCCGCCATAACTCCAAAGGGGCTCCTTTCTTCTTCTCAAACCCGCCTGGCGCCTCTTTCTCTCCCTCACACAACCGGCCGCCGCTGCCGAGACTCTCCGTTCAGTCTTCCCGCCGCCCCCGGCTCTCTTCTTCCTGGCCTGCCGGCCAACCGCTCGCCCAGCGCCGCCGAGCTTCCCTTCCACTTCTTCTTTCGTTTTTAGGCGCCCAAGAGTTCCTTATAAACAATGAAGCGAACGATTTTTCTTTCGCCTTTGCTGGGCGGGATTTCTCGCTTCTTCCCCGCTCCACACACACACACACACACACACACACACACACAGAGGGGAAATGTTAAAGACGGCTTAAGGTCTCCGTCACCCGAGGCCTGCAAGCGACCATGGCTCTTTAAAATAATGATGATGATTATGATGTCCCTTTATATTGGCTGGGGTTTGGTTCCAGGACCCCCCGTGGATACAAAAACCCGTGAATACTCAAGTCCCATTATATGCAATGGCACAGCAAAATGGTGCCCCTTATATATAAGATGGCAAAATCAAGGTTTGCTTTTTGGAATACAGTTGTCCCTTCATATTCGCTGGGGTTTGGTTTCAGGACCCCCCGCGGATACCAAAACACGTGAATACTCAAGTCCCATTATATGCAATGGCATAGCAGAATTATGTCCCTTATATATAAAATGGCAAAATCAAGGTTTGCTTTTTAGATTACAGTTGTCCCTTCATATTCGCTGGGGTTTGGTTCCAGGACCCCTGTGGATACCAAAATCCATCAATACTCAAGTCCCATTATATGCAATGGCATAACAAAATGGTGTCCCTTATATAAGATGGCAAAATCAAGGTTTGCTTCTTCTTCTTCTTCTTCTTCTTTTGATATTTTTAAATAATATTTTCAGGCTATGAATACTTAAATCCATGGATACCAAATCCGTGGATGTGGAGGGACAACTGTATTAGTAAAGGAAAGGATCTTGCCTCTTTCTTGGGGGGGAGTGGTGGAAATGGAAGCCACTCCACATCTTCACACACCCCCTCAATAAATTGCCTTGGATGGAGAGGAATGGGCTGCTTTTCTTTTTTTATATGTAAAGATGCCCACCCACCCCTTGAGCAAAGGGTTTCTGAGCATGTGCAGGTTCCCTTAAAAGTTAAGAAACCCAGCCATAGGTTCCTTGCAGAAGCATGAACTTTTGGGTATATGACGGCTGTTTGCGTCAAATCTGGGGAAATTGCCTATCTTTTCTGTATATCAGTGATTCTTAACCTTTTCTTTACCAGGGACACCTTTTAAATGTCTTTTGTTGGGGCACATCCCCAAGACTTAACTCAATATTTAAAACAACAATAACAATAATCACACCATCTATTAAACCTTTCCTCAGAAGCACTGGAAGGGGAGGGAAGGCTTTTCTCCTGCTGCTTCCTGCAAGTTTGTGGCTGGAGTGGATTGAATGGCAGTGTGCAGGCCAAGTCAGCCACCCTTTGCCTTGGATCCCGTCATGTAGCCAGTCTACTGAAGGACCCCCTGGGGGTCCCCAGACCACAGGTTAAAAACCACTGCTCTATATCTCCCTTGCTTGTAGGGCAGGACAACTGTCTCAGGTTTAGAGTACCATGAAGGATTACTGTTGTTGTGTGCCTTCAAGGCATTTCCGCCTTACAATGACCCTAAGGCAGACCTTTCACAAGGTTTTCTTGGCCAGATTTGTTCTGGGGGGGGTTGCTTTTGCCTTCCACTGAGGTTGAGAGAGTGTGACTTGCCCAAGTGGGTTTCCATGACTGAGAAGGTTATCAAACCCTGACTTCAGAGTTACAGTCCAACACTCAAACCACTACACCATGCTGGCTCTCGGTGAAGAGTATAATTTAATTATACTACCAGAGGTGTGACAAAATAATTCAGTTGGCTTTAGGTCTTATGCACCAGTAATTCAAAGAGGGGGCATTTGCTTCTCTGCTTTAGGAAGTAAAATGTTTTGATTGCTGTCCCTAACCCACTAACACAACATGAAGTCGAAGGCTTTCACAGCCGGCATCCATAGATTTTCCTTGGTTTTTTTCCCCAGGCTGTGAGTCCGTGATCTGGAAGAGTTGACATTTCACCTGCATCTGTGGCTGGAAGGTGCAGGCGAAACATCAGAAATAAACTTTTCCAGAACACTGCCTCACAGCCCAGGAGAAAAAACCCAAGAAAAATCCACTAACACAATGTTACTTAGGGCCCTTTCACACCACACAGTTATAGTGCTATTAATCCACTTTGACTGCCATGGAAACCTAGGATTTGCAGTTTAGGAAGAGGTGCTTAGGATTCTCTGCCAGAGATTCCATAGGATGCAGCCGTGACCATTAAAGTAGAGTCATAGTGCCAGTATTGTGTGATGTGAAATGGCCCTCGGTCTATTCATTAAATCAGTGCTTCTTAAGCTATCTGATATGGGGCACCAGTGTGCCAGGAACTGTTACCATTTATTTGTCCCATTGACTACAATTGTGTCTTTTCCTGGAAACTTGCTGCAGACAAGTAACCAACTGCTTTTAAGGACCAGCACTGGTAAACAGACCACCACTTTGAGTAGCCCTGCAGTAGAACTTACCTCCACGAGACATATTACTTTCCTTTGGATTGTACAATCTTGTCCAATTAACTGCCTCCACTTCATATACAATTCCATTGTTTTTAGATCTTATTCTATAACATTTTAGACTTTCATTGCAAAAAGTTCAGTTCTGTGGTGATTAGAATTGGATTATTAAGCTCATGAGCCTGAAGCAGTATGGTTTTTATTACTCAGAGTTGTAGGAGTATGTGAGGGTGGCAAAGTAGTGAGTGCATGAATACTCGACACCAATCCTTAAAGCCAGAAATACAAAGTATAGACAGACTACTTAGATTTTTAGTAACAAAGGGATCTTGTAGCACCTTTGAGACTGAGAGAAATAAGTTGTAGCAGAAGGTTTCGCTACAACTTCTCTCAGTTACAGTAGTCTCAAAGGTGCTACGATATCCCTGGGCAACTGATACTCCAGACTAATATGGCTGTATTTTTTTAATTCTACTTGGATGTTTATACAACAACCTGTGTGGAAAATGTGAAGTAATTTTTGCTTGTTGTATTGTGTGTAAGTACTGTTGCCTGCTACTCAGGTCTGTGTGCCTGAGATGACTCTCTTTGTACAACACCTTTGCAAACATGTCCTAGAATGGAACCTCTCTGGCCTAGGAGAGCAAAGGTTAGTCAAAAGGGCTCCTGGTCAAATCTTGTCGCCAACATCCCTGATTAACTCCATTATCTACCATCATAAAGTTTGTTTAAGTCACCTGATTCACCAATTAGACAAGGGTTTTTTTCTCCCAACTTTGTTTAGCAGAAGGTGGTACTGTTTCAAATAAGCCCCCCCACCTTAAGACAAACATCCCAGAAGTGTTAGGTCAATTATGCTTGCCCCAAAGGTTAGATATCACATCCTTTTCTTTCCCTGTCTCTAATGCATTGTTTGCCAACTGCAGGGCTAATACTTTGAAACACCAAAGGATAAAAGATTATATAACAAGTGCTTTGAGCAGCTTATATGAATCTATTTTTGGTTACTTTCCTATTTCAGTGATTCCCACAGATGCCATCAGCATGGACATAGTCTAAGGAAAGATAACTTGATTGTCCCTACAACACATACAGTTAAATCCACTACATTATTGTTCTATTAGAACAGAGGACTCTGCCTGTTTCAACAGTTCAGTTGTATTAAGGCTGAAATTAAATTACAGCTAGAGTACAGCCATTTAATCAGTTGCTGTATTATAAGACAATACTTTTAAATTAAATTGATTAAATGGGGCTGCTCTAGTCGTTACTCATAATCTGGTGTAGGCCTAAGAGCACGCAGCACCACCACCAAGACAGCCTTAATATTAAGACAACTCTTGAGCTTTCAAAATTATTTAATTTGTGTACAGTGTTTGATTTAAACCAAAGCTTCAGTACAATTCCGTTTGTGCCACATTTGCCACTTAATGATCTGCAACACCTTCCATCTGTAATGCACATGTTAGACTGTTGTACAGGATAGTTATGGAACATTCACTATGTGCCAAACGTTCTGTACTCAATAACAGTGATGTTCTTAGTTACGATATGAGGTATCTCTTATTTTCTCACAAGTGTACAGATGTCTTGTAAGTTCATACAGTCTTAACAGATACACATGCATTTGTGAACCATTCCGTTAAGACTGATTTATGTTTAAAACAACACACAGATCACTAGTTAAAATTATATTTTAAAAACCCGAGGTGTTTCAGTTTTGTCTTCATAATAAAACTGGCACCATCTTCTGTGAAGAAGTCTACTTCCAACTGATCCTGGAAGTGTTGTTTAAAAATAGGACTTCAGCCCTCTGCTTTCACTTCATGCAGCTGAAACAGAGTTATGATTGTTTGAACACAGAGGTTAGAATCATGTGGCTCCCCATTTGCTGTTGGACTGTAACTCCCAGCAGTCCTAGCCAGCATAGCTAGTGGTGGGAAAATTCAACAATATAGTCAAACAATATCTGGATGGCTGCATTATTCTAATCCCTGTTTTAACATTTAAGACATAGTTCTAGAAATGAAGTATGCCAAGAAATGAAGTATCTTATGACTCATGGTGTCATGATTCAATTCTCATGAAGTCAGCTTAAATAGAAGCATGCATTTACTAACCACAAACTTACAATCAAGTACCAACAAAAAAAAATATCTGAAGAATCAGAAAATATTGCTAGATGTTACTGTAGTGTTCAGCCAAGATGTAGAGAATGTTCAAAGCTTGCAATTCACCAGCAGTGGAAGGAACAGTAGGACTGCATAGCACCGCAAGTTTAAAATTTTGGGACACTGGCAATAGTTTTACCAGATTGTCATGCCTCAACTACAAGTAAACCTTTCTAGAACCTTGACATGCTTGTTATAATCCCATCACTTACTTCTTCTTGAACTGGTCACCAGTTATCTTCACCAAACCCTTAAACTTCCAGGCAAGTTTACATATTTTTTTGCAGAGAATGGTATAACTGTGGTGCTAGTGGTATAACTGTGGTGCTGTTTCAGTTATGTAGTATATTATCAGTGCCAGACTAGAACTTGAGGCATACTATGAGCCTACACTTCCATTAACTACAGTATTACTTGATGTGTATTTCTAAAAATGTAAACAGGTCTTACCTTCTATTTCTATTGAGAGAAGGCATGCAATAGTGTTTGTAGAATATGAACATCATTAGTAAGTTCTGTAATATTTACAGTATGTAAATGCTTCATGTGCTGGTAGGCATCTGCCCAGACAATATTTCCAGAGATCAAGCTATGTATGTACCTGATCAGGTTCAAGTTATTAATACCCGTATTTAGATTAAGGCATGTAAATTCTCTGGAAGGTTTTGATGAAAGCCAAAAGTGGCTACCCCCTCTTTAAAGCCATCAAGAGATATAAAAATCCCAGAATTTCTTGGTGAAAGAGAACTGTGAATTAAGGCAGATAACACATGTTAACATACAGCTTTTAGGGTATTTGTTCCTACATATTATTTTTCTGTCAGTGATGGTTAAAGTGTCTGGATAGCTTTGTAGCAGACTCCTAGCCTGAACAGTCTTTCAATAAGGATTGGCATTAATTTAGCTTTTCCAACCATAGTAGATAAATCTTAAATACAACAATTTATAAACAAGATAGATAAATTATATTCCTTAAAGTCAGTTTATCTCAAAGCATCACATACCAGAATTAACACCTCATTCAAACATCCCCCCTAAACATGTAAACTTGTAGAATTGTTGTTATAGCCTCCTTTGGAATTCATCCGTTCCTGAATTTGCTCAACCTAGAAAAGGCATATTGCATTATAATTCTGTTTGCATTCACCGTCCTTTCCTGAAAATTTTGAATTATTAAAAGAAACACAAAATACTATAAATTATAATTACTGTTAATAAAACATATTACAACAAGCCCTTTAAATCAAATAATGTAATTTCTTTATGTACACTTAGGTTATGGCTGCGGCCAAGTCTAGTTTTCCAAGTATAGAACCTCTAGTGATGAGGAGGACCAGTTGAATAATGCCCAAGAGGTTAATCAACCCTGCCTCTGAATTCAGCCAAAAGAGGAGACCTACACAGACTGTGTGCGATCAGCCACACAACAAAGAAGTGCCTCTTTGAGGAGGAAGTGGAGGAGGATATATTTGCTATCACTGAAGAGAGGTAAAATGTTTGGATGTATGTACTTTTCTGTGTGGCAGGGGGTTTTCCTGCATGGCAGGGGGTTGGACTGGATGGCCCTTGTGGTCTCTTCCAACTCTACAATTCTATGATTCTACAAGTTTCTTTTGTATGCTGAATAGTCTCTTGCAACAACCATGCATTCCTTGTGTGTACACATTTACCTAAAAAGATACTTCAAGTGTGTTCAATGGGATTTACTTCCAGGTTAAATATTCAGAGGACTACAGTTTAAATGCTTGTGAGCCATTTGAGGAATGCTCAACTGTTTTCCAGATTTCCAGAAAACTGAAATACTCCAGTTTTCAAGGAATGCATATTTATTGTATCATAGGATATGTAAGATTATAGGGTCTAGCAATTAGTAGAGTACCTACAGCAATGGATTCTAGATTCCTTTCCACTCCCATGTATTTAGTATTCTTTTTACACAGTGCAAAACTAAGGCTGGATTAATTTATTTAGTTTAGGTATTTATACCCTGCACTTCAGCCACAAAGGCTCTCCAAGCGGCTTACAAATTGTTTAAGCAATAGCAATTTACACTGCATTAAGTGGTTTACTATGTATGTTAGTTAATTGCCCCCACAAGCTGGGTACTCATTTTACCAACCTAGGAAAGGATGGAAGGCTGAATGAACCTTGGAGCCCTTGGGATAAAATTTGCAGAATGGTGGTTTGCAGTACTGGACTTTCACCATTGCACCACCAGAGCTCCCATTAAGGTAATGGGCTGCAGAATACCATAACTGGGATGGTGTTCTACTTGATTTGGTTAGTTTTACTGCCTTGCAGATTTCTGTATTAGTTTGCAGGGGCTACCTAGGATGTTTATGCTAAACAAGTCCATTGGAGGATAATAACAAGGGGTAATAATAAAATTGTCAATTTCTATGTTCTGTTTCATTCAGATCACACACCCACAAGTAGATAACTGTGTATATTATACCTGAGTCCTGCATATGATATTGCTTAATGTATTTTAAGAAGATTGTAATTCACAAAAGCTTGTGCTCAATAAATCTACTAAGCATAGAGGTGCCACAAGCTTCCTTATTTGTTTTGATGCAGTTTAAAAGTCACATTAAATGTTCAGCATTCTACATAATAAGGTGCAACACATTTATTTTTATTTTTTGGATTCTACATACTTACTGATGGAAGACTGTTGGCTATTTCTTTTGTCCCAACGTGGGTAATATGTACGAAGTTCATTGGCTTTCCTATCATGTTTCTATCAAGTCTTGGATGCCTCTTCTTTAGAATGCCAAGAGAAGTAAATGAAAGGGGTTTTATGCACATCTTATAAAACAGGACCGCCATAGCCATGAACTATTCTAATATATACTGTTAATGTACATTAGCATCAGCAATTAGTGTTGTTGGTTATGAAAATATGGGCTGTTTCTCTACTGTTCTGTTTAGTGGTACAGTGAGATGATAACAATCAGAATAATTCACTGTACATTTGAGCTTGTTACCCATTTCATAATAAGAGAACGGGAGAAGTTTTGGCATGCTGTTCTTAAAAAAATTATAATTAGTCAGGAGAGTGGTGTCAACCACCAAGCAGTCTCAATTAGCATTTTTAAAGCTTTCTATTTGTGCTTTATATCAATCACAGAGAATGGTTCTACCATTTATTTTCTCGTATCACTGCACACCCACCAACTGTCCCAATTTGGCAAGAATTATCCCCATAAATCCTCTGTTGTCCCACTTTTTTAGATGCTTTTTAAATGTTCCAGTTTCTTTCTCTTCCTCTCACTTCTCTTTATCCTCAGCTAACTTCAATTGCTGCAAACTGAGTTCAAAATTCAAAAATAGTTTGCACTCAACTCAGTAGCCAAGAGAGGAGGAGTGTGTGTGGAATTTTGCTCTTCCCAGTAGGCTCAGGCATAATCCAACTGCTGCAGCCTCTCCTAGCATTAGTTTTAGAATGCTATTGTATTGATGTTTCTTGTATTGATATTGGATATCATATATGATGGTTCTGAAGTAAGCTACCTTAGCAGAGTTGTTTGTAAGTAACATTTTGTAAATACAAAATTGTTATTGCTAAAATAAATTGAATAAACTTACCGGCTGGGGCTGGTCACCAATGCAACAATTAAAACAAACCAAGAACTCCGTCATTGCAGCACTTGGTAACCACCTCAAAAGTAAAAAGTGAAGCAATTGATTAGGCTTGCCATAGATAGGTAATGTACTACAGACATTACCAAAGAAAACCCTACGATAGTCACAGGGTCACCCTAAGTCAACCGGCTACTTGAAGGCACAGAAACACACTTGCTTCAACAAGCTGTTACAAATATACCTCAGAGTGCTTCGGACTAGCTGTCCTCTATTTTATTTACCTGTTTATATGATACAATATTCCTAGTTTTGTCTCAAATACTATTATCAAGCAGTTTCAATCTACCTCCATATTGCCGTATTTTACCACTGAAAAAAGACTATATAAGAAAGATATATTTAAGAACGCAGGCCACAGCCATGGCATTTTAGTCATAAATCTGTTTTGATTCTATCAAGGCAATGAGAGTTAATGGGTTGATACATGATGTACAGTAGGGAGAAAACTGTTTTAATATGAGCTACTTCATCCTACAGCTAGATTTATCAGAGCAGGAAGTGGACCCTGATGTCTTAAACATCAGCCTCTCAACTTGTTGAGCATAATGAGAATAGTGTTAGGGTGCATCCACACTACACAAATAATCCAGTCTGAAACTGGATTATTTGCCATATCTCCTTCCTATGGAATCCAGGGGTTTGTAGTTTGGTGAGGCATCAGCATTCTTTGGCAGAAAAGGCTAAAGATCTTGTAAAACTACAAACCCCAGCTTTCCATAGGAAGGAGCCATGGCAAATTATCCAGTTTCAAACTGGATTATTTGTGTAGTGTAGATTAGGCCTTACTTGTAGCATTCTAAGGCTACATTGGGAACTAGGGTGGTGTAATGGTTTAAGTATTGGACTATGACTCTAGAGATCAGGGTATGCATCCCCATGCAGCCCTGGAAACCCACTGGGTAATCCTGGGCAAATCACACTCTTCAGGCTCTGAGGAAGACAAAGGCAACACCCCTCTGAACAAAGCTTGTCAAGAAAATCCCATGATAGGTTCACCTTAGGGTGGCCATAAGTTGGAAAATACTTAAAGTCTCACAACAACAACAACAACAACAACACTGATTCTACAGTGCCACTGCACCACTACAGAATAAGTGTGTATTAGACTCCTAATAATTTTTTATTTAATTTATTGTTGCATACCACTTCAGAATGTATGCAATACAAATCACAAAGACGCTCAGAAATATGCTTCTTAATGACAAACATTCTGTCAATCCAACTTTTAAAAAACCAGACAAATCAATTTTGTCAATTTTTGAAAAACAGCATATTATAGGATAATGAAAAAAATTAAGATTAATCAACAAGAGATGGAGAATAATCCAAACAAACTCACAGCCAAATCTTCTATGTTAGCTTCTTCTCTACACTTAACAAACTTTGTAAAAGGAAGGTTTCAAATTGACAGACACACCTTATGTAGGAGCCAAATGATCCAGTTATCACTTTATTTTCTCGTTATCACAAGTGCACTCTGATTACATTTTCCTCTGAGTAGAGCCATTGCATGCATCATTTTTACCTTACCTCTTGGGCCTAATTTCTCAATACATTTACTGTACTTGGAAAGATGTAACTGAATTGGTCTTACTCAAACGTAATTGTGCCTGGGCTTCTGAGCTTAATTAAGAACCAATACTTTTAATTCAAGTCATGAACTTTGGCAATCAATGAGTCAGCCAGCCAATTAGATGTTTCTTTTTAATTATTGGGGCACTAATGCAAATAAGCAGTGCATGGATACAATGAGGCTCCAATCTGATTAAGTTCTCTAAGACTCTGAAGTTCATGAGGAATCAATAGGAATTGTTTCCTCCTTTCTAGATTATAGCCTGTAGTGTCACTTATTTAAATGTCAAAAAGACTCACCCAGTTTGCAGTTAAACATGTTATGGTGAGATGGGATGCATATCTGCACAACATGTTCTTGTGCCTTTTTATTTATTATAACTATAGATTCTGAGTTTTGTCCCTCCTGACTGCTCTGCCTCCTATCTTCCAGATTTAAACATTTATATGAAACACAGGGCCCATCCACACTACACTATTATAACATTATGATTCCGCTTTAACTGCTATGGTCCCATCATATGGAACCCTGAGACTGGTAGTCTGGTGAGAGAATGGAGCTCTGTGGCTGAGAAATTGCATATTGTACTGTATTTCATTATGCAAATTGCATGTTACAATTTGATGTTTATGGAAATGTGGGGGTGGGGAGAAACTGGAAAGGAGAGCAAAAGTAAAGAGAAAAGCGAAGAAAGGAAAAGAAAAGTCGTAATTAATTTGCTAGTGTCATATGATATATTCAACTGCTATTGGCAATACAGTACTTTTTTCCTTTTTATGTTGGTAAAGAATATGATGCCAAATTGCTTTAAATTTATCCTCATAGTTGAATCACATCCAGCCACCTTGAATTCCATCTTGGGAGAAAGGCGGGATATAAATCCAATAATAATAAATAAATAAATAATAGTTCACTGTATAATATATTTTAATGGGCTGACAAAACCAGTAGGTCTTGAATCCATTGCTTGATTCTCTGTGTGATTTTAGATTTCCAGATTTGCAAATAATTGCATTTGGCAATAATTGGACTTCTGGTAAACCATTCTCACAGTCCATCTATCAAGTTCCCAGCTACTGAATCTATGGCCTATCGAGACATATACACAAATCACTCCACTATAAGTGGCATATGTTTCCCTAAAATATGTTATTATGTTTACAATTTATATATGAATAGAAAGGACCATGATAAGTCTTAATTTTTAAAGTTGCATGACAGATCAACCTTCACCATGTCAAGCTGTTCTGATCATTAAAACTGTTCTGATAATTGACCATTAGAGACACCTGTGCCATTCATTAATGCATGTTCTTTGATGTAGATATTAAAGGTACAAGGACTCTGCCACAGGGAGTCCTAATTGGAAGAAAGTAGTCTAATTTTAAAGAGCCAGTGTGGTGTAGTGATTTGAGTGTTGGACTGGATTTGGGAAGATGAGGGTTTATGTGGGGACCTTAGCCATGGAAACCCACTGGGTGATCTTGAGTAAGTCACATTTTCTCAGCCTTATAGGGAGGCAATGGGAAACCTACTCCGAATAAATCTTGCCAAGGAAACCCCATGATAAGGTTGACAATTCAGAGTCAAATTGAAGGTACATAACAACAAAAAGAAATATTCAAGGTGTAGGATAAAATGCAGACCTTTCTGTGCATACTCTTAGTGATTCATGTCGAATTTCTAGCTCTCTTCACCCATGGAGTCACCAATCAGAAAAATGTGCCAGTACTGTACTCAGGAAAGTCCTTTTCTGTACCTTTGTTGTTCTTAAGTGTCATCAAGTCAGCTTTGACTTACCGTGTTCCTATGAAGGTGAAACCGCCAAAAGAGCCTGTTGTTAACATTCCTGAAATCAATAAAAATTTACAAAAAAATAAATAAATCCTGAATTAAAACATATCTATAAATTCCAGTCTATCAACAGTGGGTTGAACAGACAATGGTTTCCTCGCACACTATACATATCATAACAGTAGTTAACACACTAGTCTCATGAGAGGACTCTTGGACCAGCATCACACTAAATTCCAAAACTTTGGCTAACATGTTTCTTCCTGCCATTGTCCCTCTACCACCATCATTAAACTATTTTCTCACCTCATCACCACACCCACTAGTTTTGCATTTGTTTTGCATTTCTATGGCTATTCAACAGATTGCTTATAAGGTTTGCTCCTGAGCATCAGTTCACTCTAGCATCTAAGGAAGTAGATTAAGTCTATGAAAGTTTATGCTACAATTTTCTTTCTCTCTGTCTCTAAAGTGCTACAAAATCGCTTTGCTTACTGATATTCCAGACTAACATGGCTGTGTCTTTGAATTCCTGTCATGGGTTGCCCAAATGATGGCCCTTTACATCTTTTAACATCAGTATGACAAAGAAATTAAAAAGGATTGTTTTTTCTTCCTATGGAAGTTAGGGGCATGTAACGTTTTCCTCCTGGACTGACAGCACTGCCATGCATGTAATAACATGCAACATGCAACTTTCTGTTAATTTTGTTTAATGATCGCATGTATGGATTTAGCTGTAAGCTAAGCAGGGTCAGCCCTGGCTAGTACTTGGATGGGATTCCATAAATTAATACCAGGTGCTGTACATAGGCTACATTTCAGAGGAAGGAACTGGCAAAACCATCTCTGAGGATTCCTTGTCTAAGAAAAACCCTATGAAATTAATGGGATCGCCATTAAGTTGATAGGCAACTTGAAGGCACATACAAACACCAGAGAAGTGGAATGGGTGTGCCTCCAGATGTTACTGGAATAAAACTCCCATCATTCCTCACAATTGGCTTTGCCAATGGGGGTTACAGTCCAACATAGTACAGTTATCTGCTATGGCTATTTGTGGGAACGGTTTACATTGTCTAAAGTGTATTTTATGTTTTGTTGTTTTACCTTCATATTCTACAGATCTTATGCTTCTTATAAAATAACATATTTGTCCTATACTTGTAAGAGATTATGGCAGTGGTTCTTAACCTGTGGTCTGGGGACGCCCAGGGTCAGCGATGTCCTCACAGGGGGTCCGTGAAGGCTTGAAGGTTCCTCTGCCAACCTCATCCCTGCAATGAAGTGGCCACATGACAGGTTCCAAGGCAAAGGCTGGCTTGGCCTGTGCATTGCCATGCAATCTGCTCCAGCCAGGAAGAAGCAGGAGATAAGTCTTCCCTCCCCCTCCAGTGCCTATGAGGGAAGGTTTAATGGATATTGTACAGTAATTGTATTATTATTATTATCACCAGCATTGAGGCCATGATATTGAGAACACAGCTGCGCTGGGCAGGGCACATTTCTAGGATGGAGGACCATCGCCTCCCAAAAATAGTACTCTACGGTGAACTCGCCACGGGTCAGCGTAAGAGGGGCGCTTCAAAAAAGCGATACAAGGACTCCCTGAAACAACATCTCAGGCTCAGCCGAATTGATCACCAACAATGGTCCGCCCTGGCCTCACATTGGGAGGCGTGGAGATGTACTATCCACAATGCTGCAGCCTTATTTGAGAACTCATGCCAAACAAGTCTTGAAGAGAAACGACAACGCAGAAAGAATCACAACCCGGAAACATCACCCAAGGAGGCCTTCTGCTGTGCCTTCTGCAACCGGACTTGTTTATCTCGGATTGGCCTTTTTAGTCATCAGCGCGCTTGCAGAAAGCGCGGGATGAGTCCTTCCTGAATCTTCGTTTGCAAAGAAAAGCCAGAGAGATTTTTGTGGAAGTGTTTGTTTGTATTATATATATATACTGTATATATGTTTTGTGGAAGTGATTGTATGTATTATATATGTCTTGCAGGTCATTATAAAGTATACATAGCACGTACATATTTAAAATTATACTATTGTATTATTGATATAATACACAACTCGATTCACATAAAAAACTTTTTGAGAATTGGGTATACAATTCCTCACATAGTTTTGTTATACAGTGGTCTGTAACCCTGGTGCTGTTAGTTCTGGGTTCCATTATATGCAATGGCATCACAAAATGGTGCCCCATATATATATATATATATATATATATGATGAGAAAAATCAAGGTTTGCTTTTTGGATTTTTTTTTTTAAGAATATTTCCAAGCCCTGAATACAGTACTTAAATCCGCGGATACCAAAACCGTGGATACCGAGGGACGATTGTACACCCCTCCAACCCCCTCTTCACTTGAGTCACGAGGAGGCGAGGCGAGGTGAGCAGGGGCGGAAAAGTAACGGACCAATAAGAACCCGAGCTCTCCTCGACTCTTCTTTCTCATTGGATGCCAGCACCGGTGCGGGGTGGTGGTGAAATAAGTAGACAGCACTTTGAGGTCGCCGATTGGTTGCGGCGAGGAGGCGGTAGCCAATCCGCGCGCGTTGAGCTTGTGGGTGGAGGGCGGGGAGAGGAGAGGCGTCATGCTTCGGCCAACGGCGCTCCTTCCTTTCGCCTCGTGCTTCGGGGCCGCGCGGACGTGTGTCAGTTGCTGCTGCAGCCGCCGCTGTTCCTCCTCAGAGATGATGGCGCTCCTGGGTAGCTGACGCTTGTGGCTCCCGTTTCTCTCTCTCTCGCCTGTAGCTTCCCTGAGGAAACATCTGTGAGGGAAGAAGAAGCCGCCGCCACCATCATCATCATCATCCCCGTCGCCGTCCCCGGCAGGGCTCGCAGGGCGCCATGAAAGTCATCATCGGCATTGGCGGGTGAGGAGAATGGCTGGCGCCGGAGGGAAAAAGGGGGGAAAGAAAAAGAAAGAGAAGAAGGGTGACTTTGGGCTCCCACGTGGCCGGGCTCCCCTTCCTCGCAGCTGTGGTTGCCGGCGCTTCCTTCCCTCGCTGCTGAAAAATATGAGGCAAAACCGGGTGGGATTGAATTGGAAATGCTCTATTATTATTATTATTATTAATAATAATAATAATAAATAATAAATTATTATTAATAAATAATAATAATAATTCGCTGCTAAAGAATATGAGGCAAAACGGGGTGGGATTCAACTGGAAATGCTCTATTTCTATTATTATTATTATTATTATTTGCTGCTGGAGAATATGAGGCAAAACCGGGTGGGATTGAATTGGAAATGCTCTATTAATTATTATTATTAAACTGGAAATGCCCTATTTATTATTATTATTATTCGCTGCTGAAGAATATGAGGCAAAACGGGGTGGGATTGAACTGGAAATGCTCTATCATTATTATTATTATTATTTGCTGCTGAAGAATGTGAGGCAAAACGGGGTGGGATTGAACTGGAAATGCTCTATTATTATTATTAATTATTAAACTGGAAATGCTCTATTACTATTATTACTATTAAACTGGAAATGCCCTAAATATTATTATTATTATTCTCTGCTGAAGAATATGATGCAAAACGGGGTGGGATTAAACTGGAAATGCCCAATGTTTATTCTTCTTCGCTGCTGAAGAATATGAAGCAAAACGGGGTGGGATTAATCTGGAAATACCTTATTATTATTATTATTATTTGCTGCTGAAGAATATGAGGCAAAACAGGGTGGGATTAACCTGGAAATGCTCTACTATTATTATTATTAATAACAACAACAACAATTTGCTGCTAAAGAATATGAAGCAAAATGGGGTGGGATTAAACTGGAAATGCCCTATTTATTATTATTATTATTATTATTATTAAACATAATTTATTTAAAAGAAGCAAGTAAAACCAAGACATTTTAAAAACAATCAATACACAATTTAAAATTAATAATTTAAAAATCATCTGGATAGGCCAGATACCTATGAATTTACACTGAATAATATAACTTATGTTTATATTTATTTGTTTATTTACTTACATTTGTATTTCCCAAGTGTGTGTGTGTGTGTGTGTGTGTGTTGTTTTCTTTATAATTTATATTTATATGTAAGTAATATCTGTGTTGATTAATACTGAATAATAGCAATAAAAGAATATTTTTTTTAAAAAAATATTGGAACATTCCCCATAACATTTCATAAATTTGGTATTCCGAGGTCTTTTGTTCCCACTGGGATCTCCCCCCCCCCCAACACATATGTGGCCATGAGTAACAGTGTTTAATAATGTGTTTTGCAACTTAAATTTTCCCCCTCCTGCATTAGGGCTTAAGGCATATGATAAGTCATCTTGCATTCAAATATTGTGTTTTTATGTTGCTTTTCCCCCCAGAAAGAAGGCTGGATGAGTTCATGGATGAAAATGCTTGCTGGTGGATAGTGATAGTGTTTATCTGAGTTTTAAATTAAAATTTGGTGTGTTCCCACCCCCCTTTTCCTCATTTCTTGCCCCACCAAAGAGGTACACAGGAAAACAACACACATTCCTAGTGGATATTTTGTCCATTGGCAAGTGGGACCACCTGAGTGACAGTTTTACTTATTCAGGTTCTTAAAAAGCACTCTCATTCTCATTTGGCAAAGATTTGGTGATGTATAGAAAATGGCTGAAAGGGAAAGAACCATTATGTGTCTGAAGGGAAGCATGCAGCTGCACTCTGGAATATATTTTGTAGTCACTAAATGCAGATACAGGAAGAGGAAGTATGGTTGTCAGTAAAATAGCTGTGGGGGAAAAAAAATCTCTTTATCTCTCTTCCTGTCTCCAGTTGCTTCCTACTATCTATCCAGCAATGTTTTTATACGAAGGACATCTCCTGCAATGCTAGGTTTGGATTCTGTGTCTTGCTGATGTAATTAAAGTGTTTCTTCTGAAATTATTGTTTCAGGATCACAAATGGCGGGAAGACCACCTTGACTAGCAAACTGATGCGGGCACTGCCCAATTGCAGTGTAGTGCATCAAGATGACTTCTTTAAGGTGAGATTAGCAACTCAGTTTGTATATTATTTCTTCCCTAAGCCCCATGTTCTTTATATTAGATATTATTAGGCAAATAGCTGCTAAATAAGAAATTTCAGTGGAGATGGCTGGATCTATACCATTCTGAATGAAAGCCTACCTGTTAGGTTTGTGGGAAAGTTCACCTCTCATTCTGTGCTGAAAACAAGTCATGCAACCTACATTTAGTTTTAACCATACTATGTGTTACAGAATGAATTGCTGATATGTTTAGCAACCTGTAATGGCTAATTCTCCATAAAAGTTTCCTTTGTGAATTGCATTGTATTTCTCAAAGGTGGACTATGTTTTGTAGCAGTGTTAGTGCAGTCAAAGTGTTGATTATTGTGCAGTACAAAACACATTTCATTTCTGTCTTTGTTGTTTCTGGATAGCTGGAATATCTCCTCATGTCTCAGAGTATGTGAAACTGATATTCCTTAGGGTTATTACCACTGTAGGAAGAAAAGCACTGTCAAAGGATGCTTTAGCACATCTGTGGACAATGCATGGCACTCCAGATGTTTTGAAATCTAAGAAAGGTAGAAGATCCAGGTGAGAAAGTGTATACAAGTGATAGTTTTAGCCGGGCTGCATCTATTCTGTGGAAGCCCAGAAAGCAAATTTTTGTTTTGGATATATTTTTGCCAAGCAGATTTCCAGCCTTTCATGGCTACAGAGATGCTTGAAAGTGATTAAAAAGCAGTCATGTGTTTTCAGAGGTTTGGGAAGGGGGCTTTGGTTTTTAATAATAGTAATAAGGCATTTCCAGTTTAATCCCACCCCGTTTTACCTCATATTCTTCAGCAGCGAATAATAATAATAGTAATAAGGCATTTCAGGGTTTAGCACACACGGGTCCTTTATTTATTGTTATCTTGTCCCATATGTTACTGGGAGGAAGCTATTGTAACTACACTAATCTATTCTATTATTTAGTTGGACTTTGACATGCTCCCTTGAACAAGAGACATTATCAAGTTTGTGTCCCAGCTGGTTTTATCTGTTATCCAACACCATCACCCTGACCACATTAGCACATTAATTCCACAGCAAATCACAATGTGCCCCCTTTGAATTGATGCTCTACATGAAAGTTTGCCTGCCTGTATCAAGCAGTTGTCTTCTCCCCCACCCGGGAATTAAATGGGGTTTTATGCTATTCATTCCAGCCTGATGTCTTAAGTCTTGCTCTTTTTCTTTCAGATGTTTGTGTTTAGCCATATACGAATTGCTCGGGTAGGGTTGTGGTGCAGGACTTGTTCTGCTGTTACTGGATAAGATCCCAGTGTGCTGCTGGTCAGATGACTTTTCTGTTTTGAAAATAGTCTAGGTGTGCCTGCTAGTGATGAGATAAAGGAAAATGTGTCTTGTAGTTTTGCACTAACTAGGTTTATGAAAGATCCAGCTTTAATCTCTTTTGAAGGCTAGTGAGATACTGGCATGTCTTGTTTCAACAGGCATTTTATCCCTCTAGCTCTTCTTAAATGAGCATTGAAATTTGTGAGCAGCTCTGCAGACAGTTTTTGTTCTGTTTCAGCCCCAGGATGAGATAGAGGTTGAAGATGGATTTAAACAATATGACGGTAAGTTCTGTTTATATCCATGCAGTAGCTAGATGTTGGTTTTAAAACATTTACAACTTTAGCTCCGGAGCTGGTCTTGGTGAATAGAAAATACATTGCAGAATTGAATGCGAGTTAGTAGATGCTTGAGATTTCATGACTTTTATGTGTTACATATGTCTCTTTGGTCCTCAAAACGTCACTTTTCTCTTGTCTTAGTGATTAGTGCTTTGGATATGGATGCAATGATGAGTACCATCAACGCTTGGAAGAAGAACCCAATCAAATTTGAACGATCACATGGCATTAACACACTAGATACCAGAACTATAGAGGATTTAGGAGAGAATGATGACACTATCCATATCCTCATTGTGGAAGGATTCCTACTTTATACTTACAGGTAACTAAAAGTAGGCTGGCATTCTAGTTAGCAGGCAATTATTTTAAAGTTCTGGACATTTAAATGATATTTTCTTGTACTAAGTAAAACTTCAAATCTTCTTAAGAGCTCTGTTTCCCTTTGGGGACCTGCTAATGTACTTTCAGCAATATTTACTGGCATGTGGTAGTTGGCTGTAAGATAACCTTGACTTGTTCCAGTGCTTTCTCATGTTGTATACAGAAGGACTGCTAATCTGAAGGTGTTTTCTTTTATTGCGCTTGGGAAGAGCATGACCCAAAGGTGTTAACCTTCAAGGTTTATACATTTCGACTTGCAACAGGTTTTGATGATTACCTCTTATGGATCTGTCTCTGGTTCAGGACACAGCAGATAGGAATAAATGGACATTGCTTTTGCTGAAGTGGAGTAAGCCATGGCATCTGCCAAAGATTCTGATTTAGGACTACTGCTGTATAACCTACCAATATTCAGGACAGTAAAAATACCAAGTGGACTGAAGAGCTCCAAAAGGAGTTCTTTAAGCTGGCTGAATGGGCAACAAAGTGACCAAAAAATTAAGTAACTGAGAACCAGCATGATGTGGTTTGAGCATTGGACTATGTACTCTGGAAAGAGAGTCCAGATCCCTGCTTGGGCCTGGAGACTCACTGGGAGACTTTGGGCAAGTCACACTGTCTCTGAACAAACTCCCTCTGAACAAAGTTTGCCAAGAAGACCCTGTGATAGGGTTGCCTTAGTCAGAAACAACTTGAAGGGCAAGTTGTAGTAGGGCAAATCATTCTTAATTCACATGCACCCTACTTAAATCTGGGCAAGCATTGACTTTTCCAAGGAAAAGCTAAGTTGTGGTATGTAGCACATGCAGATTGCCAACTGTGGAAAGTGCAAGTCATTGGTAAGAACTAAAAGTAAAAATGTCATTATCTCACTGCCCTGATATAAATTTGTGGTGCAGCCACCTTTGGAATACTACTTGTTATTTTGATTAATCCATTTTAAAAGTACATTGTAGGAACAAGTGATTTATAAAATTCTGCATGCCATTTAAATAATAGAGAGGATTTTCTCCGGTCCAGTGAAAAGGATCAGTAGGTTCAGGATACAGAAAAGAAAATACTCTTTCACAGGATGCATGACTGACTCCATTTCCTGCTATAGGATATGATGACAGCTGCAGATTTGGGTGGGTTTAACAGAGGATTAGATAATTAGTGGATAATAGATCAATCAGTAGTTATGAGTGATGAGCTAATAGAGGCAGGCATCTCTGAATTTTTGTTGCTTGGTAACAGGCAGAGGTGGGCTGTTGCCTTCATGTGCTGATTTTGAGTTTCCTGGAAGCATTTCATGAGCCATTTTTGGAAGCATAACGCTAGTTTTGGCCCTATCCAGGAGGACTGCTCTTGTGTTTTATTCATTTATTTAATTTATTTATAGCCCACCTTTCTCCCAGTAATGGGACTCAAGACAGCCACATATTTAAACAATACAAGCTAAAAACCATGCAAAAGTAAAAAAAATACAAGTAAATTTAAGATTAAGCACTGCACAGGATTAAAAACTCAACCCTCATGGGTTTACAAAAGCCTGGCAACACAAAATGTTTTAACATGCTGCTGGAAGGAGAGCAAGGGCGGAGCCATCCTGGCCTCTCTAGGAAGAGTTCCAAAGTCTGGGAGCAGCCACCAAGAAGGCCTTCTCCCTTGTTCCCAACAAATGGGCCTGAGAAGGTAGAGGGATGGAGAGAAGGGCCTCTCAAGATGATCATAGCACTCTAATAGGCTCATACAGGAAGATGCAGTCCTTAAAATAACATGAACCCAAGCTGTATAGGGCTTAATAGATCAAAACTAGCACTTTCAGTTGTGCCAGAATTGGACCCTCAGCCAACGGAACTGTTGCAACAAGGGGAGTTGTGTGCTCCCTGTAGTTAGCAACCTGCCTGCAGCTTTTTGGACCAATGGAAGTTTCTGACTACTTTTTAAAGTAAAATACATTATAGTAATCCAAACAAGCTGTAACTAAGGCATGTGTCTCTGTGGCCAGATCCAACTTCTCCAGGAATAGGCACAGTTGGTGCACTAGCTTCTGTTGCGTTTAGTATAAACCAGGATGCTTTTCCCCCCTTTTCAGGCCTTTGATTGATGTCTTTGACTTCCGGTATTTTCTTACTATTCCCTATGAAGAATGCAAGAGGAGGAGAAGGTAGGTCTGTTTTCACAAAAATAAACTAGCAAATATTTTTGTTGAACTTTTCCCATTCAGGGTTAGAAGGGTTACTTTTCGGGGGGCTACAACTCTCAGAACCCAACCAGCCAATGTAGCTAATTGTGATGCTGGTTGGAAGTGAGCAGTCAGTTTCTGGGTGTTCTGCTCCAAACCACAACTTTTTCAAGCTCTGGTTCTAGCATGTGAAGAGTCACACTGAGGTGACTGAATACATAGATGGACTGATTTAGAATCATGGATTTGTAGACTTGGAAGGGACCACAAGGCTATAATTGCTGGAATTTGACAGGGTTAAGGTGACTTCTAAATTACTACACTGACAAGCCCAAGTTAATTTTTCTCTCCCCCTTTCTGTCCAGTTCAAGGAATTACACTGTACCAGATCCCCCTGGTTTGTTTGATGGTCATGTCTGGCCCATGTATGTCAAGCACAAGAAACTAATGGAAGACATTAATGTTGATGCAGGTAAGTCAAATTGGCTCCTAAACACCTTTCCTCATTAATGTGATCTTTTATTCCACTGGTTATTTTGTTGCTGGGAACCCCCCAAGACCTAACTCAAGATTGAAAATAACAATAATACCACCTGATGATGATAATACAATTACAAATCCATTAAACCTTCCCTCAGACATACTGGAGGGGGAGGGGGAGACTTTTCTCCTGCTTCTTCCTGCAAGTTTGTGCCTGGAGCAGATTGAATGGCAATGTGCAGGCCAAGCCAGCCTTTGCCTTGGCTCCTGTCACGTAGCCGCTACTGCAGGCAGGAGATGGGCTGAGCAGCCTTTAAGCCTTCATGGATACCTCCCCCCCAGTGAGGACATCACGGCCCCCTGGGGGTCCCTGGACCACAGGTTAAGAACGACTGTTTTATTCCATCGAGCTGGTGATGAAATGTGTTTCTTTTTTATGCTTATACCTTCAGTGACAGTGTTCCCAGGATGGTTTAAAGCTACAAACTGTTAGTGTTATATAAACAGTTTTACTGTGCTGTAACAGTTGGTTAATAAAACTTCATATTTTATTTCCAGTATATGAATTGCAGCCTTGAATTACAGTTGTCCCTCCATATCCATGGATTTGGCACCCACAGATTTAAGTATTCACGGCTTGAAAATACTCTTTAAAAAATAATAATCCAAAAAGCAAACCTTGATTTTGCCATCTTATATAAGGGACACTGTGCCATTGCATATAATGGGACTTGAGTATTCACGGATTTTGGTATCCATGGGGGGTCCCGGAACTAAACCCCAGCGAATATGAAGGGACAACTATACATTCTCATTAGACTCATAGATTTGGAAGGCACCGTAAGGGCCATCTAGTTCAAGTCCCTGTCATGCAGAAATAGAGAGCTAAACAGCTGCTTAGTACAGAGGACCCTCAGTATCTGCTGGGGTTTGGTTCTAGACCCCACTGTGGAGACCAAAATTCATGGATGCTCAGGTCCCATTATGTACAGTGGTGTAGTAAAATGACACCCCTTATATAAAATCATAAACAGCAAGGAATGCTTTTTGGATTTTTAAAACTTTTTTGAGCTATGATTGGTTGAATCCATAGATGCAGAACCCATGGATGTGGAGGGCTGACTATATCTGTTGCCCTTTTGCAGCTTCAGGTCTTTGTGGCTATAGGAGGAAAATGAACTTAACTTCATTTTTCATGGCCTGTGATTCCCTATGTCCAGATTCAGGCAAGTTTTCAGATTGGGAACAGGAGCAGAGTGCAGTGTGGTCAAGCCACTTGATTGTCTTTGACAAGGAGCAGACTGATTTGATTGCCTGAAGCCAAGCTGGGAAACACATGGCCTATTGCTGCAGACACCCTGCCTGTTTTTGCAGCTCATAGATTCCCTCCACCCAACCTGGTCCATCCCAAAATGTCCAAAGAACAAGTGATGATTCTTTTCTTCTGCAAGACACTAGGCCTGCCTTTGGTATGTGTAAGTGGGTGGGAAGATCTCTTGTGCATTCTCAAATAATGTGAGAAAGAGGATGTGTCCCACAGTGCGCCCCTGGGTGGCAAAATTGGCCCCAGAGCTTGGCCAGCCCAGGACTAGATGTCATTTACCCATTGCAGATGAGTAGTGGTAGCTAGTATTCAATGTATTGGCTTGTTAACAAACTGCAGTTTTAACAAGCCACTGTTTGGCAAATCCTGGATGTGGCAGCAAGCTGGAATTCATTGCCATCCAAGAAAGGAAGTGTTTAATCTCCCCTTGCACATGAAAGGAAGAGGGGGCTAAGGCTCCTGCATGTGACATACATATGAATTTGGTTTGTAGTGACAAAATGAGTCCTCAAATGATTGACTATACAGTCCTCCCTCCACATTCGTGACCTCCACACTTGTGGTTCCGCATATTCGTGGTTTGCCATGAGGGGAGGCCTGGGAAAGCAGGGGGAAGCGACCGCGGGGCCTCCAGAGGCTCCGTGGTCGCTTGGGGAGGGTGGGGGGAAGTGACGGCGGGGAGGTCCCGAGGTCTCTTTGGGAGGGAGGGGTGAAGTGACGACGGGGCCTCCGGAGGGCAGGGAGGGGGGAGGCGGGAAGCGATGATGGGGCCTCTGGAGGCCTCGTGGTCGCTTCAGGAGGGCGGGGGAGGGCTGTCATTATTCATGGAATTTTCACATTTGCGGGGGTCTGCTGAACCTAACCCCCATGAATGTTACGGGATGACTACTGTATTTGTCAAGGTTCATTAATATAAAAAGGCTCCGGCATGAGAGCTCTGCAGATGGTAAGAATCTACATTTTTCCTAGCTTGCGTTGGCCTGATTTTAATATGTGTTGGTTATGAAAATCTGTGCCTGTCAAGCACAAAAATAGAAGTACTTAAAATAACTGGATTATTTCATCAATTTAAAAAGCGAGAGTGCTGAACATAGCAGAATTACACCCATCTTTAAATGCTGTGGCTTATATTTCAGTTCATTTGGATGGGACAAAATCAAGGGAGGAGCTCTTTAATGAAATCTATGGACATATCCAGAACAACTTAGAAGAACGGATGAAGAGGCTGGTAAGAAAGGCATTTAATTGTGAGGATGGAATTTAGGCCCAGATGCTACAGCTCTGCATATGCAGCTCCACATTCTCTCACTGTCCAGCAGCTGTCAAGCTCCTGCTGCCGTCTTAGACTGGTGAGGAGCAGGTTCATACCATGAAAAAGCACCTGGCTTCAGTTTGGTCAGGAGGAAGGAATGAGTGTGTCGGCTGTTTCTTTCCCCCAGGAGTTCAGAGTAGCAGGTTCTTCATAGTCTGAATCACCTCCTTCGCACCCCACCAGTAGGCAACAGCAGTGGTAGGTTTTTGGACCAAGCATAAGTCTGTTTATTGGGACATAAGCAATAAAGTGTAGACCCAGTTTCTAAAAGCTAATACAGAGAAACACAACTTTGTTTGAAATAATTGTATGTCCTTATTCTTTGCTCTATCCTACTAAAGTCATGAACTCCCAACTACTTTTAAGAGTGTGATAATCTGGTTACTTAGGTTTGCTGTAGTTTTTTTCTGGGCTGTGAGGCCGTGTTATGGAAGAGTTTATTCCTGACGTTTCGTCTGCATCTGTGGCTGGCATCTTCAGAGAAAAACTTCCAGAACACGGCCTCACAGCCGGAAAAAACCACGGAAAACCTATGGATGCCGGTTGTGAAAGCCTTCGATTTCACAACTTGGTTACTATTGGAAACTTGCATTTCATTCTAACCCTCTATTTAATGTGTTTATAAAGCAGACACTCACACTAGATTTCTTCTTTTTACAGAATTAGACAAGTGGCTGGAGGATTCTTGTGAACTAGAAGATATTTGTTCACTAACTTCTTTTTTTTTTTACACATGCCTGGCTTGGCAGTAAAGTTCCAACTTCTGTGAAGATGTTTCGTTTCTTGATTAAAAAAAAATATTTTTTTTTTTTGCTGACATCAGTCTCTAAAATGTGGTCTTCATTAAAAATCATTTACCATCCATACTGTTTCTGAGACTTCATTTGTGCTTTTTATTAATGCTAATCTATATTTGCATGAAACAACCATGAGACTGTAATGAATAAACTATCCAAAGCAGTAATTTTCACTGGTTTGTTGTTAATCTCTTATTTAAGAATGCTGGAGGATCACTAGGCCAGACTGTATTCTTCTAACCTATTATTGCCAGTTTTTAGCAGCAGTGACTACACTACACTGTAATGACACCTGACTGAACCATTTCTAAGATTTTCACACCAGGGCTAAAAGCCCTGGTTTGTCCCGCCACCTCCTCTCCCATTCCTGCAACAGAATGGAAGTAAACGTTTGTACACTTGCCTCCATTCTGCTGCAGGAACGGGTGTCCTCCTTCCTTGCCTGGCCAGCCGTAAATGCAGCTGTCGTAAGGCTGCTTTTACAACTGGCTGGGGGAAATTCCAACGAGCAGGATGGAAATTCAAATTACGCCCCCCCCCCCCAGCTGTCAAATAATAGAATATTTTTTTAAATTTTTTTTTAAATACACGTAACCTGGGGAGGGGGGCAGGAAGGGTGGCACTTATCTGGATGTCCCGATCTTTGTAGGAAGTGCTCACCACAGAGCTCCTCTCCCATCCCTGTCATTCCAGAACAGGGATGGGATCCAATTTGCACACCTGTGTTCTGTTACAGAAATGGAACCGGGTGCTTAATAACAACTTTTCCCCATGAATACTATAACACGGGGAGAAAACAGAATGATGACAATTAGGGAACGGAACAGGGTCAATGTAATCCGAAAGAAAACTTTCCCAATCCTGTTCTGTTCCTGCCACAGGATATATAGCCTGTGTGAAAATCTCCTAACAGCTTTGTAAAGTAGACCATGATTACTGCAGTTGTAAGGGATGGAGATTATGGCTAAGGGACAGCTGTTCATTTAAGACTACCTAAAGTTCATGAGTGAAGTAACTTTGGATGTGGGCCATCCTGCACTAAATCTTGACTATGCCAATATACAACACAGTATGATTTCATAGATTGCTACTATTGAGTCCTAAGTGAAGTGCTAAAAACAGCTGTTGACAGTAGCTTGCCCAGTAGTTCTTTGCCACTTGTAGCCAGAAATGATAAAAATACACAAAACACATTGGTTTTCAGAGGAGTCTGAAGTTGAGGAGGCACGGCCTTAGAAACTGTTTTATTGATACCGATTGTAAAACTACAGAATCTGAATGCTTCTTAAAAGCTTGTGCTCTGCTGGTGTGCTTTGTAAGCTCTCATGGAAATCACTTCAACCCCAGGTGTAGCAATTTTCTTATTGGAGCTGGTCCTCCCCAATACCCCCTAGGAGGCAAAACAGAAAATATATTAAATGGGGATAAAACTCACTGGTCAATCATACTTGTCAAATAAATGTTCAGTTTCATTTGTACACTCCTGCCCTACAGGTCTCCTTTTAAGAATATACATATGAAACAAGGAAAAGTGTACCGGTAACCTAAAGAAATAGGAGGTGGTTTTGCCGATTCCTTCTTTTGAAATTGAGCCTACAGCGCCTAGTATTTGTTGGTGCCCTCCCATCCAAGTACTAACCAGGGGTCTGTCTAAATGGTGAAAATACCCCTCATGGAATTCACTGGGAATCCTACCTGTCTAAGTAGGATCTAGTGCCAATCCACACTATTCAGAAGGAGGGAGGCCCAAAATGGCAAAAACAATGAGCTAAAAGCCTTAGCAGATTTCCCCATACTTTTCCCACAAACTGCAAGGTGGGTGTGCATTTTTGCTCATGTGGACTATCAAACAAGACAAAACTCAAAGGGAAGCACAAAACTGACTGGCTGGGTGAGAACAGGGCAGGATTTGTTAGCAGGGCAAGCGCCTGCTGCCACCATGTTGGATTTTCGCCTTAGCGATCACTCGCTAAGGCGATAAAAAGGATCAGTATCTTATGTTTTGCTTTGGAGAATCGCTCTATCGCACCAGCACACCTTGGGATGACTTTAAAAAAACCTGGCGGTGGTGAAGAACTAACATGAGTAAATCACTTGTGGCCGCCATCAGGAATGCAAGGCTTATGGAAGCTTCCAACACCAAAAAAAGAAAAAAGAAAAAGGGGGACATGTTGCTGCTGCTGTGAGATGCCAATACTATGAGGGATTTGGGTTCCCCCCCCCCGCTTGTGTAGGTGGGCCCCAGGGTTGACCTTGCTTTGCATCCGAGAACAGACAGGATCTTGTACCTTTAAGGTGTCGCTATAAATCTTGCAGCTTGCTAAATATAATAGCAGTTCAGTCTTTCCACAGACAAGAAAGAACTTGTCTAAGGAAAAGTCACTATTCAAGCCAAAGCCTACCTATGTAGTTAACACACATTGAGTTTATAGTGGTATGCAATCTCTATAGTGGTATGCAAATCTTTGAAGGGATGGTGTACTTAAAAGGCACTGGGGCCCTTTCATGTTACACAGTTATTTCCCTGGCATGTCAATATTCTATGGAATCCTGGGATTGGCAGTTTGGGGAGGGATATTTAGATATTTTCTACCAGAGAGCTCCAATGCCTCACTAGACTACAAATGCCAAGATTCCATAGGATGTATCCATGGCAGTTAAAGTGGAATCATGGTGCTAGAACTGTGTATGTAGTGTGAAAGAGCTCTTGGGTTTGTTTTTGTATAGGTTGCGTTCTTGTGGCATAGAGCAGGGCTGCAAAACTCATGACCATGGGTATACATCTAATCCCTTAGGAGTACAATGCATCTCCTGCCCATTTCCTGCTGATATCATCACCCCAGACAGTTCTTTCTTTTCTATAGCTAGGAAAGGAATATTATTATCCTCAGATCTGCTGGCCAGAGAGGGACTCTAACCCTGCTCAGCAAGGCAAAAGTATTGCTGGGATATGTGCATGCACATATAGCCCTTGTCACATGAGTCCATTCAGGCTGAAATGTTTGCGCACCTTTGCCTTGCAAATAAAAGATTATTTTTTAAATGCTGTAATACTTACTTCAGTAGCCCATGCCAATAAAGAAAAGGCATCATATTAGCTTTCATGTGAAAACTTATCAGCCGCTCCTTGCTCTGGTCAATAGGAAATGTTTCTAATGGTTGAGCGTTGTAATCAAACTCTGCTAGGATTGCTCTGTTGTAGTTCGTTACCAAGGGACAGGATGTATACCCGTCGTACTAGAAAAACATTTGATAATGTACATTTTAATCAACAGAACAAAATTCCAGGGTGCCTTGAACATTAGAAAGCAATTTCCAGAATTCTATACTGGCTTTCAATCCAGGATTATTCCTCAAAGTTGCTTAAATACAATATGCTTGCATTAAGGTGACCTGTATCCCTTCTGCCACACCACACCCTATGCAATAAGCCAGTTTCTGTGAGAGTTTTGTGGCTATCTGTAGTTTTTCACTTTATCTCACTACTGGCAAAGAGGTGTTCCATACTCCTTATTCTGTTCCAGTGCACCTCTCCACCTGTAGTTCCCATTTTCCAAGGATGAGGAATGAAAAGTTGCCCATTGCAGCTATCTTTCAAGGCAAGCTCTGTTGGACAACATCAGTTTGCCTGTAGTACAAACTGAAAACTTTTAGAAAGCCCCATATCCGAGAAATAAAAATTTAGCACAGGGTCAGGAACTGTGTGGTCCTCCAATATTGTTGGACTGCACTTAAGCAGCATTGTGAATGGTGAGTCATGCTGGGAGTTACCATCTAACAACATCTGAAGGGCCACACAATTCCCATTCCTAGTTTAGTATATACTAAAACAGAAGGTTTGGTGTTTTTATACCAATAATCCAATAATCATTGTACTTGTATTTTGACAATGTTGCTTACATATAGTATCATAGAGTTGGAAGAGACCATAAGGGCCATCTAGTCCAACCCCCTGCCATGCAGGAATACATAATCAAAGCATGCCCAACAGATGGCCATCCAGCCTCTGTTTAAAAACCTCCAAAGTAGACTCCACCACAGTCTGAGGCAGTTTATTCTACTTCCAAACAGCTCTTACTGTCTGTCAGGAAGTTCTTTCTAATGTTTAGGTGGAATCTCTTTTCCTGTATGTTCATCATATATCCTTGTTCTTATGTCTGAATATGTTATACATCTACTAATGATTAATAAATTTAGGGTACAACTGCAGTTTATCAGAGAGATGAAACCTTAATTCAGCTTTCCTCAACTGAGCACTCTCCAAATGAATTGGATGACAACCCCAATCATGGACAGTGGCTGCACTGCCTTGGGATGATGGGAGTTGTCATTCAACACATCTGAAATATGCAAGGTTAAAGAAGGGTGTCTTAGTTTAATACATGTGACTGTTTATGCACGTAGTGATCTCATTCATATGGCACTATAGAAGTAGTCTCTAAAATGCTGTAGGTGGAGATATTTAAAGGAGTGAGAAATAAACTAGGTTTATATAAAATTTGACAGTACCCAGTAAACAAATCTCTTTGCTTTTTGGGCTGAGAGTACTTCAATCTGTAGATTCTAAAGTTTAGAAGATTAAAGAAAAAGGACTCAGAATGTGCTGAATAATCCAACTTAATGCATAGTTAGTAGAATATTTATAAAAGCACCCAATTAAAAAAAAACTCTGAAGATAAGTAATAACTACTCATTTTAAGGACAAATTCACAGAGATAGGCAGATTACCTTCTTACTTGGGGTTTTGCCCTTCATTATGGAAGAAATGGTTTTATCAAGTACACCAGACTGGCCAGCTACGGAAGAGATAAAGAGTTTCTTAGATTAGGACTGTAGTGTTTTCCTGATGTTCTAGTAACTGTCAAAACAAGCTCTTAAGCCTTTTAATATTTAAGTTACACTCATGAAACAATTATCTAGATAAGCCTTTCTCAACCTTTTTACCCTGGTGGAACACTTGAAACAATTTTCAGGTCTCAGAGAACCCCTATTTACAAATTATTATATCTACAGCTCAAAAAAAAAAAATTCCCCCTCCAGTCTCAGTATCTCACGGAATCCCTAGCAACCTCTTGTGAAATCCTAGGATTCCAGGGAACCCTGGTTGAGAAACCCTGATCTAGATACTCCCATTTCTTTTATATTCTGTAAACAGATGGAAATACAAGAAAGAGGGAATTCCTTTTCTTTATTAACATTCTATTGGAATAGCATACTTCATCTGATTTTTTGTTGTACAGTTGGCCCTCTGTATTTGGCATTCATGGATTCCACCATGCACGCCTTCAAAAAATATATTGAAAAAAAATATAAATAAATTCCAAGAAGCAAACCTTAATTTTGTCATTTTATATAAGGGACATTATTTTACTGTGCCATTATATATAGTGGGACTTGAGCATCCACAGATTTTGGTATCCACAGGGGTCATGGAACCAAATCCCCCAGCGGATACCAAGGGCTCACCATATTGCAAACATGTCTATACTTCTTCAAAGTGCTTTACAATAACCACTATAGAACTGCAATAGAAAGAAATTAATTCTGCCTGCTGTTACACCATTGCATTTCACTTGCATATTTGCAAGTGTTGCACATTAACAGCCAATTTGTTCCATTAATTTATTCACAAACACACAGGCCTCAATCTAGCTAAATTTATTGTATACACCGCTGCAACCAAGGACATTAATTTTTGTGACTAACACACACCATTGTTTCAACAGGGCATGTTAAAGATTAAATAGAAGCACAGTAGCAAGCTTTGCTTTAACAGAGATAGTATGAAATTAATGTCCAACACTTCCAGGTTGTTGCTGTTGTTTTTAAGCAAAACTAAGAATTTCAAATACCTGTCTGGGAAAGGCTGCTAGCCAAATCCTGAAGAAGGACTGTCAGTGGGGGAAATAGAAAAAGCAGGGCTAGTTTCCGTAGAAACCAGTTTCATACATCTAATTTTAACTGGATTAAGTCCTTTACACTAGAGTAATCTCCAGTGACTTCAAGGGAAAGTTATTTTCAAATAAGAGTGTGCAGGAAACACAGCCTCATAGGAGAATCAATGCAAGCTATAATTTTACAGCCTGCCTGCTCAGTTTAAATATGAATAACATTTTGTCTCTGAGTTCAGATCAGGTGACTGGGAGTCTGTACAGGACATGAGATGCTTTTAATATTGACAGTTATCTTTTAGTTGGCATGTGCACTCACATGACACTAAACAGCTGTGCAGACCTTAATGAATTTGAGTATATTTTGATAACTGAAATAAAAAGCTGCCCTGTTTCTTTCACATGCTTTGCACAATGAAATTTTATTATCAAAATTCTTTCCTGTATGCTTGACTCAGATTCGATTCAGCCGTACACACTTTTTAAAACCACAGCTTAATTGGGATCTCTATAATTCCAGCCTCAGATTAGGAAAAAAAGGTTTCTTCCAAGTGCAACAAAGTGAGACTCTGTTTTTAAAATCAGTTTGGGATTTGGCTTCATCTGTATTAAAACATGAGTAACCAAAAGGAACCTTACCTATTGCTGCAGCTGTCTTGGAGGTTGGTAGGTTGGTGCAGTCCCCAATGCCAAACACATTTGGGTATTTCTTATGTTGCAATGTCTCCTTGTCTATATCGACCCAGCCAGCTCCATCAGAAACCGGACTGTTCAGAAGTACTTTGGGGGGTCCCATGGGTGGGGTGACATGAAGCATTTCATACTAGTTACAGAGAAACAGTCTGAATGAAAAGGAACCTGATCTTGTAGCAAGCTGAATGGTAAAATGATCTGGTCTTGGTCAAATTCTTTTGCTTTGCAGGATGGGAAGGGTTGGTTTTCTTGCCTAAGTTCTGGTAACCGTATTTCCTCTTCACCAATGACCCTTCACACCTCCACAACAGCCAGCCTCTTTCACACTACAGTTACAGGTAGCCCCTAGTATCTACGGAACCAATATCCATGGTCTCAGTTATCTGAGGGGCACAAAATAGGGGACACATACCATAGAGTTGTGCTGGAAAATGCCTGGAGGGATTCCTCTCTAGGAATTGCTTGGACATCCAACACAAATCTACGGCATGTTTGTACAGGAGGTCCTTTATTTTAATAGGGTTTGCTATTATCTGTGGTTACACATATACAAATAAGTCTAGGAACGTATCTAGGAACGTATCTCCCATTGATATGGGGAGGCAACTTGTATAGCACTTTGAAACCTCTTTGTAGGTATCAAACTTTAGTTTCATGAGAGATTTGGAATTCTCCACCAGAGAGCGCTAGTGCCTCACCAAACTACAAATCCCAGGATTCATCCCTGGCCATTACAGTGGCACCAAAGCACTGTAACTTGATAGTGTGAAAGGGGTTCAAGTTTGTGTGGAGAAAACTGTCAGTTGGTCATACCTGGAGATGAGGATTTTTTCTGTATAAAGTTTTATTTTATCTTAACATTCCTGTAAACCATGGATGGGCATAGTGTGGCCCAAGGGCCACATGCTCCCAACTCCATCAACATTAAAAAAAAAATTGGTGCAATTACTGAGCAAGTTTTACCCCCACAAGACACAACCCAACCAAAACATGTTAAAATGCATGAAAATACCCCCCCCCGCAACAAACATCCCAGAACCCTGTACTATTCCAAATACCTGTTTTCATCTGTAGTCCACTTCCTGTCATCACTTTGAGAAAGACTGCTGAGGAAAACAGGTATTGGGGCTTGGTGTGCCAGGCAGTGGTCCCTAGGGGGGCAGGATTGGCCTCAGGGGATCCTGGCCTCTTCTAGGCTGCTGGCCATTTATTATATTTATTGTATTTATAGTTTTAAAAGTGATTTTAGATTAGTTGTTTTAATTTATATTTGTTTAATGTTTTTTTATGGGGGAGGGTGGGAGTGGGGGTGTTTAGGGATTTTATTTGTATTGTATTTTAAATTTTGTAAGCCGCCCCGATTGTTTTAACAGAGGGGCGGGGTATAAATAAATATTATTATTATTATTATTATTATTATTATTATTATTATCTGGCCCCTACGCAGTTGCCCTCCCCTACTATAAAGTTTTGTGGCATACGTGAAGCCTCCACCACATTTTATCCTGACAACAATATTACAAGGTTGGTTAGAATGAGAGAGAATGGCACCTTATGAAAATTGACTCTCGCCAGTCATGGAGAACAGGGGAAAAGTTAACAAGAGGAAGCTAATGGACTGGGACTTAATTCTTTGAGGCTTCTTCCTCCAACAAAGGTAAAACCCTTTCATTTTATTTCCTGGAGTTTTTAAAAAATAGTGAGGGGTAATGCGCATTCCTGCTCATTGGAACAAGCAACAGAATTGATGCACTTTCCCAAAGGAGCAGAAGCTGAAAGCTGATTGGCTGGACAAGTATGGGGGAATGGGACTTGCTAACAAGGCAAGCGCCCGGAACCACTGTGTTCTATTTCGCCATAGCGAGCGAGCGCTAATGCCATAAAATGGGGGTTTGGGTTTTTCCCCCCCACTTTTCTGTTAAGGTGAAATATCATACTCTCGCACCTTAGATTTAAAAAAAAATACTAGTCGGCGATGGTGGCGACAACTGGTGAGAATAAAAACACGAGTAATTCACTCGTGACTCCCATCTTGATTCATAGGCATGCCTGTTTGCACAGCAAATGTGGATAGCTTTGCATGCCTGTGATCTACCAACCCTCCCCCCAAAAACACATTAAGACAAATCGCAGCTGCTACAAGTTGCCTTTACTATGGAGCAAATTTTTGCCTCATATAGACAACCCCATGGTCAAAGTAATTTAGCTTTTTAAACATAAGCACTTGAAAATATTGCAGTTGCTGACCTGATAAACCTTTGTTTCTCCAGCTTTGTCCAAATTCTCAAAAACTGCTTCTTGTTTATCAGCTCGAACTTCCACAAGGTTGTGCCTGTAGTTAACGGTGATGTCCCTTGTTTTGATAATCTCTAGCAGAGCATCTGCATATTTCTGAACACCAAAAATCACTCCGAGGGCAGTATTGAAGATTATGTTCGCTTTGGGCCGTTTTCCAGTCTATTAGAATAAAAACAATACTAGTAGAGAATAAGTGATTAAAGGATTGGGTTTTTCACTATCCTATACAGTGCTAGCATGGTGTAGTGGTTTGAGCATTGGACTAGGACTCTGGAGACCAGGGTTCAAATCCCGCTCTGCCATGAAAACCGACCGGGTGACCTTGGACAAGTGACACCCTCTTAGTCTCAGAGGAGGGCAATGGCAAACCCCCTCTGAATAAATCTTGCCAAGAAAACCCTGTGATTGGTTTGTCTTAGAGTCACCGTAAGTCAGAAACAACTTGAAGGCACGCAACAACAACAACACACAGTGCTATGTATAATGTGCAAAGCCAAACACAGTAGACAGAGTTCTGTTCTCATAACAGCAAATAATAGTCAAATCCTGTTGTTAGTTCCAACTAGAGTAGACTCCACTGAATTAATTGGATTTACTTCCATGCTGACTTGCCATTCAACAATTCATCCAACAGACTTACTCAAGTTGAGTCTAACCAACACAATTTTGCTCAGTCCCTTCAATATGGTTCACAGTGCACCCATCTTTCCTTTAAGAAGCTTGTGAAATACATAATTTTAAACACTCCCAATTTTGGGAGAAAGACAGGATATTGATACTAATATGTAAAAGGATCTTGTAGCATCTTTGAGACTGAGAGAAAGTAGTTGGTAGCCTAAACTTATGTAGACTTAAGTCTACTTCATCATACAGGACAGGGCCAGCCTGGATCTCAAGGGAAGTTACTTTGCTGCTGCAAATAGATTTGAAATTTTACTGCTCTTTGTCCCCAGTATTTTTAATATATATATTTTTAAAATGCAGAGCTGACCCTAAAGGGAGAAAGCCTCTTCTGATAGCATGTCTGCTGCTCCATAGGCCTGTGTGAGGGTCACCCATGACCTCATCACTATGGCATCATGTGGGGACCTTCTTAGATGCCCTTGTGATTGATGTGCAAGACTTCATTCATCTAATCTCACCACCATCTTTGAATACCAGCTGCCATCACAGACACTGTGTGTCTGAACCAAGGCATTCCAATAACCCTTATGTAGTGCTCTCAAAGGCACACGTGTGTAACACAAAAATAATTTATTAACATAAAATTAAAGACTTAAGTATTTAACACATCTATAGCCTGACTGACCCTAACTCACTCACTCTAATTCATATCTCTCATACTCATATTTCCAACTTTGACACTCATCTCTCTCATCCTGTCATATACACCAGCCTTTTTAAAATCTCTCCAAACATTTCGTCCATCAGCCCTCATTCCATACTCTCACCTCCTCTCAACAGAATCTTACCTTATTACATATCCTATTCATGACATCCATAGCTATATTTAATCTAATGCACACAACAACTTTTAAAAAACAAAAGTCCACAAGATCTCAGCCTGCACAATTTAAAAGAGGGGGGGCATGCTTCTTTGGGCTTGTCTACACAGACTAAATACCCCATCTTGCCCCCATCTCAGAGCCCTGCAATCCATATGTTGCAGGGTATATGCCTTGTTGTGCCCCCGGGCAGTCCTCACCACTCCCGGGGTAGATATGGGGCTGAGATGTGGGGGTAAGGAGGGCCATAGCCCATTAAAACATTATAAAATAATACCCAGACTGAGCCCTGTGTATCCACAGGAGCCCATCCAACATGTGACCAGGGCTGGCCCATGCAGAAGGCCTTCAGACACATGTTGTGGGTTACCTTCCTGCCTCCGAGTCAGCAAAGAAAATGGCAGTGGCTGCAGTGATGGGACGGCATTTCTGTTCGGACCCCGTCCCGTTTTGTTGAGGTAATGAGGGAAGAATGGGCCAGCTCTGCAGTCAGGATATGCTGGCAGGGAGCCAGCGTATCCTGGCTCGCGTAGATGAGGCCTTAGTTTAAAACCATTTTAGGCAGATTTAGGACTTTTTCGGACGTTTAAAAAGTAACGCAAGCAGCCTCGTCAGCTTGCGAGGCTGCTGCGCTGCAAAGCGTCAGTTTCGGATGACGCTCGCCCCTGCCGGTACTGTTGCGGTACCGCAGGGAGAGTTGAGCGTCTTATTTCCCTGATTTTTAATCACAATCAACTTTGGTGAGTAAAAATCAAGGAAATATGATGCTCAACTCTCCCCGCGGTACCGCAACAGTACCACCAGGGGCGGGCGTCATCCGAAACTGATGCTTTGCAGTGCAGCAGCCTCGCAAGCTGACGAGGCTGCTTGCGTTATTTTTCAGCGTCCGAAAAAGTCCTTAGATATTCAATCAGATAACAGTCATTTCTTCAAGTGATTCAGATTTTCTTAACGGATGACAGCCAAGCAGACATCCACCCTCATTGTGGCTGAGATCCTACACTGCTTTAGTGCAGTGTAAACATCCACTGGCAGAGATACACTACACAGTGCCTATGCTGAATACTAATGGAGTGCAATGTTATGTGGATCAACAGTCAATGAGTATGGCTGACAACCCACTGTGCAGTTGAAATGCACAATCTGCAGAGGCAATGCATAGAGACAATGTGCATTCGTATGCTACTCTGTCTAACTTAATGTACTTCCACATGTGCAGAAGTCCTACATGTGCATGTGTTAATCATTGTTCAAAAAACCCCAAATCACTCTGCACAGATAGCACAACTTATGCCTGCATAAATCACTAACAGGATCCTGGCCCGTGTTAGTTAAAAAGCTTGTCAAAGAGATGTACCCTACTTTACCCTACTGATGTAATTGTGTAGCCGAACACTTGGCTCTTTTATATCAGAAAACTTCTTGCTACCTGCTGAGCTAACGATGCAAATCTGATAATTAGCTTTTGCCCCCAGCACTGGTTGGCCCATACCTTTCTGAAATACGCCTCCGACAAGTACATGATTTTTTGTGGCGCTCCGGCACACTTCACAGGGGTGTTCGGAAAGGTGAAAATGGCATTTCCTTCCTTGAAATCCTGCAGGGCTTTCCATGTCTTCTCTACTGTGTGGATGGAATAATTGGAACCTATTTTAGGTGTGTTAAAACCTTCAGGCAAGCCTTTGATCTGTAACAGAATAAAATTAGCTATGTAGTATTTACATCAAGGGTGTGGGCAATGCAGAGCAATAGCTTCCTTGGAACATCTTTCACTCATCTGAGGATTGCAGAGTATTTAGGGTCTACAGGAAAGCCTGCCTCAAACACACAGTAATGTCCTCCAACAAAAACGAATAGCCAGGGGACTGCCACTGCTACCGTCTTCACACCAGCCAGCATCTTCTGCCTGAAGTAGCTGCCTCACCTTGCACCCTTTCGTACTATACAATTATAGCACCATGATTCCACTTTAAACTGCCCTGGTTGTTGCAGGAAATTATTGGTATTTATATTAAGCAGAGTGAAGGACAGCCCCAATGCAATATGAGCTTGTGGTATAAAACAGGATAGAAATATGCAGGATGCTGTAGTAAGGTTAAAAAGCTAAACTTAGGTTTATTGGGGCAGAAAATACATTTGAGATAGGAAAATAGATAGATAGAAGCGAGTTATCTATCTTGGATACAAGAGTCTCTAAAAACTGACTCTCATGAGTGTGTGTAAGGCATCTTGAGGCTGTGCTGCCTCATGTTTGCTGGCTTCTCAGGCAAACAGTTGCAAAGCACCAAAACGTCTTGGAGGAAGAAGGGAAGTGACATCTACGTGCAAGTACATGGATCAATGAAGCACAGAGCTGAACCAAAAGGATAGGCATGCAACTCTAGACTTTCCCTCTGTCCCCAACTACCCTAAACAAGCATTGATGTTTCTTGACTTCCAACAGTTGCATCCTATGGTATCCTGGAAACTGTAGTTTGATGTGGCACTAGAGCTCTCTGGCCGAGGATTCTTAACACCTTTCCCTAAACTCCCAAACCTAGGATGCCACAGGACAGAACCATGGCAGTTAAAGTGGAATCGGAGTGCTACAACTGTATAATGTGAACAGTCTTACTGTGCAGTTACAGGTACTATTCAGCCCATCTGCCTGCTCAGTCTGCTGCCTGACTACTAACCCCCAATGGACAATTTCAAGGCCAGCCCTACCATTAGGAAGAGATGGCCACCTTTTGTGGCATCAGAAAAAGGCAGTGCACTGAGAAGACATTAATCTATCCTAATTGGATTGGATTCAGAATAACCAACAGCTTACTGATTTATGACCGTGTCTGGATCCAACCTGTTGTTTTTATACTATCAGAAAACAGGGAAAGATGCTGACAGAATTTTTGCCTCAAGTGCCAAGATAACTTTGTTGGCCTCTTGAATACTATCCACTTGGAAAGGACACCATTTGCTGTTCTGTCTCAGCTGGCAGAATATCTTGAGCCAGCTTTGCTCTTTTCTAAGAGGTCTTTGTCTTTAAACTATGCTTGGACTGAACAAACTCTCAAACAAAGGAGTGTTCTCTGTAAAGGACAGATGGCTATGCTAAGCTCCACTGTGAAACCAAACGGTTTTTTTAAAAATTCTGTGTCTCTACAACACAGGTGGTTGGAGTTTTCTCAGAGTTTGAAATGTTTATTTTGGGATCACAACTCCAGTCCAACAAAGTACCGTTTCCATCCTCTGGGTTTCCTACTGTTCCAAGATAAAAGGACAACAACACAGGGTGCCCTTAAGCACTTGACCCCTGGCTATGGTTTACACTAGCAGAAAGAGCTTTAGAAAAAACCGATATAAAAAGGTTACCTTCTCAAAATGCAGCTGGAGTCCAAGGGCAATTATCAGATACTTGTAAGATATCTACACCATGAAAAAAAAAAGTGGTTACATTAAACCTACTGACATTTGGCTCTTGCTATATGTGGTGTGTATGTGCCTGTTGACTTATGGTGATCACATGAATGTCATAGGGTTTTCTTAGGCAAGGAAGAGGTGGGTTTTACCAGTTTCTTTCTCTGAAATACAGCCTAGACCACCTGATATTCCTTAGCAGTCTCCCATCCAAGTACTAACCAGGGCTGACCCTGCTTAGCTTCCAAGACCAAGAGTATTTATGGCTCTTGCTGCCTATGGGCTAAATCCAGCTGGACTCATTCAATCAATGGATCTTACATGAGTGTTGACTCACCAACTTCTCATTAATTTAATGGGTCTAATGGTGAGAGTAATAACTGGATGTAGCCTCAACTCTGCTAACAGCTATTACTCAAGGAACAAGTGCTTTTTTTGATAGCTTGTTTTCAAGTACTGTACTTTCAGTCAATGCAATGCCTTTAAGAGTGATGTTATGGAGTCCCTATAAACCTATACAGTCCTCACAACATCAGAAATCCTGATTTCTAGCCCATGGATGGGGAACCTCCAGCCCTGAGGGGCAAACCTAGCCCCTGTGGACTCCCTCTGGGCTTCCTCAGAAAGGCTGTGATCCTTCCCACATGACACCATAATTTTGTGGTTTCCCAGCTTTTCTACTGTCTTTCCCCCCCCCCATTCCCCATTCTCCAAAGGCTTAGTTAGAAGGAGGAAGAACTCTGAGGCAAAATACGTTGGTACTTTTACTTCCACCCTTTTGCCTTTGACCCCACACATCACAGTAACCTGGCCTCCCATCCAAAACCTAATTTGGACTAAAACCTATCATGGCTTCCCATACTTGGTCTAGTGCAGGGGTGGAAACTATGTAGTCCAGAGGACACATGGCACCTACCAAAACATTCTGTGCACCCTCCCTGAGTCTGCCATCACTATATCTTTTTTTAAAGGGAGAACTACACCTCTAGAATCCTTCAGTTGCAGCAGTTTAGCAGCAATTTAGGTAGCCAACCCATTTTTGAGAAACTAGTCACTTTTGGTTTTGCCGTAAGTGACTGGCAAAGGTCTAACAATTACAAATTACCAGGGGGCAGACTTCAATTGAACATTAGACAGAATTTCTTGATAGCAAATGCAGTTTGGCAATGGAACCAATTACTTAGAAGGGCTTGTCTAAACAGTGAAAATACTCCTCATGGAATTCAAGGAGAATTCCATTTGTCCTAATGAGATCATGTGTTGAATTGCGGTATTTGGAAGAAGGACGGCCAAAACCTGCAAAAACTATGCTACAAAAGACTTTGGGACTTTTCCCGAATTTTTTAAAAGCTGCATGGGAAATTCGCTCCCCTGCTTGTTAGGACAACCAAATCTCATCGGGACACATTCCCAAAATGGATAGCTGATTGGCCGGACATGCGTGGGGAGTGGAGCTTCCCAGCAAGGCAGTGGCCAGAACCGCCATGTTGGATTTTCGCTGTAGCAATTGTGCACTGGGGTGATGAAACAGTCTCTTTTTTGTTTTGTATTTTTGTTTATTGAAGTAGAAGAGCACACTTTCACACCTTGGATTTCATTTAAAAAAAATACTGTTACGCAATGACAACTTTGGGAGAATAAAAATGTGAGTAATTCACTTCTGCCCACCATCTTGATTCACAGGTATGCCTCTTCGAATAGCAAACATGTATAGCTTTGCATACCTACAATCTTGCAAAAAAACAACAACGTGTAGACAAATGAAAGCTGCTGCAAATTGGCGTTACTGCACACCAATTCACATTTTACTGTCTCACATAGACAAGCCCCAGTGGTGGGATCTCTTTCTCTGGATATCTTCAAAAGAGGCTGCACAGCCACCTGATGGGGATGCTCTAGCTGGAATTCCTGCATTGAACAGGGGTTGGACTTGTGGCCTATGAGGCCCCTCTCACGTTATGATTCTATGAAGTCTCCAGTAGATCAGAGGAGTAGGAAATACCCCTTAGAACCTCTATGGCTGCTTGTGAAATGCCCTTACTTGTCATATGATTCTGTTGGCTTGGCTCCTATCTCCTAAAACAAAAGAGAACAGATTTGGTCTACCATTTTCATCAGTACCACTCAAAATGGTGGTTCATGGACCAGTGCTAGTCCATGAGCCATCAAGCTAGCAGTCCCTGGAGAGTTTCCAGAAAAGAAACAAACAACAGTAGACTATGGGCACAAATATAGTACTAGTCCCTGTCACACTGGGGAAAAAGTGCTGGTCTACCACATCACACAGCTTAAGAAGCACCGATCTACATTATATCACTTCACTATATCTTTGACGACGGCTTAATATTGCCTCTTAACTGTCCCTCCTCCAAGCTAAGCAGGTGACTTTATGTAAACCAGAGACAGGAACTGTATAGCCCTCCAGATGCTGTACTGCAACTCCCAGCATTCTTCATCATCAGCTATGCTAAGGCTGCTGGCAGTTGCAGTACAACAACATCTGGAGAGACCCTGTTGCAGACAATCATAGCAGACAACATTTCTCTGTATTTCCAAAGACAGGCCTCTATAGCATGACATCTCTGTTTGGCCCTCTCCCCTCCAGATATGCTTATACATGTAATTCAACAATTGAACTTACCTCCTACATACCACTTTATCAGTGCTATCTTATGCCTATTTACTCTGAAGTAAGTCATATTCAGTTCAGTAGGTCTTATGCCCAAGGTAATTGTAACCCAAACAATCAGTGCCACAAACAGAGGGCTACATAACCTCTGATCACCCCCCAGTTAAAACTTGCTTCTCCAGGCAAATTTAAAAATGTTCTTAAAGTAATAAGTTCCTATAAGGGACAGAACGTTCCTTTAAAAAAAACAAACAAATTCTGATAAAACTAAATGAATAGAAAATTTAGGAAAGAGTGGAGCTGCAATGGGTTACCTTTTGGTCATTCTCCAAATAGACACAGTTCTTGTCTGGATCCAGTTTTTGCACTCTGGACTGAATCCACTTTACCCCTGAAGGAATCACACTTGCTGTTGGACGTGAAGACGGTGCCAACTGTTTTGCCCCAGCCCCAACCAAAGTCCAGAGTGGCTGATAATAGTGGTTCTGAAAGACACAAGTAGAAGCAACAACATGCTATCTCACGATAAAAGCCGACACCAGTGCAAAACCATTAAATGATAATTTTTAAGAAGAACTAAGCACGGCCAGCCAAAGACGTATTGCTGCCTAAAGCAAAGGATAAGCTGGTGTCCCTTCCCCAAACTACCTACAGAAGTTCTACTGGCTTCTTCATCAGGCAAAAGATGTTTAAAAATAAAGAAAGAAAACTGACGATGTTGGCATTTCTAGTTTACAGAGAATTCTCTGCCAGAGAGCACTAGTGCCTCACCAAACTACAAAGCCCAGGATTCCACAGGATGCAGCCATGGCTATAATTGTGGAATTTGAAAGGGCCCTAGGTCTCCGTTTGGGCTCTGAAATCTCAGGGTCTAGGATGCTCCTGACCTGGCAACCATAACACCTAGTGGCTACACACTGGCTGAGGTATTCTGGGACTTAATGTTCAAAAAATTAAATTTGCCCAGGTCTATAAAAGAATGTATACGAGTCTACTTTATTAGTATTTAGAACATTCTTCCCTCTGGGGCAGCAAGGGGGAGTAAAGCCCCCTTTTACCTCCTGAGGTTCCACTATGGCCACGTTGTCAGCTCCCACTTTCCGCTTCATCCGTGCGCTCATGGTAATCCCACCGGTGCCTCCGCCAAGCACTAGAACTTCATAGTAATCCTTGGCAGCAGAGCTGGCTGTTGTATGCAGTTGGGATGAACTCATTTTTGGAATCCCTGTCCTCAGTAAAGGAACCAGAGGCCGGGCACAGGTGCAGGAACACATTAACCCAATGGTTGCCATCTTTGGCCAATGTCAACCTGTGAAATTCAATCCAGAAAGCACTGTGAACATGAGAAGGAAAAAGTACTTGGCTTTTTAATTAGTCTTTATTACACCCTTTCCACCAAGGAGTTCCTGTGACATATTTGAAGGGTTGCTACACTGATGATAGAGCAATTTTGTTCCGGGCAAATATTTTAACCAAACTGTATAAGAAGCTGCTGATGTTACTAGCTAACAATGCAACTGAGGGCTTTGGTAGGTGGTTGGCTCTCTTTTGTTAAGGATGTTAAGGAGAGTTTGTGAGACCACCCAACAAGAATGCTGTAGTGACAGATTTCATGCATCAGCAGCAGATATGACTAGATCGCCTCTGAGGTACCTTATAATTCCAGTTTGAATGGCTTTTCGCATCAGATGTGTATCAAATGGGTCATCTGTTACCCATCACTACGTAATAGGCATCTGTACTCAGAAAACATCTAGTAAAACCTTTCCTGATATGTACTAAAAGGAAAATATTTTGCTTCCTTCAGTATCATTCTCTTCTAGTGAAAACAACATCAGTCCAGATGGAAGAAATAGTTTTCACATATTTTGGGCAGAGGATTTTTGTATTTCTTTCTACCCCTTTGGTGAAAGGGAGTCCAGAACATAAAGCTTTTATATTCTTATCAGGAGTGACAGTGTAGGATACCATGGGGCCATCGACACTACAGAATTATAGTGCTATGATTCCATTTTAACTGCCATGGTCCCATCCTATGGAATCCTGGGACTGGCAGTTTAGGGATGGGCATTTACAATTCTCAGCCAGAGGTGCATTGTCTCACCAAACTACAAACCCCAGGATGGAACCATGGCAGTTAAAGTGGAATACAGTAGGAGCCCTGTATCCACTGATTCAATTATCCAGAGGACACAAAACAATATAGCACCATAGAGTATTCCTAGAAAATGTGTCCTCTGTAGCCATTTTCAAGGTCCTCCAAGGCAACTCTATGATATTTTAAACCCCAAGTCCCATTATTTTTAATGGCATTCACTATTATCCATGGTTTTCGGTAACCATGGGGACCCCCAGAACCAATCCCCAGCAGATAAGGGGGTCCTACTGTACAGGTCACTCCTTGCATCCACAGAACCAATATTTGCAGTTTCAGTTGTCCATAGGTGAAAAAAATAGGGACACATACCATAGAGTCATACTGGAAAATGCCTAGAGAGGTGTCCTTTCTAGGAATCGCTACGTTCTCTAATGCAACTCTATGGAATGTTTGCACCAGTCCTTTATTTTAATAGGGTTTGCTATTATCCATGGTTTCATTTATAAATGGTAAGTCCAGGAAACTATCCGCTGCAGGTAGGGGCAACCTGTTAACAGCACAATAATTCTGTAGTGTGAATGGGTCCTGGGTTTAGGGATGGTACCTTCTGGAATTCATTCAGGAACTACAAGACTGCAATACTGTCAGTGACAATAACTTTTGGGTTGATGTGGAGTACCACCACCACCATCATCATCGTCTTTATGATTATTAGTAACTTAGGAAACTGCATCATATCAGGTCAGGCAATTTGATCATCTAGTCCAATATCAGGCTTTGTAAAAGTTGCTCTTTGAAACTACCACTCCCAGAACAGTCCAGTCAACCAGGCCGCCTGCCATGCTCGATGGGGCATTCTGGGAGGGGTCATCCCCAAATTTAATTTCTACAAGCTCTGCCCATTATCATGTACTCTAACCTGTGGTAATAATGCAGAATTTCTGGTAGCCTTTTTTGACCACAACCCGCGACTCCTGTCTGAAATGCTGTACATCAGTGGTTCTTAACCTGTGGTCTGTGGACCCCCAGGGTGCTGGGATGTCCTCACAGGGCGTCTGTGAAAGCTTGAAGGCTGCTGAACCCATGTAACAGGAGCCACGACAAAGGCTGGCTTGGCTTGCACATTGCCATTCAATCCGCTCCAGCCACAAACGTGCAGGAAGAAGCAGGAGAAAAGTCTTCCCTCCTCTCCAATGCCTCTGAGGGGAAAGGTTAATGGGTGGTGTAATTGTACTATTATTGTTGTTAGGGTTTTAAAACTTGAGTTAAATCTTGGGGGGGGGGAACACGGCAACAAATAATATTTCAAGGGGGTCCCTAGTAAAGAAAAGGTTAAGAGCCACTGTTGTACATTCATTGTCCATCAAGATAGATTTAGATACTTGTGTCTAATACTGTAATTTCACAAATCCTCTGCAACCAATTGGTTTAGACTCCTGGCAGGAACAATATGTTCCTCTCCTTCAGTGGGGAAGAAAAAGCAGGGGGTGGGGGGAGGGATGGCCCAGCCCACTTTCAGCAATAGCTCAGCCCACTACACGTATATAAAGTCAAATAGATTACTCCTGAGGGAACCTGACCCTTCACACATGTATGTTCTTGCCTCAGGATTGGAAAAGTTTATATTTTGGACTACAGCTCCCAGAATTCCCCAACTGGCATGGCTGCCAGGGCAATTGTAAGAACTGCAGTTTGAAAATTCCACATTTCCCAAGCTTTGCCCCAGTTGTAGACAATACTAAGGACAAATGGACATACTTGCTTGGAAAGTTAGTTTTTGAAAGTTACAGTTGTCACTCCGTATCCACGGATTTGGTATCTGCAGATTTAAGTATTCATGGCTTGAAAATAGTCTTTAAAAATAATAACCCAAAAAGCAAACCTTGATTTTGCCAGATTATACTATATAAGGGACACCATTTTGCTATGCCATTACATATAACGGGACTTGCGTATTCACAGATTTTGGTAACCAAGGGGGGTCCTGGAACCAAACCTCAGCGAATATGAAGGGACGGACAAGTGTAGTTAGTCCCATTACTTGTTACGGTGGTTAAAAAGTAATTTGTTGCCATTATTTGTTACAGTGACCCCCCAAACCTCAGAGAATATGAAGGGACAAGTGTAGTTAGTCCCATTACTTGTTACGGTGGTTAAAAAGTAATTTGTTGCCATTATTTGTTACAGTGACCGCCCCCCCCAAAAGTAACTCTGTGTCTGACTCGCTGCATTACTGATTACAGTTCTGTAATTTACAAAAATCCTTAGGATTAATAAGGGAAAGGCACAAAACAGGCAGGGGGAGAAATCTGTCAAAATGCCATTTGAAGGTGACTTTGAATATAGCTATAATATATTACTCACTACACCAATAAAGAATCACTCATTCCCACTCATAACTTTGCTTTTGAAAGATAATTGGTTCATCCTTGTTCTTTCCAAGAAATCCCAGATAAGTACTGTAATTAGCTGAAGGTAACTTTGTTACTTGTAACTTGCTGCTTCCAAGAAAGTGAAAACCATTTCCAATGCTCCTATGAAGCAAGCTCTCCTCACGGAATGTATTCTGATTCTACTTTATGTGAAACAAACAGGGTGAAGTTTGGAGAAAACCTGTAGCATAATCTTTAATCAAAAGTAAGTACCACTGATTTCTGATTACAGTAATTTGCTCCCAGAAGTACATGCCGGTACAATTGCATATACATCAACTGCACTTGGGAATAAACTCATCAGTGCTGTGTGGTTGTTGATTTTAAAGTTTCAGTTTGTAACAGTCATTGGCCGTAACAATGTCTATGTGCTTGTACAAGAATCTAAGCAATTCACAGCTTTTTTTAAAAAAAGTGGACATTGGTTTGTGCACGATCCAAAACATGAGACTTGACAGAATCCACATGAGCGCTGGTCAAACCAAAAGCCAAAGAAGCTATTTGCTGTATAAATTCTTGACAATGAAACAGGAAACCTAATTTTATCTTCTATTTTTTCAGGTCTAACAAGTATCTATTCTTTTTTTTTAATTTTAATTATATATGTTTTAAAGACTCACTCCCTCTGAGCTTTTATTTTCACACAAGCTGCTGGCTTCTCCAAAAGTGAAAGGGTGAACACAAGGAAAAGGACAAAAATAGAGAAGGCATCCATGTTGTAAAAAAAATGACTCATTTTCTTTCATGCTGGACTGGGTCATCAGATACGATTTACTGTACACTTGTTCTATGTCTCAAGCTTTGCAAAGCATATTGTGGAATACTCACTAATTCATATTGATTTCTTTTAAATCTACTTAACTGTTATTTGCTGGCCATTATCAGAGTCTACATGTCTACATGAAGGGGAAAAAAACCCAATAGTAATAGCAAATTAGACTGTGGCCTATGAGTGGATTACTTGCGTTTTAAAATCTGCTGCCGCTGACCCTTAAAAAAACAAGAACATATTTCTATGGTGCGCCCAAGTGATATTTCACCTTTCCCCAAAAAGAAAGAGAAAAAAAGATAGCGCAAACCTCCATTTTCCTGCCTTAGCAATCACTCTCTAAAGTGAAAATCCAACATGGCGGCAGTGGGCGCTTGCCCTGTAGCCTTGCCCCACCCCCTGTGCTCATCCAGCCAATCAGGTTTGCACCGTGTCCTGCATGGGGAAGCATTTAATGTCGAATCGGTAGTCTTAACGGGCGAAAATGCACATATTGTTGGAGTTTTAAAAAAAAGTTAAGAAAAGCCGCAAAGGCTTTTCTCGTGTAGTTTCCCCTCTTTTTGGCCCCCCTCCTTCACAATATGACAAGACAATGCAGGATGCCATTAAGACAGCTCATCTTCTGAGCAAATTCTGTGAGAGGTATTTTCACTGTGTGGACAATTCCTTTTAGGTCTGGGGGAGTCACAAACCAGTGCACTCCAGCATCATCTGCATCATCGTTATTATTTTCATTTATATGCCACCTTTCTCCCAGAGTGGGACCCAAGGCGGCACAAAAGGAATCAATTAAAACTGGGCAATAAAGTTCTAAAGACAATTAAAATCACATTAAAACAGTATAACAGTATAAAATTATTTAAAAGCATACCAAAATTATATATAAATAAATAAATTGTGTAAAAAGCCCCCCCCCATCAATAATTACATTATTAAAAGCCTACTTAAATAAGAAAGTCTTTGCCTGATGGTGAAAGGAAAACAGGGAAGCGGCCAGCCTAGCCTCCCATGGAAGGGAATTCCAGATGCTGGGACCGGCCACTGAAAAGACTCTCTTGTGTCCTCACAAAGGGGCTTAGCATACTCGGAAGAAAAGCGGCAAAGCAGCAGGAACATTCTGTCTTCCCTGTTGCTTTACCGCATGATGTCAGTGCTCTTTTGTTCCGGTCCCGTGGGGGACCGATATTAAAACCATTCAGCGCTTTTTTCGAGTGGCAGAGCAAGAAAACATGTTTTTAAGCAGATGATTGGTCTTCCTCACTTCTCATTTAGCAAAGCAAAAAAAAGGGGGAATGGGGGGAACTTTGGGTTGAATAATAGGCAGGTAATTCACTCGCGACCACCATCTTTTCTCATGGGCAGGCTCCATGTGAACTTCAAACTTGGATAGCTTTCCATGTCCATGATCTTGCGAGTGAATCATGGGGACAAATGAACACTGCTGCAGTAACTCGCTATTTTCCGCAATCAATTCTCCCACCTAGCTCCCATCTCCCAAGTCATACACCGTATCAGCTGAGATATGTTTTGAACGACTGAGAACATCTCATAAGACAATTATGTTTTATCATATCTTTTAGCCCAGACTTGTGTAATTTCTGGGCTTTCAGGTATGGATAGACTACAACTCACGTAATCTCTAGCCAGCACAGCCAATGGAAAGGAATGATGGGAGCTGCAGTCTAACATCATCTGGAAAGTCGCAAGCTGCCCTCGCATTTTAACCCAAAGGACAAACATCTTCCCCTTTATATCAGTGGCAGTACAGAGTAAACGAACAAACTAGGTAGCTGCACCTGCATTATGGTCTGGTCCAGACCATGGTCATAGTCAACCCATGATGTGGGTTGTATTCTGAGCAGACCCACGGAATCAATGAGAAACTAAAACCAGTGATTCAAGTGGGTCTGCTCTGGCTAAACCTGCAGATGCAACCCTTTGTTCAAAGGCCAAGATTAAGGAGTTAACTTCTGCACTAGCAACTTTATAGTACCATCATGTATTCAAATGCAATAAAAAAGAAGATCCCTTTGCCCATTTTTGCAGCGACAGCATAAATACATAACTCAGCACCTCAGCTTCAGATCTCCCCTACTGCTCTGTAAATAAAGGTCTCCTGACTGAAGCCATCACCTCTTCAGCCATTTCTTTCTTTACAAGGGTATAGAGCTTAATGATTAAACTGCGGTTTCCTTCCAAAGGGGAAAGAGTAGGGTAAAAAAGCAAGGAGTGTAACACCACATTTTGTGTGTACAACAGTTCAGCAGATTCCAAAACTGCTGTGGATTAAGGTTTGTTTTCTGCATGATGAAAAATAGTACTCATGGGCTTAAGGGCATGTGACGCAGAGCAAAAGGCTATTCTGTGTCCTGAAACCAATGCCTTTTTAGACTTGTTACCTGTACATCCTCCAACATTTCACAGATGAAAATCAGGACATGTGTGGCAAAGCAACATCAGAGTGTGGTCCAGATGGGAAAATTTATTAATGAGGAAGAATAGTCAAGCTGGGAGATGCTGCAGCAGTTGGCTTTTGCCTAAGTCTATTGGGAAGGGTCCTCTCTTCTCCCTCCCTCCCTGAATTGAGCGCAAACTACTTTTGCACTTTGAACTCAGTCTGCAGCGATGGAAGTCAATAAGAGGGACAAAGAGGAAAAGTCTGAGGAGGAGAGAGAAACTGGGAAATTTTAAAAACACCTCAAAAAGTAGGATGGCAGAGGATTAATCAGGACTGCAACAAATCAGGACAGTTGGAGGATATGCAGTAGCATCCTGAAAATTAGAACTTTATCACTTTATTTATACTCTTCCTTTTCCTCCATCCAGGGTGTAATTTAGAATTTGCCATGTGGATTTTAAAAGAAATCCAATGGGTACAGCTTTCTCCAGCATACTAGTTACTGGGTGATGGTGCAACATGCAGTAAAACATCATCGCAGAACATACAGTTAATTCAGCCAAGGCAGATTGTGAAATTCAGGAAATCTTGGCCTTTCTCTATGTCCTCTCCACTCACAGTTAGGACATGTTTAGTTTAGAATTACAGCTGCAAAGATGTCAGCCAAAAGTCAGCTAAACAGATCTCTGAAACCAAATTAAAACAATTCTGGGTAGGAAAGAAGCTCCTTATAAAGAAAATACACTGTCCTCTCAAGTTTGGTTTAAGCAACACAATACTCAAACAAAAGCTAGACATGCAAAGGGCTGCAGCTTTATTTTACTCCTGAACACTTTAATACACATCTGATCTGCAGTGATTATACTGTAAACATGTGATGTGGACACCCATGATTATATACAGCATTTATAGGGAACTGGAGGAGAGAAGATGTGAGCATGCTTTTCATACGGTAGTAAAGGTAAGTAATTAAATAAAGTATACCTATATGTCTGCCCCCAGGCTCAGCAGAGTGGGGTTGTTGGACTTGTGGAAATGCAATACTTGCAGATTTTTAGGGCCGAAACTGCATTTGGGTTAATTTGGAACTGGCCTGTTATGGTGGTGGATTGCCATCAAGTCTGCTTTGACTTAGGGTGTCCCTATGAATGAAAGACCTCCAATACACCCTGTCATCAACAGTCCTGCTTACATCATGCAAACACAGAGCTGTGGCTTACTAGACTGAGTTTATTAGATTAATGTAGTCTCTCTCTTTTCCTAACTTCTGCTTTATCAAGCATTATTACATTTTCTAATGAGTCGTGTCATCTCATGATATGGCCAAAGTACAATAGCCCCTTTGGTCATTCTGGCTTCTAGGGAGAGTTGAGGCTTGATTTGCTCTAGGATTCATTTATTGGTCACTTTGGCAGTCCACGGACCTCTCCTCTAGCTCTACATAACAAATGAGAGGATTGTCTTCCCATCAATTTTCTTCACCATACACCTGTCCCACACCTTTTGAAAAACAGCTAGAAAAATGGGATGACACAGGGTTAATTAGGACTGTCTCTGCTAAGTTGGGACACTTGAAAAGTAGGCTATTTTATTTCCCTGGGAGTAAGTTTAATTAAATAGGACTTACTTTGGAGTAGATGAATGTAGAGTAGGCAAATGCATGCCCTTCCTCTTTGCCAAGTCTACCTCGTGTTCTTTCTTCCCTGTGCATTTCTAAAGCCCTCTTGTAAACTTAACTGATAGTGGCTTTGAGATAAAATGGATAAATAGGAGCAAAGCTTTTAAAAAAAAAAATGCAGAGGGAACCAGCATAATGAAGAGCTTAACTAGAAGCCATGACAAAATTCAATTTCTTTGAACAAGGCTCTAGTCCTCAAAATAAAAATCTCTCATACACTCAGGGCTGATTCCATTCAAACAAGCTGAAGCAAATGTCTCGGGTGGCAAAAAGTGAAAAGACAGCAATGCATTATGCTGGCTGTTCCTCTCACTTGGAGAAAAGAACTAAGTCGCCACATAGCCTATCTTGCAACCTGCAATTAGCCTGTTGCCCTCAGATACATCAGCACTGAGTTCCAATTCATCTGATAGCCCAGTTGGTTTCTACTTGTAGAATGGAGGTGGATGACGGCATCTCATATTTTGCCTCTGGCTACAAAATGCCTTAGGATAGTGAGACAGGAAATTCTGAAAGTGACCATAAAGCCTAAATGAGGTACAGTCACATGGAAGAAAACAGTTTGCTCAGCTACAGAAAACGTTGTTAAGTTCCTAGTGGTTTCAAGTGAAGTTAAACATGTACAAAACAATCTGAGCCATGTTCCAAAACAACCTGACATATACCACTCATATGATACAGCTAGAACATTGGAATAAGATACAAGGGACAAGTGTGGCATGCATAGTTTGGAAATAGTGCTGGCTCCTTGTTAACGGGTTTGTATGTTTTGCATAGCCTCCTGTTCCTCAGTTGCTGCCACTGCATGTTTTTGTAAGAATTCTATATAAAGTTGGAATTCTATATGAAGTTTATATAGAGCCAGAGTCAACCTGGCACTGTGTCTTTAAATAAACTGCTGAGTTCAATCTGCTATCAGACGCCATTGATGAATCTCTATTCCCTTCAATAGGCTGTGTCCTTGTGTGCCTTCAAGCTGTTTCCAACTTATGGCAACCCTAAGGTGACTTTATCAGGAGGTTTTCTTGACAAGATTTGTTCAGAGGGAGTTCGCCTTTGTCTTCCTCTGAGGTGAGAAAATGTGACTTGCCTAAGGCCACCCAGTAGGGTTTCATGCGTAAGTGGGAATTCGAACCTGTAGCTGGGGGGAGGCAGAGCGGGTGGTTCACCCCAGGAAACACTTTTTCAGAGGCAGCACTTTTCACACGAGACACAGTTTTATTTTTCAATGATTTAAACAAATCTTTCATACTATATGCATTTGCAGTGTCTGTGGTATTTACGGTGATCAGGGAGCTGCAGTGAAAATGCCCACCAGTCTGAGTGGTGATGGTGACTATCTTTGTGATTTTTTTTTTTACATTGTTCTTCTTTGTTTTTCTGAGGTGAGTTAGAGTATCACGATTTTTTAGGCGTGCAGACTACACAAATTAAATTTTTAAAAGGGATTTTTTATCCCTGTTATTCCTTATTTATTTATTTATTTATTTATTTTCCCTATATGTCATTTTGACTTTTTGTAGTATTTTATGCTGTGTATTGAGATGTCTGGCAAACTCAGGGACCACCCCGAGCGGCAAACTCTAGTTACGCCACTGGTCGTCAGAGTTATAGTCCAATGCCCAAACCACTACACCTCTTGCATAAAAGAAGCTTTTCCTAACAGGAGGGCAGGACAGAACACGGTATTAGTGCTCTCTGCACCATGCGTGTAGGGATTTTTACTTCCTTACCACACCCTCCAGTTTCAAGCTACAATGGCACAGGAAGCTGCTATATACTGGGTCAGATTTCTTGTCCAGAATTACCAATTCTGACAGGTAGTGGCAATCCAGGGTCTGTAACCTTTCCCATTGGTTTCTATCTGAACCTTTTACCAGTAAAACTGGAGCCTTCCAGATGTAAAACATCTGTCCCATCCTCATGGAAAGCTAACAAGAAGAACAGAGGTTTGAGAAGTGAATCCTGCTTCTTTTCAAAACAGATGTCAAGGTTTTTTTTAAGTGCAGAAAAGGCTGCAATTCAAACAACACAACTTTTCCTTTTGTGCACTCTCAATGGCTTCTGCACCTCCTCTTTAAATGAAAGAGAAAACCCAGCCTGCACATGTGTATTTGTTTCTATGATGGCGTTGCAAGCACATCTCCTATTAAGGATGGCTTTCATTCCTAAAGATGCTTGTGTCTGGATCATGAATCTATGCTCCCCAAGTTGAAGCCACCTTCCTTCTGATCTAGATGTATATTACAGGACTGCAATATTTATTTCCTAGAGAAGTGATTCTTAACCTGTGGTTTGAGGGGCCCCCAGGGAACTGTAATGTCCTCACAGGGGGTCCACGAAGGCTTGAAAGCTGCTCGGTCCACCTCCTGCCTGCAATGGAGTGGCCATGTGACAGGAGCTAAGGAAACAGACAAATCCACACTACACAAATAATCCAGTTTGAAACTGGATTATTTGCTTTAGCTCCTTCCAACGGAGTCCTGGGATTTGTAGTTTTACAGAGTCTTCAGCCTTCTTTGCCAAAGAGTGCTGGTGCCTCACCAAACTACAAACCCCAGGACTCTGTAGGAAGAAGCCATGGGAAATAATCCAGTTTCAAACTGGATTATTTGTGTAGTGTGGATTTGGCCCCTAGGCCTGTCCTGAAACCAGCAACTCTTTGCAACTACTGTACTAACCAAAAAGTCTAAGTCCTGAAAATACTCTATGTAGCTCAACTGTTAAGCAGGAGTGTTCTAAAATCACATGTAACAACATATTATCTCCTTTAATCAACTGAATTTACAAGAGACAACCCATATATATATATATATATATATATATATGCCATACACATACGCACATACATATATACCTAATACAAATACATGCACAGCATTGGAGTACTTGGTGTATTATTACATTACTGCTACTATTACTATTAGTATTGGCAACTACCAAATACAAATACATGCACAATATTGGACTACTTGGTGTAGTATTATGAATACTGGCTCATACCCACGAGCAAACTTCATATTACCACTTTGCTGGCTCATATCTATGAACAAACTTACTACTACTACTACTATCATTATTACTATTAGTATTAACAACTACCAAATACAAATACATGCACAGTATTGGAGTACTTGGTGTATTATTATAAATACTGGCTCATATCCACAAGCAAACTTCATATTTCAACTAAGACTGCTGGCTCATATCTATGAACAAAATTAATATTACTACTACTACTACTATTACTATTAGTATTGACAACTACCAAATACAAATACATGCACAGTATTGGAATACTTGGTGCATTGTTATATGAGTTGTATTAGACATATTTGTATTAAGTATATATGTCTGCGCATATAGGGATGATATGTTTGGAGTACTTTTGAGCTACATAGAGTATTTTCGGGACCCAGATATGGCTTGTCTGTTGTAAATTCAACTGATTAAACGCAGAATCCAGCACAAGTTCCTTGGTGGGGAGAGGGAAGGAGACCTTACCTGCCCCCCAAAGAGAGCCACCCAGTCCTCCAGCTCTGCTTGCCTGGCCGAGAGTCTGTTCGCCCGTCCGCTTTGCTGCCTCCCTCCGCTTGTTTGCGCAACAGCGGCCGCTTTCGCCTCTCCAGGGAGTGCAGCCTGGGCGGGGCAGAGACCGGAGCCAACCAAACCCGCCTCTCTTTGGGGCTAATCTCTGCCCTACCGGGCCAGGAAGGACCACGGGGGTCGTTCTCTTTCGCTGCGGTCCTGGAACTAAGGCTCGAGTGAACTTCTTCTTCCTCTGCTTCAGGGCTCCGGAGCGCGTACAGAGTGCAAAATCCCTTTTCCTTCCTGGCCTGAGCGACCAGCCTCGAACTCCTTGGCTTTTTTTTTTTTAAAGGAAGAACTTCCAAAGCCACACTACACAAATAATCCCAGTTTGAAACGGGATGATTTGCCCTGGCTCCTTCCGAGGGAATCCTGGAATCTGTAGTTTTACAAGGTCTCTAGCTTTCTCCGCCAAAGAGTGCCGGTGCCTCACCAGACTCCTAGGATTCCATAGGAAGGAACTATGGCAGATGATGATGATGACGACGACTCTATAGCCTTCTCTGCCAAAGAGTGCTCATGCCTCACCAAACTACAAATCCCAGGATTCAATAAGAAGGAGCCATGGCAGATGATGATGATGATACCAAAGAGTCCTGGTGCCTCCCCAAACTACAGATCCCAGGATTCCATAGGAAGGAAGTATGGCAGATGAGGATGATGATTATGATGAGTCTATAGCCTTCTTCGCCAGAGTGCTGGTGGCTCCCCAAACTACAGATCCCAGGATTTCATAGGAAGGAGCCATGGCAAATGATGATGATGAGTCTATAGCCTTTTTTGCCAGAGTGCTGGTGCCTCCCCGAACTACAAATCCCAGGATTCCATAGGAAGGAAGCATGACAAATGATGATGATGATGATAGCCTTTTCAGCCAAAGCGTGCTGGTGCCTCCTCAAACTACAAATCCCAGGATTCCATAGGAAGGAAGCATGGTAGATGAGGATGATGAGTCTATAGCCTTCTCTGCCAAAGAGTGCTGGCGCCTCCCCAAACTACAAATCCCAGGATTCCATAGGAAGGAACCATGGCGGATGAGGATGATGAGTCTATAGCCTTCTCTGCCAAAGAGTGCTGGTGCCTCCTCAAACTACAGATCCCAGGATTCCATAGGAAGGAACCACGGCAAATAATCCTGTTTCAAAGTGGATGATTTGTGTGGTGTGGATTTGAGACTCTCAAAATTGAGGGAGCTCTTCGTGGGAGTCCCAGCACCTCTTTTCCATGCCCATTACATCTTTGGTCGAACTGAGCAGAGGAGGTTCTGCCTGCCTGCCCCCGCCCAAGACAAGGCGGGTTGCGAGGGCAGTTGGCCAAAAGCAGGACTACTAAACCTAGGGAGGGATTGCAACCTCAGGCCAATGGCTCAAAGGGGAAGCCCAGGATTCACCATCCAGGTGCCCACAGTTTGCAGCCAGGTAGGAAAATCTTGACCTGAGATAAGGCACCTGTTGAGGTTGCTTCTTTCTCTGTTAGGGCAGGGGCTCTTCACCTTTTCTTTACCAGGGATCCACTTTTAAATAGTTTTGATTGCCCTCGACCCCCAAGACTTAACTCAAGATTTAAAACAACAGCAACACAATTACACTATCCATGGAACCTTCCATTAGAGGCACAGGAAGGGAAGGGAAGACTTTTCTCCTGGTGCTTCCTGCAAGTTTGTGGCTGGAGCAGATTGAATGGCAATGCACAGTCCAAGCCAGCCAACCAGCCAGCCTTTGACTTAATTTTCATTGCAAAGTTTATAAGGGCAAAATCATTCTGCACCTATGCAAAAACCATACACAGGCACACAGAGTATATAGTCTATATCAGTGGCTCTTAATCTTTTCTTTACCAGAGACTCCCTTTAAATATCTTCTGTTGCCATGGTCCCCCAACTCTTAACTCAAGATTTAAAACCATAATTATAACAACAATACTACTAATACTACTAATAATAATAACAACAACAACACAATCACACCATTAATGAAACCTTCCCTCAGAGGCACTGGAGGGGGAGGGAAGATTCTTTCCTTCTTCTGCCTGCAAATTTGTAGCTGGAGTGGATTGGATGGCAATGCACAGGCCAAGCCAGCCAGCCTTTACCTTGGCTCCTGTCAGGTGGCCACTCCATTGCAGGGAGGAGTTGGGCCAAGCAGCCTTCAAGCCTTCACACACCCCTTGTGAGGACATCGTGGACCCCTGGTGGTCCCCAGACCACAGGTGAAGAACCACTGTGTTAGGGTATCCCCCCCCCACTGAAGGTACATAAGCAGAATAAATTTGTTTCATCTTTAATAAGGTGGCAACACTTAAGCTCTATGGATACAGAAGAATTCAAATATACCTACAATAGACCAATGGCTGCTTAAAACCTATGAAATTGTAAGAATGGACTGACTATGCTTCTAAAGGGTAAGTATATAGATAAGTATCGAGAAGTTTGGAGTAAACTGTCTGAATATTTGGAACAAAGGTGGGGAAGTTTTGCAGCAATCCCTATGTAAACATTTACTATGATAATAACAAAATTATATCAAAATAAAAAAAATAAAAATAAATTAAATATAAATAAAATAACAACAATAAATAAAATAAAAAACCTCAATATGTTGAATGAAAAGAGAAGGAAATAGATAGAGAGTAGCATTTTGACAGAATTATTTACAATAGAAAATAAAATAGAGAAGGAAATAGAGAAGTATACATTGGAATAGTGAAACTACTGAAACAAAAAGAAAGATAGACAATAAGAAACAATCTATAGAAGAGAAAATATACCATGAGAAAGTCGGAAGGAAGTGAGATATAGAATGATTGAGCATTATGTTAGATGAAGAAAGAATGAGAAGTATGTTATGTCAATAGATAAATGTACATGTAATAATAAGACAAATTATGAATGTGTAATGAATGAAATTTTTAATGTTTTACTGAAAAAATTTTATATATATATATATATATATATATGGAATAAACTCTTCCAGAACATGGCCTCACAGCCCAGAAAAACCCATGAAAAACCATGGATGCTGGCTATGAAAGCCTTTGACTTCACAAAATTAGCTTTGTGCTTCCTCTCCTATGAGAAAGCAATTTGAAGCAAATCGCTTATCCTAACAAGAAGGAATGTGCACCCCTCGCTGTTTTTAAAAAACTACAGGAAAAGCCACGCAGGCTTTTCCTGTGTTGTTTTGCCATTTTGGGCCCCCCTCCTTCCGAATACAGTGGATTGATGTGGGATCCCATTTAGACAGCTCGTATTCCCAGCCGATTCCATGAGAAGTATTTTCACCATTTAGACAACCCCTGTTTACAATCCATAACGGAACACTCATTAAATTGGTTGGCAGCAGGAAAGAGAAAGAAACACAAAATAAAATGATCTGTCCGTTATTCACCACGGTGTTGTTCATTAAACAATTAATGGAGCACAAGTTTTTCATAGGGAAAAAAATGGTAATTAAGCTAAACAAGGCATGGAGCTGTGTGCCTTCCAGATTTCCTTACAGCTCCCATGATCTTTCCCCACTGGCTATGCTGGCTAGGACTGTCAGATAAATGGAGGTGTGATTGCATGGCTCTCCAGGTGTTGTTAAGATTGCAATTCCCATCAGTATTAGCCAATGGTGAAGAATGGAGGCAGCTGCAGTCCAACAGCATCTGTTGCATGGCCTTTTACCCTTCCCTGCTCTTTGCCAGGGCTGGGGCATCTTTAGCCTTCCAGATGTTTTTGGACTACAAGTCCTATAATGTTTTGCCACTGTTCTTGCTGGCTGTGGTTTCTGGGAGCCAATGCGAAAAACACCTGACATGCCAAGAGGCCCTCTCCCTTGTGGCAAGTATTGGAAGAGCAAGAAGGAACAGCTCTAGTTCTGCTGCTTATGAATGTCCAACTCAGAAAGATTACTTTTCATTTCTAGATTTTGACGAAGTTCTCTCTGAGGGGCACAGCTCCCAAACCCTACATGATTAACATGGCCACTGGAATACTTTGGTGGTGGGGGATTAAGGAATCTGTAGCCTCCCCCCACATACTTTCCCCCTTCTGGATCTTCTCTACTTCAGGGTGGTCTCACACCTCACACCCTAGCTAGGCACTGTCTCTGCAGATGGGCCAGGCCTTTAGTGCATTGAAATAACCACTGATCCCCAATACTCCTGCTTAAGCATGTGAGGAAGTGATAATGAATCCTGCATGTGAAGAGTTAATGCACTTTGTTTCTGTACTGAAGAAAAGCAGAATGAAAATGTAAACTAACACACCTCAATCTTAAACACACCTGCCCAGATCCAGACTGTGTTTATAACCACATGGAGTAGGGCCGAGGGCATGAAGCTTAGTCCAAACACTTAAACTGATGGAGCACACCATGTACTTATCTCACAGTTGCACCGGGAGGGGAGGGGCCCAGGCTTTACCTTTACCATAAATGTACTGTCATTCCTTAGGCACTGTAAATTTGGATTATATATTTGGGCCAGCCCAAGGGATACATTTCGACAGAGTCGGAAGTTGTGCTAGTCTGTTGAGGCAGATAAAGACTAGCATGTTCTTAGTTTTTTTGTGTTTTTTTCCTGGGCTGTTCAGACCGGAAAAAAACCCACCAAAAACCTATGGATGCCGGCCGTGAAAGTCTTTGAATTCACTAACATGTTCTATCGGTTATTACTATTCATTAATTCCAGCCCACGTCATCAGAAGCCTATAGTCTCAGTAGATATTTAGATTGGGTAATTTTTCTTCAGGCTTTTGATGTTGATACAGATAAACTTGATGTTATTGCAAAAAAATAAAAAAAAATCTGTCACGTTAGTTTGTTGCAGCAAAATCGGTGTTATGGCGCCTGAAAGAAAGACACATGTATCAGTAATTTAAATATACACTTGAAAAGCCCAGAATGCAAAGCAATACTATTTAACATTAGCTGATGGCCAGTCATTTTCCCCCCTTCCCATGCACTGTCTTTAAGACTGACAATTTTATTATAGCATAAACTTTGGGGATTACCATCCATTTTGTCAAATGCAAGGAACATAATCTGTAAAACACAAGAATTTATATTAAATTAGCCAATGCGATATATATTCTGGCTAGCATTCTAGTGGTCCTGCCATCAGAATTACAGGAGGGGTGAACAGATTTTAGCTGCTACCTAAACTATGTGGGGCTGATAAATAAATGTTTACTAGCAAGCAGTAACAATATAAGTTCAAGTATTTAAAAGAAACACTGCACTCTCTAACAGTCTTCCCCAACCAAGTGTTCTAAAAATGTTTTGGACTGCAGCTTCCATAATCCCTCAGGCAGCAAAGGCTATTCTAGGGGTTGTCTACACTATTAAAACCCCTGAATCCCCCTGCAATTTCCCCTGAATCTGCAGCGATCAGGGCACATGATGTATGTCCTTTCCCCAGCATCTGGGGCGATCAGACCACATCACCCATGCCCCAAATTTGGGGTATTTTACCTTGATGTGGAGTATGTTGGATTCTGGGTTTTTTCCATATTATTGCCCACCGCCGCCACTGAGACCATTTTAAAGCTCAGGAAGGATGTTCCCAATGGAAGAGAGGTTTTCTCCTTCCCCAACACAGCAGCACTGTTTCTGCCTGCTCATTGCTCGCCCATCACTTGCTTCAAGCGCACTGCCAAGCCATGGGGAGAAAACCTCTCCCTTCAGCTGGGAACTTGCTGGCTGAGCTTTAAGATGTTTGTGGCAACAGAAGAAACTTGGCAGGGATAGTCAGGTAGTGAAGACAAGTACCTGACATCCCTGCAGAGAATAAATGTGGTGAATGTGGGAGCACAAGAGGCAGGACTCCATTTGGAGTTTTTGCCCCACCTGTAACCAAGCCCCTAGAGAAGCAGCTCTATACACACATTACACTGTTGTAGTTATCAGGAAAGTGTAAAGATGAGACAGTGAATTTTTGTTTAAAAGCTCAGTCTGTAACTTTCAATACATTTAAGTATCCCAAGTATCTGTGCTAAAACCTTTATTGTGCCAAAGGCATCACCCCAAGCTGGATTTAGGATGTTGTTTCATAGCTAACATGACTACATCGGCAGTTTTCTTCATTGTAGCACAAATTGCTATACAACTCCTATCAGGATGTTTGAAATCACATTTGTTGTCCAGAGGTTTTGCTAGGGAGGAAGAAATGTGTCTTTACCCCAAGGAGGTTGTGGTGGTGGGGAGAGTGATATATCAAGTATAACAATATGCAGCAAAGACATGACAAGATTAACATTTGGTGTGCAAAACTTCTTCCATCTGTTTCTTTTTATGTTCCATTGTATTTTAATGAAACTATCTATGTACAGTCTAATTTCATTCACATTTTATTACAAATTGGATGTTTTAACAGTAGATTTTATAGCCTCCCCCCACTCCCCCCCCAAAAAAAACCCCTTCTGGACTCTAGGATTTATACATATTTTAGAAATACATGACTGCCACAGCATCAAAAAGCATCTATCTGGTATGTGTGTGTTTTGACTTTGCTGGTTAAGAAGTATACCATCATATTTCTTCTCTTTTGAAGTCAAACAGAACTCTTTTGTATAAATGACCTGCCTTTATTTCTGAAAACCCAAAAGATTGCTCTAATTAGAATAGACTTTAAATTGAAAGTAATTTTGGCCATGTGTCCACTTTGAATTATTAGATCCATAGCAAAATTTAAATATATATATATATATATATATATATATATAAAAAAAGAATTATACAAAACAATTGACTGAAAACATGGGGCTAGCTTATTCTCTTCCAATAGCTTTCAAACTATTCAGAGTTTTTGATAATGTCCTTCTATCCTTTTGCACCCTATTCTGATATGACTTGTTATGAAAATGGCTCCTTGAAGCTAGAACTCACCAAATGGCATAGTCTACAAGATGTTCCCAGGGATCCTCTGGGATGTGAGACACATGAACATGGATGTTTAAGGTTGTATCTATATTGCTCATGTTCTATGTATCTGCTGTAGCAAACAGAAGAGTACTTCTGTGAACAGGATTGTCACTTAAAGTGCACAGTTGCCTTCAATGAAATCAGTGTTCTGAAAGAGCATTCCTGTACAAAACCAAATAAAATTTTGCACTTGTGTTCCCTCATCTTCATGCTATCAACTCTGACAACGTACGGGTTCTGCTGAAGAGATACTGGCAGTACATTCTAACAATCTTCAAATTATGTTAAAATTAAGTATTATTGGTGCTGCAGTATAGCTGGCAACACAGAAGGCTTTTTCTATGTATAGGTAAGAAAGAATCAGTAATGACAACCAAGAAGGGAGAACCAGACTTAAAGAAGTAGTCTAGAGTCTCATCAACAAAGTAAGCTACTAAGAAAATGAATTAATATTTGGACCTGTACACACCAACCTAGACCATATAAGATATAGTAAAGCAGATGTTAAAAATACTCTTTTACCTCAGTTGTGCAAAACATTTGACACTACAATATCATGCTGTACAGCATTAACCAAAAAGGCATTGTTGAAACAGTTAGCTGTTAAACACTTTCCAGGTATGGTAACAACAACCTGGAAATATTAATATTGTACTAATTGGCTTCTTGGCAATAATGGATATCCAGTGATGAGGTACAACACCATTTTTCCAGCCACTCCGGAGAATGTCATTAGCAGCTCAACAAGTCAATACATGTTCAGTTTTTATGTTCTTTTGGCAGGTTTGGCAGTTAACTGTTTCTCTCTTTCAAGCTCCTTCTCCCGTTGCTGTTCTCGTTCTAGTTCTTCTTTCTGCCTCTTTTGCTGGAGTTTGAGAGCTCTTCTCTGAAACAGTGGGATAGCAGGAAATTATGTAAGTAGGCCAATTTTACTTGACAGTTTAGATGTCATGATATTCAACAGCTATTGTCCCAAGATTCTTCAGAGAGTTTTTTCAGAGAACCTGTACGGTATAGTGGTTTGAGCGTTGGACCATGACTCTAGAGACCAGGGTTCAAATCTCCATTCAGCCATGGAAAACCACTGGGTGACCTTGGGCAAGTCACACTCTCTCAGCCTCAGAGGAAGGCAAAGGCAAACCGCCTCTGCATAAATCTTGCCAAGAAAACCCCATGATAGGTTTGCCTCAGAGTCACCATAAATCAGAAACGGCTCAAAGGAACACAACAGCAAAAACAACCCTTAAAATATCAATTGGAATCTGCAACAAAATAAGAATGTATCCTTTCTCTTCACAGGAATGCTACTGTTCAGGACTCTAGGTAACCATTCCCTCCATGTCTTCCCCAACCCCTCTGTCTGTATGTGCCTTCAAGTCAGCTTATGCCAATCCCATGGATTTCATAGGGTTTTCTTAGGCAAGGAATGCTCACCCCTACTGGTCTGCTTTTCTTTTCCAATTGACACTGCATTCAGTGGCAACTGGAAAGGCTCAGTCCTCATTGACTGCTAGCACAGAGGGCTAGAGAGAGGTTTAAGCTTTCTTTGTTTTTTTTAAAAGCAACTAAACTTCTGCAAACATCCATTTTCCCCAAGTGTGCTGATACTTCCCCTTTTGGCTCCTTTCCTGTCACAACTCATGTGCTCAGTTCATTATTTGAGGGAGTAACATTAGTTGAGGGAAAATTCTGTGCATTACACATTAATTCCACAAAGAATTCTGGACAAAGTGTTAAGGTATTTTGTGCATATTAGTTTCACTCTTGCCCTGTAGAGCACTATTAAGTGATATTTCCACTAGGTCTGATGTTGAGTCATGAAAATCCAGTATTTAGTTTCACAAAATTTAATGCTCAGATTTATATCTTAAAAAAAAAAAAGAGAGAGAGAGAGAGATACAGTAGGCCCTTGGTATCTGCTGGGGTTTGGTTCTAGGACCTCCCATGGATAGCAAAATCTGTGGATGCTCAAAATCCCATTATATACAATAGTGTAGTAAAATGGTGCCCCATATATAAAATGGTAAAAATCAAGGTTTGCTTTTTGGAATTTTTCTTTTTGGAATATTTTCAAACCATGGATGGTTGAATCTGTGGATATGGGGGGACAACTGAACGTGTACTCTATCAATAAATTTCACGCAGTCCAAGCTTGTTCATGTTCATGTGGAAGCAAGTCCCATTCTGTTCACTAGATAGGAAGTTAGTGTACCTGTACTTTATCCATGGGGCACAAATACAGTACTAGTCCATGGCACACTGGAAAAAAAATGATTGCTGGTCCCTCACACCAGAAAGTTTGATGGTCCACTCTAATGGGCAGGAGCTCAGCAGGGGTTCAATAAAAGGCCTTTCACATCATCTACCTATCTGGTCCTTTAAACTGAAGATACCAAAGACTGAACCTGGTATCTTCTACATTTAAAGCAAGCACTTCCACGGTGCTTCCTTAGTTGCAGGCAAGCAAGTCTCAATTCATTACAGACCTAAAGAACAGATGTGTACCTCGATGCTATATAAATTTATTAAGAAATATGTTTCATTGATTAACATATTCAGAGTCCAAATTCTCTGCTAATCATGAAGCCACCATGTTTTCTTCATAATACAAAGATTACGTTCGAGTTCAAATAACCACACCTGATTTTGAACACTGGGAAATCCACAATAGTGGTGTAGGAAGAAAATCACTTTATGTGAAAATCAGTATTCATCTGCAACATTTTTCAAGGGTCAGAGCAACAATATAAGCAGGGCTGTTTTTCCATCTTTGTTAACTAAAAAGAAACAAAACTCACTTTCAACTTTGATGTTTTCTCGTGGAGCATCATCATTTCTTTTCTGATATTGACCAACTTATTGTGATAGTGCTTTGCTTCTGAAAACTTAAAAAAAGGCATGACAATGTGGTGAGAGTAGACACAAATATATTTGTTTTGTACAACAAACTTCAGTAACTTCAAAAAAATGTAATAAAGTAAAAAGCCTGAAAAAAGTGTAAAGTTGTAATCCTACACATACATACTCAATGGGAATAAGTCCCACTAGCTCAACAAGGGATGTTTTGAAGTAGATATGTTTAATATTGGGCTGTTAAACTGATGGTTGCAATGCTAAAAATGAGAGCGCATGATCCTTCCACAAATTTTGAAAAGCTGTAAAAAACCACTACTATAGCCCTTGAATTAATTTTTTTTATGCATGTCACCACTTCTGCTGGCAGATATGAGCTGCAAACTCAAATGTTTTGGAGCTACAGATTGACCCCTGTATCCGCAAATCCCATATCCACAGTTTCATTTATCTGCTGTTTGTTTCGGGAGGTGGAAGCAAGAAGAATCGTCCCCACCGCTGTTGCTTCATTGCTGGAGATAAGCTGCTCACCACTCCGCTTTCTCCTAGGCCACAAACCACAGCAAGCACTTCCTCGCCAGGGAGAATTTGCCCCACTGCCCAGCCTGCCCAGCACAGAAAGCGTTTCATTACTGAGGAGAATCTCCCCCACTGGAGAGCTCCATCACCAGGGAGAGGGGGAAGAAGCTGCCCCCTTCTCCTGGGTGATGAAGCAGAAGAACTTCAGCCACTCTCCCCTCCACAGGGCAGCAAGTGAGCAGGTGGGGGATAGAGAACGCTCTATTTTGGGTCTGAGCATGAAAATAGAACATTCACTATTACCTTCAGTTTCACGTATTTGCAGGAATTCCTGGAATGTATCCCGCCCGGTCGACCTGTATTCTAATTATTGCTTAGCATCTCATACCCCAGATCTTGACTTATTCAGTCAGCTTCAGCCTGCCTATTTATGGCCAGTCAGTTAAGAGACACACATGGGTCAGACATGGGCCGCTTGCAACCAAATCTATCTATGTTTCAATCTCTTGAATTAACAATTAGTTTTTATTTTACCACAGTCTTATTTGTTGCTCCTTAACATGTGTTACTGTGATTATACATTTCACCTTGTTTTTACTTTGTACATCATCCCAATAATTCATGTTAATAAACAGATATAGTGACTGAAGAAATAAATATGTTTAAAAATAAGTCCTAGTGTTCAATGGATTACTCTCAGGTGAGGCATGTGATGCAATATTGCAGCCCTAAATGCAGTATGCAAAATATTAAACTTTTGAACGAGAAGTTATGCTTTTCCTGGAACAGAATCAAATTTTGTCCTGCGTTAGGCTTCTCACTTAGAACAGATTTTTTGCAATGACAAGCAACTAATGTAGTGTTTTTGGATGTAACGGAAACTACGGACAGAGCATTTAATTAAATAAAACTGTAGGAAGACACTTACCAGCACATTGATATCAAGAATAGAATTACATTCTTTAAATTTTGAGATTTCTTGCTGAAGAGTTTCTAGGAGTACTTCTTGGTTCTGTCTGAAAGAACACAATATTTTAAAGGGACTTTGAAACCAAGTTACACATTGTAGTACAGAACATGGTGACTTGATCACTTTTAGGAATGCTGTCTGATAGTGAGGAAAAAGCAGGTCTCTCAAGTGTTTCATAGGCAGGGGTAACTTTGATTTGGGGAAGAACAGGCAGTGCAGTGCTGAAAGTTTAGATTCACACTGAACCAAATTGTTCTTCTTGGGATCTTTGAACAGAAAAATCAAATCAAAAAGTAGACTCACTCTAACATTAACACACAGGCTACACAATCCATGCACTTCATTTTATAGCTTACGTACGTTAACTCTTTTAAAGCTAGTTTTGACCGCTGTAGATCAGGTAAATAATGAGAAATCAATCCTTCTGTGAGTTGCTCTATGGCTTTCTTATTCACAACACCAAAGTCTTCTTCCAATCCTTCATCAGGAGAACGATCATTCAAATCTGGAAGAGAAAGCAAATGTATAAAAACTGACAAATAATTTTACCAAATAATTTCTAAGCAACAACTGCAAGGAATATTAAATTATAAGACATAACTTCTCAGATACTTTGTAGACAGTCTTACACAGCTGATGGCTCAGAAGAATGTGAATGCTTGCAAATGGGAAAGAGCAGTTACAGACAGCCAATTAGTAATTATTGAATGCTCAGTCTATGGGTGTTCAACTGGAAAACATACGAGGAGTGCGTCCTGATGGATAGCTTTTAGAACTACCAGTCAAAAGACATTATACAACTCTTCTGTACAATCTTTTAAACATTTTTTTTGTAATAAGAAAAAGAATGGAAGAGGCAGTGGGAAAACATATGGTGCTTACAAATGGAAGATGATGTCACCTGAATTCCTAAAAAAATCTCATGTTCAAGGCAAGGTGACAATACACTATAAAGATTTATAGCCTTATACACAACTGTGGTGTAGTGGTCTGAACTTTGGTCTACACTTCTGGAGACCAGAGGGGCTTGAATTCTCACAAGCCTGAAAATTAAGAAAACTGAGCTCACCCCTTTAGTTCTCAAAGCCTGGAAGAAGCCCTGACATGAATGCCCAAGGACTGCCAATCCAAGCCTGCTGTCAAACAGTGTCGTGCAGTGGTTAGATTTAAGAGATCCAGCTTCGAGTCCTCACAGAATCAGTTCTGGGCACCACAGCTGAAGAAGAACATTGACAGGCTGGAATGTGTCCAGAGGAGGGCAACCAAAATGGTAAAAGGTCTAGAAGCCATGCTCTATGAGGAACAACTGTGGGAGCTGGGTATGTTTAGCCTGGGAAAGAGAAAGTTAATAGGTGACATGATGGCCATGTTTAAATACTTGAAGGGTTGTCATATTGAGGATGGAGCAAGCTTGTTTTCTGTTGCTCCAGAGACTAGGACATGGAGCAATGGGTTCAAATTACAGGAAAAGAGATTCCACTTAAACATTAGGAAGGACTTCCTGATGGTAAGAGCTGTTCAGCAGTGGAATGGACTGCCTTGGATTGTGGTAGAGTCTCCTTCTTTGGAGGTTTTTAAACAGAGGCAGGATTGTCATCTTTTGGGAGTGCTTTGATTGTGTATTCCAGCAGAGCAGGGGGTTGGATTACATCATAGAATGATACAGTTAGAAGCGACCACAAGGGCCATCTAGTCTCTTCCAACTATATGATTCGATGATGATGATTTTATTCATTTCTGTCCCACCTTTCTTCCACCAAAGGGACTCAAAGTGGCTAACATCATTATAAAAACAATACAGAGAGAAGGGATTCTCCAGATGATCTTAAAGCTCTATTGGGATCATATACAGGGAGATGCAGTCTTTCAAATAACCTGGACCCATGCCATATAGGGCTTTATAGGTCAAAACCAGCACCTTGAATTGTGCCTGGAAACAAACTGACAGTGAAAAATGCAATTCATTGGGTAACTGTAAGCCTGTCCTACCACACAGGGCTGTTGTGAAGGGGGAAGAAAAGCAGGTAGTGAGTTATGCCGTCTTGAGTTATTCTTTTAAACTGATATATGTTTTAACTGATATGTGCTTTTAACCAATGTTACATCTATGTGTTAATGTACTGTTCTCTGCCCCGATCCATAGGGAGAGGTGGAGCAAGAAATAAATATTTGTATTGTTGTTGTTGTTTTTATTATTGTTATTCCTGCATGGCAGGGGGGTTGGACTAGATGGCCCTTGTGGTCTCTTTCAACTCTTATGATTCTATATGAATCATCCAATTCGCTGGATAACCTTAAGCCTGTCCTACCTCACAGGGATGTTGTGAAGGGGAAGAATATTATTCTCTTAAATTGAAATTGATATGTTTTAATTTATATGTGCTTTTAACCAACGTGATGTGTCTGTCTTCATGTGTTGTTCCCCACCCCGATCCATAGGGAGAGGGGGTAAGAGATAAATATTATTATTGTTGTTGCCATTATTCTTATTCTTATTGTTCCTGCAGTGCAGTGGGTTACAACAGATGGTCCTTGTGGTCTCTTCCAACTCTATTATTACTATTATAATTATTGCTCCTGCAATGCATGGGTTACAATAGATGGTTCTTGTGGTCTCTTCCAACTCTATGATTCTTCTTATTCTTATTAGTATTGTTTCTGCAGTGCAGTGGGTTACCATAGATAGTCCTTGTGGTCTCTTTCAATTCTATGATTCTATATGAATTATGCAATTCACTGGATAACCTGAAACCTGTCCTACCTCACAGGGCTGTTGTGAAAGGGAAGAATAGCAGGGAGCGAGTTACACCCATCTTGAGTTATATAGTAAGACCCCCACATCCGCTGGGGATTGGTTCTGGGGGCCAGGTGGATACTGAAAACCGTGGATAAGAGTGAACACCATTGAAAATAATGGGACTTTGAGTTTAAAATATCATAGAGTTGCTTGGAGGACCTAGAAAATGGCTAGAGCGGACACATTTTCTAGGAAGACTATGGTAGGCGTGCTGTTTTGTGTGGATAATGGAATCCGTGGATAACGAATCAGTGGATACGGGGTCCCACTGTGAATGTAAGGAGAATAAACTTCGAGTATGAGCTCGACCTACCTAAAGCGAGGTCGCTTAAGGATCGGGTCGGCAAGCCCGCGTTGGTTTCGAGCGGCTCCGCCAGGCTCATTGTCGCCTCGCGAGAAGAGCGAAGGAGGCGGCAGTCCCCTCGCCGGCAGCCGGGGTCGCCTCAGCCGGGAAGGCAAACGGCTACGATAGTCCTACACCGAGTACGAAGGCGAGCTCAACGGCTCGGGACCACAAGACTCCTCGGAGCCCCTGAGGGAAGGAGAAGGGAGAGCAACCCCGCGATGGGTGGAGAGGCGAGTAGGCCTTCCGGTGAAGCCTGTCTTAGTCCTTATTCAGGGACGGAAGTCGCCTCTGACAATCATAGAGATAGTAAAAGTGTAGAACAGTCATGGTTTTAATGAGTAGGCCTAGGCCTTCCGGTGAAGCTCGTCAATTCTTATGAAGGGACGCTGGAAATCATAGAGATAGTAAAAGTGTAGAACAGTCATTGTTTTAATGAGTAGGCCTAGGCCCTCCGGTGAAGCTTGTCCGTTCTTATGAAGGGACGCTGGAAACCATAGAGATAGCAAAAGTGTAGCACAGCAATGTTTTAAAGAGTGGGCCTAGGCCTTCCGGTAAAGACTGTCAGGCCCTAGGCAGGAACGGAATCAACCGCTAACAACCATAGAGATAGGAAAAGTTAGAACAGCCATGGTTTTAAAGACTAGTACTGTATATGATGCAAAGAAAGTTCTTCATTTCAAGTTGTCAGACTGGTGTTATTACAGAGTGGATAGAAGTGGCCACTTAGGGCACTGCAGGCCATCCTCCTATAGGACAGTGGCTGTTCACCTTTTCTTGACCAGGGAACCCCTTTAAATATCTTTTGTTGCCCTGGGCCCCCAAGACTAAAGATTTAAAATCCTAACAACAACAACTGATAATAATAACATTACAATAACACCAGTGGCCATTCACCTTTTCTTGACCAGGGACCCCCTTTAATTATCTTTTGTTGCCCTGGGCCCCCAAGACTAAAGATTTAAAATCCTAACAACAACAACTGATAATAATAACATTACAATAACACCAGTGGCTGTTCACCTTTTCTTGACCAGGGACACCCTTTAATTATCTTTTGTTGCCCTGGACCCCCAAGACTTAAGATTTAAAACCCTCACAACAACAACAGATAATGATAACAATACAATAACATCAGTGGCGCTTCACCTTTTCTTTACGAGGGACCCCCTTTAAATATCTTTTGTTGCTGTGACCCCCAAGACTTAACTCAAGATTTAAAAACCTAATAATAATAATAATAATAATACAACCTCAAGTTATTTTTTCTCTCCCCCTTTCTGTCTAGTTCAAGGAATTACACAGTACCAGATCCCCCTGGTTTGTTTGATGGTCATGTCTGGCCCATGTATGTCAACCACAAGAAACGAATGGAAGACCTTAATGTTGATGCAGGTAAGTCAAATTGGGTCCTAAACACCTCTCCTCATTAATGTGATCTTTTATTTCAGTGGCTCTTAACCTTATTTTTTTAACCAGGGACCCCCTCTAAATATCTTTTGTTGCTGAGAACACCCAAGACATAACTAAAGATTTAAAACAACAACAACAACAACAACAATACCTGATGATAATAATACAATTCCACCATCCATTAAAACTTCCCTCAGAGGCACTGGAGAGGGAGGGAAGACTTCTCTCTTGGTTCTTGCTGCAAGTTTGTGGCTGGAACAGGCTGAATGGCAATGCACAGGCCAAGCCAGCCAGCCAGCCAGCCAGCGCCTTGGCTCCTGTCACGCGGCCACTCCACTACAGGGAGGAGGTGGACCAAGAAGCCCTCAAGCCTTAGCGGACCCCCTGTGAGGACACTGTGGCTTCCTGGGAGTCCCCAGACCACAGGTTAAAAACACTGGTCTATATAGTTTATTTACAGTATAGATTTGCCAGGTGTCCCTTATTATAAGGGATGTTACTTATCTGAAGGCTGGAAGGCTTGGCCCTTACCTAATCCTCCTCCTCCTCATTATCATTTATGTATATAGCGCCATCAATGTACATGATGCTTTACAAAAGGTTATAGAATAAAACAGTTATCACTATTCCAATAATATAAAATACTTAAATACTATACTAAAATACAATAAGAAAAGGGGAAAAAACATACAGATAATTGAGAATAAAACAAAATAATCAGTAACCAAAAATCCCATATTTTGGGTGTGGGAGTGATAAGAATTAAAGATGTTCTGTGAATCTAACCGAATTTGCAAATCAGGTTACTCTGAGTTTTATTCACCATTGTCAAGCATTTTAAAAAATATATGTGATTAAAACAGTCTCATTTGGCATTACAATGAGATGGCATCAATGCCCATCCAACTTAAAGTTTCATGTGCATGCAGGGCCCTGTCAAGTGTGCCAATCCAAACCACTCATGTCAAAATAGGAAGAAAATAGGGAGGAGGTACACACCAAAAGAAGCTTTAGGTCGTCCCAAATCATACAATCGTAAAAAGAAGAGAGGGTTTTCTCTCAAATGCCCATTTGGCCCAAACCTTTATATATGCACAAGATACTGCCAAGTGTGGGAACCAAAATGACAAATAGCAAAATGGAGAGGGGAGGGAATAAGATACTGACATTCCACATCCATAAACAAGCTATAAGCCTCCCCAAATCTTGCATCTAGGAGAAGCTCTTCTGTGAGATGGCATCAACTCCCCCCCCCACTTGCTCAAAACTTTTATGTAAGACGCAGAATTTTCTCCTGGATGGTTAGGGTGCATGATTTGGGGGTAGCCTGCAACTTATTTTGGGTGCACATGTTCCCTTCCTTATTTTCTACCAGCTTTGCTATTCATAGTGTGGTTTGACACACCTAACAGTGACCTGTGCATACATGAAGCTTTGGGGCAGATGGGAATTGATGCAATTTCATTGTGGACTTTCTTCTGGACATAAGACTTATGATTTGGGATATCCTTTGGGGTGCAGGACACCAGGGGCTTGTTATTTTCTTTCTGTTTTGTCATTAGTGATGTATGATTTGGGGCAGCACACAGCTTATCATGGAGTTCAAAAGCCTAGTTCCTTATACGTGACTCTCATGTCATCACACAGTATTGTGTACTGTGGTGATCTGAAATAACTATTATCTTGAAAGGGCAAATTTCCTAATCACAACAATGTGCAATAAGTGGTACTTCAAAGGATAATTGGTGGGACATGGTTATATAAGCCTCACATCCAAATGTAGGTGGCTTATTGAGCTGTTTCAAAGTTTCATGCAAGCAAGAAACTGGAAAGAAGAAAACTAGCTGTCAAAATATTTTATAGCCAGCATGGAATGCAGATCTTCAAAATGTTTATAAGTGAACCATACAACCTTTCAAAAGGCTAAAGAAGAGAACACACAGTTCTGTCGCATTTACAGATTTAATAAATGATGGTTCTAGGGGAGGAGGAAGCATTGTGTTCATCCGGCAAAAATAGAAACCAAAATGAGATAAGATAAGGACCGCACCAAGACTGTTGAAGTCTAATTCCAGTGAATCAAAAATTTTTCAGAACAACTTAAACAAATATTCTTCTGGTGCTCTCAGTTCTACAACCAAGGTAAAACGACATTTTTGAGATTGGTAGAGCAATCCTGTTCATATTTCTTCAGATAGGTCATACTGTCCAACATTTCACAGAGAAAAACGGGAACACGTGGCCAAACAACCTCAGAGTGTGGTCAAGACAACAAAGGTCATTAATGAGGATGCACACACAAGCTACGAAATGCTTCAGCAGATTGCGTTTGCCTTAATCTACAGGAAAGGAAACATTTCTGCTCCTCCTTTCCTTTCTTCCACCCCTCTAAATACTCTTGCACTTTGAACTGAGTTTGCTCCAAAGGACGTAAGCCAAGGATAAAAAATGGGGAGATGAGAGATACTGGAACATTGTAAAAACAGTTGAAAAAGTGAGACAACAGAGGAGTAATTGAAACTGTCCCTGCCAGACTGGGACAGTTGGAGGGTATGATAGGTCTTATTCCTAGGTAGACTTGTAATATTTCCAAGGGTGGGAACTATATGGCTTTCCAGATGTTATTCATAGAATCATAGAGTTGGAAGAGACCACAAGGGCCATCTAGTCCAACCCCCTGCCATGCAGGAATATCCAATCAAAGCATTCCTGACAGATGGACATCCAGCCTCTGTTTAAAAACCTCCAAAGAAGGAGACTCCACCACACTCCGAGGCAGTGTATTCCACTTCGAACAGCTCATACTGTCAGAAACTTCTTTCTAATGTTTAGGTGGAATCTCTTTTCCTGTAGTTTGAACCCACTGCTGCATGTCTTAGTCTCTGGAGCAGTAGAAAACAAGCTTGCTCCATCCTCAGTATGACATCCCTTCAAATATTTAAACATGGCTATCATGTCACCTCTCAACCTTCTTTTCTCCAGACTAAACTATTCAACAACACTTAGTTGGCCACAGAATTCTCATGCTTATTATAAAAACTCAGGAGTAAATATTACTGGACACAGTTGAATTACTTATGAGAAAGCATATATAGGTTCAAGCTACAGTTCCCCTAGAAAAGGAGGTAGACTTAAAAGGGTGGTGGGAGGGAGGGTTGGCTTTTATCAAAGTGTGAATCATGCAGCCTTCTAGATATTGTTGAACTGCAACTCCTAGCATTCCTTACCATTGGCTATGCTGGCTGGAGACATTGGCTTTGGCAGTCCAACAACATCTGGAAGGCCACATAATTCCCCCCTCTGTCTTACACGAAAATTAGTTGCTTAACCTTGAAACTATTATATGTAATTTTAAGGGGGGTAAATTGTTTTAACTTATTACTGTTGTTACGGATCTATTTGTTTTATATCCAATTGTTGTGAGCCGCCTTGATTGCCTAATAGGCAAAAGGCGGGATACAAAAATAAAGTTATTATTATTATTATTATTATTATTATTGCAACGTCAAGAAGGAAAACCAACAATAGAACAAAACCATGCTGCCCTAACATCCTGCCCTTTTCGGTTTTCATAAATGGTTCGGCCATTTGTAGCCCTCGAGATCTTGTTAGACTGCAACTTCCATCATCCTTAGCCACTATCTACAGTCTTTTTAGATTTTGTTAACACCACTATTTATTTATTTATTTTGCTGATATATTTTCAAATCAGGAAGTAACAAATTAGAGTATTCTCCGCACTGTCACCCAACTGTGTTATTTTACATGACACCTAAAAGCAGCTGCTTCCTAGTGTTCAAAAAATAAACAAAGCAAAACAAAAAACAAACAAACACCAAAAACCTTTGCAGTGACTTGTGTTGACAGTATGACTGGGCTGGAACCCACGCCAAAGTCAAATACTGTAGTGTATAGCTTATCTTGCATGCCCTGTGAGCAATTAAAAAAACAACAACACCTGACAATGTTTACCAGCCACATATAAACCCCCGGCTTATGGATTCTGTACTGCTGTGTCAGCACCTTCTTTTTCTTTTCCGGGTATTTGCTTTTCCATTCCTCTGAAAAGAGTTCGCACAATTTGCACTTCTACTAATGGTCAAAGGACTGCTAAAAAAGGGTGTATCCTAGGTTTTTTTTCCTTCTCATTACAAGATAAAATTGCAGATGATAGTATATATACATACATATACATATACATATACATATACATAATGTGATCTTTTGGTGCTACAAAATATGGCAAAACTGCTCTCTATTAAGGGTGGTATCCTTGGTGAAGATATTTGTTAAGTTCTCAGTGGAAAGCTCAGTAAAGCACAATTGTGGTTATGGAGTACTGGCCTACCACTAGTTGGCACATCCTTCTAGAACTGCATTATCGACCAACATTTCACTGATGAAAACTGGGACACCTGACCAAACAACATCAGAGGTGTGGTCAAGATGTCAAAAGTTATTAATGAGGAAGAACACATAAACTAGGAGAGGTGGCAGCAGTTTGCTTTTGCCTGAGTCTATTGGGAAGGGCAAGGTTCTGTCCTCTCTCCTTGTTCCTGAGGCTGCTGCCACTCTGCCGAAATAATGCAGTTTGATGCTGCTTTAACTGCTATGGCTCAGTGTTATGAAATTCTGGGATTTGTAGTTTTGTGAGCTATTTAGCCTTCTCTGTCAGAGCGCTTTGGTGCTACAGCACACTACAAACCCCAGGATTCCATGGGGTGGAGTCATGATAGTTAAAGCAGTGTCAAACTGCATTATTTCTTCAGTGTGGCAGCAGTCTCAGGAACAAGGAGACAATAATGTTTGCAAATCATGCAAATCATGTTTGCACTAGAGCTGAAGACTAAGGGGGGAAGTGTGAGGGGGCGGAAGAGACACCGGCACATTTTAAAAGCAGCTGAAAAAGTGGGAATGCAGAGGATTAATGGGGACTCTCCATGCCAAACCAGGACAGCTGGAGGGAATGGAGACCTTCAAAAAAACTACTCTGTGTAAGCTCCCCTGAGTCCTGAACTGGGAAATATATGGGATATAATAATGAGAAGAAGAGAAGCGAGAATTCAAGATTCATATGCTCAAGGCCAGTGGTTCTTAACCTTGGGTCTGTGGACCTGCAGGGGTCCGTGATGTCCTCATAGGGGGTCTGCGAAGGCTTGAAGTCTGCTCAGTCCACCTCCTCCTTGCAGTGGAGCAGCCACGTAATGGGAGTCAAGGCAAAGGCTGGCTGGCTTGGCCTGCGTATTGCCATTCAATTTGCTCCAGCCATGAACTTGCAGGAAGAAGCAGGAGAAAAGTTTTCCTTCCCCCTCCAGTGCCTCTGAGGAAAGATTTAATGGATGGTGTAATTGTATTATTATTATTATTATTACTACTACTACTACTATAAATCTATTATTATTACTGCTACTATAATGGACTGGACTGACTATGTGACGAATGTTGCTGTCCTTGAGCAAGCAGGGATCACCAGCACTGAGGCCATGATATTGAGAACACAGCTGCGCTGGGCAGGGCACATTTCTAGGATGGAGGACCATCGCCTCCCAAAAATAGTACTCTACGGTGAACTCGCCACGGGTCAGCGTAAGAGGGGCGCTCCAAAAAAGCGATACAAGGACTCCCTGAAACAACATCTCAGGCTCGGCTAAATTGATCACCAACAATGGTCTGCCATGGCCTCACATCAGGAGGCATGGAGACGCACTGTCCACAATGCTGCAGTCTTATTTGAGAACTCATGCCGAACAAGTCTTGAAGAGAAACGGCAATGCAGAAAGAATCACAACCCGGAAACATTACCCAAGGAGACCTTCTGCTGTGCTTTCTGCAACCGGACTTGTTTATCTTGGATTGGCCTTTTTAGTCATCAGCGCGCTTGCAAAAAACGCGGGATGAGTCCTTCCTGAATCTTCGTTTGCGAAGAAAAACCAGAGAGACTATCATCATCATCATCATCATCATCATGATGTATTATTATTATGTTTATTTTTATTATTATTATGGTTTTAAACCTTGAGATAAGTCTTGGGGGGGCCACAGCAACAAAAGCTATTGAAAGAGGGTCCCTGGTTAAAAAAAGAAGTGAAGAGCCCCTGTTCTAGAACATCTTTCACTTAGATCTACTGAGGCAGGATTTAGTATTCCCCCCCACCCCCCAAAAAGTTTTTTTTTAACAAAGCTAAAAAGTGTTTATGATTTAACAAAGCAACAAAAGGTATTGAAAGAGGGTCCCTGGTAAAAAAAAGGTGAAGAGCCCCTGTTCTGGAACATCTTCCACTTAGAGCTTCTGACGCAGGATTTAGGGCTTTTCCCTTATTTAACAAAGCAACCAAAGGTATTGGAAGGGATTTTTTTGGGTGTGTGTGTTATGGATTTTTTAAAAATTGAAATAAAACCATTCTACAAAATAATACACCCGACCGCAAAAGGCTGTAACAATAACGCAAAAATCTCCCCCCATCTTAATACAAAAATAAAACTCACCTATCCTAACACTACTACATTTTCCCTCTTAATCTAAATACACTATAATCACTTTCTTTTCTTTTCAAATACAGTTGTCCCTTCATATTCGCTGGGGTTTGGTTCCAGGACCCACCCACCCTGGATAACAAAATCCGTGAATACGCAAGTCCCATTATATGCAGTGGCATAGCAAAATGGTGTCCCTTATATAAGATGGAAAAATCAAGGTTTGCTTTTTGGATTATTATTTTTTAAAGAATATTTTCAAGCTGTGAATACTTAAATCCGTCGATACCAAATTCGTGGATATGGAGGGACAACTGTAATCACTTTCTTTTCTTTTCCAATAAACATTCTATTTACACCCTTATACTAAAATTAGAAGTTACACATTACAATGATACATATTTGGAAAAGGGAAAATGAATAATAATAATAATAATAATAATATATTTAAAGATACCCCTTAAGTTATTGCTGGGGTTGTCTCATTAAACCACTTGGCCAAAAATGGTTTGGCAATTTGTCTTTTTCAGCCAAAGCTAAATAGATATTGGAAGGGGGTGTCCCAGATTTGACACAACAGGCTTAGGAGACAGTGTTTTGGGGGACCGAGCCTCCGGAGGGTGTCAGGGGACTCAGAAAGTCAGTGGGCCAAAAGAGGAAGAGGAAGGAGTCTGGTTCCCTGGCTGTGAGTTTTTGGACAGTACCCTGGTCCACGGTGCGCCTCTATGTGATGTTGGGATTATTTTTCCAAAGATAAAGTGAGGTAAAGAGTCAAAATCTGCAGGATGTAAAAGGCACTGCTTATTATTTTAAGAACGTAATTGAAAATTTAGCTTTGAGTGAAAAAGGTAAATTGCCAAACCATTGTTGTTGTTTCTTTTACTTTATTTTTATTGATTTTAAAAACAACTTAGATATTACATTCTCTTCATCTCATGATATATATTTACATGATCTGTTCTTAAGGCTTCCTTTAGTGTTCCCTTAGACTAAGTTTTCTGCTTCATAACAAAATACACAACTGTCTTCAGTTTTAACATAACAAAAAAGAAACAAGTATGAAAAAGTGAAACATATATATATATATATTTCTTTATCTAACAAATACTCCATATATTTACTTAATATTTTTTTTAGGTTCTCTTATCATTTACAGTCTCCTTTCCATCGTTGGAAAAAAATTTTGGCTGTGGTTTAGGAGATTTTCAGACGGGGAAATTATTCCCCGTGGAGATCGGGACAGAATTGTTTCTGTCCTGGAAGCAGCACCGCGTTTCGCACACCCACTTCCCTCTCCTGATCTCCCGTCGTCCTGATGTTGTCCTTGTTCTATTTCTTTTTATTAACGATGAACTCTCGTTAATAAAATATAGCGGAAGGGACCGGCAGGGAAATAGAACAAGGACAGCGTCAGGACGACAGGAGATCGGGAGAGGGAAGTGGGCGTGCGAAACGCGGTGCTGCTTCCAGGACAGAAACAATTCTGTCCCGATCTCCCCGGGGAATAATTTCCCACTAGATTTTCAGACAACATTGTTATAGTGTTACTATTCCACTTTATAACAGTGTAGTCTGAAAATCTCGCCTGTCTGAAAATCTCCTTAGTGAGACAACCCCAGCAATAACTTAAGGGATATATTTAAATAAATAAATAAATAAATAAAATATTTTAATTGATTTTCCCTTTGCCAAATATGTATCATTGTAATGTGTAAATCTTTAAATAAATATTTTATTATTATTATTGTATTCTTATTTTTATTAATCTTTTATTAATTTTTTTCTTTTCCAAATATGTATCATTGTCATGTGTAGCTTCTAATTTTAGTATAAATGCGTAAATATAATGTTTATTGGAAAAGAAAAAAAAGAGTGATTATAGTGTGTTTAGATTAAGAGGAAAAATGTATTATTAGGATTAGGTTTGATAAATGTTATTTTTTTATTAGTAAGAAAAGAGGGAAACCTTTTTTTGTGTGTGTGTTATGTTACAGCCTTTTGAGGTCAGGTGTATTTTCAGTAGAATGGGCTTATTTCAATTAAAAAATATCCTAATTTCCCCCTACCAAAAAAGTCCTGCTTCTAGGCTCTCCACTGACTACAACTCCCAGCATGCCTCGGGCTCCGCGAGCCATGTGCGTAGCTGGTTTAACTCTTTCGAAGCCTGGGCATCATTGCTGTTGCTGCTGCTGCAGCGGTTGGAAGCTTTCGGAGCTCCAGCAAGGGTTGCAAGGGGAGACAGAGGCAATGTCCCCGAACCCGGGCATGTAAAACCCGGGACAAGGAGGGCTTCGAGGCTGAGCCGCAGTCTTTCTATTCTTTCTCCCTTGCCCGGATCCTGAGCTTGGACTCTTGGCCGGGGCGGGCAGGATTTGCGGGAGAGGAGCCCAGGCTCAGCTGGAGCAGCAGCACCGCTTTGCTTTTGGAGAGAGAGGGGAGGAAAACCAGCCATCTCCAAAATGATCAGGAAGGGAAGCACCTAGAAGGGATCCCCCCCTTTTTTTTTGCTCCAGCTTGTTGGTGGGGGAGAGAAAAAGCCACCCCCTTTTTAAAATCCCCTCCTTGCTTTTTCTACAGGCCTTTATCGGGAACCCCTGCGCCTTTTCTTCTCTTGCTTTCTCGCCTTGGGCTCTTTGGGGTAGAGAGCTTGGCGACCCCCCCAAACCAGAAGCAACCCCCTTCCCAAAGCCACCTCCTCTTTTTTAAATTCCCTCCTTGCTTTTTATACAGGCCTTTATCGGGAACCCCCTGCGCCCTTTTCTCTCTTAATCTCTCTCCTTTGACTCTTTGGGGTGGAGAGCTTGGCGACCCCCCCAAACCAGAAGCAACCCCCTTCCCAAAGCCGCCCCCTCTTTTTTTAAAATCCCCTCCTTGCTTTTTCTACAGGCCTTTATCGGGAACCCCCTGCGCCTTTTCCTCTCTTGCTCTCTCTCTCCTTGGGCTCTTTGGGGGTGGAGAGTTTGGCGACCCCCCAAACCAGAAGCAACCCTCCCCTCCCTCCGTGGGGCTGGCTGGCTTCCTTGGTCCGGGGAGGAATGGAAGAGGAGACCCTTCCCCTGGAGTAACGCCAAGGAAGATCCGAGGAGGAGGAGGAGGAGGATGGCTGCATGAATAGCCAGGAATGCCTGGTCTTCCCCCGACGAAGCCCACACCCTCTTTGGCTAATCCCCGGGCGCCTTGGGGTGGGGTGGGGGTGGGTGGGAGAGAGGGCGCAGGGATCCCGGGCGATTGGCTCTCTCCCTGGCCGGGGGCTGGGAGAAATGTCCTGAAAGCTTGGGGTCCCCCCCTCCTCTTCCTCCTCCTCCTCTGCACCCCTGGCCACCGGCAGCTTCACCAGCAGAGGTAGGAGAAGCGCAGCTGCTGGGGACGCGGTGGAGAGGGAAGGGGGGTCTGCAGGGTGGGCGGTGGGCTGGGCTGGAAGGGAGACAGACCTCTGCCCTTCCCAAGGGAGGTGGGTGTGGGTGGGTGTGGGGTGCGCATTAGCCCTGGGTGCTGTTGCAATGGCTCTTCACCTTTCCTTTAGCAGGGACCCCCTTTAAATATCTTTTTTTTTTTTTTGGCCACAGACCCCCCCCCCCAAGACATAAGGTGATGGTAGAATGCCTATTGATAGGTACAAGTATCCCTAGGTTAATGAATTAGACCAGTGGCTCTTAATCTTTCCTTTATCAGGGTCCCCCTTTAAATATCTTTTTTTTGGCCACAGACCCCCAGGACTTAAGGTGAGGGTAAAATGACTATTAATCTTGGCTGGCACCCTGTTAGGTACAGGTATCCCTCAGTTAATGAATTAGATCAGTGGCTCTCAATCTTTCCTTTACAAGAGACCCCCCCCCCTTTAAATATATTTTTTTTGCCACAGACCCTTCAAGACTTAAGGTGAGGGTAAAATGACTATTAATCCTGCCTGGCACCCTGTTAGGTACAGTTATCCTTCGGTTAATGAATTAGATCAGTGGCTCTTAATCTTTTCTTTACCAGGGACCCCCCTTGAAGTATATTTTGTTGCCGCAGACCCCCAAGACTTTAGGTGAGGGTAAAATGACTATTAATCCTGGCTGGCATCCTGTTAGGTACAGGTATTCCCTCGGTTAATGAAATAGATCAGTGGCTCTTAATCTTTTCTTTACCAGGCACCCCCTTTAAATATCTTTTTGTTTGCCATGGATCCCCCAAGACTTAATGTGTGTGTAGAATGACTATTAATCCTGGCTGGCACCCTGTTAGGTACAGGTATCCCTCAGTTAATGAATTAGATCAGTGGCTCTTAATCTTTATTTTAGCAGGGACCCCCCCTTAAATATCTTTTTTTTGCCACAGACCCCCAAGACTTCACCCTAAAAATAATACTAATACTAATACCTGATATTAATAATAATAGAATTACACCATCCATTGACCCTTCCCTCAGAGGCACTGGAGGAGGGGGAGGAAGGAAGACTTTTCTTCTGCTTCTTCCTTCAAATTTGTGGCTGGAGTGGATTGAAGGGGAATGCGCAGGCCAAGCCAGCCTTTGCCTTGGCTCCTGTCGCGTGGGCTGAGCAGCTTTCAAGCCTTCACCAAACCCCTGTGAGGGCATTGTGGCCTCCTAGGGGTCCCTGACCATAGGTTAAGAACCACTGTGCGGTTGTTTTGTTCTGTGTAAATGCATTGCCTTTCCCTTTGCCAGTGACTCTCCTTTTTCTGGGGTTTTGTCTTTTTTGTTCCTTTTTTTTTTTTTTTTTTTGCATTCAAAGCATGGTGGAGAATAGGCCACTGGAATGTAAGCCTTGGCCAAGCGGCTTTTCTAAACTTTATTTTTGAAAGAGCCATTTGAAAAAGATGGTGGTTTGGTGCTGAATGTTTATTAATGGGATGAGTTATGGAATGCCATCAACATTCATGGTGGTATATGGGAGTGATCATGTAAATCCCTGCCCTGTCCCCAGCACTTACAGTGAACAGTTGGGTAGAAGGGAGAGGTGTGAGGTGAGTAGGAGCTATTACCTTTTAGACTTTGTAAGTGGGCAAGGGAGACTTTGTGACTGCAAGAGAGTTGTTGTTGTTGAGTGCCTTCAAATCATTTCTGACTTATGGCAACACTAAGGTGACCCTTATCATGGGATTTTCTTGGCAAGATTTGTTCAGAGAGGCTTTGCCTTTACCTGAGATTTTTTTGTCTAGTCCACACAATACAAATAATCCAGTTTGAAATGGGATTATTTCTCATGGTTCCTTCCTATGGAATCCTGGGATGTGTAGTTTTACAAGGTCTTTAGCCTTCTCTGCCAAAGAGTGCTGGTGCCTCATCAAACTACAAATCCTAGGATTCCATAGGTAGTAGCCAGGGCAAACAATCCAGCTTCAAACTGGATGATTTGTGTAGTGTATTGTAGTGTAGTGTAGTGAGAGAGTGTGACTGGCCCAGGGTCACCCATTGGTTTTCCATGTCTGAGCGGGGATTCGAACCCTGGTCTCCAGAGTTGTAGTCCAGCACTCAAACCACTACATCACACTGGGAGAAAGTTAGCCTGGCATTAATGGGAGAAACTTTTAATTTGTTTCTTAACCGACAACTCTTTGGCATGTTGTAGCTCTGATCCGGCAAGAAGCCTGACACAGTGTAGCACATTTGGCTTCTACACGATGAGAAATGGCTCGAACAAATAGCAACAGGAAGCCCACCAGCCTGCGAAGGGAGATCTCCTGAGGAGAACAGATTGTGGCCTAGCACTGTGGGCATCCAGTTGGGTTCCTGGCTGACAACGAACGATGGCCCACTCTGGCATTTGGAACAGGCTCAAGTCCATGTTGAGAAAGAACGATGATCCCTTGTTCTTGAATGACTGCAGTGCCTTTGATTTTTCGGACGAAGTGGGTGATGAGGATTTTCCCAGGTTCAACAAGCTGCAAGTTGTGGTTTCAGAGGATGCGGCCGAGGCTTCTGCCAACGGGACTCACGTGGGACCCCATTCCGATGATGATTCCTTGCTGGGCAGGGATGTGGCTGTACGGAACTCCCAGACCGGCCCTGGGACGGACCCTTGTAATAACTGCAGTAAACAAAGGGAGCTGGTGAAGCAGAAGAAAGTGAAGAGACGTTTGGTTCTAGCAGCCGTTCTCTATCTCCTCTTTATGACAGGGGAGCTTATAGGTAAGAGTGCCTCCTTTTACCTCACTGATAGCAGATTCTGTAATTGCCTTGGTTAAAATGACCGGTTGTTGTTGTTGGTATTTGCTGTCAAGTTGACTTTGACTTATGGGAATGAAGGATTTCCAAGAGCTCTGGTTATGAGCTGCCCTGCCCAGGTCTTGTGAACAGGGCCGTGGCTTTCTTGGTTGAATGAACTCACCTGTAATGTGGTCTTCCTCTTTTCCAACTGTCTCGCACTTTGCCCAGCATTAGACAGGTATACTGCAGTTGAGGACATATGTGTTCCTGGGCATTACTCCCTTAACAGAAAAATTTGTACCTGAGGTAGAAATAACACTGAAAGAGTAGGGATAAGTTCCTACACCACAAAAAAAGGAGAGCTGGTCAACATCTTCCAGCACACTTTTTATCCAAAACTAACAATATGCACATGTGAAATGAAACAACCACATCAGGGAAGGCCTGCCTAAGTGAACAAAAACCCATTTGAACCTTCTAGATGCCCTTGAAGGTTTCTTCCAAAATGCATCCAGGGATGACTTTTTCTTTATCCAGTAGTCACTTTTGTTATGATTTCCATTCTGGTGGCCAAACATATAGATGTGTGCTTCTGTAAACATGCTGCATGGAGGTGAGGTAGCTGGTGAGGCAGGTTTATCTGTTCCTCCCTTTCTCTGTTTTGCTGCTCACACATGCTCAGTAAGGGATTCTGGAGACAGCTGCTCTTTCTCTTGCCTGTTGTAGGCAGGTACACACGGTTATAGTAGGCTCTGCTAGAGCAGAATCCCGTTCTTCCCAGCTCAAGCTTTATTGCATTGTTTACTACAGACACACTACTGCAACCTGACACCAAAAGTCTGTGTTCCGTGGCCAAATCCACACTACACAAGTAATCCAGTTTGAGACAGGATCATTTGCTATGGTTCCTTCATTTGGACTTCTGGGAGTTGTAGTTTGGTGAAGCTTTGGCAGAGAAGGCTAAAGAAGGCTAATGACAAATCCCAGGATTCCATAGGAAAGAGCCATAGCAAAAAATCCAGTTTCAGATTGGATTTTTTGTGTAGTATAGATTTGGCCTTCAGCTCTCCTTCACTATCTGCCTGGTGCTGATGCTGCTAAAAACCTTCTAGCTAGATAGAGGATGAGGAAGAAAGGAGGTTACAAAAGACTTTATTAAAAGGAGCTTCTTTGTCAGAGGAAGGTACTATTGTGTTTTCCAGTGACTCGCATCTTCTCATGATATGTCCAAATCACAACAGCCTCAGTTTAGTCATCTTGGCTTCTAGTGAGTGTTCAGGCCTGATTTGCTCTTGGACCCATTCATTGGCCTTTTTTGGCAGCCCATAATATCTGTAGATCTTTCCTTCAGCACCACATTTCAAATGTGTTGATACTCTTCCTGTTTTCTTTCTTCACTGGCCAGCTTTCACATCCGTACATAGAAATCAGAAATATGATGGCCTGGATGATTCAGACTTTGGTATCTAATGATGAATCTTTACACTTTTCTAGTTCCTTCATAGCTGCCCTTCTAGGTCTTAGTCTTTTTCTGGTTTCTTGACTATAGTCTCCATTTTGATTAATGACTGAGCCTTGGGATAATCGTCTTAATTATTTTTTTGATGGGGCAATGTATTGGTAACTAAGTTGATGATACAGCAATTGCAAAGAGGCAGCAAATTGAGAGAGCATTCCCAAGTAAGTGAAAGTAAGTGTCTTTTGTAAGCAAAGACAAAAAAAGGGGCATAGAAGGACATTGCCAACACCTTGAGCTGCTGTCGTGCTGACTACGTCTACTAAATAATATGGTCAAAAAAGCACCCAGTCTCCTAGATTTTGTTTTGCTGATACTTTCAAAGTCTTTTCAGGAAGGGGATAAACAGGCAAGCAAAACACAAACAACACAAACCAGAAAAAAAAACACATTACCAACTGGTCTGTCTGCTTATACCTGTATGTCACACAGCAACTTCTGCTATGTGAATGACAGACTGTTGGATTGAAAAGTACAGCCTTGAGTGAGTGGCTTTCTCTTGACTCCTATGGAATTTACGTTGAAATGGTCCCATTCTTGCCTTCAAAGGGCAATTGAAGAAAAGTTTGGTTGTAGCTAAATCCCATGGGAATTGCTGGGTCACAGCTTCAGGCCTTATTGCACTACACTGTTATAGCACTATTATTCCACTTTAACCGCTATGGCTGCCTCCTGTGGAATCCTGGGATTTACAGCTTAGGGGGAGCATTTAGCATTCTTAGCCAGAGAGCTCTTAGGCTTCACTAAACTACAAACTCCAGAATCCCACAGAAGGCAGCCATAGCAGTTAAAGTGGAATAATAGTCCTATAACAGTGTAGTGTGGAGAAGGTGTAGCCTGTGGCCCGCGTGTAGCCCACCAGATCAATTTTGGTGGCCCCCAAAACCTCTGGAGGCCCTCCCCACAGGCAAGATACCGTCGCCTCCGACCCTGAGCAGCACAGCTACCAGTCCCACCGCAGTTGTTCACCCTTGACTTAGTCTGTTCCATTGTTCTGCCTGGGATGATTGCAGCTGACTTTGTTGTTGTTGGCTCAGTTGTGCCCATTGTGTGGGTCAGTGCTTGCTTGGTTCAATCTCTTTATTCAAGAGCTATCCTGCGGGAATATATTCTGGAGCAAGTGATATAAACATTTATCCAATAGCTTGTTGTTCTGAATTCCCCTCTCCACCCCTTGTTGGATTTATATTACAGTAATTGCAAATTACTTAAGACGTGATAACATTTGATTGCCTGATGCCTGTATATATAGAGTTGTTAAGGTTTATAGTCCAGAATATCAGTATGTAGCAGTTGTTCTTTAGAAGTTCCTCAAGCCAGTTGTGCAGTTATTAGACCAATGTGCTTAAATTTCACTGAGATCACTGAGCATGCGCGACCATCAAGTGGACTATGGTTGGTAGAGATACAGAAGTGCAATTTCGATAAAAGCCTTATGCCCTTGCAGATTATGCTCCAGTAATGTTATCACGTGTGCTTGTCCCCTCTGTCTCTACATTTGGGCTGTGAGTGTTATTGCTGTTCTTGCCAAAATGATACTACCCGTACACACGAAAGGAGGAATTGCCAGGCTTGGGAAAACCTTAAGAGTTTAAGAAGTACAATAATATATAGGGGGAACCCTGAGGCTTAAGTATTCATATTGGAAATGACTCTTGAAGAGGAAAACCCAGAAAGCTGGAAGGGTGTAGTGGGTTGAAAGTTGGAGTCACTAGAACTCTGAAGAGCAGCGCTATACACTGCAACATTTTGATGCAGGTTCCACTTCCTGCTCTAATTTGGACCCCTAAAATTCTCCATTTTGACTATTCTTTGGATTCATTATTCCCAGATGCTGAAGTGTTGTAACCAGTCCCCTTTTTTTCAGTGGTGGCTGTTGTTCAATAAGCTATTGAATCTCTGTAATCAAATAAATTACAGATAACAACAGGGCTTAATTAAGAGAGAAAATGTGATAATTGGCTTAATTTAGGATATGTAAATTAATCAGTGGGCTGCCATCCGGAAGATTGGACCCATCCTCAGAAAAAGATCTTCTTTATTGTTTGGCCCAAGACGTCTTGCCACTTGAGGCAGTGTAGAAAATTGTACCTCCGTACTCTAAAGCCACTCTCCCCATTCATGGCAGGGAAAAAAAAAAAACAACTAAACATTTGCTACCTTGTCATAATACTTCCACAAATCTGCTGCTTGTGACAGCTGCTTCACTCTGCTTAATGGCAGGGCATAAAGTGAACATCCACATGTTTGTGGAGCTGGGTCCACTATAGCCAACAGTGGGAAATTATTTCTGATTTGGCTGTCCTGCATAAACCAGCCATGGAAGAATTTTCTGTCTGGAAGCTGTGACAGATACTTGTGTTGGATCACAACAGCAAACGTATCTAAAAGGACAAAAATCTCCCATTCATAGGCTTCAATCAATGGATAGTTCTTTTGTAAAGAATTTCATTAGTGAGCCCATTAGAGTGGTGTACTAATTATACATGGTATTAAGAGTTTGATACATACAGCGGTGCTACCTAGAGATGGTGCCAAAGTCTTCATACCATATACATAGTGAGAAATAAAGAACTTCCTAGATGAAAGTTCAAATTTCACCTCTTCTGAGAAAGTTCAAATTTCACCTCTTCTGAGAACTCCCTAGTTGGCCTTAGATAGTAAATTCCATCTTGGCCTTGGCACTCTCTGTGCATATGGAGTTTATTCCATAATATTCACAAGCCATTCCTAGGCTTGTGAATATTAGGAGAGACAAATCATAAGGATGCATTACATGACACGTTGGCAAAGAACTCTCTTCCCTTTACAGCAGTATTGTGGACAGTTCGTCACCTGGGGTGAGTGAAGACTATTTCCAGGCAACCCAACCCAAGAGTTGCTGATGTCATATCTGAAATGGATACAAAAGTCTTTGTTGTTGTCAAATTAGAAGACACCTTCCCCCCTTTTTTCAGACGTATAGCATGTCATCAATAACTAGCATATATGAGGTGTGGGAACAGGGTTTATTAGTAACATTTGAGGTGTTTGTGTTAACTTAGGTGGACTTTGTGAGGACTCATATCTCTGAAAGTCATTTCTGAACCCTAGGTGCATCCACACTTCACAAATACAGCAATCCAGTTTGAAACTGGGTTATTTGTCATGGCTCCTTCCTATGGAATCCTGGGATTTGTAGTTTGGTGAGGCACCACACTCCTTGGCAGTGAAGGCTAAAGAGATTGTAAAACTACAAATCCCAGGATTCAATAGGAAGGAGCCATCGCAAAATAATCCAGTTTCAGACTGGATTATTTGTGTAGTGTGGATTGGACCCCTGTTTTAGGACAGGAGTTTGGATAAATTTTGCGTAGTGATAGAAATTAAAGGAAATCACAAGTCCGGAGTGCCTCAGGCTGCTGAACTAACGAAACGCCTAGGTAAATTGATGGATAACCTATCAAGTTGCTGGTAAGATAAGCAATAGCTGAGCTCTCCACCTCCACAGAAAGTTTTCTGTCTGCAGCTGTCTCACCCACTCTGTTCCTCCTTGCCCGCCTTATTTTGAGTTCGAAATATCCTAAGCCGCTCATGAAAGAGTTTGTGATCAGCCACCCATGAGAGGGTCCTTCGTCCTTCATGGCTCATTTGAAGACAGCAATGTGGCATCAGGCTCATTCTTGACATACATGCCTTTTTGAAGTTTCCATTATACAAAGGGACTGCAGGAGATCTTAAACAGAAAGAAAGCAGCCGTGGTATGTGAAACAGGCATCCTGCAAAGCTGGATTAAAGATGTGGAGGATGGTGTGGAACTTTATTCTGAGAATCTGTTCATCTTTGGATCCCTGCCCTTTCATTCTCCTGCCCACACTCACCCAGGTTCTGCCATCTTATCCCTGGGGCAGGTTATGCCTGTTGTTGTTATCTGTCATCAAGTGGGCTTTGATTTATTAATGCAAGACCTCCAGGAGCGCTGGCCATAGAATCATAGAGTTGGAAGAGACCACAAGGGAAAACCAGTCCAACCCCATCCTACCCTGCAGGAACGCAGTCAAAGCACACCCAACAGGTGACCATCCAGCCTCTGTTTAAAAACCTCCAAAGAAGGAGACTCCACCACACTCCGAGGCAGTGCATTCCACTGCTCTTACCATCAGGAAGTTCTTTCTAATGTTTAGGTAGAATCTCTTTTCCTGTAGTTTGAACCCATTGCTCCGTGTCCTAGTCTCTGGAGCAGCAGAAAACAAGCTTGCTCCATCCTCAATATGACATCCCTTCAATTATTTAAACATGGCTATCATGTCACCTCCTAACCTTCTCTTCTCCAAACTAAACATACCCAGCTCCCTAAGCCGCTCCTCATAGGACATGGCTGCCAGACCTTTGGTCAACCATAGCCCTGGTCATATCTTGCGAAGTCAGAGCCATGGCTTCTTTCATGGAGTCAATCCATCTGTAATGTGGTCTTCCTCTTTTCCAGTTGCCTGCTGCTTTACTGAACATTCTAATCTTTTCCACCAAGTTGTGTCTTCTCGTGATGTGTCCAAAGTATGATGGTCAGTTTAGTCATTCTAGCTTTAAGTGGGAGCCTTTGGCTTGATTTGCTCTCAGATCTGTTGATTTTTCTTTTTAGCATCTGGTGGTATCTGTAGGACTCTCCTCCTGTTCATCCCACACAATAGCATATCATATGTGTCCATTGTTGTTTGAGGGCCATAGGAAAAGACAAATCCTCAAACCTAGGGAAAATGAAATATGTTCCAATGTGGCTTCCTTTGAAGACTACACTGGTTGATTTGATTTATTCCAGAGCAGTGTTCAAATTATTTGTGGTGGTGGTAGGGCGGTGGGTGTTCTTAAAATCTACAAGTCCCAACTCCCCCCTCTCTCTCTCTTGTCTTAAAACAACAGCTAATGGTGCTGTCAACAAAAAGTAAGTGCCCCATGTAACCTCCTCCTTGCTCCCTAAATCTTACAGCACTGCAGAAATCTTTATTAGACTCCTTAGCACACTGTGATAGCTGCAGCTATAGTAATTTATTGAAATGTATGAATCCCTTAAGAGATGGCTAATTTGAACAAAGGTTTCTGAGTTGTTTCTGACTGAAATTAACTTGCATGTACAGTAGGATCCTCGTATCCACGGGAGGTTGGTTCCAGGCCCCATTGTGGATAACGAAATCTATGGATAATAGTGAACACCATTGAAAATAATGGGACTGCTGGTTTAAAATACCATAGAGTTGCCTTGGGGAACCTAGAAAATGGCTAGAGAGGACACATTTTCTAGGAAGACTCTGTGGTAGCTGTGCTGAAACTAAAACAGTGAATAACTGAATCAATGGATAATGAATCAGTGGATACGGGGATCCTACTGTACTTGTTATAGATCCCTGAAAAATCCAGCAGTGCTTATACAGAGGAGGGCTGTGAATCAAGCATAGGGTATTAGATACTGCTTGCTGTTGTGTGTACACTTACATTTGCCTCTGTGTGATCTGTACAAAGGTCTATAAGTATTGTACCCTAATTTATTTATTTTTTACATTTTGTTTTCATCTTAAGGTGGATATGTTGCAAATAGTCTAGCAATCATGACTGATGCACTCCATATGTTAACTGACCTCAGCGGCATTATTTTGACACTGCTTGCTTTGTGGTTGTCGGCAAAATCACCCACCAAAAAATTCACCTTCGGGTTCCATCGGTTAGGTAAGTGATTTCTTTGACTTAGTTTTAAAACTGTGCTAACTAGGGCAGTAAATTCTGTCTCCCCCCCCCCTCATTGTTACAAGCTGTGGTGTTTATTGAAATTTGGCTTATTATGTTGTAATAAGTTGTGATTTGCTGACCAGCCTCTTCTAACAAGCTGTGATTTGCTGACCAGCCACACACGACAATGTGAACCCATAGTCTATTGTTGGGTTATGAAGTCTGGTTTGTTTGATCCATGGTGGAGATTTCTGATTCTTCAACCATAGCTTGTTTCTGGATTGTTTTCTAATCTGCCTAGCTTTTAATAGGAGATGAGAAAAAGAGCAGGAGAGAAACAAACTATAATAGGGTATAGACAAACTACAGTTTGCTTGTTTGTCTTCTGTGTGTTTGTGGCTTAAGCGACAAACCATGGTTAATATGAACTGTGGCTTATCATGATGTGTGAGTGCATCCTGTATCTCAGGTCAGTAAAAGGCATATGCATGCCAGTTTTAAATTTCTAAACTGTGTGACTTATTGCAGCAGATTTTGGCAGCCTATGAAAACTCTTTTAAAATGTTGGTTTATGGACTTAGAATGGGCGGTTTACAGGCAGGGGTGGGGAGAGAATGTACAACCCCCTTTATCTGTCCTTTATACTTCAGACAAATTTTTGCAAGTAGGAGCCAACATGGTGTAGTGGTTTGAGTGTTGGACTATGACTCTGGAGATGAGGGTTCGAATCCCCACTCAGCCTTGAAATCCCACTGGGTCACCTTGGTCACACACTTGCAGCCTCAGAAAACCCCATGTTTGCTTTAGGGTTGCCATAATTTGGAAATAACTTGAAGGCACACAACAACAACGTGTTTGTTGTGCTTACACTTGATCTCTCCACCACCCCTCCATCACAGTGTATATCCAGATATTCAGAACATCTGAGGTGTAGATTTAGAGACGAGTGGCAGCCCAAGCAACCTTATTGTGCCATGAGTTTTATAGAGAGTGGTACATATTTTTTTGTTTTCAGGGTATAAATCTGCAATGCTTTGTGTATTTACATGATTGCTGTATGCTTAAGGCAATACAGAAAATACTTTACTCCTTAACTGTTGTTGAAGCCGTATAGTTCTGTGCAGTCCTTTCCCTCCCACTCTGTCGTCCATGGGCAACCCGTGTTCCCTAGGCTGCACCCACACTCACAGAAGGGCAATTTTTGTAGCTCTCAGTGTGTTCCAAATGAAAAAGCTAACACCTTGCAACCAATTTTCTGTAGCAAACCATGCTGCCAGATTTCAGCATTGCTGTCACAACCACTTCAACTGCAGTTATCACCCAGAACAACCAAAAACCTTCAAAACATCTCTTGCTGCAACAGCAATTCAACACACACAACACATGCACAAAATACTGTGGGGGTTCTAAGGTATGGATGGGAAGAATCTTTAAAAAAAAATCAACATGTGTACCTGTGGAAAGGAGAAAATGCAAAGGATCCAGCTATGAATGATGTTTAAATGACAAGCATATTGATTGGTGATTATTATTTCACCTGTTGTCCAACCTTGGTTCTATGGCTGAACCATGGTAAAAATGGAAACAGCGACTGGCATGCTGGTCAGATGGTTTGGCGTTGGAATCTGAGCTTTTCAGCCCTACCACACAGCACCACGACAGCCCATGTCTTTAATACAGTGCAGAGCTAGGCTTAATCATGGGAAAGTAGGGGCTTGTCTATATGAGGCAATAAAATGTAGATTGATGCGCACTAACACCAATTCACAGCAGCTTTCATTTGTCTCCATGGTTTTTTTCAAGATTGCAACCATATGCATTTATTGTTCAAACAGCATGCCTGCAAATCAGGATGGCGGGTGTGAGTGAAATTCTCACATTTTTATTGTCACCAGGTGCTGCCACAGAACAGTATTTTTTTTAAAAGTAAATCCAAGGTGCAGAAGTGTGATATTCTATTTAAATAAACAGAAAAAAAGGCTATTTTGTTGCATGAGTGCATGATTGCTTGCAGCAAAAAGCCAGCATGGTGGTTCTGGGCACTTGCCTTGCCGGCAAGCTCTGCCCCCTGTGCACGTCCAACCAATCAGCTTTCCACTTCTGCTCTTAGCGGGAATTCGCAGCAAAGTGAATCAGCTGCCTCAACAAGCAGGAATGTACATTGCCTTTGGAGTTTTATTAAAAATATGGGAAAAGCCACAAAGGCGTTTCCAACAGAGTATTTGTAGTTTTTGTGCCCCCCCTTTCCGGATACAGTGAAATGATGTGCAATCCCATTGGGACAAAATGTATTCTCCTTGAATTCTATGAGGGTATTTTCACCATATAGACAAGCCCTTAGTGTGGTGTAGAGGTCTGAGTAGTTTTTCCCCACCTGATGCGCTGTATTGAAGTGCAGTTCCCATCCTGTGCAGCTGGGGATGATGAGGACTGTAGTTCAGCACATTTGAAAGTCACCGGATTTGAGAGTGCTGGAATAAGAGTGTTGGACTAGTGCTAAGGAAGGCCAGGTCAAAAGGCCCATCCAGCCTGTGAAATTCACTGGGGTAACCTTGGGCCAGATCTCTTTGCCTTACATCTCTCAGGGCTGTGATGAGGCTATAATCGGGGAAGGTTGTGGCAGGATGGACGGGAGAGGGAGATTTTGGTACTCATGTATGCCAGTTTGGCACTCTTTGGTCAGAACCTGATATAAGCGTGGCTAACAATAACACTTCACCCCCATTGATTTCAGAAGGGCTGACTTGGATAGCACGGTGTACCAGATTGTGAATGAGCTGATATAGCTGTCGCAACCATTAAAGTTCATCTGCTGAGATCAGAACAGTCTCCACAAAAAGTTGCCAAGAAGAGGGCAGATAAAATTTCTTGGCAACTCTTTGTGGCAATGGTCTAATTTCAGTTGTTAGGAAAGAAAGTCATTTCAGCAAAAAGGTGTTTTTCAATTAAAAATGCACTGACCCAGCTCTTTTCTTTATGCCTCTGTTCAGTTAGTCTCTGATCACATTGTTCCATTCAGTGTTCACATGACTTTTTTTTTTTAAAGTTATAATTAGATTTTTTTTTCCAGCAACATTTTTGTTATTCTTTAAAGTCCCATGGGAACTACATAATAATGCTAAGCGCTGGGGTGTATTTAAATACCTTTCAAAACTGTGCTTGGCCCCAGTGGGGTTGTGTTTCAGTCCTCAGGATTCTCATTCCACAAAATTAAAAACTATTGAAAGAAAAGTTTCATTGCTGCCAAAGTCTTTATTGTTTGAGTCCCAAGAAGATTTGCTGCTATACAGTATAGTACAGTATGGCTTTAATAAAGACTTGATGGGGTTGATACTGGAAGGCTGATGAGGGAGGAAAACGTCTCTGTTGAGAAACCAAAAGTTTGGCAGGTGAAATTATGAAATTTAACCACCCTCCTAATGGAGTAAAAGGACACTTCAGACAGATTGCGCTCCCCTTGCCCCTTCTTCCCCTACTACCTTTTCATAGCTTTATTCCTTCTAAAACTGGTATTATTTATTGCTTTATTATTTATTTATTGCATTTATATGCTGCCCTTCTACCAATGTGGGACTGAAGGTGTCAAACAATAAAGCAAAATAAACTAAAACATAACAATAAAATTAAAATACAATTAAAAGGTTATCCTATTAAAATAATAAATTAAAAAATATCAGATGATCTAAAAAACATACAAAAATTAAAAGTAGACTACCCTCCCCCATAGGAAGGCTTCCTGCAAGCAATTGCTCATTAAAAGCTTAAAACAAGAAGGTCTTTGCCTGCTTGCTATAGGAGAGCAGAGAGGGGGGCAGGCTGGCCTCCCATGGGAGGGAATTCCACAGGGTGGGAGCATCCACTGCGAAGGCTCTCTCACCTGTCCTCACCAAATGGACCTGCTTTTCTACATTTTTTTTTTTAATTAGGATTCGACAACAAAAGTCCATATATGTTTACAGTACTCAGACGTTGCACTGTATTGACTAGAACTTCCAGGACAATGTGCTTCTGATAATGTAGCTTTACAGAGAGCTCCTGTGCATGTCAAGTTAGAAATCAGTCCCATTGGGATCAGTGGGGTTTACTCATAGGCGGATATGTAGAGGATTGTATTCTTCGTATTATTTTATGGAAGTAGCAGTCTTATAGTTGCACACCTCCTCCCCAAGAGCTCCTTTGGGTAAAACGTTCGTTTTTTTGTAAAGATGGGAAGATGTTGAAAGGTTTTTGAATTCATGTTGCCAGGCTCACACCAAAACCTTATAATTCACACATTCATAACAAAGCACAGGTCGCTCCCGGCCCCTGTATGCACGGGGGATTTGTTCCCAGACTTATCACAAATGTACTTGAAACCGTGGGTAATAGCAAACTGCATAGAATCATGCTGGAGGACCTAGGAAATGCCTAGAGAGGCTGCCTCTCTAGGCATCTCCAGTGCAACTTTATGGTAACTTCTGGCAGAGAGACTATTCTTTTGGATGACTGAAACTGTGGGTACTAATCCTGCACGTACAAGGTGTGTGTGACCTGTATGTTATAATAACTACAGCAATAATAAATGGCCTGTGATAGATTTGCTGTTTAACTGTTTTATTCAGGAATTATATACAGGGAGATGTGGTGTAACTGAGGCAGCGTTAGGAACTTTCAAGTTGTGTCCCAGCAGGAATCTTGGGATTCCTTGGAAGCTTATCTGAGATTGCTCAATAGTTAAGACTGATCGTAACAGACAGGCTTTCCTTTGAGACCATTTACCCTCTATTTCCAATTTCCCTCTGTAATGTGTAGCTGCAGGGGAGATTTGGATGCAGCCCTGGGTTCACAGTGCAAGTGATGCAAGGATGGGAAAATGAATGGTCTCAAGGTTTTGGACAGCAATTCCCAAGAAAGAAAGGATAAAAATAAAACAAAATGGATAAAGAAGGAAATTTAAGACCTGACTGAAGAAACTAGCAACTAGACTCACCAATTCTCCCTTATTTCCTGGGATCCCCCGTATTCAAGCTATTTTTTTGGGGGGGGGGGAATCCTCCTGGCTCCCTTATTGACCTTCTACTTCTCTCCTATATTAGGCTTGCTACATCTTTATCTTTCCCTAGGGCTCCAAGGCTTGCCCTGGCCATAAAACAAAGGGAATGCAAAGTTTCACAGACCTCTAGCTACAACTAATTAGCAACATTTCATTAACAAAGAGAACACTGGCATCAGTTAGCAGATTCTGTTCTCTCTATGAAGCCTGGGAACTATGGGCATGGTTTCTTAAATGCAAATATGGCATCACTTTGCCCAAGCAGCAGCAGGATATACTGTAGATTTAAAAGTTACAGTATTAGCAAGAGAGCCTATGAGGTATAGGAGAGAGAGCCAGTGCAGTGTAGTGGTTTGAGTGTTGGACTAGGACTCTGAGAGACCAGGGTTCGAATCCTTGCTTGGCCTTGGAAACCCACTGGGTGATCTTGGGCAAATCACACTCTCCCAGCCTCACAGGAAGGCAGTGACAACCTCCCTCTGAATAAACCTTAGGGTTGGCTTAAGTCAGAACTGGAAGGCACACTACAACTAGTAGTTCATTTTGAGCCCAGAAATGGTAGCTAGAGCAAACGATGTGGTATTCAAGACACATGTTCATATTTGCCTGACTGAGGAACCATTTTGGTGGCTACATTCATAGTAAGGTAATTGCCGTGAGAAGGCTCATCACAAGCATGATGTTTCTTGAGAGGAAAAGTAAAAAGATGAAAAGAAAAGAAGCTCTAGAGAGATGGTGTTTGTGTGAGAGAAACAGATGCCAATTTAGACTGTCATTTAAACTTGTTTAGATGATCTCGAATGAGTTGGGGTGTCCCTCTTGCTTGGGGTGAACTTCTTGGTGCAGTGGAGAAAAGAGAGTGAAAGCTTTTTCTATTTTGGAGCACACCACTGGTGTTCATTGCATTAAAAATGGAGAGATCTATAATTCATTTTAATCAGAATTCCTGTGTTAGTGTGAAACTGTGGTTTGTGCTGAGTCAAAAGTAGGATAGGTACAAAATCATTGGGGAAAAAAAAATCTAATATACCACAGCCCCTAGAACTCCCCCCCCCATACCTTCATTTTCATCTGTTCCCTTTCCAAAATGGCAACTGGAAGTGGTACAGTGTCGCTTCTGGTTGCCATTTTGGGAAGACGCCGAAGAAAAATGAAGGCATTTTGGTGCACTGTCAGGGTGGTGCGGACCACAGAGGGAAAGGGGGAAATTGCCCCCTGGTCCCCATACAGTTGTCCACCATTGTTCCAAGTGCAGGTAGTAGTTTTCACGGACCTCTTCTCCTGTACAAAAGAGAGGGGTAGAGGACCTGAGGTTGTCAGGTTTCACCCAGCAGGGTTTTGATGACTGAACCAGACCATAATGATTGCTCATGTGTGTGAGCCAAAGGAGATTTTCAGACAGGGACAAAAATACTGTAGCGTCCTTGTCTCACTATATCCTATACGGCCACCCTCCCGTCCCAGCACAGAAACGAAAACTTTTCAGACCTACCTTCTCCGCGTCCACCCCCTCGGCAGTCCAGGAGTGAATTCAGCTCGAATGGAGCTGCATTCACTTCCTGGAATGGAAATCCCGGCTGTTCTTGTGAGAAGACAATCGTGCGGGAAATTCAAAAAGAAAAAGAAAGCTTAAAAAGTAAAACCAAGCACAAAAACACACTTTAAAAAATACAAGTAAACCCGGGAGAGTACAAAAAAGTGTGTCACTTACCTCAATCTCCGATTACACCCAGAAGTGTTCTGCATGGACCTCCCACTAATGCTGGCATTGCGCCAGCATAATGGGGCATCGTTTCGGACACCTGTCATGCTGTTACAGAAACGGAACAGGCAATCTATTCATGGCTTAGCCCGTGAATAAAATAGAACAATGGTGGAACGGGACCAGCATGGGAGCATAACGGGACAGGGATGTTGTCGTCTAATATTGAAGCCCTTTAGTGATCTCCTGGTGTCGTTATCACGCCATATTTAGGTCATCTGATAATCTCCAAAGAGAGGTTGGATATTTATTTATATTTATTTATTTGTTGGATTTATATCCTGCCTTTCTCCCAAGATGGGATTTATGGCAGATTACAGGTTACAAGAGCTGTGGGGATAGAAAGATAGGCAGCATCAAGAGCATGCATCTGAGATGTGTGGGTGGAACATGAGAGAAAATTATCTCACAGTCTGCTGGTTAGTTGGCTGTATGCAAATGGGAGAGGGACCAAAGCTTGTTTGGCTTTTTACTTGCCTCTGCAAGTATCTAAGGTGTGAAAGTGCGATATTCCATCTAAATAAATTTTTAAAAGAAAAAGACCAGAGGAGTGGCAAAGAGCCATGCAGTTGGCCCTGCCTGCATGGTTCTAGTAGTCCCACGTGGACCATAGTGTGCCTTGTTGTGTGAGATTTGAATACTGAGGACTTTTTTTTTTTTGTGCACAATATTTCTTTCGCTGTAAATGTGTACAGTATTTATATTTTTCTTCATGGTCACTGTGACTCACGATGTATGGAGCAACTATACCCATGCAGTGCATTCTCAGAACATTCTAGAGCTGAATGATCTCCTTGGCGGGAGACCTGCCCACCCACAGTGTGCATGTCTCTGCCTCTCTCTTCCTTCAGTCGCTTTTCTTCTGCCACAGCAGCTGCATCAGTAGGAGCTTGCTGTTTGTGATGGTTTAAATTGAGCATTAGTAAAAGCATCTTTCTGTTCCTTTTTTAGTTTCACCTTTCTCCTCTATCATTTTTCTGTCTCTTTCTCAGTTGTTTTATTGACTTTTGGAAAAACTGGAGAGTCTATGGCTCCCCTCTCATCTGTTTGCCAGCTTATGACCTTGAACGGCTTCTGTAAGAAGTGTACAAAGTGTGTTTGTGACAGAAATCCCATGGACTGGTGGACACTCCCACAGCCTCTCTTGCAGAGGGGAGGAACACACTGTCACCTCTTGCAAGCACAGCCAGTCATTTACTCCCTAGGCCTGTAGCTCTTAACTTTTTTTTTACCAGGGACCCCCTTTAAATATCTTTTGTTGCTGTGATCTCCCAAGACTTAACTCAAGATTTAAAACCCTAATTACAACAACAGCAACCATAATAACAATTATACCTAATAATAATCACTCTAACACACCTTGGACATTTTTAAAAAAAGTTTGGCGGTGGCAAATTGAGACAAGTACAAACGCGAGTAAACGTGAGGTTATGGAGGGGAAACCATTAAGTCAAGTCGCAACTGCTGAGAAATGCCATTATTGCAAGGCACTTCTTATTTTTTTGCCTCGTATAAACAAGCCGCAAGTCCACCCACATGATTACCTTGTGGCCAGTCACACCATTTCTGCCCAACGTAGTACAATCCTGTCACCTGTCCTAGGATGTTTTCCCTACTCATTATTATCATCGTCATTATTGCTATTATTATCATTGGGAATAATAATTTAATAATAATAATAATAATAATAATAGATGAGGGAATAAAATGTGAAATGGTGCGCAAACGCCAATGACTTTTTCGCAAGATTGCTGGTGTATGAAGCAGTCCGTTTTTCCTGTTCATATGGAGGCATGCCAGCGAATCAAGATGGTGGCTGCAAGTGAATTACTTGCGGTTTTGTAATTCCCAAATTGCCCCCGCCAAACAGTTAAAAAAAGCAAAAGTAATTCCAAGGTGTGGAAGAGCGATCTTCTGCTTAAGTAACAAAAAAAGAAGGAAAGAAAGGCTGTTTCATTACCTGAATGCACGGTTGCCATGGCAACAATCCAACATGGCGGATCAATGATCTGCCACCTAGGTGAGCTCTGCCCCCTGTGCACATCCAAACAATCAGCTATCCTGTTCAGCTATGCACTCCAATGCGTTTTGGTTGTCCTAACATGTGGGAGTGCACATTTCCTCCGCGGTTGTTAAAAAACTCAGGGAAAGTCCGGGAGGCTTTTGCCAGACTTTCCCTGACTTTTGCTCCTCCTGCCTTAGGGAATGCTGTGAGATCCCTTTTGGACACATGGGATTCCATGAGAATTTATTTCACCATCTGGATTACCCCATTGTCATCTTCTTCAGATGATGGAAAGGACCTTATACTTGCTCATTGTGCAAAGTACATGTTGTGTGCCTTCAAGTCTTTTCTGACTTATGGCGACCCTAAGGCGAAGCTATCCTGGGGTTTTCTTGACAAGATTTGTTCAGGAGGTTTGCCTTTGCCTTCCTCTGAGGCAGAGAGAGTGTGACTTGCTCAAGGTCACCCAGTGGGTTTTTATGGCTGAGCGAGGATTCGAACCTTGGTCTCCAGAGTCATAGTCCAGCATTCAAAGCTCTACATCACGCTGGCTCTCTGTGTGCATAGAACACTACAATTCACATTCTCTTTTGGTTTGTTATGTGAGACCATTGAAGGGCATATTTTCATTGCAGAGATTTTGATGAGTTATGAGCATAACCACCCTTTGCTATCAGGTGGCAAAGAGGCCCCTCCTATGCCCCATGAAAGGGTCATGGTAATGTAAGTAACTTTCCTCCAGGATGCAGTATTCTGTCAGTATTCATGTGTCAGTCAGGCCGGACATGCAAGCCAGGGCTGATGTGGCTTTTGGATAAGACGTTCTCTCCTTTTTCTCAGCATGGCACATTCTGTGAACAGCTTACTAATCTCCCATAAGTTAGAGACACAGTGACCACAATGAAGAACAGGTTGGTTATCTGCAACTGTGGTTCGTCATGTGCCCATCTGGGAGCTGATTCAGCTTGTCTTCCTCTCCTGTCTGGTGTCCTGTTCACCTTTTCAGTACAAATGGGTTTCTGCTACAACAGACTCAGAAGTGAGGGAAGAAATGGTAACTGCCCAAAGACATACACTAAGGGGAGAGACAGGACCCCCACCCAAAAGATTGCTGAGCTTTAGAAAGTTTCAAGGATGTACTGCACATGTGCAGATGGCTCATGCTGTGAGTTTGTGCTTGGCTACTTGAAGAACCACAGTTACAGGTAGGCAAACTGTTTTTTTGTTTTTTTGTATGCAACAAATCCTGCAGAATTGCTGCAGAGAGACTGTATTCCCCTGCACAGAAACGCCAATATTTTCTCCCACATCCACCCCAGCTAATATTTTCACTGCTGTTGCAATTTCTATAGTGAATGTAGCTGCGAAAGTTGTAGGGAATGAGAGTGTCCCAGCGTGTTAGCCCTTTTTGGGAAACTCTGTGAAGTTAAAACTGTTAAGAGTTAGACCATAACCAAAGGAAGTGTCCTAGGTCACATGGTCTTGTTGCTTGGTTGCAAACTATTTACAGCCATGCACGTCAAAGGTAGAACAAGCAAGTTCTGAATGAGAGAAAGAGAAGGATTTTTAACATGCAGGAGATTCTGTCCTACCTAGGACCCACTTGCTCTAATGGCAAGAGAGTGGTGGTGGGGAGAGAGAATGCTGGGTTTTTCTAACAGAAGTCTCACAGACACCTATGGCATGTTTGCAACATCATAAATAACCAGCACTAATACCTCTGCCTGTTCGTTGGTTGTTCTTTTGAGGTTGAGCGATCTTCATTCTCCATACTCGGGTACACAGCTAACTCAATTTGAAAAGTATATAAGGCATAAAGGGGAGCGTGGTAATCTCTTCTTGCACACCTCCACTCTCTCACCTGTGCTTTGGCCACTGAAAAGAGAGGTGTAGAAGTGTTGCACAAAGTCTAAAGTACTGTCATCTTGTGCATAACTGAGAGATATTACTGTAATTTAAAAGAGATGCAGATTGTAAGTACCCTTCGCAAATGAAAAGCGCCACAGAAGTATTGAACGATGCTGTCACATGCATCCGTGTGCACAGAAGTAACCATGCCACTGTCTTTTCTTCTTCTCTCCCAGAGGTTTTGTCTGCCATGTTCAGCGTATTGCTGATTTATATCCTTATGGTTTTCCTTTTGTATGAAGCTGTTCAAAGAACCATCCATATGGACTACGAAATCAACGGGGATGTCATGCTTATTACAGCGGCTGTCGGAGTGGCTGTTAACCTCATGTAAGTTGTCTTGAGAGTTTGGTGTTGGCTCCATGCCAGTGTGACTGCATTTGGAACCTGAAGAGCTAATTTGGCTCATCATCATCGTCATCATCATCATTTTATTTACAGTCATAGACCAAAATATAAACCATGATACACAGACACACACACTACCACTAAAATTCATAATAAACACATATATCAGAAATATGACTAATACAATTATGATTAATTCACAGGGATTAAGTGGTAATCATAATTAAAATTTCTTAAATAAGCATTTAAGCAATCCAAATCTAAAATTCTAAAATTCCTATATTTATTTAACCATGTAACATTTGACTACAAGTAATAATGGCAGAGGCACAAAACCTGGCAACCTTCGGATATTTGTGTATCTGAATAATCGAGGAAGAGTAATAGATAAAAGCTTTCCGATCTACCTGGAATTTTTTTTTAAATTGGGGTAATTAAGTTAGAGTGGATGCCTTGATAAAATGGACAGTATAATAAAACATGGACAAGAGTCTATCTACATTTGTACAGGGACAAATATGTTTATGATATGGAGGGGTTTTTTTGGCTTATAATCTTAGTACCAGCTTTGCTGCTGCCGCCCCCCTACCATCATACAGGCCTCCCTCAGTTAATGAAGCTTCTGACAAAGAAACTTCTTTTTACAAAATCTTTTTACACCTGCCCAGCCTCCCTTTCCCTCTTTGTCATCTGTGTAGCTTGAATGCTTTGTTTTAGCAGCATCAGCATTGGTAGAAAGTGCTGGAGAAATAGATTTTTGGTGTCAGTTTGCAGCATTGTGCCTGCGATAAAGCTTGAGCTGGGAAAGAATGGCACAGTAGGACCCCACATCTGCTGGGTATTGGTTCTGGGTGAGGGCCCGTGGATACTGAAAACCGTGGATAATAGCGAACACCATTGAAAATAGTGGGATTTCCTGTTTAAAATACCATAGAGTTGCCTTGGAGGACATAGAAAATGGCTAGAGGACACATTTTCTAGGAAGATTATGGTAGGTGTGCTGTTTTGTGTCCTGTGGATAATTGAATCAATGGATAGTGAATCAGTGGATACGGGGCCCCTACTGTATTTCTACTGTAACCAATCCTCCTGTAGCTGTGCGTGCCTGCCTACAGTAGGCAAGGTAAACGTCATCTAACCCCAGATTCCCTCACTTAGCATGTGTGAACAGCAAAGCAGAGAAGAAAATTGGGGGCGGGGGTGACAGATAAGCCTTCCTCACTAGCAACCACTTACATGTTTAAAAAAAAAGGCATAAATCTAGCTATTCAACCATCAAAATGGAAATCATATGAAAAGTGGAAAATGGTGAAAGGAAAAAAAATCATCCCTGGATGCATACTTCAAGTATTCTCTAGAAGTTTCAGCATGTTTTTGTCCACTTCAGGAAGGCTTACCTGACTTGCTTGTTTCATTCCACATGCACATATGATTAATTCTGAATAAGACGTTTGCTGAAACAAGTTGAACACCTCTGGTGTTGAACTGGTGTAGGAACCCACCCCTGTTCCCCTTCCCCCATATTATTTCTGCCTCTGGTACCAAATTTTCTGTTAAAGTAATGCTCAGCAACACATCTGTTTCATTAACAGAGGTACACCTGTAGTTGATTCCAAAACCCATTCAAGTCATGTCTAAAAAAATCCTATCTGTGTGATCTAAGCCATAATTGCATGACCTCTGCCATGGGATGCAGTAAAGCGGCGCAGCAAAGGACCCATGCCGTTAAGGCAGGGGTGGGCAACTGGGGGAGGTTAGGGGGTCACATTAGCTGCCCGGGAGATCTTGGAGGGCTGCCCACCGCAGTCCTTCACACACACACACACACACACACACATACACACAGATTTTTAAAAATGGCTCCCAAATACCCTCTAGAGGGTGTGAAGGGTACTATTGTTCTGTGAGGGGCATTTTTGCCATATGTTAGGACCCCTGTATCCACTGATTCATTATCCACTGATTCAGTTATCTACAGGACACAAAACAGCACACCTACCATAGAGTCTTCCTAGAAAATGTGTCTTCTCTAGCCATTTTCTAGGTCTTCCAAGGCAACTCTATGGTATTTTAAACCGGAAGTCCCATTATTTTCTATGACGTTCACTATTATCCATGGTTTTCCGTAGCCACGCCCCCCCCCCGAACCAATCCCCAGCAGATATGGGGGTCCTACTGTACTTTGCCCTCTCTGGGCCATTTCTGGCCCAGAAAAGTCTTTTTAAAAAGTAACCTCCTGTTCATATCTTGCTTTAGAAAAAGGCACTTCCTGTTCATTGTCTGTTTTAGAAGAAATCTAAAGTGGGCAAGGGGCCATGGAGATAGTGCTGTCACGATCACAATCCCTAGAGGGCATGTGGGGGCATTTTGAAGGATGAAATTTGAAAAAAGTTTTTTTTTTTAACCTTGAGAGATATTGGGAGCACAAAAGCAGCCCTAGGGGGTTTTATGTAGCCTGTCAGCTGCATTTCTGCATTAAGTTGAGTTGATTTTCCATCAGCTTCTTTTCATCATTTTCTACCTCCTGAGCCTCTTTGTTGTTGTTATTGTGTGCCTTCAAGTCATTTCCAACTTATGGCTTGGCTAAGAGGTGACATGATAGCAATGTTTAAATATTTGAAGGGAAATACTGTACTGAGGATGGAGCAAGCTTGTTTTCTGCTGCTCCAAAGACTCTGACATGGAGCAATGGACTCAAATTACAGGAAAAGAGATTCAGCTTAAACATCAGGAAGAATTTCTTGACAGTAAGAGCTGTTCAGAAGTGGAATACACTGTCTCGGAGTGTGGTGGAGTCTCAGTCTTTGGAGGTTTTTAAACAGAGGCTGGATGGCCATCTGTGGGGGTGCTTTGATGGTGTGTTCCTGCACGGCAGGGGGTTGGACTAGATACCCTTGTAGTCTCTTCTAATTCTATGATTCTGTGGCAACCCTAAAGTGAACCTATCAGAGGATTTTCTTGGCAAAATTTGTTCAGAGGGGCTTTGTCCTTCTAGATGTCCTACGATATCGTGAAATGCTTATCAAGTCACATAACAGTTTGCTTCATGGGGCATAAAAAACCGTTGCAACTGTCTATCGATCAGATTCAGAAAACCTTTTTTTGTCCTGGGAAGGCACATACTGTGCAGTTGTGTCTGCAGACCCAATGACTCCAACCCCAAATTATTATAGATGCAGGATTTTGTCCTGAAGTAACAGGTCTGAATGGATTTAAAGTCAGCTGTAGGTTATGTTGAGCTGAGGTCAAGTTGGCGTTGGGTAGACTCTACAATGAAACGGGATCATTCTCCATGCCAGAGAAGGCTAGGAAGAAGGGACACTGTGAGACTGCAGTGCTTCACCAGCAAAAGGACAAACCTTTCTTTTCCTAGCATAATTTGATCTGACAGTCTTCCCTGCCAAGCCATAGAGACCTTGGCTTGGGTGCTTACAGGAGTGGAGGTTTCCCTAGCCTTCACCTGCACGAGTGTGCTGAGCTTTGGAGTACCGAATGTTTCTGCTAGAAGGTGGGTAGGAAGCCAGGCACATTAGATCAGTAAGTGCTGGTTGCATTGTAGTTGGGGGGAACAAAGAAAAAAATTGATTCAGAATGGCCATGTCTGGATTGGGAGGTGGCTCAGTGTATGGATGTGCCTTCTTTATTCTTCATTCCTAGTCATAGTGGTGTAGCAGTAAAATAGATTTATTTATTTATTTATTTATTTATTTGTTGTATTTCTACCCTGCTCTTCAGCCACAAAGGCTATCTGAGAGTGGCTTACAAATGGTTAATTTAACAGTTTCCTGCCCTCTGTCCATAGAATCATAGGGTCATAGAGCTGGAAGAGACCACAAGGGTCATCTAGTCCAACCCCCTGCCATGCAGGAATACACAATCAAAGCACTTCTGACAGATGGCCATCCATGCAGCCTCTGTTTAAAAACCTCCAAAAAAGGAAACTCCACCATACTCCAAGGCAGTGCATTCTACTGCTGAATAGCTTTTACTGTCAGGAAGTTCTTCCTAATGTTTAGGTGGAATCTCTTTTCCTGTAGTTTGAACCCATTGCTCCGTGTCCTTGCCTCTGGAGTAGCAGAAAACAAGTTTGCTCCATCCTCAGAATGACATCCCTTCAAATATTTAAATATGGCTATCATGTCCCCTCTTAACCATCTTTTCTCCAGGCTAAACATACCCAGCTCCCTAAGTCACTCCTCATAGGACATGGCTTCCAGACCTTTAACCATTTTGGTTGCCCTCCTCTGGACATGTTCCAGCTTGTCCATATCCTTCTTGAATTGTGGTGCCCAGAACTGGACACAGTATTCCAGGTGAGGTCTGAGCAAAGCAGAACAGAATGGCACTATTATTTCTCTTGATTTAGACACTATACTCCAGGATCAACTGTAAATTTAATCTATTGGTAACTGACATTCATGGCGTGGTCTTCAATCTTTTTTTTCAAAGGTTAAAATACAGGCATCCCTCTGTTAACGAAGCCTATGACTTACAAGCTCCTTTTTACAAAGTCTTTTTATGGGAGCCCAGCCCAGCCACCTCTTTTCTTGTCTTCTGTCTAGCTGGAGGCTTTTTTTAAGCAGCATTGGCATCAGGAAAGTCTGAAGGAAGTCTGAAGGAAGTTGAAGGAAGTCTGGAGAAACAACAACTTTTGCTGCCTGCAGTAAACAGCGCAATAAAGCTTGACCTGGGTAGGAATGAGATTCTACTCCAGGTTATCCTGTAGCTGCGTGTGCTTATATACAACAGGCCAGGTTATCAGCAGCTGCCTCCAGAATACTGAGCCTGTGTGAAGATCAAAACAGAAATGAAAGAGGAAAGCAGATTAGCCTGCCTCACCAGCTACCCTGCCATGTTGAAAAAGCCTAGATCTGTAAGTTTTGTCACCAAAATGGAAATCATAAGAAAAATGGAGGCTGTTGAAAGGAAGAAAAAAAAGTCATCCTGGTATGACTTTTGGAAGAAGCTTCCAGGTGGTCTCTAGAAGATTAAAAATGTTTTGTTTACCTATGCAAGGTTTACCTGACCTGGTTGTTTCATTTCACATGGGCCTAAGATTAGTTTTGAATAAAAAGTTTACCAAAACATATTAAACTGCTCTTTTTTTGTGGCGTCAGAACCTATCCCTGTTATTTTCAAGTTATTTCTATCTCTGCTACCAAAATTTCTGTTAAAGAAGTAAAGCCCAGGAACACATCCACTTCGTTAACTGAGGTATACCTGTATTGCAACCATTATACCCATTTTTGTTTAAGGATTCAAAACTATGGCAACATGTGGGTTTTTCTTTCCCCTTTTCTCTCTGTTCACACCCTGCCCTTAACTTCTTGTGCTCTGTTCTCCATTTCAGAATGGGCTTTCTGCTAAGCCAGTCGGGTCACCTTCACTCTCATTCGCATGGCCCCTCATCTGTTCCTCCGCCCAACTCTTCTGCTACAGCTTCTGGGCACAGTCATAGCCATAGCAGTCTGGCGGTGAGAGCTGCGTTTGTCCATGCTCTGGGGGACTTGGTCCAAAGTATTGGTGTGCTTGTAGCGGCATACATCATTCGCTTCAAGGTAAGACTGTAAGCCATACATGTGAACAAGGACATTTCTGGTCATGGATTGCTCCACACAGAATGGCCTGGCATTCGCAGAAAGTATGTTGACCCAGATTTTTTTTTTTTTTTAGTGGAGAACCTTGTTCCGTGTAAGCAAGGGCTGTTGCTCTTCTGTTCAGTTGAATGGGAAAATCCATATGTACATGCACAGTGGAGTTTTCAGTCCACTCAAAGAACTGTTGGGTTGGATTAAACTGGAACCATAGGCTGCTGGCTGGGGATAATATATGTCATGTTTTTAAACTGTATGTTTTAAAACTTTCATACAGTGGCTCTCTAATAGAGTAGAATTCAGGAAATGATGGGTTATGGTAGGTCTTTGCTCTTAAATAAATAGTTCTTGTCATGTCATCCCACTCTGTCAAGAAACCCCACATTTTTTTGCTCAGCATAAGAGCTGAGGTACTTGATTTTGCATTATTTTCTGGCTGCAAGGTTCTGGCTGAAAACTACTGGAGTCCCAATGAATCTTTGCACCTCTGTAGTGTGATTCCGCCCCCTCCCTCTGTTTGCTCCCTGCTCCATGGGATGGGGATAGGATGTTGTCTGTTTTGCTCCCAGTTCTGTGGAACTTTTCCCAAGGGAAGCCTGTGAATGGCCCAACCAGATGATGAATAAGAATGCTGATAAGCTCCCTTCTTTTGGAGGTGTATGTGTTTGTACGTGTGTGTAAAAAATGTTGAACTGCTTGTTAGATTAAAAAAAAAAGACTGTTATTTATTTAAAATCAGTGTACTTTTAATTTATGATCTCTTTCTGTTCTTGGCATGTTTTAACTTACTATAACCACTTATGCTTTAAAGAAAAGTCGTGTGCTTATTTTAATAAACAAATACACTTTGGAGTAATCATACTGTTTTGAGGTGAATCATACCCATCTGCCATATAGTGAGTCATGATATTGGTCCATTTGGAAGCTAGAAACATCTACTCTGGCTGGAGGTAGCTCTCCAGGGTGCCAGGAAAGGCCTCTTAAAGCTCTTGTACCCATGGTTCATTAATTAGATAGAGATGCCAGGGATTGGACGTTTTTACACAGGAAGCATATGTTCTACCCCTGAGTTACAGCTTTTCTTTAAAATACAAGAGGATTGGGGAGCGGTGGGGAAGGAATTGGAGAAACATTGGCTGGTGTCCTATTGGTGGCATACATAGATGCAAGTCCACCTTATCCTTGAGTATACAGTCGGACCCCCGTATCCACAGAACCAATACCTCCGGTTTCAGTTATCTACGGCTGAAAAAAATAGGGGCACATACCACAGAGTGATGCTGGAAAATTTGTTCTCTCTAGGCATCTTCTAGGTCCTCCAACACAACTCTATGTTTATACCAGAAGGCCTTTATTTTAATAAGGTTTGCTATTATCCACAGTTCCCAGTATCCGTGGTAAGTCCAAAAACCGAACCCCCGCGGATATGGGGTCTGACTGTATCTTCTTTTTTGTGTATGATCATTGTGGAGGTTGGTATTTTCTTCCATCCTCCACGATGACCAACGCCTCCGACCTGCTGCCGCACCCTCATTGTTCAGCCACTGTTGACCCCACTCCCCACTGCCACATGGCCATTCTGTGGCTGATGGAGAGTGTGTGTGTGATCAGAGAAGTGTCTGGCTGTATCCCCACAACCAGCTGCTTCTCCAGTCCCTTTCCCCACCACCAGCCACAGAACGGTCATGGGGGCAGGGGAGGGCCCTACAGCTGAATAGTGAGTAGGCGGCTGTAGCATAGTACTGTATGCAGAACTATTATGCTGGGCTGTGCCCTCCAGGATCTTGGCCACTGGAAGTCAACTTTTCTGCAAGCCCCTACCTGTTCTGAGAAGGAGAGGGGAGGTTGAATCATTCTGTTTCCAGTCTGTGTTAAGGCGTGTTCAGGCATTCACTAATCGGGCATCCATGCAGCACATCATGGCACGCAAGTGTCCCCATCCAGCCATAGTTTTCCTGTGTTTACTGGAAAGGCCTGAAGGGGAAATTAGCTTCATCCAAATGGGGTGTCTAAGCCCCAAGCAGCTGGGAGACCCACCTTATCAGGGTTCCTGATTGCATGGATTACTGTAGCCATATTCACCAGAACACAGCTACGTTTTCTTTTCAGACCTGCACAGTAAACACAGAAGAAACCACAGCTCCCCTCCCTTTTCTCCTTCATAGATACAGTTATTGAATGCTGGAACAAAGCTTCCATTTCAGATATACTGACTCATGAGTTCATTTCATCTAATATACCTTAATCTCTTTGCACACTTTTAAAGAAACTGAACAGAAATATGCCTGCCATTCTGTATGGAACCTTCCCTAACATTTGCATTTTTAATGTAGTTTTTGGGTTGAGAAATGGTATCACAAACATTTAGAGAAGTGCTCAGTCCAAAGAATAACCATATTTCAAGCTGTATATTAGTACAATAACTGTGAATTAGGTTGGCTTGCATAAAAAGGAATTATAATAGCATTGGTATTTATATACCTGAAGACTGAGCAAAATTGTCTCCTAGCTTTGTGAGCTTTCAAAATATTTCAAGAAAGGCACAGAATCTTGGTAAGTTCCTATCCTAGATGGCATCTTACCAGGCTTGAATCTCTTTTGTCTCAGCCAGAATACAAGATTGCAGATCCTATATGCACATACGTGTTCTCCATTCTTGTGGCTTTCACGACATTTCGGATCATCCGGGACACTGGAATAATTGTACTTGAAGGTAATAATCCTTACATTTGAGATCAACATTTGTAAGCAGGTAGAAGCCACAATAATATCTTTAATCATATTGTTGCTGTGTATCTCTAAGTCATTTCCAACTTATGGCGACCCTAAAGTGAGCCTATCATGGGGTTTGCTCAGCAAGATTTGTTCAGAGGGGGTTTGCCTTTGCCTTCGTCTGAGGCTGAGAGAATGTGTCCTGTCCAAGGTCACCCAGTGGGTTTCCGTGGCTGAGCAGGGATTCCAACCCTGGTCTGCCAGAGTCCTAGTCCAAAACTCAAACCACTACAATCATATGCACCCCACCCTCTTGTGCTGGTCTATGACCATAATAAAAAATTCTGTTCAGTTAATCATATGTCTTAAAATATTGATTTATAATTAGACTGGAGAGACTGAGATATTCCATCATGTGTCATGGTCTTGTAAGATGATCAAAGCCTACGGAGAAGTTGTTTATAAGAATTTAGTGCCATACTAACCGAAATAATGCTGACTAGTGCCAAGCTAACTTTGCTCAATGGCCAGCACATGCTGGTGTAACCTGGGGATATGTTAACATATGTCTCTTTATGGAGGAGGTGGAAGGAGGTACAGGCATACCACAGTTCACAAAGCCTCTGACAAAGAATCTCCTTTTTACAAAGTCTTCTTATGGGGACTCAGTCCAGCCCTCCTTTTTCTTATCTTCTATCTAGCTGGAGGGTTTTTTGTTTTTGTTTGTTTTTTTGGCAGCACTGTCATCAGGAAAGTGGTGCAGGAGGGGATGAGAAAGGCACACTTTCAGCACTGGCTTGCAGCAGCGTGTCTGCAGTAAACAATGCAATAAAGCTTGACCTGGGAAAGAATGGGATTCTACTCTAGTTGATCCTACTGTAGCTGTGTGTGCTTGTGTACAACAGGCAAGGTGAACAGCAGCTGCCTACAGAATCATTTACTGAGCCTGTGTGAAGAGCAAAACAAACGCGGAAATCAGATTAGCCTGCTTCAGTGGCTACCCTGGCCTATTGAAAAAGCCTAGCTCTGTAAGTTTTTGCTACCAAAATTGAAATCATAAGAAAAGTGGAGGCTGTTGAAAGGAAGGAAGAAAGAAAAACACCCCAGGATTCATTTTAAGAAGTAGCTTTCAGATTGTCTCTCGAAGATGCAACATGTTTTTGTTTACCCGACCTGGTTGTTTCATTTCACATGGGCCTGATACTAGTTTTGAATTAAAAAGTTTGCTGCCATGTATCATTTTTTCTGCTGCTCCAGAGACTGGAACACGGAGCAATGGATGCAAGCTCCAGGAACAGAGATTCCACCTCAACATTAGGAGGAATTTTTTGACAGTCACAGCTGTTCGGCAGTGGAATGCACTCCCTCGGAGCGTGGTGGTGTCTCCTTCCTTGGAGGTCTTTAAACAGAGGCTGGATGGCCATCTGTCAGGGATGCTGTGATCGTGATTCCTGCGTGGCAGAGGGTTGGACTGGATGGCCCATGTCGTCTCTTCCAACTCTACAATTCTATGATTCTATGATTTTTGTGGTGTAGGAACCTATTCCTATTCTTTCCATACTATTTCTTCCTCTAGTAGCAAAGTTTCTGTTTAAGAAGTAAAGCCCAGAAACACATCTATTTTGTTAATTGAGGTATTCCTGTATTCACTAGCTCTTTCCGTAACCTATCCCCATGAGAAAAGCAACATCTCTGGTGGAAAAGCATATTCCAAAAGCCATTTAGGGCACCTGAGCAATCACCAGCTAGAGTTTTGAAGAGATGTTACTTTTCCAAATTTCCAGCAAGTAAACACATACTGATTGAGGATCCAGGACAGCAATGGCTCTTATCACCTAGATTCAAAACTGCAGCCGGCTGCTGTTTGGGTAACTTCTCACCTACTAAATGGCCACGTGGATGTGTTCTCTTATTAGAAATGCTGCCTTCTGAAGGATTGGAAGGCAGCCTAGTTTTGCTGTGTGTGCAGATTGTTATTGCATTGCATGTGCAATGCAGGATCCCTTGCCGAAATATGTTTAGAAATGATTTCAGTTCTGCTTTATACAAAAGCTGTGCGCATTCCTTTATGCTGGCAGCCAAGATGGAACTGTCTCCCTGCATGATCCTCCCCAGGCCCTGAGGGGATGTTGAATTGATGCCCAAGTCTAATAAATTAGAAAAATATATGGGAGCACACTCTTCAAGACAGTGCTCTCACCCCTTGCCCAGAGAACTGGAGAAGAGGGTACAAAACCTGAGACTCAGGGCCAAGGCCGGAGATCTGGGAACCCTGCTTATTCTTATTCAAACTTACCCTTATTCTGTTTGTGTTTCCCTTTTTGGAGGTTAAAAAAAGATCATTAAAAAATTACGGACAGGGTGGACTAGGTTCCTCCGGGGCAGACAAGTTTGGTTTTAATTACTTCTTTTGAGAGTGGATGTAAAATGTCTGTTTAGATTTAAAAAAAAAGGAAAAAAAAGAATCATGGGTGTAGTTTTCCAATTGCATTCTTGGGAACCTTTGTGCTCCTCAGGATCTCATCAAGAAGAAGATTTTTATTTTATTTTTTTGAATGGTGGTCTTCTTCTGAAATGAGCCTTGCCAGTAATGACCTGAATACATGTGATAAAGCATACTCCCAAGATTATTCACTGCATGGTGCAATTCCTGAGCAGATGTAAATCTCTGCAGAAAGTGTTGTTCTTAAGATTAAAAGTTTTGAAAATCATAGAATCTTAGAGTTGGAAGAGCTCCAAAGGGCCATCTAGTCCAACTCTGTGCCATATAGGAATCCACAACTATAGATTCCCCCCCCCCCGCCCCCTCATAAGCACAGGACTAGTTACCCATGGTTTCATTTATCTGTTGTCAGAAAAAATATGGCCTCTCTAGGCATTTCCTAGGTCCTCCAGTGCTAGAGATGCCTAGAGAGATGGCCTCTCTAGGCATTTCCTTGGTCCGCCAGCATGACTCTATGGCAGAAGTTACCATAGAGTTGCGCTGGAGATGCTAAAGAGGTGGCCTAGGTCATCCAGCATGATGCTATGGTATTTGCTATTACCCGTGGTTTCAAGTATTCGCTGTAAGTCTGGGAACATATCCCCCGCGCATACAGGGGGTGATCTGTACAATATAATTATTTGTACAAGTTACATAATGCCCAACTGGTGAGTGCCCTTGGGACAACTTACAACCAATGTACAAATTACGTCTTCAAAATAAATATATAATTTCAAGTGACTTGAAATCTTTGTCAGTTAGTGGGCATGCAAGAGTTGAAGCTGGTGAGTGTTTTCATATTGTTAGGGAGTTTGCACTAAGCATCTGAATGGCCAATAATATAATTATTCAATATAATTCTTTCTTGTTAATGTGGTCCGTGATCTTTCTTTTGTTTGTAGGTGTTCCAAGGCATTTGAATGTGGAACTCATTAAGGAAGAGCTAATGAAAATTGAAGACGTGTTTTCAGTGGAAAGCCTGAACGTTTGGTCACTAACTGCAGGAAAAGCAATTGCCATAGTCCACTTGCAATTAGGTAAAAATAGCACTCACAGTAATAAATACTGGAAGTACATTACATGTATTATAAAGATAATTTCTAATGCACCTGTATCAACTAGGTATTGTACATAAAAAGATACAGGCATACCATCTAAAGGTTGGTGCTGTTGTTGTGTGCCTTGAAGTCATTTCTGACTTATGGTGATGCTAAGGCAAACCTATCATGGTTTTTTTTTTGGGGGGGGGCAAGATTTGTTCAGAAGAGGTTTGCCTTTGCCTTCATCTGCGGCTGAGAGAGCTTGTCTTGCCTAGGACATTCGAACCCTGGTCTCCAGAGTCATAAAAGGTATCCCTGGGCAAGTCACACTCTCTCAGCCTCAGATGAAGGCAAAGATAAACCCCCTCTGAACAAAACTTGCCAAGAAAAGCCTGTGATAGGGTTCCCTTAGGGTCACCATAAGTCGGAAATGACTTGAAGGCACACAACAACAAAAAAACTGGACTTATCTTAAAGAGGGACTAGAAAAAAATCTTGTACAGGTTATGACTCCTAAGTGGCAAAATGTCAGCTGTTTTTGTTTGAAATAGAAGATTTAATGTATCCAAGGCATTTTCTGTGCTTTCCTTGCCTTTCAGTTCCTGGTAGTTCATCTAAGTGGGAAGAAATCCAGTGCAAGGCCAGACGGTTGTTGCTGAACACGTTCGGAATCTATCAGTGCTCCATCCAGCTTCAGAGTTACCGGCGAGAAGAAAGTAAACCCTGCATAAACTGTCAAGGTTCCAGTGCCTAATTTTCCACACTTTTGGTGGTGGTGGGACTTGCTGCCTTACTCTTTTTAACCTTGCAGCCAAAAGACCACAAAGCAATAAAAACAAGATTTCCAAATAAAACAGAATCTTTTAGGTCTGGAGTTGGCATTAGCAGTCAGTGCAACAAGAAAGGACTAGAAATTAGCAAAAACATCGATCGGGTCCAGAGGATTGCCCTTTTCATGAAGATGAGCTATTTCTCTCCCTCTGTTTTTTTTTTTTTTAATTTGTTTGTTTTTGGCTAGGGTTTTCTTGCCAATGTATCTCCCGATAAGTTGTTTACAGATCACGTCACGGCTGGGCAGATACCTTGTAGAGTACACTTCCATATCGTCGTTTGTTTAACTTTTAACAGTACTTTTCCTATGCTCTGAGAAGGGGCCTCAGGAAATTAACTACTTGAGTTTCGAAAAGACTTGGAAAGGGTGATCATGTCCATAATCGCTAAACGTTAAATGATCCCTGAACTGGTTACACAGTATTTTTACCGCCCCCCTCCCCTCACAACAGCCAGGTTTTAAATACCTTGTCTAAAAACAAGATGCTGCAGGGATAACAGAATCCTTTTGTAAGATTCTCTTCGCACAAACTTGAGCATATGTTTGGGAGCATAGCTTTTACAGTAGCCAGTCAGATAGAAACGTAGCTTTAACCTACACTCCAAGCTATGGAAGGTCTTTTACCCAGGACAAGCTATCAGTTCATTAACTGAAGGTGTTGGGGCTGGACCCACTGTGTTGGAGAGGATTGAATTATTTTTGTCTTTCGTATCTTTTCAGCATAGGACTTAGACTGTAGAGAAAGGCATATTTAATTTCTTCCAATGTATATGGTTGACTTTGAGATGTTTCTTTCTTACTGATCACCTTGAATCTCTCTAATGTTCTAACATGATTCAAGAGGCCCTTTTGGCGTCTCATAAAGAAGCATGCTGTAGCTGCCTCCTTGTGATTGATTTGCCTCAGTGAACAAGACAGGACATTATAGAATTGACATTTAGGTGCAAAGAACAAATCAGTTGACTCTTAATGTAGATATTCAGGAACTAAGAGAGAATAAAGACTTCAGCTACAATGCACTCTCCAAGGGTTCAGAACTGTGAGAATCTGGTTTCCATTTCACCCTTTGCATTTCCTTCCAGTAAATAAATGGTTTCTGCATGACAGTGTCCTAAAATGTGCCAGTGAAACGTTAGTGATTTGGTGAACTGTACTGCCTTCCAGTTAAAGAGGAGAGCTCTTTTTTTTGGCTCTCCTAGCAATCTAAAATTAACCATCCTTTCTGACCTGTGCTGAATTGCAGGCCTTAATAACTGCATTGCAGGCACCAATTTGTTTGAGGGTTCTTCTTCATTGTTAAACTTGGAGAATGGGAAACTAGCAGGAAGCCACTGAAAGATAGATATATTGCTTTCAGATCATTGTTAATTTAAAATCAGAATGAACATAGGTTATTGCAGCCAATAATGGCCGCAGTCCTATTGGTAAATCCCAACTAGAGTAGATCCATTGAATCAGTTGTTGAATAGTGAGTTAACACATAGGTAAATCCAATTGGTTCAATGGGTCTAACTGTAGTAAAAACTAACAACAGAATCTGGGCCATTAATAATAATAATAAAAAATACCAGGGCTTGGCGTCACTATCTTTGCATCTACATTGCTTTGATTCATCTAAAGAATTCACATTCACACAAGTAGCATTTTTGGTGTAAGAAAGGGTACAGTTTCTAACTAAGATCTATAGCTTTGTGGCAAAATTCAATTTTAGTCCCAACTAATGTAGACCCATTGAAAGCAATAGGACTTGGGTTAGTATTGAATAACAAAGTGCCATTTATTTCAGCGGGTCTACTCTAAAATTGGGTTTAGCTCTTAGTCTTTAGTTATGAAACCTGAGGCAATCAATTTTGTTAATGTAGCTAGTAGTATTTTATTTTCCTCTGAAATTTTTGTATTTGGGCCAAACAAGATGAAAAGCATAGTTCTGTTTGATCACAATAAGAAAGACAAATAGGTTTTGATGTTACCAATTGCCAGCATATTTTGACTGATTTGGATAATTATTTAGAACATGCAGTCAGAAATTAGTATCTAGTTTCTTCATGAAGTGATTACTGCAATCTTTTTAAGGACTGATATTTGTCTTCTGATAAAGAGTAATCAAAATAAATAAATCAGTTCATGAAAGCAGTGGAAAATTATTACAACATAATTCTGACATATTATCCAAATATTTCAAGTAAAGTTTATTGTAATACTGCTTTTTACAAAAGTATCCTTGATGAAGAACACACTCTTATGAAAAGCATTGGGAGTTGGTACCATGATTTAAACTGTTTAGATGCCTATGATTTCTGGTGTCATTGAAACTAGCCAACCCCTTCTGTTGCTAACCCCACCAAGGAAAATATTCAGTATTAATTTGAGCAAAATGCACTATAGTTTTTGCTTCCAAAACCAGAGTGAGAATCCTACAATACAGTGTGCTTGCATTTCCAGCCCAGAGACGAAGAGCTGGTATCTTTGCAGATCTTTTTTGTTTTTTCTACATTACAATATAACACAAAGCCATATCACAGTTTGTGAAAAAAAAATTGGTGTTTTCCTTCAATATGACCTTTCTGGGAGTCAGGTATTTTTGCACACGATGGGTATTCATAACAGATATTTCATTAAGTTAGGGTTTACAGTGCACATGATTAGAAACTGGGATTTTGGTAGATCTTGTACTGTACTTGGGCGTTTTTAAAATTGTAACTATATCCTATATATTTGTTTAATGAAACAAATGTGTTGCTTTCCTGTGGATTTATTAAATCAGTTATCAAACTGCCCAGCTTTGTGTCCCTATTATTCTTTTGTGCTTTTTTAAAAAAAGTGCTGTTTCTTTGCATTTGGATTTTAGGATTACTGTATTTTTCATATTCAAGTTCTCCATCTTGTGGGTTCTTTAGAAACTTGGGTTCTCAACAGTAAAAGTGACCATGACAAAGACACTTCCCTGAAAGATGGCCTGCATGTTTCTGATTGAACTTACCCCAAAACGTACAGCTATATGGGAGTATTGGGTGTGCATTCATTTGGTCAACTTTGGGGCCTCCTGATGTTTGGCTGACTAAGTCCATCAGCCCCACCTAGGATAGGCAATGATAAATGATGGCAGTCTTAAAACATCTGGAAACCCCAGGGTTCCCCATACCTGTTTAAGGGTTTGTTCTTACTTCACAAACTTAAGACCTGACAGGCCAGTTCAAGGTTTCAGGGACTGTGATTTGCCATGAAAACAGCCCCAGAAGCCTCTTGGGCATGTAGAATGTTTTGAGGTTTACTGAATGACACGTATCAAAACCATGACAGAAGCGAAAGGGGCTTGCATGCTATATAAAAGTGATGTCTTACTTTGCAGAGGAACATGACAGCCATGCCAAAACCAACCCATGAGGGGACGCTAAGGGGGGGATTCCATGTTGCTGTTAAATATCCCGCTAGTGTGAAAGAACCAGTTGTGACAGACTTTGAGAAGGAGGTCTCCTTCTCTTGATTGACCATCCGAAATGGAAACTTTCCCCTGTTGAATGACCAGTGCCTAACAAACCCCTTCACTGTTGGCCCAATAAAGGTATAACTGTTTTTGTGGATTTTAGGTTTCTTGTATTTTGCAGCATGGCCAATGTGACTACCCCTGAATATATCACCCCTTCGCTGTAGAGGCAGCCACTTTAATGCAATCGCTGACCATAGCAAAGCAGCAGGATCGGATATGTTTCCAAGTGAGTTCTTTCAAACTTAATTCCAGGAAGTTCTTCACACTGCAGGAGATAGACGGCTTGCCAGTTTGGGTTTTTTTTTTTTTTAATCATTGTTTTATTTTGAACAGTAGCCACCTCTTCTTTAATACTCAACTTCCTGTTAGTACAGGAGGTTAGTACAGCTTAGCTTGTTTGGCCTTTGGTTCTCTTGAGGAAGCATCTTCAAATCTGTGGGGTTCATATTTATTTATACATTTAGATCACCTAATAACCAAAGTTCCCTGAGTAATTTACAAATACAGGTTGACCCCCGTTTCTATGGGTTCAGTATCCACGGTTTCACTTATCCACATCTGAAAAAATGCATTCTCTCTAGGCATTTCTAGGTTCTCCAATATGATTCTATGATCAATTTCCAATGTTAATCTCATTGAAAATAACAAGGTTCCCTATTATCCACGGTTTCAGGTATCCATAGTGTGTGCGTGTGTGTGTCTTGGAACATATCCCCCATGGATATGGGGGTCGACCTGTACACACGTATATCACTCCCCCCCAAAGGATAACCTTGACCTGACTTAAAGTGAAGTCAACAAATGGAAACCATCACTTCAAGAGCTCCTCAAAGATGGCAGAATTTCCTTGTGTTTGATCCAGATGGATTTTCTGAGGCAAAGAGATTATAAGGTGTGTGTAGGATTGTCTATTAATCCTGGCTGGCACCCTGTTAGGTACAGGCATACCTCAGTTAATGAATTAGATGTGTTCCTAGGCTTTACTTCTTTAACATGGAATTTTATAGGGATGCGTTCTTACATCAGAAAAAAAGAAAATCAGTTCAACAAGTTTCAGCAAACTTTGTATTCAAAACTAGCAATGTGCACATGGGAAATGGGTGGTGGTGGTGGTTTTAAATCTTGAGTTAAGCCTTGGGCGTCTATGGTAACAAAAGATATTTAAAGGGGGTCCCTGGTAAAGAAAAGGTTAAGAACCACTGGTTTAGTCCAAGCCCCTGCCATGCAGGAATACATACCTAAACCACTCCCGAAGGATGTCCATCCAACCTCTGAAGACCTCCAATGATGGAGAGTCCATCTCCCTCTAAAGCAATTATTCCATGGTTGCACTGCTCTTATACTAAAAATATTCTTCCTAATGTTTAGGTGGAATCTCTTTTCTTGCAATTTGAACCCATTGGTTTGTGTTCTAGTCTTTGGAACAGCAGAAACCAAGCTTGCTCCATCTTCTACATGGCATCTCTTCAGCTATTTAAAGGTGGCCATCATATCACCTGTGAGTCTTCTCTTCCCTAAACTAAGCATACTAAGTCTTGGTTTCCTCTGGGAGACCAAGATTCGAATCCCTACTTGGCCATGGAAACCCACTGGGTGACCTTGGGCAAGTCAGAATCTCTCAGCCTCTGAGGAAGGCAATGGCAAACTCTGTGCAAATCTTGCCAAGTAAGCCCTGTGGTAGGGTTGACTTAGGGTCTCCATATATTGGAAACAACTTGAAGGCACACAACAACAACAACAAACAATGATACAACTACAGCACACCCCAATTAAAAGGACTTCTGCAATGGCCAGTTAGCAATAAAAGACCTGCAGGGAGAAAGTGAGCTGAGAGGTCAACCTTGTCTGGGGTGTGTGTGCGTGTGTGGAAGAATTCCATAATTTTTGGGCAGCCACTGAGAAAGCTCTCTCCCATGTTCACACCAACTGTACCTGTGATGGTGGTGGGGCTGAAAGAAAGCCTTTCGGTGAAGATCATAACCTCTGGCATTCTCATAACCATTGGTGATCCAACAGTTGCTGTTAGAAGAGCAGAAATCATACTAATAAAAGGCAACTTTGAAAAAAACAAACAGAGGAAGGAGTTGACACCTTGATGAGATACATCAGAAACAGAACAGCCATGGTGGATGTGAAGATGTAGCAAGAAAAGAAATTGCAGCTGCCCAAGGTGGTTTGAATTTACTGATAATCACAGCAGTGAAGACTGGATACGCTGGATGTAGGTGTTTTGTCATGAGCATTCAGACCCAGAAAGCATGAAGATCCCTTTATGATCCACTCCGTGAAGTGCAACTACTCTCTGGCCTGGATTTCCCCCTACAAAATGGTCAAATGGTTCTTCTAGTCAAGGTATGAATTCATGAAAAACTAAAACCAGAGTGTTATTTCTGTGTCAACCACTAGATGTCCCACTAATCATTAGAACATTTAAAAACCTGCCAGCAAGCATCTAGAATAGCACATCCCTGCCTTGATTGCTTTGTAAGAAGAGAGAAGTCAAAGTAGTTAAAATATAACATTATCATTATTTGCAAATATACTAAAAATAATGTCTGCAGAATGTGAGAAGCCCAAAGGAAAACTTAGATGCTGTGTCCCATCCTCTTTTTAAAAAAATCTAATTTAGAAGAAAGAGAATTCTCTATATTCTGTTAGTGGAAACCTACCGTATTTACAACATTGTCATTCTTTATGTTCCTGATTAAATTAAAGACATTTTTGGATGCTTGCTTTTGGGTTTTGCGTTGCATTTATGCTCACGATAGACTCAGGATGTTACATCAAAAGTTAATTCATTTTGAAACTCGAAACAGAAAATGAAACAGCAAACCATTCTCAGGCTTCAAAGTTGCTTCCATTCCTCCGTGCGATAAGGTTCTAAGAAAACCCTATGAAATTCATGGGGTCACCATAAATTGCCAGGTGACCTTAAGGCACATGCACACAAACATAGCATAGGAAGGATTAAAACCCCTCCGCCTGTGGAGTGTCTCTCTCTTAGCAGCTGTTAAAATAAAAAAGCCTGCACATGCAAAGATGCATTTAACAATTTGCAGATTATCCCTCAAACCTGCTTAAAACTTGTTTTCTAAATATAATTGTCTCTTGATGGATTTTTAATTGGCGCTGGTTCCCAGATCTCAATTCCTGGGCCTGAGTCTCAGGGCTTAGATCCACTTTTCCAGATCTCAGGGCAAGGGGAAGGAATCTTAGGGTGAGATAGCTGTCTTGAAAAGTGTCTGCCCAAATTTCATGCCTCATGTAGCATCACCCTCATGACATCACCAGGTGCCACCCACTGTGATACAACAAGGGTCATACCCGGGTCACAGGTTTGGGGGCTAAAATCTCAGGATCTGGAATATGTAGTCCTGACCTGACAATCTAGTTGGAAGGAACCTCATAGTTCACCTGGTCTCACTGTTACAGTGTTTCTGGTAACCTTTTGTAGTGTTTTTTAGTTAAAAAATATTGAGCTCTACTCTGTGAACAGCGTAATAGAATATGGTGGCTGCCAAACACTTATTTCTGACCCTTTTACTTGACTAAAGTCCAAATTCTGAACCGCTTCTCTCCAATGCAGGCAAGAAAAAAAAAGATATTGAAGAGCCACTAGCTATTAGCATTAATTGATGTTAGCATATTCTAACCTAGGACTTTTTCAAATGGGGTAAAAAAACCTTGAGGAGGTTGGGAGAAGAACAAGGCTGTCGTGCTTAGAGAGCCCCATTTCAGACATCCCCGTCTTCCTCCATCCTCCTCCTGACCTTCCCACGTGCTGTGGGTGCCGGTTTTTATTGATTGAGGTTTTCCGTCAATAAAAAGCGGTGCCCGCAGCACGGAGGAAGCACAGGGGACCATTGGGAGAAGGACGGAGGAGGACCGTGTCGACTGAAACGGGGTTCTGTAAGCGCGACAACCCTGTTCTCCAGATTTCCTTGGGTTTTTTTTACCCCGTTTGAAAAATCCTTAGAAAGAAGGTTGTTTATCCACTGCACACAGACAAAACAAACTTACTGTTTTATCTGGTTTTCATCTGTTCTTGCTTAATTTATTGTTGCATTTATTTTTATTGTGATTCTTTATTTGTATGTTCCCATTGGAACATTGGGCAGGTAGAAAAATATGTACACAAAATAAGAATCCTCCTGTTTTTAAATATAATATGAATTCCAAATTAGGGGCCTTTAAAACAGCAACTTCCTTCCTGAAAACTCGTGTCTCGTTTCCTCACTTCCAAATGCACCAAGTTGAGCAATGCTGGATTTTACTCCACTTTGGAAACTCAAGGCTGTTACAGGAAAAACACATCTCAGAGTGGAGAATGAACTTGCTCAATCTGGACAGAGGAATGGGTATCTGAAATTAGGGTGGTGACTTCTTTTCCTTCTGAACTTGGGTGGAGCAAATATTCTCGACTCTTAAGCTTATTTTAATAGATCTGACTTGATTAACTGCTGCAACAGGGTGTGGGTTCTCCTACCTTTCCCATTATACGTAATAATTAAAAGATTTCAAGTGTCCAGGAAAATGGAAAAGGAAAAGAATAACATAGGGAGGCGGGGGGAAACCCTACACACCATCTCAAGCTCCTTGGAGGAAGCATGAGATAAATAAATAAAATCAATCAATAAAAAAGTTTGCCTCCCACTTCAGAAGTATTGTTAAGCAGTATGGTGTAGTGCTTACAGCATCACCAGAAGACTTGGAAGACTAAATAAAGTTCAAATCCCTACTCAGCCACAAAGGTCGCTGGGTGACCTTGCGCCAGGTATGTTCTCTCAACCTAATCTACCTCACAGGTTTGTGGTGAGGATAAAATGTGGAAGGGGACTATAGACAGTACACACACACACACACACACACACACACACACACACACAGAGTACATATATACTCTGTGTGTGGGGGGGGGGCAAAAATCAATGTGTATAGAGCCATTGTACCTTCTATTCTCCTTTATGGGTCTGAAACATGGGTCACCTATCGCCACCACTTACGACTCCTCGAACGCTTCCATCAGCGCTGTTTACGCACGATCCTAAATATACACTGGACTGACTATGTGACGAATGTTGCTGTCCTTGAGCAAGCAGGGATCACCAGCATTGAGGCCATGATATTGAGCACACAGCTGCGCTGGGCAGGGCATATTTCTAGGATGGAGGACCATTGCCTCCCCAAAATAGTACTCTACGGTGAACTCGCCACGGGTCAGCGTAAGAGGGGTGCTCCAAAAAAGCGATACAAAGACTCCCTGAAACAACATCTCAGGCTCGGTCAAATTGATCACAACAATGGTCCGCTCTGGCCTCACATCGGGAGGTATGGAGACTCACTATCCACAATGCTGCAGCCTTATTTGAGAACTCACGCTGAACAAGTCTTGAAAAGAAATGACAACGCAGAAAGACTCACAACCCACAAACATCACCCAAGGAGACCTTCTGCTGTGCTTTCTTGTTTATCTCAGATTGACCTTTTTAGTCATCAGTGCATGCGGGATGAGTCCTTCCTGAATCTTCGTTTGCGAAGAAAAGCCAGAGAGAGGGAGAGAGAGAATATGCCACCTTGAGGTCATTGAGGGAATGATAAATGCAATAGATAAATAAATAATATTTACACCCTACCTTTTGATATTCTATTCCTCCTGATATCTTCCCAAGTATTTTGTAACTGATTTTAAAAAAATCTCCCACCATTATGCTCTGGCTGTGGGACTCTTCCTGCCTTCTGGAAGAGCCAGGGGGGACCGCAGCAGCAGCGAGGGCTGGCCTGCAGGGATAGAATAATAGAATCATAGAGTTGGAAGAGACCACAAGGGCCATCTAGTCCAACACCCTGCAGGAACACACAAGCAAAGCATGCTTGACAGATGGCCATCCAGCCTCTGTTTACAAACCTCCAAAGAAGGAGACTCTAATTTAATTTTAATTTAATTTAATTTAATTAGGTATTTATTTATACCCCACACTTTAACCACAAAGGCTATCAGAGCAGCTTACAAATTATTAAGCAATAGCAATTTACACATCTACACTGCATTAAGCGGTTTCCAATGTGTGTTAGCTAATTTCTATTTAGCCTATCACTGAGCACAGGCAGCTAAATCTCATCTCTGGCTTCCCTTCGCAAACGAAGATTCAGGAAGGACTCATCCCACGCTTTCTGCAAGCGCACTGATGACTAAAGAGGCCAATCCGAGATGAACAAGTCCGGTTGCAGAAAGCACAGCAGAAGGTTTCCTTGGGTGATGTTTCCGGGTTGTGATTCTTTCTGCGTTGTCGTTTCTCTTCAAGACTTGTTCGGTGTGAGTTCTCAAATAAGGCTGCAGCATTTTGGATAGTGTGTCTCCATACCTCCCGATGTGAGGCCAGGATGGACCATTGTTGTGATCAATTTGGCCGAGCCTGAGATGTTGTTGCAGGGAGTCCTTGTATTGCTTTTTTGGAGCGCCCCTCTTATGCTGACCCATGGCGAGTTCACCGTAGAGTACTATTTTGGGGAGGCAATGGTCCTCCATCCTAGAAACATGCCCTGCCCAGCGCAGCTGTGTTCTCAATATCATGGCCTTAGTGCTGGTGATCCCTGCTTGCTCAAGGACAGCAACATTCGTCACATAGTCAGTCCAGTGTATATTTAGGATCGTGCGTAAACAGCGCTGATGGAAGCGTTCGAGGAGTCGTAAGTGGTGGCGATAGGTGACCAATGTTTCAGACCCATAAAGGAGAATAGACAGTACAATGGCTCTATACACACTGATTTTTGTGCTTCGTCTCAGGTGTTTATTACTCCAGACTCTTTTGTAAAGTCTTCCAAATGTGCTATGTGCCTTTGCTAATCTGTGATCGATCTCTTTGTCAATCTTGGCATCTGAGGAGATGATGCTTCCCAGGTAGGTGAACTGCTGAACGGACTTGAGCACAGAGTTGCCGACGGCAATGTGGGGATGGTGGTGTTCGTCCTATGGTGCAGGCTGGCAAAGAACTTCTTTTTTCTTCTGGTTGACTTCCAGCCCAAACAGCTCTGCAGCTGTTGCGAAGCAGGATGTTAGGCGCTGCAGAGCTGCTTCTGTGTGGGCAACAAGGGCAGCATCATCAGCGAAGAGCAGCTCACGGACTAGATAGTTTAGAGTCTTAGTGTGAGCCCTCAGGCGGCTTAAGTTAAACAAGCTACCATCAGTACGGTAACGTATATAGATGCCGTCATCTTCTTCGAGCTCTGCCGTAGCCCTTTGGAGCATCATGCTGAAGAAGACTGTAAATAAAGTTGGCGCAAGAACACAACCTTGCTTCACTCCATTAGTTATTAGAAAGGGCTCTGAAAGCCATATCTGACTTGACCGCGCTCGCCCTCGTGTAGCAAGATAATCATTTTAAGGAATTTGGGGGGACATCCTAGTCTTTCCACGATCTGCCACAGACCTTTCCTACTCACTGTGTTGAAGGCTTTGGTGAGGTCAACAACTGTTACATAGAGACCCTTGTTCTGCTCTCTACATTTCTCAGCAATGGCTCCTCTTCGTCTTGGAAAGATGTGACCAGTGGGGTGCCACAGGGTTCTGTCCTGGGCCCAGTGCTATTCAACATCTTTATCAATGACTTGGATGAGGGAATTAGGGGCATACTTACCAAATTTGCAGATGACACCAAATTAGGAGGAGTAACTAATACCCTGGAGGACAGGATCAAAATTCAAGATGACCTGGATAAACTGGAGAGCTGGGCCAAAGCTAACAAAATGAAATTCAATACGGAGAAATGTAAGGTAGTGCACTTAGGGCGAAAAAATGAAATGCATAGATATAGGATGGGGGGGACCTGGCTGAATGAGACTACGTGCGAAAGGGATCTAGGAGTTCTAGTAGACCACAAGTTGAACATGAGTCAACAGTGTGATGCAGCAGCTAAAAAGGCCAATGCAATTTTGGGCTGCATCAATAGAAGTATAGTGTCCAGATCAAGGGAAGTAATAGTGCTGCTCTATTCTGCCTTGGTCAGACCTCACCTAGAATACTGTGTCCAGTTCTGGGCACCACAATTCAAAAAGGATATTGACAAATTGGAGCGTGTCCTGAGGAGGGCGACTAAAATGGTGAAAGGTCTGGAAACCATGCCTTATGAGGAGAGACTTAGGGAGCTGGGTATGTTTAGCCTGGAAAAAAAACGGTTAAGAGGCGATATGATAGCCCTGTTTAAGTATTTGAAGGGGTGTCACGTTGAGGATGGAGCAAGCTTGTTTTCTGCTGCTCCAGAGATTGGAACACGGAGCAATGGATGCAAGCTCCAGGAAGAGAGATTCCACCTCAACATTAGGAGGAACTTTTTGACAGTAAGAGCTGTTTGGCAGTGGAACACACTCCCTCGGAGCGTGGTGGGGTCTCCTTCCTTGGAGGTCTTTAAACAGAGGCTGGATGGCCATCTGTCGGGGATGCTTTGATCGTGATTTCCTGCATGGCAGGGGGTTGGACTGGATGGCCCTTGTGGTCTCTTCCAACTCTGCAGTTCTATGATTCTATGATTCTATGAGTTGTCTAAGGGCAAATACCATATCTGTAGTACTCCTATTGGCTCTGAAACCACATTGGCTTTCAGGAAGAAGTTCTTCGGCAATGGCAGGAACTAATCTGTTTAGGAGTATCCTTGCAAGGATTTTGCCAGCAATAGAAAGCTCTCTATTGCTGAATCTCATAAAGCCAGTGCAAACACCCCAATTCTAAGAAGTTTGGATTTTTATTTTGCAAGTACTGCAGGGGGATACCCAAACCACAGTCAATCTCTCAAAGGAAATAGAAAGATGGATGCATATGTATATATGTACTATATATGTAATGTAGAAATCTACCCAGTAAACAGGATTTTGAAGAACACACCTTTTGTGTTGTGTTTGCTTGTGTGTGTGTGTGAAAGAGAGAGAGAGAGAGAGAGATTATGAAGGAAGTCTGGCAGAAAATTCCACTGCTGAACACTCTTAACTGTCAAGACATTCTTCCTAATGTTTAGGTGGAATCTCTTTTCCTGTAGTTTGAGTCCATTGCTCTGTGTCTTAGTCTGCAGCCACAGAAAACAAGCTTGTTCCATCTTCAATATGACATTCCTTCAAATATTTAAACATGGCTATCATGTCACCTCTTAACCTTCTCTTCTCCAGGCTAAACATACTCAGTTCCCTAAGCTGCTCCTCATAGGGTATGGCTGGCAAGCCTCCCACTATTTTGGTCACCCTCCTCTGGACACATTCTGGCTTGTTAATATCCTTCTTGAATTGTGGTGCCCAGAACTGGACTGTGGTGCCCAGAACAGTATTCCAGGTGAGGTCTGACGAAAGCAGAATAGAGTGGCACTATTACTTCCCTTGATCTAGACACTATACTCCTATCGATGTAGTCTAGAATCACATTGGCTTTTTTAGCTGCTGCATCACACTATTGACTCATATTCAGCTCGTGGTCCACTAAGACTCTGATCCCTTTCACATGTACTGCAAAAAAAAAAAAAAAAAAAGGCCAGGAGATGCAGCTCCTGAGGCTGGGATCTAATCAGGAAAGGCCAGAGATCATCTGACGGATCTCGAGCTTAAGTAGCTTTTAAAAAGCACTAAAGACGGGATCTCTTTTATCAGGCCTTTCCTGATTAGATCCCAGCCTCAGGAGCTGCGTCTCCTGGCCTTTTTTTTTAAAAGTCTTGTTTATATTTGTTTTTTAAATGTGATTTTAGTTAGGTGCTTTTATACTGTTTAATGTCTTTTTATGGGGGAGAGTGGGGGTGGGTGGTGCTTTTAGTTGGCATTGTAGTGTTTTAATTGTTGGAAGCCACCCTGATTGTTTTTAGCAGAGGGGCGGGGTATAAATATTATTATTATTATTATTATTATTATTATCAAGCCATGTGTCACCCATCCTATATCTGTGCATTTCATTTTACTGCCCAAGTTTAGTATCCTACATTTCTCCCTGTTGAAATTGATTTTGTTAGTTTTGGCCCAGCTTTCTAATCTGTTGAGGTCATTTTGAATTCTGATCCTGTCCTCTGGAGTATTAGCTACCCCTCCTAATTTGGTGTCATCTGCAAACTTGATAAGAATGCCCTCTATTCCATCATTCAAGTCATTGATAAATATGTTGAATAGGACAGGGCCCAGGACAGAACCCTGTGGCACCCCATTAATCACTTCTCTCCATGATGAAGAGGAGCCATCAGTGACTATTTTTTGGGATATGCAGGGTCCAATCCATTTTTGCCAGTGGTAATGAAGTAAATCAGGTATTTTCTTTTAATGGTGTATCAGCCCCTATGCTGCCTTCCCAATGTCTGAGCCCCGTATCTGCCCTGAACTTCAGGGCTCTGACATGGGAGCAAGAAAGCTCTAACACAGCTATCTTGTTTAAAGATATTTGGAGTCATTGTTGGGAATAGCCTCTTGACTATTAGAATACAAAAAGACTTTTTGTGTGCAGTTATGCATATCTTTAGAACACAAGGAACTGCCATGAACTGAGAACAATCATTTGTCCCTCTTCTCGGTCAATATTGTCTGCATCTACTGGCAGTGGGTCTCTGGATTTTCAAAGAAGATTCGTTCCCAACCTTACCTGTTGATACCAAAGACTGAACACAGGACTTCATGCAAAACTCCACATCTAAAGTACAGTCCCACCTTTCCCAGAATTGTATATCTTTGTTTTAGTGCAGAGCACTCATTTTCCAAGCTCCATATGCCTTTCTGCTATGTTCTTTAAGCCACCTTTTATGATTTGTCAATAGAGTTTAAAATTAACTTTGTTCTTTGTTTACTATCATAACATGACATGAGAATCATACAGTTTCTGTCCACCTCTTCTTTCTTTCTTTCTTTCTTTCTTTCTGTCTGTCTGTCTGTCTGTCTTTTTATTTCAGAGGCTAGAACTATGATGAATAAAGTGGTGTCAAACTGCTGTATTTCTGCAGTGTAAACAGGCTCTGACCAGTTTTCCAAAAATGTTTCCTTTTACTAAAATCCACATATACACATTCTAGCTCAGCCTTAGAACTTTCCACCATCTACCAACTTTTTACAGAGGATTTGCTTTTCAGATTGCCATGAGTTCCATATGATTAGCCTTAGCCCTTGACCATATGGTTACTGAGGGAGGAGTTCTCTTTAATGCCCCCTTACCCTCTAAATTTGTTGAATTTCTGAATACCTGAGAGTCTTTTTTTAATGTTATTTATAGACTGTTGCCTAACTCTGATGCACAATATGTATGCATGATTTATCTTTATCATATAAAACAATAAATTTGCACACACATAGGCACCATTTCTTGAAGGGACACAAATATAATAGTAGAAAAGTAACAAACAGCAACAATAATACAGTACTGTACTAGAATTACATCAGCACAGTGTTGGGGGCGTTGCACATTTTACAAGTGAAGGGGTGCCCTTTATTTTAGCTCCTGAGAAGACAGATGAGTAATAGGCAGGGCACATCAAGGGGTCAGCTAGACAGGAAAATTAACAGTGGATAATTGCGCATAAACTCACCATTGCAGCAGCATTCTTTTGTCTTTTTGTCTTCCATGTTTGAAGGTCACATGGAGCATGCCCCCAAATAAAGATGGTGGCCGTGAGTGAATTACTCATGTTATTGTTCTCCAAAAGCTCCCACCATTGCACATCCCCTCCCGCTAAATCCAAGACACAGAAGAGCGATCTGCTTATTTTATTATTATTTTTTTTTGCTTTACTGCTTGAAAATCATGCATGATTGCTCCAGCCACTTTGTTGCTGGCAAGCCTGTCCCTGTTTACCTCCTACCAATCATGCTTCAATTTCCGGAATGTGCCCCAATTCGAATTGCTTGTTCAAACAGGCAGTAATGTGCATTTCTGTGTATTTTTTAAAAACTTTGTGAGAAACAGTGAAGACTGTTATCATGGAGTACATGGAGGTTTTGGCCCCCCTCCTTCCTAATACAGCAAATCTCTGCAGGATTTCATCAGGACAAAAGGTATTCCCCTCACATTCTGTGAGGAGTTTTTTCATCGTCTAGACAACCCACAAGTCTTCATTCCAGCTCTTGTTCTTGCTGCATCCACACCTTGATGTCCAGATATTGAATTGGGTCATTTGCCTCAAAATCTAGCCCTGGATATATATTTGGAAAGGGATGGTGCGTAAGGGGGAAAGCCATATGTGTGTGTGTGTGTGTGTGTATAAAAGGGAGCCCTGGTGGTGCAGTGGTTAAATGCCAGTACTGGAGCCACAAGGTTATGAGTTTGATCCCAAAGGGCTCCAAGGTTGACTTAGCCTTCCATCCTTCTGTAGGTCGGTCAGCTTGTTGGGGGCAATTAGCTAAAAAATAAAGTAAACCGCTTAGGGAGTGCTTTTGATAAGCTGTATATAAATATCAATGCTATTGCTATTGATGCATTAATGAGCAGCACAGAACTCCTCAGCTCCTCTCTCCGAGCATTTATGTCCTTCTGTCTCTATCTTGTCAACATTCTTATTTTTCCAGTACGAACTCAGGATCATGTTAGATTGAAAGTCTTATTTTAGCAGCGTGGAAATTGGTATATATTTTCTATTCACATTTAATAATTTTTTGCATTTTTGAACACATTCTGCCGTTGGCTAAACTGTGGACATCTTTCTAATGGACATATTTTATCTCCAGAGCATATTCTCCAGAGCATAATTCTGAGCAACATTTTCAATTGCAATTTGTACAGTTCAGTTTTACATTGGGTTCCAGGAAGGGCAAAATTAATACATTCAGATTCCAATATAAACCTGCTGAATTTCTCAACCATCCCTAAATTAAGCTCACATTCTGGAGCTGACCTTTTCTGGGCAAAAGATGCTTTGGAAAAGATGCAGGAAGGGCTCAGTGCCACTTAATTGCCTCCCTCCTTTTTCAAAATCAAATCCTCATCTGTCTCTTTTTATGTAAGTGGGCAGTTCTCTTTGAACATACACAGAACTGCTGTCAGCATAAATTGGAAGCTAAGGGAGACCAAATGAATCTTGTAAATGTGGGTTTAAAGTTGAAAAGGCAATAGGAGATGAGATTGCCTTTATCTCAGTTGTAAATTTTATGATATCATAAGGAAGAGTAAATAATTTACTCGTCAGCAATACTGCGGGGCTCCAGTGGCAGCACTAGGCAGGTGCGGAGAGACTGAACCGTACCAGGTGACACCATTGGAGGGAGCGGTGAGACCAGACCTAGTGATGCCACAGTAGGGCTCATACTCCAACTATACTGTACAGCCATTTTCTTGCTGGACTTAAGAAAGTATTATACAGGTTGCCCCCTGTATGTGCCAGGAATACGTTCCCAGACTTATTGTGAATACTTGAAATCATGGGTAATAGCAAACCCCATAGACTCACCCTGGAAGACCTAGGAAATTCCTAGAGAGGCTGCCTCTCTAGCCATCTCCAGCACAACTCTATGGTAACTTCCAGCAGAACTTACCTTAGAGTCACTCTGGAGGACCTAGGAAATGCCTAGAAAGACAATATTTTTCTGACAACAGATAATTGAAACCACAGTTATTAGTCCTGTGCATGGGGGGAGGGAACCTGTAATGCAACACTGGGAATCTTCATTTTGAATGCACTTTCAAGTTCTGCTTACTCATTTCTTATCACTTAACTGTCTCATTTTTAGGACTTGTCTATACAAGGCAATAAAAGGTGGATTGATGCCCATTAATACCAATTTGCAGCAGTTTTCATTTGTCTTCACTTCCCCTCCCAAGATCATAGGCATGTGAAGCCATATGCATTTGTTGTTCAAACGAGTATGCCTGCGAATCAAGATGGCAGGTGCTAATGAATTACTCATGTTTTATTGTCACTAGTTGCTGCTGCCAAACAGTTTTTTGTAAAGCATATCCAAGGTGCGGAATTGCAATCTTCCACTTAAACAAACAGGGGGAAAGTCTGTTTCAGCGCCTCAGTGCACAATAGCTACGGCAAAAACCCAACATGGCAGTTCCAGGCGCTTGCCTTGCCAGCAAACTCTGCCCCTTAAGCATGTCCAACCAATCAGCTTTCTACTTCTGGTTTTATTGGGAATGCCCAGCAAAGTGAATTGGTTGTCCCAACGAGTGGGAATGTATATTTTCTTCAGAGTTTAAAAAAACCTGGGAAAAACCGGGAAGGCTTTCCCATGGAGTTTTTGCCTCCCCTCCTTCCGAATACAGTGAAATGATGCGGGATCCCATTGGGACAAAGATATGGTGGTGATAATACCAGGGGGTTGTTACATGGGAAATGTCATTGAACATAATACATTTGAGCATCCATCACAGTTGCACAGAGTATGCCACACAAATAAAAAGCCCCACCAAGTCTAATGAGGAACACACACACACTTTTCAAGATAGTACTCTCACCCTGAGATTCTTCCCCCTTGCCCTGAGGACTGGGAAAGAGGAGTCAGGCCCTGAGAACTGAGTTCTGAGAATGTTAGGTATATAACACTTGCTTTGCATACAAAGAGGCCTGGTTTCAGCTGCAAGAAGACCTCTGTTTGAAATCCAGAGGACCCCTTTCCAAGTTAGACTACAGATGGGGAACATACAATTCTGCAGAATCTGTTGGAGTACAAGTACCACCAGCCCTAGCCAACATACCCATTGATCAGTGATAGTCCTATAAGATTTGGATGGCAACATTCCCACTTCTGGTATAGAAAATACCAAGCAATTGCCAGCTTGGTATCAGGCAACTTCCTATGCTCCTATGAATGGCAACTGAATGTCAGTGGCCTGTATCCATGGAGTAGCCTTTTGTTATGGGTGAGGCGAGGCAAGACAAACATTCTAGCCACCCTGTTTGATCTATGACAACTCATTCACCCATACTGGCCAGCTTTTCGTGCTGCAGCTATCAACTGATAAACACTAGGACTTACAATTGTCTCAAAGAATGGTGTGTCAGAAACAAAAGCACTGACCAGAGTTGATTAATCCTGGACCTAGAAGCACATATGGAGGCAGGACATACCTGGTGTCACTGGGTAAAATCTGCTTTTCTGGATCTCTGAGATGAAATCAACAATGCAGATGATAAGGCAGCACGTCATGGCTTCCCAAAACTTTGACAGATGTGCCACCTCCCTCATAAATCTCTCTCTCATATTCAAATGCTTTTGCAGACTACGTTTTGCATTGGTACCTCTCCTGTGCACGGTCCGTATAACAAGAGTATTTTATAAATATTAGAAGTCTCTGCTCAGAATATGAATCACACTGCCTGAGAGGAGGAAATATGGGTGACAGGGCTTTGTATTTATTTAATGTGAAAGTTTTACTGGGCCCTATCCAAGAATTCATGAGTTGCCAGAATCATTTTCATAACTGCAATCAATGCTCCCCAGTGTGCTTTAAGAAAAAGACCAATCCGCGCTAAGTGCAACATGTTCTAATGACTCTACTAGGTCTTCTCTTTTTGGGTATTTTCACTAGCTCTAGTATGTCGGCTAGCAACACCTGGAAAATACACAAACACAGCCTTTCCATTCGGAAGCAAATATTAATAACAGAAAGCTGCTAGCAGTCAGGAGCGGTAAAGCCGTGCTTTCCCTTGTACACACTGAATATAGCAGGAGTGTTGACACACAGATTAGACATGGCAGATCTCATGCACTTTCCATCGAGGCATCAAGATAAAGGTTATTAAGAGAAAATATAGTTTGATCTGAGCATTATTATGTGTGGAAAATAGTGTGCAAATATTGTAAAAGAATAATATTATAAATATTAAGAAAGTAATAACATTGGCCCGCAATTATCATCAAATATCAAAACAAAACAAATATCGAGACAACCCCGCCCCTGAATATGCCATAACATATTGGATCGCCTCTTCTACTAATATTATTTAGCACTGATTACATGTTCCTGTTGCTTTACAGTATTGGAAGCCTCAACCCTGGTCCTGTTTGAACACACAACATCCCTCTGGTTTTGAAGTAAAAGCACTACTGTTAGACACCTGAGGGCTTTAATGCCCAGCTTCTAGAAAAAACTGTTTTTTAATCTACAGTTTCTAAGAAAAACTGTTTTTTGGCAATGTGTGTCCTGTGCCCCAAATCAGGATCAGGGTGGAACTGGGGTGGGGTGGGGTAGTTGGAGCACAGGAAGGGTTGGTAGGTGGTTACCTTGGCATCCTCATCTGACAAGTGTGGTGTCATCATTTTTTAAAATGTTCAGTGTATGTATGTTTTTTAAAAACTCTGAAGGAAATGCACTTTTCTGATAAGAGGAAGTGGGAAGCTGATTGGTTGGACGTGCACAGGGGGCGGAGCTTGCTGACAAGGCAGCGCCTGGAACTGCCATGTTGGATTTTCACTGTAGCCATTGTGCGCCGAGGTGACAAAACAGTCTTTTCTCTCTTTATTTCTGTTTATTTAAGTGGAAGATCACACTTCGGCACCTTGGATTTGTGTTTTGTTTTTAAAAAAATACCATTCCGTGGCAGCAACTGGTGAGAATAAAAATGTGAGTAATTCACTCATGCCCACCATCTTGATTCACAGGCATGTCTGTTTGAACAACAAGCACAAATGGCTTTCCATGCCTAAGATCTTGGGGGGGGGGGGGAAATCCATGGAGACAAATGAAAACTGCTGAGAACCAGTGTTAGCGTGCACCAATCCACATTTTATTGCCTCATATAGACAAGCCTCTGTATTGCCTTGAGGCCCTGGTGGATTGAGCGGAGGTAGACAAAAGCCCTAAATATAAAATAATAAAACAATTTGGGGTTGTATGTAAGGGAAGTATTTTGAGACAATCAGGCCCTCCTTACGCAAAATATGTAGTCTGCTGTTGCATGAGGGTCCCTTTCCTGAAGGGAATAAACCTAATAAAATAGGAATTAAGTCTAGTAAATTTAGAAAATCCAAAGAAAAAATGGATTACAAAAGCAATTCTTTTTTTTCTTTTTTCTTTTGCCTTTGTCTTCACTGTAGTAAGCTTTTTCTTCTTAAAAAAACTTCCCCTTGTCCATTTGGGCATTATTGTTTCAAAATTAATTACCAGTATATTTTCTCAGTAGCACAGACGAAGAATATATTATGCATGACTATATCCATAGCCCAGCCAATAGTTAATGGAGTTGGGCAGACATTATTACTTCATTTTTAAAGGGCTCTGATGGAAAAGTAGCAATACAGCAATTAATGGCTTGCATTAGTGCCCTCACGAGGAGACACACCAGAAGTACTTTGAAGTTTGCAAGAGAAGCAAATCTTAACACTTCTAAAAATGTACCCATTTAATGTCTAGGGAAGAGAGAGTTATCTATAAAAGTCTGACAATCATGGCTCCAGCAAGCCAATGTTATCCTAGCCAATTGCACAGTCATATCTGCCTCCAAAGAAATGGAGACCACATCAATGCAAAAATAGCTGATCTCTGGCATACTGCCAGTCTACACAGATCTTCAGAAATACACCTTCAAGGACCTAAGTTCAAGGCTTGGATCTGACTCCAACAGGAAATGCAAGCATGTTTTTTTCTTTCTTCAAGATCTAAAGTGATGCTGCAAATATAGGCTGCATGCCTAGAGGGAGGCTATTTTTCATAGATTTGTGGTACAATCCTATCATTCTACTTATCACTTGCTTTCAAACGACTTAGGAAGGCAGGCAAAAACTATGTCACAAATATGTGACAAATATGTGACAAATATGAATTGTGGCTGAAGCGTGGGGTATAAATAACTAACTAAATAAAAATAAAAAATGTTCCCCATCCCCATTATGATCTATGCTTTCTCACCTGTGTTATTACCATTTATCACTATAGTCGGACCCGCATATCTGCTGGGGTTTGTTTTATGGACTTACCGTGGATACTGGAAACCATGGATAACAGCAAACTCTATTAAATAAAGGACTTCCAGTAAAAATATATCATAAAGTTCCTTTGAAAGACCTAGAAGGTGTCTAGAGAGGACATCTCTCTAGGCATTTTCCAGCGAGACTCTATGGTATGTGTCCCTATTTTATGTTCTCCAGATAACTGAAACCATAGATGTTAGTTCCATGGATACAGGGGTCTGACTGTATATTTTGTTGGTCAACCAAGGTTTGCTTCCAAAGCAAGACAGAATAATTACAACCCACCACACAGATACAAGCCATCCTAAAGACACTAGGATACGTGCATGAGTTTCTTCTGTTACAGAAAGACATGACCATTACCAATTATTATTTTGGGGCAATATTTGTTACTGGGCACAGTTCATAGTAATGGGGTTGACTATTAAAGCTCTGCATGGCTTATTTATTTATTTGTGCAATTTCTATGCCACCATTCTCTCAAAGTGGGACCCAAAGTGGCTTGGGGCTGGTGCAGTGGAGGCTGATGGGTCTTTTGCCAGTGGAGCATTGAATCTACTTGGTTTTAGGAGATTATTAGACATGGCTAATGTGGCACCATAATGATGCCAGTGGAATGCAAAAAGACACCAATATCACACAAGGTCATCCTTTTACATTCTGATGGTGTCATTATGGCATTTTTTTAAATTGACGGTACGAGCCTTCAATAGATCACCCATCCCATTTTGGTGCTGGCGTTGCTTTTTAAAAATTTCCCTGGCTTACTTGGAAGTTTTAAAGTGTATGTGTTTTGTTTTTTTTTTTTTAATTTTTTTTGGTGTATTTTTGTTTTTATTTTTGAATTTCCCGTGCTCATGTCTTCTCATGAGAACAGGCGGGATTTCAGTCCAGGAAGTGAACATAGCCCCATTAGAGCTCCATTCGTTCCTGGGCTGCCTGTCGACAGGAGGCAAGGTAAGTGTGATGGGGAGGGTTATTGTGATGGGACAGGGGCTGACTGGAGATTTTGCGTTCCTGCCTGATAATCTCTTTAGTTCAGACTTTAAAAGCAACTCTCCAAGGTGCTGAACACCTGTTTGGGAAATAGGGTTCAGTACTTTGAGGAACTTGTTTAAAGTGTAGACTACATTCTGAAGAAGACTCAAGATCTCATTGACATGAGTCACTAGCAGCCTCCACTGGAACTGGGACAGAAGGGGGATTCTTTTCTTTCATTTGTTCCTGACCAGAGCTTGGATGTTATAAATTACAAGGCGTAGTCACCTGGAACAAAGGCATCCTTGTTACCAGCGAAAGAAGCTACCCCACTTATGTAACAAATACTGTTTCCTGGTTACTTTATAAATGTACGTTTTCACTCCCTTTCTAAACAACTCATGCTATCACTGCCATTCTACATTATGAACAATGGTTCCTAATTGTTTTAATACTTTGTCTCCTGTTCTCTGCAGCTGGTGAGTTTTTTTTCTCAGATTTTGCTGAACAGCAGATACTTTCCTAGCAGTAAGTTGATATTATTTCAAAGTATTTCCTGTAATGAAATTCAGCTTTACAGGATCTTGTATTCAGGTGTGTAACTTGAGAGACACGGAAGTATGAAATAGCACATCAGACACAAACACAACCAGCAGCAAATCACACATTTGTACACACAAGTATGCACAGATAGGACAATGTGTAGCAACGCACCACACGCAGGGCTGTACAACATGCCATGGAAAAATATATCTTGCAATTTACAGTAGCACAAACATCTACAAGAGCCCACCACAGCAAACACAGCACAGAGAGCAATGCAAAGAAGCATTCCACCTGCAAACACGTCCAAGAGAAGAACACATAAGCAGATATACAACAGATGCAGCAACTCTCTGCTTCTTCCATAAGCAAATAGATGCTGTTACTGCAGACCATCTGCTCTGAGCATAATCATTTTTCTTTAGGGAAGTGTGTGTCATCAGATGGCTTCAATTCACCAATGAGACAGGAGCTGCAGTATTTACATTTAAAATGAGAACTCTGTAATCCCATAAATTTAGGAATATGTACAGGATTGTCACTTCAGTCCAGCGAAGGATGATTACATTTTGACTGTCCCCTAAAGAAGCCATTTAATATGAACAGGCACCAAGCAACTGCCTGTGAGAGTAAACATTTTAAGCTGTTATCCTTTAGACAAAACGCAAGTACAGTAGATCTTTTGGATGTGGAGGCAACGAACACACCCATGGTGAAATGTTTAATCCCTTTATCCACGTAGCAGGCAAGACCTCCGGATGTTATAGAAGTAATGCCAAACTTTAGATGTTAGAAAGGCAATCTCTTCTGGGATTGTCTAAATGGTGAAAATACTACTCGCAAAATGTGAGGAGAATATGATCAGTCTAAATGGCATCCCACATCATTTTGATGTATTGGGAAGGAATGGGGGGGGTTTCCCACCATATACTGTATGGGAAAAGCCTTCACAGCTTTCTCCGAAGTTTTTAAAAACAGCGGAGGAAATGCACATTCCTGATCACTGGGACAAGTGATTTGATTTAATTTGCTTTCCCTACACAAGCAAAAATTGAAAGCTGATTGGTCAGACATGCATGGGGGGCGGCGGAGCTTGCTAACAAGGCAAGCACCCAGAGCCGCCACATTGGATTTTCACCTTAGCAAGAGGTGAATAAAATGGCTTTTTTTGTTTCCTTTTTTTTGTTAAAGCAAAAGATCACTCTTTTGCACCTTGAATTAAAAAAAACCCTACTTGTCTGGTGGCAGCAAATTGAGTAATTGCTACCAGTATACATTGTACCTCACAAAAAGTTGAGGAAATGTTGCTTCTGTCTATTCCTTGAGGCAGCACGTAGGCAAACAAAACTTTCATGAGTCATTAGGCTGATGGTGTGACAACTGTACTTTCAACATACAAAGGCAGAAGTGAAGTTTTGCCAGTTTACAGCTGCCTTTCTGAAAACACGCAATGGGGGAAGCTGAAACACCTGCTGTAGTTTATAATATAAAGGTATATGAGGCTGCAGGTTTTCTCCATCACCTGCAAAGAGACTCCTTGCCATGGTGGGGAACATGTGATCTTCTAGATTTTGTCTAGATGATCCAAGTCTCATCAGCCCCAGCCAGCACGGCCAATGGGCAAGGATGATGGGCACTATAGAAGACCATAGATTCCCCACCTCTCTTGTAGACCTTGCTATGATTTGGTCTTGTATTGCCCACATCATTGGCAAGAACACTAAATTTAGTAACAACCAACCCCTTCACAAAAAGCTTCATTAGATAATGGTTTATTTTAAGCAGACACAAAAATTGATTTCCCCCCTCCAAACTGAAAGGTCAACTGAGGATAATGGATCGTTCTCTATTTATATGCACAACCATGCTGAGTGGCTCTCAAGATCTTCTCTTCTCAGAAAATGAAATGAGTTAGTTAATATCATAGCAGTACTATAGGTGTGGCTGCCCACCCATGAATTTACAACAGAATATGTAAGGCAGGAACCCATGTCACGTGAATTTACCATTACTTACTTTAGGCCTAACTTACAAAACAGCTCACTTGAACCTTATCATCTATATAGACCCTTTGCTTGCATTTGTTTTTCTGAGTTGCCCAACAGACATTCAGCTAACAAAGATAACTAGTTCAGATAATTTATTCCTTAACATGCTTTTAGAGCAAAACGATATACAGGTTCTCACCCTGTTTACACGGGAATTGGTACCCGCAGTTTCATTTCTCCGGTCGGGGGGGGAGGTCTCTCTAGGCATCTGAGGGTCATAGAGTCACACTGGAGTTGGTCTGTCTAGGCACTGGGAAGGCCTCCAGAGCAATTCTATGGTCAACATCTGCTGGAAGTTGAAATAGAGTTGTGCCAGATTTTCTAGGTCCCCAGTGCAATTCTCTGGTATTCTATGACTGTTCAATATTATAAGCAGTTTTACATATCTGTAGTATGTGTGGGAACAGATCCCCCACAGATGTGGGGTATGTGTGACCCCCTCATATTATGAGACCAGCACATTTTCCTGGCAACTTTCACCTGGAGGATGGAGTGAGAGTGCCTCCTGAATCTTTCTCATGCCCATCAAATCTGTCTTGTGGATTTAACAATTGCTAAACTGTCTGATTTAACAACTGTTAAAGAATGTGCTGTCTTTTCATGATCCCAAAGATCTGCAGCCTGAAGCAGGTCTCACCCTCATCCTGACAATAGGGCTAATCCTAGTCCTGAAGGAAATATATTTTAGCGCTAGTCAGAGATATATCTATTTTCATCCAGGCTTTCTGGGGCTAAGACATGGCACTGAAATACATTGGCTTAGCCATACCCTCCAACAGTCCCAATCTGTCAGGGACAGTACCGATTAATGCTCTGTCACCCCACTTTTCCAGCTGCTTTTAAAATATCCCAGTTTTGCTATCTTCTTCCTGCTTTCCTCCTTTTTCCTCAGCTTACTTCAATTATTGCACAATGAGTTCAAAATACAGAATTAGTTTGCACTCAGTTAACTCAGCAGTGGAGGGGTAGAATCTTGCTTCCCAGAGGACTTAGGCAAAAACCAACTGCTGCAGCCTCTTCTAGCTTAGATGGCCTTCCTCATTAATAACTTGACCCTCCTTGATGTTGCTTGGACACACTTCCTAGTTTTTATCTGTGAAATGTTAGATGTAATATTTTGCCTGGTCATAAATTAAGTTCAGCAATGGGCAGGCATGATTATATATTGCTTTCCCACAGAGTCTGTTGTATGCATTCACCTGCAGCCTGCAAGCTGAATGTTGTTGATAACTAGATGTGTGAACCTGTCCCGAGTAGTTACCACCTGACTTTTTAGAAAACTGTCCAACTTAAATTAGATAACAAACTTGTCACAAGGAGTATGCTCTTGTAAACAAACTTTTCAGAAATTAGGAAGGACAGGGCTTATCTATGGCTGTGCAGAGCTCAAACTCTCCTGAGTCATTCTGGTTTCCAGAATGAAAAATCACATTGAATGCAACCCTCATATTGCTACTGCTGCTGCTGCCCAAGATAAAAAAAAATCATCTGACTCTCCCCCTCCCCCACCCACCAGATAAATGTTTTAGAAAGAAAACTTACTTGCTCTGTCAACCTTTCTTGGGTTTCACATGTATCATGCAACATGTCCAAATTCTCACTTTTTAGTCTGAGAAGGTATCATTCTGACCTAGGGTTTATGGAAGGGTTCTGGTTTTAAGCATGACACACTCATCAGAGACTGAGACATTAGTGGAAAAGGGTTAACAGATTGAGTTTATTGTTAATAAGCTTTAAAAAAATCTAATTCAATTGCATTTACTTTAAAAGGGGGCTATTTAAACAATTCATTTTGAACTGGTATTTCGTACTATTCAAAGCCTTACCAGAATGAAGGTGTAAAATCCCATCCACAATTTTCCTCCTCTCATCTCTGTTTTGAGCTTTGCAGAGAAGGGGACAGTTGCATGAATTTTTGGAAACCCCAATTATCATCCACCCATCTCGTTTTTCTCTTCCCTTTCTTCCCCTCTTATAGTCTCCTTACCCTCCTGCTTTTTTCAGCTTACTGACTGTTAAAAAGTGTTGATTTTAATTATTTCCTATCACTGGGCTAACGTGATCATTAGAAAGTATGAGGTAGCAGCTTCAGGCACTACAGGCAGCAGATGTTTGGTTTATTATTACAATGGCAATTGTATTTTTACTGCTGGGCGGGGTGGAAGGTGTTTATAGGACTCCCCCCCTAAATTGGTTGGCATCAGACACTATGTACTATGACGTTGTGGAGGAACATAATGGTAGTAGCAAAAATCCCTTGCACCAGTTCTAGTATTTTCCTTAGAGAGCTAACATCAACTTTAGGGAGTGTTTTGATTTAAAAAACTAACTCCAAAATGGAAGACAACAAAAATGTAGCTGCCAATAACTTCCCTAGCCCAAAGAAAAAACTTATGAAGTCAAAATATGCTCATGTTGCAAATTTAAAATACATTTTTAGTTTTCAGCATATCTCTATGATATTGATATATTTCTTCAAGGTACTGCCCTTTTGTGGTGTAGCAAAATACATGACCTACACCCTCCTGGGCTCCTTTCCTCTGCTGTACCTGGCACATCCAATTGCACCCTGGCTTCCAGAGAAAGAGGCCTGGATGGTGGACAGGCAGAGACAGAGGCAGCAAGGGTGAGTGAGGCACCCTCACTCCATGGCAGTAGCGGTGGCACTCAGCAGAGGGCAGGAAGCAGTCCTGCTCCCTGCATGCCCCTTGTGGCCTGCCCCCCGATTGCCGTGGCTGCCTTCCCAGGCTCCTTTCCTCTCCGGGACCCTTTTAGAGGTGGCCAGGGGCTGGGGAGGGGAGAAGCATGCCTCAGCCATAGTTCCTGGGGGACCTCCCTGCCTCTTTCTCCCATAGCTGGGACACACATGGAAGTGCCGGGTGCAGCAGAGTCTTTACCACTGAACGCCGACATCATGCGGTAATTCAGAATGGAAGGTAAAACGTTAGTTTTTTTTTTTTAATGTCGGTAGCTAGTTATCTTCCAAAGTCTACTCTTATCATGTCTAACAGAACTGAACGAAGTGGCGAGAAACTTCCCTTTGTGTTTTCACTCTCCAAAGCCCATTTGTTCCCTTTGTTCTGCCTTAGCCTGAACCCAGCCTCACAGCCTAGTGGTCCTTCCAGGGCCGGTTTAAGGCACTGGCGGTGTCAGCATCCGCAGGGAGCCCCATCATTGTGGGGGACTCCATAGTAACCCTCCTCCTGCAAAAACATTAGTAATAATCTGAATATCCTGTACTGTGAATAGCTTAGGTTGAGTTAGGTTACACTGACCTAAGATAAACATATGGGCCCCCCCAAATAAAGCATTGCAAGCCCCCCCCCAAATTCCTTAAACCGGTCCTGGGTCCTTCCACACACTACACAGTTGTTGCACTATGTGTCCACTTTAAATGCCATGGTTCCATCCTATGGAATCATGGGATTTGTGGTTTAGGGAAGGAGACTTCCAATTCTAAACATGAGAGCTCTAATGCCTCACCAGACTACAAATCCAGAATTCCATAGGTTGTTGCCCTAGCAGTTAAAGTGGTATCATAGCACTCTACCTGTGCAGTGTTAAAAAGTCTCCACAAGTCCTTTGTACTCTCTGCCCCAACTGAGTTGCAAAACTGAGTGTACAACACTGCTTCGTGTTCACCAACTAGGCTGCTTCCATGTGCAAATAGCTCCTGGGGAAACAATTAAAGAAATTATTTCTTTCTGTGAACTGAATGTATACTTCAACCATAAAATATTGTAGGTCCAGGGCATTGCCCACTTGAGTTTCTGTTTTCAAGTATGTTGTCCTATCCTGCTTATGGGTCTTTATGATTGGTCTAAGACAGTATGAATTTCTGAGATATAGTTGCTTGAGTTTTGCCAGTTCTTGTGGCCTCTGTGTTCATTTGCTTCATTCTTTGGGGGACTGTTTCTGGCAATGTCTTGGATCTGTACTAGAGTCCTTCCAAAGGTTGGTTTTTTAAAACAAAACAAACATGGGCATAGTTTGCTGAGGTGGTTCTATGGTTTGAATGGCAAATTTTTTTCCTTCTGATTTTTAAAAAATCTTAGAGTTATAGTGCAAAAGGGCCATTTCACTGATGTGTTACAATTATTTTAAAAAAAATAAAATTTGTATATTTGTTGTTGTGTGCCTTTCAAAGTCGTTTACGACTTATGGAGACCCTAATGAGAACCTATCACAGGATTTTCTTGCCAAGATTTCTTTAGAGGGGGTTTGCTTTTCCCTTCCTCTGAGGCTGAGAGAGTGTGACTCACCCAAGGTCACTCAGTGGATTTTCATGGCTGAGTAGAGAAAAAATAAACCAATGACTGATCAAAATAGTGGGCCATATGCATATACAGTGGGCCCTCGGTGTCCACTGGGGCTTGGTTCCAGGTACCACCGTTGAAATCAAAATCCGTGGCTGCTCAAGTCCCATTAGATTCAATGATATAGTAAAATCCCATCCCTTTCTAACATGGCGAACAGCAAGATCTGCTTTTTGGAATCCAGCCCCCTAAAATATTTTCAAACCATGGTTGGTTGAATCAGTGGATTCAGAGCCCATGGATATGAAGGGCCAACTATTAATGCATTTGGATAATCTGACTCTGACCCTGAATGAACTGAGGAAGTTAGATGTTACAGCTGATATCCTTCATTCCAACCCATTTTGGCATATTCTCAAAATGATGGTGCATTTTTGTAGTGTGATGTTGCAGCATTTATTTTGTGGGGAAAGAAATTGAAAAGACAAGATTAGTATTCCAAAGGATTTAGCAAAAAATAAAATAAAATAAAAATGAAAATATCGTAATGAGGACAGGTATCAAAAACATTCAAGAAAGCGATTTCAATACTGCTTCTTAAAAATGAGTGACTGCAACCATTCAATTCAATATTCCATTCCTGCCCATGTTGAACAGAAGGGAAATTCTATTTGCTGCTCCAAAAACTTTAAGTTTGGAATCCAAATTTATTGAAAACATAAAACTACAGTATTACTTCAGACAAAAATAACGCAACTCTTTTAAGGTTCACAAGTGGATAAAGGCCACTAATATACTGCTTGAACGTAGAACGCTGAACGCTTTTCTTCAAAGCAAACATGGCTGTTGTGAGTGCAAGCCAACCCCCTTTGTTTTTGTACTGCGAGGATGTGTGCAGGGCAACTTCTAAAAAAAAACAAAAACAAAAAAAACAAAACCCAAACAGTAATGTTCTCATCCAGAGTCCAAAAACTGGAGGGAGACCCTAAAAATGTAGCAGAAGCATTTCCGCACACTGGTTTCAATAATCTAGTTTGTGCAGAAGTGATTCCACTAGATTCATAGAGTGTCATGTGAAGAGGTTGGCACTCATCACTTCATCATTTTTTTAACTTTCTCCAGCTCTTCTATGGGCTTCCATTCCTGGTTGATTGTTATCAGCTACCAGACATTTTGAGACAAAAAGAGAAAGAAAAACACATTAACAACCAACCTACTATCTTCTAGTGGCAATTCCCCTTAAATATGAGCTACCATGTACATTTGTTATTATCATTACACAGGAAGATATATAAAAGATCTGTATCATATAAACCCTTCTATTAATGATGGAGTCAACATTTCTAAGGAAAAAGTGCTAAAAATATGCTTAGTAGTGCTTTATTTCTGGTGCATTGTGTCCTATCTCTTGATGACAGGAGGGACTAGGCAGTTGGACATAAACATTTCTGAATGGAGAATCCCAAATTTGAAAATATATTACAATGATTCTTTAATTACAAATTTACAAAAATATATTTTGCCATAGAAAAGTTTAGAGAAGTTACAGAAAATGCCTTTTGCTGATTTTAATTTAACGTGTCTGGATTTCTTGCAGTTCTCTCAAGGATTCACTGCAGAAATTTGCTAGTCTTATTATTCTTTTATTAAATAAGAGTTACTTTACTAACAGACTATGTTAAAAAGAAGGACATTATGCTTTGTTACTCCTATAACAAAAAAAAATCCATTTAAAATGAGTTGCAGAATTATTTCTGTAGAGGAAGTAATTTCCAATTCATTTCAAGATATGAATTAGTTTAATTTATATGTAATTGACTGATATACACACTACAGTTCTATTTATACATTAGCTAATACAGTATTCAGCAATATTAATAATTCCAGGGGATATGTAAAATACAGGGCAGGGGTTTATTAGCCTGTAACAATTTCCTTGTTGGTTAGTACATTCGTTACCTTCTGGGGTTGGGTAGGATTCACTCGTTCCCATGGTTCTGGGTTGCTAGTCTTATTAAAACTGAAAGTGAAATATTTTATTTAATATGCAAAATAAATATGACATCTCAGTTAAAAGAGCAAGTCAGCTTATTAGCGCCCAGTCCTAAAGAAGTAAGCCCCAGTTATTCAAACCGATCTTACTTCCATAAATGTATAGATTGTTCATGCACCTAAAAAACTAAAAATACAGTTGTCCCTTCATATTCGCTGGGGTTTGGTTCCAGGACCGGCCGGTGATACCAAAATCTGTTAATACTCAAGTCCCATTATATGCAATGGCATAACAACATGGTGCCCCTTATATAAGATGGCAAAATCAAGGTTTGCTTTTTGGATTATTATTTTTTAAGAATATTTTCAAGCTGTGAATACTTAAATCCATGGATACCAAATCTGTGGATACGGAGGGACAATTGTATATCCCTTTCTTATCTACTCCTCTCTGAACGAAAAGCTACAATAATTTAGCACTGGAGAAGGTTTAATGTTAGCACATTAAAGATGGTGGTGTGAAAGAAGATGAAAGTAGAACTCAAATGCTGTAACATTTTTCCTTTACATTTCTTTCATTTATTTGCTTTAAATATGTGCTCAGTAAAGTACATTAGGCACAATCTTGTGAAAGTTAAGCACCATGTGACATTTCAGCAGGTGCTTAACTCATCCTCTGAAAGCAATGGGATTTTTCAAATGGTTAACTTTAGGTGGGATCAAAATCTGTACCTGGGCAATTTCTTTGTTAGGGCCAACTAAAAGGTCATTAAAGATAATTATTTATGGATTTTCCTTTCCTTTCCTTACAGACCATAGAACAGTTCTTTGTTTTTGTCCCTCTTTGTTGCTAGAATATACTGTAGTAACGCAACCACAAAAATACAGTATGGAACAAAAAGTGGTTTTAAATTCTAAGCCATTCTTCAAAACGCAATCAATCAATAATTTATTACGGTTGGTCATAGACCAGCAGAACCAAAGAAAGCATTCTTCAAAAGAGTCCTTTCGATCTTTATCCAAAGACCATTTTAAACAAACTCAAATTTGACTCCCATTTGGGAAATGCGCAAGAGCTTTCATTTCCACTGCAAACCTTTCACTTCCAAACTACCTAGACTGAGGTTACCAGATTACTCCTAATTTTATATGCCTGATCCCACATAAAAATCATGTTCTGTCTTCAAAATATTCCCTAAAACCTCTATTGACCTTAATGCAAAGAGAAATTGAAACACATTCACATTGACTCCATTTGGGATAATGTGCAGGATTAATTGCAAACCTTCCATTTTCACACCAAATGATTTATTTCCGTGATACCAAATTAATCCTGGTCCTATATGCCTGCTCTCACAGAAAAATAACTCCCTGCCCTCAAACAGTTCCCCTAACTCTCATCTGTAAAGCAAATGAAACAAGCTTGCCGTAGATTCCAGAGGAATAATATTTGGGGGTGGGTGGGGGAATTGCTTACATTACATCAGTTTTTCTCATGGCATTAAGGGTACAGAAGGTTGCCCACGATGCCGCAAAGGTGACAATCCCAACCAGAGGAATAAGCTGAAAGACACAAGGAAGTTGAGTGATGGATGCTATGTCCGGGGAAGTGCATGAATAAAAACATGTCAGAGAAGTTTTCCATCCCTTGCCCATTGAACGGTTTTGAAAGATCCAGAGGACAAATGGAGACCATTCCTTTCCAAAGGTCTTTTCCCCAGCATCTCCACCCAGCCCAGCAGGAGTGCAAAGAGGAGAACTTGCACCCCAAGGGCGCTCCTGCTCATAGAGGATGGGATACTAACTCCGGTCTGGAGCTATTGGCATCCATGTAAAAGAACAAAAAATCATAGAGTTGGAAGAGACCCCAAGAGGCCATCTAGTCCAACCCCCTGCCATGCAGGAAGACCCACTCCAAGCCATCCAGCCTCGGTTTAAAAACCTCCAAAGGAGATTCCACCAAAATGGAACTAATTTTTTTTAAAAAAAATACATCAAAATGTAACTTTTTTTTTTTTACATCAAGACTTACTTCTTTCTTCTTCATCAAGAGCTGGAAAAATCCCGTCTTCCCCATGGTAACCAGCAGGTGCAGACCTGGGAGGAAGAAAAAACCAAAGGTCCAGAGTTACCATCTTGGGTACCACTCGGGATATAGAAGTCCCCCCCAACCTCTATTCAATCCCCTCCCTCCAAGAAGTCAAGAACAGAACCCGCCCCGACAACCTGGCCGTCTGGATCCGCATTTCGAGTCCAGCCGGAGGCAGTTTCCTCTTTATATATCCCACTAACGCCCAAGGGCTGGATGTGTCCCAAGTCACGTAGTCCGGACGAGACACCCCCAGAGTTGAAACCGCATCAGGAACCTGCGGGAGGGGAAAAAAAGGGTCCCGCAACCCGCGGAACCAGGGCGCCCCCTGCCGGACACAAAGCAAACCGTCTCCCTTTGCAGGACTGGGAAAGCCTGAAGCGATTAGCTAGCTCCAGGGGTTCTCCACCTTTTCTTTACCAGGGTCCCCCTTTAAATATCTATTGTTGCCATGGATCCCCAAGACTTCACTCAAGATTTAAAACAACAACAACAACAATAAATAATAATAATAATAATAATAATAAATAATTGATAATAATAACAATACAATAATACCAGTGGCTCTTCACCTTTTGAGTTAAGACCTCCAAGACTTAACTCAAGATTTTAAACCTCAACAACACCAACAACACCAACAACACCTGATAATAATAATACAATAACACCAGTGGGTCTTCAGCTTTTCTTTACCAGGGACCCCCCTTAAATATTTTTTGTTGCTCTGGACCCCCAAGACTTCACTCAAGATTTAAAACCTAACAACAACAACAACAATACCTGATAATAATACAATAACACCAGTGGCTCTTCAGCTTTTCTTTACCAAGGATCCCCCTTAAATATCTTTTGTTGCCCTGGATCCCCAAGACTTCACTCAAGATTTAAAACCCCAACAACAACAACAACACCTGATGATAATAATAATAATACAATAACACCAGTGGCTCTTCAGCTTTTCTTTACCAGGGATCCCCCTTAAATATCTTTTGTTGCCCTGGACCCCCCAAGACTTAACTCGAGATTTAAAACCCCAACAACAACAACAACACCTGATAATAATAATACAATAACACCAGTGGCTCTTCACCTTTTTGTTTTTAACCAGGGACCCCCCTTAAATATCTTTTGTTGCCCTGGACCCCCAAGACTTCACTCAAGATTTAAAATCCTAACAACAACAACAACAAAAAATATAAATAATATAAATAGAATACAAATATAAATATAATAATATATTTATATAAATATAAATATAATAATAATATTATATAAATATAATAATAATATTGTAACACCAGTGGTTCTTCACCTTTTCTTTACCAGGGACCCCTTTTAAATATCTTTTGTTGCCATCAGTCCCCAAGATTTTAGATTTAAAACCATAATAATAATAATAATACCTGATAACAAGAATAATACAATTACAACAATGCATCTTAATCTTTTTTTTTTACCAGTGGCCCCTTTAAATATCTTTTGTTGCTATGGCCCCCCAAGACTTTAGAATTAAAACAACAACAACAACAACAATACAATTAAACCATCCATTAAACCTTCCCTCAGAGTAGCTGAACCCTGTGAAAGGAACACTGCCACTCCAAGCTTCATGCTGCAACCACTGCTTGAAACCCCAGCAGGGCACATGCTAATACTAATACTAATACTAATACTAATACTAATACTATTATCTGAGTGGCTCTTAACCTTTTTTTTAAACCAGGAACCCACTTTAAATATCTTTTGTTCCCATGGGCCCCCAAGATTTAACTCAAGATTTAAAATCCTAACAACAACAATAACAATAATACCTGATAACAACAATAATAATACAATTTACAACAATGCTTCTTAACCTTTTCTTTACCAGTGGCCCCTTTAAATATCTTTTGTTGCCATGGCCAGCCAAGACTTTATATTTAAAACAACAACAGCAACAACAATAATACTATTATACCATCCATTAAACCTTCCCTCAGAGGCACTGGAGGGGGAGGGAAGACCTTTTTCCTGCTTCTTCCTGCACGTTTGTGGCTGGAGAGGATTGAATGGCAATGTGCAGGCCAAGCCAGCCAGCCAGTCTTTGCCTTGGCTCCTGTCATGTCACCACTCCACCTGTGGAAAGGAGGTGGGCCAAGCAGACTTCAAGCTTTTGCGGACCCCCTGTGAGGACATCACAGACCCCTGGGGGTCGGTCCCTGGACCGCAGGTTAAGATCTACCAAGCTAGCTAGCTGGGGATGGAAAGGAACTCGTGGGAGGTGGGCTTAATTTTTGACCCATCCACTTCCACTGACACTAGCAACCATGGAGGAAAGAAGCCATGTCTAAAGGTTCAAACTCTGATTTCCTCCCCTCCTCCCCTCTTTTAGCCAAATTATATCTCCCTCTGCAGACGTCCAAAACAGCACCTAAGGTGGCCATCAGAAAAAGGTAAAGGGGTCAAGCCAGTGTTGCCAGATTTTTACAATAGCAGCATGGGACAGTCAAAAATGCATTACATGTATTCAGGAAGTAGCGCTTAACAAACCCTCTTACAATCATAGAATCATAGTTGGAAGAGACTATCAGGGCCATCTAGTCCAACCCCCTGCCCTGGAGGAATCTTAAGTTTGTCTTCTACCTAAACAACAAATGAAAGTACAGTTGTCCCTCTGTATCCACGGATTTAGGACTTTTTCGGACATTAAAAATACAACACTAGCAGCCTCGCCACGTTGCGAGGCTGCAGCGCTGCAGGGTGTCCCTTTCGGATGACGCCCGTCCCTGCCGGTACTGTTGCAGTACCGCAGGGACATTTGAGTGTTATATTTAGCCAATTTTTACTCACGAAAGGTGATTGTGAGTAAAAATCAGCTAAATATAACGCTCAAATGTCCCTGCGGTACTGCAACAGTACTGGTAGGGATGGGCGTCATCCGAAAGGGACGCGCTGCAGCGCTGCAGCCTCACAACGTGGTGAGGCTGCTAGCGTTGTATTTTTAATGTCCGAAAAAGTCCCTAGTATCCACGGATTTAAGTACTGTAGTCATGGCTTGAAAATAGCCTTAAAAATAATAATCCAAAAAGCAAACCTTGATTTTGCCATCTTATAGAAGGGACACCATTTTGCTATGCCATTGCATATAACAGGACTTGAGTATTTGTGGATTTTGGTATCCATGGGGGGTCCTGGAACCAAACCCCAGTGAATATGAAGGGACAACTGTATTGATTTCCATAAACCAATACATCCATATACTTCTTTGCAAACTTAACATATTTTCTACATTTATAAATTACACTAATTCATGTCATTATGAAGGGCACACCCCCAAAATACAGAATTTTAGGGCATCTCATTCAGTCTATTCAAAAGGGAAAAGCTTTCCAACAGCCAAACAGGAGATGTCTCTTATAAGGGGGGCAGCTGCCAGCCCTATTAAGGACAAGCTTCCTGACCCTCAAATAAGGGTCAGGAATATAAGGGGCACCTGACAACCCTACCTAAATCAAGCCTTCCCATAAGGGTTCATATATACTGGAGAAATAATTCTGTTTGACACCTCTTTAACTGCTGTGGGCGCCATCCTACAGAATCCTGGGATCTGTAGTTTTGCAAGGCACCAAGACTCTGGCAGAAAAGACTAAGACCTTGTAAAATGACAAATTCCACAATTCCAGAGGAAGGAGTTTACAGCACTTAAAGTGGTGTCAAGTTGGATTATTTCTGCATGTGGACCCCTAGTTTGCTTTGAAACTAACCAGAGTATCATAACACACGATCTCTAGTTTCTGGATGATTTGCCATGGCTCCTTCCTGTGCAATTCTGGATTTGTAGTTTTACAAGGTCTTTAGCCTTCTCTGCCAAAGAGTGTGGGTGCCTTGCCAAACTACAAATCCCAGAATTCCTGAAGAGGGGGCCATGCAAATAATCCAGTTTCAACCTGGATTACTTTTCTAGTGTGGATGCCACCCTCCCGGTTTAGACAATCCCAGAGTCGTCGCAAGATCACTAAAGGGCCAATCAGTTGTTGAAACGTGTTTGGTGTCGGTCATACGGACTAATCTAGTCCAGTTTTCCATGACAAGATTCGGCCCAGGAAAGCCTGAGGAAAATGGCTTTCCCCAGTCCCTCCATCTTGAACTCTGCTTCAGTTAGAACTACAGTTGGCCTCAAGCCAGAGCTTTTCCTTCTAAGGATTTCCCCCTTTGAGATTTTCAAAAAATTTTCAAAAAGATTTGGGAAGAATATATTGGTATATGATAAGCATAGCCAGAATACTCTTAGCAAAATATTGGAAATCCTGTGAAATACTGAAAAAAGATGAATGGTTGGAGAAAATAGTAGAAAATGTTGAGATGGATAAGTTAACATATATGTTGAAAGGAAAGTCAAATGATAAATTTTGTAAAAGACTGGGATAAACTATGGGATTATCTACATAGTAAATATGGTGAAAAAATGATCTCAGGATTTAAAATTTGAAACTATAAGTATACTTCTTTGTACTATTCAAGAGTAAAAAAATACAAGGCAGTAGGGATAGGTTTAAGGTGCAGAAAAGATTAAGAAACATTTAATTAAATCCCTTTAAAATGGATAAAAAGAAGGTAAAGAATGCATGAATAAAAGCTGGTACATCGACTCATGGGAAGTACATGTAATTCAAAACTTGTAAATATAGACAACATTCAATTTTTGGGTTTGGTTCCAGGACGCCCTGTGGATACCAAAATCTATGAATACACAAGCCCCATTATATGCAATGCCATAGCAAAATGGTGTCCCTTATATAAGATGGCAAAATTGAATATTGTGTGGGTTTAGGGGCAAGAAAAGGAGGGGAATGGGAATAGTGTTTGTATTTATAAATATTGAACTATTAATGATGTATACTGGATGTTTTTGTATGGAAAATTGGAAATAATAATAATAAAAAAAACTACAGTTGGCCTTTGAACTATAAATATTTGGTAGGCCAAGCCAGATAAAAAGCCTTTGTTGACTTGGAGCTGAAAGCCATTATGCCCTCCCTAAACTTATTTCCTGATTATTTTGATTTCTACTTTTACCTCACACTAACTCTTCCTACATTCCCGTTTCCTTTCCTCCATGGTCTCCTGTCCTCTCTGGGACACCCTTTAGTCCCAAATAGATTACGCCACATTGTCTTTCACACTCTTTATTCTCATTTTCTCTCCACTTCTCCACACAGGCTTTGTTATTACCTTTTAGAGGAGTTGTGGAAAGGGACAAGATGGATGGTTTCTCTCTTCTCTCTTGCTCCTTTTCCTTCTAGAATTGTCTGCCAGAGCAAAGTACTTTGTGTCAAATTAGACCCCTGGAGTGAGCAACAAGAAATACTGAAAATCTCTGAAGAAAGTGAAGGGAACTTTCACTGGGGTGAAACTATCTCAGTCAGTTATTTTTTGGGGAAAAAAATCTCCTTTTTAGGCCAAACCCACACTATACAAATAATCCATTTTTTGAAACTGGATTATTGGTCATGGCTCCTTCCGATGTAATCCTGGGATTTGTAGTTTGGTGAGCCACCAGCACTCTGGCAGAAAAGGCAAACAACCTTGTAAAACTACAAATCCCAGGATTCCATAGGAAGGAGCTGTGGCAAATTATCCAGTTTCAAAAATGGATTATTTGTGTAGTATGGATTTGGCTTTAGCTTTCAAACAGAGAGCCATGTTAATCTGTTTAATTTTAGCATGGAAAAAAGGAGGGGGGCGTTAAGGAATCCAGCAGCACCTTAATTTTTTTATTATTATATTTAATAGAAAAACAAAAAACCCAAACATAACTCATAAGAAACAAGACAATCACGCAATACACAACTAATCATAAACACACAAGAAAGCAAAATTTAACGAAACAATGAAACAATTAAAATCTTATCCTATTATATCTAAACAATTAAAAAAAATCTAAATCACAGACGAACAAAAACATTTAAAATGACTTCATTCCTCTCTTGACTATATTCTCATATATGAGTCTTTTTTTATAACTGAGAAAAATTTAATTATCCTTATTGAATTACTATATAACAAAAACAACTGTAGTTCTTTAGTCTATCAGTATCAGCATAAATAACTTCTTCAAATCTTCATGTTCAGCAATCAATCCAAACACAACAATATTTCCTAATATTATTTGTTTGTTTGTTTGTTGTATTTATACCCCACTCTTCAGCCACAAAGGCTATCAGAGTGGCTTACAAATGGTTAATTTAACAGTTCCCTGCCCTCAGGCTTATTTCTTCTGTCACTCCTTTTTATTTTACATCAGTGAACTCTACTATACATCATTAATATAAGTCCTCTCCAGTTTTTAATCAGAAACGTATACTTAATTTTCTTTAACTATATTTTATTATCCCTTGTACAGCTTCTTCTCCCCATGTTTGTCTGAAATACAGAATCAGTTTTCCCCAGTCTTTTTCAAACTTTTTCAAAAGTGTTTAATTTCTAAGTACAGTAGAATAGTGAGTTTCTCTGTCTCTGTAAAATCATAGAGACAGAGACTAGCTAGTCTATCTTGCCAGAAATTTATTTTCATTTCTACCAGCACCTTTGATAATAACAGGTTTATTTTAACACAAGCTTTTCTGGATATCCCTCCATTTCTTCAGGTGTGCTGATGGAGTTTGAGATATGCCTGTGCATAGCTGGGGCCATATAGTAGGTCCTCCATATCCACTGGGGATTGGTTTTGGGGCGCCTTGTGGATACCAGAAACCGTGGATAATAGCAAACACCATTGAAAATAATGGGATTTCCGGTTTAAAATAACACAGCGTTGCCTTTGAGGATCTAGAAAATGGCTAGAGAGGACACATTTTCTAGGAAGACTCTATGGTTGGTGTGCTGCTTTGCGTCCCGTGATAATTGAATCAGTGGATACGGGGGTCCTACTGTACTTCCAGCTCCAACAATGCATCAGAAGAAGTGGGTTGCCAGGTGAAATAATGGACAAGTCTCACGTCCCTATCATGGTTGTGTAGAATAGGGAATTTCAGTAGGTGTTGATTACTGCACATACAATACATGCTAGAATTTGCAATTCTACATAATTATTAAAGGGCCAGGAGCCTTGCCCCATATTTCAATTGGCAACCCTAACTGATAACCATGCAAACTCAGGTTAAAATAAACCAGTTAGTCTCAAAAGTGCTGGATTCCTTTATCCACTTTCCTGCATTTTATAAGTCTCCTATTATAAATACAGGTGCCCTCCCCCTATCCACAGAGGATATGTTCCTGGATTTACCACGTATAGGTGGAACCACATATAATAGGGAGCAGCCATAGAATACCATACTGAAGGCGATTGCTAAGGCAATAAAACGGGGTGTTGTTTTCTTTTTTCTGTGTGTAAAGGCGAGATTTTGCTTATGTGCACTGTGGAAATAGTGTTTTTTTTTTTTTAAAGTTCAGCGGCAGCAGATTTGGAAAACACGAGTAATTCACTCGCAACCGCCATCTTGAATAGAAGCCATCTGAAGTTTATGGGGCTGTAAGACCATTAAGACAAGTTGCAGCTGCTGTGAATTGTCTTTACTGTGGATCACTCTGTTTTTTGGGGCTCGGATAGACAAGCCCTTAATCTCAATGTCTGATTAACAATAGTATTTATTCAAATTAACAAACAGGCACATTGCAATATAAAACTCCCACCAGCAGATGACAGCAACAGGACTAATCTCTATAGCAAGCCCAGCAATTCTGAACATGACGACAGTTCCTCACTCTTCAACCTTCTCTGCAGCAAGGGGAAGCATTCTTCCTCATTGTCACCACTGTTTTTGCTAGAAGAGTTTAACGGAAAAGCCTAGAACTGTGCTTTTCGAGCTGTCTGATGCAGGGGAACAATCCCCCCCAATGCACAAGGGGCTACTATACTTGTGCCCATTGGCTTCAAGTGTTTTCTTATCTTTCTGGGAAACTTGCCACAGACTAGCAGCTGAGTAGTACTGACCTAGAAAATCCCATTATCATCACCTACCCTGTCTCCTGCCTAGATCAGGAGCAGGCAACTGTTGCAGGCTGAGGGGGGCATTAGCTCCTCAGGAGGAGATCCTGGAAGGCTGCATGCCCCACTGCAAAAAGTTATCTTAATATGCCCTTTGGGGGTATGGGCCTTTTTTGCCATTTGCCCCATCCTGTTATTTTAGGCTTTTCTTTTAGCTACAGAAAGTGGCGGGAACAAAGCTTCCTGTTCTAGAAAAAGGCCTCTCTTGGGATCCAAACGTCCTGGTCCATCCGCAAATATGGAGAAAATGCCCACATTCATTGCCTAGGGGGCAATTCCTGGGGTCCTGCATGCAACGCACAGGCCGCAATTTGCCCACCAGCCTAGATCGATCACCCCTGCTCTCCAAAGTTTAACTTTTGTACACAGCAGGATGCAACACTTTTCTGAGAGTAGCTGGCAAGAGTTGTAAGCATCTCAAGCACCCTTTAATTCTTTAACTCATCCTAAGGTTTACAAATAACATATGGTACACTGATACCCAATATAATGCAAACTAGGTTCTCACTTGTTGAGGTATTTTCTCTCCTTTTGTTTTATTTACATCTTATCCATTTTTATTTTTCTCCTGCTGGAGACCTTACTTCAGATGCCTTCACATTTCATCTCTCTGTGTTGCAACCTGCTGTTGATATCAGTTCAGGGAAGAGCTTGACAGAGGCTGTTAAGTTTTTTGAAAATTAAATCAATAGGGGAATTTTATAACATTCATTCCAGTGATTTGGATGTAAAATAGTTTTATGTCAACCACCATTTAGATTAACACTTTTCTTCATAGGTATCATTACGTTGTAAGATTTACCTTGCCTATAAACAATGTAATCTGACTGACCAACCAACCAAACAGGAAAATTGACAAAATTCATAAAAGTGAAAAAGAGAGACACGGATTACAAATTGAACACTTTTATTAAATACTGTAACAGAGATTAAGCTATGCAGTTACAAAAAAATAGGCTTTATTACAAGAATGGAATGCTGAAAAAACAAGTAAATTCTCATTTATAAATACAGGTCATCCCCATAACCCCAAAATTAATATCCACGGTTTCAGCTATCCATGGCTAAAAAAATAGGGACACAAATCATAGGGACGTGCTGGAAAATGCACTGAGGTGGCCTCTCTAGGAATTGCTAGGTCCTCCAATGCAACTCTATGGTATGTTTGTGTGTTTATTTTAATAGGGTTTGCTATTATCTGAGGTTTCACTTATAAATGGTAAGTCCAGGGACACATCCCTTATGGATTTAAGAGGCAACCCGTATGTTGAATTTAACAGAACTTTACAGAATTTAACAGTATTCCTGAGCAATATGGCTGTAATTATATTTCACATCAGATGCTGACTGCCACTCAAGGTTAGGTTGTTTTTCCTCTAGAGTCAAGTCCATGGTTATCACTTCTATAGGCCAAATACTGGATAGACAGATATACCTAAACACAAGAGTGTGGTTGTTCAAATACACAGTCTTCTCTCCAAGACTAAATTAAAAGGGATCTGGTTCTGTCATTCAGCTGGATGGTGTCACCAAGAAACTTCTTCCTTTTCACCAGGCCACACTTAGGTTTGCCAGATGTCCCTTATTATAAGGGATGCCTCTTTGCTGAGAGTTGGGAAGCTTGTCTCTTGCAGTCCTTTTAAAATTGCTGTGATAGATAATAGCTCCCTTGAATGATTCTGGAGAGGTGTCACATACATTTCTAAAATAAATAAATAAATAAATACCACACCCTGTTTCTTCTCTACAGACCTTTTGAATCCACTGGCAGATTTTGGTGGTCAATGTGCATTTATTCTCCTCCCTTCTTGCTTTACAGAGTTCATTCTTGATTTTTAAACATTTTTTCATAAAATTCTATGTCTTTGGGTGTTAGTGATGGTTTTACAGTTACCAAAGATTTTTCAAAGTCTTTATGTTTCACGCTTGTTGCTTCAATGTTATTCTCTTGCAATGCTAATAAAGCAGCCTGAGAAATGAGAAAAAAAGGGGGAGGGGGAGAAGAAAAGGAACAATATTAATGAAATTTTAAAAATCCCCCCTCCCACACAGAGTCTTAAAGGATTGCAAATACAGTATCTCATATCCAATTTCTCTGAATGTATCATAAAGTTTGTTAGCTAGAATAATGCATTCCTAATGTGCATGTGTGTATGTGTGTGTGCGTGCACACCTTCAAATCACCTGTCAACTTATGGTGAGACCATACATTTGTACCAGGTGATAAATTAAAAAAGTATTAGGTCCATATTACGGTTATTTGATCATCTACACTTCTAGATTTCATCTTATCCTTGCAAATACATTTTCATTTCAAACTGAAACAGTTTCTCTCTATCTTACATCTGGCTCTAAAATGTGTCACTTTCCTCTTTTATTAGAAGAGTTGGAACACTTAAAAATGCTCTCTTGCTTCCTTACTGTCTGATTTAAAACAAAACAAAGAAAAGCCTCACCTCCTTACAAAGATTTTCAAGGTCAGCTCCAGAGAAGAGATTTGCTTGAGCTGCTATATCCTCCAGGGACACATCAGAATCTACTGGAATTTTTTCTGTGCAGATTTTCAAAACAGAAAGCCGCCCCTGTTGCAGAATGCAGAAGAAAGCAAAATGTGGAACAAAGGCAGCCATGGCTCCATCCTACAGAATCCTGGGATTTGCTAAATCCTGGGATTTTGATGCTCTGCTTCAAAAGGCTGTTGAATGACTGAGGACTTTTTCGGATGAAGAAAAATAGCGCAAGCAGCCTCTCCAGTTTGCGAGGCTGCTGCGCTGCAAAGTGTCAGTTTCGGATGACGCTGCCCTCTAGTGGTACTGTTGCGGTACCGCAGGGAGAGCTGAGCGTCATATTTTGTTGATTTTTTACTCACGAAAGTTGATCGTGAGTAAAAATCAACGAAATATGACGCTCAGCTCTCCCTGCGGTACCGCAACAGTACCGGCAGGGGCAAGCGTCATACGAAAGGGGCGCTTTGCAGCGCAGCAGCCTCGCAAGCTGGAGAGGCTGCTTGCATTATTTTTCTTCATCCGAAAAAGTCCTGAGATGGAAGTGAAACAATTAAGTTGAGAAGATGGGAAATAAAAACAGACAAGTAGCTAAACCATGGTTGGTTTTTCTCTATGACAGGAAGCTCAAATCATGGTGTGGGTTCTTAATTATTCTTGTTACAACCATGTTCGAGGTATAAGGTCTCAACTATTGTAATATGTTTTTTATTGTTAAAAGCCAAAAGCTTAGAATTGCACATTTCTTTGGTTTAAAGTTCACCTATGGATTTATTATATACCTGCTGATCAGGTGGTGGAACATAGATGATCTTGTCTAATCGCCCAGGACGCAACAAAGCATCATCTAACATGTCTGGTCTATTTGTTGCAGCAACAACGATGACGTCTTTGTTAAAGACCTCCTGAAGTTCCAGCTAGTAAGTTGAAAGATAGAAATAGTTAAATATTAAATTATCATGGGATCATTTTATACCCTACATTTTCCCAAGAAGTTGTATGTAGCGTCAGAATTCTTTGTCACCATAGCTTATCAATCAAGTCAACTAAGTAAAGAATTTTAAGAATACACTTTATCTGTTTTTGTTCAAAGAGGTAGAACTATATGGTACCACAGAAAAGGAAAATATATCTATATTAATCAGAAATAAAACCCAATGCTAAGATCGTCATTGCTAGAATATTCTGATTGCAACATTTATAACACAATAGATAGAAAGCAAGCAAGTTTCTTCCATGAAGGGTTAGATCTATCTAGCAGATCTCATTTTGTCAGTGCTGGTACTTACTGAATGGCAAGGGAAGCAGATGAACTCAAGAATAATATACAGGAAAGTAAACAATCAGTTTTCAAAAGGAAGAACTGTTTAATGTAAAAAAAAATAATGGACTTAATAAGAAATAAATATACTACTGTTTCAGCTAGCTAACTTGCCCATATGAAGCAGCACTGAAAATTGGTAGTTTAACAGCACTGTGGCATCCACACTAGGAAAATCTGTACATGACACAGGAGAACCATGCCAGATGCTTTTGTAAGAAGGTTCACACTGCTTCATAAGGGCCATGGGAGCAGCTGGTCTCCCTAAGTCCCTTTCAACCACCATATTTAACTTCTAGTTACTACTAACAAGACATTGCCACCCTAATTCTAGGATGAGAACCTAAAGTCAAACTACTACTTGTCGAATAAAGCCCTGTCTCCAGATGTCATGTATAGGGTTCTGGCCAACAAGGCCTGTGTGTTATCTTGTAAATAGAGATTGGAGAGGCAGAAAGACTACTTTAACCATGGTGCACTTGAAACCCATGTAATATTTAACCACGGTTTACACACTTTTTTTTGGCAAGCCTCCTTTAAACCATGGATTCCTATCTTGCTTTGCAGCCAATCAGAGGAGCTAGGTATTCAGAAAGAAAACAAAACCATGGTTGTGTAGTATGTCTGCTGAGGACAAATGGAAATCCCATTTGCCATACTAAAGACACTGTGGCAGCTGTGGTGGTATACAATTCTGACCTTATTCTACAGTAGGTTCTAGAGACAGGATGTGCTATTTGTTTATAAAAAAACGTATTATGCCCCCCCTTATCCGCAAAACCAAATGATTTATCCATGGCTGAAAAAATAGGGACACATACCATAGTCATGTTGGAAAATGCCTAGAGAGTTGTCCTCTCTAGAAATTGCTAGGTCCTCCAATGCAATTCTATAGTATCTTTGTACCAGAAGTCCTTTATTTTAGTAGGGTTCACTATTATCTGTGGTTTCATTTATAAACAGTAAGTCCTGGAATGTATCCCCTGTGGATATGGGGAGCGAATTGTATTAAAGAAAGGTATTTCTACCTTATTATGGGAATAGCTACCTCTTTGTCATTTTCAATCAGTTCACAACTGTCACCTTCCAACTCTGCTTTATATCCTCTTCTCTCCGTTAACTTCAGGCCAACACCATCCATTTCATTTAGAAGGACAGAAAGAACTCTCTCCTGAACACCATGGCCAGTTTTACCAACTGATCGGGATCCCAATATAGCATCAATTTCATCAAGGAATAATATTGCTGGTGTATTTGCTCTTGCTTGACGAAATACCTTGAAGCAGAGAAAAGAGAGAAATGGAGAGAACAAATTCACGCACATCAAATGCAAAAGCAAGAAGAAATAAAGATGCTCATATACATTTTGACCTGAACTTTTGATAAAGTCAACTACTTTTCATAACTCAGAGGAACACTACTCTTTGCATTGATGGAAGCCACATTTTATTTACATGAAAGATTAACTCTGCCATTCCAGCAAAGAATCTTGAAAATGCTCTAATAAAATGAAATTAGTATCAAATTGCAAGGTGGTTTAATTTATCATGTCTTGATTATATTATGGACTTTCTGCAACCGGACTTGTTTATCTCGGATTGGCCTTTTTAGTCACCAGCGCACTTGCAGAAAGCGCAGGATGAGTCCTTCCTGAATCTTCATTTGTGAAGAAAAGCCAGAGAGAGAGAGAGAGAGAGAGAGAGAGAGATTATATTATGATACTGACAGACAGCCTTAGCTTTTAAAATGAAAGTACAGGTATGATTATATGGCCACGGGATTGCATTTGTACATAATAGTCCCTTTGACCACGCAAATCATTCACTCCCATTTTGTGACCGTAGATAAAATCTAATCAAGGAGGAATAGCTTATTGTGATATAATCACAATTACACTGTGACATAATCACAATAATATGTAATATTATATTGCATAATAATAATATGTAATAATAATGCAATGTAATAGCTTATTCATTGTGATGTTACTATCAGCACACTGGTTGTTCACAACAAGCCAGAAACCCTAGCTTATCATTATGCGCAAATGGTGCCCACTAGTTCCCATACAATGACATCTGATGTAATAAAACATGATTTTTTTGACTGAGTTTTTGGATGTATGTTCTCCCTTTCTCACCTCTCTTGCATGACACAACTGAAAATGTCAAGTTAAACCACATTTACCCCTTACCTCCACACCAACAGCACTTACGGTTTCATCTTGGACAACAAATCAAGATAAGAAACCAGAACTGGTTCATTGGTCAAATGAGGCTTAACTCTGAATTGACACAGTGGGTAATGTGTTTATTTCTGCCCAATGGCTATGGGTTATGAAGATTAAAACCAAACCTGAGACAAAATCTTCTCTGAATCTCCAACATACGGTGAGAAAAGGTCTGCACCACTCACAGACAGAAACGAACAGTGACAGCTTGTGGCTGCTGCTTTCACAAGTGTAGTTTTGGCACAACCGGAGGGTCCATACAAAAGGATGCCCTTTGGGCGGGGCAGTCCCATCCTAACAAAAGACTCAGGAAATTTGATAGGCCATTCAATGCTCTGTAAATATGAAAAAAAAGGGGGGAACCTTTAACTGAATGCACAGCCAATTACAGATATTCTTGATTATTCCATGTTCACTTTAGAACTAACCACAGTCTGCTTGACTTACTACTGTAGTATATCTATAAATCAGTTAAAATAAACCAGGATCAAACTGGTTTTGGATCCTGGCTTGTTACCCCACTTTTGGTGAAATGAATCATATTTCCCCACCTTCAGATACAAAGCAAAATAGATTTGTTCTAACACGAAATCAGAAACTTTCATACTTCCCCTATCACATGCAAAGAAGGCACAGCGATGAAAGAGAAACTGAACTAGAAGCTTATCAGAGCTTGTTTATGAGCACCTAAACCATGGTTTACATCACTGTCTGAACCACAGTACTATCACACAAGTTATCCCATTTTATAGGTCTAATGTAAAACAAGATAAAATTTTTAATTCTGAACACTTTGGAAGGAGAACTACAAATATGGTAAATAAGTCAAATAATCATTGCATATTTAAGACCCATGAGAGTACTTTAACTGAAATTCTACCTGTTTTAATTTCAATTTCACATCTTCAAGGCCACCAATCTGATCCCAGGTGACTGGTTTGAAGTCCATTAGCCCAATTCCACTTCGAAAAGAGGATGGTTGAATCTTTTTCAAAGCTTCATAGAAGTCAGACATATGAATAGCGTTAACTGAATCCTAGAGAAATGCGTATAAAAAGTGGAAAAGTTGTGCTTGCTTTTAATGCCCAGACTCTGAAATCACAAAGTTGTGAGCAGCTCTGTGAGTGAACCATGTATCTGGGTCCTCAGGATAGTCTTACTTCCTGACTCACAGGTGTATTTGATCAGGATAGGAGAACAAGTAGCCCTCCAGATCTTGTTGGACTACAACTCCCATCCATTCTAGCCAGCATGGAAAACAGTGAGGAATGCTGGGAGTTACAGGCCAACAACATCTGGATGGCTGTACTCTGCCCACCCTGAAATAAAGTTCAACATTCATAAAGCTCAACATTCATAAAGGTTGACATCCATCACATTAATGTGGACAGAGACACAGTATCCCATCTGTAGAACATTCTGGAATGGCCGGCCTGCCTGGCACAAATCCACAAAGTTGTGCTGTTCTGGCACAGCCTCTCATGCCTTGTTTACCACCACAGCACCACACAGGTTAACACTGCTGAGCGCTGATCTTCAAGTATCACACTCTTGGTGGAAAAATTAAAAACATTCAGGTTTGGTACTTTAAAAGAGGATTCTTACGGAATAGTCCCGAAACACAGCCTGCATCGCAGCTTCTCTGCAAAGCGCTGTCAGGTCAGCTCCAACATAACCAGTAGTTATTTCCGCAAGTTCAAGCAAATTAACATCATTTGAAACAGGCATGCTTGCAGTAATCAGCTGCAGAATGGACCTCCTTTGTGTCAGGGTTGGCGTCCCAATGATAACCTAAGACAACATCAAAACAATGAACATTTGTGTGTATCTTCCTGCCATGAATTTAGAAGGTAAATGCCTCCATTTTTTGGCCAGCGAAACAATTGTCCAGAGACTGTTGATAAATAGTCTCTGGAGGATAAGGCATAAAAACAACTTTAGAGGGCCACACTGAGCTCTGGGGGCACTGTGCCCCTTGTACCAGAGACTGACCCAGGGTTTTCTGTATATAAAACAATATCCCAGGAACTATTCTGGCTGGAGCAATTTGGGTGTGGTAGTCCCCCAAAAGTAACATTTCCAAACTCTTTGCTCCTTGCCCCAATATCACAGCTAATCAAATGATCTACTACTTCAGCATAGAAAGAGGATTAGAAAATTCACACAGTGAAGATTAGCAGCACCCCAGAATCCTAGCCGATAGGGAGCAAAGAGCTGGAAAAGGCCATTGCTGTCTTCTCTCCCTCTCCCCCAACTTTTGAGCATTCTGCAGGCACCTGACTGGGGCAGGGTGGGCTGGGGTGGGGGAGAGAAACCATTGGACTTAGATAGGCCTTTGGTCTGATCCATCAGGTCCAGCTGTGCCCTACGGGCAGGTCTAACCTTGCAAAATCAGTTTCAAATTTATTTATTGACTTCAGCTTGCAACCAAAGAATCATGAACTGTATAGGTTGCCCTCCCCCGCCCCCCATAGGTGTAGGACCAGTACTTGCGGTTTCTATTATCCATCGTCTGAAAAATATGGTCTCTCTAGTCATTTCTTAGGTCCTCCAGTATGACCCTATGGTAACATCTGCTGGAAGTTACCACAGAGTCATGCTGGAGCTGCCTTAGAGAGGCATCCTCTCTTGGCATTTCCTAGGTCCTCCAGCACAACTCTATGGTACCTTCTGGCAGAAGTTACCATAGAATCGTGCTGGAAGTGACTAGACAGACAGCATCTCTAGGCATTGCCTAGGTGGTCCAGCATGATTCTATGAGGTATTACCTGTAGTTTCAAGAATTCATGTTAAGTCTGGGAATGGATCCCTCTCAGATACGACGGGCAACCTGTACTTCTGAGAATGAGCTAAATAACAAAGGATTTTCTCACAAGAACGACAGTTCTATGAACAGGAAAGATACAGCCTTTCAAAAAAAGCCATAACACTGTCTCTGGAACCAACAGCAGATATTTTAAGGCTTTCAACATCCTGGTGCTGAAAAGTGAAACACCAAGCAGCAGTCACAAGTAACACATTAAGTAAGAATTTATAATCACCTCACGGTCGATTCTTCCCGGCCTCCTGAGTGCAGGATCTAGGGCATCGGGCCTATTTGTTGCTGCGATTATCACCATGTCATTTTCTCCACCCATGCCATCTATAAGAGTTAACAACTGAGCTACCAGACGGTTTTCAGGGGCGTTACTTGAACTTCCACGTTTAGGGCACAAGGCATCAATCTCATCTATAAACAGAACCGTTGGTCCTTCAATGGATATGTCTCTCGCTTCTTCAAACATTCGCCGCAAATTTTCCTCACTTTCGCCAGGCCTTGAACCATAGATGATAGGGCCGTTGATGCAAATCAGGCAAGCCCCTACTTCCCTGGTGACAGCTTTTACTAGAAGTGTTTTACCCACACCCGGAGGTCCAACCAGGAGTATGCCTTTGGGAACAGAAAGGCCTAGTTTCTGGAAGGTTTTTGGAAAGTGCAAAGGCAGGCCAATCATTTCTTTTAAGGAGCTGCTGGCATCATCCATTCCACCCACTTGGATTTTTGTGCTGTCCTCCATCAAATGGTTATACCAGTCCAATGTGACCGCCTCTTTAATGGATACATTGGTTCTAGGAGTTACCAAGCCAGCCCCCTCCGTAGCGTCAGGCTCCGTAGACAATATTTCAATGCATGCCACCGGATTGCCTAAAATTGGGGCAAATGTGACAACATGATGAAGGGCAACATAGGTATTTCTCAGCAGATCTTTGACTACCTCCTGCAGCATGGCTTCCGGAGTGGATTTTTTCAAGGTGCGGTTTTTAAAGACGACTTTAACTGTCACTCTTCTTAGCCTATGACACTCCAGGAGTGTCAAGTGATCAACACTCACTGTGAGATTTTGTAGCTGGCTCTCCCTGAAGCCTCGAGTTCTGCATTTCAGATCAAGCTGTAAGTAGCCATCAGCCAAATCATGCCTGGGCCAAGCAGTACACAGGCAGCAACCAGCAGACAGGGTGATCCTAATTGGAGAGCCCAGCTTGGCACCCAGGGCTGCAAAAGTAGTGGGTCCTAGTCTACATCTCTGTGTGCTTTCATCTTTTGGATCCTGCAGAAGCAGCTTCAGTAAAGCCATCTTCAGGGCTAGTCACAGCAGTACAAATCACAAAAGCGGGTGTTGTCCTGAACAGTTTAAAACAAAACAACATTAACAAGAAAGAAAGAAAGATCTGGGTTATTTGGCAATGGGTTCACAGCAGGTTTTAGTAAACTGGGAGAGGAGAAGAGATTTAAGGGAAAGGAGGAAATTTCATTGCAATGTTCAAAGGTCTGTTAGATGTACAGTTGTCTGTCCATATCCACGGATTTTGTATCCACAGATTTAAGTATTCACAGCTTGAAAATATTCTTTAAAAAATAATAATCCAAAAAGCAAACCTTGATTTTGCCATCTTATATAAGGGACACCATTTTGCTATGCCATTGCATATAATGAGTATTAATGGATTTTGGTATTCATGGCGGGGGGGGGCGCTGGAAGCAAATCCCAGTGAATATGAAGGGACAACTGTATTCAAGATTAAGAAAAACCTAGGATCTTGTTCCCTTCTTATAAACCTGTAGCAGAAATCATGGAACAGCAGACCCACGGATTGGAAAGTGAGCTTTATTACACTGGTGGGCTTGACTGGAATCCTTTCCAAAGAGTCAGAGCCAAGAGCTATGGCTACAGAATACTGTACTTTTATACAGTTATGACAGTATGCAAAGAGCAATCCCTCCTCCCTCTCTCTGATGTCAGCAACTTCCCTTCCTTGCGACAATTGTTGATGGTTCAGAAAGTACAAGACAAGATAGCTTAGGAACACTTGGCTACAGTTCGAGCGTTATTAGAGAAAGAATTGTTTACATCAGCATATTGCATGTTTATGGAACATAGAGTTTGATTAGGTAGTAAGGAACATTGACTAAGCCTACGAGTTAAAGGAAAAAGGCTTTGCAGAGTCCCAGAGTCTCATGGGCTATCTAGTCTGACCCCGAATAATGATTGTAAGGTGACAGCATTCAGCAAACAGACATTAGGGTCCACATGGCTACTTCAAACCCATTTGGTCTTTGAGGTCATATGGAAAAGCCCTCCTAGGCTGCTGACACGCTGCAGAAATAATCCAGTTTGACATCACTTTAACTGCCGTGGATCAATGCTATGGGATTCTGGGATTTGTAGTTTTGTGAGATATTTAGCCTTCCCAGTCAGAGCTCTGGGGCCACAACATACTATAAATCCCATTTGTGTATTGAGTTTGTGTGTATATTTTATGTTTTACTGATGTATACCACTTTGAAATTTTGGGATCTAAGAGGTATATAAATATTTGTAAATGAATACATTGATAAATGAAAAAAAGATCAAACCTCAGGTGGGTGCCATTGCTGGGGAGACAGAGATTATCAACAGATGAGAGGGGAGAACTATAGTGTTGGCTGCCCCTAAACTGTCCCTCACCTCAGCCACTAACTGGCTCTAGTGGTGAATTTAATGTAAGAAGAGTCCTGCTGGATTAGCCCAAAGATTTCCCTTTCCCACAAAATGGGCATTAATGTGACAGTACCAGCTTACTGCTGTTCCCCAATGAGTGGTGTTGCATGCACTTTACTCCCAGATAAGTGAATACAGAAATGCAATTTAATCATAGAAGGGAAAATCATATATGATTTTATGATTATATGATTTCCCCTTTTATGTGGAATATTTATTTTAAGGAAGAAAGTTACAAAAAACAAAACAGAATGGATTGGAATGTATTATTCAACGTGCTATTTGTAACAAGATGAAACATAAAATAAAAAAAATAAAATAAATAAAAGAAATGCAATTTAAATACCTACCCATGCATCACTGTTTAGTCGGTAGTCACATTTCCATCTTCTTTCGGAGACAGGAAAAAGAGGAGGAAAACGTTTGCTTCTGCAAAACCACATTTTGTCTGCAAAGCAATGTGTGCATTGGCTAGGAGCGCTGTCAATCAACTCAGGAGCTGCTCGGATTGACTGGCTTTCCTTCTGTCCAATCGGAAGTGGTATTTGGGGGAGAGGGGAGAAGCTAACCATCATTGGTTCTTTCAGAGAAAGGAGGTGGGGATAATGGAGGAGGAAGAGGCTGCTGTGATTGGGCATCGTCCTGAGGTGGGTGGGGCAACGTTTCAGAAAGGGAGGTGGTTTGGAGTGGGTTGTTTAATAGGGGAAAAGCAGATATAGGAGCTGGGTGGGAGCCTCAAACATTCTTACTAGGGCAGGGGCTCTTGACCTTTTCTTTACCATGGATCCCCTTTAAATATCTTTTCTTACCCCAAGACTTAGCTCAAGATTAAAAACAACAACAACAACAATAATAGCAGCAAATAATAATAACAATAAGGATGACAATAATAATAGCTAATAATAATAACAATGAGGACGACAATAATAATAATAATAATAGCTAATAATAACAATGAGGATGGCAATAATAATAATAATAATAGCTAATAATAATAACTGAGGATGACAATAACAACAGTAATAGTAATAATAAGTATTCTGCAATTTGGATTTCAATTTGCTTAAAGCAACCAAAAGAAGAAGACTGAGGTTGATGTATGTATGTGTATGTATAAGTATATTCATTTTTATTTGAATAAAAAGCATATTAAAAAATATCTTTTGTTGCCCTGGACCCCCAAGACTTAACTCAAAATTTAGAACCCTAACACTAACAACAATCATACCTGATGATGATGATAATGCAATTATGCCATCCATTAAACTAGTGGCTCTTAACCTTTTGTGTACCAGGGACTCCCTTTAAATATTGTTTGTTGCCATGGACCCCCCCCCCAAGACCCCAAAAACATCACCCAAGGAGACCTTCTGCTGTGCTTTTTGCAACCGGACTTGTTTATCTCGGATTGGCCTTTTTAGTCATCAACGCGCTTGCAGAAAGCGCGGGATGAGTCCTTCCTGAATCTTCGTTTGCGAAGAAAAACCAGAGAGAGAGAGAGAGAGAGAGAGAGAGAGAGAGAATAATAATAATAATAATAACAACAACAACAACAATCATACCTGATGATGATAATGATAATGATAATAATAATAATAATAATAATGCAATTACACCATCCATTAAACCAGTGGCTCTTGACCTTTTCTTTACCAGGGATCCCCTTTAAATATCGTTTGTTGCCATGGACCCCAAGACTTAACTCAAGATTTAAAACCCTGATAATAATAATAATAATAATAATCATACCTGATGATGATGGCGATAATAATAATAATAATAATGCAATTACACCATCCATTAAACCAGTGTAGATCAATTAAACATTGGAAACTGCTTAATGCAGTGTAGATGTGTAAATTACCATTGCTTAAAACAATGTGTAAGCTGCTCTGATAGCCTTGTGGCTGAAGAGCGGGGTATAAATAAATAAATAAATAAATAATTAAAAAAAACCCCTAATAATAACAAAAACAACAATCATACCTGATGATGATGGTGATGATGATCATCATACAATTACAGCAGCCATTAATCCAGTGGCTCTCAACCTTTTCTTTACCAGGGATCCCCTTTAAATGTCTTTTGTTGCCATGGGCCCCCAAGACTTAACTCAAGATTTAAAACAACAACAAGAACAATAATAACAATCATACATGATGATAATACAGTTACACCATCTATTAAACCTTCCGTCAGAAGCACTACTGGAGGGGGAAGGAAGATTTTTCTTCTGATTCTTTCTGCAAGTTTGTGGCTGGAGTGGGTTGAATGGCAATGTGCAGGCCAAGCCATCCATCCATCTAGCCTTTGCCTTGGCTCCCGTAATGTGGCCACTCCACTGCAGCGAGGAGGTGGACCAAGCAGCCTTCAAGCCTTCGCAGACCCCCAGTATGGACATCGCAGACCTCTGGGGGTCCCCAAACCACAGGTTAAGAACCCATGTAGTAGGGAGCAAGTCCCCTTGGACTCAAAAAGGGACTTACTTCTGAATAAGCATGCTTACAGATGTGCTTCACGAAAGTTCATGTAACAAACAGAAAACTATTTATTAATTTAATTTATATCCTACCATTCTCCAGGAAGGAGATCCAGGGTGGCTCCAATCAAATTAAGAACAAAGTACACTAAAAAAATGTATAGGATTCAAAATTTTAAAAGCATTAAATAAGCAGTTCTATTAAAAACACTACAACAATATAAAACACATTAAAATGTAGTAAAAAGATAAAAATAACACACTCCATTAAACTACTGTATTGATTATTTTCTTCCATTTATTAAAGCTCCTTAGATTAAGTCTCCCTAAAACAGAACACACAATAATCAATTATCATAATAACATGATTTTACTCTTGTGTCTCTTTTTGAGTGGAAAACTTACTGGAGGAGAGATGTGCCTTCTCCTTTCTAAAACAGGTCAAGGCACATAAAGCAGGAGTTGGCAACTCCGGCGATCCAGATGTTGGACTGCGACTCTTGTGATCTTTCACCATTGGCTATGTTGACTAGGGATGATGGGATTTATAGTTCAACATATGGAGGGCCACAGTTGCCCATCTCTGATATAGTTGATGCATTATTATTTCAGTTTCACAGTCTACCTGATGTTACTGATTGGATCCGATTATGTCTCGCTAATTTGATTCTTGGATAAAATTCAAACCACTGAAGGGCCAAAACTCTAGTCTGTGCATTTAGAATGGGCAAAGTTAGCAAAGCGGGTGGTGCTGTCAATGCTGTTCTTCTCTCTGTGGCGTTTTTGAGATGCAATCTGCCCTTCCACTCTTGCAAAGTAAAACATCAGCAAATTCAAAGAGCCACAGCCAGTGGTGTGATGTAAAAAGGAACTTCTGCTGTTGTCAGGAGTCAGGCACAAACTTGCTTCATACTGTAAACCCTGGGATGGGAATAATGTGGCCCTCCAGTTATTATTACACTGCAACTCCTAGCATTTCTTACCATTTGCTATGCTAGCTAAAGCATCTGGGATTTGTGGTCTAACGATATCTAGAAGACTACATGATTCCTACCCATGGTCTAAATGCAGGCCCTGCAGCTCCTGCAGCCACAGGGTCCCCCGTATTGTTGCCCCCCCCCATAGTAACCATCCTCCTGCAAAAACATGATTAGTAATAATCTGAATATCCTACACTGTGAATAGGTTAGGTTAGATTAGGTTACATTGACCTGAGATAAACATATGGGCCCCCCAAAATAAAGCATTGCAGGGGGCCCTAAAATTCCTTAAACCGGTCCTGTCTAAATGCACTTCTGTTGCTTTTAGAAACTGGAGTGGCAGACCTCAGCCTGAATTGTTGAGAACTTCGGTACATAAGGCCGAACCAATGAGCTCAGCATTAGGGCAGCTTTGCATGTTCATAACCACTGATTCCAAACATGTGCAGAGTGCATATCATAGTTATACCTTTATAAACATGAACTGAATGGTCAGACACTTCTAAAAGCTGAGAGCACTGAAATTTTTGACAGTCAAGAATCGACAGCACAAAACTAAGCTTATGACTCTCTGCAGTATGTTTTAATATTACTTTGATCCATCATTTTGAACCTTAGGTTCTGCTTTCCAACAAAGTCAGGCCTCACCTGGAATACTATGTCCAGTTCTGGGCACCACAGTTCAAAAAGGATATTGACAAATTGGAGCGTGTCCAGAGAAGGGCGACTAAAATGGTGAAACCTGGAAACCATGCCTTATGAGGAGAGAATTAGGGAGCTGGGTATGTTTAGTCTGAAAAAAAGACGGTTAAAGGGTGATATGATAGCCCTGTTTAAGTATTTGAAGCGGTGTCACATTGAGGATGGAGCAGGCTTGTTTTCTGCTGCTCCAGAGACTGGAACACGGAGCAATGGATGCAAGCTCCAGGAACAGAGATTCCACCTCAACATGAGGAGGAACTTTTTGACAGTAAGAGCTGTTCGGCAGTGGAACGCACTCCCTTGGAGCGTGGTGGGGTCTCCTTCCTTGGAGGTCTTTAAACAGACGCTGGATGGCCATCTGTCGGGGATGCTTTGATCAAGATTTCCTGCATGGCAGGAGGTTGGACTGGATGGCCCTTGTGGTCTCTTCCAATTCTACAATTCTATGATTCTATAATTCTATGAAAGTTCTCCCCACAACATTTTTGTTTTTCTTCCCTATCCAAAGAAACTAAAGTAGTCTTTTCATCTACTATGGAACTTATGATGACACCTGATGATGTTGAGAATTACGAGTAACAGCTGGATTTTATATTGTCAAAAATGAAGGTCAGTTCATGGTTTGTTTCTTCATCTCAGCAGTTTTGCATCAGTCCCAAGTGAAACCTGAAACCATCATACTACCTAGCACAGCCTAATTTGAATGTCTGTACCCTCCTCCCATATGTTGTCTGGGAGATAAAACCATGTGGACTTCATGACTTCACCATCTTTGGCATTTCCCCCTTCCTCCGTCCTAATTTTTGTACAGTAATATCTTTTGCCTGATGAAGACATAACCTGCAACATTTCACAGATGAAAACTGGGACTCATGTGTCCAAGCAAGGTTGTGGTCAAGTTAGCAAAAGTTATTAACGAAGAAGAACAGACAACCCAAAAGAGGCTGCAGCAGTTTGTATTTGCTTGAGTCTACAGGGAAGGCCAACACTCCTGTTCCTTTCCTCTCCCTCTTCTGAGTTAATTGAACCTGCACTTTTTGCACTTTGAACCCAGTTTGCAGCAACTGAAGTAAGCTGAGGACAAAAGTAGGAGGAGGAGAGTGAAACTGGGACATTTTAAAAGCAGCGGAAAGAATGGGTCAGCAGGGAATAAATCAGGACTGTCCCTACCAAACCGAGAAAGTTGAAGGGGATTTGAAAAAATCTGGAGATTTCAAAGGGCCACACACATTTTTGTGACCTTAATTTGACATAATAAAATATTACACTTGTGTTGATTTTGGATGCTTTTCTTATGGATAATAGCCTTAATTACTTGGTCTAATAAAGATCTTTCTCTAAAAGGCATGTACAGTACACACAAGCACGTGCAGGTATGTTTTCATAAGATCCACTAGATGGCAGCTGAACATCAGTGATGAATATTTATTTCCTTGGCAAGAGGACTTTAAACAGAGTAGTTTTTGTTGAAGAAACCAAACCTAATTCCTCTAAAGTTTTTGCAGTAAATTGTATCTCAGCCTTTGTCATATATGAAATGCTCTAATCATATTATGAAATGCACCATTTCTACTTGTTTGTAAGAATACTTTTCTACTTGTTTGTAAGAATACTTTTGGGGAGTGGAACTCACTTGTAGGACAATCCATTACAGTGGACTGGAAACAGCCTAGACAACACACACCCAACACAGGTAAAAACATACAAGCAGAAAAGACAAAAAGGATATAAAACTGTCAGGCACATTCTCTGAAAACTTGATCAGTAACTACCAACCAAAGACTGGGTTGGTGACAGCACCCACATGATTGCCTTGTGGCTGAAGAGCGGGGTATAAATAACTAAAATAAAAATAAAATGTAGGGTTGCCAGTTCCAGATTGTCTCAAACCCTGAGGTTTCTGGCCAACATCTGAAACAGCCCCTGGTGATGTTATTAAGTGTTGTCCATTAAGTACCAACCACCATTGCTGAGAGGTTCTCATTCAAAAGCATGCACAAACAGAATGTATGTTCCCGTTTGGAAATTAAGACAAAAATTCTTAACCAAAGGGGTTCTTCTCAGATTAAGGTGAAATAAGTGGATTGTTCTTTCTTATACTTAGTGAGATGGGATGAGGAACTGTTGCTTCCAGCCAGGAGATGGAAGCAGAGCAGAGTGGAGGGTGAGACCTGACACAGTGATAACTGGGAGGAAAGGAAGAAGGTAATTATGTAAATCCATAGAACTCCTTGAGAGTCTTTTGTGTGCTGCAGCAAAAAATGAATGAAGCCTTTGCCAATTGTGTGAAGTTACTGCTCTACTAGCTGAACTGGAGGTTTGCCTTTCTCCTTTCCCAGATCTGATACCATTGAAACTGGAGACTTTGCACCCTCTTCTCATTGCCTGGAGATGGCCTATGAAAACTGGAGTCTCAGGGCCAGGCCCTGATATCTGGCAACCTTACTCACACTGGACCAAAGAACTCACAACAATGGAAACACTATTTGGTATATCCCCTCCATCCTTCACCAGAATGAAGGGAAGCAGGCTTATGTGGGAAGTACAGGGCATGCTAAGTTAACGGCTTTAGGGGAAATGGTAGGTGCAGGGTTACCATTGTTGCCCCTTCGTATTTGCCACCTGAGATGGCAGACTCATGCTTTTGTTAGGGGCCAGCCTCGGTAAGAAAGCCCATGTCCTGTGGTGTCCCCTTCCCCACTTGTTAAAAAAAGAAAATTTGGAAGGAAATAATCCCCCCCCAAGGTAGAGTGGGGATATCAGGTGGGTTGCTTAATCTTATCCATCTTGCAATATCACTATAAATTGTGCACTCTGCTATTGGTTATAAGATGCATATTTTCCCTTGCTTTCTGACTGGCTGCCATGCAGCTGTGAAAAAGGCACATCAGCCCTGCCAAGAAAGAGGGTGGCAGCCTTAGGATCGCTGCTTGTTTGTTTTTGTTTGCTTGCAATTCATTATACGGAGCCCCAAGCACATGGTTTCCATAAAGCACTACTGCAAAAGCAGAGGGGGTGGTCCTATTTACTTAGACTGCAAGAATGAGTATGCATGATTAGCATCATAATAATTAGGAAAATGTGGTGGTGGTGATGGGGAAATCACAGTTGGGATCATTTTATTCTTTGCCTAGGTGCTATGCTGGTGGTAGAGTCAATGCCAGAGGGATGGTGGGGAAATCATGCACTGAGGGTTGCCATGTGTCCCCGCACTGTAAGAGTTGTCCTTTATTTATGAGCCAGGAGGTTTGTCAAGATGCCAAGATGCCAAAATCTCCTATTTTTAGGTACTAACCAAACATCCAGCCCTCAAATTACACACCAAATGTTTGAGGAGGGGATATCTGTTATGAGTACATAGCCCTGCTCGAACTATCCCAATTTGTCAAGGACAGTCCCGATTAATTCTCTGTCAACCACTTTTAAAGCATTCTGGTTTCTCTCTCTTTGTCCTGGTGCTGCTTTCCCTCTTTATCCTCAGATGACTTCAGTTGCTGCAAACTGAGTTCAAAGTGCAAAAGTGATATGCAATTGGTTAAAAGAGCAAGGCAAGAGAGGAGAGGAAAGGGTGGAATCTTTCCCTTCCCAGCAGGATCAGGCAAAAGCAAACTGCTGCAGCCTCTCCTTGTTTGTGGTGTTTGTCCTCATTAATAACTTTTGCCATCTGGATTGCACGATGATGTTGCTTGGATGCACATGTCCTAATTTTCATCTGTGAAATGTTGGAGGATATATGAACGTGGCCAGTACTACCTTTCCTGCTTCAGGTCATATTTATTTATATTTTATTTTATATTTATTTAGGTATTTATACCCTACTTTTCATCCACAAAGGCTCTCAGAGTGGCTTACAAATTGTTTAAGTGATAGCAATTTGCACATCTACACCGCACTAAGAGGTTTCAATGTGTGTTAACTAATTGCCCCCACAAGCCGGGTGCTAATTTTACCAACCTATGGAAGTATGGAAGGCTGAGTGAAGCTTGGAGCCCTTGAGATTGAACTTGCAACATTGTGGATTACAGTACAATAGGACCCCCGTATCCTCTGGGGATTGGTTCTGGGGGGCCCTGTGAATACTGAAAACCATGGATAATAGCAAACACCATTGAAAATAATGGGACTTCCGGTTTAAAATACCATAGAGTTGTCTTGGAGGATGTAAAAAATGGCTAGAAAGGACACATTTTCTAGGAAGACTCTATAGTAGGTGTGCTGTTTTGTGTCCTGTGGATAATTGAATTAGTGGATAATGAATCAGTGGATATGGGGGTCCTACTGTACTAGCATTTAACCACTGTGCCACCAGGGTTCTCATGGCAGCAGTACAAACCTTCTGTTACCTTAAATGCTTGGGTCCATTCAGACCCTCTAAATATCGAGATTAATTTGGGGAATTAATATACTCAACTTGGCAATGTGAGAGGAGGTAATGAGCAGGACCTTGTGAGCTGTGTATACCGGTACTTGGGAGGAGACTAGCATAGCTAGATAGTACAATTAAATGGTCTTTATTGAGGAAATAATAATAACAACATTCACACACACATTCGGGCTTCAAGCACTCATGTAAGACTAGCAAAATAAATAGGAAATATTTGGATAGAGGAATAGAGTGAGGGAAGTTTTGGGGTGATACTGTACTGATCAGAGGAGTTGAGATCATGGAGAAAAGCAGCAGAGTGTGGGTCCAGAAGCAGGAATGGCTACACAGTCTGATGTGGAGTCAAGAAGAAGATGACTGTGTGCCTGGCTACACAGACTGGCATAGAGTTAGGGCCGGTTTAAGGTATTTTGGGCCCCCCTGCAATGCTTTATTTTTGGGCCCCCATATGTTTATCTCAGGTCAATGTAACCTAACCTATTCACCGTACAGGATGTTCAGATTACAGTAGGCCCCCTGTATCCATGGATTCATTATCCATGGGACACAAAACAGCACACCTACCATAGAGTCTTCCTAGAAAATGTGTCTTCCCTAGCCGTTTTCCAGGCCCTCCAAGGCAACTCTATGGTATTTTAAACCAGAAGTCCCATTATTTTCAATGGCGTTCACTATTATTCGTGGTTTTCAGAATCCACGCCCCCCCCCCCGAACCAATCCCCAGTGGATAAGAGGGGCCTACTATATTACATAATTTTCCACCAATAATTTAGTTTAAAAACTATATTATAGGCAGTAACATAATATTTTTTGTTTATTAGCAATTAACGTAATGGTGTAGATTTCCTCAAAGAAAAGAAAGAGTGGACTACAAGCTGAACATGAGTTAGCAGTGTGATGCAGCAGCAAAAAATGCCAATGCAATTCTAGGCTGCATTAATAGGAGTAGTGTCTAGATCAAGGGAACTAATAGTATCACTCCATTCTGCTTTGGTCAGACCTCACCTGGAATACTGTTTCCAGTCCTGGGCACAACAATTCAAGAAAGATACTGAGAAGGATGGTGGGAGGTCTGGAAGCCATTACACCCTATGAGGAACGGCTTAGGGAGCTGGGTATGCTTAGCCTGGAGAAAAGAAGGTTGAGAGGTAACCTGATAGCCATGTTTAAATATTTGAAGGGATGTCATATTGAGGAAGGAGCAAACTTGTTTTCTGCTGCTCCAGAGACTAGGACACGGAGCCATGGGTTCAAACTACAGGAAAAGAGATTCCACCTGAATATTAGGAAGAACCTCCTGACAGAAAGAGCTGTTCAGATGTGGAAGACACTGCCTTGGAGTGTGATGGAGTCTCCTTCTTTGGCTTTTTTTAAACATAGGTTGGATGGCCATCTGTCAGGAATGCTTGGATTGTGTATTCCTGCAGGGAAGAAACCGATTGGATGGGGTGGCTGTTGGGGTCCCTTCCAGCCCTATGATTCTATGATTCTAGGCTGCATTCAGAGCCTGGGAAAGTTACTCTTGGATTACACCTCCCAGAATCCCCCTGCCAGCACCCTTCTCAAGGTCTGGTTGCATTGTTCCTTTTCCAGCATTCTCTAGCCCAGTGGTTCTTAACTTGGGGTCCGCAATGTCCTCACAGGGGGTCCACAAAGGCTTGAAGGCTGCTTGGCCCATCTCCTCCCCAGTGGAGTAGTCACGTGACAGGAACCAAGGCAAAGGCTGGCTGGCTTGGCCTGCACATTGCCATTCAATCTACTCCAGCCACAAACTTGCAGGAAGAAGCAAGAGTGCCTCTGAGGGAAAGTTTAATGGATGGTGTAATTGTATTGTTGTTGATGTTAGCTATTATTATTAGCTATTATTATTAGGGTTTTAAATCTTGAGTTAAGTCTTGGGGCAACAAAAGATATTTAAAGGGAGTCCCTGGTAAAGAAAAGGTTAAGAACCACTGCTCTAGGCTAATGCCTCTCACATAACACTAATGGGATACTGGTGTTTTAGTGACAATAAAACCATTGTTCCCAGTAATATTACTTCAAATTTTAATTTATATTATTTATATTCTTCTGTTAAAAGAGCTAGAGTGTTGTAGAAGTTTCAGCATTGCCCTATGACTGTTGAGACCAGGGTTTGAATCCTTACTCAGCCATGAATACCCACTGGGTGACCTTGGGCAAGTCACACTCTCTCAGCCTCAAAGGAAGGCAAAGGCACATCCCCTTTGAACAAACCTTACCTAGAAAACCTCATGGTAGGTTCGCCTCAGTCAGAAATGACTTGAAGGCACATAGGCAAACACACGCAAATTCCTTTTGCAGGTTGAGCTCAGTTGGCAGCAAGGGGAGGAAGCTGAAGAAGACCAAGGGGGAAAGGGAGGGAGGGAAGGGAGAGAAACCAGGATGTGTTAAGAGCAGCTGGAAAGATGGGCTGGACGGGGATCTATGTGGAAGGAAGGAAGGAAGGAAGGAAGGAAAGGGAAGAAAGAAAGAAAGAAAGAGAGAAAGAAAGAAGCCCTTTTTGAGGGAAAGAGACAACCCTCAAATTCCCTCTCTCACACACACACTCACCCCTCTCTGACATGCCTAGCTGGCTTGCATTTTGCAGCAGCAAACTCCCTCCAGCTTCTGCCACGGAGGAATGCTGCTTCTTTCTCTTTCTCTTTCTAGTCTTTGAGACGCTGGGTTTTTTAAAAAAAAAGTCAGCAGGAGGTTTTTGGAGGAGGAGAGTAGGAGGGGGCTACAAAGCAGTGGCTCCTTCCGGCTGTTTCCTGGTTGTCTCCTTTGTCAGATAAGGAGGGCAGGGGCCCCCCTTGACCTTGGGGCCCCCTAACAATGCTGATTTGGCAGACTGGTTAAACCGGCCCTGCGTAGAGTAGATAGGAAGGAGATCTGTGTGCACTTGAGTGGAGTTTTGGAGGGGGTTTTATATCCCATATTTCCTTCAGAGGATGGGATTAGAGTGAAAGACGATGCTTCTCAGAGTTTCTCAAGTTAAGACAATGGAAACTCTGGAAACGTTAACAACCCTTAATGTGTTGTTACTTTGAAATTGAATGGAGGAAAGAATTTCGGGGAGGTAGAGGTAAAACAGATCTTTACAAACCTTGAGTAGCTCAGCTATATTTGACTGGATTAGTCAGATGTTCAGGCACAAAGTTGCCTTTTGCATTACCTTTCTTTGGAATTTGTAATGGCCCCTTCCTAATGCATACCTGACTGAGTCTCAGCGCTAGTCTTTGGTTTTGGGGAGTTCCCACTTTACTGGCCACACTCATGAAAGGCCACAACAGCAGATTTTGGATGACCTGAAAAAGGGCAGCAGATTGTTGTTTTATTTGCTATTCTGCTGTCAGGGATGGATAAGGAGGCCTGTGAAAAAGTCTGAGAAAAGCCAGTGAGGGTTTTGCCATTTGTGCCAAAATAGCCCAGCTGGCTTTGGGTAATAAGTACCATGACCTGGGAGAAAGGGAAGGTCACCATTTGCTGCTTTGGCTTGGGCAGCAAAATGCCTTGGGTTGGCCCCAAGCTACCCTAAAGGTCTGTCTGCCCCAGCGAGCCCCTGCTGGCAGTTTTTCCAGCTTTCCTTGTACAGCTCTGTCTCAGCATCTCTGGTACATATGTTTGAAATACAGAATCAAGGGAAGGGAAGATTTATTAAGCTATACAGCCCAGCTTCTTTCCAACAGTGTGAGACACAGAACTTTCTTCCAGTTTACTTATAATTTGCATCAAATTCCATAGCCATTATTCAACAGTGTGAGAGCTTTAAAGCCAGCATTCTTTCTTTCTTTCTCAATTGTGCACCCCCTTAAAAGAAATCCTCCTCTCTTATTAGTTGTAGCACTTGTGCCTTCCACATAGATTGCATCTCCACCCTTATCAATGCTGAGCCAAAATACACATCTTAGTAAATTTCATCCCCTTTGGTTAATAAATCATTCTTTTTCACTACACCAGTCATTACTCTTTGAACAGGCTTCAGGTCCCCTCCACCCCACCAATTTTTGATCAGGAAGACAATGTAGTTTTTCTAATCATAACCTCACCAAAGCCTAGTTTCTTAGGACTTTATCAGAAGCACTAAATACGGCATCATAATGATGCCACATAAATGCGAAAGGGCATGCGCACCACACAACGTCGCCCTTTCGCATTTATGTCCCGGCGTTTATGATCCTCCATGCCGTTTTAGTGCCGGCATTGCCAGCGTGTGAAACCTCACACCATTGTACTAACATGAATGCAGCGTGAATGGCTGGTCTGGCGCAAACACTTCCAGGTGAGATCGCTACATCCAGGTAAGCGATGCACTTTTTATGACCCTCCCTGGGTTACTTGGGACTTTTAAAGTGTGTTCCTGTGCTTTGTGTAACTTTCTCTGTGTTCTTTTTGTTTGTTTTTTTAATTTTCCGCATGAGAGTCTTCTTGTGAGAATCCCCGGATTTTGAATGAGGAAGTTCATTGCCGGGGAAGCCTTTGCCGGGAGAGAAGGTAAGTGTAGTGGTGGGGGCATTCTTTTGCTGGCATAAAAATGGATTTTTTATGCCAGCAAAAGAATGTTTTAAGGGGCTTGTCCGATGAAGTCCTTACAGCAAAAATTGACATTTCCAGATTTGTGCCATGATTGGTTTGTGTGTAGAAATCTAGTTAAAGTTAGCCCTTGTTGTCCTATATCAGGGTTCTGAAAATACCTGATTCATTTGGCAGAATATTAGTACATATCCGCCAAGAAACACCAGAGGGTTATCAAAATGGCAGAAGTTATTAATGGGGGAAATATACAAGCTAGATGAGGTTGCCACAGTTTGCTTTTGTTTGAGTTTACTGGGAATGGCAAGATTCCTGTCTTCTCCCCACTGCCCCTGCACCGGTGAAGTAAGCTAAGGACAAAGGGGGGAAAGTAGGAAGAAGAGAAAGAACTGGGACATTTTAAAAGCTGCTGACAAAGTAGGACAATGGAGGATCAATTATGACTGTCCTGGTCAAATTGGAACAGTTTACGGCATGTCTTGAACATCCCTTGGCACTAGAGCATTCTCATTTTCTCCTGTCCTTTTATAATCTCTTTTCTTAAGATTGTATCCGCACAGCTGTGTTAGTCTGGATTGGTAGAACAAACCAACACTCTAATTTTCTTTTGGCTTCTTTCTTTTCTCTTCTTTTTCTTTTTAATGACCAACACATTTACTTCACTTGGCGATAGTCTGTGACAGGCAAAAGCTATAAAATGGAAGGAAGAGAAATGGTGTTGTCTCCTATAGGCTGAGCTGACGGCTGCTTGTACAAGTGATACTCTATTTCAGAATTTGGGAATAATTTATCAGGATTAAATCAGGACCCCTAATTTGTAGAATTTTCAAAAAACAATTTTAAAATTCATTATTTTACTCATTCAGCACCAAATCCTCTTGCCTACGAAAACCCTATGAAATTTATGGAGTAACCATAAGTCAACAGGTGACTTGAAGGCACATACACACTTACAAATATATGCTAGTGAGGTTATGCTGGATCCTACATTTGTGCAACTCTTGCACAGAAATGCAAGAACAGAAACATTTTGAAAGTTTTTAGAGGTGTTGTATGGAATTTGGGAAATCTAAGGTCAGAATCTCATGAGAGCACACAGGGTCACAGTCCTGCCCTTGTAAAATCTTAAGAAAATAAGAGAAATGGAGGCTTACTGCATGCCGAAGTAAAGCGGCAGTGCCGCTGGAAGGTTCCATCTTCCATGCTGCATTACTGCATGATGTTCATGGAATCATAAAATCATAGAGTTGGAAGAGACCACAAGGGCCATCTTGTCCAACCCCCTGCCATGCAGTAATACACAATCAAAGCACTTCCAACAAATGGCCGTCCAGCCTCTGTTTAAAAACCTCCCAAGAAGGAGACTTCACCACACTCTGAGGCAGCACATTCCACTGTTGTCGTTCTTCCATTCCAGTCTTGTGGGAGACTGAGGTAGAATTGCATCTTTTTGCTAACCAGGAAATCCCATTAGCAAAGAGACGTGTTTTTACCTCGGCACAAGCACAAAGCAAAAAGACTTGCTTTTACCACCATCTCCCATGAGACCAGAATGGGAAGACAGTTGAAGTATGCTGACGTTGTGCGATAAGGCAAGATGGGATGTGCTATTTCGGGCTTCTGCTTTCTTTCCCTAGCACAATAAGCCCCAAACTTGAGCCCTGGTGCTGCAGTGGTTAAATGCCAGTACTGCAAGTCACCACGTTGCAAGTTCAGTTCCAGCGGGCTCCAAGGTTCACTCAGCCTTCCATCCTTTCGTAGGTCGATAAAATGAGTACCTGGCTTGTGGGGGCAATTAGCTAACACATATTAGAAACTGCTTAATGCAGTGTAGATGTGTAAATTGCTATTGCTTAAAACAATTTGTAAGCTGCTCTGATAGCCTTTTGGCTGAAAAGTGGGGTATAAATAACAAAAAAACTATAACTAACTAACTAACTTAATTGCTAATAGTCTTTGGCCTAACTTTAAAAGCCACTGGGAAGCAACCAGTTCAGTTCAGTTCATCCACACTCCAGAATTACAGCACTATTATTCCACTTTAGTTGCCATGGTGCCATCCTTTGGGATCCTGGGATTGGTAGGTACTAGAGATCTCTGGCTGAGAATTTTAAATGCAAATACAGGATTCCACAGGAAAGAACGAGGACAATTAAAGTGGAATAATAGTGCTATAATTCTGGAGTGTGAATGAGTTGGTGAGAACATTTTCCAGCATCCTGTTGGGTGGGAAGGAAATTGAAGAGGAATAAGAAAGAGAAAAGGAGTAGCAGAAAAATAGGAATGGGGTGGGCAGGACCATCCACTGTGGCCCTGCCCACTACTGGCCTCAGCCCCACCAACTGCCAGCATGTGGTCCTTGGACTTTATCAGACGTGGGGAAATGCTGCAAAAAACCACATCCCAAACTGCATCATAAGGACAGGGTGCGTCCTCAGCCGTTCTCAGGCTGTAGTGCTGGCGCGGATGAGGCATCACTTTTTAATTGACAGGCTAAGCCGTCAATAAATAGGAACCCTTATTCATGCCTGTGCTACGTCCCTGGAAGGACAACGTCATCTGATAATGTCGCCCATTTCTGTTATTGTCACATCCTTCTGATGCGTTTTTTCACGTGTCTGATAAAGTCCCTTGACATTGCCCCCAAGGGAATGTGGCCCTTGACAGAAAAAGTTGCCAAAACCTGTTCTGCTGTTGTTGTTTTTTTTTAAAGTGGCCTGTGGGATTTTGGGGTTTAATAAATTAGGTGTAGTGGTTTGAGCGTTGGACCATGACTCTGAAGACCAGGGTTCGAATCCACACTTGGAAGTAAAAGTTCCTACAAACATGGCTCAGAGACACTAATACTGTGTTCTGTTCTGTTCTGCTCTCCTTCTGTTAGGAAAAGCTTTTTTTATGCAGGAGGTGTAGTGGACAACGCCTTGGGAGACCAGTGTTCGAATCTCTGCTTGGCCATGGAAAACCTGTGTGTGACCTTGGGCAAGTCACACACTCTCAGCCTCAGAGGAAGGCAAAGAGAAACCTCGTCTCAACATATCTTGCCAGGAAAACCCTGTGATAGGTTCTGCTTTGTGTCACTGTTAGGTTGGATACAACTTGAAGACACACAACAACAACAACCATTTGAGTGAAGATGATTGTGCAGTTGTTGAAATTGCCTTCTGCAGTGCCTGGAAAAAGTCCCACTTTTTATTTGCATTTTTATTACACTTTGTTAATTTCTACTCACAATTTGACCCCAGTAACTAGTTTTATTAAGAATTTACCCTGTCAGAATTAAAGGAGTAGAGTTTATACGTTGTATATTTTTTTATATATATGCCACCTGAGGCACAGTATTTGAAGTTGGTGGAATTTAGTTGAAATAATGAAAGGGCCTGCTGCAGTCAAGTTGATGTTTCCATATGAGATTGCAGGTGGGATGAAGACATTTAGGGTTGAATTTTTATCTTATCAGCCTGTCCTATCTGGAAGTAATCTCTCTTGATTACATTTCAAAACTCTCCAGCATTTTGATCATGTTCTCTACAACAATCCAAGACAAGACACATGGAATATACCTCGTAAATAATACATTTCCCTGCTAACATCACTGTCAACAGACCATCTTTCTTTCTGTGCGGTGTCCAACAGAATCTGTCCCGAAGAGCTGGGTACTGCTTGTCTCATGGCTGTCCATGGATTAAAGACATTTTACTTGGTTAATTATTACCCTTTCAACTGACTGATTAAAAGGATTATACTTAGATGTGTCCCTCCCCCCCCCCCGTCCTATTGGCAAAAGCTCAATAGTTGTACTGAAGGAAGTGTGAGATATTTGCAATGTAATAATCAAAAGCTGATGCTCATTGCTAGAAAGAAAGCTCATATTTAAGTTTTCTTCTTATTTCTTTTCTGTTTCTTATTACACTAGAATGTCACCCTGAGCTACTTGGAGAACTCGATGTGGGAAAATGGAGCAGTGATTTGGTGGAAAGCAGTATGCTCTCTGTATCTACTTGCCCTCTAACTTGCCTTCAGATGAAAACTATGGTGGGATTGCGCATGGAAAACATTGTACAATTCTGGTCACCAAGGAGATTATCACACAAGGCTACTATTCCGGAATTGCAGCAAGGTATTTGCGAATTTGTTCAGTACTTACTGCACAACGCTGCGTCTATTCAGTTGCTGGTTTGCATTCTAGTCGTTTCTGTAGCACACTTCTTCATTGATGGGGAAAACCTGTCAATGGCTCTCAATTCTACTCCTCTCCCAGCATTCCCTTTCAGGTGAAAGATCCATTCCGTGGCAGTACCGGGATGATGAAAGTCATGTGGCATGAGGAGGCATGATTCTCCTCCTTTCCCCCTCGCACCTCCTCTACTTTGTTATTCCACTCCGTGGCAAAAAGAAAAACGAAAATAAGAAAAGAAGGGCATCTAGCTGTCTTCCCATCCCTCAAAGAAGGTGCAGCTAGCTCCCCCACCCCTGCCAAAGAAGGAATTATAGTCCTCCCTTGTCAGATGGGCACAGAGGGGCAGCTTCTCCCTCTCCACCCCCACCAAGAAATGACAGCCCTGCCTCGCCCAGGAAACACATGCGCAGGAGAGGGCATGCAGGGGTCAGAAGGTGGAGTTATGGTGACAATGTGGAAAGCGGATTGCTCCACCATGGATCTTCAAAGCAGTGCTAATGTGGAAAAGTGTGATAAGGATTGATGCAAAGCCTGTATGCTTGCATAATTAAACTAGCACAATTGCTGTAGGACAAGAGGTTAGTGTGATAATGTCCTTGAGCTTCAAGAGGGATATTGCAGAGCTGGGAAAGGGCAACCAAAAGGAGGAAGGAGCTGGAACAACTCTTCTGTGAGGAAAGGTTAGAAGGTTTGTTTGTTTGTTTGTTTTAAAGCTTTTTAGCTTTAAAACTTTTTAGGGAAAAGTGAGTAAGGAGGGCAACATGTTAGAGGTGAATTACAAAATTAAGTGTGATATGGAGAAAGGAGCTAGGGAAAATGTTTCTCCACTGGTTGCAATGCTAGAACTTGAGGCCATCCAGTGAAGTCAAATGGTGGGAGATTCAGTGTCTAGTCAAAATGTAGAATTTGCTACCACAAGACATCGTGATAGCCACCAACATAGACAGAGGGTAGTTATGGTATCTCTTTATGACCTGCAGTATTGGGACAATATGTCTCTCAAAGATAGTCACTGGAGATACCTCAGTTATTATCTTCTGTATTGGGACAACATGTCCCTCAAGAAGAATACAAACAGGAAAGGGCTGTTTTGCTGATATCAAATTTGTGGACTTCCCAGTAGAAACTGACTGGCCACTGTGGCAAAAGGTCTTTGGTCTGATCCTGCACACTCTCTATGAGAACTTTGGTATATATTTACAAGCCAATATTACCAAAAAAAAAAAAAAAGAAAAAAAAAGAAAAAAAAAAGAAAAAAGAGTTTCTGGTACTCTCTTCTCCATTTGGATAGTGATATTGGCTCTGGAATATCTCATTGCTCATGGAAGTGAGAAGTATATAGCCATAAGAATGTTTCTCTGTGTATATGTGTGCATGCACACGTGTATGCATGCACACGTGTGAACAAGCATACATTCACAAGGACACACACGTGTGTATGCATGTGTGTCCTTGTGAATGTATGCTTGTTCACGTCCCATTTTGGACTCTGTTATATGCATATGCATATGCATGTGTGTGTTTGTGTATATATATATGTTTGTTTATATTAAGCAGCTCACATTAATCCTAGTACATATAATGCTATTATTCATTTGGGATGGCCCTCATTCTACAAAATTGGGACCTAGATAAAATTGCTGCCAGATGTAAAATACTCATATTATTACTTCATATTATTGGCAGAGGCGAGCCTTCATTCCTTGTGCGGTCAATAAAAGTCGCATTAGAATATTGCCATTATTAAATCTGAATAAGAAAATTTCAGAAAGTATTTTGGAAAGCTGGTCAAACACTCTGTTCTTTTCCTTTGTCTCGGGTTGTGCTGCCACGTCACGGTCTTAGGAACATATACGGTACTTAAAAGAAGCGCTCTTGAATAGACTACCACACAGTGCATACTGTATAGTGCCTACTGCTGGACTGAGAAGAGTGCTTTGGAAATAAATCACAGGAGATGACTATGAAACATTATTTCTTTTATTTGTTGGCTTTGTGGTCACTGAAAAGAAAAAGTAGTCAAGGCAAGAAGGGGTTCTTAATCAGTTATAGGTTGTTTTTCTAATAATACAGCAAATCAAGTCCACAGTCTTAATTTCATCTAGAAAGATAATTAGCAAAAATTAGTTTGTACTAGGAGTTGTGTATTTGAGATTTTGATCACAGGAAGGCATTCACATTTTAATAGCTGCTGATCTAGAAAGGTGATTTCTCTTCTTTCACTCTGGGCCCTATTGTTATAACACTATAGCACCATAAAGCCGATTGGCTGGGCATGCACAGAGGGCAGAACATGCTAACAAAGCAAGTGCCCAAAACCACCATGTTGGATTTTTGCCATAGCGATTGTACGCTGAGCTGACGAAACAGCCTTCTCTTTCTTTTTTTCTGTTTCTTTAAGTGGAAGATTGCACTTCTTCATCTTGGATATGCTTTTTTTTTTTAAAAAAATACTGTTTGGTGATGGCAGTTGGTGATAATAAAAAAGAAATTCACTCACACCTGCCATCTTAATTCGCAGGCCTGCCCATTTGAACAATGAACTCAGATAGCTACATATGCTTGCAAATGAAAGCTGCTGGGAATTGTCATTAGTGCACATTAATCCACATTTTATAGCCTCGTATAGACAAGCCCCTTGACATTTCCAACAAGACTTCTTTCTGCAATTCTGGAGGGCCACTTCCAGAGCCATTTTTCTGGCCCACAGGCCCACGGAGGGTCAAATTTCTTTGCCTCTAGGGGACATGGGGGCATCTTTGCCACATTTTGGGCCTCTCAGAGGGATTTGAACCCTGGTCTCCGAGTCCTAGTCCAATATTCAACCACACTATCTTGCCTCATTTTTTTCTTACAGGTTTTTTTTTAATGCCTAGGAAGGCTGGCTTGGAATTGCAGATGAACTGGAGGAGAAAATTAGGTGGGCTTTCCCCATTTCCCCCTTTTTTCAGATTCATTTGTGATTGCTCAGATTTGTAAAGTTTTTCTAAAGATCTAGGGTGCTTCCAGATGCAGTTTTTATTGTGCAATCACCTTGCCTTGTCTATGGGATTTTATGAGTTGTGGGCGTGCATAGCTGATGTCTTCCAGTGCAAACCTTTGGTGTTTTTCCTTCCTTATCACAGAGATCCACTAAGGATACAAAGACAGAATAATGGCACAACATCTTTGGTCTGGTAGTTCTATGAGTCCTCTGTCTGGAAGCACCCCCAACAAAACATCTGCTTCCTTTTATTGCGTTTAAAGAATCCTTGAAGTCATCAACATATTTAAATACTTTGCCATCTTGAAGGAATGAGAGGAGTAGCAATACACTTGGGATTTATGAGAACGTCGAATTTGGTCTGGTTTGTTTCTAAAGCTAGGCACTTTGTAGTGAGAGAACGTATTATCTGAGAAGAGGTTTTAAGTAGTGGGGAGAGTTAACTTTGATCTTCAAGCCAGAGAACGATATTAAAGATTGCGCCTACGAATTCAGCTTACTGCATGCTAGCGATCCTTCTTTACCAAAGAACTGTTTTAAAAATGTTTCAAAGAGAAGTCGAGTTTAATTATGAAAAACCTGGTGAGGCAAGCCACCTACCCTTAAAGCCCATGTTGAGGAAGTGGAACAGTTTCCTCACCTGGGGAGTGGCAACCTCAAAGAACATTGGGATGTGATGTTGTTTTGCTAAAAAGAATCTTGATGCTTACCTCCCCCAGAGTTTCCACCATCTCTGCTTCTTTTCCTTCAAAAACCCAGAATCTTATCTAAGACGTTCAAGTGTACAGTAGGACCCCCGTACCTGCTGATTCATTATCCACAGATTCAGTTATCCGTGGGACATAAACAGCACACCTACCATAGGGTCTTCCTAGAAAATGCCTAGAGAGGCATCTTCGCTAGATGTTTTCTAGGTCTTCCAAGGCAACTATGTTTTTTAAAAACTGGAAGTTCTATTATTCGAGGTTATCCGCAGTTTTTGGTATCCACCCCCCTCGGAACCAATCTCCCGTGGATACGGGGGCTCTACTGTATTTGTAATTAAGTGATGTTTCTGTGAGAAGAACATCTCGGTGAGCAGAAAACCAGGAAAAGAGATTCCCACCTAAAGATTAGGAAGAAATTTCTGACAGTAAGAGCTGTTTGGCTGTGGCTCAGAGTATGGTGGAGTCTCAACTAAAGAGCACTCAAACCCATATGCCATACTGCCCATTACCTAAATAGGGACATACCTCAAGAATCTGGTATATGATAATCAGCACTTGGAACCATTACTTCTTAGATTATAGCTCTCAAATTCTGCAGTTTTGAGTTTTCGTCCCCAAACTCTTCCAAGCTCTGACCATAACAGCCAGGAGTGTAAACTTCAATATTTCAGGTTCAAATATCGCTTCACCAAGAGCTGTTTGGGTGAACTAATTCCAGTTTCAGATGCGTGTTCAAAACTTAGCTGTTTATGCAGGCTTTCCCTGTTCACTCCAACTTACTTTCTGTTTCATAGACAATATTGTATTTGAAATTTAGTGTACTGTGTATATTATGTTTTTTTATTATTGTACACTGTGTCAAATCCTCAGATATTATAAACATCCAGAACAAATGTAACAGGTGGCCGTAGGACAAATCTTTTAATTTTAACACTCCAACTGATGGGGAGATCTGCAGATTTCTTAAACGGATTGTTGAGACATAATGTGCATGAAATTATTTTATTTATATCTTGCCTTTCCTCCAAGAAAGTTAAAGAATCAAACAAGGTTTCTTTCCCCTTATTTTATACTCACAACTACTCTGCAGGATAGGGTAGACTGTAAAATGGTGATTGTCCAAAGAGAAACCTTCATAGCTGAGAGGAATGAAACTTGGGTGTCTCCAGTCCTGTCTGGCACTCTAGCTACTATAGAGCATCCGATGTGGCACTCTTGGCTGTATAGCACATTGGCATTTTTATCCACCTTCCACACTCCCCCTTGCAAGTGACTTGTCATTCAGGAAATGTGAAGGGAGTTAAAGTTTCATTAATTTTAATGGGGGAAACAGTACCGCAGCCACAATGTTGCAAGTTCAATCCTACAAGGCTCCAGGTTGACTCAGCCTTCCATCCTTCCATAGGTCGGTAAAACGAGTACCCAGCTTGTTGGGGGCAATTAGCTAACACGTTGTAAACCGCTTAGGGAGTGCTTTACACTGGTAAGTGGTATAGAAATATAAATCCTATTGCTACAGCTATTCCTACTTCTCTTTCTTTGGGCAGCACCACTGCTTACCCTCCAACATTTCACAGATGAAAACCAGAGCATATGTAGCCAAACAACACTCAAGGGAGGTCAAGATGGCAAAAGTTATTAAGGAATAACACAAAAACGAGTGGGTCATCTATGCAGTGAAAAAACTCCTCATAGAATTTGAGGGGAATTCCTTTTGTCCTAATGAGATACTGTACTGTGTTGAATCGTGGTATTTGGAAGGAGGAGGCTCAAAACCAGCAAAAACTCCATAATAACAGACTTTGGGAATTTTCTGAACTTAAAAAAAAAAAAACTGCAGGAAATGTGCAGTCCTGATTGTTAAGACAACCATGCAAATTGTTGCACAGCCTGGAGGGGGTATAACTGAACATCTGATTGATTGGAGGTATGCAGGCACAGGCTTGCCGTCAAGTGGCTGGAAGCACTAGCGATCGTGCAGTTAATTTGTGTGTGTGTGTGTGTCAAAAAAAGAGAAGGGAACCCAGCAGCACCTGGAGACGACAAGGAGGGTGGTCACGGAGAGAACGAAGAGGAGAGACCGAGCTGCCCACCCTTCACTCATCCTGTTGGCGTTGGTGTTGGCATCTGAATCTGGCTGGGTAAAGAGTGGCCACGGGGAGGAAGAGGAGGAGAGAGCCATCTGCCTTTCACCCATCCACGTTGTCTCTGGGTGCTGCTGGGTTCTCACCTTCCAGCGGGAGTGTCTTCCCCAATCACCCTGATTGCCGACCCATGCAAAAAATAACATGGCCACCATGTTTGGTTCATGGTCACAGCGGAGAACTTCGCAACCTATCGTTTTTGTGAAAACACTGTGGAGACAAAAGAACGTTGCTGTGAATTGCCTATATGCAATTTTGAGGTATGTGCATTATTTCTTCTCATATAGACAACGCCTAGGAGATGCTGCAGCAGTTCATTTTTGCCTGAGGCTTTAGGGAAGTGCAAAGTTTTGCTGCTGCCTCTTCTCCTCTCCACCCTTCTGAGTTAAGTGAGTGCAGACTGCTTTTGCAGTTTAAATTTAGTTTGCAGCAATTGAAAGAAGCTGTGAACAAAGGAGGACAGTGAAAGAAGGCGAGAGAAACCGGGATATTTTAAAAGCAGCTGAAAAGTGGGATAATAGAGATTAGGGACTTTATCACACTAGACTGTTGTAGTGCTATTATTCCACTTTAATTTTCTAAACACCCCTCCCTAAATTGCCTAAAATCCCAGAATTCCACAGGAGGCAGCCATAACAGTTAAAGTGGAATAATAGCACCCTAGCAGTGTAGTGTGATAAGCTCTTAATCAGGACTAGCTGTGTGAAATTGAGACAGTTGGAGGGTATGCCACTGTAAAGGTTGCATTTCAAGGCTAAATCTTTCTTATACAGAAAGGGAACTTTCTTACAAATGACATTTTAAATAAAAAGGGAATAAATAAGAAACAGACATTGGAAATATATTCAGTTTTAAGAACTCTCTCTCTCAAAAAAAAGGCATGCTGTGAACATTTAAAAATGTCATCATAATTCTCCTTTTGCAGTAAAACCATGTTTCACAACTTGAAAATGAATAACTAGATTAAATCAACTCCAAGGGACAGTTGGGAGTTGGTGGTTTTCCCTGAAATTATATGAATATTTGCCTGCTAAACTTCCACTCTGGTTGGATTAATGTCTCGTTTTCTAACAATACATCTTACTGCAAAAAGCCATCTTTTCCCTTCCTATTCTTCCAACAGACTTAAGTCTAGTACTGTATATAATTTATTCTTTCTTTCTTTCTTGGCATTTCTTTACACCTTTTGACTCACCAGGTTCCATCAAGGTGATGCACAGTTATTAAAAACACTTTCAATGCATGAAATAAATAACGAAAAACAATTTTAAACAGTCCAAACTCCTCCTTAAAAATGCAGCAGTTCTAAAAAAACCCCAAACCCAGATAGTTCCAAAAACAGCCGGAGAAGATGCCCCTAATTTTAAAGGCCAAAGGCTATGCCTAACCACAATCTTCTCTGCCCACCAGAATCTCAGAAGGGATGGAGCTAGCAATATAACTTTGATTATATTGTGTATTCCTGTATGGCAGTGGGTTGGACTGGATGGCCCTCATGACCTCTCCCAATTCGATGGTTCTATGATCATTTTATGTAATGACAACTTCATTGATAGGCCTGAAAGCATGGCTCCCACATCCTGAAGCGGGTCCCCAGGCCAGGATCTTTGTTGGGCCCCCTACCCACTGCTAAGGTTAAGGGCAGTGAGGTGTTCTACAGGATTTAGGATAAAAATTAAGTCAGTTTAAATGATGACAGCAAAGTAAGACAGTTGTCCCTCTGTATCCACGGATTTGGTATCCACGGATTTAAGTATTAACGGCTTGAAAATATATTTTTTTAAAAAAATAATAATCCCAGAAGCAAACCTTGATTTTGCCATTTTATATAAGGGACAACATCGTGTTATGCCACTGCATAACAAACTTGAGTATTCACAGATTTTGGTATCCACGAGGGTCCTGGAACCAAACCCCAGCAAATATGAAGGGACAACTGTATTTATATTTGTTTTTTTAAAAACTAAATGGATTTACATAATTAAAAACTTACAATAATATCACTCTGGGGGCCCCTCCTAATCTGCCCCCCCAGGCTAGAGCCCTGTCAGCCACCCCCTTGTAAGGGCCATGTCTGAAAAAAACTGATGTTTTTAGAAAGAACCAGGTATGAAAGGCATGAAGCTTTCCAATAAGCAGATGTCTTATTCTAAAGACTAAACTAGGGCCTGACAGACCTGTGTTTTAGTGTACTGTTGGTGATTTTAGGGGCTACATAGGGACAGTGAAAATCCCCCAATCTCCACTTATCAGGAAGCAGCTGCTGCAATCGGCAGGGGTCTGTTGCCCTGTCACTTGGGAAGTAGCTGATGGTCCCACCCACCCCTGCCCGCAATCTTTGGTGCAAGGGGGAATTGCAAGAGGGACCCTGTTTCTGCCTGTCATACTGGAGATCACTCACAGGAGGTGGGTGAAAATGGCCGCTAGCTGCTTCCTGAGCAACAGGGGAACAGACACCCATCGATAAGTGAGGATGGGGGCAGAGTGGTCAAGATGGAATTCACTCTGTATCACTGTTACTACGCTGCTTACGTATACGTAAAGGCTATACAGGACTCTGGCCAATTTTTTTTTTTTATGTCAGAGATAGGAAAAATTAGTAGAAAAGGGTTAATGTGAGATATATATATATATATATATATATATATATATATAACTTAAATATATATATATCAAGAACCCTGGTGGCACAGTGGTTAAATGTTGGTACTACAAGTCACAACATTGTGAGTTCGATCCTGCAGGGCTCCAGGTTGACTCAGCCTTCCATCCTTCCATAGGTCGGTAAAATGAGTAGTCAGCTTGTTGGGGGCAATTACCTAACACATTGTCAACCGCTTAGGGAGTGCTTTGCACTGATAAGCAGTATAGAAATATCGATGCTATTGCTAAGAAAAAAAGGTTTGAGCTTTGGCAACTGAAGAAGGTGGAAGCCCAAAATTTTTTGCTTGATCTATATTGTTAGGTTTTGCTTTTTAATAATCTATCTATCTTAGGCATGTTTCCTTTCCCAGTGCGCTGATTGGCTGCTCAGGAAACACACCCAACTAATCACCACCCACATGCAAATTCCCTCTCCACCAAGTATATTGAGAAGCTGGAACATGTCCGGAGGAGGGCAACCAGGATGGTGGGAGGCCTGGCAGCCATGCACTATGAAGAGTAGTTTAGGGAGCTGGGTATGTTTAGCCTGGGGAAGAGAAAGTTGAGAGGTGACATGATAGCCATGTTTAAATATTTGAAGGAATGTCATACTGAAGATGGAGCAAGCTTGTTTTCTGCTGCTCCAGAGACTAGGACACAAAGCAATGGGTTCGAACTACAGGAAAAGAGATTCCACCTAAACATTAGGAAGAACTTCCTGACGGTAAGAGCTGTTCGGAAGTGGAATACACTGCCGCCTTGGAGTGTGGTGGAGTCTCCTTCTTTGGAGATTTTTAAGCAGAGGCTGGATGGCCATCTGTCGGGAATGATTTGATTGTGTATTCCTGCATGGCAGGGGGTTGGACTGAATGGCCCTTGAGGTCTCTTCCAATTCTATGATTCTATGATCTACTCCTGCCACTTAATCTGCATCTACACCCCCAGCCTCACAAGGGCCCCTCCCTCCGCTTACTCCCTCAGCCCCTCACCAGTCACTGGCTACAAGGAGACCCAGACTGGCAGCAGGCAGCAATGGTGGCGGCGGCAGCAGGGGACACCTGTGATGAGACCCAGGCAGTCAACTGGCAGTGGCAGCAGCAGCAGCAGCAGCGAGTCACCCTCAATAATTCTGGGAAAAGTGTGGAATGCTGAGAAGGGAAGGAGGAATTTTAAAATCCATGGTCTACCTTACAGGGTTGTCATGAGGCCTACCGGGTGGTTTTGGGGGGAGTTTTTTAACGTCGTATGTTATGCTGGGTACAGCTAGTGTGTTTGTATATCTCACATTCATCTGGGATCTCAGAAGGATGCAGTTAATCACTGAAGATATTTTCAGTGATTAACTGCATCCTTGTGTTAAATTTCTATTTAAATTAAAGTTGAATGCCTGCACTAAAAGTATTGCAAGAATGAAACAGGAGTATACATGATACTACCCCCACCCCATTTTGAGCTTTGGAGAGAATTTTTGAAAACCCCTTTTCTCAGCCACCCCACCAAAAACTCTTCTCTTGCTTTCTCTTTCTCCCTCCTTATAATCTCATTTTAGGTCCCCGATTCCACAGCAAAAGTCAAGGGTTAAGAGCTTCATGATTCAGTTTCCTGACAGATAAGGAGGTTGTACGTGGTTGTGCAGAAAACTGAGGATCATTTGTAGTTAGCTGCCCTTACTATTTCTTTGTTTAAAATCTTTTGACCTTGAATTACTTAAGCTATTACAGTATACTCTGCTCATGTTTTTATGGGTTCTACATACTGCATTCTCTATATGGGTTTATTTATTTATAAAATATAATCACTTCTCTATTTTTTCAACAGTAGCAGTAGCAATCCAGTTTACTTACCTGCAATTATTTCAACAGCAGACAAAACAAGTGTAACAGTTATTCCCAACTTATTTTTCCCTTGTGTAGATTGATATGCCACACAACTGTGAACAATATTTGGACATATTTTTTCATTTGTTATGGTTGTTTTTAAAGAAAATGACTAATCTTAACACTATATGTGTTAACACTACTCACTATGTATATGCAATATATATTTTCTTTCTTTTTAGTTAAGGATTCAATAGCTAAAGTAGAAATTCTGACAAGCTCCTCTCCTTTCCCTGACAAAAATGATAACTACCGGAATCCTATGTGACCTTTCACTTAAATTTACGTATAGTTAACTATGTAGCAGAGGTGCTGAGAAACACCGTTAGTGAATTGCTACATTGCGTAACAGAACACCAGCAAGAGTGCCCAATGAGCATTGGGACTGATGTGATGTGTGTCAGTCCTATTGCACATTAGTTCCATTGTGCATCGGAACCTTTGCTGGCTCTGCTATGTTGTTACATAACAGCTGCCCTCTACTGGATGTGGGTGTTGCACATCTTCACAATTTGTTTAGCCTGGGTATGTTTAGCCTGGAGAAGAGAAGGTTAAGAAAGGACATGATAACCATGTTTAAATATTTGAAGGGATGTCATACTGAGGATGGAGCAAGCTTGTTTTCTGCTGCTCCAGAGACTAGGACATGGAGCAATGGACTCAAACTACAGGAAAAGAGATTCAACCTAAACATTACAAAGAACTTTCTGATGGTAAGAGCTTTTTGATAGTGGAATACATTACCTCAGAGTGTGGGGAGTCTCCTCCTTTAGAGGTTTTTAAACAGAGGCTGGATTGCCATCTGTCAGGAGTGCTTTGGTTGTGTATTCTTGCATGGCAGGGGGTTGGACTGGACGGCTCTCATGATCTGTTCTGTATCTACGGGTCTATGATTCTAATTGCCGCACATGTAAGTCCACTTACAAAGACGCAGCTCCCATACAGGATTCCAGCCTGAATCAATCAATTAAATAACAAAGATGTTTCTTCATCACAATATGGCACTCTGCCCCCATTTTAGGACCAGCATGGTTGTTTTCACCTCTTCTTCAGTGTGCTGAGAGATAGTTCTGTGACCAGAGCTAAATGCAAATCTGAGCCCAGGCTTCCTCGCTCTATGTTCAGTAGCCTATCCATGATGCTATTCTGTAGATTGTAAAAGTGTTCAAGCAACATCCCTTTATTTGCATTAAAAGAACAGATGTCCTTAAGAGAATTAAATCATTGTGTTCACTTTACAGACAAGGGTTATCCCTTGCACGTATTGCATGTACAGTTTTCCTCCGTGCTGTCTCTGGAGCCAATGTGCGGGCTCATTGTCTGTTCCGTACAAATCTAGGACTCACAAAATGAGTCTGTACGACAAGTTATCTGTGTACCCTGCTTGTCTAGACATGTATTTTAGTGGTGGAAGCTTTATGCTCCTGTAAGTACAACTGTTCATCATGTGTATATATAGTTATTTTAATTTGCTGAGAACTTTAGAGTATTTAGATGAGAAACAGCATCAAGATAGTCATGCTTATAATGAATGGTTGGATTGATTGGTTGGGGGCTTTGGGACAGGGAAATGTGAAATGTGGTTTGGATGTATTTTCCAGATAAATATTATTGATAGTATTAATATCCCATCCATTCTTTGAGAAGTTCAGAGAAGCTGACAGGGTATCTTCATATCCCTGTGTTAACAGTGTGTGTGTGTGTGTGTGTGTGTGTGTGTGTGTGTGTGGAAACGGACATATCAGCTCCATTTGCCAGACCTGAACTCTGTGAGCAAAACAGCAGTCCTAGGGTCCTGAATTCCTGTAGAAAGGTACCTGCTATCTTTGGCCAAAGAGGTTTCTTTACTCTTGAACAGAGACCCACACAATCAATGTCAGGAACAAGCAAAGAGCAATGTTATTCGTGGAAGCTATGCATTTATAGACCCACTCCTAGGTCTTAGGGAGAGAGGTTCACATGATCTCATTCAGTTAAAGAAGCAAACTTCCATTGACACATCAGTAAGACAATTGGCTATTCATATGCTAATGCCTCCTAGCTCAGGCTACACTAGTGTTACAGAAAGGGATACATTCTGCTCTGGGAATTGCAGCTCTTGACAGTTTCTAAAGCTGTTACAGCATCTTTGAGGTCAAGGTCTATCACAGGAGATTATCAGACAAGAATGCAAAAAGCATTCCTGCCCCACAGTCTCCAGACCCATCCCAGTCCCAATACAATAACCCTCCCCATCAGACTTACCTTCTCTTGTGTCCAAAGGCAGCCCAAGAATGGACAGAGCTCTAACGGAGCTCCTTTCACTTCCTGGACTAAAATTCTGCCCTTTCTCGCGAGAAGACACAAGCGTGGGACATTCAAAAAGAAAAAGAAAAATACACACAAAAAGTTCAAAAAAAGCACACACACACACACACTAAAAAAATAACAAGTAACCCAGGGAGGGTACAAAAAAGAGGATAATCTACCTGGTTCTCACAAAATGAAATAAAATATGCCATAATATAACAAAAGCTTTTTGAAAAACCAGCCCAATGAACCTAAGTAAGTTCAGTAGCCTCAGTCGGAGAAGAAAATCAGAAAAATGAAGACTGGAATACCCTCCTTGAATGCTAAAGGAGATCGTGGAGGAGAAGAGAGCATGACTTGTTGGATCTCAGAACAGATGTCTACCTCTTAAAAACTGAGAAAAGATACACTGGAATGCTTTGCTTGTAAGCTACTTTCAGACCGTGAGTTCCCATGATTGAATAGGAATTTGAACCCTAGTCTTGCCAAGTCCTAGTCCAACACTCAAAACACTACGTCACACTGCCTCCCTTACTGCTATTTTTAAAGGTAGGTACCTGCTGGGTTTCTGATTCTAGCATAGTTTTGTAAGGCTTAGACATATTGGATTCCTCCAATCTGGGCAAATGTGTGAGGGCATGGGGGTTGCTGGAGATTGTGTGTGTGTGTTTTTAAATTGCTATAAAGTCACCCTTCCACACTTGCAGGTTAAGCATTTATAGATTTGATTATGCACAGATGACTAAGTATGTTCCCTCTAGGCATTTTCTAGGTCCCCCAGCATGACTCTATGGTATGCTTCCACCAGAAGTTGACCATAGAGTCACACTGAAGGACCTAGAGATTCCTAGAGAGATCACTTCTTTAGGCATTTGTTCGCCCTCCAGCGCGATTCTTTGGTCAATGTCCACCAGAACGTTCCCACCCCCAAAGCTGCTGAAAAAGTAGAACAACATAGGATTAATTGGGATTTTCCCTGTCAAAGTGGGACAGTTTGAGGATATGGATTTATTTATTGGGTTCTTCTGCTTCAATCCTTTTCTGGACAGAATTATGTGGACTGTTGACTATGGCTTCATGTTGTAGCTATAAGCAGAGACTTCCTTGGTTTAAATGAGCTTGTCTTGAAACTCCAGGGTACAAAAACCTGAGACCTCTGATGTTTAGCCACCTTCTCAGCCACCTGAGAAGCACTTTACAGAGCTGGCTGTACCATTAGTTGAATAAGGCAATCACCTTGAGCAGAAGACGCTGAGGTGGCAGCAGTAACAGCTCTCCAATGGTTTCTCCTGAGACCCGTGGCTGTTTGTATGTTTAGGACCACACAGCCTGTTCTATATCTCCTAAATTGAGTTTGATGCCCTCAGGTGTGGTTGAGGATCCTATCCCATTGCCAGCATGGAGGTGAGATTTGACAATCTAGCTGATTTTTACACCTAGAACAGAGGGGTTCACTGTTTCCCCCTTTCCCTCAAGTAGCTAAACATTTTGAACCATTGAACTCAATGTTTTGAGGTACTATGCTTAAGCACTCTTGATGGATGGGGGAAGAGACACTGAGAGAACTCTCCTTGATCTTCTTTCCAAAGCCTTAAGTAACACTTTTGTATGTTATCTGGAAAAGAGAATGTCTTTTTTTAGGGTTGCCAGAGTGAGAACTGGAGAGGGCTCTTGTACCCTTTAATGGTTGTACAGAAGAGGGAATTACAGCAGGTGTTGCTTGTTACCTGGTTGTTTGACAAGCATCACCTCCTGAAATTCCCTCTTCTACACAACTGTTAAGAGTACAGGAGCCTGCTCCAGTTTTAATTCTAGCAACCCATTTTCAGACATCACTGCAGTTTAAGAATGATTATGGGCCATTAACTAGGCTGACTGAAGAGATTGGGGAAGGAGATGGAGGGCCCTACAAAACAACAGCACTGTGATTCCACTTTGACTGTCATGGCCACATCCTATGCGATCCTGGCGTTTGTGGCCTGTTGAGGCACCAGAGCCCTTTGGCTAAGAATTTTCAGTACCCCTCCCTAAACTGCAGATCCCAGGATGCCCATAGGATGTTGCCATGACATTTAAAATTAAATCTTAGTGCTTTAACTGTGCAGTGTGAAAGGGCCCTAAGAGTTGGAATTCTCAAGAAAGAAACAGCCTTATATACCAGACTCAACGTTTTGTCCATTTAACACATTATGGTTTGCTCTGATTGGCAGTGGCTTTCGAGGCCTTAGGGAGAGCTCTTCCCCAACATTACCCAGTAGGTAAAACCTTATAAATAGCTGCATTACTGTACTTGCAATATGTTACTTTTTGGACACTGAAAGAGGCAACATACCTAAATCCATTGTGCATACCCAAACTCTCATTCCCACTTTATCCTTACAACAATCCCATGAGGCTGTGAAATCAGCTTGAGACTTGACTGGTCCAAAGTCATGGCTCAGTGGGGACTTGAAGCCAAACTTGGTTCCAGCCCTTCAGTGGCTACACCACACTGCTTGTCTTCCCATGGAGGCAGATTTTGTTCCTCGCCTGTGCAGTTTGTGAGCTTCCCAAAACCATCTGGTTGGCTGCTCTGGAAACATAATGCTGGACTGGATAGGCCTTTGGTTTGATCCAGCAGGGCTCTTCTGATGTTCTTCTTTTCACATTCAGCTGATACATTATTGAGTGTTGAAACAGCGAGTGATATACATGCACAACATGGTCATCAGCCCATAGAATATGAACAACAAATGTGTTGGTAAATGGCAAACACAAGTGTAGCCAATGATTCCCTTTCAGAACTCAACTCAAGAACGTCTTGGCCTCAGTGCCACAGCAAAATCGTCATGTTGTTGCTTTTTATTAATGACACATGTAAATCACACATGGAGCAATAATGAGAAGCAGTTCATTTGTAACTTTTTTTGTGTTGTCATAATTGAAATGGTATTTTATGGCTCATACAAGTGAAATTTTGAATAAATGGGATCCATGCTGGGAAGATCATTATGAGTAATCTCCATTCTTGTACTTTTCCTTTCTTCTTTTGGAGCTGAAGTTTGTCCTACAAACATATTTCCCAGTAGGTCTGACAAAGCACTATGTTCCACTTTTCATGAGCAACAGAAGATGCTATTAAATAATCTGAAAAATGTAGGAACACCCAGTGGCCAAATCCATTGCCCTTATATAGTAAACTATGAAGATTATTTCCTATTCAGCATACAATTTTGTAGCTTGGTTACTTCTATACATAATAGGAATGTCTGTGCCTATGCACACATGTGTGTATGCCTGGGCATTTGTAAAAATGCTATAGAGTCCATTTTGCAATATGTGTGCTTATGCCTCAAAGCTTTGGTTTCATTATTTCCCCCCTCTGCTGCTGTATGATTTGAGAAGAGAACATGAACACTGATAGACTGTTTGAGGAAAAAAGAAAATGATTTAACAACTGTTGGTTTGAGAATTAATGTGAGTTGGGGGCTTATCGCACGAGGGAAGGGAAATGGAAGTAAAGCCTGAGAGAAGCATGCCTTGCCTTGCTTTATCACACAACATCGGAGTGGTTCAACTGTCCTCCCATTCTTGTCTTGTGGGAAATGGTGGCAAAGGTGAGTCTTTTTGGCTAATGGGTTTTTCCAGTTAGCAAATAGACTCCCGTCTACCACCATTTCCCACGAGACCGGAACAGAAGAACAGCTGAAGCATGCAGATGTCATGTGGGGTGCAGCTATACGATCATAAAAAAATCCATATGGGGGGCAAAAAATACGAACAGCCTGTCGTTTGTATGCATATGAACCGGCTATACGATTTTTAAGCCCCCTAAGCTCCGTATGACTCCCTCTTCCCGAAGCTGGCTGCAGCGAGTAAGCCAAGCGGCAGTTTTAAATCTCCCGCCACTTTTTTTTTTAAAAGGTTCCTGGTTTGCAGACAGTCGGTTTTCCGTATTTACAATATAAAATAAAAATAAATAAACATATAAATTCACGGACTTACCGGACACTCGCTAGCTGGGAAACCAACATGGCAGCCGCTCCCAATTCCCCTCTGTGCTAGCCCCGCCCCCTCTACTCGGCCAGCCAATCAGATTACCCTGCCTGTTCGTATGTGTGCGAACGGACCGTACAGACCCGTCAGCCATCCGAACAGCGTACGGATTTCTCTTCACGATCCGCTTTCCCTCCCGAATGCCGCTTGTGCGTATTTCAGGGTGGAAAACCACCCCCCCTTTTGCATTCGTGTGCATCCGAACGGCCATTTGTACCGAAGTGCGAACTTCCGCACGCCATACATATTATTTAAATCGTGTAGACGGGACCGTGGTAAGGCAAGGTGGGATGTGCTATCCTCAGGCTTTACTGCCACTTCTCTTCCCTTGTGTGATGTGGCTCTTAGTTATTAGAAGTGTATGATGTACTGTTGTTTGTTAGAGAGTGGGACAGGATTACAAGCTGGTCATCTGCTGGGAATGCTTTGATTGGGTATTTTTGCATGGCAGGGGCTTGGACTAGATGGTTCTTGTGGTCTCTTCCAACTCTATGATTAGCCATTGAAAAGAAGGTTGGAAGCCATCTATTTCTTTCTTTCTTTATATCTGTCCTATATTCTTTTCTATATATTCTATTTATTCCCTTTTTTGTTTTCTGTTCCTTTCTTTTCTTCTTCTTTTTGTTGAAGTATATGCAACTTTTATTGTATGTAGAAAAATCTTTATAAAAATTATGAAACCTCAGAGTGAAGAGGATATGGAAGCAGAGGTCATTGTTCAGAGTTTTGAATTTGATCTTCACAACCATTCCTTAAACTGAACTCTAAACTTCTATTTTAGCTTGTTTTAAATAAAATGTTTAGCAATAAAGGGCCCTGTCATCCTCTGAGATTACATTTGTTTGTGATAGGATTTAAGATGATAAATAAAGCATCGTAATACTGCAGCTGTAACACAGTCATTAAAAATGTTCTATAAATGGCTGTGATAGCCCACTTTGTGTCATTGTGCAATCTCTAACATAACTGAAAAGCTCCTGCTTGCCAATTATACTTTCTTGTTTCTAAAACAGTGTCAGGGTGCTGTGCTGGTCAAGTCACACATTATGCTCATTATGCTGGTCAAGTCACACATTATGTCATGGGCAACTCTCTTCCAACATGTCATGGGCAACTCAAACAAAGATGTATTAAGAATCCAAGATATTCTACAGGTACACTGGTCAAGGAGCTAGAATTAGCTCATAAAACTGTTTGCAGATCTAGGCTTACTTGGAGATCTAGGCTTACTCCATTGTAACATGTGGAAAAGCTTTTAGATTGCTTAAATCACCAAAGGGATTGTGTTGGAAGAGACTTGAAGCCTTACTGCACTCTGAGGAAAAGTGGCAAAGCAGCAGGAACGTTCCGTCTTTCCTACTGGCGTCCTTCCGGCATCCTTTCATTCCTGTCCCGTGGGGGACTGAGCTAAAACCGTGCCTTTTTGCAAATGGGTTTTTCTGGTTAGCAAAAAGGCATGCTTTTACCTTGGTCCCTTATGGGAATGGAATTAAAAAACTACAATGCCATGTGGTAAGCCAGCAGGAAAGATGGAACATTCCTGCTACTTTGCCACTTTTCCTCAGAGTGCAGTAAGTCTCTTGTAGCCATTTTATACTACACAATTAGAATGCTACGATTCCACTTTAATTCTCTCTGACTTGAGAATTCTAAATGCCTCTTCTTAAACTTTCTATCCTAGGATTCCATTGGACATTTCTGCAGCTCACAGATAACCTGTCAGGATCAGTCCTGAATGTGACCTTTTCCTGCCAATATCAGTTCTGCTGTTTAACATTGCAGGTAACTGTGTTTTGCATTTCTCTGCACTGCTTAATGAGTGTGTAGTTGAATTGTTGAAGGGAGTATGTGGTCAATGTTGGGAAGGGTCTGATAAGCCCTGCAGCTGGGTTTCAGCTTTGGGAAAAAGGGGCTGAATGCTAGTTCTGTGAGAAGAGAGAAAGGGGATGATTGGTAGCCAATGATTGTGTAGCCCACCAAATTTTGTAGATTGAAATATACTTTTCATATACTGTTTGTCAGTTAAGTTTCATTCTCAGCAACAACCCTCTAGGGTTTGCTTTCTGGAATACCATGCCAATAAAGTTTTCTGTTTTATAGTAGCTCTGAAACTGCTGGGCATTGTGTCTGGGAATGACAGTACATGACAGTGTCCCCTGTAATCTCTCCAGTTCCCCCATTTCCTCAACAATTTCCAAATAATTTACTCTAGAGTCCTCCAGGAGCACTGCTTTTATTTTTGCATAGGGGCTCAGCCCTCCCCAGGCCAAATCCCTCACAAATCCAAATATCAAAACTGGAAGTGGGTATCCAATCACTTCTTTGTTGGAAGGGAGGGAAGGGATGGGATCATTTGGCCATTTCTGGGCTTGAGGTGGGTGCAGGGGTGAACATTTGGCCTCCAGGCCCACCAAAATTGCCCACCCCTGTTTTATTCATTGGCTTGCTTCAGACATTTGGTTTGCTTTATTTATAACTAGTTCTTATACTTTCTTCCAATCATATTCCCAGGGTGGGTTACAAAAGAAATTAAAATATAATTAAAATATAAGTACAAAATTATTGTGCCTACAAGACACATAATTATTAAAGCAGCATACAACAGACATAGCAATTTTGGCTTAATACGTCATGGCATAGATGGTTTATTGGACTGAGAACAAGCATCATCTTTAGTGTGCTCTTTCTTCCCAATTCTCAATCTCAATTAATGCAAGACTTCAAAGGCTGCAGAGCTTCAAATTGGTTAAATTTCAACTTGATTCCAATATATCATGAAACCTGCATCTGACCTCAGTTTCATCTTCTGTGTTGTAATCAGTTTTTTTTAAAAAGACGAACATCATTTGAGTCATGCCACTGTTGTAGGTTGAAGTATTCTTGCAAGAACATTAGCACATCATCCTTAAAATCCAGCTCAAAGCAAACTTATCCCAAGAATCATTAAAATACTAGAGTCCTTTCCCACCACAGTTTATCAAGATACATGTTTTCTAGAGTTTAGAATTTTACAAACACAGCTACAGAAGAGTATGGCTCTTGGAGGTAGGGAACAGTTTGATCAGCCCTAGTAAGAATATTCAATGCTTTCATGCTTCATATAGTCAGAATTTCCATGGGAACCTTCTTTCAACCAGCCTGGGCTAAAGAAGGTCAGGAGGGAGCAGAACATTTGTTGAATCTTAAAAAAAACCAGAATAAAGAGCAACTAATTATGCATCACACCAGAACTGTATTATGTGCAACTATAAAACACAGGCAAAACAGAAGAGTAGTGCTCCCCAAGATAAGAATATCTGCTGTAGTTGAGTGTCAAAGGTCACTGGACATGTGTTTTGAAGCTGTTCCCATCCAGTTGCAAAGGAATCTTGTAGTACCTTTGAGACCAACTAAGGAGATTATCACACAAAGCTTTATTCTGGAATTACATGAAGGTATTAGCAAATTTGACCAGTACTTATTGTACAACATTGTCTCTATCCTGTTGCTTGTTTGCATTCCAGGCGTTTCTATAGTGCACCTCTTCATTGACGGAGAAAACCCATCAATGGCTCTCAATACCACTGAAATGCCAGTATTCCCCTTCATGTGATAAGTCCCTTCTGTGGCAGTAGCAGTATGATGATCATTTTTAAAAAATTCAGTTGCCATTGTGCAACTGTGGCAAAAAAGAAAGGTACACATGGACTGAAGGTGAGTGCTGAAGGACAGATGATTGGCAAAGCATCATAATCGCAGAACACTTATGCAATTCAAGACACAGGAGATTATCAGACGGTAAAAATATCCCAGGACAGGGATGACAGGATATTGCTAAAAGGCTTACCTTTTAGACGGCATCATCCCTGTCCTGGGATGATTCTGCTCTGCTCCTGTTCCTCCCCCGCTTCCTCTTATTCACAGAAAAGTCTGTGAATAAGAGGCCTGTTCCATTATTATAATGGAACGATGGGTGAGTGAACAGGAGGTACGTTGTGCTTTTGAGATGACAACGGGCTGTGACGTCACCGGGTGGTCCGTGCTGGACACTTCCGGGTGCGATCTGGATGACAAGGTAATTAAAACCCTTTCCCTCCTCCCTGGGTCGCTTTTTAAAAGAAATGTATTTTCCTTGTCGGTTCGCTGTTTTGACAGCTGGGGGGGTATTTTAAAATTTGCTGCCCGGCCATTCTCTCGCGAGAATGGCTGGGATTTCGGTTCCTGGTTGTAAAAGCAGCCTTACAATGGCTGCATTTGCGACTGGGCAGCAAAGGGAGGGGGAGCCCATTCCTGCTACAGAATTAAGGTAGGTGTGTGAAACGTTTCTCTTTATTCCATGGCAGGAATGGGATTGGAGTGGTGGGGGGTAGCGGGACAGAAATGGACCCTAAGGTTCTGTCTGATAATCTCCACAGTGTTGATAATGAACTTTTCAAGCAGATATGTTCCTGTTTGCTTCACTAATGCCATTGGTGTGAGAAAGAGGCTGGTGTAATAATCTCTTAAGAGATAGAAGTTGTAGCATAAGCTTTCATAGACTTAGGACTTTATCAGATGAGGCTGTAATCGCAGAATTACAGCATGACAGTACTGCAAATGGGTTCCTGTTATTACATGACATTGTAATTCTCCCACAGTCAATGTGTGCTCCACCCATTAATGGTGTGTCACTTTTTTATTGATGGGAAAAGCCATGAGTAACCATCAATGTTGCACTTTTCACAGTATTTATAAGCGTATGAAATCACATCCCGCTGTAATCATGTGATTACTGTGTGAATGGGCAGTCCTTTTCCCCCCTCGCTTTTCCCAACGAGAACTCAGGGCACTCTTTTAATAAGCTGTCACTTTTTCTTGGTACATTTTTATGTTTCTTTAAGTGTTTATTTGTTAATTTCTTTCATTATTTATTTGTTTTTGGTGTGTTTAACCAAAGTAGCATCTTCTCAGAAGAACAGCTGAAATCTTGCTCATATAAAATCACGGAAGTAAAATCCCATTCTTAAACTGCTAGTTGTGGCCATGTAATGATTCTGTGGTGGTAGTATTGCATGATTGCGTCATAATATTGCACCAAATCAAATAATTCCTGACAGAAAGCCATCCAGCCTCTGTTTAAATACCTCCAAAGAAGAATACTCCACCACAATTCAAGGCAGTGTAGTAGTGTTACCGGTAGATACTGTGATCATGCCACTATGTTTCCGCTTTCCTCAGTAGTGGAATTGCAATGTTTTTAGACATTAGTCTGATAAAGTCCTTGGTCTACTTCCTCAGAGGCATGAGTGAACTAGTTTCTATCTGGACAGTGTTGCTTGTGTCTTGCTCTTGGTTTTAAATATATAAAAGCTGCTCTAGAAGTGCTTTAATTGGAGGAAGGAACATTAACAATTTAAGATATGCAGACTGCACTACCCGCAGAAAATAGCAACGACTTGGAATGACTGTTGAGGAAAAATCAATAAAGGAAGGGAAAAAGCAGGGTTACAGTTAAACATGAAGAAAACAAAAATAATGACCACAAATGATTTACATAACTTTAAAATATGTAAAATGATGAAGACATTGGCATAGTCAAAGGGCTTGTCTGCATGGGCAATTTACAGTATGCCATCTTGCCCCCATCTTGGATCCTTGCAGTCCAGACAATGCAGGGCTTTTGCCCTGTTTTGTCCCAGGGCAGTCCTCATGCCTGGAGCAAAGAATGGGCTAAGAAAGGGGGAAGACAGGGTAGGGCCTGATAAACCATTATATTAAAATATATGTTAAAGTGTGTTCCAGCCAGGAAAAAATGCTCCTGCCAGCAAAATCTAGATCAGGCTGATTTTGGAAGTTAAGCAGGGTTAGCCCAGGTTAGTACTTCAATGGGAGGCCGCCAACAAATACCAGGTGCTGTAGGCTATATTTCAGTATACTGAACTACTTCTCAGTATTTCTTGCCTAAGAAAACCCTTTGAAATTCATGGGGTCACTGTAAGTTGACAGGTGGCTTGAAGGGGCATACATACACACACCTATCAAGTCACATCTTAGTGTTCTCTTCTCCAAACTTGCAGATTTGTCTATCCCTAGCTCCATGTTAGATTTGCTTTCTTTAGCTGATTCCTTCAAATTAGCCCATGGTTACTTTTTTTGTTTTTTAAGGAAGAACTAGACGATATCTGCTGGAAGTAATACAAGCAAGATAAATTGTAGAAGGGAATAGGCATGAATGACTAGGGCTATTCTGGCCCAAGATGAAAATATTATAGCTGAAAACTTCCCAGGACAGCATGTGCTTGGACTGATATGAAACAGAAAATATTGAAACGTGCAAGCCAAATAAATGACCTGGGTTGATGGTGGTGTAGGGCATTTCTTATAGTTATGTAAATAATCCAACCATTTCCCCAGTTTATCCAACAAATTGATTCCAAAGCATAAGCTAAAATAAATCAATTTGCTTGACCCTTTCATAGCTTTTTAAACAGTAACACTCTTTCTGATATTTATTGCAACTACAAGCAGTATATTGTCTCTAGCAAGCATGCCATTAATGTTTTGTCATCATAATCAGAAACAAATATGTGGGCAGGATGATTATGTAGAATGTATCTTTAAAATACCTGAACCAAGTTACGTTCACACTGTCTTTCCATGCCCTTCTCCATATTTTCAGTTGCCTTTAAAACATGTTGGGAATCGCTTACAGTTCAATATTTTGCATGTTAGCATCTCTTGATTTCATTCTTCAGTTTCTCTATTAGATTTTGATGGATTTCCATTTCTCATTTATAGGTTTCAGCAAGGAATTATGAGAGAAAGAGTTACTGCCAGTGTCAGCCTCAATTTCATAATAGTTAAAATGTATACTATGGTGTCCCCCCACTTCCCTCATTCTAAGGACTTTTTCAGATGCTGTAAAAGCCCTCCGCGAAGGTTGGGAGAAGGACGCAGCTGTCCTGCTCTTGCCGGTTGGTTTCGCATGCCACTGTCCTCCTCCCGTCCTCCTTCCATGCTGTATCAATGGAAAAAGTGCCACTTTTTACTGACAAAAAACTTCCATCAGCAAAAAGCAGCGCCTTTTCCATCGATCCGTGTGATATCATCTTTCTTCTGGTGTTCTTTTGTTCCGGTCCCATGATGATTCAATCAATGATTCAATTAAGCAATCAAGTGATCTTTCCTCAATCCATACCCTACAAAAATCTCTCCTCACACCCCCTCCTTTCCAATCCTACGAGGTTGTCGCAAGGCCATCAATATTCTATCTCTCTGGAATTAAATATTTGCTATGTTGGGGGGAATTTTTTCAGCAGGTAACGACTTCGCCACTCCTGTCACATTTAGTAACCCACGTGTGGGAAGTCTGGACGAGAATGAATAAATCATATCTCTTGTTTTCCTCCTTCAAAGCTTTAGAACAAATGATTGTTATGCAGATGTTCAAAGATTACAACACCAACTTTTAAACAAAAACAAAAACTCTTTCCATTTCAGGCAGCTCCTATTGCCTGAGGGTATAAATAAATAAATAAATAAATCTTGTCCCGTGGCAAGAGTAGTTAGGTTAGCCATATGGAGGACCATTGCCTCCCCAAAATAGTACTCTACAGTGACCTCGCCACGGGTCAGCGTAAGAGGAGTGCTCCAAAAAAGCGATACAAAGACTCCCTGAAACAACATCTCAGGCTTGGCCAAATTGATCACCAACAATGGTCTACCCTGGCCTCACATCAGGAGGCTTGGAGATGCACTATCCACAATGCTGCAGTCTTATTTGAGAACTCACGCCGAACAAGTCTTGAAGAGAAACGACAACACAGAAAGAATCACAACCCGGAAACATCACCCAAGGAGACCTTCTGCTGTGCTTTCTGCAACCGGACTTGTTTATCTCGGATTGGCCTTTTTAGTCATCAGCACGCTTGCAGAAAGTGCAGGATGAGTCCTTCCTGAATCTTTGTTTGAGAAGAAAAGCCAGAGAGATGCCTCCTTTTACAGAGTAGAATCTTTGATGTTTGTTTCTCCCCTGATAACTTTTCCTTATTATCTTATATTTGATTGCAGTAAAGATAGTTAATTTCATCATCACTTTAGTATCGATTTTTATACTAATTTTTGTTACCATTTTAGCAAAAAACAAAGTAAATATTAAAGAATATCTTAATAGTTCATACCATTATTATCTATATGCCAGTGATTGTTTTTGAACTGATAAAAATTGCTTCAAAGCCTAAGGAGATTATTACACGGGCCCCTGGAAACTATGTCTGACCAGGAGTACATCAGTTTTGTCTGGATTAAACTGGGTGAGGGCTTGGGTTAGGGTTAGTTTGTTTATTAAAATTTCCATTCTAGAAATAATTTTACAAATCAAACACTAAAAAAAAGTATAATCATACATATAAACTGAAAAAAAATGGGTTAGGGTTTGTGTTTGTGTTAGGGTTTGCATTTGTGTTAGTTTTTTAAATTAAAATTTCCATACTATAAATAATTTTACATGTCAAACACTAAAAATATATATAATCATACATATAAACTGAAAAAAAATGGGTGAGGGTTAAGGTGAGGCTTAGGGTTTGGGTTAGGGTTAGGTTTAGCTTTTTTAATTAAAATTTCCATCCTATAAATAATTTTACAAATCAAACACTATATACATATATATATATATATATATATATATATAAAATCATATATATAAACTTTAAAAAAATGGGTGAGGGTGGGTGTGGGTTAAGGTTATTTTTTTAATTAAAATTTCCAACCTACAAATAATTTTACAAATCAAACATTAAAAAAAAGTATAATCATACATATAAACTGAAAAAAATTGGGTTAGGGTTAGGGTTTGTGTTAGTTTTTTTTATTAAAATTTCCATCCTATAAATAATTTTATATATCAAACACTAAAAATATATAATCATACATATAAACTGAAAAAAATGGGTGAGGGTTAGGGTGAGGCTTAGGGTTTGGGTTAGGGTTAGGTTTAGTTTTTTTAATTAAAATTTCCATCCTACAAATAATTTTACAAATCAAACACTAAATATATATATAATCATATACATAAACTTAAAAAAATGGGTGAGGGAGGGTGTGGGTTAGGGTTAGTTTTTTTACTAAAATTTCCATCCTACAAATAATTTTACAAATCAAGCAATAAAAAAATTACAATCATACATATAAACTTAAAAAAAATTGGGTGAGGGTGAGGTTGAGGATTGCACATCACACCTCCAATGCCCTAATGCTTTCCCCAGTCTACCTCAGGCAAACGTTTGCATGACAGCATATTATGGGTAGAGGGACACTGGAGGACTGGTCTCTGTTTGAAGGGATCTTCTCTTTGAAAATCTGCTTGAAAAGAAATTTAAGAAGCTGGGCAGTCAGGGAACTTGAAGTTGCTTATCAACAGTCACCCCCTAGACTGAGCAACTTAGGGACAGTTTTGCATGGAAACACATTGGTTTTCTTTCTAAATTGTAGCAATTATTTCCAAATTTGCATCTCCACATACAAATCAACATACAGTATGTGTATTTTATGCAAAATTGTATTCTCGTATTTTTTCTGGGGCATGTGAGCTAGCGTGTTGTAGTGTTTTGAGCATTGGACTATGACTCTGGAGACCAAGATTCGAATCCTTGCTTGGTTATGGAAACCCACTGGGTGACCTTAGGCAAGTCACACTCTCTCAGCCTCAGAGGAAGGTAATGGGTGACCTCCTCCAAAGAAATCTTGTCAAGAAAACTCTGTGATAGGGTTGCCATAAGTTGGAAAGGTACACAACAACATACAGGGTAGTTTGACAAGTTTTTTTTGTTGATCATATGTGAATAATACCTAGTTTCAGTCATCTTTCTGGAACCCTTTAATACTTTTGGTAACTTTTTGCTTCAGAAGTACTTAATACAGCCAGTGTTTGTATTCAGAAATTGAATTCTTCCAGGCAGAGAAAGATTTAGATTGTTTAGGCCACAGGAATAGTCAGGAAACTTTAAATGGTTGGGACAAGTGATATTTTGGTTTGGCTGCAACAAAGTACATTTTTTCCACACAATGTAGTGATTGATATATATATATATATATATATATATATATGTAAAAGCCCATAAATTATCATTGTAAGTAAATAGTAAATGAAGCCAGCAGATGTTTGTTTAAAATAAAGCCCAGAATATTTGTAAAGCCAATGTTCCACAGCAGAAAATGTAACAATGAGTATGCATCAAAGGATTTTCAAGTTATTTGCAGTTCCTTGTGGCATTTGTGAATCAGCATGGTGCAGTGGTTCAAGTGTTGGACTACAGCTCTGGAGGCCAGGGTTTGAATCCCTGCTTGGCCATGGAAACCCACTGGGGGACCTTGGGCAAGTCATATTTTCTCAGCCTCAGAAGAAGATAAAAGCAAACCCTCTCTGAACAAATCTTGCCAAGAAAACCCCGTGATAGGTTCACCTTAGGTAGGTTCACCTTAGGGTTGCCATAAGTCAGAAATGAATTGAAGGTACACAACAACAACATGGCGCTTATATCTTTTCCCACTATTATATCTTTGGTGTAGAGTCACGATATGTTATTCCGAGGCAGTAACATTAGCTCAGTTCAGCTAATTGTTCAGAACGGTTGTGATGGCAACTCTCTGAAGGAACACAAATGCAGCCGCTTGCCCTGAGGTCAGAAGGAGGTGCTCAGCCATGAGATCAATAGTGAGGAGGTCAATTGGGCTACAACCCCCCACCATTCATCACATGGCTGAGCACCTTGTTCTATGGCCCCCACATCCTGAAGTGACCGCCCACTGTCAGGATCTTTGGCAGGCCCCCTACCTACTGCTAAGGTTAAGGGCAGAGAGATGCTCTATAAGATTTAGGATAAAAATTAAAATAAGTCAGTTTAAATGATGACACCAAAGTAATATTTATATATCTATTTTAAAAAACTAAATGAATATACAAAATAAAACTTACAATAATATCACATTGAGCTCCCCTCCTAATCCTGGTCACCCGGGCCCCCAGGCTAGAGCCCCCTTTGTGGGGGCATGCCTTGCTCTGACCTCAAAGCAAGCAACTGTGCTTGGCTGGGAAGGCAGCGGCAGCGGACCTGAGAAGGGGACATCAGCGGCAACAAAGTGGTGCAGATTCAGGCATTGGCCAGGGAATATGTGTGGACATCTATTAGCTAACACACATTGGAAACTGCTTAATGCACTGTAGATGTGTAAATTGCTATTGCTTAAAACAATTTGTAAGCCACTCTGATAGCCTTGTGGCTGAAGAGTGGGGTATAAATAAATAAATAAATAAATAAAACGATGTCTCCTTGGCAAAAACCAAATAGGTGTGGTGCTAACAGGGTGCATTCAGGGCAGCTCTGGGCCTGAGTAGTCCAAATTTCATCTCAATTTTTGCTTCCAAAGACAAGACCTTAAACATCTTTAATTGGCTTTAAAGTGTCTTCTTTTAACTTATTAATTTTTTTTAGCTGTTTAAAATTATTTTTATTGTTTAAATTGTTCAACCTGATTTTATTCTACAGTGCCCTGAGATTTTTAGATCTAGGGTGATTTCATATATCTATCTATATCTATATCTATATCTATATCTATATCTATATCTATATATGATAACAATACATGAAATAAAATACTAGTACTAACAAAATTACTAAGAAGGTTTAACTAGTTGATTTCTAATTGAAGATGCTAAAATGCAATATTTTACTACCTTGAAAGGAATTTCATTGAAAGACTCTGAAGGAAGGGTAGTAGAATAAAAATTATTGGATCTGCGTGGAAAATCTGTAAAGAGCTAAGTATACGTGCACCAAAAAAAGGTGCCATGACACTTCAGGACTGCTCACTGAGGAAAATGGTAAACTATTTTGAAATTTTTCATACTGCAGTACTTCTTTTTACTGCAACATGTTAATTTGCTGAGATATTTACTTTTTGTACAAATCTCAGCATTTTGTGCAGAAAACAAGGCATTTTTCACAAAACAGTTTTCTGTACAAAAATGTTGGGATTCCCCCCCCCCCAAAAAAGTGTGGAAATTTGATTTTAAAAAGTGTCTGAACTCTTGTAATCTTGCCAAACGAGAAGAAAATTATTCATGCTTGCCTGCAAGGGTGAATTAAGGGAAAATTTACTATTAAGGGAAGATTTACTATTTCATGGTTATCGTGTATGGACTTTATCACACTACACTGTTATATATAGTGCTATTATTCCACTTTAACTGCTATGGCTGCCTCCTGTGAAATTCTGGGGTTTGTAGTTTAGTGAGGTCTAAGAGCTCTCTGGCTGAGAGTTCCAAATGCCCCTACCTAAACTGCAAATCCCAGGATTCCACAGGAGGCAACCATAGCAGTTAAAGTAGAATAATAGTGCTATAATGGTAAAAGATAATAATCTTCTTCATGCGGTTGTAAGTGGTGCCTGTCTTATGTCCAGTCTGCCAGAAACAGTTTCTGTTTTAGAAGGTTGTCATACAGTGGTTTGTGTGCTGGGCTAGAATTCTAGGAGAACAGGGTTCAAATCCCTGCTCAGGCATGGAACCCCACAAGGTGACCCTTGGACGAGTCACATTCTCTCAGCCTCAGAGGAAGGCGACAGCAAATCCACTCTGAACAAATCTTGCTGAGCAAACCCCAGTGATAGGTTCAGTTTAGGGTTTCCATAAATTGGGAATGACTTGAAGGCACACAACAACAACAACAACATACGGCTTCATTGGGGGACTTGAATTTTAGCTGTAATGAAAAATCTGGCCATACTTGTCTTTCCAACCTGTGCAATGCAACCAAAGTGGCGTTGTTAGACAAACCCGTTGATCTGTATTAGAACTGACACCGGAACCGGACTCTCACCTGTTGAAGTGCAATATGGTGGAATCAGACATTTACTTGTGATTTACGACTGAAGGAGCAACTTTAATGCTCATGTTCTGGAGTTGCCTTTTAAGGGTGTCATTTCAGGCGAGTGTTATCAAGTCAGTACTTTATAACTATTTTGCTCTCTGCTGTTATTTTTGGTTGTGTTTAGATTCTCTGTGTTAACATAAACTGTCCTTAAAGGGGCAGCTTATTTTCCCGGTAGATTCTGGCATTAACCCAGGAGGTTCTTGGATTAAGCCCTGCAATCCCTTGCTGCTTAGAGCTAGAGGAAACATAGAGGAAGCTACAGTGTTATACTGGGGTGGCCATGTGTCCTAACTTATAGAGAACAGTCCTCTATTTGAAGGGCTGCCAGAGAACAGATAGTCCTATCTTTAGTGGCATGAGCAAGCAGGGATCACCAGCATCGAGGCCATGATATTGAGAACACAGCTGCGCTGGGCAGGACACATTTCTAGGATGGAGGACCATCGCCTCCCAAAAATACTACTCTACGGTGAACTCGCCACGGGTCAGCGTAAGAGGGGCGCTCCAAAAAAGCAATACAAGGACTCCCTGAAACAACATCTCAGGCTCAGCCAAATTGATCACCAACAATGGTCCGCCCTGGCCTCACACCGGGAGGCATGGAGATGCACTATCGACAATGCTGCAGCCTTATTTGAGAACTCACGCTGAACAAGTTTTGAAGAGAAATGACAATGTAGAAAGAATCACAACCTGGAAACATCACCCAAGGAAACCTTCTGCTGTGCTTTCTGCAACCGGACTTGTTTATTCCGGATCGGCCTTTTTAGTCATCAGCGCACTTGCAGAAAGCGCGGGATGAGTCCTTCCTGAATCTTCGTTTGCGAAGAAAAACCAGAGAGAGGATGTTTCGGCAAAGTCTTGTCTGAAGATAAAGAGTATAAAAGGAAGAACAAGGGATTAGAACTTGTCCATCAGTTTTTAGCTATTGCACAGCAAACTGAGCAGGCACACAGTTTACTCTTCCTTAACGGATTTTTCATTAAATGCTAGTAATTATTTCTAAACCTCTAAAGTTACAAATGTTATGCACATCTTGGCCTTCTCTCTTTCTCTCTCAGATGCATTTACTCTATTTGGGTCAGCACAAGTGGTCTTACAACAAGTAGCACATATACTCACATAATTGCTCTGCATTTTATTGTTCCTGCCTTGTATGTGAATAAAGATTTTTTAATATTTCGTATTATGTGAGGTTATGAGAAACTAAGCTGCTGTTTGGGGGAAAATAATGTTTTAAAACCTTTTTTTTTTTTTTTTTGGTCACAGCAGTTTGACATAATCTGGGAGACTTCAGGAAAAGTTGCTGTTCCTTCTTGCTGCCTTGAAAATGAGTTCTTTAGGCTTTATTTAGAGTTAGATGGAAAAGTTCCATTATCAAAATTTTCTGTTACTCTCTTGCTGTTCTTTAGAAATCATCTCAGGCCTATTAAATATAATTTTACAACTAAAAATAATCATAAAAATATAAAAACAGATGGGAATTTCCCCATGGACTTTAAATGGAGTACAGATCGCTTTCTATGGTAATCGTGTCCTTAATAGTTTTCAGCAATTGTCAAAGTAAGTGAAGTGACTAGAACAGTTTGAGTGTTGACCTTGAAGAAAATGGTCATCACCCAATGCAAGAAGGAAAAAAAAAACTTTCTGTAAGAAGTTCTAGCATTACTGAATTCCTGTAAATCTAACATTGCAATCAGTGCTTAGGCTTAGTTTGCAGTAATTTTAAATGTGTTATTTAGCATTTTATAGTCATTAAAAATGTTTTCTCCAAGAGTGAATCAAAGATATAAATCAACCAGGCATCTCAATCAACTGCAATTCTGATTGCGGTTGATCAAAAAATTGCAGTGTGTTGTTCTTTTTATATTTAATACTGGGTTTTGTGGGGTTCCCCCCCTCCATTTTCAGATTTTGACTGTTGTGGTGTTCTGGTTTTTGCTACTTCTGACAAGTTTACATATTCTGCATGACTGTTAAGCCTTATAGTGGTACAGCATTTGGTAACAGGAGCCCTTAGAGGAAACATCCAGTATCTTGTGGTCATCCTGACAGCGGATCATGCAACTGAAAAGAAGAAATATATAAAAAAGCATGGTTTGCAAGTGGTTGAGCAAAAGGCACATTTCATTGTGCATTATTTCCTGCCTTCCAATAAAAGGGTGTGTTACATTTCATAACTCCATATAACGTATGTATCTATATCTATATATAGAAATACAGTATAAAGTCCTCTCAATTTCAAATGTTTTCTAGAAGCAAAAACCTAAACATCAATCTCTGTGTACTCTTGAGTAAGGAGTAGTAAAAATATCAAGTAGGTATGGTCCTTGCTTTAGTAATTTCTTAAACTATATAGTGGGGTTACCGCATTTTGAAAATCAGAAAAGAAGACACATTTATTGACTGACTACTTAAAACCACTGATTGCTATGGTGACTCTCACTTTAAATATTCTGGACCTTATCAGATGTGGCAAATATGGTGTCATAAGGATGCCTAATGATCATGAAAGGGCACACATGCCATATGATGTTGTCTTTTGGTGATTATATCTTGTTAAAAACCCGTTCCTTTTTATTGATGGCCCAAGCTGTCAATTGATCACCCATTCTGCTTTTTTGCCGGCATTGCTGGCATTTGAACCCTCGCACCATTGTACTCACATGAATTATGCTTCAATGACAGAACACTTCCAGGTGAGATCACAACAGCCAGGTAGGGGATGTTCTTTTTATGACCCCTCCCCATGGAGCCCTGGTGGCGCAGTGGTTAAATGCCAGTACTGCAAGCCACCACATTGCAAAGTTCGATTCCAGAGGGCTTCAAGGTTCACTCAGCCTTCCATCCTTTCATAGGTCGGTAAAATGAGTACCCAGCTTGTGGGGGCTATTAGCTAATACACATTGGAAACGGCTTAATGCAGTGTAGATGTGTAAATTGCTATTGCTTAAAACAATTTGTAAGCTGCTCTGATAGCCATCGTGGCTGAATGGTGGGGTATAAATACCTAATTAAAAAAAGTTGTAAAGTGTGTTTTTGTGCTTTGCTGTACTTTTTTTTTTTTTTGCTTTAATTTTTTAAATTTCCCACGCTAGTGTCTTCTCACGAGATTTGGAACCCACAAGTAAATGGAGCTCTGTTTGTGCTCCGTTACTGTGGGGAAGCCTCTTTTATGCTGCTCAAGGTTAAGTCTGGTAGATGGGGTTCTTTTGCCGGCATAAAAAACACCACAATGTATGCTAGCAGAAGAACGTTAACATGGGGTGGTCTGATAAAGTCCCCGATAAGTTCTGGGCAGTTGTAACAGAGTTAACTGAGCCTGGCGTAGTGGTTAAAGTGTTGGAGTATGACTCTGGAGACCAGAGTTCGAATCTCCTCTCAGCCATGGAAATCCACTGGGTGACCTTGGGAAAATCACACTGTCTTAGCCTCAGAGGCAAAACCCCCTCTGAATGAATCTTGCCAAGAAAACCTTAAGATTCACTTTAAGGATTGCCATATGTCAGAAATGACTTGAAGGCACACAACAATGACAACAAGCTCTGGGCAGTTGTAAAAGGAACCACCGCTTCTCAGTTGAGTCAGTGCAACAGACATGACAGATGTTCCTTGCGGCTTTCTCCTTGTCACCGTCTTCCTCCATGATGAGCCTTCCAAAGTCAACAACTACGTAGGACCAGGTGGAGCTAGGCTTGTGACAGTAAGAGCTGTTTGTCAGTGGAATGCTCTGCCTTGGAGTGTGGTTTTTTTTTTTAAACAAGAGCCTGGATGGCCATCTGTCAGAAATGCTTTGTGTATTCCTGCAGGGCAGGACTAGATGGCCCTTGTGGTCTCTTCCAACTCTATGATTGCAGACCTCTGAGGGTCCCCAGACCACAGGTTAAGAACCACTGGAGTCTCCCTCTGGCTTTTCTTTGCAAACGAAGATTCAGGAAGGACTCATCCCGCACTTTCTGCAAGCGCGTTGATGACTGAAAAGGCCAATCCAAGATAAACATGTCCGGTTGCAGAAAGCACAGCAGAAGGTCTCCTTGGGTGATGTTTCCGGGTTGTGATTCTTTCTGCGTTGTCGTTTCTCTTCAAGACTTGTTCAGCGTGAATTCTCAAATAAGGCTGCAGCATTGTGGATAGTGCGTCTCCATGCCTCCCGATGTGAGGCCAGGGCAGACCATTGTTGGTGATCAATTTGGCCAAGCCTGAGATGTTGTTTCAGGAAGTCCTTGTATTGCTTTTTTGGAGTGCCCCTCTTATGCTGACCCGTGGCGAGTTCACCGTAGAGTACTATTTTGGGGAGGCGATGGTCCTCCATCCTAGAAACGTGCCCTGCCCAGCGCAGCTGTGTTCTCAATATCATGGCCTCAATGCTGGTGATCCCTGCTTGCTCAAGGACAGCAACCTTCATCACATAGTCAGTCCAGTGTATATTTAGAATTGTGCATAACAGGGTATCTTAGAAAAGGGTGTGGCTGGATGGCAGGCCAGAATCTTGAATTCCTGCTAGCTGGTGAGAATACTGTGCTGGAAGTCTCATTCATAATATGCATTTTCCAAAGTGTATACAAAAGGTAACAAAAAGTAAAATCAAGAAGAACAACTGTGCTCCCTCCCTTCCACTGAGTGATAGCTGAGAAGCCTTTAATTTTTTTTTTCTTTTAAAAATCTCAGCTGTGAACCATTGGACATCTATGCAGTATTTTTGTTTCTTCTTCCAGTAGTAGATTAAAAGAAATCCTAAAGAAAAAAACATGGGGTTGAAAGGGCTCTGTATTTTTTGTTTACTGTATTTCTGTGATTCTAAAAGCACTTCAATTTTTAAAAATGAAATGCAGCAAATTAGTACTACTTGGTGCGTTAACCTACCTCTAATTTAGCAATCTTAACATTGTCCTATGTGGTTCAGCTTCTGCAACTCATGCTCGGCCAACCTCTCAACCCTGAGGCTGTGCAGATTAATGACAGATGGACGACAAATGTAAAAGGCATGGTCAAAACCAGGGACACACTCTTGAATGTGTGTGTGTGTGTGTGTGTGTGTGTATGTGTGTGTGGCCTCTTCTGCATCCCTTTGGTGTCAGCAGCTGTAGGATGCTATTCCTATTTTTAATCCAAACAGACAGATCTGAGTTGGTCGTAATGTGGACTTAGAAATGCCTTTAATAGAGTTCACATGTTTGGTATGGATCTAACATGTGTTTAATGCTTTTGCTGGATTCTGTCCCCTCCTCCCATCAAAATGATGAATTTTCAAATCAGGGCCTTAGACTCAATGAATCCCCTCCCTTTCTTATATTGATTGTTGCTACTGATGCTGGGGAAAAGGCACAGGGGAGACCCTATTGGACAGTGGAGCAATACAACAAACCAATATACCTAATGCCTAGGTATACCAATACACCTAATATACCTAATGCCTTATGCCTAATCCCCATCAGTTGAGTATCAAGATGTATTTACTTGCCATCTTGTTTGTGTATCATGGAAGATATTCCATGTGTGAGAAGAATTGCAATTCCAGTCTGTCTTAAGGCCAGGGAGGAGCAAATTTGCATTCAAAACCTTTAGGTTTGACAAAGCAAACACAACAGGAATGCAACAGGTTGGGCTCACAGTATAAATAAGCTAAAGTCTCCCAACCACTTCTAGTGGGATCTCTAAGGAAAATGGCACCTACAAGACAGGGAATAGCTGTCAATTTTAAGTGTGTTCCTTAAAGAGACAGGTCCTGCATACAACAGAGGATGCTGAAGAAGCAGCATAGGAGATTATAGGTTTTAAAACTGTACATTGAACATTTTGTTCTAGGCCTACACAAATTGTGACCTATCAAACCACTGCCACCATATAAAGAGGCCTGTCCACCTTATTTTAACACCTTCTTGGGACCTCAAAACCAAATGATTAGCAGTGCCAGCCCTATCATCAGGCAGAATGAGGCCTCACACTAGGGTTACTAGAATGAAAATGGGAGACAGCTCCTGTACCTTTAATAGTTGTGTAGAAGATGGGATTTCAGCAGGTGTTGTTTGTCATGCAGCCAGGGAACAAACAACTGCTGAAATTCCCTCTTCTACACAACAGGTACAGTAGCCGTCTCCAGTTTTCACTCTGGCAACCCTATCTCAGGCAACGAAATTGAGTGTTATGAAAGGGCAGCAATTGGTTACTTACGTATTGCGTTTCTACTCCCGGCAGGTGTGTGTATGTGTATGGACAGCTGTGGGATTTGCTGCCTATGGTACCAAAATAACCTAGCTAGCTCGAGGTACTAGGAACCTGACTTGGGGTGAGAGCATTTGCTGTGCCAACTCAAGGAGCAAAATAGATTAGGTTGGCTCTGGTGGCTTATCATCCCTTCATTAGAGCACGAAACAGTGGGCTGTGTTGGCCTAGTTACTGGACTGCTTACATATCAGATTTTCATTTTTTAAAAGTCTACTTATCTTTGGTGATATTGGACCAGTTCATGCTGATGTTGGTTCCTCATCACTCTAGGGACACGTGCAAAATCACATCATGAGTAAGGTTAACAATGTGTCCCACTTCCACAGAAATGATGGTGAAGTGGCTTTAAAGCCTGGGTGTTTTAAAGGTGGTCTCCACCCATTCCTAACTGGTGCCAGGGCTCAATGGCTTGAAGTTGTTTGGCTGTGTTCTGCTTTTTCAGCATGGATGCATCAAAAAGCCAAGCATGAGAGGCACTGGTGGGCATGTGATCTTGTGCCTCTCATGGCATTTGGAGAAAAGAAGTAAGGGAAGTGCCAGTGTCATGATTATGGGTTGCCATATTGGTAAGGTTTTACCCAAATTTCCCCTAGTGTCTATTTCCACAATAAGTTGGACAAGAAACATTTCAGCCACCTTCTATTCTTTGCTGCCTTCACCCTTATGTCATTACAAGGACCTGCTCCCTGGTATTAGTTATGGCCCTGAAATCTCAGGGAAAAGAAGGCTGCTGATCTGACAAACCTGGTTAGAGTACAATAAAATGTGGTGGAAAAGATGATAATGCTGTTTTCAAATAAATTAATGCAGAGATACTTGTAGTACCATAAAATGTGGTGGAAAAGATGATAATGCTGTTTTCAAATAAATTAAGCAGAGATACTTGTTGCAATAGATACTCTATTTTACCTTCACTGAGGAAGCTATGGAATTCGGCAAGCTTTCTTGTGAATTCAGAAAAAAAATTCTTTATATGAAAATAGGGTCTCAAAATGAGAGAAGAGCAAAATCTGTTGCAGCTGGAAACATTTCCACTTGCATTTTCAAAGCTATTTTTGCAGACTTTCCAAATGACTCCCTCTATACCATTTAACTTATTCAATAAACCTAGAAAAGCACCACTTGAACAGAATATTTTATAAGCATACTTGAAGTAAGTATTCAGTGGGGTTTTATTATTATTTTTGTTAGCAATAGAGACGCTAACACAAACAAACATGTACACATATTTACCAGTTTTCCCCATATTTGTTCAATATAGAATTCTTCTGATATTGGGCCAAATTCTGAAATCAGTGCTGCAGACTGAGATGTGCAGCTAGGCCACTGCATCTGGTAGGTGGCTGTAAGGAGTTACGCTGTTCTGGGGAATTTAAGGAGGCAGTGTTAGGAACATCTTCCAGAACATTCCGGCATCCACAGGGAAAATGCAGTGCTAGTCCCACTTATGGGCCAGGGTGGAAAGAGCGGACAAGCTTCTGTTCTAATATGGGGCTCAGCAACGCTTACCCGGCTGCTTGGCAAGGCTGTAGCTAACACTGGACCTTAACAACTGATGTTAAGCGGCCAAAAACTGGCAAGTAATAGAGAAGTGAGCATGGCATAGTGATCTGAGTGTTGGACTACAACTCTGTAGAGACCAGGGGTTTGAATCCCCGCTCAGCCATAGAAACCCACTGTGGGACCTTTGGCAAATCACACACTCTTAGCCTCAGATAACCCTGTGATAGGTTCATCTCAAGGTTGCTGTAAGGCAGAAATTACTTGAAGGCACACAACAACAAATAGAAGCAATACCCCCAAAGTGGCAGGTAATAGCAGCAATAACACACAGGCCCTGGAATCAATTGGCTTAGAAGTTTCCATCAATAAAAAGTGGCACCCTTTCTGTCACTCCAGCATGGAAGAAGGACGGGCTGTGCGGTATCGACTGCTGGAAGCGAGACAGCGGTGTCCTCGTCCTGACCCCTGCAGGGTTTTTTTTTTTAAGAGTGTCTGATAAAGTCCAACGATTCTATGTCCATGCTGTTCTTTCTGCTATTCTCCAGTGACTTGGCCCACCTCCTCTGGTGAGCTTCATAGTCACCCACCAATTTGTGTGAGGCACAGAGACCATGAAGGACAGGTTGCTTGCTGTAACTGTGGTTCTTCAAGTGGTCATTTGTGCCCTCACACAACCCACCCTGCCTCCTCTCTGGTTCAGGTCCCTGTTTACTCCCTTGTGGACTTCAGAACTGAGGGGAATAACTTGGCAATCTAGGAAATGCATAGTAGATAGAGAGGGGTGGGGTTACCACCAAGCTACTCAGCTCTATGCCATGCCATGCTTCCAGAACTTGGAAATGGGCTCTAACTCTGAGACTGAAGCAGTGGACATGCCAGGATCTTCTGAACCAGAGCAGGAGGATGTTCCAGAGCCACAGGCCTCAGTTACAGACAATAGTGCAGCACCAGCTCTAGTAGAGGGCCCAGCCTCTTCAGATGCAGAGGACAACTTACCTGTACCTACCTCCACAGTACGGAGACAACAAAAAGAGGGCTTGAGGCAGTCTCAGCATACTTATAAGAAGCAGCACGGCTGCTGCTCTATAGATACACAGCCCTGCCTTCCAGGGATTGTCAGAGATTATCGGACCTACCTGAGTACCTGTTGTGTTCCTGCTTGCTGTGTTTGACCTGGACTGTGTTTGTTTACTCTGGACTCTGTTTGCCTGGCCTGGATTCTGCTGGACTACCCTGAACTCTGTTTGCCAAACCTAGACCTTGTATATTGGACTTTGCTTGTGGACTTGTGTTTTGCTTGCTAGTAAAGTAAGTGTCTGACTTCACGCTGCCTTGCTTCCTTTGCCTGTAATTAGCTCGACTGTGCTGTGCCTCGGCTATCAGCTGTGTAGTAATCAGCCTTTGGCTGGTTGCCCAGACATTGCTTGGACACTCTAGAACATTCTGATTGGGTCCCTACACAGGGTCAAAACCCCATTAAGCCACAGATGACCACTCAAAGAACCACAGTAAGCAACCTGTGCTTTTCTGTTGTGGAGATTTGACAATATCTTTGAAGTTTTGACAATAATAAAAAGATATTCGGAAACCCTACAGGATTGGGGTGGTGGTGTTTCTCATCACTTCAAGATAGGGGGAACTTTTTCAGTAGCCAAAATGGGAATTAATGTTCAGAGCATTCAAAAGATTGGTAAGTGCCAATAATATTCACCAGATTTTTAAAAACACCTAACTTGTATCTTGGAAAAATGCCTCTATGTGAGAAAGGAGTTATTTGCTTCTCTTTTGGTATAATCATCCAGAACAACATCCCTTTCCCCTGCCCAGGAAAGCAGTTCAGTTAAACAAATTGAATTTTCAAGTGACATTTATGATGGGATAAAAAACTATAATTAGCAAGATAAAGTGGTAACTAAATTACTATATTAACTGCAGTCCTGCACAAATCTACTCAAATATAAGCCCTGTTGGTTTCAATGGGACTTCCAAGTCAGATAAGTGTCATGCTGCACAATAAACACAATTTATATAATAGCTACATTTTCTGCTGAAATGTTATGATTTCAATACACTCTGAGTAATAGTTGCTGGTTTTTTTTTTTTTAAAGAAGAGTGTTCAGAGTCAAAACCCTCAAGCGCAAACAGCCTTGTATACTTGTAGAACTAATGGAAGAAATTGCCACTAGTGATGCAATTTGTAAAGGCTTTTCAGGCTAAATGTTAAAAGGCAAAACAATAACAAACATTTGATCTTTTTTTGTCAAGCAAAGTGCAATGACACACATGCCAAGAGTCAGCAGCCAGGACATCAGTGCTGATTAGTTTTCCTGGACTTTCAGAAACAGAGAAAAGAAATACTTCCAGCTTTTCGTTGTCCCTTGCAAAATAAATTTTCAGCCTCTTACTCAGAAATTCCCATGCTGTGTGCCGGGAAAGAGTTGCTAGTGCGTAGTGAACTCTACATACCCGTCCAAAAACAAAGTGCCATTTTAGTTCCCCTAATATCCATAAAATACCATCGTTTCAGGACACTGCGAAAAATGTAGGTGATGGCTCCATTTAAATTTCCCATAAGGCCCTGGCACAACACTACATTAAAAACATTAAATAATAGTTCCGCCTGTGACACTACCACCACTTTATATGTGTATCACAAGGTCAAGGTGGTCAAGAGCAAACTCTGAAGCGCCAGCCCTCCTTACCTAAGGACTTTTTCAGACAACCTTTATTCCGAAAGAAGATGTCGGGAGAGGTTTGCAGATCTCCCGCGGCAGGGGGTCCTTTTCGGATGCTGCCACCCCTCTCCCGTTGCTGTCCGTGATAGTTTTGGCATGGATCTATTGCCACTGCGTAATTTTTTACTCATGGAAGTTGTCTGTGAATAAAAAATGGCGCGGTGGCAATAGATCCGCGCCGGAACTATCACGGACAGCAACGGGAGAGGGACAACGTCATCCGAAAAGGACCCCCTGCCGCGGGAGAGCTGCGAACCTCTCCTGACGTCTTCTTTCGGAATAAAGGTCATCTGAAAAAGTCCTAAGTGTTCAACCTGGCCACCTCTACCCTCTGTTCCTTCCACCTCTCCTTCTTTTTTCCCCTCAGTTCCTTTTTATCTGAACCAGGGATGAACTTAGCTAACCAAGTGTGTGGATGTGTGGTGTTTTCCTTGGTAGCATGCCTTTTACTATCAATAGGTTGAATGGAATGGCCAAGAGTCTGTAGCTGATCAAACAAAAATAGGGTAATGTGAAGTCGAAGGCTTTCATGGCCGGCATCCATAGGTTTTCTGTGGTTTTTTTCTGGGTTGTGAGGCCGTGTTCTGGAAGAGTGTATTCCTGACATTTTGCCTGCATCTGTGGCTGGGATCTTCAGAGAATGGTTGGGTAGGGTGTGGGGGGTTTATATACTGTGAGCCCCTGTTGGAGAGGATATGTAAATTTGTGTATTTGAATGGCTAGTTTCTGGGTGGAGATATGCAAGGAGGATTAGTGTCTGTTTGGCTAATGGTCCATTGTCTCCTGTGATGTTGCACAGGTGACTTATGAATCAGCTCTTAAGTGTGGTGGCTGGTTATTTGCACTTTGCACTTAATTTGCAGCAATTGATGCAAGCTGAGGATGAATGGAGGAAGTAGTAGGAAGAAAAACTGGGACATTTTAAAAGCAGTTGAAAAAGTGAGACAGCAGAGAATTAATTGGAACTGTCTTTACCAAATTGGGACAGTTGGAAGGTATGCTATCAATTACTATTAGTCATGATGGCTCTGCATAACTTCTATATCTTTCTCTGAGTAATAGTTGCTAATACTTGAGAAGGAAAGTATTATTGCATTCATATCCTGTTTGTAATCTAGGCATCTGAGTGGTTATTGTGGAATAAAATACTGGACTAGATAGGCCTTTGGCCTGATGCAGCATTGAACTCTTACATTCTTGTTAAGGAATACTTTATTTTAACTTGATCACATAGCGTAGTACTTTTGCTATGTCAAACTTCAGAAGAAAGAAATGGTCCATGCTCTAATGATTAACTCGGATGCAACACATCTTGGCTAGCACTTGTGTGTATCTGTTTTGAGACATGATCTCATAATGTGTAATTGTCTTGCTTTGGTTTGTATGGATGCAGATTTTTTTCGACTTCAAACAGTGCACAATCTTCAATGGATGGTAAAAAGTCTTGTTGCTGGTCTGATGTTGATGGAAGTTGATGAATATGTTTAACTACAAGAAAAAAGCCAGTGAAAGAATGAAGTAATTGTAAATGAGCGGTGTTGGCTAGAATGAAGCTAGCATTGATGCTTTGAAGGCGCTGAAGCATTTCTTCTTTTTAAAAGCTGTTGGGTAAAAGTGAAAGCATACTTCCAAAGAATGATACTTTTTTTGCACATGGAAGATTGGTACATTATTTTATTTTATTTTTGCACTGCATTCACCATGCATAATGGAATCATAGAATCATAGAGTTGGATTCTATGAGAGCATCTTGGCTTGTACAGTGTATGATATATTGTACTGGATAACAAGGAGAACTGGATTCAGATTTCTGCCCACTTGTAAGGTGAATGGGGCCAATTCTTATCTCTCAGCCTGATTTAGTTCCCAGAGTTGTTGTGATGATGAAGGGATTCCATCCCATGAAAGTAATTTTGAGCATCTTGGAGGAATGAGAAGACACAAAAGAGCCAATGCAGTGATATTATAATGGGGACTTGAGTCTCATGAAATGCTGATTTTAAAAAAGAGAGAGGAGGAGGAAGAAGCAGTACCACTGACATAAAGTTGGTTTCTTTAGGGGACTTACCACACTCCAGAGAAAAGCAGCAAGGCAAGCAGGAATTTCAATCTTCCCTGCTGCCTTACCGCATGATGTCATCGTTCTTCCAGCATTCTTTTGTTCGGGTCCCATGGGGGATGGAGCTAAAATGGCATCTTTTTGCTAATAGGGTTTGCGGTTTTACCTCAGTCCCTCATGGGACCAGAAGAAAAAAATGACAACTCCATGTGGTAAGGCAGCATGGAAGACGGAATGTTCCTGCTGCCTTGCTGCTTTTCTTCAGAGTGCAGTAAGCCCCTACGTCAGGGGTGGGCAACTGCAAACAAAGCAGGGGCCAGCTTTTCCTTTCTGCACCTGCCTGGTGGGCCACATCAACATGCTAAATTTAGCACACCCAAAGTGATGTAATGTCACTTTTGGCTGCCATTTTGGCTCTCTTTTTGGTCTGTTCTGGGGAGGTGGGGAGGTTCAGGGCAGCAAACTGTTGCCTTTTAAGGCAGTTTAGGAGATATTGGGCAGTCTAGGGACAAAATATCACCTCCAAATCAGACAACTTTAAAAATATGTTGGGAGCATTTTTGGATGGGGTCCCACAGGCTGCATTTAGGGCCACACTTTGCCCACCCCTGCTTTAGGTGAAAAAATGTCTTGCCACAGAAACCTATCTGGAAGGATAATGGGTAGCAACATTGTCTGTACAGTAGGACCCCCATATCCACTGGGTATTGGTTCTGGTTGGCCCTGTAGATACTGAAAACCGTGGATAATAGAGAATGCCATTGAAAATAATGGGACTTCGAGTTTAAAATACCATAGAGTTGCCTTGGAGGACCTAGAAAATGGCTAGAGAGGACACATTTCCTAGGAAGACTCTATGGTAGGTGTGCTGTCTTGTGTCCCGTGGATAATTAAATTAGTGGATAATGAATCAGTGGATACGGGGGTCCTACTGTATAATCCTCATTCCATAGGATACCCTTTTCTTTGAATTAAAACTGGGAATATCTATAAAAGGTAAAACCAGTGACTGGTACAGGTTTATTGCATTGCCGGAAACACTGACATGGGACTGGATCCAAAGTTTGCTTCTGCTCTGAGCCGGATTCTTCTCAAGAGGCTGTGGCTGGAAAGAAGCAGGAAGAAGCTATTTTAACCAGTATCTTCTCCCTCTACAGCCCTTAGTGCAACTTAACACATTGAGACCCTCCCCCCTAAAAAAAACCTCTGGAGCAAATTTTCAGGTGGCATGGAGAGCTATAGGAGGGAAGAGGAATCAGTAAAAACAAACAAACAAACCCAAAACAAAACAAACACCTGATTCCTAATTTCATTAGCAGCAATAACCTACAGGCTCAAAAGTCCTCTACCAGCAGACAGAGCTCTTCTGTCCATGGGGAGCAAATTCTGGATCCAGCTCCAAAGTTTTCCAGTAATTATTTAGACGGTAGTTGCCTTTCCCTTCCTTCTCCTATTCACCTCTACGTTAACGTGCCTTGCTTACCAGGTGTGGAGCAGGCAGGTCATTTTAAGCTGTGTATATCATTATCTCAAAGGTGTCTGCTTGCAGGGGGCCCTTTCATACTACCTAATTATAGTGCTATGATTCTACTTTACCTGCCATGATTCCCTCCTTTGGAATCCTGGGATTTACAGTCTAGGGCCTTGTCTACACTGGCCAAATACCCGCAGCTTGCCCCTGTTCTAGGGGCCTGCAGTCCAGACGATGCCAGGTATTTGCCCTTATCTGCATCTGGGCAGTCCAAATGACCCCCAGGGCTGATACGGGGCTGAAACGAAGGCAAGCTATGATAGGACCCTTTACTGCGATATAAGGGGGAAAAAACCCCTCTGTTTACTCCATTTCCAATGGATCAGGCCGCATGTGTCCGTGGAAATCCATCCAGCATGCTGGATGGAACCATAGCACTTTAAACTGGGAACTATGAAAAGGCCCCAGGTCTCACTGTTACAAATGCCTGGGTTCTTTGTCCATTTTTTAGCAGAAGGAGGAAGACTAAGGAGATTATCAGACTTGCTAAAAACGGTGTTATAATGATGCCAGGAGGTCACTAAAGGGTTCCCTTTTCAGATGACGTCGTTCCCCCCTCATAATGCACGTGTTCTCCTGCCATTCCACCAGCGCTGCTTTTTATTGAAGGGAGAAGCCATCAATACATCCCCCATTCCATTTCTGTAATGCATGTTTGTGCAACTGAAAAGATGCCCCCTTTTGCTGGGGAGATCCCAGCGTCAATGGGAAGTCCTTGCCAGAACATGTCCTGGTGAGATCGGGACATCAAGGTAAGTGACACACTTTTTAAAAACTTTCCTGGTTTACTTGGAAGTTTTAAAGTGTGTTTTTGTGCTTGCTATCACTTTTTTCTTTTATTTTTATTTTTAACTTAGAATTTCCCGCACTCGAGTCTTCTCACAAGAACCAGCGGGATTTCATTCCAAGAAGTGAATGGTGCGCATTAGAGCTCCATTTGCTCCTGGGCTGCCCTGTCAATGCTGCAAAGGTAGGTCTGAAAAGTGTTGTTATTGTGGCATGACAGGGGCGGGAGAGGAGATTGTGGGACAGGAACGTTTTTTTCGTTCCTATCTTATAATCTCTTATAGGTACATCTGCCCACGTGAGTGCTCCTCAGGGCAGCATTTCCTTGTCACCCTAGGCAACCTGCAGACTCCATGCCTGTAATGGGGGGGGGGTCATTTCTATCATGTTTGACATGTGCGAGAGTTTAATTAAACCCTGGAAAAAGAAGCAGGTCCCAGGGGGCCAAGCCTTGGCTTGAATTAATCCCTATTGCTGAGCCTGTCACATGAATGTGCTTTAGAAGGACATTTTATATTACTATGACTAAACTTTGATACTGAGGAAATTACTCATTTTTATCTGTTTATTGGCTAGATCTCATACAAAATCTCCTGACCTTTACATAGAGGCAGTTTTCCAGCCATAAAAGGATATCTTTTTATGCTTATTTACTGAATCGCTGGAGTAGAATTGGAGTGTGTGGTTTCCAAAGTCTTGTTTTGTGTCTTGGAACAACACATGCCTGGCTTTTACCATGCTGGGACGCATCCATATGTGGGATTGGGACTTATTCTGGTACCTGCAATTTACATACCAAGAACAGAGTCCTTCTGGGTTTTGTGCACATAACACTTAAAATAAGCAGGAGAGATTGATTCAGCACTCCCATTAATCACAATGTAGCTTGTGAAGGGCAAAGCCCACAAATGACTATCCCTTTCTATAGAGCCTTCACGAGTACAAATTATTCACAAACTTTATGCCTGTATCAGGTAGGCATCCTAGAATATTCCTATTACAATATTGTTATTCCTACTTTTTCTTAAGGAACTGTCCTGTGAGGTAAGCTAGGCTAAAAGAATATGACTGCTCAAAGAGGATTTTAACTCCTGGTCTCTATCTAGAATGTAACAACCATACAGTACATTTATTTACATGCTTACTTAGGACGTTATCACACGCTGTAGGTAAATTGCAATTTCATTAGGATAATAGCATCTTCGGTTGGGGATTAGCACATGACGTTGTCCCTCTTCTGTTTTCCCAGTGCGAGACTGTTTGGAAATCATTTATTTTTATTAACACAAAACCCCCCATTAATGACCCCTTTTCCTACTACTGATCTCCTATAATTTCCAGTGAGAAGGTTCAATTGTGCTTTATGCCAATTTTGGGTAGTCAGGGGGTGTTCTGTGGGCATGCTTTGGGTGTGGCTTAGGTGGGAAACATAGTCCACCTCCAGTGATCAGAGGAGAAAGAGACAGGGTGGACATTTCTATTTGATTTCCTTTCAATTGGCAAAGGAACTGAGAAACTTTTTTTCTCTCTATAGAAAACAAATCAATTGGCAAATAACCATGCCCCCCTGCAACTGGGGTTTGTCAGAGACGCCAAAACATTCTTCAGTGTGCCTCCACCTTGTCTCCTTTTTCAGACCCATTCTGGACTCCCTCATTCTCTCACTCACACCCCGCCCCTGGAAATGTAAGCTGAAAAGAGTCTTAGGACTTTTTCAGATGGGCTACCCCCCCCCCCCCCGCAGAGGTTGGGAGGAGGAAGGCGCTGTCCCGCTTCCAGTGATCAATTTCGCATGACGCCATCCTCTTCCTGTCCTTGTTTGTGCTTCCTCTGTGCTGGAGGGACGGGAAAGGCACTGCTTTTCATTGATGGAAACTTCAGTCAATGAAAAGCCCCATCCCTCCAGCACAGAAGAAGCACAGAGGAAGCACGGAGGAAGGATGGGAAGAGGACAGCATCATGTGAAATCGATCGCTGGAAGTGGGACAGTGCTGTACTCCTCCTGACCTCCATGGAGGTTTTTTTTAGCCCATCTGAAAAAGTCCTTATAGATTTAAAAAGCATTTATTTCATCAACCCTTGGTCCCTTTCTTGCTGTTTCTTCTAGCTTCAGACTTAACTCATCACTGGCAGATGAAAGTCAGCATTGGGATAGATCAGACTAAAATAGCTGCTGGCTTTCATCTGCTAGTGATGAGTTAACTCTGAAGCTAGAAATCTATTCCGAATAAGAATACCCCCAACTTTAAAAATAAGACTGTTTCCATTTATATTTCTGTATGGGGGCATCTGTGGTTATGTATGCATGTGTACCAAACTAGGAAAAGGGGCAGGGATAATGTCATGGAAAAGGTACTGCATTGTACTGGGTCGGCAATCCCAAGTCCTATGTGTGTGATAAAGTTTTAGCACAAATGAAGGTTCCTGTCCTGGAAAGGTTGCCAAGGTGCAAAAGGAAAGAGAGGAATCCTTACTGAATAGCAATTTTAGAAACAATACTATTTCTGTACCACCTAATAGTAGAAACTTTCTATAGGCAACTCACAAAACAGAGGTAAAAACATCAAATGCAAGTACAGTAGGACCCTGGATCCGCAAAACCAATAGCCACAGTTTAAGTGATCCACAGCTGAAAACATAGGGATGCATGCTATAGAGTTGCACAGGAAAATGTCTAGAAAGGCATCCTCTCTAGGGCATCTTCTAGATCCTCCAACACAACTCTATGATATGTTTGTACTTGAAGTCCTTTATTTTAATAGGGTTCACTGTTATCCACAATTTCTGGTGCCGTGGTAAGTCTGGGAACCGAACCCCCATGGATACAGGGGGTCCAACTGTATTCAAAAGTATTGTTTGTTGAAAATGAAGCTTTTAACAGTTTTTATAATACACTTCAGATTTTCTTCACCCACTGTTGAAGGCATGTGGAAGCCTTTATGTTTTGGTTATACAAATATTATTTACATGCTAGTTCTCATTGAGGATTAAAATGTAAAAAAATAGTTTTGATTTTTTACAGCAATGTTTTTGAAGTTTTTCTCTTTGCCATCAGACATTTGATAGCAAAGAAGTGGCAACCATCCCTTTAAACAAACAAATAACAGGTAAATAAAACCCTCAAAGTTCAAAAACAAAAAGCTTGGATCGTTATCCTAAGGATATAAACTCCACAAAGGAGATGTCATGCTGAAAAATCATCCTTTCAAAGTGATGGTTGATTGTGTTTAAAGAACAAAGAGTAAAAATAGCAAGTAAAGTGAAAACTGTGATACTGAGCCAGGAGGAGACTCTTCTGTTTAAACTAACTACTGCTGTGTTTATTCTGACAATGGGGAAGCATCTTTTGCACTGACCTCGTTCAAAACATTCCTCACCCTGGTTAATCTGACTCTCCTCTGAATTCCTGGCATCAGCCAAGGGCAATGACATTAGTAAGTTTGCAAGAGGACAGTGTGGCACCGTATGAACCTGACCCTGGGCTTGGAAACTTACTTTAAAAAGTAATTAATCAAATGTATAACCCCAAGCTCCCCAACAAATTGTTTCAATCATAGTGGCAATTTCAAAGTAACTCTTTACTGCCCCATTTCTCCAAAGTAACTGGAAACAGCTACGTTTAGTTACTTTAAGGGAAAACTGTCCAAATGCAGCAACAGCAGCTCAGCTATCAGTTAAGTTACATGTCCCCCCTGCATCAGTTGGTGAGATCACATCCCTATAATGATAGAAGTAACTAAAAAGTTACAATTACACTGCAAAAAAGAGTGATGTTACCCCTTGTCAAAGTCTCTTTAGCGCCAACCGAGTAGTCCAAGGCTCAGCTATCCAACATATGATACAAAAACCAATGAAAAATGAATTGGACGTAGCTCCCACTTTGGAAGAGACCCTTAAGGCCATACAGCAGATGAAAAACGGCAAGGCAGCTGGGATTGATGGAATCCCACCTGAAGTTTGGAAACACGGAGGTCATGCACTCCACAAAAAATTCCACGAATTCCTTGTGAATTGCTGGGAAAAAGGGGAACTGCCATCAGACCTCCGAGATGCAGTCATCATCACCCTGTACAAGAAAAAAGGAGCAAAATCCGACTGCTCAAACTATCGAGGCATAACACTGCTCTCTATTGCTGGAAAAATCCTTGCAAGGATACTCCTGAACAGATTAGTTCCTGCTATTGCAGAAGAACTTCTCCCTGAAAGCCAATGTGGCTTCAGAGCCAATAGAAGTACTACAGACATGGTATTTGCCCTTAGGCAAGTGCAAGAAAAATGTAGGGAGCAGAAAGGTCTGTGGCAGATCCTGGAAAGACTAGGATGTCCCCCCAAATTCCTTAAAATGATTATCTTGCTACACGAGGGCCAGCGTAGTCAAGTCAGATATGGCGATGCTCTTTCAGAGCCCTTTCTAATAACTAATGGAGTGAAGCAAGGTTGTGTTCTTGCACCAACTTTATTTACAATTTTCTTTAGCACGATTCTCCAAAGGGCTATGGCAGAGCTTGAAGAAGACGACGGCATCTATATACGTTACCGTACTGATGGTAGCTTGTTTAACTTAAGCCGTCTGAGGGCTCACACTAAGACTCTAAACTATCTAGTCGGTGAGCTGCTCTTCGCCGATGCTGCTGCCCTTGTTGCCCACACAGAAGCAGCTCTGCAGCACCTAACATCCTGCTTTGCAACAGCTGCAGAGCTGTTTGGGCTAGAAGTCAACCTGAAGAAAACAGAAGTTCTTTACCAGCCTGCACCACATTGCCGTCGGCAAATCTGTGCTCAAGTCCGTTCAGCAGTTCACCTACCTGGGAAGCATCATCTCCTCAGATGCCAAGATTGACAAAGAGATAGATCACAGATTAGCAAAGGCATATAGCGCATTTGGAAGACTTCACAAAAGAGTCTGGAGCAATAAACACCTGAGGCAAAGCACAAAAATCAGTGTGTATAGAGCCATCGTACTGTCTATCCTCCTTTATGGATCTGAAACATGGGTCACCTATCGCCACCACCTACGACTCCTCGAGCGCTTTCATCAGCGCTGTCTACGCACAATCCTAAATATACACTGGACTATGTGACGAATGTTGCTGTCCTTGAGCAAGCCGGGATCACCAGTATTGAGGCCATGATATTGAGAACACAGCTGCGCTGGGCAGGGCACGTTTCTAGGATGGAGGATCATCGCCTCCCAAAAATACTACTCTATGGTGAACTCGCCACGGGTCAGCGTAAGAGGGGCGCTCCAAAAAAGCGATACAAAGACTCCCTGAAACAACATCTCAGGCTCGGCCAAATTGATCACCAACAGTGGTCCGCCCTGGCCTCACATCGGGAGGCATGGAGACGCACTATCCACAATGCTGCAGCCTTATTTGAGAACTCACGACGAACAAGTCTTGAAGAGAAACGACAACGCAGAAAGAATCACAACCCAAAAACATCACCCAAGGAGACCTTCTGCTGTGCTTTTTGCAACCTGACTTGTTTATCTCGGATTGGCCTTTTTAGTCATCAGCGCGCTTGCAGAAAGCGCGGGATGAGTCCTTCCTGAATCTTCGTTTGCGAAGAAAAGCCAGAGAGAGACCCCTTGTCAAGTCACAAGTGTAATGTTCATCTATTTTATGCCTTTGTTACTGGAAAAATAAACTTAATTACAAGCAACATGTTATTTATGACTAGATACTTCCAAGCTCTGATTGAAATTGAAAAATGTGTTCCATGCTTCAGTTTTCTTAAATTACAGTAGGACCCCTGTATCCACAGGGGATTGGTTCCAGGGGCCTTCATGGATACAAAAAACCATAGATAACAGTGAATGCCATTGACAATAATGGGACTTTCCATTTAAAATACTATAGCGTGCCCTGGAGGACCTAGAAAAGATCTAGAGAGGATGCTTCTCTAAGAAGACTGTATGGTAGGTGTGCTAATTATTTATTTATTTATTTATACCCCGCCCCTCTGCTAAAAACAATCGGGGCGGCTTCCAACAATTAAAACATTATAATAATGACTAAAAACACCACCCACCCCCACCCTCCTCCATAAAAAGACATTAAACACAATAAGATTAAAACCTTCTAACTAAAAACACATTAAAAACAAATATATACATAATTTTAAAAAGCCAGGAGACTGAGCTCCTGAGGCCGGGATCTAATCATTCCGAGGTGGGCGCGAGGCTGGGCTGGGCAGTGCTGCAGCAATTTTGTGTCCCATGGATAACTGAAATCATGGATATTGGTTCTGCAGATATGGGGGTCCTACACATATCATGGAATCATAGAGTTGGAAGAGACAACAAGAGACTCATTCTACCATGCAGGAACACATTATCAAAGCACTCTCAACAGATAGACATCCATCCAGCCCCTGTTTAAAAACTTCCAAAGAAGGAGATGCCACCATTCTCCCAGGCAGTGCATTTCACTCCCAAACAGTTCTTACTGTCAGGAAGTTCTTCCCAATGTTTAGGTGGAATCTCTTTCCCTGTAATTTGAATCCATTGTTCCGGGTCCTAGTCTCTGGAGCAGCAGAAAACAAGCTTTCTCTGCTGTCTTATGACATGCTTTCAAATATTTAAACATGGCCATCATGTCACCTCTTAACCTTCTCTTCCGCAGGCTAAACATAACCAGCTCCCTAAGGCGCTCCTCATAGGGCATGGCTTCCAGACCTTTCACCATCTTGGTTGCCCTCCTCTGGACATGTTCCAACTTGTCAATATGCCTTCCAATATATAAACCCAGGGGTGTAGTGTTGCTGTAACTTAAAACTTAAAACTTCAGTTGGACACCTAGAAATTCAGTTTTGCCATCCAAACAAAAGGATCAAGCAAAATTACCAAGGGAATGTGAACACAGCAAACATAAATGTGAGCCTTTTGCGGTGTCTCACTTTCTGCAATGCTAGAAATTTGGGGACTGAAGGAAATTTTCTTTTGAGGGGGGGGAATTTATTTTATTTGGGAATGGAGTGCTTTCATTTTGTCTCCCCCCTCCTACCTATACCTTTGCAGAAACCCTTTCTGAAAGAACAAAAAATATGTCGGTCTTGCTCCATCACAATCCCCAAACTTTTAATCTTCAGAGTTGTCTTTAATTGCCCCTTTCATTATTACTTTGTTTAGTAAAATTAATAGAAATGTATCTCCTACCCCATGGCTCCAATGAAGTTGGAGCAGGTGGCTGCTTATGCATTCTCAAAAAAGGAGATACACTTTGCCAAAAAATGTGATAAAAGAGACACAAGTCTTTATAAAATGTCATATACTGAATTACAATCGGACCCCCTTGTCCACGGAGGGTTGGTTCCCAGACTTACCATGGATAATGGAAACGGCGGATAACAGTGAACCCTGTTAAAATAAAGGACTTCCTGGTTACATATACTATAAGAATATATGTTAAATACAAATGCTTACTAAGTAGTTATGTTATGTAGCATGATAAAAAAATATTAATAAAAAAATAAAAATAAAATAAAGGACTTCTTGTAGACACTTTTTACATGTTTTTTACATGTTTACATGTTTTTACATGTTTATAGTGTTGCATTGGAGGGCCTAGGAGATGCCTAGAGAGGACACCTCTCTAGGTATTTCCCAGCATGACTCTATGGTATGTGTCCCCTATTTTGTGTCCCGCAGATAACCAAAACCATGGATATTGGTTCCAACTGTATATGTATTGGTGCACATTTAGATATAATTACTGTACTGCCGCTTTACTTTGGAGTGTGGTAAGCCCCCTTCCTTCTTCCCTTGCATTATAGAGTCATGAGTCCCTTTCATTTCCCATTGGACACTTCCTTACTTCTTGAATGCCCAAATTTACTGTTCTGACATCAGTAATTAGGCTGAAGCCTATAAACTTCAAACAACATGTCATTTTGTTGTATTATCCAAAATATATTTTACCTAATTTATATATAAACATTATGAATATCTTTACAGTCCAGGAAATTTGGCTTTTACTATGAAAATTGCAAACACATTGATTCTACCCTTGCTGAGCCTAGCAGAAAATATGAATGGTTTATAACACCCCATGAGCTGCACCATTTTCAGCTATAAATGAACATTTGTGTGTTTCTTCTTTGAGTATACAAAATTATTATAATTTAACAAATAAAGGAGAATCAGAACATGCCAAACTATAATGGACTTGGGGTGGGGGGAAATGCAGATTTAAAAAAATGCTATTCAAGATCAGTTTAGCTGACTAGCAAAATATGAGATGCTAGGAATAACCATACTATTTTCAGATGTAACTATGTTATGACTAGGTAAGAAAATTCAAGGACGCTGTATTTGAACTGCAATATTCAAAAGCTTGAGATTCTAACCTTCTCTAAGACCTTCTGGAAACATTAAAATAAAGCAAGGAAAGTTCTCATACAGAAACAAAATAGTTGTGTTGGTAATCAATATTTCTAAACCATCATACTGTATACTATAATAAATGCCAAAGGCATATTTTGGTTATAGAATTGTGCAATGGTTTATGTTAAATGTGGACACATAGGAAGAACACAATTTTCTTTCTTTTTTTCTCCTTTCGTTCGTTCATTCATTCTTTTTTCCCCTTTATCTAGCTTCTCAAAAGTTAGGTATGGAGAAATGAACAAAGAAGGTGTTTTAAACTGTAAGTTTAAAAAAAAACACCACACAACAACCTTAGCTGTGAAGTAGTTCCTATGCCAGAAACCATTCACACCCATGTTTAGGGCCTTGCCTATGTACAAACACCTAAGCTTGTGGTAAAACTATGTCCAGACTATACTTTTTTAATACTTTAGGTGAGAAATTGTATGATTGAATATTGCCCCATAAAGAAATTCTGAAGACAAAAAGAATTTATAGGGGACAGATTTTAGAGTAGCCTTATCAGTTCTGTGGTATTTCAAAGAAAATTGGGGGAAAATGGGCATTTTGGAATAATAAAAAAATCTTCTAAATGGGCAAACAACTGAAACATTTAATATATAATGGTAAAGGGACATAGACATATGATATATTAGAGAAGTTGTGGATAATAGTGAAGCAAGAAAATCAATATTTGGACTGGATTCCATAGGAAGGAGCCATGGCAGATAATCTAGTTTCAAACTGGATTATTTGTGTAGCGTGGATTTGGCCCTAGTTGTGTGAATGCATTGTTTTGAATTTTCCCCTTTTGTCATCACTGTTAATAATCATGTACTTTTGATACTCTAACCATGATAGATTCCCCCCTGCCCCAAAGAACTATTTCACAAGAAATCTAAGCACAAAGCCTGACCAAGCTGCAAGGATATTAGAAATGACACCTTAAATTTTGGATGGCTTTTGAATGGAAATCAAATTAGTAACTTGGGGGAAGTTCTCTCCCCCCCCCCAATGGTCTTAATTAGAAACTGACCACTGGTATTGTTTAAGGGCTAGTATGAGAGAAATATCACAAGTCATTGCCAATTTCTTTAAAAAGCAACAAGGCAGAGGCAAAAAAAGGCGTAATGCTGAATATATTCCTGATGTCTGCTGTTTGAGAGCACAGGCTGACCTGAAAGTCATTACTGTACCAAATTAATGTCATTAAGATACCTTAAGTGGTTTTGCTAAATATCCGTTTTTACAAGGATACAGAAACACTTGGCTTTGATTAAGAAACCTGGTTCTTGTCATAACAGGGGGAACAATCTTATTTTTATAGATGTTCTTGCTGATTGGTAACCTTCCACATTTTGAAACAAGTAGGAGAAATGCTCTTCTGAATTGCTAAGACCATAAAAAGCTTTGGTTGAACTATAAGTTGAAGGGTTCCTGCTTCTCATTTATATTTGTCAAAGAAATGTTTCTTGAAGCATTTATTTTTAGTGCAGTGGGCTATTAAAAGTTCTGTCATAGCTTCACTCTCATGTAGCTTCTGTGTTGTAATGGTTTGGGTTTTGTGCTAGGACTCTAGGATGCCAGTTAGACAGTAGTTTTTGTCACAGGGTGTCCTGGGACTTCTTAATCCCGTATTTGTCCCTCCCTGTTTAGACTATTTTTGTCTCTGAACTGGATATCCCAGGAGATCCTGGGATCATTGTTTACACGGCATCATGTCCCACGATATGTACCTTCTCCCACTATATACTACCCTGGTTTTTTGTTTGTTTACATGAGTTTATGGTCCCGGGATATATTTTTTTAGCTGTCAGTCAAGGATGTGATTACTCGTTTTTTCACAACCTCAGCGACGTACTTCCTTTAGAGTTTCGCGCCATGAGCGATGCTATTGACTGGCTCAAATGTTTGTTAAAGCTTCTGCGTTGGGGATGAGGGGATGATTGAGTGTTGCACTGGGGATGAGGCGATGAGGGGAGGAATGACCTAACGTGGGGGGGAAGGAGCGATCAGTGGCTACAGCCTTTGCTGTCCTTCCGAATTGAAAGAACAGCATTTAAAACCCATTGAAAGTGAGGAAGGAAGGGGTGCTCAGTGGCTACAGCCTTTGATGCCCTTCCAAATTGAAAGAACAGTATTTAAATCCCATTGAAAGTGAGGAAGGAAGGGGTGCTCAGTGGCTACAGCCTTTGATGTCCTTCCAAATTGAAAGAACAGCATTTAAAACCCATTGAAAGTGAGGAAGGAAGGGGTGCTCAGTGGCTACAGCCTTTGCTGTCCTTCCGAATTGAAAGAACAGCACTTAAAGCCCAGTGAAAGTGAAGAAGGAAGGGGTGCTCAGTGGCTATACCCTTTGGTGTCCTTCCGAATTGAAAGAACACCATTTAAAAGCCCATTGAAAGTGAGGATGCAGGAGTGTGTGTGTGTGTGTGTGTGTGTGTGTGTCAATGTGCGATCATCTGCTCAGACAGTGGCATTTTTTACTGTACCTTTAAATAAATGGAGTGGGGGGGTTAATGGGCGATCGTCTGTGATCTCTTTACAATTTACTCTCTCTTTAAAATTTAAACCAAGCATGCAAGGGAGGAATGGGTTAAAGTAGAACGGTTCCCAGTGTAGAAATCCATTGCACAGGGTGATTTAATGCAGATATACACAAACCTACTTGCAGCTGGAATGGAAGTCTTTATTTTCACCTGGTGAGGCTGAATCTATTGAACGGGTGACTGACCCCTCCTCTCCTCCCTGAGCCTGCCCCAGTCACATATATTTCCGGTCATCACCAAGTACTGAGATATCACGTCCCAGGGTGTTTAGATGTATGATTTTCCGAATCCACCTGTGACTTTTTTAAAAAACTGGACAAACCGCAGGACTGAAAGTCCCGTGGGTTGTGTGATAAAAGGTGGCCCCCATTCCCAAAACCCTGTGCCCGACACAATGTACGTGTAAACAGCCAGTGCCCGACACAAATTCCTCCCACCACTTTTTCATCATGTAAACGGCACCTAGGAGATCAGGGTATGGATCCTGACTCAGCCATGGGAACCCACTGGGTGACCTTAAATCCACACTACACAAATAACCCAACTTGAAACTGGACTATTTGCCATGTCTCCTTCCTATTGAATCCTGGGATTTGTAGTTTTACAAGGTCCTTAGTCTTCTCTGCCAAAGAGTGCTGATGCCTCGCCGAACTACAAATCCCAGCATTCCACAGGAAGGCGCCATGGCATATAATCCAGTTTCAATCTGGATTATCTGAGTAGTGGGGATTTGGCCTTGTTACACTCTTTAAGCCTCACAGGAAGGCAATGGCAGCCCCCCTCTGAACAAACCTTGCCAAGAAAACCCTAGGATAGGGTCACTATAAGTTGGAGTCATCTTGAAGACACACAATTTGGGATGTAATTTATAGTTATAAGATATCCAGCATGTACACATTTTGAGCAAAATTATAGTGGGGGGCAGTGGGGGCACTAATGGGGGTGCAGAGAAGCTGAACCACACCAGGTGACACCAGCCTTTGTGATGCCACTGGGGCATATTTTTGTAGCCATAGGGAAAAACAAATTGTTCTATCAGTTGTTAGCTTCACAGTTTGGACGTTTAGTGTGTCTTTTGTGGTAAAGCTGTCACCAAACAAAGTTAGGGCCAAGCCACAGATCATGCTGAAGACTTGTGATTGGATTTCCTTTTTAAAAAACAATAATTTTTAAACAGGAAGAATGATATGTAAACCTTACCAAATTTCTTTTCCATAATCTTCATTCCTCCCTGCAACCTTCTGTAAATCCAGAGAAGAAGGGGAATTAAATCACAGCATTCAATCAAAATTGGATCCTCCTTTTAAAGGAAAAAGATCCAGTCCTTAAACCCTTGCATCAAAGTGTAACTTTACCTATTGCTACAACTAGAATTTCTCATTGATTGAAACACTTAGGACTTTTTCGGACGTTTAAAAAGCAATGCAAGCAGCCTCTTCAGCTTGCAAGGCTGCTGCGCTGCAAAGTGTCGGATGACGCTGCCCCCTGGCGGTACTGTTGCGGCACCGTGGGGAGAGTTGAGCATCATATTTGCTTGATTTTTACTCACGAAAGTTGATCGTGAGTAAAAATCAAGCAAATATGACGCTCAACTCTCCCCGCGGTACCGCAACAGTACCGCCAGGAGGGAGCGTCATCCAAAACTGACGCTTTGCAACGCAGCAGCCTCGCAAGCTGACGAGGCTGCTTGCGTTGCGTTTTAAACGTCTGAAAAAGTCCTGACTATTTCATGAATACAATACTAATGCTGATCTCTTTCATGCTACACAAATGTAGCAGTTTCATACCACTTCAACTGTTATGGCTACATTCAGTGGAATCCTGAGGTTTGCAGTTTGGTAAGGTATTTGAGTTCTTGGGCTGAAAATTTTAAATACTTCCCAGAACTACAAATCCCAGGGTTCTATCGGATGTGACCATGCCAACTGAAGTGGTATCCAACTGCTATGATTGTCTATGAAGTCACTATGCCTGGTGTCCCCCCTTCCCCTGACAGTGGCACCTGTTGCAGTTCGGCCTCTCCGCACTCTCCAGTGCCGCCACAGACAATTGTGTAGTGTGAAAAATAGTGGATACATCTGAACTGATTAAAAAGACCAGAAAGTCCCAGATTTTGTTCCTGTTTGTTGCAATTTTATTTTGGAGATCCATACGCAATTTTTTTACCCCACAATATTTTCTGTCAGTTCTTGATACGATCAGAGACTTTTTATACCAGCCCCCCAGGTAGGTTTATTTTAACCCAGCAGAAAATCAGAAAGAACAGGAACAAAATCTGGGGGTTGTCTAAATGGTGAAAATAATCCTAATAAAGTTTGCAGGGAATTCCTTTTGCCCTAATAAGATTCAATGATGATTTACCTTATTCTGAAGGAGGGGGGCCAAAAACTGTGTGTGGGGGGGAAGCATTCGTGGATTTTCCTGAGGTTTTTTTTTTTTTAATGCATGGAAATGTGCATTCCTGCTCATTTGGACATCCAATTCGCATCACATTGCATTCTTGGCAAGGGTGGAAGTGGAAAGCTGATTGGTTGGATGTGGCCGGGAGCACCATTTAGGAGTTTGCGTTGCCAGTCGCACACTCTTTTGCTGCACTGAGGTGAGCAGGGTTTTTTTTAAACAAAAGCTCACACTTGTGCGCTTTGATTTGCAGTTAAAAAAAATACTGTGCAGCGGCGACAACTTGTGGAGAATAATAAAGTAAGTAATTTACTCTTGGCTACCATCTTGATTCTCAGGTATGGCTGTGTGTGAACTTCAAACATGGATAGCTTTGCATACCAGCAATCTTGCCAAAGGACTGTGGAGACAAATGAACACTGTTGCAAATTTGCATTAACATGCAGCAATCCACATTATATCTTCTCGTCTAGATAAGCTTATAAAATGCTTATTATCACACCTCTCTTCATTCGCACGACTTTGCTCTTTTGGCAACCCACTGGTGTGATAGGTCCCTTCTCTTCAGTTCTAGGATAACTGTAGCATGAGGGACCCCGATTTTACTCCTCTCTCCCCCTTGCTGTTCTGAAGCAGGGGCAGCAGTGGAACAATAACAATATTGGCAGGTATTGACGGCCATCAATTGAAAGTGGCACAACAGTCATGACTAGAATGGGAAGCAGCAACAGGATAGCCACAACGTCATTTGATAAGTACTGGCCAAATTCATTACTAACCTGCTGAAATTCAGTTTAGCAGCCTTGTGTAATAAAGTCCTACTTGAGAAGATCCTATGTAGGATGAGTGGGGAAGATCGCTCTCTGCCTGGTACAGTTCTGCTTTTCAGAGTAGGGGGTTTGCCATTTACCGGCAGGCCGTTTTGCGGCCCAGCTGGCCACCCCCCTTTTGAGCCCTCTGGGAATCCCCCTCACCACGGGGGTGGGGTGGGGAACGGGTGGCCATATAGCAGATGCCCTGGGGGCTGCCATGGGTCCCTGTCTCCTTTCCAGCACGTGCTGTGGGAGGGGCAGCGGCCAATCAGGATGGGCCTGCCCAGCCCTGATTGGCTGCTTTGGCGGCTAGAAGGCAGGTCATCCGGCTGGGCTGTGGAGCAGCTGGATGACATGGAGGGGGCTGCGATGGAGCTGTTAAAGGCATCTCCGTTGCGGCCTCTCCAGCAGTCGGGCTCCTCAGAGCCAAAAACCCGCCCACCCTCCTTTAGGGTATAGGAAATATGCCATGTTGCAGTTTGCGGGGTGGATGCCATGGGTCATGATAAGGGCATGAGGTCAAGGGGTCTCCATCAAGTGCAAGTTCAAGTCCAAGTTCAAGGGAGACCCCTCCTCTAGTTGCTAACAGTTCCTTGTTTTCAGGGGAGCAGAGAGAGTTGGGCGGACGGCTTGGCCATTGTCTCTCTCCTCCATGGGAGTTGGGATTGACCGATATATAGCCATTGACTCACATGGGTGGGTCAATGAGGAGATCACGACCCATGCATTGCCGCTAACCATTTAGCTTGCAAGTTGTGGCCATTTATTGCCAAACAATGTCTTTACTAATCTGTATTTAACCATGTTTTTTGAATATGTAATCAATACAATTATTACAAAAGATACAGTATGTGAGTGTTATTTAGGAGGGCGGAGGGGGCTGTACGGTCTGGGTCCGCAAGTTGGTATTGGGTGAAACCAACCATCTTGTTCGATATAAGGCAGCTTTTGTATCTTTGTATACTGGAAATACTGCTGTTTTTGCAGAGGTGATCCTTTGAATTTTATTTTTTTAATTAAATATTAAAATGCAACTAAAACAAAATTATAATATTAAAACACAATTGGATTAAAAGGGATTAGAAAAGTAGAGCACCCATTCACTTTAAAGCTAATTCCTTAGCAGCCAGCCAATTGGCAAAAGACAACTAGAATGAATAGGGTTTTGCTTGCTAATGGAAGGCCATCAGGGGGTCTCTGCCTAGCCTCCCTTGGAAGGGAACTCCACACCTTGGGAGCAGCTACCAAGAGGGCCTTCTTGTGTATCTTTACTAAATGTGGCTCTAAGGATGGCAGGACCAAAGCAAGCACCCTGCCCTCTTCACCAAGGATCTTAAAACCTAGGCAGGTTGGTATGGGAGAATATGGTTTTTCAGATAGCCACAACCTGAAATGGGTTTTTAGGGTCCTTAATTTGTTATTTGTGTGTGTATATGTTGATGCAAAAATGCATTTCTGTTTTTGTTTTCTTAGAGATGCCCACATCTGTGTCCCAGAAGGCAGCCAACCAATTTCGATTCCTCCTTTGATGAGTTCTGATACCTTCAGAAGCTCTTGCTTATTCATGGCAGGTGGTTGTAGATTTCAACCTGCAAGTTCTTAGTGCTATTCCTTCGACAAAAATATTGATTGGTGCTTTACTGGCTCAGTTTCTTCTGTGGCCTTTCAGCTTAGGAAGATCATCTTGGCATTTACTTTTACAAGCCAGGAAAACAAAATGTGTCTTCTGTGTGTTTCATTACAGGACGGTTTCTTAAACCTGTTTCTTTTTAGTAGATGAAAGAAAATGAAAGTGCATGATAGTGCTATCCAGATGCTTAAATAAAATTCATATAACATTGGTTTAATAATGTCAAGATAAATAGTTCTATCCTATACGTAATGATTTTTTTTATAATTTCAACCAAACTTGAAGGGATTTTTGTCTTTTAAAATGTGAATTTTCTGTAGCGTCTTTGTAGGAATTATCAAATGTTACTTCCCAATCTATGGCTTCCTCAAAAGGTCAAAATTAGTAGACTAAAGTAAAGGTTTGTGACAACAGATCCTCATACTTATTGTCAGTTTCTGATAAAGCAAACCCTCATTCCGACCTAAGGCAGTTTGAAACGGGATTATTTTCCATGGCTCCTTCCTATGGAATCCTGACACTCAGTTAAATGGCACTCATTTAACTCAGCAGGGAGGAGAAGGCTGAATCATGCCTTTCACAGTAAATTCAGGCAAAAGCAAACTGCTGCAGCCTCTCCTAGCTTGTTCATAGAATCAGGAGGTGGAAGGGACGACAAGAGCCATCTAGTTCAATGCCTCATTCATAACTCATTAATAACTTTTGCCATTCGGACCACACTCAGAAGTCGTTTAGCCACATGTCTCCTGGTTTTCATCTTTAAACTTGCTACTGCCGTATGCTTCTACTGTCTGCTATCTGAGGTAACTTCCTCGCTCTGCCTAATGGTGGGAGCAGCCCCATTCCAAAGGCTTACAACATAATCTCCTCTGTCTTCAAGAAGGCAACCAGGAGTCTTACTTAATGTTTTTCAGAGCACAAGTTTAAGAAGATGTGTCCCGTGGGCCTAAAAGTGGTCAACATAGCTTTTCCCTAGAAAAAGTTTCCAAATTTTCCAAAAGACTAGAACTATACACAACTTCTTCTTATGTCCACACCTGGAACTATAGCTTGGAAACAAGCTGGGTTGCAAAATCCCACTATCGGTTCATATTCTCGCTTCTTTGGAAGCCATTAACCATAGTTTCCCAGTTGGGGTATAATGGAAAACCACAATCAGTTGTGGTTTCTGATTTGTTTCCCTGTTCTCCCAAAAGGAGGAGCCAAGCAGCTGTGCCCATTCATATATATTATCTTATTAAACCAAGATCTTGATGATCCAAAGGCAGCCATTGTCACAGAGGGCTTCAAGGAAAAGTTTGCTTAATAAAATATGGAAGCAATTATGCTGTCCACAAAGATATTTCAATTTGTGTTTGCATGAATGCCAAGCCATATAAAAGCTCATGGTGAAAAGCTTTTTTAAAAAAATACCATATGAGTGCTTGTCTGTTCTCAAAGGTTTTGATAACCTCGTAGATTTTGATTATCTGCGAAACAGTCATCTAACCCACCCAATGTTATTCCCCAGAGCCCTTGGCTAATGTAATGACTGGCTGAATGTTTCAGAAGGAATACTTGCTGTTCAGCTCTGTTCATTTCTCTAGTGCATTTTGCTAATTGTCTAAACAAGAACCAGATGAGCAGAGCACCTCCTATATATACTGAAATGCATCTTTCAGTGTTTATAAATCCCATTACGGCTTTAGGAATGTAAAGATATAAGTAACTATGACTTTTATATGATGTTTTCTTAGGAGGTCTGTGTCACAGAATGGAATGTTTTAAGGGGAGAATATTGCAGATTATTACTGGTATGACCTAGTCGCTGAGAAACATTATGCATAAACCCACACCAGTCATTGTGAAATAACTTTTTTTTTTTAAAAAAAAGCTACTTGGGCCACTCCAGGTTTTAATGCTTCAGGAGAACTCAAAGATATAGGCTTCTGTCTGCTCCTGCTTCCCTTCCCCTCTATGCAGGGAAAAGAACAAATAAATAGTGTTGCAGTGTCATATTTATTGGACTGTGACATCTCTAACAATCCATGCTGTCCCTGGGAAGAAAAAAAAAATAGATGGTGAAGATTGCACAGAGCAAATAGGCTCCTCAGGCTGGTCCCAGCTAACCCACAAAAGAAGAATGACTGCTTTCAAATATCTGCAGAAAAGCCAAGACCAACCCAACTGTCCAGTCAACCCAAGCAAACATCTGTTTTGTTAGATGGTGGCGCAGTGGTTAAATGGCAGTACTGCAAGCCACAAGGTCATGAGTTTGATCCCAGAGGGTACCAAGGTTGACTCATCCTTCCATCCTTCTGTAGGTTGGTAAAATGAGTATCCAGCTTGTTGGGGGCAATTAGCTAACACCTTGTAAACTGCTTAGAGAGTGCTTAGCACTATAAAGCGGTAAAGAAATATAAGTGCTATTGCTAATGCTAAATGCTATTTTAGCCTGCATTAATAGAAACCTAGGACATTTTCAGACCACAGTAGTCATAACGCGCAAGAAGACTCTGGGAGAGGTACGCCGCTATCGTGTGGCAGGGGGTCCATTTCGGATGCCGCCGTCCCTCGTCCGTGTCACTTCCGTGTTCCATTGAAGGCAACCGCGTCATTTTTTATTCAAGGACAACTTCCGGCATCATCCGAAATGGACCCTCTGCCACACGATAGCGGCGTACCTCTCCTGGAGTCTTCTTGCGCGGTAAGACTAGTCTGAAAATGTCCATAGTTTCCAAGTTGAGGGAAGTAACACTCCTATTATATTTTGCAGTGGTCAGGCCTCATCTGGAGTACTGCATTCAGTTCTGGGTGAATTTTAAGAAGGATATGGACAAGTTGGAGCAGGTTTAGAGAAAGGCAACAAGAACGATAAGAAGTATGGAAGCAAAACATAAGAGGAAAGGTTGAAAGAACTGGTTATGTGTTGTTTGGTGAAGAGAAGACTGAGGGATGACATACTGTATTTGCCATTTTTAAATACCTCAAGGGCTGTCACAGAGAGGAGGGGGCAGGCCTGTTCTCTGCTGCTCCAGAGGGTAGGACCAGGTCTCATGGCCTGAAGTTACAGGACAGTAGATTTTACTTGAACATTAGAAGGGACTTGTTGACAGTAAGAGCAGTTCAGCAATGGAACAAAATGCCTAGAGAGGTGGTGGGGTCATTTCTGCACATCTTTAAAAAGAGGCTGGACAGCTAACTGCTGGGAATGCTCTAGCACAGTGTTTCCCAAACTTTGGTCTTCCAGGTGGTTTGGACTTCAACTTCAAGAAGCCCCAGCCACCTTGGCCAACAATCAGGAATTCTGGGAGCTGAAGTCCAAAACATCTGGAGGACCAAAATTTGGGAATCATTGGAGAGCCTGCGTTGAGCAGAGGGTTGGACTCAATGGCCCATGAGGCCCGTTCCAACTCTGTGATTCTATGCTTCTATGATTATCTCTTTTACATAATACTTTGCACACATCTTTGTGTGATGTACAGAGAACACACGCTCACATGCAATCAATAAATTGCTTTATTGACATGGACTCATGTGTCAGGAACATTGGCAAAGCCGAAACTGAATTACAGACAAGCAGGACTGTAGATAAAGCACCCAGCGTGAGAAATGCAGAAAAGGGAGGTCACTACAGGCAAGAGGGAGGGAGATGGGGGAAGAAGATGTTTGAAGATGTCTGCACCTGGCCTCAAAGGCCTTGAGCTGGCGTTCCCATGCCTACCAGGCGGGCTGGCCTCACGCCAAGACATTCCGGGGCCTGAGAAAGAGCCAGGCCCGAACCAGCTATATGTCAGGGTCCTCCATGAACTCCACTTCAACACCCAGAATTCAGGGATGAGCCTGACACTTTGTACCCTTTCCAGTATTTCTTCGACATCTTTCCTCTTCCCAGTTAGCATTTCAGGGTGATCAGCCTAAATCTTCAGGCCCACATGAAGATCCTTCTTTTGTGAAGGTATTTCTCTTTCTGTAGAAACATTCACCCCAGAAAGGTCCAAATTACCACACCTTTTGGCCTAGAGCAGGGATGGAGAAAGTATGCATACACCCATTAGGATCCCTAAATGTGGTCCTTGGGACCCCCAGAAACCCCCACAGACCCCCAATTTTTTAAAACAAAGTGGGGACCAATTTTCAGGCAATATTTTTTGCCCCAAACTGGCCAAAACTGCCTAAAAATACAGAGGTTTGCTTCCCTTATTTATTTCATTTCTTTTGTTTGCCACCTTTCTCCCAAGATGGGACCCAAGGTGACTTCCCTAAAGCAACAGATTAAAAATACAATATATACAATTAAAATATTAAAAAAAATCAGATTAAACCATATAAAACCTAAAACATACCAAATCAAATGAGCCCTGCTGCTTATATGTTAAAAGGCTGCTTGAGAGGAAAAATCTTTGCCTGCCAGTGAAAAGAAATTAGGGAGGGGAATGGACCCCACTCCCTGCATAGTTGCCCACCCCTGGCCTTGAGTTTGGAAACATTACTTTTTGAACTACAGCTCTCCAAAACCCTTCAATGGTCATGTTGGCTGGGAGGTTCTGTCAGTTCTAGTTCAAAAAAAAAAAAAAAAAAGAGTAACATTTCCAAACTCTGTTTCACCTGTTAATTTCGTTTAACTTCTAGTTTGAATCATGGGTGTGCACCATCTTTCAAGACTACGTAAAGAAAAACTTTTGGAATTTCAGCAAGATGGTATCTGATGTCCTGCATCATGTAAAAGTATCTTGTCTGTCCAATATGCCTATTGTTTTTTCAAAGTGAATGGAAGTCACTGAAACTGGAAGTACAATAAAACGCAAGGCTTATCTACATGGGCAATATACCTAATCTTGCCCCCTCATCTTAGAGCCCTGCTGTTCTGACAATGCAGGGCTTGTGCCCCGTTTTGCCCCCAGGCAGTTATCATGACCTCTGGGGCAAATGTAGGGCTAAGATGGGGGAAAGACAGGTAGGGCCTGTTACAGCATTTAAAAAAAAATTGCTGTAATTCATTCCCACTAGCAACAACAGATCAGGCCCCGCATGACCACAGGAGTCCATTCCAGCCTGCTGGCCCTTCACTGCAGCTGCCGGTCTGCCATCGCTCTTCCGAAGCAAGAAGGAGTCCCGCAGCATGTGACCACGGCTGGTCACATATTGCAGGCTGGCTTCCAAGTTTCTGGGAGAGTGAGGGAGATTGTGGCGGCGGCAGCAGCAGCAATAGGCTGGCATGCCCATTTGGGCTTCCTCCCGTTTCGTGGTAGTAAAGGGAAGGAACTGGCCTGATGCGTGGGCAGGATATGCTGGTGGGGAGGTGGCATATCCTGGTCTGTGTAGATGAACCCACAGATACTTTTTGGGTTAAAATTCCAGTGAATGCATGTTTTCCTAGGTATGGATGAGCAGAGCTGCTTTAGTTTTCCAACTCTATATCAACTTGGGCAATTAAATCTCGTTTTCAGCAAGGGTAGGTTTTTCATCTGCATAGCACATGGGATCTACACTTTAGTTGTTGTTGTTTTTTTCTTTATCCCCTATGGTGCATTTTATGACACAGCTGGAGAAGATGGGAACCATATTGCTGACTACCAGTCTTTTGCAGTCATCGTTGCAGCCTCTTTGATCATTGTAGTCAGTGTTCAGGTAAAAACACATGAAACAAAACTCTGAATATATGTTCCTTCCCTAATTTTGAAGCACCTTATTTGTCTCAATGTAGCCCATTCTAACAAAGTATTGAAACTCCTCATCCCTACCTGCACATCTGGATGTAGGAACTTGATAAAATGAAAATCAGAATGTATGGAGCGATTGTGCGCTGAGGTGAGGAAACAGCCTTTTTCTGTTTATTTAAGCGGTAAGATCGTACTTCCTCACCTTGGATTTGCTTTTTTTTTAAAAAAAAAAAATACTGTTCAATGGCAGCAACTGGTGACCATAAAAACACAAGTCATTCACTCATGTCTGCCATCTTGATTCACAGGCATGCCCATTTGAACAACAAACATGTATGGCTTTGCATGCCTGCAATCTTGAAAAAAACCCATGGAGACAAATGAAAGCTGCTGCAAATTGGGATTACTGTGCATAAATCCACATTTTATTGCCTTGTATAGATGAGCCCGTGAAATCTTGAAATCCAGGGAACATTTGTGGTAGCCATGTGGGCCATGCAGCAAAATACAACAAAATCCAAATTCTTGCAAAATCCTATTGCTTTTTTTAAATTTTGGATTTTGTTGTATTCAGCAAGAATATGTGTCTCATGGGTCCTTTAACTGTTTTCCTGCAGTATAGCATATAGTATGGCCAGGGCAGCATAGTATTGGAGGATGTCATTTATGAGGAAGCCTTCTTGCGCAAGGCACTGCCAGGAACTGCTAAGCCCCAGATGGACTATGCTAATGTTAGAGGATAACTCTTGTCATTTCAGACAGTAGATTTGGTAGCCAAGTGTGAGCAACAGGAAGCAAAGATGTTTTCTTTAAAAAGGAGAGGATCCTAAGGGTGAGAAGCTTCTCATTCCATGTGAAGCCTTGAGATAAACAAGTTGATGTCACTAAAAACAGCTGGGGAGGGGAGAGTTTGCTGGAAACCCTCCAGAGCAAAGGTAATTTTCATTATCCAAACCTTGGATGATGCTTCCTTAAACAACTCCCAGTCTTTCTTTGGTTATGTGCTCAGCATTTCCACTTACACTTTGATCCCTGGAGCGCTAGAAAGTGCATATTCAACCACATCCCAAGACAAATGTAAATAACCAGAAAGGTCCAAACAGTGTCTGAACAGCTCTCTTTCCACTGTGCAGTAACCATCATGACACAGGACCATCACAGGGACCATTCATTTGTTCCTTTCCAATAAACCAGACAAAGAAACTAAAAACAAACCCTAGCACAACCTCCCTTTCCCCCATTTTCTACATGCATCTCCATTTTGAGATAACAATTGTATTACAGACCTTGTAGTCCACCTGGAGCGGGGGGAATCCTGGTTGGGGGAAGGAAATTTAAAACAACAAAAATAATATTTTGAATGTGCCAATAACAAAATGTGCTCCAAAGTATCAGTGGTGAGGACATTTATGTCATTCTCTATAAATCCCATGCCCATTTTGAAAATAAATATTTCATTCTCAGCAGACTGGAGGAGGGCAAATGTTGTCCCCATCTTCAAAAAGGGGAAAAAAGAGGATCCCAACAATTATCGTCCAGTTAGTCTGACATCAATACCAGGGAAGATTCTAGAGCAGATCATTAAACAGAGAGTCTGTGAACATTTAGAAGGCAATGCCATAATCACAAAAAGTCAACATGGGTTTCAGAGTAACAAGTCGTGCCAGACTAATCTGATCTCTTTTTTTTTATAAAATTACCAGCTTGGTAGATGAAGGGAATGCTGTGGACATCGCATACCTTGATTTCAGTAAGGCCTTTGACAAGGTTCTCCATGACATTATTGCAAACAAGCTTGTAAAATGTGGGCTAGACAAGTTAACTGTTCAATGGATTTGTAATTGGTTGACTGGCCGAACCCAAAGGGTGCTCAGCAGTGGCTCCTCTTCGTCTTGGAAAGATGTGACCAGTGGGGTGCCACAGGGTTCTGTCCCAGGCCCAGTGCTATTCAACATCTTTATCAATGACTTGGATGAGGGAATTAGGGGCATACTTATCAAATTTGCAGATGACACCAAATTAGGAGGAGTAGCTAATACCCTAGAGGACAGGATCAAAATTCAGAATGACCTGGATAGACTGGAGAGCTGGGACAAAGCTAACAAAATGAAATTCAATACGGAGAAATGTAAAGTACTGCACCTAGGGTGGAAAAATGAAATGCATAGATATAGGATAGGAGAGACCTGGCTGAACGAGACTACGTGCGAAAGGGATCTAGGAGTCCTAGTAGACCACAAGTTGAACATGAGTCAACAGTGTGATGTGGCAGCTAAAAAGGCCAATGCGATTTTGAGCTGCATCAATAGAAGTATAGTGTCCAGATCAAGGGAAGTAATAGTGCCGCTCTATTATGCCTTGGTCAGACCTCACCTAGAATACTGTGTCCAGTTCTGGGCACCACAATTCAAAAAGGATATTGACAAACTGGAGCGTGTCCAGAGGAGGGCAACTAAAATGGTGAAAGGTCTGGAAACCATGCCTTATGAGGAGAGACATAGGGAGCTGGGTATGTTTAGCCTGGAAAAAAGACGGTTAAGAGGTGATATGATAGCCCTGTTTAAGTATTTGAAGGGGTGTCACGTTGAGGATGGAGCAAGCTTGTTTTCTGCTGCTCCAGAGACTGGAACACGGAGCAATGGATGCAAGCTCCAGGAAGAGAGATTCCACCTCAACATGAGGAGGAACTTTTTGACAGTAAGAGCTGTTCGGCAGTGGAACACACTCCCTCGGAGCGTGGTGAGGTCTCCTTCCTTGGAGGTCTTTAAACAGAGGCTGGATGGCCATCTGTCAGGGATGCTTTGATCGTGATTTCCTGCATGGCAGGGGGTTGGACTGGATGGCCCTCGTGGTCTCTTCCAACTCTGCAATTCTATGATTCTATGATTCTATGTAGTGAAGTAATTAACAACAATTTAACAATGGAAATGTTTTCAACTATTAGTGTTAATGGGGCTTACTGCACTTCAAAGTAAAGCAGCAACACAGCAGGAAGAGTCCGTCTTCCGTGCTGCCTTACCATATGACATCATCGTTCTTCTGGTATTCTGCCATTCTGGTCTTGTGGGAGACCGAGGTAAAACCACACCTTTTGCTAATGTTTATTTTTTTTCCGGTTAGCAAAAAGATGCAGCTTTACCTCTGTCTCCCTCAGGACCAGAATGGAAGAATGACGATGTCGTGCAGTAAGGCACCATGGAAGATGGAACCATCTGGCTGCACTGCCGTTTTCCTTCAGAGTACGGTAAGCTCCAATATCCATTTCCCCCTTCCCAATGTCTAACAAGTCTCTCTCTCTCTCTGGCTTTCTTCGCAAATGAAGATTCAGGAAGGACTCATCCTGTGCCTTCTGCAAGCATGCTGATGATTAAAAAGACCAATCTGAGATAAACAAGTCCGGTCGCAGGAAGCACAGCAGAAGGTCTCCTTGGGTGATGTTTCTGGGTTGTGATTCTTTCTGCATTGTTGTTTTTCTTCAAGACTTGTTCGGCATGTATTTAAACTTAATGATCCAAGCTCTGGATTTGACTCAGAGGGAACAAACCAGAGGATGGGTGCTAGCCACTTTCGGAACTCAGAGGCTATGGTAAACCAACTGTGGAGCAAAGCTCTACGGTTTATTTAATTTGTTCCACTGCACATGGGAGCAGTTGATCACCAAGCACCAGTATGTTGCTCATATATGGTCCCAAAAGTTTGTCATGTGAGTTCCATAGCTTACTTACGAACTGCTGTCATCTGGAACTGGAAATCCCTTCATCATCATGCTTCTTATGTCTTAGGACATATCTACAGCATAAATTATATGGTATAACCCTGGAAGCTATATTTCTGTGAGGGAGGCTGTGTACATTCCTTGCTGCAAGTCATAAGTGGTTCCTAACACAACACACTGTGTGTGTGTGTGTATATAGATATATGTACTCTTCTGTGTTTCTTCATAAATTTTAAGAGACAGAAAATCTGGCTGTTCCCTACAGAAATGGAACTGACAGTGAGTAATTATGAGCAATCTGATGAGAAAAACAAACCCAGAATTCATTTCATTTTTCCTACCCCATGTGTTTCTCAATGCGTGCATTAAATCTATATCAAAATATTCCTCCGGATGATAAGTGGTATTTTGTATGATGTCAGATTTTTTCAATGTGGCCAAAAATATTGTTCTTCTATTTATTTGTTTAAGTAAGCATTTCTGTAGAGTTAGAAAAATCCAGACACTTTTCAACTAGAAAGATACGTTAACCCAAGGAATGGAACATAACTTAGGGCAACCCTTGACTGCAAACTATTCTTGTCCACATGGGTTCCCAATAAAATAAATAAATAAACTATTGTGTTAATATAAGAAATGCTTGGACTCTGTGGATCAGATAAATGTTTGCTTTGTGATTCTCTTGATTACTATGGTTTTAGTCATGCTGGTGATAACATTATATTTTATAAAGGTAGTTTTGGGTCCACCTTGGATCCAGGTATGTCTCAGTAAAAATATTTCATAAAAGTAACTTCTATCCTTTTATGTATGTACACCTCTTGAATCATAAGAAGATATAAAGGAATCCAGCTCACCTTTAAGACTAACTGTGTGGAAGACATTTCTTAGTATAAGCTTTCATGGATTCAGTCCATATCTTCACATGCCAGCAAGTATCGCAGAGATTGATGGATTTCCTCTGTTGTTATGCTGTTAATTTCTATCAAGTTGATTTTGACATATAGCAACTCTATGAGTGAGAGACCACCAAGACACCATGTTATTAACAGCTCTGCTAAGGTCTTACAAGCTCAATGCCATGGCTTCTTGATTGAGCCAATCTACCTGTAATGCAGCCTTCCTCTTTTTCCTGCTGCCTTCACCCTACCAAGCAGTGGCGGCATAAGGGAGGTGCGGAGAGGGCGAACTGCACCAGGTGACACCGTTGGAGGGAGGGGTGACACTGGTCTTAGAAATGGTATAGCTACCAAGTGTTATCATCTTTTCTAAAGGGTCATGTAATCTTGTGATATCTCCAAAGCACAATAGCCTCAGTTTAGTCATTTTGTCTTCTAGGGAGACTTCACATTTGATTTACTACCTAAATGTGGTGCCTTCCATTGTAGGAGTATTCTAAGAGGTCACCATGTTAGTCTGTTTTAGCTTAAGAAGACAGAAAGGAACCCAGAAGCACTTTTGAGACTTAGGAGATTTTCAGATGCGATTTTCAGCAGGATATATTGCAAAACAGCTCCGTTGCTGCTGCGCAGCAGGGGAGCTGTTTTGGACGATGCCGTCCCTCTGCCGAAACCCTCCGTGTCACTTCCGTGACAGAATGGAGGAAACAGCGTTGTATTTCATTCACGGGCAACAATCGTAAATGAAATACGACAAGGTTTCCTCCATTCTGTCACGGAAATGACATGGAGGGTTTTGGCAGAGGGACGGCGTCATCCGAAACAGCTCCCCCGCCGCGCGGCAGCAACAGAGCTGTTTTGCAATATATCCTGCTGAAAATCGCGTCTGAAAATCTCCTTAGTGGGAAGAAGAAATTTCTAGCATAAGTTTTTTGCAGACTCAGTCCACTTTATTAGATGCCCTTTGAACCATTTCACGTAGTCAGATATTATGATAGGATACCCATCATACTTGGCAAACTACTGCTGGATCATTTGAAGAGTCACCCATTTTGTGTACTTGGGCTCGCTGACAGTTGGGCAGCTCAAGGAGATCTGTGCAAGCCTTTGCTCATGGAGAGGATCTGTGGAGGACTTGGAACATCTGGAAAGAATATGTGCATCCAAAATTTACATTCACTTTTGTTATAGGAAAAGCGATGCAGAATAGCCGGATTGAGAGTGTGTGTAAGAAAACTTCAGAGACTCTTAAATGCCTTGGCTGTGAAAGCACTGTAAGATATTAAATGAATAAGTATGTAGAAGAAAAGAATTTGCTCCTGTTGCAAATTTGGAAATAATTACTATGGTTTTAACAGAAATACAGTAAATCTGACCATAAAGTAGAAGATAGTGACCAGGTGATCTGTATGCCTCTTGAGCCTGCTGTCCAGGTGCTAACAGATTTTAACATGACTTTAATATGTGTAACACTTGGAGAATATAAAGAGAAGGATTTTTAAAGAAGCTACAGTACCATTTGTTAGAGATGTGCCTGGAAAGTTTATTTGTAATTCTTCATTTAGGAAATTGCTGGACTTAATGAGCAAGATTATGTGTGATAAGGTCTACCGCTACCATTGCTTTCTAGCTTTGCTTTTATAAATGTATGAGTATCCTGAAATGTAGAGTCAGGTGTAGCAGTTCATAGCATCAACCTAAAGTGTTGATCAAAATGTGACACATTTAATTTATATGTGTACAGAAGTTACATTATATATTTGTGTGTGTGTGTGTGTGTGTGCGCGTAAGGAAGGCAGCACGGTGTAGTAGTTTGACCATTGGACTACGACTTTGGAGGCCATGGTTCAAATCCCTGCTTGGGCAAGTCACACTCTCTCAGCCTCCAAGGAAGGCAAAGGCCACCCCTCTCTGCACAAATCTTGCCAAGAAAACACCATAATAGGTTTGCCTAAGTCGGAATCAATGCGAAAGCACACAACAGCAAAGGAGTTGGCAGCTGTACGAAGGTTCTGGAAGAATAGTTTGAAGATGGGTACAGTATGACCGTATGAGTCAAACCCAATGGCAATTTTAAAAGAGGTGTCAAAGTTGCTGAACCTCTTTGGGGGGTAGGTTTCAGCACCTTGAAAAAAATTAAAAATTCAGACTAAAATCCAGAGCAGTTTCACCATCCCACTGACATGAAAGCCACAATTTGCTACTGTTCAAAAGTTGTACTGTTGCATAGTCACAGTTTCACTGCTTTCATTCGTTCTTTATAGCATGGTGGATTATGCACCTTGATTATTTAGGTTGGTGAATCAATTCATCATGATACAATTTCAGGTGCTGGAAGCCTGAAGAGGAGATGCAGACAAGTTTCAGCTACAAAATGTATAGACCTCACTTCTTGTTTAATGGCACCATGGTAAGCTAAAAAGTTTTGACCGTCAAACTCTGGATGTTAGGGCTCATCTAGATGCAACAGTTTACTGCGAGTGAATGCACATTTTTTTTCCTATTCATAGCAAAGTTGATTTGTCTCCACCATTTCTGTGCCTAATTGCATCCATTTGCATTCATAAACAGCAATTGAGCGAAAATGTGCAGTGATGCAAATTTGGACAGCCACATGTCTGAAAATGCGCATCTACGTGCATTTTTCAGGAAGCTTCAGGGTAAACTGCAAATCCTTTTACTGCATGATTTATCAAGTTTTTAGTCCCCCTCCCTCTGAATACTGTGAATCCCCTTTGGATCTTGTTCAGACAGATTGTATTCTCTGCAAATTCTAAGAGGAATATTTTCATTGTGCAGACAAGCTCTTAGTTACAAAAAATTCTGCAAATAGTCCTTAAAAATACAAAATCTTATTGTATGCATCTTTTTGGGAAGTGGGGGTTGTGGGGACATTAACCTTCGTTTAGTGGCTTTCAAGGTTTACTCAATGAGCAAGTTGCCATCACAAGGAAGTGTTGGGATTTTTCTAAGAGCATAGAAAAAGCTGCCTTATGATGAGTAAGGACATTATCAGATGCAGAAAAAATGCAGGATTACAACATCTGAGTTGTGTGAATGAGCCCTGCTATCGCACAACATGATCATCTTCGCTTTATTACTCCATGCTCCAGCTGCGAAAAAGGCGTCAGTTCTAATTGATGGAAGAAGCCGTCAATAGATCATCAACAGCGCTTTTTTCATGCTATTGACTGTGTGCAACAAAATGTCCCATTGTAATTGCGAGATTACAATGTGAATGGGCAGCCCTCAGCGAGAGAACATCCAGGTGAGAACATGAAAACGAAGCATAGGAATCTCTTTTTATGAACTGTCCCATTCAGTTTGCATGTTTTAATGTCTGTTTCAGTGCTTGTATGCTCATTTACTTTGTTCATTAAGGTTTTTTTTTTTTGAGTTTTAAGCATGCTCACATCTTCTTGCTAGAACCGCTGAAAACAAACCCATGCCAAATTGCAGACGTAAACTCCCATTCTTAAAGTGCTAGTAATGGTCGTGCTATAATTCCGTGGTGTTTCTTTCGAGTGACATGTGATAATAAGGGCTACAATGCCATGATGTTTCTGCTATCCTCATTTGCGAATTGCAGCTTTTTTAGATGCTAGTCTGATAATGTCCTAAGACTGCCTAGCCCATGATTGTGCACACTGACATTCAGAAGCTCTGCAGAATTTGAGGGACCAGTCATTCCTAAAACACCAAGGCCACACCAGAGTTTCCTGGAAGGTCTGGAGTAACCTGCAGGTTTTCTTAGGTTGAATTAAAGGCTAAAAGAGGTGGTTTTGCTATGGAACTAGCCGTACATAGTCTGGACTGATTGTACCACGTTTAAGATAAGTGCGGGTGAGCTTCACGCTTGGCAGGTGTGGTGCTGAAATCCAGGCCAGAACAGTCCAAATTTCACGCGCTGCAGCTTCAGGCCAAAGTAGTCCAAATCCCATCTGGATTTTTACCACCCACCCCCACCCATGTAGTCATGCCCCCCCGTGTAGTCATGGGATTTTCTTAGCAATATTTATTCAAAGGAGGTTTGGCATTGTTATCTTCTGAGGCTAAAAGAGTGTGACTTGCATAGGGTTACCCAGTAGGTTCCCATACCAGAGCAGGGATCTGAACCCCAGTCTCCCCGAGTACTAGTCCAAGACTCAAACCACTACACCACACTGGCCCTTAGATTGCAACGGAGTCAGGAGTGGGAATCATGGAACTCTCCAGATGTTGTAGGACTGCAAGTCCCAGCAACCCTAACCAGCATAGCCAAAAGTGAAGAAAGCTGAAAGCTGCCATATAACAATACCTGGAGCACTGCATGATTTTTAGCTTTGCTTTATATAAATAAAATGCCCACTCAGTTTCAAGTTTTACAGAATTGCTTGTGCACATACTTTGGTAATGCTATGGGGTTTGCTAAATGTGAAATAGTTTAGATTCTTGTTATGTCTTCACCTGGGCCTGACTTGGCTCATAACTACTGATGGACTTTTCCTCCATGAACTGGTATCTCTCTGGCTTTTCTTCGCAAACGAAGATTCAGGAAGGACTCATCCCGCGCTTTCTGCAAGCGCGCTGATGACTAAAAAGGCCAATCCGAGATAAACAAGTCCGGTTGCAGAAAGCACAGCAGAAGGTCTCCTTGGGTGATGTTTTTGGGTTGTGATTCTTTCTGCGTTGTCGTTTCTCTTCAAGACTTGTTCGTCGTGAGTTCTCAAATAAGGCTGCAGCATTGTGGATAGTGCGTCTCCATGCCTCCCGATGTGAGGCCAGGGCGGACCACTGTTGGTGATCAATTTGGCCGAGCCTGAGATGTTGTTTCAGAGAGTCTTTGTATCGCTTTTTTGGAGCGCCCCTCTTACGCTGACCCGTGGGGAGTTCACCGTAGAGTAGTATTTTTGGGAGGCGATGGTCCTCCATCCTAGAAACGTGCCCTGCCCAGTGCAGCTGTGTTCACAATATCATGGCCTCAATGCTGGTGATCCCGGCTTGCTCAAGGACAGCAACATTCGTCACATAGTCAGTCCAGTGTATATTTAGGATTGTGCGTAGACAGCGCTGATGAAAGCGCTCGAGGAGTCGTAGGTGGTGGTGATAGGTGACCCATGTTTCAGATCCATAAAGAAGGATAGACAGTACGATGGCTCTATACACACTGATTTTTGTGCTTTGCCTCAGGTGTTTATTGCTCCAGACTCTTTTATGAAGTCTTCCAAATGCACTATATGCCTTTGCTAATCTGTGATCGATCTCTTTGTCAATCTTGGCATCTGAGGAGATGATGCTTCCCAGGTAGGTGAACTGCTGAACGGACTTGAGCACAGATTTGCCGACGGCAATGTGGGGATGGTGGTGTTCGTCCTGTGGTGCAGGCTGGTATAATCCCCCTTTAAATAATTTGCTGCTGTAGAATACACAAAATGGACGTCTTGCTTAACTGAACCAGCCTTTCAGCTGAAAAGTTTCTCTTCTTTCCTTCCTATGCAGCAGTAGTAGCACAGTCTTCCCTTCTCCCCCACCCCACTAAAGTTAAAAGGGACATTTTCAGAACGGGCTCCAAAGACGACTACTCACATGATGTTTTCCTGGCCTAGAGACAATCTCTGTGTTGGAAGAACATGCACCTTGTCACTCCTGAAGTGTTGTGTGTTTATTTTGTTGTAAGTACACAGATGACCATGCCAGTGCACTTGGAGACTCCCTTTGTTTGCACATTTCATAGCAAAATAAACATGTCAAAAGTATCCGTCTACTTGTCCTATTGTTTTTCCTTATGCTGACATTATCTCTTTGTAGGAAAAACTTCATATAGGAAGCAGCTATACTGTATGCCAGAATCTGCAAGGTATTAGATTGGATACAGGGAGGTTTAGCAAGAGCATTGGGTGCATCTAGACTGTAGAAATAATGCAGTTTGATACACTTTAAGTGCTGTAGCCCCATCCTATGGAATCCTGGGATTTGTAGTTTTACAAGATCTTTGGCCTTCTCTGTCAAAGACTGCTGGTGCCTCATCAAACTACAAATCCCAGGATTCTTTTGGATGGAGGCATGGCAGTTAGAGTGGAGTCAAACTGCATTATTTCCAAAGTGTAAATGCACCACTGTCTCCTTTTGCAATTCATACATGGCCTTCCAATATGTAATTAATGCTCAGATAGTTTAAAGACTTGTATCTCCTGTTCAGTGCTTGTCCCTAAAAATAAGAGTTGCTGGATGGTTAACCCAACCTGGAAAATGCCAAAAATTTGGATGCTGGCTGCAGCTATTAAGCAATGAGAGAATTTTTTTAAAAAATACATGTTATAAAAACACTGTTGCCTTCTTTTCATCCCACTGATCCTGAAACTTAAGCAAGTTCAGATACCGTTAGTACTTGGATAGGAGGAATACCAGGTGCTGCATGATATATTTCAGAGGAAGGCAAAACACCCCAGAATATTCCCAGCCTAAGAAAACTCTATGGATTTCTTGGGGGTTTCAAAAAATCGACAGGCAATGTGAAGGCACACACAGTAGAAAAAGTATTTCTGCTAAATTCATGTTATACAAGCCTTAGCATCCTGCACTGGAAAACTAACACATATTAAGCTCAGAAACCAGTGCTGTTCTGCTTTGGTGTTGCCACTCATCTGTAATTTCTGTGGATTGCATGTCATCTAGGAGCTCCAATCATCATAATTTGAAAATTATGGACATTTCCCCGCCTTCAGGAAGGCAGGACTGTGTGTGTCCAAATAAACATTAGTCAGTCTTGCCTGCAGTTTCAAAAACATGGGTTTGATTAAAAAGGGCTTCTGGATGTGGCAGTGAGTAAATGCATGCATGTTTAAAATGCGAGCTGTAACAAGAGCAACAAAATGCTGCAGTGTATTAACTCCCCTGCCCCAGAACGCTCCTGTTCAGAGTGCCAGCCAGCTAGCCATGCCCTCTTTTTTTGGACTGAGATTGAGAGGGTGCTTTAAAAACAAACAAACAAACAAACAAACACCCAAGTTGCTTCAGCTTCCTAGCACTGTTTTTCATTCTTATGGAAATGTCTGACCCTTAAAGACTGACCAAATATCATAAAGATTAATATGAGCCAAATCCACACTGTACACATAATCCAATTTGAAACTGGATTATTTACCATGGCTCCTTCCTATGCAATCTTTGGCAGAGAAGGCTAAAGACTTTGTAAAGGCCTCTCAGTGGGCTTCCATGGTTGAACAATGATTCAAATCCTGGTCTCCCACAGAGTTCTAGCCCAACACTCAAACCACTACATTACTCTGGCTCTTGTCTCCCCTGCCCCATACCCATTTGATACTCTTCTTAGTTTAACAAGCCTCTTGATAATCTTACATCCTCCAAGACCATTTTCCACTCCTGTTTTCTTCAAACATATAGCTGTAATGTTCTGGAGGGTTTTAAATTTTTTTTAAAAATCAGTGTTATGGTCCAAGTATCACCATAAGTCAACAGGCAACTTGAAGGCCCATATACACATACCTTAGTTAATGAATTAGATCTGTTCTTGGGGATTACCTCTTTAACAGAAAAATTGGTGCCTGAGGCAGAAATAACCTGGGAAAGGAGCACTGGCGAAACGGAACCAGCACGAGAGCATAATGACACAAGGATGACGTCATGTGAAAAACAAGCCCTTTAGCAATCTCCTGGCGTCATTGTCACGGCATATTTACAGTGTCTGATAATCTCCTTATTGTTGTGTAGTTTTAATCCGTGGTTGGTTGAATCCATGGATCCTGAGCCTGCAGATACACTGGACACGATGTAATTATTTTTCAAAAGTAAATTTCTGGCCTCTGCCCAGGCCGGTCCTTAACGTAACATGGCCCAGGTTGCCCTATCGGTCATGGCAAGGAGACTTGGAAACGTGAGGCCTGTGGGCAGTCTTCCAGTAGGCCCTGGTGTGTGTTGCTGTTAAAGTCTCCATGCTGTCAGTGCCAAATGGAATGTGCCTTTCAGATCACATGGAGCTTATTTATAGACCACAGAAACTGCCCTCCTTCCCTTAGCCAGCGAGCTGCAAACGTGAAGGTCACTAAACAGGCAGTCCCTCGGGGCTGCCCTTTTGTGTTTCATGGGGAACAGAGCAAACTCCTAAGGACACCAACCTCAGGTCAGTTTTTTCACTGGTTTTTCTTCAGTGTGTGTGTCAAGGCCCTGAATTATTCCCCTGAGCCTGATGTTCCTTGCCTTAAGTGTTCTGAGAAATTGCACCTTGAACTCTTTCTTTCCCCCTTAGAGTCCCTGCCCTTGTACAGGCGAGCAGCTGACTTGGTACAGGAGAGGGAGGCCCAAATATCATCTCACTGAAGGTGCCCAAAATGAATCACTTTCCCCAACTTTGGAAAAAAGGTAAAAGGGCCTTTAAATGAATCTCCAGCTAGGGGGAACTGGAAATGACAGAATCTTCCATCTGATCCTTAGAGATGTGTCAGGACTGACAAGAACTTCCTTAATATAAGCAAAGCATCTCATTTTAATCCCCGAGGAAAGCTCAGCCCTGAACTAGGTGGGTATTTGCGGTGCTGTGTTCAATACAGAAGGATCCCAATCCATTTTTTTTACTGTATATGTATATCCTGTGATCAGACACAGATATGTATTTCCTGTGATCAACTGTTCAGCAGTTGAACAGATGGTGGACTTTCTCACATGAAGTAGTATAATCCAGGATCTGAGGAAGTTGACCAAGTCTATGAAAGCATATACTACAATTTTCTCTCTCTCAGTCTCAAAGGTTCTATAAGATGCCCTTGCTTACTCATATTCCAGACTTATACAGCTATGTCTTTGAATTCTCTCAGCAACATGTGCATTACACAATATCCTAGATCACACAGAACAATTTGTTATGCACCCAATGTGTCTTTAGCATCCTGAAAGACTTTAGATCACTGTGGTAGCACAATGGTTAAATGCCAGTACTACAGTCCCAACGTTGTGAGTTTGATCTTGCAGGGCTCCAGGTTGACTTGGCCTTCCATCCTTCCGTACGTTGGTAAAATGAATATCCAGCTTGTTGGGAGCAATTAGCTAAAAACATTGTAAACCTCTTAGGGAGTGCTTTGCACTGATAAGCAGTATAGAAATATAAATGCTATTGCTATTGCTATTGCTAAATGCTGGTACTGCAGCCACAGCATTGTGAGTTCAATCCTGCAGGGCTCCAGGTTGACTCAGCTTTCCATCCTTCCGTAGGTCAGTAAAATGAGTACCCAGCTTGTTGGGGGCAATTAGCTAACACATTGTAAACTGCATAGAGAGTGCTTAAGCACTATAAAGCAGTTTAGAAATGTAAGTGCTATTGCTATAGCCACATCTGAACTCACTCCTGCTCCCAGAAATTGAACCAAGGCAGAAGGAAGTGTATTTTGCCACAACACTGGGCTCTATGGAATATTAAACCAATACATCAGTGAGCTTCATCATGCATAATTTAATTTGGGTCTTAGATGAAGGACAAGACAAAGATGAATTGGGCACTGTAACAATTTATTTCCACTTTGACCTGATCTAAAGCAAATTTCTCTAAAAAATTATGTAGTATGGTCTCTAGTTTGTCAGCTGTGGCTTCCTGCCCAGCTCAGATGTTCTTCACAAAAGTTTGATGACACCTACAAATCACACTTGTTTGTTGCAAGAGCACACCTGGCCTTTGTCTTCCTACCTGACAGATCTTTTAATCAGTGAGAAACAAAACTGATTTCTTTGCTAAGCAACCAGCTGAAAATGGCCTTTATGACACCAGTGTGCGTCTGTGACATTAATGCACGGTTGTGTGGATTTCCAGGAGGGACTGGTATTGCCATGTGGATTAGAATAACTTTTTTTTAATGGAATGTTTTGCCAGCTATGTAGAGGCTGCTGCTTGGGATAATTCCTCTGCAAGGCATTTCAGTGGTTCATTACTTCATCTGTCTCCTCTCTCTTTCTCCTTCTTCCCCTCCCTCCTTAAAATTGAGACATTTGTCCAAAAAGGAGGTGGGTGTAGGGAACCGCAACACTCTTGTCTGGAATGAATAAATAATTCCTTATACATACTATGGCTTTGTGTTGTAAGAGTTTCCACATTTTTGATAGTCTGAAGAAAATTAAATAACTAGGCTGACCTTTAGAATTAAAATCCAGGCCCATTTAGCTGTAGGCCATGTGCCCAATTTGTTTGTAATTAGAAATGTATCTCCATTCAGGCTGCATCTAGGGTCTGGCAGAATCCATGAGACCTGACAGCTTCCAGTTCTACATTAATCACCCCTTCTAGCAAGTTCCTATAGGAAATTCCTGGAAATCTACCCCCACAACACACACACACACATATACCAGCCAATCAAAATGTTGATCTGGGGGACCATGCAAACAGTGGAGCTATTTTATTAATGGGTTTATTAGTTATATTTATATATCATCATTCTTCCAATGAGATGAAAGGACTGCAAATTCCATGGCTCTTACAAGGCCCCTTTCATAGAATCATAGAATTGGAAGAGACCACAAGGGTCATCCAGTCCAACCCCCTGCCCTGCAGGAATGCACAATCAAAACACTCCTGACAGATGGCCAGATGGCTACAAAGAAGGAGACTCCACCACACTCTGAAGTAGTGTATTCCATCAGCTCTTACCATCAGGAAGTTCTTCCTAATGCTTAGGTAGAATATCTTTTCCTGTATTTTGAATCCATTGCTCCATGTTTTCTGGAGCCACAGAAAACAAGCTTGCTCCATCCTCAGTATGACATCTTTTCAAATATTTAAATATGCCTATCATGTCATGGCTTTTTTTCTCTCCACTTTATCTTCCCAAGAACCCTGCATGGTTGGCCAGAGTGTGAGAAATTGACTGGCCTCATGGTTTCCTGCATCACAGGGGACTCTGGTCGAGCACACTAACCACTACACCAACCATCCAAAACATGCACCGTGACCTTTTAACAAATCATCCCGATGAAGAGTTATTGTCTACTGAAATACATAAAGAAAAGTATGAAGTCGCATTACTTTTAACCCATTGATGGACCAGCTGAGCAAATCCCACTCATGCACATTCATCACATGTCAGGTTTCCAGGCTGTCCAATTCATCCAGCCTTTCTGGAGTGGACTGGAGATGGGACATGCTAGATTACAACTCCTATAAGTTCTTGTAGGAGGTGCAGCAGGTCTTGCTATAATGGCACTAAGGAGATGAGCTGTAGAAAGAACCACTAAAGGTACTTGCTTTATTAGCTTTCTCTGTCCTTTGCTTCTGGAATAAAGCTTCTACATCTGATCATTTTACCAATGCACATATCTCTTTTTTTGATGGAGTGATTCTTGAATATTTATGGTTTTGTGGATCTGCCCCCTGGGCTCTGGATGAGGTGGGGATGACCCTCCCCATGGTCTGGGCAAAATTGGACCAAGAAGGGCACCTCCAGATGGGAAGTCACAGGTTTTATTTCTGTACCCACCAATGTTACTTTCGAGATCCAGATGATGCTTCACTCATCCTGAAGTATTTCCTGGGAGCTCCTGACATTACTAAAGCCTTTTTTATTCCCACTCCTCAGGCCATTTAAATTAACCCAATTGAATCCAGTACTTCTGAAATGAAATTTACTGGTTACTTGTTGTATGTTACTACTGCGAAACTCCTGTGTGGTTGAGCTTCCTCAAAAATAGTCAGTCTGGGGTGTACAGTACTAAATGATCAAGCACTAAGAGTACTGTTATCCTTGGGCTTTCACAGGAACAACAAAGACTGCTTGCAATCTACCTTGTGCACACTTACTTTTGAGCAAGCTAGACACCGCAGATGGAAGGCATTTCTAAGTATACACTGTGCTCATAAGAGTAATCATATTAAAGAATGCTTGAATGAGAATGAGGTTGGGAAATGTAATTTGGTTTTCTCTTGTGGTACTTTTAAGTAGGCAAAATTAGTAACAACCGCTCTGCCAATGGTGACACACACCCTGCACCTTATAAACAGTTCCGGGGCCCTAGTTCTATCTTCAGTGTCATATGTATTGAACGCAATGACTAATTCTAATTAAACTTTTCTACTTACAGGACAATTGGACCAACATTGAGGGCAGAGTGCTTTGTTTCTGGAGCTGCAGAGATGGCAGGCTTAGCGCGGTGTGCTAGCAACTATTCATTGCCATTTCTTCTTACTTTGAATGCTAGGACGTTACAGCTATCAACTGGACAACGCTCATTTAAAACTTTCCCTACGTTATGGAGTGAACAGACAGTAAAAGGTACAGTGTGTGTTTCATGATCTAGAAAAAAAAAGTTTTCTCATACAAATACTGTGAAAAAGCAATGGCATAGTTTCTTTCACTCCATTTTCACTAATGGCATCTTATTTTAATAGGGTTTGAATTATCCATGGTTTCACTTATAAATGGTAAGTTCAGGAATGTATCCCTGCAGATATGTGGGGAGACCTGCAATATCTCCGTTTAGACTCATGTTCTCTTTGACCATTTATCTCTTGCCATATTCCACTCATCATGGTCTAGTGGTTTGAGCATTGGACTATGGACTTTTTCAGACAAGGGTTACCGTGCAAGAAGCTTGCAGAAGAGGTACGGTGTTGTTGTGCGGCAGGGGGTCCGTTTCGGACGCCGCCGTCCCTCTCTCGGCATCATCCGTGTCACTTCCGTGTACGATTGAAGGCAACTTCTGTGAGTAAAATATAGCGCGGCTGCCTTCAACAGCCTTGCAACAGCACCGTACCTCTTCCGCAAGCTTCTTGCGTGGTAATGCTTGTCTGAAAAAGTCCTATGACTCTGGAGACCAGGGTTCGAACCCCAGCTCAGCTGATCAGCTATGGGAACCCACTGGGTGACTTTTGGGCAAGTCACACTCTCCCAGGCATTTGAAAATTATTCTGCATATCTTTTCCCACTGTTATATCTTTAGTGTAAAAGTCACAACGTGATGGCATAACAACCACAATGTCTAATTTAGTGACTGAAAGGCAGCATGTTAGAAAAGAATGTTAGGTTTATTCCATATGCAGTAACCTACTGAAGATCTGCAAGGTTTTAAATGCAGCACTGCCATCTTAATATTCACATTTGTGCGGCATAATCTGTAGTCAGGGAGATATAAAAAATATAGTACATTGGATAGATAGGTTACAAAGAGGTGGAAAGCATAATCACTTTTATCACCTTGAAACTGAATCAGCAAGAAATAAGCCAACTGATTGTGCCTCCATCCGCCACTGCTGGACATTACAAAAGTTATCAGCCCTGGATCTCATTCAGATGGTATGGCATGCAATGAAACACCCATGAGAGATCTTGCCAAAGTTTACATCAAAGAAAGAATTTATACATTTTATTGAGAGGCCTCTTTCCGAGTGTTCTGTTGCCAGCTGATACACCAACCTAATGGGAAGGGTGTTTTTCTATATCTCTGCCTGCAGAAGGAAGATGAACCCAAGGGGCCTCTTAGATCTGTTCAGGCTCAACAGCAAGGTAGAATGTGTAGAAAAGATGCTATATTTGTTTCATATGGACACAGCAGTGAATACTTCAGGGTGAAAAGAAAGACAGGAACCCTAAAATTCTCAATACACACTACAAATTCTGCAGTATAGACTACAGCAGTCTCAAGAGGAAGGGGGGAAATCTGGTACCTATTATAAATGTTAAAAGAAAGGAAGGAGCACCAAGGTCCCCCAAGAAGGAGGAGGAGGTCTCTAAAAGTTGAGACACCGGTGATGGCAGAGAGACACCAGCGGTGGCAGCGGCAGCAGTGGCTGCTGATACAGCATATTCCGGCAGGTCTAGATAAGCCATGTGCTGCCTGAAATCTTGAGTTGCCCTCACTTTCCCACACAGTTTCATAAAAAAAACCCCCTGTATCTCCAATATTATTTTGGATCCTATTACTTTTACAATGCAGGATCTGGAAAATGTTTAAGAGTAGTACCACCCACCCATGGTTTTAAATATTGCTTTTCCTTTTCCTAGGGTTCTCTTTAGTTAACATCTCATGGCATCTTGCACTTTATACCGGGAGGTCCAGGCCTTTGGCCAGCTGATACAGCTCAGACTTATGCTTCCTGCCTACCACACCCTTGCTGCGTATGTTGCTGCCATTATTATTATTATTATTATTATTATTATTATTACTATTCTTATTATTCACTCAACTTGAAGAACCATGCAACTGCAAATTCAGGTAGCTCTTATAATGTGCAAAGACTCTCTTATCCATCCTAATAGCCAGTGGTTCTTCTCCACCTCCAGTTTACTACAAGGATAAATGCCTTTAAAAAATCACTTTTCTCTGTTTCTTATTAGCAGCCAGTTTACATATCTTGTGTCGAATGCTGGAAGCCATTACTTTTCAAGGTCAGACCCAAGGGTGTGCCTGCAGATTTTTCAAATTATATTTGAGGCGCAAAAGAAACCCATTTGCTCTTAGGAAAAGCAAAACAAAATAATGTGATCAATGGAGTGTTCAGGGACTCCTTTCTTCATGGTAGGGGGTCTCCAGCGTCCAGTTTAGGCCTGTGCTGTGCTTGTTTTCTCACTGAATAGCCTCTGTGTGTGGTGGAGTTGTTAAGGACTTTGATAGGGTAGAGTTGGGTTTTAAAATCCTGCTCAGAACCTATCCTGGGAAATAGATTAACATTCTTCACATGGCTGTTGCTACAATGAATACAACCAACTGCATGTACCACTTTGTGGTTGCTAGTCATGATGGATGGATGGATGGATGGACACTCACATACTGGTCACTCCCTCTATCTGCAGGGGATATTCCTGGACTTACCATTTATCAGTGAAAACGTGGATAATAGCAAACCACCATAAAATACCATAGAATCACTCTGGAGGACATAGAAAATACCTAGAGATGACACCTCTCTAGGCATCTGGAAGTACTCCAATGCAACTCTATAGTCAAGTTGTAGTAGAAGTTGACCATAAGGTACAGGAGGACCTCCAGATGCCTAGAGAGACATCCTCCTCCCGGCCACCATTAAAAGAAACTGGAGTTACTGTGAAAGGCAAATATCTCTATACTGCTGGGAGGTTTGACAAATTTGGGATATAGATCTGGGCCACACTCAGTTTGGGGCCAAAGAAGATGTGACACTCATTTCTATTTTTCTTTAGTTTTAATGACTCTTTTATTATTTTTATTTTTATTTTTTATAAGAAAAGCAGCTCTGGGAGAGGTATGATCAAGCACTACAACAGTGATGATAAGATGCAGACCTTTTAACCTCATCCTTTTCTATTGTCTGTAGATTTTCCTTGTTTTTTTTCTGGGCTGTGAGGCCGTGTTCTGGAATAGTTTCTTTCTGATGTTTCGCCTGCAACTGTGGCTGGCATCCTCAGAGAATGTGTTTTCTATTGTCTGTTCAGTATCACTTCCTCCAATGTTTTTCACTACGTAGGGGGAAAGATATAGAAACCCTGTATTGAAAAAAAAGTTTGAAGGAGTGCAGTTTTGAGTAAATAAACAGGAGAAAGTGAAAACATACCCTCCATCATTTCATAGATGAAACCTGGGTCATATGTGGCCAAGCAACACCAGAGTTTAGTCAAGATGGCAAAAGTTATTAATGAAGAAACTTGGGAGAGGCTGCAGCCTGAGCTTACTGGGAAGAGTCTCTCCTGCTCCTCTCCTCTTCTCCCCTGCCAAGTTAATGGAGTGCAAACTGGGGAGATTTTCAGACAACACTGTTATAGTGTTACTATTCCACTTTATTTGCTCTGGTTGCCTCCTGTGGAATCCTGGGATTTGCAGTTTAGGGAGGGGCATTTACAACTCTCAGCCAGAGAGCTCTTAGGCCTCACTAAACTACAAACCCCAGAATTCCACAGCAGGAAGCCAGAGCAGTTAAAGTGGAATAGTAACACTATAACAGTGTAGTCTGAAAATCTCTTTGGTCCGCACTTTGAACTCTGCAGCAATTGAAGTAAGCTAAGGGCAAAGGGGGAAGAGGGGAAAAAACTAGGACATTTTAAAAGCAGAGCTGAAAAAAGGTGGCACAACCAGGATTGTTCCAGCCAAATTAGGGCAGTTGGAGGTCATGGGAAAGGATTAAGCAGACAACTGCCAACTGTCTGCCCTTGATTGCCACCTCAGAGGTTGCATTCCATTAATACAAGAACTACTAGCAAAATCTTGGAGCAGTGGATGGAGGAAGGGAATCATGAGTTTCACCCTTAACCTATTCTTTGGATTTCAGACATGTTCTGCTTTCTCAATTTACTTCTCTCAATTGTGTAAGAACAACTGTAAGGAAACAATGGGGGTATTAAATATTGTTTAGTTTTACTCTTACAAGAACAGTAGTTTAGATTTATTTTAGTATGTTCCAGAAAATGATTGCCCAATGAGATAAAGTAAGCAAAGCAAAAGTCAACTTGAAACAGAGTTTAATTACTAAAAAGCAGAGTTTGGAAATATGCACTGGTGGATTTGCAGTTGAGAAATGTTGGACAGCCCTGTGTATAAACTAAATAATTTTAGACATGCAGAGAAGATTACCGCAAATGTCACACTGACATCCTAATTGGACAGAGAAAGGGGGGAAAGTTATAACTTGGAGAGTTCTCATGTATGTAGGACCCAAAGTCTTAGTAAATTGCAAGGGGTTACTTAGCAGAAAGGAGTAAAGAGATCTCAAACATAACTGTACATCTAGAAGAGCTTGAGAGAAGAACAACAGAAACCACAAATGGAATGAGCACTGTTCCAATGACAAAAACATACTTGGTCCTTTTTTTTAGAAGAAACCAAGTAGGATATAAAATAGAGGAGAGATGAAATCCCTTTGCATGCCACTTCCATTTCAGCTGCTTCTGCTTTGGACTACTTCAGAAGCCCAAAACTATCCTTATCAGAGGTGTTCCACAGTATGATCAGTACAAGCTCATTGCTCACAATTATCCTAAGGTGAAATTCTTTGCAGACTCAACTGGCCATTGCAACACATGCCTTAGGAGATTATCAGACATGATCAAAAAGCCCAAGAGAGCACACAAGGATGATGTTACTGTACCGCAAATGGGTCTGGTTTCAGATGTCGTAGTCATCCTTGCATGCTCAGTCTGTGCTGCAGCCATGAATAAGGCATCACTTTCAATTGATGGGGAGGTCCTATCAATGAAAAGTGACACCTTACAGCTGCAGCACAGACTGAGCACACAAGGATGACAATGTCATTTGAAACCGGAACCCATTCGCAGTACAGTAACGTTGTCCTCATGTATGCCTCTTGGACTTTTTGCTGCATCATATAACTTCCTTGTTACAACAGCTCCATTTGCTGCTAGTCCATTTCTGGGCACAATTTAAAGTAACAGCCATGACCTATAACATTCAATACAGTTTAGGTCCAGGCTATCTGGCAGACCAATATCTCCTTGTATGAGCCTGCCTGTGCTTTGAGATCTTCTTGGGAAGCTCTTCTCTCTGTCCCACAATCCTTTTGGACTTCAACTCTAACAATTTCTGACTGTTGGCCAAGCTGGCTGAGACTTCTGGGAACTGGAGTCCAAAACACCTGGAGGACTAAAGTTTGGAAACCACTGTTCCAGCTTGTCAATATCCTTCTTGAACTGTGGCTCCCATAACTAGACACTGTATTCCAACTGAGGTCTGATCAAAGCAACACAGAGTGGCTTTACTACTTCCCATGATCTGAACACTGTTGATGCAATCTAGAAGTACATTGGCTTTTTTTGGCCACCGCATCACACTGATAAAATCATGTTTAGCTTGTAGTCTACTAGGATCCCTAGTACTGCTTTCAAGTCAGGTGTTGCCCACCTATATTTGTTCATTGCATTTTTCATGCCTAGATGTAGTACCTTACATTTATCTTTGTGGAAATTCGTTTTGTTAGTTTTGGCTCAGCTCTCCAATCTGTCAAATTCATTGTGAATTCTGATCCTGTTCTCTGGGTTTTAACTACCCCCCCTCCCCAAGTTTGGTGTCATCTGCAAATCTGATAAGCATTCCTTTTATTCAAACATTTAAGTCATTGATAAAGATGTCAAACAACACTGGGGCTAGGACAGAATCCTTTAGCTTCTCACTTCTCTCTAGGGTGAAATGCAACCATTGGTGAATATTCTCTGGGGTAGGTCTATCAACCAATTACAAATCCATCTAACAGTAGCACCATCTAGCCCACAGTTCACCAGCTTGTCTGCAAGAATATAATGGGGGAACCTTGGCAAAAGCCTTACTGAAATCAAGATATACTACACCCACAACATTCCCCTGATCTACCAAGCTTGTAACTCCATATGAAAAAAGATATATGATTTGTTTGGCATTCCTTGTTTTAGAGAAACCTCTGTTGGCTCTTATTAATCACATCATTCCTTTCTAAGGATGCACTGACTGACTTTTTAATTATCTGGTTCTAGAACCTTTTATTTATCAGTGTCAAGCTGACTAGCTGATAGCTGCTCAGGTGTTCTTTTTTTTTTTTACCCCTTTTGAAGATGGGGACTACGTTTGCCTTCCACCAATCTTCTGAGACCTCTCCCATTCTCTAAGAATTTACAATGATGTCACTGTTGTTTCTCTCACCTTTAATTTTAACCAAATGCTCTCAACCTGTTTTCCATGCTCTGAGTCATGGATCTCCTCACAGATGTGCACATCTTTTGACATATAATGCTATTTTTCCTCCTTTCCTGTTTGGTCTATTTCTTTGGAATAAGTTAGATCCTTTCATTACTGCATTCCAGTCATGAGACTCATCCCACCAGGTTTCAGTGATGCCTACTAACTTGTACTTGCCTTCTCATGTTAAGAGTTTCTTTGCAGGTGTTTTGTTTTGTTTTGTTTTGTTTTACAAATTGAACCCAAAGTGTGGGTGGGATAGGGCAGGGTCGTTTTGACCACTGCAAACATGTACAGCTGGCAAGGAAAGGACCCTCTAGAGATGGCTGTTCACAGCTGTCTTTCTCCTTACATGATGCTTAAAGGTCTTGGAGAGACTTTCAAGTGGGCCATTTCAAGTGGGGGAATTTTCTTAATGAAACTCTCAGTTTTGTCATCTTCTCTCCCACATAAGGGCTAACGGTGACTTATGTTAATATGGACTCACCAAAGGTGTCCCTGTCTTGACAATTTTGCAAGTGTGCATGAGAAATACAGCATGAGGGAAGATTCTCTAACACATGCTAGAGTGCTAATAGGTGCCTAATAGGCTTATCGCACTAGGGAAGGGAAACGGAAGTGCAGCCCAGTAATAGCACCTCCCATCCTGCTTTATCGCATGATGTCAGCGTTCTTCAGCTTTTCTTTCATTCTGGTCCCATGGAAGATAGTGGTAAATTTGAGTCTTTTTTCCAATCCATTAGAAGAGTCACATTTACCACTGACTCCCATGGGACCGGAACAGAAGAACAGGTGTAGAACACTGATGTCATGTGATAAGGCAGGACAGGAGGCACGATTATTGTCCTGCACTGCCACTTCCTTTCCCTCATGCAATAAGCCTCTGTGATATTTGAAGAGCTGAAGAGGAAAATCTGAATGATAGTTCCTTTCTCATTAGTTAACCAGGGGAACAATCAATCTACAGAAAAAATCTCCAACAGAAGCCTTGATGGCGCTACTGTACTTTTGTGCTGCTAATTTCTATGTTACTAGGGAAGAATTTCCTATTTGGGAGACAAGCAGAATAGAAATCAATCAAACAAACTAATAAATAAATAAAATTATATTATGAGAAAACACTTCTAAATATTGAAGTAGATGATCCTAACAACTTTTCTACACATTTGACAGCCATGCCAGTTTTGTTAGGTTTATCCAGTGACTGTACAGTATGATATGACATATACAGTATTAGAAACATGTACAGTTTTAAGTGTAGACATCAATGATTTTAGAAACCTCCTCAAACCACAATGGATTCTATTTTCAGCTCCAGGACTTCCTCAGCTCTTCTGTGCCCACCTCTTCGGTCTATGGGGGTAACGTCTCCCAGACTTCTTGATCTAAATTTGACAAGTACTAGAACTGGCAACAGGTCTTCACTGAACCCCCTGTTCCTAGGGGATGATTTGCCCTGTCCATTTAAATGTCAAACAACAGGTTCAGTGCCTTGAGTGCGGTCCTGTCATTGCCTGGCACATCCACTCACACAGCCATCTTCACCAGAACCCAATGGATTCCATTTTCAGGAGCATGCTTTGTTGTAGAGCAAGGATAAACCACAGCTCTATAGTACAGCACATAGCTTGCAGGGACAGGGTTCAGTTCTTGTCATCTCCAAATAGTGCTGGAACAGACGACTCCTACTGAAATCTGACAGATATTTCCAATCCGTGTAGATAATATTGAGCCCAATGAACCTCAGGCCTGACTCAGTTTAAGACAGCTTCCTACATACCCAATTTGGCTTTTGCATGATCGTGGAACAACAACATCATCACCAAGAACACCACCATCACCGTCATCAGTATATCTATTTACATCCTGCCTTTTTCCTAGTATAGGACTCAAGGTGGCATAGAACAATTAAAACAAACATTGTTAAAAATTCACAGGATACAAAACTTAAAAAGCAATTAAATTATCATAAAATCAGTTAAAAACAAAGACCATTGAAATCAACACAAGAATCACCACAACAAATAAAAGTCCACCACATTCTACAAGGCCTGTGTGTCCTTTTTTAAAAAAACTAGCTGGACTCAGCATACCATATGCCATTAAAAAGCTCCCCGTAAAATTCCTGGTAGACCTCATGACAACCCTGTAAGGTAGGTTGGTGGGTTTAAATTCCTCCTCCCCCTTCTCAGCATTCCACACTTTTCCCGGAAATTGCTGAGGGTGACTCGCGCTGTTGCCCTGCTGCTGCTGCCGCCGCCACCACCAGTTGACTGCCCTGGTCCCAATCTGGGTCACAGATTGAGTGACAGGAGTGGATTGTGAGGTAGAGAGGGAATTTGCATGTGGGTGGTGATTGGTTGGGTGTGAGTTGACTGCGTTTCCTGAGCAGCCAATCAGCACACTGGGAAAGGCAACATACCCAAGAGAATTATATATATAGATCAGTTCTGAAAGGCCTGCCAGAGTAAAAGGTGTTACCTACTTGCTGAAAGATAATAAGGAGGGTGCCAGTCCAACCTCTTTTGTAAGTGAGTTCAAGAATCTGAGAGTAGCCACTAAGAAGGCCGTCTCCTGTGTTCACATCAAATGTACCTGTGAGAGTGGTGGGACAGAGAGAAGATCCTCCCCTGAAGAATTCAAAACACAGACAGGTTTGTATGGGAGAATATGGTCCTTCAAATAACCTGGACCTGAGCCATATAGAGCTTTATAGGTCATCACTGACACTTTGAGTTGTGCCCGGAAACAGAATGGCAGCCAGCGGAGCTGTTGCAACAAGAGAATTCATAGAATCATCAAATCATAGAGTTGGAAGAGACCACAAGGGCCATCCAGTCCAACCCCCTGCAATGCAGGAGTTGTACGCTCCCTGTAGCCAGCCTCGGTTAACAATCAGATATCCATGGGCTTTGCCACAGTCTGAAGAAACGAAGCAAGGGAGCAGGAACGTTTTGTCTTCCGTGCTGCCTTACCACATGATGTCAACATTTTTTTCATTCTGGTCCTGTGGGGGACTGAGGTAAAACTGCCTCATTTTGCTAACCAGAAAAACTCATTAGCAAAAAGACGCCACTTTACCTCGGTCCCTCATGGGACTGCAATGAAAGAACGCCGGAAGGACAACATCATATGGCAAGGCAGCGCGGAAAACGGAACGTTCCTGCTCCCTTGCAGCTTTTCTTCGGAGTGCGGTAAGGCCCCATATCTTTGAATATGTTTCATGACTGTTTTCTCTTGTTACAAGTAATTACAGTTAACATAAGCCAGCGGAGTGGGAAGAGGGGAAATTCTTCTCGACGTTGCTGTCTTGTTTTGGTTTCCTCCACCTCAGGAGTCTGTGGGGTTGAGGTTGTCATGCCATAGCTTGTGGCTTGTCCCACACCTTCTTCAGCATAAACAGCATGAAAACTTGTGTAAGCCGCATCCCAGCCAAAAGCCTTTTATAAACCAAACTTTAATTTGTTATTCTTTTGGCATCCACCAGTGCATTCGTGTGACCGTGTGGGTTGGCTGTGGAACCGACCACTATAAAAACTTTTTGACGGCAAAATGTTTCATCTGGCGGTCCTCTGTCTCGCTAACCAAACACACACGCCCCCTCCCATGTGTGTCACCTCATGGAGGGCAATCAGTGGAATTGCTTGGTGTGAGTAAAGAGGACTCATTAGTAAGAGCTTACAAAGTGGGCCACTCAGTATGAGTGAAGCTTTGCAGAGAGTTGGTTTTCACTATAGCAAGGACAACACACAGGTCATTAAAGCAATCAGAACAAAATGAGCGGTAAAGAACTATTATTTGGTCACTTTGCACTATTTGGGGAATAACATGCAGGACTTGTAACAGTAGAATCAAATCTAGGGTTTATCTACATTGGCTGGCTCCCCGCTGTCATATCCTGCCCCAGATCAGGCCTGTTCCTCCTCTGTTCCTTCCAAGAAGCTTAGCTACGGTAACTATGTTTAAAGTTACACAACATAGGCTGAATCTGCACAGCAGAAATAATCCAGTTTGACACTGCTTTAACTGCCATGGCTCAATGCTATGGCATCCTGGGATATGTAGTCTGGTGTTGCACCAGAGCTCTCTGACAGAGAAGGCTAAATATCTCACAAAACTACAAACCCCAGAATTCCATAGCATTGAGCCATGGTAGTTAAAGTGATGTCAAACTGGATTATGTCTGCAGCCATAGACTACAATACAGGTTGTGTCTCCCTTATGCAGAATTCCGAAATCTGAAATATTCCCAAATCCAATATACAGTTGTCCCTTCACATTCGCTGGGGTTTGGATCCAGGACCCCACATGAATACTCAAATCTGCAAATACTCAAGACTCATTATATGCAATGGCAGAGCAAAATGGTGTCCCTTATATAAGATAGCAAAATCAAGGTTTGCTTTTTGGATTATTATTTTTTAAAGAATATTTTCAAGATGTGAATACGTAAATCCATGAATGCCAAATCTGTGAATGTGGAGGACAACTGTAGTCCACATGGGTGGCTGAGATAGTGACACCTTTGCTTTCTGATGGTTTAATGTGCTCAAAATTTGTGTCAAGAGCAAAATTGTTTAAAATATTGTGTACTGTATACAATTGCCTTCAGGCTATGTGTATAAGATGTATATGAAACAAAAATTAATTTCATGTTTAGAATAGAATTCTAATTTTTTTCTGTTTAGAATTGGGTCCCATCTCCATTATGCATATGCAAGTATTCCAAAATCTGAAATATTCCAAAATCCAAAATAATGGATTTTGGAATATTCCAAAAATCCAAAATCTGGTCTCAAGCATTTCCGATAAAGGAGACTCAATCTGTACTATAATTGTGGCCATTATAAATAACATCAGTAGCCACAATAACAACTGCCACCTTCATCTCAAACTTGGAAGGCTGTTGTAGTGAGGCAAAGCCCTTTTTATGAAGCACATTTGTGATCATTATCACTTTACATTATTACTCTCTCTTTTTTCTCCTCCTCTTCCTCCTCTTCTTTTTGGCTGTTGTATTATTTATTTATTTTTATGTAGGAACTCGCTACAAAGATCTTGTTGTTGGTGTTCCCAAGGAAATATACAGAAATGAAAAGAGAGTTGCTCTTTCACCTGTTGGTGTCCAAGCTTTAGTCAAACAAGGTTTCAATGTACAAGTGGAACATGGAGCTGGCGAAGAAGCAAAGTTCTCTGATGATCAATACAAAGAGGCTGGAGCCAAGATTGGGGACTTGAAAACTGTGTTTGGATCTGATGTTGTTTTAAAGGCAAGTTTCAAATGAAAAGCACATAGGCTTATCCTGTGAGAGTGAGAACATGGCTGGGCAGCTTCCTCAATCCCTCTTTGTCCTCCGATCCCTTCATCAAACTTATTCAGTGCAAAGATAGAACAGAACAAATCTGAGCAATCACCAGAGCTTGGAAAAGTTACTTTCTTGGAATACGATCCCCCAAAGCGCCCAGCCAATATGGACACTGGCCATGCGATTCAGATAGACTGCAGTTGCCAAAATTTACTTTCACAGACTCTGGTGGTAGGAATCATCTAGTCAATGTTAAGCATGACAAAAGCAGGGGGGAAAATCTCTACACAGAAATATTACTTTCTATGTAGAAAATGCTGTTTCCTGTACAGAAAATGTTTTCTGGGTTAAAAAAACCCATGAGTGAATCTTAGGACTTTATCAGACTAGTGTATAAAAGCTCTGTAATTCTACTATTGAGGAATGTGGAAACATCGTGACATTACAGTAGGACTCCATATCCACTGGGGACTGGTTTGGGGGGGGCGTGGATACTGAAAACTGTGGATAATAGTGAACACCTTTGAAAATAATGGGACTTCTGGTTTAAAATACCATAGAGTTGCCTTGGAGGACCTAGAAAATGTCTAGAGAAGACACATTTTCTAGGGAGACTCTATGGTAGGTGTGCTGTATTGTGTCCTGTGGATAATTGAATCAGTGGATAATGAATCAGTGGATACGGAGGTCCTACTGTATTATACTTATTATTGCACATCACTGTAATCATGCGGTACTACTACCACGGAATTATTGCATGACCACCACTAGACCTTTAAGAATGGGATTTTCCTTACATGATTTAGCATGGGTGAGATTTCGGTGGTTCTCACGAGAAGATGCGACTGCACTTAAAAACTCCAAAACCCCCATAATTAACAAAGTAAATCAACACATAAACACTTAAACAAACCTAAAAATGTGCAAACAAAACAGGACAATTCATTAAAAGAGCGTCCTGTAGATTGTTTTCACCTGGATGTTTTCTTGCTGGGAATGGGTAGGAGGGGAAAGAGGACTGCCCATTCATGCTGTAATCTCATGATTACAGTGGGACATGTTTTCGCACACTCTTTAATACCATGAAAATAGTAATATTGAGAGCTATTGACAGCTTGTCCCATCAATTAAAAGGGATCTGTTATTAGCAGCTGGAGCACACAGTAACCATAGGAGCACCACGACATCATGTGATAACAGGAACCTGTTGATGCTACTGTGACATCGTAATCATGCAAGTATAGCCTCGGCTGATAAAGCTCTTGCACAGAATAAGTCCCAAGTTGTGAATAGGCTTCAAAAACTGCATGGTTTTCACAGACATTTTTTGCAGCAGGAAGAAAATTGCTAAACTTACTTGTTGCTTCCTTTGAGTAGAAACTTAGAACTTTATCAGACATGGCAAACCCCGTGGCATTAGAGACGATAGCAGAAATGGCTGAAATTATCAGATGATGTCATCGCTTACCCATTCCCACTGTGTCATGCTGGTGCGAATGAGGCACCACTTACTGTTGATGGATTAGCCCGTCAATAAAAAGTGATGCCTCATTTGTACCAGCACAACACAGCGGGAATGGGTAAGCAACGAGAACATCTGATAATTTTGCCTTTGGTGCTATTGTCGTGTCCTAAATGACGTGATTTCCCCCTGCTATTGGCTTCGTCTGATAAAGTCCTTAGTAAAGAATTACATCCCTCATATAAACAGACAGTAAAATATGGTATTTATTTTCTCTAAGGTCAGAGCTCCAGTCTTTAATGAAGTGCTGGGTGTGCACGAGTCGGACCTACTCAAGGAGAAAGCCACCCTCGTCAGTTTCATCTATCCAGCTCAGAACCCAGAACTCCTTGACAAGCTGGCGCAACGCAAAGCCACAGTCTTGGCAATGGACCAAGTTCCTCGAGTCACAATTGCTCAAGGATATGATGCCTTGAGTTCTATGGCCAACATTGCAGGGTTAGAATCACATTATAATCTCTATGTTGTCTGCCTGCCTGCCTGTATGTTTGTTTAGAGCAGTGACTCTTAACCTTTTCTTTACCAGGGAACCCCCTTTAAATATCTTTTGTTGCTGTGGACCCCCCAAAACGTAACTCAGGATTTAAAACCCTAATAATAATAATGACAACAACAACAACGATGATGATGATGCAATTACACCAGCCATTAAATCTTCCCTCAGAGGCACTGGAGGTGCAGGGAAGATTTTTCTCCTGCTTCTTCCTGTAAGTTTGTGGCTGGAGTTGGTTGAATGGCAATGCGCAGGCCCAGCCAGCCAGCTTTTGCTTTGGCTCCTTTCACGTGGCCACTCCACTGCAGGGAGGAGGTGGGCCAAGCAGCCTTCAAGCCTTTGTGGACCCCCCTGTGAGGACATCATGGCCCCCTGGGGGTCCCCGGACCACAGGTGAAGAACCACTGGTTTAGAGAATTTATCCCTCACCCTTCAGCCAAAAAAGGCTCCCAGAGCAGTTTATAAATTGTTAATTTGACAAGTCTCTCCTCTCAGGCTTATAATATAATATGATATGACACACGAGGAAAAGGGGATGATAGTGGGGGAGAGGATTAAGCTCAGCAAATGGGGGCGGCTCTTCTCTCCCTCAGAGGCTACAGCAATGGTGCTTGGAATGGAGGGAGTTCTTCTCACCAGCCATTGGGACCAAGGCATGATGGAGGTGTGCCTGACTGATTTTTTTTTTTTACCTCAAAGAGTGCTGTTATTCTTGTTGTTGTTGCAAGGCTGTAGCTGCATATGCTGTTCCACAGGAAGGATACCCCCCCTTTTTTTTTTAAAACCCTTTCTTACTCTGGTTTGGGAATGACCTGTTTCTTATACCTGAGAAACTGAAAAGGGTGACTTCCTAGAAGTCAGTGGAATCACAGGGGTTGTTCAAATGGCTAAAATACTCCTCACGGAGTGCGAAGAGAATAGTATCTATCTTAATAGGATAGATTCCATTTTCATTTTGCCACATGCAGAAGGAAGGGGGCTAAAAATGCCATATACTCTGTGGGAAAAGCCTTTGTGGGGTTTAAAAAAAACAGCAGGGGGAATGCACATTCCTGCTTGTTGGGAGAAGTGATGCGAATTGATTCGGTTTCCCATATGAGAGGAATCGGATGAGCACAGGGGAGGCGGAGATTGCTAACAAGGCAAGCGCCTGGAACCACCATGTTGGATTTTTACCTTAGTGAGCAAATGCTAAGGCAATAAAATGGGTTGTTGGTGGGTTGTTTGCTTTTTTTTGTTATGGCAAAATATCACTCTGTCACACATTGGATATAGTTTTTTTTTTTTAATGTTCAGTGGTGGCAAATTGAGGCAAGTAATAAAGTGAGTAATTCACTTGCAGCCGCCATTAAGACAAATAGCAGCTGCTGTGAATTGCTATTACTGTGGAGCAATCTGGTTTTCTTTCTTTCTTTCTTTCTTTTTTTTTTTGCCTCGTATAGATGAGGCCATGGGAAATGATCAGATGGGGACAAGAAAAGCATCCCTGTCTCACCATCTCCTCTCCCACCCACCTTCCACCCCCGCCCTGACACACGAATGAAAACTTTTCATACCTACTTTTTCTGTGTCCATCCACCCCGCTCGGCTGCCCAGAAGCGAATGGAGCTCAAACAGAGCCCCATTCACTTCCTGGTTTGAGTTTTTGGCCGTTCTCGTGAGAGAACGAGCGCAGGGGAAATTCAAAAATAAAAAGTAAAAGAAAGATCAAAGAGTGACAACAAGCACAAAAACACAGTCAAAAACATACTAGTAACCCAGGGAGTGGGGGGGGAGGGTGTCACTTACCTGGATGTCCTGATCTCAGCCGGAAGTGTTTTGCACAGACCTCCCACTGCTGCTGGCATTGCACCAGCATAACGGGGCACCTTTTCACTTGCCCGTTGTTCCGTGACAGGAACAAGACGGGAAATCTATTCATAGCTTGAACCGTCAATAAGAAGAAACTAGGGCAGCATGGAAGCAGGATAGGGGCATAACGGTATGAGGACATTGTCATCCAAAAAGTAAGCCCTTTGGCAATCTCCTGTCACCCCTGTAATTGATTAATTTAATCGTCTGATAATCTCCATTGATTCTACAAGTACTGCTGGAGTGCTGAAGAGAGATGGAGAGTCAATCTAACCCATAGAGAATGTCTCTAGAAAGAGACAGTTGGTCTTGGAAGAAGAAGTAGCTTGTGATATATTTAAAAAGAATGATCCTTAATGACTATCAGATTTCATTAGTTCTGTCCAAACGACTGTTGCAAATCTATTTAATTACCAGTGTTATTCTTTTTAGTATGTCCCAGTTACCTCCCCCAATCTGGGACCAGCCTCCTTCTGCATGGAATCCCAGGCTCTCAAGAACTAGACAGAATCTCCTTGGGTGTGCTGGAGATGGCAGTCAGCCTTCTATGATTCAGTGAACAAGTGGTTTATAAGCAATCACACCAATTTTAAATGTCTCCTTTATTAAAACAAACAGCATATGGTTCAACTTTATTTATCACAAGGCAGGGCAAGAGGTAGAAAAGAAAGGATTCAAAAAACAGGGTAATTGAAATAATGCCAGGACTGATTTTCAGACTGGCTCTGTCACATCTGTTCTGGGAATGGTACTGTGGCAATTTGTTGTAGGCATACTGTGGACTTTTTCAGATGGTACTTACTGTGCTAAGAGGTCTCGCTAGAGGCACAGCACTGTCGTGCAGCAGGGGGTCCATTTCAGATGCCACTGTCCCTCTTCTGAAATAATCAGTTTCACTTCTGTGAAGGATTGGAAGCAGCTGTGCCATATTTCACCAGATTTTATTCACAGAAGTTGCCCATGATTAAAATATGGCGTGTCCGCTTCCAGTCCTTCACAGAAGTGAAACTGATGATTTCAGAAGAGGGACGGCATTGTCCGAAAAGGACCCCCTGCCACGCGACAGCGCCATGCCTCTCGCAAGACCTCCTAGCACGGTAAGTACCATCTGAAAAAGTCCTGTATCTTCTCAGTGTCTGTCCAAATCTTCTGAAAGACAGGTTAACACTGGAGATTATCAGACACAGCAAAAATCATGTCAGAAGATCACGACGAGAACAGCAACGGGCGGCATTATCAGACGACGACGTCCTTCAGTGTCCCGGGAGCATAGTGTGGGAGTGAATAAGGCTTAGCCCATCAATGAAAAAGGGAAGCCTCATCCATGGCAGCGCTATGCCCCAGGAACGGCTGAGGACGTGGGTGTCTGATAATGTTGCCCTTTCTGTTCTCCTTGAGATCTTCTGATGCGGTTTGGGATGCGGCTTTTTGCCATGTTTCACATCATCTGATAATCTCCACTGACAGTATCACTGTAATAGTAATGCTGGTATTTTAAAATGCTGGCTCATTTGGCACCTTGAATGGCCTTTGAAATCTGTCGCTTTATATGCTTTGCTGCAGTTACAGTTCATGGAAGATGTCACATAAACAAAATAGTTTTTTCAAAACCATAGGTAGGTCTAATAATGCCAGATTGTCTTCTCCAATGAATAATGGCAACAAAGAGTTTTGTGACACCCTGAAGATGACTGTATTTATTGTCTTTCGATTCTAGTCTGCTAAAGCTTATGCCCCACCCTTATCCCCCATAGTCCTTTGGGTGCCACAAGACAGTTCTAAAACGCAAGTTGTTTTGGCTGCAGCAGTCTATCCCAGCTACCCCCCTGGGAGTGGTTCTCACAATGGATGTGTTTTTAGATTTGGCATGAGGTTAACATACCAATCTTTATTATTTTTCCACAATGCTTTTCCATGCAGACAAAACTAAATTGTAAGATAAATATAAACATTTTGCAAAAAGCAAGGCATGAATGGATACCATTGTGCTAATTTGATTCTGCTGTGTTTTGAAATGGAAGGTATAAAAAGTTAACAGCATTGTGCTTTTCTGGAGTCTTGTTTTAAAAGCAGAGAGGTATACAATATACAGTATATGGTTGACAGGCTGCGACATCAGAGATCATACCATACCTTCCAACTGCCCTGATTTGGCAGGGACAGCCTCAATTAATCCTCTGTAGCCTGACTTTTCAGATGCATTTAAAATATCCCCATTTTTCTCCCCTCTTCCCATCCCCCCTCCCCTTTGTCCTCAGCTTACTTCTGTTGCTGCAAACTGAGTTCACTATGCAAAAGTAGTTTATACTCAGTTAACTTAGGGACTTACTGCACTCTAAAGTAAAGCAGCAGTGCAGCAGGAATGTATATTTACTCAAGGGCAAGCTGCAATTTTGATTGTTCCTGCGCTTTTACATGTGAACACCTCTTTATGATGTTGGCAGTGAGGTACAGAAGCATAGGGTGGTTCTAATGGGTGTTTAGGAAAACAGTGGCTGTTCTAGAGAAATAGTAAGACAAGCCTGGAAAAAATGTTGTCAGACTTAAACCTTGCCATAAAAGGTGTACAAAGGCTGAAGACATTACACCTGATTTAGCATCTCCCAGACATGCATTTCTTAAAAGAGTCAGCTGCTTTCTTTGAATCCAGAGATGGCAAGCCTGACTTGGTGTCTTGATGAAATTGATTCTGATTGTGATGAAGTGGTTTGAATTCTAAAGCATTTCAAGATGCGGCCTGTGTACATAATTGGTATAGCATTTAAACCAGTTTGTTAAGTTTTTAGAACAAAAAATAAAACAAAATAAAATAATCTCAACTACTTTGAAATGAGTTCCAAATGTGAATTGGTTCAAAATGTGTTTATTCTTGAATAAAATGACTGACCCCAAAGATTTTGGCTCATAGCACAGGGAGCGTGATACAAAGGCTTCAATCTTCAGCATACTTCTCCCATTTAAATCAATGGGATTTACTTCTGAGCAAATAGGGTTAGGTCTGGTCTGCTTGTGCATTGTTCAAAACACTATGGATTTCCAGTCTCTGGATGTAAGATCCAGAGACTGGAAAACTTACTTGGAACTAAAGTTCCCAAAATCTCCTAGCCAGCATAGAGACTGGTGCTATGAGAGCTGTCCAGTGATAATGTTCTGAATGGTGCAAAATTTGAACAGTTTCTATAAACTGCTGTGGAAATGTTACTGCTGTTCCTGGGTTTATTATTATTGTTTGCCTGTTGCTGAGTTGCTCTTGAACTGAATGACAGGAAGACATGCCAGTTTGGTGGCGAGGGTAGTTAAGTGTGCACTTGGGCACAAAATGTGCACGGGGGGGAATGTGCAGTGTGAAAATGGATAATGTGCAGTTGGAAAATTGCAGGGAAACTACTGTACATACGTTTCAACACTCAAATGGCAGCATTTATCAGGCAATATTGGTGGAAAGAGGGAAGAAACCTAGATTTGGAAAGGTACCAATTTTGGCAGCACATATTTGAGAAGGCAGCAGGAATGGTTGTTGCACCAGTGTAAATGTCATTGGGTTGGGATTTAAATTTGTATATGAGCCATTGGATTGTCTTGTCAATGAATTGAGGCAGATTCATGCATGACACAAATGATACACATTTGTCAATGAATTAAGGCAGATTCATACATGACTTGTGGCTATATAGAAGACAAGAGCTACAGATTGTTGTGGCGAAATTGTCATGGATACAGGTTGTAAGCAAGGAACAAAACATGTTTTGTGTTTTCTCTGGTTCATTTGAGTGTGGGGTAAGTAGGTAGGATTTGTGCAGCTCAAATATCTGCTTTAAAGAAAAACATAGAAACATAGAATCATAGAGTTGGAAGAGACCACAAGGGCCATCCAGTCCAACCTCCTTCGGCCATGCAGAAATACCCAATCAAAGCACTCCCAACAGATGGCCATCCAGCCTCTGTTTAAAAACCTCCAAACCATGAAACTTGTGTTGACTGATTCAAGCAGTGGACCATCTAACATGAATGCTAGCTTCAGACTATTCAAGAGACAAGAGGAGAGGGGGAAAATCACTTTAAAACAAAGGTTAGCAAAAATATAACCCTGGGGATGTATGTGCCCACCCAAGGCTGTTTTTCAGCCCTCAAAACCTCTCCAGACTCCCTGTAAACATGTTGTGGGTCCACGCTGCACTATTTAGCATTTTTAAAAATAAAACCAAGGGCCCTTTCACACTAGACTATTATTTTTTTAACTTTATCTTTTATCCATTCACAGAGTAGTAGCTTACATTTGTGATCACATATACAGAGGATACAAAATAGAAGAAAAAGTTCCAGATCTTTCATAACTTGTTTGATCTTATACCTATTCATTATCATTTGGAATTACAATTTAAATTCCTGTGTCCCTTTAGTGTGAATCTTCACTTCTAACTTCCATTTCGTTTTTCCAGACCTCTAGGATATTGTTGCAAATTGTGACATCTCACTTTGTATTAACCCATTTTTAAATTGGTTGTTCCATTATTACCAATATATATATTTTATATACATTATGTAATATACATTCTATAACTACATTGTACTGTCTTCTTTAAGAATAACTCATTCAGTTAGGTAGCCTTTGGTTCCCCTCTCATATTGTCTACTGTATCATCGAATATCTGCATGTCTCTTGAGCTTCGTGTTTCATTGTTTGCAAGTTGACCATCTTTTTTGCAAAAAGTCAGCTACTGGTTTCTATTTGTTGTCTACCTGACCCATGTGTTTTTGTCTCAATTCAAATGTTAGTTTGTCCATATTGGCCATCTCAGCCAGTTTTAGCAATCGGTCATCTAGTGTTGGCCAACACAACAAAAATACACTAGACTATTGGATCACTATGATTCCACTTTAACTGCCATGGCATCCTGGGAGTTGTAATTTGGGGAGGCACTGGAGCTCTTTGGCTGAGAAGTCTAAAGGCCCCTCCCTAAACTACAAATCTCAGGATTCCATAGGATGTTGCCATGGCAGTTAAAGTGGAATCACAGAGTAGAACTGGGTAGCATGAAAGATCCCAAGAAGCAGACTTCCAGACACTTCTGGTTTTGTTCCCCACATGTTTTCTTCATTTGCATTTTGGGTAGTCTATGCTGCTCCCAGACGGTCCCAGGAGCAGAACGGTTGGCCTCGGACCTACTACTGTTGTCCCCCCATCTTTAAGGACCCCTTTCCCAGCCAAAATAAGAGAGCCACAATAAAACCCTTCACTCTCCATCTTCTATCACATCCCAAATATCCTGGCCTTTCCTCCCCAACACTATTTTTCTATTAGGCACTTGAAAGAGTGTTACAAGCATTGACAAAAATAGTTGTGACATTTTTACTTGGACAATTTAATTTTTGGAGATGCTCTTTAGCAGTTGTTTGTTTTCTTTGGTTGCTTATTAATTCTTTCTTGGATTGCTTTTTGTATGTTTTTAGGCATGTTGCAATTTACACATGGTGCCTATTAATGAGCCAAGATGTCCTTCCTTCCTTCCTTCCTTCCTTCCTTCCTTCCTTCCTTCCTTCCTTCCTTCTCAACCTCTCCTTCCTCTCTCTCCATGTCTCTTTGTCACTCCTTCTCCCCACCATCATCCAGGTACAAGGCTGTAGTCCTGGCAGCTAACCACTTTGGAAGATTTTTTACCGGACAAATTACTGCAGCAGGAAAAGTTCCTCCGGCAAAGGTATGTATTATCCTGGAGTTTTTTGAGTAGTAAAAATCTGGCAATGGTAGAGTATAAAGCCAGGCGTAGTTCCACTTCTTGCCCTTGTCCCTGAACATGCACCCCCCCTCCCTGCCACTGGTGCCACCTCTCTTAGCTTGTGTGTTCTTCCTCATGAATAGCTTTTGCCATCTTGACCACACTCTGATGTTTCTTGACCACACATGTCCTTGCTTTCATCTGTTAGATGAATTCTGAGGAGCCAGCATGGTGTAGTGGTTTGAGTGTTGGACTGTAACTCTGGAGATCAGAGTCTGAATCCCCCACTCAGCCATGAAAACTCACTGGGTGACCTTAGGCAAGTCACATACTCTCAGCCTCAGATCCTTAGGGTCACCATAAGTTGGAAACAACTTGAAGGCACACAACAACAAATGGAATTCAGAGACTTGTAGAACAAAACAGTAACTTTCCTGTGTTCTGGTTCTTAACCACTTCAAGAGATATTAGACTACTAAGCAGGGTTGAGTGTTAATACATAAACTGATATATCCATTGGTCCCAAACTGTATCCCTGTTGTTTTCCATTCTAGATGCTAATCATCGGTGGAGGTGTAGCTGGCTTGGCTGCAGCTGGAGCAGCTAAATCAATGGGAGCTATTGTCAGGGGATTTGATACTAGGTACAGTAACCCAGTTCCTCAAATTATAAGCTGCTGTGTGTATATGTGTGTGTGTGTAGGTGTAGAAAAGTGGAATATAAGTAATAAAGGAAACTAATTTGTGTTTACATTGTGGAACTAGCCCTTACCACTTTGAAATCAAAAGTGTCCCTGTGTTCCTAAATCTATTGAAAGCTAAAACAATAACTGACCTTCTTTGATTGACACATGGCATTTCCATTGAATATACAGGTCGCCCCCTGTATCTGTCCATGGTTTCAGTTATCTACAGCTGGGGGGGAAAAAAACCAGGGACACATACCATAGAGTCATGCTGAAAAAGACCTCAAGATGCATCCTCTCTAGGAATTGCTAGGTCCTCCAACATAACTCTATGGTATGTTTTGTACAGGAAGTCCTTTAATTTAATTTAATGGGGTTTGGTATTGTCTGAGGTTTCACTTATAAAGGGTAAGTCCAGGAATATATCCTCATGGTTATGGGGCGGGGATGACCTGTGTTGAAGTGAAGAAGCATCGGCACTTGTTTAGTGTAGTGGGTGACAGAGGGAACGTCTAGAGTTTCGTGCTTATCTTTTTGATTTAGGTCTGTGTCTCATTGATCTGTGTACTCAAGGCTTTTTCTTCCAACTTGCATGCAGAGGGCACTTCCCTGTCTCCCTTCAAGAAGTTTAGTGCTTTACAACTCTTTGTCTCAGCCTCAAAATACCTTACAGGCACTCATGAGAGCCAGCTTTTAAAGACTCTTATCCAACTTAGATAACTCTCTTCTGTCTATCTATTTTCCTATCTCAGATGTATTCTCTGCCACAATAAACACAAGTTTTGCTTTTTAACCTTACAGGAGCATCCTGCATATTTCTATCCTGTTTTATACCACAAGCTCATATTGCACCAGGGCTATGGGTCACTCTGCTTAATATAAATACCAACAATTTCCTACAACCTCTATTCCTTCTGGTTATTAATTATGCTCTGGGGGTGGGGGGAAAGATCTAGTTAATCAGAGTCTATGAAATTCTCTCAACTTTGTTTATTTTAAGGGTTTCTTCTTTCCTGTTGAAGTTGTCCAGGTGTTTGCGGATTTCAATAGCTTCTCTGTGCATTCGGACATGATAGTCGTTTATAACATGTTCTGCTACTGCTGATTTTTCTGACTGGCCCAGTCTACAGTGTCTCTCATGTTCTAGCCAGACAAATCAGCATTAGCAGAACACATTATAAACCAACCTGGACACAAAATGTTATTTAAAAACACTGAAATTCTGGACCAGGCCAACAACTATCATGCACAGAGAAGCTATTGAAATCCACAAACACCTGGACAACTTCAACAGGAAAGAAGAAACCCTTAAAGTAAACAAAGTTTGGCTACCAGTCCTGAAAAACACCAAAATCAAAATCTCTCAACTTTGCCTGCAGGCCACCAGCTTTGGAGCAGTTTAAATCCCTTGGTGCAGAACCTCTAGAAGTCAGTGTTGCTGAAGCTGGAGAAGGTGTTGGAGGTTATGCGAAAGAGATGTCCAAGGAATTCATTGAGGCAGAAATGGCATTATTTGCCAAACAGTGCAAAGAGGTGGATATCATTATTAGCACTGCCCTTATTCCAGGTACTGTACTACTTTGTAGCAATTCCAGATGACTTTAGCAAAAGGTGCTTTTCATGAGAAGTCCAGAAATATCTGGTCACCAGGATGACATTTGGCTGTGTCATGGACACCAAGCCAATTCCATTGCAAATGCCTCCTCCATAAACTGCAGTGAATCTGGAGGACAGAAGGATTTTTCATTCTGCTGAACATGAGACCCAAGATAACTTCCAGAAAAATGGAAAGCACAGATAACTAGTAACTTGGAATTAATCCAGATTTTTGCCATAGCTGGGGCATAACTTCATCTGTTAACTGGATGAGGGGTACATTCATTCTTTCTGTGGACTAACTATTCTAGTTACTTTTATAATGTGTTGTCTCTCCTGGTTCAAACCCCAGCTCATGATGAGCCTTGTGTTCTGTTTTGGGTGTGAAAAAACAGAGAGGTGGTGTGTGAATTTGTAGCAGACGCAAAAGACTTATAGCATTCAGATTGTTTTTAATACAGTGAAACATAATCATTTTAGTTTATAGTTGAGAAATGGGAATTTAAAATCATAGCTTTAATGGTAAGTAACTATTGGGGGACTTGACTTTGCTTTTCAAAGAATACTTCCTTTGCTTGGATACTTCCCCTTCCTTATGCTCTTTGAAATGCATGGAAAATTTGAAAGAGTGGTTCCTTTCCCCCATTTCATACCAGGCTTTATATCTTGGAGAATGAAAACAGTAGACATAAGGGATAAAGGAAGCTGTGAATAGGACAGTCTTTTTTGAATTTCGATTCTGGATTTTGGATTGTGACCTGAAACCTTATTTGTTGTACAAGTGTAACACTGCAAGCACCATGCATTGAATTGTGGAAGGGTAATGCATAAAATGAGAACCAGTGTAGTGATGTAGTGGTAAGAGTGTTGGACTAAGGACTTCATCAGACGCTGCCCTTAAAATGTTCTTTTGCCAGCATTAAAAAAAAGAGAAGCATTTTTATGCCTGCAAAAGAATGCTCCCCCCTGCACTTACCTTCCTCTACTGGCAAAGGCAGCTCCGGCAATAAAGAGGAAGTGAACAGAGCCCCGTTCACTTCCTCGTTTGAAATCCCACGAGACTTGGTTGCATAGGAAATTCAAAAATAAAAACAAAAATAAAGCCTAAAAACTTACACTAAGCACCTAGGCACACTTTAAAAGTCCCAAGTAACCAAATGGCCCAAGGTTTCACAGGCTGGCAATGCCAGCACCAAAACGGCAGGGGAGATCAATTGACAGCTTAAGATGTCAATTAAAAACTACGGGTTTTGGCGGAGACATAACCATGAAAGGGTGACATTATCTGATCTGCGTGCCCTTTCGCGGTTATGTGGTGCCATATTTTGTCTGTCTGATAAAGTCCTAGGAGTTTAAGAGACCAGGGCTCAGCCATGGAAACCCACTGGGTGACCTTGGACAAGTTCCACTCTCTCAGCCTAAGAGGAAGGCAATGGCAAGCCTCCTCTGAACCAACCTTGCCAAGAAAATGCTCTGATAAGGTTGCCATAAGTCAGAGTCAACTTGAAGGCACATAACAACAACAACAATGCATACAACGGAGATATAAGTGTAACTTTTAAAATGTGGAAACAGAGGGGCTTACTGCACTCCGAAGAAAAGTGGCAAAGCAACAGGAACATTCCATCTTTCCTGCTGCCTTACTTCATGATGTCGGCGTTCTTCTAGCATTCGTTTGTTCTGGTCCCATGGCGAACCAAAGTGAAACCGCATCTTTTTGCAAATGGTAAGGCCCAGAGTTTTTGTGGTTAACTGCCCTTAAGTTGACTTTAACTCATGGCAACCCTGTGAATGAAACACCTCCAAGACCCCCTGTCCTCAACTGCTCTGCTCAGACCCTGCAGGCTCAGGGCCATGGCCTCCTTGATTGAGTCTATCCATCTGGTATGTGGCTTTCTTGTCTTTCAGCTACCGTCCATCTTTTCTAGCATTATTGTCTTTTCTAGTGAGTCATGCCTTCTCATGAATGGCAATGAATCAAGTTGTTCCCTGTTATGGTTGATCTCAGGTATGACTCACAATAATCCTGTGGCTTTGTTGGCACTTGCTGAAGCAGAGTGAGATGGCAACATCTGACAGCAAATTATTAGTTAACATCATAACTGTCACTGTGGATAATTGGGAAAGGCACTTGTCGAATCTTCATTTGCCATAACATGTGCCATAACAACTTGCCTGGGTTTGGATATTGTACACTTTGAGTTGGCGCATGGGGTACCGACTGGTGCTTTACCTCAGTCTTGGACTTGCTGCTCAGCCTTTTAAGAAGAAGTTGCATGAAACTGAGGCGAGTTTCCCAGGTTTAGCTTCTTTTTCTCTCAACTTCCAACAGGGAAAAAGGCTCCTATCCTTATCACCAAGGATATGGTGGATTCCATGAAAGATGGATCCGTGATTGTTGATCTTGCTGCTGAAGCTGGTGGCAATGTGGAAACCACCCACCCTGGAGAGCTGCACATTCATAAGGTTTGCACAGCGCTTGCTTTAGCCACTGAAACAGTTGCCTTTCTTTGTTTGTATCCTGCCCTTCTTCCAAAATGTGCAAAACATCACACATGGGGTTCTCAGATGGTTTCCCATTCAGATACAATTAAGCCCTAGCCACAGCTTAGTTACACTCAGTGCCTCCCCAATCCATCCCCACGTTACTGGTTTATTAGTTGCCATGGGCAAACCATAGCAATATGTCCTAACAAAAATAACAATAATGAGTCCAGGGGCACTTTAAAGACTAATACAGTTGGCCTTCCTCATTCACTGGGGTTAGGGGCACAGGACACCTGCAAAAGTAGAAAAACCACAAATATCAGCAGGGTTACTTTGCAAGGCAGTAGTGAGCAGCTGGTGGGACTTGCTGCCGCCTCTACTGCTGCCCTACACAGTTTTTAATAGGAAATTACAAGCATCACTATGTGTTCGCAGTCTCTCTCACTTGGTTACATCTCCATTTGGATATATGACTGAGCAAAGGTATCACAAATCTTTAACCATTTCAATGTGTTCATCATCCACTCTTAAGTTATGTATGTAAGAATTCTGTGGTGACCCCCACACACACACTTAATAGTCAGCTCTAACACTGCCTTTGTATTTTTTCCTTATTTTTCATCAGTAGTTTGCCAAGTCTTTGCATTTTATGCTAGTAGTATGATGTCATCTGCATGTTTTAAGTTGTTGGTGATCCTTCCTCCAGTTTTCACACCTCCTTCCTCTGAGTCTAATCCCACTTTCCATATGATATGTTCTGCATATAAACTTAAGAGATAGAGTGATAAAATGCACCCTCATCTGATCCTCTTGCTAACATGAAACCATTCTGTTTCTCCATGTTCTATCCCAACAGTGGGGAAATATTTTCTTGTCCTGACTATAGGTTTCATATCTAGACAATCAAATGTTGTGGCATTCAAATTTCTTTTAGATCAATCCATTGTTTTTCATGATCCACACCATCAAAGGCTTTGCTATAATCCATAAAGCACAGGCCAATTTTCTTCTGAAATTCTTTGGGGCACTCCATTAGCCAATGGACAATCTCTAGCCAAGAGAGTAAATCAGCACAAATTTGATATTAAGAAAGGTAGCACAGAAAAAGTCAGCAGGGGGACATTTTGATTTTCCTGGCCATTTTGTTGCAGGAGTCTTGTTTCTCCTTTGTTCAAAAGAGTGGCTTAGCAATATGAAATTAATTGTATAATATCATGTTTATTTATTTGGTACAGGCATGGCTCTAGTCTATGTAGAACATTAAACAGTACTTGTGCACTAACTTAATTTCTGAGAAATTAACAGAGCAAAATAGTGACAGTCCTCTCCTTTTCACTTCAGATTCTTAACCAAGTATCATTTTAAGTACAAGCATTTTGAGGGCAATTCCTAACAATTATAAATGGATCATGACAGCCCCAAAGCCATTCCCCCAAGGAAAATCCAGATTTTTGGCACTGAAATTTTATACATCTTGCTTTTCTAACTCTCTGGCTTTTCTTCGCAAACGAAGATTGAGGACACTGCTTTAAAACCCCACTTAAAAAAAAACCCTTAAAAAAAATCAAATATACTATCAAATATAAAATCTAATAATTATGAGACAGGAAGGTAATCTGACACACTGCAGAAATAATGCAGTTTGATACTGTTTTGATTATCATGGCTCCATCCTATGGAATCCTGGGATTTGTAGGTTGTTGTGGTGTCAGAGCTCTGACAGAGAAGGCTAAATATCTCACACAACTACAAATCCCAGAATTCCATAGCATTGAGCCATGGCAGTTAAAGCGATGTCAAACTGCTTTATTTCTGCAATGTGCCAGCAGCCTGTGGTGCTTATTTCTGCTGTATAGGTTCAATTTGTAAAATACATTTGGCTTTAGCAGAAATGCAATCTTTCACTGCCCTGCCCTGACAGGCAAAGTCCTTTACAGATAATAAAATTGACAGTTTCTGTTTGCCCTGTGAAAATTTACTATGTACTGTATGCATTTACACCAGCTTCAACAAGAGGTGGTAATAGTTCTAACTTGGAGGCTCAGTTTGGAACCATGAAAGAAAGCCAGGTTGGCTGGGATTGTGCCCTAGGAATTCTGACACCCCTGCTTTTTAGTTACACATCTCCTTTTGCCAAATGGATTTGTTTGCAAAAATATTGCAAGCCATATTATCTAAACCTGTCCATTGTTTTCCAGGATCAACCACAGTGCAATTAATCTGAGAAGCACATCATGTAACTGTGATAGCATCAAATGACCAAGAGGTGTTTTCGGACTTTTAAAATGTACTTTGCTTCTTAACTTGCGAAATCAGCACCATATGGCTGTTAGAGCTGGTTCCCTGAATGGTGTCCAAGCTTGTTCTCTCATTGACTCTCTGTCAAAAATAAAGCCCCCCCCCGAGCATCTGAGCAAGCTGTTCATGTAAAAAGTAACCCCTCCATTTGTAAAATGAAGCGTCAATAAGGCCCGTCCACAATCATGCCCAAGTTCTGATTTACTGTGATCTATAAAATGTGGCACCTGGTCAGCCCAGAAAGCATGGTGCAAAGCTTCAAGAGGATACATGAAAAAAGATTATTATTTTTTTTTTAATGTCTGTTTATTTCATTTCCCACCCCCAGGGTGTGGTGCACATTGGTTACACAGACTTGCCAAGCCGAATGGCTACCCAGGCCAGTAGCCTTTATTCAAACAACATCTTGAAGTTATTAAAAGCAATTTCTCCCAACAAAGAATACTTTTACTTTGAGCCAAAGGATGATTTTGATTATGGGACTATTGATCATGTAATCAGAGGAACCGTGGTCATGAAGGTAAGTCTTCCCCACCCTTCTAAAATGCTTCAATAAACTGTTTAACCAAGGCGTGCAAAATATAATGTTATAGAATGCAGGGAAAAGGTCTTTTAAGAGCAGCCCTGGCTGATTGTTCACTTGAGACATGATTCTAGTTGGCATGAAACAGATTTGCAGCTGGCATCACAACATACATTTCCATTTCTATCAAGTTAAACACTGGATTGGGCAGCAGTTTTCTTTTCTCTTGCTTGTCTGTTTTGGCTGAAATATACATATAGTGTTATTTGTGTCCTATCCTTCACCTCGCCTTAAGGTTGTCAGGGGCCCATTCACACTACACAAATTATGATGCTATGATTCCACTTTAACTGCCATAGTTCCATCCTGGGATCTGCAGTGTAAGGGAGGGCATTTCAAATTCTCAGCCAAAGCACTCTACTTCTTCACCAGACTACAAACTCCAGAATTCCATAGGATGGAACCATGGCAGTTAAAGTGGAATAATAACATTATAATTTCATAATGTGAATGGGATCCCAGGTCAGAAGCATCCCAGACCCTGAGATTTCAAGACCAAAACCCTTTTGGTCATTCCATGGTAATGTCATACGTGGTGGACTCTGGTGATATTGTTAAGCATAATACATTAAACACCAGCCACAGTTTCTCAGTGCAACTCTTTCAAATAATAAGCACAAAGTCTAACACAAATGAAAATGGGGTCTAAATACCTACAGCCACCAAATCTCATCTGATCTTGGAAACTATGCAGGGTAGCCCTGGGTAGTCCTTGGATGGGAGACCGTCAACAGGTGCTGTAGGCTAGATTTCAGGGAAGGAACTAGCAAACCCCCCTCTGAGTATTCCTTGCCTTGGAAAGCCCTATGAAATTCATGGGGTCACCATAAGTCAACAGGCAACCTGAAGGGACATGCACACACTAATACAAATGAGAAAACTTTTCTTTGGTTGGTGGAAAGTATTCTAGGGATTGAGGGAGGGGTTATTTCAGTAACATCATACACATTAAACAGGTCATCTCCACAGCAAGCTTTGCCCTGGTTCAAATCAGACATGGGCAAGAAAATGTCAAACAAGTAAGTGTGAAGTGATTTAGATCTACAACCTACTTTCTATTCCACGTAGAACATGGGGGAAGCTGAAGCATACTGGCTAGGGGATTCTGAGAGCTGCAGCCTGCAAAAGCAACATTTCCAAACTCCAGTCCCAGGTCATCTCTAGAGCATGACACATTCAAATTGATAGTGTAGAATTTCAGTTTCAAATGTTACAAAACACTAAGGGGTTTGCCACACTCTGAAGTAAAGCGGCAGTGTAGCAGTAAGGTTCCATCTTCCATGCTGCCTTACAGCACAATGTCATCGTTCTTCCCTTCTGGTCCCGTGGGAGACCGAGGTAAAACTGCATCTTTTTGCTAACCAGAAAAAACCATTAGCAAAAAGACGTAGTTTTACCTAGGTTTCCCATGGGACCAGAATGGCAGAACACCATAAGAATGACAATGTCATGCAGTAAAGCAGTACAGAAGATGGAACCTTCCTGCTGCACTGCCGTTTTACTTCAGAGTGCAGTAAGCCCCTAAGGCAAAATCCCCAGGCATGCAAGAACTTAATTTCAAGCTTCACAACTGCCAAAATAAATTTCATTTCTTTCATTGATTTTAAGAAAGATTGAGAGTGCATGTGGGAGATCAAGCGAATTTGCTTAGTTCTATGCTCAATATGTGTTGAAGACGAGAAAGTCAGTTAGACTGATGGGCCTTGAAGCATTTTAACTATAGGGTCATGGAGGATTAAAGATGGGAAGAACTGTTAAAAAACGGAAGATTTGGGGTTACATTTTCCCTGTTTTCCCCCCAAAACCTTTGTCCACAGAAAAATGGCGGGGGGGGGAATAGATTTCTTTGACTATTATCTTGTAGAATGATTTATACGTTTAAGACAAGGTGTTCATATACTGTATTTACTGCTCCAAAATTATTTCTAAAAACTATAAAACAGGAAGACTTTCATGTAAAGACTGCACAGTATCAGATCACTATAATTCCTGGTCTTGTTTTCTTCTTTTTAGTTTATTTTATTGTATGGAAATGATTTCATTTTGTTTGCTTAATGCTATAGGAAAAAAAAATAATTTTATGTTTTATTAATGTTAATGTTTTTGTTGTTCTTGCGTATTTTTGCCTGATGAAACCAAATAAATTCCTTATACCTTAGGTGTTCCTAACACTGCAGCACCTTGTAGCTCCACTGGTAGCAAAACATTAAAAACTTGAATTTGTAATTATATTCTGAGAAAAATCTAATGTTAATATATCAGCCATGATATTTTTATGCCAAATAAGTTTATATATGATTAATTTTATGTTTTTGAAGTAACAAAATGACTTTTGACCTGTAAACGGGGGCAGTAATATAGCAGTTTTCAATTTTTCCTCCAAATTCCTTTTTTTCTGAATAAAACTGGGGAAAACATGGTTTCAAAATTTCCAGAAATTTTATATCTCCATGGAGAGTATTTCTGTGATACAGTTGTAGATTCAGAGAAGAATTGGTCTTGTCTACCTTGACATACAAGGAGTTAGTCTGCAATAATGTGGATAAATTTCTATATCTTATCTTGAAAATTTATCCTGATCAAAATCTTCTTCTTTAACAGGATGGGAAAAAATTATTTCCAGCACCTCTACCTAAAACTTTGCCACCTCCGGCTCCACCTAAACAAAAAACAGTCCAGGAAATAGAAGCAGAGAAACAGGCTTCCATTTCACCATACAGAAAGACAATGACCTCTGCTGGCATTTATACAACAGGTATTTCAAAATGGGATTTATTTAAAAAGGTTTAAGCGGCTTTCCCAAAGTTCAAAGAAATGTGCATTTAACTGGATCAGCAAAGAAACTATAGCATAGCAGCTGGAAAGCATATAGCTTGATGCAGTTTATTAATGAATAAAATTTAGTAGGAGATTACACGCCATGCATTTCAGTAGCTGCATCAAAAATCTGGCTGCCTACCTGCCACTGCAATTTGTATTTAGAAACCTGTTCACTGCATTTAAAACAAACATGGGCAATGTTAATCATGCAGCAATTCTGTCTCCATTTTGCCTTAAATCCCTGGACAGGCAATTTATTTTCCTAGGGCTAATCTAGACTGGCAAGAATACACCGCCTTCTCGCCAGCGTATTCTAGCCTGGCCTGTTTCCTCTCTATAACCGAGACGAAATGGGCAGAAGTCCACATGCACATGCTGGCCAGTATTGGTGGACACCTCCCCTGCTGTCATGCATTGCGCTCTCTGAAGCCAGGAAAGAGGCCCTCAGCATGTGATGAAGCCTGGTCACATGCAGCGGGTCTTGCTCATGCGCTGAGGGCCTCCTTCTCAGCTGCAGAGTGACTCCAGCAGTGGATGGCTATACAGGCAGGTACAGACTCTGTGTTCCTGCACTGGACCCATCCGGGTTTTCCTGAGTAACATGGACTTTCCCAGGTGTTAATTTAAAATGTTTGAAATGGGTTTACCCCAGCTTCCCTCCACCCTGGCTTTGCCTTGGGCGTCATCAGGACTTCCTGGAGATGAATCGGAGCAAGAGCCTTGTGTCATTTGGACTGCAGGGCTCCAAGGCGTGGGGGGGGGGGACCAGGGTAAATTGCCCATCTAGACAAGCCCCTAAAAGACCATTTTAATAATGTAGCGGTCACTGGAGGGTCAATATGAACCTTCTCAAGTAGCCACCTATCAGGTCTTTTGGCCTGAGCAAGACTTTTTTGATTCCAAACCTAATGTTTGCTTCCGGATTGGAAATTAGAGTGGCTTGATACTGCCTGATAATCAGACTGACTGGACCCAGTGGCCTTACTGACTTCTGGATTAAAGGCTTATTGGCTGTCTTATGCTGTTAACCCCCCTCCCCCCAAAAAACCTGGGAACTGCATCAGAGGATGGTTACCACTGCCAATCCCTCTTGGCCACAGCATGAGTTTTCAGTAGCAAGACAGTGCAAATGGCTAGACAAGTGCGGCTACAAATTGCCACTCACTGACTTGTTGGAACTGGTGCTTGTCACAGGTGACAGATTTCACCTCAGTCAGCAGCTGAACAGACTGCCTTTGCCTGATGCAGCTACTGGCTCTTAAGGTGGGCTGGGGGGGGCATTTATGTGGTCTTACAGTAAGACTGCGTAGTCTTAGGTGCTTACTGCACTTTGAAGAAAAGCGGTAAGGCAGTATGAACGTTCTGCCTTCTGCGCTGCCTTACAGCATGGTGTTGTTCTTCTGGTGTTCTTTTGTTCCAGTCTTTTACTTCTGTCCCCCATGGGACCAGAATGAAAGAACGACGACATCATGTGGTAAGGCAGCATGGAAGACAGAACGTTCCTGCTGCCTTGCCACTTTTCTTTGGAATACGGTAAACCTCTTACTCAATACAGTGCAGTTATGGATCTGTAACTCTAGGTTACATATCTATAATGGCAATATAGAATCACATCTGTCCATTTTTGAGAGCGCTCAGGCACTTTGGGATTTTTGTGTTTGTTTTTTAGTAGTCCATGTGGACCCCAAAATATCCCAGGGTGTAAAAATGGCCTCTATACTTGCCACAGTTGCCCACCCCTACCCTAAATAGATTTTCTATGCGATATGTATTCAGTTATTTTGGCCTTCATATTCTTTTTTGGGAAACAAAGCAGCAGCAGCAACACAGATCAGTTTCTTATATGCATACCTTCCATAATACTCTTTTTCTAAAGTGAGGTTGCTTGATTTCAGTCTTGAGTAATAAGGGAGTGGAGTACAAAATCCTTTAGTGCGGGTGGTGAAAGGCATTATTCCTACCATATGTTTGATCACAGCTCTGGTACATTCTTTCCTGGGAATAAGGGAAAACCTGGGCTTTAAAGAATGTTCATGTTCATGGCCTTGGAATGTTGGATGGTTCCAGAGCCCACGCAGGAAATAAGCCTGTTACTTTATTGATATTTGCAAAAGGTTAATGATACCACCTAAGCATCTTTAAGTGGCTTGGCTGAGCTTAAACTTTGATCTTGGTAGAATTTGAAAAAAAAAAAAAAAGTGGGGGGGGACCAAACAAACTTTTCAGAAGAAAAATACCAGTCACTAGACTTACTTATACAAAAAGAAGATCTTTAATTTTTTTTAATCTTAAAAAATCTTTTATAAAATCCGAGGGATTTAATTATTGATTTAGTTATTGAAATAACTGCTTCCTTGGGAGCCTGGTGTATTCTACACTGTACCATTCTTTACATGGGGCTGCTTAGGATGGAGTTCTTGGAATCAGTGCAGACGTGGAAACAGGACTGGACTTCTACATTCCCTCCACTAGCCCTAGCTTCACAGACATCCCAAATATGTTGCATCATATTGACCCAGGGCTTACGCATGTACACAGGGTAATTTCCCATGTTTTATAAGGATGGATGACTCTCTGTGTATAGTGCATGTAGAAAAAGAGACAAGAAGTATGGTCCCAATGCTTACATCAGTCTTAGACACCCATAGATATCTGCACAAACCAGACCCAGGTTACTTTTTGCTTCTAATAATGGCTGGCACCCTTTTCCTCATATAGACAAGCCCTTAGTTTTCAGTGAACCATTAAGACCCACTAGCCTGACAAAACACCTGCTCCTGGTTGAGAAAAGAAGTGCTAGAACTGATTTGTTCCTATAGCTGCCTGCATTTTTGGACTTTCCTTGGGTTGTGGATAAGGAAAGTGTCACAATGATAATTAGATGCACTGTCCCTAAATAAGGCCATCTCTTATATACTACAAGGCTGCTGCCACACTGCAAAAAAATAAGACTTTAACAGTCATGGCTCCATCCTATGGGAGCCTGGGATTAGTAGTTTGTTATGGCACCAGAGCTCTCTGACAGAGAAAGTTAAATATTTCACAAAAGTACAGATTCCAGAATTCCATAGCATTGAGCCATAGCTGTTAAAGCAGTATCAAACTCCTAGAACATGAAAACATATGAAGATAGTTGGTCAGTCGATTAGATTTTAGCTGTATCAAAGAACAAAACTTTTGAACTACAACTCCAAGAATTCCCCAATCACTATGGCTGTGCTGGCTGAGAGATTCTGGGAGCTGTAGTCCAAAAAAGTAACTTTTCTGAGTCCTGCCAAGGAACAACACTCAACAGAAGAGGGTGGTCGTCACGGTTCCTTTCATAAGGTATTGCTGAGATGCCTGTGTGGTCTGTCTGCCTTAACAATTTTCAGATGCTACAATAGAAGATTTTCCTAGTAAAGTAAAGAAGTCAATGGGGAATTAGTGCCATTTTTCATTTTGTTGCTCTGCCCTTTGACGATTTGCTGAAATGAAAAATTTAAAGTCTCAGAGATTTTATTCGTTGGCATTTCCATGCCTGGATGCCAAAAAGTAGACTTGAGCAGACAACTTGGCTCAGTAGATTCTGTTTCAGGCAAGTCTCTATTTTGGGGTGGGGTGGGGATTGGAATTCATATTATGCCTATAACATTCTATATCAAAAGATTGTTCCTGCTCCCATTCCCATTGTTGTCAGGTTCAACATACTAGTGGAAACAGGGGTGTGGCTTTGGCCTAGCCAAGAGCTTAGAAAAATTAGGTTGGTGGGTTTTTTTTTTTGGTTTTTTTTTTGACAATTCCAATAATCCCTAAGCCAACATGGCCTACATCCTCCAGCCAGTAGCTGTGCTGGGAGGTTCTGGAAGTTGTAATCCAAAAACGTAATGTTCCAAGCTATGCTGTTGACTTCTTTGAAAGAAAAATGTCTTACGATTCTCCCGAGGCTTCTGTTTTTCTTTTCTTTCAGGACTCACAACCATTTTAGGACTGGGCCTCGTTTCTCCTAACGCAGCTTTTACACAAATGGTGACTACCTTTGGACTCGCTGGAATAGTTGGGTACCATACAGTTTGGGGTGTCACGCCTGCTCTTCACTCTCCTTTAATGTCAGTAACAAATGCCATTTCTGGTAAGCTGAGATTCTTGCACTCCTGTTTTGCCTTTGGTATAGTGATTAGTATTATTCCGGGGCATACTCCAGTCTGTGTAGGGATGAGGAACTCAGAGTGAATTCATTCTGATTTAAATCATCATGGCATCAAATCATCATCCACAAAAGATGACACAGCTTGGAAATGTCACCTGGGGGGGGGCTATAGTTCCCACAATTCCCCAGCCAATATGTTTACCTGTTACACTGGGATTCTGGGAGTTTTCATCCCAAAAGGAACTTTCCCCAGCACTGCTTCAAACTGGATTGTTTTCTAGATTGCATCTTCCAGCTACAAAATTGCCTAAAATAGTACCAAAGGTCCCTGAAGTTCACTTAATGTGTTTGAGTTATCAAGTGCAACCATCACGTGAGGACTATCAGGAATGTTAAGAAAGGATCTTCTCCATATGTCAATATGTCAAACCCTGTATCTGTGGAGGTTCAGTTTCCGGACTTATCACGGATATTGGAAACCACAGATAACAGCAAACCCTATAAAAGACTTCTGGTAAAAACACACACACACACACACACACACACACACACAAAAAAAAAACCAGAGTTGTGTTGGAGGACCTTGAAGATGCCTAGCGAGGATGCCTCTCTAGGCATTTCCCAGTGCAACTCTATGGTATGAGTCCCTATTTTGTGTTCCGCGGATAACTGAAACTACGGATACAGTCGGATACAGAGGTCCGACTGTACAAATGAAACTGTCACTCCAAATCAAGTTTAATCCTTTTCTGTGACAAACCATCAGTGTCAATCAGGTTTTGTACATGATATGTCCCAACTATTGCTTGACATAAAAGGAGTGGTGTGCATTATTTGCCCAGCAGTTGGAATGTGGGCACATACAATAATGCCTTTTGGCATTGTGAATAGAGGCACAGTTTTATACAGCTATCAGACTTTTCCAAGCTGCAGAAGGAAGGGCTTTAAAAAACAACAACCCAACTATGCTCAAGTATACAGCTTTTGTTGGGCTCCATTTCCTGTCAGGTCCACCCAGCATGACTAATTGTCATGGCTGATGGGAGGTGTACTCCAACATCTGGAGACTACAGGCTCCTCACTTCAGTGGTCAGTGGTCCAAGAACATCTGTACCACTTGACATAAACAGGACACATCTTTTCACTTTGATGTAGGAGTGGTCCTCTCCTTAGAGGCTAGAATTTTAATTAGCTTTGGAAACAAATGGGTAACTAGCACAGGTGCTATGAGAAGGGGTTGACATGGACACCACTCTGTCTTTGTATCTTTCTAAAAAGGCAGCACTGGTTAAGCAGTTTCTAACAGCAATTAACAAACCATCTCTAACCTCCTTTCACAATGAATAAATGCTTCTGTCCCTGAAGAGCTTTCCTAGACTACTTACTCAGAAGATGAGTAGTGATATGTTGGCAGTTTGACTAATTAATTGTATTGAAATGCAACAGGAAACATCTGTTACATAAATACAAGAGATTTTGAGAACGGATTGCTAATTACACATTCTTTAGTTATGTTATAAAATCTTAAGTCTATTTTGTTTTCCCTCCAGGACTCACTGCTGTGGGTGGTTTGGTGCTGATGGGGGGATCGTACCTTCCTTCCAGCATACCACAAACATTAGCTTTACTGGCTGCATTTGTTTCATCTGTCAATATTGCAGGTACAAATTCATTAATGTATGTAGCTTGCTCTGTATTTACTTTAATCATTTGTGTCAGCTCTTCAATGTCATTCTAGAATGGTCCTGACATTAAAAAAAATTATCAGAACAAATGTCAAATCTTAAAGCAAGTGTATGGATTTTTTAAAAATGTTTGCATATTGTCAGATTGCTTCCCCATACTAAATGTTGTAAAAAAATTGAGTGATAGTAGTAGATCCTTCAAGCACAGTAATCAAATTGGCAAGACAGAAGCTGAGTAACAACCAGTCCCATACCCACCCCACAGGGTTAATAAGAGAAAAGAATTAAATGTAGTCTTCATAGATAGATAGATAGATAGATAGAGTAGCTTTACTTACAATATTTGTCCATGATCAAATATATGGTCTTCCAAAGGACAGAAAGGGAAGAAGGCAAATTGGTTACAGGTTAGAGTGAGGCAGGAAGAGAGTTAGGCAGGAAACACAAACAGAAAGTTACCATAAATATGATGTACCTAAACTCCAAGAGGATGACATACAAACTAGTAATAAGCAAATATAGGTGTGTAAAGGTTGCTAACTCTAACATTAAAACCTTTTAGGGTGGCTGTGGCAATAGTTTTCTTCATTTAGATGGAAACAGAATGAAAGCAGAGGTTCTTCACAAGCACTACAAATGTAACAATAATACATTTTTTGAAATCCAACAATAAATTTAAGAGTATCAACATAAACCCAAATACATAGAGTAAAATTCAATTAAAATTGCAGGAGATGAAAATAACAACAGATTTTACTAATGCCAAAAGAATAATTGTGACAAGGGCAGATGAACTTCTCTTAGGAAAGCATTCCATAATCACGGAGGCCACCACTGAAAATGTTGTAGGGGTTTTTTAGAAGAAAAGAAAAGCCTCTTCAAAAGGACAATCTTAAAAATCTTATAAATTCTGAAACATACATATAAGACTGCATTGTGTTTTAATGCTGTAAGAAAAGCTAGATATTTTGACACAAGCAATCCTTACTGTGGGGTTCTGAAACTTGTCAGCTAATGAAACACTGTCTGTGCAAGCAAATATCTCTGTAGTTTCCAAACTTTGATCCTCCAGATGTTTTGGACTTCACCTCCCAGAATTCCTGACTATTGGCCAAGGTGGCTAGGGTTTCTGGGAGATGAAGGACCAATGTTTGGGAATCACTGATCAATAGCTATTTCAACTAAGGATTCTGGAAGTGGGGGTTCAACATTGACATGCAGGTTGTTATTAATTTTGACTACCGTACTTGCAGGTATGTTTTACAGAACACAATATATTCCATTAAAACAATAATCATGGGTGTCATTATCATAATCCCACTCCAGGTGGTAACAATCTGATTACCACAAAAGCAGTAGCAAAATAAGTATAATTTATTAATCTTCTGAAGGGGAATGCCAGTGGAGGCTCAATGACCTAGGAGTATTGGTGGTCTAGTTTGACCTGATCGTTTCAGTGGGAGCTTAGCCTCCCAGCTTAGTCTTGGGGGGGCTCCAGAGTCCATGATTGTAACAGTGGTTATTAAGAGAAAGGATTCTGAGTCATGTTTGGATGTTAGGAAGGCCTGCCTTGTCTTATTCCCTTCTTTGATATACAGGTCACCTCCTGTATCCACAGGGGATACATTCCCAGATTTACCATTTATAAATGAAACCACAGATAATAGTGAACCCTATTAAAATAAAGGACATCTGGTACAAACATACCATAGAGTTGCACTGGAGGACCAAGCAATTCCTAGAGAGGATACTCCTCTAGGCATTTTCCAGTACAACTCTATGGTATGTGTCCCTATTTTTTCAGTCTCAGAAAACTGAAGCCGTGGGTGTTTGTTCTGCTAATATGGGGGGTGGGTGACCTGTACATAGAAAATGATGTATAAAAGCAGTTATCTGGCAGTTATTAGCTCTGGCAGCACACTGCATATCAAACCACCTTGTTCTGGCAAATTAACTGCCCAAGGTACAAGAGAATCATGTGTCTGTGTGTGAGTCTTCCCTGGAGAATCTATGCACAGTACAGAGGCAGGTGTAAAGCAAGAGAAAACTTAAGCCAAAAGTCTACTTTTACTCTTAGAGGTGCAAGATGTGAAAAGGATCTCAAACGTGCTGCCAGCAAACGTAAATATTTGCCATCAGGTATCTTGACACTTAATCCACCTACTGGACAGTAATTGTTCCCTTACTCACATTTTGTTGCACTTAACATCTTCATTTTCATTGTAACAGATAGTGGTTATCTTTTATTCTAATAGGTGGTTTCTTAATTACCCAGAGAATGCTGGATATGTTTAAGCGTCCAACAGATCCACCTGAGTATAACTATCTTTACCTCCTGCCTGGCTCAGTCTTTGTTGGAGGATATGGTGCATCTCTTCTCAGTGGATACAGCATTGAGCAGGTAAGAAATAATTTCTGGTTTTTGCTCTCTGTTCATAAGGTTTGTCTTAACAGAGACGGTGAGTAAATAAACCAGATCAGTCTGGGAGGTAGGAGATCAAAGACTTCAAAATGGTTGTCAGCAATCATGGTGAATATTTACCACCAGGAATCTCATCACACAGTCCACCTGCCAGAAAGAAGATGAACCACTTCTGTTGGGCAAAAATATTACGGGTCTGTTGATGGATACAGATAAAAGAAAAATCAAGAGGAAGAGGTTGAATCATGCAAATGAGTGTTACTAAGGTCTTTATCATACAACTCCCTAAAACCCACTTCTTTGCTGGCATAATTTTGCAGTGTTTATGCTGGCAAAAGAACTTCCCATGCCACACTTACCTCCTATCCACGAAAAGGCATCTCCAGCAATGAACGAGGAGTGAACAGAGTTCTTTTCACTTCCTTGTTTGAAATCCTGCATATTCTCGCGAGAATACATAGTGCGGGAAATTCAAAAACCCAATAAACAAAAACAAAGTTAAAGTTACACAAAGCACCTAAACATACTAAAAAAAGTCCCAAGTAAACTGGGGAGGGTCATAAAAAGTGTGTCACCTACCTGGATGTTGCTATCTCACCCGGAAGTGTTCTCACCAGACTGGCCATTGACGCTGCATTCACGTGAATACAATGGCACAAAGTTTCAAACACCAGCAATACTGGCACAAAAACGCCACGGGGATCAATTGACGGCTTGAGCGTCAATAAAAAAGAACATTTTTAACAGGCCGTGATCGCACAAGGACGACGTCGTGTGGTACACGTGCCCTTTCGCCATCATTAGGCATCCTTATGACTCCTTTTTTGCCATGTCTGCTAATGTCCTAAGAGCAGCAACCAGTTCTTAAAGTTTATCTTGAGGTCTCAGCTCCTGCTTCAAATAGCTTGAAACTTCACTTGTCCACCAGAGGTATTTTGTGGTGCTGGATGCCTCCCAATGGCACACACTTTGCACATAGGCACTCCCAGGTCCAATCCTTGCTATCTTGAGGAAATGGTCAGGGCTGGCTGGTAAAACACATCTTTAATGCAGAAGGTCCCATGTTCAATCCCAGCCATGTTCAAGTAGGGTAAAGAAAGAATCTTGCCCCAAACGTTGGAGAGTTTCTAGCAATCAGTGCTAATAATAGTGGACTAGATGCACCAGTGGTCTAACTTAGTATAAAGCAGCATTCTTTGCTCCTGTTTCATAAATTAAACAGGATTCATAGATGGGGAATTGTTATCTGCACCACTAATGCATATTTGGCACAACCTGTTTAAGCCTAAATACATAATTATGCATCTAGGGCTCAGGAGAGTGGCCCAGAAGGCATAATCCTATTCGCATTCCAGGTGTGTCTAGTATGTGCATGTGAGTATAGTCTTCAAATGTGTCTGTTTTTCAGAAGTTTCTCTGAAATGCACTTAACACCAAAATATTTAAGAAGGACATTTACTGGAGAGAAGTTTTTGGTTCCAGTTCCTTGTAGAGTATATTCATGATGAAATACCAACAGTTGCCCTGGCATAATATGCATGAAATGTAGTAGTCTTAACAGAAAACACTTAAATGGTTTTTGATTTTCTAGTACTATTCTGAAAAACCTAAGTAGCCTAAGTGCCAAAACTAGATCTGATGTTAACTCATAAGTTGTAGTTTGGTGAGAGACCAGCACTCTTTGGAGAAACAGCTAAAGACTTTGTAAAACTACAAGCCTAGGATTCAATAGGAAGGAGCCATGGCAAATAATCCAGTTTCAAACTGGATTATTTGTGTAGTGTGGATTTGGCCAATGACTTCACTTAGGGCCCATTTGCACTACAGAATCATGGTGCTATTATTCCACTTTAACTGCCATGGTTCCATCCTGTGGAATCCTGGGGTTTGTAAAGTGGAATCATAGCACTATAATTCTAAAATGTGAACAGGTCCCTGGTTTGATTAGGCAGAAGGAGCATGTAGATGAATACCTATTGGTACAGCTATGGAAGATTTGCAGCAGATCAGCAAGAACATAAGAAGAGCCATGCTGGATCAGACCAAAAGCTTATCTAGTTCAACATTGTGCCCCCACAGTACCTGACCTGCTACCTAGAGGAAATCCACAAACAGGCAACTATATCCTCCATCTCATATTCCCCAACAATTGGTATGTAGAGACAGCCTGCCTCTGATGCTGGAGGTATTACAGAGCCATCCTGACTAGGCTTCCATGAATTTATCAAACCCTCTTTGGCAGCCTATGTGATGTAGCAGGATTCCATAGTTTATCTAGGAGTTTCATATTGGGAGAAAGGTAGGATATAAATAATTTTTTATTTTAAAAAAACTTCCAACAGTAACAAGTGAAATATAAAGTAATTTCTAAAATCTCTTCTACCATGACTTGTCTTGTGCTAATCAATTATCTTTCAGCCTCCACGTTTCCCTATTTAAATACAAATGTAAATTCCTTTTGGTCAGGTTCTTGTGCTGTTCTGCTAGCCACTTTGAAAAGTCAGTATTATGTGCCTGAGCTCCAGTACTTTGTACACAAATTATACATGCAGAATATGACTCATGGGGGTGTATTAGGTAGTCAATTCCACTGGTTCATTCTCCTTTCCATTTTGCCTTGAATTTGCATAGTGGACCTCAGGATTCTAGTAAAAAACAAAACCAATCCCAGAATCCAGAAGTCACCCCCTCCCCCCACCGCCAATTTAGATTATTTACAGTCTGATTTTTATTAACATCTTGTGGGTGGGTGGTTATCAATGAAAACAAATTAGGTAATGTAGTCTCTTCCCCTCTTAAAAGTAACACTGTACATTTGCAGTTAGAAATAAACTAGCATATAGTTTTCAAACATAGGGAAAACACCACCTGTTATATATAAATGCACATCCATGCAGAGATTTCAAAGCATCTTGACATATCGAAAAGTTCACTAAAGAAGTAAAGTAAGATCGTAGTCTGACAGAATGATCTCACCAAGTAGGCATCTTTAAAATGTATTTGAACTAGTGGTCTGTAATTCTTCCACACATAAAGACCATGGCTGAAACTTTTTAAAATAAGACTCAGCATGGAAAAAATACATCTAGCAAGGATGTTCCCATTTAGTAACTTTAATCTTGAGCTAATCAGTTCTTCCTCTTGTTACCTTCTTCTAGTGTAAATGCAATAGGGACCCATCCATCCATCCCTTTATTTATATCCCGCCTTTCTCCCAGACTGGGACTCAAGGTGGCTTACAAAAAGGCAGAAAATATAATAAAACACATAAAATTAAGATTAACATAGTACAGTGGCCCCTTGATATCTGCTGGGGTTTGGTTCCAGGACCCCCTGTGGATACCAAAATTCATGGATGCTCAAGCTCCATTATATACAATGGTGTAGTAACATGTTGTCCCTTATATAAAATGGTGAACAGCAAGGATTGCTTTTTGGAATATTAAAAAATTTTTTTTTCAAGCCATGGATAAGGAGGGCCAACTGTATTAAATAACAACAGAATTAAAACCATTTAAACTCTTACTTTAAAACAAAGATTTAAAACACCACAGTACTAAAAAAAAAAGTCCATTTCTTGTTTTAAAAAAATCAATTTCCAAAGGCTTGCTGGAAATGAAAGGTCTTAACCTGCCACCAAAAAAATACATCAGAGCAGAAACCATCTTAGCTTCCCCAGGGAAGGAGTTCCAGCATGTGGGAGCAGCCACAGAGAAAGTCTTCTCCATGTTCCCACCAATCATGCTTGTGAAGGTGGTGGGATAGAGAGAAGTGCTTCCCCTGAGGATCTTAAATCTTAGGCAAGCTCGTATGTGAAGAGATAAGTCCCCTCCCAGTTATTTACCTACACATCTTTCTACAAATACATTTCAAAGCTTGAAAGAGAAGACCCTTTACAGCAGAGATGAACGATGTCTCTCTGCCCATAGGTTATCAGACTGCAACTCTCACATTCCCTCACCCTTGGATGTCTTGGCAAGAGCCAATGGAGCTGTAGTCCAAACACATCTGGAGGGCCATATGTACCCCACCCCTGCTTTACAAGGAAGAAATATGAATACTATAAAATAAAGATTTGGACAAGGGTCTAGTGGATCCTACTGCTTCAGCCAGAATCTCCAGTGTCCCTCCCAACTTGAGCTGCCTTGCATGCCCCAGTGGGCTGGGAAACATGTCCAGAGGAGGGCACCCAAAATGGTGGGAGGCCTGGAAGCCATGCCCTATGAGGAGTGGCTTAGGGAGCTGGGTAGGTTTCGCCTGGAAAAGAGAAGGTTAAGAGGTGACATGATAGCCATGTTTAAATATTTGAAGGGATGTCATACTGAGGATGGAACAAGCTTGTCTTCTGTTGCTCCAAAGACTAGGACATGGAGCAATGGACTCAAACTACAGGAAAAGAGATTCCATCTAGACATTAGGAAGAACTTTCCTGACAGAAAGAGCTGTTCGGCAGTGGAATGCACTGCCTTGGAGTGTGGTGGAACCTCCTTTGGAGGTTTTTAAATGGAGGCTGGATGGCCTTCTGTCAGGAATGCTTTGATTGTGTATTCCTGCATGGCAGGGGGTTGGACTGGAAGGCCCTTGTGGTCTCTTCCAGCTCTATGATCCTATGAAATGCTCTTGGGCAGGTTGTTGCCACCATGGAAGGCTGCAGCTGGATCAAGAAGAGAAGTAGGTCCTGATTCCACTGGGGGTGGATACAGAAGTATACCCAACCTTGATCTTAGGGAAGTACCACAGCATTTAGATACCTGTGATAAAGGTTGGAAAGGTTTGGTAACATTTATAGCATGATCAGCAAGTGCAGAGTGAAGACATGATTTTTTTAAAAAGTAAAACGGGAATGAAAGTATATGAAACAGAGAGACAGTTTAGTTTACTGTTGCCTGACTGAAGAATTTTCTCCTTTCTAGCAGTGTTTGGGATCCTGAACACCTTACAATGAACTTCCCTCATTGGGTACATTGGACTTTGATGGCTATCATTGGGCCTCAGCCGCTCAGTCAGCATGGCCATTGATCCAATTAAGCCCAAATGAAAATGAGCAGCTCTGTATCCATTAAACCAGTGTTTCTCAACCAGGGTTCCCTAGAACACTAGGGTTCCCCAAGAGGTTGCTAGGGGTTCCTTCTGTAACTGTGGACGGAAAGCAATAGCAATACCGGTATATAGAATAATATTTATGCAGGGGTTCCCTGAGACCTGAAAATTCTTTCAAGGGTTCCCCCAGGATAAAAAGGTTGAAAAAGGCTGCATTAAACAGTGGAAGAAGCCAATTTCCTGACCCATCTGCTAATCTATTTGTTTTATTTACCTCAGGACATATAGTATAATCTAGTTCTCAGTGCAAATCACTGATCCAAAGTGGAAAATATTTAAAATTTAAAGACTACACTAATAGATTCAAATGGGGGCGGGATCGGCAACATTAACTTAAAGCACCTGCCCTCAGTCTTTTCTTAATTCAAAATATGGCTCCTGTTAACAATCAGATGCTAATCTTAATTTAGGTAACATTCTAAAGAATTAATCACTTTATTAGTACAGCATACTAAAACAGAAAACCCCTTTACCCGTAAAATAATCAGTTACAAAGCACTTTCTGAAATAGAAGGGCCTTCATTTGTCAAGGAAAGGACAACAACGAAGAGATATTATTATATTTGTTGTTGTTACTAGATTATGTTATTTCTATATACTTAGTTTCTCTCTGTTTTTTCCCCTCTTTTTCTTTTTTCTGTTTATAGTTTGATAATTTATATATTACAGGTTGAGTCTCCCTTATCCAGAATACTGAAATCCAAAATATTCCAAAATCCAAAATTGTCCACCTGGATGGCTAAGAGAGTGACACCTTTGCTTTCTGATGGTTCAATATACACCATCTTTTGCATTACCCTCTTCTGACATACTTATTTTGTACCGTGGTTTGCACAGAAAACACAAGAACAAACTGGGATGTCGACGCTAGACTTTGTACTGTTGTGGATTGCCTTCCCCACTTAAATGCTTTGCCTTATTTTTTCCCCAAACTTTTCTTCAGATGATGTATCTGGGCTCAGGCCTTTGCTGTGTTGGCGCATTAGCAGGGTTGTCCAGTCAGAACACATCTCGACTTGGCAATGCTCTAGGAATGATTGGGGTTGCTGGTGGCCTAGCAGCTACACTGGGTGCTCTGAAACCATCACCAGAACTCCTTGCCCAGATGTCTACGGCCATGGCCATGGGTGGCACCATGGGTAAGTGTGCAATTCATTGTACTAAACTTTCTTTCACACTCTGTCCTAGGGGAACAGGCTTTCACACTCTGTCCTAGGGGAATTTGTTATCCCATGCAAGCTTTTTAGAGGTCTCACACTGAGAAAAATCACTGTTGGGCTAGGCACACTCAAGGTGTCTATTCTTTCTCTATAACAGAATGGGCAAAGTGTGGCCCATGAGCTGAATGTGGCCCTTGGGACCCCTAAGTGCAGCCCTTGGGACACCCCAAGAAGAAATCTCCAGCTCCCAGCTCCACCCAATTTTTTATTATTTTTTTTATATTGGGGGTCAATTTTCAGACAATTTTTTGTCTCCAAACAGGCCAAAACTGTCTTAAAAAGCACAAATTTTCTTCCTCTTACCTTGCAAAACCTCCCCAAAACACCAAAAAAGAGGGGGAAAGGGTGACCGAAAGTGACATCACATCACATCAGGTGTGTTGAAACTTGCTGGTGCAGTCTGCTGGATGGGCGCTGGGAGGTAAAATGGCCTCCACCCCCTATGCAGCTGCCCAGCCTTGCTCTATAATGTGAAGACAAAGGCAAATATTGTCCTATTGTGTATCTGAGGGCATGTTATCATTTAACAGCCTAGACAGAAGCCAGCCTGAGCTTTATGCACCTGATAATGTCTCACAATCTTTTATCATACACAATAGTATATAGGCAGACAATTGCATGGAGAGGGTATTCTATAAAAGTATTTACCTTGTAATATTCTTCTAGCCTGAAGCTATGCACAATTTATTGAGTGGTTCAGGGCAAATAAACACATTATTTCATTACCACTGGTCCCACTTCTTGTGACTCCCACCCCCTTAACTGAATTTCAAGAACATTGGAATAGGTGGAGGTCCATGACTGTGATCTTACCTATGTGTTATATAAAAATACAATCTTAGTTTGATAGATGCTTAGAACAAGAAAAGCCCTTCCCAGTGAAAACTATCGGTTTACTATGGAGAAGGGGGGGTAATTTTTCAAAATAGCAGTAAGGGACAGTAGAAATTAATGACATTCAGGATTTGTGTTCTGCCTGTATGCCAAATGAATGCATTAATTTCAGTTAACTTCTCCATTTGTTTCTCTGCAAAATTAACATATTGTCCACAGTCATAAATGCAAACAATCCTTTATGAAGGGCCCACACCTCAAAATACAGGATTTTTTAAAGCATCTCATTCAGATCTATATAAAAGGAAAAACTTTCCAACTTTCAAATAGCTGACTTCGCTTCTGATAAGGGATACGTGCCAGTCCTATAAAGGACAATCTTTCCAGCCCTCAAATAAGGGACATCCCTTATAATAAGGGACACCTGGCAACCCAGGGGAAGGAAGTACAGGTAAGCCTTTCCTTGCTCCAAATTTGCACAGAAAATACGTTTCATCTTTAACTGTGTTCCATGTTACAAGCTGCCAATTTGTTTTACCTATCTAACCAGCAGCTCCTTTCAGAACTAAATAAAAAGGTTTGCCTCCATCAGAAACAGCCATTCCTTTGCTCCCTGGACCACATTCCTTAGACTTAGTAATAGTAGTAGTATTTATTATATTGTTTTATATCCTGCCTTTCTTCCACCAATGGGACCCAAGGCAGCTAACAACTTCTTTAAAACAATGCAAGCTAAAAACAGTACAAAGTAAAAATTACATTATAAATGTAAAATTTAAAAAAGAATTAAACAATTTATAAATTAAAAACATTAAAACATAAAAATATTAAAATGTCTGTTTGAAATATCCAAAGAACTTCCATCTTCTCTCTCCTCCTCCTACCTGCATCCCACCCCCGTGGCATTTCATATATGGGATTTGTCCTATATATGTGTGCTGCCAGACTACTTTTCTAAAAATATAAATAAAACTAATGACCATCTGTAGCTGACTGTTTGGACACTGTGGTTCCTTACCATACAGTCATCTGCTGGCCGGGACATACAGGAACTCTGTGCATGAAGGACCTATGGCCAAGGATCCATGCCATTGTCTTGCCCATGTGAATCCCACATCTAAACCTGATTAAAATGATAAAAAAGTCATTTCCACTGCAGCAACATGTATACTAAACCAAATTAACTGGTGAATGTATATCTTGAGCTCCTTGACAAACATTCACTGAAAGTAGTTGTTTCCAAAGAGGAACCTATCAACTGATTGTTGCAATTCATTCATGGGATTCTTGTCTGTTCCAAACTCATGAATGGGAAGATAATATTTTTGATTGCTACTGCTAGTACTATGATGATCTCTCTAGCAAAGTGTCCGCAATCCAATAGTGGCTTCTAAAGCATCACTTGGGAATTAAGGTATATTTTACTCCAAAAGGTGGCACTCTTGACTAAGAGGAAAGCAGAAAATAATGAAGTAAGATATGTAAGTTTTAAACATAGGAAACATTTCATCTGGAACTAAACTTGCCAGCTATGAAACAAAGTAGTTTGTCATGACAGTAATGTTTATTTACATATGTTATGTTACTTCCCCAAAGTCCTTTTGGACCCTCACAGTGCCAGCAATCATATCCATACTGAGTTAACTTGAAAAATCATCTTGAATAATCCGTAACTTGGGAAAAAAATATTCCAATCCCACCCCACCAGTGAATATAAATGTAGCACAAAGTAATTAAAAACTATCCCATAAAACACTAACTCTTGTAAACCTGTTCTTGAACTGTTATGTGTTTAGCCTCACATGGTCACCAATGTGTGGGGAAAAAAAGGTCCCCACGGTTGTGAGATTAATTTTTTAAAAAGCAAATATTTATCTACCCTGTACCATTTTCAAATGTTTGGCCAATAACTGAGAAATCCAATTTAGTCCATCAAAAATTATCCTAGTCTGGGTTTAGGGTCCCCCCACCCCCCACCCCACTTTTTTGACAGATGGAGCTCCTACATGCGTAAGTGTTCATTGCATCTGCACCTAGTACAGGTGACTGGACAAGAGTTCATAAGTTAAGACTACTGCACAAACTCATCTCAGTAGAAATAAATACATTGTGAAAATGTTTGCCTTCTAAAGCACATTTAAGCAAGCGTCCACCAGCACATGTTGTGGTATAGATCCCCATGAGTATAGAGTATGGAGAACAAACTCTGGATGATGACCCTGTGGAGATAGCCAATGGAAAGTACAACAGCAAAAACACACAGTTATATAGATGCTATTTTTTTTAACATGAGTGTGGGTGTACAAAAAATTGTTTGAGGCTGAACTGAATGTGTAGTGACAGCATACATACAATCACTACAGTCTTATCCAGATGCAAGTTAGTGAAGGCTTACAATAACTGTCATGAGAATAGGCTTACAGCAGTGCCAAAGACTGAATGAATGGTTTTGCAGTGAAAATCTCCACTTTGTGGCTTGGGTCTGAATAAGATAAATAAATCAAGAAGACCTAGTTCAGCACTGTAGTGTTAAGTCAGCTGTCCAGTTGCATCCCAGTATCCCACTATACATTTCACCAGACAACAGAATTCTGTGTCTATTCTACAATTCAAATCATAGTTATGTCCCTGCTAGGAACAGAACTTTCACAACAGCTCTTAACATAGAAATTAACCATGGGAAGTAACTTTGCTTTTATATATCAGTGGTCTTCAAAATTTCTGTCTACAGAAAATGATTTCCATGCAACCCTACTTGTCATGTTCTTGCATTCCCAGATGCAGTGACCAGCCGTTTCAGAGTTATCAGAAAACTTTATTGGCACAGAAATCCAAGAAGCATATCATACAAGGTTGCTGCTGAGAATTGAAACTGAAGGGCTACACATTATTATAAAAGCATATTACATTATGTAAAATTTGGCAGGCTCTAATACCATTGGCTAACCATCATCCCCTGACATGACATTCCCTTACACCGGCCAGCCTGTAGAGGTGTAGGAGCTTAAAAATTAAAAATTCATTAAAGACCCCAGGGTGCAAGCCCTTTGGGAAGTTTTCTTCAAAGTTAAAATGGTTAAGAATTAACTTCTAGTATAGCAGAGTGACAGAGACTGGAAACGGATAGGACTCAATAAGTAAAGCACTCAGGACTCAAGCCACTTAAGAACAAAAGAAAACAAACAACTTCTTCTTGAAAGAATACTTAAGCATTTACTAATAGCTTTTCAATCTACATATGCATAGGAAGCTACTGGTACATTCTAGCTGACTAGGGATCTATGTTAGGAAAGGTATTGTGACCCACCGATCCAGTGAGACCTGGGGAAAAATAGGTGAGGCAGCCATCCCTACAGAAGCATGGGGGGATGCTTCCTTTTTCCTTGCAGAACAGAACAAAGAGTCATAAAGTAATGTTGGACCTTGAGGTCAGTAGACCTGGGTCATGTGATGACACAATGATCATCCAGCTAGGCTGTGACTGAGATGCAAGCCAAGCCCACTAAGGATAGTGTTAGGAGAAGGAGAGGAACTCTTTTACATGCAGGAGGTCCCTAAAAACTTCCTAAGACTTGCTTTGCTCTAATAGCAAGCAAGTGGGGGTGCATGTAGAATGCTGATTTTTTCCAACACAGCCTCCTTTTCCAGGCCGAAGAATGCAGCTGAATTCTTTTCTTTAGCCATTACCACCTCCCTCCATAGCTGACACAAAACACTTGTTTAACAAGTATGAAAAGCAAAACACAATGAGTATCAAGGTTACAGAAAAATAACTGAAAATGGCAGGATTAGGCACCACCAGGGACCAATCCTGACACTACTGTAGTTTCCCTAGCACTTGTTGCCTGAGACAATTGCCCCCCTCTATTACCTTATAGAGGCCACCTTGGCAAAGAGGGAATGCTGTGGCTGTGAATAATTGTGAACAACCCAAGAGATGCACTCAGCATCCCCTATGATCCTAAAGGTGCCCTGGACCTCACTGCCGCTTCATTGATGCACCTAACAAAATAGATATTTGCTTGGGTTAACTGGACAGCAAAGTTGGTCCTGGCTTTTCTGCAAATATTTGAAAGCAGTCACTCTTCTTTTGTGGCCCATATGGGACTACCCTGAGCAGCCTGTTCTGTCCATGCAATTTCTACCCTCTATTTTTTTTCCAGGGACAGCATGAATTGTTAGAGATGTTGCTTTCAAATAAATATGACACTGCAATCCTATTTATTTGTTCTTTTCACTGGAGGGGCGGGAAGAGAAGCAGGAGCAGAAGGAAGCCCATACATTTGAGTCCTCCTGAAACATAAAAACCTGAACTTTCCTAAAATATAAGCATAGCTTAAACCCCCCCCCCACACACACACAAATTATTTCACAATGATAGGTCTCAGGCTGAGCAGGCTCCAGGGGCAATGCCCAGACAGACTAAAGTCTACATTAGCATGGTCCAAGACACTGCTGCTTAAAGTGGTGGCCCCTGGACTGGTGCTGGTCCTTGAACCATTGGCTACCAGTGCCTGGAGAGTTTCCAGGAAAGAAAGAAACAATTGTAGCCAAATGGATCCCTTTGGGGAGAAAGGCAGCATATAAGATAGATAGATAGATAGATAGATAGATAGATAGATAGATAGATAGATATGGTGCCAGACCAAAAAATAATTACTGGGCCACCACATCAGCTGGAAAAGCACCGGTCCAAGTGAAAACAGCAATTTATACAATGGGAATCCAAAGACATGTTCAATAGGGTTAAGCCAGTAGAGTTCAAGGAGAGTGCAGCTAACTCAGGTAAGGGAAATCCAAAGGCTAAGTCAGGGTCATCTGAATCCAAGTTCAGGCAACGTGGAGGTGGGGGATGTCACATCAGAGCATTAGGTGAATGATATACTACTGTTCTCTGGCCCAGGAGACTCAAATTCGTCTTCAGAGGGTGATTCTTCCATCAATGGCATGGCACTGTATGAGGTTACAGCCTGAATCATCCTGAGTTTTTTTGCTTAGCAGTCTCTCAACATTGCTGCTCTCATAGCTCCCTGTGACTCTTTTTAAATTTCTTTTAAAAGTTTTTCAAGGAGGAGGCTTGAAATGAGGTTATAATTTCCCATTGTGTTTCCTTTCTCCTTGCACAAAAAAGGGAAAACATCTTAAGAAAGTAAACAGCCTTTTGTTACTTAACTGGCTGTTTATACTTTTTGAGAGTGGTATGAAATGCAATAGAACATTCTTTTTTAAAATCTTGGATCTAAATTGCTTCATTTTGCAGGTCTCACCATTGCGAAACGGATTGAAATCTCTGACCTTCCACAGCTTGTTGCTGCATTTCACAGTCTGGTTGGCTTGGCAGCGGTTCTGACATGCATTGCCGAGTACATGATCGAATATCCACACCTTGATGTTCACCCATCTGCTAACGTCCTTAAAACCGTTGCCTACTTGGGCACCTACATTGGGGGTGTAACATTCAGTGGCTCTTTAGTTGCATATGGAAAACTGCAAGGTATGTATCTCCAATCACACAGTTGTGCTATTTAAACTTCTGTTAGGATCGCCAAAGGCTCTTAAAGAGTTAGCATCTCTGTTCACACTTAATTTCCATAAGGACTGGTACCAACCTTTAAAGAAGCAAAAAAAAAAAAAAAAAAAAGAACAACCCAAAACCCCTCTTTGAAAATCATATATGAGGCAATTAAATGTGGATTGGTGCACAGTAACTCCAATTCGCAACAGCTTTCATTGGTCTCCACCTTTTTTTCCCAAGATCGCAGGTATGTGAAGCTATCTGTGTTTGATGGTCAAACAGGCATGCCTGCAAATCAAGATGTGGGGGGCATGAGTGAATTACTCAGGTTTTTATTCTCACAAGTTGCCGCCACTGAACAGTATTTTTTTTTTAAAAAAAAAGCAAACCCAAGGTACGGAAGTAGATACAGTATTGTCCTGAACCTCTGGGGTTCTCTGCAACTTAAACCACTTGACAAACCCCTCAACTTATGGCCTCACAAAGGATAATGGTTTGGGTTGCCAGCTGTTGAAATTAGACATTCTGTTACATGGGAGAGAGAGAGAGCGAGCCTGGGCTAGTTGTTGTGGTGGAGTCATGTAGGAGAAACTGGTGTTTTTTGTAAGTCCAAGGTTAGGGCCCAGCGTCTTTAAACAGATTAAGACAGTGGTTCTTAACCTATGGTCCAGGGATCCCCAGAGGTCCGCAATGCCCTCACAGGGGGTCTACAAAGGCTTGGCCCAACTCTTCCCTGCAATGGAGTGGCCATGTGACAGGAACCAAGGCGAAAGATGGCGGGTTGGCTTGGCCTATGCATTGCTGTTCAATCCGCTCCAGCCACAAACTTGCAGGAAGAAGCAAAAGTCTTCCCTCCCCCTCCAGTGCCTCAGAGGGAATGTTTCATGGATGATGCAATTGTATTGTTGTTGTTGTTGTTGTTGTTTTAAATCTTGAGTTTTCGGGATCCACAGCAACAAAAGATATTTAAACGGGGTCATTGGTAAAGAAAAGGTTAAGAACCACTGGATTAAGGGATAGAGCCTTGTAGTTCGCAGCTGGTCTGACTATGGAGTCTGATGCAAAAAAGACTATCTTAAGCGATTCGCTTTCTGAACAGCTGAGGGGGGCAGGGTTGGTATTGCCCTTTCTCACTCATTCCTTTTCTTTCTTTTTTTCTTCTTCCTTGCTGCTTTGTTTGCTTGCCTTACTTCCTTCTTTCCTTCCCAACTGTCAGGAGAGCAAGAAATTGGGGAAGAGGAGGGATCAAAAAGTCTATTAAGCAACATGTTAAGCCTCTATATTGTTGTTCTAGGTATCTTAAACTCTGCCCCACTTCTACTGCCTGGTCGCCATTATTTGAATGCTGGATTGTTGGCAGCTTCAGCAGGTGGAATGATCCCTTTTATGCTGGACCCCAGCTACACCACTGGCATGGCTTGTCTTCTTGGAGTTTCAGGTCTCTCTTCAATCATGGTATGAATACAGATGACAATTTTGAGTTGTTTTTTTTTTTTAAAAAAAACATCTTCCCCATCCCCATTCAGATGAGGCAATCAGAACAGAGCCTTCTAGACCTTTAAAGAACTCATTATCTTATGGGAAAAGCTGGAAGGTGGATGAAGGAAACTGCTAGGTCAGAACAGGGCCTTCTAGAACTTTGTAGTGCTTATTCTGTTGTGAGAAAAGTTGGAAGGCAGTAATTCTAGGTTTTAAACAATGAACCTCATGGTTTGATGCTAGTCCAAGCCTAGTGAGCTATGTCTGCATGTACTGTATATACATGGGCCTCTTCAGATGTAGAAAGAAAATGGCATTGTGCATAGGACTGCCATCTTGTCCAGTTCCCCATATTTGGCTCTGCTTCTGGTCATAACATGTGCTGCCAGTTTCCACCATTAACTGGTTTTGAGTTCCGCTGTCATTACTGTATATTCCTTACAGAAGCAGACATATGAAGCAAAATGGGCACACAGTATTCTGCCCAGTCATTCTGAGAGGAACAAGCTGACTCATGCCTTGCACTGATGTTCATCAGTGCAGGAGGTTATAACCATGGTTGACATACAAGGAAGCATGATAATACAGCATTATGTTGAGATAACTGGTCAGTTGGCAGGATAGAGCCTTTGCTTTGGTTGGTTTCATAAACAGCAGGACTACAGCCATCGTCTAACCAACAGAGTAGTGTCTTCTACCTGTTTTATGCTACCAGCTCAACCCCTAGCATCAGCTGCTGATATCATGGATCCAGAGAATATATACCCCAGGTTCAAGTTCAGAGCATGTTTGGCCATAGTATTGGACCTAACTTGGCTATGCTACATGGTAGGTCAGAAAGCAGGGTCAGTAGCCAACTTGTTTATATTAGGCCAACTCTCCCATTTATGGATTTTTCAGGCGCCAGTACTGATTTATCTTGCCAAACTGTGGTCTAACCCTTTGTTGGAATCCAGCCATGGAATGCCAGCAACTTTTGGTATGAGGAGCCACGGTGTGAGTCTGCCAAACCAAAAAGCTGGGCGTACATTTAGTAAATAAATAAATAGCAGTGACACAGTCTGTGCTATTGAGCATAAATAAGATCATTTGGGAGATACAGTTGCTGCTGCCTTAGTCCTGGCTTATGAAGAAAAACAATAAAAAAAAGACGGCCTCTGTTTTGTTGTAAGAAAGCCCAATAAAGCATCTTGTTTTACCTGTTGTGTGTTCAAGAAACACAAAACTGTTGGGTGATACTGTCTTGCCTATTTTGAATTTCAAATAAGGTAGCACAAATGTCTCCCATTAATATCCAGCATCTGCTAAACAGCAAGACACAGCTGTGGGTAAAGAGGGTGAAATTGGCTCCGTTCCGAGGACTCCACAAAGCCCTCTTCAAAATATTTGTGCAGCTCTAGAGAAATTCCATAACAAATCCAGTGGAATCCTTGCAGGATCCCACAAACCACAGGTCCAAAAACTTTTTAGCTGTGGGCAGAGTAGTAAAATAAGCCATCGGTTTAAGCTGTCAGATGTCCTTGTAATCCTAGACTCAAGGGAGAGAGAGAAAAAGAAAAAGAGCACACTATAAACTAGTACAGGGAAAGATACAATGTCAAGCCCATCCTGCCAAGATGTATGGTTCCTCGAGGTTCTGTTGACACACATAAAATATATAAGTGCTCAGGAATATGGAGGGAATAAACATGGAGGGAATAATCATGTTTCATTGGCCTCATCATTATTACTTTTAAAAGAGACAGCCAGTATTCTGTATCAGCTTAGTTAAGTGTACAGGGGGCCCTTGATAATAATGGTAATAAGATACAATAATGAGAAAGAAGCAATTAGGGGATAAATTTTACCAGGAGTTGAAACACTACCAAATATTTAAGAACATACAATATGTATATATATCATATATGCTATCAAGGAAATTTTACCTTGCAGACCTATGCTGTGCTGTCTATCTGTGTTTTGTTGGTTTGATGTTTATAATAGCTATGTCTGACTGGTTTTAATTGTATGGATAGTTTAATTATATTTTTACTTTTTGTATTTGGTGTATTTTTTAGCTGTGTTCTTTTAACTGTTGTAAGCTGCCTTGAATTCCAGACTGGAGAAAAGGTAGGGGGATGATGATGATGATGATGATGATATCAAAGTGCCTACTGATTCAGTCTGAGGACCAATCTGTGCCACTCATGTGCTTTTGAGAACTCCACGAGTGGGTCAAGATGGAAAATAGCACCTCACTAGCATACAGTTTCTGGGCAAGGATGTGGAATTGCAAAGTCTTACCTTTGATCTGGTTGATGTATTAAATGGTTTTTCATCTCTTTCAAGTCTTACGATTCTAAGGGTGCATCTACACTGTTTGACACCGCTTCAAGTGCTGTAGTTCCATCCTATGGAATCCTGGGATGTGTAGTTTTACAAGGTCTTTATCCTTTTCTGCCAAAAGAGTGCTGGTGCCTCACAAAACTACAAATGCCAGGATTCTGGAGAATGGAGCCATGGCAGTTAAAGTGGTCTCAAACTGGATTGTTTCTACAGTGCAGGTGCACCCTAAGATAATGTTACAGACAATAATCTATTTGAGATCACCAAACCATATAGAAAGAATTTGGCAAGGAAGTGCCAAGTAAAATCAACAGAAGCAAGACAGTGTTGATCAACCTGTGCTATAACATAAAGCAATTTCACACTACCAGTATAGCATTCCAACACAATCCTTATTGGCTCTTCTGCATATTAAACATTAATTGACAATACAAGACGTGTTTTTGTTGGAGAAATGAAGGTGTAGAGCAGAATAGCCATTGTCAGCTCAGACAGTTTATGATTTGAATTTTTAAAAATAATAATAATATTTGTTTTCTCTTTAATGCTTTTGTGTTAATTTTTAATGCTTTTGTGTTAATTACTTAAACATGACCCAGTTTTCATTTATCTTCCCTCCTGTGTTGCATTCAAAAAATGGCAGGGAGTTACATTGACAGCAGCTATTGGTGGAGCAGACATGCCTGTGGTGATCACTGTTCTCAACAGCTACTCTGGATGGGCTTTGTGTGCAGAAGGATTTCTTCTTGACAACAACCTGATGACTATTGTTGGTGCCTTGATTGGTTCTTCTGGAGCTATCCTGTCTTACATCATGTGTGTGGTAAGCTGAGCATGTATGCACCGTGGGCCCTCCACACACACAAAATTAAACAGAGCAAAATTTTCTTCCATCAGGCACATTTCATTGCTTTCCAAAGTTATCAAGGCGTAGGAATGGATCTAAACTACAGAGCTGTACCAGTTTGATACCACTTTAAATGTCATGGTTCCATCCTATGGAATCCTGTGAACTGTAGTTCCATTCTCTTCAATTACAGTACAGTAGGGCCCCCTTATCCTACAGTACAGTAGGACCCCCTTATCCACTGGGGATTGGTTCTGCGCCCCCTCCCCGTGGATACCAAAAACTGTGGGTAATAGGGAACGCCATTGAAAATAATGGGACTTCTGGTTTAAAATACCATAGAGTTGCCTTGGAGGACCTAGAAAGTGGCTAGAGAGGACACATTTTCTAGGAAGACTCTATGGTAGGTGTGCTGTTTTGTGTCCTGTGGATAATTGAATCAGTGGATGATGAATCAGTGGATACAGGGGTCCTACTGTACTGCACTATAGAAATCTCACAAAGAATTCTACCTCATCAAACTTCAAATCCCAGAATTCTACAGGATAGCATCATAACAATTAAAATGGGGTTGAACAGCTATAATGGTGTAGTGTAGATTCTCTTTAGGTGGTATATGGCGGGGAATCTCCTACAACAGTCCCACCCAAAACAATTCTCCAGATGTTTCAGACACCTCCCAGCCAGCATGACCAATGGCCAGGCAGGGAAAGACTGTGGTATGAGGTCAGTCTCCTTGTAAAGAGAGAGCACTAGAGGTTGACAATGAGCTTTTGGGGATTGTTTTGGGGAGAGGTTAGTTATTTATTTACTCAGGAAATACTGGTCAGTGTTCAAATATATAAGCTGAGTAAGGGGAGTAAGGAAGCACTCAAATAGACAGTGATGACTCTTTCAGCCAGTAACAGTTCTCCCAAATCAAGCAATATATTCAAGTTGGAACTTTGTCCCGGTCATCTGCAAAATTTTACACTTTTATTACCTTTACTGATTGCATTCACACTGTTTCTCTCCTGCTGCTGTGAAAACTAGTTGAATTTGCCTTACTAGAACCTTTGCTTTTATTCATTTTTATCTTGTTATTGGCCCTTTAAGAAAACTTGAACAGAAGTCTGGGGAAATTAAGGGAAAAGACAGAACTCAGGGCAATTGTGCTGGGTTTTTCTAATGGGGCAACCCTCTTAGGTCTCTGCTCAGCTACTTAGTATGTTGTCTTAAATAAATTTGAGTTTCCTTCAGTAATTTTGGATCGGAGTGGAACAGTGCCACATATACATGCTGACACAGAAAACAGGCTGTGGCCTCCATCCTGACCAGAGATAGGAACATTCATTTTTTAAAAGTTCCAGCATGTTACATTTATCCTGAAAAGCTTTTAAAAAAATTAATAACATTTACACTGAAAAGGGGACACTTATTTTAATTATTTTGATTGTCATTTGGCATTTAGGACTTTATCAGATGGGCTGTAATTGCAGAATTACAGTGTGATAGTATTGCAAAGGGGTTCCCATTATCACACAACATCGTTGTCCTCCCATGGTCAATGTGTGCTCCACCCATTAATGGCTCGTCACTTTTTATTGATGGGAAAATCCATGAATATCACTCTTTTTGCAGTATTGACAAGCGTGCGAAATCATGTCCTGCTGTAATCACGAAATTACAGCGTGAATGGGCAGTCCTTTTCCCCACCTCCCCTTTCCCAACAAAAACACAGGACACACAGGATGCTGCTTTAATGAACCGTCACCTTTTCCTGGTATGTTTTTATCTTTATCTCTTCTCCCGCCCCACTCCCATCCCTGTAACGCTATAAAAATAAAAGGTTTCAGACCTACCTTTGCTGCTTCTTTCCCTCCCACCCACCCCCCGGCAGCCCAGGGAGTTGCATTCACTTCCTGGAATGGAAATCCCAGCTGTTCTAGCGAGAGGACAATCGCGCAGGAAGTTCGAAAATAAAAATAAGTGTCAAAAGGTAAAACCAAGCACAAAAACACACTTTCAAAAATACAAGTAACCCAGGGAGGGTACAAAAAAGTGTGTCACTTACCTCCTTGTGCCTCTCGCACCCAGAAGTGTTTGGCACGGACCTCCCAGTGATGCTGGCATTGCACCAGCATAACGGGGCATCTTTTCACTTACCTGTTGCTCTGTTACAGAAATGGAACGATGGATCAATTCACGGTTTAGCCCATTAATAAAAAGGAGCACTAGGGGAACGGAAGGGGCATGGGAGCATGACGACCTGTGAACAACATCATCTGAAAGGGAAACCCCTTTGCGATCTCCTGGCTTCCCTGTCATGCTACATTTAGGTTGTCTGCTAATCTCTCGAGTGTTTATTTGTTAATTTCTTTCATTATTTATGTGTTTCTGGTGTATTTAAATAAGGTCAAATCTTCTCGTGAGAACAGCCAAAATCTCTCCCATACAAAATCATGAAAGTAAAACCCCATTCTTAAACTTCTAGTTGTGGTTGTGTGATGATTCTGTGGTGGTAGTATTGCACGATTACAGTATAGTATCGCACAATTACGGTGACATGTGATAATTACTGTAATCATGCCACTGTGCTTCCGCTTTCCTCAATGGTGAAATTACAGCGTTTTTAGATACTGGCCTGATAAATTCCTTACATTTAGGTTACATTAGCGCACTAAAAACCTTACTGGAATACAGATGAAAAAATTGCTACCATGATTTTTTTCACTCTTATCCCCTCTCTCCCTCTTTTGACCTTGGAAGAAAAAGAAACAGCTGCCTGCTTTTCTATTCAACATCTTTATCAATGATTTGGATGAGGGAATTAGGGGCATACTTATCAAATTTGCAGATGACACCAAATTAGGAGGAGTAGCTAATACCCTGGAGGACAGGATCAAAATTCAGAATGATCTGGATAGACTGGAGAGCTGGGCCAAAGCTAACAAAATGAAATTCAATACGGAGAAATGTAAGGTACTGCACTTAGGGCAGAAAAATGAAATGCATAGATATAGGATGGGGGAGACCTGGCTGAACGAGACTACGTGCGAAAGGGATCTAGGAGTCCTAGTAGACCACAAGTTGAACATGAGTCAATAGTGTGATGTGGCAGCTAAAAAGGCCAATGCGATTTTGGGCTGCATCAATAGAAGTATACTGTCTAGATCAAGGGAAGTAATAGTGCCGCTCTATTCTGCCTTGGTCAGACCTCACCTAGAATATTGTGTTCAGTTCTGGGTCCCACAATTCAAAAAGGATATTGACAAATTGGAGCATGTCCAGAGAAGGGCAACTAAAATGGTGAAAGGCCTGGAAACCATGCCATATGAGGAGAGACTTAGGGAGCTGGGTATGTTTAGCCTGGAAAAAAGACGGTTAAGAGGCAATATGATAGCCCTGTTTAAGTATTTGAAGGGGTGTCACGTTGAGGATGGAGCAGGCTTGTTTTCTGCTGCTCCAGAGACTGGAACACAGAGCACTGGATGCAAGCTCTAGGAACAGAGATTCCACCTCAACATGAGGAGGAACTTTTTGACAGTAAGAGCTGTTTGGCAGTGGAACACACTCCCTTGGAGCATGGTGGGGTCTCCTTCCTTGGAGGTCTTTAAACAGAGGCTGGATTACCATCTGTCGGGGATGCTTTGATCAAGATTTCCTGCATGGCAGGGGGTTGGATTGGATGGCCCTCGTGGTCTCTTCCAACTCTACAATTCTATGATTCTATGAATGTTAGAAAACCTCATTTCTCACCCAAGCATCGGAAGGGAAGGAGTGAGGTTTGAAAGAAATATGTATACACAGGAAGGATGCAAGAAACAAAAACCTATAAATATAAACTATAAGCCAGGCCCACCTCATTTCATTCTTCACCACTATCCACAATAGCCCTGACGGCAGTCAACAATATTCCACTCCAAAAATCCTCAGATTAGAGTTTTTTTTAAAAAAAAGAAATAGAGACAGACCAACAATTAAAGTCCTCTTCTGAAAGCCAGATCTTTGATTCCATTGAACCAGGTGCTTAAATGTATTATTTGATAATTGGAATCTTTTATCAGTCATGGCGTTCCCACCAGTACTAAAGAGGCATTTAACCATTGAGTTAGATGGCACACCTACCTTTTGTAGGAAAAAGACATGGAAACTCCAGGGAAATTCACACAAAGAGGAGGGCATTTCCATTCTGCACCTATTCCAATAGCTAGAGAATTCCTACTCATCAGAGTTCTTCTTCCTCCAAGAGCCCATTCACACTACACAATTGTTGTTCTTGTGTGAGTTCAAGTTGTTTGCCTGCCATTTGCATTGGCTTAGGGAGGAGGCATCCAAACAGCCTGACAGGCAGGGGAAGGACCTCCTTGGAGGTGGATTTTGAAGTGGAAGACTGCTCTCTGGTCCACCTAGTAGGTTAATATCCAGGCGCCACCACTTTCCAAGGAAATCGGGTTTTAACTGCCTATATTTCTTTTTTAACCCACCCTGTGATATGATTCCCTAGTTTTAAATTGTTATGGTCATTGCCACATATATCAACTATGTACACTATTTTGTCACAACTTTGGTGGTGATGGCGGCAGGAGGCAACAACCAGAGAAAGGAGGAAAACTGGGATCTGAACCCACCATCCCTGTGGCATCCCTGTTCAGGGTGGAGGGGGGCTGAGGCATACAGGTAATGCCCTGCTTGGGGGCAGGACCTGCCTCACCCTAAAATAGCAGAGGACCCTATGGTGTGATTGTGCCTGAGGATCCATCTATACAAGTCAACCCCCCCCCCACAGTGCCTCACAGTAATGGTGTTTCACAGCAGCTGCAACTTGTTTTAATGATTTTTGGTCCCCAAAAGCTTTGCATTCCTGCCAATCAAGATGGCAGCCACAAATGAATTACTCAAACCTTTTTTTTTTTTTTAAATTCAACTGTGCGGTGGAGCAATGTTTTGCCTTTTCCCCAAAAAGGGAAAAAACCAACACCCCATTTTCTTGCCTTAGTGCTCGCTCACTAAGGTGAAAAATCAACATGGTGACACCGGACGCTTGCCCTGCTAGCAAGCCTCGCCCCCATGCTCATCCAGCCAATCAGCTTTGCATTTCTTCTCCAATGGGAAAGCCATTCATATCGAATTGCTTGTCCCAATGAGGGGGGGGTGCACATTCCCCCTGTGTGTTAAAAAAAAAAAACAACTCCAGGAAAAGCCGCAAAGGCTTTTCTCATGTAGTTTTTTATGTTTTGGGTCCCCCTCCTTCACAAAACAGCAAAAAAAAAAAAAAAATCTTTGGGGACAAAACTCAGTTTACTGCATTCTTGGAAATAAATTATCTATGATTACATATGAAATTATCTCTGATTTTGTGAATCCATTGACTTACTGGTCTGTTATTTGGGGTAGTAGCTAGATAGATGGGCAGGCAGTGCTGAGGAGAGGGGAGAGGGCAGTCGCCATAGCTGCCATAAAGTTAGGGTGGGGAAGAAGGTGAGGCAAACAGTGCCAGCACATTGGGCCAATTTGCTTCTCCTGGCACCTTGACATCTGAGCTAGCCACTGCACTCAGCCTAATAGTAGAGACAGACCTGATTTAAACACAAATATAAAACCATAACTTGAATTATCCAGGGTTGATCATTACCTCTGCACTTGCCTCTCGGTTGACTCCAGGCACCAAGCTGATCTCTTTAGTGCCTTTTATTGGACCTGAAGCAATTAGCTTTCTTTTAATTTGTGTTTTTTTTAATCCAGGCCATGAATCGGTCTTTGCCAAATGTCATTTTGGGTGGATATGGTACGACATCTACAGCTGGAGGGAAACCCATGGAAATAGTTGGAACACATACTGAAATTGGGGTCGATCAAACAATTGAACTAATAAAAGAAGCTAACTCGATCATCATTACACCTGGTAAGAGTTCTATGGAGTTTTATTAAACTGTACAATAGTAATCTGGATGGACTTTGACTAAAGGATGATTGACCAAGGACTTTATCACACTACCCTCTTTTTCTGTTCTTTTGCTGGCATAATTTGTGACCTTTTTATGCCAGCAAAGGAACCCCCTTTACCACACTTACATTCCATCCTGTCCAAAAGCCCCGGCAATGACAGAGGAGTGAATGAAGCTCCATTCACTTCCTGGAATGAAATCTCATGGATTCTCATGAGAAGATGGAGCACAGGATATTCAAAAACAAAGACAACACTCAAAAAGTTTTTAAAAGCACATAAACACACTGAAAAATTTCCAAGTAAACTAGGGAGGGTCATAAAAAGAGTGTCACCTACCTGGGTGTTGCAATCTCACCTGGAAGTGTTCTGGCCGAACCAGCCATTGGCACTGTATTCACTAGGAGGGAAAAGGTGTGGCAAAATATCACCACAGCCGATCTATGGATGACTTGTCCTATCAGTAAAATAGAACAGGTTTTGGACAAAACATAAATGCAAAAGGACTACGTTGTCTGGTATGCGTGCCCTTTCGCATTTATGTGGCATCGTTATGACACAATATTTGATGTGTCTGATAAAGTCCCAAGGCCTTCTGTTCTAGGCTATACTGTGCTATTCCATCTTTAGTTGTATACAGTGCTGTTCCCTCTGTGCTACCCAGTTTCAATGTCTAGGGCTTATTTTTTGTTTCCGTTAGAACTTTTCACTACAGGCTTGTCTACACTAGGGACAAAAGTCCAAGTGGACTTCCCAACTGTTGGACCTGCCCCAGAGCCACCCTGCTACCTGTTTCTCCGCAGGGACATCAGGTAGATGTCTACACATGTCCCTGCATCCAGAGGTTGCTTTGATCCTCTGCCGCTGCCTTTCCTCCATCAGCTCCCTGGCCAAATTGCTGCTTGGCAGCCACCACCATTTATCTCAATGTCTGGGATGGTAACTGATGAGGACACAAATGTGGAATAAAAAACCTATGTGTTCTTGTTCTTTAAATTCCAAGCTAGCATTAGAAGGCAGTATGGTTGGACACTTGTGTGGCTGGCCCTACCGTTAATTAAGTTGCCTCAGGCAGCAGCAAAGTGTTTAAAGATAAAGCTGAGTGCCATGCTACTTTCCCTATACCCCCTAAGTTAGCCTGTTGCCACCAGGTATGTGGGAGATGCTATCCCTTTACCAGTGTTGGGGAAGGATTTGGCTACGAGTCCAAATGGCTGTTACACATGGAATGAGGAGGGCACCATTTTTTCCTAAAAGGAGACCCAGACTAGGCATGGTGTCAATGGTGTTTGGTCTATGCAGGACTCAAGGTTTTCCCCAAGGATGCCATGTTCTGTAGTTCAACCTGCAGAGACAAATTCAAACTGATGCCAGTACATTGTCATCTGCATTGGCTTCCAATCCATTTCTGAATCTAGTTCAGATTGCATGTATTAATTTTTAAAGCTCTACATGGCTTAGAATCATGGAATCTTAGAGTTGAAATGAACCACAAGGGCAGTCTAGTCTAACTCCCTTTCATGCAAGAATATACAACTAAAGCATTCCTGAAAGATCCCCATCCAACCTCTATTTAAGACCTACAAAGATAGAGAGTCCACCACTCTTCTAGGCAGTTGATTCCACTGTCAAACAGCTCTTACATTAAAGACATTTCTTCTTAATGTTTAGGTGGAATCTCTTTTCTTGTAATTTGAATCCAGTGGTTCATGTTGAGATCTCTGGAGCAGCAGAAAAACATACTTGCTTCATCTTCTAGATGACACCACTTCAGATATTTAAAGATGGCTGTCATGTCACTTCTTCTCTAAGCTTAACATACTCAGCTCCCAAAGTTGTCCCTCATAAGGAGGTTGGATCTTGGTCTCCTGACAGAACCTCTTCTGTAGGTTTTCCATGGTTTTTTCCCAGCTGTGAGGCCATATTCTGGAAGGGTTTATTCCTGAAGTTTTGCCTGCATCTGTGGCTGGCCCAGAAATAAACCATGAAAAACCTATGGATGCTGGCTGTGAAAGCCTTCAACTTCACACAGAACCTCTTCTGCTGTATATATATCTTTCTGGACCCTGTGGAAATTTTTTTAGACCCTCACCTAGGTCCTCCCACCAAAGAAGGTGAGATGAACAACAGGCTCTTTTCAGTGGTGGCACCCTGGTTGTGGAATGCCTTTCCCAATATCTGGTGCCTCTTTTGCCTTATCACTTACCTTTTGCTTTTGTCACTGTTCTAGGGTGGGGCCTTTGTGCAGCCAAGGCTCAGTACCCTATTGCTGACTTGGTGAAAATGCTTACTGAACAAGGAAAGAAAGTCAGGTAAGTGCAATCAGTCTACTAGTATAAGCATCTTAGGAAGAAAACCACAAGAGACACAAAAGAGAGCTGCTATGATTCTAGTACCCTAGCCACTTATTCAAAAGTAACTGGTGTTCTGTGGCATTATGAAGGCCAGTGTCACCTCTCCCTCCAACAGTGTTGCCTGGTGTGGTTCAGCCTCTCCCTAGTACCACCACTGGTGGGGTTTACACATTGTTTTGGGCACTATTTATTTATTTATTTATTTATTTATTAGTATTTATACCCCGCTCTTCAGCCACAAAGGCTCTCAGAGTGGCTTACAAATTGTTAAGCAGCAGAATTTTACACATCTACACAACTTTATAGCATGCTAGGCACTAAGCAGTTTCCAATGTGTGTTAACTAATTGCCCCCACAAGCCGGGTACTCATTTTACCGGCCTACGAAAGGATGGAAGGCTGAGTGAACCTTGGAGCCCTCTGGAATCGAACTTTGCAATGTGGTGGCTTGTAGTACTGGCATTTAACCGCTGTGCCACCAGGGCACTGTTCTGCAGCAACACTATTCTTCTCTTCCCTCCTTCCCTCTCAAACACTGCTCCTGCCCAACATTATTTTGCTGGATTGTTTTATTTAGTGGCCTCACTATGCATAAACATGATGTAAGAACTGATTTGCTAATTTGGAGAGCTATAAAGCTATTTATTTGTTTATTTATTTATTTCATTTGCATGCCACCTTTCTCCCAGAGTGGGATCCAAGGCGGCTCCCAAAGAAAATCAATTTAAAAAACCTTAATGATAATTTTTTAAAAAACAATTTAAAATCCCCACATTAAACCAGATAAAATCATTTAAGAGGCTTACTGCTCTCCAAAGAAAAGCATCAGTGCAGCAGGAAGGTTCTGTCTCCCGTCCTGCCTTACTGCACAACGTCGTCATTCTTCCTGCATTCTTTTGTTCCATTCCCATGGGAGAACGAAGTGAAACCACATCTTTTTGCTAACAGGTTTTTCCGGTTAGCAAAAAGACACGGTTTACCTCGGTCCCCTATGGGACAAGAATGAAAGAACGATGACATCATGCAGCAAGGCAGCACAGAAGACGGAACCTTCCTGCTACACTGCCGCTTTTCTTTGGAGTGTGGTAAGCCCCTAAAAGACATACAAATGTTTTTAAAAAACCCACACACATCCCAATAAGAACCTTCCCTGCTTACACATTAAAAGCCTGCTTAAACAAAAAGGTCTTAAACAAAAAGCCACAACTGCAAGATATCTCTTGGTAAATATGGGTGGGGGGAGGTGTATGCACATATAGTTATGACCTATTTATGGTCATTAACTCTGTTGTCTTAACCTTTGTGTCCCAGGCAATAAACAGCAGGTGGAAGCTTTTTCCTTGCGGTAAAAATAAGTGGTGGGAAAAGCTGAACCCATTAATTTTTTTCATTTGCAGCCATTAAAGGCACAGAGCCTCTGGTCCATTAAAGCAGTGGCAGGCTGTAGAGATTTTCTGTTGTGGACCCCCTTTCTGTTCTTCTACTATAATGTTGGCAGAACAAAGAGTATTCGGTTCTTTATGTGTCTCAAGGCACATAAATTTTCTTCCATACTGGAACATGGCCATACCTCCACTGTTTTGTGATGACAAGCAGGATAGCCTAGTTCAAAGAACATGCATCTTTTTTTATGATAGAAAACAATAATAATTATACTATGCCACACCCAAGACTCTGTTTTGGAGAGAGCCTTCCCATGGAAACTCAAGCCAAATTCTTCAGAGTGGTGTTGCCTGTAGCACCTACAGGGGAAAGGGTGTGCATAGAATTGCAGCAACAATAGCTGAAGATGCATGTGGGAGAGCCAATAGGTATGGTTTGAGTAGACATGATAATAATAATAATAATAATTAAAAAAACTTAATACTTATTTATTTGTGCAATTTGTACAAATAGTAGCTGTGGGTGTGTAAATGGCAGGGACTGACCTGAATTGAGACTGCAGAATAGCAAGAGAGAGTTCCATCATTTGGCCTCATCGTGATCATATCATGCCCTCCAACTGTCCCAATTTGGCAGGGAGAGTCTAGATTAATCCTTTGCCATCCCACATTTTAGCTGCTTTTAAAATGTCCCAGTTCCTCTCTCTTCCTACCATTTCCCCCCTTTGTCCTCAGCCTTCTTCAGTGGTTGCAAACTGAGTTCCAAGTGCAAAAGTAGGTTGAACTCAGTTGGCTCAGTAAAGCGGAGAGGAGTGGAGGGACAGAATCTGTCCCTTCCCAGTAAGCTGAGGCAAAAACAAGCAGATGTAGCTTCTCCTAGCTTTCGTATATTTTCTCATTAATAACGTTTGTCCTCTTGACCACACTCTGATGTTGCTTGGTCTCAGTTTACTTCTCTGAAATGTGGGAGGGTGTGCAATCTGGAACCCCATCTCCCTCTGTAATTGTGAGCCTTCCTCCTACAGAGAGGGAAGCCCAAACTGGAGCCAGGAAAGCAAATGGAAGGTTAAAACCTCCTTCATTTAAGGACCCAGCCCTGAGAAAAAGGCTGTTGTTATTGTTGTTGTTGTTCTTGTTAATTTCCTTTGTCACTAATCTGGATTATCTCCTCCCCCCAAAATTGCTTTTTGTTCTAATAGCACATCTATCTTAACCCTCTAAGTACTGAACTTGGACAAAGCAGATATGGATTTAATCTCTATTGAACCATGACATTTGAGAGCCAGTGTGGTGTAGTTGTTTGAGCACTGGAGTATGACCCTGGAGACCAGGGTTCAAATCCCTGCTCAGCCATGGAAACCCATGGTGTGCCCTTGGGCAAGTCACACTCTCTCAGCTTCAGAGGAAGGCAAAACCCCTTCTGAACAAATGTTGCTAAGAAAACTCAATGATAGGGTCACCTTAGGGTCACCATAAGTCAGAAACGACTTGAAGGCATACAACCACCACCACCACCCTGAAGTTCAGCAGAAGAGACTGGACCACCACCTACATCACAGGGTTGGAATAAAAAAAAACTCCTACCATCTGTTCCAGTTTAAGAAGTATGTTCTCCCACTAAAGTGTCCTTCATCAACGCTGGCTGCCCCTGCTCCACACACTCTGTTATTGCAACTGGTTCACTCAGGAGGTAGACAAGCGTTAGAACTGGCTTGTCTCCACCTGCGTAGCTTAGCTGACATTTATCAGTTCCTTTTTATTAGTTCAGCATGTCTTGGATGCAAAGGGGCTATTCTTTTCTGTCTTGGTTTCCAGATTTGGCATTCATCCGGTTGCCGGCCGCATGCCAGGGCAGCTGAATGTTCTGTTGGCAGAAGCCGGTGTCCCTTATGACGTTGTGCTGGAAATGGACGAGATAAATGAAGATTTCCCAGGTAAAGAACAAGGGTGGAGGGAATAAAATAACCTAATTTTTTTTAAATGGCTCATCTTTTATTCAAACAATTTAGAGAATTTTAATGTTATTGTCTGCTTTTGGAGTTGGGCTAATCTATAATCATTCTGTCTCAACTGGTATTTTGGTCCAATAATGGAGCTTACATTAATAGTTGTACAAGATGCAGAATTAAAACTTGATAAGACTAAAACTTCAGGTGGCTCACAGAAAAGCCAGTTCTTATATCTGATATGAAATTAACAGTCACGCATTTGTTCTAGAATGAATAAAAGCACATCAATCTGTCCACCAATCAAATTAGTTAGTATGCTGACAGAAATACAAATACAAGCTGGAATGTTTCCAGAGGAGGGCGACCAGGATGGCGGGAAGCCATGCCCTATGAGGAGCTGCTTAGGGAGCTGGGTATGTTTAGCCTGGAGAAGAGAAGGTTAAGAGGTGACATGATAGCTATGTTTAAATATTTGAAGGGATGTCATACTGAGGATGGAGCAAGCTTGTTTTCTGCTGTTCCAGAGACTAGGATACAGAGCAATGGATTCAAACTACAGGAAAGGAGATTCCACCTAAAAGTTAGGAAGAACTTCCTGACACTAAGAGCTGTTTGGAAGTGGAATACACTGCCTCATAGTGTTATGGAGTCTCCTCCTTCTTTGGTGGTTTTTAAACAGAGGCTGAATGGCCGTCTGTTGGAAATGCTTTGATTGTGTATTCCTGCATGGCAGGGGGCTGGACTAGATGGCCCTTGTGGTCTCTTCCAACTCTATGATTCTATGATTTTACGACTTGCTGACATTTGACATTGGGGGTATTAGGCTCAGTTTAGGAGTACCACTGTGCCTAGAAACTGTGTGCATTTAACCCTAAACCTTAGATGCATAGAGGGCAACCGTAGAGAACAGATCTGCTCTGTAGCTGACTTTCTTAGCTGACTTCCCAGGTGGTCTCCTTTCCCAGACTTTCTGGGAAACATTATTTTCTTTTATGTCTCTTTGGGAGGCCAAGTATTAGAGCTGAACGGTAGATATATGATGCTGCTAGATCAGAGTTCTAGCCTAAAAACCCTGAAGGTGCCAGATCCTACCTGACCTTGGAAGCTAAGCAGGGTCAGCCCTGATTAGTACTTGAATGGGAGACCACCAACAAATACCTGGTGCTGTAGGCTATATTTCAGAGGAAATAACTGGCAAAACCACCTCGGAGTATTTGTTGTCTATGAAAACCCTACAAAATTCATGAGGTTGCCATAAGTCAACAGGTGACTTGAAGGCACACACACACAGAGGGAGAAAGAGAGAGAGAGAAGAGAATTAAATTATCAAACTAATGTGGCCTCTTTGTATCAGCAGCTTATGGCTGTCAAACTGGTACTCTAGCAAAATTGTTTTTAATATTCTATAATTTAATATTATTTTAAGGGGTGGGTGGGTTAGGGTACTGGGACTATGGAGTTTTTATATTGTAAGCCGCCCAGATTGCGTTGCAGAGGGGCGGGATAGAAATAAAATTTTATTATTATTATTATTATTATTATTATTATTATTATTAAAATCTCTCAATGAATGAGAGCTGCAGAACTGGTACAGGTGTGTGTATGTGCGTGTAAAAGAACTGAAGAAGCAATGAATAATAACTGAAGAAGACAGGAGCTGAAACATTTTGCTATTGCATGCAAATTGTTCTGTTTGCTAATCACTCATTAATATAGAAACAGAGATGAATACATAGCCTAAGTCAAGCCACTGTTTTTAAAAAATTAGTACTGTACGTTGAAAGGCAAGGGCTATTGTATCTTCCTATACAAACCTGCCAGAGTCTTGAGATCCATAGAGGAGGACTTTCTCTCGGTCCCACTGCCATCACAGGGCCCGTCTACATGGTAAAAAAATACGTACAGTGTTTGGAAGATCAATCATCCGTACACACGGCCATTTGGATGCATACATGCCATTCAGAAGGGGGGTCAGCCAATCCCCCATAAACTACGTGGATTTGGTGTTTGGGAGGATTAGCGAATCTCAACCTAAAATCTGTACAGCCGTTCGTATTGTCGACGGTCTGTACACCCCGTTCACACACATACGAACAGGCAGTGTAATCTGATTGGCTGGCCCAGCACAGGAGGTGGGGCTAGGAAAGAGGGAATTGGGAGTGGCCGCCATGTTGGATTCCTGGCTAAGCAAGGGTCCGGTAAGTCCATGAATTTTACATTTATTCCTTTTTATTTTATTTTGTAAATATGGAAAACCAACTGTCCACATAACAGGCACCTTTTTAAATTAAAAAAAGTGGCGGGAGATTTAAAACTGCCACTTGGATTGCTCACTCCAGCCAGCTGGGCGGGGGGGGGGGTCATACGGAGTTTGGGGGGTAAAAAATCGTGTAGGCGGATCATACGTATTCGAAATGCCTTTTCGGATTTTTTACCCCCCAAACAGATTTTTTTAATCGTATAGACGGGGCCACAGGCTCATTTGGTGCGGACACAGGAGAGAGCCTTCTCAGTGGCTGCCCCCACCCTCTGGTCACATCTTTCCAAGACGAAAAGCAGCCACTGCTGAGCACCCTTTGGGTTCGGCCGGTCAACCAATTACAAATCCATTGAACAGTTAACTTGTCTAGCCCAGTTAACTTGTCTAGGCTCCAAGCTCCACCCCCTAGTGACTCACAGGTGTGACTCACAAAAGCCCCACCCCCCTCATCAGCACGCAGCCTCTCCCAAGAGTTTTAAAAAAATTCAAACTCCCAGAAGCTCCACCCCCTCAGAAACAAGCAGCTTCTCCCAAGAGTTAAAAAAAAAAAAATTCAAACTCACCCACTCAAAATGGCTCTCCAGAAACTTCTCTCCTTCTTCTCCCTGGCAGGGAGGGTTTTCTGTATTTGAGCATCATCATGGGATGACTGTACAGCATTTGGGATGGGATGTCTTACATAGTGCTCGTCCACCCGGGCCAAGATATGCCGGCTCCCCACTAGCGTGTCCTGTCAACAGATCAAGCCCATTCCTCCACATTAATGCCATGAGCTGCTGCCATCAAAGGACTTTTTCAGACAATGCTTACCATGCTAGAAGCTTGCGAAAGAGGTATGGCGCTGCTGCGCAGCAGGGGGTCCGTTTCGGACGCCACCGTCCCTCTCGCGGAATCGTCCATGTCACTTCCGTGTATGATTGAAGGCAGCGCGCCATATTTTATTCACGGACAACGTCCAAAACGGACCCCCTGCCACACAACAGTGCCGTACCTCTCTCACAAGCTTCTAGTGCGGTAAGCATTGTCTCGAAAAGTCCATAATCTCCCTCACTCTTTCTGAAGCTAGGAACCCAGCCCGTAACATGTGGCCAAGTTTCCCCCTGCATGGGACCAGCCTTGGCCACATGCTGCAAGCCTGCTTCTTGCTGTGGAAGACCGATGGCAGAGGGCAGCTGCAGCTGGCATGCTGAAATGGGCTCCTGTGGTCACACAGTGCCGGATCTGTTTCTTCCCAAATAGAACACATTTGAACAGGTAATTTAATATAATGGTTTCTCAGGCCCTACCCTGTCCTCTCCCACCCCCCGTCTTAGTCCCATCTTTGCTCTGGGGATCGTGAGGACTGCCCAGGGACAAAACAGGGCCAAAGCCCTGCGTCATCAGGACTGCAGGGCTCTAAGATGGGGACAAGATGGAGTAAATTGCCTGTGTAGATAAGCCCATAGGCAGCATAGGGCCTGTCTATATGAGCCCCAAAAACACAGGGTCCCACAATAAAGACAAGTTGCAGCAGCTGCGACTTTTCTTAATGGTCTTACAGCCCCATGTCAGTAGCCACTTGGCCAGCCGCTCATAGGAGGGGGGGAGAAATGCCCCCTCGCCTCCTTCTCCAAGCAGCTAGCCAGGCTAAGGCAAAAAAATCAAAATGGGGACACCAGGTGCTTGCCCTGTTAGCAAGCACCGTCCCTGCACTCACCTGGCCAATCAGCTTTGCATTTCCTCTCCTATGGGAAAGCAATTCAAAGCAAATCACTTGTCCCAATGGGAGAAGTGCTCACCCCCATTGCTGTTTTGTTAAAACTCCAGGAAAAGCTGTGAAGGCTTTTCCTTTGGAGTTCTTGACATTTTTGACTCCCCTCCTTTCGAATAAGGCAATATGATGTGGGATCCCATTAATATAGGGAGGATTCTCCTCGCATTCCACAAGGAGTGTTTTCACCATTTAGACAGCCCCATAGTGTAGGACAGGAGGGTGCATCTGAAAAGAAATATACCAGTTAAAATCTGGAGGTCCTGACAAAAGACAGGAGCTTTTGAATTTCTGAAGTGTTCTTTTTTATAAGGACTTTTCCTTTCTCTCTCAGACACAGATCTGACTCTGGTAATTGGTGCCAATGACACTGTGAACTCAGCAGCCCAGGAAGATCCAAATTCAATTATAGCTGGTATGCCTGTATTGGAGGTCTGGAAATCTAAGCAAGTAAGTAATAATCAGAGACTGGTGGTGATTTGTTCATTCTGCGGCTATGGAATTCTCTCCACATGAGGACAAACAAACAATAGCTGGCGTGAAATACAAACAGGCAGAGGACTTCTCTTCCCACTGTGAAAGAGATTGAAGTGAGAACAATCCCTGGGGTATCCCTGGGAGAATTGAGAATTCAGCCAAATCTATCCGTGGCTATCAGGCCTGATATTTTAGGACCTTATTCCAGCAAATATATGGGCAGGGAATGGAAGTAACAGAAGGTGTGCCATGGCAGTCTCATGAGCTGTGCTATTAACTTGACACCTAAAATACTTCCAAGAAGCTATGCCATTATGGCGTGGTCAGGACCAGTTCACAACTTGAAAAAAGTGTCAAGTGTGTGTGTGTGTGTGTGTGTGTTGGGTTGAACCTTTTCTCATAGAAAAACTCTTTGTATAGGGAAAGTTCATGTGTCAAGTAGGATTTTGCCTAGCCTTCTTCCTTTCATGCTGGTTTTCTCTATGCTAGAGATTGCCTATGTTTTGGAGAGAGCAATCCTTTAGCCTGCAGTGGCACAGTCCAAAAGAAGCTTTGCCACTTGGTTCTACTGCAGGTATAATAAACTAGCCCTTGCTTAAAGCAGGGCAGCACTAGAGGTAATCCTACCTGCAAAAGAAATTCACTGCTACTCTGCAATGCAGGGACTACGCAGTTAAGATGTTTGTTGTTGTCCGGCCTCCTCTTTGTCTTGCATCTTGCAATACTTTTTATTTTACTCTTGGTTTTTCCCCCTGGCCACTTTCTCTTTCTGCTATTGCTTAAATGGTAAATCATTTGCCAAATCCAATATTGTCTGGAATAAAAACAGCATTCTGGGCAACACATTCATTTATCACTGAAATCTTCCCCCACAATAACAAATGTAAATTTTCGCATCTTCTCATATCTTTTTTAATTTCATGTCATGTCTTAACATAATTGTTTTGAAACAACATACAATTCATATTTGTCATCAGAGCACCCAGATATTTTATTTTCTTCTCAACTTTAAAGCCAGTCTTTCCCTCCAATTCCCTTAGATCTTCCTTTTTCATATTTGCCCTTGCTTTCCTTGAGGCTGAGAGAGTGTGATTTGCCCAGGATCAGCCAGCAGGTTTCCATGGTGGAGCGGGGATTTGAACCCTGGTCTCCAGAGTCATAGTCCAACGCTCAAACCACTACACCATGCTGGTTTTCAGTTAAGATGAACTTCACGACAGATGTGATGCATCTTCTGAACTCTGCAATAAAGGGGTTATGCCCAGAGGGAGGTTGGTATTAGTGCCCCGTATTTGTTCAATTAGATATACAGTGGTCCCTTAGTATCCACTGGGGTTTGGTTCCAGGACCCCTCTTGGATACCAAAATCTGTAGATGCTCAAGTCCCATTATATACAATGGTGTAGTAAAATAGTGACCCTTATATAAAATGGAAAAATCAGGGTTTGCTTTTGGGAACTTTTAAAAAAAATATTTTCTAGCCATGGATAGCTGAATCCATGGATGCAGAATCCGTGGATATGAGGAGACAACTGTAATTTCCCTTTTATCCAGATTGCATACTATGTGTCTTTTGGACAATGTGTATAGACAATAAATAAAATCCTATGTGCATATTCCCATCTTAGGCTGTGCTATTCACTTTTCAGTTCCTCTAGAGTTCTGGAGGGATGTCAGGAGCCATCATGATTACCATTTGGGATACTGAGAAATGACATATGCAGCACTCTCCCAAACATGGGGGGCCTTGAGGAAAGCAGTTGTGGCAGGACCACAAGTGGTCTCAGCAGTTGCCTGTTCTCGGTGCATCCTGTAACCAGGAGAACACTGTAGGCATCATTTCCTACAGACCCAGTCTGCAGCACTTCGGAAGTTCTTCAGTCAGGGTGCTGCCAGGCTGAAACAGTAGGTGGGGTGGGGAAAGGTTTGGCAATGTCAGACATAACTACAGTGACAGAGCTCTGTTGTATTTGTGTTGACAATGCAGGATCTCAGCTGTGTTTGTTTGTTTGTTTGTTTTGTTTTGGAAAGTACAGTAGGACCCCTTATCTGCAGAACCAATATCTGCGGTTTCAGTTATCCACGGAACACAAAACACAACACCTACCATAGAGTCTTCTGAGAAAATGCCTAGCAAAGTGTCCTCTCTAGACATTTTCTAGGTCCTCCAAGGGAACTCTATGGTATTTTAAACCAGAAGTCCCATTATTTTCAATGATGCTCGCTGTTATCCCATTTTCGGTATCCATGGTATGTCCGAGAACTGAACCCCCGTGGATATGGGGGTCCTATTGTATGCTGCTTTTGTCATCATCATAACACTTCAAGGTTTGTCACTGATCATGAAACATCCTACATCCCTCTTAAAAGTGTTTTAGGGAGATGGATTGCATTGAACTGAAGATTTCAGTTCTATGGTTTGAAAGTAAGTTCAGTGTGATGGCCTAAGTAACTCATTTGCCATTTTGTTTCTCCACTAGGTCATTGTCATGAAGCGCACTTTAGGAGTTGGATATGCTGCAGTCGACAACCCCATTTTTTATAAGCCAAATACCTCAATGCTGCTTGGAGATGCAAAGAAAACCTGTGATGCTCTGCAAGCTAAAATCAGGGAATCTTACTATACCCATTAGTATTTCCAGTCAGAGTTGTATAAAAACATGGGGCACGAGGCAGGGAGAAGCAATGTGGAGTGCCCTTAATTTCATTGGGAGCATTGAGCACTTTGAGATCAATGGAACCTGAAAAAGTAACTCTAATTGCATTGGATCTATGATTTGTATTGTTTCAGCAAGGAGTTTGGGAATGGATTCGAAAGGCAAAAGAACTTAACATTTTAGATTATGTGAGAAAGTAGGGGCTTCTGTGCCTTTTACGGGTGAAAATGTAAATCTATTTATTAAAAAGAATTCTACATACTTTGCAGATCTATTTATTTCTTGAGTGTTACACCACCAAGGCAGATGACGGGGATAAGCAACTTGGGAATACCTTTAGCTGCAGGACGGAGGAATGATATGGAGGGATTGGTGGCTATGGCCAGAGTGCAGTGAAGTTCCTTTTGGGAATAAAACTCCTAGAATCTCCCAACTACTGCCTGGGGCCCTAGAACTTGCACTATTTTTCAGGGTGTGGTAGCAACAGCCTTTTCTGCTACCTTTCTGATTTCTCTATTACACACACACACAAACACACACACACACACACACTAGCTGGACCTGGCGTACCACATGCCATTAAAAAACTCCCCCCCAAAATGCCCGGTAGATTTCACGACAACCCTGTAAGGTATGCTGGTGGATTGAAATTCCTCCTCCCCCTTCTAAGCGTTCCACACTTTTCCTGGAATTGCTGAGGGTGACTCAGTCCATTACCCTGCTGCGGCAGCCACCAGTTGATTGCCTGGATCCCATCACAGTCCCTGACTGATGAGTGGCTGCAGGAAGGAGAGGAGGGAAGGGCCCTTGTGAGGCGGTGATACAGATTGAGTGGATTGTGAGGTGGAGAGGGAATTTGCACATCGGTAATGATTGGTTGGGTGTGTTTCCTGAGCAGCCAATCAGCACACTGGGAAAGGCAACATACCCCAAAGAATTATATAGATAAATATCTTGCCTTTTTCCTTAAACTGGTACTCAAGGTAGCTCACACGAGCAGGGGTGGGTAGGATGTAAGTAGCTCATGGATGCATGACACCCAGCAGGGCCTTCACTTGTCCCCTGAACCCCCTTTTTTTCAAAAACGTGCCTCCAAAATGGAGAACCACAACCTCAGAAGCCTCCAGTCAATGGAATTCCCATTTTTAAGGCACCCCAAATACCCTTTTCTTTCTAAAACTGGACATGACCTTCTAAGTTACTCCTGGGTTGGATTTCAGAGGCTTAAAAATGCAGAGGGGACTGATCTTGGATCCTTCACAGTTGCCCAACCCTGCTCTAGGGTAAAGGTAGTTGCTGAAGAGGGCAGTGCATGATCTGAAATAAGAAAAGTTCAAAAACTTTTGGGTATTAATATACTTTCATCTCTCTCTCTTCCCCCAGCGGTGGGAAAGAATTAACGGGGTTCACATTTCCCTGTGGAGAGAAATTTTGCACCTCCCAAGATTAACAACAGAGCACATCTTTGAAATCCATATAGTTTCAAGGCTCGCAATTCATTTCAAAGTATAAATATGTGCACACAACTATGCATACATTCAAAAAAAGCTGAAAACGCACACATTTGGGAAGAAATGCACAAATATGTCTTAGTCAATGGGGGGAAAGGGCATACAAAAATATACACCAATTTGTGTGTGGGAAGTGGAAAAGAAGTACAGTAGGACCCCCATATCTGCTAGGGATTGGTTCTGCCCCCCCCCCCCGTGGATACTGAAAACTGTGGATAATAGCGAATGCCATTGAAAATAATGCGACTTCCAGTTTAGAACACCATAGTTGCCTTGGAGGACCTAGAAAATGGCTAGAGAGGACATTTTCTAGGAAGACTCTATGGTAGGTATGCTGTTTTGTGTCCCATAGATAACTGAATAAGTGGATAATGAATCAGTGGATATGGGGGTCCTACTTTACTGCAACTGGATATAGAACCAGGGACAAAGTGAGAATGTTGGTAGGCCTCTGAGAAAACACAGGAATGAGGCTCCAGATTTTCACATCCTGGTACTCTTTTTCCACTACAAGAAGGTCAGCTAGGCCAGGTCTCCATAAGATACTACAAATGATCACACTTCAATGACAGGTAGCCATATGTCTGTTGCAGGGGGGGGGGGAAACCAGTGCCGGGGGGGCATAAGCTTTCATGGATTCCATCCTACTTCATCAGATGTATGGACTGTACCCCAACCTTATGTTGGGACAGCTCCTGGGCTGGACACCAAGTCCTCTTGATTTTGTCTCAGTACTTCTCCTATTTAAACACTTAAAAAAAAAAGAAGAAGCCATTTCTAAAGTTGGGGAAACTCTCCAGAGTGGAGGTTGGAGCTGGGAGGGAAAGCTGGGAGAATGCTCATCCCCATGCATGGAAGCAGTTAAGTGCCCTCAAGAACTTCATTGAATCCTGGACCTCACGTAGTCTTGGGCATGGAGATGAAATGGCAACATTCTCTAAAAAGGAACCAAAATCTGTTTATATAATTTTTTAATCTGGCTCGAGTTTCAAACAGAAAAAAACCCCAAACATATTTCAAAGAAATGTGATTTGGAAGAAAATGAGTATATTTTTCTTTTCTATTTGACTATTGTAAAACAATAGGTCAAGGAGCTTGCTGTCATGTGTATTTCCAGTGGGTGGGATGCTTTCCCTTTATTACTATAGCCCAGTAATCTTTTAAAAAGCTGTTTTTTTACTTTCTGAGAAGTTCAAAGGAGTCCTTGTCTAACAAGATACACACAAGAAATGAAACTGTCCAAAACATGATCAAAACCCATACACGAGAAATAGTATTTAATCATTGTGCAAAGCCAAGATGCCCTTTTCCTGACAGTAATAAACAACAATGGATAGTGAAAGCATTTGCAGTTTATTAGGGAGATGACTGCTAAAGATATTCCTTGTTGTAAAAACAGTACACACTTAGTTCTGCGTAACATTAGCAGTTCAAGCACTGTGGGCCACAGTCCAATCAGCCTTCAGGGCACTTCATTATGGGCTGGACAGTTTATATGTCAGGATGGGGGGGTTATTCTGCCCTGAACTTCCGAACCCGGCACTATGCTGTGTCATAGGATAAATGTGATAGGACCTGTGTGATGGGTCTGTCTGTATATCCATTTTGAGTGAATAAAATATAACCTGATATAAGGATCCATCTTGCCCACAGTGGATTCCAAAATCTAAATGAGAAACAAGCTATCTCAACCACTTTCTTCATAATATTTGAAGCTCAGATACAGGATAGACAACATACAGAGTAGCCAAAAGGAAATACTTCTTCACAAAATGCATAATTAACTTATGGATGTTAACCATGCTCCCCCAAAGTATCTGGCAACAGAACAGTGGATTAGATCAACTTCTATTCTAATCCAGCAGGGCTTTCCTTACCAGCTATGCTGAAGCAGTCTTTCATGCCTGAGCAAGTTCCTATAGGCTGCTGTTTGCCAAATGCTGATACAGAAATATCGTTTGTTTTAAGGATGCTTCATGAGACCATACAACCCTATTAAAACCAATGTATGGAACTTCACAACAGTAACTGGGAGCAGAAGCTTTAGCTGCTAAGTGTAAATGCCCAAATGAATTGGTTATGCCATACTCTCAAAAATGAAATTAGATGTACAAATTTCATAAAGCAAACAATCAGCTTCAGTATGTCACAATCCAGGTTTATCTTACTGCACTTTTAAAATAAAAAACAAGCAAAGTCATGATATACAAGGAATTTATAAACCAGATCTTACTACATTTCTCTTACTACCACCTCCAATAAAGACTGTAGCTTTCATCTTGTACCACACGTTTCATGATGGGTAGAGGAAATGGAAATATTTTACACAGCATTAGTGAATGAGAGTTATTCTGCACATCACAGCTTCTCAGGGAGAAAGAAAGCACAGTAAAAATTTCTTTCAGAATCATATTGTTATTATAAAGTTTAACTGGCGTTGCAGTATATAATTGATGCTTGATTGATATAACCTGATGAAAAGAGTTAAGCAACTGGTGGTTAATAAGAACTGCGTATGCATGATAACCATAACAGATGCTTATACTCAATGGGTTGTTCCAAAGATGGGAGTGAAAAACACAGTTAGTTCCTTGGTACCTGTGAATCTGGCATGTAATGATCATCATTAGTTTGCCAAGAATAATACTACCACATTGCAATGTATACCAAAACTATTTAAAACAATTAATAAAAGGTTGTCAAACCTTTTTGAAAAGTGGAATAGAAGCATCTGTAACAAAGGGAAATTCTGTTTTACTGCATTGCTGGGAGAAGACTTTAAAAAAATGGCCAAGATCCTGCACTGTCAGACATACAGCCATGTGAAAAAGAAAGTACACCCTCTTTGAATTCTATGGTTTTACATATCAGGACATAATAACAATCATCTGTTCCTTAGCAGGTCTTAAAATTAGGTAAATACAACCTCAGAGGAACAACAAAACATGACATATTACACTGTGTCATGATTTATTCAACAAAAATAAAGACAAAATGGAGAAGCCATGTGTGAAAAACTAAGTACTGCATACCTTATGATTCAATAGCTTGGAGAACCACCTTTAGCAGCAATAACTTGAAGTAATCATTTTCTGTATGACTCTCTCAGTGTTGTTCATCTTAGAAAATGTAGCCCTTTTTCAAACTTCAGAAGAACACCTATGTTTGCCAGTGCCAGAGTTGCAGGCCTGACATAGGCATATAAGACGTCATTAGAATAACACTATCATTATAATTTTACTGAAGCGATTTTACCACTTAATTGAGACCCTAACATGTTTCCCACTGGCATCCCAACAAATACTTCACCTTGATTCCCCGCCCCCTCTGTGTGTGAGAGAGAGACCTACTGAAATATTGTTCTAATCAATTTTTTTGTAAGCAGTGACATCACCAGGATGAAATCATCCTGGATGGTCAAGAGCACATTCCTATACAATGAAACAGCTGAACTAAGTTTTATTATGTTTAAGAAAAGAGACTCCATATTGGCATCTTTGTTGCTCGTTACAATTGGAAAACATTTCTGTTTAGAGGCAAAAGGCTCAGTTTTGTTTCAGGCAACACTCACATAGCAGTCCATTGGAAACTTGCCTGATGTTATATGCTTTGGGCTTAGACTTCGTATGAAATTCAAGGAGCAGAAACTTTTGAGCATTCTGAACATATTCTAGCCAACTGTACAACAAATTTCTGCAACTCAAACCTGAACAGTAAGTTTTCAAGAAGCAAGTGCAATGGATCATCATGGAAGTTTTGAATTTAGGTCTCTGACACAAGGAATGTTCTATTCTTTTCCTGCAGAACACCTGGCATTTTTTATCAGCTTGTACATAAAAGAGAAGAAGAAAAGCAAGTTGTCATACTGCCCTTCGTATTTTTCCTTTAAGAGCTCCTTGTGATAGTCTACTAAAAAGTAATAAATTGCTTCAATGGTAGACAAGTAGGTATCGGGCTTTCCTTTTTGGTGACGCCAAAAGCAGGTTTTCCTTGATTTCAGCTCAATTTGTAGCAGTCCTGCGAAGGAGAGGAAACAAAATGTTACCATGTAAGCATTTTTCACACAGACGATGCAACACCAGATACTGATAATAGCATTGGGTGACTTATCACACATTGCAGTTGAGATCCAGGATGGGAGCAGCATACCGGTCGTCTCCTCACAGCAGAGCGCCAGCTTCTCCTTCCCAGAGGGCTTTGTGCCCCCACAGGCCCTCTGAGAGGGAGTGGGAAGTTGCAGACAATGAGTTCAAACCTTGGTTTGAGCTTATCGGCTGAGGGATCCAGCCAGAGTGAACTGCCTGTAGTTTTCACTCTGGTCAGATTCCAGGATATATACTTCTGAGATCCCTCGCCTGCTCATCAGTTCCTCTTGGAGCTTTGACCCTCCCTCCCTCCCTCCCTTTGTTTTCGTCTGTGGGGGCAGGGGAAAATTTATGCTTGTTCTGTATTTAGCCTCAATATATGCATGCGTGTTATACTATTTATTGTTGTTGTTCTGTCACAACTTTTTTGAAGGGCAGTTGGCATGGGTCCTGGATCCAGGACATTGTTCACCAGTGTCCACCTGGCATTGGTAAGACACAGGAGTAGCTTTACGGGACTTGGAGGTGTGGTGGAAATGGCATGGCCAAGTGGGGGTGGATGCCTTCTGGCACCCTTGGTGACAGGAAGATCACACTGGGAGTGGGCCCAGGTGGATACTTCTCCTGTCATCCCATTGGGCTGGCACTGGGCTGGAGGGTTGGGCTCATCGATCAACACTTGAGTTGGTCGATGCCTGGATTCAGACCCATGCCTAGTGTCAGCATCTTAGTCTGAGGCTCTTTGCCTGGAGCCTTGTAGCTAGCCCTTTTTAGAACACGATTTTGGAATTTCTTTGCCTGGAATTTCTAAGAACTACATCATCCTTTTCTAAGTACACTGCCACCACTCTTGAATTGCACCCCCTTTACACATAGTCCAAGAGGAGACCACGGGGAACTTGGGAACCTTCTGCCACTTCAGAGTTATTACCACCCCTCCCTTCCACCCAGAAGCAGAGAGAAAGACAACTGGATTAGGCCAAACTGAACCCGATCCAGCTGTCCAGACAGCAGAAGAACCCAAGGTCACTCTGGAGTTTCCCCGACGTTGCTTAGTTCAAAGCAAAGTCAGGTTAAGGGCAAAAAAAAATTCCTCTACAAAAGTATCTGTATGTTGTCTGGATTGCCAACACCTGATTTGGGGTGAGCCCACATTTTTTTGCCAGTGTAGACAATCCCTGAGCCATCTGCCCCCAAACTGGGCATGATCTGGTTGTCTATACCACCAAGATCTGTTAAGAGGATCCGTCCATACCAAGTATGACAGCTGCATAGATTCTGTCTACACCCGAATTTGATCTGCCCACCCTCTCCTCGTGCCCAAATTGCCCAAAGTTGTGACAATCAATAGTAGCAGTGTGATACCACTAACAAAACAATTACTTACATAAAAAACAAAACAGAGGGAGGTTGGATAGGGATGATGAAAAAAGCTGACTAACTGCTGGCATGGTGGGGGAAGCAGCTTATATGGGCCAGGAGTGGACCTGAAAGAAGCCTTCACTTGATCCACCCCCTGCCACTCAACCAGGCTGTCTCAGATTGGTTGGCTTTCCTGCTCTGTATCAAGTGTGGGAAAACTGTATGGGTTTCTGGGAAAGTGAAACAGCCCTGGACCATGGCAGCCATCCTTGGTTCACCTGCAGCTACCGTCTATAAATTGACACTCCCAGGGTTTCAGAAAAAAAGACTTTCCAGAAGAAGAAAAGGCTGGATATAGATTTTAAAAAAACTTCTAAAGAATACTAATGTTGATAACTCAGAAAAACCTGGCTCCATTGACAGTGCTATCAACTATTAAGGGCTTGAATTCCAACACAGTATTCGCAACTTATTACTTTGCAGGCAAGACAAGGTGGATTCATGCATGGAATTTTCTGTTTGGTCATGCACAGTAGTAAATGACTTAGATGTGATGAGGACAGTGCCCTAGATTTGCGTTTTTATTACTCTGTGCAGTCCGATGAGTGCTGGGAGCTGCTGTGTGTCATTATAAGTTACTAGAAAGATTCAGGTGGATGTTGATGATTCTACATATGGTCTGACTGAAACAGAAGTCTGGGCTAGTAACATCAACCATTCTTAAAAATTTGTTTCACATCAAGCTGTATGCAAAATGGACCAAAACCAGCTCTCTTTTTTTTTTTAAGCCAAAGTTTGCCATTCAGTCCCAGATGGCATCCATCAGCATGGAAATGTTTACCATCTGATGCCACTGGGATGATGAATTTATTCCAGACTTTAGTTCAAATTTTAAAGACGGTATGCAGGGTGTTTATCCCTATCCCCCAAATAGGTTCAGTACCTGGGATAGTTCCCTTAAGTTCAGACTGGAACCTGCAGCAGAATCACCACCTCAATGACGTTAATCTAAGTCTAAATATCAAAACTGGTTCATAAATGTGCATCCTAAAGCAAAAATAACTAACTAAATAAAAATATACATTAAAAAAAATACACATATCCACAATGTTTATTTTAGGAAATAACAGAAGAAGTAATTTGGCAGATTGGAATCAAGATCTTATTACAATCTTGATTTTGTTCCCCTTAGATAACATACCACACTTGTTGACTATGGCTGCTGCCACACTGCAGAAATAATGAAATTTGACACCGCTTTAATTATCATGGCTCCATCCTATGGAATCCTGGGATTTATAGTTTGCTGCAGCACTAGAGCCCACTGACAAAGAAGGCTCATCTCACAAAACTACAAATCCCAGAGTTCCACAACATTGAGCCTTGGCAGTTAAAGCATTATATCTGCATTATATCTGCACTATGTCAGCAGCCTATCTGATCACAAATGCAGATTTGTATTGCATAACAGTGAGAAAGTTGTTAAAATTATAGTGTAGATTTTAACATACCTTGGAGTCGCTCATCCGTGATGATTTTGTTTGTCTGATTCCAGGTACTGTCAATAAATATAATTTTCTTCAGCATCGTATTTTTGTTCCTGCTGGGCAACTGTTGCTCACTCAAGTTGCTGTCATCATGCGATTCTAATCTGGCACTCTTGACGGCTGGCTCCATCACTGACCCTTCATCCCTATCGTTACTGACATTCTTCTTACATTTGTTTTGCAAAAAGAGAGGAAGGTCATTTACTAAAATGGAATTAGGCCCAGGAAAGATCAGTGCAATCTAAAAGGAAACCAAGACAGAATTTGTTCAGTTCAGTTACCATCAAGTGGAAGTGCAGTAGTTATGAGCATTATTCATTTATTCAGGCAATTTATGCCCTGCAACTTGCTGTCTTGAAAAGAAATGTTCAAGATGACCAACATCTTTGAACAAGAATAAGAGCTTTAAAAGAGGAGTCCAAATTCAACTATTACCCACCATCCCGTCAGCATAATGAGAATAATAATACTGATATCTTTTTTATAAAGCCGTTGTAAGGGTTACTAATAGTATATGTGCATGCTTCGAACACTTGAAACTTCTTCTAAGACAACCTCTTACTTCATGTCTCATATCTTCATAGTCTGGAATACAAGGATATGTGTAAATGGTAACATCTTCAGGTGCCAGAAGCTTGGCATGTACAGCTGTACTTTTGCCATCAGTTTCATTGGGATGCTTAATGATATCGATTTTCAAAGGAAGCTGAAACCAAGAGCACAGAACACAGATAGGGAAAAATGCACTCTTCAGTCTATTCATAAGAAAAATTAGTAACTTCATTAACATTTTGCATTCAGGCACAAGATAACACTAGAAACAAACAAACAAAAGATATAATCTGCACTAACCTTCACAACAGGAATTTCTCTAGTAGGGACGGTTTCAACAGGAACATAGCACGTGTAACAATAGAACATCCTTGAACTATTACATCTTGGACATTTTGATCTCCCTTGCTTTTGGGCTCTTTCAAGAACAGTCTGAGATGCTAGACACAAGTTTTCAATAGGGGTTTCTTGCTTCATGGTTTCTGTCTGTGAATCTAGGCTTTTCAGACATTCAGAACTTCTTTTTATTCCCTGATTCTGTTCATGGTCTTCTTTTAAAATCACAGATGGATTCAACGACATCTTAGGTTCAAATAATATTCCTTAATCTGTCACATGTTAAAGGGGGGAAAATCACAACAGCATTTTTTTAAAAAAAGTTTGTACAGAAGTTCTTTGCTAATTACAAGTCAAGTCTTAATAAGTTGGATCTAACCAGAAGGGAACATTATGAGGTTGGCAGAAGCTGACTTTCTCACCTCCTTCTGCAGGCAGCCTCCCAAAAGACTCCTCTGAGGTTTGGGTGGCTATGGAGGAAGGTGGAACCCTGCGAATGGGGCAGAAGCATCCTCCGTAATAGTGGGGAAATCTTCTGCCAGTTCTGTTCTACTGAGATCCAACCCAATGATTTCATATCAATTTAAGTAAAGACCTATTTTGAATTCCTACTGGGCATTGATGGCATGGCAGAAGATCTTAAAAGTCAAATTCATAGCAACTTGAACATATATGTATCCTCTGAAAAGTATAGTTAATTGGGTTAACATTTATTTATTTAGCAACAGCTATGTCTACCAAAAAGAAAGATTCAGCTTTCAGTGTGTCACCACGAACCCACATTTAGGCTGGCCTATGACAAACGTATCATCTAAAGCATGGTGGCGCTTCTATCCTCAGCTGGGCTAAGACTTGCCAATGGGAAATCATCATGCAGTAACTTTTAGTCTATAGCTGCTGTCTGTCACAGCTATTGTGAAAATCACCCTCAATTTAAACCTCAATAACTTAAAATTCTGATCTTCTTTTCTATACTTTGTATTTAAGAGCTGATTGATGAATACATAGTGGTAGAGTTACATTTATTGATATGAGGCCTTTTAAAATGAATGACCTAAATCCATTCCCAATCAAAATAACACTATTATTTTCCTTCTCACCCAAACAGGAAGGGGAAGAAAAGGCTGCCAGCTCCATATGACCTCTTTCCTGAATGCCAATATGGAAAGAGATAACAATGGCTGACATCCTGCTATTGACATATGCAGGCATAGGTCTCTTGTCTTTCTTTGAAATTTTCTCATCCCTCCAAAAATAAGCATGGACAGAAACTTAAAAGACTCCTAGTTTACATGAGAAATAAAAGAAAACCAAGTCTTCATTAATCACCATATTTCTTTGTTGTTATGTGCCTGCAAGTTGTTTCTGACTTACAGTGATCCTACCCATCATGGGGTTTCAAGATTTGATCAGAGGGGGTCTGCCATTGCCTTCCTATGAGGTTGAGAGAGGGCAATTGGCCCAAGGTCAGCCAGTGGGTTGCCATGGCTGAGTGGGGATTTAACCCCTGTTCTCCAGAGAACTAGTCCAACACCAAAACCACTACAACCACATTAGCCATCTACCATATTTCATGAGGTTTCTCGTATTCTTAGGGTATAAGTGACCATATAGCCTATCCCATACAGTGGAATAAAAAATATAAAAGGAAATAAATACATACACATACATAAATATGCATACCTTGAATGGCCAAAGCAAAATTATGAATAAAAGCAGGCAAGTTATGTTGTAATTCTTTGCAAAACACAAGTAATCATTCTGGCTGCTAACAATGACCCATGGAATATTTGGTAATTTACTTGATTTAGTGTGGCTGTCTTTTGCGATTAACAGGTAACAAGGCTCATATAGTGATATTTATTAAAGTGGGGGAAAGGGACAACTAGAGCTTGGAACAGTCACTTTTTTGGCTAAGGAACATAGTGGTGACACTAACTTTGCCATCTGCAAGATTAGCTTCTCCTCCCTTTTTACCTAAAATTGGAACATTCTGCGCCAGTTTACTCTGGAAAGTGGTGAACTCGCCACAGGTCAGCGTAAGAGGGGCGCTCCAAAAAAGCGATACAAAGACTCCCTGAAACAACATCTCAGGCTCGGCCAAATTGATCACCAACAATGGTCCACCCTGGCCTCACATTGGGAGGCATGGAGACGCACTATCCACAATGCTGCAGCCTTATTTGAAAACTCACGACGAACAAGTCTTGAAGAGAAACGACAATGCAGAAAGAATCACAACCCAAAAACATCACCCAAGGAGACCTTCTGCTGTGCTTTTTGCAACCGGACTTGTTTATCTCGGATTGGCCTTTTTAGTCATCAGCGCGCTTGCAGAAAGCGCGGGATGAGTCCTTCCTGAATCTTAGTTTGCGAAGAAAAGCCAGAGAGAGAGAGAGACTCTGGAAAGTTTGGGAGGTGGGCGAAGAATGCTTTTCAAGTTTGGAGGAAACCTTCCAGCCATGCAGATTCCTCAACAAGAGTGTGAGTGAGCTGGACACTGTTAGATTTCTTATGCATTCCTAGCCCACAGACCACTTGTTCCTTAGAAAACTGAAGGTTTTGCTTTCAAATTAGAGAAGTGCAATTGGAGGCCACCTTTTGTGCCTAAGAGTGAATCTACATCGTCAAAATGATGCAGTTTGATCACACTTTAAGTGCTGCAGCTCCTTCCTATGGAATCCTGGGACTTGTAGTTTTATAAGGTATTTAGGTTTCTCTGCCAAAGAGGTAACAAACTGCATTATTTCTACTGTGCAGGTGTACCCAAAGAGGACAGGAAGGAGGCCTTCTATGCAAAGTTGTCCAAGATATTTTGCAGCCTGAGCCAGAGCAGCAAATGGTATTTTCCACTTCCAAAATCAAGGTACAGAGAGCCCTAGGGAAAGCTGTTTGTGGAACCTGAGGCAAAAAACAACACTCCCCCACCTTCTTGGCTATAAATATGCAATCATAAGAACAACATTCTGCCCTTTCATAAATGGCAATAAATATATACTCATAACAACAACTTTCTTGGCAATAAATATACAGTCATAACAATAATTTTCTGCCCTTTCATAATACGTTTCCCTTTGGATACCTGGATAATCGTGGGTAATAAATAGGGAATGACTGCAATCCTAAGCAAATGCTTGCTTGGTACAATTATTGCTCGATTATTACTATGTACTCAATTTATATGTTGCTCCTCACCAACACTGATGGAAAATCTTAGGCCTCCACACATTTCCCCCTGAATCACTAAAAGGGGCAGCTATAAATACTGTAGATCAGTGGCTCTTAACCTTTTCTTTACCAGAGACCCCCTTTAAATATATTTTGTTACCGTGGACCCTCAAGACTTAAATCAAGATACTAATACTACTAATAATAACACCATCCATTAGCCCTTCCCTCAGAAGCATTGGAGGGTGGGGGAAGACTTTTCTCCTGCTTCTTCCTGCAAGTTTATGGCTGGAGCAGATTGAATGGCAATGTGCAGGCCAAGCCAGCCAGCCTTTGCCTTGGCTCCTGTCCTACAGCCACTCCACTGCAAGGAGGAGGTGGGCTAAGCAGCCTTCAAGCCTTCGACGACCCCCTGGGGGGGGTTCCCTGGACGCCAGGTTAAGAACCATTGATATGCACATAATGAATTAGGTATTTAGACCCTGCCCTTCAGCCACAAGGCTATCAGAGCAGCTTACAATTTATTTCTTTTTAAGCAAAAGCAATTTACACATCTACACTGCATTAAGCAGTTTCCAATGTGTATTAGCTAATTGCCCCCACAAGCTGGGTACTCAAATGTATCATTTCTCGGTCAGAATACAGTTGTCCCTCCGTATCCACGGGTTTGGTATCCACGGGTTTAAGTAACCACGGCTTAAAATATTCTTAAAAAATAATAATCCAAAAAGCAAACCTTGATTTTGCCATCTTATATAAGAAACACCATTTTGATATGCCATTGCATATAATGGGACTTGAGCATTCGCGGATTTTGGTATCCACGGGGGGTCCTGGAACCAAACCCCAGCGAATATGAAGGAACAACTGTACAAGTCACACACATAGGCACAAACTGGCCTAATACCCATTTCCCATAGAGAAAATAAATTAACCTACACTTTGTAAGGCAAAAGACAAGCGGTTCCTCACCGTTTGGGGGCCAATCCCAGCTGCTTTTGACCCTAGAAAAATAGATATTGTCCTTACCTGGCATCACCTCCCAACAGCAGGTTTCACCAGCCAAAGGAAACGTGCGTATATTTCTTACTGTTCTTATTATACTCGGTGCTAGCTCGGAACGCAAGTGGCGCGGTCTGCGGGGAAAGCCGGAAGAGTCACAAGGGGAGGACTACGCTCGCGGGGAGCGGTTGCTAAGGCCGCCTTAGCAACGTCCATAGAGGCCTAGCGAAGCCTTCGCTGTAGTGGCGGCTAGTAGGGCTCGCTGTGGAGAGCGAATAGAGGCCCTGAATTGGGAAAGGGAAAGCTTAAGAACGACCATGTCTTCCATCCTGTGTAATCGGCCGGTCGCGAAGGTCGGGGGTTTACTATAAACATGAGTTTGAAATAGGGCTCTTGGGGTTTCCTTAAAAAGATTTTTTTTTTAACCAGCACGAAGTTCGGCGTGTTAATCATTCAGACGTAAATCCCAACTGTACTTAGTAGGGCTTACTCTTGTGTAGGTGTGCACCTCTGCTTATTTAAGATCAGGTTTCATTGAACTGGGGGGGGGGTACATCTACACTGTAGAAATAATGCAGTTTGATACCACATTAACTTCCAAGGCTCCAGCCTACAGAATCCTGGGATTTGTAGTCTTCTGAGGCACCAGCACTCTGGCAGAGTAGGTGAAAGACCTTGTAAAACTATGAATCCCAGGATTCCACAGGATGGAGCTGTGACAGCTTAAAATGGTATCAAACTGTATTATTTCTACAAGTGTAGATGCACTCTTAGGACAATATCACACAATACTGTTACAGCACTATTATTTCACTTTAACTGCTCTGACTGTTTCCTGTGGAATCCTGGGATGTGTAGTTTAGGGAGGGGGCATTTAGAACTCTCAGCCTTACTAAACTACAAACCCCAGAATTCCACAGGAGGCAGCCATATCAGTTAAAGTGGAATAATACTGCTATAACAGTGTAGTGTGATTTGACTACAGTCTTCATTTTGGATCAATGATTTGGGCTGCTGCCACATTGCAGAGATAATCCAGTTTGACCCCGCTTTAACTGTCATGGCTCAATGCTATGGAATTCTGGGATTTGTAGTTTTGTGAGATATTTAGCTGCCTCTGTTAGAGCTCTGGTGCCACAACAAACTACAAGTCCTAGGATTCCATAGGATGGACCCATGATAATTAAAGTGGAGTTAAGCTGCATTATTTCTGCAGTGTGGCAGCAGCCTCACAGTGAGATTCACTTGTGAGAAAGTGTGCAAAGATTGGGTTGCTAACTTATGGAAAGTTAGTAAGCCCCACTAAATTTGATGTAAAGGACTCTTTTAGGTAAAAATGCATGAAAACAAAAACTTTTACAAGACAATTTCAGTAGGATACATTAACTGATATGCTTGCATTTTCTCTTATGGGGGTGAAGCACATCACTTTTCAAGGTCAAAAAAACTAAAAATCTATTTATCTTAAGCCTATTAGATCCTGTGCCTTCTAGGAGTTTACACATCACACCAACAACTTAAACCAACGATAAACTACAATAAAATTACAAAAAAGCAAGATTATAATAAAAAGAATCTGATTATACAAATATAACATTTGAGGAGGGGAAACCCATATAGCAAATTTCCCCCTTAACAAGATGGTTTCCCCCATGTGGTGAAATACTATCAATGTTTATGTAACTTATTTATAATTGTAATGTATATAATAATGCTTGAGTGTATTTTATATTTAAGTCTCTTGAGAAAATATATCATGGTTAGATACTTCACTATGTCAGTATAAAAATAATTGGAAAATATAAGGTCCCCCCCCCCATTTACTACCCTTTGAACATGTTTCCTGGTTGAGGGAGGTAACATTACAATAAAATGTAAAAAAATAAAAATAAAAATTAAGCATGAGCCAAAATAAAATATTTTTTGAAGGCCCACCTCTGACAAGAGGCATGGAGAAATTCAGTGGGTGAAGTTTTTCCAGGCTTGGGGGGCTAAGCTTCACCTTTCCCATTTGTTTGTGTTTTAACCCGATGTGATTGCTGCATAATCCCCACTTTTAATTTCTTGAAATATTTTTTTTTAATCATTTCCAGTGTTCATTATAATACACCAGTGTATGTGAGTACACTCTTACCATAACCACAAGTCTTTTAAAGTCCATTTTCCCATGCATATTTCTGGGTCGCAAATATAGCCAAAATTACAACATTTTAGTTTTAAAATGCTTCACAAAAAATAAGTTGTTTTTTAAGACAAGCTCTTTAAAACCCAATCTTGTGATCTTTACAGGATAACCATACTCCAAGCCAGAAGCCCAGCACAAGTACAACCCTGTTACCCTTCTTTAATCTGCTAAAATGAAATGCATTGGTTATGCCTTTTGTATTAGCTTCTTTATTGGTTTTTTTTAATGGTCATGTGAAGCTACCTAAAAATAGCCATTAAAAGTAACCTGAAATATTGAAAATGATACCAGTAACGTGGTTTTGTTCCTATTTGTCACATTACTTTTAAAATGTAACTTCATCATTCCCTCATTGCCAAATAAAGATGGAAATTTGTACTTCGTTACTGGTAACTTTGTTGGCTTGTAAACTTTCAATTTTACATGTGAATTATTTAATTCTCTCTCTCTCTCTCTCTCTCTCTCTCTCTGGCTTTTCTTCGTGAACGAAGATTGCAAGCTTTATTAGTCATGATACACTTTTAGAATTTATATATTTTCAGATTGGATGTCCTAGAGGTAGAGTGGGGGAGAATAATTTATTTATTTGCTTGAGCTCTGCCAAATTTTGATATTCAAACAAAGGAAATACTTTTGTATTTGGAAACATTCTGTTCATTTGTTTGGTGTGAATGAGAGTTGTCAGTTTTCCAGCTCAAGAAACATAATAACCTACTACTAAAATGAACCCGCAAACAATTTAGCCACCTATTGTATTCTGATATTGTAGAATTGTGGTGCTCCAACCAAGAAATATGCCAAACTCTGTGAGCAAATGTGATCTTTAAAGGATTTTAAATTTAGCTAACACACATTGGAAACTGCTTAATGCAGTTAGATGTGTAAATAGCTATTGCTTAAAACAATTTGTAAGCCGCTCTGATAGCCTTGTGGCTGAAGAGCGGGGTATAAATAACTAAATAATAATAATAAAAATAATAATAATAATTTGTATTTAAAAGTTTGAGAATAATTTTGCTGAGGGTTTTCCCCCCCAGAAAGCAAAACAATGAAGAAGCATTATGTGATACATTTATTTTTCTTAGCAATGGTATGTTCAGAATGTCTGGGCAAAATGTCATTATGTGTTTCTATTATGCCAAATTCTGAGTATAGTTACAGTTTTGGCCTTTGATGGAATTACATGGCCTGAATTTAAGAGATGACATTTCAGTCCTTGCTTTGCTCTCATCTTTTAAAAAAAATTGCTGGCAGCATGTTATACCCTCAAGAAAAATAGGTGGATATACAGTAGTTTACAGAAATCAAACTTTGTTACAGTCCTTTCACTAAATCTTCAGTATTTCATTATTTTGTGATCTTGGTTAAAAAAAATGCTCATCATGTGTAGAAATTTAACTGAAAATATATTGTCCCCATTTTTAAAAAGATAAAATCAATTCTCCTTTTTTGAAGAGGAAAGATTATATGAATTAGACATATACATTTACATATACATTGCCTCATGTGGCTTTGTAAAGTCAGTGTAATTAATTGTATTTATCACAATATTTTAAAAACACCCTTTATCCTCACAGATACAGGGGATGGTGTAGAAATATAATTAAAATACTGTAGGATCCTCCCATATCCGCAGGGGATTGGTTCGGGGGGGGCGTGGATACTGAAAACTGGATAACAGTGAATGCCATTGAAAATAATGGGACTTCTGGTTTAAAATACCTTAGAGTTTGCCTTGGGGGACCTAGAGAGGATGCCTCTCTAGACATTTTATAGGAAGACTCTATGGTAGGTGTGCTGTTTTGTGCCCTGAGGATAACTGAATCAGTGGATATGGGAGTCTTGCTGTAATAAAATATAATTAAAACTAAAAAAATTGTTAGAAAACATGTCATCAAGACAGATGCATTAGATACAATAAAGTAGACAGTAAACCAGTTAAAATGGAGGGCACTCCATAGTGGGTTACACAATCAAGAAGACTTCATCCCTTGCTGACAAATGGTGTACCTAATTTTAAATCATGGGCAGACAAATACAAGGAGAGACACACTCTTGTGTGATACCTCCAGACTATACAAACACATAGGGTCTGATCCCCAAATAAATATATAAAGTAAAATCAAGCTCAGTAATTGTGTTAAAACAATCCTAAGATAAAAGACTACCCTTTCTTGTTTTTCTCGCATTTCATTATTTTCAGTATCTGATCATTTCTGATGCCTCTCATTTATGCATTAATCAGCAAAGCCCAACTATAGACAGTATAGGCTTGCTTTTACTAATGTCTTTCATTGCTTTTTGTCTTTTATCTTGAGTTTCTGGAAAGCTGTTTTTTCCTAAGACAAATGTATCTTTCTGTGTTTATAGAAAGTGGCAGAGCCTGCTCGTACATATGAAGAATTTTTACTCTCTCAGAAGTTGGTATGTACATTAAAAAAAAAAAAGGGGGGGAGAACTGTGTGTGTGTTCATGTGTGCATCTTGAGTGCACACACGCTTGCTTACACTGGGGAACTGGAGAGAACAAAGTGTTGAACAAGGACCTTATGAGTGTAAAACCCAGAGAAACATGTTTGAATGGGGATTGCATTTCAGACCCTCAGGGCACTGGAATGTAAGAACAACAAAGAATTTGAATATTTTCTATAAAAAGGCATGCCATGGTTATTCTACATTTTTTATATGCAAGTTTTGGAGGCAGCTGAGAAGCTGTTTTCCTTTTGTATTTTGGAAGCTAAGCACAAATGATCTCAGACTTAGACCTTAACAATTTGCCCTATACTTAAAATAAGTCCAGTGAGTGGACAGGGAAGAACATGGATTGAAATCCCCAGGTGTAAAGATCACTGGATGACCATGAGTAACTTACTTTCTCTCACTTAACCTACTTCACAGGTTTCCTTTGATCATAAAACTTGATGACCTTGTGTCAGTTATCCTAAGTTCTATTATTTTGTTTATTTATTTTATTAAGATATTTATATCCCACCCTATATCTGAAGATCTTAGGGTGGCTTATAATAAAATCAATTTAAAGCAATAAAGAATAACAATAATTTTAAAAGATTAAAAATACATTAAATAGTTTATCAATTAAAACCAGACCTCTTCTGTGGAAAGATGGGATACCAATGAGATACTTAAAGCTGAGGTGGTGTGTTCTTTGAATTATTGTAGTTTCTGACATATGGTGACCATAATGTGACCCTATTGCAGGTGTTCCCTAGTAAAAATCTGTTCTGAGGAGATTTGCCATTGTTTTCCTCTGGGATGAAGAAAGAATGGGGTCGTTTACACGGCAAAAATAATCCTCAAAGAATTCGCCTAGAATTCTTATAGTTCCCGTGTGTTCCGCATCTGCATCGCCCTTTTCGGAAGGAGGGGGTCTAAAACACCCCTAAGTGGCGCACTTAATGACACCGCTGATTTTCCACCTTTTTTAAAAAAAGTGCCGCAAGTTTGCTCATTATCGCATTTGGGAACTGTCTGTCATTTTTAAATTCGCGATGTTTAAAATTAGGGATGTGGGCGGTTTTTTATAGTGATGCCACAGAAACCCGCCTACTCATCCGGCTTTCCTATCTGCTTTGAAGCATCCCTGTAAACATCTATCGTTTTCCTAATGGAGTCAGTTCAGAGAACAAAGAAGGGGGGCAGGGGAAAGCTTGGAATCACGCTGAAACTCTTGATTTACTGGATCTTTGGGGGGAAGAGAAAGTACAGGAGCAGCTACGTCTATGTCACCGGAATATCAATGTCTTCGAAAAAATAGCCGCAGAAATGCAAAAGCGTGGACACAACCGAACCCCGGAAGAATGCTGCACAAAATCGAAAACGATGCATCAGAAATACAGGGAAATTAGAGATCATAACTCTAATAGCCAAATACAAGCAGGAAATGAGCGTAACTAAAACCTCCATGGCTGCAACAATTTAATTGGCACCATTGAAGAGAACAAAGACCATAAAAGATGACGAGATGCCCAATCAGAAGCCCAAGAGGGGGGAAGTGGATGACCAATGGGAGTACGGGTGGCGGGAATTCCCGAAGGAAGTACGTCTAGAACGAATGATGTACTTTGTTGATTGACAGGTAGGGTTGTCAAAGTATGTGGAATATCGATGTCGTGGGAACAATATTTCGATGTGTAGAAATTCGCACATTAATATACTCCACATTATAAGCACATCGGAACTACATCGTGGAACTAAACAGGAACCGAAATTTTGCCGTGGGAACTCCGTGATGCAAAATCGAAAGTGTGCTAATGCGATATTTTGCGCAACAAAATTTGCCATGGAACTGACCCCTTTGTCTTGCTCAGGGTCACCCGGTGGGTTTCCATGACTGAGCAGTGATTCAAACACTGGTCTCCCATGATCCTAGTCCAAACCTTCAAACCACTTCACCACACTCCCTCTTGCATTCTTTGGATAACCTGCATATATATATATATATATATATATGTATGTATATATATCTTCAGAGGCAGCAAAAAGGAATACATAAGAAATTATATTCCCCTCATTCTATTATAATATTCACAAAATGTTGAATAAATTATCAACCATAGGATTTGTCCTTCGAGCCTGTGCAATGGATTTTTTTGGTGGAGCGCAGCATGCACAGAACTGGCCTCACCCTTTAAACCAAAGGTTCATATGATGGCCTTGCAAGCATGGACGGTAGCCATAACCATAACCATCAACCATAACAAAGAAGCCAATTGTTACAAGACTGATCTCTCCAAAAGCTGACAATCTTCCAGCATTTTGGACCTAATATTTGTTACAATATTTAAGAATTTGGCAACATTAACGCTGACAGAATGACAGTTTGCATTAAACATAGGACATTTTCAGACACGGTTTTATCGTACCTAGGGCGGGAAGAACTCCCAGGAGAGGGACGGGGCTCTTGTGTGGCAGGGGGTCGTTTTCGGACGCCGCCATCCCTCTCCTGAAAGCATCTGTTTCAGTTCCGTGAAGCTTCGGAAGCCGCAGAGCCATATTTTAATCACGGAAGTTGCCTGTGATTAAAATATGGCTCTGTGGCTTCCGAAGCTTCACAGAACTGAAACAGATGCTTTCGGGAGAGGGACGGAGGCGTCCGAAAACGACCTCCTGCCGTGCAAGAGCCCCGTCCCTCTCCCGGGAGCTCTTCCTGCGCTAGGTATGATAAAACTGTGTCTGAAAATGTCCATAGTTTCAAAAGAACTTCATCAGATCTGTGAGAAGATCATTCCAGCATGTGGTTTATTTTATTGTATATCAGCAATTGAAGTGTATTTTCCACTCCAAGTGCAAAGAACAATAGCAAAATGTAGTTTAGTAAGGCTATTACGCAGGACTGTGAGGAAACACCACAAATCTACAACTATAGTCCAATCAACATATGTTGCTTAAATATCTGCCATTGTAATGGGCTTGATTTAGAAGACTGATTTTTTTTAAAAAAAATATTTTTTATTAGGTTATTGACACGTATTAAAAAAAACACAGAATAACACAGAATAACAATATATACAAACAATTTAACAACATATAACGTCTACTTACACAATCACATAAGACGTAACTTGCTTTATCACTCCAAAAAGTCACTCATACTCTCAATCCTATGTTTCTCTCTTATCACTACTTAACTACCATGCATACAACAAAAACTAAGATTACTTCTAATCTCTATCTGATTTCTTTTTTTTTTGTATTTTCGCTTGTTTGAACTTCCTTTCTATTTTATCCAGTTTTCCAAAGTATTATACAATTTGTATTAAATTGACTTTGTATACAATGATTTAACAGTACATATCATTTGTCATCTTATAACCATATATAACAATACATTTTAACAATACATATCACTTCACCTATTTCAAAATTTCTCTTCTCATTTTTATGTGTGTTCCTTGTCCCTTAGTGTTAGTTTTCTCTCATTAGCTCTCATTTGTTGTCTCATGGGGTCACAATGCTTCACCCTTACAGTTTCTTTATCTATTTTTGTGTTGTTCCCTTTGTCTGTCATCTTCCCTAATTAATTTGGTATGTCTCTTTTCTTCACTTATCTCCATTTTTCTACCTTCTTCACCTTTCCTTTCCTTTCCTTTCCCTTACTCTAGATCTCTTATCCCTTCCTTTCATTTAAACTCTTACTTCTCTTCTGATTTAGAAGACTGAATTTTGACTGTTTCCTTATATAATACAAATGTGAGAGTGTCTGTCGATATATCTGTTTGTGTATGCATAACATTATTAATGACTCTCATTTTTCTATAACTGTTATTATTACAGGATGATTGGCCAAGATTCCCCTACATGCAGGACACTGACGTCCGTCCTTTAGCTACTAAATTAAAAAATGACTATCCGTTGAACACTCTCACTAAGTATCTTGAAGACAATGTTCCACTGGTTACTGAAACTATTTCTGGCTTAGAAAAAAGAGTGCATGAATGCAAAATAAAAGCACATGAACATGCTAAACATATATTTACTTTGGAATCTGGAAAATCTGAAATAGATAACCAAGGGCTTTCTCTGCCAAAGCAAGGTAATTTTACCTCTTAGTAGTAAGACCATTTGTTGGAACATAAATTTATTTGATAACATCCATGCTTTGAAAAATCCTTTGTTTATCTTCATCCTTATTTTTAAATGATCACTTGCTGAATGCAACAGTTTGTAGTGTATAATGTTTAGAAGGAAACATTGTGTATCCAGTAATTATGTATCCAGTGCATTCTTCTCCCTTGATAATACATTGTATCCATTTCTTTCATGTGACACTATAAAGATGTTATTTGGCATCTAATTATTCAAAAGTTTTGGATGTTCCCCAAGGTGTCTGTTGAAAAGCTAAGTTGGATGCCCTCTGGTAATCAAAGCTGGTGGTTATACAAATATTAAGGAATTAATTTCATCATATTAATATGATTAGTCTTTGAATCCAGCATCATCTCTGGATATGTTTTGACAAGATTTACCATCCAGGCAGTAATAAGGTATAAGCAGTTCTGCATCCACATAGTTACACTGGCTAATATGCCTGAGATTCTAAGAAAAGTTTCCCCCATTCCCCTGTTTTTGGAGGCCAGAACATATTTGGCATCTATATAGGAAGAAACCAGATGTGTCCTACTTGATATAGTTGAGGGTGATCAGAAAATTAGACAAAAAATGTGGTCTGGCTCACACCAACAGGGAAATATTTTTCTTAATGGCCAAAGGAGTTTTTTAAAAAACTGGTTTTCATCTCATCTAAAAATTATACCTATGGAAATACAGATTCCTGTAATATTATATGGGAATTTTAAAAATAATTTATTTGAGTAGCCATGTTTTGCTTCATTCATTACAATCACTCCCTAAAATACTGCTTTCCTTAGAAATATCTTTTTCTAAAGATATTTATGTTGAAATCATAAGCACATTTAGTAGGAAGTATGTTCCAGAGAACTCGGTGAGACTTAACTTCTGAATAAATATGTGCATGATTAATCTTTGGATCTGTGGTATGGAAAATCATTACCTTCATAATTAGAGTGGTTCTGTTAAAATATTAACTGAAGTTTTTTAACAGAACCACTCTAATTATGGAGTTAAATGTAAGGCCTTTTACATTTAGTCAATAATCTAGCCCAGCTATCCTGTCACTTGAGTTTCATTATGGGTTCAGTGGCTACTAATGCACAGCTTACCAATAACCACACTTCAGCAGTTCAAATTGGGGTAAAACAGGTCATGACTTTCTTGGTTACACTGCAAATACACTTGGCACTAGCATGGATCTGCATCTGAGCATTGATTGCCCTGTCTGCTGGTGCCCTGTCTTCATCAGCCATCATCATTAACCTAACCTGCTTGCTGGGCAGAAATCTGGGATGACCATAGGGGATTCCACACGGGCGGACACCACTGTGTGGTCCCCCTGCCACTTGGGAGTGGAGCAAAGCCCCACACCACTAAACTGGTCATGAGTTTGCTAGCAAGTTCCCATAAGGGGAGTCCTCCTTACTAACCCTGACAGGCATGCAAGCCCTATCTCATTTCCACCTGGGTCCAGATCCCATGACAAACCACCCCAAAACTTGTGAAGAAGTATAAGAAAACAAAATGTATAACAGCCATACAACCATATTGTGAGGGAGGTTGAGGGAGAAGCTTCCAAGGAGGTTGAAGGAAGGAATGTTGGGAGCTGATTTATATAGTTCAGTCTGTGACCAAAGTGAAGCCTGTGAGTTGGAACCTGTGGTCCCACCCACCCAGGAAATCATGCTATTTCTGGTTGGCTGGTTTTCCCCACTTCTTCCCACAAATCCATGTAAACTATACAATCTAATGGGAAGAAGAAGCCAGCCATGCCACCTCAAGGGCTCCCACCTTGCTCTGCTTTCACCACAACCGGCACCTCCTGGTAAGTGGTAGAATGCTATTTCAGTGATTGAACATTGCTGCATAGTGCATATTTGAAAAGGCAGGTTAATTTTTGTAGCCAAATCCTTAGAAATGTATTTTGTTTTCTGGAATGACGGGTTACAGAAATAATTTAAATTCTTAGCATTCTTTGTTCTTTGCAAGGTACAGATACTTCAACTCCTGAATCACAGGACATACAGAGGAACAAACATGTTAAGGTAGTGCCTTTATTAGTTAACATCCCCAGCCCACAATCAGAATACACAATCAGTTTTGCACATAAAAACATCAACCAACACATCTAAAGAGAAATAGTTCCTGTCTCCTTCCCCTGCTAGATTTCTGAGAACAAAATATTTTCTTACAAAGGCGGGCATTCATTATTGTGATTTATGTCCCACAACCAAAATCTTAAAAATAATAAACATTCTACCGTCTCAGGGCCTTTTTAAAAAAACTTCATTGATAATTTATTCTGTTCCATATACAGTATAAACATAGGAAATATGCAACAGGTAAATTATCTTAATTGCAGGATATGAGACCAAATAATTTTTTTCATAGTGAATCATGAATGAGTGGAGAAATGTCTGAAAGATGCTTGTTTTACCTTTGTTTTTCTCATCCTTTGTTGGTATGTACCATTAAGTCTATTCCGACTTAAGATGACCCTATCATAGAGTTTTCTTGGCAAGATTTATTCAGAGGTTTGCCATTGCCTTTCTGTTAAGTTTAAACAGCGTGACTTGCCCACACTCAGCAGTGACTTAATGGCTGAGTAGGGATTAAAACTCTGTTCTCCCAGATTCTTAGGGGCTTACCACACTCGGAAGTAAAGTGGCAGTGCAGCAGGAAGGTTCCATTCTCCGTGCTGCCATACCGCACAAGATCATCGTTCTTCCGGTGTTCTGTCGTTCTAGTCCAGTGGGAGACCGAGGTAAAACTGTGTCTTTTTGCTAATGGGTTTTTCCAGTTTTCCGGAATGAAAGAATGATGATGTCTTGCAATAAGGCACCATGGAAGACAGAACCTTCCTGCTGCACTGCCACTTTGGAGTGCAGTAGTAGACCCTTAGTCCAGCCCTGAAACCACTATGCTATACTGAGTCTTTCTCACCTTCCCGCTACTAAAATAAGGTCTAAACGTTCAATAATTAATGATTTTATATGCCCAACCTGGTTAAAAAAAACACACAGAGAAGATTTGTAAGCCAACAATAAAACCTAATTAAAGTTGGTTTACAATCCTGACTTATTTGGGCACAATTGACCATGCTTCCAGATTCAGATACTTCTTGAGCAAATGTTCATTCACCTCATGGTTTATAATGCCATCTTTCCTGGTTTTAAAAAAACGTGGTCAAACTATGGGATTGTCTCCTCATAGAATTTTTGGAGAATACTTTTTGTCCCAATGAGACATTGAGAATGAGATTTGTGGAAGGAGGGGGGCCAGAAACTCCATCTACTGCATGGGGAAAGCCTTCATGGCTTTCCCTGAAGTTTTTAAAATAATGCATGGCTATGCACATTGCTGCTCATTTAGACATGCGATTCGGGACACTGCACATTCTTGGAGAGGGCAGAAGTGGAGGGCGGGCTTGCTGGCAAGGAAGTGGCTGGAAGTACCATTTTGGAGTTTTGCATTATTGATCGTGCACTTTTTTGCTGCACTGAGTCAACCGATTAGTTTTTGAAGCTGAAGGTAGCACTTGTACAACTTTGATTTACAGTTTTAAAAAAATACTGTGCAGTGATGACAATGTGTGGAGAATAATAACACGCTGTAATGTACTCAAGGCTACCATCTTGATTTGCCGGCATGGCTGTGTGCGCACTTCAAACATGGATAGCTTCACATACAATAGATTTTTACAAAGTACCATGGAGACAAACGAACTCTACTGCAAATGTGTGTTACTGTGCAGGAATCAGCATTATATCTTCTTATCTAGATAACCCCTATCTTTCAATTATATATTTTTAACAAATAGTATTTTACACTTAATACTGTCAATAAAGAGGATAACTGATTTTACCTGTATTTCTCAGTGGATTTACAAGCATAACTTTAAAACATGTTTGTTTAAAATGTGTTTCAGATTACTGCAGACATTGTACAAGACTCACATTGTAAAACTGTTGAGGTATTGTTTCCAAATCTGTTGCAGCAGTCAATATTACAGAAGTATATACCATTCTAATTTGGTTGTATACTTTAGAGAGCAGAACCTTCATTCTGGAATATTTTGTTGCCTGGTTGCAGTTTATCCAGACAATCAGTTGTTGTTATTACATTCCGATATTTCCAAGAAAATTCTGCAAACTCCTACTCAAATCATTATCAGTATTCTTATCCAGTTAGTAAGCAATGGAATGGGGAAATGGCCATACTGTAGGGTGCATATTCTTGACACAGGGAAAGAAAGGAATAGCATATTTATTTATTTAGAAATGTTAGATCCTGTCTAAAATTGGGACCTCTAAGAAAGCTGTCAGTTATTATAAAATCACGATCAGTTAAACAATTCCTTGGCATCTCACCCAGCTATAGCCAACAGTTGCTACTGGAAGGGATTTTGCTACAATTTGGCTGTGATATTAGTGAGGGCCCATCTTTGCAATAATGGGTCAGCTATGTTTTTCTGACCAGTACAAGAGCAGGCAGGGAGAGGGAGGATTCTGACATTCATGGCTAGCTCCCTGTGCATCTTTTCATAGAATCATAGAATTGTAGAGTTGGAGCCTGAGTCACACATGGATTCACACCATTTACAACAGGAATGGACCACTGCCAAGCATTGGGTAGCCACGTTGGCTTCTCCTGGAACCATGGATAGCTATTCTAATTTTTTTGCTTCCACTCTTACCCCCTAATTTTTTGGCAAAAAAATTGTGAGTAGTGCCACCCAAAGCACCTAGGGATGCTATTGGCCTTTTCACTGCATTTCACTGGAGGATAGTATTTGCTTTTTATACCCCCACCGTCTGTTCAAGGCTCAGATGGGGCTATTTTTAATACAGGAAGTGATTAATTGTTACTTCCTGTTTGGAGGAGGAAGCCACATCCAAGCCTTTCAAAAGACTTCTCTGGCTACTTTTCAAATGAGGTTATCTTTTGAAAATAATTAGAAAGATTTATATTTCAGCAAACTTTTTTTATTTTTAGAATTTCAGGTTCCCTGGTTTCAAGTTACAGAAACTCACAAAGCTACCAAACCATCTAGAACCTGCACAACTCTGGGATTCAGTTTTGAAAGTTCAGGCTTTCAAGGTAAAAAAAAAATACAAAAAAACTTTAGATATAAAATCCTTCAGCTGCTTAACATAGATTTGTTTTTATGTGCACAGTTTATAACAGAAGCCATCTTAAATCAATCTTTCAAAATGGTCTGTTAAACTTGATAAATACTATGTAGTAACTTTTATATACATTATATAGTATTCAACTCAGAAGATAATTACTACACACAAATCTTATCATCCACTGCTAAGATAGAAAAAGCAATGCTCACATTACATCCAAGATGCAGCTGCCATATCCAACATATCTTCATTTTGCAAAGGGAATGGGAAAATACACCATCAGAAAATACCAAAAAAGCATTGAAAATCTAGATATATTCCCATCATCTATTGGAAATATTGCCATAGACCAGTAGGCAGGGACTGTACAATGTGAAGATGCTGCCTCCTCCACATGTATCACACAGCTTTCTACTGACATGTCTAAGCCATATCTAAGATTGCATTGTAAATAAACTTAGCCTATGGAAGTTGGCTTTAAATTTTAGATATTTCTCTCTCTTTCTCCCAATTATATTTATCAATTAATATTATTGAAGCAACATTTGCTGTAATGTTCATTTAAGATTAAAAACTGCATGTTTACAAGCTTTTTGACATTTTAGGGCCTCACATATTTTAACAGTGTCAGTTTTATTTATTGTGGTAATTATTAATTTCCTGTCATTTGCTTAAGGCCAAGTTGTGTCAAGTATGAGAAGAACCAGAGTTTTGGGGAACGTAATAGTTTGAAGCTATTACAATTGAGCTCTATTGGTTCTTCTTTTCATCTCAATAGTGGACCTCCTTCTAGATCTCTGCCAGATTTATGCTCCCACATGTAGTCTTTTAGAAGCCAAAACTGACTTAGGACCTAAACATCCATCTGAAGAGTGGTAATATAACATTAACAATCAAGACCAATTTTTAATCCCATAAGATACACGCTACAATCACAGAGCACAAAATGATTGATTACTTACTCCTGAGAAAATAAGTATTGACCCAAACAATTATCTGG